>CM060945.1:291724837-300948110 GCA_030765085.1 Allium cepa | reverse complement strand
AAGAGAAAGAAAAATCTAACAAGGTAGATACGAAAGAGAGGAAATTAGAAAACGGTTGAAAAATTCTTTAGAACAATGAAATTTTTTATTTCAAAATAATCTTTGAAAATATTTTAAAACATTTTGAAAATCATTTTATACTTTGAAAATACTCTCTCACAAAGAAAGTGATTCTGAGATTGATTTCACTCATTCAAGGGTATTTCTCCCTATCTCTAATGAGTTTTTGCTCCTCGGGCAATGGTTTGCCAAAAACCAAAGCTCTGATATCAAATGTAATGACCTTCCATTTCGTGCCATTCAAATCGACAATAATCCACACATGTCAGACTTGAATGATGCAAAATAACAGATTGTAAATAAATTTGGAGCAAATGAAATCAAATACACAGCATCACAGAAACAGAACAATCAGAATAACTCGCAGCGGAATATAAAAATAATATAGTAGTTCATGAAGCTACTATAACAGAATCTCAAAATAAATACATAATATCAGTCTGAAAACAACATAATAGAAATCCCAAATACATGGAAGTTCACTAATACATGAGATAAACTAGAATAGCTGAAACAGAAATAGATATAAATGTAGATAAGCAGAAACTCCAGCAAAGACCAGCTCCAGAAAGAGAATCCAAAGCTGTGAATACTCAGGCTGACCCGAGCGTAAAGCAAAACACAAAACACTCAAGTCATGATAATATATACTTATGTAATGTAAACCAACTCAAGTGAACTGTAATAAGGTACAAGTAACTTAAAGGATGAATGGGACCGCCCATCCTCTAGGGATCCGTTAAACTATTTACTATGTAGTTATATTTTTCTATTATAATAATGTCTACAATAAAATAAACTTACTTTTAAATAGCGTTCTGGGCTACCATATCACCCTTTACACATAATAGTCTCAGTAGTCCATCCAGTATCAGCATATCTCCAGATCGGGAGACTATCCTAAATATACCATGGGCTATGGCAGAAAAACAAACTCGTAGTAAAGGCCCGGTATGGTAGGTGACACGACACACAAGGCAATGCTAGGGTAGATATACCAATTACGCACACGGGCTGGTGGTAACACAGCAGCCATATACGCCTACTTCGGAACACACTCCCATATCAAAATCGGAGGATCGCCATCTAATCAATCACAAGTAAGAGTATAGTATCCAAGGAATATGACCGACCAGTGGAACAACCCCTTTTGGCCCGAGATCTCTCCTGTTTTAGCCACCTCATGCCAACTCACAGGAGTCAGGTCCACGTAATATACCTTAAGAATGTCGCGACCATCCTACTTCATTCTGGAAACTCCTCCGCGTGCATAGTTGTTAAAATGGCGGTATCGACAGTGAGTATGTCCATATCCAATCCCGGTCTCTTTAACAACCAATCGTTATTGTAACCTATAGTTATAATTTAAAAATCATAGTTTATACTTCAAAATAAAGTATCATTTCAAATTCAAATCTTTATCAAATCAAAGATCAAATCATTTCCAACCCATTTCAATATATCAAAATGTCATATCTTTCAAAATTCATTTCAAATCATTATTTGAATTCAAATCCAAATATACACATTTAAATATCCGTTTTAATTCAAAGATATCATTCATTCATTATCCTTTTTAATTCAAAGATATCGTTCATTTATTATCCTTTTTAATTCAAAGATATCGTTCTTTTATTATCATATCAAATCACCTTTTAAGTGGTTTATATTTAAATCAAAACAATTCATTTAAACCATTTAAAAGTGAAATCATTATATTTAAAATAAAATATTCAGTTCCCAAAATTTTAGCCAAATTCTGAGCTCATTTATTTAAAACAAAACCTCAAACATTCATTTCAGCCTACGGCAACACTTATCAAGTGCTACTGTAGCCCTTTATTTGGTTTCAGATTTTAATTATCTTTCTACTATCGCAGCACTTACCAAGTGCTGTAATACCACTTAGTTATAATTTAAACATAGTTCATTTGTATAACCCACAACACTTACAAAGCGTTATAATATCATTTACGTTAGAAATAATAGCATTTCAAAATACTGTTAATTACATTTCCAATATTCAATATAATATCAAAAACAATTAATCTTTTTTTATTTTAATCATTTTAAACTTATAAAACCATATAACTTCGCTTTTAAAACAATCATTTAAATATCCTTATATTCGTGATTTTATAAAGTTAAATTTCCATTCAAAAATCAATATTTAATAATAATTCACTTATTAAATTCCAACATTCAATTTTAAATCCATTAAATTAAATTTTAACTTAACGTTAAGTTTAAATTTTCAAATATAACTTATTTTCTTTTTATTTACTTACTTTAAAAATCCATCTTTAAACAAAATTCCTAAATTCCAATTTAAGTTATATTTCCAAATTTCAACTTAAATATTTATTCATTTCACATTTTAACTTTATTCAAAAATCATTAATATATTATGAAATCATTTTAAATTCATTTTAATTCATAATATCATAAATTTATCATATTTTCATATTTAATTTGAATTCCATTTAAAATTAAATCAAAATTTCCAAAATAACTTATATTTCAAATTTCCAACTTTATCGTTAATTTATTTCACTTATAAATTTTCAGAAAATCAATAATACTTTACAAAATCATTTTTAATTAAGTTTAAATAATATAATATTTGCATTTCTAAAATATTTTAAAAATTTTAGAAAAACATATTTAACTACGGGTCTGTATATAATTTTCTAGTCTAAGAAAGTGATAAAGGTAATATATCATTTCAACCTGTAATTTACAAAGAAAACCAGGTTTTATCATTTCAAACCCGCAGTCCCAAGTAAATTGAAATAATTGAAAATCATTCAGGCCTATTATTTCAGCCCATAACGATTTTTCCATATTCTAAAGTCCGTTCGGGTATGTATCATTTCAACCCACAGTGATTCTAATCTAAAGGGAACTTGTAGTGTGATAAACTGATGTAAATAATATAATAGTATAATATAACAGTAATAGATGATATAACTGATGTTAAGCATGGGTGAACATCATATGATCATAATATAACAAATAAAATATGGTGATGCATTTTTACAGATTCAAATGTGATCGATTTACTAGTTATATAAGTATAAACTGTCTAGTGAGAATAACTCACTTGTATAAGCTGGAGACGACTGAAACACACAAATTAAGATCCACATAAGCACGATAGCACGAAAAAGATTTGAGTTTGAGATAACCAAAGATTAATTGCCTTGAACACATTCAAACAAGACAATATAACACACATAAGTTTTCAACTCAAAATACGATTAAGCAATGGTAGAAATGAATGCATAAATCATCTCCAAAGTCTTTGCACTTGCCTTCCACCACTAATGCTTCAGCCATAGGTCAGGTTAGCACGGCCAAAGTGTGTGTTAGGGTCAGGTTTTGGGTTTAATAGGGTCGGCCAAACATGTATGGGATGGAGCAAAAGTGATGAAAAGGGATAAGTGCATGGATTACAACACTACAAGGCAACTACCATGGATTCTATGCAATATATGTGTTCGGCCACTAGCTAGCATGGTGCGGCCAGGTCTGGGTGAGGTAGAGGATGACATGGCAGAGGTTGTCAGGTCATAAATTGGCTGGTGGAGGTAGAATAGGTGGCGGCCAAGAGTTGTGTGAGGTGATGGAACAACACAAGGCTCGGCTATGTACATCTATGTAGTGTATGCTCAAATTTTGGTGGATCAATCTCATTATGGTGCACGGCCATGGTATGGGATGTGCTGGAGGTGGTGTTCGCTGGTTCAGGTGGCGGTGGAGGCGGCCATGGTGAAGGAGTGGAGAGGAGCCGAGCTACAAAGGTGAGAAGGCAAGTGAAAATCAACAAAAACAAGTAGAAAAACAAGAAAAAATGAGTAGAAAGAAGAAAGATTTTACCCAACTTTCTTTGCTTCAGAAATGGCCGAGTTTTTGGAGATAAGAGACTTTCATTTACATGAAAAAAGATGAGGAAAAAGATACGGCTGAAGATAGTGAGGAACGGCCAAAATTGAAAGCATGTGTTGGTTGAAAAATTGAAAAGGTGGGGAGTTGAAAAGTCAAGGGATACAAAAGGTTTCAAAACCATTCAAATTTCTCTATTTTCTTTTTGTAAAATTTGAATAATGAAATATATATACATATATATATATATATATTCATTTAAAATACGAAAATACAACAAATAAATAAAATATAAACAAATAAATATTAATTATATATGATTAAAATAAGAAAATAGCAAAGAAAATGGAAACTAGTCTAGAAAATTTGAAAATAAATGGAATAAACTTTAGAAAATTTTTATGGAATTGGAAAATATTTATAAATAAAGATAAGATCATAAAATAAAAATGCATTCACAAAAATAAATAAATAAGTTTTAATTAAATATAGTTAAATTAAGAAAATATCAAAGAAAATAGAAACTAGGCTTTAAAATTTGAAAATAAATTCAACAAGCTTTGGAAAAATTCAAACATCATTTTAAAAAATATTTAAAAGACAAAAATATATGTAACATTGTAGGATCTAGAGTAACCCTAGAGGGGGGGTGGATAGCGTTATAGCAAATTTTCTCGAATTAAACGTAAAAACAAACTGCAGAAAATTATATGCTGAAAAGTAAATCACACACAAAATTTACCCAGCTTCGGCAACCCCTGCCTACTGCTGCATTCTCAGATTTCTATTAGAATTAAACAGTATCCCGCTTACAAACACTCTACTAGACTCACAAACCTTTGCTCCACTCACAAACACTCTACTAGACTCGCACACCCTGCTCCGCCTATAGAGTTTCGTTTACTCGCAAACTCTACTCCCGCCTATAGAGTTTTGCAAACTCGCACACCCTGCTCACTGAACTAATTCTAACTAGACAATCTGACACTACCTACAACCTAGGTGGTGATTTACAAATTCTTTGACTCGAAAAGAAAAAAAACTTCAAAAATACAAGCAGGAGCAAAAATTAAAATATAAACTTGAATCCGTAATTTTTGCTCAAATAAAAAAATTAAACCCTATTAGAAAAAAGACTAAAACCCTTTAAAAATAAAACCCCCTTTTTTATAAATCACGGCCGGCCCTTTTAGTCTTTAACCCGATCTTTTCTTTTGCTATGTGAAGAAAGTGACGGCCGTTCCTCTTTGTCGGATTAGGGCTTCCGTCCTTCTGTGAAATTTAGGGCTTTGTTCCTTTGCAAAATTAGGGCTTGTCAAACTGAAGCGCCGCTCGATACCGTTCAATAGTAGGCTTCGATGCTCCTTGATTTGCTCACGGCTCTTTAATTTGGATCGAGTTCGTCTCCTAGATTCGGTATGTAATTTTATGCTTTTGTGCTTTTGTGTATTCATACTTGAACTCGATGCCTTTAGCCGATGATGATTGTGGGTTTATATATGCGTTTGATTTCCTTGAATTGCGTTCGTATAAATTTGTTAAATTTGTTAATACTGTGCTTTGGCCGCTTGATTATGTTTTGATGCTTGAGATTTCACTGACTTCTTCAATGGATACTTGCTTGGTTGAAACGGTTTTGAATTGCTACCGTGGTCATCACGGTGTTGATTTTTGACTTCGTCAATATTGTATACATACTTGAATTTTTATCACTACGTTGATTATTTTGCGTCTGCATTGTTATTCTTTGACTTGTTTACTTCTTGATTCCCATGGCTTCGGCCATCTTTGTGTTCATTCCTGTGAGCTTTCGACTTTACACGGCATTGATTCTCTGACCCCTGTGATCTTCGTCTCTGGCCATTTTTCTGGTTAGTTTAAACTGAGCTTCAATTTAACATTACATTCGTGAATATGATGTTGTTTGGACATTTGGACATGTTGCAGTATTCATTGTTGTCGTTCCCTGTACTTGTAGTTGTATCATTTCGAATTGCATACTTCTTCCATTTGTCAATTTTGCATTTGTTTCACTTGAACTTGTTGTTGTTGCCAGTTTGCTGTGACACTATTGCATTATTCATGTATCGGCTGTTCATGATTTGTTGAAGCTTTGAGCTGTTTTTAACTTGACACTGTTGTACACTTGTTGTCTGCATTTCATATGCTTGCAACCTTGTTTCATACCTCTGGCTTGTTTCATTGTCTTGATACACAACATATATGTGTGTGTTCATATTTTAATTTTCATCTTACTTTGTATCATTCTTGAGCTCGAGTTGCTCCATTATGACCTGAACCTTGTTTGCTGTGGCACTGAACTTGATCTTCTGATGTTGCTTATGTCTGTATCCATTACTACAATACTTGTTGCTTGCTACTGTGTTGCATTGAGTTGCTGTCGTCTGCACTTGCACACTCCATACTTTGGTATTATTCCATGTTGTTACCTGGTCGAGCTGTGGTCTTCAAGTATATTGTCATGATTGTAGTTTGCATTATGTTGCTTGTATCACTGGTTGGTCTGAATTTTTGCTGTCATGTTGCTTGTGCACTTCACTGTGTCTTGTTCACCATGTTTGAACATAGCATTCATATTGTTGTGTTGGTGGCAATCTTGTTCTGGTCTGGTCTGCATACATGATTGTTGCAGTCCATTTTACTGTTGGTCTTCATTCTGGTTGGAACTTGCATGCATTGTTGTAACTGTGTTGGACTTTGAATGCATTCATGTTGATTTTTGAAATTTCACTTGAGTTGAATCCAATTTCAAAAAACTCGGGTTTGACCTTGTGCTCATGTCGTGATTTTAAATAAATTGCACGTGAGTTGAACCCGGTTTTTCATTTGAGTTTGACCTGTGCTCACCTGTCCCTGTAAATCGATCAAGTGTATATCGATGTGCACGGCCTTGTGGCATGTACAGTGATACACTGTGCATGTCACATTGTTCGTGTGTGATTAATTTAAATGTAAATTATGACGAACAACCCAAATAACTGAGGCAAATCATATTTTCAAAAATCATATTTTATTTTATATTGCAAAAATATTTCTTTTTCAATTTTACTGCGTTAGTGAATATTTTTGCAGATTGTTCAGATGCTGGATTCAAACTGGAATTCAGTTGAAGACAAAATACGAGTGTGAGTGATATGTAGTGAGGTTATTAATGTAAATAAAATCGTGATGTATTCAAAAATGTATATGTATAGTGAGAGCTTGAATTTGTACTATTCAAAATTGTAATAAATATTTGTTTGAATAAAATTTCTGTTTGAATTCAAATTCTGTGTTATTTATTTATTCAACAAATATTTATTTAATCTATGAAAAATAAAATAGTACATTAACAAATACATTTAAATGAATATATATGTTTATTATCACCAAACAAAAACATATAAGCGCATATTCAACATTCTCCCCCTTTTGATGATAACAAACATATATTTAAGATTTTGTACATGTGTTAAATGTATTTGATCAATGATATAATTTAATTGCTCCCCCTATTTAAATGCTTCCTCTCTACATGATGCTCCCCCTACATATATGCATACAAATAGAAATATATAAATGAGCCTAGATGCAAATGGAAAATTATTTGACCTTTGCTTGATTTTATTTGACAAAATCTTAACTTTTCTCAACAAATATTTATTTAATCTATGAAAAATAAAATAGTACATTAACAAATACATTTAAATGAATATATATGTTTATTATCATCAAACAAAAACATATAAGCGCATATTCAACAAAAATAACATATAATACAAATTTGAATAAGACATGACAAATAAAAAGATTATTTATAAAATTTAAAATAAACAATATTGTTAAATAAAACAATTTACACCCAATATTGAAAAAAACATAACTTTTACAATATAACTCTGATTTCAACGAAACGAAAAGAAATATTCTTAAAATTTAATCTATTTTCATAATAAAATATAAAATTCAAGATTCAAAATATTTAAATTTAAAATTTAAAAGTCAAAGTTTGACAAGATTGACCAAAATTTCAATTTCTAGAAAAATATTCAATTTTATTCAAGTTTGGAAATATAATTCACATAATGATCAAAATATATATTTAAATAACAAAATTTATTATTTTTAATAAATAAAATAAAGTTTTTAAATCAGGAATTTCAAATTAAAAGAAATAAAATATACAATAAAATAATCATAAAATATAGGGTTGTTACATATAATTCGATATAGTTTGAGGAGTTTGAATTTTGTGGTTGAATTTTGAATTGAAACTGGGCTGTGAATTTTAGGGTTTGTCTGCCATTGAGAATGGAGAGGAAAAGAAATTTCTATATGTACAGAAATGAGAAATAGAAAGGATGCTAGGGTTTATAACCGGAAATATATCGGTAGAGCTGAAAATAGAGGAACGGATTCGATTGGTTTGGATAGTTGAACGATACTGGCCCAAAAGCCCGTTTCAACTACGAAACGAAAATGGATCGACCCATATATCAAAATAGATATTTTAAAATATTTTAAAATCAATGGAACAGGTTTCAAGTCCGAATTCCATTGTATGAAGAAGTTACGAACAAATCATTTTATTTCAAATTGATTTCAATTTCATTGATTTATAGGCGTTTCGAGCCCGTACGATCAAACGACAAGTCTAATCGTTGCAAAACTTGAAATCCTATAATAATTCACCATTACGAATCCGATGAAGCTAGTTTCGTCGAAATCCGAGCCAGCGTGGCTATATTTCAGTTAATTAAATAAATTAATAATTAATAATTAAATCAAAATTTCTATTTCAATTCTATAATTGACAAATTTTATAATTTTATAATTTTTAATCATTTACACTAATTTAAACAAATTTAGATGTTAATTTAGAGTTGATTAATTTATCAATTTCAGTGTTAACCTCAATTTCATTAAATTTAGAAATTATAGATTTAATTTCCAATAGTTCCATTTAATTTACTTTTCATCCCATTATTCAATTCATTGTTGTCAAATGGATGAAATTAACATTGAGTTCATGATCTATTACATTAATATTCTCAAACTCCATCTTAATTTCGATTAACGTAATATTTAGATATTTAATTTCATTTAATTGCAATTAATCCAATTATTATAGTTCAAATCCCAATAAATTGACAAAACTTTATCTACATTCCATTAATTCAACAAATTGTCCTATTATGAATAACATTAACATTGTTTCCAAATATTACCTTAATTAACATTAACATAATATTTTATTTAGATTCATTGCAATTGATTCCAACTCAATTTAATGGATTAAAAATATATCAGTAACTCATAATAATTGTTGCCACTAACTCTTAACCATACTTTTATAAGTTATCATTTTCAGAAAATATTATAATTACTTACAAAACATTGATTTTATTCAATTACTATTTATTATTATTAATTCATTAATTAATTCAATATTTACTTTCGTTTCATTTTTAAATTATAAAGTTTTTATTTCTTTCTAAATTTAATTACAAAAATCTTATTAAACTAACAAATTACAGGTCGTTACACTCTTCCCCACTCAAAACTTTTCGTCGCCGAAAAGGAAAAAGAAGGGAAAAGAAAGAGTTGAGTAAACAATACATCTTATTTAAAATATTAATTTTATAAACAAATAAATTTACGAGATAAAATAGTTTAAATAAAATATACCAATTTATAACCATTAAATCTTCTTATATTTAAATTAATAAAGTTTGGGAAACATTTTCAAAATTTTCTAAGTCCAAAATTTACGAAATTTTTTGGTAGAGTCTACTTTGTATGGAGAGGCTCGGGAGAAAATATAATATCAAATATAACAATATATATATCACAATATCTCAAAATACTATCTCCCAACTATGGGAAAAATAATATAATAACACTATAAAACCGTAATCCGAGAACATATCTATTTGTTAGGCAACTAGCGCTTAATTATGAAACCAAAAGCAGTAGCAACCGCCTCCATTACCTGTACTTCACCTGTATAATCCCAAAAAGGTTAATAATTATATAAAATGAAACATTTAAAGTTGTTTTCAACTACTAACAGACAAGTCAATATAAGACAACGAAAAATCAATTGCAACCAACATACAATCATATATACAATCAACACAAATCAATTTGTTCATCCGCATCAACCAAAACAAGTAGTTGGTTCAGGCTTAGACACTTTTAAATTGTATAGAATGACAAATAAACTATTAAATATACCAATTACTGAACGGTCTTAGATAAAATGGAATAGATTATTCACACTTCCAAACAATTTTAAAGTATCCTTGCCCAAACAACCATAAACCAAACAAACAACAATTTCAAACAATAGATCGAGATCATTCTTATCAATTTCGTTTCATAACACTTATTGCTTCACTTCCTTTTCATTCATATAATAATTTATCTTTTTGATTTACATTTTATTTCCTACAGTTTCATTTACTTTTATTCATTTCTTACAAAATCTCATTTATTCATATCATGTCAGTTTCTTTTTATTGCATTATATTCATTTATTAACTACTTAATTTGTGACGCCCCACCTCTATACCCACGCTGGCCAAGGACACTACGGGGTAATGCCGTCAACTAACGCGGAGAATAAGGCTGTTGAGGAGCGACCATCCGTGTAATTGCTTTGTGCAAGCACCGATATGCCAGATAAAATATAACATACATTTCATTTCAAGAGAAAATCCGACATGCCGACACAAACTCAAAGCTACTACACAGTGGCTATATATATAATCTCCAGAAACAAATATAGAAATAAGCATAACATAAATCAATCACAGATAATTCATATCTCAAAGGCGGAAACAGATATAAATATTACACATGAAAGTGTATATCAGAGTAGTGGTCAAACAAGATCCACAATATCACAAAAGAATAAGTATACATCAAGGAGTCTCTATCTCGAATGTATACAAAACAAAAACTACTAATCTAAAGTAGTTAGGGAAAAACCAGGCGATAGTCCGTGATAAGAAGTCAAGAGGAAGCACCTGTAACATCTCGGTCTGACCCGAGTATTATTTAATAAGAAAATAATAAACGGATCAGTCTAACTATAAATATCAAATGAAATGATATAGAATAAGAGATATGACAAAACGTAAGATAACCATAATGCCATACTGTGATAAGTATGTAATTGAAAATTAACTATAGATTAATCAATATCACAAGAATCTTCTCAAAGATCAAAAGAATGTCATACTCTTTATTTTTATTCACCAAACCATAAATATTGACAACTACGTCAATGCCAATCACAAAAGTTAATGACACACAAATTCACCAATGCACAAATAATGATAAAGCTTATGAATGTAAATCACGAAAATTGGTGAAACACAAATTCTAGAAATCAATCAATATAAATCCAGAAATCACAAAATGGGGAAAGAGGCCTGTCACTAGAACGGGAGCATGAAAACTCACCAACACGTGTATCACAAAACGGAAAGATATTCCATGGTTGCTAACCACTAATATTGAGCCGAGGCCCCACTAAAACGACCCGAAGACCATGAGCCGAAGCTCCACTAAAATGGCCCAAAGACCATGGGTTGCTACCCCACCAAATTAAGCTGAAGCTCCACAGAAACGGGGTTTAGTCTCCCTCGCAGACAAAGAGACATCGCAAATTGCTAGTCTAAATCACAAAATGATCATCATCGATCACAAGAAGTGTCAATTACACTAAGCTAGTAAATATATGAGCTTAGGTTCATGTCTCATAACCACTAGCTTAACTTAAATATTTACGAACAAATTGTGGATCCGCACTTGAAAATTGTCACAAGAGGTTCAATCGAATAAGACCAAGAATTAACCGAAGAAGTAAACGCAAGCGTTTCATACCACTTGTTTTACTAAGCCGTTTAACTAGATTTCTCATACGAATGAGGTAAAGGTCTGTATATACTAATAGATTGGAAAACGGTTTTATAAACGAACTTTGTATTAAAATAGTGTTGAAATTGTTTTGATGAAAGAGTTTTGATATTTACTACTAGTATTGAAACCTTTATATTTTTAAAGTGACAAATCACAAAAATGATTGTAGAACAATCAATTCACCAAAAATTCACGTTCAAAGACGTGAAAAAAAATCCAAAGAAATCGATACCGAATCCATCAAAGTGGAAACACCCAAAAATTCCAAAAATAGAAGTTATCAAAGTCGACAAAGGTGATAACAACAAATCGGAAAAGAAGAATCGATTAAAGATTGGAAAAGCAAAGCAAAATGAGCATAAATAGGCAAAACAGGGAAATAGGAGCAGGTCGGTCGACTGAACTCTCTGAGTCGGTCGACCGGACTAGAAAACAGAGAAGTGCTCTGGTAGCAGGTCGGTCGACCGGCCTACTATATTCGGTCGACCGAACCCTGTTTCCAGCACTTCTCAGCCTATCTAAACAAGGGCCAATCTCGACCAAATTGCAATTGTTCGAGCAACGGGGCTAAGGGTTTATGCCAATCGACTACCCGGCCCTATATGCTCCTCGATGCATCACCAAAAACACGATCAAACAACAAAGCTATGATTTTTAAACATTTGACTTCAAAACACCTAAAATTGGAATATTTACAAAACCAATCCAAATCAAAATCAAATGCACATGAATAAGTGTTAGGAATTCATACCTAACAATCAAAGATAATCATAGACTTAGATGTCAGATAAAAATCTCACCTTTTCACAAAATCAAAGAAGGAGAAGCTTGAAAGCAAAGGAAGAATCAACCACACTTCAACACAACCCAAATAAGGTTGAACCTAAGCTCAAAAGAAGAACATTCCCAAAGTTAGGTTTAGGAATTTCTGAAATTGAAAGGAGAATGAGTTGGAGAAGAAGAAGATGATGCTTACCAATAGCTTCTCTTTGGATTTGGAGCTAGATCTTGATTTGCAAATGAAAACTAGGGCTTGGAGTTTTAATTTCCCATTCCTCTCTCCATTGTTGCTAAAGCTTGAGTATTAGGAAATTGAAATGAAGCAATGAAGAGAAGAGGGGTGAAGCTTGGGTCTAATGGGCTGAAACAAAACCAAAGCCCTAAGTGGAAAAGTAGCAAAATTCCACTAACTCCAAACATATCAAAGTTTATACTCAAAAAGGTCGCAAACAGCGTTTTGAACTCAATGGAAATGGTCTCAAGTCCTAATTCGACCGTATGCAAAAAGTAACTTTTCGGACTATAATCCGACTAACGATAAAATATTTAAATAAAATATTTAAATACTCAATCGTAAAATATGTGGATTGTTACAGACTTCCCTCCTTAAAGAAATTGCGTCCTCGCAATACTTAAGAAGAAAATATATAATAACAACCATAAAAGCATATTCAACACAAAAGAAATTTGAAATAAGAAGTTCACCTCAAAGAGCACGAGAAAGTAAGTCCGGATGTGTTTGTTCGAATAATTCTCTAGATTCCCAAGAGCAATTCTTAGGATTTGAGGACCATTGAACTTTAACATGCGGAACATCTTTATTTCGAAGGCGTTTGAACTCCGAACCAATAATACGAATAGGATGTTGCTCATAAGTTAAATTAGGCGAAACTTCAATTTCTTCCACAACACCGGGCTCAAGAACAGAATCAGAATCTCGAAGGCATTTCCGTAATTGAGAAACGTGAAACACGTCATTAATAGCAGAAAATTGAGCCGGTAATGAAAGGCGATAAGCCATGGAACCAATGCGTTCGGTGATGGTAAATGAACCAATATATCTAGGTGCTAACTTTCCCGATCGACTGAAACTTACAACACCCTTCATAGGTGAAACACGAATAAACACAAAATCTCCGACGGAAAATTCTAATTTCCTTCTTCGGTTACCGGCATAGGATTTTTGTCTACTTTGGGCTTCTTTCATCCTTTGACGAATAAGATCAATCTTTTCTATGGAATCACGAATAAAATCTAGACCTAAAACCAGCTTCTCACCGGCCTCAAGCCAACAAGAAGGAGATTGGCATGGTCTTCCATAGAGTGCCTCAAATGGTGCCATACTAATACTAGATTGGAAGCTATTATTATAGGAAAACTCAATAAGAGAAATATGATCTTCCCAACTTCCACCAAAATCAAGGGCACATGCACGAAGAAGATCTTTAAGAGTTTGATTCACACGCTCGGTTTGTCCATCGGACTGAGGATGATAAGCGGTGCTAAAATTAAACTTCATTCCCAAACTTTTTTAAGACTCTTCCAAAATCCACTAGTAAACAATGGATCACAATCACTAACAATAGAAATAGGAACTTCATGCAATTTAACAATTTCTTTGATAAAAAGTTTGGCCAAAAGAGGTACGATTCGATTGGACCGAACGGGAACAAAATGGGCGGATTTAGTAAGTCTGTCAACTATCACACATAAGCTATCATGACCCGAACGAGAACGGGGAAGACCGTCTATAAAATCCATGGAAATTTGGTCTCACTTCCAAATTGGAATTTCTAAAGGTTGCAATAACCCACTGGGCCTTTGATGCTCGGCCTTAATGAGTTGGGAAGTCATGCAACACTTAAAAAAGTTAGCAATATCAGATTTCATTCCCTCCCAATAATAAAGTCGCTTCATATCCGCGTACATTTTACTACTACCGGGATGAATGGTAAATTTAGAACGATGAGAATCTTCTAAAATGTCTTTACGAAGATCACTAATATTTGGCACGATAAGTCTACCAAATTTTCGAATACCGCCACGAGAATCAATATCAAAGTCTTTCAAACCTTCAATATCAATTTTATCCCTAAAATTTTGGCCAAGAAGAGCCAATTCGGGATCTAGGTTTTTGAGCTTCAATAATGCAGTCTAAAAGAGAGGGATGAGCCTCAAGGCTACATAAAACAAGAGATGAACATAAATCGAAAACATGATCTCGAATCTCACAAGTGGATAAAACCCCGAGATCATTCCGTTCGGATATCATCATAGAAATAACCGCTTGTTGCTTGCGACTAAGTGCATCGGCAACACGATTTCCCTTTCCAGGAGTATAAAGAATATCAAGATCATAAGATGCAAGGAATTCGATCCAACGTTGTTGACGCAAATTAAGTTCCTTTTGGGAAAACAGATACTTCAAAGATTTATGATCGGTGTAAATAATAAATTTTTCTCCCAAAAGATAATGACGCCAAATTCGAAGGGCGAAAATAATAGCCGCGAGATCTGAATCATGAGTGGCATATCTAGTCTCGGCTGGCTTCAATTGCCTAGAAGCATAAGCAATAACACGTTCTCTTTGCATAAGAACGGCACCCAAACCAACGCGACTAGCATCGGTATAAACAATAAAATCTTGGTTTCCCTCGGGATTCACAAGAATATGAGCATCGGAAAGGAGTTCTTTTAATTTTTGAAAAGAAGCTTCACATTTGTCCGACCAAATGTATTTAACTCCCTTCTTCGTCAAATTAGTAAGAGGCATGGAAATTTTTGAAAAGTCTTTTATAAAACGACGGTAATAGCCCGCCAATCCAAGGAAGCTACGGACTTCTGTCACACTCTCCGGTCTCTTCCAATTTTGAATCGCTTCAATCTTTGAAGGATCCACTGATATTCCGGATTCGGAAATAATAAGACCAAGAAACTTCACACGAGATTGCCAAAAGTGGCATTTAGAATTTTTGCTTTTAATTGATTACTCATAAGAGTTTCCAACATAATCCGAAGATGCTTTTCATGCTCCTCCTCGGTTTTTGAATACACAAGAATATCATCAATGAAGATGAGAACAAACTGATCGAGGAAGTCTTTGAAAACTCTATTCATAAGGTCAACGAAATAAGCCGGAGCATTCGTTAAACCAAATGGCATAACAAGCCATTCATAAGATCCATAACGAGTACGAAACGATGTCAAAGGAATACTATCCTCTGCAATACGAAGCTGATGAAAACCGGTTGCTAAGTCTAATTGTGAAAAGACTCCAGCACCACTAAGCTGATCAAATAAATCATCAATCCGAGGTAAAGGATATTTATTCTTGATTGTAAAATCATTAAGCTTGCGTAGTCAACGCAAAGCTTAAGTGTACCGTCGGATTTCTTCACAAAAATAGCCGAAGCTCCCCAAGGAGAGGAACTAGAGTGAATAAATTGTTTCGTCTCCAATTCGGATAATTGTTTGCGCATCTCCTCATTTTCTTTATTGGACATACGATAAGAAGGACGAGTGATAGGTTGAGCTCCTGGGATGAGATTAATTCTGAACTCGATTGCTCGCTTAGGTGGTAATCCTAAAACGGGCTCAAATATGTCGGAAAATTCACGAACAACGTGAATAAGAGAAATAATATCTTCCTCATCATCATTATCGTCATCATGAGGATTTAAAGAATATAAAGATGCAACCAAGATGTGATCCAAATCTTTAAGATCAATAGAAATCTGCTTAACAGATTGAGGATGTCGAAGATGATTAGTCCGCTCAGGACATATGATTTGAGCTTCATAGCGGTTAAGCCAATCCATTCCCAAAATCATTCCAAAGCCAAGGTAACGCATAACATGCAAATCGGCATAGAAAGAGTAATCACATAAAATAATTTCGACATCTTTACACAATAAACTGATTTTTGCGGATCCACCAACCGGATTCGCAATTCTCAAAGAAGTCATTAAACACATAACATCCAAAGAAAAAGTATCAACAAGTTTTTTTGAAATAAAAGAGTGGGACGCACCCGTATCAAAATGAACTCGAATAGGATGATCACGAAATAAAATAATGCCATTAAGGATAGGATGAGAAATACCTTGACCACGAGAAGTGTTACTAGGAGTTTGCACCACATTAAGCTTTCCCTCCTTCCTGTTTTGAAGTTTGGGACACGAAGATATATAATGGTCCAGGCTTTTGCAATAGCGACAAGCACGGGGTTTTGAACACTTATTCGCATAATAGTCCTTAGAACCACAGTTGTAGCATTGCCCACCACTTGAGGTAGAAGTCTTAGTTGCCGGAGAGGCTTGCTTCCCTTTCTTATTGTTGGGATAAGGACCTCTGAACTTATTAGGCCTTTTCTTGTTGGTGAAGTTCGGTTTAGCGCTCATAACCTCAACATCACTTACTCTATCAGCCTCTTCAAGTCGAAGAGCGATATCAATGAGTTGATCAAAAGAAACTTCTAATTTTAGAAGTAATGGCTTCTTGAGATTTTTGTTCAAGCCATAGACAAATCTTTGGTTCTTCTTCAATGGGGTGTTTATGTATTCGACCCCGTATTTAGAAAGTGACTCGAAGGATGCGACATAATCTGCCACGGAGGATTCACCATGAACAAGGTCAATGAAACGACGAGCCAACGTTACTTTCTCAGCTTCTAGCACAAACTTTAATTCGAATCGTTCTCGGAAATTCTCCCAAGTAAGATCCGCTTCAATAATTTCAGAAATAAGAAGCTCATACCAATCTAATGCTCTTTCTTGGAGCATACTAGAGGCCACATGAACTCGATGAAGATCAATAAGATTCATGCGAGAAAAGATTCGATCGCATGATCTTAGCCAAGCCTGGACTTCAATAATGGTTTCAGAACCTTTGAATGGCTTCCCACCCAAATTGGTATAATCGTTGCACAAACGTGCAAATCCAAACTTAGGGTGAGTAGACTCCGGATTAGAACCGGCTGCTTGAGCATTCTTTACTAGATCAAGAAGCTGCTGGGCAGACATAAATACTCCATCTTGGGGAGTAGCACTAGATTGACCGGCGCTGGGATGGCCTGGTCTAGCCATTTCTCTTCCCTTAGAAAGAAAGAAAGAAGAAGAAAAAGGTTATTCACAAAATGGATATCAAGCAATACTGATAGATAAAACAAGGAATCATAAAGAAAATAGGATGAATCGGTACGAAGACTCGAACTAAATCCTAAAGCACGACTCCTAAGATGGACTTAGGACGATGATCCTTGTTAAATTATTCTACATCGTTCCGAAGTTTGGCTATGATACCAAGCTGTGACGCCCCACCTCTATACCCACGCTGGCCAAGGACACTACGGGGTAATGCCGTCAACTAGCGTGGAGAATAAGGCTGTTGAGGAGCGACCATCCGTGTAATTGCTTTGTGCGAGCACCGATATGCCAGATAAAATATAACATGCATTTCATTTCAAGAGGAAATCCGACATGCCAACACAAACTCAAAGATACTACACAGTGGCTATATATATAATCTCCGGAAACAAATATAGAAATAAGCATAACATAAATCAGTCACAGATAATTCATATCTCAAAGGCGGAAACAGATATGAATATTACACATGAAAGTGTATATCAGAGTAGTGGTCAAACAAGATCCACAATATCACAAAAGAATAAGTATACATCAAGGAGTCTCTATCTCGAATGTATACAAAACAAAAACTACTAATCTAAAGTAGTTAGCCAAAAATCAGGCGATAGTCCCTGATAAGAAGTCAAGAGGAAGCACCTGTAACATCTCGGTCTGACCCGAGTATTATTTAATAAGAAAATAGTAAACGGACCAGTCTAACTATAAATATCAGATGAAATGATGTGGAATAAGAGATATGAAAAAAACGTAGATAACCATAATGCCATACTGTGATAAGCATGTAATTGAAAATCAACTATAGATTAATCTATATCACAAGAATCTTCTCAAAGATCAAAAGAATGTCATACTCTTTATTTTTATTTACCAAACCATAAATATTAACAATTATATCAATGCCAATCACAAAAGTTAATGACACACAAATTCACCTATGCACAAATAATGATAAAGCTTATCAATGTAAATCACGAAATTTGGAGAAACACAAATTCTAGAAATCAATCAATAGAAATCCAGAAATCACAAAAGGGAAAAGAGGCCTGTCATTAGAACGGGAGCATGAAAACTCACCAACACATGTATCACAAAACGGAAAGCTATTCCATGGTTGCTAACCATTAATTTTGAGCCGAGGCTCCACTAAAAAGGCCCAAAGACCATGAGCCGAAGCTCCACTAAAACGGCCCAAAGACCATGGGTCGCTACCCCACCAAATTGAGCCGAAGCTCCACAGAAACGGGGTTTAGTCTCCCTCGCAGACAAAGAGACATCGCACATTGCTAGTCTAAATCACAAAATAATCATCATCGATCACAAGAAGTGTCAATTACACTAAGCTAGTAAATATATGAGCTTAGCTTCATGTACCATAACCACTAGCTTAACTTAAATATTTACGAACAAATTGTAGATCCCCACTTGAAAATTGTCACAAGAGGATCAATCGAATAAGATCAAGAATTAACCGACGAAGTAAACGCAAGCGTTTCATACCACTTGTTTTACTAAGCCGTTTAATTAGATTTCTCATACGAATGAGGTAAAGGTCTGTATATACTAATAGATTGGAAAATGGTTTTATAAACGAACTTTGTATTAAAATAGTGTTGAAATCGTTTTGATGAAAGAGTTTTGATATTTACTACTAGTATTGAAACCTTTATATTTTTAAAGTGACAAATCACAAAAATGATTGTCGAACAATCAATTCACCAAAAATTCACGTTCGAAGACGTGAATAAAAATCCAAAGAAATCGATACCGAATCCATCAAAGTGGAAACACCCAAAAATTCCAAAAATAGAAGTTATCAAAGTCGACAAAGGTAATAACAACTAATCGGAGAAGAATAATCGATTAAAGATTGGAAAAGCAAAGCAAAATGAGCATAAATAGGCAAAACAGGGAAATAGGAGCAGGTCGGTCGACTGAACTCTCTGAGTCGGTCGACCGGACCAGAAAACAGGGAAGTGCTCTGGTAGCAGGTCGGTCGACCGGCCTACTGTGTTCGGTCGACCGAACCCTGTTTCCAGCACTTCTCAGCCTATCCAAACAGGGCCAATCTCGACTAAATTGCAATCGTTCGAGCAACGGTGCTAAGGGTTTATGCCAATCGACTACGCGGCCCTATATGCTCCTCGATGCATCACCAAAAACACGATCAAACAACAAAGCTATGATTTTTAAACATTTGACTTCAAAACACCAAAAATTGGAATATTTACAAAACCAATCCAAATCAAAATCAAATGCACATGAATAAGTGTTAGGAATTCATACCTAACAATCAAAGATAATCATAGACTTAGATGTGAGATAAAAATCTCACCTTTTCACAAAATCAATGAAGGAGAAGCTTGAAAGCAAAGGAAGAATCAACCACACTTCAACACAACCCAAATGAGCTTGAATCTAAGCTCAAAAGAAGAACATTCCCAAAGTTAGGTTTAGGAATTTCTGAAATTGAAAGGAGAATGAGTTGGAGAAGAAGAAGATGATGCTTACCAATAGCTTCTCTTTGGATTTGGAGCTAGAAATTGATTTGCAAATAAAAACTGGGGCTTGGAGTTTTAATTTCCCATTCCTCTCTCTATTGTTGCTAAAGCTTGAGTATTAGGAAATAGAAATGAAGTAATGAAGAGAAGAGGGGTGAAGCTTGGGTCTAATGGGCTAAAACAAAACCAAAGCCCTAAGTGAAAAAGTAGCAAAATTCCACTAACTCCAAACATATCAAAGTTTATACTCAAAAAGGTCGCAAAGGGCGTTTTGAACTCAATGGAAGAGGTATCGAGTTCTAAGTCGACCGTATGCAAAAAGTAACTTTTTGGACTATAATCCGACTAACGATAAAATATTTAAATACTCAATCGTAAAATATGCGGGTTGTTACATAATTTCATTTATTTACATTCATTTATAAATAGTGTTCATGTTCAATTCAAGTACTTAGCGTCTCAATTCATTAACTTAAGTTTATAGACATCTACTTGCAATATTTACTTTCTATCACATTTTATTGTAGTAGTATTTCAATTATAACTTAAGCCTATAACCACTATAACTTCAAATTCTTATTTATAAAAGTAATTCATTGAACCTTTCTATTATATAAGTTTTACTTGTAAATTTTTTCATTACATTTTCTTATCAGACATTCCAACTTTTAAATCTTTTGGTAAGTTATATATATGCTTTTTAAGAATGTAACTGAAAATTATACAAGTTCATCTTATTTCTTTTAATAGGTTAAACATTCAATAATCATATCTTTTGTCTTATAGGTTACAATTTCAACTTTCTTATAGTTTCATTATAACTTAGCACTTAATCTCTTATTTCATTTAGATGTTCCAATTACTAATTAGTGGCATTCCATTTCACTACAATAATTGAAACTATTAATTAACGGAAACACAAGAACTAAATACCAGGTTAAATTCCAAGTCATTTTAAAATAATAGATAAATGTATATACTTACAACTTATATATTTATATATATCTAATTATGTTTAAAACAATTCAAAATTTATATTTTTTTTATCAAAATAAATCTACAGTAAAACTACTCGGTGGCCTTCCCACTTTGAAACCCGAAAATGAATGTCGATGATGCGTGCGCTTATCACCGAAATTATTTTCTAGCGATAAAGAGGGGAGTATAGAATTTATTCCTTTTCAAAATTCCTTTAAAATAATTCTTTCAAATTATGTTGGAATATTTATATCCGAAAATACTTCTAAATAATATCATTATTATATTCCAAGATCATTTGAAAGAAATTTTCAAAACCTCAGAACTTAAGTTCTAAATTCCCAATTTTCATTTATTTTATTTTCAGTCTCATTTCAACAATTATTATAAATTTCATTACCTAACAACCAATATATTGCAACCAAATATACATCTTATTTATAAAAAAATTATTTTATATATATAGAAAATATAATAGGAAAAATTAATTCATTCACCTATATTCAAAACAGATATTGGTTCGATCTGTCCTATTAAGTGTTCAGAAATCCTTATTGATGTCACAGCGTCCTATGTATCAACCAGACTTTATAAATACAAAACGAAACAAATTAACACAATATTAAAAATTTTATAACACTAACAAATACGCTCTCTCATATATATACACTCAACGACTCATCATAAGGTATCACTACCCTATTAGTAAAGAGTCAGACCCCACAAAACTAAGGTTTATCGCTAAATACCAATGCTCTGATACCAAATATAACATCCCGCCTTTTTGTACGCTTTAAATCGACGATAAGCCACACACGTCAGACGCAAACCATACAGAAGGGCGGATTGTTATTGGGGTGAATAAGAAAAAGAAGAGAAAGAAAAAACAAAACAAAATCTCACGGCGGAACGATAAAATATAATAATCAAATAACTGTTCATGAAGCTATTTTATAAAACATTTGATTATACTTGTACAACATGGATAAGAGTTACACATACCAGAGAATAATAAATAATGCAGCGGAACAGTATGAATGTAGTGGAATGATATAATAAATAATAATACAATCTTCGTCTTCACCCTCCAGTAATAAGGTCTTCAAATCCTGAAATGCTCAGGCTGACCCGAGCGAATTGAAAAGACAAAACACTCGAGTAAGAACTAAAAGATCTTATGTGGGTTAAATCAACAGTAATAAGTACGAGTGGAACGAAATCAGAGATGTATACGGGATTTGAATCTCCTATCCAGTGTCTAACATGAGTGCAGTAACTTAAGAGATGCTCGGGATTCACATCTCCTAAGGATTCGTTAAACTATCTAATATGTAGTAATATATGCTATTATAATAATGTCTATAGTAAAATAAACTTACTTTTAAATAACATTAAGGGGTTACCCATATAGCTCTTACCACGTAATAATCCCAGTTGCCCATCCAGTATCAGCGCATCTCTAGATCAGAAGACTACCCTATATACTCCACGGGCTACGTGAGAAATCCAAAATCGTACAAGGCGCGCTAGGTAGGTGACACGCACACTAGGTAATGCCAGGGTAGATATACCAACTACGCTTTCGGACCGGTGGTAACGCGTAGCAGCTACTACCGCCCACCTCGAGCCACATCCTCAAAATCAAAAGGGCCCCAATCAATCATAAAGTAATAGAATGGTGTCGAAGGAGTGTGTTCGATAAAAGGTGCTACCTTCTTAGCCCATCAATCGCTCCTAATTTAGCCACCTTATGCCAACTCACGAGAGTCGGGTCCACGTATATACCTCAAACGAAATGCCTCCACCATCCTACTTCATTCTGAAATCTCCACTACGTACACGGTTGTTAAAGTGGTTTTTGGAGTTGGTAGAGAGTACGACAACTTTCGATCCCGTGTATATAGCTAACAAAGAAATAAAACAATTATCACGGATATTAAAAATCATACAACGTAGCACTAAAAACGATACTACAACTGATGCTAACACTTATGCTAAAACTGATACTTATTTGATTTTAAAACATATTATCTATTTGCACAATGACCTCTTAAATATAATGTTATATATTTTCTGTACCTAAAGACAAGATATATTTTTCTTCAAACAAGGTTGAATTTTCAACATATATCATGACATTTGTCATATCATTGAATAAAAACCAAATACCAATCAAAGTTAAAAGATGAGACTGTGCTGCAAACTAAAGCAAGAATTGTATTAGAGATATTGAGAGACAAGGACCATTCTCAGAATTTATTCGATTTCATGTCAAGCCTAGCAGAAAACAAAGGTATATAGAAGTAAATATGCTGTAAAATTTATTCTCTTGCTCGATTAAAACTAATATACATTTGTGATGTTATGTTACAACTAATTGAAGTTAGTTTTGTTTCACTTTAGGCATAAACACTTGCTTGTTGAAATTTTGTCAATTTGTTGTAGAAACAACCAGGTTCTTATTTCTGATGCTCTAAACATTAGATTTGTTTAATTTTACCTATGAATACAATGTGATGCTATGTCAAGGCTACATTTTATTTGTACTTAGGGCTCATTTAGATCAACTTTAATAAATCACTTTTGGGCTTTTTGAAAGCTAAAATGAATTGTTTTTTGCTTTCAAAAAATTAAAAAGAAACTTATTTAAATCAATCCAAACGTGCCAATAGCCATTTGCATAAAAAAGTAGTAAAATATAGCAATATCATAGTTAGTTATTTGCATGGAAAAAATCATACTACGTAACTAGTATTCTGTTATACATTTTTGTATCAAAAAAATTCCTCAAATTAAATTACTATGCATGTTGATTTATATATACCAATACATATATTTAATTTAATTCGAATGTTATATTACACTACTGATTTATAATGATATAAAATAAATTGAAATCATGCTGTAATAATCAATGAAAAATAAGTATAAAAAAGTTAAACAAAACCAATACTATACAACTAAAAAAAGATACCATATTTTGTAAAACTTGAAACTGGTACTAATAGTATGGAAAAAGTGATACCATATTTTGGTATACCAGAAAATGACGCCGATATGATAGCATGCAAAAAATGATAACATATTTTGTTATACTGAAACTGACACTGATAGTATGCAAAAACTGATACCACAATCTGTTATACCAAAAACTAATACTAATAATATTCCAAAACTAATACTAAAGAACTAATATTATGATTACACGCGAATTTATCACTTCGCAAAATTGTAAAATATTCAAATATAGGATCTTTTAGCAGAAATGATAATGTTCTGGACAATAAGTAATATTTGTAAACTTATTTTGAATAAATATTTACGAAAATATATAGTTTGGAAAATATATCGATAAAGTGACCAAAAACCATTTTATCAATAAACAACTCTTTGACCATCGACATCATGCACGAAGCTAGATACATAAACTCATTTGCGTATATGAGTGAGAATATGTAATAAAATTATTCGTTTTATTTTTGAAAATAAAATCGCTTTATGACATTGTCAATGATATCACTATTTTTGAATAAATGATTTTAAATTTAAATTGAGTTTAAATGATTAATAATTATTTTAATTATTAAATAAGCCCTTTTAGTTATTATAATGATAGAAAAATTATTATCAAACCTTTTTTAACACTATATATGCATATATATTAAATATGAAGTGAAAATATGGCCGGAAATCGAAATTAGAATCCGTAATGATTTAACGTAGAAAAGTTGTGCAACATTGTGAATCATTTGAGATATACGTATGCACATATAGATGTACATATACATAAACACATTCACATTTATCTAATTTAAATTTGAAAATTTATTTTAGAACTTATAAGCACTATTTTGAGATAATTTTTAAAACAAAGTTTTCGAGAACTATAGGGTATACTCGCGTGGCGTAAATCGGGGGCAGTGAGTGCCTGCAGTTAAGTTTTGGATTTCTTTGTACTGCAGCGGTACTTTCCACATTATTTCAAAAGAGTTTTCAAATATTTTTGTAAAGGTATAAATTGTGAATATACCGAATTTATAAGATAAGTCCATATATTTAGGTAAAGAGATTTAAGTAAATTGAAATATAAATTAAATTGAAAAGAGATTTAATATTTTCAATGGAAATGGAATATTTGGTTGAATTGATTATTTATTTGATAGTTAAATAACCAACTATCAAATCTAGACCTAATTATAACTTTGAAAATATCTAGAAGAAGCATGGGAATTATATGGTACAGTTATCATTCAAGGTACTATACTGTATGTATAGACTCTATAACGACCCATATTTTTTAAACATTTGAAAATATTAAATTAAATAACATTTTTGAAAAAAAATAATTAGGAAAAAAATTAAGATTTTGCTGATGCAAATTAAATTATAATATAAGTTATGAGCTTAAGTAAAATTCTTTTAATGAAACATGTTTGCAATAATGTAAGGATGATAACAAATGCCAGTGTGTTTTTTAATAACATTAGTTTGAGTGAAATTTACCATTGTCTGAATGTAAATTTCCAATTGATTGGAATAGTAAACGTTAACAAAGAATAATAAATGTTTCTTTATTAAATAAGAAATCATATGTTTATTTGTTTGAACTGTTTGGTAGTTGAAAGATTGATTGCAGAGACGAGAAACTATTATTTAGTAAGAAATGTATAATTCATGTTTGTTCTAATTGTGTATAAATACGTTTAAATTACTACAAGATAGGAAATAATTGTTCAATTTCTTATTACATTTATTTTTTCTATTTTGAAATTCACCTTTTTAAACAATTGAAATTAATGTAATTAAATAATTTCAATTAATGGTAAAGAGGACACCAATTTGTAAATTAATATGTGTAACTAAACGTACCTTATGCTCTGTGAAAATATATAAGGAAAGTCAATTTAGTGAAAAGAACATGTATATCAAATAAAATGAATGTTTCATTTGTGAATGTAGGTTAATTTCATTAAAATAAAGAATAGAATGATTGATTTAAGGAAGAAATATATGTATATCTGAACGGTGTTTTAGCATACAAATGGATTACAAGTGTAGAAAAATAATTTATTTAAGTAAGTTATTTATTATACTGCTGTATAAACAACAAATTCGTAAAGGTGTTTAAATGACTAAAGGAAACAATTTTTTATTTTTCATCCATTTTAGCTGTCTGCTATGAAATTTAACTTTGTAAGTAATTGCAATTAATTTTATTGAAATGTTCCAATTAGAAGGGAAGACATTGATTGCAATTAATAGATTTAATAAAAGAAACACATCTATTGTCACGACGAGGATTTTCGAACCAGTTAAAATTTTCGAAAAATCCATCCGTGCTAAAACTACTAATGAAAACTACCAACTAAATACACCATATTCGATAAATATTCAACATTAAATGTATAGGACAAAATTTCAATTTTTACAAGTTATCAGAGTAATCAGTTTAATCTACTAGGTGTGCTTATATACAAACCATATACAAATAAATATAACGCTGCACAACCCTAATAAGAGATACAGCAATAACCATTCCTACTAACTCAATAAATATGTCAAATGTGGAATAAAATAGTAAGCAGGAAAAATACAATAACACGAGATAAACAACAACCATTAATAGATAAACATGAAAAGGTTATATTATTTTAGAGGCTGCATCACTACCACTTGTGACTGCCTACGTACCCCTATCTAATTGGATACCCAATTTCATATAGGATCAAACCATATGCAACCAAATCAGGAGGTTTCTTCCAATAACAAGGCAACTGGGTCCCAGCCTTAATACAATCGATAAATAAGTATATCCCTTTATTCTAAGAGCATACTATACCAAAAACACATGCCCACTTTTTAGTTACGGGTTACCCGAAACATTGGTAACATAAAAAATCATTTTATATCCCAAAGTGATAAATCATTTCACACTAATATTCACAAGAACTTTCAAATCTATAATAATTTTCATTTCCCAAATCTGTTCAAAAATCGTCTTAAAACCATCGAGTTTAGTCCTCGAAATTCTTTCTGTTTATAAAACATTTTTATAAAACCATTCTTATATAAATCACTTTTATATAATATAACTTCAAATACATTCATTACCAAACATTTCTATTTCTTTTAAAGGGAAAACATTTCATAACATTTCAACTTGAAAACCAATTTTCAAAACAATCCATTAAATTAAAGTGAACCAAATATTACCGCTAAACACCTTATAGTAAAATTGTGAAATAAATCACAAGGTATTAGCCTACAACTATTTTTTATGACATTCTTTTGAAAACACTTTTCACATAAACTTATTCAGATAAGGTATCAATATCTGGACAAAGTCTAAGGTAATATCCTGGACTAGGTCAACGGAATATCCCAACGGAATATATGATACCAAAAGGGGTAGTTGAAATGTTTGTAAGTCATTACAGCTATTTTGGGAATACAATCAAAACCGTAAATCTCGTATTGAGATTGGATTTCCAACATGATAGGGAACTAGTGACCTTTTCTCTGATCCACATATAACAAACATAGTTCGCATGGTGCCTTAATCGCTTTTCTCATACTAGTCACTTGGAACTATACTTGCTATACTACCACCGATAACCGATAGTTCCCTGCTTTTCTCAAGCTAACCACTTATCAAAATAGGAAAATAAATGCCTTGAGGGACGTATCCTTCAAAGGGCCAAACTTATTTGACTCCACCATACATACTCACTTATTCCGAATTTGCATCTGTTGGACCACATAGTATCCCATAATAACCGGGATGTGAGGCATGTGAAGGTATGATCAATTTCTTCAAAGCCACGCTTTTCATACATAACCATGCTTTGATCATAACAAGTTCCACTTTGAATGCCACATTGTCATTCCACGTCACATGACCAATTTCTAAACAAGTATAACTTCCTGAGCTCATATGTCCGGGAAAGGGTGTTAAGCTAAAAGAAGCTGTCTTCTCCGCCGCCAACTGATATACATTTATATAAACCACTCAAATGTGATTTAGAATACAATGTCAGACAAACATCCATACAAGTTCGTTCTGGGGCTGAATGAAACCGAAGGCGCTCTTCTACTACCGCCAGTAGCAAGTAGTCCTTGCAATCCGAAAAAATCTCCACAACAGGGAGACCATTGCTATAAATAACTCTATAATGGGAGCGACCCAGAGCATGTTCAACAAGCATTCCTCACGCTATGAAGATCCACGGTCTTCAATAATCATCATCTTCAACATGTCTTCACTTTCGAACGCATACATTGGTTCGAAGTGGTTTTCGAATAGGAATCATCCAAATCCGACTCCGGTTCCTTCGAAGCCAATCATCGCTTTAAAAGATGTTAACTTCATACGTGGATATCAATCATCAATCAATTACTTCTTCTTTTATCAAATCAAATATCTCTCTTAGATATATTCTTTTCAAGTTATTCCATTTTCTTTTCAAATGTATATGGAATCATTAAGCCTCATTTATCAAATCATTTGGTTTATTTAAACTTTTGTTAAATCCTGGAATTATTCCAAATCATTTTCTCTTTACTCGGGAAAACCTTTCCAAATCATTCATTAAATCTTAATCAAAGATTTCCTTTCTTAACTTTTAATTCAGGGAAAATTTTCCCTTTTATAATATCACTTTCCAAAACATCCATTTAATTTAAAGGATTATTCACCGTCCAAAATCGCGAATATAATTCCTTTAATAAACTTTCACATTTAACTTATCAAATTAAATTGATTTCAGATTTACAAAACGGTGTTTATAAATTCCATTTATATTTTATAAACTTCCATATAAAAAATTTCTTTACTATCAAATTCCATTTATACCTCACTTATAAGTCAAAATCCAATTATAGTTTAATTACTTATAAAAATCTTATTTACAAATTCATTCCTTTCAAATCTTATTATTTATAAAATCCATTATAAATTCTTTCCTAAATTTCAATTGCAAACCCATATATAAATTTGATTATAATCCCATTTAATATTTACTAAACACTTTTATAATTCCATAACTTTTATTTATAAAATATCAATTTTATAAATCTTGCATATAGAACATTCATAATAAATTCAAAGAATTTATTTCTTTTCTTTTATCTTAGAAAAAGTTAACTATGATCTTTTAGTGCATCCGGGCTTTCCTTTCAATATGTTACACCCCTCGCCTAAGAAGATAAAATATAGGCCTGGTATGTTCAAGGCACTGGTTGCTCCATCCCTAACCTTAGTTAAACACCTTGTATACCTTTCCAGAGCTCACAGGCGGGACAAATGTACTAGTCGTTTCCGCATACTCAATTATTAATCTTCATTTTAGAAATGATTTATTAAACATCCAAATAATCATTTAAAACACTTAATTTTTCTTTTAAAAACATTCATAACCGATTCTAAAAAAATATCGTTACATTTAAACTCATATTCAAAATGCTATAGAATACGTAGCATAAAAAGTGCTGCAAAAGTGCTATATAAGCTAATTTGATTTAAACAACCTTTTAATATTTGAAAATTCATAATTTCCTTCCAAATCTATTTTAAACCATTTTAATTGATTTATCAAATTTATTTCATATTTTTAAATCATTTAAAAATATCATTTATAAAGAGATCTCGTTATGGATTCCGAACTGTAAAACCGTGATGTTTTTAGAAATTTGTTTGGACACGTTACAAATTTAATTAATGAAATCTTGATTTTATTTCTTCGTTGGAAAACTATGAGTATAATAGACCGGAAAATTCTTATCTCGAAGAATTCTGAGCTATATTTCACTTTGTACACACATTTAACTTTTGTGGCGCGAAATCGCGAACTACCGTTACGCGACGCGCATTGTTTTGACTTGTTTTTCTAGTTCTTTTCAAACTTCTTTGAAACACACTTAAATGTTTATAAAATGTTTCTTAATCATTTTAAACTCATTTTAAACAACATTTCCATCATTTCAAATTCATTTTTCATTTCATTCTATATTATAATATTATATTATTATAATATCATTTTCAATCTTTTTAGATATTTTGAAATCATTAAGAGGCTAAATAATTTCCATACACGCATTTGTATGGATTTAATTCTCATTTAATTAACTATGATTAATTGCTAATCATTTCTCTTATCATTTATCAAACAAGTTATCAATCAAATAAACAGTCACATAATCAACAAATTTGCAACCAATTTATCAAACATTCATTCAACATATTTATACTTTCAAATCATTATACTTGAAACATGTTATGGATTTATTAGGGAATAAGAGTACTCACGATTAGTTCCACTCCACCAATCTTTTGTGTAGATTCCCTAATCGATTCTGGCAGCACTTCCTTCTCTTTTTCTCGCTCCGAAGCTTCCCAATCTCATTCCTTCTTCTTGATGTGCTCGTCCTAGGCTAGAGGGAGGTGGTCCGCTCGGGTTTTGAGATGGAAGAGGGTGGTCGTGGGTAGAAAGGAGGAAGAGAGGGGTTTTGATGTGGAATACTTGATTTTCTCTTTACTTTTTTTCTAATAATTTTACTTTATTTTCCTAAGGCATAGAAGCCATTAGAGAAGCTTTTAGAAAGCTTCAAAAAGGAAGAAGAAGATGCAGAAATGTGTAAAAGAAGGTGGAAGGATGGTGGTTTATTTATAGTTGAAGTATGCTACACAAGTTACCTTATTACCCTTAACCAAAAAGATCAAAATGCCTTCCATATCAAATCAATTTTTGTCTCCTTTAAGTACACTAAAACACTCTTTCCAATGCATGATTTTGATTTGTTATTAATGTTGAAATGAAGTGTATTAATGTGGAATTAATGTATTGATTAGATTTTGTACTTATGACACGATTTCTTCTCTTTTTCTTACACTTTTACAAATGTTAAAATAACATTTGGTCATTTTCCACGTAAATTAGTAACATCTCATTAATAAGACAAGATGTAAAGTAATGATATTGTTTATAAAGATTTAAAATAAAATTTAATAAGTCAAATCATGTCTTTTCACCTTTTATACTCTTTTATGTAAACTTTCCAAAAATAAACTCTTTTTATCTTTAGTGCTAAATGTAAAGTGCTTAAAAAGTTTGTAAAGTTGTATTTATGCATTTGTGTATGTTGGAAAATGTGTCAAGTTGCAACAACTTAACGACAACTTGTTTTGGTTGAAAACGGTGTTTTTGTCGACAAATTTTATAGTCAAAATTTGACGTTTTTGTTAGGCCATATATTGAACTAAACCAAACTTTAAAATGAATTTTTTATTTCTTTAAATAAATTAAAAAATGTCTCTTTATATTTCAAAATCATATTTAATAAATACCAAAATCTCTAATTTTACGGTGTATGTAAAACTGACAAAATGCGACAAAATTTTGCTATTTTTGTAAAACTATTATTAACATATTTTTAAATATATACATATACTTTTATTATCTTTATTAGATGTTTTCAATAAGATTTATCTTTATAAATATTTAAACCTATTTATTTAAGCATTTATTTATTTTTAACAAAACTTAACTTTTGTTGATTTGTTCTAAAATACAAATTTATATTTTTTAAATTATTAACTATAAGAATAAATAATTTCTCTATTATTATCTATAATATTTGACTTATTTATTTAAGTTTTAAACCTTTTTAAACTTAAAACAAACGAAAATCTCTCATTTTCGAAGTAGCGAAATTACGGGTCGTTACATTCTCCTCTACTTAAAATAATTTCGTCCTCGAAATTACCCAAACAAAAGTTTGCCTAAAACATTTATCTTAAACTTAATTTCATATAATATACACAGATCATCCGCATGAAATATCTTATTCGATCTTCTATTCGAATCTTAATTTCCGAACTAGTATCGATCTCCCGATCTTCTAGTGCGGACTTTATTCTGGATCTTTGCTTAGAAACCTTTGCTTTCCTTGCATAGCGCTCAATTATGATAGAAAACTCAAGTACCCAACCAAAAACTCACATCAATGTTCGTCGTCAAGATCGAGTGATAAATCCTTTTTTGGATTGGTGTAAACACCTCAAAATTTCAAACTCGAATATTAGAGCAACATTTGTGTGATGAAATATCTACATATAATGTATGTATTTATTACCTCTCAAAATAAACCTTCATAAAAACTTTATCTTAAGTTTAAACATTTTATAAAGGTACTTCTTTATATAATCCCTTTAATTATTTATTTCTAAATATTTTTATCAAAGGAAAATATTCTAAAGAAACCATTTTTTACTCAAAAGATAATTTATCTTTAAAATTCTATTATGAAACCATTTCATAAATTTCCAAATAACTAATTTTTCAAAACCATCTTTTAGTATAATATATTTCTTTCTAATATTCCTTTGAACTTTTTATTTCTAAATATCTTATTAGATTTGATCGGATATAAGATTGAAGAAGTGCATCGAGAGGATAATCAAAAGGAAGTTCATTAATTAACGTCATATTCATACATCCATTTCTAACCTTGACTGGAATTACAAAGTTTCAGAGATAACTTTCCTAGGAAATACAACCTATCACATACTACCGTTATATAGATACTTAGACTACCATATACTATTCTTGAATTCCTTTTGAGGTAGACGGAGCTTTATCTTTGGGGCTTAAGTTAACCACTTTCATTCTTGGACAGCCCGTCATTAAGTGTTTTCCTTGAAAGCACTAAATACAAGTTCGTTGGGGGCAATATTTGACCTCATGGCTTGGGTTCTTGCATTGGTAGCATCCCATTTTCTTCTTTTTAATTCTTGGTTTCTTCTTTGTTTTAGGACATTTATGTAGAAAATGTCCATTCTCTTTACACTTGAAACAGGCTATATTATCCCAATCAGAATTTTTATTTTCCCTCATCTGCTTCTTACTTCTCTTTGTTTCACACATAACTGCATAATGTCCTTTCTTGCTGCAATAATAACAGTCGATGTCAGCAAAGGGTCCTAGTTTTGCTTTTTCTTCTACTTCTTTCTATGCACTTTCTCTTCGAGCTTGCTTTGGAGTCATCCAAAACTCATGACTCGGCATATAATAAGCCATTCTGCCCCTAAGTGATATTCCAAGATTAGAATTGTTTATACCATTTCCATTTCATTTTATTCAAACATCTTCTATCCAAATACTTAATTCAACTTTTTTTGGATTTGAACTTGCCTTCATCCTCCAATGGTAAGAAGAATAATTTACCAAGTGTTCAATTTAGTTTGCCCAAGCTAACATATGATTGATACTTAGAAGATTATTTTAATCATCATTAGACGAATCCAGACCTTATCCATGGGACTTATGTAAGGGAATGTATCTTATAAATTTCCCTAACCACACAAAATTTTATATCTTTTGAAAGACATTCCTTTATATGCAAAATATAATCTTTTCAAAACAATGAGTCGATATGCCTTGTTAAGAGTTTAGAAATACCTATCGATATAGTTGTACTTCATATATCGACCAGAATTTATAAACCGCTCAACCGATAAATCAACACAAAACATTTTTATATCCAATAACAAATACGCACTCATATATATATATATATATATATATATATATATATATAATACACTCGGACTCATTATACACTCAAACTCATTTTAGGGTGTTACTAACCCTATCTCTAATGAGTCATGAAAGTGTGTAGGATCGTGTAATATGGATATATGATAATACGGAGTATAGTGATGATAGCTATACAGTAAATAGTGCAGAATGTAAAAGCGGTATAATAAAAATAACACCAGAGATTTTTATACTGGTTCGGAGCTCTGTCCTACATCCATTCCCAGACTCCTTTTGGAATTTCACTAAAACAACAATCCTCACTTAACCCGGAGAAATAGGTCTATATAACCCTTGAGCAACCGAACAGGGACCTGAGCAGCAGAACCGGATTTCGCCTCAGCAACCGAAGAGGACTTCACACGCCTGAGCAGCAGAACATGAATTCAACAAATACAATAATAACATGTATTTGTCACTTGTAGTACAACCTTCCTATAATCTTTTCCTCAATGTGATGTGTGTAGTTGTGTGTATATGAAGATTAGGAAGTTTCAAATTGCTTTCAGAAATATAGAATTATGATTATAAGCAATGAATGTATGAATTCCAGAGAGTAGTTAATTCAGAAAATGTGATTCAATTATAAGAAAGTAAGTGAAGTAATTTGATCTTGAAATTCATGCATATATATAGTAGTTAAGGAGTTGCCACTGCTGGTGAAGAGATCTCTACGAATAGCAATGGTAGAAACCCTTGGGAAAGAAGAAGGCTATTCAAAAAGGAAGTATCTTTTCATAAAAAATGACTGTTGTAGAATTCAGTCGATTGAATAGTCTGAATCGGTCGACTGATTACAGAGTGTAAAAACTCTCGGGTTCAGATTTAGTCGACTGACTCAGATCATTCAGTCGACTGAATTTAAAAACATGCATATATATGTTAAAATGCACAGATTCAGTCGACTGGATGATCTGGTTCAGTCGACTGAATTCTGTTGATAAACAAAAATCCCTATAGCTCATTTGTTTAGTACACTTGCCTTCTAAACTAGTGACCCGGGTTCGTGTCTCGCTCTATGCTTTTTTTGAAAACTTGATTTTGATCAAAATATACATGCCAGTTTATTTGAATGTGAATGATGATTCTTGAGAAAAGATTTTAACAAAGTACTAAACTAAACTCTATATACATGCTTGACGACTCTTGTTAAAAAAAATATAACTATACAAACCATACTTGAGTCGTTGAGTCTAGATGTTGACGTAGTTTTAGATTCGTAAATATCATTTGCCTCCTGTCAACATTCAAAACCTTATGATCCAACATTCTCCCCCTTTTTGATGATGACTACTCCATTTGCTACGAATGAATGTTCGACTAGCTTTGTTGACTTATCTCTCCCCCTGAATATAATCCTGTAATTGTGCTATACATTTCTCCCCCTGAATCTATGCTATATATTCCTGAAAATAATTAATCTTTTCTCCCCCTTAATCTGTGCTGGCATGGTTTATTCCTGCAAAGAGTATTAGAGCAAGATCTTTCTCCCCCTTTGTCATCGACAAAAATGGGGAGTTTATATGATGATATAAATTATATTTCACATAAGTGTTAACACGGAACAATATAAAACAGAATAACTACTAATTATAATGTAAGGTATCAGGGAAAAATTAACATTTAAAGCATGTGATACACAAGGTTCTTATAATTTCCTAATTTTTAGGAAATCATACCCATTTGGGTGTGGTTGAACGTTTATAATATAATTTTCATTATTAACTACCATATCAAAATAATCATCAATGTATTTTTCTCTATTTTTCCAATTATCAGGAGCCCAAATACTTAGATAATTTTTATTCATATTTACCATCAATGGTTTTGTACTTCAAAAGAAATTATAAACATTATGATCATAGCTATAATTGAATTTCTATTAAAATTGGATTTAGACTTTACTCGAAATTTAGTACTAGCACTAACATTTTTTACTATACATCAAAGCATATCTAGTGCTATTTCTACGATCAGTTTTATTATATCCTAAACCATTTTTATCATTGTGAGCTTTTGAATGTTTAACCAAGGAAGATAAGGTACATTTACCTTTGTTAAAATTTATGATTTTTGTATTTAATCTTTCAAAATTTGCTTTAGAATCACAAACTTCTTTTTGAAAAATATTACTATTAACTTTTAAAAACTCACATTCTTTAGACAATTCTAAATTCTTTTTAATTAAAGCTTCGTTCTCTTTTTCAAGAGACAAAATTAAAGAACTATAATTATTTAAACAATTTTCCAAAAAGGTAATTTTATTTTGGAAAACATTGATTTCCTTCAAAAGATCATTGTTTTTATCTTCTAACTGCTCATTTTATTTTTGTAGGAAATCTTTTTGTGAAACCAGTTCTTCTAAGGTATTTTCAAAACATTTAGTCTGTTTTACCAAAAAATTATTTTCCTCTTTAAATTTGGAAACTTTTTGCTCACAATCTTTTAACTTAGCTAAAGCAATTGTATTAACTTTATTCAAAGTTTTACAATCTTTTAATAATTCATCATGTGCTAACAGAAGATCTTCATATAAAGAATCTAAACATACCGATTGTGATCTTAGTTTAGACATAAAGCATTTGTTTGTTTGCTCCTTTGATTTTTCTTTATTGCTTTTCCTCTTCTTATTGCCTCGACTAGATCACTTTGTAGCCATTTATTCTAGGATGTTGTTACGATCTCTAGAATCCCAGGCTCTGATACCAAATGAAAGTGTGTAGGGCCATGTAGTATGAATATATGATAATACAGAGTATAGTGATGATAGCGATACAATAAATAATACAGAATATAAAAGTAGTATAATAAAATAACACCAAAGATTTTTATACTGGTTCGGAGCTCCGTCCTACATCCGGTCCCCGACTCCTTTTGGAATCTCACTAAAACAACAGTCCTCACTTAGCCCGGAGGAACAGGTCTATACAACCCCTAAGCAGCCGAACAGGGACCTGAGCAGTAGAATAGGATTTCGCCTCAACAGCCGAAGAGGACTTCACACGCCTGAGCATCAGAATAGGACTTCAACAAATACAAAAGATTGTTTTGACCTTATGTGTTCTAATAACATGGATTTGTCACTTGTAGTACGACCTTCCTATAATCTCTTCCTCGATATGATGTGTGTAGTTGTGTGTATATGAAGATTAGGAAGTTTCAAATAGCTTTCAGAAATATGGATTTGTGATTATAAGCAATGAATGTATGAATTCAAGAGAGTAGTTAATTCAGAAAATATGATTCAAGTATAAGCAAGTAAGTGAAGTAATTTGATCTTGAAATTCATGCATATATATAGTAGTTAAGGAGTTGCAATTGCTGGTGAAGAGATCTCTACGAATAGCAATGGTTGTAGCCCTTGGGGAAGAATAAGGCTATTCAAAAAGGAAGTGTCTTTTTATAAAAAATGACTGTTGCAGAATTCAATCGACTGATTACATAGTGTAAAAACTCTTAGGTTCAGATTCAGTCGACTGGCTCAGATCATTCGCTAGACTGAATTTAAAAACATGCATATATATATGTTAAAATGCACAGATGCAGTCGACTGGATGATCTGGTTCAGTCGACTGAATTCTGTTGATAAACAAAAATTCCTATAACTCATTTGGTTAGCGCACTTGCCTTATGAACTAGTGACCCGTGCTCCATGCATTTTTTGAAAACTTGAATTTGATTAAAATATACGTGCAAGTTTATTTGAATCCGAATGATGATTCTTGAGGAAAGAATTTAACAAAATACTAAACTAGACTCTATATACATAATTGACGACCCTTCTTAAAAAATATATAACTATACGAACCATACTTGAGTCGTTGAGTCTGGATGTTGGCAAAGTCATAGAATCGTAAATATCATTTGCCTCTTGTCAGCATTCAAAACCTTATGATCCAACAAGTCACTCATCCTAGGGTATTACTAACCTTATCTCTGATGAGACTTACCCTAACAAAGCCTTGGTGTTCGCTCAACCTAAGCTCTAATACCAAATGTAACGACCCGGATTTTCGAACCAGTTAAAATTGTCGAAAAATCCATCCGTTCTAAAACTACTAATGAAAACTACCAACTTTATACACCATATTCCATAAATATTCAACATTAAATGTATAGTACAAAATTTCAATTTTTACAAGTTATTAGAGTAATCAATTTAATATACTAGGTGTGCTCATATTAAAACCAAATACAAATAAATCTAATGGTGCACAACTCTAATAAGAGAGACAGCAATAACCATTCCTACTAACTCAATAAACATGTCAAATGTGGAATAAAATAGTAAGCATGAAAAATACAATAACATGAGATAAAAAACAACCACTAGCAGTTAAACATAAAAAGGTTATATTATTTTAGGGGCTGCATCACTACCACTTGTGACTGCCTACGTACCCCTATCTAATTGGGTACCCAATTTGATACAGGATCAAGCCAACGTAGTTCTCCTATCGCAAATAGGACTCATGGAGCCTACGATGCAACAAACAATATGCAACTCCCAAAACTACCCACTGAGGCTTAGTCTTTAAATTTAGATTTTCAAATCTAATTACCTTTACGGAAATTATCTCTTTGGAATTTATTCTCGAATTATATTTCAAAACTTTTGAAATATAAATATATCCTTTCTATTCAAATTATACTTTACTTCAGGATCTTAAATCAAATCACTTTTGAAAAGTTTATCTGGAAATCACAAATGCTATAATAAAAACATATCAAACCATATGCAACCAGATCAGGAGGTTTCTCCCAATAACAAGAAAACTAAGTCCTAGCCTTAATACAATTGATAAATAAGTATATCCCTCTATTGAAAGAGCGAACTATACCAAAAATACATGCCCACTTTTTAGTTACGGGTTACCCGAATCATTAGTAACATAACAAATCATTTTATATCCCAAAGCGATAAATCATTTCACACTAATATTCATAAGTAATTTCAAATCTATAATAATTTTTATTTTCCAAATCTTTTCAAAAATTCATCTTAAAACCATCGGGTTTTGTCCTCAAAATTCTTTCCATTTTATAAAACATTTGCGTAAAATCATTCTTATATAAATCACTTTTATATAATATAACTTCAAAAACATTCATTACCAAACATTTCTATTTCTTTTAAGGAGAAAACATTTCATAACATTTCAACTTGAAAATCAATTTTCAAAACAATCCATTAAAATGAAGTGAACCAAATATTACCGCTAAACACCTTATAGTCAAATTGTGAAATAAATCACAAGGTGTTACCCTACAGTTATTTTTTATCACATTCTTTTGAGAACACTTTTCAAATAAACTTATTCAAATAAGGTATCAATATATGGACTAAGTCTAAGGTAAAATCCTGCACTAGGTCAACGGAATATCCCAACGTAATATATGATACAAAAAGGGGTAGTTGAAATGTTTTCAAGTCATTACAGCTATTTTGGGAATACAATCAAAACTGTAAATCTCGTATTGGGATTGGATTTCCAACATGATAGGGAACTAGTGACCTTTTCTCCAATCCACACATAACAAACATAGTTCACACGGTACCTTAATCGCTTTTCTCAAACTAGTCACTTGGAACTATACTTCCTATACTACCATTGATAACCGATGGTTCCCTAGTTTTCTCAAGCTAACCACTTTATCAAAATGGGGCAATAAATGCCTTGAGGGACATATCCCCCAAAGGGCCAAACATATTTGACACCACCATACATACTCACTTATTCCGAATTTGCGTCTGTTAGACCATATAATATCCCATCATAACCGGGGTGTGAGGCTCGCGAAGCTACGATCAATTTCTTCAAAGACACGCTTTTCATATAAAACCACGCTTTGATCCTAATAAGTTCCACTTTGAATGCCACATTGTCATTCCACGTCACATGACTGATTTCTAGAAAAGTATAACTTCCTAAGCTCATATGTCTCGGGAAAGGGTGTGAAGCTAAAAGAAGTTGCTTTCTCCGCCACCAACTGATATACATTTATAGAAATCATTCAAATGTGATTTAGAATGCAATGTCAGACAAACATCCATACAAGTTCGTTCTAGGACTGAACGAAACCGAAGGCACTCTCCTACTACCACTAGTAGAGAGTAGTCCTTGCAATACGAAAAAATCTCCACAACGGGGAGACCACTGCTAAAAATAACTCTATAATGGGAGAGACCCAGAGCATGTTCAACAAGCGGTCCTCATGCAATGAAGATCCATGGTCTTCAATAATCATCATCTTCAACATGTCTTCACTTTCAAACATATACATTGGTTCGAAATGGTTTTCGGATAGGAATCATCCAAATCCGATTCTGGTTCCTCCGAAGCCAATCATCGCTTTAAAAGATGTTAAGTTCATACGTGGATATCAATCATCAATCAATTACTTCATCTTTTATCAAATCAAATATCTTTCTTAGATATATTCTTTTCAAGTTATGCCATTTTCTTTTCATATGTATATGGAATCATTAAGCCTCATTTATCAAATCATTTGGTTTATTTAAACTTTTCATAAAGCCTGGAATAATTCCAAATCATTTTCTCTTTTACTTAGGAAAACCTTTCCAAATCATTCATTAAATCTTAATCAAAGATTTTCTTTCTTAACTTTTAATTCAGGGAAAATTTTCCCTTTATAATATCACTTTTCAAAACATCCATTTAATTTAAAGGATTATTCACTGTCCAAAATCGGGAATATAATTCCTTTAATAAACTTTCACATTTAACTTATCAAATTAAGTTGATTTCAGATTTACAAAATGGTGTTTATAAATTCCATTTATATTTTATAAACTTCCATATACAAAATTTCTTTACTAAAAAATTCCATTTATACCTCACTTATAAGTCAAAATCCAATTATAATTTAATTACTTATAAAACTCTTATTTACAAATTCATTCCTTTCAAATCTTATTATTTATAAAATCCATTATAAATTCTTTTCTAAATTTCAATTGCAAAACCATACATAAACTTGGTTACAATCCCATTTAATATTTATAAAATATTTTTATAATTCCACAACTTTTATTTATAAAATATCAATTTTATAAATCTTATATATAGACCATTCATAATAAATTCAAAGAATTTATTTCTTTTCTTTTATCCTAGAAAAGCTTACTTATGATCTTTTAGAGCATTCGGTATTTCCTTTCGATATGTTCCACCCCTTGCCTAAGAAGAGAAAATATAGGCCAGGTAAGTTCATGGTACTCGTTGCTCCATCCCTAACCTTAGTTAAACATCTTGTTTACCTTTCCAGATCTTACAGACGGGACAAATGTACTAGTCATTTTCGCATACTCGGTTATTAATCTTCATTTTAGAAATGATTTATTAAACTTCCAAATAATCATATAAAACACTTAATTATTCTTTACATTCATAACACATTCCAGAATATATCGTTATGTTTAAACTCATATTCAAAATGCTAAAGAATTCGTAGCATAAAGTGCTGCGGAAAGTGCTATATAAACTAATTTGATATAAACAACTTTTTAATATTTTAAAATTCATATTTTCCTTTCAAATCTATTTTAAACCATTTTAATAGATTTATCAAATTTATTTCATATTATTAAATTATTTAAAAATATCATTTATAAAGAAATCCTGTTTTGGATTCCGAATTGCAAAACCGCAATGTTTTTAGAAAATTGTTTTGGGCACATTTCAAAATCTACTTAATGAAATCTTGATTTTATTTATTCGTTGGAAAACTATGAATGTAATAGACCGGAAAATTCTTATCTCGAAGAATTCTGAGGTATATTTCACTTTGTACACACATTTAACTTTTATGTCGTGAAATCGCGAACTACCGTTACGCGACGCGCATAGTTTGACTTGTTTTTCTAGTTCTTTTCAAACTTCTTGGAAACACATTTAAATATTTATAAAACGTTTCTAAATCATTTTAAACTCGTTTTAAACAAAATTTTTATCATTTCAAATTCATTTTTCATTTCATTTCATAGTATAATATTATATTATTATAATATCATTTTCAATCTTTTTAGATATTTTAAAATCATTAAGAGGCTAAATAATTTTCATACACACATTTGTATGGATTTAATTTTCATTTAATTAACTATGGTTAATTACTAATCATTTCTCTTATCATTTATCAAACAAGTTATCAACCAAATAAACAGCCACATAATCAACCAATTTGCAACCAATTTATCAAACATTCATTCAACATATTTATACTTTCAAATCTTTATACTTGAAACATGTTATGGATTTATTAGTAAATAAGTGTACTCACTATTAGTTCCACTCCACCAATCTTTTGTGTAGATTCCCTAATCGATTCTGGCAGCACTTCCTTCTCTTTTTCTGGCTCCGAAGCTTCCTGCCCTTCCTTCTTCTTGATGTGCTCGGCCTAGGCTAGAGGGAGGTGGTTGGCTCGGGTTTTGAGGTGGAAGAGGGTGTTTCATGGGTAGAAAGAAGGAAGAGAGGGGTTTTGAAGTGGAATACTTGATTTTCTCTTTACTTCTTTATTTTTCTAATATTTTTATCTTATTTCTAAGGCATGGAAGCCATTAGAGAAGCTTTTAGAAAGCTTGAGAAAGGAAGAAGAAGATGGAGAAATGTGTAAAAGAAGGTGGAAGGATGGTGGTTTATTTATAGTTGAAGTTTGCTACACAAATTACTTTATTATCCTTAACCAAAAAGACCAAAATACCCTCCATATCAAATCAATTTTTATCTCCTTTAAGTACAGTAAAACACTCTTTTCAATGCATGATTTTGATTTGTTATTAATGTTGAAATGAAGTGTATTACTGTGGAATTGATGTATTGATTAGATTTTGTAACGACCAGTAAATTTCTATAATTAAATTGGTAATTTGATAATGAAGTAGTAACTAAAGTAAATGGTAACAATGATAATTAAATCTAACATTAACCATTTGGATGCAATGTATACTTAGTTATAAAATTTAATATATGGAAACAAATGTGAATGTGGGACATATTTAACGAAATAAAATTTAATGAATGGTAAGTGAGTAAAACCATTGTTATGTAAGTAGCTATAACATTGGTCTGTAAACAATTACTATAAGTTACCAATATATTTTAATCCATTAAATTGAATTGGAATCAATTGCAATAAATTTAAATAAATTATCATGTTAATGTTAATTAAGGTAATATTTGAAAATAAGGTTAATATTATCCATAATAGGACAATTTGTTGAATTTAAAAGAATGGGAATGAAGACTTATCAATTTAATAGGATTTGAACTATAATAATTGGATTTAATTGCAAACAAATGAAATGAAATATTTAATTATTACATTAACGAAGATTAAGATGAAATTTGAGAATAGTAAGGTAATAGATCATGAATCCAATGTTAAACGGATCCATTTGACAACAATGAATTGAATAATAGAATGAAAAAATTAAATGGAATTATTGGGAATTAAATTTATAATTTCTGAAGTTAATGGAATTAAGGCTAACATTGAAATTGATAAATTAATCAACTCTAAATTAACATTTAAATTTGGTTAAATTAGTGTAAATGATTGAGAAATTAAAAAGTGATGAAATTTGTTAATTATAGAGTTCAAATTGAAAACTTGATTTAATTAACCAATTATTAATTTATTTAATTAACTAGAAAATAGCCATTTTGTCCACTGACTTGGATTTCGACAAAACCAGTTTTATCAGATCCGTAACAGTGAATTATTATAGGATTTCAAGTTTCGTAATGATCGAACGTGTCGTTTGATTGTACGGACTCGAAACGCCCAGAAATCAATTAAATCGAAATTAATTGAAATCAATTTGAAACAACTTGAACTTCTTCATATGATAGAATTTGGACCTAAAACCTGTTCCATTGATTTTAAAATATTTTAAAACATCTATTTTGATATATGGGTTGACCCAATTTCGTTCCAGAGTCAGAATGGGCTTTTCGGGCCATTTTATCGTTCAACGTGCATATCAATCGTGTCCATCCATTCAAATTTCAGCCTTGCATATATATACCTCGTTATAAACCCTAGCCTATTTCTTATGTTCATTGTTCTGTACATACAATTCAGCTGTCTCTCCTCCTTAATTGCAGACAATCAAATTCTCGATCCAATTGCAATTCAAAATCAAATCAAAATTTCAAACTCCACAAACTATATCATATTTTATATCTCGGAAAGCTCTCGAAGAGCGCATCTCAATTCTGTGATTCATTTTTTGTTTCGGTTCTTCGTTTGATCAGTAAGCGTCGAAGAAGTCGTGGCCGTTCATTCGGGGTTCGATGATCTGCGATCGATTGTCAGATTGAAGACACAATGATGTAGAGAGTCAAAGGGGGATTCCATCGGCATAGTTGTTTTTTCAAATCAACGGCTAGATTGAGAAATTAAATTCGATTAGGGTTTAAGTTCTAGGTGGCGACTGGGTCTTAGTCGGCCTGTAAACGATTAGAGGGGGGATGTACGCATGGCCGTGGGACCTGGACGACGGTGGCAAACTCTGGTAGGCGGCTATTTCATGATTTGATCGGTGGTCGTGTTAACCTGCGCATGATGAGGGTTCGTGATTGAGAGTTACGGTTGCGTGATCGAGCGTAGTGGAGAAGCTTGCTGACGTGGGTAAGCCCTTTTTATTTTATTTTATTTTGATTTTGTTTTTATTCGAATGTTCCAACTAGCACAACTTTTGCATACGAATGTTCTAACTAGCACAACTTTTGCATATGAGGTCGCTTTCACGCACGGTTTTCTCCGCCAGGTTCGTATTGGAATTCCGGGCATTTAGACCCTAGTTTGGATGAATTGTGAGACTGTTCAAATTTTGGGTTTAAATTGGGATTAAATTCAATTTAAATTCGAAAGGTGAGTATTTTACCTACTCACAACTTCTAAAATTTCTTATGTGTGTTAAATTAATTTCTGATGTGATTAGAAATTAATTTATGGCTTTTGGTGTATTTTTATCATCATTTCAGTTAAACTGAATTTATTGAATTAAATTGTCATTTAATTTATTATTGCATATAAACTGCTAGTTAAATTTTTATTTAATTCATTATTGAATATAAATTGCCAGTAAATACCTGTTATTTATTATCTGTTCTATATTGATGTTATTGTTTGAATTGGATGATGATTGTGATAAATGGTTGATGATTGATATTGGATGAATGTATGTTGTATTTTATATTGTTATAAACTGCAAGTTGTTATGCATTTTTATTTCATTCGAGATTGCAGTTTGGAATGGTATATAACCGTATTTTTATTTTAAATTACGGATTGAAATGATAAATATCCGTATCACTTAACTATAGGGTAGAAAATTTTATACAGACCGTGGTCTGTATATAAATATTTTGAGAATGATTTCTATGGTTTTGGAAAGAAATATACGGTTTAATAAATATTGATCTTTGATATTATATAAATATTATTTTTATATACAGTTAAATTCTTGAATTTAAGCTATGTATAAATTTATTTAATAAAAAATAATAATAATAATAAGATAAATAGTGGAGTTTGATTTTATTAAAATAAAATATGGTTAGGTATTTAAATCATACTTTAATATAGAGGTTATAATGATTTAAATAAATTAAGATTGGAAGGTAAATTAGAAATATATCTGAAATTGAGTTTATTTAAGAATTTAACTTAAGTAAGTTGATGTAAAATTTATTAAATTTGAAATTCTAAAGGTATGGTTTTTATAACTTGATTTTGGGTTTAGGGTGAATTAAATGAGTATTTCAAGTATAAAGAATTGAAGGAAATATTTAGTTATTTGAAATTTGAGTTTTATTTAAATGATAAGGGATTTATTATGTGAAATATTTCAAAACTAAATAATAGAAAATTTAATTGTTGAATCGAAATTATCAAATTTAGTTTTGAAATTTTGGAATATTCAAAGCCTCGAAATATATCGAAATTGAAATGTTTTATTGAAATTGAAGTGTTCTGAAGTTATGAATTTCAAAGTATTCTGTTCAAAAGGTGTTATAATTTCAAATGTTTAGTTTCGAATGTATAAATTTGAAGGTGCTATGACTTGGAAAAGGGACATATTTGAAATAAAAACGATATTATATTGTTTGGGTTTATAAAAAAGATATCATATTTGTTTTGGGTTTTAAAATGGAAATGATATCGTATTCATATGGGTTTGAAATGGATATTAAATTCTAGTTTTAAAAGTATAATTATTTTGAAATGATTGCGGTGTTATAATAACGTTTGGTTGTTAAAAAGACCGAGGTCGGAAGTTGTCATACTCTCTGCCAACTCCGAAAACCACTTTAACAACCGTGTATGCGGTGGAGATTCCATAATGAAGTAGGATGCTGGCGACATTTCCTTTGAGGTATATACGTGGACCCGACTCCCATGAGTTGGCATAAGATGGCTAAAACAGGAGCGATTTCGGGCTAGTGAGGTAGCTCCTCTTATCAGACACGCTCCTTCGATATTATATTATGACTTTGAGATTTATTTGGAGGCCATTTTTTATTTTTTATTTTGGGGGTTTGGCTCGAGGTTGGCGATAGCTGCGCGGTATGCATCACCACCAGTCCGGATAGTAATTGGTATATCTACCCTATCATTGCCTTATGTGCCCTGTCACCTACCCTAGCACGCCATGTACGAGTTTGGTTTTCTCCCGTAGCCCGTGTGGTATCCTCTGGTGGCTTCCCGATCAGGAGGGACCATGATACTGGATGGACTATTGGGACTATTACATGTTAAGGTGGAAAATGTAAAGCCTTAACGCTATTTAAAAGTAAGTTTATTTTACTATTATACATTATTATAATAGTGAAATATTACTATATAGTAAATAGTATAATGGATCCTTAGGAGATGTGAATCTCGAACATCTCTTTAGTTGCTGCACTCACATTTGACATTGGATAGGAGATGTCAAATCCCGTAAACATCTCTGACGCTGTTACACTATATTTGTTTCAGTTGATTTAACTTACATAAGATCTTTTAGTTCTGACTCGAGTGTTTTGTCTTTTCAATTCTCTTGATTCGGTCTGAGCATTTCAGGATACGAAGACTTTATTTCTGGAGGATGAAGACGAAGATTGTATTACTATTATTTATTATATTATTCCACTACATTCATATTGTTCCGCTGCATTATTTATTATTCTCTGGGATGTGTAACTCTGATATGTATTTTATAAGTATAATCGAATGTTTTGTAAACGGGTTCATGAACTATTTATTTGATTTTTATATTTTATCGTTCCACTGCAAGATTCAATTTGATTTGTTTTTTCTTTCTCTGCTTTTCTTATTACCCCTTAACAATCCGCCCTTTTGTATGGCTTAAGTCTGACGTGTGTGGTTTATCGTCCATTTAAAGCGTACAAAAAGGCGGGATTTTACATCTGGTATCAGAGCTTTGGTTTAGTGATAAACCTTAGCTTTGTGGGTCTGACTCATTATTAATAGGGTAGTAATACCCAATGATGAGTCGCTGAGTGTATATATGAGAGAGCGTATTTGTTAGTGTTATAAAAGGTTTTTATATTGTGTTAATTTGTTCCATTTTGTATTTATAAATTTTTGTTGGTGCATAGGACGCTATGGCATCAATAGGGATTTCTAAACACTTAATAGGACAGACCGACACAATATTTGTTTAAAATATAGCTAAATGAAATAAGTTTGCCTATTATATTTTATGTATATAAAGTAATAAATTTTATAAAGTATATATTTGGATGTAATATATTGGTTGTTATGTAGTGAAATTTATGAACATAAGTAGGAAATAAGACTTTAAATTTTACAAATAAAAAATAAAGTAAAATTAGAAATTTAGAACTTAAGTTTCGGGTTTTAAAACTTTCTTTCGAATGATTTTAGAATATAATAATAATATTATTAGAAGTATTTCCTGATATAAATATTTCAATATAATTTGAAAAAATTTGGTTCAAAGAAATTTTGAAAAGAAATAAGTTATGTAGTCCCCTCTTTGTCGCTGGAAAATAATTTTGGTGTTGAGTGCATGCATCATCGACATTCATTTTCGAGTTTCGAAGTGAGAAGGCCACTGTAGTAGTTTACTGCAGATTTATTTTGATAACAAATATAAATTTTAAATTGTTTTAAACATAATTGGATATATAAATTGTAAATATATACATTTATCTATTATCTTTAAAATGATTTGAAAATTAACCTGGTATTTAGTTCTTAAATTTCTGTTAATTAATAGTTTTAATTAATATAGTGAAATGGAATTTAGCAAATAATTGAAACCTCTAAATGAAACTACAAGTATTGAATATTAGATTAATTAAAAGAAATGAGATAAACTTGCATAATTTCCAATTGCACTTTTTAACATATGCATAACTTACCAACTGTAAAAAGTTAAAATGTTAAAAGAAAATGTAGTAGGAAACTTTACAAGTAAAATTTGAAATAATGAAAGTATTCAATGAAATTCTTTAATAAATAAGAATTGGATGTTGCAGTTGGTATAAACTTAAGTATAATTGAAAGGTAAGTATTATAAATAAATGAATAAATAAAATTAAGTAGTGAATAAATGAAGGTAATACCATAAAAAGGAAATTTACATGACATGAATAATGAAAATAAATGAAAATTGTAAGAAGTTAAATGTAAAGTAAAAAGATAAATCATTAAAGGGAAATCAAATAACAAATATATGAAATGAAATTAATAAGAATGAACTTGATCTATTTTCTGAAATTGTTGTTTGTTTGTTTTGGTTTATGAGTTGTTTAGGTAAATGATACTTTTAACCGCTTAGATGTATGAATAATCTATGAAGTAATCTAAGACTGTTGAGTAAGTGGAATACTTCATAGTTATTTGTCATTTTATGTGATTTAAAGTGTCTTAACCCAAACTAACCAATTGTTTTGTTTTGTTTGAATGGTTGATTTGTATATGATGTGTATGTTGTTGGTTGCAAAAGATTGTTGTTTATATTTATTTGTTTGTTGATGGTTGAAACTACTTTAAACATTTCATTTTATGTAATTATTAACTCCTTTTGGATTATATAAGTGAAATACAGGTTATGAAAGCAATTGCTACTGCTTTTGGTTTCATAATTAAGCATAATTGCCCGACAAATAGGTACGTTTTCGGATTATAGTTTTCGAGCGTTATTATTTTGTTTTTCCCGCGTTGGGATGTATTATTTTGGAAATTATATGTTATATATTGTTATGTTTGATATTATATTTTCTCCCAAGCCTCTCCGTACAAAGCAGACTCTACCGAAATTTTCCGTAAATTTTGGACTTAGAAAATTTTTGAAAAATGTTTCCAAACTTTGTTGATTTGAGTATAAAAAGATTAATGGTTATAAATTGGTATATTTTATTTAAGTTAATAAATTTTGAAAATTTAACTATTTATAAAGTTAATATTGTTGAATAAGATGTACTGTTCACTCAATTCTTTCTTTTCCCTTCTTTTTCCTTTCGAGGATGAAAAGTTTTGAGTAGGGGAGAGTGTAATGACCCGTAAGTTTCTATAATTAAATTGGTAATTTGATAATGAAGTAATAACTAAAATGAATGGTAACAATGATAATTAAAGCTAATATTAACCATTTGGATGTAATGTATACTTAGTTATAAAATTTAATATATGGAAACAAATGTGAATGTGGGACTTATTTAACGAAATAAAATTTAATGAATGGTAGGTGAGTAAAACCATTGTTATGTAAGTAGCTGTAACATTGGTCTGTAAATAATTATTATAAGTTGCCAATATATATTAATCCATTAAATTGAATTGGAAGCAATTGCAATAAATCTAAATAAATTATTACGTTAATATTAATTAAGGTAATATTTGAAAATAAGGTTAATATTATCCATAATAGGATAATTTGTTGAATTTGAAAGAATGAGAATGTAGACTTATCAATTTAATAGGATTTAAACTATAATAATTGGATTTAATTGCAAATAAATGAAATTAAATATTTAATTATTATGTTAGTGGAGATTAAGATGAAATCTGAGAATATTAAGATAATAGATCATGAATTCAATGTTAAATGCATCCATTTGAAAATAATGAATTGAATAATAGAATGAAAGTAAATTAAATGGAATTATTGAAAATTAAATTAATAATTTCTGAAGTTAATGGAATTAAGGCTAACACTGAAATTGATAAATTTATCAACTCTAAATTGAGATTTAAATTTGGTTAAATTAGTGTAAATGATTGAGAAGATTAAAAGTGATGAAATTTGTTAATTATAGAGTCGAAATTGAAAATTTGCTTTAATTAATCAATTAATAATTTATTTAATTAACTAGAAAATAGCCATTTTGGCCATTGACTTAGATTTTGACGAAACCAGTTTCATCGGATCCGTAACAGTGAATTATTATAGGATTTCAAGTTTCGTAACGATCGGACATGTCGTTTGATCGTACGGACTCAAAACGCCTAGAAATCAATTAAATCGAAATCAATTTGAATTAACTTGATTTTAACACAACTTCTTCATACGATAGAATTTGAACCTGGAACCCATTCCATTGATTTTAAAATATTTCAAAACATCTATTTCGATATATTGGTTGACCCAATTTCGTTCCGGAGTCAGAACGGGCGTTCCGGGCCATTATATTGTTCAACGCGTATATCAATCGTGTCCATTCATTCTAATTTCTGTTTTGCATGTATATACCTCGTTATAAACCCTAGTCTATTCCTTATGTTCATTGTTCTGTACGTACAATTCAGCTGTCTCTCCTCCTTGATGGCAGACAATCAAATTCTAGATCCAATTGCAATTCAAAATCAAATCAAAATTTCAAACTCCACAAACTATATCATATTTTACTCTTGAAGAGCGCATCTCAATTCTGTGATTCGTTTTTTGTTTCGGTTCTTTGTTTGATCAGTAAGCGTCGAAGAAGTCGCGACCGTTCATTCGGGGTTCGACGATCTGCGACTGATTGTCAGATCGAAGACACCATGCTGTAGAGAGTCAAAGGGGGATTCCATCGGCGTAGTTGCTTTTTCGAATCAACGGCTAGACTGAGCAATTAAATTCGATTAGGGTTTAAGTTCTAGGTGGCGGTTGGGTCTTGGTTGGCCTGTAAACGATCGAAGGTGGGGGTGTTCGCGTGGCCGTGGGGCCTGGATGACGACGACAAACTCTGGTAGGCGGCGATTTCATGATTTGATCGGTGGCCATATTAACCTACGCATGGTGAGGGTTCGTGATCGAGAGTTATGGTTGCGTGACCGAGCGTAGTGGAGAAGCTAGCTGACGTGGGTAAGCACTTTTTTTATTTTATTTTTATTTTAATGTTCTAACTAGCACAACTTTTGCATACGAGGTCCGTTTCACGCACAGTTTTCTCCTCTAGGTTCGTATTGGAATTCCGGACATTCTAATGCTTGTTTGGATGAATTCTGAGACTGTTCAAATTTTGGGTTTGATTGGATTTAAATTCAATTTAAATTCGAAAGGTGAGTGTTTTAACCCACTCACGGCTTCTAAAATTTCTTATGTGTGTTAAATTAATTTCTGATGTGATTAAAAGTTTATTTATGGTTGTTTAGTGTATTTTTATCATCATTCCAGTTAAATTGAATTTATTGAATTAAATTGTTATTTAATTTATTATTGCATGAAAACTGCTAATTAAATTATTATTTAATTTATTATTGAATGTAAACTGCCAGTAAAAACTTGTTATTTATTATTTGTTCTATATTAATGTTATTGTTTGAATTGGATGATGATTGTGATAAATGGTTGATGATTGATATTGGATGAATGGATGTTGTATTTTATATTGTTATAAACTGCAAGTTGTTATGCATTTTTATTTCATTCCAGATTGCGGTTTGAAATGATATATAACCATATTTTTATTTTAAATTACGGATTGAAATGATTAATATCCTTATCACTTGACCATAGGGTAGAAAATCTAATACAGACCGTGGTCTATATATAAATATTTTGAGAATGATTTTTATGCATTTGGTAAGAAATATACGGTTTAATAAATATTAGTTTTCGATATTATATAAATATTATTTTTATATATAGTTAAATTCTTGAATTTAAGCTATGTGTAAATTTATTTAATAAAAAAGTAATAATAATAAGTTTAATAGTGGAGTTTGATTTTATTAAAAGAAAATATGGTTAAGTATTTAAATCACACTTTAATATAGAGGTTATAATGATTTAAATAAATTAAGGTTTGAAGGTAAATTGGAAATATATCTGAAATTGAGTTTATTTAAGAATTTAACTCAAATAAGTTGATGTAAAATTTATTAAAATTCAAATTCTAAAGGTATGGTTTTTATAACTTTATTTTGGGTTTAGGGTGAATTAAATGAGTATTTCAAGTATAAACGAATTGAAGGAAATATTTAGTTATTTGTAATTCGAGATTTATTTAAATGATAAGGGATTTATTATATAAAATATTTCAAAACTAAATAATAAAAAATTTAATTGTTGAATCGAAACTATCAAATTTAGTTTTGAAATTTTGGAATTTTTAAAGCCACGAAATATATCGAAATTGAAATGTTTTATTGAAATTGAAGTGTTCCAGAGTTATGAATTTCAAAGTATTATGTTTTAAAGGTGTTATAATTTCAAATGTTTGGTTTGGAAGTGTATAAATTTGAAGGTGCTATGATTTGGAAAAGGGATATATTTGAAATAAAAATGATATTATATTGTTTGGGTTTATTAAAAAGATATCATATTGATTTAGGTTTTAAAATGGAAATGATATCGTATTTATATGGGCTTGAAATGGATACGAAATTCTTGTTTTAAAAGTATAATTCTTTTGAAATGACTGTAGTGATATAATATCGTTTGGTTGTTAAAGAGACCGGGATCGAAAGTTGTCATACTCTCTACCAACTTCGAAAACCACTTTAACAACCGTGTACGCGGTGGTGATTCCAGAATGAAGTAGGTTGGTGGCAGCGTTTCCTTTGAGATATATACGTGGACCCGACTCCCATGACTTGGTATAAGGTGGCTAAAACAGGAACGATTCCGGGCCAATGAGGCAGCTCCTCTTATCGGACACACTCCTTCGATATTATATTCTAACTTTAAGATTGATTTGAGGCCACTTTTGATTTTTGATTTTGGGGGTCTGGCTCGAGGTGGGCGGTAGCTGCACGCTATGCGTCACCACCAGTCCGGTTAGTAATTGGTATATCTACATTGGCATTGCCTTGTGTGGCATGGCACTTACCCTAGCGCGCCTTGTACGAGTTTGGTTTTCTCCCGTAGCCCGTGTGGTATCCTCTGGTGGCTTCCGGATCATGAGGGACCATGATACTGGATGGACTATTGGGACTATTACGTGTTAAGGTGGAAAATATAAAGCCTTAACGCTATTTAAAAGTAAGTTTATTTAACTATTAGACATTATCATAATAGCGAAATATTACTACATTGTAAATAGTTTAACGGACCTTAGGAGATGTGAATCCCGAACATCTCTTAAGTTACTGCACTCACGTTTGACACTGGATAGGAGATGTCAAATCCCGTAAACATCTCTGACGTCGTTACACTCATATTTATTTCAGCTGATTTAACTTACATAAGATCTTTTAGTTCTAACTCGAATGTTTTGTCTTTTCAATGCGCTTGGGTCAGTCTGAGCATTTCAGGATACGAAGACTTTATTTCTGGAGGACGAAGAAGAAGATTGCATTACTATTATTTATTATATTATTCCACCATTCATATTATTCTGCTGCATTATTTATTATTCTCTGGTATGTGTAACACCGATATGTATTGTATAAGTATAATCGAATATTTTGTAAACAGCTTCATGAACTGTTTATTTGATTATTATATTTTATCGTTCCGCTGCAAGATTCTATTTTGTTTTGTTTTTTTATTTCTCTGCTTTTCTTATTTACACCTTAACAATTGGCCCTTCTGTATGGTTTAAGTCTGACGTGTATGGTTTATCGTCGATTTAAAGGGTATAAAAAGGCGGGATGTTGTAGATTTTGCTCTTATGACATGATTTCTTCTCTTTTTCTTACACTTTTACAAATGTTAAAATAACATTTTCTCTTTTTCCATGTAAATTAGTAACATCTGATTAATGAAACAAGATGTAAAGTAATGATGTTGTTTATAAAGATTTATAATAAAATTTAATTAGTCAAATCATGTCTTTTCACCATTTATACTCTTTTACGTAAACTTTTCAAAAGTGAATTCTTTTTGTCTTTAGTGCTAAATGTAACGTGTTTAAAAAGTTTGTAAAGTTGTATTTATGCATTTGTGTATGTTAGAAAATGTATCAAGTTGCAACAACTTGACGACAACTTGTTTTGGTTGAAAACGATATTTTTGTCGACAAATTTTACAGTCAAAATTTGACGTTTTTGTTAAGCTATATATTGAAGTAAACCATGCTTTAAAATGAATTTTTTACTTCTTTAAATAAATTAAAACATCTCCTTTATATTTCAAAATCATATTTAATAAATATCAAAATCTCTAATTTTACGGTGTATGTAAAACTGACATCATGCGATAAAGTTTAGTCATTTTTGTAAAACGATTATTAACAAATTTTTAAATATATACGTATACTTTTATTATCTTTATTAGATGTTTTCAATAAGATTTATCTTTCTAAATAAATATTTAAACCTACTTATTTAAGCATTTATTTATTTTTAACAAAACTTAACTTTTGTTGATTTGTTATAAAATACAAATTTATACTTTTTAAATTATCAACTATAAGAATAAATAATTTCTCTATTATTATCTATTATATTTAACTTATTTATTTAAGTTTTAAACCTTTTTAAATTTAAAACAAACGAAATCGCTCATTTTCGAAGTAGCGAAATTACGGGTCGTTACATTCTCCCCCACTTAAAAGAATTTCGTCCTCGAAATTTCCCGAACAAAATTTTGGCTAAAACATTTATCTTTAAACTTAATTCCATATAATATACATAGATCATCCATATGAAATATCTTATTCAATCTCCTATTCGAATCTTAAGTTCCAAATTAGTATCGATCTTCCGATCCTCTAGTGCAGACTTTATTCAGCCCCTTTGATTAGAAACCTTTGTTTTCCTTGCATAGTGCTCAACTATGATAGAAAACTCAAGTACCCAACCAAAAACCCTCATCAATGTTCGTCGTCAAGAATCCAGTGATAAATCCTTTTTCGGATTGGTGTAAACGCCTCAAAGTTCCAAACTCGAATATTAGATCAACATTTGGGTGACGAAATATCTACATATAAAATATGTATTTATTACCTCTAAAAAAACCTTCATAAAAAATTTATCTTAAGTTTAAACGTTTTATAAATGTACTTCTTTATATAATCCCTTTAATTATTCATTTCTATCAAAGGAAAATATTCTAAAGAAACCATTTTTCACTCAAAAGATAATTTATCTTTAAAATTCTTTTATGAAACCATTTCACAAATTTCCAAATAACTAATTTTTCAAAACCATCTTTTAGTATAATATATTTCTTTCTAATATTCCTTTGAACTTTTTATTTCTAAATATCTTATTAGATTTGATCGGATATAAGATTGAAGAAGTGCATCGAGAGGATAATCAAAAGAAAGTTCATTAATTAACATCATATTCATACATCCATTTGTAACCTTAACTGGCATTACAAAGTTTCAGAGATAACTTTCTTAGGAAATACAACCTATCACATACTACTGTTATATAGATACTTAGACTACTATGTACTACTCTTGAATTCCTTTTGAGGTAGACGGAGCTTTATCTTTGGGGCTTAAATTAACCACTTTCATTCTTGGACAGTCCTTCATTAAGTGTTTTCCTAAAAAGCACCAAATACAAGTTCGTTGGGGGCAGTCATTGACCTCATGTCTTAGGTTCTTGCATCGGTAGCAGCCCATTTTCTTTTTTTTAATTCTCGGTTTCTTCTTTGTTTTAGGGCATTTATGTAGAAAATGTCCATTCTCTTTACACTTGAAATAGACTATATTATCCCAATCAGAATTTTTATTTTCCCTCATCTGCTTCTTACTTCTCTTTGTTTCACACATAACTGCATAACGTCCTTTCTTACCGCAATAATAACAGTCGATGTTAGCAAAGGGTCCTAGTTTTTCTTTTTCCTGTGCTTCTTTCTGTGCACTTACTCTTCGAGCTTGCTTTGGAGTCATCCAAAACTCATGACTCGACATATAATAAGCCATTCTTTCCCTAAGTGATATTCCAAGATTAGAATTGTTTATACCATTTCATGTTATTCAAACATCTTCTATCCAAATACTTAATTCAACTTTTTTTTTGGATTTGAACTTGCCTTCATCCTCCAATAATAAGAAGAATAATTTACCAAGTGGTCAATACAATTTGCCCATGCCTAAATATGATTGATACTTAGAAGATTATTTTAATCATCACTAGACGGATCAAGACCTTATCCATGGGACTTACCTAAGGGAATGTATCTTATAAATTTCCGTAACCACACAAAATTTTATATCTTTTGAAAGACATTCCTTTATATGCAAAATATAATCTTTTCAAAACAATGTGTCGATATGCCTTGTTAAGAGTTTAGAAATACCTATCGATATAGTTGTACTTCCCATATCGACCAGAATTTATAAACCGCTCAACCGATAAATCAACACAAAACATTTTTATATCCAATAATAAATACGCACTCATATATGTATATATATATAATACTCTCAAACTCATTCTAAGGTGTTACTAACCCTATCTCTAATGAGTCACTCATCCTAGGGAATTACTAACCATATCTCTAGTGAGACTTACCCCAACAATGCCTAGACGTTCGCTCAACCTAAGCTCTGATACCAAATATCACGACCCGAATTTTCGAACCAATTAAAATTGTCAAAAATCCGTCTGTTCTAAAACTACTGATGAAAACTACCAACTTAATACACCATATTCGATAAATATTCAACATTAAATGTATAGGACAAAATTTTAATTTTTATAAGTTATCAGAGTAATCAATCTAATCTACTATGTGTGCTTATATACAAACCAAATACAAATTAATCTAACGTCGCATAACTCTAATAAGAGAGACAGCAATAGCCATTCCTACTAGCTCAATAAACATGTCAAATGTGGAATAAACTAGTAAGCAGGAAAAATACAATAACACGAGATAAGCAACAACCATTAACAGGTAAAAATGAAAAGGTTATATTATTTTGGGGGCTGCATCACTACCACTTGTGACTGCCTAGGTACCCCTATCTAATTGGGTACCCAATTTGATACTCGATCAAGCCAACGTAGTTCTTATATCTCAAATAGGACTCATGGAGCCTATGATGCAACAAACAATATGCAATTCCCAAAACTACCCACTCAGGCTTAATCTTTAAATTTAGATTTTCAAATGAAATTACCTTCACGGAAATTGTCTCTTTGGACTTTATTCTGGAATTTTATTTCAAAACTTTTGAAATATAAATATATCATTTCTATTCAAATTATACTTTACATAGGGATCTTAAATCAAATCACTTATGAAAAGTTTATTTGGAAATCCTAAATAATATAATAAGAACATATCAAACTATATACAATCAGATCAGGAGGTTTCTCCCAATAACAAGGCAACTGCGTATCAGCCTTAATACAATCGATAAATAAGTATATCCCTCTATTGTAAGAGCGGATTATACCAAAAACACATGCTCACTTTTTAGTTATGGGTTACCCGAATCATTGGTAACATAACAAATCATTTTATATCCCGAAACGATAAATCATTTCACACTAATATTCACAAGTACTTTCAAATCTATAATAATTTTCATTTCCCAAATCTATTCAAAAATCATCTTAAAACCATCGGGTTTAGTCCTCGAAATTCTTTCCGTTTTATAAAACATTTTTATAAAACCATTCTTATATAAATCAATTTTATATAATATAACTTCAAAAACATTCATTACCAAACAATTCTATTTCTTTTAAAGGGAAAACATTTCATAACATTTCAACTTGAAAACCAATTTTCAAAACAATCCATTAAACTGAAGTGAACCAAATATTACCGCTAAACACCTTATAGTTAAATTATGAAATAAATCACAAGGTGTTAGCCTACAACTATTTTTTATGGAATTTTTTTGAAAACACTTTTCAAATAAATTTATTCAAATAAGGTATCAATATATGGACTAAGTCTAAGGTAAATTCCTGGACTAGGTCAATGGAATATCCCAACGAAATATATGATACCAAAAGGGGTAGCCGAAATGTCTACAAGTCACTATAGCTATTTTGAAAATACAATCAAAACCGTAAATCTCGTATTGGGATTGGATTTCCTACATGATAGGGAACTAGTTACCTTTTCTCCGATCCACGCATAACAAACATAGTTCCCACGGTGCCCTAATCGCTTTTCTTAAACTAGTCACTTGGAACTATACTTGTTGTACTACCACTGATAACCGGTAGTTTCCTGCTTTTCTCAAGCAAACCACTTTATCAAAATAGGGCAATAAATGCCTTGAGGAACGTATCCCCCAAAGGGCCAAACGTATTTGACACCACCATATACACTCACTTATTCCGAATTTGCGTCTGTTAGACCACATAGTATCCCATCATAACCGGGGTGTGAGGCTTGCGAAGCTACGATCAATTTCTTCAAAGCCACACTTTTCATACAAAACCACGCTTTGATCATAACAAGTTCCACTTTGAATGCCACATTGTCATTCCACGTTACATGACTGATTTCTAGAAAAGTATAACTTCCTAAGCTCATATGTCTCAGGAAAGGATGTTAAGCTAAAATAAGTTGTCTTCTCCGCTACGATCCGATATACATTTATAGAAACCACTCAAATGTGATTTAGAATACAATGCTAGACAAACATCCATACAAGTTCGTTCTAGGACTAAACGAAACTGAAAGCACTCTCCTACTACCACTAGAAGCGAGCAATCCTTGCAATCCCAAAAAATCTCTACAATGGGGAGACCACTGCTATAAATAACTCTATAATGGGAGCGACCCAGAGCATGTTCAACAAGCAATCCTCACGCTATGAAGATCCACGGTCTTCAATAATCATCGTCTTCAACATATCTTAACTTTCGAACTTATACATTGGTTCGAAGTGGTTTTTGGAAAGGAATCATCCAAATTCGACTCCGGTTCCTTCGAAGCCAATCATCGCTTTAAAAGATGTTAAGTTCATATATAAATATTAATCGTCAATCAATTACTTCATCTTTTATCAAATCAAATATCTTTCTTAGATATATTCTTTTCAAGTTATTTCATTTTCTTTTCAAATGTATATGGAATCATTAAGTCTCATTTATCAAATCATTTGGTTTATTTAAACTTTTCATAAATCCTGGAATAATTCTAAATCATTTTCTCTTTTACTTGGGAAAACCTTTCCAAATCATTCATTAAATATTCATCAAAGATTTTCTTTCTTAACTTTTAATTCAGGGAAAATTTTCCCTTTTATAATATCACTTTTCAAAACATCTGTTTAATTTAAAGGATTATTCACTGTCCAAAATCACGAATATAGTTCCTTTAATAAACTTTCACATTTAACTTATCAAATTAAATTAATTTCAGATTTACAAAACGGTGTTTATAAATTCCATTTATATTTTATAAACTTCCATATACAATATTTCTTTACTAAAAAATTCCATTTATACCTCACTTATAAGTCAAAATCCAATTATAATTTAATTACTTATAAAACTCTTATTTACAAATTCATTCCTTTCAAATCTTATTATTTATACAATCCATTATAAATTCTTTTCTAAATTTCAATTGCAAACCAATATATAAATTTGATTACAATCCTATTTAATATTTATAAAACACTTTTATAATTCTATAACTTTTATTTATAAAATATCAGTTTTATAAATCTTATATATTGCCAATTCATAATAAATTCAAAGAATTTATTTCTTTTCTTTTATCTTAGAAAAACTTAATTATGATCTTTTAGAGCATCCGGGCTTTCCTTTCGATATGTTCCACCCCTCGCCTAAGAAGAGAAAATATAGGCCAGGTAAGTTCAAGGACTGGTTGCTCCATCCCTAACCTTAGTTAAATACCTTATTTACCTTTCCAAATCTCACATACGTGACAAATGTACTAGTCGTTTCCGCATACTCAGTTATTAATCTTCAATTTAGAAATGATTTATTAAAGTTCCAAATAATCATTTAAAACACTTAATTATTCTTTTAAAAACATTCATAACTGATTCTAGAAAATATCGTTACGTTTAAACTCATATTCAAAATGTTATAGAATTCGCAGCATAAAAGTGCTGCGGAAAGTGCTATATAAGCTTATTTGATTTAAACAACTTTTGAATATTTGAAAATCCATATTTTCCTTCCAAATATCTTTCAAACCATTTTAATAGATTTATCATTTTTATTTAATATTTTTAAATCATTTAATAATATCATTTATAAAGAAAATTCGTTTTGGATTCCGTACTGCAAAACCGCGATGTTTTTAGAAAATTGTTTTGGATGCATTTCAAAATCTACTTAATGAAATCTTGATTTTATTTCTTCTTTGGAAAACTATGGATATAGTAGGTCGGAAAATTCTTATATCGAAGAATTCCGAGCTATGTTTCACTTTGTACACACATTTAACTTTTATGGCGCGAAATCGCGAACTACCGTTACACGACGCGCGTAGTTCTGACTTGTTTTTCAATTTCTTTTCAAATTTCTTGCAAACACATTTAAATGTTTATAAAACGTTTCTAAATCATTTTAAACTCATTTTAAACAACATTTCCATCATTTCAAATTCATTTTTCGTTTCATTTCATATTATAATATTATAATATCATTTTCAATCTTTTTAGATATTTTAAAATCGTTAAGAGGCTAAATAATTTCCATACACACATTTGTATGCGTTTAATTCTCATTTAATTAACTATGGTTAATTACTAATCATTTCTCTTTTCATTTATCAAACAAGTTATCAACCAAATAAACAATCACATAATCAACCAATTTGCAACCAATTTATCAAACATTCATTCAACATATTTAAACTTTCAAATCATTATACTTGAAATAAGTTATGGATTTATTAGTAAATAAGAGTACTCACGATTAGTTCCACTCCACAATTCTTTTGTGTAGATTCTCGAATCGATTCCGGTAGCGCTTCCTTCTCTTTTTCTCGCTCCTAAGCTTCCCGATCTCTTTCCTTCTTCTTGATGTGCTCGGCCTAGGCTAGGGGGAGGTGGTTGGCTTGGATTTTGATGTGGAAGAGGGTAGCCGTGGGTAGAAAGGAGGAAGAGAGGGTTTTGAAGTGGAATACTTGATTTTCTCTTTACTTTTCTATTTTTCTAATATTTTTATTTTATTTTCCTAAGGCATGGAAGCCATTAGAGAAGCTTTTAGAAAGCTTGAGAAAGGAAGAAGAAGATGTAGAAATGTGTAAAAGAAGGTGGAAGGATGGTGGTTTATTTATAGTTGAAGTTTGCTACACAAATTACCTTTTAACCAAAAAGACCAAAATACCCTCCATATCAAATCAATTTTCATCTCCTTTAAGCACACTAAAACTCTCTTTCCAATGCATGATTTTGATTTGTTATAAATGTTGAAATGAAGTGTATTAATGTGGAATTGATGTATTGAATAGATTTTGTACTTATGACAAGATTTCTTCTCTTTTTCTTACACTTTTACAAATGTTAAAATAACATTTGCTCTTTTTCCATGTAAATAAGTAACATCACATTAATGAGACAAGATGTAAACTAATGATGTTATTTACAAAGATTTAAAATAAAATTTAATTAGTCAAATCATGTCTTTTCACCTTTTATACTCTTTTATGTATACTTTCCAAAAGTAAACTCTTTTTTTCTTTAGTGCTAAATATAAAGTATTTAAAAAGTTTGTAAAGTTGTATTTATGCATTTTTGTATGTTAGAAACTGTATCAAGTTGCAACAACTTGTTTTGGTTGAAAATGATGTTTTTGTCGACAAATTTTACAGTCAAAATTTGACGTTTTTGCTAAGCTATATATTGAAGTAAACCAAACTTTAAAATGAATTTTTTACTTCTTTAAATAAATTAAAACATGTATCTTTATATTTCAAAATCATATTTAATAAATCAAAATCTCTAATTTTACGGTGTATGTAAAACTGACAAAATGCGACAAAATTTGGTTATTTTTGTAAAACGATTATTGACATATTTTTAAATATGTGCATATACTTTTATTATCTTTATTAGAGGTTTTCGATAAGATTTATCTTTTTAAATAAATACTTAAACCTGTTTATTTTAGCATTTATTCATTTTTAACAAAACTTAACTTTTGTTGATTTGTTCTAAAATACAAATTTATACTTTTTAAATAATCAACTATAAGAATAAATAATTTCTCTATTATTATCTATTATATCTAACTTATTTATTTAAGTTTTAAACCTTTTTAAATTTAATTATTTATTATGCATAGATAAAAAAAAACTAAATGCGTACAAATTTGAACATTATTTGAGTTAATATTATTAATTTGGTTACGTTTCACAAATTAAATTTCAAAAAGGTTGTGCGATGTACATGGTCCCTTCATTTCTTTTGTTTTTGATTTTTGCATGAACATTTTAAAATTGCTATACCATTATTAATACTTGATCTGTTCATTTCTTCTTCTGTTTGATACCTGAGCGTAGATACCTCATTTTCGCATATACAAAATTTCACTTTGCTTTGGTTTGCAAACTATTCTATTCCTTCATATATTTCTTTATGCATTATTAATGCCTCAAGCTTTCAGAATAAAACGTGACATTTATTTTTGTCTCTGCACCTTCATTTCCTAACTATTAAATAACATGCAGCTTATTTCTTTCATTTGGAGTGTATATCTCTGTTCTTTTTTTGGCTAAGTCTAACTTAATGGGCTCCTTAGTAAACCAAGTGACCCAAGGAATCCTAAGAGACTTTTTACCCTTTATTTTTTCACCCATAGACCTTCTGTTTTCTATCTAACTAAAATCAAGTACGTACAGAAATTTCTCATTTGAGAAACTTTCTGCGTACTCTTCTTCTTCTTGCTCAAATCTATAGAAAACTCCAAACCCAAAAAATCCTAAATCTCCAAATCAAATTTCATTCTTACTCCTTCAAAACCCTAGCCTACCTCTTGCCGCTAGCCACCTCCATCACCACCCACAACCCATGAGAGTAAACCATGGCTAAAGCTCCACCTTCCCCCTCCTCTTCTTCCTCCTTTTTCCCTTCTTTTTCCCTTCCCCTTTTCCCTCTTTTTCCCCTTATTTCATGGCTTCTATATTCTACAAAACTACTTAAAATCAAATAATTCTTTTTCTAAAACTGTGTATGATTTCAATGGGAAAACATTGTTGTTGAACCCTTCTTTCCCTTCCACATATTTCTATATCAGAAACTCCATTTTTCAAGTCCAATCTTGGGTTTAGTGTTGGCCGAAAATACCCCATATTGTATCAATCATATCTCCTTAAGAAAAGAATTAAATTATATGGTTTTTTTCTAACCCATTCAAATTTTCAGTGACTTCAACTTTATTTTATATCAATTCTTAAAATTCCTTAATTGCTATGCCAAAAACTTAAATCTTTTCAAAGTATTTTTGGACTCAGATTTTCAACTCAGAAAACACCTCTGTTTGTTTTTACCATAACTTCCTCAAGACAGAAGCTTTTTAAGAGATTCTAAAGAATTTGTAACAACTTTTTAGTTAGTCACTTTTACAGATTCAGTAATATTCTGGTCCGGATATTTTCTTAAAGATGACCTAGTTTCAGGTTTGTCCGTAGTTTAGATCTTGGGTTGTTTGGAAGTTAAAAGTAGTTGAAACTTGTTTACTGGTTCGTGTTCGTGTCTAAGCTTTGTTGAATTTTCTTTACATTTGGATCTTTACTAGGAATCTCCATATTGCTCCATTTTTATCATCACCTTTGTAGCCACGAAAGTGAGCAAACGCTCACAACCACTAGATTTTCTTATGTTAGTTAACTTGAATTTATGATGTGGTTAGAAACTGATTAGTTGCTGTTTATTATATTTTAAATTGTCATTCAATATAAATCTGAATTTTATTGAATTTAATTTAATATTGAAATTTAAATTACCAGTTAAATACCTGTTAACGATAACCAGTAAATTGTTGGTTAAAATGATTATGCTGTATGTTCGGTTGTTGATATTTAGGTGGTTGGATGGATGTTAGTGGTTGACATTTTTGGATGATTGGATGTTATTTATGCCTATGTTTCTGTTATTCCTATGGGTTGAAATGATACACACCCGAATGATCATATAGACTAGGGGAAAATCCTTATGGATTGAAATGATAAACCTAAGTGGTTTTCTTTGATTTGGAAATGTTGATTTTTGATACTGGTTGAAATGACATATAACCATACAATTTCTCGAATTTGGATTTTTAATTGGAATTGAATTATTTGAAGTGTTTAAATTAATTCAAATTTTAGATTTCTTTAATTAGATGATTAAGCTTGATATTTCAAATTATTTGAAACCCTTTAAATGATTATATTCACATTATACACTTGATAGGAGATGAAAATCCCATAAAATCTATGAAACCATTGCACTACTTTTTATTTATTTTGATTTGACTTACATAAGTTCTTTTTGTTCTGACTCGAGTGTTTTGTCTTTTCATTACGCTCAGGTCAGTCTGAGCTTTTTAGTGTATTGAACACTATTTTCTAGAAGACAAAAACGAATATTAAGTATATTATTGCTACTTATTATCCCACTGCATTCTGTGTTGCACTGCATTATTTGTTTATTTCTGACGTATGTATAACTCTAATTAGAATTGTAAAAGTTTAATCAAATGTTATTTGTAAAACAGCTTCATGAACTGTTTATTTGATTATTATATTTTGTCATTTTACTGCTAGATTCTGTGTTTTATTTTCTTTCATTTTTTATAACAATCCTCCCTTTTGGATGGATTGAGTCTGACATGTGTGGTTTATTTTCGATTTGAACCGTCCAAAATGGCGGGTCGTTACAATTGGTATCAGAGCTTTGGTTGACATACCTTAGCCTGTTGCGGTTAACTCATTAGAGATAGGGTAGCAACACCCTAGAATAAGTTGTCTTAGTGTACATAAGAGAGCGCGTATTTGTTAGTATTATAAAAATGTTTTATGTTAGTTTTGAAATAAAATTGTTTTTCCTAATATTATATGTTATATATAAAAGAATAATTTTTTATAACTAATATAGTTATTTGTAATGTGTTTGATTTATAAAATGGTAATATTTAGTTATTATCATTTATTGTTGATTAGTTGAGTTTTTGTCATTTTATAAGCATTGGATAATTATTGTTGATTAAATTAATGGACTAAATACTAGTTTAGTAATGGTGTATTAAAGAGAATAAAATGAATAATTAGGATCTTTGTTTATGAAATTGAAATGTTGTTGTGAATTTTGTTGTTTGTCGACCGGTAGTTTCAACTATTGAAATAAAGTGGAATATCTAGATATTTTGGATAATTGAAACCTTCTGAATAAATATTTGAGTTGAAACTTAGAAATTGTGTTGAATTATGCATTTGAATTTGATAACCTTAATATGAAAGCAAGTGAAAAAAGGTTTAACTTGTTATACCTATGTCTAGTAAATGAATAGAATTTGTTGTATACATTCTTAGCATGTAATGTAATAATATAAAAGTATGAACTTTAAGCCTTGGGATGTTTAAATTGAAATTGTGATTAAGGAAACGTTGTAAATGAGATTAAATTGGAAAAAATATATGTTTATAAACTTAATTAACATTTATGAAATGTATCATAAATAAATTGAAAGGTAGAGGTGAAACTAAATGAGATAAGAAAATTTGAATTAAAAGTGAAATGATTCAAAATAAAGTCACGACTTGTAAATTGTTATGAAATAAATGGATGTTGCAATAAATGGTTATAAATCAAATTGCGATAACTTTAAACTCGAACAATGTTTTATAAAAGAAGTTAAGCTTTTACAAATTGGTTATAAACTAAAGGAAATTTCTTATGAAATGATTCACAAATAAATATCGTATTAAATGTAAAATATTAAAGTGAATGTAATTTAAATTGAAGAGAAAGATAAGCAATATTATGAGAATTAATATGTAACAACCCGCATATTTATCGATTGAATATTTAAATATTTTATTTAATTATTTCACCTTTCGTTGGATTTTAGTCCAAAAATCTACTTTTTGCAAACGGTCGAATTAGGACTCGAGACCACTCCCATTGAGTTCAAAATGACGTTTGCGACCTTTTTGAGTATAAGCTTCGACATGTTTGGAGTAAGTCGAATTTTGCTACTTTTTCTATTGGGTTTTGGGTTTGGGTTCAGCCCACTAGCTAACTTAATACCCTAACTCAGCCCTCTCCTCTCCATTCACTCACTCCCACTCCTCAAACTCAAGCTAAAACTAAAAATGAGGGAAAGGAAGAGGAATTAGAAATTCCAAGCCCTAGTTTCTTCTTGCAAACTTGAATTCTTACTTCAAAATCAAATAGAAGCTATTGGTAAGCCTCCTCTTCATCTTCTCTATCTCTTTCTCTCTTCAATCACAGAAATTCCTAAAATTAAATTTAGGAAATACTTGTTTTGATCTTAGATTGAAGCTTGTTGAGTTGAAGTGGAGATTGGTTGGTCTTCTCCTTGCAAATTGAGCTCCTTCTTCTTTGTTTTTGGGTTACAGGTGAGATTTTTACCTCACATCTATGTCTATAACTATCTGTGATTGTTGGGTATGAATTCCTAACACTTATTTATGTTCATTTGTTTTTGATTTGGATTGAATTGGTAAATATTCTAATTTTTGGTGTTTTGTAGTCAAATCTTTAAAAATCCAATCTTTGATGTTTGAACATGTTTTTGGTGATGCATCGAAGAGCCTATAGTGCTGGGTTGCCGATTGGCATAAATCCCTAGTATCCATCGCTCGTTCGATCGCATTTTGGTTTGGATTTGCCATTTTTGGTCTAGGCTGTTTTTTTTGCCTAGCAGGAAATTTCAGACTTCTGAAACCAAATCCAGACGTCTGGTTGAAAAATCCAGACGTCTGGAAAGGGGTCTGGAAAAGGCAGATGATAAATCCAGACGTCTGAAATCAAATTCAGACGTCTGGTTGAAAATTTCAGACGTCTGAAATGGCCCAGGAATTAAAAATAGAAGGGAGAAAACACATATACTTCCAGATACTAGGGCCAGACGTCTGGGAACACCTACCAGACGTCTGGAACTGTTTAATTTGGCTATTTTGGCTATTTTTGAGTAAATTTCCAAGGTTTATCGATTTTTGTTGATCCGGTTAGTTGTTATCACTTATTATCGACTTTGATGACTTCTTTTTATGGATTTTTGGAAATATCCATTTTGATGGATTTGATATCGATTTCTTTGGATTTGATTCACGTCTTCATATGTGAATTTTGATGATTGATTATTTCTATAATCATTTCTTTGATTTGTCACTTTAAAAATATAAAGGTTTCAATACTAGTAGTAAATATCAAAACTCTTTCATCAAAACGATTTCAACACCGTTTTATTACAAAGTTCGTTTCTTAAACCGTTTTCCAATCTACTAGTATATACAAACCTTTACCTCACTTGTACGAGAAATCTAATTAAACGGCTTAGTAAAACAAGTGGTATGAAACGCTTGCGTTTACTTCGTCGGTTAATTCTTGGACTTGTTCGATTGAATCTCTTGTGAGAATTTTTCTAGTGAAGATCTACAATTTGTTCGTAAATATTTAAGTTAAGCTAGTGGTTATGGGACATGAAGCTAAACTCGTATATTTACTAGCTTACTGTAATTGACACTTCTTGATGATCGATGATGGTCATTTTATGGTTTATACTAGCAATGTGCTATGTCTCTTTGTCCACGTAGAGGACGGTACCTCGTTTTGTGGAGCTTCTACTCATTTGGAGGAGCTTCGGCTCGTTTGGAGGAGCTTCGGCTCGTTTGGAGGAGCTTCGGCTCGTTTGGAGGAGCTTCGGCTCATTTGGAGGAGCTTCGGCTCGTTTGGAGGAGCTTCGGCTCGGTTTGCGATACACGTGTTGGGAGTTTTCATTCTCCCGTTCTTGTGATAGGCCTCTTTCCCCTTTTTGTGATTTCTGGAATTTGCGCTCCACCAATTTTCGTGATTTGCATTGATAAGATTTATCAATTTTTGTGCATTGGTGAATTTGTGTTTCACTAACTTTTTCGATTGGCATTGATATGATTGTCAATATTTGTGGTTTGGTGAATAAAATAAAGAATATGACATTCTTTTTAGTGCTTTGAGATTTCTTGTGATATTGTATGATTTTTGTTGTTAGTTAATGTATACTTTTTATAGTATGACATTTTTGTTATCATACATTTTTATCGCATCTATTATCCTATCTCATTTTATCTGATATTTATAGCTAGTCTGATCTTTTTATTATTTTCTTCTTGAATAAAACTCGGATCAGACCGAGATGTTGCAGGTGCTTTTGTTTGACTCCTCATCTGGGAGTATTATCTGACTTTTGGCTAACTAGATTAGACTGGTAGTTTTCGTTGTTATACACTCGAGATATAGACTCATCAATGTATACTTATTCTTTTGTCTAGCACTTGTATCTATTCTTTTGTGATATTGTGGATCTTATTCAACCACTACTCTAATGTACACTGTTATGTGTAATATTCATATCTATTTCCGCCTTTGTGATATGAATTATCTGTGACTGATTTATGTTAAGCTTACTTCTATATTTGTTTTCGAAGATCTTATAGCCACTGTGTAGTAGCTTTGAGTTTGTGGCGGTACGTCGGATTTCCTCTTGAGATGAAATGGAAAGTTATTATTTTATCTGACATATCGGTGCTCGCACAAAGCCATTACATGGATGGTCGCTCCTCAACAGCCTTATTATCCGTGCTAGTTGACGGCATTACACCATAGTGTCCTTAGCTGGCGTGGGTATAGAGGTGGTGCATCACAGCTTGGTATCAGAGCCAAACTTCGTAACAATGTAGAATAATCTAGCAAGGATCATGTCCTAAGTCTTTCTTAAGAGTCGTGCTTAGGATTTAATTCGAGTCTTTGTACCGATTCATCCTATTCTCCTTATGATCCCTTGTTTTATCTATCAAGATTGCTTGATATTTATTTTGAGAATAACTTTTCTTCTTCTTTCTTTCTTAAAGAAGAGAAATGGTTAGACCTGGTTGTCCTAGCGCCGGTCAATCTAGTGCTACTCCCCAGGATGGAGTATTTATGTCTGCTCAGCAGCTTCTTGATCTAGTAAAGAACGCTCAAGCAGCCAGATCCAATCCAGAGTCTACTCATCCTAGATCCGGTTTTGCACGCTTGTGTATAGACTATACCGATTTGGGTGGAAGGCCATTCAAGGGATCCGAGAGTGTTATAGAAATTCAAGCTTGGCTCAAATCATGCGATCGCATCTTTACCCGCATGAATCTTATTGACATTCATCGAGTCCAAGTGGCTTCTACCATGCTCCAAGAAAGAGCGTTGGATTGGTATGAGCTCTTGACTTTGGAGATTATCGAAGCGGGTCTTACTTGAGAGCAATTTCGAGAATGGTTCGAATTAAAGTTTGTGCCGGAGGCTGAAAAAGTAACTTTGGCCCAGCGTTTTATCGACCTTGTTCAAGGTGAATCTTCTGTGACGGATTACGTCGCATCTTTCGAATCTCTCTCTAAGTATGGGGTCGAGTATATAAATACCCCATTGAAGAAAAATCAAAGATTTTTCTATGGCTTGAATAAGAATCTTAGAAAGCCATTACTTCTGAAACTAGAAGTTTCTTTTGATCAGCTTATTGATATCGCTCTTCGTCTTGAAGAGGCCGATAGAGAGTGTAATGTTAAAGTTGTGGGTGCTAAACAAAACTTCAACAATAACATGAAGAGGCCTATTATGTTCATAGGCCCCAATTCCAATAAGAAGGGGAAGCTAGTAGCTTCGGTAGCAAAGACTCCAATCCCTAATCGTGGAGAATGCTACAATTGTAGCTCTAAGGACCACTATATAAATAAGTGTCCTAGACCTATCTCTTGCCGCTATTGCAAAGGCGCGGACCATTATATGTATTCATGTCCCAAACTTCAAAGCAAGAGAGAGAGGGAGCCGAACAACTCTTCTCTTGGTCAAGGTATTTTTCATTCAATCCTTGATGGCATTGTTTTATTTGGTGATCTTCTTATTTGAGTTCTTTTTGATATGGGTTCATCTCCTCATATTTTATATCAAAAGAACTAATTGGTTTCTTTTCTTTAAAACATTTTTTTTGGGGGGCTTGTTGACTTCTTTGAGAATTGTGAATCCGAATTGGTGGATCCGCAACGCTCAATTTTCTTGAATTGATGTCGAGATTATTTTATGTGATTTTTCTTTCCGAGCCGATATTTATTTAGGTTTCGAAATTGATTTTTTTTATGAAAGGATTGGCTTAATCATTGTGAAGCCCATATCCTATGTCCCGTGTGGACTATTCATCTTCGACATTTTCAATTTGTTAAGCAGATTTTCTAAATGATTTTGATTCCAATTTGTGGCATCAATTTATTCTCTAGACCCACTTGATGAGAAAATGTTATTTCCCTCATTCAAATAGTTTGTGAAATTTTCCGGTATTTTTGAGCTTGTCTTAGGATTATCACCTAAACAATCTTTTGAGTGGTGATAAGGTCTTTTCGGTTCGATTTTACAACCAGTTTTCATTAGCTACGAGTTGCGGAGGATAGCGTTCCACTTACCGCATTCCGCGCTCGTTATGATTCTTATGAATGATATGTGATGTCATTCAGTTTATCCAGCTTATCTCAACCATTCTATGAATCGAGTATTATACGAATATCTCGATGACTCCATTCTTTTATTTATTGATTTTGGATGAAAATAGCAATATAAAATTTTGCAAATCTTTTTCATAAGATTTATTTATAAGTATAATTGAATTTCTGTTCTTAAAACAAGCAAAGAATGTTCATAAAATTTTTAAGAGATATTTTTATCATATAGAAGATGACTTTGTGTTGTTTTGCCCATTAAGTGCTTTAAGAATTCTGGTCGATGCGCTTGATCAATGTTATCGATAGGAATCTCCTAAACGCTTTGTTGAGGCAATCGGACACAGTAAATAGACTTGGAATAAGTAAATTTTTCTAGAAAGATGATTACATAAAGTTAATTGTAATTTTGAAAGTTTTAGCTTTTTTGGAAAGAGGATCAATTAAAAGAACTATTTCTTTTTGATACTTCTATTCTTGTGATTCTCGTGGGGAATCAAGACTTTTCTTTTAGTACCGATACCAGTCGTATTGGTTTGGGTGTCTTTTGAAAAAGAGAACGTGTTATCATTTATGCTTCTAAACAGTTAAAGCCTATCGAGACTAGGTATGCCACTCATGATCTAGTGCCCGCGGCCGTTGTTTTCGCTTTTAGAATTTGGCATCATTATCTTTTGGGAGAGAAATTCGTTCTCCGTACCGATCATAAATCTTTGAAATATTTATTTTCTCAAAAAGGAACTTCATTTGTGTCAACAACATTGGCTCGAGTTCCTTGCATCTTATGATATTGAAATTCTTTACACTCACAGAAAGGGAAATCGTGTTGCCAATGCACTTATTCGTGAGCAACAAGTGGTTGTTTCTTTGATGATGTCCGAATGGAATGATCTTTTTACCAAGTTCATCGGACGTTTTGATGTATCTCGCTTTATTGAGCTTTGTCTCATTTCTTTTATGGACTAGCATCCGATGTTCTTTTATGGTGCTCGGTTCATAGGATGTATCGTTATTGTACTACATTGATGTCCCGACTTCTCGGTTCATTTGACGTACCGATTGTACTGCGTCGGTGTTCCGAATTATTTGAGCTTTGGTTCATCTGGCATACCGTTATTATACTACGCCGTTGTTTCAAATTATTCGAGTTTCTAGTTTCTCGGGCATACCATTATTATACTACGTCGTTGCACCGACTAAATTTTCTGCTACTCATGACGTTTTCCATGTCCCTCAACTACGGAAATGCCTTTGGTATTCCGATTTTACTCTTGAGCCCGGTGTTATTGAGGAAATTGAGGTTTCACCGGGTTTGACTTATGAGCAACATCCTATTCGCATCATTGCTTCGAAGGTTGAGCGCCTTCAAAATAAAGATGTTCCTCTTGTGAAGGTTCAATGGTTCTCGAATCTTAAGGATTTCTCTTGGGAATCCTGAGGATTCATCGAGCGAACATGTTCGGGCTTACTCTTTCGTGCTCTTATGGTGAACTTCTTATTTCAAATTTTCTTTTGTGTTGATATGTTGTTATGGTTGTTACAATTTATTTTCTTCCTAAGTATTGCGAGGACGCAATTTTTTTAAGGAGGGGAGTCTGTAACAACCCGCATATTTATCGATTGTATATTTAAATATTTCACCGTTCGTCGGATTTTAGTCCGAAAACCTACTGTTGTAAACAGTCGAATTAGGACTAAAGACCACTCCCATTGAGTTCAAAATGACGTTTGAGACCTTTTTGAGTATAAGCTTCGATATGTTTGGAGTAAGTCGAATTTTACTACTTTTCCTATTGGGTTTTGGGTTTGGGTTCAACCCACTAGCTAACTTAATACCCTAACTCAGCCCTCTCCTCTCCATTCACTCGTTCCCACTCCTCAAACTCAAGCTAAAACTGAAAATGGGGGAATGGAAGAGGAATTAGAAATTCCAAGCCCTAGTTTCTTCTTGCAAACTTGAATTCTTGCTTCAAAATCAAATAGAAGCTATTGGTAAGCCTCCTCTTTATCTTCTCTATCTCTTTCTCTCTTCAATCTCAGAAATTCCTAAACCTAAATTTAGGAAATACTTGTTTTAATCTTAGATTGAAGCTTGTTGAGTTGAAGTGGAGATTGGTTGGTCTTCACCTTGCAAATTGAGCTCCTTCTTCTTCGTTTTTGGGTTAAAGGTGAGATTTTTACCTCACATCTATGTCTATAACTATCTTTGATTGTTGGGAATGATTTCTAATACTTATTTATGTTCATTTGCTTTTGATTTGGATTGAATTGGTGAATATTCCAATTTTTGGTGTTTTGTAGTCAAATCTTTAAAAATCAAATATTTGATGTTTGAACATGTTTTTGGTGATGCATCGAAGAGCCTATAGTGCTGGCTTGCCGATTGGCATAAATCCCTAGTATCCATCGCTCGTTCGATCGCATTTTGGTTTGGATTTGCCATTTTTGGTCTAGGATGTTTTTTTTGCCTAGCAGGAAATTTCAGACGTCTGAAATTAATTTTAGACGTCTGAAACCAAATCCAGACGTCTGGTTGAAAAATTCTGACGTCTGGAAAGGGGTCTGGAAAAGGCAGAGAATAAATTCAGATGTCTGAAACTAAATCCAGACGTCTGAAATCAAATTCAGACGTCTGGTTGGAAATTTCAGACATCTGAAATGGCCCAGAAATTAAAAAGAGAAGGTAGAAAACACATGTACTTCTAGATACTAGGGCCAGACGTCTGGGAACACCTACCAGAAGTCTGGAATTGTTTAATTTGCCTACTTTGGCTATTTTTGAGTATATTTCCAAGGTTTATCGATTTTTGTTGATCCGGTTAGTTGTTATCACTTATTATCGACTTCGATGAATTCTTTTTATGGATTTTTGGAAATATCCATTTTGATGGATTTGGTATCGATTTCTTTGGATTTGATTCACGTCTTCAAATGTGAATTTTGATGATCGATTGTTTCTACAATCATTTCTTTGATTTGTCACTTTAAAAATATAAAGGTTTCAATACTAGTAGTAAATATCAAAACTCTTTCATCAAAACGATTTCAACACTATTTTTGTTACAAAGCTCATTTCTTAAACCGTTTTCTAATCTACTAGTATATACAAACCTTTACCTCACTTGTACGAGAAATCTAATTAAACGGCTTAGTAAAATAAGTGGTATGAAACGCTTGCGTTTACTTCGTCGGTTAATTCTTGGACTTGTTCGATTGAATCTCTTGTGAGACTTTTTCTAGAAGAGATCTACAATTTGTTTGTAAATATTTAAGTTAAGCTAGTGGTTATGGGACATGAAGCTAAACTCATATATTTAGTAGCTTACTATAATTGACACTTCTTGATGATGGATGATGGTCATTTTATGGTTTAGACTAGCAATGTGTGATGTCTTTTTGTCCACGTAGAGGACGGTACCTCGTTTTGTGGAGCTTCGGCTCGTTTGGAGGAGCTTCGGCTCGTTTTTGGAGCTTCGGCTTGTTTGGAGGAGCTTCGGCTCGTTTGGAGGAGCTTCGGCTCGGTTTGCGATACACGTGTTGGGAGTTTTCATGCTCCCGTTCTTGTGATAGGCCTATTTCCCCTTTTTGTGATTTCTGAATTTCTATTGATTGATTTCTAGAATTTATGCTCCACCAATTTTCGTGATTTGCATTGATAAACTTTATCAATTTTTGTGCATTGGTGAATTTGTGTTTCACTAACTTTTCCGATTGGCATTGATATGATTGTCAATATTTGTGGTTTGGTGAATAAAATAAAGAATATGACATTCTTTTTAGTGCTTTGAGATTTCGTGTGATATTGCATGATTTTTGTTGTTAGTTAATGTATACTTTTTATAGTATGACATTTTTGTTATCATACGTTTTTATCGCATCTATTATCCTATCTCATTTTATCTGATATTTATAGCTAGTCTGATCCGTTTATTATTTTCTTCTTAAATAATACTCAGGTCAGATCGAGATGTTACTGGTGCTTCTGTTTGACTCCTCATCTGGGAGTATTATCTGACTTTTGGCTAACTACATTAGATTGGTAGTTTTTGTTGTTATACACTCGAGATATAGACTCATCAATGTATACTTATTCTTTTGTCTAGCACTTGTATCTATTCTTTTGTGATATTGTGGATCTTATTCAACCACTACTCTAATGTACACTGTTATGTGTAATATTCATATCTATTTCCGCCTTTGTGATATGAATTATCTGTGACTAATTTATGTTATGCTTACTTCTATATTTGTTTCCGAAGATCTCATAGCCACTGTGTAGTAGCTTTGAGTTTGTGTCCGTATGTCGGATTTCCTCTTGAGATGAAACAGAAAGTTATTATTTTATCTGACATATCGGTGCTCGCACAAAGCCATTACACGGATGGTCGCTCCTCAATAGTCTTATTCTTCATGCTAGTTGACGGCACTACACCATAGTGTCCTTGGCTAGCGTGGGTATAGAGGTGGGGCATCACGTAATATATTAATGTTTCATATTAAATGGAGAAATTTTGTGAAACAAATATTAAAGTATGAAGTGATATTTGTGTTAATCAATGAGCTTAAAAATGAATTTAACTGAGATGTGATTATGACGAAACAAATTGGAATAATTACATAAGTTGTATGTATATTATTTTATTCGCGAAATTAATTTGATCCAGATTTGAGTACATAAGTTCTATGTGAATTACACCACTTCGTGTTAGGATTTTTCAATTGATTCTTGATGGCGAATATTTGACATGGATTTTTGGTTTGATTCTAGAATTATCTACCATAATATATGGATATGCAAGAAAATGATGGTTTCTAGTCAAGAAACTTTATCGAAGTCTACGTTAGGGATGTTTTGAATAAAAAATTCTAGTTCGAAAGCGAACTTGTGTAATCAAGCGAGCGATCGAATGTGATTTTGCGAAATGATGACATATGTACATCTTATGTTCTAATATTATTGATATGCTTTGACGCTGAAATTGAAAGTTGTTGGGTTGAATATCATTGTAATTTAAATTAGAATTTTTCTTGTATGCAAAACTACTATTAATTTAAAAACATTTTGCGAAACTTTTTTCTTTTATTTTTCTTATACAAACTATCTTATTCTATTTTATTTACAAAACTATTTTACAAACTATCTTATATAGAAAACTATTTTACAAACTATTTTATTTACAAAACTATTTTACAAACTATTTTATATACAAAACTATTTCACAAAACGATTCTATATACAGATCTATTCTAAATTCAAAACCATTTACAAAGCAAAGAGTTCAATCCCATATGCCTTTTCATACAGCGAAATTAATTTTGAAAATTTTTGATTCATAAGTATAAGGTGATTTTGAAAACTGTTGATTTCGAAAGGTATTCAATCTGAAGTGATAAATCTTATATATAACGGGATTTATATAAGAATGATTTGATATATTGGAGATTATCGATTTTGGAAAGTACTTTATCTGAAAATGAAATCTTCTATATAATGGAATTTATATAAGTGCGATATTTGAAGCCATGATTTTTAAAGGTACTACATACGGAATTTATATAAGTACCCTCCACGAAGAAGTATAGTATGATATGCTTCGACCCAGATGGACTTGGGGAATCGAGGAATGGACTCGATCGATAAATCCTAATATAGTTGGGTGAATTCAGAAATGGATTTGAACCGGTACGGTTGCCCAGACTTAAACTCATGAGTTCCTTGATTTTTTGCAAGGTAAATAGTTCTTTAGTTTACCCAATGGAGGCGCTTTCGATCTTGGGATCTGTTGTTTATGGATCATCCGGGAAGGAAGTGCATCCATTGCATAAATCATTGAATCAGGAGTTACCACTACTGCAAGGGTCAATGGACCTTTGTTTATGAAATGTCTACGATATTTTTCTAGAATCCGAAAGGTGGAAGGATCTTCTAGAAAGTTTTTTGTCCATTGCGTAAACATTGGATTAGCAGCGGACCACTACTATCGTGACATCGTCGTTTGACATTAGATTTTGAGTGGTACTTCTCATACCTGTTTTTAAATATTTTTCACAAGGTGTTGAAACAGGTCTACTAAGTATTTGAAGATTTTTAGTCTTACGCCTGATAAACGTACGACCAAAGTCTGCAAGAACGAGGATAAACTTGTTAAAACATCAAGCTATAAAAGTATTTTGATAAAGTATTATATGAAAGGTATTTTGGTCATTTTTTTTCATTTCTAAATACATTAAAATGTTTAAAATATTATTTATTTATGTATAACATGGTTTAATAGTAAATTCTTAGTGTTGTAAATATTTTGAGAAGTTATTAGTTAAATAAAACATATTTAAAGTTAATGATTATTAATTTATTAATGATGTTTAAAAGTATATTGAAATTTAAAACTAATAAAATTTATAATTAATGGATTTAAGGTTTTCAATAACCTATTTTTAAATATAAGTAATGGTGTAAATAATTGTTTTCAAATAGTTTACATATAGTGGAAATTTGCCACAAGGGCCTCTTTAGCAAGTGGAATTAGTTTCTAGGACACACAACTGAAATAATTACTTTCAAGGACAAAACACAAAATAATAAGTTTATAGAGCCTAAAAACCCATGAAATTATGTACTTGAAAGTAATTGAACTGCTGACTTTGTCCTTGAAAGTAATTATTCTGCCGACTTTGGCCTTGAAATAATTTCTTTGAATGTGTGTCCTAGAAACTAATTGGACTGCAAAGTTTGTCCTTCTGGTGAAATGCCCCTTACATATATTTATAAATATGTTATTTAAAATTTTGAAATGGTATTTGTAAATGAAGCAAGAAATTTTGCTGATGAATTTTTTCATAAAATATGAAGGAATTAAAGATGACTGATTTGCAAATGAAGTTTTCAAATGAATATTTCAAGTAAAATTTATATAAGTTTCTTTAAATGTATAATTTAAAGATATTATATAAATGGAGAAAAAATTGATTTGCAAAGTTTATTTATAGTAATATACTTGACAAATAAATTTGAATCTCTATTTTGGAAGGATGGTTTGAAATATTTACTTGATTTCGAAGTACTAATATAAATTTATAGGTTTATTTAATATTTGAATTTCATATTAAACCATAATAAATGTTTTTCCATGATTCGAATTTCATTTTAAAATAAATATTTAAATTTTTTTATGAAGATATGAAATTTTATACTTTGATTTGTATATTTAATGTAAGATTTGAGTATACTATTAGTTTCAGTTTAATAGTCTAGAATTTATACTTATTTTAAAATAATGAGTCTAATAAATTATTGAATTTAAGGAACTTTATTTTTTTTAAAAGCTTATCATAACGTTTTGACATAAACTTCTAATATTGTTTAAACTTTTTGAAAAATCCTTGTAAAATGCTAGGAGGATGTTTTAAATATATCTTATATTCTTGCTAAGTGAATGAGATTAAATGTTTTAATTGAATTTTTAGATATATTGAAATATTTATTTTCTCTTCAAGAGCAAATACCAAAAAACTTAAATTTTTATTCTATATTAGAATTAAGTTATAAACTTAAGTAAGGCAGTAGGAACTTAAGTAATATTTTGTGAATGACTTATTAATGTCATAAATCTTTAGTGTAAAATAAATTATGTAGGCGATTGATTTTATATTAATAAATGAAGAGAGAAAAAACTAGTAGAATAAACTTAAGTAATTTAAAATTCTTGTTGTTTGCCTGATGGGAGGTCTGGAAAAGAATACTTCTAATTATTTGAGGTTGTAAGAATAATCTATTAAGTAATTATCTAAGGACGTTGAGCATAAAGTACACCTATTAGTTTATTTATCACCCTTGTATGATTAAAGTTCTGAACCTGAATAAACATTAGTTTTCGTTGCTATGGATGTGTGATGAATTCTTTGTTGCCTATGATGGTTGTATAGTTTTGTTTGCATATGATTGTGGTATAATGTATGTTGCTTGTTCTATTGATTTAAAACAACTAAAATATTATTCTTTCACATAATTTTAACTCTTTGGATTATATAAGTGAAATACAGGTTATGGAAGTAATAACTACCGCTTTTGGTTTCATAAATAAAGTTTGTTCGCTCGACAAATAGGTACGTTTTCGGATTACGATTTTATAGCGATATTATATTGTTTTCCCATGGTTTGGGATATTTTATTTTGAAATATGATATACATATTGAAATTATCGATATCATTATTTTTTGGACATATCTACGCAAAGGAGACTCTGTTGAAATTTTTCGAAAACTTAACACTTAGAATTTTTTGTAGAATTGAGTTATTTTTAATTTTTATTAAACTTAAATATGTACGTTTAATTGTTTATTAATTTATCATTTTAAATAAAAAATAACAAATTTTGGATCCTTCTCGTTTCTTTTCAGGGACGAAAAGTTTTGTGTTGGGAAGAGTGTAATGACCCATAATTTTTTAAACATTTAAAAATATTAAATTAAATAAAAACTTTGAATAAAATTGTTAGAAAAAAATTAAGATTATACTGATACAAATTAAATTATAATACAAGTTATGAGCTTAAGTAAAATTTCCACTATAGAAACGTGTTTGCAATAATGTAAAGATGATAACAAATGCTAGTGTTATTTTAATAACATCGGTTTGAGTGAAATTAACAATCGTATGAATGTAAATTTCCAATTGATTGGAATAATAAATGTTAACAAAGAATGATAAATGTATATTTATTAAAGAAGAAATCATATGTTCATTTATTTGGAATATATGGTAGTTGAAAGATTGATTGCAGAGACGAGAAACTACTATTTAGTAAGAAATGTATAATTCCTATTTGTATCTAATAGTGTATAAATATGTTTAAATCACTATTAGATAGGAAATAATTGTTCTATTTCTCATTACATTTATTTTTTCCCTTTTGAAATTAATAATTAAAATTAATGTCATTGAATAATTTCAATTAATGGTAGAGAGGACACCAAATTGTAAATTAATTGGTGTAAGTAAACGTAGTTTATGTTTTGTGAAATTGTATAAGGAAAGTTGATTTAATGAAAAGAATATTTATATCAAATAAAATGAATGATTCATTTGTGAATGTAGGTTAATTTAATTAAAATAAAGAACATAATGATTGATTTAAAGGAAGAAATTTATGTATATTTGAATTGTGTTTTAGTATACAGATGGAATACAAGAGTAGGAAAATAATTTATTTAAGTAAGTTATTCATTACTCTTATGTATAAATAAAAAAATTATAAAGGTGCTTAAATAACTAAAGGAAACAATTATTCTACTTTTCATCCATGTTAGTTGTCTGTTTTGACATTTAACTTTGTAAGTAATTGCAATTAATTTTATTGAAATGTTCCAATTAGAAGGGAAGACGTTGATTGCAATTAATAGATTTAATAAAAGAAAATATCTTTCGTGTTAAACAGAAAGGATGTTTTAGTGAAAATAAAAGATCATTTTGGGTAAACCAAATTGAACATTTCCATTTTTAAGGTAAGTAATTTTATTTACTATGCATAGCTAGAAAAACTAAATGCATACAAATTTGAATATTATTTTGAGTTAATATTTTTAATTTGGTTACGTTTCACCAATTAAATTTCAAAAAGAATGTGCGCTGTACGTGGTACCTTTATTTATTTTGTTTTTAATTTTTTCATGTACAATTTAAAATAGTTATCCATTATTAATACTTGATCCATTCATATCTCCTTCTGTTTAATACCTGAGCCTAGACATCTCATTTTCGCGTATACAAAATTTCGTTTTCCTTTGGTTTGCAAACTTTTCCATTCCTACGTACATTTCTTTATGCATTATTAATGCCTGGAACATTCAAAATAAAATGTGACATTTATTTTTATCTCTTCACCTTCATTTCCTAACTATTAAATAACCTACGGCTTATTTCTTTCATTTGTAGTGTATATTTGGGTTTTTTTTTGGCTAAGACTTATTTGGTTTGTTGTAGATTAATGGGCTCCTTAGTAAACCAAGAGACCCTAGGAACCCTAAGAGACTTTGGATCCTTCCTTTTACCACTCATTGACCTTCTATTTACTATTTGACTAAAACCAAATATGTATAGAAATTCCTCATTTGAGAAACTTTCTCATACTCTTCTTCTTCTTGCTCAAATCTACAGAAAACTCCAAATCCCAAAACTCCTAAATCTCCAAATCAAGTTCCATTCTTCATCCTTCAAAACCCTAGCCTACCTCTCTCCTCTTGCCCCCAACCACCTCCATCACCGCCCACAACTCATGACAGTAACCCATGGCCAAAACCCCACCTTCCCTCTCCTCTTCTTTCTCTTTTTTCCCTTCTTTTTCCCTTCCCTTTTCCCTCTTTCTTCCCCTTGTTTCCACGGCTTCTATTTCCACTAAAATACTTCAAATCAAATGATTCCTTTTTTGAAATCGTGTATAAATTCAATGGGAAAAATATTAGCGTTGAACTCTTCTTCCCATTCCAAATATTTCTATATCAAAAACTCCATTTTTCAAGTCCAATCCCGGGTCCAGTGTTGTCCGAAAATACACCATATTATATCAATCATATATTTTTAAGGAAAGAGCCAAATTATATAATTATTTTTTTAACCCATTTATTTTTTCAGTGATTTCAACTTTCTTATATATCAGTTCTTCAAATTCCTTAATTTGCTATGCCAAAAACTCAAATCTTTTCGAAGTATTTTTAACTCAGATTTTAACTCAGAAAACACCTCTTTTTGTTTTGACTATAACTTCCTCAAGAACTTTTTAAGTGATTATATTTTTGAAAGTGGAGAGAAAATAATTTGTGACAACTTTCTAGTTAGTCACTTTTACAGATTCAATAATATTCTTTTCCGAATATTTTCTTAAAGATGACTAAGTTTCAGGTTTGTCCGTAGTTTGGATCTTGGGTTGTTTGAAAGTTGGAAGTAGTTGAAACTTGTTTATTGGTTCGTTTCATATCTAAGCTTTATTGTATTTGCTTTTCATTTGGATCTTTGCTAGGAATCTCCCTATTGCTCCATTTTTCTCATCACCTTCGTAGCCACGAAAGGTGAGCAAACACTCACAACTGCTAGATTTTCTTATGTTAGTTAAATTGAATTTATGATGTGACTAGAAATTGATTGGTTGCTGATTAGTATATTTTAAACTGTCATTCAAGCTAAATCTGAATTTTGTTGAATTTACTTTAATATTGAAATTTAAATTTCCAGTTAAATACCTGTAAATGATAACCAGTAAATTGTTGGTTTGAATGGTTGTGATGTATGTTCGGTTGTTGATATTTGGGTGATTAGATGGATGTTATTGGTTGACATTTTGGATGATTGGATGTTATTTATGTATATATCTCTGTTATCCATATGGGTTGAAATGATACATACCAAATGATCATATAAATTAAGGGAAAATCGTTACGGGTTGAAATGATAAACCTGAGCGGTTTTCGTTGATTTGGAAATGTTGATTTTTGATATTGGTTAAAATGACATATACCCATTATAAAATTTGAATTTTATTTGGAATTGAATTATTTGAAGGGTTTAAGTTAATTAAAACTTTGGATTTGTTTTAATTAGATGATTAAGATTGATATTAAGATTGATATTTCGAATTATTTGAAACCCTTTAAATGATTATATTCACATTGTACACTTGATAGGTGATGAAAATCCCGTAACATCTATGAAACCATTGCACTATTATATCTACTTTTTTTATTTTGATTTGACTTACATAATATTTTTAGTTCTAACTCGAGTGTTTTGTCTTTTCATTATGCTCGGGTCAGTCTGAGCTTTTCAGTGTATTGAAGACTATTTTCTAGAAGACGAAGACGAAGTTTAGTATATTATTGCTATTTATTATTCCATTGCATTTTGTGTTCTGCTGCATTATTTGTTTATTTCTGATATATGCATAACTCTGATTTGAATTGTAAAAGTGTAATCAAATGTTATTTGTAAAAAGCTTCATGAACTGTTTATGTGATTATCATATTTTGTCGTTCCGTTGTGGGATTCTGTATTTTGTTTTCTTTTTTATCTTTTTATTTGCTCCATTAATAATTCTCCCTTTTGAATGTCTTGAGTTTGACATGTGTGCTTTATTGTCTATTTAAACTATCCAAAATGGTGGGTCATTACAGTCTCATTTCGTTCTTCTAGGACGTTGATAAGGAAATCCATCCATTAATGGCTAGGAGGTGATCTCCGATCTTATTTTCGTTTGTTTATTTCCTAAACAACCGAGGTTGAGTTTACCGAGAAATATCGAACGTTGTTTCGAAGAGATTGGGATCAGATTTGTGATCCGAAAACCATTTCTATCCAATGAGTATACTTTCGAAATGAAAACAAGAGCCTGGAGTCGAAGATGGAGTATTGAAGTGCAAGGGCTAATCACTCCTAATCCCGAGGGTGATTCCAAAATGGATTTAGTAGGAATAGTGTCTACGGTTTCATTCGGACCGGGAACAGACTTGTATGGATGAATGCTATCAGTACATTGTCATTGGAGGACAATGAGCATTTGAAGTGAATACTTCTAAAAAGATGATCGTAGCCTCTAGCCCCATCAACCAGAAATGACTGAAAATAAGGGGGGTTGCAGCAATGCTAACTAGGTCGCACCCAAGCAGGGTATGCTTATCACCTTTCTAGATACCCTCAGATATTATTACTACGATTTATCGAAGGAGCTCAGAGAAAGAGTGGAAACACCTAGGGTGATAGCATATTCGGTCTATCTAGGTCAGGGATAGTCCGGTCTTATGTAGCCGCGGATCCCGACGTGGTCCTTGTTACATTGTTCTAGACACGTACTCTGACAGGTGGTACCCCGGTGCCTAGTCATTCAGATGGAATCCATTCTCCAATAAGCGCCGTACGGTTTTGATCGTGACCAACTTTGCTGAAACGTGAGATGCAAGCATTTCAGCTATTTGAATAAGTATTCGTATTTAGTCACATCATAATATCAGAGTATTTTGATATGAAATGTTTTTGGTTATCGTAAGGTAAACCCATTGTGTTTATTTGTAGCGTGGTCTTACGAGATACCTTTGATTTTCAAAGGATTTTGGAACTTTAATAATTCAAATTAAGTGTGTTTTCTTACGCTGATTTTGCAGACTGCCTCGGGTTTTATTTTGTTATAATGCTCGGGTCAGACTGAGTTTTTACGTTCAGGTTAGGATGCTATGGATATCAGGGGAAGAGCTGGTTGGCGAAGACATATTATTCGTACTTGTTTATTTTCGATGTAGTGCTTTGTTTGAAATTACCAGCAATTGTGAGGGTAGGTTGTTATAACTGTCCAGGCTGGTAACTATTCGTTCACGTACTTTGATGTGAGATATATATTATAGTTTTTGATTTGTGTAAAGGGCTATTGATATTATATATTGTTCCGTCCGCTGTGAGATTCTATTTTCTTTAGTTTTATTCTTCTTCTACCTCCTCTCTTTTCCCTTAACACTCTGTCTTTCCGACACTCGATCGTTCGGCATGTTATAGAATGGATGTATTTATGTCGATTTTCGAGGGTTGAAAGGGAGGGTCGTGACATTATATCTATCATATATATGGATTGGTAGAGCTGCATGGGTTTATATCATCATTCTCATTTTATGTAAATAAATATCCAACATCTACTACAAAATTTTACTGATAATATTAATAGTTGCTCGCCTTAGTGCTACTTATGTGGTACGTATATGTTGTTTGAGCCTGATTGTAAGGTATATATATTTATACCTAAATGCTTAAGAAATTATTTGAAATATTTGATTTACTTGCATGTCACATACTTTTAAGATCAAATGTGGTCTATCGGTTCTAAATAACACATCACACGTAATACAAGTTATCATCTAACATTTGTAGTTCAATGGACTCTCCTTTTTCTGTTTGCATAATCAACACGATATTGATTGTCTGCATATAATCACACGATCAAACAGATAATTGCATATGTATAAGCTTATTACGTATAAGCAAAGCAACTATTATTCATAATAAAACATGCATATATACATATACACATATATATACCTTAACCATATACTCAAAACCAAAGTATCAGCTAGACCTGTCAAAAATTGACCCAACCCATTTACCCTACTTATAAATAGGTTGGGTCAATTTTTGACAGGTCTAGCTGATACTTTGGTTTTGAGTATACGGTTAAGGTCAACCCATTTATGAATATTGTAAAATGGGTTATGGGTTGGGTTGACCCATTTTTAAAAGGGTTATAAATGGGTAACCCATTTACCCATTTATTAAAAGCATTAAATTTAATATAAATTTGAAAAATAAGAATTTTGAACATACATTATAATTTTTCATGGAGACTGACAGTTATACTTAGAAAATAACATGCTACCGCATCTCCATATTTGAATTCCACCTAGTGCAGAAGCCACTATTTTTTGTGTTCGGGCTGCAATAACTTCTTCGTTCTAACTCGGAATCAGGCGAGACTTCAACCGATCAACTACAACATAAATTACAGACAATATGAAACACTCGGATACTTCATCATGTGAACGCACATTGTAGTTCTTCAAGGGGACTGATAGTTGTACTTAGAAAATAATAGACTACCACATCCCTATATTTGAACTCTGCCTAGTGTAGAAGCCGCTATTTTTTTATTCAGACTGTAATAACTCCTTCGTTCTAACTCGGAATTAAGCGAGGCTTCGACCGATTAACTTCCAACTAAATTACGGTAAGTATGAAACACTCGGATACTTCATCGTGTGAACGCATACTGTAGTTCTCCAAGGAGACTGACAGTTGTACTTAGAAAATAACAGGCTACTACATCTGCATATTGAACTCCGCCTAGTGTAGAAGCCGCTATTTTTTTTGTTCAAACTGCAATAACTCCTTCGTTCTAACTCGGAATCAGATGAGACTTCGACCGATCAACCTACACATAAATTACGGATAGTATGGAACACTCAGATATTTTATCGTGTGAATGCACACTAGGTTCTCCAAGGAGACTGACAGTTGTACTTACAAAATAACAGGCTACCGCATCCTTATATTTGAACTCCACCTAGTGTAGAAGCCGCTATTTTTTATGTTCGGACTGTAATAACTCCTTCGTTCTAACTCGGAATTAAGCGAGATTTCGACCGACTAACTTCCACCTAAATTACGAACGGTATGCAACACTCGGATACTTTATTGTGTGCATGCACACTGTAGTTCTCCAGGAGACTGACAGTTGTACATAGAAAATAATATGCTATCTCATCCCCATATTTGAATTTTGATGAAAATTAGAATTTAAATTTTAAATTTTTGTCGGATCTCAAAACATAAAAATTAGAATTATTTTATATTTATTTGTTTTTCATTAGTTAAATTAAATTTAAATCTTTAAATGGGTTAAATGGATAACCCGTTTATTAAGTGGGTTGGGTCATAAATGGGTTGGATCATAAATGGGTTGGGTCAAACTTGACCCAACCCATTTTGACCCAACCAAACCCGTTTGACAGGCCTAGTATCAGCTGGAGCATCAAACAAATCGCAACATCATAACCTTTGCAACCTTAAAAATACTCATGCCTCCAATAAAACTATGCTTCCTACCCAACCACAGAAAGTGATATCCCTCTCCACTCACCATTACTAAATACTTAATTCATCTAGAGCATGAATCTCGGCTCAGCCTTCGATGCCTGCATGTTAACATCCTAAGCGCACACATTTTGCTTTGATGTCAGTTCTGGGCCCAATTTTAGGTGATTGTCAATCAAGTGGACTTTTTTGAAGGTTGAGGAGTTGTTGTAACCCAAGCCTACCTGCATTGGAATTGTAACTAGAATCATTCACCGCCAATAATCTAAACCCACATGTTGCTGCTAATACCCAAACCCGCTAGATTCACAATCGAAATCACATTAACCAAAACCATAACCAAGATTGCACCAGGCAAGATCCTCCAGACCTGCAACCACCAAGATCTAAACTGTCGTAGACCCAGACAAACCCGAGCCTAACTCCGAACTGCTCCAACAATTTACAACTAATATCTTATGCCATCTGTTTCTTCTCATGCAACTTCAACGGCCCTATAACTCAAATCGAAAGTCCAAAGAGTTATGTAACTGAAATCGAAACTTGAAACTACCCTGATTCAGTGGATGAATTTAAGCTTAACTCAAACTACCATGACCCTGAAACTCGATATGGTTGAGAGAGTAAATATAGATAAGATACGAATTTCATAAGCAGAAATATAAATAAGGAGTGAATTTCATGTCAGATACAATTGTAGGGGAGAAATGAAAGTGTGATGCTAAGTGGGGAAAAGGACGAAATTAATAAGGACAAAAAAGAATGAACTGAATTTAACCGCATAAAGGAGAGCTCAAATTCCAGATTTGGAGCTAAAAATTCCTCTCTTGAGCCAAAATAAAAAGTCCATGGCGACCTCGAATCCATCTCAAAATTAAAATTCAAACAAGAATGAGATATGCTATTTTTCAAGGTCGGCTTCCATCAATGGAGGTGTTGCCCTGGGCACCCCCTAGTGGGGTTGTCGTCCCCCTTCCCGTAGAAGCAAACAATTTTTATATAGAAACGTATGAACAAAAATTGTTGGGCTAAGCCTTGTTGCAAGAACGACTGGTGAAGGCAAGTTCAATGATGATTAACCAAGGAGTCGGCGAATAGTGTCTAATAGAAGATTGAAAGGGACAATCTCAAATTTATTTTCTTAATTTTGCAATGAACGGTTGGTGAAAATTTGATTTTTTTTTAATATTGAATTTTATTTACGAAAATTTAAAAAATTTGTTTTACAACTTTCAAATTTATTTCAGAAAATATCAAAAAAAAATATTAATCATAATTGTTAATTTTAATTATTAAATATTAAATACTAAACAGTAAATATTACTTCTTAATTCTTAAATATTAAATATTAATCATTAAATTTAATTATTATGTATATATTATTAATTATTATAAATATTAATTATTCATGTTTAATTAATAATTTTTTAATAGTAATTAATAATTATCAAAAATTAAATATTAAATATTAAGCATTGCATGTTAATTATTAATTATTGTTCCTGAATTATAGTTGAATTTTAATTGTCAAATGATAACTATTATGTATATATCATTGGTTATTACTTATTAATAGTAATTATTGGTTATCATATATTTAGTATTAATGATTAAAAATTAAAAATTAGTTATTTAATAGTAATGATTTAATATTAATTATTAAATATATTTATTACAACTTTTCAAAAAAAGTTGTTAAATCTAAGATAAGGCAACTTCATAAAAAAGTTGTTGTAAATCAATATTCACAATATTTCATTAGAAAACTTTGTTAAAGAGAATTATTACTATTAACGTCCAAAATGGGCATCAACACCCAAGAAAATCTAGTAGAGATTAAATGAAAAATGAAATTAAAAATAAAGCAGATATCATAAATGAACACACAAATTTTTATAGTGGTTTGGCAATCTTGGCCTTCGCTCACTTTGTATTTTTATTGATCTTCCACTTGATTATGGTTGCAAGAATATTTGGATAAGTTGGGATCCATTAGTACAAAAGTGAAGAATAAAAATAGCAGAGCCTCTGTAGAGAAAGCAGGATCCTTTTTTGATGCCAGGCCTACAGGGGAAGATTTTTATAGATCGGATTGAAATTTGGCAGATGGTTCGAGAGACCAAGACGAGGCAACCTAAAAATTTGTTGGCCCATCGAGGTCCACAATAGGAAGCGATACCAATCCCTATAAATGCATCCAAATGGGGTCCATCTGAGGGATGCCCCATAATGTTAGTTACTTGCTCCCCAATTTTCTTGCAATTCCGATGTACGGTTTGTGAGATATTGCATTTTCCACAAAGTAGTGTTGCTTGAATTCTGATTTCCGCTGACCCCTCCAACTTGCTCCAAATGCCATGCGATCCCTATGTGGTGGTCTATATGTCCTATTAGCTTATACTCCAAGTTTAATATTGATAGCATCTGTAGATTTTGAGTTATTGATCGATCATTGTTGCAATATGTAGTGAATGCTAAATATGGACGATCCCTTTTATACCGACCCCTTTTATACCGATCTCTTTTAGTAGGTGAAGTAATTTCCCATAACTTGAGCATACGAACACTAAATGACTTGAAACTTGAAATGTAGCCTCATGGAGCCTTCCTTGTCACTCAATAACGATCTTATCAAGTTTGGGACAAAAATTGAGGATATGTACGGATCCCCTATGGAAAGGGTTAAGCACTGATCCTCCACCTAGGTGAGGCATGATTTCGTACTCAGAATATTATGGAGAGTCTATCTCTTAGCCTCGGTTGATCGTCATTTCATATCATTATCTGCGCTTGATCTCTAAGCCTAATAATCATCTCTTTGGGCTGCCATTCTCGATGATTGCCCAGTTCTAACTTGTCTACTCGGTCTGAATATAGCGGGGCGAAAAGACCAGATAACAATTACTTATTAGTCAATAAATTTTATTTATTAATTATTTAATAGAAACTGCTAACTATTTAATAGTAATTATTAATTATTACTTCTTATTTATTAGTTATTAATTTTAATTATTACTTATTATATCTAAATTATTATTGAATATTAATTATTAATTACTTAATACTAATTATTCAATAGTAATTATTTAATATTAATAATTGATTATATTTATTAGCTATTTAATGTAGTTAAAATTATTTAAGTCCTCATAAGCAACCATTTATAAATTATGTAAGTAAGCAATAAATATTTGTTATTAGTTATTTTAACGACCCTGACTCGACCTTCGAAAATCGACACTGAATACATCACCCATATTTGAATGCCGTAGATCCAAACCTCGAATCTGGTCAGCCTGAGCTCATAACACGTTAAGTACAATAACACGGCGGGAGAAAACGAATATATCATTGATACACAATAGTTGAATACAACAATGATACAACAAATTGATCAATATTATCATAGATGCAAGATACGACGGAAAGAAATAACTCCAAAAGATAATATCTTCAGAAGTCCTCAAAACAGATACTCCAACATATAGCGACTCCATTGCTAAAGCTCCAAAGCTGAAAGGCTCCAAAACCAGAAAGTGAGAATCACCATCAATGCTGAAGTAAAGCAACTTGATCCAAATGCGATTGCTAATATCTAGAGATTGAATGCTATCGAATCTACACCTACTATTTGATTATCTGAAAACCTAACTCTAGACTACCCGTATGGAAATTTATGGGCACGTAGAATTTAGGAAGGGAACAATAAACTCCAGGTCAGTCATGGGACTGGTATGAGCAACAAAAACAGTTTATCTTTAAAACAATAATTAATAAAATAAAATAAAAAGGAAATCTACAATGCTCTTTGGAAAATGAAACTGCCATAAGGCCTCCCGCCATACACACAATGCAAGCGCACACTTGGAGGAGATTTCTCCTTATGACAATTAAACATGATTGATACGCGAAAACTATTTGATATTATTACTAGTGCATAGTGAAGAAAACCTTTCGAAAGTATAATATTAATGTTAACCAGCATATGTACCATTATAGTATGCCTACTATAGCTACCATTTTAAATGGCAGGTTTACAACTTAAACCGTACAAGGCACGTATTGGATGATTGGATTTCCAAAAAATGGTCAGGCTAAGGAACTTACTTAACAAATGGGATGCTTTTGGAGGGACGCCCCCAAGAACCAAATCGGTTCTCTACCAACACAAGACGGGTTATCCCTGTCTGGAAGTAACACATACAAGTAAGCCATCCCCGATCGTTACAGACCTTTATCCGAGATACCTCTACACCAACAACCATAAGCAATAAGTTTGCAGCAACCACAAATTTAAGTATCTGGGATCCATACCATGATACCACTTATAATCCAGAAGGAAATGGACATACTCTAGGGGCGCGACCCCTAAAAACCTTGTCGCAACATTCCTGTTTCGACCATTTCTGGGCTGTGAGGCTCGACGAAGTCTCATCCACAAAGCTGCACTTTTCACAAAGACATGCTTTGATCAACAAATAATCAGCAGCACTTCGCATGCCACATTACAAAATTGGGAATGTATCACTAGTTACCATCAACTGCATAACCTCTGAGCTCGTACGTTTCAGAGAAGGGTGCTAAGTTAAGAGAATAAATCTCCACCACCAAACAGAAATGTATTTGATAGAAACCAGCTTTACATCTCAAAGTGTAACGTCAGACACACATCCATACAAGTCTGTTCCGGGTTCGAACAGAAACGAAGGCACTTCAAAAGAAGCCCTTACAATCCGGGCATCCTCAATCCTGACCGAACTCCCCATCAATATAGAGATCTCTATACCGGAGTAACTCAGTGAAGAGTCATTCGACAGGTTGTCCTATCATTCTTGAAGACACAAACACCCGGTCTTTACCATCATCTTCATATGCTTTCCATTTCGTCGTATCATTATTCGAAATGGGTTATATGACACAAGGTCCTCTCTCGGCAAAACCGAATAATGAGCGCAATATTTAAAAACATATGGATATTAGGATCTCAGTTAAGTCACAACTTATTACCCAAAACTTTTCTTTCAAATGGTTTAAATAAATTACCATTTTCAAATCTTTTAAACAAAAAGATTCACTTCACAAAGTTCACCAATCTTACATAAAGATTCATTCACAATATTTAAGCAAAAGATCTATCTTTAAAATCCACTTTTGTTTGAAAACAAAGTTCACCAAATATTTCACAAAGATTCCTTCATAGCTTTCAAAACAATTCCATTTCAAATCTTTTATACAAAAGATACACCTTTAAGATCCTCTTAAATTTCAAAACAAGGTTCAATCATCTTTCACAAAGATTCATTCATAGCTTTCAAAACTATTTCAATTCCATTTCAAACTTGAAATCTTTCAACACAAACTGAAAATCCTTTCTTTATATGAAAGTTATTATTATTTGAAAACAAAAAGTTTTAGTTTCATAAAAATCTGATTGCATTTGCACGAGTTAAAGCCCTTTAAGTATAAAATTTGGATTAAATTAAGATTCCCAAAACAATACTCTTAAAATGGTTTAAAACCCATATAACTTGAATAACCTTTTAAAACCATAATTTCCAAACAAAGAATTTAATTTCAAATCTTGAATTTAAATTCTAATCAAACTATTTAAATTTCAAAACTTTATCAAGTTATTCAAAATAACTTTTATTTTTGAAAACTCCCTTTCAAAAGCTTTTCGTATTCAACCCAATTCCATTTCCAAAACCATTTGGATTCAAAATTCAACTTTAAAACCATTTCAAAAAAAATCTATGACTTAACCAATTTCCGCGTGAAATCCATATTTGTGTGTGTGTAGTGTAGTCCGCGGGTTTCACACAATAGTGCAGCATCGTCAATCATTACAAATTCAAACACATCAATATCGATAAGCGGTATAATCTATAACGCTTATCTTCATTCACGAATTCATAGATAAATAATGTAAATTTATCACAGATAAATAAATTACATTCATCACAGATCACACCAAAACGATTCATAGCACAAAACATAACATATCAGGGATATCAAACAATTCAACAATCAATAGAATTCAAACATCAATAGGTAAGATTAATAAATTCTTAATTGATTAAATTAATCTCTAATTAAATTAATTACTAATAATTTAATACTTGGATTACCTTAATTATGCTTACTTAACATTAATTAATTATATATTAATTAATTAATCATAAATTAATTAATTAATTAATTATCTCTAATTATCTACCTTAACAAATCTTTATTGATTAATTATCCTTTAATCACATTTAAGTAATTATCCCTTAATTATTTATTCAATTAATTATTCTTTTAATTAATCACATTTCATAATCAATCTTTAATTAATCACATTCATTAATCCTTGATTAATCACATTAAGTAATTAATAACCCTTAATTAATCATTACTTAATTAACTTATAAATAAATTTTATTAATTAATTCTTAAATTAGTTACACTAAGTAATTAATTCTTAATTACTTCCACTAGGTAAATATCCTTCTTTATAAATTACACAAAGTAATTAAACCCAAAACTACTTTCATTCTTCAATTAATTACACAAAGTAATTAATCCCAAATTACCTCCATTAATAAATTACCCTTCAATTAATTACATCCAGCAATTACCAACTAATTACTTCCAGCAATTACCCATTAATTACTTCACCAAGTAATTACACATTATAAATTACATTAAGTAATTATACTTAACAAATCATCAAGTGATTATCTTAAATTAATTAAACTAATTAATTAACTTAAACTAATCACATTTACTTAATTAATTAAATCGAGTAATTAATCCTTTTAATTAGTTTCATTAGGTAATTATACTTAACCAATTCCAAAAATGATTATCCTTAATTAATTAATCTAATTAATTATTAGAATTAATCACATTAATTAATTATTTAAATAATCCCTAGTTAATGATCTTCATTAACTATTAACAATTCTTAATTATTTCCCTAAGTAATTTGACTTTAATTAACTCTTATTAATTACAATGTAATTAATTCTTAATTACCAATTAATTCATCTCTAATTACTTAATTAATTAATACTTAATTGTAACTTCATTAATCTTTAATTACTTGATTAATTAATCTCTAACCATTAATTAATAATCTTAACTTATTTAATTAATGATCCTTAATTACAAATTAATTAACCTCTAATTAATTACTAATAATCCCTTGATTACTTATCTATTAATCCATAATCATTAATTAATTGAATTAATTAATGACTCTTTAATTACCTTATTAATTTAACTAATCTTAAATTATTTAAATCTTAATTAATTTTAAGATTAAAAAAAACCTTATCCTTAGTAATGACTTTATCAATTACAAATGCATTTGAAACATTTTACTTTTAAATTTACTTTTAAATTTAAGATTCAAAAATGATTAACAAATTTAACTTTGACTAAATTTAAATCAATTTACAAATTTCTTAATCAAATATTAAGAAACACTTATCTTATATAAAAGAAATTTACAAGAGTTTAAAAACCAAATTATTTAAGTTTCAAGATCTTTTTTTTGTTTTTAAAAACTTTTAATAAGCTATTTTATCATGCTGCTTCGGGTTTAACCCGAAGCCTACTCGAGTACATACTCGAGAAAAACCACATCTTTCATTTTTTTTTCAAATTTTGTTTGAATTATTAAAGTTTTAAATCTGAAACCAAACACTCATGTTTACCCGGGACATAACTCGAGTCTCCTACCCAAAATCACGAGTTCTACTTCGAGAAAATACATCAGACCAAAGCACTGACACCAACCCTTAGCCGTGCACATGCACCGGCGACGCCACCACCTCCGACCATCCACGAAGGCATCCTCACATCGGTGATCATCCTCACACCCAACCCCGATCAACAGATCATCAATTCTCCCTCGAAATAGAATTCGAGCATTCAAGCTAAAACCTGGAACCAGAAGCACAACCAGGAAAACCCCTCATCCTCCCAAAGCCGATCACCGGAGCACCTACGCTTCCAGCCTCACCTTCGTCATCCTCCAATATTCCAATCCCCAGGGTTTGGTGGAACTCGATCCATCCTAGATGTCGTGGTGGGTTCATTTCCGACCAATACCTAAATATAGGGTTTAAAACACATTCGACCACTGCCACCGCCACAGTAGCCTGCACACCTTTTTGACAATTTTCCCATGCTCTCCTTTCATTCTTTCACCACCAGAGAAAACCCTGACCTCCCTGAGCAAATAGATCACCGGAAACCACCCAAACCTCATTATCTGATCAACCCGAAAATGCACATTCAAACCCAATCTAAAAACTATGGTTTCACTTCTAAAAATAATATTTTTGCATAAGAATTTAGCTTATATAGCTGAATCAATGAATTATAAAGTTTGAATTTTAAACAAAACTCAAACTTGCCTGTCTTTTTGATTTTCCAAAGAAATTTCCAATTTATTTTCACTTAAATATAATTTTAAACTTTAATTCATGATGAAGCAAACAAATTTTGTTTATAACTTAAATTCTAACAAAGTCTAGATCAAGAGACAAAGAATTTTAAATCAAAACTTGAGCTTGAACCTGGAATAGAGATGCTACAGGCATTAGTAGGCATGCACACATCATACATTCATATATATATATATATATATGTGTGTGTGTTTGTGTGTAGAAACTTACATATATATATGCACACAAATCATACTCATTCCAGAAATGAACATGCAGCCATATTCATGTACTTAAGCTTTTTATTAAAAAAATGTTACTCAACAGGCATGCATGAAACAGAGGGCAGTGTACATGCTTTAAGCTAAAATCTGGAATTTGAAAAAGAGCTTGAAAACTTGATTTTGCAAAATTGTCACTGGAACTTGAATGGCTGATCTTTATTAAAACTGGAATGTTTGATTTCCTTGAGCTTGCTTTAGATAAATCTTATATTGAAGAATGATGCAGGCTTTTGAATTGATTTTCGTCTCAGGTTTGAAGAATGTACAGGCTAATGGTTTTTATCTTGCAAATGGATTACAGGGTATTGTTCTTTTGATTTGAATATTTCTGGTTTTGAGGAGTATTTGATTATCAGATTATTTTGAGAAGTTTGTTTTGAGTTTCTTGACTTGTAAATTTTTTAATAGGGTTTTGTTTCTTGCTTTTGGAAATGAGAAAAAGAACGAGAAGAGAAAAGAGATGAAAATATAGATTAAATTTGGATTTATTGAAAATTAAAGAAAATAAATAAGGGACACTTGTACAATTTATTAACATTTGTCAATCTCCTATTTTAATCTCCTAACACATGTTAACCACAAGCTTCATAATTAAACACTTGTAATAATTTATTTTTATATTATTTTTAAATCATTTTAGAAGCTTTTAAAATAAATTTCCTAATTAATAAATACCTTTCTAAATTAATAAATGATTTCTTTTTATATAAATAAAACCTTTAAAAGAAAATAAAATAAAAACCAATTAGATTCTAAATAAAATCATATAAAATATATTTAATCCATTTTTAAATGTAAATATAAAACTTCTGTATTTATTTACTATTTAAATAAATACTCCTTAATTTATATAAATAAATACCTTTAAGGAAAAAAAAATCTTATTTTAAATAAAAACATTATTCATATATTTTTATATCCAAAATATTTTTTAAAATATTTTTTAAAATTCAAACTTAAACCCAAATTCAAATTCAAATTTTAAAATCCAATTTATTATTCAAATATATTTCTTTGAATTTCAAATCAAAATTTTTATTTAAAATCAATTTACATACATATATTTAAATAACAGACAAATATCTTATTCTATTTGGAAATTTTAAATGAATTCACCAATTAAATCCAAAATTTTATACAAATTATAAATTTAAATTTTACTAAAAAATCGGGATCGTTACAGTTATAAATTATTAATCATTATAATATTTTAAGCAACAATGAACATATTTAAAAAATTCAACGTATACCTACGTGAAAAACCACTTTTAAAAAAAGTTTTAGTTAATCAATATTAATTTTAAGAAGTAACATTTTTACAACCTTTTATTAAAAGGGTACCGTGACAACGGTTACAAAAAATGTACCTTTTACAACGTTTTTGGAGGAAACGTTGTAAAAAGCCATTTTTTATTTGAAAATGTTGTGAAAAAGATGTTTTTTTATAACTTCTTCAGAAAAAGTTCGAAAAGGGATTTTTTTACAATGTTTTAAACACAAACGTTGTAATAAGCTGTACTTGTTGTAGCGTAACCATTGACTGCTAAAGCTAACTGGATGCATAACCTAATCGGGTACATATGGATGCAAGAGCTAACTGGATGCACAAACTAATCAGGTACTTATGGATGCAAAAGCTAGGCAGATGTACTTCCTGATGGGTATGTATAGAAGCAAATAATATCCAAAATAGCATCGAATGCAAAAGCTAATTGGATGCACAACCTAATCGGGTACATACAAATGCAAAAGCTAACCAGATGTACAACCTAATTGGGTACATATGGATGCAAAACCTACTCGGACACACATGATCAGTACATATGGTAGCGAAATCTAAACGGACGCACTACCTAATTGGGTACGTATGGAAGCAAATCTATAACCGAGATTGGTTAAAAGACCTAACTAGTAAATGTAAAAGCAAACCGAATGCATAGACTAATCATGTACATAAGGATGCAAATTTTAACCGAATGCATAACCTAATTGGGTATATATGGATGCAAAAGCTAACCGGATGTATTATCCACTTGAGTTGCATGGAAACAAACCTGTAACTGAGATAGATTGGTTAACCAAGCTTACCATTGAATGCAAAAGCTAAATAGATGCACAACCTAATTGGGTACATACGGATGCATAACCTACTCTGTACATACAGATGCATAACCTAATCAGGTACACAACCTAATCGAGTACATACAGATGAAAAAGTTAACCGGATACACTACCTAATTGAATACATATGGATTTAAAAGCTAACCAAATGCACTACCTAATCAGGTACATAGTGAAAACAATATGAAATTAAGATAGATTGGTTAATCGAGCTTACCATCAAATGAAAATGCTAACTACATGCACAACCAAATCGGATACATATGGATGTAAAAGCCAACTGCATGCACAACCATATTGGGTATATATGGATGCAAAAGCTAGCCGGATGCACAATCTAATCGGGTACATACTCATGTAAAAGCTATGTCTATTTGGAAGCACAACCAAATTGGATACATATAAAAGCATAATCTAACTGGCACTACAATTCATAAAATGCTACTATAAAACAACATTATGAACAAAAATATACATAACTATATTTTTTTAAGACAAAAAAAGTGATATTACATAGTACTATTACTGCGCACATCTAAAAATGCTATAATAGTTTATAAACTGCCACTACAATTTTAAAAAGACTACTATAATTTAGAAACTGCTACTAACGTACTATAAAATAACATTATGAATAGAAATAAATATTACTATATTTGTTTAAAGAAACGAAAAATTATACTATATAGTATGATTACTGCACACATGATTACTACACACTTCTAAAAAGAAACTACAATATAAACCGCTACTACAATTTTAGAAAAGCTAATACAATTCAGAAACCACTGCTACAATATATAGAATGCTACTATTGAATAGCATTACAAATAGAAATATGCATAATTCACCTATTTAAAAAACATATAATGATACCGCATACATCTAAAAAGTAATACAAAATGATGAAATGATACTACAACTTAATCAGGTACATATGGATGCAAAAGCTAACTGGATACTCTAAAAAATGATATTACAAAATAATGAGATGATGCTGCAAAAAACTAATACCTGAATTAATCAAGAGAAAATCAAGATATAAATATTGAAAATAATGATTCAAAACAACCTATAAACAAATAAATATTAAAACTGATTCTAGTACTACTACTAAACTGATACAGAAACCAAAATTTCAAATGATACTGTATAACCTGTTCAATTACAAAGTAGAAATTAATGTCAAATTAATGAATACACTTTTATTACCAGGTTCAATTATAAATAAAATTTCAAAAAAGTCACACAACCAACTATATATCTCAACAAATTCATAAAAACATGAAAAACAAATTACATTTTCTTAGAGATTTGACGATTACATTTATTGTGACCAAATTGCTTGAGTACACCACATATCTTTAACATCTCCAATACTAGTATCAACAATAGGCATATCAAAATTAAGAATAAAATTTATAGCATTAGCATAAGGATGACGATAAGCATGGTGAAACAATACTTAAAAAAAATCATAAATGGACAATTTTGACTTGTTCATGCACTTAATAGTGTAAGCACAAGGAAATCCTGTAACTTTCCATTGATTGGAACTACAAATACATTTATTAAGATCAAAACGATGAGAGCTAGGTGATTTCGCTTTAAAAACAAACTCTAAAACTTGAATACATCCCATCTAAATCCTTCCTTAATCAATTCATCTAAACAATACTCAACAAAAGGACAAATAGTAGTATTCCACAAACGACATTCATCTATTCCGCTAGCTATTTGTTCCATATCTTTAACAGGAATTACATCAAAATATGCAATAATAAGCAAGGCTCGTTCATCCAAAATCCAAATATTAAAAATTTCAACAACATTTAAATGATATTCACCATAAGGTTTCCTTGAAAAAAATAAATCAACCCACTTAACATAAGGCCCATCCTTCAAAAAATTCAGAACAGCAATACCACCAATTTCACAAAATTTAGAATTTGCTTCTTCTGATTTGTATATTTATTAGAAGCTCTAGAACACATTTCAACAAATCAACAATAGACAAATTCATCTTTTTTTACGATTAATGATAAAAGAAGATTTTTAATCCATATAAAGATAGCAATAGCTATAAGAGGCTGAAGGAAAAACATCATGAACACCTAAAATCAAACCTTGATGGTGATTCAACATAAAAATCAAATCATGATCTTCTTGAAGCATTTTTTTTAAATAATTAAAAAACCTTTTCTAATTATCCACATTTTCTAGAGAAATTGTACTCATAGCTAAAGCGAAAAACCTGCAAATAAAAAAATTTAAACAAACTCTAATCAAATGTTAACCTAATTCTTATACCAGCCAATAATTAAAATTTGATACCACGTATAAACTAAATTCCGATACTATATAGTATAACTTTTATAAATTCCGATACTAACTATTATCTAAATTCTGATAATAAATATTAATTAAGATCTAATAGTACAAAACACAAGTTTTTGAAAACCTAATACCAACCATTAAGTAAAATTTAATATGCAGCAGTACCAAAATTATTATGCTACATAATATAACTTTTTTGAAATCCTAATATCAACTATCAACTAAATTTTCATAACAAGAAGTAATCAAATTCTGATACCTGACAATATAACTATTCTTAAATTCTGATATTGTATACAAGTGTGACGACTTGCCCTTTTGACCCTCGAAAATCAAGATAAATACACCCATTGTATAACATGCCAGACGATCGAGTGTCGAAAAGACAGATTGTTGAGGGAAAAGAAAGTGGGTAGAAAAAAGAAGAAACTAAACAAAACAGAATCTCACTGCGGACAAAATAACATATAATATTGATAGTTCTTTACACAAGTCAAAATTGAAATATACATATCTCACATCTAAGTATAGAAATCAATAATTACCAGCCTGGACAGTTATAACAACCTGCCCTCACAATTTACTGGTAATTTCAACAAACACCGTAGCGGAAAATAAACAAGTAAGAGAATACGTTTCGGTCTCTAGCTTATCTCCCGAGCTCCATAGCATCCTAACTTGAACATGTAATACTTGGTCTGACCCGAGCATTATAATAAAATAACATCCGAGTCATTCTAGAAAAGTAGCGTTAGAAAAAACATACTCAACTTGAATTATTAAAGTAGTCAAAATCCTTTGAAAATCAAAGGTATCTCGTAAGACCATGTCACATATAAACATAAAGGGTTTTTACCTTACGATAACCAAAACATTTCATATCAAATCCTCTGATATTATAATAGTGTCTAAGTACAAATATTTATTCAAATAGCTGAATTGTTACATTAATTAATTCCAGCATACTAGGCTCTAAAACCAAAACCGTAACGGCACGTATTAGAGAATGGATTCCATACGAATGACTAGGCACTGGGGTATCGCCTATCACAGTACACGTCTAGAGCAGCGTACCGAGGAGCACGTCGGGATCCCCTGCTATACAAAACCGAACTATCTCTAACCTGGATAGACCGAATATGCTATCACCCCAGGTGTTCCCACCTTTTTCCGAGCTCTTTCCATAAATCGTAATAATAATATCCGAGGGTGTCTAAAAAGTTGATAAACATACCCTAATTGGGTGCTACCCACTTAGCCTTGCTGCATCTCCTTTGCTTTTTAGTCATTCCCGGTTGATGAGGCTAAAGGCTACAATTCCCTTTCAAGGAAATTTCACTTAGAATGCTCACTATCCTCCAATGAAAATGTACTGATAGCATTCATCCATACAAGTCTCTTCCAGGTCCGAACGGAACCGAATGCACTATTCCTACTACATCCATTTTGGAATCACCCTTAGGATTAGTGGCGTTGTATTTTACTGCTCCATCTTCGAGTCCATGATCTTGTCTTCATTTCGAAAACATACACGTTGGATCGAAGTGGTTTTCAGATAACAAATCTGGTCAGGGTCTCTTTAAAACAACGTTGATGTTTTCAGTAAACTTAACTCCGATTCTTTAGAAAATAATTAGATGAAGCTAAGATCGAAGACCACCTCCTAACCGTTAGTGGATTGATTTCCTTATCATCATCCTAGAAGAATGAACGAGTTTAAACGTACAGTATGACACCTTAAACAGTAACTGTACCATATAATTACCATGCTTCGTCTAGATATTTTCAATGTTATATTTAGGGTTCAGATTTGATAGCCAATTATTTAACTATCAAATAACAATCATTCAACCAAATACTTCATTTTCCTTTCCCACTGAAAAAATCTAGATCTCTTTTAATTTAATTTTAATAAATTAAATCCCTTTATCCAAAATATATGTACTTATCTTATCGAATCAGAATATTCACAAATTATCCTTTTTCAAAATATTTGAAACCTTTTAAAACAATATAGAAAGAACCACTACGGTATCACCATAGATTCACAACTCAATGGTTATGTCTCTATTCTAGAGAAATCCAAAACTTAACTGCAGGTACATACTGCCTTCGATTACGCCATGTGAGTATACCATTACTTCCCAATGGATTGATTTAAAATTTTATCTCAAAATAATGCTTATAAGTTCTAAAGCAAATTTTCAAGTTTAATATAAGCAAATATACTTAAATAAAAGTTATTATACAAAGCCATATTAATATTTATTCATTTTTCTTTAAAAATAATAATGATGACTAGTTCTTAAATAATAATAAACCTTTAACACTCATTTTTAAGGTTACTAATTAATAATTAAATATGCTTTAGACAATTTAAAACAATTAACTAACTAGTTTCTAGAACATTTTTGACATTTTTAAGATTACCAAGTTAATAATTAAAAATCTACTTTTTAAAAACAAAGCCTAAATTCCCAATTCTAATTTCATTTCATAAATTTGGAAATCTTACTTGAACTCCAGTATAACCAATTTTATACTTATTCCCATATCCACTTCTATTCTTTCGATCTATTAAAAATCTCAATTTAAAATAAACCCCCTTTATTTAAAACAAGTGCCACTTAATCGTTTATTATAAAAATCCTTTTATAAACATTGTTCCAAAATCGTTGCTCATAATAACCTGTAATAGTTACATTACAATTCAAAAACATTTACTTTATCCAATAGATTTACCCAAAAACTGTATATAAACATTTTAGTTCAAAATACCTTTTTACTCTTTACCAATTTAAACCCTATTTTATAGGTATCCAAAAATAACCAAAAATCCAGGTTAACTGCCATAACATCCAATCAATTCAAATCATATAATAACCTATCACAGATTATTCCAACAAAACACATATCACCATATATGAATTTAAATTCAATATTTTTGAGGAATACAGTTGGATCCCTCTAATCTATTTCCCTGCATCCATAGATGTTAGCACGACATAAAAATACTAATTCCACTTCGAGGTGAAATATCATGGTATATAGGATCATCCGCTATTATATGGGGCGCATAGGGTCTCATCCGCTATATATATATGGGAATATCAATCACTCCAACATATATACTACTATATATAATATCACATCCAATTGATAATAATTTATCAATTTAACTAACCAATCATTAATTAATTTTAACTACTTAAAATTAAATCCAACAGTCCAAGATTGAGTGAGATTAACTCACCTTGAGCTCTTAATTCACCAAACGTTCAAATTTTAAATTAAACCGAACACGTTCAATTTAACCTAAAAATTTTATTCTCTCCAACCATCTCAAGATCTATTCCACAGCGTAATGCTCGTTGCCACGATCCTGTCGCCGTTTTTTTCGTCCAATTTCGACCTCATATGAAGAAGTTATGATTTTTACAAGTTTTCAATATAATTTATATAAATAAATTTCAATTTCCCCCTTTTTTTATACCCAAAAAATCTGGCCGAACAATCTCCTTCCTTGCTTCGTTCGCTCCAGGCTTAACACACACGAGAACCTATTGCAACGCCACCTCCTCTCGTTGTCACGGCTTCCACGGCCATCTTCACAACGATTGGCTCCACCTTTGGCTACAAGCACGTGGTGCTCGGCCCCTCTCAAACTCGAAAAATGCACACGAACGCCTAGGCCTCACGACGAGAATCCTGGCGATCTACTGCAACATATTCGATCATAGTCGTACAATTTGTAGAGCTTGATGAGCTCTTCGATTTTCGGTTAGGAAGATTTCAAGATAATGCTTGTAGGAGAAGAAAATCAAGGAGGAAGAATCCAAGTTTTTGACCATTGGTTTGTAAGAGGCGACAGCGTAAAATTAGGTTAGGGTTCTACTGTTGCAAAGTATTTATATACGTATACATATATTATTTTAATATTATTTTCAATTTTAACTTGTTTTTTTCAAACAAACTCCAAACGAGACGTGCCGCTTGGTGTTTATAATATTTTACCTCTATTTAGAACACAGTGGAACATGTTTTGAGGCCTAATTCGATCGTATGTGGAAGATAGCTTTTTGAATTGAATTAAAATATTAAATTCTCGATATTTATTTTCAATGCATTTCTGTCCCGTACGACCAAACGGTACTCCAAATGCTACGAAATTTGAAATCTGATAATAAACTATTGCAGATTCAATGGAACCGGTTTCGTCGAATTCCAAGACTGTGTCCCGGAAGGCTACTTTAATTCGTCGATTAAATCGAGTGATTCTCAAAATCGTCGAAATCGTTTGAAATTCCAATTTTTAAAACTTACTAACTCCATTATATTTCAAATAGAATTTATATCTATATTAGAAATCATTCCGATTCATATTAAATCAAAATTCCATTATTTACACTATTACATATATTAAATTAATGTATAAAATTCCAATTTCAAATTATCGACTTTTAATCCCATTCAAAAGTCCATATTATAAATCTAACCCAAATAGAATTTAAGTAAATTTTAGAAATTATTTCCATGTCCATTTATTTCTAGATTCACATATTATCCAAATTTCAATTATTAAATTTATATTTACTGTAAAGGCCCGAAATTCCGTACTCCTTTGAGCTGGCAACATTCCACAACAATCCAGCCCAAGAGGAACAAACTTACGAGTCTTTAGGGTTAAAGAAAAAGAAAGAGGTAGAAGAAGTGAAAGAAGAAGTAAGAAAACAGAACATGAAACAATATCAGAATCTCACAGTCGCAGCGGAACAACATATAATGGATAAATGAATATCTTTAAAACAAAGAACTATATCAGTTATTACATTACATCATATTACATCACATCACATCATCAGAGTGTACAACAACAAACAGCGGAAAAGAAATACTATATACAAGTAATACGTCTCGCCATCCAGCTCGCCTCCTGAGCTCCATAGCACTCCTAAATCCAGAATAACCTTATAACCTAACTCTAGACTGCCCGTGTGGAAATTAGTGGGCACCCAGAGTTTAGGAAGGGAACAATAAACTCTAGGTCAGTCATGGGACTGGTGCGAGAACTAAAAACAGTTATTTTCACAAAGAAAATAAAAAGAATTTCGCTATGCTTTTTAGAAAATGAAACTACCATAAGGCCTCCCACCACACACACAATGCAAACGCAGAATTGGAGGAGATTTCTCCTTATGATAGTCAAATATGCTTACTACGCAGAAACATTTGATTATTATTATTAGTGCATAGTGTAGAAAACATTTCGAAAGTATAATATTAATCTTAGCCAGCATAGACATTCTGAACTATGCCTACTATAACTACCATGTTTAATAGCAGGTTACCACCACATTTCATGGCAGGTAATACAACTAAAACCGTACAAGGCTCGTATTGTTTTGTTTGGATTTCCAACAAATGGTCAGGCTAAGGAACTTCCTATTGCCACATGGGAACGCCTCTGGAAGGACGCCCCGAGAACCTACCTGGATCTCTGCCAAAAAAGGCCGGCTACCCCCTTCCCGGGGAATAAAACCTCAGATATGCCACCCCCGGTCCTTTGGGACCTTTATACGAGGATCCTCTACACCAACAACATCACACAGTAATAAATAAAGTGTGTCCACATGAGTAAGTATCTGGGCTCCATACCATGATACTACTCTTTTCCAGAAGGAATGGTCATAACCTAGGGGAGCTACCCTTGACACCTTGCCGCATCTTTCCTGTTTCGACCATTACCGGTTTGTGAGGCTCGATGAGGTTTCGTCCACAAAGCAACGCTTTTTCACAAAGCCATGCTTTGATCACAAATGATCAACAAATGATCATCAATCACACAACAACACTTAGCATGCCACACTACCAAATTGGGAGTATATCGCTGATAACCTTCAACTACATAACCTCTGAGCTCGTACGTCTCAGAGAAGGGTGTTAAGCTAAGAGAATAAATTCTCCGCCACCAACAGAAATGTATTTGAAAGAAATCTGCTTTATATCTCAAAATGTAATGTCAGACGTACAATCCATACAAGTCTGTTCCGGGTTCGAACAGAAGCGAAGGCACTTCCAAAGAAGCCCTTGCAAATCCGGGTATTCACAATCCCGATAAAACTTCCCATCACAAAGGAAATCTCCATACCGTAGCTAACAGTGCAGAGACAATCGATAGGTCATCCTATCGTTCTCACAAATACCCGGTCTTCACCACCGGTCTTCAATGCTATCCATTACGTCGTATCATTATTCGGAATGGGAAATCCGAATAACGAGCGCAATAATTTAAAAATAAGTGTAGCATTCAACTTCAACCAATTCGCAACAAATACCTATTTAAAGGTCAATATTGATAGTCGGTTATTTAACTATCAATCAATATTCACAACATCACCCGATTATAGATAATTTACCCAAATTATTTATTTTCCAAAATATCTTTACAAGATATATTTTTCACACTTCAACCATTTGAAAACAAATTTCAAATAAATTTCCATCTTTCAATCTTTGAAAACAAATTTCAAATCAATTTCCTTAAATGGAAACACTTCCAAATATTTATCCATTTAAAATTAATCAAATAAATCCTTACCGATTTATTTTAAACTTACGTTCCAAATTCGTAAATTTATTTCCACACTTCAAAAATAAATCAATGTTTATTTTTAAACCAATTTCCCTTTCTTTTATAAATTTCATAGTGAATTTACATTTCCAAAATATCTATGAATATACGATTTTCAAATCGATTCCTAATATTCATTTTCAATTTATCTTTAAAAGATAAAGTCTCAAAACATTCACTTCATATTGGAAAGCATTTCCATACCTATTTAAAAATAAGTAATTCACGAATATATTTATTTTCAACTCTTGGAAAATATTCTCTTAACACATTTATTTGGGTCAAAACGAATGTTGCGTAAAACATCGTTACGACAACCCAAAATTACTAGTATAGGGATTCAAAATTAAAATAGATATATAAATCCCAATACTATATAAAACATTTCCTTTCGGAAATCATTTACTATAACAACAGTGTTATAGTTCACCATTTCCATATTTCTCGAAAACGTCTATTTCAACAATGAATGTTGAAATCTATGGTTTCGATAATTATTAAAATTTAAAACATATTTAAATCAGTTTAATTCTATTTAAAATATCCCTTTCCCAAAAAAAACATTTCTTTAATATATTATTCACCGTCCAAAATCGTGAATATATTCCTTTAATAATCTATAATAATTAACTTATCAAAATAAGTCGATTTGTTATAAAACAACGTTTGTAATCTCATATTATATATATTTTATAAAACTTCAACTTATAAAATCGCTTTATTAACCAATTCCTTTTATTATCCATTTAAAAGCCATAGTTCAATTATAGGTTAATTACTTAAAAATACATTTATTTATCCAAATTCATTCTTTTAATAACTTTACAAAATTTATAAATCTTACTACTTATAAAATTCCATTTATAAAAATCTTTTCACCATATTTGGAATTAATTCGATAAGATTACAAAAATCAGCTTTTTATGCTTTTAAATTCTTCTTCCAAATTTATTCAACTCTCTAAAATTGATTTACTTAAAGGTTTCTGCTTAAATTTTCAAAGTCCAATTCCATTTATTTCTGGTATCCAACGATACCAAAAATCCATTTGGCTAAATTTTAGCTTTCAAATAAATTCCAAACATCAATATGATCAGTCACATCAATATAACCATTTACAGATTATCACATCACAACATAAATAAATTAAATCAATGTGAGGAATCCAGTTGGATCCCTCCAACCTGTTTCCCTGCATTCAAAGACATTAGCACAATACCCATTCCACTTCGAGGTGGAATATCGCGGTATATGGGATTTATAAAATATTATCCGCTTAATAGGCGGCGCAATATGGTCTCATCCGCTGTATAATGCGGGAAATCAACAACTCCAATATATACATATGCCAATATATATATATTGCTATATATACTACTATATATACACTATCACAATCAAGCAAACAAACACACTGTCAACAAATTTTAAATCTAACTATTTAAAATTTTAAATAAACCCTTTTTGAGTGAGAAGTTCTCACCTTAGCTTTTGTTAGCAATCCACTTTCCATTCCAGCTTGTTTTCTCGATTTATAGACCTTGTATAAACAATTTATACAATTTATTAATATTAAATATAAATCGAAAAATCGATTTCGTTTCAATATGTTAAATTAATTAACACTTTTAATTTAACCTAATCAAAAAATTAATCTCCTTTCAGATAAATGAAATTAGTCAAATTATTCTGCCAAATAAATTTTCTCTTACCAATTTATTTAGTTAAATCGAATTTCCCTTTGAAAATCTTCTAGTATCAAAAATCATTTAAATTAGCAAGTAAATAAGTATTTTTATTATTATTATTTTTTCCACTTGAAACTGTACATACTTAATTTTTATATCATTATCTTCCTTTCAAAATATCTTTTAGTAACTAGATAATTTTAAATAAGTTTGTCAACCATTTTAATCACCTTCATAAATTATTTATAATATAACTTAGTAAATCAGAATACATACATGTAATATTTTCAGTGGTTTTATTTTGAACAAATTTTCCTTTAATTTTTTTCTTTCTTTCATATAAGTAACTAATAGTTAAATTTGGGCTAATAACTTATTCTAAACAAATTCTCTGTAATAAATGTTATTAATAACTAAATAAGTAAATGAGTAAATTAAACAAACTAATTACCTAAGCAGATTAGTATATTGTATTTATTATATTTTCTTCAACTGTATATAAAATAATCCATATAGTTTTCATAGAAATTTAGTTTATAAATAGCTTCAAAGTTGCCCTGATTTCCCAGAACATTTTCTTCTGTTTAAACTTCCATCAACACATATATGCTATAAACAAATAAATAAAAACTACCTCACAGTAAAGCAAGAAACCCAGAACGCCTCGCCGCTCATCTGCCCCTCGAGTACATCGTCGCTGCTGCGTGATGCTAGACATCACTTCGTCCTCCCTCTGCTCGAGCTGCTGCCGCAGTCGACAATTAAAACCCCACCAACATGCTAGGATCGAAGCCTTCCTGATCAATTTGAAGAAACCCTAGCCTACTTGCCGCCCACGCAGCCTCACCACCGCAACCCTTCCTCACGCAAGCACCGGCTTCAAACCCCCAAACTCCATGCGCTCGAGAATCGACGAGCCTCCCCATCGCCTCCTGCCGCCCCACGATAGCATGCAGTGAACTCGCGACGACTGGATTCGAACGAAGAAAATTTTGGGAGGAATAAAATTGAAGTATAACTCGGCAATTTGATCTTAGCTGAGGGAGAACGAGAGAAAAGCGAATACGATTTGGGGAGGAAGAATGATTCACGCGGCCATATTTTATTTTTTTATTTTTATTTTTGAATCTGATAAAGGGCTTCGGCCATTTTGATTTCTCTTCTGAAGCTAAGGGATTCGGCTGAGATATAAAGAGAGAAGAGAAAGTAGCGTGATTGAAACGCTTTGCCACAGTGACCACGAAAAAGCTTTAAAAATTCTGATGTGAAATTATTTCGGCTATGATTTGAATGGTATACTATTTAAATTTAACTCGTCTCAATAAAATTTCCAACGCATTTATTTACCGTGTGCTCACATATCAACTCCGAAAAATACGAAATTTGAAATCCGATAATAATTCGATATTACGGACCCAATGGAACTGGTTTCGTCGAATTCCGAGACTGTGCCTCGGAAGACTATTTTTAAATATCGATTCAAACGATATAAATTCAAAGCTGATCAAAACAGTTTCAATTTCAATTCTAAAGCTTCTATTATCTTCAATATTATCAATGTGAATTTTACAAGCCTTTGCAATATTTTTAATCGGCTTAAAATTGAAGATTCAAATTTTTATTCAACTTTCAATAGGTTAAATTTCATAATTAAATCGCTAAATTCATTCTAAAAATTTGAAATTCAAGTCAAACCATCATTCAAATATTTAAAATTTAATTAAATATTTTCAAATTAATTTGTTCAAAATTCTGGGTCGTTACAACCTTCCCCCCTTAAAAGAATTTCGTCCCGAAATTACAAGTTAGGAAAAACGATTCTTAACTAGTTTACTATTTACCCATAACCAAATAGTTTTATCAACTTACTAACCTACATATTTTATTAGAGGTCCATTATCAATTTCAACTAGTTTTCCAACTTCAATTTTAAGTTTCAAACAACATTGTTTCTTAACAATTCAAATTTTAAACTTTCAAAATTTTCTCAAAAATTTTCTAACACCCTAAATTTTCGAAAAATTTCGCCAGCGTCTCCTTTGCGCGGCTAGCTCGGTACAACTACAAAATGGCTCCACGGCCCCTCAAAATCAAAAAGAAAAGAGAAAGCCAAGTGGCTGGAGAAGAAAATCACCAAATTTCATACTGAAATTGAAATACGTACCTTTTTGTCGAGCAATTCAATTTTTATCTTTGAAATCAAATCCCAATTCCATTTCCTTTAATACACCTGTATAACCTGCTAGTAGTAGTATCCAATTCCAACATTCAAATATCATTTTGCACGTTTCATTACAAAATTTTCAATATATGCTTCTTATACATTTTTAGTTACTATTAGAGTTATACATTCATTTCCATTCGATTTTGAATTTCCAATTTCATTTGAATTCAATTCACAACTTCGATTTAATGTGGATTTTAGTTTAGCTTCTGAATGTTGAATCTATCAATTATCTTTCATTCACAACTGCACTATTTTAAATTAGTTCTAATTACTAATTCCGATTCACTTTATTCAATTGTTTTCAACATTCAGTTTCAATTCCAGTTTTATTCTTTTGTTCATTCCCAAATTTATTTTCAATTCACTATTTTGGTTTATAACCATTCACATTCATTTCGAATTTATTTTGTCAACAAGGTCATTTTCAATTTAGTTCAACTTACTTGAATTTATCTTCAATTTCGAACCATTTTTATTTAGCTCACAATTCAAGTTTTAATTTAACTAATTCAACTTCCATTTTAGTTTTTTTTTTCATGAATTAATAAATTATCATACTAGTATACTTGAATTCAATATATTTTATTTTACCCAAGTCTGGATTTTATTCAACTTGATTCAAATCTCATTCCATTTTTTTCCAATTTCAATTCATTTATTTACAAATGTCACCCCATTTGTTCATTCACAAACACAATTCAATTTTAATTCAATTCTATTTGCTTACAAATTCACAATGAATTTCAACATTTAATTCACTTTCATTTACTTGCAATTGTAAATTTATTCATTCATTCACAATTTATTTCCATAATTCAATACTCAATTCCAATTCATTTTAATTACTCCAAATTTATTTTCAATTCAATAAATTTTCTTTACGTTGGATTTTTATTTTTCTTTCTATTTTAACAACTTTAAACTTTACAAGTTATCAACTTAATATTCCATAAATATTTTTATACAGCATTCCAGAGTCTTTTCAACCTTTCAAAACCATTATTGAAAACAATTCAAATTTATCTTTTAAATTCAAAACCAAACCTAAATTTTCCAAACAACTTCCATTTAAACGACTTTCATTTAAAATAATTTGGCAGCAATTCCTCTTTTGGAAACCCGAAAATGAACACCGATGATGTCGCGATCATCACCGGAATTATTTTCCAGCGACCGAAAAGAGTTTAGAGCTTTTATCCCTTCACACTTTTCCAAGACCTTTGAAAATTATTTTTCAAATCAAAAAAGAATTTAAACTTTCCAAAATTTCAAATTCTTTTCAAAACATTCTCTGGAATTCCATTTCAAATTACAATTACATTTATAGTTTACATTCTCAAATTTCATTTGTATATAGATTTACTTCTTAACCCTTTTTTTTTTAGTATGATTTCAATTCTTATTCAACTTTAACGATAATGATTTAGTATTATCACTACTAAACAACCAAGCAACCATATACTGTAATAATTTACAGAAAATCATTTCTTTTATATAAAAAAATAATTTTGGGTAAACTTATTTCATTTACCCTATTTTTAAAACAATACTGTGTCGGTTTATCTTGTTCAAGAGTTTAGAAACTCCTATCGATGATAGTTAGCTAGACTGCTCGACCAGAATCTATAAACAATCAACCAATAAGTCAACACAATACATAACAATTTTATATTCACTAACAAATACGCGTTCATATCTATTATTACACTCAAACTCATTCTAGAGTACTGCTGACTCTATCTCTAATGAGTAACACCCAACAGAGCCATGGTTGTCGCTTAACCATATGCTCTGATACCAGATGTAAAGGCCCAAAAATCCGTACTCCTTTGAGCTGGCAACATTCCACAACAATCCAGCCCAAGAGGAAAAAACTTACGAGTCTTTAGGGTTAAAGAAAAAGAAAGAGGTAGAAGAAGTGATAGAAGAAGTAAGAAAACAGAACAGGAAACAATGTCAGAATCTCACAGTCGCAGCGGAACAACATATAATAGATAAATGAATATCTTTAAAACAAAGAACTATATCAGTTATTACATTACATAATATTACATTACATCACATCATCAGAGTGTACAACAACAAACAGCGGAAAAGAAATACTATATACAAGTAATACGTCTCGCCATCCAGCTCGCCTCTTGAGCTCCATAGCACTCCTAAATCCAGAATAACCTGATAACCTAACTCTAGACTGCCCGTGTGGAAATTGGTGGGCACCCAGAGTTTAGGAAGGGAACAATAAACTCTAGGTCAATCATGGGACTGGTGTGGGAACTAAAAACAGTTATTTTCACAAAGAAATTAAAAAGAATTTTGCTATGCTTTTTAGAAAATGAAACTACCATAAGGCCTCCCACCACACACACAATGCAAACACAGAATTGGAGGAGATTTCTCCTTATGATAGTCAAATATGCTTACTACGCAGAAACATTTGATTATTATTATTAGTGCATAGTGTAGAAAACATTTCGAAAGTATAATATTAATCTTAGCCAGCATAGACATTCCGAACTATGCCTACTATAGCTACCATGTTCAATAGCAGATTACCACCACATTCCATGGCAGGTAATACAACTAAAACCGTACAAGGCTCGTATTGTTTTGTTTGGATTTCCAACAAATGGTCAGGCTAAGGAACTTCCTATTGCCACATGGGAACGCCTCTGGCAGGACGCCCCGAGAACCTACCCGGATCTCTGCCAAACAAGGCTGGCTACCCCCTTCCCGGGGAATAAAACCTCAGATATGCCACCCCCGGTCCTTTGGGACCTTTATACGAGGATCCTCTACACCAACAACATCACACAGCAATAAATAAAGTGTGTCCACATGAGTAAGTATCTGGGCTCCATACCATGATACTACTCTTTTCCAGAAGGAATGGTCATACCCTAGGGGAGCTACCCCTGAAACCTTGCCGCATCTTTCCTGTTTCGACCATTACCGGTTTGTGAGGCTCGATGAGGTTTCGTCCACAAAGCAACGCTTTTTCACAAAGCCATGCTTTGATCACAAATGATCAACAAATGATCATCAATCACACAGCAGCACTTAGCATGCCACACTACCAAATTGGGAGTATATCGCCGATAACCTTCAACTACATAACCTATGAGCTCGTACGTCTCAGAGAAGGGTGTTAAGCTAAGAGAATAAATTCTCCGCCACCAACAGAAATGTATTTGAAAGAAATCTGCTTTATATCTCAAAATGTAATGTCAGACATACAATCCATACAAGTCTGTTCGAGGTTCGAACAGAACCGAAGGCACTTCCAAAGAAGCCCTTGCAAATCCGAGTATTCACAATCCCGATAAAACTTCCCATCACAAAGGAAATCTCCATACCGTAGCTAACAGTGCAGAGACAATCGATAGGTCATCCTATCGTTCTCACAAATACCCGGTCTTCACCACCGGTCTTCAATGCTATCCATTACGTCGTATCATTATTCGGAATGGAAAATCCAAATAACGAGCGCAATAATTTAAAAATAAGTGTACCATTCAATTTCAACCAATTCGCAACAAATACCTATTTAAAGGTCAATATTGATAGTCGGTTATTTAACTATCAATCAATATTCACAACATCACCCGATTATAAATAATTTACCCAAATTATTTATTTTCCAAAATATCTTTACAAGATATATTTTTCACACTTCAACCATTTGAAAACAAATTTCAAATAAATTTCCATCTTTCAATCTTTGAAAACAAATTTCAAATCAATTTCCTTAAATGGAAACACTTCCAAATATTTATCCATTTAAAATTAATCAAATAAATCCTTACCGATTTATTTTAAACTTACGTTCCAAATTCGTAAATTTATTTCCACACTTCAAAAATAAATCAATGTTTATTTTTAAACCAATTTCCCTTTCTTTTATAAATTTCATAGTGAATTTACATTTCCAAAATATCTATGAATATACGATTTTCAAATCGATTCCTAATATTCATTTTCAATTTATCTTTAAAAGATAAAGTCTCAAAACATTCACTTCATATTGGAAAGCATTTCCATACCTATTTAAAAATAAGTAATTCACGAATATATTTATTTTCAACTCTTGGAAAATATTCTCTTAACACATTTATTTGGGTCAAAACGAATGTTGCGTAAAACATCGTTACGACAACCCAAAATTACTAGTATAGGGATTCAAAATTAAAATAGATATATAAATCCCAATACTATATAAAACATTTCCTTTCGGAAATCATTTACTATAACAACAGTGTTATAGTTCACCATTTCCATATTTCTCGAAAACGTCTATTTCAACAATGAATGTTGAAATCTATGGTTTCGATAATTATTAAAATTTAAAACATATTTAAATCAGTTTAATTCTATTTAAAATATCCCTTTCCCAAAAAAAACATTTCTTTAATATATTATTCACCGTCCAAAATCGTGAATATATTCCTTTAATAATCTATAATAATTAACTTATCAAAATAAGTCGATTTGTTATAAAACAACGTTTGTAATCTCATATTATATATATTTTATAAAACTTCAACTTATAAAATCGCTTTATTAACCAATTCCTTTTATTATCCATTTAAAAGCCATAGTTCAATTATAGGTTAATTACTTAAAAATACATTTATTTATCCAAATTCATTCTTTTAATAACTTTACAAAATTTATAAATCTTACTACTTATAAAATTCCATTTATAAAAATCTTTTCACCATATTTGGAATTAATTCGATAAGATTACAAAAATCAGCTTTTTATGCTTTTAAATTCTTCTTCCAAATGTATTCAACTCTCTAAAATTGATTTACTTAAAGGTTTCTGCTTAAATTTTCAAAGTCCAATTCCATTTATTTTTGGTATCTAACGATACCAAAAATCCATTTGGCTAAATTTTAGCTTTCAAATAAATTCCAAACATCAATATGATCAGTCACATCAATATAACCATTTACAGATTATCACATCACAACATAAATAAATTAAATCAATGTGAGGAATCCAGTTGGATCCCTCCAACCTGTTTCCCTGCATCCAAAGACATTAGCACAATACCCATTCCACTTCGAGGTGGAATATCGCGGTATATGAGATTTATAAAATATTATCCGCTTAATAGACGGCGCAATAGGGTCTCATCCGCTGTATAATGCGGGAAATCAACAACTCCAATATATACATATGCCAATATATATATATATTGCTATATATACTACTATATATATACTATCACAATCAAGCAAACAAACACACAGTCAACAAATTTTAAATCTAACCATTTAAAATTTTAAATAAACCATTTTTGAGTGAGAAGTTCTCACCTTAGCTTTTGTTAGCAATCCACTTTCCATTCCAGCTTGTTTTCTCGATTTATAGACCTTGTATAAACAATTTATACAATTTATTAATATTAAATATAAATCGAAAAATCGATTTCGTTTCAATATGTTAAATTAATTAACACTTTTAATTTAACCTAATCAAAAAATTAATCTCCTTTCAGATAAATGAAATTAGTCAAATTATTCTGCCAAATAAATTTTCTCTTACCAATTTATTTAGTTAAATTGAATTTCCCTTTGAAAATCTTCTAGTATCAAAAATCATTTAAATTAGCAAGTAAATAAGTATTTTTATTATTATTATTTTTTCCACTTGAAACTGTACATACTTAATTTTTATATCATTATCTTCCTTTCAAAATATCTTTTAGTAACTAGATAATTTTAAATAAGTTTATCAACCATTTTAATCACCTTCATAAATTATTTATAATATAACTTAGTAAATCAGAATACATACATGTAATATTTTCAGTGGTTTTATTTTGAACAAATTTTCCTTTAAATTTTTTCTTTCTTTCATATAAGTAACTAATAGTTAAATTTGGGCTAATAACTTATTCTAAACAAATTCTCTGTAAAAAATGTTATTAATAACTAAATAAGTAAATGAGTAAATTAAACAAACTAATTACCTAAGCAGATTAGTATATTGTATTTATTATATTTTCTTCAACTGTATATAAAATAATCCATATAGTTTTCATAGAAATCTAGTTTATAAATAGCTTCAAAGTTTCCCTGATTTCCCAGAACATTTTCTTCTGTTTAAACTTCCATCAACACATATATGCTATAAACAAATAAATAAAAACTACCTCACAGTAAAGCAAGAAACCCAGAATGCCTCGCCGCTCATCTGCCCCTCGAGTACATCGTCACTGCTGCGTGATGCTCGACATCACTTCGTCCTCCCTCTGCTCGAGCTGCTGCCGCAGTCGACAATGAAAGCCCCACCAACATGCTAGGATCGAAGCCTTCCGGATCAATTTGAAGAAACCCTAGCCTACTTGCCGCCCACGCTGCCTCACCACCGCAACCCTTCCTCACGCAAGCACCGGCTTCAAACCCCCAAACTCCATGCGCTCGAGAATCGACGAGCCTCCCCATCGCCTCCTGCCGCCCCGCGATAGCCTGCAGTGAACTCGCGACGACTGGATTCGAACGAAGAAAATTTTGGGAGGAATAAAATTGAAGTATAACTCGGCAATTTGATCTTAGCTGAGGGAGAACGAGAGAAAAGCGAATACGATTTGGGGAGGAAGAATGATTCACGCGGCCATATTTATTTTTAAATTTTTTTTTTTGAATCTGATAAAGGGCTTCGGCCATTTTGATTTCTCTTCTGAAGCTAAGGGATTCGGCTGAGATATAAAGAGAGAAGAGAAAGTAGCGTGCTTGAAACGCTTTGCCACAGTGACCACGAAAAAGCTTTAAAAATTCTGATGTGAAATTATTTCGGCTATGATTTGAATGGTATACTATTTAAATTTAACTCGACTCAATAAAATTTCCAACGCGTTTATTTACCGTGTGCTCACATATCAACTCCGAAAAATACGAAATTTGAAATCCGATAATAATTCGATATTACGGACCCAATGGAACTGGTTTCGTCGAATTCCGAGACTGTGCCTCGGAAGTCTATTTTTAAATATCGATTCAAACGATATAAATTCAAAACTGATCAAAACAGTTTCAATTTCAATTCTAAAGCTTCTATTATCTTCAATATTATCAATGTGAATTTTACAAGCCTTTGCAATATTTTTAATCGGCTTAAAATTGAAGATTCAAATTTTTATTCAACTTTCAATAGGTTAAATTTCATAATTAAATCGCTAAATTCATTCTGAAAATTTGAAATTCAAGTCAAACCATCATTCAAATATTTAAAATTTAATTAAATATTTTCAAATTAGTTTGTTCAAAATTCTGGGTCGTTACATTTACCACGTCCAATTAATCACTATATTTGAAATTTTAACCCATTTAACTAATTCAACCAAAATCTTCATATTCAAAATCCATTAATAATTCAAATTCAACATTTAAAATAATTTAAATGTTCAAAACTAAACGACTAAACTTTTGGGTCGTTACAACAAGATTCTGATACTAAAATGTAACAAAATTCTAAAGTAAATCTGTTATACATGAATAACTAAAAAACAAAAAACTACACTAAAATAAAATAAAAACGTACATTGATTACCAATTTTTACAGTACTACCCATCAAAACACCCAAACGTCCGCTTGAACGAGCAGTACATAGAAATATCATAATTCGACAATGCTTGAAACCAAGTAAGCACCAAAACCAATAACCTCCCTCAAATCACAACTACTTGGATTGACATCCATATCAACATAACTACTTGGATTATACTTTTTCAACCAACTCAAATCATTGTAGGATATAACATCATTACCATGTAATTCCATCAAAGTAAATTGTTTCCTAGAATAAGCAAAAGAGTGAGACAAATGAAAACTATATCCTCTTTAAAATCAACTATTTTATCTTTAGGCTTTTTACTAAGGCAATTATGAACCTTAGAAATATGTGAATTATTTAGATCCCTAAGACCAGCCCTACAAGAATGATCATTAACCAAAGGTCTAATGAAAAACCTATTAAAAGTGGTCCAGAATCACAAGGCCATTAAATAAAAGTACGTGTATTACTCTAGGATTTGTAAATGCTAAAATCAAATAGTAGATATGCTCTCAAAACTATTAAATTATAAAATGTATATTAAATTACGACGGGAGTTGGGAATCTGTTCAATAAAGATATAGTTTATATTGTTCGGCAAATTATATAATTTGTGAAAGTTTTCAGATTTCATACACCTTACATTTACTAATTAAACTAAATTTTTATAACCAAGGTTATAAATTTTATAAAAAAGATGTTTTAATTTTATTTAAAATTAAACCTAATTTTAAAAGTCAGACAGTCTAACTTGGCTTCCACTGAATTTTTTGAAAAAAAGTTAGAAACTAAATTTAAAAAATATACTTTTCCCTTTCCAAAATATATGATTTTTTTCTAGTAAATATTATGTTAATAAATATCACTTTGATGTATATTATTCTATTTTTTAGTATATTAGAATATTTATGAAAATATATGCTAATATAAGTTTTAAAATAAAATGAAAAATTCCAAAATGAAAAAAAAACACCTACCCGTGCATTGGTCAAGGTCAACCAGTCCATTGGTGACTGTTTTTAATTTTAGAACAAAGCCTTTTTAAAACATTCCCTCTCTTCCACTTTCCATTTTTTAAAACCCAGAAATGAAATCACAAGCCCTAGCCCCCATTCTTAGTTTCTAAATTCTTGGAATCTCATCACAAATAAAAATCAAATCTTGGCCATAGTAAGAGGAAAAAGGAGTATTTCATCATCTTCCTATGGATCTATCTATGAAATACTCACCGAAGAAGCTCAAAATTGGTTGAAAAATAAATAAGAGAACATCAAGAAGTTCAAGGCTTTGATGGTCAACGAGCAACTAGGTGGACGTTTGATAAACTTAAACTCTTTAAACTTGACTAACATTTAGAATTTGTTTACCTATGTCGAGCTAGTTAATATTATTAGTTTGAATGGCTATGAAATTGACATACATCCTTAATGCATAGCAATTTTTTATGCTAATCTTGAAGTTGGTCATGATGATAATGGCCTAGTTCCATATACTTGTGTCAAAGGTGTAGATATTGCTTTCAATGAAAATAAATTAGGAGAAATATTATGAATTTCATCAGATGGAATGCTATTATATGAAATTATGTTTGATAAAGAGTCTATTATGTGCCAAATGCTTCATACGTTAATGGTAGTTGGTTTACTTCGAATTTAACTCACTTTGCTCGTATTATCATTCGGATTCTACAACATAATCAAAATCTAGTAGTTTTGATGAAATATACCAATTAGTCTGCAAAGCCATTTATGCTATTTTGGGAATTATTAGGGTCATTTGGGTTAATATAATTATGAACAACATGCTAGAAAATAGATCGGACGAAAAGAGAAGGTATAATCCATATGAAAACTTAACTACAATAATTCTTTGATGACCTGACGTTGTATTAGATGACGAACCTCCTATTAGGCACTTGAGTGTGCTTGATGATAAAGTTTTGAAAGCTATGGAAAAATACGTCGACTCTAGATGAAATTACTGTTAAAACTCCTTTACATGAGTCGACTCAAGAAGGCATTCCTGGACCTTCCTCTCTGCATCATGCTTCTCCTATGCACACATCTTCGTCAGGAGCTCGTATTCTACTTGCTCTCAATAGGCAAGAACAACTTATTCAAACAATACATAAAGAGCAATTGGAACAAAAGAGAGAGCTTAGTATTATTAGATCCTTTTGACATGGCTATGCAGGTCAGTACCGTCTAGATAGAGTGGGGTCGGTAGAAGTAGTGAGGCCAGTGCAGCACTTCAGCCCTCACTAATCTCCCAACCTTCTGTGCATGATTTTCAGGCAGGACTTCATGGTTTTGGAGCAGCAGGTCCTTCATTTCATGCATTTGGACCTATCAGGATGGGATCTAGAGGGAGTGGACCTCGACCTCACATGACAGTTACTCATGCTTTAGGATATCGAGTTCGTCCTCCAGCACCAGAAAGAGATCATACCGGATTTACAAAGTCAGACCCTACTCCTCCTTCAAGTTATTATGACTTTACCTGAGTTGCAGTTTCCTTAAGATGGTATTACTTTATGTTCCATCATTTGCATTAGTGCGTATAACATTAGTTTGACATTTGTGTTTGCGTCACTTGTCTTGCATTTTGGTTGTTGACATATGTTGTATGATTGGTTTGTTTGTACGCTGACATGTCACATTTGACGTTTGTATGATTAACTGTTATGACCATTTGTATGTTTTGTGATTGTAATAATTCCGTGTTTGTGATATGTTTTTTCATTTATGGTCTATGATTTTCATTATTTGATATCCAGTATTAGTTTGTGTATGATTGTGCACCATTATTCTCATTTTTCTTGTGACAAAGGGGAAGAAATAATTAGTCATATGCATATATCCATGGGAGTACTAAAATATTTTAATGCATATGGTCAGGGGGAGTATTACATTCGTACCATTCGTGATAAACATTTATTCTGAATGAAAATATAAATTGTCATCATAAAAAATGGAGAGATTGTTAGAACTATGATTCTCAATTTGACAATGACAACTCCATTCAATAGTTTAATTATACTAGTCGTAAAAATGTTGCTAATGGAAGATTGCACTTCAAAAGAAAGAAAATAAACCGCGCTCAAGCACCGGGACATCGTTTATTGGAAGAACAATTGAAAAGTATGTATTAGTGGGTCGTACGGTTTTAGATTTATATTGTTAAAGCTCACAAGAAACTCTTCTCAATAGTCCATACTCTCGAATCTTATATAAGTAAAATTATATACACACACGTATATATTTATGTGTATATATACATATATATTTATGTGTAGATGTATATATTTACGTATATATTTACGTATACACACACATACATATATATACATACATATATATATACACATACACACACACATGTGTGTGTATGCTTTTAAAAGGCCTCTCTAAATTGGACTTGAAATGTCCACTAGTGGATCAGTGGAAGCCCACTGGTGCACACATCGATTTCAATTTCTAGAAATGAATTTTAAATTCATTTTCACTCTAGTCGCGATTCTTCTTTCTCCTTTAGACACGACCTTCTACAATAGAGGGCTATCATACCATTTGATCAATACCTTTCGAACTCTATAAATAACTATGATTTTAATAAGTTTTGATCACTCAACTGTTCTCTGATCTTCTTACCTAATTTATGAAACCCTACTCTATTCTATCAACAATCATTCTTTGATAATATTTAATTCTCCGATTTTCTTACTCCATAAACTTCTGTTTATTCAACTACAATCAATTCTTGTGAGTTATAGAAGATTTTTACTATATTAGGCAAATATGTGTATTGAAGACACGTCTATTGCCAAAGTCTGTAAACTATCAAGTTGGAATAAAAGACCTATTCAGCGGCTCAGGAAAATGTATAATCATATTCTTCTGGGCAAAGCGAGAGTGTTAGTGAATAAAAGCCAGAATAAGAGATTCTGGAACTGGATGTAGGACGGTGGTCCGAACTGATATAAAAAGTCTGATCGATGTGCAAGCTTTTTTACTTTACTTTATCTAGGTAGCTGCTTATAATACTATTTATATACTATAGTATAGCCATATACGGTCTTACATATTTACAACTAGTACTCTAACAACGCATCATCTATGATACACATTCCACACTATGAATCAATGTACGACATAATGTAGCCACCTTGGCGTTAAACTTTTAAGTTTAACTCATATTAACTGAGTTTTTAGTGCCAAATCTGTGACTTTACCTCAGAAATTATGTGAAGAGTTAGAAATAAAAGTATTGTTAAGATTACAAATACTAAGATGAGATTACAAATACAAAGATAAGCAACACTTTTGTTTGAAGGGTTCTTGTCATTGACGATGCAACAAACACTAGAAGTAGCTAGAGCGATTTGGATCACCATAATTTTTTTAGCCTTCACAGGATGAACAATACTTATCAGAAGTGTCTATAATTGAGAAGTTGCGAATGCACCAAGAATATCATGTCATACATTTGTCATTCAACGTTTCAAATAGAATTCCAGTTGAGGTTTTACTAAACTAATGTATTATAGTTCAAAGTACACCAAGACTTTCTTTTTTTTTTAAAAAAAACAGACAATTTTTCTGTCTAAAACTATCATCAACAGGCAAGCTATTGGCATCATAAATAAAAATAACCTGTTCCTTGATTGAAGTTTAAAATTTAACCTTTTTCTCTTATCTTTCTTTTAAGTTACAGAATATTTTATGAGAATGTTTATACTAAACATCATAAGGTCAAAATGATAAATCAATTAGTAACCATCAAAACTACGGTTGCACCCTCCCTAGTCAGGCCTGCATACTTTGCATAAATCCCTTGATTTGTTTTTAAATGTGGGCGTGAAATTATTTCCCCAGAAACTGCAATTTTTTTTCAACGTGGGCATAAAATTGTTTTTAAATTTGGTTGTTGTTGTTGTTGTTGTTGTTGTTGTTTATGGGCTCTGCTGCTGTTGTGGATACTGTCATGTTTATTATGGAACCTAGATCTAGTGTATGATTTATCTGATTTTGACAGGAGGGGACAATTGCATTGCACTTCTTGCCTGGATGATATTGGTTGAAGGTCTATGGAGTCGGATTTCTAATGGGGCCTGGATGAATGAGAATCAAACAAGGATGTTGGTATTGAGGTATGGTCTGATGTTGTTTTTGGCAAATTTATTGGTTATACTTGCTCTAGTTGGTACCATAAGTATGGTACATATATTTTAAATGTTTGATTCATTTTACAGGTAATTCTTACACATATAAGCCAGGATTAACAATTCTCATTTGTGGAAAGTCGATATCTCCAATCTTAAAGTTGATATCTATTTATTTCTTCTTTTTTCAAATCTTAGAATAGCCTATACTGCTTCAGTTTTGGTGTTTTTTTTTTAAATGAATATCTATTTCTTCGAGTTTGCACACACCACTTGTATGGTACTCTTTTTATGATGCTATACACGTTATTGTAATTCAAGAAAACTTGTACAAACAGTATGATCGATTTGTATTATCGTGTTTGTGAGTTCAAACTAGTTATGTTTCTTATTTAGATATCTAGCATCTCATTGCCTGATTGCAGCATTTGAGATTCTGAGGATCAGGCTGCTTTTTTGTTTGATCCTTTATTCCACTGAAACATTGATGATATCTTTTATCATATGCCATTTGATTTAGAAATTATGTTTCATTCTAAAAGGTAAAACCTTAGATTTAATTACTTCATAGATCATGGTCTGAATTGAATCACATTTTCCATATAGTACTACATTCAAAGCATTTCCATGTAGGCCAAAAAACTCATTGTGTTACATTGCTGAATGAATATACATTGAATAAAACTTGGTTAGCATTACACATCCAAGCGCATGAAAATAAGACTTCACAAACGATTATGTTCTAAAGTAGACGCTGTCACCATGGCATCAGATAATTAAAAATAAGACTTCACAAACATGCATGTTGCTATTATTGCCTTTAACAACATATTTCTTGGTGAGTTTGTTGTTCCAGATTGAGATATGTTCTGTGTGAGAGATTACTTGGGATCTTGATTAAATCTAATTATGTTTGATTAGTTCTTTTCCAAATCATTGTTCGAATTGTTTGATTACTGCTGTAGAGAAAGCATTGTGTAGAGAGTTTCGTGCAGAGCAAGAATTAGGATTTATAAGCAATCTAATGTTTCATTTCACAAATTTTTTCTTTTCCATTGTGTCTATAGTTTACATATTCATTGTTTGAATGATTAATATTATAAAGCGAAATGTGATATTATGAATTAATAATAGAAAGTATTGTTCTGTGTATGATAGAATTGTGTGGTTATGCTAAGACTTTATGAATAACGTGATTATATGAATTGTTTTAGCTTTTTTGAAATGTGCATGATTTTGGTTGTTGTTAGTACAACGTTAGCTTAAGTTGCAAAATAATATTAAATCTACACGTCCGTGCTGCACAAATGCTTGCTTTGTTTTTTTAAAAAAATTATGCAATTTTTAACGGCGGACAAAAATAGTTGTAAAAGACCTATTATAACCGGAAAAAAAACAGTTGTAAGAGATGTATTACAACAGACAGAAACAATTGTAAAAGATTTTATCACAGTAGTCTTCTATGACGGTTTAAAATAGATGTAAAATACTTCGATCCTATTATAACTTTACATATTATGACTGTCAACTAACTGTTGTTGCAGGTACATTACAATGGTCATTGCATGTTGCGAAATAGATAATTTGTTGCAGTGGATCCTAATTGTTTTTTGAAAAGTCAAGAGGACCCCGTGGGTTGTTAAATTTCTGAGGAGGGTACAGTAAAGCCGTCCGCTGATCCAATTCTCCATATCTCTGGATAAATTTTATATATGATAGAGAAGCGTGTGGTAGAAATCGAATCTGGGTCTCAAGCCTCCTTTTCACTGCGCCGCACCCACGGATGAATCTTAACGTCTATAATTATACATGTTAACTATGGACACCATTTACATGTTTAAACTAAATAAAATTTGTTTTAAACAATTAAAAGAATAATATTTTATTTAAATAGTTTCAAATTGAATCTAAAATCACTTACACTTCATAGCCTCAACAAAGATCTAGGAATGGATTTTTTGGAAATTCATCAGTTTAACCGATTCTGACATGTCCCGGCTCCTTAAACTATATGAGCATTGTGCAAAATTAATTGCTTGGAATATCAAAAAAATTTACATTTATTGGCATCGGTGGAAGTTAAACTATTTATTCCATTGTTATTGGAATAAAATGTGCAAATCAAAACTAAACATATTCCTCCTTCCATCCTCCTTCCTCCTATATTTCTCCTTACATGATTACTATTATAAATATTTACAAATCCCAAACTGAAAAGGGAGGAAAATTAAACTTTTAGAAAAAGAGAATAAAAAAGAAAAATACTCAAAGATTAAGAAATAAAGAAAAATAACTTAAAAACCATAATCAAGGAACGCCTAAAGATTTCGCCAATGAATCCAGGGCTCATCTATTCGAGTTTTGAGAGAGATTTGTGAGAAATGCGGACTACGGATCTTAAGGCTAGAATAATACCAGAGGGGGGTGAACGGTGTTTTGTGAATTTCATAAATCTTTTTGAAACTTATGTAATTTAATCACCAATAAATGCAATACACAGACACAGATATAATCGCAGAATCAGACACAGATGCAAATAATAAATAAAAGCAGTAAAGGAAAGAGCACACCAGGATTTTATACTGGTTCGGAGTTACCCTACATCCAGTCCAGCACAATTGTACGGATTTCTTTTCAAAATAATCTCCCAAATTACACCCTCGATATCAAGGCCACGAGGTATACCCTTCTGTATTCGAGTCCGGGGCAAACTCTCTTGATTTATCAGGTCACAAGATCACCTAATCGATTTCTGAAGCAACAATTACACCCAATTGATTTTAAGGCTCAACCGCACCTTTTGCTCAACAGTTTGATTTACAAATAATCCTATAACTCTAAATATCACTAAGATCTTATGGAGAGAGTAGCAGAGAATCAAACAAGAGATAACCAAGTTTGATTCACTTGGTATTTCGACAGAGTATAGTTTAGGATTCCTTAGATTAAATGTGGAAGATGAAGAGGAGAGAAAACAAGTGAAATCTGGTTAAAAATTCGTTAGAATTACTGGTATTTATAGAAGATCAACAGTCATATCTATTCGTGAAAGGATACGACGAATAGACACTTCTTTTGTAAAATTGAATTTTGAATTTTAATAGGCACCATATTGACATGAGGGGTAGGAGTATGTCGACATGCTCTAGGCAGAAATGGTGATTTTGATTTTTTTATTAAAATTGGTTTCTATAATTTTTCAAAACAATTTATAAACTTTTATAAATATAGTTTAAACAAATAAAAGTAATTTTAATATATATAATCTAAATTTATAAAGTGATCTAAAATCTAAGTATATTTAAAACAAGAGATAGTTTAAAATCAAGGACAATTTTGAAATCAAAATATTAAAAATGATAAAGATAATTTTGAGGCTAAAACATTTCAAACAAGAGAGATGCCTTTTTGAAAAACAGGTTTTCAAAACATTTAAAATAAAAGATATATTTTTGAAAAGCATTTTCATAAAATCAGTGGATATCAAAATAGGACCACTGTATGTTCCACTAGATATTGTCGTGGGTTCCATCCTACTAGGGTTCCATCCCTTTAACAGGCTCGAAGTAGATTCCATTCCACAAATAAATTTTGAATAAAGATGTAGGTACCTTCATGAAGTTTAACATAACTCTAGACTCAATACTTATCTTGTACTTTGAACTCTTGATATCTTGATACTCATGAGTCTTCAATCTTGAATCTCTATACTGTACAGTCTTCATTCTTGGTACTTATATGCTTAAATCCTACATATACGTACACACACACACACACACACACACATATATCTAAACTATAATGTTAGTATTTATATTTTATAACAATCATAAGGTTGTTGTCATCAAAACCATCATCTCAAGGACTAACAATCTCCCTTTTTTGATGTTTACAACCTATATTTATAAAATATACTTCACCCTCACAATAACTCCCCCTGAAACTAATAACTCCCCCTTAATCTAAGCCTAACTATTTTGACTACTCTATTTTATATTTCTCCTCCTTTGTCATCAACAAAAAAATAATCATACACTAATATAACTCCCCTGTAATCTAATACTGGACTACCTATGACTGGAATATATATATATATATATATATATATATGTATATATATGTATATATATATATATATAATAACATGAGTTACTTAACTAAAACCTAACAAATATGATAGTTTAAATCCAATAACCATATACAATGCTGCATATAATATTATACATTCCATTCAAACCAAATCAATTCTAATCAAAGCAAGTCAAATCAAATCAAACAATTTAAATGCAAGCAATTCAAACCATAAGGAGATCAAATAATCTTAGAAACTTCAACTCATCCTTCTTCTCCAAAAATAGGTCCTTTTTAATATCTTCCCAATCTTCATTATCTTGAATCAAAATTCTTTCAGGACTTGCATCGAAATCATCTTTGTTTAGGGCAGAAATCATCCAACGGAGAGCATCGAAATGCTTCTCTTGTTCTTTTATGATCTGCATTTGACTTAGTTCTAAGTGCTTTTGATTATGAAGAATAAAAGTAAGTATATTCTTTAATGACTTTAGAGTTTCTTCAAGATTATCATTTAGAGTTTGAGAAGAGGATGTCATTTTTGATAAATAGTTAAAAGATGCAAATACAGATGAGTAAAAATGAAGAGGTTACAAATTTCTGGAAGAAACGGGTGTTTAAATAGGCAAAAAATTCATTTTAAAATGAATAGCCACAAATTAGTTATTTTAATTTCAAAATTTAAAAAATAACTAAATCAGACAGTTATATGTCGACATAGGGGGTTGAGGTATGTCGACATGGGTATGTTGATCTATGTGTCTTCTTTGTTTTATGCATAAGTATGTATATATATAAACTTATATACTATACTATCATTTATTCTAGAGACACGATAAGGTAGAAAACAGATAGAATTTTTTTTATAGATAGATGAGCTAATACATGAGATACTTCATAACATGATAAAAGTGCAATACAAGCTCATACAAAATAAACTAGTACATCACAACCTAGTTTTTAGAATGTGCTAGAGGATGAGGAGGATGATGATAAGCCAAGTTTCCGACCAACTTTAGCAAAGAACTTGTTCATATTAGTGGTCATTTTATCCAATTTCTTACTAACGGATCTTTCGAGAATCTGTTGATTTTCCACTATAATCTTTTGATTTTTAAGGAGAGTTTTATTGGAAGGATTGTTAGTATTGATAGGATATTCAATAATTTCCAAGGAGGTGTCTTCATTTTCTTCTTCACTTTCTATTTCCTCCCCTTCTTCTTCTTCCTTATTTTCTTCTTCCATCTCTTCATGTGCCAATCTTTCATCCTTTTCGACAAGAGATTCATATTGTTGAAATATGAAAGGAATTTCATAAGAGAAATATTGGCATGATTAAACACTTTTCTTGAAACAAATTCTTCCTTTTTATAATCAACACCAAAATAATTATAAATCCGAGTGAGATAGATTCTATGATACAAAGTATTCTCATCCATTTCCAAATTCTTAGGACGAAGTTCATCCATAATCACTTACGCCCAATTTATATCATAATGACCAAAAATAGCAAAAAGGGCTTTACAAACTTTTAAAGTCGGGTTATTGAAATTTCCCAATCTAAGAGTGATAGTATGTTGCAAAAAAAAGATTAACAATACGTGCTTTCGAACGAAAGTTATTTTTTTTAGATTCAAAGTTGTCATCTCCTTCGAAAATGTGATGAAATGTCTCACAATCGTGTTCATCAATATTAAAAGTAGAAAGATCCATTCCTGAATTCTTGCAATTGAGAATGTTGTCCAAAATTTCACAATTTAAAACAATTTTAGTGCTTTTAATACTACTCCAAATTTCATTTTCATTTCCTTCATGAAAACCGCGATTCAAATTCGCATAAAACATTTTAACAAGATTTGGATAACAAACAAAATCAGTTTTAGAATTGTCAAAATGACTAAGAATATGGTTCTCTTCAAGAAGAGTATTGATTTCATATGTAGTGAAATCATTAAAGATAGCAAACTTTCCCGTATAAACTTTTTTGTAATTAGCATAGCTTATATAAGCCTTTATTGCTTCCGGATCAATATAGAGATACTCTTTAATTGTTTTTGACAACCTCATTGTGGATGGAGTGCTTCAAGAAGCCATTTTTGAAGAGAGTAGAGAGTTTGAAAGAGTAAAAGAGAGTTTGAGTTTTGAAATAAAAGCGAAAAGATATGATAAGATAAAGGAAATAAATAGATATTCAATTGTCATGTTCTCTGGTCAATAGGTGCCTTTCCAGAACATTGGAGTTGGTGAAAAGGTGGAGGGAAGTTCAAAGATTTGAATTTGAATTTCAAATTTCTGACAGGCATGTCGACATCATGGGTAGGGCCATTCGACATGGGTCAGAGAACTCACGTGACCTATCTATTCTTAAATAGTTATATATATATATATATTCTAAAATTCAAACATATGTGACTGTTAGCAATGGTTTTGAAATGTTGGAAAGGGACGCAACCCTTCACGAATGGATACCTCTTCACATCTATAAATAGCAACGCCCAGACAGTGTTAGAATCAATTCCTATTCTTCTTCTTTCTATGCATATTTGCAACGCTAAGGAACTATTGCTAATCGCTGCACTTCCTTTACTCTATACTTTGTAATGCCTGCAAGGTGTTGCAAACGCTGAATCGTTGCAGATTTGTCTCTTCTTCTTCTTCATTCCTTTCTCTGCATATTGCATCGTCAGATATCAAATACTAAAGTGTTCTTGGTAGGATCAAAGGCGTACAAACTTTGAATCCGATTACGCTGTTATAAGGCTTCATTGAATCCTGAAAGTCGATAGTTCGATAACCCGTTTGTACCTGGTGGGTTGAACTATTGCCTGAAAGAATCTATTCCATAGATCCTTGAAGTCGGAAGTACAACATTATCTTCATCAAAATTACCATCAAATTCGCCTCGAACCGCAAAATCCCCAACAAATTTCAGATAATAGTTTTACAACCATGGAAGGTTCGAGCGCTCTGCAAGTTATGAATTAGCATCTAACTCGATTAGAGCATTTTGATGGCGACAATTTCACTCGTTGGCAAGAGACGATGAAATTTTTCTTGGTCACCGTCAAGTTGTTCTATATTTTGGAAGATGACTTGGAAGATATCCCGGAGGAAACTGATGAGGATGATGCTGCTCTAAAGGCTAAACGTGCAAAGCGCAAAGAGGATGATTTTCTATGTAGAGGCCATATTCTGAATGCGCTATCTACCCCGGTCTACAATGCTCATAGGACCTTGGAAACAGCGAAGGCGCTTTGCACTGCACTGGAGAATAAGTAACGCATATCTGAGGCCAGTAATAAAAAGTTTCTTATTTCTAATTTTATGGATTTGAAAATGGTCACCAATAAGTCTATAATTGGACAAGCAAGCGAAATCTTACTGTTGGTGAATCAACTAAAGATGCTGGAATTGATCTCCCTGAATCTTTTATTGTTGGAGTTATAATTTCTAGACTTCCGCATAGTTGGAATGATTAAAAAAAAAAGATGAAGCATGCAGAAACGGATTATAATTTTGACGATTTACAACGTCATCTTCGTATTCAAGAAGACTCTCGCAAACGTGATCTAGATGATAATCCGCAAATTGAGTTCCATTTTAAGGCATATAATGTTCAAATTACCGATAAGTTAAAACCAAAGAATGAGACACGGTTTAAGAAGAAAAAACATTCCAAAACCAATAACAAAAAGAAAGGTGCTTGCTATTTTTTTAACAAGCCCGGCCCCATGCCCGAGACTGCCATCTGCGGAAGAAACAACAAAAAGTGAATGTGGTTGAAGACTCGCTTGTGGCTGTAGCGCAAGAAGCGAACTCCGTTAGCGGCAATGATAATGATTAGTGGTTTGATACTGGAGCAACCATTCACATTTACAAAGACCGTAATCTGTTCAAGAGTTATGAAGAAAATAAAGGAGAAGCCGATGAAGTTACTGGAGCAAATAAGGTTCCAAGCAAAGTTCTGGGAAAAGGCACTATAGAACTTCCTTTCGCCTCTGGAAAAGTTCTTACATTAGTCAATGTATTTTAAGTACCTGATTTGTGTAAGAATTTGGTCTCTGGATACCTTCTTAACAAAGGAGGATTCAAGATGGTGTATGAGTTTGATAAGCTAGTATTGTCTAAGAATGGTAGATTCATTGGACAGGGATACTCTTGTAACGGCATGATTAAGTTGAACCTAATAAAGAAATCTTATATTTATATTGTTGATTCTATTAATTTATGGCATGGTTGATTATGACATATTAATTATACTTCAATTAGAAACATGAATAAATTAGGATTAATTTCTGATTGTGATTTCGATACCATCTCTAAATGTGAAATATGCGTTTAAGGAAAAACACACCGAAAATCCTTTAAATCCGTAGAAAGGAAAACTAGTTTGCTTGATTTGGTATATAGTGACGTGGGTGACTTAAAAAGTCATATCACCTATGGTGGTAACCAATACTATATAACATTCATTGATGATTATACTAGATATGCATATGTATATCTATGAAAACTAAAGATGATGCTTTTGATAAATTCAAAATTTACAAAGCAGAGGTCGAAACACAATTAGGAGTTAAAATTAAAATATTACATTCAGAACGTGGTGGTGAATATTTCTCAAATGAATTCACCTTGTTTTGTAAACAATAAGGTATAGTTCACCAATGTACTGCCCCATATACACCACAACAAAATGGTTTTGCTGAAAGGAAGAATAGAACTTTAGTAGAAATGGTTAATGCCATGCTCATAAGTTCTAATTTATCTTATAACTTATGGGGCGATGTTATGTTATCTGCATGTTCTATTTTAAATAGAGTACGACTTAAAAAGAATAATATTTTCCCTTATGAATTATGGTTTAATAGGAAACCCAACCTAACTAGACTTAAAGTTTGGGGTTGCTTAGCATATGTTAGAAAACCAGACCCTAAACGACCAAAGTTAAGAAATAGAGCATTTAAAAGTGTTTTCATAGGATATTCACTTAATAGTATAACTTATAGATTCCTTATTCTTGACACCCTAGAAGTTACAGAATCTGTAGATGTAGAATTTTTTGAAAATCAGTCTATTGAGATCCATTGAGATCATCTAGTCCAGAACGTAGTATGGCTAATGATATCAATGATGATGATTATGCTCCTGCTCAAAACAGTAAGGAAGTATCAGTACCAGATAATAGTACTGAACAATGGAGAAGTAAAAGAGCGAGAATAGAGAAGGACTATGGTCCTGACTTCATTACATATCTTGTAGAAGGCAGTAAGGACGAAGTCCTTAATATGATAAATATGTAATGAACGTCGATGACGATCCGAAAACTTATTCTGAGGCTATGAGTTCCACATATTCCAATTTCTGTAAAGAAGCTATCAATGATGAAATGAATTTCATACCGTTAAACCAAACTTGGGTTTCAACTGATTTACCTCCTGGTGCTAAACCTATAGGATGTAAATGGATATTCAAGAAAAAGTTGAATACAAATGGATCCGTTGATAAGTTTTAAACCAGATTAGTTGTTAAGGGATATAAGCAAAGACATGGAGTTGATTACTTTGATACATATGCTCCAGTTGCTCGCATATCTTCTATACGTTGTTTAATTTCACTTGCATCAATTCATAAATTAGTCATACATCAAATGGATGTAAAGACTGCTTTTCTAAATGGAAATTTAGAAGAAGAGATATATATGGAACAACCTGAAGGTTTCAAAACCCCAGGCTAAGAAAAGAAAGTTTGCAAATTAATGAAATCTTTTTATGGCCTGAAGCAAGCTCCCATGCAATGGCATGAGAAATTTGATAAAGTTGCACTGTCATATGGATTCATTGTTAATGATGTTGATAAATGTATTTATAGAAAATCGGATAAAAACGGTAGTGTTATAATATGTTTAGACGTTGATGACATGCTAATATTTGGTTCCAGTATATCCTGTGTGAATGAAACTAAAAAGTTTCTGTCTTCTAAATTCGATATGAAAGATCTAGGAGAGGCTGACGTAATTTTGGGAATTAAAATTGTTAGGAAAGAGGGGAGTTACTACTAACTAAATCTAATTACATAGAGAAATTCCTACAAAAATATGGTCATTACGATGACAAACCAGCACCAACTCCTTTAGATCCTAGTATTAAATTAGAAAAGAACACTAGACGTACTATCTCTCAACTAGAGTATTCCAATGTTATTGGGAGTCTTATGTATGCTATGCATTGCACTAGACTATACATCGCACATGCTATAAGTGTATTGTGTCGATTTACGAGTAATCCAGGTTTTAAACATTGGAAAAATATTTCCAGAGTTTTATCTTATTTGAAGGGAACCATTGAATATGGTTTATCATATAAAGGATATCCAGCTATAATAGAAGAATATATGATGCAACCTGCAACAATGTAGAATCCAAATGCAAGTCTACTACTGGATGGATCTTTACATTAGGAGGCGCTGATGTGTCTTGGGCTTTGAAGAAGCAGACCTATATTTCTGACTCAACAATGTTGTAAGAATTGATTGCATTAGCAGATGCATGTAAAGAAGCGGAATGACTTAGGAATTTATTAATGGAAATCACTTCATGGAAGAAGCCATCTCCAGCAGTCTTGATTAACTGTGACAATCAAGCAACGATATACAATGTGTCTAATAAGACATATAATGGAAAGTCTAGACATGTGAGTCTAAAACATCAAATGGTGAGACAGTTACTCAAAAGAGGAGTTATAACTATGGACTACATAGAAACAAAGAAAAACTTGGCTGACCCACATACAAAGAGTCTTCCAAAGGCAATGATTTCTATAAAGTCACAAGAAATGGGACTAAGGTCTGTGAATGAAGTTGATCATCTTTAGCAGAAACCCAACTTATGTTTTGAAAAGGATAGACAAAGTTCAATAGGTACCAACAAGTTAAGAGAATGATTATGGAACACTAAATCAATAATTCCATAATATTTAGTGTTGGATTCTGAAAGAACAAAGGATGGATATATATCCTCAGTAAGTCTAGAAACCTCAAAAGGTGTATTGTAGAAACACCTTAAGAGACTTACCTATATGAGTATGTAAATCCGGCCGTTTCCTAGGAAAGTAAGACCGCTTTCTAAGTAGACTCATGAACCAGGATTTAAGCACATGGCCATTAACGTGCTGAGCAATATAGAGCACTTTACCTAAGAAAATCAACGTGTGTGATTGTTCTGGTTTTATCATTAGGGATACTTGGTTCAAGATTCGTCCACCATAGAAGCTCGATAAGGCTTTGAATGGTTTACACTAAGTAAAGGTTCAAATCAAAAAGAAACCTTTTATTTATGTGTTGGTTTTCACGATGATGCAAAACTTGATCTTAGAACTACATAGGCTTGATCCCACTTGGGTATGTAGGAAGTCACTCTAGTGATGCAGCCATCCTATTTATTAATTATTTCTCATTTTGAAAATAGGGGGAGATTGTTGTAAAATTTTGAAATATATAGTTTTGGGGTTTTGATTTGGAAGAGAAGAAGTAAAGAGGGAAGAAGAAATCAAATAGTCTCACATGCTAGAAAATTATACAATATATTTGTATAAATATAGCTTTCTCATGTGGATGTTGGAGCCTTGGGGTTCCAACATGTTTGCTTTGTTGTGAGGAGAGAAGTCATGCAACACCACACGCGCGTCGCCGTCGTTCGTCCGACCGAACCGAACCGGGCCGGGTCGGGTACGGGTTTCAGGTTCGGATCTGAAAATATTTTAGGATCAAATGTAAACAGTAACGGGTTAGATTTCAGCCCGTTAAGGACCCAGAACCGAAATTTCTGAATTTAAATAAAGGGCGGAAAATTTGTAACGTTTTTTGAACGTTGCAAAATGAATAGACGCGATGTTTCAATTCAAACGTTTGTGACTGTTAGCAACGGTTTTGAAACGTTGGGAAGGGACGCAACCCGTCACGAATGGATACCTCTTCATATCTATAAATAGCAACGCCCAGACAGTGTTAGAATCAATTCCTATTCTTCTTCTTTCTACGCAGATTTGCAACGTTAAGGAAGTGTTGCTAATCGCTGCACTTCCGTTACTCTGTTATTGTAACGCCTGCAAGGTGTTGCAAACGCTGAATTGTTGAAGATTTGTTTCTTCTTCTTCTTCATTCCTTTCTCTGCATATTACATCGTCAGATATCAAATACTAAAGTGTTCTTGGTCGGATCGAAGACGTATAAACTTTGAATCCGATTATGCTGTTATAAGGCTTCATTGAATCCTGAAAGTCGATAGTTCGATAACCCGTTTGTACCTGGTGGTTGAACTGTTGTCTGAAAGAATCTGTTTCATAGATCCTTGAAGTCGGAAGCACATCATTATCTTCATCACAATTGTCATTAAATTCGCCTCGAACCACAAAATCCCCAACAATATTTTCTTTTCATCCGTAGTCTCTACCAGTTCACTACAAATATCACATGATTCAGTTTTTCTAGAAGGTTGCGGTATTGATAAGTGCTCAACTGTACAGATATCTACATTGATAGCGGGTGGGACTCAGATGATAAAGACAGGCTCCAATAGTGGCAGGAAAAGAATTACCAGAGCAAGGAATTTCATGAACGGTCATGTTTACAACGGTTAACGGAGGGACTTCTGAAGTAGTCATAGAAGAGCTAGTCGGATGCGTTGAAACTGCTGGCGGTGAACTAGCTAAAAAGTGTCTTGCGTATCATAGTATCTGAACGTGAATCGGTAGCGCCGTTATAAGATACATAAACACTTGAGGAGTAGCGGCAACCGGAACGCGTCAAAGCATTTTCAAAGGAAAGCGGATTTGGTTCTAACAAATCTAAGTATAGATGCAAAACTTTCTTCTTCTTAGGCATAGAGGAAACAACGTCGTTGCGGTTGATTATGAGAAAGATGAGGTGAAGGGAATATGTTTAGAAGTTGGGGACGATAAAGTACAGGAAGAAAACTTTCCAGGCTATCGCTATTTTGCAAGTTTGGGAAATTGATTTTTTGCAATCTTCGATTTATTGAATTGAATTAAATCAAATGTCCAAATAACTTTTTAATTCTATTAATCCATATAAAATGAATTTCCGACTTTTAAACTCGCTTAAATTTCAATTCCAAACTTTAATTTCAAATATCTGAATTTTCAATTTAAATATTTAATTAAATTTCTAAAATCCATTTTAATATTATTATTTTTTAACTTCAAAACGGAATGTTGCACGTAGCTTGCCATGCTAGTGAGAGAAGAAGGGATATGGTTGAAATTTGATTGGAAGTTAATTGAGAATTTAAAGTGGAAGTTTTACAAAGAAGATAAGAAAGATTTTTATTCCATTGTTAAAACAAATCATTTCATTCATTTTCTTAGCTGAATTGTTTTCTCTTCTCTCTTTTCATGGCTTAAATTATCTCCTTAATTTTCAAAAAACCACAACTCCAAAATAATTGAATACATAAAAATAAGTGGTTCATCATTCTCATGCAAAGTTGGGAGTCCGAGGAGGAAGTTCTAATTATTGTGTTACAAAGGGCAAGGCTTTTCAAGTTTGATTTTCATCTTAAATTCATTTATTATGTTTATACCTAATTTAGTTCACATATATGTGTATTTGTTGCCACTTATTAAATCTATTTTAATATTATTTTTTGTATTATGATTAAATGCAAAATCCACCTTATGTTGTTTTTTCTTTGAGTGTTGATACTATTTTGCTTGGGTCTGAATCATTGGTTGTTATAGATTTGTTTTTTTATAATTTTTTTATTATTGCAATTGATTAGTTACTTGTCTAATTAAAGCCTAGTTATAGTTGATTCATTTATGTTCTGAAATAAAAAAATTCTTTTTGTTGGATCTGAGATTGTTTGCTATTGTTGATCTAATTTATCACAATAAAATTTACTATTGGTGTTTCAATTAAATTCTTTATAGTCAAGGTGTTAGTATTTTGATTAACTGAATAATGTATATATGTATATAATTATTAAAACATATTTAATTGTAAACTAATATCAAGTATAACCATTGTTAGATCAATTTGTTTTAAATTAATTTATTCAATTTCATTGCTTTGTCAAGAATATGTTTTGAAATTAAATCTTATTTCACTATATACATATATGTTTAAAAATATATGTATATTGTTGTCGAATTAATTATGTCATTGGAATAATGAATTAAACTGTGACAACATTTTAATTTTTCTTTATATTGATTGTGTGTATTTTCAGATCTGCAATTTTTAGGGTTTGGATTTTTTTTGATTAAGTATGCAATTTTATATGTTATTAAATCTATTTTTGTAATAGTGTTTGAAAAATAAGGGTTTAAGATATTCCATCATGTTATTTCCTTTTAATTCTATTTTTTAAATCTAAATCTAATACAAAATTTCATTTCCATCTTCGTCTTTTCTAATTTTCTCTTATTTTGAAATGTTTAAATCTATATTGATTTTTTTTCATAATTTTATATGCGTACATATTAAAATATACCGGTGGCAATGAAATATATACATGTATATATATGTCTAAACTATGTAAGCATATATAATATAATTAAAACATGTATACAAACCAAATACATATATTACAGTATATCCAAACATATATATATATATATATATATATATATATATATATATATATATAATTAAGCATTTATATTCCTGATATGTAATTAAATTTATTACATGTATACGTAAGTACATTATATATGTATGTACAATAGATATATATTGTAACAACCCAACCTCTCGAACGCTGGGTCTGACGCCCAAACCAATGCCAACACCCAAGAACCGAAAGGGAAAGTCATTGGGTTTAAGATATAATGCATACTACTATAAACTAACATAGATGGATATCATATACTAAATACGGTTCTAGCTAACACTGTCTATTTTCAGAGTCTCACAACGGAATGAATTAAATATAATAGATAATAAATACCATAGTCATGTCACCATAATATGTCTAAAACGTAAAATACACATATTTGAATAAATACAGGTATAATCCAACCCCACATACATAAAGTCAAATCCAGGTACAGTACTTATTTACACTATATATACAATACACCAATGAATCTCATCTCTGATACTGTTTCATCTCTAAACTCCATCAACTTGGATATATGTGTGTTATATGTGCGTGTGTGTATCTGTGTGTGCTTGTGTGTAAATAAAGAAAAGTAAGAGTGGGATAGACATTATTCTTGTGAAAGAGTCATACTCTACTCTACATATACTACAAAAATAATACTATAAACATGATATGAGTCTATCGTCCGATGACCATACGTTCCATCACCATGCCATACCTAACTTTCATACATCTAATCATATCGCATCAATTCTATGCGAACCCACTCCTAGGAGTCGCCTCATTTGTTACAGGATCACCAATTGCCCACCTTCACATCAATATCATATAGGAATCATGCCCTAGACTAGCCTCATGCTCTACAGGGTTGCTTAACATCCACTCCCTCCCACCGGTCCACCATAGCACTGCAAGGAAGCAAAATCTTCATGCCTGAACCACCTATTAAGTGTCACCGGAGCATATTTATATCCACATACACACTTTGGGTTGTCTATCCTGCGTCACAGACTCATTCATGTCCACATTCACCATTGTATCATATTTCTGTGTCAAAACATATATATATGTCACCTCAAACAACAACCAAATCATTTGTTTATTCGATGCACTATCATTCTTTTTGTCACTTCTCATATCACCTTCTAGAATACAAGCAAAAATAAAAGTTGAATCGTACATTATTTATTTATATAGATCCATTTGAGATAAGGTTCGATCCAATAGTTTTAGTGTACATTTGTGGTTCGGAGGTTATAGATTAGTGCATCAGTGTGTATTATTTCTGTAGATTTTAGGTTAATGTCGAAAGGAATTTCCTTAATGATTGGAGTTTTGAATTTTTCATCACTGTTCTTGCCTTCGGTCACCGCATTGCCTCTGATCGTCTGAGAACATGCTTATACCATAGCCCTAGGTGATAACTCAAAAAATGGATCAACACCCTGGTTCTCAGTGAAAGCACCAAAATGTTAACCCAAAAAATAGATCAACACCCTATTATGAGTGTGAAAGCACTAGCCCTGTTCTCATAGAGAAATAATATGGATAATAGATATAAAGAGAAAGTAGAAATAGAAAGGAGACAAGAACAATTTTATAGTGATTCGGCCATTAACAAAGCCTACGTCCACTTTATAGTTTTATTATAGATTGATTGCTGTTACAAGATGTATTTGATTACAGAGCTCTTGAATATCCTTAGCTAGATTGAATCTCCAAGGTTGGAATCCACTGGAGAATCACAGTGAACCCCTTTGAAGACTATTGTGAGGGAGATGAAGTGTGAAGAAAGCTTCCAGTAGAGTTTCAGCCACAGTCTCGAGGATCCAGTTTATGTTGCACGTGGAAGAGTATTTATAGAGGTTGGAGAGTTATTGGGTTGAGCCTGTTCTCCAACACATGTAGATTATTACAGGAAGGAGCACTAGAGTATGCCTCGTGACCTGAGCTAAAACCATGGATCGCTAGAAATCCATATTCTATGGATCGCTGGTGATTTATAGTTTATGCTGGAATGCGAGCCAACCCCTTAGTATTTACTCTCTGCTTTTTTCCGTTTGAATCGCAGCGACCTTATGAGGATGTATGGATCACCGGTGATCCATACACTTAGCCTACTTTTGGACTTTGGTGTTTCGAGTTCCTTCGTTGTCTTATGTTGATATTGTTCATGTAGTCTTGTTGCATGTCGCCTTGTTTTGATGATGGTTTACTTGTTAGTTGTATTCAACTGTTGATTGAACTGGATGGATGCTTGTCTCCTGAGTTAACTAACTCGAAATCTCATCAAACTCAGTTATTGCTTCTAGATATGTGTTTGGATCATGAAATAGGAGAATCGATTGAACCTTGAGCTAACTCCAAGGATTGCTAGCGATCCATGTCCTTGGTGGATTTTCTCGTTCTTTTTTTATGGCTTCCTTTGGCTTGTTGCTCTAGCTCTTTTGGTTGACTTCTGGGCTATTCTGACTCGACCAAGTTGTTCCAACTTCTCTTGGATTATGCTGGGTTAAAAACTCGGATAACACTAGGTTTCAAAGTTAGATTTTCTCATTATTTTACAAAATTTTGATACAAAGTCACCAAATTGCTAAAATATTACTAAACCTAGTTTCTAAGCATTATTATCAATCAAAATCCCTCCTAATTCCACCTAATTATGAATTTATATGTTTATAATATGGTTTTCTACTCTACTACAACCTACATATGAAGAGGATACACAGATCACCCAAAAAACTGCTTATTCATGTCCACATCCTTGTTGTTTGGACTATTGCATCTCCTCTCTTTGGATTTTTTTCCTCCAAATCATTATTGGGTCGTAGCCTTGTCCGCTAGCTTCGTGATGCTTTTAGTTTCATTTAATTTGGTGGAGTTTTGAGTGAGATACTTGATTTGATTATAAGTGGTTTAGAGAAAGATGGAGGAAGAAGAAGAAGCGTTAGGGTAGTTTTTATAAAATACGTGAATTTAGTTTTAAACCAAAGGAGAAAAAACCAAATGTCTAATCAAATTTAAATTTCAAATCTCATATTATGGCGCCCATTCGACTGGACGATGTTTTCGACCATATCTCCTCCATATAGACTCCAAACGAGGTAAACCAAGATACAGTGTGAATTAAAAAAATGAGACAGTCGCGATGGCGCTGGTTTCATCATCAAATTCCAAAGTCTTAAAAATAGCTACTTTTCCCCTTCTTTTATTTTATTTATTTAATTAATTCATTAATTCTAACTGTTTTCATATTACCATATTATCAATATTTAATTAAAATATTCCTCAAATTCTCGAGTATTACATACATCCCAAATCTATATGTGTATGTATATATAGTTATACAAATATTTATATTATCTTTTTATTGAACGTATAAATGAGACATTCAAAATTAAAATATTTAGTTAAATTAGTTAATTTGATTAATTAACAAATGTAAAACTAATTTAAACAAAATATGACATGAATTTGTTTATAACAAGATTGGATCTATTGAAACCCATTGGATTTCATATGCCCCATATGGTCCAGATAGGAATGTTTTTTTAAATCTACTTATTTCACTCACTCTAGACCCGGGCAAGTTCATTCAATGGTTTTAGAGCCCAAATGGTCTATATGGTCAAATTAGAAACTTTAGGGCCAACTAATTAAGCCTACCTATCCGCTGGGTGTCTATAAAACTAGCGTCTAGGCTTGGGATTGGATAATCAAGTATTGTTGCCCCGTTAGCTACCAACCTGACTTGATAGGTGGAGCAGTTTAAATGGTTTCCTAACTGTAAAGGCCCAAAATTGATTGATCCTTGGGCTAATTTCCAAAATTATGTTTGAAAATTAAAAATATATTTTGAATTTAAAAGTTAAGTTTAAAATATAATATGGAATTTCTTTTTATTAAAATAATTAATTTCAAAATTGTAACATACTAAATTAGTTTGATCAATGAAATAAATATAAATAACTAATTCGAATTTAATTAACTAAAACACATATAATACATACTGATATATGTATGTAACTATAAGTGTTATAGTTATGTATCAACATTAAACTTGTTTAAGGTAAATTAGATTAAATTTTTGAATTTATATAAATATTAATTATAATATTTAATTAAATAAATGAATTCATAAAATAAGATTAGTCATAAGTTAATTAATTTTTATTCATATATACGTATATCTGTGCAGTTAAAGCACTCGCAGATTCAATGCGGTAGAGGTGCAAAAAGTCATAGCGGGGATACAACGAGGATATAGCGGGATATAGCGGATGGCTCTAAAATAGCACATATAACTCAAACTTAATGTTTTTACAAATATATAAGTGGTAATTACATGAAAAATTAACATTCAATTGAATTATAATTAATACATAAATAATTTTAAATAAAAACATATGCGAATATAATGTAAATAAACGTAAAACTATTATATAACATAATTGAATTTAGTAGAACATTGAATTATTTTCATTTCATAAAATATATTAAAATTTCAATCAAGTAAATTAATTTCATAATTTTTATAATATGTAAATGTCATTTTTTAATTCATTTCTTTTAAAGAAGATATAGCGGAAATAGCAGAATATAGCGGGAATAATGAGATATAGTGGAGATAGTATGGCTTATAGCGGAAAAGCTATATTTGAGGCTATATGAAAAAATCGTGGCAGTAGAAATCCTCTACGAGATATAGTAGGGTTATAGTGGGGTAATAGCATGGCACTAACTACACAGACGTATATTAATATGTATACAGACACAAAGTTTAAATTTTATAGTTGATATTTGTCTTAAATAAGTTAAGATGGGAAATATAGAATTATAGAAATTTTATATAAATTAAATTACTTGAATATTATTAAATTAATAAAATAAAATTTATTCAAATATGATTTAATAAATAAGAATTAAAATTAATTATACATGATTTAATTAATTAGATACAACATACATACATATACATACAGTTAAATTGTAAAAGTTATGAATAAGTTAAAACTTATATAACTATACAACATAAGTGGAACTATAAGAAACCCGACTTAGATTTAAGAACGAGTATATGTATATTGTATGTATACCATGATATCAGATGTATCCGACACTTGAATTATGAGGGTATTTCATAAGAAACACGTTGTTCTCTATATCGATCTCACTCAATGTGTGTGTATTAAAGATTATGGATCCTTAATATATTAGTTTTCCTCTACCATTTGCATATTGACAGATTACTTACATACCCTATAGTTATTGATCTTCCTCAAGTAAGGGATGTAATGTGTGTTAGAAATGTGGATTACGGATCTTAAGGCTAGGATAAACACTAGAGGGAGGGTGAATAGTGTTTTAAGAAATTACTAAATCTTTTATAGTTTTTGTTAATTTAAACACAAATATATGCAATATTCAAACACAGATATGATCACAGAAACAAACACAGATGCAGAAATAAAGTAAAAGCACTAAAGGAAAGAACACACTGGATTTTATACTGGTTCGGAGTTACCCTACATCCAGTCCCGCACACAAGTACGGATTTCCTTTTAAAAGCAATCTTTAAAATTGCACCCTCGATTTCAAAGCTACGAGGTACACCCTCCAGATTCACAATCCTCTGGGTAGAGATACTTGATTTCACGGGCAATAAGTTCACCCAATTGATTTCCTAGGCTACAATCACACCTTTTACACTTGATTGATTTCCAAGGTTATAATCACACCTTTTACACTTGATTGATTTTCAAGGCTACAATAACACCTTTTATCATAGAAATGATTACAAAGAAGCCTATAACTCTGAATAGCACTGAGGATCTTGTTGAGATAGTGATAGAGAATCAAACCAACAATGATCTAGTTAGATTCAATGTTGATTTCGATAGAGTAATAGTAAGATTATGTATAAAAAATGTGGAAGAAGAAGAGGAATGAAAACCAGAAAAATATGATTAGAAATTCATTGAAAACAACCCCTATTTATAGTTCATGAAGGGATATGATGAATAGACACTTCTTTTGAAATTTAAAATTTTGAAATCAAGTGACACTATGTCGACATGGGTAACTTGGGTATGTCGACATCCCAAAGGAAATTTTGGTATTTTGTTTTTCTTTAAAAATAACTTTTTTTTATATTAAAACTATTTTAAACTTTATAAACATACTTAACTATAGTTAAAATACATAAGTAAATATAGATAATAATATTTTGGTATATATAAAATTTTACTATAATTTTATATTTAAATCTAAGTATGAATATTAAAAGTTAAATATATTATTATTAAAGATAATTTAAAACCAAGGATAATTTGATTTTGAAATAAAAGATTATTTTGAGGCTAAAAATATTTTAAAATCAGGATAGATATTTTTGATTCTTTTAAAAGGAAGGTTTTGAAAACATTTTGAAAACAAGATATAATTTTGTAAAATCATTTTGAATAAAAGTTAGTGGATACAGAATAATGTTCCACTATATTTTTTGTAGGTTCCATCCTACTTAGGGTTCCATCCCTTTAACGGGCTCGAAGTGGATTCCATTCCACGAATAAATTGGATTTTAAGATGCAAGTGCTTTTCTAGGAGTTTTAACAAAATTCCTAATTAAATTACTTATTCTTGAAATCTTAAACTCTTGGTAATCTTCATATTCTTGATACTCATGAGTCTTCAATCTTGATATCTTGAATCTCTATACTGTACAGTCTTTATTTTTGGTACCTGCATGGTTAAATTCTGCATATACATGTATTTCTAAACTATAATGTTAGTATTTATATTTTACAATACTATTCTAGGGTTGTTGTCATCAAAACCATCATCTCAAGGACCAACAATCTCCCCCTTTTTGATCTTGACAACCTTTGTTTATAAAATATTGCTTCTATCCTAATAACTCCCACTTAATATATGCCTAACTATCTATTTTATATTTCTCCCCCTTTGTCATCAACAGAAACTAACTCCAAACTATGTAACTCCCCCTCATTCTTGGACTAAAGTACCTGCATTTATAAACTATACAATAGAGTATATAATAGATAGATTAAGAGATAATTCTAATGATAGACGTGATAATTAATTAAGGATCATATAAATATCAATGCATATTTATACATGTTTTGCAAACCAAATATCAATCCAAATCAAATCAAATCAAAGCAAACAATTCAAATCAAACAAACCAATCAAATCAAACATTACGAGTAACTTCCACCCATCCTTCTTCTCCAAATATAGGGTCTGCTTTAATGGCATCCCAATTTTCATTCATTAGCGAGAGAGACTGGAGGATGTGCTTCGTTATCATCCTTGTGCAAGGAGGAAATCATCCATCATATTGCATCGAAATTCCTTTCTTTCTCCTTGATCATCTGCATTTGACTCAACTCTAAGTGCCGTTGGTTTCGAAGAATGAACGAAAAAATATTCTTGAAAGAATTAAGAGCCTCTTCAAGATTTTCGGATAAATTATGAATTGGATTGGCCATATTCGAGTTTGTGAGAAGAATGAGAAACAAAGTAGATAAGAAATAATATTGAGTAATGAATTTTGGAAGAAATAGGTATTTATAGGTGTAGAAATTCGTTTGAAATGAATAGACATAAGGTAGTTATTCAAATTTCAAATTCAAAATGAAATGTCATTTCTGACCAGTACATGTCGACATGGTCATAGGGGGGATGTCGGCATGGTGTAGTGAATTTTGATGGCTTATTTTGATTTTGTGAATAATCTTTTTTGTGTGTGTGTATACATATATATATATATATATAATATATACTAACATTTATTCTAGGGATAAGATAAGCTAGATAACAGAAAGGAAATTCAACTTCATTTCATACTAAGACGATACAATGATTAAACATTGAAAACTACACGAACATTTAAATTAAAACAAACTAAACTAATACAACATGAAATGAAAAGATAGAACTAGTTAGAGGATGATGAAGATAATCCAAGCTTCTTGCTGACCTTGGAAGTAAACTTGTTCATCTTGGATGAAATTTTGTCCAACTTCTTACTAACGATCGTTTAAGAATCCATTGGTCCTCAATAATGGTCTTTTGGTTTTTGAGAATGGTTTTGTTGGTTAGATTAGGAGGGTAATCAATGCTTTCCAAAAAATGTTTCACCTTCTTCTTCTTCTTCAATTTCCATTTCATCCCTTTGTTCTTCTTCCTCTTCCTCCTCTTCCATCTCCTCATGAGCCAAACGCTCTTCCTTTTCGGCAAGAGTCTCATAAGGTTGAAAAAAAATGGAATTTTCATAAGAGAAATGTTTGAGTTATTAAAAACCTTTCTTGAAACAAATTCTTCTCCTTTGAAATCCACTCCAAAATAGTTAAAAATTCGAGTGGGATAGATTCCATGATACAAAGTATTCTCACCCATTTCAAGATTTTTGGGACGAAATTCATCCAAAATAACTTGCGCCCAATTAGTATCATAATTTCCAAAAATAGCAAAAAGTGCTTTGCAAACTTTCGAAGTAGGATTGTTAAAATTTCCCGATCTTGGGGTCAAAGTATGCTGTAAAAGAAGATTAACAATTCTAGATTTTGGTCGAAAGTTTCGATTTTTGAATTCAAAATTATCATTTCCTTTGAAAATGTGATGAAATGTATTACGATCATTTTCATTGATTTTAAAACTAGAAAGATCCATTCACGTACTCTTGAAATTGAGAATGGTACCCAAAAGATCATAATTCAAAACAATTCTAGTGCCTTTGACACTACTCCAAATTTCATCATCATTTCCAATATAAAATCCACGGTTTAAATTTGCATAGAAAATTTTAACAAGATTTGAATAACAAACAAAATCATTTTGAGAAGCATCAACAAGACTAAGAATTTGATTGTTTGCAAAAAGAGAATCAATTTCATAAAAATAGAAATCTTGAAATATAGCAAACTTTCTGGCATGAACTTTTGCATAGTTAGCATAATTGATGTATGCTTTTATAGCCTCCGGATCATTGAAGAGTTGCTCTTTTATCTTTCTGGAAATTCTCATGGTGGAGGGGTTACTTGAAGAAGCCATTAAAGTATAGAGTAGAGAGCTTGAAGTTTTGAAGAGAGAGTTTGAATTTGAAAATGAGAGTGAAAAGATGTGATAAAAAATAGTGAATAAATAGATACTTAAAGGACATGTTCTCTGGTCAAAAGATGCCTTTTAAGAGAATTGAATGAAGTTAAAAGGTGGAGAGAAATTCAAACATTTGAATTCAATTTGGAATTTCAAATTATGTACCCACGTCGACATCATGGTGGGGACCATATCGACATGTGTCTTTGAATTTCTACGATTTATTTTTCCAAAGTATTCTAACATATATATATATATACTTATTATTTTTAATGTACATATATATATATCTGGAATAATTCCGAAATTATAGTATATTCTATAAAATATTATAATACTATTAAAATTAAAACTAAAAATAAAATAATAGTAAAAAATAAAAAATTTAAATTCAAACAACACACCAATTCAAAATCAATCAATCAAGCAACCAATTTTAATCATGCAATTTCAACCAATTGTATTGTAAATGTGTACCTTTCATTGAGTCCGTTTCTCTGAATTCGTCGGAGTTGTGAACTGCTGTGAAACACATATTTGAATTATCTGTCTTTTGATCATCATCGCTTGAGGACGAGTCTGAGTCATCTAGAGTAGCAGTAAATGCACGTTTTCGTTTCTTTACGGAATCATTGTTTATAGGAAGATTTTGCCTATCTGGATATGGACAGTCTCTTTTGATATGGCCCGGTTCGTCACAGTTGAAACATTTGAAATTGTTTGGCACTACATTCTGATTTCCAGAGTTCTTATAATTGTTTCTCTTGAGATTGTTCATCTTTTTGTATTTCTGGAATTTCCGAAAATTCTTGGTCATAAAGACTATCTCTTCATCATTATCGCTGTTTGAGTCTGATCCATCAATCAATGCATTGAATGCCATTGATTTCTTTTCAGATGCTTTGCTTTCTCTTCTCCTAATCATTTGAACTTCAAATGACATTAGATTTCCAATTAATTCTTCTATCTTTAAGGTACTGATGTCATTTTCCTTTTCGATCGCAAGTGTCTTTTGATCCCATTCTGGAGTAAGAGAATTTAAGATTTTTCTGACTTGATCTTCTTTCGAAAATTCCTTTTCCAAGGATATTAGAGAATGCACAATATCCTGAAATCTACTATACATATCTGAAATAGACTCATTAGAATTCATTTTAAATAATTGAAACTGATTTATGAGCATGGAAATTTTGGTCTGTTTAACTTTGCTTGTTCCTTCGTGAGTAACTTGCAAAGTTTTCCAGATTTCATATGCAGACTTACAAGCTGACACTCTATTAAATTCATTCCTATCAAGTGAACAAAACAGAATATTCGTTGCTTTAAAATTATTTTATGCAACAGTCTTTTGCTCAAAGGTCCACTATGCAAAATCAGTTGTGGGTTCAGAATATTCAGTCTGTGTGATATTCCAAGTGTCTAATCCAACAGATTGTAAATTATTTTCATCCTACATGCCCAATATGCATAATTACTGCCATTAAAAAGTGGTGGTCTGACAGTAGACTGACCTTCTACAAATGAACTAGTGACAGGGATGATAGAACTAGTATTGGCAGTGTTACCAGTACCAGTGTTGGTAGCCATTTTTGAAAATTTTTCAAAATTCAGATTATGAAAACTTTGAAAACCTTGCTCTGATACCAAATGTTAGAAATGCGGATTACGAATCTTAAGGCTAGGATAAACACTAGAGGGGGTGAATAGTGTTTTAAGAAATTACTAAATCTTTTAGAGTTTTTGTTAATTTAAACACAAATATATGCAATATTCAGACATAGATATGATCACAGAAACAAACACAGATGCAGAAATAAAGTAAAAGCAGTAAAGGAAAGAACACACCGGATTTTATACTGGTTCGGAGTTACCCTACTTCCAGTCCCGCACACAAGTACGGATTTCCTTTCAAAAGCAATCTTTACAATTACACCCTCGATTTCAAGGCTACGAGGTACACCCTCCAGATTCACAATCCTCTGGGTAGAGACACTTGATTTCACGGGCAACAAGTTCACCCAATTGATTTCCTAGGCTACAATCACACCTTTTACACTTGATTGATTTCCAAGGCTACAATCACACCTTTTACACTTGATTGATTTTCAAGGCTACAATCACACCTTTTCTCATAGAAATGATTACAAAGAAGTTTATAACTCTGAATAGCACTGAGGATCTTGTTGTGATAGTGATAGAGAATCAAACCAGAAATGATATAGTTAGATTCAATGTTGATTTCAGCAGTGTAATGGTAAGAATATGTATAAAGAAATGTGGAAGAAGAAGAGGAATGAAAATCAAAAAAATATGATTAGAAATTCATTGAAAACAGCCCCTATTTATAGAAGAACAACAGCCATGTCCACTCATGAAGGGATATGACGAATAGACACTTCTTTTGAAATTCAAAATTTTGAAATCAACTGACATTATGTCGACATGGGTAACTTGGGTATGTCGACATCCCAAAGGAAATTTTGGTGTTTTGTTTTTCTTTGAAAATAACTTTTATCTTATATTAAAACTATTTTAAACTTTATAAATATACTTAACTATAGCTAAAATACATAAGTAAGTATAGATAATAATATTTTGGTATATATAAAATTTTACTATAATTTTATATTTAAATCCAAGTATAAATATTAAAGTTAAATATATTATTATTAAAGATAATTTAAAACCAAGGATAATTTAATTTTGAAATAAAAGATTATTTTGAGGCTAAAAATATTTTAAAATCAGGATAGATGTTTTTGATTCTTTTAAAAGGAAAGTTTTGAAAACATTTTGAAAACAAGATATAATTTTGTAAAATCATTTTGAATAAAAGTTAGTGGATGCAAAACAATGTTCCACTAGATTTTTCGTAGGTTCCATCCTACTTAAGGTTCCATCCCTTTAACGTGCTCGAAGTGGATTCCATTCCACGAGTAAATTGGATTTTAAAATGCCAGTGCTTTTCTAGGAGTTTTAACAAAATTCCTAATTAAATTAATTATTCTTGAAATCTTGAACTCTTGATATTCTTGATACTCATGAGACTTCAATCTCGATATCTTGAACCTCTATACTGTACAGTCTTCATTCTTGGTACATGCATGGTTAAATCCTGCATATACATATATTTCTAAACTATAATGTTAGTATTTATATTTTATAATCCTATTCTAAGGTTGTTGTCATCAAAATCATCATCTCAAGGACTAACAATTTGGTGTACGATAAATATTTTGGCTAGATGAGGCAACATAAATACATTTATTAATTGATCTTCCTCAAGATATGTGCATTATACTTAGATCGTCCTGAATTGGTGGGTGTAAGCAAATAATTGTGACAACCTACACCTTAATGGGCCCAAATTTTGAATAAAGCGAAACTCCGGTCCATTGAGGTACAAATCGTTGGTTTTGGTAACCTGTAATAAACACAAGTATATCAGAGTATGACCTATATAAACTCACATCAAAATTGAAAAATATAATAGAACAACGTACCGACTAAGGCTACTACCTTTGAATCAATATTATTCCTTGAATATCTAATTGCCTTGTCAGTGCAAGCATGAATAAGAAGGCTTCTCCATCTATCGTTTCCAACTTACTCCAGTATCACATCCTTCTAAATCTATCATGTGGGTTGTAATGAGAACGGAGGTTTAATCGGTAAGCGCATTTATAGATATTTACATTTTCTTATTTCTAACTATTATTTTCTAAATTAGAACATTTCTTTACTCGTTTTAATTTATTAGAGCTACCCTTTTCAAAAAGGATTAACATTATAGCTTCTCATAAATTAACCAAAGTGGGGCCTTGCTTCATTTGAAATTACATGTAGTTATTTCCCTTCTTTTATTCAAATAGACTGTGTAAAGTATGTAGAATAATATCCACACTTTACATGTCTCTTTCCTTTTGGTATATTCCCTGTTAATTTAAACGACAAAACTTTTATACATATTTATAGAATTGGATAATTTAAAGAACAAAAATAGATATAATTAAATTATATCCCATTCCAAATAAATTAAAATATAAAAATTCATTTTCTAAGTCAACTAGTGCAACCTAATTTACAACTAAACTATAAATCTTGAATAAACTCTACCACTTTACAAACATTCTACAATAATAAATATTTAGGACTGATTTTAAATTTTTAGATTAGATTTTACATACTATTCCTATTCCAATTACCTATTTTATAGAATATGGAGACGATAATCCTATATGTTTGTTTTAAGCTATGCATTTAAAACACTTAGCAGTTCCATAGCGGTTGAGGTGCAAAAAGTTATAGCGGGGATAAAATGAGGATAAGCAAGAGATATAGCGGAGTTGCAAAAGGCTTCAATAAATATAAAACAAAATATTTAAAGTTAATTTATCATGTCATATGTGTAGGAAAAAGAATTATTGTTTAATCTATGCAACAAAATCAAAGAGTTTCAATAGATTTTTAACTTTTATTGAGCATTTATACCTTAAAATTTATTCTTTAACCTAACTTTGTTGATTTGGTTCAAAGAATTAGTCAAATCAATTTTTTTATATTAATGTTGCTAAAGTGGATGCTAAAATGCCTAGCGGGTGTAGTAGAAAATAATGTGACTTGAAATGGATCTACCGTTTAATAGTGCTATATTAAAAAACATAGAAGTTAAAGAGTGCTATGTGCTATAGTGAGGATTTTGCAGGGCTTTAACTATATAGTTTTTAAGCATACGACTCAATAGATCTTATAGATGCATAATAATTAAACAAAAGTTCAACTAGATAAATTTCAATGCTAAAAATAAATTTTATAATTTCTCACTCACCTTTTAAGCTTTTTAAATCTCCAAAATCTAAATTCATTCCTATACTTGACTCCTATTCCTTTTCAATCCAAAAGAATATATATAATAAGGTATATACATATTATTAGAATTACAGATATGATGAGAGATTTGTGGCTAGGGGAATAAAGATTGAAATTTAACCTTTTCCATAGTATTGATTCACTTTTTCTCTCTTTTTTTTTTCTTTTTTTCTTTTTTTTATCCGCCCATCTTTGATTTTTTTTATAATATTTTATAACTTTTTAGAAACTGTGAAGAAGAGAAATGGCAAAGCTTTGCTGCCTAGATTAGAAAATATGAGAAGAGAAGTGAGGGGTTAGGCCTGTATTTATAAGTGCTCAAATCAACCATAATCATTAGACTAAAATAATTAAATCTGATCCATTTAGCCAAGGTTCAAACCTTAGCCTCCACACCCCAACTAGTCAGCCGCCTTTTTTAAGCGATTGACCGCCCCTCTAAGCGATCGACCGCTCGACCCAAGTAAGGGGGTTGACCATCAGGTCCCGTATTTATTATTATTTATTTCCTTTTTCATTATTTAATTATTTTTGCTCCAGAAACTTCAAACCCTAATAACTTCTTCATTAGAGCTTCGATCGTAAACTCCAAATATGAAAGTTTCATGGCTAAATTCTGATGTTTGCTTAAATTCCATTTTTGGAGCCTAATTAATCGTTTATTAATTACCGTTAATTTTACGGGGTGTTAAATTCTCCCCGCTAAAAGAATTTCTTTCTCGAAATTCTCTAAGGGTTGATCATGTAATATAGCATGCAACCAATCTAAGCTGTCCAACCAATTAGTGTACAACCAATTTTACAGCAAACATGTACAAGTGCATGGTACATCACAACATAAAAGACATGCATATAGAATGGTTCTAAATCGATGTCTCCTGCATGAATGCATTCTTTTAAAATATTTTGAATATATGATGCAAATAGCCTATATATACCGGCAGTTATATATGTATGCAAGTTTCAAAAATCAAAAATCATTTTTCATAGAAAAATTTCCGCACTTGCTGGTTCAATAAATTTTGCACCCAATCTCTACCGTCCAAAACCTATCACACAATTTCTAACATCCAATTTTTTTTGAAAATCCAGTCATTTTGAAACCATGCTCTTATGCCAGAAAAGAAATTTAGATGAAATTTGTTACAATTGTACCCATCTTTTAGATACATATTCCGTTGTATCTTAAAACCTTCTCTTCTACCCTTAAAACTTTTCCAACTTTTTTAAGTACAATTTGCATAAGGATGTTTATTTTTGGATGTTAAACGTAATTATCCTAAGCCCAAGTTTCATTTCACTATCAATAAGGTATGGAAATGAAATTTCAAAACTAAAATAGCCTTTATTTTGTTATTCTCTATGTTTTGTATACTGTTACCCTAGTTGGACAGTAAAATTTACATTCACTAATATGTCGGTAAAAAAGTGGCCCTTGAAAATTAAAAATTCTCTTGTTTTCTCTAAAAGCACTTTTCCCCTTTCAATTAAGTTTGCAAAATCAAGTTTCCAAAAGCATTTAAACACCATTTTCTTTTTCAAAAGCATTTGAAAAAAATTCCAAAAACATTTGAACACATTTTCTCAAAAGCATTTAAGTAAAAATTCTTAAAAGCATTTAGACACAATTTTTCAAAACACTTTCCTCTCCATTCTTAAAACAAATCAAGTCATGTCTTAATGTAATCGAGACCTAGTCAATGATTTAATGTATATGATTGACTCTAGTATTGTGCAGTTAATCTTAGAATTAGAGACCCTATTCTTTTACTTTAAAACAAAAAACTACCCATAAGTGTATTTATAAATTTTAGCTTTTAAGGCGTAGGGATAGTGGTCCATAATTTTGCACTTCACCACTGTTGATTTTACTTTTTGTATAGATGGTGATATATGATGTGTTGGATGCCATGTTATTTATTGTGATATGATTTAACTTATTTAGTGTTATAGTAGCACTGGGCCTTATTTTTGGTGCTTGAAATACTAAAATAATGATTTTGAATTGAAAATGATTTTTCTAAAGTGATTTTTGAATTTTATGTGTTTTAATAAATTTTGAATTATCAAAAGAAAGTGATTTATTTTAAATAAATAAAAGTAAGATTTTGGAATTTTCAATTTACTATTTTGTAAAGTGTTTTTAAATAGAGATTCAAGAATAATTTATATAAAGGACTTATAAAAGTACATTTTATAAATAAAGTAATGGATTTTAAATGGTGTTTTACAAAATATTAAATAGATTTGAAGTCAATATTTTGTAAATGGATTTTCTAAATAAATTAGATTATCAAAGAAATGGCATTTATAAATGGATTTTATAAATGAATGGAATTTAGAAAAGAATGGATTTATAAAAGGATTTTATTAATAAAGAGAAGTTATATAAATAGAAGTTTTATAAAATAAAAGTGAAATTTATAAACGCAGTTTATAAATATAGAAATAATTTGTGTTGAAATTTAGATATGGAGTTAATCGTTTTAAACGTGGTTTATCTTTTAAAAGGAATGTTTGGAAGTAATATTTTGACGGAGTTAATGGTTTTAAAAGTAATGTTTTGGGAAATAGTAATTCGACTTTAATAGTTTGAAAATGATTTAAAATGTGATAAGTATCAAAAATATGGATTTCAATATTCATTGTTGTAATAAACGTTTTCGGTGAAGTAAGGAAGGCTTGAACAGATGGACTATAACACTTCTGTTATAGTAAATGATTTTTGAAAGAAAATGTTTTATATAATATAAGAGATTTATATATATATACATAATTAATCGAATTCCTATACTTGTATTTTGGTTTGTCGTAATGATGTTTTGCGCAACAATCGTTGTGACGCAAATAAATAGCGTTTTGAAGAATTCTTCACTTAAGATTTGTATATGTACTTATTTTCCGTTTTAAGTATATGGAGACATTTTCTAAGTGTTGAAAATGAAATGATTTGTGAATATACGTATATCGTTAATATAAGTATATGGGAATGTTTTCCATTTTCGAAAATTGAAATAGTTTTGTGAATATATCTTTTAAAAGATAATTTGAAGTAAATATTTGAAAAATGATTTAATTAATAAAAGACTAATTGAATGGGCTTAGTGACGATTATGTGCTAGATTTTATTGTTGCTTTGATAGTTAAATCACCTATTATTAAACTTGGTCTCTTTACCGTTGTTGATCTATATAGACCGAGATCGGATTTTTCTAGAAATCACTTTGGAACAATGTATATGCGTTTGAATATATAGGTGTTGGAAGACATTGCTATTTGAGATTTTCGTAATGAAGGATTGCATGTTGATCTTTTGGGGATAAACTCCCAATATACATATAGTAGCAATGGCCTCTTTGTTATAAAATATCCAGTGCAAGAACTAATCGCTACTGATCCGAGGGGTAATTCCCAAAGCATGATGTGGTAGAAGAAATGCCTTCAGTTTGTCCTGTTCTTGGATAACTTGTATGGACGAATGCCTGACGTTGCATTTCTTATCATATTAATTGATTTCTATAAACGTATCATCTGTTTTGTGGCGGAGAATGCAACTTCTCTTAGCTTAACACCCTTACCTGACATGTATGAGCTCAGGAGGTGTACGTTTGTAGAAATCAGTTGTGTGATTGTGGAAGGACAATGTGGAATTCAAAGAGGAAAGTGACATGTGCTATGTGAAAGGTAATCGTTGTCTCAGGCTTCACATTCGAAAATGACCGAAACATGGTAGATCTGGAAAGGCTTTGTGGTTCGCAACTATTAGGATATGATCATCCCCTTCTAGATATATTTATTCCCGCTATGACATTCAGGTTTTAAATTATTGTGGTGTACGTGAAGAGGGCCCTCGGATAGGTCGGTAACGATCGGGATGATGAAATATTTGTTACTATCTAGGAAGAGGTGTAGATGTTTTGTAGCCTCGGTACATCCTCTAGTGTACCGTCGGAAGGTAGTCCCTTCGTATGGTCATTTGTATGGAAATCCAAACTCCACTACGTGCCTGCCATTTTGCTTGTAGAACCCATTTTGTGGCTAGTATGCTGGTATTTAATCAATGTAACAATTTCGGCTATGATTAATGTTATTTGTATGCTAGAAACTAGTATAATATAATTGAATTTGATATGAAATGTTTTGGTTATGATAAGGTAAAAACCCGTCCATGTTTATGTGCGACGTGATCTTACGAGATACTTCTGTTTTGAAAGGTTTTTATGACTTTAAAATTCAGTTGAGATGTGTTCTCATGCTGGTTTAACAGACTGATCCAGGCATTCTTCCCTTTAAATGCTTGGGTCAGACTGAACATATTTATAGATTCAGATTTAGATGCTTTGGAGCTTCAACAAAGGAGCTGGAGGTCTTTTGGTCGTAATCCCATATTTGTTTATTTTCCGTTGCATTATTGTTTAAATTATCAGCATTTGTGAGGGTGGGTTATTATAACAGTGTAGGATGATGATTGTGAATTGTAGTACTTAGATGGATGCATGTAAATTATACTACAGTTATGTTTTTGTAAAGTTCACTGATATTATATTATAAATTGTTCTACTGCATTTGTAAGATTTTATAATTATTTTAGTTTTGTTTTCTTCTTCTTCTTCTTATCTTCTTTTCTTCTTTCTTCTTCCTTTCTTATGACTATCCATCTTTCCGTTCAATTTGGGTCGGACATGTGTGGTTTATTGTCAACTCGAATTGAGCGCGGGAGCGGGTGGTCACAAAAATTAGTAGATCTGATCTTTACTAATCACACAACATTGTAAAACTTGAAGTTTTGATAAAATAATTTTATCTACATATACCTAGCTATTTAGTTAAAGAAACACATTTTAATGTTCTCCAAAAGAGATAACTCATATGCCATGCTATTTATGTTTATGGACATGTGTGTGTGTGTTAATCTCTTAAAGAGATGTTTTAGAGTTTAATAAGTATTTATTTGCAAAATCCAACATCCCAGAAGAGCTTTTTAGAAATATTATTTTTATTCTAAATTAAAATTCCTTAAAAAGTGATGATGTATCCCCTGAAGGAGCATCATATAAAACTCTAGAAGTAGTGACAACAATGTATTTCCAAAAAATATACTCTATAGCAGTACTGCACTCCAGAAGTAGTGATTTTATCGATTTCATCTCTCACATCTAACTTTATTTAATGCATATAATTTTGTTAATATTTTTAGAATTTGATATGACATTTTAGTAGTTACAATAAAAATTTCTATAAGAGATATTTTATGCTACTTTGAAAGTAGTAATTATGTAATTTATATAGAAAAATATATTATATATTGATGTGATATTCAAAAGTAGAGCATATAAAGTGTCTCTAGAAGAGATATGTGACACTCGAGTAGTGGTGATTGTAAAGTATCTCTAGAAAAGGTTTATAAAATGTCCGTGAAAGAGAAAACGTGTATTACTATAATACTTCACAGGTAGACTGTTGAAACAATAATTTTACAATCACACAACATAAGTGGTGTTTATAAAGTATCCCAAAAAGAGATATTATATCCTTATATAGTACTATAAAAGAATTGCATATGGAATATTTTCAAATATGATATAGCACTTCAAAAGGTGATGTGGCAATAAATAATCCAAAGGATTGTAAATTAAATAAAACTGGTAGTAAGGGTACAAAATACATTTACAAAATTCAATCGTCCATTGCCATGCACCTGTAACTTAATTAGTCAAATTTAAGAGTAAATAGCGAGCTTTGATCTATTACCTTTCAAAACTTACTATGAATTGAATAATATATGCATAATTATTCTTGAAGAAATATCTTTATATATTTTCTTAAAGAGATAATTTATACGTCATATCATAATTTTCATGAAAATTATTAATATGACCTTGAAGAAATCTGTATATGTAACTAATATAATTGCATATTTCTATACATTTCAAGATACTCTAATTTCTATTGTTAATATATCTCTTTTATTCAATTCTCTAGAAGAGATATCTATATGTAATTCGAACTATTTATTATTCTTTGATAAACAGCAACAAATAATGTTCAAAAGAGATATTTGAAATATAATTGAAGAATAGAGTTGTATATATAATTTATTTGAACCAGAAGTGCAACATGGTTTGGATTGAAAACCATCAAGTTATATTTGAATTATTAATTCGAATGACATTTTTTTAGCGTATTCGAATAAAAATATGCAGAAAATCTCAATTATATTATATATCCACGTAGATTCACATATTTAAGTAGATAAAGTTGAACATAAAGTTCAAAATATCCAAATAATACTTAATTTTGATATAGGAAATAAACAAGAAGTATATAGTTTAAAATCCTTAAGGTATCAATAAAGGAATTTGATTAATTAAAATCTGGAACTTGAAATCTTATGAAATATTGAAAATTTTACTATTAAACTAGAAATTTGATATCTATTACATAGAAAAAATTTGTCTTCAATATTGCTGTGTGAATTTTTGACAAAATATATGACATGGAACTTAAAGATCTTTATTATTGATAAATCAATAGTAATCAGAAACTACAGCATATCCAAAACTAGAAGTTATATTATATCTAATAACTTGAAGATATTATTGATAAGTCAACTTGATGCATTTTTTTTCAAGCTAGATGTTTTGAACATCATCATGCAGTTTAAGAATTCACATTGACATTGATTGAAAACAAAAATTAATAGTTTGGATCTTCGTTGTAGTCTGTTCTTAAATCACTAACTCAAATGGAAAAGAATAAGCAAATCTATAACATGCATATATAATACATTGAGGCAAATATACATCCATATATGCATATATTTAACCAACAGCCTGAAGATTATTTGATTAAATAGATACGAGCTCATCTTGTAGATTATGTATAGATATCATTTAGTGATTTAAAAACCAATCAATATAAATGTTGAATAACCAGAAGTCATGTGCGTATTCAAATGATCTATGTAATAATTAAACTTCCAATTAGTTAGATCAATGAATGAGAACAAACTCTAAAAGTAAGCAATATCACTTGAATGCATCTTATTAACTAATAAAAGTATTATCCTTCTATAATTACAATGTATGATGTATCTACTGATAGCAATATCATAATGGGTCAAAATGAGAATCCAAAGACAATTATTATTCAATGTGGCTATCTTCGTCAATCTTAAGGTTGAGGATAAAAGAGATACAAGTTCATTTTGATTGTCAGGATTAAATATTTGTTAAAATATACATTGATGCAGAGCATTAAGTAGCCTGAATAAATTATCGATAAAATTCCTAGTAAACTTGCTCTAATAAAAATTGAAATCCCAGAAGGATCAAAAAAATATAGACCACATTTGAAGTGTGGTAAAGGAGTCAGTTCGATATATTTTTGGAGTTAGTAATAAAGATGCCAAATAAAGGAGGTGGGTGTTCTTAAGGAACACTTAATGGTGCTCTAGAAAAGACCCATGAAAAATTATCAAACAACCCTAGAAGTGATTTAGGAACATAGTAAATACATATATCTTAATAAATTATCTCTAAAACTGACAGGAAATAATCATCGATGATAAATCTGCAAATAACATAGCGCTTATATTCATAAATAAATTAAAGATCTTGAATTAGAGAAAAACATGATTGGCCATCGTGAAACCTTTCCTAGTTGAGAAATATGCCTGTAGTCTGCAAAGTAGTGAAAGTGTTTGAAACACTTAAAATACTTGAAGTTATAAATATTGGTTAAATCAAACTAAATGATGAAGTATACGAGTTCCTGAAAATTATACATCGCTTTGCTGGTTTTGAAAAATGCAAAGCAATAAGAAGCATATATAACAACCTACTTTTAAGTATTGTTGAAATGAAAATCTTGATAGAATTAATGATGAGTAGATTACTTCCTACTATTAAGTATTATTGTAATAAACCTTTTGATATCCATTAAAGCGTAATTGCAATATGCAAAACGTATTTAAATTACCAAAATGAAAGCACATAAAGTTTTTTTCATAGAAGTAGAATACAAAGTGTATAAAATGCAAACCATATTTGAAAGAAACAATCTTAGAAAACCAATGGTATCAAAGACATATACATATACGTATTTAAGAATGGTGACGGTAATGAATGGTTCAATTAAGGAACTAAATATTCTTTTGATAGGAAAACATGCTTGAAGCATGCAAATGCACATGAGATAGCTTAAAGAGTGTTCATTATATATCTAACATATTGTAATCTTTTTCCTTCACAATGATTTCCTACTGGTTTTTACTTAGTAAGGTTTTAATGAGGCATTACAATGATTCAAAAGTGTCAAACTTACTTTATATATTAAAATATGTCATACTATATTGTATTTTTTCCCTTCATTAAATTTTTTCCTACTAGGTTCTTCTTAATAAGATTTTAATGAGACTTTATCTTGATGCAGAAGTATCAAACTTCTTTTGATGAAATAAGATATTAAAACATATCATTTTACTCTTTTTTTTTCACCGAGATTTTTTTCCGCTGGATTTTTTAGAAGGTTTTAGTGAGACGTTATTTTGCTCCTAATATATCAAACTCTTTAGAAGGAATATCATTTTTAATATATCCTTTATGATCTTACAAGTTGCACTTCTTTTTCTCGTTCAAAATTTTTCTCATTTTTTTCTAACAGAGGTTTGTAATGAGGCAATAGACAATATTTATATCGATTAAATAGACATATGTAAGCAAAATAATAATGAGTGAGAGCAATCATCATATATGTTTCAGAAAAGACAACTTTAAGTTATAATAAGAGTATTCAAGATTTTGAAAACACATATGCAAAAAGGTGTTATAATATATGTAAATTATAAGGGTAGATATGTTAAATGTTACACAGACATTATTGTAATTTTCATTTTCTATGATAAGTCTATAAATAAAAATCAATTGTATTGTATGTTGACATTTGCGGTGAATAAAATATTTTTTTTTTCAATGGATTGTTATCTTCTTATATTTTATAACACTTCCAACCATAGGCTTATTCTTTTTTTTAATACCTTTTTCGAGCATTGGAGAAAATAGAAATTTGAAAGAACAAACACACGTGATTTATGCAAAAACGAAGAGACGAAGTAGATTTTGAACGAATGAAAGGAAAAATTGTGGTAGTAAGAAGCATGTAAATTAAGTGGAGTTTATTATTTTTTGACACAATATTAGGCAGCAGAAGTTTAGGTGTGCTTAGCACCATCCTTTTGAAAATGCATTTTCATCCACTTGAAACGTACTGCATCCATGCTACATGAATTTCCAATAAAACGGACAGACATATTTGTATTGGTAGCACAAACATAAACCTCACAAATCATGCAAAACACTTCTCGCAGCATGACGTGCCCTACACAAGGCCACAAGAGGAACCTTTTTAGGCATTGTCAACCCTGACCCCTCCTCCATATCCACCATCCCTTCCCCAACCCTCCTCCATTCGAAACACTGCACCATCGTCGCCACCACCAACCCCACCACCCTATTCGCCATGGTCTCCCCCGGGCACCTCCTTCTCCCCATCCCAAACGCGAACTTCCTCCCATCTTCCCCCTCTCCCCCCTCATACCTCTCCGGCACGAAATCCGTCGCCCCCTCCCTCTGGAACGCGTACGCGTTCACCACCAGCATCGTCTTCTCCGGTACCTCGTATCCCGCCACCGTACACTTCGCCGACGACTCGTGCGGCACCAGAAGCGGCGCTGCTGGATACAGTCGGAGGGTTTCCGTGATTACGTTCTCGAGGTAGGGCAGGTTTGGAAGATCCGATTCTTGCACGATTCTTTTGTTTTACGTTAGATCGTCGATTTCGATCTGGAGTTTTTTCAGTTTGGATTCGTTGTTGAGAAGGGCCGCCATCGCCCATTCTATCGTGTTGGATGAAGTGTCCGTTCCCGCCGACAGCAGAGACTGCGTATGAGCAATTTCACAAAATTAGGGTTTAATCAAGTAAACAGAGATTGAATGAACGAAAGTACTTACAATGATTAATCCCTTGACGATTTGATCGGTGTAGTAATCTGGATCCTCTTTTTGCAGGGAAATCAAGTGCCCTAGCATTGTTTTTTCATCATTCTGCTTCTGTTTATGTTCATCAAGTAGTTTTTGCATGATCTCATCTCTGTATTTTCCGACCTTTTTGGACTTTCTTCTTGCTCCTTGCAAGTCCATCCAACCTACAAATGGAAGGAAATCTCCAGGATCTGATGCACCGGCTAGTTCGAAAACTTGTTTTACCATCTCCTGGAACTTTCTAGTGTCTTCTGAATCTTCTGATCTCTTTCCTGCTATCATCCTCATCATGTTGTTCAATGAGAACTCGAAGAGTCTTGATTTCAGCTCTACTTTTGTTACAGCCCTGAATTGAAGTTGCATTTGAATTATGATATATAGGATCAACAATAGAACATACCCAAACTAGATACATGCATACCCATCTGGATTCAAATCCTGAAAGAGCCTTCTAACAAAGCCATGAACCTCCTCTGCAAGAACATCATTAAACGAGTTTATTCGATGAGAAGAAAGGAGCTCGACAGTGGCAATCCTTCGTAAATTCCTCCAATGGTGGCCATAGTTAGCAACAACAAGTGTAGTAAAGTTATAGGAAAGATGCTTAAAAGAAGGTAAATGCACACGGTTGGCGAATACGATATCATTCGTTGTGAAACATTCTTCTGCCACAGAGGCGGATGATACGAGAAGCACGGGTCTGGACCCAAACCAGAGAAGGAGAACGGGTCCATATTGGGCTGAGATCCGGGACAAGGCGTGGTGGAGTGGTTTCCTGAAGAGGTGGAGATGGCCTATTATGGGAAGTGATGGAGGACTGGGTGGGTAGTTTCTGTTATGTTTGTTTGTGATGAAGAAGAACAATCTTTTTAGTACGAGGATTAGAACGATGGTCAACGTGATGTATGATATGTTAGAGAACTCCATTGTGCGACTTGTTAGCAAGGCACTGTAAATGGATTGTTGTGTTTATAGGAGAGGATGAAATCTAGCTTCTTGTTATTTTTATTTTGGAACTTTGTTGATTGGGGGATATTGTTGTGTATCTTTGTATGTAGATTGATGATTGGGATCAATGTTTTTTGATTCTGTTTATGTCTGTTTCAGATAGAGGAACAAAATTAGAATGTGCTTGTGCAAGTTGATTAAATACCCTTTCAGTAAGCTTAAAGCTAGGCAACTTGTTTGCAAATTTGTCAGTTCATACGTGTAATTGCCTTCTCATATTTGGTTTTGGATGAAGGTCCCTATTCTTGAAGACTATGCACAAAAAGTCTCTACTCATAAACTCATGTAAAATTGGTTTCTGTTTTATTATTTTTTATCAAATTGTCCTCTCGTAGAAAATTGGCTCAGCATTGAAATCGAGGGCAAAAACAGCATAAATTAACCAAAAACTAAACATAGAGACCTAATTTTCATAACTTTTTTCGGAAGAGATTTTTCTTCCATCATCTTTCAACTATGGGGATTTGACAGTCATTCCTTGTTCTCATATTCTACCTTGCGTGTTCATATGTTACATGAATCTAAGTTGGTTCGCCATTTTAGATATAGGGTTTGAGTATCAAGCTTTATTGGAAGAAAAATCAATATGCAAAATAGTATAAATGCGCGCACTCGTGTACATCCGATAATGCATGAAAATAATTTTATTATAATAACGTTTTTTTATTATACATGCGTTATAAGTGCAAAAGTCTTTGGGGTCATATATGTTTTTACTTCAAGTATTCTTGTTGGTGATGAAAACTGCAAATCGATAGTTTGATTCTGCTGATGGTGGTTAAGAATAGAATGCCGGTGGAGTTGAAAATCAATGACGAGATTTCGTCGATGGATGATCAAGAATGTATGCTATTTGGGTACTTTCGAAATTTCATAAAAACACGATCGAAATTATATCGATTGAACTTATATTATTAAAAGTAGAGATGAATACGTGAATCAATAACATTTTTAAAAAACTAAAACAATACCAACTAATTTGCAATTTTCTAAAAATTTGATCTAAAATCTGAAAAAAATATTACAATTTTTATAAAATTTGAAATGGTTAAAAATAAAAATATAAGATATTTCATAAAAAAATGCATATCTAGGAAAAACACAAATCTATTCATAGTGATCGTAGATACACCGCCAAACGAAGCCTATGGGCAAAATGAAATTCGCGTGGGATGTATTCAACTCCATTCTAAATGATTGATAAGGACCCTTAAAACAAGTACTTTTACTGATCACTACGTCATAAGTTTGTATGGTTCATTTTCCATCTCATAATTATACGCATAAACAACTGGTTTGACTTCACCCCCAAATGCTTGGATGCCCTTGTCTAGCTAGTATTTGGTCCCAGTCAATAATTTTCAGTTGTCTCGCCCAGGGATGATGATTTATTGAAAGAGTCATAAGTAATCCATTATCCATTTATCAAAAAACTAAAATCCAAAAATTTTGAAAATTCAGAAGATTGATTTTCTAATTTTTTTTTAATTTGAATATTGAAAATTCAAAAAATAAATCTTAAGGTTTTAAAATTTCAAATTCAAAAATAAATTTTTTCTGAAATCTGTACTAGAACGACTAAGGAGAAGTCGCTATTTTTTTCATTCAAGTTGCAGTAATTTCTTCATGCTGACTAAGAATCGAACGAGACTTTGACCAATCAATTCACATCTATGTTGTAGTTTTTCATGGTGACTAATGGTTGTGTTTAACAAATAACATGTTATATCTTCGTAGCTAAACTCCAACTTGATTAAGACTTCACTAAATCATCCTCTTTAGATTCACTAGAAAGTCGTGAATTAATTTGCTCATAACAGTTTTACTTTAGAAATTTTGACACGAACAACTATGAAATAGCTATTTCTATTGTTTAAACTGCAGTAGCTTCTTAACTAACTCGGAGTTGGAAGGGACTTTGACCATTAAAATCATATCAACATCTATGAAACATTTATGTATTTCATATTTTTAACGTTTGCTGTGTTCACCAGTTACATATTACATCTCATATGTAACAACCTGATATTGAGAAGCAAATAATTTTAAAATAAAAAATGATTAAATTAGTTATTAATGGTAAAATGAGAATTTGTTTGGAATCTAAATGCGAATATTGGGATTTATGTTGGTTTGGACATAGAATTTATTTGGAATTTAAAAATGAAGTATCTTGTGAAAATGAGATTTTTTTTTATAATAAAATATTATTGATGAGATTTGATGTAGATGTAGTGAATTTTGTTTTAATTTGAGCGAAAGTGATTTATTTGATTAGGATCTAGTATTGCCTATTTAGATACCAATGTCACTTAAAAAAATTCAATTATGCAGTATCACAGAAATAATAGCAGAAATAAAAGACACAGAAGATTTAACGTGGTTTGGATATGAATATCCTACGTCCACGGAGACCCAACAACTTCTTTTATTTCACTAAAGAAAATAGTACAAAAGAGAGAGAAGAATAATGATGGATACTCTCACACACTTGCTTGTCCATATTCATCGCTTCATTTAAATAGACTTGATAATGAAGGGTTGCTTGGAGATTAAGAAAATCAATTTCCTGATTACCCAGATATCTTTCCAAATTGCATGATTTGATTTTAGTACAAATAGATGGCGTAATCTTGGTTTCCATATCTTTCCTTTATTCTCCATGCCTAATCATTTATTTCTTCATATAGTAAATATATTGACTAATTAATTGATTGACTAATTAATTAGTTTTCTTTAAAATATCCTTCCATATGCCAGCCAAATTAATTGATTTGAATGAATCAATTAATCAATTTCTTTCCTCTTTAACAAATATTTGAATTATCCAAATTCAACATTCCACCTTGATTCAAATATAACAATCTCTCTTTATTACCTTATCGTCAAGCAATCGACATATAAGTTGTTCGGTCTAGCGCCCCATGGCGCTCAAGCAACAGGTATCAAACTGATCAAGTTTGAGCAATGCTCAAACTTGTCCTTTGAAAGTGACTTAGCCATCATATATGAAGGATTATCCAAAGTACTCACCTTCAACAATTTATCTTGCTTCGTTCTTCCTCAGGCATAAGAAAGAAACCTTTAACATCAATGTGCTTCGTCTGTCAACTATAAGTTTGATTTTCTATAAGATGAGTCGCACTCTGACTATCTGAAAATAGCTCTACTGTCCGCTGCACCATTGAAAGAATCATCCAACAACTGAAGTAAGTATAATCCTTCCTTTGTTGCTTCCACAATCGATATCAACTCTACTTCGGTAGTCAATAAAGCTATGATAGATTGCAGCTTTGATCTCCATGAAATTGAGCCTATGCCAAGTGTAAAAACATAGCCCGACACTGACTTCCTAGCATCTTTATCCCCAACATAATCAGAATCACAGTATCCTCTAAGAAAGATGTCACCATCCACTCCACCATATAATTATCCCACCGAAGAAGTGTCTCGAAGATATCTAAGAATCCAGTTCACAGCTTGCCAATGCTCTTTGCTTGGTTAGACATATATCGACTCACAACACCCACTGCATGGGCCAAATCCGGTCTTGTGCATACCATCACATACATAAGACTACCAACAGCACTAGAATAAGGTATATCAGCCATATACCTCTTGTCTTCTTCCGATGAGGGAAATAAGTCTTTTGACAACTTAAAATGAGAGCCTAATGGAGTGCCAACCGGTTTGGTTTTCTCCATTCCAAATTGAGCGAGGACTTTCTCGATGTACAACGCTTGAGTGAGCCTTAACTCTCTCCGCTTTCTATCCCTGCTTATCTCCATACCCAATATTCTTTATGCCTTTCCCAAATCCTTCATGTCAAACTCTCTACCGAGCTCCGCTTTCAACTCCTTAATTCTGACCATACTCCGAGATGCAATCAGCATATCATCAACATATGACAACAAATAAATCATATCATCATCACATTTCCTGAAATAAACACACTGTTTTCTGAAACTTCTGGAGTATCCCTGCGAAAGCATAAACTTATCAAACCTCTTGTACCATAGTCTAGAAGACTGCTTCAGTCCATATAAATATTTGTTGAGTTTGCAAACATAGTCTGGTCTGTTACTATCAATGAACTCTTCCGGCTGCTTTATATTAATCTCCTCATCCAGATCACCATGCAAGAATGCAGTTTTGACATCTAGTTGCTCTAATTCCATATCATATTGAGCAACTAAAGCCAAAAGAATACAGCCAAAAGAATACGAACAGAAGTATGCCTAACCACTGGAACAAAGATATCATGATACTCTACCCCCTTATTCTGAACATACCCCTTTGCGACTAACCTTGCCTTGTATCCGAGATTACTATTTTCACCGTCTTTCACTCTATAGATCCACTTGCATCCAATAGCTCTCTTGTCGGTGGGAAGAGGCACCAAATCCCAAGTATGATTTCCCTGCAATGATTCAATCTCCTCCTCCATAGCATCTAACCAACTAGAACCGTTAACTTCTGCGATATCTTCTCTACAATCACAGGGCTCATCATGGAAAACATTCAAAGCATATGCTACCATATCATCGAAGATAATATCTTCGATGCTCAATCCAACAAACTCATCAAGCCACTTAAGCTTTCTTCTTTGTCTGACAGACCTATATTCCGAATGAGCTTCACCTTGAGTTTGATCCTCTGTACCAACATCGATATCATTCTCATCAACCATGGTGTCATCGGAAACATATTTGAACGTCTATGTAAAGAATCAACAGATGACTTGCTTTGTGTTTGGTATTCTTCATATGTCCCCTCATTGTCATCCGATGAGGAAGGCTCCACCTTTAACATAACCTTCTCATCAAAAGTCACATGCCTGCTCCTAACAATCTTCTTACTAATAGGACACCACAACCTATATCCCTTCACTCCTCTTCTATAACCTAGAAAAATACACTTGCGAGCTCTAGGTTCCAGCTTCTCTTTACTCTCATGCACATAAGCTGGGAAACCAAACATTCTGAGAAATGAATAGCTAACAGACTCTCCTTTCCATACTTCTTCTGGGATCTTCATATCTATGACAGTAGAAGGTATGCGGTTGATGAGGAAAGCCGCCATAGATAAGCTTCAGCTCAAAACCCTTTCTTCAATTTAGCAGTCAGTTTAAGGCATCTTGTTCTCTCCAATAGTGTCCGATTCATCCTTTCTGCAACTCCATTAGACCCGGGGTCGCTTGGTGTAGTGTAATGCCTCTTAATATCTTCGGACTCACAATAATCGATGAATTCCTGTGATACAAATTCACCGCCATTATCTGAACGGAGAACTTTCAATTTCTTCCCTGGCTGCTTCTCAACCATAGATTTCCACTTTCGAAACTTGGCAAAGGTTTCACTCTTTGACTGAAGAAAGTATACCCATACTTTACGAGAGAAATCATCTATAAATGAAACGAAATATCTGTCTCCACCTAAAGATTGACAAGGGGAGGGACCCCAGACATCTGTATGAACATATTCCAAGACAGCTTTTGCTTTTTGCTCTCCTATACCAAAAGAAATCTTCGTCTGCTTTCCAAGAACACACTCTTCACAAAAACCAAGTTTTGAATGATGAACTCCATCAATCAATCCTCGTTTTCTCAACTCATCCATGCTGCACTCACCGATGTGACCCATCCGTAACTGCCATAATCTGGAAGAATCCGAAGCAACAGAAGTTGACTCACCAATTACAGTAGTGCCCTTTAATAGATAAAGATTTCCTGCCCTTACACCTCTCATAACAATCATGAAACCCTTCGATATCTTCATTTTCTCTCCTTCCACTACAATCTTCAAACTAAGTCTACTCAATGTCCCAACAGAGATCAAACACCTCCTCAAATCAGGTACATGTCTAACATCGGTGATCGTACAAATAACACCATCAAACATCCTAATCATCACGCTACCAACACTCACCATAAAGCAAAAAGCATCATTACCCATCAGAACTTCTCCTCCATCAATTTCACGGTAAGTGGAAAAGCAGTTCCTATCAGGTGCCATATGATAGGATGCGCTAGAATCAATCAGCCATAAGTTGCTCTCCCCAGAAGAGCTAGAAGCTGTAAATACATCGGTATCACTTTCTGTATCTGATTTCTCTGCTGTAGAAGCTGAGGCTTGTTTTGGATCTTTTCTTCTACCTTCAAGCTTAGGACATTGTGCTATGAAGTGCCCTGGTTTCTTATAATAATGACAAGTCAAATTCTTAGGCCCCCTAGACTGAGACCGTGAATAATTCCGTCCTCCACCTTTCTTCGACCTGCTTTGGCCTCTACCTCTTTGAACAGATAAGCCTTCGGTATCACTATCCATGCTAGTGCTCGCCAATTTACCTCTTGATACTTCATTATGAAGACAAGCCTTTACATCAAACAGGCTAATTTTACTGTGGCCATAAATCATGGAATTAACAAAAGCAGTATACTCCTTAGGCAAGAAACATAAGAGGATCACAGCTTGAGCCTCATCGGTAATTTCAACTTCCGCTGCCTTCAGGTTCATAATCAAAGTCGTCAAAGCATCTACATGCTCCATGAGATCAGCTCTAGGCTTCATCTTGAACGAACAGAGTTGTTGCTAAAGAATAATCTGATTAGTGAGAGACTTGTCTTCATATGCATTCGATAATGCATCCCATAGTTCTTTTGCCGTCTTCTTCTGAGAGAATTCTCTATGAACTTCATCTGAAAGGCTCAACTGAATTGTTGTGAGAGCTACATCTTCCATCTCTTCCAAATAAGCTGCATCAATACCTTTCAATTTCTCAAGCGTAGAAACAACCTTGTAAGTCTTCTCCTTCTTCAATACAGCCTCCATCTTCATCTTCCAAGTACCAAAATCTCATTTTCCATCAAAACGTGTTACTCCATAATTGACACTAGATCTACCAACAGGCTTACTAGAAGTAGCCATTAATATCCTAACAGGAACAATAACACCAGCTCCGATACCAAACTGTGGTGAATTTTGTTTTAATTTGAGCGGAAGCGATTTATTTAATCAGGATCTAGTATTGCCTATTTAGATACCAATGACACTTAAAAAAAATTCAATTATGTAGTATCACAAAAATAATAGCAGAAATAAGAGACACAGAAGATTTAATGTGGTTCGGATATGAATATCCTACGTCCATGAAGACCCAACAACTTCTTTTATTTCACTAAAGAAAAGAGTACAAAAGAGAGGGAAGAATAATGGTGGATACTCTAACGCACTTGCTTGTCCATATGAAGACGAAATTCCTTCATTTAAATAGACTTGATAATGAAGGGTTGCTTGGAGATTAAAAAAATCAATTTCCTAATTAGCCAGACTTCTTTCCAAATTGCATGATTTGATTTTAGTACAAATAGATGGCGTAATCCCGGTTTCCATATCTTACCTATATTCTCCATGCCTAATCATTTATTTCTTCATATAGCAAATATATTGACTAATTGATTGATTGACTAATTAATTAGTTTCCTTCAAAATATCCTTCCTTATACCAGCCAAATTAATTGATTTGAATGAATCAATTAATCAATTTCTTTCCTCTTTAACAAGTATTTGAATCATCCAAACTCGACAGTGGAAAGATTTATTTATTGAAATGGGAATAAAATGAATTATTTTTGTATTCGACATTTTTAAAGTCACTAATGATGATTTTGATTATTTTGAAATATTGTTAATGTTTAAGTCCGAAATGATTTTAAATAAGTTAAATGGGTAAATAATTTTGTAGACTCTAATACTGATAATAAATAAGATTAATTATTTATTTTAGAACATTTAATTTTACTACAATTAAATCATAGTGCAGTAGTCAAGTTCTTATCAATGGGGACTAGGTTTTCTCCACCGTCGCTCTTTTCTTGTATCTTTCTCTTATTCGTCTCATTATTTCCCTGTTTTTTTGCTTCTCCCCGCAAAGGGCTAGGTTTCTCTATTGCTATTAATTTCTACCATTTCTTCACAAAGAACCCTCTTTTTCATGCTTCCCCCTTCCAGAACTGTTTTCCCAATCCTCACATCTAGATCAGGCGCCTCCTTTTAGTTAATCGCTGGTTGTTGGGGTTTTTTGGTTCGTATCCTCGGCATCTAGTCCAATTTTTTCATCCTAATCATCTTGCCCTTGGCGATTGCGTCCAACGTAAGTGATTTTTCTTGATATGAATTGTCGTGCTTCCCTTTAGTTTGGTGTCCTTTTTTCGGCCATTCTCTCTTGTGGAACTTCTGGTTTATGGCTCGCTGTGGTTGCAACGTGCTTCTGGTTGCTTGGTTTTCTTCAGAGTTTTCTGGAGGGGATTTTTATTGGTTGTTGTGTGTTGGCATTTGGTTACTGTATCATTTCAGGTGCTTCCTTTTGGTCGATAGTTGGTATCTTCCTTGCCGTTATCTCACCACCGCAGTGTCCTTGGCGATTGCTTTGCAACGGAGGGTCATCGTCTATGTTTGGTTGTCGTGCTAGGCTGTATTGGCTTTATACTTTCTATTTTCCTTTTCTTAGCTCTATCTCTTTTGTTAAGTTGCATTGCTGTATTTTTTGTGGTTCGCTTGGGTCCATTTGCCTTCATCTGGTATTTGCTTCCTTGGTTGAAGTGGAAAAGATTTAGGGCCCGTCTGGTTTCATTTTGTATTCTGAGTTTTGCGTTTTCAACTTGCGCTAAGAAATACCAAGAAATAAGGGAAAAGATTATAATGCTTAGCCAATACGACGATCAACGGATAACGAAAAAGTTGGATTGTTCTCCGTGCTTTTGTTATCTCTCGAAACACGAAAAACAAAATAAACCAGTTTTCTATTTTGCATGTTAATTTCATTTTTTAAAATTGTTTGTTTTTAAACAATACATACGACGGACGTGCTTTTGTATAGACGAAAACACAAAACTAAAAAAGACAAGCCAATAGGCCTTTATATTTGCTTGTTTTTTTTTCGGTTGGTCATGATGTAAGCTTGTTGTTCTCCCTATTGCTTTGTGAAGTTGTGTCCAATGGTAGTTCTTGCTTCAATTTGGTCAGTTATGTTCATGAAATGCGATGGCCTTGCTAAATGATTGTTTTTTGGTCGATTTCCTAATGTCTAGTTGCTTGCTAGCTAGATGTTGCATGTTAGTCGTTTTTCTGTGCAATGTGGTGTTGTGTTAGAGTGGAAGTTTAGGCTTCTTTTGGTCATTCTGTTCTTGTTAGGTTCTGTAATGTCATAGTAGAAGTTGTCTTTACTTCTGTTGTAATGTGTGAAGCTTTTGGTTATAGTTTGGTGTCATTTTGTATCTTTATGTGAGTCAGAATGAGTGTATGCCTTATGCATCTTGTAATAAGTGGTAAGTCCATTATAAAAACCATCTAAGCTTTTTCGTGCATGTGCATAACATCTTCTATTTTATTTTTATTTATATAAGTGGCACGGTCCACTATAAAGCCTGCTAGCCTTGTTATAAAAAATATTTTAGAAGAAAACAAATTTTATTTTATTTATAAAAGGAGTTTGTAAATTTATTTAATAAATGGGCCTAAAGATGTTAATATGATTTAACTATTTAAATGACTTAAATTATAGAAAATAATTATTGTAAAAATTTTATAATGTTAGTAAGACAGTTATGAAGAATAAATGCAAATTTTGTTTTGGTAATTTAAACTAATAGGAAGTTGTAGAAAATAGATTAGTGAAAGAAAAGAAGAACATGAGCTTTGTATTAGTAATTTTTTGTAGCCTAAGCTCATGATTTGTGTATCTAGACTTTTCTTTGCCTAGATCTTTTTCTCCTTTTCGTGTTTATGAAACCAATTCTATACAACTTTTGGCCTCCGTCTTCATGAATATAATTATGAAATGCTAATCTTTCTCATCTTCAAAAATATCTGTAAAATCAAATAAATTATCAAAAAAATTAAATTTAAAAGGGAGCTTCTTACCAACAATCTACATCCTTCGGAATCACAAAGTTGAATTTTGAGCAAAATTTTATGCCATATGCATTTTTAGAGAAGAAGAAAATTAGTTTTTGATGATCTATGAAGTGTTTTAGGAAGATGGAGCTTTCGCTACCTAAAATGAGCATTCTCTACTCACAATCCATGTCTAAAATGTGTGTTATTCATGTTTTTGATTGCAATCTTGCATTGTTTGCTTGTTTCTTTTCTTGATATGGATTGTGTTGTAGAGTTTTGGAAGTGTTGTGATAGAATAGCCATGATTTTCAACATTATGATCAGATTTAAGATTTTTTTTCATTTGAAAGGTATGTTCATAAGGTACAATTTTTATGTTTATTACTTTTCAAAAATATGAAGTTTTCTAATACTAAACTATGTCTACAGATGAAGTGATAAATCTGGCCTATGTTAAGGAAATTTGAGCTCAAGCACAGTAGTGTTTTGACTATAACTTTTTACCTCTCTTATCTATTTTCGACAACTCAGCATTCGTTGGAAATCTATGATAATATGGAACAACTTTTGTTTTGGACGTTATGCGAAAATTTGAGGTTTTCTAGGTGAAAATAGGCATTTTAAAAGAGTGGACTTGCAGTTTGATATTTCATTTCAAAATTGGCTATTTGATTATGTTACAGCTTTTCTTTTGAAAGTGTCAAATTGTTTTATGATTTTGACCCCTTAAACTTAGTCGTAAGTTAGCTACATGAAAATGCAAATTCATTCTTTTGTTATATAAGAGAATTTTAAAATTTTAAAATGTAAAAAAGAGGTTTGGAAGTTATTCATAAAGAATAAAGTCCTTATTTTTTGTTTTGTATAAATGGGAAGAATAATAGTAATTTAACTTTTTTTAAAGTATATAAAAGCTTTTGCAATATTTGAAATCTTTTACATAAATCGAACTTTTTTCTAAATGACTTGTGCGCTAGATGATTTTATTGTATGAATTTATAGATTGTGATAAATTTAAGTAAACAGGTTAGTAATACTGTTTGGTATGTGAAACACCCCACACCCCTTAGTATACCGAAAAAGGCACGTTAAAGGATATAGTGCGTCATAGGTATAGCTAAAACATCACGGAGACTAAGACTCTCAAGATAAATAAATAAAAACAGTGGAAGCATTTAAATAATAACTAGACATTTAAAACTAAGCTTCATTTCAAAACTGAATATGTCTTAAAAACCAAATACACATGTCTCGTGAAAAATACAATCTCAATCACATCATCAGAGTACAATAAAAATAATCATCCCTCTCATAAGTGCCAGTACATCAAAAGCCAAACGAAAAGAAAACTAAAAAGAATAAGAATACATGGAGAATGAGAAAGCTCTGTAAATGGGTCTCCAAGAAATCTAAGTCTATTGTCCTTGCCTCTGCTGGCCTATGAGGGAACAAGAAAAATAGAGGAGTGGGTCAAACTAAAAGTCTAGTGAGTGAAAGTAACTACTAGTACTTTTAAGCAAGATAAATATAATAGTCTTAGCAACAATTCTAGTATAAAAAGAAGTAAAAGAAAGATAAAACCGGGATAAAATATTGTTTAACTGTTTGCTTTGATTGTGATAGTTTACACTTGTCTTAGATTGTTGATTTGATTAGGCTGGAATCCTAATTCTACCCACTGATCGGCCTTCTACCTCTTTATGCCACTATGAGCTAGTCCCACCTGTAGGCGTCACAGTAAAAGACACATGTTTAGCGCTTGGAACGCAGTAGTGATTTATCTACTCTAATCGATGCCGCACGCTCGATCACCGCCGGTACACACTAACAGACGCTCCCTATATTGACCTCTTATGTACCCTAATCAGCATAAGCGTGCCTAGCCTTACCTAATATATTTTGAGACCATCAGTCCTAGTCTAAAAGGGTCCTGCCAGCCCGACCTAAGTGTTTTGTGAGACTATCAGTCCTAGTCTGAAAGGGAATGCTGCCGTGGGTCCTAATAAACAAAATCTAGTTGCGCCCCTTGCCTAAATCCCCCGATTTGAGCTTCTATCTATTGTCCACTTATTCACCCTATATCCCAGCCTCACCTAACTATTGTGAGACCATCAATCCTAGTCTGAAAAGGTCCTGCCCAGCTTCACCTAATCTATTGTGAGACCATCAGTCCTAGTCTAAAAGGGAATGCTGTTGGTACGGGCCATGCTTCTATGTTCTACCTATCAACTTAGTGTAAGTTCTTTAAATAGGCCTCTTCTGTTATTTCTGCTCTTATTTTCTTATTAACTTAATCTACGTCTTTAAAATAAGCCTTTTCTGTTATCTCTTCTATATTTTCTTATTAACTTAATTATAAGTCTTTAAAATAAGCCTTTTCTGTTATTTCTGATTATAACCTATGTTATAGTTTGCTTATTAACTTAGTCAAAGTTTTAAAATTAGCCTTTCTGTTCTTTCTGCTTAATTATAACCTATGTTATAATTGTTACTCTTCTGTTTTATCTTTTTTCTTTGTTATAACCACTAGTTATAAACATGCTTGCAAATATCTCAAATTTGCCTATTTCAGTCCGTATTCTTTTTATTATAGTCTTTCTTATTTTACATCTAGTTTCTATAAATTTAATGTTTAATTTTATTTAATCATATTTGCGAATTATTCTCTTTTTATTATTTTATTCGCGTGAAAAGGAATAAAAAGAAACTAACATTTATAGACTGAATTCTAACGTAGAATAGATGTAAATAAATGTAAATAACTGTAGATAACTGTAAATAACTGAACAAAATAGCTAAATAAAAATAGTTGAATAAAATAGACTGAAAAGAACTTTAAAAATTAACTGCAAATAACTTATATAAAAGTTATCTCAAAACTGCATAAAACTACAACCCCCGAGAAGCCTATTATTTTAAATTACTTATAAATCTAAAATAATTACTAACATTCACCTGTGGTCCTTAGCTCTATTCCTTGGTCTTCCTTGATCCACTTCTAGAGCGTAGAATATTTTTATCATAAAGACTTCCTCCTTAGAAATTTTTTATATTTAGGATCCAGCCTTTGGCAATGAACCCAAATAGGAGAAAAATCTGAATGAGAAAATCAGCTAGGCCTTGGGTCTATAGTGTAGATTAGGGATCTTAGATCATTGGATTTGAAGATTATATCCAATGCAACCACATCATAGTTTCACTGGGATTCGTCGGATGGAAGCCCGAACGCACAAGATTGAAGAAAGGTTGCAAAACGATGTGTTCGAACGAAACAATGCCTAAAGAATTGAGCGGGTTGACCTATATATGTTGGGGGTTGACCCTTAGGTCGACCTTACCCAAGCTTAGATCAACCTTTAGGTCGACCTAGCCCATATATGGGTTGACCTGACCATTTGTAATGACCCGTCATTTCGTACCATTCAAATCGACAATAATCGACACATGTCGGACTTGAATGATGCGAAACAACAAAGTGTAAATAAATTTGGAGCATATGAAAACAAATACACAGAATCACAGATATAGAACAAACATAATAACTCGCAGCGGAATATAAAAGTACATAGTTGTTCATGAAGCTACTACGGCAGAGTCTCAAACCAAATACATAATACAGTCTAAAAACAACATAATAGAAATCCCAAATACATAGAAGTTCACTAATACATGAGATAAACAAGAATAGCTGAAACAGAAGTAGATAAAAATGCAAATAAGCAGAAACTCCAGCAAAGACAAGCTCCAGAAAGAGAATCCAAAGCTGTGAATACTCAAGCTGACCCGAGCGTAAAGTAAAACACAAAACACTCGAGTCAGGACAATATATACTTATATAATGTAAACTAACTCAAGTGAACTGTAAATAAGAACAAGTAACTTAAAGGATGCCTGGGACCGCCCATCCTCTAAGGATCCGTCAAACTATTTACTATATAGTACTATTGCGCTATTATAATAGTGTCTACAGTAAAATAAACATACTTTTAAATAGCGTTTCGGGCTACCCGTATCACCCTTCACACATAATAGTCCCAGTAGTCCATCCAATATCATGACATCTCCAGATCGGGAAAATATCAGAGGATACCACAAGGGCTACGGGAGAAAAACAAACTCGTAGTAAAGGCTCGGTATGGTAGGTGACACGGCACACAAGGCAATGCCAGGGTAGATATACCAATTACGCACACGGGCTGGTGGTAATGCAGCAGCCACATACGCCCACCCTGAACAACACTTCAAAATCAAGGGGTGCACCCAATCGATCACAACAGTAATAGAATGGTATCGAAGAAGTGTGTTCAGCCGTAGGTGCTACCTCCTTTGGCCCAAGATCGCTCCTGTTTTAGCCACCTCAAGTTGACTCACGGGAGTTAGGTCCACGTAAAGTACCTTAGGAACGTCGTCACCATCCTATTTCATTCTGGAATCTCCATCGCATACACAGTTGTTAAAGTGGTTTTCGGTATCGGCAGAGAGTATGTCCATATCCGATCCCGGTCTCTTTAACAACCAATCGTTATTATAACCCATAGTTATAATTTAAAAATGGTATTCGTTTCAAAAATCAAATATCATTTAACAATTCAAAAATAATTTCAAATCATTTCAAAATATCAAACTTATCATTTCATTTCAAAACCATATTCATTTTATTCAATTTAAAATACCATTTCAATTCATATTTTAAAATAGTTTATATTTCAAATCGAATTACTTCATTTAAATCATTTACAATGAAGTTATTATATTTAATAATTAAATTATTAAATTTCCAAAATTTTAAACTTTTCAAAGTTCATTCATTCACTTAATTTTATCAAAACAGTGAAAATTCACTTTTCGCAGCATTTAGAAAACACTACGGAAAGTTACATTCAAAACAGTTCAATTTAACCAAAGACGGCAATTCAAAAATGCTGTTAATAGGGTAACATTAATTCAATTAAAACTTCGTTTAATTCAACGATTATAACACTTACAAAATGCTATAATAGCCCTTTCATTAAATTCAACCATTTGGCTCATTATTATCAACTACAGCATTTACAAATGCTGTAATATCATTTACATTAGAATTAATAGCATTTCAAAAATGTTATTAATTAAACTTCAATTATTCAATAAATTTCAAATATTCAATAATAGCATTTCCTTTAAATTCATGATTTTATAAAGTTTAATTTCCATTCAAAAATTAGGATTTATTAATAATTCACTTATTAAATTTCAACATTCAATTTTAAATTCGTTACAATAAATTTCAACTTAACACTTAAGTTTAAAATTTTCAAATATAAATTAATTTCATTTTTATTTACTTAACTTAAAAATTCACCTTTAAGCCAAATTCACAAATTCCCAATTTAAGTTATGTTTCAAAATTTCAACTTAAATAACCATTCATTTCACATTTTAACTTTACTCAAAAATCATTAATATATTATAAAATCACTTTAAATTCATTTAAATTCAAATTATCGTAAATTTATCATATTTTCATATTTAATTTAAATTCCATTTATAATTAAATCAAAATTTCCAAAATAACTTACATTCAAATTTTCTAACTTTTTCATTAATTTATTTAACTTACAAATTTTCAGAAAATCAATAATATTTTACAGAAATCAATTTTAATTAAGTTTAAATCAAAATATTATAATATTACATTTCTAAAATATTTTAAATTTTTTAGAAAAACATATTTTAACTATGGGACTGTATATAATTTTCTAGGCTAGGTAAAGTAATATGGGTAATATATCATTTCAACCCGTAATTTACAAAGAAAACCCAGGTTTTATCATTTCAAACCCGTAGTACCAAGTAAATGAAATAATTTGAAAATCGCTCAGGCCTATCATTTCAGCCCATAACGATTTTTCCCTATTCTAAAGTCCGTTCGGGCATGTATCATTTCAACCCATAGTGATTCTAATCTAAAGGGAACTTGCCGTGTGATAAACTGATATAAACAACAGAACAACATAATATAACAGTAACATATGATATAACATGTGTTTAAGCATGGGTGAACATCATATATCATAACATAGCAGATGTGATATGGTTATGCATTTTACAGATTCAAAAGTGGTCAATTTACTAGTTATATATGTATACACTGTCTGGTGAGAATAACTCACTGGTTTGAGCTGGAGACACAACAACGAATGCACAAAAGGGATCCACACAAGCACGATAGCACAACACAGAGATGAGTGGGAGAGCCAAAGTATCAATTACCTTGAATACAACTCAAACAATACAATACAATACACTTAAGCTTTCAAATTCAAACACGGATAAATTTAGATAGAAATAACAGCATAAATAAAAGCAGAATTGCTTTGCACTAGCTTCCAGCACAGCCTAGGTTTGGCCATAGTGAAGTACAAGGCTAAAGGAAGGTTTTTGGATCAGGTTTGGGTTGGATATGGTTGGCCTAGCAAGTTTGAAGGTGGTGCAAAAGTGGTGATGGGAAAACAACACAACAATCAAGCTTCACATGGTTTTCAAGGCACTACAAGGCTCGATCAAGGCCACCATGGGTACGACCTTCACCGTGGGGTCTAGGTGATGACATGGCATAGGGTCCATGTGGTGGTAAAGGTGGTGGAGGTGGAGATGGTGGTGGCTATGGGGTGTTGAAGGTGATGGATTCATGGTTGTGCTCGGCTATGCATGTATTGATGGAGTTTTTTGGAAATTTTGATGATGGATCATCAAATAAGGAGGCACGGCTTCGGGTTGGCCAGAGAGGAGGTGGTGATCGTGGTGGTGGTGGAGGCGGCAGGGCATGGAGAGGAGCTTGGCCGTACCTATGATGAAGAAGAACAAGTGCAAAACTCAAATCAAAGAAGAATAAAAGTAAAACAAAAGAAAAAGAATTTACCCAAAAATTTCTCAAAGTATTGGCCGAATTTTTTCTTCAGGATGAGAAATAAAAATGTACGTGAATGAGAAATGGAGTATACGGCTGAAAGACGTGAGGAGTAAAGGCTAATTGAATGAAAAGTCAGGTTAAATGTGTAAAGGTGGAAGATAAAAGGCCATAGGAAAATCAAAAGGCACAAACCCTTTCAAGTTTCTTTTATTTCCTTTATATAAGTTTAAATAATTGAAAATAATTATAATTTCTATTTAAATTCGAAAATGCAACAAAAATATAAAATATAAATAAACAAACAATAATTATATATGATTAAAATAAGAAAATAGCACAGAAAATGCGAACTAGTCTAGAAAATTTGAAAATAAACAGAGTAAACTTTAGAAAATTTATATGGACTTAGAAAATATTTAAAAATAAAGACAATAACATAAAATAAAAAAGAATTCACAAAAATAAATAAATAAATTTTAATTAAATATAATTTAAATGAAGAAAATAGCAGAAAATAGGAAATAACCTTTAAAAAAGGAAATAAATACAATAAATTTTGGAAACTTTCTATTATCACTTTAAAAATATTTAGAAATGAAATCTCACAAATAAAACAAATTTAAAATAATTTCAAAATGAAATAGAGTCAAATTTAAATTCATATTCAAAAATTTAGGGTTGTTACACTCTCCCCCACTCAAATCTTTTCGTCCTCGAAAAGGATGGGCAAGGAAAAATAATGAGAAACAAGGTAGGAAAACAAAATAGTACCTGAAACAAATAATTTCAGATTCATAGCACGAATGCTCTCCTCCGTTTCCCTGGTACAATCTCGATCGTCAGTACTCCACCGTACTTTGACCAGATTAACAGATTTCCTTCTGAGCTGCTTCGTATCTCTATCGACAATACGAAGTGGCTTCCTCTCAACATTCAGATTAGGCTTAATATCCAAACTATCAAGAACAGAAGGCTGAACAATAAAGACGGTTCATGAAGATGACGGCGAAGATGCGAGACATGGAATACATCATGCACTCCAGAAAGCTTCTCGGGCAAATCCGGACGATAAGCCAAAGAACCAACTCTTTGCACAATGCGGAAAGGACCAATAAACTTAGGAGAAAGCTTCCCTCTACGACCAAAACGAATGACATTCCTTAAGGGAGAAACCTTAAGGAACACCTGATCACCAACAGAAAATTCTACATTCCACGTACGCCTATCAACATACTTCTTCTGCCTATCCTGAGCGGCTCTCAACCTCTTCTTAATCTCGTCAACTTTCTCAAAAGCTTCCAAAATCACATCAGGACCAAGAACCAAATGATTACCGGATTCAATCCAGCAAGATGGGGATCTAGAAAGTCGTCCGTATAGATCAGCAAACTGAGACATTTTGAGACTGGCCTGAATGCAAATATGGAATGAGATAGATAAAAAGATCAAGAATAGACTGAAAAACAGAAGATAAGATTATACCTGATAGCTACTATTGTAGGTAAATTCGGCAAGATGGAGATAATCTTTCCAAGATCCTTCATAATCAAGCACACAAGCACGAAGAAGATCCTCGAGAACCTGATTCACTCTTTCCGTTTGACCGTCGGCCTGTGTACGCTAAGCAGTGCTCATATTCAAACGAGTACCCAGAGATTCCTGAAAAGCCTTCCAAAACTGACCGGTAAAGATAGGGTCATGATCACAAACAATACTGAGAGGAACACCATGAAGATGAACGATCTCTCTCATGTAGATCTCAGACAAACTAGAAGTAGAATGAGTAGACTTGACCAGAATAAAATGAGCGGACTTGGTCAGTCTATCCACAATAACCCAAATACTCTCATTACCTCTCTGAGTCCTCGGTAAACCATCGATGAAATCCATGGAAACCTGTTCCCACTTCCGATTGGGAATCTCAAGGGGCTGCAACAAACCAGGGGTCTTCTGGTGATCGGCTTTGACTTGCTGACAAGTCGCACACCGACTAACAAAGATAGAGATAAGAGAAGAAAGAAAGGCTTACATTGATCGCATCGATCTTGACTGGATGAACTGAAACTCTATTACTAAAACAATATGCCCGAGATATCGGACTTCATCCTTCCAAAAATGGCATTTAGAAAATTTAACCTTCAACCGATGATTTCTGAGAGTCTCGAAAATATATTTCAAATGCGACTTATGCTCATCCTTAGTCTTAGAGAAGACAAAGATATCATCAACAAAGACTAGCACAAATTTATTAAGCACAACACGAAAAACCTGTTTCATTAAATCAACAAAGAAAGCAGGAGCTTTAGCCAAACCGAAAGGCATGACTGACCATTCATAAAAACCATTCTCGGTGTGGAAAGCAGTCTTGGGAATGCTATCCTCGGAAACCCTGAGCTGATGGAAACCAATGGCAAGATAAAGTTGAGAGAAAAATGTGGCACCATAAAGCTGATCAAACATGTCATTGATGCGAGGCATTGGATATCTGTTTTTCATAATGAGCTTGTTCAGCTCCCTATAATCAACACACATCCGAAGAGAACCATCAGACTTGGTGACAAAAACCACCGCAGCTCCCCATTCAGAAAATCTAGGCCTAATCAGACCTTTGGAAGACAAGTCCTCAATTTTCTTTCCCAACTCAACCTTCTCGCAGGATGCAATTCTTCTGGGGGGAAGAACAATAGGTCGAACACTAGGAATAAGATCAATCCGAAAATCAATTTTCTGCTTCGTAGGTAAAGAAGGGACTTCACCAAATACATCGGGATATAATCTAACCACAGGAGTCGAATCAAGATCACATTGAAGAAGAATCCAGAGAATAAATAAAGTTGCCAGCAAAATCCTGAGGCAAGCGGCACTGAATAATCAAGGAATTCCCTTGATCATCAACAAGACGAACAATTCGGGCTTTACAAGAGATATGTGCATCATGATGCACTAATCAATCCCGACCAAGCAGTAAATCAAAAGCATCGAAGCCCAAAACATAAAAATACCACAAAAGCGATGATCAGAATAGAGAAGTTTCACTTCTCGACAAATTCGATTAAGGTTAGTAGGACCCCCAATAGGATTTGAAACACATAATGGAACAGAAGCATACTCAGAAGATAGGAGATGCTCAAACTTATCACACAAATCAACATAAATAAAACTATGTGAAGCACTAGTATCAAATAGCACACAAACAGGATGATGGAATAAAGTAAATGAACCCTAGAGAGTACCTTGGTCATCACTAGGAGCAGGTGCAGGTGGAGGAACTGGAGATGATGCAGAAGTGACAGCAAATATACCAGAAGGAGTACCCCTCTGCTGGGTAGGACAGTCCTTCTTAAAATGACCAGGCTGGAGACAGATATGGAAAAAATCACGCCTAGCCAACTGAGCAGGCGGAGGAATAGCAGCACCAGATAGAGTAGGACAGCTATTGGCATAGTGCCCCTTTTGATCATACCTAAAGAAAGTGATAGAGGAGAGATCAACTGGTTGCCTCTGAGCAGGAGATGATGACGAAGATCCCAAACCACGATGCTTCTGCCAATTCTTCTTCTACTGCTGGAAATTTGGCTTACACTTCTTGGAATTAGCAGATAAAGACTGAGCACCAGAAACAGCAGGACCTTTGGATGTGGGATTTTCATAGCGAATCACCATATCCATTAGCTGGGTGAAAGGGCCATGAACATGAGAAATGAGGCGACTATAATACTCTGGACGAGCACCAGTAATGAATTTCTCATTCCTCTTGAGAGGAGTATCTATCAAGATAGGACCAAACTTGGAAAGTTCGTTCAACTTCCTCTTATACTCAGCAAAAGACATGCTACCCTGCTTAAGATCCATAAACTCACGATAAAGCTGAGATTTCTCGGCTTCTGGCATCCATTTTGACATAAAAGACTCCCTGGAAAAGAGATACAGAAAACAAGCTTAAGATAGATTCAAAATAAAGGAAAAATAATAACAAAATTCAGGATAACACAAAGGATACCTAAACTGCTCCCAAGTAAGATCAGCTTCGACGGTGTTAGCCGTAACAGACTCCCACCAATCTAAAGCAGAATCACACAACTGCGAAGCTGCTAACTGACGCTTCTGGGCATCAGTAATATCAAGACCAGTAAATATCCTCTCGAGACTCCGCAATCACTACTGAGCCTCAATGATGCTCTCTGAACCGGTGAATGGGGTACCATCAAGCTGAAAGAATTCCTTACAGAGAACAGTGAACCCGACTGGAGCAACAGGTTGAGGAGCTGGGGCAATACCACGACCCCTACCTCTGGCATTTCCTCGATTCATCCTGAAAAATATCAAGAATGAATTTAGGACAAGATACAGATGAGCCAAAGATAAATTAAGATAAGACAAGATAATACACTTGGATGAATATCCTAAAGAAAGAAAAATCTAACAAGATAAATACGAAAGAAAGGAAGTTAGAAAACATTTGTAAATCCTTTAAAACAAGAAAAATTTATATATCAAAATAATCTTTGAAAATCTTTTGAAAATCATTTTATACTTTGAAAATATGTCTCTCACAAAGATATGATTCTGAGATTGATTTCACTCATTCTAGGGTGGGAATACCCTATCTCTAATGAGTTTTTGCTCCTCAGAGGCAACGGTTGCCAAAAACCAAAGCTCTGATACCAACTGTAACGGGCCGAGCCAGTGGGGTAACGCCCACCATAGCATACATTGGTACCTGTGTTCTTCCTTTACGGCCAGCCTCTCGACTGCACCACCAACCCCCATGAGGATATGTAGAAGTAAGAGTCAACCGTTCGCTGCCAAATGAGGAAGCGAGAACCCCCTATCATGCTGCCCCCTCCAAGTGCAATGGCAGACACACATGTCGGACTTGAATGATGAGAAACAACAGACTGTAAATAAATTTGGAGCATATGAAATCAAATACACAGAATCACAGACACAGAACAAATAGAATAACTCGCAGCGGAATATAAAAATACATAGCAGTTCATGAAGCTACTACGGTAGAGTCTCAAACCAAATACATATTACAGTCTGAAAACAACATAATAGAAATCCCAAATACATAGAAGTTCACTAATACATGAGATAAACTAGAATAGCTGAAACAGAAGTAGATATAAACGTAGATAAGCAGAAACTCCAGCAAAGACCAGCTCTAGAAAGAGAATCCAAAGCTGTGAATACTCAGGCTGACCCAAGCGTAAAGCAAAACACAAAACACTCGAGTCAGGACAATATATACTGATATAATGTAAACTAACTCAAGTGAACTATAAATAAGAACAAGTAACTTAAAGGATGCCTGGGACCGCCCATCCTCTAAGGATCCGTCAAACTATTTACTATATAGTACTATCTCGCTATTGTAATAGTGTCTACAGTAAAATAAACATACTTTTAAATAGCATTCCGGGCTACCCATATCACCCTTCACACATAATAGTCCCAGTAGTCCATCCAACATCATGACATCTCCAGATCGGGAAACTATCAGAGGATACCACATGGGCTACGGGATAAAAACAAACTCGTAGTAAAGGCTCGGTATAGTAGGTGACACGACACACAAGGCAATGCCAGGGTAGATATACCAATTACGCACACGGGCTGGTGGTAACGCAACAGCCACATACGCCCACCCTGAACAACATTCCAAAATCAAGGGGTGCACCCAATCGATCACAATAGTAATAGAATGGTATCGAAGAAGTGTGTTCAGCCGAGATCTCTCATGTTTTAGCCACCTTAAGCTAACTCACGGGAGTTAGGTCCATGTAAAGTACCTTAGGAACGTTGTCACCATCCTACTTCATTCTGGAATCTCCACCGAGTACACAGTTGTTAAAGTGGTTTTCAGCATCGACAGAGAGTATGTCCATATCCGATCCCTGTCTCTTTAATAACCAATCGTTATTATAACGTGTGGTTATAATTTAAAAATGGTATTCATTTCAAAAATCATTTCAAATCGTTTCAAAATATCAAACTTATCATTTTATTTCAAAACCATATTCATTTTATTCAATTTAAAATACCATTTCAATTCATATTTTAAAATAGTTTATATTTCAAATCGAATTACTTCATTTAAATCATTTAAAATGAAGTTATTACATTTAATAATTAAATTATTAAATTTTCAAAATTTTAAACTTTTCAAAGTTCATTCATTCACTTAATTTTATCAAAACAGTGAAAATTCACTTTTCGCAGCGTTTAGAAAACGCTACGGAAAGTTACATTCAAAACAGTTCAATTTAACCAAAGACAGCATTTCAAAAATGCTGTTAATAGGGTAACATTAATTCAATTAAACTTCGTTTAATTCAACAATTTTACCACTTATAAAATGCTATAATAGCCCTTTCATTAAATTTAGCCATTTGGTTCATTATTATCAACTACAGCATTTACAAATGCTGTAATATCATTTACATTAGCATTAATAGCATTTTAAAAATGTTGTTAATTAAATTTCAAATATTCAATAAAATTTCACAAACAATTATATTTTTATTTAAATCATTTTTTACTTATAAAATCATGTAATTTCACTTTTATATTCGTCATTTAATTTTCCTTAAATTCATGATTTTATAAAGTTTAATTTCCATTCAAAAATCAGGATTTATTAATAATTCACTTATTAAATTTCAACATTCAATTTTAAATTCATTACATTAAATTTCAACTTAACACTTAAGTTTAAAATTTTCAAATATAACATAATTTCATTTTTATTTACTTAACTTAAAAATTCACCTTTAAGCCAAATTCACAAATTCCCAATTTAAGTTATATTTCAAAATTTCAACTTAAATATCCATTCATTTCACATTTTAACTTTATTCAAAAATCATTAATATATTATAAAATCATTTTAAATTCATTTAAATTCAAATTATCATAAATTTATCATATTTTCATATTTAATTTAAATTCCATTTATAATTAAATCAAAATTTCCAAAATAACTTACATTCAAATTTTCTAACTTTTTCATTAGTTTATTTAACTTTTAATTTTTCAGAAAATCAATAATATTTTACAAAAATCATTTTTAATTAAGTTTAAATCAAAATACTATAATATTACATTTCTAAATTTTTTTAAATTTTTTAGAAAAACAGATTTTAACTACGGGTCTGTATATAATTTTCTACGCTAGGTAAAGTGATACGGGTAATATATCATTTCAACCCGTAATTTACAAAGAAAACCTGGGTTTTATCATTTCAAACCCGCAATCCCAAGTAAATGAAATAATTTGAAAATCTCTCAGGCCTATCATTTTAGCCCATATCGATTTTTTCCTATTCTAAAGTCCGTTCGGGTATGTATCATTTCAACCCATAGTGATTCTAATCTAAAGGGAACTTGCCGTGTGATAAAATGATATAAACAATAGAACAACATAATATAATAGTAGCATATGATATAACAGGTGTTTAAGTATGGGTAAACATCATATAGTCATAACATAGCAGATGTGATATGGTTATGCATTTTACAGATTCAAAAGTGTCAATTTACTAGTTATATATGTATACACTGTCTGGTGAGAATAACTCACTGGTTTGAGCTGGAGACACAACAATGAATGCAAAAAAGGGATCCACACAAGCATGTTAGCACAACAGTACGACACAGAGATGTGTGGGAGAGCCAAAATATCAATTCCCTTGAATACAAGTCAAACGAAACAATACACATAAGCTTGCAAATTCAAATACGATTAAATTTAGCTAGAAATAACTGCATAAATCAAAGCAGAATTGCTTTGCATTGCTTCCAGCATACCCTAAGTTCGGCCATAAGTGAAGTACAAGGCTAAAGGAAGGTTTTTGGATCAGGTTTGGGTTGGATATGGTCGGCCTAGCAAGTTTGAAGGTGGTGCAAAAGTGGTGATGAGAAAACAACACAACAATCAAGCTTCACATGGTTTTCAAGGCACTACAAGGCTCGTTCAAGGCCACAATGGGTACGACCTTCACTGTGGGGTCAAGGTGATGATGTGGAAGTGGGTCCAAGTGGAGTTGGAGGTGGAGATGGTGGCGGCTATGGGGTGATGAAGGTGATGGATTCATGGTAGTGCTCGGCTATGCATGCATTGATGGAGTTTTTCGTAAATTTTGGTGATGGATCATCAAACAAGGAGGCACGGCTTGGGGTTGGCCAGAGAGGAGGTGGTGATGGTGGTGTTCTCAGGTGGTGGTGGAGGTGGCAGGGCATGGAGAGGAGCATGGCCGAACCTATGATGAAGAAGAACAAGTGCAAAACTCAAATCAAAGAAGAATAAAAGTAAAACAAAAGAAAAGAAAAAGAATTTACCCAAAAATTTATCAAAGTAATGGCCGCTTTTTTCTTTAGGAATAAGAAATAAAAATGTATGTGAATGATAAATTGAGTATGTAGCTAAAAGATGCGAGGAGTAAATACTAATTGAATGAAAAGTCAGGTTAAATGTGAAAAGGTGGAAGATAAAAGGCCATAGGAAGGCACAAACCCTTTCAAATTTCTTTTATTTTCTTTATATAAGTTTAAATAACTGAAAACAATTATAATTTAAGTTTAAATTCGAAAATTTAACAAAAATATAAAATATAAATAAATAAATAATTATATATGATTAAAATAAGAAAATAGCACAGAAAATGCAAACTAGTCTAGAAAATTTGAAAATAAACAGAGTAAACTTTAGAAAATTTATATGGACTTAGAAAATATTAAAAAAAAGATAATAACATAAAATAAAAATGCATTCACAAAAATAAGTAAATAAATTTTAATTAAATGTAATTTAAATGAAGAAAATAACAGAAAATTAGGAAATAGCCTTAAAAAATAGGAAATAAATACAATAAATTTTGGAAAAATTCTATTATCACTTTAAAAGTATTTAGAAATGAAATCTCACAAATAAAAAAATTTAAAATAATTTCAAAATGAAATGGAGTCAAATTTAAATTCATATTTAAAAATTTAGGGTTGTTACACTATTTGCTTGTTATTTTTTTTAATTTCTGTTTTCTTGTTTATTTCATAGCTTCTTCGTTTTAGCCAGGATTTTGACCAACTATATATGGAAATTGACCTAAAAATTACCATGGACACAATGGTGCAACTCTCATGGCACAATTCTGATAATTTCATAAACTTATTTTATTATTTAATTAATCCATTAATTAATTATTATAGCTTAAATTTTAGGTTGTTACATTTTCCTCTCCTTAAAGGATTTCATCCTCGAAATCTCTAAGGATAAAAGAATGAAATGGATATTTTCATCCAAATTCTATAGCCATAACTCCACCACATCCATTACATCCATTGTTCTTAAGTTTTCTAATGCTATTTATGATATATATATATATATATATATATATATATATATGTGCAAATAGTGTGGTGCCAATGTCCCTAACTAATGCAAAAGATTAGGCGGTCTACTGATCCAGTCGACCTCCTTTTTATGCAATCATGTCCGTGCCATGTATCCAAATGAATGCAAATTCTCTATTGGTAATTGATAGTTCTCTATGCGTGCTACAATCATCATCCAAATGCAACAATCATATGCTAATCATCCATTTATGGCAACCATGGAAATAAAATAAAAATGCAAATGAGCACACATCCATACGCATATGCTTTAGTGACCTAGTTTGGCCGATCCCTAATAGATAATAGTGCTTAGTGTATATATATGCGTCCATTAGCATCCACTAGCAAACACTTGCAACGACTAGCGTCCAACATGCATATCATGTTCTAGTAACATATTTAAATTCAGTCCTACCATCCATAGGCTAAATTCTAAGATCTACCCTCCCAAATGATACTAAATGAAAGGACCTATTCAAAACTAAAGATGGAAATAGGAAATTCAAAACGTGCTATTGAAAAGATACGGATAAGAGATACTTTTTTCTCTTCAGCCTCCCACGAAGCGTCATCAATGCTGTCTCCCCACTACACCTTAACCAAAGGTATTTCCTTATTCGTAAGCTTCTTGATATCACGCCTAACCATCTTGGAAGGTATGCGACGAACTGATGCTTCTTTCTCCACTTCAACTTTCTCAATTTGAATAGGTTCCACTACCTCTGCTGAATCATGTAAGCACTTTCTCAAGTGTGAAACACAAAAAAAATCAAGAACTCCCGTGAATCTCTCCGGTTGCTTTATCTGATATACCATATTCCCTATCTTTCCATAATGGGGAACGGTCCTACGAATCTGGGAGCAATTTTCCCACTTGATCCAAATCTCACTACCTTTCTTAGCGACTATACCTTAATGAAAACCAAGTCTCCTACCTCAAACTCAATATCCCTTCTCCCTTATCTGCATAGGATTTCTCCCTATCTTGGGCCATCTCCATTCTCCTTCTATCCAAATCAATCTTTTCTGAAGTCCCTCTAACCATGTCGGGACCAAGTAGCAATTCTCTTTGTATACTCCAACCAACGCAAAGGTGACTTGCAAGGTCTTCCATAAAGAACTTCAAAATTTTCCATCCCAATGCTAGCTTGAAAACTATTATTATAAGGAATTCCACAAAAGGAAGATGTAACGACCCAGAATTTTTGATAACTTAAATTTGAATATTTAATTTATTTTTAATATTAATAAGTGGAATTTTTAAGTCGAATAATTTATTTCTTGAATATTGGATTTAATTGGTCATTTAAATCGATTAATTAATAGTGAAATTCCGTAGATAATTGAATATTGGGTTAAATATGATTGAAAATGATTTGGAAAATTTTGTTTTATCATATTGAAGTTATAGAAATGTTTTAGAACTTGTAAAACTGAATTTGGAGTTAATTTGTAAAAATTGAATATTTTAATATTTAATTATCGACTGTAAAATAGCCATTTTTCAAACGGTCTCGGATTTCGACGAAACCAGTTTCATCGGATCCGTAATGTGATATTATTGTAAGATTTCAAATTTCAAGTCGTTTGGATTTGCCGTTTGTCCGGTACAAGCCAAAACGCCTAGAAATCGTTTAAATCGGTTTAAGTTTAAATCGACCGTTTATTGCCGTATCTCACACATACTTCCGAATTAGCTTACGAAACCTGTTCCATTGCGTCCGGAATGTGGAAAAACATTAGGATCGCCTGGCGGCATGCGTAGATTGGAGTTCGTTTGCATAAGTTATTAAAAAGAGAATTTTATTAGTTTAATAATATAATAACTATTATATATATTCAATTTTTTCCAAACCCTAGCCTTTGCTATCAGCCGTCGTTCTAAACGATTTAATGGCCGAAACCTAGCGATCTTCTCCTCCAAATCGCGACAAATCCACTCAACGATTTCGAAAATTTTCTGAAGCAAGATTGTAGAGCGTTCCAAGATCTCCAGATCCGTACGGTGGAGTGGCGAATAACTCAGCGGATCGTTGGCAAATCGTTCGAGAAGGAGGCGCGTTTCACCTCGTTTTGCGTGCGCCAGGGACCACCGAGTGGCACGTGGTCGGGGGCGAAAGTGGGGTTTGGCGAGGCCGTTCTAATGGCGTGTTCTGATCGATGGGGAATGGAGGGTATTGCATGTGATTTGGAGCCCTAGGGGGCGGCCTATGGGTTCATTTGCGTTCGAATTATTTTACCTGGGAACGTATGCACGGGAGGAAGAAGCACGGTGGGGGCCACGCGCGTGAAGTATATGAATGGGTATTTTCTTTTGTTTTTTTTTTTTATAGTTTAAATTTGAAATTCAAATAGTGTACAGCGTTTAAAATAGTATAACTTTTGCATGCGAGGTCGGATTCGGACGAGATTTTTTGCGTTGGAATCGTATTCGTGTGCTCTTCGCAATGCAGCTGGTTTGGAGTCGATTGGAGCTCGTTTGAATTTCGGGTAAAATTAAACGTTCGTTTAATTTTATTCGAAACGAACGCGAAAAACGGAAATAAAATCAAGGTGAGAACTCCTCACTCAATCGAAAGGTTTTGTTTAAAATTTTAAATAGTTAATATTGATTGATAATTGTTGATTGATTGTGGTAGTAGATATAATAGGATATATACTATATATAGCGATATATATATATTGGCATATGTATATATCGGATTTGATTTCCCGCCTCGTATAGCGGATGAGACCCTATTGCGCCGTTATTAAGCGGAATATTTATAAAATCCCATATACCGCGATATTCCACCTTGAAGTGGAATTGGTATTGTGCTAACGTCTGTGGATGCAGGGTAACAGGTTGGAGGGATCCAACTGGATTCCTCACATATTTATCTGTTTATGAATATTATGTTGATCGTTGATAACCATATTGATATATGACACTTATTCCCGTGATTGACCATTCGATGTCGTTGCATCATCGGATTCAAATTTTTAAAAATTAAAAATAACGGTTTTGAATTTAAAAGGGGTTTTAAATCGATTTTTCAAAGAATATGGTTTATTAAAAATTTTGAATTGATTAAATTTTAAAATAAATAGATGGATAAATTTTTATGTTTTAAAAATTTATATTTTTATAAAATATAACTTAAAAGAAATTTTTAACAATAATAGGTTTTTATAAAATAGTTAAATTTGGTTTTTGGGAAGTTATTATTATTAATGGTTTATATAAAGGATTTATAAATGGATGTTTTTAAATTAAATTTATTGAAGTTATAGGATAAATTTATAAAGTGTTAAGTTGATGTATAACATGAATTTCACTAGGATTTATAGATTAATAAATGTGAAATTTATAAACGAATGGTTATTGGAAAAATTTTAAGTTTATAAGTTATTAACTTATAGAAATGGATTTGGGCATTAAAAAGGGGAATTTTATAGAAATTGTTAATAAATGAAGATTTCATTAGTTGAAATTATTTTAAACCATAAAGAAATCTTGTAAGTGATAAGATTTTAAATTTGTGAAGTTCAAAGGAACGATTTGGTAAATAAATAATATTATAAGTATTTAACTTACAATATGGCTTTTGGGTATGAAATTGGGTTATGTAAAATTGCATCGGATTAATAAAGGAATTTATAAAATTGGGGTTTATAATAGAAATGGAATTTATAAACTATGTTTATAAATTTGAAATTCATCGAATTTGATAAATTGAAATATGGGAATTTGTTAAGTGGGCTATATTCACTATTTTGAATATTGAATAGATTATTAAATAAAATGGGTTTGTTTTTGGGAAAGGAATGTTTTAAATGGAATTTAAAACGAATTAAAGGTGTTTTAAAATGTATTGAGTATTGAAAACATAGATTTCAACATTGATTGTTGAAATAGACGTTTTCGAGAAACAGAAGGGGATAATTTGTATAGTGTTGGATTTATATATCTATTTTTTTTATTTCAAATCCATATACTAGTGTTTTTGGGTTGTCGTAACGATGTTTTACGCAACATTCGTTTTTAACCCAAATAAATGTGAATAAAAGAATGTTTTCTTAAAGAGAATGGAATAAAATACTTAACGGTAACTTAAGTATATTGAATATTTCCAAATCGTTGAAAATAAATAAATTTGTGAATTACTTATTTTAAAAATAAGCATGGGAATGGTTTTCTAATATGAAATGGAACGGTTTTTGTGAATTCACCTTTAAGGTAATTGAAAGCAAATAACTTGAAATCGATTTGGGAATCGTATGCTAGTAGATGCTTGGAATTTAAATCCACTTTGGAATTTATATATATGAAGGGAAATTTGTTTAAAAATAAATGTTGATTTATTTTTAAATATGAAAATATAATTTACGAATTTGGAACGTAAGTTAAAATAAATCGGTAAAGATTTATTTGGTGGTTTGAAATTTGTTCAAAAGGTATATATGGTTAAGGTGATTTGAAATTAGTTTTCAAATGGTTAAGGTGATTTGAAATTGGTTTGCAAATGGTTAATGTAATTTGAAAATTGGTTTTCAAATGGTAAAGGTAAATTGAAAATTGGTTTTTCAATTGGTTAAGTGGGGAAAATTTTATCGTGAAGTGGTTTTGGTAAAACAAATAACTGGGGCAATTATTTGTAAATGGTGTATATATATATATATCTTGTAAAGATATTTTGGGACTTAATAATTTTGGAAAAATTATTTGGAACCTGATGATGTGGCGCATCTTTATTGATAGTTAAATAACCGACTATCAATATTTACCCTTGGATGGTATTGATTGTGTTTGTTTGGAATTGAATGCACATTTATTTTAAAAATAAGCGCTCGCTATTCGGTTTAGCCGGGAGAGGACCTTTGTGTCATATATCCCATTCCGAATATGCGATACGTCGTTTGGATTGCATTTGAAGACCGGTGTGAAGACCGGGTATTTGTGAGAACGATAGGATGACCTATTGATTGTCTCCGCATCGTTAGCTACGATATGGAGATTTCCTTTGTGATGGGAAATTTTATCGGGATTGTGGATACCCGGATTGCAAGGGCTTCTTTGGAAGTGCCTTCGGTTCTGTTCGAACCCGGAACAGACTTGTATGGTTATGTGTCTGACATTACATTTTGAGAGATATAGCAGATTTCTTTCAAATACATTTCTGTTGGTGGCGGAGAATTTATTCTCTTAGCTTAACACCCTTCTCTGAGACGTACGAGCTCAGAGGTTATGTAGTTGAAGGTTATCAGCGATATTTCCCAATCTGGTAATGTGGCATGCTGAGTGCTGCTGTGTGATGATCATTGGTTGGTCATTTGCGATATGATCATTTGTTTGATCATTTATCTTTGTGATTATTGCTTTGGTCATCTGTGGACCCGAAGCATGGCTTTGTTACACAAAGCGTAGCTTTGTGGACGAGACTTCGTCAGGACCTCACTCCCCGGAAATGGTCGAAACAGGAATATGCGGCAAGGTTATGAGGGTCGCGCCCTTTAGGGTATGTCATTTCCTTCTGGTAAAGGGTGGTATCATGGTATGGAGCCCAGATACTTACTCATGTTGAAACACTATATCTATTTCTGTGTGGTGTTGTTGGTATCGAGCGCTCGGATAAAGGTCCCAAAGGACCGGGGGATGACATATTCGTGTAGTAGTTACCTAGTTACAGAGGTAACCCGGCCTTGTGTTGGCAGAGATCTAACCGTAACGTTAGTTTCTCGGGACGTCCCGCCAGAGGCGATCCCATGTGGCAGTAGGAAGTTCCTTAGCCTGACCATTTGTTGGAAATCCATTCCTCCAATACGCGCCTTGTACGGTTTTAGTTGTATTACCTGCCATTCACTTATGGTGGTCACCACTGTTTGGATGGTAGCTATAGTAGGCATAGTTCGGAATGTCTATGCTGGCTAGGATTTATATTCTACTTTCGAAATTGTTTTCTACACTATGCACTAGTAATAATATCAAAAATGATTTGATTTTCGCGTAGTAAGCATCTTTGACTATCATAAGGAGAAATCTCCTCCAATTCTGCGTTTGCATTGTGTGTGTGGCGGGAGGCCTTATGGTAGTTTCATTTTCCAAAAAGCATTGCGGATTTCAAAAATTAAAATTTCTTGTTGCTTGTTTAAAGATAAAACTGTTTTTGAGTTCTCACACCAGTCCCATGACTGACCTGGAGTTTATTGTTCCCTTCCTAAACTCTGGGTGCCCACTATTTTCCACACGGGCAGTCTAGAGTTAGGTTATCAGGTTATTCTGGATTCGGGAGTTGCTGTGCAGATCTGGAGGCGAGCCAGATAGCGTAGTCTATTATTTATTGTATATAGTATTTCTTTTCCGCTGTTGTTGTTGTACACTCTGATTGATGTAATGTGATGTAATGTATAAAATGTATAGTTCTTTTGTTTTAATGAATATTCATTTATCTATTATATATTGTTCCGCTGCGACTGTGAGATTCTGTTATTGTTTCTCGTTCTGTTACTTGTTTTTCTGTTTTCTCTCTCTTTCTTTTCTTTCTTCTTCTACCTCTTTCTTCTTCTAAAACTCTAACGGTTCGATTTTTCGGCAACGAAAAATCGTGATCGTTACATTTGGTATCAGAGCTTATGGTTAAGCGACAACCTGCTCTGTTGGGTGTTACTCATTAGAGATAGAGTCAGCAGTACTCTAGAATGAGTGTGAGTGTAATAATAGATATGAGTGCGTATTTGTTAGTGAGTATAAAATTGTTTTATATTGTGATGATTGGTTTATTGAGTGGTATATGAACCTTCGTCGGCGCAGCCTCGAAAACTGAATCGAAGGGGTTCCTAAACACTTGAATAGAACAATTCGACACAATATTGTTTTAAATTGGGTAAATGAAATAATTTTACCTCGATTATATTTTATATATATAAAAAAAAAAAAAAAAAAAAAAAAAAAAAAAATTTCAAGAATTATTGAAGTGTGTATATAATTGATTGCTTGGTTGTTGTAAATGATATATATATATATATAAAATAATTAAAAGTTGTTTGAATAAGCTAATAAAAGCAACTATTGTAAAAAAAATAATGGTATAAACCAATGAATCATAAGATGAAATTATAATTAATAATGATTTACAATTGTAAGATAATCATGTATGTATATAAGAAGTAAAAAATTATATAAGTAAAAGGGTTATAAAAGTGATTTATGAATAGAAAGAAAACTTTTTGAAAGAATAATTAGCATTGATTTCACTATTGTCACTGGGAAATAATAAGGGTGATGACTGCAGCATCATCAGTATCATTTTCGAGTTTCTATGTGATGGATTTGCTACAAAAATGAATTAAAAATTGAAGTTTTGTTGTAATAAACCAATTTGAAATTAAAATTCAATTTGAAATTGATAAATATAAGTGAAAAAGGTTTTGAACTTATAATATAAGTTAGAAGTTGAATAATAAGTTTTATAACTTATAGAATGGGAAAATGTAAGTAAAAACAATTATTGAAATGGTTAAACAATTAAGTTAAATAAAATGGAATATGAATTTGAATATTGATATGAATTTGACTTAAGTAAAAGTTAAATAGGATTTACTTTGGAATTTAAAATCCGAATTGAATTGATAAGTAAAACTTAAGTTTAATTAACAAATGATGTTTAAATGGAATAACTTAAGTGAAGTTGAATAAAAAATCGATCTTTGCATCAAAGTTAAATAATCAAGTGAATTAAATGATGTAAATAAAGTTGAAATGGAATGCAAGTTAAGTAATGTTGAAAGAATTGATGTTAATATCAAAATAAATGAATAAAGTGAGTAAATGAAATTGTTAAAGATGTGAACTTAAGTTATATAAATGAAATTCAATTTTATTTGTAAAAAGAACTAGCAATTGAGTTAAAGTATGAATTGAATGTTAATCAATAGAATATGAATAAGTTGATATGAAATGATGCATGCAAGTGTAAATTTATTTGAAAATAGTTGAATAATAGAATGAAAATCAATTGAATGTTAAACCAATTGAAATTAAAACAGTTGAACCAAATTGAATGTAAGTAAAATGGATAAAATTTGGTTGTATTGGATGTGCATTGGTTGTTATTTGCTTGTTGTTTGATTGTATGAAAATTCCTTAAGTGTTAACGAAATTGAATCTGCTAAATTGAAAGCTATGTAATTGAATTCAAATGAAAATTGAAATGCAAAGTTGAATGAAAATGAATATGCAACTTTAATAGTAAACTAAAAGTGGTATAAGAAGCATGTATTGGAAATTTTATAATTGAATTGGCAAATTGGTTTGAATATTATAATTGGATATTATGCTAGCAGGATATACAGGTTATAAAGGAATTGGGATTTTGATTTCAAAGTTAAAAAAAATTTGTAACGCTCGACAAAAAGGTACGTATTTCAGTTTTTATATGAGATTTGATGATTTCCTTCTCTAGCCACTTGGCTTTCTCTTTTCTTTTTGATTCTGAGGGGCCGTAGAGCCGTTTTGTAGTCGTACCGATCTAGCCGCGCAAAGGAGACTCTGGCGAAATTTTTCGAAAATTTAGGGAGTTAGTAAAATTTTGAGAAATTTTGAAAGTTTGAAAATTTGAATTTAAATTTAAATTTGAATTGTAAGTAAACAATATTGTTTGAAACTTATAATCGGAGTTGGAAAGTTAATTGAAATAATAGTGAATCTTTAATAAAAAGATTTAGGTTAGAAAGTTAATAAACTAATTAGTTTTGGAAAAATAATAAACGGGTTAGGATCGTTCTCCTTAACTTGTAATTTCGAGGACGAAATTCTTTTAAGGAGGGAAGATTGTAACGACCCAGAATTTTTGATAACTTAAATTTGAATATTTAATTTATTTTTAATATTAATAAGTGGAATTTTTAAGTCGAATAATTTATTTCTTGAATATTGGATTTAATTGGTCATTTAAATCGATTAATTAATAGTGAAATTCCGTAGATAATTGAATATTGGGTTAAATATGATTGAAAATGATTTGGAAAATTTTGTTTTATCATATTGAAGTTATAGAAATGTTTTAGAACTTGTAAAACTGAATTTGGAGTTAATTTGTAAAAATTGAATATTTTAATATTTAATTATCGACTGTAAAATAGCCATTTTTCAAACGGTCTCGGATTTCGACGAAACCAGTTTCATCGGATCCGTAATGTGATATTATTGTAAGATTTCAAATTTCAAGTCGTTTGGATTTGCCGTTTGTCCGGTACAAGCCAAAACGCCTAGAAATCGTTTAAATCGGTTTAAGTTTAAATCGACCGTTTATTGCCGTATCTCACACATACTTCCGAATTAGCTTACGAAACCTGTTCCATTGCGTCCGGAATGTGGAAAAACATTAGGATCGCCTGGCGGCATGCGTAGATTGGAGTTCGTTTGCATAAGTTATTAAAAAGAGAATTTTATTAGTTTAATAATATAATAACTATTATATATATTCAATTTTTTCCAAACCCTAGCCTTTGCTATCAGCCGTCGTTCTAAACGATTTAATGGCCGAAACCTAGCGATCTTCTCCTCCAAATCGCGACAAATCCACTCAACGATTTCGAAAATTTTCTGAAGCAAGATTGTAGAGCGTTCCAAGATCTCCAGATCCGTACGGTGGAGTGGCGAATAACTCAGCGGATCGTTGGCAAATCGTTCGAGAAGGAGGCGCGTTTCACCTCGTTTTGCGTGCGCCAGGGACCACCGAGTGGCACGTGGTCGGGGGCGAAAGTGGGGTTTGGCGAGGCCGTTCTAATGGCGTGTTCTGATCGATGGGGAATGGAGGGTATTGCATGTGATTTGGAGCCCTAGGGGGCGGCCTATGGGTTCATTTGCGTTCGAATTATTTTACCTGGGAACGTATGCACGGGAGGAAGAAGCACGGTGGGGGCCACGCGCGTGAAGTATATGAATGGGTATTTTCTTTTGTTTTTTTTTTATAGTTTAAATTTGAAATTCAAATAGTGTACAGCGTTTAAAATAGTATAACTTTTGCATGCGAGGTCGGATTCGGACGAGATTTTTTGCGTTGGAATCGTATTCGTGTGCTCTTCGCAATGCAGCTGGTTTGGAGTCGATTGGAGCTCGTTTGAATTTCGGGTAAAATTAAACGTTCGTTTAATTTTATTCGAAACGAACGCGAAAAACGGAAATAAAATCAAGGTGAGAACTCCTCACTCAATCGAAAGGTTTTGTTTAAAATTTTAAATAGTTAATATTGATTGATAATTGTTGATTGATTGTGGTAGTAGATATAATAGGATATATACTATATATAGCGATATATATATATTGGCATATGTATATATCGGATTTGATTTCCCGCCTCGTATAGCGGATGAGACCCTATTGCGCCGTTATTAAGCGGAATATTTATAAAATCCCATATACCGCGATATTCCACCTTGAAGTGGAATTGGTATTGTGCTAACGTCTGTGGATGCAGGGTAACAGGTTGGAGGGATCCAACTGGATTCCTCACATATTTATCTGTTTATGAATATTATGTTGATCGTTGATAACCATATTGATATATGACACTTATTCCCGTGATTGACCATTCGATGTCGTTGCATCATCGGATTCAAATTTTTAAAAATTAAAAATAACGGTTTTGAATTTAAAAGGGGTTTTAAATCGATTTTTCAAAGAATATGGTTTATTAAAAATTTTGAATTGATTAAATTTTAAAATAAATAGATGGATAAATTTTTATGTTTTAAAAATTTATATTTTTATAAAATATAACTTAAAAGAAATTTTTAACAATAATAGGTTTTTATAAAATAGTTAAATTTGGTTTTTGGGAAGTTATTATTATTAATGGTTTATATAAAGGATTTATAAATGGATGTTTTTAAATTAAATTTATTGAAGTTATAGGATAAATTTATAAAGTGTTAAGTTGATGTATAACATGAATTTCACTAGGATTTATAGATTAATAAATGTGAAATTTATAAACGAATGGTTATTGGAAAAATTTTAAGTTTATAAGTTATTAACTTATAGAAATGGATTTGGGCATTAAAAAGGGGAATTTTATAGAAATTGTTAATAAATGAAGATTTCATTAGTTGAAATTATTTTAAACCATAAAGAAATCTTGTAAGTGATAAGATTTTAAATTTGTGAAGTTCAAAGGAACGATTTGGTAAATAAATAATATTATAAGTATTTAACTTACAATATGGCTTTTGGGTATGAAATTGGGTTATGTAAAATTGCATCGGATTAATAAAGGAATTTATAAAATTGGGGTTTATAATAGAAATGGAATTTATAAACTATGTTTATAAATTTGAAATTCATCGAATTTGATAAATTGAAATATGGGAATTTGTTAAGTGGGCTATATTCACTATTTTGAATATTGAATAGATTATTAAATAAAATGGGTTTGTTTTTGGGAAAGGAATGTTTTAAATGGAATTTAAAACGAATTAAAGGTGTTTTAAAATGTATTGAGTATTGAAAACATAGATTTCAACATTGATTGTTGAAATAGACGTTTTCGAGAAACAGAAGGGGATAATTTGTATAGTGTTGGATTTATATATCTATTTTTTTTATTTCAAATCCATATACTAGTGTTTTTGGGTTGTCGTAACGATGTTTTACGCAACATTCGTTTTTAACCCAAATAAATGTGAATAAAAGAATGTTTTCTTAAAGAGAATGGAATAAAATACTTAACGGTAACTTAAGTATATTGAATATTTCCAAATCGTTGAAAATAAATAAATTTGTGAATTACTTATTTTAAAAATAAGCATGGGAATGGTTTTCTAATATGAAATGGAACGGTTTTTGTGAATTCACCTTTAAGGTAATTGAAAGCAAATAACTTGAAATCGATTTGGGAATCGTATGCTAGTAGATGCTTGGAATTTAAATCCACTTTGGAATTTATATATATGAAGGGAAATTTGTTTAAAAATAAATGTTGATTTATTTTTAAATATGAAAATATAATTTACGAATTTGGAACGTAAGTTAAAATAAATCGGTAAAGATTTATTTGGTGGTTTGAAATTTGTTCAAAAGGTATATATGGTTAAGGTGATTTGAAATTAGTTTTCAAATGGTTAAGGTGATTTGAAATTGGTTTGCAAATGGTTAATGTAATTTGAAAATTGGTTTTCAAATGGTAAAGGTAAATTGAAAATTGGTTTTTCAATTGGTTAAGTGGGGAAAATTTTATCGTGAAGTGGTTTTGGTAAAACAAATAACTGGGGCAATTATTTGTAAATGGTGTATATATATATATATCTTGTAAAGATATTTTGGGACTTAATAATTTTGGAAAAATTATTTGGAACCTGATGATGTGGCGCATCTTTATTGATAGTTAAATAACCGACTATCAATATTTACCCTTGGATGGTATTGATTGTGTTTGTTTGGAATTGAATGCACATTTATTTTAAAAATAAGCGCTCGCTATTCGGTTTAGCCGGGAGAGGACCTTTGTGTCATATATCCCATTCCGAATATGCGATACGTCGTTTGGATTGCATTTGAAGACCGGTGTGAAGACCGGGTATTTGTGAGAACGATAGGATGACCTATTGATTGTCTCCGCATCGTTAGCTACGATATGGAGATTTCCTTTGTGATGGGAAATTTTATCGGGATTGTGGATACCCGGATTGCAAGGGCTTCTTTGGAAGTGCCTTCGGTTCTGTTCGAACCCGGAACAGACTTGTATGGTTATGTGTCTGACATTACATTTTGAGAGATATAGCAGATTTCTTTCAAATACATTTCTGTTGGTGGCGGAGAATTTATTCTCTTAGCTTAACACCCTTCTCTGAGACGTACGAGCTCAGAGGTTATGTAGTTGAAGGTTATCAGCGATATTTCCCAATCTGGTAATGTGGCATGCTGAGTGCTGCTGTGTGATGATCATTGGTTGGTCATTTGCGATATGATCATTTGTTTGATCATTTATCTTTGTGATTATTGCTTTGGTCATCTGTGGACCCGAAGCATGGCTTTGTTACACAAAGCGTAGCTTTGTGGACGAGACTTCGTCAGGACCTCACTCCCCGGAAATGGTCGAAACAGGAATATGCGGCAAGGTTATGAGGGTCGCGCCCTTTAGGGTATGTCATTTCCTTCTGGTAAAGGGTGGTATCATGGTATGGAGCCCAGATACTTACTCATGTTGAAACACTATATCTATTTCTGTGTGGTGTTGTTGGTATCGAGCGCTCGGATAAAGGTCCCAAAGGACCGGGGGATGACATATTCGTGTAGTAGTTACCTAGTTACAGAGGTAACCCGGCCTTGTGTTGGCAGAGATCTAACCGTAACGTTAGTTTCTCGGGACGTCCCGCCAGAGGCGATCCCATGTGGCAGTAGGAAGTTCCTTAGCCTGACCATTTGTTGGAAATCCATTCCTCCAATACGCGCCTTGTACGGTTTTAGTTGTATTACCTGCCATTCACTTATGGTGGTCACCACTGTTTGGATGGTAGCTATAGTAGGCATAGTTCGGAATGTCTATGCTGGCTAGGATTTATATTCTACTTTCGAAATTGTTTTCTACACTATGCACTAGTAATAATATCAAAAATGATTTGATTTTCGCGTAGTAAGCATCTTTGACTATCATAAGGAGAAATCTCCTCCAATTCTGCGTTTGCATTGTGTGTGTGGCGGGAGGCCTTATGGTAGTTTCATTTTCCAAAAAGCATTGCGGATTTCAAAAATTAAAATTTCTTGTTGCTTGTTTAAAGATAAAACTGTTTTTGAGTTCTCACACCAGTCCCATGACTGACCTGGAGTTTATTGTTCCCTTCCTAAACTCTGGGTGCCCACTATTTTCCACACGGGCAGTCTAGAGTTAGGTTATCAGGTTATTCTGGATTCGGGAGTTGCTGTGCAGATCTGGAGGCGAGCCAGATAGCGTAGTCTATTATTTATTGTATATAGTATTTCTTTTCCGCTGTTGTTGTTGTACACTCTGATTGATGTAATGTGATGTAATGTATAAAATGTATAGTTCTTTTGTTTTAATGAATATTCATTTATCTATTATATATTGTTCCGCTGCGACTGTGAGATTCTGTTATTGTTTCTCGTTCTGTTACTTGTTTTTCTGTTTTCTCTCTCTTTCTTTTCTTTCTTCTTCTACCTCTTTCTTCTTCTAAAACTCTAACGGTTCGATTTTTCGGCAACGAAAAATCGTGATCGTTACAGAAGATGTCCTCCCAAGTTCCTCCAAAATCAAGAATGTACATTCTCAACAAATCCTCAAGAATTATATTAACTACCTCCGTTTGACCATCCATCTGAGAGAGAGATAGGCCGTACTCAATCTAAGCCGTGTTCCTAAAGCCTCTTGCAAGCTTCTTCAAAATTCGCTAGTAAAGATAAGGTCCCTATCGCCTATTTATACTTGAGGAAATTCCATGAAGTCGGACTATCTCACGAACATATAAGGATTCCAAATAAGCTGCTGTCATCTTACTCTTAATCGGAATGAAGTGGGTGCTCTTAGTCAAACGATCTACAATCACACAAATGCTGGTATTCCACTCTCTAGATTGGGGTAAACCATCTATGAAGTCCGTCGAAATACTATCTCACTTCCATTCAGGTATATCCAATGGATGAAGCAATCCGTCGTGCTTCTTATGCTTCGCCTTAACTCTTTGGCATGCAAGCTTATTTAGCCATAAAATCTATTACATCCTTCTTTATTCCGCTCCAATAAAACACTATCTTTATGTCCCTGTACATCTTATCACCACCCGGATGAATAGTTATTCGAGAATGGTTTTCTTTTGCTAAAATTTCTCTCATCAAATCACTAGTGTGGGGCACACAAAGTCTTCCATCTCCCTTAGCCACCATTTAATATATATGGAATAGCGTTGGAGATGTCTAGAGACCTCTCCTCTGCTAATCCTATGCAAAATATCCATAAGCGCTGAATTCTCTTGCGGCCTTGAGCCAATCTGATCTATGAGGGAAAGCTTAACCTCAAATGTTGCGAATAATCCAAGGGTAATGTTCGTGGAGGGCTTAAAATCAAGGGTAGAAATAAACTCTAGGCTCTTCCACTCCATGAACATTGGACTAAGGATTGCTCTCTTCCTACTTAACGCATCTGCAACCACGTTCCCTTTACCAGGGGTATAGGCTATCTCAAAGTCATATGATGCCAAAAACTCCATCCAACGCTGCTGCCTCAAGCTTAAATCCTTTTGTGAGAATAGGTACTTCAATGATTTGTGGTCAGTGAAAGGTTTGAACCTCTCTCCTAGCAAGTAATGTCTCCAAGACTTGAGCGCGAAAACAATAGCAGCTACCTCTAAATCATGGGTAGGGTAGTTCTTCTCATAGGTCCTCAACTGCCTACTTCCATAACATACTACCCTCCTTTCTTGCATCAATACTGCTCCAAGACCCATCCTACACGCATCAGTGTATACTATAAAAGGCTTAGCTTTGTCGATTAAAACTAACACTGGTGCACTAGTAAGGGCTCTCCTTAGCATCGTAAGGGAATACTCTCAATCTACGTCCCACATGAATGCCACATTCTTCTTAGTGAGGCAAGTAAGTAGTGCTGAAGTCTTAGCGAAATCTCTAATAAACTTTCTATAATGACTAGCCAAACCAAGGAAGCTCCAAACATTGGTAGCATTCTTAGGGGCCTTCCAATCTTATACTGCAACTACCTTAGCGGGAACAACAGCTAGACCCTCTCTTGAGACTACATGCCCCAAGAAACGGATTTGCTTATGCCAAATGTGACACTTCGAGAATTTTGCCTACAACTGATGAACACAAAGTGTATGAAGAACCTCCTTAAGATGAATAACATGCTCTTCCATGCTCTTGAAAAACACCAAAATGTCATCCACAAATACTACCACGAACATATTTAGGACATCTCGAAAGACACGGCTCATCAAATATATGAAATTGGCCGGGGCATTGGTCACTCCACATGGCATAACCAACCACTCAAAGAACCCATCGGGTGTCCTAAATGCTGTCTTATCAAAGCTATCGTCGGCGACCCTAAGCTGATGAAATCCAGTAGTTAAATCATGCTTAGAAAATACTGAAGAGCCAAATAATTGATCGAAAAGATCGTCTACCATAGGAAGTGGGTAACAGCTCTTTTTCATGAGCTTATTCAACTCTCTACATTCTACGTAAATTTGAATGGAACCATCCGCCTTTGTAGCAAAGACAACTGGCACCACCCACTCAGATATTCTCCATCTGATGAAGCCTTTCTCTAATAGCTTACCGATCTGCTTATTTAACTCCTTCCTCTCCCTAGGAGCTATATGACTCACAGGTAATGCCAATGGTTTAGCATTATCATTCAGATAGTTCCTAAAGTCGATCTCTCTCTTAGGGGTAGTCCCCTAACTTCCTAGAAAATGTCTGGGAAATCACTAACGACTGGAACTGAATCTAACTCATCTAGTGATGAATCAAGGGAATAATTGAAGCTCAACATGACTGACCCCTGTGGGTCACAAGTAACCTCGAGAGTCCTACCGCTGCATGTCTCTAATTTGACGACTCTCCCCTCACAGTCCAATATCGCTCCATAAGTGGATAGCCAATCCATCTCCAAAATCATCCCATATCCTAAATCCCAGTACATAGGCATCGCACTCGAACTCTACGCCTGGTATAAAAATTTTCAAAGCCCTATAGATAATGGATAAATGTGCCGATCCTCGTATGGGGTTCGAAACAACTACAGGGTCTACTACTAGAGAAATATCTAAGTGCAAACAATCAACCAAGGAATTAGAAATGAAAGAATGCGATGCTCCGAAGTCAAAAAGAGTCCGAGTAGGAAAATCCAAAATAGAAACCAAACTTTCTACAGAGGCTTTCCTACCTCGATCCGGTCCACTACTAAAAGATGCTGCTTTCAAAGCCTATACTTGCGCTGTAGGTGTGCCTGCTCTCTGCCCCATCCTTCGAGGACAAGCTCTACTAAGGTATCCAGGCTGCTCATAATTGTAACACCTCCCCTTCCTCGTGCTCTTCTTACAATCCTTTGCAAAATGCCCAACGAATCCACAATTATGACATTTTCGGCCTTTCTTGATCCACTTTTGAGGTCCTCCTTCTTTCCACTTATCCTTATCCTTCATGTTCTTCCACCACTGTTTCTTAGAGTTTTTTGATTTAGGGATCTCCTCAACCTCTTCCTTCAGCTGCCCTGATGCAAGCTGAACTTTTTGTCGGTCTTCCAATCCTAACAACCCAAATATCTGCTCTATATCCCTTGACCAAGCTCGTGGTTTTTGCGAAATCCTTCATGCCAAAAAACGTTCTGCCTCCTAGATTAGCAAGGTCCTTTCATAGCTTAGAAAAGTTTTCTGGTGTAGGTGGATTAATGGGATCTCCACCTATCGATGCTTTATTCGGCGATAGCCTTTGCACCTCTGGTATCGTAGCTCTATGGAACCAGTCAGCCATACCATGCAAAGAAAAGAAAATTTAGGCTCGAAAGAATCAAAAGAAGGTTGAAATGGACTTTGACGGGATTTTTATAAAAACTCTTTTATACTTGAAAACTATTTCTATGAGTTTCTTTCTGAAAAATACTTTTAAAATATGTTACCTTTGAAAACTACTTCACTTTTTAAAGAAAGTTTTTAGGAATCCTGTAACCTTAGGCTCTAATACAAAGTGAAACACCCCACACCCCTTAGTATATGCAAATAAGCACACTAGAGGATATGGTGCGTTATAGGTATAGTTAAAACATCACAGAGACTGAGACTCACAAAACAAATAAAAACAGCGGAAACATTTAGATAATATCTGGACATTAAAAATTAAACTTCATTTCAAAACTAAATATGTCTTAAAAACCAAATACACATGTCTCGTAAAAAATACAATCTCAGTCACATCATTAGAGTATAATAAAAATAACCATCCCTCTCATAAGTATCGGTACATTAAAAGCCAAATAAAAAGAAAATTGAAAAGAAGAAGAATACATGAAGAATGAGAAAGCTCTGCAAATGGGTCTCCAAGAAATTCAAGTCTACTGCCTTGCCTCTGCTGGCCTCAGGGGAAAAATTGGAAATAGAGGAGTGGGTCAGACTAAAAGTCCGGTGAGTGAAAGTAACTACTAGTATTTTTAAGCAAGATAAAGATAATAGTCTTAGTAACTGTTCTAGTATAAAAGGAAGTAAAGGAAAGATAAAACCAGTATAAAATACTATTTAACTGTTTGCTTTGATTGTGATTGTTTACATTTGTCTTAGATTGCTGCTTTGATTAGGCTGAAATCCTAATCCTATTAGGCTGAAACCCTAATTCAACCCGTTGATCGGCCTTCTATCTCTGTTGTGTCACTATGAGCTAGTTCCATCCCGTGGGTCCTACCGCATAAGATACCTGTTTAGCACTTGGAACGCAGTAGCGATTTATTTACCCTAATCGGTGGTACATGCTCGGTCACCACCGATACACACTAATGCCGCTCCCTATTTTGACCTCTTATTTACCCTAATCAACATAAGCATGTCCAGCCTCACCTAATATGTTGTGAGACCATCACCTAAGTATTTTCTAAGACCATCAGTCCTAATCTGAAAGGGAATGCTGCCGATACGGGTCCTAACAAACAAAATCTAGCTGCGCCCCTTGCCCAAATCTCTCGATTTGAGCTTCTATCTACTGGCCACTTATTTACCCTATGTCCCAGCCTCACCTAATTACTACGAGACCATCAGTCCTAGTCTGAAAGGGTCCTGCCCAGCATCACCTAATCTGTTGTGAGACCATCAGTCCTAGTCTGGAAGGAAATGCTGTTGGTACGGGCCCTACTTCTATGTTTTGCTTATTAACTTAGTGTAAGTTCTTAAAATAAGCCTCTTCTATTATTTCTGCTCTTATTTGCTTATTAACTTAATCTAAGTCTTTAAAATAAGCCTTTTCTGTTATCTATGCTATATTTTCTTATTAACTTTATTATAATTCTTTAAAATAAGCCTTTTCTGTTAGGAGTTTTAGGCTCAAGGAAAAAGTTGTAAAAAAATTTAATTTTAGAGATAAGAAGTTTGTTTTAGGCCGAATGACACTTTTTAGTGTAAATCACAGAATGATAGTTATAACTATCATTTTATGCTTACACTAAAAAGTGTTCTTCATGCTAAAAAGCGTTCTTCATACTAAAAAGCAAACTTGCTGTCCCTAAGACTAAATTTTTTCGCAACTTCTTCCCTGTGCCTACTTTCCTATTTCTGTTATTTCTGATTATAACATATGTTATAATTTTCTTATTAACTTAGTCGAAGTTTTAAAATAAGCCTTTCTGTTCTTTCTGCTTAATTATAACCTACGTTATAATTGTTACTCTTCTGTTTTATCTTTTTTTAGTTATAACCACTAGTTATAAACATGCTTGCAAATATCTCAAATTTTCCTATTTCAATCCATCTTCTTTTTATTACAGTCTTTCTTATTTTACATCTAGTTTCTATAAATTTAGTGTTTAATTTTAGTTAATCCATACTTGCGAATCATTCTCTTTTTATTATTTTATTCGCGTAAAAAGGAATAAAAAAACTAACATTTACAGGCTGAATTCTAACATAAAATGGATGTAAATAAATGTAAATAACCATAGATAATTAAAAATAACTGTAAATAACTAAATAAAATAGCTAAATAAAAAATAACTAAATAAAATTGAATGAAAAGAGCTTTAAAAATTAACTGTAAATATCTTATATAAAAATTGCAGAAAACTACAACCATTGAGAACCCTATTATTTTAAATTACTTAAAAATTTAAAATATTTACTAAACACTCACCTGTGATCCTTATCTCTATTCCTTAGTCTTTCTTAATCCACTTCTAGAGTGTAGAATATTTTTATTAAAAAGATTTCCTCCTTAGAAAAAAATTCTACTTAGGGTCTAGCCTTTGACAACGAGCCCAAATAGGAGAAAATCCGAATGAGAAAAATAGCTAGGCCTAGGGTCTTAATTATAGAGTAGTTTAGAGATCGTAGACCACTGGATTTGAAGATTAAATTTGGTGCAACCACGTTATAGGCTCACTGGGAACCGTCAGATGGAAGCACGAACGCATAGGATTGAAGAAAAGTTGCAAAGCGACGTGTTCGAATGAGCAACGCCTAAAGAATTAAGCGAGTCGACCTATATATGTTAGGGGTCGACCCTAAGGTCGACCTTACCCAAGCCTAGGTCGACCTAACCCATATATGGGTCGACCTGACCCTTTGCTTACTATTTTTTTCCTTTTAATTTCTGTTTTCTTGCTTATTTCGTAACTTCTTCGTTTTAGCTCGGATTTTGACAAACTGTATATGGAAATTGACCAGAAAATTACCATGGACATAATGGTGCAACTCGCATGGCTCAATTCTAATAATTTCACAAAATTATTTTATTATTTAATTAATTCGTTAATTGATTATTATAGCTTAAATTTTGTGTTGTACAGTATGAGACTCTGGTTAATATTTTTTGGTTACTTCTAGGACTCACAGTATAGAATATTATTGTGTATAAAGAGAGTAGTTTATGGGCATTGAGTAAATGAATGAGTAACAGCAGGTGTGTAACGACCCTGAATTTTGAATAATTTAAATTGAAAATATTTAATAAATTTTTAAATATTCGAATGATGGTTTAGATTGAATTTTCAATTTAACTTTGAAATTGACGATTAAATTATAGAATTTAATCTATTGAAAGTTGAATAATAATTTGAATCTTCAATTTTAAGCCAATTAAAAATATTTCAAAGGCTTGTAAAATTCACATTGATAATACTGAAGATTATAGAAGCTTCAGAATTAAATTTTAAAGTGAATTGTTCAGTTTTGAAATTTAATCGTTCGAATCGATATTTAAAAATAGCCGTCCGAGGCGCAGTCTCGGAATTCGACGAAACCAGTTCCATTGGGTCCGTAATATTGAATTATTGCCGGATCTCAAACTTCGTATTTTTCGGAGTTAATAAGTGAGCACACGACACGTAAACGCGTTGAAAATTTTCAACGAATAAAATTTAAATTTAAATTTAAATTTAAATTAAATAAAGGACAGCCACCCTATTCCCTGCAAGCAAAGAAAACACGTTTTCTTCCCTATAATTGCTCCTAAAACTATGCCGAGAATCACGAAATTGATCGTGTAACCCATTCCTCCATCCCCTTGTTAAAACACGAAGCCCCTCCCCTTCTCTCATTCGAAACCGAAAACATCAGAAAAAAAAAAAAAAAATGGAGGCCGAAGCCCTAACTCCAATCGCGCGCGCGATAGAGGCGCACGAGGTGGTGGTGCGGCACGAAGCGCGGCAACATAGGCGAGGCGTTCAATTGGGGAGGACTCGCGTAGGGCAGTGGCGCGTGGATCAATGGAGGCGAGGCGCGGCGGCACGAGGGGTTGCGCGCGAATCAATGAAGGCGACGATGCCGTGAAGGGCGGCGCACGGCAGCGTTCGTGATGGGTAGTCGATGGAGCGACGTGGTGGTGACGCGCGATCGAAATCGCGAGGCGCAGGCGCACGCAATTGGCGCGCGAACAGGATGGCGGCGCTTGGAGTTGTGCTCGTGCGTGGCAATGGCAGTAGTGGCGGCGTCGATTGGGAATGCAATGGCGTTCGAGTTGATGGCTGCGGCATCAAAATCGAAGAGGGGTTTCGATGTTTGCAGTAAGGTAATTTTATTTTATTTTATATATATATATATATTTTTTTCGTATATGTATTGATTGAAAAAAAAGAAGAGAGAAGCATGAAAAAAAAAACATTTTAACAGTAAAGAAAAAATATTTGCAGTAAAGAAAAATTATTAAGAATTTAAATTTGATGATAAAATGATTTATTTAAGGAAATTTGATTTTTAAGTTAAATAAAGAAAATAAATTTATTTAACAAGAATTTGGTTTAAAAGAAAATAATTTAATAAAGTTTATTAAAAGAAATTTAAATTTTAGTCAAATTGATTTATATTAAAAGAAAATGTGTTAGTCGATTTAATTTATAAAAACGAAATTTAGTTCAATTGGAAATTCCTAGTTAAAATTATTTTTAAAGTAAAATAATTAGTTAAACTAAATTTATTGAAAGAGATTGATTTAAAGATATTAGTTTAAAGTAAAACAATTAGTTAAAATAAATTGTTCGATCACTTCGAATATTGATATATTATAAAGAATAGTTTTGAATTTAAATTTTGTTAAATCAAAATATTAAAAAGAAATCGTTTGAAAGCCAAAAACGATTTATTAAAAAAAAGGATTAGGTTTGAAATTTGTAACCTTTAGTTAAACAAATTTAATTAAAGAAAATCAGTTTGAATTCAGATTTTTAGTTCGAAACCAGAAATTTTTTATAAATTTAATATTTGTCAATTAAAATTATTAATTGATAAGAAAGAGAAATTTAATAATTAATTGGATAAATTTAATTTAAGGGTAAGTTAATTAAATCTATTTAAGAAGAAAATTAGTTTTAAAATTAAATTGTAGTTGAATAAAATTATTAAAGGAATTGGTTTAAAACAAAACCATTGAATAATTAAAACAATCAAAAATGAAAATTTAATTTATTCGATTGATTCGAATATTAATGAATTGTATAAATATTTATACAAGGTATAAATGAAGAAAACAAGTTGAATTGGAAGTGGATGGCAAACGGGAATAAAGGTGAGAACTTCTCACTCAAAAGGAATTTTATTGTTTATTTAAATTTTAAATAGTTAGATTTAAAATTTGCTTGACTGTGTTGATTGAATGATTGAATGATGATTGATATATATATTGGATGTGAATAGACCCTATACGCCGTTAGTAAGCGGAGGTTATTTATTACACACATATACCGCGATATTCCACCTTGAAGTGGGATTGGTATTATATTATATATATAGCAATATATATATATTGGCATATGTATATATTGCAGTTGATTGATTTCCCGCATTTTCTTTTAGCGGATGAGACCCTATGCGCCGTTAGTAAGCGGATATATATTTTATAAAATCCCATATACCGCGATATTCCGTCTTGAAACGGAATGGTATTGTGCCAATGTCTGTGGATGCAGGGAAACAGGTTGGAGGGATCCAATTGGATTCCTCACAAATATTTATTGATTTTAAATATTGTGATGTTTGATTGTTTATCATATCGATATATGATATTGGAAAATCGTGATTGACTATTTGAGGTGTTGCATCATCGGATCCAATTTTTGAAATTTAAAAATAACGATTTTAATTTCAAAAAGGATTTTTGGAAATATACGTTTATTAAATATTTTTGGAATTGATCCATTATAATTAAATAAACGTTATAATTTTTTAATGTTATAAAAATTTTATTTTTGAGAAATATAGTAAAAAAAAAAATTGATTTTTTGAAAATATGGGATTTATGATTTTATAAAATAGTTTAAACTGAGATTTTTGAATCTATTGTAAAAAAAAGTTTAAATATAGGATTTATGAAATTGGATTATTTTATAAATCAAAATGATGGAATTCTAAAAGAGTTTAAAAGATGTTTTAAAATAATAATACAAATTCATTTGTATTAAAAGATTTATAAATTGATATTTGTAAATTAAAAATATTAGAAGTGTAAAACGAACTTTTTTTAAGTGTTAGAAAAAAAATTGTAAATGAATTTCATAAATTGGAATTATAGAATTATAACGGTGAAGTTATAAATAGAATTTTATAAGCAGTAGGTTTATAAAATTTATAAAGTTATTAAAGGAATGAGTTGGATAAATAAATGAATCTTATAAGTTATAAAATTTATAAATTTGAGAAGTTCAAAGAAACAATTTTGTAAATAAATAAATTATAAGTATTTGACTTATAATATGAATTTTTAATATATCACTGTGATATGAACTGAGATAGGTTAATAAAGGAAATTTATAAAAGGAAGTGGTTATAAAATAAATAGAAATAGAATTTATAAACGTTGTTTTATAAATTCGAAATGACTTATTTTGATAAGTAAAATTGTTGTAGTTTATTTATAGAGTTATATTCATGTTTTAGACAGTGAATAATTCCTTAAAATAAAATGAATAGAAAGATGAAATTTGTTAACGTAATATATTCACGTTTTTGAATAGTGAATAATATGTTAAAGGAATTATTTTGAACATGATGTTTTAAATAGAATTAAAACGATCTAATGATGTTCTAAAATATGTTGAGATTCGAAATCATAGATTTCAACATTTATTGTTGAAATAGATGTTTTCGAGAAATAGAAGGAAATAATAGATTATAACACTGTTGTTATAATAGATAATTTCCGAAAGGAAATGTTTTGTATAGTATTGGGATTTATATATCTATTTTAATTTCGAATCCCTATACTAGTGATTTTGGGTTGTTGTAACGATGTTTTACGCAACATTCGTTTTGGCCCAAATAAATATGGTTAAGTGAATGATTTCCTTAAAGAATGAAATATATACTTAATTTCGATTAGAGTATATGGAATATTTTCCAAGGTTGAAAATAAATAAAATTTGTGGATTACTTATAAAATAAATAAGTATGGAAATTGTTTTTTTCCAATGAGAAATGGAAAGTTTAGAGAATTTATCTTTTTGAAGATAAATTGAAAATGAATATTTGAAATCGTATATTCATAAATATTTTGGAAGTATAAATTCAATATGGAATTTATAAATGGAATTGGGAAAATAGGTTTAAAAATAAATATTGATTTATTTTTGAAATATGAAAAGTTATATCTTCTAAAGATATTTTTGGAATTAAATAATTTGGAAAATTATTTGGATTCTGGTGATGTTGGCATATCTATTGATAGATCAATAACCGACTATCGATATTTACCTTTGAATAGGTATTTGTTGTGAATTGTTTGAAATTGAATGCCACACTTATTTTTTTTAAAAATAAGCGCTCACTATTCGGGTTAACCGGGAAAGGACCATGGGGTCGTATAACCCATTCCGAATATGTGATACGTCGTTATGAATTGCATTCGAAGACCGGTGTTGAAGACCGGATATTTTCGAAAACGAGAGGGTTTCTTGTTGATTGTCTCTGCACTGGCTGATCCCCGGTATAGAGATCTCCATAAGTGATGGGAAATCCGAACGTGATTAGAAATTATTCGGATTGCAAGGACTTCTTTGTAAGTGCCTTCGGTTCTGTTCGAGCCCGGAACAGACTTGTATGGATTGTATGTCTGACATTACAAGTTGAGATATAAAGCCGATTTCTTTCAAATATATTTCTGAGGTGGCGGAGAATTTATTCTTTTAGCTTAACACCCTTCTCTGAGACGTACGAGTTCAGAGGTTATATAGTTGAAGTTATCAGCGATATATTCCCAGTTTGGTAATGTGACATACTGAGTGTTGCTGTGAAATGATCATTGTGTTGATTATTTGTGATAGGATCATTTGTTTGATCGTCTATCTTGGTGATCATTTCTATGATCATTTGTTGACCCAAAGCATGGCTTTTGTATAAAGTATGTTTTTGTGGACGTGACTTCGTCGAGCCTCACATCCCGGAAATGGTCAAAACAGGAAGGAAGCAGCAAGGTTATGAGGGGTAGCGCCCTTTAGGATATGTACATTTCCTTCTGGAAAAGGGTGGTATCATGGTATGGAGCCCAGATACTTACTCATGTTGAAAACACTTTATGATTGTGTGAATTGATTACGAGCGCTCGGTTGATAAAGGTCCCAAAGGACCGGGGGATGGCATATTCGGTCAGTTGTTACTCAGTTAGGAGTAACCCGGCCTTGTGTTGGTAGAGATCCGGTTTGGTTCTCGGGGATGTCCATCCAGAGGCATTCTCATGTGGCAATGGGAAGTTCCTTGGCCTGACCATTTGTTGGAAATCCAAAGAAACAATACGAAACTTGTACGGTATTAGTTGTAGAACCTGCTATTCACTTATGGTGGTCACCACTGTTTGGATAGTAGCTATAGTAGGCATACGATAATGGTCGTATGTTGGCTAAGATTTATATCCTACTTTCGAAATGAATTTGTTATACACTATGCACTAATAATAATATCAAATGTTATTTTTAATGCGTATCAAGCATCTTTGACTATCATAAGGAGAAATCTCCTCCGATTCTGCGTTTGCATGTGTGTGTGTGCGGGAGGCCTTATGGTAGTCTCATTTCTAAAAAGCATTGCGAATTGAATTTAAAATATTCTTCTATTTTGATTTTAAAAGCAAATAAACTGTTTTGAGTTCTCACACCAGTCACATGACTGACTCGGAGTTTATTGTTTTCCTTCCTAAACTCTGGGTGCCCACCAATTTCCACACGGGCAGTTAAGAGTTAGGTTTATCAGGATATTCTGGATATTCTGGAGTTGCTGGAGGCAAGCTGGATGGCATGGCGTATTATTTATATAGTATTTCTTTTCCGCTGCACTGTTTGTTGTTGTATGATGTTGTACACTCTGATGATATGATGTAATGAAATATAATGTGATGTAATAACTGATATAGTTCTTTGTTTAAAAATTATTCATTTATTATTATATGTTGTTCCGCTGCGAATTGTGAGATTCTGATATTGTTCCGTAGTTGTTCTATTCTGTTCTATTTTTCCTTGTTCTCTGTTTTTTTCCTTTTCTCTTCTTCTACCTCTTTCTTCTTCTTAAAACCCATAACTATTCGGTTTTTCGGCAACGAAAAATCGTTTCCGTTACATGGTGGTATGGAATTACTATGCTGATATTTGTTCGATTACTTTTTATATGTAAATATCTATTTCATTTGTGGGTTGGAAATTTTATAATGTCGTCTAGAGGCGACTATTTAGAGCTTGGTAGTCGAGGGTTCTATCAATCTCCTTGTGCTATAAGTTGGAGTTTTGTTGGGATTTACATATTCGTTCTCTTGAGACTAACTAGCCGAGTATTATTATTATTTACTCTTAAGGCTAGTAGTAGAGAAATTATTTTGTTGTGACACTCTTATTGGGACTTTTAAAGTCAAGACTATTTTGTGTAACCCTCACTCATCGAGTTGAGGGGATCGGTTATTTCTTCTATTAGGAATTATTGAGTTGAGAGTATTTACTAGGAAAATACATAATAGGGTTCACGACACCGTGAAAAGCATGTAAATACTAACTACTAGATAGGCTAGTATCGATCCTAGCGATCCTGATTATAGGGCCGTGCTCCAAATCCGTGATGTCATTTTGTTGAGTTTGTAGACCGAGGATTATTACTCTTATTAGAGCCATTGTCCAAACATCACATGAGGACCTATAGTCCATTACCAAGGGTGAGTCTGAGTCATCGCCAATGCATAGGGTAATCTTAAAGCATGTTTGTAACATGCGACGAATATGAGTGTCACGATACTAGAAATGACTAAGGGACTGTAGGAAATGGTTGTAGTCATTAGCGTTTCCTAGAGTAGTTCTGTGATACGTCAGTCTCCCATCTGGATAACTTAGGTAGACCCACTATTTATGAGACATTTGATGTATCAGCTTATTAGAGACGATGATTATATGACATTAGAGACTGGCTTCATGCTCGTCTATCACTTGAGATTACCTAACCCGAAACAGCTGTGTGTTGTCTATCTATGACATTGGAGACTTGTTGTGTGCTTATCTATCATTGTCTCATAAGAGCCAACTGTTGAGAGGTCTTTTTGATTGATTTTTTATTTCTACCTTTTAAGACCATTCGGTCGAGAGTCTCACCTCTCTAATGACCATGGGTCGAGATTAATGATTTGTACAACATTGAGTATTTGATTGACTTTGGTGTTTATTGAGTTTATGTTTCTTGATGTCTCCAATGGCCTAACAATCGAAAGTCCTTACTTCCATTAGGACTATAAATCAAGTTAGTAGTTTGGATATTGCTTTTGATATTTGTGTGCATTGTGTTTTAATTTGGATTTGTATTTCTTGCTATCTCCAAGGACCAATAGTCGAAAGTTTTTACTCTCGTTGCGACTGTAAGTCGAAATAGTATTCCTGTATATTAATTTCTATGTTTTGTATGGATTATATTCTACTTGGGTTCTACATTTCTTGATTTATCTTCTATGGCTCAAAATTAGAAGTTATTACTTCCGTTAGGGTTGTAAATCGAGATTTATATGCTTTGTTAGTGAAATTTTTATTGTTTATCTGAGATTCTGTATTTCTTGGTTTATCTTTTAGGACCTTACAATTAGAAGTCTTCAATTCTATTAGGACTGTAAGTCAAAATAGATTTGTTATTGATTCTCATGCTTTGTATAAATTGCGATTCATACTTTTATTTTGAATTTTATGAATATGCAATGTGCTTGTCTATAGTATTTTTTGGTTTGATGGCTTTGATTGTATCATCCAATTTATATGCATCGTGATTCTTATATGCTTATATGTATTCCATGGTGATTATTGAGATGTATTGCACGGTATATTATTGTGATAACATGTTGAATATTATGTTATGTCGTATTCTTGTTATGCCTTTATATTACCATGCTTTACTGTTATGTACTCACATTTGAATTTAGATATAGTCTGACTCGTTTATTATTTACATAATACTCAGGTTAGTCTGATACATTTTCATGTTCAGGAACAAGAGACCAATTTTGATTATTGAGCATGATGGAAACTAATTATGCATTATAGTTATGTGTTTTAACAACCCATACCTTAATGGGCCTAAATTTTGACAAAAATCGAAATCCAAGTACATTAAAGCGTAGATCGTTGGAATAGTACCTGCAAATAAGCATGAGCATTATCAGAGATTGATTGAAATCTAAACACACAACGAAAACAATATTACGATAAGAATACTAATTGTGATTGCTATCATGGAATTAATGGTATTCCTTGGATAGTAGATTGTCACACCAGCTCGAGCAGAGAGAAAAGAAGAATTCTCCAACAACAAAACACATCCTAATCCAGTGACCCGCTCTTTTAAATCTGTCCTATGGGTTGTAATGAGAAGGTGGTCATAACAATATTTTGGTGACTAGAAAATCTATAAACTATCCATAACATAAATTTATACCATTTGATTTCCGTTTAATTATTATATCTAATAAGGTTAGCAATTCTAATCTAACCTTGCATTGCACACACGATTACTTACGTACCCGTTCACAAGGTACAAAATACCGACGCAGCCTTATCAACCACCCAATACTTCCATACCCATTTGCCACCTTTTAATTCTGAATATGAAGTTGGCTTCCACTATCGCCACATAATATTTTTAAAAGAGAAATATGAAGACTTTTTCATTTATGACCTCAACTGAGGTAGACTACATCATTTAAGACCTATTCCCATGGTGGACTTCTAGCGTCATCTTTATTGGTCTATTGGTCCTAGCTACATAGATATTTGATCACTATCTATGGCTTTATAATTTATAATAGCCATATTACTAGCGCATCTACCGTTATTAAAGTTTTAGTAATATATGAGACTATACCCAAGCCATTTAAAACCTCATTAACAAGGACTAGGCATGCCCATGACCATTTAACATTAATTTAAAGGTAGGCCTTTTCCATTTAATACCTAATCTCAAGGAGGGTTCCTCACTGGTACTATCAAGCTGACATTACTTGGAAATCTCATTGGCTACTTAATACTTTCTTCATAGGAAAGAAGCAGACACTATAACCACTTAATATGTGAAACCTGAGGTGAACCATTTCCCAAGATATCCATCATCATTCTTAATTATAAATATGGAAGCTCGTTAGGAGTAAACTCCTTTCGGTAGGGAGGTGGGCCATACAATAACCACTTAATACCTCAACACTAAAGTAAACCTTTCTAGATATATCTTTATTTATTTGGAGCCTCACTAGGTTACTTAATAATTCTTTTTAGGAGAAAGGGGGACCCTAAAACCGCTTAATACCTCAAACCTGAAGCGAATCCTTATGGAGGTATCTCTCACCGCTCATAATTACAAATTTGAACCATTTCACACTTTTAGGTTAAGAATGCAGGCCCAATCTCTCATGTCACATGGGTCCTAGGATTAGCAATATCTCACATTAGTAGTAAGCGCATCAGACTTTTAGTAGCCTCATAGTGAAGGGAAGTCTTCCGTCAAGTGACTCTACTGTCCTCGCATCACTAACCTACTAAGTCCAATTAACCATCTTAAGTCTTTACTTATATTATCTTAGGTAGACATTGGACATAGCTTACTAATTCTCTTTTTATTTAAGGAAATATGATTTATCCTACATACTTATCTGCCCATAAATCCCCTTTAATGCTTAAAAATGTCAATTTGTCTATAAAATCCTAACGGATATTTCCTAAGACATTTATGTATGATTATTAATTTCAAATTAGTAACCTTTTTAACTATTCCATATTTATTAATTCAATATCTTTATTTATCAGTCCCATTAATCCATTTACACTATCAAAGTATTGCAACATTCATATTTATTACCATTTATTTCCTATTTATTGGAGTAACAGCCTTTTAAATTCCTTTCTCATTAATTATTTATCCTAAACGTGAATATTACGCGTAAGCATTGTTATTAGCTAAGTTTTATTTTAATTATTGTAAGTGTAGTAAATTACGTGCAAATATATACTTTTATCAAATATATTCCAGTTATATATCCTTACTAAAATATTCTTTACCACGTTCAATTGTTGGAATCATATCTAAAGAGATTATCCGCTATTATTTCCATAAATTGGTCCAAAACTAAAAATTTAACTTTAAAATATAAAAGATTACATCGTTTGGAATTTTAAGGAATAATCATTTACTTTTATTACTGAAAGAGGTAGTGTAAACTACAATGAATTCATACTTTACACATCTTTTTCTCTTTTTACTAACATCTATTCGTTGTTAGATCAAATGTTGTATTTTCCTAAAAGGGAAAGTGATCAAACTAATTTACAATATTAAATAAATCTAAATTCCAACAATCCAAACATAGAAAAGTTTACATTCCAACAAGATTAGGATATTAATCCAAATTCATAACATTATTATACAACTTATTTTCAGATCTGGATTAAATTTCATTCAAATCAATATTCTAAATTCATACTTTTGGGATTGATTTTCAGATCAGGTTGTAAACAATTCTAAATCAATTCATTAACAAAAATTTATAGGCAATATCTATTATATTCAGATTATATTTAATTTGTTGCCTACAACTCATATACAGTTATCCAGTTAGGCACAATAATCAAATAATTACCAACTAGATAATTTTCATATTATAACAGTCTAAAAAATTTCCCACTCATCTTTTAAAAGCAATCCAAATTTCCAAATCTGAAGTATAACCTTAAATTCATCTCTAAATCCATTTTAGTCCAAGAAATATGTATAAAAGGGTTATATACGTATATTAGAATTATAGATCTGAGATGAGATTTGAGATTGAGAGAGAAAATAGATACAAATATACAAACATATATAAATTACCTTAAGTACGCGCATAGTTGATCCTCTTCTATTTTTCTTTTCATTTGATTTCTATTCTTCTATATGAAAATAAATACAAATATCTTATTTTTATAATTTTGAAAGAAAGCGGAGAAGAAGAAACGTAGAGCTTCGCTACCGCCTTTAGAAAAATATGAGAAAAGAAGGGAAGGTTGGCCTAGATTTATAGGCGTAATAATCAATCTCAACCGTCAGATCAAAATATATTAAATCCGTGCCGTTAAGCCTAGGCTAATCCTAGCTGCCACACAGGGAGTGGTCGACCGCCCTACATAGGGGTCGATCGCCCATGATGGTGGGTCAACCTTTCAGCCAGGGTTAGTTTAGTTATTTTTCTTTTTTATTTATTTTTCGTTTTAAATTCGATTTTTGTGCGTAACTTTTTCATTGGGCATCCGGTCGCAAAACTCCAAATATGAAAGTTGTTCAAAATTTCACTATAACACAATGGTGCATGTTTCGTGGTCAAATTAAACAATTTGCACAAGTTCCATTTTTTGAGCCTAATTAATTAACTAACTAACTAAATAACCAATGCAAAATTACAAGTTCTTACATTCTTCCTCCCTTAAAAAAAATTTCATCCCTAAAATTTCACCAATGACTAAGTCATGTTTTGGCTTCTAATTACACTAAACTACACAACGAATGAGTGTATAGCCAATTTTGCAACTAAATGTGCACAAGTGCATAGTGTATTACTATACCACCACATAGAAAATATGTATGTAGAATGATTCTAAATCGGATCCTCCTATATGAATGCATTTCTTTGGAAACACTTATGAAAAATATGACGCAAACAACCTATATATGTACTGGCAGTTCTACACGTATGCAGCTTTTGTAAAATCTTTTCAACCAAAACCCCATACTCTTACAAATAGAAGTAAGAAGAAGCCAATTTTATATCCACTTCCTACTATCCAATAACCTAACGCATCGAAAAATTACTTCCTAAACTTTACTCCTATGCCCAAAAATGGAATTTATGTAGAGAATTTAACACTCTTACCATTCTGTAAATTTCTCATTCCCGTAGTACAGTGGAATTTTCCCCACTGTCCTGGATTTACTCCAAATTTATCACATACAAAATTCATAATGAGGCTTATTTTCAAGCTTTAAAACGAAATCGAGTCTAAAAACAGACTCGCGTGGGTCGTGGAAAAGGTATAAAAATAGAAATCCCAAGGCTAAAACAGTTTTTTCCTTGTTATCGCTTGCAATTATCGCGTTGTCGATCCTAATGCACCACTAATTCCGCAAATTCTAACTCTATTTATGTTTCCTATGCTTAACACGTGGTCTTCAAAATCAAATATTTCACAAAAATCTTTCTCATTTTTCGAATTTGTAGGTCATTTGAAAAATAAAATCATAAAATTTTTATATGCACGTTTCCCTTGAAATCAAATTTTTGGACAAAAATTCTAAAATAATTTAAGAGCCAAGAATAATTAAAATCTAATTTTTTTTTTCAAAAGAGAAACTTTTAAAATCAAGGGGAAAGTTTTCAATTATTTTCCTTCTCAAAAGTGTTGACAAATCAAGCCATAATTCAGTGTAGTCGGAAGTCGGTTATGCAGTAAACGCATAAACCAGATTCTAAAATTCTACAACTAACATTTACTGTAAAACTTGATATTTTACATAAAGAAAAATGCCAACACATATATTATTCAAAAACGTAGCTTTTAAATTACATGAGCAATGATCCGTTATACCAAAACAACTTTATCATGTCCTTTACTACAATATTCCAACTATTCTAATCTTTCAGTCTTTTGTTGCATTTACCGTTACTTAAGTGTCTTTATGAAATTCCCATATTTATACAGCTTCTCGACTATGCATATATAAGAGCCGTTTTCATTTCCATAATAAATAAAACAGTGCATAAATAGGAACTCATAATATCAAACGTGTCTTTTATAAGAGACAACTAACAGTTACAACCCAAACGACCTAACATAAAATGACAAATGCTGGAAGGGAAAATACAACAACATAAATTTAAAATAATGCCTACAGAATACGAGATGCCTTACTCTTCCATTGGAGCTCGATCCATTGTTGCGAACCTTGAATTCTCGTTGCGTGGTGGATGTACAACCAATTTCGTGCCGTTAGCATTGCCGGTGTTGCCGATGGCTTCAAAATTGCCATCTTCCTAAGAAAGGATCTAATGATGTCAAAACTTTCTACTAAACTGCCTATCCAAGAAGATTCACACGTATTACCTAAAGTTAAGAGTGGACAGGTTAATAAAACAAAAAGTAACTCTATGGAATGCTAATCCTTGATCAACAAATTACGTCATAAGGGTGCAGGTCCAATTGATGACGATGCTGCCAATACTAGCATAGGTGGTCTTCTGCACCATAGGATAAATTCGGTCATAACTTCCCATCTTAGGGATGATGTGTGCTAAATTATGCACCCAACCAGAAGGCAATCAAACGTACATTATCCGTCTTTCGAACTTCGACATCCCGAGAAATGATCTGTTGTAAAATCTTTAAGTCGGTCACTTGAAAATCATCCAAGTCCGTGTCCTTTGTGGAGGCCTCCAAAATCTTAGCGAGGTCATCATTAATCAGCTCAAACAAGACACCCTTCACCTACGAACGAATCAAATTGTGACCTCCATCGAAATTCTGCATCAACAGGGCATCGAAAAGGCAGATGCAGTAGGGGTAACTTTTCTGCTCAAAGGTCTCGAAATAGAGTATCGGTGTAAATTCTACTGCGACAAATAGCTTTTCCAGCCCAAAAACAACGTAACCTTTTAGTTATTCTGGTCCAGCTAGGTGGCCTCTAGAGGGGTGAGCCAAAATGGTACGAAGATGAACCGACGGTGCAGGAAGGTGTCTAGGGCTAAGACATGGTCGGAAGGAGGGAATAAGGTCTAGATCTGGAATAGTGATGGGGTAAGATCTAATGCGTAAAAGCTAGCATGAGGGGGAAAAGGCGAAGCTGCTTCTCCAAGTGAAAAAACTACATCGCTTAGTGTTGGAATAGAGAAGAGAGGTTGCTACTTGGAGAAGGAGGTTGTAACACTCCTAATTTTTGATAATATTATTCAGAAGATTTAATTAGACAAATTGAGTTGAATAATATAAATATTATGTGATAAGTGGCTTAAGATTTGAATAGATCTAATTAAGGGCATGCCTAATAAAATAATTAAATGGGCTTAAGAATAGTTTTTAGGTTAATTAAACTACATAAGGGTATATTAGGAATTTGCCACCCATAACCTTACCCTTATATATTTTTGTTCCTACCATTTCATTTCCATTCACATCATTTTAAGAACGAATCTAAAAATATTAAGAGAAGCCGACCATAATCAAAGATAAAAGGAATTCAATTAAAAGCTATAGAATCAAGCTTAGGGGAAATCAACCTCAATCCAATCTCCTTACCTAAATCAAGGTGAATAACGATTCCATTTCTATTTTTTTTTTGAATCTGGATTTAAGGGTAAAACCGTTTTTAGGATGAACTGGATGATAATATGCTTGAATATTAGTTTTTTTAACTTAAACAAAATTGTTTAAATGGGAATATACTTGGTTCTAGGGCAAAATCAATTTATATTGATGTTTAAATGCCACGGGAAAATTTATGTTACATAAAATATGATTTTGGGGTTGATTTTTAATTTTAATAATTTTTCAAGCTATGGAAAGTTTGTTATGAATTTTCAAAGGAAAATATGGTTATTTGGGTTTATAAATTTATTTCAAAAAATATATTAATAATATGGGTCTAAAATTTTGATATATTTGATAACATGATTAAAGTGAATTTCTGGAATTTTTGGGGATTTTTTCAAAGTGATTTGCTTTGCAAATTAAATTGTTTTAGAAGAGGGACTTCTTTGCAATATGGTTTTGCTTAATGGAAGGGCTTATTTATTTAACTTAACCGTGGTTTAGATTTTAAATTAGCGGTAGTTATCTTAGTAAAAGGTTTGAAAAGTGAGGCAATCAAATTGGTGTATAACATGGCAGGTTAGTTAGGAAAAGCTTTACTTTAATTATTATTAAATCATGTTTTTCCAAATAAGTTGGTTTCGCCTACTTTAGGAGTACCTTTCAACTTACAGCTTCCGCCTTCCACCGAGTCGAAACCTACTAAGCTGAAACGAATACAAAAGGTATCCCAAAGATGGTACGTAGTGGGTTGGAGAAAGGCAGAAGGTTAGGTGCCGAAAGCATGGCTTCCAAAGGGGTCGATATCTTTTTTTGTTTTAAAAAGAAATGCTCCTGCCATTGTTTTATTTAAGCCTTCGACGGAGTCAAAGCATATATTTTTGAAAGAGGTTTCAAAATCTTTTGAAGGGGCTACCATCAACTTATGTTTTCTTTCGAATGGGTTCCTTTACTTATGAAATAATGCTTTGAAAGAAGGGGTTCCAACCTAGTCGAAGCCCTCCTACCGTTCTTTAGACTTTCAATGGTATTGAAGTTGTCAATGCTTTCAAAAGGAAGTGTTAGCTTTTAAAGATATTTTAAGCCTCTTCCTAAATGATTTTGAAAGAGTCCAAGGGTTTCAAAGGTAATGGCTTCGAAAGAGGTTTCGATGCTATCCATCAATGCTTTGTTTAAATGGTTTGAAGCTTTCGAAAGGGATTGTGTCGACGCCATCATGTTTTCCCTAATATTTTTATATGATAAAGATGGTTTCAAAAGAGATGCTTTTGCTTATATTCATTTTGAGCCAAATAATATTTTAGGTATAAACCTAATGGTTTCGAAAGGGGGACTTCCAGTGATTTCGGAAGGGTTACTTCCAATGGCTTCGAAAGGGGGACTTTTAGTTGATTTCGAAGCTATGCTTCCAAAGTTAAATGTTGATACTTTAATACATTAAAAAGGTTTTAAAGTGTTCAAAAGTCAGGAGCCTATGTTTTGAAGATAGATCTATATGCTTTCGAAGGAGGGTATCCAATGAGGTCGAAAGCAAGGTTTTAAAGGTTTCAAAAGGTTTTGTAACCCAAACTCATTTTTAAAAGAAAACCCATGCATAAATTAAAGGAGTTTTGTAATAGTTTTAAGAAGAAGCTTTTCTTGATAAAATTATAGGTTAAAGGGATAAACCATGTTTTATATGAAAAATACTTCAAGGACATTAAACCTGCAAGAGTGGCATTGTTTTGTAATTATGTTTGCTTCTTCAAATATAGATATATTAATGTTATAATGGGCCCATAACTGCATTTTGGGGATAAAGGGTAGAAGAACCAGCTTGGTTAACCTGGTAGTGAATATAAATTGATTAAACACTTGATGAGTAGAATTTCATTAAGAGGTCAGTGGGACCAGAATATAGGATGCCTAAATATGAATGTTGTCTGGGAGATAGGTTCATAGTGATCCCTTGAAAACTATGATTAGGAAGTTATTGGAGTTACCAATAGGTTCATAGTGATCCTATGAATACTATGTTATAAAGAGTGGATAGCAGGGGCCAATTGGTTTGTAGTGCAGCAATGAAAACTATATTCAGATTAAGTTATTGAAAGTTGTCAATAGGTTCCTAGTTAACCCATGGAAACTAAGATAAGGGAAAAGTTATTGGAGTCACCAATAGGTTCAGGGGAATCCATGAATTAATTAAGTTAAGTGGCAAGGGCCAATAGGTTCATAGTGCACCCATGTAAACTATGAAATAGGACAGGGAGTCCATATTATATGAAAAGGTTATTAGTAAGCCCATTAAAACTAATAGGTTAGTAGTGACCCTAGAAACTATACATGAAGTAAATTAAATAGAGGATGAGAAATGCAGTATGCTTTAACAAGTTTGCATATCTTCATGACATTTTGAAATGACTATGTTTTAACCATTGTAGATGCAGGAGCATAGTATATGGTTTGATAAAGGTTTTAGGATACTAGTGAGGGGAAAACCCGTTCCGCTAAGCGGTGTGGTATCACTAGATATCTAAATGATTTAAGATGGTAGATTATCATTCATACCGGGCTTTATGTCTGAATCAAAGTTTATGTTTTCCCCTTAAACTCTTGGGTGCTAAATTGATATTGAGTAGTTTGAGAGTTGAGGTTTTTCAGGTACCTCTTTAGACGAATAAAGCTTCCAAAGATGTGCAGGAGGCATGATGACTACATAGAGTTTTCTTTTATTTTTTTCTGCTATGTTGTTTGTAATGGAAAGTTGTTACATTGCCTGTATATACTCTGATCATCCAAGGGGGTATCTTCATATGTCGCTCTTGGCGTGTATTGTAATAAGTATATTTTCTCTAAATGTGGTTTACGATGGTGGGATTATGTAATGAATTGGAAATGATTCGAAATGGAATGTGATCTTGTTTGAAGTTTTATTTTTTTTTCCATATTTATGTGTTTCTATGTATCAATGAATCTAACTATGCCAAGGATTAATAACTATGGATGATTGCAGCATCCATAGCCATTAGTTTTGGGCCTCTAAGTAGGGAGATGTTACAGAGGTGGTTGAAGCTATGGTTCGACTGACTGAGGAAGGAGGGATGAAAGAATGCAATTTGGGAAATTTGGACGCAACTTTTATAGTTCTATTCCATTTTCGAGTTATGCTAAATTCATTAACTAGTAGACCACTCTACGTTTACCGCTAGGTTGTCAGCCGTTAGACGGGCTTTGAGCGTTAATTGAACCTAGACCCAGTTAGGGTTGGATTAAATAATAATAATAATCATTTCGCGTAGTCTTCTTTGATTCGACATGATCCAAAAAATTCATGTCCTCATCACAGTAGTGTCAAAACCTATCACCTAATCTCGAACCATGCTCCAGCAATTCATAGTAGTCCAAACAAAACTGTTGCGAAACAACAACAATTCAAAAACCCAAAAATATTCCAACTGCTATTTCATGTCTACTTCACGTGGAAATATTTCTTCCAATTGACAGTGATTCAACAAAACTTTAAACTATATACCCTAATTGGATGTCATTTATACTTTGTCTATACCTTAAAATGAGAAAATCTAAAACCTCGATTTTATAAGCCGAAAAATCATTAAGCTAAGTATATGCACCTTATACTTGTTTCAAAATAATAGAAACTATTAAATACCAAAACTTCCCTTAAAAATCAAAATTATATAAATATTTCAAGATGTCCAAAAACCTTTTTAAAACACAAATTTCCCAAATTGGAAAACTATGTCCTTGCCAAAAATAAAAATTAGGCCTTTGCTTATATATATAAATGTTTAAGGATATAAAGAATTAATCCTTTATAAACTAAAAATTTCTTATCATGACCAACATAATAGTATACGCGTTTCTTTGAAAATTAAAATTTCAAAACTTTCCCCAAACAAAATTTTCAAAATAAATCCTTGGATATAGAGATCCATTGTAACCCTTTTTCCAAAATTAAGGCATTTCCAAAGTATACTCTATACAAGTTCTCTCATAGGTTATAGATTAAGGAATTGACATCAAAGAGGTGATCACTGAATGCATCCTAGCGCAAACTTGCCTCCGGACAATTGCAACATACAGACTATAATTTTTTCCCATCTGGAATAAATGTGTATCTCTAACTATAACTCAATATAAAAATCCAAAATCACAAGGTAGCTAGAATCTCAACCATTAAGTCGAACACATCCAGTCATCCGAGATTTAGCCATATGCCGTGCTCATGCCATTTATACAGCACCTTACACATTGCCAGCACTCCATAGGGTATTACGAGGTCGGCGTAAAAATTTACATTCTAAGATATTTCTAACCCATAGTTACTTTTCCCATTCCTTCGAAGTGGAACTACAACTACTTCTATAATGAAATTCTTAGAATCTAACATAAAAATATAATAATACTAGGTAGAAAAATATGAATAATTTCTCTAAGTTTACCTTAATTCCTCCGATCTACTAACCTAAGCTCTGATATCAAATGAAAAAGCCCATACATTAATGGGACTAATTTCGAAAAAAAATCAAATATCCAAGTCCATCAAAGCACAAATCATTGAATTAGTACCTGCAAATAAGCATGAGTATTTTCAGAGGTTAATAGAAACCTAAACTGACAGCGGAAATAATAATAGGACAAGAATACTGATTATGACTCTACTATGGAATTAATGGTATTCCTTGGATAGTGGATTGTCACATTAGCATCAGACAAGAGAGAAAAGAAGACTTCTCCAACAACGAAACACATCCTACTCCAATGACCTATTTCTCTAAATCTATCACATGGGATATAATGAGGAGGGGTCAGAACAACGTTCTGGTGACTAGAAAATCTACAAACTGTCCATAACATAAATTTATACCGATTGGTTTCCATTTAATTGTTATTCCTATTAAGGTTAGCAATTCCAATTTAAGCTTGCATTGCACATACGATTACTTACTCACCCATTCACAAGGTACAAAATACCAACGAAGCCTTACCATCCACCCAATACTTCCATATCCATTTGCCACTTAATACTTCTAAATATGAAGTTGTCTTCTACTATTTCCACATAATACTTTTAAAAGAGAAGCATGCTTACTTTTCCATTTAAGACCTCAATCAAGGTATACTCCATCATTTAAGACCTATTCCTAAGGTGGCTTTATAGTGTCGTCATTATTAATTTATTGGTCCTAACTTCAAAGACCTTTGACCACTATCTATGGCCTTATAATTTATAATAGCTATACTACTAGCGCCTCTATCATTATTAAAGTTTTAGCAATATGAGAGACTGTATCCAAGCCACTTAATATCTCGTTAATAAGAACTAGGCAGGCCCATGAACATTTAACACCTATATAGAGGTAGGCCTTTTCCATTTAATACCTAACCTCAAGGCAAATTCCTCCCTAGCACTATCTAGCTGATATTGCTTAGAAATACCATTGGGCTACTTAATACTTTTTTCATAGGAGAGAAAGGCACACTACTGTTAGTCCATGAGATGATGGTTTTGATGACAACAACCTTAGAATAGATTACAAAATATAAATACTAACATTATAAGTTTAGATATATATGCATATGCAGGATTTAACCATGCAGGTACTAAGAATGAAGACTGTACAGTATAGAGATTCAAGATATCAAGATAAAATATCAAGATAGAAGACTCATGAGTATCGAGACTATCAAGAGTTCAAGATTTCAAGGATAAGTATTTTTTATTAGGAATTTTCGTTAAAACTCATAGAAAAGCACTGGCATCTTAAAATCCAATTTATTCGTGGAATGGAATCCACTTCGAGCCCGTTAAAGGGATGGAATCCTAAGTAGGATGGAACCTACGAAAATCTAGTTGGACATTGTTTTGTATCCACTAATTTTAATTCAAATGATTTTACAAAATTATCTTGTTTTCAAAATGATTTCAAAACTTTCCTTTTAAAAGATTCAAAACCCTCGATCCTGATTTTAAATAATTTTAGCCTCAAAAACATCTTTATTTTCAAAGTCAAATTACTCCTGATTTTAAACTATCTTTTTAATAATATATTTAACTTTTAAATATTTATACTTAGATTTAAATTTAAAATTATGGTTAAATTCTATATATATTTTTCTTTATATTTACTTATGAATTTCAACTATAATAAAGTATATTTATGAAGTTTAAATTAGTTTTCATATAAGATAAAGGTTATTTTCAAAGAAATTCAAAACATCATAATAAGCTTTGGAATGTCGACATGCCTATGGGTACCATGTCGACATGGTGACAGTTTGGTTCAAAAATTCAAATTTCAAAAGAAGTATCTATTCGCCATAACTCTTCATGAATGGTCATGGCTGTTGTTCTTCTATAAATAGGGGTCAGTTTCAATGAATTTTCAATCACTTTTTTCTGGTTTTCACTCCTCTTCTTCCTCCTCATTTCTTAATACATATTCTTATCATTACTCTGCCGAAATCAACATCAAATCATACTCGATTACTTCTAGTTTGATTCTCTATCACTATCTCTACAAGATTGTTAGTGCTATTTAGAGTTATAGGCTTCTTTGTAATCTATTAAGCGAGAAAAAGTGTGATTGTAGCCTTGGAAATCAATCAAAAGGGAAAAGGTGTGATTGTAGCCTTGGTAAATCAATTGGGTAAACTTGTGGCCTGGAAATCAAGTATCCCCACCCAGAGGATCGAAATTCCGGAGGATGTACCTCGTAGCCTTGAAACTGAGGGTGTAATTATACGATTTCTTTTGAAAGGAAATCCATACTTGTGTTGTGGGACTGGATGTAGGGTAGCTCCGAACCAGTATAAAATCCGGTGTATTCTTTCCTTTACTGCTTTTATTTTATTTCTGCATCTGTGATTGTTTCTGTGATTATATGTGTGTTTGTATATTGCATACTTTTGTGTCTAAATTAACATAAATTAAAAATACTTAGTAATTCTTTATTAACACTATTCACCCACCTCTAGTGTTAATCTTAGCCTTAAGATCTGTAATCTGCATTTCTCATAATTGTTATCAAAGAAAGGTTTTCAAAGTTTCATAATCTGATTTTTGAAAAGTTTTCAAAATGGCTACCAACATTGGTACTGTTATTAACACTAGCATCTCTGTCACTAATTCATTTGTAGAGGGTCAGTCTACTGTCAGACCACCACTTTGTAATGGCAGTAACTATACATATTGGGCATGTAGGATGAAAATATATTTACAATCTATAGGATTAAAAACTTGGAATATCACACAAACTGAACATCTTGAACCTATAATTGATTTTGCACAGTGGACTGCTGAGCAAAAGACCGTTGCACAAAATAATTCTAAGGCACTGAATATTCTGCTTTGTTCACTAGATAGAAATGAATTCAATAGAGTGTCAGTTTGTAAGTCTGCATATGAAATCTGGAAAACTTTGCAAGTTACTCATGAAGGGACAAGCAAAGTTAAACAGACCAAAATTTCCATGCTCATAAATCAGTTTCAATTATTTAAAATGAATGCTAATAAGTCTATTTTAGATATGTATAGTAGATTTTAGGATATTGTGCATCCTCTAATATCTTTGGGAAAGGAATTTTCTGAAGAAGATCAAGTCAGAAATTTTTTAAATTCTCTAACTCCAGAATGGGATCAAAAGACACTTGCGATCGAATAGGCAAATGACATCAGTATTTTGAAGATAGAAGAATTAATTGGAAATCTAATGTCGTGTGAAGTTCAAATGGTCGGGAGAAGAGAAAGTAAAGCATCTGAAAAGAAATCAATGGCATTCAATGCATTAACCGATGGATCAGACTCAAACAACGATAATGATGAAGAGATAGCCTTCATGACCAGAAATTTTAGAAGATTCTTGAAATACAGAAAGATGAATAATCTCAAGAGAAACATCTATAAGAATTCTAGAAATCAGAATATACCGCTAAATAATGACAAGTGTTACAACTGTGATAAACCAGGCCACTTCAAAAGAGACTGTCCGTATCCAGAAAGGCAGAATCCTCCTATGAACAATGAACCAGCAAAGAAACGGAAGCGTGCATTTACTGCTACTCTAGATGACTCAGACTCGTCCTCAAGTGATGATGATCAGAAGACGGATAATTCGAATTTGTGTTACACAGCTGTTCACGACTCCGACGAATTCAGAGAAACGAACTCAGAAAAAGGTATACGTTTACAATACAATTGGTTGAAATTGCTTGCTTAATATTAGTTGCTTCATTGTTTGATTGATTGATTTTGAGTTGGTGTGTTATTTGAATTTTAAAATTTATTTTCTATTTTTTTATTATTTTTATTATTTTTTATATTATAAGTATAATAAGTTCAGAAATATATAATAGACATTAATAATAATAATATATATGTTAGAGATCTTAAGAAAAATCAATACATGAAAATTCAAAAGCGCATGTCGACATGGTCCCTACCATGATGTCGACATGGCCACCTGAATTTGAATTTCAAAATTTGAATTCAAATGTTTGAATTTCCCTCCACCTTTTCACTTCATTCAGTTCTCTGAAAAGATACCTTTTGACCAGAGAATGTGTCCTTTAAGAATCTATTTATTCACTATCTTTTATCATATCTTTTCACTTTCATTCTCAAATTCAAACTCTCTCTTCATAACTTCAAGCTCTCTACTCTCTACTCTAATGGCTTCTTGCAACCCCTCAACCATGAGAATTTCTAGAAAAATCAAAGAGCAATTATTCAATGATCTGGAGGCAATTAAAGCATACATCAATTATGCTAACTATGCCATAGTCCATCCCAAATTTTTTTCTATTTTTCAAGATTTTTCTTCTTATGAAATTTATTCTCTTTTTGCAAGCAATGGTGTTCTTAGCCTTATTGATGCTTCTCAAAATGATTTTGTTTGCTATCATAATCTTTACAAAATTTTCTATGCGAATTTAAATCGCGGATTTTATGTTGGAAACGAAGATGAAATTTGTACTAGTTTCAAAAGCACTCAAATTGTTTTGAATTGTGATCTTTTGGGTACCATTCTCAATTGCAAGAGTTCGGGAATGAATCTTTCTAACTTTAAAATCGATGAACATGATCGTAAGACATTTCATCACATTTTCGAAAGAGATGATGATTTTGATTTTAAAAATAGAAATTTTCGACCAAAAGCAAGAATTGTTAATCTTCTTTTGCAATATACTTTGACCCCAAGATCAGGAAATTTTAACAATCCTACTTCAAAAGTTTGCAAATCTCTTTTTACTATTTTCGAAAACTTTGACATAAATTGGGCGCAAGTTATTTTGGATGAACTTCATCTTATAAGTCTTGAAATGGGTGAGAATACTTTATACCATGGAATTTATCTCACTCGGATTTTTAACTATTTTGGAGTGGATTTCAAAGGCGAAGAATTTGTTTCTAGAAAAGTTTTCAATCATTCCAACATTTCGCTTATCAAAATTCCATTGGTTTTTCAACCTTATGAGACACTTACCGAAAAGGAAGAGCGTTTGGCTCATGAGGAAATGGAAGAAGAGGAAGTTGAAGAAGAAGAAGGGGATGAAATGGAAATTGAAGAAGAAGAAGAAGGTGAAACATCTTTGGAAAGCATTGAATATCCTTCCAATCCATCCAACAAAACCCTTCTCAAAAACCAAAAGATAATTGTGGAGAATCAACGGAGTCTAAAACGATCCATTAGTAAAAAGTTGGATAACATTTCTTTGAAGATAAACAAGTTGTTTTCAAAAGTCAGCAAGAAACTTGGACTATCTTCATCATCTTCATCCTCAAACTATTTTTATCTTTTCATACTTGTTGTATTTGTTTTAGTTTTCGAATGTTCATGTAGTTTGTTGTGTGCTTAATCATTGTATTATCGTAGTGTGCAATGAAATGAAATTTCCTTTCTGTTATCTACCTTATCTTATCTCTAGAATAAACGTTAGTATATTATATATATACACACAATTATTCACAAAATCAAATTAGTCATAACATTTCACTAACCCATGTCGACATCCCCTATGTGACCATGTCGACATGCACTGGTCAGAAATGGCAATTTATTTTGAATTTGAAATTTGAATAACTACCACATGTCTATTGAATTCAAACGAATTTCTACACCTATATATACATGTTTCTTCCAAAATTCTTCACTGAAATTTATTTCTTATCATCTATATCCTCCATTTCTTTCACAAATTCAACTATGGATAATCCTATTCACAATTTATCCAAAAATCTTGAAGAAACTCTTAATTCGTTCAAGAATATTCTCTCATTTATTCTACGAAACCAGCGTCATTTAGAATTAAGTCAAATGCAGATGATAAAGGAACAAGAAAGGCACTTCGATGCGATACGATGGATGATCTCCTCTCTGCACAAGGATGATAACGAAGCACATCCTCTTGTCTCTCTCACCAATGACAATGATAATTGGGATGCTATTAAGGCAGACCCAATCTTTGGTGAAGAAGGATGGGTGGAAGTTCCACGTAACGTTCAATTTTTTTACTTTGTTTGATTTGTTTGATTTTGTTTGGTTTGAATTGATACTTTGTGTGGATTGATTTCTTATTGATTTGAAAATTGGTGTGTAAAACATATATATATATATATACGTTGAAATGTATATAATCTTTAAATTATTTATCATACGTAGAAGTATAATTATTTCCTACTCTATATATTCCGTTGTATAGTTTATCAATGCAGGTACTGAAGTCCAAGAATGAGGGAGTAAGTTTTTGTTGATGACAAAGGGGGAGAAATATAAAATAGGGTAGTTAGGCATAGATTAAGGGGGAGTTATTAACTCTAGCGGAGTTATTAGGATAGAAGTAATATTTTATAAACAAAGGTTGTCATCATCAAAAAGGGGGAGATTTTTAGTCCATGAGGTGATGGTTTTGAAGACAACAGCCTTAGAATAGAGTATAAAATATAAATACTAACATTATAAGTTTAGATATATATGTATATGCAGGATTTAACCATGCAGGTACTAAGAACGAAAACTGTACAGTATAGAGATTCAAGATATCAAGATAAAACATCAAGATAGAAGACTCATGAGTATCGAGACTATCAAGAGTTTAAGATTTCAAGGATAAGTATTTTTATTAGGAATTTTTGTTAAAACTCTTAGAAAAGCACTGGCATCATAAAATCTAATTTATTCGTAGAATGGAATCCACTTCGAGCCCGTTAAAGGGATGGAACGCTAAGTAGGATTGAAGCTACGAAAATCTAGTGGGACATTGTTTTGTATCCACTAATTTTAATTCAAATGATTTTACAAAATTATCTTGTTTTCAGGATGATTTCAAAACTTTCCTTTTAAAAGATTCAAAACCCTCGATCCTGATTTTAAATAATTTTAGCCTCAAAAACATCTTTATTTTCAAAGTCAAATTACTCCTGATTTTAAACTATCTTTTTAATAATATATTTAACTTTTAAATATTTATACTTAGATTTAAATATAAAATTATGGTTAAATTCTATATATATTATTCTTTATATTTACTTGAATTTCAACTTCAAGTATATTTATAAAGTTCAAATTAGTTTTTATGTAATAAAGGTTATTTTCAAAGAAATTCAAAACATCATAAAATGCTTTGGGATGTCGACATGCCTATGGGTACCACGTCGACATGGTGACAGTTTGGTTCAAAAATTCGAATTTCAAAAGAAGTGTCTATTCACCATAACTCTTCATGAATGGTCATGGGTGTTGTTCTTCTATAAATAGGGGTCAGTTTCAATGAATTTTCAGTCACTTTTTTCTGGTTTTCACTCCTCTTCTTCTTCCTCATTTCTTAGGACATATTCTTATCATTACTCTGCCGAAATCAACATCAAATCATACTCGATTACTTCTAGTTTGATTCTCTATCACTATCTCTACAAGATTCTCAGAGCTATTCAGAGTTATAAACTTCTTTGTAATCTATTAAGCGAGAAAAGTTGTGATTGTAGCCTTGGAAATCAATCAAAAGGGAAAAGGTGTGATTGTAGCCTTGGTAAATCAATTGGGTAAACTAGTGGCCCGAAAATCAAGTATCTCTACCCAGAGGATTGAAATTCTAGAGGGTGTACCACGTAACCTTGAAACCGAGGGTGTAATTGTACGATTGATTTTGAAAGAAAATCCGTACTTGTGTTGCGGGACTGGATGTAAGGTAACTCCGAAACAGTATAAAATTCGGTGTGTTCTTTCCTTTACTGCTTTTATTTTATTTCTGCATCTGTGATTGTTTCTGTGATTATATCCGTGTCTGTATATTGCATACTTTTATGTCTAAATAAACATAAATTAAAAAGATTTAGTAATTCTTTATTAACACTATTCACCCCCTTCAATTTTTAATCTTATCCTTAAGATCCGTAATATGCATTTCTCACAACTACAACCATTTAATATCTCAAACCTTAGGCAAACCCTTTCTTGAGATATCCATCATCACTCTTAATTATAAACATAGAATCTCATTAGGTTACTCCTTTGAGTAGGGAGGCGGGCCATACAATAAATACTTAACACCTTAACACTAAAGTAAATCTATTTAGAGATATCCTTATTAATTTAGAACCTCACTAGGTTACTTAATACTTCTTTTTAGGAGAGAGGGGGACGTTATAGCCGCTTAATACCTTAAATCTGAAGCGAACACCTATGGAGATATCCCTTACCGATCCTAATTCCAAATTTGGACCATTTAATACTTTTAGAAAGCAGGCCCAATCACTCACGTCGTCATGGGTCCTAGGATTAGTAATATCTCACATTGAAAGTGAAGGGAAGTCTTCCATCGAGCAACTCCACTGACCTCGCATCACTAACTTACTAAGTCCAATTAACCATCCTAGGTCTTTACTCATATAATATGAAGTAGACACTGAACTTAGCTTACTAATTCCCTTTTTATTTAACCCAATAAGATTTACCTTAAATACTATCATAAATTCCCTTCTAATGCTCATAAATGTCAATTTGTCAATAAAATCCTAATAGACATTTCCTAAGACATTTATGTATGATCACTGATTTCAAATTAGTAACCATTTTAACTATTCCATGGTTGTTAGTTCAACTTCTTTATTTATCGGTCCCATTAATTAATTTACCCTACCAAATTATTGGAATTATCATATTTATTACCATTCATTTCCCATTTATATGGGTTACAACCTTTTGAATTTCTTTCTCATTAATTTTTATCCTAAATGCAAATATAATGTATGAACGCAATTATTTATAAGTTTTATTTTAGTTATTATAAGTCCAGTAAATTACGTTCAAATATATATTTTTATCAAATATACTCTAGTTATATATCTTCACTAAAATATTCTGCTCCATGTTCAATTGTTAGAATCATATCTGAAAAGATTATTTACTATAATTTCCATAAATTAGTTCAAAAAAAGATTTAACTTTAAAATATAAAAGATTACATCATTTAAAATTACAAGGGATTATCATTTCTTCTTAAATAGACAGTGTAAAGTATAGTGAATTCATACTTTACACATCTCTTTCTCTTTTTATTTGCATATATTCATTATTAGATCAAATATTATATTTTTCTGAAAGGGAAAGAAATCAAATTGATTTACAAATATTAAACGTATCTAAATTCCAACAATCCAAAAATAGAAACATTCCAACAAGATCAGGGTAATAAACCAAATTCGTAAAATTGTTATATAACTTATCTTCAGATTTGGAATAAATTTCGTTCAAATCAATATTGTAAATTCATATGTTTGGGACTGATTTCCAAAACAGGTTGTAAACAATTCTAAATCAATTCATAAACAAGAATATATAAGTGATATTTATTATATTCATATTATATTCAATTTGTTGCCCAAAACTCATATACATTTATCCAGTTAGGTGTAAAATTGAAATAAACGCCAATAAGATAATTTTCATATTATAACAATATATAAAATTTCCCAGTCACATTTTACAAGTGATATAAATCTCCAGATCTGAAGTAGAACCTTAAATTCATCTGTAAATCCTTTTTAATACAAGAAATATGTGTAAAAAGGGTATGTACATATATTAGTATTACAAATCTGAGAAGAAATTTTAGATTGAGAGAGAAAATATATACATTGACACACATATATACCTCAAATACGCGTATAGTTGATTCTCTTCTCTTCTCCTTTTCATTTGATTTCTATTCTTTTCCAATTTGTATGAATATAAATACAAATATCTTATTTTTATAATTAAAGAAGAAAGTGGAGAAGAAGAAATGATAGAGCTTCGCTACTACCTTCAAAAAAATATGGGAAAAGAAGGGAGGGTTAAGCCTGAATTTATAGGTGTAAGAACTAACCTCAACCGTAAGATCGAAATATATTAAATCCAGGCCGTTGGACCTAGGCTAACCCTAATACTACACAAGGAGCGATCGACCGCCCCTTACATAGAGGCTGACTACCCCTGGTCGGCCGCCCATGATGGCGGGTCGACTTATGGGCTGGGTTAATTTAGTTAATTTTTCTTATTTATTTATTTTTGTTCCGAATTTGTTTTTCATCCGTAACTTCTTCGTTTGGACTCCGATCGCAAAACTCCAAATATGAAAGTTACTTAGAATTTCACCATGAATACAATTGTACAAGTTTCATGCTCAAATTCCATCGTTTCATAAATTCCATTTTAAGAGCCTAATTAACTAATTACTAACTAATTAACCAATGCCAAATTACTGGGTGTTACATGTTCCATTACATATTATGTTGTATTATGTATATTTGTAGTTGGGATGTATATTAGACTCATACTTTGTGTATTCTTAAGTTATTAGGTATTTGATTTATTTTTATTTTTTGTATCCCGCTCTGACTTATGTGATATATTATATTATTATCGCTGCATTCTGACTTTGTGTTCTCTAATGTTACTCCTATATTATGTATTATTCTATCCTAGAAACACACTTGTTTATTTCTTTGTGCCGATATCGAATACGTATAATTATGTCCATGAGGATTTATTTTATATGTAGCGGTGTTAACCCAAAGGAGTATTCACGTGTGATAGTCCAACATTGCCTCATTCTTCCGTAGTACTAGACAATATTAACTTGTAACATGCTGGTTAGTATGGGTCTGAAGGAAGGGCATTACACCTTACACTCAAAGTCTAAGTTGAACAACATTTCAGTTACTCAGTCGTGTCTGAATTACATGATAATCATTTGGAAAATTATCAATAAAAATTTGAATTTTGAAAATTTTAGTTTGTATTCATTAATTAAGTTTTAAAATTTTACAATTTTAATTTTGAATTTGATAGTTTTAATACCTGAAATCGAAAATATGAAAATTTGAATTATGGTGAAAATTAAGATTTGAATTTGAAATTTCGGTTATTTTGGAAACTCAAAACGTGATAAGAAGAATTTGAATTTTTTATATACATATTTTCTATATTTTTACCAATCAAATCTAATTCAAATTATTAGTTCATTATTTTTTAGAATAAAACAAAACAAGTTCAAGGCAAAGCATTGTATTTGTTACCGCTTAGTAGTTTAGAGCCCCATCCAAATTGAATGGAAGGTTTTGTGATAAACATGCATTCCTATTGTAAGAACAATAAAATCAAACAAATTGTTGATGAAGACCCTTAAAACTAAAACCTTCACCAATCAACATATCATAAGCCTGTTTGATTCATTTTCCATCGCATGTAAGCATACGCATAACCTAGTTTATTTGCTTCACCCCCAATTTTTTCAATGTCCTTGTCTAATATTTGGTCTCAATCAATAAATTTTCACTTGTCTCACTCCATGCATTACAATGAAGTCAAATAATAATTCGTTTAACGTGGAATAGGCACCTAAAAATTTACTTGCAGTATAGCCTTTAGGGAAGATGGATTGGCAAAACAATTCATTTTAACGTTAAATTGACTTTCTATTTGGTATTTTAGATGGTCCTTCAATATGTCAATATTCGTAAATTTATTCGTCCGAAGACATGGTTCCATGTGGTTTATCATCCCCGTTAGTTCACATTTAATATGAACTCCAACATTGTAAGCAACAAGTATATCTTTTCTACAAGATTCATATATGAAATATATAATATTAAGCTATAAATTTCTCTAAAAATTATTTAAAGCAAATAGAAACTTGCAAAAACTAATTCTATATTTGTACGATTATCAAAACCTAGGTTACGATCCTTAGCTTGACAAAATTCAATCAGTCCTATAGTAACAATTTGGACCCTCCTTAACATTTTTCAACATTTTTATGACAACATTTTAAGAGACTCCAAACAAGTAAACCTCACTTAATTTTGAGTCCCTTTAACAATGATCAAAATAATAACTATTAAAAGGATCACATAAGCATACCATAGTTGGTCCCATAATCAATATGATAATGTATATCCAATTAAGGATGGAGAAATTATTGCTGAAAATGCTAACTATAGGATTTAATATATTACAATAATTCTAATTGATCTGATCATACAGTCCTCATATAGAAAGGAGATGTTTTTTATTAAGCCTATATATCAATAAAATATGAAGGATAAACAAACTATTGATCATCATAAACCATAGGATAACACCTAGGATCGTTACGAAAATCCCGAAAACCAGAGAAACAAAGCCAAAAACTAAACTTAATCCTGAACTAATTGACCAACGAAGCTCATTTTGACTAATATATCTGTTCTTGCTCCAAATTGCCCCCACATACAAATATATGTTTCAACCATATCCTTTAAACCATAATTCTAGTTGATGAACCATTTTTTTCATTGTGATATAACTGAAATTCTCTTCTATGTGACAATTGTATCAAATATTTCAACACATCCTACAAAAATTTTCTTTACTAACTTATTTTAAGCAAATCCTTCTAGAAAGTGTAACGACCGATTATTTTACCACTTCGAATTGGAATATTTAATTAATTTTAAATATCAGATAATTGTTTTAAATGATGAATAATCTATTTTAATTATTAATAAGTGTTTTGTAATGGTTTTATAAATATATAAACTTGTATTATAAAGATATATTAACTTCATCGAATTTTGGCAGATCGACGTTATATTTTTATAAATGTATTTTAATATTATTTAATAGGTTTTATAGCTTAAATAATCTTGTTTTGATTATTTGAATATAATTAGAAATTTATTTTCAACTTTTGTTTATATAAATAAATAGTTTGATCAAAAACTGAAAATATGACAGAAATTCGGATATCGAATTCGCAACGGTTTGACGAATAGAAGTTGCATCGAAACAATGTAACTTAGTTTTCCAAATGTAACATATAAACATCTATGTACATTCACATATATAGACATTCATTTATACATATAATTACCATTCACATTTACAAATTTACTTAAGGTAAATAAATAAAATCTAGATATTTTCCTATGAAACTAAGAACAAAACTTGCAATCACTCAAGAGAAGACAAATGTACATGGAGTGGGGTGGTGTGTGTACTAAGTGATGAGGGGATGCATGATGATGTTGGAGATATTTTTGGTGATTACTTCATGGTTAAGGCATGGAAGTGTTATAAATACCAACCTACACCTCTTATAATTTACACATTCAACTTCCGAGCTTTCTTCTTCTATCTTAATCTCTCCAATAGTTAACGTTAAGGCCTTCCTTCTTAATAAAAATAATGCAAAAGAATAGCAAGAAGAAGATATACGTATACAATATCCTTTCAAGTACTAAACGAGTGCCAAAACACTCCTCTACCTCTACGAAACCCACGGCCACAACCACCATTCCACCATGGCTGAGCACCACCCTTATAAGCGTCAAGGCCAAGATTCCTTGGAGGCAAGGTGGAACTCTAAAGGCTCCGGGGCAAAGAAAAGTGAAGGAAATGACGTCGAAATCAATTCAGGAAGCTTCAACAAAAGTTTGGCGGAGTAGATATGATTACTTGATTTACTTACACCTTAAAATGTTTATAAAATAATGATATGCATGTATAATTAATAAATTAATATGCTTGGATGATTAATATGTTTGAATGTTAGTTGATTATATGGTTGATAACTTGGTTGTGATAAATTTAACAAATAAAAGAAAATTATATTTATCAAAATAGAAATGGTTAACTAATTAACCATAATTAATTCATGGAAAATTAATCCATATTAATATGCGTAAGGAGTTTATTAAGTCTCTTTATGGTATTTAATTTAAAAATGAAAGTCATTTGGATGGTTTAAAATAGAAAAGACATCACTTTGAAATTATTTAAAAAAAGAGTTTTGATTTATTTTGGAAAAATAAATTACAACGTTTGATTTGGAAAATAAGAATTTAAAAAGCTGAAATTTCATATAAGATATCGTATGAGAATTTTATAAATGGATTTCAAATAAAAAGATAGTAAATTGAATATTATAATATTGTAATATGGAATAAAAGCGAATACGAGTTTCAATACGAAAAATATTTTCCAAAAATAGTTTAAATTTGTTTAAAATGATTTATTATGATTTCAAAATAGTTTAAAAGTATTTTTGACAAGTTTCAAAATTTTTAGCTGAAGTGGTAAAAATATGCCATCGCATTTCGGCAGTTCGCTATTTCGAGATCCGAAAAGTTAAACTGTTAGCACCAGAATTTGTCACTATTAACCTTAAGAGAGATTGGGTAGAGAGATTAATGAAGAAATTAAAGTTAAACAGAGAACAGTATGCTAAATTAAGTGCAGAAAACAAGAACACCAGATTTATAGGGTTCGGCATAATTTTCTACGTCTTATTTGAAGTTAATCTTTATTGCTTTGCTTAACCACCCTTTACAGATACAATCCATACACCAACTATTTGAACACAATTGCTAAATAAAAAGGATAATTTTTGAATGAGTCTTGAACGGTAGAGCCTCCCCGGTGTTCTTAAATAAAGGTCCCTTTCACTGTGCCCCTGCCCCACTATTTATAGACGAAGATGGGTTGGACTTCCTTAATGGGCCTAGTTGTAAGATACCTCGGTCCATAATGAGTGACTTTTGTGTGCCGAGCCACAAATGCCAAACAGCAAATGCCGAGCCATGTCTCTTAACCGAACGAGGTAGTATGTTGAGTGAAATGTGTAGGCCGAACGAGATCCGATGCCGAACGAGGGGAGATGCCGAACGGCATTCTTATGCCGAGCGAGGCCATGTGCCGAACAAGGCTGGAATGCCGAACGAGACATAAATGCTGAATGAGGCATGAATGTCAAATGAGGCATGAATGCTGAGCGAGGCTGAAATGTTGATCGAGACTGAATGCCGAACGGGGCTGGAATGCCGAACGCGGCTGGAATGCCGAATGATGCTGGAATGCCGAACGAGGCCTGAATGTAGAATGATCTCCCTATGCCGAACGAGGCATGGAATGCCAAGCGACCTCCCTATGCCGAACGAGGCTTGGACGCCGAACGGTGCTAGATGTGCCGAACGACCCTTTATGCCGAACGAGGCTTCCGCATCAAGTCTCTGTTTACCCGATCAAGCCACTAGGTAACACTTGCCCCCCAAAGTGTATCATGTGGATAAACATGATGCGCTTTGAATCATGATTTTTCCGTGCCTTGCTTTGACCCCTTATTCTGAATGTCGATCGAGGCAATGCATGCCGAACGATATACTAATGCTGAGCGACATACAAATGTCGAACGACATACAAATGCCGAACGACCTTAATGCCGAACGAGGGAGGTGTTTTGACTGGTTCTACCGGTTGCTGCCTCTTCGACTTCTCTTCTCTCTATATAAGCCGATGTTCCTTCTTCTTCTCCCTTTTACTTTTACCACTGCTTTCCAGAACTTACGAACTTTGCCTTTTAACAGACTTCAGAGACTTAACTATTCTTCTCTTCTCAAACATCATACGTTGCACCCACTTCCTTCCCTAATCAGTCGAACCTAATTAAAACTCCGTTCCTTACTCCAGAATCTCCCCGAGTCTTCGTCTCACTTCTTAGGTAAAAAAACCTCTCCCTGAAACACTTCACCTTGATTAGGAAATCTGGCATGAGATTCAAACTCGTGAATCTCTGCAAAATCGAGGTCAATAGTAATCGCGTGGAGTAGGAGGAGTTAAGGGCAAAGCGTGGGTTTCTTAAAGGAGTTTAAGGCTAGGCAGAGTGGAGGAGAGAAGAGGATGATAGAGATGCTTGAAGGAGGAAGTTGGTGGGAGACGTACTGAGGTGGCTCGGCATAACTTCTTTATGCTGAGCGATGGAGGGGAAGTATTATAGTGAAGTTTAAGGTTTAGTGTGTTGAGCGATGTGGCTTGGTATGGCCACGGCTCGGCATGATTATCTCATGCTGAAGGAGGTAGGAGGGAAAGTAGAGGAGAAGTAGGAGCTGGGCAGAATGCCGAGCGATGCGTCTCGCATGAGTGTGGTTTGGCATGACTCCTTTATGCCGAACGATGAAGAGGATAGTTGGGAGAGTGGCATGTCGAACGGCATGGCTCGGCATGTTTGCGGTTCGGCATGTCTTGCCGCATGCCGAACGGTGATAATGAGTGGTAGGTGAGTGTTGGTGTTGAGGGTAGAATGCCGAGCGAGGTGACTCGGCCTGATTGTGGTTCGACATGACTAGTTGAATGCTGAAAGATGAAGTGGTCAGGAAGGAGGGTTGTGTACAACAGCAACACCAGCCGAACCTAACGCATAATTGACTCAACATATATTTTATGCCTGAACATAGGATAATGAACATGGACAGACTCAAACAACAAAGCATATTGGCAATTCGGACTGATAAACCCCGTGTTTAAACAACTGAAAACTTGGACTTAACTTGCTTAACAGTTAATAATCTTTCAAATGCAGTAACGACGTCGAGTTCAAAATATAAACCGTCTTACGATAAGCTTTCATAGACAGTCAGCGATGACGGTCTTCGAAGATGACAATTCAAAGCTTAAACTTACTTCCTCAATCCAGTGACTTTTCACTGCTTAACACTTGCATTTGAATGATCACACTAGTTCACACACCACATGGGGAGAATATTTATGTTGTTAAGTCTAATGTCGATTGTTTCTCAAGTATAGTTCAAACAGGTACTCCGTCAGATTCAATCTTCATTGGATATGTCTAGGAAATCTAGCTCTGCTACGATCTCGGATAGACCCGGGCCATCCTCTCGACAAAAAGTTGTAGGAACTTCAAATCAGTCAACTATTCCTGCTCAAGACTTACCGAGCCCGGCGACTACATCTGTCGACTTGGCTCCCGACGCTCTGGAGGCAGCAATTTTCTTAGACGATCCAATCGACTCTCAGGCTTCAAGGATTAACGAAAGTACACTCCATCGGATATGCTCTGTCCATGGAATCCCCTTCGACGATGTGTTAGTTCCATCGGGGCATGATCGTCCTTACTTGCCCCCAGTCGGATATACAGCCTGCAATAGATTCATGTGCTGGGTTGGCAGCGTGCCGCCATTCAACTCTTTTTTCCAAGACATGTTGCAGTAAATCGAGATTGCCTCATCGCAACTGCATTCGAGCAGCCACGCATTCATATACGGCACTTGCATCATCTTCATGGGTGTCCTCTTCAGACTTCTCCAGGCGATATCCGATACATCTATCTCATCAAGAGATGGTCGGATAGCCCATCTTTCATGTTTCTCGATCCACATAGCAAATGTCAAATCTTAACTGGGGCACGAAGCAAGTTTGTCCAGTATAAACAGGAGTGGTTCTATGTGCGCGGTCCCCCTGGCTTTGCGAGGAGATGGATGGAAGGATGTAAGTCTTTTTCCCGGACCAATACTTATGTTTGGTCGAAGATGTACCTTTTCTAACTCTTTTTCCATCTTTTCAGGTATTAATCCATGTCCTGAGGTCCTTGGATATTCCGAAGCTGTCGAAGCTATTCGAGCCATTCCCGTCGAAGACCGGGACATCAGAACTCCCATTTCGAATGAGTCGCTCATGAAATTTGGGTTGCTGGCGGAAGGTCGCCAGAAAAGCCTCCCCCAAGGTGTTTTCATAGCCAAGCCTTCTTCGGGCAAAGGAAAGAAGAAGGCCGAGTCCTCAGCACATAATGCCCCTGACACGCCAGAGGATGGGGAGATTAAAGAAACCGAAACGCCCGTAGTGCAGGGAGAAAATGTTAGTCCGTCTCGGGACCCACCATTCGAAGTTCATGACATTGAAACAATGCCTTCCCCTTCGAAGGGGAAGAAGAAACTGACATACAAGCTGAGGAAGAAAACAGTCGGCGGAACTTCTAAAGTTACTCTTGTTCTAGCGGAGAAAGAAGCTTCCTCGCAGCACGTGGAAAGTTCTCTAAAAGGCCTGTTGAACCTCACCATACCTGAAGACCTGCTCAACTATGGTTTCGAAAATCAAGAGGCCCTTAAGGTTCATTCTCCCATCAGAGGCGATACAGGCGCTCATGCCCAAAACAAGGGAGAAAAAACTCTTATTAGTAAAGAAATTGGTCCGTCGGGGAAAAACACTAGGACACACACAAACACATGCACTTTACCTCGAACTTAACTTTCTGTTATCACTCTACTATTTGCTAACTTGACGTTATTTAAATTCTACGTAGGTGACATGGAACGTACGCATGGAATTGATCGCCTTCGCGGTTCATCGAATTTTCACCAATCTGGCTGGGATTTGGGTTTTGGCAAGCGTCGAGATAGGGACGACTCCGGTGATCGAGACTACCACAACCGAGAATCGTCCTACCAGAGAAAATCTTATAGTCAGTCCTCCTACCCTTGTGATCCTCCTTCTCAACCGAAGCATAGCAAAGAGAAACCTGCACATAAGGGGTCTCAGCCTGAGGCTCGTCGGGATCAACACTCCAGCTCATCAAGTATCAGGCAATCTCGAGATCCCCACAGAACACCTGCAGTCTCCAAGTAGACTCCTCTCGCTCCTGTATCTGATCCATGGGTCGCTGAGCGACTTTCTGAGTTTAAAGCCTCGTTTCCAAAGATATGCTTCGATGGCTTAAAATTCCTTCCGGCGATTCACCAGATTCCAGGGCATGTCAAGTAAAGTGCTACCGCTTGCACTAACGACGTCTATGTTCAGCACGATGCGTTCGTGCACTTAGCTGAAAAAGTTTCAGAAGTTTTAATAGAGCGTCAGCACGAGATCAATCGCCTGAAACTTGAGGCTATCCATGATAAAGACATTACCAAAGCTCAGGACGAAGAGCTTGCTTCTTACAAGTCCCAGATTGAAGCCGCCCAGTAGAGCGCTGAAGATACTGCCAAGGCCGTCACTCGTCTGGAGTCAACTCATAAAAAATAAATTGACGAGGCGGTCCAACGCTATGGGGCCGTAGCTTTAGAGAAGGACTCGATGCAGAAATAAAGGGATGCATTTGGCCTCCGAGTCAAAGAACTAGTGGAGCAACTTCATAGAGAAAGAGAAGAGAAGACTGCTACCCAAGAAGAGTCGCAACAATATTGTGACGAGATCGTTGCTACACGACTTCTAAAGGCGAAGCTTAATGATGAACTTTCTAAAGTAGGGATGCTAAAGGATGAAGCCCATGAAGAGGGTAAGAAAATAGCATCTGCGGAGATTGACTGTCGCCTGAGGCGGCTAAAGAGGCTGGTAGGGAGGAGGTCAAATGCATGTTCGACCCATTGATTGCAGAATTCAACACTCGCATCCTCATGCATCGAGACTTAAATTTTTCAGGAGAGGGCTACCTCGAATCCCTAGCTGAGGCATGGGAGACGTTAATAAAAATCAGGAAGGTCGAACTTGGCATCGAGGAGGTCGATGAGGATGCTTTAATAAAAGAATTCGTTAAAGGGAACGAGCCTTCAGACCTATCTACGGCAAAAGCTCTTTACTGCAAAGGCTCCCCTCATCGAAAGGGAAAGATGTTATTGCCGGTCCATCCAGGATCAAGTCTCCAGCTCATGCTCCTACTCAATCGGTCGATCAGCTGATACTTGATCCATTTGAGCAACATATCGGTTATGACCTAGAGGTCCCTGGCCTCGGTGTTCACATTCTATCTCCCATTCCAGAGGGTGAGACCCCTCGGACGGCTGAGAGTCAGCTAGATGCTGGTATGTGACACTTCATTTTGTAATTCCAAGAGTCGTCATTTTTTTACGAGAGGTCATTTTATTCTAATGCCGGTTTTCCATGATTTTGCATTGGACGTTCTGATCCCGAGCCCACTCTGAGGAGCGATGACGCCAAGGAGGTAAAGGGAAAAACAAGTGAGGCTACTCACGTAGAGGAGGCTCTCGGTCCAAATGCTCAGGTGATTGGGGCGCTTGATGAGTATAAGTCTGAGACCTCCTCTCCTATCGATGGGAGTTACGAAATCGAGATTACAGGCGCCTCCGAACACACATCTAAAATGAGCATGAAGGAGCAGCTCGAGGAGGAAAAGAAAAAGACGGTTGAAATCAAAGTCGAGCCTCAAGTTGTGGATCTGGGCGATCCTCTGAATAAGCCGTTGAAAGTCATCCTCCCTGGCGGGTCCAGGCCAGTGGAAATTCCCCATACTTCTTCAGTTGTTACCCCCTCCATCAAAGAAAATTACGAAGGGCAAACGCACGGGAGAGGAGTCGTCTGGGAAGAAGTTGAAGAAGTAATCGCTACACTCGTTCAATGAGATTTAGTTTAGATTATGTAATTATTTTTATTTATTTTCGTAGTCTATGTAAATAGACTTTTGACTCCGAATTTTGGAGGAGTTGTAGTAGAAACTCATTTTTGAATAAATAAAGCTTAGTTCTTTTGGCTTTCAAAAGACTTTTATCGTTCAGCTTTCTGTGTGACTGTGGTCGAAACCCAAGCCATTGTGAGTTACATAAACTTCTCAATTTATGTCCATATAACTCTGAAATTGTTTGAAGTTGTTCATCCTGTATTCCATGCTTCAAGCACTTAGAATATTTTTTAGTCCATACGCCGGGGACTTGATGACTTCAAGTCATTCGTGTCCCGGTCCACACTTTGGGGATTCTGGGGACTCCATTCCGCACTTCGAGGACTTAGAGATTTTTAAGCCGTTTATACTCTGGTCCGCACTCACGGGACTCAGAGAACTCCAGTCCGCACTCAGGGGACTAGGAGATTTTGAGTCGTTCATAATTTGGTCCGCACTTAGGGACTCGGAGTACTCCAGTCCGCACTCAGGGGACTTGGAGATTTCAGGTCGTTTATACTCTGGTCTGCACTTAGGGGACTCAGAGTACTCCAGTCCGCACTCAGGTGACTTAGAGATTTTGAGTCATTTATACTCTGGTCTACACTTAGGGGACTCAGAGTACTTCAGTCTGCAATAAGGGGACTTGGAGATTTCGAGTCGTTTATACTCCGGTCCACACTCAGGGGACTTAAAGTACTCCAGTTCGCACTTAGGGACTTGGAGATTTTTAGTGCTCGTGCGCGTTCATACGTCAGACAGAATAATGTACCTCTTAGTTTTTTGTCACATAGTTATTATACACAGAAACATCGACAATCCATGGAAAGAATGGCTTCAAGCCTTTACTAATGCAATCAAACTAAATTGTCTTATTACATGCCGTAAACTAAGAATAAAAACATGCTGGAAATAATTGCAACTAGAATATGAAAGAAATGAACTAAGTATAATAGTGCCACAAATGCTCGCTATTCCAGGCTTGGGGGAGTGTCGCACCATCAACAGTCGCTAGCTTGAAAGTTCCTTCTCCAGACTTTCATTCAATGACGTATGAACCTTCCCATGCGGAGCTCATATGTGCTGGGACTGGAAAAACTCGTTTCAAAACGAGGTCACCCATATCGAAGATTCTCGATCAGACCTTTTCATTATAATATCTAGCGACTCAACGTTTGTATGCGGCCGCTTTCAAATTAGCTTCTTCGTGTTTTTCATCAATGAAGTCCAGTGATTCCAGCAAAAGATCCTGATTCGACTCAGAGTCATAATAAGTTACCCGATGTGATGAAACTTCAAGCTCTACGGGTATAACAGCTTCCATGCCATATGCCAATGTGAATTTAGTGTGGCCAGTCATGGACTTATGGGTGGTTTTATAAACCCAAAGCGCTGTTGGAAGTTCATTCACCCACTTGCCTCTTGCCTTTTCCAAACGCTTTTTCAATATGGACTTGATTATTTTGTTCATCTTCCACATGTCCATTGGCTTTTGGATGAGTAACCGCTACAAACTTTTTCTCAATACCATATCTTTGGCAAAACTCTTTGAACTCTTTGCTTTCGAATTAAGTTCCGTTATCTGTAATGATGGTCCGTGGAAGGCCAAAATGGCATATAATATTTCGTACAATGAAATTAATGACCTTTTTGGTGGTGATAGTGGCCAAAGGTTCTGCTTCTACCCACTTGGTGAAGTAATCGACCGCAACTATCGCGTATTTCGCACCACCTTTGGATATGGGTAAGGAACCGACTATGTCGATTTTCGACATTGAAAACGGCCAGGGACTAACCATTTGAGCGAGTTCCGTCAGCGGAGCTCTCGAGATTTTGTCATATTTCTGACATTTGTCACATCTTCTCACATAGTCTGCAGCATCCCGATTCACAGTCGGCCAATAGTATCCATAGCGGAGGATTTTCTTTGCTAATGTCTGCCTCCTAGTATGGTCACCACATTCCTCTTCATGGACTTCCTTCAGGACTTGTTTTATCTCATCATGGGCTATGCACCGAAGTAAGGGGGTCGAGAATCCCCTTCGATACATTACCTCGTCTTGCATTACATATTGCGAGGCCTTACGAATGACTTGTCGTCTTTCGCTCCTTTTTTCGGGTACGACCCCATGTAACAGGTACTGCTTGAATAGGGTCATCCATGATTCCTTCTAGATTTCTGTTTCTAACATGAAATCTACCTCCATCATTTTTATGCTCAGAGCATGTAAGGTTTCAACAGGAAACAATCCCATTTGCTGCGCATTGCCAGTGCTTGCAAATTTTACCAATGAATCGGCAGCTCTGTTTTGTTCACACGGGACATGTGAAATATCATAATACTCCAGATTCGTTAGCAGCTCTTGAACCCGTGCCAGGTATGGGGCAAGTCTCTATCCCTTTTCTTGATAGTCCCTTCGAACTTGGTACACCACTAGTTGTGAGTCACAAAAGATTTCAGCCGATTTTATCCCCAATTCTCTGATAAGTCTCAAGCCAGCAATCAATGCTTCATACTCGGCTTCGTTATTTGTTTCTGGGAATTCAAGCTTCAAAGCATATCAAACTTATCGGTTTTTAGGAGTCATAAGAACTATGCCAACCCCCGAACGACGGTCGTTAGATGCCCCATCGGTGTACATCTTCCATCAAACGGGAGGTATGACATTGTGACCGTTTGATTCGCCTGATATGGTGAGTTCAGCAATTAAGTCGCTAGCGCTTTCCCTTGTATGGCCCTTTATGGCAGGTAGGTAATATCGAACTGACTCAACTCAATATTCCATTTTAGCATCCTTCTAGAGGTTTCTCGTCGTTGGAGTACCTGCCGCAAGGGTTGATCAGTGTAAACACTGATTAAGTGTGCCTGAAAGTACAGGCGAAGCTTGCATGATGCAATCATCAAGCATTAATCTAGTTTTCCAATCTTGGGATAATTTATTTTGGCCCCTTTCAAACGTTTACTAACGTAATACAACTGGCTTTTGAACTCGGTCCCCCTCGCGAACCAAAGCCTTACTGATAGCGTGCTACGATACAGCCAGATATACATACAGCATTTAATGGTCAATTGGTTTTGATAGCACCGGGGGACTTTCTAAATGTCTAACCAGAGCTCGGAATGCTTCCTCACGGCCGGATGTCCACGCGAAATTTCTCTTTCCTTTCTTTATCGCATCGAAGAAAGGAATGCATTTATCCATAGCTCTAGATATGAATCGACTCAACGCGGCCACCTTTACATTCAAGCTTTGTGCTTGCTTTATAGTTCTGGGCACTTGTATATCCCGAATAGCCTGAATCTTTTCCGAGTTAGCTTTAATTCCCCACGCATTCACAGTGAAACCCAAGAACTTCCCTGACGCAATGCCAAAAGAACACTTTAAAGGGTTGATTTTCATCCCATAATGCCTGAGTATATCAAACATCTCCGCTAAGTCTCGAACGTGGTCGTTTTTGACTGTCGTGACTTCACGAGCATGTCATCTACATAGACTTCCATCGTTCTACCAATCCGATCTTTAAACATTCAGTACACCAGACGCTGATAAGTTGCATCCGCATTTTTCAATCCGAAGGGCATCACGACATAACAATATAACCTAACGTTTGTGAAAAAACTGGTGTGTTCTTGATCTGGAATGTGCATCGGGATTTGATTGTATCCTGAGTACGCATCCATAAATGATAGTAGCTCATGGCCGGCCGTTGAAGCAACCAGCTGGTCAATTCTAGGTAAAGGGAAACTATCCTTCGGGCTTGCTTCGTTTAAGTCAGAATAATCAACGTAAGTTCGCCACTTCCCATTCGCTTTCCTCGCTAGCACATGGTTAGATCCAATTTAGGATAGAGGGCGTCGCGGACGAACCTATTGGCTTCGAGTTTGTCCAACTCCTCTCTGAGAGCGGCGGACCTCTCCGGGTCCATGCCTCTCCGTTTCCGTTTTACTAGGACATACTTCGGGTCTATGTTCAACATATGACTCGCAATAGCGGGAGAAATCCTGCACATATCAGAATGTGTCCAAGCGAAAATGTATAGGTTCGTTTAGAGGGAATCAGTAAGATCCTCAGCCAATGATGGGTCGGGTTGCGATCCAATCTTAAGAACTCCTGACGGGTCATCCCGGCTAACTGGAATGTCAATCGTCAGCTCAGTCGGTGCTATATTCGCTTCTCTGGGTCCCCCATCAGCATCTCTCGGATCTATGTCTCTATAGATCCGAGAACGTTGCCCGAGCCAGGGCTCAGGCTATAATTGTCAATTGTTAGTGTTTTGGATGCGGACGGAGCTGTCTGCAATCTTTCCTTTCTCTCTCCGATGAGCCTCTCTCTGCTCTGCCACATGATATGCACGACCGGTCTCCTAATCGCCATGCACTACACCGACTCCTTTGTCCGTCGAAAATTTTAATGTCAAATACCATGGGGACAAAGCTATCCTAAACTCCGCCAGGGCCGAACGACCTAGAAAAACATTGTATGGAGATTCAACATCCAACACTATGAACGGTAGGATTCGCATCCTTCTACGCTCACCCTCTCCCAGTTCAACTGGTAACTTGACATACCCCATCGCGTCAGTCGCTCCACCGTTAAAGCCATGGATACGGGATTTTGATGGCTTCAAGTCCTTTGTTTCTATCTTCATTTGGTCATATGCCTTTTTGAAGATGATGTTGACGGAGCTTTCACAATCAATCAAAATTCTTTTGACGTATGCTGGACCGATTATCGCAGATATGACAATCGAGTCGATTGTAGGAGCCTCTACCTTGTCTGCATCTCGACCCCTAAACACTCTATCATCGGTCATCATGCGTGGTTGTTTTGCGGGGGTTCCATCTTCCACATTCGAACAACATTCATAATCTGCATGCCTCAATGAGGTAGCATATCATTCCATCTCCTGCCAATTCTTGTCTGCAGGGTGAGGTCTCTGACTATAGTGTTTATGATCAATCTACCCACAGTTCGGACAGGTTCCTCCGGATGGCATGGAGCCGGCCCGCATCGGGGTCTGAAGTTCCTTACCTACCCTCTTGTGGGTTCTTAACAAATTCCTATAGCCTTTTCTGCCTGATCAACTTTTCTATGGCATCATGGAGGTGTCTACACTCTTTAGTAATGTGACTGTGAGTCTCATGGAAGCGACAATACTTCCCCATCCGCTTTTGTTCCTCTATGGAATCCTTTGGGCGTGGCTTTCTGTAACGACCGGAAAATTTCGATCCAAAAAATTTCGGATAGTTAAGGAAAGAAAGAAAGGGAAAGAAGAAGAATCAGAAAACAAGACAAAGAAACCTCACATTCGCATCGGATCAAAATATGATATCAAATAATATTCTTTGCACAAAGAAATCTGTATCAGATAATTACATTTTAAATACACCAGAGTAACAAAAAATGTACAAACAGTGGACATATACAACCAATATGTCCCAGATATGCGACAATCTATCACAGCGGAAATACTCCAAACGTTCCTGCCATCCAGCTCGTCTCCTGAGCTCCAGAACGTCCTTAACTGAAAATTTGCAATACTCGGTCTGTCCCGAGCATTACATCAAAGTAACACCCGGGTCAGGCTGGAAACCAGCGTGAGTAAACCCATCTAACATGGAATACAAAAGTTTACAACTCATATAAACCCGAGGATGTATATCAATTTACAATTTCATAAATTGTTATAGACATCATCTATTTCACACATTAATTTCTAAGTGCCAAAACTTCGATTAAATGGTCCAGTTCGCTTAAATCATTCCATTCCAACCAATTTATTTCATATATCAATCTATAAAGAATTGAAGTGGTTTCAGGTATTTACTAATACCCGACTCCGGTCTCTTCGAATTCAATGCAATCATAATCCATATTCAAGTGAATTAAAATTCAACTTTAAATGCAAGATGTCACTATTTACATAGCAATTCATCATTGATAGATAACCACATCATCATTGTCCATCCAAACATATCATATCACAGAACATTTCATATCAGAGATATCGATTAATTCAAGGCATTTAACATTATTCAATCATTCCTAAGCAAGATTGATCACTTAATTTATCTCTAATTAAATTAATTTACTAACTTTAGTAACTTATCATTAATCACGATGACCCTTAAGTAATTACTCGATTAATTACCTTATAACCACTTACATTGATTAATTATCTCCTAATTAATCATACTCATAAATTGACTAACCCTTAATAAAAAAATTTCTAATTAATCAATCCTTTAATTACACTAGGAAATTAATCATTAATTACTTCCCTTAAATAATTTAACTTTAGTTTCTTTCATCAAGTAATTATACCATTGCTTAATTGATTATATTGGTTAATTACATTGACTAAATAGCCCTGAATCAATAATTAGTCATAACAATTAGTTATTCTTTTGTTAACAATAATCACTCTTTAATTTCTAATTTATTGATCAATAACTAATTCTTATAAATAAATTTTTAATTATCAACGAAATTAAATGATAAATTATTTACCTTAATCCATCTTCTTAATTATCATTCCATAATCTTACCTAATAACCTTGGAATCAAATAACTTAAAAGCTTTAAGTTTAAGTAAAATTCAAAATATTTAATATTTTAACTTAAACCATTTAATTATCTAATTAATTTAGCTTTTAAAACAACTTAAATACTTCTCAACTTAAATTAACAAAACATTAAATATGAAATCTACCCCTTAAATAGTTTATGATAATTAATGTATCCCGCCTCAGTTAACATCTAATATAAAACCCAGAACAAACCTGAGTATTACCTCACACAAACTCGAGTTAAACCCCATACTTCTCTTACGTCCCTGACTTCGAGCCTACCCCAACATTTTCCCAGTATGAACTCGAGCAGTAATGATCTTTACACCAACCTGACACGTTCGTGTACGTATGCACCTGCACGACTACGCCGATCGTCATTGATCGCCGCTGATAGCACTCGCAAGTCGCCGGAGACCTTTTCTGAGCATCCCATCACCCAGATCTTTGCATGGCCTCGAAATCGAATTCGAGCCCCAAGGAAACTACCAGAAACCATTCGATCATCAGCAAACACCTTGATTCCGATCATCCCTACTACCAGCGTTAACGCCTCCGCCCTTGAAAATTCGCCACTTCATCCTCCTTCTTATTCACTTAGTCTGATCCACTCGATTCAACCCACGACGACAAAATTATCACTCAAATCATCGTAGGTTAAACTCATCGTTAAACCCTAATGTCGCTATGCCGCGCCACCTCAGTAAGAGATATCGCCTCTGACTAATTTTCCCTTTATTCACATTCCTCGAGCCACCTCTGACAAGCACCTTGAGTCACCGTTCGACATCGTTCGATGAAATTTGACCATAACCCAAAATTTGATCAACTACAAAATTCACACCCTATCCAGTATTAAAAATCTGGATTCACCTTTTAAAATTCATAATTCTAGATGGCGAACAAGATTATATAATTGAATCTAAGAATTTTGATATTTGATTTTGATATGTTACCAAAGACTCACTGTTTTTTTATCAACCAGATGATATTCAAATCTATCTTACATACATATATTTTCAAATTTTAATTTAAGTTTAAACGAACATGCTTTGTTCAGAGATCAAAGCCTAAAAATCATTCAGCTGAATGATTTAAATTTTTGAATCAGGATAAAACCTATAATATTAGGAACAGAGCATGTTTTCCTGTTCTGACAGAGACTAATACCTTATATATTCATTAAAAAAAATATCATTTGTTTTTTTTTAAATTCCCAAGTTTCCATTGAAACTTTATCTTGATTTACTTAACTGTTTTTAAATTTAAATCTTGTCCAAACTAACATCTCTTGATTAGAAACTATTTTCTAAAATGAATTAGAGGGATGTGATACGATTTTTTTCTTTCAGACATATTACCTGTAGCCTGTAAACAAATTTATATGTCTGATTTTTCAGACAAGCACAACACTTTCTGCATGTAGACATGTTTCAGAAGCTAAAAACCATCATGCAATCCCATTTTCAAGCATGCATTAATAGTTTACTTCAATCGTTTAGCATATGCATCAAGTTTGAAGTGATTCATGTTTACATATAGAAGAAAACAGAGGTTCAAAACTAAGATCAAAGATATTTTAAAATCAACAGAAATACCATAGGCATTCATACATACAGATATGCAAAGAAATCTTTACATGGTTTTCACAAGCCTTTTAAGTTTTAAATCTAAAAAAAATCTTACTCACATGAATTAAAGAGGCAGAGCTTTGAAAAAAAAATTGTAAACTTGACTGCCTTGATCCCCTTAAAGAACTGAAATGCTTTAAATAATGAAAAGCTAGCTTTTGAAAACTTTGATTCTTCAGATTTTATTGCTTGGACCCTTGAAAATGTTGTAGGCTTGAAGATAAATGATTTATAGGTTTTTGTTTACAGGATTTGGCTTTTGAATTGAAAACTGTTTGCAGGGTATTCGATTTTGGTTTGAGAAATGGTTTCAGGGTTTGTTCTTGGGAACTCTGGTTGCATGTTGAGGAGTTTACAAGCTTGCGAAGATTACAGGTTTTGAATTGTTTTTGAGGAATGATTTACAGGTTTTAGTTTGAGATAGCTTTCAGTTTGGGTTGTTTACAAGTTTTAATTTTCCTCCTGAAAATGTGCGATAAAAAAATTGAAAGAGAAGAAAGTCTGGTTTCACAAAAATGAATAGAGCACTAATCTTGATTTTTTACATATTAATAATAAAAAAACAAAATTGCCGCTTGTTTCCATGCATGATATCCTATATTACAAATGTTTAAATTCATTATTGCATTAATTACTTATTATATATATATATATATTTAAATAAATCGTATGTTATGTTATATTTATTCATATATGCAACTATCTTGATTTCAAGAAAATTTTAAAAAGAAAACATTTCAAACCTTTTTATAAATCTCATTTAAATTTAAACTAAAGCTAAGATATACTTTAAACACTTAAACATTTACCTTAAATATTTTAAAATTATATAATTAACACTTTTAAATAGCATTGAAAAGTTTTATTTTTAAATTTAATCATGATTCCTAAATTACCAAAATACATTAGAATTTGAAAACATGATTTTTACTTATTAAATTAAAATCAAAGATATTCTATTTACAATATATACAAATATACACACACATTAGAAATAGAAAATACTTTATTGACTTTAAAAGATAAAATTTACCAATTAAATATTTATTTACTTTATATTTACATATGTGTTGTATATTTTAAATAGCTCTTGAAATTGGTTTCTATATTTTTAAATAGAATTTAACTTTAATTGCCCCTTTGAAAATTATTGAATCCAAACAATGCCTCCTAATTACTATACATATACATACATATATCTACATATATCTATATATATACTTATATACTTGTATGTATATTTTAATATATATGTTAATTTCCTACAAAATTATCATTTCCAAATATTTAAATTTATATACACATCCAGATATTCTTTAGATTTCCATTTATTTATTTATCCAAACAAAAATCAGATAATTATCCAATTATTAGATGACCAAAATCTGGGTTATCACATACCTCCCCCCTTTGAATCTTTTCGTCCTCGAAAGGTAACGAAGCCAGAATTTATTAAAATACTTATTTTAGAAAAATTATTCTTTGAAACACTTTTTAAAACATTTTTAAAATTTACATAATATTTTAAAATGGTTTTATAAAAATACTTTTTATAACTCGATGTTTCAACAAACCCATTCTTGTTCTCATAGAGATTCGGTCATACGTTGATCAGGCATACGACTGAAAATCTATTAGTACTTAGCAGACCCACTTTTAACACACCAGTGCAAAATACTTGGTAAATAATAATTTTATTGAAAGTATAGAAAATACTTTTGAGAATAGAGGAATCATTCTTGGTGAGAACGCTCTGGAAATCATCAACCCCGTCCATGGTCGCAGTTACATTCCAGGGTTACGTTGCCATCGCAGCAAAAGTCCATGTAACTGCAGGCTCTCCGTGGCCTCTCGATTACGCCATGGATCCCACAACAGATCGCAGTTACATTCCAGGGTTACGTTGCCGTCGCAAAAAAAGTCCATGTAACTGCAGGCTCTCTGCGGCCTCTGATTTTCGCTGTCAAAATGAAACTTCTCCACTCCTACATAGGTCGCAGTCTACCGATATAAAAAATCAAACGCAGACTGCTGGCTCTCAGCGGCACACACGACTTTGGCTATGGTATACTCTACTCATAATCCCCAAGAACAAGTTTTTGTCTGGACTCCTCACAGGATCAACTTTAGAACCCCCCCGGGGCTCAAGGTAGCACCACCCGGTGGTACTCCTGAGAAGTTCATTTTAAGGGAGCGCCTTTTTCCCCAAAGCCATCGTCAAAACATTTTATACTATACATATATAGTATCTTCAAATCATACACCTAGTATGATCTCATACAAAGCTTCTTTACACAAAATCGATTATCCCAAAATCGATAATTCTCAAACTAGGCTTTCCAAATTCAATATTGATTTTACCCAAAAATCAAAAGACTTTCCAAATCCAAAGGTTCCTAAAACCTTTTTCCAAAATCCTCATATGATCCTTTATATATATATATTCAGATATATATAATCTTTACAATTTTGGATCATTTCAAACTTGTATAAAACTCCTTTTATACTTCAAAACACCTTCAAAATCCTTTTCTTCTGGTAAAAGGTTCGATAAGAGGAGTTTCATTTTATAAAACAAAGATATTTAACTTTGTTTACTCAAAATAAAATATTCAAATTTGATTACTCTTTCCAATATCATTTTCATTCAAATCCGTACACTATACCAATCTGATCGCTCACTCGGCCACACAATTTCACTTCCGAACTAGTATCGTCCACCCGACTTCTTAGTGCGGACACAGATCTGGTTTCTTGATTAGAAACCGTCATTCTCCTTGCATAGTCATAACTATGATAGAGAATATCCAGAACCAATCAACAATCCATATCCACGCTCGTCGTCGAAAATCGAGTGAAAAATCCCAACTCGGATCGACATACTATCTCGAAATTCTGTGCTCGAATCTGGATCAAATCACTATGTGAATAGAATAACATACGTACACCCTACGTATTTATCTTTATTGGTTATTATCCAAATCAATTTCCATTTCTATTCACTTTCACTTTGATTTTCATTCACTTACTCACAATTGCTTCAATCCATTTGGATTATCACTTCCATTCTTATCTCGATTGGGTATTTAACCAATAACAGTTTGAACTCCAATCTGTTTATTTGGGAAATAGCTTAAAATTTTTAAATATATATAAGTAGTTGGAAAATAATTAGTTTGTGAAATAGATGTAAAATAGTTAGAAAATGGTTAGAATAATTATAAAAGTTTTAGATAATTGCAAAATAATAGTAAGGTAGTAGTTAATTTGTGAAATAGTTGAAATATTGTAATTAGTTTATAAAACAGTTGGAAAATTGTTAAACAGTTTCAAAAATAATTGTAAAACAAATATAATATAGTTTGGCTTTTAAAAGAAAGGTTGTATATATAATAAATAGCTTGGAAAAACAATTTATTAAAAATAGTCCAAAGTCAAAACTTCTCACTTCCCAATCTCCATTCTCATCAATTCAATTTAAATTCCCTTTTTCCATTTAAATTGACCCAATTCCAATTTAAATAACTTCAATTTCCATTGAAATTGATTCAACCCCCAATTCAAGTTGAATTAACCTCAGTTTCTTTCCAAATTTAACTTTATTCAACCTTGATCTCAAATTCTACTAATTCAAATAAATTTCAATTGAACTAGTTCCAATTTCAATTCATTCCAATTCCAGTTTGAATTAATCTCAATTTCAAACTCCATTTCCAAATCAAGTTGAATTATTCTTGATTTCTTCCCAAATTCAATTCAAATTTCATTTGAATTTAAAATTATTCAACTTTAATTACAATTCCAAATTTAAACCATCTCGAATTTTATAAATTCGAGCTAATACTTCAAATGTTGATTTAATTCCTTTAAATCAATTTACCTTTTAAAGTTTTTAAACAATTGAATTCACAGTTCAAACCTAACATATTATACCACAAGTCAAATTAACCTTTATTATTTTTTTCATCAATAACCCAAACCTTTAAACAATTTAATTTTGAGTCAAATTCTCAAAATTCCATTTCAAATTTTAAAGTTCTCATAAATAATCTTCTCACTTATTAAGTTCAATAACTTATCACTTTGGGTATCACATCTCATTCCATATTTAAAACTCAATATTTAGAGTTTATTTCAAAATATTATGTATATCCACATATATATATATATATATATACATTTTTACTTCTTGGCCCACCAAGTCAAATTCTAAAATTTAAACCACCCTTGGTTTTAATTCAAACAAATTCTTTTAAAGTTTACAAACAACTTCTTATTCTAAAATATGATTACATTTGAAATAGTTTGAATAATATTATTCCCTTAAATATTTGAATTTCTTTTCAAATGTTTAAATTTAGAATTCAGAACTTCATAGTTTGAAACCCACTTCAATTTACATGTCATACTTATTTAAAGGTTACCCCCATTTCATTTTTCTCTTACTCATTAATACACATTTTATTATTAAACACAACAATTATTTATGATATTAACCCAGATTATCATACCTGAAAACCAATTTAATATTACCTTATTCTGAAATTCTTCCCCAAATTCAAGATTTTAATTTTAGTTTGAATTCATTTCAAACTTTTCTTTATTTAATTTCTATTTGGTTGTATTTCTATTAATATTTAATTTAATTCCAATAATTTAACAAACAAATTCCCTTAATATTTATTAGAGTGAAATATTGCTTTATATATCAAAATATATTCTTGTATAAAATCATTTAAAATCTTTATATAAGAAAATAACAAGTACTCTCTCATATATATATACCCAACTCATTCTAGGGTACCACTTACCCTATCCTTAATGAGTAATCCCAACAGAGCCAAGGTTCTCGCTTAACATTCAACTCTGATGCAAAATGTAATGACCCGAAAATTTCGATCCAGAAAATTTCGGATAGTTAAGGAAAGAAAGAAAGAGAAAGAAGAAGAATCAGAAAACAAGACAAAGAAACCTCACATCCGCAGCGGATCAAAATATAATATCAAATAATATTCTTTACACAAAGAAATTTGTATCAGACAATTACATTTTAAATACATCAGAGTTACAACAAATATACAAACAGTGGACATATACAACCAATATGTCCCAGATATGCGACAATTTATCACAACGGAAATACTCCAAACGTGCCTGCCATCCAGCTCGTCTCCTGAGCTCCAGAACGTCCTTACCTGAAAATCTACAATACTCGGTCTGTCCCGAGCATTACATCAAAGTAACACCCGGGTCAGGCTGGAAACCAGCGTGAGTAAACCCATCTAACATGGAATACAAAAGTTTACAACTCATATAAACCCGAGGACGTATATCAATTTACAATTTCATAAATTGTTATAGACATCATCTATTTCACACTTTAATTTCTAAGTGCCAAAACTTAGATTAAATGGTCCAGTTTGCTTAAATCATTCCATTCCAACCAATTTATTTCATATATCAATCTATAAAGAATCGAAGTGGTTTCGGGTATTTACTAATACCCGACTCCGGTCTCTTCGAATTCAATGCAATCATAATCCATATTCAAGTGAATTACAATTCAACTTTAAATGCAAGATGTCATTATTTACATAGCAATTCGTCATTGATAGATAACCACATCATTATTGTCCATCCAAACATATCATATCACAGAACATTTCATATCAGAGATATCGATTAATTCAAGGCATTTAACATCATTCAATCATTCCTAAGCAAGATTGATCACTTAACTTATCTCTAATTAAATTAATTTACTAACTTTAATAACTTATCATTAATCACGATGACCCTTAAGTAATTACTCGATTAATTACCTTATAACCACTTACATTGATTAATTATCTCCTAATTAATCATACTCATAAATTGACTAACCCTTAACAAAAAAATTCTAATTAATCAATCCTTTAATTACACTAGGAAATTAATCTTTAATTACTTCCCTTAAATAATTTAACTTTAGTTTCTTTCATCAAGTAATTATACCATTGCTTAATTGATTATATTGGTTAATTACATTGACCAAATACCCTTGAATCAATAATTAGTCATAACAATTAGTTATTCTTTTGTTAACAATAATCACTCTTTAATTTCTAATTTATTGATCAATAACTAATTCTTATAAATAAATTTTTAATTATCAACGAAATTAAATGATAAATTATTTACCTTAATCCATCTTCTTAATTATCATTCCATAATCTTACCTAATAACCTTGGAATCAAAATAACTTAAAAGCTTTAAGTTTAAGTAAAATTCAAAATATTTAATCTTTTAACTTAAACCATTTAATTATCTAATTAATTTAGCTTTTAAAACAACTTAAATACTTCTCAACTTAAATTAACAAAACATTAAATATGAAATCTACCCCTTAAATAGTTTATGATAATTAATGTATCCTGACTCAGTTAACATCTAATATAAAACCCAGAACAAACCTGAGTATTACCTCACACAAACTCGATTTAAACCCCATACTTCTCTTACGTCCCTGACTTCGAGCCTACCCCAGCATTTTCCCAGCACGAACTCGAGCAGTAATGATCTTTACACAAACCTGACAAGTTCGTGTACGTGTGCACCTGAACGACTACGCCGATCGTCATTGATCGCCGCTGATAGCACTCGCAAGTTGCCAGAGACCTTTCCTGAGCATCCCATCACTCAGATCTTTGCATGGCCTCGAAATCGAATTTGAGCCCCAAGGAAACTACCTGAACCCATTCGATCATCAGCAAACACCTTGATTCCGATCATCCCTACTGCCAGCGTTAACGCCTCCGCTCTTGAAAATTCGCCTTTTCATCCTCCTTCTTATTCACTTAGTTCGATCCACTCGATTTAACCCCCGACGACAAAATTATCACTCAAATCATCGTAGGTTAAACTCATCGTTAAACCCTAATGTCGCTACGCCGCGCCACCTCAGTAAGAGATATCGCCTCTGACTAATTTTCCCTTTATTCACATTCCTCGAGCCACCTCTGACAAGCACCCTGAGTCACCGTTCGACATCGTTCGATGAAATTTGACCGTAACCCAAAATTTGATCAACTACAAAATTCACACCCTATCCAGTATTAAAAATCTGGATTCACCTTTTAAAATTCATAATTCTTGATGGCGAACAAGATTATATAATTGAATCTAAGAATTTTGATATTTGATTTTGATATGTTACCAAAGACTCACTGTTTTTTATCAACCAGATGATATTCAAATCTATCTTACATACATATATTTTCAAATTTTAATTTAAGTTTAAACGAACATGCTTTGTTCAGAGATCAAAGCCTAAAAATCATTCAGCTGAATGATTTAAAATTTTGAATCAGGATAAAACCTATAATATTAAGAACAGAGCATGTTTTCCTGTTCTGGCAAAGACTAATACCTTATATATTCATTAAAAAAAATATCGTTTGTTTTTTTTAAATTCCCAAGTTTCCATAGAATCTTCGTCTTGATTTACTTAACTGTTTTAAATTTAAATCTTGTCCAAACTAACATCTCTTGATTAGAAACTATTTTCTAAGATGAATTAGAGAGATGTGATATGATATTTTTCTTTCAGATATATTACCTGTAGCCTGTAAACAAATTTATATGTTTGATTTTTCAGGCAACCACAACATCTTTCTGCATGTAGACATGTTTCAGAAGCTAAAAACCATCATGCAATCCCATTTTCAAACATGCATTACTAGTTTACTTCAATCGTTTAGCATATGCATCAAGTTTTAAGTGATTCATGTTTACAGATAGAAGAAAATAGAGGTTCGAAACTAAGATCAGAGATATTTTAAAATCTACAGAAATACCATAGGCATTCATACATACAAATATGCAAAGAAATCTTCACACAGTTTTCACAAGCCTTTTAATTTTTAAATCTAAAAAAAATCTTACTCGCCTGAATTAAAGAGGCAGAGCTTTTAAAAAAAAACTTGTAAACTTGACTGCCTTGATCCCCTTAAAGAACTGAAATGCTTTAAATAATGAAAAGCTAGCTTTTGAAAACTTTGATTCTTCAGATTTCCTTGCTTGGTCCCTTGAAAATGTTGTAGGCTTGAAGATAAATGATTTATAGGTTTTTGTTTACAGGCTTTGGCTTTTGAATTGAAAACTGTTTGCAGGGTATTTGATTTTGGTTTGAGAAATGGTTTCAGGCTTTGTTCTTGGGAACTCTGGTTGCATGTTGAGGAGTTTACAGGCTTACAAAGATTACAGGTTTTGAATTGTTTTTGAGGAATGATTTACAGGTTTTAGTTTGAGATAGCTTTCAGTTTGGGTTGTTTACAGATTTTAATTTTCCTCCTGAAAATGTGTGATAAAAAAAATTGAAAGAGAAGAAAGTCCGGTTTCACAAAAATGAATACAGCACTAATCTTGATTTTCTACATATTAATAATAAAAAAACAAGATTTCCACTTGTTGCCATGCATGATATCCTGTATTAAAAATGTTTAAATTCATTATTGCATTAATTACTTATTATATATATATATATATATATATATTTAAATAAATCATATGTTATGTTATATTTATTCATATATGCAACTATCTTGATTTCAAGAAAATTTTAAAAAGAAAACATTTCAAACCTTTTTATAAATCTCATTTAAATTTAAACTAAAGCTAAGATATACTTTAAACACTTAAACATTTACCTTAAATATTTTAAAATTATATAATTAACACTTTTAAATAGCATTGAAAAATTTTATTTTTAAATTTAATCATGATTCCTAAATTACCAAAATACATTAGAATTTGAAAACATGATTTTTACTTATTAAATTAAAATCAAAGATATTCTATTTACAATATATACAAATATACACACACATTAGAAATAGAAAATACTTTATTAACTTTAAAAGATAAAATTTACCAATTAAATATTTATTTACTTTATATTTACATATGTTTTGTATATTTTAAATAGCTCTTGAAATCGGTTTATATATTTTTGAATAGAATTTAACTTTAATTACCCCTTTGAAAATTATTGAATCCAAACAATGCCTCTTAATTACTGTACATATACATACATATATCTATATATATACTTATATACTTGCATGTACATATTTGAATTTTCTAACATAATAAAGTTTGCCTAAATTAATATATATGTTAATTTCCTACAAAATTATCATTTCCAAATATTTAAAGTTATATACCCATCCAGATATTCTTTAGATTTCCATTTATTTATTTATCCAAACAAAAATCAGATAATTATCCAATTATTAGATGACCAAAATCCAGGTTATCACACTTTCTGTATTGAAAGGTGTTACAAGTTGATAGATAAATATTTTCAAGAGACATATTCAGGGGGTGTATTCGTTGTAGGTTGGAATCCTCAGCTTCCATTTCCCTGTTTCTCTTTTCTTTCCAGGATTTCCTCCTCCGGATCCTTTAGATTGCCCAGGCTTGTTCTAGACATTGACTTGCACCTTTCCTGAGTTTTCGTCGGATTGCTTTACGACAATGTTACTTTTCACGGTCTACTAAACAGGCCCTGGTGCCTTATCTCTCCTTGTCCATCGAGCTTCCTCCCTCCTTATGAACTGATGAACTTTCGAATAGAATCGATCCAATGTAGTTGGGGGTTTCCTGCCAGCCAATCTCCAAACTCCGAGTCTGGATCTACACCTCGCATTACTGCCATCAAAATTGCATGGTCGTTAGGGTTGCTAACTTCAGTCGCTGCAATGTGAAATCTCTGCAAGTACGCCTTCAATGACTCTCCTGGAGCTTGGATTACACTTGATAACGACATCACATCCTTTGGACTAGTAGCATGTATCCTGAATTGTTCTACAAATTTCAATGCCATTTCGTCAAAGCTGGATATAGACCGCGAGAGAAGTCGAGTAAACCACATAGTGGCGATTCTTGATAAAGTGATTGGGAAGCACCTACTCCTGGATACTCCCCAATCTTCGTTAGTAAAGCCTTGGTTCTCTCTCATTAACTGCCTGACCATGGCTGATAAGTCTGTAGTTTGTATGGAGGATGGATAGTTGGGTTCCGTTCCATGGGACCGCTCGTGTTGATGTCCCCTCTGTTGGCGATCGGCCAAACGTGCATCCTGAAGGCTAGCTTCATTAGGACCTTGGTGAGCCGAGCGTCCGGTCTCCTCACATGCTTAATCCCTGGTTGATCAATCAGTGGCACCTGCCTGTGCAGCTTCAGTCTTACGGCGTCTATGCCTAGGAGGTTCATCGACCGAGGTCGAGCTATCAGACAAAGAATAAGGAGCAGGGCTACCTCCAGCATTCTAATGCTGCTGCTGGGTTAGCTGAGTCATGAGAATAGCGTTGGCCTGAATATGCTCAGCAATTTGCCTTCTATTTTCCCTTAGTTCCCTCATCAAGTCATTGAACTCCGTCCTGGTGATGACTTCCATTTGAGTTTGGGCGGTAGTCCTTGCACCTAAATTTTCTTGTTGATTGCTAGGTCCAACTTGTTGCATGCTATCAGTCTCGTGGGCGTCTGCATTGTGAGAGGCTGATAGCGTACATGGTCTTCCCATAGTAGTGTTGTTGATCGAAACTCTGAGTAGATTCAACGGACGTCCTGTGAGTAGGTTGGATCTCCTTCGAGGGATTTATTCAATCCAGTAGCTGCAAAATAGATCCTATCGGCCTGAGAATTCAATTCTCAATGAAAGCACCAAAATGCTAGCATCAGAATTGGTCACTAACATCCTTAAGAGAGATTTTGTAGAGAGATTAATGAATAAATTAAAGTTAAACAGAGAAAGGTATGCCAAATTAAGTGCAGGAAACAAGAACATTAGATTTATAGTGGTTCGGCGTAATTGGCCACGTCCACTTTGAAGTTAATCTTTATTGCTTTACTTAACAACCGATTACAGATACGATCCATACACCAACTATTTGAATACAATTGCTAAGTAAAAAGGATAAGTCTTGAATGAGTTTTGAATGCGGTAGAGTCTCCCCGTTGTTCTCTAAAAAAGGTCCCTTTCACTGTGCCCCTGCCCCTCTATTTATAGACGAAGATGGGTTGGACTTCCTTGATGGGCCTACTAGCAAGATACCTCGGCCCATAATGAGCAACTTCTGTGTGCCGAGCTACAAATGCCGAGCCATGTCTTTAAGCCGAACGAGGCAGTATGTTGAGTGAAATGTGTAGGCCAAACGAGGGGAGATGCTGAGCGATATGCTCATGCCGAGCTAGGCCATGTTCCGAATGAGGCTGGAATGCCGAGCGAGGCCATGTGTCGAATGAGGCTGGAATGTCGAGCGAGGAATGAATGCCGAGCGAGGCTGGAATGCCGGTCGAGACTCAATTTCGAACGGGGCTGGAATGCTGAACGAGGCTGGAATGCCGAACGATGCTGGAAGTCCAAACGACCTCCCTATGCCGAACGAGGCTTGGAATGCCGAGCGACCTCCCTATGCCGAACTAGGCTTGAATGCCGGACGGTGCTAGATGTGCCGAACGACCCTTTATGCTGAACGAGGCTTCCATATCAAGTCTCTGTTTACCTGGTCAAGCCACTGGGTAACATAAACGAATGTATATTATAAGTTGGAATTCTTTGAACAAGAATTTTCCGGACCCTTATCTTATAGTTTACAAATGAAAATGAATTTGAGATTTTATTTAATTGAATTTGAGATATATTCAAATCAAGTTTTCAAAAATGTCGTGTTTTAACAGTTCAGAAACAAAAAGTGGTAAATTCTGTAAAAATGGATATTTTTAATCCATAAATATGTTAAAATGTTTTAAAAGGGATTTAAGTAAAAAATAATAGACTTATATGAAATGGAAAAAGTGGTTTGATCAAAGAAGCTTTAAAAACACTACTAATATCAGTTTTTTTGTGATGGTTTTGGTAACTTATGAAAATCAGGGTTTTAGCTTGATTATTCTTCCCCAATCTTTTTAATAATCTTTTTAAATGAATAATTAAGTATTTTGAAGTGATTTGGAATTTATACAATTATTTTGAAGGAGTTTAAAATAAATGGTTAAAAGGAAATTGTTTATAAAACTTGGGTTTTTCTTCCTAAATCTTTTGTGAATGTTTTTCACATTATTAATCACGTATTCTAAAGGCAATTAAGAAGTTTAAAAGACACTAAGGTCCGAGTAGATCAAATAACTTGACCTTCTTATAGGTGATAGAGAGATGCCCTTTAGGCTTGAGTTTGGAAAACTAGTTTCCTGCTCTCCCTAGCTATCTAGATTGGTTCGACGGAGGAGATATCTAATATGATTTACTCAGACCGTATGTTCCTAAGATAAGAGAAAAAGATATTTGGTGTTTATCAAAGGATAAACAAGATTTCGAAATAATAAAGATTTTGGAAGCATAGAAAACATTCTAGTTAAACTCTGTATTAAATTACAAGGAGGGAACTTGTACTGCCAGTGTGAATTTAAAAGGCAATTTCGCTGTTATTCAATGAATAGTATGGCTTGAATATGTAAATTAGTATTGGGTATAATTAGTCTAATTTCTATGGATCCCTTTTTACTCAATAATAAGGTTTGGATTTACAATAAGTAATGACTTAAATAACATTGTTTTTGACCCTTTAAAGATATGTTTTAGAAATGTGTAATCTTCATTAGGATTTGAATTACAATAATATGGAATATGGAAATATTTTTCCTATGTAATTAAAGAAAAATGATTTATTATTTCCAAATATGAAAAGGGGTTTTAAGTTACCAATGGATTTGATAAAAGAGACTTAATGATTCCATATATTCTTAAAATGACAAAGTAATAATTTAAAAGAATATATCTCTCAAAGATATTTATTTTTATAAAAAGATAAATAGATTGGATGTTATTTGAGAAACACCTGTATGCTTGACATCTTTTTATCGTTAATTGGTTCGAAGAGACCGAGATTAGATTTGGATGATTCCTATCCAAAATCACTTCTAACCAACATATACGTTCGAAAGTGATGATATGTTGAAGATGATGATTTTTCAAGACGGAGATCTTCATAATGTAGGGCTACTTATTACTAACCTCTGGGGTAATTCCTATATTATATATAGGATGGCGGTAGTGCCTTCGTTTTAAAAATCTTCGATTTGCAAAGACTATTGGCTACTAATCCTAGAGGTCATTCCCAAACAGGATTGAGTGGAAGGAATGCCTTCGGTTTGTCCTTCAACTGGACAAATTGTATGGATGAATGTATGAAATTGCAGTTCTAATACCATATACATTCGTTTTTATAGATGTACATCTGTTTAATGGTGTCGGAGCTAACCCCTCTTACATTTATCATCCTTCCTTGAGGCATATGAACTTGAGGGTTGTACTTTCGAGAAAATGAATAGTGTGTTGTTAGAAATAGCAACATGGTATTCTAAGTGGAAATTTCTTTACGAAAAGAAAAGCATGGCATTGTGGAAAATAAAGCGTAGCCTCACTATCCTCATATCCCAAAGATGATATGGGTATATATGTTGTCTATAGGACATATTTCAAGCAATCGGTTTTATTGTGTTAGAGGAGTCCAGTATCTAGACCCTCAACGATTTAAATAGATCGGTATTGAAGGCTTGACTGAGACAAAGCAAACCCACCGAGATACGCTTTCTGTGTAGGGTTACAATGTAGTAAGGAGGCTTGCTTGAGATAAATGAATAGTCATCGGGGACTTGGATTGTTATGCATGGAATATGCATCAGAGGAGTTAGCCACTAGTTCTCTATCATGTTGGAAATTCAATTCCAATATAAGCTTTACGATTTTGGTTGTATTCCCAAAATAGTTGTAATGCTTTACAAACATTTTGGTTACCCTTTGGTATCATATACATCATTTAACATCGTCCAGGTATTGATTCCTACTTCACATGTATATTTATTTGAAAAGTGTTTTCGAACCAGTGCCATTAATAATAAGAATGAATTGTTTGAGTATGAATATTTTGGTTGTCGTAAGGTAAAAACCAATCCGTATTTATATGCAGTATGGTCTTGTGAAATACCCTTTCTTTTCAAAAAGGTTTTGTTTGGCATCAATCCGATATATGACACTGTCTTATGATTATGGTTCAAGTTTCTCACACTGGTTTACCAAGCCTGATCCGAGTATTTTTAACACTCAGGTTAGATTTGAGTAGTTTCAGGTTTAGCTGAAGGCACTTGGAGTTTCCAAAGGAGAGCTGAAGATCTTCATCAACGTATGGACGTAGAATATTTTCCTACTGCATTAGTTTCATTGTTTTGGTTTTTTAGCAATTATAAGGACATATGCTTACAACTGTCCAAGATAAGTTTACATGCCGCATATAAACACGAAACAGGTTCTTACCTTATGATAACCAAAACATTTCTACATAAAATCCAAAGATATTATTTTTATTGACATTCTCTGAAATATTTTCAAATAAACATATTCAAATAGCCAAAACTGCTACATTGGTTAAATTTTATGGCATAGTAGATTTACAACTAAAATCGAAGGCACTTATTAGAGATTTGGATTTACAATGAATAGTGAGGTAAGGGACTGCCTCCTATACAGTATGTTTCTAGAGGATTGTACCGAGGCCCTACAGATGGTCCTTTGATAATTAAGATTGGCTTGTCTGAGACCAACAAATGGTACAGAGAGTATAGAATATGATATCACCCCATCTATTATCGACCTATCCGAGTTCCCATAGCATACATAAACCCGATGTCATAGCGAGTAGAAATAAATAGATCTGGAAAGTTGATATCATACCCTAATGATTGCGAACCATTTAGACTTAAAGCAAACCCTGTTTCAAAATTCCCCAAGTATGAGGCTAGAGGTAACGTTTACCTTTCTTTGGACATTTTCACTTAAAATGCCATATTGCCATTTCCAACAATACACTATTGATTTCAACAAAAGTACAATCTCTGAGCACATATGTCTCAAGAAGGGTGTTAAGGGTAAAAGGGGTTACTTTCTACACTGCTAACAAATGTACGTTTGTAGAGATTAATGCACTGTGAAGTTAGCAATGCAATTTTAGACATCCATCCATACAAGTTGTCCAGGAATAGGATAAAAACAAGGCACTCTCCAACCACATCCTGTCGGCATCACTTTTTGGATTAGTAGCAAGTAGTCCTTTGCATACGAAGATCCCAGAATGAAGGGACCATTACTATTTATTTATCTCGGAAGCTACTTTGAAATTATCAACAAGCAGTCCTTCCGTTATGAAGATCCCCGCCTTCAACTTCATTATCTTTAAGATGTCTTCACTTTCGAACTCGTAAATTGGTTTGAAGTGGTTTTAATAAAAGAATTACCTAAACCCAACCTAGGTCCCTTTGAACCAATCATCGATAAAAAGATGTTAATTAAATAGGTGCTTATCATTCGATTAATTACCTTCCCTTTATCAAAAATATCTTCTATATATATATATATATATATATATATATATATATTTAATACATTTCATTCCGTGTATATGGAATCATTAAACCTCTCTTTAACTTTGGAAATACCAAATCAAAATTATTTCTCATAAATCATATTTCAAAACCTTATTGAGTAAAAAAGGTCGGAAGAAATTATGCTAATTCTACTCAATATCAATTTATGTATTCAACCTTTACTATCCATCGGATAAGGGTGAAATCACCTTTTAAATTCACATGGATAGTACGGTTTCCCTACTTATAATTTGATACTAAGTATAAGAAGATTATTTCTATACAATCCAAGTTGTATTAAATATGGAAAAATTAAATCTTTTATACTTGCCTCATTTCCAACATTTCGGCCTTATCTATTCCTCGCCCAGGAATGAAGCCAGGTGAGCCAGGGCATTGGTTGCCCCTGAAATCTTCTTAGTTTAAGAACTTCATATCCAGATCTCATGAATAGAAAAGTCCAGTCAACTCATTGGCTTGCAGAGCCAAGATTAAATTACTTGATTATAATAGCTTTTCTTTAAATCATTTATTTAAACTCTTTTAAAATAATTATGAAACCTCCAAAACATCTTTAAAATACTTAATTAATTATTTAAAAACATTTATAAAAGATTTTTGGGAAAGAATACTTAAGTTTAAAATTATAATCAAAAGTTATTAAAAGTGCTGCAAATAATGCTTCGAATAGTGCTTTTAAGGCTAATTTGGTCAAAATAACTTTTCTATTGTTTAGAAATCCATTTTATTACTTAAACATCTTTTAAAACATTTTAACATATTTATAGTATTTCACATATTTAAAGAATTAAAAATATCCTTTTAAAAGAATTTATCGCCTTTTGTTTCCGAACTGCCAAAGCGCGACTGTCTTGAAAACTTAATTTACTCATATTTCAAAATATACTAAACAAAATCTCGATCGTTTTCTTTTGTTTGAAAACTATAATTATAAGAGTTAGAAAAATTCCTATTACAAAGAATTCCGACTCCGATTTCATCGTAAAAATGGATTTAACTTTTACGACGCAAAATTGCGAAATACCGGTACGCGACAGGCCTATTTTTGACTCAACTTTAATAACTTGTCCAAACTTCACCAATTTGGGTTTTAATGGTCATAAATCACCCATTAACCATTTTAAATCATTTCATATGGGTTTAATGTTCCATATCACTTTTGTAGCTTGATCCGAAAAGTGATTTCCTTGTGTAATATCGACGTGTATTTAACATGACTTTCTTATACAATTAAACACTATATTAAAACAACTAATACTAGAGTATAAAACATATCAAAAATCCATAGCAATCATATCACGTTTCTCACTTGATTTTCGATTGGACTAACTTTAAAACAGCTATAGCCCCGCTATCTCGAAATTGGAGCTTAAGACTACTAGTACAAATGCTCCTGGGGGGTTCAGCCTTAGTCTTGGAGGATTGGAAGGGCTCGGTCTTGCTTGGGAAGTGGTGGTAGAGGGCTTGGTTGCACACATCCTTGGTGGAGGAGAAGGAAGAGATCACTGGCTTAAACTTTGGTTTGAAGTGGTATAGATTTCGATTGATTTTGGTACAACTTTATTTTGTAATATTTTCTTTCTTAAGCTATTACAGCTATTAATGTAAAGAAGAAGAGGATGAAGTGTTTAGGAATTTTATAAAGAAGTGTGAATGAAATGAAGATTGGTGGTGGTATTTACAGGAAAATAATACAAAAAAATCTCATGATACTTTACTCGCCATTCCATCACCATTGCCTCACCACCACTCCCCCTCTCTCCTCATCGTCCATGGTCAAACATCCACCATGCCCTATGTGTGTGGCCATGTACTTGTACTTGTTGTAAGAGTTGACTTTAGGTTTACTTAAGGATGAAGTTTTATGAAAATATCCTGGATATTCTGTAATACACACACACACACATATATATACATACATATGTATGTATGTATGTATAAGCATATTTGTTTGTTTATATGTGTTCATATGCATATGAATGTGTTCATGTATATGTATATGTATGTGTGCATATGTATATCTCAAATGATCCAAAACGTTGCACAACATTTCTACGTTGAATCGTTACGGATTTCAATTTCGATTTCTAGTCATATTTTCACTTCTTGTTATATATATACAAGGTTGATAATAATATTTCTATCATTATATAAGAATTAAAAGGGCCTAATTAATTATAAATATAATTATTAAATCATTTAAACTTAATTTAAATTCAAAAATCATTTGTTCCTAAATATTGAGTTCATTGATGAGGTCTTAAAGAGATTTTATTTTCAAAAAAGAAAGTAAATAATTTTAGTATATATTCTCACTCATACACATAAATAAGTATATGTATCCAGCTCCGTGCATGATGTCGGATGGTCTAAAAGTTGTCTATTGATAAAATGGTTTTTGGTTATTTTCTCGATATATCTTGCAAAGTATTTTTTTTAAATATCGATTTAAATTAAGATTATCAATATTATTTATTATTCAAAACATTATCATTTATGTCAAATATCTTATATTTTGAATATTTAATATTTTTTCTGAAGTGATGAATTTATGGGTCGTTACAGACTTCTCTCTTTAAAAGAATTTCGTCCTCGAAATTAAAGACGAGAAGAAACTAACTCAAAAGAATATATCATATATGATGATATATATATATATAATTACGATAAGTGGCTATACCATAGACGGTGGGTATACTATCTCGATATAGTTGATGCATCCATCCTAAACTCTGAATATGCCTTCTTCGTCTTATCTTCTATTTCCCACATACATTCAATAGCATTACCGCTCCATTGAACTTTAACTAATTGCAAACCATCTTCCTTAATAATTTCTCGTCACGATCCACGATTTTATTAGGTTGCCTGATAACTGTTAAATTGGGATCTACTTCTAAATCATCTAGGGAAATTGCCTTTATGATTTGTTTTGGATCATACACATATTTATGTAAATGAGATTCGTGAAACACATTGTGCACACCCGACAAACTCTCTGGTCGTTCTACTAGATAGGCTAATGAGCTTATCTACTTTAGAATGATAAAAGGTCCAATACATTAAGGAGCTAGCTTGCCAGTATTTTCAAATCTCAGTACTCCCCTCATCGGAGAGATCTTCAGAAATACCTTGCCCCCAACTGAGAATTCTAAATTCATACGCCTTTGGTCGACGTAACTCTTACATCTGCTTTGTGCTTCTTTTAGCTTCTTTTTGATCATATCCATTTTCTCTTAAGCTTCTTGGATCATATCAGACCAAGTACTAACTGATCTCCAATTTTGATCCAACATGATGGAGATCTACGTAGACGACCGTACAAGGCTTCATAAGGTACCATATCAATACTGACCTGATAGCTGTTATTATAAGAGAAATCTACCAAATGAATGTGGCTTTCCCACGAATCTCCAATGCCTAATACACATCCTCTCAGAAGATCCTCTAATTCCCTGTTTACTTTTGGTTTACCCATCAGTCTGGGGATGATATGTGGTGTTTATATCCAGCTTCATTCCTAAAGTTGTCTTTAAGCCTTCCCAAAACTAACTAGTAAAGATTGGATCTCAATCTCTTATGATGCAGGTTGGAACTCTAGGTAGCCAAACGATCTCCCTTATATATATCTCAGCTAAGCTTGAAGCTATTCTTGTGGGTTTTACTAGGATGAAGTGTGCTCTTTTAGTCAATCTATCAATAGTAACCAATACATATTCATTCCACCAAGGCAAGCGTTGATGAAATCCATGGATATTTGGTACTATTTTCACTTTGGAATCTCAAATGGTTGAAGTGGTCCAGTAACCTTTTGTTTATCACTCTTGATCTATTGACAATTTGCACTTCTTCTCACTTAGATGGAAATGTATCTCTTTATACCACCCTACAAGAAAGTCATTTTCATATCTCTATACATCTTGGTAACTGCGGGATGTATTGCGAGTGAAGAATTATGACGTTCGATTAAAGCTTCCAGTCTAGTCCCATCAATATTGGGAACATATATCCTTCCATTCATTCTTAGAATTCCCTGCCTATCCACTTTGAATCCTATCCATCTCCCTGGTATCACATTCTCCTTTACTTCCCTGGCTATCCTTGCAATAATTGGATCCTTGAGCCGATTTTCTTTTACATGACAAATCAAAGCTGGATGCACCACTAAATGAACTATAATGGCATGTTTTCTGCTCGGTGCATCTGCCACAACATTGGCTTTTCTCGGTGTATGTAGAATATTCAAGTCATATAATGCGAGGAATTCTAACCGATGTTACTGTCACATATTCAAGTCCTTGTGAGTGAAAAGATATTTCAAAGGTTGGTGGTCCATAAAGAGATCAAAATTTTCACAAAGCAAATAATGTCTTCATATTTTTGTTGCAAACACCATGGCTAATAGCTCCAAGTCATATGTCATATAATTCCTTTCATGAATCTTCAGTTGTCTATTGGCATATGCAATTACCTTTCCATGCTGTATTAGAACTGCACTTATTCCTTCCCCACAAGCATTAGTATACATGGTTAAACCGCTGCTTTCATCTACAATAACCAATACGGGAGGAGTAATTAATCTCCTTCTGAGTTCTAAAAGACATCTTTGCATTTTTGTATCCATTAAAACTTAGCATCCTTCATTATCAGCTTTGTTAAGTGAGAGGAAATTTTGGAGAAGTCTTGAATAAATCTCTGGTAATATCCGGCTAATCCCGAGAAGCTACGGATATCCTTCGGAGTCTATGGTTGTCTCTAATCTTGTATAGCTAAGATTATTCCTAGGTCCTCTAAAACTCCATCCCTTGACACAATATGTCCTAGAAAACTTACCTCTTTTTCCCAGAAATGGTAGTTTGAAAATTTTGCTTTTATCACATTCCTTCTTAATATCTGTAACACAATCTCCAAATGCCTTTCATGCTCTTTTTTAGTCTTTGAATATATGAAATTATCATCAATAATGAACAACAAGAATTTGTTGGGTACATCTCTCATTTCTCTATTCATAAGGTGCACGTAACGGGCGTGTGCATTGGTTAGCCCAAATAGCATAACCAACCAATCATAGGAACTATCTGGCCCCCGAAATACAGTCAAGGGAATGCAACCTTCCGTTATACTCAAATGGTGGAATCTGGTAGCTAGATTCATCTTTAAGAATACCCGAGCACCATGTAATTGATCAAACAAGTTGTTTATATGGGGTATGTGATGCATGTTTTTAATGTTTGCTTATTTAGGTCTCGGTTGTCTACATACTGTCTAAGGGAGCCATCAAACTTCACCACAAAAACCACAATTGTTCCCTAACTTAAGCGACTTAGTCTAATTAGCCCCTTTTATAATAATTCATCAATTTTTTTGCCAACTCAATATTTTCTTTTGGAGCCATCCTACTAATAGGGTGAATAATGGGTCTGGCATAGGTATTAAGTCAATACGGAATTCAATTTTCCTATGCAGGGGCAAACTTTTAATTCCTAGAAAACGTCTTAAAATTCTTTAACAATCGATATTCTTTTCAAGTTCATTCGAGATGAATCTAGCGCATACATGAAGTTATCTCTTATTAGACTAGGTCCTTCACATATTATTCGGTCCAACACACTTCTGATCATGGCTTTTAATATAATAATTCGATTATTGCAGTCTAGAATAGCTTTATACTTGGATAGCCAATTCATTCTAAGTAAAATATCAAACCCAATGGAATCAAGGAAAAATAGGTCGCATACGAATTGGTGGGTTTGGTAGGTAATTCATACATTTACACAGATCATAAAAAGATTGGTCGTACCATCTATGGGATTAGATTCGCGGATGGGGGTTTCTACTATTTCTAGGGTAAGGTTTAACTTATCAACCAATTTCTAAGCAATAAAACCAAGGGAAGACCTAGTAACAAATAATACTCTAACTGAAATATCATTAACACATAAATTACCTTTTAGGATACACTTTCCCTTCACATCTTTAGAAGTTTAAGGCTCTTTATTTATAACATAAACTTTGATCTGCTCTCCCCTCTTCATTAATATGCACTTGTTTTTCTAGTGTCCTCAATGATGATAATTGTAACAAATACTCTTCTGAACCATAAGAGAGATGGTTCCTTACCGCTGCTTCTACACCTTAGGACTCCTATAATTTGTTGCAAGATGGCCTTTCTCTTGGCAGTTATAACAAACAACATCCTTATAACAGTTATCTTGAGATCCTCCACCATTCTTTTCCTACCATAGTTTCTTTCTTTTGTTCTGATTGTTCCAATTTCCTTGGGCTACCATCGGATTCCTTTTATCCAATACTTTATATTGGAAGCCCATGTCTAATAGGGCCATAAAAGTTTCCTTCATGTGTGCGGCCCTTTGATCCTGATGTTGCTCTTTCATTCTCGCGATATACATCTCATTCTTTTTTAAGGGCGTGTCTACTAGTCCCGACCTAAAAGGAGATAACTCGGTAAATTTATTTGATTATTCCTTCATGGACATAGCTTCTTGTTTTAAGTCCATGAAATTTTTATAAAGATAGGATTCTCCGACTTCTAGTACATATTGCTCTTCGAATACTTCTATAAATCTGGTCCATGCGAAATTGTTTTCGAAATCATTCAAAGTGATGGATTCCAACCATGCTAGAGCTCCTATCTGCAATTGACAGGAATCTAAGAATCTTTTTTAATCATCCTTTATGTCTAATCCTTTGAATATTCTTTCACAGGAGCGGAGCCATGCTTGCACTTCAATAATAGACTTGGCTCCTTGGATTGGTTTCCCTTTCATGCAAGTGTAATTCTTACAAAGAGTTGGAAAGTTAATTTGGGGTTGCTCATGATTTATTACTTCTTCCATAATTATAGCATTTCGACCATTAGTGGTTGTCATGCTGCTACCTCCCCTTCCTCGTCCTCTTCTTATACTCATCTATTACAACCTGAATATAGTAAAATATCAATGTAGAATACATAGACGAGATTATCTTAGCGAATGGGTATTAAGCATAAAATGACATGGATGGATTTATTTAGATAAAATTATAAATATGCTCTCTTGTTGACTAAACTCATTCTGGGGTATTACTAACCATATCTCTAACGAGTCAACCCCATCAAGGCTTAAGTGATCGCTCAACCAAAGATATGATACCAACTGTATCGACCCACCTTTTCGACCCTTGAAGATTGACACTAATACATCCTCGTTATTCACATAGCGCAAATTCAAGCGATGGAGAGGCATATAATCAGAAGTCTTTTTATAGAAATAAAAAGAATCTCACACTTGCATTAATTATACACATGGAAAGTACATATAATCACACCAAAGTGATTCATCAGACTTATGATAAGTACTTACTCAGCCAAGGATAGTGATAAATGCCTATCCTTGCAGAGGCTGGTAGATACTAAATACATACTGCAAGATACAACAAAAATTTGAAATATATCACTATTGACAAAAATATCCTCCAGTCTTCATGCTCCATGCTCCTTCCAAAATGCTCCAAGTGATCTGACTACTTGGCTGCCCAAAATATATAGGGCACCCAGAGTTTAAGGAAGAAGGAAAATAAACCCTAGGTCAGTCATGGGACTATTGTGAGAAAATCAAAATATGAGTATTCGGAAAACAAAAAAGGGTATCTCATAAGATCATGCTGCACATAACACAGAACAGGTTTTTACCTTATGATAACCTAATCATTTCTACATAAAATCCATTCAAGGACATTCTTTGAAATCTTTTCAAATAAACATATTCAAATAGCCTAAATTTTTACATTGATTTAATTTGATGGCATAATACGTTTACAAAAAAAAGTGAAGGCACTTATTGGAGATTTGGATTTCCAATGAATAGCGAGGTAAGGGACTACCTCCCATATAGTACACTTCTAAAGGAATGTACCGAGGCAACCCATAGACGGTCCTTTGAGTGTTAAGATTAGCATACCTAAGACTAACAGATGGTATGGATAGCACCGATTATGATATTACCCAGGATGTTATCGACCTATCCGGGATCCTATAGCATACACCACATAATTTATACCTGACCTCATAGCAAGTAGAAATAAATAGTTCTAGAAATGTGATATCATACCCTAATGGTTGCGAACTACTTAGCCTTAAAGCAACCCTAGTTTCACAATTCCCCAGGTGTGAGGCTAGTGATAACATTTACCTTTCTTAGAATATTTTCACTTAAAATACCATATTGCCATTTTCAACAACACATTATTGATTTCAACAAAAGTACAACCTCTAAGCTCGTACATCTCAGAGAATGGTGTTAGATGTAAGAAGGATTACCTCTACACCACCAACAGATGTATGTTTGTAGTGATCGACATGCTGTGATCGTAGAAATGCGATGTCAGACATCCATTCATACAAGTTTTCCTGGAACAAGACGAATTAAAGGCGCTCTCCTACCACATCCTGTCGGCATCACTTCTTAGATTAGTAGCGAGTAGTCCTTGCATACGGAGATCCTGGAATGAAGGGACCACTACTATTTATTTATCTCGGGAGCTACTCCAAAGTTATCAACAAGCAGTCCTTCCATTATGAAGATCCCTGCCTTCAACTTCATAACATGTCTTCATTTTCGAGCTCGTAAATTGGTTCGAAATGGTTTTCAGATAAGAATTACCGAATCTGACCCCAGTTCCTTCGACCCAATCATCAATATAAAGATATTAAGTAAATGTGTTCTTACATTTGATTAATTACTTTCTCTTTATCGAACTACCTTGTATATATATATATATATATATATATATATATATCTTTAAGACATATCTTTACTGTATATATAGAATAGTTAAACCTCTCTTTAACTTTGGAAATACAAAATCAAAATTATTTCTCATAAGTCGTATTGCAAAACTTTATTGAGTTAAAAGAATCGATAATTATGCTAAGTCTACTTAATATCAATTTCTGTATTCAACCTTTACTATCCGTTAATAACAATGAAATAACATTTTAAATTCACACGGATCGTTAGGGTCCCTCCTCGGAATTTAATACCAAGTATAAGCAGATTATTTCTATATCACTTTTTAAACAAATTAACTAAATTATGTAATTTAACATATTTATAGAATTTAACATATTTATAGGATTTATTCCATATTTTTAAAGAATTAAAAATATCACTTTTAAAGAATTTATCACTTTATTTTTCGAACTGCCAAAGCGCGACTATTTTAATAATATGACTTGCTTATATTTCAAACTCTACGAAATGAAATCTCAAGGTCATTTTCTTTTGTTTTAAAACTATGATTAAGAGTTTAGAAAATTCTTTTACAAAGAATTGCGAGTTCGATTCCATCGTATAAATGGATCTAACTTTTACGGCGCGAAATCGCGAAATGCCATTACGCGATGTGCCTATTTTGACTCAACTTTCATAACTTATCCAAACATCAATAAATTGGTTTTTATTGTGTAAAACTTCTACTAACCATTTAAAATCATTTCAAAGGGGTTTAATGATTGCATATCACTTTTATAACTTGATTCGAAAAGTGACTTTCTTGTGTAATATCAACGTGTATTCAACATTGTTTACACAATTAAACGCTATTATAAAATAACCAACACTTTATGATCAAAGTACAGTAAACATCCATAACAATCATATCACATCATCATTATATATTAAAAAATAGAGTTTCTCACTTGATTGGCGATTGGACTAACTTTAACACGGCTATAGCTCCACTATCTCAAAATTGGAGCTCAAGACTACTAGCACAAATGCTCCTAGGGCGTTCGAAATTAGTCTTAGAGGCTAGGATGGGCACGGCCTGGCTTGGCAAGTGGTGGCGCAAGGCTTGGTTGCACGCGACCTTGGTGTAGGAGAAGGAAGAAATCACAGGCTTGAACTTTGGTTTGAAGTGGTATCGATTTCAACTGATTTTGGTATAACTTTGTTTTGATTCTTTAATATTTTCTTTCTTAGGCTATGGAAGCCATTAATGTAGAGAAGAAGAGGATGAAGAGCATAGGAATTTTATGGAGAAAGAATGAAATGAAGATAGGTGGTGGTATTTATAGGAAAAAATGGATAAAACTATCATGATATTTACTTATCATTTCATCACCATTGCCTCATCACTACTCCCCTCTCTTCTCATCGTCCACGCCAAACATCCCCCACAATGTGTATGACCATATGTTTGTTTTTATTATGTAAGAGTTGACTTTGGGTATACTTAAGGATGAAGTTTTAGGAAAATATCTTAGATATTTTGTAATATATATATAAGAAGATTTGTATGAATTTATGTGTTCATGTGCATGTTAATGTGTTCATGCATATGTTTACGTATGTATGCATATGTATATCTCAAATAATTAGCAATGTTGCACAACCTTTCTACATTGAATCGTTACGGATTTCGATTTCGATTTCCGGTCATATTCACTTCTTATTTAATATGTATATTTGTAAACAAGGTTTGATGACAATATTTTTATCATTATATAATAATTAAAATGACTTATTTAATGATTAAAATAATTATTAAATCATTTAAACTTAATTTAAATTAAAAAATCATTTATTCCTAAATATTGATATCATTGATGATATCACAAAGATATTTTATTTTAAAAAATAAAATAAACATTACATATTCTCACTCATAGACATAAATTTGTGCATGTATCCAGCTCCGTGCACGATGTCGGATGGTCTAAGTGCTATTTATCGTTAAAACGATTTTCGATCATTCTATCGTTATATCTTCCAAAGTATATTTTTTTTGTAAATATTGATTTAAAATAAGATTACCATTATTATTTATCAATTACGTTAACAATCTTATATTTGAATATTTTAAAAAATTTCGAAAATGATGAATTTAAGGGTCATAACAAACTTACCCTACTTATTTTAACATTTTATTGTATTAGTTTGACATATGATGTAACAGAAACAACAAGCCCATCACCTCTACAAGACTCGGGCCTTTAAATTGGTTTGTATTCCTACTGTTCATTGCCCGGTAATAATATCTTATTGAATAAAAGGAAGAAGACTTGTTTGGCCTTCCTCTAATGCTCTTTGTTTTGTGTATGATTGTGTTTCATTATAATAATCAAGACCAAATCTCTAGTCCTAAATCTTCATAGTCCCCAAGTCCTCTAGTCCAATCGATTAAAACTTGCCACATAATAATGTATTTTGCAAGAAATAACTTCCACTTGTATTTAAAATTTTAAATGGGATTTTTATTCAAATTACATGATGACGTATCAATTTTTATTGGATTGGATCATGGAAATATAGAATATTTGGATTGGAGGATTTGCCCAATATTTTTCCCATTAACTTCGTTAACTTTGGCCACTTTGTTTCAATAGTTTAGTTGATATTGTACTAACAACTTCACATCCATGTTTCTGAGATAACAAGCGTGTGGTATTTTGGAAAACGGGCACATTATACATTAGGATTAGGTATTCTACATAAGGGAAAATGGCAAATTCAAGAAAAATCTTTAACTAAAGTTTCACCAGATATTTATATGCTATCAGGAGTAACTATTTTTTCAATATTAAACCATATTTAACATATTTTTATGTGTTTTTTGGGAAATTTAAATTGAATATTAGTTTTATTTTAACATAAATATGTTATGAGTATCAACACACATACACACAGATACATGTATATATAAACTTTCTTAAATTCCCATAAAGATATAACGACTAAACCCTCGACCTTACATGTGAGCACCACATATTCTAACCAATTGTGTTACCCCTGTGGGTATATATATATAACTATTGAGAAACGAATATAAATTAAATATAAAATTAACATATTAAATATAAATTATATTTATATAGATATAAATATGTTTTTTGGACATATATATGTATTAATAAATTTCATATTACAATATAAATTCCTAAATCGTGGGATATTAATAAAAGTGGTGCTTTAATGAAGAAGAGCAATCATTTTAATTTCTCTACGGTTATAATCCAAGACCCTTAGAACTTCATTCTAAAGCACTTAGTTTTACTCATTATCTTTTACTCATTCAAAATTCAACATCCATATTTAAATTTTATAATTTTCTTATATTACCTAAAATTAGTTTTTGTTAATTAAAATATTTCATAGTCGAAGTATATTAATTTATAGAACTCATGTCATAATATTTCTTTACTTATTTATAATATATGACAATATTAGTCTAAAACTATCTATTAATATTTAATCTATGTTGCACCCCGCCCCTTAATGGGCCCGGATTTTCTCTAAATCGAAAATCCAAGTCCACCTAAGTATGGATTGTTGGTATCCTGTAAATAACAAATGCATACCAGAGCACTATCGATATAAAGTCACGGCGGAATAGCAAAGTATAGTAAAGCATATGATTATTGACCAAGGTTGATGTCTTTGATTTCTAGTGCCTTTGTCAGTGTCGAGCATGTACAAGAAAATCTTTCCTTCGACCATTCCCATCTTATACTAGTACATGTCCTTCTAAAGCTATCATGTGGGTTGTAATGAGGAAGGAGTCAAAACAATGTTTTGGTTACTGGTAAATTACACACCTTATATATAACACTAGTTTATGTTGATCGTGTTCCATTAAATGTTATGTCTTTTGTTTTACTTAGTCATCTTAACTTCATGTACATGTATGATATGCCTCACCTACTCGAGGTAGACAATAACCATATACGTGTGTGTGTGTGTGTGTATATATATATATATATATATACAATTATCACGGTCCTCTTTGGAGCAAGATACTTTTCCTACTAGTATCTATAACTCTACACTTCCTCAGGATCCATCATCAACATGGTATCATGTCCTCGCCATCATGCATACCAAGGAACTCGTATAGTGTTTAAGATATATTCTATCTCGTTTTCGAAAGACCCCATTGAAGGTTATTTAGCATTGCTACCTAACAACCAACTAACTAATAAATAACTGTGAGGTGGTGCATGTCCTTAATGTGATCTACACTAATAGAAGGTATAGTTCATTTAGACATAACCTCTGTCTTTCCATTGACCGCTTAGGATCGATAATAATCTCAAACTATGTAAACAGCTCCTACTCCTCGTATGTATGGTACCAATCTCATTGTCATATCGTCGAGCCTGGCTCACTATTCCATTCTGGTAAGTTAATGCAATAAGGGTAATCCCCATTTGGTTACTTAAAACGGGCCCCTTAAAAGGTTGAAGCAGGCCCTACTTGTCCTTTGACAGTTTGACTGGGGAAAACCCTTCTACTTTGGTATATTCATTTCACTTATACATGAACGCATGATTCCATAGGTCCTACAATTGGATATGTCCAACATTAGTACAATATATACACAACTGCTAGTAGCCCCTTGTGGTGGGTAGACTTCTATTGTGTAACACTACCGACTCCGCATTCCAATCCATTTTAATAACTATCTCATCCTTACCTAATCTAAGCTATTAGCCAAATTCAATAGTCCACACCCGTTATAAACGCATACTTGGGGCTATGTATATATTCGTACTTATTTATTACTATGCCTCTAAATATTCAACCGTTAATATTTAGTTATTTTTACATAACTGACCACTTATTTCATTAATGTCAATTTAATGTCATACCACTTACTTTTCCTTTATTTCATTAGATCTATTTTACCGTTCCTTTTAAATCTTACTATCTTCCTTTGGTTACTACTTTCTTACATACTCATTTCATTACTTTACCTACATCGTCATTTATTATTTAACTAGTGCGTGGCCCATGCTACACACACGGGCTTTGCTGGTATTTACCTATAATTGTAGGTCCAGATGAATGTAGTCCAAATGTTTGTTAAAGCAGTATGTACACATCATCAGCAGTGCTAGTTCTTAACTCCTGCAGTGTTATAGGCAGTGTTGAGGTAGTTGGAAACTGTTGGGAGAGAATAAAATAGGGTTAAAAATTTAAAGTACGGACATACTCAATATTTAGAAATAAGTTGGTCCTTTAGGTGTGTAGTCTTTTTGGTTGCAAACAGTATATTAGTTGGTAGTTGTGGTAAACCTGTTTATTGTTGAAACTAAATAAGTGTAAGTTCTGTAACTGACTGTACATGGGTAGTTAGACATTGTGTAATTGACGGTAAAATTTAGGAAAGGTGCCGAACAAATCGTAAAGGAAGTGTAAACAATTGTTGGTGACTTGAAACCTAGTCAGGGTACACCGTAAGCTAGAGGCGGTAGAAAATATGACGAACGCTGCGTTTCAATTGTAATTAAAGAGAAGATTTTACTGTTATCAATAATAAATATGTCGTCCTTTGTCACTGTACAGTTGATATGTGGATAAAGAACAGTTTTAAAATCAGGCTCATGTCGCGTAATATATAAGTGTGATAAAAACAACGTAAAATCATATGATACAGTAAGTGACGCATGTTGCGAAGGTGGACAAAGTGCCAAATTATTTAAGACACTTGACTTTCCTACACTTCATAAGCGTGTCTTTTGACATATTATTTGTGAGATAAATAAAAACTTTGAGTTGTTTGAATTCGAAGTCAGTTAATGTTTTTTCAAAACTCATTTTATCGCATGTCATCCAAGAAGGAAAAGATATACAGTTGAAGATGCATTTTTTCTCTCCAGGTCAACGATGCTGAACAGTAAACTTAACCACATCTTTTATATTAAGATTACATCATATATTATTCATGCAGTACATTTCTGTACCACTTTATTCAGATAGCCATTCAGAGGTAGATATTTTGGAATGATGCGTTTTTCAAGTGGTGCGCTGACAGTTCTTTACTGAATTAACTTGTTTATCACATTGACAGTCCTTGTTTGAAAATTTGCAGTACGAAGTTGTAGAGAGAACACATGTGTAGTGGGCGTTGTCACCATTTACCTTATGTACATCAGTGTAAATATATTATGTAGAAAGCTAGTACCAGCAGTACCGGTGGATTGTTAGTGCAGAAATAATACGAAAAAGAGTGAAAAGCAAACATTGTGCAATATTTTATAGACGTCAGTACACTGCACTGCCCTGCGTACGAAAAGTATATGTAGGGGCGAAAGGAAGAGAAGTGGAATGAAGAGGTGGTGTTGTGTATAGTTATGGAGTAAAATAGAAGGCTTTAGTTGGGAATATAAGATTTATGTTAAAATTTTCGCATGAAACCGTCGCCAGGGTTGAAGTGTGCATATGCTTCAAACTTTAAAGCATGTTAAAATTTTCACGTGAAACCGTCGCCAGGATTGAAGTGTGCTTATGCTTCAAACTATAAAGCATGAGATTAACAATTGGAACATAGGATATGTTGATGAGTTTAAAAATGGTTGGTGTTAAATAAGTTACCGCTGGAAAATGTTAAGTTTCTAATGACTGCAAATTATCTTTCATATTTGTAGGAAACAGGAGAGTAAATGGGTCTGTTTGAGTACCATCATAAAAATGCTTGACAGACCGCTGACAGGTACAGGTGGAGAAGAGTCTATGCAGTATTGGAGAATGTATATATTAACAGTTAGCAGTAAAGTGAAGTGTATATACGGAAAACATAAGTGGACAGTGTAAAAGTGAGATATTTAGTACATGGAACAGTGCCTAAAAATAAAGTGGTACAAACAGTAGTACACAACTTCAAATGTACGTAAACAGGTGCACTAACTAAATAGAGATGCCTTTTTCGTCTGTAGCGGAAGGCAGAAATAGGTACAGGAGGAAATAAAAATGGATAGTTCCAAACATAACACAAAAGATAGGACTTGGGAATACAAAGTTCGGATGGTGAATGGTTTGTCATGCAATTGTTCATATGGCTGCCTACTTTTTTCTCTTACTACCAGTCAGTCGGCCACATTTTCTCTGCCTACCATTAGGCAGTGTCTGACAGCTAGGTTCATTCTCATGGCCAACGGTGTGTTCTGATATGCTGCCATCCTGTACACAGTCGTCAGCCTCCTACAGTTAAGAGGAGTTCATATGTTGGTTAGTTTGTGTGTTATGTGGAAATAAAGGTAGAGTGTGGGTTGGAGCACATACCTGCTTAACTTTAATTTTATCTCTGTTCAACACACCTGAGGAAGAAAAGCAAAGTGATGGTTGGTACAGTGTACGTAAGATATAGTTTGAAGAATGGGCTGAGGTTGGAGAAAGAGTTGCACCAGTTTTTGTGACAGTGCTGGATTCAGCAGTTAGCTGGGTACCATCACCTTCCTTTGTATCCTTTGGTTCCGGGGGGTCAGGTCGATTAGGCAAAGGGTTGTTAGGTTGGTGAATATGTGAAATTCTACTTACAGTCAGCGATTTTCCATAATTCATAATGTCGTACTTCGACGGTTTGAATTCAAACCAAGCTTCTGTACCCATTAAGCTGGCGAGAAGTTTAACAATTACTTCATCACCGTTGGTCCGTTGAAGAAGAGAAATAGTGTTAGGTAGTCTGAGGCAGGGGAGGAAGTAGTGGGACAGCAGTTGTGTGCTCAGGTTAGATTGTTAGAAGTTAGCAGTGTAAGTTGATAAAGCAGTGTAGTTGCAAGATGTGTACCGTTTTTGATATATCCATCATCTCATCGACACTCCGTTTGAGGAGGTAGGCAGCGTCTTTGTCAAAAGCAGTCACATTCGCAGTACCGGTGTGGTCAAAAACTTCCATAGATATCCTATACCTGTGATGATATACCATAATGTATGGGAGTTGAAATTTAACGATAAACTAACTTATATAGACCTGTTAAGTGGATGGGTGATATTGTTATTTGCATTTAGAGCAGGTAAAACCGGATGCTTCCATTGTCACCGTCTTCCTACAGATGGGACAGGAAAGATAATTCCAAGCCGATGATGTGTTAATCCTCATCAATGTTGCGTTTACGACATACTTCTTTGACTGCGTGGGATGGAGAAAGTGAAAAATGTTAATAAAAAAGTAAAGGTAACATAATGATAGAAATAGAAGATATTGAATTACGTGGCAGTCAGTAGATCGTATGTCGTCTAACATATTAGCGATGGTACTTCTAATTTCTAGTTCATAAGGAGTTGAAGATGTAGGTCGTTGACGCTCAATCAATGTAACGGTACCGCCTTCACTGTCAGTGACACTGAAATGTAATAAAGTCTCAATGAGGTTGAGGAGAAATTGCATGCATCAGCAGTAGTTCGTAGAAATTAGTTGGAGGTATACCAGGAAAGTAATTTTGCTACGTCTGGATAGTGGGTGCTGAAGTATATTTGTGTAGCATTGGTGGATGAAAATGTATACTCTCCTATAATTATTAATTCGGAGATAAGATTGGTATTCAGCAATGAAATATAAAGGAGTAAAAATAGATAACCTTTGAATAGTTTGACTACCATAGAAGTGAATATCACCGACGTTGGTTGTTTTTCCGATTCAATAGCGGCGACATCAATGAGTTCAGTTTTGTCAACCCACAGAGTAATAGTTGTATTTTTTAAACTGTGTAAAAGTTGAAATGGAGAATGTTAGCGAGCAAATATATGGACGTAAATGTGATACACTGATAAATGTTAAACCTTCCAGTGTAAACAGTAATCTCTGTTTTAGATGTTTGACATCCGGTCCTTGTTGTCAGTTGGACAACATATGAAATTGCTCGATAGTACCCCACCAACATCTGGTAAGAAGATGAAAAATGGAGGAATGTGAAAAAAATATGATGAGAGGTGTTAGTGGAAACGGAAGAGTGGTAGGATACGGCGTGTAGTAGCTTGAAAAATGAGTTCACCTATAAGTTGAGACACCTTATCTATGCGTTGAGCAAGAGTTTCATTATCAACGAAACCAAATTTGTATCTTGGGATATTGTACTGTGTTGGTGGCAGCAGTTTGACTTTAGTGTCAGTACGAAGGATGATCATCAACTCCTCATCTATAGGACGGTACGTATTCTGTGAAGGGTAGACGTTGAAAGTTTCAGTCTCGTGTAAGCATTGTTCTTCGAACGTCTGTGAGTATTTGTCCACCAAACTCTTTGGCACCACAGCATGCTTTTGGTTGCCCTGCGGTACGGTAAAGTGTGATTCAATTGTAGCGCCGAACTAAGGTGTAAATAAAATGTGCAGATATTAAGTGTGTTTATGAGCTACCTTTATGTCGAGAAGATGAAGATTTGTCGAGTAAATCTCTTTAGCGGCTTTGGAGATTGAATTCAACATTCTAAACAGTCGTACATGTATGCGATCCCAGTTAGGACCCAATTGTAACTCAGACAGTAGTTGATATTGGTTTTCCATTCTGATATCTGTTGAAAGAAATAAAAGAAAGGTTAACCGCAGTGGCTAACAGACTGGCAGTAGAACAGGTAGAAATTTTATCGTCTGTACTGTGCTAGGTGGTGTATAAGGGTCAGTGGCTGAAGGATTTTTACTTTGTTCAGAGAGAGGGAAGTACCCAGGGATCAGTGTGCAGTGGGAGATAACAATTTGCTGAGGCGTAGATGGACAACAAATGAACAAGATGAGTTATTTGTAGTTTGAAACTGAAGAGCGTAACTGATGCTCAGTGTAGAAAAGCCATTTTTTAACACGTGTACCAACGTTGGGTTGAAACTGGTCGTAGTGGTTGTAGTTACGTAAGGAAATGGGTTTGATTGGTTGACTGGGGGAAATAACTGTATGTACAGGACAGTTGCGAACCAAAAAAATTTACATGCATTTTAACAGTTAGTATTTAGTGATAACAACTGGCTGTGTATGAAACATTCGAAGTTCGTGGATGGATTGCAGGTGTACTACCTGTACACTATATTTGAAGTCAGTTATAGTTTATATTTTGTACGTTGTGAAGATGTATGAACAGCTGGCAGAACAGTGTGGTACGATTTTATTTTGTACGTAATGATGAAATATGAACAGGTGACACTACAGTGCGTTAGCACGTTCACATATGGAAAAGGTGGTAACGCAGTTGGTGGTAAGTGAGGATAAAAATAAGCTAGTGTGTGCATGATGTCTAAAAGTACAAGGAAACAGTAGAGTAGCACGTGGTCAAATATGCGTATGCAGTTAGATTTAACCGAGGATGATCAAAAGGCAAAGGTTGAACTTATAAAGCACAGAGAGGAGTTATAAATAAAAATATTACTTCACTCATCAGTATATTACTGCAAAGCTGAATATAGAAGAACGCGATTGTAATTATGAGCCGTGTGATTTTGATAGAGTGAAAGTTACTAATTTATAGAGCATTCAGCTAAAGATAACAATATTGTCATACATCATGTACTGCTATCCAAATTGGTGTCAGAGAACGTAATGAAAGAGGACAACTGAAAATGAGAATCAGTACCAATTCGTCTTTCACTCTATATTACAGGAAAAGTGTGTACTTTATTCATACAAAGATTGGGGACAACTGAGCAAAAAAATATTGGTACTTAAAATACTTATTCATCCAATTTACTCATAATAATACATACATACATAGGACTCAAGATCGTGACAAAATATTTGAGATGTGTCCACCGTCTGTACACCTTCTTCTTCCTGTTACTGTCCGAAGTGCTTCCACGGTAGTTGGCGTACATTCACTCCGTCTTCTTCAGCCTGAGAATGGAAGTAATATGTTATTACATTTGGCAATATGTTATGAGCCGGTAGTGTGGGATCCGACCTCGTACGTCATGTGCAGCAGTGGTTCAACACTTCGGGACCAGCCTTGTTTCCATTTCTACGGGCAGCAAGTTGTTCTTTTTTTTTGCTCTGCAGTTTGGGCACACTGTCAAATCCGTTTCATTATCAGTCCCTCTTCTGCGCAATTCAGTAAAACTGTATAGTGCACAACAAGTTTGTTAGTTTAAGTTCAAGATGGACACAAATTGTCCTATATTATGAAACCGTACCTGCTTTTGAAACCTGGTCAGACTGTTATTGTCAGCGGATAGATGATGAGGCTGAACTAATCAAAAAGAGATAATCAACTTGAGCAATTTGCAAGCAAGCCTCCGATACTCGTGTTAACAGCAGCCAAAATGAACCTGTCAGTGAAATGGATCAGTAAATTGAAAGAAAAATATTTTGTAAGAACAAATGGGAGTATGTATTTATAAAAGAGCAGAAAATTGTCAACCACAGAAGGTTACCGATTATCAACATCTCTTCCAACATAATTGTCGTTGCTTTATAGTCACGTTACACATTTGTTCCTTACTTACTGCAATTTACTGCTATCCACTGAGGACAAAATGAATATTTCGTTTTCACCTTCACTATACCTGTGTTTAAATTATAAATTGTAAACATAACCAGTATACCTCTGTATTCCTAAAAGAAGCAAATGAACAAATATCATTTGTTGCTGAAAATGTCTTATCAAAGCAGAAAGGTAGCAAATATGAAGCAACACAGGTATATGATAAATGACGTGAAGAAACAAATTTCAACTCTATTTCTTTATGAAAAATGAATGATGAACAGATATATATATATATATATATATATATATATATATGTGTGTGTGTGTGTGTGTGTGTGTGTGTGTGTATGTATGTATGTATATATATCACTGCAATCATGAGCCGCATTCCAAAGTTCAAATAGAATGTTGTTAAGTTAGTAAGTTGGAGAATAATTTATTCACAATGCAGGAAAATGTGCGTATGTGCAAAAAAATGTTTTTATGTATTGTGTGACTGCTAATGAACATCCAAATTAAGTAAACGTAAGACGTGAAGAGTAGCAATTGAGAATCGTTGAGTATTTTGAACTATGGAAGATGAATTTATATTGACTGTATACCGGTAACAATAAAACATGTAAACGTAGCCAGTAATATGTCAGACAAACATGTTGAAGTAAATTGCTGCAAATAAGCACTTAAATACTTAAACGGATCATAAATTTAAATTCATAGTATTGAAATGTGCCTAACATTTGGTTATACAGTTTGAATAATAATCGATATTCAGTTTGTAATTTGAACTAAATTGATTGGAGGTATGGGTGCTAATGGATAAATAAGCACTAATTAACGGTTGTGTTGTTTACTTGTGATATGTATATTTTAAAACTGTCGGGACAGTTTATGGAAAAGTCAAACAGGAAAAAATGTGGACTTCAGCTGGAAGCACTTAGTGTTGCAAGTTTTTAGCTCGAAGAGAAAGAATTTGATAGCCTCTACAATGCCATTTCTTTCCTCAGTTCTGCCTGTAAGGGTAGATTTCATGAGCAAAAGCTTATTGTACGATTTCATTCATGTTACAAATGTTTATTGCATAAGGGTGTAGTGTCCGCTGAGATAAAACTCCAAAATGTTAAATAAATAATGTTTTGAAGAAATCAAACTAACCGAAAAATAAGCTGAAGAGGTAAAACGTATACTATAGAAGAAAGAAATAAAACACATTCATCATCTACCCGGTTGTTTTGTAAAACAGGAAAAAAATGTAATTAGGCACAGGTAGTAATGCTGATGAATATACTGCATAAAATCTCCCAATCACATCATAAACGACCAAATTAGTTCTGTCAGTAACGGACTAAGGTTAAGAACACCAAATTTTACATATCTTAATTAAGAATATTGAATGATGATCATTACAATATGTGCTGCCTTTTTCTTAAAACCAATTTAATATTCTTAAATTCACATTCATTCTTACGTTGGTCGAATAAAATCGACCGCAAAATGTGAACTGAATTTGAAATTTAGAAATCTTTAATAAAAATGAAATATGTCAAAAAGAAATGCGGAGTTACTTGCAGAAGTTAATATTTAACACAATGGCGGAGACATGTGATCCGTGTAAAATCTAACCATCTCAACATAATAAACTTAAGATTTGTATAGATAAACAATTTCTTCATAAAGAGAATAAGATTGTTTAAGTTAAATAAGAGATAGATAAATGATGCAAATAAGCAATAACAAATTCATACATCAATTTGTTCGATGAACCAAAGCCAACATCCATGTTGAAATCCCTAGATGTAGTGATTGTTTTATGAAAGTTGAGGCTATGTAGAAGGGATCCGAGGAATGACGAAGAATCGAGAGAGAAATAAAAAGACAGTAAAAGGAACGAAATTGAATTTAGGGAAGATGAGTGAGAGTAAGGAGTGAAGGCACAGGGTGGAAAACATATGTAGTAAGTGCATATAAGATACGGGAAGATATATTTGTTGCAAACTACTCACTGCCATTAAGTGAGTAATAGGGAACAACAACTCCATATTTACAGTAACATGCTTGATTTGTCATTTTTATCATTCAATCATTGTTAATTGTTGGAAATCAAATAGCGTATTATCCTGAAATCATACAACCAAATAAAGACAGGAAATTTTTGTACCAATCAGTGATCCACAAAATTACCATGGTAGGAAGAGTTCGGTTTGCTTGAGTCCTTGAAGTTCTTATACAACGTCAAGTTGGCATTACAATAAACTAAAACAACAAATGTTGCTATTGTACAATATTTTTGCCTGGCAATTAAAATTATGGCACAAATAAAAATATGATAAGCACGTGTGTTAAAACAGAATGAAATATCTATATTTTTAGTGGAGAAAGAAAATATTGACCTCTGGAAGGATTTGCGTTCTTGGGCATAATTTCAATGAGTGTCGTATCTCTAAATGATGTAAGCAGAAAGATCTTGGCACCATACTATACATGCGTGTAAATGTAACTTAAGTATCTTGTGATTTCTTGCATACACATGGTAAAATATTATAATATCAAAGTTAATTATACGCGATCTGCAGCCGCCTCTAGTGTGTGGTGATCTCCTCATTCCCCAGATCTGAAATACAACCAGAATATAAATCAAAAAAGAGAAGAAAGAAGTAGAAGAAAAGGTAGGTATTGAAATTTTATTTTATTTTCGAGAAAGTAAACTACACTTTCCAATTTGTGGTAGATAAACTTCTTAAGTTGGTCTATACAATTTTTATTCCTTTCTCCATGTACATCCTCCTAATGCATTCTATTGATGCATGTAAATCATCCTTATAAAACGTAATCATCTATCATATCAAAAGTAATTAGGATTTCTCTGAATAGTTGTTGGTTTTTGACAGCATAACTAATCCCATACTGGGAGGGATTCCAATGTTACCATTTCAAATTATTGAGCGCGAAATTGGCAGATGATAGAACCCTTTGAAGAAGTTTGCAAAAGATATGTAAATAAGTTGAGATTGCTACTTTTTATGTTTTTCAGGTAAGTTCTTTATTTCATTGGAACGTAGCTTTCATAAAACTTCTGGAACTGTTTAAGCTGAAAAGAAGGGAAATAACATAGTATAATTTTCATGAACTGATAGTGGCATCAAATATTTGCCATCAGGCACTATATATTTGTAGTGTACTTTGCTTCAAATATTGTCACTGTATCATTGAATAGCTTAAACAATATATTTACCTGCTGAACTACTTCTCTTCGAACATGTTTATGGTAATCAGGATTGCGGAAGAGCTAATCTGCTAGAGATCGTAACTTATTTGTAGAAAGTAAAATTGATAAAAATAATCAGTGCAAGAAATGGTCTAAAAATTTACACAATAGATAACATCATAAGTCAATGTTAAATTTTGCTTCAAAGACAAATTATTTCAAGAAGCAAACCTGGCAATTCCCATCACCTTCCACTTGCAATTCAGCTAATCCATATGTAGCAAGTCTACGTACATATATCAGTAGAAACTATACATATTAGAGAACAATGATAATAAACTGTAATAAAACATATTATCAAATAATCTCAAATTATTATAATTCTTCCCAATTTACGAAGAGTTGCTGAGTATGGCATGTTAATTATTTAAAATTCAAGTTCGGTTGGGTGAACGGCAATGCAAGTCTCAGTAGGTACATTACAATTAGTGAATTGATATTATTGCTAAGAGCATACAATATCACTAATCCAATCATGATTTCCATTGCAAAAACAGACCACAAATGAGAACTATATATATTAGGCAATGAAGAGTAAATGTTGTTATGCCAACCCGAAATCATATACTGCCGAAGAATATTACTTTGAGTACTTGCGGGCTGCTAACAAATGATAACCAAATCCAAAATTCGAATACCCAAATCTTGTTTTAGGTTATCGGCATATGATTTTGTAGATCGTAATCTGGAAATTTCTAGTAGCACACACGAATTCCAGATCTTTCCAGATCCCCAAAGCGAAATGGAGTGCAAAGACAGAGACAAAATCGACAATGACGCATCTCTTTTCTGAATCTGGGAATGGGTTGGCTTGTATCGGCCTCTGATTTGGTATCATCAGAAACGGTGGAGAATGGACCAATAGGAAGAGAGGAAATTGGAAAAGGAAGATATTTACAGGAATAAAGAAGAGCAGAATCAAACGAAGAAGGAGAATTAGAGAGATGAACGGTAAATTTCTAATTAAATTATAAGACAGAATTATTATCGAAGGAGGAAGGTGGATGGTTTTTTAACCGCTGGGATTGTCGCATCCCAAAAAGAAGGAAGACAACTGGTTGACGATTTATTGCATTGTAAAGAAGGGGTAATCAGTAACAGTAAAACATGTAACAGTTTTCAGTAATGTGGCAGACAAACACGTTGAAGTAAACTGATATAAATAAGCACTCAAATACTTTAATGGATCGTAAATTTAAATTCAAAGTATTGAACTGTGCATAACAGTAGAGTATATAGTTCGAATAATAATCTATATTCAATTTGGTGTTTGAGCTAACTTGATTGGACATATGGGTCATAATGGACAAATAAGAACCAATTAATGCTTGTGTTGATTGGTTGTAATTTATATGTTTTAAAATTTGTGGTCAGGTTGCTTTATCAGTAGGAAGAAACTGTACAAAGAGTAAGTTAAACAACTACATACTATCAAAATCAATGTAGGAAATGATAATCCTGATGACGTCAATTCCCTTGTCACCAATTATTTTGTCAATAAGCTGAGCCAGTAATTATAATTATATAAGTAAAACGCAAAACCTGCCATATTAGAATAGTATGTGTCAATTGAGAAATCTGTATTGTTGGCATATTGCTGCACATAATATAAGTGACAGATGGCACGTTTGGGTCAGAACTGTAGAGAGGGACGTTAGTGTTGTTAGCATGAAACAGAATATGAGGTCAACAATACAGTGGAATCAGACTGATAACATACAATATTATATTAACTCATAGTTAGCGAGAAATAAATGTGTGAATATTGGATGTAATTGACCAACTACATTTTATAGTGCGGTGGACAGTAATAAGGTTTTAACGTATGACAGCTTGTGCAAACATACCGTCATCCATTCGGTTAGTACTAATTGTTACATATGAGCATCAAACAGAGTACATATGAAAATGTAGTTGGGGATGTGAAAACAGACAAAACAGGTAATCAGCTGTGTTAGTAATGAATATGTCATACCACTACATTACAAATATCCAAGTTCAGGGGAATAAAAAGATACATTACAAATTCAGACAGAAGTAGCGATGGTAGAGAGCAGGAAATAGTGAGAAATTAATTTGCACTGTGTAGTTGAATATATGGTACTCTGTAAATATAGGAACAACAGAATCCGGTAATGTAACCGCATTTTTCCCCTCGGTAACCTCAGCCTGAAAGTGGAAGGAAGAATGTTAACAGAAGTGATTGTGAAAGTCAGTAGTAAAATGCATGTAGTAAACGATGTAAGGTATGAGTACCTGATAAACCGTTGAAAACTTCTTTATATACAATATTTTTGGTTAGACCACGGCGTACACCTTCCAACTGACCAATTAAAAACTTAATACCCTGGTACGAAGACATTCTTGATACGGCAACATACAGCTGTCCATGGCTGAAAACAGGGCGGGGCAAATATATGCCTATATTTGTCCTTGGCTTTTATTTATCGTCATTGTGAAGCAAACCTTCACGGGGAATTGTCGCCTACGTAACACAAATGGCCATTTTGTATCCATGGACGTAAGGATGATGCGAGGAATCAGCACTTTCGTACCGATATTAGTACCAGTAATTACTTCTGCTTCAGTAACACTTTCACCAAGTTGAGTTACAATTAACCGTGTTCCATTGCAAAGGCCTAACCTCTGGTTCAAATTTCATAACAACATAATTGGAACTCCTATCTTCAACTGCAAAACGTGGTTAGGTAATCCAGATATTTTTAGAGTGTTAAGGAATTCGGTAGGATAAAGGGTATGCTGATCGTCCACTTGTTCAAACGATGGACTAATGGAATTAGCACTGAAATAGGATCTTAACTCACCGTTAATTTGAAAAAGGATGTAGGAGTTAATTTCCTCAACAAATTCATTAGTCGTAGCGAGCACGCAACGTGTATGTAAATACTCTTTGTTTGGTAACCTATTATGCAAATCAGGATATATCATGTCAACCATATTTTTAATACCACAATCTCCAACGTCGATAAGATATTCAGAAGGTATAGTAATCCAAGAAGGATCATCGTCACCATCTACTAAAACCACATCCATGTTTCCATCTCCAATGTCAAGCACCCATTGTGCAAACTTCTTAACTTTTTCCATGTCACGGGAGTTGCATGTTGAACGTTGCAGTCTCATGTTTCTTGTGAGGATGAAAACCTTACACTTTGCTCATAGATATGAATTGCTGATGGAAGCAGGGACCACCATATCTCTGGTACCTTTATGAACTACTGGCAAAGTTTTTCGAAAATCACCTCCTAGTAACACTGTCTTCCCTCCAAAAAGCGTGGAAGGTCCGTCATCAATACCAACCTGCATTATATCCTATAAACTTTTTTCAAATGCCTCAAGGGCATTACGATGAATCATATGTGCTTCATCCCAAATAATTAAATCAATTGATTTTAGCAACTGTCCAAACGGAGATTTTTTTGATATATTGCATGTTGAATTATCATCCACAATGAGTGGAATTTTGAATTTTTGAATGGGCGGTTCTACCACCAGGTAAAAGTAAGGACACTCTACCATAAGAAGCGACGGCTAAAACAATCTTACCTTCTGCTCTGAATTAAGTGATAACGGTTTTCCATAGAAAAGTTTTCCCTATACCCCCGCTTCCATAAACAAAGAAGAAACCACCTTCGTTCCGCTCAACAGAATCACGTAAATTTTTAAGTACCTTTTGCTGTTCAAAATTTAAAGACGACAGAAGCGGTTGTGACTCAGCTTTCAACATTTCCATATCATAATCATTTTCGGCTGTCAGTAAGCTAGAATGACCTATGCAAATAGAGATAAGGTCTGAAGGAGAGATGAAGTTAAACTCTGCTATAGATCTACCACTTTTACTCATTATCATTTCTATTTCCCGTACAGTCTCCAACTTAAGTTGATAGTCATCAAAACAATCAGTTTGTTATTTGTACGTACGAAGACAACGCCATTCAATATCCTCCGCCATCATTTTACAATTTCTATTCCAAAGTTGTAGTGCGTTGGATACTTCGCAGAAAAGTAGCAACATAACAAAAAGTTAACGTAGAGACGCTGCAGTTGCCCAACGTGTTGCCTCCGTTAAAGCTATGTTCCATTCATTATCGTCTTCAAGTAATCCGCGTGCAATACATGCGTTTTTAAAGGAGTCGTAAACAACGGAATTAACGGTTCTTATTTGTTCATAGCTGGTTGGTCCTTTGACAATGTTTAACAGCAGGCGTAAATAAAATTGTTCGCCACATGTTGGATGAGCAAAATAAACTCTACCTATTGTATCCCCTTTTTTCTGTGCTGTCCACTTGCCAATTTTTTTGTTCCATACCCATTTTGTAGGAAAATCTGCATATGTTAACTTACATGCTTGCTCACTAATTTTATTAGTTTCCATCCATTCAGTGAAAATAGCATTGTTAACAGCAGGTTGACATACTACCTTAGCCAAATTATCATCATCGTGAAAAACTACGTTTTGCTCTTCAGGTAGGTGAAAATGTAATCCTTCAACTGCAGGTTTTCGATAGTGAACATCAAAATTTAAAATTCTCCAACTTGTTTCTGAAGTTGATATGTAACGACAATCTATATAAGTCTTTATTTCATCAACCTCTCGAACAAAATTCTGGTTTGTAACATTGTTTTCCTCAATTACAACAACAGCCCTATCGTGGCCTTTGTGAATGTACTTGAACAGATATTTAACGAACTTCACACCATTGCATATCTCAACATTAATGTGTGCTTGATACTTCACAACTAAACTGACATTATGCGGTATTACCCAACAATTATTTAGATTAACCCCTGATAATGTGGTGAAAAAGTTTTCACTGTTGCATCTTCTGTAATTTGGAAAACCATGATTGTCATACGTCGTTTCATAATTAACCCGTTTTGGGTAATGTTTTGAACATTTACCGTTTATCATACATGGGCAGTTAGGATTAAGATTGCCACACGGTCCATGGACCATAAACTGACTGACTGATTGGTATGCAACAGGATCTGCCTCACGGTCTGGTAATTCGGCACCGACCACCTTATCCATGTCGGCTGTCGTTTTTGGTCTGTCCTCCCCCCGTACAAACAGTAAGATATGTGCATGAGGCAAGCCACGCTTTTGAAATTCAATAGCATACAAAGCTGTAAAATTATTTGTCAAAAGTAATCAATATTGTCACTGTATGTAAGTATTTTGAAGGAAATTCTAGTGCATGATGTGACAGACCTGCGTTTATTTTTTCAAAAGGTTCTTTTTCCTTTATGTCATGCATTAATTGCTGCAACTTGATGTGAAAAACACGTGAAATTATATCTGGTCTGTCTTCTGCCCTCTGACCTGGAATTGTTTTTAAGCAGTCCTTAATCTCTGGCCATTGGGAGTTGCATGTGAATGTGATAAAGTAATCTGGAGAACCAGCCCATCAACAAATTGCCATTGCATCTTGGTAGTTTTGAACCATATACCTAGGCCCACCTGTGAAAGAAGATGGCAAAACCATTCTCCTGCCAATAGACAAAGCTGATGTGTCACCCGCTATAACCGCATCCTTCAGCCCTTTGTAAAGTTCGGACCTGATATTATGTTGGTTATTTCTAATCCAATTCAATATGTCCTCCTCAATGCAACAGTATGCATCAACTATTAGCTGCTGCAACAATCTCCCACCATAAAGCAGGGTATTACCATCTCCCTCTCTGTATTGCAGTATGTAGGCATAATATTCATGCATGGTTACCATGTCGTCCTGACCGATATCATCTGTTTCGACGGACTGATAAAGTATGTTAAATCTGGAACCATCCTCTGCGTAGGGAAATAACAGTGGATACTGCATGGCCATAAAACTGGGGTGTTTTTCGTTAATTCTCTTAAGCAGTCCACTTTTCTCCTCGATTATAATGTCCCTATAACCTTCACTTCGGCTACCATTCCCTGTAACCAACGCTGCAATCTCAGAAGTTGTTGGTATATTGTACTTCCTACCATCTCTATCCCTCCTTTCCAACAAACGAAGCGAAACATTAGTCGAACTACTACTCTCGTACCTGTCTCTAGCCATCCGAAATACCTTAGCCAGCTCATTACAGTCATTGAACATAGATATGAAATCTTTAATAATATGAGGGTTTGTAGATTGGCTAGCGGACAACCCAGGTACATTAACTCTGTTTGTAACCTCATTGGCCGTGTCATATATATATAGTTGTGCAAATTTAGCTTGCCCATCGGTGGGTAGCATAGAGCCAATTTTATGATATTTCTGCCCGCTAATTCTAAATACATAAGGACCCCGACCAATGTTCACTGAACTATCAATACGCCCACCCACAGATGTAAATGCAAACATCACGTTGTATACTCGTATATTCTCTCTGAAATTAGAACTATCACGGCCACCATTGTAATTAAGTAGGTTATGTAAATAGTCAGGGCATTTTTTATACCGTGGTAACTTAATTTTACCGCCCTTACAGCAAATAGAAAACTTCGGATTCACGGGTCTTCTTGACTTCCTGTTCCTTTCTTCGTACCAAACTGTTGTATTACAACTTGAGCAAACATAGGTAGGACCACCAAAATTCCATGGCTGCACTGCAGCTCCTGTTCCAACAGTTTATGAGTCACTGTTTTTAACACATATGCGTACTGTAAACGTACTAAGATTAAACAAAGAGGTAGAGGAACCGTTGTAAGTTTGTTTAACAGTATAGTAAACTTCACTGCGTAAACCACACAATAGCTCAAGTGGATATTAGAAAACGTAAATATGTTGAAAAAAACAGGTAAATGGGTTATTCCATGTTATATTATAGTACGTAAGAGACAGGAACAATAAGAGTACACCATTATCTGTGCTTATTTTTGCAAACATACTGATGCGTGAACTCGGTGAGGCATTTCGTCCCTTTTCTTTTTTCCCTGTTTTTGTTACAGTGGGAAGCAGTAGTTGTGGTCTGTTAATAGGTGAATGAAATAACAATATGCACACCAACATAACCTACCATTACGGTGACTCCGTCCTGAAGTTATCTTTGCCCTGCATGACACATCTCCACGGGACTCGCTTGTATCTCCCATCGCTGTCCCCTCCTACTGTAAACTTTAGACCTTTTTCTTTTCCTCCCGTTGATTGCACCTCTTCTTTCAGCTCTAGCATTTCTAGCCACAGCTGTGGTATCCATAATTTATGATTAAGCAACAGACTTGAAAGGGGTTACAACGGTCAGGTATAGAGTATGGAGTATGTACAACTAGCATCAAGGGCAATAAGTAGCATTACCTACCGACTACAAATAATATGGTACTACTTCCTTGCAAATTGATGAACTTGTGACAATAGGGAGTGACAGATTTTGACATGGTTATTTACATACAGACTGTGGTCCATCAGTCATTCATACAGTAAAAAACATGCACTTTAGCCGACATGCTTGTGTAGCAAAATATGAGCGAGAGGACATTTACAGCAAAAAAAGTATGTAACCGGAGGAATACTACGCGATGAGGACGTACAAAAGTAAAAAAGTAGACGGTTGTAGAACACATTCACTATTTTTCACAAGGTACATCGTACGGTAGGCAACTCGTTTATATGGTTCGAACAAAACATTGAACTCACAAAGTAATGAAATAAAAATTGAAAAGTACAGCTACCATATGATTTATTGAACATTCAGCTTTGAATCTAACATCTGGTAAGAAAGTAGAAGTAGTTGATACGGGAGTCATCTGTCAAAAGGAATTTAAACATTTAACTGACCGCATAACGTCAAAACCTGACTGAAATCCAACGACGGTGGTATTGATGTTACTTTAGTAGTCAATTTGTATGCAAACTGTGCAGTCTAAGCAGAACATAGCAAATTATATTTTAGTTCGGTATATTTATATTCCTGAATTTACTGTTCGTAAACATGATTACTTCCCACATCCATGATCAAATTAGCAAACTACCATGTGTCAAGCTCCGACTACAGATTGCTTATCATGATGTATACCCTTTTACTCCTCCCAGTACAACAACAACTTATAGATAATTTTAATTTGACCCGCACATATCAACGTATTTATGGACGTAGAAAACAGAATTATAAATTAACAGTGGTTGACAAAATCTTACCTGCTCTATGCTGTAACAGTAAGGTGTGAAGTACAGAAAACTAAAAACAGTTGTTCGAACCCAACTGACATATTCAGCTGTCATTAATTAAAGATTTTAAATATTGAAAAGCTTGCGAATAGTCAAACAAACAATGGGTCTGAATGCAAAAATAGAACACAAAAGAAGGAGAAACTTGTATTTGGTTTGAGATGCAGTAAGATGAAAGAATACCACGGTCAGTTATTCTATTTCATATGTAACAGAATATACAGCAAAGTAGATACATATTGATCAGTCGATCATCCCGATCAAGAGTAAGAAAAAGTAGAAGAATAAAAAATGAGATAAAGGCATAAAGCATTGACTGCCTGGAAATAATTTTGTTTGATGTATAATGCAGAGTGCCAAGTACTGCGAATATTCAAGCTTGGAGAAATATTCCATTTTATAGTAATAGCATAAATGATTCAAAAAAAAATTTCAAAATGCCAACTGTAAAACTGAATCATTTTGAAGCAAGAAAAATGTTACTGCATAATGTGGGTGTATATGAACATAAGGTTAACTGTAGCAAAAGCAAAATTTGAGTGGGATGCATATTGTTTTTAAACGTTGATTACAAAGACATATGGTTGTAAAAGAATAAACATGCCTGTAATTTTCAACTGGTAAAGAACCTTTTAAATAATTGTAAAGTAATGGTTGCAAACAAAATGCAAATTATGAAGAGGAAAAGCATGGAAATGATTTATAGTCAAAAGGTTGCTTGAACATTCAGAATTAATGTTGGTATTGATGACTGATAAATGATGAGATGCATGTGAATATGATAATACCACTTGAACACTGGTAGTAGAAAAATTGATAAGAAGAAAATTAATACGAGTAATATTACCTTATTAGCATTTAATAATTTATTCATGAGTTGTTATCTTAAAATATAATTACAACGGTGAGTAACATTACTGTGTTAATACATACACGGAGAGATTTTAGGGTCCATGTAAAACAAATATTAATTCTTGAAAGCAAGCTTTCCTTCTTGTTTAAATAGGAAAATATTTTATTACTGGATATAAGTGCCTTAAGGCAAAACGGTACCTATCAAAATAGTTAGTCATTTAAGAAGTAATTTGTAAATTTGAGGAAATAGATTTCCCACTGTTAGTTGCAACGTTGAAATTAATTTTAACAGAAACTTGCAGCTTTGAAAAATATACACATACACTTAACTTTATTTGAGGTGCATATTACTGTGTGCATAGAATAAAAACCTTTTTCAAATTAAAAATATCAAATAACATGAGCATGATTTTATTTGTACTATATAGAACATTTCAAACAATCTTTTCATTATCTATGTCCCAATAACCTTTTAGATGCCTAATTTATTAACTTTGACATATCACCATGCTAGTTGACAAAGGCCAATGGTTCAATTTAAGCACTTACTGTTGCAACTTTTTAGCTTGAAGAGAAAGAATTTGACAGTCTCTACAATGCCTTTCTTTCCTCACTTCTGCCTTTAACGATTGATTTCATGACCAAAAGCTTATTGTACCATTTCATTCCTGTTACAAATGTTTATTGCATAAGGGTGTGGTTTCTACTAAGATAAAACTCCAAAATGTTAAAAAACAATGTTTTGATGAAATCAAACTAACTAAAAAATACGCTGATGAGGTAAAACGTATACTACATAAGAAATAAAGAAATAAATAAAATACATTGATCATCCACCGGGTTCTTTTCTAAAATAGAAAAAATGTAATTAGGTACAGTTAGTAATGCTGATGAATATACTGCATAAAAACTCCCAATCACAGCAGAAATGCCCAAAATATATTTGTCAGTAACAAACTAAGGTTAAGAACAACAAATTGTACATATGTTAATTCATAATGTTGAATGATGACCACTATAATATGTGCTGCCTTTTTCTTTCAACCATTTCAATATTCTTAAATTCACATTCATTCTTACGTTGTTTAAATAAAACCGACCAGAAAATGTGAACTGAAGTTTACATCAAGAATTCATTAATAAAAATGAAATATATCAAAAAGAAAAACTAAAAACAGTTGTTCGAACCCAACTAACATATTCAACTGTCATTAATTAAAGATTTTAAGTACAGAAAAGCTTGTGAACAGTAAAACAAACAATGGGTGTGAATGCAAAAACGGAACACAAAATAAGGAGAAACTTGTATGTGGTTTGAGATGCAATAAGGTGAAAGAATACGTACGGTCAGTTATTATGTTTCATACATAACATAATATCATACCAAAATAGATACATATTGATCAGTTGATCAACCTAATCAAGAGTAAGAAAAAATAGAAGAATTAAAAATGAGATAAAGGCATAAAGCATTGACTGCCTTGAAATAATTTTCTTTGGTGTATTATGCAGAGTGCCAAGTACTGCGAATATTCAAGGTTGGAGAAATATTCCATTTTATAGTAATGGCATAAATGATTCAAATTAATTTTAAAAATGCCTACTGTAAAAATGAATAATTTTGAAGGAACAAAAATGTTACTGCATAATGTGGTTGTATATGAACATAAGGTTAACTTTAACAAAAGCAAAATTTGAGTGGAATGCATATTGTTCTTAAACCTTGATTACAAGGACATATTGTTGTAAAAGAGTAAACATGCCTGTAATTTTCAACTGGTAAAGAACCTTTTAAATAATCTTAAAGTAATAGTTGCAAACAAAATGCAGATTATGTAGAGGAAAATCGTGAAATGATTTACAGCAAAAGGTTGCTTGTACCTTCACAATAAACGTTGGTATTGATGACTGATAAATAATGAGATGCGCGTGGATATGTTATTACCAGTTTAACACTGGTATTAGGAAAACCGATAAGAAGAAAACGAATATGAGTAATATTACCTTGTTAGCATTTAATGATTTATTCATGAGTCGTTATCTAAAAATATAATTACAACGGCGAGTAACATTTCTATGTTAATACGTACATGGAGAGATTTTAGAGGCCATGTAAAGCAAATATTAATTCTTGTAAGCAAGCTTTGCTTGTTCTTCAAACATGAAAATATTTTAGTAGTGGATATAACTGCCTTAAGACAAAACAACACCTATGAAAATTGTTAGTTATTTAAGAAGTAGATTTTTAATTTGAGGAAATAGATTTCCCATTGTTAGTTGCAATTTTGAAATTAGTTGTAACAACAACTTGAACATTTGAAAATTTTAAACATACACATAACTTTATTTAAGGTGCATATTGTTGTATGCACAGAATAAAACCTTTTTCAAAATAAAAATATCACATACCACGAGCACGATTTTATTTCTACTATATAGAACATTTCAGACAACCTTTCCATTATCTATGTCCCAATAACCTTTTAGATGCCTAATTTATTAACTTTGACAGATCACCGTGCTAATTGACAAAGGCTAATGACTCAATTTAAGCACTTACTTTTGCAAGTTTTTAGGTTGAAGAGAAAGTATTTGATAGCCTCTACAATGCCTTTCTTTCCTCACTTCTGCCTTTAACAGCTGATTTTATGCGCAAAAGCTTGTTCTACCATTTCATTCCTGTTACAAATGTTTATTGCATAAGGGTATGGTTTCTACTGAGATAAAACTCCAAAATGTTAAATAAATAATGTTTTCATGAAATCAAACTAAGTAAAAAATAAGCTGAAGAGGTAAAATGTATACTACATAAGAAATAAAAAAAGACATTGATCATCCACCAGGTTGTTTTCCAAAGTAGAAAAAATATGTAATTAGGAACAGTTAGTAATGCTCCTGAATATACTGCATAAAAACTCCCAATCACATCATAAATGGACAAATTATATTTGTCAGTAACAGACTAAGGTAAAGAACAACAAATGTTACATATGTTAATTCAGAATATTGAATGATGACCATTACAATATGTGCTGCCTTTTTCTTACAACCATTTTAATATTCTTAAATTCACATTCACTCTTACGTTGTCCAAATAAAATTGACAAGAAAATGTGAACTGAATTTGAAATTTAGAAATCATTAATAAAAATGAAATATATCAAAAAGAAACGCGGAGTTACTTGCAGGAGGTAATATTTAACACAATGGTTGAGACATGTGATCAGCGTAACATCTAACCACCTCAACATAATAAACTTAAGATTTCTATAGACAAACAATTTCCTTATGAACAGAATAAGATTGGTTAAGATAAATAAGGGATACGTTAATGATGTAAATAAGAAATAACAAATTCATACATGAAATCGATATCAATCAATATACTGTATTGAATATTATGAACCTTTAATATAACAGTATATAATACTTCCATGGTTAACATCGGATTAAAACTTCCATGATTCGAGTTTGCCTGAAATGAATTGTGAAAAACCAAAAATATTTAGAGAAATCAAAGTTACAAACATCGATTATAGATCATGGAATAATGTTAGGTAGAAGATGAAAAGGAACCTGTAAATGTTAGGTGTTAAAAAAGCAAGTGTGTACAAATCAACATTCTGATTGAGAAAAAAAAGGCATTTGTGGGTGTTAAAAACCAGAAAGCCGGCGACACAGGACTTTGTTAAAGGAAAAAAGGAGAACAAAAAGAGACCTACCACGGTAGGTGATAAAAGACTACTGCCAAAGTGTGACAACTGACAGGTAGGGTAATGATGACCGCTAATGCTTGGACTAAGCAAAAGTACATACTGATTATCGGTGTTAAACAATCATTGTCCACAATGTTTACATATTTGTTTCAGTACTTGTTAGTTTATAAAACCACGTCCGTAAACCGATATGAGGTACAGTTCCCACACAGTAAGCGTTAAAACTCAAACAAATATAACATCAGTGCGCTACAATCTACTACGTGTAAGTAATTGTATATTTCAATTACTTATCAAAACCTTAAATTCATGCATGCTACAAATACTGAGTGAATAAAACTTATACTTACGTATATGTCGAACAGTATAATCCAATTCATTTACAATAGTGTAATTGCAGTACCCATTGACGTGTAAAAATAATAATGTTAAATTAAGAACAAAATGTGGTTGGACATGTGCGTAAAGTTAAAATAGTGATTAATTTATTTTAGTTGAAGCACATGTTAAAAAATTAAACAAACCGTGCCCAGCAGACAGGATAGAAGCACAATGCACATGTGTACTACACAGTAAATTTAATGGCATTATGATAGGAGTAACGGCATGTGATCAATGTGAACTGTTACTAACCATGTGTGGTATTTATTGCACAGTGGAAGTAGTGAAAAAATTAAGCTTCACTTGTCTATCTGTCCCCATAAATGTATGGGACTGTGTGTGTGTGTGAATGTATAAATTACAATGTGCCGCTAATAGGAGCCGATAATACAAAGAGGTAGTGGAAAAAGGAAAAAAAAATTAACATCAGACTGTAAAAATGAATAAAACTAACAGGAACCGAATAAAACCCATTAATACCAAATTTTGAGGGAAAACTATGTTGAAGAGTAAATACATGAGGCCAAAAATGAGTATGAATACAATGTGAGGGAATGGGTCAGCAGATAAGTACCTTTCCAGGAGTCATAAGTCTTCGCTGTTCAGCATATGAGTATGAATACAATGTGAGGGCATGGGTCAGCAGATAAGTACCTTTCCAGGAGTCATAAGTCTTCGCTGTTCAGCATACAGTATCAGCCCATCTGATTTCCTAAAAATAAAGGTGGAGAGCAAGTTACCCGGCTGTATGAGCTATGTTGGAAAACAGACCATACTGTATATCATGATTTGCCTAGCTGTAATGACACATTTAATAAGAAGAAATGTACAAACAGTACGGTGAAACGTGAACAGGAGTGGAAGGCATCATGTTCCCAATGTTTTGTGTATTGGTTACCAGGCAGCTGCTATGATTACTATGTATGCCCTAAATGTATAGGTTTTGATAAATGATCAAATAACCTGTTGACCTTTTTGCTTGTTGAAATCAAATTATTGAGCAGTGATAGTATATTAATAAGTGATTGTAGGTGAACAAACAGGTAATGGTAATTTCCAGACAGAGGTGTAGGACAACTTTTTTTAAACAGTTAAATCAGCTCATCGTAATACATTATTTCATACATGTTTCATAAACTCGCATCACACATAACTGTCAAAGGTAACAGCTTGTATTGTAAGAAAAATGTAAATGCCTTACTGGCATTTCCAATGTGTGAAAGATTGCGTAGTCAAAGCCGCATAAGGGGGTTGTAAGGCTGGCTGCGAAAAACATGAATATCTTTGTACAGATAGGGGATTTAAAATAGGAGTGAAAGGAGCGAAACAAATTGGTGTTAGGTTTGTTAAACCGATAGGGGAGAGAATACATAAAATTGTCAAAATGTAAGAGCTAACAACTCCGACTCAGAACTGCACATCAACTGCCCCTGAGCTTACAGTGTCAGAAACAGTTTTATACTGTGTAGTTGTGCTAATGTACGGTTTGGGGTTCAAGGACGGCGTTGGCACCGTGCATTAAATCGGAACATCACAAAGCAGGTACGGGAAAATGATAAAAGTTGGGTCATGCGTACAGTGGAGATCATGCAATTCATGGACAGAGTATTAGTAAGCCCCAAAACAGAGAAAGGAATATTAAAAAATTACTGACCTATTTTGAGGGTTAGGCCCCCGCCCAATACGTCGAAGCAGGCAATCGTAGCCGGATTGAAGCGGAGGGTAGGTACACAGGCAGATGTGGATTAAAGCGCGTAGAGTAGAGGAACCGAGTGTGGGCAGATGGGAAATGGGGCGGCAGAAGACCCAAAGCGGACAACAGGGAGAGCGTGGATTTATGGATGTAGGATGGGAAGATGAGGGTGGACGTTGAGGAGAGGGGGGAGTGAAAGTTGAGGAAAATATTAGGCGGGTGTGTGGGTTGAAAATTGAAATGGACGGAGAGGAGTTAGGGTATGGGGAAAGGAACAGTTGACGAAGGGAAGATGGGAAAGGAAATGGAGTAGTTCAGAAAGGACACGTGGTGGCTAAAGACTGATGTGGTTTCTCCTTTCCTATTTAATTAATAGATTTCTAACTTGTCTGTATTGCATATTCATTTTATAATTAGGTTGTTATTATTCTTACTACTTACAATTTGTTAGTTTATACATACGTATTTCTACATTTTAATAAGTTGGAATTGCAGCTTCGCTAAAGATTTAATTTAATAGTGGTATGATGAAAAGAATGAATGAATAAATAAGACCCTAGGATCTTATTTTGAGTGATAGCATTGAGCTGATGATAATAGCTAATATGCATGTATATTTCAAATAATTGAAACTTGATTTACACACTTTTCCAGGTTCAAAACATAGATATTTTCTCCACTTAATACCCTATAGGGGCCAACTTTAATTTTATGTTGATAATAGAAAATCCAGCCATTGTGTATTAATATATATACATATATTATTATTTTATTAATTATTTAAAGCTAATTTGAAATAAATAAATGTTTATAAACTTTATTAACTAAATAATCGAAAATAAAAAAAATAAAAAACGTATATATAAACTTACATATACAAACATACATATATCCGTTATATGGATAATACCTATGTTTAACATTTTATAACAATTAATTTTTTTTATAAAATCAATTTCGATCGAGTACCAAGAATCATAATTGTGTGATTTTTAAGTGTGAACTTAACTCTCGGTAGTATTTAGACAATTCAAACAATAAAATCTGTAAGGACAAAGTTGAACTATGATAGTAAGCAGAAGTTCAAACGCTTATAAATCACCTAGGTGAGGCCCTGCTTATAATCCTTTATAAAGCAACACATTTAAGGAATGATATGTTATCACTATGCATGATGATAACACAAGTTAAAGCTCTAGTGCAATAATTAATAAATGATTTTTTGGTTGAAAATTTCCTCTCTTTCCTAGGAACCAATGCACCGATCCAACAAAATTGATATTTAGTTTGGACTTGCTTAGGGAAGCAACAAAAAAGATTGAGTTAATCCTAGGCCAGATAAAGGTGCTTCAATCAATGAAGAAAATTTACACAGACCAAAGGTGTAACTTGGATTTCTCAATTGGTCATGAAGTATTTATGAAAATTTCCCCTATAGGAGAATTTATGAATTGGCAAGCCCGATAAGCTAGCACCGAGGTATGTTGGACAACTTTTGATCACCGAGAGGATTGGTAAACTCACATAACGAGTAGAACTACCATGTAGATTAGCAGAAATGCATAAACAATTTCATCTTTTTCACTAGAGGAAATATGTGCATGAACCATAGGTTATTGTAGAGCCAAAAGCTTTAGAAGAACTAGAGGTTGAAATTGACATGAGTATTGTTTGACAACTGACTCACAGTGTATGCCGAGGTATGATGGAGTGTCGATGTCGATAATAATAATACATGGAAACCGTGGATAAGATTAGACAAACTTACCCTGAATCATTTGATGTTTGAGTGTGTTGTATGACAAACATATGGTCTTTTGGTGCGAAGTTTATCTTGTTGTCTTGGCTATTTGCATGTACCTTTATAGTTTCAAACTTTATTTCGATTATTTTGACACCATATATGAATTTCGAGGAAGAATTCATGTAAGGAGAAAAGTTGTAATAACCCGTATATTTTTAAACCTTAATGTTGTCATGATTATTAATTTAGGGTGCTGAAGCTAAGAATAATTAATTAAATAAAATATTGATTAACTTGTAGTAATGAGAAGAATATAAATGATGGATTATGTATGCGTCCATGAGATTTGAAGAATAATGACCATGAGAGTTCTCAACTTATGTCCACCAAGGAGTAATACACTAATTTTCTAAGTTTTCATTTATTATCTCCTTTTATGTTCGATAAAAGAAAGCATCACACATCCATGGCTACTCTCTAAAATTCCTCTCAAAATAGAATAAACTTCTTATGAAGGAAGGAGGCAACTTTAAGAAGGAGTAGGCTAAGGAATGCATTTCTCATAGGAAATTGGTGAGTAACATTACCACAAGATTAATTTAAATATAAGATAATATGGATTAAATTAAATATGATATATAATCTAAAAGTTGATTTACATCATAGATTGATAGTACAATGTCATTAACATGTATGTGTATGTGACTATAAGATGATAAATAAGAAAAGTAGAGAAGTATGACCCCTAATGCCATTGATTTTAGGTAAGGAATGGATTAAGGCTGAGTTACTGCACTACAACAAAAACCCGTTAATAGCGTTAAGAAAATGCTATGAAAGGCAAGCTTTTTTATAAGTATTGTGATTCCACAAGTTGTAATAGGTCAAGGACCTACAATAGCAACATATGAAATGCTATAAAAAATACACTATGGAACTTTGTTTGCATTTCAAAATCACTGCTAAATAGACTATTTGTACAACTACAACTACCTTTTTTATAGCGTTTTGTAGCTTGCTATAGAACATTTACGTGGAGTTTTGGTTTATAGTGCTAATATTTATGACGTCATTTAATTGCTATAATATGGTGACTTGCCAGATTATTATAACGTTTATAAATGCCGAAGAAATATTATTTCAATCTGCTATTATGCACTAAAATGTTATAGAAAGTTTATTTCAATCTTTTATACCATTCTTTACTTGCATGAAAACTATTTAGTCCTTGCAGAATATATTATAGTACTAGGATAATTTATAGTATATGATAGTTGTGGCAGTTATCATATAGTATATGAATGGTATAATATATGCTAATGTATATGATAGCACTACCATTCTACTAAACTTATTTCAACTAATATGTTGTACGGTTTGAAAAACCATAGTTATCACATTGTAATCTAAGTAATCGAATGGAGCCGTAGGTCAATCCATAATATAAATATCCATAATATTTCATACACAAAGTACTAAGCCTATAAATATTTGTGACCAAAAGTAACAATACATACAACCATAACTGACCAAAATGATACGTACTAAAAGTAAAGATGTATAAATATCAATAAAAAATACATTAATACAAGCATGGTTGATTTGAAGGAGAAAGAATGCGACAACACAATTTTCTTACCTTCGAACGTGTAGTAAACTAAGAAGCATCATACACCACCTGCCAAAAATAAGCACATACGTACGTCTACTAGTCATAAAATGTAAAAATGTAGAACTACTAAACAGTGTAGTTTCAAACATAAAGTATTCCTAGAAATGGCATTCCATAATTTTTCTAATGGTATTCCTAGAAATTTAAATTGTAGTGTTGAACTTAACTTCCTCATAGTAACGAAAAATAGACGCACTGCAAGTTCCGACGAACTAAACTATCAATACATCCGTGTTTCATAGTGACATAACATCATAAATAAAATTGCAGGATTGCTAACCATATTAATCTAATAAGTTATTAATGAAATAAATTTGCAAAATAGATAGAGATAGAAGCAAATTGGAAGCTTAAGAGGTGATGAGCAACGACATCTGCAAGTTCCGACCACTGTTGTATGGCAGCAGCCCCTACTATCGCGTGGCAGCAGTGGAATTACTACCAACATAGCAGCAATGTGCTACTGTAAATAGTAGCAACACATGGTGTTATCTTTAGGGGCCAGGCCATTGGCCTGGCCACTCTTCTGGCCACTTAGCCAGACCCGAGTCCGACCAGGGGGGTGCACAACCTAGATCAGGCTGGGTTATGAGCCTAGCAAATTTAAAAAAAAAACTGTAAAATAAGAACACTATAATTAAAATGAAAAACCTCCAAACACTTCCATCAATAAGGCAAATGATAACAAATATTAAGAAAATATTTCTAAAGAGACATCAGCTTATTAATATATCACTGGTTCAAAATGAAAATTTCACATTCAATTTCGTAAGGAAATGAATCATCTAATTTGTTGGATTATAAGTTTGGTAAACAATATTATAAAAGAAAAAATTGAATTATCAATTAAATGTCTACCAATCTTTTAACCTAAGCATGTCTTATTCAAACTTTGCATTATATCTTGTACAACTCAACCTTCTACAAACTCTAGTGGTCTGATTTTTAAGAAGAAATCGCTAAATTTGAAAGGGTTATGCAGCTGAATATGAGTATTTCAGTTTAAGTCACGTTGTAATATAATATTCAGTTCGTCTTTGGGACAATGGACTATTGTGAGAAAATGTTGAAAATTTGTACGACTTTTTATTTTTATGATTTGCCCTGTGTATATTCTTTGGAGTAACCCCACATAGAACTTGATCAATTAATTTTTGTGCATTCTGTTAAGGATTTGAACATGAAACTTTGAAAGATATCACATTTGCAACTGAAGTAGACCTCGCTAATGATTCATATAATTGGAATGACATATAGCTTAATTGCTTAGTTATTAGCCAACATAAGTGCGAACAACTTGTTATACGTCCAGTATACCAAAACAGAGAATAATCAATTATAAACTCGTCTCACAAGTTCATTAATCAGATTTCCACTACTCTAGAAGTCTGTATTAGCTAATTTAACCAATAGGTATGTTGTAATTAAATTACAATAACAACGTTATATTATCATAAAAAATAGCACAACGAAGAAACCGGAAAGATAAAAGAATGATGTATAAGAATATACAAATAGACTAGAATTGGACCAATTAACTAAGGAAATTCCGTCTGAGGCTTGTCCTTAAGTATTTTTATTCAAATTCTCGCAAGATACAACAGACGAAATCTGCTCGAGATTGCAATGAGTATGTCAACTATGTGATTTATTGTGACGACCCGGAATTTTGAGCAGTATCAATTTAATAATCTTTGATAATAATTAAATTGATTTGATCATTTTACATTATAAATTGACAAGTTAAAATTTATTTTAAAGGTTAATGATAATAATTTGTTAATATCTATAAATATTTTTCTTTGCAATATGAATAGGCAAGATCAATTCTTTTGAAATTTATAATAATTTAATCTGAAAACATTTATTTTGGTAAATAGGAAGTTTTTAATGTAATAAAACTTTATATTCAAATTGTAGTATATATAAATGTATTTATTGTGATTTGAGATTTGTTTTAAAATTTAACGTGGAAATTAACAAAAATGTTAGAATGTTTCTATTTGAAATGTGCATATATATTTGTATACATATATTTAAAATATGAAAATTATTAATTTAAATTTAACAAGAGTTTTTCAAACTTTAATATATATAGTTTTGAAATTTGAAATGTTAATTTGATTTAATATTTTTGAAATGATATTTGAAGTTTAAATTTTTATAACAAAGTTAATTGCTTATTATTATAAACATATAGTTTAACTTGAGTTAGATAAGATTTAAATTTTAAATTTCATTTGCTTAATATCTTTTCATTTTAATTTTAACACAAGATAATTTTTTTTTAAAATTTTAAGAGTTGAACTAGAATAGATGTTTCAAACATATAAACATAAAATTGAATTAAAAATGTAAGTTACTTGATTTCATATGAATATTATTCAAAGTATAAGTATGTACATTTTATAATTCATATGAATATTACATAAATATATGTATATAAGGCTTAAATAAATTATTAAAGATAAAATAACATTTAAAAGAAAACATTAATTAAACAATAATAACACTTGTTAATCTTTTAATGTGGGTTAAGACAAGTGTAAGACCATTATAACCTTAAGTGACAAATGTCTTTTCCATTAATAATAAAATTTAAGATTTAATTGTAAAATATAAGATAAGTTTTACTTTCAGCTGAATATTTTCTCATTTCAACAAAAATGCAAAAACAGATCAAGAATGAATGCAAATCAAAACAAAAAAAAAATGGAAGAAGAAAATATGTAAAATCTGGAAGTTCATATCTGAGGATAAATTCAAATGCAAGATTCTCAAATGGAATCAGAAGCAAGCAAATTCAATCATCAAGCAATGCAGACAAGAAAACAAAACATTCAACATGCATTCTGGAAATTAATCATCAATTCAACATGCAAGGGTAGTGAAATTTTCAAAACCTGGAACAGTCTCTATCTTCTGTTTTTTCAAAGGTGAGTACATACAATTTTAAAAACAGATTTGAATTTTAAAATGGATCTTGTTCTTGTGGAGTCATGATGATTCGTCTGGATTCTTGAATTTAAACTAAGTGCATGTTTGAAATATAAAAATGCTTGATGTCTGAGTAATTAAACAGTTACTGTATGATATTTACAGGTAGCATTTACATGTTAAAATCAATAACTTTAGGTTGAATCCAAATTAGCTTATGATTTATGAACAAAAGCTGTTTGAAATCAAGTAATATTTCATCTAAAAATAGTTATAGATTTTAAAAATGAATGTTTGGTTCAAAATTTCCAAATTTACAGTATAAATCAAATTGGGTCAAAATTTTTATGAATTCAATTTGTAGTTTTGATTTCATAATTGGAATAATGGTAGAAAATTATGATTTTTAAGGGTTAAATCACAAATTTTAGATTAGTATTTAGGGGTGAATTTGTGATTAACTATTTTGGTGTTTTTTTGCCGATTCTTAGTGAACGGCAATGAACTGGGTATCTGGATTGAGCATGAAGGTGAAAGGGGCAATGGGGATCATAGGAAAAATGCAATTGGAATTTCCTATTGATCGAGGTGGTTGGGATTTGACTGAGTACGGTTTTATTTCTTGTTTTGCCGACGTTGAACTTTTGGGTTTTTACGATATTGTAATGCAACCGGAGGCTGTCGCGAGTGGATCTGTGGGTTCGAGGCGACGTGGGGAAGCTATGTCTAAGGTGGCAGGGTTTCTCGAGTTTGGTGTTGCCATGGAGGGGTGGTTTTGGGTGATGGTGGTTTGAGCGATTTCGGGTTGAAGGTCGAGATTTCGTTCTCGATCGAACTTGCGTTTTCTGGGTTGTGTTGGGTTGTCGAGGTCATTTGCGACTTAGTGGAGGCCGGAGGAAGTTCAACATCGGCCAAACGTCGGCGTGCACGTTGATGTGCATGATTGCGAGTATCAGGAGATGATGGGTTTGGGAGAAGATGTTTTGCTCGAGATTTACTACGGGTTTGCTGTGTGATTTCTCGAAGCAGGTATAGGGTGGATGGCACAGGAAGGTCTCGGGGTTGACGCGAGTTTTTGGAGAAGGTTACTCGGGTTTTAGTGGGGTTTACTCGGGTATTAGGTATTCAGGTTTTAGAACTAGATGTTTAAGTTGTTAATACAAAGGAAATTTGATTTTAGAAATTAAGTTTTTTTTTTAAAACAAAGGCTAAACAAGTTTTAAAACTAAATTTGTTTCAAAATGATGTTTAAACAAGTTTTTATATATAAATAAATATGAAAGTTTTAAAAAAAAAAGAAAAAAATAAGTGAATTCTTGAAGTAAAATTTGTATTAAATTTATTTTATAAATTTTGGGAAGTTCTAATAATTTAAAGGTTTTAATTTGAATATTTTAATTTGTTTAATTATAAATTGATTTCTAAAAATGTTATATTTTATTAAGATTTAGAGGTAAATCAAAAATAAGGATTATCTTTAGTAATTTAGAATTTGATTTAATTAAAGATAAATAGATTTGTAAAGATAATTGAGATAATTAAATTATTTTTAATTATCAAGTTTTATTTGTTAATAAATGATTTAATTAAGATAATGGTTTCTTAATTAAGAATCTTTTAATATGGTAGATCAAGAATCATTTAATTAATTTAAATGATTAAGTTAAATTAATTAATTAATTAAATAATTAATTAGTGATTAATTAAGATAATCACTTATGAGTTAAATTTAATATAATTCCTAAGTAATTAAGTGATTAATTATAGAAGGTAATTAAGTAAAAGATAATTACTTTATGAAAAGTAACTAAATGATGTGATTAAGGATTAATCACTTGAGATATTAATTTAATAAAATTAATTTAAGTTTTAAAGTATTAATTAATGGTTAATTAATAAGAGAATTAAAAGTAATTAATTAAGTGATTGACTGTTTGTTAAAGTAATTAAGTGGTTAAGTACCAGATGTTATTAAGTAAGAGTTAATTTATTTATTTAAGTAATTAAGTAAATGTGATTAAGGATAAATCACTTGAGTTATTAATTAAAGAACTAATTAATAATTAGTTAAAGGTTTAAATTATTTGATTAATGATTAATGAATAAAAGAATTAAGAGTAATTAATTAAGTGATTAATTACTTGTTAAAGTAATTAATTAAGAAAAAAAATGTGACGATAAGAATTTTTCACGCTCGAAAATCGACATCCATACTTCGTATCGTATTCGAATGCCGTAGATTCGACCGTTCAAATCCGATTCGCCGGAACTTATAACAACATTAAGTAAATAACACAGCGGAATAATAGAATAATACATTGATATACAGCTTTGATACAATATCTGATACAATAGAGTGATATAATGAATATCAATATACATCAGAGATATGATACAAGAAATAGCAGCGGAAAAGGAAAATAGATAACATCTAGCAGCAGAACAATATAACTCTAAGATAGTCTTCAAAAGAGAACTCCAGAAGCAGCAGCTCGATCCAACATCACGATACGCAAAGACAACCAAGTCTCGTCCACATCCAAAGACTGAACTAGCTCCAGATAATTCACTGAACTTAACTATCTGAAAAACCCAACTCTAGACCGCTCGTGTAGAAAAATTTTGAGCACCCAGAGTTTAGGAAAGAAACAATAAACTCCGGATCAGTCATGGGACTAGTGTGAGTTACAAAAAAACAGTTTATCTTTAAAAAAAACAACAAGAGAATTTTAAAGTTAATTCGAAATGCTCTTAGAAAATGAGACTACCATAAGACCTCCCGCCACACACACAATGCAAACGCAGAATTGGAGGAGATTTCTTCTTATGATAGTCAAACATGCTTGATACGCAATTTCCTTGGTATTATTACTATAAGTGCAAAGTGCAGAAAACATTTCGAAAATAGAATATAAATCTTAGCCAACATACGACCATTATCGTATGCCTACTATAGCTACCATCTAAACAGTGGGGCGCCACCATAAGTAAATGGCAGGTTCTACAACTAATATTGTACAAGGCTCGTATTGTTTCTTTGGATTTCCAACAAATGGCCAGGCCAAGGAACTTCCCATTGCCACATGAGAACGCCTCTGGAAGGACGTCCCCGAGAACCAAACCGGATCTCTGCCAACACAAGGCCGGGTTACCCCTAACTGGGTAACTCCTGACACGAGTATGCCATCTCCCGGTTGTAAACAACCTTTAACCGGGGTCCCAGCAACAAATCACAAAGTAATATATATATCTGCGATATCAACATAAGTTAAGTATCTGGGCTCCATACCATGATACCACTTCTATCCAGAAGGAAATGCACATACCCTAAGGGGTGCTACCCCCAATAACCTTGCTGCATCATTCCTGTTTTGACCATTCCGGGGTGTGAGGTCCGACGAAGTCTCGTCCACAAAGCCACGCTTTATACAAAAGCTGTGCATTGGGTCAACAAATGATCATAGAAATGATCACAAAGATAAGTGATCAAACAAATGATCAAATCACAAATGATCAAACAATGATCATTTAACAGAAACACTCAGCATGTCACATTACCAAATTGGGAATATATCGCTTATAACCTTCAACTACATAACCTCTAAGCTCGTACGTCTCAGAGAAGGGTGTTAAGCTAAGAGAATAAATTCTCTGCCACCAACAGAAATATATTTGAAAGAAATCAGCTTTGTATCTCAAATTGTAATGTCAGACATAACAATCCATACAAGTCTGTTCTGGGTTCGAACAGAACCGAAGGCACTTCCAAAGTAGTCCTTGCAATCCGGATATTCACTAATCGCGTTCGGACTTCCCATCACATATGGAGTCTCTATACCGGGGACCAGTCGATGCAAAGACATTCGACGAGTTGTCCTTTCGCTTTTGAAAATATCCGGTCTTCACCACCGGTCTTCAAATGCTATCCATAACGACATATCACATATTCAGAATAGGATATATGACACAAATGTCCTCTCCCGGCTAAACCGAATAGTGAGCGAAATAGTTCAAAAACATATAGATATTGGGATTTCAATTAAGTCACAACTTAAAACCCAAAAACTTTCCTTTTTAAATGGTTTAAGCCAATTACCATTTCAAATCTTTATATTACAAAAAGATTTATTTCACAGAGATCAATTCATAGACTTCAAAACAATTTCCATTCCAATTGGATTTATTCATTTAAATCCTTAAATCAAAGATTTAACTTATAGCTTTCAAATCGTTTTCATAACTTGGAAATTATCTTTATTTTCAAAATTGAAATTCTTTTTAACACAAATTGGACGTTCATTCCTTATGTGAAAGCTTTTATTATTTGAAAACAAATAGTTTTCGTTTCAGAAAAATCCAATTATATTTACACGAGTTAAAGCCCTTGAATTCTATTCACATCCCTAAATCAATACTTTTAAAATAGTTTAACCCATATATAAATGGTATAACATTTTTAATCCCTAGTTTTAAATCATAGAATTCAATTTCAAATCCTGAATTTAAGTTCAAATCGAATTATTCAACTTCATATTTTATCGAGTTATTCAAAATAAATTTCATCTATGAAATTCCATTTCAAAAGCTTTTTACTTTAAACCCAATCCATTTCCAAAACATTTGAATTCAAATATTCAAATTTAAAACTATTTCAAAAATCTGTGACTTAATCGATTTCCTTGTGAAATCCATATTGGTGTGTGTATAAGTGTGGTCCAGGGGTTTAACACAATAGTGCAACATCATTCAATCATGGATCAAAACACAGAATATAGTTGATAAGCGATATAAACTATAACGCTTATCGTCCATTCACAGATTCACAGATAATATAACAATGTAAATGAATGGATAAATTATACACAGTCACAAAACAAGATATCACATATCAGATAGGATAATCAATTCAAGGCATTTCATACTATACAATCATCCATAAGTAAGGTCAAGCATTTAATAATCATTTCTAAGTAGGATCAATTAATCGTTTAATCCTAATCAATTCAATTTATTTCCAAGTAAATAAATTTAATTACTTATGAATTTATTATCCCATTCTGGTTTATTAATTCCAAATCATTTGATATAAATTAATTTATCAAACACTTTAATTAATTAAATTATTCTTAATCAATCATATTAATTAAATAGACTCTTGAACCAATTATATAATTAATTAACTTCTTAATTCATTATTTCAAGAAATTTACTCTTTAATTACTTACCATTAAGCAATCATCTCATAATAACAAATCATTAATTACCAGTTATCTTTATCATTAATTTAATCAAAATATCCAAATTTAATTACTTATTAGTAATTAACCCCTTAATTGCTTTCATTAAGTAATTAACAATTTACAATTGATTCAATTAATTAATCTAATTTGTTACCAAAATTTATCACATTAATTTTGTTACTAGATAATTCATAATTAATTATCCTCGTTAACTAATAGCATTTCTTTAATTACTTTCTTAAGAAATTAGATTAATTCATTATTAATCGTTTCTAATTGTAAATTAAACTAAATTATTTATGAATTAAATAAATCATTCTTTAATTATTTTTTTAAAGAAATCACTTGCACTTATCATTATTAATTAAAATTGATTAACCATTGATACTCATTAATTAATCCAAACATTAATTAACCATTCTAATTAACCTAATAATTTACAAATCAATAAGTTCCATAAATTTTGAAGAAAACTTATTCTTATTCTTATTCTGGCGACCCACGGCGTCCCAGCAAACCCCAATATCACCACTCGTTTGAAATCAAAGCCCAGTTTAACGTGTTAATCTCGAAATCAAAATATGCTTGAAAATACGAACAGTAACCCGAGTTATATAGGGAAAAACATCTTGTCCACTCAACCTCGACCACCATCGACGACGTGGCTCCGGCCGTACCTAGCCATCAACTCCCTCTACCACCTCCCAAAGTCTCACGGCGCTCAGCTGACCCATGGCGACGCACTCATCAATTGTACAGAACCCAAAAACATCAAACCCAAAACCCTACTTTCGACTCGACCAAACAAATCTTGCATTATAAATTTTTTTTGAACATTTTTCCTGTATTAATAAATCACCAAGCTATCCTCTCAACAATTTTCAACAATTAAAATTTGTTGAATCCTTAGAAAATGATAAAAATTCAATTTTGGGTACATATAAGAACCGCACCATGTATACTCACCTAAAAATCCTCGGTTTTGATTTAAAAATCCTATTTTTGAATATAGTTTCAAGTTATATAAGTAAATCAAGAAATCAAAATACTTGAAATTTTAACATGTTTGAAATTTTACTGTAAAAAATCCAAAGTTGATGAAATGTCTTAGTGTAATCCTTTAAAATTATTTTTAAAAATAAGATTAAAACTATTCAATTATCTCTAATTTAAAGATTGATGCTTAAATCTAATCACAGAAAGAGATTTGGAAATTTCTTTTCCTCTTCTCTGTAGCCTGTAGATAAACAGAGGGATTCCTACAGACACTTCATTCATTCATACTTGCTTTCCCATTCATATCCATATTTGTACCATATTTCAAAACAATTTCCATCCCAATATTTTAGTAACATCACAAATATAAACTTGTTTCAAAGGGAATGTTACTCACCTTATGTTGGAGAAGATAAACAGAGCTCATCATTGCTGAACCAGGTTTTGAAATTGCAAGCTGAAATCCTTTAGATCTCTGATTTGATTTATTGTTTTGATAATTTTGTTTTAGTTTTGAAATAACATTCATTTCAGTTTTGCATAGCTTATGGACGAACTGAAGATGCTTGATATAAATGAGAAAAGAAGTTTACTGGTGATGGTTTTACAGGGTGGTATTATTTTGTACAGGTGAGATAATTTATGTTTGGTTTGTACAACAAGGTATGGCTGAAGTGTTTTTAGTTATGGGCTAGAGATGATCTAAGTTGTGTTGGAGGTGATATTGTGTACTAAAGATATGTTGCATTTATTGCTTAAGTACTTGTATTTTCATTTCTTTGCTTAGCTTACTTTGTACTTACTCATTACAGGCTACTTATTATATTTGCCTACCTTTGTTTAGCTCGGCTGAGAGGGTATTCTGATGGCTTTGTTTTAAGTGTACAAACTTATTTATTTTGTTTTGTTTCTATACCTTGTTTATTTTATTTTATGTTTATTTACTTACTCTTTTATTTGCCTGCATACTTACATTTTTTATTTTTATTTTTTTATATTTATTTTATGCTTTGTATTCTTTGTTTCTTTATTTTGTTTTACAAGCCCAGTTACATATATTTATATTCTTGTGTGAACACACTTGCTTCATATATAACTAATATTGTTTGTATAACCATACATCTATCTGGTTCCTTCCTGCAAACTTACATACCTATTTATTTTTGTAAATCCCAATTCATATTTAATTTAAATACATTTTTTTTCCTCAATAATTCATATTTTAACTAATATTTTATATTGATTTACAATTAATTCCACAATTTATTATTCAAAAATTAAGTTAATTAACAAATTAAACTTAATTAAAATTTGGGATCGTTACAGACTTCCCCCCTTAGAAGAATTTCGTCCTCGAAATTTGCAGGCACGAAAAAAACACGGAGATAGATAGATAGATTCGATCTCCTATAATTCCTCAAACACAAGATATGGATTCCAAATACAAGTCGGAATATCTCAAAATATATACCAATTTGTCCCTCTTCGGACTTTGATTAACCCGAGAAATTACAATAGAATCTCAAATTTGGTTTTAAACAAAATCGCTTTATCAATTCAATTCAATTTAGCCTTCATATTCTGCTAATCGATTTAACTCAATTTAAAATTTCCAATGTATTCAAAATTCCTAATTTCAAATTTCAAATTCGTATTCATTAAGGTTTAAATACAAAACTGATAAGGAACCGATGAAATACGAAGTAAAAATCTTCTACAACGATTCGTAGAGCATCAACGCACCGAACTTCTTTCTGTAGCTGTTACGAAGCAATCAAAAGAATTTGGAAAGACGAATCAAAGAAAATTGAGAAGAGAAAAATTGTTTCCGTTGTCGTTACAGAGTATTGACCATTTATAGTCGTATACCCCTGTTCCCTATCTCGTTCTCTTCTTGCACTCATACTCACTATCAGTGGATAGCAAGAGAATTTACCGAGGCATTCAAACAGATATCTTGGGGATTACACATTCTAGGGATATTTCACCCTATCTCTAATGAGCTACTTAATGTGTTATACTCCTGAGATAAAGTTTCAACCTTAGCTCTGATACCAAATGTGACGATAAGGATTTTTCGCGCTCGAAAATCGACTTCCATACTTCATATCGTATTCGAATGCCATAGATTCGACCGTTCAAATCCGATTCGCCGGAGGTTATAACAACATTAAGTAAATAACACAGCGGAATAATAGAATAATACATTGATATACAGCTTTGATACAATATCTGATACAACAGAGTGATACAATGAATATCAATATACATCAGAGATATGATACAAGAAATAGCAGCGGAAAAGGAAAATAGATAACATCTAGCAGCGGAACAATATAACTCTAAGATAGTCTTCAAAAGAGAACTCCAGAAGCAGCAGCTCGATCCAACATCACGATACGCAAAGACAACCAAGTCTTGTCCACATCCAAAGACTGAACTAGCTCCAGATAATTCACTGAACTTAACTATGTGAAAAACCCAACTCTAGACTGCTCGTGTAGAAAAATTTTGAGCACCCAGAGTTTAGGAAAGAAACAATAAACTCCGGATCAGTCATGGGACTAGTGTGAGTTACAAAAAAACAGTTTATCTTTAAAAACAAACAATAAGAGAGTTTTAAAGTTAATTCGAAATGCTTTTAGAAAATGAGACTACCATAAGACCTCCCGCCACACACACAATGCAAACGCAGAATTGGAAGAGATTTCTTCTTATGATTGTCAAACATGCTTGATACGAAATTTCCTTGATATTATTACTGTAAGTGCAAAGTGCAGAAAACATTTCGAAAATTGAATATAAATCTTAGCCAACATACGACCATTATCGTATGCCTACTATAGCTACCATCTAAACAGTGGGGCGCCACCATAAGTAAATGGCAGGTTCTACAACTAATATTGTACAAGGCTCGTATTGTTTCTTTGGATTTTCAACAAATGGTCAGGCCAAGGAACTTCCCATTGGCACATGAGAACGCCTCTGGTAGGACGTCCCCGAGAACCAAACCGGATCTCTGCCAACACAAGGTCGGGTTACCCCTAACTGGGTAACTACTGACACGAGTATGCCATCTCCCGGTTGTAAATAACCTTTAACCGGGGCCCCAGCAACAAATCACAAAGTAATATATATATCTGCGATATCAACATAAGTTAAGTATCTGGGCTCCATACCATGATACCACTTCTATCCAGAAGGAAATGCACATACCCTAAGGGGTGCTACCCCCAATAACCTTGCTGCATCATTCCTGTTTCGACCATTCCGGGGTGTGAGGTCCGACGAAGTCTCGTACACAAAGCCACACTTTATACAAAAGCTGTGCATTGGGTCAACAAATGATCATAGAAATGATCACAAAGATAAGTGATCAAACAAATGATCAAATCACAAATGATCAAGCAATGATCATTTAACAGCAACACTCAGCATGTCACATTACCAAATTGGGAATATATCGCTTATAACCTTCAACTACATAACCTCTAAGCTCGTACGTCTCAGAGAAGGGTGTTAAGCTAAGAGAATAAATTCTCCGCCACCAACATAAATATATTTGAAAGAAATCAGCTTTATATCTCAAATTGTAATGTCAGACATAACAATCCATACAAGTCTGTTCTGGGTTCGAACAGAACCAAAGGCACTTCCAAAGAAGTCCTTGCAATACGGATATTCACTAATCGCATTCGGACTTCCCATCACATATGGAGTGTCTATACCGGGGACCAGTCGATGCAAAGACATTCGACGAGTTGTCCTTTCGCTTTTGAAAATATCCGGTCTTCACCACCGGTCTTCAAATGCTATCCATAACGACATATCACATATTCGGAATGGGATATATGACACAAAGGTCCTCTCCCGGCTAAACCGAATAGTGAGCGAAATAGTTCAAAAACATATAGATATTGGGATTTCAATTAAGTCACAACTTAAAACCCAAAAGATTTCCTTTTTAAATGGTTTAAGCCAATTACCATTTCAAATCTTTATATTACAAAAAGATTTATTTCACAAAGATCAATTCATAGACTTCAAAACAATTTCCATTCCAATTGGATTTATTCATTTAAATCCTTAAATCAAAGATTTAACTTATAGCTTTCAAATCATTTTCATAACTTGGAAATTATCTTTATTTTCAAAATTGAAATTCTTTTTAACACAAATTGGACGTTCATTTCTTATGTGAAAGCTTTTATTATTTGAAAACAAACAGTTTTCGTTTCAGAAAAATCCAATTATATTTACACGAGTTAAAGCCCTTGAATTCTATCACATCCCCAAATCAATACTTTTAAAATAGTTTAACCCATATATAACTGGTATAACATTTTTAAATCCCTGGTTTTAAATCATAGAATTCAATTTCAAATCATGAATTTAAGTTCAAATCGAATTATTCAACTTCATATTTTATCGAGTTATTCAAAATAAATTTCATCTATGAAATTCCATTTCAAAAGCTTTTTACTTTAAACCCAATCCATTTCCAAAACATTTAAATTCAAATATTCAAATTTAAAACTATTTCAAAAATTTGTGACTTAATCGATTTCCTTGTGAAATCCATATTGGTGTGTGTATAAGTGTGGTCCAGGGGTTTAACACAATAGTGCAACACCATTCAATCATAGATCAAAACACAGAATATAGTTGATAAGCGATATAAACTATAACGCTTATCGTCCATTCACAGATTCACAGATAATATAACAATGTAAATGAATGGATAAATTATACACAGTCACAAAACAAGATATCACAGATCAGATAGGACAATCAATTCAAGGCATTTCATACTATACAATCATCCAAAAGTAAGGTCAAGCATTTAATAATCATTTCTAAGTAGGATCAATTAATCGTTTAATCCTAATCAATTCAATTTATTTCCAAGTAAATAAATTTAATTACTTATGAATTTATTATCCCATTCTGGTTTTTTAATTCCAAATCATTTGATATAAATTAATTTATCAAACACTTTAATTAGTTAAATTATTCTTAATCAATCATATTAATTAAATTGACTCTTGAACCAATTATATAATTAATTAACTTCTTAATTCATTATTTCAAGAAATTTACTCTTTAATTACTTACCATTAAGAAATCATCTCATAATAACAAATCATTAATTACCAATTTATCTTTATCATTAATTTAATCAAAATATCCAAATTTAATTACTTATTAGTAATTAACCCCTTAATTGCTTTCATTAAGTAATTAACAATTTACAATTGATTCAACTAATTAATCTAATTTGTTACCAAAATTTATCACATTAATTTTGTTACTTGATAATTCATAATTAATTATCCTCGTTAACTAATAGCATTTCTTTAATTACTTTCTTAAGAAATTAGATTAATTCATTATTAATCATTTCTAATTATAAATTAAACTAAATTATTTATGAATTAAATAAATCATTCTTTAATTATTTTTTTAAAGAAATCACTTGCACTTATCATTATTAATTAAAATTGATTAACCATTGATACTCATTAGTTAATCCAAACATTAATTAACCATTCTAATTAACCAAATAATTTACAAATCAATAAGTTCCATAAATTTTGAAGAAAACTTATTCTTATTAATGATTTTTTTTATCACTTTCTTATGTTTGAAAACATTTATTTCAAGTACTTTGGTTTTAGAGGGAATTTTAAGGAGTTGAAATCAAATCCTAAAATATTTAAACTTATTTAAAATATTTAAAATACTTATATTCATCACTTTCTTTAATTTCAAAATCTGAAATTCTAAACTTAAATAATTTTTTTTTTATATATATACCCTAAATTGTTATTAAAACAGTTTAAACGTAAAAACTTATTTACTCCCAACTATGTTGTAAACTAACTTAAATTTATATTTAAACTTCTGTGTTTTAAACTTGTTTAAGCTTTGTTAAAAAAAATTAAATTCTAAAACTTAGAAACATAACAGGTTCTGTTTATAGTACCTGGACAACATTTCTACCCGAGACGCTCGAAGATTACTTCGAGCCTCCACACAAATCTGCTCGGGAATTTCTCGAGACAAATCTCGCGAACAACCCCTGCAGCATCTTCTTCCCCTGAAACATCTTCTTCTTCTTCCTCTTTTTTTTTTTCAAGTTTAAATTAAATTACTGCAGTATTAACACTCACGCGCGCAAGCACCAGGAACCCGAAGAAATTTCCCAAAAACTTCGTGCATCACTCGCGACAAATCGCGACGCCACCCCGACCACCGAAATGCCACTGTGCACGTGCACGGTGGTTCGCCAACGATTTTGGCGACCCACGGCGTCCCAGCAAACCCCAATATCACCACTCGTTTGAAATCAAAGCCCAGTTTAACATGTTAATCTCGAAATCAAAATATGCTTGAAAATACGAACAGTAACCCGAGTTCGATAAGGAAAAACATCTCGTCCACTCAACCTCGACCACCATCGACGACGTGGCTCCGGCCGTACCTAGCCATCAACTCCCTCTACCACCTCCCAAAGTCTCACGGCGCTCGGCTGACCCATGTCGACGCACTCATTAATTGTACAGAACCGAAAAACATCAAACCCAAAACCCTACTTTCGACTCGACCAAACAAATCTTGCATTATAAATTTTTTTGAACATTTTTCCAGTATTAATAAATCACCAAGCTATCCTCTCAACAATTTTCAACAATTAAAATTTGTTGAATCCTTAGAAAATGATAAAAATTCAATTTTGGGTACATATTAGAACCGCACCATGTATACTCACCTAAAAATCCTCGTTTTTGATTTAAAAATCCTATTTTTGAATATAGTTTCAAGTTATATAAGTAAATCAAGAAATCAAAATACTTGAAATTTTAACATGTTTGAAATTTTACTATAAAAAATCCAAAGTTGATGAAATGTCTTAATGTAATCCTTTAAAATTATTTTTAAAAATAAGATTGAAACTATTCAATTATCTATAATTTAAAGATTGTTGCTTAAATTTAATCACAGAAAGAGATTTGGAAATTTCTTTTCCTCTTGTCTTTGCCTGTAGATAAACAGAGGGATTCCTACAAACACTTCATTCATTCATACTTACTTTCCCATTCATATCCATATTTGTACCATATTTCAAAACAATTTCCATCCCAATATTTTAGTAACATCACAAATATAAACTTGTTTTAAAGGGAATGTTACTCACCTTATGTTGGAGAAGATAAACAGAGCTCATCATTGCTGAACCAGGTTTTGAAATTGCAAGCTGAAATCCTTTAGATCTCTGATTTGATTTATTGTTTTGATAATTTTGTTTTAGTTTTGAAATAACATTCATTTCAGTTTTGCATAGCTTATGGACGAACTGAAGATGCTTGATATAAATGAGAAAAGAAGTTTACTGGTGATGGTTTTACAGGGTGGTATTATTTTGTACAGGTGAGATAATTTATGTTTGGTTTGTACAACAAGGTATGGCTGAAGTGTTTTTAGTTATGGGCTAGAGATGATCTAAGTTGTGTTGGAGGTGATATTGTGTACTAAAGATATGTTGCATTTATTGCTTAAGTACTTGTATTTTCATTTCTTTGCTTAGCTTACTTTGTACTTACTCATTACAGGCTACTTATTATATTTGCCTACCTTTGTTTAGCTCGGCTGAGAGGGTATTCTGATGGCTTTGTTTTAAGTGTACAAACTTATTTATTTTGTTTTGTTTCTATACCTTGTTTATTTTATTTTATGTTTATTTACTTACTCTTTTATTTGCCTGCATACTTGCATTTTATTTTTTATATTTTTTTATATTTATTTTATGCTTTGTATTCTTTGTTTCTTTATTTTGTTTTACAAGCCCAGTTACATATATTTATATTCTTGTTTGAACACACTTGCTTCATATATAACTAATATTGTTTATATAACCATACATCTATCTGGTTCCTTCTTGCAAACTTACATACCTACTTATTTTTGTAAATCCCAATTCATATTTAATTTAAATACATTTTTTTCCTCAAAAATTCATATTTTAACTAATATTTTATATTGATTTCCAATTAATTCCACAATTTATTATTCAAAAATTAAGTTAATTAACAAATTAAAATTAATTAAAATTCAGGATCGTTACAGAAATTTAATTAATGAAGTAATCATTAATTAATGAAAATAATTAATTAATTATTAATTTATAATTTAAGAATAATTAGTTTATAATTAAGTTTTAATTACTAAATGTAATTAAAGTAATTAATCAAAGGTGATTAATTAAAAGTTATTAATTAAATTTGATTAATTAAAAGTAATTAATCAAGTAGTTTTAATTAAAAGTAATTAATCAATGTGATTAATTAAAAGTGATTAATCAGGTGTAATTAAGTAAAGGTAACTAAGAAATAATTATCAGGATAATTAAAGAATAATTAATCTAGGTTGATTAATTTAGAAGGTAATTAAGCGGTAATTACTTAGTATAATTTGGAAGTAATTAATCAGGATGATTAATTAATATGGTAATTAAGTAAGAATTACTTAAAGTAATTAAGTGATAATTAATCAGGGAAGATTAATTGAAATGGATAATTAAGTAATGTTAGTTAATTAATTTGTAATTAATTAATGAATAAGAAGTTGAAGTGAAGATAATCCAAGTGATTAATTAAGGATTAATTTAATTTAAGGATTAATTAAATTAATCAAGTTTGAATCAAACTTGTTATGAATGATTAATGATTGGATGATATATATTATTGGACGAGTTAATGATATTGGTTGTTGTTGGATGACCTTGATTGATGGGTGATGATGTGAATATGCTATATCTGAATGTGATATATATGCTGCTATGTGATATGTATAGATGCATGTAATAATAGATGCTTATCTATCTGTGTAATATGGTACATCCATTTATGTTAAGTGATATTTTCTGAAATATCTATTGTTTAAATCCCTTAAGTATAACTTAGACATTAAAATGGCGTTTGGATTCGATGAGACCGGGATCGGGTTTCCATATTTGGATATCCGAAAACCACATTGATTCCAATTAAACGTTACGTCATTAATCCAAGTGGAGCAAGTGAAGACTCGAGGTGTAAGGGTTATACGTCAGTATAACTCTGTGGGTGATTCCGTAATGAGTTTGACGGAATAGTGCTTATAGGTTCGAGATAGTGGATTTAGAGTGCAAGGGCTATGGTCATTGACTCTGAGGGTGATTCCAAAATGAATGCAACGAGATAGTGCCTTCGGCTTCGTTTGAACCCGGAACGAACTTGTATGTATTGAATGCTTTCAGAACATCGTCAGGTGGACGATGAGCATTCTAAGATAATTGGTCCTATAAAGGTAATCGCAGCCTCTAGCCTCATCAACCGGGAATGGCTAAAACAGGGGAGGTGCAGCAATGCTTCGTCGGTCGCTCCCACTGGAGAGCGAGATACATCCCTGTCTAGATGTCCCTTTTTATTTCGGCTTTGTGGGCGGTTGGAACTGCAGCCAACTACGGGGTGGTCTTGTTCGGGACTGTTCAGTAAGGAATAGTCCTGGCCTTGTGTTGCAGGGGAGTGGGAGTACTCCTCGGTACGGTGATCTAGGCCACGTACTGTGACGGGCGGTACCCCAGTAGTCCTACCATTGATGGAAACCCATTTTCCCTACGAGACCCTATGGTTTTGTTTGTATTTCCCACTTTTGTGGCTAGTAGCTGGAATTTAATAGATGTAACAATTCCGGCTATTTCATATTTACTTGAAAACCCTAGACACTATTATAATATCACTGGATTTCCTATCAAATGTTTTGGTTAGCATAAGGTAAAAACTTTTCCATGTTTATGTGTGGGAAGTCTTACGTGATACCTTTTCTTTTCAAAGGATTTTCTAAAGTTAAGCAATCCTAAACCATTTACTCACACCAGACCCTGTCTGACCCGAGTGTTTATTTTCTGTTTTATTAAACTCTTGGGTACTCATATTATATATGAGTAGTCAAGTGATTCAGGTTATCCTTGACGAATTCTGGAGGAGCTTTGGAGCAGGAGGCTTCAGCGTGTAGATATAGTTAGAGTTTCCGTTGTGTTGTTATTCTGTGTTGATGTTCTTGTATTATTAGACAGAAATGTTATGACTGTCTAAATTGAGATGTTTAATTGTGTACTCTGATGTATATAATACTATGTATATGTTCCATATTATATTTTCAATCGTTCCGCTGTGAGATTCCGATGTGTTGTTTTCTCTTTCTTCTCTTTCTTTTCTTCTTCTATCCCTTTCTTTCTTAATTAGTGATGCGATTTTCTGGTGATAGAAAGTCGGGTCGCTACAGTTGGTATCAGAGCGTTAGGTTGAGTGAATACCTAGGCTCTGAAGAGGTGTCTATCTTGAGAGAGCGTACATGTAATTTATATATATATATATATATATATATATATATATATATATATATATTTATATAACTACCTAATCCGTTGGGTTGTCTGTTCGGATTTTCCAACATAGGTTATAAAGGTGGATAAGGTAGGAGTTGTGGAACACGACTACCACTAATAGAAGAGGTTTATATGTTGTGGTTGGAGGTGTGTCTGTCGAGATTGTAGATCTAATACAGTCTCGAATAAGCTTTGTAGATTGGTGAAAGGATTTCATTTATCCTAAAGGAAGTATTTTCAAGGATTAGAGTATATTCTTGAAGTGTGAGGTTAATTTGCTCTCGAATGAGCAGGGATTTCCTAGAATTGAGTTTGTCAGCTAAATAGAAGCGAGTGATGGTATCTTGGTGACTTCAGGAAGGAATAGCTGTGTGATGAGATGCAGTATCCATAGATGGTTTTGGGAATGTTCTTTTGGAGTAAGATTAAGATGGTGTTGGAAGAGCAATTGATGTCTACTGCAGTGAAGATTAGGATGTTTAGAGATTCTCTGGATCTCAAGTAAGGATGTCTAATCTATATTGGAGTTTGAGACTAAAGCCAATGAGTTACCGCATTTCAGACATGGTCTCATTTGTTTTCTTAAGAAATAAGTGGTTGGTGTTTGGTTTGGAGCCAAGTTTCTTGAGAAGATGTCTACTCGTCTCAAGGATTTTTAGTGGAAATTGGGTGATAGTTTTGTGTTTCAAGAAGCTTCTGGTTAAGAAAGACCTTGTGGCTTAGCAGTATCATTGAGGGGAAGTTTGGAAGCAGCAGAATGGATCTATTTCTTCAATGATTCAGTAATCTTTGGGATTCTACTATCGGCAGACCAGGCAGATAGTGAAGGCTTATTCTTTTCTTCGGGAGGCTCGGTAGAGTAGGATATTTGTTGGAAGTGATCTATCAGTTTTTCTGGTAGATGAACCATTCTGGAAAGATTTATCTTATTTAGGAAAAGCTGTTCTAGTTGGGGAGACAGTTCTTTGGAATCAGAACTGAGTGGGATCACAAAAGTGACTTGCGATTAGTTGGGAATCTTTGAGTATTCTTTAGCTTGGGAATTGAGGCATCTTATATGAAGGTATAGGCTGCTTAAGAAGTCAGAGATTTTCCAGATGTTTTTCGATGAATTTAGAAGTTGACCTGAATCGGAGATTGAGTTTTCTTATCGACTTGGATTTCCAAGAGCAATATTGATGATTCAACTATGTAGTGGGATGACTCTTAAAGCAAGAAGAGTTTGGTGAGGCAGCTCAGGATTCTTTGGATTGATCATCTTATTCTAAGTTGAGATTCTGCTAAGATGTTTTGACCAAGTGGAATGGTCACTAATATTTTTATGAATTGAATGAACAGTGTATGGAGAAAGATTTTGCTTATGTTCTTCGATAGCATTATTATCTGCTCTAGATCAGAGTTATGCAGCGGAAGCGAGTTGGCAATTATTCGGGTATGGGAGCAATCAGATGTTGCAGTAGAGGATTTCTACTGGAAATTAAAGTATGAAGGAATTTTCTGGATTTGAAGGTAAGGTTGTCAAGTGCAACTGTTTGGCTATTCCAGATAGGAGAGGTAGGTTTGAAGTCCATTGATGCTTGTGGAATGGAGTTGTATTTTGGATTTTAGCGAATTATTTTTAGGAGAGCCATTTTGTTGAGTAAGATCTGGAGATTTGGTTTGAGTTGGTGCTGTTGTTTCTTGAAGCAATCAGCAAGGGTTAGGATGATCAGGAATATTGGAGGTGATTCAGGAGCATCGGAAGAGTTATGCAGTTAGAATTGAGGAGATTTGGAATGTGAAGCTGGAATTTGGATATTGTTTTAGTTTTATCCAATCAAAGGAGATATAAGATTTGGTAAAACTGGAGAGTTCGCTCCGGAAATATTTTGAGTTTTCCTGTGTTCTCTAGAGATTAGATATTGATCTACAGGATGGAATTGCCAGTCCGGATAGCTAGAATTCATTGTATTTCACATATCTCTGAGGAATATGTGTATGATTCTTTGAGTGATAGAATCAGCAGTTCAGAAGGAATCTGGTAGTTGAGCTGGTTTTGAGCTTAGTCTGATATCTTGTTCAGATTTGTAGGATCAGATGAGGGAGTTCTTGGTTATAGTAGTATAGTTAGTTAAGTTTCTGTAGAGCGAGTATTCCAGTATAGGTACCTGGAAAACTCTTGATCATATTAGGAGTTCTATTCGGAATTTTTCTGGATAGATAAAATTATTTGTTTGAATTGGTTGCTATAATTGGTAGTGTATGATTGATTATGTGATTGCTGTTTGAAATTTAAATTCTTTAGCTAGGGTTATTAAATTATCTTGCTTTTAAATTTCGGGGATGAAATTCTTTTAAGGGGGGAGGAATGTGACGACCCGGAATTTTGAGCAATATCAATTTAATAATCTTTGATAATAATTAAATTGATTTGATCATTTTACATTATAAATTGACAAGTTAAAATTTATTTTAAAGGTTAATGGTAATAATTTATTAATATCTATAAGTATTTTTCTTTGCAATATGAATAGGCAAGATCAATTCTTTCGAAATTTATAATAATTTGATTTGAAAACATTTATTTTGGTAAATAGGAAGGTTTTAATGTAATAAAACTTTATATTCAAATTGTAATATATATAAATGTATATATTGTGATTTGAGATTTGTTTTAAAATTTAATGTGGAAATTAACAAATTTAATGTTAGAATGTTTCTATTTGAAATGTGCATATATATTTGTATATATATTTGAAATAGGAAAATTATTAATTTAAATTTAACAAGAGTTTTTCAAACTTTAATAGATATAGTTTTGAAATTTGAAATGTTAATTTGATTTAGTATTTTTGAAATGATATTTGAAGTTTAAATTTTTATAACAAAGTTAATTGCTTATTATTATAAACATATAGTTTAACTTGAGTTAGATAAATTTTAAATTTTAAATTTCATTTGCTTAATATCTTTTCATTTTAATTTTAACACAAGATAAATTTGTTTTAAAATTTTAGGAGTTGAATTAGAATAGATGTTTCAAACATATAAACATAAAATTGAATTAAAAATGTAAGTTACTTGATTTCATATGAATATTTATTAAAGTATAAGTATGTACATTTTATAATTCATATGAATATTACATAAATATATGTATATAAGGCTTAAATAAATTATTAAAGATAAAATAACATTTAAAACATTAATTAAACATTAAAATAACATTTAAAAGAAAACATTAATTAAACAATAATAACACTTGTTAACCTTTTAATGTGGGTTAAGACAAGTGTAAGATCATTATAACCTTAAGTGACAAATGTCTTTTTCATTAATAATAAAATTTAAGATTCAGTTGTAAAATATAAGATAAGTTTTACTTTCAGCTGAATATTTTCTCATTTCAACAAAAACGCAAAAACAGATCAAGAATGAATGCAAATCAAAACAAAAAAAAATGGAAGAAGAAAATCTGTAAAATCTGGAAGTTCATATCTGAGGATAAATTCAAATGCAAGATTCTCAAATGGAATCAGAAGCAAGCAAATTCAATCATCAAGCAATGCAGACAAGAAAACTAAACATTCAACATGCATTCTGGAAATTAATCATCAATTCAACATGCAAGGGTAGTGAAATTTTCAAAACCTGGAACAGTCTCTGTCTTCTGTTTTTTCAAAGCTGAGTAAATACAATTTTAAAAACAGATTTGAATTTTAAAATGGATCTTGTTCTTGTGGAATCATGATGATTCGTCTGGATTCTTGAATTTAAACTAAGTGCATGTTTGAAATATAAAAATGCTTGATGTCTGAGTAATTAAACAGTTACTGTATGATATTTACAGGTAGCATTTACATGTTAAAATCAATAACTTTAGGTTGAATCCAAATTAGCTTATGATTTATGAACAAAGGCTGTTTGAAATCAAGTAATGCTTCATCTAAAAATAGTTATAGATTTTTAAAATGAATGTTTGGTTCAAAATTTCCAAATTTACAGTATAATTCAGATTGGGTCAAAAATTTTATGAATTCAATTTGTAGTTTTGATTTCATAATTGGAATAATGGTAGAAAATTATGATTTTTAAGGGTTAAATCACAAATTTTAGATTATTATTTAGGGGTGAATTTGTGATTAACTATTTTGGGGTTTTTTTGCCGATCCTTGGTGAACGGCAATGAATTGGGTATCTGGATTGAGCATGAAGGTGAAGGGGGCAATGGGGATCACGGAAAAAATGCAATTGGAATTTTCCATTGATCGAGGTGGTTGGGTTTTGACTGAGTAGGGTTTTATTTCTTGTTTTGCCGACGTTGAACTTTTGGGTATTTACGGCATTATAATGCAATCGGAGGCCGTCGCGAGTGGATCTTTGGGTTCGAGGCGACGTGGGGAAGCTATGTCTAAGGTGGAGGGGTTTCTCGAGTTTGGTGTTGCCGTGGAGGGGTGGTTTTGGGTGATGGTGGTTTGAGCGATTTTGGGTTGAAGGTCGAGATTTCGTTCTCGATCGAACTTGCGTTTTCTGGGTTGTGCGTTGGGTTGTCGAGGTCATTTGCGACTTAGTGCAGGCCGGAGGAAGTTCAACGTCAGCCGAACGTAGGCGTGCACGTTGATGTTCATGACTGCGAGTATCAGGAGATGATGGGTTTGGGAGAAGATGTTTTGCTCGAGATTTACTACGGGTTTGCTGTATGATTTCTCGAAGCAGGTATAGGGTGGATGGCATAGGAAGGTCTCAGGGTTGACGCGAGTTTTTGGAGAAGGTTACTCGGGTTTTAGTGGGGTTTACTCGGGTATTAGGTATTCAGGTTTTAGAACTAGATGTTTAAGTTGTTAATACAATGGAAATTTGATTTTAGAAATTAAGTTTTTTTTTAAAACAAAGGTTAAACAAGTTTTAAAACTAAATTTGTTTCAAAATGATGTTTTAAACAAGTTTTTATATATAAATAAATATGAAAGTTTTTTTTTTAAAAAAAAAAGTGAATTCTTGAAGTAAAATTTGTATTAAATTTTATTTTATAAATTTTGGGAAGTTCTAAAAATTTAAAGGTTTTAATTTGAATATTTTAAATTATTTAATTATAAATTGATTTCTAAAAATGTTATATTTTATTAAGATTTAGAGGTAAATTAAAAATAAGGATTATCTTTAGTAATTTAGAATTTGATTTAATTAAAGATAAATGCATTTGTAAAGATAATTGAGATAATTAAATTATTTTTAATTATCAAGTTTTATTTGTTAATAAATGATTTAATTAAGATAATGGTTTCTTAATTAAGAATATTTTAATATGGTAGATCAAGAATCATTTAATTAATTTAAATGATTAAGTTAAATAAATAAATTAAATAATTAATTAGTGATTAATTAAGATAATCACTTATGAGTTAAATTTAATATAATTCCTTGGTGAAGTAATTAAGTGATTAATTACATAAGGTAATTAAGTAAAAGATAATTACTTTATGAAAAGTAACTAAGTGATGTGATTAAGGACTAATCACTTGAGATATTAATTTAATAAAATTAATTTAAGTTTTAAAGTATTAATTAATGGTTAATTAATAAGAGAATTAAAAGTAATTAATTAAGTGATTAACTATTTGTTAAAGTAATTAAGTGGTTAAGTACCAGATGTTATTAAGTAAGGGTTAATTTATTTATTTAAGTAATTAAGTAAATGTGATTAAGGATAAATCACTTGAGTTATTAATTAAAGAACTAATTAATAATTAGTTAAAGGTTTAAATTATTTGATTAATGATTAATGAATAAAAGAATTAAGAGTAATTAATTAAGTGATTAATTACTTGTTAAAGTAATTAATTAAGAAAGAAATTTAATTAGTGAAGTAATCATTAATTAATGAAAATAATTAATTAATTATTAATTTATAATTTAAGAATAATTAGTTTATAATTAAGTTTTAATTACTAAATGTAATTAAAGTAATTAATCAAAGGTGATTAATTAAAAGTAATTAACTAAATATGATTAATTAAAAGTAATTAATCAAGTAGTTTTAATTAAAAGTAATTAATTAATGTGATTAATTAAAAGTGATTAATCAGGTGTAATTAATTAAAGGTAAGTAAGAAATAATTATCAGGATAATTAAAGAATAATTAATCAAGGTTGATTAATTTAGAAGGTAATTAAGAGGTAATTACTTAGTATAATTTGGGAGTAATTAATCAGGATGATTAATTAATATGGAAATTAAGTAAGAATTACTTAAAGTAATTAAGTGATAATTAATCAGGGAAGATTAATTGAAATGGATAATTAAGTAATGTTAGTTAATTAATTTGTAATTAATTAATGAATAAGAAGTTGAATTGAAGATAATCCAAGTGATTAATTAAGGATTAATTTAATTTAAGGATTAATTAAATTAATCAAGTTTGAATCAAACTTGTTATGAATGATTAATGATTGGATGATATATATCATTGGATGAGTTAATGATATATATAAATTGAATTGAATTAATAAAGGAGATTTATAAATCGAAGTTTTATAAATAGAAGCGGAATTTGTAAAGATTGTTTATACATTTGAAACCAATTGAATTTGATAAATGATAAAAGTTGTTAAAGGAGATATATTCGTGATTTTCAGGCAGCGAAGTTAGAGAGAGGGGAATTACCGCTTCACTAAAGCTTTTCAGAAAATTTTTCTTGTACTTAATAAAAAGTGTTCCGCTGTATAAAATGTAATTCATTGTATAACTCTGATATTTGTATATAAAAAAGAAAAGTTCATTTATAAAATATATTATTGTTCTGTGATTCTGTGACTGATTCTGTTTAAATGTTATAAACTAAATAACAATCCGTCATTTGAACGTTTCTAGTTGGTTTAATTACCGACTAGAGGCGGTCAGAGCGGCGGGTCATTACAAAAGTGGTATTGGTTGTTGTTGGATGATATTGATTGATGGGTGATGATGTGAATATGCTATATTTGAATGTGATATATTGCTGCTATGTGATATGTATAGATGCATGTGATAATAGATGCTTATCTATCTGTGTAATATGGTACATCCATTTATGTTAAGTGATATTTTCTGAAATATCTATTGTTTAAATCCCTTAAGTATAACTTGGACATTAAAATGGCGTTTGGATTCGATGAGACCGGGATCGGGTTTCCATATTTGGATATCCGAAAACCACATTGATTCCAATTAAACGTTAGGTCGTTAATCCAAGTGGAGCAAGTGAAGAATCGAGGTGTAAGGGCTATACGTCAGTATAACTCTGTGGGTGATTCCGTAATGAGTTTGACGGAATAGTGCTTATAGGTTCGAGATAGTGGATTTAGAGTGCAAGGGCTATGGTCGTTGACTCTGAGGGTGATTCCAAAATGAGTGCAACGAGATAGTGCCTTCGGTTTCGTTCGAACCCGGAACGAATTTGTATGGATTGAATGCTTTCAGAACATCGTCAGGTGGACGATGAGCATTCTAAGATAATTGGTCCTATAAAGGTAATCGCAGCCTCAAGCCTCATCAACCGGGAATGGCTAAAACAGGGGAGGTGCAGGAAGGCTTCGTGGGTCGCTCCCACTGGAGAGCGAGATACATCCCTGTCTAGATGTCCCTTTTTATTTCGGCTTTGTGGGCGGTTGGAACTGCAGCCAACTGCGGGGTGGTCTTGTTCGGGACTGTTCGGTAAGGAATGGTCCCGGCCTTGTGTTGCAGGGGAGTGGGAGTACTCCTCGGTACGGTGATCTAGGCCACGTACTGTGACGGGCGGTACCCCAGTAGCCCTCCCATTGATGAAAACCCATTTTCCCTACGAGACCCTACGATTTTGCTTGTATTTCCCACTTTTGTGGCTAGTAGCTGGATTTTAATAGATGTAACAATTTCGGCTATTTCATATTTACTTGAAAACCCTAGACACTATTATAATATCACTGGATTTCCTATCAAATGTTTTGGTTAGCGTAAGGTAAAAACTTTTCCATGTTTATGTATGGGAAGTCTTACGTGATACCTTTTATTTTCAAAGGATTTTCTAAAGTTAAGCAATCCTAAGCCATTTACTCACACCAGACCCCTGTCTGACCCGAGTGTTTATTTTCTGTTTTATTATACTCTTGGGTACTCATATTATATATGAGTAGTCAAGTGATTCAGGTTATCCTTGACGAATTCTGGAGGAGCTTTGGAGCAGGAGGCTTCAGCGTGTAGATACAATTAGAGTTTCCGCTGTGTTGTTATTCTGTGTTGATGTTCTTGTATTATTAGACAGAAATGTTATGACTGTCTAAATTGAGATGTTTAGTTGTGTACTCTGATGTATATGATACTATGTATATGTTCCATATTATATTTTCAATCGTTCCGTTGTGAGATTCCGATGTGTTGTTTTCTCTTTCTTCTCTTTCTTTTCTTCTTCTATCCCTTTCTTTCTTAATTAGTGATGCGATTTTCTGGTGATAGAAAATCAGGTCGCTACATTTATTGTATAGAGCAGTAGAGAAGAAGCAGAAGCAAATAGAATTGGAATCGAATGAGAATGTAAACAGTATTCTCTCCTATTTATAATTTCGTCCGCATCCCTTCAAACAGTCGCGTCCGCTTGAAGGGTCGCACCTGTTGCCTTTTAACTGCTACTATTCGTTAACGGGTCACACCCGCCTGCTCCTCGCAATATCTCGCGTCACACCTGCTTCTGTTCGCCCACGCTTCTTAAGGCGGGTTGCACCCGCCTGCTACTCGCATCTGCTCGCGTCGCACCTGCTTCTGTTCGCCCGCGTCCGCTTTTGAATAGATCCGCACCTGTTCGTATAGCATGGAACTGTCAGAAAACCAAGCCCAGTTTTGCAGTAAAAATAGGATCATATTAGATCTAAATCCAAACCCAAACACAAGCAAGACCAGGTTCGGTTCGGTCGGACGGCGGCGGCGCGCGTGCGTGGTGGTGATGCATGATCTCCCTCATCACAACGAAGCAAACATTTCAGTGACCCAAGGCCCAAACCCCTTCATTGTAAAGCTATTAATGTACTAGAATAGATTTGCAATTCATATTAGATCCAAATCCAAATCCGAGCCCGGTTCGGTTCTGTCGGACGGAAGGCGGCGGCGCGCGCGCGTATGGTGGTGATGCATGATCTCCCTCCTCACAACGAAGCAAACATTTGGGTGCACCATGGCCCCAATCCCTTCATTGCAAAATTATTAATATACTAGAATAGCTTTGCAATTTTTGGCGATGTGGGACTATGTTATTTTCATTCAATTTAGTATTAGGAATTCCAACACGACTATTATTGGCTTTACTGGAGTTTCACCCTTTGACAAATTTATCGCTGATGAATTATCTTTGATGCTTGTTATGATTGCATGCTTTTTTAGCCTGTAGTACACCTAAATTACTAGCATTTTTTGAATTTGGAAAGGCCACAATTGATGTGGATGATTATGTGAATTGTTTGTTAACTTGCATATCTGCCAGCAAAAACAAACAAAAACAACCCATTCGACACTCATATCTAGTGATTGTTGTTGAATATATTCCCATAAATTTTTCCTCAATTTAGCATTATGACCACAATATAATGCACAAAATTCTCAAAACACCATTATTACACCATAGTTAAGATATTTGATCACTTCTATGAAGTACAGTATTATCCCAAACCAATGGATTCCACATGATCAAAATTGTAGCGAAATTAAGTTTGGATTTTTTTAAAGACTTAGCAAGGCCTACAATTTCACCTACAAAAACTAAACTATACAAATTTTACTATTTGAAGTAAGGAAACAGAAGAAGGAAAAAATAGTTTCATATATAAACAAAGTTTGAATTATACTTACTAGAAATTGATTCCATTACAATGTTTGCAGTAGGCCAAATTATCGTAGTACCAGTAGCATCAGAAGTTGTTCTCTATAGATGTGCTTTTGGCATTTTTATAATATCTACCCAAATTTTAATTGCATCTTTTCCCAAAGGAACAAAATGAACCATTGCAGTTGGATCAGTTGAAGATACGCATCCTAATGCAATTATTTCTCTCTTCCCTGACCAATCGATCAACTATCATTTAACATTTTCCATAGAATTTGTACTCTATCGATTAAACAAAGAGGTTATATTATTATGTACTCCAAAAATTTGTATGATGAAAAGAATAATTGAATCAATTATAAATAAGTTTACCTTCTTGACAACTCTGACATTACTCGTATGATTATCCGATAATGCAATGCTAACCATTTCGATAACTACTCTTGATTCAGGCCATGCGACTTTGATACCAATGACTTCTCCAACTCATGTCAAACCTTTACTGGGCCTCCGTAGCAAACATCTTCAATTTTTGGATTGTTTATCAAAACTGTAATGGGAACCAGTCCAAGTGGGAGATCATTCACATGTTTTTTTGGATCACTCGATTGAGTCGTCCTTCTGCAACAAGTTCTTCACTCCCACTCCAATCGATTAATTTGCATTTACGATCTATGCTGCTACTTTTACTTTATTAAAAAAGAACATATTGATTATTACTTTTATACATTCAAAATGAAAAATTAATTAGTATAAAGATGAAAGATTACCACATTATCGTCCTTTTCAAAGTTATCGAAGTAGTGCAAAACAACTCTAGTAGTTGGCCATGCTATTATCTCGCCTTCAACTTTTCTAATGCATGTCAAATAAAGTGATAGTCTCTACAAAATAGTATCCAGTTTCCTTACATTGTCTATTATAATTCTCTTAGCATCGGACCCTAAAGGGATTTGTTGGACAAGCTCCTTTGGGTCACTTGACATAACTCTTCGTTCCACAATGGTTTCGTTTGTCTCACTCCAATCCAATAAATCACACATAGTCATATTTTTTATCATGTTTTCTATAGTTAATCAAAAGAAAATAATATTAATAATGAAACTAAATGTCAAATATAATGATATCACACTAATAATATAAATAACTTTTACCATTTGAGGTACATTTGCTTTATCCCAGCTTTCTTTTCTTGGTCAAATAAATAAAAAAACAACATTTGTGACAGTGTTAGCAAAAATGTTTAATAAGGTTTCCATGTCTAGTTAAAAGCACAATGACTAGAAGTCTGGTTAAAAACACAACTCAAAAGTCTATCTTGAACAACATCAATAGGTCCTACAAATCAAGCAGTATGGAAAGTGATCTTTTTTTTTTTGAAATGGTACTTTATATACAACAAATCATTGTGACAACATATCACATGTCAATAAACGTTCGAATCACGCTAGGCAAGTTTCAAACTTGTGACCTCTCGCACCAAAGCCAAATCACTTAACCACTGGGACAATGGTGCTTGTCATGGAAAGTGATCTTCTACATGATATTTAGGGGAAAAAATGAAAAAATAATAATAAGACAATTCAAATTTATACCAAAATCATTAATAGAATTCAACTTTATCTTGAAATCTACCATGATGATCTGAATCAATCCATAATTATGATTAGAAGAAGTAAGTAAACTCACTTGATTTGTTGAGATAATAAATTATGATGTACTAAGAAGGAGAATAAGAAAGAGGATTGGTTGATACTGTAAGCAAGAAGACATTTATTTTGTAGCATGTTTAGCTTAGATTCTATTGTTTTATTCTTATATTCTGTTTACAATCTTGATAATTTAAATAAAAATTTAGCGGTTGAGATTGATTGTTCCTTTCTCTGCTTAAGACCACTAACTTTTTCCTCTTTATTTGTAATAAAAGTATCTTTTTTAAAAGTATTACATAACTATTTGTCTGGTTGAAGTTCTTTTTAAGATGTGGACCAAAAAAAATTTACAATATTAATTTTGTGCAGTAGATCTTATAGTTTTTTTCTTCTTCTTTTTTGTAAGAATCTTTACCCTAAAGACAATTGAATTTATTGTTATATAGTGATTATGAGCGAAAATACAATAATTAAAAAATGGCATCCTATGATAAATTAAAGAGTATTATATCTATATAATAAAGGTGAGAATGTTAACTATTCGGTATTCAATATCCATAGATGCCTATAGAAAACGCTTGTATCAGAGAATATTTTAGTGTGATCATATTACTAACAATTTTAAAACTTTGTGGTTCAAATGGTACTTTATATACAATATGTCACTGGGACAACATATCACATGTCAATAAACATTAAAATCACGCTACACAAGTTTCGAATTCGACAAGCACCATTGTCTAAGGGGTTAAGTGATTCATCTTTGGTGTGAGAGGTCACAAGTTCAAAACTTGCGTAGCGTGATTCAAAAGTTTATTGACATGTGATATGTTGTCCCAGTGACATGTTGTATATAAAGTACCATTTCAAAAAAAAAAAAACAAATTAAAAATTTAACCTTCCAAAAAAAAATGAAGAGCATAACTACAAGTTTAAATGAGCTCACTTTTGGTTTCAGTAGACTCGCATTTAATGCAAGATGAATATTAAATAAGATGTGAAATCCATTCAAGTTAAACATGGCTTGGCTTAACAATTAGAAAGAAAAAATACGGTCTTCCTGCCATTTTATTTTATTTTTTCCATTATTTGTATTACTTTAACAATTAGAAAGAAAAAAGACTCACACTATTTATAATAAACATATAATAAGACGATTTAGCTTTATATCGAAATCTTTGTTATAAAATTCTAGAGAATTAAAAGCTTAACATAACTCCTTCATAGATAGAATTCAATTACATAGGGAAAGTGCACTTCGGTTATAGTAGCAAAATTGATCAAAAATTAACCAAAATTGATCGAAAATTCAGTGCATAAAATAGGATGTTTAGTGCATAAATTCACATTATTTTTTTCAACATAAATTTAGTGCATAAATTTGGAAATGGTCCAGAATAAGACTATTATGGCCATCAAATCACAATATAATTCTCTCAGTTATTTCTGAGCTAACTACCAATCGACAATAGTTTAAGTCAAAGTACAAAAGAAGAGACAACGAAGATTGTATTTTATGTGCATGTAAGGTGCATATAGAAAGAGCATAATAAACACGTTTTTAGTTTCAGAGCATAAATCCAAGGGAGGGATTTGCGAGTGCATTGTGTACACAGTGAGAGTATGACAAACTATATCTAACTACAACACATATGTTAGCACAAATGATGAAAACATATGCAAATAATGGGTTTAGTAAGTTTCGCACCCCCAGCCTCCTTAAGACTAGGTTTAGAAACGAGCAAAAAGCAATGATAGATAGTGGGACTAGCTGTTGTCAATTGCACATCACCTTGGTTAGGTTTGATCGTACTTTGTCATTTATTTTTGTTACTAGCTCAATTAATTATTTTTCAAGTTTAATGCCGCATAAGATGAGTTACGCTAGTTTGTTTTCATAAGATGAGTTACTCAAAATTATATGCCATCAATATAGAAGTTTGTTTTCATTTTCTATAAAGAAGAAGTAACTGAATAAAACTACTTCCACATAATGATAATTTTATCCTACTACCACCAGATATAGAATCAAACATTAAAATTTTGAATCTTGGTATTAGGACCAAAAATAGGTTCCTAATATTACTATTTTTTATTTTTCTTTTCTAAATTCTAACATCAAAGGCAGGGTATACAACAGTAAAAGAGTGAAATTCAATTTTCCACTATGATTCTACAACCTTATATTTTATGCATTCTCTCATTTGTTTTCCATCATGTCTGAATTTTGAATACAAAATAGTGTGAACTTTGAATACATATATCAATGATGAAACAAAAGTAGCTAGTTCATACCTGATTTTTCATAAGCATGCGAACCATCGCGTCTAATTCTAAAATTATAATTTGCTTGTCGACCGTTTGTTTACCCCATACATATGACCACATTGCCTTGGTGTAGGCCATATCCCTTCCCATTCCTCTCAATCGTCTTGGTTTATCTTGTGCCAACACTTTTGCAAGCATATCTTCTTTGTAATTTGTTGTTGAGCTAGAATTTGATTCCTTGTCGATTTTTTTAATTTATTCCTACATAAGTTTTCATATCTGCATATTATACACAATCGAAGTATCGCAATATCAAACAAATTGTTAGCTAATAAAATTTCAAAGTACGTGTGGTAGCATCTATAGCAATTGCGCCGCTTCGCTATATTTTCAAGTGTGGGGTTTGATCCAAACGTGAGCATGAGAGACAGAAGATGGATGAGGACTTGTCTTTTTCTATGTTTAAAGGATATTTATTACAACATATCACATTACCTAACTTGGTAATAAATATTATTTTAAATAAATTATCAATTCTTACCAAATCATCAACCGCTTAAGCCATTCCTTTACGACTATATGTGTGTGGTAACTAATTGTTTCTAATAGGTTTGAATTTCTAACTTAATTCCTGAGAATAAAAATATACATAATTTATGTTTGTTATCAATAAATTAGGATATGCATTAAAAAAACTAGCTTGCCATAAGCATACAATCTCATCCATATTAAATTGGAACTATTGCTTAATTTGATTATAGTTAAGGGGAATGAAACCTCACATACAAAAAAAAATAAGTTTTAGTAAGTAATAGTTCAATATATCAAATGTTAAGATCTTCAGTCGTTGTTGTGCATGTCTTGAATTTAAACTCCGAGACAAACATAAATCAACTTAGTATTGTGTTCCCTTAATGATCAATGACCATTCAAAAAAATTACCTAAACCGAATTAAAAATTAAAAGTCACTATTTGTCCATCATCGAGAGCTTGCCGTTCAGATTATTTGTTCATCTTCGTTGAGAAATTTATCTAGGTATAGATGCTAAATCAGAGTTGTTTGTTATTGATTATGATTAGTTCATAACCTCTACTTATTTTAAAGCTTCACTGTTTCAAACTTCACAACTTGGTGGTAGGTAACAGTTCTTAATATCTAATTTCCATAAGGTAAATTATTGACTACCCAACATATAATTATTTCATAATTTTGGTCTAGTCCAAATCATAATGTGAATATTCTGTAAGCTTGCACTGAAATATCAGGTCCCATGGTAAAATGCGGTCTCTTTAATCAATTTTATTTGACAAATCTTGAACTAAAACATACATATTAGCAACTACTATCTTAAAGTACATGCCCAAATTAAACTTAATGCATGGACTATGATTAGCTCTAATACAATGTTAAAAAACAAATTGGCTATGTGAAAAGATACATTATTTGTTTATATATGCAACATCCCTCAAATATACTTTAGTAAGCAATCACTACATAATTATATGCCGTATAAACTTAATCTATCACAAGTTTTAGCCAATATGACTATCAATAATCATTTTTATCTAGAGAATTAGTATAAAAAAATTAATTATGAATTTTTGATCTCTTTTAAACAGTCAAATCAATACTGAAATACTGTAAACTCTGGAGTTGTTTTGGAATTGACAAACTTTTTCCTCCATTCATATGTAAGTTGTCAGGTTCAACTGAATTCTTTCTTCTCTGTTCCTTGCATCTGCTATTTTACGAACTAATCTAGCTTTAAAACCTCTAAAAATGCATCCCATTTGCAGAAATATGCATACCTTTTCCATTCCTCATCCAATTTAAATCAACCATGCAACATAACACATTAGCAAAGTTAAACATTGAATAATTTTATAATTAGCAAAATAAAAGGACATTGTTCATACTCTATACATATGTGCACTCATTTACTTACTAATGGTGTCACTACTATGCATTCATTTATGTTCTTTGACGTGCATTATGTTTTATGGAATTTTAAATTTGAATCTGAAAACCAATAATAGATTTGAATGATTGTTTATTGTTTTTATTTGGCCAGGTTTTGATATTCAAATATGACGATTTTGACTACTGATGGGGCTGGATTCATTAGATTTCATTTATGGACAATTGATGGAAAGTGGGGAAAAAAGGTAATTTGATCTATATCATTTTATATTTTTTTTTCTTTACCAATGTTTGAGTTTTGCTTCATTTAATCACTTTCAGCTGAGCTTTGCTAATAGTTCAAGTTCATTGCATTTTCATAACCCTAGAAATAAAGTAAACTTGACAAATAAATCTTATATTTAAAAGACTAACAAAATAAAAGACATGAAATAGTCACAAAATGAAACATGCAGACTAGTTCAACTTGTCTATATACTTTCTAACCTGGATTCTATGTTGTGTGTAGTTTACCTGTACTTTCTGTACATTCACCCTTTCTTATTATCTAATACAATTTACCATTTGGCAAACTATAACATTCATCTGTTGGCAATAACAACATTTGCCTATGTTCAAACATTTTGTTCCTATTTCTTTCACGCGTTGGGCAATTAGTATGATGTACATGGAAATCTGATATTATATATATCATGATATGTGTGCATGTATTTATTACATTACTCTTATATTTCATTAATTTTAGAAGCTTACTTGATCTAAAAAAGTATGGAGATAAATGCTGATATGCATTCTCTAGTCGCTGAAGGTGGTAATGGACATATATTATATATCTAAATGCATTCCTATAAAGCAACTTGTAATACGTCACTTAGTTTCTTCCACTTATCCGGTGTAACCGGAACATGTTCCTTACTAGCAGACTTAAATATGAAGATAGCTTGACAGCCCCATCTCCTATTGGTTTGCCATCCACATTAAATTCAATTTCAATGCGACTTAAAGAATTTACTGGAAGTCTTTTCACTTTGGTTAGACCTCTACATTCAAGCTTCACAACCGGATTTACAGAGGCATCTCGAGTAGTTCTCTCGTTCATGTCAAATTCAAAATTTTCTTCAACTTGCACTATATCTTCGTCAACTGCTTCAACTTTATCTCAAATTCGAGCACCATTGTTCTCAAAGTTTACTTCCACTTGTATGATTTGGTTTCCAATTTCTTACAAGTTGTCTTCAATATGATTGTCGTTATCCACCCTACTATCCTTGTATTTTGCATTAGCCTTGGATGTGGTGGATTCATCGATTGCATTTAGCCATTTTTGAGCAGCCCCCTTTCTTTTAACCATTTATTGCATTAAAAGAAAACGATTGGAACTATATGAGACCACATAAAAAACTAACAAAAATGCACTACAATACCAAATATGGTGCTTGGGTTATATTTAGCATCAAAGCAAAATGCATAAAGATATATAAATTTGAGTGGATGGATACGTTTAGATACTGGAGAGCTTTTATTTTGAAAACACTAAATCAAATGGCAGGGAAATAGAAATATTTGCAGGAAACTTCGACAAAAAAGTGCATGTAAATCTCAGATGGTGGATATTAGTGTCACTCGACATAGCCTTACTACTTACAGGAAAAACTTGTGCAACTCTTTTAAATAGATACTATTATGTGGTACCGCGGTAGTGTTTTTTGCTAACTACATTATCACCATCATTTCATTCCTATTTCTTTTGTATATATTGGTTTACGTATACGATATTAAACTAATTCAAGAAAATCAACATAAAAAAAAGGATATAGATAGTTTACTTTAAAATAAGTGTTAGGGTTTTTGATACTTACAAACAACAAACTAATTCCAACATAATCAATGATGGTTTCTAGAAAAATTCTCAAGTATGCCTTCACAGTCCTCCCTAACATAGCTAGCATCCTCCACGTAATCAACATTCAGCTCGTTTTCTTTGCAATCTTGAATAACATAGCTGGTGCCCTCAATAGAATCAATTGTTTCTAATTCATGAAAACCTCTTAGTTATGCTTTTATTACAACATACGAATTAGAAGAGTCATTCTCTCTTGAATTAAAAATTTGGTTCACTTGAGATGGAAGGATATACGGATCCCTAAAAATGAAGCTTGATTTTGATGTAAATTAACAATAGTAAATTCATCTTCAACCTTCATCCTGTTTCCACTATTTGCCCAATGACATTTAAAAATTAGAATATAAAATTTATGATGGTTTAACAGGATTATATTAGTCAAAATCCCATAGCGAGTGAGATAATCAGCTACTTGAGAGACATCTTTTGCACTTGCTTTACACATGGTTGTAGCATCATAAGTCAAGAATTCTGAGTTTATTTCTCAACACCTTTTGTGTGAAAACGTAACCCATTAATTATATATCCTTTGTAGGACAAAACATTACTACTTGGACCATAAGAAATCCATTTTAATAATTCAACGTGTTCACTTGAGTTAATAGATATTTGGAAATAAATTAATCCATTCAATGTAGATTCAAAAAAAATCAAATCTATAAACGAAATTGAAAATATTTGATTAACCTTCTTTTTAATAATTTTTTAAGTAAATTTTCCATAGCAATGTAGCATTTCTTTCAATGCACTTGTCCGGACTTTGAAACTCTTTCAAATGCATACTAGCATAATATAAAAGATACCAAGTTACATTTATAATTACATATATGTTACAACAATAAAAAAGAAAACAATATGTGCGTAGTCTAAAAATGGCTCGGTTATAGCCGTATTCATTAGCATAGCCCGATGAGCAACTTCATTCTTGTTAGCCGTCAATGTAATTGTCTTGCATGTTAATATGGGACGTCCTTTGAATATTTCATCATCATTCTCTTAATCTTTGTTTCAACCTTCTTTCTCCCCTAATTGTGAAGATTTCTTTAGAAATTCGCCAAAAAATCTTATGGATTCTTCTATAAGATAGTTTTCTCCAATGCATCCTTCAGGACATGCATAGTTCCTGACATAATCTTTAAGTGTTTTCATATATCTTTCGAAGGGGTACATCTAACGAAAATGAATTGGTCTACATAATCGAGCTTTTTTTCTAACATGAATTGTTAGATGTTTCATTATGTCAAAAAATGAAGGTGGAAAATATCTTTCAAGATCGCATAAAATTTACACGATCTCATCATCGATTTGTTACAGCTTCTCTCTATAAAGAACCCGTTGACATATTTTATTAAAAGATGAACACAACGAGTTATTACTTTCCATGGCTTCTTTAGAGGAAATCCTCTCATTACAACCGATAACATTTGTTGCATTAAAACATGATAATCATGTGACTTCAATCGACTAACTTTTTAATCCTCTAACTACACACATATTTTAAAACTTTAGCAGTAACCATCAGGTCTCTTGGAGTCAAACAATCATTTGCAAAATATTTTTTCAGAACTAGACAAAGTATACGGGACAGTGGAAGATATGTTTTCTTCCTACGAGGTTGTGCATATAGAGCATGTCAAATTCCCCAATCCTCTAAATCCTTTCCAGAATTAATAGCATCTTTTGATTTTCTATCATGCAATATTGTGCTGAGTAAACTTTCGTCAACATTTTTCTCAACATGGATCACGTCTAAATTGTGGCGGAGTGGATGTTCCTATAAACATAAATAATAAGACAGTTTAACATTATATAATTTTATAATTAGATTGTTGTGAATAAAATAAATTTTGAACACTAACCTCCCAATGTTGTATTTCAAATAAAATAGATTTTTTTCCACCTTGATAGCTCTATTTTTGTTGGATGTTTTCGTCTTCTTTGTTGTCAATACACTTTCTCTTCCTACCAGTAATCGTTTTAATTTTCTTCTTATTTAGCTTTTCTTATTCTTTCTCTTCTTATCTTTTTGTATTTCTTTGTTTTCAACTTTTCCAAAATCATTTGGAAAATCTTTCAAAATAACAGAAATATCTTTACCTGTAAGAATTCTAGGTTTGTTAACTTTCTCTACAGCGTTAACAAATAAGGCTTTTGTTTTCTTAATCGATCCGACAAAAGTAAGAATCTTCTATGTACTATACAGACATTTTTTCGTTTATGATTTAGCCATCGACGATGAGTATATACACCACATAGTGGACAACCTTTTTTGCCTTTTACATAGCATCCATTAAGATTTCCATAAGCTGGAAAGTGGTTTATAGTCCATCATAAGATTACTTTTTAGTTAAAAAGCGTCTTGCTAAATGTATTATAAATCTCCACCATTACTCCATAAGTGCTAAAATCTTCTACCAGAGGAGATATATATATATATCAATGTCATTCCCAGGTTGCTTTGGACCAGGGATAAATAATCTTAACATATTATTCTCCTTTTTCATACATAATATAGGCGATTATATGTCACAAGCATCACTGGCCAACAACTATACATGGAACTCTTAATGTCAAGTGGGTTAAAATCATCGGTAGCAAGATCAAGTCAAAGGTTTCATGGATCACTTGAAAATGATTTCCATTTATCATCCCATGACAATGAATCCAAAGGATGATGCATTTTATCGTTCTTGCTTTTATGACTAAAATGCCACCTTAGATCTTCTGCCATCTGTTGGGATCTAAACATTCTTCTAAATCTTGGAATAATTGGCAAATATCTCAACACTTTGACTAGAATACCTTTCTTTTTCTCTTTCGTCCACTCATTTATCTTCCATATCAAAGAACCGCATTTTGAGATGGTTATTCAAATCATTGTACTCTTTCTTAAAAAGATAACAATCATTCTAGCAGGCATGAATCTTCTCAAATCCTATATCAAATATTTTGAGGAACTTCTTTAGTTCATATAAAGTCTTCGGAAGGACATTATTTCTGATGCCCCACCTATATCATGACACGAATGAGAACGGGGAAGGCCATCGATAAAATCCATGGAAATATGATCCCACCTCCAAATTGGAATGTCTAAAGATTGCAATAACCCACTGGGCCTTTGATGCTCGGCCTTAATGAGTTGGCAAGTCATGCAACGCTTAACGAAGTTAGCGATATCAAATTTCATTCCCTCCCAATATTAAAGTCGCTTCATATCCGCGTACATTTTACTACTATTGGGATGAATGGTAAATTTAGAACGATGAGAATCTTCTAAAATGTCTTTACGAAGATCACAAATATTTGGCATGATAAGTCTACCAAATTTTCGAATACCGCCACGAGAATCAATATCAAAGTCTTTCAAACCTTCAATATCAATTTTATCCCTACACCTTTGCTAAGAAGAGCCAATTCGAGATCTAGCTTTTGAGCTTCAAGAATGCGGCCTAAAAGTGAAAGATGAACCTCAAGGCTACATAAAATAAGAGATGAACATAAATTGGATACACGATTTCGAATCTCCCAAGTGGATAAAGTCTCGAGATCATTCCGTTCGGATATCGTCATAGAAACAATCGCTTGTTGCTTTCGGCTAAGGGCGTCGGCAACACGATTTCCCTTTCCGGGAGTATAAAGAATATCAGGATCATAAGATGCAAGGAACCCGAGCCAACGCTGTTGATGCAAATTAAGTTCCTTTTGATAAAATAAATACTTCAAAGATTTATGGTCGGTGTAAAGAATAAACTTTTCTCCCAAAAGATAATGACATCAAATTTTAAGGGCGAAAACAATAGCCGCAAGCTTTAAATCATGAGTGGCATATCTAGTGTCGACTGGCTTCAATTGTCTAGAAGCATAAGCAATAACACGTTCTCTTTGCATGAAAATGGCACCCAAACCAACACGACTAGCATCGTATAAACAATAAAATCTTGATTCCCTTCGGGAATAACAAGAATAGGAGTATCGGAAAAGAGTTCTTTTAAATGATCCTCTTTTCCTAAAAACTTAAACTTCCAAAATTATAATTAACTTTATGTAATCGTTTTTCTAAAAAAATTTACATTTTACAAGTCAATTTATTGTGTCTGACTGTCTCATCAAAGCGTTTAGGAGATTCCTATCGCTAACGTTGATCAAGCGCATCAACCATAACTCTTAAAGAACTCAATGGGTAATACAATCACCAAATCATCTTCTATATGATAAATATATCTCTAAAAAATTTACGAACATTCTTTGTTCGTTTTAAAAACAAAATCCGGTTATACTTATAAATAAATCTTATAAAAAAAGATTTGCAAAATTTTAAATTTTGTTTTCATCCAAAATCAATAAATCTGAGAATGGAGTCATCGAGATATTCGTAGAATACTCGATACATAAAATGGATGAAATAAGCTGGATAAACTGAATGACATAACAAGCCATTCATAAGAACAATAACGAGTGCGGAATGCAGTAAGCGGATTACTGACTCCCGCAATTCATGGCCAAATGAAAATCGGTGGCAAGGTCAAGCTGAAAAGACCTTAACACCACGTAAAAGATTTCTTAGGGGATAATCCTAAGACAAGTTCAAGAATACTGGAAAATTCACAAACTACATGAATGAGAGAAATAACGCTTTCCTCATCAAGTAGGCTTAAAGAATAAAATGATGCCACCAAATTGGAATCGAAATCATTTAGAAAAAATAGAAATCTGCTTAACAGATTGAAAGTGTCAAAGATGAATAGTCCACTCAGGACATAGGATATGGGGTTCATAACGGTTAAGCCAGTACATTCACAAAAATCAATTCTGAAGCCTAAGTAATGCATAACATGCAAATCGGCTCGAAAAGAAAAAAAATACATAAAATAATCTTAACATCAAAACAAAGCAAATTGAGTGTTGCGGATCCACCAACCGGATCCGCAGTTCTCAAAAAAAGTCACTAAGCCCAAAATGTTTTAAAGAAAAAGAATCAACAAGTTCTTTTGATACAAAATGATAAGATGAACCCATATAAAAAAGAACTAGAATAGGAAGATCACGAAATAAAATAATGCCATCAAGGATCGAATGGAAAATACCTTGACCAAGAAGAATGTCACCAGGCACATTTAGCTTTTCTTCTCTCCTACTTTGAAGTTTGGGACAAGAAGATAAAGGATGACCCGGATTTTTGCAATAGCGACAGGGGGCTTCGGACACTTAACTACATAATGGTCCTTAGAATTACAATTGTAGCATCCTCGACGATTAGGAATTTGAGTCCTTGCTACCGAAGCAGTTTGCTTCACTTTCTTATTGGGATTAGGGCTGTTGAACTTAATATGCCTCTTCTTGGAAATTCCAATATCGCTTCCCTTACCAACCTTTTCAGGTCGAAAAGTGATATCCACAAGCTGATTGAAAGGAACCTCAAGTTTCAAGGGTAAAATCTTTTTGGGGTTCTTACTCAAAGCACAGATAAACCTTTGATTCTGTACAAGATCCAAAACTTGTGGGCGGACATGAATACGCCATCCAGAGAAGGAATACTGGATTGACCAGCGCTAGTTATGCCAGAACTAACCATTTCTTCTTCTTCAAGAAAGAAAGAAAGAAGAGGAAAAATGTTATTCTCGGAATGAATATCAAACAAAATTGATTGATAAAACAAGGCATCATAAAAGAAAATAGGATAAGATGGTACGAAGACTCGAATTAAGTCCTAAGGCATGACTCCTAAGATGAACTTAAGACGATGATCCTTGCTAGATTATTCTACATTATTCCGAAGTTTGGGTTTGATACCATGCTGTGACGCCCCACCTCTATACTCACGCTAGACAAGAACACTACGAAGTAATGCCGTCAACTAGCACGAAGAATAAGGCTGTTAAGGATCGACCATCCATATAATTGGTTTGTTCGAGCACCGATATGTCAGATAGTATAACATGCATTTCATTTCAAGAGGAAATCCGACATATCAAATACAAACTCAAAGCTACTACACAGTGGCTATGTGGTCTTCGAAAATAAATATAGAAATAAACATAACACAAATTAGTCACAAATGTTCATATCTCAAAGGCGGAAACAGATATGAATATATCATATAGAAGTGTACATTAGAGTTGTGGTCAAACATGATCCACAATATCCCAAAAGAATAGATACAAGTGCTAGACAAAAGAATAAGTATACATCAAGGAGTCTCTATCTCGAATGTATACAAAACAAAAACTACCAATCTAAAGTAGTTAGTCAAAAATCAGGCGACAGTCCCTGATAAGAAGTCAAGTATAAGCACCTGTAGTATCTCGGTCTGACCCGAGTATTATTTAAGAAGAAAATAATAAACGGATCTGGTAGCTATAAATATCAGGTAAAATGAGATAGAATAAGAGATATGGTAAAAACGTATGATAACAAAAGTGTCATACTACGACAAGTATACATTAAATAACAATAAAAATCATAAAATATCTCAAAAAATCTCGAAGCACTAGAAAGAATGTCATATTCTTTGTTTTTATTCACTAAACCACAAATATTGACAAACATAACAATACTAATCGTAAAAGTTGTTGAAAAACAAATTCACAAAAGTTAGTGAAATACAAATCCACCAATGCACAAATATTGATAAAGTTTATCAATGGAAATCATGAAATTTGGTGAAACATGTGACGACCCGACTTTCCACTCCAGAAAATCGCATCATCAATTAAGAAAGAAAGGGATAGAAGAAGAAAAGAAAGAAGAGAAAGAAGAAACAACACTAGAATCTCAACAGCAGAACGAATAAGTTATATTAATAACATAAGTATTTACATAATATACCATAATAATCAGAGATACATAGCATACACATCACATATACTAGACAGTTATAAACACCTGTCTAGTGTTTACAACTCAATACAATCACAACACAGAGAACACACAGCGGAACTATATATCCATAACGCAGAAGCCTCCTGCTCCATTGCCCCTCCATGATTCGTCAAAGCCAACCTGAATCCCTTGACTACTCGTAAAAATTTGAGTACCCAAGAGTTTAAGAAAACAAAAGATAAACTTCGGGTCAGACATGGGTCTGGTGTAAGTAACAGGTTAAGGTTGCTTAACTTTAAAAACCTTTGAAAAGAAAGGTATCACGTAAGACTTTCCACGTATAAACATGAAAAAGTTTTTACCTTACGCTAACCAAAACATTTGATAGGAAATCCGATGATATTGTAATAGTGTCTAGGGTTTTCAAATAAAATACAGAAATAGCTGGAATGCTTACATCTCACGTTCCAACATAGTTAGGCACAACTAATACGTACGACACTTATTGGATTTTGGACTCCATACAATGGCAGGGCTACTAGGGTACCGCCCGTCACAGTACGTGGCCTAGATCACCGTACCGAGGATTACGCCCACTCCACTGCAACACAAGTCCGGAACCATTCCTTACTGAACAGTTCCGAACAAGACAACCCCGGCAGTTGTTGCAATCAACTTCCCACACAGCCGAATATAAAGGGACTTCTAGACAGGGATCAATCTCGCTCTACAGTAGGAGCTACCCATGAAGCCTTGTTGCACCTCCCCTGTTTTAGCCATTCTCCGTAGATGAGGTTTGAGGCTACGATTACCTTTAGAGAACACATCACTTAGAATGCTCATTGTCCACCTGACAATGTTCTGAAAGCATTCAATCCATACAAGTTCGTTCTGGGTTCGAACGAAACCGAAGGCATTATCTCGTTACACTCATTTTGGAATCACCCTCAGAGTTAACGACGATAACCTTTGCACTCTGAATCTTCATCTCGAACCTATAACAACTAGTTCCGTCAAACTCATCACGGTATCAACCCCAGAGTTATACTGACGTATAGTCCTTACACATCGAGTCTTCACTCTTCACATAAGATTCAGGACCTATCGTTAATTTGGATCGATGTGGTTTTTGGATATCCAAATATGGAAACCCGATCCCGGTCTCATCGAAATCCAAAGCGTGTCTTTTAGGTCCAAGTTGTTTTAAAGTTTAAAACAATTTAATTCAATATTATCTATATACATACAGATAGATAATTCACAACATTATACTAGATAATCAATATTATCATCACAACATATAATCTATATTATCAACTCAAACAGATAATTCATATTATCAACACAATGCAACCATAGCATCCAAATCACACAACATCATTTATCTCATATCTGAGATTTCAACCATTCAGGGTGATAAATATCAATCATCATTCATAAGCAATGACTTTTTAATCATCATTCTATAATTAATTCAAAATGAATTAAACAAATTACTTCTTCCTTAATTAATTTGAAATAAATTAAATTAATTACTCATCCATATAAATCTTGCTTACATATGAATTAATTACAAATCAATCAATTAATTAACTACCCTCAAATAAGTTACCCTAATTAATCATCTAGATTAATTATCTTTTAATTACATTCAAGTAATTAACCTCCAATTAATTTCACAAATTAATTATTCCAAACCAAACCTGTAATTAACCTGTAATTACTTCATAAATTAATCCTTAATTCATTAATTAATTCCTTCATGGGTTAATTGTTCTTAATTAATCCATCTTACTTACATCATTAATTATATAAATTAATGATCTCAAATTATTTTATTTAAAATAACTCCGTTAAATTAATTATCAATTATCTTTATTGATTAATCATTCTTGATTAATCACATTAAGTAATTACATTAAATTGATTACATCTCTTAATCATTTTCAAATAACTCAATTATCAAAACCTAAATTAGTTACACTATGTAATTAATTATTATTACTTACTTAAGTAATTATCCACATACCAATTACATATTAATTACACAAAGTAATTAATTTCCAAAACTCCTCCATTATCCAAGTATTCTTCAATTAAATTTCATCAAGTAATTTATCTTCTTAATTACTTCACTAAGTAATTATTTATTTTTAATGACATTTGTAATTACCTCCCAAATCATCCAGTGATTAAATTAAATTAATTAAACTTAATTAGTTAACTTAATTAATCAACAACTTAATTAATTACAATTTAGTAATTAATTTCCTTAATTACTTTCATTAAGTAATTATACTTAAATAATTGTTCAAATGATTATTTCTAAATTAATTAATACAATTAATCACTAAAATTAATTACATTAGTTAATTATAAAATAATACTAAGTTAATGACCTTCATTAACCAATAACAAAACTTTAATTACTTTTCCAAAGTAATTAACTATATCAATATCAATTCTTAATTTATTTATAAAACTCATTAATTTATTTCTAATTATTTAATTAATCAAGTGATAATTAAAAACTTAATTAATTATTTATTACTTGATTAATTAATTTAATTCATTAATTAAATTAATCAAATCTTATTTAATTAATTTCTAAATCACACTTTAATCAAGTTTAATTAAATTAATCTTTTTATTAATTAAATAAACCCTTAATTATTTAATTAATACCCTAATCATTAATTAATTAAATTAATTATAAACTTAATTATCTTGATCAGTTAATAAATTATTAAGTTCAAAACAATTAAATGAAAATCATTAATCTCATTAATGATTTAATTATCATTATCAAAGTAATTTAAAAACAAATTGCTTTTAAAATTTTCTAAATTCCATGAAATCAAGTTTAAACCTGAACAAGGTTTAAGTATTCCAAAACCTTTTAAATTTCAGTTTAAAGAATTACCTAAGGTAAAATTTAAAAATGGTTTAGACCAAAATCTATTTAAATAAATTTATATTATATTTTAAATATATTCAAGTGTTTCTGAAACCTTTAAATTCAAAATCTTATTTATATTACAATTAGAATTTTAATTGTGTTTCAAATTTTTAGATTTAAAAATATAAATTTAAAATCTAGTTTTAGATTTCATTTTAGATTTATGCAACATATGTTCTAAAATACTAAAAGCTTCAAGCTTAATTATAACATTAGAATTTATAAACTTATTCCTTTTCGAATCCTAAATTTAAATTCAAATTTGAATTCAGATTTACCATTCAGATTTGTAAACTTAAATTCAAAATCATGTTTTAAATCTCATTTTTTTCAGATTTTTAAAACACCTTATAAAATACTGTACATATCTTAGTTTTTAAACATTTCATTTTATAAAGTTTATTTATTTTGAAACAAGAATTTAAATTCATTTTGAATTCATATTTAAACTCATTCAAACTCCAGTTCAAATCTTGCTTCCTTTTTATTTAAATTCAGTTTAAATATTGCAGAAACCTGAAACAGTCAGGTTTTAGAGACAAAACCTGGAACTAGCAAACTACTCGAGCCAGGAACCAATTTCTTCGAGTCATCTTCCTCCTATCTTCGAGTAAACTTTCAAATAACTCAAGCATTTACTCGAATACAACTCTACCCACCAATGCACCGTACACCTTGCACCATCCACGGCGAAGCTTCGACCGTCGCCAATGCACCCCACACTTCCACGAACAACATCGAACACGAACTCAATCATCAGCACTTCACCATCTACTCATAATCAAAATTCAGTCTCTACTCCCAAACCTGGAAACACCGAGCTTTCCCAAACGCAAACCTGTCAATGGCCCAAACTCCGACCCCTAACCATAGTTAGTGCTAAAATTCCGACCAAACCCTAGTCATTGACCCAACTACCCATGCTCAAAGTCCCATCACGCTCGATCAATCCTAGAGACCGAGGTGATCAACTACCTTACTTATTGAAAACTTAGGGTAACAGAACAATTTTGAACACCACTGACTCCCTATCAATTTAATCACCATTCAAGTAATTTTCCATGATTGACTGACTATCCATCTTCCTTCCTACAGAAATACAACCTCCATATCCATTTGAATCAACAGAGACACCCTTAAAACCCAATTCAGACCAACCCCATTTGCACAATCAAGCCCAGCTTAGAACTTATGATTTTATTCTTAAAAATCATAAATTTGTCTAAGGCTTTGATTTGTATAACTGAATTGCACAATCAACAAGTTTGAATTTTGAACAGAAACTTGTTTTCCCTTTTTAAATTCTATTTCCATAGCAATTGCAGTTATTATTCAAGTTAAATAATTTTTAAAAATTTAGTTTATAACCAAACAATCAAAAATTGTTTAAAACCTAACTCTTAAATATTAATAGATAGAGCAAAATGAATTTTAAAAAGGAACTGGGTTGGAAATTTTAGATCAGGGATAATATACAGGCAAATTTCAAATCCAACAAATTTCACACATCACAAATGCATAGGAGATGTTCAACATATATACAAAAACAACTTATTTTAAACATGATTTAAAGAACTAGATCTACCTTAATATTTATGGAAGAAATGTTACTCACCTATTTACAAAAGAATAGAGCATAATTCCCAATCTTGAAACTGCAATGCATTTGCTTCCTATGCAATAATTATATGCATGCAAACTTCCAGGCTTTAAAGGGAATGCAGGCTTGCAAATTTACAGTTTGAAAGAGATGCAGACTTCAAATTGCTTGCATTTGAATTTCTGACCAAAACCATATGCATGTAGGCCTTGATAAAGATGCAGGCTTCATTTGATTTGCTCAAATTTGCAGAGATGAATTGCAATGATCTTCAGGTGTAAAATGCAGACTTGATTATGCAGTAACTTTGAAATTGCATGTTGATGTTCTTGTTACAGGTTTTGGTTTTGAGAGGAGTTACAGATGTTAGAGTTTGCTTTTGAAATGAATATGCAGATTTTTTTTTGAGGGGTTTTGAGAGTTTTAAGTGAAATGTTTCTTTTATTTAACTAGCATTTGATCTTTAAAAGATAATAAAGAAAAGTGAAAATATTTTTTAAAGGCTGAAGATACTTAAATAAAAATAATGAAAAGAATAAAATCAAATGACACTTGTCATTTTGTTTGATTCACTATTTAACACATGTAGTTTGATTTGCTAATATGTTAACACTTGTCTTGTTTAATTAAGTTATATATATTTAAATGTTTATAAAGGGTTTTCTTTAATTCATTTTATGTTAGAATGGATATATATGAATGTCTTGTTTTTAGAAAATGTAAATAAAACAATTTATAAATTAAAACTTGTACAAATATTTTAAAGAATCAGTTAATTTGAATTTCAAAAACAATTTCAAATTCAAATAAATCCTTTGAATTCCAAATTAAAATCAATTCATTCAATTTAAAAATGATAATACTATTTCTTTATTTTAATTCCTTTTATATTTATGAAAAATAGTACATTTATTAATATGGCTTAAAATAACTAATTAACAAATTTTATATGATTTATAAAGAAATTATAAATCACTTTTATTGTCAAATGAATTTAAATCATATGCTATTTTATATTTAGACTTATATAAAATATTCTCAATTCATATTTAATCAAATAATATTTAAAAAGAAATAAAATCAACCTTTATCTAATTTAAAACAAAAATTAAGATAAGACATAAATTTTAAACAACATAACATTTATTATAAATATTACAAACCATATAATTACTAATTTAAATAGATTTTTAAAAGCTTAATATTAATTTAAAACATAATTTCCTAATTACTAGATATTTTATTAGAATTTAAAAACAAAACTTCATTTATTTATTAAATTCCAAAACAAAAATAAACTATAATATATATACAAATATATATACATTATAATTAAAAACATTTATTTTATCTTTTAAAAGATAAATCACAAATTAAATATTTATTAAATCTGATTATTAAACCAAAACATATCTTATTAATCAATATTGTCAATATCAATTTAATTTTATATAAAGATTATTAAATTGATATTGTCAAAAATTCTGGGATATCACATTCCTTCCCCCTTAAAAGAATTTCGTCCCCGAAATTTAAAACAAATGTAATTTAATAACCTATTGAAGATTTTTTTTTTAATTTTAAAACCAAGCATATATCAAACATATGCTAACAACCATAGCAATCAATTCATCCAATCAAACAAAATTAACTATCCACACAAAATTCTGGATAGAGTTTCCTCGAGTTTCCCAAGTAAACACCGGGTTACTCGCTCTATAAAACCCAAACAATCAATAATACTAAGTTAAGAACTCCTACTCATCTAGATCCTATAAATGAATAAGACATCAGACTATAGACTAGTCTGACTCAACCACCAAATCTTCCAAAACAGCTGATTCCAAAACCAAAGATAGAACATACACGTACTCCCTCAGAGATACGTAAAACACAACGAATTCCAGTTGTCCAAATTGCCAATTCAATCTAGATAATCAAACACTTATCCAAAACAGAACGCAGAAGAAATTCAAAACATCTCGGAGCTAGCTTACCCAACCTTACCAAAATTTATAGCTCCTAAAAACTGAGAAACTTATCCAAAACCAGACTTCAGATCCTCAAAACCCTTCGGACGATCCTGAGCTGCCTACCTCCTACCCGATCAGCTTAATCCTTGCTGATGTCTCAAGAAACAAATTGGACCAAACTCAATCCATCAGAATGATCCTCCCCGATCAATCAAGATCAAGAACAACTCTACTCACAACCATCAGAAGAAAACAACTTCTACTATCCGGAAAAGAAAGGTGGATCCACTCCCAAACTGCTTCCGCTGCACAACTCTGATCTGGAGTAGAAAAGAAATGCTGATGAAAAACACAAGCATATTTAGACAGCAAAACCAAGAAGATCTCAGATAACCAAAGAAAACTCAAAAGTTCCTCCAATCCTGAGTTGCTTCAACAAACTCCATCTCAAGAAACCAACTTTCAACTAGTAGAACCACCGGTACCACTGAATCTCTAAATGAAGACAAGCTCTAACTTCTCTGAAAATATTCAGAAAAATCTACAATAATCCAAGAGAACACTCAACTATCGCAAGTCACTTTTGCAATCAACCCAAATTAAAATCCAAAGAAAACTGTTCTCTCTTTACCAATTAGAAAAGCTTATGCTGGTCTTTCCAATCCATCGAAGAAATGGATTCACTCTACTACTTCTGAACTCCTCCTTCAGAAAACTGCTAAGCCAGAAAATTCTGCCGACACACAGAACACTCCGAGCTGTACTGCTGACACCAATGCCAAAGAATTCCCATTCCAAAATTCTTCGAGAAACTCAGACTTTAAAACCAAACAGAAACATCCTACTTAATCCAGCCACAGCACCGAAGCAGACCTACTTCCTTAAACTTATTCCAAAGAAATCATCTTAAAAAACATCCATAGTCATTGCATCTCATCATGCAGCTACTATTCCTGAGATATCAAGATATCATCACTCGCTTCTTTTCAGCCAACAGATCCAAACTCTAATCATCCAACTTCAAAGATGAACTCCGAGCCTTAATAGGTTACCTTCAGAGATCAATAAAGTCCTTACACTAGTACAAAGCTCACTCGAGACAGCATTAGGTCTACAGTCTCGACAGATACACTTCCAACCTCAAACATTCAAACTCCAACCAAACGGTAGTTGTGTTACTCACACCACTACCTCAATCTACCTTTATAACTTATATTGGAAAACCCGAACAGGTAACCCAACAGATAGGTAGAAATAAAATAAATATATATATATAAATATATTAAAATTACAAATACGCTCTCTCAAGATAGACACCACTCCAGAGCCTAGGTATTCACTCAACCTAATGCTCTGATACCACCTGTGACGACCCGACTTTCCACTCCCAGAAAATCGCATCATCAATTAAGAAAGAAAGGGATAGAAGAAGAAAAGAAAGAAGAGCAAGAAGAAACAACACTAGAATCTCAACAGCGGAACGGATAAATTATATTAATAACATAAGTATTTACATAATACACCATAATAATCAGAGATACATAGCATACACATCACATATACTAGACAGTTATAAACACCTGTCTAGTATTTACAACTCAATACAATCACAACACAGAGAACACACAGCGGAACTATATATCGATAACGCAGAAGCCTCCTGCTCCATTGCTCCTCCATTATTCGTCAAAGCCAACCTGAATCCCTTGACTACTCGTAAAAATTTGAGTACCCAAGAGTTTAAGAAAACACAAGATAAACTCCGGGTCAGACATGGGTCTGGTGTGAGTAACAGGTTAAGGTTGCTTAACTTTAAAAACCTTTGAAAAGAAAGGTATCACGTAAGACTTTCCACACATAAACATGGAAAAGTTTTTACCTTACGCTAACCAAAACATTTGATAGGAAATCCGATGATATTATAATAGTGTCTAGGGTTTTCAAATAAAATACAGAAATAGCTGGAATGCTTACATCTCACGTCCCAACATAGTTGGGCACAACTAATACGTACGGCACTTATTGGATTTTGGATTCCATACAATGGCAGAGCTACTGGGGTACCGCCCGTCACAGTACGTGGCCTAGATCACCGTACCGAGGAGTACGCCCACTCCTCTGCAACACAAGGCCGGAACCATTCCTTACTGAACAGTTCCGAACAAGACAACCCCGGCAGTTGTTGCAATCAACTGCCCACACAGCCGAATATAAAGGGACTTCTAGACAGGGATCAATCTCGCTCTCCGGTGGGAGCTACCCATGAAGCCTTGCTGCACCTCCCCTGTTTTAGCCATTCCCGGTTGGTGAGGCTTGAGGCTACGATTACCTTTAGAGAACACATCTCTTAGAATGCTCATCGTCCACCTGACGGCACTACAAGCAAAACCATTTATAGTTGCAAAAATCGGTGGCGTTTTATTGTAAATGCAACAAAAAATAGATTACCAAATAATATAAACGTGGCAGAAAATAATTCACGTTTCCCGCTTCTAAAAAAAAAGAGTCCGCGCGAACTAAATAAAGCAACCTATCATTTTACTCTCGTACTTAACAAAATTCTCGTCCCTAATTTCCTTTCTTCTTCAGAAATTTTTTTCCCCTTTTAATCGTGTTAAATTTTCATCGCACTCAAGTATCATCCTCAACTCCGTCGTTTCCCCCTTACTCAACATCGAGTCGCGGCAGCCAGCAGATCTAGGTATATTTAGGTATGAATCTTTTAAATCGATCAGGTATATTTAGGTATGAATCTTTTAAATCGACTTTGTGATTCTATTTGGATTTTATATGAATTTGAATGCATCTTATTTTCGTATTTTTTCCTAAACTATTACTGAAATGGTTGATTTAACCCTAATTGCGATGATCTGTTGGGATATCTGCTTTGATTTCTTTGAGTATATGAATGTTCTCTTGAAGTGGTTCAGTGAATCAATGGTTGCTTGCTGAGAGGAGGTTGAGGTTGCGTGTTTCGGGAATTTGGTGGGTTCAAGTAGCATTGATGGAGGTCGCGGGTTTGTTTGCGATTGGGTATTGGCTGGCTCGATGGTTGAGAGTGGTAAATGTTGGAGCATAAATAGTCTTTTGTGGAGTGGCAGGCACTGTAATATGTCAGTTGTGTGGATGTGAGGTAGCGAAGAGGAGGCGGTGAAGTTGACTGTTGGTTTGGTAAGAGGAAACTGTTGGTTTGTACATTCTGAGGCTTTGAATTTATACGCAGTAATTCTATAAGTTGCTAGACTTAGGCTTTGAATTCATGCATGGATCAATTATAAATACGTGTAAATCTGAGGTTAAATGCAAAATATAAGTGTAAAATTTATATTTTTGGAAAAGTATTCTTTGCCTTTGTCTACTAAACCACCATGGTTATATGCAGTAGTGCTACAAGTATTTGTACTTCAACGTCTAGTTATTTTTTTGATTACAACAGATAACCAATTTATACGTCAAAGATTGGAAACTTATTTGCCTTCAAATGTCGATAATGGAAAAAGGATGGATTTTTTTAAACATGTGATAAAACCATGATTAACTTAATATGTATTTTGAGAATTAGAACATATAATCTAATACTAAAGCTCACTTTTTTTTTCTTTTTTCATAGAACTAGTATAGAATACCGACAAGGAACAATGAATTTCGTGCATGCCGCAAAGAGGAATGTAAGAAGTGTAGAAATTTTTTTATGCCCTTACAAGGATTGTCGGAATCTTAGTCGTCATGATGACCAAATCATCGTTGAACATTTAATTATAAAAGGAATGGATCCTAAATACATTGACGGTGTATGGTTTAACCATGGTGAAGAGATAAATGTAGAGAATAAAACAAATACGTTTGACGTATATGAACTATTCAAGATGATTCACTATGAAGATGAAGATTTTTTGAATCAAGATTTTTTTGATGATGATAAAGACGATGTTGATTCTCGAAGAAAAGAGGATGAGTTAGTCAAGAACTTGAAAGATGCAAAAACTCCATTATATCCTGGTTGCACAGATCACACAAAATTATCTGCCATCACCCTCTTGTATAATATTAAATGCGAGACTGGCTTGTCCGATAGTGGTTTTGATAAGCTTTTAGCTGTGCAACATCTATTTCTGCCGAAGGATAACGTGCTTCCCAAAACCTTATATGAAGTCAAGAAATTTCTTAAAGCATTCGACATGGGTTTTGAAAAGATACATGCTTGTGAGAATGATTGTTGCCTTTTCAGAAAAGAATACAAAAATTTAGAAAGTTGTCCAAAATGTGGTTCCTCAAGATGGAAGAAAACTCAAGATATTGAAGAGGTTATACAAGGTGTTCCAGTTAACGTATTGAGATATTTCCCAATCATTCCGAGGTTTAGACGAATGTATAGATCTCAAAAGATGGCTGAAGAATTCAGATGGCATTTTAATAATAAAAGTAACGATGGAAAAATGCGTCATCCCATGGATTCTATGACATGGAAAATGGTGGATGAAAAGTATAAATCTTTTCATCTGATCCACGCAATCTTAGGCTTGGTCTTGCTACAGATGGATTCAATCCATTTTCCATGTTGAGTTCGAAATATAGTTGCTGGCCGGTAATGCTTGTGACATACAATCTCTCGCCTATGTTGTGTATGAAGAAAGAAAATATTATGGTAACTTTACTTATTCCAGGCCCAAAGCAATCCGGGAATGATATTGATGTATATTTGGCGCCTTTGGTGGAAGACTTGCATCACTTGTGGTCTAATGGAGTTACTGCTTATGATGCATTTAGTAAAACTTTATTTAAACTGAATGCAATTTTGTTATGGACGATTAATGATTTTCCGGCTTATGGAAATCTTGCTGGATGTCGTGTGAAAGGGCAAAAAGCTTGCCTATTATGTGGTGTCAATAACCATTCTCATTGGTTGAAACATATCGAAAGTTCACCTACATGGGTCATAGAAGATTTCTACCTCCTTCAGATTCACGGAGGAAACAAAAGGCATTGTTTGATAATACCATAGAGACAGATGGTGTTCCTAGAATGCTTTCTGGGAGAAACATCTATGCATTATTGAAGGATTATCCAAATGATTTTGGAAAAGGAATAGAGGAGAAAAGTAAGAAGTGAAAGCATGTTTATGATAAAGAAGATGAATATGATGATACTAACAGTTCTACAGAAGTAGAGCTATCAAGGTGGAAAAAACGATCAATTTTCTTTGATTTTCCTTATTGGGAGGTTAGTGGTGAATTTATTTATTTTTCATTGTTTTAATACAAGAAAAACCCAGCAATGCATTATTTTTTTGGTTTTTATAGGAACTTCCATTACGTCACAATTTAGATGTGATGCATGTGGAGAAGAACATTGGTGAAAGCCTGTTGGGCACAATGTCGCATGGAAATAAATCCAAAGACGGAACCAACTGTAGAAAGGATTTAGAGGATTGGTGAATTCGAAGTGAGCTTCATACACAACCTCGTGGGAATAAAACATATCTTCCATCGGCTCCATATATGTTGTCAAAATCCGAGAGAAAAATATTTTGTAAAAGACTATATGATTTCAAAGGACCGGATGGCTACTGTTCAAATTTAAAAAATCGGATTTCCTTGTCGGATTGCAAAATTAGTGGATTGAAGTCACATGATTACCATGTATTAATGCAACATTTATTGCCAGTAGCGTCGAGAGGGTTCATGGCAAAGAAGGCGAGAAAAGCGATAATTCGCTTATGTTCTTTTTCAACAAATTATGTCAACGTGTTCTTGATAGAGAGACGGTAGAACAAATCAATGTTGAAATTATTGACGTTTTATGTGAGCTTGGAATTTTTTTCCACCATCTTTCTTTGATATAATGATACATTTATCTATTCATCTTGGAAAAGAAGCACAAATGTGTGGACCTATTCATTTTCGATGGATGTACCCATTCGAAAGATATATGAAGACACTCAAAGATTATGTCAGAAACTATGCACGACCAGAGGGACGTTTTGCAGAATCGTATCTTGCAACAGAATGCATGTTGTTTTTCAATGAATTTTTGAAGAAATCGGGACATATAGAGGAGAAAGGAGCTCGAAATGAAGATTATGAAAGTAGTAGAATATTAGATGGACGTCCAATTTCAGTATCGAAGACAATTAAATTGCCAGTTAATGAGAAAGAAAGTGCTCATTTAGCTGTGTTAATGAATATGGCCGTGGTGGAACCGTTTATAGAGTAAGTTTATGTTATATTTTTTTAAATATTTTGATGTGTTCGCAATGATATATATAACTTACAATCAATTGTTCAATACTAGTTTGCATTTGGAGGAATTAGAAAATTCAGACCAACGCATGACAAAAAATGCGACCTTACTTTGGGAAACACATACAAAAAGTTTTGTCGATTGGATTAAAAGGAAGGTTAGTTAGATTTCAAATATATTCTCATTCAACTATCAATATTACTATATAAATTTACATGCTAAATGAAATTTGTTGTAGATACCTATTACCTCCAAGGATCATAACGACATGTTAAAATGGATTGCTTATGGTCCGAAGGATGATGCCATGTCTTTCAAAGGATATATCATCAACGAGCAACGTTTTCATGTAAAAGATTTAGGGAGAGAAACTCAGAATTGTGGGGTGACTTTTGATGCAACTACTATGTGTAGAGAAAGTGCTAAAGATATGTCCTAAGTCGTTGATGTGGTCACTTATTATGGAATATTGACAGATATAATTTTATTAGATTATCATTTGTTTTATATTCCAGTTTTCAAGTGTCGTTGGACGTATAAAGGAAATGGAGTAAAAGTTGATGATGATGGGTTCACTCTTGTTAATTTACATCAAGCATCATTTTCACGAGACCCATACATACTTGCATCTCAAGCAAAACAAGTATTTTATTCAAGAGAGAATGATGTTTCTAATTGGTACGTTGTAATGAAAGCACCATCAATAAGTTTTAATGATATAGAGGAGCACGATTGCATCGAGGAAGATATTCAAGTGGTGGAAGATGAAATAACTGAAGCGGATGATGAAGATGTTTGCTATGTTAGAGAGGATTGCGAGGGCATAATTGAGTAGATTATATGTTCTACTTGAGCATAGTTGTTCATTTGCTTTAGTGATGGTTGAACTTATATATTAAATCCGGGCTATTTGGAAATTTCATTGAACTTGTATTGATTTTCTTTAGTGATTGTTGTTCATTTGCTGCACAAATGCTTTGTTTTTTTTAATGTTGCGAATGGCTGTTAGTTTGCACCATTTAATTTTCTAATCCATTGCAAATGCATGTACCATTCAATTTTTGTTCTTTGTGTTTTGATCTTTGTATACTTCCATAGACAAAACATTATATGTTCTTATCAATTCTGTTTGCATATACTGCTTGATAATGAGTAGTGTTCTTATCAATTCTGTTTGCATCACAAGTACATTTTCTCATAAAATTACAAATCTGTTCATCATCCCAAGACTTTTAGGCCTGCTTGTTTGGTTTGCAAACTGCCACATCTCTTTTCAGCTACATGTTGATGATATTTAAGTGTTGTTTGTTAATATTTATCGTTGCTTATTGTTTACATGTGCTTATTGGTTTATACTGTGTTTTCTGTCACTTGCAGAAAAATATGTCTACAACATCTGTACGTACCCGCTTGTAGAGAAAGGCTGAAGAACAAACAGTCAAAGCGAAAACGTAAAGTTCCATCTAGTATAAATGAAATAGAAGAACAACCAGACAATGCTAAGAAGCAAGCCACTGTTCACAATGAAGAAGACGAACAACCACAAGATGATATCCCCTCTGACCCAAATGAAGGACTCCGCTCAGAAAATGAAACCCGTCCTGAACAAACTGCTGATGCTGAGCTGGAAATTGGAAAACAAAGTGAAGCTGAAATCGGAAGTACATCTCAGAAAAGAGGCGGTAGAGGCCAGCAAAAGCAAAAAGACTCCCGTCATGCAGTCAGGATCGAATTGAAGTTGAGTTCAATGATCTAGGTAAACCAGTAGGGAAACGGTCGGTATATTTATCCTCTTTTCTTGGACCGCTTGTGCGGGAGCAGGTTCCATACACCATTGATGATTGGAGGAATATTAGTGATGACTTAAAAGAAGTTTTGTGGCAGTCGGTTCTGGTATGAAGCAGGCATCTATTATTTAACATTCTGACTCTAATATGTTTTGAAAATGAGTTCTAATATTGCATGGTCTTGCCAATTATAAATTGAAATTGCCATCTAATAACTTCTGGATAAATTGAAAAATAGTTCTTGCCAATTATAAATTGAAATTGCCCTCTAATAACTTCAGAAAACCTTTCAGATTTAATTAAATCTGTCCTATTTAAATTAAATAAATTTTACTAATTTCATGTTTTGATGTATTGTTGCAGATTAGATTTAAATTGGAAGAGGAATGGCAAAGAAAAGCTATATTTCAACAAATGGGAGTACTTTGGAGATCGTCAAAAAGCCAATTGGTTCGAAATTTGCAAAAAGTGGAGAACGATGAGGAAAGACTTAAACTGAAACCTACGAACATAAAAAGTATAACTGATTGGAGGAAGTTTGTGAAGGCGAAAACAAGTCTGGAGTTTAAGGTAAATCATTCCTACTGAACTCGTCTGGCATGTTTCTGCAAATCCATCTACATAGTTTGCAACCGATAAATTTCTTTAGAAGTGAAGTCCAAGTGTTGGTGGATGCTGAGGGTTCGTGTTTAGGTATTAGCTGTAGGAACCTATGACAGTACAAAATACAAATGCGTTATGACAAGCACAGGAACATTTTAAATGAAGTAAAAAAAACACTTTGCAAGTTAGTTCAATTTATAAATATTATTAGTAGATATGGAATGCTGTATATGTCACTGAGTTATCCACCATTAATAATACCAAATAAGTATATGACCATGATGAATTGATTTTCAAATAAATTGCAATCCTCACCATACATATTTACCCTGCATTATAAATATTAGATAGTTTTTCTTTTTATGATTTTGGTTGTTAAATTCTAGAATCTTTCAATATTTTCAGCAAAAAAGTGAGAAATATTCAGCCCTTAGGTACACACAAATTCCGCATACAACCGGTCATAGGGGAATGGCTAGAAAGACCGAAGACATGGTAAGTTAATTAACTATAGCATTATTTAACATTATTTTATACCTGTCAGTTTATTAATTTAATGTTATTCTATTTTTAGAAAAAAGAAAGTGTAGATCCATCGTCCATAAGTAGAGCTGATGTGTGGATTAGATCTCACATTAAAAAAAATGGTGAACCAGTGAACATGGAAGCTAAGAATACTATTGTAAAATTGTTTATAATTTTATTGGTATATTTTTTTTGAAACTATGATATTTTTACCATTGTACATTATCTATGTGTATTTATTTATATAGGAGGAGATCAAAAAATATGGTAGCCTATCCCAATCTGGCTCGACACAGACTGATATTGGAAAAGATGCTCTGGTACATGTACTGGGACAAGATAAACCGGGACGGTTAAGGGCACTGGGTAGGGGTTGCACTTTAACCAAGCTAGCTTTGGCCCAGTCCAAAGATAAACAAGTGCCTCGGTGTCGAGAGGAAATAGCAGAATTGAAAGGAATGATACAGACTCTGATGGACTGGAAGGTAAATTTTTGGAAATTATATTATATTCGTAAAATATTAATTTATATTCGTGCTTCGCTGCAGGGTAAAGAAAGTTCGAGAAGGAACTCACCTGATTCGGTAAAAATAATATTTATATTACTCAATAAATGAAATTTATATTTTAATTTTTTAATCCAGTAATTGATTTAATTTTCGGTTGATTAATTGTAGAGCAACGACGAAGTATGTTTGCTATTGAATTGGGATGGAACCTCTGGAGTTGTTGCCCATGGGAGGCTGTTGTCCTTGGACCCAGATGACGTTGTCAATGGCATTCGTCTTGGACCAAATGCTGGGAGCGTTGTTATAGATTCAGTGGATAAAGCAGATACTTATTTATGGAGGCCTACACCTGAAATGACAGTCTTAGCAGACGCTAAGAATAAGGTAGTTGCTTGGCCATCAGTTTGCATCAAGGTCCCGCTGCGAACACGGTTGAACTGTAGTGCAGCCAATACAGTAATTTTTTTCACGTTAAGTATATTAGTGTAATATGCTGCGAGCTTATTGATGTCTAAAATGCAGCGAGCACACCCCCCATCTGAATAAAAATTTAACACATATTCGTTGTTTTTGTATAGCATACTAAAGTCTTGAATTTCACTTCTCATTTTTAGAGTACCAGCATCATCGAAGACGCTTGCAAGATTTACGGTTGGACTGAGGGTGAAGGTGTAGTTGCCAAAGGAAGAATCCACGCCACTGATCCAAAATATACTGTTAATGGTATTCCACTCGGTCCGTCTGCTGTTGTGATTTGGATGGACAAAGTAGTAAATAAAGATGCTTATTTGTGGCGACCCACATCTGATATGTCGTGCATTGGAGATGCCGTTGGTAGGAAAGTAGGATGGCCAAGATCAAAAGTAGAAGCTGATCAAGAAAAACTAGATGAGAGTCGTGATGATACTGAAAATATTGTGAATTCTCCCATGAAATCCGCACATATGGTCATGAATAAATCGCAAAATGTAAGTATTAATTTTCACATTTGAAGAAGTTAACCGTGTATGAAAGTTTATTTAATGTGCATGTATACATTGTGCATAATAATCTCTTTTCTTTCAGCCGATTGCAACCATGCAAAAGGATGCCAAATGCCTGTTGATCGATTTGGGTGGAGCAGACGTAGTGGCTGAAGGAAGTATTGCATCAACTGATCCGATAGCGATGGTCCATTGTCGTCCATTGGGACGTAATGCTGTAAAAGTTTGGATTGAACTGGTGATAGTTCCAGATGCAGAGATATGGAGACCAACATCGGGTTTGACGTGCATGGATGATTGCTTTGGTGTTCCCATAGCTTGGCCAATGGAAAAATTCATTATTAAGTCAAAATGAAAGGTATATAATTTTTTTTATATATACATTAGGAATGCTAGCAGCTAAAGTGCAGATAGATTTTTGGTAAAATGATAAAAGTACATAAGTAGGGGTGTTATATTCGAATTGTGATTGAATGATTGTGATTGGTGGTTCAGGTTCAGGGGAGGGAAAATAATTGATGGTGAGTAGTTATGTATGGACTGTGGTGGAATGTTAGTGATGTAGTTTTAAGTTCAGGTTTTGTTTTCTCACTCTTTTGTTCTGTTCTTTGTTGACAGGTAGTTCAGGTTTTGAAGACATCAGCAATGACAGGTAGTTCAGGTTTTTATGGTGGTTCAGGTTTTGCTCGGTACTTTGGTTATTTCAGACGTTTATTTCAGATGTATATGTACGGTTATGACACTTATGGTAGTTTGGTTATAACACTTAAGGTAGTTTGGTTGTGTATGTGTACGGGTAGCTTTTTGTCGACACCTATGTATGTGGATGTATGAATGTCTATGTATCTTGTGGATCTTCAATGCGTATACGTATTTTGTAGTTGTTTAATATATTGTGTTCAAAAGTGTATGTGCTTGCGTATTCTGTTATTATATAATTGGATGCTAGATCAGGAGTAAATCTGGAGTAGCAGGTGGAGGGAAACAAACACTACTGGATATTATTTATTTTGGTAGCGTTAAAATGTCGCTACAAAAGAGTGATTAAAAACTAAAGTTCGCTTATGCTGGCGTTTATTAAGCGTTACAAAAAATGTATATAACGCCATGAAAAGGTAACGTGGAGGAGAAAACCTTTCGGTGGCGTTAAACAGGCGCTACAAAAAATTTAGATAACGCCATTAAAAAGTATCATGGAGGAGAAAACCTTTTCGGTGGCGGTAAATAGGCGCTACAAAAAAGGAATTCTATGGCGTTATAAAAACACTATCAAAAAAACAAATTTGGTGGCGTTTAAAAAAGTGCAACTAATACTCGAGGATTTTTAGTGGCATGTTTTCTCGTAACGATTATCGGAACGCCACTAAAAATACGTAGTGGCGGTTTTTGGGCGCTACAAAAAATCAGTTTTCTTGTAGTGCGATGTTCTGAAAGCATTCAATCCATACAAGTTCGTTCCGGGTTCGAACGAAACCGAAGGCATTATCTCGTTACACTCATTTTGGAATCACCCTCAGAGTTAACGACGATAACCCTCGCACTCTGAATCTTCATTTCGAATCTATAAGAACTAGTTCCGTCAAACTCATCACGGTATCACCCCCAGAGTTATACTGACGTATAGTCCTTACACCTCGAGTCTTCACTCTTCACATAAGATTCACGACCTATCGTTAATTTGGATCGATGTGGTTTTCGGATATCCAAATATGGAAACCCGATCCCGGTCTCATTGAAATCCAAAGCGTGTCTTTTAGGTCCAAGTTGTTTTAAAGTTTAAAACAATTTAATTCAATATTATCTATATACAACCATAGCATCCAAATCACACAACATCATTTATCTCATATCTGAGATTTCAACCATTCAGGGTAATAAATATCAATCATCATTCATAAGCAATGACTTATTAATCATCATTCTATAATTAATTTAAAATGAATTAGATTAGTTACTTCTTCCTTAAGTAATTTGAAATAAATTAAATTAATTACTCATCCATATAAATCTTGCTTACATATGAATTAATTACAAATCAATCAATTAATTAACTACCCTCAAATAAGTTACCCTAATTAATCATCTAGATTAATTATCTTTTAATTACATTCAAGTAATTAACCTCCAATTAATTTCACAAATTAATTATTCCAAACCAAACCCGTAATTAACCTGTAATTACTTCATAAATTAATCCTTAATTCATTAATTAATTCCTTTGTGGGTTAATTGTTCTTAATTAATCCATCTTACTTACATCATTAATTATATAAATTAATGATCTCAAATTATTTTATTTAAAATAACTCCATTAAATTAATTATCAATTATCTCTATTGATTAATCATTCTTGATTAATCACATTAAGTAATTACATTAAATTGATTACATCTCTTAATCATTTTCAAATAACTCAATTATCAAAACCTAAATTAATTACACTAAGTAATTAATTATTATTACTTACTTAAGTAATTATACACATACCAATTACATATTAATTACACAAAGTAATTAATTTCCAAAACTCCTCCATTATCCAAGTATTCTTCAATTAAATTTCATCAAGTAATTTATCTTCTTAATTACTTCACTAAGTAATTATTTATTTTTAATTACATTTGTAGTTACCTCCTAAATCATCCAGTGATTAAATTAAATTAATTAAACTTAATTAGTTAACTTAATTAATCAACAACTTAATTAATTAGAATTTAGTAATTAATTTCCTTAATTACTTTCATTAAGTAATTATACTTAAATAATTTTTCAAATGATTATTTTTAAATCAATTAATACAATTAATCACTAAAATTAATTACATTATCAGAGATTCAAGATCACTTTCTTAATTAATAAGAATGGCAACTGGCGATAGGCATCTGGCGATTTAGGCGTTTTGGTTTCTGTCTCCTCATTCTTCTTCTTCGTTTTCATGTCTGTTTCCCCCTCCTTTTCTCAACGTCTCCCCTCCCCCTCTTCGACGCGTTCTGGCCGATGCTTTAGACCCATGTCTGATTCAGTTGGAGCTCGTCCCGACCTCCTCTCGTCCCATGAATTTCCACCACTATCTGCTGTCAATCAGCCACCCCTATCTTCAGCATCCCACCATCGTTCGAATGATGCGGTTGCGGTAGCATCCAACTGTGCGGCTGTGAATATGTCTATGACAAAATCTGGAGCTTCGATCCCATTGTCTAGCTCCATTGTTAGTGTTGTTGGTTTACCCAGTCACGTGTCGGGGACGTTGGATTTGGACTGTGAGGCTAGTCCTGTGGATCCTAGGGCTTCACTTGCTTGTAACTTCGTTGGTTCTGAGTTTGGCACTCCAACTGCTCGACATAATGCCAATATCAATGACGGATCTGTGCTCACTGTATTATCGCCTGGTATTAGCTTGCATGCACTTAGCCCCAATACTGTGGCTACATCTGGTGTTGTGGAGTGTTGCAATGCTGCCCCTAGTTCATCAGTACGCAAATCATGGTCATCCCTTTTTAAAACCATGCCCCGTAATGCGGAAGTTTATGAACCAGTTGATTTCGTAATCATTGAAGATAACGGTGTTATGATCCCTCCCCCCTGTGTTATGCAAGCGGGTTTGGATTTTTGGACAGGATATGTAGTTGGATTCTTTTTGGACCCTAAACATCGTCTTCATGATGTGGCTGCTGTTTGTCGTAGGGCCTGGAGGATGCAAGGTGGTCTTAAAGTTAAGTTGGTTGATTCCCTGTATTACATTTTGTTCTCCTCCCCTGAGGAACGTAGTCGAGTACTTGAGTCTGAACCCTCCTTCTTTGACGGACAGCCTTTTATTCTTACCCCCTGGTCTTCGACGGTTGCTTGTGTTCGTGAGCAAGTTTTTTCTATCCCGGTTTGGGTTTATTTCTCCCAAATTCCTTCTGCTTTACAGCCGTTGCTTGGTTTGAATTGGCTTGCGTGCAATATTGGAAAATTGAAATGTTTTGACTCTAATACGGTGGCGCGTGATAAGCTAGTTTTCGCCAAAGCCTTGATTGAGATTACACCCGATAAGCCTCTTCCATCCTCTATTCCTGTTCAGCTAGCCGTTGGTCATGTGGTGGATGTTCGCGTTCGTTATGGTTGGGTCCCTGACATTTGTACCTCCTGTCATTCCTTTGGACATATTGACGCTGATTGCGTGCGCTCTGTTGTTCCTGATGCTGCTCCTAAGATCCCTCTGCCTCGTCCTCCGCTTAGAAAATGGGTTCCCAAGGCCTCTCTGGTTGATGCTGTCCCTGGTCCCTGGTCCCACCCTTTCCTTAGTGACTCCTGTTTCCCCGGATCCTGGTGTTGCTCCTCCTATTCCCCCTGTGGTTCCGGTTCTTTATCCGCCGCATGTTGTTTGGGCTGAGTCTGAACATTGTTGGGTTGATTGTCATTCTGACATGAGATACAACCCCGAGGATAACTCCTATTTTCGATACATTTCTGATGAATTATTGGATCTTCGTTGTCTTTATTATAGTATATCTGGTGATTCCTTGGTTCTTGACATGGATGGTTCGTTTGCTGCGATGAATTCTACTCTTCTTGCTGATTCTGCATGGGATCGAGCTTTTGTTTACTCTCTAGGCATTGATTGTTATGATCCTTCCCTTGCTGCTCTATTTCGCCCCTTTATTGGTCTTCTTGAGGGTGGATCTATGAAAACTACCAAGGATGATGAAGGAGTGAGTGTTTCTTCCTCAGAGGAGGAGAAGTAACCTTTTTATTTCTAGTAGTTGTGACGTATCTGTCATACTCCTGCGCTGTATTTGTTTTTTATTTTCATACTTAGTAGCTAAGGTGCCTCTACCTTACTCCTGTACTTCAACCTTACTACTTTCATAATAAAAGTGGTCGGTCCACTATAAAACCGTCGGCCTTGCCAAAAAAAATTAATTACATTAGTTAATTATAAAATAATACTAAGTTAATAACCTTCATTAACCAATAACAAAACTTTAATTACTTTTCCAAAGTAATTAACTATATCAATATCAATTCTTAATTTATTTATAAAACTCTTTAATTTATTTCTAATTATTTAATTAATCAAGTGATAATTAAAAACTTAATTAATTATTAATTACTTGATTAATTAATTCAATTCATTAATTAAATTAATCAAATCTTATTTAATTAATTTCTAAATCACACTTTAATCAAGTTTAATTAACTTAACCTTTTTATTAATTAAAAAAACCCTTAATTATTTAATTAATACCCTAATAATTAATTAATTAAATTAATTAATTATAAACTTAATTATCTTGATCAGTTAATAAATTATTAAGTTCAAAACAATTAAATGAAAATCATTAATCTCATTAATGATTTAATTATCATTATCAAAATAATTTAAAAACAAATTGCTTTTAAATTTTTCTAAATTCCATGAAATCAAGTTTAAACCTAAACAAGGTTTAAGTATTCCAAAACCTTTTAAATTTGAGTTTAAAGAATTACCTAAGGTAAAATTTAAAAATGGTTTAACCCAAAATCTATTTAAATAAATTTATATTATAGTTTTAAATATATTCAAGTGTCTCTGAAACCTTTAAATTCAAAATCTTATTTATATTACAATTAGAATTTAAATTGTGTTTCAAATTTTCAGATTTAAAAATATAAATTTAAAATCTTGTTTTAGTTTTCATTTCAGACTTATACAACATATGTTATAAAATACTAAAATCTTCAAGCTTAATTATAACATTAGAATTTATAAACTTATTCCTTTTCAAATCCTAAAATTTAAATTCAAATTTGAATTCAGATTTGTAAATTTAAATTTAAAATCATGTTGTAAATCTCATTTTTTTAAGATTTTTAAAACACCTTATAAAATACTGTACATATCTTAGTTGTTAAACATTTCATTTTATAAAGTTTATTTATTTTGAAACAAGAATTTAAATTCATTTTGAATTCATATTTAAACTCATTCAAACTCCAGTTCAAATCTTGCTTCCTTTTAATTTAAATTCAGTTTAAATATTGCAGAAACCTGAAACAGTCAGGTTTTAGAGACAAAACTTGGAACTAGCAAACTACTCGAGCCAGGAACCAATTTCTTCGAGTCATCTTCCTCCTATCTTCGAGTAAACTTTCAAATAACTCGAGCATTTACTCGAATACAACTCTCCCCTTCAACCCAGGTATCAGTAGATACACCAATGCACCGTACACCTTGCACCATCCACGGCGAAGCTCCGACCGTCGCCAATGCTCCCCACACTTCCACGAACAACATCGAACACGAACTCAATCATCAGCACTTCACCATCTACTCATAATCAAAATCCAGTCTCTACTCCCAAACCTGGAAACACCGAGCTTTCCCAAATGCAAACCTGTCAACGGCCCAAACTTCGACCCCTAACCACAGTTAGTGCTGAAATTCCGGCCAAACCCTAGTCATTGACCTAACTACCCATGCTCAAAGTCCCATCACGCAAGATTAATCCTAGAGACCGAGGTGATCAACTTCCTTACTTATTGAAAACTTAGGGTTACAGAACAATTTTGAAAACCACTGACTCCCTATCAATTTAATCACCATTTAAGTAACTTTCCATGATTCACAGACTATCCATCTTCCTTCCTACAGAAATACAACCTCCATATCCATTTGAATCAACAGAGACACCCTTAAAACCCAATTCTGACCAACCCCATTTGCACAATCAAGCCCAGCTTAGAACTTATGATTTTATTCTTAAAAACCATAAATTTGTCTAAGGTTTTGATTTGTATAACTGAATTGCAAAATCAACAAGTTTGAATTTTTAACAGAAACTTGTTTTCCCTTTTTAAATTCTATTTCCAGAGCAATTGCAGTTTTTATTCAAGTTAAATAATTTTTAAAAATTTAGTTTATAACCAAACAATCAAACATTGTTTAAAACCTAAGTCTTAAATAATAATAGATAGAGAAAAATGAATTTTAAAAAGGAATTTGGTTGGAAATTTTAGATCAGTGGTAATATACAGGCAAATTTCAAATCCAACAAATTTCACACATCACAAATGCATAGGAGATGTTCAACATATATACAAAAACAACTTATTTTAAACATGATTTAAAGAAATAGATCTACCTTAAGATTTATGGAAGAAAAGTTACTCACCTATTTACAGAAGAATAGAGCATAATTCCCAATCTTGAAACTGCAATGCATTTGCTTCCTATCCAATAATTATATGCATGCAAACTTCCAGGCTTTAAAAGGAATGCAGGCTTGCAAATTTACAGTTTGAAAGAGATGCAGACTTCAAATTGCTTGCATTTGAATTTCTGACCAAAACCATATGCATGTAGGCCTTGATAAAGATGCAGGCTTCATTTGATTTGCTCAAATTTGCAGAGATGAATTGCAATGATCTTCAGGTGTAAAATGCAGACTTGATTATGCAGTAACTTTGAAATTGCATGTTGATGTTCTTGTTACAGGTTTTGGTTTGGAGAGGAGTTAAAGATCTTAGAGTTTGCTTTTGAAACGAATATGTAGATTTTGTTTTTGAGGGGTTTTGAGAGTTTTAAGTGAAATGTTTCTTTTATTTAACTAGCATTTGATCTTTAAAAGATAATAAAGAAAAGTGAAAATGTTTTTAAAAGGCTGAAGATACTTAAATAAAAATAAAGAAAAGAATAAAATCAAATGACACTTGTCATTTTGTTTGATTCACTACATAACACATGTAGTTTGATTTGTTAATATGTTAACACTTGTCTTGTTTAATTAAGTTATATATATATATATATATATATATATATATTTAAATGTTTATAAAGGGTTTTCTTTAATTCATTTTATGTTAGAATGGATATATATGAATTTCTTGTTTTTAGAAAATGTAAATAAACCAATTTATAAATTAAAACTTATACAAATATTTTAAAGAATCAATTAATTTGAATTTCAAAAACAATTTCAAATTCAAATAAATCCTTTGAATTCCAAATTAAAATCAATTCATTCAATTTAAAAATGATAATACTATTTCCTTACTTTAATTCCTTTTATATTTATGAAAAATAGTACATTTATTAATATGGCTTAAAATAACTAATTAACAAAATTTATATGATTTATAAAGAAATTATAAATCACTTTTATTATCAAATGAATTTAAATCATATGCTATTTTATATTTAGACTTATATAAAATATTATCAATTCATATTTAATCAAATAATATTTAAAAAGAAATAAAATCAACCTTTATTTAAATTTAAAACAAAAATTAAGCTAAGACATAAATTTTAAACAACATAACATTTATTATAAATATTACAAACCATATAATTACTAATTTAAATAGATTTTTAAAAGCTTAATATTAATTTAAAAAATAATTTCCTAATTACTAGATACTTTATTAGAATTTGAAAACAAAACTTCATTTATTTATTAAATTCCAAAACAAAAATAAACTATAATATATATACAAATATATATACATTATAATCAAAAACATTTATTTTAGCTTTTAAAAGATAAATCACAAATTAAATATTTATTAAATCTGATTATTAAACCAAAACATATTTTATTAATAAATATTGTCAATATCAATTTAATTTTATATAAAGATTATTAAATTGATATTGTCAAAAATTCCGGGATATCACAAAACACAAATTCTAGAAATCATCAATAGAAATTCAGAAATCATAATAAGAGGGAAAGAGGCCTATCATAAAACGGAGCATGAAAACTCACTAACATGTGTATCACAAAACGGAATGCTATTCCATGGTTGCTAACAATTAATTCTTGAGCCGAGGCTCTACTAAAACTGTAACGACCCCAATTTTGAATTAATATTAAATTTATATTTAATGTAAATTTTGAATTTGATTTTGGAATTTGAAATTTGTACTTAAATTTTAAATAAATATCTAAGAAAAAAAATTGATTTGGAAAGTTAAATATATTCAAAATGAATTTTCTTTAAAAAGTTATAAAAATGTTTAAAATAAAAACTACTTATCAATATTGAATATAAGTGTATAGAATAAAATATATGTTATAGATTTAATACTTAAGTTAGAAATATAAATATAAGATAGATTGCATACAAATGAACATCTATGTGATAAAATATTAACAAATGGAATGCAAATAAAACAAAGATAGCAAAATCTATGTACAAACAACAAAGAAACAAAAATACATACAAGTATGTACACTTGTAAAAGAAAACAAAGCAAGTAAAATAAAATAATGTTTGTACAAAATAAAGTATGCAAACCATCACTATATCATCTATCAGCCGAGTTGAGGAAGGCAAGAAATAAATATAAACAAAGTAAAGTGAATATCTATTGTACAAGCTAATAAATGCAATATACCTCATTGCATTTAATACCACGTCTCCCCAGGTACAAATACATCTTCTCATCATGTACAAGATCATCTCGGCCGAAGTAAGCTACTTCATTTCAGCCTCTAAACAAAGAAAATCTTTAGTTAAATAAAGAAAGTCTTGTACCTGCTTTGTATAAACAAATGTCATCCTGTATAAAAACATGCAACCCTGTAACTTCTCTCCTATATATCAAAAACATCCATCTCTGTTTAGTTTATTTAAAAGCTGAGGAAGGAAAAGAAAATTTTAGTCATCAAGAGAGCAGGCTAAACTCATGTTCCAGGAAATAAAAGTACTCTCTACTTCTCTGTTTATCACCCCAGGCCAATAAGATTCATTCTCTGTTCTTCAACATTCCAGGCCTCTGCTTTCAAATCACAAGTGAGCTAAACTCCTCAACCTATATTATGATATGAAGTATGCTTGCATGAATCATAATTTGCTTACATTTATATATATGTATGTGTCATTGATATGCTTGCCTGGACATATAAATAGATGTCTCTGTTTTCTGTAACAGTCTTAAACAAGTCAAAAAAAAATAAGAAATTAAAAATTAAGTCTCTCTTCTCAAATCTCTTCTTTCTGATAATGTTTAAGCCACAATATGTTGGAATAAAATAGATCATGATTTTGAACATATGTTTAAGTAACAATTAAAAGATAGTTTTCACTGGAAAAAAAAGAAGAAGAAGAAAGGCAGTAAAATTTCATACATCCTCTAGTTTGAAAGTTTCCAGGCTCTGCCTTCATTTTGCTGTGAGCAAACTTTTGTTTTAACCCTTAAATTGTTTATATGACTTGATGTTGTAGTAAAGTGATGAGAGATGTTTGAAAAGGGGCCAATATGTGTATATGTACGTCTAAATATGCAAGTGTTGCATGTATTTGTCTGTGAACAGGTATACTGCTATCTGTTCTTGGTTTACAGGTATGAATTCAAGAAAAGAAAAATCTATATCTTCTTGTTTAAACAAATTAAAGTCATAAATCCTGAAAAGAAGACGTTTATAATACCATAAAGTCATTTTTGAAGATAAATTCAGAAGAAAATATTTTGTATTAAAACCAAAATAGGAAGTAACAGGAAAGATTTGAAATTTAAGTTTAAATTCGAACATTTTGGTTTCGAATTTTAATCATAGAAATGAATTTGTATTACAAAATCATGATTTTTGAAAATCATTTCAGAATTTTTAAGTTTGTATTTGGAGATAAAATGCAAGTTGATCGAAATCGCTTAAATCGCCAATTTTAGATGATCGATGTAATTATCATCGTCGAGGTTGCCAACGATGATAGCTGGAAGGCTGTTGATCTCGGAAAAAATGCAAGATAATTTTTTTATCCATTGTGTTTGGAGATTTGGATTGTATTAGGGTTTAAGCCCTGTGTTTTGAAGGTGGTAGTCGTGGGTTATTCTTGACATCGGCAGAACGATTCAGCCGATCGCACCAGGGGGAGTAGTTGCGTGGGTCATCGGGGAAGCTTTGGATGTAGTGGCACGAATTCAGGTGGCCGTTGGTGGCGATGCTTGGTGATTTTGGATGAGCAATTGGGTTCCATATTGTAATCAAACTTGCTCGATTTTGATGCAATGATGATTTCGCAACCTGGATAGCTCAAATCGCTTAGGGTGGTCGTCGATGACCTGAGAGTAGCCGCAACGTTGATCGGAGATGGCCAATTCGCCTGTGCACGTGAATATGGTATCAGTGTATATGTGTTTGGACAATGGTTTTGGGGAAGGAGCAATTGTTTCAGGGGAGACGTAGTTTTCTCGGGCTCGAATCGAAGTAGCTTTTGCGTTTTCTTGAAGCAACTGGGAAGTGGTGACACCCGAAGTGTAACTCTAGTGTTAATAGGACGAGTCTCGGGTTGTTTTCAAATTGCAATTTTTTTTTTATAAGATGGTTAAACAAATTCGTTAAACACTGCACTTAGAAAATGTTTAACAGTTAAGATTTTATTCAAGTTTTAATTATTTTAGTCAAACTTAATAATATTTCCAAACTCTTAATTATTTTAACTAAGCAATTAATCTAAGATTAAGTATAAAGTAATTAACAATTTAGTTTTTGTAGTTAATAATGAATCGAATTTCAAATTTAAAAGAAAACTTTTAAATGATTAATCAAGTTGAATAATTAAGTAATAAGAATTAATAATTGATTAATTTAGAAATGTGTGATTTTTAAATGGGTAATTAAGTTTTAGTAATTAATAATTAAGGTTATTAATTAATGATTGAGGATAATCAATTAAGTAATTAAAGATAAATAACTTGATTAAGAAGTAATTAATTAAATAGCATGAAATAAAATAATCAAGTAATTAAGATATAATAATTAATTAAGAAATGATTTTAAGGATTAATCACTTATTGAAATTAAAGCTAGATATTTTGATTTATTAAAGATAATTAATTGTGAAATTGGTTTAAAAGGTTGATTTAATTGATATGATTAATCAAGAATAATTTAATTAATTAAGGTTATTGATTAATTTATTAATATCAAATGATTTGTAATTAATGAATCAGGATTGGATAATTAATTCATAGTAATAAATTTACTTGGACATAAATTGAATTGATTTGGATTAAAAACGATTTAATTAATCTTACTTATAAATGTTTATTGAACGCTTGACTTTACTTATGAATGATTGTATTGTATAAGATGCATTTAATTGATTGTCCTGTCTGATCTGTGATATTTTGTTCTGTGTGTGTATAAATTATCCATTCATTTACATTGTTATATTATCTGTGAATCTGTGAATGGGCGATAAGCTTTATAGTTATATCGCTTATCAACTATATTTCTGTGTTTTGATCTATGATGATTGAATGATGTTGCACTATTGTGTTAAACCCTTGGACCACACCACACACACAAATATGGATTTCACGAGGAAATCGATTAAGTCATAGATTTTTGAAAATAGTTTTGTATTTGAATTTTTAAATTCAAATGTTTTGAAAATGGATTGGGTTTGAAGTGAAAAGCTTTTGAAATGAAATTTCAAAGATGGAAATTTATTTTGAATAACTGGATTAAGTGTTGGAATTTAAATACTTTAATTTAAATTTGAATTCAATATTCAAATTGAATTCTGTAATTTGAAACTAGGGATTAACGATATTATACTAGTCATTATGAGTTAAACCATTTTTAAAGTATTATTTTTGGGAATTTGAATTAACCCAAAGATTGTAACTTGTATAAATGAAATCGGGTTTTTTTCGAAATAATACTGTTGTTTCTAAATGATAAAAAGCTTTCGTAGGAGAAACGAATTTCAAATTATATAAAAGAAATTTCAAGTTTAAACTGAAATAGTTTACCAAGTTATTGATGAATATTTGGAAATGAATTTTGAAAGTGAACATTTGGGAATGGTTTGAAAGCTATAAGATAAATCTTTAATTTAAAGATTTTAAACGAGTTAATCCAAATGAAATGGAAATTGTTTTGAAATCCGTAAATGGGATTTTGTGAAATAAATCTTTTGTTTTAAAAGATTTGAAATGGCAATTTGCTTAGCCATTTGAAGAAAGGTTTTGGGTAATAAGTTGTGACTTAATTGAAATCCCATATCCATATGTTTTAAATATTTTCGCTCACTATTCGGTTTAGCCAGGAAAGGACCTTCGTGTCGTATAACCCATTCTGAATATGTGATTTGACATTATGGATAGCATTTGAAGACCGGTGATGAAGACCGGGTATTTGCGAAAGCGATAGGATGACCTATCGATTGTTTCTGCACCGAGTCGCGCCGGTATAGAAACTCCCTAAGTGATGGGAAATCCGATTGGGATTGTGAATATCTGGATTGCAAGGACTTCTTTGGAAGTACCTTCGGTTCTGTTCGAACCCAGAACAGACTTGTATGGATAGTATGTCTGACATTACAAATTGAGATATAAATCTGATTTCTTTCAAATATATTTCTGTTGGTGGCGGAGAATTTATTCTCTTAGCTTAACACCCTTCTCTGAGACGTACGAGCTCAGAGGTTATGTAGTTGAAGGTTATCAGCGATATATTCCCAATTTGGTAATGTGACGTGCTGAGTGTTGCTGTGAAATGATCATTGTGTTGATTATTTGTGATAGGATCATTTATTTGATCGTCTATCTTGGTGATCATTTCTATGATCATTTGTTGACCCAAGCACGACTTTTGTATAAAGCGTGGCTTTGTGGACGTGACTTCGTCGAACCTCACCCCCCGGAATGGTCAAAACAGGAAAGATGCGGCAAGGTTATGAGGGGTAGCGCCCTTTAGGGTATGTGCATTTCCTTCTGGAAAAGGGTGGTATCATGGTATGGAGCCCAGATACTTACTCATGTTGAAAACACTTTATGATTGTGTGAATTGATTACGAGCGCTCGGTTGAAAGGTCCCAAAGGACCGGGGGATGGCATATTCGGTCAGTTGTTACTCAGTTAGGGGTAACCCGGCCTTGTGTTGGTAGAGATCCGGTTTGGTTCTCGGGGATGTCCATCCAAAGGCATTCTCATGTGGCAATGGGAAGTTCCTTGGCCTGATCATTCGTTGGAAATCCAAAGAAACAATACGAGACTTGTACGGTTTTAGTTGTAGAACCTACCATTTAATATGGTAGCTATAGTAAGCATACTATAATGGTACCTATGCTGGCTAAGATTTATATTCTACTTTCGAAATGATTTGTTCTACACTATGCACTAGTAATAATATCAAATGTTTATTTTTAATGCGTATCAAGCATCTTTGACTAACATAAGAAGAAATCTCCTCCAAGTCTGCGTTTGCATTGTGTGTGTGGCGGGAGGTCTTATGGTAGTCTCATTTTTAAAAAGCATTGCAAATTGACTTTGAAAATCTTTTGTTGAATGTTTTAAAAGATAAACTGTTTTTGTTGCTCACACCAGTCCCACGACTGATCCGGAGTTTATTGTTTCTTTCCTAAACTCTGGGTGCTCATTATTTTCTACACGAGCAGTCTAGAGTTGGGTTTTTTCAAATAGTCAGGTTTAGTAGATTATCTGGAGTTAGTTCAGTCTTTGGATCACACCATTCTTGCTTAGCTTGGTGCATCGTTATTGGGAGTTCGAGCTATTGCTGGATGGGTTCTTGGAAATGGAGTTGCAGTTATTTTTGGAGTTCTCTTTTGAAGACTATCTTAGAGTTATTTGTTCCGCTGCTAGATGTCATCTATTTTGTTTTCCGCTGCTATTTATTATATCATATCTCTGATGTATATTGATATCTATTGGATCATCTGTTGTATCAGATATTGTATCAAAGCTGTATATCAATGTATTATTCTTTTTCCGCTGTGTTGTTTACTTAATGATTTTTATAAGCTCCGGCGAATCGGATTTGAACGGTCGAATCTACAGCATTCGAATATGACTTGAAGTATGGATGTCGATTTTCGAGCGGGCAAAATCCGCGACGTTACATTTGGTATCAGAGCTAAGGTTGAAACTTTAGCTCAGGAGTATAACACATTAAGTAGCTCATTAGTGATCGGGTGAAGTAAACCCTAGAATGAGTATATCCCTAAGATATCCGTTTGAATGCCTCAGGTTATTCTCTTACTATCCACTGATAGTGAGTATGAGTGCAAGAAGAGAACGAGATAGGGGACAGAGGAATACGACTATAATTAGTCAAAACTCTGTAACAACAGTGGAAACAACTTTCTCTTCTCAATCTCCTTTGATTCGATTTCAATTCTTTTGATTTCTTCGTAATAGCTCCAGAAAAAAAATTCGGTGGGATGGTGGCCCTACGTATCGTTGTAGGAAATTCTTATTTCGTATCTTCATCGGTTTCTTATCAGTTTTTGATTTAAACCTTAATGAATTTGGAATTAGAAATTTTAAATTGAGTTAACTTGATTAATAGAATATGAAGAATGATTAGAATTGTATCGATAAAATGATTTTGTTTAAAACCAAAATTTGAAATTTTATTATAATTTCTTGTATCTATTGTTGATATTCTGATTTGGTGAGCCAAATGCAGAATTGATATCCAGCTTGATTTGAAAAGATATTTCTCTATCTAGCTATCTCTGTGTTGTTTTCGTGCCTGCAAATTTCGAGGACGAAATTTCTTTAAGGGGGGAAGTCTGTAACGACCCCAATTTGGAATTAATATTAAATTGATATTTAATGTAAATTTTGAATTTGACTTTGGAATTTGAAAATTGTACTTAAATTTTAAATAAATATCTAAGAAAAAAAAATTGATTTGGAAAGTTAAATATATTCAAAATGAATTTTCTTTAAAAAGTTATAAAAATGTATAAAATAAAAACTACTTATCAATATTGAATATAAGTGTATAGAATAAAATATATGTTATAGATTTAATACTTAAGTTAGAAATATAAATATAAGATAGATTGCATACAAATGAACATCTATGTGATAAAATAATAACAAATGGAATGCAAATAAAACAAAGATAGCAAAATCTATGTAAAAACAACAAAGAAACAAAAATACATACAAGTATGTACACTTGTAAAAGAAAACAAAGCAAGTAAAATAAAATAATGTTTGTACAAAATAAAGTATGCAAACCATCACTATATCATCTATCAGACGAGTTGAGGAAGGCAGGAAATAAATATAAACAAAGTAAAGTGAATATCTATTGTACAAGCTAATAAATGCAATATACCTCATTGCATTTAATACCACGTCTCCCCAGGTACAAATACATCTTCTCATCATGTACAAGATCATCTCGGCCGAAGTAAGCTACTTCATTTCAGCCTCTAAACAAAGAAAATCTTTAGTTAAATAAAGAAAGTCTTGTACCTGCTTTGTATAAACAAATGTCATCCTGTATAAAAACATGCAACCCTGTAACTTCTCTCCTATATATCAAAAACATCCATCTCTGTTTAGTTTATTTAAAAGCTGAGGAAGGAAAAGAAAATTTTAGTTATCAAGGGAGCAGGCTAAACTCATGTTCCAGGAAATAAAAGTACTCTCTACTTCTCTGTTTATCACCCCAGGCCAATAAGATTCATTCTCTGTTCTTCAACATTCCAGGCCTCTGCTTTCAAATCACAAGTGAGCTAAACTCCTCAACCTATATCATGATATGAAGTATGCTTGCATGAATCATAATTTGCTTACATTTATATACATGTATGTGTCATTGATATGCTTGCCTGGACATATAAATAGATGTCTCTGTTTTCTGTAACAGTCTTAAACAAGTCAAAAAAAAATAAGAAATTAAAAATTAAGTCTCTCTTCTCAAATCTCTTCTTTCTGATAATGTTTAAGCCACAATATGTTGGAATAAAATAGATCATGATTTTGAACATATGTTTAAGTAATAATTAAAAGATAGTTTTCACTGGAAAAAAAAGAAGAAGAAGAAAGGCAGTAAAATTTCATACATCCTCTAGTTTGAAAGTTTCCAGGCTCTGCCTTCATTTTGCTGTGAGCAAACTTTTGTTTTAACCCTTAAATTGTTTATATGACTTGATGTTGTAGTAAAGTGATGAGAGATGTTTGAAAAGGGGCCAATATGTGTATATGTACGTCTAAATATGCAAGTGTTGCATGTATTTGTCTGTGAACAGGTATACTGCTATCTGTTCTTGGTTTACAGGTATGAATTCAAGAAAAGAAAAATCTATATCTTCTTGTTTAAACAAATTCAAGTCATAAATCCTGAAAAGAAGACGTTTATAATATCATAAAATCATTTTTGAAGATAAATTCAGAAGAAAATATTTTGTATTAAAACCAAAATAGGAAGTAACAGGAAAGATTAGAAATTTAAGTTTAAATTCGAACATTTTGGTTTCGAATTTTAATCATAGAAATGAATTTGTATTACAAAATCATGATTTTTGAAAATCATTTCAGAATTTTTAAGTTTGTATTTGGATATAAAATGCAAGTTGATCGAAATCGCTTAAATCGCCAATTTTAGATGATCGATGTAATTGTCATCGTCGAGGTTGCCAACGATGATAGCTGGAAGGCTGTTGATCTCGGAAAAAATGCAAGATAATTTTTTATCCATTGTGTTTGGAGATTTGGATTGTATTAGGGTTTAAGCCCTGTGTTTTGAAGGTGGTAGTCGTGGGTTATTCTTGACATCGGCAAAACGATTCAGCCGATCGCACCAGGGGGAGTAGTTGCGTGGGTTATCGGGGAAGCTTTGGATGTGGTGGCGCGAATTCAGGTGGCCGTTGGTGGCGATGCTTGGTGATTTTGGATGAGCAGTTGGGTTCCAGATTGTAATCAAACTTGCTCGATTTTGATGCAATGATGATTTCGCAACCTGGATAGCTCAAATCGCTTAGGGTGGTCGTCGATGACCTAAGAGTAGCCGCAACGTTGATCGGAGATGGCCAATTCGCCTGTGCACGTGAATATGGTATCAGTGTATATGTGTTTGGACAATGGTTTTGGGGAAGGAGCAATTGTTTCAGGGGAGACGTAGTTTTCTCGGGCTCGAATCGAAGTAGCTTTTGCGTTTGCTCGAAGCAACTGGGAAGTGGTGACACCCGAAGTGTAACTCGAGTTTTAATAGGACGAGTCTCAGGTTGTTTTCAAATTGCAGTATTTTTTTTTATAAGATGGTTAAAAAAATTCGTTAAACACTGCACTTAGAAAATGTTTAACAGTTAAGATTTTATTCAAGTTTTAATTATTTTAGTCAAACTTAATAATATTTCCAAACTCTTAATTATTTTAACTAAGAAATTAATCTAAGATTAAGTATAAAGTAATTAACAATTTAGTTTTTGTAGTTAATAATGAATCGAATTTCAAATTTAAAAGAAAACTTTTAAATGATTAATCAAGTTGAATAATTAAGTAATAAGAATTAATAATTGATTAATTTAGAAATGTGTGATTTGTAAATGGGTAATTAAGTTTTATTAATTAATAATTAAGGTTATTAATTAATGGTTGAGGATAATCAATTAAGTAATTAAAGATAAATAACTTGATTAAGAAGTAATTAATTAAATAGCATGAAATAAAATAATCAAGTAATTAAGATATAATAATTAATTAAGAAATGATTTTAAGGATTAATCACTTATTGAAATTAAAGCTGGATATTTTGATTTATTAAAGATAATTACATGTGAAATTGGTTTAAAAGGTTGATTTAATTGATATGATTAATCAAGAATAATTTAATTAATTAAGGTGATTGATTAATTTATTAATATCAAATGATTTGTAATTAATGAATCAGGATTGGATAATTAATTCATAAGTAATAAATTTACTTGGACATAAATTGAATTGATTTGGATTACAAACGATTTAATTAATCTTACTTATAAATGTTTATTGAACGCTTGACTTTACTTATGAATGATTGTATTGTATAAGATGCATTGAATTGATTGTCCTGTCTGATCTGTGATATTTTGTTCTGTGTGTGTATAAATTATCCATTCATTTACGTTGTTATATTATCTGTGAATCTGTGAATGGGCGATAAGCTTTATAGTTATATCGCTTATCAACTATATTTCTGTGTTTTGATCTATGATGATTGAATGATGTTGCACTATTGTGTTAAATTAACCCAAAGATTGTAACTTGTATAAATGAAATCGGGTTTTTTTCGAAATAATACTGTTGTTTCTAAATGATAAAAAGCTTTCGTAGGAGAAACGAATTTCAAATTATATAAAAGAAATTTCAAGTTTAAACTGAAATAGTTTACCAAGTTATTGATGAATATTTGGAAATGAATTTTGAAAGTGAACATTTGGGAATGGTTTGAAAGCTATAAGATAAATCTTTAATTTAAAGATTTTAAACGAGTTAATCCAAATGAAATGGAAATTGTTTTGAAATCCGTAAATGGGATTTTGTGAAATAAATCTTTTGTTTTAAAAGATTTGAAATGGCAATTTGCTTAGCCATTTGAAGAAAGGTTTTGGGTAATAAGTTGTGACTTAATTGAAATCCCATATCCATATGTTTTAAATATTTTCGCTCACTATTCGGTTTAGCCGGGAAAGGACCTTCGTGTCGTATAACCCATTCTGAATATGTGATTTGACGTTATGGATAGCATTTGAAGACCGGTGATGAAGACCGGGTATTTGCGAAAGCGATAGGATGACCTATCGATTGTTTCTGCACCGAGTCGCGCCGGTATAGAAACTCCCTAAGTGATGGGAAATCCGATCGGGATTGTGAATATCCGGATTGTAAGGACTTCTTTGGAAGTACCTTCGGTTCTGTTCGAACCTAGAACAGACTTGTATGGATAGTATGTCTGACATTACAAATTGAGATATAAAGCTGATTTCTTTCAAATATATTTCTGTTGGTGGCGGAGAATTTATTCTCTTAGCTTAACACCCTTCTCTGAGACGTACGAGCTCAGAGGTTATGTAGTTGAAGGTTATCGGCGATATATTCCCAATTTGGTAATGTGACGTGCTGAGTGTTGCTGTGAAATGATCATTGTGTTGATTATTTGTGATAGGATCATTTATTTGATCGTCTATCTTGGTGATCATTTCTATGATCATTTGTTGACCCAAGCACGACTTTTGTATAAAGCGTGGCTTTGTGGACGTGACTTCGTCGAACCTCACACCCCGGAATGGTCAAAACAGGAAAGATGCGGCAAGGTTATGAGGGGTAGCGCCCTTTAGGGTATGTGCATTTCCTTCTGGAAAAGGGTGGTATCATGGTATGGAGCCCAGATACTTACTCATGTTGAAAACACTTTATGATTGTGTGAATTGATTACGAGCGCTCGGTTGAAAGGTCCCAAAGGACCGGGGGATGGCATATTCGGTCAGTTGTTACTCAGTTAGGGGTAACCCGGCCTTGTGTTGGTAGAGATCCGGTTTGGTTCTCGGGGATGTCCATCCAGAGGCATTCTCATGTGGCAATGGGAAGTTCCTTGGCCTGATCATTCGTTGGAAATCCAAAGAAACAATACGAGACTTGTACGGTTTTAGTTGTAGAACCTGCCATTTAATATGGTAGCTATAGTAAGCATACTATAATGGTACCTATGCTGGCTAAGATTTATATTCTACTTTCGAAATGATTTGTTCTACACTATGCACTAGTAATAATATCAAATGTTTATTTTTAATGCGTATCAAGCATCTTTGACTAACATAAGAAGAAATCTCCTCTAAGTCTGCGTTTGCATTGTGTGTGTGGCGGGAGGTCTTATGGTAGTCTCATTTTTAAAAAGCATTGTGAATTGACTTTGAAAATCTTTTGTAGAATGTTTTAAAAGATAAACTGTTTTTGTTGCTCACACCAGTCCCACGACTGATCCGGAGTTTATTGTTTCTTTCCTAAACTCTGGGTGCTCATTATTTTCTACACGAGCAGTCTAGAGTTGGGTTTTTTCAGATAGTCAGGTTTAGTAGATTATCTGGAGTTAGTTCAGTCTTTGGATCACACCATTCTTGCTTAGCTTGGTGCATCGTTATTGGCAGTTCGAGCTATTGCTGGGTTGGTTCTTGGAAATGGAGTTGCAGTTATTTTTGGAGTTCTCTTTTGAAGACTATCTTAGAGTTATTTGTTCCGCTGCTAGATGTCATCTATTTTCTTTTCCGCTGCTATTTATTGTATCATATCTCTGATGTATATTGATATCTATTGGATCATCTGTTGTATCAGATATTGTATCAAAGCTGTATATCAATGTATTATTCTTTTTCCGCTGTGTTGTTTACTTAATGATTGTTATAAGCTCCGCAAATCAGATTTGAACGGTCGAATCTATGGCATTCGAATACGATTTGAAGTATGGATGTCGATTTTCGAGCGGGCAAAATCCGCGACGTTACAAAAACGGCCCGAAGACCTTTGAACTGAAGCTCCACTAAAACGGTCCAAAGACCATGGGTCGCTACCCTACCAAGCCGAAGCTCCACTAAAAACGGGGTTTAGTCTCTCTCGCAGACAAAAAGACATCGCACATTGCTAGTCTAAATCACAAAATGATCATCATTGATTGATAAGTGTAAATTACATTAAGCTAGCTAGTAAATATATGAGTTTAGCTTCATGTCTCTAACCACTAGCTTAACTTAAATATTTACGAACAAATTGTAGATCTCCACTCAAAAATTGTCACAAGAGATTCAATCGAACAAGTTCAAGAATTAACCGACGAAGTAAACGCAAGCGTTTCATACCATTTGTTTTACTAAGCCGTTTAATTAGATTTCTCATATGAGTGAGGTAAAGGTTTGTGTATGCTAGTAGATTGGAAAACGCTTTAAGAAACGAGATTTGTAATAAAATAGTGTTGAAATCGTTTTGATGAAAGAGTTTTGATATTTACTACTAGTATTGAAACCTTTATATCTTTAAAGTGACAAATCACAAAAATAATTGTAGAAATAATCAATCACCAAAATTCACATTCGAAGACGTGAATAAAATCCAAAGAAATTAATTACCGAATCGATCAAAATGGATATTCCCAAAAATCCCGATATAAAAGAAGTCATCAAAGTCGATAATAAATTATAATCAATAAATAGGATAATCATGAATCGATAAATTTGGAATTCTTAAGCGAATAGGCAAATAGAGCCTAGACAGCAGATTCAGACGTCTGAAATCAAGGATTCAGACGTCTGAATCTGGAAAAATAAAAGTTTTCCAGAACATAATTCAGACGCCTGAACCCTATATTTCAGACGTCTAAAATAGGCAATTTTTGCCTATTTCCTTTTTAGTTGCTCACGAGCAAATTCAGACATCTGAAATTTTGATTCAGATGTCTGAATACCGGGGAATAAAAATTCCCAATATAATATTCAGACGTTTGAATCCTATGTTTCAGATGTTAGAAACTGAAGTTCAGGGCATTCCCTGAACCTTGTCCAATGATGGCCAAAATGATTATCGGAAGCGATCGGACGAACGAAAACGACTAAGGATTTATGCCAAGCGACAACCCAGCCTTAAAGGCTCTTCGATATGCCTGAATATCAATGTCCAAATATCCATAATAGGATTTCATAAAATTAGACATAAAACACCAAAAATTGGAATACTCACCAAATCAATCAAAATCAAAATCAAATGCACATGAATAAGTGTTAGGAATTCATACTTAGCAATCAAAGATAGTTATAGACTAAGATGTGAGATAAAAATCTCACCTTTAAACCCAAAAAACAACGAATGAGAAGCTATAGAGCAAGGCAAGAACAATCACTCTTCAATCCTAACCCAAGAAGCTTGAATCTAAGCTCAAAAGAAAAACATTTCCTAAGTTTGGGTTTAGGAATTTCTAAAATTGAAGAGGGAATGAGTTGGAGAAGAAGAAGAGAATGCTGAGCTATAACTTGAATTTGCAAAGTACCTAGGGCTTAGAATTTTAGTTTCCAATCTCTTCCTCCATTTTTGATGAAGCTTGAGTGTTAGGAAATGAAAGTGAAGTAATGAAGGGGAGAGGGGGTGGAGTAATGATATAAGATGAGTTGGGTTAGTTGGCTGAACCCAAACCCAAACCCAAAGCCCTAAGTGAAAAGTAGCAAAATTCACTCAACTCAAAACATATCAATGTTCATACTCAAAAAGGTCGCAAACGCCATTTTAAACTCAATGGAAGTGGTCTCGAGTTCAAATTCGACTGTTTGCAAAAAGTAGCTTTTCGGACTATAATCCGATTAACGATGAAATATTTAAATAAAATACTTAAATATTCAATCGTAAAATATGCAGGTTGTTACATTATTCATGGGTAATAACATCTAAAGCACATTTAAAAGCTTATCAAAACCAGTATCAGATAATCCGGTTTCACATTTAAGATTATACAACGCAGTGATAGCGGATGATTTTGTTTGATCTACGTAATCGAGGTATAATGAGGTTTTTGTATCTTTCAAATTTTTAAGGCAATCATCCTTTCGCTTATTTCATTATCATTATTTTTATCATTGAAGAAAAAATTATGGTTGACAAACTCTTCATCTTTAAAGTGAACGGCTTGAAGTAATTTACATGCATTATACAGCTTCACTATTTTAGCCACATTTATTTGCACGTCGTGACTATACCACTTACTACACTTGTATAAAGGATGCAACGACCCATAAATTTTAAGGGTTTTATTTACGTATTTAATTGAATTTTTGTGAAATTTTAAAAAATAATATTTTGAAATAAAAACTTAATATTTGAAATATTTCTATTAAAACATAGCAAATAGTAAATTTTCGATTTATAATGTAGAAGTTAATTTCTTTTGTGTAATTTTATTTCAATTTAAATCAGTTAAAATTTGATGATAATAAAATGTTTTCCAAACCTGAATATTTCTATATAATAAATTTGTAAATCATCTTCTGAGTGAGACATCATATTTCGTTCCTTCAAATTGGACTGCTATTGCTCCGTTTACCTTATTTCTGGCAAATTAGCATCATTTTTGGTATCGATTATCGACTTTTGATCGGATGATCGTACTACTAATATCTGTATACCATTTTGTTCGCCTCGACGTGCTAATCTCCGTAGTAAATTTATTTCTGTATTTTGAGGTCCGGTGCACGACGAAAACGATGATAACAGACAGGTGTAACGGTACCATTTGTGGCTTTTCATTTTCTTTTTCTTTTCAAATCCAAATGTGTAGCTCAAGCAATATAATAAATTGCTTTAATAACGTTTGCAAAATCAACAGTCATTATCTTTTATTATTATTATTAGCCTTGAATTCAAGCGTTACTCTTTTCCAACGTTTAATTTATATTTCCTTATTTCATTTCTGTGGCTCGCACTGTCTCTGTCTCTTCCATTGCCCATTCCTTCTGTCATATTTATAATAATAGTGTTCTTCTAAATTGCACATTTTTGGATCAGAGAGTCGCTTACAACTTTACTTCTCCTCTTCATTTTTTATCATAAAGTTATATAAAATTTTACACATAACAACTATTCTTCTTGCAGCTTGCCTTTCCTCCATGCCCTTAATCTTTCACCCCACGCCGACTCCAAAGCAACCCCATGCAAGGCAAGCAGCCTCGACCTTCCTCCCTCTTTCCATGCTTAATCACAGCGGCCAGATCACTCCCTCCAACTCGCACCTGTCTCCATCCGCTTCCTTCCCATGTCTGTGCTGTGAACCATATGCTTCACTACATGTTTTGCATGGTAATATAATATATCTTATTTGTATATATAACTTTACTTGAGTATGGTTTTAAATTATATACAGATCTAGATTTACATATATATATATATTTCTATATATGTTTGTATAAGGGTGTTTGTTTATGTTTGTTTGTATTTTTATGCAATAGCTTGCTATCATGGATGTTACTTATATATTATATTATACAAGGATTATATATTTTAGTTCCCACTGTTCTGTTTTAAGATATATATATATATATATATATATATATATATATATATATGTTATGTATTATGTTAGTGACAACATTCATGACTTCATATATTTGTGTACTAATACATCATTTGATATATAATAATTTGGTTGAATAGGTTAAAATTTGTAATATTATATATATATATATATATATATATATATATATATTATAAGGATTTGTTGCTATATATATTTTAAGTTAGATATAAATGTAAGATTATAGATATAGTGACTTGGATGGTGTTGTTCATATAGGATCGTGAAGTATGAATCTATATATATTGCGTGTATATATATATATATATATATGTCTTGTTATATATGTTTTATAGTGTATGGGCTTTATAACTTCTAATTTGAAGGACATGTGTATATTATATATGTGAATCTATGCTTTTGTCTATATATTTTATATGTAAGTTTGTTAGATAGAGAGCTGTTTATAATTTATAAATTTCCAGTTCATATAAATAGATATGAGTTATATATTTCAATGTTGAAAGTATTATATTTCACTATTTAAAAGTATAAAGGTTATGTATTTGGAAGATTATATGCATTGTTAGATTATATATTATAAATATATATTTGGTAGCTTACTTAAATTTCTTCTTTGATGATCTTTACTTCATTTTTTTCAAGCAGCTTATATAAATTCATATGGGTCGTAACAGTTGATGGTATATGGGTATATATGCAAACAATAACATTGGTTTTAAGCATGTTATAATATTTAAATCATGATGGTCAGTTCATTCATATATAGATTATATATATAGTTTTATATATATGTTATCATATGGCCGGGTATATAAATATAAGTATTATATGTATAGACATGTTTGTTTTATTCTATATGTTTAATTAAAATAATGATTTTAATTGTATATACATATGTTATTTTAACATTGTTTCAAAATTTAAAAATCGAGTTCATGGAAATAATAATAACATATATAATTGCTTTTTCTGTCAAGTTGTTTTTGATTTGTTCTCATCGATTTCCATTTATCAGCTCTGTTGGTCGAATTCGTGCTTGGATTTGTAACTCGTCTCATTCTCGTTAATCTCTTCAGCCTCGAAAGGTGAGCAATCACTCACGATTAATGTTCTTGTATTTATTAAATTTGATTTCAATTAAAGCGACAATTGAAAAATGCTGCTGTAGTTATCTAAATTGTTATATATGCTATATATATAATCTATATCCTGTTGTTTATATTATATTGTTATTTATGATACATGCCTGTTATTTTTTACCATATCTGTTATCACTCTACAAGTAACCTGTTAGTATAGAATTCCCTATGGGTTGGAATGATAAATACACGGACAATCTGTAGAATAAGTGAAAATGGTTATGGGTTGAAATGATAAACCCAAGCGATTTTCATTGAATTGAGTTTGGGATTGCGGGTTGAAATGATATATACCCGTATATATTGAAATTGCAGATTGAAATGTTAAATATCCGTATCACTTGACCATAGGATAGAAAATTATATACATACATCGTTGGTCTATATATATATATTAAAATGATTTCCAAGGTTCTATAAATAAATATTTTGGTTTTAATAAATAATTGATTTTATGATATTATATATACATATATATGTTATTTATAAGGGTTTAAAATTTAGATTTTAAAATCTACATGTTTTGAAAATTGTATGGTTATAAATGAATTTTGAAATTATATTTCAAATATAAAGTTTATAATAGGAATTGATTTGAAATTATATTTATTTAAGAAATATACATAAATAGGTTGATTTGAAATTTATTTTGAGATTTTAAATATATGATTTTATAACTTGAATTTGATTAAAAGCGATTTAAATGAATATTTCAAATTTACATAAATTGAAATGGTATATTTAGTTTTATTTAAAATTTTAAAATTTAAGTTTTATTTAAATGATATTGGATTTATTATGTGAATATTTCAAAAATAAATAATAATGAAGTTAAATTAAAAAAATTTATGAAATTATCAAATGTAGTTTTGAATTTGTGGAATATTTAAAGTTTTGAAATATATTGGAAAATAAATGGTTTATTTGGTGGTTCAAATCTATACTTGAAATTGATTTAATTTGAAATTGTTTATTGAGAGACTTAATTGAATTAAAAATTGATGAATTGAGATTTAAATTGAATTTTGGTGTTTGAGTTAATTTGAATCGATTTGTCAAATTTGAGGAAGCTATTTTTTAACATAAAGTATTTTTAAATTATATTTAAAACCAATTATTTATTTTACATTATAAATTATTTTAATATAAACTATTTTCTTATAAATCATTTTAATAATAAAACTATTTTAACTATTTCATACTAATTATTTTAATATAAACTATTTTAACTTATAACTATTCTATATAAACTATTTTATCTTATAAACTATTTTATTATATATACTATTATTAATATCTAAACTGTTTAAAGGAAAGTGTTATGATTTCAAAGTGTTATAATTTCTAAAGTGTAATAAATTCAAGTATTTGGTTTCAAAAATGTTATAACTATGAAATGCTATAATTTTGGAAATGGATATATTTGAAATGGAAATGATATTGTATTGATATGGTTTTGAAATGGGAAAGGATATTTTGATTTTGAAGTATAAACTATTTTGGAAATGACCGTGGTGTTATAATAACGTTTTGTTGTTAAAGACACCGAGATCGATATTGTCATACTCTCTACCAATACCGAAAACCACTTTTACAATTGTGTACGCGGTGGAGATTCCAGAATGAAGTAGGATGATTTGTTGACGATTCTATATGGTATTTACGTCGCCCTGACACCCGCGAGTGGGCTTGATGTGGCTAAAACAGGAGCTATACTGGGCCAAGCGAGATCATTCCTCCTGTCGAACACATTTCTTTGATACCATTCTATTACTTTTGTGATGTGATTAGGTGCACCCTTTTATTTGGGAGTGTGTCAGCAGTGGGAAATAGTAGCTGCTATGCGTTGCCACCAATCCGGGAGTGCAAATGGTATATCTACCCTGGCGTTGCCTCGTGTGTCGTGTCACATGCCCTAGCGCGCCTTCTACGAGTTTGTTTTATACCATACCTATGGAGTGCCCTCTGTGTATATCTCTCAGAGGAGTGTACGATACTGTATAGACTATGGTAATATATAAAATGTGTTAAGTGGGATATGAGTAATGCCTTAACGTTATTTTAATACTTTTACTTACTATAGACATATTATAATAGCGTATATGACTACATAGTAGATAGTTCCACGGATCCTTAGAGGATGGTTATCCCAAACATCCTTTAAGTTACTTGTATTTCAGTTGATATTTAACTTGAGTTGGATTTATTGATATAAGAATGTTAATCCTGACTCGAGTGTTTTGTGTTTCGTTTTACGCTTGGGTCAGACTGAGTGGCACAGCATTTGAGACTCATCTTTGGAGTTGGAGCTTCACTTGGAGATCCATCTGCACTTATTCAGATTTCAGCTTTCCAGTTGATTTGTTCAGAGATCTCATCTGTTGAATTCGAGACTTCATTGTATTTGGGATATTCTGTTGTATGTTATTTCAAACTCTGATGTTTTATATAGCAGCTTCATGAACAAGTATTTATTCTATTCCACTGCTTATTGTTATAATACTCTGTGTTTGTGATTCTGTGATTGATTTATTTACTGTATATGCTGAGTTTTGCCAAATATAAATTAACAATCTGATATTTTGAGCAATTCAAGTCTGACGTGTATGGATGCGAATGGCACGAAATACTGGGTCGTTACAAGTGGTATCAGAGCTCTGGTTTTGGCAAAACTTAGTATATAAGGTAGATTTCAGTTACAGAATCACCTTCGTTTGTGCTTGAATTCTCTCCTCTTTGATTCGAGTTTCCTTTGAATTTTGGAATGTTCCCCCTTGGTTCCAAAATCCATTCTTGCCTTTCCCTATTCCTGTTTTCTTAATTCTGGAGTATCCCATAACTCCACTGTAAGATTTGTAAAGGGGTGAAACTCCTTTACAATAGCATCGATTTACCGGAGAATTATATATCCTCGGTTTAGATGCTGCTATCTCTTGTTATACTCGAATTATATCTCTTATAAACGGATGTCGACTTGCCTTCGAGTTCTACGTCGATCTTATTTTGAAATCACGGTTGACTCGGTTAAGGTTGCCTGTGATTTATATAAGTCTATCCATCTTTCTATTTGAAATTCAACCATCTTACCTTCCTATCGAGTCTATCTCCTAGTAGGAATTCTTTTGATTAGATTTCCCTTGTATCTGATTCTTTATCCTTGCTTTGAAATTTATTCTTGAATTATCGTGTGAGGGAGTATATTTGTGATTAATACAAATGTTTTATATTGTGTTGTTTGAGTTGTTAAGTTTGAATTTTGGGTTTCGATCGATTCGCCTAGGTAACGCTATCGATAGGAATTCCAAAACACATGAACAAAGCAAACTGACACAATATTGTTTCCAAATTTGGTAAATGAAATAAATTTTGTATGATTATATTATAATAAAAGTATAATTTTATAAAATTAAATAGTTAAATAAATCGGTTGTTGAAAATGATAATAATTAATTTTCATTTATTGTTTTGTAAACCATTGACTATTGTCACATAATATAAATAAATGGAATTATAAAACATGGTTTATAAATTTATTTGGAATCGAAAATTTCTCAAATTAAGAATTTGAGAAAATAATTTTCGGTGCTTTTCAAATTTTGGTTTTCAAAGTTTTGACATGTATATTATTTAAATGTATTTTCGTATAGAAATCGTTTTCAGAGAATTTTAAAAGTTTTAAATCAGTACCCTCCTCTTTTGTCGCTGGAAAATAATTTCGGTGCAGACTGCAACATCATCAACATTCATTTTCGAGTCTCGAAGTGGAGAGGCCCTTAGTAGTTTTGCTACACTTTTGTTTTGAAAAAAAGAAAAAAGGGGTTTGATTTAAAAATTGTTGGGTATACTATGAATTATAAAATATGTACGTATATAATTATTTCAAAATAGATTGAAGTAAAACCGAAAATTTGAATCTTAAGTTTTATATTAAGAAATGATTTCAATTACCGAAATAAAGTGAAATTTTGAATAAGTGGGATATCTAAAATGACGAATGAAATTTAACCAACTTGAAATAGTTGAATTTGAACAAACTTATTTGTATAACGCTAAATTACATTCTAATATATATAACTTGCCTAAAATATTCAAAAGGTTAAAATGTTAGGATATAAATAGGGTTGTACAAGGTGAAATTTTAAGTAATAAATTGTTCAAACTGAAATATGGCTTAATATAAATGTTGAAAATAAAAAGGGAAATTTTTATAGTATTTAATTACACTCATAAACATTTAATATAACTTACGCTAGAAAGTTTAAATGTTATTAGAATGTAAGTGGATAGTATACAGGATATCAAAATGATATTTTAAAGTTACAGATAATAATTTGAATAATAAAAAGGAGAATCAATTTGGTGAATCATATATGGTTATAAAATGTCTATACACTTAATATATGTTGTAAATTATGTCAAGTGGAATAAATTAATTGAGAAAAAGGATGCTGTTTAAGCAGATAAAAATGAACTTATGAATAGTGAACTTGAATTTTAGTGAAATCAACTTAACTAAAGATAAATAGGTAAAATAAATGAGTTAATTTAAAAATGAATTTGTTAGAAAGGAATTTTCATATAGTGAAAGAAAATCAACTTCTAATTGTATAACCATTTACTAATTGAATAAAATGGATTTAACCAAATTGTTGAATATTAATTTATTTAAATTGAAGTCTATAGGGTTTTGAATAATTAAAGTTGAATGTTGAGGTGGAATTAACTTTGGTTGATCTAATAAATTTAATAAATGAGTAAAATAAAACATATTTTGTTGTGAAATTTTGCAATAAATGTTAATGGATTTGAAACAAATCAATTGAATACAAATATATGGAAATGAAATCAATCAGATGTAAACACCATAAAATTGGTTGACTAAATAAAATGAATTGGAATCAATTTATTAAATACAAACCAATTTTTTTTAAAAGGAGTTTATATGTTGTAAATTAATGGTGTATTGATGTATTTCAATCTATTTTCTTTCTGGCTGTTTCTATTCTCCTACCTCCTTCCTTTTCGGGGACGAAAAGTTTTGAGTGGGGAGAGTGTAACGACCCATAAATTTTAAAGGTTTTATTAACGTATTTAATTGAATTTTTGTGAAATTTTAAATAATAATATTTTGAAATAAAAATTTAATATTTGAAATACCTCTATTAAAACATAGCAAATAGTAATTTTCAATTTATAATATGGGAGTTTATTTCTTTTGTGTAATTTTATTTTAATTTAAATCGGTTAAAATTTGATGATAATAAAATGTTTTCAAAACCTGAATATTTTTATACAATAAATTTGTAAATCATCTTTTGAGTGAGACGTCATATTTCATTCCTTCAAATTTAGACTGTTGTTGCTCTGTTTATCTTATTTCTGACAAATTAGTAGCATTTTTGGTACCGAATATCTACTTTTAAGCGGGTGATCGTACCACTAATATTTGTATACCGTTTTGTTTGCCTCGACATGCTGATCTCCTAATATATTTATTTCTGAATTTTGAGGTCCGGTACGCGACAGAAACGATGATAACTGTCCGTTGTAACAGTACCATTTGTGGCTTTTCACTTTCATTTTCTTTTCAAATCCAAACGTGCAGCTCAAGCAATATAATAAATTTAACTTTTGCAGATTCAATGGTCATCGGCTTTTCTTATTATTATTAGCCTTGAACTCAAGCATTACTCTTTTCCAACGTTTAATTTATATTTTCCTATTTCATTTCTGTGGCTCACACTGTCTCTGTCTCTTCCATTGCCCATTCCTTCGGTCATATTTATAATAATAGTATTCTTCTAACTTGCATATTTTGGATCAGAGAGTCGCTTACAACTTTACTTTTTCTCTTCATTTTTTATCATAAAGTTATATAAAATTTTACACACAGCAACTATTCTTCTTGCTACTTACCTTTCCTCCATGCACTCAATCTTTCACCCACGCCGACTCCAAAGCAACCCCATGCAAGGCAAGTAGCCTCGACCTTCCTCCCTCCTTCCATGCTTAAATGCAGCGGCCAGAACACTCCCTGCAACTCGTGCCAGTCTCCATCTGCTTCCTTCCAATATCTGTGCCGTGAACCACATGCTTCACCACATGTTTTGCATGGTAATACAATATATGTTATTTGTATATATAACTTTACTTGAGTATGGTTTTAAATTATATGCAGATCCAGATTTACATATAAATGTTCCTATATATGTTTGTATAAGGGTGTTTGTTTATGTTTGTTTAAATTTTTATGAAATAGCTTGCTTTCATGGATGTTACTTATATATTTTATTATATAAGGATTATATATTTTAGTTCCCACTGTTCTGTTTTAAGATAAATATATATATATATATTATGTTAGTGATAACATTTATGACTTCATATATTTGTGTACCGATGCATCATTAGTTATATAACAAGTTGGTCGAATAGGTTATAAATTGTAGTATTATATATGTATATATTATATTATAAGAAGTTGTTGCTATATATATTTTAAGTTAGATATAAATGTAAGATTATAGATATAGTGATTCGGGTGGTGTTGCTCATATAGGATAGTGGAGTATGAATCTATATATATATATTGCGTGTATATATATGTCTTAATGTATATGTTTATAGTGTATGGGCTTTATAACTTCTAATTTGAAGGACATGTGTATATTATATATGTGAATCTATGCTTTTGTCTATATATTTTACAAGTAAGTTTGTTAGATAGAGAGCTGTTTATAATATATATTTCCTGTTCATATGAATAGAAATGATTTATATATTTCCATATTAAAAGTATTATATTTCACTGTTTAAAAGTATATAGGCTGTGTATTTGGAAGTTTATATGCACTGTTAGATTGTATTTTATATATATATTTTTGGTAGCTTACTTAAATTTCTGCATTGATGATCTTTACTTTTTTTTTTCAAGGAGCTTATATAAATTCTTAGTGGTCATAACAGTTGATGGTATATGGGTATATATGCATACAATAATATTGGTTTGTTAGCATGTTATAATATTTAAATCATAATGGGTCAGTTCATTCGTATATAGATTATATATATAGTTATATATATGTTATCATATGGCTATGTATATAATTATAAGTATTATATGTATAGACATGTTTGTTTTATTCTATGTGTTTAATTAAAACAATGATTTTAAATGTATATACATACTTATTTTATATTGTTTCAGAATATAATAATCGAGTTCATGGAAATAATAATAATATATAAAATTGCTTTGTCACGACCCGAAATCCAATTTTCGAAAATCGACATCAAATACCTCACTTGTATTTGACTGCCGAAGATTCAAACATCGAACTCTAGTCGGATGGAGCTTATAACAACATTAGATGAATATAAAATAGCAGAACAAAACAAATATCATTGATCATAGATGCAACATCATCACAATATCCATTACAACATATAACATCAATATGAGAGTGCTACGTATTGATACAACAACAACATAATGATAACTTCACAACAACACAACAATAAAGTCTTCAAAAGGTTCCAACCTACATCTACAATGATAAGGTATTAAAAAACTTCAACACTTCAAAAGGTTACTAAAGCCAAAACTTTCAAAATCCGATTGTTTCCAAACAAAAAGACTTTAAAATCCAGCTAGCACCAAAACACGAAAACTTACTACTAGGCTGCCATGTGGAAATTATAGGCACCCAGAGTTTAGAAATGTAACGACCCGTTAAATTTATGATATTTAATAAAATGAATTAATATAACTTCTAATTTGGTTAAGAATAAATGTAGAAATTTGGTATAGTGGTTGCAATTTAGTGTAATTATAAAATTTTATGATAATAGATGTGGATAATGTAAATTTTCACAACTTGATTTAAAGTAATTTTGAAGAAACAAATAAATGTTGAATTTGTGAATGTTAGTATAAATATTAACTTAAATGGTGTTCATTAATACAAAGATGTAATTAGTGTAGATAGTAATAATTTATGCCTGTAGTGAAAGGAAAAGAAAACTAATAGAAACATAAAATTTATTTTATGTAAACAAAAGTATAGTTTTGAACAAACTTATGAAAATTGATAGAAACAGTGTTTGTAATCAGTTTGGTTATTTTATATTTGAAAGATAGAGATGTGTAAATACGTTAATGAATATAAAATGGGAAGGAATGGTAGAATGAAAAGAATATATATAATAATAAGCATTTGATTCAATTAAGGGAATTAAATTATAATAAATGGTCATTTAATAAATTCAACGTTTGTGAGAAATCATAATAGTTGTGTAAAATGTGTACAAACTTGGATTTGGAAGTTTATTGGATTTATAACGGTTTTGTTATTAAGTGTATGAGTTTAAAAGTTATTCCCTTTTGTAAAGTAATAGAAGAATGCATAAGATATAAACAGGGCTTAATAGAATTGACACTTAATGAATTGAATAAATTACCCATTTATGTAGATATGTATAGTGGACAATAAATGGCCTAAGCAAATATAAAATGGAATAATCATTGAGATTTGTACTATGAAAATAAATAGTAACATTTATTTGCAAGGAATAAAAGACTATTTAGGTGACTAGAATTTGGAGTAATGACTATTGTATGTTACCTACCCTTGTTTCTTGTTAATTTAGATTTTGGGAATCAAATTCAGTTTATTCGCCAATTTACCGCAGTTAAAGTGAAATGAATTGGTGATTGAGAAATGTTAAATACAAATAAGATGTAAACCAAAGAAAATCCCATTTGTAATAAATTATGTAGAATAAAGTAAAGAAACTAGGAAATGAAAATGTGAAAATGTGGATGCAGTGAGATCTTAAGTGATAATAACCTTGTTAGGCAAGTGATAACGGAATTTTGTGTATATGTAATATTTACTGGTGTGTCAAGTAATAAACACATAGATGCAAGAAAAGGAAAGTTGGTAGCAATCTATATATGTTATTTATCTTACTTAGTATATTAAATAAGGTTTGGAATTCAAATTTTAATTAAAGGAGTTGGTAGCACGTTAGTAGGAAATAATTGTAAGGGTGGGATAACAACTACTATAAACTACCTAATTTAAATGAGTCAATGAACTTATTTGAAATAATGTTCATCTAAATATGAGTAATTAAAATGGCGGGGTCAACAATAAACGTTACTTTAGAATTAATTTATATTTTAACGGAAGTGTGAAAGTAAAGCAATAGAAGCGTAAACTTATCAAGGTAGAATTTAGTAGTGTAATGAAAAAATGTTAAGAATGTTATAGTATAATGATTGATTGGAAATCAAAATTTACTTGTTTGAATGTAACTTTAGGGAAATTGGATTTAATTAAAATAAAAAGGAAGAAAAAAAATTTGGATGAAATTTAATGTTGGAATATTATGTAAATATAAACTTAGATAAAATTTAAGGATATCTACGTAATAGAGTGTAAAACCAATGTTAATTTCATCTATTTAATACTAATAGGTTAATAATAGAATGAAGAGTAAATTTAATGTTAAGTTAATATGAATTAAGGTAATATTGGGGAATAATGTGAATTTTCTTCATAATATGATAAGTTGTAGAATACAACGTAAACTTAAGTATAACCTTTGGATTGAAAACATTGTTAAGGGTTACCTGTTAAATTTGGATGGAATTGGCAATAAATGTTACACTTATGGGTAAGGAAATAAAAATGTCCAGAATTTGAGTACATTAAGAAATGGGGATTGAAATTGAAATCTTGCAAAGAATCTAATAATACGTTACATAAGTGTTAAATTAAGGTAACATTTGGAAAATATGATAATGATTTTCAAATTGAACAAGTTGTGGAATTAATAAGGATGGAAGAAAAAAAAATCAAGATTTATTTTATTTATTGGAATGAAAAATTTATAATTTGATTTATTGCGAATAATTGAAATTTAATTTGGTAATTGGCGAAATGATTAATGATTGAATTAACATAGAACTTGTTGTTAGTTATTAAAATTGTTTAAGAAATCAAAGGAGAGAAATTTTATAAAATTTTAAATTTTGTAATTGGATTGGCTAAAGTGGGAAAATGGAATTAATCAACGTTGTTACTTTTATCTCCTTCCCTATTAGATCCTTATGTGATTGCATCCACATTTATTGTTGATTATTCCTATATATTGTCACCAATTAATCGTACTTGATGTATGTTTAGCAATTTTGTCACACAGTTAAAGTATGAATATATATATATATATGATGTATTCAAAATTTTCTGTATCTAGCACTTAATTAATTTAGAATCAAACTAACGAAACGTGTCATTTATTTTTGTCCCTCCATATTCATTTTCTTTCTAATTAATAAATACCTCTTTTTAATACCTGCTACTTTAAAAAAAAAAAGGATGGTTCATATTTGCTATATTTCAATACCAAGTGTTCATATTCACTTTATTTCTAATTAATAGCAGCCTCTCCTTTCAAATCTATTTGTCCCTAAACCTAACTCTAACCTTATAAATAACCTACTTCTTATTCTTCTATTACATTTTGTTTCTCCTAACTCTAACCCTAGCCTCCATGCTATTCTTCTTCTTCTTCTTCTTCTTCTTCTTCTTCTTCTTCTTTTTTCTTGTTTTTCTCAAAGCTCCTTATTATCTCTCATTTTAATTTTTTTTTCTTTCTCTTCAAATATTCTTCTTCTCCTTCTTCAAATTTACTTCTATTTCAAACTTTCTTCTTTTCAAATCTAGATCTTCTCTTCCGTTTTCAGTTCTTATTTTAATCATTTTTTTTCAATTCTTCTTTTTCAAATCTTCGTTTTCTTTCAAACCTTTTAAAATACATACATTCATATAATAAGGAGGAAAATTAAAGTAAATCGAAATAAAAGAAAAATTACGGAACAAAGTTAGCAATCAAGAAGAAGCATATGCGTTTTTCACGAGGGAAGGTGGATGTGGCACGGTATTTTATTTTGTTTTGTTTATTTTTAATTTTTTTATTTCAATTGCAAATCGTTTAATTGTGATAACTTTCACATACGAACTCCGTTTCACACGAAATTTCTTTTGTTAGGATCGTAATTAAATTCCGGATCTGATGACGCTGGTTTGGATAAATTTAGAGACCGTCAAATTTTGGGTTTAAATCGGATTTACATTCGATTTAAATTCAAAAGGTGAGTGTTTTGACCCACTCACAATTACTAGAAGCTTTTATGTTTGTTAAATAAATTTTAGAAATGAATAGAAATTTATTTATGAGTATTTGGCATGTTTATTTCATTCATATCTGTTGAATTGCATTTTATTAAATTTAACTGTTAATTTAGTTGACTGTTGGAAATTTTTGTTGCATATGAATTGCTAGTTAACAGTTGTATAAATTATTACTGAATAAACTGTTAGATTAATAGTTGATAAATTTAATTTGAATAAACTGCCAGTTATCACCTGTTATATATGATCATATATATAATTGTTATTGATTGATATTGATCGATGTTGTGATTGGATGATGGATGTGTTGTTGAATGGATGTTTTATTTGATATCATTAAACTGCAAGTTAGCATACATTTTACATTTCATTCGGGATTGTGGTTTGAAATGATAAAACCGCAAAGTTTTATTTTTAAATTGCGGATTGAAATGATAAATATCCGTATCACTTGACCATAGGATAGAAAATTATATACAGGCACCGCGGTCTATATATAACTATTTTAATGTGATTTCTATGGTTTGGATTGAATACGGTCTATAAATCTTAAATTTATGTTGTATAAATATTTTATTCCATATTTATATACCTATGAAGTTGGAATTTTGAAATTAAAAGGAATATAAATTTCTTTATTGAAAATGGAAGAAATTTAGAAAATGGAGTTTGGTAAATTTATATCCTATGTTTAAATGTAAAGTTGGAAATTTTAAGATATGATATTTGTAATTGGATTTTCCCAAAATAAATAGAAATGGATATTCTAGTATAATTTGAAGTGGAAAAATTCTATATATATATATATATATATTTTACTAGAAATTGAAGTCTTATTAATTATGGATTTTATGTGAATGGTCAAGATTAATTAATAGAATATTGATTTTGAAAGGATAAAAATCCAACTTTAGTTGAAATTTAATGCTCAAAAATGGATATAAATATATATAAAATTGAAATGGTTTTGGGACTTGAAGTAATATTTTGGATTTTGGTTTAACTTTAAAACAAGAAATATTTGGAAAGCCATGTAATTTATTCTTTATAAAACAACAGTAAAGTTAAACCTTTTTAATTCGCATACCGTTGAATATCCAAACCATTTAGTTTTGAAAATAATGGTTTTAAAATACTATGGATTTTCGAAGAATTATGTTGAAAGTTACAAACAAAATATTGGTTACATGGGATATTAAATAATAAAAAGTGACATAATTTTTGGAAAGGAAAATTTTATTTGGGAAACGATATCATTGATTTGGGCTTTTATAAAATAATATGAAAATAAATTGTTTGTGTTTTTAAAGAAGAAATGATATCGTAATATTATGGTTTTGAAAGGGATTATATTCTGGTTTTAAAGTATAAACTGTTTTTAAATAACCGCGGTGTTATAATAACGATTGGTTGGCAAAGAGACCGGGATCGGATATGGACATACTCTCTGTCGATACCGAAAACCACTTTGACTAACCGTGTACGCGGTGGAGATTCCAGAATGAAGTAGGTGGTGGCGACGTTTCATGTAAGGTAAATACGTGGACCCAACTCCCGTGAGTTGGCATAAGGTGGCTAAAACAGGAGCGATTCTCAGGCCAATGAGGTCATTCCTCTGATCGGACGCTCCTCTTCGATATTATACTTTGACTTGGATTTGATTCAGTGGCCACTTCTATATTTTGATCTTGGGGAGTTAGTCCGAGGTGGGCGGTAACTGCGGCTACGCGTTTCCACCAGCCTGGATAGCAATTGGTATATCTACCCTGGCATTGCCTAGTTGTGCCGTGTCACCTACCATATCGAGCCTTTACTACGAGTTTCTATTTGTGTCGTACCTATGGAGTATCCTCTGGTAGCTTCCCGATCAGGAGGTATTACGGTACTGTATAGACTATTGGCATTTTACGTGTTAAGGTGGAAAATGTAAAGCCTTAACGCTATTTAAAAGTAAGTTTATTTTATAAATAGACACTATTATAATAGCGCAATATACTACATAGTAAATAGTTTAACGGATCCTTAGGAGATGTAAATCCCGAGCATCTCTTGAGTTACTGTACTCATATTTATTTCTGTTTATTTAACTCACATAAGATATTCTAGTCTGACTCGAGTGTTTTTGTCTTTTCAAATTCGCTCGGGTCAGTCCGAGCATTTCAGGATAGCAGATTTAGCTTGGAGGACGAAGACGAAGATTCAGCATTATTTTATATATAGTATTGCACCACACACTCTTTATATTCCGCTGCATTGTTGTATTGGTATGTGTAACTCTGATGTTCATTGTATAAGTGAAATAACTGTTTTGTAAACTGTTTGAACTGTATATTTATTATTATATTTTATCCTTCCGCTGTGAGATTCTATTTTGTTTTATTCCTTCTCTGTTTTTCTGATCTACCCCATAACACTCCGTCCTTGCGTATGCTTTGAATTGGCACGTGTGTCGGTTTAAAGTGTGCGAAAAGGCGGGATGTTACAGTTGGTATCAGAGCTTTGGTTTAGCGATAAACCTTGGCTTTGTGGGGTTTGACTCTTTGTTAATAGGGTAGTAATATCCTATGGGAGTCGCTGAGTGTATATATATAAGAGAGCGTATTTGTTAGTATTAATAAAAAGATTTTTATATTGTGTTAATCTGTTCCGCTTTGTATTTATAAATTCTGATTGATGCATGGGACGCTATGTCATCAATAGGGATTTCTAAACACTTAATAGGACAGACCAACATAATATTTGTTTTAATATAGGTGAATGAAAGAATTTTGCCTATTATATTTTCTATATATAAAAATATTTTTATAAAGATATATATATATTTGGTTGCTATAGATTGGGTGTTAGGAAATAAAATATTTATAATAACTGAAGCTAAGTTGAAATTATGATAAATCAAATTGGAGATTTTAGAACTTAAGTCCGGGATTTTTTCCAAATCTGCTTTCAAAGAATTTGTGAAATTTATTGATTTGGTTTATAAGAAATTTCTTATATAAATATTTCGTATAATTTGGAAGAATTGTTTTAAAGAAGATTTTGGGAAAAAAAAAATTAAATTCTGTACTTTCCTCTCTGTCGCTGGAAAATAAATTCGGTGATGACGGCCGCATCATCGACTTTCATTTCGAGTTTCGAAGGGGAAAGGCCACTGTAGTAAATTTTACTGCAGATTTATTTTGAACTTTTCTAAAAATTTTCTTTTATTGCTCTAACTATAATTAGAGATATTGAGTTGTAAGAACTTATTTATCTATTATTCTGAAATAAATTGAAATTTAACCCGGTATTTAATTCTAAATTTTTCCGTTAATTAATTGTTAAAATTTGTTAGTGAAATAAAAGTTAAGTAATAAATGAATTGAAACCTCTAATTGAAATAAGAGAATAATTGCAAAGCTATAAAGAGGAATTTGCATACATATGAGACAAAGAGTAATATGGATAAACATTAAATTTAATTAAAAGAATGGAGATTAAACTTGTATAAGTTCAATTGCAATTTCCTTAACATAAATAACTTACCCAAATATAAAAGTTGAAGTGTTAAATGAGAAACTGGAATTGAATATTTTACAAGTAGGAATTTAGAAAAATGAAGTATTCAATAAATTACTGTTATAATAAGAATTTAATGGTATAAACTTAGGTTATCATTGAAATTTTACTGAAAAAGGGTTAAGAATTATTAATAGATGATATGAACCTAAGTATATAAAATGAAATTCAAAATAAGAATTGATTGTATGATTATTGACTTAAGTATGTTTTAATCTTCCCTATTCTAATATAATGGAAAGTAGGAAAAATTAAATGACTGCAATTCATAGTTAATGGATAAATAAAAACTTCCACTTATAAGAATGAATGTTAGCAGATTAAGAATTTAGGGGAAATCTTACAAGTGAAGAGTAAGGAAATGAAGATATTCAAAATATTTGTTGTTATTAATGAGAATTTATTTTATAAACTTAGGTAATAAAAGAAAACTTAAGTAATAAAAGGAAATACAAATATAATGAATTTTGGGATAATTGGAAAATAAAACTTGTAAGAACAAAGAAATCCCTCATAAATGAAGGGAAGAAAATCAAACCACTGAAGTATGAAATAAATGTATAATAAGCTATTTTGGTGTTGATTTGAATTGTTTGGTTGATGTATGGTTGTTGGGTAAGGAATTTTGAAGTTGTTGGATGGAGAAATAATCTATCTTTGTTCCATCTAAGACTGTTGAGTAAAGGATGCACTTGATAGTTATTTTACATTTCGTACAATTTCGGAATTTGAACCTAACAACTAATTGTTTGTTTGATTGAATGATTTTGTTTGCGGTGTGTGCTGTTTGTTAAAATGTATGGTTGTTGCATTTGATTGGATATGAATGATTGAATCCACTAGAATAGTTCATTTTAAAATAAATATTTAACCTTTTAGGCTTATAAGAAAATACAGGTTATGGAAGCAACTGCTACTGCTTTTGGTTCCGTAATAATAAGCGTATTGCCCGACAAAAAGGTACGTTTCCGGATTACGTATAAAGCGCTATTTTATATATTTTCCCGTGTTGGGATATTTTATTTGGATAATATGTGTGATATATTTGTATATTTGGATATTATATTTTCTCCAGAGTCCCTCCGTACAAAGGAGACTTTGCCAAAATTTTCAGGAAATTTTGGACTTAGAATTTTGTGAAAGTATTTTCCCAACTTTAATAATTCAAGTATTAAAGGATATAATGATTATAAAACAAGTATATTTCATTAAAGGAAATTAATCCAGTAAAATATTGTTTATAAGTTAATATTTGAAATAAGATGCACTGTAAATCTTCCTCCTCCCTTCTTTTTCCTTTTCGGGGACGAAAAGTTTTGAGTGGGGGAGATTGTAACGACCCGTTGAATTTATGATATTTAATAAAATGAATTAATATAATTTCTAATTTGGTTAAGAATAAATGTAGAAATTTGGTATAGTGGTTGCAATTTAGTGTAACTATAAAATTTTATGATAATAGATGTGGATAATGTAAATTTTCACAACTTGATTTAAAGTAATTTTGAAGAAACAAATAAATGTTGAATTTGTGAATGTTAGTATAAATATTAACTTAAATGGTGTTCATTAATACAAAGATGTAATTAGTGTAGATAGTAATAATTTATGCCTGTAGTGAAAGGAAAAGAAAACTAATAGAAACATAAAATTTATTTTATGTAAACAAAAGTATAGTTTTGAACAAACTTATTAAAATTGATAGAAACAGTGTTTGTAATCAGTTTGGTTATTTTATATTTGAAAGATAGAGATGTGTAAATACGTTAATGAATATAAAATGGGAAGGAATGGTAGAATGAAAAGAATATATATAATAATAAGCATTTGATTCAATTAAGGGAATTAAATTATAATAAATGGTCATTTAATAAATTCAACATTTGTGAGAAATCATAATAGTTGTGTAAAATGTGTACAAACTTGGATTTGGAAGTTTATTGGATTTATAACGGTTTTGTTATTAAGTGTATGAGTTTAAAAGTTATTCCCTTTTGTAAAGTAATAGAAGAATGCATAAGATATAAACAGGGCTTAATAGAATTGACACTTAATGAATTGAATAAATTACCCATTTATGTAGATATGTATAGTGGACTATAAATGGCCTAAGCAAATATAAAATGGAATAATCATTGAGATTTGTACTATGAAAATAAATAGTAACATTTATTTGCAAGGAATAAAAGACTATTTAAGTGACTAGAATTTGGAGTAATGACTATTGTATGTTACCTACCCTTGTTTCTTGTTAATTTAGATTTTGGGAATCAAATTCAATTTATCCGCCAATTTACCGCAGTTAAAGTGAAATGAATTGGTGATTGAGAAATGTTAAATACAAATAAGATGTAAACCAAAGAAAATCCCATTTGTAATAAATTATGTAGAATAAAGTAAAGAAACTAGGAAATGAAAATGTGAAAATGTGGATGCAGTGAGATCTTAAGTGATAATAACCTTGTTAGGCAAGTGATAACGGAATTTTGTGTATATGTAATATTTACTGGTGTGTCAAGTAATAAACACATAGATGCAAGAAAAGGAAAGTTGGTAGCAATCTATATATGTTATTTATCTTACTTAGTATATTAAATAAGGTTTGGAATTCAAATTTTAATTAAAGGAGTTGGTAGCACGTTAGTAGGAAATAATTGTAAGGGTGGGATAACAACTACTATAAACTACCTAATTTAAATGAGTCAATGAACTTATTTGAAATAATGTTCATCTAAATATGAGTAATTAAAATGGCGGGGTCAACAATAAACGTTACTTTAGAATTAATTTATATTTTAACGGAAGTGTGAAAGTAAAGCAATAGAAGCGTAAACTTATCAAGGTAGAATTTAGTAGTGTAATGAAAAAAATGTTAAGAATGTTATAGTATAATGATTGATTGGAAATCAAAATTTACTTGTTTGAATGTAACTTTAGGGAAATTGGATTTAATTAAAATAAAAAGGAAGAAAAAAAATTTGGATGAAATTTAATGTTGGAATATTATGTAAATATAAACTTAGATAAAATTTAAGGATATCTACGTAATAGAGTGTAAAACCAATGTTAATTTCATCTATTTAATACTAATAGGTTAATAATAGAATGAAGAGTAAATTTAATGTTAAGTTAATATGAATTAAGGTAATATTGGGGAATAATGTGAATTTTCTTCATAATATGATAAGTTGTAGAATACAACGTAAACTTAAGTATAACCTTTGGATTGAAAACATTGTTAAGGGTTACCTGTTAAATTTGGATGGAATTGGCAATAAATGTTACACTTATGGGTAAGGAAATAAAAATGTCCAGAATTTGAGTATATTAAGAAATGGGGATTGAAATTGAAATCTTGCAAAGAATCTAATAATACGTTACATAAGTGTTAAATTAAGGTAACATTTGGAAAATATGATAATGATTTTCAAATTGAACAAGTTGTGGAATTAATAAGGATGGAAGAAAAAAAAAATCAAGATTTATTTTATTTATTGGAATGAAAAATTTATAATTTGATTTATTGCGAATAATTGAAATTTAATTTGGTAATTGGCGAAATGATTAATGATTGAATTAACATAGAACTTGTTGTTAGTTATTAAAATTGTTTAAGAAATCAAAGGAGAGAAATTTTATAAAATTTTAAATTTTGTAATTGGATTGGCTAAAGTGGGAAAATGGAATTAATCAACGTTGTTTCTTTTATCTCCTTCCCTATTAGATCCTTATGTGATTGCATCCACATTTATTGTTGATTATTCCTATATATTGTCACCAATTAATCGTACTTGATGTATGTTTAGCAATTTTGTCACACAGTTAAAGTATGAATATATATATATGATGTATTCAAATTTTTCTGTATCTAGCACTTAATTAATTTAGAATCAAACTAACGAAACGTGTCATTTATTTTTGTCCCTCCATATTCATTTTCTTTCTAATTAATAAATACCTCTTTTTAATACCTGCTACTTTAAAAAAAAAAAAGGACGGTTCATATTTGCTATATTTCAATACCAAGTGTTCATATTCACTTTATTTCTAATTAATAGTAGCCTCTCCTTTCAAATCTATTTGTCCCTAAACCTAACTCTAACCTTATAAATAACCTACTTCTTATTCTTCTATTACATTTTGTTTCTCCTAACTCTAACCCTAGCCTCCATGCTATTCTTCTTCTTCTTCTTCTTCTTCTTCTTCTTCTTCTTCTTTTTTCTTGTTTTTCTCAAAGCTCCTTATTATCTCTCATTTTAATTTTTTTTTCTTTCTCTTCAAATATTCTTCTTCTTCTTCTTCAAATTTACTTCTATTTCAAACTTTCTTCTTTTCAAATCTAGATCTTCTCTTCCGTTTTCAGTTCTTATTTTAATCATTTTTTTTCAATTCTTCTTTTTCAAATCTTCTTTTTCTTTCAAACCTTTTAAAATACATACATTCATATAATAAGGAGGAAAATTAAAGTAAATCGAAATAAAAGAAAAATTACGGAACATAGTTAGCAATCAAGAAGAAGCATATGCGTTTTTCACGAGGGAAGGTGGATGTGGCACGGTATTTTATTTTGTTTTGTTTATTTTTAATTTTTTTTATTTCAATTGCAAATCGTTTAATTGTGATAACTTTCACATACGAACTCCGTTTCACACGAAATTTCTTTTGTTAGGATCATAATTAAATTCCGGATCTGATGACGCTGGTTTGGATAAATTTAGAGACCGTCAAATTTTGGGTTTAAATCGGATTTACATTCGATTTAAATTCAAAAGGTGAGTGTTTTGACCCACTCACAATTACTAGAAGCTTTTATGTTTGTTAAATAAATTTTAGAAATGAATAGAAATTTATTTATGAGTATTTGGCATGTTTATTTCATTCATATCTGTTGAATTGCATTTTATTAAATTTAACTGTTAATTTAATTGATTTATTGTGTATTAATTGACTGTTGGAAATTTTTGTTGCATATGAATTGCTAGTTAACAGTTGTATAAATTATTACTGAATAAACTGTTAGATTAATAGTTGATAAATTTAATTTGAATAAACTGCCAGTTATCACCTGTTATATATGATCATATATATAATTGTTATTGATTGATATTGATCGATGTTGTGATTGGATGATGGATGTGTTGTTGAATGGATGTTTTATTTGATATCATTAAACTGCAAGTTAGCATACATTTTACATTTCATTCGGGATTGTGGTTTGAAATGATAAAACCGCAAAGTTTTATTTTTAAATTGCGGATTGAAATGATAAATATCCGTATCACTTGACCATAGGATAGAAAATTATATACAGGCACCGCGGTCTATATATAACTATTTTAATGTGATTTCTATGGTTTGGATTGAATACGGTCTATAAATCTTAAATTTATATTGTATAAATATTTTATTCCATATTTATATACCTATGAAGTTGGAATTTTGAAATTAAAAGGAATATAAATTTCTTTATTGAAAATGGAAGAAATTTAGAAAATGGAGTTTGGTAAATTTATATCCTATGTTTAAATGTAAAGTTGGAAATTTTAAGATATGATATTTGTAATTGGATTTTCCCAAAATAAATAGAAATGGATATTCTAGTATAATTTGAAGTGGAAAAATTCTATATATATATATATATATATATATATATATATATATTTTACTAGAAATTGAAGTCTTATTAATTATGGATTTTATGTGAATGGTCAAGATTAATTAATAGAATATTGATTTTGAAAGGATAAAAATCCAACTTTAGTTGAAATATTAATGCTCAAAAATGGATATAAATATATATAAAATTGAAATGGTTTTGGGACTTGAAGTAATATTTTGGATTTTGGTTTAACTTTAAAACAAGAAATATTTGGAAAGCCATGTAATTTATTCTTTATAAAACAACAGTAAAGTTAAACCTTTTTAATTCGCATACCGTTGAATATCCAAACCATTTAGTTTTGAAAATAATGGTTTTAAAATACTATGGATTTTTGAAGAATTATGTTGAAAGTTACAAACAAAATATTGGTTACATGGGATATTAAATAATAAAAAGTGACATAATTTTTGGAAAGGAAAATTTTATTTGGGAAACGATATCATTGATTTGGGCTTTTATAAAATAATATGAAAATAAATTGTTTGTGTTTTTAAAGAAGAAATGATATCGTAATATTATGGTTTTGAAAGGGATTATATTTTGGTTTTAAAGTATAAACTGTTATTAAATAACCGCGGTGTTATAATAACGATTGGTTGGCAAAGAGACCGGGATCAGATATGGACATACTCTCTGTCGATACCGAAAACCACTTTGACTAACCGTGTACGCGGTGGAGATTCCAGAATGAAGTAGGTGGTGGCGACGTTTCATGTAAGGTAAATATGTGGACCCAACTCCCGTGAGTTGGCATAAGGTGGCTAAAACAGGAGCGATTCTCAGGCCAATGAGGTCATTCCTCCGATCGGACGCTCCTCTTCGATATTATACTTTGACTTGGATTTGATTCAGTGGCCACTTCTATATTTTGATCTTGGGGAGTTAGTCCGAGGTGGGCGGTAACTGCGGCTACGCGTTTCCACCAGCCTGGATAGCAATTGGTATATCTACCCTGGCATTGCCTAGTTGTGCCGTGTCACCTACCATATCGAGCCTTTACTACGAGTTTCTATTTGTGTCGTACCTACGGAGTATCCTTTGGTAGCTTCCCGATCAGGAGGTATTACGGTACTGTATAGACTATTGGCATTTTACGTGTTAAGGTGGAAAATGTAAAGCCTTAACGCTATTTAAAAGTAAGTTTATTTTATAAATAGACACTATTATAATAGCGCAATATACTACATAGTAAATAGTTGAACGGATCCTTAGGAGATGTAAATCCCGAGCATCTCTTGAGTTACTGTACTCATATTTATTTCTGTTTATTTAACTCACATAAGATATTCTAGTCTGACTCGAGTGTTTTTGTCTTTTCAAATTCGCTCGGGTCAGTCCGAGCATTTCAGGATAGCAGATTTAGCTTGGAGGACGAAGACGAAGATTCAGCATTATTTTATATATAGTATTGCACCACACACTCTTTATATTCCGCTGCATTGTTGTATTGGTATGTGTAACTCTGATGTTCATTGTATAAGTGAAATAACTGTTTTGTAAACTGTTTGAACTGTATATTTATTATTATATTTTATCCTTCCGCTGTGAGATTCTATTTTGTTTTATTCCTTCTCTGTTTTTCTGATCTACCCCATAACACTCCGTCCTTGCGTATGCTTTGAATTGGCACGTGTGTCGGTTTAAAGTGTGCGAAAAGGCGGGATGTTACAAGAAAGGAAACAATAAACTTCGGGTCAGTCATGAGACTGGTATGAGTAAACAAAAACAGTTTCTTTGAATAAAAATAAATTTATAAAAGAAAATCTGGTATGCTTTTGAAAAATAAAACTACTATAAGGCCTCCCCGCACACACACAATGCAATCGCACAATTGGAGGAGATCCCCCTTATGATAGTCAAATATGCTTGATACGGGAAAACTCTTTTGATATTATTACTAGTGCATAGTGTGAAAATATTTTGAAAGTATAATATTAAACTTGGCCAGCATAGGTACCATTATACTATGCCTACTATAGCTGCCATGTCAAATGGAAGGTTCTACAACTAAAACCGTACTGGGTTCGTATTGGGAATTGGATTTACAACAAATGGTCAGGCTAAGGAACTTCCTATTGCCACATGGATACGCCTATGGAGGGACGTCCTGAGAACTTATCCGGCTCTCTGCCAACACAAGGCCAGGTTACCTCTGTAACTAGGTAACTACTACTCAAGTATGCTACCCCCGGTCATTTGCGACATTTATTCTAGGGCCCTCAACCACAAAGCAACAACCACACAGTAATGAGATTGCAGCAATCGCATAGGTTAAGTACCTGGCCCCCATACCATAATGCCACGTTTTTCCAGAAGGAAATGACATACCCTAAAGGGCGCAACCCTTATAACCTCGTCGCTTCTTTGCTGTTTCGACCATTTCCGCGGTGTGAGGTCTGGTGAGGTCTCGTCCACAAAGCCTACGCTTTACACGAAAGCCATGCTTTGATCACAAATGATCAACAAATGATCATCAACACACAGCAGCACTTAGCATGCCACACTACCAAATTGGGAGTATATCGCCGATAACCTTCAACTACATAACCTCTAAGCTTGTACGTCCCAAAGAAGGGTGTTAAGCTAAGAGGATAAAGTCTCCGCCGCCAACAGATATGTATTTGAAAGAAATATGCTTTGTATTTCAAAACGTAGTGTCAGACATACAACCATACAAGTCTGTTTCGGGTTCGAATAGAACCGAAGGCACTTCGTCTGATAAAGGAAGAAGCCCTTGTAATCCAGGTATCCACAATCCCGATCGGACTCCCCATTACATGTGGAGATCTCTATACCGAAGCAACTCAGTGCAAAGACATTTGATAGGTTATCCCATCGTTCTCGAAGACACCCGGTCTTCACCACCCTCTTCAAATGTTATCCATTTCATCGTGTCACTATTCGGAATAGGTTATTTGACACATATTCTGCCTTTTAATCATATAGTCCCATTATTATCGATTCCAAAGCTGGAATCCTCATCTCGACGAATCCTTCCATATATTTCCTGAAGAAACTTGTCCTCTTTTTGCTTGTTGGCGATTTTCTCAAGAAGAGTAGGAGCAATGACAAGGTGAGCAAGAATAGCATGCTTCCTACTCAAGGCATCATCAACTACATTGGCCTTCTCGGGAGTATATAGAATATCTAGATCATAGGATGCCAGAAATTCCAACTAACGTTGTTGTCTTAGATTTAAATCTTTCTGGGTGAAGAGATATTTCAAAGATTGGTGGTCGGTGAATAATTCAAAATTTTCACCTAAAACAAAGAGAGTTCATTAAGTATATTTATTAAGTTAAATTTAATTTCCTAAATCGTTAAGAAAGTAAAAGAGGTTCTTACCCAGAAGATAATGTCGCCATATTTTCAAAGCGAAGATAATAGCTAGAAGCTCCAAATCATGGGTTGGGTAGTTTCTTTCATGTGGACGTAATTGTCTACTCGCGTAAGCAATTACCTTCCCATTCTGCTTAGTTCCGCACCCAAACCATCACCACAAGCATCAGTATAGACAGATAAACCCTATTTCCCATTGATAATAGAGAGAATATGTGCGGTGGTTAATCTCTTCTTCAACTCCTGAAAAGCATCGTCACATTTCGGAGTCCAATTGAATTTTGCATTCTTCATCGTTAGCTTAGTCAATGGACTATCTATCTTCGAAAAGCCCTGAACAAACTTCCAGTAATAACCCACTAAACCCAGAAAAATTCAGACTTCTTTTGGTGTAGTGGGTTTTCTCAATAAAGAATAGCAGAAATTTTGCTAGGATCAATAGAAATTCCTTCTTCATTTACAATGTGTCCGAGAAATTTATCTTCTTTGACCCAAAAATTGCATTTGGAAAATTTGGCAAACAGAATATTTCCCCTCAATATTTCCAGAATGATCTAAGATGCTCGGCATGCTCCTGTTCGGTCTTGGAATAGGCCAAAATATCGTCAATAAACACGAGCACAAATTTATTCAATACTTCCCGAAACACACAGGTCATTAGATCTACGAAGTATGCTGGAGCATTGGTTAGCCCGAAAGGCATGACTAAGCATTCGTAGAACATATTAGGACCCCTGAAGGTGGTCAAATGTACACAATATTCGGCAATTAGTAGCTGATGGAATCCCTGGGCTAGATCCATCTTCGAAAAGAAACGAGCGTCGTGCAATTGATCAAACGGATCATCAATTCTAGGCAGAGGAAATTTTTTCTTTAGAGTCGGCTTATTGAGATCGTGGTAGTCTACACACAACCTCAAAGATCCGTCAGATTTAGCAACAAACACCACTGCTGAATCCCATTTAGAAACACTAGGACGAATTAACCCTTTATTTAGCAAATCATTAGTTTGCTTGACTAATTCAACCCTTTCCCTAGGTGCTATCCTGCGACTTGCATGAATGACAGGACGAGCATTGGGTACTAGTTCAATTCTGAATTCTATTTCTCGATGGGGAGGTAAGGATTTCACTTCTTCGAACACGTCTGGAAAATCTCAGACAATAGGTATGGACTCCAGACTGGGTTCTGGGTAACCCAAGTTATAGATCAACCCATCTCTTTTAGGACTAGGGTCCTCACAAGAAATCTCAATGAAATCTCCAAATTTGGTTTTGATCGAAATCAATCATTTGTTACAATCCAATTTGGCTTCGTATTTGGTTAGCCAATCCATTCTGAGTAAGATTTCAAACTCATTAAAATCAAGGACAAAGAGACCGATAGGGAATTGGTAACAAGAATATGAGATAGGAACATCTCTACATCGAAGACAAAGGTTCGCGGGGCCTCCAATTGGATTTCTTTACACATATAGGCTCGTCAACAAAATAAGATTCAAGATTTAATTCATTTACAGCTTGCTGAGAGATAAAACTATGTGTAGCACCCGTGTCAAACAGAACTCTAACAATTCTATCATAAACAGTAAGGTTACCTTCCAGAACTTCTTTCCCCTTTTCTGCTTTGGAGGATGCAAGTTTGTCTTTGACTGTATACACCTTTGCTGTATGAGCTTACTTCATGGTTGGGTAGTCTTTAACCTCGTGTCCCAATTTCTAACAATAATAGAATTTTTTGGGTTTTGCTTGTACGGATTGATCTCTCTTTGGCTTCTTGCAACTTTTTGAGTAGTGGCCTTTTTCTAGACAATTGAACAAGCAACATTCCCTCCGGGCTTTCTTGATTGCTCTTCTTCTTCTCCTTACCCTGCCATGGTTTCTTGCCTCCAAATTTCCTTTTTTTCCAATTTTGATTGCTCGAATTTCCTTTCTCTACCGGGGCTTCTTGCATATCCAGTGTAGCATATCTGTACCCCATATCGAATATATCTAAAAAAGATTCTTTGACATGGCCAGTCATCCTTTCGTGGAACTTCTTATTCATCCCACGAATGAACCTTTCATTTTTATTTAAAGGTGTATTTACTAATTCTGGACTGAAACGAGACAATTCATTGAATTTGTTTAGATACTCCTCAAATGACAAACTCCCTTGCTTTAAGTCCATAAATTCCTAATACATTCGAGAAATTCCAGCTGATGGCATATAGCGCTTTTCAAATACTTCTTTAAATATATCCCAGGTAAACTCGTCTTCTGGTTCATCTATAGTGACTGCCTCCCACCATGCTGGGGCTTCTTCATGAAGTTGCCAAGAAGCTATGAGTCGCATATGATCATCTTGGAGCTTTAGCCCTTTAAAGATTCTTTCACATGATCTGATCCATGCTTGGGCTTCGACAATCGACTCCTGGCTAGTGAATGCCTTACCACCAAGCCTTGAGAAACTCTTATATAAATCAGCCAGATTCGACTGATGTTGAGTAGATAAAGATGCTTCTGCAATTGAGGGAACATGACCAACTGTTGTGACATTTCCTCAACCCCTAGCTCTTCCTCTTTGTTCGCTCATGCTTACTATCTATAATTAGTAAGAAAATTTTGATTTAGATATATGGACGAGATATCTTAAGGAATATCAGCAGTTAAAAGAAATAGACTAAGAAAATTTAGGGTTTTGATCTCGGTTATACTCATTCTAGGGTATACTTCACCCTATTTCTAATGAGCCATCTAATGTGTTATACTCTGTAGCTAAAGTTCTTACTCAACCTCTAGCTCTGATACCACTTGTCACGACCCAAAATCCAATGTTCGAAAATGGACATCAAATACCTCACTTGTATTCGACCGTCGAAGATTCAAACATCGAACTCTTATCGGATGAAGCTTATAACAACATTAGATGAATACAAAACAGCGGAACAAACGAATATCATTGATCACAAATACAACATCATCATAATATCCATTATAACATTTAACATCAATATCCGAATGCTACATATTGATACAACAACAACATATGATAACTTCACAACTGCACAACAATAAAGTCTTCAAAAGGTTCCAACCTACATCTACCAAGGTCTTCAAAAACTTCAACACTTCAAAAGGTTACTAAAGCCAAAACTTCCAAAATCTGATTGCTTCCAAAGAAAAAAGACTTCAAAGTCCAGCTTGGACTAAAACACGGAAACCTGCTACTAGGCTGCCCATGTGGAAACTATGGGCACCTAGAGTTTAGAAAGGAAACAATAAACTCCGGATCGGTCATGAGACTGGTATGAGTAAACAAAAACAGTTGCTTTGAATAAAAACAAATTTATAAAAGAAAATCCGGTATGCTTTTGAAAAATGAAACTACCATAAGGCCTCCCCGCACACGCACAATGTAATTGCACAATTGGAGGAGATTTCTCCTTATGATAGTAAAATATGCTTAATACGAGAAAACTCTTTTGATATTATTACTAGTGCATAGTGTGAAAATATTTCGAAAGTGGAATATTTATCTTAACCAGCATAGGTACCATTATACTATGCCTACTATAGCTGCCATGTTAAATGGCAGGTTCTATAACTAAAACTGTACTGGGCTCATATTGGGAATTGGATTTCCAACAAATAGTTAGGCTAAGGAACTTCCTATTGCCATATGGGTACGCCTCTAGAGGGACGTCCCGAGAACTTACCCGGCTCTCTACTAACACAAGGCCGGGTTACCTTTGTAACTAGGTAACTACTACTCGAGTATGCCACCCCCCAATTGTTTGCGACCTTTATCCGACGGCCCTCAACCACAAAGCAACAACCACACAATAACGAGATTGCAGCAACCACATAGGTTAAGTATCTAGGCTCCATACCATGATACCACCTTTTTCCAGAAGGAAATGACATACCCCAAAGGGCGCGACCCTCATAACCTTGCCAAATCTTTCCTGTTTCGACCATTTTCGAGATGTGAGGTCAGGGGAGGTCTCGTCTACAAAGCTACACTTTACACGAAAGCCATGCTTTCATCACAAATGATCAACAAATGGTCATCAACACACAGCAGCACTTAGCATGCCACACTATCAAATTGGGAGTATATCGCCGATAACCTTCAACTATATAACCTCTGAGCTCGTACGTCCCAAAGAAGGGTGTTAAGCTAAGAGAATAAATTCTCCGCCACCAACAGATATGTGTTTGAAAGAAATCTGCTTTATATCTCAAAGCATAGTGTCATACATATACAATCATAGAAGTCTATTTCGGGTTCAAACAGAACTCGAAGGCACTTCGTCCAATAAAGGAAGAAGCCCTTGCAATCCGGGTATCCACAATCCCGATCTGACTCCCCATCACATATGGAGATCTCTATACCGGAGCAACTCAGTGAAGACACATTCGACAGGTTATCCCATCGTTCTCGAAGACACCCGGGCTTCACCACCGTCTTCAAAAGCTATACATTTCGTCGTGTCACTATTCGAAATGGGTTATATGACACAAAGTCCTCTCCTGCCTAATCCGAATAGTGAGCGCTCAGTTTTAAAACACGGGGATGTATCAATCACAAAGATTCACATTCAGGGTTCGATGTGGGTTTCGGATAACCGACTGGAATCTAACTCCCTGTTGCATCGAAGTTTAACTGCCGTTTTATGGGCAAAAAGGGTTTTCACATTCACACAGAAATAAGTTACAGATGTCACAGCTCAGCACAAAGCAATTCACATTACATAGCATCACAATCACATATCAGAAATATCGATCCAGTACACAACATTTAATAATAGTCAATCATCTTCAATTAAGATGAATTAATTGTGTGATTTAAATTAATTAACCACATGATTATTTTCATTAATTATTTTTGATCAATGATTAATTTTTCTTAATTATGAATAAATTATATCTTAATTAACTTTATTAATTAATTATTCCTTAATTAATTAATTCTTAATTGTTCATTAATTAAATCTTAACTACTTTTATTAATTAATTATTTTTTAATTAATTAATCATTAATTACAAAGTAATTACAAATCATTAATTATTTAATCGTTATAAAAAAAAATTGTTTTTAAGTTAACAATTTAAATACTTAATTAACTTCTCAATTATTTTATTAAGTTATATCTAAAACAACTTTATTTAAAAATATAAGTTTAAAACATCTTTGAACTTAGTTAATTTCAAATAATTATTTCAATACCACTAACTTCACATTCCACTTAATAAACAATCGTCATTTTATAAAAAAAGAATTTAGAAATCAATTGGGCTTATATTTTTAAAAATTTAAAACTGGAAATGCTGTATCAAACAACCAATCCGAGGCTTTCTCGAGTCACACCCGAACAATAGTGCTCCTTGCTTCGAGTTTTACAAAGATTGACCCATGTAAAAAATTTCCCCACTTAAATATGTTTAAGTACTGAACCTACCCCGCACACACAAAAATTTCTTCGAGCTATAACTCGAGCTAATACGCGAATTTCACTTAAGCCACTTCAAGTCATTTTCCTTCTTCCCCAAACCGCTACCACCTGACACAAATTCGAAGTTGTGCACATGCACACTCCTTCCAGCCGGCTACAATGGGGGCTATTGTCGTCGATGTGTCGACGTTGACCTCCAGCACCACCCAAAACACCCAGAAAACCAAATCACCACCGAAATCGAAATTTCACTACTGAACCCAAACTGGAACGAAGGTTCGATCATTAATCCATCTCGTGTCAGCGACCAAGACCACCGGAGGCACACAAATTTGGCCATAGCTGCGTAAAGCTTTCCATCATCGATCGCCACTGGAGCGAGCAGTTCCGGTCCATTGACGGTGACACAACGATGCGTTTTCTGACCACGACCATTAATAGACTTTAAACCCTAATTGGTCGTCGTGCACTCGCCACAACAAATAAAAAAATTTGAGCATTTTTCTGACAAACTCTAACCTTCCAGCAAGCCACGACCATGATCTTAAGCTCCCAAACTATATTAATCACCAGAATTTCAAGAAAATAGCAATTCCGTTCATCCCCATATTCCTCAGCGAATACTTGATGCAAAATTTAATTTCACTTTTAAAAATCATCAACTTCAAAGAAGATTCAATATATATATATATATATATATATATATTCAATATTTGAAATCATGTTTGATGAAATTTCTGCTTATATTAAGTTTGCCTGTATTCTTCTATTTCCAAACAAGACTTTTGTATAATTTAATAACATTTATTTTTAAAATTTAGAGCATGATCATACAAACATGTTTTCTTTTAATCTCAAAGCCTAAAAACAATCTGTTATAGAGTTTTGGATTTTTGAGACATGTTTTGGAACCTGTAGGGATAGAACAGAGTCTATTTTGATGTATATAGGCATGCATCTTCATTTCCAGGTGCAAATATATACATGCAAACACACATTTATCATTCAAGCCTAACTATTGTTCACAGCAGCAAATTCAAGTTCAAATTAAGGAGTTCACTCACCTGACAAAAATTGAATGGAAAGCTTCCTGTCTGGTTAAAAAAATGAAAGCCTGGATATTTGTTTTTTATACTTTGAATCTTGAAATTTTTATCTACAACTTAATTGATATAGTTTTGCTTATTTTTATGATGGATTCACATGATTAATTGCACAACAACAAATTAAAATTTAAACTTTCTTACAGTTTTGTTTTCACTGCAACAGAGAAAACTTTGGTTTGCTATTTGAAATCCTGAAACTGATCGAGTCTTTGAAAACTTGATTTTTTTCTGCAACTGATTGATACAACTTGCTTAGTTCTTGCTTTATTACTGATCAACAAATTCAAACTTAAATTCTAAAAAGAATTTATTTTCCTTAAATTTAATTTAGAGGAACCCTGCTCTGCTTCTCGAAGAAAACTAGTGCTTGGTTACTATGATCTGCAGTTTGAAAATTTAATGTTAAATCTTGATTTTGTTGATTACTAATTCACTTAATTGTGAAGGTTTAAACTTGCCTGAGGTATGGAATTAAAATTCCTAGTTTGATGTTTGAGATAACTCTAAGGTTTTAAACTTTGAATTCAAGAAGATGTTTGCAATTTCATATTTTTCTTTTCTTTGGTGTTGAGATTCTCCGGTTTGTAATGTTCATAGATTTTTTCTTTTCTTTCAGAATTTTGAGAAGCTAAAGAATGAGATAAAGGAGCTGAAAGGATTTTCTGAATTTAAGTTTTATTTTTGTATTAATTATTCTAAATTGAATGACACTTGTTTAATTCTTTCTACATGTTAAACACTTGTTTTATTCTCTTATTACATGCTTGACATTTGTATTTTTATATGAGTTAAGTATTTTTAAATAAAACTTATGCCATATTTACTTTATTAACAAATACATTACCCATTAAAGATATTTGCTTTATATTAATACATTTTATTTAAAAGAGAATGTTTTGAAATTAAATACATATTAAATAAATTACATAGCTATATATTTATAAATTCAAATTATTTTTCTAAAACATTTACTTAAAATTCAAATTCAAATTCAATATCTAAATTCAAATCTACTCATATATGCACATATACATATATATTCACATATATATAAGATTTAAATTCAAATGATTTTTAAAACATTTGTTATTTTAATTTTTTAAACTCAAAAGAAATTGAAGTTTTATTCATATAAATTAACACATATTTTTTAATTCTGAACTTTTCAATTTAATTTCCAAAAGTTCAAATAAATTACCAAATTTAAGTTGATAAATTTTAGGATGTTACAGATTTTCCTTCTTAAGAAAATTTCATCCTTGAAATTTGAAAGAGAGAGAAAAGCAAACAAAGAATATACGAATTCACAAAAGGATAGAGAAATGGCTTACCAGTTTAAGCCGAGATATCCACTCTGCAATTGGGATATGATTTCTACATGCTATCTTTAGTTTTCCAAGTGCAGTCTTTTGGATCGCCACTCCACTGTACTTTAACCAGTTTCACAACTTTGTTCCTTAACTGCTTTTCATCACGATCTACAATCTTTATTGGTTCTCATATAACTGTTAAATTGGGAGTGATCTCGAGATCCTGCTGAGTAGCTTCTTCAATAATGCTATCTGGATCGTGCACATACTTCCAGAGGTTAGAAATATGGAACACATCACGCACGCCAGACAACCAGCTGGGCTGCTGTACTGGATAGGCTAAAGGACCGATCCTCTCCATAATAGGAAAAGGACCAATATACAGTGGTGCCAGCTTACCGGTCTTCCCAAACCTTATTACACCACAAATTGGAGATACTTTAAGAAAGACAGAGTCTCCAATCTAGAATTCCAAATCCCTTCTTCTACGATCATAATAACTCTTTTGACTACTTCGAGCCATTTTCAATTTCTTCCGTATAAAATCAACTTTTTCAGTGGCTTCTTTAATCATATTCAATCCAAGGATGAGTCTATCACCTGACTCTATCCAGCATGCAGGTGATCGACACGGATGACCATATAGAGCTTCAAAAGGAGCCATCTATATACTGGCCTCATAGCTATTGTTATATGAGAATTCGACCAGATGTAAATGGTCCTCCCAAGAACCACCAAAATCAAGTAAACAAGCATGCAATAGGTCTTCTAAGATTCGGTTAATCCTCTCAGCCTGCCTATCAGACTGTAGGTGATAAGCAGTGCTGAAATTCAGTTTTGTTCCCAATGCGGCTTGAAATGCCTCCCAATATCTACTAGTAAAGATCGGATCACGATCACTCACTATACTCCTAGGAATACCATGGAGACGGACAATTTCCTTTATATATAGTTCTGCTAAGCTTGCCGCTATCCGAGTGTATTCCACTGGAATGAAGTGAGCAGTTTTGGTTAAGCGGTCCGCTATAAACCAAACTGCTTCATTTCCTTTCTTAGTTCGTGGCAATCCTTCGATGAAATCCATCGACACTTGATCCCGTTTCCACTTTGGTACTTCCAAAGGCTGAAGTAAACCCGCCATTTTCTTTTGATCGCTTTTAATTCATTGGCAAGTAGCATAGTGACTCACATATATAGATATATCCATTTTCATTGCCTTCCACCAGAAAGTTCTTTTGATATCTCTATACATCTTCTTAACTCCTGGGAGGATGCTGAGTTTAGACTAGTGACATTCGTCCAAAACTTCTCGTTTTAGATCGGGGATGTCTGGGACACATATTCTGCCTTTTAATCTTATAATCCCATTTTTATCGATTCCAAGGCTGGAATCCTCATCTCGACGAATCCTTCCATATATTTCCTAAAGAAACTTGTCCACTTTTTGCTTGTTGGCGATTTTCTCAAGAAGAGTAGGAGCAATGACAATGTGAGCAAGAATAGCATGCTTCCTATTCAAGGCGTCGGCAACTACATTGGCCTTTCTGGGAGTATACAGAATATCTAGATCATAGGATGCCAGAAATTCCAACCAACGTTGTTGTCGTAAATTTAAATCTTTTTGGAGGAAGAGATATTTCAAAGATTCGTGGTCGGTGAATAATTCAAAATTTTCACCTAAAACAAAGGGAGTTCATTAAGTATATTTATTAAGTTAAACTAAATTTCCTAAATCGTTAAAAAAGCTAAAAGAGGTTCTTACCTAGAAGATAGTGTCGCCATATTTTCAAAGCGAAGATAACAGCTAGAAGCTCCAAATCATGGGTTGGGTAGTTTCTTTCATGTGGACGTAATTTTCTACTCACGTAGGCAATTACCTTCCCATTTTGCATTAGTACTGCACCCAAACCATCACCACAAGCATTAGTATAGACAGATAAACCCTGGTTTCCATTGATAATAGCGAGAATAGGAGCGGTGGTTAATCTCTTCTTCAATTCTTGAAAAGCTTCGTCACATTAAGGAGTCCAATTGAATTTTTCATCCTTCATCGTTAGCTTAGTCAATGGACTAGCTATCTTCGAAAAGCCCTAAACAAACTTCTGGTAATAACCCGCTACACCTAGAAAACTTCGGACTTCTTTTGGTGTAGTGGGTTTTTTCCAATCAAGAAAAGCAGAAATTTTACTAGGATCAACAGAAATTCCTTCTTCGTTTACAATGTGTCCGAGAAATTTAACTTCTTTGACCCAGAAATGACATTTGAAAAATTTGGCAAATAGAATATTTCTCCTTAATATTTCCAAAACAATTATAAGATGCTCGGCATGCTCCTCTTCGATCTTGGAATAGACCAAAATATCGTCAATAAACACGAGCACAAATTTATTCAATACTTCCCGGAACACACGGGTCATTAGATCTATGAAGTATGCTGGAGCATTGGTTAGCCCGAAAGGCATGACTAACCATTTGTAGAACATATTAGGACCCCTGAAGGTGGTCAAATGTACACAATATTTGGCAATTCATAGCTGATGGAATCCCTGAGCTAGATCCATCTTCGAAAAGAAACGAGCGCCGAGCAATTGATCAAATGGATCATCAATTCTAGGTAGAGGAAATTTTTTCTTGAGAGTCAGCTTATTGAGATCTTGGTAGTCTACACACAACCTCAAAGATCCGTCAGATTTAGCAACAAACACCACTGCTGAATCCCATTTAGAAACACTAGGACGAATTAACCCTTTATTTAGCAAATCATTAGTTTGCTTGACTAATTCAACCCTTTCCCTGGGTGCTATCCTGCGACTTGTGTGAACGACAAGACGACATTGGTTTTGATCAAAATCAATCAATTGCTACAATCCAATTTGGCTTTGTATTTGGTTAGCCAATCCATTCCGAGTAAGATTTCAAGCTCATTAAAATCGAGGACAAAGAGACCGATAGGAAATTGGTAACAAGAATATGAGATAGGAACGTCTCTACATCGAAGACAAAGGTTCGCGGGGTCTCCAACTTGATTCTTTACACATATAGGCTCGTCGAAAAAATCAGGTTCAAGATTTAATTCATTTACAGCTTGTTGAGAGATAAAACTATGTGTAGCACCCGTGTCAAACAGAACTCTAACAATTCTATCATAAATAGTAAGGTTACCTTCCAGAACTTCTTTCCCCTTTTCTGCTTTGGAGGATGCAGGTTTGTCTTTGACTGTGTACACCTTTGCTGTATGAGCTTGCTTCATGGTTGGGCAGTCTTTAACCTCGTGTCCCAATTTCTAACAATAATAGCATTTTTTGGGTTTTGCTTGTACGGATTGATCTCTCTTTGGCTTCTTGCAACTGTTTGAGTAGTGGCCTTTTTTAGACAATTGAAACAAGTAACATTCCCTGCCGGGCTTTCTTGATTGCTCTTTTTCTTCTCCTTACCCTGCCATGGTTTCTTGCCTCCAAATTTCCTTTTCTTCCAATTTTGATTGCTCGAATTTCCTTTCTCTACCGGGGATTCTTACATATCCAGTGTAGCATATCTGTACCCTATATCGATTATATCTGAAAAAGATTCTTTGACGTGGCCAGTCATCTTTTTATGGAACTTCTTATTCATCCCACGAATGAACCTTTCATTTTTCTTTAAAGGTGTATTTACTAATTCTGGACCGAAAAGAGACAATTCATTGAATTTGTTCAGATACTCCTCAAATGACAAACTCCCTTGCTTTAAGTCCATAAATTCCTGGTACATTCGAAAAATTCCAACTGATGTCATATAGCGCTTTTCAAATACTTCTTTAAATCTCTCCTAAGTAAACTCGTCTTCTGGTTCATCTACAGCGACTGTCTCCCACCATGCTAGGGCTTCTTCTTGAAGTTACCGAGAAGCTATGAGTCGCATCTGATCGTCTTGCAGGTTTTGCCCTTTAAAGATTCTTTCACATGATCTGATCCATGCTTAGGCCTCGACAATCGACTCCTTGTCGATGAATGGCTTACCACAAAGCCTTGAGAAACTCTTATATAAATCAGCCAGATTCGGCTGATGTTGAGTAGATAAAGATGCTTCTGCTATTGGGGGAAGTTGACCAGCTGTTGTGGCATTTCCTCGAACCCTAGCCCTTCCTCTTCGTCCTCTCATTCTTACTATCTGTAGTTAGCAAGAAAACTTTGATTTAGATATACGAACGAGATATCTTAAGGAATATCAACAGTGAAAACAAATAGACCAAGAAAATATAGGGTTTCAGTCTCGGTTATACTCATTGTAGGATATACTTCACCCTATCTCTAATGAGCCATCTAATATGTTGTACTCCATAGCTAAAGTTCCTACTCAAACTTTAGCTCTGATACCAATTGTCATGACCTGAAATCCAATGTTCGAAAATCGACATCAAATACCTCACTTGTATTCGACTGCCGAAGATTCAAACATCGAACTCCAGTCGGATAGAGCTTATAACAACATTAGATGATTATAAAACAGCGGAACAAAACGAATATCCTTAATCATAAATACATCATCATAATATCCATTACAACATTTAACATCAATATCAGAGTGCTACATATTGATACAACAACAACATAATGATAACTTCACAACGGCACAAAAATAAAGTCTTCAAAAGGTTCCAATCTACATCTACTATGTTAAGGTCTTCAAAAACTTCAACACTTCAAAAGGTTACTAAAGCCAAAACTTCCAAAATCCGATTGCTTCCAAACAAAAAGACTTCAAAATCCAACTAGCACCAAAACACAAAAACCTGCTACTAGGCTGCCCGTGTGGAAATTATGGGCATCTAGAGTTTAGAAAGGAAATAATAAACTCCGGGTCAGTCATGGGATTGGTATGAGTAAACAAAATAGTTGCTTTGAATAAAAACAAATTTATAAAAGAAAATCCTGTATGCTTTTGAAAAATGAAACCACCATAAGGCCTTCCCGCACACACACAATGCAATCGCATAATTGGAGGAGATTTCTCCTTATGATAGTCAAATATGCTTGATATGACAAAACTCTTTTGATATTATTACAAGTGCATAGTGTGAAAATATTTCGAAAGTATAATTAATCTTAGCCATAGGTACCATTATACTATGCGTACTATAGCTGCCATGTTAAATGGCAGGTTCTACAACTAAAACTGTACTGGGATCGTATTGGGAATTGGATTTCCAACAAATGGTCAGGCTAAAGAACTTCCTACTGCCACATTGGTACGCCTCTAGAGGGACTTCTTGAGAACCTACCCGGCTCTCTGCCAACACAAGGCCGGGTTACCTCTGCAAATAGGTAACTAATACTCGAGTATGCGACCCCCCAGTCGATTGCGACCTTTATCCGAGGGCCCACGACCACAAAGCAACAACCACACAGTAATGAGATTACAGCAACCAGATAGGTTAAGTATTTGGGATCCATACCATGATACCACCTTTTTCCAGAAGGAAATGACGTACCCTAATGGGCGCGACCCTCATAACCTTGCCGCATCTTTCCTATTTCTACCATTTCCATGGTATGAGGTCTGGTGAGGTCTCGTCCACAAAGCTATGCTTTACACGAAAGCCACGCTTTGATCACAAATGATCAACAAATGATCATCAACACACAGCAGCACTTAGCATGCCACAGGGAGTATATCGCCGATAACCTTCAACTACATAACCTATGATGTCGTACGTCCCAGAGAAGGTTGTTAAGCTAAGAGAATAAATTCTCCTCCACCAACATATATGTATTTGAAAGAACTCTGCTTTATATCTCAAAGCGTAGTGTCAGACATACAACAATACAAGTCTGTTCCGGGTTCGAACATAACCGAAGGCACTTCGTCCACTAAAGGAAGAAGCCCTTGCAATCCGGGTATCCACACTACTGATCGGACTCCGCATCACATACGAAGATCTCTATACCGTAATAACTCGGTGCAGAGACATTCGATAGGTTATCCTATCATTCTCAAAAACACCCGGTCTTCACCACTGTCTTCAAATTCTTTCCATTTCGTCGTGTCATAATTCGGAATGGATTATATGACACAAAGATCTCTCCCGGCTAATTCGAACAGTGAGCGCTCAATTTTAAAACACATGAATGTATCAATCACAAAGATTCACATTCAGGGTTCAATGTGGATGTCGGATAACCAACGGGAATCCGACTTCCTGTTGCATCGAAGTTTAAATGCCGTTTTAGAGGAAAAAAGGGTTTTCACATTTACACAGAAATAAATCACTGATATCACAACTCAACACAAAGCAATTCACATTGCATAGCATCACAATCACATATCAGAAATATCAATCCAGTACATAACATTTGATAATTGTCAATCATCTTCAATTAAGATGAATTAATTGTGTGATTTAAATTAATTAACCACATAATTATTTTCATTAATTATTTTTGATCAATGATTAATTATTCTTAATTATAAACGAATTATATCTTAATTAACTTTATTAATTAATTATTCCTTAATTAATTATCTTATTTAGTTAGTTCTTAATTGTTAATTAATTAAATCTTAATTACTTCTATTGATTAATTATTAATTAAAAAGTAATTACAAATCATTAATTATTTAATAATTATAAAAAATTTGTTTTTAAGTTAAAAATTTAAGTATTTGATTAACTTCTCAATTATTTCATTAAGTTAAATCTAAAACAGCTTTATTTAAAAATATAAGTTTAAAACATCTTTGAACTTAATTAATTCCAAATAATTATTTCAACACCACTAACTTTACATTTCACTTAACAAACAATCATCATTTTATAAAAAATGAATTTAGAAATCAATTAGACTTATATTTTTAAAAGTTTAAAACTGGAAATGCTGTTTCAAACAACCAACCCGAGGCTATCTCGAGTCACACCCGAGCAATAGTGCTCTTTGCTTCGAGTTTTACAAGGATCAACCCTTGTAAAATATTTCCCCACTTAAATTTGTTTAAGTACTGAACCTACCTGGCACACACAAAAATTTCTTCGAGCTATAACTCGAGCTAAAACGCGAATTTCACTAATGCCACTTTCAGTCATTTCCCTTCTTCCCCAAACTGCTACCACCTGACACAAATTCGACATTGTTCACATGCACACTCCTTTCAGCCGGCTACGATGGGTGCAACTATCGTCGACGTGTCGACGATGACCTCCACGCACCACCCAAACACCCAGAAAACCAAATCATCAGTGAAATCAAAATTTCACTACTGAACCTAAACTGGAACGAAGGTTCGATCACCAATCCATCTCGTGTCAGCGACCTAGACCACCGTAGGCCACACAAATTTGGCCATAGCTGCGTAAAGCTTTCCATCTTCGATCGCCATCAGAGTGAGCAGTTTCGGTCCATCGACGGTGACGAAGCGTTGAGTTTTCTGACCACAACCATTTATGGGTTTTAAACCCTAATTCGTTGTCGTGCACTCGCCACAACTTGAGCATTTTTCTAATGAACTCCAACCTTCCACCAAGTCACGACCACAATCTTGAGCACCTAAACTACACCGATCATCAGAATTTCGAGAAAATAGCAATTCCGTTCATCCCCATTTTCCTCAGCGAATACTTGATAAAAAAAATTAATTTCACTTTCAAAAATCATCAACTTAAAAGACAATTCAATATAAATATTCAATATTTGAAATCATGTTTGATGAAATTTCTGCTTATATTAAGTTTGCCTATATTCTTCTATTTCCAGACAAGACTTTTGTTTAATTTACCAACATTTATTTTTAAAATTTAGAGCATGATCATACAAACATGTTTTCTTTTGATCTCAAAGCCTAAAAACAATCCGTTATAGAGTTTTGGGTTTCTTAGACAGGTTTTGGAACTTGTAGGGATAGAACAGAGTCTATTTTGATGTATACAGGCATGCATCTTCATTTTCAGGTGCAAATATGTACATGCAAACACCTATTTATCATTTAAGCCTCACTATTGTTCACAGCAACAAATTCAAGTTCAAATTAAGGAGTTTACTCACCTGACAAAATTTGAACAGAAAGCTTCCTGTCTGGTTAAAAAAAAAATGAAAGCCTTGATGTTTGTTTTTTTACTTTGAGTCTTGAAATTTTTATCTGCAACTTAACTTATATAAGTTTTGCTTAGTTTTATGATGGATTCATGTGATTAATTTCACAACAACAAATTAAAATTAAAATTTACATACAGTTTTGTTTTCAATGCAACAAAGAAAACTTTGATCTGCTATTTGAAATCCTGAAACTGATATAGTCTTTGAAAACTTGATTTTTTTCTGCAAATGATTTATTCAACTTGCTTAGTTCTTGCTTTATTACTAATCAAAAAATTCAAACTTAAATTTTAAAAAGAATTTACTTGCCTTAAATTTAATTTAGAAGAACCCTGCTTTGCTTCTTGAAGAAAACTGGAGCTTGGTTTCTTTGATCTCCAGTTTGAAAATGTAATGTTAAATCTTGATTTTTGATTACTAATTCACTTAATTCTGAAGGTTTAAACTTGTCTGAGGTATGGAATTAAAATTCCTACTTTGATGTCTGAGATAATTCTCAGGTTTTAAACTTTGAATTCAGGAAGATGTTTGCAATTTCAGATTTTTCTTTTCTTTGGTGTTGAGATTCTCTGGTTTTAATGTTCACAGATTTTTCCTTTTCTTTCAAAATTTTGAGAAGCTAAAGAATGAGATAAAGAAGCTGAAAGGTTTTTATGAAATTAAGTTTTATTTTTTTTATTAATTATCTAAATTGAATGACACTTGTTTAATTCTTTCTACATGTTAAATACTTGTTTTATTCTCTTATTACATGCTTGACATTTGTATTTTTATATGAGTTAAGTATTTTTAAATAAAACTTGTGCCATATTTACTTTATTAACAAATACATTACCCATTAAATATATTTGCTTTATATTAGTACATATTATTTAAAAGAGAATGTTTTGAAATTAAATACATATTAAATGAATTACATAGATATATATTTATAAATTCAAATTATTTTTCTAAAACATTTGCTTAAAATTTAAATTTAAATTCAATATATAAATTGCACATATACATATATATTTACATATATATATAAGATTTAAATTCAAATGATTTTTAAAACATTTGTTATTTCCATTTTCTAAACTCAAAAGAAATTTAAGTTTTATTCATATAAATTAACACATATTTTGTTTATTCTGAACTTTTCAAATTAATTTCCAAAAGTTCAAATAAATTAACACATATTTTGTTTATTCTGAACTTTTCAAATTAATTTTCAAAAGTTCAAATAAATTACCAAATTTAAATTGATAAATTTTGGGACATTACATGCTTTTTCTATCAAGTTGATTCTGATTTGTTCTCATCGACTCCCATTTATCAGCCCTATCTGTCCAATTCGTGCCAATCTTGCTTTGCTTTGGAATTCGTGCTTGGATTTGTAACTCATTTCATTCTCATTAATCTCTTCAGCATCAAAAGGTGAGCAATCACTCACGATTCATGTTATTGTATTTATTAAATTTGATTTCAATTGGAACGACAATTGAAATATGCTACGGTAGTTATTCAAATTATTATATATGCTATTATATGTAACTATTCGCCTGTAGGATATGACACCATATCCTGTTGTTTATATTATATTGTTATTTATGATATATGCCTGTTACATTTTATCATATTTATTATCACTCTACAAGTACCTTGTTAGTATAGAATTCCCTCTGGGTTGAAATGGTACATACCCGAATGATCTGTAGAATATGAGAAAATCATTATTGGTTGAAATGATAAACCCAAGTGATTTTCATTGAATTGAGTTTGGGATTGCGGGTTGAAATTATATATACCCGTATTTATTTAAATTGCGGATTGAAATGATAAATATCCATATAACTTGACCATAGGATATAAAATTATACACAGACACCGTTGCTATATATGTATATATATTTTAAAATGATTTTCAAGCTTTTAAAAATGAATATTTTGGTTTTAATAAATAATTGATTTTGAGATATTATGTGTATATATATATATGTTATTTATAAGGGTTTAAAAATTAGATTTTAAAATTTATATGTTTTGAAAATTGTATGGTTATAAATGAATTTTGAAATTATATTTCAAATATAAAGTTTATAATAGAAATTGATTTGAAATTATATTTATTTAAAAAATATACTTAAATATGTTGATTTGAAATTTATTTTAAGATTTTAAAGATATGATTTTATGACTTGAATTTGATTAAAAGCGATTTAAATGAATATTTAAAATTTACATAATTTGAAACGGTATATTTAGTTTTATTCAAAATTTGGAAATTTAAAGTTTATTTAAATGATATTGGATTTATTAAGTGAATATTTCAAGACTAAATAATAATGAAGTTAAATTAAAAAGATATATGAAATTATCAAATGTAGTTTTGGATTTATGGAATATTTAAAGTTTTGAAATATATTGGAAAATAAATGGTTTATTTGGTGGTTCAAATCTGTACTTGAAATCGATTTAATTTGAAATGGTTTATTGAGAGACTGAATTGAATTAAAAATTGATAAATTGAGATTTAAATTGAATTTTGGAGTTTAAGTTAATTGAAATCGATTTATGAAATTTTAGGAAGCTATTTTTTTTATATAAAGTATTATTAAATTATATTTAAAACTAATTATTTATTTTACTTTATAAATTATTTTAATATAAACTATTTTGTTATAAATCATTTTAATAATAAAACTATTTTAACTATTTTATACTAATTATTTTAATATAAACTATTTTAAATTATAACTATTCTATATAAACTATTTTATCTTATAAAATATTTTATTATATATACTATTATTAATATCTAAATTGCTCAAAGGAAAGTGTTATGATTTCAAAGTGTTATAATTTCCAAAGTGTTATAAATTTAAGTATTTGGTTTCGAAAATGTTATAATTTTGAAGTGCTGTGATTTTGGAAATGGATATATTTGAAATGGAAATGATTTGTATCGATATGGTTTTGAAATGAGAAAGGATATTTTGGTTTTGAAGTATAAACTATTTTGAAATGACCACGGCGTTATAATAATGTTTGGTTGTTATAGAGACTGAGATCGGATGTTGTCATACTCTCTGCCAATACCGAAAACCACTTTGACAATTGTATACGCGGTGGAGATCCCAGAATGAAGTATGATGGTTTGGTAATGATTGTACATGGTATTTACGAAGCCCTGACTCCCGTGAGTCAGCTTGATGTGGCTAAATAGGAGCTATACCAGGCCAAGCGAGGTCATTCCTCCTATCAGACATATTTGTTCGATACCATTCTATTGCATTTGTGATGTCATTGGGTGCATCCTTTGATTTGGGAGTGTGTCACGAGATGGGCGATAGTAGCTGCTATGCGTTACCACCAGTCCAGGAGTGCAAATGGTATATCTACCTTGGCATTGCCTCAAGTTCCATGTCATATGTCCTAGCGCGCCTTCTACGAGTTTGTTTTGCACCATACCTCTGGAGTGCCCTCTGTGTAAACCTCTCGGAGAAGCATACGGTACTGTGTCGACTATGGGAATATATAAAATGTGTTAAGGAGGATATGGGTAACGTCTTAACGCTATTTTAATACTTTTACTTTACTATAGACATATAATAATAGCGTATATTACTACATAGTAGATAGTTCCATGGATCCTTAGAGGATGGTTATCCCCAACATCCTTTAAGTTACTTGTATTTCAGTTGATGGTTCACTTGAGTTGGATTTATTGATATAAGAATGTTAATCCTGACTCGAGTGTTTTGTGTTTTTCTTTACGCTTGGGTCTGACTTAGTGACACAGCATTTGAGAATCAGCTTTAGAGTTGGAGCTTCACTTGGAGATCCATCTACATTTATTCAGCTTTAAACTTTTTAGTTGATTTGTTCAGAGATGTCATCTGTTGTATTCGAGACTTCACTATATTTGAGATATTTTGTTGTATGTTATTTCAAACTTTGATGTCTTATATAGTTTCTTCATGAACTACTATTTATTCTATCCGCTACTTATTGTTATAATACTCTGTGTCTGTGATTTTATGATCGATTTATTTACTGTATATGCTGAGTTTTGCCTAATATTTTGAGCAATTCAAGTCAGACGTGTGTGGACGCGAATGACACGAAATGCTGGATCGTTACAAAGGATCCATTTCTCTTATAATCATATGCTCGACAACAATGCCACTAAAGTGATGAGTGAGATTTCGACATCTAAGCTAGGGCATAATTTTTTTTCATATTTCCTGAATTTCTCTTTTGCGGCATGCACAAAATTCCTTGCTCCTTGCTCGTACTCTCTATTGGTTCTAGCGTAAAATTTAAAAAAGTTATCGATATAAAAATATCAAGTTTTTATTTTAATTTCTAGGTTAAATTTTAACTTAAATATTGTATTCTTACCCATGTAAATGCACCCAATCTTTTTCCATCGCCATATATAATATTGCAATAAGCAAATTTGTAAAAAAAGTACAATTCAATTGGTTTTTAATTTTCTATATATATATAAGAAATATGATTTATTATATGAGATTAGCCATTTTAGCCAACTGGTTTGATGCAAAAGTCACGAACCTATAAAAACACAACTATAATTATAAGCTTTCCTCCATTCAAAATTTGGAATCTATTAAACAAATGCTATGTGAGGTTTTGAGAAAGGAAGCTAACACATTTAGTATCCCTTAATGCCTAACTAGGCATTACAATTGTGTCATGGAATAAGTGGAAAAATTAGGGGTAATAGTCAAAATCCATCAAACGTAGTAGAATTTAATGATTTCATCATCTCAACTATTTTCATAGAGTTAAATATCTATGATTTAAAACATTAGTGGGGATTGGGAGCATTTGAAAATATAGCCACAGGAATAGACAAAGTTTTTGCAATAGGTTGCGGTTATAGTAAACTAGTGATCATAACCCTATTAGCTTGCATATAGGTAGTTTAATCGCTATATCCTATCCTATACCATTCCAATTCAAGAATAATTGGATTTAGCTCAATATATAGAATCATAGTTGAACAACATCTAGTTTGCCATAAAACAAATATATCATTTTCAACCTTCTGAATATGCAGAAAAGTTTGAAAAACATATCAAGAAAATGCTACTCAAATCTTCATAATATTTGGGACAATAGTTGAACAAAATAGAACTAAATGTCAATATCTTCAAAACAAAATCGATTAAATTCAAATTTAAGTCAGTGCTATTTTTTTAATTTGTTCAAATTAAGTTCAAATTAAAAAATAATATTCAGACCCTATTATACAAAAGCATATGCATGATATATGCTTGGATACTAAGGAACATGCCATATTAGTACGGGTATGTGCAGTATAATATATTCCTTTTGGTTGGATTTATGTACATGAGATAGATGGAATTTTAGAACGAAACAAACAAGACTTTGCTTCATTATTATCGAAAAATTCAAAAACTAGTCTATTGGAGGTGCCTATTGATAATGAAAGAGCACAATGGATAAATAGATTTAATAAGAAAATGAGCAAATTCTATGGGAATGTAAATAGTATAAACTATACTATTGTTACCATTGCATATATCAACCTTTGTTATCATAACAAATATAACACTAAACTAATGGTATAATAGGCATAAGTACAGTATGTACAGCCTGCTGCTGCCTACAAACTTTGAAAACAATATCATTCTGGTTGCATGCATAAAATATTTATTAAAGAAAGATAGTTGAAAATTGTATAAAATGTACACATGCGTATTATTATTTTCAAACAAATTTATATTATTTGTATTAAAAATTAGTGGAACAAACTTTGAAGTTGAAGCTTTACATATATGGTTTTGAAGCACTTTTAGTCTAATTTATGTGTAAAAGCGATAAACAATGGTCACAGAGCATACATTGCATCATTTGTACTATGATGTAACATATGTCATTTACATTGCATTATATCTACCTAATATAACAAAAATTTATTGCAACATAGAAAATAAGATGATTGAATATGACATCTAAATTTAATCTTAAAAACAAAAATGACACAATAAACACATATGTAATAGTCATAATCAATGCCCCTATTCAACAAAGCATATTTATAGATCTTTTTTATTAAAAGGAACAAAATAAAATAATAGTACAGGTTTTCTATTAAATCTGAGTTAATAGTCATGACTGTCGAAATATGGTTATATGTTTTGATTACACAGGCAGTATGTTGCAAAAATAGCAGAAGAAATTGGGTAAACCAAAATGAATAATCAGGGAAAAAAATTAAAGTCATAATATAAGGAATTACATCAGAAGTTGCTAAACATATTGATTTTTCGGAAAAATAGTAAACCATTGTCGAAATTACATTAGAAAATTCAAACAATACACAACATTAATGCAGACCATTTATCCATTTTGGAGAACCCAATTACCAACCCTCCACCATCTGTTTCACTTAGGATATCACCATGAAGTATACAGATAACAAAGGTTATTCGCAATATTTTTTAATCAATGATTGTTTATATTACAAACTAAGATAACTCATCATCAAGTCAAACAGAAACTTATCTACTAGGATTGGAACTATAGAAGGTTCATCAAGAAACTTTGTCTTAAATAATGATCGAAGCACAATATTCCATAATAAGGGATGAATAGAAAAATGTAGAAGTTGAAAAAAAAAATACCAAAAATGGTCGAGTTCATGGTAGTTGAGGAATCGAAGCACAATATTGCTTGGTGAAGTTGAGGGATCAAAACAATAACGAAGTTGATGAATCAAAGTAGCACCAAGTAGTGAAGTTGAGGAAGTGAAGCTAGGAAACTCTAGTTTAGGGATTTAAAAGTGAAGGATTAATTTAGGATGTTGTAAGTGAAGTGTGAAAAGAAAATTCACGGTAGACAATTGAATACGGGAGCGGGAGAGTGAAATTTTACCACGTAAATTCTCTTTTAATCAATAGCATGATTGGTGAGTTATCGTTTAAACCTAAAGGAGTACTAAACATTTAATAATAGAAAATCAGTTACAATGCAATCCCCCCTTACTATTAATATACCACTTTCTTGTAGTGTAGTTAATTTATCGATTTTGGAAATGGATTTTCACTAGATTATGATACATGAATTGTATGAATTTATATGGATATTTTCAAAGTGAAATTGATATTTGAAGAGAACTCAAATTAAATAACTTATGGACAAAGTTTCCATTTAACCAATTTTGAAATATGCTGTAGAGAAAACAATTTTAACAATCTTAACTATGCGACGAATCTTGTTCGGAATATAAGTATGCTCTTTTTTTGTTTACCATAATGTGTGTTTGTTGTATATGATATAAATAATAATTACAAGCATTAGAGAACTAGTATTATATCGATTGTAGTTGCAAACTGGTCGTATTCATGAGTATTGAATCGATCTAGTCATAATACTCAACTATAATGGTTCATAGTCAAGATGCATCGAGATAGGGATATTGATGCATCCATTAAGACTAGTGTGCTTAACATTCTCCAAATGTTTGACAGTAAATTACTCATGACCGTTAGGGCACCAAGGACTTATATACTTATGATCACTGGATGGCTATAGAATGAACCAACTGAGGTTCCTATGTTGGTTAAATATATCTAAGTCAAAATATAAGATCTGGATGTGATGGTGTGTGATAACCATTAGACTTGAGAATAACCTGTAGGTTAAATGAGAAGGTCATGCTTTGATTTTAGTCAACCCTTGGCGCTACGACCATGTTACGGTTCCTTTGGAAACGTGCCAAATACTTTGGAGGGAAAGAATATTCAATAAAGGATTTGTCTCCTCTGGTATAAGTGGTTGGTATCACAGTAATTGGAAGTCAACTCAAAGTCAAAAATCTATGGCTGTATCGGTTATTTGTTTAATTATTATCGTTTGAACCAAGGGCTTTGAAGTTAGTCTTCATAATTAGATATGGATACTATTAGAGTTTTTTAACTATCGACCAAACTCTAGATATCTAAGTGATATAATGATGATAAAAAGAAAATGCATACAAACATCATCGCTTTAAGAGAGTATGCATAATTAGGTTAAACTATGAGTTTCATAGACTGTCTATAAACAAGGGAACTTGTGCCACAATGCCATACTGGTGAAGCCAAAGCTATTATGGACTTTGATATTAAATTGTTTGATATTATTTGCTGAACAAGTTTCGAGTTACACAATTGAAATTGTTTGACCAAATTCTGATATTAATATTTTTTGAATTTTATAAATCAAATGGAGAAAATAAAATAAATGTTACATTAATTTATTAAGAGATTTAGTACGATTGGAGGGATATATATTATTTAAATAAAACACATAAATATTATATTTTTTAGTAATAAAAATAACTATTTAGTTAAATAGAATGGGCACATAAATTGTATAAAATGGTTTTAAAATCATGGTTGAAATTGATTTAATTGATATACAGGCCAGTCCCACTTATAAAATACATATTGATATGTTTACTTTTTTTATTTTAAGGCTCGAATTTATTTATGGCGAAACAAATTTGACCTAGACCCATATAATTAGGTTCACCACTATCACTATACATAATATGTCTTTTGCATCGCCTCATTTTCTTCGGGTGTGTTAGCAACCGAAGCAAATAGGATCATTTGCTTCAGTTTCACCTTAACAATTGAAATAATAGACCATTGCAAATTAATAGGCCATTCATTTGCTTCAATTGTTAACAAAACCGAAGCAATAGACTACTTATTTGCTTTTGTTGTTAACACAACTGAAGCAATAGGGTACACTTATTTTTTTCCCTTACTATTTTCAATAATACCCTCATTTTCTTTGCATAGTGCCTTGCCATCTGATTTTGCTGCAATGTAAAAAATGCATTCTATGGTTTTCCCGCCTCTATCATTTTCGTTTTCGGTTCCTCTCTGCCCGATTCATTATTCTCTACTTCTTCTCTCTTCAACTCGCCCTCGTTGGACCTATCTTCTTTCTCTCTTTTGCTTTCTCTCCATTTCCCCATTTTTCTATGCGACTCAAACTGCTCCTTGGTTACCCGATGTCATCCTTCCTTTGCGTAGCTACTTAGATCTGTGTCGCTAGCCATCAAATCTCCTCAACTAGCCATTTTCTCGCCTTCCCTACTAACAGATGTCCAACATGTTGCAGGAATGGATCTCAAAGCTGATGCCTCTTCTGTTATACATCCGTCGTGCTAACTGTATCTAACTGGACCATTTAATGCTATGCGGTCATCATCTCGAATAAGTAAGGTTCTTTCTTTAGGTTTTTTGACATTTTATGCTCATTTCGTGGATTGAGCTTGTTATGTGAAGTTTGGTTCTTGAATTGGTGTGCATAATTGGTTTTTTTTCCGCAATTCTAATTTGCATTGTTGATTCTTGGATCGGGTGCTTAGGTGTTTGATAATACTTCTACATTTGTAAATTCCTATTAAACGTTCGAGTAAATGCCCGAGTGTAGCATTTTATCAGTGCGCATTTATAAAAAAAATCGTTTTGTGATTTCATGATAACTAAAAATTACTGCTTAGTTTCATGTAATGATAATTATTGTTTGATTTTGTCATTTTGATTTCAGTTCAATAATTATTTTGAAAAGAAATAAGTAAAACATTTTGTTGAAATGCTTCCGATAGTAATTTTATTTCGTAATTAAAAATGCCTACTTTCAAACTAGAATCTCACCAAACATTAATGGAACTATTTTCTATAAACGTCAATTGTTTTTTCTAATTAGTTGAATTAATGAACAAGGCCTTAATACGTGTACTAATTCATCGAGACATTATGTACATTCTTTGGTTCAGGTTTGTTCACCACTAATGAATGAGTTGAGCTGACTTTCATGTTGAGCATTTGAAGATAAGCTTTATTTTAACTATCCTTGTTTCACGTAGATATCTAATTTAGTAATGTTTACCCAAGGTGTTCCAATCAAGGCAAAGTACCTTGTTAAAATCATTGTAGGGTTGGACCAAAAATGTGATGTTGATGTTGTAGTGAAGAAAGTAGTTCTTTGGCTGAATCATTTTTACAATTGAATGCTTTATGATGGCTACTTTGTGAATTAGAACTTTTATATACTTTAGACATGCTGCTTTAGTTTTTGAATATCATATTTTAGAAAATAGATAAATACATCAACTAGTTTAAGATACCTTATTCTACCACAACTATGATTTACAACTAAATGATGTTTTTCAGGATTACTTGTTGGTTACTTGGTCCCCTTTGATCTCTTCAAAGATTAGTATCAACTACTTTGCGTTTTAAAAATCATAGTATATATGATTATTACAGGGGACTCAAAATCCATGACATTGTTATACACATCTAGCTATCTTTCCATCATTGTCAATGTCATTAAAGTTATTTAAACTAATTTACCTTTTACTGATGGCAAAATTGTGTACCAGAAATACTGCGAAGTGATGAACGAACTTAATGGGCATGAAGTATTTGTAGATAATAGGTGGTGATCTATATGTTTTGTTAAACGTGCACTTGTCGTAAACATTGGTGATACCTTTATGGTAAGCATCTTGTTCAAACTTTATTTAATTCATGACATACAATTTATTTTTATAATTTCATTTGAAAAAGGAAAATACACTTTCAATTAATTTCCTAAAATCTCATGATATGTTTGTTTAGGTATGAACGGTTTAATGTAATGTGTTTGGTAGTTTTCCAATTTTTGGTTCTAGTTTTCACATATTTTATAATAAGGTAATTAATTTTGTCTTAGATTTAAATTTATGGTATATGAATTCTATTTTGCCTTCTAATTTTGTTATTGTTTTGAAAGTATTCTATCAAAGAATTATATTTTAACTTGTAACATATTCCAGCCAACTATTATACTAATTATCACTACAAAGTTTAATTTAGATAATATTTTTTTTTATAAACACTTATGATTTTTATTTTTATACCAATTGATGATTTAGAAATTTAGTGTTTGTACCTTTTCATACAAGGTGGAGTACAAACATGATCTACGTTTCTGCTCATATAATGAAATAAAATTAATGCCAAAAAAACTTTTTTTCAACATCTAGTAAAATAATAAGCCATTCAGCCGAATGAAAATTGTCTATTGGCAATTCAAATTAATTAACTTGATTATTAATATGGTACAAGTAGGAATCTACAAGCAAAACCTTATAGTTACAGTTATCAAGAAAACATAAGAATCGATGGTCGTAGCACAAAAATAAAATACATGTGTTAAAAGAAATGAAGCTAAATGATTGGATCAATATATGTTACATTAAGTACATAGATGGCTTCTCAAAGAATGTTTTGATAGTATTTTATCTAATATTGCACTGTATTATGCACATAAATCTTAAAGGAATTTGGTGAAAAGTAACAGTGAGCATAATCCTTTAAAGAAGAAGGTTGTAGAGTCTAAGGTAGAACCAATTGTATGTCATAATGATGAGTCATGTTTGATTTCTTTTTTGAATTGTTTTGGCTTTTAAATTAGCATCTGAAAAGAAAATGAACACTTTATGGCGAGCAATTGGCCATCATATATGATAATTTGGGAAGTTATAAAATGTCGTAAGGCTTCAGTTTTGGTTATACTCTACTTTTTTCTCTATATTTGATAACGAACTTAGGATATTCATCTTTAAGTTTGGACAAAAATAATATAACTTTAATAAAATAACAATCATCCCAAATCCCAAAACTCGAAAACCCATCACAGAGACTCCAGGAATAGTAATGAATAGCAACCGAGTAAATGAGTAGATATTCTTTTACTTCCATTTATTCAACTCATTTGCGATATCTTTTATTCCTTTGGGAACCAAAGGAAGTAGATTACATGCTTGTAAAACACATTTCGTGATCTAACCGGTTAGTTTTCCTATGTCTTGCCGTAATAACACAAAATCACCTTTAGCCACATTATGTTTGCAGTTGCAAGATAATTATGAACTCTTGTCAAGGGTGAGAAATATTTTTGCAACATTGAAAGCAGCTTAAGCATTATATCGGGAAATGGACAAGATAATCGCTCAACAGCTATCATATGTTACATCAGTTACCTGCTAACTTTTCTTCTCTTCTCTTTACAAAATGAGTCAAGTGATCGGAATGAGTCGGATGAGTGCATTGCCTGAATCGATTGATGATAAACTATTCAATTGTATTGTCTCATGTATTAACACGGTAAGCATAAGTTTTTTGTGAAACTTCTTTGTTTTTCACAGTTCAATAAAAATTGTATGTATGCTTCAGTACTGAAAGTACGTATGTCGTGTAGATAATACTTAGGATCGTGCAATATAGAATGTATTATAATCTAAATGCTAAAACAGATAATATTAGTAAAGTAAATAAGAGTAAGTACACCAGGAGTTTTCACACTAGTTCGAACTTCCCATTCGATGTCCAGTCCCAGACCTTCCTCTGGAATTTCATCCAATAACCTCTCACTTAACCGAGAGGAATAGGTATACAACACCTGAGTATTCGAACATAATTTTTCCACCTCAACTACCGAAGAGGACTTTTCCGCCTGATACAAACTAATAAGACTTCTACAATTTCGATAAAGTTGTTGATGTTCTTGCTAACACTAATTTGTCTTTGATAGTACACCCTTTCTATAATCAAATCCTTAAGTATATATTGTGTGTGAAGATTAGAAAGAAAGATATTGCTTTGAATCGAAGTATATAATAATTAACTCTGAGATTCAAGAAATATATATTTCATTAGAAAGCTTTTAGAATGCAAAAATATAATCAAGAAATATAGATCGGAGAATAGAATAGATTGAAGTAAATTGGATGATTAAAATCATGGATTTAGATCATATATATAGTATATAAGGTTGCTACTATTCATGAAGAGTTTAAATCAAGAGTTGCATCCGTAACTCTTCGAATTGGATCGTTACTCTTCGTAAAGAGAAGCAACCCTTCAAGAAATATAGCAGTTGTGTACGGTCAGTCGACCGGTCAAAAATATCCAGTTGACTGAATATTCAAAGTGGTGTGCATATGTGCATGTCTGTGCAAAGAACATTGATTCAATCAACTGGTGAATTCAGTCCAGTCGACTGAACTGTGCTTTTTTGTACAGTGAGCACTTGTGCACACTATTCTGTATATATGTATGTATGTATGTATTTAAAAAATTTGTATAGTACGTGAAAATTACTTGAGGAGTGATTTTAACAATTATAAACTATAACTAGGACTCAAACAATAATGATTTTTATAGCATACTCGGGTTTGAAGTCTAGTTTCCTTTATAGTTCTCCACGTGTGTTTAGCTTTGTTTTTTTTGTCGCTTTGATCGTCTAGTCTCATTGTTGATCCTTGAAGCTTGTCATGACTCAAAACTCTTGATTCAACATTCTCACCCTTTTTGATCGATGACAAACGATTTTGAAGATTCTTCATATATGGAAATATATAACTTAGATTATATATTCCTCCACCTGAATGCGTAGTGACTTTTCTATTCCTGTATAAAAATTTAGCACACAAATTTCTCCCCCTTTGTCATCGACAAAAAGGAATACTTAATTCAATAATCATAGTACAACGAATATTTGTAGAATGAGAAATCACGAACCATTACAAATATGAACATAAACGTCATCACACAAACAATCACGAACATATCACATCATAGACATTGTTTTACGAATACAAACCTCATGAAAGCACAAGCGTTTCATCACAACGTCACAAACATAACATCATAAAGCATATCATAGTTTTTCTAAAAAGAAAACTTACCAAAAAAAATCAAATTTTCACTTCCATTTTCCCTACCATTCATCGGATTCTTCTTCTTCGTCATCTACGGGAATCATTGGCCTCTTCCCTTTATCTTTATCAGTATCACTTTCTGTTTCCTCATCCGATGTTGTCCACGTAAATTCCAGTGCCATTTGTTTTTCGGATGAGATGGATGAACTAGTGGTGCAAGAGATAGCTTCCCATAATATGCCAAAGAAGCTCTTTATCTTATTGAACTTCTTATCAATTTTCCTATCGAGGAGTCTGACACGTGAATATAATATCACTTGATTGCGAGCTATAAGATCGATTGCTTCACGTGTTCCTTGGGAAGGTGTAATGATTTGAATTTCATCCCTTTGTTTTTGCGGTGGTGCTTCTTCTTGATGTTCTTGGGAACGGTTTTTCCAATCTTGGAATGTCATGATACGGAGGGGTTTTGAGGGTAATTTCAGGAGGCTTATCATCTAAGAGTTTTTACAATAGAAGTGTCAGAGTCGGGTATTGGCACTTGAAGGTCTATAAGCAATCTCATAATGTATTCTCCGTAGTAGATTATATTTTGTTTCCCTTGATTGAAGACTAGAAGTTCATCAAGAATAAGTTTTGGCCAATTTATTTGAACATTTCCATATATAGCGTACAATGCTCTATAGTTCTCCGGGTATACCAACCTATATGATCCAGTTCTTGGAAGTATTTTTTCATGAAGGCATGATGCAAAATTCTTGCTGTCGGTCATAGTGAAATAGATTTCAATCCTCTCATATTATCTTCAAGGAAGCGATGGCTTATCTTGTCTCGAATATTGATATCGCAATTCAAGTCTTATAATGGTATTCCATCTACTGGAGTGTGAAGTGTATGTCCTATTCTTGCTAAAGAAAAAAATACTTGTCCTCCACAAACTAGACTCCAAACACAATTATCTCTATTACGTGGAGTTTGGTGATATAGATTGAGATTAGCAAGAAATAAATTCACCATAGTGTGATTAATTTTTACCTTGTTCTGATTGTGGTCTAATAGTGATTCCAAACGACTTCTTCTTGCCAAATCTAGAATTCCATATGCGTTGAAGTCAGGGTTAACCACAAAAGATCCTTTTAGAAATCTTAATTCCTTCATTTTGTTCCACTGTTCAGCCGCTACATGATTGTAAAGCCATTGACCAATTTGTATATTAATTGGTTCTAGAGAGGTTGAGGTTGCTCATCGTTGTCTTTTCTGAGGTCGTTGCTGCTGACATCGCCTTTGCCGATGATATAGCCTTGGAGTTATCTCCAAATGCGACTGATCCTCCATTCAAGTAGATAATGTTGGTTAGCATATCTTTATTGCCAGTTATGTGTTTAGAGCAGCCACTATCCAACATCCATTTTCCTTTCTTTTTAAGTGGTACCTGCACAAAATAAAGAATAATATTGATACCCACTTCCTCCATTAGGGTCATAAGGGTTAAATCTTAGGAAGCCAAATCCAATAGGGTTCAAAGTTCCCTTTAAAAAATATAATTATCATTATAATGAACAGTTTCCATGAATGGTTTAATATATTTATTCCTAATCAAATTGTTATTTGTTTTAGGAATCCATATTTTTATAGTTTTTATTTCCTTGGAAACTGTTGATTTAATATCCTTTTTAAACCTATTTTTAATATTATTCAAACCTTTTCTAAATTTTGGTTTAAATAATTTTTTATATCCTAGTCCTAATTTATTTGAGGTAGATTGAGAATTTTCTATAATTTTAAAAAGATTCTCTCTTCCTTTATTAAAATTAGAAATATTTTCTAATTTTTTTTGAGACTAGAATCTTCTAATTCTAAAACTTTATAGCCAGATTTTAAATCTTTAATATCTACTGATAGATCATCATTCTTATTTTTTTGAATTTCTAATTCTTGAGTAATAATAGATATTTGGGAAGTTTAATTAGAATTAGATTCTTGAGTATTCTCAAGTTCCTCTTCTAAAATTTTCTTCTCCTCTTTTAGCATGCTCACTTCTAATTCTGATCTATTCAGTTTTCTATTAATTCCTTATTCTTTTTTTCAATCTGTTTTGCTAAATCTATTAATTCTAAATTAATTTCTACTAAATCATCAAAACTTAAATCACTTACATCGTCTTTTGAGGCCATGAAGCATACATTAGCTTGTTCATTGTCACTATCCGATGAGTCTAATTCGTCCTAAGTGACTGAAAAAGCTTTCTTTCTGAATTTGTCCTTCTTGAATTTGTTATTTTTACGTTCTGGATAATCTCTCTTCATATGGCCCTTCTTATGACATCCATAGCATTCCACGACTGAAGATGATGGTTTATTGCTATCAGTATTGTTGTTGGAGTTACTTTTGTTACTCCTAACTTGTTATTCTTTTTGAATTTCAAAAAATAATTGAAATTTCTTGTAATAAGTGTCATATCCTCTTCATTTGTATCTGAATCATCTTTTTCTACTTGAAATGTTAGATTCTTCTTGTCTTGTGCTTAAACTTTCTTTGCCTGCAAATTCACTTCATATGACATTAAATTTCCTATCAACACTTCTAGTTTTATAATGGAAAGATCGTTTGCTTCTTCAATAGCCAAGACCTTTCTTTTCCATTCATCCGTTAAAGAGTTTAGGATTTTTGATACTACATCAAAATCAGAAATTTTTTCTCTTAGTCCTAATAATGAGCGATAAATATCTTGGAATTTGGAATACATGTCATTAATGGACTCATTTCTTTCATTCTATAATTTTGAAATTGATTCTGAAGCATAGATATCATACTTTGTTTAACCTTGTTAGTACCTTCATGAGTTATTTTTAGTGTTCGCCATAATTCATATGCAGTACTGCACATGTTAACACGATTAAACTCATTTTTGTCCAAGGTGCAGAACAACATATTCCTAGCTTTAGCATTTGCAGTAACATCTAATTTTTGTGTGTTTGACCATGTAGAATATTCAGTTGTGGTATATGACATTCAGATTGTGTGATATTCCATGAATCAATTCAATTTGCTTGCATATAAATTATCATATGTGTAGCCCAATAAGTGTAATTCATGCCATTGAATAGTGATGGTCGTGCAGTGGATTGACCTTCTATAAAACTGTTGTTAGTATTATTTTCCATATTACTGGAATATATCAAATAACCGTGTAACGGTTATTAGATGACTATGCTCTGATACCAATTGAAAGTACGTATGCCATATAGCTAATACTTAGTATCGTGTAATATGGAATGTATTATAACCTTAATACGCAAAAAAGATAACAATTGTAAAGTAAATAAGAATAAGCACACCAGGAATTTTTATACTGGTTTGAACTTTCCATTCTACGTCTAGTCTCAGACTTTCCTCTGGAATTTCACTCAATAATACCTCACTTAATTCGGAGGAATAGGTATACAACACCTGAGCAGCCGAACAGGATTTTTCCACCTCAGCAGCCGAAGAGCAATTTTCTGCCTGATACAAACTAACAGGACTTCTACAATTTCGATAAAGTTGTTGACGCTTTGTGTTTTTGATAACACTAATTTGTCTTTGATAGTAAACTCTTCCTATAATCAAAACATCAAGTGGATATTGTGTGTGAAGATTAAAAAGAAATATATTTCTTTGAATCGAAGTATATAATAATTAATAATTAACTCTGAGATTCAAGCAATATATCTTTGATTAGAAAGCTTTTAGAATGCAGAAATATAGTTAAGAATTGTAGATCAGAGAATAGAATGGATTGAAGTAAATTGGATGATTAAAATTATGGATTTAGATCTATATACGTAGTATATAAGGTTGCTACTGTTCATAAGAGTTTCAATCAAGAGTTGCATCTGTAACTCTTTGAATTGGATCGTTATTTTTCGCAAAGAGAAGCAACCCTTCAAGAAATATAGCAGCTGCGTAGGTCAGTCGACTGGTCAAAAATATATATTTGACTTATATTCAAAGTGGTGTGCATGTCTATGCAAAGAAAACAGATATAGTCGACTAGTGAATTCAGTCCAGTCGACTGAACTGTGCTTTTTTCACATTTAGTACTTGTGCACACTATTTTTTTTTTGTGTGTGTGTGTGCGCGTGCATTAAAAACTTTTGTATAGTGTGTGTAAACTACTTGAAGATTTTTATAGCGTACTCGGGTTTGAAGTCTAGTTTCCTTTGTAGATCTCCACGTATGTATAACTTTCTCTCTTTTTGTCGCTTTGATCGTCTAATCTCATCGCTGATCGTTGAAGCTTGTCGTGAATCAAAACTCATGATTCAACAAGTACAGCAATATATATACTGGTATAGTAGTACAAAAACTTTTAGTAATAATGGTCAACTGGCTTTGTAAATGTTCAGTACAATTATGTAAACAATTAAGAAAACAAAACAGTATAGTCAGCTAATTGTAGTATTGTGAAAATTTTGGTGCTGACTATCTATTTCCTTTTCTTTTATGCAAATGGATAAAGATTCAAAGTAGTGACTGTCATAATAAAATCGCAAGGAAAAAGGAACATATATAGTTTTGAAATTTTCCCTACTTTATGTCCAAACTGAACGAAAATTTTGACAATTGACTTAATTACACTTTTATTAAACCATTTACTTGGTCAATTTTTTATTCCTATAGTGTCCGATCTAATGTATATAGCTGAAAACTTAGGATTCTTAAGCTAAAATTTAGGTTTTCAAACTTATTTTATGATTTAGAATTCATTGATTCATGTTATGACATCAATATTTACGTTGTACCTTTTTAAAATTGAAGATTATCATATAAAATTGCATATGAGCCTAAGATTAACCTAAACAAGTGAGTGTATTCAAAATTTCAGTCTTTCATAATTAAATGGTGATAGCATCCTGACAAGTACATTACTAATGGTGTAACCAATAAAGAAGGTTGTCCATTGGTTAAGAATTTATCTTACAAAGACTTGAGATAGCTTAATGGAAAATAGTGAATTCCTTTTGGAGATATATGTGTAATGTAGCTTTATTTATAGGAAGCTTGAGGAGTAGAAATTTTTAAAGAAAAAATGGTTAACCTCTTATTATTATCATGGCAACATTTTTAGCAGAAATAAAAAATTTGATTGGTGAAGCAAAGTAGCAGGCTGTAGTACTTGTGCATTCTGTCGATTATTGAATACCAATGTATAAAGTTCAAAAAAACATAAAATTAGATTTTGTAAAACTCAAGCAAGTGGAAACTAGTCAAATTTAGCTACAGTAGCTAAATATTGAGCACTAACAACTAAATTTACTTCACTGGTTGCAAATGAGTATCAATACTCAAATACCACCTCCCTTAGGATGCTTAACGTATAGATATTATTTTTGTCAATTATCAGTTTCCTTTTTTCAGTTTAATTTTTATATCATTAATTAATATTTAAAGTATAGCTAAGATGTAAAGGACTTATGCCTATGCACCTTCCATTACAAGTAAGTTAAGTATTATTTCTTTTGTTCAACCAGATCAGGAATGGAAATGGCAAAATATACGCATCAGGAGGCGATGGTTTGGTAGGACGTAGTGGTGGATAAATACGACATTGGAGAAGTGGAGAAGGTAAGATTGTTACCTTAATAATTAAATTTTAATATAAATTAGCAAGCATTAATTATTTGCTTCTTTTTTACAATTTCATATTTGCAATTTTTGAACAAGCATACTATGTAGCAGAGACAACAATACTTAGAAAAACATGATTATAATTTCTTAGGAATTCTAAAGGATTTAATGTTTGGCAGATTACCTATTTGGTAAGGCATATGAAAAATCACCTAAAAAAATGTTTATAAATAAAAATCTTAGAAAAAGAGCTAAAAAATAGCTGCATTCATTATTTACAGAATATAAGTACCAACAAAAAAAATGGAGATGACAACTCCAGTTGTCATTAAGATGGCTGAATCAAAAGGAGAGAAAATGGATTTGGCAACATCTCTTATAACAAAGTGGGCAAGCAACATAAGACATATATAATGCAAAATAAAACTCTATGATAAATAAATATACTTGCTTTAGGCTATATTCATCACTGAGGAAGATGTTTTTACTCAAGAGATGGTTGAATAATGTCAATTTTTATACCTTCAAAATATAGTGAAAACTAGTCGCTGCCAAAAGATTCATCTGTAAGGATTAAAAAGATTACCTCAAAATGTTCTTTTTGTTGTTGCTTTCTTAGTCTATTTCTTTTACTTGTAATCAAAATAGTTATATGCCTTGTGAATTATCAAGTTAAACCTACAATCAACATATACATCAAAATTATCAACATATACATATACATATACAAGCAAGCATGCGTTTGTAGATATATCAAAAAAACATATCCTTCAAATGATGTTTCTAGTGTTTGGCAATCACAAAAAATAAATTACTCACACTATGATAATTGATTTGCCAATTTTAGGGAGATAAATTAAACTGGAAGTACCATACTTAATTACAGAGTTGATTCCAAGTATTAATAGGGATATGGAAGAACTTGGATGTTTAACCCTGAGCAGAGAGGCAGCTGTAGTAAAATTGAATTTCGATGTCTCATTTAAATCAAGAGTTAGATCCTTAATAGGAAAGTATATTTGTAGGTTCAAGTAAAATTGAAGTCGCCTTTTTATCATATATATATGGTTCAACTATTATATTTATTGATTAGGGTGTTTATTTAATGTATTACTTGAATGTCACTACATTTGTGCTAAAATAATCTTCCACACCCTGAATTTCATGTGTCGTAATGTTAGAAGACAGTGCAACGACACTTGTCTTTTTTAAATTTTGAGTTTTACATACCACTTTGTTTCCATTTTTAAGGTATTTTAAAATTATCATAAAACATGTTAGTTCAAAATTCTATTTTAAAATGAAATAACTTGAAGAGAAATTTGGTTTTGAGTACAGTAAGGTTAAATTATTTTGAAATTGTTTGTTTTAATTGAGTTTAGAAAGAAAATTTGACCTCAAAGCAAAGCGTTTTCACATTTTTAGTTTGTTTCAGCTTCAATTTTACAAGTCTGCAATTTGTTATCTAGTTTATAAATTTGTTTTCCTTGTTTTAATTTTCCCCCCTTTTAACTTGTTTTGTGCCTTTCTTTTTGTGTTTAAAGAAAATCCAAAGCAAGAACTGTTTTTAGTTTGAGAGTGACAAATATTATGAGAACTTGTGGTCTTATTTGGTGACTTTCAATTGGAAAATCATTTTGAGGCATAAAGATTAGTGTGAGACATATGAACATAAAGAAAGCAAAGTAAAGGAGGAATGAATTATGAAGCATCAAGAAAACATGGTATCATGGGGGTCCTTTGATATTGGAAGTTCTACCTCCAAAAGTAGTGTATAAAGACATTCACTCGTCATGGTCGAAAGGCAAGTGTGACACAAAGAAGAAAGCAAATGAAGAGTCGTACCAAGAGAGGCAGAAAACATGAGCTATATTGCTACATAACTATTTTGTGCACTTAAAATATGGACCATATTTTTTCTTAATGATTGTACTGAAGATTTGAATTATGTTACAAAAAGTAAATGTATGAATTGTTATTTTATATGGATTAGGAACACTATCAATGAACTATATTTATTCTGATATTATATTATCCAATTTATACTTTTCATCTAGTCTGATTATAAAATTGTCTTCGATAATTGTATGTTATGACATACATACATACATACATACATACATACATACATACATACATACATACATACATACATACATACATACATACATACATACATACATACATATATATATATATATTATTTCATATTTGAGTATTTTGATGATTTGTGAGGTGCACTCTTTTCCTTCGGTTTTACTAATAACCGAAGAAAAAAGATGGTTTTTTTGCTTCGGTTGTTAATAACAAATGAAGCAAAAGTGGAGTCTTTTTTTGAGCCAAAGACCCCCTTTATTTTAGCTGTTAGTAAAAACTAAAGCAAAAGACCCCTCTTTTTCTTTGGTTCCAATCGAAGCAACATGTTTAGGTCTATTGCATTGTCCTTATTTGCTTTGGTTGTTGAACCGAAGCAACATGGGATAAATAGCAGAAGCAATTGACCTGTTTGGTAGTAGTGTATTCTATGTAATTATGTATCTATGAAGCTCCCAGCACAACATTCATTCATCTCTCTTAATCAAATGTAATGTAACACCCCGAAAATTTAAGCAAAAGTTTAATTAAAGAATTAAATTTAAATATAAGAAGGGAAAAATGAAATTTTTGCAAGTGTCTGAATGTAGCTATGAAACATGCACTGTTGCATTTGTTGCGATTTTATGGATAATTTTCATATACTACCTTTTGAAATCGGAGTTAATATCGAAAAGTTATAAACGTTTGAAAGTTCATAGTTAAAATTAATTAAATAAACAAAATGGAAATAAATATTAGTTAATAAGGAAACCCATCGATTAAGAGATCGATTGGGACTGGTTGATCGCAAGTGATCAGCTCATTGAGGTATATCGGTTAGGCTTTTGAGCAGCCAACAGCCTAGATTTAAATTTTTATTTTTCTTAATAGCGAAGTATATGACTAGCGATCAGGATTTAAGTAAATATTTTCCAAAGGTCTGTCAATGGTCCATATTTCTTTGAATCACTATATATACATAGCTAATGTAAACCCTAATCACAAAAATTAGAACTAGATGTCCAGATTCTACAACAACCCGTACCTTAATGGGCCTAAATTTCGATAAAAATCAAAACCCAAGTCCATCAAAGCACAGATTGCTCGATTTGGTACCTGCAAATAAGCGCGAGTATTATCAAAGATTGACATAAATTTAAATCACAGTGGAAACAATAATAGGATAAGAATAATGATTATGACCACTACCTTGAAATTAATGGGATTCCTTGGATATCACATTGTCATATCAGCATGAGAGAAAAGAGGACTTTTCCAGCAACTAAACACATCCAGCTCCAATGACCTTTTCCTCTAAATCTATCCCGTGGATTGTAATGAGGAGGGGATCAGAACAACGTTATGGTGACTGAAAAATCTATAAACTATCCATAACATAAATTCAGACCGCTTAGTTTCCATTTAATTGCTATGACTACTAAGGTTAACAATTCTAGTCTAACCTTACATTGCACTAACGATTACTTACTTATGCATTCCCAAGGTACAAAATACTGACGCAGCCTTATCAACCACCCAATACTTCTATACTCATTTTCCACATAATACTTTTAAATATGAAGCTTCTACTATCGTCACATAATACTTTTAAAAGAGAAACAAAGAGACTCTACCATTTAAGACCTCAATCGAGGTAGACCCCATCATTTATGACCTATTCCAAGGTGGACTTCTAGCGTCGTCATTGTTGATCTATTGGTCCTAGCTATAAAGACCTTTGACCACTATCTATGCCCTTATCATTTATAATAGTCATATAAGAATCTATCGTTATTAAAGTCTTAGAAATGTGAGAAACTATACTCAAGCCATTTAATACCTTATTAACAAGGACTAGGCATGCCTCTAACCATTTAATATATATTTATAGGTAGGACTTTGCCATTTAATACCTAACCTCACGGCGTACTCCTCACTGGTATTGTCTAGCTGACGTTGCTTGGAAATCTCATTAGGCCACTTAGTACTTCTTTTATGGGAGAGATGTGAATCCTAGATCAGCCACTTAGTACAATAAACCCGAAGTGAACCCTTTCCAAGATATCCATCATCGCTCTTAATTATAAATATGGAATCTCATTATGTTACTTCTTTTGGTAGGGAGGTGAGTCCAACAATAGCCACTCAATATCTTAACACCGATGTAAACCTTTCTAGAGACATCCTTGTTTATTTGGAATCTCATTAGGTTACTTAATAATTTCTTTTAAGAGAGAGATGGACCCTGCAACCACTTAATATCTCAAACTAGAAACGAACCCCTATGTATATATCCCTCACCGCTCCTAATTCCAAATTTGGATCGTTTAGTACATTTTAAATAGGAAAGAAGTGGGCCCTCAAACAACCACTGAATACCTCTGACCCTAAAGCAGGTCCTATCTCTCGCAAAGCCATGGGTCCTAATATTAGTGATGTCTCACATCAGTAGTAAGTGCACTCAACTGATGGTAGCCCCAAAGTGAAGGTCATTCTTCCATCGAGTGACTCTATCGACCTTACATCACTAACCTACTAAGTCCAATTAACCATCCTAATTCTTTACTTATTCCATCTTAGATTGACATTGGACTTAGCTTACTAATTCCCTTTTTATTTAAGGCAATAAGATTTCCTTCCCCATTTCATGCTCATAAATGTCAATTTGTCCATAAAATCCTAACGAACATTTCCTAAGACATTTATGTATGATTACTAATTTCAAATTAGTAACCTTTTATATCTATTCCATTTTTACCTATCCCTTTTTATCCATTTGTCCCTATTAATTATAACTTCCAAATCCATTTTCATTATTTACCCATTAATTGGAGTTATAGTCTTTAATTCCCATACTAACTAATTGTAACCCATAATCTAATTCTATCCATTATTTTCCATTAATTTCCCTTTAATTGGGGTTACAATCTTTTATTTCCTATTAATTATTTGCAGTTCCTAATTTATTGCCCATTAATAGGAATTATTATATTTTTTTAATTCTACCTGTTTGCTTCCCTAAGTATAATAATAATTAACGAACGTTAAGTATAAATAATGCACGAATAAATGTTGTTCTTCTTTATTAACGCAATAAAATGTAACTTCATAATAAAACTATCTATTCTTATCTAAATATATTCTAGTTGCAAATATATTCTAGTCATAAATATTTAACTAGAATATGCTTTTCATATTTAATTTGCGGAAATTAGATTCCTTAGGAAGATTTTCCACTATGATTTCCATAAATTAGAAAGATTGACTCCATTTGAAACTAGAAGGAATGAATGATTTCTTTTTAATTGGAATAGATAGTGTAAACTATGAAGAATAAATATGTACTTTGTAGATCTCTTCCCTTTTTTGTAGATATTTTTTGTTAAATTATAGGTCTCCCTTTTGAATCAGAAGTGGAAAAAGTAAACAAACTTATAAAAATCAAACGAATATTCTTTCTATAGATGAAACTATGGAAAATCTACAACCTAGCACAAATTGGGCAATAATCCAGAAGTCCTACTTTACACTCAAGTGAGGTTCTAGAATAAAAATATACATCATTCAAATTCTAAAATCTTTAGGACTGATTTTCAGATCTAGGTGTAAACATATTTCAAATTAGATCTAAAACAAGAATATGTAGGCAATAGTTTTTACTAGTTTAAGCTTATAATACACAAATAAAATTGATTTAGGCGTAAAAATCAAACGTATGCCAACAGAATAGATTTAAAATCATAATATATATATATATATATATATATATATATATATTCACTCACCTTTTGAAAGCGATCTAAATCTCTAGATCTGAAGTATAACCTTAAATTAATCTCCAAAACCATTTTAATCGAAGAAATATGTATAAAAGGAGTATATACATACATTAGAATTACAGATCCGAGATGAGATTTAGGATTGGAAGAGAAAATAGATACAATATATATAAATATATAAATTTCTTCAAATATGCATATAGTTGATTCTCCTCTTTTCTCTTTTTTATTAGATTTCTATTCTTCTTCAATTTGTATGAACATAGATACAAATATCTTATTTTAATAATTTAGAAAGTAAGTGGAGAAAAAGAAATGGCAGAGCTTCGCTACTGCATTCAAAAAAATTTGGGAAAAGAAGGGAGGGTTAGGTCTGAATTTATAGGCGCTAAAATCAACAAAAACTCTGTTAGATCGAAATATACTAAATCCGGATCGTCAGGCCTAGGCTAACCCTAGCCGCCACACATGAAGCAGTCGACCGCCCCCTTTCTATGGTTTGACCGCTCCAATATGCGAGTTGACCTATGGGCCCTAGATAATTAATATATAAACATTAATTACTCTAATCGAATTATTTTCGTTCGAAATTCGTTTATCGTCCGTAATTTCTTCATTTGGACTCCGATTGTAAAAATGCAAATATAAAAGTTGTACAAAATTTCACTGTGAAAGCAATGGTATAAGCTTCGTGATCAAATTCCATCATTTGCATAAGTTCCATTTTTGGAGCCAATTAACTAATTAAATAGCTAACATCGAATTTTTGGGTGTTACATGCTTCCCCCTTTAAAAAGAATTTCATCCTTGAAATATCACCAATGACTAAGTCATGGTTTTTGCTCATAATTATCCTAAAGTACACAACCAATGAATGTACAATCAATTTTGCAACTAACGTGCGCATGTGCATAGTGTATTACCATATCGCCACTTACAAAATTTATATGCAGAATGATTCTAAATTGAATCCTCCTATATGAATGCATTTCTTTCAAAACATTTTTGAAAATTTATATATATACTGGCAATCTATATGTATGCAGCTTGTTGAAAAATCTTTTCAACCGAAATCCCCGTACTTTTACGAATAGAAATATGTAGCAACCAATTTTGCAAGCGGTTGGCTGCCCTAACTATAAGAAAACATAACTTTAATTGCAGTTATCAGTAGCGTTTGTAGTCTAGATGCAACCAATATTATTTTGACTAAATTCTTCTACTTGTTTTTGTTTTATCCCAGGCTCCTTCCCCGTCCAATAATAAAATCTCGTCACATTTTTCCTATCTCCTTCCCTCTATTGTTATGTTTTTACCCTCTTTCAACAAAATTCTTCTCTCCTCTGCATTTGCGCTACTTATCTTCATCTCGCGCTACTTATCTCTATCAATCTGCTCCCCTCCACTTCGACAATCCACTCTTCGTTCAATCTGTTCCTATTTGCTTCCTTCAGATTTTTTTACAAGCCCTGAATCGACAGATTATGGTAATTGCAAAACCCTAATTTGGCTGAGGTATTTTAATTTCTGTACTATGTTTGTTGTTACTGCAAGAATACGAATTTCTGTACAAGCCATGAATCGATGAATTTTTGCACTTTTTTTCTCGAGAGTCAGTGAGTTTTCCATTGATCGTTGTATTAGTAGTGAATTAGCAGTCCCCAAGTTTTGTTAATGTCTTCTTTGTCTTCTTTGTTGAGTTCTTTTTCTAGCATAATGCCTTTGGGGTTAAACTGTTGATTCCTTTGTTAATGTCTTCTAATATCATTTAACAAAATATTTGTAATAATTTCATATAAATCTAAATTGTATTTTTACAGAAATTGATTATCAGTCATCTAATTATTAATTTAATCGTATTTTAATAGTTACCAAGGGAACACAATTGAAGTTCTGTAATAAATGAAAATATCTAAATACCTACAAATTAAGTAGCAATTTAAAATACTTTTAGTCCAGCTGCATTCACATTCAGATTCATGCAACTTCATTTTTTTTTTTTTTTTTGAAAAAGGTACTTTATTAATAATAGAAAGTATATACTTCCTTGATATGCCTCATTAAAACCTTACAACCCCCCTAACCTATATGGGTGCCTTGTAAGGAAAAAGAGTACATATCAATTCCATATATTAACAGTACAAGGAGACAAAATGAAGCTAAGCAGTCAAACAGATAGAGGAGGAACTACAAGTAGAAAAAATCTCAAAACCATCCGTACGAACTGCTAACTTCAGAGGTCTAAACAGCTAACTCCTACCTAAAACTCTTAATCACCAAAACAACCCAAGAACAAAATCGCACCGATCAGGATACCAATCATAATTGGACACGCAGAAAGAGCTTGGAAAAAGAAAATTAGTTCGATCCCAAAACTCTGAATCAATTTTAGCTTCAGCCATGGAGGTGGGTGAGGATAATGAGCTTCTTCCAAAAGATTGACGAAGTATAGTTCCTCGAAATGCTCGTTCGTACCACAGATACTTACTTCAAGGAGGTCGAAAGGCCTCATGCAGATCTGACACCATAAAAAGATTAGACAAGATAAGTTTTTCTTCCTCGTTTAGCTTGTGGATCTGAATCTTTTGTAGCATTAGGTGTTTGCTTTGAATGAGAATTTGTTTAATTTTCACTTCTACTGGTTCATTTATTCCATCAAACACCCGTTTGTTGCGTTCGCACCATATATTCCAGATGATGTTGGTACATATAATGCTTGTAATACATGAAATATTTGGTTGCATTTTGCCCTGAGCTTCTTGAATATCAGCCAGAAGTTTGCAAATTTCGTAACTATTTCCCTGAAAGATGTTGAGTTTAGGGATGATGTTATCTATAATTCTTCTTGAGTACGTACATTGGAAGAAGAGGTGGTCTCTGTCTTCTTTGTCATTGTCACATAGAACACATTTTTGGTCTACCATAGTAGACCATTTGCTAATTTTATCTTTTGTCTGCAATTTGTCTTTGAAGGCCAAAAGAGAACAAATTGACATTTTAGGAGCGCAACCTTTATCCCAAATGAGCTTAGTCCAATCGTGTTCAACATATTTATTTCTAAATTCCTGCCATGCTGACTTAAGAGAGAAATTGCCTTGTTTGCTGGGTAGCCACCACCAAAAATCTTGTTGAATATGGTTGTGTATGTTAATTTGTTTAATAACAGTATGAGATTGAGTTGGAATACTATTGAGGTTTTGCTTCCACTTTTTATTATGAATGAGTTCAGAAACTGTTTTATGGCAACCCCTCAAAGTATACATACTGTTCCATCCATATTTATCAATTAAAGAGGAGCCTTGAATCCATGGATCGAACCAGATGTCAGTTGTGTCTCCATTCACAATTTTTCTGTCAATATGGCCTTTGCACCATTGTCTGGCTCTAAGTATGGTTTTCCAAGTGTGGGAAGCGTTATTGTTCATTCTGACAGTCCAAAAATTAATATTATTACAGTATCTGTTATGCATCCATCTTGCCCACAAGGAATTACCATTAATATAATTCCATAGCAGTTTAGTTGCTGAGGCTATAGCTAAATCTTCAATTCTCCTAATTCCCAAGCCCCCTTCTCTTTTTGTTTTGCATACTTCATTCCAGCTCAATTTATGTGATTTAGATTTCCATAAGAAGTTTGCACATAAAGAATTGATCTTATGAATGATTGTTGCAGGGAATTGTGCTATCTGTAACCAAAATTGCAGCATGGGGTGGATAACTGACTTGATCAGTTCAACTCTACCACTGATATTGAGGAATCTGGTTTGCCAATTATTAAATTTTTTGTTGATTTTATCAATCAACCATCCAAAGTCTCTTGTTTTCATGCAACTTCATTGCTGGACTTGAAAAGAACATGCCACTAATTTGAGAAGCTATCTTGCATATTCTGGAAACATTGCATGCGTTGTGTCCAAATTTTCATTTTTTTATAGCGTTTAAACAAGAAAATAGAAAATATGAAGATATCTTCAATAACTGTATTTAAACATAAGTGCATTTTTCTCACTAGAACAATGAAAATATGGTCATACTAGTTAAACATTAGAAAACTATAAGATAAATATTCACTTGTTTTTTGCATTGATTTGATATGAGCTAAAGGACAACCCAACCAAAAAATGGCAAATTTTATTCAAATGGTATTCTGCTAAGAAAGACATATATTATTTAACAAAATATCTGTGCATGATTGACACAACTAAATGAATGTATAGGTCTTTATGTAAGGCAGATATATATCATTCTGTGGAACTTTATGTAAGGTGTATTCTGCCAAGACAGAGATGTATCATTATGTGGAACTTTACGTAAGGTGTGACCATAAAACTTAGAGATTTTTTATTAATTCCCTTTACTAATGAAATGAAAGGTCTTTTTTTATGAAAAAAAAGTTAACAATTCGGTACCTGATATATTTGATCTGTAGTGTATTGTATATCAACAAACTTTCATTACCTTTTCAAATAATATCTTGCCATTGTAGTTTGATCTAAACTAAAATTTTATTTATCTTCAAGATTTAATCAAAACTTCATGTTATCATGTATTCAGAACTTCAATTTGTTGTTTATTTACCTTAAAGCTTTACAAGGTTATAGACTTCAGATTCATATCATAACAATAAAAACAATTAACCAAAAGGAAAAAAAATATTCCTTATAAACATAAGAATGAAGATATACATCAACTCTTAGTTGGTCAGCTTTGCTGGTTTGATAATTGGATACGTTATTTCATATGTGTAGCGAATTTTGTTTTAATTTGAGCGGAAGCGATTTATTTGATCAGGATCTAGTATTTCCTATTTAGATACCAATGGCACTTAAAAAAGAATTATGTAGTCTCACAAAAAAATAACAGAAATAAGAGACACAGAAGATTTAACGTGGTATGGATATGAATATCCTACGTCCATGGAGACCCAACAACTTTTTATTTCATTAAAAAAAAGAGTACAAAAGAGAGGAAAGAATAATGGTGGATACTCTCACACTTGATTGTTACGTATGAATATGAAATTCCTTCATTTAAATAGACTTGATAATGAAGTATTGCTTGGAGATTAAGCAAATCAATTTCTCGATTACCCGGATATCTTTCCAATTTGCATGATTTGATTTTAGTACAAATAGATGGCATAAGCTTCGTTTCCATATCTTTCCTTTATTCTCCATGCCTAATCATTTATTTCTTCATATAGCAAATATACATTGAATAATTAATTTATTGACTAATTAATTAGTTTCCTTCGAAATATCCTTCCATATACCAGCCAAATTAATCGATTTGATTGAATCAATTAATCAATTTCTTTCCTCTTTGACAGATATTGGAATCATCCAAATTCAACACTCTACCTTTATTCAAATATAACAATCTCTCTTCATCATCTTATCATTAAGCAATCGACATATAAGTTGTTGGGTCTACCTTCCCATGACGCTCAAGTAACAGGTATCAAACTAATCAAGTTCGAGCAATGCTCAAACTTGTCCTTTGGAAGTGACTTAATCATCATATCTAAAGGATTATCCAAAGTACTCACGTTCAACAATTTGATCTTGCTTCGTTCTTCCTCAAGCATAAGAAAGAAACCTCTAACATCAATGTGCTTCATCCATGAACTATAAGCTTGATTTTCTACAGGATGAATCGCACTCTAACTGTCTGAAAATAGCTCTATTGTCCGTTGCACCATTGAAAGATCATCCAACAACTGAAGTAAGTATAATTCTTTCTTTGTTGCTTCCACAATCGATATCAACTCTGCTTCGGTAGTCGATAAAACTACGATAGATTGCATCTTTGATCACCATGAAATCGAGCTTATGCCAAGTGTAAAAACATAGCCCGACATTGACTTCCTAGCATCTCTATCCCCAGCATAATCAGAATCACGGTATCCTCTAAGAAAGATGTCACCATCCACTCCACCATATAACAAGCCCACCGAAGAAGTGCCTCGAAGATATCTAAGAATCCACTTCACAGCTTGCCGACGCTCTTTGCCTGGGTTAGACATATATCGACTCACAACGCCCACTGCATGGGCCAAATCGGGTCTTGTGTACACCATAGCATACATAGGACTACCAACAGCACTAGAATAAGGTATATCAGCCATATACTTCTTGTCTTCTTCCAATGAGGGAGATAAGTCTTTTGACAACTTAAAATGAGAGCCTAATAGAGTGCCAATCGGTTTAGCTTTCTCCATTCCAAATCGAGCGAGGACCTTCTCGATGTACTGCGCTTGAGTGAGCCTTAACTCTCGCCGCTTCCTATCCCTGCTTATATCCATACCTAATATTCTTTGTGCCTTTCCCAAATCCTTCATGTCAAACTCTCTACTAAGCTCCTCTTCCAACTCCTTAATTCTGACCATACTTCGAGATGCAACCAGCATATCAGCAACATATAACAACAAATAAATCATATATCATCATATCTCCTGAAATAAACACACTGGTCTTTGAAACTTCTAGAGTATCCCTGTGAAAGCATAAACTTATCAAACCTCTTGTACCATAGTCTAGGAGACTACTTCAGTCCATATAGAGATTTGTTGAGTTTGCAAACATAGTCTGGTCTGTTACTATCATGAACCCTTCCGGCTGCTTTAAATAAATCTCCTCATCCAGATCACCATGCAAGAATGCGGTTTTGACATCTAGTTGCTCTAATTCCATATCATAATGCCAAAAGAATACGGATAGAAGTACGCTTAACCACTGGAGCAAAGATATCATGATACTCTACCCCCTTCTTCTGAACATACCCCTTTGCGACTAACCCTGCCTTGTATTTGAGATTACCATTTTCACCGTCTTTCACTCTATAGATCCACTTGCATCCAGTAGCTCTCTTGTCGGGGGGAAGTGACACCAAATCTCAAGTATGATTTTTCTACAATGATTCAATCTCCTCCTCCATAGAAACTAACAAACTGGAGCTGTTAACTGATGCGGTAACTTCTCTATAATCACATAGCTCATCATGGACAACATTCAAAGCACATATTGCCTGTCATCAAAGTTAATATCTTCGATGCTTAATCCAACAAACTCATCAAGCCACTTAGGTTTTCTTCTTTGTCTGACAGACCTAGGTTCCAAATGAGCTCTACCTTGAGTTTGATCCCTTGTACCAACATCGATATTATCCTCATCAACCACGGTGTCATCGGAAACACCATTTGAACGTCTATGGAAAGAACTAACAGATGACTTGCTTTGTGTCTAGTATTTTTCACATGTCCTCTCATTTTCATCCGATGAGGAATGCTCCACCTTCAACATAGCCTTCTCATCAAAAGTCACATGCGTGCGCATAATAATCTTCTTGCTAATAGGACACCACAACCTATATCCCTTCACTCCTCTCCTATAACCTAGAAAAATACACTTGCGAGCTCCAGGTTCCAGCTTCCCTTTGCTCTCATGCACATAAGTTGGGCAACCAAACACTCTGAGAAATGAATAGCTAACAGGCCCTCCTTTCCATACTTCTTCAGGGATCTTCATATCTATGGCAATAGAATGTGTGCGGTTGATGAGGTAAGCCGCCATGGATAAAGCTTCAGCCCAAAATCCCTTCTTCAATTTAGCAGTCAGTCCAAGACACCTTGTTCTCTCGAATAATGTCTTATTCATCCTTTCTGGAACTCCATTAGATTGGGGGTCGCCTGGTGTGGTGTAATGCCTCTTAATGCCTTCAGACTCACAATAATCAATGAATTCTTGGGATACAAATTCACCGTCATTATCTGAACAAAGAACTTTCAGTTTCTTCCATGACTGCTTCTTAACCATAGATTTCACTTGAAACTTGGCAAAGGTTGCACTCTTTGACTGAAGAAAGTATACCCATACTTTATAAGAGAAATCATCTATAAATGAAACGAAATATCTAGCTCCACCTAAAGACTGACAAGGGGAGGGACCCCAGACATCTGTATGAACATACTCCAAGACAGCTTTTGCTTTATGCTCTCCTATACCAAAAGAAATCTTCCTCTAATTTCCGAGAACACACTCTTCACAAAAACCAAGTTTTGAATGTTGAACTCCATCAACCAATCCTTGTTTTCTCAACTCATCCATGTTGCGCTCACCGATGTGACCCATCCGTAAATGCCATAATCTGGAAGAATCCGAATCAACAGATGTAACAGAAGCTGATTTACCAATTAAAGTAGTGCCCTTTAATAGATAAAGTTTCCTGCCCTCAGACATCTCATAACAATCATGGAACCTTTCGATATCTTCATTTTTTATCCTTCCACTACAATCTTCAAGCCAAGACTACTCAATGCCCCAATAGAAATCAAGCTCCTCCTCAAATCAGGTACATGTCTAACATCGGTGATCGTACGAATAACACCATCAAACATCCTAATCATCACGCTACCAACACCCACCATACGACAAGAAGTATCATTACCCATCAGAAGTTATCGTCCATCAATTTCACGGTAAGTGGAAAAGCAGTTCCTATCAAGTATCATATGATAGGATGCGCCAGAATCAATTAGCTATAAGTTGCTATTCCCAGAAGAGCCAGAAGCTGTAAATACATCGGTGTCACTTTTTGTATCTGATTTCTCTGCTGTAGAAGCTGAGGCTTGCTGTGGATATTTTCTTCTCCCTTCAATCTTAGGACATTGTTCTATGAAATGCCTTGGTTTCCTACAATAATGACAAGTCAAATTCTTAAGCCCCCTAGACTGAGACCGTGAAGAATTCTGTCCTCCACCTTTCTTCGACCTGCTTTGGCCTCTATCTTTCTGAACAAATAAGCCTTCGGTATCACTATCCAAGCTAGTGCTTGCCAATCTACCTCTTAATACTTCATTATGAAGACCAGCCTTTACATCAGACATGCTAAGTTTACTACGGCCATAAATCATGGAATTAACAAAAGCAGTATACTCCTTAGGCAAGGAACATAAGAGGATCACAGCTTAAGCCTCATCGGTAATATCAACTTCTGCTGCCTTCAGGTTCATAATCAAAGTCATCAAAGCATCTACATGCTACATGAGATCAGCTCTAGGCTTCATCTTGAACGAATAAAATTGTTGTTGAAGAATAATCCGATTAGTGAGAGACTTGTCTTGATATGCATCCGATAATGCATCTCATAGTTCTTTCGCCGTCTTCTTCTGAGAGAATTCTCTAAAAACTTCATCTGAAAGGCTCAACTGAATTATTGTGAGAGCTTCATTTTACATCTTTTTCAAATCAGCTACATCAATAACTTTCAATTTCTCAGGCGTAGAAACAACCTTGTAAGTCTTCTCCTTTTTCAATACAGCCTCCATCTTCATCTTCCAAGTACCAAAATCTCCTTTTCCGTCAAAACGTATTACTCCGTATTGACACCAGATCTGCCAACAAACTTACTAGAAGTAGCCATTAATATCCAAACAGGAACAATAACACTAGCTCTGATACCAAACTGTAGTGAATTTTGTTTCAATTTGAGCGGAAGCGATTTATTTGATCAGGATCTAGTATTGCCTATTTAGATACCAATGACACTTAAAAAAGAATTATGTAGTCTCGCAGAAAAATAACAGAAATAAGAGACACAGAAGATTTAACGTGGTTCGGATATGAATATCCTACGTCCACGGAGACCCAACAACTTTTTATTTCACTAAGGAAAAGAGTACAAAAGAGAGGAAAGAATAATGGTGGATACTCTCACACTTTCTTGTTACATATGAAGATGAAATTCCTTTATTTAAATAGTCTTTATAATGAAGGGTTGCTTGGAGATTAAGCAAATCAATTTCCCGATTACCCAGATATCTTTCCAATTTGCATGATTTGATTTTAATACAAATAGATGGCGTAATCCTCGTTTCCACATCTTTCCTTTATTCTCCATGCCTAATCATTTATTTCTTCATATAGCAAATATACATTGACTAATTAATTGATTGACTAATTAATTAGTTTCCTTCAAAATATCCTTCCATATACCAGCCAAACTAATTGATTTGATTGAACCAATTAATCAATTTCTTTCCTCTTTAACACATATTTGAATCATCCAAACCAACAATGTGAACACCATAAACTGAGTTTTAAGTATCGGCAGTGTAAAAAAGTGCTGAGTATGGCATTTTATAATCACGATATTTGGTTTATTATTCCAAAGAACGTTATCACTATGAATAAAACTGCACCTACACCGCAATATAAATGATAGCATACATCCAGTAACACTTTAATGTCATTCATACAAATACATAAAATAGATACAAAATGATATTTATTAGAACACAAATGTTAAAAGTGCAAACATGTATGCATAATTGTGCTGAACAAAGAATATAGGTACAAAACTAAAGGAATACAAATACGAATTGCTTACTTATGTTTCTCCTTAAAAGTAAGTCTTATCTACAGTTAAAAACAAGTTAATCCCAGTTGTCAATCAATTGCCACCACCGCAAACTCATGGCTCGTGATACTATTAGGTTATTGATTATTCTCTTCTTCACCACCACCTAAAGTTTCCTATTTACATCTCTTGAAGCTTTTCAATATTTTCCCTTTGCTCCCACTTCTGTTTTTGTCTATCTACTACCACAATTACTAACAGAAATGAAGCAGTTTCTTTAAAGAAAACACCTGCAACATTGAGATCTTATACCCAGGCTATCAAAGTTTACATTGGTGAGGTACTAAAAGCTAGTGACGACCTACATGATTTTAGGGAAGTTAATAAGATTTATGCCAAAAAGATTCAAGGGTTTTTCCATCGGACCCAAAGACCCATGTTACCAGCTGGAATTCAAAGCCTTTTCTTCACTTCCATTAATATGTGGCATCCCATATTCAAATTTGCTTTCTCTTGCATTTCATCCCACTCATTTTGATGTATTCTGCTAAGACAGATCGATATTCGAACTCAATGTATTACGTAAACTAAATGAGAAAATTATTTATTACAAGATGGATAACCTAGTCGTTCATGTCAAAGAATAGTTGTAGCTTTATGTTTTAGATGTGCAAATGATATTTCTTAGGTGTAGCCATTGGTCATTAGTATAAGCAATTTGTAGTCCCATGCAAAAGAAGATAAACCTTTCCATAGATACTTCATAAAAAAGTTAGGAAGAATTCCACAAAAATTTTATCACCTCAATGAATTAACTAACATGTAAAGAATATTCCTTTTGTATTAAGCGAGCCTAAGGCAAATTATTATGACAATACTTTCAAGATATGATCTGTTGAACCATGATAAATGAACACAACATCTAAAGATAGTAATAGTCAATATGCATATATAACGGACAATTATGTTGTTATACGCAGTGGCTCAGGTTTGCATATCATCTCAAACTCCCTAGGCAGAACTATGTTGGACTTCAAGGCTTGCTCATTAATGATATAATATTTAATTCGTGCCCCTGTACTGCTACCAAAAACATGTACAAAACCAAGATTGTGTAAATGTATATGAAACTGGCGGTAGGTAGTGTTTCATTCCATACATTTGAGTTTAATTTCTCTAAGTTTTTATTTATTAATTATAATGAAAAAAAATTAAGTAGGGAAAACTGCTGATAGAAAATGATTATAAGTCTGGCAATTAAGGGGCTCTCTAGTTATTCCTTGTATTTCACTCATTTTGACAAAATTAAATTTGAGACCTTTAGCTTATTCCTTAATTCATACCCATACTGACACACATATATCTCTGTGTGTGTATATGTAGCTTCAATCTGCAATTATTGTGTACATGCCTTTTGTAACATTCCTAGATTTTAGTTAAAAATAATTTGATAATTGATTTAGTACTTTGGATTAAATTTTGAAAAAATTGGTAACCAAATTTAATTCTGGATTTAATTGTGAATTTATTTAGAATTTATTTGCATTTGAAATATAAAAATAAAATTGAATTCTTCAAATTTAATAAGATATATGTTCATTTAGTTATACAAATGAATTATAATTGGGAAATTAGATTTTGAAATTTAATAAATATATTGACAATGAATATTGTTGATTTGAAAATACTAAAATGAATATCTTAAAAACAAATTGGATTTATTTTGGAATTAATAAGAAGATTTCAAAAGTATGTGTTTATAAAATAGAATTTTGGATTAGAATTCAATTATAAACATTTTGAAAATAAACTGAATTTGGAAACTCTATATTTTAAAAGCAATGAACATTTGTTTTCTAATTTTAGTACGTGTATATATATAATGATTTGGAAAACGAAAAACTTGTTTAAGATTAATATGTAAATATATAAACGTAAGAGAGTTGTTTAAAAGTTAAATTCAAATATATACATATTATATATATTTATTTATTTATTAATTTTTGATTTATTTTGAATCACATTCTTTAAAGTTATAGGTATATAGATAAAGGTAAAGGATTAGTTTAAAAGTAGAAATATATCTTTTGAAAATAAATATAGTTGTATATAAATATATAAAAGTAAGAAGTACAAGATTTGAATTGTATACATGTACAAAACATAAATAAACATAGTTAATATATATAAGAAAATAAAATTTGTAAATATAAAACTAAATAAGGTTCTAAACATAAATTAGATTGAATATATTTAAATATCAATATATAAAGAAAAACATGTTAGATAGATAAGTTCACAAACTTTAAAATGATTAGGGTTTAATACATAATTTGTAAATAAATTAAAAAGGAGGTCTTTACATAAGTTTGTTTGAATTTAACAAGTGTAAATAAATTTAACTTACAATTACAAGTGTAATACATGAAGACTCGGAATGAACAAGTATCATGTTGGTTTTTATTTTTGAGAAAATTAAATACAGAAAAATAGAAACAAGATTAAGTAAACATATTATCTCCCTCTTTCTCATTTCTTTCCTCATCTTCAAAACAAAATATCAAACCTGAGAAGAAAAAGGGAAACCAGAAAAATCAAACTAAAAAACAGAAGAAAAAAATTAATTAAATATGGGAATCGAAAGTGAAATCTAAGAGCAAAAAAAAACCAGTAAAGCAAGTTATTGATTCAACTAAGCAAAAAAAAACCAAAGCAAAAATAAAAGCTCAGACCATCAACATACTACAGTTTCAAGTTGGAAAATCAAATCAAAATCTGGCAACTGAAATCTGAAGCAAATCAAGAATTCAAAGTGGCAGTGCAATAATCAAGTAAAGGAAAAGATTAAAACATGTTAATCCAGACAATCAACTATCAGTTTCAATTCCAACTCGAGTGGATTCAAATCAGAGTAGCAGATCAAAATCTATTCTCGCTTTCAAATCTATTTCCAGGCTCTGCTCTTCAATTCCAGTCCCCTGATTTTCAATTACAGGTGAGCAAACCCAACCTGTGTGTGTATGTGTGTATATATATATATATATATATATATCTGAATGATTTGTGAAATATGATCCCAAATGTGCTTGATTGATGATGTCATTATGCTTGCATGTATGAAGATTCCTGGTATGTGAATGTATTGAGATGTGCATGTCTGGTATGTTTATATTCATCTCTGTTTAGAATTACAGAGCTCAGATTTAAACCAAATATTCCTATTCTCCTTATCTATTCACTGATAGGATTAGTTCTGAAGTTAAATATGTTTGTTTAAATATAGATTAAAGTTTAAAAATATATTTAAGTAAATCAAATTTGAAATTTTCAGGAAAATTTAGGAAGGAAAGTGGAAATCCAAAAATAGGTAAGTTTCAATTATTAAAATCCTTTGTTTTATTAATATAATCTGAATCCTCATCTGAGAACATGATTTTTAAAAGTAAAATCACAAGTTTTAGTGTTATATTGAGTGTTCAATTCAAAGATGGTCGGAAATGAATCTCGAAGTTTTTCTGGTGATCGGTAAGATATTGAGTCTCGTGATTTTAGCCGAAGGTAGCTGGGAGGTGCACGAGTTCGGGAAAAATGATCAAGGAGTTTTCTGATCATCATAGTGGTGTCATGGCATGATTCTCGGGTTTAAGAACCCAGTTTGATCAATGTGTTCATCGATATCATGTAGCGACGTGGGCTGATTGGAGTGAATCGCGACTAGAGGAAATGAAGAAGGGGACTGCGTTGCAGCTCTGGGCGAGGCGACGCGTTGTCTGATGGTCGGGGTCATCGTGGCGTGGCATTTGTTGATGATTGGTTTATTTCCAGTTTGGAATGAGCTGTTCGATTTTTATCGATGATGGGTTTTAGTGATCTGGGTGGTCGGGCTTGGTAGCGATGTCGTGGGTGACAGGTTGAGGGGATCGGCGATGGTAGGAAGGCGCTGGAGCGCCAGTGCATGTGCATGAGATATCGCAAATAATTGGGCTGTTCTGGAATTTAGGGACAAGAGTGATGCTCGGGTACGAACTCGAGAAAAGTGGAAATTTGCTCGAAGAAATGCAGCGCGTGAGTAACCCGAAGCCTTGCTCGGTAAATTTATTGATTTGGCCCGGGTTGTTTACGAGCAGGTCAGGCTTTAAAATAGAAATGGAAGATATGTTTCAGGTTTTAAACTTTCAACAGGAAACATGAACCAGGTCTTAATACAAATGAATGAAAACAAGTCAAGCTCGAAGAGACAGGTTTTTGGCTCGGGTTTTAACGATAGCAAGTTTAAATTAAAAGTTTAAATGATAGAAGTTTTTTTAAAAACCTATCTTTTGAAAAAAAATTGATCTAAGTTTGGGATAAATCGAAAGTTTAAGATAAGTATTTTTTAAGTAATTAAGTTAAAGTTTTGTTTTATATAACCTTTGTTTTAAAAAGTTTATTTTAAATAAACTTAGTAGTGAAATTTAGAGGTTAATGAAGTTTAATGAAGATAAAAGGGTTTATCTTAAATAAATGTTTTGATGGTTAATTAAATTTCTAAATTTAAGTTAAATTTAAATTGTTAAAGGAAATTAATTACTTGAGGTGAATTTCTTAATAAAAGTAATTAAGGTAAATTTGTTAATAATTTAAGTTGATTAATCAAGTAACTGATGAATAATTAATTTAGGGACAATTAATTACTTAAAAATAATAACTTAATGAAAGTAATTAAGGATGGATAATTTATGATTAAATGTTGATTAATCAAGTGTTTTAAAGGTTAATTAATTTAAAGAATAATTAATTAATGTGATTAATTAATTGGGGTAATTAATTCGAGAATAATTAATTAATTAAAGGTTAATTAATTAATTAATGAAAGTAATTAAAGAATGATTATTAATTAAGGATTAGTTAATTAATTATTGTAATTAATTAAGGATAATTAATCAAATGATTAATTATTAAGTAATGGTTAATTAATGATTTATTAAAGAATAATTTATTAAATGGTTTGTAAGTAATTAATTAACCTAGGATTAATGATAAATCTGTTTTCAATAAATCAGATGATTAATTGGTCTCATGTATGGATGACTGGATTAAATGCTTTGAATTATGTGATATTCCTAATATGTGATGCTCTGTTTTGATTTAAGCTGTGATTAATGTAATTTATTCAGCTGTGATGTAGTTTATTATTTGGGATAAATGTAATTTACTATCTGTGATATATATATATATCGGCGATCTGTGAATGAAAGATAAGCGTTATAGTTTATACCACTTATCAAATATTTTGCTGTGTTTGAATCTATGTTGATTGATGTTGTCGCACTATTGTGTGTAAAACCCCTGGATCACACTATACACACACAAATGTGGATTGCACGAGGAAATTAGTTAAGTCGCCGATTTTTTTTTTTTTGTAAATGATTTTTTTAAAGTTGAATTTTGAATTCAAATGGTTTTGGAAATGGATTTGGTTTAAATATGGAAATATTTTGAAAAGGAGTTTTGAAGATAAAAGTTATTTTGGATAATTTAATTAAGTTTTGAAAATTTAAATAATTTGATTTGAATTTAAATTCAAGATCTGAAATTGAATTCCATGTTTGGAAATTATGGTTTAGAAAGGTATATATGTTATAAATGTGTTTATATGGGTTTTAAACCATTTTGAAAGTGTTTTGGGAATTTGTATTGAACCCAAGTTATTTTGAAGGGCTTTAACTCGTGCAAATGTAATCGGATTTTTTCGAAACAAAAACTATTTGTTATTAGATTATTATAGCTTTCATTTGAAAGAAAGGATTTCCAAATTTTGTTGAAAAGATTTCAAGTTTGAAATAGAATTGTTTGGAGCTGTTAAACCTTGCTTTGAAATTAAAGAGGATTTTTAAACGGCGAATCTTTTGTATAAAAGATTTGAATTGTGAATTATTTTGAAGGCTATAATTGAATCTTTGTGGAAGATTGTTAAACTTTGTTTTGAAATTGGAAAAGCATATCCTTTGTATAAAAGATTTGGGAATTGAAATATTTTTGAGAACTATAAGTGAATCTTTGTGAAAAGTGGGTGAACTTTGTGAATCTTTTGGTTTAAAAGATTTGAAATGGTAATTTGTGTATACCATTTAAAAGAGAAATTTTGGGTCTTAAGCTGTGAATTAACTGAGATCCCAATATCCATACGTTTTTAAATATTGCGCTCATTATTCGATTTAGCCGGGAGATGACCTTGTGTCATATAACCCATTCCGAATAATGATACGTCGATATGGATAGCATTTGAAGACCGGTGGTGAAGACTAGGTATTTTCGAGAACGAAAGGATAACACGTCGATTGTCTCTGCACTGAGTCGCACCGGTATGGAGATTCCCTAAATGATGGAAAGTCCGATCGGGATTGTGAATTCATGGATTTGCAAGGACTTCTCCGGAAGGGCCTTCGATTCTGTTCGAACCCGAAACAGACTTGTATGGATGTGTGTCTAACATTACACTTTGAGATGTAAAGCTGGTTCCTATCAAATACATTTCTGTTTGGTGGCGGAGATTTATTCTCTTAGCTTACCACCCTTCTCTGAGACGTGCGAGCTTAGAGGTTATGTAGTTAATGGTTACAAGTGATACATTCCCAATTCGGTAATGTGGCATATGAAGTGCTGTTGATCATTTGTTGATCGAAGAATGGCTTTGTGAAAAAGCGTAGCTTTGTGGACAAGGCTGCATCAGGACCTCACACCCCGGAAATGGTCGAAACAGGAATATTGCAGCAAGGTTTTTAGGGGTCGCGCCCCTAGGGTATGTCCATTTCCTTCTAGATAAAAGGTGGTATCATGGTATGGAGCCCAAATATTTAACCTATGTGGTTGCTACATACTTATTGCTATGTGGTTGTCGGTTGAGAGGTGCCTCGGATAAAGGTCGGTAATGACCGAGGGTGGCATACTTGTGTGGCAGTTACCTATGTTATAGCTTGGTTAAAGCATGAGGTAGCGTCAGCCTTGTGTTAGCAGAGATCCGGTTAGGTTCTCGGGGGATTCCTTCCAGAGGCATTTCCATTTCAGCAAGGAAGTTCCTTAGCCTGACCATTTGTTGGAAATCCAATCAACCAATATGCGCCTTGTACGGTTTTAGTTGTATAATCTGCCATGGAATGTGGTGGTAACCTGATACTGAACATGGTAGCTATAGTAGGCATACGACGAAATGTTGTATGCTGGCTAAGATTAATAATATATTTTCGAAAGGTTTCTGCACTATGCACTAATAATAATATCAAATAGTTCGCTTATCAAGCATTTTTTACTGTCATAAGGAGAAATCTCCTCCAAGTGTGCGCTTGCATTGTGTGTGTGGCGGGAGGCCTTATGGCAGTTTCATTTTCCAAAAAGCATTGCAGTTTTCAATGTTTTAAAATTCTTTGTTTCTTGTTTTAAAGATAAAACTATTTTTGTTTGCTCATACCAGTCCCATGACTGATCCGGAGTTTATTGTTCCCTCCATAAACTCTGGGTGCCCATAATTTTCTACACGGGCAGTCTAGAGTTGGGTTTTTCAAATAGTAGATATCGATTCAGTAGCTTTCAGCTTTCTCTTTGGAATTATTTGGAGACTTTGGATGTTGAAGTCTTTGGTTAGGACGACTGACCTGGTTTGCTCTGTTGGGTACAACGTGACCTTGCTTAGCTTGGTACAACTTGATGGTGGTTCGAGCTATCTATGGAGATTGCTGATATTGGTGTTTCTTCTGGAGTTTCAAGTTCTAGTTGTTTCCGCTGCTGGTTCATTGGTGTTTCCACTGTAGCATTTCATTGTATCTCTGATATTGAGCATTGTTGTATATTTGGATATCGTATCATTGGATTTGTATATGATATATACTATTCATTTCTTCTGCTGTGTTGTACTTAATGTGTTATAAGCTCCGGCATGAGTCAAATTTCAACGGTTGAATCTGCGGCATTCGAGTACAAGTGAAGTACAGGTGTCGATTTCCGAATGCTGAAATTTGGATCGTGGCATTTTGGTATCAGAGCTGAAGGTTGAAACTTTAGCTCAAGAGTATGGCACATTAGGTAACTCATTAGAGATAGGGTAAAGTATACCTTAGAATGAGTATATCCTTAAAATATCCATCCGTGTGCCTCTGTAAATTCTCTTGCTATCCACTGATAGTAAGTATGAGTGAAAGAAGGGGACGAGATAGGAGACAGGGGAATACCACTACAAATGGTCAATACCCGGTAACAACAAGGAAACAATCCTTCTCTATCAATCTCTTTTGTTTATCATCTCTTTTCAATTCTTTGATGGTTTCCTGGTAGCTTCAGGAGGAAGCTTTGATATATTTGCATGGGACATAAACTCCAAATGGGTCAGAATTGTTAGTTTGGATGAATTGTTTGCTTTGGCTGCTATGGTGATTAGGTATACCTTGGTTTCTAAATTAAATTTTTTTGCGAATTGTATCCATATATCTATCTATTCCTTGGAGTCTCGATATATTCTACGAGTGGTTAGTTAACCCTTCGAACTAACCAATGTCATTGCATACTTCAAAGATCTGGACGACCCGAGTATCTTGAGAAGAGTTAAATAGATTCGTTCTCGTATCTATTTTTGACATTCTGATTTGGTAAGCCAAATGCAGAATAGATATTCATCTTGATCTGGCGATTCATATCTCTATATTTCTATATTCTTTTGTTGTCTCCTTGGCAAATTTCGGGGACGAAATTTTCTTAAGTGGGGAGCCTGTAACATTCCTGGATTTTAGCTAAAAATAATTTGATAATTGATTTAGTATTTGGGATTAAATATTGAAAAAATTGGTAATCAAATTTAATTTTGGATTTAGTTGTGAATTTATTCAGAATTTATTTGCATTTGAAATATAAAAATAAAAGTGAATTCTTCAAATTTAATAAGATATATGTTCATTTAGTTATACAAATGAATTATAATTGGGAAATTAGATTTTGAAATTTAATAATTATATTGACAATGAATATTGTTGATTTGAAAATACTAAAATGAATATCTTGGAAACAAATTGGATTTAATTAATATGAAGATTCCAGAATAAATCAAAAGTATGTGTTTATAAAATAGTATTTTGGATTAGAATTCAATTATAAACATTCTGAAAATAAACTGAATTTGGAAACTCTACATTTTAAAAGCAATGAACATTTGTTTTCTAATTTTACTCTCTATGTGTGTGTATAATGATTTGGAAAAAGAAAAACTTGTTTAAGATTAATATGTAAATATATAACCGTAAGAGAGCTGTTTAAAAGTTAAATCCAAATATATACATATTATATATATATATTTACTAATGTTTGACTTATTTTGAATCACATTCTTTAAAGATATAGATATATAGATAAAGGTAAAGTATTAGTTTAAAAGTAGAAATATATCTTTCGAAAATAAATATAGCTGTATATAAATATATAAAAGTAATAAGTACAAGATTTGAATTTTATACATGTACAAAACATAAATAAACATAGTTAATATATATAAGAAAATAAAATTTGTAAATATAAAACTAACTAAGGTTCTAAACATAAATTAGATTGAATATATTTAAATATCAATATATAAATAAAAACATATTAGATAGATAAGTTCACAAACTTCAAAATGATAAGGGTTTAATACATAATTTGTAAATAAATTAAAAAGGAGGTCTTTACATAAGTTTGTTTGAATTTAACAAGCGTAAAATAAATTTAACTTACAATTACAAGTGTAATACATGAAGAATAGGAATGAACAAGTGTCGTGTTGGTTTTTACTTTTGAGAAAATTAAATATAAAAATAATAGAAACAAGATTATATAAACGTATTATCTCCCTCTTTCTCATTTCTTTCCTCATCTTCAAAACAAAATACCAAACTTGAGAAGAAAAAGGGAAACTGGAAAAATCAAACTCAAAAACAGAAGAAAAAAAATTAGTTAAATCTGGGAATCAAAGTGAAATCCGAGAGCAAAAAAAACCAGTAAAGCAAGTTAATGATTCAACTAAGCAAAAAAAAACCAAAGAAAAAATAAAAGGTCAGATCATCAACAAACTTCAGTTTCATGTTGGAAAATCAAATCAAAATTTGGCAACTGAGTTATGAAGCAAATCAAGAATTCAAAGTGGCAGTGCAATGATCAAGTAAAGGAAAAGATTGAAACAAGTTAACTCAGACAATCAACTATCAGCTTCAGTTCCAACTCGAGTGGATTCAAATGAGAGTAGCAGATCAAAATGTATTCTTGCTTTCAAATCTATTTCCAGGCTTTGCTCTTCAATTCCAGTCCTCTGATTTTCAACTACAGGTGAGAAAACCCAACCTGATATATATATCTGAATGATTTGTGAAGTATGATCCCAAATGTGCTTGATTGATGATGTGATTATGCTTTCATGTATGAAGATTCCTGGTATATGAATGTGTTGAGATGTGCATGTCTGGCAAGTTTATGTTCATCTCTGTTTAGAATTACAGAGCTCAGATTTAAACAAAAATTCCTATTCTCCTTATCTATTCACTGATAGGATTAGTTCTTAAGTTAAATATGTTTGTTTAAATATAGATTAAGTTTTAAAAATATATTTAAGTAAATTAAATTTGAAATTTTCTGAAAAATTTAGGAAGGACAGTGGAAATCCAAAAACAGGTAAGTTTCAACTTTGTTTTATTAATATAATCGGAGTCCTCATCTGAGAATATTTTTTTTAAAAGTAAAATCACAAGTTTTAGTGTTATATTTAGTCTGCAATTCAAAGATGGTCGGAAAATGAATCTCGAAGCTTTTCTGGTGATCAGTAAGATATTGAGTCTCGTGATTTTAGCCGAAGGTAGCTGGGAGGTGCACGAGTTCGGGAAAAATGATCAAGGAGTTTTCTGATCATCACAGTGGTGTCACGACATGATTCTAGAGTTTAAGAACCCGGTTTGATCAATGTGTTCATCGATATCATGTAGCGACATGGGTTGATCAGAGTGAATCGCGAATGGAGGAAATGAAGAAGGGGACTGCGATGCAGGTCTGAGCGGGCGACGCATTGTCTGATGGTCGGGGTCATCATGGCGTGGAGTTTGTTGATGATTGGTTTATTTCCAGTTTGGAGCAAGCTGTTCATTTTTTATCGATGATGGGTTTTAGTGATCTGGGTGGTCGGGCTAGGTAGCGATGTCGTAGGTGACTAGTTGAGGGGATCGGCGATGGTCGGAAGGCGCTGTAGCGTCGGTGCATGTGCACGAGATATCGTGAATAACTGGGTTGTTCTGAAATTTGGGAAGAAGAGTGATACTCGGGTACGAACTCGAGAAAAGTGGAAATTTGCACGAAGAAATGCAGTACGTGAGTAACCCGAAGCCTTGCTCGGTAAATTTATTGATTTGGCCCGGGTTGTTTACTAGCAGGTCAGGTTTTAAAATAGAAATGGAAGATATGTTTCAAGTTTTAAACTTTCAACAGGAAACATGAACCGGGTCTTAATACAAATGAATGAAAACAAGTCAGGCTCGAACAGACAGGTTATTGGCTTGGGTTTTAAGCATAGCAAGTTTAAATTAAAAGTTTAAATGATACAATTTTTATATTTAAACCTATCTTTTGAAAACAAATATTGATTTAAGTTTGGGATAAATCGAAAGTTTAGGATAAGTATTTTTGAAGTAATTAAGTTAATGTTTTGTTTTCTATAACCTTTGTTTTAAAAAGTTTATTTTAAATAAACTTAGTAATGAAATTTAAAGGTTAATAAAGTTATATGAAGATAAAAGGGTTTATCTTAAATAAATGTTTTGATGGTTAATTAACTTTTAAAGTTTAAGTTAAATTTAAATTGTTAAAGGAAATTAATTAATTGAGGTGAATTACTTAATAAAAGTAATTAAGGTAAATTTGTTAATAATTTAAGTTGATTAATCAAGTAATTGATGAATAATTAATTTAGGCATAATTAATTACTTAAAAATTATAACTTAATGAAAGTAATTAGGAATGGATAATTTATGATTAAAGGATGATTAATCAAGTGTTTTAAAGGTTAATTAATTTAAAGAATAATTAATTAATGTGATTAATTAATTGGGGTAATTAATTCGAGAATAATTAATTAATGTGATTAATTAATTAGGGTAATTAATTCGAGAATAATTAATTAATTAAAGGTTAATTAATTAATGATAGTGATTAAAGAATGATTATTAATTAAGGATTAATTAATTAATTATTGTAATTAATTAAGGATAATTAATCAAATGATTAATTATTAATTAAAGGTTAATTAATGATTTATTAAAGAATAATTTATTAAATAGCTTATAAGTAATTAATTAACCTAGGATTAATGATAAATCTGATTTCAATAAATCAGTGGTCTCATGTATGGATGATTGGATTAAATGCTTTGAATTATGTGATATTCCTGATATGTGATGCTCTGTTTTGATTTAAGTTGTGATTAATGTAATTTATTCAGCTGTGGTGTAATTTATTATTTGGGATAAATGTAATTTATTATTTGGGATAAATGTAATTTATTATCTGTGAAATATATATCTACGATCTGCGAATGAAAGATAAGCGTTATAGTTTATACCGCTTATCAAATATTTTGCTGTGTTTGAATCTGTGATGATTGATGTTGTTGCACTATTGTGTGTAAAACCCTTGGACCACACTATACACACACAAATGTGGATTGCACGAGGAAATTGGTTAAGTCACAGATTTATTTTGTAAATGATTTTTTAAAATTTGAATTTTGAATTCAAATGATTTTGGAAATGAATTTGGTTTAAATATGGAAAGATTTTCAAAAGGAGTTTTGAGATAAAAGTTATTTTGGATAACTTAATTAAGTTTTGAAAATTTAAACAATTTGATTTGAATTTAAATTCAAGATCTGAAATTGAATTCCATGTTTGGAAATTATGGTTTAAAAAGATATATATGTTATAAATGTGTTTATATGGGTTTTAAACCACTTTGAAAGTGTTTTGGGAATTTGAATTTAACCCAAGTTATTTTGAAGAGCTTTAACTCGTGCAAATGTAATCAGATTTTTTCGAAACGAAAACTATTTGTTTTCAGATAATTATAGCTTTCATTTAAAAGAAAGGATTTCCTAGTTTTGTTGAAAAGATTTCAAGTTTGAAATTGAATTGTTTGGAAGCTATTAAACCTTGCTTTGAAACTAAAGAGGAGTTTTAAATGGTGAATCTTTTGTATAAAAGATTTGAATTGTGAATTGATTTGAAGGCTATAATTGAATCTTTGTGGAAGATTGTTAAACTTTGTTTTGAAATTGGAAAAGCATATCCTTTGTATAAATGATTTGGGAATTGAAATAGTTTTGAGAACTATGAATGAATCTTTGTGAAAAGTGGGTGAACTTTGTGAATCTTTTTGTTTAAAAGATTTGAAATGGTAATTTCTTTAAACCATTTAAAAGAGAAATTTTGGGTCTTAAGCTGTGACTTAACTGAGATCCCTATATCTATATGTTTTTAAATATTGCGCTCATTATTCAGTTTAGCCGGGAGAGGACCTTGTGTCATATAACCCATTCGAATAATGATACGTCGATATGGATAGCATTTGAAGACCGGATATTTTCAAGAACGAAAGGATAACCCATCGATTGTCTCTGCACTGGGTTGCGCCGGTATAGAGATTCCCTAAGAGATGGCAAGTCCGATCGAGATTGTGCATACCCGGATTTGCGAGGGCTTCTTCGGAAGTGCCTTCGGTTCTTTTCAAATCCGGAACAGACTTGTATGGATGTGTGTCTGACATTACACTTTGAGATGTAAAGCTGGTTCCTATCAAATACTTTTCTGTTCGGTGGCGGAGATTTATTCTCTTAGCTTGGCACCCTTCTCTGAGACGTACGAGCTTAGAGGTTATGTAGTTGATGGTTACTAGTGATACATTCCCAATTTGGTAATGTGGCATACGAAGTGCTGCTGATCATTTGTTGATCGAAGCATGGCTTTGTGAAAAAGCGTAGCTTTGTGGACGAGACTGCATCAGGACCTCACACCCTGGAAATGGTCGTAATAGGAATGTTGCAGCAAGGTTTTTAGGAGTCGCGCCCCTAGGGTATGTCCATTTCCTTCTGGATAAAAGGTGGTATCATGGTATGGAGCCCAGATATTTAACCTATGTGGTTGCTACATACTTATTGCTGTGTGGTTGTTGGTTGAGAGGCGCCTCGGATAAAGGTCGGTAATGACCGAGGGTGGCATACTTGTGTGGTAGTTACCTATGTTATAGCTTTGTTAAAGCGTGAGGTAGCGTCAGCCTTGTGTTAGCAGAGATCTGGTTAGGTTTTCGGGGGCGTTCTTCTAGAGGCGTTCCCAGTTCGGTAAGGAAGTTACTTAGCCTGACTATTTGTTGGAAATCCAATCAACCAATACGCGCCTTGTACGGTTTTAGTTGTATAACCTGTCATGGAATGTGGTGGTAACCTGCTGCTGAACATGGTAGCTATAGTAGACATACGTTGAAATGTTGTATGCTGGCTAAGATTAATATTATATTTTCGAAAGGTTTTCTGCACTATGCACTAATAATAATATCAAATGGTTCGCGTATCAAGCATTTGTGACTGTCATAAGGAAAAATCTCCTCCAAGTGTGCGCTTGCATTGTGTGTGTGGCGGGAGACCTTATGGCAGTTTCATTTTCCAAAAAACATTACGGTTTTCAATGTTTTAAAAAAAATTGTTGGTTATTTTAAAGATAAAACTATTTTTATTTTCTCATACCAGTCGCATGACTGACCCGGAGTTTATTGTTCCCTTCCTAAACTCTGGGTGTCCACAATTTTCCACACGGGCAGTCTAGAGTTGGGTTTTTCAGATAGTAGATATCGGTTCATTAGCATTCATCTTTCTCTTTAGAATTATTTGAAGACTTTGGATATTGAAGTCTTTGGTTAGGACGATTGACCTGGTTTGCTATGTTGGGTACAACGTGACCTTGCTTAGCTTGGTACAGCTTGATGGTGGTTCGAGCTATCTATGAAGATTGCTGATATTGGTATTTCTTCTGGAGTTTCAAGTTCTAGTTGTTTCCGCTGCTGGTTCATTGGTGTTTCCACTGTAGCATTTCATTGTATCTCTGACATTGATCATTGTTGTATATTTGGATATTGTATCATTGGAGTTGTATATGATATATACTATTCATTTCGTCCGTTTTGTTATACTTAATGTGTTACAAGGTCCTACACGAGTCAAATTTCAACAGTTGAATCTACGGCATTCGAGTACAAGTGAAGTACGGGTGTCGATTTTCGAACACTGAAATTTGGATCGTGACACCTTTACTTCATTTTGCCATTAGCTGTACATTGATAATAGCATATATTTATAAGATCGTGTTATAGTCTTATCAGGCGGACTCCATAAAATAAAGCCAATTTAGTTGTCTTCTTGTTTTGTTTATAACTAAATGACATGCATGCTATATATGATAAGACCGTCAATGGCATCACTGTCTATAATTTTCGGAATGGACACATTTTACTGCAAAGTAGACTAGGTTTAAAAAGAGACAGCAATATTAGTCCAACAGTGGTTACTTTACTATATTTATTTAGACTGACATTGACGTTAAATATGTGATCAAGATAGACGATGGTCATCTACTACAAACACTTCGTAAAGGTCCCAACTTCAAAGAAATATTGTTACAAATTTCTATCATTTTATTTTAAACATACTTTGGTACTAAACTACATATTATCATCTTATGATTTTTTAGTTCGCTGGATTGATTCATTTCAGAGATTATAAAAGTTCATCACTCAACCGCTTTTACTGTTGTATCTATACTATAAAGCAAAACCCTTAGTCAAAGGGTCAAAGTGAAGCCTTTTTGACACTCTCCATATTGCCCTCCGTTCTAACAAAAACCTACCACTCCATTTAGGACAGTTGTGTCATTGCACAACCGTCTCCCACGTTTCCCTGTATTCTCTTCCCTTTCCCTTCCCTTTTCATTTTATTGTTTCGTACGCATCCACTTTCCACTCCACCGCAAAAAAAGATTACTTCCCTCCTCCACTTTCTTAACCGCCATCTCTAAACTGCCCTTCCTTCTTCTCCTTATACCTTCTACAACCTACCGGTACAGTCGATGCCGCCGCGATTGCTCTCCGCCGTCATGCCACCGTCGTCCATCAACGTTTTCTCCCCTTCTAATTATCGCCACCTAAAATCAAATCAAGTCCATGGATTTTTCTCCTACTCTCCTCCAGATGTTACGTGCCCTATAACTATAGATCTGGAGTGAATTTCACCACCTACTTTCATACTACTTTCCATCCCTTCCCTACTTTCAATTCACTCCGCCTCAAATTCGATTCCCTACTTCCTCCCCTTTGGCCTCTCCCACCGAATTCACTTGCTGACTGCTACGCTCGCCTTAATAATTTTATGGCTCCCACGGAGAAGAACATCGAGGCAAAGACTTTTAGGTCATGTTTGATGAACGCGAACACCCCGTTCAGTATTCCAATCTCCGAGTTCCTTCGCCGGTTTGGCCAAGTTTATCTACTACAGCTAACTATTTCAGGTACCTTTATTTTTCATCCTACTTTTACATTTCCCCCCTTTTTAGTAATGCCCTCCATTTTAAACATTATGATTTCATGAATTGTTGTAATCTTCTTCAACTCTTCTCTTTCTTATTCGATTTTGGAAGGACTAGGTAATTTGTTTTTTCATCAGGTTTCGCATTTGTTGTTTTATTCACGTTCATATAGTTCTACTAGGTTGAATTGATTTATGATTTTCATGACGCTTTACTGTATTTTGTAGTTTTATTTAGGCAGTTGTTTTTCCGTTGATGTATTGTACGATACGTGCTTGATGAAATGTGTTTGATACATCATATTTCGTTGCGTTGGATATTCATATTATCATATACCATGTTTTTGTTTGATAGGTTTTTTCAGTTGTCGATGTTTTGTGCAGGCTATCTTGAGAGACTTCAACCATCACAACACTGATGCAAGTAAGTATATATTTATATGATATATTGTTCACTGTTCTTTATTTATATCTTTTTAGATGGGTATCTAAACATGTTCTTCGAGCTATCGACCATTGACACCCCCATAAAACTACATTTGTTACTTCTCTTGCGATACATTTTAGTCTTTGCCTCAACCTACGTACTCTACGTGCAGAAACTCCATGTCCTCATTTTCCCATGACGTGTTTCCTCTTCCTGTATTTCTTCTAGATTCCTCAATAATTCTTCTATTTCTCCCTAATTATAAATTAATGAGACATTGATTGCTGACATATAGAATATAAAATACGTCCGATAGTGGAAAATGAAAGCTGGGACAAGAGACTATGCCATTTTCCAGGTAAATTCCTAATATTGTGAATTTTAGTTACCAAATTTTCTCAACATTAATATTAGATTTTATTGGTTTGAGTATGTTTGACCAGAAATTTAATATTTGATCGTCTTTGGGATTACTTCATTAATTAATTCGGTTTGGATGGTTAATTTGAAATTGAGATGAATTTTTCAACTATAACGGATGTTTAAATGGATTCTGATGAGAAATATGTTATTTTGTGTTGTAGAGGATGTAATATTCACTTTAATTACACTTGATTATTGCAATATCTTTATAAACAAATTGCGATATACTATTTCTATGGGTTGATTATTCAATTAGGAATATGTAATTGACTGTGAGAGTGGAATTTTGCATAAGACACTATTAATTACAACTCTTTTCACTTTTACTGGAGTCACATGCTTAAGATTAGGACCAAAAAAATAGTTCCAAGGAGAAGATTTAGGAAGACATTTAATGATTTAGAGAAAGGTCATCTCTCTCTTTTCATTTCAAAACCTACGTCATTCATGTTTTATAACTTGAAGTCATTGCAGTTGAAACTATATTATTGCTACTAAGATCCAAACTAACAGCTTCATTATTTTTCATTACTTATAAGTTACTAAAATAATGGATGTTTTACGATTGAGATGTTGATTCATGATATTTCCAACAAATGAGTATAACATTGTTGCCCATGATATCATACCATAGTTTATATATTAGGTATGGGTATGATTTATTCGTATAAAGGTGTCTATTAAAAGAGTATAAATTACTTACATGCTACTATTTTACCTCTCTCTTATAGTTAACTGTTCTACCTACATTTTCACACAACATCTTCATTAAATAGGTAAGACAGAGAAGCCAACCAAAATAAATCTATTTATATTTCTTAATTCTCTAACTAGAATACAATAAAAGATAATACCACACATGGCCATATTTGACTAATTGTTTGTCCAAACTCTCACCAAAACACTTGGCTCTATCTAAACATTGGTGTAGAATCTTGCTGTTTATTTTACTCCATATGTATTGATGATGTACCATGATGCAACACATTCCATGCCTCTACGTTGAAATATAGGACCTCATTTTTTGCAACCACTATTGTACGCCTATGAGCTTATTTGTATTTAAAGGGTAGTGAAACCAAAAACTACACATTATTGATTTGGTATATTCATTTCCATGCAGCCCTATGTAGATCAGGGATGTTTATAAAGTGCCCGACCTGTACTGTCCAAAATTTTTGCAAATTAATCTTACTTATTACAGCCAAGTTTCATTTTTTTATTTGTGATATTTCATTGATGTTTCCAGTCCTTAAAATACATATAATATTTATTTAACAAACTCATATATTAGGATTATGAGGCAAGATTCCTAATTGCAAACTTCAACTTCTTTGTTCTTAATTCTCACAGATAGGGTTGGAGGAGAGCTACCTCATATTTAAGCCATTTCAATCCAATTCCAAAGAATCAAAAAAATATAAGGATAGGCCTTACTGTTGATGTTAATGGTTCTACGAACATGTCAAATAAATTAGTTGTAGTTTTAATCCACCCTATAATCTCCCATCGAAATAGCCTATAATTAATTTCACCCTATACGTATCCGAAAGTATTCATTTGCAGGCCTATGTGTTACTGTATAAATTAGTAGATTATGTTGCTATATTAATCAATAAAGTTGCAAGATTAAATATTTATGTTATCACAATGTTTATTGAAGTTTTTTCAAGTTGTAAGCTTTAATATTGATGAAACTAATGAAACTTATTAGCTTCCATATTGATGGAAGTGATAAAAAGAGTGAGAGAAACGAAACTATGTTTCTTGGTGGTATCCTTGCATGTGTAAAAATTAGTTAAACTATCTTTTGCTAGAACATTAAACCATTTCTTCATACTTATGCCCAACATGTGTGTTCGAGTTATCTATCTATGAAATGATTCACTATTTATGCAGCGTGAAAAAGATAAGGCAACCATAGTTCGATGAATAACTCGGTCTAAATTTGAAGAAAATTTTCTATGCACACTTCGACTGCACTGGACGGCCTTTCTTGCCTCAATTTGTCTCTCAGTCGAAGTACGTCGGGTATAATCATAAGACTGCTGCCGGAGGGTGCGCCTTAGGGGCATTTCCATAAATCCAAAACAGCAGTAGGTAAATAAAAAAAGAGTAGTATATCACATATTTTGAAATGGGATCTAAATGCAAACATATTAGCAAGCTTATGATAAGAGAGGCAACAACAACAGCAGCTGCATAATGCACACCAACTAGCAGCTATGACACCAGCAGTAGGGAGAGAAAGCAGGAGCTAATGATGCTGAGCAGTAATAGTAGTAATATTATTTTGATGGTAGGGCCCATGGTAGGAACCGGGCCGGTGCATGCGGGTTTGAGGCTGGGCCCATTGCAGTTTGATGATAGGTTCAATGTGCATGGTCAGAATGAGCTGTAGCTGTAGTAGGGGAATGCTCAGATGCAGCATCAGTATGTGGATGTAGCGGGTAATCTTGGGATCCACAATCCGAATCCGCATCAGCAGCTGAATCATTTTAGGCAGCATCAGAGAGTTAGAAGTGATGAAGGGAGGAGTGGTTGAATTATTCTGTTTTCTGACCAATGCATTTTTTAATCTATGTTTTGATGGTTAATAAGAGAATTTTTTTCTTCCTAAATGTTATTTGAAATAATTTTTGAATGAGTGAACAGTACTATGTTGTACATTTTATGCGTTCAGTTGAGGTATATATCTTTGAAATTTTATTGCGGTGCTGGCTATAATAAAAGGATGAACGTTATACATAAGAAGAGATAGAGGATAAAAATTGGGTATTATTAATTTTATGTTGAGTTTTGATTTAGTTTTGGATGCTGTAATAAGTAATGTAATAGATCTTTTAATGTAGTAATGTTTTACCAATTTATGTATTGTAGATTGATTATGCAAAAGTGCACTGAAGACTTTGATATTTCGCCATTTCATGTAAAAGCCAGATGATCAAAATAATTTTGTAAAAATTTGGGTGCAAAAAATTGTGATCGACACTTTGATTTATGTTATGGATACTGATTAATATAGAGAACATACCAACATATTGTTGTATTCCTTGGAAATCGAAGTACTTATTGATTTGTAGTTTGTAGTTTGATTTGATATCCTTTTTAATTAGAGGTAAAGATACAGACAACGTTCTATTTGTTTTGTTTGTTCAAAAAGGTTTCATGTTATAATGTTTGCTTTTAAGATTGTTGACTTTATTGTTCCCATCTTATATTTAGTATCTCATTTGTCACTCTTTTGAAGGCATTTTGGCATCTTTAGATTATTGGTAAATTTATGTCCATGATCTAATTTTGCATAAGGTATTTAAGTTGATTATTCCATAGCATCATCTTATTCATGCATAATATTGCGTATAGTTTAAAACAAAGGGTAAATGGCAACCAACTTCTTCTTCTGTATTCTTACCATACACATCAAATGCTGTGTATTCAGGGCTTTGTATATATCTCTGATAGAATGTAATTTGTTCGCAGCAGTCCAAAGTATTGTGTTTTCAATGGTTCTGTATTGCTGTTGCATAATATGGTTCCAAATCTGTTGAACCTGAGTACTGCTAGAGTTAGAAGGAATTTTCCATCATGAATGAGAGACCAGACCTTAGCACTGTTAGGTATACCTGTCATTATATTTTGGTTGTGACTGAAAGTTTGTTCTAGGACTAGGTCACCCTATGAGTCAGCATGGATAAGTGGGGGATGGGTTGTGGATAATGTGTGGTATGATGCTTGATCTTAGTTTAAGAAGACTTCTGAAAAGCCAACTGGAGGTGGAAGGAGGGTCCATAGTCCACCTACGTTTGGTCTGTAGATAGTTCAAAGTTATTCATTGAACAAACAAGATGTCTTTGTGGTTGAGAATGTCATCTAAATGTTTGGTTGCAGCTTCTTTATTCCATGTAGCCAGGTCAAGGAATCCCAAACATCACAGTTTTCAAATAGTTTCACATGCATATAATTTCAGATATGTATATATGATATTGAGAATACCTATTTTTGGTACAAGTAAACGCATGTGCATGGATTCAAAGGTATCTTGTTTTCGGTGATAGTAAGCTCTGTAAATAACCGAGTTTTCAAATATATGTTGAGTTTGGAATACACGTTTTCTTATATACGAGAATTAGATATGCATGGACTCGATCATAAGCAATTTTTCAGATATGCAATGTTTTAAAAAGTTTCAAAATACAGAGCATGATGTCACAAAATTACATATTTATGGCTTCGAATGCATATAATTTAAAGAAGATTTTAAGCGCTTTCGTTTTCAATTGAAAATTCCATCTGAGATTAAATCCCAAAGATTTTGTGTACACATGATGCCTTCAAATACATCAAGTTTTAAATATACATAAATTCAAACACATAAAAGCCTAAAATACCCATAGTGCTGCATATATGAAGTTTTGAGTAATAAAGATTCCAAGTCTATATGCATCAAACTTTGGGGGTGCGATATTTTAAATTACCAGGTTTCAGAAAACAATCTGATGTTAATCTCCTATGATATCATTTTATACTTGAAAAGGATAATTTTTGTAAGATCCAAAAAATCTTGCAAATAGAATTTTATAATGCTAATTCCTCCCGCATACGTGTATCGCATGCGCCAAAGTACTCTTTTTTTCCAACATTAACCAAATCTCTCACAATATCATAACTGTAACAAAGACAAAATACACTCACTTCCTTCTTTGCACACGTCCAACGGACGTGCCACCATACTCGTAGCTATAATACAAACTCTAAGAGAAAAATTACTACCAAACTTTGGGCTTCCATTTCATTAAAAAAGTTAAGTGCACTTACAAGATGTCATACAGATTGGGTAGAGTTGCTTACTTGCTTGGCCTGCTATGGTTTTACTTGTAACCTTCAAAAAAAAGCTGGGCCAGCTAACCAACTTACAAAGTACAAGATGTAAAATTTGATAATCAATTGCTGCATATATTTTCATGCATTATGGCCATTGCAAAAGATATTCACTATTCTAATTATTGTCACCATCATGTAGGAAATGAAACTTAAATACATCTGTACTACATAAATGTGCATGATTCAGTTATATGCAAACCTTCGCTATAATGTGCAATGATCATTATTCTGAAGTTGGGAAGGCTGTATCTTTTCCCTGCATTTATGTAAAAGAGATATCTTCCATATTATTTAAAATTATAGTGCAGAGTAGAATAGGTAAATTATTTATATTTCAATTGTACTTTAGAACCGGCACTTAAAAGAAAAGCTCCCATACTGGTTCATCCCAAAGCATTCATGAATATTCAAATATACAACAAAAGTTAAATCAGTTTAGCAAGTGTGATAAGAATTTCAAATAAGTTGCACTTTACGAGACTAATAAAACTGATATTCCAGTGATCGAATTCCTCGTACATCTTGTAGCTCTTGATTTGGTTTATACATCTAACATAACAAAATCCTTATTATAATCAATCGTATTGATCAATATGCGATCTCGCACTATGGTCTACTTGCTTATTTCGAATGAACTAATTTCATCGAAGTATTGTACATTACGTATAACGGCTATTCACTATATAACATTTATATGTGATCGAATATGATCAAATATCTATGTTCTTGTATTGCCTAGGAGTTTAAAACTCAGAGAAGGAAATACACAATCTCATATGAATAACTACTTAAGCGACCGAGGCGCGAATGTTTTAGTGGTTGTATAAGTTGGTTCTTGCATGGATCTTGAAGTAACAACATGCCCAAATATCTATTGTTAAGTATATTTTTTATTTTTATTCAACCTTAGTTCAATTCATATGTATATTTTAAATAATAAACATTTTATCAATTATAATGGTGCACAAATTTATCTAAGTAGATTATTTTAATTTTATATAACTCATATTTTTTACAATATTAGAAAGGTTAAATGCATTCATTTCATTTTTTTAACAAGGCTCCTACTAAATTTTTATGTTTCTCAAACCCTAGGAGAAAAATAGAAATCTTTTGATTTCTCTAGTGAGGATTAGGACTCGCTTGCCTTAGGATTCTGATCTTGAGGAAAACTCAACAAACCATAGTCCTGCATGTGATGAACAACATCTTATAGGTTGTATCATATACAACTCCAAACTCGTGGTTTTTGTCCTAATCTCATCTCGACCATGAGGAAAACTCAACAAATCTAAAATGATTGTTCACTTATATCCACCATTTTACGATGAACTAAGTATAATGCATGTAACATGGAGAAAGATATGCATGTATCTTACCTCGTCTAGTTAATATATTAATAATAATATACATAACACCTCTAGCTTGAGAAAACTCAGCAACTAAAGAGTATGTCGGTAATCTATTAATATATAAATGGTAGTGGAAAACTTATATATTAATGATTCAATTTTTTATTATATATATAAAAATTGGGCGATAACGATTGAAGGAACAATATGCTCATGAAATACCCTCATGATTCAAGTGTCAGACTATCTATAGTCACAGTATACGTACAATACGTATGCACTTGTTGCTTATACCTAAGTTGGATTTTCTATAGATACATTTATATTTATATACATATAGTCATATAAATTTTAAATAATTTATAACTTTTATAATTTAATTAACTTATAATATACATATATGTGTGTGTGTATGTACATACTTTAATAAAATGGCTTCTCTCCTCAGCAATCAAATCTTCTCCACTAATCCAAGATCATCTACTGCGTTCACTCATTGAAAACAAAAAACAACGTCGCTCTTACGAACATGTCACTTTCGCTCTGCCTCGAGTAACCACAATGTTTATCATCATTCCCAAACTATTCGCCACTCTTGGGTTCATCTTCTCTTAGGTAAGCACTTCTGTTTTTGATGTGCGAATCCTTCTCATGAAGCCAGATCTTGTCACGAGCCTATAAGATGTTATGAGTGTGGAAGATTCGACCATAAACGCTCAAGTTGCCACTCATCGTTGCCTACCATTATTCCAGGAAGTGAACTGGCTACCTATTCGTACTTAAACTGATGAACCTAAAGAGAATGCTACAAGATCATTAATGGCTAAACATGGTCAATGCCATTGAAAACCTTGAAGGAATGTTTGTTGAGGAAAAATCCCTTAAGACCGCCTTAAGAACAAAAACCCAACCTTGTAGAAAAAAATAGGACCGGACTGATGGCGAGACAAAACAAACAACAGATAATCACCAACTAAAAGCAATCATAGATCAAACAATAAAACAAAATAACACATGAGATTTATAGTGGTTCCACTACCATGAGTTAGTGTACATCCAATTAGGAAGAGGAGATTTTATTACTTTCTAAGAGAAGAAAATTTTACAAGGTTGATAATGGAGAAGAAGAATAAGAAATACAACTGAGAGAGATAATTCTACTCATGCTAATCTCTGCTTTTTGAGAAAAATGTGTGATCCTCTATAAAAAGAGGAGAACACACATGCAACTATATATATCATAAAAATAAGGCGCTGTCAACATGCATGGTAGGTAACAAAACTAGATACAAATATCAAAAAACCCGGGTACCCCTAAGATGAATTCCGGTAAGGCCATCACCTATCACACCCCCATATCCAGCTCTGGCATGGCTACCGCCCGATATTAAGGTGTCAGAAGTACCTAAAAACAAAAGAATATGATGCTCCATGCATCTGGATCGGAAGCTCCATGCATCACAAACTAAGAAGGTAGCTCCATGCATCTGGATCGGAAGGAATGAAGAAGCATCTACTTTGAAGTGGAACTGAATATGATGCTGGATGGAAAATATACTCTGGAGACTCTGTACAAAGGAAGAAGTTCCAAGCAGAAGAATAGATCTTCTTGAAGATAATACGCCACAATATAGGTGAAAGTATCTTGTATCCGTGGTGGAACTGCAAGTAATCCTGAGTGGAAAACTCTACTCTGATGGCCTCTCTACAGTTCGAAATCTTGCAATCTGAAGACATGAGAACTTGCAAAATGAGCCGGACATCCTATCACCCATACCTGTGTCTGAAGGATGACTAAGGAAAAAGTTAGAATGATACATATATATGTATATTTATATAATTAATATACATACATACATATATATATATATATATTTATATATGTATAGATGAGGTAGGAAATAAAAAACTAAATAAGACTAAACTGGAAAAATACAATAGAATTGAAATACCTATAAACTAATACCAATAAAGACAAGAACAATAGTTGAAACAAATCTTAAAAGATTCTTATGAATCTTTAATCATAAGTAAGTTATCATTAATATTAAGATCATCATATAAATTTGAAAAATATTAATACTATTACTGTTAACGTTAAATATATTATTGTTGTGTTCAAATAAGTTAATATTATAACTAACTTTATTAAGATACCCTTTAAATAGATTATTTTTAGCTAATCTCTGCCTTTATATAGAAATTATTACTTGAGGTTGAAGTAATTGATTTACGGTCATAAATTAATGCCTTATTAATTCTTCTATTCATGTAGGAAACGTTTATTCATTTGATTTTCTAGATTCCCTCAATTTGTATGCGCTTGATAAGATTCCTTCTCTAAACAACTAACTAGGGAATTAATTGATTACCTCAGTCTCCCAAAATAATTCTTCTTCTCACGTAGGTAATTTTTTTCTCTCTTTAAGCTATAAAAGAGGAAATATGTATTTGAGTAATTACCCGAAATATCTTTCAAATCTTATATAATTGTAAATATTGTATCACCAAATCTTACAATGTGTAGGAACTTTAATGTTATATACTAGCCTGAGATCGATGAGAACTGGAATGAGTTAAGGTAGAAACTCTAGTTCAAATGACAGATAAATGTATTGATAATCTAAACCCTATCGAAGTAACTTGGCAAACAAAAATGAAGTAGGTTTCATACTTGACGAAATGCTTGAAACAAATCCTGATACGTCTGTAACATATACATCCTCTCCGCTTTGATCAATATGATTCAATAAGTATTGATCGTTTCTCTTGCGGTCTTTAGGTGTAAGGCCAAAGCTTGCTTAGTATCTTAGGGTGCCTTAAAGGCTTTGTAACTTTGAACAGCTTCGCTATGTTGGAGATACTTCCAAAGGGAGATGGATTCATTCGAGGGCACGGGGAGTTGGCTCATGAGAATAATGACCAAGCAGGGGAGTCTAATAAGATGTGGGGTGATGGAGTTCAGGTAGAGGGTATTAACATTGGTTTAGCTATTGATTCTAGGTTGTTCGAGATGGTCGAGGGTGAGGTTTATTGGCCGAGGCAAAAGGTTCATTAATTTACATGGAATGGTTGCAGGAAATGCTAATGAAGATGCGTTCTTATAAAGAAAAAAGGAATGATACATGCACATTGCATAATGAGGATATACAAAATAATTATATCATGCAAGGTGAATATTCAAGCAAGGGAAGGACTTAATAGGTCCCGTCGAATCGAGTGAAGATTCTGGAGCTATTGAAGAGGTCAATAAGAATGCAGGGGGGTGATATGTTACAGATGGTGAGAGACATTGACGTTCATATAGAGGATAGGGGTAGAAGTTTAGAACAATAATTAAGGAACGACCATGATGCTTTACTAGGGGTTTCTGTTAATGTTGGAAAATGCCAATAGGAGGGATGAACGGTGGACTATTAAGAATAGAGCTCTATTCAAGAAGAGTGATACTATGCGCACCATAAAATCCACTTAATAATACCCGATTTCAATCGACAATTGAATGGTGTTCAAACTTCATAGTAGTCAGCGCTGTCATTTGACTCTCCAAAACTACAAAGAAAATATTCAATTCGCAATGGGAAAAACATGTATACCTTTCATTATGGTCAGCCACAAGTTACCGATTGTAAAGAAAAACGAACAGCATTTCACTGCACACTAAAATCTTGGTATTTTTATGTAGATTTTATGGTGTGAATAGTATAACTCATTTAGGAATAGCGGTGCATGATTTACAAAATTCAGGTATGAAGGTCGGTGTATGCGACCATGGGATTGAATTTTGTGACGGAGAAATGGTTGCATGCCGTGAGATCGAAGATAGCTTCGGTTTCAAAATAAGGCTCAAGGTGCAAGTTTCCTCAGCACAACAACTCAATTAGGAGGAGTGCATAGACTCTTAATGTTAATTCTTGCTCGACTGCTAGATTCTGGCTCTAACTCAAGTCCGGTTGACTGTTTAGGTAGCATTTATAATTCTACCACTTTAAATGACTTATCAACTAGTTCTATGCTTGTTTAACTGGAAACACGGGTTATGTGTTTGATATAGAACATTCATACATAGAATAAACTAGAAATAATAAGACAGAAAGGGTTAGTGCATTTAGATCATGAGATACATCAGCTGGACCTTAGGGATATGCATGACCAAAATAAATGTAACAAAATCAGGTCTTTTTTAATTGACATTGCTCTTTTACAAGAAACTAAAATCGAACATCTTGATTATCACTTCTATAGATATTTAGAAGCGTTTACCTTATCAATTCCTCCATGTTAGGGGTAGTTCGGGTGGTCACATGATGAAATGGAAAAATAAATGTGTTAAGTTTACTCAATCTATTATTAGCATTTACCCGATGAACCTTATTTTTACTAATTGAAAAGGTGATTCTTTACTAAATGTCTAATGTTTATCGGCCGCATAATAAGATTGATAAGAGAGTCCTTTGTTTTAAGTATCTAGAGTTTATATCTCTTTCCATGGGTCCTTAAGTAGTAGGCGGATGTTAATGTGACCAGATTTCTAGATGAGTGTTTGCCTAGGAAGGCGATATTTTCGCTATGGACGGATTCCATCACTTTATTATTAATGATAATTTAATTTAATTACCACTTAATAATAGATGGTTTACATAGTTGAACTCAAGGAAAACTCCAATGATGGTCCTCCTCGATCGTTTCTTCCGTAGCGAGGAAACTGAGGATGGATTCCCTATTCTAATTGTTAACGAGCTTTCAACTTCATATTCGGACTACCATCCCATTATGATAATTGGTGAAGTCACCACTTGATCCATAGAATTGCAATATTTGAAAGATGTGGTTTTAGAAAATGATTTCACCAATCCGGATACTAACAAATCGCTTTCTATGAGTAATAATAATATTAGCTTTTAAGGCAACATCGCTAGAGTTTTTGTTAGTAAGCTCTGGGGCTAAGATTATAAATTAAAAAATAATAAATAAGGATGTTTTGCAACATTAGAACTAAAAGAGAAAACTACTTGCTGACATCTTATAATTAAACAAATTAAAAGTGGCTAGATTGGTATGCATTTTTGAGCAAATTATTCTTTCAAGCCTTAAAGAAGAGCTTGACAAGTCACTCAAGAAGAAATAAAGTAGAAGCAAAGGGCTAAGGTTCAATGGATGGATGAGGAAGACAAGAATACAATTTTTTTTCACATAGTAGCTAATGGTGTAAGACATAGTAACATAATCAACTCATTAATTATTAGTAATGTGGAAATTTTTGATCAAAACAACAATAATATCTTTACTAACTACTTCAAAAACATTTTTGGAACAAAAGAGGGAGTAAAATTAAATCAAGATGGAATGATTTACAACCATTAAATATAAGGATTTCTTTAGACAATTTAGACTTTACATTCTCGAAAGAAAAGATCATCAAAACCATCAAAAACATGGCTAGCGATAAATCGTCTGGTCCGAGTGGATTTCATATAATCCTTTATAAGCAATTTCAACATGTATTGAAATGTGACCTAACTAAATTTTTTAATGTGTTTTATAATGGTAATTTATAACTAGGAAGATTTAATTTTGTTTGCACAATTCTTATTCATAAGAAAGCGAATGCGATGGAGCTTAAGAATTTAAAGTCTGTCTCGATAATAAATTGTTCTGTTACAATAATATTAATGGTCTTAGCTAATAAGTTAGGCATTAAATGATAACTTAATCCATATAACACAATCTACTTTTATTATTGGTAGCAATACCATAGCTGGAGTCATGGTAGAAAAAGAATTTATTAACCGCTTTTGTAGAAATAACATTACTTGTGTCCTTTTAAAGTTTGATTTTGTGAAAGCCTTTGACTCTGTTAATTTGTTTTCCTTGAGGATTTACTTCTAGCTAGGGTTTTTAGTTCTAGATGGGTAGGTGGTATCATATCTTTGCTAAAAATTGAGAACTCAAAGATGATGGTTAACAGTATTCTAGTAAACAAAATTCAATCCAGATATGACCTTTGATGGGGTGATCCATTGTCACCATTATTGTTTAACTTAGTTGCGAATGTATTCCCTAAAATCTTAAATCTATCTATTACAAATGGTGTTCCATAATAGTGTAGGTAATGGTTTCACCACCGACGGTTTATCAATACTACAATTTACTGACGACACCGTGCTATTTCTTTCTCATTTACCCCATCACATTATAGCTCTTAAATTTGCTTTATGTCATTTCAGAATGCTCAGGGCTAAAGATTAACTTTGATAAAAGTTTAGTTTTAGTCTTGAACAATGTAGAAAATATTGAAATTTTAGTTGCTAATACACTTGATTGTAAATTCATGAATTTTTCTATCCGTTACGTAGGTTTTATTTATCGGCCATCTAAGCTAAAAAATGAAGATTGACACATAATAATAGACAAAATAAATAGAAAATTATCTCAGTAGAACTATAGATTTTTATTTATAGTAGGTAGAATCATATTGATCAGCTCCCTTTTTATCTGCACTATTAATTTACTAGATGTTTTTTTGCCATTTTCTTGAATGGATTATTGATAAAATAAACAAAATTAGAAGAAACTTCCTTTGGACCGAATAGAATACTTGTAGGAATATTATCTTATTAATTAGGAAAGTTTTTGCAAACCTAAAGAGGACGGGGGTTAGGAAATATAAATTTGAATAATCTTAATGTGTCATTACTAAGAAAATAAATTTGGAAATTAAATAGTAATAATGAAAACCTTATTTGGAAAGAAATGAATTTGATTCAGTTCAATAGCAGAAACTATGAACTTCACGGTTTCATCTTTAATTTCAACAACATGTCACCATTTTGGAAATCCATCTTAAAAACTTTTAAGCGTTGAGATTAATAACGTAGTTCATTCAGGCAATAATTCCTTTTTGGCACGATAGAAGGATTTCTCCACTACCTCTTAGAGTTGAATATAAGAGGTATTTGACATTTTTAATTTCAAAAATGGCTTAATTTCATAGATCTTTGTAGCTCAAAATGAATTTCTCTAGAAGTTGAATTTTAGCCTTGCCCTTTAAGGTATTACTTTAACCTAATTTGTTTAACTCTATATTGAGTTAGATGTTATAATTTAGATATTGAGACTGATTCTAAAAGCTAGTGTTGGGATAAAAGTAACACATACTCCTCAAACTCAATCTACAAGTTCCTAAATTTGTCAGGAGTTAAACATTATATTTTAAGATTTATTTGGAAAGCAAATGATCCCTCCAAAACAAGGCTACATATGTGGCTAATCCCCTATAAGAAATTAAACACAACTGAATTATCAAAGAAGAAGAATTTGCATTAAGATTAAAAAAATATGGTTTTGTAATATAGACCTAGAAAACGTAACGCACCTATATGACAACTATCCACTAACATATTCCATTCTAGCAAACACTCTAATCATTTTTTACTTTAACACAAACAAAAATAACATCAGTTATGAAAACTACTTGAACTTTTTTAGATTTCAGTCAAGGCTATAAAGTTTTATTTGATACTATATTTACTATAATTGTTGATACCTATGGTTCGAAAAGAACCAAAGAATGTTATGATAAAACCCCCCTTAAATAACCTACTTTATGCAATTTCTCTTTTTAGTTTTAATTGGGTTTCAACCCCTAGTTATTAACTACGTAAAAATGTTTCACTCAAGGAATTCTTAAAAGATAAAAATCGCATTGATATCTTAATGGCTAAACTTGTTTATAATAATGGGAGACACAATATAACCTTAAGTAACGACCTAGTTGACTCTTGTATAGTAGATTATTTATTAAATGGTTTACTACTAATAGACAACTGATGCTTTTTTTTCTGTCCAATTTTTTACTTTGTCACACACACACATATGTATGTATGTATGTATAATCGTATAAATATATACATATATCTATCTATCGGACCAACATTTTTAGTTAAGTGCGGCAGTTTTAGTGGTTTTTATAACACCCACACCTCTATACATATACTTTCCAAGAGTACCACTGAGTAATAGTGTCAGATAATAAGCAGAATGAGGTGATATGGGTAGAGACGTAAATATTCGCTTCGGCTAACACTTATACGTATTTAAACAGCCAATAAATAACTCACTTATATGTACTCAGTTTCGGCACAAAACATTAAACACGTGTTCCTCCAGGATAGAACAATACAAATATACAATATATAGTAAAGAATACAGAGTCGGAATTGCAGCGGTAATATATATTACAAAATATAAAAGGTATATCCAACATACGTTACATAAATATACATACCTGAGTCTATACAATATCTCCTCTACTTTTAGAAAACATAAGCTCGTCATACTGTCTCTGTACATGAAAAGTCTCGGACTGACCCGAGTATTACGTAAATAATACATGGGTCAGACCATGTCTAAATCATAGGGTTAATATACATAAGAAACTCAATATATGCAGAGTATAATAATATGATAAAATCCATAATATTGATAAATATGTGGTAATGGAAGCATAGTATAACGAATCAGAATTTTATCGCTTTGATTTATGAATATTTAATTTATTTTAGATATTCAATTATTGGTTTTAATAATAGCCCTCTTTTAATTAATCATTAATAATAGAATATTCATTTTTAAAATTCTATTTACATTAACGGGTGGTTCGATGGAAAATAGAAAATGTGACCAAAGCCTATTTTTCAGATTTTTGACTTTTTATCGAACAACAAGTTATAGAAGCCGTAATACCTTTGTATAAACTTTAAAACAATACTTATATGCTTTAAGCACTTTTATTTTGAAAATGGAAGCAATAATAATTAATAAATATAAATTTTATTTAAATTTAAAAGGGAAGTTATGGATGTGAAAATTCAAAGACTCCTTAAGTGTAGGAAATGAACTAAAGTACATGATCACCCTATTACATAACAAGTTTCTCATGTTTAGTGCTTGGATGGGTTTGGATAAGATGTAAGAGTTGAAAACTAGGTTTAGGTACGTTTTGGTTCTTAGCCATCTCCATCTTGTTTTTATTTTTATTTATTTATTTAACATTATATATATAGATACACATCTTCCAAGTGTTATTTCATTTTTATACTTCATCTTTTTAAACCATTTTTTTCATTCTCTACTTCTTTTAAATTTGGAAAAAACTCTTCTTTTTAAACTCGAAAATTATATTTCACTCAAAAGATCAAATCTTTGTAACTACTCAAGATGATTTAAAGCTTTAAGCATTTCAAAAGCATAGGTAAAAAATGAGTTAATTCAAACTTACTAAGTAATTTTGTGAAAATAAATGTTGTGGAAACCTATTTCTAGTTTAGTTGCGATTACTCTTATGTTATTCATGTCTATATAATTGCTTCAAAAAAAATCACATTTTAATTGATACTTGACTTAAAATATGAAGTAGGCTTGCGGTTAAGTGTAGAAACTAACTTACTATTCTTTATTTTGGTTGCAAACATAGCCATTTCCTCATTCGAAAATCAACACCTTCTCAACCGTTTAGAATTAGCACTTGTAATCAAGTAGGAAATTATTAGTTTTATTGTCTAGTTATTTTTAAAAATGGATTGTGAGAAATTAAAATATTATAGTGAGTGGTTGAATGTCGATAGTTTTTCGTCCCTTACAAATCGACGAATGGAGTTCATGAACGGGTCTGTATGGTCAAGCTATGATTTTTAGTTGGGTTCACTGAATTTTTAGTGGAGGGGCTTGGCGTGGTGGAGGAGATGATCTATTTTGGGTATAATCTAAAATTTCGGCAATTAGAGTGTTGAGGTAGTGAGCGGTGGCGTTGGGAGCTAGCTTGAGGAATGGCCGAAGCATTGGATATGATTGTGTGGTCGATGGTGGTCGTGGTTGTCGCGTCGACCAAGGATTAGGGTTTCGGAGCAGTTTTCCGAGGTCCGATTTTTTCAAGGTGGTGGCAAGGAATGGTGACTTCGGGATGACGAGGGAGGTGCGGGAAGGTGACGTGGCAAGTGGGGAAGGAGATGGTTGCGACGGCGGTGCCTGGAAATGGTGGTGGCAGCGATAGTTGAAGGTTTGTCGAGGTGGCTTGTTTACTGTACACGATTTCATTTGAGTTGAATAGGTCGGAAATTATTTTTGGTGGCTAGAGTCAGGGAGTGAGTGTCCACCAGATTAGGGAGGTGAAGCAACGTTCGTAGTGACGGTGGTTTGTCGATGGGTAACGGTGGTGGCCGTATCGCATGCAAACATGCACAAATGTGCATGCTTTTGAGGTTTAGGATTTTGCTTTTGGGAACTTCAAATTGAATGAGGGAAATGGAGCAAGTAGGGTTGGTTTTGGGAACTAAAGGTTTGGGCTTGGCCTATTTGCTTTTGGAAGGGAGATTAAATTTTGATTTGTTTAAAATTATTTAATTAAGTGTTAACTTTTAAAAGGTGTATCTCACCCGTTTGAAATCCAATTGAGCCACAAATTTTTGCACAAGGGTCTTATGGACTAGTAGAACACTATGATATAAATAATTGATAGTTTTAAAGTAGCAAATGTTAAGGATAAAATAGAGCCAATTGGATATGATTACATTGTGTAAATAATAAAGTAGTTAAATCAATTTATTGGTGATGTCTATTTGACCAAATAAAGATATCGGTCTATTAAATTAAATTGAAAAGGTTATTTTGAACATCTATTGATCAGAATTGAACAACGTTCTGCTATAAATAAATTGTGTAGATTATTGATGACATCTATTTAGCAGGATAAATCCCAGTTCTGCTATTATATGATTTTGTTCATTTATTTGTATATCAGTTAATTAAAAAGTAGGTTAATATTGATAACTGATGGATTAGCTAGTGTTTACTAATTTATTTGATTTACATATATGTTGCTTATGTAAATACCAGTGATATGACTTGGAAATGGGTAAAAAATAAATGGTAGCTCATCGAAGTACCATTGTGGACGCTAAGCTCCATTTGAACAATGCTTAAATTTTATTAATCATTTTGTTTAAGTAGTTTTATAATAATTAATTAGGTATTATATTAATAATATTTTAAAAATAATTAATGATGTCTTAAAAGTTGATTAATTTATTATGATATTTTGAGATATTTAATTGCATTATTAATATTTTTAAGTTATTTAATTATATTATTAATTTGGTTTTAATTTAATTAATTGATCTATTTAATTGTGATTAGGGTTAATAAAGTGTTTGTTAAGGACGTTTACAAATAGTAAATATTTTTATAAAAGAAGTTTTATAAATGGTTTTGAGGATCCATAAAAGAGTTTGTAAATGGTTTTAAGGATTTAATAAAGAGTTTTAAAAGGGGTTTTAAGGGATTTATAAAAGAAGTTTTATAAATTAATTTGAAAATTTATAAAAGGATTTGTATATATGAAATGGGATTATAAAAAGGAATTTTTACAAAGGAACGAGATTTGTTTTGACTATTAATCCTTCTTGATGATGGTGGTATGGAATATTCCTTCCATACATAACACCGAAACATAACACTGAAGGATAGTAGTTTGGTTTATAAAAATCAATATTTCAAAATGACATTTGTTTTAGCCCATTTGAAAATGAATTTGGAAAAGAGGAAATCTTCCTTAAATTTTGTAAATATACTTATACCATTGAGACAAGTATATAAATGTTTTCCAATTATTGAAAGAAGTATAAGAAATTTGTGAAAATATTCTTTATAACGGTATTTAGAATAAAAGATTTGACAAGTGATTTGATTATAGAAAGATTAATTAATAGAGGATTAGTGGATTCCATATGACATTAATCCTATGTTGATTATTTTGTATATTTGATAGTTAAATAACCGACTATCAAATCTTGGCTAAAAATATAACTTTGGAAATATCTAGGATAAACATGTGAGGTATATAACACTGTCATCTTTGATAATGTTGCACTGTGCGTATAAGTCTCATTTTGTTCTCATGGGAAAAATGATAAGGAAATCCGTCCATTTAAACGGTTAGGAAGTGGTCTCCGCTCTTATGTATTGTCTGATTATTTCCTAAAGAACCAGAGTTAAGTTTACCGAAAATATTGATTTGGTTTTGGAGCAATCTATAAGCAGGGGAGGGGTATACTTATATGAGATGACTCGAAACCATAACCACTCCAAAACCATATACCAATTCGATGCTTTTGAAGATATCTTAAAGATGATGGAATCGAAGGCCGAGCTCTTTGAAGTGCAAGGGGTACTTTTTCCTAATCTGTAGGGTGATTCCAAAATGGATGTAGTAGAAGTTGTACCTTCGGTTTAGCCTTATCCTTAATAGCTTGTATGGAGAAGTGCTAGCATTGCATTGGTGCGTGGAAGATAGTGTTAGCATTCCAAGTGGGAATTGCTAGAAGAGGGAAAAAGGTGATGGTGACCTTACAAGCCTCAGAACTTGGTAATGACTAAAACATAGGATATGCAATAAAGCTACGTGGTTCGCTACCATTAGGAGCATCATTCCTTGATCTAGATTCGATAATTACAGTTTTTGATGTGTATGAAGAGTGGGGCCATGGCTGGTGCACATTATTTTGGAGTCATGGTATAGGGAATGATGTAATCTAGTATACCATGTTGAAGGGCTACCGGCTTTATATAGCAGGGGTGCACTAAGTTCTTTGTCACCATGGTATATTTTGTCTAGAGTTGTACTGTGATGGACGATACCCTAGCAGCTCAGCCATTTATGGAAATCCACTCTCCAATATGTGTATAGTGGCCCAGAATTTGACTATATTTTTATGGATATATAATCAATCTTCAAAATAGAATAAATAAAAAAAATGTATCCTTTGAAAACTCGATCGAAAAATCGGAAGTTTATTTATTTGAATTTAATATTGTTTGGATATCGTTAGTTGATTTTTATTAAGAAGGAGAAATTTTCTTACCACACATACATAGCAACACCAAAATTTCATATATACATATGATACGTATTCAATGAATGATTCGCCATATTCTATATCCGGTATATTTCAAATATTTTGGTTTATTTAAATTGTTGGAATATTATGTTTTGAGCTTCAAATACTCTATCTATATGTTTATTCATCATACATAATAAAAATATCACTTCCTTAAATAGGATTTGGGGTCTATAAATGGAATTGTCCTATCCTCCATTCTCTTCTCGTCTTTTATTCAACCTTCTATTTCCTAGTAGCAAAAGTCACTCTTGGAGAAAATAACAGTGAGTACCCTAAACTCCTGCCTCTATCTTGAATTTATTATAAACCATGGTACAATGAAAGGCATGATTCATGTATAAGTGAAGGTTTAAAATGATTGTACATGTTTTAGGATATATGATATTGTGACAACTATATATACATATATATATATATATATATATATATATATATATAGAGAGAGAGAGAGAGAGAGAGAAGGATAGTTCACGTTACCTTAAAGAAAGATTTAAAGTAAGTAGAAATTGTATTTTTTACTATGTAAAAAAAAAAATCATATCTTACTAAATCCTCAAAATTAACCACAACCATCTAAATGAAAGTTATTCGTTTTCTCTTGTAGAAATTTTAAAAATTTATGGCATGGATTTTTGTCGAGTATCGATGGAGAAATCTTCGAAAAACCAAAAGGGAAAATAATAGCGTCGAAACTTTGAAAAAAGTTTTCTCTCAACTCAATGTGAATTGCTCAACGCCGTCTGTGCTAGCAAGTTCGTATCGGGGAAAGAGATTTTTCATGTAATTTTGATAATGATTCATGACAATGATTGACGATCTTCAAAACTAGGGCTCGATTTAATTTTTGATTCGGCCATCAATGCTCGAATCGGAGAGTAGATGAGTAATCCGGGCCGAGATGTGCGTGGTGAATTTTTCATGGATTTTGGTGACAATAATTGTCATGATCTGTAGTGCTATGGTCAAACGACGATGATGGATGAAGGCACTAGACGGGCAACGACAAAGGGGAAAAGGAAGGCTGTGGGAAAATAAGTTCGATGGTGGAGAGAAGTTCGGAGTTTGTGGGGGCATTTTAGTCGTGTACACGTCCATGGATGCGTGTACAGATATGAATATAGCAGAGGGAGGGAGAAGAAGAAGGGGAAACTGATTTCGGGTTTAGGATGGATTCTTCGGCTTAGCACATTAACTTAAAATAAAAAGAAAAAAGAATTAAGTTTGAATTTTAAACCAAAACTCAAAATCTAAATAACATGTTCGTTTTAAATCCTATCGAAATGTAGATTTTTGCACTGTGATCGTATTGACAAGTATAACGCCAACATATAAATTGTTGGTTGATTTGGACCATTAGAATTTTATGACATATTTAAACAGATTGATTTTAAATTACGTTATTTATATTAATAACCTCGTTCCAAATTATATACCTTAATTGAAGATGTTTATTCCGCCAAATAAAACATTGTTAAGTTCATTTGAGTCAAATAGATCCTTATGGACATTTATGGAGTAGAACGAAACTCCATTATGCACTTGTTAAGTAAATTGTTAATTTATGCACTAATTAACACATAAATAAATCAATATGAATTTGATGGTAAATTAACTATGGATTGCTAATTATTTAGTGCTAGAACTTGGTAATCGAGCCGTATTAAAAATGACACCGACATATGAACCCATTATGATATGAAATAAATGGTATCTTGCTTAAGTACCCTTGCAATCGCTAAGCCTCGGGTTTGATAAATGTTTAAAGTTGGTAGTTGCATAATTGAAATTGGTTTAAGGTTAATTATGTTTTATTTAAAATATTTTAAATTGATTATATTTTATATGCATTATTTAAAATTAATTTTTATTTTTTATATTTTAATAATAATTATTCTAAGCTATTAAATTATTTTAATATATAGGTTTTGGGTTAATTACTTGTATTATTAATGCTGTTTAACTTAATTTATTTAATTATTTATTTAAGATATTTCAACTTCATAAATTACTCTATTAAAAATGTTTAGTAAATAAATTTACTTAATATATGAGTTAAGGTTTATTGTTTACATAAATCAGAGTGACTTATGTAAATTGCCTAATTAATGAAGTTAAGTTAATTTATGTTAATGAATGAGGTTAAAGTTAATTAACAAATGAAGTTTAAGTTAATCAACCGTTTAATTAGCAATGTTTAATTTAATTGATTATTTTTGTATTGAAAACTAAGAATTGTTAATTAATTATTTATGATATTCGTAGTAAACTGATTATTTAATTAAGAGTGTCTAAAAATAGTTAATCATTATAATTAATGGTGTTTAAGTTAATTAACGATTTAATTAACTATATTTAAGTTTATGGAATGATTTGTCAAAGGTGTTTATAAATAAATTTTACAAATTAAAGAGATGATTTGTAAAGGATGTTTTATGTAAAAAGAATGGAGGTTTACGTTAAATAGTAGGAGTTTTAAAAAGGGGATCTATAAAAAGGAAGTTAAAAAGGATTTATAAAAGGAATTTATAATTAGAAAGGTTTATAAAAAGAAGTAAGTATTAGGTTTATATGGTAACAATGTTTTAAAAGACAATTGTTTTGACCCGATCTAATTTGGGTCGGAAAAATACGATATCTTCCTTGGTTTAGTGAACATATGTACCATGAGATAAGTATATGTAAATCATTTTCCAAGTATTTATAAAGTGTTTAATTAATAAAAATATTAATTAAAGAGGCTTAGTGGATGTTTATGGGCTTAAGAGAGTTTAGTTTCCTATTAAATTAAATTTGTGATCATTTGTTGTTTATTTGATAGTTAAATAATCGACTATCAAATCTTGGACTAAATAATCCTTCTTAATTTTGGGATAGGAAGGCAATTCCAAATATTTAACATCAAAGGATGTAACTTTATAAATATCTAGTGAAAACACTTAAGTTATATGACACAATCATCTCCAAAGATGTTGTACTATGCATATAAATCTTTTCATTCTCTTGGGAAAATGACAAGGAAATCCATCCACTAACGGTAAGGAGATGATCTCTGATCTTATCTTTGACTGTTATTTCCTAAAGAACATGGATTGAGTTTACCAGGAATTATCGAATGTTGTTTCGAAGTGACCAGGATCGGGTATATTATCTGAAAATCACTTCGATCCAACAAATGCATTTTGAAGTGGAAAAAATCATGATGATGATTGAAGATGGTGCTCTTTGAAGTCCAAGGGCTACTTCTACTAATCATGAGGGTGATTCTAAAATGGATGTTGTAGAGTGTAACACCCCATATTTTTATAACATTATTTGGGATATTTATTTAGCTAAAATTAAATTAAATAATATGGAGATTAATGGATTGAGATTCGTTTTAGCTAAGGGTAGTCGTGCCATGATAGTGTTAATTTATATAAAATAACCTAAACAAAGGTGTTAGGAAATGACAAGGGTAATATGGGAAATAGGTGGAGCTTATACCCTAAACCCTTAGGAGATAGAATGCACACGTTCATTCTCATTTCTATCAAACTAAAAATACTAAGGCCGAATACCATTTTTACTCTTAAGAAGAAGAAGATTAAAGCTAGGATTCAAGAGAAAGGAAATAACCAACTAAATCAACATCAAATCTCGCGTTTATAACCTCAAAGCTAAGGTGAAAATTTACTACATCCCATATTCTTTTGGTTTTCGGTTTTAAGACTAAGATCTGAAATATTTTTGCAAATAATTGCTATGCTTTGAGGATTAAAGTTATATGTATGTTTGTTGGTGAATTATGCATGTTTATACTTGTTTTAAATGAGATGTTTGGAATCAAAACCCTAATTGATGACATCCAAATGCCTTGAAAATTTAAATACAGGTCGAAAATGATAATTTAAAGATAGGTTTCAATTTTTATAATTTTCCGAATTAATGTGGATTGTATATTAATTTTCTGGGGAAGGAAATTGTTTATTGGGTTATAAATTATTTTTGGCTAAAATAATAATTATTTAGGGTTGAAACTTTTATATGTTAGGCGACATATTAAAATAGATTTTCTGGGACTTTTCCATACCTTTCTTAAGTGTCTTGGTGAATATAAAAAATTATTTAAGGTATGAGACTTAAATGTTATATATATTTAATTACGGAGAAGGGGTATTTGGTAATATAAATTGATTATTAATTTTGAAAATGGTGGCAGCACATTTCTGAAAAGAATATGTTAACCAATGAGAATTTGACAAACAAAGGCAGGTTAGTTGAAAAGCTATCATTTTTAAGTTAAAATAATGAAATCATACTTTTAGCATGTTTCAGCCTATTACAGCAGTAAACCTTCCGACCCAGACCTTCCGACAAGGTCAAAAGGTTCTAAGCTTTTTCGACAAGGTCAAACCAATGCATATGGTATCAAGCTACTTAGTACATAATGAATTGGACAGAGTCGAAGGATCCTTAGTCAACAGATTGATGGCCAAAGAGGTTGGGGTACGGTTGTTTTATAAACCAAAAGCTTTCACCTACTTTGCTTTCGAATTAGAGCTTCCAACTTGGTTGCTTTCGACCAGGTCAAAATGTTTAAAAGAAATGTTATAAACCTTTCAATGTAGTTGAAAGGTACTCTGTTTTAAAACCTTCCGACATAATCGAAAGGTTACTGTCGCTTTATATTAATGTTGTGTTTTGAACCTTTCGACAAAGTCGAAGGGTTTACTTTGATTGGATTTGAAAGGTTTACTTGTTTGAAAGACTAGAGGCTTCTTTATGCTTTCAAAAGGAAGCTTTTACCTTAGGTGATTTACCCTTGTTTTACAAATTGAACTATAACCCAAAGCTTTCGAAAGAGTTGTTTTAAAAGATGCTTTAAAGCTTTCGAAGTAGAGCTTTTGACTTGGCCGAAAGGTTGCTTCCAATGGAGTCGAGAGGTTTTAAAAGAAGGTTTTCCACTTGTTTTAAATTGAACCTAGAAAAGTTTTTGAAATTTTTTGTTAAAGAAGAGTTAATGTTTTTGAAAGGATTTGTTTATTGAATGGTTTTAAAAGGAGTCGAAAGCAAACCTTTCGAAGGGATCGAAACTGAAGCTTTCGATGGAGTCGAAAGGTAGCCTTTCGAAGGGGTCAAAAGGTAGCTTCTGACTAGGTCGAAAGGTTTAGTTTCTGAATGATTTCAGAAGGTTTTAAATGGAAGGATTTCTAAAGATTTTCTAAGGCAATATTTCAAGTCGTTTTAAAATAGGATGTTTAAGGTTTTATTGCTTTCGAAAGGTTTAAGTTCAATGGGTTCGAAAGTTTTGAGGTTCAATGGTTTCGAAGGGTTGAGTTTTAATAGTTTCGAAAGGTTTTGGATTATTAAAGGTTAGAAACAATAAATTAATATGACCTAAGTTAGGGATACTGATGGAAATAGGTTAATCATGGGGCTAACATGATATAAATAGAATCACGGGGTTAACATGATATATATGGAATCATGGGGCTAACATGATATAAATAGAATCATGGGGCTAACATGATATATATGGAATCATGGGGCTAACATGATACAGACAGAATCATGGGGCTAACATGAAATAATTAGATTCATGGGGCTAGCTAAATCAAGTGGCAAAATGATGGGTTCATAGTCATCCTAGGAAAACTATGTGATGTGAGATAGATAGTCTACATCAACTTAAGCAATGAATGTGGAATAGGTAGTCCCTCTTTGATCTTAAACTCTAATTGAGGATGAGGAAATCCTAGTTGTTTTCAAGTATGCATATCACCATAATGTTTTATAAATACATGTTTTAACCATTATGGATGCAGGGGCACGATACATGGTTTTATGAAAGGTTTTGCAAAAGATATGTTTTAAAAGGATGTTAGTGAGGGGAAAGTCATTCCCCTTAGCGGCGTGGTCGCGCTTAACATGTTTGACCGGCATGTATAGTGTTATTCATGCCAGGCTTTATGTATGACTCGAAGTTTATGTTTTTCCCTTAGACTCTCGGATGATCAAACTTAATTTGAGTAGGCTGTGGGGTTAAGGTCTTTTTTTAAATTTTAGTAGGATGACAAATAAGTTATCGGAGGTATGCAGGAGGCAAACAGATAGCTATTTAGGAGTTACAGTTCTTGTTGTGTTTTGTTGGATTTTCTGCCGTGTTGTTTTGTTTTAGGTCTATTATAACCACATGACTCCAATCAACTAAGGGGGTATCTTCATGTACTGCACTTGGCGTATTTTTTAACAATTATATTTAGTCTGTGTACGGGAACGATCTGCGATTATGTGTTGTGAATGTGGAACAATTAGTTTTGAAATGTAATGAAGCAATTTTTTTTTGAAATATATGTTTTGTTTCATATTCAAGTGCTTCTGATATTATTGATGCCATTAACATAGTCGTATTTAGTAGTCAGAAGCTAATAATATAGAAGACTACAACATCTGTAGCGCTTAGTTTTGGGCCTCTAGATATGGGGCGTTACATAGAGTTAGTGCATTCGGTTTCATTCAAATCCAGAACGAACTTGTATAACAAATGCTGGAACTTCATTGGCGTCTGAAGGGCAGTGTTAGCATTTGAAGATGGATTATTATTTAGAAAGGTAAAACGTAGCCTCAAGACTCATCAATAGGGAATGAATAAAATAAGAGATATGCATTAGGGCTATGTGGGTTGCACCCATTAGGGTATATCATCACCTTTCTAGATATATACACAATCATCAATGAATTCGTGTACGTGGGAGCGTTCAGTTAAAGGTTGCAAAGCAATCGGGATGATGATATATTAAATACTATCCAGCAAAGGGTAGGCCAATCCTGTATTTTGCAGGGGTCGTTAGGTACGACCTCGGTACATATTTCTAATGGTGTAATGTGCCGAGCAGTACCCTAGTCATTAGTTGGAATCCAATATTCAATACATGCCTTACGTTTTCGATTGTAGAGCCTAATATGTTAGAATGTGAGATGGAAGCATTTCAGCTATTTTACCTATTTACTTTAAACCTAGACACTATGATAATATCATTGGATTTTGATATAAAATGTTTTGATTACAGTGAGGTAATCCTTTTTTATGCGCGGTGTGGTCTTACGAGATACCCTTTGTTTGAAAAGTTTTTGAATGTAGAAATAAGTTGGTTGTTACCTGTTATCAATTTTTACACATGCTGGTTTACCAGGCTGGATTGGGCGTTAGTCCATGTAATGCTTGGGTCAGACTGAGCATGTTTTTTCTAGGTTTAGCTAGATATTTTGAAGTCGGAGAGGAGATGGATGGTCAAGACGTATTCATGTATATTTTTACTTCCATTGTATTATAGAGTCTATATGTTTGCCAATGTGAGGGCGGGTTCTATAGTTGTCCAAATTTAAGACAAGTCTAATCTACTCCGCTGTTGTATATATGAATAAAGATGTTTCCTTTCTATAAAGATTATGGTTGTATTATATATTATTCATTGTGTTATGAGATTCTATGTTGTTTTTTTTTCTTCTATCTTCTACCTTCTTCTTTCATCCTAACAAATCTGTATTTCTGGCACTTAAATGTTCGACATGTGATATAGTCGACGTATTAATATCGATTTTCAAGGGTCAAAAATCTGGTTCGTTACATTTGGTATCCGAGCTGAAGGTTAAGTTAGAACCTTGGCACTTGTGGGGTAAACTCAGTAAGGAAAAAGATAATGAAGTCCTAAATAGAGTTTGAGAGCATGATATATATATATATATATATATATATATGTATGTATATGTATATATTTGTCTATGTATATATATATATATATGTGTGTGTGTGTGTGTGTGTGTGTGTGTATATGAGTATGTGTTTCTTAATGATATAAAAATGTTTTATGTTATGTTAATTGATCTGTTAAGTAGTTTATGGGCATTGGTAGATACGTTTGATCAACATTATTTATAAGAGTCCCTAAAGACTTGAACAAAGCAACTCAACATAGCATTGTTTTAAATTGGGCAATTGAAATAATTTTACCAAGGATTTTATCATAATAAAATAAGAATTTTAAAGATGTTTTTCCTAGGAATTCTTCTATGATCCTTGATTTGAATAACCAGATGATTAGAGATCTTCTGTAGAAGTAATTGCTATAGATTTAAGCGGCCAATAGTTTTTGAATGCCATAAAATATAGTAAAAGGGGAAAACAAATACAAAGGACTTTATTTTAGGGTAACTTAGCTTAAAGGTACTTAGAAAGGGAAAGTTGGGAAAAATCAACAAAGTAATAGGAAGTCTAGTAATGTTATCTATAAGTCCCACCCTAAACATTTCCATCTTCTTTGGGGTTAAGTCTTTAAGGTATACTTATCCCTTATATATATAAATAAATAGATAAAAGGGACACTTAGTAAGAATAATCGATAGTAAACCACATTAATACACATACGTGTGCCTTTTTTTAAATAATACTAATAATGTAGTATTTGACAATGGTTCCACCTTAGTTTATATTTTCCTAGCAAATTGATGGACTAAGAATTTAAATAGCGTAACTAGATAAAAGGAAAATTTTAAGGACATTTAAGGCTCGACTACCCTGTAGGTTAATTTTCAAACTTAACTGAAGAATGTTCGAATAGATAGCTTAGAACTAATTTTAAATGATTATTAATATAATGTGTTTCCACAACAAGGATACAATTAACCGACCTTATGCTAATATACTAAGGAATTGAACTATCATTCTAGGATATATGAACTCTTTAAAGCTTAAGTACCTTATTCTTAGATTTATTTGTTTGATTAGATGGCACCTATTATCCATGTGATTGGAAAGATGAGACTCGGCCAGTTTCAAAGGATATGCTTAAGAAGGGGAAGCCAAAAGTGATTAACCCTCCGATGTTTAAAGAGCCTATGATAGATAATGAGTAAAAGGATGAAGGAGAACCCATGGAAGTTGAGGGAATGGCACATGACTCAGAGGAAGGGTCAGAGGTAGAATATGGCGGAGTAGGTGAGGTTGATCGAGGAGAAGACCATGATTTCGATGTGGATAGTGTATACTTGGGAGAAGAGGAAAGAGAAGATGCGGAGGAGGGAAGAGAAGATGAGGTGGAAGAGGAGGAGGAACCAGATGAAGAGGAAGACCCGAACGAGGAAAAGGAGGACCCAGTTGAAGGAGTAGATATTATGGACGAAGAAGGAGTGATTGGGGTGGAGCCCGACTGGAAGGATATTGAAGGCACTCTTAATCAGCTTGAAGAGGCGATGGGACATCATTGGATAGATGAGTAGCTATTTGAATATGGGTACGAATCCTTAATGCTTTTCCCACCAAATCCAAATCCAAAGATCATTTGGATATTAGATGATGATAATGATGTTATGGAAATTATTAACCTTTCTAGCAACGGCGACTCGAATGCGGAAGGTTTTCTGTAGGATAGGAGGGTCAGAGGAGTAGTAGTGTTTAATTAAGTATTTTATCGAAATATGTAGATATTTATGTTGACGTATTTAACTCTGGTAGAATAAATATGTAAACCTTATGCTCATGTATGATATGCCAATTAAGTGTTATGTTATAAGGATGATAGTTGGAAAATAGTATGTAGGTAGATCTTGTTTATTGTTTCCTTTAATAAGAATCTTTGTAGTATTATTTTTATGTTAAAAGATAGGATAAATTTGCATGAAATTCTTTTAAGGGGGAAGAATGTAATGGCCCAGAATTTGACTGCATTTTTATGGATATTTAATCAATCTTAAAAAAAGAATATATATATATATATATATACATCCTTTGAAAACTCGTTCGAAAAATTGAAAATTAATAATATTTATTTTAATGCAATATTATTGGGATATCGTCGGATGATTTTGATTAAGATGGAGAAATTTTCTTACCACGCACACATAACAACCCCAAAATTTCATATATACATAAGATACGTATTCGATGAATGATTCGCCATATTCTATGTCCGGTATATTTCAAATATTTTGGTTTATTTAAATTGTTGGAATATTATGTTTTGAGCTTCAAATACTCTATCTATATGTTTATTCATCATATAATAAAAATATCACTTCCTTAATCATGATAAAAAGCACACACATAATCATTTTTGTGCTATATTAAGTCAAAAAAAGGGGATAGGCTATGATAAGTCACCCACCCATATAGGCTTCAGAAAATTACAGAGGCTATGATTCATTGCCCTATAAATTCAAAAGCAGAGATACTTCTATGAATGGTAAAATCAAAGATATAGGATTTTGGGTCTATAAATGGAACTGTTGTATCCTCCATTCTCTTCACATTTTTCATTCAATCTTCTTTTTCCCAGTAGCAGAAGTCCCTCTTGAAGAAAATAATAGAGAGTACTCTAAACTCCAGTCTCTGTCTTGATTTGTAAACCATGTTACAATAAAATGCATGATTCATGTATAAGTTAAGGTTTAAAATGGTTGTACATGTTTTAGGACATGATTTTGTTATAACTATGTATATAGAGAAGGATAATTCATGTTAGCTCAAAGAAAGATTTACAGCAAGTAGAACATGCACTTTTTCCTCTTTAAAAAAAATATATCTTCCTAAATACTCGAAATTAGCCTTAACCATCTGAATGAAAGTGGTTTGTATTCTCCTGTAATATTTTTAGAAACTTACAACATTGATTTTGGTCAAGAATCGATGGAGAAATCTTCGAAAAACTAAAAGGGAAAAAATAACGTTGAAACTTTGAAAAATGTTTTCTCTCACCTCAACGCGAATCACTTAACGCCGTCTGCGCGATCAAGTTCATATCGGAGAAAGAGAATTTTCATGTAATTTCGACGATGATTCGTGACGATCATTGACGATCTTTAAACCTAGGGATCGATTAAATTTTTTATTTGCCATCGATACTCAAATCGGAGAGTAGATGAGTAATCAAGGAGGAGAGATGTGTGTGCGGTGAATTTTTCGAGTATTTTGGCAATAATAATTGTCGCGACTTATAGTGCTATGGCCGAACGATGATGATGGATGAAGGCATCGCAAGAGAGGCGACCTAGGGGAAAAGGGAGGGCATGGGAAGAGAAATTCAATGGTGAAGAGAAGTGCGAAGTTTGTGGAGGCATTTGAGTCGTGTACGTGCACAACTGTGCACATCCATGGATGCATGTACAGATATGAGTAGAAGCGAGGGAGGGAGAAGAAGAAGGGGAAACAGGTTTCGGATTTGGGATAGATTTTTGGGCTCGTCCCATTATCTTAAAATAAAAAAGAAAAAAAAATAAGTTTGAATTTTAAACCAAAACTTAAAATCTAAGTAACATGTTTGTTTTAAATCCCATCGATGTGCGAAATTTTGCGTTGTGATCATATTGAGAAGTATTACGCCTTCATGTAAATTGTTGGTTGATTTGGACCATTAGAATTTTATGACATACTTAAATAGACTGATTTTAAATTATGTTATTTATATTAATAACGTCGTTTAAAAATTATATACCTTAATTGGAGATGTTTATTCCACTAAATAAAATGTTGTTAAGTTAATTTGAGTCATATAGATTATTATGGATAGCTATGGAGCAAAACGAAACCCCATTCTACACTTGCTAAGTAAATTGTTAATTTATTTAATTTTTTATTTATGATATTTCAAATTAATAAATTACTATATTAAAAATGTTTAGTAAATAAATTTCTTTAATATATGGTTTAAGGTTGATTGTTTACATAAATCGAAGTGCCTTATGTAAATTGCTTAATTAATGAAGTTAAGTTAATTTGTGTTAATGAATGAGGTTAAAGTTAATTTACATATGAAGTTTAAATTAATCAACCGTTTAATTTGTAGTGTTTTTGAGTTAATTAATTATTTTGTTATTGATAACTAATAATTATTAATTAATTAATTGTGATATTCACATTTAACTGATTATTTAATTAAGTGTGTCTGAAAATGTTAATCGTTATAATTAATGGTGTTTAAATTAATTAACGATTTAATTAATTATGTTTAATTTTATGGAATGATTTTTCAAAGGTGTTTATAAATAATATTTTACAAATTAAAGAGACGCTTTGTAAAGGATGTTTTATGTAAAAAGAATGGAGGTTTACATTAAGTAGTAGGAATTTTTCTAAATTGATTTATAAACAGGAAATTATAAAAAGGATTTATATAAGAAATTTATAATTAGAAAGGTTTATAAGAGGAGATAAGTGTTGGATTTATGGTAATAATGTTTTAAAAGACAGTTGTTTTGACCCGATCTAATATGGGCTGGAAAAAATATGATATCTTCCTTGGTTTTATGGATATACTTGTACTATGAGATAAGTATATGAAAATGATTTTCCAAGTATTTATAAAGTGTTTATTAATAAAAATATTAATTAAAGAGGCTTAGTGGATGTTTATGGGCTTAAGCGAGTTTAATTTCCTATGAAATTAAATTTGTGATTGTTTGTTGTTTATTTGATAGTTAAATAACCGACTATCAAATCTTGTCCTAAATAATCCTTCTTAATTTTGGGATAGGTAGGCAATTCCTTACTTAACACCGAAGGATGTAACTTTGGAAATATATAGAAAAAACACGTAAATTATATGAGACAGTCATCTCTGAATATGATGTATCGTGCATATAAATCGCATTTCTTTCTCCTGGGATAATGATGATGAAATCTATCAACTAATGGTTTTGGAGGTGATCTACGATCTTATCTTTGACTATTATTTCCTAAAGAATTGAGATTGAGTTTACTGAGAATTATGAATGTTGTTTCGAAGAGACCGGAATCAGATATGTTATCCGAAAACCACTTCGATCCAACGAATGCGTTTTGAAGTGGAAGAATCTTGATGATGATTGAAAATGGTGCTCTTTGAAGTGCAAGGGCTACTTCTACTAATTTTGAGATTCATTCCAAAATGGATATAATAGAGTTATGATAGGTTAGGGGTATGCCCTAGCAGTAATTATGTAATTTGTTACACATATCTAACTCGTTGAACAATCTTGTTCAAAATAAGGGTGTTTCTTTCTATTATATACTTGATATAATATGGTTATATTAATTAGTCAATTTAATTAAAAGTATATTTAATAAAAAATTCATAAATGGCATATTTTGATATAGTAGCTGCAAAGTGTTTTAACCGTGAGTTTATGTTAATTAATCAATTTAATTTAAAGTATATTTAATAAAAAATTCATAAATGGCATATTTTGATATAGTAGCTGCAAAGTGTTTTAACCGTGGGTAATTTATCATAATAATAAAAAAAGCATTTTAAATGTTCCTAGTCAAGATCCATTGAGACTGGACATTGGTGTATCCGTTGAGACTAGAGTATGTAACGCTCACCAAATGTTGGGCAGTGTATTACTCATGACAGCTAGGGGCACCTAAAGCTTACATACTGATAGTTATTAGACAACTATGGAACAAATCACTTGGTAGTTTTCTATTGGTTAACATAACTAAGGTCAAACGGAAAATATCGATGTGATTTATTTACACGGTTCTCTCGACTTGAGAATAACGTGGATCTTCAATATGAAAGCTCCGCTTTGATTATAGTCAAATTATGGCATAGTATTCCATCGAGTGACTATAGTTGGGTCAAGCGGAAGTATTGGAAGTAAAGCACTATTCAAGAGTGGATTCGTCTTCTCAGTTACATGGGGTTAGTATCATGGTCAACTCATGTCGACTCAAAGTCAAAGTCTCTGCCCGGAGCATTTTGGTTAATAATAATATCTATTATTGAACCAAGGACTTTTTGTTTGCACTATAAAGTTGAATGTGGATGACATTGGAATTTTGATCATTACCAAATTTCATAAATCCAAAGTGATATAATTTTGACGAAGAGAATTGGTGTAAATAATTGTCACTATTAGGTACTGCATATAATAAGTAAAATTGGATTTTACCTAAGAGATGTGTAAGCGATAAATTCGGCCAAAATGTCACACCACCTGCTAAGTAATGTATGAATGTTAATATTCAAATAGTTCGATATTAAATGCTGACCGAATTTACACCTTTGAGTCACACAATTATAATGATGAATGCTTCGAAAACCACATGATTTGATTAATTAATAACCATTATAAATTAACTAAATTTCTTAATACTTATGAAATATTAATTATTAATTTTTTTTATTTTTTTATTTGATTTGTTTGAATCCATTAGTATTTAATAAAGTACGTACACAAAAGTTATGTATGTACATATCGGTATATGATATTGATAGAATATTTAAATTAGATTTAAATAGATTAATTACTAAACGGCTTTGGGAATATTTTGAGGCCCATATAACCTTATTCATGGAAGGCATAAGAAAAGGAGGCTTAAAATCCAATGGTTGTATCTAGAAAATGAAGGGAGGAGGTTAATGAATTATTCCTCTATAAATATGTTATTTCCCATTTACAGGCCTCTCTTAACCACTCTCCTTTTAAAACCTAGCCTCCATCTTCATTTTTCAAGCTTCATGGCCGAAATTCCATGGCTTCCAAGCCAAAAATAATTTCCAAAACAAAATCAAATCAAATAAATACAAAAGTGGTGTTTCAAATTGTTGCAATTTCTGGAGGTGATTCAATCAAATATAGAAACATTATCATTCAAGGTACGAATCATAGGCAACATCAACAACGTAAATTCCATTACTTATTTATTTATTCCATGAATATAGATCTAGCAGTTAATTCATTTTGAACATTTTATATATGTATATGTTCTCCCTTATATGCGTACAAATACAGATCTTAAAGTGGTATAACTTGTTATCATTAGAATTGGTTTTCATTTGAAATTGGTAACTTCTATTCATGAATTTCTATGTTAATTTCTACCGATTTTGATCTAAATATAGATTTGGCAATTAACTTGTTATTCTAATTAAGTTTATTTTATTTAATTGTTAACGGTAGTTTATATTGATTTTAATTTTTTTCTAGTTTAGGATTCATACATATACATAAATGCATATTTGTGTGTGTGTCTGTAAGTATGTGTATGCTAAAATAATTTTGAAATTTTTTCAAAGGTTTTAAGATTTTTTTATTAACGTATACATATAAATTATATTCAGATTTGTTGATTAAGATCTGTTATCAGATTATTTTACTACATTAGATTACTACATGTTTGGTAATAAATATTAAATTGATTTTAATTGATTTGGTTGAGTTGATTTATTAATTTTAAAGGATTTTTTAACAATACATATATGAATATTTATAAATATATAGGTATATATGTATATATATTTATGTATACATGCACACATGTACATATATGTACACTGTATTTATGTTTAAATAAACACAAATCAACATTATATTATTTTTATACAAAATATAATTTGGACAATTTTTTTAATATCAATGTTTGATTCTATTTGAAATTATAAATGTAATGACCCAGATTTTCAGTCATTTGAAATTTGTATATTTAATTGATTTTAAATGTTCACAAGTTAATTTTATAAGCTGAATAAATTATATTTGAGATATAGTGATTTAACTGGCTAATTAAATCGTTAATTTAATATTTGAAATTGTATAAATAATTGAAATTTGAATTTAATGTGAATAAAAATGATTTATGAAGTTGAATTAAATCATATTTGAATTAGAATGATGTTAGAGAACTTATAAAACTAAACTAAAAGTTAATTTGTGGAAACTGAATATTGTAATATTTAATTAACGTGTGAAAATAGTCATTTTCAATAACTCATATTTCGACCAAACTAATTTCATCGGATCAGTAATGTAATATTATTGTAAGATTTCAAATTTTGTGTCAATCGGATTTACGGTTTGTCCGGAGCAAGCTAAAACATGTAGAAATCTATTTAAGTGAATTTTAAATTTAAATAAGTCGATTTTAAAACCTATCTACCAAATACGATCGAATTGGCTCTCGATGTATATTCCATTGTGTTCGGAATACGGGTAAAAAATTATAAATGCCAAGCGGCATGCTTCGTTTGGAGTTTGAAAATTTTCGGGATGAATAGTGTCGTCAAATTTTCTATAAAAGGACACTTTTTTTTCCATTTGCAAACAAGCCCTAGCTAGGGTTTACAGCCGCCATTCTCTATATTCAATGGCCAATATATTCAATTATTTCTCCTCTAGTTTCTTCCAATCCATCGATCTATTCCAAAAATCTTCAACTAACAAATTATAGAGGGCGATGAGAGCTTCAAATCTATATGGTGATGATCGTGATCGACGCGACGTAGGGGAAGAAAATTGCTCGCATTTGGCGGTGGTTCATGCCCATTTTCCCACGCATGGGGATGACCGAGTTGCACGAGATTCAGGAAAATGGTGGAGGCGAGTGCGAGCTTTGTAATGACGGTCCCTGATCAACATCTCGACGTTCGTATTTGTCGCGAAAAATTCGAATAATATTAGCGGTCTTTGGGTTTCGATCGCGTGAACAACCTGGAGAGGGGAGAAGATGAAGTCAGTAGCCATGATTTTCTTTGATAGATCGTGAGGCCCAGATCGAGTAAGGGTTTAAAAAATAGAAATAGAAATTTATTTGTTATATATAAATTCATATTAACTTTAAAACGTTGTAACTTCTTCATACGAGGTCCATTTTTGACGAAACGAATTGCGTTATGTCCGTATTGACGAGCACTACATTGTAGAGCTAGTTCGGAGTTGATTGGAGCTAGTGTGAATTTTGGATAAAATTAAACGTTTGTTTAATTTTATTCATAATAAGACACTACAATTACTATTTGAACCAATGTGAGCACAACTCAATCTTTCTGACTCATTGATATTTTTATATAAGTGAGAAATAAATATTATTTATGATGGTTGATCATTGTTTGGATGATATATGATGTATTGATTGGTATATGGATACATTCCTGCCTATTGGAGCAGATGACCCTATATGTTTCCATGTATGAGCGAATGACCCTTTGTACGCGCGTTTACCTCGAAGCGGACATTGTACATATATTCCTAATATGTATATTGTTGCAGGTGACAGGTTGGAGGGATCCAACTGGATACATCACCAATGTTTATTTAATTACAGATATTGTGACATATGCTGTTATCTTATGATATATGATGTATTCGATGTCGTGATTGATGTATTTAGTGCTGTTGCAACATTGGGCCTATTTTTGAAAATTTAAAAATGTTAAAGTAATGATTTCAAATAAAAAAGGATTTTTATTTTGTTTGAAAATATATATTTTGAGTTGTTATAAAGGAAGTAATTTATTTTAAATAAGTAAAAGTTATAATTTTTACTTTATAAAAATTATGATGTTTGCGAAATATAGTCAGAATTATGATTTTTGGAATATGAAGTAGATAAATTTGTAAATAGTTTAAAGTGGGATTTTTGAATGGGTTTATAAATAAGATTTATAAAATTTAATTTTTATAAATCGGAATAATGGAATTATAAAGAGTTTTTATAAATGTTAAAATGAAGTAATGAATGAATCTTATATAAGTAATAAGATTTACAATTTGTAAAGTTATAAAAAGAAGGATCTTGTAAATAAGAGAATTATAAGTAATTTACTTATTGGATTTGGCATATAAATGAGATAAATGGAATTGGTTAATAAAGGAGACTTATAAATTGAAGTTTTTATAAACTATAAATGTGATTTATAAACATTGTTTTATAAATCCGAAATCGATTGAATTTGATAAGTCAATCATTATATTTTATTAAAGGAACTATATCCACGATTTTAGACAGTGGATTATCCTTTAATAATAGTGCAATGGTAATAAATTTGATTAGGCATTAAATCCATGATTTTGGACAGTGAATTATCCTTTTAAATTAAGCGTACAATAGTATTGAATTTGGATAAGCAGAATTATATTCACGATTTTGGACAGTGAATAATATATTAAATAAATATTTTGCAAACTGATATTATTAAATGGAGTTAAATGTTTTGATAATGTTTTAAAATCTATTAAATATCGAATACATAGATTTAAACATTCATTGTTGAAACAGATGTTTTTGAGATGTAAAGAAATGATGGACTGTAACGTTATTGTTATAGTAAATGATTTCCGGAAGAAAATGTTTTTGCACTGTATTAGGATTTATATATCTATCTAATTTTCGAATCCCTATACTAGTGATTTTAGGTTGTTGTAACGATGTTTTATGCAACATTCGTTTTGACCCAAAATAAAGATGTTTAAAAGAATCTTTTCCTTAAAGAATAAAATATATGCTTAATTCTGATTTAACTATATATAATATTTTCCAAGTGTTGAAAATAAAGAGATTTGTGAATTACGTATTATTAAATAAGTATATGGAAATGTTTTCAATATTGAAATGGTTTGACAATATATCTTTTTAAAAATAATTTGAAGTGAATATTTGGAAAATGATTTAGCAAATAAAAGATTAAATAAAAGGGCCCAGTGATTGTTATGGTGCTAAATATTTGTTTGTTTATTTTGGTAGTCAAAGAACCGACTATCAAATTTGGCCAAATTTTAGTTCATCGACTTGATGTGGGAACTATTTAGTCGTACACTTGGTACGTGGCCTTCTGTGTAGGCTTGATTATCGTTTGTGTTGAGGATGATAATTCGTATAGTGTGGAGTATTACTCCAATCTATCAAGCTTCCTTCTTGGCATGAAGGATAGCAAGTTGAAAGTTGGAGACATGATAAGTCTATGAGACTTAGTTTCTATGTGAGGTTCAGAAACGATTTTGCGTTGTTAGTACGAAGAGACCGGGGTCAGATTTATTTGAAAACAACTTCGGACCAACGTATATTTGACAATTATCCAGGTTGCTTGTGATGATATTGCTATTCCTGGTTTTCATAGTGGGAGACTACTTGTTGATCGTTTGGGGTTAAAATCCAAATATACATATAGTAGCAGTGGTCTTTTCGTTATGAAATATCCAATGCAAGGACCATTCGTTACTAATCCTAGGGATTTCCTAATAGGATGTGGTAGGAAAGTACCTTCGGTGTGTCCTGTTCCTGGACAACTTGTTTGGATGTTTGTCTGATATTGCATTTTTATAGATTACGTACATTGGTTTTTACAAACGTACATTAATGGTGGCAGAGAAGGAAACTTCTCCTAACTTAACACCCTCCTTGAGACGTTGAGCTTAAGGGTTGTATTTTTGTGGAAGGCAATTAGTAGTCAATGAAAATAGCCGTGTGGCGTTATAAGTGATGTGAAATGTGATTGTGAATGTTAATCGTTACCTCAGGCCTCATCATCTGAAAATGACCATAACAGGGTTAGATGCGGGAAGTCTAAGTGGGTCATACCCAATTAGGGTATGATCATCGTCTTCTAGATATATCTTTACACGTTATGACGTCATGTATCTAATTAATGTGGTTTGGATGCTAGAGGGCTCTCGGTAAAGGTCGATAATGACCGGAGGATGACATATTAGGTACCATCTAGTTACAAAGATAGGCCGGTCTTGTGTTGGTAGAGGGCATATGTTCTGTACCTAGAGACATTCATCTAGAGGTGTACCCCTTCGGATGGTAGTCCCTTCACCTAGTTATTTGTATGGATATCTAACTCCACTACGTTCTTGCCATTTTGATTGTATTACCCAATCGGGCTATATGCCGGAATTTAATCAACATAACAATTTCGACTATGATTAATATTATTTGTATACTACACACTAGTATAATATCAGAGAATTTGATATGAGATGTTATAGTTATCGTAAGATAAAAACATGTCTGTGTTTATGTGCGGACTTGTTTTACGAGATCCTTTTGTTTTGATAAATGAAAAGTTTGGTAATTTAATAAATTTAGTTGAGTATATTTCTCACGCTGGTTAACAGACAGATCCGGGCATTCTTCCCTTTTAATGCTCGGGTCAGATCGAGTATATTTACAGGTTCAGAATGGTGCTTTTGGGCTTCAGTAGGAGAGCTGGAGATCTCGATTCTGTATGCACGTACATGTTTTGTTTGATTATCCGCTGCATTGTTGCTCAATTGTTTATATTATTAGCAATTGTGAGGACATGATATTATAAATGTTCAGGCTGATAATTATTGTTTGATTGTTGAACTCTGATTAATGTATGTATATACAGTTTCTATTTTGTAAAGATCATTGATATGATGTTATATGTTTTCCACTGCGATGTGAGATTCTGTATTGTTCTGTTTGGTTTTATCTTCTATCTTTCTTCTCTTCTCTTCTTCTCTCTTCTTTTCTTTCTCCTGACTTTCTGTCGGTCTGCGCTTTTAGGGTCGGACATATGTGGTTTATTTTCAATTCAGAGGGTATGGATTTGCGGCTCATCACACGTGGTATCGGAGCTTAGATTTTGTATATTCCTAAGCATTGATGTATACTCAGTATAGATAGGGACAGTAGCACCCTAGATTGAGTTTGAGTGTATTATATATGTGTGTGTATATATATAAGCGCGTATTTTTTAGTGATATGAAATATTTTATATTGTGTTTTCTTATCCATTGAGTTGTTTGTGAATGCTGGTCGGTCTTTGGGACGCCATGTTATCGATAGGGATTTTCAAACACTTAAACGAGGCAAGTTGACATAGTATTATTTTAAATTGGGTAAATGAAATAATTTTACTTCGATTATATTTGATATATAAAGAAACAATTTTTTAGGAATAATTAAAGTGAATATAAATTGATTGTTTGGTTGTTTGAAAATGTAAACATATATATAAGTTAATAAAAGCTGTCTGAATAATCTAAATAAAAATAACAATTGTAAAAGAATAAATTATATAAGCAAAAGAATTGTAAGTATGGAATTACAATTAAGATGATTTGCAATTGTCAAATAATCTTTTATATAAGAAATGAAACAACATGAATATATTTATGAATATGAGTTATAAATAAAAATGGATTCAAACTAAGAAGTTGAAAATTTGAATCCCGTTCATTTTGAAAGTTCTTTTTTCAAAGTTAAAGAGATTATATTGTTATAAATCTAAATAAGATAAATAAATTTGAAACGAATCTTATAAAAGTGAAGTAAAATAGTGAAATTATATAAGTAAAAGATTTATAAATGTGATTTATAAATAAAAAAGGTTTTTTTTAAAAGAATATAAAGCACTGAATTCACTACTGTTGTTGGGAAATAATAAGGGTGATGACTACAGCATCATCAGTATCATTTTCGAGTTTCTATGTGATGGATTCGCTACCAATAGTAAATTAGAAATTGGAATTTTGTTGTGATAAACAAAATTTGAATTTAAAGCCAAATGAAAATTGATAAATATATGAATTGAAATTTAACTAAAGAAAAGTTAAATAAATTGAATTAGATTTGATAAGTTATTGGAATGAAAATTAAACTTAAGTGGTAAGTGATTGTATAATATGAATCTGGAAGTTTAAATAAATAAGTTGTATAACTTATAAAATGAGAAAAGGCAAGTCAAATCAATTGTTAAAATGGTTAAAAAAACTTTTAAGCAAAACAAAATCTGAATTTAGGTAGTGATATGAATTTGACTTAAGTAAGGTTAAATAAAATAGAATTCAATTAAATTAGTAGTGAACTTAAGTTGTATAGTGGAAGTAAATGCAAGTAAGAATGAAATGAAACATAGCATAAATAAGGTTAAATGAAGTTGATTTTGGTATCGAAGTATATTAATAAAGTGATGAATGCGAATTTGAGTCATATTATGAAATTCAACTTGAAATGTAAAATGAGTCGGCATTAAAAATGTTGTTATTAGAATTTAATAAACTTAAGTTGTGAATTGATAATAAAAATTAGAAATGTTGTATAGAAATGTGAATATAGTGAATACTATAATTCAATCTAAATTGAATGTTAAGCCAAAGAATTAAAAGTGTTGAGCCAAATTGAATGTAAATGAAGTAAATATGAATGTTGAAAGTAAATTAAATAAATGTGATTATAGTGGATATACGTTTGTTGTTAGATGAATGTTAATTGATTGTATAGAAATTCATATGGAATTGAATTAATGAAACTGGAAGCTTAAATAATTGAATTCAAATTAGAAGTGAAGTAAATTTAAATAGAATTTGATTTGATTTAAAAGTGAACTAATTAGAATATAAATTAGTGAATGTAAACTAATTGAATATGAACGAGTGAATGTTAGTAAAATCCAATGTTAATGAATCAAATGTGATTTAAATTGAAAATCAATTCAATGAATATTAATGAGAAGTGAAATTATATTGATATGGTCATGGATAGATTGGATAGATATGGTTTGTTGGATATTAGTGAATGATAGTTGTTTGATGGTTGGATTTGTTGCTTTTGTTGCATTTGCTATACTGGCATATATAGTTGTTGTATTGCTATATGTTGTATATTGATATTACTTTCTATATACATGTTTTCCATTTGTTGTTGAGTATTTAGTAGGTGCGGATGGCGTATGCTTCGCATTTGGAGCTCGCTTTTGCTCTATATTAGCCGTATATGCTCGCTAATAATATATAAGGTACATATATCGGATTACATGTCGTACATTTATATTTTTTTCCATACGGAATGCCTCATTCTTGAAGATGAGATGTATATATTTGCCTCATATATTTTCTGTCAGAAGCTTAGTTTTGAGCTACAACATTCTTTTATCCAAGGGGTACCAAAATTCACTGGGTCTGAAAATGCATATGAATTTCTTAGTGAATTTGAGTTATATGCTTCTACAACTAAAATGCAACAACTTTCTAATGAATCCATCAAGCTAAGACTTATTCCATTCGCACTTCTAGAAAGTGCGAAGAGATGGCTTAATTCTCTTCCTAAAAATTCAATTAAGAGTTGGGACAATTTCGTTACTATATTTTTGAAAAAGTTTTTTCCTTTCCACAAAACTCTTAAAATTCGAACTGAAATCAACCAATTCTCTCAGAATGAAGGAGAAACTTTTTCAAAATATTTTGAAAGGTTCAATCAATTGTTATATAGTTGCCCACATCATGCAATCCCTAAACACGTTTTGTGCCAAATCGTTTATGAATGGCTTAACTACAAACAAGATCCCAACTCGAATCAATGTGCGGAGGAGAATTCATGGCAAAAACAGACGAGGAAGCTTGGGAATTTTTAGAAGAGTATTCGGAAAAGGATATGCAATGGGAAACAATTCGTGTTCCAATTCGTGCTCCAAATAGAGGAGTACATGTCATTGACCCATCACATCTTCCTATAGATGCCCAAATTCCTCAAGAAGGAGAAGGACTTCCCCATTACCACACACAAGACCAAATCAATGCTATAGCTCAAAATAGTCCTTATTCATCCACATACAATCCTAACTGGAAGCATCATCCCAAAATAGTCCTTATTCATCCACAATGATGTGGACGTATGACAGTACGGTTATCTCCGTGCAGGTGAATGCTCGTGAAAGGCACAAAACTAAGCTTCTGACAGAAAATATATGAAAACAGTCACATGCAGAAAATTTAAAACATGCCCAATAAAATAAAGTTAAGTAGAATGAATGTGTTGAATGCAAAATGAAACTGCTATGACACTGCTATGTTACGTGAGTAACGAATGTATGCAAGCTCCTGTGTACGAGATAGTTACATGAATATGAAAACTAAACTAACTAATGCAAGCAAGAATGTGAAAGTGGAACTGCAAATAACCAAACTAACGTACGTGAAAACAATGCAGTGAAAAAAAAAATGTTTTTTTTAATTAATTTATGCAAACTAACGTGAAAATGTGAAAGTGGAAGTGCAACTAAAAATGTGTACTGGCACACGTGAATAACTGTGAAGACGTGGAGATTATGCAAACGTTAAAGCAAGATGTTGTGAAGGAATGATTTTTATTTTTATTTTAAAAATATGCAGAAACGTAAAAGCAAGATTATGTGAGGTATGCGTGAAAATATGCAGAAACGTGATTCGTGATTGAAGGTTATGTTAGGTATGCGTGAAAGGAACCGAAAAACGAAAAAAAAACGATTTTTTTCTGAAAACTAATGCAAAAAAAAAAAAATAACACGAATAGACTTAAAAACGAAAAATCGAAAATCTCAAAATAGCAACTCCCCGGCAACGGCGCCAAAAACTTGTTGCGACTTTTCTATTGATTAGAAAAGCACAAATTTTAATAAATTCTGCAAGCGCACAGGCGTGTAGTATGCAGGTCGAACACAGGGAATTGTATTTTAAAACAATTAAAATCCATAGTTAAATCTTAGGCATGTTAAACGAATTCGACGGTGAATTTTGAACAGAAAATAAAAACAATAATATACTCTGAATCATTTTCGAAACTAATCGAAATTGCAACCAAAATATAGAATTGTAAAAAAATCAGAACAGAAATTGAAATTGCGTAAAAGAAGATAACGGAGCAAACAACTGAAATAATTATTAACTAACTGAAAAGAGTGCAGAAAATAACTAAGAACAAGAATAAATAAATTGCTAAATCTAATCAACAATCCTACGTATTCTGTTCGAAAATAAAAACAGTGCTGAATTTAAATCTAAACTTGAAGAAAAGTGATGAGGTAAGAGATCATTTCAAGGTGTTGTATAATGCTGTATATATAGGCTTTCAACCCCTAAAATCGGTCCATCTTTTTAGCAATAGGACCGGTTCTATTCTTAGTATTTGCCAAGATAATTGTACTGACTGGGTCCATTCCTTGAATTGGTAAAGAGTCAAGTTAACACGTCATTGCTTGAAATACTTTTATATGTGAATTGGTCCAAATTCATACGTAAGCTACTTTTGAATGTGTCCCATTTTGCTTCATATCATGGCTATGTATTATGCTACTTTTTAGGAGGAACTGGTCCTTTGCTTGAATTGGTGAAAGAGAACATATATACATCCACATCATTGCTTGAATTGGTCCATATTGCTTTGATTTATTTCAATGCTCAAAATGTTGCACTCTCTGCTGCGTGATTTTTGAACCAATGGACGACATAACCGATTAATTTCAACGTTGCACTTTGGAATCAATAATCTGCAAAACCACAACAAAATACCCGTATAATACCGCTTTATTAAAATAAAAATATATGAAATAAACGGTTTAAATTGTAGAGAAATACGTTCATCACAACGCGCTTCGTTTGGAATTTAAATTTTTTTGGGATGAATAGTGTCGTCAAATTTTCTATAAAAGGACACTTTTTTTCATTTGCAAACAAGCCCGAGCAAGGGTTTACAGCCTCCATTCTCTATATTCAATGGCCGATGTATTCAATTATTTCTCCTCTAATTTCTTTCATTCCATCGATCTATTCCAAAAATCTTCAACTAACAAATTATGGAGGGCGATGAGAGCTTCAAATCTATATGGTGATGATCGTGATCGTTGCGACGTGGAGGAAGAAAATTGCTCGCGTTTGGAGACGGTTCATGCGTGTTTTCCCAAGTTTTGGGATGATCGAGTTGCACGAGATTCAGGCTAATGGTGGAGGCGAGTGCGAGCTTTGCAATGGCAGTTCCTGATCAACATCTCGACGTTCGTATTTGTCACGAAAATTCGAATAATATTAGCAGCCTTTAGGTTTCGATCGCGTGAATAACCTGGAGAGGGGGGAAGATGAAGTCAGCGGCCGTGATTTGCTTTGGTAGATCATGCGGCCCAGATCGAGTGTAGAGTTTTAAAAATAGAAATTGAAATTTATCCATTATATGTAAATTTGTATAAACTTTAAAACATTGTAACTTCTACATACGAGGTCCGTTTTTGACAAAACGAATTGCGTTGGGTCCATATTGACGAGCACTGCATTGTTGAGCTAGTTTGGAGTTGATTGGAGCTAATGTGAATTTTAGGTAAAATTATATGCTTGTTTAATTTTGTTCGGAATAAAACACTACAACTGCTATTGGAACCAATGTGAGTACAACTCACTCTTTCTGACTCACTGATATTTTTATATAACCGAGAAATAAATATAATTTATGATGATTGATGATTGTTTGGATGATATATAATATATTGATTGGTATTTGGATATATTCCTGCCTATTGGAGCATATGACCCTATACGTTCGTGTGTATGAGTGGATGACCCTTTGTACGCACGTCTGCCACGAAGCGGACATTGTACATATATTTCTAATATGTATATTTGCTGCAGGTGACAGGTTGAAGGGATCTAACTGGATTCCTCACCACTATTGATTTAATTACAGATATTGTGGTATATGTTTTTATCTTATGATATATGATGTAATGGATGTCGTGATTGATGTGTTAGTGCTGTTGCAGCATTGGGCCTATTTTTGAAAATTTAAAAATGTTAAAGTAATGATTTCAAATAAAAAAAGGACTTTTAAGTGATTTGAAAATATATATCTTGAATTGTAAAAAGGAAGTAACTTATTTTAAATAAAAAAAGTTATAATTTTTATGTTAACAAAATTATGATGTTTGCGAAATATAATCAGAATTATGATTTTTGGAATATGAAGTTGATAAATTTGTAAAATAGTTTAAAGTGGGATTTTTGAATGGGTTTATAAATACGATTTATAAAATTGAATTTTTATAAACCGAAATAATGGATTTATAAATGAGTTTTTATAAATGTTAAAATGAAGTAATAAATGAATCTTATAAGTAATAAGATTTATAATTTGTGAAATTATAAAAAGAATGATTTTGTAAATAAGAGAATTATAAGTAATTTACTTATAAATTGGATTTTGCATATAAATGAGATAAATGGAATTGGTTAATAAAGGAGATTCATAAATTGAAGTTTTTATAAAATATAAATGTGATTTATAAACATCGTTTTATAAATCCAAAATCAATTAAATTTGATAAATTAATCATTATAGTTTATCAAAGGAATTATATCCATGATTTTAGACAGTGGATAATCCTTTAATAAAAATGCAATGTTAATAAATTTGATTAGGCATTAAATCCACGATTTTGGACAGTGAATTATCCTTTTAAATTAAGCGTACAGTAGTGTTGAATTTGGATAAGAGGAAATATATTCACGATTTTGGACAGTGAATAATATATTAAATAAATGTTTTGGAAATCGATATTATTAAATGGAGTTAAATGTTTTGAAGATGTTTTAAAATTTGTTAAATATCGAATACATAAATTTCAGCATTCATTGTTGAAATCGACGTTTTCGAGAAATAAGCAAATGATGGACTATAACATTATTGTTATAGTAGTTGATTTCCGAAAGGAAATGTTTTTTTTATAGTATTGGGACTTATATATCTGTCTAATTTTCGAATCCCTACACTAGTAATTTTGGATTGTCGTAACGATGTTTTACGCAACATTCGTTTTGACCCAAAATAAAGATGTTTAAAAGAATCTTTTCCTTAAAGAATAAAATATATGCTTAATTCTAATTTAAGTATGTGTAATATTTTCCCAGTGTTGAAAATAATGAGATTTGTGAAATTTATTATTAAATAAGTATATGGAAATGTTTTCCAATATTGAAATGGTTTGAAAATATATCTTTTAAAGATAATTTGAAGTGAATATTTGAAAAATGATTTAATTAATAAAAGATTAAATAAAAGGGCCCAGTGATTCTTATGTGCTAATATTTGTTTCTTTATTTTGGTAGTTAAAGAACCGACTATCAAATTTGACTACATTTTAGTTCCTCGGCTTGATGTAGGAACTATTTAGTCGTACATTTAGTACGTAGCCTTCTGTGTAGGCTTGATTATCGTTTGTGTTAAGGATGATGATTCACATAGTGCGGAATATTACTCCAATCTATCGAGCTTCCTTCTTGGCCTGAAGGATAGCAAGTTGAAAGTTGGTGACATGATAAGACAATGAGACTTAGTTTCTGTATGAGGTTGAGAAACGCTTTTGCGTTGTTGGTGCGAAGAGTCCGGGATCAAATTTATCTGAAAACCACTTCGGACCAGCGTATATGCGACTATTGTGCAGGTCTCTTGTGATGATATTGATATTCCAGGTTTTCATTGTGGGAGAGTGCTTGCTGATCGTTTGGGGTTAAAATCCCAATATATATAGTAGCAGTGGTCTCTTCATTATGAAATATCCAATGCAAGGACTATTCGCTACCAATCTTATGGATTTCCCGACAGGATGTGTTAGGAAAGTGCCTTCGATTTGTCATGTTTCTGGACAACTTGTATGGATGTTTGTCTGACATTGCATTTCTATAGATTACATACATTGGATTTTACAAACGTACATCAGTGGTAGCGGAGAAGGAAACTTCTCTTAGCTTAACACCTTCCTTAAGACGTATGAGCTTAAGGGTTGTATTTTTATGGAAGACGATTAGTGGTCAATGGAAATGGCATGTGGCATTATAAGTGATGTTATATGTGATTATGAAAGGTAATCGTTACCTCAGGCTCATCAACCGAAAATGACCAAAATAGGTGTAACGACCCGGAAATTCCGATCTCGAAATTTCCAGATGGTTAGAGAAAAGAAGAAAAGAGATTGAAGAACAACAGAGAAGAATCACACAAACTCACATTCGCAGCGGATAAAATATAATATTAATAATAATTATTATACCAAAGAAAACTGTATCAATCAATTTTACATCGATATATCAGAGTTACAACAATTTTATACAACATTGGACAGATACAATTTAACATGTCTCAGATATATACAATATCATAGTGGAAACTTTCCATACGTCCCTGTCATCCAGCTCGCCTCCTGAGCTCCAGAACGTTCTTACCTGAAAATCTGTAATACTCGGTCTGACCCGAGCATTACATCAAAGTAACACCCGGGTCAGGCTGGAAACCAGCGTGAGTAAACTCATTTAACATGGAATACAATAGCATCCAACTCATATAAACCCGGGTAAACTGGTATCAATTTACAAATTCTAGTTGTTATAGACATTACTTATTTTACACATCAATTTCTAAGTACAAATCGTTGATTAAATGGTCCAATTTACTTAAAACATTCCAAACCAGCTTATTGATTTCACATATAAATCTTTATAGAATCGAAGTGGTTTCGGGTATTAACTAATACCCGACTCCGGTCTCTTCGAAATCAATACCCTCTTGAACCAAGTTAATCAAGGGAAAGACAATTTAACTATTAATAAAGGATGTCACTTTCATTACACAGCAAATTCATCATCGATAGATAACCATATTATCTCATTTTAAATCCAATATATCATATCACATATCCGAGATATCAATCAATCTAAGGCATACAATATTTTCTAATCACTTATAAGCAAGATAAATTAGTTATACCAATTCTAATTAATTTAAACAAATTAAATTAACTACTTCAATCATCCTAAATCTTGCTTACCTAACATTAATTAATTACAAACAAATTAATTCATCGTCCTTGATTTATCCCATTCTGTAACCCTTAATTGCTTACATCACTTAATTATGTTCAAATAACATTATTAATCAAAATTTAAATGAATTACACTAAGTAATTAATTATTTATTACTTCCACTAAGTAATTATCCTTTATTTTAATTACGCCAAGTAATTAACCCAAACTTAATCCATATTCTAATTAATTACATCTAGTAATTTACATCACTAATTTCTTCACTAAGTAATTTCGCCTCATTAATTACATTAAGTAATTACACTTAACCCATCATCCAGTAATTATCTTAAATTAATTAAACTTAGTTAATTAACTTAAAGTAATCATAATAAACCTAATTTATCACCCTTGACTAATTACCCTTTTATTTCAATAAGTAATTAGCTTTTAATTACTCTTAAAATTAATTATTTAAAATTATTTCCTTAACTCTCAATTAATCACAATAATTACTTATTCTATAATCACTTCTTTGATTAATTAACTTTTTAATAAATCTCATTCCTTAATTAACCAACCCTTTTATTTAATTAATTATCTCAATTAATAAATCCTTTAAATCAAAACAAATTAAATTCAGATACATTCTACTTAATTTAATACTCATAAAAGTATGAGCTTAGCATCTGATACTTCAAACTGTATTTTAATCAGGTTAACAAAAATTAATTCTTGTCTCAAAATCTAGTCACCAAATTTCCAGTTTGAAAATTGGTTAAAGATTCGTTTATGCAGGCTTGAGAAACCCGAGTCAAACGCCATATTCCACGATCCAAAACCTGAGCAAAAATCACGATCCCAAAATCTCGAGTCAGCACGCAATCTTCCTTGATATCCACCCGTGCCAAAACGCCATCTCCCTAAAACAACAAAACCCATCTCAACGCCGCCATCAACGTGCACGTGCACGTGCACGTGCACGTCGTACCCTCGCCCCCCGACCAACTCACCGGCCGTCCTCCAAGTGGACGACAACCCCTTCAACACGAGCGACCTATCAAAATTACATTCCTGCGAATAAATCAAAAAACGAGCCACCAGAACCCAAACCAGCAGGAAACGTGATCGTCAACAACCTCGAATTTCCCTTCCTCCGATCATTTGGAACTTCCCCCTCACTACCAGAATCTCGCTTTGCTTCCCTTTTTCTATTTCCCCAGCATCGATCAAGTTCGACGTGCCAACGATGCCATAATGGCATCGAAACCAACATCAGCTCAAACACAGCTTAAAACCCTAATTTACCTTAGTTCGATTACCCCGGCTATCAATAAATCTTCCAAGCAATTTCGCCCAGCTCCTAGACCCATAAGCCCACTACAACATCAACCTCGACATCTCCGGCAACCTCAATCACCGTGAATTGGTGAACTCCCAATTTCTGACCATCCTAAAATTCCATTCAAAAATACAATCTTAAAAATCTTGAAATTTTTGTTAAAATTCATCGTTTGCTCTTACAAATTCGATTATGAAATTTAAAACACGAAATTAAGATTTTGTGATTTCCTCATTTGTACAAAATTTACAGTAATTTCATACTTCTGAGATTTTTTTTTATAAAAAATTCCACTTACAATTATTTGTTTAAAATTTGTATCAACATCTTTTAACAAGTTTCTTTTTTTTAAACATCATATGCAAAGAGATTAAGGATGAAGAATATTGATTTGATAAAGACTAGCCTGTAAAAGTTTGAAACAGATCTCTGCATATACACATATATACAGACATGCATTTCCATATTCACATACATCCATATAATCATTCATCCCTAATCAACCATGCAAAGCATATTACACAGGATATTTTTTTTGAGGATCATCACATAAAATCACATGTATGCTCAGATTTTAGTAAAAACAGAAGTTACTCGGTGTTTGATAATAAACAGAGAGCTGAAAGAAAATCTTTGATCTGGGTTTTGTTATAATCTGACATTTATATGCTATAACCCAAATATACTTAGATAAAAAGAAGTTGAATTAAAATGTTAATTGGGTCTGTTAAAACCAGACAGAGACATGCACAAGAGAATCTACAGTAAATCAAACTATACACCCACGCAATCCATGCGAATAAATAAATTGATACACTTTTTCGACTATCAATTGAAAATGGTCATAAACTAGAAATTTGGGCTTTAAGAAGGCAGATTTACTCACTGATTTTGGAAACAGAGGCACAGTTTTTAAACTATATCTCCACTGAGTTGTTATGCTAGCTCTTGATCCTTCTTTGCTTTCATTCTCGATTATCGTTTGCCTTGATCTTCCCAGGTTTGTGAGTTTAGTTTACTGATTTGCATTTTTTTTCTTTGTTTTGGAAGATGAAGATTGAAAAACAAAATGAGAAGAAATAGAAATGTATATATTTTCTTATATCTTTTATTTATAATTTAAAACAAATTCATGACACTTGTTTATCATGCATATTATTATCTTTACATATGTTATATTGATGACCAAATTTTACTTACACTTGTTACTAAAGAGAATATGGTTAAGATAGATATTTATATTAATATTATTTTGTTTGTATTTGCATATTACTAACCTTACATTTGTTATAATGCATAGAGATTTGTTTACAATTGTAATTTTGTACATACATAACTTCCATTTATAAATTTCATTGGTTAATATACTATTATATGATAATTAATTATGTATACATATACATATATATATATATATATAATTTATACTTTTCTGTCTTTAATTAATGCATTTTTTTTATATTAGTATGAGATTTAAATGGTTTACATCTAATTATATATGTTTTCTATTCATTTTTTTATACTTATTAACTAAATTTTATCTGTCATGTGTAAAAAATTTAAAGAAAGTATACAACCGTTTTATCAATTCTTATTCACAATATATAGGTATCCATACTTTTTCAAATTTCCAAATAACCTATTAACCAGGGTACATATATATATAAATATATAATCACACACTTATATACTTGTATAAGTATATATTTAAAATCTTCACATTATAACCTTTGCATATATCTTTTTATATATATATATTATTCATTTATCTAGAGATTAAATCATTTATTATAGTCTCTTATATACGTATATATCCAGATATTTATCAAAATTTAATTTGTTTAACATACAAACCAATATTTTAAATTAATTATATCCTGTTAATTATCAATTAACGGATGATCAAAAACCGGGTTATTACATTCCTCCCCCCTTAAAATCTTTTCGTCCTCGAAAAGGAATGAAGCCAGAATTTATTAAATATTTTAAAACCAGTTAAAATATTCTTTGATCATTTTAAAATTCTTTTAAAATCTATATAGTATTGTCAAAATAGTTTTATAAAAATATCATTTTATAACTCGATGTTTCAACAAGTCCATCTTTGTTCTCACAGACATTCGATCATACGTTGATTAGGCGTAAGACTGAAAATCTATAAGTACTTGGTAAACTCGTTTTCAACACCCAGTGAAAATACTTTAGAAAATAATTTTATCGAAAATGTAGAAAACAGTTTTTGAAAATAGAGGACATATCTTTGGTGAGAATGCTCTGGAAATCATCACCCCCATCCATGGTCGCAGTTACATTCCAGGGTTACGTTGCCGTCGCAGCAAACGTCCATGTAACTGCAGGCTCTCAGCGGCCTCTGATTTTCGCTGTCGAAATGAAACCTCTCCACTCCTACATAGGTCGCAGTCTGCCGATATAAAATCAAACGCAGACCATTGGCTCTCAGCGAAATACACGACTTTCGCTATGTTACCCCATAGGTCGCAGTCTACCGACGCAAAATCAAACGCAGACTATTGTCTCAGCGGCACACACGACTTCCGCTATGGTATTGTAACGACCCAGGAATTTTATTTAATTAAAATTTGAATATTTATTTAATTTTAAATATTAATAAGTGAAATTTATAAGTCGAATAAATTTTATTTCGAATAATTGGATTTAATTGGATAATTAAATCGATAATTTAATATGTGAAAATACAGAAATAATTGAAAATCGGGTTAAATATGATTGAAAATGATTTGTAAAATTTTATTTTATCATATTAGAGTTAGAATGATATTTTAGAACTTTTAAAATCGAATTAAGAGTTTAATGGTGAAAATTGAATATTTTAATATTAAATCGACTAGTGAAAATAGCCAATTTTTGAACAGTCTCAGAATTGGACGAAACTAGTTCCATTGGATCTGTAATAATTTATTATTACCGGATTTCAATTTTCGTAGCAATCGGAATTATCGTTTGATCATGGCAGCTCGAAACGCATCGAAATTGTTTTCAATATTAATTTGGCGAGTTAAAATAGCCATTTTCAAAAAGTGTCGGATTTCGACGAAACCAGTTTCATCGGATCCGTAATGTGATATTATTGTAAGGTTTCAAATTTCGTGTCAATCAGATTTACCGTTTGTCCGGTGCAAGCTAAAACGCCTAGAAAATCGTTTAAATCGATTTAATTTAAATCGAACGTTTATAGCCATAACTCGCACAGATGACCGAATTAGCTCCCGAAACATGTTCCATTGTGTCCGGAACGCGGGTTAAACCATAGAAACATCGGTCACCATGCGTAAATCGGAGTTTGGAAATTCCGGAATGAATAGTGTCATTCAAACTTCTATAAATAGCCCCCTCTCTTCACAAAATTAAAAAAAAAATTAGGTTTTAAAAAACCCTAGCCACCAGTGATGAAACCGAAGGCCGAAATCTTCCTATCTATCTCCTCAAATTTCTCCAAATCCGTTCATTAATTCGAGAAACTTTCTACATGAAAGTTGTAGAGGCCAGTGAGCTCTACATATTCAACGACTGAGATTGTGGTAGGCGAAGCCGTTTAACGGCAATTGGGGCTGGAAGAGTGGTCGTTCGGCCTTGTTTTGTGTGCAGGGAGGACAGCCGTGAGGGGCCGGCCTCTGGGCGTTGGTGATGTTGGGCACGGGCTACAAGATGGCCTAGCCTGATCGACGTGTAGGTGCTCGTAGGGAGGTGCGAAAATCCGGTTGATGGGTTTGGAAACGTACGCGTATCATCTGGAAGAAGAAGAAGTAGAAGCACACGGTCCAGATTTGTTTCAGAAGCAATGAACGGCAGATCTAAATATTAGGTTTAAAATTTATAAAATAAAGTTGTAAATCGTTATATTATAATTCATGTAACTTTAAAACTATGTAACCTTTTCATACGAGGTCGAAAACGCGCGAAACCAGTTGCGTTGGAATCGTATGGACGAGCACTACGCTATGGAATTGGATTAGAGTCGTTTGGAGTTAGTGAAAATTTCGGATAAAATTAAACGTCCGTTTAATTTTATTCGAAATAAATCGCTAAAACGAAATTGAAATCAAGGTGAGAACTTCTCACTCAATCGAATCGGTTTCGATTTTATTTTAAATAGTTAGATTTAAAATACTTGAATGCATGTTTGAATGATGATTGTTATCTATTGATTGTTAAAATAGACATTATGCATCGTTAGTAAGCGGATGTTATTTATTAAAAACATATACCGCGAATATTTCATAAACAGTGAAATTGGTATTATATATAATAGCAATATATATATATTGGCATATGTATATATTGCAGTTATTGATTTCCCACATTGTATAGCGGATGAGACCCTATTGTGCCGTCTATTAAGCGGATAATATTTTAAATCCCATATACCGCGATAATTTCGTACTGGAACGGAATTGGTATTGTGCTAACATCTTTGGATGTAGGAAAACAGGTTGGAGGGATCCAACTGGATTCCTCAACAGTATTTATATTGATTATGGATATTTCGATATTCGTTGATTATCAGATCGATATATGATGTCATTGTAGTCGTGATTGACTACTTGGTGTGTAGCATCATTGGACCAAATTTTTTGAATTTTAAAAGGATTTCAAAGTGATTTTTTGAAAGTATACGTTTATAAAATATTTTTGGAATCGATCCATTATAGATAAATAAACGTTTTAATTTTAATGTTATAAAAATTATGATTTTTGAGAAATATAGTTAAAAAGTTGATTTTTGAAAATATGAGGCTAATGATTTTATAAAATAGTTTAATCGGGATTTTTGAATTTATTATAAAAAGTTTAAAAATAGGATTTGTAAAATTTAACTATTTTATAAATCAAAATGATGAAATTATAAATGACTTTAAAGACGTTTTAAAATAATAATATGAATTGATTTATATAAGAGATTTATAAATTGATATTTATAAATTTAAAATATTGGAATTATAAAACGGGTTTTTATAAGTATAAGAATGAATAGTGAATGAATTTCAAAAATGAATGAAATTTATAGGATTATGAACGGTGAAGATATGAATGGAATTTCATAAGCAGTAGGTTTATAAAATTTGTAAAGTTATTAAAGAATGGACTTTTGATAAATAAATGAATCTTATAAGTTATAAGATTTATAAATCGAGAAGTTTAAAAGAACGATTTTTATAAACAAATAAATTATAAGTGTTTAACTTATAATATGAATCTTTAGTATATCATTGAGATATGAATTGAGATAGGTCAATAAAGGAGATTTATAAAAGGAAGTTGCTATAAAACAAATAGAAATGGAATTTATAAACATTGTTTTATAAATTCGCAACGACTTATTTTAATAAGTTAATTTTTATAACTTATTTATGGAGTTATATTCACGTTTTAGACAGTGAATAATCCTTTAAAATAGAATGAATAGAAATGATGAAATTGGTTAACAAGGTATATTCATGTTTTTGAATAGTGAATAATATGTTAAAGAAAATGTTTTGGATGTGATATTTTAAACAGAATTAAAACGATCTAACGATGTTTTAAACGTGTTAAGATTCGAAACCATAGATTTCAACATTCATTGTTGAAATAGACGTTTTCGAGAAATAGAAGGAAATGATGGACTATAACACTGTTGTTATAGTAAATGATTTCTGAAAGGAAATGTTTTGTATAGTATTGGGATTTATATATCTATTTTAATTTCGAATCCCTATACTAGTGATTTTGGGTTGTCGTAACGATGTTTTACGTAACATTGGTTTTGACCCAAATAAATATGTTAAGAGAATGATCTCCTTAAAGAATGAAATATATACGTAATTTCGATTTAAGTATATTGAATATTTTCCAAGTATAGAAAATAAAAAGACTTGTGAATTACTTATTAAATAAGTATGGAAATGTTTTTCCAATGTGAAATGAAAAGTCTAGAGAATTTATCTTTTTGAAGATAAATTGAAAATGAATAATTGAAATCGTTTATTCATAAATATTTTGAAATATAAATTCATTATGGAATTTATAAATGAAAAGGAGAATTTGTTTAAAAATAAATATTGATTTATTTTTGAAGTATTGAAAACATATATCTTGTAAAGATATTTTTTGGGAAATAAATAATTTGGAAAATTATTTGGAATCTGGTGATGTTGTGCATATCCATTGATAGTTCAATAACCGACTATCAATATTTACCTTTGAATGGGTATTTGTTGTGGTTTGTTTGAATTTGAACGCCACACTTATTTTTGAATAAGCGTTCACTATTCGGGTTAACCGGGAAAGGACCATGGGGTCGTATAACCCATTTCGAATATGTGATTCGACGTTATGAATAGCATTTGAAGATCGTTGTTGAAGACCGGGTATTTGCGAGAGCGATAGGATGACCTGTCGATTGACTCTGTACCGAGTTGCTCCGGTATAGAGTTCTCCATATGTGATGGGGAATCCGATCAGGATTGTGGATATCCGAATTGCAAGGACTTCTTTGTAAGTGCCTTCGGTTCTGTTCGAGCCCGGAACAGACTTGTATGGATTGTATGTCTGACGTTACAAATTGAGATATAAAGCAGATTTCTTTCAAATACATTTCTGTTGGTGGCGGAGAATTTATTCTTTTAGCTTAACACCCTTCTCTGAGACGTACGAGCTCAGAGGTTATGTAGTTGAAGGTTATCAGCGATATATTCCCAATTTGGTAATGTGACATGCTGAGTGTTGCTGTGAAATGATCATTGTGTTGATTATGTATGATAAGATCATTTGTTTGATCGTTTATCTTGGTGATCATTTCTATGATCATTTGTTGACCCAAAGCACGGCTTTTGTATAAAGTGTGTCTTTGTGGACGAGACTTCGTCGAGCCTCACACCCCGGAATGGTCAAAACAGGAAAGATGCAGCACGGTTATGAGGGGTAGCTCCCTTTAGGGTATGTGCATTTCCTTCTGGAAAAGGGTGGTATCATGGTATGGAGCCCAGATACTTACTCATGTTGAAACACTTTATTTATGATTGTGTGATATTGATGAAGAGCGCTCGGTTAAAGGTCCCAAAGGACCGGGGGATGGCATATTCGTGTCAGTAGTTACCCAGTTAGGGGTAACCCGGCCTTGTGTTGGCAGAGATCCGGTTTGGTTCTCGGGGACGTCCTTCCAGAGGCGTTCTCATGTGGCAATGGGAAGTTCCTTGGCCTGACCATTCGATGGAAATCCAAAGAAACAATACGAGACTTGTACGGTTTTAGTTGTAGAACCTGCCATTTAAAATGGTAGCTATAGTAAGCATACTATAATGGTACCTATGTTGGCTAAGATTTATATTCTACTTTCGAAATGAATTTTTTATACACTATGTACTAGTAATAATATCAAATGTGTTTTTTATGCGTATCAAGCATCTTTGACTATCATAAGGAGAAATCTCCTCCGATTCTGCATTTGCATTGTGTGTGTGTGCGGGAGGCTTTATGGTAGTCTCATTTTTAAAAGCATTGCGAATTGACTTTAAAAATATTCCTCTATTTTGATTTTTAAAGATAAATAAACTGTTTTGAGTTCTCACACCAGTCACATGACTGACTCGGAGTTTATTGTTTTCCTTCCTAAACTCTGGGTGCCCACCAATTTCCACACGGGCAGTCAAGAGTTAAGGTTTATCAAGATATTCTGGAGTTGCTGGAGGCAAGCTGGATGGCATGGCGTATTATTAGTATATAGTATTTCCTTTCCGCTGTTTGTTGTTGTTTGATGTTGTACACTCTGATGATGAAATGAAATGATGATGTAATGTAATGTATAAAATGTAATAACTGATATAGTTCTTTGTTTAAAGATTATTCATTTATTTATTATATATTGTTCCGCTGCGATTGTTAGATTCTGATGTTGTTGTGTTGTTTTCTGTTCCGTTCTATTTTCTATTTTCTATTTTCTTTTCTATCTATTTTCTATTTTTTCTCTCTTTTTCTACCTTTTTCTTTTTCTTTCTTTTTCTTAAACATTGAGAATTCGTATTTCTGTTCATCTTGAGTTAATCTATGGAGATTAGTGTATATTCAAGGGGTACGGATTTGCGGGTCCTCACAGGTGGTATCGGAGCATATGGTTAAGCGACAACCGTGGTTCTGTTGGGTATTACTCATTAGAGATAGAGTCAGTAGTACTCTAGAATGAGTTTGAGTGTAATAATAGCTAAGAGAGCGTATTTGTTAGTGAATATAAAATTGTTTTATATTGTGATGATTGGTTTGTTGAGTGGCATATGAACTTTCGTCAGCACGGTCTCGACAACTATGCCGAAGGGGTTTATAAACACTTGTATAGAACAATTCGACATAGTATTGTTTAAATTGGGTAAATGAAACAATTTTACCTTGATTTTATTTTATATATAGAGGAATAATTTTTCAGAATTATTAAAGTGTATGTAAGTTGATTTTTTGGTTGTTTGAATAATCTAAATAAGAGGATAATTGTATAAGCAAAAGAATTATAAGAATTGAATTTTAATTAAAGTGATTTACAATTGTGAAATAAACTTATATATATAGGAAGTGAAACTATATGACTATATTTATGAATATGAGTTGTAAATAAAAATGAATTTAAAGTTAAATGGAAATTTACTTTAGAATTTAGAAGCTAAATTGATTTGTAAGTGGGAATCTAAGTTAAGTAAAACCAAGTGATGTTTATAAAATGAAGTATAACTTAAGAGATGTTGAATGAAGTTGATATTGGTATCAAAGTAAATTAATAAAGTTAAGTGATAAATATAAACTTAAGTTATGTAAATGAAATTCAACTTGAAATGGTTAAATGAATTAGCAATTGAATTGAATTAATGGATTGAATGTTAATCAAATGAATGTAAATTAAGTTGATATGGAATAATGAATGTAAGTGTAATTCATTAAAATCTTATGTTATGAGAAGTTGAATAATTGAATGAAAATCAATTTAATTGAACCAAACTAAAGCAAAGGAATTTGGTTGTAATTAATATACATTGATTGTTATATGATTGTTAGTTGATTGTATATAATTCATTAAGTATTAATGAAATAGAGTTAATGAAATTGGAAGCTAAAGTAATTGGAATTCAATTGGAACTTAAGTGAATCTTAAATAGAATTGAATTTGATTTAGAAGTGAACCAACTTGAATATGGATTAGTGAATATAAACTAATTGAAAATGAATGTTAGTAAAATCTAATGTTAATGAATCAAATGTGATTAAATTGAAAACCCATTTCATTGAATATTAATGAGAATATGAATGAATATTGATTTGGTTATGGATGTTAGTTGGATGATAGTTGGTTGATGGTCGAATATATTACTTTTATTACATTTGCTATGTTGGCATGTATAGTTGTTATGTTGCTATATGTTGTATATTGATACTATTTTCATATATACATGTTCTCATGTTGTTTGTTAAGTGTTTAGTAGGTGCGGATCGCGTTTGCTTCGCATTTGGAGCTCGCTTTCGCGCTATATTAGCCGTATATGCTCGCTAATAAAATATAAGGTACATATCTCGGATTAAATATCGTACTTTTACACTTTTTCCCCTGCGGGATGCCTCATTACTTGGTGAGATGTATATTTGTGATATATATACTGTCATTTTTTTTCGAATCGAGCCGCGCAAAAGAGACTATGGCGAATTTTTCCAAAAATTTAAGGCGTTAGAAATTTTTGAGAAAATTGGAAAATTGTGAAGACTTTAATTTTGATTTGGAACTGAAAGTTAAACAATAGTAATTTTTTTTGAAAAGATAACTAAGTACGATTTGGAAAACTTAGTAAAGTATTGTAAGAAGTTTAACTATGAATTTTGGGAAAGTTAATCGATTCTGTAACTTTTCTTTCTTGTTAATTTCGAGGACGAAATTCTTTTAAGGGGGGAAGTATGTAACGACCCAGGAATTTTATTTAATTAAAATTTGAATATTTAATTAATTTTAAATATTATTAAGTGAAATTTATAAGTCGAATAAATTTTATTTCGAATAATTGGATTTAATTCGATAATTAAATCGATAATTTAATATGTGAAAATACAGAAATAATTGAAAATCGGGTTAAATATGATTGAAAATGATTTGTAAAATTTTATTTTATCATATTAGAGTTAGAATGATATTTTAGAACTTTTAAAATCGAATTAAGAGTTTAAGTGTGAAAATTGAATATTTTAATATTAAATCGACTAGTGAAAATAGCCAATTTTCGAACAGTCTCAGAATTGGACGAAACTAGTTCCATTGGATCCATAATAATTTGTTATTACCGGATTTCAATTTTCGTAGCAATCGGAGTTATCGTTTGATCGTGGCAGCTCGAAACGCATCGAAATTGTTTTTAATATTAATTTGGCGAGTTAAAATAGCCATTTTTCAAAAAGTGTCGGATTTCGACGAAACCAGTTTCATCGGATCTGTAATGTGATATTATAGTAAGCTTTCAAATTTCGTGTCAATCGGATTTACCGTTTGTCCGGTGCAAGCTAAAACGCCTAGAAAATCGTTTAAATCGGTTTAATTTAAATCGAACGTTTATAGCCATAACTCGCACAGATGACCGAATTAGCTCCCGAAACACGTTCCATTGTGTCCGGAACGCGGGATAAACCCTAAAAATATCGGTCACCGCGCGTAAATCGGAGTTTGGAAATTCCGGAATGAATAGTGTCGTTCAAACTTCTTTAAATAGCCCCCTCTCTTCACAAAATAAAAAAAATTAGGTTTTAAAAATACCCTAGCCGCTAGTGATGAAACCGAAGGCCGAAATCTTCCTATCTATCTCCTCAAATTTCTCCAAATCCGTTCATTAATTCGAGAAACTTTCTACATGAAATTTGTAGAGGCCAGTGAGCTCTACATATTCAACGGCTGGGAACGTGGTAGGCGAAGCCGTTTGACGGCAATTGGGGCTGGAAGAGTGGCCGTTCGGCCTCGTTTTGCGTGCAGGGGGAACAGCCATGAGGGGTCGGCCCCTGGGCGTTGGTGATGTTGGGCACGGGCTACAAGATGGCCTAGCCTGATCGACGTGTAGGTGCTCGTAGGGAGGTGCGAAAATCAGGTTGATGGGTTTGGAAACGTACGCGTATCATCTGGAAGAAGAAGAAGTAGAAGCACACGGCCCAAATTTGTTTCAGAAGCAATGAACGGCAGATCTGAATATTAGGTTTAAAATTTATAAAATAAAGTTGTAAATCGTTATATTATAATTCATGTAACTTTAAAACTATGTAACTTTTTCATACGAGGTCGAAAACGCGCGAAACCAGTTGCGTTGGAATCGTATGGACGAGCACTACGCTATGGAATTGGATTAGAGTCGTTTGGAGTTAGTGAAAATTTCGGGTAAAATTAAACGTCCGTTTAATTTTATTCGAAATAAATCGCTAAAACGAAATTGAAATCAAGGTGAGAACTTCTCACTCAATCGAATAGGTTTCGATTTTATTTTAGATAGTTAGATTTAAAATACTTGAATGCATGTTTGAATGATGATTGTTATCTATTTATTGTTAAAATAGACATTATGCGCCGTTAGTAAGCAGATGTTATTTATTAAAAACATATACCGCGAATATTTCATAAACAGTGAAATTGGTATTATGTATAATAGCAATATATATATATATATTGGCATATGTATATATTGCAGTTATTGATTTCCCGCATTGTATAGCGGATGAGACCCTATTGCACCGTCTATTAAGCGGATAATATTTTAAATCCCATATACCGCGATAATTTCGTACTGGAACGGAATTGGTATTGTGCTAACATCTTTGGATGCAGGAAAACAGGTTGGAGGGATCCAACTGGATTCCTCAACAGTATTTATATTGATTATGGATATTTTGATATCCGTTGATTATCATATCGATATATGATGTCGTTGCAGTCGTGATTGACTATTTGTTGTGTAGCATCATTGGACCAATATTTTGGAGTTTTCAAAGTGATTTTTTGAAAGTATACGTTTATAAAATATTTTTGGAATAGATCCATTATAGATAAATAAACGTTATTATTTTAATGTTATAAAAATTATGATTTTTGGGAAATATAGTTAAAAAGTTGATTTTTGAAAATATGAGGCTAATGGTTTTATAAAATAGTTTAATCGGGATTTTTGAATTTATTATAAAAAGTTTAAAAATAGGATTTATAAAATTTAACTATTTTATAAATCAAAATGATGAAATTATAAAGGACTTTAAAGACGTTTTAAAATAATAATATGAATTGATTTATATAAGAGATTTATAAATTGATATTTATAAATTTAAAATATTGGAATTATAAAACGAGTTTTTATAAGTATTAGAATGAATTGTGAATGAACTGCAAAAATGAATGAAATTTATAGGATTATGAACGGTGAAGTTATGAATGGAATTTCATAAGCAGTAGGTTTATAAAATTTGTAAAGTTATTAAAGAATGGACTTTTGATAAATAAATGAATCTTATAAGTTATAAGATTTATAAATTGGGAAGTTTAAAAGAACGATTTTTATAAACAAATAAATTATAAGTGTTTAACTTATAATATGAATCTTTAGTATATCATTGAGATATGAATTGAGATAGGTCAATAAAGGAGATTTATAAAAGGAAGTTGTTATAAAACAAATAGAAATGGAATTTATAAACATTGTTTTATAAATTCGCAACGACTTATTTTGATAAGTTAATTTTTATAACTTATTTATGGAGTTATATTCACGTTTTAGACAGTGAATAATCCTTTAAAATAGAATGAATAGAAATGATGAAATTGGTTAACAAGGTATATTCATGTTTTTGAATAGTGAATAATATGTTAAAGAAAATGTTTTGGATGTGATATTTTAAACAGAATTAAAACGATCTAACGATGTTTTAAATGTGTTAAGATTCGAAACCATAGATTTCAACATTCATTGTTGAAATAGACGTTTTCGAGAAATAGAAGGAAATGATGGACTATAACACTGTTTTATAGTAAATGATTTTCGAAAGGAAATGTTTTGTATAGTATTGGGATTTATATATCTATTTTAATTTCGAATCCCTATACTAGTGATTTTGGGTTGTCGTAACGATGTTTTACGTAACATTGTTTTTGACCCAAATAAATATGTTAAGAGAATGATTTCCTTAAAGAATGAAATATATACTTAATTTCGATTTAAGTATATTGAATATTTTCCAAGTATAGAAAATAAAAAGACTTGTGAATTACTTATTAAATAAGTATGGAAATGTTTTTCCAATGTGAAATGAAAAGTCTAGAGAATTTATCTTTTTGAAGATAAATTGAAAATGAATAATTGAAATCGTTTATTCATAAATATTTTGAAATATAAATTCATTATGGAATTTATAAATGAAAAGGAGAATTTGTTTAAAAATAAATATTGATTTATTTTTGAAGTATTGAAAACATATATCTTGTAAAGATATTTTCTGGGAAATAAATAATTTGGAAAATTATTTGAAATCTGGTGATGTTGTGCATATCCATTGATAGTTCAATAACCGACTATCAATATTTACCTTTGAATGGGTATTTGTTGTGATTTGTTTGAATTTGAATGCCACACTTATTTTTGAATAAGCGCTTACTATTTGGGTTAACCGGGAAAGGACCATGGGGTCATATAACCCATTTCGAATATGTGATTCGACGTTATGAATAGGATTTGAAGATCGTTGTTGAAGACCGGGTATTTGCGAGAGCGATAGGATGACCTGTCGATTGACTCTGCACCGAGTTGCTCCGGTATAGAGTTCTCCATATGTGATGGGGAATCCGATCAGGATTGTGGATATCCGGATTACAAGGACTTCTTTGTAAGTGCCTTCGGTTCTGTTCGAGCCCTGAACATACTTCTATGGATTGTATGTCTGACGTTACAAATTGAGATATAAAGCAGATTTCTTTCAAATATATTTCTGTTGGTGGCGGAGAATTTATTCTTTTAGCTTAACACCCTTCTCTGAGACGTACGAGCTCAGAGGTTATGTAGTTGAAGGTTATCAGCGATATATTCCTAATTTGGTAATGTGACATGCTGAGTGTTGCTGTGAAATGATCATTGTGTTGATTATTTGTGATAAGATCATTTGTTTGATCGTTTATCTTGGTGATCATTTCTATGATCATTTGTTGACCCAAAGCACGGCTTTTGTATATTTGTGGACGCGACTTCCTCGAGCCTCACACCCCGGAATGGTCAAAACAGGAAAGATGCAGCAAGGTTATGATGGGTAGCTCCCTTTAGGGTATGTGCATTTCCTTCTGGAAAAGGGTGGTATCATGGTATGGATCCCAGATACTTACTCATGTTGAAACACTTTATTTATGATTGTGTGATGTTGCTGACGAGCGCTCGGTTAAAGGTCCCAAAGGACCGGGGGATGGCATATTCATGTCAGTAGTTACCCAGTTAGGGGTAACCCGGCCTTGTGTTGGAAGAGATCCGGTTTGGTTCTCGGGGACGTCCTTCCAGAGGCGTTCTCATGTGGCAATGGGAAGTTCCTTGGCCTGGTCATTCGATGGAAATCCAAAGAAACAATACGAGACTTGTACGGCTTTAGTTGTAGAACCTGCCATTTAACATGGTAGCTATAGTAAGCATACTATAATGGTACCTATGCTGGCTAAGATTTATATTCTACTTTCGAAATGAATTTTTTCTACACTATGCACTAGTAATAATATCAAATGTTTTTTTTATGCGTATCAAGCATCTTTGACTATCATAAGTAGAAATCTCCTCCGATTCTGCGTTTGCATTGTGTGTGTGTGCGGGAGGCCTTATGGTAGTCTCATTTTTAAAAGCATTGCGAATTGACTTTAAAAATATTCCTCTATTTTGATTTTTAAAGATAAATAAACTGTTTTGAGTTCTCACACCAGTCACATAACTGACTCGGAGTTTATTGTTTTCCTTCCTAAACTCTGGGTGCCCACCAATTTCCACACGGGCAGTCAAGAGTTAAGGTTTATCAGGATATTCTGGAGTTGCTGGAGGCAAGCTGGATGACATGGCGTATTATTAGTATATAGTATTTCCTTTCCGCTGTTTGTTGTTGTTTGATGTTGTACACTCTGATGATGAAATGAAATGATGATGTAATGTAATGTATAAAATGTAATAACTGATATAGTTCTTTATTTAAAGATTATTCATTTATTTATTATATATTGTTCCGCTGCGATTGTGAGATTCTGATGTTGTTCTGTTGTTTTCTGTTTCGTTCTATTTTCTATTTTCTATTTTCTTTTCTCTCTATTTTCTATCTTTTCTCTCTTCTTCTACCTTTTTATTTTTCTTTCTTTTTCTTAAACATTGAGAATTCGTATTTCTGTTCATCTTGAGTTAATCTATGGAGATTAGTGTATATTCAAGGGGTACGGATTTGCGGGTCCTCACAGGTATACTCTACTCATAACCCCAGGAACTAGTTTTGTCCGGACTCCTCACAGGATCAACTTTAGAAACCCCCTGGGGCTCAAGGCAGCACCACCCGGTGGTACTCCTGAGAAGTTCATTTCAAGGGTGCGTGTTTTTCCCCAGAGCCATCATCAAAACATTTTATACTATACACATATAGTATCTTTAAACCATACACCTAGTATTATCTCATACAAGACTTCTTTACACAAAAAATCGATTATCCCAAAATCGATAATACTCAAACTAGGCTTTCCAAATTCAATATTGATTTACCCAAAAATGAAAAACCTTTCCAAATCCATAGGTTCCCAAAACCTTTTTCCAAAATCGTCATAAGATCCTTTGTACATATATATACAGATATATATAATTTTTAAAACTTTGGATCATTTCAAGCCTGTATAAAACTCCTTTTATACTTCAAAACACCTTCAAAATCCTTTTCTTCTGGCAAAAGATTCAACAAGGGGAGTTTCGTTTTATAAAACAAAGATATTTAACTCTGTATACTCAAATCAAATATTCAAATTTGATTACTTCTTTTCAATTTCATTTACATTCAAATCCGTACGATGTACACATATCATCCGTATGTTATACCAATCTAATCGCTTACTCGACCACACAATTTCACTTCTGAACTAGTATCGTCCACCCGACTTTCTAGTGCGGACACTGATCTGGTTTCTTGATCAGAAACCGTTATTCTCCTTGCATAGTCATAACTATGATAGAGAATATCCAGAACCAATCAACAATCCATATCCAGGTTCGCCGTCGAAAATCGCGTGAAAAATCCCACTCGGATCGATAACTATCTCGAAATTCTGTGCTCGAATCTGGATCAAATCAATATGCGAATAGATTAACATACGTACACCCTACGTATTTGTCTTATTGGTTATCAGCCAAATCAATTCTATTTCTATTCACATTCACTTTAATTTTCAATCACTTACTCTCAGTTGCTTCAATCCATTTGGATTATCACCTCTATTTTTATCTCGGTTGGGTATTTAACCAATAACAGTTTGAACTCCGACCAGTTTATTTAGAAAATAGCTTGAAAATTTTTAAAAATAGAGAAGTAGTTGGAAATTAATTACTAGTTTGTAAAATAGGTGTAAAATAGTTAGAAAATAGTTAAAATAATTTTGGAAATTTAAATAATTGCAAAATAATAGTAAGATAGTAATTAGTTTTGCAAAATAGTTGAAATATAGTAATTAGTTTATAAAACAGTTGGAAAATTGTTAAACAGTTTCAAAAATAATTGTAAAACAAGTATAAGATAATTTGGCTTTTAAAAGAAAGGTCGTATGTATAATGAATAGCTTGGAAAAATAGGTTTATATTAAAACAATTTATATTAAAAATAGTCCAGAGTCAAAATTGCTCACTTCCCAATCTCCATGCTCATCAATTCAATTTAAATTTCCTCTACCATTTAAATTGACCCAATTCCAATTTAAATAACTTCAATTTTCATTGAAATTGATTCAACCTCAAGTCAAGTTTAATTAACATCGGTTTCTTTCCAAATTTAACTTTATTCAACCTTGATCTCAAATTCTACTAATTCAAATAAATTTCAAATTCCATTTCCAAATCAAGTTGAATTATCCTTGATTTCCTCCAAATTTAATTCAAATTCCATTTGAATTTAAAACTATTCAACTTTAAATACAATTCCAAATTATTCAAATCAATTTGGACTAATTTCAAATTGAACCCACTTCAATTTCAAATCGTTCCCAATTAATCCAATTCAAATTTTCCATTTGAATTTTATACTCATACATCTTCAATCGTAATTTCAATTACTTCAAATCAAATTCAATTTGAACTAATTTCAATTCAAATTCCAGGTTTAAACCATCTCGAATTATATAAATTTGAGTTAAATTCACTAAGGTTGGTTTAACCCTTTAAACCAAGTTAACCTTTATTAAAAGCTTTAAAACAATTTAATTTCAAATTAAAGTTAGATTTTCTTTTATCTCAATAATGGATATATCTCCACACTTCATTTCTTATTCATTTAAACAAATCCAATTTCACAATTTAAATATTTCCAATTTCCAGATCTCAAACCCATTTTGAGATCACACAACTCCAAATTTGAATTAACCATTTAACTTTCCAAGTTAAAACCTAATTTTATCTTCAAATTTCCAAATCAGGTTGATCATTCCAACTTATTTAACTTCTTCCAAGTTAAATTCAATTCACTTAATTCAGTCAGATTCACACAATTTGAATTCCTATTCAAATTTCAAAATTCTTTCCCATCTATAAGTTCAAAAACTTATCACTTTGGGTTTTCACATCTCATTCCAAATTCAAAACTCATTATTTAGAGTTTATTTCAAACCATCTTTGATATTATGTATATCCACATATATACATATTAATTTCTTTTACATACCAAGTTACATTTTAAAATTTTAAACCACCTTTGGTTTTTAATTCAAAACAAATTTCTTTAAATTTTCAAACATCTCTTGTTTGAAATAGGACCCTTTCATTCGAATGCATTAAATAATATTATTTATTATTTCTTTAAATTAACTACATCATTAATTAATCACATTCGGTAATTAACTTATTTCTTAATTACCTTTATTAAGTAATTGTCCCTTAAATTACTTACCTCTAGTTATTTCATTATGTAACTTCCTCTTAATTTATCATTTCCAATTATTATCCATAAATTAATCTTATTAAATAAAGTTTAATTAATTCCATAAATTAATGATTATCCTTATCCTGAAACCTTTCCCAATTCGAGATTTAATTTCAGTTTGGTTGTATTTTTATCACTTCTTAATTTAATTCCAATATTTAACATCCAATTACCGTAATATTTATTAGAAAGATATATTGTTTTATATATCAAAATATATTCTTATATAAAACCATTTAAAATCTTTATATAAGAAAATAACAAGTACGATCTCTCATATATATACACTCAACTCATTCTAGGGTACCACTTACCCTATCCTTAATGAGTAATCCTACCAGAGCCAAGATTCTCGCTTAACCTTCAGCTCTGATACCAAATGTAACGACCCGGAAATTTCGTTCTCGAAATTTCCAGATAGTTAGAGAAAAGAAGAAAAGAGATAGAATAAGAATAGAGAAGAATCACACAAACTCACATTCGCAGCGAATAAAATATAATATTAATAATAATTATTATACCAAAGAAAACTGTATCAATCAATTTTACATCGTTATATCAGAGTTACAACAATTTTATACAACATTGGACAGATACAATTTAACATGTCTTGGATATATACAATATCATAGTGGAAACTTTCCATATGTCCCTATCATCCAGCTCGCCTCCTGAGCTCCAGAACGTTCTTACCTGAAAATCTGTGATACTCGGTCTGACCCGAGCATTACATCAAAGTAACACCTGGGTCAGGCTGGAAACCAGCGTGAGTAAACTCATTTAACATGGAATACAACAGCATGCAACTCATATAAACCCGGGTTAACTGGTATCAATTTACAAATTCTAGCTGTTATAGACATTACTTATTTTACACATCAATTTCTAAGTACAAATCTTAGATTAAATGGTCCAATTTACTTAAAACATTCCAAACGAGCTTATTGATTTCACATATAAATCTTTATAGAATCGAAGTGGTTTCGGGTATTAACTAATACCCGACTCCGGTCTCTTCGAAATCAATACCCTCTTAAACCAAGTTAATCAAGGGAAAGACAATTTAACTATTAATAAAGGATGTCACTTTCATTACACAGCAAATTCATCATCGATAGATAACCATATTATCTAATTTTAAATCGAATATATCATATCACATATCTGAGATATCAATCAATCCAAGGCATACAATATTTTCTAATCACTTATAAGCAAGATAAATTAGTTATACCAATTCTAATTAATTTAAACAAATTAAATTAACTACTTCAATCATCCTAAATCTTGCTTACCTAACATTAATTAATTACAAACAAATTAATTCATCGTCCTTGATTTATCCCATTCTGTAACCCTTAATTGCTTACATCACGTAATTATCTTCAAATAACATTATTAATCAAAATTTAAATGAATTACACTAAGTAATTAATTATTTACTACTTCCACTAAGTAATTATCCTTTATATTAATTACACAAAGTAATTAACCCAAACTATATCCATATTCTAATTAATTACATCCAGTAATTTACACCACTAATTTCTTCACTAAGTAATTTCGCCTCATTAATTACATTAAGTAATTACACTTAACCCATCTAGTAATTATCTTAAATTAATTAAACTTAGTTAATTAACTTAAAGTAATCATAATAAACCTAATTTATCACCCTTGACTAATTACCCTTTTATTTCAATAAGTAATTAGCTTTTAATTACTCTTAAAATTAATTATTTAAAATTATTTCCTTAACTCTCAATTAATCACAGTAATTACTTATTCTATAATCACTTCTTTGATTAATTAACTTTTTAATAAATCTCATTCCTTAATTAACCAACCCTTTTATTTAATTAATTATCTCAATTAATAAATCCTTTAAATCAAAACAAATTAAATTCAGATACATTCTACATAATTTAATACTCATAAAAGTATGAGCTTAGCATTTGATATTGCAAACTGTATTTTAATCAGGTTAACAAAAATTAATTCTTGTCTCAAAATCTAGTCACCAAATTTCCAGTTTGAAAATTGGTTAAAGATTCGTTTATGCAGGCTTGAGAAACCCGAGTCAAACGCCATGTTCCACGATCCAAAACCTTAGCAAAAATCACGATCCCAAAATCTCGAGTCAGCACGCAATCTTCCCTGATATCCACCCGTGCCAAAACGCCATCTCCTTGAAACAACAAAACCCATCTCAACGCCGCCATCAACGTGCGCGTGCACGTCGTACCCTCGCCCTCCGACCAACTCACCGGCCATCCTCCAAGTGGACGACAACCCCTTCAACACGAGCGACCTATCAAAATTACATTCCTGCGAATAATTCAAAAAACGAGCCACCAGAACCCAAACCAGCAGGAAACGTGATCGTCAACAACCTCGAATTTCCCTTCCTCCGATCATCTGGAACTTCCCCCTCACTACCAGAATCTCGCTTTGCTTCCCTTTTTCTATTTCCCCAGCATCGATCAAGTTCGACGCGCCAACGATGCCACAATGGCCTCGAAACCAACATCAGCTCAAACACAGCTTAAAACCCTAATTTACCTTAGTTCGATTACCCCGGGGATCAATAAATCTTCCAAGCAATTTTGCCCAGCTCCTAGACCCATAAGCCCACTACAGCATCAACCTCGGCATCTCCGGCAACCTCAATCACCGCGAATTGGTGAATTCCCAATTTCTGACCATCCCAAAATTCCATTCAAAAATTACAATCTTAAAAATCTTGAAACTTTTGTTAAAATTCATCGTTTGCTCTTACAAATTCGATTATGAAATTTAAAACATGAAATTAAGATTTTGTGTTTTCCTCATTTGTTCAAAATTTACAGTAATTTCATACTTTTGAGATTTAGTTTTTCTAAAAATTCCACTTACAATTATTTGTTTTAAATTTGTATCAACATCATTTAACAAGTTTCTTCTTTTTTAAACATCATATGCAAAGAGATTAGGGAAGAAGAATATTGATTTGATAAAGACTAGCCTGTAAAAGTTTGAAACAGATCTCTGCATATACACATATATATAGACATGCATTTCCATATTCACATACATCCATATAATCAATCATCCCTAATCAACCATGCAAAGCATATTACACAGGATATTTTTTTTTTAAGGATCATCACATAAAATCACATGTATGCTCAGATTTTAGTAAAAACAGAAGTTACTCACTGTTTGATAATAAACAGAGAGCTGAAAGAAAATCTTTGATCTGGGTTTTGTTTTAATCTGAAATTTATATGCTATAACCCAAATATGCTTAGATAAAAAGAAGTTGAATTAAAATGTAATTGGGTCTGTTAACACCAGACAGAGACATGCACAAGAGAATCTACAGTAAATCAAACTATACACCCAGGCAATCCATGTGAACAGATAAATTGATACACTTTTTCGACTATCAATTGCAAATGGTCATAAACCAGAAATTTGGGCTTTAAGAAGGCAGATTTACTCACTGATTTTGGAAACAGAGGCACAACTTTTAAACTATATCTCTGCTGAGTTGTTCTGCTAGCTCTTGATCCTTCTTTGCTTTCATTCTCGATTATCGTTTGCTTTGATCTTCCCAGGATTGTGAGTTTAGTTTACTAATTTGCATTTTTCCCCCTTGTTTTGGAAGATGAAGATTGAAAAAAAAAATGAGAAGAAATAGAAATGTATATATTTTCTTATATCTTTTATTTATAATTTAAAACAAATTCATGACACTTGTTTATCATGCATATTATTATCTTTACAAATGTTATATTGATGACCAAATTTTACTTACACTTGTTATTAAAGAGAATATGGTTAAGATAGATATTTATCTTATTATTCTTTTGTTTGTATTTGCATATTACTAACCTTACATATGTTATAATGCATAAAGATTTGTTTACAATTGTAATTTTGTACATACATAACTTCCATTTATAAATTTCATTGGTTAATATGCTATTATATGATAATTAATTATGTATATATATAATTTATACTTTTCTGTCTTTATTTAACACATTTCTTTTTTTTTATATTAGTATGAGATTTAAATGGTTTACATCTAATTATATATGTTTTCTATTCATTTTTTTATACTTATTAACTAAATTTTATCTTTCATGTGTAAATTTTTTAAAGAAAGGATACAACCCTTTTATCAATTCTTATTCACAATATATAGGTATCCACACTTTTTCAAATTTCCAAATATCCTATTAACCAGGGTAAATATATATATATATATAAATATATAATCACACACTTATATACTTGTATAAGTATATATATTTAAAATCTTCACATTATAACCTTTGCATATATCTTTATATATATATATATTATTCATTTATCTAGAGATTAAATCATTTATTATAGTCTCCTATATACGTATATATCCAGATATTTATCAAAATTTAATTTGTTTAACATACAAACCAATATTTTAAATTAATTATATCCTGTTAATTATCAATTAACAGATAATCAAAAACCGGGTTATTACAACAGGGTTAGTTGTAGCAAGGCTAAATGGGCCATTCCCAATTAGGGTATGATCATCGTCTTCTAGATTTGTCTTTACACGCTATGACGTCATGTATATGATTAATGTGGTTTGTATGCTAGAGGGCCCTAGGTATAGGTCGATAACGACCATAGGATAACACATTAGGTACCATCTAGTTATACAGGTGGGCCGGTCTTGTGTTGGTAGAGGGCAGATGTTCTGTACCTCGAGACATCCATCCAGCGGTGTACCCCTTCGGATGGTAGTCCCTTCACCTGGTCATTTGTAGGGAGGTCCAAACTCCACTACGTGATTTCCATTTTGATTGTATTACCCAATCGGGCTATATGCTGGAATTTAATCAATGTAACAATTTCGGCTATGATTAATATTATTTGTATACTAGACACTAGTATACTATCAGAGGATTTGATATAAGATGTTTTAGTTATCGTTAGGTATAAACATGTCTGTGTTTATGTGTGGACTTGTCTTACAAGTTACTTTTTTTTATAAAGAAAAAGTTTGATAATTTAATAAATTCAGTTGAGTGTGTTTCTCATGCTGGTTTACCAGACTGATCCAGGCATTCTTCCCTTTCAATGCTCGGGTCAGACTGAGTATATTTACAGGTTCAGACTGGTGCTTTTGGAGCTTCGGTAGGATAGATGGAGAAGTCCATTCCGTATACACGTACATGTTTTGTTTGATTATCCGCTGCATTGTTGCTCAATTGTTTATATTATTAGCAATTATGAGGACATGATATTATAACTGTCCAGGCTAATAATTATTGTTTGATTGTTGCACTCTGATTGATGTATGTATATACAGTTTCTGTTTTGCAAAGATCATTGATATGATATTATACGTTTTCCACTGTGATGTGAGATTCTGTATTGTTCTGTTTGATTTTATCTTCTCTCTTTCTTCTCTTCTCTTCTTCTCTCTTCTTTTCTTTCTCCTGACTTTCCATCGTTCTATGCTTTTTGGGTCATACATTTGTGGTTTATTGTCGATTCAAAGGGCACGGATTTGCGGTTCGTTACAATTAACATATACATATAGGTTACATTTGGATTTATTAATTAAGATCTATTTTCAAATTGATTTACTAAATTAGGTCACTACATGTTTGATAATAAATTGTGAATTGATAATAGTTGACTTAACCGAATTAATTTAGTGTATTTGGAGGATTCATTAAAAAATACATACATAAACATACACACACACAATTAGTTAATAAAACATACATTTGTTGCTGACTGTTTATATCCTTATATAATAATGTCTATTGATTCTCATTTGTATGCTGCATTAATTAAGTTTACCAAATGGAAACTAAATCAATCATCTTTTGTTACTCTTTATCACTTTCCCATATTTCCTTTTTATGTGTTTGGCTATCCATTTATTTCTAGTTATATGTCTACACATTGTCATCAATTGACAGTACCTGTCATATGTTGCTCTTGTAGAATTTACACAATAATATATTTATTTACTTATACGTACATTCATGCTATATATATGTGCTAATTTAGGTCACTCATAAAATTAAACAATTTAACTAAAGAGAGATAAATAAAAGGTTTCGCCCTATATATAAATAATATGCCCCTCATTAATCGAACAAGTTAAGAGAGGGAAATGAAAAGTTTCCTTCTCAAATAAATTAATACTCGCTCATTAATTCAATAACTTAAGAGATAGAAAATGAAAAGTTTCCTTCTCTAAATAAATTTACCTCATTAATCGAACAAGTTAGGAGAGGGAAATGAAAAGTTTCCTTCTCAAATAAATTAATGCTTGCTCATTAATTCAATAACTTAAGAGATAGGAAATGAAAAGTTTCCTTCTCTAAATAAATTTAATGAGTTACCTTACACACAGATATGTACATAGGAGTATATTTGATGTACTCTAATTTACATACACATTAATTTAAATTTTTACTTTATTTTTAAAACTACATAAAATAACGTTTAAAAGAAAACTTAGAAATTTTCTGAGTATGTTTAGACTTCATAGGCCGATTAAAGGTCCAAAATGGCTAAGTTTTTTGAAATTCACCCATTTCTTTCGCTATAGGCTTGCCCAGTTCCTTCAATGGTATCCAAGCCAAATAGCCTATATGGTCTAAATTAGTCATGTTAAGGCTAATTAATTTAGCTTATGCACTTAGTACGGTGTCTAAAAAGGTGATGTCTAGGATTGTAATTGGGTAATCAAGTACTCTGTCCTACTTGGTTACCTGCCTGGCCTCAAAGGTGATGTAAGCCCAAAGGTTGCCCCTAATAGAAAAGACCGAATTTGAATTGGGCCTTGGGCTAATTTTAAAAATATTTTTGAAAATTAAGACATTTAAAATAAAAAATTTATTATAAAAGGTTATATGTAACATAAATTTTCAAAACGTTAGAAAATATAATGAAAAGGTTCAAAATGTTTGAAACTATGTAAATATTAATTTCAATATTAATGATTATTAATAAGATTGATAATATAAATTAATTAAATGAGTTAATTAATTAATACTTATACACATGTATTATATGTGTTGATATGTGTTATGTTATTTTAAAGTTTTTAAGATAACATAAGCATACATGTATGTATATAGGATAAAATTTTGAAATTTATATAATTTATTTAAAATTGTTTAATCAATAAATTAATTAAAGGTTAATCAATTGAATAAAAATACATACATACATATATATATGTGTGTGTGTGTGTGTGTGTGTGTGTATGTGTTACACTATAAAGGATATAGTAGATATGTTTAATATAAAAGTTGTATTGGAATACTAATATTGAATTAATAAAAAGTTAATTAAGTAAAATTAATTAGATAAGATTCAATTAATGAAATATTATACATAAGACGATCATATAAGTAATATGAAATGTAGAAGTTACTTAACGACAAAACTTAAATGATATGAATGTATAAATTAGAAGTGGAACATTAAAGAAACCCAAATAGACTTATGGAATAAATACATTCATAAATGTACATATACTGTGATTTTTGATTTATCTGACACTTAAATCATAAGGGTATTTCATAAGAAATACATTATTCCATAAGTTGATATCACTCAATGTAATATATTAAAGATTATGAATCTTCAATATAATGTTGTCTTCTACCATATATATATTAATAAATTACTTGCATACTCCTTAGTTGTTGAGCAAACTCAAGCTGGAGATGTTATTTGTAGTATTATTAATATATTGAATAGATGAGGTAAGATAACTATGTGTATTTGTTGAGAAAACTCAAGGTATATATACAAAGACCATCATGATATGGTAGGTACGAGTGAATAATCTATTTAGATTTGCTGAGAAAACTCAAGGTCGAAATGAGATTAGGACAAGGAAAAATGGGTTAAGAGTTGTATGTGATACAACTGATAAGGAGTTATCTATCGTTTATGGGGCTATGATTTCTTGAGCTAACACAAGGTCAAAATACCAAGACTGATGAGTGCTAACACCCAGTAGTGAAGTCGAAAGACTTCTGTTCTTCATCTTAGGGTTCAGAGAAACATAAAAGACTAGTGGGTGCCTTATTAGAAAAATGAAATGGTAAAATTTAACATCTCAAACATTGTTAGAACATATGCTAAAAAGTGTTATAATTATCTACAATGATAAATTTGTGCATTTAATATCGTTGATAAAATGTTTATCAATTAACATATACAAACGAATTGAATTGAAAATTGATAAATGGAAATATAATACCTACTATCAAATTCCTATTGCATGTTAAAGTTTCAACACCCGTGCAAGTGCCTGAGTTTTCAACTACTGAATACATTCATAGTTTGGTCACTTATGCATTTATTTGGTCAAGACTATGCATTGCATTCTATGAGTTTCGAACTCTAAAAGCAATACAAGACTATGGATATACAATTGCATATAAATGTTATATGGTGAATGGTCAAAATTTGTAATGTACAATATTTTGATGAAATTAGTTCATCCAAAAAACCAAATAAACCTTATTGTGAGATCGAGTATTCAATCTGATTGATTACAAAAGAGATTATATCGTGTCAATGTAACACAAGACCAAAAACTACAAGATAAATATAAGAACTCGATCGCTGAAGTGTCATTTTGATCGGTTTATGTAAAGTATAACATATTTGATGTCTTTAAATGTTAACGATAATCGAATATACTTTTGTAAAAAGTTTGTTATGATATTGTAGTAAGGTTTTATTTTGAATAGTTTGACTATTTAAAAGGAAAACGAAGGTATAAGAATAGATGTAATTAAAAGTACAATTGGAATGAAGAGAATGATACTCACTTTTGCATCATAGAGAATCATTGGAAATATGAATTGTAATAAACAATTGATACTTAATATTGGAATAAGAAATATGATTTCTATTATGAAATGTATTTTCATATAGAAAATTGTTTTCTATGTGATTTATTTCTTTGAGCTCAAGATATTTGTTCAACGAACTCTCCGCTGTAAATAGTTGTAGTGTATGCGGTAAACAAATTGTATTAAGTGAATGATGTATCTCTAAATTTAATACGCTGTTATAGTAATGGTGGAAATAGTGGAAACACGCCATATAGCACTTATTGATTGCATCATAGTACAAAAAACATTTTCGTAAAACTTACCATATATTATTTTTGAAATAATGATTATTTTTCGGTATCGACAGGAAAAAAAATAGACATGGCTATATTTCAGTATGAATATTATGAATACTCTTTGTGAAATAAAACTATAATATGGTAATTTTAACAAAAGTGACACATTAGAAAATACAAAAGTATCTAATATTATTTATGGTTGTTTTGGAATTATAGTATAAGCATCGGTTTTGAGAAATAATTTTATTGTATGATTTTGAATCATATGATACTTATTAATTATATCTCAAACAATAAAGGGCTATGCATCCGTTTAGTAGGAGTATCATAAGAGTTGATGAACTTTTGGGATTGATATATACAAATGTAGGCAATGCTAGTTCTGTAAATACCAAAACGGTTCCTTGTACTTAGTCATATTCATCGTTGAGTTATCGTCGACATGGACATGTGTATTTGATACACATGTAATATGTCTATTATAAACTCATAGAGTATAAAACAGAAGTAGATAAAATAACATGCAATAGAAATGATTCCATTTGATCGAATGTGTAAGTATATTGGAAAAAGGTCCAATGTACCTAAAAATGAATAAAGATTCAATCTCAAAAGTCACTCCTCCATGTGATGCATAATGATGCATCGATAAGGAGTGATCGAACTTTGTCGGACAATGTACGATTAATCGTGAGTGAAGTTGAGTTAGTTTCTTTCTGTAAGGTCATGTACTTAAGAGTAGTACACAAGAATAATATTATTTCATCTAAATAACGGTTTACAAAATCACACAAGATAAGGGTTTATAAGAAAATCCAACATATCCTAGGCTAAGGAGTTGGCAGGTTGTGCGAGTCGAAAGATTACACGTAATAATTGTTCATGAAGGATCTTGTATAGATCTTCCCTAAATATTTTTTGGAAGACTATCATTGGATGACATATTTATCTTTTGAACATAAGTTTTGTAAACTAAAACCAAACCAGTTTTATAAATAAAGAAATTCATGAAACGTTTAATAATACATATTCTATTGCATTGAGAAACAATTGTTGTTTCAAGATCTACCAACTTCATTGTGAAAAAGTTTCTTTGAGGAATTATTGGAAGTAAAAAAGATTTGGATACGATCCAAAGATAGAGCTGATTAGATGAGATGAAATAAAATTGACTAACCTAAACGAACACATTGCATTAGAATGTCTAATAAGTATTCTCGCTCGTCGAAGAGAAACTATGAGTTTCTTGTCAATGTCGAAAATATATAATTCTCAATTGTTTAATTAAACCACTAAGAGTGTTGCCTGTATCATATGGTATGATGCACAAGTATGAAATAATTTCAAGTACGCTATCAAAATATGATTTTGATAGTCATAACCTAAGGGATGTGATCCATCGGTCATGATTATGTCTTTGTGAGCAAGACTGATGTAGTTGGAATTAAATGAGCAACGTTGATGAGAATGATATCGCAAATTTCAATTGTTGAAATTAGCATAATAGATTCGATATTCGATGTGCTCAAGTTAATTCGGATTTACTCATAAAATTACCACTTGATATGACTTTATGTTTGATACGTATTTATTGAAATGAAAAATTATAAATAATGATTTAGAGTAAACTGTTTACACATAATAACCAAAATATCTCGAAATTGGTGGGATAGATATTGAGTTTGCAAGCCGTTGGATATGATCTACGAAATGATACGAAAGTATCATTTTGTAAGCATCAAGATTGAATAAGTACTTTGATAGGAATATCAAATAGCTAGATTTTCAATCAAAGTGTAGAGGAAACATGTGTTCATAAGAAAGAGAGATAAAATGTACATTGATATTTCTAAACTATAAGTAAACAACACGTTGTTGATTTTAACGATGTACTTGTGTCAAAATCGGCCTTAGTTATTTTAAAACTCAACATTTGGATTAATAAATGATGTCTTTTATAGTAAGTATAAAAGATGTTGGGAATGTCCCAAATGATATGCAAGGACTCCTTATTAAAATGTTTAATATGGAACATGTAAGATTGATTCCTTAGTATTGGCAATAGGAATTATCATACATCTTATGTTGTCTACGGTATCATGATTTTTTATATATTTGATATATAAAGCAAATATCAAATCCGAATTGATATCACTAAATGGTTGTTTGCAGTGTTCTCGTGTATTTCTGATATGCTAGAGAATTGTTATATAGAAACATAAAATCATTATGAGGAATGTTCAGACTCAAACTTTCATATAATATTGAGTATAAAATGTCAATAACAAATCATTAAGTTCAAATGTTCCTTATAAAAGACCATTGCTAATTCAATAAAAAGGCTAGGTACATTGCCTTGAATAGAAACACAATCAAAACAATGTATATAAAATATATAAGTGCACAAATTTATAACCGAGCCGATTCCAAATGTTGAGAATCTCATGACAGAGTCATATGATAAAAATGTCATAATATCTCAAAGAATTTAAAGCTTACACGAAGTCGAGAGACATACTTCGAATCGTTCCACATGATAAAATAGTTTATCACCATTGGAGAGAGTTGATTGACAAAGTATATCATTAAAAAATAATAGCATACTCGTTTACAAAAGGACCGATCCAACTAGTTTTCAGAAATCGATTGAAGAAGTTGGAATAAGATTCCATAATTGACCCCAATTGCAAGTAGGAGAATTGTGACGACCTGGAATTTTTAGGCATTTGAAATTGGAATATTTAATTAATTTTAAATATTTGCAAGATAGTTTAACTAGGATTTCAAATATCAGTTTGAATTTGGTGATTGAATTTATTGAATTTAATAATTTGAATTTGGGTAAAATATTGAATTTTCAGTTTCAAACCATTTAAAAATAATTTGAAGGCTTATAAAATTTATAATGATGATACTGAAGATAATAGAATGGTTAAAATTTAATATAAAGGCGATTTGTTTATTTTTTAAAAATATATCGTTTAAATTGAATTTAAAAATAGCTTTCCGAGACATAGTCTCGGAATTCGACGAACCAGTTCCATTGGATCCGTAATATTTTATTATTATCGAATTTCAATTTTCGTAATGTTTGGAGTTGTTGTGTAAGGGTACGATATATAAACGCGCTGAAATTTATATCGAAAATTTAATATAATAACTGGGTCCAAAAGGCTATCTTCTACATATGATTGAGTTAGGACTCAAAACCTTTTCCATTGCGTTCAGATTAGGGGTATAACATTATGAACGCCTAGTGGCACGCCTTGATAGAAAGTCAAGATTTCAAGTTGCGATATCGAGACAATTTGAAATTTAAATTTTAAATAGTATAATTATATTTGTCCCTAGTCAGAAAAAAAGTCACATCAGCCGTTCTTCCCTCAATTCATATCACTGTTCATTTCCCATTCAAACACGCTTCTCTCTTTTCAAAACATCACGTTCATTTAATTACAAATAGCCAAACATTTCACAAAAAAAGGGGCTGCAATGTCTTCTCTTCTCGTGCAAAACTAATCCCTCCTCCTTCTAGTTAAAATACGAGAATCGAAATTTCCTCTTCCTAAAAATCATTCAAACAATTATGATCGATACCCAGCCCCTCTCTTCCTTCTCTTATGGCAATCGCGAATCGAATTCGATGTTCCTGTCAGCTCGATTTCGATTTGAGAGTGGGACCTTTTTGATGGTTTCGCGCGTGGATGATTAACGCATCATCGAGGATAGGGTTTCGCGTGGAGCCGTTACTAGGGCGAGCATGGGTTCATCGCGACCAAGTTAGGTAGCAATTGTGCCGCGTTCGAACGTTGGAGATGGCGCCACAAATTATGGTGCGAGACTTTGGGGATTCGCGACTGGCGACTGGAAATAGCGAGTCGCCTGGAAAGGTGGGAAAGTCGCTCGTTGCTATTTTGTTCGAGCAGCAGACTCCGAGCTAGGGCATCTAGGCATGATCGAGCGGCGAGGCGTGGTGGACTGTCACGCACATCAGTGGCAATCGAGCAAGGGGGTATGGGAGCAGTTAGTGGGTCTTGCTGCTGCTATTTCCTGGAAGTTTTCTCGTTAGGATGCTTTGGCAGAGGTATTCGAGTTAGATTTTATATCATATATAGTAATTTCCTAACTTTTCACAGTAATTTAATTGTTGTTACTTTTTAAATAAAGAAATGTAAATCAAGGTAGCAGAATTATTAATTACTTTGTTGTTTTAACTTCTAAATTGATTAGTCCAAATAATAATAATTAGTATAAAGTACAAAAAAAAGAGGGAAGAAGAAAACGAGTAGTTTTTGTTTTCCTGTTCGAGTAGGTAACTTGACTTTAAACACTTGGATTTAATGTTACTTAACTTCAAAACTTGGACTTCAATTCATTTAATTTATCACTTCATTTAACAGTAAAGTACTTCCAAATTCTTGGTAAGGCAATGAGTTTAAATTAAAATAAGAATATTAATGGTAGTTTAAAATCATAGCAAATGTTAATAAAACGTATAATGCTTGTACAAGGTCCAAATCGTGAAGGAAATAACAGGTTTGGGTCGGATTGCCAAAACAAAGGTCATAGGTGAGTTAATCTCACTCATCTAGGTTTAATTTAAATTTAAATAGTTAAATTTAAATAATTGGTTGAATGTTTGAACTGAGTTGATATGCTATATTATATATAGTATTATATAATATATATTGGAGTGATTGATTTCCCGCATTATTTAGTAGATGAGACCCTATGCGCTGCATAATAGCGGATGATATTATATTAATCCCATATACCGCGATATTCCACCTTTAAGTGGAATTGGTATTGTGCTAACATCTGTGGATGTAGAGAGATAGGTTGGAGGGATCCAACTGGATTCCTCAAATTTATTTAGATTGTTTAATACTCTGTGATGTGGTTTATGTGATAATCTATGGTAGATTATGTTGGAAATTCAAATGTAGGTTGATTGAATATATTTGGATATATCGAGTTATCAAATTGCACAGATTTGGATTTTTGGAAGAAAATAAAAGAGAGGATCTTAAGTAAAAAATTATAGGAATTTGAATAAATTAAAAAAGAAAAGAATAAAAAGTGATTATTGAATTCTGATAAATAAAATTCCAATTGCTGGAAATGATATTTTGAATAAATGGGAATAAATGATTATATTTTTAAACTCAAGTGATATTATTTCTAGAAATAAGAATTTATTTTGAAATTCAAGGTTTGAATTTATTTGAAAGGATAAAGAAGAAATTTGGAAAATATGAAATTGGTATTTTAAGTTAAAAAGATTTTAAATCATAACGAAGAAATAAAATTTGAAGTTAATGGATTTTGGAATAAATGGAGTAAGTAAGGAAATTTATTTAAAAGTGAAGTAAATTAGAAATCAATTTGGGGATTGATTTAAGTGTGTAAAACCGGGATTTTTAAAATGAGGAGCGAGACTTTGGAATTTATAAACCGGGTTTATAAAAGTGAAGTAATATATCGATGGATATTTGGAAGAATAAATTCACGGTGAGAATTTATTAAAGGAGTGGGTAAATTTGTTTAAAAATAAATAGTGATTTATTTTTAAAAGATGTGGAAGGGAAGTGTATTTCCCTGGATAGCCAAGTACGTTTAAAACAAATTTTAAGTATAAGTAAAAAGTTTTAAGTCGTTTAAAAAGTATGTTTAGAAAACTTATTAGTTCTAAATGTTTAAATTCTAAAGTAAGTATTTTCTTTAAATCTATTATAGCAGTAATTATTTAAAGATGGCTTGGTGTTATGTTTTAAAAGTTAGAAATTCAGTTTTATATTGTACAAAATAGTTTTATTTTAAATATTCTTAAAGTATATATTTTGAATAAGTATTAAAGTAATTTTTAATTTAATTTTTTTAAAGGATATTTGTAATAAAGTGTTTTAAATTATTTTAAAAATTTTGAGTTTTCATGCTTGGTGTTTTCAGTGGAAATAAATATTTGGAAATTTATTTCATGAGAAGAGTGTGGTTTGAAAACTGGTTTCAAAGGGTTGAAAAGTGGAAATATATCTTGTGAAGATATTTTGAGATTAATAAATAATTTGGTGAAATTATTTATGTTTGATGGTTGTTTGTGAATGTTAATTAATAGTTAAATAAGCGACTATCAATATTTGGCCAATGCACTGATCGTTTCGAAGAGACCGGGATCGGGATTTATTTCCTGAAAATCACTTCAATCCGGATTGAACGTTTTCGTATGGAAAACAAGAGTTTGGATTCGAAGGTGGAGCAGTGAATTGCAAGGGCTAGTCGCTACTAATCCTGAGGTGATTCTAAAATGGATGAAGTAGGAGTAGTGCCTTCGGTTCCGTTCGAACCCGGAACGGACTTGTATGGATGAATGCTTTCAGAACATCGTCAGGTGGGTGATGAGCATTCTAAGGGATATGTCCTAAAAAGGTAACGCTTAGCCTCGTGCCTCATCAACCGGGAATGACTGAAAATCAGGGGTTATGCAGCAAGGCTAAGTAGGTAGCACCCATTAGGGTGAGGTCATCCCTGTCTAGATGTCCCTTTTATTCGGTTTATTGGTGCGGTTGCTAATCCCAACCATGGGTTGATCTTACTCGAGATTATCCAGTAAGGGTTAGTCTCGGTCTTGTGTTGCAGGGGATTGGGAGTAATCCTCGGTACGGTGATCTAGGCCACGTACTGTGACAGGTGGTACCCTAGTGCCTAGTCAATAGTTGGAAATCCATTTCTCCCTACACGCCTTTTACGAATTTTGTTTGTATAACCCACTTTGTGGCTAGTATGCTGGAATTTAATTAATGTAACAATTTCGGCTATTTTAATAAGTATTTGTATATAGACACTATTATAATATCAGAGGATTTTATAATAAATGTTTTAGCTATCGTAAGTTAAAAACCTGACATGTTTATTTGTGGCATGGTCTTACGAGATGCTTTTGATTTTCAAAGGACTTTTGGAACTTTAATAATCAATTTGAGTGTGATTTATCACGCTGGTTTTCCATACTGACTCGGGTGTTATTTAACTATAATGCTCGGGTCAGACCAAGTATTATAGATTACAGGAAAGGATGCTGTGGAGCTGGTTGGTGATACGTACTTCCGTATTCGTATGAAATAAACCGATGTGTATTCAATTTTGGGAAGGACAATATATTATGACCGTCCTGAGTTGTGTTTTTGTTTGTATTGAACTATGATGCTGTACTCTAATGATGTAATGTATAAACAGATGTATTTTTTGTGTAAAGATCATTTACTATCTATTATATTTTATTCCGCTGCGATGGTTAGATTCTGATGTTGCTTTTTATTTTCTTCTTCTACCTTTTCTTCTTTAACCCTCATGGTTCGTATTTCCATTCACCTTGAGTTGATGTGTTGGAAAATAGTGTCGACTCAAGGGCACGGGTTTGCGGGCCGTTACAATTGGTATCAGAGCAAGGTTGGTGATAACCTTGGCTCCGGTGGGGATTACTCATTAAATAGAGTTCGTAGTACTCTAAAATGAGTTTGAATGTATTAATAGATATGAGCGCGTATTTGTTAGTGAATATAAAAATTGTTTTTATGTTGTGTTGACTTATCGGTTAATGTTTATGTATTCTGGTCGATATGTGGGACGCCATGTTATCGATTGGAATTTCTAAACTTTTGAATGAGATAAACTGACACAATACGGTTTTAAATAGGGTAAATGAAATAATTTTACCCTAAATTATTTTTGGACATAAAAGAAAAGTTTTTGAAAATTTTTGGTTGCTTGGATTTTAGGAATGATAATTATTATCATTGTTGTGTGGAAATTTAACTAGAAATTAAAAATAATCAAAGGTTAAGGAAAGAAATTCATTTATAGAATGAAATTTGAAATGTGAATTCTGATTTGATATAGAATGCCAGAGAAATATTTGGAAATAAATCGTTATGAAAGTTCCAGAGTAATGTTTTGGATGGATTTCGAATTTGGAATTTTGGGAAATTTTTTGAATTAGATTTGAACTCTGGAGAGTTTGGAATATTTGAAGGGATTTTAAAGTGATAAAAGCATTGAACTCTTTTCGGTCGCTGGGAAATAATTCTGATGATGATCGCGACATAATCGGTGTTCATTTTCGAGTTTCCAAGAGGGGGATTGCTACCTGAATGTTTTGGATTAATGTTTGTTTGCGAAATTGGGTTTGATTTTGAAAATGAAAAGGAATAGTTTGATTTAGACATATATTTCCAAAATTGGATTTTGAACATTTTAGTAATGGTTTAAACTCTGGAGTTGATTTGAAATGTTTGGATGAAACTCTGGAAACTTATTAAAAATGTTTATGGAATGGTAAATAAGTTTGGAAACTTAAAAAAATAGTTTTTAAAAGCTGTTTAAAATAGAAAGTTAACTTGGAGAAGGGTTAAAAAATTGATGTAAGTAAGAAAACGAAAATAAGTTATAATGTAAGCCAATTAATTTAAGTGAGTTAAAAGAAGTTAGCAAATGGAAGGTAAATAAATTGGAGAACTTATAGAAACTTAAAATTTGAATAAATATGGCCATAGATATTATTTTAACGAATTGAGAATGGATTAAAAATTTAAATGGGAGATGAGAATGGCTAATTGAATTAAATGAGTCGTGAATGAACTGAATTTGGAAATTAAAATTTGTAATGAACGAAACAAAAGAACTAATCAAATAAATTTGTAGACTGAAATGAGATTTGATTGAAATATAATCAAGTTAAAGTGAAAAAGAAAATTTATTTGCAAATGAAGTGAGCTTAAGTTTTGAGGTTGGAATAAACTGAAGTAAATTAACTTAAGTTAAAAATAATTAGAAGCTCAATGTGACGCCCCACCTCTATACCCACGCTAGCCAAGAACATTACGGTGAATGCTGTCAACTAGAACGGAGAATAAGGCTGTTGAGGAGCGACCATCCATGTAATTGCTTTGCGCGAGCATCGATATGTCAGATAGTAGAACATGCATTTCTTTATCAAGTGGGAAATCCGACATACCGACACAAACTCAAAGCTACTACACAGTGGCTGTAATAACTTCAGAAACAAATATAGAAATAAATATAACACAAATCAGTCACAGAGAATTCATATCACAAAGGCGGAATAAGATATGAATATTACACATAAAAGTGTACATCAGAGTAGTGGTCAAAAAGATCCACGATAATACAAAAGAATAGCAACACGTGCTATGCAAAAGAATACATCTATGAGTCAATATCTCAAGAGTATACAACAAAAACTACTAATCTAAGTAGTAAGCAAAAGGTCAGAGTAATGGATCCCTGGAGAGAAGTCAAGCAGAAGCACCTGTAAAATCTTGGTCTGACCCGAGTATTATTTAATAAGAAAATAATAAACGGATCAGTCTAACTATAATATCAGATGACACGATATAGAATAAGAGATATGACTAAACACATAATAATCACAATGCCAAGCTGTGATATATAAGCAGTTGAAAATCATCAAGGGATTATTCAATGTCACAAAATCTACACAAGATTCACAGAAACGTCATACTCCTAATTTAGTTCAGCAAACCATAAATATTGACGATAATATCAATGTCAATCACAAAAGTTAATGACACACAAATTCCAGAATTCAATCCACGAAATCCAGAAATCACATAAGTCAATGACGCACAAATTCACCAATGCACAAATATCGATAAGGCTTATCAATAGAAATCACGAAAATTGGTGAAGCACAAATTCTAGAAATCATCTCAAGAAATCCAGAAATCACAAAGGGGGGAGGCCTATCACAAACGGGAGCATAAAGCCCACCAACACGTGTATCACAAACGGAATGCTAATTCCATGGTTGCCAACCATCACAAATTGAGCCGAAGCTCCACAAACGGCCCGAAGACCATGGGTTGCTACCCCACCAAATTGAGTCGAAACTCCACAAAATGGGGTTTAGTCTCCCTCGCAGACAAAGAGACATCGCACATTGCTAGTCTAAACCACAAAGATGATCATCATGATCAACGAGAAGTGTCAATTACATTAAGCAAGTAAATATATGAGTTTAGCTTCATGTCCCATAACCACTTGCTTAACTTAAATATTTACGAACAAACTGTAGATTTCCACTATAAAATTGTCACAAGGGATTCAATCGAACAAGTCCAAGAATTAACCGACAAAGTGAACGCAAGCATTTCATACCACTTGTTTTACTAAGTCGTTTAATTAGATTTCTCATACGAGTGAGGTAAAGGTTTATATATACTAATAGATTGGAAAACCGTTTTATAAACGAATTTGGTATTAAAATAGTATTGAAATCGTTTGAGGAAAGAGTTTTGATATTTACTACTAGTATAGAAAACCTTTATATTTTTAAAGTGACAAAACACAAAGAAGATTGTAGGAACAATCAATCACAAAAATTCACATACAGAGATGTGAATAAAAATCCAACGAAACCGATAAAGAATCCATCAAAATGGATATTCAAAAATCCCTAAAAAGGAGTCATCAAAGTCATAACAAATGATAACAACACATGGGAAACAACACGAATCGATTAAAGTTGGAAATTCAAACAACTAGGCGAAATAGGCAAAAATTCAGCAGGTCGGTCGGCAGGCTATAGAGCTCGGTCGACCGGACCCTGTTCACAAAATTCCTCGGGGAGCAGGTCGGTCGGCCGAACACTGTACTCGGTCCACCGAACCTTAAACAGGGAAGTGCTTATGCACTTGGCAGCAGGTCGGTCGGCCGGCTACAGAGCTCGGTCGATCGGACCTGTTGCCAGTACCCTCCCAGTCCATCCAATTGAGGTCCAACCTCCACCAAATTGCATTCTCTCGAGCAACGACACTAAGGTATTATTCCAATCAACTACCCGGCCCTATATGCTCCTCGATGCATCACCAATCACATGTTCAAACATCAAAGTTATGATTTTTAAAGGATTGAACCCAAAACACCAAAAATTGGAATATTCACCAAATCAATCCAAACCAAAAGCAATTGCACACGAATAAGTGTTAGGAATTCATACCTAACAATCGAAGATAAATATAAGCATAGATGTGAGATAAAAATCTCACCTTTTTACAAAATCAAACAAGAAGAAGCTTGAAAGCAAATGGAGAATCAACCTCTCTTCAACACAACCCAAATGAGCTTGAATCTATGCTCAAAACAAGAACATTCCCAAAATTAGGTTTAGAAATTTCTGAAATTGGTAAGAGAATAAGTTAGAGAAGAAGAAGAGAATGCTTACCAATGGGTTCTCTTGAATTTGGAGCTAGGAATTTGAGATTGCAAGAGGAACTAGGGTTTTGGAGTTTTAATTTCCAATCTCTCCCACCATTATTGCCTTAGAACTGAAAAGAGAAGAAAATGAGGGTGAATGGGGAAGAGTGGCTCAGATTTGAGTATAAGTTAAACATAGGGCTGAGCCCAAACCCAAACCCAAAGTGAAAAGGTAGCAAAAATCAACTCTCTCCAAACATATCGAAGGTTATACTCAAAAAGGCGCATTTTAAACTCAATGGGAGTGGTCCCGAGTCCTAATTCGACCGTATGCAAAAAGTAGCTTTTCGGACTAAATTCCGAGTATCGATAAAATATTTAAATAAAATATTTAAATATAAAATTTTCAAATATGCGGGTTGTTACAGACTCCCCTCCTTAAAGAAATTGCGTCCTCGCAATATTTAAAAAGAAGATATATAGTAACAACCATAAAAGCATATTCAACACAAAAGAGATTTAAAATAAAAGGTTCACCTCAAAGAGCACGAGAAAGCAAGTCCAGATGTGTTCGCTCGATGTGCTCTCTAGATTCCCAAGAACAATCCTTAGGATTTGAAGACCATTGAACTTTAACAAGCGGAACATCTTTATTTCGAAGTCGTTTGACCTCCGAAGCAATAATTCGAATAGGATGCTGCTCATAAGTTAAATTCGGTGAAACTTCAATCTCCTCCACAACACCGGGCTCAAGAATAGAATCAGAATTTCGAAGACATTTCCGAAGTTGAGAAACGTGAAACACGTCATGGATAGCAGAAAATTGAGCCGGTAATAAAAGGCGATAAGCCATGGAACCAATACGTTCGGTGATAGGAAATGGCCCAATATATCGAGGCGCCAATTTTCCCGATCGACTGAAACGTACAACACCTTTCATAGGTGAAACACGAATGAACACAAGATCTCCCACAGAAAATTCTAACTTCCTTCTCCGGTTATCGGCATAGGATTTTTGTCTACTCTGGGCTTCTTTCATCCTATGACGAATAAGATCAATCTTTTCTGTGGAATCACGAATAAAATCTAGACCTAAAACCAGCTTCTCACCGGTCTCAAGCCAACAAGAAGGAGATCGGCATGGCCTTCCGTAGAGTGCCTCAAAAGGTGCCATACCAATACTAGATTGGAAGCTATTATTATAGGAAAATTCAACAAGTGAAATATGATCTTCCCAACTCCCACCAAAATCAAGAACACAAGCACGAAGAAGATCTTCAAGAGCCTGATTCACACGCTCAGTTTGTCCATCGGACTGAGGATGATAAGCGGTGCTAAAATTAAGCTTCGTTCCCAAAGCTTTTTGAAGACTCTTCCAAAATCCACTAGTAAACAATGGATCACGATCACTAACAATAGAAGTAGGAACTCCATGCAATTTAACAATCTCTTTGATAAAGAGCTTGGCCAAAAGAGTAACGGTTCGGTTAGACCGAACGGGAATAAAATGAGCGGATTTCGTAAGTCTATCAACAATCACCCATAAGCTATCATGACCCGATCGAGAACGGGGAAGGCCATCTATAAAATCCATGGAAATTTGGTCCCACTTCCAAATTGGAATTTCTAAAGGTTGCAATAACCCACCAGGCCTTTGATGTTTGGCCTTAATGAGTTGGCAAGTCATGCAACGCTTAACGAAGTTAGCGATGTCAAGTTTCATTCCCTCCCAATAATAAAGTCGCTTCATATCCGCGTACATTTTACTACTTCCGGGATGAATGGTGAATTTGGAACGATGAGAATCTTCTAAAATATCTTTTCGAAGATCACTAATATTTGGCACGATAAGTCTACCAAATCTCCGAATGCCGCCACGAGAATCGATATCAAAGTCTTTCAAACCTTCAATATCAAGCTTATCCTTAATATTTTGGCCAAGATGAGCCAATTCAGGATCTAGCCCTTGAGCTTCAAGAATGCGGTCTAAAAGAGAAGGATGAGCCTCAAGGCTACATAAAACAAGAGATGAACATAAATCGGAGACGCGGTCTCGAATCTCACAAGAGGATAATATCTCGAGATCATTCCATTCGGATATCATCATAGAAACAACCGCTTGTTGCTTGCGACTAAGTGCATTGGCAACACGATTTCCCTTTCCGGGAGTATAAAGGATATCAAGATCATATGGTGCAAGAAATTCGAGCCAACGCTGTTGACGTAAATTAAGTTCCCTTTGAGAGAATAAATACTTCAAGGACTTATGATCGGTATAAAGAACAAATTTCTCTCCTAAAAGATAATGACGCCAAATACGAAGGGCGAAAACAATAGCCGCAAGCTCTAAATCATGAGTGGCATATCTAGTCTCAACAGGCTTCAATTGCCTAGAAGCATAAGCAATAACACGTTCTCTTTGTATAAGAACGGCACCCAAACCAACGCGACTAGCATCGGTATAAACAACGAAATCTTGATTCCCCTCGGGAATAACAAGAATAGGAGCATCAGAAAGAAGTTCTTTTAATTTCTGAAAAGAAGCTTCACATTTGTCTGACCAAATGTATTTAACACCCTTCTTCGTCAAGCTAGTGAGAGGCACGGCAATCTTAGAAAAGACTTTGATAAAACGACGGTAATAGCCCGCCAATCCGAGAAAACTTCGAATCTCTGTCACACTCTCCGGTCTCTTCCAATCTTGAATCGCTTCAATCTTTGAAGGATCCACGGAAATTCCGGATTTGGAAATAATATGACCGAGAAACTTCACACGAGATTGCCAAAAGTGGCATTTAGAAAATTTTTCCTTTAATTGATTACTCCTAAGAGTTTCCAACACAATCCAAAGATGTTTTTCATGCTCCTCCTCGGTTCTAAAATACACAAGAATATCATCAATAAAGATGAGAACAAATCGGTCGAGAAAGTCTTTGAAAACCCTATTCATAAGGTCAACAAAATACGCCGGAGCATTCATCAAACCAAATGGCATGACAAGCCATTCATAAGATCCATAACGAGTACGGTACGATGTCAAAGGAATACTATCCTCTGCAATACGAAGTTGATGAAATCCAGTAGCTAAGTCTAATTGTGAAAAGACTCTAGCACCACTAAGTTGATCGAATAGATCATTAATCCGAGGTAAAGGATATTTATTTTTGATAGTAAGATCATTAAGCTTGCGGTAGTCAACGCAAAGCCTAAGTGTTCCATCGGATTTCTTCACAAAAATAGCTGAAGCTCCCCAAGGCGAGGAACTAGAGCGAATAAATTGCTTCGTCTCTAATTCGGATAATTGTTTACGCATCTCCTCGTTTTCTTTGTTGGACATACGATACGGAGGACGAGTGATAGGTTGAGCTCCAGGAATAAGATTAATTCTGAACTCAATTGCTCGCCTAGGTGGTAATCCTAAAACGGGCTCGAATATGTCGAAAAATTCACGAACGACGTGAATAAGAGAAATAATATCACCCTCATCGTCATCACGAGGATTTAAAGAATATAAAGATGCAACCAAGCTGGAATCTGAATCTTTAAGATTAACAGAAATCTGCTTTACAGATTGAGGGTGTCGAAGATGAATAATCCGCTTAGGACATAGGATATGGGCTTCATAATGGTTAAACCAATCCATTCCCAAAATCATTCCAAAGCCTAAATAACGCATGACATGCAAATCGGCTCGGAAAGAAAAATCACACAAAATAGTCTCGACATCTTTACACAATAAACTGATTGTCGCGGATCCACCAACCGGATTCGCATTTCTCAAAGAAGTCATTAAACACAAAACATCCAAGGAAAAAGTATCAACAAGTTCTTTTGATATAAAAGAATGGGACGCACCCGTATCAAAAAGAACTCGAATAGGATGATCACGAAATAAAATAATTCCATCCAGAATAGAATGAGAAATACCTTGGCCACGAGATGTGTTGCCAGGGGCTTGAGCAACATTAAGCTTTCCCTCTTTCCTGCCCTGAAGCTTGGGGCATGAGGATATAACATGACCGGGTGCAGTAGCGACAAGAGAGAGACTTTGGACACTTGTTCGCATAATGGTCCTTCGAACCACAATTATAGCATTCCCCACGACCAAAGGAAGAAGTCTTTGCCACGGAGGTTGCTTACTTCCCTTTCTTATTAGGATAGGGGCCTTTGGATTTGTTTAGCCTCTTCTTGTTGTTGAAGTTTGGTTTGGAACCCACCACTTCAACATCATTCTCCCTACCCTCCTCTTCAAGACGAAGAGCGATATCAACGAGTTGGTCGAAAGAAACTTCTAATTTTAGAAGTAACGGCTTCTTGAGATTTTTGTTTAAGCCATAGACGAACCTCTGGTTCTTCTTTAAAGGGGTGTTGATATATTCAACCCCATATTTGGAAAGCGACTCGAAGGAGGCGACGTAATCAGGCACGGAGGACTCACCTTGAACAAGGTCTATAAATCGTCAAGCCAATGTCACTTTCTCAACATCTGGTACGAATTTCAATTCGAAGCGTTCCCGGAATTGCTCCCAGGTGAGATCCGCTTCATTAATCTCAGAAATAAGAAGCTCGTACTAGTCCAATGCTCTTTCTCGGAGCATACTAGAGGCCATCTGAACTCGGTGAAGGTCAATAAGATTCATGCGAGAAAAGATTCGATCGCATGACCTGAGCCAAGCCTGTACTTCAATAACAGTTTCGAAACCTTTGAATGGCTCCCCACCCAAATTAGTGTAATCACCGCACAAGCGTGCAAATCCCGACTTTGGGTGAGTAGGTTCCGGGTTAGCTCCAGCTGCTTGAGCATTCGTCACTAAATCAAGAAGCTGTTGAGCAGTCATAAAAACTCCATCCTGGGGTGGTGTGCTAGATGGCACGGCTCTGGGGCGGCCTGGTCTAGACATTTCTCTTCCTTAGAAAGAAAGAAGAAGAAGAAAAAGGTTATTCACCAAATTGAATATCAAGCAATCTTGATAGACAAGACAAGGAATCATAAAAGAAAATAGGATAAATCGGTACGAAGACTCGAATTAAATCCTAAAGCACGACTCCTAAGATGGACTTAGGACGATGATCCTTGTTATAATATTCCATATTGTTCCGAAGTCTGGCTCTGATACCAAGCTGTGACGCCCCACCTCTATACCCACGCTAGCCAAGAACATTACGGTGAATGATGTCAACTAGCACGGAGAATAAGGCTGTTGAGGAGTGACCATACGTGTAATTGCTTTGCGCGAGCATCGATATGTCAGATAGTAGAACATGCATTTCTTTATCAAGTGGAAAATCCGACATACTGACACAAACTCAAAGCTACTACACAGTGGCTGTAATAACTTCAGAAACAAATATAGAAATAAATATAACACAAATCAGTCACAGAGAATTCATATCACAAAGGCGGAATAAAATATGAATATTACACATAAAAGTGTACATCAGAGTAGTGGTCAAAAAGATCCACGATAATACAAAAGAATAGCAACACGTGCTATGCAAAAGAATCCATCTATGAGTCAATATCTCAAGAGTATACAACAAAAACTACTAATCTAAGTAGTAAGCAAAAAGTCAGAGTAATGGATCCCTGGAGAGAAGTCAAGCAGAAGCACCTGTAACATCTCGGTCTGACCCGAGTATTATTTAATAAGAAAATAATAAACGGATCAGTCTAACTATAATATCAGATGACACAATATAGAATAAGAGATATGACTAAACACATAATAATCACAATGCCAAGCTGTGATTTATAAGCAGTTGAAAATCATCAAGGGATTATTCAATGTCACAAAATCTACACAAGATTCACAGAAACGTCATACTCCTAATTTAGTTCACCAAACCATAAATATTGACGATAATATCAATGTCAATCACAAAAGTCAATGACACACAAATTCCAGAATTCAATCCACGAAATCCAGAAATCACAAAAGTCAATGACGCACAAATTCACCAATGCACAAATATCGATAAGGCTTATCAATAGAAATCACGAAAATTGGTGAAGCATAAATTCTAGAAATCATCTCAAGAAATCCAGAAATCACAAAGGGGGGAGGCCTATCACAAACGGGAGCATAAAGCCCACCAACACGTGTATCACAAACGGAATGCTAATTCCATGGTTGCCAACCATCACAAATTGAGCCGAAGCTCCACAAACGGCCCGAAGACCATGGGTTGCTACCCCACCAAATTGAGTCGAAACTCCACAAAATGGGGTTTAGTCTCCCTCGCAGACAAAGAGACATCGCACATTGCTAGTCTAAACCACAAAGATGATCATCATGATCAACGAGAAGTGTCAATTACATTAAGCTAGTAAATATATGAGTTTAGCTTCATGTCCCATAACCACTTGCTTAACTTAAATATTTACGAACAAACTGTAGATTTCCACTATAAAATTGTCACAAGGGATTCAATCGAACAAGTCCAAGAATTAACCGACAAAGTGAACGCAAGCGTTTCGTACCACTTGTTTTACTAAGTCGTTTAATTAGATTTCTCATACGAGTGAGGTAAAGGTTTATATATACTAATAGATTGGAAAACGGTTTTATAAACGAATTTGGTATTAAAATAGTATTGAAATCGTTTGAGGAAAGTGTTTTGATATTTACTACTAGTATAGAAAACCTTTATATTTTTAAAGTGACAAAACACAAAGAAGATTGTAGGAACAATCAATCACTAATATTCACATACGGAGATGTGAATAAAAATCCAACGTAACCGATAAAGAATCCATCAAAATGGATATTCAAAAATCCCTAAAAAGGAGTCATCAAAGTCATAACAAATGATAACAACACATGGGAAACAACACGAATCGATTAAAGTTGGAAATTCAAACAACTAGGCGAAATAGGCAAAAATGCAGCAGGTCGGTCGGCCGGCTACAGAGCTCGGTCGACCGGACCCTGTTCACAAAATTCCTCGGGAAGCAGGTCGGTCGGCCGAACACTGTACTCGGTCGACCGAACCTTAAACAGGGAAGTGCTTATGCACTTGGCAGCAGGTCGGTCGGCCGGCTACAGAGCTCGGTCGACCGGACCTGTTGCCAGTCCCCTCCCAGTCCATCCAATTGAGGTCCAACCTTCACCAAATTGCATTCTCTCGAGCAACGGCACTAAGGGATTATTCCAATCAACTACCCGGCCCTATATGCTCCTCGATGCATCACCAATCACATGTTCAAACATCAAAGTTATGATTTTTAAAGGATTGAACCCAAAACACCAAAAATTGGAATATTCACCAAATCAATCCAAACCAAAAGCAATTGCACACGAATAAGTGTTAGGAATTCATACCTAACAATCGAAGATAAATATAAGCATAGATGTGAGATAAAAATCTCACCTTTTTACAAAATCAAACAAGAAGAAGCTTGAAAGCAAATGGAGAATCAACCTCTCTTCAACACAACCCAAATGAGCTTGAATCTATGCTCAAAACAAGAACATTCCCAAAATTAGGTTTAGGAATTTCTGAAATTGGTAAGAGAATAAGTTGGAGAAGAAGAAGAGAATGCTTACCAATGGGTTCTCTTGAATTTGGAGCTAGGAATTTGAGATTGCAAGAGGAACTAGGGTTTTGGAGTTTTAATTTCCAATCTCTCCCACCATTATTGCCTTAGAACTGAAAAGAGAAGAAAATGAGGGTGAATGGGGAAGAGTGGCTCAGATTTGAGTATAAGTTAAACATAGGGCTGAGCCCAAACCCAAACCCAAAGTGAAAAGGTAGCAAAAATCAACTCTCTCCAAACATATCGAAGCTTATACTCAAAAAGGTCGCAAACGGCATTTTAAACTCAATGGGAGTGGTCTCGAGTCCTAATTCGACCGTATGCAAAAAGTAGCTTTTCGGACTAAATTTCGAGTATCGATAAAATATTTAAATAAAATAGTTAAATATAAAATTTCCAAATATGCGGGTTGTTACACTCAACTTCGAGTAAGAATGAAAGTTCATTAAATAAAATTTTGGGTTAAATTAATTTGGAAAGTGGTTATTAATATATGAATCGAATGTTGTTAAGCTCAATGAAATGATTTTAAAAATGTATGGTTGGTGAATAAACTAGAAATGGGATGGAAATAAACATAAAATGAGTTGGAATCAATTGGATGTGGCTAAAAACTAAAATGGATATTCTATTAAGTGAATATCGTTAAATTGCATAGAATAAATTAGTCGTTCGACTTAAACAGAAGTAAATAAAAATTCTATGCATTGGTAGAGGTAAATAAAATTGATTTTTGGAGTCAATTGAAATAAATGTGAGTTGTTTGAATTAAAAATAAATTGACTGTAAGAAATTGAAGTGTAATCCATTAAAATTGAATGGAATGGCACATGAATTGGTTGAAAGCAATGGAATTAGTTTTGAAATCATATAAAATTCATGGAAAGTGTTTGGTGCATGTTACTTATGAAATTCATGTGTTTAGCTGTTGAAAGTAAGTGAAATGTTAATAAATTTCATATGTTTAGTACTTACATGTTTGAATTGAGTAAGTACAGGTACAGGGAAGCCGTTCGACTGGATTTGAACGCGCAAAATGCTAGATAATAAGGCGCTTGCTTTAAAATATTAAATAAAGGTACGCCTACACAATAAAAATAGAAAAAATGATCTTTTTTAGTTTTTTCGACCGTGTGGGTCGATGTATATATATTTATATCTCTTGTTAAATTGCGAAAGCTCCTCCGTACAAAGGAGACTCTGTCAAAAATTTTTGAAAATTTTGGGAGTTGGAAAATTTTTTGGAATTTTTTTTCATAGGGATAAAACGATTTCAAATTGGAATTGAATAAGGAATTATGGAAATGGAAATTGAAACTAATTGTTTAGTTGGAACTAAAGGATTAGAAAAGTGAATATGAAATTTTGAAGTAAATGATAAGCGTTGATAAGTGAATAGAAATCAAAATGAATGTGAATTAAAGAGAATTGATATAGCTGATGATCAATGGATATAAATACGTAGGACGTACGTATATTATTTTATTCGCATAGCGATTTGATCCAGAATCGAGCACATAATTTCGAGATAGCTATATCGATCCGAGTTAGGATTTTTCACTCGATTTTTGAAGACGAACCCTGTATATGGATTTTGATTGACGCTGGAAATTCTCTATCATAGTTATGACTATGAAAGGAGAATAACGGTTTCTGATCAAGAAACCAGATCTGAGTCCGCACTAGGAAGTCGGGTGAACGATACTAGTTCGGAAGTGAAATTGTATGATCAAGCGAGTGATCAAATTGGATATTGCGTACGGATGATATATGTACATCGTACGGGCTTGGATGAATAAATATTGAAATTTTGTAAGAGAGTCAATAAAATGATTTTGAATGTTGTGATTGGATATTATTGCTATGTAGGATATATAAGTATTATAAAGGGAAACGAAAATTGTTTTTGATTTCGGAAGATAAATTTGAATTGCTCGACAAAAAGGTATGTGTTTAAATTTCTCTATGAAATTTGATCGAGTTTTTGACCTAGCCAGTTGGCGTTTTATTTTCTTTTGGAATCTGGGAGCCCGTAGAGGCATTTTGTAGTTGTATCGAGCTAGCCGCGCAAAGGAGACGCTGGAGAATTTTTTCGGAAATTTAGAGAGTTAGAAAATTTTTAAGAAAGTTTTGATAATTTAAATTTGAATAAGTGGAGTAAATAATGTTGTTGGAAACTATGGAAGGATTTGGAAAGTTGGTTGAAGTAATAATGGGTCTTTAATTAAAGATATGTTATGGCAAGTTGGTAAAAATGTTTGGTTTTGGAAAATAGTAATGGGTACTGGATCATTCTTCCTAACAAGTAATTTCGGGGACGAAATTCTTTTAAGGCGGGAGGAATGTGACGACCCGGAATTTTTAGGCATTTGAAATGGGAATATTGAATTAATTTTAAATATTTGCAAGATAGTTTAACATGGATTTCAAATATCAGTTTCAATTTGGCGATTGAATTTATTGAATTTAATGATTTGAATATGGGTAAAATATTGAATTTTCAGTTTTCAGCCTTTTAAAAATAATTTGAAGGATTATAAAATTTATAATGATGATATTGAAGATAATAGAATGGTTAAAATTTATTTTAAAGGTGATTTGTTCAGTTTAAATAAAATATCATTTAAATTGAATTTAAAAATAGCTTTCCGAGGCACAGTCTCGGAATTCGACGAAACCAGTTCCATTGGATCCGTAATATTGTATTTTATCGGATTTTAATTTTCGTAATGTTTGGAGTTGTGTGAGCGTACGATATATAAACGCGCTGAAATTTATATCGAAAATTTAATATAATAACTGGGTCTGAAAAGCTATCTTCTTCATAAGATCGAGTTAGAACTCGAAACCTTTTCCATTGTATTCAGAATAGGGGTATAACATTACAAATGCCTTGTGGCACGCCTTTATAGGAAGTCAAGATTTCAAGTTGCGATATCGAGACAATTTTAAATTTTAAATTTAAATAGTATAATTATATTTGTCCCCAGTCAAAAACAAAGTCACATTAGCCGTTCTTCCCTCAATTCATATCACTATTCATTTCCCATTCAAACACGCTTCTCTCTTTTCAAAACATCACGTTCATTTCATTTCAAATAGCCGAACATTTCACAAAAAAAAGGGCTGCAATGTCTTCTCTTCTCATGCAAAACTAATCCCTCCTCCTTCCAGTTAAAATACAAGAATCGAAATTTCCTCTTCCTAAAAATCATTCAAACAACTATAATCGAAACACAACCCCTCTCTTCCTTCTCTTCTGGCAACCGCGAATCAAATTCGATGCTCCTATCGGCTCGATTTCGATTCGAGAGTGGGTCGTTTTAGATAGTTGCGTGCATGGATGATTAACGCATCATTAAGGATAGGGTTTCGCATGGAGCCGTTACGAGGGCGAGCATGGGTTCGTCGCGACCAAGTTAGGTGGCAATCGTGCCGCGTTCGAACATTGGAGATGGCGCCACGATTTATGCTGTCGAGACTTTAGGGATTCGCGACTGGCGATTGGAAGTAGCGAGTTGCCTGGAAAGGTGGGAAAGTCGCTCGTTGCTATTTCGTTCGAGCAGCAGATCTGAGCTAGGGCATCTGGGCATGATCGAGCGGCGAGGCGTGGTGGACTATCGCGCAAATCAGTGGCAATCGAGCAAGGGGAGGTGTGGGAGAAGTTAGTGGGTCTTGCTGCTGCTATTGCGTGGAAGTTTGCTCTTTAGGAAGCTTTGGCAGAGGTATTCGAGTTAGATTTTTATATCATATATAGTAATTTCCTAACTTTTCACACTAATTTAATTTTTGTTACTATTTAAATAAGGACATGTAAATCAGGGTAGCAGAATTATTAATTACTCTGTTGTTTTAACTGCTAAATTGATTTGTCCAAATAATAATAATTAGTATAAACTATAAAAAAAGAGGGAAGAAGAAAACGAGTAGTTTTTGTTTTCCTGTTCGAGTAGGTAACTTGACTTTAAACACTTGGATTTAATGTTACTTAACTTTAAAACTTGGACTTTAATTCATTTAATTTATCACTTCATTTAACAGTAAAGTACTTTCAAAATCTTGGTAAGGCAATGAGTTTAGATTAAAATAAGAATATTAATGGTAGTTTAAAATCATGGGAAATGTTAATAAAACATATAATGCTTGTACAAGGTCCAAATCGTGACGGAAATAGCTGGTTTGGGTCGGGTTGCCAAAACAAAGGTCAAAGGTGAGTTAATCTCACTCATCTGGGTTTAATTTAAATTTAAATGGTTAAATTTAAATAATTGGTTGAATAATTGAATTGGTTTGATGTGCTATATTATACATAGTAGTATATAATATATATTAGAGTGATTGATTTCCCGCATTATTTAGCGGATGAGACCCTATGCGTCGCATAATAGCGGATGATATTATATTAATCCCATATACCGCGATATTCCACATCGAAGTGGAATTGGTATTGTGCTAACATCTTTGGATGCAGGGAAAAAGGTTGGAGGGATCCAACTGGATTCTTTAAATTTATTTAGATTGTTTAATACTCTGCGATATGGTTTATGTGATAATCTATGATAGATTATGTTGGAAATTCAAATGTTGGATGCTATGGTTTGATTGAACATATTTGGATATATCGAGTTATCAAATTGCATAGATTTGGATTTTTGGAAGAAAATAAAAGAAAGAATTTTAAGTAAAAAATTATAGGAATTTGAATAAATTAAAGAATGAATTAGAAAAGAATAAAAAGTGATTTTTGAATTCTGATAAATAAAATTCCAAGTGCGGGAAATGAGATTTTGAATAAATAGGAATAAGTTATTATATTTTTAAACTCAAGTGATATTATTTCTATAAACAAGAATTTATTTTGAAATTAAAGGTTTGAATTTATTTGAAAGGATAAAGAAGAAATTTGGAAAATATGAAATTGGTATTTTCGGTTAAAAATATTTTAAATCATAACGAAGTAATAAAATCTGAAGTTAATGGATTTTGGAATAAATGGAGTAAGTAAGGAAATTTATTTAAAAGTGAAGTAAATTAGAAATCAATTTGGGGATTGATTTAAGTGTGTAAAACCGGGATTTTTAAAAAGAGAAGTGAGACTTTGGAATTTATAAACTGGGTTTATAAAAGTGAAGTAATATATCAGTGGATATTTGGAAGAATAAATTCATGATGAGAATTTATTAAAGGAATGGGTTAATTTGTTTAAAAATGAATAGTGATTTATTTTGAAAAGATGTGAAAGGGAAGTGTACTTCCCTGGATAGCCAAGTATGTTTCAAACAAATTTTAAGTACAAGTAAAAATTTTAAGTTGTTTAAAAAGTATGTTTAGAAAACTTATTAGTTCTAAATTTTTAAATTCTAAAGTATTTTCTTTTAATCTATTGTAGTAGTAATTATTTAAAGGTGGCTTGGTGTTATGTTTTAAAAGTTAGAAATTCAGTTTTATGTTGTACAAAGTAGTTTTATTTTAAATATTCTTAAAGTATATATTTTAAATAAGTATTAAAGTAATTTTTAATTTAAATTTTTTAAAGGATATTTATAATAAAGTGTTTTGAATTAATTTAAATTTTTTTAGTTTTTGTGCTTTGTGTTTTCAGTGGAAATAAATATTTGGAAATTTATTTCATGAGAAGAGTGTGGTCTGAAAACTGTTTTCAAAGGGTTGAAACGTAGAAATATATACTGTGAAGATATTTTGAGATTACTAAATAATTTGGTGAAATTATTTATGTTCGATGGTTGTTTGTGAATGTTAATTGATAGTTAAATAACCGAATATCAATATTTGGCCAATGCGCTGATCGTTTCGAAGAGACCGGGATCGGGATTTATTTTTTGAAAGCCACTTTGATCCGGTTTGAACGTTTTCGTGTGGAAAACAAGAGTTTGGATTCGAAGGTGGAGCAGTGAAGTGCAAGGAATGGTCGCTACTAATCCGGAGGTGATTCCAAAATGGATGTAGTAGGAGTAGTGCCTTCGGTTCCGTTCGAACCCGGAACGGACTTGTATGGATGAATGCTTTCAGAACATCGTCAGGTGGACGATGAGAATTCTAAGGGATATCTCCTAAAAAGTTAACGCTTAGCCTCGAGTCTCATCAACCGCGAATGACTGAAATTCAGGGGTTATGCAGTAAGGCTAAGTGGGTAGAACCCGCTAGGGTGAGGTCATCTCTGTCTAGATGTCCCTTTTATTCGGCTTAGTGGTGCGGTTGCTGATCCCAACCGTGGGGTGATCTTACTCGGATTATCCAGTAAGGGGTAGTCCGGGTCTTGTGTTGCAGGGGATTGGGAGTAATCCTCGGTATGGTGATCTAGGCTACGTACTGTGACAGGTGGTACTCCAGTGCCTAGTCATTAGTTGGAAATCCATTTCTCCCTACGCGCCTTTTATGGATTTTGTTTGTATAACCCACTTTGTGGCTAGTATGCTGGAATTTAATAAATGTAACAATTTCGGCTATTTGAATAAGTATTTGTATATAGACACTATTATAATATCAGAGGATTTTGTAATAAATGTTTTAGCTATCGTAAGGTAAAAACCCGACATGTTTATTTGTGGCGTGGTCTTGCGAGATGCTTTTGATTTTCAAAGGATTTTTTGAACTTTAATAATCCATTTGAGTGTGATTTGTCACGCTGGTTTTCCAGGCTGACTCGGGTGTTATTTAACTATAATGCTCGGGTCAGACCGAGTATTATAGATTACAGGAAAGGATGATGTGGAGCTGTATGGCGATACGTACTTCCGTATTTGTATGAAATAAACCGCCGTGTATTCAGTTTGGAAAAGACGAGATATTATAACCGTCTTGAGTTGTGTTGTTGTTTGTATTGAACTCTGATGTTATACTCCGATGATGTAATGTATAAACAGATGTATTTATTTTTGTGTAAAGATCATTTACTATCTATTATATTTTATTTCGCCGCGATGGTTAGGTTTTGATGTTGTTTTCTGTTTTCTTCTTCTACCTTTTCTTCTTTAACCCTAACGGTTCGTATTTCCGTTCACCTTGAGTTGGTGTGTTGGAAAATAGTGTCGACCCAAGGGTACGGGTTTGGGGGATGTTACAGGAATGATAGAGTTAGGGGTATGCCCTAGGGGAAGTTATGTAATTTGTTACATATATCTAACTCGCTGAACAATCTTGTTCATAATAAAGACGTTTCTTTCTATTATATACTTGATATAATATGGTAATATTAATTAATTAATTTAATTAAAAGTACATTTAATAGAAAATCCGTAAATGTCATATTTTATGATAGTAGTTACAAAATGTTGTAACCATGAGTGATTTATCATGAAAAAACAAATATACTATTTTAAGTGATCCTAGCCAAGATGCATCAAGACTGGATATTAATGTATCCATTAATACTAACGTATGTAATGCTCTCCAAATGTTGGGTAGTGTATTACTCATGACAGCTGGGGGCACCTAGACGTACTGATAATTATTGGATAATCATGGAACGACTCACTCGATAGTTTTCTGTTGGTTAATATTACTAAGGTCAAACAGAAAATATGGATGCGACTAATTTACACAGTTCTCTCGACCTAAGAATAGTATGGATCTTCAATATGAAAGCTCCGCTTTGATTATTTTCAAAATCATGGCATGTCGTTCCATCGAGTGACTATTGTTGGGTCGAGTGGAAGTATTGGAAGTGAAGCACTATTTAAGAGAGGATTTGTCTTCTCTGTTATATGGGGTTAGTATCATGGTCAACTCAAGTCAATTCAAAGTCAAAACTTTTGGCCAGAGCATTTTGGTTAATAATGATAATTATTATTTAAACAGGGACTTTGTGTTTGGACTATAAAGTTGAATGTGGATGACATGGGAATTTTGATCTTTTCCAAATTTCATAAATCCGAAGTGATATAGTTTTGACGAAGAGAATTAGTGTAAATAATTGTCAATATTAGCTACCGCTTATAATAAGTAAAATTGGATTTTACCTAAATAATGTGTAAGCGATAAATTCGGCCAAAATGTCATGCCACCTGCTAAGTGGCGTGTGAACGTTAGTATTCGAATAGTTCGATATTAATTGCTGACTGAATTTACACCTTTGAGTCGTACAACCGTAATGATGATTGCTCCGAAAACCACGTGAGTTTCCTAATTAATAACCATTATAAATTAGTTAATACTTATGAAATATTAATTACTAAATTTTTGTTTGTTTATTTATTTGAGTTGTTTGAATCCATTAGTATTTAATAAAGTACGCACATAAAAGTTATATGTATACACATTGATATATGATATTGATAAAATATCTAAATTAGATTTAAATAGATTAATTACTAAATGGCTTTGGGAATATTTTAAGGCCCATATAACCTTATTTATAGAAGGAATAAGAAAAGAAGGCTTAAAATCCAATGGTTGTATCTAGAAAATGAAGGGACGAGGTTAAGGAAGGATTCCTCTATAAATATGTTATTTTCCATCCACATGCCTCTCTTAATCACTCTCCTTTTAAACCCTAGCTTCCATCTTCATTTTTTAAGCTTCATGGCCAAAAGCTTCCAAGCCACAAAAAATTCCCAAAAAAATCAAATCAAATCAAATAAATACAAAAGTGGTGCGTCAGATTGTTGTAATTTCTGGAGGTGATTCAATCAGATCTAGAAGCATTTATCATTTAAGGTACGAATCATAGGCAACATCAACAATGTAAATTACATTACTTATTTATTTATTGTTCCATGATAATATTAATCTATTATTTATTTCATTTTTTAACATTTTATATATGTATTTGTTGTCCTTTATATGCATACAAATACAGATCTTGAAGTAGTATAACTTGTTATCATTAGAATTGGTTTTCATTTGAAATTGGTAACTTCTATTCATGATTTTCTATGTTAATTTCTATTGATTTTGATCTAAATATAGATATTCCAATTAACTTGTTATTCTAATTAACTTTATTTTATTTAATTGTTAACAATAGTTTACATTGATTCCATGTTGTTTTCTACTTTAAGATTCATACATATACATAAATGCGTGTGTATATATACATACATACATACATACATATATGCGTATGCTAAAATAATTTTGAAATTTTTTCAAAGGTTTTAAGAATTTTTTATATATTAACATATACATATAAATTATAATTAGATTTGTTGATTAAGATCTACTATCAGATTGTTTTACTAAATTAGATAACTGCATGTTTGGTAATAAATCTTAAATTGATTCTAATTGATTTGGTTGAGTTGATTTATTAATTTTAAAGGATTCACTAACAATACATATATGAATACTTCTAAATACACACACACACACACATATGTATTTATGTACTTATATTTACGTATACATGTACAAACATACATATAAATATATAGACTGTATTCATGTATAAACAAACATAAATCAACATAATATTATTTATATACAAAATATACTTTGGATAATTTTTTTAATATCCTTGTTTGATTATATTTTAAATTATTAACAAATACGTATATGTTACATTTGGATTTATTGATTAAGATCTGTTTTCTAATTATTTTACTAAATCAGGTCACTACATGTTTAGTAATAAATCTTGAATTGATAATAGTTGACTTGGCTCAATTAATTTAGTTTATTTGGATGATTCATTAAATAATAAATATATAAATATATTTAAACATATATATACACAGACAATTAGTTAATAATACATACATTTGTGGTTGATTGTTTATATCCTTATAGCATGATGCATATTGATTCTCATTTGCATGCTGCATTAATTAAGTTTACCAAATAGAAATTAAATCAATAATCTTTTGTTACCCTTTATCTATTTCCGTATTTCCTTTTTATGCATTTGTTTATCCATTTATTTCTAGTTATATGTCTACACATGTCATCAATTGATAGCACCTATCATATGTTTCTCTTATAGAATTTACACTATAACACATTTGTTTATTTATATTTACATTCATGCCATATATATGTTTCTAATTGAGGACATTCATATAATTAATCATTTAACTAAAGAGAGATAAATAAAAGGTTGCCCACTCCATATAAATAACATGCCCCTCATTAATTGAATAAGTTAAAAGAGGAAAATAAAAAGTTTCCTTCTCAAATAAAACAATGCCCGCTCGTTAATTCAATAACGTAAGAGATAGGAAATGAAAAGTTTCCTTCTTTAAATGAATTTAATAAGTCACCTTACACACAAATATGTACATAATAGTATATTTACATAGTCTAATTTACATGGACATTAAATTAGATTTTAAACTTTATTTTTAAAACTACATAAAATAAAGATTTTATTTAAAAGAAAACTTAAGAAAATTTCTAAGTATGTTTAGACTTCATAGGCCCATTAAAGATCCAAAATGGCTAAATTTTTTGAAATTCACTCGTTTCTTTCTCTACGGCCTTACTAGTTCCTTGTTAGTGCCTTAGGTTTCATTCAGACCCAGAACGAACTTATATGGATGAATGCTGGCATTGCATTGACGCCTGGAGGGCGGTGTTAGCATTCTAAGTTGAATTGCTAATCAGAAAGGTAAAACATAGCCTCAAGTCTCATCAATTGGGAATAACTAAAATAGGGGATATGCAGCTGTGACAGCCCGCAAATCCGTACCCATTGAATCAACACTATTCTATACAAAGTGACACAAGTGGCACAGAAACACGAACTATTGGGGTTAAGAAGAAGAGATAGAAGAAGAAGAAAAACTAAACAATATCAGAATCTCACAGTCGCAGCAGAATAAAATATAATAGTAACTATAGAACTTTACACAAAATGAAATCTATCACTGTTTTATACATCATATCATCAGAGTATCTCATACAATAATCAATACCAATCAGACATACCATACAATCATAGCAGCGGTATATATATATATATATATATATATATATATATATATAGGTACATATAATACGTCTCGGACTCCAGCTCCTCTCCTGCTCCAAAGCATCCTGACCTGAACAAATAATACTCGGTCTGACCCGAGCATTATAATGAAATAACACCCGAGTCAGTCTGGAATACCAGCTGATACTAAATATGCATCCAACTTGATTATTAAAGTTGCAAAAATCCTTTGAAAAATAAAAGCATCTCGTAAGACCACGCCACAAATAAACATGTCGGGTTTTTACCTTACGATAGCTAAAACACTTTTTATAGAAAATCCTTTGATATTATAATAGGGTCTATTTACAAATACTTATAAAATAGCCGAAATTGTTACATTCATTAAATTCCAGCTACTAGCCACCGAAGTGGGTAATACAAACAAAACTCGTAAAAGGCTCGTATGGAGAATGGATTTCCAACAATGACTATGCACTGGGGTACCACCTGTCACAGTACGTGGTCTAGATCACAGTACCGAGGACTACTTCCTTCATCCCCTGCAACACAAGGCCGGAACCATTCCTTACTGAACAGTCCCGAACAAGATAAACCCCGTGGTTGGCGCGACCAACCACCAACTAAGCCGAAATATATAAGGGACATCTAGACAGGGGAAATATCTTGTCCTGCTTGGGCATGACCCACCTAACCTTGCTGCATATCCCCTGATTTTCAGTCATTCCCGGTTGATGAGGATTGAGGCTAAGCGTTACCTTTAGAACGTTTTCACTTAGAATGCCCATCGTCCACCTGACAATGTTTCGCAAGCATTCGTCCATAGAAGTCCGTCCCGGGTTCGAACGGAACCGAAGGCACTACTCCTACTACATCCATTTTGGAAATATCCTCAGGATTAGTAGCGACTAGCCCTTGCACTTCACTGCTCCACCTTCGATTCCGAACACATTTTTCGCACGAAACGTACAAATCGGATCGAAGTGGTTTTCGAGAAATAAATCTCGATCCCGGTCTCTTCGAAACGATCAACGCATTTGTACAATTATTGATAGTCGGTGATTTAACTATCAATTTATATTCATAAACATCCATAAGCATCCATCACACAATAAATAATATTCCACATTATTTATTTACCTCAAATATCTTTAAAAGATATATTTCCAAAGTTTCAAAACTCATTTGAAAACAATTTCCCAAAATTCTTCCTTACAAGGTAAATCCTTTACCATATATTCCCATTGGAAATAACCAAGTTCAAAACAACTTAGTTTGAAAATAGTTAAAAACATTTTATATTGAAATATACTTTAAAATACGTAAATTCACTTCTAGTTACTTACTCAAAATATAATTTCAAAATATGTACAGTAAAACCATTTATTAAGATGTAAACTTTGATTTAACTAAATTTAAAAGTAGTGTTTTAGTACGATAAATACTAATTTCAAATGACTTAAGTCCAAAACTAGTCTTTTAAACGAATCCATTTGTAAAAGTAATTATTAAGGTATTTATAAATTTACTATTGCTAATTATTAATAATTATTTTAAAATAATAATTTCCAAACACACTTTTAAACAATTTTGGATTTTTAAAACCTTCTTTTTATAAAATCAGTTTAAACTCGAACTTGGTTATCCCAAGGAATCTCATTTCCACTTAAACATCACAGAAATCCTTCTCTCGATTTCTGTCCATTTATTCAATTTAGTTTTATGATTTTATAACATAAATTTATTTTCCCAATTTTCAACTAATAACATTTATCTTTGATTATCATTCCAGGTTTTACAAATTTTCAATTTCCATTTTTAAATAGTTTTCAGATTTTAATTCCTTTAAATCCATTATTTAACAATACCATTTATTTCTCTAAAATTCAATTTATCCATTTACAATTAATTATGGATTTATAATTTACTCAGCATTATTTCAAATTGAATTTTATTTCAGTTTTCCATCCAATAGATTCGAATTTTTTATATTCTTTTAAATTTTTTATTTATTAATTTTTTTAGTTTCTTTTGAAACCCGATTTAATTTCTTTATAATTAAATCTCCAATTTCTTTATAATTAATATTCTGGGTTGGTAATTTATACTACAATATCATCATACAATTAAATTCCATATTTAGCCATCACAATATAAAAATAGGCATCATCATCAATCGTAAAAATAATACTACATTGTGAGGAATCCAGTTGGATCCCTCCAACCTGTTTTTCCCTGCATCCACAAATATTAGCACAATAACATATATCGATTCAATTCGATAATAATTAACATATTCAGCTAAACATCCAAACAAACAGTCAATATTAGCTGTCTAACTTTACTAGTATCCAGATGTGAGTGAGAATAACTCACCTTGAGTTTCGACGAGCGTTCGAAATTTAAATTAAACCGAACGATGTCCGATTTAACTCAAATTTCTACTTGCCCGGAATGGACCCGGATCTGCACCATCGCGTAGTGCTCGACTCTGCGATTCCGACGCTACCAAGTTCGTTAATTTCTGATACAATATGAAATAGTTATTCGATTTTAAAGATTTGAATCAAATTTCAAAAAAATTTCTCTCTTCTTTTTTTTTTAATACCAATAAATAACGCAGCTACCAATTCTTCCACACGCACGCTCCAGGCAAACACACGACTCGTACAGGAAGTCGAACCCATCGTCACGCAAAATAGGGCTTCGAACCGCTCCACCCACGGTCGTCGCCATCCCGATCAACAACCCCCATTACATCGCCCTCAACCTCCTCCACCTCCAGCCCAGACGCGGTCCAACTCGGTGGTCCCCTCCCTCAAACCACGCGCACGAACGGCAGCTGTAAGGCGCCAAAATCCAAGCAATCCGCTTCGCCAAACAACATCTTAGCCGTTAGATCGGTAGTACTCGGCGAGATCTTCAACATTCCAGTAGGGAGTTTTGGAAATATTGCATGGATTAGGAGATTTTAGGGGAAGAATAATAATCATTTTCAGCCATGAATGCGTTGGGTGGCGGCTGGCATAAAGAGGGCTAGGGTTTTGAACGTTTTGTGTATATTTATTATAATTTAATATTATTTTATTAATAAAATTCTCTTTTAAACAACTTATGTAAACGAACTCCAATTCTCACGTTCCGACAGGCGATTCTAAGGTTTTTCTGCGTTCCGGACACAATGGAACAGGTTTCTTAAGCTAATTCGGTCGTATGTGCGAGTTACGGAATTAAACGATCAATTTACAATTAAACCGATTAAAATGATTTCGATGCGTTTTGAGCTGCCGGGGTCAAACGACAACTCCGATTGCTACGAAAATTGAAATCCGATAATAACTAACTATTACGGATCCAATGGAACTGGTTTTGTCGAATTCCGAGACTGTGCCCCGGAAGGCTATTTTAACTCGTCTATTAAATTAAGCGATTTTCGAAATTGCCGAAACCGCTTAAATTTTCACTTGTAAAATTTTTATTAACTTAACAATAATTCATAGAACATTTATAAACACATTAAAATCATTTTGACTCATTTCGACTCAAAATCCGATTAATTGCATTTTTATATTATTAAATCCTATTATTAAATTAATATAAAAGCCCAAATTCAATCTATTGACCTTTAATTTCTTCCAATGGTCCAATATTAAAACTCAAACCCAATTAGACCTAAATTAAATTTTAGAATCTAATTTTATCTCCATTTACACTCGAAATTACCAATTACCCCAACTCTTATATTGAATCAGTATTATTCAATTTCCAATTAAATTCCCGTATTTGAAATTTAACCAATTCCATTTACTTAATCAATGTCTTTTATTTCAAAAAAATTCAAATTATAATCCACATTCAACATTTAAAACGAATTAAATGTTCAATTTTAGCGACCCAAAATTCCAGGTCGTTACATTTCTCCCCCCTTATAAAAATTTCATCCCTGAAATTTGTATAAGGTAGAACATACTCTCAAACCCATTTACTTACCCCATTTGCTTAGTTAAAAGCTTATATACATTCACAAATCCTTTTGCTCAATTCCCAAACCTATTTGCTTTACTTATCTCTAAAGCTTTAATTTTTAACTTATAACTTCATAAGTTACTTAATTTTTCCAAAACCCAAAAAAAAAAAATTCTAACTCCCAAAATTTTCGGAAAATTTTGGCAGAGTCTCCCCTGCACGGAGGAGCTTTCGCGATATCGCGATACAAAGAAATATATATACAACGACCCACACGGTCGGAAGCCAAAATATATCACAATATATATGTATATCATTTTCCAATTATATTTGCGTAGGCGTACCTTTTTAGCAAATTTTAAAAGCATGCGGCTAATATTACGCATATACGCGCTCCAACTCTCTCGAACGCCACGCATACCTGTACTAAACTCAAAAAAACACATCAGTTTTCAAAATATGAGCATTTTAATAACATCTCCAATATAAATGTAAGCCAAACATAACTATTTACATTCCAAACGACACTTTGCATAATTTCCTAAGTAAATCATATTGTATAACATATACAAAGTCCCTTTTCCACTTTCAAGCTCCATTTTATTTCACATAAAGGGTTTACATACAAGTTCGGCCATTCCAATCCATAATTACTACAAATTCATTTCTATTTCAATTTAATTCCAAATTGATTTACAAACCAAATTTATTTCCAATGTTGAAACATTTCCATTTCTTTTATGATTCATTTCTCATTCATATGCAAACATCACTTATCCAAAAGTCAATTCATTCCAATTGATTTAAAAACCCATTCCATTTGCTATTTTAAATCAATCACTTGCATTCTTTTACAAACTCTTTTAATTAGATTCCAATTCAGTTCAATTTATTTTAAACATCAATTTCAATTATTTGTTAAACAATTCAATTTCGAATACAAGCCAACTTCATTCCATTCAGGCAAAATAATTTATCACTTAAGTTTATAACCATTAAAATTAATTCTACTTAGATTCATATTTTCACAAGCCAAGTATTTTTATTCCATTTCAATTTTTAATTCAATTTCTTATTCACACTTCAAAATCATCATTTAAGTTCAAATTAATAACATCCCATTCTATTCTATTTACAGCCCAACATTCTTGCTTTATCTCAATTATTGAATTATACCTCAAATCTTATATTTCCAATTCATTATCCAATAGATTTATATGAATATCATTCCATTCTGGATTATTGACAACTCATACATCTTTAATTTATCTCAGAAATTAATTAATACCATTTCACTTGCAATTCAAATTTATTACCCAAATAAAATTTATCCCAAACAAAATTATAAAGCTTAATCACAATTAACATTCAGCATGCTTAAGTTCTTTCACAATATTTTCATTATCTTCTTATTAAGAAAATTTTATTTTCATTTGATTCTCATCCAAATCAATTCTAATCCATTTACAAATTTTAATGCACTTTGCTTATTTATTCATTCCATTTTAGATTTATTTTATTAGCAAAGAACCCACTTTAAATTATATCCTTCCGTTGAATTTATTTACAATTTCAACTATTCCAATATAAGCTAAGTCCATTTCCATCCACACAATAAATATTTGTTACCACAAATTTAAATCCCATGCCACAATTGGATTTTTATTTACTTTCCAAATTTTGATCAATTATCAAAACTCTATTCATTTCAATACAATTCCCAATTAATTGTAATTTAACTTAGCCACTAACCTAATCCATATTAGGTTTTAATTCGCTTTCTCAATTCATTTTGAATTCATTTTGAATTCATTTATAATATCACCATTTTTCCCATACATAAGTCCAAGACTTATTTGCTAATTTAAGAACATCCACCTTTATATACTCATTTGCTTTATTACACTTTACATTTCATTTATGGTCAAGTTTGAATTTGTCTCACCATTCAACTCTTTTCATTAATGAATTTCAATTTCACTTCCATTCAAGAGTTTAAGTTTCTCATTTAAGTCCACTTCTATTTTATAATCACAAGTTCAAATTATAATTTATAACTTAAGAATATGATTTTCTTTATGCAATTATAAGCAATTTATATTTCACCTTTATATCCAATTTAATGTAATGCTATTTCATTACCTTACACATTCCATTTAATTTAGTTTAAACAAAATTCATTTCCAAACAATCATTTCGGGATTTCATTTAGTGAGCCTTTACTTCATTCATCATCTCAACCACAAGAAACTTCTTTTCAATTTGATTCTTATCTAACTTTATTCCAAGTTTAACTAAACTTTGTTTAGCCAAATTTCATTTAACCCAATTTATTTCTCCACAAATAAGTTTGAAACTTATTTTCTAGTTTAAGTTCATTCACAGCTTTTATATTCCACTTCACATTATCTCAATTCACATTCAATTTGAGACTAAGTTTGAAGTCACCATACCATTCAACTACTTCCATTTGTGATTATAATCTCACTATCAATTTATAAGTTCACCAACTTATTTATTTTAAGCTCATATAGCTCATTTTAATCCATCTACAACTTATAATCACAATTTCAGATTCACACACACACACATATATATATATCACTGAATTCTTAAGGATATAAGTTTTCTCTCACCTGAATCCTTTGCTAATTCCAAATCCATAGTTTAAAATTATAAGTATAACACCTGATAGCTCAGGAGTTCAATTCATTTCACAATGACCCTCAATTCCAAGGTCATCTTACATTTTAATGTAACCCAAATCCATTAATTCTAAGTACAATTTATTGAACTTGTCCAAGTTAAATTCAAATTTTCTATTTACTTCAATATATATTATTCACTTTCATTTACTTAGGTTAAATTTTCAATCCAAGACTAAAATTTTCATTTCTTACTTCTTATTAATATCAATTTCACTTACTAAGTTCAATAGTTAGTTCATTTTAATTTTACACATCATTTAAATATCATTTCCCAGAATTCAATTGCCCGGTTTCATTTTAAAACCATTTTGAAATATATCAAATATATACCGATTTGGTATATCAATCAAATCAAATTTCCTCCTTTGAAATTTCCCAAACAACCAGTATACCCAACAAATCCAAACAATACCATAACCAAATATTAGGGAAGCAATCCATCACTTTAGAAACTCGAAAATGAATTCTAATGATGTGGCCAGCATCATCAGGATTATTTTCCAGCGACTGAAGTGAGTTCAATGCTTCTTACTTTCCCAAATTCATTTCAAAACAGTTTCCATTCAAAAATATTTCCCAAAACAATTTTCCATCATTACCTTCAAATACCTTCAAATCTCAACAAACATTTCAAACTTTCCCAGGATTTAAAATTTCCAAACTTTTATTTTTATTTTATTTAAAATCCTTTCCAAAACTTCCGGGTTTTAAATTCTGGTTTAATTCACATTTAGTTATTCTTCACTTTATATAATTTATACTCATGGAAGTTATTTAGTTATAACCATTTCAAATTTTAGATTAAATTTTAGATTCTCATTTGATTAGTTTATTCACATCTAAACAATCCAGTATATATATAATAATCTCAGAAAATGATTTCCCTTATACCAAAATATAATTTTGGGTAAAATTATTTCATTTACCCACTTTAAAAACAATACTATGTCGGTTTATCTTGTTCAAGAGTTTAGAAACCCCTATCGATACGGTTGTGCTTCCCGCACCGACCAGAATTCATAAACACTCAACCGATAAGTCAACACAGTATAAAAACAATTTTATATTCACTAACAAGTACGCTCTCATATCTATTAATACACTCAGCTCATTATAAAGTACTATTGACTTTATTTAATGAGAAATTTTCCCACCAAAGCCTAGGTTGTCGCCAACCTAAGCTCTGATACCAAGTGTGACAGCCCGCAAATCCGTACCCCTTGAATCAACACTATTCTATACAAAGTGACACAAGTGGCACAGAAACACGAACCATTGGGGTTAAGAAGAAGAGATAGAAGAAGAAGAAAAACTAAACAATATCAGAATCTCACAGTTGCAGCGGAATAAAATATAATAGTAACTATAGAACTTTACACAAAATGAAATCTATCACTATTTTATACATCATATCATCAGAGTATCTATACAATAATCAGTACCAATCAGACATACCATACAATCATAGCAGCGGATATATATATATATATATATAGGTACATATAATACGTCTCGGACTCCAGCTCCTCTCCTGCTCCAAAGCATCCTGACCTGAACAAATAATACTCGGTCTGACCCGAGCATTATAATGAAATAACACCCGAGTCAGTCTAGAATACCAGCTGATACTAAATATGCATCCAACTTGATTATTAAAGTTACAAAAATCCTTTGAAAAACAAAAGCATCTCGTAAGACCACGCCACAAATAAACATGTCGGGTTTTTACCTTACGATAGCTAAAACACTTTTTATAGAAAATCCTCTAATATTATAATAGGGTCTATTTACAAATACTTATAAAATAGCTGAAATTGTTACATTCATTAAATTCCAGCTACTAGCCACCGAAGTGGGTAATACAAACAAAACTCGTAAAAGGCTCGTAGGGAGAATGGATTTCCAACAATGACTAGGCACTGGGGTACCACCTGTCACAGTACGTGGTCTAGATCACAGTACCGAGGACTACTCCCTTCATCCCCTGCAACACAAGGCCGGAACCATTCCTTACTGAACAGTCCCGAACAAGATAAACCCCGTGGTTGGCGCGACCAACCACCCACTAAGCCGAAATATATAAGGGACATTTAGACAGGGGAAATATCTTGTCCTGCTTGGGCATGACCCACCTAACCTTGCTGCATATCCCCTGATTTTCAGTCATTCCCGGTTGATGCGGATTGAGGCTAAGCGTTACCTTTAGGACATTTTCACTTAGAATGTCCATCGTCCACCTGACAATGTTTCGCAAGCATTCGTCCATACAAGTCCGTCCCGGGTTCGAACGGAACCGAAGGCACTACTCCTACTACATCCATTTTGGAAATATCCTCAGGATTAGTAGCGACTAGCCCTTGCACTTCACTGCTCCATTTTCGACTCCGAACACGTTTTTCACACGAAACGTACAAATCGGATCGAAGTGGTTTTCGAGAAATAAATCTCGATCCCGGTCTCTTCGAAACGATCAACGCATTTGTCCAATTATTGATAGTCGGTGATTTAACTATCAATTTATATTCATAAACATCCATAAGCATCCATCACACAATAAATAATATTCCACATTATTTATTTACCTCAAATATCTTTAAAAGATATATTTCCAAAGTTTCAAAACTCATTTGAAAACAATTTCCCAAAATTCTTCCTTACATGGTAAATCCTTTACCATATATTCCCATTGGAAATAACCAAGTTCAAAACAACTTAGTTTAAAAATAGTTAAAAACATTTTATATTGAAATATACTTTAAAATACGTAAATTCACTTCTAGTTACTTACTCAAAATATAATTTCAAAATATGTACAGTAAAACCGTTTATTAAGATGTAAACTTTGATTTAACTAAATTTAAAGGTAGTGTTTTAATACGATAAATACTAATTTCAAATGACTTAAGTCCAAAACTAGTCTTTTAAACGAATCCATTTGTAAAAGTAATTATTAAGGTATTTATAAAATTTACTATTGCTAATTATTAATAATTATTTTAAAATAATAATTTCCAAACACACTTTTAAACAATTTTGGATTTTTAAAACCTTCTTTTTATAAAATCAGTTTAAACTCGAACTTGGTTATCCCAAGGAATCTCATTTCCACTTAAACATCACAGAAATCCTTCTCTCGATTTCTGTCCATTTATTCAATTTAGTTTTATGATTTTATAACATAAATTTATTTTCCCAATTTTCAACTAATAACATTTATCTTTGATTATCATTCCAGGTTTTACAAATTTTCAATTTCCATTTTTAAATAGTTTTCAGATTTTAATTCCTTTAAATCCATTATTTAACAATACCTTTTATTTCTCTAAAATTCAATTTATCCATTTACAATTAATTATGGATTTATAATTTACTCAGCATTATTTCAAATTGAATTTTATTTCAGTTTTCCATCCAATAGATTCGAATTTTTTATATTCTTTTAAATTTTTTATTTATTAATTTTCTTAGTTTCTTTTGAAACCCAATTTAATTTCTTTATAATTAAATCTCCAATTTCTTTATAATTAATATTCTGGGTTGGTAATTTATGCTACAATATCATCATACAATTAAATTCCAAATTTAGCCATCACAATATAAAACAGGCATCATCATCAATCGTAAAAATAATACTACATTGTGAGGAATCCAGTTGGATCCCTCCAACCTGTTTTTCCCTGCATCCACAAATATTAGCACAATAATATATATCGATCCAATTCGATAATAATTAACATATTCAGCTAAACATCCAAACAAACAGTTAATATTAGCTGTCTAACTTTACTAGTATCCAGATGTGAGTGAGAATAACTCACCTTGAGTTTCGGCGAGCGTTCGAAATTTAAATTAAACCGAACGATGTCCGATTTAACTCAAATTTCTACTTTCCCGGAATGGATCCGGATCTGCACCTCGCGTAGTGCTCGACTCTGCGATTTCGGCGCTACCAAGTTCGTTAATTTCTGATACAATATGAAATAGTTATTCGATTTTAAAGATTTGAATCAAATTTCAAAACAATTTCTCTCTGTTTTTTTTAATACCAATGAATAATGCGGCTACCAATTCTTCCACACGCAAGCTCCAGGCAAACACGCGACTCGTACAGGAAGTCGAACCCATCGTCACGCAAAATAGGGCTTCGAACCGCTCCACCCACGGTCGTCGCCATCCCGATCAACAACCCCCATTACATCACCCTCAACCTCCTCCACCTCCAGCCCAGACGCGGTCCAACTCGGTGGTCCCTTCCCTCAAACCACGCGCATGAACGGCGGCTGTAAGGCGCCAAAATCCAAGCAATCCGCTTCGCCAAACAACATCTTAGCCGTTAAATCGGCAGTACTCGGCGAGATCTTCAACATTCCAGTAGGGAGTTTTGGAAATATTGCATGGATTAGGAGATTTTAGGGGAAGAATAATAATCATTTTCGGCCATGAATGCGTTGGGTGGCGGCTGGCGTAAAGAGGTCTAGGGTTTTGAACGTTTTGTGTATATTTATTATAATTTAATATTATTTTATTAATAAAATTCTCTTTTAAACAACTTATGTAAACGAACTCCAATTCTCACGTTCCGACAGACGATTCTAAGGTTTTTCCACGTCCGGACACAATGGAACAGGTTTCGTAAGCTAATTCGGTCGTATGTGCGAGTTACGGAATTAAACGATCAATTTACAATTAAACCGATTAAAACGATTTCGATGCGTTTTGAGCTGCCGGGGTCAAACGACAACTCCGATTGCTACGAAAATTGAAATTCGATAATATCTAACTATTACGGATCCAATGGAACTGGTTTCGTCGAATTCCAAGACTGTGCCCCGGAAGGCTATTTTAACACGTCTATTAAATTAAGCGATTTTCGAAATTGCCGAAACCGCTTAAATTTTCACTTGTAAATTTTTTATTAACTTAACAATAATTCATAGAACATTTATAAACACATTAAAATAATTTTGACTCATTTCGACTCAAAATCCGGTTAATTGCATTTTTATATTATTAAATCCTATTATTAAATTAATATAAAAGCCCAAATTCAATCTATTGACCTTTAATTTCTTCCAATGGTCCAATATTAAAACTCAAACTCAATTATACCTAAATTAAATTTTAGAATCTAATTTTATCTCCATTTACACTCGAAATTACCAATTACCCCAACTCTTATATTGAATTAGTATTATTCAATTTCCAATTAAATTTCCGTATTTGAAATTTAACCAATTCTATTTACTTAATCAAAGTCTTTTATATCAAAAAAATTCAAATTATAATGCACATTCAACATTTAAAACGAATTAAATGTTCAATTTTAGCGACCCAAAATTCCGGGTCGTTACAGCAGCAGGGCTATGTGGGTCGCACCATTAGGCTATATCATCACGCTTATATATATATATACACACAAACAAAAATCAACAATGAATTCATGTAAGTGGGAGTGCCCGCGTAAAGGTTGCAAAGCAACCGGGGTGATGATATATTAGGTACTATCCGCAAGGGGTAAGCTGGTCATGTATTGGAAGGGGTCATTAGCTATGACTTTGTACATTTTTCTAGAGGTGTACTATGGCGGGCGGTACCCCAGTAGGCCATTCATTAGTTGAAATCCAATCTCCAATACATGCCTTACATTTTTGATTGTAGAGCCTAGTATGTTAGAATGTAAGACACAAGCATTTCGGCTATTTTATCTATTTACTTTAAACCTAGACACTATGATAGTATCATTGGATTTTGATATAAAATGTTTTTCTTATCGTAAGGTAAAAATCCATCCATTTTCATGTGCAATGTGGTCTTACGAGATACCCTTTGTTTGAAAAGTTTTCAAACATAGAAATTAATCAGTTGTTACCTGTTATCGAGCTTTGCTCACGCTGATTTACCAGACTGACTTGGGCGTTATTCCATGTAATGCTAGGGTCAGATCGTGCATGTTTTTCTAAGGTTTAGCTAGATACTTTGAAGTTGGAGAGGAGCTGGATGGTCAACATGTATTTGTGTATATTTTTACTTCCACTGTATTATAAAGTCTGTATTTTTGCTAATGTGAGGAGAGGTTCTATAATTGTCCAACTTTAGGATAAGTCTAATGTACTTTGATGTTGCATATATGAATAAAGATGTTTCCCTTCTATAAAGATCATGGTTGTATTATATTACTCGCTGCGTTGTGAGATTCTGCATTTTTTAGTTTTCTTCTATCTTCTACCTTCTTCTTTCAACCTAACAAATGGTATTTCCGTCACTTGATTCTTCGGCATATGATATAGTGAATGTATTAGTGATGATTTTCAAAAGTCGAAAATCCATTTGTTATAATATGCCCCTGCGGATTTAGTTGTATACCTATTATGATGGAATTTAATAAATGTAACATTTCATATATGATTAATAATTAATTTACCCTAGAAATTATTATGATATCATTGGATTTTACAATAAAAATGGTTTCGTTATCATAAGGTAAAAATATGTCCATGTTTATGTGCGGCATGGTCTTATAAGATAAATTTATTTCCGAAAGGTTTTTATAACATTAAGTGAATCCATTTGATTGTGTTTTCTTACGCTGATTTTACTAGACTGATCATGTTGTTATTTTTCTTATAATACCCGGGTCAGCCCGAGCATATTTTTCGGATTTAGCTGGACACCGTGGAGCTTTTAGGAGACGAGATGGAGGCCTTCAGGACATACTTTCTTATTTCCCTTCTATCTTCCATTGTTTATACTTCTTATATTTATCAATAAATTATAAGGATAGATTGTTATAACTACCCAAAGCTGATGATAGGTTAGTGTTACTCTGATGATGGTATGTATAATAAAGTTCAATTTTTTCTTTTTATAAAGACGTGTTTATATTCTATATTACTCGTCCTATCTATGAGAATCAGTTCCGTCTTTTCTTTCTCTCACCCAAATGATCCATTTTTCCAGCGCTTGAATATTCGACACGTGAGTAATATGGATGTATTAATGTCGATTTATGGGGATCGAAAAGGTGGGTTGTTTCACTTGGTATCAGAGCTGAAGATTAAGCGAGAACCTTGGCACGGGTGGGGTAAACTCATTAAAGATAGGGTAAGTGACACCCTATGATGAGTTTGAGCATATATTTAAGAGCGCATATTAATTAGTGCTATAAAATGTTTTAAATTGCATTGATTGACATGTTGAGGGTTTTTAGATTCTGGTCAATACGAGTAGTTATCGTTATTGATAGGGATCTTTAATCATTGGAACCTAACAAACAGACATAGTATTGTTTCAAAATGGTAAACGAAATAATTTACCTAGGAGTATATTTTATATACAAAAGAATGATTTTCAAAAATTAATATAGTTATTTTTAATGTGCTTGGGCGTTAGAAAATGATAATATTTAATTATTATCATTTGGGATTTGATTAGCCATGCTCGTCCAATTTTGAGCATTGTAAATGTTTGTCAATTTATCAGTAATTCCTTTTTTTGACTTGGGTTGGGTAAATAGAAATTGGATGAAACATTGAAACGAACGCCTTATGAATTACATTCCACAATTTGATAATAAGGCGTTCGATGATAATGTTGGATTAGAAATTGGATTTTAATAAAATGTTTACTAAAAGAAAGCTAGAATATTTTAGGATAAATATTTGAGAAATGATTTTATAAAAGAAGTTGGTTTTATAAAATTGATTTTTATGAATGTACCTTGTAAATATAAAAGGATTTAAGTAAAGAATTTGAGTACTTAAATCCTATTACTTTTGAAAAATAGTTTTCAAGGTTTTGAGAATAATAATAGTATTGTTTGAAAATATTTATGAATAGAAATATTTTTAAGGGATTTTAAAGGAGATAGAAAGATGTAACTCACTTTGTTTGTTTGGAAAATAATCCTGATGATGACTACAACATCACCGGTATTCATATTCAAGTTTCTATGTGGGGAAATGCTACCATAGCAACTTGAGATGGAATGATTTTGATAAAATAGATTTTGGTTTGATTTATAAAAGCGAAAATGCCATTAATGTTCCAAATGATATTTGGAAATAGTAGTAATTGTTACCCGCCTTTTGGTCAAGGACGGAATACCAACAAATTGGCTATAATGGATGGATATCAGGATTGGAGATCGATTGGAAACAAGGCTGTGATCGATACCATCAAAATTTGATCGAGCTTCAATCAAGACGGAATCGATTGGGAATGACGAACAAGGCTAGAAAAGGCTATGTTTTGAATTTCAAGTCAATCAGAGTTCGTATGCTCAAGTTATGGATGGATCAACGTTGAAGAGATATGTTTAGCATTGATACCTTCAAATCGATATTGTTTGTACCAATCATCATGGATTACTTCGTATCGATGGATATCGTTCGTATCGATATGGTCTGTATCGATCGAGGGATATCGACAAATGGATGCGAATATGGATAACACACATGGGTTGGACCGATAGTAGTCCGTATCGATCAGGGATAGACTCAGCAGTTCAATTTGGATCGTTGGTTTCGTATCGATTGATACGAGCTTGGATAAGGAAATGCACTTGGAACTTTGCTTTGGATCAGTCATAGTGCGTATCAATCATGTTGCTGATCGATACGAAATGCTATGCTTGGGATCGATATGAACAAGGGAGCAACCGATGGGTATGAAGAAGCAAAGCTCGGATCGATACGAAGGATAAATATGAACAACATGGATGTGAAGGACGGTTGATCGATGGATACAAATAGGACATGCCGATGGATACAAAGCATTGATGGATATAAAGGCTCTGTACTTCGTATCGATGGATACTAAGGAAGCGGTCGAGGTAAAGTGAAGGATATGGTTCATAGCGCGTGAAGTTCGGATCAATGCAAACATTACGGCTATGGGTATGGGGACCGATGGATAATTGGATGATGGTAGTATCGATACATACACTTCAACCTACTTGCAAATACCAACTTGCATCGATCATAACTCTCATTCTACAAGTCCAAATGCAATGAAATTTTCGCAATAGCTTCTTTATGCACTTAAGAACATCCATGATCGATCTTGGCTCGATTGGACTATTTTGGATCGATATGAATTATACATGGATCAATCTAAAATCACCCTGGATCGATCTGGCGGGCCAACCTGCGCACGAGTAGAGGTATTCCAGGTTTTGACGTGGATATTTTAGGATATACACCTATAAATAGCTGCCTATGGCAACTAAAAGAGGGATCTTCTTCTTCTTTCCTAGGATAAACTCTGGCATTTTTGCTATTGATTTTCAAAGGCTTGTAACTGTATTTATAGGATAAAAGGAATAAAAGGATTGATTCAAAGTGGACATAGGCCGGAGATAGCCGAACCACTATAAACCTTGTGTTCTTTCTTGCTTTCTTTCATTTTAATATTTCTATTTCTTCATTTTTATTCTCTACTTTATCGGGATCTGAGATCTGTGTGCTAACATTGGTGCTTTCATGACTTTTGGGGTTTGTGACCAATTTTGACGCAAACACTTTGGTGCTTTCATTGAGAACGACTAGCACCCTCTACATCAGATTTGGAGTTCAGATTTGGAAAGCTATAGGATCAGATCTAAAAGGAACCATGGTTAGGCAATCAACTAGAAAGATATTGCCAGAGAGGAGCCATCAAGAAGAGAGTCAAGAGGCTTCCTCAGGAGTGAATCAGGTCTCAATTTTTATCACTAGAGATGAGATGGAAATGATGATGGGAGCAATGCAGGAAGAACTGTTGAAAAGGCAGGAGGAAATGATGCAGAACCTTCTTAGACAGTTTGGACAAGCAGGAACAACTGGAGCTGTTGGAGTTTAGATCGACGGAGTCGGAATAGAAGGACTTAACAAGCAAGAAGATGGAGCAGCTCAACAGGGCGTGGCCCCCAATCACCACACAGTCACCAATATGGATGGACCTAGGCTCGGGGGCACACCATCATGCAATGATGAACCGATTCATGGAAAGATTACAGGTGACACACACAGCAGGATGCCAACAGGAGCACAAGAGTACGTGATGAAGAGTATGTACCAAAATTCCCTCAGAGACTCGGGGGGACAACCCTTGGTGGACAACACTGGATTAGCTGAGATTATCAGGAAAACTATGCATGGAGGTTCAGCAAACAGAGATCTGGAAGGAGTAAATAGGAGTCCATTTACCCATGACATCAGAATGGCTCGAAATCCACCAGAGTTCAAGCTGCCTACTCTAGAGGTATACAGCGGCAAGGATGATCCTACTGGTTACTTGATGAGGTACACAAGACATATGGAAGTACTGGGGGCATCGAAGGAAGTTATGGCCTGGTGTTTCCTTATGTACTTGACGGATATAGCCGCTATGTGGTTCTAGCAGTTGGAAGATGGTTCTATTAGGAAATGGGCGGAATTGATGGTCAAGTTTCTGAACCAGTTTCAGGATCATATCAAAAGGCCAAAAAATGTAACGACACTAACGTCAGTGAAGCAAAGGACATGAGAATCGCTAAGGGCTTTCTTGACTCGCTTCAATGCAGCAGTTGCTTCAGTGGATCAGCCGGATCCATCGATGGTTTTGATGGCGGCAGTGTTAGGAGTCAGGGATAACTTGGATTTTAAGGTATCATTGATACGAGATCCACCAATGGATCTCGGGGAGTTCTTTCATCAGGCCAAAATATTTCTTCGACAAGAAGATGCATGTTTGGATACGAAGTTAAAGGAAGTAAATGTGGTTAAGGATGGAGAAACATCCGACCAAAGCTTAGGTAAGGTTAAGGATAAAGGAAAGAGAAAGTTGGATTACAGTTCTGGCAAGGCAAGGAAACACTGGGGAGAATCAAAATTCTCCACTTACATAGGACTGAATGAAACATTGGAGCGGATATACACGGAATCCCGGGATCACCTTCCCTACCGAAGGCCGGCAAGGAGAGAACCCTCGGAACGTGAGAGGGCATCATGAAGGCACTGTCCTTTTCATAACCTAGAAGGGAATTATACCAACAGCTGCAGACATCTAAAGATATAATCGAGGAGCATGTAAGGAATGGTCAGTTGCGATAATATGTCAGGGCCCAGAAAGCGGCGGTGGAACAGGAGCAGCCACTGTCTACCTCAAATGACAATGGAACGGGGCCCAGGAATGATGGTCAATTGGTTATCAACTAACAGTGACGATATGAAATAAGTAGCGAACATTGGGCAAACGGTTAAGTCGCTTATTCATGTAAGGGGACGGAGATAGCCCCTAGGCATGCTTTGAGATGATGATAAACTGCGATGCTCTAGTTTGTGAAATCTGCTTTTTCTTTTTCGATTGGACATTTTCTTTTTTCTAGTTTGGTTTTGGAGTTTAGTTTGAACTCTTGGTGTTGTTTGTTTTGTGGTTTGGACTTTGGTTTGGATGCTTGTTTTTTGGTTTGGATATTGGTTTGGACATTGGTTTGGATTTTGTAACGACCCGTATTTTACGTGTCGATAGATCGTAGAATTTGCAGGTCGATAGTGTTGTTTGTGTTGCCTCTAGCTTGAGTCGTTTAGAAGTTAACCCGGGTGGAGTATGAGTTGTGACCGACTCATGAGCATTGCCGAGCTAAGGGATGAGTCGTGACCGACTCATAGGGGACCGACTCAAGGAGGGGTTACGGGTTGGAGTGTTGGCCGAGATAAGGAAGCAACCGACTTAAGTTAGGTAAGTCGTTTGGACGAGTTAGTGGGTCAGGTGATGAGTCATAGCCGAGTTAAGGCTTGAGTCGTTACCGACTCATGGTGGCCGACTCATGAGAGTTAATGACCTATAGTGTTAGAGCGACTTAGAGAAGGAGCGAGTGTAGGTGTGGCCGAGTTAGTATGTGACCGAGTCAAGAGAGGAACGACTCATGGTCTAGGCCGAGTCAGCGGGTTAAGGGTTAGCAAAATGAGTCGTTGCCGACTCATAGTGTTAGGGATCCAGTAGTTTAGACCGACCTAAGGAAGTGACCGACTTAGGGAGTTGGGTCGGTAGATGTTGAGTCGGCTAAGGCTTAGGTCGGTGGGCCGACTTAGTGGATAAGTCGTTAGGGACTTAGGCTTTTGAGTCGTTAGGTCTCTGAGTCGGTGAGGCTGTAGGTCGTGAGTCGTGTGGCAAATAGGACCTTAGTACGACTTAGTGTGGGTCGGCTGCCTGGTGAGTTGGTTGTGTAGATGAGTCGGTAGGGTGTTGGGTCGTGTGTGTCGTTAGGTCGGCTATAAGGTTAAGTCAGAACCCTTGTTTTGAGTTAGGTCGGCACCGCGGTTGAGTCGTTACCGACTTATGTTGAGTCGGCTAGGGGTTAGGACGGCCGCAAGGCTAAGTCGTTAGGTCGCATATAGGAATAAGTCGTGTGACCTTCTTGCTTTGTTGAGTCGTGTGGCAGTTGGGTCGGTAGTACGTTGAGTCGCAAGTCGGCCGTGTGTTAACTCGTGAGGTCCCTGTTGTTGATAGGTCGGCAGGAATTAGGTCGCGCGAGTACTGTAGAGGCTTAGGTTGCAAGGTTAGGTCGGCATGGCAATGAGTCGTGAACGACTCATGGTAAGTCGGCATTGTGATAAGTCGGGGGCGACTCAAGTGTTGGGTCGGCGACGACCTAAGGGACAGCCGAGCTATGGTTGATTCAGCCTATAAATAGAGGGGTTTGGCTCACTTTTTGGCACCGGTTTTTGAAGCGACGAAGTGCTGTCATTTTGAAGACTCGTCTACAACATTTCTTCATCTTCTTTTCTCCATTTCAATCTAGATCTAACATCCATCCAAGATCGAAGATCGAGATCGAAGATCCAAGTGTTCAAGTTGAAGATCTTCATCCGTTTGAGCTAGAATTCATCGTTTCAAGTGAGATTTCGCCGGATCAAGTCGTGATCTTCGCTGTCCAGATCTGAAGTGTTGTGATTTTGAGGTGTTTGGGTGATTTGGTGAGTGGTAGTTATCTCTCACGCGGATCCAAAGGAGTATATGGGATTGGTGATATGTTTATGTGTTAAAGTTAGCGTTTTCTCGCATTTTCCTTAAGTCTGCATGTAGATCCATCATATTTGAAAATGTTTATCTATAGAAGCTATTTAACAAGTATTAGAGACAAAACCCATGTTTTAGATTTGATAGATCTATGCTAAAAACTATGATTTCACATATGTTGGACTTTTGCTCACTTAATTACGAAATTGCCATTATAGTTGATATTGCTTAATATATCTTGTTTGAATGCTTGAATGTTTGAATGTATGTTAGATTTGATTGCTCCAAGTTAGCTTGTAGTTGATTTGGAACAAGATGGTTGAAGATGATTCAAAAGCTAAGTGGAAAGGCTCTTGAATGGTGAAAGCTGCCGATGGTATATGAAGCGGATGTGGAAGCTCATATGGATGGATTCGATGATGGGACTTTGCCGTGATGCGAAGAGGCGAAGTATGAGATCGAGATGGGACTTTGTCAGGATGCGAAAAGGCAAAGTATGGTTGAGTTGAGACTTTGCTTTGGTACGATGAAGCGAAGTATGATGTGAGTCTTGGCTTAATCCAGGCAGGGATCATTCCAAGCATGTTGATAACTTGAAGGGTAGTTCAAGTTGGTTGATAATGGATTGCTCAAGAGGAAGCTTGGGCTAAGTTGATAGAAGTCGTCAAGAAGGATGACAAGGAGGCTTGGATCTCATCGTTATTGAAGGTTCTAGCAAACCTAAAGCAAGAGTACATAGGGACGCCTAAAAGACTACAGGCAGTTAGTCGAGTACTCTGGGCCAAGAAGATAAGTCCTAGGCACAAGGCAGTGTGCGGGGTTTTGTCTAGAACCGGGGTTACCATTAGCCCTTGACAGATGGCTCAGGAAGGAGTCGGTCATTCAATTAACGGTGATTTCGAAGCAAGGTTAACAGTGATAGCCAGAGTCATGGATGTTTGGATGTTTGGTTGTATCATCATTCGGCTTCAAGAGCGGTGTTTTCTGGGTGCTTATCTGATCTTGGTTTAGGCCTTGGGGGTTTGTATTTGGAAAACATCGTCCTTGACTCGAGTGATTATTGCTTTACCTTACTTATCTGCTATGTTATGCTTACTTCTCCTTAGTGTGTGTCTGGGGGCTATCACTGTAGAAAGAGGTGGAGTGGGATGGTTTGGTTCCTATTCCTTTATTTCCTTATGCTCTTTTGGTATGCTTGATTGTTAATTTACTGCTCACTAAGACTTTGTCTGACTCAAGGTTTTATGTCTCCTCTTATTACCTTGGGCTGTTCATCCATGTTTGGGATGGGCAGACTAGGTAGCAGGTGGCAGGTGCTGTGCTTAGAGTAGAGTTTTCCGTTGATGATGGCGAAGACGAGCAGGAGGCTATGCATATTAGTTTTCTTACTATATGTACTGGGTATCCGCTGCTGTATTTGGTTGAGTGATTTGTAGTGAGGCTTTCATGTATGGATTTGAGTAGATGATTGTATAAAACTACTGTGATGCTTATATGATGATGTTCTGTTCTATGGAGCTTCACTATATTATATTTCTCTATTGTATTTTGTCCATGCGCTGTGAGTTGTACGATAGAGATTCTTTTGTTCTGTTTTACCCTGACTATCGTCCATGGCTGCCTGGCACGCCTTTCAGCGCATTATTTCCTTGTTTTGGTGCGGGAGTCATGGGCGGTCGTCACATTTGGTATCAGAGCTTTGGTTAATCGATTTTTAGCCAACGCTCGCTGATGTAACTACGTAAGAGAGACGTAATTGTAATTTGATGGATGATTACTATATATAATATAGTAGTTTAGAAGGGTTTGAACTCCTTATGCAGTTGTTTCTTAAGGTGTTCTAATCATTCTTATTACAGATATTAAGGATGAGTCGAAGAGGGAGACAAGCTGCGAGGGGTAGCCGTGATCCTAGGGAAGCTGTTGATTATGCTCCTATGTTTGAGGCCATGATGACTTCAATCATGAGGAGAATACCAGCTTCAGGATCATCTGTGGATGTGGGAGTTCAAGTCCAAGCTCCGAGACCGGTGGATTTTGCCAAGCTTTGCAAGGATTATACTGCTCTTGGAGGGAAAGTTTTCTTGGGGACGGAGTCGACTATTGAGGTGCAGAGATGGATTGATGCTTGCAAAAGAATCTTTGGTGACTTAGGGATTGAGGATGCAACTAAGAGGAAGCTTGCATCGAGACAGCTTCAGGGAAGAGCTGCTGATTGGTGGAATTCTATCACCATCGATACTCCAGAAGAAGAGATTACTTGGGAGCAATTCCAAGTTAGATTTGAAGCTAAGTTCATCTCTACTTCCCAGAAATCTGTCTTGTTTAAGAGGTTTGTGGAGCTCAAGCAAGGGGGAAGGCCTGTTCTTGAGTATATTTCTGAGTTTGAAGCCTTATCTAAGTATGCCAGATCGTATATTGATTCTCCCTATCAGAAGAATGAGAAGTTTGTGACTGGTCTGGATGCTTATCTTGGGAGGCAGTTAGTGGATCATTTGGACGATCCATTTGAGAAGCTTGTGGAGAAAGCCCTTAGGCATGAGAGTTTGTTTCCTAAGGAAAGTTCTGTTGTTTCTGTAACCAGGGAAGGATCTAAACCACAGCAGAGTGGCAATAAGAAGAGGAAACAACAGCAACAGAGGGGTAGGGATGGCCAGAAGAAGCCGAAGAGTGAAGTGACTTGCTATAACTGCCAGCAGAAGGGCCATCTTTACAAAGATTGTAAGAATCCCAAAGTGCCGGGAAAGTGTTACAACTGTGATAAGCTGGGACATATCAAGAAGGATTGTCCAGAACCGAGGAAAGATAGGCAGGTTGTGCAAGCCTATGCTCTGGGAGCTGTTCCGTCGTCTTCAAGAGCTCCTACTGCTGAGGAGAAGGGGAAGAGTGTGGTGGTCCAAGGTACTCTTTCCATTTGTGGTGTTCCAGTTAGAGTGTTGTTTGATACTGGAGCGTCGCATTCTTTTGTTTGTGATGATTTGGTAGGCCGGTTAGGTTTGAAACCGGATATTGTTGATAGGCCATTGGTTGTGACTAATCCAGTTGGGGGTTCGTCATGTTTGTGTATGATATGCCGTGGTCTGGTTGTATCGAGTCATGATTGCTCGTTTGTTTGTGATTGCTTTGTTCTGAACTTTGCGGGGTTCGGAATTATTTTGGGTATGGACTGGCTTAGGAAGTATGCGGCTAGGATTGATTGTGAGAGGCTGGAGGTGACAGTCGGGAATGTGGAAGGGCGAAAGGTTGTGATACGATGTAAGCATGAGGAAGGCGTCTTCATGAGCTTCATGTATTCGCTGGTTGTTCCACGGGAAGGACTGTCATCGGTGCCTGTTGTGAATGGATTTGAGGATGTCTTTGACGAGGTCAAAGGGTTGCCGCCGCATAGGGAGATCGAGTTTCGTATCGATCTAGTTGAGGGAGCCAGACCTGTTGTGATGCCTCTTAGGCGGATGGCACCGAGGGAGCAGCAAGAGCTGAAGGTGCAAGTTGATGACCTTTTACGGAAAGGATTCATTCGGAGAAGTGTGTCCGAATGGGGTGCGCCCGTTGTGTTCGCAACCAAAGCGGATGGATCGTTGAGGTTGTGTGTTGATTATCGTGAGCTGAATAAGGTGACTAAGAAGAACAAGTATCCATTGCCGAGAATAGATGACTTGTTGGATCAGCTTCACGAGGCTAAGGTGTTTTCTCAGATGGATTTGGCAACGGGATTTCACCAGTTAAGAGTGGCGAGGGATAGTGTGCCGAAGACTGCTTTCAGGACACCATCCGGATTTTATGAGTGGCTGGTGATGCCGTTTGGGTTGACTAACGCGCCAGCATATTTTGTGGATCTTATGAATAGAGTATTCAGAGATCAGTTGAATAAGTTCGTGCTTGTGTTCGTGGATGATATTTTGGTTTATTCCAGAACTGAGGAAGAGCACAAGACGCACTTGAGGATTGTTTTGGAAATCTTGCGGAAACATCAGCTGAAGGCTAAGTTTTCGAAGTGTCACTTCTGGAAGAGTGAAGTGAGGTTCTTAGGTCATGTTATTTCTGGAAATGGAATAGCGGTTGATCCCGCTAAGGTGGCAGCGATCCAGGATTGGGTTAGGCCTAAGAATGCATCTGATGTGAGAAGTTTTCTTGGATTAGCAGGATATTATCGTCGGTTTATCAAAGACTTTTCCAAGATAGCTGCACCGTTGACAGGATTGACGAAGAAGAATCAAATGTTCAGATGGAATGATAAGTGTGAACAAGCTTTCATAATCCTGAAAGAGCTACTGACGAGCGCTCCTGTTTTGACTATTCCAAGTGGGAATGATGAGATGGTGGTTTACACCGATGCATGTGGCACTGGACTAGGAGCGGTGCTAATGCAGAAGCATAAAGTTGTTGCGTATGCTAGTCGACAACTAAAGCCGCATGAAAGGAATTATCCGACTCATGATTTGGAGTTAGCGGCGATTGTGTTTGCTTTGAGGGTGTGGAGACATTATCTATTGGGAGTTAGATTTGAGTTGTTTACAGATCATAAGTCGTTGAAGTATCTGTTTTCCCAAAAGGATTTGAATCTTCGACAGCAACGGTGGCTAGAGTTCTTAGCATCGTATGATTTTGGTATAGCCTATACTCCAGGGAAAGGTAACGCAGTGGCTGATGCGTTAAGTCGAAGACATGCAGGATTGGGAGCCATGTTTTCGGAATGGAAGAGTCTTGAGTATTTGGCTGGATTTGACTTCAGGCCTAGATGTGAATTGGAACCTGAGATGTTGGCAAACTTATCGATAAGGCCTACACTTGTGGAAAGAATTGGTGAGAGCCAAAGGCGAGATGATAAGCTTGTCAAGATTATCCGTGATTTGGAATCTGGATTGGATCCAGAGAAGGATAAAGGATTCGAGGTCGATCGAGAGGGTTGGCTTCGAAAGCAAGGACGATTGGTTGTTCCCGATATTGATGGATTGAGAGATGAAGTTCTGAGGGAAAGTCATCACTCGAAGTTGACAATTCATCCAGGTGGAAATAAGATGTATCGGGATATGAAGAGAGCTTACTACTGGGAAGGTATGAAGAAAGATGTTGGAAGTTTTATTTCCAAGTGTATGAATTGTCAGTTGGTAAAAGCTGAGCAGAAGAAGCCCAGTGGATTACTTCAGCCATTAGAGGTTCCTACGTGGAAGTGGGAGCAAGTGTCGATGGATTTTATTGATGGTCTACCTAGAACCAGGACAGAGAATGAAGGGATTTGGGTTATTGTAGATCGTTTGACCAAGAGTGCAAGGTTCATTCCTGTTCGATCGACAAGAACTGCATCGAAGTTGGCTGAGTTGTATGTGAAGTGGATTGTTCGATTCCATGGTGTTCCGAAGAGTATAGTGAGCGATCGAGATCCGTTGTTCACTAGTGGATTTTGGAAGAGCTTCCAGGAAGTTTTGGGAACTGAGTTGTGTTTGAGTACAGCTTATCACCCTCAAACAGATGGTCAGACTGAGAGAGTCAACCGAGTTTTGGAAGATCTCCTTAGAGCTTGTGTTTTGGACTTCGGAGGATCATGGGAGGATCACCTTCATTTGGTGGAGTTTGCTTATAATAACAGTTATCAGTCGAGCATTGATATGGCACCATATGAGGCATTATATGGAAGACCGTGTAACTCTCCGACATGTTGGTTGGAAGCTGGAGAAAAGCTGATACTTGGGCCAGAGATGATTCGACAGACTTCGGATTGTATAGAGATCATTCGACAACGAATGAGGGCAGCCCAAGATCGTCAGAAAAGTTATGCAGATAATCGTCGAAAGGATTTGGAATTCGACGTAGGTGATATGGTTTTTGTGAAGATTTCTCCATTGAAGAATGTTATTAGATTCGGGAACAAAGGAAAGTTAACTCCAAGATTTGTTGGACCATTCCCGATTGTCGAGCGAATTGGAAAGCTCGCTTATAGATTGGAGTTACCGGAAAAGATGGCGGGTGTGCACAATGTTTTTCATGTATCTTGTCTACGGAAGTATGTGCACGACCCTACTACGGTGGTTTCTGCTGATAGCTGTGAAGACTTAGAGGTTGATCCAGTGGTTACGAGACCTCGTAAGCCGCTTCGTATTGTTGAAACCGATACGAAACAGCTTAGGAGGAAGACGATTACGTTGCTCAAGGTACAATGGAGTGACGATGTTAACGACTGTACATGGGAGGAGGAAGAGAGGATGAAGGCAGCTCATCCCGGACTCTTCGAGGTATGGCCCTAAAGTGTCGTGACATCTCATGAATTTGTAGCTTGTTCTAAGTCTTAGAATTCTGCATGCTAGGCTAGAATTGGATGCATGGTTTGTTGATTGCTATGGATGGTAGGCATGCGGAATATCTTTGATTTCTGTTGTTTGCTTGGAATTTCGGGGGCGAAATTCCTAAGGGGGAGAGAATGTAACGACCCGTATTTTACGTGTCGATAGATCGTAGAATTTGCAGGTCGATAGTGTTGTTTGTGTTGCCTCTAGCTTGAGTCGTTTAGAAGTTAACCCGGGTGGAGTATGAGTTGTGACCGACTCATGAGCATTGCCGAGCTAAGGGATGAGTCGTGACCGACTCATAGGGGACCGACTCAAGGAGGGGTTACGGGTTGGAGTGTTGGCCGAGATAAGGAAGCAACCGACTTAAGTTAGGTAAGTCGTTTGGACGAGTTAGTGGGTCAGGTGATGAGTCATAGCCGAGTTAAGGCTTGAGTCGTTACCGACTCATGGTGGCCGACTCATGAGAGTTAATGACCTATAGTGTTAGAGCGACTTAGAGAAGGAGCGAGTGTAGGTGTGGCCGAGTTAGTATGTGACCGAGTCAAGAGAGGAACGACTCATGGTCTAGGCCGAGTCAGCGGGTTAAGGGTTAGCAAAATGAGTCGTTGCCGACTCATAGTGTTAGGGATCCAGTAGTTTAGACCGACCTAAGGAAGTGACCGACTTAGGGAGTTGGGTCGGTAGATGTTGAGTCGGCTAAGGCTTAGGTCGGTGGGCCGACTTAGTGGATAAGTCGTTAGGGACTTAGGCTTTTGAGTCGTTAGGTCTCTGAGTCGGTGAGGCTGTAGGTCGTGAGTCGTGTGGCAAATAGGACCTTAGTACGACTTAGTGTGGGTCGGCTGCCTGGTGAGTTGGTTGTGTAGATGAGTCGGTAGGGTGTTGGGTCGTGTGTGTCGTTAGGTCGGCTATAAGGTTAAGTCAGAACCCTTGTTTTGAGTTAGGTCGGCACCGCGGTTGAGTCGTTACCGACTTATGTTGAGTCGGCTAGGGGTTAGGACGGCCGCAAGGCTAAGTCGTTAGGTCGCATATAGGAATAAGTCGTGTGACCTTCTTGCTTTGTTGAGTCGTGTGGCAGTTGGGTCGGTAGTACGTTGAGTCGCAAGTCGGCCGTGTGTTAACTCGTGAGGTCCCTGTTGTTGATAGGTCGGCAGGAATTAGGTCGCGCGAGTACTGTAGAGGCTTAGGTTGCAAGGTTAGGTCGGCATGGCAATGAGTCGTGAACGACTCATGGTAAGTCGGCATTGTGATAAGTCGGGGGCGACTCAAGTGTTGGGTCGGCGACGACCTAAGGGACAGCCGAGCTATGGTTGATTCAGCCTATAAATAGAGGGGTTTGGCTCACTTTTTGGCACCGGTTTTTGAAGCGACGAAGTGCTGTCATTTTGAAGACTCGTCTACAACATTTCTTCATCTTCTTTTCTCCATTTCAATCTAGATCTAACATCCATCCAAGATCGAAGATCGAGATCGAAGATCCAAGTGTTCAAGTTGAAGATCTTCATCCGTTTGAGCTAGAATTCATCGTTTCAAGTGAGATTTCGCCGGATCAAGTCGTGATCTTCGCTGTCCAGATCTGAAGTGTTGTGATTTTGAGGTGTTTGGGTGATTTGGTGAGTGGTAGTTATCTCTCACGCGGATCCAAAGGAGTATATGGGATTGGTGATATGTTTATGTGTTAAAGTTAGCGTTTTCTCGCATTTTCCTTAAGTCTGCATGTAGATCCATCATATTTGAAAATGTTTATCTATAGAAGCTATTTAACAAGTATTAGAGACAAAACCCATGTTTTAGATTTGATAGATCTATGCTAAAAACTATGATTTCACATATGTTGGACTTTTGCTCACTTAATTACGAAATTGCCATTATAGTTGATATTGCTTAATATATCTTGTTTGAATGCTTGAATGTTTGAATGTATGTTAGATTTGATTGCTCCAAGTTAGCTTGTAGTTGATTTGGAACAAGATGGTTGAAGATGATTCAAAAGCTAAGTGGAAAGGCTCTTGAATGGTGAAAGCTGCCGATGGTATATGAAGCGGATGTGGAAGCTCATATGGATGGATTCGATGATGGGACTTTGCCGTGATGCGAAGAGGCGAAGTATGAGATCGAGATGGGACTTTGTCAGGATGCGAAAAGGCAAAGTATGGTTGAGTTGAGACTTTGCTTTGGTACGATGAAGCGAAGTATGATGTGAGTCTTGGCTTAATCCAGGCAGGGATCATTCCAAGCATGTTGATAACTTGAAGGGTAGTTCAAGTTGGTTGATAATGGATTGCTCAAGAGGAAGCTTGGGCTAAGTTGATAGAAGTCGTCAAGAAGGATGACAAGGAGGCTTGGATCTCATCGTTATTGAAGGTTCTAGCAAACCTAAAGCAAGAGTACATAGGGACGCCTAAAAGACTACAGGCAGTTAGTCGAGTACTCTGGGCCAAGAAGATAAGTCCTAGGCACAAGGCAGTGTGCGGGGTTTTGTCTAGAACCGGGGTTACCATTAGCCCTTGACAGATGGCTCAGGAAGGAGTCGGTCATTCAATTAACGGTGATTTCGAAGCAAGGTTAACAGTGATAGCCAGAGTCATGGATGTTTGGATGTTTGGTTGTATCATCATTCGGCTTCAAGAGCGGTGTTTTCTGGGTGCTTATCTGATCTTGGTTTAGGCCTTGGGGGTTTGTATTTGGAAAACATCGTCCTTGACTCGAGTGATTATTGCTTTACCTTACTTATCTGCTATGTTATGCTTACTTCTCCTTAGTGTGTGTCTGGGGGCTATCACTGTAGAAAGAGGTGGAGTGGGATGGTTTGGTTCCTATTCCTTTATTTCCTTATGCTCTTTTGGTATGCTTGATTGTTAATTTACTGCTCACTAAGACTTTGTCTGACTCAAGGTTTTATGTCTCCTCTTATTACCTTGGGCTGTTCATCCATGTTTGGGATGGGCAGACTAGGTAGCAGGTGGCAGGTGCTGTGCTTAGAGTAGAGTTTTCCGTTGATGATGGCGAAGACGAGCAGGAGGCTATGCATATTAGTTTTCTTACTATATGTACTGGGTATCCGCTGCTGTATTTGGTTGAGTGATTTGTAGTGAGGCTTTCATGTATGGATTTGAGTAGATGATTGTATAAAACTACTGTGATGCTTATATGATGATGTTCTGTTCTATGGAGCTTCACTATATTATATTTCTCTATTGTATTTTGTCCATGCGCTGTGAGTTGTACGATAGAGATTCTTTTGTTCTGTTTTACCCTGACTATCGTCCATGGCTGCCTGGCACGCCTTTCAGCGCATTATTTCCTTGTTTTGGTGCGGGAGTCATGGGCGGTCGTCACAGATTTCTAGTATGGATTTTTGGTTTTCTGATTTATTCTAGATTTCAGATTGGATTTTGGTCGGATTTTTATCTGGTTTTTGGTAAATGGTCGTTGGGAATGGACTATGCTTGGCAAGGGGTAAGTCGCTTTGTCCAAACGTAGCGAATCGGCTTATTCAGGTCGTCAAGTATGGACTTTGCTCGACAAGGGTATGAAGAGACTAGGATTCGTCCTAGGACTTAGCCCTATAATATCGGTTACTATTTTAGGTCATCGGGTATGGACTATACTCGGCTAGGGTCCAGAGCAGCCAAGATTTGGCTTAGGACTTAAGCCATGGCATTACTCAATGTTCAGGGGTAGTAAACCAGGAACACCAAGGCATTACTCAACACAGGTCGTTGAGTGCGGGTTACACTTGGCAAGAACCCGGAGAGGTTATGTATTTGGATATTGGTTATGAATAGCTAAGGGCCCGGAATGGCCTCGGATTTGGATATAGACCTGGAAAAGTCCTGGATTCAATTATTGGTTATTGGATATGGATGGATTAGAACTCGATCGTCGGGTTCAGATGGACATAAAGTTGTCTAAGGATTTGGTTACTGGATTCGGAATCGGGTATTAGCTCAGAGTGGTCGTGGAATCGAATAAGGATAATGACACGACACTTGATAGGATGGCTTGGTAATATATTGGATTATGCATCGAATAGAATGGCTACGGATGGAATATGGACTTTGGATGTCCAATTTAAAGCCATTCAAAATACGCCTTCCTACTACAAGGCATGTTTTAGGGGGAAATGTTACCCCGCCTTTTGGTCAAGGCCGGGATACCAACAAATTGGCTATAAAAGATGGATATTAGGATTGGAGATCGATTGGAAACATGGTTGTAATCGATACCGTCAAAATTTGACCGAGCTCCAATCAAGATGGGATCGAGTGGGAATGATGAGCAAGGTTAGGAAAGGCTGCTTTTCGAATTTTAGGTCGATCGGATTTCATATGCTCAAGTTATGGAGGGATTAATGTTGAAGAGAAATGGTTAGCATCGATACCTTCGGATCGATATTGTTCGTATCGATCAACATGGATTACTCCAGATCGATGGATGTCATTCATATCGATATGGTTCGTACCGATCGAGGGATATCGACAGGTGGATGCGAATATGGATAACACACATGGATTTGGACTGATAGTAGGTCGTATCGATCAGGGATGGACTCAGCGGTTCAATTTGGATCGATGGTTTCGTATTGATCGATACGAGCTAGGATATGGGAAATGCACTTGGAACTACGCTTTGGATCAGTCACAGTGCGTATCGATCATGTTCCTGATCGATACGAAATTCTATGCTTGGGATTGACAAGAACAAGGGAGCAACCGATGGGTACGAAGAAGAAAAACTCGGATTGATACGAAGGATAGATATGAACACCATGTATACGAACACTACACCAAAACAAACAAATCCTATAAGTGTTACAAATAATTTCAATAACACTTTTTAAGTGTTACTAATGGCCTGTGAGGAATGGAGCGGTCAAATTTTTGACACTTATAAGTGTTACGAACTTACATATTACTAACACTTATAAGTGTTGGTACCTAAATATACGGTAACGCTTATAAGTGTTGGTACAGAAATATAAGGTAACACTTATAAGTGTTGGTACAGAAATATACGGTAACGCTTATAAGTGTCGAAAAATGATTATTTAGTAACACATATACGTGTTGTTACACATAAAATGCTTTGCTTATCATTTAGGTTTATAACATAGGTAAGCGTTGTTATCCAAAATATTGATAACATTTGTATGTGTTACTAACTGAAATTATGTTTTTACCCTATTTTATACACAATTAGTATCGAATTCTTAAAACAAATGAATATAATATGTCATAAATGATGATGTCCATATAACACATATAATTCATCATATCAATTCGATATGAAGTCTAAAATGCTTCCATATCTCAAATGCAACAATATCATATTTAGATAATACTATAATATGAGCTACAAGCTTTCCAGTTTCAAAATACCACAAATATCTTATCCAAATTACAAAAAACAAGATAAAGTTTTACTACTGATAAATCGAATTTTAGATATTGCGAAGACGAAACACGGGCCACATCACAAAGCCCGCATCTAAAAATTCACAAAGCTTTCAATGCCCATTTTGAGGACCATCGTAAATTGGTGCTTCAGGTTATAAAAGTTCCGTTATCCAAACAACTTTTTCAACATTTGAAACTATCTCTTTGAAAAGACATAGTTTGTGTTCCAATATAAGCTTTTGCTACATTCTTCTTCGTATCTTGTGATAGTAGCATTACAAATTTTTTACCTCTTGTGGATGATCCATCATCATTTGACGGAATAAGCGAACTGGCAACTCCAATATTCAAAGGACATTTATCCAAGTTGGAAGCGGTTTCCATCATAGGCATCACATTACCATCATTAAGGTTATGTTGTAACCCTGGTACCGTTAGGAAAGATGAAGCAAATGATTTAAGAGCCTCATTGATTTGGCTCAACACTTGATTCGCCACTTGACTTGCAACTTGATTTTCCACTTGGTTTTGTAATTCTGATGATCATTGACGAAAATCTTCCTTTTTATTCTTATCGACAATTGCTTTTGAAGCTTACACCAACTTTACTTGTTTTGTAGAGTAAGTGGAGCTAATTGCACGATAATAGTTTTTCTTTCTATTGGAGCCAAAAACTTTAGATATGGGATCATTGTCAAGGTCATATGTGTTTGCTTCTTCGTTACCACTACATTCCAACTTCTGTTTTTCTTCCTCTTCCTCCACAAATGCCTACATTCAATATGTCAAATGAGAATTCAAACATCAAAATTACTACTAATTGAGACTTAGCTTTCATTGTATAAAAATAGAGAACAGTAGTGCGCTTCCAACTCAACTATTCATGTATGTGTAGGTTAAGTATAGATCGTTTACTCAATTATAATCAGGTCTAACATATAATCTAAGGCATCGGTGCATTATTAGATCCAATCATTACCCATGACAGGCAACTGACCATGGACCAAAAGCATATATACCGGTCCACAGTTAATCATGTAAAATAATGACTAGTGAGGTATAGAGTATGCTGCATATGTCTTGGATTTTCATGATGCAAGAGAAAATCATGTTGAGGGTGGGATGAACTCTAATGACAGCTACTGCCTCTACCAATATTGCAGCTATCTTTGCCAAGTCAAAAAGAAAAACTAGCTTAATCAAATATACATAGTACCCACACACATGGATAATCATACATACTCTACTCATCCATATAATCAAACACCCGTTCCGCATTAATGGCGTGGTCTCGCAAACACACATGCGTATTCAAACCCAAATGAACAACTAATAAGTCAAAGAAACACAACTAAGACAAAACTAGACTAAGGAAACTGACTACATAGCCATACATGCACTTAGGTTGTGCACTCAAAAACCCAAGATATGTACAGTGGGCAATATTTTTCAATTATTGCCGAGTACCTCAACTTAACAAGCCTCATGCACTTTGAAAAGAGTGGTTTTATTCATATGTTATGTGTACCATTCGATTAAGCAATACAGATCTATTTCTTCACAAGTTTTACATCACTTGAAAAAAGAAGGAAAAAAAATCATTAAGCACAAGTTTTACATCACTTGAAAAAAGAAGGAAAAAAAATCATTAAGCACTGTATCAAGGTATAAATGTACTAACGTAAAATAAATCATCTCTAAAAAGTAAACATAGGTGAAGGACGTACATAAGATTTAGAACCTTAGACGCAAGTATGCTGTCAGGTCAACATCCTAATTAATAAGTTCCACAGCATGGTTCATGATTTTGATTTATCTCTGCTCAAACTGCAAACGAATGGTAAAGCTATAACAATATTCACACACGTTTTGCTTGGCTAATTTAAAGTCAGTTCAAATTAGCTATAATACTCTAAAGTAGATCATAATTGAGTCAATAATAAGCATAGGCCATTGATACGGATGAAAAAATGAATGGGAAAAGCTCAAAGTTGTTATTTGCACATGCAACTAAAGTACAAGATGATGAAGAGTTAAAATAGTCTAGTTTACTCATCTTTTTTGTTTTAGGAAATGGTCTCTGGATGATTAAATGTTGCTGCACCATCTATTGCTTTACCATTTTTGCTGTTACCAATAGCTACATATCTTCTTAAGGCTCTTTGAAGTTTTAGTCGTCACAAAACATTTAAACAACTACACGAAAAAAGTATGATCTCATGCATGTCTAAACTGATAGTACTTAAGATTATCTTCACATGGGAATATTTTCCTACTTGCTTCCTATCTTCGTCATTGTATTTTACATTTAACTATCGATACAAACAGTTAAAAACAATGAACATAAATTCCATTTGACAATCTGTTCACTTTGTGGCTTTTTGAAAAGGGTTGTCACTGTCTAAGCTTTAATTTATAATGGCATACTGTAAAACAAGATTAATGCAGGCCAAGATTGATAACATAAACAAAGGATACTGCATTGTTCATAAATCTTTTAACGTAAACAAAATTAGAACCAACCTTGAAGATTTAAAGCATGCTAAAATTTAACAGAGGAAGTTATATACCATAAGAATATATACTACATTAAGATATATAAAAATTTCAATTCCGGCATATTTAATAATCATATAATATGGTTATACCGTATTACATAGTAAAAGAATATCCTTAAGATTCTATTCAGAGCATTCTTCTAATTGTTTTGGCCTTCAACTAAGGTGGTAGATTTCTATCAAACCTTAGCATATGTTTTCAAGATTAGCAGCTCAAAAAAAGTGTTTGTTTAAATAATAAAATTTAGTATACACACTTAGTCGAATATAATTATGCAGTATAAGTGAAAATGATTGAATTTCAAGTGTTAATGAAAATAATTATGCATCTCTGAACATAAAGTGAAATAATGAAATAACTGGACCAAAAAATATAAGTGTTAATGTACTTGAGATATGTAATTTAGTGTTCCTATAAATTTAGTCTATTATCACAAATAACTCCACTACATTAAATGTTTATCCTCTTAGTGAAAATGATTTGGAAAATAATATACATTTTGAGATAATAAAAGGAAAAAATGGACAGTAAAAAAGGCATATAACCTAGGTTGATTCAAGATAAAAAAAATCCTCATTTCCCACTTGTACACCCTTGGACACAACAAAACACGCAATAATTCTTAAACTAGCATCACCTACTTTTGTAACTCAACTTTTCACCATAAAGCAAATGGTTAAAAAAAATTGATAGTTTGATTTAGTAACATAATACACCACATACACTTTCTCTCAAATGTGCATGCTTAAGTTTACTACTACTGTTTTGACGTGGTGCATATATAAATTTAGAATAGTGGACTTCATGCATTTTCTTTCAAATAAAATTTAGTTTTGAATTTTTTTGGTTCAAAATTTAAATATCATATGATTTCATCACATTCAAAATTTATGCGGTTAATATTTCGCATCCATACATAATTTTGAATTCATGTTTTCGAAAGGTGCGAATTGTACCCAGTTTAAAAATGTAAAAAAAATTGTTTAAAAATAGTTCAAAGAAATTAGAAGTTCAAAAAATATATTTTGATTTATATTTCATATGCATACTTCAAAACCCTTATCTCAAATTTAATTCGAAGTTCAAAAATCATATTTGAAAATCCTATTTCAAACAATGTTTAAACTATGTTTTTAAAACTTTAAAGCAAATTTTTATGAGACAAATTTGTCTAGAACAGAGAGGGGAAGATGAACCAAGCAATTGGAAATAAAATAGCTGTTTCACTAGCATAAAAAAGCATCATACTTGATAATAATAACAACATCAATAACATTAGCATTACCTCCATTTTTTTGTGCTTCAGCTATTACATGAAGAGCTATTGTTGCTTTCCATGAAGCCTCTGGACCAAATATCACCACAGCACGTCTCTGCCAAAGCAAAAACATGAAATTATAAAGATGCTTGTCAGAGTCAACCTCTTGATATACCAAAAAAGCATAACGAATATACCAAATATTCTCAAATTCTGATTTAAAACTCAAAAAGGCATTTAGAAAATTCATTCAATCCATATTGAAATAAAAATGTAAAGATGCTTGTAAAAATCTACAATTCATGAATTTATTATCTCCATAACAAAGTAAAATGGAACAAAATAGAAAAATATATGAACGAATTAACACTACGGAAATGGCCAGCTAGTTGCTCCTATATGTAAAACCACTCCCTGCTTCCTAGCCATTTCTTCTACATGTAGTACAAATTCATCATCCGCTAGTTCAAATCCAGTTGGCGCATATTGGTTCTGCAAGTATAGTCTACACCTAAATGAATAAGAGAAATTGTTACCCAATCAAAGAAAAAAAACTATTATTTAATTTTAAGATAGCTCAGTTAGTTGGGAATCACTTATCTATTTCTTTTAGAAACCTGTCATAAGCAGGAAAGTGAAGTTTGTTTGAAGTAGGTTCCGTAAGAGTTTCAAATGTTAATATAGTTAATACAATAACTTTAAATTTAATTTAGTCAATTTAAACTTAAATTTAACTTTAAATTTAATTTACTTTCAGATAGTTATTTTTAACTTTAACTTTAAATTTAAACACATTTTTTTTTACAATTGATTTCTATATTAAAGTTTCATACCTTGAAACAACAAAATCTCAGATATAAACTGTATTATATTTTCTTATTTAAATAGTACTATAGAGTTCACTTTATTATTATTATTGTTACTACTATTATACTGGAAGAAAGTCCAGTTCTTCATAAAAGAATATAAAACGCAAGTGGTTCTAGAGACAAAATCAAATACCTTGTATAACTAAACACATCAATCACAAAAAAAGAACTAGATCACAAAGGCTATAGGGAAACAATAATTAAAATAGAATAGCCTATGATTCCAGTCAACCATCTCACGCATTCCTAAACCCGTCAAGTGTATCAGCAAATATATGAACCCAAAGATACAACACTTTAGCAACTAAAACATAAAAACAAACACATATTATTATACAAGTTCACATGAATTCACTCAATCTATCTGAACACACTCAGTCTAATATATAACAGCTCCCACTTTTGTATATGCATAGATGTATAGTTGAGGTTGATATTGCCAAATCCCCTTTTCAAACATTAGCAAGCAAAAAAATGGAGAAACTTATATATCTAGATGCAGACATACACACAGTTAAGTGCTTGCAATATAAACACATGCATTAACCCATCACTCTCATAACACACGCATAAATTCATGCACATGCACTGTTGCTCACATTTATATAATAAAAGTTGCACAAACCATCTACATACACACACGAATTCATAGAAACACACACACTACACACACGTACATTAAAACAAGCACAACTACTCACCCAAGAAAAACACATATATATAATTCAACATACTTATTATTGGCTGAGTTCCATCCTAAATCAATTAGTTGACACCAAGAGTTGCTGTTTAATTTAAATCTGGATGTTGGTTTGGCCAAGGGTTTGGTGCCATATGTATATTTGTGGTGATACCTGATTCATAAAAAATTACAATGTGTACCTAATTCATAAAAAATGCAGTGTATACATTCTAGATAACTATTTGGTGCCATATGTATATTTTGATGAAGTGTTCCATGTTTTTTTTAACTTAAATAAATGTGCCACATGAATGGAATTTAGGTAATGACCAAAGGCAAACATCTTGAAAAGTAATATAACACAGGTAAATAAGCACCATAAGCTTAAATATATGCACGCTGATAAACATACACATATACATATTGCGTAGAACTAAACAACTAGGAGCAGTAACATCTAATTAAAGTCATAGTTTTAGAATCACCATCATACCTTTCAGCGTAAATACAAAAGAATTCTTAAGCAGGTATGACAGATTAACATATCTATTACATTAAACTTCTCTAAAATTTTAAGGGTATAAAACGTATTAGAAAATTTGGTAAGGCGAAAATCAAACATCAAATGTGTTAAAACTACAAAGAAATCAAGAAACAAATAAATATTTAAACATATGCATATGTAATTGAGGCATACGATGCATAATAAATGAAAGCACAACATATTTGATTTTTTATTGGAACTAACTTTTCTTTGAAAAACACAAATACCTTTTAATCGGATTGCTTATGGACTAGAGTTTCTCCTCTACTTCTTTGATCATCATAGGGTTTTTTCTTCAGTACCAAACCAAGTGAACACTGTAGGAAGGGGCTAAATGAGCTGGACAACTGCTACAAATAATAATGCAAGGACTGAATAAAAATAGCACTACTTACCATTTGAATCTTACGTACGTGAAAAACTCTACATCTCTAGCAAAAATCTTGAAACCACACCATGTATCATGAATTCCTAGACCATTAGCAAATGGAACAACAAAATGGAACCTTTAATTAGAAATTTTGAGACCACTCCCTCGTTGCAATAGCCTGCTTCTGGAGACAAGATTGCAAACAAAATGCAACAATTGTCGATCCAACCACCTCGAGAACAGCGGCCGCGAGATACCAGTCAAACCCAATCAACCGATTCATTCAAGCTACCAATCGTGGTGAGATGTAGTCGATGTTGAAGCTGGCGTCAGGGATCTATTGAAGTCATGTCAGCAAGCTATTGAAGCTGGCGTCATTTGTGAGCAGAGATAACCCTAAATTAACTAAAATTCAATGGCCATGAAAATGGGGTAAGTGTTAGAAAAGGGAGCGTATGGATAATTACACAAGGCTCAATTTATTAACGGGTTATTTATGGGTTTGCCAATTGCCGTGACACTTATTTGTGTTGGAAAAGATAATTAATATGTTGCAAAGTTTATACAAAAGAATATTTATTTTTCCTAACATTTTTTCAGGTTTGCTAACACTTTTTTATAGTTGGAAGTTTGTAACATTTACAAATTTTAGAAATTTACAAGTATTGTAACGACCCATAAATTTTCGATGTTTAAATTTTGTTAATTTAATAATATTCTATGAGTTAATATTGAAAGAAATAAAATGTTGTAATTTAATAATGGAATAATAACTGAATTAAAGTGAAACAATGTTAATACAAGTTAATTATCAACAATCTTAATGAAATTCCAATTCATTGTATTTAAACATGCTATGATTGGTTAAAAAAAATTAATAAGTAACAAATGTAAACATTTAATTATTGTATAAAATAGATAGTTAAGGGTAATTGGTAAGATCGGTATTGTATAAGGGATTATAATATGTGTTGTATTAATGTGTGCATTGATTATAGTGGGATGTAAAAGGTAAAGAGTAAATTTACAAATGTTATAAAATGTATAATGGTGACAACAATCGTTCCTTACCAATGTATTTAATCAATAGTAATTAAATGTAATTAAACATTACCTTATGTAAGTTAAGATAATAACTGAAATTTTTTGAATGTAAAATCAATAGAAACGTTAATTATATGCCTAAATGGCAATTGATTTAAAAAAAATTGAAACCAATATAAATAAATGAATTGGAATATTAAGTGTGTATAAGTGATTAAATCTCAGCATAATGGAAATAAAATAGTTAACACAAATAAAAGATGAAATTAGAATTATATAGATGATTTAAACGTTTGTTGTAATTAATGAACTTTTAAATGTAATTAAAAGTTAAGGGTAACAATGGTTATAAGTTACCTATTTATTTAGTTCATAAAATTTGTTTTACTTAATTTGTGCAATTAATATAGATTAAATTTGTAATCGAAGAATGTTAATTCAATAGGATGTAACCAATGAAAATTTTAATCATAATATGACTATTGATTTGAATAAAAATAGAAATCATGTTTGATCAATTTATTGTAGTTTATATTATGATAAATGGATATATTGCAATTGAACGTAAGTAAATTTTACATTAATATGGAATAAGACAATAATTGTAGTGTCAACATAATGAAAGGTATAGAAATGTAAACTTTATTTACAAGGCTATGATTTATGAAATAAAAAGATAGAAACCTATGTTAATAATTTCATAAGGTATTGTTGATTTAATAGTAGGAGTGTAAATCAAAAAGAATAAAAATGAATAAGTTTAGTAAAGGAGTAAACATATGTTTATTAGCTGAAAGATTGATTGTAGAGATGAGTAACTATTATTTTGTGAGAAATGTGTAATTACTATTTGCATCCAATAATGTAAATATGTTTAAGTTACTATTAGATAGGAAAAATTGTTTAATTCTCATTACATTCATTTAGTCCATTTTGAAACTTAATCAACTGAAATGAATGTAATTGAAAATTTCTAACTAATATGAGAGAGAATACTAATTGTAAATTAATAGGTGTAATTAAAAGCAGCTTATGTTTTGTGAAAATTAGAAAAGTTTGATTTAATAAAAAGAACATTTACATCAAATGAATGAATGTTTCATTTATGAATGTAGGTCTAATTTCATTAAAATATAGAATAGAATGATTGATTTTAAAAAAAGAAATATATATTTATTTGAATTGTGTTTTAGCTTACAGATTGATTACAAGAGAATAGGAAAATAATATATTTCAGTAAGTTATTTATTACTCTTGTGTATAAACAATTTTTCTATTTTTTTCATGCATTTTAGTTGTCTTTTTTAAAATTTAACTTTGTAAGTGATTGCAATTAATATAGTTCAAATGTTTCAATTAAAAGGAAAGAAATGGTGATTGCAATTAATAGATTTAACAAAAAAATGCACGTTTTGTGTTAGACAAAATTTAATGCTAGTTTACTACATATATGTTTATACCTAAATTCAAACTTATGTTTTAGATTAAAATTTAATGCTAGTTTATATTGAAATCTCATACGTTGTTAAATTAAATATTAATAGGAGATGATAAAGGGGGTAAAATAAATTTACACTTGACTATTTGTAACGATCCCAGATTTTAAGTAAGTTTAAATTGATAGTAAATTTAATTTTTAATAAAAAAATTGTGAAATAATTTGGTAATTAATATTTATATTAGTTAAATTATGAATCGGTTAAGAATTAATTTGGATGTTTGAATATAAATAACAAATGAGTAAATAAAATGTTGGATAGTTAAACTTCAAAAAAACAATAGAATTCAATATCTTAAAATTTTAGTTATGTAAACTATAAATAAATAAAAAATTGAATGATGATTTTTAGGTTATATTACAAAGTAACACATTAGATAAAAAAAAAATTCTAACAACATATTAACAATAGGATTTTAGTTATATTACAGAACAAAGTATAATTGTTTTCAAACATATGATAAGTATGTAGGCTAAGTTAGAGACAATAATAAATGCACATATCCTTAGCCCACCATAACACATATCATTTCAGTCACTTAAACAAAAGAAGAAGAAAAATATCTTATTAGCAACTGAAATAAAAATAATAATAATAAAATAAAACAAGACACATGCATTTAATGCAACATACCTCTAACATTTAATGCAAGCACCTTCAGCATGCCTTTTGTACACAAGAAACTATCAGCCTACAAAACCTGTCAATTTTATCAACCTGTAACTCATTTCTTTTATATATATCCTTCTTACTTCATTCGTTCACTACACAGCAAACCCAAAAAGTTATATTGCAAGCATTTTTATTTTTACAAACTCAAACATCATTTAAGCAATAAACAAAAAGTAAGAAGATTGCAGAAGAATCAAGCTTGAAATTTCACATTCTGTTTCAACACATAGCAAGCTCTATTCGTTTCTAAACCAGGTGAGTAACTTTTATTTTCAAGCCTGATTCTCCTCTGTTTTATCAATAGACAGGTGAGCAAACTGACCTGTTCTAATGATTTAATCTATTTATATATGTGATACTTCTAGCTGTTGTGAAAGTTGCATTGAACTATGATGTTCTGTGAGAATGCATGTCTGTGTGTATGTTATATATTCACAAGTGTATACTCTTTGTTAAATTTACAAGCTTAAAAAAACCCATTACAAAAGGAAAAAAAAAGAATGAAGTAAACAAAACAACATGCTCTGTTCTTCTTTGTTCTTCCAAGAAACATGTAAGCAAACCTCTTAACCCTGATTTTTATCTGGATGTTTGGATTTGTATGAGAAGCTATGTTGTGAATATATATGAATGTTGTGCCTGAGTTTATGTGTATATAAGTGTGTAATTGGGTTTATAACTGATGACAGGTATGAATACATCCTGTTCAAACATACAGGCTGCAAATAAAAAAAATAAAAAAAAGGAAAAAAAACCAATACTCCTTTCTCTGATCCATTATAGGCTTCAAGATTTAAACAAACTTTGTTCATACAATCAGAATCTAACTTGTAAAAATTGTTTTAAGTTAAATTTGAAAATAACTTTTACTAGAGGAAGAAATATGCAGTAAAACTCAAATTGATGTCAAAATTTAGGTATCATAAATTTTTGATTTACTTATACGGCATGATTTACTTTAGGAAATCATGATTTTTAAAAGAGAAACCAAGATTTTTAAATTAGTAAATTATGAAAACTTGCTGGTTGAACTTAAATTGGGTTTTAACGAAATTATGATGCTTAGAGGGTTTATAGATCTCGAGATTGAAGTTGAAGCTCGCTGGAAGATTGAAGACCATCAGAAAAATATTCGATAATTTTATAATGTATTGTGGATGGCGAACGAGGGTGATTTTGGACTTAACCCTAGTTTTTAGTGAGGGGGGTGAAACTGGTCACCGTGATTTAGTCAAGACTTCGGATTTACATCGGTCGTGGGGGAACGAATTGTGGGTGATCGTGGGAGCTTCGCCCGGAGTCGCAAAGCTTCTGGTGGCGGCATGTGGGGACGCGAGTTGTTTTGGGTTGTTCATGGTAGTGCCAGGAATGGTTGGTATGGTGCGATTTTGATTCTCTGACAATTTTGAAAATCTGAGTACAAGGGATTGTATGCATGATCGCTGGTGACATGGGGGTGATCGGAATAATGGTCGGTGGCGCTTCGACCCAGTGTGCACGTGCACGCGGCCGATCGTGTATCTGGGAAAGCGCTTGTTGGAGAAGAAGATGGGGTTGAGGGTACTTGAGTAGCTCGTGTAAAATATGGTTTTGCCTCGGGTCATTTTTGTTTGCATAACTTGCTTTCCAGGTTTACAAGTTTAAAACTAACTTTGGCAAAGAAAAGTATGTGAGAGAGGAAGTAGAGAATTCAGGGAAGAAAGGAAGGGAACTCGAGTGTATACTCGAGTATGTATTGTGATTTCCTCGGGTAGAATGTTGGTACAGGTTTACATGTCCTGTTTTTTTTTTGTTTTACATTAAAACTGCATTTAAAATTTCAAACAAAGTTAAACTAAGTTTTAAATTAAAAGTTTAGACATGAATCTAGGGTTAATTTGAGGTTTAGTTTGGAATAAAGTTTTTAAAATTTAAATTGTTTTAGTAATTTAAAAAGGGTTTAAGCAACTAAGTGAAATGGAAGATTTGTATTTAAAATAAACTTGAAAACTTGAAAACTGAACCTGAATCAAAATTGAATCCCAAATTTTGAAATAAAATAGAGTTTTATAAATTTAAATACTCAAAATTGATTTGTTCTAAAAGGATTATATGATAGGTTAATTTCATTAACTTATAAATGTTTTACGAATGGGATTTTGATGATACTAATTAAAGGATGATTAATTTAAAGATAATTAATCAAGAGATTTAAGTATAATTACTCGATGTAATTAAATTGTGATTTATTAAAATAAATGATTTGGGATAAGCACTTATTGTAGCCACTTAAGGATAATTAATTGAATGATAATTAATTAAAGATTAATTAATTAACGAGTTATAATTAATTAAAGATTAATTAGTTATTGCAAGTAGTTAATTACTAAAGTTAATTAATCAAGTGATTACGGTAAAATTACATTTAATGTAATTAGAATGTTGATTTATTTGTAAAGATAATTAATTACTTAAAGATAATTATTTAATGAAATTAATTAAGGTTGAATGATTTTGTAATTAACTTAAGGTTAGTCTAATTAATTTATTAACTAAGAATAATTTAATTAATTTAAGAGTTTGATTAATTAATTATATCAAATGATTTGTAATAAATTAATTAGGATTGTATAATAAATTCATAAGTAGTTAATTTAATGGAAAATAAATTGAATTAATTAGGATTAAACAATTAATTAATCCTACTTTCAAATGATTATTGAATGTTTTACCTTACTTATGAATGATTGTATGGTATAAGATACTTTGAATTGATTGTCCTAACTGATTTGTGATATGTTTTGTGGATTGAGCTGAGTATGATTCATTCGTTTATTTACATTTATATATTATCTGTGAATCTGTGAATGAGCGATAAGCGTTATACTTATATCGCTTGTCACTTAACCATATGTATGTGTTTTTAATCCATGATGATTGAATAATGTTGCACTATTGTGTTAGACCCCTGGACCACACTTATACACACACCAATATGGATTTCACGAGGAAATCGATTAAGTCACAGATTTTGAAATGATTTATAAAATTGAATATTTGAATTCAAATGTTTTGAAAATGGATTGGGTTTAAAGTGAAAAGCAATTGAAATAGAATTTCAAAGATAAAATTATTTTGAATAACTTGATTGAGATTTTGAAATTTAAATATTTTGATTTAAATTTGAATTCAATATTTAAAATTGAATTCTATGATTTGAAACTAGGATTAACGATATTATACTAGTTATATATGAGTCAAACCATTTTTTAAGTATTGTTCTTTTGGGAATTTGAATTAAACCAAAGATTGTAACTTGTATAAATGAAATCGGGTTTTTCCGAAATAAGATTGTTGCTTCTAAATGATAAAAAAAGCTTTCATAGGATAAATAAATTTCAAATTGTATTAAGGGATTTCAAGTTTAAACTATAATAGTTTTCCAAGTTATAGATGAATATTTGGAAACGGATTTTGAAAGTGAATATTTGGAAACGGTTTGAAAGCTATAAGATAAATCTTTAATTTAAAGATTTAAATGAATTAATCCAATTGAGATGGAAATTGTTTTGAAATCCGTAAATGGAATTTTGTGAAATTAATCTTTTGTTAAAAGATTTGAAATGGTGATTTGTTTAAACCATTTGAAAGAAAAGTTTTGAATTATTAAGTTGTGACTTAATTGAAATACCTTATCCATATGTTTTAAATGTTGCGCTTACTATTCGGGTTAGCCGGGAAAGGACCTTTGGGTCGTATAACCCATTCCGAATATGTGATTCGACGTTATGGATAGCATTTGAAGACCGGTGGTGAAGACCGGGTATTTGCGAGAACGATAGGATGACCTATCGATTGTCTCTGCACCGAGTAGCTACGGTATAGAGATTCCCTAAGTGATGGAAAGTTCGATCGGGATTGTGAATACCCGGATTGCAAGGGCTTCTTTGGAAGTGCCTTCTGTTCTATTCTAAATCCAGAACAGACTTGTATGGATAGTTATGTCTGACATTACAATTTGAGATATAAAGCTGATTTCTTTCAAATATATTTCTGTTGGTGGCGGAGAATTTATTCTCTTAGCTTAACACCCTTCTCTGAGACGTACGAGCTCAGAGGTTATGTAGTTGATGGTTATCAGCGATATATTCCCAATTTGGTAATGTGACATGCTGAGTGTTGCTGTGAAATGATCATTGTGTTGATCATTTGTGATATGATCATTTGTTTGATCGTTTATCTTTGTGATCATTTCTATGATCATTTGTTGACCCAAAGCACAGCTTTTGTATAAAGCGTGGCTTTGTGGACGAGACTTCGTCGAGCCTCACAAACCGGAAATGGTCGAAACAGGAATTGTGCGGCAAGGTTTTCAGGGATAGCTTCCCTAGGGTAGGACCATTCCTTCTGGAAAAGTGTAGTATCATGGTATGGAGCCCAGATACTTACTCATGTGGATACACTATATCTATTACTGTGTGGTGTTGTTGGAATCGAGGCCTCGTATAAAGGTCCAAAAGGACCGGGGGTGGTATATCTGAGGATTCTTACTCCCTGGGAAAGGGGTAGCCAGCCTTGTTTGGCAGAGATCCATTTGGGATGCTCGGGGACGTCCTTCCAGAGGCGTTCCATTTCGGGGTTTGGGAAGTTCCTTTGCCCTACCATTTGTTGGAAATCCATTCTTCAAATACGTACCTTGTACGGTATTAGTTGTAGAACCTATCATTCACTTATGGTGGCGCCCCACTGTTTGGATGGTAGCTATAGTAGGCATAGTTCGAAATGTCTATGTTGGATAAGATTTATATCTTTACTTTCGAAATGAATTTTTCCTACACTATGCACTAGTAATAATATCAATTTTTTCTTTTTAACGCGTACCAAGCATCTTTGACTATCATAAGGAGAAATCTCCTCCGATTCTGCGTTTGCATTGTGTGTGTGTGTGTGTGTGCGGGAGGCCTTATGGTAGTCTCACTTCTAAAAAAGCATTGCGAATTGATTTTAAAATATTTCGTTGTTTGTTTTTAAAGATAAACTGTTTTTGTTGCTCACACCAGTCCCATGACTGATCCGGAGTTTATTGTTTCTTTCCTAAACTCTGGATGCTCAAAATTTTCTACACGAGCAGTCTAGAGTTGGGTTTTTCAGATAGTCAGGTTTAGTAGGTTATCTGGAGCTAGTTCAGTCTCTGGATGTGGACGAGACTTGCTTATCTTTGTGCATCGCTATTGGGAGTTCGTGCTACTGCTGGAGTTCTTCCTTGAAGACTATCTTAGAGTTATATTTTTCCGCTGCTAGATGTTATCTATTTTCGTTTTCCGTTGCTATTCTATTGTATCATATCTCTGTTGTATATTGATATCTATTGGATCATCTGTTGTAACAGATATTGTATCAAAGCTGTATATCAATGTATTATTCTTTTCCACTGTGTTGTTTACTTAATGTTGTTATAAGCTCCGGCGAATCGGATTTGAACGGTCGAATCTACGACATTCGAGTACGATGTTAAAGTATGGATGTCGATTTTCGAGCGCGAAAAATCCATGTTCGTTACACTATTTCCTTTCCAATTAGACTTTATTAGATTTTTATTGCAACATAACTTACCTTTCCATCTTCACTTTTCTAATTTACTCTTGCATTCACCGCCTCTTTATGTGCATTATTTTCATACCTATTATTTATGAATGTAAACTATAAGTGGCGATAAAGACGTACATATATATTATACACCTGTTTATGTTACCTTGTTTATGCTATCATATTTTGAAATGTATGTTAATGCATTCCTTGTAAAACATTCAATCGAAGTGTTAACATGTTGTTTAATTTCCAATCTAATCACAAAGAGGGAGAAATGAAGATTTCTTAATGCTGCATATTCTTTTAATTTATGACACAAATTTGGGTGGATAATTTATTTTCATTTATTGTGTGTTAATTAAATCTTTAAAAGATGTTAATTTCGGTATGTTTAGGGTTAACAAAATTTATTAAGTAAACGATTGTTTTGAAATTTGAATTCTAAAAGTTTGTTCATATTTACTTTATTTCTTTCCATTCATTTTCCAGCTTCATTTTCTGAAACGTCATTTCATTTATTTCTAATTAATAGCGGTCTCTTTTTTCAAATCTCTTTGACCTTAAACCTAACTTTAACCTTATAAATAAGATATGACCCAAATGAAACCACAGCCTCCATTCTAATCTTCTTCTTGTTTTTCCTTTTTTTTCAATCAAATCTCCTTATTATCTCTCATTTTAATTTTTCCTTCCTTTTCAAATATTCTTCTTCTTCAAATTTTCTTCTATTTCAAACTTTCTTCTTTCTTTTCAAATCTAGTTCTTCTCTTCCATTTTCTGTTCTTATTTTAATCCTTTTCTTTTTCAATTCTTCTTTTTCAAATCTTTTTTTTCGAAACCTTTAAAAATACATACATTCATATAATAAGGAGGATAATTAAAGTAAATCAAAATAAAAGAAAAATTATGGAACAAAGCTAGCAATCAAGAAGAAGCATACGCGTTTTTCATGTGGGAAGAGTGGATGTGGCATGGTATTTTATTTTTGTTTAATTTATTTTTGTAAATCTCGATTTCAATTAGTTCTAATAATCATAACTCATACATACGAACTCCGTTTCACGCGCAGTTTTCTCCGCTAGGTTCGTATTGAGATCCCGGACACTTTGAAGCTGGTTTGGGCGAATTTGGAGACGGTCAAATTTTTGGTTTTAAATTGGATTTAAATTCAATTTAAATTCAAAAGGCGAGTGTTTTAACCCACTCACAACTTCTAAAATTTCTTATGTTTGTTAAGTTGACTTAAGATATGAGTAGAAATTTATTTATGGCTGTTTGGCATGTTTTATTCATCATCTCAATTAAATCATATTTATTTAATTCAACTGTTAATTAATTTTATTATTGCATATAAATTGACAGTTAAAATTTATTTATTTGCATATAAACTGCTAGTTAAACAGTTATTAAATTTATTATCGAATATAAACTGTTAGTTAATACCTATTATTTATTACCTGTTATATTTTATATGCTCTATATTGATATTTGTTTAAATTGGATGATGTTTGTAATAAATGGTTGATGATTGATATTTGGATGAATGGATGCTATATTTTATATTGTATAAACTGCAAGTTATTATGCATTTTCATTTCATTCGGGATTGCGGTTTGAAATGATATACAACCGCAATTTTTATTTTTAAATTGCGGATTGCAATGATAAATATCCGTATCACTTTACCATAGGATAGAAAATTTTATACAGGCACCGCGGTATATATATATATAAAATTATTTTTGAAATGATTTTATGGTTTGGATATGATACGGTTTAATAAATATTGAATTTGGTGTAACGACCCGGAAATTTCGATCCCGAAAATTCTACATAGTTAGCAAAAAGAAGAAAGAGAAAGATGAAAAAGAAGAAACAAAAACACCAAAACACAGAAAACCTCACATTCGCAGCGGATCAAAATATAATATCACATAAATAACGGTTTTACAAAGAAGACTTTATCAGTACATTTATATTATTATACATCAGAGTTACAATATCCCATACAAACTGGATAGTTTAACAACTTGTCCAGATAACAACAATACTATATCATAATCCTCTCCACACACTCCTGCCATCAAGCTCTCCTCCTGAGCTCCAGAACGTCCTTACCTGAAAATCTGTAATACTCGGTCTGACCCGAGCATTACATCAAAGTAACACCCGGGTCAGGCTGGAAATCAGCGTGAGTAAAACTTATCTAACAAAGAATACAAAAGCATGCAACTTTATAAACCCGGGGTAACTTATATCCATTTACAACTTCACAAGCTGTTATAGACATTACTTATTTCACACGTCAATTTCTAAGTGCCAAACTTAGATTAAATGGTCCAACTTACTTAAATCATTCCATATCAGCCTATTGACTCCACATATCAATCTATAAAGAATCGAAGTGGTTTCGGGTATTTACTAATACCCTACTCCGGTCTCTTCGAATCCAATGTTATCTAAACCCAGGTTATCCAATTAAATACAAGTCAACTTTAATTGTCGGATAACACATTTTCACAACAATTCATAATTGATTTATAATCACATGATCATCATTCATCCAGCAATTCATATCAGAGATAGCAACCAATTCAAAGCATTGATCATCATTCAATCATTAATAAGCAAGATCGATCAATTCCATTAATTACATTAATTAAGGATCCTCTAATGACTTTCATTAGTTAATTATTCTTAAATTCATATAATAATTAACCTTTAACTTAATCACATTCATTAATAAATCTTGATTAATCGAAATCAGAAATTAACTTCCTAAATTACTTCATTAATTAAACCATCTTCTTGATTAATTACATTAATTAATCCTTTAATCACATCGAGTCATTATCACTTAATTCCTTCCACCAAGTAATTATCCCTTAATTACTTTCCAAAGTATTATATCTTTTATTTAATTACATCCAGTAATTATCAACTCATTACTTCATTAAGTAATTACACCTCATTAATTACCTTAAGTAACTATACTTAATCTTTAATTAATTTATTAACCACCCTTGATTAATCTCATTGTGTAATTAATTACCTTTAATTAATTTCACCACTTAATTAAATTTCCCTAACTTTTATTAGTCAATTCTTAGATTAATTACACTAAACAATTAATTATTAATCACTTCTACTAAGTAATTATACTACATATTAATTACACCTTGAAATTAACCCAAAACCACTTCCAATTCTTTAGTTAATTGCACGCTATAATTACCATTACTGATTTCTTCACGAAGTAATTTCCACTTTATAAACCTCATTAAGTAATTATGTTCAATCCCATCATTAAGTGGTTATTTAAATTAATTAAACCAATTAATTAACTTAAGCTAATCATATTAAATAATTACATAAAGTAATTAATTCCTTTAATTAATTTAATCTTCAATTCATAACCAGTCAATCAAATAATAAATATTAATTGCTTATTAATTACAACCTTGCTCCATTTTATTAGTTAATTACCTTTACAATTTGAAGTTAGAATAAGCCACCTAACCTTAAATCAACCAATCCATTTTTATTTTAGAGTAAAAGAAAAGGAAAATTTAAATTGGACTTTAGTTTATCCTTAAACTTTTAACCACTGGATAAATATCTTACAGATTTTCATAAAATTTCTTTGCATATACTTTAAATTCCTGATTCTTATCTCATCAGGTCATATTCCTTCATTTAACCAGGCTACCCAACCAAACCCGAGTTCTGCTCCAAGAAATTTACGAGTTAATTCTTGATTTACTCGCGTACGCACTTGAAGCAACGTTCTTCTTCCTTGATGCCAACTTACAGCAATTTTTGAGATACACGAAGATACGTGTGTACGTGTACACGTCGCCAGCCACCCCTATGATCATCAGCAACATCACCGCGAGTCAACCAGATCCCCTTTCCAGATTTCGACCATAAGTACTTGGGTTCGAACTCAAAAACGAAATCGAGTCAGAGTACTCCTAAACCCAAAAATGAGACATCACCCAATAACTTCCCAAACCACCACTTCCGGCCACCGTTGCTTATAAAACTCTGGCGAAGTCTTCGACAACCCATCAGCTTCCCATGCCCAGAAAAAAGTTGAACTCGATCAACTATATTTGCAGAAATGTTCGATTTAATCAAATCCAGTAAAACTAGGGTTCCAACTTTTAATTCACAACCATAATCTCAAAAATGACATTCATCTTAATCTGATAATTTTCTTGGCCTCTCCGATCATTCACCTACCTCCAGAAGAAAATCCAACCTTCCAGAATCCAGAGACCGGCAAATTTTCTCAAATTAACCCAAACAATGCAATTCAAAACTGCACCTTCAATAACCTTTTAAAAATTGTGATATTGGTCTTAAAAATCATGATTTGGTATAGGGTTTTAATTTACATTACTGATTGGTTAAATTTACATAATTGAATTTTTCCATAAATTCAAACTACCCTGTTCTCTTTTTTTTTCTTCTTCTGTTTTCCTGAGCATTGCTATTAAATTTTTAACTTAAATAATTTTTTAAATCTTGATCTTTAAAGTAAATAAACATGTCTTGTTTAATTCCTACATTCTAACAGCAACCAGATCAAAGGATATTGGATTCTTTTGTTTAGAATCTGAATTTAAACTGAGAATAAGCAAAGGCAATTTTAACAGCAAAATCACAAGAATTTTCAAAGATATGTACATAATTCAAACTTCATCAGATAACTAGCATGCAACTCAAAATTTTGCCTCCATAAATTTTAAAATGGAGTTACTTACCTGATAATTTGATTTCTTTAACATAAACCAAATGTTCCTTTGTTTATTTTATTTTTCCAGACAATGTTTTTTTTAATCTTAAAAATATCTTCTTATCATAGATTTCTTCTCAAACTAACATGCTTAAGTTAAATATCTAGTTCTAACAATGATTAGAACAAGAGGAATTAGAATTATTATCAAAATTTATACTCTGTGTATTTAAACAGAGTTGAGTTTTGACATATTCACATATGCACACATATTTTCGTTCGAATATATTCATTTCAACTGCATGCAAAAAAATATTTTCACCAAGCTTCTAATCCAACTCATGCATCAAAGTTTAAATTAATACAAGTGGAGTTTACTCACCTTTTTGAGTTAGCAAAGAATTTCAAAAACCGGATTGAACTAAGCCCCTTTTTGAAAGTTTGAAAACTGTGTACTGATATTGCTCGATTCCTTAACTTGTGCTGCTGGACTTAAGAATGAAATTCTTTGAAGCTTGAACATTTGAAGCTGAAATGCCTGACTGTACAAGAACAAGATGATGATGGCTCAAGATTTTTGAAAACTTGTTGTTTCTAGGTTCTTGATAATAGAAAGTTTTCAAGCTTTCTCTTTTAATGCTTCTACAGGCTTGATAAGAGTATTACAGGGTTTTGCTTTTGAGGATTTTGAGTTGAAGATTTTCTACAAACTTTTTTTTTGAGGAGATTACAAGTTTCTAAACCTGATGTTTGATTTTGTTGAGGATGAATTCCAGGTTGAAGATACACAATTCCGCCTTCAATTACTTCTTCTTATTTTTAGATTTTCCCAGATTTTATTTCTTTCTTTTGATCTTTGATTTGTTTCATTATAGTTGAAGAAAAAGTAAGAATTTTAGCTGATGACAAATCTGTTCTTCATATATCCTTAACATTTTGATTTTAAATTAAATTATCAAGAGAAATGCCACTTGTCCCATTATGTTTTTAATTAACTTACACATATGCACATTGATTTACAATTGTCTCTAGCATGTATCAAAATGTTTACAAGTGTTTTAATGCTTAATTAATGATTTACAAATATTATTTTCCCTTTTTATAATTTATTTAAGCTATGTATGTAATTATGTAATATTTACATGATTATAATGTGTATTTATTTTATATAAATAAACTTTAAATTTTTGTAAATATACATATGAATCTATATAAACATTTATTTATACCTAACTTATGTTTTTGATCAAATCAATATAACATATATTTAAGATATACTTCCTTTTTTAAATTTCAAATTCAAATTCAATTCTTTCTAATTTCATTAAAAATCCAATTTAAGGTTAATTTAAAATAAATACATTATTTAAACAAGCCTAAATTCAATTTGAAGTAAATAAAAATTATATTAAAATAACACATAAATATTATTGGTTTGAAATTAACATTTTTGTTTAATTTAATAACTTACTTATATAAACAATCATTAATACTTATTTTTTTTAAAAATACTTTGTCAATTTTAAGTGATTATATTAAGATATGATCAAATAAATATTTATCCAAACATACATATTTACGATTAGATTCATTTGTTAAATTTACAATTCACTATTTCTATTAATTAACCCAGTTTTTTAATCAATTACAGATGACCAAAAATTCGGGTTATCACATTTGGATATTATATAAATATATTTTATGTATACATATATAGTTAAATTTTTGAATTTAAGCTATGTATAAATCGGTTAAATAAAAATAAATAAGTTGAACAATGGAGTTTGATTATGTTAAATGGTTAAGTTCATGTTTAAGATATCGTAAGTATATATAGAGTTTTAAAGATTTAAATCAGTTAAGATTGGGAGGTAAATTGGAAATTTATTTGATGGAACTTATAGAAAAATATTTCTCTCCATAAGTTGATGTAAAACTTATTTAAGCTTAGAAATTTTAAAGGTATGATATTTATAAATCGATTTTTATTTAAGGTAAATTTAATGAATATTTCTAGTATAAGGAAATTGAAGGAAATATTTAATTTCTAGAAACTTGAGTTTATTTTATGGATTTATTTTGTGAATATTTCAAAACTAAATTATAGGACAATAAATTGTTGAATAGAATTTCCAACCTTAGTTCTGAAATTGTTAAACGCTCAAAGTTGAATATATTGAAATCGAAGTGTTTATTGAAACTGAAGTGAATCTAAATTTATGGGGTTTAGACCTAAAATTTTAAATGAATAAAGTTGTGAAGTCGCGGAAATTATTTTATAAAGAAATTTTGAATTCATACTATTTTATTCTATATACTGTTTGAATATCCAAACCATTCAAGTTTAGAAGTTATGGTTTTAAAGCTATGAATTTCGAAGTATTATGTTTTGAAAGTTATAATTCAAATGTTTGGTTTCCACGTATTATAAATTTTAAAGCAGTATGATTTTGGAAAAGAATTATGTGAAATAAAAATGATATTATTGATTTGGGTTTTTATAAAAATAATATCAAAATGAGTTGTTTTGGAAATGGAATTGATGTCGTATTTATGGGTTTTGAAATGGATAATTATATTCTGGTTTTAAAGTATAAACTATTTTAAAGACCCAGTGTTATAATAACGTTTGGTTGTTGAAGAGACCGGGATCGGAAGTTGTCATACTCTCTGCCAACTCCTAAAACCACTTTAACAACCGTGTACGCGGTGGAGATTCCAGAATGAAGTAGGTTGGTGGCGGCGTTTCCTGTAAGGTAAATACGTGGACCCAACTACCGTGAGTTGGCATAAGGTGGCTAAAACAGGAGTGATTGACGGGTTAATAAGGTAGCATCTTTGATCGGACACTTCCCTTCGATACTATACTCTGACTTTGGATTGATTCGGTGGCCACCTTCACTTTTGATTCTTTGATTTGGGGGAGTTTGTTCGAGTTGGGCGGTAGCTGCGCGCTACGCGTTACCACCGACCCGGAAGCGTAATTGGTATACCTACCCTGGCATTGCCTAGTTGTGCCGTGTCACCTACTGTTTGCACCAAAATTGGTCACAAACACCCAATATCACGAAAGCGCCCGTTTACGTATTCAATTTGATAATAATCAACACAGAACTCGGCAACAATCAATATAGAATTCAGCTCTAAGTAACAAATCACAGTAATTCACAAACAACAATCAAAAACACAGGATTTATAGTGGTTCGGCGTTCGCGCCTACGTCCACTTTGAAGGTTTTCTCTTTATTGCTTTGCTTGATTAAATCGATTACAACGGATTACAGTTGATAATAGCTTTGAAATCTGAAGACAACAGTGATTCTGATGAATAGATTTGAATCCGGCAGAGTCTTGGTGTTCAATGGCAGAAGTTCTCGGAAGATCCCCTTTCTGAAGGCTTCAGGGTGCTATTTATAGGCGTTGGAGGCCCAGATCTTGCTGAAACTTCGGGAGACCTCTTCTGGCACGTGAGTGGGCCCACGCGACCGACCCCACCAAGTTTCGTCTCGATCTGACATCGATTCGAAGTCATTTCGAACCCATCAAGAAATGGTCCAATCGAGCTGAAACTTGGCAGGAACAATCTTTACCTTGTATGGAAGCTACTGTGAAAATTTGGTTGCATTTGGATCAATGGTTTAGGAGATATGATCGGTTCGAAATGATGATTCTCGGTTGGCTGTTGAGTTCGAACCAATCACTTCGAAACCACGTACTTCGAATCGATCGGCTCACGTGGCTTCGTGATGAGGTGGCGCCTGCTCCTCGAATCGATCCTGTTTTATCTCCGAGTTGACCGCTTCGCACCCATGGATTTCGCCTCGTTCGTATCGTGGAGCGACACGTCATCCAAGTTAGTTGACTTGGTGGGTACGAACAAGTGAAAGTTCCTGGGTTCGAACGCGACCGTTTCGAACTAAGGTGTACTCGTGGGTTCGAACTCGATCGATTCGAACAAGATCGATCCGAAGCGACTTGGATTCGAAGCTGGTGGGCTTGAATGGATTCGAAGATGATGGTTTCGAATGTAATGGAGTCGAAGCTAATGGTTGTGAGGCAGGCACTGGTTGATGGATTCGAACAAGATGGGTTCGAAGGAAGGATACCGGATGGGTTCGGAGTAGATGGTTTCGAAGATGATGGGTTCGAACATAACCTGTGGCCATCGATTCGAACCATGGGTACCCTATGCGTTCGAACCGAACAGGGGGCTATCTTTCTCAAATTGAAACCATTATATCCTGAGCATACAAACTCGGATTGACTTGAAACTTGAAACGCTGGCTTCTACAGCTTTGCTTGCCATGTCTTATCAGTTGTGGCCTGATCCGGGCTCGGACAAAATTCATCGATATCCATAGCGAAGTGAAGTACAACCAATCTCTGAGGTGAACCGTCTTTTGCTTTCGATCAATCTTTTGGTATCACGGCTTTGCCAAAAAGCGGGATAACATTTTGCCCCCCAAAACATGCCTTGCGGTAGGAAGGTGTGTTTTGTAATGCTTTGAGTTGGACGTTCGTATCCGATCATCAACCTGCAAAGAACTTGATAGTTTCATATGGCCTCAAATGACGATCGTTCGGGATCGAGCTATTTGGGATGAAGCGCGGTCGTTCGTGGTCAAGTGCTCAACTTCAAATGACGATCGTTCGTGATCGAGTCATTCGAGGTGAAGTACGACCGTGCGCGGTAAAGCGTATAAATCCATGCGTCGATCGTCCGGGATCGTATGCTGTTTGAGGTGAATTGGGACCGTTCGCGGTCCGTGCCGTTCGTGGCATAGGATGGAATAGGACCGTTCGCGGTCGATGCCGTTCGCGGCAAATGATGAGATGGGACCGTTCGCGGTCGAGTGCCGTTCAAGGCGAATGGTGACCGTTCGAGGTCGGATTTTATAATTAGTGAACCATGACCATTCGCGGTCGGTGCCATTCAAGGCAGAAAGTGATCGTTCGCGATCGTGTGCTGTTCGAGGCGAATTTGTGACCGTTCGCGGTCGGGTGTTGGACCTCAAGTGACGACCGTTCGCGATCAAGCCATTTGAGGTGAGGTGAGTTGTGACTGTTCGAAGTTGAGTGCCGTTCGTGGCGAACTGTGACCGTTCGAGGTCGGGTGCCGTTCGAGGCGATAAAGTGTGCCCAGGAGGGCTTGATGTTATCGATGCCAGGGTCACGTTCGGGTGAGATCCTGGATCGTTTGTCAGGGCGGTTCATCGCCATCTCAGAGCATGCCTAAGGATCGTTCGTGACCCCATACATGTGTAAGTAGCTTAGCCATTTCAGAATTATCAGAATCAGATGTCTATTAAACGAATGAGTTTCAAAAACAATGTCCGAACAAACAGAGTCTAAACGTTCAAATTAAAATGATATGAAAGCAAAGTATGGATGTCGAAGCGTAGGTTCCCACTACAAAACGGTCAATGATCATTCAGAGCATGCCTGGAGATCGTTCGCGATCTCGCACATGTGTAAATGATTTAATTGCATTAGTGGAAGCTTACAACTTGTTCATCGTTATTTCACTCAATTGATAACCAAACGGTGCCCTGATTCAGGGTCCCCTCTAGCTGATGTGGACGGTGGTCGCCCCGGCTCCGCCGCAGGAGCTCGCCTCCTTACATATTGAAGGAGCATACCGTTCCTGATATGCCCTTCCACCTCGTCCTTCAGGTGCCTACAATCATTAGTGTTATGACCGTTTAATTCATGGAATACACAAAACTTAACCGATTTCCTTTCGTCAGAGGTAGGATCCCTTCGCATCGGCCTACCATACGGAATCTGTTCTTTTTTATCCTGATAAATTCGCTCCAGGCTCTCATTCAGCTCAGTGTAGGTGGTGAATCGCGGCTCCCTCCGTTGCCGCTTTGATCTGTCTCCGTTATTCTCAATCCTTCTTTTACCTTTATCCTTGTCCGAGTCCCTTCTAGGGGGCTTTTCGTCTTTGAGTGCATAAACTTCTATCCCATCTCCTTCTTCTCTTTCTGCATTCGCATCCTCTAATCGTAAAAACTTTTCCGCCTCATGATAGAATTCTCCCAGATCTACGGGTGGATCCTTAGTTAATGAATTTTTGAACTCCGTTCCGTCTGCTATTCCGGACACAGCCTCCATCATAACCATGGATGGATCTGGTCTATCCACCAAAGCTGCCGCCGCATTGAACCGCGTCAGGAAACTTATCAATGTTTCTCCAGTCTTCTGTTTTAAAGTTGCTAACGTCATCACATTCTTGGGTCTTGTAATGTGAACCCTGAATTGCCTCATAAATCTCTCAGTTAAATCGTTCCATGCTCCGATGGACCCACTATCTAGTTGCCTGAACCATAACGCCCCAATATCCGTTAAATACAATGGGAAGCACCGGGCCATAACCTCCTCTGATACCCCCAGCACCTCCATATGTCTCATATATTTCGTCAGATGGACCGTGGGGTCCGTTCTCCCGTCGTACATATCCAACGATGGTAATTTGAAATCCGGTGGGTTTCTACCTCGTCTGATTGCCGGAGTGAAAGGACTCCTATTAACATCCTCTAGGTCTTTGTTCACCAAACCGCCTCTCATTGCTCGCCTAACCATCTCTGCCAACTTGTCGGTGTCTCCAAGATGTAACCTTCGTTCGTTACTTTCATCCTGCCCCCCGAGTTCACGAGGGAACTCTGAAATCTGCCCCCTTGACTGAGCGTTCACTCCTCTACTACTCCTAGGTTGCGCAGATCCTTCTCTCTCTCTTTCCAAGATTGGGTAAACATTTTCCATATGCGTGCCCCCTAGCTCGGGTGCTATGCCAGATGGTCCTGCTCCGTTCTGGACTCCATTGGCTTCTCTATTCTGTGCTCCAAGCTGTCCTATCTGTTGAAATAAATTCTGTATCAACTCCTCTTGCTTCTTCATCATCGTCTCAATCTCGTCCCTAGTGATGTAGATCGATGGTTGATTCGCTCCTGAGGAGGCCTCCTGACTTCTTTGTTGTTCACTTCTCTCTGGCCTTGGCCTTCGGCTTGATTGTCTCGTCATAATTTCTCAAACCTAAACTTTCAAACCTTCTCTGAACCTGCTATCAATTGGTAGAACTCCTGAGTTCAATTCTCAGTGAAAGCACCAAAATGTTTGCGCCAAAATTGGTCACAAACACCCAATATCACGAAAGCGCCCGTTTACGTATTCAATTTGATAATAATCAACACAGAACTCGGCAACAATCAATAGAGAATTCAGCTCTAAGTAACAAATCACAGTAATTCACAAACAACAATCACAAACACAGGATTTATAGTGGTTCGGCGTTCGCGCCTACGTCCACTTTGAAGGTTTTCTCTTTATTGCTTTGCTTGATTAAATCGATTACAACAGATTACAGTTGATAATAGCTTTGAAATCTGAAGACAACAGTGATTCTGATGAATAGATTTGAATCCGGCAGAGTCTTGGTGTTCAATGGCAGAAGTTCTCGGAAGATCCCCTTTCTTAAGGCTTCAGGGTGCTATTTATAGGCGTTGGAGGCCCAGATCTTGCTGAAACTTCGGGAGACCTCTTCTGGCACGTGAGTGGGCCCACGCGACCGACCCCACTAAGTTTCGTCTCGATCTGACATCGATTCGAAGTCATTTCGAACCCATCAAGAAATGGTCCAATCGAGCTGAAACTTGAAAGAAACAATCTTTACCTTGTATGGAATCTACTGTGAAAATTTGGTTGCATTTGGATCAATGGTTTAGGAGATATGATCGGTTCGAAATGATGATTCTCGGTTGGCTGTTGAGTTCGAACCGATCACTTCGAAACCACGTACTTCGAATCGATCGGCTCACGTGGCTTCGTGATGAGGTGGCGCCTGCTCCTCGAATCGATCCTGTTTTATCTCCGAGTTGACCGCTTCGCACCCATGGATTTCGCCTCGTTCGTATCGTGGAGCGACACGTCATCCAAGTTAGTTGACTTGGTGGGTACGAACAAGTGAAAGTTCCTGGGTTCGAACGCGACCGTTTCGAACTAAGGTGTACTCGTGGGTTCGAACTCGATCGATTCGAACAAGATCGATTCGAAGCGACTTGGATTCGAAGCTGGTGGGCTTGAATGGATTCGAAGATGATGGTTCCGAATGTAATGGAGTCGAAGCTAATGGTTGTGAGGCAGGCACTGGTTGATGGATTCGAACAAGATGGGTTCGAAGGAAGGATACCGGATGGGTTCGGAGTAGATGGTTTCGAAGATGATGGGTTCGAACATAACCTGTGGCCATCGATTCGAACCATGGGCACCCTATGGGTTCGAACCGAACAGGGGGCTATCTTTCTCAAATTGAAACCATTATATCCTGAGCATACAAACTCGGATTGACTTGAAACTTGAAACGATGGCTTCTACAGCTTTGCTTGTCATGTCTTATCAGTTGTGGCCTGATCCGGGCTCGGACAAAATTCATCGATATCCATAGCGAAGTGAAGTACAACCAATCTCTGAGGTGAACCGTCTTTTGCTTTCGATCAATCTTTTGGTATCACGGCTTTGCCAAAAATCGGGATAACATTTTGCCCCCCAAAACATGCCTTGCGGTAGGAAGGTGTGTTTTGTAATGCTTTGAGTTGGACGTTCGTATCCGATCATCAACCTGCAAAGAACTTGATAGTTTCATATGGCTTCAAATGACGATCGTTCGGGATTGAGCTATTTGGGATGAAGCGCGGCCGTTCGTGGTCAAGTGCTCAACTTCAAATGACGATCGTTCGTGATCGAGTCATTCGAGGTGAAGTGCGACCGTGCGCGGTAAAGCGTATAAATCCATGCGTCGATCGTCCGGGATCGTATGCTGTTTGAGGTGAATTGGGACCGTTCGCGGTCCGTGCCGTTCGTGGCATAGGATGGAATAGGACCGTTCGCGGTCGATGCCGTTCGCGGCAAATGATGAGATGGGACCGTTCGCGGTCGAGTGCCGTTCAAGGCGAATGGTGACCGTTCGAGGTCGGATTTTATAATTAGTGAACCATGACCGTTCGCGGTCGGTGCCATTCAAGGCAGAAAGTGATCGTTCGCGATCGTGTGCCGTTCGAGGCGAATTTGTGACCGTTCGCGGTCGGGTGTTGGACCTCAAGTGACGACCGTTCGCGATCAAGCCATTTGAGGTGAGGTGAGTTGTGACTGTTCGAAGTCGAGTGCCATTCGTGGCGAACTGTGACCGTTCGAGGTCGGGTGCCGTTCGAGGCGATAAAGTGTGCCCGGGAGGGCTTGATGTTATCGATGCCAGGGTCACGTTCGGGTGAGATCCTGGATCGTTTGTCAGGGCGGTTCATCGCCATCTCAGAGCATGCCTAAGGATCGTTCGCGACCCCATACATGTGTAAGTAGCTTAGCCATTTCAGAATTATCAGAATCGGATGTCTATTAAACGAATGAGTTTCAAAAACAATGTCCGAACAAACAGAGTCTAAACGTTCAAATTAAAATGATATGAAAGCAAAGTATGGATGTCGAAGCGTAGGTTCCCACTACAAAACGGTCAATGATCATTCAGAGCATGCCTGGAGATCGTTCGCGATCTCGCACATGTGTAAATGATTTAATTGCGTTAGTGGAAGCTTACAACTTGTTCATCGTTATTTCACTCAATTGATAACCAAACGGTGCCCTGATTCAGGGTCCCCTCTAGCTGATGTGGACGGTGGTCGCCCCGGCTCCGCCGCAGGAGCTCGCCTCCTTACATATTGAAGGAGCATACCGTTCCTGATATGCCCTTCCACCTCGTCCTTCAGGTGCCTACAATCATTAATGTTATGACCGTTTAATTCATGGAATACACAAAACTTATCTGATTTCCTTTCGTCAGAGGTAGGATCCCTTCGCATCGGCCTACGATACGGAATCTGTTCTTTGGTATCCTGATAAATTCGCTCCAGGCTCTCATTCAGCTCAGTGTAGGTGGTGAATCGAGGCTCCCTCCATTGCCGCTTTGATCTGTCTCCGTTATTCTCAATCCTTCTTTTACCTTTATCCTTGTCCGAGTCCCTTCTAGGGGGCTTTTCGTCTTTGAGTGCATAAACATCTATCCCATCTCCTTCTTCTCTTTCTGCATTCGCATCCTCTAATCTTAAAAACTTTTCCGCCTCATGATAGAATTCTCCCAGATCTACGGGTGGATCCTTAGTTAATGAATTTTTGAACTCCGTTCCGTCTGCTATTCCGGACACAGCCGCCATCATAACCATGGATGGATCCGGTCTATCCACCGAAGCTGCCGCCGCATTGAACCGCGTCAGGAAACTTCTCAATGTTTCTCCAGTCTTCTGTTTTAAAGTTGCTAACGTCATCACATTCTTGGGTCTTGTAATGTGAACCCTGAATTGCCTCATAAATCTCTCAGTTAAATCGTTCCATGTTCCGATGGACCCACTATCTAGTTGCCTGAACCATAACGCCGCAATATCCGTTAAATACAATGGGAAGCACCGGGCCATAACCTCCTCTGATGCCCCCAGCACCTCCATATGTCTTATATATTTCGTCAGATGGACCGTGGGGTCCGTTCTCCCGTCGTACGTATCCAACGATGGTAATTTGAAATCCGGTGGGTTTCTAGCTCGTCTGATTGCCAGAGTGAAAGGACTCCTATTAACATCCTCTAGGTCTTTGTTCACCAAACCGCCTCTCATTGCTCGCCTAACCATCTCTGCCAACTTGTCGGTGTCTCCAAGATGTAACCTTCGTTCGTTACTTTCATCCTGCCCCCCGAGTTCACGAGGGAACTCTGAAATCTGCCCCCTTGACTGAGCGTTCACTCCTCTACTACTCCTAGGTTGCGCAGATCCTTCTCTCTCTCTTTCCAAGATTGGGTCAACATTTTCCATATGCGTGCCCCCTAGCTCGGGTGCTATGCCGGATGGTCCTGCTCCGTTCTGGACTCCATTGGCTTCTCTATTCTGTGCTCCAAGCTGTCCTATCTGTTGAAATAAATTCTGGATCAACTCCTCTTGCTTCTTCATCATCGTCTCCATCTCGTCCCTAGTGATGTAGATCGATGGTTGATTCGCTCCTGAGGAGGCCTCCTGACTTCCTTGTTGTTCACTTCTCTCTGGCCTTGGCCTTCGGCTTGATTGTCTCGTCATAATTTCTCAAACCTAAACTTTCAAACCTTCTCTGAACCTGCTATCAATTGGTAGAACTCCTGAGTTCAATTCTCAGTGAAAGCACCAAAATGTTTGCGCCAAAATTGGTCACAAACACCCAATATCACGAAAGCGCCCGTTTACGTATTCAATTTGATAATAATCAACACAGAACTCGGCAACAATCAATATAGAATTCAACTCTAAGTAACAAATCACAGTAATTCACAAACAACAATCACAAACACAGGATTTATAGTGGTTCGGCGTTCGCGCCTACGTCCACTTTGAAGGTTTTCTCTTTATTGCTTTGCTTGAATAAATCGATTACAACGGATTACAGTTGATAATAGCTTTGAAATCTGAAGACAACAGTGATTCTAATGAATAGATTTGAATCCGGCAGAGTCTTGGTGTTCAATGGCAGAAGTTCTCGGAAGATCCCCTTTCTGAAGGCTTCAGGGTGCTATTTATAGGCATTGGAGGCCCAGATCTTGCTGAAACTTCGGGAGACCTCTTCTGGCACGTGAGTGGGCCCACGCGACCGACCCCACCAAGTTTCGTCTCGATCTGACATCGATTCGAAGTCATTTCAAACCCATCAAGAAATGGTCCAATCGAGCTGAAACTTGGCAGGAACAATCTTTACCTTGTATGGAAGCTACTGTGAAAATTTGGTTGCATTTGGATCAATGGTTTAGGAGATATGATCGGTTCGAAATGATGATTCTCGGTTGGCTGTTGAGTTCGAACCGATCACTTCGAAACCACGTACTTCGAATCGATCGGCTCACGTGGCTTCGTGATGATGTGGCGCCTGCTCCTCGAATCGATCCTGTTTTATCTCCGAGTTGACCGCTTCGCACCCATGGATTTCGCCTCGTTCGTATCGTGGAGCGACACGTCATCCAAGTTAGTTGACTTGGTGGGTACGAACAAGTGAAAGTTCCTGGGTTCGAACGCGACCGTTTCGAACTAAGGTGTACTCGTGGGTTCGAACTCGATCGATTCGAACAAGATTGATTCGAAGCAACTTGGATTCGAAGCTGGTGGGCTTGAATGGATTCGAAGATGATGGTTTCGAATGTAATGGAGTCGAAGCTAATGGTTGTGAGGCAGGCACTGGTTGATGGATTCGAACAAGATGGGTTCGAAGGAAGGATACCGGATGGGTTCGGAGTAGATGGTTTCGAAGATGATGGGTTCGAACATAACCTGTGGCCATCGATTCGAACCATGGGTACCCCATGGGTTCGAACCGAACAGGGGGCTATCTTTCTCAAATTGAAACCATTATATCCTGAGCATACAAACTCGGATTGACTTGAAACTTGAAACGCTGGCTTCTACAGCTTTGCTTGTCATGTCTTATCAGTTGTGGCCTGATCCGGGCTCGGACAAAATTCATCGATATCCATAGAGAAGTGAAGTACAACCAATCTCTGAGGTGAACCGTCTTTTGCTTTCGATCAATCTTTTGGTATCACGGCTTTGCCAAAAAGCGGGATAACACCTACCATAGCGCGCCTTATACGATTTTGGTTTTGTACCTGTTTGCGCCAAAATTGGTCGCAAACCCCAAGTATTGTGAAAGAACCAGTGTGTGAATATAAATCAGCAATATTCAAACACAAATCACAGATCTAAGTAAGTAATACGCAACAAAACAGGAATTACAAACAAGAACACACGATTTATAGTGGTTCGGCTATCTCCGGCCTACGTCCACTTCAAAGGTTTTAGCTTTTATTGATGTTCTTCGCTGATTACAGTTGATTACAGCGGATTACAATGGATTATAGCTCTGAAATTCGAGTACAACGGTAGTTGTGGAGTACAAAGTAGAATCTGGTAGAGTCTTGGCGCTTCAGAATCCGGATCCTGCGAGAGAGAGAGAGAGAGAGAGGTAGCCCTCCTTTTTCAAAATGACCTAAGGCTCTATTTATAGGTGTACGAGGCTGATATTTCACCAAAAATCCGAGGTGACCACTTCTGGCAAATGAGGGGGCCCACACGGCCGAATTTTGGAGATCCGGGCCCACTTTGGGATCAATTCGACCCTTGGTTCGAATCGATCAAGAAAGTGTCCAATCGTGAAGAAACTTGGCATGGACATTCTTCGACATGTAGGAAAACTCCTGTAAAAATTTCATGGCATTTGGATCAAGGTATTGAGAGATATGATCGATTCGAAGTAGGGTCCTTCGGTACGCTGGTTGCTTCGACTCGATCCTGTTCGAATCGATAGGGTCGACTCGATAGCTTCTCGTGCTTTTGCGATGATGTGGCGCGCGTTCTTCGTGTCGATCCACTTATTGCTCCGAGTTGAATGGGTCGACTCCGTGTTCTTTGCTGCCTTGACCAGGTGGATTCGAAGGCTTTGTTCACAAAGGGATTCGAACAGAGGTGCTTCGAATCGATCGTGGCGTGCTTTACTGGATGGTTTCGAACACAACCTCTTCCATGGATTCGAAGCAAGGGTACTAGGTGGATACGAAGATTGGGTGAAATCATTGGTTCGAAGGATCTCATCATGTTGGATTCGAGCAGGGTAGGCGCAAGGCTAGTTTGCTCCTGATTGATGCAAATGCAAATGGGCACGAGGCAACCTGATGGATACGAACCACCGAGTCCAAATGGATACGAAGGTTGCCACTTTGATTGATTCGAAGCATTACCACTCGATGGATACGGAGTGGCTTCAGTTGGATGGATACGAAGGAAGGCCATGGGATGGGTTCGAAGTAGATGGAGTTGAAGCCGATGGATTCGAAGCAGGCACTGGCTGATGGATTCGAACGACATCTCTGCCTATGGATTCAAACGTGGTGCCTGCTCTGATGGATTCGATCCTAAGGGATACGAAAGTAATCTGTTCGAACCACTGTTTGGTGATGGATTCGAGGTCGGGGTCTCTCCCTTCAAATTGAATCGATCATATCTTGAGCGTATGAACTCGGATTGACTCGAAATTTGAGACGCGGACTTCTATGATCTTTCTGTTCATGTCCTATCAATTGTAACTCAATCTGGACTCGGACAAAAATTCATCGATATCCATGGTTATCCTGCAATGCTTGGTTGATGCGCAAGAATAATAGCCATCGATTCTCAGTAAATTTTGGATATCTCAACTTTTCCAAAAGTTGGGATAACACTTTGCCCCCCAAAACATGCCTTTTGGTAAAAGGTATGTTTTGAATGGTCATAAATCGAGTGTAGTAAATTCATGTTTCATTCATAGCTGCAGTATTATCAATCAAGTTTATGGCTGTTCGAAGCCGAATCAGCATCCGTAGAAGTTGAGAATGAAGTTCCGTAGTCTCTCTGGACTAATAATGGCTAATCTGAATCCTTGCTAAGTCCATTCTAGACTTAGTGATTGAATAGAAAGATCCTATAGCACTCTGGCGTTGCCTTCTATCCCTTGCACTCTGGTCCTGGTTAGGACGTATAGCGATGTCTTGGTCGTTCTAGACCGATCATAGCCTCTCCGGGCTCTTGCTGGATCCCATCCTGTCACTCTCCGGTGAAGGGGAAACATTGCTTAAGTGAGTTGATCCTGTCGCTCTCCGGCGAAGCAACTCACTTCTTGCACTCCGGACCTTGCCTCTCCGGGTAAGGTCATAAAGCGATCATTTTTATATTGGTGTTAATTTTCGTCCTATGACTCTCCGGTCAAAAGGTTTGTTGTAAGAAGTTCTAATTTATTTATTAAAATTCAGGTCCTAGATGTTCAATCTCAAACACCAGGAAAAGCTAAACATTGCCTCTCCGGGCATATCGGTTTATCTCCATCTCAGAGCATGCCTAGGGATCTCTCCGGTTCCCGTACATGTGTGAGTGGAGTAACCGTTTATTTTGAAAACAAATCTAAGTAAAATTATTCGACCAAAGTCCAAATCCTGGACTTGGCCCTTGCCATCTCAGTGGATGACGAGTCGTGATCCCGATCCAGGATCGTTCCTGTTGGGTGGAGGCGGTAGTTGTTCAGGCCTTACCGCCGCTGTCCGTTCTCTGACAAATTGCGGCAATCTACCATCCCTGGCATGTTCTTCCACCTCATCCTTTAGGTGGCGGCATTCATCTGTAGTGTGCCCATCTAGCTCATGGAATAGGCAGTATTTTCCATTTCTGCGCTCCCGCTCAGTGGGATCCCTTATAGGTGGCTTTCGATAGGGTAGTTGCCCCCGAGTTTCAGTGTAAATTCTTTCTAGGCCTGCAGTCAGATCTGTGTATTGCCTGAATCTTGGTTCTCAGAATCTCTTTCGTTTGTCAGGACCATCATATCTGTCATCCTGTCTCCTCTTTCCCTTGTCCGCTCCGGACTGTTCTCTGGAGGTTCCTACGCTTTGCGTGGCATTTATTTCCTTCTCCTCGGCTCGTGATTCTTCTAATCGAATGAACTTTTCAGCTTTATGAAAGAACTCTCCAAGATCTTGCGGTGGATCTTTAGTCAGAGAATCTTTAAATTTGGTGCCTTCCGCGACTCCTGCCACCGCCGCCATTAAAATCATTGATGGATCCGGGCGATCTACAAAAGTCACTGTCACATTGAATCTCAGTAGAAAATATTTTACGGACTCTTCGGTCCTTTGCTTGATCGAAGCTAAAGTCATCACACTCTTGGGTCGCGTCACGTAGACCCTGAACTGTCTCATGAAGCAGTCTACAAGCTCGCTCCATGTTCCTATTGATCCAATCTCTAGTTGCCTGAACCAAAGCGCAGCCAAATCTAACAAATATAGAGGAAAGCATCGTGCCATCACTTCCTCGGATGCCACCAGAACTTCCATGTGCCTAATATATCTGGTAATATGCATGGTCGGGTCTGACCTCCCATCATAAGATTATAGCGTTGGTAGTTTGAATTTTGGAGGGTTCCTTGCGTTTCGGATGTTCGGCGTGAAAGGACTCCGACTGACTTCTTCCAGCCCTCCACTAGGCAATCCTCCTCTCATGATTCGTCGCATTAGGCCAATCATTCTCTCATCTCCGTCTAGGGGTTGGCCCCTTGTCAAGTTCCTATCCTGCCTCCCGAGCCTTGAAGGGAATTCTGGTACGTATTCTTCTGCTGGCTCGTTAGCATATGTATTGGCTCCAGCTTGTTGAGCTCCGTCTATTGGCCTTCCAGTATCGGACCCTGAGGGTCTGCCCCCAAGTCCTTGTCGGTCACCTTCAGTTCCTGCGTTCTGGTCTTGAACCTGACCTTCATTAGCTTCTGCAATCCTGATTCCTTGTCCCGCACTCGCATTTGTTGTAGTTGGTCCAAGGTTTTGCACATTCGCCGCCCTCATTTGCTCGAGGAAATTCTGCAGCATCTCCTATTGGGTCTTCGTCATACTTTCGCGTAATGAATTAGCCATAGCCTCCATCTCGTCTCTAGTGATGTAGACGGAAGCTTGTCCTTCTCCTGCTCCTGAGGATGCTTCTTGGCTTCCCCCTTGTTGGCTCCGATCAACTCTTTGTCTTGTTTGCCGAGTCATTGTCTTTGAATCGGAAGTCTTCAAACTCTTAAATCTGAACTCTGAATCTGATGTAGCGAGTGCCGGTTGTTCTCGGTGAAAGCACCAAAGTGTTTGCGCCAAAATTGGTCACAAACCCCAAGTATTGTGAAAGCACCAGTGTGTGAATATAAATCAGCAATATTCAAACACAAATCACAGATCTAAGCAGGTAATAGGCAACAAAACAGGAATTACAAACAAGAACACACGATTTATAGTGGTTTGGCTATCTCCGGCCTACGTCCAATTCAAAGGTTTTAGCTTTTATTGATGTTCTTCGCTGATTAAAGTTGATTACAACAGATTACAATGGATTATAGCTCTGAAATTCGAGTACAACGGTAGTTGTGGAGTACAAAGTAGAATCTGGTAGAGTCTTGGCGCTTCAGAATCCGGATCCTGCGAGAGAGAGAGAGAGAGAGAGAGAGAGGTAGCCCTCCTTTTTCTGAATGACCTAGGGCTTTATTTATAGGTGTAGGAGGCTGATATTTCGCCAAAAATCCGGGGACACCGCTTCTGGCACGTGAGGGGGCCCACACGGCCGAATTCTGGAGATTCGGGCCTAGTTTGGGATCGATTCGACCCTTGGTTCGAATCGATCAAGAAAGTGTCCAATCGTGATGAAACTTGGCATGGACATTCTTCGACATGTAGGCAAACTCCTGTAAAAATTTCATGGCATTTGGATCAAGGCAAACTGGGTGGATACGAAGCTTGGGTGAAATCATGGGTTCGAAGGATCTCATCATGTTGGATTCGAACAAGGTAGGCGTGAGGCTAGTTTGCTCCTGATTGATGCAAATGCAAATGGGCACGAGGCAACCTGATGGATACGAACCACCGAGTCCAAATGGATACGAAGGTTGCCACTTTGATTGATTCGAAGCACTACCACTCGATGGATACGGAGTGGCTTCAGTTGGATGGATACGAAGGAAGGCCACGGGATGGGTTCGAAGTAGATGGAGTTGAAGCCGATGGATTCGAAGCAGGCACTGGCTGATGGATTCGAACGACATCTCTGCCTATGGATTCGAACACGGTGCCTGCTCTGATGGATTCGAACCTAAGGGATACGAAAGTAATCGGTTCGAACCACTGTTTGGTGATGGATTCGAGGTCTGGGTTTCTTCCTTCAAATTGAATCGATCATATCTTGAGCGTATGAACTCGGATTGACTCGAAATTTGAGACGCGGACTTCTTTGATCTTTCTGTTCATGTCCTATCAATTGTAAGTCAATCTGGACTCGGACAAAAGTTCATCGGTATCCATGGTTATCCTGCAATGCATGGTTGATGCTCAAGAATAATAGTCATCGATTCTCAGTAAATTTTGGATATCTCAACTTTGCCAAAAGTTGGGGTAATAGTACCATACCTATGGAGTGCCCTCTGACGACGCCTAGTACGGGGGAGATTATGGTATTGTATAGACTATGGGAATATATTATGTGTTAAGGTGGAAAATGTAAAGCCTTAACGCTATTTAAAAGTAAGTTTATTTTACAATTAGACATTATTATAATAGCGAAATATACTACATAGTAAATAGTTTAACGGATCCTTAGGAGATGTAAATCCCGAGCATCTCTTAAGTTACTACACTGATATTTATTTCTGTTGATTTAACTTACATAAGAACTTTTAGTTCTGACTCGAGTGTTTTGTCTTTTCAATCCGCTCGGGTCAGTCCGAGCGTTTCAGGATTTGAAGATTTAGCTCTGGAGGACGAAGACGAAGATTTATATTATTATTATTTGTACTAGTGCACTACACACTGTTCCGCTGCATTGTTATTGGTATGTGTAACTCTGATATGTATTATATAAATGGTTTTGTAAACAGATTTATAAACTGTATATTTGATTATTATATTTTATCCTTCCGCTGTGAGATTCTGTTTTCTTTTTATTTCTTATTTACCCCATAACAATCCGCCCTTTCGTATGGTTTGATTGGCATGTGTGTCGATTTAAAGCGTGCGAAAAGGCGGGACATTACATCTGGTATCAGAGTTTTGGTTTAGCGATATACCTTAGCTTTGTGGGGTTTGACTCTTTACTAATAGGGTAGTAATATCCTATGGGAGTCGCTGAGTGTATATATATGAGAGAGCGTATTTGTTAGTGTTATAGAAAGGTTTTAATATTGTGTTAATCTGTTCCGTTTTGTATTTATAAATTCTGGTTGATGCATGGGACGCTATGACATCAATAGGGATTTTTAAACACTTAATAGGACAGACCGACACAATATTTGTTTTTAATATAGGTGAATGAAATAATTTTGCCTATTATATTTTCTATATATATAAAATAAATTTTTATAAAGATTATATTTGGTTGCAATATATTGGTTGTTAGAAATAAAATTTATAAATAATAGGTAAAATAAGATTGAAAATAAAATCAATGAAAATTTGGAAATTTTAGAACTTTAGTCCGGGATTTTGAAAAATTTCTTTCAAAGGATTTTGAAATATAATAATAGTATTTAGAAATATTTTCTGATATAAATATTTCAATATAATTTGAAAGTATGGTTTTAAAGAAATTCTGGAAAGAAAAAAGTTGTACTCCCCTCTCTGTCGCTGGAAAATAATTTCGGCGTTGAGTGCACACATCATCGACATTCATTTTCGAGTTTCAAAGTGGGAAGGCCATTGTAGTAGTTTTACTACAGATTTATTTTGATAAACAAAAGTGAATTTTAAATTTCTTTAAATACACTTGGATATAGATAAGTTGTAAGTATATATTTATCTATTATTTTAAAATGATTTGAAATTTAACCCCGTATCTAGTTCTTCAGTTTCCGTTAATCAATAGTTTTAATTTTTTGTAGGAAATGGGTTGTAACTAAAATTGGAACCTTTAATTGAAATAAGAGATAAATGCTAAGTTATAAATAAAATTTAAAGAAAGTTGAAATTGTAATTTATAAACCAAAGATGTAATTATTGAACATTTAATTTAAATTAAAAGATGAGGTAAATCTTGTATAAGTTTCATTTGCATTTCTTAAAAACATATATATAACTTACCATCTATAAAAAGTTAAAATGTTATAAGAAATTTAAACAGAATATTATACAAGTAATAAATTTGAAGTAATGGAGTATTCAATAAAATTCTTTAATAAATAAGGATTGATGTTGTTATTTTATAGACATAAGTTATAATAAAGATCTTACTATAATAAAATATGATAGAGATAAATGTTGTAAGTAAGTAATTATAGACTTAAGTATATGATGAAGTTATTTATTTCAAAAATAAGTAGAAAGATGAATACTGTAAATAAGTGATATAAAGCAATAATTAAATGAATGTAATGCAAATAAAAGAAATTTGCATATATGGATAAATGAAAACTGTAAGAAATAAAATGTAAAATAAAAAGATAAACCATTATATGAATGAAAAAGAAATCAAGCAACAAAACTATGAATGGAATTAATAAGAATAAACTTAATCTATTGGTTGAGATTGTTGTTCGTTTGGATTATGGTAGTTTGGGCAAGGATAATTTAAAATCTGTTTGGAAGGTATGAATAATCTATTTAGTTTCACCTAAGACTGTTGAGTGAAGGGTATGCTTAGTAGTTTGTTTTTCTTTCCGTACAATCTAAATTTTTGAGCCCGAATAACTATTTGTTTTGTTTGATATGAATGAATGATTGATGCGTGTTGATTTTTTTGTGATGGTTGTATGCTTGTTGCAAGTGATGGTTGCTTGATTTGTTTGTTGATTATGTGAAACAGCTTTAAATATTTCATTTTATATAATTTTTAACCTTTTGGATTATATAAGTGAAATACAGGTTATGGAAGCAAATTGCTATTGCTTTTGGTTTCATAATTAAGCGTAAATTGCTCCAAAAATTGGTACGTTTTCGGATTACAGTTTAGCGCTATTATATTGTTTCCCGTGTTGGGATATATATTATTTTGAAAATATTTGTTATATTGATATTATATTTTCTCCCGAGCTTCTCCGTACAAAGGAGACTCTGCCGAAATTTTTCGTAAATTTTGGACTTAGAATTATTTTGGAAAATGATTTCCAAACTTTATTTATTTAAGTATGGAAGATTTAATGGGCATAGAATGGGTATATTTTATTTAAAGTAATAAAATTTGTAAATGATTTGTTTATAAAGTTAATATTTTAATTAAGACGTTTGTTTATTTAATTCTTCTTTTCCATTCTTTTCCTTTTCGTGGACGAAAAGTTTTGAGTGGGGGAGAGTGTAAAGACCCATAAATTTTCGATGTTTAAATTTTGTTAATTTAATAATATTCTATGAGTTAATATTGAAAGAAATAAAATGTTGTAATTTAATAATGGAATAATAACTAAATTAAAGGGAAACAATGTTAATACAAGTTAATTATCAACAATCCTAATGAAATTCTAAGTCATTGTATTTAAACATGCTATGCTTGGTTAAAAAAATTTAATAAGTAACAAATGTAAACATTTAATTATTGTATAAAATAGATAGTTAAGGGTAATTGATAAGATCAGTATTGTATAAGGGATTATAATATGTGTTGTATTAATATGTGCATTGATTATAGTGGGATGTAAAAGGTAAAGAATAAATTTACAAATGTTATAAAATGTATAATGGTGACAACTATTGTTCATTACCAATGTATTTAAACAATAGCAATTAAATGTAATTAAACATAACCTTATGTAAGTTAAAATAATAACTGAATTTTTTTAATGTAAAATCAATAGAAACGTTAATTATATGCCTAAATGGCAATTGATTTAAAAAAATAATAATTTGAAACCAATATAAATAAATGAATTGGAATATTAAGTGTGTATAAGTGATTAAATCTCAGTATAATGGAAATAAAATAGTTAACACAAATAAAAGATGAAATTAGAATTATATAGATGATTTGAACATTTGATGTAATTAATGAACTTTTAAATGTAATTAAAAGTTAAGGGTAACAATGGTTATAAGTTACCTATTTATTTAGTTCATAAAATTTGTTTTACTTAATTTGTGCAATTAATATAGATTAAATTTGTAATCGAAGAATGTTAATTCAATAGGATGTAACCAATGAAAATTTTAATCATAATATGACTATTGATTTGAATAAAAATGGAAATCATGTTTGATCAATTTATTGTAGTTTATATTATGATAAATGGATATATTGCAATTGAACGTAAATAAATTTTACAATAATATGGAATAAGACAATAATTGTAGTGTCAATATAATAAAAGGTATAGAAATGTAAACTTTATTTACAAGGCAATGATTTATGAAATAAAAAGATAGAAACCTATGTGAATAATTTCATAAGGTATTGTTGATTTAATAGTAGGAGTGTAAATCAAAAAGAATAAAAATGAATAAGTTTAGTAAAGGAGTAAACATATGTTTATTAGCTGAAAGTTTGATTGTAGTGATGAGTAACTATTATTTAGTGAGAAATGTGCAATTACTATTTGTATCCAATAATGCAAATATGTTTAAGTTACTATTAGATAGGAACAATTGTTTAATTCTCATTACATTCATTTAGTCCATTTTGAAACTTAATCAACTGAAATGAATGTAATTGAAAATTTCTAACTAATGGGAGAGAGAATACTAATTGTAAACTAATAGGTGTAATTAAAAGCAGCTTATGTTTTGTGAAAATAAGGAAAGTTTGATTTAATAAAAAGAACATTTACATCAAATAAATGAATATTTCATTTATGAATGTAGGTCTAATTTCATTAAAATATAGAATAGAATGGTTGATTTTAAAAAAAGAAATATATATTTATTTTAATTGTGTTTTAGCTTACAGATTGATTACAAGAATAGGAAAATAATATATTTCAGTAAGTTATTTATTACTCTTGTGTATGAACAATTTTTCTATTTTTTTACATGCATTTTAGTTGTCTGTTTTAAAATTTAACTTTGCAAGTGATTGCAATTAATGTAGTTCAAATGTTTCAATCAAAAGGAAAGAAACGGTGATTGCAATTAATAGATTTAACAAAAAAATGCACGTTTTGTGTTAAACAAAATTTAATGCTAGTTTACTACATATATGTTTATACCTAAATTCAAACTTATGTTTTAGATCAAAATTTAATGCTAGTTTATATTGAAATCTCATACGTTGTTAAATTAAATATAAATAGGAGATGATAAAGGGGGTAAAATAGATTTACACTTGACTATTTCCTTTCCAATTAGACTTTATTAGATTTTTATTGCAACATAACTTACCTTTCCATCTTTACTTTTCTAATTTACTCTTGCATTCACCGCCTCCTTATGTGGATTATTTTCATACCTTTTATTTATGAATGTAAACTATAAGTGGCGATAAAGACATACATATATATTATACACCTGTTTATGTTAACTTGTTTATGCTATGATATTTTGAAATGTATGTTAATGCATTCCTTGTAAAACATTCAATCGAAATGTTAACATGTTGTTTAATTTCCAATCTAATCACAAAGAGGGAGAAATGAAGATTTCTTAATGCTGCATATTCTTTTAATTTATGACACAAATTTGGGTGGATAATTTATTTTCATTTATTGTGTGTTAATTAAATCTTTAAAAGATGTTAATTTCGGTATGTTTAGGGTTAACAAAATTTATTAAGTAAACGATTGTTTTGAGATTTGAATTCTAAAAGTTTGTTCATATTTACTTTATTTCTTTCCATTCATTTTCCAACTTCATTTTCTGAAACGTCATTTCATTTATTTCTAATTAATAGAGGTCTCTCTTTTCAAATCTCTTTGACCCTAAACCTAACTCTAACCTTATAAATAAGATATGACGCAAATGAACCACAGCCTCGATTCTAATCTTCTTCTTGTTTTTCCTTTTTTTTCTTCTTCAAATCTCCTTATTATCTCTCATTTTAATTTTTCCTTCCTCTTCAAATATTCTTCTTCTTCAAATTTTCTTCTATTTCAAACTTTCTTCTTCTTTTCAAATCTAGATCTTCTCTTCCATTTTCAGTTCTTATTTTAATCCTTTTCTTTTTCAATTCTTCTTTTTAAAATCTTTTTTTTTCCAAACCTTTAAAAATACATACATTCATATAATAAGGAGGAAAATTAAAGTAAATCGAAATAAAAGAAAAATTATGGAACAAAGCTAGCAATCAAGAAGAAGCATACGCGTTTTTCACGTGGGAAGAGTGGATGTGGCACGGTATTTTATTTTTGTTTAATTTATTTTTGTAAATCTCGATTTCAATTAGTTCCAATAATCATAACTCATACATACGAACTCCATTTCATGCACGATTTTCTCCCTAGGTTCGTATTGAGATCTCGGACACTTTGACGATGGTTTGGGAGAATTTGGAGACAGACAAATTTTTGGGTTTAAATTGGATTTAAATTCAATTTAAATTCAAAATGTGAGTGTTTTAACTCACTCACAACTTCTAAAATTTCTTATGTTTGTTAAATTGACTTAAGATATGGGTAGAAATTTATTTATGGCTGTTTGGCATGTTATATTCATCGTCTCAGTTAAATCATATTTATTTAATTCAACTGTTAATTAATTTTATTATAGCATATAAATTGACAGTTAAAATTTATTTATTTGCATATAAACTGCTAGTTAAACAGTTATTAAATTTATTATGAAATATAAACTGTTAGTTAATACCTATTATTTATTACCTGTTATATTTTATATGCTCTATATTGATGTTTGTTTAAATTGGATAATGTTTGTAATAAATGGTTGATGATTGATATTTGGATGAATGGATGCTATATTTTATATTGTATAAACTGCAAGTTATTATGCATTTTCATTTCATTCGGGATTGCGGTTTGAAATGATATACAACCGCAATTTTTATTTTTAAATTGCGGATTGAAATGATAAATATACGTATCACTTGACCATAGGATAGAAAATTTTATACACGCACCGCGGTATATATATAAAATTATTTTTGAAATGATTTTATGGTTTGGATATGATACGTTTTAATAAATATTAAATTTGGATATTATATAAATATATTTTATATATACATATATAGTTAAATTTTTGAATTTAAGCTATGTATAAATCGGTTAAATAAAAATAAATAAGTTGAACAATGGAGTTTGATTATTTATGTTAAATGGTTAAGTACATGTTTAAGATATCGTAAGTATATATAGAGTATTAATGATTTAAATCAGTTAAGACTGGGAGGTAAATTGGAAATTTATTTGATGGAACTTATAGAAAAATATTTCTCTCCATAAGTTGATGTAAAACTTATTTAAGCTTGGAAATTTTAAAGGTATGATATTTATAACTGGATTTTTATTTAAGATAAATTTAATGAATATTTCTACTATAAGGAAATTGAAGGAAGTATTTAATTGTTAGAAACTTGAGTTTTATTTTATGGATTTATTTTGTGAATATTTCAAAACTAAATAATAGGACAATAAATTGTTGAATAAAATTTCCAACCTTAATTCTGAAATTGTTAAACACTCAAAGTTGAATATATTAAATCGAAGTGTTTATTGAAACTGAAGTGAATCTAAATTTATGGGGTTTAGACCTAAAATTTTAAATGAATAAAGTTGTGAAGTCGCGGAAATTATTTTATAAAGAAATTTTGAATTCAGACTATTTTATTCTATATACTGTTTGAATATCCAAACCATTCAAGTTTAGAAGTTATGGTTTTAAAGCTATGAATTTCGAAGTATTATGTTTTGAAAGTTATAATTCAAATGTTTGGTTTCCACGTATTATAAATTTTAAAGCAATATGATTTTGGAAAAGAATTATGTGAAATAAAAATGATATTATTGATTTGGGTTTTTATAAAAATAATATCAAAATGAGTTGTTTTGGAAATGGAATTGATGTCGTATTTATGGGTTTTGAAATGGATAATTATATTCTGGTTTTAAAGTATAAACTATTTTAAAGACCCGGTGTTATAATAACATTTGGTTGTTGAAGAGACCGGGATCGGAAGTTGTCATACTCTCTGCCAACTCCGAAAACCACTTTAACAACCGTGTACGCGGTGGAGATTCCAGAATGAAGTAGGTTGGTGGCGGCGTTTCCTGTAAGGTAAATACGTGGACCCAACTCCCATGTGTTGGCATAAGGTGGCTAAAACAGGAGCGATTGACGGGTTAATAAGGTAGCACCTTTGATCGGACACTTCCCTTCGATACTATAGTCTGACTTTGGATTGATTCGGTAGCCACCTTCACTTTTGATTTCTTTGTTTTGGGGGAGTTTGTTCGAGGTGGGCGGTAGCTGCGCGCTACGCATTACCACCGACCCGGAAGTGTAATTGGTATATCTACCCTGGCATTGCCTAGTTGTGCCGTGCCACCTACCATAGCGCGCCTTATACGATTTTGGTTTTGTACCATACCTATGGGGTGCCCTCTGATGACGCCCAGTACAGGGGAGATTACGATATTGTATGTTGAGTCAAGATTTTCTATATAGAGTTTTGATTTCTGACAAAGGGATAAGCCGTGATCGACAAAACGAAGTTATTCAGACAGAAAGAGCTCCATATGATTAGAGGTTGATTATTTGGTATGTTAGTAATGATTATTTATGTTAAAATCTATCCTCAAATAGAATATACCTTCAATCTTCGAATATATATATATATATATATATATATATATATGAGTGCACATTAACTGTGCACTCTGGGCAAAACCAGTCAACTGGTCAAAACCAGGTGGTCGACCGTTTCTGCCCAGAATGCACAGATAACGTGTACAAGTGAACATAATGTATATATATTCAAATTCCTGTGTACTGGTCCTTTTTGACATGTCGACCGTTTTCAAACAGAAAGCAACCCTTCGTATAGACATTTCCTTTTCTTCAACGCATGCTTCTCTTTCTCTTCACCAATGATCATGACCTTTGTTCATACCTTTTCACAAAAGGTTACAACTTTTTATTTCTTATATAAACATCATGAAATCATTATTCCAAACATCTAATTTTCTATTCTTCTAATCTCTATCCTATTGATCACTATCTTGTACTCTCAAGCGTTCAAATTGCACATATTCTATCATATATCGTTTTGAATCCTGAAATTTATTTAACATTCTTTTGATTCAATACGATATCCACTTCCAAATCTTCATATATACAAATATTCTATTTGAGGATAAGATTATAGGAAGTTTGTGCTATAAGTGACAAAATAGTGTTAGCAAGAACACATACCGTCACCAAACAATTATTTTCATTTGTTGAAGTTCTCGTGTTGTAAGAGGCAAGTGTTGAAGTCCTCGTGTTGTAAGAGGCAAGTATTGAAGTCCTCGGTATATTAGAGGCGTGAAATCACGTTCGTCTTCTCGGGTGTTGTAAACCTGTTCCTCCGGGTGAAGGGAGGTTGTTGGTAGTGAAAATCCAGAGAGAGGTCTGGGACTGGACGTAGGACGGTGCTCCGAACCAGCATAAAAATCTCTGGTGTGATTTTTCTATTTTTATTTACTTTGCTATTATCATCTATTTCCGTATTTATATTATATTCCATATTACACGATCCATTTGTACTATATTAGCACGTACACTGCATTTCATTTTTTCACTTGGTATCAGAGCACGGCCATCATATAACCGTAACACAGTTATTTGATATATTCTTGTAATATGGCAAATAACGCAAGTACTAGCACTCAAAACATCACTTACATGGAAGGTCAATCGACACAAAGACCTACATTTTTCAATGGTCTTAACTATAGCTATTGGGCAACACGTATGTCATTCTTTATGCAATCAAACAGTTATGATGCCTGGAATGCTACTCATAAAGAAATAGTGAATCCAACAACTGATTATTCAGAATGGACAGCGGCTGAGAAAACGGCAGCAGCCGTAAATGCAAAAGCAATAAATATGTTGTTTTGTGCATTAGACCAAAATGAATATAACCGTGTTAGTATCTGCACTACTGCATATCAAATTTGGCAAATGCTGAAAACCACTCATGAAGGTACTAACAAGGTTAAACAAGCCAAAATAGCCATGCTGAAAAGTCAATTTCAAAATTTCAAAATGAAACAAAATGAGACAATCAATGATATGTATTCACGGTTTCAAACTATCCACCATGCTCTTATTGGCTTAGGACAAAAGTATTCTGATTTTGATGTTGTCTCAACAGTCCTACATTCTCTGACTAGTGAATGGGAAGGAAAAGTATTAGCAATTGAAGAAGCTAATGACCTTTCCGTCATGAAGCCAGATGAATTGATAGGAAATCTAATGTCCTACGAAGCTAACTTGCAGACTAGAAAGGAACAAAAAGAAGAAAAGAAAAACGTGGCATTCCATGCTGAAAAAGACGAAAGTGAATCAGAATCTGAAGATGAAGATCTGGCATTCATAGCAAAAGGTTTCAAAAAATCCCTAAAACAGCGAAAAGCCAGTCGTTATAACAGAAAGAAATCTGGATCAAATAAACCAACATCATCCTCTATAGAATGCTTCAACTGTCACAAAAAGGGGCACATGCACAAGGATTGTCCGGAGCAAAAGAAGAAGTCAGAAAATGACAAATTAAGATATAAGAAGGACAAATCAAAGAAACGAGCATTCTCGGTAACATGGGAGATACATACTCATTAGAAAGTGAGAGTGATACGGAAGATGAACAAGCAAATATCTGTTTCATGGCAACAGAAGATGAGGTACAAATTCCTACATTTGATGAAGTACTTGATATTAATGTTGAATTGATAGTCAAATATAAAGACATGAAACGAAAGCTAAAAGAAGCCAAAGCAGAATTGAGTAGAGTAGAATTTGAACGAGATATGTTAAAAGACGAGAAGATAATATTAGAAGAAGAACTTGAAAAATTTCAAGAATCATCATCTAATGTTGACTCTCAATTATTTCTCTTGGGTCAAGAAATTGAAACTCAAAAAGAGAAAAATGATGCTCTCACTACTAAAAATCATGAGCTTGAGGCAAAAGTCAAAATTCTGGACCTAGAAAATGCTAGTTTACAAACTAAGTTAGATAACATTTCTCAAAATGTTTCTAACTTTAACAAAGGTCGAGAAAATTTGACAATAATCATTGAAAATTCACAATCTGTTTCAAATAAACAAGGTTTGGGATATAAGAAAAAAGAACCAAGAAACATCTTGGTAAGAAAAGAAAGAAGAAAGTACAAAAAACTGAAGCTAAAAAAAATCTTAGTTTATTATATTCCCAACCACAACCAGTTGTGAAATTTCAAAAGAAAAATGTCAAGACTATCAAAATATGGGTTCCTAAAACAAATAACAATTTGATTTGGAACAAATATATTCAGAATTTCATGAATACTGTGCATCTTAATATTAATTATGTATATAAAGGGGATACCAGACCCGTATGGGTTTGGACTCCTAAGACCTAACTCTTAGGGCCCCATAAAAAGTGGGTACCATGGACTTAATTTTATTTTTTGCAGGTCCCACTTAAGAAAAGAGGAAAGTGGATATTGGACAGTGGTTGCTCGAAGCACATGACTGGAGACAAGAGCTTATTGACAAATATTACATACTCAGATGGTGGCTCCGTCACTTTTGGAGATAATTCAAAAGGCTATATCATCGGCAAAGGCGATGTGAGCAATTGCGGTACATCTAACTTACCTCTTATTACTAAAATCATGCTAGTTAGAAATTTAAAACACAATTTACTTAGTATTAGTCAGTTATGTGACAAGGGTTTTAAAATTCCTTTTCGAATAATAAGTGTAGTACTTTAGATAAAAACCATAATTTAGTTTTCAAAGGTTATAGAGACAGAAATATATATATATTCTGAATATGAATATTAATCATAATTCAGATATGTGTCTTGTGGCTAATGATAATGATCCATGGCTATGGCACAAACGCTTCTGTCATATAAACTTCAGAACTATTGACAAGCTAGCCAAAAACAATCTAGTTAGAGGACTATCCAAAATGAGTTTTAAGGTTAACAACATTTGTGATGCATGTCAACTAGGAAAATTGACCAAATCATCTTTTAAATCCAAGAAAGTCATATCAACATTACAACCACTTGAGTTACTACACATGGATTTATTTGGACCTACTAGGGTTCAGTCAATAAATCACAGTCGATATGTGCTTGTAATTGTTGATGACTTCTCTCGTTACACATGGACAATTTTCTTAAAAAATAAAAGTGACACTTTCGATCATTTCAAATCTTTCGTCAAAAGAATTCAAAAATCAAAAGGGACTAAAGTTAAAAATATAAGAAGTGATCATGGCGGAGAATTTGAAAATAATGAATTTGAACATTTTTGTACAAAGAAAGGTATATATCATAATTTTTCGTTTCCCAGAACTCCACAACAGAACGGAGTTGTAGAACAGAAGAACCGAACTTTACAAGAATGTGCAAGAACATTATTGAATGGAACCACCTTACCAAAACATTTCTGGGCAGAAGCCGTCGCAACTGCCTGTTATGTTTTAAATCGTGTGTCCATAAGACCTCTTACCAAGAATACTCCTTATGAATTATTTAACAAAAGAAAGCCTAAAATCTCATACATCAAAGTTTTTGGTTCCAAGTGCTTTATTTTAAATACGAAAGACCAGCTTGGCAAATTCGACCCAAAAGCCGATGAAGGAATATTTGTCGGTTATTCGGAACGAAGCAAGGCCTATCGTATATTTAATAAACGGACCAAAACTATTGAAAAATCACTTCATGTCTCTTTTGATGAATTCTATCAGCATCCTCACACTATATTAGATGATGATGAATCAATAGTCACTGACAATCCAATCATCACAAATATTGATTCTGACTCGGAAATAATTATTGAGAATATTCCTCAAATATGTGAGTTACAATCACCACCAAGAATATTAAGAGAACATCCGGCCCAAAATATAATCGGTGAAGTAACATCACATGTCAGAACAAGGAGTCAACTCAACCAAATGGGACATGTCGCTTTTCTCTCAAATATCGAACCTAAGAATCCAAAAGAAGTTGCTACAGACGATTACTGGATCATTGCCATGCAGGAAGAACTAAATCAGTTCGAGCGCAATGACGTTTGAGAACTTGTTCCAAGACCAACTGATCAGTCAGTTATTAGTACTAGATGGGTCTATAAAAATAAGGCTGACGAACAAGGAAATATCACCAAAAATAAAGCAAGATTAGTAGCACAAGGGTATAATCAGGAAGAAGGTATCGATTATGAAGAAACTTTTGCACCACTTGCTCGACTAGAAGCTATTAGAATTCTATTATCTTTTGCTTGTCACCATAATTCCAAACTTTATCAGATGGATGTCAAAAGTGCATTTCTCAATGGATTTATCAAAGAGAATGTATATGTTGAACAACCTCCTTTGTTCGTTCATGAAAAATATCCTGACCATGTGTTCAAACTTAAGAAAGCTATGTATGGTTTAAAACAAGCACCTCGTGCTTGGTATGAACGATTACGTAGCTATCTTATTAACTCAGGATTTAAAATAAGCAAAGTTGATCAAACTTTGTTTATCAAACATTCTCAAAAGGATATTCTAGTTATCCAGATATATGTAGACGACATCATCTTTGGTTCAACAAACGATAAACTCTGCAAGGAATTTGCAAGTATTATGACCAAAGAGTTCGAAATGTCTCATATGGGAGAACTGTCATATTTTCTTGGACTTCAAATCAAACAACTTTCGAATGGTATCTTTATTAATCAAGAAAAATACTGCGGAAATCTTATCAATCGCTTTGGGTTAAATAACACATCTGGTAAACCTACTCCTATGAGTACAACTACACATCTTGAAAAAGATGAAAAAGGTAAGAGTGTTGACCAGAAACTTTATCGAAGCATGATAGGTTCTCTTCTTTATCTTACAGCAAGTCGTCCAGATATAATGATGAGTGTTTGTCTATGTGCACGCTTTCAAGCAGATCCAAAGGAATCACACTACGAGCAGTGAAACGTATAATTCGTTATCTTAATAATACCAAAGATTTCGGTCTTTTTTATCCAAAAGAATGTCCATTTGAATTAGTATCATATAGTGATGCTGATTTTGGAGGCTCTCGAACGGATAGAAAGAGTACAAGTGGTACGTGCCATTTTATTGGAAAATCACTTGTCTCTTGGTTTAGTAAGAAACAAAATTGTGTTTCACTATCAACATGTGAAGCTGAATATATATCAGCAGCTCTCGCTTGTACTCAAGTAATATACATGCAATAAACACTTCAAGATTTTGATATTCATTTATCAAATTCTATTATATACTATGATAACACAAGTGCTATAAATCTTTCTAAGAATCCAGTGAATCACTCCAGAACCAAACACATTGATATCCGTCATCATTTCCTTAGAGACAATATTGAAAAAGGAAATATATGTCTCGAATATGTCCAAACTGATAATCAACTAGCGGACATTTTCACCAAGCCTCTACATGAGTCTAGTTTCATTAAAATTCGTAGAGAACTTGGTTTAATTTCTAAAAAAGAACTTGATAAGTAATAATGTTATATTATTAAGTTCTTTTCATATTATTTTTTCTCTTTTCTATTGCTATATTTGGAAATTAAATATGAGCTTTTAATTTTTCTATGGCCAAGTTTGCATGTCAATTCTCATCCACAAGCTTATAAGATTTTTTTTATATATAAGCTTGACAAAAATAATGTTTTTTATCACCTCTTATCTGAACCTAAAAGTTTATATGTAATTCATTATGGCACATATTGTGATGAGTGTGCTCAAAAATCCCATATTTCGGTCACAAGTTCTGAGCCAGAAGAATATTACTCTCCTGAAACTCCAAAATACAATTCAAAGTATCATCATCATTGCATTCATTCTCCTGGAAATATGCCTACTTCGAAACGAGCAAAGAAAGTGTTGTTTTGTTCACCCCGTACCAGAGAGAAGATCAATGAGATTCATCATTATCAAAAACATCAAATCGATCTTCAAAGACAGCTGCATTCTGAGCAACAGCTGACTTCGGAACGTCTATCTCTTCTAGAAAGAATGGCATCATTCTTCTGTGGTTCAAACAAACATGGCGTATACGAGCCAATGCCTCATGCACCTTCATCCTCTACAAGCCCAAATTCATGGGATAAAAACTATGCTCATAATGAAGGAGCGAAAGAAAAATGGTCGCCATGGAAACCACGCATTACCGATGTCAAAGAAGAGACTTCCGATCATAATTCCTCTACCTCTCATTAAAAATTTGTTTTAATATTATTGTATTCTAGTATTTTTCTTATCTATCGATATATATATATGTATATATATATATATATATATATATACACACACACATATCATGTTTTTGAATAAATTCAATATTATATAGACCGTTCACATTCAGAAATTCATGCAAGAAGGAAGGAAACTACTCACAGGCAAACCAGTCGACCGGCCAAAATGAACCAGTCGACTGTTTTTGTCTCTGTGTAAAAACGGTCGACCGTTTATTTTGGGGTGGTCGACCGGTTTCGTATAATTTTTTTTTAAAAGCACAATACGGTCCTTTCTTCCCCCATCTCTTCATTTCTTCCTTTTCCAACAAAACTCTCATAACCCTAAAAATATATTCTTCCACCAATCTCACTAAAATGGCTCCTCCACAAAAGAAATTAAAACAAGCTTCTACCTCCGAAACACAATCAATTGATCTCTCTATCAGGAAGTGGCTTGTAGATCAAATAGCAGTCAAAAGGTGGAATGAGATGAAGGATTTTAAAATCCATCCGGGTTCTTTTATTAGATTTTCAGATTTCTCTAGTTATCGTATTCTTAGTTTAGCAAAGGAAGCCGACATTGAAAATCTAATTGATTTTGATCAAAACAATGTTGAAATTAACCATGCAATGATCAAATTATTCTATGCTAACCTAAATTTAGAGAAAAACAAGCCCGAGAATCCCAATTATTGTCTTTGGTCCGTTGTTTGTGGCAAAGAAGTATTCATCTCATGTGATAGGATGGCAACCGTTCTTGGTTCTTCATTTTTTGGTGAAAAATTCTTAAGTAATTTTTGCAATGTTCATATCCGCAATCAAATTAGTCATCAATTTATTGAAGATGACAAGGATAGCACTAAGTCTATGGGTTTACGACCATCTGCAAGAATTCTTCACTATACTCTTATGCACTCTCTTTTACCAAGAATAGGAAATTTTGATGCCGTCTACAAAGAAAATTTCAAGGCATTATACTCAATCTATGGGGGTATTCGCATAAATTGGATTGGTATGATCTTTGATGAGATTTTGAAAGTAAATGATTCCTCTAGACCACACTTGTTCTATAACGAGTATATTATGCGTCTCTTGCTTGATTGTGGCATTGAACCTCCCAAGTCTTCAATTTCCAAACCAAAAGTCATCAACAAAGCAACCATTACAAGAATGAAGCTTCCCGCTCCATACTTTAATATTATGCCTTTTGAACAATGGAAGGAACAAGGACATAAAGAAGCTTCATCTCGCCCATCTCGCCCTAAACCTGAGGAAGTCAAACTTTTACGCTCATCCTCCTCAACAAAAGAATCACTTGAAACTATTGCTCGAAATCAATTCCTTCTCGAAGCACGACTTAAGCGCATGGACACAAAAATGGATAAACGCTTTAACAAACATAAGTCTTTCTTCGTTTCTATATGGGAAGCAATATCTTGTGGTGCATCATCTTCATCAATGCAAGCTTCAGACCCTGGCAAGCGCCCAACTCCTCCTACTTTTGCTTGGACATCTTCAGAGGAGGGCACAAGCTCGGGAACTAGTCATGAACGTCGACATGGGAAATCTCAGCTTGTTGAAGAAGAAGAAGAGGGTGAGACGGAGTCAGAATAAGTCCTTTTTAGTCTATCTCTTTTTACCTTTTATGCGTACTTATGACTTTAGCTTTTGCTTTAAATACATTATCTGGCACTTGTACTAAATAGTGTCATGTTTTAATTCATACTAGACTTATGTGTATTATAATTCTGTGATAGTAGTTTTATGTTGCTTATAATCTCTTTTACATCTTCCATTTAACAACTCCTTTTTGTCGATGACAAAGGGGGAGAAAATTATGCTCACAGTATATATGCAGGACAAAATCTCAGGGAGATATCATATACAGGGGGAGATTCATAACTATTTTGTCATCAATCAAATGGGGGAGAATGTTGAGTCAAGATTTTCTATATAGAGTTTTGATTTCTGACAAAGGAATAAGCCGTGATCGACAAAACGAAGTTATTCAGACAGAAGGAGCTCCATATGATTAGAGGTTGATTATTTGGTATGTTAGTAATGATTATTTATGTTAAAATCTATCCTCAAATAGAATATACCTTCAATCTTCGAATATATATATATACGAGTGCACATTAACTGTGCACTCTGGGCAAAACCGGTCGACTGGTCAAAACCAGGTGGTCGACCGTTTCTGCCCAGAATGCACAGATAACGTGCACAAGTGAACATAACGTATATATATTCAAATTCCTGTCTACTGGTCCTTTTTAAGCTGTGGACCATTTTCAAACAAGAAAGCAACCCTTCGTATAGACACTTCCTTTTCTTCAACGGTTGCTTCTCTTTCTCTTCACCAATGATCATGACCTTTGTTCATACCTTTTCACACAAAAGGTTAAAACTGTTTATTTCTTATATAAACATCATGAAATCATTATTCCAAACATCTAATTTTCTATTCTTCTAATCTCTATCCTATTGATCACTATCTTGTACTCTCAAGCGTTCAAATTGCTCATATTCTATCATGTATCGTTTTGAATCCTGAAATTTATTTAACATTCTTTTGATTCAATACGATATCCACTTCCAAATCTTCATATATACAAATATTCTATTTGAGGATAAGATTATAGGAAGTTTGTGCTATAAGTGACAAAATAGTGTTAGCAAGAACACATGCCGTCACCAAACAATTATTTTCATTTGTTGAAGTCCTCGTGTTATAAGAGGCAAGTGTTGAAGTCCTCGTGTTGTAAGAGGCAAGTATTGAAGTCCTCGGTATATTAGAGGCGTGAAATCCCGTTCGTCTTCTCGGGTGTTGTAAACCTGTTCCTCCGGGTGAAGGGAGGTTGTTGGTAGTGAAAATCCAGATAGAGGTCTGGGACTGGACGTAGGACGGTGCTCCGAACCAGCATAAAAATCTCTGGTGTGATTTTTCTATTTTTATTTACTTTGCTATTATCATCTATTTCCATATTTATATTATATTCCATATTACACGATCCATTTGTACTACATTAGCACGTACACTGCATTTCATTTTTTCACTGTATAGACTACGGGAATATATTATGTGTTAAGGTGGAAAATGTAAAGTCTTAACGCTATTTAAAAGTAAGTTTATTTTACAATTAGACATTATTATAATAGTGAAATATACTACATAGTAAATAGTTTAACGGATCCTTAGGAGATGTAAATCCCGAGCATCTCTTAAGTTACTGCATTCATATTTACTTCTATTGATTTAACTTACATAAGATATTTTAGTTCTAACTCGAGTGTTTTGTCTTTTCAATTCGCTCGGGTCAGTCCGAGCGTTTCAGGATTTGAAGATTTAGCTCTGAAGGACGAAGACGAAGATTTATATTATTATTATTTATACTAGTGCACTACACACTGTTCCGCTGCATTGTTATTGGTATGTGTAACTCTGATATGTATTATATAAATGGTTTTGTAAACTGATTTATAAACTGTATATTTGATTATTATATATCCTTCTGCTGTAAGATTCTGTTTTCTTTTTATTTCTTTCTTGTTTTTTTTATTTACCCCATAACAATCCACCCTTTCGTATGGTTTGAATTAGCACGTGTGTCGATTTAAAGCGTGCGAAAAGGCGGGACGTTACAAGTATAAAATGTTACAAAAACAATGATTTGGTGTAGTGGAAGGAGGGTTGGTCGATGGATACGAATAGCAAATGCCGATGGATACGAAGCATTGATGGATATAAAGGCTCCATACTTCGTGTCTAAGGAAATGGTCGAGGTGGAGAAAAGGATATGGATCATAGCGCATGAAGTTTTGATCGATGTGAAGACTACGCTCTGGGTATAGGGACCGATGGATAGTTGGATGATGGATACGAAAGTGATCAAGACGATCGATACGAACCAGTATCGATACGTACACTTCAGCCTTCCCGTAAATACCAACTGACATCGATCATAACTCTCATCCTATAAGTCCAAAGGGGACGAAATTTCCATTGGAGCTTCCTTATGCACTCAAGAACATCCATGATCGATCTCGGCTCAATTGGAATACTTTTGGATCGAAACGAATTGTACATGGATCGATCCAAAATCACCCTGGATCAATCTAGCAGGCCTACCTACGCACGAGAAGAGGTATTCCAGGTTCCAAGGTGGATATTTTAGGATCTACACCTATAAATAGCAGTCCTATGGTAATTAAAGGAGGGATCTTCTTCTTTCCTAGGCTTAACTCTGCCATCTTTCTATTTATTTTCAAAAGTTTGTAACTGTAATTATAGGATAAAAGGATTGTTTCAAAGTGAACGTAAGCCGGAAATAGCCAAACTACTATAAACCTTGTGTTCTTTCCTGCTTTCTTTCATTTTAATTTTTCTATTTCTTCATTTTTGTTCTCTACTTTATCTAGATTTGAGATCTATGTTTGAATATTGTGGAAATGTGTGCTAACACTGGTGCTTTCATGACTTTTTGGGTTTGTGACCAATTTTGGCGCAAACAGTAATAATTTACTTTAGGATGTTTTTACAAGTGTAAATATTTTAGAAAGTAAATTTCGGGTAAGATACATTTTCTTTAGATTGATTTAGGGAACGAGTCTCGTTTTCTTTTATGATGATTTGAACAATCATCTAAGTAATGATCAGATGTTTGCCTAGGCGGGCATTTTAATGGACTTAGTAAATTATTTTCTTTATCATTATACGATCAAAATGAGTTCAAATCAAAAGCAAGTTGGTAATACTTATTTTATTAAAACTATTCTTTTGGATATATATAGGTTTCTAAAATGGAATTTTGAATGAAATGAGTATTTATGTTAACTAGTTCAAGTGGCTTGGAAATAACTAGCAAAATAGGAAAGAGACATGTTCGGATGATAAACACTTCTCCTAAGTATTACCCTTCTTGGTAAGGAAATGTATGATACTATTTGGTAGTACCTAGTTCGTTAGTATCATTTTGGGGTTACTCGGGCTATATTTACGAGCTTTGCAGCACGCGCTTCACATATGAACTACAAATTGTATATATTTAACACATTCAAGTAAAAATGTTTTGCACAAATATTTAGCCATATTCTTCATTAAAATCATGTGTCGTTAGTTTGAATTTTAATTTTTGCATCTAATTATTTTTGTTAGTTTGAATTTTTATTCATATTATTAATTATTTAATTTTAAAAAAATATATTTGTTAGATCCTATTTTTAAGTGATATTAAGAGTTGATAATATTTATAGAGGAGCATTTTGAATTTGTAAAAGATTTTAATGTTTGATCCTATTTTTAAATGATGTTAAAATTTGACAATATTTATACAGGGTCATTTTTGGTAGTTCACAATGCTACCAAAAAAGTGTAATACCAAAGGTATTACAACTATTATTAAAGATAATAAATAAATTTGTAAAAAAAGTTTATTTGTTAAATCCTATTTTTAAGTAATGTTAAGAGTTGATAATATTTATGGGGAGACATTTTGAATTTGCAAATGAGTTTAATGTTAGATCTTATGTTTAAGCGATATTAAAATTCGATAATATCTATAGAGGGGCATTTTTGATAGTTCACATTGATATAAAAAAATGTGACACCAAAGCTATTACAGCTATTATTAAAGATGCACACACAAAGTTATATATATAATATTATTTCAAAAAGGGTTTTGGAAAAAACTAGATATGTGGATCTTGGTATATACCCTTAGGATATAATAGGGTATTACACAAGTTTGTAAACTTAAGTAGTGATCATTGAAAATGTTTTCCTAAATAATTATGGAAGTAAGGAGGCTAAGTTTTGTGTTAATTAGGTTCCTCCTTTGTTTGTTTGAGATGAAATTTCGGGGTTGAAATTCTTTTAAGAGGGAAAGATTGCAACGACTCGAAATTTTATCGCTTTGATTTATGAATATTTAATTTATTTTTAATATTCGATTAATGGTTTTAAATAATAGCCCACTTTAAATTAATAATCAATATTAGAAAATTCTTTTTTGAATTCTTTGTACATAAATTTGTAGTTCGATGAAAAATGGAAAATGTGACTTTACTGTAGACATTATTATAATAGCGTATATTACTACATAGTAGATAATTTAACGGATCCTTAGGAGATGTGAATCCCGAAATTCTCTTAAGTTACTGCACTCACGTTAGACACTGGATATGAGATGTCAAATCTCGTAAACATCTCTGACGCCGCTTCACTCATATTATTTATTGTTGATTTAACTTACATAAGATCTTTTAGTTCTGACTCGAGTGTTTTGTATTTTCAATTCGCTCGGGTCAGCCAGAGCATTTCAGGATTTAGAAGACCGTATTCTGAAGGACGAAGACGAAGATTTATTATTATTTATTTTAATATTGCACTACATTCATACTGTTCCGCTATAGTATTTATTGTTTCCTGGTATGTGTAACTCTGATATATACTGTATGAATATAATTAAATATTTCGTAAAACAACTTCATGAACTGTATATTTGATTATTATATTTTATCGTTCCGCTGCAAGATTCTATTTTCTTCTCTGCTTTTTCTTATTTACCCCATAACAATCCTCCCTTCTGTATGGTTTAAATCTGACATGTGTGGTTTGTCGTCTATTTAAAGCGTATAGGAAGGCGAGATGTTACATCTGGTATTAGGGCCAGGTTTAGCGATATCCCTTAGCTTTGTAGGGTTTGACTCTTATTAATAGGGTAGTAATACCCTATGATGAGTCACTGAGAGTATATATGAGAGAGCGTATTTGTTAGTGTTATAAGAAGGTTTTATTATTGTGTTAATCTGTTCCGTTTTGTATTTATAAATTTCGGTTGGTGCATGGGACACTATGACGTCAATAGGGATTTCTAAACACTTAATAGGACAGACCGACATAATATTTGTTTTAATATAGGTGAAGGAAATAATTTTGCCTATTATATTTTCTATATATAAAATAAACTTTTTATAAATAATATATATTTGGTTGCATTATATTGGTTGTTAGGTAATGAAATTTATAAATAATAGTTGAAATAGGATTGAAAAAATGAAAAATTAGAAATTTAGAATCTACGTTTCGGGTTTTTGGTAATTCCTTTTGAATGATTTAGAAATATAATAATAATATTATTTAGAAGTATTTTCTGATGCAAATATTTCAATATGGTTTGAAAGAATTGTTTTAAAAGGAATTTTGGAAAGAAATAAGTTATGTACTCCCCTCTCTGTCGTTGGAAAATAATTTCGGTGATGAGTGCACGCATCGTCGACCTTCATTTTCGAGTTTCGAAGTGGGAAGGCCATTGTAGTAGTTTTACTACGGATTTATTTTAATAATCAAATATAGATTTCTAACTGTTCTAAGTATAACTGGATATATAAGTTTTAAGTATAAATATTTATCTATTATTTTAAATTGATTTGAAATTTAACCCGGTGTTTAGTTCTTAAGTTTCCATTAATTTATGGTTTCAATTATTGTAGTAAATGGGTGTAACTAGTTTATAATTGAAACCTCTAAAGGAAATAAGAGATTTGATGCTAAGTATAAATGGAATTAAAAAGAAAGTTTAATTTTGTAACTTATAAAACAAAGGATGTAATTATTGAACATTAAATTAAATTAAAAGATGAGATAAACTTGTATAATTTTCAATTGCATTCTTTAACAACATATAACTTACCAACTACTAAAAAGTTAAAATGTTAAAAGAAAATGTAAAGGGGAAATTTTACAAGTAAAAATTGAAATAATGAAAGTATTAAATGAGATTCTTTAGTAAATAAGAATTGGAGGTTGTAGTGGTTATAAAGTTAAGTATAATAGAAAGGATACTAATTTAATTAATTAAAAGGTAAGCACTAAATAAATAAGAGGAATTGAGAAATGAATAAATGTGATGCCCCACCTCTATACTCACAATAACAAAGGGTATTAAAAGAAATACTGTCCGTTATTATGAAGAATAAGGCTGGATAGGAGCGGCCATCCGTAGTTAGGCTTTACATTAGTATTGGTTATTTCGATAGGAGTGGTATATATTTCATTTTTCATCTCTTATTTATTTACTCCCATCGACATACCCAATTCCAGTATAAAACGAACTACGATGGTTCATAATAGTTTAGGACAATAAATATAATAATAACACAGATAATATAAATGCAGAACTCAGATAAAACAAAAAGTCTCATACATATAATAACTGATGTCAGTTACAATACATGTGATACAATACATATGATACAACTACAACTATCGACTCTGGAAGTTACATATACAAGTACATTGTCGTAAATAATATACATGAATATACAACGTCCTATACTAAGACAACGACTACTCCAAAAAGTATGAAAAGATTTCATAGCTCTAGCAGCAACCCAAAGTAAGATATCAACAACTTGTAAATACTCGGTCTGACCTGAGTATTAAATTCAAAAGAAAATAATACACGGGTCAATCTAATTCAAACTCAGTTATTAGTGCACAGAAGCAATAATAATTAAATATAAATTAGACGATAGTAACAATAAATTTACCTATCCGATTCTTAATTAAGGAAATCGTATAACGGTAAATATAACACGTAACGGTGTTAAACAACAAATCAACAAATACAAATTATTGAATTGGAAACACGAATCAATTCAAACAATTGAAACATCAATTAAAAGTTCAACACGGGTAGGGCTACAGTACATGCACGTGTGTACTGCCTCGCCACTACAACATATGGAAATACGCAAAAGATCAATAAATCAAAACAAAATAAAATATCCATAAAAGCCATACCGTGTGGCTGCAGTTCACGCTTGCGTGCACTGCCTTGCCACTACGGTGATGATGTACCCAAAAGCTCAATACCGTGTGGCTGCAGTTCATGCTTGTGTGCAATGCCTTGCCACTACGGTGATGATGTACATAATGAAAATTCATGAACGAACACAAGGTCAAACCGAAGTGTTTAAGCTGGATTCAACTCAAGTGTAGTCAGAAAAACAATCCATTTGGATCAATGCAACGCAAAACTACAAGGGCAAACTGCATGCAAACGAAACTGCAGTCACCAATGAATATCACATGTATGCAACTGTACAACTTTCCAGTGAACAGTGAAACAACAATGGACCAACAACAACAGTTTGAACCATGACAGTGTCGTGGTCGAATCAAAAGTAAAACACATGTCAACCGAAAAACATCATCATCAAAGTAATGCAACAGTCAAACAAAATGACTCAATACAAATGAATGCGACTCATTTCTCAATGCAATAGAATAACTGGAGTACAAATGAAAATGGGAAATAAACTGCATCAGAGAAATGATATAAACAATGCATGTTACAGGACGACCAGACAACATCGACTCTTGTGAGACTGCACAAGCAACAGGTGCAACTACAGTGACAACACAGCCTCAACAATGAAGAAACCAAAACCAGAATGCAAGTGGATGAACAGAGTATCCCAGTTTATATGCAAATAAACAGTGCAGTAAAAACATGCACACTTATATAAATGTATGCAAGAAACTATACATATAAACTCAGGTGGACTGCAAACTTCAAAAGGTCAAAACTGTTGCAACATGATTCCATCAATGACATGACTAATCCAATACGAACTGTCTTACATGTGCTCAATACTACATAAAACCAAATGAACAAACAAATGCCAAAGCTCAGTGAAACTCAAGCAAGTGCACAACTAAACCAACATGTACAGGTCAGTGAAGAACCCAACTACATGAAACAGACTTGGAGAAAAATATCAAAAGGAAAAGAAATAGATATCCCAATTGTTCCAAAATGGTCCAGACAGCTATAATGTAGTTGTAGTAACAAGAAGTAACAACCGACACAAATCCAATCAAAATGAACCAGAGTTCAACTACAAAGAAAGAATTATGGACCAGGCTCATGTCAATATTACAACAGTGTATACATGATGAAGCAACCAATTAAAGTGATCAGAATCAACAATGATAGAAAATAAACTGTTAAACATCATCAAAATCCATACGAAAATAGTGCCGTGATAACAATTTGCTAGCAGAATTACAGGTTGCCCATAACCAGAGGCAATAAACACAAATGGCCAAAGTCGAACAGTCTCAAGCCTCATCAAAGTGATGCATCAGTCAATTTCAAAATGGCCAGAGTCATGAAACAGCAAGTAAAATCGAACAAGGTCGAACAGTGGACAGTAAGGCCAAAACACACAGGGTACAACTCGATATCAAAGCAATGGTGATGGCCGACGTCATAGAATCACATACACAAAAACAAGACCGAAGTCAACAGTTCAACAATCATCAAAACGTATAATTGAACCAATCTAACATAAATATCAATATATATAAACTTGATTAAGTCAAAGAAAACATCACCATTGAAACAAAATCAAACAAGAAGCACAGTACTAAGTAGAATTGGATGTGAATGAAGTAAAAATCACTGCCGAGCATAGTTGAATTAGATGTGAGTGACACAAAAATCACTCACCTTTGCCACAATCGAAGCAGCCGAGAGCCAAGCAAGGAGACGCCGATTGTCAGAGCAAGCGGCGACAATCATCTTAAAGTCGGCATCTTCGATTTTCTTGAAAACCCTAATTGAAAGGGGGACGAACGAGGCTGCCACCATTTTTTTCATTTTGTTTCGTTTCTTTTTAGGTTTTCGAATGAGAAATAAAATGGGGCACGGGTTAAAGAATGACAACGATACCCATCACGGCAACAAAAGAAATGAGCCAAAACAAATTTTAAAGCCCATTAAAATTCTAAAACAAATTTATGAAAAGAATACCAACCGATAAAAATTCCAAACAGAAATTAGCTATCCACATTAATCGTTTAATGATGATTATAAATTAACAGCGAAACCCCCGGGTTGTTACAGCCTCCCTTCCTTATAAAAATTGCATCCTCGCAATTTTCATAATTAAAGTCGCCCATAACAATTATTTTTCTAACATAAACTGGTTAAGCTAGAAAAATAAAGGTCAGGAAACAAACGCCAAAGAAATCTTTTAATTTCATAAAAGAAATTCACAAATTCTCAACAAAATCTAACTATCAAGTAGATAATCAGAAAATAACAAAGCTGAATAAATGCAATTATTAGCAATATTCAATTATCAATCAGATAATTAGAATATAGAAATCACAAAATAGCAATATCTAATTATCGATACGATAATTAGAAAACAGCAAAATCCAATTATCAACAAAGATAATTAGAAAACACAAATCATAATTTGCAAAACTGCAATTATCTAGTTATTAACCAGATAATTTGAAAACAACAATTATCTAATTACCAAAAACGATAATTAGAAATCACAAAGGTCTAATTATCAAACACGATAATCAGAATTCTCAAATTAACAACTATTCAACTATCAAAAGCGATAATCAAATCTCAAATCAACAAATATTCGATTATCAAAAACGATAATCAAATCTCAAATCAACAAATATTCGATTATCAAAAACGATAATCAAATTTCAAATAAACAAATATTCGATTATCAAAAACGATAATCAAATCTCAAATCAAAAATATTCGATTATCAAAAAAGATAATCAAATCTACAAATATTCGATTATCAAAAACGATAATCAAATCAACAAATATTCGATTATCAAAAACAATAATCAAATCAACAATTATTCGATTATCAAAAACGATAATCAAATCAACAAATATTCGATTATCAAAAACGATAATCAAATCAACAAATATTCCATTATCAAAAACGATAATCAAATCAACAAATATTCGATTATCAAAAACGATAATCAAATCTCAAATCAACAAATATTCGATTATCAAAAACGATAATCAAATCTCAAATCAACAAATATTCGATTATCAAAAACCATAATCAGATCGACAAATATTAGATTATCAAAAACGATAATCAAATCAACAAATATTCGATTATCAAAAACGATATTCAAATCAACAATTATTCGATTATCAAAAACGATAATCAAATCTCAAATCAACAAATATTCGATTATCAAAAACGATAATCAAATCTCAAATCAACAAATATTCGATTATCAAAAACGATAATCAAATCAACAAATATTCGATTATCAAAAACGATAATCAAATCAACAATTATTCGATTATCAAAAACGATAATCAAATCAACAATTATTCGATTATCAAAAACGATAATCAAATCTCAAATCAACAAATATTCGATTATCAAAAACGATAATCAAATCTCAAATCAACAAATATTCGATTATCAAAAACGATAATCAAATCAACAAATATTCGATTATCAAAAACGATAATCAAATCAACAATTATTCGATTATCAAAAACAATAATCAAATCAACAAATATTCGATTATCAAAAACGATAATCAAATTTCAAATCAACAAATATTCGATTATCAAAAACGATAATCAAATCAACAAATATTCGGTTATCAAAAACGATAATCAAATCAACAATTATTCGATTATCAAAAACGATAATAAAATCAACAAATATTCGATTATCAAAAACGTTAATCAAATCAACAAATATTCAATTATCAAAATCGATAATCAAATCAACAATTATTCGATTGTCAAAAACGATAATCGAATCTCAAATCAACAAATATTCGATTATCAAAAACGATAATCAAATCTCAAATCAACAAATATTCGATTATCAAAAACGATAATCAAATCAACAAATATTCGATTATCAAAAATGATAATCCAATCAACAATTATTCGATTATCAAAAACGATAATCAAATCAACAAATATTCAATTATCTAAAACGATAATCAAATCAACAATTATTCGATTATCAAAAACGATAATCAAATCAACAAATATTCGATTATCAAAAACGATAATCAAATCTCAAATAACCAAATATTCGATTATCAAAAACGATAATCAAATCAACAAATATTCGATTATCAAAAACGATAATCAAATCTCAAATCAACAAATATTTGATTATCAAAAACGATAATCAAATCTCAAATCAACAAATATTCGATTATCAAAAACGATAATCAAATCTCAAATCAACAAATATTCGATTATCAAAAACGATAATCAAATCAACAATTATTCGATTATCAAAAACGATAATCAAATCAACAATTATTCGATTATCAAAAACGATAATCAAATCAACAAATATTCGATTATCAAAAACGATAATCAAATCCCAAATCAACAAATATTCGATTATCAAAAACGATAATCAAATCAACAAATATTCGATTATCAAAAACGATATTCAATAATTATTCGATTATCAAAAACGATAATCAAATCTCAAATCAACAAATATTCGATTATCAAAAACGATAATCAAATCAACAAATATTCAATTATCAAAAACGATAATCAGAAACAACAAATATCTAATTACCTACAGATAATTAGATTCAACAAATATCTAGAAATCAATTAAGATACTCTAGAAAATCAACATAAAAGGTTGGATCGATCCCATCAGATGGCGAGTTTATAGCTACGCCGCACGTGCATCTCAGAGTGGCCGAAGCCTACAAGTACTATAAATTTTGGCGCCCATCAGATTGACCCGAAGGTCCGCAGAGTGACCCGAAGGTCTAGCACTGGTATTTGACCCGAAGGTCCGTAGAGTGGCCCGAAAGCCCAACAAATGACTCGAAGGTCCATCATATGACCCGAAGGTCCAACATATGACCCGAAGGTCCAACATATGACCCAAAGGTCCATCAGAGTGGCTTGAAAGCCAAATAAAATCATTAGAATCATCAAAACAGCAAATATTTCAATTAACGAGTCCGGAATTAACCAAAATAGCAAACGCACATTTCCCATAACCACGAGTTTTACTAAATCGTTTAATTCTCTTCATCGTTTCCTTGAAAGTCCAAAATTGTGTATTTCAAAATAACATTTCACGTCCTCAAACGGACAAGTCCGGAATTAAGCGAATCAGTAAAAGAAAAGGGTCATGGTCCTCGATTTTGCTGAAACGTTTAAATCGCTTCCTCATTCTTTTGAAAACGCAAACATAAAATTTTTGGAAAACAGATTTATTTTTAAAACGATTTGCTAATTCGTGATAAAAACAGCAACATCAGTAGCAACTTCGACAAGAAAATTGCACTTCTCAAAATACCGTAAAAATGGACAACAAAATCAACATTGCGGGATAACCGCTTGAAAATCCACTTTAAAATATGTCGTTCACTGAAGCCAATTTAAACGTCAAAATCTCATCAAAATAATTTACATCAAAGTATAATATCAGTGAATTTTCATTCATTAAAATGTCAACAAAACACTGGGCTTCAAAAATTTAGCATTGGTGTAAAAATTCCGTTATATAAAATAACGGCAACAAAATACGTTTAAAACCAAGCAACGGGTCAACGTAAAATTTAATGTAGTAACATGCAACTTAAACTTGCACGTATGCTACAAAATGGACAAAGAAATCAGTCGAATTTATCTTCAATGAAGATAATTCAAAACAACAAAATCACATAACTGCAATCGCTTCGAATCCTCAAATCGGATTCGAAATTTTCAAAGAAAACAAAACAAACATAGCTATGTAAACAACAATTGAAATTTATTTCAATTTCATATTTTTATATTCAAATATAAAAAAAGGTTATCAGCCGTACTCAGCGAAGACAGTCTCACTGTTTTCGCTGCGCACTCTGATAAACAAAACACGAATCAACCAATCATCAAAACGCAGTTTCTCTTTTTATTTTTAAATAAAGATATTTAAAAATTTCATCATATTTTTAAAACTTTAGTTTTTGACTCAAAGCACAATAAAACATCGACTAATAGTTGTAACACATGTTCTTTCTAAGTTATGTTTTATATTATGTCCATAAACCCCAAGCTAGGATACCAACTGTGACGCCCCACCTCTATACTCACAATAACAAAGGGTATTAAAAGAAATACTGTCCGTTGTTATGAAGAATAAGGCTGGATAGGAGCGGCCATCCGCAGTTAGGCTTTACATTAGTATTGGTTATTTCGATAGGAGTGGTATATATTTCATTTTTCATCTCTTATTTATTTACTCCCATCGACATACCCAATTCCAGTATAAAACGAACTACGATGGTTCATAATAGTTTAGGACAATAAATATAATAACAACACCGATAATATTAATGCGGAACACAGATAAAACAGAAAGTCTCATACATATAATAACTTATGTCAGTTACAATACATGTGATACAATACATATGATACAACTACAACTGTCGACTCTGGAAGTTACATATATAAGTACATTGTCGTAAATAATATACATGAATATACAACGTCCTATACTAAGACAACGACTACTCCAAAAAGTATGAAAAGACTTCATAGCTCTAGCAGCCACCCAAAGTAAGATATCAACAGCCTGTAAATACTCGGTCTGACCTGAGTATTAAATTCAAAAGAAAATAATACACGGGTCAGTCTAATTCAAACTCAGTTATTAGTGCACAGAAGCAATAATAATTAAATAAAAATTAGACGACAGTCACAATAAATTTACCTATCCGATTACTAATTAAGAAAATCGGATAACGGTAAATATAACATGTAACGGTGTTAAACAACAAATCAACAAATACAAATTATTGAATTGGAAACACGAATCAATTCAAACAATTGAAACATCAATTAAAAGGTCAACACGGGTAGAGCTGCAGTACATGCACGCGTGTACTGCCTCGCCACTACAACATATGAAAATACGCAAAAGATCAATAAATCAAAACAAAATAGAATATCCATAAAAGCCATACCGTGTGGCTGCAGTTCACGCTTGCGTGCACTGCCTTGCCACTACGGTGATGATGTACCCAAAAGCTCAATACCGTGTGGCTGCAGTTCACGCTTGTGTGCACTGCCTTGCCACTACAATGATGAGTACACAATGAAAATTTACGAACGAACACATGGTCAAACCCAAGCGTTTAAGCTGGATTCAACTCAAGTGTAGTCAGAAAAACAATCCATTTGCATCAATGCAATGCAACGCAAAACAACAAGGGCAAACTGCATGCAAACGAAACTGCAGTCACCAATGAATATAACATGTATGCAATTGTACAACTTGCCAGTGAACAGTGAAACAACAATGGACCAACAGCAGCAGTTTGAACCATGACAGTGTCGTGGTCGAATCAAAAGTAAAACACATGTCAACCGAGAAACATCATCATCAAAGTAATGCAATAGTCAAACAAAATGACTCAATACAAATGAATGCGACTCATTTCTCAATGCAATAGAATAACTGGAGTACAAATGAAAATGGGAAATAAACTGCATCAGAGAAATGATATAAACAATGCATGTTACAGGACGACCAGACAACATGGACTCTTGTGGGACTGCACAAGCAACAGGTGCAACTACAGTGACAACACATGCTCAACAATGAAGAAACCAAAACCAGAATGCAAGTGGATGAACAGAGTATCCCAGTTTATATGCAAATAAACAGTGCAGTAAAAACATGCACACTTACATAAATGTATGCAAGATACTATACATATGAACTCAAGTGGACTGCAAACTTCAAAAGGTCAAAACTGTTGCAACATGATGCCATCAATGACATGACTAATCCAAAATGCAATCTGTCTTACATGTGCTCAATACTACATAAAACCAAATGAACAAACAAATGCCAAAGCTCAGTGAAACTCAAGCAAGTGCACAACTAAACCAACATGTACAGGTCAGTGAAGAACCCAGACTACATGAAACAGTCTTGGAGAAAAATATCAAAAGGAAAAGAAACAAACATCCCAATTGTTCCAAAATCGTCCAGACAGCTATAATGTAGCTGCAGTAACAAGAAGTAACAATCGACACAAATCCAATCAAAATGAACCAGAGTTCAACTACAAAGAAAAAATTATGGACCAGGCTCATGTCAATATTACAACAGTGTGTACATGATGAAGCAATCAATTAAAGTGATCGAAATCAATGATGACAGAAAATAAACTGTTAAACATCATCAAAATCCATACAAAAACGGTGTCGTGATAACAATTTGCTAGCAGAATTACAGGTTGCCCATAACCAGAGGCAATAAACACCAATGGACAAAGTCGAATAGTCTCAAGCCTCATCAAAGTGATGCATCAGTCAATTTCGAAATGGCCAGAGTCATGAAACAGCAAGTAAAATCGAACAAGGTCGAACAGTGGACAGTAAGGCCAAAACCAACAGGGTACAACTCGATATCAAAGCAATGGTGATGGCCGACGTCATGGAATCCCATACACAAAAACAAGACCGAAGTCAACAGTTCAACAAACATCAAAACGTATAATTGAACCAATCTAACATAAGTATCAATATATATAAACTTGATTAAATCAAAGAAAACATCACCATTGAAACAAAATCAAACAACCGAAGCACAGTACTAAGTAGAATTTGATGTGAATGAAGTAAAAATCGCTGCCGAGCATAGTTGAATTAGATGTGAGTGACACAAAAATCACTCACCTTTGCCACAATCGAAGCAGCCGAGAGCCAAGCAAGGAGACGCCGATTGTCAGAGCAAGCGGCGACAATCATCTTAAAGTCGGCATCTTCGATTTTCTTGAAAACCCTAATTGAAAGGGGGACGAACGAGGCTGCCACCATTTTTTTTCCTTTTATTTCGTTTCGTTTTAGGTTTTCGAATGAGAAATAAAATGAGGCACGGGTTAAAGAATGACAACGATACCCATCACGGCAACAAAAGAAATGGGCCAAAGCAAATTTTAAAGCCCGTTAAAATTATAAAACAAATTTATGAAAAGAATACCAACCGATAAAAATTCCAAACAGAAATTAGCTATCCACATTAATCGTTTAATGATGATTATAAATTAATAGCGAAACCCCCGGGTTGTTACAATAAATGTAATGCAACAAGAAGAAACTTACAAGACCTGAATAAATGAAAATGAATAATTGTAAGTAATAAATGAAAATGAATGAAATAAACAGTGAACGAGTGAATGGAAATAAGGGGTGTAAGAAGTAAATGTAAAATAAAAAGATAAAACATTATAAAGGAAATCAAACAACAAACCTTATGAAATGAGATTGATAATAAGTAAACTTGATTTATTGTTTGGAATTGTTGTTGTTTGGTTTATAGGTGTTTGGGGGCAAGGATACTTTAAATTTGTTTGGAAGGTATGAATAATCTATTTAGTTTCACCTAAGACTGTTGAATGAAGGGTACACTTAGCAGTTTATTTTTCATTCCGTACAATTTAAAGTTTTGAACTCGAACAACTATCTGTTTGTTTGATATGAATGGAAAATTGATGTGTGTTGATTTATGTGATGGTTGCTTGCTTGTTGCAAGTGATGGTTGGTATGTTGATTGTGTGTTGTTATTTGAAACAACTTTAAATATTTCATTTTATATAATTGTTAACCTTTTTTTGGATTATATAAGTGAAATACAGGTTATGGAAGCAATTGCTATGGCTTTTGGTTTCATAATTAAGCGTTAATTGCCCGACAAATAGGTACGTTTTAGGATTACGGTCTATAGCGCTATTATATTATTTTCCCGTGTGGGGATATATATTATTTTGGAAAATATATGTTATATATTGTTATATTTAATATTATATTTTCTCCCGAGCCTCTCTGTACAAAGGAGACTCTGTCGAAATTTTTCGAAAATTTTGGACTTAGAAAATATTTTGAAAATGTTTTCAAAACTTTATTAATTTAAATATAAAAAGATTTAATTGTCTATAAATCTATATATTTTATATAAATTATCTTATTTTGTAATTTTATTGTTATGGCTATAGTTTTTTGAATAATATATGTTGATTTATAAGTTCCTCTTTCTCTTCTTTTCCTTTTCGGGGACGAAAAGTTTCGAGTGGGGGAGAGTGTAACGACCCGTAATTTTCGACGATTTAAATTTGTTAAAATAATAAGATTTTTTTAATCAAATCTAGTAAGAAATAAAAGCTTTATAATTTAATATTGAAATGAACGACAAAATGAAATATAGCAATGTTAATTAAAATTAGTTATTAGTAATTTGAATAAAATTCTAATAAATGAAGTAGTGAAAGTGTTATACCTGGATATAAATTGACTATGAGAAAATAAATGTAAGTATTGAATTAATTAATGAATATATACATGTTAACAGTAATTGTATGTAAATTAAGGAAATATGTTAATGCAAGATAATAGTTTATGAACTTGAATGAACATTCCAATTTAAATGTTATGACTTAGTTATAAATAGAATATAATAAAAACAAATGCAATTATTGTTTTAATGTGTGAAATAATGTAATAGATAGTAGTTGTTGTGAAGGATAAACATACAAGTACTATAAAAGGGTATATTGGTGACAAATGTTTGTCGTTACCAGTAGTTTACCAGTTTATAAATAAAAGTAATTAAACGTTACTTTAATGATAATTAATATAATAACGGAAGGGTGAAAGTAAATTGAATAGAAACGTAAATTTATTTGTAAGGCAGTAATTAATGTAATAAAAAGCATGAAACCAAGTAAATAAATTTATTGAGAATATAGAAATTTGAATATATTAATGTAACATTAATACAAATGTATGATATAAATAGGCGTATATTAGTGTAATGGGAAGTGTAATACAATATTTAGGAATTGTTAAAAAAGAGTTTATTAATAAATAGAAATTGGATTTGGAATCAATTGCAATAAATCTAAATAAATATTACGTTAATGTTAATTAAGGTAATATCTGAGGATAATGTTAATATTATCTATAATAGGATAGTTTGTTGAATTGGAAGAATGGAAATGAAGACTTACCAATTTAATGGGATTTGAGCTATAGAAATAAAATTTAATTGTAAATAAATGAAATTAAATACCTAAATATTACGTTAATTGAAATCAAGATGAAATATGAGAAAACTAGTGTAATAGTTTTGAATCTAATGTTAAATCCATCTATTTGATAATAATAAATTGAATAATAGAATGAAAAGTAAATTAAATAGAATTTTTGGAAATTAAATTTATAATTTTGAATTTAATGAATTTGAGGTTAATACTGAAACTGATAAATTAATCAACTCTAAATTGACATTTAAATTTGTTTAAGTTATTACAAATGATTGAAGAGTAAAAATTATGAAATTTGTTAATAATAGAGTTGAAATTGAAAATTTTATTTAATTTATTTATTAATTTATTTAATTAATGTAAAAATAACCATTTTGGCCACTGACTCGGATTTCGACGAAACCAGTTTCATCGGATTCGTAATAGTGGATTATTGCAGGATTTTAAGTTTCATAGCGATCGGACTTTTCGTTTGATCGTAGGGGCTTGAAAAGCTTAGAAATAAATTAGATTGAAATTAATTGAAATCAATTTGAAATAACTTGATTTGAGCATAACTTCTTCATACGATGGAATTTGAACTTGGAACCTATTCCATCGAGATTAAAATATTCAATAACATTCATTTTGATGTATGGGACGACCAATTTCGTTTCGGAAACAAAATGGGCTTTACGGAGTGTTTGCCATCTCAAACCAATTTGAATTTAACGGTAACCTATGAAAATGATAGAATTGAACCACGAAACCAGTTCCATTGTGTTCGAAAGGCCTTTTTACATTAGGAACGCCAAGCAGCATGCGTCGTTTCGAGTTCGGGCTATTTTGGACCTCATGCTATAAATAGGCACGCAAAACGATAAAATAATATTATATTATTATGAAACCCTAGCCGCCACTTGTTCATCATTCTTAATGGCCGAAATCTCTCCGTCTTCTCATCTCGATTTCTTCCAATCCGTGCAATGAAATCGAGAACTTCCAAAAGCAAAGTTGTAGAGCTCGACGAGCTCTACATATCCAATGGTCAATTCGTGCTATTACATCACAGATTTGTCAAGATCTGGCTGGGAAGGTCACGCGCGTTTTGGGTTATTGCGTGCGCTTCGAGGGATTGTGGGGGGCCGCATCCCTGGCGTAGGTGGAGGAGTCGGTGGCGCTTGGATTGGTAGTCGCAAATCGGTGGCCGGTCGAGCTGAACGTGGGCACGCGTGAAAGCTTGTTCGTGGGGGATGGGTTTTTACGCGTTCGAACAAGGAGAAGAAGAGGTCACGTATTGTTTTCTTTATTTATTTATTTTTTAATTATAATATGTTAAGATTTAAATGTTCTAATCGCTATAACTTCTGCATACGAGGTCCAATTCACGCGCGGTTTTCTCCGCTAGGTTCGTATTGGAATTCCTGATGTTTTGGCACTAGTTTGGACGAATTCTAAGACTGTGAGATTTTTGGGTTTAGATTGAATTTAAATTCAAAAGGTGAGTGTTTTAACCCGCTTACAACTTCTAAAATTACTTATGTTTGTTAAATTAATTTTTGGTGTGATTAAAATTTAATTATGACTGCTTGGCATATTTTTTAACATTATCTCAGTCAAATTAGATATATTGGATTAAATCGTTATTTAATTTAATATTACATATAACTTCCAGTTAAATTATTAATTAATTTTATTATTGTATATAAACTACCAGTTAAATTTATTTATTATTGAATATAAATTGCCAGTAATTATTTGTATTTATTATATGTTCTATATTAATGTTATTGTTTGAATTGGATGATGATTGTGAAAATGGTTGATGATTGATATTGGATGAATGGATGTTGTATTATATAATATTACAAACTGCAAGTTGTTATGCATTTTTATTTCATTCGGGATTGCGGTTTGAAATGATATATAACCGTAATTTTATTTGAAATTACGGATTGAAATGATAAATATCCGTATCACTTGACCATATGATAGAAAATTATATACAAGCACCGCGGTCTATGTATTAAAATATTTTGAAATGATTTTTCTATGGTTTTAGAAAGAAATATACGGTTTAATAAATATTAATTTTCGATATTATACAAATATATATATATATATATATATATATAAATAGTTAAATTCTTGAATTTAAGCTATGTATAAAATTTGTTAAATAAAAATAAGTTGAATAGTGGAGTTTGATTGTTTTATATATATGGTTAAGTACCTGTTTAAGATATTGTATATATAGAGTTTTAATGATTTAAATTAAAATTAAGTTGGAAGACAAATATGAAATTTGTCTGAATTGAATTATTAAGAATTATACTCGAATAAATTTGTTTTGAAATTTAAATAAAAATAAGATGTTTAAAGGGCATGATTCTTATAACTTAATTTGGTTGAGAGCGATTTAAATGAATATAAAGTTGATTCAAATGAATATATCAAGTTAAATAAATTAAAAGAATATCCAGTTGTTTGAAGTTAAAGGTTTTACTTAAATTTTATAGGATTTTATTAAGTAAACATTTCAAATCTATATAATAGTAATTGAGTTTGATATATATGGAATTATCAAAGAATTAGTTTTGAAAAGGTGGAATATTTAAAGCTTTGAAATTTATGGAAACTAAAATTATTTATTTGGAGGTTCAAATCAGTAGTTGGAATTCATTTGTGAAATATAAAAAGCTATTTTATTATATAAAGTGGTTTAATATTTAAACCATTTAAGTATTAAAAATTTTGTTTCAAAGCTATGCGGTTTAAGATATATATTTGAAAGTATTATGATTTTAGAAAAAGGGGTATATTTAAAATAAAAATGATATCATATTGATTTGGGTTTTAAAAATAGAAATAATATCGTATTTATATGGTTTTGAATGAGATATTATATTCTGGTTTTAAAGTATTAATTATTTTGAAATAACCGCGGTTTTATAATAACGTTTGGTTGTTGAAGAGACCGGGATCAGAAGTTGTCATACTCTTTGCCAAATCCGAAAACCACTTTAACAACAGTGTACGCGGCGGAGATTCTAGAATGAAGTAGGATGGTGGCGGCGATTCCTTTGAGGTATCTACGTGGACCCGACTCCCATGAATTAGCATAAGATGGCTAAAACAGGAGTGATCGACGGGCTAAGAAGGTAGCACCTTTTATCGGACACATCCCTTCGAAATTATACTTTGACATTTGGATTGATTCGGTGGCCACTTTTGATTTCTTTGATTTGGGGGTGTGGCTCGAGGTGGACGGTAGCTGCGGCTATGCGTTACCACCGGCCCGGAAGCGTAATTGGTATATCTACCCTAGCATTGCCTAGTTGTGCCATGTCATCTACTCTAGCGCGCCTTATACGATTTTGTTTTGTACCATACCTATGGAGTGCCCTCTGACGACGCCCAGTACGGGTGAGATTACGGTACTGTATAGACTATGGGAATATAAAAGTGTGTTAAGGGCTATATGTGTACTAACCCGCATATTTAACGATTTTATATTTAAATGTTTGGGTTAAATATAACATCGTTATTCAGATTTTGGGGTCCGAAATGTTACTTTCTGCAAATGGCCGAATTGGAGCTCGAAACCATTTCCATTGAGTCCAAAATGGCGTTTGCGATCTTTTTGAGTATAATCTTTGATATGTTTGGAGTTCGTAAAATTTTGGCTACTTTTTCTATTGGGTTTGGGGTTGGGTTCAGCCCACTGGCTCATTTAACCCCCTTGCTCAACCCTTCTCTTCATTTCATCTTCATTTCATTTTATTTCTCAAACTAAGAACTGAAATGGGGGAAAGGAAAGAGAAATAGAAATTAGCAAGCCCTAGTTTCTCCTTTGTAGCTTGATTCTTGCTCCAAAATAAAAGAGAATCCATTGGTAAGTTCATCTCCATCTCTTCTCCTCTTCAATTTCAGTAATTTCCTAACCCTAACTTAGGAAATACTTGCTTTGATGCTAGATTGAAGCTTGTAGTTTGAAGTGGAGTGTAGTTGGTTGATCCCTTGCAATTGTGCTACTTCATCTTCTTTGTTTTGTGTGCAAAAGGTGAGTTTTGAACTCACATCTACTTCTCTTGATTTCATTGATGTTAGGTATGAATTCCTAACACCTTGTTCATATGCACTTGCATTTGGTTTGGGTTGAATTGAGGAATAATCCAATTTTTAGTGTTTTGGGTTAAAATCTTTGAAATCCTAACTTTGATGTTTTAATCATGTTTTGGTGATGCATCGAGGAACATATAGGGCCGGGTTGTCGATTGGCATAAGCCCTTAGAGCCAATGTTCGTCCGATTGCATTTTGGGGGAGTTTGCTCTTCATTTGAATAAGGCTGAAAAACAGCCCAGGCATGATTCAATCGACTGAAAACTCTGTTCAGTCGACTGAACCTGAAACCCGAGAGTTTCCAGGCCTGATTCAGTCGATTGAAAAACTCTACACAGTCGACTGAACCTGGAAACATAAAGTTTCCTGAACCTGGAAAATTTTCCAAGTATAGGGTCAGTCGACTGAAAACTTTGTTCAGTCGACTGAACCTGCTGTTTGAGCCCACTTTGCCTTTTTTGATTGAATTTCCAATTTGAATCGATTCATGATGACCCCATGTATGATTATCAATTGTTTTGACTTTGATGGTTCCTTTTTAATTTTAATCCACGGGTTTTTATAAAATAATCTCTCGAATCGCATTTAAAAGTTCGTTTCTCTAATTTATAAATTCTATTAAAACACACACACTTTCGCACTTCGAGCGAAGTGGAAGGGTGATTAAATGGTTGGGAAAAACACGGACCATGAATCTGTACGTTTATCTTTCCGATTAATCCTTGACCTATTCGATTGATTGTTTTGACCTTCGGGTTTGGTTTATCGATGATATGAGGTAAACTTTGTACTGCTTTGAGTGTGAAAGGGACTGACGGATAGTAAACCGTTTAGTGCGAACGAGTGGTTATGGGACATACGTTAACACTTTTCGGATTCCTTTTCGAGAGTTGTGACACATTCCGCCAGTTAGTGGTGTCCAGTACTGGGTCTTCGACCTTCACCACTACGGTTTGTTGCCTCTGGGATAGTGTCTTCGGACTGTCTCCCTAGGTTTGTTGCCTTCGGGTATGTTGCCTTCGTGTGTGTGCCTTCGGGTTTGTTGCCCTATATAGTTTCGCTTTGATGTTGGCCTTATGTGCCGCATGGGTGATACTTGGGTTTGGAGTCTTTGGGCTCATGGATCCTTGTTTGTACAGTACTGAGCTCGAGCAAATTTTATGATGTTTCATTGATATGTATATTCCCTTGGTATCGCCCTTCGGTGTTGGTCTTTGTGAGCCGCATGGAGTATAGCGATTACCTTGTGGAACTTGTATACCTTATGGGTATTTGTTATTTGCCTTTTGGCTCGTTTTGGGATATTTGTATCCTTTGTTTCTATATGTTGCCGATGATATGAGGCTTGCTCTATATGATTCATCTCTTGTTGATGATTGTGTTATCTCCTCTAGAGATATTTGTTATACTGTATGACCTTGCAGGTTTATTATTGTTCAGTAATCTAACTGGTTTGTTATCTAGACTGATCCGTGTATTTTATACTCGGGTCAGACCGAGATGTTTCAGGTTAGGTGCTTTTGGACTTAGCCTATTTTGCTTCCGCATGGACTATTCGCTAGCTTCTTTTTGTTATAGCATCTTTTGTAGTCCTTATCTGTTGTAACTTTGATTTATACTCTTTCGTCTCGTCTGTATATTGTGGTCTCCTGTACCACCTGACATGTATTATTTTGTATACTCTGTTGTGTATCGGTGTGTGTGTGTGTATATTATGATTGACTGTTCTGTGATGTATGTTACATTTGAGTTGTTATATTTTCTTCTGATAGATCCTATAGCCATTGTAGTTTTGCTTTAAATATTTATTGAATAGGTCGAATTTTAATGTGTTTCTACTTTTCGACATATTTAGTGAATAGTTAAGGTAAGATTGCACATGGTCGCTTCCATTATACTCTATTGTCCGCGTTAGCCGACAGTATTATCTATGTAATACTCTTTGTTAACGAGGCTCTCGGAGTGGGGCGTCACAGCGTGGTATCAAAGCGAGGTTCAGAACAAAATATGATAAACACAGAATAGATGCACATATTATGGTACATCAAAGTGTACAAGTGATACAGATCCTTGAATCATCGTGTTTCTTTATTCCATCAAGGTTAGATAGGTATTGGAAATACGTCTAGGAATGCATTTTATTCCGTAGTATTCCATATTGTAATATCTACCTTGTGAATAATCTTGTTCTTATCTTACTTTCAGCTTATGTCTGGAAGAGGCAGAGGTCGACGTTCGGATGCTGGGCAATCTAGTGGCTCACATCCGGATGGCGTATAAATGTCTGCTGATCAGTTTTTGGAATTGTTTAGGAGCACTCAGCCTCCCGTTCCTCCTCGAGTGTCTCCACCTCGTAAGTCTGCTTTTGCACGTCAGTGCAGTGATTTTGCTCATCTTGGAGGAAAGCCGTTTAAGGGCTCCGAGTCTGTTCTTGAAGTCCAAGCTTGGCTTCGCACGTGCGAGCGTATTTTCTCTCGCATGGATCTTTCTGACCATGATAGAGTTCTTGTAACTTCTAGCTTATTACAAGAGCATGCTCTTGACTGGTATGAGCTTCTTGTAGCTGAAATTGATGAGTCTACTCTTTCTTGGACTCAGTTTCGGGGATGATTTGAACTCAAGTTCGTTCCTGAATCTGAAAAAGTTTTATTGACCCGTCGCTTCCTTGAGTTGAAGCAAGGGAAATCTTCTGTTTCTGAGTATGTCGCATCGTTCGAGGCTTTATCTCAGTATGGTCTTGAATTTATTAGCACTTCTTATAAGAAGAATTTGAAGTTTGTTTCTGGCCTTAAGAAATATCTTAAGAAGTCCTTGTTGCTCCAGCTTAAACTTTCTTTTGAGGAATTAGTTGATTCGGCGGTTCATCTCGAGACCGTCGAGAAGGAGTGTAATAGTGATGTAGATGTTGAGGTTTCTAAGAACCCCAACAGGAGGCCATTTCCAATTCAGAAGAAGCCTTTTCCTTCTAAGAAGAAGAAGACTGGTGGTCCTAGCTCTCAGCCTCAATCTTCCGGAACACCTTTCGTTCGAAAGTGTTTTAATTGTGGTTCTCCGGATCATATTATTCGAGCTTGTCCTACACCTCTCTTCTGCCGTAATTGCAAGAAGGAAGGTCATCATGTTTCTTCTTGTCCTACTGCTCCTGCTAATGCAAAATCTGGCAAGCTCAATGTGGCTAATGCTTCTGGAGGTCCTCAATCCAAAGGTATGACTCCATCTATTTTGGAGGGTTCAATTCTATTTCATGATTATAGTATACGAGTTCTTTTCGATACGGGTGCTTCACATTCTTTCGTATCGAAGAGGCTTGTAGATGATTTATCTTTGGATGTTTCTTGTATGGTTACTTCTTTAAGGATTGCGAATCCTATTGGGGGATCCGCGACCCTTAGTTTGCTTTGTGATGATATTGAGATTGTTTTATGTGGCGTTTCTTTCCGTGCGAATCTGCACGTTGTTTCTCATTTGGGTTTTGATATGATTTTTGGCATGGACTGGCTAGTGAGGTACGATGCCAGGATTATTTGTTCTGAGAGAATTTTATATCTTTGTCATCCTGATTCACCTTCTCAGTTATCTCTTGTTCTTCGGGATGTGGATAATTCCGAGATGGCTTTGTATTCTCTTGATTCGCGAGATGGTGATGATGTATCTCGTATTCCTATTGCTTGTGACTTTTCTGATGTTTTTGAACCTGTTTCGGGTTTGCCACCCCAAACGGGCAATTGAATTCCGTATTGATCTCATTCCAGGCGCGCAGCCAGTTAGTCGTCCTCCCACGAGGATGTCTACAAAGGAAAATAAGAAACTCAAGAAGCAGCTTTTAGAGCTCGAGTCCAAGCAGTTGATTCAGTCCAGTTTTTCTTCGTGGGGATCTGCGGTCGTTTTTGTGAAGAAGTCTGATGGAACTCTTAGGCTTTGCATTGACTATCGCAAGCTTAATGAGTTGACCATTAGAAATAGGTATCCATTGCCTAGGATCGATGATATGTTCGATCTATTGAGTGGTGCTAAGGTCTTTTCTCAGCTTGACCTTGCCACAGGTTTTCATCAATTACGAGTCGCGGAGGATAGCATGCCTCTTACCGCTTTCCGCACTCGTTATGGTTCTTTTGAGTGGCTCGTTATGCCGTTCGGTTTGACGAACGCTCCTGCTTTCTTTGTTGACCTCATGAATCGGGTATTCCGGGAATATCTCGATAAGTTTGTTCTTGTCTTCATTGATGATATCCTTATTTATTCTAAGTCTGAAGCTGAGCATGCTAATCACTTGAGAATTGTCTTGAGTACTCTCCGTCATCATCAGCTTAAAGCCAAATTCTCCAAATGCCACTTTTGGGAGAATAAGGTTAAGTTCTTAGGCCATGTTGTATCTTCCGATGGCATTTCTGTCGATCCCTCAAAGATCGAAGCCATCCAGAATTGGAAGAGGCCTGAGAATGTGCATGAGATTCGTAGTTTCCTTGGATTGGCGGGTTATTACCGGCGGTTCATTAAGAACTTTTCCCGTGTTGTACTTCCTCTCACTTGCCTTACTCGGAAAGGCATTCGTTTTATTTGGTCTGACAAGTGTGAAGCTTCCTTTCAGACATTGAAAGAACTTCTCACTAATGCTCCTATTCTTGTGGTTCCTGAAGGGAATCATGATCTTGTTGTCTACACCGATGCGAGTGGTAGTGGTCTCGGTGCTGTGCTTATGCAGAAAGATCGGGTAGTTGCTTATGCTTCTAGGCAACTGCGTCCGAATGAAGTTCGCTATGCCACTCATGATCTTGAGTTAGCCGCCATTGTCTTTGCCTTGAAGATTTGGCGACATTATTTATTGGGCGAGCGCTTCATTCTCTATACCGATCATAAATCTTTGAAGTATTTGTTCACTCAGAAGGAACTCAATATGAGACAACAGCGTTGGCTCGAGTTTCTTGCTTCCTATGACTTTGATATCCAGTTTACCCCTGGTAAGGGTAATCGTGTTGCAGATGCGCTTAGTCGCAAACATTCGGCTGTTATTTCTATGATGCTTGCCGAATGGAATATTCTTGAGACTCTATCTTTTTGTGAAATTCGTGATCGAGGTTCATCTTCTGATTCTCCTATTCTATTATTTAGTTTGGGAGCTCGACCTATTTTATTGGATCGTATTGCCGATGCTCAGCGGCGTGATCCTGATTTGTTGCATTTTATTCAGCTTTGTGAGTCTGAATCTTGTGATGAGGCGTTGCAAGATTTTAGCATTGATTCTCATGGGTGTCTTCGTAAGAAGAACCGTCTTTTTGTGCCTTCTGATTTTGCACTTAGGCATGACATTCTTGATGATTTCCATCGTTCTAAGTATACCATTCATCCCGGTAGTAGTAAGATGTATGCCGATATACGTCGTCTTTATTATTGGGAAGGCATGAAGCGCGATGTGGCGAGTTATGTGAGCAACTGCATGACATGTCAACGTGCGAAGGCCGAACATCAGCGTCCTTCTGGACTTCTTCAACCTCTTGAGATTCCATTGTGGAAATGGGATCAAGTTTCTATGGATTTCATTGACGGCCTACCTCGTTCGAGATCAGGTCATTCTAGTATTTGGGTTATTGTTGATCGCCTCACCAAGTCTGCTCATTTTGTCCCTATTAAGTCTAATAGAACAGCTTCGCATTTGGCCAAGTTGTATGTCAAGGAAATCGTGAGACTTCACGGTGTTCCTAGTTCTATTGTGAGTGATCGTGATCCTTTATTCACAAGTCATTTTTGAAAGAGTCTTCAACAAGCTTTGGGAACAAAGCTTAATTTTTCTACAGCTTATCATCCGCAGTCTGATGGACAGACTGAACGGGTGAATCGTATTTTGGAAGATCTTCTTCGTATTTGTATCTTTGATTTCGGTGGTAGTTGGGTGGATCACCTACCTCTTGTAGAGTTCTCCTACAACAATAGTTTTCAATCTAGTATTGGTATGGCTCCTTTCGAAGCCTTATATGGAAGGCCATGTCGATCACCTTCTTGTTGGTTGGAATCTGGAGAGAAGCTTGTTCTTGGTCCAGACTTTGTTCGTCACTCTTTTGAGAAGATTGATCTTATTCGATTAAGGATGAAAGAGGCACAGAGTCGCCAGAAATCCTACGCGGACAACCGTAGGAAGCCTCTCGAGTTCTCGATCGGCGATCTTGTTTTTATTCGTGTTTCTCCTTTGAAAGGGGTTATGCGTTTCAGTGCGACTGGAAAATTGGCTCCTCGTTATATAGGACCGTTTTCTATTACTGAACGTATTGGCCCTGTGGCTTATAGAGTTTCACTTCCAGCTCATTTATCTGGCATTCATGACGTGTTTCACGTCTCGCAACTTCGGAAGTGTCTTCGAGAATCGGATTCTGTAATCTATTCTCCTGATTTGCAAGAGCTTGAGATCTCACCGGACTTATCTATAGTACAGCAACCTATTCGCATGCTTGACACGGAGGTGCGACACCTTCGGAACAAAGACATGCCGCTCGTTAAAGTTCAATGGTCCGCTAATCCCAATGACTGTACTTGGGAAACCAGAGAGTATATCGAGCGATCTTATCCAGGTTTTCTATCCTTGCTTCGTAGTGGTAAGTCTATTTCTGTGTCTAGAGTTTATTCTTTCTGTCGTTTGTATGTAGTTGTTACAAATATTGCCTCTAGAAATTGCGGGGACGCAATTTTGTAAGGAGGGGAGATCGGTAACAACCCGCATATTTAACGATTTTATATTTAAATGTTTAGGTTAAATATAGCATCGTTATTCGGATTTTGGGGTCCAAAATGTTACTTTCTGCAAATGGCCGAATTGGAGCTCGAAACCATTTCCATTGAGTCCAAAATGGCGTTTGCGATCTTTTTGAGTATAATCTTTGATATGTTTGGAGTTTGTAAAATTTTGGCTACTTTTTCTATTGGGTTTGGGGTTGGGTTCAGCCCACTGGCTCATTTAACCCCCTAGCTCAACCCTTCTCTTCATTTCATCTTCATTTCATTTTATTTCTCAAACTAAGAACTGAAATGGGGGAAAGGAAAGAGAAATAGAAATTAGCAAGCCCTAGTTTCTCCTTTTTAGCTTGATTCTTGCTCCAAAATAAAAGAGAATCCATTGGTAAGTTCATCTCCATCTCTTCTCCTCTTCAATTTCAGTAATTTCCTAACCCTAACTTAGGAAATACTTGCTTTGATGCTAGATTGAAGCTTGTAGTTTGAAGTGGAGTGTAGTTGGTTGATCCCTTGCAATTGTGCTACTTCATCTTCTTTGTTTTGTGTGCAAAAGGTGAGTTTTGAACTCACATCTACTTCTCTTGATTTCATTGATGTTAGGTATGAATTCCTAACACCTTGTTCATATGCACTTGCATTTGGTTTGGGTTGAATTGAGGAATAATCCAATTTTTAGTGTTTTGGGTTAAAATCTTTGAAATCCTAACTTTGATGTTTTAATCATGTTTTGGTGATGCATCGCGGAACATATAGGGTCGGGTTGTCGATTGGCATAAGCCCTTAGAGCCAATGTTCGTCCGATTGCATTTTGGGGGAGTTTGCTCTTCATTTGAATAAGGCTGAAAAACAGCCCAGGCATGATTCAGTCGACTGAAAACTCTGTTCAGTCGACTGAACCTGAAACCCGAGAGTTTCCAGGCCTGATTCAGTCGACTGAAAAACTCTGCACAGTCGACTGAACCTGGAAACATAAAGTTTCCTGAACCTGGAAAATTTTCCAGGTATAGGGTCAGTCGACTGAAAACTCTGTTCAGTCGACTGAACCTGCTGTTTGAGCCCACTTTGCCTTTTTTGATTGAATTTCCAATTTGAATCGATTCATGATGACCCCATGTATGATTATCAATTGTTTTGACTTTGATGGTTCCTTTTTAATTTTAATCCACGGGTTTTTATAAAATAATCTCTCGAATCGCATTTAAAAGTTCGTTTCTCTAATTTATAAATTCTATTAAAACACACACACTTTCGCACTTCGAGCGAAGTGGAAGGGTGATTAAATGGTTGGGCAAAACACGGACCATGAATCTGTGCATTTATCTTTCCGATTAATCCTTGACCTATTCGATTGATTGTTTTGACCTTCGGGTTTGGTTTATCGATGATATGAGGTAAACTTTGTACTGCTTTGAGTGTGAAAGGGACTGATGGATAGTAAACCGTTTAGTGCGAACGAGTGGTTATGGGACATACGTTAACACTTTTCGGATTCCTTTTCGAGAGTTGTGACACATTCCGCCAGTTAGTGGTGTCCAGTACTGGGTCTTCGACCTTCACCACTACGGTTTGTTGCCTCTGGGATAGTGTCTTCGGACTGTCTCCCTAGGTTTGTTGCCTTCGGGTATGTTGCCTTCGGGTGTGTGCCTTCGGGTTTGTTGCCCTATATAGTTTCGCTCTGATGTTGGCCTTATGTGCCGCATGGGTGATACTTGGGTTTGGAGTCTTTGGGCTCATGGATCCTTGTTTGTACAGTACTGAGCTCGAGCAAATTTTATGATGTTTCATTGATATGTATATTCCCTTGGTATCGCCCTTCGGTGTTGGTCTTTGTGAGCCGCATGGAGTATAGCGATTACCTTGTGGAACTTGTATACCTTATGGGTATTTGTTATTTGCCTTTTGGCTCGTTTTGGGATATTTGTATCCTTTGTTTCTATATGTTGCCGATGATATGAGGCTTGCTCTATATGATTCATCTCTTGTTGATGATTGTGTTATCTCCTCTAGAGATATTTGTTATACTGTATGACCTTGCAGGTTTATTATTGTTCAGTAATCTAACTGGTTTGTTATCTAGACTGATCCGTGTATTTTATACTCGGGTCAGACGGAAATGTTTCAGGTTAGGTGCTTTTGGACTTAGCCTATTTTGCTTCCGCATGGACTATTCGCTAGCTTCTTTTTGTTATAGCATCTTTTGTAGTCCTTATCTGTTGTAACTTTGATTTATACTCTTTCGTCTCGTCTGTATATTGTGGTCTCCTGTACCACCTGACATGTATTATTTTGTATACTCTGTTGTGTATCGGTGTGTGTGTATATTATGATTGACTGTTCTGTGATGTATGTTACATTTGAGTTGTTATATTTTCTTCTGATAGATCCTATAGCCATTGTAGTTTTGCTTTAAATATTTATTGAATAGGTCGAATTTTAATGTGTTTCTACTTTTCGACATATTTAGTGAATAGTTATGGTAAGATTGCACATGGTCGCTTCCATTATACTCTATTGTCCGCGTTAGCCGACAGTATTATCTATGTAATACTCTTTGTTAACGAGGCTCTCGGAGTGGGGCGTCACAATATGAGTAACCCCTTAACGCTATTTTCAGTATTTTATACTTTACTGTAGACATTATTATAATAGTGTATATTACTACATAATAGATAGTTTAACGGATCCTTGGAAGATGTAAATCCCGAACATCTCTTAAGTTACTGCACTCTGTTAGACACTGGATATAAGATGTCAAATCCCGTAAACATCTTTGACGCCATTTCACTCATATTATTTATTGTTGATTTAACTTACATAAGATCTTTTAGTTGTGACTCGGGTGTTTTGTCTTTTCAATTCGCTCGGGTCAGCCTGAGCATTTCAGGTTTCAGAAGACCGTATTCTAAAGGATGAAGACGAAGATTTATTATTATTTATTTTAGTATTCCACTACATTCATGTTGTTCCACTGCAGTATTTATTGTTTCCTGGTATGTGTAACTCTGATATGTACTGTATGAATATAATTAAATATTTTGTAAAACGGCTTCATGAACTGTATATTTGATTATTATATTTTATCGCTCGGCTGCAAGATTCTATTTTGTTTTTTCTCTTTCTTTGCTTTTTCTTATTTACCCCATAACAATCTGCCCTTCTGTATGGTTTAAGTCTGACGTGTGTGGTTTATCGTCGATTTAAAGCGTACAGGAAGGCGGGATGTTACAATGTAAGAGTTGAAAATTCGATTTAGGGACATTTTGTTCCTTAACCATCTCTATCTTATTTTCATTTTTATTTATTTGTTTAACATTATATGTATAGATACACATCTTTCAATTCTTATTTCATTTTTATACTTCACCTTTTTAAACCTTCTTTTTCATCCTTTCTTCTTCTTTTAAAATTTGAAAAGCCTCTATTATTAAAACTCAAAAATTATATTTTACCTAAAAGATCATCTTTCAATTGTTATTTCATTTTTATACTTCATCTTTTTAAACCTTCTTTTTCATCCTCTCGACTTCTTTTTAAATTTGAAAAGTCTTTTTTTTTAACTCAAAATTTATATCTCACTCAAAAGATCAAATCTTTGTAACTATTTAAGAGGATTTAAGGCTTAAAGTGTTTCAAAATCATAGGAAAAAGTTGAGTTAATTTAAACTTATTAAGTGATTTTGTGAAAATAAATGTTGTGTAGACTATTTCTAGTTTGGTTGTGATTTCTCTTATGTTGTTCAAGTCTATATAATTGCTTAAAAAAATCACATTTTTAATTAAAACTTGACTTAAAAATATGAAGTAGGCTTGCTGTTAAGTTTAGAAATTAACCCACCGTTCACTGTTTTAGTTGCAAACATAACCATTTCCTCATTTACAAATAAACAACTCCTCAAATGTTTAGAATTAGCACTTGCAATCAACTAGGAATTTGTTAGTTTAAGTGTCTAGTTAATTTTAAAAATGATTATCAAATTTTCCATCAAGAATATGGTTAGAAATTTAAATTTTACAGTGAGTGGTAGAATGTCGATAGTTTTTTGACCCTCACGAATCGATGAAGGGAGTTCATCGATGGGTCCGTATGGTCAAGTTATGATTTTTAGTGGGCTTCGTCGAATTTTTAGTGGAAAGGTTTGGCGTGGTGGAGGAGAAGATCCATTTGGATTATAATTTGAAATTCTGGCAATTGGAGTGTCGAGGTGGTAAGCGGTGGTGCTGGGAGCTAGCTTGGGGTATGGAAGAAGCATTAGAAGTGATTGTGTGGTCGATGGCAGTTAGAGTTGTCGCGTTGAGCTAGGATTAGGAGAAGTTTTCTAGGCCTGACTTTATCAAGATGATGGCGGGGAATGGTGACATCAAGATGACCAGGGAGGTGTGGGAAGGTGACGTGGCGAGTGGGGAAGGCGATGGAGGGGGCAGCAGTGCCTCGACATGGTAGTGGCGGCGACAGTTGAATGTTTGTCGAGGTGGGTCGTTTACTGTACGCGATTTTGTTTGAGTCGAGAGGGTCAGAAATTATTTAGGTAGCTGGAGTCGGGGAGGTGGTGTCCATTTGATTGGGGATATGAAGTAGCATTCGTGGATGGCGGTGGTTCGTGGATGGCTGGTGGCAGTGGCTGTGTTGCAAGAAAACGTGCACAAGTGTGCATGTTTTTTACGTTCAAGATTTTGTTTTTGGGAACTTCAAATTGAAGGAGGGATATGGAGAAGGTAGGTTCTAGTTTAAGAAATAATAGTTTGGGCTTAGCCCATTTGCATTTAGGTAGGAAATTAATTTTTTATTTGTTTAAAATTATTTGATTAAGTGTTAACTTTTAAAAGGTGTATCTCACCAATTTGAAATCCAGTTGACCCATGAATTTTTGCACTAGGATCGTACAGACTAGTATAACACTATAATATAAATAGTTGACAATAATGGAGAAGTAAAAGTTAAGGACAAAATACAACCGATTGCCTATAATTTAGTTGTGTAAATAATAAAGTAGTTAAATCAATTTATTGGTGATATCTATTTGGCCAAATAAAAACACCAATCTGTTAAATTAAATTCAATCGGTTATTTCAGACATATAATTAGCAAAATTAAACATCATTCTAAAATAAATAAATTGTGTAGATTATTGATGACATCTATTTAGCAGGATTAATCTAGTTTTGCTATTATATGAATTTAGTCATTTATTCATATATCAATTAATTAAATGGTAGGTTAGTTAATATTGGATAAGTGATGGATTAGCTAGTTTGCTAATTTATTTGATTTACATATATGTTGCTTTTGTAAATACCAGTTGTATGACTTAAAAATAGATGAAAAATAAATGGTAGCTTGTCTAAGTACCATTGTGGATGCCAAGCCCTATTTGAATAATGTTTAAATTTTATTAATTATTTTATTTAAATAGTTTTAAAATAATTAATTAACTATTATATTAATGATGTTTTAAAGATAATTAATGATGACTTAATGGTTAATTAATTTATTTATGATATTTTGAGATATATAACTATATTATTAATATTGTTTAAGTTATTTAATTAGATTATCAATGTTGTTCGTAAGTTAATTAATTGTTTATCTATTTATTTGCGTTTAGGGTTAATAAAATGTTTTGCTAAGGGTGTTTATAAATAATAAATAGGTTTGTAAAGAAGTTGTATAAATGGTTTTGATGATTGATAAAAGTGTTTGTAATGGTTTTAAGGATTTATAAAAGAGTTTTAAAATGGGGTTTCAAGGGATTTATAAAAGAAGTTTTATAAATTAATTTGGAAATTTATAAAATGATTTGTATATGAAATGGGCTTATAAAAAGGGGACTTTACAAAGGAACGAGAATTGATTTGACTATTAATCCTTCTTAACGATTGTGGTATGTAATATTCCTTCCATGTTTAACATCGAAAGTTAGTAGTTTGGTTTATAGAAATTAATGTTTCAAAATGACATTTGTTTTAGCCCATTTAAAAATGAATTTGGGAAAGAGGAACTTTTCCTTAAGTCCTGTAAAATATAATTATACCATTGAGATAAGTATATGAAGGTTTTCCAAGTATTAAAAGGAGTATAAGAGGTTTGTGAAAATATCCTTTGTAAAGGTATTTGGGAATCACGATTTGAAATGTGACTTGATGTATGGAAAGATTAATTAATAGAGGCTTAGTGGATCGCACATGGAATTAAATCTATGTCGATTATTATGTGTATTTGATAGTTAAATAAATGACTAACAAATATTGATACATGTTGTCTAGCGGTGTACTATGACGAGTGGTACCCAATAGCCTAATCATTGATGGAAATCCAGTCTCCAACATGTGCCCCTATGGATTTAGCCGTATACCCATTATACTGAAATTTAATTATTGTAACAATTTCGGCTATCATTAATATATAATTTACCCTATATATTATTATAATAGCATTTGTAACAGCCCGGTATTCTCGATCCTCGAAAATCGACAACAATACATTCACTATACAGCATGCCGAATATTCAAGTGCCGAAAATACCGATTGCTAGGGGTAAAGAAGAAGAAGAGACAGAAGAAGAAGAAACGGAAACAAAAATACAGAATCTCATAATCGCAGCAAAACAACGTATAATAGATAAATACAGATCTTAATACAAAAAGAAGCTGTAATTATTAATATAAATACAATTATCAGAGTACAAGTGTCAACAGATCAATCTGGACAGTTATAATAACTTGTCCTCACAAGTGCTGAATATACAACATACACACTCACAGTGGAATATAATCAAGTACATGGAATAAGCCTGAGACTCCTCCAGCACATCTCTTGTGCTCCGTGGCATCCTAACCTTAATCTATAGTATTCGGTCTGATCCGAGTATTATAATAAAATAACATCCGAGTCAGTCTGGAAAACCAGCATGAGAAAACATACTTAATTTTGAATTGTTACTGTTATCAAAATCCTTTGAAAACAAAAGTATCTCGTAAGAACACGTCACAAATAAATACGACGGTTTTTTTACCTTACGATAACCAAAACATTCTATATCAAAATCATCTGATGTTATAATTGTGTCTATAGAAAATAAACTATAAAATATCTAAAATGCTTGCATCTTACATTTTAGCATAATCGAGCACAATCAAAACCGTACAGGCATGTATTGATGAATGGGTTCCATACAATGACTGGGCTATTAGGGTACCGCCTGCCACAGTACATCTCTAGAAACATGTACCGAGATTGTACCTAACGATCCCTACCAACACAGGACTGGTTTACCCCTTACTGGATAGTATCGAATATGTTACCACCACGGGTGTTCCTACCTTAACCAAGCACTCTCCTTTCCATGCACAACCATACCCATAAATTATAATATATTCGAGAATATCTAGAAAAGTGATAACATACCCTACTTAAGTGCGACCCACCTAGCCCTGCTGCATCTCCCCTATTTTAGTCATTCCCAGTTGATGAGGCTTAAGGTTATGTATTACCTTAAGAATAGCATTCATACTTGGAATGCTAACACTGCCTTCGAGGCAACAATGCAACGATAACATTCATCCATACAAATTATTCTTGGTCCGAATAAACCGAATCTCCTTCAAAATTACCATCTCCATTATCTTCGAGATATCATAATTTTCAACGCTTAAATCGGATCGAAGTGGTTTTTGGATAATTAAATCCGATCTCGGTCTCTTTGAAACGATTAACGAATTTGGCCAGATTTGGTAGTCGGTTATTGAACTATCAAATTACACATCTAAAAAGTCACTAGGCCCATATTACAAAATTTCCAAAACATTTATTTTAAAATGTCATTATAGAGATATATATTCAAATCTCTTCCAATAATTCAATATTTTGAAAAAAATTCCAAATGCTTATATCCATAACAGGCATTTTCAAACCATATCAACACTTAAAAATATTCCAATGTCAAGTTATAATTCATTACATAGAAAGATATTTCTATGTAAATCATTTCATGGATAAAATATCTCCAAAACCTTTAATTCCAATACTTAGAAAAATATTATAAGTCTATGTGACGCCCCACCTCTATACCCACGCTAGCCAAGAACATTACGGTGAATGCTGTCAACTAGCACGGAGAATAAGGCTGTTGAGGAGCGACCATCTATATAATTGCTTCGTGCGAGTACCGATATGCCAGATAAAAATATAACTTTTCATCTCAAGAGGAAATCCGACATACCGACACAAACTCAAAGCTACTACACAGTGGCTATAAAGGTCTTCGGAAACAAATATAGAAATAAATACAACACAAATCAGTCACAGATAATTCATATCACAAAGGCGGAAGAAGATATGAATATACAACTAACACATGAAAGTGTATATCAGAGTAGTGGTCAAAAAGATCCACATTAATAAAAAAGAATAACAACATGTGCTATACAAAAGAATACAACTATGAATCCATATCTCAAGTGTATACAACAAAATAAACTACTAATCTAAGTAGTTAGCCAAAAGTCAGAGTAGTAAATCCCTGGAGAGAAGTCAAGAAGAAGCACCTGCAACATCTCGGTCTGACCCAAGTATTATTTAATAAGAAAATAATAAACGGATCAGTCTAACTATAAATATCAGATGAAACGATATAGAATAAGAGATATGACTAAACACATAATAATCACAATGCCAAGCTGTGATATATATAAGTAATTGAAAATCAACAAGAGATTAATCCATATCACAAAGTCTACACAAGAATCAAAGAAATGTCATACTCCTTATTTCGTTCACCAAACCATAAATATTGACGATTATATCAATGTCAATCACAAAAGTCAATGACACACAAATTCACCAATGCATAAATATTGATAAAACTTATCAATGGAAATCACGAAAATTGGTGAAACACAAATTCTAGAAATCGTCTCAAGAAATCCAGAAATCACAAAACGGGGGGAGGCCTATCACAAACGGGAGCATAAAGCTCACCAACACGTGTATCACAAATGGAACGCTAATTCCATGGTTGCTAACCATCACAAATTAAGCCGAAGCTCCACAAACGGCCTGAAGACCATGGGTTTCTATCCCACCAATTTGAGTCGAAACTCCACAAAACGGGGTTTAGTCTCCCTCACAGAAAAAGAGACATCGCACATTACTAGTCTAAATCACAAAGATGATCGTCATGATTAACGAGAAGTGTCAATTACACTAAGCTAGTAAATATATGAGTTTAGCTTCATGTCCCATAACCACTTGCTTAACTTAAATGTTTACGAACAAAATATAGATATCCACTAGAAAATTGTCACAAGAGATTCAATCGAACAAGTCCAAGAATTAACCGACGAAGTAAACGCAAGCATTTCATACCACTTGTTTTACTAAGTCGTTTAATTAGATTTCTCATACGAGTGAGGTAAAGGTTTGTATATACTAGTAGATTGGAAAACGGTTTGAGAAAAACGAGCTTTGTAATTAAAATAGTGTTGAAATCATTTCGATTAAAGAGTTTTGATATTTACTACTAGTATTGAAACCTTTATATTATTAAAGTAACAAAATCACAAAAATGATTGTAGAACAACCAATCACCAAAATTCACATCCGAAGACGTGAATAAAATCCAAAGAAATCGATACCAAATCCATAGAAATGGATATTTCCAAAAATCCATAAAAAGAAGTCATCAGAGTCGATAATAAGTGATAACGACTAATAGGATCGCTAAAATCGATAAATAATGGAAATTCACACAAAACAGCCTGAATAGGCAAAAATAAACATCTCCAGACGTCTGATTTGGAATCCAGACGTCTAGATTTGTTTTTCTGAAAAATAGTTCAGAAAGCTACCCAGACATCTGCAATAGCCAAAATAGACGTCTGAGCCATGGCCAGACGTCTGGTTTCGAATCCAGACGTCTGGTTTTGTTCTCTGGAAATAACCCAGAGAACACCCACACGTCTGAAACATCAAGTCAGACGTCTAAAATTTATCCAGACGTCTGATTTGAATTTCAGATGTCTAAAAATTGTCTCTGGCATTTATTTATAATATGCGTGCATACATTTTTCTTTCCAGGTCCGAACCAGACGTCTGGACTTGGCCACCAGACATCTGGTCACCTGGTCTGGGCAACAATTTGTCTAGGCCAAAGTGGCCAAAACGTATCGGAAGCGATCGGACGAGCAATGTCGACTAAGAATTTACGCCAAGCGACAACCCGGCCTTAAAAGCTCTTCGATACACCCCGAATATCAATGTCCACATGTCCATAAAAGGATTTTCATAAAATTGGACCAAAACACAAAAATTTGGAAAATTCACCAAATCAATTCAAATTGAAAGCAAATGAATATGCACATATGTTAGGAATTCATACCTAACAACAATGATAGATATAGAAAAAGATGTGAGATAAAAATCTCATCTTTGAACCCAAACGGCTGAAGAAGAAGCTCGAAAGCAAAGAAGAATCAGCCACTCTTCAAATCCAACTCAAGAAGCTTGATTATAAGCTCTAAAAGAAGAACATTCCCAAAGTTAGGTTTAGGAATTTCTGAAATTGATAAGAGAATGAGTTGGAGAAGAAGAAGAGAAGCTTACCAATCGAAGCTTACCAATTTGAGTATAAGTTAAACATAGGGCTGAACCCAAACCCAAACCCAAAGTGAAAAAGTAGCAAAACTTGACTAACTCCAAACATATCGAAGCTTACACTCAAAAAGATCGCAAATGGCATTTTAAACTCAATGGGAGTGGTCCCGAGTCCTAATTCGACCGTATGCAAAAAGTAGCTTTTCGGATCAAATTCCGAGTATCGATAAAATATTTAAATAAATTATTTAAATATAAAAATCGATAAATATGCGGGTTGTTACAGACTCCCCTCCTTATAGAAATTGCGTCCTCGTAATATTTAAGAAGAAAACATAAAGTAACAACCATAAAAGCATATTCAACACAAAAGAAATTTGAAATAAAAGGTTCACCTTAAAGAGCATGGGAAAGTAAGTCCGGATGTGATCGCTCGATGAACTCTCTAGACTCCCAAGAACAATCCTTAGGATTTGAAGACCATTGAACTTTCACAAGCCGAACATCCTTATTTCGAAGTCGTTTGACTTCCGAAGCAATAATACGAACAGGATGCTGGTCATAAGTTAAATTAGGCGAAACTTCAATTTCTTCCACAACACCGGGCTCAAGAATAGAATCGGAATCTCGAAGGCACTTCCGTAATTGAGAAACGTGAAACACGTCATGAATAGTAGAAAACTAAGCCAGTAATAAAAGTTGATAAGCCACGGAACCAATACGTTCGGTGATAGGAAATGGCCCAATATATTGAGGCGCTAATTTTCCCGATTGACTGAAACGTACAACACCTTTCATGGGTGAAACACGAACGAACACAAGATCTCCCACAGAAAATTCTAATCTCCTTCTTCGATTATTGACATAGGATTTTTGTCTACTCTGGGCTTCTTTCATCCTATGTGGAATAAGGTCAATTTTCTCTGTGGAATCCCGAACAAAATCTGGACCTAAAAGCAGCTTCTCACCGGCCTCAAGCCAACAAGAAGGAGATCAGCATGGCCTTCCATAGAGTGCCTCAAAAGGTGCCACACCAATACTAGATTGGAAGCTATTATTATAGGAAAATTCAATAAGAGGAATATGATCTTCCCAGCTTCCACCGAAATCAAGCACATAAGCACGAAGAAGATCTTCAAGAGTTTGATTCACACGCTCGGTTTGTCCATCGGACTGGGGGTGATAAGCGGTGCTAAAATTAAGCTTCGTTCCTAAAGCTTTTTGAAGACTCTTCCTAAATCCACTAGTAAACAATGGATCACGATCACTAACAATAGAAGTAGGAACTCCATGCAATTTAACAATTTCTTTAACAAAGAGTTTGGCCAAAAGAGGAACGGTTTGGTTAGACCGAACGGGAATAAAATGGGCGGATTTAGTAAGTCTATCAACAATCACCCATAAGTTATCATGGCCCGAACGAGAACGGGGAAGGCCGTCTATAAAATCCATGGAAATTTGGCCCCACTTCCAAATTGAAATTTCTAAAGGTTGTAATAACCCACCGGGCCTTTGACACTTGGCCTTAACGAGTTGGCAAGTCATGCAACGCTTAACGAAGTTAGCGATGTCAAGTTTCATTCCCTCCCAATAATAAAGTCGCTTCATATCTGCGTACATTTTACTGCTACCGGGATGAATGGTAAATTTAGAACGATGGGAATCTTCTAAAATATCTTTTCGAAGATCACTAATATTGGGTACGATAAGTCTACCAAATTTCCGAATGCCGCCACGAGAATCAATATCAAAGTCTTTTAAACCTTCTATATCATTTTTAACCTTAAAATTTTGGCCAAGAAGAGCCAATTCAGGATCTAGCCCTTGAGCTTCAAGAATGCGGTCTAAAAGAGAAGGATGAGCCTCAAGGCTACATAAAATAAATGATGAGCATAAATCGGATACGCGGTCTCGAATCTCACAAGTGGATAAGATCTCGAGATCGTTCCATTTGGATATCATCATAGAAACAACAGCTTGTTGTTCACAGCTAAGAGCATCGGCGACACGATTACCTTTACCGGGGGTATAAAGAATATCAAGATCGTAAGGAGCAAGAAATTCGAGCCAACGTTGTTGATGCAAATTAAGTTCCTTTTGAGAGAATAAATACTTCAAGGACTTATGATCGGTATAAAGAATAAATTTCTCTCCCAAAAGATAATGACGCCAAATTCAAAGGGCGAAAACAATAGCCGCGAGTTCTAAATCATATGTGGCATATCTAGTTTCGGCAGGCTTTAATTGCCTTGAAGCATAAGCAATAACACGTTCTTTTTACATAAGAACGACACCCAAACCAACGCGACTGGCATCGGTATAAACAACGAAATCTTGATTCCCCTCGGGAATAACAAGAATAGGAGCATCAGAAAGGAGTTCTTTTAATTTCTGAAAAGAAGTTTCACATTTGTCCGACCAAATGTATTTAACATCTTTCTTCGTTAAACTAGTGAGAGGCGCGGCAATCTTAGAAAAGTCTTTGATAAAACGGCGGTAATAACCCGCCAATCCAAGAAAACTATGAATCTCTGTCACACTCTCCGGTCTCTTCCAATCTTGAATCGCTTCAATCTTTGAAGGATCCATGGAAATTCCGGATTCGGAAATAATATGACCGAGAAACTTCACACTAGATTGCCAAAAGTGACATTTAGAAAACTTTGCTTTTAAATGATTACTCCTAAGAGTTTCCAACACAATCCGAAGATGCTTCTCATGTTCCTCCTCGGTTTTAGAATACACAAGAATATCATCAATAAATATGAGAACAAATCGATCGAGGAAGTCTTTGAAAACTCGATTCATTAGGTCAACGAAATAAGCTGGGGCATTCGTCAACCCAAATGTCATAACGAGCCATTCATAAGATCCATACCGAGTACGGAACGATGTCAAAGGAATGCTATCCTCTGCAATGCGAAGCTGATGAAAACCAGTAGCTAAGTCTAATTGTGAAAAGACTCTAGCACCACTAAGCTGATCGAATAGATCATCAATCCGAGGTAAAAGATATTTATTTTTGATAGTAAGATCATTAAGCTTGCGGTAGTCAACGCAAAGCATAAGCGTACCATCGGATTTCTTCACAAAAATAGCTGAAGCTCCCCAAGGCGAGGAACTAGAGCGAATAAATTGCTTCGTCTCCAATTCGGATAATTGTTTACGCATCTTCTCATTTTCTTTATTGGATATACGATAAGGAGGACAAGTGATAGGTTGAGCTCCAGGGATAAGATTAATTCTGAACTCAATTGCTCGCTTAGGTTATAATCCTAAAACGGGCTCAAATATGTCGAAAAATTCACGAATAACGTGAATAAGAGAAATAATATCTTCCTCATCATCATTATCGTCATCCCGAGGATTTAAAGAATATAAAGATGCAACCAAGCTGGAATCCGAATCTTTAAGATTAATAGAAATCTGCTTAACGGATTGAGGATGTCGAAGATGAATAGTCCGCTCAGGACATAGGATATGATCTTCATAACGGTTAAGCCAATCCATTCCCAAAATCATTCCAAAGCGTAAATAACGCATGACATGCAAATCGGCTAGGAAAGAAAAATCATACAAAATAATATCGACATCTTTACACAATAAACTGATTGTTGCGGATCCACCAACCGGATTCGCAATTCTCAAAGAAGTCATTAAAGCAACAACACTTAAAGAAAAAGTATCAACAAGTTCTTTTGATATAAAAGAATGGGATGCACCCGTAGCAAAAAGAACTGGAATAGGTTGATCACGAAATAAAATAATGCCATCAAGGATAGAATGAGAAATACCTTGGCCACGAGATGTGTTGCCAGGGGCTTGAACAACATTTAACTTTCCCTCCTTCCTGCCCTGAAGCTTGGGGCATGAAGATATAACATGACCGGGACCTTTGCAGTAGCGACAAGAGAGAGACTTCGGACACTTGTTCGCGTAATGGTCCTTCGAACCACAATTATAGCATTCCCCATGACCAAAGGAAGAAGTCTTTGCCACTGGGATTGCTTGCTTTCCTTTCTTATTGGGATAAGGGCCTTTGAATTTACTGGGCCTTTTCTTGTTGTTGTTGAAGCTTGGTTTGGAACCCACCACTTCAACATCATTCTCCCTATCCGCCTCTTCAAGACGAAGAGCGATATCAATGAGTTGATCGAAAGGAACTTCTAATTTTAGAAGTAATGGCTTCTTGAGACTTTTGTTTAAACCATAGACAAATCTTTGGTTCTTCTCCAATGGGGTGTTGATGTATTCAACCCCATATTTGGAGGAAGATTCAAAAGATGTGACATAATCTGCCACGGAAGATTCACCTTGAGCAAGGTCAATAAAATGGCGAGCCAAAGTCACTTTCTCAGCTTCTGGCATGAATTTTAATTCGAAGCATTCCAGGAATTGCTCCCAGGTGAGATCCGCTTCATTAATCTCAGAAATAAGAAGTTCGTACCAGTCTAATGCTCTTTCTTGGAGCATACTAGAAGCCACCTGGACTCGGTGAAGATCAATGAGGTTCATGCGAGAAAAGATTCGATCGCATGTCCTTAACCAAGCCTGGACTTCAATAATAGTTTCGGAACCTTTAAATGGCTTCCCACCCAGGTTGGTGTAATCATTGCACAAACGTGCAAACCCAGATTTAGGGTGAGTAGGTTCCGGATTAGAACCAGCTGCTTGAGCATTCGTGACAAGGTCAAGAAGTTGTTGGGTAGTCATAAAAACTCCATCTTGGGGAGTAGCACTAGATTGACCGACGCTGGGACGGCCAGGTCTAACCATTTCTCTTCCTTTAGAAAGAAATAAAGAAGAAGAAAAAGGTTATTGACCAAATGAATATCAAGCAATCTTGATAGATAAAGCAAGGAATCATAAAGAAAATAGGATGAATCGATACGAAGACTCGAATAAATCCTAAGGCACAACTCCTAAGAAAGACTTAGGACATGATCCTTGCTACATTATTCTACATTGTTTCGAAGTTTGGCTCTGATACCAAGCTGTGACACCCCACCTCTATGCCCACGCTAGCCAAGAACATTACGGTGAATGCTGTCAACTAGCACGGTGAATAAGGCTGTTGAGGAGCGACCATTTGTATAATTGCTTTGTGCGAGTACCGATATGCCAGATAAAAATATAACTTTTCATCTCAAGAGGAAATCCGACATACCGACACAAACTCAAAGCTACTACACAGTGGCTATAAAGGTCTTCGGAAACAAATATAGAAATAAACACAACACAAATCAGTCACAGATAATTCATATCACAAAGGCGGAAGAAGATATGAATATACAACTAACACATGAAAGTGTATATCAGAGTAGTGGTCAAAAAGATCCACAATAATACAAAAGAATAGCAACATGTTCTACACAAAAGAATACAACTATGAGTCCATATCTCAAGTGTATACAACAAAATAAACTACTAATCTAAGTAGTTAGCCAAAAGTCAGAGTAGTAAATCCCTGGAGAGAAGTCAAGCAGAAGCACCTGTAACATCTCGGTCTGACCCGAGTATTATTTAATAAGAAAATAATAAACGGATCAATCTAACTATAAATATCAGATGAAACGATATGGAATAAGAGATATGACTAAACACATAATAATCACAATGCCAAGCTGTGATATATATAAGTAATGAAAATCAACAAGAGATTAATCAATATCACAAAATCTACACAAGAATAAAAGAAATGTCATACTCCTTATTTCGTTCACCAAACCATAAATATTGACGATTATATCAATGTCAATCACAAAAGTCAATGACACACAAATTCACCAATGCACAAATATTGATAAAACTTATCAATGGAAATCACGAAAATTGGTGAAACACAAATTCTAGAAATCATCTCAAGAAATCCATAAATCACAAAAAGGGGGGAGGCCTATCACAAACGGGAGCATAAAGCTCACCAACACGTGTATCACAAACGGAACGCTAATTCCATGGTGGCTAACCATCACAAATTGAGCCGAAGCTCCACAAACGGCCCAAAGACCATGGGTTGCTACCCCACCAATTTGAGTCGAAACTCCACAAAACGGGGTTTAGTCTCCCTCGCAGACAAAGAGACATCGCACATTGCTAGTCTAAATCACAAAGATGATCGTCATGATCAACGAGAAGTATCAGTTACACTAAGATAGTAAATATATGAGTTTAGCTTCATGTCCCATAACCACTTGCTTAACTTAAATATTTACGAACAAACTGTAGATCTCCACTAGAAAATTATCACAAGAGATTCAATCGAACAAGTCCAAGAATTAACCGACGAAGTAAACGCAAGTGTTTCATACCACTTGTTTTACTAAGTCGTTTAATTAGATTTCTCATACGAGTGAGGTAAAGTTTGTATATACTAGTAGATTGGAAAACGGTTTGAGAAAAACGAGCTTTGTAATTAAAATAATGTTGAAATCGTTTTGTTGAAAGAGTTTTGATATTTACTACTAGTATTGAAACCTTTATATTTTTAAAGTGACAAAATCACAAAAATGATTGTAGAACAATCAATCACCAAAATTCACATCCGAAGACGTGAATAAAATCCAAAGAAATCGATACCAAATCCATAGAAATGGATATTTTCAAAAATCCACAAAACGAAGTCATCAGAGTCGATAATAAGTGATAACGACTAATAGGATCGCTAAAATCGATAAATAATGGAAATTCACACAAAACAGCCTGAATAGGCAAAAATAAACATCTCCAGACGTCTGATTTGGAATCCAGACGTCTGGATTTGTTTTTCTGAAAAATAGTTCAGAAAGCTACCCAGACGTCTGGAATAGCCAAAACAGACGTCTGAGCCATGGCCAGACGTCTGGTTTCGAATCCAGACGTCTGGTTTTGTTCTCTGGAAATAACCCAGAGAACACCCAGGCGTCTGAAACGTCAAGTCAGACGTCTGAACTTATCCAGACGTCTGATTTGAATATCAGATGTCTGAAAATTGTCTCTGGCATTTTTTTATAATATGTGTGCATACATTTTTCTTTCCAGGTCCGAACCAGACGTTTGGACTCGGTTACCAGACGTCTGGTCACCTGGTCTGGGCAACAATTTACCTAGACCTAGGCCAAAGTGGCCAAAACGTATCGGAAGCGATCGGACGAGCAATGTCGACTAAGGATTTACGCCAAGCGACAACCCGGCTTTAAAAGCTCTTCGATACACCCCGAATATCAATGTCCAAATGCCCATAAAAGGATTTTCATAAAATTGGACCAAAACACAAAAATTTGGAAAATTCACCAAATCAATTCAAATTGAAAGCAAATAAATATGCACATATGTTAAGAATTCATACCTAACAACAATGATAGATATAGAAAAGGATGTGAGATAAAAATCTCACCTTTGAACCCAAACGGCTGAAGAAGAAGCTCGAAAGCAAAGAAGAATCAGCCACTCTTCAAATCCAACTCAAGAAGCTTGATTATAAGCTCTAAAAGAAGAACATTCCCAAAGTTAGGTTTAGGAATTTCTGAAATTGATAAGAGAATGAGTTGGAGAAGAAGAAGAGAAGCTTACCAATGGGTTCTTCTATTAGTTTGGAGCTAGAGTTTGATTTGCAAAAGAAAACTAGGGTTTGGAGTTTTAATTTCCCATCTCTCCCACCATTGATGCTTTAGAACTGAATAGAGGAGGAAGTGAGAGTGAATGGGGAGGAGTGGTTCAGACTTGAGTATAAGTTAAACATAGGGCTGAACCCAAACCCAAAGTGAAAAAGTAGCAAACTTGACTAACTCCAAACATATCGAAGCTTACACTCAAAAAGATTGCAAACGGTATTTTAAACTCAATGGGAGTGGTCCCGAGTCCTAATTCGACCGTATGCAAAAAGTAGCTTTTCGGACCAAATTCCGAGTATCGATAAAATATTTAAATAAATTATTTAAATATAAAAATCGATAAATATGCGGGTTGTTACAGTCTATTTCCCAAATCATTTCTAATATCCATATATAGAAAATATTCCCTACTTATCTGATAAATCTCCAAAGTTTTTATTTATTTCTTTTACAATTTCAAAGAATTATTGATTATAATTATTTATAATCCAACTAACAGCTTGTAACTTCCTTAATGAATTCAGATTCATTTTCGAATTTGCCGTATCTAAACAATTCAGAAATTCCCTTTTTCTCAAATTTTCTTAAGTTCTCGAATTCCATTATAAAATTTTCTATTATAAAATCACATCCATCAAATAAAATCCAGTTCACAAATCCCGAGAGCATTTATAAATAAATTGCAGTCACTTACTTTTAAACTATATATGTATAATAATAATAAATTTCAAAAACATGGTTAAATAATTATTTAAAATTTCAAAGCATTTTAAAAGTAAACGTCAATAACTAATTCCAGGTCATTTATAAAATTTCTAATCGATTTACAAAATTTGTATATAAAACTTAGAATTCATTTCAACAAATTTAAATATTTAAATAACTAGATATATTTTAATTCAGTTAATAGTATTTTTAAAACTACATAGTTAAATAAATAAAAAAATCCTTTTCTAAAGAAAACCTTAACTTATTATGGAAAAATCGTTTTTAAATTCAACATACCCATTTTTATACTTATACATCTCTCTCGATTTATCCAAATCAATTTTCATTTTCAATTTCATAACTATTTCCAAATTCTAAAACGAGATCCATTATTCCTTCCTGAACCGATTTCCTATATCTCATTTTAAATTCACACGGTGAATTTACATTCTCAATTTATCAAATAATAGCCATTACATTTTAATTATAAACATCGTTTATATTATAAACTCATTTCCAGTCTATAATAGATTTATATTAACAACACCATTTACAAATCTATTTCCCAATAAATTCCAATTGTTTCTCAAATTCGTTTAAAATTCTGATTTCAACTTCTTTGCCATATTTTTGAAAAATGACACTTAAAATTCATTATACAAGTTCTTTATCAATTATTTTAAAATCTCTATTTCCAACTCTTCTAGAAATAGTTAAGTAGAAATCCAAAATCCAATCATTAATTCTATTCAATTCATTTCCTCTTAAAAATTTCAAAATTTAATATAAATATCCCATTGCCAAAATCGCTTTTGAATTTCCTTTTTAAAATTCAAAAATATTAATTATGGTATTTATAATACAAAAATTAAGTCTAATGTTGCTATAACATCCCATCGGTCAAATCACACAACAATCCATAACAGATTATTCAATTACATCATATATCACTATATATGAAAAATGATAAATATATTTGAGGAATCCAGATTTATCCCTCTAACCTTTTTCATGCATCCACAAATGTTATAAAACATAAAATACCAATACTGCTTCGAGGTGGGATATCGCGGTAATATAGGGTCATGCGCTATTATGCGGGGCGCATAGTGTCTCACGGAGGGAATATATCCAACTACTATATATACTAATATATATAATATAACATCCAACCGATAATAATTTATAAATTCATCCAACCAGCATAAATATTTTTTAACGTTATAAATTAAACCCAGGAATCCAAATGAGTGAGATTTACTCACATTAATTTTTAATTGTCGCCAAAATGTTTTGCTTTTTAGTTAAAACTGAATTTGCATTCAATTTTAACCCAAAATTCTGACAAGCTCCAAATCCATCCAAACCAGTTCCTATGTGTAGAAATCGCAGATACGAGTGCAAAGCAACTCGGTCCATGTGAAACGGGCCTCGTACGAGCAGATACAAGTGCAAAGCAACTCGGTCCATGTGAAACTTAAATAATTTAATTTAAAATTTTAACCCTTACTGTCAAATTATTTTCTTCTCCAGGCATCCTTCTTCACGCGCGCCTTGTTCGAAATTGGTCATCACCCCACGAGCGAACCACCGCCAACGTCGAACTCTGCTCCTAGCCCACCAGAGCACGTCGTGCATCTACCCTAACATCCCAGCCCTCGACGAGCCCACAACCCACCTAGCTCTTCCATCCGAGCACAAGTCCTACCCCTAAATTTGACATGCCACCCTTGATCAATCACCTTGCCCCGCCACCGCTGGCACCCCATTGCCATGCCTCTGTAGTCATGCCCTTCCACACAGCCGGCGTGCTCGTAGCCGCCAGTACATCGCCGCTTCATCACGAATGGACTGATTTTTTTTATTTTATCTCGATTCGATTTCGTGAAATCGAACTGAAATGAGGAGAAAGGAAAAGGGCTCGCGATTTTAAACCGTGGAAGGCGGATGTACGTACAGGGTAGGGTGGCTATGTAATTGGATTTGACTTTCAAAATTTTATAATATTATATTCAAAATATCTCGTTTACATACCTCGAAATCCTGAACCACTATCAAGGCGTGCCGCCTGTCGTTTCTAATGTTATACCCCTATTCCGAACACAATGGAACAAGTTTCAGGACCTAATTCGATGGGAATCTAGAGAGTTCATCGAGCTAACACATCCGGACTTACTTTCCTGTGCTCTTTGAGGTGAATTTCTTATTTCAAATTTCTTTTGTGTTGATATGCTTTCGTAGTTGTTACCTTATATTTTCTTCTTAAATATTGCGAGGAAGCAATTTCTTTAAGGAGGGGAGTCTGAAACAACCCGCGTATTTTACGATTGAATATTTAAATATTTTATTTTAATATTTTATCATCAATCGGATTTTAGTCCGAAAAGCTACTTTTTTGCATACGATCAAATTAGGACTCGGAACCACTTCCATTGGGTCCAAAACACCGTTTGCGATCTTTTTGAGTATTAACTTTGATATGTTTGGAGTTAGTGGAATTTTGCTACTTTTTCACTTTGGGTTTTGGGTTTGGTTTAGCCCATTTGCCTAAACTATTAACTCTAACTCAACCCCCTTCTCTTCATAACTTTACTTTCATTTCCTAACACTCAAGCTTCATCAAAAATGGAGGAAGGAATGGGAAATTAAAACTCCAAACTCAAGTTCATTTGCAAATCCAACATCTAACACCAAATTCAAAGAGAAGCTTTTTCTTCATTGATTTTGTGTAAATGTGAGGTTTTTATCTCACATCTTTATCTATAACTATCTTTGATTGTTGGGTATGAATTCCTAACACTTTACATATGCATTTGTCATTGATTTGGATTGAATTGGTGAAAATCCCAATTTTTAGTGTTTTGGGTTCATATCTTTAAAAATCCAATCTTTGATGTTTGAACACGTTTTTGGTGATGCATCGAGTAGCCAATGCGACCGGGTAGCCGATAGGCGTAATTCCCTAGCGTCCATGCTTGACAGATCGCAAATTGAGTGAGTTTTGAGCTTCAAACCCCTCAGGTCGCTCGGCCTGCACACATCAAATTCTCGGCCTGTAGTTAGGTCGCTCGAGCTTAGGTCGTGACAAGCTAGGTCGTTCCAATGTTAGGTCGTACCATTTACTAGGTCGCTCGGCTTTCTACAGCTAGGTCGCTCCGGTTAGGTCGCGTCTCTTGGGTAACGCCGTTGGTCCCTTTAAGTCACACCTAGTTAGGTCGTTATGTCACTCGGCCTACTTTAGCTCGTAACCCTGTTAAGCCGCTTCCTCTTTGGTCGCTTGGCTTTGGCCACTCCAGTTAGGTCGCTCGGCTTTGTAGCTCGCGCAATTAGGTCGCTTGGCCCATTAAGTCGCGCGTGCATTTAGGTCGCACCATCCTTAGGCCGCTCACCTCCTTATGCCGTGAGTTTCTTAAGTCACTCACCTTATCTTAGGTCGCATGCACCTTAGGTCGCTCGGCCTTCATTTCCTCTTAGGTCGCGCCATGTAGTTAGGTCGCACCATTCATTAGGCCGCACTTGCTATGCCTCGCTCCAACGTTAGGTCGCAACATGTTAGGTCGCTCGACCTCTTTTGAGCCGCTACCTCCTTAGTCGTTCCTCTGCTAGGTCACGCCGTGTTGAGTCGATAGGCTATTTCAACTTTGATGAATTTGGAATCGAATTCTATGGATTTCATTCACGTCTTCGTATGTGAATTTTTGTGATTTGATCATTTCTATGATCATCTTTGTGATTTGTCATTTTTAAAATATACAAACTTTTACCTTACTCGTACGAAAAATCTAATTAAACAGCGTAGTAAAACAAATTGTATGAAACGTTTGCGTTTACTTCGTCGGTTAATTCTTGGACTTGTTCGATTGAATATCTTGTGACAATTTTTGAGTGGGGATCTACAATTTGTTTGTAAATATTTAAGTTAAGCTAGTGGTTATGGGACATGAAGCTAAGCTTTTATATTTACTAGCTTACTGTAATTGATACTTCTTGATGATCGTTGATGATCGTTTTTGTGATTTAGACTAGAAAATGTGCGATGTCTCTTTGTCTACGAGGGAGACTAAACCCCGTTTCTGTGGAGCTTCGACTCAATTTGATGGGGTAGCAACCCATGGTCTTCGGGCCGTTTTGTGGAGCTTCGGCTCAAAATTAATGGTTAGCAACCATGGAATAGCGTTCCATTTTGTGATACACGTGTTGGTGAGTTTTCATGCTCCCATTTTGTGATAGGTCTCCCCCTTTTGTGATATCTGGATTTTTATTGATGATTTCTAGAATGTGTTTCACCGATTTTCGTGATTTACATTGATATGTGATATCAATATTTGTGCATTGGTGAATTTATGTGTCATTAACTTTTGTGATTGGCGTTGATATTATTGTCAATATTCATGGTTTTGGTGAATGAAAATATAGAGTATGACATTACTTTTGATCTTTGAGAAGATTCTTGTGATATTGATTAATCCCTAGTTTATTTTCAATTGCATACTTTTCACGGTATGGCTTTATGGTTATCATATGCTTTTGTCATATCTCTTATTCTATATCATTTCATCTGATATTTATAGTATATTTATAGCTAGACCGATCTGTTTATTATTTTCTTATTAAATAATACTCGGGTCAGACCGAGATGTTACAGGTGCTTCTGCTTGACATCACATCTGGGATTATCACCCTGACTTTAGCTAACCACGTAGATTAGTAGTTTTTGTTGTATACATTTGAGTTGTAGACTCATTATTGTATCCATATTCTTTTGTCTAGCACTTGTAGCTATTCTTTTATGATATTGTGGGTCTTGTTTGACCACTACTCTGATGTACAATTTCATGTGTTATATTCATATCTTTTTCCGCCTTCGTGATATGGATATCTGTGACTGATTTGTGTTATGTTTATTTCTATGTTTGTTTCCGAAGAATATATATAGCCACTGTGTAGTAGCTTTGAGTTTGTATCGATGTGTCGGATTTGCATGCTGTACTATCTGACATATCGGTGTTCGCACAAAGCAATTATGCGGATGGTCGCACCTCAACAGCCTTATTCTCCGTGCTAGTTGACGGCCTTGCCCCGTAGTGTCCTTGGCTAGCGTGGGTATAGAGGTGGGGCGTCACATTTTCTCTTAAGGGTTAAGTGTTCGGTCTGCAGGATTGAATTGCCAGTTCGGATGGCTGGAATTCGATATATTTTTCACGTACCTCTGAGGGAGTACGTGTATGGTCTATCACTGGTTTTAGAATCAGTTGTTCTGAGAGATTTGGAAGTTGATCAGGACTTGTCTGTGGTCTAGTGTCCTGTTAAGATTTGTAGATCTAGATATATAGGAGCTCTAGATCTGAGTGGTGTAGCTAGTTTAGATTCTGTTGGGCGAGTATTCCGGTGTTTGTACCTGGGAAATTCTAAGGAATCCTATCCAGAATTTTGTCGGGATAGTTAGAATTGTTTGTTTGAATTAGTTGCTATGGTTGCTAGTATTTGGTTGATAGCATATGTTTGCTATTTTAAAATTTAAATCTGTATGGGATTATTAAATTACCTTTGCTTTTAAATTTCGGGGACTAAATTCTTTTAAGGGGGGAGGAATGCGATGTCCTAGAAATTTGGGCAATATTTATTTAATAATTTCATTAATAATTATTTTAAAATGTGAAATATTGATTTAATAATCTAATTCAAACCGAAATTTTCTTTTGAAAATTAATAATTATTTAGTTTGATAAATGATATTCTTTTCAAAGTTTATTATAATGATAATTTTAATTTGGGAATTTTATTCTTTTCAAAGGTTAAAAATATTTAAATAACAAAATGATCTTTCTAAGCTTATTAAAAGGATACTTTATTTATAATGTATATATGTGTATACATCGTAAATGGAGAATTTGATTTTTAATTTAAATTTAAATTTAATAAGAATATTTTCAAATTATTATATATATATATATATAGATGTATAAATTATGAATTGATTAAATTGATTGAAAACTTTTCAAAAGTTAATTTATAAATCTATCTTATATTTTCAAAAGTAATTAAAGTTTATATTTATTTTGTTTATAAATATAATAGTTTAAATTGTGAAAAGTTTATTTTGTTTTATTTTAAAAATTGTTTTCTTTAGAAATAGACTTAGTTCATATATATTAAAGTATGATATTTTGGTTTGAAAACTTTGGAATAAAATAGAATTCAATATTCTTATCTTTTTAAAAGTTTATCTTTTGAAAATTAGTTTTAAAAATAATTTTTGAAAAAATATTCAAATAAACATTAAAATGTGTAAAGTTATAGGAGAAATTTATTTGTAAACATTTAAGGGTTAAATATAAATTAAACATTTAAAACATGTTAAATTAAATTAGAAATTGATTTAGATAAATTTAAAAACATTCATAAATTAAAAAAATTATTTTATATTAAAATTGAACATGGGTTAAGCTTTTAAATAATATGGGAAGACACTTGTAAGTATTCTATAACATTAGATAACAAGTGGCATGTCAATTTATTTTTGAAAATAATTAATATAGATAAGAAAACCTTGCAAATTCATTTAGTTGAAAATAATTTTTCTTCAAATGAAACTGAAAATCAGATTTAAAACAAAATTTCAAAACCAATTCTGCAAAACAACTTCAATATAAAATCTGTAAACAAATTCAACCAAATCTGCAAACTGTTTTCCCAAAAATCAAGTTTCAACATCAAATTTGAGTTCAACTCATACTCAAGCAAGTGAAGATGGGGTCTGCATGCAATAACTCAGTAATCAAATTGGAAGCAAATGCAAACACAGATTCAATGCAAATGCAAATCTATTTCAGGAATTCAAATCTGGTTCAGAAAAATGAATGCATCCGAGTTGGTTCTCTGCCTCTTCAATAATTAAGTGAGTAAGCTTTTATTTTTAAAAACAGTTCTTACCTTTTAAAAAGCAAAGCTAAACAAGTTTTTCAGGAAAACTCAAGTTCTAATTCATGCTTGTTTTTAAAAAAAATATATATATAATCAAAACTATTATTTGATGATACTGCTCTATTTCGTTTTAGAAGTGAGTAACCTCAATTTGCAAAAAGCTTAAATTATCTGCTGCATGAGAATATATAGGAATGTGTATACTTGTATGATTTTTATTGTGATGAATATTGTGTGTGAATATATATAAACATATATATATATATATGTATATATATGGTTACAGGAACCTGATTACCTGTTTTCTATTTTTAAAACTAAGTTTTAATAGAAATACCTTATCAACTTGTTTGATCTCTATTAGAAATTAATGTGTAAACAAAAGATGTTTGTTTAATAAGAAATTATATTTATAAATCAAAATTAAGTTATATTAAAAATCTGTGCCTCTGAAAACAAATATAATAGTCATTATTTTCAATAATCAAGAATCTCAAATATCTTAAATTATTGAAACAAGTTCATGATCTAAATGCATGTTTGAAATCATAAATTTTAAGACAGAAATCACAATTTTTAATTAACTATTGGTTGAGCATTACTGGATGGAACAGAATAGTGGATTTTTGGTTTATCTTATTATCTAGTGGATTTTGGAAGTTGTGATTCTTCCTGGAGGTGGAGTGTTGATGGGTGAGTAGGAAACATTAGCAGATGGATTGTCAGAAGTTGGTGGCGACAGTGGTGGCCGATTACAGGTTTCTAACCCTTGCTTCTGAGGGTAGGAGATTTTGTAGATTTTTGATTCCTATGTTGCACCGAGTGTTGCCATACTTTGGGGATTGGAAGAGGGGTCGTAGATGGAGCGATGGCTGGAGTCATAGGTGATCAGATGGTCGGAATGGGTCGTCGCGATGGTTGACAGGTTTGGGAATGTTTTTGCTGGGTGATGTTCCAGGTTGATTGATAATCTAAAATTTTAAATTCGAGCTGCAGCGCGTTCTCTGAAGGTCGTGATCAAGTTAAGGGATGGTCGGCGACTTGGTGTAGTTGGTTAGGGTGGCTAGAAGCCTCCGGAGCGCCGGTGCATATGCGCCGTGCATATTTGTTTCTGATGATCATGTTGGGTGGTGCAGGTTTGTGACTCGAGTTTTTACTCGAGTAGAATGAGTTGTTTACTCGAAGCCATTAGGTTGGGAACTCGAAGCAGATGTGGGGAGGTCTCGGGTAAGTATGGGTTCAGGTTTTATACGCCTGAAACAGTGCAGTTTTCAAAATTTAGAATGAAATCTAAATTTTAAAATCAGGGATTCAAATTAAAAGCTTAAGTTGAATCTGAATTCAAATGAACTTCTGAATCCAAAGTTTTTAAGATGAAAATTTTAAATTTAAGTAAGATTTAAATTTAGTTTTTAAAAATCAAGCCTACAATATAGTTCAAGGTTACTATGCATTTAAATCCTGAATTTAAATCAGATTTATGAAATTTAAATATTGGACAGGTTCAAATGTTTTAAAAGTAGATTTAAAAATGAATTTGATTTCAAATAAAGGTTTAAACTTGAAAGAATTCTTTTCTTTAATATTTGAATTAAAGTTATAAAGTGTTTAACTTTAATTTGAAAGTTAAGATAATCAATTTATTTTTAAAAAAAAGCTTGATTTCTTTAATAACATTAAGTAATTTAGTTTTAAAACTCTTCTTATATAAGCATCTTATATAAGTAATGATTTTCTTCACTTTTATTTAAAGATTTATAATTTATTTAAAATTTGGATAAATGTTTAAATAGTTATACATTTTAAATCTTAAATTTTAAAATGGAATTTGAATTTAATTTAGAAATGTATTGTTTTAAATACATTTGAATGTAAATAAAGTCATTAATAAGTAAATGAATTATTTTGGAAATAATTAAGATAATTAAGAATTTACTTATTTATTTAATATAAATAATGACTTGGATTAATTTTTAAATAGAGATGATTAATAAGGATTAATCTAAGATAATTTCTTAAGTAAGTAATTAAGGAAAATGTTGTTAATTAATAAAGAAAATTATCTTAGGATAATTAATTAATGTAATTAATTTTGATAATTAATTGGATTAATTAATTGAAGATAATCAATTGAAATTTGTTAAGAATAATTACTTGATAAAAGTAATTAAGGGGTTAATGACTTATTTTAATTAATTAAGATAATGTGATTAGTTAAGTTAATTAATTTAGTTTAATCAATTTAAGATAATCATTTAATGATTTAATGAGAGTAATTACTTAATGTAATTAATGGAGCATGATTACTTAGGGAAGTAATAAGTGGTAATTACTGGAATGTAATTTGTGAAGATGATTTTTAATAAAGTAATTTGGATAATTACTTTTGAAATTAATTAAGGGACTAATTAATGAAGATAACTAATTATGGGATAATTAATTTGTTAATGAGTAATTAATGGTAGTTAATTACTGATTTGAATATTAATCAAGGGTGATTAATAATTGTATTTTTAAATTTAGATTAATTACTAAATGTAATTAATCTTATTAAGTAATTAATTTAAATATAAATTAGAGATCATTAATTAATATAATTAATGATGTAATTAAGAATTGTTTAATTAAGGAATAATTAATAATTAAGTGATTAATTAATGTAATTAATTAAGGATAAATGTAATTAATTATAGATAATTAATAAATGAAGTATTTAAATGTTAATTACTTAACGTTAATTAATTTGTGAAAATAATTAAAAATTAATTACTTATTGTAATTAGAATGATTAATCAAATGTGTTTAATCAAGTTGAATACTAGAGAATGATTAATTAACTAGGTTAATTAATTAATGGATATATAAGCAGGATTTATAGATGTAGTGATTAATTGAATTTATTTTAAATTAATTAGAGATAGAAGTAATTAATTTAATTCATTTTAAATTAATTATAGATGATGGTTAATATATCATTGCTTATGGATGATATTGATATTTCTTTGAATGGTTGTGATCTCAGTAATGAGATGAGTAATATCTATACGATATGGATGCTTAGTTGGAACGTGAGATGTAAGCATTCCAGGTATTTCTATATTTTATTTTGAAAACCCTAGACACTATTATAATATCACTGGATTTCCTATCAAATGTTTTGGTTAGCGTAAGGTAAAAACTTTTCCATGTTTATGTACGGGAAGTCTTACGTGATACCTTTTGTTTTCAAAGGATTTTCAAAGTTAAGCAACTTTTAAACCCGTTTACTCACACCAGACCCATGTCTGACCCGAGTGTTTATTATATGTTTTATTAAACTCTTGGGTACTCATATTATGTATGAGTAGTCAAGTGATTCAGGATTGCTTTGACGAGTTCTGGAGGAGATATGGAGTAGGAGGCTTCAGCGTGTAGATATATATTGTGGTTCTGCTGTGTTTGAGTTGTATCTGTGTTCTCTGATATACTTGAATTGTAATTGCTAGACAGATGTTTATAACTGTCTAGTTTGTGTTGTATTAGCTGTATAACTCTAATGTATATGATACTATGTAATGTTTTATGTGATATAATATAATTTATTCGTTTCGCTATGAGGTACTGATGTTGTCTGTCTCTTTCTTTTCTATATTTTCTCTTTTCTATCCCTTTCTTTCTTCTTAATGATGAGTCTTTCTATGGAATGAAAGGCGGGTCGTTACAACAGTACATCTCTAGAAACATGTACCGAGATCGTACCTAACGATCCCTCCTAACACAGGACCGGCCTACCCCCTTACTGGATAGTACCGAATATGTTATCACCTCGGGTGTTCCCACCCTAATTGAGCGCTCTCCCTTCCATGCACAACCATATCCATAAATTTTAATTTATCTGAGGATATCTAAAAAAGTGATAACATACCCCACTTGGGTGTGACCCACTTAGCCCTACTGCATCTACCCTATTTTAGACATTCCCGGTTGATGAGGCTTGAGGCTACGTATTACCTTAAGAATAGCATTCATAACTGGAATGCTAACACTGCCTTTCAGGCACTAACGCAAATGATATCATTCATCCATACAAATTGTTTTGGGTCTGAACAAACCGAATCTCCTTCAGTATGGCCATCTCCATTATCTTGGAGATATCAAAATTCATAATGCGCAAATCAGATCGAATTGGTTTTCAGATAATTAAATCTGACCCTGGTCTCTTCGAAACCATTAATGAATTCGGCTAGATTTGATAATCGGTTATTTAACTATCAAATTACACACCTAAACAGTCACTAGGCCCATATTATAAATTTTCAAAACGTTTATTTTAAAATATCTTTACAGAAGTATATATATATTCAAATCTCTTTCAATAATTCAATATTTTGAAAACAATTACAAATACTTATGTCCATAACAGGATATTTTCAAACCATATCAACACTTAAAATATCCCAAAGTCAAATTATAATTCATTACATAGAAAAATATTTCTGTGTAAATCATTTCGTCGATAAAATATATCAAAAACTTTTAATTCCAATACTTAGGAAAATATCATAAGTCTATTTCCTAAATCATTTCTAATATCTGTACTTAGGAAATATTCCCTACTTACCTCATAAATATCCGGAGATTTTATTTATTCCTTTAACAATTTCCAAGAATTATCGATTATACTTTTTTATAATCCAACTAATAGTTTATAATTTCCTTAATGAATTCAGATTCATTTTGAAGTTCTCGTATCTAAACAGTTCAGAAATTCCCTTTTGCTCAAATTATCTTAAGTTCCCGAATTCCATTATAAGATTTTTCTCTTATAAAATCACATCCATCAAATAAAACCCAGTTCACAAACCTCGAGAGCATTTATAAATAAATTGCAATCACTTACTTTTAAACTATATATATAATAATATTAAACTTCAAAAACATGGTCAAATAATTATTAAAAATATCAAAGCACTTTTAAAATAAACGTCAATAACTAATTCCAATTCATTTATAAAATTTCTAGTCGATTTACAAAACTTGTTTATAAAACTTAGAATTCATTTCAACAAATTCAAAATTTTAAATAACTAGCTTTCTGAAATATTTTAATCCAATTAATAGTTCTATTAAAACTACATAGTTAAATAAATAATATAAATTCTTTTCTAAAAACAAACCTTAACTTCTTGTGTAAAACCATTTTTAAAATTCCACATATCCATTTTTATACTTATAAATCTCCCTCGATTTATCGCAAATCGATTTATATTTCCAATTTCGTAACTATTTCCAAATTCAAAAACAAGATCCACTATTCCTTCCTGAACCGATTTCCCATATCTTATTTAAAATTCACATGGTGAATTTACAATCCAAATTTATCAAATGATAATCATTACACTTTAATTATAAACATCGTTTATATATTTGGTAAACTCATTTCCAGTCTATAATAGATTTATTTTAACAACTCCATTTATAAATCGATTTCTATTTAAAATCTCATTTACAATCTACTTCCCAATAAATTCCAATTGTTTCTCAAATTCATTTAAAATTCCGATTTCAATTTCTGTGCCATGTTTTTGAGAAATACTACTTAAAATTTATTGTACAAGTTCATTATTAATTATTTTAAAATCTCGATTTCCAACTCTTCCGGAAATAGTTAAGTAAAAATACAAAATCCAATCATTAATTCTATTCCAATCCATTTCCTCTCAAGTATTCCAAAATTCACTCTAAATATTCCATTTCCAAAATCGCTTTTGAATTTCCTTTTTGAAATTCAAAAATATTATTTATGGTATTTATAATACAGAAATTAAGGCCAGTGTTACTATTGCATCCCATCAATCAAATCACACAAAAATCCATAACAGATTATTCAGTTACATCATATATCATTATATATGAAAAACAATTAGTATATTTAAGGAATCTAATTGGATCGTTCCAACCTGTTAACCTGCATCCATATATGTTATATAACATAAAATACCAATCACGCTTTGAGGCTGGATATCGCGGTAATATAGGGCCATCTGCTAGTATGTGGGGCGTATAATATCTCATCTGATCCAAGCGGCGGGAATATATCCAACTACTAATATATACTGATATATATAATATAACATCCAACTGATAATAATTTATAAGTTCAACCAATTAGCATAAATAACTTTTTAACATTATAAAGTAAACCCAGGAATCCAAATGAGTGAGATATACTCACATTGATTTCTAATTATCGCCAATATGTTTCGTTTTTAAATTAAAATTGGACGGGCATTCAATTTTAACCCAAAATTCTGACAAGCTCTAAACCCATCTAAACTAGTTTTTATGCGTAGAAATCGCAGATATGAGAGCAACGCAACTTGTTCCATGCAAAACGGACCTTGTACAAGCAAGATATGATTTAATTACCATAACAAGATAATTAATTATAAATTAACTTAAATAATTTAGTTTAAAACTTTAACCCTTACTTTTAAATTATCTTCTCCTCCCAGACATCCTTCTTGATAGGCGCCTTGTTTTAAATCGATCATCACTCCACGAAAGAACCACCACCAGCGTCGAACTCCGCCCCTGGACCACTGGAGCACACCGCGCATCTACCCTAGCATCGCATCCCTCGACGATCCCACGACCCTCCTAGCTGCATCATTCGAGCACGAGTCTTACCCCTAAATTTCACGTGTAGCCCTCGATCAATCATCCTGCCCCACCGTCGCCGACACCCCCATGACCTCTCCTCTACAGTCGTGCGTGCTCATAGCCACCAGAACATCGCGACATCGTCGTGAATGGATTGATTTTTTTATTTTATCTCTATTCATTTCTGTGAAATCAAACTGAAAAGGAGAGAAAGGAAAAGGGCTTGCGATTTTAGACTGGGGAAGGCGGCTATACGTACAGGGTAGGGTGGCGATGGAGAAGTAATATGGTTTGACTTTTAAAATTTTATGATATTATTTTCAAAATATCTCGTTTACGTACTTCGAAATCCTGAATCCTTATCAAGGCGTGCCACATGGCGCTCTGCGTGACGTTCCCAATGTTATACCCCTATTTCGAACATAATGGAACAAGTTTAGGGACCTAATTCGGTCGTATGTGGAAGATAGCTTTTTAAATCCAATTATTATATTAAATTTTCAATATTAATTTCAGTGCGTTTCTATCCCATACAATCAAATATTAACTCTAAATGCTATGAAATTTGAAATTCAATAATATAATATTATAGATTCAATGGAACTGGTTTTGTCGAATTCTGAGACTGCGCCCCAGATCGCTATTTTAAAGCATCTATAAAAACGACGATTTCAAAAATTGATGAAATCACTTGAAACTTCAGTTTTAAAACTTACTAATTCAATTCTAATTCAAATAATTTGTAGCAACATTAAAATTCATTTTGATTCATGTTCAACTAAAATTTCAATTATTCACCATTTCCATATTACGACAAAATGGCTATATTTGAAATTTAATTCCACTCTATATTTCAACTCAAAATCTTCATATTCAAAAATCTACTTATATTCCAAATCAATATTTAAAACCATTTAAATATTCAAAATCAAATGTCGAAAAATCAGAATCGTTGCAGCATTGGATTTTATTATAAAAATGATTTTGTTATCGTAAGGTAAAAAACCATCAATGTTTATGTGCGACATGGTCTTATGAGATACCTTTATTTCTGAAAGGTTTTTGTAACATCAAGTGAATCCATCTGAATGTGTTTTCTCATGCTAGTTTTACAGGACCGATCTGGATGGTATTTTGCTTTTAATGCTTGAGTTGGCCCGAGTGTATTTTCTAGATTTAGCTAGACATATTGGAGCTTTCAGAGACGAGCTAGACGCTTCCAAGACGTGCTTTAATATTTGCCTTTTATCTTTCGCTATTTTTGCTTACTGTATTTAAGGATAGATTGTTATAGCTATCCTTGGCTGATGATGGGTTAGTGTTACTCTGGTGATGGTATGTATATTAAATTTCAGTTTTTTCTTTTTGTATAGACTTGTTTATATTAAATATTCCTCATCACGTTTGTGAGATTCCATTCTGTCTTTTCTTCCTTTCACCAAATGATCTGTCTTTCCGACACTTGGATGTTTGGCATGTAATACCATGAATGCTTTAGTGTTGACTTCTAGGGATCGAAAAGGCATGTTGTTCCACATAGAGTATAACTAAAATATCAGACAATCTCAAATGTGTCACAAAATATCAAATATCACTAAACCAAGCATAATGATGTCATCACACTTATAAAAGTATGTCAAATCAGCAATTACAGAATCAACATTAAACGAGAGAAACGTCGATATTTAAAAATCATCATCATAATCTAAAAATCAATAAAAAGGTTTGTGCTAGCACATGATAATGCCCAAGTAAAATCAATAATATAGATAATAAAACTAAATAATAATTTAATTCTCATTAATAATATCGAAAAACACATTTCTTTCTTTTGAAACCCCAAATGAGTTTGTAAAGCCACATATTACGCATAACATTTATTCCATAATTATATGCAATTAAATACTATTTGAAATAATTATAAAACATCTAAATCAATTTAATATGTTCATAATCAAATAATTATATTTTTAAAACTTAAATTATATATTAAAATTTCGTAAAATATACTTTGAAAACTATTGAATATCAATTAAGGACCATTTCATATTATTTTCCATTTAAATAATACTATTAAATTCTTTATTAATTTACGAATATATATGCACGCGTAGGTGGGTCTGCATTTAATCACAGCGTGCATGCATTTTTAGTTGCACCTATTCAAGTAGATTTAATAGTAGCATTACCAGCATAACTGAACCTGAGCACCAACCTAGAAGACTGAGACAATTAAAGAACATTCATACAACCAATAACTTGAAAACATTTGTAGTTTTACCATTCCTTTCTTTTTTTTAGTTTATATTATACTACTAGAAATAGAAATAATACTTGTACTTTTAAATGCTCATGCTATTTTAGCTAATGTGAGCTGTGAGCAAAAATGGATCAACGATTAATTGTTTCTTTACCACTCTTTTGTAAAATTTTGTCTTTTACGCTTTCAAGTTACTCTTATGGAAACCATCTTTCAAATTACTATATTTTCTTTTGGAAACCAATAACTTCATATTTTTCTTTCTTAATTTTGTACTACTTATATTTTAATAGGGTTAATTACCCAAGCAAAATCTTTATACTCTATTTCCATTTTAATTTTTTTTTTCTTATTTATTTTTTCCGGCATTCAAGAAAGAAAACATGAACCTCAAAGAATAGACATGAAAATAATTAGAAAAGGAAGTATAAATGAATTATTGGTTTGTACATGCAAACCTGGTATTTGAACACCGTCTAGGCAGAAGCCACTATTTTTTTCAGACTGTAGTAACTTCTTACTAACTTGGAATCAAGCGAGACTTCAAATGATAAATTCCCACCTAAATTACAGATAGTATGAAACACTTGGATACTTCATCTCTTGAATGCACACTGTAGTTCTCCATGGTGACTAACAGTTATACTTAGAAAATAACATGCTACATACTCATATTTGAACTGTCTAGGCAAAAGCTGCTATATTTTTGTTTAGACTGTAATAACTTTTTCATAATAACTCGGAGTCAGGCGATACTTCGACCAGTGAACTCTCACCCAAATTACAGACAATGTGGAATACTCGGATACTTCATCTTGTGAACGCATAATGTAGTTCTCCATGGTGATTTATAGTTGTACTTAGAAAACAACAGGCTACATCCCCATATTCGAACCCGCCTAGGCAGAAGCTGCAATTTTTTTGTTCAAATAGGAATAACATCCTCATACTAACTCGGAATCGGACGACACTTCAACCGATGAACTCCCACCTAAATTACAGACAATATGGGATGCATGGATAATTCGACTTATGAATGTATACCATAGTTCTTTATAGTGATTAACAGTTATACTTAGAAAATAACATGCTACATCCCCGCATTTGAACTCCGGCTGGGCAGTAGCCACTATTTTTTTTGTTCGTACTACAATAACTTCTTCATACTAACTCAGAATTAGACGAGACTTCGACCGACGAACACCCTCCTAAATTAAGACAATATGGAACACTCGGATACTTCGTGTTATGAATGTATATCGTAGTTCTCCATGGTGACTAACGGTTGTAGTTAGAAAATAATAGACTACATCCCAATGTTTGAACTCTGCCTAAGCAGAAGCCCTATTTTTTTTGTTCATACCGCGATAACTTCTTCATACTAACTCAGAATCTGGTGAGACTTCGACCGATGAACTTCCACTTAAATTATGGACAATATGGAACACTTGGATAATTCAACTCTTGAATGCACACTGTAGTTCTTCATGGTGATTAACAGTCGTACTTAAAAAATAACAGGCTACATCCCCATATTTAAACTCTGCCTAGGCAGAAGCCACTATTTTTTTGTTTAGACTACAATAGCTTCTTCATAATAACTCGGAATCAGGCGTGACTTCGACTGATGAACTCCTACCTAAATTATGGATAATATGAAACACTTAGAATCTTCAGCTTATGAATGTATACCATAGTTCTCTATGGTGATTAAATGTTGTACTTAGAAAATAATAGGCTACATCCCCATATTTGAACTTTGCCTAGGCAGAAGCCGCTTTTTTTGTTCATACTACAATAACTTCTTCGTACTAACTTGGAATCAAACGAAACTTCGAACGATGAACTTCCACCTAAACTACGAACAATATGAAACACTTAGATACTTCATCCCTTGAATGCACACTATAGCTCTCCATAGTGATTAACAGTAGTACTTAAAAAATAACAGGTTACGACCTCATATTTGAACTCCATCTAGGAAAAAACCGCTGTTTTTTTGTTCAGACTGCAATATCTTCTTCATAATAACTAGGAATCAGGCGGGACTTCGACTCATAAACTCCCACCCATATTACGGACAATATGCAACACTCGGATATTTTATCTTTTGAACATGCACTGTATTTTTTCATGTGACTAACAGTTGTACTTAGAAAATAACAGTCAACATCCCCATATTTGAACTCCACCTAGACAGAAGCCGCTATTTTTTCAGACTGTAGTAAATTCTTCATATTAACTCAGAATTGAGTGAGACTTTGACCTATAAACTCGAATCTAAATTATGGACTGTAACATCCCGCCTTTTTGTGCTCTTTAAACCGACGATAAACCACACACGTTAGACTCAAACCATACAGAAGGGAGGATTGTTATTGGGGGTGAATAAGAAGAGCAGAGAAAGAAATAAAACAAAATAGAATCTCACAACGGAATGACAAAATATAATAATCAAATAATAGTTCATGAAGCTGTTTTACAAAACATTTGATTATACTTATACAACACAGATCAAAGTTGCACATACTAGAGAATAATAAATAATGCAGTGGAATAATATGAATGTAGTGGAATAATATAATAAATAATAGTAATACAATCTTCGTGTTCGTCCTCTAAAAATAAAGTCTTCAAACCTTGAAATGCTTAGGCTGACCCGAGTGAATTGAAAAGACAAAACACTCGAGTCAGAACTAAAAGACCTTATGTGAGTTAAATCGACGGGAATAAATATGAGTGGAACGGCGTCAGAGATGTTTACGGGATTTGACATCTCATATCTAGTGTCAAACGGGAGTGCAATAACTTAAGAGATGCTCGGGATTCACATCTCCTAAGGATCCGTTAAACTATTTACTATGTAGTAATATACGTTATTATAATAGTGTCTATTAACAAAACAAACTTACTTTAAAATAGCATTAAGGCTTTACATTTTCCACCTTAACACATAAATAGTGCCAGTAGTCTATACAGCACCTAATACCTCCTGATCGGGAGGCTGCCAAAGGATACTCCATAGGTACGACACAAATCAAACTCGTACAAGGCGCGCTAGGGTAGGTGACACGGCACAACTAGGCAATGCCAGGGTAGATATACCAATTACGCTTCCGGATCGATGGTAACGCATAGCAGCTACTACCGCCCACCTCGAGCCACACCGCCAAAATCAAAAGGGCCCCAATCAATCACAAAGTAATAGAATGGTATCGAAGGAGTGTGTCCGATAAAAGGTGCTACCTTCTTATCCCATCGATCGCTCCTGTTTTAGCCACCTTATGCCAACTCATGGGAGTCGGGTCCACGTATATATCTCAAAGGAAACGCCGCTACCACCCTACTTCATTCTGGAATCTCCACCGCGTACACGGTTGTTAAAGTGGTTTTCGGAGTTGGCAGAGAGTATGATAACTTCCGATCCCGGTCTCTTTAACAACCAAACGTTATTATAACACCGTGATCATTTCAAAACAATATACTTCAATACCAGAATATAATATCCATTTCAAAACCATATAAATACGATATCATTTCCATTTCAAAAACCAAATCAATATGATATCATTTTTATAAAACCCAAATCAATATAGTATCATCTTTATTTCAAATATATCCTTTCCAAAATTCATAGCACTTTCACATTATAACACTTTGAAATCAAAACACTTGAATATAACACTTTCAAATCGTAATACTTTGAAATGTAACTTCCACCACTTAAATGGTTTAAATATTAGAATACTTTATATAATAAAGTAGCTTCTTCAATTTCACAAATCAATTCCAAAATAACTCGAATTTTTAGATTTTAATTTAACCAAATCCCAAATCATAAATTTCAATTCAATTTATTTCAAACTTTAAATATTCAACAATTTCAAAACTAAGTTTGGTAATTACGTTCAATAATTAAATTTCTATTACCGGCCTCGCCAGCTATGCCACCATCGGTCGCTACCCCTCCACCTCGAGCGCTGACCTTGCCTTAGCCCCTTCGACCAATCACGGCCCTCCGAGTATACGTACGACAGCAGCAGCCGCCAAAATTTTTGAACCCTAGTTCGAATTTTCCCCGCGATCTGACCATTAGTTTGTCGAACGATCACCACCGATCAACTCAGCAAAGCCCCCTACATGCCATAGTATCACCAATTTGTCTATCAGGCAGAGTTGATTTCGACGCAATGGATGGCCGAAAATAGATCATGAATTTCTGGTCAACTGGTGACTCAATCTGGAAAATGAATTTTAGGTCTGAGATGCGCTTGTCGAGAGCTTCAGATCGATATAAAATTTGATATAGTTTGTGGAGTTTGAATTTTTTGATTTGATTGTGAATTGAATCTAGGTTGTGAATTTTGGGGTTTGTCTGCCATTGAGAAAGAGAAGCAACAGAAATCAGTACGTACAAAAACGAGAAATAGAAAGGCTGTTAGGGTTGATAACGATGTATATATAGGCAGTACCAAAATAGAAACAAATGCGTTCAATTGATTTGGGTTTTGGACGATAATTGACCCGGAAAGCCCGTTTCGATTCCGGAATGGAATTAGGTCAACCCATATATCAAAATATATATTTTAAATAAATTTAAACTCAATGGAACAGGTTTCAAGTATTAATTCCATCGTATGAAAAAGTTATGCTAAAATCAAGTTATTTCAAATTGATTTCAATTTAATTGATTTCTAGGCGTTTCGAGCCCGTACGATCAAACGACAAGTCCGATCATTACGAAACTTGAAATCCTATAATAATTCACCATTACTGATTCGATGAAACTGGTTTCGTCAAAATCCGAATCAGTGGCCAAAATGGCTATTTTTCAATTAATTAAGTAGATTAATTTTAATTAATTAAATCACTTTTCAATTTAAATTCTAAAATCGACAAATCTTATCATTTTTAATTTCTTAAACAATCACTATAATTTAAAAAAAATTAGATGTTAAGTTAAAGTTGATTAATCCATCAATTACAGTGTTTAATATCAATTTCATTAAATTTCAGAAACTATAAATTAACATTCCCATAAATCCATTTATTACATTTTTAAACCTTGTTATTCACATCTTTTATCACAATAAGGATGCGACTATCATTGGTTCATGATTTATTACATTAAAATCTTCAAATTTCATCTTAATTTTTCATTAACGTAATATCTAAATATTTAATTCCATTTATTTGCAATAAACTTAATTACTAAATTTTAAATTCAAATAAATTAACAAATCTTGATTTCCATTCTTTAAATCAACCAATTGTCATATTATAAATGGAATTGACATTATTTTCAAATATTATCCTAATTTACATTAACATAATATTTAATTACGTTTATTGAAATTTATTTCCAATTTAAAATATCAAGCTAAATGAATAGGTAATATACAATAATTGTTACCATCAACTTTCAATTAGACCTATAAGTTATTATTAACAAACAAAGTTACAATTGCTTACATAACACTTTTTTTATCCAATTATCAAAAATCATATACTAGTCCCCCAATTGATTCAATATTACACTTGTTTTCTTATGTTCACTTTATAGCCTAGAATAACACTTACACTATTTCATTTATTGCAATTTCATTCAATCTATCAATAATTATCTTTAATTACCATTGTTACATTTCATTTTTAACATTCCCTTCATTATAAATTTTAAAGTTTTTATTTCTTTCCAAATTTAATTACAAAAATCTTATTAAATTAACCAATTTTATTATCGAAATTTACGGGTCATTACACTCTCCCCATCTCAAAACTTTTCGTCCCCGAAAAGGTAAAGGAAGGGAAAAGAAAGAATTTAGTAGTCAATATATCTTATTCAAAAATATTAAATTTATAACCAGATAAGTTCACAAAATTTAATAATTTGAGTAAAATATATCAATTTATAATCATTAAATCCCTTTTGTATCTAAGTAACAAATTTTTTGGAAAATGTTTCATAAAATTTTCTAAGTCCAAAATTTACGAAAAATTTCGGCAAAGTCTCCTTTGTACGGAGGGGCTCGGAAGAAAATATAATACCGAATATAATAATATATAACATATATCTTCCAAAATAATATATTCCAACACGGGAAAAATTATATAATAATGCTATAAAACCGTAATCCGAGAACATACCTATTTGTCGGGAAATTAACGCTTAGTTATGAAACCAAAAGCAGTAGCAATTGCTTCCATAACTTGTATTTCACTTATATAATCTAAATGAGTTAATAATAATTATATAAATGAAATATTTAAAGTTGTTTCAACCACTAACAAACAAATCAGTATAAAACAAGAATCACTTGCAATCCCAGCATACAATCATCATATGAAATTGATAAAGTCAATCATCCATCCATAACAAACAGACAAATAGTTGTTCGGGTTTAAAAACTTTAAATTGTACAGAATGAAAAAGAAACTACTAAGTGCAACATTTACTCAACTGTCTTAGATGAAACTAGATAGATTATTCATACATCCAAACAATTTTAAAGTGACCTTGCCCAAACAACACCAAACCAAACACATAACAATTTCAAACAGTAGATCGAGTTCATTCTTATTAATTTTATTTCATAACATTTGTTGTTTGATTTCCTTTTCATTCCATTAATACTTATCTTCATTTATTTCATTCATTACTTACTAACTTCATTTCATTTATTCACATCATGTCAATTCTCTCTTTTTTGTGTTATACTTATTCATTTATTAATAATATTCATATTCAGTTCAGTTATTTGGCATATAATTTCATTAACTTAAGTTTATAATCTTTTACTTACAATGATCCCTTCTTCTATCACATTTAATTACAATAACCTTCCAAATTACAACTTAAGTATATAACAATTATAACATCAATTCTTATTAATATAAGCAATTTACTGAACATTTTCGTAATATAAATTTATTCGTACAATTTCCATTACATTTTCTTATTAAACATTCAACTTTTAATATTTGGTAAGTTATATATATGCTTTAAGAATGTAATTGAAAGTTATACAAGTTTTTCTCATTTCTTTTAAATCAATTTAATGTTCAATAATCATATCTTTTGTTTTATATGTTACTAGTTTCAACTTTCTTGTAATTTCATTTATAACATAGCATTTAATCTCTTATCTTAATTAGAGGTTCCAATTATTAATTAGTTGCATTCCATTTCACTACAATAATTATAACTATCAATTAACGGAAACTTAAGAACTACATACCGGGTTTAATTTCAAATCATTTTAAAATAATAGATAAATATATACTTACAACTTATATATCCAATTATATTTAAAACAATTTCAAATTTATATTTGTTTATCAAAATAAATTTACAATAAAACTACTATAGCGGCCTTTCCACTTAGAAACTCGAAAATGAATGTCAATGATGCGTGCACTCATCACCGAAATTATTTTCCGACGACTGAGAGGAGAGTACAGAACTTATTTATTTTCAAAATTTCTTTAAAACATTATTTTCAACTTATATTGAAATATTCATATCAGAAAATACTTCTAATAATATTACTATATTCCAAAATCATTCGAAAGAAATTTTCAAAACCCCGAAACTTAAGTTCTAAATTTCCAGTTTATTCTCATTTGTTTTACTTTCAAATTTATTTTCAACCAATATCTATAAATTTCACTACCTAACAACCAATATATTACTACCAAATATAATCTTTATAAAAAATTTATTTTATATATAGAAAATATAATAGGCAAAATTATTTCATTCACCTATATTCAAAGCAAATATTGTGTCGGTTTGTCCTATTAAGTGTTTAGAAATCCCTATTGAGGTCATAGCGTCCTATGCACCAACCAGAATTTATAAATACGAAACGGAACAAATTAACACAATATCAAAACCTTTTTATAACACTAACAAATACGCTCTCTCATATATATACACTCAACGACTCATCATAGGGTATTACTACCCTATAAATAAAGAGTCAGACCCCACAAAAGCTAAGGTTTATCGCTAAACCAAAGCTCTAATACCAAATGTAACAACCCGCCTTTTGTACGCTTTAAACCGACGATAAACTGCACACGTCAGACTCAAACATACAGAAGGACGGATTGTTATTGGGGTGAATAAGAAAAACCGAGAAAGAAATGACACAAAACAGAATCTCATAGTGGAATGATAAAATATAATAATCAGATAATAGTTCATGAAGCTGTTTTAAAAAACATTTGATTATACTTATACAACACAGATCAGAGTTACACAAACCAGAGAATAATAAATAATGTAGCGGAACAGTATGAATGCAGTGGAATAATATAATAAATAATAGTAATACAGTCTTCGTCTTTGTCCTCCAAAAATAAGGTCTTCAAACCCTGAAATTCTCAGGATGACCCGAGCGAATTGAAAATACAAAACACTCGAGTCAGAACCAAAAGATCATATGTAAGTTAAATCAACGGGAATAAATATGAGTGGAATGGCGTCAGAGATGTTTACGGGATTTGACATCTTCTATCCAGTGTCTAACGTGAGTGCAGTAACTTAAGAGATGCTCGGGATTCACATCTCCTAAGGATCCGTTAAACTATTTACTATGTAGTAATATACGCTATTATAATCGTGTCTATTAGTAAAATAAACTTACTTTAAAATAGCGTTAAGGCTTTACCTTTTCCACCTTAACACATAAATAGTGCCAGTAGTCTACACAGTACCACAATACCTCCTGATCGGGAGGCTGCCAAAGGATACTCCATAGGTACGACACAAATCAAACTCGTACAAGGCGCGCTAGGGTAGGTGACACGGCACAACTAGGCAATGCCAGGGTTGATATACCAATTACGCTTCCGGATCGATGGTAACGCATAGCAGCTACTACCGCCCACCTCGAGCCACACCGCCAAAATCAAAAGGGCCCCAATCAATCACAAAGTAATAGAATGGTATCGAAGGAGTGTGTCCGATAAAAGGTGCTACCTTCTTATCCCATCGATCGCTCCTGTTTTAGCCACCTTATGCCAACTCATGGGAGTCGGGTCCACGTATATATGTCAAAGGAAATGCCGCCGCCATCCTACTTCATTCTGGAATCTCCACCGCGTACACGGTTGTTAAAGTGATTTTCAGAGTTGGCAGAGAGTATGAAAACTTCCGATCTCGGTCTCTTTAACAACCAAACATAATTATAACACCGCGATCATTTCAAAATAATTATACTTCAAAACCAGAATATAATATCCTTTTCAAAACCATATAAATACGATATCATTTCCATTTCAAAAACCAAATCAATATGATATCATTTTTATAAAACCCAAATCAATATAGTATCATTTTTATTTCAAATATATCATTTCCAAAAATGGTAGCACTTTCACGTTATAACACTTTGAAATCAAAACACTTGAATATAACATTTTCAAATCGTAATACTGTGAAATGTAACTTCCACCACTTAAATGGTTTAAATATTAGAATACTTTATATAATAAACTAGCTTCTTCAATTTCAAAAATCAATTCCAAAACAACTCGAATTTCTAGATTTTAATTTAACCAAATCGCAAATCATAAATTTCAATTCAATTTATTTCAAACTTTAAATATTCAACAATTTCAAAACTAAGTTTGGTAATTACGATTCAATAATTAAATTTCTATTACTTAGTTTTGAAATATTTTACATAATAAATCCATTATTATTTATATAAAGCTCAAATTACAAATAACCAAATATTACCTTTAGTTTATTTATACTTGAAATATTCACCTTAAACAAAAATCAAGTTATAAAAATCATACCTTCTAAAATTTCACATTTAACAAATTTCACATCAAGCTTATTTGAGTTTAATTCTTAAATAACTTCAATTTCAAATAAGTCTCAAATTTATCTTCCAACCTTAATTTATTTAAATCATTATAAACTCTATATTAAAATATAATTTAAATACTTAACCATATTATCTTCAATAAAATCAAACTTATTATTAATCTTAATCTATATAAAACAAATTATACATAGCATAAAAACAAGGATAAAATAACATTTATATAATATCAAAATCAATATTTATCTAAAGCCATATATTTCTTTACAAAACCATAGAAATCATTTCAAAATATTTTTATATATAGATCACAGTGTCTATATATTATTTTCTATCCTATGGTCAAGTGATATGGATGTTTGTCATTTCAATCCGTAATTTAAAATATAAATACGGTTATATATCATTTTAAACCGCAATCCCGAATGAAATAAAAATCCATAAAAACTTGTAGTTTATGACAATATAAATACAACATCCATTCATCCAATATCAATCATCAAATATTTATCACAATCATCATCCAATTCAATCAGTAACATCAATATAGAACAGATAATAAATAACAGGTATTTACTGGCAGTTTATATTCAATAATAAATTAAATAACTATTTTATCCAAGTAAATTAAATAAACTGAGATGTTGATTCAAAATATGTTAAACAGTCATAAATAAATTTATAATCACATCATAAATCAACTTAACAAACATAAAAAAATTTAGAAGTTGTGAGTGGGTTAAAACACTCACCTTTTGAATTTAATTTGAATTTAAATCCAATTTAAACCCAAATCTGAACAATATCAGAATTCATCCAAATCAGCGTTAAAATCTCCGAAATTCCGATATGATCCTAGAGGATCAAACCGCGCGTGAATTGGACCTCGTATGTAAAAGTTACACGCGTTAGAACATTATACAAATTGAATTATAAAATAAATAAAAAATTGTTGTACACGTCACCTCTTCTCTCTAAAACCCTAAACCATAATCGAACGGCTCACGCGCCTCTACTGCTATCGTATGCGCCGCCATTTCAATCGTGCAACCCCTGGCCTCGCGAGCTAAGCCACCACCGGCCGCTACGCCTCCACCTCGAGCGCCGACCTTGCTTTAGCCCCTTCGACCAATCATGACCCTCCGAGCATACATATGACAGCAACAGCTGCCAAAAGTTTCAAACCCTAGTTCAATTTTTCCAGGTGATCAAACCATTAGTTTGTCGAATGACCTCCACCGATCAATTCAACAAAGCTCCCTTCACGCCATGGTACCACCAATTTGTCGATTAGGCAGAGTTGATTTCGACGCAATGGATGGCCGAAAATAGATCATAAATTTCTGGTCAACCGGTGGCTCAATCTGGAAAACGAATTTTAGGTCTGAGATGCGCTCGTCGAGAGATTCAGATTGATATAAAATTTGATATAGTTTGTGGAGTTTGAATTTTTTGATTTGATTTTGAATTGAAACTGCGTTGTGAATTTTAGGGTTTGTCTGCCATTGAGAAAGAGGAGCAACATAAATTTCTGTACGTATAGAAATGAGAAATAGAAAGGCTGCTAGGGTTTATAACGATGTATATATAGGCAGAACCAAAATAAAAACAATTGGGTTCAATTGATTTGGATTTTGGACGATAATTGACACGAAAAGCCCGTTTCGATTCTGGAACAGAAAGGGGTCAACCCATATATGAAACTATATATTTTAAATGATTATAAACATAATGGAACGTGTTTCAAGTCTTAGTTCTATCATATGAAGAAATTACGCTAAAATCAAGTTATTTCAAATTGATTCAATTTAATTGATTTTTATGCATTTCGAGTCTGTACGATCAAACGACAAGTCCGATCGTAACGAAACTTGAAATCCTACAATAATTCACCGTTATGGATCTGATGAAACTGGTTGCGTCGAAATCCGAATCAGTGGCCAAAATGGCTGTTTTTCAATTAATTAAATAAATTAATATCACTTTCCAATTTAAATTCTATATTCAGTAAATCTTATCATGTTTTATTTCTTAAACAATCAAAATAATTTAAACAAATTTAGATGTCAAATTAAAGTTGATTAATCCATCAATTTCAGTGTTTAATTTCAATTTCATTAAATTCAGAAATTATAAATTAACATTCCCAAAAATCCATTTATTAAAATTTAAACCTTGTTATTCACATCTTTTATCACAATAAGGATGCGACTAACATTGGTTCATTACTTATTACATTAAAATCTTCAAATTTCATCTTAATATCCCATTAACGTAATATCTAAATATTTAATTCCATTTATTTGCAATAAACCCAATTACTAAAATTTAAATTCAAATAAATTAATGAACCTTGATTTCCATTCTTTAAATCAACCAATTGTCATATTATAAATGGAATTGACATTATTTTCAAATATTATCTTAATTTACATTAATTTAGTATTTAATTACATTTATTGAAATTTATTTCCAATTTAAAAAATCAGGCTAAATAAATAGGTAATATACAATAATTGTTACCATCAACTTTCATTTACACATGTAAGTTATTGTTAACAAACAAATGTTACAATTGCTTACATAACACTGTTTTTGTCCAATTATTAAAAAAACATATACTAATCCCCCAATTGATTGAATATTACGCTTGTTTTCTTTTATTCACTTTATAATCTAGAATAATACTTACACTATTTCGTTTATTGTAATTTCATTCAATCTATCAATAATTAGCTTTAATTACCATTGTTACATTTCATTTTTAACATTCCCTTCATTATAAATTTTAAAGTTTTTATTTCTTTCTAAATTTAATTATAAAAATCTTATTAAATTAACCAATTTAATTATCGAAATTTACTGGTCGTTACATGGACAATGTGGAACACTCAAATACTTTAGCTTGTGAATGCGCACCTTTAGTTCTCTGTGGTGTCTAATAGTTGTACTTAGAAAATAACATATTACATCCCCATATTCGAACTCTGCCTAGGCACAAGCTGCTATTTTTTATACCATGGTAACTTCTTCATACTAATTCGAAATCAGGCAATATTTCGATCGATGAACTCCCACCCAAATTATGGATAATATGGAATACTTGGATACTTCAGCTCTTGAACACACGCTATAGTTCTCCATGGTGACCAATATTTGCGCTTAGAAAATAACATGATATATCCTTATATTTGAACTTTTCCTAGGAAGAACCCCTGTTTTTTTAGACTACAATAACTTCTTCATACTAACTTAGAATCAGGAGAGACTTCGACCAATGAACTCCCATGTAAATTACAGCCAATATGGAACACTGGGATACTTTCTCTTATGAATATATATTGTAGTTCTCCATGGTGTTTATTAGTTGTACTTAGAAAATAATAGGATACATCCCATATTTAAAATAACGGGATACATCACATATTTGAATACTATTTCTCTATGAGATGTAAAAGGGTATATATTTGGAATTTTAAAAAGGCATTGAGTAATCCTATTCAATGATTTCTCTTTATTGGCGGTAAGGTTAGACTTTAAATGATACATACATTCATATATAATATCTAAGTGTGCATTTATTTAAACTTTAATATGTGTGTGTATATGTGTATGTGTTATATATATATATATATATATATATATATATATATATTAGTTATAAATAACGAAGGAATAAAAAAATTCATTTTTCATGGCAGACCCCTATATCTCAACCCTATCTTTCCTATCTTTTCACTGTCAACTTCATTCTTCTGATCCCTTTTTACCTCAGACCATTTCTCTACCTACCTTTTCCAACACCTTTGTCCCTCCGCATAATCCACCTTCCTCCCCTGTAGTAGCTCCTCCTCCTAACCATTCTTCCTCTTTCGTTCTAACCTCTATTCAAAATCAACAAGCATGGACTTCCTTGTTCAAGAGGAAGCCAATAAATGCAGGGAAATACATTCCTATTGATATGGAACTGACTTACTCTAGTGATGCTATATTACCTCCTGATGGAGTGTTGACTGTAGGCAAACAAGTGTAGAATGAATATATTGCCGGTTTTTTCCTGGATAGACCTTTAACATATACAGTAGTGATGCAACATTTGAAAATGTATGGAAATTGAAGGGCAACATCAAGGTTAAGTCTGATGGTACTGCTTTTTGTTTCAGCTACCTAACTCTAAAGATAAGAAGATTTTGGAGGGAGACCCAATCATCATGAAAAATAAGTTCACTACTAGGGGAATCACGTTTTCCGACGGCCTAAAACCGTCGGCGGCCGTCGGAAGACGTCGACCGCCGTCGGAAAAAGCCGTCAGAAATGACTACGTCGGGGAGCTGTATTTCCAACGGCTTCCGACGGAAGCTGTCGCACACGATTCCGACGGATTCCGACGGTTTTCGACGGTTTCCGACGGATTTCGACAAATGTCGGTATCCGTCGGAAACCGTCGGAAATAGTGTGCTACAGGCCGCCGAGAGCCGTCATAAATTTTGACCTATAAGCCGTTGGGAGCCGTCCGAAATCTGCTGTTTTTTTATGAAATTCGCTGCAAATATTGCCTTCCAACCACATTTCTCTTCCAAACACTATGATATCAATACTGCACAATCCAACATACAATAATCCAACCAAATATCCAAACCCAAACTACAAAATATTCAATAAACACACAAATAAATAAAATTACATCAAAGTAAAATACAAAATATATATAACCATTCGAACCTTAACAATAATCCTAAGAATAACTGTTCTACCATATTGTTAATACAAAAATTCATCAATATTCTCATACACATCCTCATACAACTACAGAACCAAGTGTATCAAATATAATTATACATAAATCAACAATTACCTACGCCGTCTACCAAATCATTCTAAACTAAAACAAAACATACCTGAACGAACGAACGAACAAGCAAGCAATGAATCAACCAGATCCAAAGCCAGTTGAGAAAGGGAAGCGACCACCAAACTGCTGCATGTACTCTAACAACTGTGCGGTCTGCATGGCCTGTTGGCGGTTCTTCTGCTCCAATTGGGACACTCACTACAACAAAAAGTGTCTTTTATAGCGGCATATAGCCGCTATTAATCACAACCATAGCGGTTTGATAAGCGCTGTATATCGACATGTTATAAAAAACTGTTGAATATTTATTACACAAAATATGCCGCTATGGTTGAGCTTAGTTTTATATCGCAAATTCGCCGCTATGGTACGTTAATTCAATAGCTCATTATAGCCACTATAATACAGCTAAACCTCAACGGAACTGGAAATCTTTATAACACCATTTTGCCGCTATAAAATCAACATGTTATAGTATTGATAAATTCTTTTACAGCTCATATATGCCGCTATAAAAATCGTAGATACACTTTTCAAGAGCTATGCCTATACATTACATTTTAATAATAGCAATCAAACTAAATCTTCATAAACAAATAAAGATTATAATCAACAAATATAACACAAGAGCATGCTCAGAAAGAAATGTGATATATTTTTCATTACAGTGTACAAACATTAAAGCAAGTGCATTCCCTTTCATTTCTTACAGCAGAACCATTACCAACAGCAAATTTCTTAAAAATTTACAAGCATTTGTCACATGATATATAACTTTAATTGCAGGAGCTTCACATACAACAAAGTTTACTTGGTCTGATAACTTACATAACACATCATACATGCTGCTATTTACTCCACATCCAATCCCTTTTAGGTCACTTTACCTGCTGAACCGATTAAAAAAATTAGCATAGGTAACTTATTAACACCACATGTAACCATGTTTTCATGCAAATAAAAAAGCGTTGAACTTCAAACGACTACATAAAAACGTTGAAATCATCTATTGATACTGCTAGGCTCAGGCTAAAATTGAAGCACCATATTATCCTAATCCAGTTACATCAATAATCCAAATCCAATCAGATTGCTAACAAAAAAATATTTATCTTTACAAAACCGATAGATATCATTTTAATTCAAAGTTTCAAATGTAATCCAGACCCAGCTGTATGTTCAAATTTTACTCCAATTCATTGTCCAAATCTCAGTCAGCTTTCCCAAATTAAAACATTACCAAAAGTTGTTTGTCAAAGTTTAAAAATTTCACGATAATTATTTAAAACTGGGGCATGGACCATAAATTTAGTGAAAATGATTGGCATTCTGAAGAAAATATCTGTATAATATCCGGCCAAACCATATATATGCCTAAATAGATATAGGTATATATGCAACTTTATAGTAATTCAGATTAGATACACATCCTAACTATTTTGAACAAGCATGGGTCATCTACATCCTCAAATTTAGGGTACATACTCGCATTCCTCACTCAATACAGGCCACAAAATATATGCATGCAGAACATTTGTTGAAAGAAGCATATATAGAGAGAGTTAATACAATAAACATAAGAATCATACTGAAGTACTTGCCACATCCTCCAGAAGCTCTTCTTTGCATGTTCTACTGACATCATCATTGACTTTTCTGTTTTCTGGGTTGAATTTACTCAACAGAATAACTGATAGATCATGTAGCGACAATCCATCAGGAAGATATATATAATGATACCTGAATAAATAGCATCATACATATGTCATATTGAAAGAACACTAAGAAAATGTGTGAAACATTTCAAACATCAACTCACGATTTCCACCTTTGACTGTGACCAGCATGATCTTCAAACTGTGAAGGACTGATCTGGTATTCAAAATTTTGAAATATAAATGAACATTGGCTACAATCTAGCTAGAATACAAAATGAGGTATTTGGAGAAGGAAAAATACAGGAAAATGAAAGACAAAAATCATTATACCACTTCCTTGCAGCAAAAACAGTAAATTCCAGAATTCCGAAGTTCACCCTGAAGCAATGTCTGGAAAATGAAAGGGAATTACAAATTAAACAAAGAAAATAGAACTTGCAAACAACAAGCTAGATCCTTCTTTTGATTGTTTTCACGCTTTAGCATTCCGTTGTGCTTTCGGAGTTAGTGGAAAACAATTGAATTTTCGCACAACGGTCTTCTATCTATTTTCTTATACATTCATGGGTTGATTAAACCAGATGTTTATTTCATATAGAATATGTATTAGATTCAGTGAATTCATATGAAATATACATACAATTTCAGCCATGGTTGGTGATTTTGAGGTAACTTAATATAGAGCAACAAATTTTCTTTTCCAATACCAGATAAACCACGCGCTATCTATAAGCATTTGAGTGGTGTTGTTGATATTCAGTATTATTATTCATTTTCCCGGAAGGAACAATATTGTTATAGGCACTGCAAAAACAATAATTACACATTTCAAGAAATATTCATTTGCTATATTGAATATAAGGGGAGTAGCCAAAGGGACTTCCATTTAGGAAGTGGTCTTCCAACTTGAGGTCCGTGACAGCTTATGCTATACACATACACATACACAAACACACACAAATATGTAAGATATTATTATGACCGATGTCTTTATATTTTGCTTGGCGCTTAAACTGTTGTTTGTTGTATGTATATTAATATATTATGTATCAATCTGCAGCAAGCAACTGAGGAAGTGCTTGTTTCACGAGAGCCTAATAAAGTAATTTTATACCGCAGTTAGGGAATGAGATGACTAGCAAGATAAGAGACGTGTTTTTTTTCCTTTCTTTTTCTACTACCACATCATTTATTTATTCAGAGTATGCAACATATCTGTGCAGCCATTTTTACAATCTCATACTAACTGCCTCATCAATCTCCTCGGCGTCATCTCCCATTTCTTTGTCATCATCATCATCATCCACGTCTGATTGGAAGCCATTCATGCCGTCATCTTCTTCCTTGTATTCCTTTTGAGATTCTGCTATGCAGACATGGGCATGAAATTAATAAAACTTGAATCAAGAAAATTTTGTATGATTAATTTATCAATCAATGTCACCAATCGTGATGGTAAACCTTTAGATTACACTTGTGTGCATGCCAATAAGTTTCTCAAAACAAGATTTCGATTTGAAGCTTGTACCTTTTTGCACTTAAAAGCTTTCTACCGTAAAAAAAATACATCAGTCTATTACATGCTATATGAAAATTAAATGCAATGGGATGGAGTTGACAAAAAAAGTCTATTAAGATTATCTAATAGTAAAGGGAAAAAGGAAACACTGGCCACATCTTTAGGGTCATTAGGTTCAATATGAAATTTTGCAAGTAAGGCCCGTGGTTGTCGACTACAGCAGTGATGGACACATATGCCAGAACAATGACAAAGCATGCAAATAGCCATAGCAGAAGTCACCTTATGAAAGTTTAGTATCCTATTTCACGTGCTAAAAATAGATAGTGCTTTACCCAAACAGTTGCAGCAACTTGCTAGTATGAATTATATCTTCGTTAACTATGATAAATAGAGTTTTAACTATATGAGATACAACTGTTACCTGACATAAACCATCATCTCGCTACATAAAACTATCTCACACTAAACTGAGGAGAACTCGATTTTAGTAAACCATCAGCTCTTACATTTATTTATAAAATTTAACTTACAATCCAAAACATTAAGAACTTTAGAAATAAAAAATAAAAATGGGGTATAACTATGGAGGAATAAAAGCCCATTCACTTGTTATATATTGCCGACAATGCACTTAAAACATACCATTCACTTGTTATTTCTAGCTACAATCTATAAATGTAGCTAATATAATTGTATGCTCAGGTTAAAAGATTGTCATTGTCAAATGCAACCATTCACTCAGTCATTGTCGACAATGGATCCCAAAACAATGGATCATTGTCACAAACGAGTCATTTTAAAATGCATTTTAAAGACCAATAGACCAAAAACATTTCAAGTGTTTCAGAAAACTAACGTTTCCAAAATGATAAACCAAACATGCCCTTTTAAAGGGATCCAAGAAAGTTCAGCTAACCGATGAATTATCAAACCCAGAAAAAACAAAATTATGAGCAATGTAAGTTGCTTCATAAGTCCATTAAATAACTCTACCACTCAACAAACCATCATGTTAAATTGTGTATATATCTCATGTAAATATGAGTAAATCATCCACTTCTATTTGTATTAATGATAGCTGATGCAAATGCTCTCTTTAATTTGACTGCTTTGCTGCTCAACTTTAAGTGCATTGTAAGTAGAGTTCATTAAGTCTATTTACAAAATTATGAGCAATGTAAGTTGCTTCATAAGTCCATTAAATAACTCTACCGCTCGACTGTTCAAGTGCATGCTCGATTTTGCAACACTCTGTTTTGCAAAACTGAGTTTGCAAACTCAAACTTGCAAAACTGAGTTTGCACTTAGTTCTATAAACTCGGTTTTGCAAATAGAGTTCGCAGACTCAGTTTTGCGAATCGAGGTTGGATGCTTAATTTTCAAAACTGAGTTTACAGGCTCAATTTTCCAAACTAATGCAAACCGAGTTTGCAAATGCTAGCCAAATTTGTAAACTCGGTTCACATGCGCAAACACAGTTTTACAAATTCATGAGTACAAAAAAAGTAGGCTTGAGTTGTAACTAAGTTTCAACCTCTTGATTTTGAAGTTAAATGTTTTTATTGGGTGTTTATATTAAATGCGGGAACTGGTGGAAGAAGATAAATGAAGTGTATGGTATGTTTGTATATGCACAAAAGTGACGATTTGAAATAAATAATCCAATGACAAAATTAGCAGCTATTAATACCATCAACTATCACTGATGTGGGGCCAATATCAGAAATCTTTGAACAAAGCTCTGCAAGCCTACAAACAAAACCATATAAAATAAACCTTTGACTATAACTTTATCCAAAATAATGGAAAAAAGTATGATCGTAGGATATAATTTTCCTTAATACCGACAAAGTTGGTATTGTGTATTAGGTGGCTCTAAGCTACGGAAGCAAGCTTTATAGCCTTCAAGCATGCTCCTGAAATAATTCATCTGAAAGGCCAAATTTACCCTCATATATAGCCTTTACATAAACCATATCATAGGAAGAAAAAACAACCAATTTGTTAAAATGTGACGACCTAAAATTTCTGGGCATTTGAAATTGGATATTTAATTGATTTTAAATATTCAATAGAGTAATTTTAACTTGAATTACGAGTACCACAATTTATTTGATAATTAAATTATTGAATTAAATAATTTGAAGCTAAGTAAAATGTTGAGTTTGGAGTTTTAAGCCTGTTGGAAATAAATTGAAGGCTTATGAAATTTATTTGATAATACTGAAGACAATGGAGATGTTAAAATTTAATTTAATAGTGGTTTGTTTAGTTTTAAATTTTATATCGTTTAAATTGAATTTAAAATAGCCTTCCAAGGCACAGTCTCGGAATTCGACGAAAAAGTTCCATTGAATCCGTAATATTATGTTATTATCGGATTTCAATTTTCATAGTGCTTGGTGTTGTCGTATGATCGTACGGTAGATTAACGCGTTGTAGTTTATATCAAAAATTCAAATTTAATTAAATATATATTTATTTATACCAGTCAAGTCAGCCGAATTTCGATCACATCTCAACGTTTCGAATCACTACAGTGAAGCATCTTCAATACACTTTCCCCCTGATAAAACATGCATATCTTTTGTTTAAAAATTCATAGCTAAAACAAGTTAATGGCAGAACGAATCCCTTTGCTCCTCCCTTTAGCTTATAGACCGCAATCCTTTTTCCCCTCTTAATTTAAACAAGATTCGTTCACCCTTTAAAAAAAAAAGAAAAAAAAAGAAGAAGTATGAACTGATTTAATTTCTGGCCGAGCTCAATTACCTTCCTCCTGTCAAATTATGCGAAAAAAATATAATGGCGGATGTTATGAAAGTATCGAATTCGAATTCGATGTCGAGGCACTCGATTTCAGAAGGGATCTGACGCGACTCGTATGGCCACGACATTCGATTTAACCCAATTGAATCGAATGGTCGGCCTCATTCTTATCGGAAGCAGAGAGAGAGGGGGCACAGCCATCGGAGCAACGCGAGTGAAGGAGCAGTGTTTATCGCGATGGGAGATTAGGGTTTTCATCTCGAGAGGTGGGGTATCGCGCTGGGGCAACTGCGAGTAGAGGGGATGGCGGCTAGTGGTGGAAGTGTGATGGCACTCGCGAGCAAGGCTTAGGGTTGCGTGCGAACGTGGGTTCCGCATTGAGATGTAGCCGATTGGAGTGATGGTAGGGGTCAGTAATCGTGATGGTCGCGATGGAGGGTCAGATTGTCGAGCTTGGGTCACGTGTGTTGTAGGAGCAGTGAAGGTATTCTGCTATTGTCTTATTTAATTTCTGCGATTGTGTTGCTAATAAAAAAAAATTATTTAGTTGAAATTAATTTGTTAACTAATTAATTATAAAGGAAGTAAATTGTTTGATTACTTCAAGTATTAATAAATTGTATAAATATTTATACAAGGTTTATAACTATGAAGAAAACAAGCCGAGATTCAAATTGGGATTGCAATCACAAAGGTGAGTTAATCTCACTTAGTTTAAATTTAAATTCAAGTAATTAAATTTAAATAATTGTTTGAATGGTTGAATTGAATGATGTGTTATAGTATAGTATTTTTAGAAATTGGTATTATATGTTGTGCTAACATCTGTGGATGCAGGAAAAACAGGTTGGAGGGATCCAACTAGACCCCTCAACTTTTATTTAAATTATTTAATATTCTCTGCTCTGGTTATTTGATATTCTATGATGCATTAAGTGTAAGTAATGAATGCTATGGTTTGGATGATATAATTGAGAATAATGAATTACCAAAAATATAAATTTGATTTTTGAATGAAAATGAAAGAAGTGAAATTGCAAGTAAAATAATTATAGAATAAATTTAAGAATGACTTGGAAAAGAAATAAAGTAACTTTAAAATTTTAATAAGTGAATTCTGAGGATGAAAGGGAAAATTTGAATAAACAGGAAGTTGATGAATTTTAAAATTCAGTGTTATTATTTAAAAGAACAAAACATTTATTTAAAAGCTAAGATTTAAATTATTGGGAGGATAAAGGAAAAAGTTGGGGGAAAATCTGGAATTTGTATATTTCAGTTAAAAGTTTTAAAATCAAATGGAAAATAATAATAGTAATAACAACAATAATTAAATATATACTTAATGAATTTTGAAGTGAATTAGGTAACTAAAGAAATTTAATAAAATAAAATAAATTGAAAATCAATTTGGGAAATTGATTTAAGTGCCTGAAGTTGGAATTTTCTCTTAATGGCCAAGTACACGTTTTTAAAAGTAAATTTGTAAATATAAATTAAATGTTTTAAAGTTGTTTTTAAAGAAAGCAAGTTTTGTAAAATTTATTATTTCTAATATTTAATTTCTAAAGTAAGTATTTCCTTTTAATCTATTATAGCAATAATTATTTAAAGAGTGATTTAGTATTTGTTTTAAAAGTGTAAATCTAGTAGTATATTTTATTAAGTAATCTTATTTTCAAATATTCATATAGTATGTATTTTTAACAAACTATTAAAGTAATTTTAACTTGAACATTTTAAAGCATATTTTTTAAAAAGTAAAGTGTTTTTAAATTATTTTAAAAATCTAGATTTGTGCTTGGTGACTCCAGTGGAGGATAGAAATACTTGGAATTTGTTCTGAGAAAGGAAAATAGTTTTGAAAACTGTTTTCAAAGGAATTTGAAAAGTGAAATATATCTTGTAAAGATATTTGAGGTTAATAAATAATATGGGAAATTATTTATTGGATGATGGTTGTTGTGAATATTAATTGATAGTTAAATAACCGACTATCAATATTGGACAAATGCGTTGATCGTTTCGAAGAGACCAGGATCGGGATTTATTTTCCGAAAACCACTTTGATCCGGTTTGTACGTTTCGTGTAAACGATTTTGGATTCAAAGATGGAGCAGTGAAGTGCAAGGGCTAGTCGCTACTAATCCTGAGGATATTTCCAAAGTGGATGTAGTAGGAATAGTGCCTTCGGTTCCGTTCGAACCCGGGACGGACTTGTATGGATGAATGCTTGCGAAACATCGTCAGGTGGACGATGGGCATTCTAAGGGATATTTTCTAAAAAAGGTAACACTTAGCCTCAAGCCTTATCAAATGGGAATGGCTGAAAATCAGGGGATATGCAGCAAGGCTTCGTGGGTAGCCCCACTGGAGGGTGAGGTCATCCCTGTCTAGATGTCCCTTTATTTCGGCTTAGTGGGCGGTTGCTGATCCCAACCGCGGGGTGATCTTGCTCGGACTGTCCAGTAAGGGATGGTTCCGGTCTTGTGTTGCAGGGGAGTTAGGGTGGCTCCTCGGTACGCTGATCTAGACCAGGTACTGTGACAGGTGGTACCCCAGTGCCTAGCCATTAGTTGGAATCCATTTTCCCTACGCGCCCGTACGGTTTTGATTGTGCCCAACTATTGCTGAAACGTGAGATGCAAGCATTTCAGCTAGATTCTATTTTACTTTCTATAGACACTATTATAATATCAAAGGACTTTAATAAAAATGTTTTAGCTATCGTAAGGTAAAAACCCGACATGTTTATTTGTGGCGTGGTCTTACGAGATGCTTTTGTTTTCAAAGAAATTTTGAAACTTTAATAATCAATTGGGTGTGGTTTTCTCACGCTGGTAGTCCAGACTGACTCGAGTATTATTTAATTGTAATGCTCGGGTCAGACCGAGTATTATAGGATACAGGATATGATGCTATGGAGCCCAGGAGACGAGCTGGATGACGATACGTACATTCGTACTTGTATATATATAAACATGTTTCGCTGTGTTGAGTCGTTGTGTACCCATTTGTATGATGTTGATGCTGAGTTGTGATTGATGTACTCTGATTGATGTAATATATTCACAGAGATATATTTGACTGAGTAAAGATTATTTATTAATTATATTTTATTCCGCCGCGATGGTTAGATTATGATGTTGATTTTGTTTTCTCTTCTTCTACCGCTTCTTCTTAAACCCAAATGGTTCGTATTTCTGTACAACTTGAGTTGATTGTTGTAGAATAGAGTTGACTCAAGGGGTACAGATTTGCGGGCTGTTACACTTGGTATCAGAGCTTAGGTTGGTGATAACCTTGGCTCTGGTGGGAATTACTCATTAAAATTAGAGTCCGTAGTACTCTTGAATGAGTTTGAGCGTATAAAAAAATATGAGTGCGTATTTTAGTGAATATAAATTATTTTAATATTGGGTTGATTGGTTTATTGAGTGGCATATGAACCTACGTCGGCACAGTCTGGACAACTGTATCGTAGGGGTTTCTAAACACTTGAATAGAACAATTGACACGGTAATGAAATAATTTTACCCAAAAATATATTTTGATATAAAGAACGGTTTTGTAAATTACTTCGCTAATATATGGTTGCTTGGATGTTAGAAATGATAATATTAAAAGTATTATCATTGTTAGGTGAAAATTTATCTAGGAATTGAAACATAACCAAAGCTAAGGAAATAGATTCATTATAAAATAAAATTTATAAATATGGATTATAAACGTAAATTATAAATGGAAATATAATCAAATGAGAATTTGTATAAGCATAAACTATACAAATGCATTATAGTTAAAATTTGAATTAAAATAGAATTTGAAACTTTAAAACCCCAGAGATTTTGGAAGTATTTTGAAAAATAAATAGTAGCATTGTTGTTTTTTGGATATTTCTGAAAAGAAAATTGTTTTAAATAAATTTTGGGAAGAGATTTAGCATTGAATTCACTTCAGTCACTGGAAAATAACTTCGGTGATGACTACAGCATCATCGATGTTCATTTTCGAGTTTATAAGTGATGAATTGCTACCAAATTGATTTGTTTAGGAAAACCTGTTTGTTTTTGAAAATTTCAAAGGAAATTTGTTGGCAATAAAACCAGGATTGGTTTGGCCTTTGAGAAATGTGATTTGTGATGTTGGAGATTTTAAATGGTTTGTAACCAAAGGTCGGGTGTTTAAAAATCCTGATGAGATAGTTGTAAGCTTATAAATTGAGATGATTTTTAAATCATGAAGGAAATATAAGCTTTGAATAATGGAATTTAAATTTAAAATGAAATGAAGTTAACTTGGATTGGAAAATAAAAATTTAACTGGATTGAAATTAATTGAATAAGCTGAAAATAATATCCAGTTGAATTCGAATTAAGTTGAAGTCAAATTGAGTTAAATAAATCTGAGTTAAAATAAAATTGAATTGGAATAAAAATTCAGCTGAATTATTAAATGAAATTAAATTCTTACCTGGATAACTGGAAAATAAGTTGGATAAGAAATAAATTGGGTAAGAATTTGATTGAGTTAAATAAATCAGAATAGCATATAAAAGAATTAAAAATGCATGGAGTAAAATATGCTTGAGTTATAAATAAGTGTAAAACTTGAGTCAGAAATAAAAAAAGAATATATTCAAGCCTAAAATGAATGGAATAGTGTAAATAATAAGTTGAGACTTATAAAATTGAAAATGGAATACAAATCCAAAATAAATATTGTTGGATGAATTGAAAAATAAAATAAAAATCCAAACTTGAATTATAAAATAAATGTGAACTTAAGAAAATTTAAATGAAGAGATTTTGAGATCAAAATCAAGTTCTGGTTTTAAGTTGGGGAAGGACTATTTAGATGATAATTAGATAATGAAATGTGTAAATGGAGTCTATAGCAGTTAAATAAAGCTGAATTGTGAGTTAATGATAAAGACTGAAAATAAAACTCGAGTTATAAATTAAATTCGACTTAAATTATCGAGGAAGTAAATGTAAATGAATTGTGAGTTCATGAACTTTGGGGGTAAATTGAAAATGGATAGTGAATTCAAAACTTGAGTTATAAATTTAAAATTTAACTTGAAGTGTTAACAAATTAAATATAATTGGGAATGTATCAAATAAAAATGAAAATGGATTAAAATAGCAATGGTTTGAATGTGCAAATAAAATCCAAATAAGTGAGGATAACTTGGAAAATAGCCAGGTAATAAATTGAATGAGCTGAATCTAGAAAGTTAAAACGTATAATAAATTTGTAGTTTGAAATGGGATTGGATTAAAATAGAATCAAGTTAAATTGAAAAGAGAAATTTATCTGCAAAATGAAATGAGCTTAAGAATAGAAAAAAAAATTGAACAGATCAAAATAAGTTGACTTAGGCTGAATAGATGGAAGAGAGTTGAATTGAATTTAACTTAAAACCAAGTTTAATGATATTGGATTGAATTTGAATCAAGTAAAAATAAATTTGGGTCAGAATAAATTCGGTGGGTTATAAATAATATTTAAGAAAATGAAAATTCATAATAGATTGAGTGGGTAAACTAATTATATTAAATAAGTAAATGGATAGAATAAATAAGAATTAAATGAAAGATGGAAGTAGAACTTATTATGAAAAGAAATGGAAGTGAATTTAAGTTTTTGACTTAAGAAAGTGTTGAATAAAATCCAAACTCAAAATGGAGTATGGTTTAAATGAGTTGAGATATAGTTATTGAATGGAATAGCCTGAATTGTTGTCGAACTAAATAAAATAGTTTGGAATAAACAAATATAGAATGAATTGTAAATGAATGGGTAGTAATATGCAAGCTTGAAATGGGTCGAGCTAAATAAATGTTCGTGAATGAATTAAAATAAAAAGGGAATTAACTAGTAATGAAGTATGGAGATGGAACTTGAATTGGTTAAATGAAGTCGAATACCAAATTAATGTGGCAAATGTTTAGTTTGACAAATAAATTATGACATGATTATTTGATGTAACCAATATGAAATGTTTCAAGATAAATAAATGGATTCAAATAAATGAATGAGAATATAGCATTGAATTTGCATAAAATTGGTTTTTGAATCAATTGTAATAAATATGGGTTTGTTTGAATGAATAATAAATTGAATGTAAACAATGAGATGTAAATGGAAGTAATTAAAATTCTATGAATTGTTAGGAGTGAATTAAATTGATTTTGGAAGCAATGGAATTAAATATGAATTGAGTTTGCTTAAGAATAAATAAAATGTAAGCGATTGAGTTTTAAACCATTCGAATTTGAATGAAAATGGTTTGTAAATTAATTGAAATAGTTGAAGTACTATGAAAGTTGTAAAAATTGCTTATGGAAAATGTTGGATGTGCATTTCTTTAGAATTCATATGTTTTACCCATTGCAATTAAGTGAAATATAGTTAGACTGCAAATATTTGGTACTTACATGTTTAAATTGAGTAAGTACAGGTATCTGGAAGCCGTGTGGCTGGATTTGGTAGTGCTATTTGCTAAAAATAATAAGTCGTTTGCTTAGAAATGCTAAATAAGGTACGCCTATGCAATTTAAATAGGAAATATGAACTGTTTTGGTTTTTCCGACCGTGTGGGTCGATGTATATATATTTATATCTTTTGTCAAATTGCAAAAGCTCCTCCGTACAAAGGAGACTCTGCCAAAAAAATTCAGAAATTTGGGGAGTTACAAAATTTTTGAAAATTTTGGAAAATTTTGTTAACGACAGAACTATTTAGAATTGGAAACTAAAATAAGTTAGTAAATGAAACTAATTAAAGTAATGACATAAATTAGTTATAAATGAAAGATAAAATTTAAAGTTCAAAGTTGAAAATAAATGAAATTCATATGTAATGTGGAAATCAATTTGAATAGAAATAGATATTAACTAAAGTGGTAAAGTGAAAACAAATAAAGAAGTATATAGAATGCTTATACTAACTTAAGAGGGAATGGTGAATTCTTAAATGAAAATTGATACTACTAATATAATTCAAGTCAATATTGGAATGAATAGATATTGGCATTTTGTAAGAAAGTTGAGATGATGATTTGGGAATATTGTGATTGGATATTAGTGCTACGCATGATATGCAGGTACTATAAAAGGGAACGGAAAATTGGTTTTGATTTCAGATGATAAATTGAAATGCTCGACAAAAAGGTATGTATTTAATTTGGTGTGAAATTTGATTGGGATTTGGATTAAGCCACTTAGCATTTTGTTTTCTTTTTGGATTTGGGAGGCCGAAGAACCATTTTGTAGTTGTACCATGTCAGCCGCGCAAAGGAGACGCCGGCGAAATTTTTCGGGAATTTAGGGAGTTAGAAAAATTTTAAGGAAATTTTGAATAATTCAAAATTTTAGTTTTGAATTATAATTTGGATAGTTGATCAAGTAAGTTAATTGAAAACTATAGAAGGTTTTGGGAAAAATTTGGAAAGTTAATAAGAATAATAATGGGTCTTTTGTAAAAAAGATAATTGGTAAAGGTGTTGAATTGTTAGAAACTTATTAGTTTTAGGGAAATAATAAACGGGAATTGGATCATTCTTCCTAACCAGTAATTTCGGGGACGAAATTCTTTTAAGGAGAGAGGAATGTGACGACCCGGAATTTTTGGGCATTTGAAATTGGATATTTAATTGATTTTAAATATTCAATAGAGTAATTTTAACTTGAATTACGAGTATCACAATTTATTTGATAATTAAATTATTGAATTAAATAATTTGAAGCAGAGTAAAATGTTGAATTTGGAGTTTTAAGCCTGTTGGAAATAAATTGAAGGCTTATGAAATTTATACTGATAATACTGAAGACAATGGAGATGTTAAAATTTAATTTAACAGTGGTTTGTTTAGTTTTAAATTTATATCGTTTGAATTGAATTTAAAATAGCCTTCCGAGGCACAGTCTCGGAATTCGACGAAAACAGTTCCACTGAATCCGTAATATTATGTTATTATCGGATTTCAATTTTCATAGTGCTTGGAGTAGTCGTATGATGGTACGGTAGATTAACGCGTTGTAGTTTATATTGAAAATTCAAATTTAATTAAATATATACTTATTTATACTAGTCAAGTCAGCCGAATTTCGATCACATCTCAACGTTTCGAATCACTGCAGTGAAGCGTCTTCAATACACTTTCCCCCTGATAAAACACACATATCTTTTCTCTAAAAATTCATAGCTAAAACAAGTTAATGGCAGAACGAATCCCTTTGCTCCTCCCTTCAGCTTATAGATCGCGATCCTTTTCCCCTCTTAATTTAAACGAGATTCGTTCACCCTTTAAAAAAAAGAAGAAGTATAAACTGATTTAATTTATGGACGAGCTCAATTACCTTTCTCCTGTCAAATTGTGCGAAAAAAAAGTATAATGGCGGATGTTATGAGAGTATCGAATTCGAATTCGATGTCGAGGCACCCGATTTTAGAAGGGATCTGACGCGACTCGTATGGCCGCGACATTCGATTTAACCCAATTGAATTGAATGTTCGGCCTCATTCTTATCGAAAGCAGAGAGAGAGGGGGCACAGCCATCGGAGCAACGCGAGTGAAGGAGCAGTGTTTATCGCGATGGGAGATTAGGGTTTTCGTCTCGAGAGGTGGGGTATCGCGCTGGGGCAACTGCGAGTGGAGGGGATGGCGGCTAGTGGTGGAAGTGCGTGATGGCACTCACGAGCAAGGCTTAGGGTTGCGTGCGAACGTGGGTTCCGCATTGAGATGCAGACGATTGGAGTGATGGTAGGGGTCAGTAATCGTGATGGTTGCGATGGAGGGTCAGATTGTCGAGCTTGGGTCACGTGTGTTGTAGGAGCAGTGAAGGTATTCTGCTATTGTCTTATTTAATTTCTGCGATTGTGTTGCTAAAAATAAAATAATAATATTATTTAGTTGAAATTAAATTGTTAACTAATTAATTATAAAGGAAGTAAATTGGTTGATTACTTCAAGTATTAATAAATTGTATAAATATTTATAAAAGGTTTATAACTATGAAGAAAACAAGCCGAGATTCAAATTGGGATTGCAAACGCAAAGGTGAGTTGATCTCACTCAGTTTAAATTTAAATTCAAGTAATTAAATTTAAATAATTATTTGAATGGTTGAATTGAATGATGTGTTATAGTATAGTATTTTTAGAAATTGGTATTATATGTTGTGCAAACATCTGTGGATGTAGGAAAAACAGGTTGGAGGGATCCAACTGGACCCCTCAACTTTTATTTAAATTATTTAATATTCTCTGCTCTGGTTATTTGATATTCTATGATGCATTAAGTGTAAGTATTGAATGCTATGGTTTGGATGATATAATTGAGAATAATGAATGGTTATCTCTGAATGGCCAAGTACACGTTTTTAAAAGTAAATTTGTAAATATAAATTAAATGTTTTAAAGTTGTTTTTAAAGAAAGCAAGTTTTGTAAAATTTATTATTTCTAATATTTAATTTCTAAAGTAAGTATTTCCTTTTAATCTATTATAGCAATAATTATTTAAAGAGTGATTTAGTATTTGTTTTAAAAGTGTAAATCTAGTAGTATATTTTATTAAGTAATCTTATTTTCAAATATTCATATAGTATGTATTTTTAACAAATTATTAAAGTAATTTTAACTCGAACATTTTAAAGCATATTTTTTAAAAAGTAAAGTGTTTTTAAATTATTTTAAAAATCTAGATTTGTGCTTGGTGACTCAAGTGGAGGATAGAAATACTTGGAATTTGTTCTGAGAAAGGCAAATAGTTTTGAAAAGTGTTTTCAAAGGAATTTGAAAAGTGAAATATATCTTGTAAAGATATTTGAGGTTGATAAATAATATGGGAAATTATTTATTGGATGATGGTTGTTGTGAATAGTAATTGATAGTTAAATAACTGACTATCAATATTGGACAAATGCGCTAATCGTTTCGAAGAGACCGGGATCAGGATTTATTTTTCGAAAACCACTTCGATCCGGTTTGTACGTTTCGTGTAAACGATTTTGGATTCAAAGATGGAGCAGTGAAGTGCAAGGGCTAGTCGCTACTAATCCTGAGGATATTTCCAAAATGGATGTAGTAGGAATAGTGCCTTCGGTTCCGTTCGAACCAATTATGGACTTGTATGGATGAATGCTTGCGAAACATCGTAAGGTGGACGATGGGCATTCTAAGGGATATTTTCTAAAAAAGGTAACGCTTAGCCTCAAGCCTCATCAAATGGGAATGGCTGAAAATCAAGGGATATGCAGCAAGGCTTCGTGGGTAGCCCCCACTGGAGGGTGAGGTCATCCCTGTCTAGATGTCCCTTTATTTCGGCTTAGTAGGCGGTTGCTGATCCCAACCGCGGGGTGATCTTAATCGGGACTGTCCAGTAAGGGATGGTTCGGGTCTTGTGTTGCCGGGGAGTTAGGGTGGCTCCTCGGTACACTGATCTAGACCAGGTACTGTGACAGGTGGTACCCCACTGCCTAGCCATTAGTTGGAATCCATTTTCCCTATGCGCCCGTACGGTTTTGATTGTGCCCAACTATTGCTGAAACGTGAGATGCAAGCATTTCAGCTAGATTCTATTTTACTTTCTATAGACACTATTATAATATCAGAGGACTTTAATAAAAATGTTTTAGCTATCGTAAGGTAAAAACCCAACATGTTTATTTGTGGCGTGGTCTTACGAGATGCTTTTATTTTCAAAAAATTTTTGAAACTTTAATAATCAATTGGGTGTGGTTTTCTCTCGCTGGTAATCCAGACTGACTCGGGTATTATTTAACTGTAATGCTCGGGTCAGACCGAGTATTATAGGATACAGGATATGATGTTGTGGAGCTCTGGAGACGGGTTGGATGATGATACGTACATTCGTACTTGTATATATATAAACATATTTCGCTGTGTTGAGTCGTTGTGTACCCATTTGTATGATGTTGATGTTGAGTTGTGATTGATGTACTCTGATTGATGTAATATATAAACAGAGATATATTTGATTGAGTAAAGATTATTTATTATCTATTATATTTTATTCCGCTGCAATGGTTAGATTCTGATGTTGATTTTGTTTTCTCTTCTTCTACCGCTTCTTCTTAAACCCAAATGGTTCGTATTTCTGTACAACTTGAGTTGATTGTTGTAGAATAGAGTTGACTCAAGGGGTACGGATTTGCGGGCTGTTACATAAAAGCATGCATATGCTTGCTGATTCCCCTAATAGCCCTTAATCGCATGCATCAGTTCCTCGGTAAATGTCTATTCTATCGAAGTCCTACAGGGAGCATCTAAGCAATCCAGGACATTACGCACACCCTCACTTTACCTCATTCTGAAGTTTGCTATATCTCAGTTTCTGGCCTATCTCAGTGCGTTGTTTACATTTGTACACCAAAGCATGTAAAACCTTCCAATTAATTGATGGCACTCATTCTTAGCTTCAGCTCATGTGAGCCTACACTGACTTGTAGTACTAGTATGCCTCAGCATGCCCAGTCCGTGCATGTCCTGGTATCATCATGCTCCAGCTCGTCCAATATTGTTGGTCTTGTATTTTAGTTCGTGCATCCTCCAGCTCGTTTGGTATCGGCGTTGGTACGTGCATATCCTGTTTATAGGATTCCTGGTTTCATCATGACGTAGTTCACTTGTACTTGCCAGATATAGTCCTTTACTTGAGCATGCTTCCGCTACTAATTTGGGTTCAGCTATGTCCTTTCGTGCTCTTTTATGCATATCCAAAGCCATGCTTCATCTTATTCACCATGATCTTTTGTGCATTGTCGTTTAGTGTTTACCTTAGATGTTCCCTATGGGACTTCGATAGAATAGACGTTCATTGAGGGACAGAGGTAAGCAACTGAGGGCTGCTGGGGGAATTAGCAGGCATATCAATTTGCTAAAAAACAACCAAATTCATATAGTGACATTAAAGTCCTTCTTTAAGCATGCATCTCTAATAAATGGAAAATTTCTAATACAAAATGCATAAGTTCAATCATAAAGAATAACATTAAGGGCTAGAGTGAAAAGTTAGGCAGACATAATCAATCAAAGTAAAAAGTCAGGCAGACATGAATAAGTAAAAAAAGTTGATCTGAAAACACCTGACAAAAGATAAAGATTAATACACTTTTGGTCATTATAGGATTCAGAGCTTTGACGGTTTTAAATTTCCTTTTTTAGCTTTAATATGAGAGTGTCATGGATAAAAGCTAGAAAATGAGTGCATTGAAAGGCATGCATCACGATTACTATAACTCATATTAGGCAGCATGGGTTATATCATCAGAATAATTTAAAATGCATAATAAATTTGGTTAAGTCCGACTAAAGTATAAATCATCATTTGTATTGGAACATGAGTCTGATTAAAGCTATAATTTGCACAAAAATAGGCAACCTAATTCCGTGAAACACAACTAAATTTATAAGACATAATCACATTAAGGATAAAGATAACATATTTGCCTATTCGATGTATTTCCTTGAATATAAACAGAAAGACCTCATTTTTCATACTTTTTGTTGTAAAGCACTAGTAACATATGTGTTTTAAAAAAGCTCATTTAGCTATAAGTGTAACATTGAGCTGACAAATTTACAAAATGGTTCCTCACTGCAGTATAGTGTCTAACTTCTACCGTGATAGTGGGAAACCTAAAAAATTAAGCTAAACAGGGTAAGCAAAAATATCGCAATATTAAACGTAGACACAACATCTACTGCTAATATGTTCTGTCATAGCTAATAAAGGATGTAGTTGAATAACCAATTCAGAAAAGGAAGAGAAAAAACTCGTTGTTCATCTAATTAATGACTACTATATGAACTCAAAGGGAGAATAGCTCATTATGCTAACAGTTAACCATATTCTGCATTTTGTAGAAACAAAGTATGTTGTTAATGTTTCCATCAACATATTATTTGCATTAGGAAACAAATTATGTTTTCCCAAGTTACAGTACTATTTCATTAGGAACCAAATTAACTTGCTCCAACTTTATGCACTATATTCATGTTTCACGAGCTAACGCTAATTATGACTTTTAAGTAATCAACGAAATAATTGTAAATTACATGTTAAGAAGTTGTGGTCAAATACAGCACACACTATTGGAGCTTTTAACAAGAATGATTAGTATTTTGGTGCCATAACCTATGCATCAAAAGGTTAACAACGATGAATAATGATGCCATATGAATTACTACGACAATAAGAAACAATAATTCATCCAATAAGAACAAAATGATTACTTAACTTCGGCTCAAAAAACCAATTATCCATGAGCTATCAAAAGTAAACATGAAGTATTTACCTAAAATTTTAAAAATATATACCTAAAAGTGGTCGAAATTCGCTACGGTTGAGGAATCGAAGCACAATATTTCATGGTGTAGCTGGCAGATTGGAGTAGCGGCGAAGGTGAGGAATCAGAGCAGTAGTAAGCAGTTGGATTGAGGAACAACGAGTAGTGAATTTGAGGAAACGATAGCTGATGCAGATGCCGTACGAATCCCCTAGATCACTGTAAAAGCTGATGCAAATTGGAACGAAATGAAAGAGGAAAGAGGGAAAGGGAAATAATTCGAGAAACCCGCAGCCACGAAATAATTAGGAGATTTGGCGCTTTGTGAAGGCGCTACACGTGAACGGTACAAAACAAATAGTGAAAAAAAAACAAATTATTAAAGGCAAACAATAACGCTTTAGAATAATGCGTTATTAAATGGCGTTATTAATAGTATATTTTCTTGTAGTGACTCTAGTCCGCAATTCTTCTATATCTACTAGTTCGCTCTGAGGTCTACTCCGCCGTCCCCTGCTCTAACTATTGGGCTGCAATAATTGAAAAATGAATAAAATCCAAGTTTATTGTTTTGAAAAGGTCAAAATATCATATTTGAAGTATTTCAAAAAAAAGTAAGTTATTTACCGCTAGATTGCCAAATCCGTATCGTCGACCATGCTCTGCTGGATGCATAACGGACTCAAAAATAACGTCCTCCTCATCGGTCGTCAGCTGATCTCGACCCGTATCAGCAAGGAGTTTCTGCCGTGTCTCCATAAACATCTACTGCATTAAAAAATTAATAGTATCATATCTTATTTCATCATAGTTTAACAATTAAAACAATTACTAATATTGAATAAAATAAAATATGCATACATGGCTTTTACTGGATTTATCGTCCTGCCATGTGTGACGACCCGGAATTTTGAGCAATATCAATTTAATAATCTTTGATTATAATTAAATTGATTTGATCATTTTATATTATAAATTGACAAGTTAAATTTATTTTAAAGGTTAATGATAACAATTTGGTAATATCTATTTATATTTTTTTTCTAACAATATAAATAAGCAAGATTAAATTCTTTTGAAAGCTAATAATATCTGATTTGAAAATATTTATTTTGGTAAATAAGAAGTCTTTAATGTAATAGAACTTTATATTCAAATTGTAATATATATGAATGTATATATATTGTGATTTGGTATTTATTTTAAAATTTAATTTGGAGATTAATAAATATAATGTTTGAATATGTTTCTATTTGAAATGTGTATATATATTTGTATATATATATTTGAAATAGGAAAATTATTAATTTAAATTTAACAAGAGTTTTTCAAACTTAAATATATATATATAGTTTTATAAATTGAAATGTTAATTTGACTTAATGTCTTTGAAATTTAAATTTTAAATCATAAAGTTAATTTCTTATTTTATAAACATATAGTTTAACTTTTGTTTTTAATAAGATAAAATTGTTTTAAAAATCTATGTAAAGAGTTAAACTAAGTTTCTCAATTTAGAAACAAATGATAAAATTAAATTGATTAATTTATAAGTTAGTCATAAATGTCTATATGAATTGGCTTTTGAAATATTTATTTAAAAGATCTAAAAGCTTGTTTATATAAGATAAAAATATTTTACAATCATACAAATATTACATAATAAAATCAATAATTAAGCATTAGAATACAATACATACATATACACATTTCATGCAAAATTTAAAATAAATTATAAAAGAATATAATAACACTTGTAAACATTTTAGGACATGTAAATTACATTTGTAAGAATATAAACCTTTAAAGGGACACATGGCACTCTCTTGTAAATATAATTAAAAATTTAACTTGTAAATATAAAATATGAGTTTTATTTTCAGCTGAAATATTTTCTTTGAACTCAAAACTGTAAACTTAATACAAAAGAAAAATGCAAATCAAAACAAAGATCAAAATACAAACAAATCAAAGATGAGAACAAATCTGAAATCCAGGAAACCAAAAGGAAGTAAAATCTGGAAAATACAACAAAGCAGAAATTCAGATTTTCAACAGCTACAAGATTTTTAAATTCAAATTACATGCAAGCTCATTTTCAAGAACAACTCAGTAATCATGCATTAGGATGTACATCTTCAACATGCATACTGGAAATAAAATCATCACTTCAACTTGCAAAGGGAATTGGAAGTCTGGAAACATACAGCTTTTGTTTTCTGGAAAATTGTACAGGTGAGTAAATGAGCTTTTAAAAACAGTTTTAAACCTGAATTCTACCTTGTTATTGTGAATGAATATCTGATGGTTTTCTGAATGTTTGAATTAAAAATTTATGCATGTTTGAATGTTAAGCATTTTGATGACTGTGATGATGAAATGACTCTGTTTGTTATAAACAGGTTTCACCTTCTTCATATAATTCAATAATTCAATTTTAAATCCAAACTAGCTTATGATTTGAAAATAAAGTTTGTTAGAAAACATGTAGTCTCCTTCTAAAAATAATTATAGGATTTTGTAATGGATATTTAGTTCAAAGTTGAAAAATTTACAGTAAATCTTAATTTGGGTCAAAAACTAATTGAATCAATTTTGAATTTGATTTATATAATTGAATTCCTAGGGAAAAATCATGATTTTTAAGATTTGTATCATGGTTTATAGATTAGAAATTAAAGAGGATTTTCGTGTTAATGGTTTTGGGGTTTTTGGCCGATTTTTGATGAACGGTGATGAACTGGGTTTCGGGATTGAGCATGAAGATGAAGGGGGCCATGGGGATCATAGGAAAAATGAGATTTGATTTTATTTTGGATCGAGTTGATCAGGAATTGAAGGATTAGGGTTTATCACCTGTTTTTTTTGCCGTTGTGTTCATCTTGACTTCGCGACTTCGAGGGTGTTCTGGAGGTTATCGCGAGCGTGGCCAAGGATACAGGGGATTGTGGGGAAGCTATAGAGGTGGTGGCATAACCTCCGGTGGAGGGGATGGTTGGCGGTGGTCGGAATTGATGATGGGTTCTCTGAGCAGTTTTGGAATGGAGGGCTTTATTTCGATTTTCAATCGGAACAATTTTTCTGGGATTTGTACGTTGATGTCGAAGTCGAAGTCGACTTGGGGATGATCGGAAAAGAGTTCGCCAGCGACCAACGTGGGTGTGCACGTTAATGTGCACGGATCTGAGTTTTAGGGGGGGTTCTGGGAAGAAGAAGATGGAAACTCGAAGAAGGCTCCGCGTTTTTGATGGACTGGCTCGAAGTAGTGGGAGTAGGAAGGGAACTCGGGGAAATCACTGGGTTTTGGAGTAGTTGCTCGGGTTTAGCAAGTTGTAGCTGGGTTGTTTGAGAATCCTGATTTTCAGGTTTTAGTATTTTAGGCTTAAGTTGTTAATGGAAAAGAAATTTGATTTTAAGAATTAAGTTTTTTTTTAAAATAAGGGTTAAACAAGTTCAGATTGAAGTTGTTTTCAAAGTTATGTTTTAAAAAAAAAAATTTATTTATTTTAAAATATGGGGTTTTAAAATAAAATGAGTGGATCTTAAAATAAAGTTTGTATTTAAACTTTAATAAATAAATTTGGGAAGGTTTTTAAGATTTAAAAGTTCAAATCTTAAAATATGTTTAAATTATAATTGATTTCCAAATACTATATTTTAATGAAGTTTAATAATTGAGAATTTGATAATCAATTGTAATAAGAATTATCTTTAGTTATTTTGAATTTGATTTAATTAAAGATAATTAAATTTGTAAAGATAATTGAGATAATTAAATTAATTTTAATTATCAAGTTTTTATTGTTAATAAATGATTTAATTAAGATAATGGTTTCTTAATTAAGAATCTTTTAATATAATAAGATTAAGAATCATTTAATTAATTTTAAATGATTTAGTTAAATAGTTAATTAAGTAATTAACTTGTGATTAATTAAAATAATCACTTATGGATTAATATAATATAATTACTTGGGAAGTAATTAAAGTAATTAAGTGATTAATTACCAAAGGTAATTAAGTAAAGAATAATCACTTTATGAAAAGTAATTAGGTAAATGTGATTAAGGAATAATCACTTTAGTTATTAATTAAAGAATTAATTATAATTAGTTAAAGGTTTAAATTATTTGATTAATGATTAATTACTTGATTAAGAGTAATTAATTAAGATAGAATTTTAATTAATGAGTAATCATTAATTAATGAAAATAATTAATTAATTGTTAATTAATAATTTAAGAATAATTAATTTGTAATTAAGTTTTAAATTACTAAATGTAATTAAAGTAATTAATCAAAGGTGATTAATTAAAAGTAATTAATTAAGTATGATTAATTAAAAGTAATTAATCAATGTGATTAATTAAAAATGATTAATCAAGTGTAATTGATTAAAGGTAATTAAGGAATAATTACCAGAATAATTAGAGAATAATTAATCAAGGTTGATTAATTTAGAAAGTAATTAAGAGGTAATTACTTAGTATAATTTGGAAGTAATTAATCAGGATGATTAATTAATTTGGTAATTAAGTAATAATTACTTAAAGTAATTAAGTGATAATTAATCAGGAAAGATTAATTGAAATGGATAATTAAGTGATGTTAATTAATTAATTTGTAATTAATTAATAAATAGTATTGGATTGGAGATAATCCAAGTATTTAATTAAGGATTAATTTAATTTAAGGATTAATTAAATTAATCAAGGTTGAATCAAATTTGTTTATGAATGGTTAATGATTGGATGATTTATATATCATTGGATGAGTTAATGATATTGATTGTTGTTGGATGATATTGATAGATGTGATGATGTGATTATGCTATATGTGATTGTGACATATATGCTGCTTTGTGATATGTATAGATGCATGTTATAATAGATGCTTATCTATCTGTGTTGTGAATACATCCATTTATGTTAAGTGATACTTCTGAATATCTATTGTTTAAATCCCTTAAGTACAACTTGGACATTAAAATGGCGTTTGGTTTCGATGAGACCGGGATCGGGTTTCCATATTTGGAATCCGAAAACCACATCGATTCCAATTAAACGTTAGGTCGTTTATCCAAGTGGAGCAAGTGAAGACTCGAGGTGTAAGGGCTATACGTCAGTATAACTCTGTGGGTGATTCCGTAATGAGTTTGACGGAATAGTGCTTATAGATTCGAGATGGTGAATCAGAGTGCAAGGGCTATGGTCGTTGACTCTGAGGGTGATTCCAAAATGAGTGCAACGAGATAGTGCCTTCGGTTCCGTTCGAACCCGGAACGGACTTGTATGGATTGAATGCTTTCAGCACATTGTCAGGCGGACGATGAGCATTCTAAGTGATATGTCCTATAAAGGTAATCGCAGCCTCAAGCCTCATCAACCGGGAATGGCTAAAACAGGGGAGGTGCAGCAAGGCTTCGTGGGTCGCGCCCACTGGAGGGCAAGATACATCCCTGTCTAGAGGTCCCTTTATATTTCGGCTTTGTGGGCAGTTGGAACTGCAGCCAACTGCGGGGTGGTCTTGTTCGGGACTGTTCAGTAAGGAATGGTCCCGGTCTTGTGTAGCAGGGGATGAAGGGAGTAATCCTCGGTACGGTGATCTAGGCCACGTACTGTGACGGGCGGTACCCCAGTAGCCCTGCCATTGTTGGAAACCCATTTCCCTACGAGACCCTACGGTTTTGTTTGTATTACCCACTTTTGTGGCTAGTAGCTGGAATTTAATCATGTAACAATTTCGGCTATTTCATATTTATTTGAAAACCCTAGACACTATTATAATATCGCTGGATTTCCTATCAAATGTTTTGGTTAGCGTAAGGTAAAAACTTTTCCATGTTTATGTGTGGGAAGTCTTACGTGATACCTTTTCTTTTCAAAGGTTTTTCTAAAGTTAAGCAATCTTAAACCGTTTACTCACACCAGACCCCTGTCTGACCCGAGTGTTTATTTTCTGTTTTATTAAACTCTTGGGTACTCATATTATATATGAGTAGTCAAGGTGATTCAGGTTATCTCTTGACGAATTCTGGAGGAGCTTTGGAGCAGGAGGCTTCAGCGTGTAGATATATGGTTAGAGTTTCCGCTGTGTGTTTTTCTGTGTGTTGTCTTGTATTGTATTAGACAGAAATGTTATAACTGTCTAATTTGAGATGTTTAGTTGTGTACTCTGATGTATATGAACTATGTATATGTTCTATATTATATTTAAATCGTTCCGCTGTGAGATTCTGATGTGTTGTTTTCTCTTTCTTCTCTTTCTTTTCTTCTTCTATCCCTTTCTTTCTTAATTAGTGATGCGATTTTCCGGGAGTGGAAAGTTGGGTCGCTACACCATGTATACGAAACAGTCCCGTCTGGATTAACATGCTCGACAGCATGCGTACGGGTGAACACGTCCATATAGCTAACAGGACCATGTGCCTCGGCTTCCTGAAGTTGATTGTTACATACCAACTGCCTGTACATTCAAAATTTGATACATTATTTTTCGATCACGTCAAATTGATAATTCAAAAAAAATTAGTATACTTGCCTTCGCCTCGTCCGTCTCCCAGTATCTCAACCAACCTTACCAAACGCTCTCTCCCATCCACCGTGGTTTCTTACCAGATTTCTTAATCTCAGATATTGTGTCCTTAAAGTTATTGTGCATCTTCTTCATCCAATATGCTCGTGCCAGCATCAAATCGTCTGTCTGGATGTCTATCTCAGCCTGTATTAAAAAAAAGATTACACTTTAAACGATAAACAGTAGAAAAACGACAAAAACGAATTAAAAATGGAAAACATAAAAATATACATACTAGGACATCCTGCCATATGCACTCTATGATGTGAGGAGGGATGTTATCCCACTTCGGCCAGCAAGCACTTATCCTACTGCGATAAGAAGCTCAAGAGACGTCCAGCACAACCTAAAACCGTTGTCGGCCATCGGAAGCCGTCGGCCGCCGTAGGAAAAAGCCATCAGAAATGACTGCGTCGGGGAGCAGTATTTCCGACGGCTTCCGATGGAAGCTGTCGCACACGATTCCGACGGATTCCGATGGTTTCCGAAGGATTCTGACAAATGTCGGTATCCGTCGGAAACCGTCGGAAATAGTGTGCTACAAGCCACCGAGAGCCATCGGAAATTTCGACATATAAGCCGTCGGAAATCTGCTGTTTTTTTGTAAATTTGCTGCAAATATAGCCTTCCAACCACATTTCTCTTTCAAACACTATGATATCAATACTGCACAATCCAACATACAATAATCCAACCAAATATCCAAATCCAAACTACAAAATATTCAATAAACACACAAATAAATAAAATTACATCAAAATATACATAACCATTCGAACCTTAACAATAATCCTAACAATAACTGTTCTACCATGTTGTTAATACACAAATTCATCAATATTCTCATACACATCCTCATACAACTACAGAACCAAGTCTATCAAACATAATTATACATAAATCAACAATTACCTACGCCGTCTACCAAATCATTCAAAACTAAAACAAAACATACCTGAACGAACGAATGAGCAAGCAAGCAAGCAATGAATCAATCTCCTCCAGATCCAGAGCCAACCGAGTAAGGAAAGTGGCCACTAAACTGCTGCATGTACTCTAATAACTGTGCGGTCTGCATGGCCTATTGGCGGTTCTGCTCCTCCAATTGGGACACTCTAGTCCACAATTCTTCTATATCTGCTAGATCATTCTGAGGTCTACTCCGCCGTCCCCTACTCTGACTACTGGCCTGCAATAATTGAAAAATGAATAAAATCCAATTTTATTGTTTTGAAAAGGTCAAAATATCATATTTGAAGTATTTCAAAAAAAAAGTAAATTATTTACCGCTAGATTGCCAAATCCATATCGTCGACCATGCTCTGCTGGATGCATAACGGAATCAAAAATAACGTCCTCCTCATCGGTCGTCAGCTGACCTCGACCCGTATCAGCAAGGAGTTTCTGCCGCTGCTCCATAAACATCTCCTGCATCATATCTTATTTCATCATAGTTTACAATTAAAACAATTACTAATACTGACTAAAATGAAATATGCTTACATGGCTTTTGTTGGATTTATCGTCCTGCCATATATACGAAACAGTCCCGTCTGGATTAACATGCTCGACAGCATGCGTACAGGTGAACACGTCCATATAGTTGACAGGACCAAATGCCTCGGCTTCCTAAAGTTGATTGTTACATATAATTATTATACATTTAAAATCATATAGCATAAACTATTTACATTTATTATTCAGTAAATTTACCAACTCCTGCCGATACTGTTGAAACGACTTCGATCCTCCGCGATGAGTGATGGGATTCTTATTTCTATTTACAGAGTTTCTATCCGACTCTGCCTGTACATTCAAAATTTGATACACTATTTTTCGGCCACGTCAAATTAATAATTCAAAAAAATTAGTATACTTGCCTTCGCCTCGTCCGTCTCCCAGTATCTCAACCAACCTTGCCACACGCTCTCTCCCATCCACCATGGTTTTTTTACCAGATTTCTTAATCTCAGATATCGTGTCCCTGTAGTTCTTGCGCATCTTCTTCATCCAGTATACTCATGCCAACATCAGATCGTCTGTCTGGATGTCTATCTCAGCCTGTGTTAAAAAAAAAGATTACACTTTAAACGATAAACAGTAGAAAAACGAAAAAAACAAATTAAAAATGGAAAACAAAAAAATATACATACTAGGACATCCTTCCATATGCACTCTATGATGTGAGGAGGGATGTTATCCCACTTCAGCCAACAAGCACTCATCCAACTGCAATAAGAAGCTCTAGAGAGTCCAGCACAACCTTAGAGGGAAGTAAGTCAAACCCCCTGCTTTTAAGTACGATATAGATAAGTACGTACGTATATCATAAAAAAATAAGATTCCGAATAAAATATAATTCTTACCCATCTGCTCTAGGGACTAACGATGCAACTGTACGATGTGGCTCTTGCGATGGGCCACTGCCATCACCTCCTGACGATCGGGAAGAGCTCCTACCTCTATATAACATAATGATAAACCTGTGACATATACACATCATTATATAAGAGAATAATAACATGATAATGAAATATATTTCATATGAAAATGACATCAACGGTATAAATTGCTTAATTAATGACTGAAATGGAAATAGAAATGGAAGTGTGTTATACCTGATTCAAATGGGTGTACTCTTCCAACGATAAGCAGAGTTCATTGCATTTTTAATAAAAATTGCTAAATAAATGACAAATGGAAATAACATAAACATGCAAACAATAATAAACAGATTTGGTTTCATAGTTACATCAATTTCATAATACATCAAGAATTCAATATAGTTACATCAATTGCAAAAAAACAGATTCAGATTTATATCAGTCATCGTCGTCTTCTGATCCAGATTCGGTCTCGTTTTCGACGATATTTTCCTTTGCATTGTCAAACGCTTCTACCAAAACATTTGATTCATCAATCAAAGGGACAGAATCTGTATGATCGTCTGTAATTATTATTTCGTTATTTTTCTCAAGATCTGCCTGATAAGCTTGTTCGTCCGGAATATTCTTCCCATCGAATGTGAATCTGGACTTTGTTTTAAAAACTGCAGACCAGTTTACTTTATCTCTTTTTAGAGACGGATAAGGAGCGTAATAAACTTGCAATACTTGTTTGGCTAGTACAAAAAGATCATACTTGTGATAGTGCGATGTATGCTTTATTTCGATAAGATTATAATCCTTGTGCACATTAATTCCAAAACATGGAACATTGCTAAACCAATTGCATCTAAATAGAAACACCTCCTCCACGTGTCATGATAAATATGTCAGTTGCAAAATTTGTGTTAGAACGCCATAAAAATCATTTAAATGATTTTCTGGATCGTCACTACCTTTAACAAATACACCAGTATTATTTGTTAATTTTTCTGCACCGTATTCTTTGGTGTTAAATTTATATCCATTGACGAAATATATTGGATATGTCTTGACCACTCTTTTTGGTCCCATCGCAAGATATTTCAACCCTTCCTCAACAATACAATTTCTCGTCTCACAAACGTAATTTGAAAACCAACCAGAAAATTCTTTACTGAGATTTCCGTTCGGATGTTCACGTTCATAAATACTGTTTATATAAACAAATTATTACATTAGGTTATACACGCGCATGCATTATAGAAAAGAATAAAACACAAATTATTATTTCAGATTACCTAACAAACGGTGCAACCTCGGCACAATTTAGAAGAATATAATTGTGTGCTACATGAAGATCTCTATCCCTATCCATATTTCTACACATTTTCCAAAAGGCTGACCATGTTGTCTAAAAATAGATAACATTGCTTGAGAGGACTCTTGTTCGTCGCCTTCGTCATTACGAGGAACACTTTGAAATGAAATATTCACATGGTCACTGAAATAGTGAGAGAAAAAGAAAGAAGCTTCTTCTTCGATGTAAGATTTGCATATCGAACCTTCAACTCGTGCTTTTTGCCTCACTTTTTTCTTCAGATGATTCAAATATCCATGCAAAATTAATTTATATTAACTTCATCGTTCAAATGCAATTAAATTACGTTATAACATATTACATACCTCTCAAATGGATACATCCATCCATATTGGACAGGACCTCGAAGTCGTGCTTCAAATAGGAGATGAGCAGGTAAATGTTCCATTACATTAGAAAAACCTGGCGGAAATATTTTCTCTAATTTGCAAAGCAATATAGGAATTGTCCACTTCAAGTTTACGTAAACATTGCACTTTTAAAGTAGTCGAACAAAGCTCTTTGTAAAACATACTAAGCTCCGTTACTACCTTTCAAACTTTTAACGACGGTAGTTCTTTGAACATTACAGGAAATAAATTTTCCATCATTATGTAACAGTCTTGGCTTTTCATTCCACTCAATCTACCATTTTTAAAGTCAACACATCTACGAAGATTTGATGATATCCCATCAGGAAATCTTAACCCTTCCATCCATTTTAACACAACTTTAACTTGATTATTATCTAATTCGTAACATGCTTTGGGTTTCTTACTGTCATTTGGTTTCATATGAAGCTCAGGACGTTTGCATAGTTCTTCTATATCACGTCTTGATTTCAAATCATCCTTCGTCTTTCCTTTCACATTCAAAATTATGTTAAAAACATTATCAAATACATATTCTCGTTGTGCATCACATCTATGTTATGGCGAAGCAGAAGATGTTTCCAATACGGCAACTCCCAAAAAATTGTTTGTTTGCACCAGTTATGAACAACTGATTTGCCTTCAATTTCTGTTTGCTCGCCAGTTTCATATATCTTTGGATAGTCCTTAACAAGTTCATATATGTCTTCGCTTGACCATATCGTCGGTGGTTGTCTGATTTCTACTCTATTGGCTAAAAAGTTTTTCTTGTCTCCTCTGAAGGGATGATTTACATGGAGAAAATATCGATGACAGTCAAACCATGAAATTTTCTTACCATGAGGTAAAGAAAACGCTCATGTTTCATCCATGCAATATGGACATGCTAGACGACCGGCAGTACTCCATCCCGAAAGCATTGCATAGGCAGGAAAATCACTTACAGTCCACAACAAAGAAGCAAACATACGAAAAAATTTCTTCTTGGACACATCGTATGTTTCTACTCCTTCGTTCCACGGTATTTTAACTCCTCAATCAACGGTTGTAAATATACATCGATTCCTTGTGTTGGATTATCGGGGCCAGGAACGACAACAATAAGAAACATATATTGCGTTTTCATACACATCCATGGAGGTAAATTATATGGTGTGACGATAATGGGCCAGGATGAATATTTAGAACCAAATTGAGAAAATGAAGAAAAACCGTCCGTACATAATCCTAATCTAACATTTCGACTCTCCGCTGCAAAATTTAGATATGTTTTATAGAATTGCTTCCATGCTTCTCCATCGGCCGGATGTGTCAACGTACCATCTTCCTCCGTTCTCACGCTATGCCATCTCATATTAGATGCAGTTACAGAAGATGCATATAATCTTTGAAGTCTTGGAGTTATGGGTAAGTAGTGCATACGCTTGTTCGGAACTTCTTTCCCCTTCTTTTTTCTTGGTTTGTATCTCTCCTGGTTACCAACTTTACAATTTCTAAGGTTTGCGTCTTCTTTCCAAAACAACATGCAGCCTTTTAAACATGCATCTATTTTCTGATACGGTAAATCAAAAGCCGACATAAGTTTTTTAACTTCGTCGTGATTTTCACACATTAGATTATCGGGCGGCATATGTCTTTTTGCAGCTTGTACAACAGCCGTAAACCCAGCTTCAGTGATGTTGTATTTTGACTTCATCGTAATGTATTCTGCGATTACTGATAGCTGAGTGCCGCTTTTACAACCATCCCAAATAGCTTTCTTAGCGGCATCTAGTAAATCATAAAAAAAAATTCTTCAATATTTGGTTCTTCAACATTTCCACCATCGTCGTTAACTTCAGCCATATGAAACATTGATCGTGCTGCATCTTCGACCATATTTTCTATACGGGTCGTTAAACTATTTCGTTAACGACACTTTCAGACTCTATAGAAGTATTTGCTACAACTTCTCCATGCCGATCCCAAACATAATATTCGGGTGCGAAACCGTGATGGCACAAATGAACTTTCACAATATCTGGTAACAAATACTTCAAATGTCTACACCTACTACATGGACAACGAATTTCTGGATCGTTTCCGCTATTACTTAAAGCGAATTCAACAAACACGTTTATACCATTATAAAAATCTTCTTTTATTGAGCCTCTCAGTCCTTTTCTTTGGTACATCCATCTCCTCCGATCAATAAAATAATCAATCATTTTTCCTATTTGACAAAATGAGAAGTTCAAATTTAATATTTATTTTGAAGAATACAAATTCGAAAAAGATTATTTTCATGGTCGTATAATATTTTGAATTTAAAGAATAACTTCACAAATTTAAAAATATTTTCAAATAGGGCACATTTTATTTTTTAACGTATCGATTTAAAAGTATATATAATTTTTTTCCATTGATCAGGCATCCTACTTCCCATTACAAACACAGTAAGCATTTACATTTCGTATATTACTTTGTCTCAAACGATTTAACAAAATTTCGGCAGCATTTCCCTTTTGTTCCCTGCATTGTACACAAATGCGTGTACGCAGGAAACAAAAAAGAAAAGTTAGGCCGAAATTTTATGAACCGTTTGAGACGAAGTAGTATACAAATGTAAATGCTTACTGTGTTCATAACTTGTCCAATACAGGGACAAATCCGACAAACATTGTACCAGATGAATATAAATGGTCGTTTTTCGAAAAAAACGACTATTTATACAACGATCATGTACAACACTCGTCGGACGGGACCAAAAACTCTCTAAGGGACATTTGTCAGTTACATGCGCGCATTTTACGAAAAAATACAGTTTTACTCACTGTTCACATTTACAAAAATATATATATTAATTTAACACATTTATTCGACGTATTAAATCAACTTAAGGTTGGTTTAACATTTTTGTCATTTTTCAATACAAACGATTATAATTTAGAGTAATGCATTTTTTCTTCATAAGTAAATACGTGCACAATATAATACTCCTGGTTCATTCAATCATTTTATTTTATTCCAAATAAACGTATACAATCGTCGAATCAAGGCATACACAACAATTACATATACATGAACAATCACAAATTATACATGTTTTTCATAATTTCACGATAAAAGATGAAATAGGTATACCATGTGATGTTATAAACCGTTATTACGCAAATGGAAACAGTTGCAATCACTAATTCGCCCTAATTTATCAATTTATGCAAATCTACAATTAGAGTAAAAACTGAATTTTTCACAAAAATAAGAGATTATACCTGAGATTAAGAGTAATGGAGTTTGATTAGGCAGCCATGGAGGATCCGGAAGCTAGAAATTAGGGATTGGAAGCTTGGAGAAGGGATTTGGGGGTTTTTGGGTATAATTTTCGTATGAAAGAAGGAGGAAGAAGAGCTCTCGGCTGCAGGTATAATCCCAAATTTCCGACGGCTTCCGACGGCCGCCGACGGCCCGTCGAAAGCCGTCGGAAATTAGCCGTCGGAAGCCGTCGGTCCTAGCTGTCGGTAATGAGGCATTTTCTAGTAGTAACGTTCATTGTCAAGCAATGAGACCCAGATGACAGCATGTAGCTCTATTAAGAAAGTTCCAATCTGGGTTTAGTTCTACAATATCCCCTTATTTGCATGGTTCCTTATTGGAATTAACTGGATTGCTAAAAGGATAGGCAAGCTCCTGTGTTTAGTTGATATGATAGAAAATCTTGAAAGGATTTCCTATGCCAAATGTCCAATTGAAGTTATACCAAGATGTGAACTTGTTCAAGTTTTTCTAGTCAAGTTGATGGATGGTATAGAACAATATAATTAAGTACACTACCAATTGAAACCAAAAATTCATGATCTATGCATTTTTTTTGGACATCTCATCGATACATGTCACAAGCCAGTAGAGAAGAAAACAAAGAAGGATAAAGAAGAAGGCAGTAAAAACGGTAAGAAAGTTTTTTCCAGTAAGAAAGTAAATATAAAAAGGAAAGAGGTTGATTAGAAGAGCACTTGGAACAAGATAGCACAAATAAAAAGATTAAGGAAGGCAAAAAGGCAATCAGAGCAGAGGAAGGGAAAAGAGTACGCAAAATCAAGGTAAAGAACAGATTTATGAATTTGTTCATATTGAAGATGACAAAGAAGAGGGGGAAATATCAAGTGAGGATGTTTTGGAAATCAAATCTTTAGTGGTAACTAATGAAAGTAGAAAAGAATTTGTAATTAATGAGGAAGAATTATGCTCTGATAAAGGTATTGAAGATAAGAATGATTTTGAAGTTGTTGCTGAGATAAGAGATATACATGATAACGGTGGTATTAAAGAGATAGAGAATGAAACAAGTACTGAAGATAATAATGCTAATCAAATTTTGGATGATAATACCTGGCGTAAGGTCATTGTTGAACTCTTACATGAAAATAGTAGCGATGCATGCAATAATAATGCACAGGGGTGTGCATAAGTGGTTCAACATGCAAATCAATTAGCCTTTGAGAACCAATCTGATCACTTCCAAATCATGCAAAACAAAAAACATTCCCCTAACCATGCATTTACCCTCCCAATCTCAACAAAATCTTGCTATGCATGCAACCTTCCCATCCAAACTTCCTATCAAACCATGCTTAACACTGATCATACCAAAGTACCAAACTTTGATTCTTCCTCCACTTCAGCTCTCAAATCCAATCCTTATGTTCTTTTGCCACATTATCCTGGTTGGCAAATTCAAATCCCTTCCACTACCACAAATTCAGCTACCACTTCTTCTTGCCTACCGTCCTTCCACTTATCTCCTCTCAACTTCCTTCTATTGGTATTATAGTTTCTTTGAACTTCAAAAATATCCTCTATGACGCCTTGGACGATCTGAACCAAGGAAAGACAATCACTTTTGTTGATACATTTGTACATACACAACTATCCAGAGTCACTCCAAGAAGGAGTGCCGAAATTTCGTCCTCCTATAGCATATAGTTTTTATGTTAGACAAGATATGTTCTTGGAATGTTCGGCGAGCACACAAAGAATCTAAACTTTTGCAAGTCAAACATCTGTTATCTCAACAAAAAATAGGCATCATATCATTATCTGAAACTAACTTAACCTTACTTCAACCAATTCAGCTGCAAAATTTATCAACCCTGCTTAGGATCTTCATTACAATCTTGAGAAGGCACTATATGGAAGAATTTTGGTTCTTTCAAACCCTTCTATCTTCAAACTTTATCCCATCCTTTCCTACTAACAATTTATTCACTCCCATGTCATTCATTTACCTTCAACAACATCAATGTATATTACCATTGTGTATGGGGACAATTCTGCCACCTTAAGACGGGTTCTCCTCAGTTGTCTCCCACATCTGAGTTAGGATACCCACCCTTGGGTTGTTAGAGGAGACTTAATTGTATGATTGAAGCTAGTGATAGAATTAGTGGTTGTCCTTTAATCGTTAAAGGTATTGCTCCTCTGAATGTTGCCTTAAATCAATCCAACGTCCTGCGGATTCCTTCCATAGGACCATCTTTCACGTGGAACAACAAAAGTAGATCGGGGGTGCGAATACTAAGTAAGATTGACCATACCTTTGTGAACACCTCCTCCAAACGCAAATGGTCTTCCCTCTTTACTCAAATCCTTCCTGCTATGATTTCTGATCACTCTTCTATAACCTTATCCAGTGGAGATCAGCCATCAAAATGGAAACCTCAATTTCATTTTTTAATACTTGGATCAATGGACCAAATTTTATGTCAATGGTTTCTTCTGCTTGGGCTGACACATTTTATGGTAATGATAGTTTTTTTTCAGCAGAAATATAAGACAACAAAGGATGCCTTATCCCAATGGGCTAGGGCAAATTTGGAAGATAAAATAGGCAGTCTACTTGACTCACCATTCAAATCAAGGAAATACAAAGGGTTTTACTGTAGATCCTAGAAACAGTAGCTTATCCGATATGGAGCCCTCAATCTCTAATGATCTCGACAAAGCTTTAAATATGGATTTGAATATGAAAAGGAAAAAGCTAAGGAAAGAATGGGATGTCATGGTGATAGAAACTCAAGAATATTTCATAATTCACTAAGCATTTAAAATACTATAACTTCTATATATCAAATATATGACCAGAAAAGCACTCTGCACTCTCACCCATTAACTATATAAAAAACTTTTCTAGACTATTATGAAAATATCTGTGGTTCCATCAACCTTGAAAGAACCAATCTACATGTTATTAACAATGTGCAACCGCCTAAACTCTAGCAAGAGGAATATGGCTTCATTTCAGCTACAGCTTCGAAGGTAAATAAAGGATATAGTTTTATCAATGAAAAAGGACTCATATGAAGGACCAGATGGCTTTAATGCTTTCTTCTTTACTATGTGTTGGAATATCATTTCAGTAGATTTAATTAAAGTAGTTCAAATCTTCTTCGGTCATGCCAAGATGCTAAACGTGTTAATGCTACCAAAAAAGCCCTAATCCCAAAGACAAAAGGTGCTAATTCAGTTTGCAAATTCAGGCCCATTGCATGTTGTAACTCCATCTACAAGTGTATCTCCAAGATTATTTCCTCAAGACTAAAGCATGTCCTTCCCACTATTATTTCTCAAAACCAAGTTGGACTCCTCCCTTCTTGGAACATTCTTGATAATGTTCTATTGGCATACGAATTATTAAATGGTTATAACAGAGTTAACGTTTCCTTCAGATCTATGCTAAAGTTAGATATCAAGAAGGCTTTGTTCATTGGGAAGCAATTATAAGGGTAATAGAAAAAATGAATTTTCCTAGTCATTTTGCAAGCTAGGTGTATTCCTGCACATCCTCAGTGTTTTATTCTCTGGCTATTAATGCTAATATGGTTGGATACTTTGAAGGCACAAGGGGTATAAGGCAGGGAGACCCAATGTCGTCCTTGATAATGTTGATATATACAATACAGAAAAGTAGTGCAAATAAGAATACTACGAAAGGTAATCATCCAGCTTCTCTCTATAAGCTCCAAAGCGTCCTAGCTAAATCTGGAAACATACATAGGGTTGACCTGAGCATTATAAGTAAATAACACCCGGATCAATCTCAGTGTGAGAAAACTTATGAAACATGTAACAGTAACCACTGAGACTGTACAGATTCCAATTACGGTTTTTCCCTCAAAGAAACTAACCATTCATCAAGTTTAATATAATGATAAGATAGATAATGTCTAAGGTGTAGGATATAATCATATTGAATAGCTGCGATGCTTACATTGGTCTCATCATAACATATTTAGGTTATATTTAAAATCTCTAAAGTAAGTTTGCATAACGGAGTTTTCCATAAAGATCTCTTCGTCGACATCAAATCCAGTCTCCTGCACAAGGGTCAGAATGTAAGTCCAAGCAATGTATATTTCTACATAAAATATACCTTTAGGTAAACACAAGTAGCCCAACATCTGAACATAAACATGAACAACGTGAACCATATATCATCAACTCCTGCCGACCAAAAACCAATAAGTATCTCTAGATATGGAGTTTATAATACTTTGACATGGGTCGCCAATCCTAACTTATGCATCCTACTCTATTTTTATCATTTCTGATGTTATGGTTACGTTCAACATCTTTCACGTGAGTCTTCGTTACTCGAACAAAATACGAATTCCCAAAAAGATTCTCACATCTCGAACAGATCAAGAATCACTACATGGATTTGAGCATCTCAAAAAGATCTCGAACCTCCATATAGGTTCCTGCATAAGTACTCCGATGAATGCTAATGCCATCCTCTCTCTTGGAATACTCCTCAAGCTAGACAGTCTCATATGATAGCATCGTTTGAAATGTACGCCAACTAATCCCTTGGACTTAACCTTAGGATCGATAGCTCAACTCTATAACATTTCACTTCATAACAGTTTCCATATCATAGAACTCGTATACTTGTTTTGAAGCAGTATTTTATAGGTAAAACACTTACTAAACTCGAAAATTAATTTGATAATTTTCGGGTAACACAATTATGTTTCTCTCAAAAGTAAGTGAAAGTTAGAGATGTCTCATAACAATACTCCTCTCGTAGGGTTCTTATTGGTATAAAATCGTGAAGCCATTCGATAACTTCTTAAGTCAATATTAGGTCAAGTTCGATAACCGACTAATTGATTATCTAGTCATAACAACTGTTTATACAAATCATGGTTCATACAGTTAACCCATTTTCGATATTCCAACCTGACTATTCCTTGTTCAAGAGTGAAGATAAGTAGGTTAGAGCACTGGCTGCATCAATGTCTTGCCTAGATACTTCATTATTGAATCTAACAAGTAAATAAGTCTACCTCGTCGGATTTTAGTGTTAAATACAATATCAATGATCTCCATAAACAATAAGAAATTAACACGATTAACACGTTTCCAACATTTTCCGACTTACTATTCCTTGTTCAAGAGGGAAACCGATAGGTTAGAGCTCTATTGCTCCATCCCTACTCGACATCAGTCTTAACTCTCACAAATAGACAAGCCTTACTTCGTAGGCTTTTAGTCTTAAGCATGGTTAATTACTTTTCAAACAAGTAAACAAATAATTAACCTTTTAGCCATTTAGCAATTCTGTTTCGAAACATTTTTATATACTTTTAAAATACTTGAAAATACATATAATAGGTTTTAAAATGTTTATCCAAAATATTACTTGAAAATAACAACTTTACAATTTTCCTTAAAACTTGAAAAGAACATGTTTTCTATATATTTTAATAAAATATCCCTTCTTTAAAAATTTACAACTAGTTCTTAAAAATTCATAAATATCCCAAAACACATTTGAAATACTCTAATATGAGTTATTAAACACTTATAAAAAGAATGAAACAAAATACTTAAATTTATCTTTTCAAACCTTTTAAAGTTCAAAATCAAGGATAAAGGGGCAGTTTTGCACAAGTGAAGTTTTAGCCGCTTTCTGAGATGTTACTTAACGTTTTACTATTCACGCTTTAAATATCAATAAACATATATATAAAACATTATAAATATGGTGAGAAATCCCTAAGAATATATAAAAAACTCCATTAGCAATCGCCAAAAACAAGGCAACTCACAACAACATTTATAGTGATTATCGCTATATGTGCACTTTCAAATCCGAGTTCGATCTCAAGCAAAGTCCATCTATTACCTATGTTCTTTATTCATGGTATTGTCACAAGTTATAGAAGTCCATATACATGGATCGCATATGTTACTTAAAGTAAGAATCCAAACCAATGTTGTAACACATGTCAACAACAATTCAAACAACTTAAATACAATCAAAAACAAACATATATGCGTTATATATCCATTCAAAGTGAGGTTTTTACTCACCTTTAACCACACAAACAACCGAAATCCAAGCTAACCAAGTCCGAGCTTAACCTAGCAACACCTTTCCCTCATTCTCTTCTTGCTTTTGCCCCTTCCTTCTCCTATATTGCTCACGGCTTATGATCCTAGGGTGATTGTGACTTTGGTTCTTCCAAATCTAACTAGGTAGAAGGTCTTGTAGTGTTGTTCCAAGGCTCCACTACAAGTTGAGTTGATTTGGATTTGATTTCCTTTAGGACATAAGAAAAGAAGAAGAAGCCATTGATTTTCAACTCTAAGCTTTGTAATTTTTTTTGAATATAACTAAGGGTATGCACCTCCTTATATAGGCTTAGGAATGGTGTTGCCTAATCTCTCACTCACACCCTCCACCATGCCATGGAAGCTTCGCCCCCCGTCATTTCTCTTTTAATTCGCTTCTTTTTTATGCATATCACCCTTATACCCTTCTCATAATATGTCTTATCCATATGGAAGCTTCTAGAAAATTAAAAGCTTTATGAAGGGGAGTCTGTTGATAAGTTGCTAATGTGTTCATTTGGTTATTAGTCAAGTGCACAAGAGTTTGAACAACTTATATCGATCGAAAGGCTATTTACCGATAAACTGGTTTTCGGTCACATTGTCAATTTTTTTTGAAGAATATATTTTGTAAACAAATTTCAAAAACAAGTTTCTTATCATTAATTATTAATTAAATGATGTTAAAAAGGTTATAAAATCAAATTTATAAAGGTTATAAAATTATATTTATAACACTTAATTATATTCTAAAACGTTTCGATATTCGAAGACGAAGTGTTCGAATTTTAGGATCGTTACATTCTTCCCCACTTAGAACATTGCGTCCTTGAAATTTAAATAAGAATGTTAATCAAAGGAGACAGAAGAAACAAGATACATATATAAAGTGCTCTTGAAACCATATACAAACTAAACCACAAACTGAAATGCATATTAAGTGACTCCACTTCAAGTGGTGAGTACACTACAAAAGATATACAACTACGATAAGAAGGAAAGCCTAGTCTATAAGTGACTCGGGATAAAACTCCTTCAATCTGCCTTCAGTCTTCTTGATACCAACTCAAGCATCCACGAACCGTTGCACTTCTAACCTTAACAAAGGAACAAGCACACATACTCAAATAGCATTCACAATCACTAGCAAACAATGCTCATAGTTTTCCTAGGTTCAAAACTCATCCATCGCTCAAGGACGATAAATAATCTACTAAGCATACCTTATGCTCAACAGCCTTAGGTCATTGATTAAATGAATATTCATGATACCTCATAATAAATCGAACAGTCATTCCCCCAACTCTTCATAAGTCAACATAACACATCTTACAGATGTATTAAAGCTCGTACGATGTAATAGACCACCCGTACGTAATATCTGATCCGATCACTTGCTCGATCACATAGATTTCACTTCCCAACTAGTATAGATCACTTGACCTCTCTAGTGCAGACTCTAATTTGGTCCTTGGTTAAAAACATATATTATCCTTGCATAGCCATACACTATGATAGAAAACATTGGGATCATGTCACGAATCTATATTAAGTGTTAACAGTCAAGAATCGAGGGAAAAATCCTTGTTCGGACTAGTGTAAACCACCTCAAAAATACGTACTCGAATACTGGATCAAGAACAATCATGTGAATAAAATGATCTATATACAACTTATGTATTTATCCTATTGGTTTCTTAACTACACCAATTCCTTTCTAATCACATTCATTTTTCAAATAATACGTCATTGAATACTAAATCATTTATGCATCATTACAGAAAGCATAACTTTAAGTTTATAATCATTTTATAACTTAAGTTCATAGTTGTATAATACTCCATTGCATCCTAAGTGTAAGTACCAAAACATCAAATTCAATCTTACTTAACAAGGATGATCAACAATTAGAACTTATTTTATCTTACTACCTTCTCAATTCTAGTGTTATATAAACTCAACTTTATATGTTCAAAAGCACTTAACCACAAGTTCCAAAATATCTTAAAAGTTCTCGACTATACAAAATAACTGAAAATTCCACTTCATTTTAATAATGAAAATTATCAAACAACATTTTATATTATAATGCGCATATCATACTTTCCTAATCCATAGGCTTTATGCGTCCATGAAATAATCTAATAAGAGAATTTTAGAACTAAACACGAGTTTTCATTTCAAATTATTTTGAAATAATATATACATATAATGTTTGTATATCAAGTTATATTTTAGGATTAAATCAAAATCCGTTTTACCAAAGCAACTTTGTAGCATCCCACACATAGAAACTCAAAAATGAACTCTGGTAATGCTGCAGTCATCACCGAAATTATTTTCAAGTGACAGAAGTGGGTTTAGTACATCCAAACCATACCTTTGGTACTCAACCAAACTCATTCCAAAGCGATATCAAATGCTTCATATAATAATACTAAGTATCGTGATCTCCAATTCCCCAAATATTTACTTTCAAATAATACTAATATTATTTCCTCTAAAATCTGGAAAAACATTGTCAAAGACACCAGGATTTACATTCTTAATTTTTTTTTATATCCTTTTCGTTTATAAACCACATTTTATCAACCATACTTTTTATAAAATCACTTACTTATATAAAATTATTTTCATAAATATTTATTTTCAAAATATTCTATCTTACATTTTTTATTATAGTAAACATCCTTTACTAAATTTTAACTTCTAACCCAACATTGTAACTGAACGCCTTATAGTGAAACCATGAAACAATATTCATAAGGCGTTCGTTCAATGTACCCACAATTATATTCTAGCTACCCCATGATGTTGAAAGATAAAACTGCTCATAAACTGGTTGAGCATAAGTCAGCAATAAACAATATTCAATATTCCTAACATATAGAGCAAGATTTAAACAATCAAGGTTATGGGAATTAAACTATAAGAAGCACTAATATCAAACCAAACATGAATAGGTAAACTATAAACAGATGGTCTACCCTTAAGAATCCGCTTCCCCATAGAAGTGGAAGGTCAAGTGCAAAAGCTCTCGGCTGTTGTCCTATCTGAAGCATCGGACAACTCCTATCTATATGACAAGGTTGATGACAGTTATAGAAAGTCCTCGATCTCAACTGTGCCTTAGCCATCAGCGGCTCAGTCACGACCCGAAATCCAGCGTTCGAAAATTGACATCAAATACCTCACTTGTATTCGACTGTCGGAGATTCAAACGTCAAACTCCAGTTCGGATGGAGCTTATAACAACATTAGATGAATATAAATAGCGGAAATAAAATGAACTTACATTAATCAACATCACAGATACAATATTTATCATACTACTTGATTTACAACACTTATTACCAACATCAGAGTGCTACACTTGATATAATAACAAAATAATAACAACTTCACAATGGAACGACAATAGAATCTTCAGAAGGTTCCAACATACTTCAACTTCGATAAGGTCTTCAAAACTCCAAACTTCTCAAAAGATATCCAAACCAAAGTTTTCCCAAATTCGATAGCTTCCAAAAGATTTCCAAGTCAAAAGCTAGCTCCAAAACACGAATAACCTGCTTCTAGGCTGTCCGTGCAGAAATTACGGGCACCTAGAGTTTAGGAAGGGAACAATAAACTTCGGGTAAGTCATGGGAGTGGTATGAGTAAACAAAAATAGTTGTTTGTACAAAAACAGTTTATAAAAGAAATCCGTTCATGCTTTTGGAAAATGAAACTACCATAAGGCCTCTCGGCACACACACAATGCAATCACACATTTGGGAGAGATTTCTCCTTATGATAGTCTAATATGCTTAATACGAGAAAACTCTTTTGATATTATTATTAGTGCATAGTGTGAAAATAATTTCGAAAGTATAATATTAATCTTAGCCAACATACGTACCATTATATTATACCTACTAGAGCTACCATATTAGATAGCAGGTTCTACAACTAAAACTGTACTAAGCGCATATTGATGATTGGATTTCCAACAATGGCTAGGCTAAGAAACATCCTTACCGAATGGGAATGCCTCTGGAGGGACGCCCAGAGAATCTAATCGGATCTCTGCCAACACAAGGCTGGGTTACCTCTGTAACTAGGTAACTACTGACACGAGTATGCCATCCCCCGGTCGTAACCGACCTTTAACCAAGGCCTCGACAACAACGATATTCCAACAATCACATAGGTTAAATATCTGGGCTCTATTCCATGATATCACCTTTTATCCAGAAGGAAATGCACATACCCTAAGAGGCGCTACCCCCGATAACTTGCCGCATCCTTCCTGTTTCGACCATCACCGGGTTGTGAGGTTCGACGAAGTCTCGTCCACAAACCTACGCTTTTCACAAAAGCCATGCTTCGATCAACAAATGATCAGAAGCACTCAGCATGCCACACTACCAAGTTGGGAGTGTATCACTGATAACCTTCAACTACATAACCTCTGAGCTCGTACGTCTTAGAGAAGGGTGTTAAGCTAAGAGAATAAATTCTCCGCCACCAACAGGAACGTATTTGAAAGAAATCTCCTTTATATCTCAAAGTGTAATATCAGACATACAACCACACAAGTCTATTCCGGGTTCGAACAGAACCGAAGGCACTTCCGAAGAAGCTCTTGCTATCCGAGTATGCACAATCCAAATTGGACTCCCTATCACATATGGAAATCTCTATACCAGAGCAACTTAGTGTAAAGTCATTCGACAGGTTATCCTATCATTCTCGAAGACACCCGGTCTTCACCACAGTCTTCAAATGCTATACATTTCGTCGTGTCACTATTCGGAATGGGTTATATGACACAACGTCCTCTCCCGGCTAATCCGAATAGTGAGCGCTTAATTTTAAAACACGTGGATGTATCCATCACAAAGATTCACAGGTTCGATGTGGGTTTCGGATAACCAACTGAAATCCGACCCCCTGTCGCATCGAAATTCAAAAGTCATTTTATGGCCAATGGGTTTTCACATTCACACAAAAACAAATCACAGATATCACAGCTCGGCACAAAGTAATTCATATCGCATAGATCACAATCACATATCAGAGACATCCATCAATGCAAAGCATTCAACAATAATCAGTTATCTATAATTAAGATGAATTATTCGTATCATTATAATTAATTAATCACGTAATTATTTTCAATAATCATTCCTAATTAATGATTAATTATTCTTAATTAATAAATAAATGGACAAATTTTCAAAAGAGGCCGATTTTTTAAACTATTGGCATAAATAGGCTAGTTTACAAACTATTTGCAAGTTTAGGCTAGTTTTTAAAAAAAATACTATGGGGCGCATTTGTGAAATGCGCCCATACAAAATTACACTGGCGCATCTGCCAAATGCGCCAGTGTAATTTTTTGTCCAAACCTAAACAGCAAGCAGCAGCATCCTTGCCAAACTAGAAGAACTTGAATCTGACGTCGGTCGCATGAAGTCCAACTCGACCGCCCACGACGAATCCATCATCGAAGAACTCCACTCCAAAGCCTCCTTCCTCCGCAAACTCCTCAACGTCGAAACCAAATCAAGCTTCCATAAAAACTCAACCAAAAACACCGAAACTGAAACAGTAGATGCCGAACTCGAAGTGTTTGAAGACAGACTGCACTTGGTCGAAGAGTACGTCCAATCTTTGTTCCTCTGTGAGTGCCCTCATTATCAAGACGAAGAAGTTGATCAGGAAATTCAGATCGAAGGCGACGATGCAGATGACAATTACAAGTCGGAGTCTGTTGAAGACGGAACAAAAGTCGAAGTGGACGAGAAGGTCTTATCGCAAGAGGAATCAAATGATATCGACGAGTTCAAAGAAAGAGTTGAGAAAATAGTTATTGAAGTTATTGAAAAGATGAACATGAAGAAAGAAAAGGAAAACAATTGGAGTAGAAGGCTTGCAAAGATTGAAGTTGTCGTTGCTTTGACGGGATGTAGGTTTGGACAAAAAATTACACTGGCGCATTTGGCAGACGCGCCAGTGTAATTTTGTATGGGCGCATTTCACAAATGCGCCCCGTAGTATTTTTTTTAAAAAAACTGGCCTAAACTTACAAATAGTTTGTAAACTAGCCTATTTATGCCAATGGTTTAAAAAAACCAGCCTCTTTTGAAAATTTGTCCTAAATAAATTAATCCTTAATTATTTATTAATTAATTCATAATTATTAATTAATTAAATCCTTAATTATTAATAAACTAATTATTCCATAATTAATTAATTAATTCTTAATTATAAAATAATTAATCTTAATTATTAAATAATTAATTAGGTAATATTCTTTAATTAATTAATTAAAATTAACAAATCATTAATTACTTAAATGTATTTAAAGAAAAACCATTATATCTTTATTAACTACTTTAATTACCATTTAAACCTTATTTAATAAATCATTACTATTACACTAATTAACTTAAGACCTTAAAGTTTGATTAGTGTTAATAAACGTGTCATTTTTCATAATTATTTACTTAATTACAATCATTAAGTTTATGTAGAATTATATTTAAAAATTAAGGTTATATATGTATTAAACACTTTACTTAATTAAATTAAAAATAGATTTATTTTAAATTCTTTTATTAATCTCAAAGTCAAACGAATAAGATAAAAACTTATTTAACTTAAATTTATTTTAAAGTTTGAAAATTGGATTTTTTTTTTCAGATTTTCAAAGTAGTTCATATTTACCCGAGACTGACTCGAGTATCACCCGGGATATGTGCCTACTTGCTTCGAGTTATTCCCGAGATAACCCCACGTTTTCATTTTGAAAACTTCGAATTTGTTTAATTTTTATCAAAACCCAGTGCGTACATGAAAACCCCGAACGAAAACTCGAGCTAGAACATAAACTCCCGGAGGAACGCTTCGAGTCATGGCCTTCTTCCCCAATCCTTCATGCTCACACAACCAAAGACGTGTGCACATGCACCAATCATCTACGTAGCTCCGACCTCCAAGACCACCGCCGACATACCACCGATGACCCACCAATACAATTCCGACCACCCAGAATTTGTCTGGAACCAAAATCAAAATCGAAGTAACTCGAGCAATTCCTGAAACAATAAACTCGCCTGAAAACCCTTCGAACACCCGACATCGACCATCAGAGGTCGCGTAATCTCGTCCTCAGCCTTGCTAGATGTCCATGCCACGAGCACACCCGGTCCAACGCCACTCGATGCTCCAGAGATGACACAGTCATCCAATTCCCGACCATGACCCAAATTAGGGTTAAAACCTAAATCGATCAACCGTCGATGCCATGGTGGCTAAGAAAGTCACCATTCATTTTTCCTAGACCCGACCCCCTCCCAGCAAACTCCAATGGTGATCACGAGGCTATACCACCCATTAATCGCCATAGATTGCTCGTAATCCAAACTCTGATCAACTTTGAAATGCTTATTCAAAACTTAATTAAAAATTCTGGTTTTTCCTTTAAAAATCATTATTTTCGAAACCATTTCAGATGATATACCTTAAACCAGAAATTTCAGTGTTTGAATTTTAACATATTTTTGACTTTTGCCTGTATTATCCAATTTCCAAAAAAAATCTTGATTTATTTTGCTCAAATCTATTTTTAAAACTTAAAACAGGATAAACAAACAATTTTTGTTTAGATTATAAAGTTTGACAAGAATCAGGAAGAGAGAAATCAAATTTTAAACAGGTTTTTTTGGAAACCTGTAAACGACAGAGGCAAACATGCCTGTAAGTCAAATATGCACACCTATGTATATGCATTTTTGTGTACATACAACAATCTTCACATATCCAAATCATTTGCATAGCTTTACTTCACAAACAACAGATCATAGATCAAGTTATCAGAACTCTACTCACCTTATATTTTTTTGAAAAAACAGAAAAAAAGCCTGGTTAAAACTTGAAGACTGGAGATGTTTGATTGCTGAGCTTTAATTTGAAAACTAGTATGGACTTGATTTTTGTTTTGAATCTGAAATGCCCTGATTGTTGAATTGAGCTTTGCTGTGTTGTTCTTTTGCAAACTTGGTTGTTTTGCTTTTGATCTTTTATTTAGATTGATTTATTGATTCAAAGATTGAAGAAGCCTTTGCTTAATCTGTTTTGCAATGTTTTATGGTTTGTTTGTTTCTTTGATGATTTTTTTCTTCTGGTTTAAAAATTTGTACAGGGCTTTGGCCCGAGTATTACAAATTTTCAGGTAAGGACGTTTTGGAGCTCAGGAGGCAGTTGGATAGCAGGAACATATGGAGATTATTCCGCTGTGATATTTTATTGTTTATTTGGGACTAGTAATCTTAACTGTCCAGTGTTTGTGTATATGTTGTAACTCTGATATATTGATGTAAATTAACTGATATAGTTTTCCTTTGTATAACTGCTATTTTATTTGATATTATATTTTGATCCGCTGTAAATGTGAGAATCTATGTTTTGGTGTTTCTGTTTCTTCTTCTATTTTTTCTTCTTCTTTTCCATAACTATCTGGAATTTTCGGGATCGAAATCTGGGTCGTTACATTTTGTGACGACCTGCCTTTCACTCACAGAAAGACGCATCATCAATAAGAAAAGAAATAGATAGAAATAGAAAAGATAAAAAGAAAGAACAACAATCATCAGAATCTCACAGCGGAAATGGAACAAAATATAATATTTCACATATTCATTACATAGTCTTACATATCAGAGTACACAAAATAATACGACTTCATTACATTGACAGTATTTTGGAAGCTTAAAGCTGGAGCCCAGACGTATCTATCTATTTCTTTCTGCAATGAATAAAAGAGATAAGGGAGAAGGGGATGTTGTTTTTATAATCTTCTTTTCTTATTTTCATTAAATTTTCACAAAATAAAAACAAGAATATGACACTTGTTAATTTTAATTATGAGATTATTACACTTGTTCATTCTCTTGTTTCATGAATCACACTTGTTGAATTTCTTGCTACATTTTTAACACTGATAATTTTTTACATAATTACATATTTAAATAAAATTTGTATTATTTTTTCTTGTTTGTAAATATACATTCCTTTTATTATATTTATACGACTACTAAAAGAGAATGTTTTAATACTATTTTATACATAAATAAAATCATATACATATGTTAATATTTTGAACCCAAATATTTTTCTTAAGATATTTATTTAAATGCAAATTCAAATAAAAATTCAGATTTGAATTACAATCCATTCTATGTATATATACAGATATATAAATAAATAAATAAACACAATATTCACTTGTTTTGAAAATTTAGAATTAATTCAAATTAACCCCAATTTTTTATATTAATTGTTAAATTTAAATTTGATTTAAAAATAGGATCGTTACAGATTTCCCTCTTTAAGAAAATTTCGTCCTCAGAATTTGAAAGAGAGAGAAAAGAAAACAAAGAAATAAGAACACAGATAGAGAAATGACTTACCAATCAAGCCGGAATATCCACTCTGCTATTGGGATAGGACTTCTGGATGCTATCCTCTGTTTCCCAAGTACAGTCCTTTAAATCATCACTCCATTGCACTTTGACCAATTTCAGAACTTTATTCCTCAATTGCTTTTCATCGCGATCAATTATTTTCAATGGCTCTCTTTTAACTACCAGATTTGGTGTGATTTCCAAATCCTGCTGGGCTGCCTCTTCGATAATACTGTCTGGATCGTGCACATATTGTCGAAGATGAGAAATATGAAACACATTGTGTATGCCAGATAACTAGTTTGGTAGTTGCACTCGAAATGCCAGAGGACCGATCCTTTCCAGTATAAGAAAAGGACCAATATAACGCGGTGTCAGCTTACCAGTCTTCCCAAATCTTAACACACCACACATTGGAGATACTTTCAGGAAAACAGAATCTCCAACTTGAAATTCTAAAGCTCTTCTCCTGCGGTAGTAATAACACTTCTGACGACTTTGAGCAGTTATCAACTTCTTTTGAATAATATCCACTTTCCCATAGCTTCTTTAATCATATCTGGTCCAAGGATGAATCTATCACCTGACTCGATCCAACATGCAGGTGATCGACACAGATAACCATATAAAGCTTCGAATGGAGCCATTTTGATACTGGCCTGATAGCTATTGTTATATGAGAATTCAACCAGATGCAAATAGTTTTTTCATGAACCACCAAAATTGAGAATACGAGCTCGCAAAAGGTATTCTAAGATTCGATTAATCCTTTTCGTCTACCCATCAGACCGTGGGTGGTAAGCAGTACTGAAATTCAGCTTTGTTCCAAGTGCGGCTTGAAACGCCTCCCAAAATCTACTAGGGAAGATCGGATCACGATCACTCACTATACTGTTGGGTATACCGCGGAGACGAACAATTTCTTTCACATATAACTCAGCCAAATTTGCTGTTGTTCGGGTAGATTTCACTGGTATAAAGTGGGCTGTCTTAGTCAAACGGTCCATAATAACCCAAATTGCTTCATCCTCCTTTCGAGTGCGGGGCAACCCGTTGATGAAATCCATCGATACTTGATCCCATTTTCACTTGGGTACCTCCAAAGGCTGGAATAAACCTTCCATTTTCTTCTGATCGCTTTTAATTTGTTGACAAGTAGCACAACGACTCACATATATAGATATATCCCTTTTCATTGTCTTCCACCAGAAAGTTCTTTTGATATCTCTATACATCTTATTATCTTCTGGATGGATACTGAGTTTATACTTATGACACTCGTCCAAAACTTCATGTTTCAATTCTGGGATATCTGGGACACAACCTGCCTTTCAATCTTATAATTCCACTATGATTGGTTTAGAAACTGGTATCATCACCTCGAAGGATTCTCCCATAAATATCTCGAAGAAACTTGTCTTCTTTTTGCCTACTAGCGACTTTCTCAAGAAGAGTAGGCGTAGCAACAAGATGAGCAAGAATAGCATGACTTCTACTCAAGGCATCGGCAACTACATTGGCTTTTCCAGGCGTATATAGAATATCTAGGTCATATGACGCTAGAAGTTCTAACCATCGTTGTTGCCTCAGATTTAAATCTTTCTAGGTAAAAAGATATTTTAGAGATTTGTGGTCGGTGAATAATTCAAAATTTTCACCTAAAAAAAGAAGGATTTATTAAGTATATATCTTAAGTTAAATTAAACTTTAAATTTTAATAAAGCTGAAAGAGATTTTTACCCAAAAGATAGTGTCGCCATATTTTCAAAGCGAAAATAACAGCTAGAAGCTCGAGATCATGAGTTGGGTAACTTTTCTCATGTGGACGTAATTGTCTACTCGCGTAAGCAGTTACTTTCCCATTCTGCATTAGCACTGCACCCAAACCATGACCAAGCGTCAGTATGATAGATAAATCTTGGTTCCCGTTAATGATAGCAAGAACGGGAGTGGTAGTTCATCTCCTCTTCAACTCCTGGAAATCTTCATCACACTTTGGAGTCCAATCGAATTTAGCATTCTTCATCGTTAGCTTAGTTAGTGGACTAGCCAACTTGGAATAATCTTGGACAAACTTTCTATAATATCCCTCTAAACCCAGAAAACTTCGAACTCATTTTGGAGTAGTGGGCCGCTTCTAGTCTAGAATAGCAGAATTCTTACCCGGGTCAACATAGATTCCCTCTTCATTAACAATATGCCCGAGAAATCTGACTTCCTTAACCCAAAATTGGAATTTAGAAAATTCTACAAACAGAATGTTCTTGCTTAATATCTCCAAAAAAATTCTAAGATGATCAGCATGCTCCTCTTCGATTTTGGAATAGATTAGAATATCATTAATAGGCACCAAAACAAATTTATTCAATACTCCTCGGAATATACGGGTCATTAAGTCTACGAAGTATGTAGGAGCATTGGTTAGTCCAAAAGGAATGACTAACCATTCATAGAATATGTTTGGACCTATAAAAGCAGTCAAGTGGACATAGTCTTCGGCAATTCGTAGCTGATGGGATCCTTGAGCTAGATCCATCTTTGAAAAGATTCAGGCGCCGTGAAGTTGATCGAACAAGTCGACGATCCTGGGTAACGAAAATTTATTTTTGAGAGTTAATTTGTTAAGATCGCGTTAGTCCACGCGCAATCTCAAAGATCCGTCAGATTTGGCTACGAAGACCACAGCTGAACCCCAATCAGAAACACTAGGACGAATTAACCCTTTTTCTAACAAATCTCGAGTTTGATTGACTAGTTCAATTCTTTCCCTGGGTGCCATCCTGCGACTTGGGTGAGCAACATGACGAGCATTGGGTACTAAGTCAATTTTGAATTCAATTTCTCTATGTGGAGGTAAGGATTTTACTTCTTCGAACACGTATGGAAATTCCCGAACTATAGGTAAGGACTCCAGACTAGGTTCGGGATATCCCAAAGTATACATCAGCTTATCTCTCTTAGGGCTCGGATCCTCACAAGAGATTTCAATAAAATTTTCAAACTTTGTTTTAACCAAAATTGTCTGATTGTTACAGTCTAGTTTAGCTTCGTATTTGGTTAACCAATTCATTCCGAGTAAGATTTCAAATTTATTAAAGTCGAGAACATAAAGGTTGATAGGAAATTGATGGCAAGAATATGAGATAGGACCTTCCTACAATATAGACATAGATTTGCAGGACCACCAACTGGATTCTTTATGCAAATAAGTTCATCGACAAATTCAGGTTCAAGTTTCATTTATGGTTTGTTGGGAGATAAAGCTATGTGAAGCTCCTGTATCGAACAAAACCCTAATCATTCTGTTATAAATAATAAGGTTACCTTCTAAAACTGTTTTTCCTTTTTCCGCCTTTGAAGTTGAGGGGTTATCCTTTATCGTGTACACATTTGCCACTTGAGCTTGCTTCTTCACCGGGCAATTCTTAACTACATGTCTTGGCTTGTTACAGTAAAAGCATTCTCTAACTCCCTTACTAGTCTTCACCGGTTGTTCTTTCTTTACTTGTTTCTTCGGATTATTATAGCCGTTTGAATAATGGGCCTTCTCAAAGCAATTAAAACAAGTAACGCCCTTGGCCTGGTTCTCTTGGTTGTTCTTCTTCTCTTTGCCTTGATATGGTTTCTTCCCACCAAATTTCCTTTTCTTCCAATTTGAATTGCTTGTATTCCCTTTTCGAACGGTGCTTCCTGCATATCCAAGGTAGCATACCTATAACCCATATCGATAAGATCAGAAAAAGATTCATTGACGTGGGTTGTCATTCTTTCGTGAAATTTCTTATTCGTCCCACGAATGAATCTTTCATTTTTCTTCAGAGGCGTGTTTACCAACTCTGGACTGAAACGAGATAATTCATTGAATTTATTTAAGTACTCCTCAAATGATAAACTCCCTTGCTTCAAGTCCATGAATTCCTGGTACATTCGGAAGATACCAGCCGATGGCATATAGCATTTCTCAAACACTTCTTTAAATCATTCCCACGTGAATTCATCTTCTGGCTCATCTACAGTAACTGTCTCCCACCAGGCTAGGGCTTCTTCTTGAAGTTTCCAAGAAGCCATTAGTCGCATTTGATTGTCTTCCAACTTTAGCCCTTTAAAAATTATTTCACTCGATCTGATCCAGGCTTGGGCTTCAACTATAGATTCATTGCCAGTGAATAGCTTACCACCAAGCCTTGAGAAACTTTTATATAGATCAGCCAGATTTGGCTGAGGTTGAATAGGCATAGATGCTTCTGCTGTTGTGGGGACTCGACCAGTTGTAGTGGCATTTCCCCGACCCCCCTCTTCGCCCGCTCATTCTTACTATCTGTAAAAAGTAAGAAAACATGAATTAGGTATATGGACGAGATATCTTCGAAAATGTCAACAGCTTAAAGAAATAGACCAAGAAATTTTAGGATTTCGGTCTCTCAGTTTATACTCATTCTAGGGTATACTTCACCCTATCTCTAATGATCCACCTAATGTTATACTCTGAAGCTAAAGTTCCTACTCAACCTTTAGCTCTAATACCACTCATCACGACCCAAAATCCAGCGTTCAAAAATCAACATCAAATACCTCACTTTTATTCGACTGCCGGAGATTCAAACGTCGAACTCCAGTTCGGATGGAGCTTATAACAACATTAGATAAATATAAACAATGGAAACAAAATGAACTGACATTAATCAACATCATAGATACAAAATTTATCATAGTACTTGATTTACAACATTTATCACCAACATCAGAGTGCTACAATTGTTATAATAACAAAATAATAACAACTTCACAACGGAACGACAACAGAGTCTTCCAAAGGTTCCAACGTACTTCAAGTTCGATAACGTCTTCAAAACTCCAAACTTCTCAAAAGATATCCAAACCAAAGCTTTCCAAAATTCTATAGCTTCCAAAAGATCTCCAAGTCAAAAGCTAGCTCTAGAATAGGGATAACCTACTTCTAGGTTGCCCGTGCAGAAATTATAGGCACCTAGAGTTTGGTAAGGAAATAATAAACTTCGGGTCAGTCATTGGACTGGTATGAGTGAACAAAAACAGTTGTTTGTACAAAAACAGTTTATAAAAGAAATCCGTTCATGCTTTTGGAAAATGAAACTGCCATAAGGTCTCCCGGCACACACACAATGCAATCGCACACTTGGGGAGATTTCTCATTACGATATTCAAATATGCTTAATACGAGAAAACTCTTTTAATATTATTATTAGTGCATAGTGTGAAAACATTTTCGAAAGTATAATATTAATCTTAGCCAGCATACGTACCATTATAGTATGCCTACTATTGCTACCATATTAGATGGCAGGTTCTACAACTAAAACCATAATGGGCGCGTATTAGATGATTAGATTTCCAACAATGGCCAGGCTAAGGAACTTCCTTACCGAATGGGAACGCCTCTGGAGGGATGCCCCGAGAACCCAACCGGATCTCTGCCAACACAAGGCCGGGTTACCTCTGTAACTAGCTACTGACATAAGTATGCCATCCCCCGGTCGTAACCAACCTTTAACCAAGGCCTCGACACCAACAATATTCCAACAATCACATAGGTTAAATGTCTGGGCTCCATACGATGATACCACATTTTATCCAGAAGGAAATGCACATACCTAAGGGGCGGTACCCCCAATAACCTTGCCGCATCCTTCCTGTTTCGACCATTATCGGGTTGTGAGGTTCGATGAAGTCTCGTCCACAAAGCTACGCTTTTCACAAAAGCCATGCTTCGATCAACAAATGATCAGCAACACTCAGCATGCCATACTACCAAGTTGGGAGTATATCATTGATAACCTTCAACTACATAACCTCTGAGCTCGTACGTCTCAGAGAAGGGTGTTAAGCTAAGAGAATAAATTCTCCGCCACCAACAGAAATGTATTTGAAAGAAATCTGCTTTATATCTCAAAGTGTAGTGTCAGACATACAACCATACAAGTCTTTTCCGGGTTCGAACAGAACCGAAGGCACTTTCGAAGAAGCCCTTGCATTTCGGGCATCTACAATCCTGATCGGACTCCCTATCACATATGGAGATGTCTATACAGGAGCAACTCGGTATAGAGTCATTCGACAGGTTATCCAATCGTTCTCGAAGACACCCGGTCTTCACCACCGTCTTCAAATGCTATCCATTTCGTCGTATCGCTATTCGGAATGGATTATATGACACAAAGGTCCTCTCCCGGCACCGAATAGTGAGCGCTTTATTTAAAAACATGTGGATATATCATTCACAAAGATTCATAGGTTCAATGTGGGTTTCGGCTCACCAATTGAAATCCGACTCCCTGTCGCATCGAAATTCAAATGCCATTTTATGGTCAATGGGTTTTCACATTCACACAGAAACAAATCACATATATTACAGCTCAGCACAAAGTAATTCATATCACATAGATCACAATCACATATTAGAGACATCCATCAATGCAAAGCATTCAACAATAGTTAGTCATCTATAATTAAGATGAATTATTCGTGTGATTATAACTAATTAATCACGTAATTATTTTTATTAATTATTCCTAATTAATGATTAATTATTCTTAATTAATCAATAAATTAATCCTCAATTATTTATTAATTAATTCTTAATTCTTAATTAATTAAGTCCTTAATTATTAATAAATTAATCATTCCTTAATTAATTAATTAATTCTTAATTATAAATTAATTAACCTTAATTATTAAATAATTAATTAGGTAATTATTTTTTAATTAATTAATTAAAATTAACAAATAATTAATTACTTAAATGAATTTAAAGATAAACCATCATATCTTTGTTAACTACTTTAATTACCATTTAAACCTTGTTTAATAAATCATTATTATTACACTAAGTAACTTAAGACCTTAAAGTTTGATCAGTGTTTAGAAACATTTCATTTTTCATAATTATTTACTTAATTACAATCATTAAGCTTATTTAGAATTATATTTAACAATTAAGGTTATATATGTATTAAACACTTTACTTAATTAAATTAAAAACAGATTTATTTTAAATTCTTTTATTAATCTTAAAGTTAAACAACATTATCTTTAAAGACTAAGTTAAAAACTTATTTAACTTAAATTTATTTTAAAGTTTGAAAGCTGTTTTTTTCAGATTTTCAAAGCAGTTCATATTTACTCGAGACTGACTTGAGTATCACCCGGGCTACATGCCTACTTGCATCGAGTTATTCATGAGATAACTCCATCCTTTCATTTTGAAAACTTCAAATTTGTTTAAGTTTTACCAAAACCCAGTGCCTACGTGAAAACCCCGAATGAAAACTCGAGCTAGAACATAAACTCCCCGAGGAACGCTTCGAGTCACGGCCTTCTTCCTCCATCCTTCATACTGACACAACCAAAGACGTGTGCACGTGAACCAATCATCTACGAAGCTCTGACCTCCAAGACCACAGTTGACACACCACCGATGGTCCACCAATACAATTTCGACCTCCCAGAATTCGTTTGGAACCCAAAATCAAAATCCAAGTAACTCGAGCAATTTCTAAAACAATGACCTCGCCTGAAAACCCTTCGAACACCCGACGCCGACCATCATAGGTCGCGTAACCTCGTCCTCATCCTCGCCAGAAATCCACGCCACCAACACACCCAGTCCGATGCCACTCGATGCTCCAGAGATGACACAGCATCCAATTCCCGACCATGACCAAAATTAGGGTTAAAACCTAAATCGATCGACCGCCGATGCCACGGTGGCTAAGAAAGTCACCATTCATTTTTCCTAGACTCGACCCCCTCCCAGCGAACTCCAGTGGTGATCACGAGGCTGCACCACCCACTAATCGCCAGAGATTGCTCGTAATCCAAACTCTGATCAACTTTGAAATGCTTATTCAAAACTTAATTAAAAATTCTAGTTTTTCCTTTAAAAGTCATTATTTTCGAAAGAATTTCAGATGGTATACCTGAAACTAGAAATTTCAATGTTTGCATTTTAACACATTTTTGACTTTTGCCTGTATTATCCAATTTCCAGAAAAAGTCTTGGTTTATTTTGCTCAAATCTATTTTTAAATCTTAAATAGGTATAAATAAACAATTTTTGTTTAGATTATAAAGTTTGACAAGAATCAGGGAGAGAGAAATCAAATTTTAAACAGGTTCTTTTGGAAACCTGTAAATGATAGAGGCAAACATGCCTGTAACTCAAACATGCACACCTATGTATATGCATTTTTGTGTACATACAACAATCTTCATATATCCAAATCATTTGCATAGATTTACTTAACAAACAACATATCATAGATCAAGTTATCACATATACTCACCTTAGATTTTTTTTTTAAAACAGAGAAGAAGCCTGGTTAAAACTTGAAGACTAGAAATGTTTGATTGTTGAGCTTTAATTTGAAAACTGGTATGGACTTTATTTTTGTCTTGAATCTGAAATGCCCTGATTATTGAATTGATCTTTGCTGTGTTGTTTGTTTGCAGACTTGGTTGTTTTGCTTTTGATCTTTTATTTGGATTGCTTTACTGATTCAAAGATTGAAGAAGCCTTTGCTTAATCTGCTTTGAAATGTTTTCTGGTTTGTTTGTTTCTTTGATGATTATTTTCTTCTGGTTTAAAAATTTGTACAGGGCTTTGGGAATGAATAAAAGAGACGAGGAAGAAGGGGATGTTGTTTTTATAATCTTGTTTTCTTATTTTCATTAAATTTTCAAAAATAAAAACAAGAATATGACACTTGTTAATTTTAATTATGAGATTATTACACTTGTTCATTCTCTTGTTTCATGAATAACACTTGTTGAATTTGTTGCTACATTTTTAACACTTGTAATTTTTTATATAATTACATATTTATATAAAATTTCGTATTATTTTTTTCTTATTTGTAAATTTACATTCCTTTATTATATTTATACAACTTTTAAAAGAGAATGTTTTAATACTAATTTATACATAAATAAAATCATATACATATGTTAATATTTTGAACCCAAATATTTTTCTTAAGATATTTATTTAAATTCAAATTCAAATTTGAATTACAATCCATTCTATATATACAGTTATTTAAATAAATAAATAAACACAATATTCATTTGTTTTGAAAATTTAAAATTAATTCAAATTAACCCCAATTTTTTATATTAATTGTTAAAATTAAATTTGATTTAAAAATAGGATCGTTACAGACTGAAACTTTGGTACCTTAGCAATCGGTTCCTTGAGTACTTGTCCTCTTCCTCTTGCCTTAAAATCTTTAGCAAAGTGGCTCTTCTACCCACACCGATGGAAAACATAGACTTTTCAACTGCTGAAACATTTGTTTGTTGACTCTAGTCAGTGCAAATATAGACAACCTTGGAGCCGAACCCTCGAACCAAAACGCCATACTTATAATATCCTTGAATGCTCCTTGGGTATGATCCATCATATCCTTACATACCATGTTGCACAAACTAATCCAAGCTTGGACTTCGATGCTAGTGTCGATGCCATTGAAACTCTTTCTGTCCAGCACCTCAACCTCTTTCCATATTGAAGAAAAGTCTTTCTATCCAACACCTCAACCTCTTCCCATATCGAAGCAAAGTATTTACATGGTCGAACCTGTGCCATTCTTCAACTACATCTCTCTCAGCACTAGAAGCTCTAGCATCCATAGTTCTTACCGCATAATCCAAGAGAAACTTATTTTAGGACACGAAAGCTTAGAGTTCTTTCGAAGAAAGGATTCATAAGAAAAAAATATTCCTAAAAAATAATTTTAAAATCAAGTTTTCAAAATACAAATACGCTCACATATGTATAATACAATTGACTCATTCTAGGGTGTCTCTTACCCTATATTTAATGAGCCATACCCAACTGAAGCCAACGTGTTCGCTCAACCTTGAGCTTTGATACCAAATGTAAGAACCTCACTTTTCAACCCTCGAATGTCGACACTAAATACATCCACGATATTCATGTGTCGAGCACCCAAGTGCCGAAAACACAGAAAGTAAGAGTTAAATAAAAGTAAAAGAAACAGAACAAGAAAGAGAGAACACAACATTAGAATCTCGCAACAGAAAGGTAATATATAATATCAAGGAATAGTACAAAAGGTTACTCTAAATTCATAATTATCAGTTTAAAAAAACATAAGTACTATCATCATCCTGGACAGCTAAAATTACATGTCCTCACAATGTTGATATGTACAATATGAAAATGCAGCAGAAATAAGAATACTATAGAAGATAATCATCTAGCTTCTCTCCATTAGCTTCAAAGCGTCCGTAGCTAAATTTGAAAACATACATGAGACTAACCTGAGCATTATAAGAAAATAACATCTGGACCGGTTTGGTAAACTAGCGTGAGAAAACTTATGAAACGTGAAACAGGTAACAATAACCATTGAGACCGTACGAATTCCTATTATGGTTTTTCCCTCAAAGGAACCAAACATTCATTAAGTTTAATATAGTGATATGATAATAATGTCTAAGATGTAAGATATAATAATATCAAATAGCTGTAGTGCTTACATTTTTCATACCATAACAAATTTATGTTACATTTAAAACCGCTAAGGTACGTTTGCATAATGGAATTTTCCATGGAGATATCTGTGGTCGACGCCAAATCTAATCTCCTATACGAAGGTCAAAAAGTACCTCCATTTGGCGTATACCTCTAGATAAAATATACCTTTAGGTAAACACAAGCAGCCCAGCATTCGAACATAAGCATGAAAAACGTGAACCAAATATCATCAACTCCTGCCGGCCAACAATCGATAAGTATCTCTAGATATGGAGTTGATAATACCCTGATATGGGTCACTAACCTCGAGTTGTGCATCCTACTCTATTTTTAGTAATTTCTGATGTCGAGGTTACGTTCGACATCTTTTACATATGTCTTCATCACTCGAGCAAAACATGAATCCTTGAATGAATTCTCACATCTCAAATAGATCACGAATTACTACATGGATTCGATCACCTCAAACAGATCTCGAGCCTCCATAAAAGTTGAAAGCATAAGCCCTCCAACGAATGCTAATGTTGTCCTTTCTCTTGGAATACTCCTCAAGATAGGTAGTCTTATATGATAACATCGTTTGAAATGAACACCGACCTCTCCCTTCGACTTAACCTTAGGATTGATAGTTCAACTCTATAAAATTTCACTTCACAACCGTTTTTAAAACATAGAAATCATATACTAGTTTTGAAGTGGTATTCGATTAGTTAAACATTTATCGACCCCGGCCTCTTCAAAACTAATTCAATGAATTTCTGGCTAACTCAATTATGGTTCTTTCAAAATTAAGCGAAAGCTAGGGACTTTTTGTACCAATACTCCTCCCTAGGGGTTCTCTTGGTATAAAATCGTGAAGCCTTTCGATAACTTCTTAAATCGGTATTATATCAAGATCAATAACTGACTAATTGATTATCTAGTCAAAACAATGGTGTACACAAATCATGATTCGTACACTTAACTAATTTCCGACATTCCAAATTGACTATTGCTCGTTCAGGAGTGAAGACGGGTAGGTTAGAGCACTGGTTGCATTAAAGCCTTGCCTAGACACTTCATTCTTGAATCTAACAAATAGATAAGTCTACCACGTCGAATTTTTGTGTTAAGTATAGTATTAATGATTTCCATAAACAATAAGAAATCAACACGATTAACATGTTTTCTACATTTTCCGACTTACTATTCCTCCGTCAATAGGGAAATCGGTAGGTTAGAGATCTATTTCTCTGTCCCTACTCGACATCAATCTTAACTCTCACAAATAGATAAGTTTACTTCATCGGCTTTCAGCCTTAAGCAGAGTTAATTACTTTTCAAACAAGTAATCAAATAATTAACCATTTAGTCATATAACAATTCTAACCCGTTTTCCAAAACATTTGTATATACTTTTAAAATAGTTGAAATACTTGTAACAGGTTTTAAAACATTTACCAAAAATATTACTTAAAAACAACAAATTTACAATTTTCCTTAAAAATTAAAAGAATATGTTTCATATATATTTTAACAGAATATCCGTTCTTTAAAAATTTCCAACTAATCCTTAAAAATTCATAAATTTCTCAAACCACTTTTGAAATACTCTAGTATAGTTAGCAAACACTTATAAAAAGAGTGAAACAACATATTTAGATTTAAATATCCTTTCAAACCTTTTAAAGTCCAAAATCAAGGCAAAACGGCCTAGTTTCGCACAAGTGACGTTTTGGCCACTTTTCGAGATGTTACCTAACTTTTTACTATTCAAGGTTTTAATAGCATAATATATATATATAACATTATAAATATGGCAGGAAACCCTAAGAATCTTTAAACAAAACTCCATAGCAATCGTCAAAAACAAGGTGATTCACAACTACATCTATAGCGAATATTGCTATAAGTGCACATTCAAATTTGAGTCAGATCCAAACCAAAGTCCATCTATAACCTATGTGCTTTGTTCAAAGTTTATCATAAGTCCATTCCAAGTCCGTTTAAGTCCATATACATGGATCACATATGTCACTTACTTTTAAAGTAAGAATCCAAACCAATGTTTTAACATATGTCAACAACAATTCAAACAACTTAAACACAAACATATATGTGTTATATTTCCATTCAAGGTGTGGTGTTAACTCACCTTTAACCAAATAAACAACCAAGATCCAAGCTAACCAAGTTTGAGCTTGACCTAGCAACAATTTTCGTTCCTTCTCTTCTTGTTTTTGCCTGGCTTTTGCCCCTCCTTATCCTATATTGCTCACGGCCTATGCTCCTAGGGTGATTGTGGCTTTGGTTCTTCCAAATCTAACTAAATAGAAAGTCTTTTATTATTGTTCCAAGGCTCCACTGCAAGTTTGAGTCGATTTTTATTTGATTTGCAATAATTTTCTTTAGAACATAAGAGAAGAAGAATAAGCCATTGATTTGCAACTCTAAGCTTTGTAATTTTTTTTTGAATATAACTGAGGTTATGCTTCTCCATATATAGGCTTAAGAATGGTGTTTCCTAAGCTCTCATTCACCCCCACACCATGCTATGGAAGCTTCGCCTCCTGCCATTTCTTCTTTAAGTCGCGTCTCCTTTATGCATATTACCTTATACCCTTCTCATAATATCTCTATTCATATGGAATATTCCTGAACATTCCAAGCTGTATGAAGAAGTATGTGCGTTAGTTAGTTGCTAATGTGTTCATTTGATCATTAGTCAAGTGCAAAAGAGTTCGAACAACTTATACCGATCGAAAAGCTTTTCCTAACAACCTGAATTTCGGTCACATTATCGATTTTCCTTCGAAGAATATATTTTTGTAAACAAATTTCAAAAAAGTTTCTCATAATTAATTACTAATTAAATGATATTAAAATGGTTATAAAGTCATATTTATAATACTTAATTATATTTCAAAATGTTTCAATATTCGAAGATGAATTGTTCGAATTTCAAGGTCGCTATAAAAATGTTGGCCAAACGTAATCAATCAAAATTATTAAAGAACTCAATGGACAGATTAACACCAATCTATTCCAAAATTCCTTCAAAAATTTATACTTATAATTTAAAATATCTTGATTTATAAAATGATCGTTTTTATAAAACTAAATCAAATTCTAGTTTTTATAAAAATAAATTTTATTAAAGGGTTTCTAAAACACCATCTTACTTTCATACAAACATTTTATAAATGCTCTTTATAAAAATAATAAATCACTTTCAACAATCCTAACATGCCAAAACAACAAGCAAGCATTAAATTTTAAAACAACTTTACAAAAATATATAATATATACATATCAATAACATGTTATAAAAATAAAATTTTAAAAATTCCTAATGGTAACTTGAATACCGAAGACACCACAAGGATTTAATACCAACAATTAAAAATATAACACATCACAAACCAAGCATGCATAGATATTAATAAACATCCACTTTATCTAGTAGAATGTAATATATTTGTTTTTGATGCGCATTCTGATTACTAACGGATCAGAATATAACAATTTATACTAAGCTACCTTAGGTTAACCATTTATATATTATACATACCAGATTGTAGTAAAATATTATTATATTTATAAAATATAAATACATCCCCTAATGATTTCTTAGTAAGCATCGTATTATATGTCTGTGTGTATGCATGTGTGTATATGTACTCCTATTATCCAATTAAAAACCAACTACCCAACACACCCAAGGGGCAAGGTTCCCTAAGTCTTCCAAGCCACTGACTCATGCCTCTTTGTAACTTGCATTGTTCTAAACCTGCTATGCTACCAATTGTAACACCCCTACCTCTATACCTATAATATCCAAGAGTACCACTGAGTCAGATAATACGAAGAATGAGTCAAGATGGGGTACATACGTGAATATTCCATTGGGCTAATTTAAACAACGAATAAGTAACACACCTATACGTACATAGTATCAGCATAAAACAATAAAAATGTATGTCTCTATGATAAAAAAATACACAATATATAGTATATAATAAAGAACATAGAGTTAGAATCATGACGATAATATATATTAAAATATACATAAGTATGTGCAACATACATTTTATAAATACACACACATGAGTCTATATAATACAAGAGGATAAATTACTATACCAAATACCAGCTTCCTCTACAACAAGAAACACAAGTTGGTCATATTGTCCCTGTACTTGAAAAGTCTCGACTGACCCATGTATTACAAAATAACACATAGGTCAGACTGTATCTAAATCATAAGGCTAATATACATAAGTAACTTAATATATGTAGAGTATAATAATATGATAACATCCATAATATCGATAAATATGGGGTAATGTAAGCAAAAAGTATAACTAAAATACCATAGACAATCTCAAATTATGTCACAAAGTATCAAATATCATAAGACCAGGAATAATGATATCATCCCACTTATAAAAGTATATCGAATTATAAATCACAGAATCAATAGCAAATAAGTGAAACATCCTTGTCCAGAAATCATCATCAAAATCTAGAAATCAATAAAAAGGTTTGTGCTAGCACATGGAAATGCCCAAGTAAAATCAATAACGAGTAGGCCGTCTGCCTGAAGAGAATAGGCTTTTTGCCTAGAATGGATATGACGTATGCCATCAATCACATAAAGATAAGATACAGGGATTTACTGTATCGTGGACATAGTCTTGGGTAGGAACATAAATAATATGTCTATCTATCACACATGCTGGAATCGGACGAGAGACTGACGGCACGTCTGCCTGCTCCAAGAGCCTTATATGTGTCTGTATGACACTACTTCTATAGTCATCTATTACTCCTCTTCGGTATCATGATGATGTCCACCGTATGTCACAAACACACTACATGACTGCGCTATGCTTTAATCATGACCTGACATGTTGCTTCTATATGTAACTAACTGTTGGTCTAGGTGACACAAAGGCAAACGTACACAACAATAATGGTGTCATGGATCTGGGGTGTAACCACTGTGATCTGGCCTAGGGTGGATACTAGCCAATCAGGTTCAATCCCAAAACATAAAGGAAGCTGGGCAAGATAAATAGACACATAGTATCTATACTCGATAGCTAATACATAGCAGCTCCTAAATGCTAATACATGGCTCTATATCGCTGCTAAACAACATGATACTATTGCCGACACATGGCTATATACAATTGCGGACACATGGTAAAACACATGAGTCACTACAGTGAGCCTCCATAAATCCCCATGACGTTAGTGTCATCTACTTACAATGAGTAACCGAATAAATATCACAATGGCATCCTATACCACCACATGATACTTAAACATTTATTCACCGCTTATAAACTCCACTCAATCACCACAGTATTCTGCATAATGAGTCAGAAGAATAACCGGAGCTTTATTACTGAAAGTCTCATACCATATGGTATTATAACTCCATTATTTCAGACTTCTCTTCATATGGAATTAAAATAACAAAATCAATATGAAAATATCATAAATCCATACAAAAGGATGTCATCACCATGTCATAACAAATCACTAAACAAACCAACATCAACGGTGAATCATTCATATGATGCAATTCACTATAAAAGGAAATAAAAATTGGAAAGTAATATGAAATAGGTTAACCAATATATATGTATGTATGTATGTATGTATGTATGTATGTATGTATGTATGTATGTATGTATGTACATGTATGTATGTATGTATGTATAAAACAAACAAATCAATGTTCAATAATGAATCATTCAAAACATATAATCTTATATAACAAAATAAATACTTAGAAATGGATAATAAATTTTTATTATAGATTTAACTCGATTATTAAATGACTTAAATATGATATATTATTTATAATAAATACTAATTTCCCAATCTTTTATAAATTAAATAATAATTTAATTCTCACTAATAATATTAGAAAACACATTTCTTTCTTTTGAAACCCCAAATTAGTTTGTAAAGACAAATATTACACATACCATTTACTCCATAACTATGTACAACTAAATAGTATTTTAAATAATTATAAAACATCCAAATTAATTTAATATGTTCATAATCAAATAAATACATTTTCACAACTTAAATCATATATTAAAATTTCACAAAATATACTATGAAAATTATTGAATATCAATTAAGGACCATTTCATATATTTTTTCCATTTAAATAATACTAGTAAATTCACTTTGTTAATTTATTAAAATTTAAATTATATATACATTCATATATAATATCCAAGTATATCAGGTTGCTTTACATGTATTTTAAGTTTTTAATGGCTTAATGGCTGCTCCTCATTCACACCTAACCATCTCCTCTCTCGTCTGATCCATTGCTTTATCATCCACTCCCCTTTCCTCCATTCTTCTCTTGGCCCCTTCGCTTTGTCTCGTCTCCCCATGCCGAAGAAGAAAAAGTACAAGATTCGAAGCACGGACTCCCTAGATCTAGATCTGGTTTTTGCCGATGACACATTGATCCGATCTGGACGTCACTTCTCTACTGCTCTTCCTTCCACGTCCAGCGAGTCTAGTCCGACAATAGAAAATACTATCTCATCCTCTTTGCTAGCTTTGCCAGTCAACGGTAATGTCAATTCCCAATCAGCTGCTAGTCTCCTTCTCGAACCATTGGAAAATCTTCTCGCTCCCTTAATATATTGATATTAAAGATAGTACTCGTGTAGCTAGTTTGGAATGTATTGAAAATGATGAGCACTCCTTATCTATTCTACTTTCCTCCACGTCTAATGTCTCCAGATGAATTGAAACCAATGCTGGGTTGTTCAATGAAAATGATATGAATGCTACTTCTATCAATCGGTTGAGTAAAAATGTTGGATTAAATGTGGATGGTGGATTTAACAGTGTCTCAAGGGCTGTTGTTGCTCCTTGTTTGATGTGCGCTCTTCCTGCTTGTGACAATGCTTCTTCAAGTGCATGGTTAGATATCACTTCTACCGAACAACCTGTTGGTGATTCTTTCAGCCCCTAGGATTTCGATCCTCTCCCTGCTGGTGGAAGAAAATGGCATCATGGTTCCTCTAGTGGTAGTGATTCGAAAGGGAGAAGAGTGTTGGTCAGATTTTTAGTTGGGTTTTTCTTGGATTCCAACCCGCCTTACTCGACAGTTAAGGAACATTGTTTCAATGTTTGGAAAATTAGGGGTTCCTTGCAAGTGCATTTGCTTAACTCCATGTTTTGCTTTGAGTTCTCCAGCTCGAGGAACTTTTTCATGTCCTAGGTGTGGATCCTTCCTTCATTAGGGGACAACCTTTATTATGACCACATGAAGTCCGTATGTTGATTTTGCCAGGTCTCAAGTGTTATCTATTCCTGTTTGGACTTATCTATCGCATGTTCCTTCTGTTTTGCAACCAATGATTGGTTGGATTGGTTAGCTAATGTTGTTGGGAAATTAAAATGCTTTGATGCCAATACGGTTGCAAGGAAAAAGCTAGTATATGTGAAGGCATTGATTGAGATTTCTCCTAATAAACCGCTTCCGGATAAGATTAAGGTCAGGGTTGTGGAGGGACATGTTGCAGAGGTAGTTGTTTATTACAATTGGAAACTCGATATTTGCATGTCATGTCAGTCATTTGGGCACCGTGCGGAAGCTTATCCTTCCACTGTCATTCCTTTTATTCTGTTGGTACCGCCTTCCGCCAGGGTCCCTCTTCATCGCTCGATTTTGAAGTGGGTCCCAAAAAATTGTCTGGTTAATGTTGTCACCACTCATCCTGTTAGTTTTGATGTAGTTGTTGTCCCTGTTATATAGATTTGGTGTCTCCTACTCCTCAAGAGGTGCTAGGTTTGGGAAAAGTACCTCCTTCTAATGGAATTGCTTGGTGTTCTGAAATGCAAAAGGTAGACTTAGGTGCATGAACCCTACGATATGAGATATTCACCTAGGAGTTATAAGTTCCTCAAGTTCGTGATCATGGATAATGCAGAGAGTAAACAGTTACACTTCCACGTTGAGGGTGAGAGTCTTGCTCCTACTAGGGATGAAGAAGTAGATGAGGTAATAAGGCGTTGTTCTATGATACCACTTGGGATAGGAGTTTCATTTTCAGAGCTGGAAATCTGGGATATGTTCCTAATCTAGCTCTGCTTTTCTCTGGTTATACACATGTCACTGGGCCTGACGATTTTAGCAGCAGATCCTCCTCCTCTAAGTGGGGCTAGTCATGGTAGTTAGTAGTTAGGCATGTGGCCTAACTTCTGTGCTTTTTATGTTATTTTTTCCTGTTTATTGGTCTAGCCACAATAAAACTAGCCGTAGATGTTCTGTGCACGTGCAGAACACTTGTTTCTATATTTAAACAGAGTGGTACGACCACTATACAATCGGCTGGCTTTGCCAATAATATCTAAGTATATATATAAGACTTTGGGTGTATTTTTTTTAGTTTATTTAAACTTTAATATATGTAAATATGTGTGTGTGTGTATTATAAATAACAGAGGCTTGCACACACACACAGGAATGCAAACACACACACACACACGCACATTGGGTTGCGCACATGCATATGTTTGCACTCACACGCAGCTCCATCGATGCACTGATCATCTATGATCAATCCATCAGTTGGACCTTACTTGGAGCCAACTATGCTCCAGGCCGTGCGTTCTTCAGTGCATTTCAGTCCTCTTCGTCGCCTCCTTCCTACACTTATTTAACTACAAATACCTATCTTGTATACTCATCCATATGCAGAAGCAAGTGTGAACAAGATTCAATTCATAAAGGAGGATATAAATGCAGATACACAGGAATGCGCATATACCCAGTTTAGATTTTCAACTTGCAACTGAAATGAGCAAGATTAGACATAGATGTTAATGTATGAATGCTCACCTTGACTGAAGAGTTCCACTTACGAAGATAGCTTTTCCTTCCTTCTCCTACTGCCGCTTATTGTAAGTGATTCCTCTTTCAAATTGATGATAAAACTTGGTTTTTTTTCTTGGTAAGTAGTGTAGAGTTATCGAAAAGCATTATTTTAAGTTGGTAAGATTTATAGAATTTATTCAGAATTTAATTTAAATTTGTAGAGAGATAGGGTTTAGGCATTGTGATCATTCTAAAATCCCATAGTTTAAATGTGAAGCTTGTATTTATAAATAGAGAAGAATCATCAGGAGAAAGAAGGCTTTGGAAATGGATACGCCCGGAAACATGTTTTAGGGTTTGGGTTGAATAAGTTGGGCTTGTGATGTTAGGCTTCACTTCATTCTCTTTTTATTTCCTTTCATCCTTTTTCTTCTTTCCCTTTATGAAATAATGTACGTATTCAAGCCCACTTACTAAATCACTTCTATCACTAAATTATGTTATTAAGTATTTTATAAATTATTATCTATAGTTTCATTTATTTAATTAATTGTTTTAATTTAATCATTTGCTAATTAATTCCAAAAATATATTAATAAAATTTTCTAGTATCAAAAGAACTTTATATTTACATAATTTAATTTATTACTATTTCCAAAATAATTAATTCATATTTTCATATTTCAAAATTATTAAATAAATTATTAAATCATTGTTCTTTCTATATATAATTCTTATCTTTTTAATAAAATATTCCTTATCAGATTCAAAATCACCGCTATAACCTCAGATAATCAATTAAAATCCCAATTAATTCATTATTTATTATTATTTAAGTATTAAATAATTACTTCTCAATAATATGTTGTTATAGTTTTAGAGGGGTTGGATCTATTGCCTCTACGATTTTATTTTATGGACCATATCAATTATTCCTTTTCTACATGCAGATCCATAATCGTGCTTCCTATCCTTTAGTAGAAGCCATGACTTCTCTGGTGTCTTTGGCATTTTTGGCTTTCTTTTCTATCTTCCGTTTGAATACATATGTCTTAGGTTTAAGTCCCTATTCTAGGTCTTAATATCTTAGTAGAGTCTGAACCTTAGCGTCGAGTGGTTTTTTTTCCTTTTTCTTTGTACGGCAGGTATTTGCTACCTGTCAGGCCTATTTGCAGCTCCTTTTATAAGTGTAGAATAAAATTGCATGAGTGCTCTCCTTCTTTAGAGGACCACTCATTTTCCTTAAAAAAGAATGTATATATGTATGTATGTATACTTGTTTATGTGCATCTTATTAGTTAAATCACATTAATTTTTTTGATTCTTATTAATTAAATCATATTTAATTAATCTTAATTCATTAATTTAATTAACAAATTAATTAAAATATTTTAAAGTTCAAAATTTAATTTTATTCATCCTAAACAATTTTAAGATGAATATTAACTATAGCATTTGTAGCTTTATATACATATACCATTGTATATAAATAATTAGTTTTTTATTAACATTTTTTGATTGAAATAAAACAATTTAAAATAAATATTTTTAGCAAAGCTAACGGGTTTGACTAGTCCCTTACCATTTTATTGCAATAATAATAAAAAGAAACGAATAATGGGCTATGATCCACAAATAAAAGAAGAAGACAAGAAAGAAATAAAGGAAAAACAGATCTAACACCAATAGATAATAATGACCTAATCATACACATTAGTGCTAGCATAATTCCTTGTTTGATGGCATGTAAAATCTTAACCCATAGTTGCACATTAGTTTTCATTTTCCTATTAAATAAACTAGCATTCCTTTCATACCAAATATCATGAACAAAATTCTTTAGGATCGGGAGGAAAATGTCTCACTGCTCTTCCATCTCGTAGCTTTATATATTAGGTTCCATTAAATCTCACCGTTCCAATTGGCACTACTTCTACCAGCTTTAATCATAAGTCTGTGCCAAAGAGGAAATATGACAAGGCAGTTGAAAAACAGATGCAACTTGCCATCAACCTTGGCAACATAGAACAAACAAGCAGGGATGACATCCATACCTTTGTAGATGAGTCTTTCTTTGGTTTGTATAGCATTTTTCATAACCTTCCATAACAACAAATTATCACTCACTCTGCATTAGTTGTTCCAAACACTCTTGTTCCAATCAAACCAAGTTAGGTCATCCTGTCTAGATATGCATTTGTTAACGGTGGAGATATACATATACATACATACGTATTAAGATAAATATCTTAATAAATTCAAAAACTATTTAATTTACCTTAAAGTAATTTAAGATATATATATATATATATATATATTATACTATAATATTTGTAGTTATGAATATATACATATATTAGTATATATGTTATATTTTTATTAATTAACTTTTAATTAATTAATTAATTAATTAATTATTTTATCAAACTAATTAAATTTCAAATATTTTTTTAAAATATTAATTTATTTTCAAAATAATTTTGAAAATACATTGTATAACTTTTACAAATTATATTTTGTATTTTAAACTTAGCTTTTAAATTTAAAATATATATTAAATCTTTAACTTAATTTTGAAAAGCAGCCCAAGTTCCATATCAATTTAGGCATTTGCAATTGGACCAACTTTATGGATTTACTCCGCCATCAGGCGATGTCGTAGCCAAGAAGAGGAGAATACTTAGTTATTCAACCCTATGACTAGATCTACTTTTCTAGAAACCCATCAGATAAATGGGCATAATTAATTGGCCTTAATGTTGCTAATTATACCACATAGACCATGTGGTCTCTAATACCACTGACGGAACCCCTGCTCGGTCTACAATGGGTGAAATAGGTAGATTTCAAGAATTTTTTGTATTTGGATATTGGTGGGCCAATGAAATCTAAATGGGTTTATTAGTTCTGATCTAATTACTTTAAATAAAATCTAGTTTTATTTAATTTTCCGATTAGTCAATTAGTGAATTCAATTATTTGGTATTTTGTATATTATATGAGCCTATCATAATATACTCATGCGTATATATAGTGCATGTGCAGCATGTAATATAGTGTTCGTAGTTAATGTGTATGCATATAGCTGTTGGAATTTACAATTATAACTAGTGTGTGGCCCATGCTACGCACATGGGCTATTGTGTAATTCAAAAGTGTGACTGTAAGAATACCCTAAATATAACTTGTTTATGTATTTTGCAATAACAATATATTATGGTTCATATATAATGGTATGCGTAATTTATTTTGAACTTTAATGTTGCATGATAGTTATTGTTTATGAATCATGCATCGTTAAAACTTTTTAACTAAAATATTCAAATGACATTAACCAAGTAAGTCAATAGATTGCCACCCCTATTAGTATAAATTTCTTCAAAGTTGAAGGTACAATTAAAAATTTGAAACTTAGTCAATGTTGTTAAACTTAATAAGAAGGTTTTTGTATAAACCTTGAGCAAAAGATTCAAAATAAGAAACAGATTCTTATATGGGACTAAATGAATAGCTTACGGAAGATTAAATGGATGAATTATACACGTACTTTAGAGGTTGGGTCTTGACAGCTATATTACCTAAGTAATGCTAAACATTTAACACTCACCAGCGTGACCTGCTTATTCAATTCTGAAATCAGATCTTTGAACCTTTGTAAATATAGGATTGGACATCATATGAGGTGACGTATGAAAAAAGTAGTAAATATAAGATGCACCTTTAATAAATTTGATGTTATTTATTAAAGTAAGTCTGCATAAATTTTGTACTCAAGTTCCCTCATTTGATTCATCAAATAATGTGGAGTTGGCAAGGAGTCAATATTCTCCTTTCCCATTAAATTTTTTTTAACTCAAAGTAACATCTTTTAGTTAATTTCCCAATTAAATATTATTATATTTATTAAAAAATAATTAAAAATATAGTAGGATAAAATAATTATTTTGGAAAAATGTAAAAATAAATTAACAAAAATATTTTTGTTAAAATGTTATAATAAAAATTTATTAACACCAATAGGTTGCAACCCCATTGAACCTTCTTTAACAGTGGCAAACATTTTCAAAATGTGTTATTTATTAACAAATTTTTTTATAGTAAAATATATAAATCGTTTCACACAAATAACAAAAACTAATATTCATAATATTACGCTAGCCGGCAACTTACATTAATTTTCAAACATTGGGTTTTAATATAACCAATAACATTAACGATAATAAATAATAAAAATTAAAATGTATAATTACATTATTGCAATTACAAAACCAAAATAATACAAACAAACAACCTCAGCACATTCCCCCAGTTCCATCCATTTTGCTGCAGATAATGGTTTTAATATGGCCGTGCTTGCTTCAGTCTACTGATTTCATCCAGCCAATGCAACTCTGACCAAGTTCTACTCGCTAAGGTGCAGTCCAACCCATTTTGTAATAGTAAAAACTTCATATATGCTACATTTATGCCCATTATATGGAGAAAGAATCAGAAGAATGCTTATGGTCATAGTGTAGACCTCAACATTAGTTCTCTCCTCAACTGTAGCGGTGCAATTTAGTCCAGTTCATGTGTTTGTCCACTATTAGTTGAAATAGCTCAACTGCTTGGTCAGCATAACATTTCAGTTCTTGAACACACAAGTCTTCCCTATTCTCCCTGCCTTCTCCTCAAGAACAGCGCACTCTGGAGCTTCTTCGATTTAGTCTCAACATATAAAGACAATTCAAATCCCATAGTTTCACTTTTCATTGTGTAAGCTATGATCACTCTCGTGGCGCACCTCTATTGTCCGCATCACACTGCCACGTCATGTAGTTTACCAACTACAGTCACATTGTTTATAGTTGCAACACTCTCCCTGATCCTTGCGGTTATTTATGGAAGCCATAACAACTCTAATGACGCACCATCATTGCCTGCGGTTCAAGGGCATTGCATGATGTCTACATTTTCTGCATCATCCTCCACCTGCATGCCGAAATTCAACTCCTCTTATAAGTTGTATAAAACCGCACTTGAAGCAAAGTGATTTAAAAAAACGCGCACACATAGCATATATATAACAGGCACACATAAGTTATTTGTTGTCAATAAAATATCACACACACTTCAGTAGCTACGCCTTTTACCAGATTACATGCACCAAGCTAAGAGCAATTACTTGCTTTCCAAACTTGAACTCCTATCATACATACTTTAGTATTTTGTTTGAATTAACATATGCCTTCGATGTAGCCTAGTATGATGCTAATAATGCTTGTTGTGTCCAATTTCTCCTTGCATATGATCAAGATATGCTTTAGATTATTACCAATGATTGTTTCCTAATATGTTTAATCCACATATTCGAACATTAAGAATAGTCAACTTAGTAAATATATTTAGACATTGACTTCAAGCTATATAATACGCATCTTCCTTTTGCATTATTCATTAATAACTTCCATTTACTATTCTTTAACATTCTTGATTGGTTTATACTGAACTTAATTCAAACTAAAATTCATACATTGTAGTTTACACAATAGTTACTAACCTTCAAAAGATTGAACTGACAGTCAAATGAAGTTAGAAGAAGAATCAACTAAGCACTGCTAATTAATATACATGTAGTAAACATAAGAATGAAATGGCAACTGACATAAATATATAATTAAGCTATGATAAAGAATTAAATTAAGATCATTAGCTCAATAAATTAGAGATAATAAAAAATAGTTACCTTTTTCTATATTTCCTCTCTTGTGTTTTGTCAATGTTTTCTTACATGATTATCACCTAAGTCTCTATTCTTACCTAGCAAAATGAAAAAATAGTATAAATTATCAACAACATCTAAAAGTTAGTATTTGCAACTAAGCTCACATATGTTTCAGTTCTTTAAGAATGAATACCCATTTTAAACAATCTACTGTAATGCAATTATATCTTGAAAGGCAAGTAATTATTTTTAGAATCCATTATTCAAAAGATGCGTGAGCTTACATTTGGTAGATGAGAATATAATAATTACCAAACGTTGCATAGGAATATAATATTTACCATGCCTGAGCTTATATATTTGATTTAAAGCTATATAATATTTAACCCATGTGTGTATTATCAAAAAATATTTAGTCCATATGTGGGCTTATATTTAAAACATAGGTTATCAATAACATTTCAAACAGGTCTATATAAGAATATAATATTTCACACGTATAAAATACAATATTTAGTAAATGGTAGACTACAATTACAATATTTCATAAAAATAAATAACAAACACATTTTAAAAGATTACTTCCATGCCACTTGTACGGAGTCAGTCAGACAATAGTTATCATAGATTAAGTTATCAATAGTGGAATCAAATGGGTTGCAAAAGCATAGTATGATGGTACAAAATGTCAGCTTTTATTAGCATTCGTAAGTGGAGCAAATATTATAAAAATTAATTAGTTGATAATTCATGTACAGCCTGTGGATACTGACAGAAGATAGGAAGAATAAGGTATAAAAAACACAAAAATGAGAAGGAAAAAGATGTGGATCCGATTAAGTAGCAAACTGTACATATTTAGTCCTTTGGGAAGAGCAATAAGGATGACGTATTAAAGCAGGGCGAGTCCATTACAAGAAAAAAATATAAATGTTGAATCACTTGAATGTGCTTTTGACAATCATTTCTAGGCAATTGAAAATGCCTGGAGGCCCTCGTTTACAAAATCAAAAACAAAAGGTACAAAAGGGATTCTTCTATAAAATTCTACCAGAAAGATCACAAATTCACTAGCTACCTATATGTTGACGTTGGACATGGAACATAATAGGTCCATTGAGTTCATAGAGAAGATAATATTACCTCATTAGTTCACAGAAGGAGCAAAATGTTTTGAGGACAGTGATCGGTATGACCATAATGTACTTAATATTAAAAATTTATACGTTGTCTTTCAAATTTTATATTAGTTGGACATTATTTGAAAGATATTTTTCAGGTTCTTAATTTTTTTCATACACATTTATCTTTATAGGAAGACAGGTTAATTATATTCTTGTATGGATAGGTTCCAATTAGTATATATGTGTTATATAAGGGTAACATCAGAGTTCATATATATTACTTTATTTTAATTAACAAACTATATATAAATTTATTTTCCAACAACAATAATATACAACTTTAGTAACTAAAATGATACCTGATAGATAAATTTAGACAGTGGTTTCTCCTTTCCTATTTACATAATAGATAAGACCCATTCGCCATAAATATATGCATTTGCTGTCTCAAATGATTATTTAAATATGTATGCATTTAATTATATATGTTAAGATACAAAATTGAAAGCATGTGTTGGTTTCAAATAGAAGCTTACAAGAGATAAACTCTCCATAATTTACTCCTTCCTTTATTACCATATAATATATCATGATCTACTGATTCAAATGCCTCTTTGACAATTTAAAATAAATAAATTTATTTGTATATATATATAAAGTTTTCGAAGAAAAGTTTCCTTTTTAATTCGACAAATTCAAAAGTTTGTATTCGAAATTCAGTATCAATAAATATCTAACTTTGATTTGGTAAATAATTTATAGGACAAACTTTCCGTAATTCACTTCTTCGTTCATTTCCATTTATGAAATCCAAATGTAAAATTCAAATGCTTCTATTTACAACTATATATATACACATTTGGTAAAATAATATATTGAATGATAAATGATTTTGAAACACTATATTCAACACATTTGAATAATATATATCATTTATTAGGCTACTTGAAATCTTTAATTGTATATGTTAAGTTTCAATTCAACCATGGATAAAAAATCAAATCATTTTGTAAAAAAACATATTGAATTTTAGATTAAAATTCAAATTGAAACAATGATTTTGAGATATTGAAATATATTTTCAGTAGCTTTTAAAATGAAAAATTAACAAATGAATAAAAAAGATAAATTTAATCATAGATATTTGGATGAAACAACATGTGCGAACATGAAATCATTCAACAAATTATCCAAAAAATGATATATGATATATATGTATATATGTTTATGTATGTATGTGAATTAAAATGTAAAAAAGAGATATACCTTGAAAATGTTGCAACTGATCACACCTTTGAATGGTGGATCATCCTAAATCCAATCGAAAAAGTCTTTCCCTTTTTAACACCAAGATTTGAGAGTACTCCTAAGGTCTCAAGTAGATCCACGCCTAGCTTTGCAAGAGAAGGGTGAACCATTTTTTTATTTGATGTTTGCATTTTATTTGGAGTTGATTTTTTGGAAATGCCTCATTTGATTTTCCACCATGGAAGGTTAGAAAGAAAAAAAAAGAAATATGAAATCTGGAAAGGAAATGAATGAAAGAATTTTTTTTTTAATAAGAGAAAAAAACCTTTTCATATGCACTTATCCATCTCCATTCCTCTCTCTTTAGCATGGCAAGCCATATCATTCCATCATGTGGATAATTATTTCCAGAAGCATGTTAAACAATTAACCATATTTAAAACCCATTTAAATGTACACTAATATCGTATATCGATACACACATACATAAATTTTATATATACATTCAAATAATTACTAGCTATATCAAAACATCAAATAAATGAAATAATAGTAAATATTTCTTAAAAATTAATTAATTTATTTGATTTATAAATAATTTTATGTATGGTTTTTTGAAGAATTCGCAAATATGGTTGTGTGACTCGGAGTTGTGAAACAATTAATATTAAACAATCCAATTATTAAAGTTCTCACGTCACATTAACAGTAGTGTGACAGTTTAGCCAACTTCTTCGCTTATAGAAATTTCATCAAAATCACATTATAAATTTCGAAGCGTTACTATTTAGTAATGACAATTCACACTAATTCTCTTCGTCAACACTATATCACATTAGGACTTATGGAATTTGATTTTGGTAAAAATTCCAATATCATCCACATTCAACTTGGTTAGCCCATAAATGGAGTCTTTGGTTCAATAATAACATTTACTAATTAGACATACCACCATGTCCAAAGATTTTAATTTTGAGTTGACTACAGTTGACCTTGATGCTAATCTCATACAACTGAGGGGATGAATTCTCTATTGAATCGTGTTTCACTTTCAATGTTTTAACTCAGACCCAATTATAGTCGCTCAATGGACATCATGCTATGATTTAATTATAATCAAAGTGGAGAATTCACATTTCATAATATTCTCAAGTCGAGATATTTGTGTAACATCATCATTATCATCTTGAGATTTCATGTTTGATTTATTTGTCAAACCAATAGGAAACTCTCGAGTGAATCATTCCATAGCTATCCAATAACTATTTGTATGTAACCCCTTGATGCCGTAGCAACCATGAGTAATACACTGCATATATTTAGAGAGTGTTATGCAATCTTTTCTCAATGGATGTATCGATATCCTTTCTCAAAACATTTGACCGATAATACTTAAAATACTATGTTATTTTATATTATGATAATTTTCTCATGATTACGTCTCCTTGTATTTATTATCACATAACATATAATTTAAATATTTTCTTGTTATATACTTTAAAATAATTTCTTAACTAATTATATCACTATATAACAGAATATATAATAGATATTAAATGCCTTTATATGAACAAGATCAGTCATGGAGTTAGATATATGTAACAAATAACATAATTGCCCCTAATGCACTCCTTAACTCTATCATTATGCAATTTGGTTGTCAAATATTATACTACTTGGATTGATATGGTGAGACACCTTCCTATATTGGGGTGTCTTGTCTATATACTTGAGGATCAAGATGACAAGAGTTTATGCTGGGAAAAAGAGTTATTAGTGTGTTGATATAAAGAGAAGTATTGGAGTTTGATTTATGGACATGCAGAGGAAATTTTGACCTAAGTTTGTTATATGAGTATGTATTATCGACGTTGTGGAATGAAGTATTTCAAGTTGTATGTAAAATATGATTTGAAGAATAAAGGAAAAACTATTTTGGATAGCATGCATTAAAAATGCAGAGGCGATTGAGATTTGGAGAGTCGGATATGATTTCGAGAAAGGATTACGTAGCTTCTTTTCGATCATCCCTTGAGTTGAAGAGAGACTATTTATTCAAGGAAGTTATTTTGGAGCAGCGACTTAAGGGTACGTTGTCTATATTGCATATCAGATGCACGTAAACGATGTGCTACATAGTCGATCCCTTGGATGAAATCACAATTTTTGGTTAGGAATTCACATAGATCTAGGATTATTTGTTTCTATGTTTGAATTTTGAATATTATAGGATTTCTTTTATTTTGAATGTTTACATGCTTTCTTGTGCATTATAGTATATAGAATAAAACTCATAAATCTTTCATCGATTGAGAGCGTGACACTTTGATATCATGATTATTTTGTATTTGAAGAAGTGATATCATAAGCGAAGTGATACCATGTAAGTTGATTAGAAGTTAGAAAGAGAAATTATACCATGTTCACCAAATTAAGACATCACCTAATGTTGATGTTCTTAAGTGAAATGAGGAATCGTCTAGTGATTCAAGTTATTAGTTTGCTTAGGTAAAACACCATCCACTTTTGAGTTGTCTTACCCTAGCATCGGAAGATGAAGTGATAAGTATACTACTGGGATGATCCATGGATTGTGTATGTGCATTTGGGAGTTGTACGAGGCTACATTTCAGGTAGAGCATTCTTATGCCTAAGCTAATGGTAGTTGTGTGTTTCAGTATCATATTATTTTGATTAATGGCATGAATTGCATATATTGTACTAGTGCGTATAAATTTAAGTTAGTATTTAGCAAGAGCATATGTACCAACAGAAGAGTTTATTTGGTTGGGATAGGAAGAGTGATCTGATCGTGAGAACTTGGGAGACCAAAGAGAGGACTTGATTTTTTGTTTCTACTCTATCCCAAAATGCTTTTCCATTTTCTTGGTTGTTAGTGTAATTAGTTTATTTCGAATTGGTTGGATGGCTACTATATATGTTATTGGATATTTAGGAGCGATTATTTGATTTGGTTGATTTTTTGTTTAATTTGTTGGTTTTGTTTATGATACAAGTTAGGCTTGCTTCATCTTGGTATGTTAAACATGTTTTGATTTATGCAATTAGCTAATTTTTGTGTTCACTTTATGTTATGTTGAATTGAATGGCAGTTGCATACATATAAAACTTATATGTTCACATCAGAGTTCTACATACATACTAAATGTCATTTCATTTATATAGGAAGGTGTGATATCCCGGAATTTTTGACAATGTCAATTTAATAATCTTTATATAAAATTAAATTGATATTGACAATATTAATTAATAAAATATGTTTTGGTAATCAGATTTAATAAATATTTAATTTGTGATTGTCTTTTTAAAATGCTAAAATAAATGTTTAAATTATAATGTGTATATATATATATATATATTTGTATATATATTATAGTTTATCTTTGTTTGGAATTTAACTTACATAAAAATAAATAAATGAAGTTTTGTTTTTTTTAATTCTAATAAAATATTGAGTAATTAGGAAATTATGTTTTAAATTAATATTAAGCTTTTAAAAATTAATTTTAAACAAGTAATTATATGGTGTGATAATATTTAAAATAATTGTTATATTGTTTAAAATTACATCTTATCTTAATTTTTGTTTTAAATTTTAATAAAGGTTAATTTTATTTCTTTTTAAATCTTATTTGATTAAATATGAATTGAGAATATTTTATATAAGTTTAAAATATAAATAGCATATGATTTAAATTCATTTAATATTAAATGTGATTTATAATTTCTTTATAAATCATATAAAAATTGTTAAATTGTTATTTCAAGCCATAATAATAAATGTACTATTTTTCATAAATAAAAAGAAATTAAAATGAGGAAATAGTATTATCATTTTAAATTAAATAAATTGATTCAAAGGATTAAATGGAATTGGAATTGTTTTTGAAACTCAAATTAATTGATTCTTTAAAATATTTGTATAAGTTTTAATTTATAAATTGTTTTATTTACATTTACTTTTAATAGGAAATTCATATATATTTACACAAACATAAAATAAATTAAGGAAAACTCTTTTTAAACATTTAAAAATATAACTTACTTAAGTAAAAGACAAATGTTAACAATTTAACAATATAAGCTACATGTGTTAAGTTGTAAGCAAACAAAATGACAAGTGTCATTTGATCTTTTCTTTATTTTGAATTAAAATATTTTCAGCCTTTTAAAAACATTTTCACTTTTCTTATTATCTTTTAAAAATCAAATGCTTGTTGAATCAAAGAAACACTTCACCTAAAAAAAATTTGAAAACTCAAAGCTTCTCAAAAACAAGATCTGAAACTTCACTCCTCAAATTGTAATTACAAATCAATAGCCTGTAACAAGGTTTTCAATTCAAATTTGCATAATCAAGTCTGCATTCAACCTGAAGATTCTTTGCAATTCATCTCTGAAAATTTGAGCAAAATCAAAATGAAGCCTGCATTTTTATCATGGCCTGCATGCATATAAATTGGGATAAGAAGCAGTAGCACTTCATTTCCATTGGCATAACACTGCTGCATTTAAAAGACAGGATTTAAAAGTTTTTCTAAATCAATGATGCTCTGTTCTTCAGATTTAAAGGTGAGTAACTTTTCTTCTTAAAAACTTTGAAGGTTAAATATTGTTACATACTAGTATACTGAAATGAATAATTAGTGAATATATTTATAATTAAATATCTGGTGGAAAATTTTATTTGTATGTATGCTGTCTAAAATTGACTTGATCTGTTTGTTTGCCTGGTACAAGTTTTTATATATTAATTTAAAATCCTTATTTTTCTTTTTATTGGTGTCTGCTAGAATGAAGTTGATAAATCAAAGTTGATGATTTACCAGAGGTTAATATTTAAGGATTTAAGTAAGTAGAAAAATAATTTGGATGGTCACTGGAACCTCATAAAACACCAAAGCATGTAGATATAAATCAAAATTTATACAGTATAAATATAAATCCAGTATTGTAGATGGAATACACTAACTAGAATATGATTTTTAAATCTAAAATAAAGACCTTTAGGAATAGAATTAAGGTTCAGTTGGGTTATTTACTGGAAGTAGGAATTCTTGATTTTCTTGGAAATCTTTGTAACTGGAGAGGACTGGGTTATTCTAGATGGAAAAGGGGTGATTATTGATGCCTAGGAAATTTTTGATGGTGATTTAATTCATCAGAGAAGCAGTGGTTGTGATGTGGAGGTGGGAACCCTAGTTTTAACTAGGTGAAGAGAATCGATCACCACTGTTTGTAGAAGTGATCAAGTTCAACGTAGCTTTGGGAAATGATAGTTTGGGGGTTGGTGATTGTGAGGCCGGAGGCGTTGATATTCTAGCGGTCGGAGGAGGTAGGACTCGCCGTTGACAGGGTGGTGTTTGGGTCAGCACTGTAGTTTCCAGGTTTTAAAAATAATAATAAGAGAGCTGCTCTGTTGAATTTTTGGGAAATGGAGTTCTCTGATGCTTAGGTGATCATGTTGGATTTAAGGGTGGATGGTGGATGGGGTGATCATCACTGATGATCGGAATTTGCCCAAGGATTTTGTGCATGTGCACAGTGATCACTTAGAGGTGTTTTGGTTTCTGGAATATGGTAGAGAGGTGGTGCTTGGGTAATTTCAATTTTTGCCCGAAGTAGGAGTAAAGATGACTCGAAGTAGAATTGTTTTGACTCGGGTAGTTTTTGTTTTCAGGTTGTTCCTGAAACCCGATCTGTTTCTGTTGTTTTTTTTTTTTGAATTTTAAACCAAATTTAAAAATAACCAAGGCAGGTTTAAATCTAAACTTAAAACAAGTTCAAATTATGAATTCAAATAAGATTTGAAATTCCAGATTTCAAATAGAAAATTTGCAGAAATAAAATATTTAGAAAACTGAAACCTGACAGTATGCAGGTTTTAAATTTTAAACTAAATTTAACATAAAAGGGAAGCAAAGCAAGATTTAAAGAATGGTTCAAAACAAGTTTAAATTATGAATTCAAATGAATTCTTGTTTTCAAAATAAAAAAATTTTATAAAATGGAAAGTTTAACATCTGAACTTGTTTACAGTATTTTTAATGAGATAGTTAAAATCTGGAAATAAGATTTTAAACAAGAATTTAAATTTAAGTCAAAATCTGGATTTGAAATCCTGAATTCAAATTTTAAATTTTAAATCTGAAAGTTTTCAAAAAGGAATAAGTTTATAAATTCTAGTGTTATAATTAAGCTTGAATATTTAAGTATTTTATAACATATGTTTTGTAAATCTGAAATGAAATTTAAACAGGATTTTAAATTTAAATTTTTGAATCTAAAACATGATTTGAATTCTAGTTTGAAATGAAATAAGATTTTAAATGTTTCAAAATCACTTGAATATATTTAAAGTATAATTTAATTTAATTTAAATTGATTATGAGTTAAACTATTTATAAAATACCTTAAGTAATTCTTTAATATGAAATAGAAGGGTTTTAAATAATTAAATCTTGTTTAAGTTTAAATTTGATTTCATTTTAATTTTAATTTAAAATGGAATTTAGAAAATTTAAAAGCAATTTGTTTTAAATTACTTTGATAATGATAATTAAATCATTAATGAGATAAATGATTATCATTAAGTTGATTTGAACTTAATGATTTATTAATTAATCTAGGTAACTAAGTTTTGTAATTAATTTAATTAATAATTAGGTTAATTAATTAATTAATTAATTAACTAATTAAGGATTTTATTTAATTAATTAAAAGGATTTAGTAAGTTAATTAAACTTGATTAAAGTATGATTTAGAAGTTAATTAAATAAGATTTGATAAATTTAATTAATGATTTGAATTATATTAATCAAGTAATTAACAATTAATTAAGTTTTTTAATTATCACTTGATTAATTAAATAATTAGCAATAAATTAATGAGTTTCTTTAAATAAATTAAGAATTAATATTGATTAATTCAATTAATTACTCTGGAAAAGTAATTAAAGATTGGTTATTGGTTAATGAAGGTCATTAACTTAATATTATTTTATAATTAATTAATGTAATTAATTTTAATGATTAATCGTATTAAATAATTTAAAGATAATAATTTGAGAATTAATTAAGTATAATTACTTAATGAAAGTAATTAAGAAAATTAATTACTGATTGTAATTAATAAAGTTGTTGATTAATTAAGTTAATTAATTAAGTTTAATTAATTTAATTTAATCACTGGTTGATTTGAAAAGTAATTACCAATGTAATTAAGAATGAATAATTACTTCGTAAAGTAATTAAGAAAATAAATTACTGGATGTAATTCAATGGAGGAGTTTTGGAAATTAATTACTTTGTGTAATTAATATGTACTTTATATGTTGTATAATTACTTAAGCAAGCAATTAATAATTAATTACTTAGTGTAATTAATTTAGGTTTTGATAATTAAGTTATTTGAGAAGGATGTAATTTAATGGAGGAGTTTTGAAAATTAATTACTTTGTGTAATTAATATGTAATTTATATGTTGTATAATTACTTAAGTAAGCAATTAATAATTAATTACTTAGTGTAATTAATTTAGATTTTGATAATTAAGTTATTTGAGAATGATTAAAAGATGCAATTAATTTAATGTAATTACTTAATGTGATTAATCAAGAATGATTAATCAATATAGATAATTGATAATTAATTTAATGTAGTTATTTTAAATAAAATAATTTGAGATAATTAATTTATATAATTAATGATATAATTAAGGATTGATTAATAAGAACAATTGATCAATAAAGGGATTAATTAATGTAATTAATTAAGGATTAATGTAATTAATTATAATTAATTAATTAATAAAGTAATTACAGGTTAATTACTGTATTTGGTTTGGGATAATTAATTTATGAAATTAATTAGAGATTAATTACTTGAATGTAATTAAAAGGTAATTAATCAAGAGGATTAATCAGGGTAACTTGTTAAGAGTAATTAATTGATGTGTAAGCAAGATTTATATGGATAAGTAATTAATTTATTTTAAATTAATTAAGGAGGAAGTAATTAATAAATTCATTTTAAATTAATTATAAAATGGTGATTTGATAAGTTATTGCTTATAAATGATGATTGATATTTATTACCCTGGATGGTTGAAATCTCGGATATGAGATAAATGATGTTGTGTGATTTGGATGCTATGGTTGCATTGAGTTGATAATATGAATTATCTGTTTGAGTTGATAATATAGATTATCTGATGTAATGATAATATTGATTATATATTGTGATGTTGTGTATTATCTATCTGTGTGCATATAGATAATATTGAATTGAATTGTTTTACACTTTAAAACAACTTGGACCTAAAGACACGCTTTGGATTTCGATGAGACCAGGATCGGGTTTCCATATTTGGATTTCCGAAAACCACATCGATCCAAATTAACGATAGGTCGTGAATCTTATGTGAAGAGTGAAGACTCGAGGTGTAAAGACTATGAGTCAGTATAACTCTGTGGGTGATTCCGTAATGAGTTTGACGGAATAGTACTTATAGATTTGAGATGGTGATTCAGAGTGCAAGGGTTATTGTCGTTAACTCTAAGGGTGATTCCAAAATGAGTGTAACGAGATAATGCCTTCGGTTTCGTTCGAACCCGAAACGAACTTGTATGGATTGAATGCTTTTAGAACATTGTCAGGTGGACGATGAACATTCTAAGTGATATGTCCTCTAAAGGTAATCGTAACCTCAAGCCTCATCAACCAGGAATGGCTAAAATAGGGGAGGTGCAGCAAGGCTTCGTGGGTAGCCCCCACTGGAGAGCGAGATTGATCCCTGTCTAGAAGTCCCTTTGTATTCGGTTGTGTGGGCGGTTGATTGCAACAACTGTTGGGGTTGTCTTGTTTGGAACTATTCAGTAAGGAATGGTTCCGGCCTTGTGTTGCAGGGGAGCGGGCGTACTCCTCGGTACGGTGATCTAGGCCACGTACTGTGACGGGCGGTAGCCCAGTAGCCCTGCCATTGTATGGAATCCAAAATCCAATAAGTGCCAACGGTTTTGATTGTATTACCCACTTTTGTGGCTAGTAGCTGGAATTTAATGAATGTAACAATTTCGGCTATTTCATATTTACTTGAAAACCCTAGACACTATTATAATATCATCGGATTTCCTATTAAATGTTTTGGTTAGTTTAAGGTAAAAACTTTTCCATGTTTATGTGTGGGAAGTCTTACGTGATACCTTTCTTTTCCAAAGGTTTTTAAAGTTAAGCAACCTTAACCTGTTACTCACACCAGACCCATGTCTGACCCGGAGTTTATCTTTTTTTTCTTAAACTCTTGGGTACTCAAATTTTTTTACGAGTAGTCAAGAGATTCAGGTTAGCTTTGACGTATAATGGAGGAGCAATGGAGCAGGAGGCTTCTGCGTTGTAGATATATAGTTCCGCCGTGTGTTCTCCGTGTTGTGATTGTATTGAGTTGTAAATACTAGACAGGTGTTTATAACTGTCTAGTATATGTGATGTGTATGCTGTGTATCTCTGATTGATATTGTATATTATGTAAAAACTTATGTTATTAATATAATTTATTCGTTCCACTGTTGAGATTCTAGTGTTGTCTCTTCTTTCTCTTCTTTCTTTTCTTCTTCTATCCCTTTCTTTCTTAATTGATGATGCGATTTTCTGGGAGTGGAAAGTCTGGTCGTCGCAGTTGGTATTAGAGCGTTAGGTTGAGTGAATACCTAGGCTCTGGGGTGGTTTCTATCTTGAGAGAGCGTATTTGTAATTTTAATATATTTATATATATATTTATTTTATTTCTACCTATCTGTTGGGTTACCTGTTCGGGTTTTCCAATATAAGTTATAAAGGTAGATGGGGTAGTAGTGTGTGTAACTCGACCAACCATTAGTTGGAGTTTGTACGTTTGAGATTGGTAGTGTATCTGTCGAGACTGTAAACCTAATACCGTCTCGAGTAAGTTTTGCAGTGATACAAAGACTTCATTGATCTCTGAAGATAACCTGTTAAGGTTCGGAGTACATCTTTGAAGTTGAATGAGTAGAGTTGGATCTGTTGGCTGAACAGAAGCGAGTGATGATATTTTGATATCTCAGAAAGTAGTAGCTGCGTGATGAGATGCAGTGACTATGGATGTTTCTGAAGATGATTTCTTTGGAACAAGTTTAAGGAAGTAAGTCTGCTTCGGTGATGTGGCTGAGTTCAACAGGATGTTTCTGTTTGATTTGAAGTCTGAGTTTCACGAAGAGCTTTGAATTGGAAATTCTTTGGCATTGGTGTCAGCAGTACAGCTAGGAGTGTTCCGTGTGTCGGCAGAGTTTTATGGCTTAGCAGTTTTCTGGAAATGGAGTTCAGAAGCAGTGGAGTAGAATCCAATTCTTCGATAGGTTGGCAAGATCAACATAAGATGTTCTAATTGGTTGAGAGAGAACAGTTTTCTTTGGAATTAGATTGAGTTGATCGTAAAAGTGACTTGCGATAGTTGAGTGTTCTCTTGGATTGTTGGAGATTTATCTAAATATTTTCAGGAAAGTCAGAGTTTGTCTTCATCTAGAGATTCAATGGTACCGGTGGTTCAACTAGTTGAAGGTTGGTTTCTTGAGATGAAGTTTGTTGAAGCAGCTCAGGTTTGGAGGAACTTCTGAGTTTTCTCCTGATTATTAGAGATCTTCTTGGTTTTGCTGTCCAGTTGTGCTTGTGCTCTTCATCAGCATTCTTTTCTACTCCAGATCAGAGTTGTGCAGCAGAAGCAGTTGGGAGTACATCTGCTTTTTTTTCTCGGATAGGAGAAGTTTGTTTTCTTCTGATGTTTGTGAGTGGAGTTTGTTCTTGATCTTGGCTGATCGGGGAGGATCATTCTGGTGGATTGGGTTTGGTCTAGCTTGTTTCTTGAGACATCAGCAAGGATTGAGCTGATCAGGTAGGAAGTAGGCAGCCTGAGATCGTCTGAAGAGTTTTGTGGATCTGAAGTCTGGTCTTGAATAAGTTTCTCAGTTTTTAGGAGCTATAAATTTTGATAAGGTTGGGTAAGCTAGCTCCGAGATGTTTTGGATTTCTTCTGTGTTTTGTTTTGGATAAGTGTTGGATTTTTTGGATTGAATTGCCAGTTTGGACAACTGGAATTCAACGTATTTCATGTATCTCTAAGGGAGTATGTGTATGATCTGTTTCTGGTTTTGAAATCAGCAGTTCTGAGAGATTTGGTTGTTGAGTCAGACTTGTCTATAGTCTGATGTCATGTGCAGTTATAGATATAGACAAGTAGGAGTTCTGTAGCTTAGTAGTGTTGATTGTTTGGGTTTTATAGAGCATAACCTGGTGTTTACTGGGGAAACTCGAGGAAACTCTATCCAGAATTTTGTCTGGATAGTTAATTTTGTTTGATTGTATGAATTGATTGGTATGGTTGTTAGCATATGTTTGATATATGCTTGTGTTTTAAAATTTAAAATCTTAAATAGGTTATTAAATTACCTTTGTTTTAAATTTCGGGGATAAAATTCTTTTAAGGGGGAAGGAATGTGATATCCCAGAATTTTTGACAATATCAATTTAATAATCTTTATATAAAATTAAATTGATACAGATAATATTGATTAATAAAATATGTATTGGTAATCAGATTTAATGAATATTTAATTTGCGATTGTCTTTTTAAAATGCTAAAATAAATGTTTAAATTATAATGTATATATATATATATATATTTGTATATATATTATAGTTTATCTTTGTTTGGAATTTAACTTACATAAAAATAAATAAATGAAGTTTTGTTTTTTTTAATTCTAATAAAATATTGAGTAATTAGGAAATTATGTTTTAAATTAATATTAAGCTTTTAAAAATCTATTTTAAACTAGTAATTATATGGTTTGATAATATTTAAAATAAATGTTATATTGTTTAAAATTACATCTTAGCTTAATTTTTGTTTTAAATTTAAAAAAACGTTAATTTTATTTCTTTTTAAATCTTATTTGATTAAATATGAATTGAGTATTTTATATAAGTTTAAAATATAAATAGCATATGATTTAAATTCATTTAATATTAAATGTGATTTATAATTTCTTTATAAATCATATAAAAATTGTTACATTGTTATTTCAAGCCATAATAATAAATGTACAATTTTTCATAAATAAAAAGAAATTAAAATGAGGAAATAGTATTATCATTTTAAATTAAATAAATTGATTCAAAGGATTAAATGGAATTGGAATTGTTTTTGAAACTCAAATTAATTGATTCTTTAAAATATTTGTATAAGTTTTAATTTATAAATTGTTTTATTTACATTTACTTTTAATAGGAAATTCATATATATTTACACAAACATAAAATAAATTAAGGAAAACTCTTTTTAAACATTTAAAAATATAACTTACTTAAGTAAAAGACAAATGTTAACAATTTAACAATATAAGCTACATGTGTTAAGTTGTAAGCAAACAAAATGACAAGTGTCATTTGATCTTTTCTTTATTTTGAATTAAAATATTTTTAGCCTTTTAAAAGCATTTTCACTTTTCTTATTATCTTTTAAAAATCAAATGCTTGTTGAATCAAAGAAACACTTCACCTAAAAAAAAAATCTGAAAACTCAAAGCTTCTCAAAAACAAGATCTGAAACTTCACTTCTCAAATTGTAATTACAAATCAATAGCCTATAACAAGGTTTTCAATTCAAATCTGCATAATCAAGTCTGCATTCAACCTGAAGATTCTTTGCAATTCATCTCTGAAAATTTGAGCAAAATCAAAATGAAGCCTGCATTTTTATCATGGCCTGCATGCATATAGATTGGGATAAGAAGCAGTAGCACTTCATTTCCATTGGCATAACACTGCTGCATTTAAAAGATAGGATTTAAAAGTTTTTCTAAATCAATGGTGCTCTGTTCTTCAGATTTAAAGGCGAGTAACTTTTCTTCTTAAAAACTTTGAAGGTTAAATATTGTTACATACTAGTATACTGAAATGAATAATTAGTGAATATATTTATAATTAAATATCTGGTGGAAAATTTTATTTGTATGCATGCTGTCTAAAATTGACTTAATCTGTTTGTTTGCCAGGTACAAGTTTTTGTATATTTATTTAAAATCCTTATTTTTATTTTTATTTGGTGTCTGCTAGAATGAAGTTGATAAATCAAAGTTGATGATTTACCAGAGGTTTATATTTAAGGATTTAAGTAAGTAGAAAAATAAATTGGATGGTCTCTGGAAACTCATAAAACACCAAAGCATGTAGATGTAAATCAAAATTTATACAGTATAAAATATTATTCCAGTATTGTAGATGGAATACACTAACTAGAATATGATTTTTAAATCTAAAATCAAGATCTTTAGGAATAGAATTAAGGTTCAGTTGGGTTATTTACTGGAAGTAGGAATTCTTGATTTCCTGGAAATCTTTGTAACTGGAGAGGACTTGGTTATTCTAGATGGAAGAGGGGTGATTATTGATGCCTAGGAAATTTTTGATGGTGATTTAATTCATCAGAGAAGCAGTGGTTGTGATGTGGAGGTGGGAACCCTAGTTTTAACTAGGTGAAGAGAAACAATCACCACTGTTTGTAGAAGTGATCGAGTTCAACGTAGCTTTGGGAAATGATAGTTTGGGGGTTGGTGATTGTGAGGCCGGAGGCGTTGATATTCTGGCGGTCGGAGGAGGTAGGACTCGCCGTTGACAGGGTGGTGTTTGGGTCAGCACTGTAGTTTCTAGGTTTTAAAAATAATAATAAGAGAGCTGCTCTGTTGAATTTTTGGGAAATGGAGTTCTCTGATGCTTAGGTGATCATGTTGGGTTTAAGGGTGGATGGTGGATGGGGTGATCATCACTGATGATCGGAATTTGCCTAAGGATTTTGTGCATGTGCACAGTGGTCACTTGGAGGTGTTTTGGTTTCTGGAATATGGTAGAGAGGTGGTGCTCGGGTAATTTCAAATTTTGCCCGAAGTAGGAGTAAAGATGACTCGAAGTAGAATTTTTTTGATTCGGGTAGTTTTTGTTTTCAGGTTGTTCCTGAAACCTGATCTGTTTCTGTTGTTTTTTTTTGAATTTTAAACTAAATTTAAAAATAACCAAGGCAGGTTTAAATCTAAACTTAAAACAAGTTTAAATTATAAATTCAAATAAGATTTGAAATTCTAGATTTCAAGTTGAAAATTTGCAGGAATAAAATATTTAGAAAATTGAAACCTGACAGTATGTAGGTTTTAAATTTTAAACTAAATTTAACATAAAAGGGAAGCAAAGAAAGATTTAAAGAAAGGTTCAAAACAAGTTTAAATTATGAATTCAAAATGAATTTGAATTCTTGTTTTCAAAATAAATAAATTTTATAAAGTGGAAAGTTTAACATCTGAACTTGTTTACAGTATTTTTAATGAGATAGTTAAAATCTGGAAAAAAGATTTTAAACAAGAATTTAAATTTAAGTCAAAATCTGGATTTGAAATCCTGAATTCAAATTTTAAATTTGAAATCTGAAAGTTTTCAAAAAGGAATAAGTTTATAAATTCTAATGTTATAATTAAGCTTGAATATTTAAGTATTTTATAACATATGTTTTGTAAATCTGAAATGAAATTTAAACAGGATTTTAAATTTAAATTTTTGAATCTAAAACATGATTTGAATTCTAGTTTGAAATGAAATAAGATTTTGAATGTTTCAAAATCACTTGAATATATTTAAAGTATAATTTTATTTTATTTAAATTGATTATGAGTTAAACTATTTATAAAATACCTTAAGTAATTCTTTAATATGAAATAGAAGGGTTTTAAATAATTAATTCTTGTTTAAGTTTAAATTTGATTTCATTTTAATTTTAATTTAAAATGGAATATAGAAAATTTAAAAGCAATTTGTTTTTAAATTACTTTGATAATGATAATTAAATCATTAATGAGATAAATGATTATCATTAAGTTGATTTGAACTTAATGATTTATTAATTAATCTAGGTAATTAAGTTTTGTAATTAATTAATTTAATTAATTAATAATTCGGTTAATTAATTAACTAATTAAGGATTTTATTTAATTAATTAAACGGATTTAGTAAGTTAATTAAACTTGATTAAAGTATGATTTAGAAATTAATTAAATAAGATTTGATAAATTTAATTAATGATTTGAACTATATAAATCAAGTAATTAACAATTAATTAAGTTTTTAATTATCACTTGATTAATTAAATAATTAGCAATAAATTAATGAGTTTATTTAAATAAATTAAGAATTAATATTGATTAATTCAATTAATTACTCTGGAAAAGTAATTAAAGATTGGTTATTGGTTAATGAAGGTCATTAACTTAATATTATTTTATAATTAATTAATGTAATTAATTTTAATGATTAATTGTATTAATTAATTTAAAGATAATAATTTGAGAATTATTTAAGTATAATTACTTAATGAAAGTAATTAAGAAAATTAATTACTGATTGTAATTAATTAAGTTGTTGATTAATTAAGTTAATTAATTAAGTTTAATTAATTTAATTTGATCACTGGTTGATTTGAAAAGTAATTACCAATGTAATTAAGAATGAATAATTACTTAGTGAAGTAATTAAGAAAATAAATTACTGGATGTAATTTAATGGAGGAGTTTTGGAAATGAATTACTTTGTGTAATTAATATGTAATTTATATGTTGTATAATTACTTAAGTAAGCAATTAATAATTAATTACTTAGTGTAATTAATTTAGGTTTTGATAATTAAGTTATTTGAGAATGATTAAGAGATGTAATTAATTTAATGTAATTACTTAATGTGATTAATTAAGAATGATTAATCAATAGAGATAATTGATAATTAATTTAATGTAGTTTTTTAAATAAAATAATTTGAGATAATTAATTTATATAATTAATGATATAATTAAGGATTGATTAATAAGAACAATTAATCAATGAAGGGATTAACTAATGTAATTAATTAAGGATTAATGTAATTAACTATAATTAATTAATTAATAAAGTAATTACAGGTTAATTACTGTATCTGGTTTGGGATCTGGTTTGGGACAATTAATTTATGAAATTAATTAGAGATTAATTACTTGAATGTAATTAAAAGGTAATTAATCAAGAGGATTAATTAGGGTAACTTGTTAAGAGTAATTAATTGATGTGTAAGCAAGATTTATATGGATAAGTAATTAATTCATTTTAAATTAATTAAGGAGGAAGTAATTAATAAATTCATTTTAAATTAATTATAAAATGGTGATTTGATAAGTTATTTCTTATAAATGATGATTGATATTTATTACCCTGGATGGTTGAAATCTCGGATATGAGATAAATGATGTTGTGTGATTTGGATGCTATGGTTGCATTGAGTTGATAATATGAATTATCTGTTTGAGTTGATAATATAGATTATCTGATGTAATGATAATATTGATTATATATTGTGATGTTGTGTATTATCTATCTGTGTGTATATAGATAATATTGAATTGAATTGTTTTAAACTTTAAAACAACTTGGACCTAAAGACACGCTTTGGATTTCGATGAGACCAGGATCGGGTTTCCATATTTGGATTTCCGAAAACCACATCGATCCAAATTAACGATAGGTCGTGAATCTTATGTGAAGAGTGAAGACTCGAGGTGTAAAGACTATGAGTCAGTATAACTCTGTGGGTGATTCCGTAATGAGTTTGACGGAATAGTACTTATAGATTTGAGATGGTGATTCAGAGTGCAAGGGTTATTGTCGTTAACTCTAAGGGTGATTCCAAAATGAGTGTAACGAGATAATGCCTTCGGTTTCGTTCGAACCCGGAACGAACTTGTATGGATTGAATGCTTTTAGAACATTGTCAGGTGGACGATGAACATTCTAAGTGATATGTCCTCTAAAGGTAATCGTAACCTCAAGCCTCATCAACCGGGAATGGCTAGTAGCTGGAATTTTGATTGTATTACCCACTTTTGTGGCTAGTAGCTGGAATTTAATGAATGTAACAATTTCGGCTATTTCATATTTACTTGAAAACCCTAGACACTATTATAATATCATCGGATTTCCTATCAAATGTTTTGGCTAGCGTAAGGTAAACACTTTTCCATGTTTATGTGTGGGAAGTCTTACGTGATACCTTTCTTTTCAAAAGGTTTTTAAAGTTAAGCAACCTTAACTTGTTACTCACACCAGACCCATGTCTGACCCGGAGATTATCTTTTTTTTCTTAAACTCTTGGGTACTCAAATTTTTTTACGAGTAGTCAAGAGATTCAGGTTAGCTTTGACGTATAATGGAGGAGCAATGGAGCAGGAGGCTTCTGCGTTGTAGATATATAGTTCCGCTGTGTGTTCTCTGTGTTGTGATTGTATTGAGTTGTAAATACTAGACAGGTGTTTATAACTGTCTAGTATATGTGATGTGTATGCTGTGTATCTCTGATTGATATTGTATATTATGTAAAAACTTATGTTATTAATATAATTTATTCGTTCCGCTGTTGAGATTCTAGTGTTGTCTCTTCTTTCTCTTCTTTCTTTTCTTCTTCTATCCCTTTCTTTCTTAATTGATGATGCGATTTTCTGGGAGTGGAAAGTCGGGTCATCGCAAAAGGCGTTGAAGATAGATTTTTTCTCATAAGTGTAGTGTTATATGCCATGATCATCATACATGCTAATACACACATACATATGATGTTATGTTGCCATTTAAAGTTTCACCAAGTATACTAAATACCGTTATGGTTGTTTTTTTATGTTCGCTAAGATATTTACACCTTATGGAGGTTATAGTGATTTATGCATGTTATGAAGGAATGGTTGTTTGGACTGTTGCATATATACATGTTATAAATGGTGTGCATGCAAGACATAAGAGTGTGGAAATTGCTTTCTGTATCCTTTTAGAATTTTAAGGCAAAATTATTTTGAAGGATAATATATAATACCATAGAAATTTCAGTAATATTCTAAAAGGGCGATTTATTCAGTTTGATTAATAAGGACGAAACAGTCATTTTACTAGCGATGGAATTTTCAATGAGAGTTGCACTGTTGCATAGAGTTGTTTTTTTGATTAATTTTGACTATAAACTTATCTAAATTGGAGATTGTATAGAGTAGGTAAGAGGGATACAATTTTTGGGTTTGAGACAGGTCAAAGCGGGTTGATCCATTAATTTAAATTTGAATTCTAACAGATGTTTCCCTCTATATATAAAGCTTTAACCCAACGTAACAAAATTTTTTAAATTTGATTTTCTTCCTCTTTATCATCTCCTTATTTCCCATTCCTCTAAATAATTCAAATCAATATATCTCCTCATTTGTTGACGAAATTCGGCTATGTAGTAAAAGTCCTGCTAAACCCTCGCTAACACCCTGCTAAAGCATTTAGCGAACTTTTCATTGCTATGCTATTTCAATTTAGCTCTATTAAATAGTAGATCCGCTTTAAACCTCTCTATTTTCTAGAACGCTCGCAAAATCTGGGGGTTTTTATCACTTGCTTTAGAAACATTAATATAAAAAGGATAATTAGACCAGTTCTCTTACCAAATCATCAAATTTAGGGTATTGGTCCAAGTTCAAGGCATAATCTCCCAACATAAATCATAATTTTGTATTATTCACCAAGTATGAACTGTGTGAATCATGATATTCTTCGATTTATTATATAGGATTGGACAATGTTTCTTTCTTGTACACAAATGATGTAGGAATGAGAATAAGTAAACTCTAGAGATTTGATTTTACCTCCTATAAAGTTTTTACACCTCCACTATTTTCCAATATATCTCTGCTATAATTTTTGTACCTCCACTACTATAAAACCACTAATTACTTTAGCTGCATAGGAACTCGGTGATCTTTATGATAAAAAAATTAATTGAGCAAGGGTTACAACTAAATACCATTTTCAAGGCAAATTGTAGCGATTTTCGGACGTGCATTTCTAGACAACGAAGGATCTTCATCAAAAATTTTATATTTAATCTTCTATTCGACGAGTAGCATAATTCCACTCCTATAGATTAAACCTATAACATTATTGAATGATTATTAGTCTAATTAAGGTATTAAATTCAGATTTATTTAAATTTAGTTATTTATTTAATGGAATAATAAAGAGATAAATGAAGTATGTGATGAATAGGCAACACAAAATGAAGAAACAAACAAAACATAAAGTATGCGACCGGTCTACGTGGTCCACCACCGGTTCTAATCGTTCAACCGGTGGAGGCTAGTTGGACCTGGTTGAAAGTGGACCCAATAGAGCCAATTTGAACAGGGACTATTTTGCATGTTCGGGGCTTTGTGTGACTCTTTAAGCTACTTCTAAAGTGGCTATGAGGTATAACCTTGATGTGGCGAGGCATATAGAAATTATTGAATGTATGTTAGATAAATATGAATTAGATGCACAATTAGACTATTGATGTTTGGTGATCGTATCGATTACGAATTAACGTTTAGTGATTCCTATCACTTACCATGACATCATGTGTCACATGTATCAAGTTTGTAAAATGTGAGAGAATGGGGACATCCGTATGTAGGCTTATATAACCTTCATTGGACATACATGCGTCCAGTCTACAGCCTGAATGAGTAGCGAGCGTAGGACACACTTTATTGTGTCACTAATTTATCATTTAGTTAGATGGGACCTTCGTCGAGTAGTTAGTTATGATATGGTGTTGATAATACTCTTTGAATTCAGGTTAGGTAGGTTAAGGTATGTTACACATGTGTTAGACAATAATGATATTACATCATTATTTTTGTAGTTTATACAAGATAGGCTTATTTCACTCATTTAGACATATGTATGACCCCTTCTACATTGTTTTTATATCTATTACAAATAGGTTAAAGGAGTACAGAGTTAAGCCGATAAGGATGCAATTGAAGGTGTAGATGTCAGAGGCATTTCCTATGTATATATTGTATATATCATTGACCGTATAGTGTAATAGTGTGTATTGGATTAATTATGACTATGTTGTTGGATTGGTTTGGATATATGGTTTTTGATATTATATGTTTGTTCCTTCCATTATGAGCATAGACATATGCAGTTAGAATCTATCTTGTTTCTATTATCATCACTTAACGATCCATTGTTTTCGATTTTCTTGGTTTGTAAATCAATTCAGGTGTTAAATCAAAGGATCGAAAATGGTGGGTTATCACATTCACCCTTTATGTTTAACCATTGGTTTGTGGACGATAAGATGTAATCAAACTTAGCATTGTCCCTAAGGTGCCTTATGACCCCCTCTGGATCTAATTCCTCAATTGTGGATCTCTACCACTAACAATACTACAAGGATTCCTATAAAGTGTAGAAACTTCCTTCATATACAAACTAGCCAAACATAATGTTGTCCTAGTCCATTTTACCAGAATGAAATTTTAGCTCTTAGTTAAGAAATAAACTATAACCCATATACCTTCATTCATTCATCTCTACAAAATCCATAAGTATCCACTCCCATTTCTAATTTGTAATTTTGAGTGATTAAAGAAATCTACTCAGCATCAGATGTTCACCTTTTATCAACTGGCAATTCAAACATCTACTTACATAAATATTAATATTTTCCTTCATGCCTTCCCACTAGAAAACATGCTTTATATCATGATACATCTTTGTACCTTTAGGATGTATAGTAAACTTCTAATGTGGACTCTCATAGAGTACTTCTTTCTAATCTCTTTAATATCTAGGGAACATAACCATCCATTCTTTCATAACAAATCATGATGATAAATCTTAAAACCTACCATGTTTCAGAATTCACACTATTATCTAAAACATCCACAACCTTAGCTAATCGAGTATCATCTCGATGATTAGCCTCGGTTAGATCTAATAGAGATGGTCTAATGACCAAATATGCTAAGTTGCCCATGCCAAAACTACTGTTTAATCGCTAATCTCATTCAACCAACATCTCCACCGCCTTCCACTCAATGACCATTAAAGTAGTCATAAGTAGATACCTCCTATTAATCGCATCACCGCTACGTTACCCTTTCAGGATGTATAGATATTCTCAATATCATAGAACCCAGCTCTAATGAATGTTGTTGCCTCATATTCAAGTCATGTAGCGACCAGGAAATTCAAACACTTCATCTTCAAATATCATAACTTTTTGGAATATAGTAAAGTGTTATAAATGTGATTTTATAAACTTAATAAACATATTTTAATTAATGAATAATGATACGAAACTTATTCTTGAATTTTTTTTTATAAAAATATATTCTACGAAGAAATATCGATAATGTGACAGAAAATCGGTTTATCGAAAATAGCTTTTTGATCGATATAAATTGTTCGAATAATTTTATGTTGAGCTAATGAAAATATGAATACGTTAGGATCTAAATAACATCCTTTTTCCATAAGGTAATTGGAATGTTCTAGAAGTTTCTAATAGATAAGAGATATTTGAATGAATGGGGTATAATGGTCATTTGCTTAAGGTAAGAGGTGTAAAGGAGAAGTGATGGGCATGCGAAGAGAGGAGCCTTCCATGGCATGATGGGAGGGTGAGATCAAGTATAGGTGACAACCTTTGAATCCTATATAAGGAGGGGCATACCCCTTGAATCCATTTCCATAGTTTTTACACAAAAATTATCACACTTCCATGTCATTCTCTATACAAAATTTCTAAGCAAAATAAGTTCAAAACATTCCAAGTCAGCTTAAACTTGGACTAGAGCTTAGGATAGTATCACAAAAATTTCTAGATACTTGGATTTGGAAGAAAAAAAGCACAACCCCCTTCCTCAAAGTATAGTCGTTGGCAATAAGGGCTATAATAACCTTGAAATCAAGTGAAAAAGTAATGTGAAGGAGGAAGTTAGGTGTTGCAAGGTTGATTTGCTTGGACTTGCTTATTTGCTAGCTTAAGTGTGAGTTGACTTATAACCTTGGATGAAAATATATTGTGTATATTTTCTTGTGATTGAATAATTCTTTGTGATTGAATGGATATTGAAATATGTTTTAATACTCATACTTGATTGTTGTATTCTTTTGACTCTTGATTTGAAAGCAAATGGCATATGTAATCCATATGTATAGACTTGAATAGACTTATGGACTTATAGCATATCCTTGTAACAAGGCATACAGGTTGTAATTGAACTTTGGTTAGGTTGGAATTGGATCTGAAAGTGCTCTTATAGTGATAGTCGCTATAGATGCATTTGGGAATTGCCTTGTGTTCGGCAATTTCTATGAAACTTTGTAGAAAGATCCTTGGTGGTTTCCCACCATATCTACAATGTTTTATATGTATGCTTGTTTTCATAAAAGGTTTTAATGTTGAAAGGTTGAGTAGAATATCGAAAAGTGGATAGACATACACTTGTGCAAAACTAACCCGTTTTAGCTTTTGTTTTGGACTTTAAATGTTTGAAAATATATTTGAATTTAAATACTTTGTTTCATTCTTTTTATAGGTTTTATGAACTCATGTTAGAGTATTTTGAAAGTTGTTTGATACTTTTATGAATTTCAAAAACTAGTTATGAATTTTTAAAGAATAGGGTTTAATATTATATATATAGAAAACAAGGTTTTTCCAAGTTTCAAAGTGTTTTATAAACTTGTTATCTTAAAGTAATATATTGGGAAATATGTTAAAACCTATTATAAGTACTTTAGAGTATTTTAAAATCATTTTTAAAAGTATAAACAAATGATTTCAAAAGGGTTTAGGAATTTCTTAGTGGCTAAATCGTATTATGATTACTTGTTTGAAAAGTAATTAACATGCTTAACACAAAAGGTCGATAAGGTAGACTTCTCTATTTGAAAAAGTTAAGATTGATGTTAAAGTAGTAATAAAATGAATTGTGCTATAACCAATTGACTTCCCTCTTGACCGAGGAATAGTTAAGTTGGAATGTTGGAAACATGTTATTCTTGTTGTTTACTTACTTGTTGAAAGGCAATTAACTATGTGTAACGCTAAAAGCTAACGAAGTAGGCTTAACAACTTATGAGAATTAAGATTGATGTTCAAGTAGGGATGGAAGCAATTGAGCTCTAACCTACCGGCTTCACTCTTGACCAAGGAATAGTTAAGTTAGGAAGGTTAGAAACATGTTAATCATGTGGACTACTTATTCGTTTATGGAAGTCATTAATACTATAATTAACACTAAAAGCCGACGAGGCAAACTTGCCTATCTGTGAGAGTCAAGTATGGAGTGTCTAAGTAAGACTTTGATATGCAACCAGTGCTCTAACTTACTTGACTTCACTCTTGACCGTGGGTAGTATAACTTGGAATGTCGGAAACGTGCTAAGTATACGAGCATTGATTTGTAAAAGCGATTGTTTTTTACTAGATAGCCGATTAGTCGACCATTAATCTTGACCTAATACAAATTGAGGAAGTATCTAAAAATTTCATAGTTTCATACCGTTTAAGAATCCCCAGGGAGGAGCATTGGTATTACACGTCTCTAGCATTAAGAACTTACATATACGAGATCCCCCAAGAGGGACTCCTTTTTTTATAGTTCGCTTACTTATAAAAAAACCAAAATTGAGTTTACTGGAAATTCATCGAATTAGTCTTAAAGTGATCGGGATTGGTAAGTGTTTTACTTACCAAATAAAACTTCAAAACTAGTATACGGTTTTTATGTTTTGGAAAAGGTTGTGAAAGGAATACCATAAATTTGAATTGTCTATCCTAAGGTTAAAGTCCAAGTGAAAGGCCAGCTATAACATTCGTCGGACGATTTATGCGTGAAACCAGGGAGTGATTAATGTTCTGTTCTAGTAATGAAGACTCATGTGAGGGATGTCGAAAGTAACCTCGACATCAAAAATGGTAGTAAACATAATAGGATGCATGGGGTTTTACTAACTCGGGACAGGGTATATCAACTCCAAATCCAGAGTATGCTTATCGGTGTTAGTATCGGGAGTTAATGATACTTGGTTCCATGTAGTTCTATAGGTCTATGTGTGGCTAGTTGTGTTTACCTTAATTGTTTATTTTATGTAGAGATATACGACACTCGGAGGTTCTTTTTGACTCTTGTTAGGAGGCTGGACTTAGTTTATCTAGGGATGTCTCCATTGGAAAAACCATATGTGAACATGCCTTAGCAGTTTTGATTGTACCCTAAATATGTTGTGATTTGACCAATGTAAGCATCACAGCTATTTGATATGATTTATATTCTGCACCCTAGACGTTATCTATCATATCACTATATTAAACTTAATGAATGGTTGGTTTTTCTTAGGGGTAAATCCTACAGGAATCCATACGGTCTCGTTTATTTACTATTACATGTATTCTTGTATTTGAAGTTTACTCATACCAGACTTATGTCTGACGCATAGTATTTGTTTTCGCTAAATCCATCGCGTACTCTATGGAGTAGGCTGAGTAAAGTCGGTTTTACTTTGGATGCTTTAGAGTTTAGGAGATGAGCTGGAGGCTTCCATTATCTTTCTATTCTTATTTCTGTTGCACTGTGTTATGTATGTATATATTAGCATTGTAAGGACATGCTGTTATAACTATCCAGGCTGATGATAGTACTTGTATTTTGTAACTCTAAAATTTCTATATTCGGAGCAACCCTTTGTATTTTTTTTTTGATATAATATTTTTTTCGCTATAAGATTCTGATATTATGTCCTTCTTTCTTGTTTTATACTTTTCTTATTTTACCCTAACTATCTATCTTTCAGCCACTTGGGTGCTCGGCACACGAATACCATGGACGTACTTAGTGTCTGTGCTCGAGAGTCAAAAAGTAGTGTCGTTATAAGTCATTTTGTGCGAAAATGTACTTCAAAGACTTTTGGTTTATAAACTATCAAACTTCTCGCCAAGTAAGTGACGTTTAATCATATTGACTATAAATACAATAACTAGCAACTCTAAATCGTGAGTTGCATTACCTTCACTCATGCATCTTAAGCTGTCGACTCGCATAAGTAAAGCCTTCCCTATGCTGCATCAAAATTGCACCTAAAAATGTGCCATGCGGAGCTACATATACGGTCAAATCCTCAATCCCATCTAGAATGGTCAAAATAGGTGCACTAGTTAATCTTTCTTCTAATAGAATATATGCATTTTCACATTTCTAAGTCCAAACAAAACCTACATCCTTCTTGGTCAACTACATCAAATAGAAACAATCTTTGCGAAATCATGAATAAATCTTTGATAGTAACTAGCTAAACCCAAAAGGCTTCGAATCTCAATTGTACTTTTTATTCTCGTCTGATCTTGGACTGCTGCAATCTTTGCTGAGTCAACAACAATACCATTCTCCAGTACAATTTGTTTGAGAAACCTAACTCCGGACCGTTGAAAATGACATTTTGGGAATTTATCCTTAAGATGATGTTCTCTCACTCAAGTACAACTTTGAGATGGACTTTATACTCTTCCTTTGTCTTTGAAAATGGACTAAGATGTAACAAACCGCATTTACATACTGAAGGGTCGTAAATTATTATTTTAAAATATAAATTGGGTCATATGAGGCTATAACTTTGGGTAATGTTGAGTGTTGGTATTTTTGATCCTTAGAAATTTTATTGGATGATTTTAACCCTGAAAACTTGTAAGGCCTTTAACTTTTGATAGAAGCCGAATTAGGGTCTAAATCACATCTAAATGAAAATATGTTGGATTTCCATTCCATAGAGTGGTCAGACTTTTGACTTTACCATTTAGAAGATATGGCTATTTGAAGATGGTTTTTCAATAGATTATAGGGGAATTAATTTAAGCCTTGATTTCCTATTAACGCGTTTCAGAATTATGCCTAAACAACTTGATGGTATAATCCTTAACCATTATCCTACTTCCCAAAAACCATTCAAAACTCTATTAATTTGTTTCCTGGCCAAAATGCAACCTAATTCCTTACTTTATTTAGCCCACCCGGCCAATTAAGGAGAGACTAGCAGAAGGTTTAGCAAGGGATTCATTAGTTAATGTTTTAGTGTGTATTGGGGTTCGTGATAATTACTGTTCAACACGGTTTTATCTTGATTTGTGTTCATTTTGGATCTTGGATGAATGTTTTTCTTCCTTTACGTTACTATATTTTTTTATAAAGCTAAAAATTAATGTTTTTAAATGTTTCAAAGATAAAAACATGATTTTGACTAGATATAAACTTAACCATGATTTATAAATTAATTTCTAATGTTAAATAATGATTTAAACTTATTTTATGCAAATGTTCCTATGGATGTAACATATTACATAATATGCAAGATTTAGTGTAATTTGATGTTGAATTCAAATTTGAATGGATGTATATGTTTTATTTGATTTATGCATTGTATTTTTTAAATTTACATTTGTATATTTGGTTTTATTGGATGAAACACCGATCGATAGTCGATTTAGAGTTGGTGAATATTCCACGTGATAGAGTTTTGTGCATATTAATGGAAGCAAAATGGATGAAGGCTCAAATCGATGGAATAAGTGTATGGCTGAGTGCTGGAGTGGCAAATATGTAGAATTGATGCTGGAATTTGAAAGAAATTTACTAGGAAAATCGTTCGACACCAAACCATATGGCTCAATACCGAATGGTTTGAAAGTGATTAAAAGTGCAAGAGACACTTAGGTGGAAATGTGGGGGGTGCTTTAAGGTTGGCCTGACAGAACTACAATGTTCACTTCTAGAAATGATGGAGGACTGACCATCACCAAGCAAGTTGATGGAGCCATCCTCGAATTGTATTGGCTTAGTGTATCTTCATGTGACTCCAAGCTTAGGTGCAGAATACATGGAAGGAGCCTCGGGAAAAACTATAGGGGACTAGGAGTTGAAAGCACTTAGCCAAAAATGGCTAAATGTAAAATGAAATGGGATGGCACTAACTATGTCGGTTGGTACCAATCCGTTGCATTTTCGAGGAATCTTAGAATGTCCTGGGTAATGTTGTCAAACCAATCGTAGGCCTAGATAATAGGTAGCTTGGAAGTTATGAACCGATGACGAACATTTTTGCAAGTAAAGGGATGATGCAAGAGTTTGACTTGGTGACTTCAAGCTTTAATTAGTGGAATTGCAAGGCCACTTCGAGATTCTCCTAGGGATGTACTAAAGGGACTTCGAGACTTACTGGTGAAGACTCTACGACTTGTGATGAATGTATAGAGGTGTTCAAGACTACAATGATTTGATGATGGGACTTGTATGATCCATAAAGGCAAGTTTGCTGTTGTGAACTTGTGAAGTGGAACGTTGATGTTTTCTGCTATGGAGACATGTGCTAAGGGATCGTTGATATTCAGAGGTTTTGATGTGTGCTCATAAAGAGGGGGTGTGTGAGGATGCTTACCCAAATTAGATCATACACTGGACCTCTTCCTGTAGATCTACGTACCTAGGACTTTTTGAAGTGGAGTCTAGTTCCCTAATTTTTAAAGTGATATGGAGTCGAGCACTATGAAACTAGGATGTTGAATAGTCTTTGACCATTGATAAGGTCATACAGATTATAATATATTTAATGCATTAAGCTAGTGATGTGCGGATGATTGATGGTTGCTATATTTGCTTTACTTTGCTAGGGATGTCACATGATTTGGGTGCTGTTGACTTGGATGCCTAAACACCTCCACATTGAGCCTTGAGTTGTAGTACATTTGTATGATGATGATAGTAGATTATCTTGTATTGTTCGATGCAACTCTTTGGATGCAAGGATAGGTCTTGTATGAATCTCCATCCCTTGTGTTCTATTTACAATAATGACTTTTTCATATATTGAGATTGCAGGTAACTCATATATCATACCTTGTGTCCTATCTTATGGATCCATGTGCATGGAGTCATATAAAGGATGACTAATAGGCTACACTTTTCATATATCTACTTTTGGAGCTTAACAACTTTATTTCTATAGTGCAACATTGTGAAGCTTGATCTATGCTATATTATCATATAGATGCGGTTTCATTTGAGCATATTATTTGATATATGAACTCTGCTCATATTTTCATAATTATAATGAACCTATTGTTGTACATTGATTATTTGGTTCATTGAAGAGATATTGCTATCTCGCTAATTTTATATCTATGTGATCATTATACATTATCCTATATATTATGAGATATATAAAAATTTCTTCTTTACATGATTACTACTTTGCATCTTCGCTATCGCTCTACATCAACCGGGTACTTATATAATGCAAATACAAGTACATTATGAACCAGGGGTATAGGGCAGTCGTCACATTTGGTATTAGAGCCTAGGTTACGCAGTTAACCTGATTTGATATGGGATCCATTAGAGATAAGGAGGAGTTACCACCTTAGAATCAATCGAATGATATATGAGATAGCATATTTGTTATATTTTTTGTTTTTAAAACTATTAAGTATTGTACACAGTACAAGTTGCATTGTATACATGACCATTTATGCAACTTTCTTTTTTGGGAAATGGATAATTCTTATTATAGATTGTAAGAATGAGCCGATATATAAGAAATGCGATTAAAAACTCTATCTCAAGAGTAGAAAAAGGAGCGATCTTGGGGGCGGCTAAGCTGGATATGCCAACTATGTTAGTTAATATGACGACGAACATGCTGTGAAACGCCCAAGGATGTGCTCCAACGGTTGCTATTAGTGGCGGTGCTTCGGTGAGGCGCTCAAAGCTGACTTTTCCAAGTTGAACAAACAATAATCTAGTATTGGTGGCAAACCATTCCAAAGAATGAAATAAACTATCGAAGTGCATGATTATTTGGATATTTGCCCCATTTTAGCCTTTATGTTGGACTTTAAATGTTTGAAAATATATTTATATTTTAGTAATTTGTTTCATTCCTTTTACAAGTGTTTACTAACTCATAATAGAGTATTTTAAAAGTAGTTTGAGATTATTAAGAATTATTAAAGAAGAGGGTTTGATATTAAATATATAGAACACATGGTTTTTTCAAGTTTCAAAGTGTTTTATAAACTTGTTATCTTAAAGTAATATTTTGGGAAATGTTTTAAAACTATTATAATTATTTTAAAAGCATTTTTAAAAGTATAAACAAATGATTTCTAAAGGGTTTAGGATTTTTTTAGTGGATAAATCGCGTTTTGTTTACTTGTTTGAAAACTAATTAACTATGCCTAACAATTAAATCTGACGACGTAGATTTCTTTATTTGTGAGAGTTAAAATTGATGTTCAAGAAGGGATAAAAGCAATAGTGCACTAACTTACCGACTTCCCTTTTGACCATGGAATGGTTAAGTTGGAATGTTGGAAACGTGTTAATTTTTTTATTTACTTGTTGAAAGGTAATTAAGTATGCTTAACACTAAAAGCCAATTAAGGAGGATTATCTATTCGTGAGGGTTAAGATTGGTGTTCGAGTAGGGATAAAAGCAATTGAGTTCAAGCCTACCGACTTCTCCCTTGACCAAGGAATTAGTAAGTTGGAAAGGCCGGAAGCATGTTAATTGTGTTGATTCCTATTCGTTTATGGAAGTTATTAATACTAAACTTAACATTAAAATTCGACGAGGTAGACTTGTCTTTCTATGAAAGTCAAGAATGGAGTGTCTAGGCAAGCCTTTGATATGCAACTTGTGCTCTAACTTATCTGCCTTCACCCTTAACTGCTGGATAGTATAAGTGAGAATGTCGGAAACATGTTAAGTATACAAAAATTAGTTTGTATAAGCGATTATTTTTGAAAAGATAGTCGATTATTCGATTATTGATTTTGATCTAATACAAACTTAGGAAGTATCTAAATGCTTCACTCTTTCATACCCTTTGAGAACCCCAAGTGTGGAGCACTAGAATGAAATGTCTTTATCTTTAATAACTTATATATACGATATACCCTAGGGAGGACTCCTCTTTATATAGTTTGTTTACTTCTAAAAGAATTGGAATTGAGTTTATCAAAAATTCATCGAATTAGTCTTGAACAGACCGAGATGGGTAAGTGTTTTCCTTACATATACACTTCAAAACTAGTGTATGAGTTCTATGTTTTGAAAGTGGTTGTAAAAGAAATGCTATAGAGTTGAACTATCTTTCCTAAGTTATAATTCCATAGGAGAGGTCAGTATTAGGATTCATCGGATGACTTATATGAGAATCTAAGGAGTGATTCATATTTTATTCAATTAATGAAGACCGGTGTGAGAGATGCCAAACGTGACCTCGACATCAAGAATGATAAAAAACATTATGGACTCATGGTCTGGAGTTTAGCTAACCCACGACAGGGTATATCAACTTCAAATCTAGAGTATGCTTATCGATGTTGGCATGGGGATTTGATGATACTTGGTTCCACATGGTTCTATAGGTTCGTGCGTGGGCCAGTTGTGTTTGCCTTAATGGTATATTTTATCTAGAGATATACGACGCTTAAGTTACTTTCTGAACCTTGTTAGATGGCTGGGCTCAGTTTATCTGAGGATGTCCAATGGAAAATCCATATGCGGACATGCCTTAGCAATTTTGATTGTAACCTACATATGTTTTGGTATGACCAATGTAAGCATCATCGCTATTTGTTATTTATATTCTACATCCTAGATATTATCCATTATATCACTATATTAAACTTAATGAATGGTTGGTTTCTTTTGAGGGGAAAAACATTATGGGAATCCATACGGTCTAATTTGTTATTGTTACAAGTATTCATGTATCTTGAGTTAACCCCTACCCGACTTATGTCTGATTCATGGTTTTTTTCCCTGAATCTGTGAAGCCGCACCCCGAGACCCGCATTATCAAAGAGTATTACATGGTAATATTGTCTGTTAATGCAGAGAATAGGGCTGGTTAGGAACGACCATCTATAGTCTTGTCTTAAATATCTATTGAATATGTCGATTAGTGCTCTATATTTTTTTCTAACTCAAGTGGATCGACATATCCAATAAATGCTTAATACAAAACTACAGGTGGCTATAAGATCTATCAAAACAAAAGACAACAACTCAAATGTTAAACACATCACAAAACAGCAGATAATCATATATATACACATGTATAGATACATCACAGAGTAAAAAAAATGATACATCACATATGTGGTATGACGACCATAATACAAACACGAGTCAAAAGAATATACATACCAGAGTAGCTATAAAAGGACTACTCAAAAACTATATCAAAAAGGCGATAGAAGAAAAGAGTCCATGCGAAAGCAGAATAGGCTAACTCCAAAGGTACCTAACTCGAAACACCTCGATCTGACCCGAGTATAAAATACACGGGTCAGTCTAGCCAAACATATCAGTTTAAGAGGATAAGCAGAAATAAAAGCATAAGAATAAGGGTAATGTTCTTCTTAAATAAGAAGGAACAATACTGAGTATAAGCATGAGTATAAGTATGGTATGGTTACTTAAAGTGTTGAGATGATATCACTTACACAAACATATAATCTCAAAAGAGATAAAACAATCCATAAAATGCTAAATATAACGAGCCTCGTATGATCGGCATATCAAAAATCATCAATAATGGTTTAGGGAAAATATTACCCCTAAAAAGGAGAAATCCCAAACCCGCCATATCGACAAACTCAAGGAAATCAAAGAAATTACCACCTCAAAAATATGCCACAAGGAAATCAAATATAACTCTCCAACATAGAGGAATATAATCCCAAATAAACGCTAGAAGGAAAATCTCATGTAATAATGCCAATAGGCAAATCTCAAATAATAACGCTAAAAGGAAAATCTCAAATAATGCCAATGTAGGCAACTCAAATTCCCATAAGGTAATCGTTATATATATATATATATATATATATATATATATATATATATATATAATGGCTCGAATGGACAACCATTAAAATGGCAATACACTCGGGAAATCAATGGAAACATCTCAAAATTTGCATGTGCTTTTGGTCGAAGCCTAACAAGTACCAATCTCAAGTATGGTATCACGTCTGAAGGCAAATACGTTATAATGACAAATACGCCGCAATGGCAAATATGCCGCAATGACAAATATGCCATAATGGAAAATGCCTCAATGGCAAACGTCTCGAGGAAAAATACTTCGCAATGGCAAACGCTGCAATGGAAATGACCGACAGGTCCAGTATTGGCAATACACCGCAATGGCAAATGTGTCACAAACTCTCGGAGGAACCCAAACAGTGTTAACATGTGTCCCATACCATACGTTTGCACTAATTTTTTTTACTAACAACTAGTAAATTTCACACCCAAAGCAGTAAAAAGTTTACCTCATCTCATTGGTAAACTCGACTCGAAGGTCAAAATGATCAAACAGACAAGTCGGAAATTAACCAATAAGATAAACGCAAGTGTCCCATACCATGTGTTTTATTCTCCTTCTCATTCACTCGAAATGTACAAAAACATGTAATCTATATATAAAATTATTTTTCTTTGGAAAATAAGCTATGAAAACCAATTCTCGAAATCAATTTGAAAACCCTATTTGAAAATTTCCCTTATTATAGAGAATAAATCGATTTTACATTTGAAAATAATTTAAAATATTATATAATAATTATTTTGAAATGCTTATAAATTTAAAAAATTATTTCAAATTGTATTGAAAAAATATGTGCTCGAAATCAAAGAAATCACTCAAACCGTCATTAAAATTCAATTCAAATTCAATTCAAATTTGAATTTCAAATTCATCAAAACTTGGCTGGCCTATTGATAGGCATCATAACCCTCAAAACATGAAGTAAAAGTCAAAAGTCGGATAGAAAAAGAACATAAAAATGCATAGGAAAAATAATACCTAGGTCTGAAATCTTCTCTAGGCTCAATTTTTGGACATGAAACAAGTCGCCAAACGACCTCTGATTGAAAATTGGTGTGCACAAAGTAGAAAAATTCAGTTTTCATAAGAAAAGAACCAATGAATTCTAACTAGAATTGAAAATTTTATGCTGTCCCAAACGTGGACTCAGGCCATGTTTGCAACAATTCAAAAACAAAAAATGTGCTCAGGCCTGAAAACCATCTTGGATTCAACTTAAGGCCTGAAACAGAGAACCAAACGACCTCATATTATGCTGAATAATTGTATGCACATACTAGAAAACTTCATCTTTCAAAAAAAAGATTCAATGAATTACGACTGGAAATGAAAAAGTTACACTATCTCAAACATGAACTCAGCCCATGTTTGCAATGGTTTGAAAATAACAAAAATGTATAGACCTGAAAATCATCCCAGTTTCAACTTTCAGACATGAAACAGAGGACGAAACGACCTCAGATTGAACTGAAAATTGGTATGAATATATTAGAAAACTTATCGTTCAATACAAAAAAGGATTGATGAATTCTAGCAAGAAATGAAAGAGATATGCTATCTCAAACATGGACTCGGACCATGTTTGTAGAAACTCGGAAAACAATGTGTACAGGCAAAAATCTGGGTTTGTGTTGATTTTCTACCACTGTTTGGAACATCCAAATGATAATATTTTTCAACCAAAATTTACGAAGTTCAAGGTCAACATGCAAACTACCAATGACATAAATCTGGCAATATTTCATTTCCGAAATAAAAAGTTGTAGGCTTCCAAAAGTAGCAATATGAAACTGATTTTAAAACAGAGAAAACAACAGCAGATATGTACGAACAGAGCGAATTTTTTACAGGTTCTTGTAATTTTGAGCTTGGGTCAACTAGGATTTTTGAGTATTACAACTCACCTTGCTGTATGGAGGGAAATACTTGGATTTTGGTTGCAAGTTGGAAGCTTTTTGCTTGATTATAAGCCTGTAGAGCTTGTAGAACAAGAGAACAGTGCGTGCAAAGGATGGTTTTACTGTAATTAGAAAATCACTTTCACAAATCAGAAATTTTGATTAAATTATGATGTAGGTTACCTAAGATTTATTCCCTAGATTGAAAAAGATAGCAATTTAATGAATTCAATTGAAGAAATTTGCTTGGATTTTAATTTAATGGAGGTGGGTTTACTGTAATTTTTTTAGGAAAGGAAGAAGAAGAGAAGTAAGAAAAATGAATGTACTAACTATTTTCTCACTTCGACAATCAGGCTAAGGAACACTAATGGGCCAATGGACCAAAATCAAAAGAAAATAAGATGGCTTAAGTTTATTAATCAACACTTAACTAAAATATGTACATATATCACATTATTCACACAACAAAATACATTTTCTTTATATTTTTACATAAGAAAAATATGTAAACTTGTATACTTATAAAATAAAACATTTTCTACCATAGAAAGAGATATATTTATATTTTGGAACATTTATATTATTAAAATCCTTTACTTCAAAAAATGCACTATTTTCATAATAAAATGCAACAGTCTATATTTTTTACTTTTAAAATTTAACAAAAATACTTTTCTCACTTAGAAAAATATTTCAAACCGTTTTCAAAATTATAGCCAAAACATATTTTTAAACCAATTTCCACCTTTTATTTAAATAAACCACCTTTAAAAATTACATACTTCTTTTAAAAATCATTAAAAGAAGTAAGTAGGCAATAATTAATATATATATATATATATATATATATTACATATTCTCTAAAAGATGGTCATTTTCAATTTATTATCAACCCAAACAAAATAAAATAAAGTTTGGAATTTTCTTTTCTCATTTTAAATTCCAAAATTCATTTTTTATTTCAAATAAACAATTTAAAATCTCCAATTTTAGTATAATTGACAATATTAAATTATAATTACCATTATAATTTAATATTGACAGTTAATCTCTAAACTAGGGTTGTTACAAAATCCCTCATTTACTCTTTAGAGTAGACTGAGTAAAGCATGATTTACTTTGGATGCTTTAGAGTTTAGGAGACGAGCCGAAGGCTTCCGTTATCTATCTTTGCTATTTTTGTTACACTGCATTATGTATGCATATATCAGCGTTCTGAGGACAAGTTGTTATAACTATCCAGGCTGATGATAGTACTTAGGTTTTGCAACTTTGAGTTTTCTATATTCGAAGTAACCCTTTGCACTATTTATTTGATATTAGTTATTATCGTTTTACTATGAGATTTTGATATTATGTCATTTCTTATTCTATTCTTTTTTTAATTTTACCATAATTATCTATCTTTCCAGCTTTTAGGTGCTTGGCACACGAATACCATGGACATATTTAATGTCGACATTCGATGGTCAAAAAGTCGGCTGTTACATTTGGTATCTGAGCTCAAGGCTGAACAAACACCTTGGCTTTGGTTAGGTATGGATCATTAGAGATAAGATAAGTGAAACACTAGAATGAGTCTAGTGTCTTGTATGTATGAGTGCATATTTGTATTTTCTATAAACCTACACCCCTTTTTAGCTTTCCTTTGGAATAATCTCTTTCTTTGAAATGACTCTATCTTTTCGAATCTTAAATATATTCTGCCATGTTCATGTAGTACAAACCATAAGTGCTAAAGCTCCCAATCCTCGAGGATGTAGAGATGGTCGAGGTAAAACTGTTACGAATGATGGAGGTCGAGCATCGAGGAATATTTCTCATGTTGGAACTGAAGGTAGATATTGTAGAGGAGGTCATGAAGGTCGGCCATAGATGAGATTTGGTTTGCTTTGTCATGATTACGAGAGGTTAAGGGGTAATAGGTTTAGTGGTTAGAAATGATTATAGAGGTTCAGTCTTGGCTTAGGTTGTGTGATTGTATACTCAAGGATATGGAGCTAGATGATGCAATGAAGCGTCCATTGGTGTTGCGACATCTGACAGACATGGCAATGGATTGGTGGAGTTCTATTACAACTGATGATCGAAAGAACGAATTCACATGGACCCAATTTAAGGAGGTATTTGAGATTAAGTTTATCTCGGAAGTCAGGAAGACTTTGTTGTTTAAGAGTTTCTCGGATCTAAAGCAAGAGGTAATGATTGTAGTGGAGTATGAGAACTGTTTCATTGCTTTGTCTCTCCGGTTGGGATTAGTTGACATGCCGCTGAAGAAGAATGAGATGTTCATTATTGGTATGCATCCTAAGTTCCATTGGATATGACTAATCATATCGTGATTTCCTTTGTAGATTTGGTGAATCTGGCTATGGGGATTGAGAGTTTGGTATTGAAGCCATCTATTTCTGCATCGATGGATAATAATAAGTGGAAGTTTCAACCACCAAGGGATATTTCTAGTTTCGCCTATCATAAATTTGGGAAGAAGGGGCATTTCGCTAGGAACTGTATGTCGATTGGGGAGGACAGATAGCGAAAGCACCATTGGTAAAGGCATTAGTTGCTAAGATACCGAAGCTAGAGCCACAGGCCGCCAAAGCTATGTTTTTTCCAAGGTACAGTTGCTAGAACTACCATCAGTCAGGTCATTTTGCTAGGGAGTGTCCTTGCTCCAAAGCGGTAATGGCCTGAGTTTTTGCTTTAGCTTCAGCACCTTCTACTTCTGCCACTACAAAGGGGAAGCAGGTTTTGGAAGGTATTCTATCTATTTTTGGCACTTCTGTTCGTGTCTTATTTGATACTGGTGCTTCTCTTAGTTTCATATCTCGTAATCTTGCCGATAGATTGGAACCTGAGCTAGTTATGGCTTTAGATTCTATTTGTATGTCGAGCCCTATTGGGGCTCGACCAATCTTTATATGATCTATTTAGGAGCTTTGATTTCTTAATTTGTCTAACTCTTTCCATGCGATCTATATATTCTAGGATTTATGGGTTTGGATGTTCTTCTTGGGATGGATTGGTTATCTTGATATTATGCAGTTCATGATTATATGAAAAGAACAATATCATTTAAGACACGGGGATGGAAAATTCTAGTATTGAATTATGGGGAGCCTAGTTCGCTTATGTGTTATTTTCTTTATTCTATGGATGTGGTGGAAGGAGAGTTGGGTTCAATCTCTATTGTTAGGGAATTTGCGAAAGTCTTCAAAGAGGTATCGTGTTTATCGGCTCATATGGAATTTCGCATTGATTTGGTTAAGGATGCAAAACCTATCATGTTTGAAACGACCCTATTTTTGAGTAACGTTATTTAGGACATTTAGTTAGTTAAATTAAATGAAATAATGTAAGTGGTTAAGGGATTGAGATTTGCGTTAATAGAGGGTAGCCATGCCAAATTAAGCTAATGAACTAAGGGGATTAAAATGAAATAAGTAAGGAAAATAGGATAAGGGCGATATAAGAATAAGTTATATTCTTATACCTTAAACCCTGAACCCTTAAGCCATATTCAGTTTACACAATCATAAACTAAAACAACGTAAGAAGAGGTCGACCACCATTAAGGAGAAGTAAGGGAAAGGTAAGCAAGAACAAGAGGAAAAGCTTAATCAAATTCATTCAAGATAAAAATCTCAAATCCTTAATAATAAAACTAAAGGTGAATAACTGTTTACATCTCATATTTTAATGATTTCGGTTCTAGATTAGATCCGTATATTTTTGTAAAGTTTATTGCCATGTTTTGAATGATAAGTAGTAATATATGCTTGTTGATGAATTATGTTTGCTCATCAAGATTTTATGATATGTTTTGATATGAAAAACCTATCAAATGACATCTAAATGCCTTGTAATTTTAGTATATGGTCAGAAATGAAATTTTAGGGATGGATTTCAAGTTTCATAATTTTCTAAATTAGTATGGATTTATTATTAATTTTCTAGTAAGAAAATGGTTAACCGGGTTTAAAATTAATCGTGGATATTTTATATTAGCTTTGGGTCATAAATTTATATATGTTAGAAAATGTATTAGAAGCCGTTTATTGGAATTTTTGGAGATTTTTTCTAAATTTTTTAATAAGTATATAAAATTGTTTAAGGTACAGGGCTTAAATGTTTTATATGTTTATAAAAGGAGAAGTGGCAATTTACAAAAGTTCTAAATTGTTATTTCTGAAATTCAGCAGCACTTTAGAAAAGAATTTAGAAAAGAAATTGGAAACCAATCATATGTTGACAAACAATGCAAGTTATTGAAAAGAATTTGCCTTTTTAAGTTAAAAATCAGTTTTTAGAAGGTTAGTTCTTGGTCTGGATTTGGTTAGAGAAGCTGCACAAAAGATTGAGTTAATTAAAGCTAGAATGAAAGAAGCTCGGTCTAGGAAGAAGAGTTATGCTGATAAGAGACAGTAAGACTTAGAATTCTCAATTGGAGATCATGTTTTTTTCAAAGTATCAACAATGAAGGGTGTGACAAGGTTTGGGAAATCAGGAAAGTTGGCACCAAGATTCGTTGGACATTTTCAATTGTAGAGAGGATCGGGAAACTCGCATATAGAGTAGAGTTACCGAACAGTATGGTAGGAGCCCATGATGTTTTTCATATTTCTCATCAAAGGAAGTGTATTTGAGATCAAGAGACTACTAGAACACTGACTATGTTAGATGACTTAGTGGTGGAACCGAATTTGACTATAGTTAGAAATCCAGTTCGTATAGTCGCGAGAGATGAGAAGAGGCTAAGGAAAAAGACAGTTAGATTAGTTAAGGTCCAGTGGAGTGACGACGAGAGGGACTGTACTCGAAAATTGAGAGCAGGATTTGATATGCTTATCCTTTCTTGTTTCATGGTATGTTTTACCTTTATGATTGATTTTGATGAGTGCCTTATTTTAATTTCGAGGACGAAATTTTTTAAGAAGGGGAATCTATAATGACCCTAATTTTGAATAACATTATTTAGAACATTTAATTAGTTAAATTAAATGATATAATGTAGGTGGTTAAGGGATTGAGATTTGCATTAATAGAGGATAGCCTGCAAATTAAGCTAATGAACTAAGGGGATTAAAATGAAATAAATAAGGGAAATAGGATAAGGGCAATGTAGGAATAAGTTATATTCTTATACCTTAAACCCTAAACCTTAAGCCATATTCATTTTACACGTTCATAAACTAAAACAAACCGAAGAAGAGGCCGACCACCTTTAAGGAGAAGTAAGGGGAAGGTAAGAAAGAACCGAGAGGAAAAGCTTAATCAAATTCATTCAAGATCTAATCTCAAATCCTTAACAATAAAGATAAAGGTGAATAATAGTTTTCATCTCATATTTTGATGATTTCGGTTCGAGATTAGATCCGTATATTTTGTAAAGTATTTCCATGTTTTGAATGATAAGTAGATATATGTTCTTGTTGATGAATTATGTTTTCTCATATAGATTTTATGATAAGTTTTGATTTGAAAAACCGATCAAATGACGTCTAAATGCCTTGCGATTTTTGTATATGGCCAGAAATGATATTTTAGAAATGGGTTTCAAGTTTCATAATTTTCTATATTAATGTGGATTTATTATTAATTTTCTAGTGAAGAAAATGGTTAATTGAGTTTAATATTAATTGTGGATATTTGTTGGAAAACGTATTAAAAGCGATTTATTGGAATTTTTGAGGAATTTTCCGAATTTTTTTAATAAGTATATAATATTAGTTGAGTTATGAGACATAAATGTTTTATATGTTTATAAAAGGAGAAGAGCCAATTTGTAAACGTTTTAAATTGTTATTTTTGAAATTCACCACTTTCGGCAGCACCTTTTGACTACATACTTCCGCCTCCATCTAGATCGAAACCAATACACATGGTATCAAAGACTTGGTACGTAGTGGATTGGATATATGTGAAAGGTATAGAGTCGAAACAGGGCTTTCGAAGGGGGTCGAGACCTTGTTTTGCTTTCAAAAGAAAATGTGTTTTCTTTGCTTTCGAAAAGAATGCTTCCGAATAAGATAGCTTTCGACTCGGTCAAATGGTTTTAAGGGAAAGAGCTTTCAAAAGATGTTGCACCATTGTTTTAATAAATTGCTTTCGAAGGGGTCGAAACCCAACCTGCCGCCTTTTACCTTTCGAAGCACTATCTTCGAAAGGGTTCCTTTGTTTTAAAATTAGAGCCGCTTCTCCAATGCTTTTGAAGGGATTGGTTTTGACACTATCCACTTCTTTTACTTAAGAAATTGCTTTCGATGGAGTGCTTTCGTCTTAGTTATTTTTCAGACCCTTTGTTCTATTGAAAGATAAACCCATAGAGTTCGAATGGAATGGTTTTTAATGGTTTTCAAAACTATTTTACACAAGCTCTTATTTGAACCTAATACTTTCGAAAGATTTGTTTTGAGTAAAGAACTTTAATGCTTTCAAAAGATTTAAATGAAGGTTTCAAAGGGGGAGGCTCCCCAATGGTTTCAAATGGTACTTAAAGCATTTTGAAAGGAAGGCTTCCAATTGTTTTCGAAAGGAAAGATTAAAGAGTTTTGAAAAGAGGATCTCTAAGGCTAAAGAGTTTCGAAGGGGCACCTTCAATGATTTCAAAAGGGTTGTTTAAATATTTTAAACAAAGGTTTCGAAAGGTTTATCTTGGCTTTATGTCTTAAGAGTTTTTAAGTTAAAAAGGTTTTAACTTACTTTGGAGGGATAGGTAACCCTCAATATATTTCGTGAACATTGTTTTGAGTAAAGTATATATAACATGGAAAATAGACTTGACTAAAGAAAAAGCATGTTTCCCTTGTTTAAGTAAGATTTAAAGAGTTAAATTAATTTGAAAGGTTTTCAAGGAAAATTTGATGGGTGGTTAACCCAAAATAAATGATTCAGATATTTGAATACCAGATGAGACTGGTGTAGGGTCGTGCCCTATACATTAGCTATAGCTCCTATCTAATTTAGTCCAAAATTCCAGTGTGTAGGGCTTAGTCATAGGTAAGACTTAAATGATGGATACATATAGAAAAGAATATATACATAGAAGGATGATAGGTTATTGGTGAGCCAGCAAATTAGGATCATGTGAACCTCGAAGAAGTAAGTTAAGAACAGACCGTCCAGAAGTTTGTCTAACAAACATTAGATTATTTGTTTATTTTGTCTGGTAGGCCCGAGTAAACCAACGATTAGTATATAGCTAAACAAACCTATATTTATGGACATATGGTCCATTTATTACTTGTTTTTAGTATATATGATATTGCTCTTATTGTTATAATCAATAGATTATTCAGTTTGATTATAGGATTCTGATTTGCAAAAAGATATGTTTTAAAGGGATATTAGTGAGGGGAAACCTGTTCCACTAAGTGACATAGTCACACCTAATATTAGTTAACCGAGATGTAATTGTATTACTCACACCAGGCTATATGTCCGACTCAAAGTTTATGTTTTTCCTCTTAAACACTCTGGTGCTTAAAATTAATTTGAGTATATTGAGAGTTAAGGATTTACAGGTTTAGTTGGTGGATGAATAAAGCTTCTGAAGACATGTAGGAGGCAAAGTTAGCTATTTAGGAGTTTCTATTTAGTTTTATTTCCACTGTGATGTATTAAGACTTTTGTGTATATTTAGTACTCTGATCATCCAAGGGGGCTTCTTCGTATGTCGCTCTTGGTATATTTTGTAATAATTATATTTGATCAAAACTTGAGAATCAATTATAGGATTATGTAAATTAAATATAAAATATTGCTTTGAAAATGTAATTAGAAAAGTTGTATTAATCTGTGATGATTTTATTTCATATTCATGTACTTCTAATATTATGGATAATATTAACATCACCATATTTTGTCACCGGAAGTTAATACTATGGATGATTACAACATTTGTAATGCTTAGCTTCGGGCCTCAAGATAGGGGGTGTTACACTATTCGTAGACTTGCATCGAAGGAAAGGTTGTAGCTATCAAATCAGGTTAGCAATTTTTTGTAGAAAGGCTTGATATATTCAAGTCATTCGAATCAGGGAGCAGCGTCGTCTTCGCAACAAAGGCAGATGGTTTCAATAACTTGTGGATTATTGTAAGATCTATAAGCAAACTGTTAGGAATAAGTGTCATTTGCCTAGGATAGATGACTTTTTCAGCCACCTTCATGGAGCTTAAGTATTTTCTCAGCTTAGTCATGCTACGGGGTTCCATCAATTGAGGGTGGAAGAGGAGAGTGTATTAGCTTTTAGATCGGATCAGTTTTATGAGTGGTTCGTTATGCCGTTCGGCCTAACTAATCCTTTAGTATATTTCGTGGACCAAATAAATTGGGTTTTCCAAGACATGCTGAATAAGTTTGTCCTTGTATTTATTGATGGTGTTCTAGTCTACTCCAAGACCAAGGAGGAACATACGCACTAATTGAGGATTGTATTAGAAACACCGAGAGAGCATGTGCTGAGGGCCAAGTTCTTAAAGGGTCACTTTTGGCGTTCAGAAGTTAGGTTCTTAGGTCATGTTGTTTCGGCGGATGCTATTTCCATTGCTACCGCTAAGGTTATAGCCATTTATGACTAGAAGAGGGCCAAAAAGTGCAACTAATATTAAGAGCATTCTAGGTCTAGTAAGTTATTACAGGAAATTTATATAGGATTTCTCGAAGATTGCCTCTCGATTAATGAACTTGACAAAGAAAGACGTCAAATTTGTTTGGACAGATAAATGCAAGCAAGCCTTCATAGAGATAAAGGAAAAGTTGATTGTTGCTCCTATATTTACTGTGCCAGATTGAGGTGAGGGTTTGACTATTTACACTAATGCTTATGGAATAGGTTTAGGTGATGTGTTGATGCAGCGTGAAAGATTTATAGCTTATGCGAGTCGATAGCTCAAACCGCATGAAGCGAGATACACAACTCATAACTTGGAGTTGTTAGCGGTGGTATTTGCATTGAAGATGTGGAGGCATCATTTGATAGATGAGAGTTTCAAGTTGTATATGGAACGTAAATCCTTAAATTATCTCTTCACGTAGAAGGACCTTAATATAAGGAAATAAAGGTGATTGGAGTTTCTTACAGCTTATGATCTAGTTATCTCATATACACCGAAGAAAGCTAATATAGTAGCTGACACGCACATTAGGAGGTATGCACTTGTGGAGTTTATACATACATTCTGGTGGGAAGTTATCAGGACATTATACATACATTCTGGTGGGAAGGTACGAAAAGAGACGTCTCTATATTTGTTAGCAAATATGCTAACTTCCAGCAAATAAAAGGTATTCACTAGAAGATAGCAGGACAACGTCAAATACTTTAGGTTTCAAAGTGGAAGTGGGAGTAGATTTCTACGGATTTCATTGACTATTTGCCGAGGTTAAGGAGAGGTAACGAAGGTGAATGGGTAATCATGGGTCGATTAATGAAAAGTGTGCACTACTTACCTGTTAAGGCTACGAGGACAGCTTCTAATTTAGCTAAGTTATATGCTAGAGATATCATCAAATTGTATGTTGTTCCTTATGATATCATGAGTGATGGAGATCTGATATTCACAAGCTATTTTTGGAAGGGTTTGCATGAGGCTTTGGAGAACGAGCTTAGTTTTAGTACCGCTTCCAACAATAGACTTATGGGCAAACAGAGAGGCTAAACGGCATTTTAGAGGACATTCTTTAATCTTGCATAGAGAGTTAGAGTTATGAAGATGGGAGGCATAGAGAGTTAGAGTTCTTAGTTGGAGACTTTGTATTTGTGAAGGTTTCTCCGATAAGAAGTGTATTTCGGTTTGCAATGGCTGGAAGTTGGCTCCTTATTATTTAAGAGCTTTCCTAATTTTGGAGAGGATTGGTACACTCGCGTATAGATTCGAATCACCGACTAGATTATCGGTTGTGCATAGTTTATTTCATGTATTGCATTTGTGTAAGTATGTGCATGATCCTTTGATGATAGTAGAAGCATCACAGTAGGAGGACTTGGAGATTTAGCCGAACTTGACTGTATTAAGATAGCCTATTCGTATTGTTGATAGAGATACAAAGCGATTAAGAACTAATGTTGTTAAGTTAGTCAAGGTACATTGGGGAGAGGATGCTCGGGGTTGTACATGGGAGACGGATGATAGTTTGAGGCTTTCCTATCCAGAGTTGTTCTAGGCTAGAGATTTCTTATCTTAGTCTCGTGTATCTTTTGTAATGTTCTCAGCGTTTGAGGTGGAGTCACTTAGTTTTCATCTGGTTTGTAGTTTAGTTTGTATATAGTGTTAACAGTACTGTATATATATGTATCTTGTTCTACTATCTTCTTTTACTATTGTTTTTGTTTGAATTTAAGGATGAAATGTTCTAAGTGAGGAAGAATGCAACGACCTGGAAATTCGAACACTTCGTCTTTAAATATTATAACCTTTTGAAATATAGTTAAGTGTTATGAATGTGATTTTATGACCTTAATAAACATCCTTTAATTAATGAACAATGGTAAGATACTTTTTTTTGAAATTTGTTTACAAAAATTTATTCTTCGAAGAAATATCGATAATGTGACCGAAAATCGGTTTGTCGGTAAATAGCTTTTTGATCGATATAAATTGTTCAAACTCTTCTATGGTAAGTAATGAATATATGAACACATTAGGAAGTAAATAGCACCCTTTTCTTCATGAGGTAATTGGAATGTTCTAGAAGTTTCTAATGGATAAGAGATATTTAAATGAAAGGGGTATAATGGTTATTTGCTAAAGATAAGAGGTGTAAAGGAGAAGTGATAGGCATGTGGATAGGTGAGCTTTCAATGGCATAATGGAGGTAAGAGAAAGCTTAGGCAAGACCGTTTAAAGCTTATAAAAGGAAGAGCATACCCCTAGAATTCATTTCCACATTTTCTACATAAAAAGATATCACGCTTCCATGTCATTCTCTACATAAAATTTCTAAACAAAATAATTTCAAAACACATCCAATTCAAATCAAACTTGGACTAAAGGCTTAGGACAACGTTAAAAAATCTCTTAGCTACTTGAACTTGGAGGAAACTCACAACTCCACTCTTAGAGCATAGTCGTGAGCAATAAGGGCTATAATAGCCTTAAAATCAAGTGAAAGGGTAAGGTGGAGGTATGAAGTTAGATGTTGCAAGGTAGAGGTTGGACTTGCTTGTTTACTTGCTTAAGAGTAAGCAAACTCACAACCTTGAATGAAAATATATTGTGTATATTTGCTTGTGATTGAATAATTCTTTATGATTGAATGGATCTTGATATATGTTGTAATATTGATATTTGTTTGTAATATTCTTTCGATTTTTGCTTTGAAAGCAATATGCATATGTAATCCATATATATAGACTTGAATGGACATGTGGACTTGTAGCATAGCCTTCGAACAACGCACATTAGTTGTAGTTGAACTTTGACTAGGTTGGAGTTGGATTTGAAAGTGCTCTTATAGTGATGGTCGCTAATTGAAACACTTAAGAATTGCCTTGTGCTCGACAATTTCTATGGAACTTCAAAGAGATATACTTAGGAATTTCTCACCATATTATGATTTTTATAGATATGATTGCTTCAAAAAATGGTTTAAATGTTAAAAAGTTAAATATCTTATGGAAAAGTGGCCAAAACTTATGCTTGTGCAAAACTGCCACATTTTAGCCTTTGTGTTCGACTTTAAATGTTCGAAAAATATATTTAAATTTAAATAATTCATTTCATTCATTTTACAAATGTTTATTAACTCATAATAGAGTACTTTAAAAGTGGCTTGGGAAAGAATTCGTTATGAATTTTTAAAGAAGAGGGTTTAATATTAAATATATGGAAAACATGGTTTTCCAAGTTTCAAAGTATTTTATAATTATTTATCTTCAAGTAGTACTTTAGTAATGTTATATAAGTATTTTAAAAGCATTTTTAGAAGTATAAACAAATGATTTCAAAAGGGTTTAGGAATTTCTTAGTGGCTAAATCGTGTTTTGTTTACTTGTTTAAAAAGTAATTAACTATGTTTAACACTAAAAGTCGACAAGGTAGACTTCTCTATTTGAGAGAGTTATGATGTTCGAGTATGGATAAAATCAATAGTTCTCTAACCTATCGACTTCCTCTTAACCGAGAAATAGTTAAGTTGGAATATTGGAAAAGTGTTATTCTTGTTGAAAGGTAATTAACTATGCCTAACGCTAAAAGGCGACGAAGTAAGCTTATCTATTTGTGAGAGTTAAGATTGATGTTCAAGTAGGGATAGAAGCAATTAGGCTCTAACCTACCCGCTTCACTCTTGATCGAGGAATGGTTAAGTTGGGAAGGTCGGAAACGTGTTAATCGTGTTGATTACTTATTCTTTTGTGGAAGTCATTAATACTATAATTAACACTAGAATCCAACGAGGTAGACTTATCTATTTGTGAGAGTCAAAAATGAAGTGCCTAGACAAGGCTTTGATATGAAACCAGTGCTCTGACTTACATGGTTTCACCCTTGACCGAGGATAGTATAAGTTGGAATGTCAGAAATGTGTTAAGTATACGAACATTGATTTGTATAAGCGATTGTTTTTGACTAGATAGTCGATTAGTCAACCATCGATCTTGACACTAATACAAAATTAGGAAGTATCTAAAAATTTCACGATTTCATACCCTTTGAGAACCCCCAGGGAGGAGCATTGGTATGACACATCTTTAGCTTTAAGAACTTACATGTACGAGATCCCCGAAGGAAGACTCCTCTTTAAATAACTCGCTTGCTGCTGAAAAAACCGAAACTGAGTTTAATGGAAATTCACCGAATTAGTAAGTTTTTACTTACCAAATACCACTTCAAAACTAGTGTACCAGTTTAATGTTTTGGAGGAGGTTGTGAAAGGAATACCATATAGTTGAACTATCTATCCTAAGGTTAAAGTCCAAGGAAGAGGTCAGCGTTAGCATTCGTCGAACGACTTATTCAAGAATCTAGGGAGTGATTAATGTTCTGTTCGAGTAATGAAGACTCGTGTGAGAGATGGCAAAAGTAACCTCGACATTGAAAATGCTAGAAAACATAGTAGGACGCACAACTTAGGGTTTAGCTAACTCATGAATGGGTATATAAACTTCAAATCCAGAGTATGCTTGTCGCTGTTGGCTGGGAGTTGATGATACTTGGTTCCATGTAGTTCTACAGGTTCGACATGGGCTAGTTTTGTTGACCTTAATTATTTGTTTTATCTAGGGATATACGACATTCGGAGGTACTTTTTGACTTGTAACATTCCTGTTTTTAAATCAAATTTAAATTGGTAAGTAATTTAGTTTTTGAAAATAAATTGTGAATTAATTTGGTATTTTCCAAATTTAATAGATATTTGTTTGTTTATTAATATAAATGAATATAAATACGATTTTAAAATAGAAATTCTAATTGGGAATTCAGAAATAAATATTTTGAATAATATATTAATTATAAATTTGACTGGAAACTCTATTTCAACATTTGTAAAAATTTGTTTTCTAATATATATTAAACATATGTAATATATATATTTTGAAAGTTATATTTGAGTTCAATAAACTAAATTTTCAAAAGATATTTGAAAGATAAATTTTAATTTTGACGTAGATCATTCTAAAAAGTTGTTTAAAATTAAATTTATATTTAAAAAACTTATATACGCGTTTATTTATTTAGTATAATTAGATTTCAAACTTATTTTCATATAAAATTTTAAATATATAAAATGTATGAATATAAAGACAAGAATAAATAGGAAAGATATGAAACATAATTTATAATAACATAAGGTTTAAAATGAAATCTATAAATTAATTAAAATTTAGGATTAAACACAATTTTAATCAAATATGACATTTGTAAGATAAGGAGAGTATGTAATAGCAAGTGTTAGAAGAATATAATATGAATTAACAAATGTAAGATAAGTAACTACTTAGTAATAACAAGTGTAAAAAATGTTTTCTCATTTTAATTTGAATTATATAAAAGTATATTTGAGTAAAAACAGGCTGCATTTCCATTCATCTCAAAAGGTAAAACTAGAAAACTAAAAAACTAAAAACCAAAAAATCATTTCAAACCTAAACACAAATCTGAAAAAAAACTTAGATCAAACAAAAAGCCTCGGCTCATTAGCAATCAAACTCAGATCAACAACTTCAGTTTCAAAACTTTTTTTTATCCAGTTCAAGTTTCCAGATTTCCAAATCTGGACAGTGCCTGATCAAACAAAGCAAGATCAGATGCAACTGCAAATTCAAGCTGCATTCAATCCAAAAAGAAAAAGAAGAATCAAAAATAAAATTCAATTCATTTCAAAACACTTGGCTGATAAAGGAGCAAGTTAATGATCATATCATCAAGCTTCAAAACAGCTCAACAAATCAATTCCAGATTTTAAGCAAAACACCGTGGTTCAAATCTATCAGGTGAGCAGACTTACCTTTGTTCTGATTTTTGATTTGATGTTGTGATAATGTTGAAGTTGCAAATATGTTTGTGGGCATGCAAATATGCATGTATGTATGTAGAAATGAATGAGTGCATGTTTGGGAACAAAGCAAATGCTCTGTTCTAGGTTAACAGGTTTTCAAACCTGTTTTCAAAAATTCAAATCCCTATCTCTAATCTTCTTTAGACCTTAGGATTTAAACAAAATATGTTTGCCTAATCAAAATCTAGTTTTTAAAAATATTTTTAAGAAAAATTTGGAAATACAATTTGATCTGGATTAAGAATACATAGTGGACTTAAAGCATGTTGTAAACTCGAGTGCCAAGATTTACTATTTCACTTACATTATCAGATTCAACTTTGAAAAACATGATTTATGAAAACAAAATCAAAATTTTTAGCTGTGTTTTAGGAGGCATTCCTGACATGAACAGAAAATGCAATTTGGTCAATTTCTGGTGAACGGCAATGAACTGGACGGCGGGGTTCATGCTGGAGATAGTGGAAGTTTCGTGATCATTAGAAAAATGGTCGAAAAAATTATAAACCGCCGTGGTGATCTAGCACGAGCAAATTAGGGTTTAATCACCTGGAATGGTCGACTTGGGATTTCGAAATAATGCACTGTCAATTGAGAACCAGGGTCAATCGCAGGTGGGGGATTGAGTACGTAGTTAAACAACGAGGCTCTAGACGTGGTGATGCAAACTCAGGCGATCGAAGGTTGTGGCCAGAGGCGGTTCTTTCGATTGAAAATTGTTCCAGTTAATTCTTTTATACTTGATTTTGATTCTGGGCGAATCAGTTGGAACTGGGTGCTGAAGTTCGTCAACGAGGTCGAGGGTGACTCGTGGGTGGTCGCGGCATCGAGCAGTGATGACCGAAATAGTGATGCAGGTGCACGCGTGCACTTGTACATCTAGCGTTGCTGAGATGTTGGAGAAGACGTGATATTCTCGAGTTGGATCTCGGGTTGGATCCATGCATGACTCGAAGTAAAAGGTGATGGGAAAGACTCGAAGTCGGTCCCGAGTATTTAAGGGTTTGGCCTGAGTTTTCAAATCTTGATTTTATAACAAGTCTAAAAATTTAAGCTTAATCAAGGTTAAATGATTTCTAGCCATTTCTTTTTAAAAAAATATATTTAATGTTTTATATTAAGATGGAATTTATTAAAGATTTGAGAGATAAAATTATTTTAGTTTAAAATGTTTTTAATATGTAACCTTCGTCTATGAAAAGTTTAGTTTTTTTTATAAAAACTTAATTTTGTTATTAAGTAAAAAATTAAGAATGGAGAGTTTTGAATCTTTAATTTAACTTAAAGGTTTAAGTTAAGGTGGTTAATTACAAGATTATTAAACAAGGTGAAGTAATTTATTAAGATAGAATGTTTTATCTTTTAATTAATCAAGTTCTTAAATAATTAATGATGAATTATTAATAAAAGAAATTAAAAGATTATTACTTAAAGAAGGATTAATTAATGAGATTTATTAAAGGATAATAACTTAATATAAGGAGTAATTTATTAAGGATTGGTTAATAAATTTGTAATTTAAAGATTTATTAAGTGAGTAAAGGTTAATTACTTAATAATTTAAAGGTTGATTAATTGATGATTAAAAGTTAATTAATTTATAATTACTTAATGTAATTAAGGGACATTTAATCATGTAATTAACTTAAAATTAAAATAATAAATGAAGGTGATTAAGAAATGATAATTAATTAAGGGATATTTAATTAATGTAATTAATTAAGGATAATTAATTAAAGGATAATTAAATAATTAAAGGATAATTAATTAATGATTAAAGGTAAATTAATAAATGATTAAAGGATAATTAATTAACATGGTTTGTAATTAATAAATCAAGATTTACTAATTAATTCATGAGTAATTAATTTAATTGAAAATTGAATTGAATTAATTTAGGATTAAACAATTAATTAATCCTGTTTATAAATGATTATTGAATGCTTGGATTGCTTATGAATGCTTACATTGTATGAAATGCCTTGAATTGATTGTTATCTCTGGACTGTAATATTCTATTCTATTAATTGAGCTGTGTGTAATTTATTTATTTATTTATCTTTGATACATTTATCTGTGAATCTATGAATGAAGATAAGCGCTTTAGGATAAGACCGCTTATCAATATTGTTGTGTTTGAATCTGTGATGATTGATGATATTGCACTATTGTGTAAAACCCCTGGACTACACCTTACACACACAAATATTGATTGCACGAGGAAATTGGTTGAGTCACATATTTTTGAAATGGTTTTAAAGTTGAATTTTGAATACAAATAATTTGGGTTAAATATGAAATTTTGAAAAGAAATTTTGAAGATAAAAGTTATTTTGAATAACTTGATAAGGTTTTGAAATTTAAATAATTTTGTTTGAATTTAAATTCAAGATTGGAAATTGAATTCTATGTTTGGAAATTATGGTTTAAAAAGGGTATACAAGTTATAAATGTGTTACATGAGATCTTAAACCATTTTAGAAGTATTGTTTCGAGAATTTGAATTTAACCCAAGTTTTATACATGAAGGGATTTAACTAGTGCAAATGTAATCGGATTTTTCTAAAACAAAAACTATTTGTTTTTAAATAATAATAGCTTTTATATAAATAAAGGATTTCCAATTTGAAAGATTTCAAATTTGAAAAGGAAAATATTTTTGAAAGCTATGAATGAATCTTTGCGAAATATGGTTGGACCTTGTTTTGAAATTGAAGAGGATTTTAAATGGTGTATCTTTTATATAAAAGATTTGAAATGGGAATTATTTTGAAAATTATGAATGAATCTTTGAAAAGGGTTTTGAAAGCTATAAATCGAGTCTTTGATTTAATGATTGGATAAGTTAATCCAGTAATGGTCGAAACAGGAATAGTGGCAGCAAGGTTATTTAGGGGTAGCGCCCCTTGAGGTTATGTCCCTTCCCTTCTGGATTATAAGTGGTATTATGGTATGAAGCCCAGATACTTAACTTTGTGATTGCTGCAAAACTTATTGCTTTGTGGTTGTTGGTTGATAGGCGCCTCAGATAATGGTTGCTAATGACCGGGGGGTGGCATACTTGTGTCAGTAGTTACCTAGTTACAGAGGTAACCCGGCCTTGTGTAGCAGAGATCCGGTTAGATTCTCGGGGGCGTCCCTCCAGAGGCGTTCCATTTTGTGTGGGAAGTTCCTTCGCCTGACCATTTGTTGGAAATCCAAAGAAACAATACGCGCCCTGTACAGTTTTAGTTGTATAACCTTCCATGGAATGTGGCGGTAACCTGCTATTGAACATGTTAGCTATAGTAGGCATAAGTGTGGAATGTCTATGCTGGCTAAGATTAATATTATACTTTTGAAAGATTTTATGCACTATGCACTAATAATAATATCAAAAGGTTTTGCGTATCAAGCATGTTTGACTATCATAATGAGAAATCTCCTCCAATTCTGCGTTTGCGTTGTGTGCACGGTGGAAGGCCTTATGGTAGTTTCATTTTCCAAAAAGTATTGCGAATTTCAATTTTAAATTCTTTTGCTGATTGTTTTAAAGACAAACTGTTTTTTTTTTCTTATACCAGTCCCATGACTGATCCGGAGTTTATTGTTCCCTTCCAAAACTCTGGGTGCCCATAATTTTCCACTCGGGCAGTCTAGAGTTGGATTTTTCAGATAATCTAATAATAGGCGTAGATTCGATATCTTTGAAGCCTTTGGACCTTGGAGATCACATTTGTTTCATTCTGGAGTTACCTAGTTTGCTTATTGCATCGAGATGATGGTTCGAGCTATCTTTGTTTAGAGATAGAGTTGCAGTTGCAATATGGAGATGAATTCTATTGAAGATATTCTTCCCGCTGTTGTATCTCTGATATTGATATCTTTTGTATCAAATTCTCGTATCGAATATTGTATATCAATAATATTCATTTTTCTTCCGCTGTGTTGTTATACTAAATGTGTTATAAGCTCCGGCACAAATCGGATTTCAACGGTTGAATCTGCGGCATTCGAGTACAAGTGAAGTACGGGTGTTGATTTTCGAACGTTGTAATTTGGGTCCTGATAACTTGGTATCAGAGATGAAGGTTGGAACTTTAGCTCAGGAGTATAACACATTAGGTAACTCATAAGAGATAGGGTGAAGTATACCCTAGAATGAGTATATCCCTAAGTGAGTATATCCCTAAGATATCCGTTCATATACCTCAGTAAATTCTCCTACTATTCACTGATAGTGAGTATGAGTGCAAGAAGAGGACGAGATATGGGACAGGGAAGTACGACTACAAATGGTCGATACCCTGCAATAACAAAAATATCTTTCTCTATCAATCTCCTTTGATTCAATTTCAGTTCTTTGATAGCTTCGTGGCAGCTCGAGGGAGAAGCTTCGGTGTTGTGGTAGCCTTGCGAATCGTTGTAGATAAGTTCAATTTCGTATTCTCATCTTCAGTCTTAACTTTAATAAATTGGAAATTTTAAATTGAGATAAAATGGTTAACTAAAATATGAAGTTAAATTGGATTGTATCGAAAGAACAATTTCAGTCAAAACTAAAGTTTGAAATTCTATTGTAATTTCTTGTGTCGATCAAAGTCCGAAGAGAGACAAGTTGGTGTATACTTTGGATATTCCAACCTGGATTGAGTATCCATTATTTGTTCTTTTGCGCCCAGATATATTCTACGAACGGTTAGTTATCCGTCGGACTAACCAATACTCTTGTATATTCGTAGACCAGGAGACTCGAGTATCTTATGTAGTATCAAATGAGTTCATTCTCATAATTTTTGATGATATTCTGATTGTTAAGCCAAATACAGAGTAGATATTCAGTTTGACCTAGAAAACTATTTCTCTATCTTTGTGTATCCATCCTTTGTTGGTTTCCCTAGCAAATTTCTAGGACAAAATTTTCTTAAGGGAGGAATCTGTAATATTCCTGTTTTTAAATCAAATTTAAATTGGTAAGTAATTTAATTTTTGAAATTAAATTGTGAATTAATTTGGTATTTTCCAAATTTAATAGATATTTGTTTGTTTATTAATATAAATGAATATAAATATGATTTTAAAATAGAAATTCTAATTCAGAATTCAGAAATAAATATTTTGAATAATATATTAATTGTAAATTTGATTGGAAACTCTATTTCAACATTTTCTAATATATATTAAAATATGTAATATATATTTTGAAAGTTATATTGGAGTTCAATAAAGTAAATTTTCAAAAGATATTTGAAAGATAAATTTTAATTTGACATAGATCATTCTAGAAAGTTGTTTAAAATTAAATTTATATTCTAAAAACTTATATATCTTTATATATGTGTTTATTTATTTAGTATAATTAGATTTCAAACTTATTCATATAAAATTATAAATATATAAAATGTATGAATATAAAGATAAGAATAAATAGGAAAGATATGAAACATAATTTATAATAACATAAGGTTTAAAACGAAATCTGTAAATTAATTAAAACTTAGGATTTAAACACAATTTTAATCAAATATGACATTTGTAAGATAAGGAGAGTATGTAATAGCAAGTGTTAAAAGAATATAATATGAATTAACAAATGTAAGATAAGTAACTACTTAGTATAACAAGTGTCAAAAATGTTTTCTCATTTTAATTGGAATTATATGAAAGTATATTTGAGTAAAACCGGGCTGCATTTTCATTCATCTCAAAAGGTAAAATAAGAAAACTAAAAACCAGAAAATCATTTCAAACCTGAACACAAATCTAAAAAAACTTAGATAAAAAAGCCTCAGCTCATTAGCAATCAAATTCAGATCAACAACTTCAGTTTCAAAACTTTTTTTATCCAGTTCAAGTTTCCAGATTTTCAAATCTGGACAGTGCCTGATCAGACAAAGCAAGATCAGATGCAACTGCAAATTCAAGCTGCATTCAATCCAAAAAGCAAAAGAAGAATCAAAAGTAAAATTCAATTCATTTCAAAAAACTAGCTTGATCAAGGAGCAAGTTAATGATCAGATCATCAAGCTTCAAAACAACTCAACAAATCAATTTCCAGATTTTAAGCAAAACACTGTGCTATGTTCAAATCCATCAGGTGAGCAGACTTACCTTTGTTCTGATTTTTGATTTGATGCTGTGATAAATGTTTAAGTGAAGTTGTAAATATGTTTGTGTGTGTGCAAATATGCATGTATGTATGTAGAAATGAATGAGTGCATGTCTAGGAACAAAGCAAATGCTCAGTTCTAAGTTAACAGGTTTTCAGACCTGTTTTCAAAAATTCAAATCCCTATCTCTAATCTTCTTTAGACCTTATGATTTAAAAAAAATGTGTATGTTAAATCAAGATCTAGTTTTTAATTTTTAAGAAAAATTTGGAAATAAAATTTGATCTGGATTAAGAATACATGGTGGACTTAAAGCATGTTGTAAACTCGAGTGCCAAGATTTACTGTTTCACTTACATTATCAGATTCAACTTTGAAAAACATGATTTTTGAAAAAAAAATCAAAATTTTTAACTGTGTTTTGGGGAGGCATTCTTGAGATGAACATAAAATGCAATTTGGTCAATTTCTGGTGAACGACCATGAACTAGATGGCAGCGTTCATGCTGGAGATAGGTCAAGGTATCGTGATCATTAGAAAAATGGTCGAAAAATTTATAAACCACCGTGGTGATCTAGCATGAGAAAATTAGGGTTTAATCACCTGGAATGGTCGACTTAGGATTTCGGAATAGTGCACTGTCGATAGAGAACCAAGATCAATCGCAGGTGGGGAATTGAGTATGTGGTTAAACAACGAGGCTTTAGACGTGGTGACACAAACTCAGGTGATCGGAGGTGGTGGCCATAGGCGGTTCTTTCGATCGAAAACTATTCCAGTTAATTCTTTTATGGTCAATTTTGATTCTGGTAGAATCAGTCGGAACTGGGTGATGGAGTTCGTCGACGAGGTCGAGGGTGACTCGTGGGTGGTCGCGGCATCGATCAATGATGATCGAAACAGTGGTGCAGGTGCACGCGTGCACTTGTATATCTGGCATTGCTGAGATGTTGGAGAAGACGTGATATTCTCGGGTTGGATCTCTTGTTGGATCCGTGCATGAATCGAAGTAAAAGGTGATGGGGAAAGACCAGAAGTCGGTCCCGAGTATTTAAGGGTTTGGCCCGAGTTTTCAAATCTTGATTTTATAACAAGTCTAAAAATTTAAGCTTAATCAAGGTTAAATGATTTGTTAACCATTTCTTTTAAAAAATATATTTAATGTTTTAAATTAAGATGGAATTTATTAAAGGTTTGAAGGATAAAATTATTTTAATTTAAAATGTTTTTAATATGTAACCTTTGTCTTTGAAAAGTTTAGTTTTTTTTATAAAAACTTAATTTTGTTATTAAGTAAAAAATTAAGAATGAAGAGTTTTGAATCTTTAATTTAACTTAAAGGTTTAAGTTAAGGTGGTTAATTACAAGATTATTAAACAAGGTAAAGTAATTTATTAAGATAGAATGTTTTATCTTTTAATTAGTCAACTTCTTAAATAATTAATGATGAATTATTAATAAAAGAAATTAAAAGATTATTACTTAAAGAAGGATTAATTACTGAGATTTATTAAAGGTAATTACTTAGTATAAGGAGTAATTTATTAAGGATTAGTTAATAAATTTGTAATTTAAAGATTTATTAAGTGAGTAAAGGTTAATTACTTAATAATTTAAAGGTTGATTAATTGATGATTAAAACTTAATTAATTTATAATTACTTAATGTAATTAAGGGATAATTAATTATGTAATTAACTTAAAATTAAATTAATAAATGAAGGTGATTAAGAAATGATAATTAATTAAGGGATAATTAATTAATGTAATTAATTAAGGATAATTAATTAAAGCATAATTAAATAATTAAAGGATAATTATTTAACGATTAAAGGTAAACTAATAAATGATTAAAGGATAATTAATTAACATGATTTGTAATTAATAAATCTAGATTTGATAATTAATTCATGAGTAGTTAATTTAATTGAAAATTGAATTGAATTAATTTTGGATTAAACAATTAATTAATCCTGTTTATAAATGATTATTGAATGCTTGGATTGCTTATGAATGTTTGCATTGCATGAAATGCCTTGAATTGATTGTTATGTCTGGCCTGTAATATTCTGTTCTATGAATTGAGCTGTGTGTAATTTATTAATTTATTTATTTATCTGTGATACATTTATCTATGAATCAGTGAATGAAAATAAGCGCTATAGGATTATACCGCTTATCGATATTGTTGTGTTTGAATCTGTGATGATTGATGATGTTGCGCTATTGTGTAAAACCCCTCTACACCATACACACACAAATATGGATTGCAAGAGGAAATTGGTTAAGTCACATATTTTTGAAATGGTTTTAAAGTTGAATTTTGAATTCAAATAATTTGGGTTAAATATGAAATTTTGAAAAGAAGTTTTGAAGATAAAAGTTATTTTGAATAACTTGATAAGGTTTTGAAATTAAAATAATTTGATCTGAATTTAAATTCAAGATTTGAAATTGAATTCTATATTTTAAAATTATGGTTTAGAAAGGGTATACAAGTTATAAATGTGTTTATATGGGATTTTAAACCTTTTTAAAAGTATTGTTTCGAGAATTTGAATTTAACCCAAGTTTTATACTTGAAGGGCTTTAACTCGTGCAAATGTAATCGGATTTTTTCGAAACGAAAACTATTTGTTTTTAAATAATAATAGCTTTCATATAAAGAAAGTATTTCCAATTTGAAAGATTTCAAATTTGAAAAGGAAAATGGTTTTGAAAGCTATGAATGATTCTTTGCGAAATATGGTTGAACCTTGTTTTGAAATTGAAGAGGATTTTAAATGGTGTATATTTTATATAAAAGATTTGAAATGGGACTGTTTAGAAAGTTATGAATGGATCTTTGGAAAGGGTTTTGAATGCTATAAATCGAGTCTTTGATTTAACGATTGGATGAGTTAATCCAATTTGAAAGGGAAATTGTTTAAATATGGTGAATGAATCTTTGTGAAAGATTGGTGAACTTTGTGAAGTAAATCTTTTTGTTTAAAAGATTAAAATGGTAATTTGTTTAAACCAATTGAAGAAAGGTTTTGGGCTTTAAGTTGTGACTTAATTAAGATCCCAATATCTATGTGTTTTTAAATATTGCTCCCATTATTCAGTTTAGCTGGGAGAGGACCTTGTGTCATATAACTCATTCCGAATAATGATACGACGTTATGGATAGCATTTGAAGGCCGGATATTTTTGAAAGCGGAAGGATAACCCGTCGAATGTCTCTACACCGAATGGCCCCGGTATAGAGATTTGATCACCCATTGTGATGGGGAGTCTGTACGTGATTAGGGATTATCCAGATTTGCAAGGGCTTCTTTGTGAAGTGCCTTCGGTTCTGTTCAAACCCAGAACAGACTTGTATGGATGTGTGTGTGACATTACACTTTAAGATGTAAAGGTGTTCTATCAAATACATTTCTGTTTGGTGGCGGAGATTTATTCTCTTAGCTTAACACCCTTCTCTGAGACATAAGAGCTTAGAGGTTATGTGGTCGATGGTTACTAGTGATACATTCCCAATTTGGTAATGTGGCATACAAAGTGCTGCTGATCATTTGTTGATCAAAGCATGGCTTTGTGAAAAGTGTAGCTTTGTGGACGAGGCTTCGTCGAGCCTCACAACCCGGTAATGGTTGAAATAGGAATCATGGCAGCAAGGTTATTTAGGGTTAGCGCCCTCTGAGGGTATGTCCATTCCCTTTTGGATTACAACTGGTATCATGGTATGGAGCCCAGATAGTTAACTTTGTGGTTTCTGCAAAATTTATTGCTTTATGGTGTTGGTTGATAGGCGCCTCGGATAAAGGTTGCTAACGACCGGGAGGTGGCATACTCATGTCAGTAGTTACCTAGTTACAAAGGTAACCCGGCCTTGTGTAGCAAAGATCTGGTTAGGTTCTCAGGGACGTCCCTCCAGAGGCATTCCATTTTGTGTGGGAAGTTCCTTTGCCTGACCATTTGTTGGAAATCCAAATAAACAATATGCGCCCTATACGGTTTTAGTTGTATAACCTGCTATGGAATGTAGCGGTAACCTGCTATTGAACGTGGTAGCTATAGTAGGCATAAGTGCGAAATGTCTGTGCTGGCTAAGATTAATATTATACTTTCGAAAGGTTTTCTGCACTATGCACTAATAATAATATCAAAAGGTTTTTGCGTATCAAGCATGTTTGACTATCATAAGGTGAAATCTCCTTCAATTCTGCATTTGCATTGTGTGTGCAGTGGGAGGCCTTATGGTAGTTTCATTTTCCAAAAAGCATTGCGGATTTCGATTTCAAATTCTTTTGTTGATTGATCTAAAGATAAACTGTTTTTGTTTGCTCATACCAGTACCATGACTAACTCGGAGTTTATTGTTCCCTTCCTAAACTCTGGGTGCCCATAATTTTCCACATGGGCAGTCTATAGTTGGGTTTTTCAGATAATTAAATAATAGTTGCAGATTTGGTATCTTTAAAGCCTTTGGATCTTGGCGATCACATTTGTTTCATTCTGGAGTTACCTAGTTTTCTTACTGCATCAAGATGATGGTTCGAGCTATCTTTGGTTTGGAGATAGAGTTGCAGTTGCAATATGGAGATGAATTCCATCGAAGATATTCTTCCCACTGTTGTATCTCTGATATTGATATCTTTTGTATCAAATTATTGTATTGAATATTGTATATCAATAATATTCAATTTTCTTCCGCTGTGTTGTTATACTTAATGTGTTATAAGCTCCGACACGAATTGGATTTCAACGGTTGAATCTGCGGCATTCGAGTACAAGTGAAGTACGAGTGTCGATTTTCGAATGCTGAAATTTGGGTCATGATACGACTCCCGTTATGATTCTAGTCTTAATTTATCTAGGGATGTCTCCATTGGAAAAACCACATGCGAACAAGGCTTAACAGTTTCGATTGTGCCCTAAATATGTTGTGGTGTGACCAATGTAAGCATAATAACTATTTGATATGATTTATATTCTACACCCTAGACATTATCTATCATATCACTACATTAAACTTTATGAATGGTCGGTTTTTCTTGAGGGGAAAGCTAGTACGGGAATCCATATAGTCTCATTTCTTACTGTTACATATATTTATGTATCTGGAGTTTACTTATACCCGACTTATATTTGACATGGAGTTTTTGTTTTTGCTAAATACATTTCATACTCTTTGGAGTAGGCTGAGTAAAGCTAGTTTTACTTTGGACTCTTTAGAGTTCAGAAGACAAGCTGGAGGCTTTCGTTATCTATCTATTCTTATTTTATTTGCACTACATTATGTATGTATATATCAATATTTTGAGGACATGCTGTTATAACTGTCCGGGCTGATTATAGTACATAGGTTTTGTAACACTGAAATTTCTATATTCGGCATAACCCATTGTACTACTCTTTTGATATTATATATTATCGTCCACTGTGAGATTCTAATATTGTGTCCTTCATTCTTATTCTATTCTTTTTTTATTTTACCCCAACTATCTGTCTTTCAGACACTAGGGTGCTCGACACACGAATACCATGGATGTAGTAGGGTTCGTTATAATTACTGTTCAGCCAAAATGCAACCTAACTCCCTATTATATTTGGCCTACTCGGCCAATTAAGGAGAGAATAGTGGAAGGATTAGTAGAGATTCATTAATTGATGTTTAGTGTTTATTGGGGTTCGTGATAATTACTGTTCAATGCGGGTTTATCTTGATTTGTGTTCGTTTTGGATCTTAGATGAATGTTTTTCCTCCTTCACTTTACTATACTTGTTTATAAAGCTAAAAATGACGTTTATACTTGTTTTCAAAGCTAAAAACATAATTTTGACTAGATATAAACTTAACCATGATTTACAAATTAATTTCTAATGTTATATAATGATTTAAACTTATTTTATGCATATGTTTGTAAGGATGTAACATATTACAGAATAAGCTAGATTTAGTGTAAGTTGATGTTGAATTCAAATTTGAATGGATGTTTATGTTTTATTTGATATATGTGTTGTATTGCTTAAATTTACATTTGCATATTTGGTATTATTGGATGAAACACCGATCGATAGACGATTTGGAGTTAGGGATACTCCATGAGATAGAGTTTCATGCATATTGATGGAAGCAAAGAGGATAAAGGCTCAAATTGATGGAATAAGTGTATTGGATAATGCTAGAGTGTAAAGGAATAAGATTGACATAGGAATTTTAAAGAAATTTACTAAGTAAATCATTCGGCATCAACCCATGTGGCTCGATACCAAACAGTTTGAGAGTGATAAAAAGTGCAAAAGGCACTTCAATGTAAATTTGGGGGATGCTTTAGGGTTAGTGTTATGGAACAAAAATGTTCATTTCTAGAAATAATGGAGAATAAGGCACCACCGAACAATTCGATGGAACCATCCCCGAATGTTATTGACTTAGTGGATCTTGATGTGACTCCGAGGTTGGATGCAAAATACGTAGTCGGAACTTCAGGCAAGACTACATGGTACTATGAATTAAAAGCACTTAGCTAAAAATAGCTAAGTGTAAAATGAAATAGGATGGTACTAACCATATCGGTTGGTACCGGTCCATTGCATTTTTGAGGAATCATAGAAGGTCCTAGGTGATGTTGTCAAACCAATCGTAGGCCTAGATAATGGGTAGCTTGGAAGTTATGACCCTATGATGAACATTTTTGCAAGTGATTTGGTGACTTTAGGCTTTAGTTATGGGATTTGCAAGGCCATTTCAAGATTCTCCTAGGGATTTACTGAGGGGACTTCAGGACTCTGTGGTGAAGACTTTACTTGTGATGAATGTATAGAGGTGTTTCGGACTTCGACAATCTGATTATGGGACTTGTATTATCCATGAAGGCAATTTTGTTGATGTAAACTTGTGAAGTGGAACGTTGATGTATTCTGCTATAGAGACATGTGCTAAGGGATCGTTGATGTGTGGAGGTTTTGATGTGTACTTATACAGTGCGGGTTTGTGAGGATGCTCACCCAAATTAGATCATATACTAGACCTTTGACTATAGATCTACTTACCTTGGACTTTTTGATGCTGAGTCTAGTTCCCTACTTTTTGAGGTGACATGGAGTTAAGCACTAAGAAACTATAATGTTGAGTAGTCTTTGATCATTGATACGGTCATATGGATTATCATATATATGATACATTAGGTAAGTGATGTGCGGATGTTTGATGGTTGCTATATTTGCTTTACCTTGCTAGGGATGTCGCATGATGTGAATATTGTAGACTTGGATGCCTACACACCCCATGTTGAGCCTTAAATTGTAGTACATTTGTATGATGATGATAGTAGATTATCATGTATTGTTCTGTGCTAGCTCTTTGGATGCAAGGATAAGTCATATATGATTCTCCATCCCTTATGTCCTATTTAGTATAAAGACTTTTACAGTATTTCAAGATTGTAGATAACTCATACTATCATACCCTGTGTCCTTTTTCTATGGCCCCATGTGCATGGAGTCATATAAAGGACGAGCAATAGGTTACACTTTTCATATGTCTGCCTTTGGAGCTTAACTACTATTATTTTTGCAATGCAACGACGTGAAGCTTGATCAATGCTTCATTATCATATAGAGACGATTTCATTTGAGTTTATTGTTTGATACATAAACTCTGCTCAGATTTTTATAATTATGATAAACCTAGTGTTGCACTCTGATTTTATGGTTCATTGTAGTTATGTTATTGTCTCACCAATTTTATATCTATACGATTATTACACATTATCCTATACATTATGAGATATATAATAATTTCTTCTTTGGATAATTACTACTATACATCTTGGCCATTGCTCTGCATTAATGCGGTACTGATACAATGCACTTTACAGATATATTAGGAATCAGAGGTATAGGGGATTCGTCCTATTTGGCATTAGAGCCTAGGTTACATAGTTAACCTAAGTGATATGGGATCCAATAGAGATAAGGAGGAGTTACCACCTTAGAATCAATCGAGTGATATATGAAAGAGTGTGCTTGTTATATTTTTTGGTTTTTAAAACTATATAGCAATGCATACAGTACAAGTCACATTAAATACATGACCACATATGCAACTTTCCTTTTCGAGAGACCGATAATTCTTATTATAATTTGTAAGAATTAGCTGATAGACAAAAAATACTATTAAAAACTCTATCTCAAGAGTAGAATAATGAGCGGTCTCAGGGGCGGCTTACCAAGATATGCCGACCATGTTGACTAAAATGATGAGGAACATGCTATGAAACATCCAAGGATTTGAAAGTCTAGTGGATCGTATATTATCTAACTTGTGTAAAATATGCAAGTATATAAGCTAATGCAATAGTAAATAATAAATAGTAAAGTATAAAAAGCGTGCAAATCAGAGTTTTTACACTGGTTCGGACCTCCCGTCCTGTCCCGAAGCTCCCCTTCGGTGTTTCCTTTAAATAAATTACCCTTGCTTCTTCCGCAGGAATAGGCTAATTGTAACAAACATAATTCTAGTGGTCCGAATTTTTTGCAAAAATGCTAAAACCCAAACCCACTGAAATCCGAGTTGTGAATCTGGTATCCTGCAAATAGGCAAAGACGAATATATCAGAGCTCAATTAAATATCTCACAGTGGAATTGACTAAAATATAATAGTAAGTAAATACTCACCAATATAATAACACTTTCTAAACAAGTGTCTTAAAGCTGGGAAGTCTTTGCCATCTACATAACCTGTAGAATGTTATGAGGAGGGGGTCAAAAAAAAAGCTCTGGTGAATGAATAAATTACATACTTCTACGCTTAATTCTACATATATCATTTTATGTCCATTTATTCTTATGTTAGGTTCATTAGGTTATAATACTCTCGCCTTTGTTTGTGAACCATGCCCATCTACTGCATAGTAGATTAAAACCTAATAACTCATATATACATATATATAGTTATATGCCCAATGACCATATTGGTCCTAGGTACCACCTATGGTATCTTCCATATCGTCCTCGAAAAAGGATCCATCGTCTTGCTTCGAGAGCGTTCCGTAACTACATATGTAAAGGACTGCTTCATAAAGCCTCCAATACAAATGCTCCATCATCATTCTCCGTAGCTATATCTATAAAGGACTGCTTTGTAAGGCCTACAATACAGATACTCCATCGTCTTGCTCCATGAGCATGCTGTAGGTATATCTATAAAGGACTACTTCGTAAGGCCTATAATATAGATGCTCCACTACTTACTATCAAAACATAAATCGCATCCGCACTAGTCTATGCCAATGCTCGGACATCCACAATGTACCACCCAATGCGTACATTAAGGACCACGTAATCATTCTGCCTATTATATATATATCCCGCTAAGAATGTCTACTTTATACAGAATTCAATTTGGGATTTTCTATATCTATAAAGGACTGCTTCGTTAGGGCTACAATACAGATATTCTAGTTGGTCTGTCTCTTTTTCATCATGGCTATGGCCCCACACAGCCACCCCTCAACTAACCGAAAGACTTCTAAAGAGTTAAGTGGTCGTGCCCTACTGCAAATAATCTAACATCCAAATAGAGGTGCCCCTTATCCAATGTCTCGATAGTGAAAGAATAGTTGGCTTGATGGTTTAACACTAGCCTTTCCCAAAATCGCTCTTGGTCTTCATGCTAGCCGATATCCACATGTGACTATCCTTAAACATACTTGCAAGTACCGGACATATGAATACCCTACTCCGAACACCAAGCCCTTATGATTGCATACAAATGTCTGCTTCGTTAGGCCTACAACGCAAATGCAATCAAGGAATACTCTCTCGATGGAACACCTACAGACTTGTCGTAGGGGATGCAACTTCGTTAGGCCTACCCAGAGGGCCATCCTAAAGTATTCTCACGTCTCGTTTAAGTCTCGTACTTCCTTCTAGCCCAAAATAACTAAGTTGGACATGCTTCTCCTTTGTTGAAATCTGTGATGAATTGCTTTGTTAGGCTCTTCATCCTTTGGGCAACTCCAAACGCATCTCACTCTTTTATTAGACCCTATGTCTAATCTTTTTATTTGCATTTAGTTTACTTTTCTTATTATGTTGGCTATTTATTTACCCTAATTAGCATATTCTTGCCCTTGTCTCATCTTAGTCTACTGTGATATTTCCATTTATTTAATAGGGAATGTTATTGGTATGAGCCACATTCATTATCTTGCTTATTTAACTTAATATAAATCTTAAGTTCATTAAAATAAGCCTCTTTTATCATTCCTGCTTTATTTACTTATTGACTTAATATGAATTATTTTAAATAAGCTTCTACCATTACTATTGCTCATTAATTTATTCAAAGTCTCAAAATAAGCTTTTCCATTCTTTTTACTTAATTATAACCTATGTTATAATTCTATCTGTAATTGTCATTTTCTCTTCTTTTATAGTCCATACATAATTCCAGCATTTATTTTCTATTCTAATCTGCCTTCTTTTATTATGATATAGAATATTATTTTATTTTCTTATATTATATAATTCACTTAACATAATAACTATCTTCTTAAATAGTCTGCGCAGTGAATGCAGACCTTGGTTCATTATCGTTTACAGCTTCAAGTTCTTATCTAATAATTTACTTGATTCATGTCATACTTTGCTTTATTATCTTCTATACTAGGAAGTAATTCTATTTTATTGGTTGGTTATGAAAAATATATTTTAAAAATCCATTTCCATATTTTAATATTAAATAATACTATAAACAATAATCCGCAACTGCTAGATATTTCTTTTACTATTTTGGAACAGTGTAAAATACAACGGTTTCTCTATTTTACACTAATTCTCTTTTTCTTTCTTTCATTCTTGCAATTACATTAATTGTTGTCTTTTAAATATTATAGAAATGTATCCTATTTTCTAAACCAACCAATTAACCTTCTAGTTACTCCCAAATCAAGTTATTAGGTTAACTAACTTTTCTCATTTTAACGTAATTTATTACAATTATTCCATTCCTTGAACTTTTATTACTTTACCTTATTTCCTTCATTATAGTATTCTTAATTATTTAATCCGTATTCATGTTTAATCTATTCTAATCCACACGCGAAGAAAGAGGAGAAAATAGTAGAAAAATGACGCTTGCATAGAAATCCAAAATGTAGAAACAGATGTAAATAAATACTAATATTGTAAATAAATTGTACATTCTTTATAGTTTAGCATAACTTAATTAATAGGATTAATTATTGAATAAAATTATCTAAACGGGAATTTAACGATAATATATCTTAAACTTAAAAGAATATAAATAAATCCACTTACATTGCTAGCTTTCCAAATCTTCGTGTTTTTATTTCAGATCTGTCCCTAACATCTATATTCACCTCCCTTGTAATCCTTATTTGGAATTAAAAACGACATATTTACATATCTATAATATTTAAAAGAGAAAAGGAAGAGATTTGGATTAGAAATAGCAAATAAAACTTTAAATCTAGGGTTTTATCTTTGACATAGACTTCTGATTTGAACCAATCCCTAATTCCCTAATTAATTCTATTCTCTTTCTATTTAGATCTAAATTCATATGAGTTAGATCTAAAGTTTTGTTATTAAGAAAGTGTAGAAGATATAGAAAAATGGTAGAGCTTCTGTAGGCAATAGAAAAATAATGGGAATAAAAATGAGGCTCTGCACCAATATTTATAGTGGTTCAAATCAGTGCTAACCATTAGATATAAAACCCTAAAATCTAAAGCGTACACTCAGCCTATGGACATTAAATTGTTATGTTTTCTTCTGCATTTTTTATTTCAAATTGACACTCTAACAATCTTTTCATTAATCACTATCCCCTTCTCTCTCACAACCTATGGGAACATATATTTTTAAATTTGACGTTTCTCTTAAATAAGATTCCCCTATTAATCACCCAATTAATCGATTTCATATATACCTAGAATTAATTCACTATCCAATTAATTCCTACCTATTCTGTGATTTCTTACCAAATTAATGTGCCAATTACCACCATATTAATTCGTCGCATATATGCATATTAATCTATTTTTGTTCCCATAATTATTGCATGCATATATTCTACAGTTGAATTTTGAATCACAATCTTAATTATATATGTTACCATAAGTCTTATGTTTATTAATTGACAATTGATTACTTCCATAAATTAGTCTTCCTCCATTTTATTCTCTTGCACTAACATATATGTTTCTAATCATATCAATTTTTTGCTATAATATATGTTCCCTTTCTTATCAGTTCCTGTCAATTAATCACATCTACTAATTAATTGAATATTAATTTTCCTTTTTAAAAAAACACCGTCAATTAATCTTCCCTATCAATTGATTTTATATAATTTCTCTCTCTAATTTATTTGTTACACACATATATATATGTGTGTGTGTGTATTCCAAATAATATTATTCAGTTGTCCCATTTACAAACATTTCTTTGTTTTAAAATTTCTAACGTATATAACTTAATTAAATTATTTGCATATATAATTGTAATTTAACGCTGGGTGTTACACTAATACAAAAGCATGTCTGACAATCATATGTTCCAAATAACACAGTTTTGACTTATAGTACAAATCTTGCAATGATATCCTTTGAATATGTGAATATGAATGCTTTTAGTTATAGGAAGTGATTTAACCAAAATTATATTTTGGTTGTAATAGATTGGGAGTATGTGAACAATGTTTACGCAAGAAAGTTTTTAGAAATCAAGAGAGAGAAAAATAAATTAATTCAATTTAGATGACTTTTGTTTCTCAATCAAAGTAGTAATTATAGATTCAAAAAGGTACGGACGAAGAGTTTGTTACTATTTGAGAAATTCTATTCAATTTAATGGCTGCAACCTTTTGTTGAAAGGTGATTTATTTTTTTTTCAAAAAGAAGTATCTTATCAAAAATTGATAGTTTTGCACATGACAGATGTCTATAGAAAAACCTTAGACGTCTATGGCTTTAGAAAATTTTAACCCGAGAATTTTCGTAGACGTATATGGTTTTATCTCATTCATCTGTAAGGTGTAAAATTAGTATTTCAACTTTATTTTGATGTTTGTTCGTGTATGCAAATATACTCAAGGAGACCTTAATAATATTTTATCTAGGACTATTTCATACTAGAGTAACCTTACTAACAGTAGTATGGTCAATGAATCTTCGTTTCTCTTCGAGTCTCAATATCTTCGAGCATGGTGTCTTCTTGTATCATATACCGGCAATCTTGATAAGGCTATATATGTATATGATTGTATATTTGTTATCATTGAAACATAAACCAGACATTCTAAAAATCTCTCACGTTTGGATGATGCCAACTATGCAATCAAAAGTTAATTATTCAATCAAAAAATCAACAATAAGGAGATTTCTTTCCCTATTTGTATGCATAGATTTCTGCCCCTTTGGCATTATCAAAAAGGAGTGAAATGATATATTAAATAGACGTCAAGATCATGGAAAATTAAACATGGAAATTCATATAAAATTAGAGAAAATTATAGCAAATAGTGAAACAAACAAGCATAAGAAAAATAAAAGAAAAAACTCTAATGATATCGATTTGTGTGTAAGATAAGCCCTCATAGTTCTTGTAATATTCCCAATATGAAGATGGATCTTGCTCGTATGTACCCGGCCATTGCATTTCATCATTGTACCCCTCATCTTCATGAATTGAAAGGCCTTGAAATATCATGTACGATTATTGAGAATGCAGAATATCAGACACGTACAAGTCATCACTATCTTCTTCTTCTTCCTCAGGTTATGCATGAATAGGAGTCTTCCCTCGGTCACCTCTATCATAAGATGTACCTTCGGGCGAGGCTTGAGAGCAATAAACTAGTGTTTGAGCCTGAGTGGAGGTGTTGGTAAAGGCGAGGATGATGAGCAAGAAGAAGATAGACCACATACTTTGTGCATCACTTTGCCTAAAGTGGAGATCACTTTGTCCAAAATCTTCACCATATTTGTGATCCTTGTGGAGAAAGAACATTCCAATCTAGTCATTTTTATGTTTAAAGCTCGCTGATTAGCCGTGATTATGTTTTGGTTTTTGATTGCCAAATCATGAAAAGATTCGTTTTGTGTTGGTTCAACATGAGTTTCTTGTATTTCAGAGTCCGAATAATATTTGGTAGCATGACTAGAGGAAGGTGGTTGTTGTGAAGGATGAGGGGAGTAATCTACTGAGGAGCGCTAGTTGGAGGAGGACCATGATGTTCTTCTTGATGCTGCTGTAGAATCCATTGGTCGAAGGGGATGATACGAGGTAGGCTTTTGGGAAGATGCATTGGTGATAAATATCATGGACCCCTATCTTTTGATGGAATTTATTCATTTTGTGATAAGTACGAAGGAAATCCAAGATCTTGCAAGATGCGCATTACTTACGGAGCATATACAATTGAGCGACAATGCTGAGTCCAAAAACCTTTAATTTGGTCATGAATAAATTTCGCCCAATTTACCGGTAAGCGACCAAATATTATACACAAAGCTCGATAGTCGTTGGGATAAATTTGCTTATGATTACCTAGAGGGGAATGGTTGTGTTAATTATCATTTGATTTAGTAGTCTAGCATATGGGCGTAGGCAAATGGATTTCCATTGGATTATCCTTTCTTCCCATATTTGATAGGTAATTTCATCTCTGGGTAAAAGACTGTGATCTGGTATATCCGTTAAGTCAATAGCCTCGTAAGAACATCCTAATATACGACCAACCATATATACATCAATTTTAGTTTCTTTTTCGTAAACACTTGACCACATTCAACCATCATCATTCTCCAGATTTTAAATCTATGTACTACATAGATTGGAGTAGAAAAGGTAAATAGTCGGAGGATCGATGATTACCTTATTTGAATCATAGCAAATTAGATTACAGCAACCGACATCCGTTGTCATTTCTAGGATTTCATATTCCATCACATTTCCAAGGAAATAGAAAGGACCAAAGTGGATTTTCTTTTGGGAAAGCACCTCAAATACTTGATGGCATTGGGATTGTTGTGGATCCATTTGTTTGTGTGAACTTGCATCACCGGGGCTTGAGAGGAGGAGGAAGATTGGCCTTTTTTTGCTTTTTAGAGATGGTAACCTTCTTGGGATCAACCGATTGATGAATTTGAATATTTTTAAAGCTAGGATTTCAAAATTTAGGAATTGAAATGAAGGTAAAAGTGAAGAAAGGGTTAAAGTTGTTTATATATGGCTACTGAAGATATGTTGCCAGAGCAATGACAGCGACAGACGTCTGTGAGGGAGTCGTAGACATTTGTGGCTTCAGTAAAAATGAAGCAGAGAGATTCGACAGACATCTGTGATGGCTCCACAGACGTCCGTGGCAATGGAAAAATTAAACAGAAAGTTTTAACAGATGTCTATGAGGTTTCCATAGGCGTCTGTGGCTATAGGAAAAAATTTCCCATATCTTGTGACAAACGTATGTGGTGTATTCATAGATAACTGTGGTGTGTATTCTCTGACATATTGAAAATTTTAAATATTAGTGAAAGTTTGATTAAAGTTTTAATATAATAAGATAATATACATACCAGAAACTAATAATTAAACACAATTTATATGATGCGCAACATAAGTTTAGTTCTTGTTGGAGAACTCAGGATTGTTGATTTGTTGTATATCCCATGAATTTGTAGGATCGATTTCACCTTAGCCGGGGGATGAATAGGGTGATAATAATAATAATAATAATTAATGCATATATATATATAGTAATTACATCACCGATAATAGCAGAATAATAAAAGTAGAAATAGAACAACACAGATTTACCCAACTTCGGCAAAACCCTGCCTACTTGTTGCCCCCAAGGTTTCTACTAAAAATTAAGTAGTCAGACGCTTACACACGTTAACTTGTGACACTCGCTAACGACTAACCTAACTCTACGCTCAAAACCCTGCCACAACTCAGCCACTGGGTTATGAATTCTTGAACTACACCACCTAAGTTCGTAACCTAGTCACACGACTAGTATATTACACAATTTTAAAAGGAATTCAAAATAAAACTAAAAACAAATGAAACCCTAGTTAGAGAATAGCCCAATAAAAATAGAAGGCCGGCCTACTAAGAAATTATAATTAAAAAAAATGATGTCTCCCTTTATCTTGTTTTATTTTGTCCTGTATCTTTTTAGTCTATGCCATTTCCTTTTATTTTCGTGTCGCCTCCGTTGCTCTATGATATCAATGGCTAATTCGTTCCTCTTTAAAAATTAGGGCTTTGATCATTTGAGCCATCGCTTGAAAAATGATGCTCAAACATTTTCTGGTATGCTTTTAATTCACTTCGAGGCTTTCTTAATCAGTTGAATTGTTCACGGCTGCTTCAAAATTGTCGAGCTCGAATGTTAAAATGTTATGTGATTTTTCCTTTTTTCGATATTCGATAATACTCAACTTTGATTTGAGTTATTGGCTTGTGATTTATTCCAATGCCTTGCTCTGGTAATTCCTTGAACTCGAATAAAAAAGGCCAATATTGATATGGGAATTTATAAGGTTCGAACCCTTTAATTTTCATTCATATATTTGAATTTGAATTTGAATTCATCAATGATTTTCACTTGTCCCTTCGATTTTGCTTGAGTGCTTTGTGATTATTCTTGATTGATTCATTTTTTTACACATTACTGATACTTTTTTATTTGCTTGAGTCGGTTCCTTATTTTGCTCGTACGATCATGGGCATTTAATTTTGCGATGATATGGAAATTTTGCATTTTGACTTGTTCATCATGTTTCACCTATGAGTTACCTTCCTTGCTATGTACCTTGATGACCCATGGCTTTTGACCATTTCTTCTTGAACCATACTTGTTGTTACACATACTTTCACATTGCCATCTCCTATGTTGCATTGTTGAAACTAAGCTTGTTTGTCTATACATATCGATACCTTGCATTATGTTGATGATGGCTGGTATCATCCTCTATATATAGCTGGTTGCATTTGGTGGTGGTCTTAATTGTTCTGTGGTCTGAACTATGATATGTTTTGGTTTGAGACTTCATGTTGGTCTCTGGTTCATCTAAGTTTATATGTGTTCATGTTTTTGAGTTCTTCTGTATGCCTTTGTATTTTGTTCCAGTTGACTGGTCATGCTCTGACCTTTGTACATGTTATTGCATATCCATTATGCTTGTTTTCATGTATGGTCTGGAATTCATAAGTCTGCATTATGTTGGTGGTGATGTCTGGTGTGTTGGTTGAGGCTTCATTTGCATGCATGCTGGTCTATTTGCTGTTTTATTGAACTGGTGCATTGTGTTTGCACTCATGTACATATGCTTTGAAGTATGTTAGCCCATTTGTAGTCTTCATGTGTGTAGATTTTGTTGAAGCTCCATGTTCATGCCTGAAATGATTCATGTATGTTACCTTGTATATGCATACATACATATGTATGTGTGTGTATATGTATGGTGATGCCTTGTTCTGCTCATTGTTGTTGCATATGAATATACATGCTGCTCCACTGTTTTTTGAAACATTTAAACTATTTATTTGTGCACTTCTTCTTGTCTGCTTGTAGTTTGGTTCCGTTGGCTTATTGAGTTCATTTGGAGTCATATATGTTGCCATAACCACTTTTGTGTGTGTCTTGTTATTGAGAGACTGATTTCGAACTTGTTTTTCTTGAAGTTTGTGGCATGCATTTGCTCACTTGAAATTGGATTCGTACTGTATGTTGACTTTCCATTCAAGTGGTTTACTATTGCATACATGTCACCATAACCATGTCTGATTCAGGTGGTTGATGCTTGTTCTGGTTTATGTTGTACTGGCTTGCTTTGTTTCCAGTTCCTTGTATTGAAGTTTGGTTGCACTTTGATTTTCTGGCCTTGTTACATGTTAGGTTGCGTTGTTGATGTTGAAACTGGCCAGTTCCTTTTCTGGTTTCATTGTCCATGGTTCCACTTGAGTCTTGTGTATATTCTGGTCTATTATCACTTCAGTTCTGTATATTGAATTCATGTTGTCTCAAATTTGAATGGTCTGTATAAGTTTGGGTTGCCTTTTATTTTTGTCTGAACTTGTTGATTTGCATCTCTCTGGTTTCATGTTTGAGCTGTTTGTGTCATATAGTTATCTTATGCACCTTAACTCGTAAGCCTGACCATTCTATTTTTGTGTTGTATTGCACCTGAGTTGAATCCACCATTGGTTGGGCTTGACCTTGTGCTCGCCTGTCCCTGCAATTTTATCAAGTGTGTATCGGTGTGCATGGCCTTGTGACATGTACAATGATACATGATGCATGTTACAAACTGTTCGTGTAAGTTGAATTCTAAAGAAATGATGAAGAACAACCTAAACAATTGAGGCAAATGATATTTTTAAACACACACTTTTATTGTATATTTCAAAATATTTCTTTTCCGGTTTTACCGCGTCGTTGTTTATTTTGCAAATAATTCAAATGCTGGATACAAACTGAAATAGAGTTGAAGATAAATACGAGTGTTTGAGTGATATATAATGAGGTCAAAATTGTAAATTGAAAATTGCGATGTAATCGAAATTGTAATTGAATTGTAATTGAAATTGTGTAAATGTAGTGAGAGCTGAAGTTTGTACTATTTAGATTTGTAATAAATATTTGTTTGAATATGAATTCTGTGTTATTTATTTTATTCATCAAATATTTATTTAATTATGTGAAAAATAAAATAGTACAATAACAAATATATTTAAATGATTATATATATATGTTTATTATCATCAAACAAAAATATATACTAGCATATTCAACAGAATTTGGTTCAACTTTTGTACTTTCAATAAATGGCTTCAGTGGAGACCCACTTGGATGAGCTGGAGTGTAAATCCAAGCTTGGTTTGATGGTCCCGATTTGCATAGATTTCTCAGAGTAATGTTATGCGCTTTTGTAGGAGGAGTTTCTTGTAATTGAGGAGGTTTTTGATGTATGCAATTTTTTTTGTTGGTGAATGACCATAAATTGCAGGAATAAACTTTTCAAGAAAATTTAGATGAGATCCTTGACGTCATTTCTTGTAGTACATTTCACGTTGAACACCGATCATTTCTTGTTGATAGTGATATATTTCATCGACTTTGTCAGTGAGAGATGTTGATTTCAGATCAATCGAACGTTTAGCTTTCTTTTCTTTAGGAGAAAAGGCAGTGTGGTATGTTGGTGATGCAACAATGTTTAGAGAAACTGAATGAGTTAATGTAGGTGTGGATTTAGTTGGTGATACGTAAGTGCTATCCAACGAGGGGGATTTTATAGTCGATAGTTGAATAGGTGGAGTCATGATCGGAAGACATTGTATTATTTTTCTTAACAATTTATTTGTGTTTATTTATATTTTAAGTAGAATATAAACTGAATTAATAAGATAAGATTTCACTATATTTAGAAAATAAGTTTGAGAAAAATGAGTTAGTTGTAAAAATTTGACAGAGACTGTTTAGTTTTTAAATGGTTGTTATTAAAAAAATTATGTGTTTGTTATTAACCCTAAGTGTATAAAATCAATTGTGCTGTTGAAAGTCCATATAAGCTATTACAAATTTAAGTGAACAAAATATTATTTCCACTAATTTACTCAACCAATTCATTATACGAACAAATTCTAAGATATCGTCTTAACTTAATAAAAGTTAGTTCACTTAACGGTTTAAAATGTTAGCTATTTGATTTTCGGTATTAACACATTCAAAATTTATTCTTTCTTTTTCAATATTGTCTCTCAAAAATGGTGATGAGTATCAATATGTTTGTTCGTGAATGATTAATTAGTTTTTAGATAAATTTATAGCGCTAATATTATTGCAACATATTGGAGATTTGTTTATTATTTTTCCGTAGTCGTTAAATGTTTGTTGCATATATATTACTTGAGTGCAAGCTAAGGCAACATAAATATATTTGGCTTCACATGTTGAATGAGAAAAACAATTTTGGTTTTTACTAACCCATGAAACAACAATTGACCAATAAAGTGACAAGGCCACTTGTAGCTTTTCTATTTGATTTACATCCACCAAAATCCGCATCACTGTAAGATACGAGTTCAAAGGTATTGCCTTTTGGATAAAATAGACCATAATCTTTAGTGTTGGTTAAATATCATAAAATGCGTTTAATTGCCGGATGATGAGATTTCCTAGGTTGTGCTTGAAATCATGCACATAAACAAACACTTATCATAATATAAGGTCTACTACTGTTAAGTATAATAAGGATCCTATCATGCTTCGATATAGTTTTTGATCGAACTCTTTTCCATGTTCATCTTTGTCTAGATGATTAGTATTACTCATTGGAGTGGGTTCAATTGATGTATTATCCATTCCAAAACATTTTAGTAATTCTTTCAGTATTTCCCTTGATTGATAAAAATTCCATTATTTAATTATTTTTTATTTATAATCTTAAAAGAAATTCAATCCACCTATATGGGACATTTCAAATTCATTTGTCATTATTGTCGAAATTTCATTACATAAATTTTTGTTAGTAGATCTAAATATAATATCATCAACATAAATCTGAATAATTAATATAACTTTCTGTTCTCTTTTAATAAATAATGTTGTATCTATTTTACCAATTTGAAAACCAAAATTTGTTAAATGTGATTTTAATCGATCATACCAAGCTCAAAGTGCTTGTTTTAAACCATATAATGCCTTTTTAGTTTTATAAACATGATCTGGACATTTTTCACGAACAAATAGTAGTGGCTGTTCAAAAACATTTTCTTTTATAAAACCATTCAAGAAAGCACTTTTAACATCCATTTGAAATAGCTTAAAGTTATGATGACAAGCAAAAGCAAGTAATATTCTTATGGCTTCAAGGTGTGCCATAAGAGCAAAATTTTCTTCATAATCAATTCCTTCTTCTTGGTTGTATCCCTATGCCACTGATCTTGCTTTATTACATATAATATTTCCGTTTTCGTTTTCTTTTTTTAAAAAACCCATTTTGTTTCGATTACTGATTGATCCTATAGCCTTGGTACCAGTTCTCAAACATGATTTCATTCAAATTGATTAAGTTCTTCTTGCATTGCTAAAATCCATAAATCATCATTTGATGCTTCATTGTATTTTTTTGGTTCAAAATTAGATGCTACATTACTCATTTGATTTACTTATCTTATAGTCGAAACTTTATTATCTAGATTTCACATTACGTTATCAATAGGATGATCCTTTAAAATACAGGTAGGTTATTTCAAATCACTGTTATTTTGATTATCATTATTATTTTCAATCATAAAATGGCTTTATTTTGATTAATGCCAAAAATTTCTTCGTCGTCTTTATTTATATTTATAAAGTTTTCATCGAGCAAGACATGATGTAACGATCTCTATTTTGAAGTAAATTTAAATTAATAATTAGTGTAAATTTTGGAATAAATTTTGAATTAAATTGAATTTGACTTTAGGAATTGAATTTGAATATTGAATTTGTATTTGAATTTTAAATAAAATGATTTAGAGAAAAATAATTTGGGTTTAAGAAAATAATATATATGTAAATTAGTTTATACGTAATTAGTTTTAATAGCATTTTCTTTCAAAAAATATGTATATAATACTGAGTAAGAAGATGTATTTATAAGGGAATAAATTTTATCAATACAAAATACAAGTATAAAATATAATTATAAAACATGTTAATATGAATTAAATGTTTAATAGTTAAACTTTAAAACAAAGAAATAAAATGAAAACATAGGTAGACTAGGAAAACAAATTGGATAAGCACAAAAATATGAAGTAAGAAAATACTAAAACAACATATCTTCATACAAATAAAAATCTAAATATATACGAAATACAAAATAAAAATATATTGATAGCAAGTGTGTTACTGTAAATTCATATGCAAAGCAAGATAATAAAACAAAACAACAAACAAAAATATCTTCATGAACAAAAATCAAAAGAAATGATTCATGTAAACAAAGAAGCAAACAAATGTACTAACCAAAATCTTCTCAGCCGAAATAGCCTCCAAAACAAAAAAATTCTCTGGTCAAAAATTATAGGCAAGAGGAAAAAAATCTTTGATCAAATCAAATAAAACAAGAAAAAAATTTCTGGTATTGTACTAAACAAAATTATATCATCTGTAAACACCTTTCTCTATGTATACATCCATATTGTTTTGGTTCGTTCATCAACTTATCATTCCAGAAAATAAACATCACTATATCTTATAAACTTAAACAAGTTCAATTCATTCAACAAAAGTATAACAGAAAAGTGATTATAGGAAGATCAAAATTTCAGTTCCATGCTCTGTTCATCCTCTCCAAAACTATGAGTAACTTTCTGTTTTAAAACTTAAGCAATTTCGATATCTGATGCATAAGGATTTCTGGAAATAAAATGGTATTGTGTGGATGTATTTAATTTAATTCTCTGTGTATATGCATTAATGATGAAGACATGCTTTGCTTACTGTTGTGATTCATTTCCACCTGTTCCTAGTTTTAAAAGCCAAGTTTTTGATAAAAATCCATTTCTACTCGTTTTACTCATTGTTTGGACATGAGATTAAAACAAAGATTTTTTGTTTGTTTATGAATTAAGCTTTAAAAATATTTCTAAGAAAAAATGTTTCAAAAATATGTTGAAAAATAAAAGGTTATAGTAGGAACTCTGAAATACGATAAATTTGAACCTCATGATTCTCGATTTCACCTATGTAATCTAAACCTCCTTTAGAAATCATGAATTTTAATAGTCGAATTATGATTTTTAGCTTTGAATTGAGTTAGAAATTATAAGTTGAACGGAAAACTCGTTATGGTTAATCCTCGTCGATCGGCAACAAATTGAGTGTCGTGATCATGGATAAATGAAGCCGGCGTTATGACATTCATCTGGAAAATGTTCGAAGAAATTAAAAGTCGCTGTGGTGGCGTGGCGAAGCTTTAGTAGGGTTTAACTCATGGTTTTGACGAAGGTTGGTTTATTGATTCGTTCGTCGTCGTCAATTGACCGAGCATTGCGAGGTTTTGGGAGGTGGAAGTGGAAGTGTGAACAAGTGTTTTGCCATATTTTCAGGTTCTCTAGTGGTCGCGATGGGGAGGACGTGGCGTTGACAGATCGAGGGTGTTTCTAGTTCGCGTTTCCAGGTTGCGGCTTTGAACTCGAATTTCAATTTTGAGGTGACGACGTAGTTCTGATGGTCGGGGAAGGGTTTGTGGGTGGTTGTCGACTTGTTCGACGTAGCGATGTCGACCGAAGGCGAATGGTGGTGTTGTGCACGTGTACGGTGCAGTGGCGAATTTTGGTGAAGTGGAGTTGAGGCAGTGGGCTTGTACTAGAGTATTTACTCGGATTATTTCATGGATTGCTCGAAATACAGAGTTGTGTTAGCTCGGGATTTTGATAAGGCTCGAGTGAATTTTTTGTTACAGGTTCTGTTTAAAACCTAGCAGAGTTTGAGTTTTAAACTTAAACTGAATTTAAAAGTGAAAAGCAAGTTTAAAAATAAAGGTTTCAAAAACAGGGTTAAAAATCTGTATTTAAAATGAATTTGAATTTTAGTTTTCTTTTATACATAAATTTTATAAAAAGATGAAATGTTTCAATAACTTTAAAGTGCTAAAGTATTTTATAAAATGATTAAAGATTTAAACAGAATTTAACTCGGGAAAGGGTAAGGGAAGACCCGAGTTATACTCGAGTATACGCAGTGTTTACCTCGGGTTCTATTCTCGAGTGAATTAACTTAATAAAATCTTAAGTTATTTTATTAAACAAAACTTGGTATTAATGAAGTTAATGATGTTGACAAGTTTAAGTTAAAATTTGATTTCAAGATTATTAGGTGAGAGATTTATAAATAAATTTAAAGTGAAAGTTGATCAAGAATGTAATTAATTTATAATTGTAATTAAATAAATTATTAAGATTAAATAAATTTGTAATTAAAATTTTATATTAATAATCTTGTTTGATTTCTAAATTAAGTATGTCAATTACTTAAAGATATTTTAAATTTAATTAATTTATAAATAAAGTCAAATTATAAATTAAAGGTAAAGATTTTAGAAATGTGATTTAATATTTTACAAAGAAGATGTTTATCTTAAGTGTAATTAAAACTTTGATAATTCATGAAATAAATTAAAGATTAATTAAGTAATTAATTGATTAAGGTGGATTAAGTGGTTAGGAATGATCACTTATTGAAATTAATTAAGAATAATTAATTAAATGGTAATTAATTAAGGGTTGATTAATTTATTAATGAATTAATTAAATAATAATTGAATAATTAAAGGTCAATTATTCAATAATTAAAGATTGATTTATTAAATTACTAAATGACTAAAGAACAATTAATCAAATGATTTGAAATTAATTAATATTAATTAACCATGATCGATGACTTATCTGATTTCAATTAATCAGATAATTAATTGAGCTTACTTACAGATGTTTGAATTCTATTGATTGTTGAACTGTTTGATATTTCTGATATGTTGTGCTTTGTGTTATGAATTGTTCAGTGTGATCTGTGATGAATGTAATTTATTTATTTGTGATAAATTTATATTATTTATCTGTGAATCTTTGAATAAACGATAAGCGTTATAGATTATACCGCTTATCAATATCGATGTGCTTTAATATGTGATGTTATGATTTATGATGTTGCACTATTGTGTTAAACCCCTAGACTACACCATACACACAAATATATAGATTGCATGAGGAAATCGGCTAAGTCACAAATTTTTAATAATTTTGAAGACTGAATCCTTAAATCCAAAATAGTTTTGAAATTGGTATTGAAAGCTTTTGAAAATGAGTTTTAGAAATAAAAGTTATTTTATATAACTTAATAAACTTGAAATTTAAATAATTTGATTTAAATTTGAATTCAATATTTGAATTCAAATTCAATGATTTGGAAATTATGGTCTAAAACGATTTTACAAGTTATAAAGGTGTTTATATGGGTTTTAACCATTTAAAAAGTATGGTTTTTGAAATTTAAATTCAAGTTTTATGCTTGAATGGCTTAACTGTGTAAATTGTAATCAGTTTCCCAAAAATGAAAACTATTTATTTCAAATAGTTATAGCTTTCATAAAAAAAGAAAGGATTTCCAATGGGTATCGGAAGATTCAAGTTTGAAATGAAATTGTAAGTAGTTTGGAAAAACTATGAATTAACCATGGTGAAGACGATTAAATCTTGTTTTGAAGTCAAAGAGAATTTTAAATGGTGTATCCTTTATATACCAGATTTGAATTGGAATTTGAAAGTTATGAACTAAATCTTTGATTGAAAGATTGAATAAGGTAATCCATTTGAAATGGAAATTGTTTTGAAAGCCATAAATCTTTGTGAAACTGGGTGAACTGTGTGGAATAAATCTTTTATTTAAAAAAGATTTGAAATGGTAATTTTTCTTAAACCATTTGAAAGAAAAGTTTTGGATATTAAGTTGTGACTTAACTGAAATCCTCTACCCATATGTTTTTAAATATTACGCTCATTATTCAGTTTAGCCGGGAGAGGACTTTGTGTCATATAACCCATTCCGAATAATGATTCGTCGATATGGATAGCATTTGAAGACCGATGGTGAAGACCGGGTATTTTTGAAAACGAAAGGATAACCCGTCGATTGTCCCTGCACTGAGTCGCGCCGGTATAGAGATTCCCTAAGTGATGGGAAGTCCGATCGGGATTGTGAATACATGGAAATTGCAAGGGCTTCTTCCGAAGTGCCTTCGGTTCTGTTTGAACCTAGAACAGACTTGTATGGATGTGTGTCTGACATTACACTTTGAGATGTAAAGCTGGTTTCTATAAAATACATTTCTGTTGGTGGCGGAGATTTATTCTCTTAACTTAACACCCTTTTCTGAGACGTATGAGCTCAAAGGTTAAGTAGTTGATGGTTAATAGTGATATATTCCCAATTTGGTAATGTGGCATGCTAAGTGATGTTGTGTGTTGATGATCATTTGTTGATCATTTGTGATCGAAGCATGGCTTTGTGGAAGAGACTTCGTCGAGCCTCACAACCCGGTAATGGTCAAAACAGGAATCGTGGTAGCAAGATTATTTGGGGGTAGCTCCTCCTGAGGGTGTGAACATTTCCTTCTGGATATAAAAAGTGATATCACGGTATAGAGTCTAGATATTTACTTATGTTGATTTTTTTATAAAAGTGGTATCATGGTATGGAGCCCAAATACTTTACTGTGTGGTTGTTGGATTGAGGGCCCTCGGATAAAGGTCGGTAACGATCGAGGGATGGCATGCTCGTGTTAGTTGTTACCTTGTTACAGAGGTAACCCGACCTTGTGTAGCAGAGATCCGGTTTGGTTCTCGGGGGCTCCCTCCAGAGGCGTTCCATTTTATTTGGGAAGTTCCTTTGCCTGACCATTTGTTGGAAATCCAAACAAAACAATACGCGCCATGTGCGGTTTTAGTTGTAGAACCTGTCATTTAAAATGGTAGCTATAGCAGGCATAATATAATGGTACCTATGCGGGCTAAGATTAATATTATACTTTCGAAAGGTTTTCCACTATGCACTAATAATAATATCAAAATGGTTTTCACGTATCAAGCATGTTTGACTATCATAAGGAGAAATCTCCTCCAAGTTTGCGCTTGTATTGTGTGTGTGGCGGGAGGCCTTATGGTAGTTTCATTTTCCAAAAAACATTGAGTTTTTCAATGTTTTGATTCTTTTATTATTTGTTTCAAAAATAAAAATTGTTTTTGTTACTCATACCAGTCCCATGACTGACCTGGAGTTTATTGTTCGTTTCCTAAACTCTGGGTGCCCACAATTTTCCACATGGGCAGTTTAGAGTTGGGTTTTTCAGATAATCCCATAATAGGAGTAGATTCGATATCTTTAAAGCCTTTGGATCTGGGCGATCACATTTGCTTCATTCTGGAGTTATCTTGTTTGCTTATTGCATCATGATGGTGGTTCGAGCTATTTCTGGATTAGTGCCTTAGAGATGGAGATTACCAATACTGGAGTTCTCTTTGAAGACTACTTTCTCTGTTGGAGTTATTATTCCACTGTTGGTGTTATCATTATTTTTCCGCTGCTATTTCTTGTATCTCTGATAGTGTTGATATTTAGTTGTATCATTCTATTGTATCATCATTGTATTCAGATGTTGTATATTATATTATTCATTTTCTTCCGCTGTGTTGTACTTAATGTGTTATAAGCTCTGGCGGACCAGATTCGGCATTTGGATCTGCGACATTTGAATATGAGTGTCGTATTCGGTGTCGATTTTCGAAGGTCGAGTCAGGATCGCTACACATGAAGACTTTCCTCTATAACATTTCTTTGTTTATTGAAAATTCAATATGCTTTACTTTGATCAGAATATCCAATAAAAATTCCTTCATTGGCTTTGAATTGAATTTACTAAGATTATCTTTCATATTTAGAATAAAGCATTTTGATCCAAATATTTGAAAATAGAATACTTTTGGTTTCTTTTTATAGAACATTTCATAATATATATTTTTAGTCATAGGTCTAAGAGTTACACGGTTTAATACGTAACATGTAGTAGCAACTGCTTCGGTCCAAAAAAATTTGGGTAAGCCACTGCCATTAAGGAGAGTTCGAGCACATTCTTGCAAGGTGTGATTTTTTATTCCAACTACTCCGTTTTGCTGTGGTGTTCATGGAAATGAAAATTTATTTCTAATTCCCTTTTTATTACAAAAGTTTATAAATAATTCATTTTCAAATTCTCCACCTTGATAACTTATTATACTTTTTATTTTTAAATTCAATAGAGTCTTAATTCGTGTAGCAAAATTTAAAACATTTCGAATGTATCATTTTAATGTTCTAAAAATAGTGTCCTAGTATATCTTGAAAAATTGTCTACAATTACAAAGACATATTTACTGTGATTTATCGAATGTACTTGAGTTGGCCCAAATAAGTCCAAATGAAGTAATTCAAGAGGTTGTTTAGTAGATATTTCCTTTTTAGACTTAAACGAGCTTTTCTTTGATTTCCATGTTTACGTGCATCGCATAGGTTTTTAACGTTGAAATTTATTTTGAGTAATCCCCTTACCAAATTTATTTTAGCTAATTTGTTTATATAGTTGAAATTTATATGAAAAAACTTTTATGCCATATCCATGGATCATCATGATTTGCGGTTAAACATAAATCATTATTACGATTAATATTAATGTTAGAATATAAATATTTCGATTTCTTGTTCCTTCAAAAAATAAAATTTTACTTTGATCAAAGATATTGCATTTACCTTTTTCAAAATAGATTCTAAATCCCTTTTCGCATAATTGGCTAATTTATGTATTAAATTTTTAATTAATAAAACATTTGAAATAATAGGAGAAGTAGATATACCAACATTGATGACATTTCCAATTCCGATAACATATCCTTTGGAATTATCGCCAAAAGTGACTATGCCACCGTCCATGTAAGTGATGTTTGATAGCATGTGTGCATTTTCCGTCATATGATTGGAGCATCCACTATCAAGTATCCATTTCTCATTATTACTAATTTTGTTTTTGGGTGCCTGCAAAATAATAAAAAGTTTTAGTTGGTACCCACTTCCTTCGTTATGGTCCTATGTGTTAGTAGGAGAATGTAGCCATACCCATGAGGGTTTGAAACCATTAGAGATGTAATTTTCATTATGAAATATATCTTTTAGATATACATTTATGTGTTTTCTATAATCAATTTGTTATTTGTTTAAGAAATCAATATTTTTTGTTCCTTTATTTTCAAATTTAAAATTTGTTTTTCTAAAATTCATATATAATGTACTATACTTCTTAAATCTTTGATTATTATTAGAAACTGGATTATTTCTAGAACGTTTATGATTTTTTCATTAAATCCTAATCCCTTCCTATTTAGTAAAGTTTTTAAATCCTTATCAAATTATCTAGATTTTTCTTTCTTTTATTAAATTTTGAAACATTGTTAGTAATTTTATCTTATTTATTTCTAAGATCAGAAATTTCTATATTAGCTAATTCTAAATTTTGTTTCAATTCATACTTTTCATTTTCAAATTTATAATACTCTATTTTGTTGTTCTCTATATTATGTGTTAGAATAGCATTTTCAGATGATAATTTTTTACATTCATTTTGTGCTAATTCTAATTCTTCTTCTAAAGTAGTTTTCCATACTTTTAACAATCCAATTTCTAATTCAGCTCAATTTAATTTTCCCACATTTTTTATTTAACTTTTTTATTTCTATATACTTTTCATCTAATTCTATACTAATTTCAAGAATTTCATCATATGTTAATTCAGGATGCACCTCATCTATGCTAGCTATGAAGCAAACATTTGATTGTTCTAAGTCATTATCGCTATCGGATGAAGTGGAAGAGTCAGACTCAACCAAAGTTACTTGAAATGCTCTTCTCTTTTTCTTGAAAATTTTGAATTTGTTTTTCCTTTTATCATTGTCGAGTAGTGGACAATCTCTCTTCATATAGCCAAATTTATCACACCAGAAGTATTTCATTGATGTTTGATTTGAGGAATTTGTGTTGCTATTGTTTTGAAATTTCATCATCATTTTGAAATTTTTAAACTTATTGTAATTTTTGGTGATTAAAACAATCGCATCTTCTTCCAAGTTAGAATTATCATTAATTGTCTAAATGCGATGTTCTTTCTTTCTTGATTTTGTTCTTTTCTTACCTGTAAATTAGCATCATAAGACATTAGATTTCCTATTAACTCTTTGACTTTGAAGTGGGAAAGACGGTAGCATCTTCAATAGCTAAAACTTTTCTTTCCCATTCGTTTGTCTGAGAGTTCAAAATTCGTGTTACTAAATCAAAATCAATAAATTTAACTCCTAGTGCCATAAGATTATGTTGTATAGTTTGAAATCTAGCATACATGTCAATAATTGGTTCATTTGATTTCATTTCAAAAGATGAAAATTGATTTTGTAGAATAGAAATTTTTGTTTGCTTAACTTTGTTTGTGCCTTCATTGGTAATTTATAATGTACGCCATATATCACAAGCAGTAGTGCAAATCATGACATGTGAAAATTTCTTTTTATCGAGTGAGAAAAATAAAATATTCATAGCATTGACATTGTTAGATGCCTCCGCTTCTTGTGCATCAGTCCATGCGCTAATACCAGTGTGTGGTGCTTCATATTTATTTTGAGTTGCTAGCCATATTTCTAATCCATTTTCTTCCATAAAAATTCGCATGCGTGTTGATTAATAAGCATAATTAGAACAGTAAAAAGTGGGGGACGAGATTTGATCGTCCTTCTTGAAATGTACTTGCCATTTTAATGATTTCAATTACATGTTACTATAGATTGAAATGACCTTGCTCTGATACCAATTGAAAGTCTAGTGAATCGTATATTATCTAAGTTGTGTATAATATGCAAGTGTATAAGTTAATGCAATAGTAGACAATAAATAGTAAAGTATAAAACGCATGCAAACTAGAGTATTTATACTGGATCGGATCACCCGTCCTACATCCAGTCCCAAAGCTCCCATCTGGTATTTCCTTTAAACAAATTACCGTCGCTTCGCGCAGAGGAATAGGCTAATACTAAAGTATCTCCGATAATCTTGTGTTCCAAATAACATAGTCTTTGACTTATAGTACAAATATTCATATGATCTCCATTGAGTATGTGATTATGGTGCTTTTAGTTGTAGGAAGTGGTTTAGCCAAAATTATATTTTGGTTGTAATAGATTGAGAGTATGTGAATAATGTATACATAAGAAAGTGTTTAGAAATCAAGAGAGGAAGGAATAAATTAATTCAAGTTGGATGATTTCTATTTCTCAATCAAAGTAGTATTTATATATTTAAAAAGGTGCAGACGAAGAGCTGTTACTGTTTGAGAAAGTTTATTCAATTTAATGGCTGTAACCTTTTGTTGAAATGTGATTTCTTTTTGTTTTAAAAAGAAGTGTCTTTTTAAAAATTAACGGTTTTGCACATGATAGACGTCTATTGTAAAACCTCAGACACTGTTAACCCGCCTTTTTGCAAGGCCATGGACATGCGGGTTTAACTTAATCGACTGCACGTTTGTCGAGGCTGGTGTACGATGGATTCAGTCGACTGGATGGATGGATGATGCAATGTGCTTGGGAGATGGAAATATGATTGGATAAAGATGAATCAACTATAATTTGGGTCTAGGAAACATGGTTCGGCCTAGAACATGGTTCGGCATGGTGGAGGTTCGGCACAAATGGTTCGTCTAGCATTCACGATAGAATAGCATTCAAGAGTACTCGGCGTAAATAGAGCATCCGGCATACATGAGTGGTTCGGCATTCCAGGAGCACTCGACATTCAATAGCGCTCGGCATCCAGGAGCGCTCGGCATTCAGTAGCGCTGGGCATCCAGGAGCGCTCGACATATAGAAACGCTCGGCATTAGAGATCATTCGGCATGATGGCACTCGGCATTAGAAACTGTTCGGCATCAAACATGGTTCGACATTAGACATGATCCAGCATGATGGAGGTTCGGCGTTAAGGATCCTTCGGCATTGGATGTGTCGTTCGGCATCTGGAGACGTTCGGCGTTGGATGGATCGTTCGACATTAGGGAGCGTTCGGCATATGAAGTGCGTTCAGCATGACAACCTCGTTCGGCGTACGAGTGCGTTCAGCATGACAACCTCGTTCGGCGTCGGAGTGCGTTCGGTATGGCATTAGGGTTCGGCATAGGCCGTTCGGCCCTGATGGGCTCTGGTTGTTCAGAGAGCCCACCAACTACCTAGATGTGTTATAAATATAGCATGTAGGGCTTCAAGAAAGGGATATTCTCTTCTGCTCCCTGACTTTCTATTTTTCCAAGGCTAAGGCTAGTCTACCACTTTGTAACTGTAATCGATTGTTGCAGCAATAAAAAGGAAATTACTAGAGTGGACCTAGGCCAGAGTTAGCCAAACCACTATAAAATCTGTTGTTCTATATGGCTTTCATTTTAATTCTGTCTGTTCTTCACATTATTACTCTCTACATACAATCTATCTGTTAACCGTGACTGTTAGTTGGTGCCTTCATCTGTATTCGGGTGTTAGTGACCAATTTCGACGCCAACAGACGTCTATGGCTTCAATAAATTTTAAAGTGAGAATTGCCATAGACGTCTGTGGTCTTAGACGTCTATGAGGTGTAAAATCAATTTTTCAACTTAATTTTGATGTATGTCAAATTTTGTGTGATCATATATGCATATATACTCAAGGAGACCTTAACAATATTTTATACATTACTCTTTTATAATAGAATAACCATATTAACAGTAGTACGGTCAATGAATCTTTGTTTCTCTTTGAGTCTTAATATCTTCGAGCATGGTATCTTCTTATAGCATATGTGTGTATGTGATTGTATAGTTATTATCATTGAAAGAAATAAACTATGGAAGTGCATGATTAATTAGATGCTCGCGAATGCATCTTTATGTGATCGGGTGTTAGTGACCAATTTCGGTGCCAACACTTTGGTGCTTTTACGGAGAACTAAACTTAGGAATTTTGGAGTTAGAAACTCGGATTCTAAGGAGCAATGGCTAGACCATCAGAAACGAAGCAAGTGATAGAGAGGAGCAATCAGGAGGGAAGTCAAGAGGCTTCCTTCGGAAATGGAGCAGGAGGAGCATCCATCTACATCACCAGAGAGGAAATGGAAGCCATGATGAAAAGACAAGAGGAGATGATGCGGGCTCTTCTAATACAATTTACGCAAGCAGGAAATGCAGGAGCTCAGATCCATGAAGCCAGATTAGAAGCGCTCAACCAGCAAGCAGAGGGAATGGTTCAGCAGGGGGCAACCCCCAACCAGCAAACAACTAAAATCCGGATGGACCTGGACTCAGGGGCGCACCACCAGATAATGTCGAACCAGTTCATGGGGGGGTTCCAGCTAACACCATGCAACAGGATGCTGGCAAGAATGTAAGAGCAAGAGATGAAGTGTATGTACCAGAATTCCCTCGGGAACTCGGGGGGCAACCCTTGACGTACAATGCTGGATTAGCCGAGATTATCAGGAGAACCATGCGCGGAGGTTTGACCGATAGAGATCTGGAAGGAGTAAACAAGAGTCCGTTCACTCGTGAAATCAGAATAGCTCGGAATCCGCCAGATTTCAAGCTACCTAATGTGGAAATATACAATGGCAAGGCCGATCAAACAGATCACTTGATGTGATATATAAGACATATGGAGGTCCTGGGGGCATCGGAAGAAGTTATGGCTCGAGATTTCCCTTTATTCTTAACGGACATAGTCGCTATGTAGTTCAGGCAGTTGGAAGAAGGATCTATCAGGACATGGACAGAGTTGGTGGACAGGTTTCTGAAGCAGTTTCAGGTACATATCAAAAGGCCAAAGAATGTAATGACGCTGACATCAGTAAAACAGAGGATAGACAAATGACTTAGCGCTTTCTTAACTCGGTTCAATGCAGAGGTTGCTTCGGTGGATCGGCCGGATCCATCGATGGTTTTAATGGCGGTAGTGTCAGGAGTTAGAGAGAATTCAGATTTCAAAGTGTCACTGATACGAGACGCTGCAATGGATCTCGGGGAATTCATTCACGAAGCTGAGAGGTTCCTTCGGCAGGAAGATGCATGCTCAGATATGAAGTTAGTGGAGGTGAACGCGGCTGAGGATGGAGGGCCATCTAGCGGAGGCTTGGAAAGAGATAAAGGCAAAGGAAAAAGGAAGCTAGATGATGAATTAGGAAAAGCTAGGAAATGGTGGAGAGAGCCAAAATTCTCCACCTACATGGGATTGAACGAGACGCTGGAACAGATTAATTTAGAGACTCGGAATCACCTTCCCTACCGAAGGCCGGCTAGGAGAGAACCCTCCGAACGTGAGAGGGCATCAGGGAAACCTGCCTTTTCCACGATGTGGACGGGCATGATACCAACTGCTGCAGGCACTTAAAGGACATAATTGAGAAGCATGTAAGGAATGGACAGTTGCGACAATAAGTTGAAGCTCGGAATGCAACGGTGGGGTAGGAGAAACCACCGTCTACCTCATACAGTGATGGTACGAGGCACAGGAATGATGGTCGATTGGTTATCAATTGACTGGAATATTATGAAATAAGTAGAAAACTACGGGCAAACGACCAAGTCACTTACTCATGTACGGGGACGGAGATGGCTCCTAGGCATGCTCTAAGATGATGATAAACCGCGACACTCTAGGTTGTGAAATCTGCTTTCTCTTTTTTGGCTTGGACATTTTCTTTTTCCTGGTTTGGTTAAAACTTTCGGTTTTGTTTGTTTCTTGGTTTGAACTTTTTATTTGGGTGATTGCTTTCTGGTTTGGATATCGGTTTGGATTTTTGATATGGATTTTTTTTGGTTTATGGTTTGATCTGGATTTTGGATTTGCCTTTGATTGGATTTTTGTCTGGTTTTTGGTAAACGGTCATCGGGTATGGATTGTGCCTGGCAAGGGGTAAGTCTCTTCGTCCAAACGCGGCGAATCGACTTATTCAGGTCATTGAGTAAGGACTATGCTCGGCAAGGGTCCGGAGAGACTTGGATTCGGCCTAGGACTTAGGCCCCAAAATTATCGGTTACTATTTCAGGTCGTCGAGTATGGACTATGCTCGGCAAGGGTCCGGAGAGACCAGGATTCGGCCTAGGACTTAGGCCCTGTATTATTAGTTATTATTTCAGGTCGTCGGGTATGGACTATACTCAAAAAGGGTCTGGAGTGACCATGATTTGGCTTAGGACTTAAGCCATGGCATTACTCAACGTCCAGAGACACTGGACCACGGCCGTCATGTAGAAATTACGCTTGGCAAGAAACCGGAGAGGTTACGGATTCAGATATTGACCCGGAGAGGTCATGGATTCAGTTACTGGTTATTGGATAAGGTTGGATTAAGACTCGGTTATCGAGTCCGGATGGATATGGAATTGGCTATGGACTTTGGATGTCAGATTCGTAATTATTCAAAACACACCTTCTGACGGCAAGGCATGTTTTAGGGGCCAAGTGTTAGCCCGCCTTATTGCAAGGCCATGGACAGGCGGGTTTAACTTAATCGACTGCACGTTCGTCGAGGCTGGTGTATGATGGATTCAGTCGACTGGATGGATGGATGACGCAACATGCTTGGGAGATGGAAATATGATTGGATAAAGATGAATCAACTATAATTTGGGTCTAGGAAACATGGTTCGGCCTAGAACATGGTTCGTCATGGTGGAGGTTCGGCACAAATGGTTCGTTTGGCATTCACGATCGAATAACATTCAAGAGTACTTGGTGTACATAGAGCGTCCGACATACATGAGTGGTTCGGCATTACAGGAGCACTCGGCGTTCAATAGCGCTTGGCATCCAAGAGCGCTCGGCAATCAGTAGCGCTCGACATCCAGGAGCGCTCGGCAATCAGTAGCGCTCGGCATTTAGAAGCGCTCGGCATTAGAGATCGTTCGGCATGATGGGCGCTCGGCATTAGAAACTGTTCGGCATCACATGGTTCGACATCAAACATGGTTCGGCATCAGACATGGTTCGGCATGATGGAGGTTTGGCATTAAGGATCCTCCGGCATTGGATGTGTCGTTCGTCATCTAGAGACGTTCGGCATTGGATGGATCGTCCGACATCAGGGAGTGTTCGGCGTACGAAGTGCATTCAGCATGACAACCTCGTTCGGCGTACGAGTGCATTCAGCATGACAACCTCGTTCGGAGTTCGAGTGCGTTCGGTATGACATTTTGGTTCGACATGGGCCGTTCGGCCCAGATGGGCTCTGGTTATTCAGAGAGCCCACCAACTACCTGGACGTGTCTATAAATAGAGCATGTAGGGCATCAAGAAAGGGATCTTCTCTTCTGCTCTCTGACTTTTTATTTTTCAAAGGCTAAGGCTAGTCTACCACTTTGTAACTGTAATCGATTGTTACAACAATAAAAAGGAAATTACTAGAGTGGACGTAGGCCAGAGTTAGACGAACCACTATAAAATCTGTTGTTCTTTATTGTTTTCATTTTAATTCTGTCTGTTCTTCACATTATTACTCTCTACATACAATCTATCGGTTAACCGTGATTGTTAGTTCGTGCCTTAATCTGTATTCGGGTGTTAGTGACCAATTTCGACGCCAACAGACGTCTATGGCTTCAATAATTTTAAAGAGAGAATTGCCATAGACATCTGTGGTCTTAGACGTCTATGAGGTGTACAATCAATTTTTCAACTTAATTTTGATGTATGTTAAATTTTGTGTGATCATATATGCATATATACTCAAGGAGACCTTAACAATATTTATATATTATCTGTTATAATAGAATAACCTTATTAACAGTGGTACGGTCAATGAATCTTTGTTTCTCTTTGAGTCTTAATATCTTTGAGCATGGTATCTTCTTATAGCATATATGGGTAATCTTGATAAGATCTATATATGTATGTGATTGTATAGTTATTATCATTGAAAGAAATAAACTATGGAAGTGCATGATTAATTAGATGCTTGCGAATGCATCTTTATGGACTTAGAGTTGGAAGATACAATGAAAAGGAAACTGGCTTCATGACAACTTCGGGGGAAGGGCGATGAACTAGTGCAATGCCTTAGAGCTGTGACTTTCTATGATTGGTTTACTTGGGATCATTTCAAATCTATACTATTATATTATTACTGAGCTAGATTACTAGGGCATAGAAGTCCCATTGTTATTTTATGAATGAAGCATTGCGATTCATACTTCATCATTTCCTGACCTTCTTTTCCGCTTCACCCTCCTTTCCCATAAAGACAAAAAATGTTGCCTCTCCCCTCAATTAAAATTTTCTTCTTCTTCCATCGCACCTCTCCTATTCTTTTACCCTTCCTCGCGAATCTAATTTTGTTCTTCCACTATGCCTCTCCCCTTCCTCTTCTTTTCGCCCTAAATAATAAGGCCCCTAGATTTGTTTCTTTTCCGCTCTGCCATGGTTGTCCACCCCTTCTACCAACTTTGCCTGCCAAATGAGTCGCCTTTATCACCATTATTTCCATCGACTTTAATGAGAGTATCATCCTCCTTAAACCCTAGAGGAAATTAACCATTTTTTCCATTTTTGTTTTTAACCAATAAAAAAAGGTATTGTTACCGATTAATCCTTTTCTGTATTTGGTATTCCCAAAGCATGCAAATACAAGTCTTCCTGTCGTTGTTTGTTGTTTGCTCATGTCATTCCTCAACATGTTTAAGGTATCTTCTTTTGCCTATTTTTGTTTCGCAATATTTAATTTTAGTATATACTGCTTATTTACCTACAGTATGTTTAATTTGAGAATGATATCTATAGCGAATGATACAAAAGCCAAAGTTTGATAGAAGCTCATGGTTTAGTTCAAGTTTAACACTATTTTTAAACCTATTGTAATTTTTGGCGATTAAAACAATCGCATCTTCTTTCAAGTCAGAGTTATCATTAATTGCCTAAAATGCGATGTTCTTTCTTTCTTGATTTTTTTCTTTTCTTGCCTGTAAATTAGCATCATAGGACATTAGATTTCCTACTAACTCTTCGAATTTGAAGTGGGAAAGACGGTAGCATCTTTAATAGCTAAAACTTTTCTTTCCCATCGTTTGTCTGAGAGTTCAAAATTCGTGTTACAAAATCAAAATCAATAAATTTAACTCCTAGTGCCATAAGATTATGTTGTATGGTTTGAAATCTAGTATACATGTCAATAATTGGTTCATTTGATTTCATTTCAAAAGATGAAAATTGATTTTGTAGAATAGAAATTTTTGTTTCCTTAACTTTGTTTGTGCCTTCGTTGGTAATTTGTAATGTACGCCATATATCACAAGCAGTAGTGCAAATCATGAATTGTGAAATTTTCTTTTTATCGAGTGTGAAAAATAAAATATTCATAGCTTTGACATTATTAGATGCCTCTGCTTCTTGTGCATCAGTCCATGCGCTAATATCAGTGTGTGGTGCTTCATATTTATTTTGAGTTGCCAGCCATATTTCTAATCCATTTGCATCCATAAAAATTCGCATGCGTGTTGACTAATAAGCATAATTAGAACAGTAAAAAGTGGGGGACGAGATTTGATCGTCCTTCTTGAAATGTACTTGCCATTTTAATGATTTCAATTACATCTTACTATAGATTGAAATAACCTTGCTCTGATACCAATTGAAAGTCTAGTGAATCGTATATTATCTAAGTTGTGTATAATATGCAAGTGTATAAGTTAATGCAATAGTAGACAATAAGTAGTAAAGTATAAAAAGCATGCAAACTGGAGTATTTATATTAGATCGGATCACCCGTCCTACATCCAGTCCCAATGCTCCCATCTGGTATTTCCTTTAAACAAATTACCCTCGCTTCGCGCAGAGGAATAGGCTAATACTAAAGTATCTCCGATAATCTTGTGTTCCAAATAACATAGTTTTTGACTTAAAGTACAAATATTCCTACGATCTCCATTGAGTATGTGATTATGGTGCTTTTAGTTGTAGGAAGTGGTTTAGCCAAAATTATATTTTGGTTGTAATAGATTGAGAGTATGTGAACAATGTTTACATAAGAAAGTGTTTAGAAATCAAGAGAGGAAGGAATAAATTAATTCAAGTTGGATGATTTCTATTTCTCAATCAAAGTAGTATTTATATATTTAAAAAGGTGCAGACGAAGAGCTGTTACTGTTTGAGAAAGTTTATTCAATTTAATGGCTGTAACCTTTTGTTGAAATGTGATTTCTTTTTTGTTTTAAAAAGAAGTGTCTTTTTAAAAATTAACGGTTTTGCACATGATAGACGTCTATTGTAAAACCTCAGACACTGTTAACCCGCCTTTTTGCAAGGCCATGGACATGCGGGTTTAACTTAATCGACTGCACATTCGTCGAGGCTGGTGTACGATGGATTCAGTCGACTGGATGGATTGATGACGCAATGTTCTTGGGAGATGGAAATATGATTGGATAAAGATGAATCAACTATAATTTGGGTCTAGGAAACATGGTTCGGCCTAGAACATGGTTCAGCATGGTGAAGGTTCGACACAAATGGTTCGTCTAACATTCACGATAGAATAGCATTCAAGAGTACTCGGCGTACATAGAGCGTCCGGCATACATGATTGGTTCGGCATTCCAGAAGCACTCGGCGTTCAATAGCGCTCGGCATCCAGGAGCGCTCGGTATTCAGTAGCGCTCGACATCCAGGAGTGCTCGGCATCCAGGAGCGCTCGGCATTTAGAAACGCTCGGCATTAGAGATCGTTCTGCATGATGGGCACTCGACATTAGAAACTGTTCGGCATCAAACATGGTTCGGCATCAAACATGGTTCGGCATCAGACATGATCCGGCATGATGGAGGTTCGACCTTAAGGATCCTCCAACATTGGATTTGTCGTTCTGCATCTGGAGACGTTTGGCATTGGATGGATCGTTTGACATCAGGGAGCGTTCAGCATACGAAGTACGTTCGGCATGACAACCTCTTTCGGCGTACGAGTGCGTTCCGCATGACAACCTCGTTCGGCGTACGAGTGTGTTCGGTATGGCATTATGGTTCGGCATGGGCCGTTCGGCCCTGATGGGCTCTGGTTGTTCAAAGATCCCACCAATTACCTGGACATGTTATAAATAGAGCATGTAGGGCTTAAAGAAAGGGATCTTCTCTTCTGCTCTCTGACTTTCTATTTTTCTAAGGCTAAGGCTAGTCTACCACTTTGTAACTATAATTGATTGTTACAGCAACAAAAAGTAAATTATTGGAGTGGACGTAGGCCAGAGTTAGCCGAACCACTATAAAATCTGTTGTTCTTTATTGCTTTCATTTTAATTCTGTCTGTTCTTCACATTATTACTCTCTACATACAATTTATCTGTTAACTGTGACTGTTAGTTGGTGCCTTCATTTGTATTCGGGTGTTAGTGACCAATTTCGATGCCAACAGACGTCTATGGCTTCAATAAATTTTAAAGAGAGAATTGCCATAGACGTCTGTGGTCTTAGACGTCTATGAGGTGTAAATCAATTTTTCAAATTAATTTTGATGTATGTTAAATTTTGTGTGATCATATATGCATATATACTCAAGGAGACCTTAACAATATTTTATATATTACTTTTTTATAATAGAATAACCTTATTAACAGTAGTACGGTCAATGAATCTTTGTTTCTCCTTGAGTCTTAATATCTTCGAGCATGGTATCTTCTTATAGCATATATGGGTAATCTTGATAAGATCTATATATGTATGTGATTGTATAGTTATTATCATTGAAAGAAATAAACTATGGAAGTGCATGATTAATTAGATGCTTGTGAATGCATCTTTATGTGATCGGGTGTTAGTGACCAATTTTGGCGCCAACACTTTGGTGCTTTTACGGAGAATTGAACTCAGGAATTTTGGAGTTAGAAACTCGGATTTTAAGGAGCAATGGCTAGACCATCGGCAAGGAAGCAAGTGATAGAGAGGAGCAATCAGGAGGGAAGTCAAGAGGCTTCCTTCGGAAATGGAGCAGGAGGAGCATCCATCTACATCACTAGAGAGGAAATGGAAGCCATGATGAAAAGACAAGAGGAGATTATGCGGGCTCTTCTCATACAATTTACGCAAGCAGGAAATGCAGGAGCTCAGATCCATGGAGCCAGATTAGAAGCGCTCAACCAGCAAGCAGAGGGAATGGTTCAGCAGGGGGCAACCCCCAACCAGCAAACAACTAACAATCCGGATGGAATTGGACTCAAGGGCGCACCACCAGATAATGCCGAACCAGTTCATGGAGGGGTTCCACCTAACACCACGCAATAGGATGCTGGCAGGAATGTAAGAGCAAGAGATGAAGAGTATGTACCAGAATTCCCTCGGAAACTCGGGGGGAAACCCTTGACATACAATGCTGGATTAGCCAAGATTATCAGGAGAACCATGCGCGGAGGTTTGACCGATAGAGATTTGGAAGGAGTAAACAAGAGTCCATTCACTCGTGAAATCAGGATAGCTTGGAATCCGCCGGATTTCAAGCTACCTAACGTGGAAATATACAATGGAATGGCCGATCTAGCAGATCACTTGATGAGATATATAAGACATATGGAGGTCCTGGGGGCATCAGAAGAAGTTGCTCGATGTTTCCCTTTATTCTTAACGGACATAGTCGCTATGTGGTTCAGGCAGCTGGAAGAAGGATCTATCGGGACATGGACAGAGTTGGTGGACAGGTTTCTGAAGAAGTTTCGGGTACATATCAAAAGGCCAAAGAATGTAATGACGCTGACATCAGTAAAACAGAGGACATACGAATCACTTAGCGCTTTCTTAACTCGGTTTAATGCAGAGGTTGCTTCGGTGGGTCGGCCGGATCCATCGATGATTTTAATGGCGGTAATGTCAGGAGTTAGAGAGAATTCAGATTTCAAAGTGTCACTGATACGGGACCCTCCAATGGATCTCGGGGAATTCTTTCATGAAGTTGAGAGGTTCCTTCGGTAGGAAGATGCGTGCTCGGATATAAAGTTAATGGAGGTGAATGCGGCTAAGGATGGAGGGCCATCAAGCGGAGGATTGGAAAGAGATAAAGGCAAAGGAAAAAGGAAGCTGGATGATGAATTAGGAAAAGCAAGGAAATGGTGGAGAGAGCCAAAATTCTCCACCTACATAGGATTGAACGAGACGCTGGAACATATTTATTTAGAGACTCGAAATCGCCTTCCCTACTGAAGGCCGGCTAGGAGAGAACCCTTCGAATGTGAGAGAGCATCAGGGAAACCTGCCTCTTCCACGATGTGGACGGGCATGATACCAACAGCTGCGGGCACTTAAAGGACATAATTGAGAAGCATGTAAGGAATGGACAGTTGCGACAGTACATTGAATCTCGGAATGCAGCGGTGGGGCCGGAGAAACCACCGTCTACCTCACACAGTGATGGTACGAGGCACATGAATGATGGTCGATTGGTTATCAATTGACTGGAATACTACGAAATAAGTAGAAAACTACGAGCAAACGGCCAAGTCACTTACTCATGTACGGGGACGGAGATGGCTCCTAGGCATGCTCTGAGATGATGATAAACCGCGACACTCTAATTTGTGAAATCTGCTTTCTCTTTTTTGGCTTGGACATTTTCTTTTTCCTGGTTTGGTTAAAACTTTCGGTTTTGTTTGTTTCTTGGTTTGAACTTTTTATTTGGGTGATTGCTTTTTGGTTTGGATATCGGTTTGGATTTTTGATATGGATTTTTTTTTTGTTTTCTAGTTTGATCTGGATTTTGGATTTGCTTTTGATTGGATTTTTTCTGGTTTTTGGTAAACGGTCATCAGGTATGGATTGTGCCCGGCAAGGGTTAAGTCTCTTCGCCCAAACGCGGCGAATCGACTTATTCAGGTCATCGAGTATGGACTATGCTCGGCAAGGGTCCGGAGAGACTAGGATTACCGATTACTATTTCAGGTCGTCGAGTATGGACTATGCTCGGCAAGGGTCCGGAGAGACCAGGATTCAGCCTAGGACTTAGGCCCTGTATTATTAGTTATTATTTCAGGTCGCCGGGTATGGACTATACTCAGCATACGAAGTGCATTCAGCATGACAACCTCGTTCGACATACGACTGCGTTCGGCATGACAACCTCGTTCGGTGTACGAGTGCATTCGGTATGACATTTTGGTTCGACATGGGCCGTTCAGCCCTGATGGGCTCTAGTTATTCAGATAGCCCACCAACTACCAGGACGTGTCTATAAATAGAGCATGTAGGGCTTCAAGAAAGGGATCTTCTCTTCTGCTCTCTGACTTTCTATTTTTCTAAGGCTAAGGCTATTCTACCACTTTGTAACTGTAATCGATTGTTACAGCAATAAAAAGGAAATTACTTGAGTGGACGTAGGCCAGAGTTAGCCGAACCACTATAAAATCTGTTGTTCTTTATTGCTTTCATTTTAATTCTGTCTGTTCTTCACATTATTACTCTCTACATACAATCTATCTGTTAACCGTGACTGTTAGTTGGTGCCTTCATCTGTATTCGGGTGTTAGTGACCAATTTCGACGCCAACAGACGTCTATGGCTTCAATAAATTTTAAAGAGAGAATTGCCATAGACGTCTGTGGTCTTAGACGTCTATGAGGTGTAAAATTAATTTTTCAACTTAATTTTGTATGTTAAATTTTGTGTGATCATATATGCATATATACTCAAGAAGACCTTAACAATATTTTATATATTACTCTTTTATAACAGAATAACCTTATTAACAGTAGTATGGTCAATGAATCTTTGTTTCTCTTTAAGTCTTAATATCTTCGAGCATGGTATCTTCTTATAGCATATATGGGTAATCTTGATAAGATCTATATATGTATGTGATTGTATAGTTATTATCATTGAAAGAAATAAACTATGGACGTGCATGATTAATTAGATGCTTGCGAATGCATCTTTATGGACTTAGAGTTGGAAGATGCAATGAAAAGGAAATTGGCTTCATGACAACTTCGGGGGAAGGGCGATGAACTAGTGCAATGCCTTAGAGCTGTGACTTTCTATGATTGGTTTACTTGGGGTCATTTCAAATCTATACTATTATATTATTACTGAGCTAGATTACTAGGTCATAGAAGCCCATTGTTATTTTGTGAAATGAAGCGTTGCGATTCATACTTCATCATTTCCTGACCTTCTTTTCTGCTTCACCCTCCTTTCCCATAAAGACAAAAAATGTTGCCTCTCCCCTCAATTCTAATTTTCTTCTTCTTCCATCACGCCTCTCCCCTTCTTTTACCCTTCCTCGCGAATCTAATTTTGTTCTTCCACTATGCCTCTCCCCTTCCTCTTCTTTTTGCCCTAAATAATAAGGCCCCTAGATTTGTTTCTTTTCCGCTCTACCGTGGTTGTCCACCCCTTCTACCAACTTCGCCTGCCAAATGAGTCGCCTTTATCACCATTATTTCCATCGACTTTAATGAGAGTATCATCCTCCTTAAACCCTAGAGGCAATTAACCCTTTTTTCCATTTTTGTTTTTAACCAATAAAAAAGGTATTGTTACCGATTAATCCTTTTCTGTATTTGGTATTCCCAAAGCATGCAAATAAAAGTCTTCCTGTCGTTGTTTGTTGTTTGCTCATGTCATTCCTCAACATGTTTAAGGTATCTTCTTTTGCCTATTTTTGTTTCGCAATATTTAATTTGAGTATATACTGCTTATTTACCTACAGTATGTTTAATTTGAGAATGATATCTATAGCGAATGATACAAGAGCCAAACTTTGTTAGAAGCTCATAGTTTAGTTCAAGTTTAACACTATTTTTCCCTTATTTTAGTTAATCTAAGAAATTAGTGTACATGAATTTAGTTTTCATAACTTACAATTAGCACATAGTTTTGCTATAAGAAAAACAAAAAATTTATTTTTTTGCACATGGCCGTCGACGGACTACAGTAGCTCTGGCTTATGGGGAGGTCTCTAAAGGTAAATGATAATGTATTCGAATTGTCAATGGAAGACGCGAACAATAGGATATCCAGATTACATGTTATTACATAACAGTATTTGTTTATTCAAATAGTTTTTTGTTATTGCCAAAATAAGTAATTATGCCATACGTTATGTATGATTTGTCTTTTTTTTAAATCGCACTATCTAGACAAAATGATATTGTTTTTGTTAATTCATATGAAAGAATGCAATAAAAGGAATTGCAAAAAGTTATCATTCATATTTTTGGATCATATTTTGTACAATTTATTCCTAGGTCATATTTTTAGTCTAACTGCATTAAATTGATATATTTTGATCGTTGATTATTGCAAGCTTGCAGATTTCAATTATAATATGGATTGTGTTAAGATTTGTCTTCATGTGGTGGATTTTACATCTTAGAATTGAGTTTATCGAATTCATGTTTATATCTTTAGTTTTTTATACTACGTTTTATTTCAATATATGAACAGAATGATAAAAATATGAACATAAAGGTATAATGTAACTGCCAAAAATAAAGAAATATGCATGTGAGACGATAAAAAGAAGTGGGACAGTGTAGGCAAGGTCAAGCTAAAATGGAATCTCTATGGGATTATGCTCAATAAATGAACTAGGAACCCTATAAATCCAATCCTATTAATCTTGACCATGTATGTTTGGAATTTTTTGCACTTGGAGCAATTTCATCAGAAAATACGAAGTGAAAGGTGGAAAGAAGAGTGGGAGGACGGTCAAAATGGAATCAAGAAAGGTAAGTACATAAGTTTAGATATTTAATTATTGTTTATTAAAAAAATTCTTTATTTACAGATTTATTTGAATCTGTTTTCTATGGTTTCATGTTTATTTGTTTTAATTTACTTTAAAATTGACAAAACACCGAATTATATTGTGATTTCAATTTCACAAACTCAAAAGAAAAATATTTATGCCGTTATTGGAATTATGTTTCGACAGAATTAGCATGCTTAAATCCCATTTATGTGCCTCACTATGAGTTGGCTTGATTAAAATAATGTGTATGGTATACGATTATCATTCTTTTACATGATCTATGTTTTTTACACTGATATATACTGTGTTAGTTTTAAGTGTCTAAAATCATATTTGACATTACATGGTAGATTATGAAAATAACATCCATTTAATGTATATTTGAACTAAAAAAATATATCTGGTTGGTGAGAATGGTTCAGATTTAGCACGATAACAATACTGCCTTATTTATTTGTTTCAGTTCTTCATTATATAAATTAAAGTTAAGATTTTTACCTTAGTATTTTTTAATGTTGAATCCAATTAGTTTATCAGGTTTAAAACTAGGGATGCCAATGAATGCCTGAAATCGTAGAAATCTATGCGCATTTGTATTCGAAACATAAAAATAAAAATCCGAAATTCAAAAATGGATGCGGATACAAATATAATAGTATCCGCATCTGAAAATTATCTATTTGATCTTTACCAAGATGGTAGTTCAGATCTATATAATAAAATGGATCAGTCGGTTATCAAAAGACAAAGAAAGGCTTAGATTTATTCTGGCCATAGATATCAAGCGGTAGAAAATTACATGCATCCTTATAATACTCACGTTACATGCCTACCATCCTTCTCCCACTATCTGACCATGGTCTATTAAACCAAAGCTTCTTCTATTAACCCTTTTAGTCATAATTTCTAAAGAATAGAGTTCGTCTTCCTTGCCAATACTCATAAGGCAGAGGCAAGGTTGTTGTGTTTTTTATATCAATTTCTCAAATTTAAGCTCTACAAACAACCATTCAAAGAACGAAGCAGAAGAGTGTCATGCAGGTTCTTTAGATCTGAAAAGTATTATACATTAAACCTTTTGTAATGACCCGGAATTTTGACATCATATTTTAGTAAATATTTAAACTAATTTAAATCAAATATAAGTCTGTCAATGTTTAAATTGATGAGATATTAAATATTTAACAGTTATATATGTTTGTAAAAGGAAATTTTGATTTGAAATTTAAATAGAATACTTCAAAACCATTTAAAAACAAAATCTGCTTTATTCAATAGAATCAAATCCAAGTCTTTATATTTCTGATATTTGATAAAATACATATGAATATAATTTTAGTTTTTAAAATGATAAGTTTTAAAATAAACAAACATGAAAATATTAAACATAAATATGGAAGTGCAAAACAATATAAGTGTAAACATTCAGAAATTAGTATAAAACACAATCATATATTATAAATGTAATCAAAGTAACAATAAATATACAAAATATAAATTATAATTTGACATATATAAAACAAGTATTTTTAGTCAAACAATGATCTTCAACATTTAAATTGTACAACATAACATCCTTAAATCAAATGTTAAAAACATCATTTGAATAAGTATACAATTTCATATAAAATATAACTAACAAAATAAATAAACAAAAATGTTAACAATAAAATCATAGCAGAAAAGTTTGAAAAAAACATATAACCTGTATATGCAAGTGAATGATGCAAGGAAACAAGACAGGTTATATTTAACAAATGAAACATTCAGGCCTAAGAAATCAGAGTCAACTTCAATATAAAACAAGTTTTCAACTCAAAGAAAATAAAACCTGTAGCTTACTAAACAGGTTTGGCCGAGAATAATGATAAATGTCTTGTACAACACAAAGCAAATAACATAAATATATTTGTACTAAATAGCTACTGTCAGTAACAATTTATTACTTGCTATCATAATTAATAACATAAGCATTAATTAGCCTAATTTCTTGTTCAACTAAGTACACAGCCGAAATTTTCCTATATCATTACTTTCTGCAGAATTTTACCAGCCAATAAAAAAAAGGAAAATGACTTGCAAATAATAACTGGCCAGCTACAACCTGTTGCTTAATAGCTTCTATATAAATCTACCAATATATCATCAGTTTATATATACAAACCTAAAATTATAAAGTAAACCTGAGAAAAAAAACAGTGTTTTGGCTCTGCAAACAAAAGTAATTCAAGATAAGAAACAGAGAAGCAAAGAAAGAGTTTCATGGACGATCAACTGCAGTCTCTTCAACATACTTTCTGTTCAACAGTGTTAAGTGAGTAAACAAAACTAATTTTTAACTTTAGCTTGCATATTTTTCTTACTGATATATGTTGATGAAGTTTAAAACATACTGTTCTGTATATGTTGTTTGCACTGGAAGTTTGCATAACTGTTATTGATCAGTACTTCAAGTTGTGGTATCAGTACTTCAAGTTTAAACAGATCTTATTCATATAACCATTTAAATTTTGTATTGAATAAATTCAAGTTTGTTTATATGAAACAAAGACTGCAAACATGTTTAAGATTTAACAGTATGATATTAATACTGTATTATCCAACTACAGCTAAACAGGAAATCAAAGTTTAAAATTCAAATGTTTAAATTTGAAAATTCAATAACATATTTAGATTTCATACAAGTAATTATGATTTTTAACATAAAAATTATGATTTTTATGCAAAAGTATTAAGAGCAGTTTTGAAATGAAACAAAAATGGGTTTTTTGTAAATTTTGGAAGATAGAGTTAACTTTAATTCCTGAAATTTGGAATGAAGTAAGGTTGAAGTCGTATTAATACTAGAAAAATGTCTGATTATTTTTCGAATTTATAGATTTTGAGTTTGAATCATAAATAGGGTTTAAGCCCATTTTTTTTTCAAAGTTCTGTAAACGAATTGATTTCGGCTCCAATAAGAAATCGAGTTGGTCGCGACTCTTGGAGGAGCTAGGTGGAGGTGTAGGCGACGTCTTGGTGAATTTTCATCACCTCTGGTGATGTTTGGTGGCTGCACGCGTGTTTGGTTCATTAGTGATGTTTTCGTTTGTTAGAGATACAGGTCGAATTCTGCATTTCGACTTGCAATTGAATTTTGGGCTTCGAATTCACTTAAGTGGATCATTTGTGGTGTGTGGAGACTGTAGAGAGTCGCCGCAGGCAAGGTGAGTCACCGTGCACGTGCACGGTGGCGAAGAGGGGTTCGAGGATCAGTGAGTGGTGCGCGTGCTCGAGACATTGGTGAGGATGCTTCGAGTAATTCCTGTGTTTCTCCGAGTAGCGTGCGAGAGAAGCTACAGCTAAACGTTTTCAACTTAACATAAAAAAAAAGAGAAGAAGAACTGGAGAGGAGAAGAAAAGGAAGGGGAGAGCAACGAGAGAGACGCGGGGAAACTCGAGTTTTTCTCGAATAAAGAACGGTGTGTCTCGGTGCTTTCAAATGGACATGCACTGATATTGTACAGGTGAGTTACTGGATCAATAAATATTTGTTAATTAAATTAAACTAGTTTTTTAATTAAAAATTTGATTTAAGTAAATATATGAAGGAAGAAGATTGTCAGTAAGTTGTTGGAATGTTGATTAAAATTTATACTTGAATGTTAAATTAATAACTTTATGCTGAATTTGAAATAAAAATTTAATCCTAAATTAAATCCATTAAAATCTTAAGAACATAAGCTTATCATTAAAAAGTTAATTAGTGAATGGAAGTTAACTTACGAGATTAATTAAAGATATTACACTTTAATTAAATTGATAAATAAAGTAATTTGTGATAATTAAATAATTAATTCATTTTAATAAGTAAGTTATTAATTAATAATTAATAATTAAGAATCAACTAAATATTTGAGTAATTGAGTAATAGTTAATGAATAGAAGTTAATTAACTAAATAATTAATTAAAGATGAGATGATTAATAAATTAATTATTAATGATTAACTAATTAATAAATTGATCATCAATAAGTTAATTAATCAGTAATTAATTAAACGGGATAAAATAGTTTATTCTGAGGTAAATAATTTAGTTAAGTAAAACCAAACTGTTTGGTATGCATTGATAATTATGTTGATTGACTTTGATATCTGTTGATGATATTTCTGTGATATGTTGTGATATATTATGGATATCTGTAAACTGTATATGATTTATCTGATATATCTGTTATGTTAATTTTTGATATTTAATTAAACTGTTAAGTTAAATAGACAACTTGGCCCTTAAAATGGCGTTTGGATCCGATGAGACCGGGATCGGAAGAATCAATTTTGATTCTCCAAAAACCACATCGATCCAAATTAAACGATAGGTCGTAACTTATCAAATGGAGATCGAGATGGAGTTTCAGAATGCAAGGGTTATCGTCGTTAACTCTAAGGGTGATTCCAAAATGAGTGTAACGAGATAATGCCTTCAGTTTCGTTCGAACCCGGAACGAACTTGTATGGATTGAATGCTTTCAACACATCGTCAGGCGGACGTTGAGCATTCTAAGTGATATGTTCTTTAAAGGTAATCGTAGCCTCAAGCCTCATCAACCGGGAAGGGCTAAAACAGGGGAGATGCAGCAATGTTAGGTGGGTCACGCCCAAGCAGGACAAGATTTTCCCCTGTCTAGATGTCCCATTTTATTTCGGCTTAGTGGGCAGTTGTTGGCCACAACTGCGGGGTTATCTTGTTCGGGACTGTTCAGTAAGGAATGGTTCCGGCCTTGTGTTGCAGGGTATGAAGGGAGTAATCCTCGGTATGGTGATCTAGGCCCCGTACTGTGATGGGCGGTACCCCAGTAGCCCTGCCATTGTTGGAAATCCATTTACCCTACGAGACCCTACGGTTTTGATTTGTATTACCCACTTTCGTGGCTAGTAGCTGGAATTTAATAGATGTAACAATTTCTGCTATTTTCTATTTACTTGAAAACCCTAGACACTATTATAATATCACAGAATTTCCTATAAAATGTTTTGGTTAGCGTAAGGTAAAAACTTACCCGTATTTATTTGTGAGGAGTCTTACGTGATACCTTTATTTTCAAATGGTTTTCAAAGTTAAGCAACTTTAACCTGTTTACTCATACCAGACCCATGTCTGAGCCGGAGTTTATATTTTGTGTTTTCATAAACTCTTGGGTACTCAAATTTTTACGAGTAGCCAGGTGATAGGTATCTAGAAGTGTTGCTTTTCTGGAGGAGCTATTTTGGGAGAAGACCAGACGTATGTATCTATATATGTAGTTCCGCTGTGTAGTTAGCAATGCTGTATTTTGGATGTATGTATGGTCATGTATGTATATGACAGTCCTGTTATGTGATATTGTACGACTCTGATGTATGTATAACTATATAATAGTTATGTGATGTATTATATTTTGTTCCATTCCGCTGTGAGATTTTGATGTTGTTGTTCTTTCTTTCTATTCTTTTCTATTTCTATCCCTTTCTTTCTTAATGATGAAACGTCTTTCTGGGGTTGAGAAAGGCGGGACGTCACAGTTGGTATCAGAGCGCTAGGTAAAGCGAGTACCTAGGCTCTTGTGTATACTTATCTTGAGAGTGCGTATTTGTATTTTCAATATTATATATATATATACCTATCTAAATTGGTTGAGTTACCTGTTCAGGTGACCGACATGAGTTCAGGAAGAAGAGGCAGAGTTAGGGCCAGTACTTCTACAGATAATGGATGGAGTCAGAATGTTAGTGAGGCTGTCAATCCAGTACCGTCTCAAGTTACCTTTGCAGCCTTATGCAAGGATTTCAAACATCTTGGAGGCCAACCATTCAAAGGTTCGGAGTCAATAATTGAAGTTCAGGACTGGCTACGCTCTTGTGAACGTATTTTCAAGAGTATGAGATTGACCGATGAGCGTAAGAGGCATATGGCATCGTGGCAGTTGCAAGGTGGTGCAGCAGCATGGTGGGATTCAACTATTGCGAATATTTCTGAGGATGACATTTCTTGGGATAGATTTAAGGAGTTGTTTGAAGAGAAGTATGTGCCGACGGCAGGGAGAACCCAACTGTATCAGGATTTTCTGTATTTGAAGCAGGGTAGTATGTCTATTTCGGAGTACGAAACTAGATTCAACGAACTCTCTTGTTATGGTTCAGGACTCATCGATACTCCTCTGAAAAAGAATGAGAAATTTGTGCAAGGGTTGAGACCTGAATTCTATGGGAAATTGACAGTGCTTCTGAAGGGTTCTTTTTTTGATTTGATTGATATGGCATTGAGGTATGAAAGTTTGATGAGTAAGAAACCAGGGGCTCCAGATGCAACTTCAAGTGGGAATTTCACTAATCCGAATAAGCGAAAGTTTGATCCTAAATGGAGGAACCAAATAAGAAGAAACCTGGGAATAACAACGGACCCCGAAAGTGCTACATTTGTCATCAGGAAGGGCATTTGGAAAATAAGTGTTTTAGGAAGGGATTCCAACAGCAACAGCAGCAACCGCACTAGAGTGGCCCAGGATCAGCTATGGTTCAGAAATCATTGTGCTTTAATTGTCATCTGCCAGGGCACATGATCAAGAACTGTCCACTTCTACAGAGAGAACCTCAGAATAAAGTTTTTGCTTTGGAAGCCGGACCATCTTCTTCTTCGATGGGCAAAGGAGTATTAGAAGGTACTTTACTTTTAAATGGAAAATATATTAGAGTTTTGTTTGATTCGGGTGCTTCCTTGAGTTTTATTTCTTTGGACTCTGTTGAAAAGTTTTCTCTTACCCCTAGTTCAGTAGATAGTTCTATCTTGGTGTCTAATCCTATAGGAGGGGTGACCAAATTAGACTCTATTTGTAAGGACTTGAAGATCTCTTATCTATCCCACAGTTTCTCTTGTGACCCGTATGTGTTGAATTTTAAGGGATTTGATCTTATTTTGGGTATGGATTGGCTGGATAAGTATAAAGCCGTCTTGAATTGTGATGAGAGAACAGTTTCGTTGGAAACTGATCTGGGTAGAATTGCCAGAGTGTCGTGTGATAATTCTGGAATTCATTTGAGCTGTCTTCTGCATGGAATGGAGACATCTGAAGAGAATGTTGAAGTTATTAATGTGGTTCAGGATTTTGCTGATGTTTTTGAAGAAGTTAAGTGTTTGCCACCACATCGAGAAATAGAATTCCGTATTGATTTGATTCCAGGAGCTGTACCAGTAATTCAACCCAGTAGGAGAATGGCTCCTAAGGAAAGGGAAGAGTTGATTAAGCAGACGCAGGATTTTTTAGAGAAGGGATTGATTAGACCTAGTTTTTCTTGTTGGGGTTCAGCGACATTGTTTGTGACTAAATCGGATGGATCACTGAGGTTCTGTGTGGATTATAGGGAATTGAACAAAGTGACTATCCGTAATAAATATCCTCTTCCTTGCATCGATGATCTTTTTGACCAGTTGCATGGTGCTTCTATCTTTTCTCAATTAGATCTAGCTTCAGGTTTCCACTAGTTGAGGGTAGCTGAAGACAGTATTCCCTTGACTGCATTTAGGGGACCGAATTGTTTCTATGAGTGGTTGGTTATGCCGTTCGGATTAACCAACGCTCCTGCTTATTTCGTTGACCTCATGAATCGAGTCTTTAGGGATGTATTGAATAAGTTTGTGCTGGTATTCATTGATGATATCTTGGTCTATTCCAAATCCGAAGAAGAGCACAGGGAACATTTGAGGATTGTATTGGAGACTCTGAGAAAGAATGTACTGAAGGCGAAGTTTTCGAAGTGTCACTTCTGGAAATCGGAAGTTAAATTTTAAGGGCACATTGTTTCGGGTGAAGGCATTTCTGTAGACCCAGCGAAAGTTGAAACTATTCTTGGATGGAAACAGCCAGAGACACCGACGGAAGTTCGCAGTTTTCTAGGATTGGCTAGCTACTACAGGAGATTTATCAGAGATTATTCCAAGATTTCTTCGCATTTGACTAAGCTGGCCAGAAAAGGAGCAAAATTCAAATGGACACCTCAATGTGAAGAAGCTTTTCAGGAATTGAAGATAAGGCTCACTAGTGCACCAGTACTTGCTGTTCCGGATGGGAAGAGCAAATTCGAGGTTTACACTGATGCTTGTATTGTTGGTTTGGGAGCAGTTCTGATGCAGAACGGAAGGGTTATTACGTATGCTAGTCGACAGTTGAAGCCTCATGAGAAAAACTATGCTACGCATGATCTTGAATTGCTTGCCATTGTTTTTGCTCTGAAGATTTGGAGACATTATCTTTTAGGAGAGAAATTCGAATTGTTCACGGATCACAAACCGTTGAAATATTTATTCTCTCAAAAAGACCTTAATCTGAGACAGCGGCAGTGGGTTGAATTTCTTGCATCCTATGATCTGGATATTCTGTATACTCTGGGGAAAGCGAATGTCGTAGCTGATGCTCTCAGTAGGAATGCAGTTTTATCTCTTCTGGAAGTGGTTCCATCTCTTATTGAAAGGATATCAAGCAAGCAAGAATCTGATAAGATGTTGAGGAGGATCATCAAGAGAGTCAGGAAGGGTCAGTGTCCTAGTTTTGAAATTGATGACCAAGGAATGATAAGGATCAATGGGAGAATCTGTGTTCCGAATGACAAGGAGTTGAAGCAGGAAGTTTTATCTGAGTGTCATCGCTCCAAATTGAATATTCATCCTGGAATCTCGAAGATGTATAAGGACATGAGGAGAGCTTTCTGGTGGCCGAATATGAAGAAGGATGTAGCTGCTTTTGTGAACAGTTGTGCCATTTGTCAGCAAGTTAAAGGTGATCAACAGAAATCTGCCGGGTTATTGCAACCTTTGGAAATTCCGAATTGGAAATGGGAAATGATCTCGATGGATTTTATTGATGGTTTGCCTAGAACCAGGAAAGGAAATGATGGTATATGGGTTATTGTAGATCGTTTAACTAAGAGTGCCCATTTTATACCAGTAAAGGCAACCCGTACTGCAGTTTCTTTGGCAGAAATATTCTTGAAGGAGATAGTTCGATTGCATGGTGTCCCAGTCAGCATATTAAGTGATCGTGATCCTATTTTCACTAGCAAATTTTGGGAAGCTTTGCAATCAGCGATGGGTACAGATTTGAGATTAAGTACAGCCTATCATCCTCAAACGGACAGACAGACAGAGAGGCTGAATCATATTCTTGAGGATATGTTACGGGCTTGTGTTTTAGATTTTGGAGGATCTTGGGAAGACCATCTTCATTTAGTGGAATTTTGTTATAATAACAGTTATCAAGCAAGTATTAAGATGGCTGCTTATGAAGCTTTATACGGAAGACCGTGTAGATCTCCATCTTGTTGGATTGAATCGAAGGATCGTCTTGTGTTAGGACCCGATCTTATTCGTGAAGCTTCTGCGACGATTGAGCTTATCAAGAAAAGGATGAAAGCTGCTCAAGATCGTCAAAAGAAATATGCAGATAGAAGACGAAGGCCATTGAAATTTGAGATCGGAGACTTGGTTTTTGTTAAAGTTTCCCCAATTAAAGGTGCTATAAGATTCGGAAAGACGGGAAAACTTGCTCTGAGATACACTGGACCATTCCGAGTGTCAGAAAGAACTGGAACTGTGGCCTACAGGATTGAATTACCAGAACGGATGTCTGGGATTCACAATGTGTTTTATGTATCGCATTTGAGGAAATTTGTCCATGATCCCTCACTGGTTATAGAACCGGTAATTCAAGAAGATTTGGAAGTGGAACCCAATTTAACTGTGGTCAGAAATCTAGTTCAGATTGTCGACAGAGACGAGAAGCAACTCAGGAACAAAGTGGTGAAACTCGTTAAGGTGCAATGGAGTGAGGATCCCAGAGATTGTACCTGGGAAACTCTCGATAGTTTTAGGAGTACTTATCCAGATTTATGTTCGGATAACTAGTGTTGTTTGTTGAGTATAGACTGTTTGTTTATTTGCTATTGTATGAATGATATGTATGTTTGGATTGTTAATATAAAAGCTTTTGAATTTACTGTTGTTTAAATTTCGGGGACGAAATTCTTTTAAGGGGGGAGGAATGTAACGACCCGGAATTTTGACAGCATATTTTAGTAAATATTTAAACTAATTTAAATCAAATATAAGTCTGTCAATGTTTAAATTGATGAGATATTAAATATTTAACAGTTATATATGTTTGTAAAAGGAAATTTTGATTTGAAATTTAAATAGAATACTTCAAAACCATTTAAAAACAAAATCTGCTTTATTCAATAGAATCAAATCCAAGTCTTTATATTTCTGATATTTGATAAAATACATATGAATACAATTTTAATTTTTAAAATGATAAGTTTTAAAATAAACAAACATGAAAATATTAAACATAAATATGGAAGTGCAAAACAATATAAGTGTAAACATTCAGAAATTAGTATAAAACACAATCATATATTATAAATGTAATCAAAGTAACAATAAATATACAAAATATAAATTATAATTTGACATATATAAAACAAGTATTTTTAGTCAAACAATGATCTTCAACATTTAAATTGTACAACATAACATCCTTAAATCAAATGTTAAAAACATCATTTGAATAAGTATACAATTTCATATAAAATATAACTAACAAAATAAATAAACAAAAATGTTAACAATAAAATCATAGCAGAAAAGTTTGAAAAAAACATATAACCTGTATATGCAAGTGAATGATGCAAGGAAACAAGACAGGTTATATTTAACAAATGAAACATTCAGGCCTAAGAAATCAGAGTCAACTTCAATATAAAACAAGTTTTTAACTCAAAGAAAATAAAACCTGTAGCTTACTAAACAGGTTTGGCCGAGAATAATGATAAATGTCTTGTACAACACAAAGCAAATAACATAAATATCTTTGTACTAAATAGCTACTGTCAGTAACAATTTATTACTTGCTATCATAACTAATAACATAAGCATTAATTAGCTTAACTTCTTGTTCAACTAAGTACACAGCCGAAATTTTCCTATATCATTACTTTCTACAGAATTTTACTAGCCAATAAAAAAAAAGGAAAATGACTTGCAAATAATAACTGGCTAGCTACAACCTATTGCTTAATAGCTTCTATATAAATCTACCTATATATCATCAGTTTATATATACAAACCTAAAATTATAAAGTAAACCTGAGAAAAAAACAGTGTTTTGGCTCTGCAAACAAAAGTAATTCAAGATAAGAAACAGAGAAGCAAAGAAAGAGTTTCAGGGTAGATCAACTGCAGTCTCTTCAACATACTTTCTGTTCAACAGTGTTAAGTGAGTAAACAAAACTAATTTTTAACTTTAGCTTGCATATTTTTCTTACCGATATATGTTGATGAAGTTCAAAACATAATGTTCTGTATATGTTGTTTGCACTAGAAGTTTGCATAACTGTTATTGATCAGTACTTCAAGTTGTGGTATCAGTACTTCAAGTTTAAACAGATCTTATTCATATAACCATTTAAATTTTGTATTGAATAAATTCAAGTTTGTTTATATGAAACAAAGATTGCAAACATGTTTAAGATTTAACAGTATGATATTAATACTGTATTATCCAACTACAGGTAAACAGGAAATCAAAGTTTAAAATTCAAATGTTTAAATTTGAAAATTCAATAACATATTTAGATTTCATACAAGTAATTATGATTTTTAACATAAAAATTATGATTTTTATGCAAAAGTATTAAGAGCAGTTTTGAAATGAAGCAAAAATGGGTTTTTTGTAAATTTTGGAAGATAGAGTTAACTTTAATTCCTGAAATTTGGAATGAAGTAAGGTTGAAGTCGTATTAATACTAGAAAAATGTCTGATTATTTTTCGAATTTATAGATTTTGAGTTTGAATCATAAATAGGGTTTAAGCCCATTTTTTTTTCAAATTTCTGTAAACAAATTGATTTCGGCTCCAATAAGAAATCGAGTTGGCCGCGACTCTTGGAGGAGCTAGGTGGAGGTGTAGGCGACGTCTTGGTGAATTTTCATCACCTCTGGTGATGTGTGGTGGCTGCACGCGTGTTTGGTTCATCAGTGATGTTTTCGTTTGTTAGAGCTATAGGTCGAATTCTTCATTTCGACTTGTAATTGAATTTTGGGCTTTGAATTCACTTAAGTGGATCATTTGTGGTGTGTGTAGACTGTAGAGAGTCGCCGCAGGCAAGGTGAGTCACCGTGCACGTGCACGGTGGCGAAGTGGGGTTCGAGGATCAGTGAGTGGTGCGTGTGCTCGAGACATTGGTGAGGATGCTTCGAGTAATTCCTGTGTTTCTCCGAGTAGCGTGCGAGAGAAGCTACAGCTAAACGTTTTCAACTTAACATATAAAAAAAGAGAAGAAGAATTAGAGAGGAGAAGAAAAAGAAGGGGAGAGCAACGAGAGAGACGCGAGGAAACTCGAGTTTTTCTCGAGTAAAGAACGGTGTGTCTCGGTGCTTTCAAATGGACATGCACTGATATTGTACAGGTGAGTTACTGGATCAATAAATATTTGTTAATTAAATTAAACTAGTGTTTTAATTAAAAATTTGATTTAAGTAAATATATAAAGGAAGAAGATTGTCAGTAAGTTGTTGGAATGTTGATTAAAATTTATACTTGAATGTTAAATTAATAACTTTATGTTGAATTTGAAATAAAAATTTAATCCTAAATTAAATCCATTAAAATCTTAAGAACATAAGCTTATCATTAAAAAGTTAATTAGTGAATGGAAGTTAACTTACGAGATTAATTAAAGATATTACACTTTAATTAAATTGATAAATAAAGTAATTTGTGATAATTAAATAATTAATTCATTTTAATAAGTAAGTTATTAATTAATAATTAATAATTAAGAATCAACTAATTATTTGAGTAATTGAGTAATAGTTAATGAATAGAAGTTAATTAATTAAATAATTAATTAAAGATGAGATGATTAATAAATTAATTATTAATGATTAACTAATTAATAAATTGATCATCAGTAAGTTAATTAATCAGTAATTAATTAAACGGGATAAAATAGTTTATTCTTAAGTAAATAATTTAGTTAAGTAAAACCAAACTGTTTGGTATGCATTGATAATTATGTTGATTGACTTTGATATCTGTTGATGATATTTCTGTGATATGTTGTGATATATTATGGATATCTGTAAACTGCATATGATTTATCTGATATATCTGTTATGTTAATTTCTGATATTTAATTAAACTGTTAAGTTAAATAGACAACTTGGCCCTTAAAATGGCGTTTGGATCCGATGAGACCGGGATTGGAAGAATCAATTTTGATTCTCCGAAAACCACATCGATCCAAATTAAACGATAGGTCGTAACTTATCAAATGGAGATCGAGATGGAGTTTCAGAATGCAAGGGTTATCGTCGTTAACTCTGAGGGTGATTCCAAAATGAGTGTAACGAGATAATACCTTCGGTTTCGTTCGAACCCGGAACGAACTTGTATGGATTGAATGCTTTCAACACATCGTCAGGCGGACGTTGAGCATTCTAAGTGATATGTTCTTTAAAGGTAATCGTAGCCTCAAGCCTCATCAACCGGGAATGGCTAAAACAGGGGAGATGCTGCAAAGTTAGGTGGGTCATGCCCAAGCCGGACAAGATTTTCCCCTGTCTAGATGTCCCTTTTTATTTCGGCTTAGTGGGCAGTTGTTGGCCACAACTGCGGGGTTATCTTGTTCGGGACTGTTCGGTAAGGAATGGTCACGGCCTTGTGTTGCAGGGGATGAAGGGAGTAATCCACGGTACGGTGATCTAGGTCCCGTACTGTGATGGGCGGTACTCCAGTAGCCCTGCCATTGTTGGAAATCCATTTACCCTATGAGACCCTACGGTTTTGATTTGTATTACCCACTTTCATGGCTAGTAGCTGGAATTTAATAGATGTAACAATTTCGGCTATTTTCTATTTACTTGAAAACCCTAGACACTATTATAATATCATAGAATTTCCTATAAAATGTTTTGGTTAGCGTAAGGTAAAAACTTACCCGTATTTATTTGTGGGGAGTCTTACGTGATACCTTTATTTTCAAATGGTTTTCAAAGTTAAGCAACTTTAACCTGTTTACTCATACCAGACCCATGTCTGACATGGAGTTTATATTTTGTGTTTTCATAAACTCTTGGGTACTCAAATTTTTACGAGTAGCCAAGTGATAGGTATCTAGAAGTGTTGCTTTTCTGGAGGAGCTATTTTGGGAGAAGACCAGACGTATGTATCTATATATGTAGTTCCGCTGTGTAGTTAGTGATGCTGTATTTTGGATGTATGTATGGTTATGTATGTATATGACAGTCCTGTTATGTGATATTGTACGACTCTGATGTATGTATAACTATGTAATAGTTATGTGATGTATTATATTTTGTTCCATTCCGCTGTGAGATTTTGATGTTGTTGTTCTTTCTTTCTATTCTTTTCTATTTCTATCCCTTTCTTTCTTAATGATGAAACGTCTTTCTGAGGTTGAGAAAGGCGGGTCGTCACACCTTTAATAGTAATACCGACCAATTTAATTTCAATTTGAAAGGATGTTTTTGACCCCCTTTTTTTTGGTTTGAAACTTCATTTAATTTTGTGGCATTTTGAATCATGGTGACAATACTGTAATGAATTTATTTTTTCATCTCTTATTAATTTTATATAGCCTCTAATGTATGTATTTGTCCTTCTCTTAAAAAATTTATTTACCCTGTTAGCAGTTTTTGTTGAATGAATAATTCTTCTGTGCATACATTTCTAGAAATTCTTTAACTCTAAAAAATTAAAGAATATGAAGAAAGTGAAAAAATGCTCGAGTCGAAGTTATATGACAAAAAAAATTGTTTGTATGCGAACTTGATTATTGATACTGGATAAATGAAGGTACAGAGTGACATTTATTTTCAAAATGAGAAATACGAATGCTTTTGTTTCAGTTCTTCCAAAGGGTAGAAGCCTATTCGGAATTTTCATATGCACGTGCGTAATATGAACTTAAAATGATAAAATATGAGGATACATCAAAACTTATAACTATTTCAATTTAGAAGATCAACATTTCAAGCTCGCAATTACCACTTATAAAATTGCTATTCTTTTTAGAATGTTATTGCTACAAAACAATGAACTTTCTATGAGAGTTAAAATTTTAAATTACATGTAAACATATTCACCGTCAGTGATTTAGTTCATGGAGATTCTTAATCAGAAGTACTAATTCTAGCACAGATCATTAGTATTATGTGGGTTTGGATGTGAATACCCCTTTGTTATATTCAACTAATCATGAGCCTTAAGTATATTTACTATTAATATGCATGTTACTCATGAAACACACTACTTAGAATCTATTTTTTATCATACTTAGAATTATGGTAACGGTCTACTATGATTTATTTCTATACCACTCATAGAGTTGTAATATATTGTACATCTGCCTATCTTTTACAATAATATGGTTCAATTTTACTTCAGGGTAGTAGTACCTAAATCGTTCAGTTGCTCACATACTCAACTTATTTTTGCATGTGATCAATAAGGGAGTTATTCTCATGGTTTTTAGATTAAAACCAAATCATTTGTTTCTCTTCCTATTGATTTTGTAAAGGTTACTTGCTTTTTTTCTTTGCCTACATGCCTTAGAGAAATCAATCAAAGAAGATAATATATGTTTAGCATTTTATTTGCTTCGATTTTTTTAGTTTCTCTAATTATGGCATGCTTAAGTAAGTTGAAATCTATTAATGGATAACCAAACTAGAGTGTTTTATCTACTTTAATTCAAATTTATCTTTAATTCATTCTCTAAGTACCTTTTTTCTTTATGTTTTGTATACCACCTTAATATTGTAGAACTAGAATTTATGAAATCAGAATGTATTATTCATTTTAATTTAATTTTTCTGTTTTTTTTCTAACTTTGTAATTTTTTGATATGAACTTTAGTTTTTCTTCCACTTTTAATTGAAACTAAAACCAATCATTTCTGCAAATTTAAATTGAAAGTTTACCCTTTCTATTTATTATCAAATCCATTCATATTTCATGTAAATAAATATGGATCATGTGATATCCAATTCCTTAATACTTGCTTGAATTTTACGTAGTGGAAGATTGCTTCTATGCATGTATGTTGCTTGACTATGAACTCATTTGGTCATTCGTCATCAACATCTTTTATAATAAAAAAAATCAATTTTTCGTAGTTTAAGCTAATATTTAATACATTTGCATATTCCCTAAATATTTTGGTAATTTATAAGGAGATTCGAGTCATTTCCAATTATTGCTGAGATAGTTTTCACTTTTTAACACATTGGTGTCCCTTTTTTTTCACTCTTCCATTTCATCTCCTATGAATATTTTTCTTAATCATTTTTCATAAAAGAATATGACGTAACTACATACATACATTCATATAGGAATAAATGTAACGAAAAAAATCTGTTGAACTTAGAGAAAAAAGGAAATTGAACTGTCCATCAGCTATATTCTGCATCTAAACTTACATTGAACACTATCATCTCTTCCTACAACATTGACTAACACATGTTTAATTTTTTGATATCCACTATATGCATGTCTAATTTTAGCTCAATATCCTTAACGAATGCCAGTTTAAAGTATGAAAATTTAAACTTACCAACGTTGTCATCTCTTATAATAACATTGACACATTCTTAATTAATCAATATTATCAGACATTTGGTGGACAAGTAAACTTTGATTTTACAATGATGCACATCTCAAGTATAATCTCACTGCTCACTTTTAGCTTGAAAAAAATGTCATCCACTCCACTATTAGATAATACTTAACCTATTGATCTTCACTTTTTACTAGAATTTAGGTGCAAATTATAATCATGCAACAAAACACACAAAGGGAGAGAGATACACTCAGTTTGATGAACGAGAGTTATGAGAAAATAATAATATGGCTTTGTCCTATTTTTTAATACTGGTAAGTTCAAAAGGTATAAACATTGCATTAATCTAGAGAATATCAGAAATTGAATTGAATGATTATATTAGTTTAATAAAATTTAAAAAGCTTTTAGCTAGAATAATTTTTTTAATACAAAATAGTAATAAACACTTAATTCACAATGGCTGCTATGTTTTCATTTGTAAAAACAGAACCAATTGTTAGATTTGACTTGACCGATATACACAGTACATATGCATTGTTCCTAAAAAAGAAAGTTTAAGTAATTATACAAAATCTAATGTTAACATGCTTAAGGATCATAAATTATACCCGTATTGATTTTATAAATATTTACTATTTTTCTCTCTTTGACTATTATTACTATATGCATGTCTAATTTTAGCTCAATATCATTAAATGATGCCAATTTAAAGTATGAACATTTGAATGGAAATATAATACTTCTATCTAAGTAATAAGAAAAGAAGATAACATATTTAAAGAGCATTATGTATATCTACAAAGCTTTTATACTTGCCTTTTTTATTTCATTGGTATTACTGTATGTATATTCAGTTTATCATCAACAATTGCTTCATTAATACTACTTTATATTAATTTCTATGGGAAAATAATGTAAAAACATTTTTTGGTCTACCCACATAACAAGAAAGAAGACTTCAGACAAAAAACTAATTGAAAATTTTTACTACGTAGGGGACGAATGGCTGTTGTCTAATCATTATAGAATGTAATATATGTAGACTAGCCTCTTTCTCCGTAGTTATGGGGAAAAATTAGCAAAATTTACTCCTTCCACGGTAAACTAGCATTATCGAAGTCTGAGATGCTCAGTATTACTAACATATACATCTCTTTATCTCTAAATATTGTTATTAATATGTACATTTCTTTCTCCAAATATAACTATATATACATGCTCAAAATCATTACTATATTTGCCTAACTACATGCTTCACAAATCCTATGTTACAATTTGAAAGTAAGGCGAATAATGGAAAATTTTCTTCCTTCTCACATGGACAAGTAAGAAAAAAAAAACTATGTACATACTTAAATAAACACTATTTTATAAATTTGAAATGCAATAGACTTTACCCTTTTTCACTCTCTTCAATCACAACATGCTTGCCTAAAAATCTTACTATGTCCAACCAAGTTAATTAACAAGTTATTCCCCATTAATGTATTACTATTGAAAGAAGGAAACAAATATGGTATAATTCTTTCCACATTAATTAAATAGAAACAAAATTTACTTCCATAACCATTGACTAATATCGCATTTTCAATTTGTAGACATAATGATTTTACAAATAGCATGCAAACCTATACATTTACCAAAATTTACTCAATACATAGTTAAAGACTATCATCTAAATTTGGAATGCAATGTATTTATATTAGCTTCTTTCTCTATAATTATTTGAATTTTTTTTTGAATAATCAAAACGCATCATTTAAATCTAAGATGTGATAAATTTATACTTATCCCATTCTCTTTGCTTATTATTAATAAATGCCTCTCTTTCTCTTTGAATATTGATGATATATAGCTCGGAATTATTATTATATTTGTTGAGCTAAATGCTTCACAAATCCTAAGTAATAATTTGAAACTAAGGTGAATAACGAAAATATATCTATCTACCCACATATACACATAAGGAAAAAAAAAACCTATGCACATACCAAAACACTATTTTGTAAAAAAATGTGATACGCTTGCCTTTTGCAGTCTCAATATCATTATAATATGCTTACTCAAAAACATTACTATGTCAGGAAAAGAAAATTGTATGATACAAAATTCTTGCTAAATGAGGGAAGCTGAAACTGGGAAACATACTTCCAGACTCTATATGACCATACAAAAAAATCAACTTTTTTTTTGGAATTTAAGTAGGGTTTTTAATTAGGGCCGTTATCACACTTATAAATTAAATAAATAGTTCATACAAAAATGTTTGGTGGTTAAATACCAAAACCAAGCCATATACTATAAATTTTCCTATCATTAGTTACGATAATTTCATTGTCACTCCACATAATTATCTTTCATATAATAGCTTAAACACAAGTCTACATAATCTCCCCGACCTTTCTCCTTTTTATTGAAACAATCGATCATTCCTCTCCCTCCATAATTCAACCAAGACTAACTTCGGAGTGAATAAATATTCGATATCCAAATTGATTTTGGATATGAATATGGATATGACACCATCCGTATTTGAAAGTATATATTGACTTGCCTATTTAAAACTGTAAAAAGAAGGTAGTCGATTTAAAAGAGAATATTTTTACTATAGTTTAACACTAATTGTTAAACAATGAATGACTGCCAACTCTCTAGAATTGAAAGATGATGGACGAAAAGTCTCTCCCAAAAAAGTTGTGAAAATTAGCTCCCTATTTTTAGTTTTTGACTAATTTATGCCACTTTTGACCTTGATTTCAATGCTGGGCTGATTTTATGGAAGGGGACAGGTTGGTAAAAAATTAAAAAACAGGGACTTAATTTACATGAGCTTTTGAGAAGAAACTTTTAGTGCATGAACTTTGCAAATAGGGACTTTTGGTCCAAAACCCCTTTTTTCTACGTAAAAGTAAGTATAAAAGGAACTCCCAATTATAGCTGTTAGATGGTACATATTAGAATTTTCCTACCTTGATAATATGTTAATTTTTATTACAATATCTAGTTATCAATTTTTTGACCTATATGTTATATAAATTGAAGTAGTGGTCTTTTTTTCTATAATTGTTTTGAATGTAGTTAGATGGTTAGGTTCAAAATTACACAAAAAGAAGCACTAAGTTTATAAATTAAATATATAAATCTACAATTTTCCAAAGAAATGGAAATACTATGGCAAAGCATATTAATTTATAGATCTACAATTTTCTCCATAATCATATCAAGATACGTTGTTCACTGCACTTTTCAATCTTTATTTTCACACCCAAATTAGTCTTACATCATTATGTGTTTTTTGTGGATAAGGATAAATATAATCTAAACTAACTGTAACTAACTGGCCAAAATGTTTTGAAATGATATGTTCATAAATAAATGGTGAACAAAGATTTTTCCTTTGTTTATCTCGGTCATTGTAGCATACAACAGGAAGTATCAAATCATACCATTAACTTGACACACACACACACACACACATGTAGTACATAATGACACTATGAAAAGAAAAACCAATTGATTAATTACAAAATGAGGAATTAATTATACTGATAGGAGGACTATGTATTACCAATAGAATATTGTCTTATACTACATATGTAACTGGTTTTTAGTTTGCAAACGCCTATAAAGTCTGAAAGTATAAATTTAGTAACAAAAATGCTATGTAATACAATATTATATTGCAAGATGATTTTTCAGTATTGTTTCAATTAAGTAGTGATATTAGATATACTGCTCTTTTGCAAAATTCACAGTCAGGAATAAATGTTAGGATCAGATGTGATATCCATGATCAAGTGCTTACCAACTCATTATATTGTTAATCTTATAGTCGTAATATCAAAAATCTGATTACAATTTGTTTTCTTCTAGATGGATATTACCTTGTAATGATATTTCTATACTAGAAACTTCTAAATTGCATATACACATGCACGCTTTCACCTTAAAAATTATGTTTTCAATACTTTAAACTTATTGTTCACTTCTAGAATCTTGATTATTTAACCGAGTGTCTATGGAAATTACAATGCCATTATTGGTTTCTCCATTGCTATCAAATTTTTTTGGCAAATATTCTAACTTTTAACTAGCTATGAAATATATGACTTTATATGATCTAACTTTATGTTCTTTATTTTTGTAGGAGGCAAACAATGAATTTACTAAAAAGGAGACATAATATTTTGAATGTATGTAATATATGGATTTGGACTCGGTCATAACAGATGCTACACAATTTGTTTCCTTTTGATGTTATAAAACTTGAACTGTAACGACCCGGAAATTTCGATTCCGAAAATTCCAAATAGTTAGAAAAGAAGAAAGAGAAAGAAGAAGAAGAAGAAGAAGAAGAAGCAGAAACCAAACTGAGAATCTCACATTTGCAGCGGATAAAATATAATATCAAATAACGATCTTTACACAAAGAAAGCTCTATCAGTCAATTACATTTTTATACATCAGAGTTACAACATTTACACGAACATAGAACAGTTTAAATAACTAGTCCCAGATATACTACAATATAACACAGCGGAAGACACTCTACACGTTCTTGCCATCCAGCTCGCTTCCTGAACGCCAAAACGTCCTTACTTGAAAATCTATAATACTCGGTCTGACCCGAGCATTACATCAAAGTAACACCCGGGGCAGGCTGGAATCCAGCGTGAGTAAACTCATTCAACATGAAATTCCAATCCATAGAACTTATTTAAAACCCGGGGTAACTCGTAACAATTTACAAATTCACAATTCGTTATAGACATCACTTATTTAATACATCAATTTCTAAGTACCCAAAAACTTAGATTAAATAGTCCAATTCACTTAAATCATTTTATTCCAGCTTATTGATTCCACATATCACTCTATAAAGAATCGAAGTGGTTTCGGGTATTAACTAATACCCGACTCTGGTCTCTTCGAATCTAATGTCATTTAAACTCAAGTTATCCAATTAAATACAATTCAACTTAAATTACCGGATAACACTTTTACACAACAATTCATAATTGATAGAAAATCACATTATCACTGTCCGTCCAACATATCATATCACAAAGCAATTCATATCAGATATATCAACCAATTCAAAATACTCATCATCATTCAATCATTCATAAGCAAAATTGATCACTTTCATTAATTACATTAATTAATGATCCTCTAATTACTTTCATTAGTTAATTATTTTTAAATTTCCTTTAATAATTAACCTTTATCTTAATTACATTCATTAATTGACCTTGATTAATCAAAATCAGAAATTAACTTTCCTAAATTACTCCATCAATTAAACCAACTCCTTGATTAATTATATTAATTAATCCTTTAATTACATTGAGTAATTATCACTAAATTCCTTCCACCAAGTAATTATCCTTTAATTACTTTCCATAAAGTGATTTCCTTTTAATTAATTACATCCAGTAATTATCCACTAATTACTTCACTAAGTAATTACACCTTATTAATTACCTTAAGTAATTATACTTAACCCAACATCAAATGATTACCCTTAATTAATTAAACTTACTTAATTAACTAAAATTAACCACATCAACTTAATTAATTACACCGAGTAATTAATTTCTTAATTACTTCCATTAAGTAATTTTGATTAAATAAATCTTATTTAGTAATTACCCATTAATTACCCTTCAAAATTACTAATTAATTTCATTAAGTAATTAATCTTTAATCAACTAACCATCCTTTAAATTGATTATATTAATTAATTAATCACATTAATACCTCAACCCTTAAAATTGATTACACCAATTAATCAATCTTTATGCATTATCTTAATAGTTAAATTAATTATTTACTTAACTGATTTCATTATTTAATTTACTTTTGAAAAACATATATGATTTAACCCACCATAAATTACCGAATTTCAATATTTTGAAAACGTTTTGAAACTTTAGAAACTTGCATTAAATCTTGCTAATACTTTGATTTTAAAAAAAAAGGGTTTACATTTGATAAGCTAAATCACAAGTTCACCTCAACTCCCACATACCCCAGTCAACAGATGAAAATATTCGAGTTAATCTCGAGTCAAAATCATGTGCTCAACCCAAGCAAAACTTCATCAAAACCTGATTCCTTATCACCTTCCTCTTCTTCTACTTTCCCTTATCAACGCATTGCTCCTACTACCATACGAAACCCGAAGATGACATCGAGATAACCCTTCGTCTTCCCCAAAGCAAAATTCACAGCCATGCTTCAGATACTCGAGGATATATGTGACGACCCGGAATTTTCTAGCAATATCAATTTAATAATCTGCATTAAATATTAAATTGATTTGATATATTTTTATTAATTAAATCTGAATTGATACTTTTCTTTTAATAAATATTCAATTGGTAAATTTTATCTGTTAAAATTAATTGTTTGTTTTATATATGTATATATTTGTATAATTGTAAATAGATGAATTTGTTTTAAAATTTAACTAATAAAATATGTTTTAAATTCTAATATATATTTTAGTGAATTAGAAACTGTGTTTTATTTAATATAAACTTTTCAAAGCTAAATAATAAATAAATATAGAGTTTTAAAAATATATAAGTAAATGTTTAAATAGTTCAAGACCCATTTTAACTTAAGTTTAAATTTAATTTATTAACAAAGGTTTTGTTTACTTTTCTTTTAGTATAGTTTGATTTAAAATAGGAATTTAAAATATATATGAGTTTTTAACATAATTTTGTCAAACAATACATTAACATACATAATAAAATATGTAGTTTATAATAAACAGATAATCTATTCTATCTATCATTTCAAAGTGATAAATATGTTTTTATAAAATAAATAAAATTAAAATATGCATATAGAAATATAAGTAAGTACATAAGTTAAATCATAATAGCATAATAATTATAAAGTTAAATTAGTTTTCAAACATTGACATAAAACAAAATATACATAAAGCTATAAAATTAGAAGTTAACATACTGTATAAGTTAAATAAAAGTAAACATATAGGATACACTCATAGATTAAAGCTAAGTATAGATACATTTTAAATTTATAATAACAAGACAACAATAAATAAACTAGAAACAAAATCATTTTTTTAAGTTTGTAAACTATCAATGTACTGCAGCATATGTATATGTTTAAGCATCAAGAACAAAAGTTGAACCTGAAAGTAAATACCGTAACAAAAACTTTTGTAAACAAATTGGTCAGTAAAGCATACTAAGTATGAATCATTATGAATACATTTAACATTCTGTTTACATATTAACAGTATATATGTTCAAAACAGAGATCTACAAATATGAAATGACTGAAAACAGACTAGTACATAACAAAGCTGCAATATCTTTACTCAAACAAAATAAAGATAGTAACAATAATGTGTGCAGGTTAAACTATATTGCTATGTTTTATTTTAGTTGTTGAAACTTAATAATATCTAGCAGTAAATGACTGTAATAAGAACATACATGTTGTACAAACAAAATTCAGTGACAATAGAGTGTACAGGCCGAATTGTATGAAATAAAACAAAATGAAGATATTAAGATATATGTGTGTGCAGGCCAATTTGAATGAACACATGACAGTAATATAAAAGAAACAAACTGCATATATATGTGAAGCTTGTTAGGGAAGATAGTATTAAATATCTTAAGCTAAGAAACAAAAAGTAATTAATGTAAAAATCTTTTAGTACATTTAAGTATACATATCAGCCTACAATTTAAATAAATATCTCTGGTTTCAAATCTGTACAATACAAGATTTTCATGCTGTGTTGTACAAGTATTGCCATAGTGTATGGGACATAATAATAAACTTGTCTGCATATATTCTGTCTCTTTCTTTTTCTATAAATTAGCTTCACCTTGTTTAGTTCGAAATGAGCTAAAACTAAAATAAGCTTCATTAGAACCTAAACAAAACATTCAACAATAACTTAGAGAATCAGGGAATTAAACAGAAAGGATTTTCAGTTGCTTCAGGTTTCAAGTGTAAGGATCTGTTTAAATTCGTAGGCTCTGTTCTTTTCTGTTTCAGGTGAGTAACAACAACTTTTTAATAAATTTAAAGTATAAGATTGTTGTTTATATAGATGAATGCTTATGTTTGTATCTTTATACATATGGATGTTCTGTGAATAATGAATAGCATTTGTGTGCAGGCTGTTAATCACATATGTTCTCTGTTCTGTGTTTTAAACATAAGATTTTGGTTTAAAGAATCATTTACAATTGATTTACTCGATATTTAAATTTAGTATTAAAACAAAAGTTGTCTGTTACTAGGTAAATTAAGTTTTAAAAATTTATTCAAGCCTAAAGAGTTTAACAACATCTCTGGAAATTAAGAAAACTAAACCAAACTACAAATTAGTCAAATTTCGAATTGCTAAATTTACAAATTCAGGTATACATAGTAAATCAGTGAACCATAACATGATTTTTAAAGTATAAATCATAATTTTTAATGGTGTTTTAGGAGAGTAGTTAGTGTTTTAGTGTTTTGGGTATTTAGGTTTTCCATGGTCGATCAAGTGGATATGGGGGGTTGAGCTTCGGTCTGGTGGTAGCGGAGGTTGCCGTGGAGTTGAGAAAAATAGGGGATGGCGGCGCAAATGGAGGGGGAAGCATCGGTATGAGATTCAAGTTTTTAGACCTAAGTTTAACTGTGCTTGAAATTTCGAGCACCGCGGCTAGCATAGGCGACCGAGTGTCGCGTGTTTTTGCAGGGAGGTAGGGGAGAGATAGTCGAAGGAGTAGCCGGAGTTTGGTGGCCTCCGGTGGTGGGACCGCAGCGTGCGTGCCGTTGACAGGTTGGGAGGGGTGAGTGGCGCTGTGTTTTTCAGGTTTTGTTTTTTTTCTCCTGTTGTTTTTGCGCGCATAAAGAACTCGAAGCAGCTTGAGTTTTACTCGGGGAAACTTGAGTGTTACTCGAAGAAATAGGGGGGGTGCTCGGGTTTTAGTGTACAGGGTTGAAAACCTGAAACTATTTTTTTTACAGTTTCATCTGTTTTTGAACTTGTGTTTTAAATTTTAAAATCAAAACTAAAAGCTTGTGCTAAAAGAAAGTTTAAATGATGGATTTAAGTTAGTTTTGAATATAGTTGGAAATAGTAAGTTTTCAAAATTTAAATTATTCTAATATCTTAAAAGTGTTTAAAAATTTAAGTATTTTCAACTAGAGTAAGTTCAAATTAAAATTTAAAGGTGTTAAGGAAAGAAGAATAAAATAAAGTTTTATAATTTAAATTTATTCAAAAAAAAAGGTTTTAGTTGAAATTGAATATGTGAGATTACAAAAAGTTTTGAAAAATATAATAAATTAGTTATAAAACTTTATTAAGAATAAATTGGTTTCATTTAGAAAGTAATTTAAATAAATGTTTTCAAACATATTGGAATTTTACTTTAATTCATGAAGTTTTAGAATTTTTATATGCATTAACTCTTAAGTTGATGAAGTAAGCTAGTAATTATAGTGTAAATGTAGTAATTAAAGTTAATTAATGAATTAATTAACTAATATGTGATTTAGAACTATAGATTAGATTTTTAAATTAATAATGGTTAATTAACTTATAATTATTAATAATTAATATAAGTTGATTATGTTAGAAGGAAATAATTAAATAATTATTAATGAAGTTCATTAACCAGATTATGTTATAATTAATTAATATGATTGATTTTGTAATAAATTAATTAGATTAATTAATTAATTCAATAGTTTAAATGAAATTATTTATTGAAAAATAATTAAGAAATTAATTACTTATTTACTGAGTAAATTGAATTGATTTGAGTTAATTAATTTAGTTTAATTAACTGATATTTTGGAAGTAAATTACTTAGAGAAGTAATTGAAGGATAATTACGGGATGTAATAAAATTGGGTGATGTTGTTAATGGAAGTAATTGAAATATAATTACTAAAAATTAATCAGGGGATTAAGTAAGAGTGTTATTGAGAAGTAATTAATTATGAATGATTAATTACTGTATATATTAATCAAGAGGATTAATATGTGTTTTGAAGATGTGTATTCTTAATATAATTAACAAATGAAATGTAATTAGAAATCATTTAAGTAATATAATTAATGATGTAATTAAGAAATTGATTTATTTGGGAATAATAAATCAATAAGAAAATTAAATGGAAATAAATCGACATAAATGTAATTAATGGATTTATTCAAGATTAATTTCTGTTTCTAGAATGCAGTAAAGGATATTTAAATCAAAGATGATTAATTTGAATATATAAGTAATTGATGATTTGGTATGTGTAATTACTTAGTGTAATTAATGGAGTATAATTACTCAGAATAGTAATTGGATGATCATTACTTGATGAAGTTAATACAAGATGATTTGTAAGTGAAGTAATTTGAGTAATTTCTTTTGTAATTAATCAAAGGATTTATTTATGGGAATAATTAATCATGGATTGATTAATAAGTAATTAAGGATAGTTAATTACTGGATTGTTACTATTCACGGGGTGATTAATAATTATGTTTAAGTTAAGATCAATCACTTAATTAATTAAAAAAAGTAAATTGATATAGATTGAAGATCATTAATTAATATAATTAATGATGTAATTAAGAATTGTAAATTAAGGAATAATTAATGGGTAAGTAATTAAATGTTAACCTACTATGAATAATTTAGAATAATTCATTTGAGAAATTAAAATAAAAAAAAACTAAATTACTTCTTGTAATTAGAGAATGATAAATTAATTTGATTTATAATTAATTAATAATTGTGAGAGCAGGATTTATGGAATGAGTAATTAATTTAATTTATTTTAAATTAATTAAAATGGAAATAGTTAATTTAATTCATTTTAAATTAACTATAGTTTGTGATTCATAAATCATTGCTGATGGATGATATTGATATTTCATTGTTTGATTGTGATCTCAGAAATGAGTTGGATAATGTCTATGTGATATGAGATGCTTGGTTTAAGTATGATAATGTTTAATTATCTGTTTGGATGATGATATTAATTATCTGTTTATTATGATGATGTGATTATCTATTATGAGATGTGAATTATCTATCTATGCATATTGATGATATTGAATTCACTGTTAAGACTAAATAGACAACTTGGCCTTAAAAGACACGCTTTGGATTTCGATGAGACCGGGATCGGGTTTCCGCATTAGGAATATCCGAAAACCACATCGTTTCCAAATTAACGATAGGTCGTAAATCTGAAGTGAAGATGAAGGTTCAGAATGCAAGGGTTATCGTCGTTAACTCTGATGGTGATTCCAAAATGAGTGTAACAGATGATGCCTTCGGTTTCGTTCGAACCCGGAACGAACTTGTATGGATTGAATGCTTTCAACACAACGTCAGGCGGGCGATGAGCATTCTAAGAGATATGTTCTATAAAGGTAATCGTAACCTCAAGCCTCATCAACCGGGAATGGCTAAAACATGGGAGGTGCAGCAAGGTTAGGTGGGTCATGCCCAAGCAGGACGAGGTATACCCCTGTCTAGATGTCCCTTTTTTCGGCTGTGTGGGCGGTTGGTCTGCAGCCAACTGCGGGGTTATCTTGTTCGGGACTGTTCAGTAAGGAATGGTTCCGGCCTTGTGTTGCAGGGGAGTTAGGGTGGCTCCTCGGTATTGTGATCTAGACCACGTACTGTAACGGGCGGTACCCCAGTAGCCCTGCCATTGTATGGGATCCAATTTCCAATAAGCGCCGTACGTTTTGATTGTGCCCAACTATGTTGAAATGTGAGATGTAAGCATTTCAGTTATTTCTGTATTTTACTTGAAAACCCTAGACACTATTATAATATCACTGGATTTCCTATAAAATGTTTTGGTTAGCGTAAGGTAAAAACTTTTCCATGTTTATGTGTGGGAAGTCTTACGTGATACCTTTTGTTTTCAAAGGATTTTTCAAAAGTTAAGCAACTTTAACCTATTACTCATACCAGACCCATGTCTGACCCGAAGTTTATTTTTGTTTTTCATAAACTCTCGGGTACCCAAATTTTTACGGGTAGCCAAGGGATTCAGGTTTAGCTTTGACGAATTCTGGAGGAGCAATGGAGCAGGAGGCTTCAGCGTTGTAGATATATATATAGTTCCGCTGTGTGGTATCTCTGTGATGTATTGTGTATTGAGTTGTATTAACTAGACAGGTGTTTATAACTGTCTAGTATGTGATGTATTATATGTATAACTCTGAATAATGTTTATATATGTTTTGTAAATACTTATGTGATTATTATATTTCATTCGTTCCGCTGTGAGATTCTGATGTTGTTGTTCTTTCTTCTCTATCTTTTCTATTTTCTCACCCTTTTCTTTCTTAATAACGATACTACTTCCTGGGCATAGGAAGTGGGGTCGTTACAATATACGTGCACGTGAATGCTCTACGGCCACCACTCGGATCATCGATACCCACGCCGACGAGTCATAATCAACCTTCCCACTCGATTACGTCCACCAGAGTCACCCTTCAAATGTGGAATCGAGATCGAGCACTTAACAACCCACCTGGAACAAATTGATTCGTCATCAACCACCTCGAACCTCCTTCACCGATCATCAGAGCTCACGATTTCGCTTCTGGGATCTTTCCAACCCGTCCTCCTCCTAATCCCCTCTGTCCGATCTACTCGATTTCACTAACGGAGCTACAATTTCCACTCAAACCGTTGTCGCATGAACCCATCGTTAAACCCTATCAACACCTCGCCGCACCACCACTGCAAAAACTAACCTTTCTATTATTTTTCCCATACACCCCGACACACAAGCCTGCTTCAGCCAAGGTCTCGGCCAACCCTATATCGTCGATCTCCAGAATTTTACCCAAAACCAAAATTCGATCAACACAAAATTTCTTAATATTCGACAACTTAAAAATCTACAAATTTGTTTTAAAATTCATCATTTTTTAAAACGAATCTGGGTATATAATCAAAGCATAAAGATTTGAAAATCAAAATTTAAGTTATTAAGGGATTTTCTCTGTAATATTTAAATTTGGAAATATTAACCAACATTTTACTCATATTTTATTTTTAAAAATTATGTCCTATACACTCGAACATTTTCTTATTAGAGATCAAGACCCAGAAATCATTTTAGGTCGATGATTTGAATTTTAGACCAGTTTTTAAACCTATAGTATTCAAACAAAGACATGATATAACTATTTCCAAGCATGTACTTAGAGATTATCATCCATATTTATACACAAATTCATTTTTAATGACATGCATAGCATAATACTTACCATATTTTCAAGGATCATCACCTACAATCTTAAGGTATTCCAGATTTCATGATTTACTCATCTCTGTTTGAGGACAACAGAGAAGCAGGATACTTCATTTCCAGGTTTTTAAATCAAAGCTATTTACATACATGCATATATATATATATATATATATATATATATATATATATATATATATAATCACCTCTAAACAACATGCAAATATAATACCCATCATAGTTTCCATGGATTATCACATACAGGCACATATAAAAATAGATTAAATTTAGATAGTAGTTTACTCACCTGTAATCTTAAAACAGAGAACAGTTGATACAAGATGCTGATATGGAAACTGAAAGCTTAAACTATGGATTTGAATAAGAAGTTGCTTGATTTTAAACTTTGCTTTGTGTACTTGATATGCTTCAAGTCTGAGATTTTTGCTTTCAAATCTAAGAAGATTGTTTAACACTTTCTGGTTTGAGTTGTAATATTTTACAGCTGTTTTTTTCTTTGTTCTTTGATTTGTTTCCAGGCTGTTTTCTTATTTGAAATTGAAGATCAAAAGAAATGAGAAGGGAGTAGAAATGTGCATATATTTTTCCTTATCTTTTATTTATTATTTTAAAAACAAAAAACAAAAATAATGGCACTTGTTTAAAATCTTTACATTTGTCATCTACTATAGTTTATAAATCAACATTCGCTATAATGAAGCCTTAATATATATATATACACACACATTTGTAATTAAGTAACTTATATTTAATTTTAAAATGTTAGTTAAAGCCCTTACTTAATTTATTTATTATTATGCAAATGTATATATGAATTTCCTTTTTAAAGAAAATGTAATAAAACAAATTATATACAAATAAAAGCTTATACATATATTTTAAATCCAAATATTTAAAATACCTATCTTTTGAATTACTTAATAAATTCATATTCAAATTAAATTTGAAAATCATATTTAAAATCAAGTCAACAATACGTATATATTTTAAACAATCCCAAATTTAATTTCTAATTAATAATTCTATTTAAAAAATTATTTATCTATATTTAAAAATAACCCATTATCATTATTGTTTGAAAATAACAATTTTTATCAAATTAAAATAATTTATAAAGGAAATTATCACGTTTAATTTTGCTTGAAATTTTTGGAATATCACATTCCTTCCCCCTTTGAATCTTTTCGTCCTCGAAAAGGAACGAAGCCAGAATTTATTAAAATGCTTAAAATCAGATAAATTTTCTTGGATATTTTTTTTAAAACACTTTAAAAGTATATATAGTATTACTAAAATAGTTTTTATAAAAATACTTTCATAACTCAATGTTTCAACGTGTTCATCCTCGTTCTCACAGAAATTCGGTCATACGTTGATCAGGCACAGGACTGAAAGTCTATAAGTACTTGGTAAACATGTTTTCAACACCCAGTGAAAATTCTTTTGGAAAATAATTTTATTGAAAAAAATAGAAAACATTTTTGAAAATAGAGAAAACATCTTTGGTGAGAATGCTCTGGAAATCATCACTCCCATCCATGGTCGCAGTTAACCCGATGGTTACGTTGCCATCCCGTCAAAATCGATAGATAACTGTAGGCCTCCGCGCCCCTCGATTACACCATGGAACCCGCTATAGATCGCGGCTACAAGTGGGGTTATGTTGCTATCATAGCAAAAACCCATATAACTGTAGGCCTCAGCGCCCTCGAATTCCGCTGCCAAAAGAATGAAACTTCTCCACTCCACTTGACCATAGATCGTAGTCTATCGATGTTACGTTGTCTTCCCGACAAAATCAAGCGTAGACTATTGACACTCACCTCCACACGATTTCCGCTATGGTCCACACAGTTGATCGCAGCGACATCGAGTTATATTGTCGTCACAACACAACCCAAATGCCTCTGTAGGCATCAGCGCCCTCAACTTTCGCTACCTAATAATCCTCAGGAACTAGTTTGTTCGGACTCCTCACAGGATCAACTTTAGAACCCCCCCTTAGGGTTCAAGGCAGCACCACCCAGTGGCACTCCTGAGAAGTTCATTTGAAGGGAGCGCCTTTTTCCCCAGAGCCATTATCAAAACACTTTATACTATACACATATAGTATCTTTCAAATCATACACCTAGTATGATCTCATAAAATCTCCTTTACACAAAATCGATTATCCCAAAATCGATAATTCTCAAACTAGGCTTTCCAAATTTCAATATTGATTTTACCCAAAAATCAGAAGCCTTTCCAAATCCAAAGGTTCCCAAAACCTTTTTTCCAAAATCCTCATAAGATCCTTTATATATATATATATATATATATATATATATATATATATATATATATAATTTTTAAAAACTTTGGATCATTTCAATCTTGTATAAAACCCTTTTCATACTTCAAATAATTTCAAAAACCCCTTTCTTCTGGCTATAGATTCACAAAGGGAGATTTATCTTATATAACAAAAATATATAACTTTGTTTATTTCAAATCAAATATTCAAATTAGATTTCTCAATAAAGTCACTTACCAAATTACTTACTTCCATAAAGTAAATTTCTACCATAGAAATATCCAATTTCTATTTGTTTCATCATATATTTCACAAAATATATTTTCACTTCAAAAACCATTTTACGATTCTTATCCACAAATTCCCAGTATCAATTTCTTTCAAATCCGTACGATTTACATATATCATCCTTACGCTATACCAATCTGATTGCTCACTCGACCACATAATTTCATTTCTGAACTAGTATCGTCCACCCGACTTTCTAGTGCGGACTCAAATCTGGTTTCTTGATCAGAAACCGTCATTCTCCTTGCATAGCCATAACTATGATAGAGAATATTCAGAACCAATCAACAATCCATATCCAGGTTCACCGTCGAAAGTCGAGTGAAAATAATCCCAACTCGGATCGATATAACTATCTCAAAATTCGATGCTCGAATCGAGATCAAATCGCTAGGCGAATAGAATAATATACGTACATCTTACATATTTATCTTTATTAATTTATTAATCAAATCAATTCCCTTTCTATTCAAACTCACTTAATTTTCATTCACTTATACACAATTGCTTAAATCCTCATTTGGATTATCACTTCAATTCTTATTTAATCATAAACAGTTCGAACTCTGTCCAGTTTAAATTTAGAAAATAGCTTGATAAATTTTAAAATAGATAAGTAGTTGAAAAATAATTATTAACTTGTAAAATAGTTGTAAAACTGTTAAGTAATTGTAAAACAGCGGGAAAATAGTTAAATAGTTATCGAAAATTTTAAATAATTACAAAATAGTTGTAAAATAGTAATTAGTTATCAAATAGTTGAAAGATAGTAATTCGTTTATAAAACAGTTGAAAAATTATTAAATAGTTCCAAAAATAATTGTAAAACAAGTATAAGATAATTTTAGGTTTAAAAAGAAAAGTTGTATAGTAAATAGTTTGGAAAAATAGATTTATATTAAAACAATTTATTTTGAAAATAGTCTAGAGTCAAACTGTTCAATTCCCAACCTCCATTTCCAATCAATTCAATTTAAATTTCCACTTCCATTTAAATTGACTCGATTCCAATTTAAATAACTTCAATTTCCATAGAAATTGATTTATCCCCAATTCAAATTGAATTAACCTCAACTTTTTCCCAAATTCAAATCAAATTCCATTTGTATTTACTTAATCAGCTTTAATCATAATTTCAATTAATTTAAATAAATTTAAAATGGAACCAATTTCAATTCATATCAATTCCAATTTGAATTTTTCCCAATTCCCATTTGAATTTGAACTCATTCAACTTCAATTTCATTTCAAATTAATCCAATTCAAATTTTCCACTTGAATTTTTTTGAACTTATCCATCTTCAATCACAATTCCAATTAATTCAAATCGAATTCAATTTGAACTAATTCAATTCAAATTCCAAATTTAAACCATCCCGAATTATATAAATTCGAGTTAAAATTTTAAATGTTGGTTTAATCCTTTAAATCAAATCAAATCAACTTATATCTTTAAACCATTTAATTCTGAATCCAAATTCCATTTTATCTTAATAATGGGTATATTACTATACCCCATTTCTTTATTTATTTAAGCAAATCCAATTTCAGCTTAAAAATTATTAATAACAACAGGATGGTATCATTATTTAAAACATCTATCCACTTCCAATTTCTAGATCTCAAACCCATTTTGAGATCACACAAACTCCCAATTCAAATTAACCATTTAACTTTCCAAGTTAAATCCCGATTTCATCTTGAAATTTTCAAATTAAATTGTTCATTCAAATTTATTTCACTTCTTTAAGTTAAATTCAATTAATCCCGTTAACCTTACTCAAATTTGAATTCCCATTTCAAATTTTAAACTTCACATTAATAATCTTCCCACTTATAAGTTCAAAAATTTATCACTTCGGGTATCATATCACATTCCAAATTTTAAACTCAACATTTAGAGTTTTACTTCAAACATCTTTAATATTATGTATATTCCTCATCTATACATATTTATTTCCTTTACACACCATGTTATCCTTAAAATTTAAACCACCTTTGGTTTTAATTCAAAACAAATTCCTTTAAATTTCAAACAACTCTTGTTTGAAATAGGACCCTTTCATTCAAATACATTAAATAATATTATTTATTATTACATTATTACTTGAAACAAAATTTCTAATTTCTAGTACTAGATTTAAAACTTCACAATTTAGATCATCTTCATTTCCAATTTATGAGTCATACTTACCTAAATGTTTTACTTCCTTAAAACATTAAGTACAACAATCATTTATGATAATAATCAAGTTTATCATATCTTATTCTGAAACTCTTTCCCGATATTCAAGATTTTAATTTCAGTTTGAATCCATTTCAAACTTATCTTCATTTAATTTCAATTTGGTTGTATTTCTATTACCACTTAATTTAATTCCAATAATTTAACAACCAAATTTCTTTATATGCAATAATTGGAAAATGATTTGCTTTTTATATCAAAACATAAGCTTGTATAAGAATCATTCAGTAAAATCATTTTTAAAACTTTTATATAAGAAAATATCAAGTACGCTCTCGTATATATATACACACTCAACTCATCTTAGGGTACCATTGACCATATACTTGATGAGTAAATCTATCAGAGCCAAGGTTCTCACTTAACCTTTAGCTCTGATACCAAATGTAATGACCCGGAAATTTCGATTCCGAAAATTCCAGATAGTTAGAAAAGAAGAAAGAGAAAGAAGAAGAAGAAGAAGAAGAAGCAGAAACCAAACTCAGAATCTCACATTTGCAACGGATAAAATATAATATCAAATAATAATCTTTACACAAAGAAAGCTGTATCAGTCAATTACATTTTTATACATCAGAGTTACAACATTTACACGAACATAGAACAGTTTAAATAACTGGTCCCAGATATACTACAATATAACACAGTGGAAGACACTCTACACGTTCTTGCCATCCAGCTCGCCTCCTGAACACCAAAACGTCCTTACCTGAAAATCTATAATACTCGGTCTGACCCGAGCATTACATCAAAGTAACACCCGGGTTAGGCTAGAAACCAGCGTGAGTAAACTCATTCAACATAAAATTCCAATCCATAGAACTTATTTAAAACCCGAGGTAACTCGTAACAATTTACAAATTCATAATTCGTTATAGACATCACTTATTTCATACATCAATTTCTAAGTACCCAAAAACTTAGATTAAATAGTCCAATTCACTTAAATCATTTTATTCTAGCTTATTGATTCCACATATCAATCTATAAAGAATCGAAGTGGTTTCGGGTATTAACTAATACCTGACTCCCGTCTCTTCGAATCCAATGTCATTTAAACCCATGTTATCCAATTAAATACAATTCAACTTAAATTACCGGATAACACTTTTACACAACAATTCATAATTGATAGAAAATCACATTATCACTGTCCGTCTAACATATCATATCACAAAGCAATTCATATCAGAGATATCAACCAATTCAAAACACTCATCATCATTCAATCATTCATAAGCAAAATTGATCACTTTCATTAATTAAATTAATTAATAATCCTCTAATTACTTTCATTAGTTAATTATTTTTAAATTTCCTTAATAATTAACCTTTAACTTAATTACATTCATTAATCGATCTTGATTAATCAAAATCCGAAATTAACTTTCCTAAATTACTCCATCAATTAAACCAACTCCTTGATTAATTATATTAATTAATCCTTTAATTACACTGAGTAATTATCACTTAATTCCTTCCACCAAGTAATTATCCTTTAATTACTTCCCATCAAGTAATTTCCTTTTAATTAATTACATCCAGTAATTATCCACAAAGTACTTCACTAAGTAATTACACCTCATTAATTACCTTAAGTAATTATACTTAACCCGACATCAAATGATTACCTTTAATTAATCAAACTTAATTAATTAACTAAAATTAACCACATCAACTTAACTAATTACACTGAGTAATTAATTTCTTAATTACTTCCATTAAGTAATTTTGATTAAATAAATCTTATTTAGTAATTATCCATTAATTACCCTTCAAAGTTACTAATTAATTTCATTAAGTAATCAATCTTCAATCAACTAACCATCCTTTAAATTGATTATATTAATTAATTAATCACATTAATACCTCAACCCTTAAAATTGATTACACCAATTAATCAATCTTTATGCCTTATCTTAGTAGTTAAATTAATTATTTACTTAACTGGTTTCATTATTTAATTTACTTTTGAAAAACATATAGGATTTAACCCATTATAAATTACCGAATTTCAATATTTTGAAAACGTTTTGAAACTTTAGAAACTTGCATTAAATCTTGTTAATACTTTGATTTTTTTAAAAAAAACTGGTTTACATTTGATAAGCTAAATCACAAGTTCACCTCAACTCCCACATACCTGAGTCAACAGATGAAAATACTCGAGTTAATCTCGAGTTGAAATCACGTGCTCAACCCAAGCAAAACTTCATCAAAACCCGATTCCTTATCACCTTCCTCTTCTTCTACTTTCCCTTATCAACGCGTTGCTCCTACTACCATACGAAACCCGAATATGACATCGAGATAACCCTTCGTCTTCCCCGAAGCAAAATTCACAACCATGCTTCAGATACTCGAGGATATACGTGCACGTGCACGCTCTACGGCCACCACTCCGATCATCGATACCCACGCCGATGAGTCATAATCAAGCTTCCCACTCGATTACGTCCATCAGAGTCACCCTTCAAATGTGGAATCGAGATCGAGCACTTAACAACCCACGTGGAACAAATTCATTCGTCATCAACCACCTCGAACCTCCTTCACCGATCATCTGAGCTTACGTTTTCGCTTCTGGGATTTTTCCAACCCGTCCTCTCCTAATCCCCTCTGTCCGATCCACTCGATTTCACTAACGGAGCTACAATTTCCACTCAAACCATTATCGCCTGAACCCATCGTTAAACCCTATCAATACCTCACCGCACCACCACTGCAAAAACTAACCTTTCTATTATTTTTCCCATTCACCCCGACACACAAGCCTTCTTCAGCCAAGGTCTCGGCCAACCCAATATCGTCGATCTCCAGAATTTTACCCAAAACCAAAATTCGATCAACAAAAAATTTCTCAATATTCAACAACTTAAAAATCTACAAATTTGTTTTAAAATTCATCATTTTTGATAACGAATCTGGGTACATAATCAAAGCATAAAGATTTGAAAATCAAAAAATTTAAGTTATTGAGGGATTTTCTCTGTAATACTTAAATTTGGAAATATTAACCAACATTTTACTCAGATTTTATTTTTAAAAATTATGTCCTATACACTCGAACATTTTCTTATTAGAGATCAAGACCCAAAAATCATTTTAGGTCGATGATTTGAATATTAGACCAGGTTTTAAACCTGTAGTATTCAAACAGAGACATGATATGACTGTTTCCAGATATGTACTTAGAGATTATCATCCATATTTATACACAAATTCATTTTTAATGACATGCATAGCATAATACTTATCATATTTTCAAGGATCATCACCTACAATCATAAGATATTCCAGATTTCATGATTTACTCATCTTTGTTTGAGGACAACAGAGAAGCAGGATACTTCATTTCCAGGTTTTTAAATCAAAGCTATTTACATACATGCATATATATATATATATATATATATATATATATATATATATATAATCACCTCTAAACAACATGCAAATATAATACCCATCATAGTTTCCATGGATTATCACATACAGGCACATATAAAAACAGATTAAATTTAGATAGTAGTTTACTCACCTGTAATCTTAAAATAGAGAACAGTTGATACAAGATGCTGATCTGGAAACTGAAAGCTTAAACTTTGGATTTGAATAAGAAGTTGCTTGATTTTAAACTTTGCTTTGAGTACTTGATATGCTTCAAGTCTTAGATTTTTGCTTTCAAATCTAAGAAGATTGTTCAAACTTTCTGGTTTGAGTTGTAACGTTTTACAACGGTTTTGTTTCTTTGTTCTTTGATATGTTTTCAGGCTGTTTTCTTATTTGAAATTGAATATCAAAAGAAATGAGAAGGGAGTAGAAATGTGCATATATTTTTCTTTATCTTTTATTTATTATTTAAAAAAAACAAAAATAATGACACTTGTTTAAAATCTTTACATTTGTCATTCACTATAGTTTATAAATCAACATTTGTTATAATGAAGCCTTAATATATATACATTTGTAATTAAGTAACTTATATTTAATTTTAAAATGTTGGTTAAAGCCCTTACTTAATTTATTTATTATTATGCAAATGTATATATGAATTTCCTTTTTAAAGAAAATGTAATAAAACAAGTTATATACAAATAAAAGCTTATACATATATTTTAAATCCAAATATTTAAAATACCTATCTTTTGAATTACTTAATAAATTCAAATTCATATTCAAATTAAATTTGAAAATCAAATTTAAAATCAAGTCAACAATACATATATATTTTAAACAATACCAAATTTAATTTGTAATTAATAATTCTATTTAAAAATTTATTTATCTATATTTAAAAACAACCCATTATCATTATTGTTTGAAAATAACAATTTTTATCAAATTAAAATAATTTATAAAGGAAATTATCACATTTAATTTTGCTTGAAATTTTTGGAATATCACATGGACCGTAATGTCAGCGTATAGCTCATATGTCATAGTTGTAATGGTATCTCACAACTTAGGGGATATGAGAGTAGAAATATAGCCACAAAGTGCACGCAAATGAAATAGTATGAGTTATGTTCGAGATAAAAAAAGATGGTCCTAAGAGTTACGTTTAACCACCTACTTTTATAAATCTGGTGTTAAGGCTATAGCAGTTGGGCACTTGGCTAAGGAAAAGAAGATTTGATAATGGGAAGATGAATATTTGTTGTATAACTAAATTAGTATATGCTTTAGGGTTTGGTACGAAATTCACGTTTCAGTGGAAATTTTGTTCTTTTGAGTAGTAAGAGGAAAATAACTCATAGTAGTAAAGTTGATATTCACATTATTGTACATGATATAACTTCGGTATGATATGGTTAAAACTAATACTCTACATTACAAGGAATGGGTTATTTTTATGAGAAGTAAGTTTTTGTTTACTGGTGCGGATGTTAAATTTATATGTCTGTCAGTAATGTGTATGTTCTAATATACGTATGTATCCTCTTCAGTTCCTTTAAATATTTATTGGGTGTTGATAATGTGTCTCCGGGATTCTCTACAACATTATACTCATTCATGAACGTAATTGTGTTTCTATTATTCTGGCTTGCTTCCTCATAACATCTACCAAAGGCGTCTCTACCAAGACGATCCTCAACAAAGCTAAAATGATGATTTTCGTTAACAACGCCCCAACCAATAACCTAACCTTTGTACCTCGAAACACATGAATTTAATCTTTGGTCAGCTGCAGTTCTAATATGACTAATGGACAAGGAGGTGACCCGGTTCATTTGATATTTTGTGTCGTCCCACAAAATGTTACGACCTCTGACTGCTATATAATTCTGTTGAATCCTACCAGGTAATAGCACATATGCATTTCATGTTAATAACAAATATAAGAAAGAAATACTTATAAAATACTATAAGGGGGACAACTGGGTAAATGACTTTCATTTATCTTTTTCCATTTTGTGAACACGTCAAATTCCAGTTGAATAACCTCAGGTTTGAGTTGTGTCTGGATGGTAGCATAGCACCAATTTTTATTTTTATTTTCATATTTTGTCAGAAGAAAGATTGAATGCATTTTTGGTTATAATCCATATTCTTAATGAGCAATTGGTTTATATTCCTTATAATATTGCAAGCCTGTCATTGCACCACTAAAATTCTTAGAGAGTGGCATGCACATTATATTAGTTGCTTCAATTAAGCCATGTTCCGCTTTATTTAAGCTACAAACATATTTCTTATTTACACTTTAGTGTTACACACGTTCAAGTATACTCTTGATTAAATTTTTCTTATATGTTTCAGTTAACCAAGAGCAAATAATGTGAACTATGTCCCAAGTACACAATTGTCTCATTTATATGTATTGATGATTTAGGTTCCTATGCATGTGTTCTGTTAATTTACAAGATATATGTGCTGCTTTTTATTGTTAATTCAATCTAATATACAACTATTTTTCTCACTGTTTGTGTGGGGATTTGATATAGTTTCTAGATTTATTGGAGTTTGTAAGTTAACTTGCATGGTGTTTTTCAGGGACTTTTGGCCGCAGAAGAGCTTTTGTAGTTGCTTTTGCATTTATCTCTCACTATTTGTGTGGGTGACACTTTCTTCTATAACAACTTTCAAATTTCTAGCAAAGGAAATTTTAACCGTCGACCATTCAATTTTCCAAGGTGCTATTCAAGTATTTTGGAACCAAATTATTAAATATATGTACTTTATTTTAGTGCAAAGAAGTCTGTATACTAAATGTATTTTGTTTGGAATTCTTCCCGATTGGTCTCAAATGAATTACATGAGCTAAATGAGTTGAACTATAAATATATCGACTGAAATAAGATCATCTAGTGCCCTATTTTGTTTGACTTATTTTACAAGTTTCAGCGGGTAATAGTAAACCCTTGTTTTACAAGTTTCAAATGGTAATTACCTGTGCTGCTATACATTATTGCTCAAAGGTGCCTACAACTAAATATTTGGTGAATGCTTTCCTTAAATTTCTTTTCAACTTCATATCTTTTAACAACTACTTCTACCGATCCGTGTGCGAAGCACGGGTTCCCACTAGTTTATATTTGATGAGAAGTTCATAATGGCAGCTCATAAATCGATGTTGTTTAGAAAAATTGTTGATCTGATGTTGGACGACTTATCGTTTAAGAGTATGTGGCCGAATTCGATATTCTATCAAAGTGCGGGATGTCTTCCCTTTTTACAATGGGCATTGACTGCCCGTTGTAATAGAATGCTATTACAACGGTCCTTTTAGGCCCATTGTAATAGATGCACCCTTTTTACAATGGGCATTGACTGCCCGTTGTAATATAATGCTATTACAACGGTCCTTTTAGGCCAGTTGTAATATAATGCTATTACAACGGTCCTTTTAGGCCAGTTGTAATAGATGCCCTACCCAACTGTAATATACTTTCCCCCCAACAATTTCAATCCCCGCCTTCGTACACAAAAATCTATTTTCCGTCTTCCAGTCCTTTTCTTCTCACTTAAACGCTAAAATCTCTTTTTGAAACCCTAGTTCCCAAACTCGACTCCACGTTCCCAAATCCGCCTCTCACGTTCCTAAACCCTCATTCCCAAATCTCTCCTCTCGTCTCCCAATTGAAATAAAGTTTTCAAAGCTTTATTATATTGAACCCACCTATACACTCAGGCATGTCGGCTCATGGGAAAATCTCAGGTTGCAAGTTGGATGCGAGTTTCCAAATTTAATGCAGCAATTGGATCTAGAGATAGCAGTTTCTAAATTCAGTGTTTGTTGCTTCGAAATTGGGTGCAGCAGTTGGTCGCAAGTTGCAAGTTGGATCTGGAGGTCGTGGGTTTCAGATGTAGAAATTGTGAAGGTGATACGAGGTAATTCTAATTATAAAATTTTGGAGCATCTGATTTGATCGAGTAAGCAATCATTGAAAGAAATACAGCTCTTCCTAAACAAATTTTGATTTCACTTTCAATAGTGTTTTCTGATTTGAGTAAAAGCCAGCTATCACAAGTTCTCCTCTATTCATAAACGCATTCGAGAGAAGCAAAGATATTCTCACATCTCATGTAGATTATTTGGTGGTAAATTTTTCTAATAGACGGAACATCAATTGTGGGCATGTACAATTGATGTTTATTTGATGAGAGTATAAAAAGACCAAAGCAACCACATACCCGTAACTTTTTAAATTAGATGCCACTAAAATTCAAAATATTTGAGACTTGGTATCCAAGTGAAAAATAAACGGGTTAGTGCAAAGTACGGTATATTTTTTGTTAATATATCTTTCATTTTTATTCACTTTGTTCAATCTTTGCTTGCTTCAACTAATTTTATTAAACTTTTTTTGTTCAAAATTCTAATTTATTCAATATTGCTAGCTTTTTGAATTTATCGAATACCTACATGAATTGCTTCCAATGTTTTTTTTGGCCTGTTGATGGCTCTATAAATATACAAAAGTTCAACTGTTAGTTTTGAGAAAAGTTTATTATCGCCTATGTTCATTTCTATCTAGCTTGCTAATGGAACCAATATCTTTAATATAGCAGTTGCCTATTCAAAATAATGTTTAATTGCAATAGCTAGATACATAGAAGAGTGAAGAGCGTTAATATAAAGAATTAAAGTATACATAAAGATGATTATACAGTTGCTTCATAAATATAATATCAAAATGCAACTCATGCACTTTTAACAGACAATGAAAAAAATGTTGTTAACTTTATGTGTAACGACCCGGATTTTTGGACGGTTAATTTGAGATATTTAAATGGGTTTAAATATTGATTTGAACTATAAATTGATTTGAATATGAAAAGTTTGGTTTTATTTAATATAAAAGTGATTCATAATTTAAATATAATCATTAATTGAACAAATTAATTAATTATTAAAGTGGTAATTAGATATTGGGTAAAATATAAAATCTGGTGTAGTAAGCTTGTTGAAAATATTTTAAAGACTTATAAAATGAATATTGATAATACTGGAAGTAATAGATGGATGAAAATAACAATTAACTGTCGTTTGTTTAATTTTAAATCTGCATCGTTTAAATTGACATTTAAAAATAGCCTTCCGAGGCACAGTCTCGGAATTCGACGAAACTAGTTCTGTTGGATCCGTAATATAGAATTATTGTCAGATTTCAAATTTCATAATTTTTGGAGTGATCGTGTGATCGTTCGGGGTAAAGACGATTCGAAAACAATTAATTAATTATTTAAATATCTTACATCAAATCATAGCCGTATTTTTACCTTTCAGCTTCTCAAAGATGCTTCCTTTATCTCTTGAATACACGATCTTATCTCGCATCCTGTTATCACGAGACCAACTTCCATTTTCAAAAATAAAATGGTGTACCACTTCAGATCTTCGTTCGAACGAAGATACAATCCAATAAAATCAGATTAAGGCCGCATGCCCTTTTCTCCTCAAATCGACTTCGTCTTCTTTAAGAAAAATGAAGAAAACCTAAATCGTGTTCGAGCTGCACGATAGAGAGAGGGCGGTCACGTCTCAGGCGCGTAGCGATTGATGGTGACGGCTCGTTCGTGGCGGCGGCGCTCGTGAGTGGAGCTCGAGGTTGAAGGCGTCTCGCTTGGAGGGCTTGCGTAGTGACAAGAGCAACCAGAGGCGTGGGATGGAGGCGCGACGTGATTCCCGAGCTCGGTGAAGTAGAAGTCGCGCGCGTAGGGGGGGGGGGGGTGTTGTCGCTAGGGTTAGAGGAGGCCGGGGACACGCGTTGGATGGATGCAGTGGTCTCGTATCTTTTACCAGTGAGGTATTTTATTTATCTGCTATTTAATTTAAATAAATATACATATTTAAAAATTGTTAGGTCTATTTTTAATAATAATGGTCTGGTGAAAAAAAAATTGTTTAGTTAACTTGTTTTTAATTATTTCAGCTTATAAAAAGATTTTTTTTAGAAGAAAATGTTTTCAGTTAAAACTAAGTAATTAGTAAATTAAATTTATTAAAGAAATTAATTGTTAAATTTGCTTTAAATACTTATGAAATTCAATTTTGAATTATCAGTTCATTAAATTATAAAATGGAAATTTATCGATCGGTTATTTCGAATATTTATAAAAATTCATATAATTGTTATATAAGGTTTAAAGTCGGGAAATAAATAGCTTAAATAAATTGTAAGTCAATTAAAATATTCACCGATAAATTTATCATGGATCAGTTCAAATATTAATAAATCATCAAATTGTTATTCAAGGTCAAAAATCGAGAAACCAAGGCAATATTGGAATGGATTGCAACTTAAAAGCAAAGGTGAGATTTTCTCACTCATTTGGATGCCCTAAATTAAATTTAAATGTTAAATTTAAATTATTGGATGTGTTTGGTTGATTGATAATAATTTATTCACTGGTTAATATCATAACCCATATCCTGTAATATCCATTTGAAAGTGGAATTGATATGTTACTGTGCTAACATTTGTGGATGCAGGGAAACAGGTTGGAGGGATCCAATAGGATTCCTCAAAGATATTTATTTCTTATATATATATTGTTGCCATATGATAGGATGAATGATATTGATATGGATTTGCATGTGAATTAAATTTATATGGAAATTGGAATTTACTATAAATAATTTAGTTGAAGAAAGTTGAATGAAATTTAAATTAAAAGAATATTTCTTTAGGATTTGAATTTACTTCTATTGAGACTAAAGTAAAATTAAAAGGATATCTATTACTTTGGTTAAACTTAACATTAGTCAAAGTTGAGTTTGGGAAAAATTAAATTATGTACAAAGACTTGAAGAAAATATTGTAATCGATGAATAGATTTGAAGTAAAGGAAAACTATATTAAGAAATAAAATAAGAGAACTATATTAAGAAATAAAATAATGGAATTTTATTAAGAAATGAAATGGAAATTTAATAAGGAACAATATGGAATTGAATTGAAAAATAAAATTATAAAATAGGATTTTTGAATAAATTGTCTTCATAACTAAATGAAAAAGGAAAACTCGGGGAGTTGTAAATTTATAAACGGAGTTTATAAATAAGATAGAAAGTATTAGCGAATATGTAATGAGATAAGTCATGGTAAGGACTTGATTTGAGTTATGAAAATTGGTTTGGAAGGAAACAGTAGAATATTTCCAAAAGTAAGAAGTGAGAATATGGTCAAGAGGAATTTATGGATGAATATTGGGTTTTCTAAAATTATAAACTTATTTTTTTTAAAAGGAGTATTTTAAATTACTTCACTATATAAATTTTCTTATAAATATTACTTGAATTTAAAATGTTTCGAATTAGTTATTTTCGAAGGATAGGCAAATATTTATAATAAATTTTAATTTTCTAAAACCAGTTTTACAATTTATCATTAACTGGATATGAACTCTAATTTTTATGTTAAATATTTCTCTTAAACCGTAAATTGTATAAAACTATACTTCTTATTTTATAAATCTAAATGTTTTCAAATGTTTTAAAAATCCAATTAATAATCCTCTTGTGTTGATAAGTGAGTTATTAAATGAGATAAGATTTAAGAGAAATCTTATTAAGTGAAGGAATTGAGGTGGAAATTTATAAACAAAGTATAAATTGATTTTGAGAAGGGAATGAGAAAATAAGAAATATTTTCAAGGATTACATCAGATTGAGTTAAGTGATTTCATGGAAATAAAAGAACTGTGAAATTTGATTCAAATGGGTTAAAATGGAAATAATATCTGAATGATATTTAAGATAAATAATTTGTTGAAATTATTCGATGGATGCTTGTTTATGATTAATTGATAGTTAAATAACCGACTATCAATATTGGACAATGCGCTGATCATTTCGAAGAGTCCGAGATCGGATTTAATTATCCGAAAACCACTTCGATCCGGTATGTACGATTACGAATGAAGACCGTGAAGAGTTGAAGACGGTGATTCGGTTTGTCCAGACCCAGGGCAACTTGTATGGATTGAATGCTTTCAGAACATCGTCAGGAGGACGATGAGCATTCTAAGTGGGACACGTTCTTTAAAGGTAACGCTTAACCTCAAGCCTCATCAACCAGGAATGGCTAAAACAAGGGAGGTGCAGCAAGGTTAGGTGGGTCATGCCCAAGCAGGACAAGATTTTCCCCTGTCTAGATGTCCCTTTATATTCGGCTTAGTGGGTGGTCGGTCACGCCAACCACGGGGTTATCTTGTTCGGGACTGTTCAGTAAGGAATGGTTCCGGCCTTGTGTTGCAGGGGAGCGGGCGTACTCCTCGGTACTCTGATCTAGGCCAGGTACTGTGACGGGCGGTACCCCAGTAGCCCAGCCATTGATGGAAATCCATTCTCCCTACGAGCCTTGTACGAGTTTTGTTTGTATTACCCACTCTGCGGCTAGCAGCTGGAATTTAATCATGTAACAATTTCGGCTATTTTATAAGTATTTGTATATAGACCCTATTATAATATCAGAGGATTTCTATAAAAATTGTTTTAGCTATTGTAAGGTAAAAACCCGACATGTTTATTTGTGGCATGGTCTTACGAGATGGTTTTGTTTTCAAAAGATTTTTGAAACTTTAATAATCCAATTGAGTGTGATTTTCTCACGCTGGTATTCTAGACTGACTCGGGTGTTGTTTTATATGATGCTCGGGTCAGACCGAGATAAACAGGTTCAGGTTATATGCTGGAGCTCAGGAGACGAGTTGGTGACAGAGCGTATTTACGTATTAGTCTATTATCTCCGCTGTGTATGGACATGTATGATTGATTGATGTACTCTGATGATGATATGTATGTATATGTATACAGTACAGTTTTCTTGTATTTAAAACTGTATTCTATATATTATATTATATTCTGCTGCGATGTGAGATTCTGATGTTGTTTTTATTCTTCTTCTTCTACCTCTTTCTTCTTTAACCCGAAGGCTCATATTTTTGTGCCACTTTGAACTGAACTGTGGTGGAATTTGGTCAGTTCAAAGGGGTACGGATTTGCGGGCCTTTACACTTGGTATCGGAGCTGAAAGGTTAAGCGAGAACCTTGGCTCTAGTGGGAAATTACTCATTAGAAATAGAGTCGACGGTACTCTAGAATGAGTTTGAGCGTATTAATAGATATGAGTGCGTATTTGTTAGTGAATATAAAATGATTTTATATTGCGTTGATTGATTTATTGAGTGGTATATGAACCTTCGTCGGCACAGCCTCGAAAACTGTATCGAAGGGGTTTCTAAACACTTAAATAGAGCAATTAGACACAATATTGATTTTCAAAAGTGGGTGAATGAAATAATTTCATCCAAAGTATATTTTGTTATAAAAGGAATATTTTCTAAAATTATTATAACATGGATGTTTGGATGCTATATTTAGACAAATGAGATAATTAAATTTAAAATAGTTATCTAATCAAGAAAAACATTAAATGTTGAATTTTGGAATTAAAATTTAAAGTGAAAGTTAAAGATGCAAATTTAACTTGGATTAAAATTTAAAACTTGAAATTTAATTAATGATTTGGAAGGAATATATTAGTAGATTTTAAATGAAGTTGAGAAATAAAACTTAAAGTGGATTGAAATTACTTTAAGTTTTGTGAATTGAATTAAATTGAATTAAATTGAAATAAAAATCTAGTGTATTTGAATTAAAAATGGAATTTAGTGATGAAACCCGAGTTATAAATAGAAATTCCAATGAAATGTTAAATATGAATCTCAATTATTGTGAATTGGATTAAAGTAAAGATAGTTTGAATTTACAAATAAGATCCAAACCAAGTATGAATGGAGTAAATTGGCCTTGGATATTATCCTAACAAATTTAGAATGGTTAATTAAATCACATGGGATTTGATCTACTTGCGTATCAAATAAATTGGAAATGAATTCTAGTAAGAAGTTACAATAAATAAAATTAACTTAAGATTTAAAATTTATGGAAAGGTGATTTCGATGAAAGTGAAAGTTCATTGAATAAAATAGATGGGTAAAGTACCTTAAACTTTGGATGCGAATGGATAGTAAATAACCAATTTAATTGGATTGAGAACTTTGATTGAACTGGAATTAACTTAAGCTAAGTTAATGTGTGAATTTGAATGAAGATGAATTAAATTGAGATGTAGATGGTATTATAATAAAACTCTCACTTGAGTAAAATTTATAATAATGAAATGAGGTTCAATTTAATGTAAGCTAAGTGAAATTTGAATTTGAAGTAATAGGACTTCGATATCTTATAAAAGAATTGAGTAGCGTTGAAATAAAATATATACTTGGCTAAGTAAAAATGTATAAACCCGAAGTAAAATAAAAATGGGAATGTGGTTAACTGTAATAATGGAAGTGTGAAGATAAATAAGAAGTGGACTTATAAAATTAAGGTGGAATAAATAAGTCAAATAGAATTGAACCAAAGAAATTTAAGTGAAGAGATTTTTTTTGAAGCTAAAAATCATGTATTGAATTATAAATTGGGAGTAAACTAATTTGGGATAAATTAGTTACTTGAATATGTAGATAAACTTTGAATTGGTTAAATAAAAGTTGAATGGTAAATTATTAAAAGTGGAGGGTGAATTAAGTAAATGGGAGGAAGAGACCTTGAATTATAAATATAAAATTCAACTTGGATTGGTTAGCAAATAAAATAAAAATTGGATTATAAGTGAATTGGCTTGAAGTGCAAACAAAATCCAATTGTGTATAAATAAAATGAAAATGGTCTTGAATTTAATTAAATAAGTTCGAGAATGAATCGAACATGGGAATTGAAAATTTTAAAATGAAATAATTAATTGAGTTAAGAAGTAAATGAAAGAGATTTGAATAAAATCAAATTAAATTGGGAAAAGACTTTATGGGCAAATGAAATAAACTTAAGTTATGAAAGTTAAATAATTTGAAGTAAATTAACTTGAGTTTGAAATTCAATGAAGCATGACTTATATAAATGTGGGTCATGTTTGTTAAATTTTAAGCATTGAAGTTGTCGAGCTTAATAAAAATGGTTTGGAATAAAATAAATGTGAAAATGCAATCAATGCAAAGATATGGTTTAAAAATAAATTAGAATGGAATGAAATTTCATATAACTTGAGTTGGAATCAATTTTAAAACAGTTGTAAAACTAAAGAAATTGTTTGTTTGAATGAATATTGTCGAATTTGCATGAAATAATTGTTGTTGTCGTAAACATGATTAAATAAAGTTCTATGGAATAATAGAAGTAAATAAACTTGATTTTTGAATAAATTGCCATGAATACAAAGTAGTTCGGGTTAAGAATGAATTGAATAAAAGAACGATGTGAAAAATCATTCTGAATCGGATATGATGTTATAAATTGAGTAAAAGCAATTGGATTTAATTGGAACCTTATCAATTGTTTATACAAACTGCTTGTACCTTATCAATTGTTTATACAAACTGCTTGTATACATTGTTTATAAAATATGATTTTGAATTGTTAAGACGGAAATTGATTTTAGAAATCAATTAAATGGAGAATAGGCTTGTTTGGGAATAATTATAAATTGGAGTTAAGTAAATGTGTTGTAACTCACTTAACGTTGAATGCAAACTGTAACGACCCGAAATTTCCGATCCCGAAAATTCCAGATAGTTAGAGAAAAGAAGAAAAGAGATAGAAGAAGAACAGAAAAGAAACACACAATCTCACATTCGCAGCGGATAAAATATAATATCAATAATAATAATTATACCAAAGAAAATTATATCAATCGATTTTACATCAATATATCATAGTTACAACAATTTTATACAACATTTGGACAGATACAATTTAACAGGTCTCAGATATATACAATATCATAGTGGAAACCCTCCATACGTCCCTGCCATCCAGCTCGCCTCCTGAGCTCCAGAACGTCCTTACCTGAAAATCTGTAATACTCGGTCTGACCCGAGCATTAAATCAAAGTAACACCCGGGTCAGGCTGGAAACCAGCGTGAGTAAACCCATCTAACACGTAACACAAAAGCATACAACTTATATAAACCCGGGGTAACTCACATCAATTTACAACTTCATAAGTTGTTATGAAAACACTTATTTCACATATCAATTTCTAAGTACCGAACTTAGATTAAATGGTCCAGTTCACTTAAATTATTCATTTCAGCCTATTGATTTCATAAATCAATCTATAAAGAATCGAAGTGGTTACGTTTATTTACTAATACCCGACTCCGGTCTCTTCGAATCAATATCAACTTAACTTATCTTATTCAAGTGAAATACAACTCAATGATAAATACAGGATGTCACCTAAATCATCAACAATAGATAATCACATCATCAAAGTTTAAATCAGCATATCTTTATCACATAGCATCACAAACCACATATTAGGAATAACAATTAATCAAAGACTTCCAATATCGTTCTATTTATCCTTTAATTACATTTATGTAATTAACCCTTAATTAATTTCACAAATTAATTATCCTTAACCCAATACGGTAACTAACCTTTAGTTATTTCATTAATTAATTGCTAACCATAAATATTAATCACCCTTGATTAATAACATCAATAATTAACTACCCTTAATTACTTTATCAAATAAATTAATTACTCTTTAATTATCTCTAATTAATCCCTTGATTAATTATACAAAATAATTTGATCCGAATTACTTTCACAATTCCATCTTCCACTAATTACATTCAGTAATTATCATTAATTACTTCACTAAGTAATTATACTTAATCAATTATATTAAGTAATTATTATCAAATCATCAAGTGGTTAAAATTAATTAAACTTAATTAATTAATTTAAATCAATCACAATGAACTCCATTAATTACATTAAGTAATTAATTCCTAAATTACTTCCATTAAGTAATTAATTTCTAAATTACTTACATTAACCATTCTTTAATTACTCCATTAGGTAATTGACTTAGATTAACCATTGTTAATCACACAATTAAATTATCTTTAATTATCCATTAATTAAAGACTAATTATTTTATTAATTAACCTTTATTTTAAATTAATTGCTTAATTAAGAAATCTTTAATCATTATTAATAATCTAATTAATGATCTTAAATATCTAATTGATTAACCCTTAATCAATATTTATTAAACCTAAATCTATTAAATAAATTAACTAGTTATTCCTTAATCAAACTTCTTTAATTGAATTATTTCAAATTAATAATTCTTGGTTAATTATTCCTTAATTACATTCAAGTAATTAATTCTCAATTAATTACACAAATTAATTAACCTCTATTTATCTATATTAATTGATTCTTAATTAATAACTCAGATAAATTTTTCTATAATCACTTATATTGATTAATTATCCACAAATTAATCATACTCACGAGCTTTTAAATCAATTACATTAATTAATATTTTAATTATTCTTAACTATTTACACTGTTTAACCTTTAATAAATCTTATTTAAACAACTAACTATTCTTTAATCATTTAATTAATCCTCAATCTACTTACCTTAATTTATGACTTACCTTAAATAATTATCTGAATTAATTGCACATCAAAAATTATTCTTAAATTTCATCTTGTAATCTTACTCTTAACAACACGCCAATTGGGATCTTCTTGATCTATTCAGTTTATACCACATTTCCATTATTTTTTAAAATTTATCATTCGTTTTATTTGAATCAACTAGAGATTCAATTAAATGACTTTCCAAAAGTTTAATTTTTCAAATCCAACCAATTAATCCTCAAAAATAACAAAAATTAATAAATCTGGTTAGATAATGCTTGAAACTTGTTTTCAAAGATTTGATTTTCCCTAGAACTTGTAAAGATTCAGAATAATTTCCCTTCCTACAACCTGGTACTATACCTACTCACGTAAAGTAACTCTAAATAACCCGAGTCCAATGCTCTAAACATCGGGCAAAACACGAGCAAACCCAAATTTCCCTGTTCCTTCTTCTTCCCTACTCCACAGCTTTATTCAAACTTCTATTCTACTTGAATTTAAATCCACAGTTAAATAGAGCTTCCACGACACGGAAACAAACTCGGGTAAAACAATAAAATCTTCGAATTCATCTTCGAGTTCGACCCAACTGCTCAATGAACAGGAAATAATCAGAACATACACAAACACGAGATGGTGCACATGCACCATCGCCGACCACGTTCTGACACCACCGGCCCATCCCCAATAAGTCATCCATCGCCACGGCAATCCCTTACATCCATCAACTCGATAACCGAAAGCCCAAATCAAAATCGAGCCTTTCTGCTGAAAATTGAAACCCAAACCCAACTGAAAACTGCCTCGGCAAGGCGATTCTGGCCACCGGAACCATTAAGACTTCTCCACCGTCTTCATTCACGACCCCAGAGTATATTCCTCAAACCCGGTGCTGTTCGATTAACCATAGAAACCATAGCGACAAATCTTCAAGCCTCGACATATCTAGGGTTTAAAACCCAAATTGCCTATTTCCGACTCTACGGCGATCATGTACATTTTACCCCATTTTTCCCAACTTCCATGATCGCCTATCTACCTCCAGCGAAAGCCTCGTCCTGAAAAACTACTTCAATCACCAGAGTTTACTCGAAAACTAAAATCTGGACATTCCCAAAATGCTAACCCAATACCCAACTAAAATTCATAATTTTAGTTTTAAAATTCGAGTTTTTCTTGTGTTGATTTAAGATGCATGCTTGAATTCATAACACATTTTATTTGATTTTTAACACCTTTTTCTAAAATCTTACTGTATTTTCATAGTTACAGAATATTTGCAAAATAAAAAAAATAATTAAATAAATTTAAACTTGAATTATGGTTTCACAAACTCATATTGTTTTAAATTCTAAGTCTAATAGTAATTTGGGAAAGAAGTTTGAAATTTTTCCTGAAATGTTAAACTCTGTACATTTTTTTTTCTTCCTTCGAAACAGAGAAGAACATGCTCCAAAATCTTGCACAGATCAATACAATCACCAACATCCAGATATTCCTACTTATACATGCATGTGCATAACACGAATACAATCCACCATCACATGCATAGGTTTAGATCTATTTTAAGTTTCAAAGAAAAGGGTTGCTCATATAAAAATTCAAACAGATTCAATCATAAAAAAAATGTAAAAGGTTACTCACTGTAAATTATAATAGAGGAGACTGAGATGATCATATTGAGTTGCTCTTGCATGATGAATCAGAGTTGAATCCTTGCTTAGCTTGATTCAGTCTTGATTTAACTTCACAAATCAGTTTCCAGTCTTGATTTACTTGATTTAACTCATTTCCAGGCTTTTGATTTGGAAGGGAAAAAGGAAAAATGTGCTTGAGGATAAAACAGTTTTACAGAATTAAAATTTTGATTTTCAGGTTGAAGGTTGAATTTGTTATGAAGTTGCGGTGATTTTTACTTTGATCTGGTTTTTAGTTTTGAAATTTGGACATGATTCTTTCCTATTTTTTTTTCAGGCCTAGTTGATCTGATTTCCATTATTATTATTTTTTGAATAAAAGTAGGGAGAAAAAGTCAGCAACCTATTTTTATTTTATTTTTAAATTTCTTAAATGAAACCATCTTGCCACTTGTATATTAATCTTACACTTGTACATCTATATTTTTTCTTTAATCTACACTTGTAAATATGCATGCACTAATTTTTTTTTTAAAATCTTTGTATTTTTCTTTCATTTAGTTAATGCATTTTCTTAATTTATAATTACATGTTTTAATTTATATAAATAAGTCCCTCTAAAAGAAAATACTATAAAACAGTTTGTGTTCTTAATAAGATTAAATAAAATATATTTTAAAACCGAAGCATGATTTAAGATGTATATAGCTATTTTTTTTATTTCAATCTAAATAACCAATTTCAAATTAAATTTCAAATTCAATTAAAATTTCATATTTAATTTGATATATACATATATTTAAACAAATACAAATTTTCACCTATATATAATAATTCTTATTTAAAAATCAATGTATATATGTACATAACACAAGTACAAATATAAATATTTATTCGATCCGATTCATCTGTTCAATTTATAAATTGAGTATTTCTACTAATTAATCCAATTATATTATTAATTATAATACCCAGAAATCCGGGTTATTACATTCCTTCCCCCTTAGAATCTTTTCGTCCTCGAAAAGGAACGAAGCCAGAACTTATTTAATGCTTAAAACCAATTAAATCACTTTTTGATCATTTTAAAACACCTTAAAAATCTATATATAGTATTATCAAAGTAGTTTTATAAAAATATCATTCTATAACTCGATGTTTCAACAAGTCCACCTTCGTTCTCACAGAAATTCGGTCATACGTTGATCAGGCGTTGGACTGAAAATCTATAAGTACTTAGCAGACCTGTTTTCAACACCCAGTGAAAATACTTGGAAAATAATTTTATTGAGAATATAGAAAACAATTTTTGGAAACAGAGGATATATCTTTGGTAAGAATGCTCTGGAAATCATCACCCCCATCCATGGTCACGGTTACATTCCAGGGTTACGTTGCCGTCGCAGCAAAAGTCCATGTAACTGCAGGCTCTCCGCGGCCTCTCGATTACGCCATGGATCTCACACAACAGATCACAGTTACATCCAGGGTTACGTTGTCGTCACAGCAAAAGTCCATGTAATTGTAGGCTCTCGGCGGCCTCTGATTTTCGCTGTCAAAATGAAACTTCTCCACTCCTACATAGGTCGCAGTCTGCCGATATAAAATCAAACGCAGACTGTTGGCTCTCAGCGGCACACACGACTTTTGCTATGTTATACCATAGGTCGCAGTTACATCCTGGGTTACGTTGCCTTCGCAGCAATAGTCCATGTAACTGTTGGCTCTCAACGGCACACACGACTTTCGCTATGGTATACTCTACTCATAATCCTCAGGAACTAGTTTTGTCCGGACTCCTCACACGATCAACTTTAGAAACCCTCTTTGGGGCTCAAGGCAGCACCACCCGGTGGTACTCCTGAGAAGTTCATTTCAAGGGAGCGCCTTTTTCCCCAGAGCCATCATCAAAACATTTTCTACTATATACATATAGTATCTTCAAATCATACACCTAGTATGATCTCATACAAAGCTCCTTTACACAAAATCGATTATCTCAAAATCGATAACTCTCAAACTAAGCTTTCCAAATTTCAATATTGATTTTACCCAAAAATCAAAAGCCTTTCCAAATCCATAGGTTTCCAAAACCTTATTCCAAAATCCTCATATGATCCTTTATATATATATATATATATATATATATATATATATATATATATATATATATATTCAGATATATAAAATCTTTCAAAACTTTAGATCATTTCAAACTTGTATAAAACTCCTTTTATACTTCAAACATTTCCAAAAACCCTTTTCTCATGGCAAAAGATTCAACAAAGGGAGTTTCATTTTATAAAACAAAGATATTTAACTTTGTTTACTCAAAATCAAATATTCAAATTTGATTACTCCTTTCAATATCATTTTCATCCAAATTCGTACGATGTACACATATCATCTATACGCTATACCAATTTGATCGCTCACTCGACCACACAACTTCACTTCCAAACTAGTATCGTCCACCCGACTTCCTAGTGCGGAATCAGATCTGGTTTCTTGATCAGAAACCGTCATTCTCCTTGCATAGCCTAACTATGATAGAGAATATCCATAACCAATCAACAACCCATATCCAGGTTCGCCGTCGAAAATCGAGTGAAAAATCCCAACTCGGATCGACATACTATCTCGAAATTCTGTGCTCGAATCTGGATCAAATCACTATGCGAATAGAATAACATAAGTACACCCTACGTATTTATCTTTATTGGTTATTAGCCAAATCAATTTCATTTATATTCACATTCACTTTGATTTTCATTCACTTATTCTCAATTGATTCAATCCATTGGGATTACCACCTCTATTCTTATCTCGATTGGGTATTTAACCATTAACAGTTTGAACTCCGACCAGTTTATTTAGAAAATATCTTGAAAAATAGGGTTATATTAAAATAATTTATATTAAAAATAGTCCAGAGTCAAAACTGCTCACTTCCCAATCTCCATTCTCATCAATTCAATTTAAATTTCCTCTATCATTTAAATTGACCCAATTCCAATTTAAACAACTTCAATTCCCTTTGAAATTTATTCAATCCCAATTCATGTTGTATTAACCTCACTTCTTCCCAAATTTAACTTTATTCAACCTTGATCTCAAATTTTTACTAACTCAAATAAATTTCAATTGAACTAGTTCCAATTTAAATTCATTTCAACTTTAGTTTAAATTAATCCCAATTTCAAACTCCATTTCCAAATCAAGTTGAATTATTCTTGATTTTTTTTCTTTTAAAATTCAATTCAATTCAAACTAATTTCAAACAGAACCCACTTCAATTTCAAATTTAAACCATCTTGAATTATATGAATCCGAGTTAAATTCACTAAGGTTGGTTTAACCCTTTAAACCAAGTTAACCTTTAATAAAAGCTTTTAAACAATTTAATTTCAGATTAAAGTTAGATTTTCTTTTATCTCAATAATGAATATATCACCACACTTCACTTCTTATTTATTTGAACAAATCCAATTTCACAATTTAAATATTTCCAATAACCATGGAATGATATTATTCAAATTATTTTAAAACATCCATCCATTTCCAATTTTCGAATCTCAAACCCAATTTGAGATCACTCAGACTCCCTAATTCAAATCAACTATTTAACTCTCCAAGTTAAATCCCAATTTCATCTTGAAATTCCTAAATCAGGTTGATCATTCCAACTTATTTAACCTTTTCCAAGTTAAACTCAATTCACTTAATCCAGTCAACCTTACCCAATTTGAACTTCCATTTCAAATTTCAAACTTCACATAAATAATTTTCCCACTTATTAAGTTCAAAACTTATCACCTTTGGGGTATCATATCTCATTCCCAATTTAAAACTCAATATTTAGAGTTTATTTCAAACCAACTTTGATGTTATGTATATCCATACATATACATATTTACTTCTGGGCTCGCCAAGCCAAATTTAAAAATTTAAACCATGCTTGGTTTTAATTCAAACAAATTTTTTTAAAAAAAAAATTTCAAACATTTCTTATTTTTAAAATAAGATCATTATTCAAAGTAGTTTGAATAATATTATTTCCTTTAACATTTTGAAACCAATTCAAAAAAATTTAAACTTAGAATTCAGGACTTCATAATTTGAAACCCATTTTTATTTATATCCTTTCACATTTACAAATTATTTTCTTTTTAAATGGTTACTTCCTTAAAACATTTTATTGTTTATTGAAAACAGTCATCCCATTATTAAACACAATAACCATTCTATTTCTCCAGTTTGTAACCAATTCTAGATTTCAATTTTAGTTTGAATCCATTTCAATCTTATCTTTATTTAATTTCAATTCGGTTGTAATTCTATTAGCCTTTAATTTAGTTTCAATAATTTCAACAACCGATTATCTTTATTAGTTGTTAGAAAGATATATTGCTTTATATATCAAAATATAATCTTATATAAAACCATTTTAATCTTTATATAAGAAAATAACAAGTACGCTCTCTCATATATATACACTCAACTCATTATAGGGTACCACTTACCCTTATCCATAATGAGTAATCCCACCAGAGTCAAGGTTCTCGCTTAACCTTCTGCTCTAATACCAAATGTAACGACCCGGAATTTCCGATCCCGAAAATTCCAGATAGTTAGAGAAAAGAGAAAAAGAGATAGAAGAAGAACAGAAAAGAAACACACAATCTCACATTCGCAGCGGATAAAATATAATATCAATAATAATAATTATACCAAAGAAAATTGTATCAATCGATTTTACATCAATATATCAGAGTTACAACAATTTTATACAACATTTGGACAGATACAATTTAACAGGTCTCAGATATATACAATATCATAGTAGAAACCCTCCATACGTCCCTGCCATCCAGCTCGCCTCCTAAGCTCCAGAACGTCCTTACCTGAAAATCTGTAATACTCGGTCTGACCCGAGCATTACATCAAAGTAACACCCGGGTCAGGCTGGAAACCAGCGTGAGTAAACCCATCTAACACGTAACACAAAAGCATACAACTTATATAAACCCGGGGTAACTCGCATCAATTTACAACTTCATAAGTTGTTATGAAAACACTTATTTCACACATCAATTTCTAAGTACCGAACTTAGATTAAATGGTCCAGTTCACTTAAATTATTCATTTCAGCCTATTGATTTCACAAATCAATCTATAAAGAATCGAAGTGGTTACGGGTATTTACTAATACCCGACTCCGGTCTCTTCGAATCAATATCAACTTAACTTACCTTATTCAAGTGAAATACAACTCAATGATAAATACAGGATGTCACCTAAATCATCAACAATAGATAATCACATCGTCAAAGTTTAAATCAGCATATCTTTATCACATAGCATCAAAGACTTCCAATATCGTTCTATTTATCCTTTAATTACATTTATGTAATTAACCCTTAATTAATTTCACAAATTAATTATCCTTAACCCAATACGGTAACTAACCTTTAGTTATTTCATTAATTAATTGCTAACCATAAATATTAATCACCCTTGATTAATAACATCAATAATTAACTACCCTTAATTACTTTATCAAATAAATTAATTACTCTTTAATTATCTCTAATTAATCCCTTGATTAGTTATACAAAATAATTTGATCCGAATTACTTTCACAATTCCATCTTCCACTAATTACATTCAGTAATTATCATTAATTACTTCACTAAGTAATTATACTTAATCAATTATATTAAGTAATTATTATCAAATCATCAAGTGGTTAAAATTAATTAAACTTAATTAATTAATTTAAATCAATCACAATGAACTCCATTAATTACATTAAGTAATTAATTCCTAAATTACTTCCATTAAGTAATTAATTTCTAAATTACTTACATTAACCATTCTTTAATTACTCCATTAGGTAATTGACTTAGATTAACCATTGTTAATCACACAATTAAATTATCTTTAATTATCCATTAATTAAAGACTAATTATTTTATTAATTAACCTTTATTTTAAATTAATTGCTTAATTAAGAAATCTTTAATCATTATTAATAATCTAATTAATGATCTTAAATATCTAATTGATTAACCCTTAATCAATATTTATTAAACCTAAATCTATTAAATAAATTAACTAGTTATTCCTTAATCAAACTTCTTTAATTGAATTATTTCAAATTAATAATTCTTGGTTAATTATTCCTTAATTACATTCAAGTAATTAATTCTCAATTAATTACACAAAGTAATTAACCTATATTTATCTATATTAATTGATTCTTAATTAATAACTCAGATAAATTTTTCTATAATCACTTATATTGATTAATTATCCATAAATTAATCATACTCACGAGCTTTTAAGTCAATTACATCAATTAATATTTTAATTATTCTTAACTATTTACACTGTTTAACCTTTAATAAATCTCATTTAAACAACTAACTATTCTTTAATCATGTAATTAATCCTCAATCTACTTACCTTAATTTATGACTTACCTTAAATAATTATCTGAATTAATTGCACATCAAAAATTATTCTTAAATTTCATCTTGTAATCTTACTCTTAACAACACGCCAATTGAGATCTTCTTGATTTGTTCAGTTTATACCACATTTCCATTATCTTTTAAAATTTATCATTCGTTTTATTTGAATCAACTAAAGATTCAATTAAATGACTTGCCAAAAGTTTAATTTTTCAAATCCAACCAATTAATCCTCAAAAATAACAAAAATTAATAAATCTGGTTAGATAATGCTTGAAACTTGTTTTCAAAGATTTGATTTTCCCTGGAACTTGGAAAGATTCAGAATAATTTCCCTTCCTACAACCTGGTACTATACCTACTCGCGTAAAGTAACTCTAAATAACCCGAGTCCAATGCTCAAAACATCGGGCAAAACACGAGCAAACCCAAATTCCCCTGTTCCTTCTTCTTCCCTACTCCACAGCTTTATTCAAACTTCTATTCTACTTGAATTTAAATCCACAGTTAAACAGAGCTTCCACGACACGGAAACAAACTCGGGTAAAACAATAAAATCTTCGAATTCATCTTCGAGTTTGACCCAGCTGCTCAATGAACAGGAAATAATCAGAACATACACAAACGCGAGATGGTGCACATGCACCATCGCCGACTACGTTCTGACACCACCAGCCCATCCCCAAAAAGTCATCCATCGCCACGGCAATCCCTTGCAGCCATCAACTCGATAACCGAAAGCCCAAATCAAAATCGAGCCTTTCTGCTGAAAATCAAAACCCAAACCCAACTGAAAACTGCCTCGGCAAGGCGATTCTGGCCACCGGAACCATTAAGACTTCTCCACCATCTTCATTCACGACCCCAGAGTCTATTCCTCAAACCCGGTGCAGTTCGATTAACCATAGAAACCATAGCGACAAATCTTCAAGCCTCGACATATCTAGGGTTTAAAACCCAAATTGCCTATTTCCGACTCTACGGCGATCGTGTACATTTTACCCCATTTTCCCCAACTTCCATGATCGCCTATCTACCTCCAGCCAAAGCCTCGTCCTGAAAAACTACTTCAATCACCAGAGTTTACTCGAAAACTAAAATCTGGACATTCCCAAAATGCTAACCCAATACCCAACTAAAATTCATAATTTTAGTTTTAAAATTCGAGTTTTTCTTGTAATGATTTAAGATGCATGCTTGAATTCATAACACATTTTATTTGATTTTTAACACCTTTTTCTAAAATCTTACTGTATTTTCATAGTTACAGAATATTTGCAAAATAAAAAAAATACTTAAACAAATTTAAACTTGAATTATGGTTTCACAAACTCATATTGTTTTAAATTCTAAGTCTAATAGTAATTTGGGAAAGAAGTTTGAAATTTTTCCTGAAATGTTAAGCTCTGTATTTTTTTTCCTTCGAAACAGAGAAGAACATGCTCCAAAATCTTGCACAGATCAATACAATCACCAACATCCAGATATTCCTACTTATACATGCATGTGCATAACACGAATACAATCCACCATCACATGCATAGGTTTAGATCTATTTTAAGTTTCAAAGAAAAGGGTTGCTCATATAAAAATTCAAACAGATTCAATCATAAAAAAAATGTAAAAGGTTACTCACTGTAAATTATAATAGAGGTGACTGAGATGATCATATTGAGTTGCTCTTGCATGATGAATCAGAGTTGAATCCTTGCTTAGCTTGATTCAGACTTGATTTAACTTCACAAATCAGTTTCCATTCTTGATATACTTGATTTAATTCATTTCCAGGCTTTTGATTTGGAAGGGAAAAAGGAAAAATGTGCTTGAGGATAAAACAGTTTTACAGAATTAAAATTTTGATTTTCAGGTTGAAGGTTGAATTTGTTATGAAGTTGCGGTGATTTTTACTTTGATCTGGTTTTTAGTTTTGAAATTTGGACATGATTCTTTCCTATTTTTTTTTCCAGGCCTAGTTGATCTGATTTCCATTACTATTATTTTTTGAATAAAAGTAGGGAGAAAAAGTCAGCAACCTATTTTTATTTTATTTTTAAATTTCTTAAATGAAACCATCTTGCCACTTGTATATTAATCTTACACTTGTACATCTATATTTTTTCTTTAATCTACACTTGTAAATATGCATGCACTAATTTTTTTAAAAAATCTTTGTATTTTTCTTTCATTTAGTTAATGCATTTTCTTAATTTATAATTACATGTTTTGATTTATATAAATAAATCCTTTTAAAAGAAAATACTATAAAACAGTTTGTGTTCTTAATAAGATTAAATAAAATATATTTTAAAACCGAAGCATGATTTAAGATGTATATAGCTATTTTTTTTATTTCAATCTAAATAACCAAATTCAAATTAAATTTCAAATTCAATTAAAATTTCATATTTAATTTGATATATACATATATTTAAACAAATACAAATTTTCACCTATATATAATAATTCTTATTTAAAAATCAATGTATATATGTACATAACACAATTACAAATATAAATATTTATTCGATCCGATTCATCTGTTCAATTTATAAATTGAGTATTTCTACTAATTAACCCAATTATATTATTAATTATAATACCCAGAAATCCGGGTTATTACACAAACGGTATTTGTGTCAGTTATAAACAAATGGAACTAGTTTGGAAACTATATAAATTTGTTATGAAGTTATTTATACAGCATTGCTTATGTTAATGATGTGTTGTAGTTGCTTAAATGAATGAAATGTTATAAATTTCATAAGTATGTTGCTTATATGTTTAAATTGAGTAAGTACAGGTACCAGAAGACCGTTTAGCGAGATTTTGGGCACGCAAATGCTAAATTAAATAAGCCGCTTGCTTAAAATGCTAAATAAGGTACGCCTACACAATTTAAACTAGGAAATATGAACTGTTTTTGGTTTTGCCGACCGTGTGGGTCGATATATATATATATATTTGTATCTTTTGTCAAATTGCAAAAGCTCCTCCGTACAAAGGGGACTCTGCCAAAAAATTTCGGAAATTTTGGGAGTTAGAATTTTTTTGGAAGTTTTTGAAAATTTTATTAACGACAAACGTTTTCAAATTGGAAATGGAAATAAATTAGTGAATGAAACTAATTTAAAATAATGACATGAATTTGATGTAAATGAAAAATAGAATTTAAATATTTAGAATTAATGATAAATTAAATTCATATGGAAGTGGAAGAATCAATTGAATAGGAATTGATATAAACTTAAGTGGTAAGATGAAAATAAATATAAGAAACACATAGAATGATTATACTAACTTAAGTAAGGAAAAATGCGTTCTCAATTGGGAATTGATATTCAAATATAATCTAAAATAATATTTGAATGAATAGGTATTGACATTTGTAGAAATGTCGATAAAATGTTTTGTATATTGTGATTGGACATATTGCTGTGTAAGATATGTAGGTGATGTAAAGGTAAAGAACATTGATTTTGATTTCAGGAGATAAATAAGAAATGCTCGACAAAAAGGTATGTGTTTAAATTTCTATATGGAAATTGATTGGGATTTTGATCGAGCTGCTTGGCTTTTTGTTTTCTTTTGAGTTTTTGGGAGGCCGTAGAGTCATTTTGTAGTTGTACCGAGCTAGCCGCGCAAAGGAGACGCTGGCAAATTTTTTCGGGAATTTAGGGTGTTAGAAAATTTTTAAGAAACTTTGGATAATGCAAAATTTGGTTGTAAATTGAAACTTGAATGGTTAAACAATAGTATAGTTTGAAACTAAGGAAAGTTTGGGAAAGTTAATAAGAAGGTAATGCATCTTTTATTAAAAAGGTAGTTTGGCAGGATGTTGAATTGTTGATTGTAAAGTAATAGTATCGGGTATTGGACCATTCTTTCTAATTAGTAATTTCGAGGACGAAATTCTTTTAAGGGCGGAGGAATGTAACGACCCGTATTTTTGGACGGTTAATTTGAGATATTTAAATGGGTTTAAATATTGATTTGAACTATAAATTGATTTGAATATGAAAAGTTTGGTTTTATTTAATATAAAAGTGATTCAGAATTTAAATATAATCATTAATTGAACAAATTAATTAATTATTAAAGTGGTAATTAGATATTGGGTAAAATATAAAATCTGGTGTAGTAAGCTTGTTGAAAATATTTTAAAGACTTATAAAATGAATATTGATAATACTGGAAGTAATAGATGGATGAAAATAACAATTAACTGTCGTTTGTTTAATTTTAAATCTGCATCGTTAAAATTGACATTTAAAAATAGCCTTCCGAGGCACAGTCTCGGAATTTGACGAAACTAGTTCCGTTGGATCCGTAATATTGAATTATTGTCGGATTTTTAATTTCGTAATTTTTGGAGTGATCGTGTGATCGTTTGGGGTAAAGACGATTCGAAAACAATTAATTATTTATTTAAATATCCTACATCAAATCATAGCCATATTTTTACCTTTCAGCTTCTCAAAGACGCTTCCTTTATCTCTTGAATACACGATCTTATCTCTCATCATGTTATCACGAGACCAACTTTCATTTTCAAAATAAAAAATGGTGTACCACTTCAGATCTTCGTTCGAACGAAGATACAATCCAATAAAATCATATTAAGGCCGCATTCCCTTTTCTCCTCAAATCGACTTCGTCTTCTTTAAAAAAAATGAAGAAACCTAAATCGTGTTCGAGCTGTACGATAGAGAGAGGGTGGTCGCGTCTCAGGCGCATCGCGAGTGATGGTGACGGCTCGTTCGTGGCGGCGACGCTCGTGAGCGGAGCTCGAGGTTGAAGGCGTCTCACTTGGAGGGCTTGCGTAGTGACAAGGGCAACCGGAGGCGTGGGATGGAGGCGCGACGTGATTCCCGAGCTCGGTGAAGTAGAAGTCGCGCGCGTAGGGGGGGTGCTGTGGCTAGGGTTGGAGGAGGCCGGGGACACGCGTTGGATGGATGCAGTGGTCTCGTATCTGTTACGAGTGAGGTATTTTATTTATCTGCTATTTAATTTAAATAAATATACATATTTTAAAAATTGTTAGGTCTATTTTTAATAATAATGGTCTGGTGAAAGAAAAAAAAATTGTTTAGTTAACTTTTTTTAATTATTTCAGCATATAAAAAGATTTTTTTTTAGAAGAAAATGTTTTCAGTTAAAACTAAGTAATTAGCAAATTAAATTTATTAAAGAAATTAATTGTTAAATTTGTTTCAAATACTTATGAAATTCAATTTTGAATTATTAGTTCATTAAATTATAAAATGGAAATTTATTGATCGGTTATTTCGAATATTTATAAAAATTCATATAATTGTTATATAAGGTTTAAAGTCGGGAAATAAATAGCTTAAATAAATTGTAACTCAATTAAAATATTCACCGATAAATTTATCATGGATCAGTTCAAATATTAATAAATCATCAAATTGTTATTCAAGGTCAAAAATTGAGAAATAAGGCAATATTGGAATGGATTGCAACTTAAAAGCAAAGGTGAGATTTTCTCACTCATTTGGATGCCCTAAATTAAATTTAAATGTTAAATTTAAATTATTGGATGTGTTTGGTTGATTGATAATAATTTATTCACTGGTTAATATCATAACCCATATGCTGTAATATCCATTTGAAAGTGGAATTGATATGTTACTGTGCTAACATTTGTGGATGCAGGGAAACGGGTTGGAGGGATCCAACATGATTCCTCAAAGATATTTATTTATTATATATATATATTGTTGCCATATGACATGATGAATGATATTGATATGGATTTGCATGCGAATTAAATTTATATGGAAATTGGAATTTACTATAAATAATTTAGTTGAAGAAAGTTGAATGAAATTTAAATTAAAAGAATATTTCTTTAGGATTTGAATTTACTTCTATTGAGAATAAAGTAAAATTAAAAGGATATCTATTACTTTTGTAAAACTTAACATTAGTCAAAGTTGAGTTTGTAAAAAATTAAATTATGTACAAAGACTTGAAGAAAATATTGTAATCGATGAATAGATTTGAAGTAAACGAAAACTATATTAAGAAATAAAATAAGAGAACTATATTAAGAAATATAATAAGGGAATTTTATTAAGAAATGAAATGGAAATTTAATAAGGAACAATATGGAATTGAATTGAAAAATAAACTTATAAAATAGGATTTTTGAATAAATTGTCTTCATAACTAAATGAAAAAGGAAAACTAAGGGAGTTATAAATTTATAAACGGAGTTTATAAATAAGATAGAAAGTATTAGCGAATATGTAATGAGATAAGTCATGGTAAGGACTTGATTTGAGTTATGAAAATTGGTTTGGAAGGAAATAGTAGAAAATTTCCAAAAGTAAGAAGTGAGAATATGGTGAAGAGGAATTTATGGATGAATATTGGGTTTTCTAAAATTATAAACATATTTTTTTAAAAGGAGTATTTTAAATTACTTCACTATATAAATTTTCTTGTAAACTATTACTTGAATTTAAAATGTTTCGAATTAGTCATTTTCGAAGGATAGGCAAATATTTATAATAAACTTTAATTTTCTAAAACCAGTTTTACAATTTATCATTAACTGGATATGAACTCTAATTTTTATGTTAACTATTTCTCTTAAACCGTAAATTGTATAAAACTATACTTCTTATTTTATAAATCTAAATGTTTTCAAATATTTTAAAAGTCCAATTAATAATCCTCTTGTGTTGATAAGTGAGTTATTAAATGAGATAAGATTTAGGAGAAATCTTATTAAGTGAAGGAATTGAGGTGGAAATTTATAAACAAAGTATAAATTGATTTTGAGAAGGGAACGAGAAAATAAGAAATATTTTCAAGGGTTAAATCAGATTGAGTTAAGTGATTTCATGGAAATAAAAGAACTGTGAAATTTGATTCAAATGGGTTAAAATGGAAATAATATCTGAATGATATTTGAGATAAATAATTTGTTGAAATTATTTGATGGTTGCTTGTGTATGATTAATTGATAGTTAAATAACCGACTATCAATATTGGACAATGCGCTGATCGTTTCGAAGAGTCCGGGATCAGATTTAATTATCCGAAAACCACTTCGATCTGGTTTGTACAATTACGAATAAAGACCGTGAAGAGTTGAAGACGGTGATTCGGTTTGTCCAGACCCAGGGCAACTTGTATGGATTGAATGCTTTCAGAACATCGTCAGGAGGACGATGAGCATTCTAAGTGAGACACGTTCTTTAAAAGTAACGCTTAACCTCAAGCCTCATCAACCGGGAATGGCTAAAACAGGAGAGGTGCAGCAAGGTTAGGTGGGTCATGCCCAAGCAGGACAAGATTTTCCCCTGTCTAGATGTCCCTTTATATTCGGCTTAGTGGGTGGTTGGTCGTTCCAACCACGGGGTTATCTTGTTCGGGACTGTTCAGTAAAGAATGGTTCCGGCCTTGTGTTGCAGGGGAGTGGGCGTACTCCTCGGTACTCTGATCTAGGCCAGGTACTGTGACGGGCAGTACCCCAGTAGCCCAGCCATTGATGGAAATCCATTCTCCCTACGAGCCTTGTACGAGTTTTGTTTGTATTACCCACTCTATGGCTATTAGCTAGAATTTAATCATGTAACAATTTCGGCTATTTTATAAGTATTTGTATATAGACCCTATTATAATATCAGAGGATTTCTATAAAAATTGTTTTAGCTATCGTAAGGTAAAAACCCGACATGTTTATTTGTGGCGTGGTCTTACGAGATGGTTTTGTTTTCAAAAGATTATTGAAACTTTAATAATCTAATTGAGTGTGATTTTCTCATGCTGGTATTCCAGACTGACTCGGGTGTTGTTTTATATGATGCTCGGGTCAGACCGAGATAAACAGGTTCAGTATATGCTGGAGCTCAGGAGACGAGCTGGTGACAGAGCGTATTCACGTATTAGTCTATTATCTCTGCTGTGTATGGACATGTATGATTGATTGATGTACTCTGATGATGATATGTATGTATATGTATACAGTACAGATTTCTTGTATTTAAAACTGTATTCTATATATTATATTTTATTCCGCTGCGATGTGAGATTCTGATGTTGTTTTTGTTCTTCTTCTTCTACCTCTTTCTTCTTTAACCCGAAGACTCGTATTTTTGTGCCACTTTGAACTGAACTGTGGTGGAATTTGGTCAGTTCAAAGGGGTACGGATTTGTGGGCCTTTACATTACGATTTCCATTCGAAGATGTGTGTTTATGAAATGAACGGTAAGGAAGAGGGAAGTTGTGCTAAAATTGTCGAGCTCAATTGGTGATGACTTTTTATAGGTGTCTACGCGAAAGTTGCACAAATTAAGAATGGTTTCCCTGTCAGAGCATGCATTATTACAGCAAGTATGGATAATGAAGATTAAATAAATCTCTTCGTCGCTAATTTTAGTTGGGACATCTTTGAGAAAGATCTTTAGTTGTACTAGATCAAAACACAAAATGATTAAAAAAAATTCCTGACAGGATCAAGCAACTTCCTTTGGATAGACATTTTGATATCAAAAGTGTTAAAAGGGTATATTCTTGTAATATATATATATATATATATACACACACATATATCAGTTTGTGTATGCGCGTGCGTGCGTGCGCAACATTAGATGCATATACTCACAGATGATCATAAATATTTTGATCTTTCAGATTGTGCTGGAAGCTGATGGTTACCAACCATACCTTATTTCTCGCGAAAATGGGTTGAGATCTTTGATAAAAGGTGTGCTTGAGCTTGCTAAAGAACCATCACGCCTTTGTGTGGATGAGGTGATAAATGGATACGTATCGTAGTTTCTCATTGTCCCCATTTTATATTGAATAAGATACACATAATACCCACATTTGTTGATGTGCAATCATTTTCAACATATCTGTATAGGTCCATCGTGTATTAATAGAAATAGTTTCTGCCGCTGCAAATGCTACTGCAGGGCTTGGAAGATATCCTCCTTTTAGAGCGAGGTTAGTGATGCATTATATTTTTCTTTTATAAATATAATATACTCAGTAACTAGGCTAGTGTAGATTATCTTGATGTTGTCATGCCATTTGCCATGAATCTATTACTTGAGTTACGTCCGTCTTTCGCTCCCCTGAGAACTATTTGCTCTTTTTTTAGAAACAAAGAAAGAAGAAAAAACATATTTACATGTAATGCGAGTGTTATCACTATCAGGACTCCTAAATGTATAACAATCAATCTGAAAAACAACTGGGCTTTTTATGTCAAAAAAAGAAAAGAAAAAAATAATCCAATTCTTCAATAACGAGTAAAACATTTTATCACTAAAATTATATGATTTCTGACCGTTCAATGATCTATCTTGTGTATTATGCACCAACAAAAAAGCTGAAAATTGGTGCCTTTTGTGTTTTGGCAATTAGATCTTTTGAAAATTTCGAGTCTGTTATTTTATAAGTGTGAATTGCTTTCCACATTCATCTCATCTAATTGGATAATTATTACTTTCTCAATTTTCCCAATTCAGGAACCATATCTGTCTGCCATCAGAAGTGTTGTGTGATTCTTCATTGTGTATTAAGTAATAAACTTCTTAACCATAACATATGAACAATAACCTTCATAATTGTATCATTGACAGGTTATTACGATTGCAACCTTTGCTTTAGAGAATTTAAAAATGAGGCCAAGAAGATGGTGGTTGCATTAATAGATATGGAACGAGCCTATGTACCTACTCGGCATTTCACTCGTCTGGTGCAGAGAAGGTTTATTTATTTGTTCTATTGGCATTGTTTATATGATACTGCTCGTGTCTTTGTTTATTCTCACCACTTTCTTTTTACAATATTATTCATTTTCTACTTATAATTTCGACTACAACCGAAAAGGGCATTACCATATGTTACCACTGGTAACAACGTAAACCGTTAGGTACATATTATTCTGTCATATATATAGATTATATATGTTATTTTGTATTTTGTAGTCCTTGAAATATTGGTCAGATATCTAGTGAATTTCTCAACTTTCCTTGATTGCCTTGCTGACGTTTTTCTTCTAAACTGATTTTTTCTAGCTTGCACAGATGTATAGATAATAAGCTTGATCGAAACTCTATTTATATTTTCCAGTCCAACATTTTTTTATATATCTTTCCCGTATATTACTACCGCTAATATTAGTGATGTCTAACATTTTTACTTCTGTATTTTGAAGGGTATAAAGATACCAAATTGCTACCACACTTTATATTCACATTCACTATTTTCTTTTCTGCATTTACTTTATATTTTGGACATGCCTAAAACAAACTTAATTCTCGTATTAGGGTAGAGCGGTAACGTTGTGAAGAAGAACTGAAGTACTGGTCGTCTAAGAAAGGGCAAGAGGCTGAGCAGGCTATTTTGAACAAAGTTGGATCTATTATTTTTATTCATTTTTTTGGATGAACAGTACCAACTCTGATTATAGTGAAATCCCAGTCCATGCTTTTTGTAACAACCCGATATTCGCGTCAATTCATAATCGACGTTAAAACGATTTATATTTTCGTCAATTGCCATTTTGAAGTTTTTAAAATTTAAATTAAAATTTAAATTACAAATGGTTATTAAGTTTGTGGGGCTTTGATATTTTTTAAAAAAAATAATAAATGGTCCACGAGTTTTTATTTGGGCCGTGAAAAAACTTAACCAAGGCAAATCGTCGTTTCCCTTTTTATTTTTATTCAACCCGGTCCCCCCTCTTCCCCCTTTTCATTCACGAACCCTAGAATAAAAATGAACGAAGGAAATTAATGGCGGCTACGTTCGATCGCTCCTACCCCTTCTTCCCAAATTGGGGTTTCGTTCGTCCTTGGCTTTGCTCGTCTCTGTGATGCTTCAATTCGTCGACAAGGTGAGTGTTTCACTCACATCTAATTCCTATCTCGATTTTACTAGTGTTCGAATTCGATGATTTTCGTTCGTATTTGATTGTTGAATTCGCCCCTTGATTTGTCGGCCATTCGACTATGCATTTTCTTTGAGTATTGACTTCGGTCATTGCTTGAACTATTTCGATTTCGGCATTGTTTTGATTTCGAACTGCAACTGATTTTGAGCATTTATGTTGGCATTGGTATTAACGTGAATTTTGTTTCTGCTTCAATTCGTTTATCAACTGCCTTCGGCTTGCGATAATGTTGGCTTCGGTTTCGGTTTGCGTCGCTGTCCACTTTTCATTCACTGGTTTTACTTATAGTCCCTGAGCATCATTGTTACCAGTTGCATTCATTAATGCCAGTTGCATTCATTGTTGCTAGTTGCATTGCTTTGTTCAGTTTGTACTTGTAGTCTCTGTGCTTCATTGTTCCACAATTGGCATTGTCTCGTATTTTGTTATTCGTGATGCCTGGCTATGTTGCCTTATCATAGGTGCACTGTCCAGTATGTTTACAAGTATACTTCATTTACTTGTTGCCAGTCATTTAAAATCAGTTGCATGTCCACTTTGTTGCAATACTTATTCGTGTATGCTATGCCTTGTGTACTTGTCATGTTCTTGCAGTACATAGGCTATTGAATTCACGTTGAGGCTGGTGCTGTTATGGTCGAGACTGCGTTCATATATGGTTATTTAAAACCATTTCTTTATTGAGGTTCAGTGATGATACATGGGTTGGTCGTCTTGTTAGTAGAAGGTGTTAATTAAATTTTAAAATGAGTATTGAAATTTATACAATTGTTTTCCTTTTATGTATAGCAGTATATCAGAGATATATTATGTGATGAGGAATCTAAGTTCACTCTTTAAAATTTCATCTTAGATCCTCATCAGCCAATCTTTAATGATTGGTATTTTAAAGATTTTGATTTGCAGATATGATCTTATTTTCCTTAGAGGTGTCAATATTATTTTTAGAATCATTCTAAATTTTCTGAGTTGTTTAAAACCCCATACGTATGCAGTTAAAATATTAATTCATACGTGCATTAGTAAATTCATACGTGCATTAGTTCACTTGAAGTTGTAGCTTATGTGCATTGTTCACTTTTGAATGTTATTGCATAAAAATGCGGTCACTGCCCTTGTGGTCAGACCTGCATATACATGTACCATTTCTTTGCTTACCTCTGCACATCATTGTCATACTTGTTGATGCCTTGTGTATGCTGTTTGGTTTTGGCCATATCCTTGTTTGCTTACACCTTCAGTCGGTTGTTGCCTTGAGTACAATGTGTATATGAGTTTAGTTTCGATGGTGATATTGTTTTCAATTAAAGCTACATTGTAGTTTCATTCCTGCATGAGTTTATAATTGAGTTCACTTCACTTGAGTTTGTAGTTTTTGTACTCAAGTCGGGTGCTCACATCTTTCAGTCTCACAGTTGCATACAGGTTGTACCTTAGGTACACACACTTGCTTCCTGACCTGTTGCATTATTTCAGTTGTTGCTATGTTATGTAGTAACCCAATTTTGTTTGCATTGATATGGAGTTGCTGTTGCATTCGGTCCTCACTTGAATCTGGTTCATTCATTCATGTTGGGCATTGCTTTACACTTGAAGCTACCGGGTCGATACTTACAGTTCACTGAACTTTTGTATCACGTATTCACATATTTATGTGCTGTTGACATGTGCATTGTTCTTGTCTTTGTACTTGTTTGCAACTGTAGTTTCATTGTGACATTTGTTTTGTATTTGTTTCTGTACATTGAGTTGAACCCAGCTTAAACGCTCGAGTTTGACCTTGTGCTCGTGTGTGAATTTTTTTTTGGGTACGACAGCACTATAGTGGCAAGGCAGTGCACGCAGGCGTGAACTGCAGCCACACGGTATGGCGGGTATAATATTCTATTTTGTTTTGACTTATGAACCTTTTTGCGTATTCCATATTCCGTAGTGGCGAGGCAGTGCACGCGTGCGTGTACTGCAGCCCTACTTGAATAAATATTTTAATTGATATTTCAATGGTTTGAACTGTTTTGTTCATTTCAATTCAATATTCTGAATTGCATTCTGATTTGGTTTAACTACTGTCGCCTATTCATTATTTAATTATTATTGCTTCTGTGCACTAATAACTGAGTTTGAATTAGACTGACCCGAGTATTATTTTCTTTTGAATCTAATACTCGGGTCAGACCGAGTATTTCAGGTTGTAGATATTCTGCTTTGGGTTGCTGCTAGAGCTATGAAGTTCTTTCATATCTTTTGGAGTAGTCGTCGTCATTTGTAGTAGTATGTAAAATTGTATAGGAAGATATGTATTCATGTATATTATATACGTTAATGTACTTGTATATGTAACTTCCTTAGTCGACTGTTGTACTTGTATCATATGTACCGTGTGAATGTATTGTAACTGACATCAGTTATTATATATATATGAGACTTTCTGTTTCATCTGTGTTCCGCATTTGTATTATCTGTGTTGTTATTTTATATTTACTGTTCTAAACTATTACGAACCATCGTAGTTCGTTTTATACTGGAATTGGGGTATGTCGATGGGAGAAAATAAATCAGAGACGAAAAATGAAAGAATATATATATTTATATCACTCCCATCGAGATAACCAATACTAGTGTAAGGCCAACTATTGATGGCCGCTCCTCAACAGCCTTATTCTCCGTACTAGTTGACAGCATTACACCGTAGTGTTCTTGGCTAGCGTGGGTATAGAGGTGGGGCGTCACAGCTTGGTATCAGAGCCTGGGGTTTAGAACAAATATAAAACGTAACTTAGATAGTACATGTGTTAGAACTATTTGTCGACGTTTTATCTCTCATATTTGCATATGATTGTCTTTTGATTGTTAGGTATGAATTCCTAACGCTTATTCATATGCATTTGATTTTGATTCTTGTGTTTTCGGCTTTGATTTGATTTAGCCGATGATTGATTTTGTTCGAATCTCAGCGATTCTGAACTTGATATTTTATGTTTTCTTCGGCTTGATTTCCATTCGACTTCGGTCACTTTGTTTTTGAGAAATTTCTAAATTCTTTATTTCCAAGACTCTGACTTGGTTTGCCGTTGAGTCCTTTGATGATGATGTTGAATCGTTTTATACTCTATTATGGCCATTAATTGTTGACTTCCGCATTGACTTGATTTTTATTTTTTTTGTTGAAGTCATTTATGCATTTATGCTCGTTTTGTTTCATTATTCCATTTGTCAATCGATTCTTCTTTTCCGATTAGTTGTTGTCATCTTTGTCGACTTTGAAAACTTCTATTTCTGGAATTTTTGGATATTCCTACTTTGATGGATTTAGAATCGAATTCTTTGGATTTTATTCACGTCTTCGAAGGTGAATTTTAGTGAATTGATTTGGTTTCCAAATTTAATCGATTCTTGTTAATTTCCCGATTTATTGCTATCATTTATTAGCAGCTTTGATAACATTTTCTTCGGGATTTTCGTGAACATACTTTTGGATGGATACAGTATCGATTTCTTTGGATTCTATTCACGTCTTCGTATGTGAATCCTTGTGGTTGATTGTTTCTGCAATCATTTTTGTGATTTGTCACTTTAAAAAAATAATAATATATAAACGTTTTAATACTAGTAGTAATTATCAAAACTCTTTTATCAAAATGTTTTCAACTCTATTTTCAATATCAAAATCTTTTCCTAAACCGTTTTCCGATCTATTAGAATATACAAACCTTTATTTTCACTCGTATGAGAAATCTAATTAAACGGCTTAGCAAAACAAGTGGTATGAAACGCTTGCGTTTACTTCGTTGGTTAATTTTTGGACTTGTTCGATTGAACCACTTGTGACATTTTTCTAGTGAAGATCTACAATTTGTTCGTAAATATTTAAGTTAAGCTAGTGGTTATGGGACATGAAGCTAAACTTTTATATTCACTAGCTTAGTGTAATTGACACTTCTCGTTGATCTTGATGATCGCTTTATGAATTAGACTAGCAATTGCGCGATGTCTCTTTCATTGCGAGGTTAGACTAGACACCACTTGTGTGATTCCATTCACACATACCTTTCTGCTTTTTGGTTAGTCTTGACCTCAATCTATGTGATTCCATTCACACATGCTTAGTGTAATTGACACTCCTCGTTGATCATGATGATCGTTCTGATGGTCAGACTAGACACCACTTGTGTGATTCCATTCACACATACCTTTCTGCTTTTTGGTTAGTCTTGACCTCAATCTGTGTGATTCCATTCACACATGCGGGGTAGCTCCCCATGGTCTTCGGACCGTCATGTGATAGGCCTCTTTCCCTTTTTCTGTGATTTCTAGATTCCTTATGTTGATTTCTGGAAATTTTATGCTTCACCTATTTTTGTGTACTGGTGAATTCATATGTTATTGATTTGTCATGAGTACAAATTTGAGGTATGATACCTCTTTGGATCTTTGAGAAGATCTTGTGATATTGATTATCTCTCATCGGTTGATCTCCTGTTGATCATTATTTGCATACTTATAGTCGTATGTCAGTATGGATATTCCATATTTATGCTATACCTCTCATCGGTTGATCTCTTGTTGATCATTATTTACATACTTATAGTAGTATGTTACTATGGATATTTTATGTTTTGCGTTGCACGTGTTGGTGATTTTCATGCTCACGTGTAGGTGAGATTCCGTGCTCCCGTTCTCGCTTTGCGTTGCACGTGTTGGTGATTTTCATGCTCACGTGTAGGTGAGATTCCATGCTCCCGTTCTCTCTTTGTGTTGCACGTGTTGGTGATTTTTCATGCTCACGTGTAGGTGAGTTTTCATACTCGCGTTTGAGTTTTCATACTCCGTTCGAGTTTTCATACTCCGTTCGAGTTTTCATACTCCGGTTCGAGTTTCCATACTCCGGTTCGAGTTTTCATACTCGCGTTCGAGTTTTCATACTCCGGTTCGAGTTTCCATACTCCGGTTCGAGTTTTCATACTCGCGTTCGAGTTTTCATACTCCGGTTCGAGTTTTCATACTCTCATCTTGTGATTTCTGGATTTCTTGTGTAGATTCCTAGAATTTGTGCTTCACCAATTTTCGTGATCTCTATTGATAAGTTTTATCAATTTTTGTGCATTGGTGAATTCGTGTGATATTGACTTGTTATGAATACGAGTTTAGGGTTTGATACCCCTTCCTATCTTTGAGAAGATTCTTGTGACATTTTTGATGAATGAAAATCCACTTATCGAAGTTGCTACTGATGTCGCTGTTTAATCACGTGTTTTAAAAATTGTTTTCAAAATTTTTACGATTTGCGCTTTCAAAAGAATGAGGAAGCGATTTAAACGTTTCAAAAAAAAAAAAAAAACACCGAGGACTATGACCCCTTTCTTTTACTGATTCGCTTAATTCCAGACTTGTCCGTTTGAGAACGTAAAATGTTATTTATTTAAAATACACAATTTTGCACTTTCAAGGAAACGATGGAGTGAATTAAACGATTTAGTAAAACTCGTGGTTATGGGTCATGTGTGTTTGCTATTTCGGTTAATTTCGGACTCGTTAATTGAAAAATTTGTAATTTGAAATTTGATTACCGTTGTGGTAATCTCTGATTATCGTTTTGATAATTGGATGTTTATGATTTCTGATTATCGTTTTGATAATTGGACGTTTGTGATTTCTGATTTATCGTTTTTGATAATCAGATATTTATTGTTTCTAATTATCGTTTGTGATAATTAGATATTTGTGGTTTAATTATCGTTTGTGATAATTAAACATTTGCAATTTGAGATTTAATTATCAATTGTGATAATTAAATATTTATGATTTGAAATTTGATTACCGTTGTGGTAATTTCTGATTATCATTTTGATAATCGGATGTTTGTGATTTCTGATTTATCGTTTTTGATAATCAGATATTTATTGTTCCTGATTATCGCTTGTGATAATTAGATATTTGAGATTTAATTATCGTTTGTGATAATTAAATATTTGTGATTCAAGATTTGATTATCGTTTTGATGATTGAATATTTGCTGATTTGGAATTTGATTACCGTTGAGGTAATTCCTGATTATCGTTTTTGATAGTTAGATATTTGTGTTTTCTAATTATCTTTGTTGATAATTAGATTTGCTGATTTTGCTGTCTTAAAATTTCTTTATTCCGATTATCTATTTGATAATCAAACTTTGTTGAGAATTTGGGAATTTCTTTTATGAAATTAAAAGCTTACCTTCTCATGCTCTTATGGTTGTTACCTTTTGTCCATTTATTCCTTAGGATTGCGTGGACGCAATTTCTTTAAGGAGGGGAGTCTGTAACAACCCGATATTCGCGTCAATTCATAATCGACGTTAAAACGATTTATATTTTCGTCAATTGCCATTTTGAAGTTTTTAAAATTTAAATTAAAATTTAAATTACAAATGGTTATTAAGTTTGTGGGGCTTTGATATTTTTAAAAAAAAAAAATAAATGGTCCACGAGTTTTTATTTGGGCCGTGAAAAAACTTAACCAAGGCAAATCGTCGTTTCCCTTTTTATTTTTATTCAACCCGGTCCCCCCTCTTCCCCCTTTTCATTCACGAACCCTAGAATAAAAATGAACGAAGGAAATTAATGGCGGCTACGTTCGATCGCTCCTACCCCTTCTTCCCAAATTGGGGTTTCGTTCGTCCTTGGCTTTGCTCGTCTCTGTGATGCTTCAATTCGTCGACAAGGTGAGTGTTTCACTCACATCTAATTCCTATCTCGATTTTACTAGTGTTCGAATTCGATGATTTTCGTTCGTATTTGATTGTTGAATTCGCCCCTTGATTTGTCGGCCATTCGACTATGCATTTTCTTTGAGTATTGACTTCGGTCATTGCTTGAACTATTTCGATTTCGGCATTGTTTTGATTTCGAACTGCAACTGATTTTGAGCATTTATGTTGGCATTGGTATTAACGTGAATTTTGTTTCTGCTTCAATTCGTTTATCAACTGCCTTCGGCTTGCGATAATGTTGGCTTCGGTTTCGGTTTGCGTCGCTGTCCACTTTTCATTCACTGGTTTTACTTATAGTCCCTGAGCATCATTGTTACCAGTTGCATTCATTAATGCCAGTTGCATTCATTATTGCTAGTTGCATTGCTTTGTTCAGTTTGTACTTGTAGTCTCTGTGCTTCATTGTTCCACAATTGGCATTGTCTCGTATTTTGTTATTCGTGATGCCTGGCTATGTTGCCTTATCATAGGTGCACTGTCCAGTATGTTTACAAGTATACTTCATTTACTTGTTGCCAGTCATTTAAAATCAGTTGCATGTCCACTTTGTTGCAATACTTATTCGTGTATGCTATGCCTTGTGTACTTGTCATGTTCTTGCAGTACATAGGCTATTGAATTCACGTTGAGGCTGGTGCTGTTATGGTCGAGACTGCGTTCATATATGGTTATTTAAAACCATTTCTTTATTGAGGTTCAGTGATGATACATGGGTTGGTCGTCTTGTTAGTAGAAGGTGTTAATTAAATTTTAAAATGAGTATTGAAATTTATACAATTGTTTTCCTTTTATGTATAGCAGTATATCAGAGATATATTATGTGATGAGGAATCTAAGTTCACTCTTTAAAATTTCATCTTAGATCCTCATCAGCCAATCTTTAATGATTGGTATTTTAAAGATTTTGATTTGCAGATATGATCTTATTTTCCTTAGAGGTGTCAATATTATTTTTAGAATCATTCTAAATTTTCTGAGTTGTTTAAAACCCCATACGTATGCAGTTAAAATATTAATTCATACGTGCATTAGTAAATTCATACGTGCATTAGTTCACTTGAAGTTGTAGCTTATGTGCATTGTTCACTTTTGAATGTTATTGCATAAAAATGCGGTCACTGCCCTTGTGGTCAGACCTGCATATACATGTACCATTTCTTTGCTTACCTCTGCACATCATTGTCATACTTGTTGATGCCTTGTGTATGCTGTTTGGTTTTGGCCATATCCTTGTTTGCTTACACCTTCAGTCGGTTGTTGCCTTGAGTACAATGTGTATATGAGTTTAGTTTCGATGGTGATATTGTTTTCAATTAAAGCTACATTGTAGTTTCATTCCTGCATGAGTTTATAATTGAGTTCACTTCACTTGAGTTTGTAGTTTTTGTACTCAAGTCGGGTGCTCACATCTTTCAGTCTCACAGTTGCATACAGGTTGTACCTTAGGTACACACACTTGCTTCCTGACCTGTTGCATTATTTCAGTTGTTGCTATGTTATGTAGTAACCCAATTTTGTTTGCATTGATATGGAGTTGCTGTTGCATTCGGTCCTCACTTGAATCTGGTTCATTCATTCATGTTGGGCATTGCTTTACACTTGAAGCTACCGGGTCGATACTTACAGTTCACTGAACTTTTGTATCACGTATTCACATATTTATGTGCTGTTGACATGTGCATTGTTCTTGTCTTTGTACTTGTTTGCAACTGTAGTTTCATTGTGACATTTGTTTTGTATTTGTTTCTGTACATTGAGTTGAACCCAGCTTAAACGCTCGAGTTTGACCTTGTGCTCGTGTGTGAATTTTTTTTTGGGTACGACAGCACTATAGTGGCAAGGCAGTGCACGCAGGCGTGAACTGCAGCCACACGGTATGGCGGGTATAATATTCTATTTTGTTTTGACTTATGAACCTTTTTGCGTATTCCATATTCCGTAGTGGCGAGGCAGTGCACGCGTGCGTGTACTGCAGCCCTACTTGAATAAATATTTTAATTGATATTTCAATGGTTTGAACTGTTTTGTTCATTTCAATTCAATATTCTGAATTGCATTCTGATTTGGTTTAACTACTGTCGCCTATTCATTATTTAATTATTATTGCTTCTGTGCACTAATAACTGAGTTTGAATTAGACTGACCCGAGTATTATTTTCTTTTGAATCTAATACTCGGGTCAGACCGAGTATTTCAGGTTGTAGATATTCTGCTTTGGGTTGCTGCTAGAGCTATGAAGTTCTTTCATATCTTTTGGAGTAGTCGTCGTCATTTGTAGTAGTATGTAAAATTGTATAGGAAGATATGTATTCATGTATATTATATACGTTAATGTACTTGTATATGTAACTTCCTTAGTCGACTGTTGTACTTGTATCATATGTACCGTGTGAATGTATTGTAACTGACATCAGTTATTATATATATATGAGACTTTCTGTTTCATCTGTGTTCCGCATTTGTATTATCTGTGTTGTTATTTTATATTTACTGTTCTAAACTATTACGAACCATCGTAGTTCGTTTTATACTGGAATTGGGGTATGTCGATGGGAGAAAATAAATCAGAGACGAAAAATGAAAGAATATATATATTTATATCACTCCCATCGAGATAACCAATACTAGTGTAAGGCCAACTATTGATGGCCGCTCCTCAACAGCCTTATTCTCCGTACTAGTTGACAGCATTACACCGTAGTGTTCTTGGCTAGCGTGGGTATAGAGGTGGGGCGTCACAGCTTGGTATCAGAGCCTGGGGTTTAGAACAAATATAAAACGTAACTTAGATAGTACATGTGTTAGAACTATTTGTCGACGTTTTATCTCTCATATTTGCATATGATTGTCTTTTGATTGTTAGGTATGAATTCCTAACGCTTATTCATATGCATTTGATTTTGATTCTTGTGTTTTCGGCTTTGATTTGATTTAGCCGATGATTGATTTTGTTCGAATCTCAGCGATTCTGAACTTGATATTTTATGTTTTCTTCGGCTTGATTTCCATTCGACTTCGGTCACTTTGTTTTTGAGAAATTTCTAAATTCTTTATTTCCAAGACTCTGACTTGGTTTGCCGTTGAGTCCTTTGATGATGATGTTGAATCGTTTTATACTCTATTATGGCCATTAATTGTTGACTTCCGCATTGACTTGATTTTTATTTTTTTTGTTGAAGTCATTTATGCATTTATGCTCGTTTTGTTTCATTATTCCATTTGTCAATCGATTCTTCTTTTCCGATTAGTTGTTGTCATCTTTGTCGACTTTGAAAACTTCTATTTCTGGAATTTTTGGATATTCCTACTTTGATGGATTTAGAATCGAATTCTTTGGATTTTATTCACGTCTTCGAAGGTGAATTTTAGTGAATTGATTTGGTTTCCAAATTTAATCGATTCTTGTTAATTTCCCGATTTATTGCTATCATTTATTAGCAGCTTTGATAACATTTTCTTCGGGATTTTCGTGAACATACTTTTGGATGGATACAGTATCGATTTCTTTGGATTCTATTCACGTCTTCGTATGTGAATCCTTGTGGTTGATTGTTTCTGCAATCATTTTTGTGATTTGTCACTTTAAAAAAATAATAATATATAAACGTTTTAATACTAGTAGTAATTATCAAAACTCTTTTATCAAAATGTTTTCAACTCTATTTTCAATATCAAAATCTTTTCCTAAACCGTTTTCCGATCTATTAGAATATACAAACCTTTATTTTCACTCGTATGAGAAATCTAATTAAACGGCTTAGCAAAACAAGTGGTATGAAACGCTTGCGTTTACTTCGTTGGTTAATTTTTGGACTTGTTCGATTGAACCACTTGTGACATTTTTCTAGTGAAGATCTACAATTTGTTCGTAAATATTTAAGTTAAGCTAGTGGTTATGGGACATGAAGCTAAACTTTTATATTCACTAGCTTAGTGTAATTGACACTTCTCGTTGATCTTGATGATCGCTTTATGAATTAGACTAGCAATTGCGCGATGTCTCTTTCATTGCGAGGTTAGACTAGACACCACTTGTGTGATTCCATTCACACATACCTTTCTGCTTTTTGGTTAGTCTTGACCTCAATCTATGTGATTCCATTCACACATGCTTAGTGTAATTGACACTCCTCGTTGATCATGATGATCGTTCTGATGGTCAGACTAGACACCACTTGTGTGATTCCATTCACACATACCTTTCTGCTTTTTGGTTAGTCTTGACCTCAATCTGTGTGATTCCATTCACACATGCGGGGTAGCTCCCCATGGTCTTCGGACCGTCATGTGATAGGCCTCTTTCCCTTTTTCTGTGATTTCTAGATTCCTTATGTTGATTTCTGGAAATTTTATGCTTCACCTATTTTTGTGTACTGGTGAATTCATATGTTATTGATTTGTCATGAGTACAAATTTGAGGTATGATACCTCTTTGGATCTTTGAGAAGATCTTGTGATATTGATTATCTCTCATCGGTTGATCTCCTGTTGATCATTATTTGCATACTTATAGTCGTATGTCAGTATGGATATTCCATATTTATGCTATACCTCTCATCGGTTGATCTCTTGTTGATCATTATTTACATACTTATAGTAGTATGTTACTATGGATATTTTATGTTTTGCGTTGCACGTGTTGGTGATTTTCATGCTCACGTGTAGGTGAGATTCCGTGCTCCCGTTCTCGCTTTGCGTTGCACGTGTTGGTGATTTTCATGCTCACGTGTAGGTGAGATTCCATGCTCCCGTTCTCTCTTTGTGTTGCACGTGTTGGTGATTTTTCATGCTCACGTGTAGGTGAGTTTTCATACTCGCGTTTGAGTTTTCATACTCCGTTCGAGTTTTCATACTCCGTTCGAGTTTTCATACTCCGGTTCGAGTTTCCATACTCCGGTTCGAGTTTTCATACTCGCGTTCGAGTTTTCATACTCCGGTTCGAGTTTCCATACTCCGGTTCGAGTTTTCATACTCGCGTTCGAGTTTTCATACTCCGGTTCGAGTTTTCATACTCTCATCTTGTGATTTCTGGATTTCTTGTGTAGATTCCTAGAATTTGTGCTTCACCAATTTTCGTGATCTCTATTGATAAGTTTTATCAATTTTTGTGCATTGGTGAATTCGTGTGATATTGACTTGTTATGAATACGAGTTTAGGGTTTGATACCCCTTCCTATCTTTGAGAAGATTCTTGTGACATTTTTGATGAATGAAAATCCACTTATCGAAGTTGCTACTGATGTCGCTGTTTAATCACGTGTTTTAAAAATTGTTTTCAAAATTTTTACGATTTGCGCTTTCAAAAGAATGAGGAAGCGATTTAAACGTTTCAAAAAAAAAAAAAAAACACCGAGGACTATGACCCCTTTCTTTTACTGATTCGCTTAATTCCAGACTTGTCCGTTTGAGAACGTAAAATGTTATTTATTTAAAATACACAATTTTGCACTTTCAAGGAAACGATGGAGTGAATTAAACGATTTAGTAAAACTCGTGGTTATGGGTCATGTGTGTTTGCTATTTCGGTTAATTTCGGACTCGTTAATTGAAAAATTTGTAATTTGAAATTTGATTACCGTTGTGGTAATCTCTGATTATCGTTTTGATAATTGGATGTTTATGATTTCTGATTATCGTTTTGATAATTGGACGTTTGTGATTTCTGATTTATCGTTTTTGATAATCAGATATTTATTGTTTCTAATTATCGTTTGTGATAATTAGATATTTGTGGTTTAATTATCGTTTGTGATAATTAAACATTTGCAATTTGAGATTTAATTATCAATTGTGATAATTAAATATTTATGATTTGAAATTTGATTACCGTTGTGGTAATTTCTGATTATCATTTTGATAATCGGATGTTTGTGATTTCTGATTTATCGTTTTTGATAATCAGATATTTATTGTTCCTGATTATCGCTTGTGATAATTAGATATTTGAGATTTAATTATCGTTTGTGATAATTAAATATTTGTGATTCAAGATTTGATTATCGTTTTGATGATTGAATATTTGCTGATTTGGAATTTGATTACCGTTGAGGTAATTCCTGATTATCGTTTTTGATAGTTAGATATTTGTGTTTTCTAATTATCTTTGTTGATAATTAGATTTGCTGATTTTGCTGTCTTAAAATTTCTTTATTCCGATTATCTATTTGATAATCAAACTTTGTTGAGAATTTGGGAATTTCTTTTATGAAATTAAAAGCTTACCTTCTCATGCTCTTATGGTTGTTACCTTTTGTCCATTTATTCCTTAGGATTGCGTGGACGCAATTTCTTTAAGGAGGGGAGTCTGTAACAACCCGATATTCGCGTCAATTCATAATCGACGTTAAAACGATTTATATTTTCGTCAATTGCCATTTTGAAGTTTTTAAAATTTAAATTAAAATTTAAATTACAAATGGTTATTAAGTTTGTGGGGCTTTGATATTTTTAAAAAAAAAAAATAAATGGTCCACGAGTTTTTATTTGGGCCGTGAAAAAACTTAACCAAGGCAAATCGTCGTTTCCCTTTTTATTTTTATTCAACCCGGTCCCCCCTCTTCCCCCTTTTCATTCACGAACCCTAGAATAAAAATGAACGAAGGAAATTAATGGCGGCTACGTTCGATCGCTCCTACCCCTTCTTCCCAAATTGGGGTTTCGTTCGTCCTTGGCTTTGCTCGTCTCTGTGATGCTTCAATTCGTCGACAAGGTGAGTGTTTCACTCACATCTAATTCCTATCTCGATTTTACTAGTGTTCGAATTCGATGATTTTCGTTCGTATTTGATTGTTGAATTCGCCCCTTGATTTGTCGGCCATTCGACTATGCATTTTCTTTGAGTATTGACTTCGGTCATTGCTTGAACTATTTCGATTTCGGCATTGTTTTGATTTCGAACTGCAACTGATTTTGAGCATTTATGTTGGCATTGGTATTAACGTGAATTTTGTTTCTGCTTCAATTCGTTTATCAACTGCCTTCGGCTTGCGATAATGTTGGCTTCGGTTTCGGTTTGCGTCGCTGTCCACTTTTCATTCACTGGTTTTACTTATAGTCCCTGAGCATCATTGTTACCAGTTGCATTCATTAATGCCAGTTGCATTCATTATTGCTAGTTGCATTGCTTTGTTCAGTTTGTACTTGTAGTCTCTGTGCTTCATTGTTCCACAATTGGCATTGTCTCGTATTTTGTTATTCGTGATGCCTGGCTATGTTGCCTTATCATAGGTGCACTGTCCAGTATGTTTACAAGTATACTTCATTTACTTGTTGCCAGTCATTTAAAATCAGTTGCATGTCCACTTTGTTGCAATACTTATTCGTGTATGCTATGCCTTGTGTACTTGTCATGTTCTTGCAGTACATAGGCTATTGAATTCACGTTGAGGCTGGTGCTGTTATGGTCGAGACTGCGTTCATATATGGTTATTTAAAACCATTTCTTTATTGAGGTTCAGTGATGATACATGGGTTGGTCGTCTTGTTAGTAGAAGGTGTTAATTAAATTTTAAAATGAGTATTGAAATTTATACAATTGTTTTCCTTTTATGTATAGCAGTATATCAGAGATATATTATGTGATGAGGAATCTAAGTTCACTCTTTAAAATTTCATCTTAGATCCTCATCAGCCAATCTTTAATGATTGGTATTTTAAAGATTTTGATTTGCAGATATGATCTTATTTTCCTTAGAGGTGTCAATATTATTTTTAGAATCATTCTAAATTTTCTGAGTTGTTTAAAACCCCATACGTATGCAGTTAAAATATTAATTCATACGTGCATTAGTAAATTCATACGTGCATTAGTTCACTTGAAGTTGTAGCTTATGTGCATTGTTCACTTTTGAATGTTATTGCATAAAAATGCGGTCACTGCCCTTGTGGTCAGACCTGCATATACATGTACCATTTCTTTGCTTACCTCTGCACATCATTGTCATACTTGTTGATGCCTTGTGTATGCTGTTTGGTTTTGGCCATATCCTTGTTTGCTTACACCTTCAGTCGGTTGTTGCCTTGAGTACAATGTGTATATGAGTTTAGTTTCGATGGTGATATTGTTTTCAATTAAAGCTACATTGTAGTTTCATTCCTGCATGAGTTTATAATTGAGTTCACTTCACTTGAGTTTGTAGTTTTTGTACTCAAGTCGGGTGCTCACATCTTTCAGTCTCACAGTTGCATACAGGTTGTACCTTAGGTACACACACTTGCTTCCTGACCTGTTGCATTATTTCAGTTGTTGCTATGTTATGTAGTAACCCAATTTTGTTTGCATTGATATGGAGTTGCTGTTGCATTCGGTCCTCACTTGAATCTGGTTCATTCATTCATGTTGGGCATTGCTTTACACTTGAAGCTACCGGGTCGATACTTACAGTTCACTGAACTTTTGTATCACGTATTCACATATTTATGTGCTGTTGACATGTGCATTGTTCTTGTCTTTGTACTTGTTTGCAACTGTAGTTTCATTGTGACATTTGTTTTGTATTTGTTTCTGTACATTGAGTTGAACCCAGCTTAAACGCTCGAGTTTGACCTTGTGCTCGTGTGTGAATTTTTTTTTGGGTACGACAGCACTATAGTGGCAAGGCAGTGCACGCAGGCGTGAACTGCAGCCACACGGTATGGCGGGTATAATATTCTATTTTGTTTTGACTTATGAACCTTTTTGCGTATTCCATATTCCGTAGTGGCGAGGCAGTGCACGCGTGCGTGTACTGCAGCCCTACTTGAATAAATATTTTAATTGATATTTCAATGGTTTGAACTGTTTTGTTCATTTCAATTCAATATTCTGAATTGCATTCTGATTTGGTTTAACTACTGTCGCCTATTCATTATTTAATTATTATTGCTTCTGTGCACTAATAACTGAGTTTGAATTAGACTGACCCGAGTATTATTTTCTTTTGAATCTAATACTCGGGTCAGACCGAGTATTTCAGGTTGTAGATATTCTGCTTTGGGTTGCTGCTAGAGCTATGAAGTTCTTTCATATCTTTTGGAGTAGTCGTCGTCATTTGTAGTAGTATGTAAAATTGTATAGGAAGATATGTATTCATGTATATTATATACGTTAATGTACTTGTATATGTAACTTCCTTAGTCGACTGTTGTACTTGTATCATATGTACCGTGTGAATGTATTGTAACTGACATCAGTTATTATATATATATGAGACTTTCTGTTTCATCTGTGTTCCGCATTTGTATTATCTGTGTTGTTATTTTATATTTACTGTTCTAAACTATTACGAACCATCGTAGTTCGTTTTATACTGGAATTGGGGTATGTCGATGGGAGAAAATAAATCAGAGACGAAAAATGAAAGAATATATATATTTATATCACTCCCATCGAGATAACCAATACTAGTGTAAGGCCAACTATTGATGGCCGCTCCTCAACAGCCTTATTCTCCGTACTAGTTGACAGCATTACACCGTAGTGTTCTTGGCTAGCGTGGGTATAGAGGTGGGGCGTCACACTTTTACTTTATAATACTTGAACACCTTCTCCATATGCTAGTCATTTTGTCCCCTATGCCATAGATTTTCACCGAAACAGCAAGTGACATGTGCAATATAACCTGAGTATATTTTGTTTTTGCAATGTAATTTTTTTTTCAAGTGGAGAGGTTTTGTTAATATTATTTTACGACAATATTTAGTATTAGTATGGATGTATCGCATGGATGCTGCTGTAGTTTTTTTTTAATTTTCATTTATTTTGCAACGGGCAATGTGCGTTGTTATATGAGCTTCTTATAACGGTCACTGCACGTTGTTATATAAGATTTTTACAATAGTCAACACATGTTGTGAAAAAGGCTATGCAACTAGTATGGTTAGTTTATTCAACAGGTTATGGTCGTTGTATTATAGTCTATTACAACGGTCATAACCAGTTGTAAAAAGGTATACTGCAATGGTTTTTACAACGAGGCCTATTACAACGGACACATGCCTGTTGCGAAAACCATATTACGACGGTCATTGCCTATTGTAAAAAGACTATTTTGTTGTAGTGTAGGAGAGAGACATACATATCATATTGGTGAGAACTTCAAGAAGATAGTAGTGAAGGCTTTGTAACATGAGAGCTCATATCCAAAGCCACAAACTAATGTTCCAAAGGAGAAGCCAAAGCTACAAGTGAGTAGGGGAGGTAAGAAAAAATGGAACAACAATAAAGGGAAGAAGTGTTTTAGAACAAAGTTGGCCAGAAGAAGGGAAAATGGGAGCCTACCTACTACAACTGTAGAGTGAAGAGCTATTTGAGTAAGAATTGCCAAAACAATGGGAAGGAATGATACAACTACAACAAGTTCAGGCATATCGAGAATGACTGTCTTGAGCCAATAAAGTAGAAGTAGATGGAAAAAGCATGTGCACTGAATGTCCTTTCAACTTCATCGAATGCACCATCGGCAATAAAGAAGGGGAAGGGCTTCATTATCGAGGTATGCTTTCCATTTATGATATTCTTGTACGTGTTCGATGTTGGATAGACCCTTGATTGTGTCAATCCCCATGAAAGGTTCTACAGATTTGTGTATGGTTTTTCAAGATGTAGTCTTATCGAGTCATGGAGGTATGTTTGCTTGTGATTGTTTTGTGATGGGTTTGTAGGGTTCGGTATTATATTTGGGTGGATGACTTCATAAGTATAGAGTAGTGGCGGATTGTAAGAGGTCACCGTTGATGAGAAGGACTAACGATTAACGGAGCGGGTAGAGTTAGGTTGCTTACGGAATGATGAGCTAATGGTAGCTTTCTATATTTGCTAAAGACCCTGCATGATGAGTTTTCATCAGTTCCTATAACTTGGGAATATGCAGACATATCGAAGGTGACTGGATTACCGCCAAATAGGGAGTAAGAGTTCCTTATTGATTTAGTAAAGAACATCAGGCCAATAGTTGTGCTATTGAGATATATGACACCTAATGAGCAGAGGAAACTAGAGGTGCAAGTGAATGACTGTTAAGCCGCCTTTTGGCAAAGCAGTACACAGGTGGATTAAACCTAACGAATATCATGATTATCAAGGAGGGAGGCCCAAAGAAACGATTACAAAGCTCGGAGATTGACTAAAAACAAGACTATGGATGATAGTCAAGCGGATTAGGATCGGATCCCTATTTTTTGTATCAATCAAGGTGCAATTGGTAGAAATGATAAGGAAGGCTTCCTGAGGCTACATTTCAAATTTTAAGTCGATTGGAGTTCGTATGCTAGAGTTTTGGGAAAAAGAAGAGGTATCGGATCATATTCAGGTCAACGATGATTGCTCCATAACTAAATAACCACAAGGCGAATTGAAGTGAAACTTGGAACCAAGAAGAGGCAACCTTAGAAAGTCTATTCGGGATCACATGGCATTTGGAGAAGTTGGAGGGGTCGGCATCTATCGCTTAATAAGGATCGGTACCGATCCCTCTTAGGGATTGGCTAAGCCTAACTTTATAACAAAGATCGATCAATATCTCAACATCTACACATCCAATTGACATTAAACTTAGAGGAAAATCTAATAAGAACATGTGAAACACCCATTGGGATCATATAGCCTTTTTAGAAAGTTGGAGGGATCGGTACCTATTCCTCCATAAGGATTGGCTATAATTAGCCTTAATACCATATTACAACAAAGATCGGTCAGTTACTCCAGTTCTACTAATCCAGTTGGCATGAAACTTGAAGGCCATACATAGTATAACATAGATAAGCTCCCTAAGGGATGGAATGCCATTTGGAGAAGATTGGAGGGATCGGTACCTATCCCTCTAGTGGGATCAATAGAAAATGGAATTCAAGCAACACCACCTCACAAAAAGCGCGATATCTCATAAACTGTAAGTCAAAATGCAATGAAATTTGGAGGGCAAGTAGCTAACATCATGGGAAAACCCCCAAATGGATCGCACCCCATTTGGATAAAAATAAAAATCAGTACCAATCCCTATTGTGGATCCTAATGGACTTGGAAATTTTTGGATGGCCTCGTCTTGGTCTCTCGGACCTTCTGTCAAAGTTTCAGCCCAATCCATGCACGTCTTCCCCTATAATATAGCAGACATGGCATCAGAAATGGGATTTTATTTTTGCTTCTCTTTACCTTCAACCAAGGTTATGCTCTGTCAATTTTATTTTTGGATTTTAGATTATAACTGTAAACAAATTTCAGTATAATAAAAAAGATTATTTGAGAGTGGACATAGGCCAGAGTTAGTCGAACCACTTTAAATCTTGTCTCCTTTTACTTGCTTTCTGATTGTTTTAATTTTCCTATTTATTTATTTCTCTTCATATTTCTGTGATTGGAGTGATATTGGAGCTTTAGCGTAATTGGGTGTTGGTGACCAATTTTGACGTCAACATTTTGGTGCTTTCACTGAGAAAATTTGCACCCATAGATTTGGAAGCTAACATATTAGATTTGGAAGCTTGGATACTTGGATCTAGAAAGTAATGGCCAGGAAATCAATAAGGAGAGTGCGATGGGAAAGGACCCACCATGAGGGAGTCAGGAGACTTCCTCAAGAGCTGGAGCTAATTAAGCATCTACCAATATCACCAGGGATGATATGGAAATGATGATGGATGCTAGCAGGAGAGGATACTGAAAAGACAAGAGGAGATGATTTAGAATTTAGTCCAACATATTAGACAAGCTAAAGCATAGAATCAAGGAGATGAAGCAGCAGGAATCACTGGAAATCAGAATCGAGAACATGAAAATGGAGCCAATGGAAAATGGAATAGAACAAAGCTACCGGGGGTAGTCCCTTGCCATCCTAAAGGAATCGGCATCTATCCCTATAGAGGGTTCGGTATCGATCAGGGCTTAGGCGTATGCCTTTGGGTCTACTTGATCGTGATGCTGGAGGTCTTGCGATCGATCCTATGGAGCATGGTGCAAATCAGAATTTAGATGCTCATTTGGAAGAATACGTTCTAGAATTCCCTTGTAGACTCAAGGGAATCTTGGACATGATGATAGGAGACTACCATTGGAAGACAATGAAAGGTTATCAGAGATGATAAGGTGAGTTATGCATGGACGATTAGTGATAAGGGATCTGGAGGATGTAAATAGAAGTCCACTCACTCTAAATATGAGGAATGCTAGGAATCCACCAGAATTAAAACTACCAACACTGGAAGATTATGACGAAAAATCGAATCCAACTATGCATATGATGAGGTATATACGGCACTTGGAAGTACTGGGGGCATCGAAAGAAGTCCATGCGTGATGTTTCACGTATACTTAATGGATGTAGCTATGTTATGGTTCAGACAGTTAGAAAGTGGTTCTATTAGCACATAAAAGGAATTGGTCGAAAGATTTATGAAGAAGTATCGGGTTCATATTATGAGACCTAAGATTGTGATGATATTAACATCAGTAAAGCAATGGGCAGGAGAATCACTTAAGGATTTCTTAACTAGGTTCAATGCAATTGTTGTTTCGGTGGATCAACCAGATCCATCGATGGTTTTAACAGCGGCAGTGTCAGGAGTTGCAGATAATTCAGATTTTAAGATATTACTGATATGGGATCCACTGATGGATCTTTGGGAATTCTACCATGAAGCAAAGAGGTTTGTATGACAAGAATATGCAAAAGCTAATAAAAAGGCAATGAAAGTTAATATGGTATAAGTTGGAGAACTGCCCGGCGAAAGCTTAGGAAGGACAAGGGTAAACGGAACATGGGTAATAACTTCGATAGATCGAAGCGACAGAGGGGGGAATTTAAATTCTCTTCTTACTCGGAATTGAATGAAACCCTATAATGGGTATATCTGGATGCTCGAGGGTGCGTTCCATATCGGAGGCTGGCAAGGAGGGAACCCTCCGAATGCAAACAGACATCAGGAAAGCGCTGCCTATTCCATGAGCTGGATGGGCAGAATACAAATGACTAGTGGCATTTAAAGAATATCATTGAGAAACAAGTAAGGAATAACCAGTTACAACAATACGTAAGGACTCTAGCTGTGACGGTGGAACAGGAGCAGCCACATCCACCTCAAATGAAAATGGCAATAGATCAAGGCATCATCACCAACTTGTCATCAATTGATCGGGATGGCATGGAATAAGTAGCAAACTACAAAGGAAGATCGGTAAGTCACTTACACATGTACGGGATCGAGGACGGTCCCTAGGCATGCTCTGAGATGATGATAAACTGTAATGTAGGGTTTGTTAAACTTGATTATTTTTTCCATTTCTTCTTGTTTGCTTCGAACTCTTGTTTTTCTGATTTTATGTGAACTCTAGTTTATTGGTTTTACAGACATTTATTTTATGGACTTAGGAATGCTTAAATTTGGATCAATGTAATGGATAACGCAAGTCGTTCGGTATGGATTAGGCCTGGCAAGGGGTAGGTCGCTTCACTCGAATGTGATGGATGGACCTACTTAGGTCATCGAGTATGGAATGTGCTCGACAAGGATTCAAAGAGATCAAGATCGTCGGGTATGGACAATGCCTGGCAAGGAGTAGGTCACTTCGCTCAAACACGATGGATCGGCCTACTTAGGTTGTCGGGTATGGATTGTGCTCGGGAAGGATCTGGAGAGATCAAGGTCATCAGGTATGGTCGATGCTTGGCAAACCGTAGGTCGCTTTGCTGGAACGCGATGGATCAGCTTAATCAGGTTGTTGAGTATGGATTATGGTCGGCAAGAATCCAATAAGATCGAGGATTTAGATTAGGATAACAACCCAGAGAGGTCATGGATTTGTATATCAGCTTCGAATAGCTATGGATTGGATATGGTCCCGGAGCAGTTTAGGATTTGGCTAATGACCCAATAAGGTCATGGGTTTGGATAAAATCATCCGGAGAGATCCTAGATTTGGAACTGGATACTAACTCGAATTGATCATGGATTTCACTGACGATCCGGAGAGATCATGGACTAGCAACGGATTGGATAATGTGGTTATTGATGAATTATGGATTTCGGATTTTGAATTTACGACAATTCAAAAGAAACCTTCCTATCACAAGACATGTTTTGGGGGCGCAAAGTGTTAACCTGCCTTTTGGCAAAGCAGTGCCCAGGCGGATTTAACCCAACGAACATCATGATCATCAAGGCAGAAGGCCTAGAGAAATGGTTACCAAGCTTGGAGATTGGCTATAAATGAGACTATGGACGATGGTAAAGAAGATTCTAATCATTTCTCTAATTTTTGTCCTAATCAAGATGCAATTGGTATGAAGTGATAAGGAAGGCCTCCCGAGGCTATATTTTAATTTTCAAATCAATTAGAGTTCGTATGCCAGAGTTATAGGCAAAGAAGAGGCATCGGATCATATTCAGCTCAACGATGGTCGTTCTAAAACTCGGTAACTGCAAGGAGGATTGAAGTGAAGCTTTGGAAACAAGAAGAGGAGACCCAAGCAAGTCTACCCTCAAGATCGCATGGCATTTAGAGAAGTTGGAGGGGCTGACATCTGTCCCTCAATACGGATCGATACTTATCCCTCTTAGGGATCGGCTAAGCCCAACTTCATAACAAAAATCGATCAATATCTCAACATCTACACATTCAGTTGACATGAAACTTGGAGGATAAGCTTATTAGAACATATGGAATACCACATAGAGATCACATAGCATTTGGAGAAAGTTGGAGGGATCGGTACCACTCCTCCATAGGGATCGGCTATAATCAGCCTTAACACCATATTGCAACAAAGATCAGTCAAACTCAAGTTCTACAAATCTAATGGCATAAAACTTGAAGGCTATACATAGTATAACATAAAGAAGCTCCCCAATGGATCACATGTCATTTGGATAAGATTGGAGGGATCGGCAAAAAATAGAATTCAAGAAACACCACCTCACGGAAAATGCTATATCTCACAAACTGTAAGTCAAAATCGCACGAAATGTGGAAGGCAAGTAGCTAGTACCATAGGGAAACCCTAGAGGGAATGCACCCCATTTGGACACCAAAATAGGGATCGGTACTGATCCTTATTGTGGATCCCAATGGGCGTGGATATTTTAGGTGGCCTTATCTTATCTCTTGAATCATCTATCAAACTTTCAGCCCGATCCGTGCATGTCTTCCCTTATAAATACAGTAGGCATGGCATCAAAAAAGGGATCTTCTTTCAGTTACTCTTTATCTTCAACCTAAGCTATACTCTATCAATTTTATTCTAGGATTTTGAATTGTAACTATAAACAAACTCCAGTATAATAAAAAGGATTATTTGGGAGTGGACGTAGGCTATATAGTCAAACCATTATAAATCTTGCCTTCTTTTACTTGCTTTTTGATTGTTCTAATTTTGTTCTTCATTTATTTCTCTTCATATTTCTATAATTGGATTGGATACTGGAGCTTTCGTATAATGGGGCGTTGGTGGCCAATTTTGACTCCAACAATGAACTTTTGAGGGGTTTATTCATAGAAGTAGGTCCAAGTGAGGAGAAACTATAGTATTCGCCACAAAGGCGGTCGACTCTTTGAAGCTTTGTGTCGATTACCGTCAGCTGAACAAAATGACGAGGAAGAATAAGTATCCACTCATGTATTGATGACTTGTTCAATTAGCTCAATGATTTGAAGGTGTTCTCTCGGTTCGACATTATGATAGGTTTCCACCAACTAAGAATAGTGAGAGAGTGTGTGGAAATCATGTCATTTCATATGCCATTGGAAGTCTATGAGTTGTTGGTTATGCCGTCTGGACTAACCAACACATTGACGTACTTTGTTGATCTTATGAACCGTGTATTTAGAAATCAACTAAATAAGTTCGTATTTGTGTTCATTGATGATATTCTTGTCTTTTCTCGAATGGAAGAAAAACACAAGATGCATTTAAAGATTGTGCTAGAGGTGTTGAGAAAGCACCAATTGAAGGCAAAGTTTTCTAAATGTCTCTTCTAGAGGAAATGTGATTTTTGGATCATGTTGTATCTAAGAAGGAATCAAATTTGATCCTACCAAGATAGCAGCATTCCAAGATTAGGACAAAACTAAGAGCGCTATAGATGTGAGGAGTTGTTAGTATACACATTTGCTTGTGGTACTGGATTGAGCACGGTTTTATTGTAGAGGGGTAAGATTGTCACATATGTTAGTTGGCAACTCAAACTATATAAGAGGAAATACCTAGACATGATTTGGAGCTGGCAGTGATAGTGCTCGAGCTGAAGATTAGGAGGAACTGTATTCTTGGAGAGAAGTTCGACTTATGCACCAACCACAAATCAATGAAGTGCCTTTTTTCACAGAAGGACCTTGACCTTCATCGACTATGAAGGTTAGAGTTTCCAACCTCCTACAACTTCAATATTTCCTACACACCTAGTAGGTAAAATGCAATCGTCGATGCTTTGAGTAGAAGACATTCTATCTTTTGAGTGATGCTCCTAAAGTGGAAGAATCTTGAGTATGTCGTTGGTTTTGACTTTCAACCTCGATGATAGCCAGATCCAGAGATGATGGAAAGCTTGACCATAAGACCTACTCTGATTGAGTGAATCGGTACTAGTCAGAGATGTGATTCCCAACTAGTGAAATTCATTACTAAGATTGAGACGGGAGTAGTAGTATGAGGATATGACGCAGTACATACTCGATCAAGATGTTTGGCTCCGCAAGGACGAGAGATTATTTGTACCTGATGTCGATGGGTTAAGGGATGATGTACTACTTGAATTCCATCATCCATGATTGACTATATATCTCGATGTGAATAAAATGTATCATGATATGAACTATACATTTTATTAGGAAGGGATAAAGAAGAACGTCAAGGCAAATTGTATGAACTATTGGGTAGTAAAGGCTGAATAGAAGATGCTATGTTGTTTGCTGCAACCGCTTACGTTTATGAGTGGAAGTGGGAACAAATGTTAATAGACTTCATTAATAGACTGCCAAGGAATAATGATGGTATGATAGCATCTAGGTTATAATCGATAGATTGACGAAGAGTGCAAAATTCATACTCAAAAGGTCTAATGGGCGGCGCCCAAATTGATCGAGTTGCATGTAAAGTGGATAGTGTGATTCCATTGTGTTCTGAAGATCATTGTAAGTAATCGAGACTAATTGTTCACTAGTGAATTTTGGAAAATCTTACGCGAGGCGTAGGGGAGCTGCCTTTAAGTACAACTAATCACTCGCAAACTAATAGGAAAACGAAGAGAGTGAATCGTATCTCAGAGGATCTCTTGTGATCTTGCATTCCTGACTTCGAAGGCTCGTGGGACAATTATTTGCATCTTGTTGAGCTCACATACAATAATTGTTGTTAATCGAGCATTGGTATGAAACCAATTGAGGCATTATAATATTGACCATGCAATTATCCTTCCTGTTGATGGAAAGAAGGTGCAAAACTGATATATAGGCCATATATGATTAGAGAGACTTCAGAGAAGATCGAGATCATCCGACAATGAATAAAAGCTACTTAGGATAGATTAAATAGCTATGCCGATAAGAGATATAGAGATTTGGAGTTCTTTATTTAAGATATGGTGTTTTTCAAGATCTCTCCAGTAAAGATTGTAGTTGATTTGGTATTAAAGTTCAGCCGGCATCAAGATTTCTAGAACCTTTTCCAATACTTAAGAGGATTGGGAACCTAGCTTATAGGGTCGACTTACCTCAGATGTTGGCTGGTGTGCATAATATGTTCCACATTTCTCATTTATGGAAGTTTTTGCATAGCTCAGGCATAACTATTACACCGGATAAACTAGATGATATCAACACTGAACAAGATGCTTCAAGATGTCATAGGCCTGTTCATATAATTGGACATGGTACAAAGCAGCTTTGGAGGATAATATGAAATTGGTGAAAGTTAAATAGGGTGAAAGAAAGAGCGATTACACATGGAAGACCAAGGAAACCATGCGAACGGCTTATTCAGAGCTCTTTACTTGGTAAGACTATTGTTTATCCAATACTTTCACTCTCGATATCATGTAGAGTGCTTTATATATTGCATGATAAAGCAGGCCTAGGTTAATTTACTTTCTTATGGATGCATATTTGATGGATTAGATGCTTGGTTATGGTTTTTAGGCACTTGGGATACCTATATTAGTTGACCTTAAATTGATTGATGGGATTTGGAGGGAAAAACTCCTAAAGGGAGAGAGTTTAATGATCCATACTTAACAAATCAAAGGATCATAAAATATTATTTTTAAATCCAAATTGGGTCATATGAGACTATAAAATAGGGTAATATCTAGTTTGGACATTTTTGACCCTTAGAATTTTTGTTGGACGATCCTGAACTTGAAAACTTGTAAGGCACCTAACTACTGATATGAGCCAAATTAGGGTTTCAAACCACTTTAAAATGAAAAATATGATGATTTCTCTTTCCATATAGTGGTCATAATAGATTTTTGCCCTTACCAGTTAGGATAAATGGCCATTTGAAGATAGAAAGTTTTCGGACAAATTAGCGGGTAGTAAACTTTAGCCTGGATTGAGCCCATAAACTAATTTTTTATTTGTGCCTAATTAACCTGATGGGACAAACTCTAATCATTATCCCATTTCCTAAAAACATTCAAAACTATATTAGTTAGTTTCTTAGCCAAAAAAAGCCTAAACCATTACTTTATCTAGCCAAATCAACTGGCTAAAAAAATGTTTGAGAAGGGATTAGAAAGGGATTCATTAACTGTGTTTGAGGCATGTTGAGATTCATGGTAATTACTATTAAACTCGGGTTTACCTTAATTTGTGTGCATTTCGGATCTTAGGTGTGATTTTAATCCCTTACATTATTGTACTTGTTTATATAGTTAAAAATGACTTTTTCAACAAAGAATGCTTTCAAGGCCAACAATATAATTTTAACCAAATCTAAACTTAATCATGAATTACAAATTAATTTCAAATGTTTTATAATGATTTTAGCTTGATTCTACGAATATTTTTATATGCATGTACCATATCAAAGAATAGGTTGGATTTAGTCTAATCTGATGTAGAATCTAAATTTAAATTTATGCACATGTTGTATGTGATGCACGTGTTATATTGCTTGAATGTATGTATGTATATTTAGTTATATAGGATGACATACCGATTGGTGGATATTAAGAGTTAGGTTTATTCCATGAGGTAGATTTTCATGCATATTGACATAAACAAAGATGATGGAGAGTCAAATCGATGGAATAAGTGTATGGGAGAGTCCAGAGTTGCATAGGAGTAAGGTTGATGCAAGAATTTTAAAGAAATTTTCTAATTATATCGTTTGGCAGTGACCTATATAGGTTGATACCATGATGGAGACTTGGGGGATGCTTTAGGGTTAGTGTGATGGAACTACAATGTTCACTTCGAGCAATAATGGAGAATGAAGTACCACTAAATAGTCTGATGGAGCCATCCCCTAACGGTTTTGATTAGGTGGACCTTGATGTGACTTTGAGCTTGGGTGTAGAATACATAGGAGGAACTTTGAGCAAAACTACATGGGACAAGAAGTTGAAAACACTTGAACAGAAATAATAAGTGTAAAACGAAATGGGTCGGTAAGAACCTATAGGCTATGCCGATCAGTAATGATCCATCCCATTTTTAGGGAATTATACAGTAGTCCTAGTGATTTTATCCGATCGACCGCTGGCCTAGATGGTGGGTAGTTTGGAAGTTATGAAACTATGACGAACGGTCTTGCGAGTGAAGGGATGATGAGAGAGCTTGATTGGGTGACTTCTGGCTATATGGCTACTTCGGGATTCACATACGGATTTAGTACGGAGACTTCAGGACTTAGTGGCAAAGACACTAAGACATGTGATGAATGTCTAGAAGTGTTCCAAACTTCAATGACTCGATGATGGGAGTTAAGATAATGATCCATGAAGGCAAGTTCGTTGATGTAAACTTGTAAAGTAGAACGTTGATGTGTTCTACCATAAAGACATGTACTAAGGGATCATTGATACTCTGAGGTTTTGATGTATGCTCGTAAAGAGGGGGTTTAGGAAGGTTCTCACTTGGATTTGATCGTACCACGAATCTTTGACTATAGATATGTTTACCTTGGACATTTTTCTGTCAAGTCTATTTTCTTGTCCTTCAAAGTGGCATGGAGTCGAGCCACTAAGAAAACTTGAGGATGCTCAACGAATTGAAAGAGATTATTCACTCGTACCTACCGTTTCGCGATGGCCTAAGTATAATGCACGTACCTTGAGGAAGATCAATAATATGTGCATGCATCTTACCATAACTAATCAATATATTAACAGTACTACACATAACAGCCCTAGCTTGAATTTTCCTAGTAACTAGCGAGCATGCAAGTAACTTATCAACATATAAATGATAAAGGACAACTTTATATATTAGATATTCATAATTTTTAATATAAACGTTGGAGCAATATAGATCAAAGGAATAACGTATTTCTTATGAAATACCCTCGTCATTCAAATATTAGACACATCTTAAATCACAGTATACGTACACTAAGTATGTACTTGTTTAAAAATATGTTTTGGGTTTATTTTAGTTCCACTTTCATTATATTTATACATATATATATAATTATATAAGTTTAATTACTTATAACCATTTATAATTCAAATAATTTATATAATATTTATATGCATATTATTAATTAAATCATATTTAATTAAATTTAACCTTATTAATCAAATCATATTTAATTAATTTTAGTTTTTTAATCAACTAATTAATAACTAAATTTTATTTAAAATTTCAAAAATATTCGTGTTACTATTTAAGAAGAATATTCAACTACAACCATATAGTTTCTTTTGTGTGTGTGTCTATATGTGCGCGTGTGTTTTAATTAATTAGCTATTTATATAATTGTTTATCTAATCAAACATTTCAATTAAACACACATATATTTGAATATACTATAATATATGTATATGGTATGTATAGACATATTGATAATATCATACATGCATAATACACGCACACATGTATAGTTAGCCATATATGCACATATATGTGCATTTTGTTGCACTTATATATATATATATATATATATATATATTTAATATATATACATATATGAGTTATGAAAACAAATCATCACAAAAATAGATGTTTCATAATAAGAGAAATCTTGAAAAAAATGGAAATTGAATTTTATATTCGATCTAAATCTAATAAAATCAACATTAAAATGAAATAACATGAAGTGATGTTTTATATTTTTGTTTTACAAACACCATTTAATAATAGATTCAATACCATATAAAATTTCATGCCTAATCATAACAAAATCCAAACATTTAAAATTGCAGATCTGAAAGTACACATTCAACATTAAAATAAAAGCATTGTTATAATTTAATGATTTTCTAATGACGTAAATCAATTCTAAAACATTACATTTACACATACACACACATGTGTATATAGTAAATTAATATTCATTTTTTCACATACATTTTGCCGAGCAATGAACTTGAATATATTAATTTAAACCATATTAACCAATCTAAAGTCTGACTTGATGTCGATTTACAGTTTTGAAAAAATAAAGAAGAACCATATGAAAATATACAAACCTATACATAACTTAATTTACTTAAATATTAAGTCCATAATTATAAGAGAACTAAACTATAATAAAGGTAAATTTTCTATAACATACTAGATCTACATAAATACATAATCCCAGATCCAACAAAGAAGAAAATTAGTTTCGAAACATAAACGAATGAAACACAAATTGCTTTTAATTAAATTATTAATTGACTAAATTCGTGTTAACAAAAATAAATTTTATAGCAAATCAATTCTACATCAACAAATGAGTTCGGATCCAATCAGGATGATATAAGTACTCAAAATAAAACATGCACGTGATTGATTTTTCAATTTAATTGAGAATACCCAAGAGAATTTTAAAATTAGATTCAATAAGTGGTATCGAACATACATATACATGAAATAAGTTAGATCTAAATATAATGAATGTATTTAAGATGGAAAGTTAAACCTAAAGCATTTTCCTTTATAACACCCTTTCCTTGTGACTTCCCTTTAGATCTCCAAGATATCCACCCAATATTAGCAACAGATGGATGAACCACTAATTTCATGCTCTTTCATTCTTTCCTTTATCAACAACTATGCAACATCATTCAAATGACATAACATGGTAAAGTTCAATGACACTTGAACTAGTATCGACTCTACTTCTCTATTTCCTCCGACTACGTAGGCTAACATTACAACAAGCTTATGCATCTTTATCGTCCATCAATAATAGTGCGACTTGGTGCATTTACTCTTGTCCTTCTTTTAGTATTAATCTTTTCTACTTGAACGTAGTGAAAATCCCTTAGATTACTTCTAAGATAGGATTATAAAAAGGAAATTCTTATAGAGGAAAATTATATATCTGTTAGCTCGCCTTCTAACAAGATAGTATACATGCGGATTTAACCTAATGGACTTCACAGTTATCAGGGCCGGTGAGTAGAGAGTGGCGGCTATAGGGCCTAGAAATTAGGTACATATGGCTACATGGAGTCAGGATTTAATGGAATTGGTAGATACGCAAGGTGGAATGTTCAAAGTATGGAACATGGTTCAACAGATGGAAGGGATCTTTTTGGATTGGCTCATAGAGGAGGGATCAGCACGGTTGGTTCCAGAGGGATCAGTATGCTCCAATAGCTTGGCAAGGTGGAGGGGTCAGTATATGAGATGGATCGACATGGAGGATTCGACATAGTTTGGTTCATGGGATGGATAGGTGTGCTCAAATGTATATGTATGTGGATCGGCATAGCTCGATAGGGATCAATATAGCTTGATGAGGATCGGCATTATTTGACGAATCGAAGGGGTCAGCGCAGCTTGGTAGTATTAGAGGGATCGACGTCATTTGGTGGAACTCAGGGGATCAGAATAAGATGGATCAGCAGGCTCTAGTTGGATGGCATGGATCATTATACTTCAGTGGAAAATTAAGGGATTGGTGATGTAGGCTAGAAGGGATCAGCACACTATAGTTCTCAAATAAGGATTGGTATGGATGAATGGACAAGAGGTAGCCATTGCCTATGAAAGATGGGTCGGTGTAGCATATGAAGGAATGGATCGGCATAGCATATAGATGGACAGATCGGCATGTGTGAGTCCATCAAGGAGGGATCAGTATATTTTAGAAACCAAATTTATTCTTGTATTCAACATTCAATGATTCGAGCTCCATATATCCAACTAACATTAAATTTGGTGATTAAGTATATTTTGTCATGAAGAATCCATTATAGGACTCGTTGCCCAAAAATCAAACAAGGAAGGGATAGGTACCGTTCTCTCTCTATGGAGATTTGGTCTGGGCAACCCTTATGATGGGCCTATATGGGTAAGGAGGTCCTGTTACTGAAGTTTTGGAGAGGTTGGCTGTTGTCTTCTCGTATAAATACAATAGGCATGGCTCCAGAAAAGGGATCTTTATTTTTGCTTCTCTTCTACCTAGGCTCTACTCTGCCATTTTTATTCTTGAATTTCATGGATTTGTAACTATAATCAGCAGTATAAGCTAAATAAAAGGAAAATCTTTAGTGTGGACATAGGCCAGAGTTAGCCGAACTACTATAAATCCGTGTTTCTATTTACTTGCTTTCTGATTGTTTTAATTTTGTTCTTCATTTATTTCTCTTTATATTTCTATGACTGGATTGGATTTCAGTGGTTTCACATAATTGGGTGTTGGTGATCAATTTTGATGCCAACATTTTCATGCTTTCACTGAGAAGGCTTATATCCGCTGATTTGGAAGCTTAGATAATTGGATCTAGAAAGCGATGGCTAGGCAATCAACAAGGTGAGCGCTGCCGAAAAGCAGTCACAGTGAAGGGAGTTAGGAGGCTTTCTCAGGGGATAGAACTAATCAAGCATCTATTTACATCACCAGGGATGAAATGGAAACAATGATGGATGCTATGCAGGAGAGGATGATGGAAAGGAAGGAGGAGATGATGCAGAATCTACTCCAAAAAATCGGACAGGCTGGAGCCATAGGAGCCCCTGGAATGCAAAACCTAAATTAGAACTAGGAACATGGAAATGGGGCTAGTAAATAGAGGAGTGGAATAGAGCACCAAGGGTAGTCCCTTTCTATCCAAGAGGGATCTACACCGATCCCTCTGAAGGGACCGGTACCGATCCCCAAAGGATGAGGGGCATGCCCCCCAGATCTGGTTGATCGTGATGATGAAGGACCTATGATCGATCCTATGGAGCTTGGTGCAAATCAGAATTTAGATGCTCGTTCAGAGGAGTATGTTCCTAAATTCCCTTTCATACTCGGGGGGAGGGGGCAGATTGGGTATGATGATAGAAGACTACTATTGGTAGACAATGACAGGTTTGCAAAGATGACAAAGCAAGCTATGCATGGTGGATTGGTGAACATGGATCTCGAGGATGTAAATAGATGTCCATTCGCTCCAAATATCATACAAGCTAGGAATCCACTGGAGTTCAAACTACCAATGCTTGAGACATATGATGGAAAGGTGGATCCTACTATTCATTTGATGAGGTACATGAGACACATGGAAGTACTAAGGGCATCGGAGGAAGTCGTGGCACTTCCTCTTGTACTTAACGGATATAGCTGCACAATGGTTCAAACAATTGAAAAGCGGATCTATTGGCACATGGATGGAATTGATTGAAAGGTTTATAATGTAGTTTAGGGTTCACATCTCGAGACCCAAAAATATGAAGAGTTTGACAACACTGAAACAGAATACCGGAGAGTCCTTAGGGAGTTTCTTAACAGGGTTTAATGCCATGGAGGCGTTGGTAGATCATCTAGATCCATCTGTGGTTTCGATGGCTTCTATATCTGGAGTTACAAATGGCATGGAGTTCAAGGATTCACTGTCTTGGGACTCATCTATGGATCTGGGGGAATTTCATCTTGAAGCGGAAAGGTTCATGCTGCAGGAAGACACACGAGCAAGCAAACCGGAGGTAAATGATGTGTAGAGTGGAGGATCATTAGGAGATGTAAACAAGAATGATAAAGGAAAATGGAAAATGAATGATGGCATTGATGTATCGAAGAGGCAATGAAGAGAACCAAAATTCTCTTCTTACATAGGTTTGAATGTATCTCTATAAAGGATTTATTTAGGTACTCGAGGACGTTTTCAGTATCGAAGGTCGGCAAGGAGGAAACCCTCCGAATGTGAGTGGGGATCAGGAAAGCATTGCCTATTCCATGAGATGGATGGGCATAATACAAATGACTGTTGGCATTTGAAGGATACCATTGAGGAACAAGTGAGGAATAGTTAGTTCCAACAATACACGAGGAATCGAGCTACGACGGTGGAACAGGAGAAGCCATTGTCCACCTCGAACGAAAATGGCACTGGATCAAGGCATCACCTTCAACTTATCATCAATTGATTCGGATGGCATGGATAAGTAATAAACTCTGTAGTAATACAGCTAAGTCACTTACACATGTACGAGCTGGATGGTCCCAAGGCATGCTCTTGATGATGAACCATAGTGCTCAAGTTTGTGACATTTTGTTTTTCCTTATTTTCTTCGAACTTTGGTTTATTGGTTTTACTTAATTTTATTTTGTGGACTTAAGGACTCTTTAGTCCAGATCAATGTAATAAATAACATTGGTCACGGTTACGTCCCCAACCGGAGAGACGGGGCAACAACCGTAAGGTACGAGTCCCTTCACTGGAGAGCGACATAATGGATTCGTACATGGATTAGTTCACTGACTGGGGATCGAGGCCGGAGAAGGATACCCTACTCTCAACCTACCCAAACGAGTAACTGAGAGTTTAAGGAAAAAGATAAACTTCAAGTCAGCCATAAGTCTGACATGAGAATTCTAGTAATATGACCATATATATCACAATACCTTATGAGACTGCATCGCTAAAGCACTAAACAATTATTTCCCACCTTAAGTACCAAACCACTTGATATTAAGTAAATAATTTCAATCAAAGGTGTTTATATTTTGTAGTATATATAGTAGATCTATAACATGCTCAAACATATCACAATTCATTTTACATAGAAATAAATATGTGTTTATGTATCGTAATATACACACACATAAATATATATATATATACACACATATTCAATATGGAAAAGGTGAACTATCCCTTAATTGCTAGTCAATATATATCTCTAAACAAAATATACTTAAAAGCCCCATAATTGTATATCTCTAGACTAAATATATCCAAGTAGTAGCAATCCACATAATCGATGCTATCTTCATCCAAATCATCTTTAGTCCTTTTTGATTTGCCTTCCAACGCATTCGTTTATGCCAAAACCGCTAACAGTCAGCATCTCTAACACGATTACATCTACGAACTTCCTTGTCGGTCTTAAGGATATCATCATTGTAATTAACTCGTTATTAGTTTAGAAGTTGTATCGGTCAAGTTATATTTCAATATACTTGCCTGATCTGGTCATTTTGGAATTGTTGTTCGATGTATTTCTGATTAACTCAATTTCGATTCTTTTGTAAGGAAGCGAACAATATACATGATAAAGGCTCACTACATGTTTCTAAATACATGTGCCTTAAAGGAAAAAACATTTCATATGAACGATAGAGCCTCACTGAGAAGTTTCCAAATCAGATGAAATCTCATCTCTTATATATCATTCCTAAGTTAAAAGTCAACTTCAATAATTGAAAGTCAACGTTGATAAATCAAAATTACACTTCTAAAATATCATCTTACAACACAAGATGATTTCCTTAATGAAGGGGCATTGTTTCAAATACAAGAAATGCAAAACAATTACGGAAATGTTATCACCAAATGTTACCTTTTACTTTGCATAATAACCCCTAACTTATATGGATTTACTATATTTTCCAATTGACCACAGAATGTTCATTCCCTTTCCAAAACACCGTTAACCAACCCCTAATGGTTTATGGAAATATGTATAATGTCTTTAAGGGACAAAAGTTTCCTTTTTAAAAACTAGTAAAAGAGGCAAAAAGTGACAGAAGTGTTATAACTCCTTTTAATTCTACATTACCTAACTTTTTTAAACCGTTTACATGTAATGACATGACTTTTCAACCCCCAAACGTCGACACAAATACATCCACGGTATTTGTGTACTAAAACACTTAAGCGCTGGAAAGACGAATTGTTATGGTGAAAATAAAAGAAAAGGAAATAGAATAAGGAAGAAGGAACACAACATCAGAATCTCACAACGGAACGACCATATATAATATCAAAGATAGTGTAAATTGTCAATATAAGATACAAAGTTTTTCAGAGTTACAGTAATCAGCCTGGATAGTTAAAGCGACATGTCCTCACAAATGCTGATGATACAATAGTAATGCAGCGGAAATAAGAATACTATGGAAGGTAGCCATCCAGCTCATCTCCATAAGCTCCAAAGCATAGCTAAATCTAAAAACATACATGGGGTTGACCCACGCATTATAAGAAAATAACACCCGGATCGGTCTGGTAAACCAGCGTCAGAAACTCAAGAAATGTGAGTGATATATAATAGCACCTTTTTGAGACCCTACATATTACCATAACGGTTTTCCCCTCAAATGGAACCAATCTGTTTTTAAGTTTAACATATAATGATGTGATAGGTAATGTCTATAGTGTAGCACATAAATAATATCAAATGGTTGTTGTGTGAACGCCACAACAATAATAGGTATACAACCAATACCTTAGGCACGTTCGCATATGGATTGTTTTTTGTGGAGACTCCTTAAGTGAATTGAAGCGGATCTCTATGACAAGGATCGAAAACTTCCTTCCGAGCATCGTATATCTCTAGATAGAATATACTATAACGTAAACACAACTGGCCCAATGATGAACTTTGTGGTACCAAGTATCAAAAACTCCTGCGTGTAACATATCGATAAGCATAATCTAGATATGGACTTGATATACCCTCATGCATAAGCTAAACTTGATATTATGCATTCTTATCTGGTCTTAATCATTTTCGATGTCGAGGCTACGCTCGGCATCTCTCCCTCGAGTCTTCATTACTCGAACAACACATGAATCCCCAATTGGATTCATTTATCTTGATCAAATCATGAATCACTACATGGATTCGAGCATCTCGAGCAGATCTCGAACCTCCACATAGTTCCCCCACATAAGTCTTTCGATGAATGCTAATAGTATTCTCTCTTCTGGAACACTCCTCAAGATAGATAGTATTACATGATAGTATCATTTGAGATATTAGCGCTGACTTTCCCCATGGACTTAACCTTAGGATAGATAGTTCAACCTTATGACATTCCACTTTTCAATCACTTCCAGAACATAGATCGCATATATGTTAAAGTCGTTTTGAGTTCGACTCATCTCACATAAGTATAGTCTTCCCACCTACCGGACTCTCCAAAACCAATTGATGAATTTCCGATAAACTCAACTCTAGCTCTTTCGAAAATAAATAGACAATACAAAGGAATGGAGATCATCTCCTAACCGTTTAAGCGGACGGATTTCCTGATCATTTTCCTAGAAGAACAAATGAGTTTATAGGTACAGTATAGCATCATCGGAGATAACTATACCATTAAATTCCCATTTTTATTCTAGATATTCCCAAAATTATATTTGGACAATTTTGATAGGTCTTCAAATCGACTATCTGGTATAAGATAGATGTTTGTAAAAGGAAACCAAGTCTAGTATAATTTCCCTAAACAAATGAACATCTATAACCCTATCAAGTCATATAAAGCACGATTAAGCCATACAAAGTTTTGTTAAGCTAATTAGTCCCTTCTATTTAATTAATCCTTTTATAATTAAAAACTCCTTTATTAGTAAACTTCTTTTATCTAATAACTTCTATCTTTTTTTCTAAAATATTCCATGCTTATAATTTCCTTCAAATATCCATTTTAAGGATCTAAGTGTTGGAACTGGGCGAGCTCGTGGTAGAAGAATTGGATGAATTTCAAAAAATTTACCTTTTTGGATCTTTAATGAGCCTATAAAATCAAAATGTATATTAGATCCAATCTAATTAAACATTAAATAAAGTCTTATTTTATTTAAAGTTGGTTAAAATAAATTTTAAAATTAATTTAGTTTAAATGTATAGTGTATTAAATACACTAAACAAATATTTATAAGAGTTAATATACGGAAGGAAACCTTTCGTTTCTTACCCTAAAAACAGGTAATTAATTGAGAGCATAATAAACATTATATGCAGAGGGAAACCTTCCATTTTCTTTCTCTCTCTAATTAAATTAACTGAGACATTAAATGATATTGATTGGCAATTTATTCATGACATAAAATGTAACTATTTTCCAAATATACTTTACTGTAAATTATGTAAGTGCAACGAATCAGATGGTGTATAGAGATGATATTTCCTACATATGTGTCCTTATTGTCCATAGTATTATTTAGAATACATACATATACATATATTTACATTTATATACAATATACATATACATATAAATAAGATAAAATTAAGTGTCACTTTTATAACTTCGAAAGGGCAGCAATTTTGAACCTAGTTTCAAAACCAACAGGTTTTATGATTAAAAATTATGATTTTACATAAAAGTCCATCATATAAAATTTAATTTAAATTATATATATATATATGTATATATGAATGTATGTATGTGTGTATGTATGTGTGTACACACACATAAAATATGCGTATACATATATATATATACAGATACGAAAATCATTGTAATAATGTTTTAAACTTAATACATCTTTATGTCAAAATTTATAATTTAGTATATGTTCCAATATAAAGTAACAACTAAAGCCTAACTTTAATTTAAAAGGAAATATAAGGGTTTGTGATATTTTGTGGTAAAGTCCAGCTATGTTTATAAAGAAAACCTTTTTTATATAACTTAAACAAAAGTACGTAAATACCAGAAAATTGAATTTAAAATAGTGAACAAAAAACATACGTGCAAACATAAATAAACTATATATGTTTTCTGTTTGAATCGATACTCGAAACATTTCGTTAATTAAGACTTAGATTTTAATCAAAAAGTTTTCTCAAATAACAAATTTGAAACAACAACAAAATAGATGGAACAAATCAGACACATATGTATATGTTGCAAAGATTTCAAATCTAAACAATTAAGCAATATGAAAACTAATTAAATATGGGACCATATAATGTAGATCTAATAATGCCAATAGGAATTGGAAAACAATCAAAATATATCTTAAAACAGATTCAAATTAAAATAACATGTTGAACATATGTAATTTATTAAGATGGAGAAAAAGGGATCTAATCTATTTGATCAAATAAATAAATGCACAGATGAGATGAAATAGGTGATGGATCTAAATTACATAAATAAGTCGAATTATGATTATATAAAATTAGAATTATTACCTAGAGGTGGTCCAAGAGAATGCACCTTAAATGATGAACTAAAGGCTCTTAGATTCCATGAATCAATTTCCGAATTTTGCAAGAATTTAGAAATAAGAACCAATTTTTGTTATTAATTTTATTTGCTATTTTATTTTGGAAGTTAGAGGTTAGGTAGCCATGAAAATTTGAAATTCTCTAAGAGGGATGATTGTTACCGGAAGAAAATCAGTATTAAAAGAAATAAAGGGATTGTATTTCAAAGGAATGATAGAAACCTTTCCTATTCCTTCCTTAATAATTTCCCATATTAATTATTTTTTAAATGTCAATCAAATCCCCTCTCTCTTCTACATGCATGGCTAGATATAGGTGGTGCCACATGGGCTCTCAAAAATTTCCAAAATCTCATTAGCATCAATCTCATTTAAATCCAATTCAAATGTGCACGCGTTTATAACTTTTACATACGTACGCTACTAAATTCTAATGTTATTCAAATAAATTAAAATAAAATACTAATAATTAATATTTCACAAATAAAATTAGTTTAATTTATTTAAAGCCCCTTTTTAGTATTTATCTTGTTTAAATCAAATTTGAACATTCTAAAGATATCGCGTATCGATACGCACGTTTATAACTTATATATACGCACTTTACTAAATGTTAAGGGCTCTCAAACATATTATATAAAATTTTGTTATTAATATCCATAAATATTAATTGATTCGATTGATTTATAGCAATATAGATTAATTAAATCATGTGGTTCATATAGAGCATTCATCATTTCGGTTGTGCGACTCAAAGGTGTAAACTCAGTCTGCGGTTAATATCGAACTATTTGAAGAGCATTCATCATTTCGGTTGTGCGACTCAAAGGTGTAAACTCAGTCTGCGGTTAATATCGAACTATTTGAATATTAACGTTCCCATGTCACTTAGCAGGTGATGTGACATTTTGGTTGAATTTATCGCTTCAACATCTTTTATTAAAATCTAATTTTAATTATTATAAGCAGTGCCCGATAGGGACAATTACTTACACCAATTCTCTTCGTCACTACTATATCTCTTTGGATTTATGGAATATGGTAATGGTCAAAATTCCAATATCATCCACATTCAACCTTACAGTCCAAACACAAAATCCTCGGTATAATAATAACAATTATTATTAACCGAACTGTTCTGGCTAAAGACTTTTACTTGAGTTGACTTAAGTTGACCATGATACTAACCTCATATAACTAAGAAGACGAATCATCACTTGGATAGTGTTTCACTTCCAATGCTTTCACTTGACCCAACTATAGTCGTTCGATGGACATCATGCCTTGATATAACTATAATCGAAGCGGAGCTTCCATATTAAAGATCAAAAGTATTCGCAAGTCAAGAGAACTATGTAAATCAGTCACATCGATATTTTCTGTTTGACCTTGGTAATATTAACCAATAGAAAACTGTCAAGTGAGTCGTTCCATAATTATCCAATAACCATCAATACGAAACCCCTAGGTTCCCCCAACAGTCATGAGTAATACACTGCCCAACGTTTCAAGAGCATTATATACTCTAGTCTCAATGGATACATCAATATTCAGTCTCGATGCATCTTGACTAGGAACATTTAAAATGGTATATTTAATTTTATTATGAAATTACTCACGGTCACAACACTTTATAACTATTATCACAAAAAATACCACTTACAGATTTTCTATTAATTATATTTTAATTAAACATTTAAATTATTTATCGCACATTATAATAAATATTTAACAGAAAGAAGAAACATCTTTATTTCGAACGAGAATTGATTTCAAAGTTATTAATTTACAATAAACTACATAATTGCCCCTAGGGCATAGCCCTAACTCTATCAATCACTTACTTGCACTTGCGGCCAATTATGGTATCTCAATCCCATCCTTTCAACCAGTTTCTAGAGAACTGATCGAGAAAGGCCTCTGGTGAATGGATCTGCTATGTTGTCCTTGGTATCTACCCTTTAAATCACAACTTTTTTCTTCTCGACATATTCTCTAATTAGGTGGAACTTTCGAAGAATGTGTCGTGATTTTTTATATGCTCTTGGTTCCTTTACGATTTGTATTACCGCATTATTGTCACAAAATAATGCCATAGGATTCATGGTATCCGGAATCACTCTGAGCTCACTCAAAAACTTGCATATCCAAACTGCCTCTTTTGCTAATTCATTGAGGGCTACTTGGCCTCTATCGTGGAGTCAGCAACTGTTTCTTGCTTGGAAGTTTTCCAACTAATAGCTCTACCATTCAGTGTAAATACATAGCCATCACTGACTTACTGTCATCTATATCATTTGAAAGCTCGAATATGTATACCCCTTCATAAGGAGGTCTCCATTTCCACATATGAGGAATAAGTCCTTGGTATTTCTCAAATACTTAAGTATACCTTTTACATCCATCCAATGGTTTCTCTAATATTAGACTGGTATCAGCTTACACATCCTAATGCATATGCTACATCCAGTTTAATACACAGCATATCAAACATTATGGATCCTACGGCTGAAGCATAGGAAATCATCTTCATACGCTCTTTCTCCTCATCAGTATGAGGAATATCCTTTTTGGAAAGGATGATTCTAGATTGCGTTGGAACACTTCCACACTTGGAACTCTCTATACTAAACCTTTCTAGTATGGTGTCAATGTACAGGGATTAAGACAATCCAATGGCCTCTTAGATCTATCTCTATAGATCTTTATACAAGTACATAGGCTGCTTCTCCCATATCCTTCATGGAGAAGTTTTTGGAAAGCCAAGCTTTCATTGATTACAATAATGAAGTTTCATTACCAATCAATATTAGATCATCGACATATATACTAAGAAAACAATAGCGTTGCCATGTTCCTTTCTGTATATGCACGTTTTCTCTATGTTTTGAAAAAAATAAAACTGTTTGATTACTTTATCAAAACACTTGTTCTGACTAATTGAAGCTTGTTTAATTCCATAAATGGACTTTAACAACTTGTAAGATTTGTCTTCACTCCCACTAACCACAAAACCCTATAACTGCGACATATAAACGGTTTCTTCTAAATCACCATTTAGAAAAGCCATCTTTACATCCATTTTCCATATTTCATAGTCATAGAATGCAGCAACAGCTAGCATAATCCGAATTAACTTAAGCATAACTACCGGTGAAAAGGTTTCGCCATAATCAACACCTTGAATTTGATGAAATCCTTTCGCAAAAAGTCTTGCCTTATAAGTCTCCACTTCCCCATTTGCATTTAGTTTTTTGTTAAAAATCCATTTGCAGCCGATGTGTTTATCCCTTTGGGTATGTCTGACAAAGTCCAAACTTTGTTTTCGTACAAGAAGTCCATTTTGGATTTCATAGCTTCAAGCTAGAGTGCAAAGTTTTTACTCTGTAGTGCTTGTTGGAAAGTCAGAGGAGTGTTGTCATCTAAGACAAGTCCTCCTTTTCGCCATCCACAGAAAACCTTAGTATATCTCTTGTGTGCGAATTCCCTACTGGACCTTCTAATAGGTTGCGTGTTTTCATATACTGGTGAACTTGTTTCTCCTACTGTTTCGGCCTCAATGTTAGTTTTTGGATCTCGTACAAGTCTACAACTTCAGTGTTAATTTCTTTTAACCGAAATTCCTTCTTTAAAAAGATGGTGTGTTAAGAAACAATTACCTTTCATTCCTCAGTTTTGTAGATATATATCCCATCAAGTTTTTGGGATATCCTTGAAACATACATAGTACCGATCTTACCTCTAGTTTATTCGGACCATCATTCTTAACGTATGCTGGACAACCCCATGCTTTCAAATACTTGAGTTGGGGTTTCTTACCAGACTACATCTTATATGGTATTTTGGGCACAGATTTAGTGGGTTCAACATATGTGTTGTTGTTTCTAGTGCATATCTCCAATAAAACAGAGATAATTCAACCTTACTCATCATGGAATGAACCATATCTAATAGGGTTGGATTCCTTTGTTCCAACATACAATTGTTTGTGGAGAATACGGTGGAGTAACCTGAGAGATAATCCCATTATCTTTGAAGTATTATTGGAAATCCTGTCCATACTCACTTCCTCGATCTGATCGAAGAATTTTAATCTTACGTCCCGTTTGATTTTCTGCTACTTTTTTGTACTCAACAAACTTTTCATAGATGCTGGATTTCTTCTTCATAAGATATATATATCCTAGTCTTGAGAAATCATCAGTAAAGGTAACAAAGTAAGAACTATTATCTTTTGTAACTATATGTATTGGGCTACATACATCACTATGTGTCAGCTCTAAGAGTTCATCAACTCTTTCATTACTCCCACTAAAGGGGTGATTGGTCATTTTACCTTTGAGACCCGACTCACAGGTGTCAAATGATTCAAAATCAAGTGATGGAAGAAAACCTTCAGTTTTCAATTTGTGCGGTCGTTTCTCACTCATATAACCTAGCGGATAGTGCCAAAAGATAATTTTCATTTATATTATTAGAAGATTTATTCACCAAACACACATAATTAATATTGATCACATAAATGCCATTTTCAAGAACATCAACACAGATCTTATTTCCATTCAAACGAATATACATAACATTGTTTGCATAATGAAAAACATATCTAGTCCTAGACAATCTAGATACGGATACAATCCCATAAATAAAGTTTCACAAAATAGCAATTATTCAATATCAATACTACACCTGTAGGAAAAACTAAATGATAATCTCCTACTACCGTTGCATCTACAATAGATCCTTCAGCAATTTAGAGGCTCATTTCTCCTTTTGCCATGCGGCACCAGTTCCTAAGCCCCTATAATGAATTACATATATGAGTTCCAGATCCAGTATCAAAAATCGAAGACATTTTATTGATTACAAAACAATTTTTGAACCTTAAATGTACCAGATGTGTAACATCCCGAATTTTATCAATTTAAAATTAGTAATTAATTTAAATTTCTAGAGTTTAATTTGGATTAATTTGAAATTTCTTTAGACAAATAGAAAGTATTGATATATACGTATATAAATGGATTGTAATTCAAATTTGGATTTGAATTTGAAATTCAATTTAAAATTTAAATAAATGCCTTAGTAAAATAATTTGGATTTTAAAATAATATACATAGGTAATTTATTTAATGTATAATTGTTTTAAAAACATTTTCTTTTAAAATGGTATAAGTATAATAAAGAAAAATGTATTTATAAAATAAGGAAAATGTAATATAAAATTTATTTAAAAGCCATTAATTTATGTGAAATACAAGTGTTAAACATGTAACAAGCAATTTAACAAGTGTAGTTCATGTAATAAGTTGTTTAATAATTGTAATGATTTTGAAATTAAATTGGACAAGTGTCATTTGTTTGTTTTATTTTTGAGAAATTTAACAAAAATAGAAAACTAGATTATATAAACCATTTCAACTTCTTTTTCTCATTTCTTTATCAGTTTTAAATTTTTACAAAAGTGAGAAGAAAAAAAATCAAAAGCTTGTGAAACCAGGAAATTAAAAACAAATCAAAATCAGAGAATCATCAAAACAAAAACAAAGCCAAACCTGGAAATTAAAACACCTTTTACAATTCAAAGTATAAGCGTGGAAATTATCTCAAGCCATCAATTGATTAAGAAATGCATGGATCATTTCAGTAATTTAACAATTCAAAGCTTCGACTAGACAAATCAAAGTTTCCATCATCAAAAACAACAAATTGAAAACTCAGAATTTCAAAGCTCAGGAACAAATCAATTTACAAGCTCTCTGTTTTCAAGTTGACATGTGAGTAAACTTTGAATCTGGATTTCTGGCTTGTTGTTTGAAAATCATGTTAAAGTAAAAATTGATTAAGTATAGTATGTATGCAAGTATGTATGGATATACGTATGAATTGGTTGTGCATGTCTGGAAAACAACATATGCATTTTGTTCCAGGTTTATAGGCATCAAGCCTATTCAAAATTCGATTTCTCTTCCTCTGATCTATATTGGACTTAAGGATCTAAACGAGAATTGTTTGTTTAACCATGATTCAAATTCTAAAAATAAATTTAAGTAAATCAAACCAAAGTACTCTCTGAAAAATTGAAGAATACAGGCAAAATTTAATATCCGTTGGAAATTCAACCATTATGTTTTCTGATTTAAATTATATTATCAAGAACGTTTTTGGAAATAAGGATTTTTAAAGGTAAGATCAAAATTTTTAAACATGTATTCACTAAGAATTTGTGAATTGAATGAATTTGGCCTTTTGGCCATTGTCCATAATCGATGTAATGAGAACGGTGGGGGTTGTCGCCTGGAGATGGAGGAAGACTCGGAGTTCATACAAAAAATGTCCAATGAATTTACATTACACTGTGGCGATGGGTAGGCAGGGATTTAGGGTTTAAACCCCTAGTTTGGTCGAGGACAGATTTTTGATTGCTGTGGCGACGTCGTTGCATTGGAATCAATCACGTCGTTGGCGATCGAAACTAGGAAGGTAGGCGATGCTCTAACAAAATTTTCGTGGCCTCTGATGGCCTGAGGCGGCGATGCGATTTAATTGTGTGATGATTGTTATTATTCCAGTTGGGTCAGAAAGTTCATTTGCAAGTTCGACGTCGACTCTGATTTTTGGGTGATCGTGAGACTAGTGAGGGTCGTCGCCGATGTATGGATGGTCGGAGTTTGTTCCAAAGGTGGCTAGAATGCTAGTGCACGTGCACCTGATTCAGGTTATGTCAGTTAGCATGATTTGGGGAAGAAAGCTATGGACTCGAGGTTGTCTTCGGGGGTTTGCACGCGGGCTCGTGTTTGAATTTGTGCAATTCCAAGTATGTATCGGGTATAAAAGTATTTAAACAAGATCTAAGTTTTAAAAAGAATGGTACGGGTTAGTTTGGGGAAGAACTCGAAGAATGTGTGCTTGTATCTCGGGTGATACTCAAAGTGGGTCGCGGGTTTGTCATATAAAACAATTTTTACTTTAAAACCAGATTTAAATTTTAAAAACATTTTTAAACCAATGTTTTAAAAATAATTGTCTTGGTTTAAAGTTTGGTAATTAAAGGTTTAAGAAAGTTATGTTTTAAAAGTAATTAAGTTTATTTTAATTATGTGATTATTAATTATAAATTAATCCTAATTTATTTTAAATAAATAATGTAACTAAAAGGTTAATTAATTTATAATTAAGGATGAATTTAATTATGTAATTAATTAAAGAATAATTAATTAATATAAGTAATTAAGATTTATTAACTAATAGATAGGCATTAATTAAGGATAATTAATTAATTTATTAGTTAATCATTAAAGGTTAATTAAATGATAATTAAGGTTAATTAAGATTAATTAATTAGTAATTAAGGACTAATTAATTTATAATTAAGAATAATTAATCATTAATTAAGGATAATTAATGAAAATAATTATGTGATTAATTAATTATAATCATACGATTAATTCATCTTAATTGTAGATGATTGATTATTATTGAATGCTTTGTGTTGATTGATATCTCTGATATGTGATTGTGATGCTATATGATATGAATTGCTTTGTGCTAGGCCGTGATATCTGTGATATGTTTTCTATGTGATTGTGAAAAACCCCTTAGCCCATAAAACGACATTTGAAATTCGATGCGACAGGGAGTCGGATTCCAGTTGGTTATCCGAAACCCACATCGAATCTTAATAATGAATCTTTGTGATTGATATATCCACGTGTTTTTAAATTAAGCGCTCACTATTCATTTGAGCCAGGAGAGGACTTTGTGTCATATAAACCATTCTAAATAGTGGTACGACGAAATAGATAGTATTTGAAGACGGTGGTGAAGACCGGGTGTTTTCGAGAATGATAGGATAACCTATCGAATGACTCTGCACTGAGTTGCTCCGGTATAGAGATCTCCATATGTGATGGGGAGTCCGATCGAGATTGTGGATGCCTGGATCGCAAGGGCTTCTTTAGAAGTGCCTTCGGCTCTGTTCGAACCCGGAACAGACTTGTATGGTTGTATGTCTGACATTACACTTTGAGATATAAATGTTGATTTCTTTTGAATACATTTCTGGTGGCGGCGAAGAATTTATTCTCTTAGCTTAACACCCTTCTCTGAGACATATGAGCTCAGAGGTTATGTAGTTGATGGTTATTAGTGATACACTCCCAATTTGGTAGTGTAGCATGCTGAGTGTTGCTAATCATTTGTTGATTGAAGCATGGCTTTTGTGAAAATCGTAGCTTTGTGGACGAGACTTTGTCGAACCTCATAACCCAGCAATGGTCAAAACATGAAGGATGCAGCAAGGTTATTGGAGGTAGCGCCCTTTAGGGTATGTGCATTTCCTTCTGGACAGAAGTAGTATGATGGTATGGAGCCCAGATACTTAACTTATGTGGATATTGCAATTATGTTGCTTTGTGGTTGTTGTTGTTGGGGCCCCGGATAAAGGTCAGTTACAACCGGGGAATGGCATACTCGTGTCTGTAGTTACCTAGTTACAGAGGTAACCTTGCCTTATGCTGGCAGAGAGCTGGTTAAGTTCTCGGGATGTCCCTCCAGAGGCGTATCCGTGTGGCATAGGAAGTTCCTTAGCCTGACCATTGTTGAAAATCTAATCACCAATACGTGCCCAGTAAGGTTTTAGTTGTAGAACCTGCCATTTAACATGGTAGATATAGTATGCATACAATAATGGTACGTATGCTGGCTAAGAATAATATTATACTTTCGGAAAAAAAATCACACTATGCACTAATAATAATATCAAAAGAGTTTCTCGTATCAAGCATATTTGACTATCATAAGGAGAAATCTCCCCCAAGTGTGCGATTGCATTGTGTGTGTGCCTGCAGGCCTTATGGTAGTTTCATTTTCCAAAAGCATGAACGAATTTCTTTTATAAGCTATTTTTTTACAAACAACTATTTTAGTTTACTCATACCAGTCCCATGACCGACCTGGAGTTTATTGTTCCCTTCTTAAACTCTGGGTGCCCATAATTTCCACACGGGCAGCCTAGAAGCAGGTTATTCGTGTTTTGGAGCTAGCTTGGATTTAGAAGTCTTTTGGAAGCTACCGAATTTTGGAAACTTTGATTTGGAGATCTTTTGGAAGCTTTTTGGATCTAAAGGTGCTTAGTTGGGATTGTTGCTCTCTTTCTTTTGAAGGCTCTCTTGAAGTTGTGATAACTCTATTGTCTTTTCCGCTGTGGAATTACCATTTTGTTGTTGTATTGTATGTGTAGAACTCTAATGTGGTGATCGATGTTGTAATGAATATTGTATCAATGATTGTATCTGTGTTGTGATAAATGTAATCATCTTTTTTCCGCTGTTTATATTCATCTAATGTTGTTATATGCTCCATTCGAACTGGAGTTCAACGTTTGAATCTTCGACAGTCGAATACAAGTGAAGTATTTGATGTTGATTTTTGAAAGCTGGATTTCGGGTCGTGACAAGTGGTATCAGAGCCGTTGAGTAAGAACTTTAGCTACGGAATATAACACATTAGGTGGCTCATTAGAGATAGGGTGAAGAATACCCTAGAATGAGTATAATCGAGAGACCGAAACCCTAAAAATTTCTTGGTCTATTTCTTTAAACTGTTGATATTCCCTAAGATATCTCGTCCATATTGTCTAAATCAAGTTTTCTTACTATTTACAAATAGTAAGGATGAACGGGCGAAGAGGACGAGCTAGGGGACGAGGAAATACCACTACAACTGGTCAAGGCCCTGCAACACCAGAAGCAGCTATACCTACTCAACCTCAGCCGAATCTGGCTGATCTGTATTGAAGTTTTTACAGACTGGGTGGAAAGTCGTTCACTGGCAAGGAATCTATTGTCGAAGCCCAAGCCTGGATCCGATCATGTGAATTTTTTTTAAAGGGCTGAAGTTGGAAGATGATCAGATTTGACTAATTCTTCTTGGCAACTCCAAGAGGAAGCTCTAGCTTGGTGGGAGACTATTACTATGGATGAGCCGGAAGAAGAGTTCACTTGGAGTCATTTCAAGGAGGTGTTTGAAAAACGATATATGCCATCTGCTGGTATCTCCCGAATGTACCAGGAATTTATAGACTTGAAGCAGGAAAGTTTATCATTTGAGGAGTACTTAAATAAATTCAATGAATTATCTAGTTTTGGTCCGGAGTTGGTAAACATACCTCTAAAGAAAAATAAAAGATTCATTCGGGGAATGAACAAGAAATTCCATGAAAGAATGACTGCCCACGCTAAAGAATCTTTTTCTGATATGATCGATATAGGTTATAGATATGCTACCCTGGATATGCAGGAAGCTCCGGAGGAGAAAGGAAATACGAGCAATCCAAATTGGAAAAAAATAAAATTTGGAGGGAAGAAACCATATCAAGGCAAAGAGAAGAGCATTCAGGAAAACCCGGCGAGGAATATTACTTGTTACAATAATTAGGCAAAGGGCCATTACTCTAGTAGATGTGAAAATCCAAAGAAACAAGTAAAGAAAGACCAACCTGTGAAGACGAGTCATGGAGCCAAAGAATGCTATAATTGTCACAAGCCTGGACACGTAGTTTAAAATTTCCCAGTAATAAAGCAAGCTCCGGTAGCGAAAGTGTATACGATAAAGGATACCCCCTCAACTTCAAGGGCGGATAAAGGAAAAGGAGTTCTAGAAGGTAACCTTGTCATTTATGATATAATTGTTAGAGTTTTTCTTGACACGGGAGCTACATATAGCTTTATCTCCCAACAAACCTTAAATGAATTAAAACTTGAACCCGAATTTGTCGACGAACCCGTTTGCGTGAAGAATCCAGTTGGTGGACGTGCAAATCTTTGTCTATATTGTAGGTAAGTTCCTATTTCATATTCTTGCCATCAATTTCCTATCAACCTTTATGTTCTCGACTTTAACGAATTCGAAAGCTTACTCGGAATGAATTGGTTAACCTAATACGAAGCTAAACTAGATTGTAACAATCGAACGATTTTGATCAAAACTAAACTTGGAAATTTTATTGAAATCTCTTGTGAGGATCCGAGTCTTAAGAGAGATAAACTGATGTATACTTTGGGGTATCCTGAACCTAGTCTGCGAGCTATACCTATTGTCTAGGAATTTCCCAACGTATTTAAAGAAGTCATATCTTTGCCTCCACATAGAGAAATTGAATTCAGAATTGACTTAGTTCCCAATGCTCGTCCTATTATTCATGCAAGTGCAGGATGGCAACCAGGGAAAGGATAGAACTAGTCAATCAAACCCGAGATTTGCTAGAAAAAGGATTAAGACGTCCTAATGTTTCCAATTGGGGTTCAGCTGTGGTGTTCGTAGCCAAGTCTGACGCATCCTTGAGATTGCGCATACACTACTGCGATTTCAATAAATTAACTCTCAAAACTAAATTTCCGTTGCCTAGGATCGACGACTTGTTCGATCAACTGCATGGCGATCGTTTCTTTTCAAAGATGGATCTAGCCCAAGGATTCCATCAATTACGTATTGCCGAAGACTGTGTTCACTTACTGCTTTCAGGGGTCTAGACACATTCAACGAATGGTTAGTCATGCCTTTCGGACTAACCAATGCTCCCGCATACTTCGTAGACTTAATAACCCGTGTTTTCCGAAAAATATTGAATAAATTTGTTCGTGTTTTCATTGATGATATTTTGATCTATTCCAAAATCGAAGAAGAGCACATTGAACATTTGAGGATTGTTTTGGAAATATTAAGGAAGAACATTCTATTCGCCAAATTTTCTAAGTGTCATTTTTGGGTGAAAGAAGTTAGATTTCTCGGGCATATTGTTAATGAAGAGGGGATTTCTGTAGACCCGAGCAAGATTTCCGCTATTTTAGACTGGAAGCAACCCACTACTCTAAAAGAAGTTAGAAGTTTTCTAGGTTTAGCGGGATACTACAGAAAGTTTGTCTAAGATTTCTCCAACTTGGCTAGTCCGTTAATTAAGCTAACTATGAAGAATGCTAAGTTTGATTGGACTCTAAAATGTGATGAAGTGTCCCAGGAGTTAAAGAGGAGATTGAATACAAATCCTGTTTTCACTATCATTAATGGGAATTAAGGCTTATCTGTTTATACAGATGCTTGTGGTGATGGTATGGATGTTGTGCTAATGTAGAATGGGAAAGTGATTGCCTACGCGAGTAAACAATTGCGTCCGCATGAGAAAAACTACCCAACACACGATCTCAAACTTCTTGCCGTTATTTTCTGCTTTAAAGATATGGCGTCACTTTCTTCTGGGTAAGAATCTCTTTCAGTTTTCTAAAGAAAATTTAAAAGTTTAACTTAACTTAATATTTGTACTTAATAAACCCTCCTTGTTTTAAGGTGAAAAATTTGAATTATTCATGGACCATAAATCTCTGAAGTATCTCTTCACCCCGAAGGATTTGAATCTTAGGCAACAACGCATGTTAGAATTTCTGGCATCTTATGACTTAGATATTCTGTATACGCCTGGAAAAGCCAATGTAGTTGTTGATGCCTTGAGTAGAAGACATGCTATTCTTTCTCATCTTGTAGTCACTCCTACTCTTCTTGAGAAAATCGCCAGCAAGCAGAAAGAAGACATTTCTTCAAGAAATTTATGGAAGGATTCGCGAGCTGAAGATTCCAGTTTCGGAATCGATAGTTGTGGATTTATAAGATTAAAAGGCCGAATGTGTGTCCCAGACATCCCAGATCTAAAAGTGAAGTTTTGGACGAGTGTCACAAGTCCAAGCTTAGTACCCATCTAGGAGTTGATAAGATGTATCGAGATATCAAAAGAACTTTCTAGTGGAAAACAATAAAAAGGGATATATCTATTTATGTCGGTCGTTGTGCAACTGGTCAGCAAATCAAAAGTGATCAGAAGAAGATGGCGGGTTTACTTCAGCCATTGGAGATACGAAGTGGAAATGGGATCAAGTATCTATGGATTTCATAGACGGGTTGCCACAAACTCGAAGGGGGAATGAAGCGATTTGGGTTATAGTGGACCGTCTAACTAAGACTGCCCATTTCATTCCTGTGAAATCTACCTGAATATTGGCAAGTTTGGCAGAGCTATATATAAAAGAGATTGTTCGTCTCCACGGTATACCAAGCAGTATAATCAGTGATCGTGACCCGATCTTCAGTAGTAGATTTTGGGAGGCGTTTCAAGCCGCACTTGGAACAAAGGTGAACTTCAGTACTGCTTACCACCCGTAGTTTGATAGGCAGACGGAAAAGATTAATCGAATCTTAGAAGACCTTTTGCGTGCTTGTATTCTTGACTTTGGCGATTCTTGGGAGGACTATTTGCATCTGGTTGAATTCTCATATAACAATAGCTATTAGGCCGGTATCGAAATGGCTCCTTTCAAAGCTTTATATGGTCGTCCATGTCGATCACCTGCATGTTGGATCGAGTCAGGTGACAAACTCATCCTTGGACCAGATATGATAAAGGAAGCTACCGAGAAGGTCGATTTTATTCAAAAGAAATTGATAACTGCTCAAAGTCGTCAGAAGAGTTATTACGACCGTAGAAGAAGTGCTCCAGAATTTCAAGTTGGAGATTCTGTATTCCTAAAAGTATCTCCAATGCATGGTGTGTTGAGATTTAGGAAGACTGGTAAGCTCGCACCGCGTTATATTGGTCCTTTCCCTATACTGGAGAGGATCGGTCCTTTGGCATATCGAGTGCAGCTACCCAGCTGGTTATCTGGCATACACGATGTGTTTCATGTTTCACATCTTCTAAAATATGTGCATGATACAGACTGTGTTATTGAAGAATTCGCTCAGCAGGATTTGGAGATCACACCAAATCTGGTAGTGAAAAGAGATCCATTAAAAATCATTTATCGAGATGAAAAACAATTGAGGAATAAAGTTGGGAAACTGGTTAAAGTGCAATGGAATGGTGATCCAAATGACCGTACTTGGGAAACAGAGGATAGCATGTAGAAGTCCTATCCCAATTGAAGAAAGGATATTTCGGCTTAATCTGGTAAGCCATATCTCTATCTTTTTCTGTGTTCTTATATATCTTTGTGTCTCTCTCTCTTTCAAATTTCGGGGATGAAATTTTCTTAAGGGGAGAGTCTGTAACATCCCAAATTTTATCACTTTAAAATTAGTAATTAATTTAAATTTTTGTAGTTTAATTTGGAATTAATTTGAAATTTTTTTAGACAAATAGAATTAGTAATTATTTATACATATATAAATGGATTGTAATTCAAATTGCAATTTGAATTTGAACTTAAATTTAAAATTTAAATAAATGCCTTAGTAAAATAATTTAGATTTTAAAATAATATATGTAGATAATTTATTTAATGTGTAATTGTTTTAAAAACATTTTATTTTAAAATGGTATAAGTATAATAAAGAAAAATATATTTATAAAATGAGGAAAATGTAATATAAAATTTATTTAAAAGCCTTTAATTCATGTGAAATTCAAGTGTTAAACATGTAACAAGCAATTTAACAGGTGTAATTCATGTAATAAGTTGTTTAACAAATGTAATGACTTTATAATTATATAGGACAAGTGTCATTTTTTTTTGAGAAATTTAACAAAAATAGAAAACTAGATTATATAAACAATTTCAACTTATTTTTCCCATTTCTTTATCAGTTTTAAAACTTGTACAAAATCTGAGAAAAAAATTCAAAAGCTTTTGAAATCAGGAAATTAAAAACAAATCAAAATCATAGAATCATCAAAACAAAAACAAAGCCAAACTTGGAAATTAAAACACCTTTTACAATTCAAAGTATAAGCCTGGAAATCATCTCAAGCCATCAATTGATTAAGCAAAGCATGGATCATTCTAGTAATTTAACAATTCAAAGCTTCGACAAAACAAATCAAAGTTTCCATCATCAAAAACAACAAATTCAAAACTCAGGATTTCAAAGCTCAGGAACAAATCAATTTACAGGCTCTCTGTTTTCAAGTTGATAGGTGAGTAAACTTTTGAACCTGGATTTCTGGCTTGTTGTTTGAAAATCATGTTGAAGTAAAAAGTGATTAAGTATAGTATGTATGCAAGTATGTATGGATATATCTATGAATTGGTTGTGCATGTCTGGAAAACAGACATATGCATTTTGTTCCTGGTTTACAGGCATCAAGCCTATTCAAAATTTGATTTCTCTTCCTCTGATCTATATTGGACTTAAGGATCTAAACGAGAATTGTTTGTTTAACCATGATTTAAATTTTAAAGATAAATTTGAGTAAATCAAACCAAAGTATTCTTTGGAAAATTGAAGAATATAGGAAAATTTTAATATCTGTACGAAATTCAACCATCATGTTTTCTGATTTAAATTATATCATCAAGATTTTTGAAAATAAGGATTTTTAAAGGTAAGATCAAAATTTTTAAACATGTATTAACTGAGAATTTGTGAATTGAACGATATTGGGTCTTTTGGCCATTGCCGATCATCGACGTAATGAGAACGGTGGGGGTTTCGCCTGGAGATGGAAGAAGACTCAAAATTCATCCGAAAAATGTCCAATGAATTTACATTACACTATGGCGATTGGTAGGCAGGGATTTAGGGTTTAAACCCCTAGTTTGGTCGAAGACAGATTTTTGATTGCTGTGGCGACGTCGTTGCATTGGAATCAATCGCGCCGGTGGCGATCGAAACTAGGAAGGTAGGCAAAGCTCTGACAAAAATTTCGTGGCCTTTGATGGCCTGAGGCGGCGGTGCGAATTAATTGTGCGATGATAATTCTTATTCCAGTTGGGTCAGAAAGTTCATTTGCAAGTTCGACGTCGACTCTGATTTCTGGGTGATCATGAGACTAATGAGGGTCGTCGCCGATGTGTGGATGGTCGAAGTTTGGACCAGAGGTGGCCAGAATGCTGGTGCATGTGCACCTGATTTAGGTTGTGTCAGTTTGCATGATTTGGGGAAGAAGGCTATGGACTCGAAGTTGTCTTCCGGGGGTTTGCATGTTGGCTCAAGTTTGAATTCGTGCAATTCCAAGTATGTATCGGGTATAAAAGAATTTAATCAAGATCTAAGTTTTAAAAAGAAAGGTACAGGTTAGTTTGGGGAAGAACTCGAAGAAAGTGTGCTCGTGTCTCGGGTGATACTTGAAGTGGGCCTCGGGTTTGTCATATAAAACAATTTTTACTTTAAAACCATATTTAAATTTTAAAAAAAAAATTAAACCTATGTTTTTAAAAATAATTGTCTTGATTTAAAGTTCGATAATTAAAGGTTTAAGAAAGTTATGTTTTAAAAGTAATTAAGTTTATTTTAATTATGTGATTATTAATTATAAATTAATTCCTAATTTATTTTAAATAAATAATGTAATTAAAATGTTAATTAATTTATAATTAAGAATAAATTTAATTATGTAGTTAATTAAGAATAATTAATTAATATAAGTAATTAAGATTAATTAATATAAGTAATTAAGATTAATTAATTAATAGTTAGGCATTAATTTAGGATAATTAATTAATTTATTAGTTAATCATTAAAGGTTAATTAAATGATAATTAAGGTTAATTAATTATTAATTATGATGAACTAATTAGTAATTAAGGACTAATTAATTTATGATTAAGAATAATAATCATTAATTAAGGATAATTAATGAAAATAATTATGTGATTAATTAATTATAATCACACGATTAATTCATCTTAATTGTAGATGATTGATTATTATTGAATGCTTTGTGTTGATTGATATCTCTGATATGTGATTGTGATGCTATGTGATATGAATTGCTTTGTGCTGAGCTGTGATATCTGTGATATGTTTTCTGTGTGAATGTGAAAAACCCCTTGGCCCGTAAAACGGCATTTGAAATTCGATGCGACGGGGAGTCGAATTACGGTTGGTTATCCGAAACCCACATCGAATCTTAATGATGAATCTTTGTGATTGATATATCCACATGTTTTTACATTAAGCGCTCACTATTCGGTTTAGCCGGGAGAGGACTTTGTGTCATATAACCCATTCTGAATAATGATACGACGAAATGGATAGCATTTGAAGACGGTGGTAAGGACCGGGTGTCTTCGAGAAAGATAGGATAACATGTCGAATGACTTTGCACTGAGTTTCTCCGTTACAGAGATCTCCATATGTGATGGGAAGTCCGTTCGGGATTGTGGATGCCTGGATTGCAAGGGCTTCTTTGGAAGTGCCTTCGGTTCTGTTCGAACCCGGAACAGACTTGTATGGTTGTATGTCTGACATTACACTTTGATATATAAAGATGATTTCTTTCAAATACATTTCTGTTGGTGGTGGAGAATTTATTCTCTTAGCTTAACACCCTTCTCTAAGACGTACGAGCTCAGAGGTTATGTAGTTGATGGTTACTAGTGAGGTACTTCCAATTTGGTAGTGTGGCATGCTGAGTGCTGCTGATCATTTGTTGATCGAAGCATGGCTTTTGTGAAAAGCGTAGCTTTGTGGACGAGACTTTGTCCAACCTCACAACCCGGTAATGGTCAAAACAGGAAGGATGCAGCAAGGTTATTGGGGGTAGCACCCTTTAAGGTATGTGCATTTCCTTCTCGATAGAAGTGGTATCATGAGTTGGAACCCAGATACTTAACTTATGTGGATATTGCAATTATGTTGCTTTGTGGTTGTTGTTGTTGTCAGGGCCCCGGACAAAGGTCGGTTACGACCGAGGAATGGCATGCTCATGTCAGTACTTACTTAGTTATAGAAGTAACCCGGCCTTGTGTTGGCAGAGAGCTGGTTAAGTTCTCGGGGCATCCCTTCAGAGGCGTACCCATGTGGCATAGGAAGTTCCATAGCCTGACCATTGTTGGAAATCCAATCACTAATATGTGCCCGGTACAGTTTTAGTTATAGAACCTGCAATTTAACATGGTATCTATAGTAGGCATACTCTAATGGTACGTGTGCAGGCTAAGATTAATATTATACTTTCAAAATGTTTTCACACTATGCATTAGTAATAATATCAAAAGAGTTTTCTCATATCAATCATATTTGACTATTATAAGGAGAAATCTCCCCCAAGTGTGTGATTGCATTGTGTGTGCTGGGATGCCTTATGGCAGTTTCATTTTCCAAAAACATGAACGGATTTCTTTTATAAACTATTTTTGTACAAACAACTATTTTTGTTTACTTATACCAGTCTCATGACTGACCCAGAGTTTATTGTTCCCTTCCTAAACTCTGGGAGCCCATAATTTCCACACGGGCAGCCTGGAAGCAAGTTATCCGTATTTTGAAGCTAGCTTGGATTTAGAAGTCTTTTGGAAGCTATCGGATTTTGGAAGCTCTGGTTGGAGATCTTTTGGAAGCTTTTTGGATCTAAAGGTGCTTAGTTGGGATTCTCGCTCTCTTTCTTTTGAAGACTCTCTTGAAGTTGAGATAACTCTATTGTCTTTTCCGCTATGGAGTCACCATTTTGTTGTTGTATCATATGTGTAGAACTCTGATGTGGTGATTGATGTTGTAATGAATATTGTATCAATGATTGCATCTATGTTGTGATAAATGAAATCATCTTTTGTTTCCGCTGTTTATATTCATCTAATGTTGTTATAAGCTCCATCCGAACTAGAGTTCAACATTTGAATCTCCGGCAGTCGAATACAAGTGAGGTATTTGATGTCGATTTTTGAATGCTGGATTTCGTGTCATGACATGATGGAGTAGCAAAACCATTATGTTTCCTTTCCCTAATAATCATTAAGTACTTAAGACAGTTCCTTTTCCAATGACCTTTCTGGTAGTAGTGGTGACATTCACCCATGTCATCGGTCTTCTTACTTTTCTTTTTCTTACCATCCCTTTTCTGCTTCTTTGAACCTTTTGAAGATGATGTATTAACTTTCATAGCAAGTACGACACCTTGATCCTTAGATGCAGAATCGGCTGACCTCAGCCTATGGAGGAGTTCCATGAGATTCACATTTAATTGGTTCGTGTTGTAATTCAATATGAACAGTTCATATTGAGAAGTGAGAGAACCACGGATCTAGTCTACTTGTAGTTTGTTGCTTAATTCTACGTCTAATTGTGCAAGTCTATCAATATAGCCTTTCATCATTAGAACAAAACTATCCACTTTATGTCCCCTAGTCATTTTGGTGTTGAACTGTTTCTTCGAAAGTTCGTACCTTGTGGAACGGGACTATTCACCAAAAAGATCTTTGAGACTATTAAAAATCTTATGGATAAACATATTCTCATGTTTCCTTTGCAACAATTTGTCTTAGGTGGATGTTAGTGGCCAAAATGGCCACTAACCTCGATATGTTTGAAAGCACCAATGTGTAGATAAATCCAGTCACGTATCTTATGATAGTAGTATGTAGAGAGTAATAAATTGAAGAAATAGTAAATGAAAAATGAAAGCAAGCAAAGAACACAAGAGAATTATAGTCATTCGGCTATCTCCTGCCTACATCCACTTCGAGAATTTCTTTTATATTCCTCTATACTATAGTTGCAAAAGAGTGTTATTCAATAGCTAAAATGGCAGAGTTTAGCCAAGCTTGAAGATAAAGAGGAGCCGAGAGAAAAGGATCCTTTTCTTGAGTCATGCCTCTTTATTTATAGGTGCTGCTAAGATCCACTGAAAATTAGGCAGAGAAGTCTCTTGGTCCATGTGGGCCTGTATGCAGATCGATGGGGCCCACCTCCATGCTTTGGGATCAATCAATAAGTCCTTCTCATCTATAATCCCTACATTAGAATCAGCTGAGATCGATCATGGTGAAGGATGACAGTGAAAAATCCTTGCTCTCCAAATTTTATGAAGTTCCAACATGTAGATTGTGAGATATGATCAATCCAAGTTTGAGTTAGCAAGTATAAGCTGATGATTTTGTATCCATAGGTTCATATCCATCAGTTCGTATCCAAAAGAATACCATCCATCTGAGTCTTGAGCTATGATCCATGCGATGCGCTCCATTCTTTGACCTGTTCCTTTGTATTGGTCGATATGAATGATCGACACAAAATACTTCCAAGTGCAGTTGCCTCTGTATCCATTGGTTGCTTTATTCCTCATATTGATCTCAACTTTGATCGATACGAAGTGTATCGACTGAAACCATTTTCCTCAAGTCATTATCAAATCTGCATCGGGTCTTCAACATGCTTTGCCTTATCCATCCGATCGATATGCATTTATCGATATGAAAACAACAATCCACATCCATCAACCTCTATCCTTCCTGGAGCCGCCTGATTGATACAAATTGTATCGATACGGGAAGTATCAATACGAACATCGATAGGTCCAAACCTGATGTAAAGTGCATTTGTTAATCTGAATCTGAATCTGTATCAATAGTGATCAATAGTGATCGATACGAGAGTATTGATATGAGCCAGTTTTTCATGAATATTGATCCATTCATAACTCGAGCATATGAACTCTGATTGACCTGAAATTCGAAGTATAGCCTCATCAAGCCTTGTTTATCATTCTCGATCGACCCTACCTTAATTGGAGCTTAGTCCAAGTTTGATGGTATCGATCATAGCCTTGTTTCAAATCGATCTCCAATCCTGATATCCATCCATTTTAGCCAATTTGTTGGTATCCTGGCTTTGACCAAAATGCAGGATAACATTTTCCCCCTAAAATATGCCTTGCAATAGGAAAGCATGTTGTGAATAGCTTTAAATCTGACATCCAAAATCCATACTCCACTGATAGCCATATCATCCAATCCATTACCAAGCAATTCCATCTGAACCTAACAACCAAGTTCTAATGCATCCATATCCAGTTACCAATAACCAAATCCGTGACCTCTCTAGGTCAATATCCAAATCCAGGGCCGCTCTAGGTCCTTAACAGAATCCATGACCGCTTCAGGTCCATATCCGATCCTTAGCCATTCAAAGCTGAATTAATATCCATTTCACATACTGGAAGCCATTAATCGAATCCTACGATCTCTCTAGATCGGCCTCTCTTGACCCTTGCTAAGCTCGATCCAAACTTCATGGTTGAATAGGCAAACCCTGTCGCACTTCAGCGAAGCAACCTATCCCTCACACTTTGGCCTCGGTAAGGGCATATAGCGATGTATTGATCCTCCTAGGACGATTATAGCCTCTTCGGGCTCTTGCTAGATCTATCCTATCACTCTCCGGTGAAGGGGAAACAACGTCGAGCAAGCCGATCCTATCGCTCTCCAGCGAAGCGGCGTCACTCCCTACACTCTAGTTCAATATCCCTGAACATTAAGCGATGCCATGGCCTAAGTCCTAGACCGATTACAGCTAATTTGGGCTCTTTTCGAACCCCGATCCAATCACTCTTCGATGAATGAGGAACAACGTCAAGTGAGTCGATCCTATCGCTCTCCAACGAAGCGACTCACTTCCTTTACTCTGGTCCCTGCCTTTCCGATCAGGGGCATAAAGCGATTAGTTTCCAACTGACTCCATCCCTTAACTCTATGTTTATGGATTTGTTTCACAAGAATCCAAATCCATTTATTTAATCCAAATTCCAAATATTCAATGAAAAAATAGAAAAAAATAAGTGCTGCCTCTCCGAGCAGAGCGATCTACTACCATCTCAGAGCATGCCTGGGAATTGCTCCGGTTCCCTTGCATGTGTAAGTGGCATAGCCACTTTATTTTAGAAACAAAACCAAAAAGATTATTTGATGATTGAAGTTCAAATCCTAAACTCAGTCTTTGCTATCATGATAAACTGTTGACGAGTCGTGACCCCGATTCAGGGTCATTCCTGTTTGGTGCAGGCGGTAGCTGCTCGTGTTTTACCGCTGTTGTCCAGTTCCTCACACACTGTGGCAATCTGCCACTCCTGACGTGTTTTTCCACCATGTCCTTCAAGTGGTGGCATTCATCTGTGGTATGTCCCTCTAGCTCATGGAATAGGAAGCACCTCCTACTCCTACGCTCCCACTTTGTGGGATTCCTTCCGGGTGGTTTTCGATAGGGGAGTTGCCCTCGTGTTTCCATGTAAATTTGTTCCACTTCCAGATTCTCTGTCAAGTCTGTGTATGTGGTAATTTGGGTTCCCGGTCTCTCCTCCATTTGTTAGAACCATCATATCCATCATCCTACTTTCTCTTTGCTTTATCCATCCCACGTCCTTCTCCAAACGTTCCTTCGCCTTGCGTGGCATCTACCTCTTGCCTTTCGGCTCATGCATCCTCTAATCATATAAACCTTTCCGCCTCGTGATAGAAATCCTCGAGATTCTATGGTGGATCCTGTGTCAATGATCCTTGAACTTAGTGCTTCTGCAATTCCAGCTACCATCGCCATCAAAATCATTGATGGATCCGGCGATCCACTTAAGCCACGGTTGCATTTACCCGGTTGCATTGAACCACATTAGAAAATTCCCTACGAACCCTCATGTCCTCTACTTCCTCGATGCTAATGTCATTACATACTTAGTTTGTGTAACGTGCTTGAATTGTCTCATGAAGCACTCCATTAGTTCGCCCCATGTCCCGATCGATCCATTCTCTAGCTGCCTGAACCAGAGCGCATCCAAATCCGTCAAGTATAAAGGGAAGCATCTTGTTATAACCTCCTCAGATTCCCTTAGCACTTCCATATTCCCGATGTATCTAGTTACGTGCGTTGTTGGGTATGACTTCCCGTAATAGGCCTCCAACGTTGGTAGTTTGAATTCTGGAGGGTTCCTTGCATTTCAGATATTGGGAGTGAACGGACTCCGACTAACTTCCTCCAAGCCTCCACTCGGTAGCCCTCCTCTCATAATCCTTCTTATTAATCCAACCATCCGCTCATCTCAATCCGAGGGTGGCCTCCTATATGCGTTTCCGTCCTGCCTCCCATGTCCTAGAGGGTATTCTAGGTAGTACTCCTCGTGTTGCTCACTCACATTTGCGTTGGCCCCAGCCTGTTAAGCTTGATTCACGGGCCTTCCAATATCCGATCTTGAGAGCTTGCCATCAAGCCTTTGTCGATTCCCTTCATGTTCTCCATTCTAGTTCTGTATTTGACCTTTAGAGATTTCTACAGCTCTGAATCCTTGTTCCTCATTGCCGGTAGCTGTGAGTGCTCCATTTTCTAGGTTTAGGGTTCTAGGTGTGCCGATTTGCTTGAAGAGATTCTGCATCATCTCATGTTGGCTCTTCAATAATCTCTTCTGAATGGAATCCATCATTGTCTGCATCTCATCCCCTTGTGATATAGACGGATGCCTGATCTACTCCAACTCCAAAGGAAGCCCCTTGACTTCCCTCCTGATGGCTCCTTTCTGGTAAATTCCATCTAGTCGATTGCTTAACCATAACTTCAGATGCAATCCTTTTCTAAAGTAACAAGTGCTAGAGTTTTTAGTGAAAGCACCAAAGTGTTAGTGGCAAAAATGGTCACTAACCCCGATATGTTTGTAAGCACCAATATCTAGATAAATCCAATCACATCTTATGATAGAAGTATGCACAGAGTACTAAATTGAAGAAATAGTAAATGAAAAATGAAAGCAAGTAAATAACACAAGAGAATTATAGTGGTTGGGCTATCTCCGACCTATGTCCACTTTAATAGTTTCTTTTATATTCCTTTATACTGTAGTTACAGTTAAAAAAGAGTGCTATTCAATAGCTGAAATGGTAGAGTTTAGCCAAGCTTGAAGATAAAGAGGAGCTGAGAGAAAAGCAATCTTTTTTCTTGAGCCATGACACTATATTTATAGGTGAAGATCTGCAAAGATCTTGCTGAAAATGAGGCAGAGAAGTCTCTTGGTCTATGTGGGCCCGTTTGTAGATCGGTGGAGCCCACCTCCATGCTTTGGGATCGATCAATAAGTCCTTCGTATCAATAATCCCTATGTTAGAACCAGCTGAGATTGATCATGGTGAAAGATGATCGTGCAACGTTTTTCTCTCCAAATTTCCCGAAGTTCCAACATGTAGATTGTGTGATATGATCGTTCCAATTTCGAGTTTGCAAGTGTGGGCTGATGATTTCGTATCCATTGGTTCGTATCCATCAGTTCGTATCCATCAGACTACCATCCATCCAAGTCTTGTGCTATGATCCATGCGATGTGCTCCATTCTTTGATTGATTCCTTCGTATTGATTGATACGAGTGATCGATACGAAATACTTCCAAGTGCAGTTGCCTCCATATCCATCGGTTGCTTTATTCCTCGTATCGATCCCCGCTTTGATCGATATGAAGTGTATCGATCGAAACCATTTTCCTCGAGTCGTAGTCAAATCCGTATCGAGTCTTCAACTAGCTTTGATGTATCCATCCGATCGATATGCACGTATCGATACAAAAAAACAATCCACATCCATCAACCCGTATTCTTCCTAGAGCTGCCTGATTGATATGAATTGTATCGATACGAGATGTATCGATACGAATATCGATCGATCCAAACCAAATGTAAAGCGCATGTGTTAATCCAAATCCGTACCCATAGTTATCGATACAAGAGTATTGATATGTGCCAGTTTTTGACGAATATTGATCCATCCATAACTCGAGCATATGAACTCCGATTGACCTAAAATTTGAAGTGTAGCCTCATCGAGCCTTGTTTATCATTCCCTATCGATCCCGCCTTCATTGCAACTTCGTCAAATTTTGACGGTATCGATCATGTTTCCAATCGAACTCCAATCCTAATATCTATCCTTTTTAGCCAATTTGTTGATATCCTATCTTTGAACAAAAACATGATAACAGTGGACAATACGAAAACTTGGCCAATGTCTAAGTCTGATTGCCACTTTAAATAAGCAAGTTGTTCTTCAAGGTCTGCGTCACTAGCGGGTTCAGTTTTGGGTTCACATGTAATAGAAGATCAAAGGCGCCCGTAAGTTAACGCTATCTTAATTGCTCTTAGCCGATTTGTATAGTTAGGTCCAGTGAGCTTGTCTCTTTCAGAAAAAAGTTTTGGAGATGATATTTTCTGCAAGTTTAAGTGGTAGATTATTAGGACAAATCATAATGGATGTCCTTATAATATTAGTAGGGTCAAACTTTATGTCTTATTTTACTAATAAGCTCCTACTAGTCTTTATGTTTCTCCAAACCCTAAGTCAAAACATAGAAGTCTTTTGACTTCACTAGTAGGTTTAGTACTCATCCATCTTGGAATTCTAACCATGAGTTTGCTCAACAAGTCATAGCTCCACGACGATGGATAACTCCTTATTAGTTGTATCATATACAACTCCTAACTCTTGGTGCCTTGTCCTAATTTCACTTCGACCTTGATTTTTCTCAACAAATCAAAATGAAAATTATTCACCCATACCTACTATATCGGGATGGTCTATGTATAGTATATGTACTTTGAGTTTGCTCAATAAATACATATAGTTATCTTACCTCATCTATTCATTATATTAATAATACTACGCATAACACCCCTAGCTTGAGTTTGCTTGAAAACTAGGGAGTATGCAAGTAATTTATTAATATATATATATATATATATATATATATATATATTGTAGAGGATAATATTAAATTGAATGATATCGACTTATGAAATGATGTAACTCTTATGAACTACCCTCGTGATTCAAGTGTCTAACATATCTGAAATTATGATATACATACGATTACGTATATATTTATTTCTCGGTCTATTATAGGTTTCTTTTAGGTTCAACCTTTAGTTTATATTAATTAATTATATTAATTAATTTTATTGATTAACATTTTAAATAATTTGACACTGATATAACATTTATATCCATGAATAATTATACTTTATAACATTATAGTATAAAACATGTATCATATACATATGTACTTTAATTAATTAACCTTGTAATTAACTTATTTAATTATACTATTTTAATTAAATTATATTGACTTCAAACTTCAATTCATGCATATACCTGTATACTTATGTTATTTTAAACAATTTAAAACAACATAATATATTTTCAATATATACTAGATGTACATGTTCACTAATTAATTAACTTGTTTAATTAATTTAATTCTATTAATCTTATTAATAAATTTGAAATTTGAAATTAATGTGAATAGGTTTTCAAACATGTCGAAAAATTCTGTTATATTATAACTTTTATAATAAACATATTTCATTGTAAATTTAACCGCCAAATTTAAAATCCTTAACTTGAATATCCAAAACGACTTTGAAAATTAGTGCAAGGCCCAACTCAAGTTGGGCCTTTTCTATTAAGGGAAACCTTTGGGCTCGTTTCACTTTTCAGGCCAGGCTGGTAACCAGGCAGGACAAGATATTTGATTACCCAGTTCCAATTCTAGACAATATACTAAGTGGACAGGTTTAATTATTTAGCCTTAATAAGACTAATTTAAACCGCATAGGCTACTGGTCTCTGAAACCATTGTTGGAACTAAGCCAGCACATAACAGAAGAAATGAGTGAATTTAAAAAAAGTCCATTTTGGATCTTTAACGATCCTATGAATTCTAAATGTATATTAGATGCAATCTAATAAAACATTAAATAAAGTCTTAATTTATTCATAGTTGGTTAAAAGGAAGTTTAAAATTAATTTAGTTTAAACATATAGTGTATCAAATGCACTCAACAATTATTTATAAGAGTTAATTTAGAGAAGGAAACCTTTCGTTTCTTTCCTTAAAAATAGGTAATTAATTGAGAGCATAATAAACAATGTATGGAGAGAGAAACCTTCCATTTTCTCTCTCTGTCTAATTAAATTGACCGAGTCATTAAACAATATTAATTGGCAATTTATTCATCATATAAAATATAACTATTGTCCAGATGTACTTTACTGTAAATTATGTAAGTGCAGCAAATCAGATAGTGTATACGATATTTCCAACATATATGCCTTTATTGTCCATAGTATTATTTAAAATACATATAGATACGTATATTTACATTTATATACAATACACATATACATATACATATACATATAAATGAGATAAAATTAAGTGTCGCTTTTATAACTCCAAAAAGACAAAAGTTTTGAACCTAATTTCAAAACTGAAAGGTTTTACGATTAAAATTATGATTTTACATAAATGTCCATCATATAAATTTTAATTTAGATTTTATATATGTGTGTGTGTGTGTGTGTGTGTGTGTCTACACACACATGCACATAAAATATGTGTGTACATATATATACATACAAAAATCATTGTAAATAATGTTTTAAACTGAATACATCTTTGTGTTAAAATTTATAATTCAGTATATGTTCCAATATAAAGTAACAACTAAAGCCTAACTTCAGTTTAAAAGGAAATCCAAGGCTTTGTGATATTTTGCAATAAATCTAGTTCTGTTTATAAAGAAACCTTTTTTTATACAACTTTAAACAGAAGTATGCAAAAACCAAAAGATTGAATTTAAATAGTAAACACAAAACATACGTAAAACTACATATGTTTTCTATCTGAATCAATAGTAGGAATATTTTATTAATTAATACTTAGATTTTGACCAAAAAAATTAAATACAAACTAGAAACAACAACAAAATAGAAAGGACAAATCAAACACATATTTATATGTTGCAAAGGTTTCAGATCTAAATAGTTAAGCAATACGAAATATAATTAAATATTGGATCATATAATGCAGATCTAATAATGACAATATGAATTGGCAAACAATCAAAATATATCGTAAAACAGAGTCAAATTAAAATAACATGATGAACATGTGTAATTAATTAAGATGGAGCAAAAGGGATCTAATCTATTTGATCAGATAAACAAATACATTGATGAGATGAAATAGGTGATGGATCTAAATTACATAAACAAGTTGAATTATGAATATATAAAATTAGAATTATTACCTTGAGACGTTGTCAAGAGAATGCACCTTAAATGATGAATCAAAGGCTCTTAGATTCCATGAATCAATCTCCGAATTTTGCAAGAATTAAGGCATTAGAACCACCTTTTTGTTATTAATTTTATTCAATATTTTATTTTGGAAATTTAAAGGTTAGGAAACCATGAAAATTCAAATTTATCTGATAGATGGGCAAAAGGGATTATTGTTACATGACAAAAATCGGTATTAAAAGAAAATAAATGGAGATGTGTTAGTAATGATAGAAACCTTTCATGTTGCTTTCTTGAAACTCTCCCAAATTAATTCCTTTTTAAATGTTAATCAAATCCTATCTCTCTCTTCTAGATGCATAGCTAGCCATAGATGCTGCCACATGGGCCCTCAAAATTTTCCGAAATCTCGTTAGCATCGACACATTTAAATCCAACTCAAATGTGCGTGAATTTATAACTTTTATATACGTTCGCTATTAAATGCCAATGTTATTAAAATAAATTAAAATAAAATTTTAATAATTAATATTTCACAAATACTAATTGATTTAATTTATTTAAAGCCCTCTTTTTAGTATTTATCTTGTTTAAATCAAATTTAAACACTCTAAAGATATCATATATCGATACGCACGTTTATAACTTATATATACACACTTTACTAAATGTTAAGGGCATTCAAACATATTAAATAAAATTTAGTAATTAATATTTCATAAATATTAATTAATTTAATTAATTTATAGTAATTATAAATTAATTAAATTTTGTGGTTCATATAGAGCATTCATCATTTCAGTTGTGAGACATAAAGATGTAAATTCAGTCGGCGACTAATATCAAACTATTCGAATAGTAACATTCACTCTTCACTTAGCAGATGGTGTGACATTTTGGCTGAATTTATCGCTTGTGCATCATTAATAAAATCTAGTTCAACTTACTATAAGCGGTACCCGATAGTGACATTATTTACACCAATTCTCTTCGTCAAAACCATATCACTTTGGATTTATGGAATTTGGTAATGGTCAAAATTCCAGTATCATCCCCATTCAACTTTACAGTCCAAACACAAAATCCTAGGTTCATAATAACAATTGTTTTAACCAAATGCTCTGGCGAGAGACTTTACTTTGAGTTGACTTCAGTTGACCATGATACTAACCTCACACAACTAAGGAGACGAATCCTCTTTTGAGTAGTGTTTCACTTCCAGTGCTTTCACTCAACCCTACTATAGTCTTTCATTAGACATCATACCTTGATCTAACTATAATCAAAGCGGAGCTTCCACAATGAAGATCGACAGTATCCTCAAGTCAAGAGAATTGCATAAATTAGTCACATCGATATTTTATGTTTGACCTTAGTTATATTAACGAACAAAAAACTATCAAGTGAGTCATTCCATAGTTATCCGATAATTATCGGTTCGTAACCCCTAGGTCCCCTTAGCAGTCATGGGTAGTACACTGCCTAATATTTGAAAAGCGTTACGTACTCTAGTCTTAATGGATAAATTGATATTCGATCTCGATGCATCTTGACTAGGAACATTTAAAATGGTATATTTAATTTTATTGCGATAAATTAATCACGGGTACAACACTTTATAACTACTATCACAAAAACATATCATTTATGGATTGTATGTTTAATATATTATGTTTAATTATCTATAACACATTATAATAAATATATAACAGAAAGAAGAAACACCTTTATTTCGAACGAGAATTGATTTCAGAGTTATTGATGTTTAATAAACTACAAAATTGCCCCTATGGCATATCCCTAACTATATCACTAAGTACTTTTGCAAATCCATTCAAAGGGTTTTAAGAATAATGTTACCTAATACAAGCCAAAGACCATTTTGCTTATACTTATCTTTAAATCATTCTTTTAAAGATCTATTTACATCCCTAAGTACAGTCCAAAAGAGGTGAAGATTAATGCTATTAACACATTGTCATAACAAACCCAAAACCATTTTATACTTGTTTCTATCTTTGAAAACATTTATTTTAAAGTTCTAAGTTCATATTTGGACTAGTTCAGCATTTGACTAGTTAACTATTTCAAGTTCTAAAAATGATTATTTATAGAAATCATGATTTGTACGCTTAACTCGTTTTCAACATTCCAACTTAACTATTCCTCATTTATGAGTGAATCCAGGTAATTTAGAGCATTGGTTGCATAGAAGCCTTGCCTAGACACTTCGTTGTTGAATCTCACAAATAGATAAGTCTACCTCGTCGGATTTTAGGGTTAAGTACAGTATTAATGATTTCAATAAACAATAATAAATCAACACGATTAACATGTTTCTGACATTCTCCAACTTACTATTCCTCGATCAATTGGGAAACTGGTAGGTTAGAGCTCTATTTCTCCGTCCCTACTCGACATCAATCTTTACTCCCACAAATAGAAAAGCCTTACTTCGTCGGCTTTCAGTGTTAAGCATAGTTAATTACTTTTCAAATAAGTAAAAAAAATTAATCATTTGTCCATTAAGCAATTACTAGTCCCATTCTAAACCTTTGATTTTTAATTTAAAACCCTTTTAGAAATGACATATATAAGTATAGTAATTTATTTACAAAACTAGATATTAAATAAACCATTTTAGAAGATATTGTTGCATAAGATATAAAATAGTCAACATATTTTCTAAAAAATATTATACTTAAAAATGAATTTTAATTACTTTATAAACTTGTAATAGGTTTTAAAAATTTACTCAAAATATTACTTGATTTATAAAATCCTTAAAAACTTGAAAATGACATATTTTCTATATATTCCGACAAAACATCTCTTCTTTAAAAATTCACAACTAATTCTTAAAAATTCATAAAGATATCAAACCACTTTTAAAATACTTTAACAAGATTTAGTAAACCCTAGTAAAAAGAATGAAACAAAATAATTGAACCTAAATATCCTTTAACCTTTTAAGTCCAAAAATCCCGTCTAAATAGGGCAGTTTTGTACCAGTGATGTTTTGGCCACTTTTCGAGACGTTACTTAACTTTTTACTATTCAAGCTTTTAATAGCAATAAACATACATATAAAACATTATACATATAGTGGGAAATATCTAAGGATCTCTCTATAAAGTTCCATAGCAATTGCCAAATACAAGACAATTCACTACTGAATCTACAACGACTATAGTTATAAGTGCACTTTCAAATCCGAGTCTGTTTCAAGCCAAAGTCCATCTATAACTTATGTGCTTTATTCAGGTCTTGTCATAATTCATACAAGTCCATTTCAAGTATTTTTAAGTCCATATACATGGATTACATATGTTATTTACTTTTAAAGTAAGAATCGAAAGCAATGTTTTAACATAAATTAACAACAATTCAAACGACATAAACACAATCAAACACAAACATATATGTGTTATATTTTCATTCATAGTGAAATGATAACTCTCCTTTAACCACACAAACAATTAAGATCTAAAAACCCAAGCCAAACCCAATCCTTGCAACCACTTTATCTTCCTCCTTCCTGCTCTTTGCACTTGTTTTTAGCCTCCACCGCCCAAATAATACTCATGGCCTATCATAATAGGGAGAGCATGACTTTGCTTCTTTGACTTTTGGCTTAGTGGAAGGTTTTATAATATTATATTAAGCCTTATAGAAAAGTTTGAAGTGATTTGGAGTTGGATTCGCAGCTATTTCATTTAGAATATTTACTAAAGAAGGAGATGAAGAAGCCATCAAAGGAGCTTGGTTTTCATTTGTGATTTTGTGATTATACTCTAAGATATGTCTCTCCTTATATAAGCAATGAATGGTGTTGCCTAAGCTTGCACTTCCCATCCCCCCTCCCCCCACACACCATGCTATGGAAGCTTCACCTCCCATTATTTCTTCTTTATGTCACTTCTCCTTTAGACTAATTACCATTATACTCTCACCATTATAATATCTTTTATCCTAAATGTGACGACCCTGAATTTTAGACCATTGAAATTGAAATATTTAATTGATTTTAAATATTTGAATGATGGTTTAGCTTGAATTTCAAATATAAACATGGATTTGGCAATTAAATTATTGAATTTAATTTATTGAAGTTGGGTAAAAATTTGAATCTTCAGTTTCAAGCTGATTAAAAATATTTTCAAAGCTTAGAAAATTTATATTGACAATACTGAAGATTTTTGAAGCTTTAGAATTTAGTTTGGAAATTCTTTGTTCGGTTTTGAATTTATATCGTTTAAATCGATATTTAAAAATAGCCTTCCGGGACACTATCTCGGAATTCGACGAAACTAGTTCCGTTGGATCCGTAATAGTGTTTTATTGCCGGATTTCAATTTCCGTAGTATTCGGAGTTGTCATGTGACCATACGTTTAATAAATGCGTTGAATTTATATCGAAAATTTAATTATTATAGCTGGTCCAAAAAGCTATCTTCTCCATATGATCAAATTTGGATTCGAAACTTTTTCCATTATGGTCGGAATGAGGGAATAACCTTATAAATATCTGGCGGCATGCCTCGATTGGAGGTCGAGATTTTAAGTTGCGTAATTTGATATGATTTAAATTTGAATTCAAAATAAAAATATTATATATTTTCATTATTGTAGCAATAGACACGTTGAAGGAAAATTCAACCACGTGTTCGTTGGGTATACACACATCTTTTTATTTTGATTGTGGCTGAGCATTTGGTTTAAAAAGAAAAAAAGAAAAACGAAAAAACCATTTTCTCGTTTAAAACAAAAACAAAATAAAAGGAATGGTCGCGTTCCTCTACTTTTTTGAAATCAAATCTCCTTAAAATTTTCGTTTTAGCCGAAGAGAAAAAAATCGATTACAATAAGAGATTGCCGAACTCTTTCTCCTTCTCAAAACCCAAACTCAGTTCACAATATACAATCGAGTTCGGCAAATCGAAAGGAAATCAAATTAAGTCGCGATGTCGAAGGCCACTCAATAGGGTAGGGCGACGCTCAGTAGGCCTAGCCGCGTCGCTGATGAACTCTTCTTCATCAACATTGAGGGTTGCGCGACTTTGGGGTTGTCATAGGGTTTTAGGATTTGTCGCGTTCTTGCTCACGGTGGCTCGAAGCGATGGCGGCTCGTCAATGGAAGTTCAAAAAGGCAATGGTGATCTGGGTTCCCCATGTAACGGTGAGGTGGTGTTCATCTCGATTTGATGGAGATGACGCATGCATGAGTGAGAGGAGTGGGCTGATGCCAAGGAGGTTCGATAAACTAGGTATGATTTCTTTATCATTTTTTCAAATCTGAATTTGTATTTTGAAAGGAAATGAATTTGAAAAATAATAATATATATTATAGTGTGGCAAAGTATAATCCTGTCTTATTATATGGGTTAGAAGGAAGTTTTGATTCGGAAAAAATAAAAAATAAAATACTGTTTATTACAGTAATTTGAAAAGAAATCAGTAAATGGAAAAAGAAAAAGAATATATATTATGGATATATATATATATTTAAGAATTGTAGAATTTTAAAATATGTATGGATTGTTTTTTATATGCAGTTTTAAAATGAAAATAAAATCACGGGTTAAATTATTATCAAATGGAATTTAATCGTTCGATTTTATTCGAATATTAGTGAAATCATATAATTGTTATGCAAGGTCAAAACCATGAAATCAAGTCCGGAATGGAAATGGGTTGCATGCGTAGTAAAAGGTGAGAACTTCTCACTCAAAGAAATTGATGCTTGGTTAATTTTAAATAAATAGATTCAAAATTATTGATTGTGTGCTTGGATGATTGAAATAGACCCTATGCGCCGCATAATAGCGGATGATATTATATTTAAACCCATATACCGCGATATTCCACCTCGAAGTGGAATTAGTATTATATATGTATTTGGAGTTGATTTTCCGCATTATATAGCAGATGAGACCCTATGCGCCGCATAATAGCGGATGATATTTGTAACGACCCAGAATTTTTATTAATTAAAATTTGTATATTTAATTAATTTTAAATATTAATAAGTGAAATTGTAAATTTTATTTCGAATAATTAGATTTAATTGGATTTAAATCGATAATTTAATATGTTAAAATACAGAAATAATTGAAAATTGGTTTTAATATGATTAAAAATGATTTGTAAAATTTTATTTTATCATGTTGGAGTTATAACAATATTTTATAACTTTTAAAATTGAATTTAAAGTTAATTTGTGAAGATTGAATATTTTAATATTTAAATCGACTAGTGAAATTAGCCATTTTTCGAACAGTCTCAGAATTGGACGAAACTAGTTCCATTGGATCCGTAATAGTTTGTTATTATCGGATTGCAATTTCGTAGCAATCGGAGTTTTCGTTTGACCGTGGCAGCTCGAAACGAATTGAAATTGTTTTAATATTAATTTGGCGAGTTAAAATAGTCATTTTTAAAACAGTCTCGGATTTCGACGAAACTAGTTTCATCGGATCCGTAATGTAATATTATTGTATGGTTTCAAATTTAATGTCAATCGGATTTACCATTTGTCCGGTGCAAGCTAAAACGCCTAGAAATTTGATTTACCGATTTAATTTAAAATCGAACGTTTATTGCCATAACTCGCACAGATGACCGAATTAGCTCCCGAAACACGTTCCATTGTGTTCGGAACGCGGGGTAAACCTTAGAAACGCTAACCGGCACGCTTCGTTTGGAGTTCGGAAATTCCGGGATGAATAGTGTTCGTGAAATTTTCTATATAAACCCCTCCCTCTTCATAAATTTGCAAAATTCTAAAAACCTAACCCTAATTATACACAGCCGCCGCCTCCAATATTTCCTATGGCCGAAAATCAATCTCTTTTCCTCCTCAATCTTTCCAAATCCACACGTTTTTAGCAAAAGTTGTCAACTAATAAATTGAAGAGCATGACGAGATCCATATGTTCAATGGTTAAGATCGAGATTAACGAAGTAGATTATCTGCAATTCGAGCTTGAAGGCCTAACAGTCGTGCACATTTTCCCATGTCATGTGGAGGCCAAGCTTGGCCGCAACCTGGCCGTGGGTGGAGTTGGAGCACGCGCGCGTGGTGGAAGTCTCGGATCGAGTTGAAGCAGCTTGTTGAGGTCGCGATTTGGAACCCTAATTTGAAGCTTGTGGGTTCTAGCACGCGAGTTGTTTACTGGGAACGAAGATGGAGATGCAACAGGGGACGGCCAGATTTGCATATCATCGAAATGTGCGGCCCTGATTAATTTGGTTTAGAAAAATATAATATATGTTGTAAAATTTATATATATAAATTCGTGTAACTTTAAAAATTCATATCTTTTTCATACGAGGTCGAAAACGCGCGAAACCAGTTGCGTTGGGTTCGTATGGATGAGCACTACGCTATGGAACTGGATTGGAGAAATTTGGAATTAATGAGAATTTCGGGTAAAATTAAACGCTCGTTTAATTTTATTCGAAATAAAAGCTGAAAACGAAATTGAAATCAAGGTGAGAACTTCTCACTCAATCGAATCGGTTTCGATTTTAATTTTGAATAGTTAGATTTAAAATTCTTGAATGTATGTTTGAATGATGATTGTTATCTATTAATTGTTAAAATAGACATCATGCGCCGTTAGTAAGCAGATGTTATTTATTAAAAACATATACCGCGAATATTTCACAGTACAATGAAATTGGTATTATTTATGTACTTGGAGTTGATTTCCCGCATTATATAGCAGATGAGACCCTATTACGCCGTCTATTAAGCGGATAATATTTCGAATCTCATATACCGCGATAATTCCGTACTGGAACGGAATTGGTATTGTGCTAACATCTTTGGATGCAGAAAAACAGGTTGGAGGGATCCGACTGGATTCCTCAACAGTATTTATTTGATTTAAGATATTTTGATATTTGATTGATTATCATATCGATATATGATGTCGTTGTTGTCGTGATTGGCTATTTGGTGTGTGGCATCATTGGGCCAATTTTGGAATTTTAAAAGGATTTTTAAAATGATTTTTGAAAGTATACGTTTATAAAATATTTTTTAGAATTCATTCATTTTAAATAAATAAACATTATAATTTTAATGTTATAGAAATTATGATTTTTGAGAAATATAGTTAAAAGTTGATTTTTGAAAATATGGGATAAATGATTTTATAAAATAGTTTAAATTGGGATTTTTAAATTTATTGTAAAAAGTTCAAATAATAGATTTGAAAAAAAAGAAATTTGATTATTTTATAAATCAAAGAAAATGTGAAATTTTAAAGGAGTTTAAAGACGTTTTAAAATATTAATATAAATTGATTTATAAATTGATATTTATAAATTAAAATATTTGAGTTATAAAACGAGTTTTTATAAGTGTTAGAATGAATTGTAAATGAGTTTTATAAATGAATGAAATTTATAGAATTATAACGGTGAAGTTATAAATGAAATTTTATAAGCAGTAGATTTATAAAATTTGTAAAGTTATTAAAAGAATAGATTTGGGTAAATAAATGAATCTTACAAGTTATAAGATTTATAAATTGGGAAGTTTAAAAGAACGATTTGGTAAACAAATAAATTATGAGCATTTAACTTATAATATGAACTTTTGGTATACAATTGACTTATACATTGAAATAGCTTAATAAAGGAGATTTATAAAAGGAAGTTGTTATAAAATAAATAGAAATGGAATTTATAAACATTGTTTTATAAATCCGCAAACGACTTATTTTGATAAGTAAATTGTTATAGCTTATTAATGGAGTTATATTCACGTTTTAGACAGTGAATAATCTTTTAAAATAAAATGTATAGAAAGGATGAAATTAGTTAACGAAGTATATTCACGTTTTTGAATAGTGAATAATATGTTAAAGAAACTGTTTTGGATGTGATGTTTTAAATAGAATTAAAACGATCTAACGATGTTTTTTTTAAATGTGTTATGAATCGAAACCATAGATTTCAACATTAATTGTTGAAATAGACGTTTTCGAGAAATAGAAGGAAATGGTAGACTATAACACTGTTGTTATAGCAGATGATTTCCGAAAGGAAATGTTTTATATAGTATTGGGATTTATATATCTATTTTAATTTTGAATCCCTATATTAGTGATTTTAGGTCGTCGTAACGGTGTTTTATGCAACATTCGTTTTGGTCCAAATAAATGTGTTTAAGTGAATGTTTTCTTTAAAGAATGAAATATATACTTGATTTCGGTTTAAGTATATTGAATGTTTTCCAAGTGTTGAAAATAAATGAATTTGTGAATTACATATTAATAAATAAGTATGGAAATGTTTTTCCAATGTGAAATGAAACGTTTTGAGAATTTATCTTTTTGAAGATAAATTGAAAATGAATAATTGAAATCGTATATTCATAAATATTTTGGAATGTAAATTCACTATGGAATTTATAAATGAAAAGGGGAATTTGGTTAAAAATAAACGTTGATTTAATTTTGAAGTGTGGGAATTAATTTACGGATTTGGAACGTAAATATAAAGTAAATCGTTAAGGATTTATTTAATTGGTTTAAATGAACCATGTTGAAATGAAAATATTTTCGCATAAGGAAAATGATTGAAATTTGTTTTCAAAAGTGGTAAAGGTGAAAAGTGATTTGAAAATTGTTTTCAAATGGTTGAAGTGTGAAAATTATATATCTTGTAAAGATATTTTTGGAAAATAAAATAATTTGGAAAATTTATTTGGAATCTGGTGATGTTGTGCATATCCATTGATAGTTCAATAACCGACTATCAATAGTTACGTTTGAATGGGTATTTGTTGTGATTTGCTTGAATTTGAATGCCGCACTTATTTTAAATAAGCGCTCACTATTCGGGTTAGCCGGGAAAGGACCTTGGGGTCGTATAACCCATTCTGAATATGTGATACGTCGTTATGAATTGCATTTGAAGACCGGTGTTGAAGAATGGATATTTTCAAAAGCGGAAGGACAACTCGTCGAATGTCTTTGCATCGACTGGTCCCCGGTATAGAGACTCCATATGTGATGAGAAGTCCGGTCGTGATTAGTGAATATCTGGATTGCAAGGACTTCTTTGTAAGTGCCTTCGGTTCTCTTCGATCTCGGAACAGACTTGTATGGATTGTATGTCTGACATTACAAATTGAGATATAAAGCTGATTTCTTTCAAATATATTTCTGTTGGTGGCGGAGAATTTATTCTCTTAGCTTAACACCCTTCTTTGAGACGTACGAGCTAAGAGGTTATGTAGTTGAGGTTTATCAGCGATGTACTCCCAATTTGGTAATGTGACATGCTGAGTGTTGCTGTGAAATGATCATTGTTTGATCATTTGTGATATGATTATTTGTTTGATCATTTATCTTTGTGATCATTACTTTGATCATTTGTTGACCCAAAGCATGGCTTTGTATCAAAGCGTGGCTTTGTGGATGAGACTTCGTCGGACCTCACACCCCGGAAATGGTCAAAACAGGAAGGATGCGGCAAGGTTATTAGAGGTAGCGCCCTTTAGTGTATGTCATTCCTTCTGGATAGAGGTGGTATCATTGTATGGAGCCCAGATATTTAACCTATGTTGTTGCTGCAAATTTTTGTGGTTGTTGGAAATCGAGGATCCTCGGATGTAGATCGGTTACGATCGGGGGATGGCATATTCGTGTCAGTAGTTACCCAATTAGGGGTAACCCGGCCTTGTGTTGGCAGAGATCCGGTTTGGTTCTCGGGACGTCATTCCAGAGGCGTTTCCATGTGGCAATGGGAAGTTCCTTGGCCTGACCATTAGTTGGAAATCCAAAGAAACAATACGAGCCTTGTACGGTTTTAGTTGTAGAACCTGTTTCCTCAGGAGGTAGCTATAGCAGGCATAATATAATGGTACCTATGCTGGCTAAGATTTATATTCTACTTTCGAAATGTTTTCTACACTATGCACTAATAATAATATCAAAAATGATTTGATTTTACGTAGTAAGCATCTTTGACTAACATAAGAAGAAATCTCCTCCAAGTCTGCGTTTGCATTGTGTGTGTGGTGGGAGGTCTTATGGTAGTCTCATTTTCTAAAAAGCTGCGAATCTATAGAAAAAATTATCCTGTTGTTTGTTTTTAAAGATAAACTGTTTTAAGTTCTCACACCAGTCACATGACTGACTCGGAGTTTATTGTTTTCCTTCCTAAACTCCGGGTGCCCACCAATTTCCACACGGGCAGTTTAGAGTCAGGTTTATCAGGATATTCTGGAATTCAGGAGTTGCTGGATGGCATAGCATATTATTTATTGTATATAGTATTTATTTTCCGCTGTTTGTTGTTGTACACTCTGATGATGTAATGTAATGTAATATGATGTAATATAATAACTGATATAGTTCTTTGTTTAAAAGATTATTCATTTATCTATTATATGTTGTTCCGCTGCGATTGTGAGATTTTGATATTGTTCTGTTGTTTTCTTTCTGTTCTGTTCTACCTTTTCTCTCTTCTTCTATCTCTTTCTTTTTCTTAAAAACCCTAAGAATTCGTATTTCCGTTCATCTTGAGTTAGTCAATGGAGATTAGTGTCTATTCAAGGAGTACGGATTTGCGGGTCTTTACATTTGGTATCAGAGCATATGGTTAAGCGACAACCATGGCTCTGTTGGGTATTACTCATTAGAGATAGAGTCAGTAGTACTCTAAAATGAGTTGAGTGTAATAATAGATATGAGAGCGTATTTGTTAGTGAATATTAAATAGTTTTATATTGTGATGATTGGTTTGTTGAGTGGCATATGAACTTTCGTCGGCCCAGTCTGCGCAACTGTATCGAAGGGGTTTCTAAACACTTGAATAGAACAATTCGACACTACATTGTTTTAATTGGGTAAATGAAATAATTTTACCTTGATTATATTTTATACATAAAAGAATAATTTTTCAGAATTATTAAAGTATATAATTGATTGCTTGGTTGTTGAATAAGTTAAATAAATTGATTTGGATTTGAAATGATGTTTGAAAGAGAATATAACTTAAGTAAAGTTGAATGGAGTTGATTTTGTTGTCGAAGTAAATTAATGAAGTGAAGTCATTAAGAATTTGAACTTGAGTTATATAAATGAAATTCAACTTTATATTGTTAAAGGAATTAACAATTGAATTGATGAATGGATGAAATATTAATCAATTGAATGTAAATAATTAGGATGAAACAATGAATATAAGTGTTAATTCATTAAAAGCTAATGTTATTGGAAATTGAGTAAATTGAATGAAAGTCAATTAAATATCAACCAATTGGAATTAAAAGTGAAAATTTTAGACCAAATTGAATGTAAATTGAATAATTTGGTTATGTTGAATATACATTGGTTGTTATATGGTTGTAAATTGATTGTGTATAATTCATTAAGTGTCAATGAAGTTGAATTGATAAAATTGAAAGCTATGAAATTGAATTCAAATTGAAAGTGAAGTAAATGAACTTGAATAGAATTGAATTTGATTTGGAAATGAACCAACTTGAATATGAATAAATGAATAAATTGGAAAACCAATTCATTGAATATTAATGAGAAGTGAATTTATATTGATTTTGGTGGTTGCATTTGTTGTTTAGTTGCATTCGCTATATTATGCAGTTGTTATGTTGCTATATGATGTATATTGATATTTTTTTCATATATGCATGTTCTCATGTTCTTGTTGAGTGTTTAGTATGTGCGGATTACGCTTGTTTCGCATTTGGAGCTTGCTTTCGCGTTATATTAGCCGTATATGCTCGCTAATAATAAATAAGGTACATATCTCAGATTACATACCGTACATTTATAATTTTTCCCTGCGGGATGCCTCATCACTCAATGAGATGTATATTTGTGATATATATACTGTCATTTTTTTTGGATCGGGCCGCGCAAAGGAGACTATGGCGAATTTTTCCGAAAATTTAAGGCGTTAGAAAAAATTTGAGAAAATTGGGAAATTTTTGATAACTAAGTATGATTTGAAAACTTAGTAAAGTATTGTAAGAAGTTTAACTATGGGTTTTGGGAAAGTTAATAGATTCTGTAACTTTTCTTACTTGGTAATTTCGAGGACGAAATTCTTTTAAGGGAGGAAGTTTGTAACGACCCAGAATTTTTATTAATTAATATTTGTATATTTAATTAATTTTAAACATTAATAAGTGAAATTGTTCAGTCGAATAAATTTTATTTTGAATAATTGGATTTAATTGGATAATTATATCGATAATTTAATATGTTAAAATACAGAAATAATTGAAAATTGGGTTTAATATGATTAAAAATGATTGTAAAATTTTATTTTATCATGTTGGAGTTATAACAATATTTTAGAACTTTTAAAATTGAATTTAAAGTTAATTTGTGAAAATTGAATATTTTAATATTTAAATCGACTAGTGAAATTAGCCATTTTTCGAACAGTCTCAGAATTGGACGAAACTAGTTCCATTGGATCCGTAATAGTTTGTTATTATCGGATTGCAATTTTCGTAGCAATCGGAGTTTCCTTTTGACCGTGGCAGCTCGAAACGCATCGAAATTGTTTTAATATTAATTTGGCGAGTTAAAATAGTCATTTTTCAAACAGTCTCGGATTTCGATGAAACTAGTTTCATCGGATCCGTAATGTAATATTATTATATGGTTTCAAATTTTATGTCAATCGGATTTACCGTTTGTCCGGTGCAAGCTAAAACGCCTAGAAATTTGATTTACCGATTTAATTTAAAATCGAACGTTTATTGCCATAACTCGCACAGATGACCGAATTAGCTCCCGAAATACGTTCCATTGTGTTTGGAATGCGGGGTAAACCTTAGAAATGCCAACTGGCACGCTTCGTTTGGAGTTCGGAAATTCCGGGATGAATAGTGTTCGTGAAATTTTCTATATAAGCCCCTCCCTCTTCATAAATTTGCAAAATTCTAAAAACCTAACCCTAATTATACACAGCCGCCGCGTCCAATATTTCCTATGGCCAAAAATCAATCTCTTTTCCTCCTCAACCTTTCCAAATCCACACGTTTTTAGCAAAAGTTGTCAACTAATAAATTGAAGAGCATGACGAGATCCATATGTTCAACGGTTAAGATCGAGATTAACGAAGTAGATTATCTGCAATTCGAGCTTGAAGGCCTAACAGTCACGCATGTTTTCCCATGTCATATGGAGGCCGAGCTTGGCCGCAACCTGGCCGTGGGAGAAGTTGGAGCACGCGCGCTTGGTGGAGGTCTCGAATCGAGTTGAAGCAGCTTGTTGAGGTCGCGATTTGGAACCCTAATTTGAAGCTTGGTGGGTTCTAGCACACGAGTTGTTTACTGGGAACGAAGATGGAGATGCAACAGGGTACGGCCAGATTTTCATATCATCGAAACGTGCGGCCATGATTAATTTGGTTTAGAAAAATGTAATATATGTTGTAAAATTTATATATATAAATTCGTGTAACTTTAAAAATTCATATCTTTTTCATACGAGGTCGAAAACGTGCGAAACCAGTTGCGTTGGGTTCGTATGGACGAGCATTACGCTATGGAATTAGATTGGAGTCGTTTGGAGTTAATGAGAATTTCGGGTAAAATTAAACGCTCGTTTAATTTTATTCGAAATAAAAGCTGAAAACGAAATTGAAATCAAGGTGAGAACTTCTAACTCAATCTAATTGGTTTCGATTTTAATTTTAAATAGTTAGATTTAAAATTCTTGAATGTATGTTTGAATGATGATTGTTATCTATTGATTGTTAAAATAGACATTATGCGCCGTTAGTAAGCGGATGTTATTTATTAAAAACATATACCACGAATATTTCACAGTACAGTGAAATTGGTATTATTTATGTACTTGGAGTTAATTTCCCGCATTATATAGCGGATGAGACCCTATTGCGCCATCTATTAAGCGGATAATATTTTAAATCCCATATACCGCGATAATTCCGTACCGGAACGGAATTGGTATTGTGCTAACATCTTTGGATGCAGGAAAATAGGTTGGAGGGATCCAACTGGATTCCTCAACGGTATTTATTTGATTTCAGATATTTTGATATTTTATTGATTATCATATCGATATATGATGTCGTTGTTGTCGTGATTGACTATTTGGTGTGTAGCATCATTGGGCCAATTTTGGAATTTTAAAAGGATTTTTAAAATGATTTTTGAAAGTATACGTTTATAAAAAAAAATTGGAATTGATTCATTTTAAATAAATAAACGTTATAATTTTAATGTTATAGAAATTATGATTTTTGAGAAATATAGTTAAAAGTTGATTTTTGAAAATATGGGACAAATGATTTTATAAAATAGTTTAAATTGGGATTTTTAAATTTATTGTAAAAAGTTCAAATAATAGATTTGAAAAAAAGAAATTTGATTATTTTATAAATCAAAGAAAATGTGAAATTTTAAAGGAGTTTAAAGACGTTTTAAAATAATAATATAAATTGATTTATATAAAAGATTTATAAATTGATATTTATAAATTAAAATATTTGAGTTATAAAACGAGTTTTTATAAGTGTTAGAATGAATTGTAAATGAGTTTCATAAATGAATGAAATTTATAGAATTATAACGGTGAAGTTATAAATGAAATTTTATAAGCAGTAGATTTATAAAATTTGTAAAGTTATTAAAAGAATAGATTTGGGTAAATAAATGAATCTTATAAGTTATAAGATTTATAAATTGGGAAGTTTAAAAGAACGATTTGGTAAACAAATAAATTATGAGCATTTAACTTATAATATGAACTTTTGGTATATAATTGACTTATACATTGAAATAGCTTAATAAAGGAGATTTATAAAAGGAAGTTGTTATAAAATAAATAGAAATGGAATTTATAAACATTGTTTTATAAATCCGCAAACGACTTATTTTGATAAGTAAATTGTTATAGCTTATTAATGGAGTTATATTCACGTTTTATACTAGCTATTTTGGGTCGTCGTAACGGTGTTTTACGCAATATTTGTTTTGGCCCAAATAAATGTGTTTAAGTGAATGTTTTCTTTAAAAAATGAAATATATACTTAATTTCGGTTTAAGTATATTGAATGTTTTCCAAGTGTTGAAAATAAATGAATTTGTGAAGTACTTATTAATAAATAAGTATGGAAATGTTTTTCCAATGTGAAATGAAACGTTTTGAGAATTTATCTTTTTGAAGATAAATTGAAAAAGAATAATTGAAATTGTATATTCATAAATATTTTGGAATGTAAATTCACTATGGAATTTATAAATGAAAAGGGGAATTTGTTTAAAAATAAACGTTGATTTATTTTTGAAGTGTGGGAATTAATTTACGGATTTGGAACGTAAATGTAAAGTAAATCGTTAAGGATTTATTTAACTGGTTTAAATGAACCATGTTGAAATGAAAATATTTTCGCATTAGGAAAATGATTGAAATTTGTTTTCAAAAGTGGTAAAGGTGAAAAGTGATTTGAAAATTGTTTTAAAATGGTTGAAGTGTGAAAATTATATATCTTGTAAAGATATTTTTGGAAAATAAAATAATTTGGAAAATTTATTTGGAATCTGGTGATGTTGTGCATATCCATTGATAGTTCAATAACCGACTATCAATATTTAACTTTGAATGGGTATTTGTTGTGATTTGCTTGAATTTGAATGCCACACTTATTTTTAAATAAGCGCTCACTATTCAGGTTAGCCGGGAAAGGACCTTGGGGTCGTATAACCCATTCCGAATATGTGATACGTCGTTATGAATTGCATTTGAAGACCGGTGTTGAAGAACGGATATTTTCAAAAGCGAAAGGACAACTTGTCGAATGTCTTTGCATCGACTGGTCCACGGTATAGAGACTCCATATGTGATGAGAAGTCTGGTCGTGATTAGTGAATATCTGGATTGCAAGGACTTCTTTGTAAGTGCCTTCGGTTCTGTTCGATCTCGGAACAGACTTGTATGGATTGTATGTCTGACATTACAAATTGAGATATAAAGCTGATTTCTTTCAAATATATTTCTGTTGGTGGTGGAGAATTTATTCTCTTAGCTTAACACCCTTCTCTGAGACGTACGAGCTCAGAGGTTATGTAGTTGAGGTTTATCAGCGATATATTCCCAATTTGGTAATGTGACATGCTGAGTGTTGCTGTGAAATGATCATTGTTTGATCATTTGTGATATGGTCATTTGTTTGATCATTTATCTTTGTGAACATTACTTTGATCATTTGTTGCCCCAAAGCATGTCTTTGTATCAAAGCGTGGCTTTGTGGACGAGACTTCGTCGGACCTCACACCTCGGAAATGGTCAAAACAGGAAGGATGCGACAAGGTTATTAGGGGTAGCGCCCTTTAGTGTATGTCATTCCTTCTGGATAGAGGTGGTATCATGGTATGCAGCCCAGATATTTAACCTATGTTGTTGCTGCAAATTTTTGTGGTTGTTGGAAATCGAGGATCCTCGGATGTAGATCAGTTACGATCGAGGGATGGCATATTCGTGTCAGTAGTTACCCAGTTAGGGGTAACCCGGCCTTGTGTTGGCAGAGATCCGGTTTGGTTCTCGGGACGTCATTCCAGAGGCGTTTCCATGTGGCAATGGGAAGTTCCTTGGCATGACCATTAGTTGGAAATCCAAAGAAACAATACGAGCCTTGTACGGTTTTAGTTGTAGAACCTGCTTCCTCAGGAGGTAGCTATAGCAGGCATAATATAATGGTACCTATGCTGGCTAAGATTTATATTCTACTTTCGAAATGTTTTCTACACTATGCACTAATAATAATATCAAAAATGATTTGATTTTACGTAGTAAGCATCTTTGACTAACATAAGAAGAAATCTCCTCCAAGTCTGCGTTTGCATTGTGTGTGTGGTGGGAGGTCTTATGGTAGTCTCATTTTCTAAAAAGCATTGTGAATCTATAAAAAAAATCCTGTTGTTTGTTTTTAAAGATAAATTGTTTTAAGTTCTCACACCAGTCACATGATTGACTCGGAGTTTATTGTTTTCCTTCCTAAACTCTGGGTGCCCACCAATTTCCACACGGGCAGTCTAGGGTCAGGTTTATCAGGATATTCTGGAATTCAGGAGTTGCTGGAGGCAAGCTGGATGGCATAGCATATTATCTATTGTATATAGTATTGCTTTTCCGCTGTTTGTTGTTGTACACTCTGATGATATAGTGTAATGTAATATGATGTAATGTAATAACTGATATAGTTCTTTGTTTAAAAGATTATTCATTTATCTATTATATGTTGTTCCGCTGCGATTGTGAGATTCTGATATTGTTCTTTTGTTTTCTTTCTGTTCTGTTCTACCTTTTCTCTCTTCTTCTATCTCTTTCTTTTTCTTAAAAACCCTAAGAATTCGTATTTCCGTTCATCTTGAGTTAGTTAATGGAGATTAGCGTCTATTCAAGGAGTACGGATTTGCGGGTCTTTGCAATATTTTATAAGTCGCATATACCGCGATATTCCACCTCGAAGTGGAATTGGTATTTAATTGTTGTGCTAACGTCTGTGGATGAAGGGAAATAGGTTGGTGGGATCCAACTGCATTCCTCAAACATTTGAATTTGTTTCATATGTTGTGTGTTGATTTACTCATAATCTGTGTGTGATTATACTTGTGATTGGAATTGTGGAAGGCCATGATTTAGCCGAATATTTTTTTTTTTTGGTATCGTAGGATACCAGAAATATGAAATTGGATTTTTGGAAATTAAAGTAGGAAAGCCTAGACCGTTATAATTAAAGTATTAAAGTTGATTTTATAATCCGAACGAATTAATTCCAAAATTGTGGGAAAAGATTTTAATATAAATGGATTTTAAAAAATATTGTTTATAAGTTGAAGAATTTATTTAAAATTCGGATTTTAAATGGTTTGGGAGAAATAAAGGGATTTATTTTGAAAGATAATAAATTTTGAAATAAATTTGGAATTTGATTTGGTGTTTTGAAAATGAATTTGGGAAATCGATTTGCAGTTGATTTGGCGTTTTGAAAATAAATTGGAAAATCAATTTGGAAATTTGATTTGGTGTTTGAAATTGAATATTTGGAAATCAATTTGAAAATCGTATATCAATGGATATTTGGAAATTTGAGTTCACAATGGAATTTATAAGGAAAGGGAATCTTGTTTTAAAAATAAACATTGAGTTATTTTTAAGAGTGTGCAAAGGAATTTACGGATTTGGAATATAAATTTAAAATAAATCAAGAAGGGTTTATTAATTGGTTTAAATGGACCATTTTGAAATGGAAAGCGTATTTTCCCTGGAAAGCCGAGTATGTTTTCAAAGTAGCTTTCAAGTATAAATTAAAAGTTCTAGAGTTGGTTTTAAAAGAATATTTTGAAGAAATTATTTTCTTAAGTTATTATGAAAATCTTTATAGTAAAGATTTAATTAATTAATTATAGAAGTGATTATTTAAAGATTTAATTGATAATTGTTTTTGAAAATGGTTATTTAAATAATTGTACTCTATCTACTAATTTTATTTTTTAAAATTAGTTTTGGACTTAAAGTTTATATGTAATATTAGTATAATGTTTTTATAACTAATATTTTTAGTAAAGTGTTTAAAATATTTTTTATTTTAAATATTTCCAAATATATATTTGGATAAGTGATTTAAATAATTTTTAAAAGTATTCAGACTTGGCAGATTTTCAGTGGAAAAAAATGATATCGGGAACCTTATTCCGCGAGTGAAAAGTGATTTGAAATTAGTTTTCAAATGGTTGAAGTGTGAAAATATATCTTGCAAAAATATTTTGAAAATAAATAACTAGGGGAAAATTATTTGAAACCCAGTAATTGTTATGGATGTTGATTGATAGTTAAATAACCGACTATCAATATTGGCCTTTAAATGCCGTTTGACTTTTGATGCGACCGAGGGTCGGATTCCAAATGGATATTCGAAAACCACATCGAACCTTTGTGATTGTGATGGATCTTTTGTTTAAAAGATCAACGTGAAAATTGTTGTGATTTGTTTGAAATCTGAATGTAACACTTATTTTTAAAAAAATAAGCGCTCGTTATTCGGAATAGCTGAGAGAGGACTTTGTGTCATAAAACCCATTCCGAAAAATGATACGACGAAATGCGATTGCATTTGAAGATGGTGTTGAAGACTGGGTATTTTCAAAAGCGAAAGGATTACCTGTCGAATGTCTCTGCACTGAGTTGCTCCGGTATAGAGATTTTATCACTCTTTGTGATGGGGATTCTGGATGTGATTAGTGAATATCCGGATTGCAAGGGCTTCTTTGGAAGTGCCTTCGGTTCTGTTCGATCCCGGAACAGACTTGAATGGATGTGTGTCTGACGTTACACTTTGAGATGTAAAGCTGGTTTCTATCAAATACATTTCTGTCGGTGGCGGAGAATTTATTCTCTTAGCTTAACACTCTTCTCTGAGACGTACGAGCTCAGAGGTTATGTAGTTGATGGTTACTAGTGATACATTCCCAATTTGGTAATGTGGCATACGAAGTGCTGCTAATCATTTGTTGATCGAAGCATGGCTTTTGTGAAAAGCGTAGCTTTGTGGATGAGACTTCATCGAGCCTCACAACCCGAAAATGGTCGAAACAGGAATGTTGCGGCAAGATTTTAGGGGTTGCGCCCCTAGGGCATGTCCATTTCCTTCTGGATAAGAGGTGATATCATGGTATGAAGCCTAGATATTTTACCTATGTTGATGCTACAAATTTGTTATACTTTGTGGTTGTTGCTTTGTGGTTGAGGATCCTCGGATAAAGGTCGGTAACGATCGGGGATGGCATACTTGTGTGTTAGTTACCTATGTTATGGCGTGGTTAAAGCGTGAGGTAACGTCGGCCTTCTTAGCAGAGATCCAGTTAGGTTCTCGGGGGCGTCCTTCCAGAGACGTACCCATTTCGGTAAGGAAGTTCCTTAGCCTGACCATTTGTTGGAAATCCAAAGAAACAATATGCGCCCTGTACGGTTTAGTTGTATAACCTGCCATGGAATGTGGCGGTAACCTGGTATTGAACATGGTATCTATAGTAGGCATACGATGAAATGTTGCATGCTTTCTAAGATTAATGTTATACTTTCGAAATGTTTTCTGTACTATGAACTAAAAAAAATATTCAAAGGTTTTCGCATATCTAGCATTTTTGACTATCATAAGGAGAAATATCCTTCAAGTATGTGTTTGCATTGTGTGTGTGGCGGGAGACCTTATGGCAGTTTCATTTTCCAAAAGCATAGCGGATTTCGTTTTATTTTCTTTGTGAAAATAACTGTTTTTAAGTTCTCACACTAGTCCCGTGACTGGCCTAGAGTTTATTGTTCCCTTTCTAAACTCCGGGTGCCCATAATTTTCCACACGGGCAGCTTAGAGTCAGGTTATCAAATTGGATCTGGATGGATTGCTGTAAAACTCAAGAGACGAGCTGGATGGTGAATCGTACTTCCGTTTACTATTATCTTTTCCGCTATGTATTCAATTGTAAGGACAAGTTCATATGATTGTCCAGTTGTGTGCTATGTAAGTTGTTGTACTCTGATGATGTTGTGATGTAAAACATATACAGTTCTTTTGTTTTAAAGATTATTCATTTATCTATTATATGTTGTTCCGCTGCGAAATGGTAAGATTCTGTTATTGTTTCTATTTCTTCTCCTATCTTCTTCTTCTTAAACCCTAATGGTTCGGTTTTCCGGCATTCGATCGTTTGGCAATTGATACAGTGGGCGTATTGATGTCGACTTTCGGAAGTCGAAAAAATCAGGTCGTTACAATGTGGTATCAGAGCATTTGGTTAAGCGACAACCTTGGCTCTGTTGGGTGTTACTCATTAGAGATGGAGTCAGCAGTACTCTAGAATGAGTCTGAGTGTAATAATAGATATGAGCGCGTATTTGTTAGTGAATATAAAAAATTTTTATATTGTGTTGACTTATCGTTGATTGCTTATAGATGCTGGTCGGTGCAGTTTGGCCAATTGTATCGATAGGGATTTCTAAACTCTTAAACAAGATAAACCGACACAGTATTGTTTTAAAATCGAGTAAATAAAATAATTTTACTCAAACTATTTTGTATAGAAAAGAAATGATTTTTCGTAAATTATTATAGTAGTGTATGGTTTCTTGGATGTTAGGAAGTGATAATATTAAATTATTATCATTGATTATTGAATAAGAAGTTGAAATCATAACTTAAAACTGAGAAATAAAATCCATATACAAATGAGATTTGTAAATATAAATTGTAAATGTGATTTATAATTTGAAATAGAATTCCAGAGGAATATTTGAAAATGTTTTGGAAAGGATTTGAAATTTGGAAATTAAATCCCTTTTTGGTTTGAAAATAATTTTCAAAGGTTTTGGAAAAATGTTTTTGGAGGGATAAAAGCTCTAAACTCTTTTCGATCGCTGGAAAATAATTCCGATGATGATCGCGACATCATCAGTGTTCATTTTCGAGCTTCCAGGAGAGGAATTGCTACCAAATTATTTTTAAAAGGAAGTTGTTTGGAAAACTTGTTTGGGTTTTGGAATTTAAAAGATAATTTGAATTGATTTTGAAAAAATGATTTTGAAATGTTGGAAAGACTCTGGGATCTAATAAAAATAGTTATGGAATAAAAAAAATTAAGTTGGAAAATAAAGTTGTGAATGAATAAATAAATTTACAATTGCATTTGAATGAAATCAAAACTGAATGTTGAAATTCATTTCGAATTTATAAGTAAATAAAACTGGAATTGAAACTGAATATTGAAAACCAATTTGAATTGTGTGAGATAAAAAGAAGTTGTAAAATTAGTTCGAAGTGAACTAAAGATAATAAAGGTGGAAAAAAATGGTTTGAGATAAAATGAATTGGAATTTGTAATAAATTAGTAAATGAAACTAATTTAAAATAGTGATATGAATCAGTTGTGAATGAATGATAGTTAATAAAACTCAATATTCAAAAGGTAAGTTGAATCCAAATAAAATTGAAAGTGTAAATTGAATTCAAATGAATTTGAAAATGTAAGACTGAATGAAAATGGATATATAACTTCAATAGTGGATTAAAAATGGTATAAGAAGTAAGTAACTTTTGTAAAGAAAAATGCAAAATGGTTTTGAATGTTGTAATTGGATATTACTGCTAGCAAGATATACAGGTGATTTAAATGCAAAGGGAATTGGATTTGATTTTGAAGATAATTTAAATTGCTCAAAAAAGGTATGTATTTAAATTTCAGTATGAAATTTGACGATTTTCTTGTCCAGCCACTTGGCTTTTTGTTTTCGTTTTGAATCTGAGGGCCCATGGTGCCATTTTGTAGTCGTATCGAGCTAGCCGCACAAAGGAGACACTGGCAAAATTTTCAAAAATTTAGGGAGTTAGAAAAATTTTGAGAAAATTTTAAAAGTTTGAAATTTGAATTTAAATTTGAATTGTGAAGTAAACAATATTGTTGGAAACTATGGAAGATTTTAGAAAGTTAGTTGAAGTAAATAGGTCCTTAATAAAAAGAATTGTTTTGGCAAGCTAATAAAACTATTTGGTTTTGGAAAGATAGCGAACGGGTTGAGGATCATTCTTCTTAATTTGTAATTTCAGGACGAAATTCTTTTAAGGGGGGAGTCTGTGACGACCCTGAATTTTGGACAATTGAAATTGTAATATTTAATTGTTTTTAAATATTTGAATGATAGTTTAGCTTGAATTTCAAATATAAACATGGATTTGGCAATTAAATTATTGAATTTATTTTATTGAAGTTGGGTAAAAATTTGAATCTTCAGTTTGAAGCTGATTAAAAATATTTTCAAAGCTTAGAAAATTTATATTGATAATACTGAAGATTTTTGAAGCTTTAGAATTTGGTTTGGAAATGCTTTGTTTATTTTTGAATTTATATCGTTTAAATCGATATTTAAAAATAGCCTTCCGGGGCACAATCTCGGAATTTGACGAAACCAATTTCGTTGGATCCGTAATAGTGTTTTATTATCGGATTTCGATTTCAGTAGCATTCAGAGTTGTCATGTGACCATACGGTTGATAAGCACATTGAATTTATATCGAAAATTTAATTATTTTAGCTGGTCCAAAAAGCTATCTTCTCCATACGATCAAATTTGGACTCGAAACCTTTTCCATTGCGTTCGGAATGGGGTATAACCTTATGAACGCCTGGCGGCACGCCTCGATTGGAGGTCGAGATTGTAAGTTGTGTAATTGGATACGATTTAAACTTGAATTTGAATTCAAAATAAAATTATTATATATTTTCATTACTGTAGCAATAGACACGTTGAAGGAAAATTCAACCACGTGTTTGTTGGGTATACACGCGTCCTTTTATTTTGATCGTGGCTGACCGTTTGGTTTAAAAAGAAAAGAAAAAGTAAAACGAAAAATCCATTTTCTCGTTCAAAACAAAAACAAAATAAAAAGGATGACCGCGTTCCTCTATTTTTTTCAAAATCAAATCTCCTTAAAATTTCCATTTTAGCCGAAGAGAAAAAAATCGATTACAATAAGAGATTGTCGAACTCTTTCTCCTTCTCAAAACCCAAATTCAGTTCACAATATACAATCGAGTTCGGCAAATTGAAAGGAAATCAAATTAAGTCGCGATGTCGAAGGCGACTCAATGGGGTAGGGCGGCGCTCGGCGGGCCTAGCCATGTCGCTGATGAACTCTTCTTCATCAACGTTGAGGGTTGCGCGACTTTGGGATCGCCGTGGGGTTTTGGGATTTGTCGCGTTCGTTCTCACGGTGGCTCGAAGCGATGGCGGCTCGCCAGTGGAAGTTCAGAAAGGCAATGGTGGTCTGGGTTCTCCATGTAACAGCGAGGTAGTGTTCATCTCGATTTGACGGAGATGACACGTGCATGAGTGAGAGGAGTGGGCTGATGCCAAGGAGGTTTGATGATCTAGGTATGATTTCTTTATCATTTTTTTAAATCTGAATTTGTATTTTGAAAGGAAATGAATTTGAAAAAAATAATATATATTATAGTGTGGCAAAGTATAATCCTGTCTTATTATATGAGTTAGAAGGAAGTTTTGATTTAGAAAAAAATAAAATAAAATACTGTTTGTTACAGTAATTTGCAAAGAAATCGGCAAATGGAAAAAGAAAAAGAATATATATTATGGATAGGGGTTTTTAGGCACAGGGAAAACGTTGCAAAAAAATTTAGTCTTGGGGACAACAAGTTTGTTTTTTAGTTTCAAGGACACTTTGTAGTGTAAATCACAGAATGATAGATGTAGCTATCATTTTCTGTTTACACTATGAAGTGTCCTTCAGACTAAAAAACAAACTTACCGTCCCTGAGACTAATTTTTTTTATAACTTTTCCTTGTGTCTATTTTCCTGTTATGGATATATATATATTTAAGAACTGTAGAATTTTGAAATATGTATGAATTATTATTTTTATGCAGTTTTAAAATGAAAATAAAATCACGGGTTAATTTAATTATCAAATGGAATTTAATTGTTCGATTTTATTTGAATATTAGTAAAATCATATAATTGTTATGCAAGGTCAAAACCATGAAATCAAGTCCGGAATGGAAATGGGGCATGCGTAGTAAAAGGTGAGAACTTCTCACTCAAAGAAATTGATGCTTGGTTAATTTTAAATAAATATATTCAAAATTATTGATTGTGTGCTTGGATGATTGAAATAGACCCTATGCGCCGCATAATAGCGGATGATATTATATTTAAACCCATATACCGCGATTTTCCACCTCGAAGTGGAATCGGTGTTATATATGTATTTGGAGTTGATTTTCCGCATTATATAGTGGATGAGACCCTATGCGCCGCATAGTAGCGGATGATATTTTATAACTCCCATATACTGCGATATTCCACCTCGAAGTGGAATTGGTATTTAATTGTTGGGCTAACGTCTGAGGATGAAGGGAAACAGGTTGGAGGGATCCAACTGGATTCCTCAAACATTTGAATTTGTTTCATATGTTGTGTGTTTATTTATTTATAATCTGTGTGTGATTATACTTGTGATTGGAATTGTGGAAGGCTATGATTTAGACGAATATATTTTTTTGGTATCGTAGGATACCAGAAATATGAAATTGGATTTTTGAAAATTAAAGTAGGAAAGCCTAGACCGTTACAATTAAAGTATTAAAGTTGATTTTTATAATCCGATCGAATTAATTCCAAAATTATGGGAAAATATTTAATATAAATGGATTTTAAATAATTTTTTTTATAAGTTGAAGAATTTATTTAAAATTCGGATTTTAAATGGTTTGGGAGAAATAAAGGGGTTTATTTTGAAAGATAATAAATTTAGAAATAAATTTGGAATTTGATTTGGTTTTGAAAATGAATTGGGAAGTCAATATGGAATTTGATTTGGTGTTTTGAAAATGAATTTGGGAAATCAATTTGAAACTGATTTGCTGTTTTGAACATAAATTGGGAAATCAATTTGGAAATTTGATTTAGTGTTTGAAAGTGAATATTTGGGAATCGATTTGAAAATCGTATATCAATGGATACTTAGACATTTGAGTTCACAATGGAATTTATATGGAAAGGGAATTTTGTTTTAAAAATAAACATTGAGTTATTTTTGAAAGTGTGGAAAGGAATTTATGGATTTGGAACATAAATTTAAAATGAATCAAGAAGGGTTTATTAATTGGTTTAAATGGACCATTTTGAAATGGAAAGCGTATTTTCCCTGGAAAGCCGAGTATGTTTTCAAAGTAGCTTTCAAGTATAAATTAAAAGTTCTAGAGTTAGTTTTAAAAAAATATTTTGGAGAAATTATTTTCTTAAGTTATTTTGAAAATTTTTAGAGTAAAGATTTATTCAATTAATTATAGAAGTGATTATTTAAAGATTTAATTGATAATTGTTTTAGAAAATGGTTATTTAAATAATTGTACTCTATCTATTAATTTTATTTTTTAAAATTAGTTTTGGACTTAAAGTTTATATGTAATATTAATATAATGTTTCTATAACTAATATTTAAAGTAAAGTGTTTAAAATAGTTTTTATTCTAAATATTTCCAAATATATATTTGGATAACTGATTTAATTTTTTTTTTTAAAGTATTCAGACTTGGCAGATTTTCAGTGGAAATAAATGATATCAGGAATCTTATTCCGCGAGTGAAAAGTGATTTGAAATTTGTTTTCAAATGGTTGAAGTGTGAAAATATATCTTGCAAAGATATTTTGAAAATAAATAACTGGGGGAAAATTATTTGAAACCCAGCAATTGTTGCGAATGTTGATTGATAGTTAAATAACCGACTATCAATATTGGCCTTTAAACGGCATTTGAGTTTCGATGCGACCGGGGGTCGGATTCCAAATGGATATTCGAAAACCACATCGAACCTTTGTGATTGTGATGGATCTTTTTTTTAAAAGATCAAATTGAAAATTGTTGTGATTTGTTTGAAATCTGAATGTAACACTTATTTTAAAAAAAATAAGCGCTCGTTATTCGGATTAGCTGGGAGCGGACTTTGTGTCATAAAACCCATTCCGAATAATGGTACGACAAAATGGGATTGTATTTGAAGATGGTGTTGAAGATCAGGTATTTTTGAAAGCGAAAGGATTACCTGTCGAATGTCTCTGCACCGAGTTGCTCCGGTATAGAGATTTTATCACCCTTTGTGATAGGGATTCCGGACGTGATTAGTGAACATCTGGATTGCAAGGGCTTCTTTGGAAGTGCCTTCGGTTCCTTTCGATCCCGGAACGGACTTGTATGGACGTGTGTCTGACGTTACACTTTGAGATGTAAAGCTGGTTTCTATTAAATACATTTCTGTTGGTGGCGGAGAATTTATTCTCTTACCTTAACACCCTTCTCTGAGACGTACGAGCTTAGAGGTTATGTAGTTGATGGTTACTAGTGATACATTCCCAATTTGGTAATGTGGCATGCGAAGTGCTGCTGATCATTTGTTGATCGAAGCATGGCTTTTGTGAAAAGCGTAGCTTTGTGGACGAGACTTCGTCGAGCCTCACAACCCAGAAATGGTCGAAACAGGAATGTTGCGACAAGGTTTTTAGGGGTCGCGCCCCTAGGGTATGTCTATTTCCTTCTAGATAAGAGGTGACATCATGGTATGGAGCCCAGATATTTTACCTATGTTGATGCTGCAAATTTATTATATTTTGTGGTTGTTGCTTTGTGGTTGAGGATCCTCGGATAAAGGTCGGTAACGACCGGGGATGGCATACTTGTGTGTTAGTTACCTATGTATAGCTTGGTTAAAGCGTAAGGTAACGTCGGCCTTGTTAGCAAAGATCCGGTTAGGTTCTCGGGGGCGTCCTTCCAGAGGCATACCCATTTCGGTAAGGAAGTTCCTTAGCCTGACCATTTGTTGGAAATCCAAAGAAATAATACGCGCCATGTACGGTTTTAGTTATATAACCTGTCATGGAATGTGGCGGTAACCTGCTATTGAACACGGTAGCTATAGTAGGCATACGACGAAATGTTGTATGCTGGCTAAGATTAATATTATACTTTTGAAATATTTTCTGCATTATGCACTAAAAAATAATATTCAAAGGTTTTCGCGTATCAAGCATTTTTGACTGTCATAAAGAGAAATCTCCTTCAAGTGTGCGTTTGCATTGTGTGTGTGGCTGGAGGCCTTATGGCAGTTTCATTTTCCAAAAGCATAGCGATTTATTTTTATTTTCTTTGTGAAAATAACTCCTTTTAAGTTCTCACACCAGTCCTATGACTGACCTGGAGTTTATTTTTCCCTTTCTAAACTCTAGGTGCCCATAATTTTCCACGTGGGCAGCCTAGAGTCAGGTTATCAAATTGGACCTGGATGGATTGCTGTGAAACTCAAAAGACGAGCTGGATGGCGATGCGTACTTCCGTATACTATTATCTTTTCTGCTATGTATTCAATTGTAAGGACAAGTTCATATGATTGTCCAGTTGTGTGCTATGTAAGTTGTTGTACTCTTATGATGTTGTGATGTAAAACATATACAGAGTTTTTGTTTTAAAGATTATTCATTTATCTATTATATGTTGTTCCACTGCGAAATGGTGAGATTCTGTTATTGTTTCTGTTTCTTTTCCTATCTTCTTCATCTTAAACTCTAATGGTTCGGTTTTCCGGCATTCGTTCGTTCGACAATTGATACAGTGGGCGTATTGATGTCGACTTTCGAAAGTCGAAAAAATCGGGTCGTTACACTAAAGGAAGCTTCTTGAACCTCCAAGCTCGAAGAAGAGGTGTGTGTATTAAATAGTTGCTAATATGTTAATTTGACCACTAGTCAAGTGCATAAGAGTTCGTGTAACGATCGCGACTTTTCGACGCTCGAACACCGACATCAATACGTCCACTGTATCAACTGTCGAACAATCGAATGCCGAAAAACCGTACTGTTATGGTTAAAGAAGAAGAAAAGGATAGAAGAAGAGAGAAAAAGATAGAACAGAACAGAAACAACAGAATAATATCAGAATCTCACAATTGCAGCGGAACAACATATAATAGATAAATGAATAATCTTTAACAAAGAACTATATCAGTTATTACATTACATTACATTATATTACATCATCAGAGTGTACAGAAACAAACAACAACAAACAGCGGAAAAGAAATACTATATACTAGTGAATACGCCATGCCATCCAGCTTGCCTCCAGTAACTTCCGAATTCTAGAATATCCTGATAACCTGACTCTAGACTGCCCGTGTGGAAATTGGTGGGCACCCAGAGTTTAGGAAGGTAACAATAAACTTCGAGTCAGTCATGTGACTGGTGTGAGAACTAAAACAGTTTATCTTTAAAACAAAGGACAGATAATTTTTAAAATAGATTCGCAATGCTTTTTAGAAAATGAGACTACCATAAGGCTTCCCGCACACACACACACACAATGCAAACGCAGAATCGGAGCCAGCATATGCATTTCGCACTTATGCCTACTATAGCTACCATGTTCAATAGCAAGTTACCGCCACATTCCATGGTAGGTTATACAACTAAAACCGTACAGGATTCGTATTGTTTCTTTGGATTTCCAACAAATGGTCGGGCAAGGAACTTCCCATTGCCACATGGGTGCACCTCTGGAAAGACGACCTGAGAACCAAAACGGATCTCTGCCAACACAAGGCCGGGTTACCCCTAACTGGGTAACTACTGACACGAATATATCATTCCCCGATCGTAACGGATCTATATTCGAGGATCCTCGATTTCCAACAACCACAAAGCAATAAATTTGCAGCAACAACATAGGTTAAGTATCTGGGCTCCATACCATGATACCACCTCTATCTAGAAGGAATGACATACACTAAAGGGGCGCTACCACCTAATAACCTTGCTGCATCCTTCCTGTTTTGACCGTTTCCGGGATGTGAGGTCCGACGAAGTCTCGTCCACAAAGCCAGGCTTTATACAAAAGCTGTGCTTAAATTCACAAATGCTCAACAGCACTTCATATGCCACATTACCAATTTGGGAATGTATCACTAGTAACCATCAACTACATAACCTCTAAGGGTGTTAAGCTAGGAGAATAAATTCTCCGCCACCAACGGAAATATATTTGATAGAAACCAGCTTTATATCTCAAACTGTAACGTCAGACACACATCCATACAAGTCCGTTCCAGGATCGAACGGAACCGAAGGCACTTACAAAGAAGTCCTTGCAATCCGGATATTTACTAATCGCGACTAGACTTCCCATCACAAAGGGTAATAAATGTAACGACCCAAAATTTTTAGAAATTAAAATTTGAATATTTAATTAATTTTAAATATAAAAAAGTGAATTTATAAGTCAAATAAATTTTTATTTGAATTATTGGATTTTATTGGATTATTAAATCGATAATTTAATATGCTAAATTATGGAAATAATTGAAAATTGAGTTAAATATGATTGAAAATGATTTGTAAAATTTTATTTTATCATATGGGAGTTAGAATGATATTTTAGAACTTTTAAAATCAAATTAAAAGTTAATTTGTGAAAATTGAATATTTTAATATTTAAATCGACTAGTGAAAATAGTCAATTTTTGAACAGTCTCAGAATTGAACGAAACCAGTTCCATTGGATCCGTAATAGTTAGTTATTACCGGATTTCAAATTTCGTGTCAATCGGAGTTATCGTTTGATCGTGGCAGCTCGAAACGCATCGATTTATTTTTAATTTTTATTTGGCGAGTTAAAATAGCCATTTTTCAAAAAGTCTCGGATTTCAACGAAACCAGTTTCATCGGATCCGTAATGTGATATTATTGTAAGGTTCAAATTTCAAGTCAATTGGATTTACCGTTTGTCCTGTACGAATTAAAACGCCTAGAAATCGATTTAAATCGGTTTAATTCAAATTGAGCGTTTTTAGCCATAACTCGCACATACTTCCGAATTAGCTTTCGAAACCTGTTCCATTGTGTCCGGAACGCGGGATAAACCCTAGGTACGTCAGTTTCGGCGCGTAAATCGGAGTTCGGAATTTCCGGGATGAATAGTGTTCGATATTTCCTTATAAATACCCCCATAATTCTCAAAATTAATAACAAAACCCTAATTTCATCTTGTAGCCGCCACCCCCATTATCTATGGCCAGAAATTCACGAGCTTCTCCTCCAATTATCTCACAATCCACTCAATAATTTCAAAAACCCTCAACTAGAGAATCGTAGAGCACATCGAGATCTTCAAGTTCAACGGTGGAGATCGTAAATAACTCGATGGATTGACGGCAATTGTTGTTTGAAGGGGGCCGGTTCATGCACGTGGTTCGAGGTGGGGAGAGGATCGAGTTTGACCGGTCAAGGGGCGGAAGTAGGGGAGGTTGGGAGCTTCGATTTGGCGCTTCATGATCGTGTTTTCATGCATCGAGGTGGCCGAAAGAATTAACCCTAGTTCATGCTATATGGGTTTGGACGTGCGTATCTTTACTGGAGAGGATTTGCGTGAGAAGGAAGAAGGGGGGGGGTGTGCGGCCTGATATTGAGGGAGATGGATCTAACGGTGGAGATTAGATTAGGTTTGAAATAGTTAATTTAGTTGTAAATTTATTAAGTATAAATCGTGTAAGACTTGTAAAATACATAACTTTTTCATACGAGGTCGAAAAAATGCAAACTCAGTTGCGTTGGAATCGTATGGACGAGCACTACGCGATGGAGTTGGTTTGGAGTCGTTTGGAGTTAGTGAGAATTTTGGGTAAAATTAAACGTCCGTTTAATTTTATTCGAAATAAATCGCTAAAACGGAATTTAAAACCAAGGTGAGAACTTCTCACTCAATCGAATCAGTTTCGATTTTATTTTAAATAGTTAGATTTAAAATATTTGAATGCATGTTTGAATGTTGATGGATATCTATTGATTGTTAAAATAAACATTATACGCCGTTAGTAAGCGGATGTTATTTATTAAAAACATATACCGCGAATATTTCATAAACAGTGAAATTGGTATTATATATAATAGCAATATATATATATTGGCATATGTATATATTGGAGTTATTGATTTCCTGCATTTTTTGTTTAGCGGATGAGACCTTATTACGCCGTTATTAAGCGGATAATATTTAATAAGAACATATACCGCGATAATTTCGTACTGGAGCGAAATTGGTATTGTGCTAATGTTTATGGATGCAGGAAAACAGGTTGGAGGGATCCAACTGGATTCCTCAACAGTTTTTATTTGATTTCAGATATTTTGATATTTGATGGATTATCATATCGATATATGATGGATCGTTGTAGTCGTGATTGACTATTTGGTGTGTAGCATCATTGGACCAAATTTGGAATTTTAAAATGATTTCAAAGTGATTTTTGAAAGTATAAGTTATAAAATATTTTTGGAATTGATCCATGTTAAATAAATAAACGTTATAATTTTTTAAAGTTATAAAAATTATGATTTTGTGGAATATAGTTAAAAGTTGATGTTTGAGAAATAGGGGATTTATGATTTTATAAAATAGTTTAAATTGGATTTTTGAATATATTATAAAAGTTTAAAAATAGGATTTATAAAATTTGATTATTTTATAAATCAAAATGGTGAAACTATAAAGGAAATTAAAGACGTTTTAAAAGAATAATATGAATTGATTTATATTAAGAGATTTATAAATGGATATTTATAAATTGAAATATGGACATTATAAAACGAGTTTTTATAAGTGTTTGAATGAAGTGAAAATGAATTTCATAATTGAATGGAAATTATAGAATTTTATACGGTGAAGTTATAAATGGAATTTTATAAGCAGTAGGTTTATAAAATTTATTAAGTTATTAAAATAATGATTTTGGATAAATGAATGGATCTTATAAGTTATAAGATTTATAATTTGGGAAGTTAAAAAGAACGATTTTGTAAAATAATCGTTTTATAAGTATTTAACCTGTAATATGAACTTTTAGTTATAATTGAGTTATAAACTGGAATAGTTTAATAAAGGAATTTATAAAAAGGAAGTTTTTATAAATAAATAGAAATGGAATTTATAAACGTTGTTTTATAAATTCGAAATGACTTATTTTGATAAGTAAATTATTATAACTTATGTATGGAGTTATATTCACGTTTTAGACCGTGAATAATTCTTTGAAATAAAATGCACAGAATTGATGAAATTTGTTAACGTAGTATATTCACGTTTTTGAATAAGTGAATAATACGTTAAAGAAATGTTTAGAATGTGAATGTTTTAAATAGAATTAAAACGATCTAACGATGTTTTAAAATGTGTTGAGATTCGAAACCATAGATTTCAACATTTATTGTTGAAATAGACGTTTTCGAGAAATAAAAGGAAATGGTGGAGTATAACACTGTTGTTATAGTAAATGATTTCCGAAAGGAAATGTTTTGTATAGTATTGGGATTTATATATCTATTTTAAATTCGAATCCCTATACTAGTGATTTTGGGACGTTGTAACGATGTTTTACGCAACATTCGTTTTGACCCAAATAAATATGTTTAAGAGAATGATTTCCTTAAAGAATGAAATATATACTTAATTTCGATTGAAGTATATTGAATATTTTCTAAGTGTTGAAAATAAATAAAATTTGTGAATTACTTATGAATGTATAAGTATGGAAATGTTTTTCCAATGTGAAATGAAACGTTTAGAGGATTTATCTTTTTGAAGATAAATTGAAAATGAATAATTGAAATCGAATATTCATTGATATCTTGGAATTATAAATTCGCTAAGGAATTTATAAAAGAAAGTGAAATTGGTTTAAAAATAAATATTGATTTATTTTTGAAGTATGAAATAATATATCTTGTAAAGATATTTTGGAAAATAAATAATTTGGGAAATTATTTGGAATCTAGTGATGTTGTGCATATCCAGTGATAGTTCAATAACCGACTATCAATATTTCCCTTTGAATGGGTATATGATGTGATTTGTTTGAATTTGAATGCCACACTTATTTTTGAATAAGCGCTCACTATTCGGGTTAACCGGGAAAGGACCATGGGGTCGTATAACCCATTCCGAATATGTGATACGTCGTTATGAATTGCATTTGAAGATCGGTGTTGAAGACCGAGTATTTGCAAAAGCGATAGGATGACCTATCGATTGTCTCTGCACTGGGTAGCTCCTGGTATAGAGATCTCCTAAGTGATGGGAAATTCGATCGGGATTGTGAATACCCGTATTGCAAGGGCTTCGTAAGAAGTGCCTTCGGTTTTGTTCGAGCCCGGAACAGACTTGTATGGATTGTATGTCTGACATTACAAATCGAGATATAAAGCCGATTTCTTTCAAATATATTTCTGTTGGTGGCGGAGAATTTATTCTTTTAGCTTAACACCCTTCTCTGAGACGTACGAGCTCAGAGGTTATGTAGTTGAATGTTATTAGCGATATATTCCCAATTTGGTAATGTGACATGCTGAGTGATGCTGAAATGATCATTGTGTTGATTATTTGTGATAGGATCGTTTATTTGATCGTCTATCCTTGTGATCATTGTGTTGATCATTTGTTGACCCAAAGCATGGCTTTTGTATAAAGTATGTTTTTGTGGACGTGACTTCGTCGAGCCTCACACCCCGTGAATGGTCAAAACAGGAAAGAAGCAGCAAGGTTATGAGGGGTAGCACCCTTTAGGATGTGTCCATTTCCTTCTGGAAAAGGGTGGTATCATGGTATGGAGCCCAGATACTTACTCATGTTGAAAACACTTTGTTATGATTGTGTGAATTGATTACGAGCGCTCGGTGAAAAGGTCCCAAAGGACCGGGGGATGGCATATTCGGTCAGTTGTTACTCAGTTAGGGGTAACCCGGCCTTGTGTTGGTAGAGATCCGGTTTGGTTCTCGGGGATGTCCATCCAGAGGCATTCTCATGTGGCAATGGGAAGTTCCTTGGCCTGACCATTCGTTGGAAATCCAAAGAAACAATACGAGACTTGTACGGTTTTAGTTGTATAACCTGCTATGGAATGTGGCGGTAACCTGCTATTGAACATAGTTAGCTATAGTAGGCATACGATAATGGTCGTATGTTGGCTAAGATTTATATTCTACTTTCGAAATGAATTTTTCCTACACTATGCACTAATAATAATATCAAATGTTATTTTAAATGCGTATCAAGCATCTTTGACTATCATAAGGAGAAATCTCCTCCGATTCTGCGTTTGCATTGTGTGTGTGTGTGCGGGAGGCCTTATGGTAGTCTCATTTTTAAAAGCATTGCGAACTGAATTTAAAATATTCTTCTATTTTGATTTTAAAGATAAATAAACTATTTTGAGTTCTCACACCAGTCACATGACTGACTTGGAGTTTATTGTTTTCCTTCCTAAACTCTGGGTGCCCACCAATTTCCACACGGGCAGTCAAGAGTTAGGTTTATCAGGATATTCAGGATATTCAGGAATTGCTGGAGGCAAGCTGGATGGCATGGCATATTATTTATATAGTATTTCTTTTTCCGCTGCACTATTTGTTGTTGTTGTTGTACACTCTGATGATATGATGTAATGAAATGTGATGTGATGTAATAACTGATATAGTTCTTTGTTTAAAGATTATTCATTTATTATTATATGTTGTTCCGCTGCGAATTGTGAGATTCTGATGTTGTTCTGTTGTTTTCTGTTCCGTTCCATTTTCTTCTGTTTTTCTCTTTTTCCTCTATTCTCTTTTTCTTTTATTTTAAAATGCTCTATCTTCTTTCTACCTTCTTTTCTGTTTTCTATTCTCTCTAATTTCAAATTTTCTATCTTCTTTTCCCCTCCATCTTCTACCTTCTTCATTATGTTCTAATCTTCTACCTTTTTCTCTTCTTTTCTCTCCTTTTCTTTTCTTAAAATCTTTTTAAAAACCCTCAGTGTTCGGTTTTCCGTCGTTTGATTTCTCGGCAGTCGATAAAGTGAGTATCGATGTTGCATTTTCGGAAGACGAAGAATCGAGTCCTGACAATGTGGTATCGGAGCTTATGGTTAAGCGACAACCATGGTTCTGTTGGGTATAATTCATTAGAGATAGAGTCAGCAGTACTCTAGAATGAATTTGAGTGTAATAATAGCTATGAGAGCGTATTTGTTAGTGAATATGAAATTGTTTTATATTGTGATGATTGGTTTGTTGAGTGGTATATAGATTCTGGTTAATATGAGTAATTAACGTTGTTGATAGGGATCTCTAAACACTTTTACAGAACAATTCGACACGATATGATTTTAAAATTGGGTAAATGAAATAATTTTACCTTGATTATATTTTTATATATAAAGGAATAATTTTTCAGAATTATTAAAGTGTATGTAAGTTGATTGTTAGGTTGTTTGAATAATCTAAATAAAAGAATAATTGTATAAGTAAAAGAATTATAAGAATTGAATTATAATTAATGTGATTTACAATTGTGAAATAAACTTATATATATAAGAAGTGAAACTATATGAATATATATTTATGAATATGAATTGTAAATAAAAATGAATGTGAATTAAGTTGATATGGAATAATGAATGTAAGTGAAATTCATTAAAATCTAATGTTATAGAAAGTTGAATAATTGAATGAAAATCAATTAATTAAACCAATTGTAAGCAAAGGAATTTGGTTGTATTTAATATACATTGGTTGTTATATAATTGTTAGTTGATTGATTGTATATAATTCATTAAGAGTTAATGAAAGTGAATTAGCGAAATTGGAAGCTACGAAATTGAATTCAAATTGAAAGTAAATAAATTTGAATAGAATTGAATGTGAATTGGATTTAAATTAGTAAATGATAACTAATTGAATTGAGAATGAAAGTTGATAAAATCCAATGTAAATAAATCAAATATGATTTAGAGTGAAAACCATTTCATTGAATATGAATGAGAATATAAATGAATATTGATATTGGTTATGGATTATAGTTGGTTGATGGTTGAATATATTGCATTTCATACATTTGCTATGTTGGCATATATAGTTATTACGTTGCTATATGTTGTATATCGATACTATTATCTATATGCATGATTCTCATGTTGTTTGTTGAGTGTTTAGTAGGTGCGGATCGCGTTTGCTTCGCATTTGGAGCTCGCTTTTGTGCTATATTAGCCGTATATGCTCGCTAATAAAATATAAGGTACATATCTCGGATTAAATACCGTACTTTTACATTTTTTCCCTTCGGGATGCCTCATTACTTGATGAGATGTATATTTGTGATATATATATATACTGTCATTTTTTTTTTCGGATCGAGCCGCGCAAAGGAGACTATGGCGAATTTTTCCGAAATTTTAAGGCGTTAGAAAATTTTGAGAAAATTGGAAAATTTTTGAAAACCTTAACTTTGATTTGGAATTGAAAGTTAAACAATAGTAGTTGTTTTTGAAAGGATAACTAAGTACGATTTGAAAACTTAGTAAAGTATGGTGAGAAGTTTAACTATGAATTTTGGAAAATTAATAAATTCTGTAACTTTTCTTACTTATTAATTTCGAGGACGAAATTCTTTTAAGTGGGGAAGATTGTAACGACCCAAAATTTTTAGAAATTAAAATTTGAATATTTAATTAATTTTAAATATAAAAAAGTGAATTTATAAGTCAAATAAATTTTTATTTGAATTATTGGATTTTATTGGATTATTAAATCGATAATTTAATATGCTAAATTATGGAAATAATTGAAAATTGAGTTAAATATGATTGAAAATGATTTGTAAAATTTTATTTTATCATATGGGAGTTAGAATGATATTTTAGAACTTTTAAAATCGAATTAAAAGTTAATTTGTGAAAATTGAATATTTTAATATTTAAATCGACTAGTGAAAATAGTCAATTTTTGAACAGTCTCAGAATTGAACGAAACTAGTTCCATTGGATCCATAATAGTTAGTTATTACCGGATTTCAAATTTCGTGTCAATCGGAGTTATCGTTTGATCGTGGCAGCTCGAAACGCATCGATTTATTTTTAATTTTTATTTGGCGAGTTAAAATAGCCATTTTTCAAAAAGTCTCGGATTTCGACGAAACCAGTTTCATCGGATCCGTAATGTGATATTATTGTAAGGTTTCAAATTTCAAGTCAATTGGATTTACCGTTTGTCCTGTACGAATTAAAACGCCTAGAAATCGATTTAAATCGGTTTAATTCAAATTGAGCGTTTTTAGCCATAACTCGCACATACTTCCGAATTAGCTTTCGAAACCTGTTCCATTGTGTCCGGAACGCGGGATAAACCCTAGGTACGTCAGTTTCGGCGCGTAAATCGGAGTTCGGAATTTCCGGGATGAATAGTGTTCGATATTTCCTTATAAATACCCCCATAATTCTCAAAATTAATAACAAAACCCTAATTTCATCTTGTAGCCGCCACCCCCATTATCTATGGCCAGAAATTCACGAGCTTCTCCTCCAATTATCTCACAATCCACTCAATAATTTCAAAAACCCTCAACTAGAGAATCGTAGAGCACATCGAGATCTTCAAGTTCAACGGTGGAGATCGTAAATAACTCGATGGATTGACGGCAATTGTTGTTTGAAGGGGGCCGGTTCATGCACGTGGTTCGAGGTGGGGAGAGGACCGAGTTTGACCGGTCAAGGGGCGGAAGTAGGGGAGGTTGGGAGCTTCGATTTGGCGCTTCATGATCGTGTTTTCATGCATCGAGGTGGCCGAAAGAATTAACCCTAGTTCATGCTATATGGGTTTGGACGTGCGTATCTTTACTGGAGAGGATTTGCGTGAGAAGGAAGAAGGGGGGGTGTGCGGCCTGATATTGAGGGAGATGGATCTAACGGTGGAGATTAGATTAGGTTTGAAATAGTTAATTTAGTTGTAAATTTATTAAGTATAAATCGTGTAAGACTTGTAAAATACATAACTTTTTCATACGAGGTCGAAAAAATGCAAACTCAGTTGCGTTGGAATCGTATGGACGAGCACTACGCGATGGAGTTGGTTTGGAGTCGTTTGTAGTTAGTGAGAATTTTGGGTAAAATTAAACGTCCGTTTAATTTTATTCGAAATAAATCGCTAAAACGGAATTTAAAACCAAGGTGAGAACTTCTCACTCAATCGAATCAGTTTCGATTTTATTTTAAATAGTTAGATTTAAAATATTTGAATGCATGTTTGAATGTTGATGGATATCTATTGATTGTTAAAATAAACATTATACGCCGTTAGTAAGCGGATGTTATTTATTAAAAACATATACCGCGAATATTTCATAAACAGTGAAATTGGTATTATATATAATAGCAATATATATATATTGGCATATGTATATATTGGAGTTATTGATTTCCCGCATTTTTTGTTTAGCGGATGAGACCTTATTACGCCGTTATTAAGCGGATAATATTTAATAAGAACATATACCGCGATAATTTCGTACTGGAGCGAAATTGGTATTGTGCTAATGTTTATGGATGCAGGAAAACAGGTTGGAGGGATCCAACTGGATTCCTCAACAGTTTTTATTTGATTTCAGATATTTTGATATTTGATGGATTATCATATCGATATATGATGGATCGTTGTAGTCGTGATTGACTATTTGGTGTGTAGCATCATTGGACCAAATTTGGAATTTTAAAATGATTTCAAAGTGATTTTTGAAAGTATAAGTTATAAAATATTTTTGGAATTGATCCATGTTAAATAAATAAACGTTATAATTTTTTAAAGTTATAAAAATTATGATTTTGTGGAATATAGTTAAAAGTTGATGTTTGAGAAATAGGGGATTTATGATTTTATAAAATAGTTTAAATTGGATTTTTGAATATATTATAAAAGTTTAAAAATAGGATTTATAAAATTTGATTATTTTATAAATCAAAATGGTGAAACTATAAAGGAAATTAAAGACGTTTTAAAAGAATAATATGAATTGATTTATATTAAGAGATTTATAAATGGATATTTATAAATTGAAATATGGACATTATAAAACGAGTTTTTATAAGTGTTTGAATGAAGTGAAAATGAATTTCATAATTGAATGGAAATTATAGAATTTTATACGGTGAAGTTATAAATGGAATTTTATAAGCAGTAGGTTTATAAAATTTATTAAGTTATTAAAATAATGATTTTGGATAAATGAATGGATCTTATAAGTTATAAGATTTATAATTTGGGAAGTTAAAAAGAACGATTTTGTAAAATAATCGTTTTATAAGTATTTAACCTGTAATATGAACTTTTAGTTATAATTGAGTTATAAACTGGAATAGTTTAATAAAGGAATTTATAAAAAGGAAGTTTTTATAAATAAATAGAAATGGAATTTATAAACGTTGTTTTATAAATTCGAAATGACTTATTTTGATAAGTAAATTATTATAACTTATGTATGGAGTTATATTCACGTTTTAGACCGTGAATAATTCTTTGAAATAAAATGCACAGAATTGATGAAATTTGTTAACGTAGTATATTCACGTTTTTGAATAAGTGAATAATACGTTAAAGAAATGTTTAGAATGTGAATGTTTTAAATAGAATTAAAACGATCTAACGATGTTTTAAAATGTGTTGAGATTCGAAACCATAGATTTCAACATTTATTGTTGAAATAGACGTTTTCAAGAAATAAAAGGAAATGGTGGAGTATAACACTGTTGTTATAGTAAATGATTTCCGAAAGGAAATGTTTTGTATAGTATTGGGATTTATATATCTATTTTAAATTCGAATCCCTATACTAGTGATTTTGGGACGTTGTAACGATGTTTTACGCAACATTCGTTTTGACCCAAATAAATATGTTTAAGAGAATGATTTCCTTAAAGAATGAAATATATACTTAATTTCGATTGAAGTATATTGAATATTTTCTAAGTGTTGAAAATAAATAAAATTTGTGAATTACTTATGAATGTATAAGTATGGAAATGTTTTTCCAATGTGAAATGAAACGTTTAGAGGATTTATCTTTTTGAAGATAAATTGAAAATGAATAATTGAAATCGAATATTCATTGATATCTTGGAATTATAAATTCGCTAAGGAATTTATAAAAGAAAGTGAAATTGGTTTAAAAATAAATATTGATTTATTTTTGAAGTATGAAATAATATATCTTGTAAAGATATTTTGGAAAATAAATAATTTGGGAAATTATTTGGAATCTAGTGATGTTGTGCATATCCAGTGATAGTTCAATAACCGACTATCAATATTTCCCTTTGAATGGGTATATGATGTGATTTGTTTGAATTTGAATGCCACACTTATTTTTGAATAAGCGCTCACTATTCGGGTTAACCGGGAAAGGACCATGGGGTCGTATAACCCATTCCGAATATGTGATACGTCGTTATGAATTGCATTTGAAGATCGGTGTTGAAGACCGAGTATTTGCAAAAGCGATAGGATGACCTATCGATTGTCTCTGCACTGGGTAGCTCCTGGTATAGAGATCTCCTAAGTGATGGGAAATTCGATCGGGATTGTGAATACCCGTATTGCAAGGGCTTCGTAAGAAGTGCCTTCGGTTTTGTTCGAGCCCGGAACAGACTTGTATGGATTGTATGTCTGACATTACAAATCGAGATATAAAGCCGATTTCTTTCAAATATATTTCTGTTGGTGGCGGAGAATTTATTCTTTTAGCTTAACACCCTTCTCTGAGACGTACGAGCTCAGAGGTTATGTAGTTGAATGTTATTAGCGATATATTCCCAATTTGGTAATGTGACATGCTGAGTGATGCTGAAATGATCATTATGTTGATTATTTGTGATAGGATCGTTTATTTGATCGTCTATCCTTGTGATCATTGTGTTGATCATTTGTTGACCCAAAGCATGGCTTTTGTATAAAGTATGTTTTTGTGGACGTGACTTCGTCGAGCCTCACACCCCGTGAATGGTCAAAACAGGAAAGAAGCAGCAAGGTTATGAGGGGTAGCACCCTTTAGGATGTGTCCATTTCCTTCTGGAAAAGGGTGGTATCATGGTATGGAGCCCAGATACTTACTCATGTTGAAAACACTTTGTTATGATTGTGTGAATTGATTACGAGCGCTCGGTGAAAAGGTCCCAAAGGACCGGGGGATGGCATATTCGGTCAGTTGTCACTCAGTTAGGGGTAACCCGGCCTTGTGTTGGTAGAGATCCGGTTTGGTTCTCGGGGATGTCCATCCAGAGGCATTCTCATGTGGCAATGGGAAGTTCCTTGGCCTGACCATTCGTTGGAAATCCAAAGAAACAATACGAGACTTGTACGGTTTTAGTTGTATAACCTGCTATGGAATGTGGCGGTAACCTGCTATTGAACATAGTTAGCTATAGTAGGCATACGATAATGGTCGTATGTTGGCTAAGATTTATATTCTACTTTCGAAATGAATTTTTCCTACACTATGCACTAATAATAATATCAAATGTTATTTTAAATGCGTATCAAGCATCTTTGACTATCATAAGGAGAAATCTCCTCCGATTCTGCGTTTGCATTGTGTGTGTGTGCGGGAGGCCTTATGGTAGTCTCATTTTTAAAAGCATTGCGAATTGAATTTAAAATATTCTTCTATTTTGATTTTAAAGATAAATAAACTGTTTTGAGTTCTCACACCAGTCACATGACTGACTTGGAGTTTATTGTTTTCCTTCCTAAACTCTGGGTGCCCACCAATTTCCACACGGGCAGTCAAGAGTTAGGTTTATCAGGATATTCAGGATATTCAGGAATTGCTGGAGGCAAGCTGGATGGCATGGCGTATTATTTATATAGTATTTCTTTTTCCGCTGCACTATTTGTTGTTGTTGTTGTACACTCTGATGATATGATGTAATGAAATGTGATGTGATGTAATAACTGATATAGTTCTTTGTTTAAAGATTATTCATTTATTATTATATGTTATTCCGCTGCGAATTGTGAGATTCTGATTTTGTTCTGTTGTTTTCTGTTCCGTTCCATTTTCTTCTGTTTTTCTCTTTTTCCTCTATTCTCTTTTTCTTTTATTTTAAAATGCTCTATCTTCTTTCTACCTTCTTTTCTGTTTTCTATTCTCTCTAATTTCAAATTTTCTATCTTCTTTTCCCCTCCATCTTCTACCTTCTTCATTATGTTCTAATCTTCTACCTTTTTCTCTTCTTTTCTCTCTTTTTCTTTTCTTAAAATCTTTTTAAAAACCCTCAGTGTTCGGTTTTCCGTCGTTTGATTTCTCGGCAGTCGATAAAGTGAGTATCGATGTTGAATTTTCGGAAGACGAAGAATCGAGTCCTGACAATAAATTTCTATATTGGAGATCAGCCGATGCAGAAACATTCGACGGTAATCCTCCCGTTTTCACAAATATCTGGTCTTCAACACCGGTCATCAAATGCAATTCATAACGACGTATCACATATTCGGAATGGGTTATACGACCCCAAGGTCCTTTCTCGGCTAAACCGAATAGTGAGCGCTTATTCAAAAATAAGTGTGGCATTCAAATTCAAGCAATCACAACAAATACCTATTTAAAGGTAAATATTGATAGTCAGATTATTTAACTATCAATAGGCGTGTTCAACATCACCAAATTCCAAATATTTTCCCAAATTATTTACTTTCAAAAATATCTTTACTAGATATATAATTTCCACACTTCAACCTTTTGAAAATAAATTTTCAAATCACTTTTCACCTTTACCACTTTTGAAAACAAATTTCAATCATTTTCCTTACGCGGAAATGCTTTCATTTCAAAATGGTTCATTTAAACCAATTAAATAAATCCTTTCCGATTTACTTTATATTTACGTTCCAAATCCATAAATTTATTCCCACACTTCAAAAATAAATCAATGTTTATTTTTAAACAAATTTCCCTTTCTTTTATAAATTCCATAGTGAATTTACATTCCAAAATATTTATGGATATACGAATTCAATTATTCATTTTCAATTTATCTTCAAAAAGATAAATTCTCAAAACGTTTCATTTCACATTGGAAAAACATTTCCATACTTATTAAATAATAACAAGTAATTCACAAATCCATTTATTTTCAACACTTGGAAAATATTCAATATTCTTAACTCGAAATTAAGTATATATTTCATTCTTTAAGAAATCATTCTCTTGAACACATTTGTTTGGGCCAAAACGAATGTTGCGTAAAACATCGTTACGACAACCCAAAATCACTAATATAGGGATTCGAAATTAAGATAGATTTATATAAATCCCAATACTATATAAAACATTTCCTTTCGGAAATCATTTACTATAACAACAGTGTTATAGTCCACCATTCCTATTTCTCGAAAACGTCTATTTCAACAATGAATGTTGAAATCTATGGTTTCGATGTTTAATACATTTTAAAACATCATTAAAACGATTAACTTCATTTTATAATATTCATTTTCCCAAACATATCCATTTTATTTAATAATATATTCACTGTTCAAAATCGCGAATATACTTCACTAACCCAATTTCAGTATTTACTACACGTTTTATTTCAAGAATTTGTTCGCTATCCAAAATTGCGAATATATTTCCTTTTATACACTTCTATATTCAATTTATCAAATTCAATTGATTTCGAATTTATAAACATTGTCTATAAATTCCATTTCTATTTATAAACTTCGATTTATAAATCTCCTTCATTAATCCAATTCAATTTATATAACTCAATTTTATACAAAAATCCAATTTACAAGTTAACTACTTATAAGTCCTTTATTTTACAAAAATCTATTTGTTTTTATAACTTCACAATTTATAAATCGATAAATTTCATTCACTTAAGAAATCCAATCATTCTTCATTTAACACTAACAAAAAAAACTCATTTTATAATTCCTATATTTATTTTAATTTATAAATATCAAATTTTAAATCTTTTATATAAATCGTTTTTAAAACAATTCAAAAATCCCAATTTAACTAAACTTATTCTTTTAATAATTTACAAATCGTTATTTAAAGCTTATATGCTTCAAAATCATACTAAAGTATTATTTTCCAAAAATCATAACTTTTATGAAAATAAAATTATAACGTTTATTTATTTTAACAATTCAAAATTTAATAAAACGTATACTTTCGAAAATCACTTTAAAATTCCTTTTAAAATCAAAATCATTATTTTAAGACTTCAAAAATGGATCCGATGATGCAACAGCACCAAATAGTCAATCACGACAAACCAAACATCATATATCAATATGATAATTAACAAATATCACAATATCTGTAAATAAATCAATATAGTTGAGGAATCCAGTTGGATCCTTCCAACCTGTTTCCCTGCATCCAAAGATGTTAGCACAATACCAATTCCGTTCCAGTACGGAATTATCGCGGTATATGGAATTTATAAAAATATTATCCGCTTAATAGAAGGCGCAATAGGGTCTCATCTGCTATATAATGCGGGAAAATCAACTCCAAGTACATATATAATACCAATTCCAAACAAGATGGAATTATCGCGGTATATGTTTTTAATAAATAACATCCGCTTACTAACGGCTCATAATGTCTATTTTAACAATCAATAGATAACAATCAACATTCAAACATACAATCAAGCAATTTTAAATATAACTATTTAAAATTTAAATCGAAACTATTCGATTGAGTGAGAAGTTCTCACCTCGTTTCCCATTCAGTTTCCGCGTTTATTTCGAATAAAATTAAACGAGCGTTTAATTTTACCCAAAATTCTCACTATCTCCAAACGACTCCAAACTAGCTCCATTGCATAGTGCTCGTCAAAACGAAGCCAAGCAATTCGTTTCATCCATTTCCAACCTCGTATGACAAAGTTATGATTTTTAGAAGTTCGTACACATTTATAATATAAACAATTTACAACTCCTTTTATAATTTTCAACCTCAACAAATCAGAGCCGTTGATTTCAAGCTCCTTCAATCAGGGCCGCTCTTCTTTCCTTCTCCCTCCCTCCAGATTATCACGCAACCGAAGAAACCCATTTAGCCGCCCTAAACCCTAAATCTCGCGGCATATACGATCATCTTTGCAACGATCAATGACCATGGTTTCGAAGCTCATCACGAATGCCACCTCTAGCCGAAGTATGGTGGAGCTCGGCTATCCCTAGGCTCCAGAAAACAGGCACGAACTACAGGCCGACGCTGCCCCTTAGCCCCAGTTCGTCTCTCCAAATCCAATCGCAACCGTTGATATCGAAGTACTCTCGATGCTCTACACTTCTCTAGTTGAAAACTTTGGCTAATAACTGATGGATTGCAAGAAATTTGAGGGAGAAGAAGAGATAGTTTCGGCCATTGATGTTTATTGGAGGCGGCTGAGACATTTAGGGTTAGGATTTTGATAAATTTGTGAAAATAATGAATATTTGTGGCCTTTTATAGAAAAATACGCGATACTATTCATCTCGGATTTTTCCGAACTTTAGACGAAGCGTGCCGGTTGGCGTTTCTAAGGTTTATCCCATGTTCCGAACACAATGGAATGTGCTTCGGAGGCTAATTCGATCATCTGTGCGGGTTACGGCAATAAACGATCGATTTTAAATTAAACTGATTTAAACTAATTTCTACGCGTTTTAGCTTACCCCGGACAAATGGTAAATCCGATTGACTTGAAATTTGAAACCATACAATAATATCACATCACGGATCTGATGAAACTGGTTTCGTCAAAATTCGAGACTGTTTGAAAAATGGCTATTTTAACTCGTCAATTAAATATTAAAATATTCAATTTTCACAAATTAACTTTTAATTCGATTTTAAAAGTTCTATAACATCATTCTAACTCCAATATGATTAAATAAAAAAATTCAAACCATTTTTAATCATTTTAAACCCTTTTTTCAATTATTTCCATAATTTCGACTATTAAATTATCGATTTAATTATCCAATTAAATCCAGATATTCGAAATAAAATTTATTCGACTTATAAATTTCACTTATTAATATTTAAATTCAATTAAATATACAAATTTTAATTAATAGAATTTCTGGGTCGTTACATAACTTTCCCCCTTAAAAGAATTTCATCCTCGAAACTACCAAGTAAGAAAAAGTTACAGAATCCATTAACTTTCCCAAAGCAAACCATTCAAATTGGATTTTTCAAATCTCCTAAGTGTTTAACTTTCCCAAAATTCATAGTTAAACTTCTTACAAAATCTTTACTAAGTTTCCAAATCCAAACTTAGTTTTCAAAAAATTTCCAATTTTCTCAAAAATATTCTAACGCCTTAAAATTTTCGGAAAAATTCGCCAGAGTCTCCTTTGCGCGGCTCGATCCGAAAAAAAAATGACAGTATATATATCACAAATATACATCTCCTCAAGTGATGAGGTATCCCGCAGGGAAAAAGTGTAAAAGTACGGTATGTAATCCGAGATATGTACCTTATTTATTATTAACGAGCGTATAACGGCTAATATAGCACGAAAGCGAGCTCCAAATGCGAAGCAAGCGCAATCTGCACCTACTAAACACTCAACAACAACATGAGAAACATGCATATATGAAAATAAAATCAATATACATCATATAGCAACATAGCAACTACATGTGCCAACATAGAAAATGCAACAAAAGCAACAAATGCAACTACCAAATCAATATAAATTTACTTCTCATTAACATTTAATGAATTTGTTTTCCAATTGATTCATTAACATTGGATTTTACTAACATTTATTCATATCCAATTTCAGTTAGTTTGCATTTACTAATTTACATTCAAGTTGGTTCATTTCCAAACCAAATTTCAATTCTATTCAAGTTCATTTTCTTCCAAGTTGGATTCAATTTCTTTAGCTTCCAATTTCCCTAATTCACTTTCATTAACACTTAATGAATTTATATACAATCAATTAACAATTAAATAACAACCAATGTTTATTTAACATAACCAGATTATTCAATTTACATTCAATTTGGTCCAACACTTTCTTCTAATTACATTGGCTTTCAATGAATTAACACGTTCATCCATTATCCCATATCAATTTTATTTACATTCAATTCATTAGTTCAATTCAATTGCTAATTCCTTTAACAATATAAAGTTGAATTTCATTTATATAACTCAAGTTCGCATTCTTAATGACTTCATTACATTAATTCACTTAAGTTATATTCCATTTCAAACATCTTATCTAATCCAAATTAATTTATTTAACTTTCCTTTTCTTAAATTTCAAATCACATGTCTTTGATGACAATTCAAATTTATTTCAACTTGGATTTTATTGATATACTTATACTTTCCTTTAATTTAACTCCACCATTTAAGTTAAATTTATTCTATCAAAATTCAAATTGTATAAGTTATCCACTCATTTATCATTCCCATAAATATTTTAAATAGGATTCCAGAGTCTTTTCAACCTTTCAAAACCATTTTTGAAACCAATTCAATTATCCTTTGAATTTCAAAACCCAAACTCAAATTTTCCAAACAACTTTCATTTAAAACAATTTGGCAGCAATCCCTCTTTTGGAAACCCGAAAATGAACACCATGATGTTGCAATCATTATCGGATTTATTTTCCAGCGACCAAAAAGAGTTTAGAGCTTTAATTTCTCCAAAACAATTTTCCAAATATCAAATCCTTTCAAAACACTTCTCTGGAATTTTATTTTCAGATTATAAATCACGTTTACAAATCTTTTGCTTATATAATTACATTATTTTCTCTTTACTTATATAAGATCATTTCACAATTGTAAATCACATTAATTATAGTTCCATACTTATAATTCTTCGCTTATACAATTATTCTTTTACAATATAGTTCATTTAACTTATTCAAACAACTTTCATTTAACTTGCATATATCTTACATTTTCAACTACCAAACAATCAATTGATATACACTTTAATAATTCTGAAAAATTATTTCTTTATATATAAAATATAATCAAGGTAAAATTATTTGATTTACCCAATTTTAAAATGATACTATGTCGACTTGCCTCGTTTAAGAGTTTAGAAACCCCTATCGATTACGGTTGTACACCCCGCACCGACCAGAATTCATAAACAGCTCAACGGATAAGCAAACACAATATAAAACAATTTCATATTCACTAACAAATACGCGTTCATATCTATTATTACACTCAAACTCATTCTAGAGTACTACTGACTCTATCTCTAATCAGTAATTCCCAACAGAGCCATGGTTGTCGCTTAACCATAAGCTCTGATACCAAATGTAACGATCGCGATGGCAGCGGCAACCGGTAAGCTTTGCAACCATCCTAGACCCACCGTGGCTCACACTGGTACCCGAAACTTGCTTTTACGGCCATCCTTTCGACTGTCACGGGTTACGCCTAACCAACCTCGTAAAGAGGACATGTGGGGGCAAGAGTCTCTTGTTCGCCACCTAACCGCGAAGCGAGAACCCCCCTTCACATTTCACTAAGACAAGCAAGTCTCGTCCACAAAGCCACGCTTTATACAAAAGCTGTGCTTAAATTCACAAATGCTCAACAGTACTTCATATGCCACATTAACAATTTGGGAATGTATCACTAGTAACCATCAACTACATAACCTCTAAGGGTGTTAATCTAAGAGAATAAATTCTCCGCCGCCAACGGAAATATATTTGAGAGAAACAAGTTTTACATCTCAAACTGTAACGTCAGACACACATCCATACAAGTCCGTTCCGGGATCGAACGGAACCGAAGGCACTTACAAAGAAATCCTTGCAATCCAGGTATTTACTAATCACGACCAGACTTCCCATCACAAAGGGTAATAAATTTCTATATCGGAGATCAGCCGATGTAGAAACATTCGACGGTAATCCTTCCATTTTCACAAATATCCGGTCTTCAACATCGGTCATCAATGCAATTCATAACGACGTATCACATATTCTGAATAGGTTATACAACCCCAAGGTCCTTTCCCGGCTAGCCCGAATAGTGAGCGTTTATTCAAAAATAAGTGTGGCATTCAAATTCAAGCAATCACAACAAATACCTATTTAAAGGTAAATATTGATAGTCGGATTACTTAACTATCAATAGGCGTGTTCAACATCACCAAATTTCAAATAATTTCCCAAATTATTTACTTTCAAAAATATCTTTACTAGATATATAATTTCCACACTTCAACCTTTTGAAAATAAATTTTCAAATCACTTTTCACCTTTACCACTTTTGAAAACAAATTTCAATCATTTTCCTTATGCGGAAATACTTTCATTTCAAAATGGTTCATTTAAACCAATTAAATAAATCCTTACCGATTTACTTTATATTTATGTTCCAGATCCGTAAATTTATTCCCGCACTTCAAAAATAAATCAACGTTTATTTTTAAACAAATTTCCCTTTCTTTTATAAATTCCATAGTGAATTTACATTCCAAAATATTTATGGGTATACGATTTCAATTATTCATTTTCAATTTATCTTCAGAAAGATAAATTCTCAAAACGTTTAATTTCATATTGGAAAAACATTTCCATACTTATTAAATAATAACAAGCAATTCACAAATCCATTTATTTTCAAAACTTGGAAAATATTCAATATTCTTAACTCGAAATTAAATATATATTTCATTCTTTAAGAATCATTCTCTTAAACACATTTGTTTGGGCCAAAACGAATGTTGCATAAAACATCGTTACGAAAACCCAAAATAACTAGTATAGGGATTCGAAATTAAGATGGATATAAATAAATCCCAATACTATATAAAACATTTCCTTTCGGAAATCATTTACTATAACAACAGTGTTATAGTCCACAATTTCCTCCTATTTCTCGAAAACGTCTATTTCAACAATGAATGTTGAAATCTATGGTTTCGATGTTTAATACATTTTAAAACATCGTTAAAACGATTAACTTCATTTTATAATATTCATTTTCCCAAACATATCCATTTTATTTAATAATATATTCACTGTCCAAAATCGCGAATATACTTCACTAACCCAATTTCAATATTTACTACACGTTTTATTTCAAGAATTTATTCGCTATCCAAAATTGCGAATATATTTCTTTTTATACACTTCCATATTCAATTTATCAAATTCAATTGATTTCGAATTTATAAACATTGTCTATAAATTCCATTTCTATTTATAAACTTCGATTTATAAATCTCCTTTATTAATCCAATTCAATTTATATAACTCAATTTTATACCAAAAATCCAATTTACAAGTTAACTACTTATAAGTCCTTTATTTTACAAAAATCTATTTGTTTTTATAACTTCACGATTTATAAATCGATAAATTTCATTCACTTAAGAAATCCAATCATTCTTCATTTTAACACTAACAAAAAAACTCATTTTATAATTCCTATATTTATTTTAATTTATAAATATCAAATTTTAAATCTTTTATATAAATCGTTTTTAAAACAATTCAAAAATCCCAAGTTAACTAAACTTATTCTTTTAATAGTTTACAAATTGTTATTTAAAGCTTATATACTTCAAAATCATACTAAAGTATTATTTTCCAAAAATCATAACTTTTATGAAAATAAAATTATAATGTTTATTTATTTTAACAATTAAAAATTTAATAAAGCGTATACTTTCTAAAATTACTTTAAAATTCCTTTTAAAATCAAAATCATTATTTTAGAAATTCAAAAATGGATCCGATGATGCAACAGCACCAAATAGTCAATCACGACAAACCAAACATCATATATCAATATGATAATCAATAAATATCACAATATCTGTAAATAAATCAATATAGTTGAGGAATCCAGTTGGATCGCTCCAACCTATTTCCCTGCATCCAAAGATGTTAGCACAATACCAATTCCGTTCCAGTACGGAATTATCACGGTATATGGGATTTATAAAAATATTATCCGCTTAATAGACAGCGCAATAGGGTCTCATCCGCTATATAATGCGGGAAAATCAACTCCAAGTACATATATAATACCAATTCCAAACAAGATGGAATTATCGCGGTATATGTTTTTAATAAATAACACCCGCTTACTAATGGCGCATAATGTCTATTTTAACAATCAATAGATAACAATCAACATTCAAACATACAAACAAGCAATTTTAAATCTAACTATTTAAAATTTAAATCGAAACTATTCGATTGAGTGAGAAGTTCTCACCTCGTTTCCCATCCAGTTTCCGCGTTTATTTCGAATAAAATTAAACAAGCGTTTAATTTTACCCAAAATTCTCACTATCTCCAAATGACTCCAAACCAGCTCCATTGCGTAGTGCTCGACAAAACGAAGCCAACTCAATCCGTTTCGTGCATTTCCGACCTCGTATGACAAAGTGATGATTTTTAGAAGTTCGTACACATTTATAATATAAACAATTTACAACTCCTTTTATAATTTTCAACCTCAACAAATCAGAGCCGTTGATTTCAAGCTCCTTCAATCAGGGCCACTCTTCTTTCCTTCTCCCTCCCTCCAGATTATCACGCAACCGAAGAAACCCATTTAGCCGCCCTAAACCCTAAATCTCGCGGCATATACGATCATCTTTGCAACGATCAATGACCATAGTTTCGATGCTCATCACGAATGCCACCTCTAGCCGAAGTATGGTGGAGCTCGGCCATCCCTAGGCTCCAGAAAACGTGCACGAACTACAGGCCGACGCGGCCCCTTAGCTCCCAGTTCGTCGCTCCAAATCCAATCACAACCGTTGATATCGAAGTACTCTCGATGCTCTACACTTCTCTAGTTGAAAACTTTGGCTAATAACTGATGGATTGCAAGAAATTTGAGGGAGAAGAAGAGATAGTTTCGGCCATTGATGTTTATTGGAGGCGACTGAGACATTTAGGGTTAGGGTTTTGATAAATTTGTGAAAATAATGAATGTTTGTGGCCTTTTATAGAAAAATACGCCACACTATTCATCCCAGATTTTTCCGAACTTCAAACGAAGCGTGCCGGTTGGCGTTTCTAAGGTTTATCCCGCGTTACGAACACAATGGAACGTGTTTCGAAGGCTAATTCGATCATCTGTGCGAGTTACGACAATAAACAATCGATTTTAAATTAAAACGATTTAAACTAATTTCTAGGCGTTTTGGCTTACCCCGGACAAATGGTAAATCTGATTGACTTGAAATTTGAAACCATACATTAATATCACATTACGGATCCGATAAAACTGGTTTCGTCGAATTCGAGGCTGTAAGAAAAATGGCTATTTTAACTCGTCAATTAAATATTACAATATTCAATTTTCACAAATTAACTTTTAATTCGATTTTAAAAGTTCTATAACATCATTCTAACTCCAATATGATTAAATAAAAAGTTTCAAACCATTTTTAATCATTTTAAACCCAATTTTCAATTATTTCCATAATTTCAACTATTAAATTATTGATTTAATTATCCAATTAAATCCAGATATTCGAAATAAAATTTATTCGACTTATAAATTTCACTTATTAATATTTAGATTCAATTAAATATACAAATTTTAATTAATAGAATTTCTGGGTCGTTATAGTTTGAACAACTTATATCGATTGAAAAGCTATTTACTAATAAATTGGTTTTCAGTCACATTATCGATCTCTTCATAGAATATAGTTTTCTAAATATTTTTCCAAAACAAATTTACCATCATTAGTTATGATTTAAAAGGTGGTTATTAAGCTTATTAAATCATTCTAATAACATTTAATCCAAGATTCAAATGTTAAATAATTCGGATATTTAAATATGAAGTGTCCCAAATTCCGAGTTGTTACATTCTTTCTCACTTAGAATATTTCATTCTCAAAATTCCAGCATGAGCAACCAAAGAGACAATCACTCATTGATACATAATATTATCACAATCATTAGCAAACATAGTTCATGGTTTGCTCAGGTTCAAAAACCCTCTCCTCGCACAAGGATGTTAAACAACCTACTATACATACTTTACGCTCAATAGCCTTTGGATATTACTTAGAGGATTATTCATGCTACCTCATAACAAATCAAAGAGTCGTTAGCTAAACCCTCCTTAAGTCAACAAAGCGTATTATACATACATATTAAAGCACGTACGTTGCACATCTATACGCAATATCTAATCTGATCAATTGCATGACCACTTAACCTCTCTAGCGCGGACTTCGATCACGTTCCTTAATTTGAACCTTCATTCTCATTACATATCATGATAGAAAACTTAGGATCATATCAAGAATTTGTATCAAGTGTTTTCCATCAAGAATCTAGTGAAAAATCCTTGTTCGGATTGGTGTATACCACCTTGAAATTACATACTCGAATACTGGATCAAGAACAGCCATTCGAATAAAATGATCTATATACCACTTACGTATTTATCCTATCGGATTCTTAAATACACCAATCCCCTTTAATCACATTCATTTATTTAAATAGTATGGCATTTAATACCAAATTACTCATGCACCATTTCATAAAAGACCCAACCTCAAGTTTATAGACATTTTACAACTTAAGCTTATATTCGTATAATACTCCATTACATCCTAAGAGTATGTACAAAAGCAAAAAAATTGTAACAAGTATGTTTAACAAATTTAGAACTTTTTTTAACTTGCTATCTTCTCTATTCAAGTGTTATAAATCAGCTTTATATTTTCAAAAACACTTAAGTATAAGTCCTATAACAATTCAGAAGTTCTCGACTATCCCAAATCATCGAAGATCCTATTTCATTTTAACAATGAAAACTACCAAACAACATATTATATTATGATGCACATCCATACTTCCTAGTGCATAAGTTACATGTGTCCAGAAACAACTTGATAAGAAAACTTTAGAACTAAACACCGATTTTCATTTCAAATCAATTTGAAATTTATATATGTATATACAATATACATATCTTTTGTATATAAAATCATACTTTGGGATTAAATCAAATCTATTTTACTAAGGCAACTTTGTAGCATCCCACACCTAGAAACCCAAAAATGAATGCCGATGATGTTGAAGATATCACCAGAATTGTTTTCAAGCGATAGGAGTGAGTTCAATACATCCAATTCATGTCTTTCGGACTTAACCAAAACCTTTTCAAAACGGTATCAAATACTTCTTAAAGGTTACTAAGTACCACGATCTCAATTTCTTAAATCAAATTCCTAAAAACTTATTATCAAATAATGTTACTATTATTTTGTCCAAAATTTTTATAATCCGGATTTTGGGACATCTGGTAATTGGATAATTTACTTATTTTATTTGAATAAATAAGTGGAATTCTGTCTGGAAATGATAAACCTTATGGTAAATTAAAAAATGTTAATAGACATATGCAAACTTTATTGAAAATTTTAAATGTATACACATACAATTGTGTGTGTGTACAGGAAGCTATTATTTTACCCGAACCATTCCTATGTAATTTAAATTGAATTTGAAATTCAAAAATAAAATGTCTTAAAAATAAATTGGACATAAAATAATATATTAGATTTTTATTAATGTATAGTTGGTTTCAAATTATTTTCTTTAAAATTTTATCAATATTTTGATTAAGGGAAAGTATGGATATAAATTTGATAACACCTATATATGTAAACATAAAAATAAAAAGGGTATGAATATACATATGTTACAAATATAAGACTTATAAATATTTATCAAACTATATTCTCATGTAGAATAACAAGTGTTAAGTTATTAACACATAAATTTACAAGTGTAAAAATTGTAAAATACCATTCAACAAGTGTAAAGGATTTATACCCTACATTAAACAAGTGTATACTAAATTGTAACATGTAATACAAGTCTCATTCATTTATTAAAAATTTATCAATAAAAGAAAATTCAAATATATATACACACATCTATGTTTTTGCTTTTTAATTTTCTTTCATATGTTTCAAAATCAAAAAACCAAACTAAAAGCAAAACCAGATAAAGAAACTGAAGCAAATAAAATTTTTCAAACTAGAAAGAAAATATAGAAACTTGAGCAACAAATCTTACTACAAACCTTTATAATCCATAACCTGGAAGCTCAAAGCAAGATCAGATTTTGGTTCAACATCAAAGCAGCTAAGTTCTGATCAAAAACTGAAATTTAAACAACTTCTTGCATTACAAAACTGAATCAAGAAAAGATCAGAGCATTCAAATCCAGATCAGTTTTCAAGTTCAAACCAAATTCAAATTTGGGCTTCTCCGATTTTTTCACAGACATGTGAGTAAACCTTTGTTTTAAAATTTTGAATATGGTGATACATGTATGTATATACTTTGATGCATGTAATAGTGATATAGTATATATAAAGTTTACATGAATATTTGGATGAGAATGCAATTATATGTGTGTGTGTGTGTATGTGTGACATGTCTGCGTATATATAAATATTTAGGTGGTCTTTGTTCTTAGCTTGCAGGCTCAAAATTTCAATTCAAAAATCCAATGCTCTTTCTCTAATCCATTTCTGGTTATAATCCTTAAATGAAAAAGGTTTGTATGATTGAAACATCAATTTTAAAAATAATTTCTAGCATTTATATTTAGTAATTAATTTTAAATAAAGGTCAACAATAAACACAATCATTTCAAGTCAAAAATTGATTTTTATAATTTCAGATTTGGATTTTAGAAACTGATTCGAACTAGAAAATGGTGACTTTTGAGATGAAATCTAAGATTTTTAGAGTTAAGGTTATCGTGCATTTGTGAGTTGATCAGGAGATGATTATTCGTCGATTTACGGAGATTAACGGTGAGTGGGGTGTCTTGTTGGTTGGTCAAGGTAGCCGAGGTAATGAAGATCATCGAAAAATTGACTGGAGTATTTTTAGGTCATCGGTGAGGTTGGTCAGCGATGAAGTAGGGTTCCACGTGCAGTTTTGGGTTGGCATAGTTCTTGAGCTCGTGTGACGTCATGAGCGAATCGGAGGTGATCGGTGGAGAGGGAATCAATGCGTGAGGTTGAGGCGGAGGTTTGGGTGCGAAGGTGAAGTTTCTCGTAGATGAAGCCGGCGGCGGTTGGCGTTTTTCTCCAATCATTTTTGGGTTGCAGGTGCTCGAATGGGTTCGATTTCGTTTGGCCGTAACGATCGTCGATTTGGGAGTTCCTGGCGACTGAGAGGAGGGACAACGATTTGATGGTGGTCGGAGCAATAGTCGGAAGGTAGGTGGTGATGTGTGCACATGCACGAGACTTTTGTTGTATCTGTGTTTTCCATGTAGTGTTGAAGATGAAGCTAAGTGCTCGGGTTTGTGTGCGAGTCTAAAGGTTTTTGGCTCGAGTAAGTGTTCGAGGGTTTTTGTCTTTGGCCTGGGTTGTTTTTAGATAGCAGGGTTTTAAATTTTGCATGTAAATTATTACCAGTTTTAGATTTTAAACTAAACTAAGTTTTAAAGAAGGAAAGGTAAGTTCTCGAGATTATCTTGGAGTAGGCTCAGGGTTGAACTCGAAGAAATTTATAACAAGTTTTAATTAAATCGAAAAGCAATTTTTTAAAAAATTAAGGGTAGATCAAGTTTAAACTAATTTTAAAATCGATTTCTTTATATGATAATGTTCTTAAATACTTGATTTAAGAAAAGTTGTATGTCTTGTTTAACTTAAAATTAGTTAAGTTAAATTCTTAAGTTATTTTAGCTTAATTTTAAACTATAATTAAGTGGTTAATTAAAAGATTAATGTTTTATCTTAAATTTAATTAAGATTTTGGGTAGTTATAGATGAATTAAATTCATAAAGTAATTAAAGAGAAATTAATTAATGTAAGTAATTAGAGATTAATTAATTGAATGATTAATTACTTAATGTAAGTAATTAAAGGATTAATTAATTAATAATTAAGGGTTATAAATTAATTAATTGGAGATTAATTAATTGGTAATTAGAGATTAACTAATTGGTAATTAGTGATTAATTAATGTAAGTAATTAGAGATTAATTACTTAAATGATTTATTACTTAATGTAAGCAATTAAAGGATTAATTTGTTAAGGGTTAATTAATTAGTAATTAAAGGTTAAATTAATTAATAATTAAAGGCTAATTAATGACTAGAGGTTAAATTAACTAATAATTAAATGTTAATTATTTTGAGGATAATTAACCAATGGGATATTTACTTAATGGAAGTAATTATGGATAATTAAGATGAATAGTTAAGAATGATTAATTAATAAATTTGAAATTGATTAATGATTAAACAGGATTTAAAAATGATTGAAGTAATTAATTTAATTTATTTAGATTAATTAGAAATGGTGTGACCAATTAATATTGCTTATGAATGAATGATATTATATGCATTGGATTATTTTATATTTCTGATAAGTGATTTGTGATGCTATGTGATATGTTATGTTTGGGTTGAACTATGATAATATGGTTTGTCTATCTATGGAAAATGGCTATGTAAATATGTAATTACTGGATATAAATGGAATTGTTTAAAACTTAAACAGCTTTGTTTTAAGATGATATTGGATTCGAAGAGACCGAGGTCGGGTATCAGTACATACCCGAAACAAATTTGATTTGTAATCTACAATAATTCTTTATGGATTTGACTTTGGAATAAATAGGCTGGAATGGAATTAAAAATGTAAACTTGGTCTTCAATTCCGAGTAATGATTCTTAGATATTGATGTGTGAAATAAGTGTATTTGACTATGGCAAGTTAAGAACTCATAGTAAAGTACGAGTTACCCCGGATTTTAAGTAAGTTTCATGCTTTAGTATTTCATGTTAAATGGGTTTACTCATGCTAGTTTCCAGCCTGACCCAGGTGTTACTTTGATGTAATGCTCGGGTCAGACCGAGTATTACAGATTTCCAGGTTAGGACGTTCTGGAGCTCAGGAGACGAGCTGGATAGCAGGACGTATGGAGTATTCCGCTGTGCATATTATTGTTTGTATTTCTCGGACAAGTTAATTTTAACTGTCCTGTTTTGTGTAATGGCTGTAACTCTGATGTATTGAATGTAATTTAACTGTTATAGTTTTCCTTTGTATAACTGCTATTATTTGATATTATATTTTGTCGCTGTGAATGTAAGAATCTGTGATTTGTTTCTGCTTCTTCTTCTACCTCTGTTCTTCTTTACCCTAATAATCTAGGATTTCTGGCGTTTGGATGCTCGACACTTCTATTGTGAAGGTATTAGTGTCGAATTTTCGAGGTCGAAAATTTCGGGTCGTTACATTTGGTATCAGAGCTGAAGGTTAAGAGAGAACCTTGACTCTGGTGGGTGTACTCATTAAGGATAGGGTCAGTGGTACCCCAGAATGAGTTAAGTGTGTGTGTGTGTGTGTATATATATATGAGAGCGTACTTGTTATTTTCTTATATAAAGGTTTTAAAAATGGTTTTAATGAATGATTTTTATAAAAGCTTATATTTTACATATAAAGCAATAATTGGTTGTTGGATATTAAAATTGAATAAGAATTAAGTGATAAATATATATATATATATATATATATATCAAAATGGGAATTGAATAAAATGAACTATACAAATAAGATGAATTAGAATTGGTTTCAAATCGGAATATGGAATGGTTATTGTGTTTAATAATGGGAGGCTTTTTTCTAGTAAACATGGTTAAAGCAAAATGAAGTGTGTTAAGGAAGTAAACACTTAGGTAAGAATGGCTTGTATATGGGAAGGGATTTAAATTTTGAAGTTTTGAATTTTAAGCTTAAAACATTCGAAATTGTTTTCAAAATGTTAAAAGAAATGATATTATTCAGAATATTTTTGAATATGATCTTATTATTTTAAAATAAGAGGTTGTATGAAAACTTTAAAGGAATTTATTTTGAATTAAAACCAAAGGTGGTTTAAATTTTAAAGCATGGCTTGGTGGGCTATGAAATAAATATGTATATGTGTGATACATAATATCAAAGATGATTTGAAATAAACTCTAAGGTGTTGAGTTTTGATTTTCCCAGAAGTGTGCTGTAAAAAACCAAAGTGATATAAGTCTTTGAACTTATAAGTAAGAAACAATATTGATAGAAATTTGAAATTTGGAAGTGGGAATTCAAATTTGAGTACGGTTAACGTGATTAAATTTAATTTAAAGGAAGTTAAATAAGTTTGGAATGAACGACCTGAATTGGAAATTTCAAGATGAAATTGAAATATAACTTAGGGAAGTTAAGTGGGATGATTTGGGAGGAGTTATATAAGATCTCAAATGGTTTGAGTTCTGGGAATGGTTAATAGATGCTATTAGGTGGTGTTTTAAATAAATCGGATGTTTATTTACTTTGACTTATCCTAATATCATCCTGCTGTTATCAATAATCCATGAAATTGTGAATTGGTTTGTTTAAAATGAATTAAGAAGTGGATCGTGATATTTTATATCCATTGTAGAAATTAAATGGAAATAAAACTTTAATTTGAAATTATTTTAAGTAATTTTGATTTTTGAAGATAAAAATTGAACTTGTGAAAGTGAGATCACTTTGAACTTAAGTTTTGAATGTTTAAGATAAAATTGCAACTAAAATTGCTGAAAATTGATTTCAAAATTGAATTTGCGTAATAAATTGGTTTTTGAAAGATTTAATTGTTTAAAAAGGATTTAAACTATGATTTGAACTTGTAAATAAGTTTATGAAGAAGTATAGTAAAATTTAAATGGAATTTTGTAATTTGGACTCGGAATTTAATTGTTTAAAATTTTAATTGTTAAATTAAAGTAAAGATTAATTTGATTTGAAGGAATTAAATCAGAAATTGAAAATTTAACTCGAATTTATATAATTCGAGATGATTTAAAAGTGGAGGTTGGAATTGGGATTGGATCAATTTAAGGGATGGGAAAGTGATTGGAATGAAGATTGGGTAGTTGAACAGTTTGGCTCTGGACTATTTTCAAAATAAGTTGTTTTAATATAAACCTATTTTCCTAGCTACTTACTATACAATCTTTCTTTTTAAAGTCAAACTATTTTATACTTATTCTACAATTATTTTTTGGAATTATTTAACTATTTTACAACTATTTTATAAACTAATTACTGTTTTTCGACTACTTTATAACTAATTACTATTTTACAACTATTTTGCAATTATCTAACTATTTTATAACCATTTGACTATTTTATAACAACTTAAATATTTTATAGCTATTTTACAACTAATAATTATTTTTCAACTACTTATCTATTTTTAATTTTTCAAGCTATTTTCTAAATTTAAGCTAGACAGAGTTCAAAGTGTTTATAATTAAATACCAACTGAGATAAGAATTGAAGTGATAACCCAAATAGAAATTGAAAGCAATTGTGGATGAGTGAATAGAATAAAAAATGAATGTGAATAGAAAATGGAATTGATTTGGCTAATAATCAATGTGAATAAATACGTAGGATGTACATATATTATTCTATTCGCATAATGATTTGATCCAGATTCGAACATAGAATTTCGAGATAGTATATTGATCCGAGTTGGGATTTTTCACTCGATTTTCGACGGCGAACCTTGATATGGATTTTTGATTGGTTTTGGAAATTCTCTATCATAGCTATGACTATGCAAGGAGAATGACGGTTTCCGATAAAGAAACCCGATCTGAGCCCGCACTAGGAAGTCAAGTGGACGATACTAGTTCGGAAGAGAAATTGCATAATCGAGTTAGCGATCAGATTGATATTGCATACGGATGATATGAGTACATTGTACGGGTTTGAATGAAATTGATATTGAAAATTTGTAGATAAGGACTGTTAAATGTTTTTGAAATGAAAAGTATATTTTGTGAAATATATAATGAAATAAAGTGGAAATTGGATATTTCTATGGTAGAAATTTACTTTATGGAAGTAAGTAATATGGTAAGTGACTTTATAGAGTAATCAAGCTTGAATATTGATTTGGCATAAACAAAGTTATGTATATATAATTGATAAACTCCCCTTTTTGAATCTATAGCCAGAACAAAAACGGGTTTTGAAAATATTTGAAGTATAAAAAGGGAATTTATACAAGTATGAAGTGATCCAAATAATTTCAGAATTATATATCTATATATATATATATATATATATGAAGGATTTTATGAGAATAATTTTGGGAAAAAGGTTTTGGAACCTATGGATTTTGGAAATGCTTTTGATTTTTGGGAAAAATCAATTTTGGAAATTTGGAAAGCCTAATTTGAGAATTATCGATTTTAGGATAATCGATTTTGAGAAAAGGAGATTTATATGGGATTCATACTAGGTGTATGATTTGGAAAATACTAAATGTGTACATTATAAAGTGTTTTGAGAATAGCTTTGGGGAAAAAGACGCTCCCTTGAAATGAACTTCTTAGGAGTACCACAGATTGGTACTGCCTTGAGCCCCAAGGGGGAGGCTCTAAAGTAGATCCTATGTGATATCCTGGAATTTCAAGGAATTTAAAATGTGATAATCTCTGAATTAATAAATTAAAATTGGTAAAATTTGTTACTTTCAAACAATAATAAATATAATGAGTTGTTTTTAAATATAGTTATAAATAGATTTTTAAATGGGATAATTTACAAATTTAAATTGTGTTATTTTATAAATTTGATTTTAAATAGACTTATTATTTTCACATTTAGTAAGTTTGTTTAAATATATATATATATATATATATATATATATATATATATATATATATATATCTGTGTGTGTGTATTTAAGTTGTTTTTAAATAGAATAATTATTTACAAATTTAACAATGTGTTTGTTTAAAATTGATATCTATATTTATTTGAATTAATTGGATTTTAAGATTGAATTTGAATTTGAATTTAAAAGATATATATCTTAAAAATATTTTAGATATAAAATATGGATAAAGTTTTTATTTATAATAAGATGGTTTTATATAATTTTCTTTAAAAGAAATTTATTTATATAGTTTGAAAAAATATTAATTTAATAGTAGACAAATACAAAAGCTCTTAAATTAGCATTTAAATATGGATTAAATAATTTTATATGATTTTATTTAGGATCTAATTGGTTTTATTTTATTTCTTTTAAAAAAAATTATTTATTTAAAATTAGAAAAGCATTTATAAAAGTAAGAAACATACTTATTAATTAGGAAAAATAATTTTAAAATCTTTTAAATCTTTTGTAAATAATTAATTAGTGCATAATTACAAGTGTAATGAAATTAAGAAGATAAGTAACAAGTGTAAAAGTTATAAACCTCTTAAGTAACATGTGTTAGCATATTAATTAAGGTAGAGACAAGTGTCACACATTTTATTTAAATTTTCTTTAATGTTAAATAAACCATAAATTAGTTTATATAATCATTCATCTTTCTTTTCATTTTCTTTTTCATTTTCTTTTTCAAATCTCATTTTCAAAAACCTGAATACTTCTTAGATCAAACCTGAAAAACATTTCTCAGTTCAAACATCTTAAAATCTGTAAAAAAAAAAAACCTGTGATCTTCTCAAGCCAAAACCCTGTAAAAACATTCCTCAAACCAAAATTTAAAAACTTGTAAACAAATCCCCAAATTTAAAGCTGTAAATCAATTTTCAAAACCTGGATATCAAAACCATGTGATTTCCTTAAGAACGAATCTTCAACCAGAGAAACTCAAGCTTGTAATAAAAACTGCAAACATTTTCAAAGCCTGAAACCTCCTTTAATGAATCTAAGTCCGTAACAATTTGTTCTTATAGCCTATAATCATTTTCAAGAATTCATGAAAGTAAATCTGAAGTAAAAGCAAAGTTTTCAAAAGCGTTTCAGTTTCAAAGCAAGCTTTCCAATTTTTAAAGAAATCAGGGCAGTTAAGTTCAAAGCTTCCAGTTTTCCAAAGCTCTGTTCGTCTTTAATCAGTGAGTAAACATTTTCATTAAAATTTAAACGAGTTAATGGCTGTTGCTTGTGTAATATTTGTGATGATGATGCCCTACATGTGTTTAAATAAGTGTAAAATCTGTATATGAATATAGTCATGTGTGCATGTCTTATTTTATTTATCTTCTCTGTTTCATTATACAGAGTTTAAATCCTAGATCAAAAATTCCAATTCTTTTACCTGTTGTTATTAAACTTCGGATTGCAAACAGAATAGCATAGTTTAAACATAATCAAAGATATAAAAAAATATGTCTAAATATTTTAAAGTTTGAAATATGCTAGAATTTGGAAATGCAGTAGCAAATCTTAATAATATGATGAAACCAAATTATTGAAATTTATCGATTCAAGTACATATCTTGAATCATTTCTAGAAAATAGGATTTTTGAAACAAAAATCATGATTTTAAGTAAGGTGTATTGTGAGAAATCATAGGTCGAACAGAAATTGGATTTTAGCCTTTTTCTTATGATCGACCAACTTTTGTTGGCCGAAGTTTTTCTCGAGGCTAACATGACAATAGGGGAGAACAGCAAAATTTTCTGGAGAAGTTACAGATCAACGTGGCGTTGGTGGTGGAAGAGAATGGGTTTTAACCCTAGTTTTGACAAGGTCGGAATTTGTGGTCTATGTAGCGCCTCTAGTTGACCGAGTGTCCGTAACTCAGGGAACGGAAGCGTGGATGGTCAGAGTATGTGTGGCCGGAGTTGTAGCGTCGTCGGTGGTTGGCGTGAGTGGTGCGAGGCGATTTTTCCTGGTGAGGTCGAGTTATAGTTTTGAGCTGGATACTCGTTTTCATATTGGAGTTGATGACGTCGAATTGTTAGCTTGAATCGACTGCTGAGGTGATTTGCGACTTGCCAGAATGTGTGAAGGTCGTTGGAACGCTGGCGAACGGTCGTGCATGTGCACGGCGATGATTTCTCGTGTCTGGGGAGATGGTTTGTGCGTGACTAGAAGATAGTATCGTGTGTTTGAGTGCGTGACTCGAGTGGAGACTCGAGCAGCTAGAAATATTTTAGCCTGTTAACAATTTAGTTGTTACAGGTTTTAAAATTAAAAATTTAAATTCAGTTTTTAGAAAATAAAAGAGAAGGAGGGGAGAACTCGAGTTAGACCGAGTGTTCTTTGGGTTTTGACCCAAAGTAACAGTGTTGTGCGGTTTTTTAAAAAAGATTTTAAAAGTAATGTTTTTGAAATTTAAACTTAAATCTAGTTTAAACTTTTTATATAAACTTACTTTATATATAATAATTGTTCTTTAACAATTGATTATGAAGTTTTAAAATTTGTTAAATTAAATTTTGTTAACTTAAGTTTAAAGCTATTTTAAACTTAAATTAGAAATGAAATTTTAAGATTGATATAAAAGTAAGTTTTCAAATTCAAATTTAAACTAGTTTTAAAAACTATTACCTTGATAATATTTTAGGTATTTAAAGAAAGTTTTGTTAACCTTAATTTATCAAGTTAAATGATATTTTTATTTTAAAACTTAGTTAATAATTTAATTAAGTAAAATTAATTATTAAGATAAAATGTTTATAATGATAATTAAGTCATTAATTAAGATAATGTTTTATCTTAGATCATTAAGGTTTTTAATTGGTTGAAATTAATTAGGTTAATTAAAGGAAATTAAGTATAATTAATTAATTTAATTAATAATGATTAAGAATTAATTAAGGAATTAATTAAGAGTGATTAATTGATTTAATTAATTTATTTAAAATTAATAATTAAGGGTTATAAGTTAATTAACTAGAGGTTAATTAATTTGTAATTAAGCATAATTAATTAGATAATTAGAGATTATTGATTAATGATTAAAGATTAATTAATTAAGTAATTAAGGTTAATTAGTTGGTAATTAAAAAGGTACTTAATTAGTAATTAAGTTTTATTAATTAATAATTAGGCTTATTTAATTAATAATTAAGAAATTATTAATCTATAATTAAAGTTAATTAAGGATTAATTAACTATTATTTAGGGTTAATTAATTATAATTAAGGATTGATTAATTAGTGAATTAAGGATTGATTAATTAATTAAGAATTAATTAATTGGTTATTAAGTTTTATTAATTGATAATTAAGGTTTATTAATAATAATTAAAGAGTAATTAATCTATAATTAAAGATTAATTAATTTATTTAAAGGAGTAATTAAGGGATGAATTACCCAAGTATAATTAATCAAATGAATGTGACTAATTAATTGGTTGATTAGTTATAGATGATTGATTAAGTATGGATACTTAATGAGATTAAATTATGCAATTACATAGGGTAAGTAATTAATGTATAATTATTGAGATGTAATTAATTAAAGGGAATTACTTAATGGAAAGTAATTAAAAGATAATCACTTAGTAGAAGTAATTAAGGGTTAATTACTTAGTGTAATTAATCAAAGGATTTATATAATTAATTAAGGAGTTAATTAATTAAGATAGATAATTACAGGATGGTAATTACTGTTTATGATTAAGATTGATTAATGGAAGTGATTAATTAAAGTTTAATTAATTAATGAAGTAATTAATTAAGGATCAATGTAATTAATTATATTTAATTAATTATTGAAGTAATTAATTAAGGATCATTAATTGATGTAATTAATGAGAGTAATTAAGGATTGATTAATTAAGATTAATTTATCAATAATAAGTTATTATAAGGTAATTAATTAATTGTAATTGATTAAGGATTAATGTAATTAAATATAGTTAGTAAAGTAATTAAAGGTTAATTACTGTGAATGGTTAAGAATAATTAATTTGTGTACTTAATTAAGGGTTAATTACTTAATGTAATTAAAGGATAATTAATCAAGGGTGATTAATTAAGATGATGATTAATTAATTGGTTTAATTAATGATTGAGTTAGCAAGGTTTATTGTGATGAAGGTAATTAATTTAATTTATTTTAAATTAATTAAAGATAAAGTAATTAATTTAATTCATTTTAAATTAATTATAGATGTGTGATTAATAGATCATTCCTTATGGATGGCTGATTGATATTGAATGCCTTGATTGTTTGATATCTCTGATGAGATATATGTGATATGAGATTATTTGCTTGGATTGTGCCGATATGAATTATCTATCTGTGTATACGTGAATTATCTATCTGTGTGAATATAGATAATGATTTGAATTGAATTGTTTTAACTTTAAAACTTGGACCTAAAAGATGGCCTTTTGGATTTCGATGAAACTGAGATCGGGTTTCCATATTAGGATATCCAAAAACCACATCGATTCAAATTAACGATAGGTCGTGAATCTCAAGGGAAGATGAAGATTCAAAGTGCAAGGGTTATTGTCGTTAACTCTAAGGGTGATTCCAAAATGAGTGTAACGAGATAATGCCTTCGGTTTAGTTCGAACCCGGAACGAACTTGTATGGATTGAATGCTTTTAGCACATCGTCGGGTGGACGATGAGCATTCTAAGATAGATGTGTTCTATAAAGGTAATCGTAGCCTCAAGACTCATCAACTGGGAATGGCTAAAACAGGGGAGGTGCAGCAAGTCTAAGTGGGTCATGCCCAAGTAGGATGAGATTTACCCCTGTCTAGATGTCCCTTTTTATTCGGCTGTATGGGTGGTTTTTAAGTACAACCGCGGGGTTGTCTTGTTCGAAACTGTTCAGTAAGGAATGGTTCCGGCTTTGTGTTGCAGGGGATTGGGAGTAATCCTCGGTATGGTGATCTAGGCCCGTACTGTGATGGGCGGTACCCCAGTAGCCCTGCCATAGTATGGAATCCAATCTCCAATAAGTGTCGTACGTATTGATTGTGCCCAACTATGCTGGAACATGAGATGTAAGCATTCCAGCTATTTCTGGATTTTACTTGAAAACCCTAGACCCTATTATAATATCACTGGATTTCCTATCAAATGTTTTGGTTAGCGTAAGGTAAAAACTTACCCATGTTTATGTGTAGGGAGTCTTACGTGATACCTTTTCTTTCAAAAGGTTTTTCAAAGTTAAGCAATTTTAACCGTTTACTCACACCAGACACATGTCTGACCCGGAATTTATTCTGTTTTTCTTAAACTCTTGGGTACTCCAATTTTTACGAGTAGCCAAGGGATTCAGGTTAGCTTTGATGAATTCTGTGACGCCGCACCTCTATACTCACAATAACAAATGTTATTATAAGGAATAATGTCTGCTATTGCGAAGAATAAGGCTTGTTAGGAGCGACCATCCGTAAGTTATGCCTTAGACGAGTATTGATTACATCGATAAGAGTTGTGTAATTACTCCCAGCGATATACATTCAATCCAAATCTAAAACGAAACCACGGTGGCTTAAGAAAAATTCAGAGCAACTCATAACAACAACACAGATAAGTATAATCACATCAGAATAGAAATATCATATATAGTGGAAGACAAGTCTTGATACATGCTACAACACTCGTTGGTTCACACGAACCCAATGTACAAATACATAGTCATCATACATACATGAGATGAGAGTCAATACACCAAAAGTAACACCTCGAAGCCTAAACAAAAGATGAGGTGAAATCCCAAAAGCTGAAGCGGCAACTGAATCAGAGATAGCGATTATCCTGAAATAACTCGATCTGACCCGAGTATTATTTAAAAGAAAATAATAAACGGATCAGTCTAATTTAAACTTAGAACTAAGTGCAACATAAACAACATCAAAGCAAATTAATCATAATCTCGAATGTGACTATTCAACATAAATAATCAACATAGTTTAAATGAAGAAATCTCATTAAACTCCATCAAAATCAACTCATTAAACTCCATCAAAATCAACTTTCAAATTCATAATTGAATTCAAAACAGAAATACACAAAAATCTAGAAATCAAAATAATATAACTAGAAAATCAGCATAAAAGTGGATCCATCCCAGCATATGGCGAGTCGAAGCTACGCCGCACGTGCGTCTCATATGGCCAAAGCCTACCAAGTACTGTCGTCATAATAATTGGCGCCCAATAAATGACCCGAAGGTCCAACATATGACCCGAAGTTCTAGTATTGGTAATTGACCCGAAGGTCCAGCATAGTGGCTTGAAAGCCCAACAAAATCATCAAACGGAAATTCCATGGCAAATATTTCGATTAACGAGTCTAAAATTAACCGAATTAGTAAAAGCGTGGTTCCATATTTCGGACTTTTGCTAAATCGTTCAAATCTCTTCATCATTTCCTTTAAAGTGCAAAATTGTGTATTTTATATAAATAAAATTTACGTTCTCAAATGGACAAGTCCGGAATTAATCGGATCAGTAAAAGTAAGGGTTCATGGTCCTTAATTTTGCTGTAGCGTTTAAATCGATTCCTAATTCTTTTGAAAGCGTAAACTATAAAAATATTTAGAAACAATTATATTTTAAAACGATTTGAAAACACGTGATTAAAAAGCAACATCTATAGCAATTTCGACAAGGAAATTGCGCTTCACAAAACACCGTTAAAACGGATATAAAAATCAGTGTTGCGGGATAGCCGCTTGAAAATTCACTTTAAATTGACGGTTATTGAAGTCAAAACAACAGTAATTTTTATTCGTAAAAATCTCATCAAAATAACCCACTTCAAAGATATAACACTGGGGTAAAAATCCGTTATAAAAACAACGGCAACAAAATACGTTTTAAAACAAAACACCGGTTCAAAATAACTTAAACATTGGACTGCACTACTTATATATTCATCAAAAATATTGCATTGCTTGGCAATATACACGTTCACACTCGAATGAAATAGGCAGATTAAAATGACTGAACAAAATACAAGTGTACTACAACTTGTATGCAAATAATGCATTAAAATTTTTAACCTGGGCAATATTACAATATACTACACTTGCACACAAATAATAATATATATGCCTGGACACATTTTCATGCATGCAAGTATGAAGTATACCAAATATAAACTACCCTGGGCACATATAAGCACGCACGCACCAATGAAACAAATGAAAATTGAATATGACTTATATATTTCATCACGGATTGTAACAAAATACACACCTGGCAATGCTAACTTGCACAAAACGATTTTTGCCTGGACAACCCTTACATGCAACTTAACAAATATAACGCTTGAACTAAATTTTCGTGCAACACTTATAGACACGCAACGCAAGTAAGTAATAGGCAACAAAGTAAATAAATAAATGACCAGGTCACTTTTACATGCACGCAATAAAATGTAAAATCAAATAACTTGGACCTGGTAATACTTCATTATGCATGCACGCTAATAAATATAAAATCAAATGAACTAGATTAACAACTTAATATATGCAAACCTGGACTTGAATTCTATACTTTACAATATCACAAAAATGAAGTTGACAAAAATAGATGATGGCCAGGCAAAGCTACAAATGCACACGTACTAATCATTTCGTGTTATATATATATATATATATATATATTTGTACATACACATTAGCACAAGACCTCACACAATCAAAATAAACCACATGCATACGTTCAAACACAGAAACACACCCTATTGATGCACATAACCACAGCTGCTTCACCCTCACATGAAAACACACAAATGTGATACACGTGGTGCCTGGCAATATACACTATGCAGACACGCAATGAAATGTTTCAAAACATTATTCTTTTGCCCAAAGATGAAATGCCTGGAAATGCTATTTTCATGTACGCACGTAACTAAATAGGTAAAAATATAATGAACAAATTTCAGGGAAAAGGACAGGGACATGTGCAACTACCAGGCAACAAAGCAAGTGGTATATGCATTGACCTGGACTTGATTTTTCACGCAGACACAAAGACGAAGTTTTGGATAAATTAGAAATGTGAGTTTTACACTCACCTCAAATTTGATTCAGAATCAATAAGCAACCCGGATCCGAAAGAGAGTAAGAAATTCATGAACCTCCATTAATGCATTTGCAGAGCAACTGGAATTTTGAATGAAACAAACGAATGTATTTACTTTTCCTCTCAAATTTTTGTGAACAAGTCAATGATGAAGTGCTGGCATGTATTTTGGGTACAAATGCATTTATGGTAGACGTGCATATAGAAAAGAAGGACACAACCGCATTAATGATAATGGCAGTAAAAAGCAAAGTGTTCATATATTTGCTTTATAAATACTGTGACAGCAAAGACAAAGTATTAAACTGTATAAAATAATAATGGATAGCAAAGTGTGTTCTCTTTTTGTTGGAAAAGTGTTCAATCTTGCTTTTTAAACTTAGTGGCAGCAAAGAAAAATGTTCCAACTTTGTTTTAAAAATGGACCCATATCTCTTACGCAAAGGCAAATGCAATATAACACAACTCTGTTATATACTTCAAATGTGCTACCACATAAAAGGTATGCAGCTGACTTTGCAAAATCATTGGCCTTTTTTCTTCCAATTTTAAATTTCTATTTTAAATTTTATTTCAACAGTAATCCAAAAATCGCGGTTGTTATAAACTCCCCCCTTATAAAAATTGCATCTCCGCAATTTTCATATTAGAAGTTGTTTATAACAAAAATTATTATCACAACAAAGATATAAAATAGAAAAGATAAATTAAGAATGCTCACCCCCACCCAAAGAGGAGAGAAAACCGGGATAAGAACGCTCGATGAATTCTTTGGTTTTCCAAGTGCAGTCTTTGGGGTTTACGGACCATTGAATTTTCACAAGCGGGACTTCTTTATTCCGAAGGTGTTTAACCTCCGAAGCTAGCATACGAATAGGATTTTGCACCATAGATAAGTTGGGTGAGATCTCAAGATCTTGTAACACATGAGGATCAGTAATAGAATCCGAATCTCGAAGGCATCGACGAAGCTGGGATACATGAAATACATCACGAATTCCCGAAAACTGAATAGGTAGCGATACACGATAAGCAACAGGGCCAATGCGTTCCGTAATAGGATATGGTCCAATATATCAAGGAGCCAATTTCCTGGAGCACTAAAACGCACCACCCCCTTCATCGGAGAAACACGAATGAACACGCGATCGCCAATAGAAAATTCCAAAAGCTTCTTACGATGATCGGCATAAGATTTCTGCCTATTCTGAGCCTCTTTCATTCTCTGTCTGATAATATCAATCTTCTTAGAAGATTCACGAATATAATCTGGGCCGAGAACTAACTTTTCCCCGGATTCCAACTAATAAGATGGTGATCGATACGGCCTTCCGTAAAGAGCTTCGAAAGGAGCCATACCGATACTGGATTGGAAACTGTTATTATAAGAAAATTCAACAGGAGACAAGTGGTCTTTCCAACTACCATCAAAATCAAGAATACATGCGTGAAGGAGATCTTCTAAGACTTGATTCATCCTTTCAGTCTGACCATCAAACTGTGGATGATAAGCTGCACTGAGATTGAGCTTAGTACCCAAAGCTTTCTGAAGGCTCTGCCAGAAACCACTAGTAAAAAGCGAATCCCTGTCACTAACAATGGAACTAGGAACTCCATGAAGTCGAACAACTTCTTTAATAAAAAGTTTAGCCAACGGAGGAGCAGTTCGATTGGACTTGATAGGAATAAAATGGGCTGATTTGGTCAATCAGTTAATAATCACCCAAACACTAGTATGGCCCGACCTCGAACGAGGTAGACCATCAATGAAGTCCATAGAAATTTGAATCCATTTCCATAATGGAATCTCAAGAGGCTGTAAAAGACCATTAGGATGTTGGTGTTCCGCTTTAATAAGTTGACAAGTCATGCAACGACTCACATAACTTGCAACATCATGCTTCATACCCTTCCAAAAGTATAAGCGTTTCATGTCAGCATACATCTTACTACTGCCCGAACGAATAGTATACTTAGAACGATGACAGTCCTCAAGAATGTCATTCCAAAGATTAGAAACATTAGGCACGATCATCCTTCCCTTCTTCCGAATATAACCATGAGTATCAATATCGAAATCCTTTAGATTATCACTTCGGGATTCCGATTTACAATTCTGAATAAGATAAGAGAGATCTGGATCTTGTTTCTGGGCATCGGCAATTCGATCCAACTAGGACGAGCTTCCATGCTAAATAAAAGCATAGAAGAATCAAAAACTGAAGGACGGTCTCTAATATCACAATGAGATAAAGCTTCCAACATATTCCACTCTGCTAGCATCATGGAAACAACAACTTGCTGCTTGCGACTAAGCGCATCAGCAACTCGATTACCCTTACCAGGGGTATACTGAATATCAAAATCATATGAAGTAAGAAATTTGAGCCAACGCTGTTGCCTCATATTAAGTTCCTTCTGAGTGAAGAGGTACTTCAAAGATTTGTGACCAGTGAAGAGAACAAACGCTCGCCCAATAAATAATGTCGCCAAATCTTTAGAGCAAAGACCATGGCAGCCAACTCCAAATCATGGGTAGCATAACGAATCTTGTTAGGCTTTAATTGTCTAGAAGCATAGGAAACTACTCTATCTTTTTGCATGAGAATATCACCCAGTCCATGACCACTGGCATCGGTATAAACAACAAGATCATGATTCCCTTTCGGAACCACTAAGATAGGAGCGTGAGTAAGGTGATCTTTTAACTTCGTGAAAGAAGACTCACACTTATTAAACCAAATAAAAGGAACAGCTTTTCTCGTGAGAGTGGTAAGCGGTAAAGCAATACAAGAAAAGTCCTTAATGAACCGGCGATAATATCCCGCCAATCCAAGGAAACTACGGATCTCGGTAACGTTTTCGGGCTTCATCCAATTCTGAATAGATTCGATCTTGAAAGGATCGACAGAAATACCATCGGAAGAAACAATATGGCCGAGAAACTTCACCGTATTCTCCCAGAAGTGACACTTGGAGAATTTGACATAAAGCTGATGTTGACGAAGAGTTCTTAAAAAAATCTCCAAATGCTAAATATGATCGGCTTCAGATTTAGAATAAATAAGAATATCTCTATGAAAACCAAGACGAACTTATCGAGATATTTTCGGAATATCCGATTCATAAGATCAACAAAATACGCCGGAGCGTTCGTCAAACCGAACGGCATAACAAACCATTCGTAAGAACCATAACGAGTGCGGAACGCGGTAAGAGGGATGCTGTCTTCCGCCACTCGTAATTGATGAAAACCGGTAGTAAGATCAAGTTGGGAGAAAAGCTTAGTGCCACTTAATTGATCGAACATGTCGTCGATCCTAGGTAATGGATACCTATTTTTGATAGTGAGCTCGTTAAGCTTGCAATAATCAATGCAAAGCCTAAGAGTACCATCTGACTTCTTAACAAAGACAATGCGTCGCCTCAAGGAGATGAGCTAGAACGAATAAATTGCTTGGCTTCCAATTAAGATAATTGTTGCTTGAGTTTCTCATTTTCCTTAGCAGACATCCTCGTGGGAGGACGACTGATAGGATGAGCACAAGAGATAAGATCGATACGGAACTTGTAATGACCCACCATTCATCTCCACAGAATGACAATTCATTAACAAGAAAGAAAGGGATAGAAAAGAGAAAGAAAGAGAAGAAAGAAGAAACAACACATCAAATCTAAACAGCGAAACGAATAAATCATATTAATAACATAAAATATTACATAGTATACAGCAACTATCAGAGATACACAGCTCATACAACACATACTAGACAGTTATAAACACATGTCTAGTATTTCCAACTTAATACAAACACAACACAGAGAACACACAGCGGAAACTATATATCTACAACGCAGAGGCCTCCTGCTCCATTGCTCCTCCAATATTCGTCAAAGCTAACCTGAATCCCTTGGCTACTAGTAAAAATTTGAGTGCCCAAGATTTTAAGAAAACAGAAGATAAACTCCGGGTCAGACATGGGTCTGGTGTGAGTAACAGGTTAAAGTTGCTTAATTTTAAAAACCTTTTGAAAAGAAAGGTATCACATAAGACTTCCCACACATAAACATGGAAAAGATTTTACCTTACGCTAACCAAAACATTTGATAGGAAATCCAGTGATATTTTAATAGGTCTAGGGTTTTCAAGTAAATAATAAATAGTTGAAATTGTTACATTCATTAAATTCCATCTACTAGCCACAAAAGTGGGTAATACAATCAAAACCGTTGGCACTTATTGGATTTTGGATTCCATATAATGGCAGGGCTACGGTGGTACCGCCCATCATAGTACGTGGCCTAGATCACCGTACCGAGGATCACTGCCAATTCCCTGCAACACAAGGCCGGAACCATCCCTTACTGGACAGTCCCGAACAAGACAACCCCACAGTTGGTGCGCAATTCCAACCGCCCACTAAGCCGAATAAAAAGGGACCTCTAGACAGGGGAAAATCTCGTCCTACTTGGGCATGACCCACTTAGCCTTGCTGCACCTCCCCTATTTTAGCCATTCCCGGTTGATGAGGCTTGAGGCTACGATTACCTTTAGAGAACACATCTCTTAGAATGCTCATCGTCCACCTGACGATGTTCTGAAAGCATTCAATCCATACAAGTTCGTTCCGGGTTCGAACGAAACCGAAGGCATTATCTCGTTACACTCATTTTGGAATCACCCTCAGAATTAACGACGATAACCCTTGCATTCTGAATCTTTATCTCGAATCTGAAAGTACTATCTCCGTCAAACTCATCTCGGAATCACCCTCAGAGTTATACTGACGAATAGTCCTTACACCTCGAGTCTTCACTCTTCACATAAGATTTACGACCTATCGTTAATTTGGATCGATGTAGTTTTCGGATATCCAAATATGGAAACCCGATCGCGGTCTCATCGAAATCCAAAGCATGCCTTTTAGGTCCAAGTTGTTTTTAGAGTTTAAAACAATTCAATACAATTATCTATATACACACAGATAGATAATTCACATATCTCAATAGATAATCAACATTATCATCACAACAGATAATCCATATTATCATTATCAAAGATAATCCATATCATCATCACAATGCAACCAATGCATCCATATCACTCATCATTACTAATATCATAGTTGAGACTTCAAACCATTCAAGGCAACCAATATCATCCATTCATAAGCAATGATCTATAATCACACCATCTATAATTGATTTAAAATGAATTAAATTAATTATATCATCTCTAATTAATTTAAGTGAATTAAATTAATCACTACATCAATATAAATCTTGCTTACATCACCATTAATTAATTACAAATTAATTAATTAATTATCCTCTAACTTATCATCTTAATTAATCACTCCTGATTAATTATACTTTAATTACATTCTAGTAATTATCCTTTAATTAATTGCACAAGTTAATTACTCTAAACCAAATATAGTAATTAACCCTTAATTACTTCATTAATTAATTAACTATAATTAATTACATTAAATCTTAATTGATTACAATTAATTAATTATCCTTAATCACTTATGATTGATTAATTAATCTTAATTAATCAATATTAATTACATCATTAATTATATTAATTAATAATCCTTAATTAAATTAAATTAATTATCTTATTTAAATTAATTACATTCAGTATTTAACCTCAAATAACCCATAATTGTTAATCACCTTTAATTAATCACATTCAGTAATTAACTAACCTTAATTACTTATCAAATTAATTATTCCTTAATTGATTATTTTTAATTAATCCCTTGATTAATTATACAAAGTGATTTAATCCAGATTACTTTCTGAATTTCATCATTTCCGCTAATTACATCCAGTAATATTCTTTAATTACTTCACTGAGTAATTACATTCCATTAATTACATTAAGTAATTAAAATCAAACCAACAAGTGATTAAAATTAATTACACTTAATTAATTAATTAATTAATTAATTAAAACTCATCACAATAAACTACATTAATTACATTAAGTAATTAATTTCTTAATTACTTTTATTAAGTAATTAACTTAAATAAATTTCACAATTGATTATCATTTAATTAATTAATCTAATTAATTATTTAAATTAGTCACATTAATTAATTATTAAATAATCCTTAGTTAATGACCTTCGTTAACTATTTATCATTCTTTAATTACTTTTCTTAATTTACTTCTTAATTAATCTCTAATTTTAAATTAATCCAAATTATTAATTATAAATTAAATAAATAAGTCATTCTTTCATTAATTTCTAAGATAAATCATTCTTTATTAAAGACCTCATTAATATTAAAGTGTATTTAGAACATTACATCTTAAATTCAAAATGATATTTATTTAAACATTAATCAAATTTAGATTCAATTTATAATTCTTTAAATAAATGTAAATAACATTTGAAACTTATATAAGATAAGCCTTGAAACTAACTTACTTAATTTTATTTAAAATTAAGTTTTTAAATACATTACTATTAACTTGCAAATTCAAGTTAACAAATCATTTAACTTCCATTTATAAACCTTTTATAAAGAACTTCATTCAAAAATCAAGTTTAAATATTTGTTTTGAAAACAAATTTACCTTTAACAAGCTAATGAAATTTAAACTTGTTTTATAAAAACATTCAGAATTTTTAAAACTTATTCAAATATCCAGATTTTAATTTAAGATACTTGAATACATTATTTGTTTAAAACTTATGATTTATAACTTGAATTAAACTTTGTTTTAAACCTAAATTTCATTTTAATATCTGAAGATTTAAAAGTCTTAAAAAAACTGAACTTAATATTTGAATTCAAACTACTGTTTTAAAATATGTTTTAGATTTTTAAAATAAAATTCAATTTCCAGAAACTGTCAAGTTTCTCTTCTTCTTTTTAAAAAAAAAACTGAAAATCCACTTTCAAAATTTTAAAGACCTTTAAGATTCAAAACCATTTGAATCTATACTACATACCAGATTTAAACTTGTTTTAAATCTTATCATTACAACTTGAATTCATTCAAATTTGTTTTAAATTTAAAATTTATAGGCAGGTTCTAGAAAACAGTAACAACTACGATTACCCGAGCCAACCTAACTTCGCTTTGAGTCATCAGGTCAAAAACTTCGAGCAAACTCAGCAACTACTCGAGGAAAACTCGAGACAATCCTCTCTGTCTCCATCCAGAGTTCATCAGACCCCAAAAGTGCACGGTGCACATGCACCGTGCCTACGACCATCTCCATCCACCTCCGGTGGCCTCCACAGTTCGGCAACCAGCCTCCCATTCTATTTCAATCATCACACCGCCCACATACAACTCGAATTTGAATTCGAGTTCACATCTAAAACCTGGAACAGAAAGACCATTCCCCTCCAAAACCTGTCAACGCTTCCCCTACGGCGCTCCGTCCACCAGAGAACTTCCACCACCGGCCACAGCCTCGCCTACGCTTCAGCAACCACCTCCCAAAAGCCCACGACGCTCGATCAAACATTAAAGCCGTGACGATCAATTTACTAAATCCTCCAAAAACTAGGGCTACAGGTAAGAAAACATCATCACTGCTTCCATAGTGATTTGCATCACCATCACTTATTTTTCCGAGCTTAATTGATTACTCCTCTACCCACAAGAAGAAACCCGATATCCCAAAATCGATAGATCATCAAAAATACCAAATTTTCCTTTTCTGTTGAACCTAGAACTGCTCTTTAACCCCTCAACTAAAAATCCTAATTTTTGTTCTAAAAATCATGTTTTGATCTTAGTATTTAATTCATAATACTGAATTTATAAATTATTCTATTTGAATTTTCACATATTTTAACATTCACTGATGTTTTTATAGTTCCAGTGAGCTTTCCAATTAAATTTAACTTAAACAAAACTTTAAAACTTTCTCTATGACATAACAACAAATTTTATTTAAATGCTAAGTACTAACATCAATGGGTTTAAGACAATGTGAATTTTCAATCAAGTCTTGAACTTGAAAACTGGTAACAGAGATGACAATGGGACATATACACATATCTTCACATCCATATATATATATATATATATATATATATATATAGAAATTCATCACATATAAATATTTATTCAACACACATTCATACTAGATCTAAGCATGCAATCATAACCAATTTAAGATATTGAAAATGTGATGTTACTCACCATATTAAAGAAGAAGGCAGAGCCTCAGATTTGATTTGAAAAGCTTGAAAATTCTGAACTCTTTTGCTTTAAAACTTTAATGCTGACATGCTTTATCAAACCAGAAATGCTTTTGCTCGAGTTAAAACTTTGTACTTGAAAAAACAAATTGAAGTTGCTCCCTGATTACACTTGCATGCTTGCTTCCAGATAAAAGAAATGCAGATTCTTTCAAAACAGACTTGCTTTCATACTTGAAAATGTGCAGGCTTTAGAATTTTAATATGGTGACAGGTTTTGAAAATGCAGGTTTTCAATTTGAAGTAAATTATAGGAAAATGAATTGCATTTTTAAACTGAGGATTTGAAGATGATTTCAGATTTTTTTTCAAGGGAAGTGTTTATATTTTTTTTTCAGATTTGTTTTAATTGTCTTTTTGGCTTTAGATTTAGGGAAATAGAAAAGAGACGGGTTAAAGAAATAAAGAGTTTTATATAAATGAACATGTGATTTTAAAAATAAAGAAAAATTGAAGTTTTAAAATTACACTTGTCATAAATTTAACATTTGTCATAAACCTTACTTTATTATTTAACATGTGTTATTATAAAGCCTAAGAAGATTACATTTGTCTTTAAATTTAATTAGTTATTGTTAAATGTTAATTAGTTATATTTAAATGTTAATAAGTTATATAGTTAATATGTTAATATAAGATAAATGTGAATCTTTATTTAATTAATTAGTTAATATCTACTTATTTACATGTAGATAATTTTAAAATTAATAAATCCAATTTTATTTATAAAATATAGTTTATACAAATAATTTACAATCAAAACAAATTAAAAATATTTATACTTTAAATTTAAAAGCTTTGAATCCAAATTTAAATCAAGTAATATATATACATATATAACCACACAATTAAATTTTGAAAAACAATTATTTTTATTAAAAATCTATTTGTTAAAAACAATGTATTATTATGTTTTAAAAATAACAAAATTGATAACTATAAATAATTTATAAAAGAAATTGTCTTCTTTATTAATAAATTATTTATTTTATCCAGTTATATCCAAATAAACCTTATTGTTAATCTTATTTAAATTTAAACTTGAGTTAAAACACATTTTAAACCATTTCAATATTTACCTTATGTATTTAAAATCATTTAGTTATTTATTATGTACTTTTTGAAAAGTTAATATCAAATAAATCAATTTAAACAAATTAAATTTTTATCTTATCAATTTAAAACCATATTTTATTTATTAAATAACCTTTTAAAAGTTTAATCTTTAAAATTATACCCAATTTCAATAAAGATATACATATATATTTAGAAAACAGGATTTATTTATTTATCCAATTAAAAACAATATCTATTTACAATATATACATATCATATAAACATTATTAATAGAAAACAATTTATTAGATTTAAAAAGATAAAATCTATCAATTAAACATTTATTCAGTTGGATTATTAAATTAATTCAAATCTTATCACAAAGATTATCAAATCAATTTAATTTTTTATTCAGATTATTAAATTGATATTGCTTAAAATTTCGGGTCATCACGTTCCTCCTCCCTTAAAAGAATTTCGTCCCTGAAATTTAAAACAAAGGTAATTTAATAATCTATTTAAAGATTTAATTTTAAAACACAAGCATATAGCAATGATATGCTAACAACCATAGCAATCAATTCACCCAATCAAACAAATCTAATTATCCATAAAAATTCAGGATAGAACTTCCACGAGTTTCCCCGGTATAAATATTGGGATACTCGCTCTATAGAATCCAAACAATCAATACTACTAAGCTATAGAGCTCCTACTTATCTACATCTACAGAACTAGACAGCATATCAGACTACAGACGAGTCTGATTCAACAGCCAAACCTCCTGAACTGCTAGTTCCAAAACCAGAGATAGATCATACACGTACTCCCTCACAGATACGTGAAACTCATCGAATCCCAATCATCCAAACTGGCAATTAAATCCTGAAAACCAAATACTTATCCTGACAAGAACAAAGAAAAGATCCAAACATCACGGAGTTAACTTTCCAGTCTTACCCCATCTTGTAGCTCCTTCGATCGGAGAAAACTTAACCAAAAACAAATCTTTGACTCCAAAATCCAAATTCCTTCATCTCTTATCCATAAAATTCTTCGAATGATCCTGGGCTGCCAACATTCAAACTGATCAGCTTAACTCTTGCTGATCCCTCTAGAACATACAGAACCAAAAACAACCCAACACAATGATCTCCTCAAGATCAATCCAAAACCAAGAACAAACTCTACTCCATGACCAGCAGAAGACTGAACTTACTTCTCCTTATCCGAAAAAGACAACAGAAACATTCCCAAACTGCCTCCGCTGCGCAACTCTGATCCGAAGTAGATAAGAAAATGCTGAGGAAGAACATGAGCACAAACTGGACATCACTTTCCAGAAATATAGTTCAACAGGTCCATAAAAGAAAAATTCAGAAATCCCTCCAAAAATCTGAGCTGCTTCATCAAACTCTATCTCTAGGAACCATCCTTCAACTACACTGAACCACAGTTCCACTCCTGGAATACTAGTCGATAAGAAAACTCAATCTCATAGGCGGACAAACCTCTGACAATCCAAGAGAACACTCAACTATCGCAAGTCACTTTTGCGATCAACCCAGATAAATTTCCAAAGAAAACTATTCTCTCTTTACCAAATAGAATAGCTTACGCTGGCCTAGCCAATCCATTGAAGAAACGGATCCACTCTACTACTTCTGAATTCCACCTTCAGAAAAACTACTCAGCTAAGACCTCCCTGTCGACATAGAGAACACTCCTAGCTGCATTGCTGACACCAAAGCCAAAGACTTCCTAATCCAAAGCTCTTCAAGAAACTCGGACTTCAAAGCTAACCACAACATCCTGCCGAATACAACCACAACATCGAAGCAGACAATCTTTCCAAACCTTGTTCCAAAGAAAAAATCTTCGGAAACAATCCATGGTCACTGCATCTCACCACGCAGCTACTACTTCTTGAGGTATCAAAATGCCATCACTTGCTTCTGCCCAACCGTCAGATCCAAAACTTTACTCACCAAACTCTGTACTTCAAAGATGAATTCGAACCTTAACAGGTTTCCTCCAGAGATCTACGAAATACTTCATCACAACAAAGCTTACTCGAGACGGTATTAGGTCTACAGTCTCGACAGATACACTTCAAGCCTCAACATACAAACTCCAACCAATGGTAGTTGTCGTGTTACACACATCACTACCATATCTACCGTTATAACTTATATTGGAAAACCTGAACAGATAACCCAACAGATAGGTAGAAATAGATAAATTTATATAAATATATTTAAAATTACAAATACGCTCTCTCAAGAAAGAAATCACTCCAGAGCCTAGGTATTCACTCAACCTAATGCTCTGATACCACTGTAACGACCCGCCATTAATCTCCACAGAATGACGCATCATTAATAAGAAAGAAAGGCATAGAAAAGGGAAAGAACGAGAAGAAAGAAGAAACAACACATCAAAATCTAAACAGCGAAACGAATAAATTATATTAATAACATAAAATATAACATAGTATACAACGACTATCAGAGATACACAGCTCATACAACACATACTAGACAATTATAAACACCTATCTAGTATTTCCAACTTAATACAAACACAACACAGAGAACACACTGCGGAAACTATATATCTTCAACGCAGAAGCCTCCTGCTCCTTTGCTCCTCCAATATTCGTCAAAGCTAACCTGAATCCCTTGGCTACTCATAAATATTTGAGTACCAAAGAGTTTAAGAAAGCAGAATATAAACTCCGGGTTAGACATGGGTCTGGTGTGAGTAACAGGTTAAAGTTGCTTAATTTTAAAAACCTTTTGAAAAGAAAGGTATCACGTAAGACTTCCCACACATAAACATGGAAAAATTTTTACCTTACGCTAACCAAAACATTTGATAGGAAATCCAGTGATATTATAATAGGTCTAGGGTTTTCAAGTAAATAATAAATAGCCGAAATTGTTACATTCATTAAATTCCAGTACTAGCCACAAAAGTGGGTAATACAATCAAAACCATTGGCACTTATTGGATTTTGGATTCCATACAATGGCAGGGCTACCGGGGTACCGCCCGTCACAGTACATAGCCTAGATCACCGTACCGAGGATCACTCCCAATCCCCTGTAACACATGGCCGGAACCATCCCTTACTGGTCAGTCCCGAACAAGACAACCCCGCAGTTGGTGCACAATGCCAACCGCTCACTAAGACGAATAAAAAGGGACCTCTAGACAGGGGAAAATCTCGTCCTACTTGGGCAAGACCCACTTAGCCTTGCTGCACCTCGCCTGTTTTAGCCATTCCCGGTTGATGAGTCTTGAGGCTACGATTACCTTTAGAGAACACATCTCTTAGAATGCTCATCGTCCACCTGACGATGTTCTGAAAGCATTCGATCCATACAAGTTCGTTCCGGGTTCGAACGAAACTGAAGGCATTATCTCGTTACACTCATTTTGGAATCACCCTCAGAGTTAACGACGATAATCCTTGCACTCTGAATCTTTATCTCGAATCTGATAGTACTATCTCCGTCAAACTCATCTCGGAATCACCCTCAGAGTTATACTGACGAATAGTCCTTACACCTCAAGTCTTTACTCTTCACATAAGATTCATGACCTATCATTAATTTGGATCAATGTGGTTTTCAGATATCCAAATATGGAAACCCGATCCCGGCCTCATCGAAATCCAAAGCGTGTCTTTTAGGTCCAAGTTGTTTTTAGAGTTTAAAACAATTCAATATAATTATCTATATACACACAGATAGATAATTCACATATCTCAATAGATAATCAACATTATCATCACAACAGATAATCCATATTATCATTACCAAAGATAATCCATATCATCATCACAATGCAACCAATGCATCCATATCACTCATCATTACTAATCTCATAGTTGAGACTTCAAACCATTCAAGGCAACCAATATCATCCATTCATAAGCAATGATCTATAATCACACCATCTGTAATTAATTTAAAATGAATTAAATTAATTACATCATCTCTAATTAATTTAAAGTGAATTAAATTAATCACTACATCAATATAAATCTTACTTACATCACCATTAATTAATTACAAATTAATTAATTAATTATCCTCTAATTTATCATCTTAATTAATCACCCCTGATTAATTATACTTTAATTACATTCTAGTAATTATCCTCTAATTAATTGCACAAGTTAATTACTCTAAACCAAATATAGTAATTAACCCTTAATTATTTCATTAATTAATTAACTATAATTAATTACATCAAATCTTAGTTGATTACAATTAATTAATTATCCTTAATCACTTATTATTGATTAATTAATCTTAATTAATCAATATTAATTACATCATTAATTATATTAATTAATGATCCTTAATTAAATTTAATTAATTATCTTATTTAAATTAATTACATTCAGTAATTAACCTCAAATAACCCATAATTATTAATCACCTTTGATTAATCACATTCAGTAATTAACTACCCTTAATTACTTATCAAATTAATTATTCATTAATTAATTATTTTTAATTAATCCCTTGATTAGTTATACAAAGTGATTTAATCCAGATTACTTTCTCAATTTCATCATTATCCACTAATTACATCCAGTAATTTTCTTTAATTACTTTACCGAGTAATTACATTCCATTAATTACATTAAGTAATTAAAATCAAACCAACAAGTGATTAAAATTAATTAAACTTAATTAATTAATTAATTAAAACTCATCACAATAAACTCCATTAATTACATTAAGTAATTAATTTCTTAATTACTTTATTAAGTAATTAACTTAAATAAATTTCACAATTGATTATCATTTAATTAATCTAATTAATTATTTAAATTAATCACATTAATTAGTTATTAAATAATCCTTAGTTAATAACCTTCATTAACTATTTATCATTCTTTAATTACTTTTCTTAATTTACTTCTTAATTAATCTCTAATTTTAAATTAATCCAAATTAATAATTATAAATTAAATAAATAAGTCATTCTTTCATTAATTTCTAAGGTAAATCATTCTTTATTAAAGACCTCATTAATATTAAAGTGTATTTAGAACATTACATCCTAAATTCAAAATGATATTTATTTAAACATTAGTCAAATTTAGATTCAATTTATAATTCTTTAAATAAATGTAGATAACATTTGAAACTTATATAAGATAAGCCTTGAAACTAACTTACTTAATTTTATTTAAAATTAAGTTTTTAAATACATTACTATTAACTTGCAAATTCAAGTTAACAAATCATTTAACTTCCATTTATATACCTTTTATAAAGAACTTCATTCAAAAATCAAGTTTAAATATTTGTTTTGAAAACAAATTTACCTTTAACAAGCTATTGAAATTTAAACGTGCTTAAAAAAACATTCAGAATTTTTAAAACTTATTCAAATATCCTGATTTTAATTTAAGGTACTTTAATACATTATTTGTTTAAAACTTTAGATTTATAACCTGAATTAAACTTTGTTTTAAACCTTTTTATTAAAACCCAAATTTCATTTTTAAAATCCGAAGATTTAAAAGTCTTAAAAAAACTGAACTTAATATTTGAATTCAAACTACTGTTTTAAATTATGTTTTAGATTTTTAAAATAAAATTCAAATTCCAGAAACTGTCAGGTTTCTCTTCTTTCTTTTTTTTTAAAAAAAAACTGAAAACCTACTTTTAAAATTTTAAAAACCTTTAAGATTCAAAACCATTTGAATCTATACTACATACCAGATTTAAACTTGTTTTAAATCTTATCATTACAACGTGAATTCATTCAAATTTGTTTTAAATTTAAAATTTACAGGCAGGTTGCAGAAAACAGTAACAACTACGATTACCCGAGACCTAACTTCGCTTTGAGACATCAGGTCAAAAACTTCGAGCAAACTCAGCAACTACTCGAGGAAAACTCGAGACAATCCTCTCTGTCTCCATCCAGAGTTCATCAGACCCTAAAAGTGCATGGTGCGACCATCTCCATCCACCTCCGGTGGCCTCCACAGATCGACGACCAATCTCCCATTCTATTTCAATCATCACATCACCCACATACAACTCGAATTTGAATTCGAGTTCACATCTAAAACCTGGAACAGAAAGACCATTCCCCTCCAAAACCTGTCAACGCTTCCCCTTAACTAAAAATCCTAATTTTTGTTCTAAAAATCATGTTTTGATCTTAATATTTAATTCATAATACTGAATTTATAAATTATTCTGTTTGAATTTTCACATATTTTAACATTCACTGATGTTTTTATAGTTCCAGTGAGCTTTCCAATTAAATTTAACTTAAACAAAACTTTAAAACCTTCTCTATGACATAACAACAAATTTTATCTAAATGCTAAGTACTAACATCAATGGGTTTAAGAGAATGTGAATTTTGAATCAAGTCTTGAGCTTGAAAACTAGTAACAGAGATGACAATGGGACATATACACATATCTTCACATCCATATATATATATATATATAGAAATTCATCACATATAAATATTTATTTAACACACATTCATACCAGATCTAAGCATGCAACCATAACCAATTTAAGATATTGAAAATGTGATGTTGCTCACCATATTAAAGAAGAAGGCAGAGCCTCTGATTTGATTTGAAAAGCTTGAAAATTCTAAACTCTTTTGCTTTAAAACTTTAATGCTGACATGCTTTATCAAACAAGAAATTCTTTTGCTCGAGTTAAAACTTTGTACTTGAAAAAAAAATTGAAGTTGCTTCCTGATTACACTTGCATGCTTGCTTCCAGATAAAAGAAATGCAGATGCTTTCAAAACAGACTTGCTTTCATACTAGAAAATGTGCACGCTTCAGAATTTTAATATGGTGACAGGTTTTGAAAATGCAGGTTTTCAATTTGAAGTAAATTATATGAAAATGAATTGCATTTTTAAACTGAGGATTTGAAGATGATTTCAGATTTTTTTTCAAGGGAAGTGTTTATATTATTTTTTTCAGATTTGTTTTATTTGTCTTCGTGGCTTTAGATTTAGGGAAATAGGAAAGAGATAGGTTAAAGAAATAAAGATTTTTATATAAATGAACATGTGATTTTAAAAATAAACACATGTGTTATTTAACACGTGTTATTATAACATTTGTCATAAAGACATGTGATTTTAAATTTAACATTTGTCATAAACCTTACTTTATTATTTAACATGTGTTATTATAAAGCCTAAGAAGATTACACTTGTCTTTAAATTTAATTAGTTATTATTAAATGTTAATTAGTTATATTTAAATATTAATTAGTTATATAGTTAATATGTTAATATAAGATAAATGTGAATCTTTATTTAATTAATTAGTTAATATCTACTTATTTACATGTAGATAATTTTAAAATGAATAAATCCAATTTTATTTATAAAATAAAGTTTATACAAATAATTTAAAATCAAAACAAATTAAAAATATTTATACTTAAAATTTAAAAGCTTTGAATCCAAATTTGAATTAAGTTATATATATATATACATATATAACTACACAATTAAATTTTGAAACGCATTTATTTTTATTAAAAATCTATTCGTTAAAAACAATGTATTATTATATTTTAAAAATAACAAAATTGATAACTATAAATATTTTATAAAAGAAATTGTCTTCTTTATTAATAAATTATTTATTTTATCCAATTATATCCAAATAAACCTTATTGTTAATCTTATTTAAATTTAAACTTGAGTTAAAACATATTTTAAACCATTTCAATATTTACCTTATGTATTTAAAATCATTTAGTTATTTATTATATACATTTTAAAAAGTTAATATCAAATAAATCAATTTAAAACCATATTTTATTTATTAAATAACCTTTTAAAAGTTTAATCTTTAAAATTATACCCAATTTCACTAAAGATATACATATACATTTAGAAAATAGGATTTATTTATTTATCCAATTAAAAACAATATCTATTTACAATATATACATATCCTATATACATTATAAATAGAAAACAATTTATTAGATTTAAAAAGATAAAATCTATCAATTAAACATTATTCAATTGGATTATTAAATTAATTCAAATCTTATCACAAAGATTATCAAATCAATTTAATTTTTTATTCAGATTATTAAATTGATATTGCTTAAAATTCCGGGTCATCACAGAACTCAATTTCCCTCTTCGGCTGCAAACATGAAATAGCCTCGAAGACACCAGAAAAATCACAAACAACCGGAATATTATCTATGACATCCTCCGATTTAAAGGAAGAAATGAGAGCATTCGATGCACGATCCATGTCTCGAAGTACAATAGATAACTGCTCGATAGCATTGGGATACTTGAGATATAAAGTTCTTTCGGGACACAGGATTTGAACTTCATAATGGACGAGCCAATCCATTCCCAAAATCATATCAAAACCAAGATGATCCATAACATGCAGATTCGCATGAAAGGAAAAACCACATAGAATAATCTCAACATTAACACATAACAAACCAAGAGTAGTGGATCCACCAATAGGATTCACAATCCTCAAAGTGTCGCAAAGAATAACAACATCCAAAGGAATAACATCAACAAGCTACTTTGATAGAATGAATGTGATGCACCCGTATCAAAAAGAACTCTAGTAGAACGGCCATGAAATAAAATAAAACCATCCAAAACAGAAGGAGGAATACCTTTGGGCTGAGAAGAATCACCAGAAGCTTTAGCAACATTAAGCTTCCCAGATTTGAAACCCTTAGGAGCAGTAGGACAATCAGAAACCCAATGACCCTCTTTCTTGCAATAACGGCGCAAATGCGAGGCTTAGGGCAACTACGAAGAAGATGATCCAGAGAATCACAATTATAGCACGCCCTCTGAATAGAAGGTGCACTACTAGCCTGAGAACTAGAGGTAGCTTGCTTCTTCTTCTTGTTGTTGGAAGAATTAGGCTTATGAAATGGAAACCTCTTCTTGTTGGGGTTCTTAGAAACCTCAACCTCATCACCACTATCACGTTCCTTTTCGGCAGCTTCAAGGCAAAGTGCCGAATCAACAAGTTCCTCAAAAGAGAGCTTAAGCTGAAGCAAAAGGACTTTCTTCAAATACTTCTTCAAATCTTCAACAAATCTAAGATTCTTCCTATGCGGAGTGTTAATGAACTCAACTCCGCATTTGGATAAGGACTCGAAAGATGCAACATAATCAGAAACAGAGGACTTTCCTTATTTCAACTCAAGGAAACTACGAGCAAGATTAGCCTTTTCTGATTTAGGAACGAACTTAAGTTCGAATCGTTCCTTAAACTGATTCCACGAGAGAGAGAGAGAGGACTCATCAACTTCTGCAATAAAAAGCTCATACCAATCAAGCGCACGTTCTTGCAACATACTAGATGCCATGAGAACGCGATGATGATCAGAAAGATCCATCTGAGAAAATATGCGCTCACAAGCGTGCAACGAAGTCTGAACCTCCAATACACTTTCCGATCCCTTGAAAGGCTTGCCTCCAAGGTGGGAATAGTCACTACACATGCGGGCGAAGGCAGACTTTTTAGTGGGAGCTGCGGGAGTAGCAACAGAAGGCTGAGTACCCCGAAATAGCTCCATAAACAGATCGGCTGACATATAGACTCCGTCCGGATGAGAACCACTAGACGGACCTGCGGTAGAACGCTTCCCTCTACCTCTTCCAGCCATAGGCTAAGAGAACAAAAGAAGATAAGGATTAGTTAAACCAATACAAGATTGACATGGAATTTAACAAATGGAATACTATAGAAATATGAGATTCATTCCTAGACATATTCCAACATGTTAAAGAGGATAAAAGTTTAAGAACAACGAAGGAATAGATTAGAAAGGCATGAAAAAAACCCTCGAATAGTTGTAACACATATTCCATTCTACTTCTATTCCGTGTTTATTATAGTTTGTTCTGAATCTCAGCGCTGATACCAAGCTTTGACGCCCCACCTCCATACTCACAATAAAAAAGGTTATTATAAGGAATAACGTCTGCTATTGCGAAGAATAAGGCTTGTTAGAAGCGACCATCCATAAGTTATGCCTTATATGAGTATTGATTACATCGATAGGAGTTGTGTAATTACTCCCAGCGATATACATTTAATCCAAATCTAAAACGAAACCACGGTGGCTTAAGAAAAATTCAGAACAAGTCATAATAACAACAACACAGATAAGTATAATCACATCAGAACAGAAATATCAGATATAGCGGAAGGCAAGTCTGGATGCATGCTACAACACTCGATGGTTCACATAAACCCAATGTACAAATACATAGTCATCATACATACATGAGATGAGAGTCAATACACCAAAAGTAACACCTCGAAGCCTAAACAAAAGATAAGGTGAAATCCCAAAAGCTGAAGCGGCAACTGAATCAGAGATAGCGATTATCCTGAAATAACTCGGTCTGACCGGTGTATTATTTAAAAGAAAATAATAAACGGATCGGTCTAATTTAAAATTAGAACTAAATGCAACATAAGCAACATCAAAGCAAATTAATCATAATCTCGAATGTGACTATTCAGCATAAATAATCAACATAGTTTAAATGAAGAAATCTCATTAAACTCCATCAAAATCAACTCATTAAACTCCATCAAAACCAACTTTCAAATTCATAATTGAATTCAAAACAGCAATACACAAAAATCTAGAAATCAAATAAGATAACTAGAAAATCAGCATAAAAGTGGATCGATCCCAGCATATGGCGAGTCTAAGCTACGTCGCATGTGCATCTCATATAGCCAAAGCCTGCCAAGTACTGTCATCATAATAATTGGCACCCAACAAATAATTCGAAGGTCCAACATATGGCCCGAAGGTCTAGTATTGGTAATTGACCCGAAGGTCCAGCATAGTGGCTCGAAAGCCCAACAAAATCATCAAACAGCAATTCCACGGCAAATATTTCAATTAACGAGTCCGGAATTAACCGAATTAGTAAAAGCATGGTTCCATATTCCGCACTTTTGCTAAATCGTTTAAATCTCTTCATCGTTTCCTTGAAAGTGAAAAATTGTGTATTTTATATAAATAAAATTTACGTTCTCAAATAGACAAGTCCGGAATTAATCGGATCAGTAAAAGTAAGAGTTCATTATCCTTAATTTTACTGAAGCATTTAAATCGATTCCTCATTCTTTTGAAAGCATAAACTAAACATTATATTTTAAAATGATTTTAAAACATGTGATTAAAACAATAACATCTATAGCAATTTCGACAAGGAAACTGCGCTTCACAAAACACCGTAAAAACGGATATCAAAATCAGCGCTGCGGGATAGTCGCTTGAAAATTCACTTTAAATTGACGGTTACTGAAGTCAAAACAACAGTGATTTTTATTTGTCAAAATCTCATCAAAACAACTCACTTCAAAAATATAACACCGGGGTAAAAATCCATTATAAAAATAATGGCAACAAAATACATTCCAAAGCAAAACATCGGTTCAAAATAACTTAAACATTGGAATGCACTACTTATATATTCATCAAAAATATTGCACTTCTTGGCAATATAGACGTGCATGAATAGACTCGGCAGCTTATTATCGAAATTTTCCATCAGCAAAGTAAGATAGCCGAACTAGAGCTGATTACACTCTCGAATGAAATAGGCAAATTAAAATGACTGAACAAAATACACGTGTACTACAACTTGTATGCAAATAATGCATTAAAACTTCTAACCAGGCAATATTACAATATACTACACTTGCACGCAAATAATAATATAAATGCTTGGACGCGTTTTCATGCACGCAAGTATGAAGTATACCAAATATAAACTACCCTGGGCACATATAAGCACGCACGCACCAATGAAACAAATGAAAATTGAACAGGACTTATATATTTCATCACGGATTGTAACAAAATACAAACCTGACAATTCTAACTTGCACAATATGATTTTTGCCTGGACAACCCTTACATGCAACTTAACAAATATAACGTCTGAACTAAATTTTCATGCAACACTTATAGACAAGCGACGCAAGTAAGTAATAGGCAACAAAGTAAATAAATGACCATGTCACTTTTACATGCACGCAAGAAAATGTAAAATCAAATAACTTGGACCTGGTAATACTTCATTATGCATGCACGCTAAAAAATATAAAATCAACTGAACTAGACTTAACAACTTAATACATGCGAACCTGGACTTGAATTCTATACTTTACAATATTGCAAAAATGAAGTTGACCAAAATAGATGATGGCCAGGAAAAGCTATATATGCACGCGTACTAATCATTTCGTGCTATATATATTTGTACACACACATTAGCACAAGACCTCACACACACAAAATAACCCACACGCACACGTTTAAACACAGAAACACACCCTACTACTGCACATATGCACATAACCACAAAAGCTTCACCCTCACATGAAATCACACAAATGTGATACACGTGGTGCCTGGAAATATACACCAGACATGCAATGAAATGTTTCAAAAGATTATTCTTTTTGCCTAAATATGAAATGACTAGAAATGCTATTTTCATGTATGCATGGAACTGAATAGATAAAAATATAATGAACAACTTTCGAAAAAGCACAGGGACATGCGCAACTACCAGGCAACAAAGTAAGTGGTATATGCATGGACCTGGACTTGATTTTTCATGCAAACACAAAGATGAAGTTTTGGATAAACTAGAAATGTGATTTTTACACTCACCTCAAATTTGGTTCAGAACCAATAAACAACTCGGATCCAAAAGAGAGTAAGAAATTTATGAACCTCCATTAATGCGTTTGCAGAGCAACTGGAATTTTGAATGAAACAAACGAATGTATTTACTTTTCCTCTAAAATTTTTGTGAACGAGTCAATGATGAAGTGCTGGCATGTATTTTGGGTACAAATGCATTTATGGTAGACGTGTATATAGAAAGAAGGACACAACTGCATTAATGATAATGGCAGTGAAAAGCAAAGTGTTCATATATTTGCTTTATAAATATTGTGACGGCAAAGACAAAGTATTCAACTGTATAAAATAATGATGGATAGTAAGTGTGGTCTCTTTTTGTTGGCAAAGTGTTCAATCTTTCTTTTTAAACTTAGTGGAAGCAAAGCAAAATGTTCCAGCTTTGTTTTAAAAATGGACCCATATCTCTTACGCAAAGGCAAATGCAATATAACACAACTCTGTTATATACTTCAAATGTGCTACCACATAAAAGGTATGCAACTGACTTTGCAAAATCATTGGCAATTTTTTTTCCAATTAAAAATTTCTATTTTAAATTTTTATTTCGACGGTAATCCAAAAATCACGGTTGTTACAAATTCTGGAGGAGCAATGGAGCAGGAGGCTTCAGCGTTTGAAGATATATATAGATGGTTCTGCTGTGTTGGTCTCTGAGTCATTAGTTTGAGTTGTATCTTGTGTTGTAATAACTAGATAGGTGTTTATAACTGTCTAGTATGTGTTGTATAAGCTGTGTAACTCTGATGTATATGATACTATGTAATATATTATGTGATTAATATAATTTATTCCTTCTGCTGTTGAGATTCTAATGTTGTTTCTTTCTTTCTTCTCTATCTTTTCTCTTTTCTATCACTTTCTTTCTTAAAAATGATGCATCTTTCTGTGGAGAGAAAGGCGGGTCATCTCATTTGGTATTAGAGCAAAGGTTGAGCCAATACCTAGGCTCTGGAGTGGTGTCTTCCTTAAGAGAGCGTACTTGTAATATATATATATATATATATATATATGTATATTCTACCTATCTGTTGGGTTACCTGTTCAGGTTTTCCAACATAAGTTATAAGGGTAAATAGAGTAGTGGTGTGTGTAACACGACTACCAATGGTTGGAGTTTGAATGTTTGAGGTTGGAAAAGTATATGTCGAGACTGTAGATCTAATACCCTCTCGAGTGAGCTTTGCAGTATGGTGTAAGGATTTCTTTGATCTCTAAAGGAAACCTTTTAAAGGTTCGGAGTTCATCTTTGAAGTATAAGTTAATCACGCTCGTATGAGTGGATTTTCTAGATTTTGGATCTGTCGGCTGAGCAGAAACGAGTGATGGTATCTTGGTAACTTCAGGAAGGAGCAACTGCGTGATGAGACGCGGTGACTATGGATGTTTCTGAAGATGTTTCTTTGGAACAAGTTTAAGGATGTGTGTCTGCATCGGTGATGAGACTAGGGTCAGTAGGGTGTTTGTGTTTGGGTTGAGGCTCGAGTTTCTTGAGGAGATGTCTACCATCTAAAGGTTCTGTATGCGATTGGTTGATCTGATTTTGAGATCGAGGATCTTTGGGCAGAAGTCTTTGGTATCTGAGGCAGCGATGTAGCTGGGTAGTGTTCTGTGTGCTAGCAAGAAGATCTTTTGGCTTTGCAGTTTCCTAGAGGTGGAGATCAAAAGCAGCAAAGTGGACCCGTTTCTTCGATGGATTGGATTGGTCAAGGATAAGCTGTTTTTATTTGTAAAGAGAGAACAGTATCTATGGATATTGGATTGGATAGGATCACAAAAGTGACTTGCGATAGTTTGAGTGTTCTCTTGAGTTATAGAAGTTGTCAGAGATTTTTCTGGATGTCTTCAAGGAAGTCAGAAGTTTGTCTGCATTAGAGATGGAGTTCCATATGACTTGGTTCAGCTAGGTAGAAGGATGTCTCCTAGGTTGAGTATTTGGTAAAGCGGCTCAGTATTTCTTGGAACTTATGAGTTTTCTCTTTATGGATCTGTTGAACCATATTTCTAGGAGGTGCTATCTAGTCTGTGCTCGTGTCCATCGACGTCATTCTCATCTGCTCCATATCAGAGTTGTGCAGCGGAAGCAAGGTGGCGCTGTTCTAGAGTGGAAGCAACCGGAAGTTGCAATGTTTTGGATTACAGAGATTCTATAGGATTGTGAGTGCTCTTGTTTTGTCTTTTCCGGATAGGAGAAGTAAGTTTGAAGTCTACTGATGATTGTGGAGTAGAGTTTGTGTTTTTGGTTTGGGTAGATCTTGAGAGGATCATTTTATTGGATTGTTTTTTATCCTGTTTGTTTCGAGAAGCATCAGCGGAAGTTGAGCTGATCGGAAAGGGTGTAGGCAGCCCAAGATCGTCAGAAGAGTTTTGTGGTTAAGAAACGGAAGAATTTGGAAATTGAAGTTGGAGACTTCGTTGTTATTTCTCTGGTAAAGGGAGCAATAAGAATAGGGTAAGATTGTGAGGATAGCTCCGTAGTATATTGGATTCTTTTGAGTTTTTGTAAGGATAAGTGCTTTTGTCTGTAGGGTTGAATTATCGGTTTGAATGACTGGGATTCAAGGTATTTCACATATCTCTGAGGGAGTATGTGTTTGGTTCATCACTGGTTTTGGAACCTGTAGTCTTGAAGGATTTGGTTGTTGATCAGATCTTGACTATGGTCATATCTTTTGTATAAATTGTAGATCTAGATGAGTAGGATTTCAGTAGCTTAGTAGTGTAGCTAGTTTAGATTTTGTAGAGCGAGTATTCCAGTGTCTGTACCTGGGAAACTCGAAATAATTTTTGGAAGCTTATCAGGATCTGTGTCCGGATAGCTAGAGTTGTTTGATAGAATAAATTGTTTGTCGGATTAAATTGTTTGGTTGGTTGATATGTATGCTTAAATTGGTAATAATAAAATAAAAAATTTGGATTATCTTTTATTTTAAATTTCGAGGAAGAAATTCTTTTAAGGGGGGAGGAATGTGATATCCTGGAATTTCAAGCAATTTAAAATGTGATCATCTCTTAATTAATTAATTAAATTTGGTAAAATTTGTTAGTTTCAAACAATAATAAATATAATGAATTGTATTTAAATATAGTTATAAATAGATTTTTATACAAATTTAAATTGTGTTATTTTATAAATTTGATTTTAAATAGACTTAATATTTTCAAATTTAGTAAATTTGTTTAAATATGTGTGTGTGTGTGTGTGTGTTTAAGTTATTTTTAAACAGAATAATTATTTACAAATTTAATAATGTGTTTGTTTAAAATTGATATCTATATTTATTTGAATTAATTGGATTTAAGATTGAATTTGAATTTGAATTTAAAAGATATATATCTTAAAAATATATTTTGTGTGATGTCCCGGAAATTTGAGCAATATTTATTTAATAATTTCATTTATAATTATTTTTAAAAAATGTGAAATATTGATTTAATAATCTAATTCAAACATAATTTTCTGTTGAAAATTTATAATTATTTAGTTTGGATAAATGATATTCTTTTCAAAATTTATAATAATAATAATTGAATTTGAGAATCTTATTGTTTGAAAATGTTAAAATTATTTAAATGACAAAATTTTCTTTCTAAGCTAATTTAAAAATAATTTATTTATAATGTATATATGTGTATGCATTTTAAATAGGAGTTTTGATTTTAATTTTAAATTTAAATCTAATAAAGGATATTTTCAAATTTATAATATATATAGGATATAATTTATGAATTGATTAAATTGAATTAAAATTAGTACTGAAACTTTTAATAAGTCAATTTATAAATCTATCTTATATTTTCAAAAGATATTATGGTAAATATTTTGTTATAAATATATATATAGTTAAAAATTGTATTTTATAATAAAGTTTATTTTGTTTTATCTTAGAATTGTTTTGAAATAAACTTAGTTTATTTATATTAGAATATAATATTTTGGTTTGAAAACTTTGGAATAAAATAAATTCAACATTATTCTTTTCTTTTTAAAATTTTCTCTTGTGAAAATTAGTTTTAAATAATTTTTTAAAATATTCAAGCAAACATTTAAATATGTAAAGGCAATTCATTTGTAATCATTTAAAAGACTAAATATAAATAAACATACAAAACATCTTAAGTTTAAATTAGAATGGTTTTATCTTAAATTAAAACATTTATAAACAAAGACATTTATCTTTATATTAGAATCATACATGTGTTAAGCTTCATGTTTTTAAGTAGACATTTGTAATTTATTTTCATACTTAAGTAACAAGTGGCATACTAAATCAATATTGAATTAATTATTTTAGATAAAAACTTAAACAAATCTTTTTGTTTCAAACACTTTATCTCCCATGAAGAATCAAAATTCAGAATTAAGAAAACTGAAATCCATTTTCACTCTAAAATCCACAACCCAAATTCAAATAAGCTCTGTAAACAAAAATTTTAACACCTGCAAAAGAAAACCCAAATTGCAATTTCTGTTTAACCTGCAAACAAACTCAATCTTCAACCTGTAAGATTTATTCAAGCAAAGATGAAAAGGGGAAGCATGCAGACTAAAATCATCAAATGCAGTTTCAAAAACCTGCAAGCAACATGTTATAATCAATTTCAACTAGCATGCAAGCAGATTCAATCAATGCATTGGAATTCAGGCTGTAGGGAAATGACTTGAATCTGGAATGCTTTCTGTTTTTCATTTTAAAGGTGAGTAAATTTCTGTTTTAAAAACACTTTCTTTCTTTTTAATTAAGCTAATAAGGTTTTCAGAAATCAAGTTTAATTCAAAATGTTTTTCAAAGAAGAAAATCAAAACAGTGGTAAATAAAATTAAAATAACTGCTCTGTTCTTTTCTTTTAGTAAGTAATCTCACTATTTATAGGTTGTTTTAAATTATCTGTGCATGAGATCTGATTGAATTGAGTAATCTTGTTTGACTATTGTGTGATGATGCTCTGTGTACTTTATTGAATATGCATATAGGTGTGATGCAAATCTTCTAACAGTCCTGCTTCTATCCATAACTAGGATTTTGAATACAAATTCACTTCTTTATGACTGAATCTTAGTTAGGAATTATTATGTAAACAATTTGTGTTTGTGTAGCATATATTTAGGTTTGAAAATTTTAGTTTAGAAAAGTAAATCCTGTTACTTCTGAAAATCAATGACAACAGACAATAGATTCCAAAGTATAAATTACCAAACATCTTTAAATTATTCAAACAAGATTAAAGCTTTAATACATGTTTAGAAACATGGATATTAAAACATGCATCAAGTTTTAAAAACTTCTGTGTTGTTAGAAATTTAGGACTGTGCAGAATTTGGGATTTTGGGGTATCTGACTATTTAATAAATTTTGGAATCTGGAATTCCTTCTGGAGGTGTAAGATTGACTGGAGAGAGTGGGGAAGATAAGGGGAAGATGGTCAGAAAATGAAGGTGATGACAGTAGGGTTTTTCATGTTTGATCCCTAGTTTAATGTAGCAGAGGTCTTGAACTGCCTGAACTCTGTGGTGGTTCGAGTGGTCGGAGGTTTTGGGGTTTGGCAGAGAAGGTATAGGTGGAGCAATGACCGAAGTTGGAGACCATAAGACGGTCGGAGTGGAGTGTCAAGAGGGTTGACAGGTTTGGTGTGTGCTTGGTGAAGTTTTTCCAGGTTGCTGTTTTGCTTGATTTAAATTTTAAGCTACAGAGAATTTTGTTGATGGTTGCTATTATGTCAAAGGATGGATGGCTTCTTGGAGAGGTCGGTGGAGGTAACTGGAAGTCGCCGGAGTAGTGGTGCATTTGCACAGCGGTTTGATGTCTCTGGTGAACCCTGGGTGTGCAGGTTTTGGTGACTCGAAGTCACCCTCGTGTATTATGTGTTGTGACTCGAAGTGGGCTAGGGATTAACCCGAAGTAATTTGTTGGTGATCTCGGATTGTTGAGTGCAGGAGTTTAATCTGTGCTGAGTGTTTTTTTTTAAAATCTGGAAAACTCAAATTTTTTAAAAGCTATGAGTCAAATTAAAATATAGGTTGAATTAAAATTCAAGAGAGCTTATGAATTCAAAAGTTTAAAATGATTAATTTAAATTTAAGTAAGATTTAAATTTAAATCTGGAAACAGTGTAAATATAGTTTCAGGTTTTTAAATCCAGATTTTTTATTTAAAACAGTTTTGTTTCTTCTTTTTTTATTTCTTTTAAAAAGGAATTCAATGTTTAAATCAAGATTCAAATTTAGGTGTAAGTTTGAATTAGATTAAAGAATACTTTTGAATTCAAAGTTTGAAAATGAACTTTTTAATTTTAAGCAAGATTTAAAATTGGTTTTGAAATCAAGTTTAAGTATGATTCAGTTTTACTTTGAAACCTGTTTGACTTTAAAACAGTTTTGAAAATTATTTTTAAATATTGGACAGGAAATGTTTTTAAGTAGAATTTAAATATGAGTATGATTTCAAATAAAGGTTTAAATTTAAAAGAATTCTTTCTTTAAGTATTGAAATATGATATGTTCAACTTTGAAAGTTAAAATCATCTATCTATTTTTAAAAGACTTGATTTATTTTTAGTAAAATTAAGTGATATAGATCTTTAAACTTTTCTTGTATAATAATGGTAGTTCTTTACCTTTAGGTTTATAAATTAATTTATAATTTGGATAATGTTTAAATAGTTAAACATTTGGAGACTTAAATTTTTAAATAAAAGTTGAATTAGATTTTAGAAATATATTATTTAAATATATTTTGAATATTAATTAATTTATAAATAAGTAAATGAATTATTTTGGGAATGATTAAAAATTTACTTATTTATTTGATTTTAAATAATAACTTGAATTAATTTATAATTAGAAATGATTAATGAGTGATTAATCTAAGATAATTCACTTAAGTAAGAAATTAATGGAAATGTCGTTAATTAAATAAGATAATTATCTAAGGATAATTAAATAATTAATTAATGTGATTAATTTTGATTAATTAATTAGATTGATTAATTTAAGATAATCAATTGTAATTTAAGTATAATTACTTTATAAAAGTAATTAAGGGTTAATTACTTTTTGTAATTAATTCTGATAATGTGCTTTGTTAAATTAATTAATTTAGTTTAATTAATTTAGGAAATAATTTAATAATTTAATGATAATAATTACATAATGTAATTTATGGAGCAGGATTTCTTAGAGAAGTGATTGATAATTACTGGAATGTAATTAAGGAAAGGTGATTTATTTTAATAAAGTAATTTGGATAATTACTTTTGTAATTAATCAAGGAATTAATTAATAAAGATAATTAATTATTGGATAACTAATTTATTAATAAGTAATTAAGAGTAGTTAATTACTGGATTTAAATATTAATCAGGGTGATTAATAATTGTATTTTGATTTTAGATTAATTACTAAATGTAATTAATATTAAATAAGTAATTTAGATATTAATTAGAGATCATTAATTATTATAATTAATGATGAAATTAAGAATTGTTTAATTAAATAATAATTAATAAATTAAGTAATTAATTAATTGTGATTAATTAAGGATAAATGTAATTAATTATAGTTAATTAATAAAGGAAGTAATTAAATGTTAATTACTTATGATTAAGGTTAATTAATTTTATAAAATTAATTTAAGACTAATTACTTATTGTGATTAGTGAATGATTAATCATAGATATTTAATCAAGTTAAATACTTAATGAATGATTAATTAACTAGATTGATTAATCAATAGATTTATAAGCAGAATTTATAGGTGAGTAATTAATTTAATTTAATTTATTTTAAATTAATTAAAGATAGAAGTAATTAATTTAATTCATTTTAAATTAATTATAAATGATGGATAATAAATCATTGCTTATGGATGATATTGATATACTTTTGGATGGTTGTGAACTCAGAAATGAGATGATTAGTATCTATAGGATATGGATGCTTAGTTATAGTATGATGGATTATTTTGGTTGTGATGATTGACTGTTGTGATGATTATCTATTGTGATAATGTTATGGGTTATCCGTTATGATGAGAATATGTAGTTTATCTATCTATGTGAAATAGATACTAGTAAATGAGTTAATTGGTTAAAACCCTTAAGTACAACTTGGACATTAAGATGGCGTTTGGTTTCGGTGAGACCGGGATCGGATTTCCATATTTGGATATCCAAAAACCACATCGATTCCAATTAAACGTTAGGTCGTTAATCCAAGTGGAGCAAGTGAAGACTCGAGGTGTAAGGGCTATACGTCAGTATATCTCTGTGGGTGATTCCGTAATGAGTTTGATGGAATAGTACTTATAGGTTCGAGATTGTGGTTCAGAGTGCAAGGGTTATCGTCGTAAACTCTGAGGGTGATTCCAAAATGAGTGTAACGAGATAATGCCTTCGGTTTCGATCGAACCCAGAACGAACTTGTACGGATTGAATGCTTTCAGAACATCGTCAGGTGGACGATGAGCATTCTAAGATAAATGTGATCTCTAAAGGTAATCGCAGCCTCAAGCCTCATCAACCGAAAATGGCTAAAACAGGGGAGGTGCAGCAAGGCTTCGTGGGTAGCCCCCACTTAAGAGTGAGATTTACCCCTGTCTAGAGATCCCTTTTATTTCGGCTGTGTGGACGGTTGTGAGCTCCAACTGTCGGGGTTGTCTTATTCAGAACTATTCAGTAAGGAATAGGTCCGGCCTTGTGTTGCAGGGGAGTTAGGGTGGCTCCTCGGTACGGTGATCTAGGCCACGTACTATGACGGGTGGTACCCAGTAGCCCTACCATTGATGGAATCCAAAATCCAATAAGTGCATGTACGGTTTTGATTGTGCCCAACTATGTTGGAACGTGAGATGTAAGCATTCCAGCTATTTCTGTATTTTATTTTGAAAACCCTAGACACTATTATAATATCACTGGATTTCCTATCAAAAACTTTGGTTAGCGTAAGGTAAAAACTTTTCCATGTTTATGTGTGGGAAGTCTTACGTGATACCTTTTGTTTTCAAAGGATTTTCTAAAAGTTAAGCAACTTTTAAACCATTTACTCACACCAGACCCCTGTCTGACCTGAGTGTTTATTTTCTGTTTTATTAAACTCTTGGGTACTCATATTATGTATGAGTTGTCAAGTGATTCAGGATTGCTTTGACAAGTTCTGGAGGAGATAATGGAGCAGGAGGCTTCAGCGTGTAGATATATATAGTGGTTCCGCTGTGTTTGAGTTGTATCTGTTTTTTTTCTGATATACTTGAATTGTAATCGCCAGACAGATGTTTATAACTATCTAGTTTGTGTTGTATTGGCTGTAAAACTCTGATGTATATGATACTATGTAAAGTATTATGTGATATAATATAATTTATTCATTCCGCTGTGAGATTCTGATGTTGTCTGTTTCTTTCTTTTCTTTCTTTTCTCTTTTCTATCCCTTTCTTTCTTCTTAACGATGCGACTTCCTAGAATCTGGAAGTTGGGTCGTTACATTGTGGTATCAGAGCATTAGGTTGAGTGAATACCTAGGCTCTGTAGTGGTGTCTTTCTTGAGAGAGCGTACTTGTAATTTAAAATGTACATATATTTAATTCTACCTATCTGTTGGGTTACCTATTCAGGTTTTCCAATATAAGTAATAAAGGTAGATAAGGTAGTGGTGTGTGTAACACAACTACCTATGGTGGGAGTCCGAGTATTTGAGGTTGGAAGTGATCTGCTAGGGCAGTTTTGGGCATCTTGAGTAGTTTGGCAGTTTGGTGTGAAGGATTTCACTGACCTCTGAGGAAAATCTTTTCAAGATTCGGAGTGTATCTTTGGATTTTAAGCTTGATTTCACTCGTGTGAGTGGATTTTCTTGAGTCTGGATCAGTTTGGAGTACTGAAGCCAGCAATGATATTTTGGCAACCTTAGGAAGGAGTTCTGTCTGTATTTGAGTTTGAGACTCAGTTTGGTAGAGTGTTTTGTGCTTGGTTTGAGATTGAGTTTTCTGAGGGATATCTGTCTTCTGAAGGCTCTTCTGTGGAAGTGGCTGGTGTAATTTTAAGGTTCGATGAGCTTTTGGGTAAGGAAGTTTTTGCAGCAGTGAGTGGCCTGTTTCTTCGATGGTTCTGAAGTCTCTGTGATTCTTTTGTCAGTAGGCCGGGCAGATGGTAAAGCTTGTCCATTTCTTCTGTAATCTCAGCTGGGTGTGATGTTTGTGGTTGAAGGTGGACCTCTAGTTTCCCTTTTTGTTTTGAAGTCTCTGGCTGTTCTGTTTGGTAAAGGAAGAACAATTTTCTTTGGATTTGGTTAGATAGAATCGCAAAAGTGACTTGCGATGATCCGAAAGTTTTCTGAGTAATCATTGTTTGGATTGAAGCATCTCTAGAAGATGTTTGAGTTATCAAAGTGGTTTGATATTTTCTGGATGTCTTCGAAGGAGTTAAGTTTTGCATCCGCATCAGGAGATTGAGTTCTGTTTCGACTTGGTTTTTTGGAGATTTTATGGAATTTGATGAACAATGTTTTCGGAATAAGTTGATCAAGTTTATACCCGTGTTCATCAATAGCATTCTCAAATGAGAGTTGCGCAGTGGAAGCATGGTGGCAGCTATTCCAGAATAGAAGCAACACCCGATTCGGTGGGAATTTGTGTTTTGTCTTGGATCAGAGGATTTCTATAGGAAATTCACTTTAATCTGGAGACTTGGATGTCTTGGGCATCTGTTCTGTTTTTCGAATAAGTGTAGTTTGTCTGATGTCTTCTGATATCTGTAGTAGAGTTTGTGTGGTGGATTGGATTAATCTAGAAGGTTGAAGGCAGCCCAGGATCGACAGGAAAGATTTGTGGATAAGAGATTGGATCTTTCTGTTTTCTCTCAAGGGTTAAGTGATTGATCTACAGGATTGGATTGCCAGTTTGGATAACTGGGATTCGATGAGCTTCACGTATCTCTGAGGGAATACGTATGATCTATCTCTGGTTGTGGAACAAGCAGTTCAGAAGTTTTGGTTGTTGAGTCAGACTTGTTTGCAGTCTGATATCTTGTCTAGTGTTGTAGATATAGTTGTGAATAGGAGTTTTGGAGCTTCTTAGTATTGATTGTTTGGATTCTCTAGAGCGAGTATTCCGGTGTGCATATATATATATATATATATATATACATATATATATATATATACATATATATATATATATACATATATATATATATATACATATATATATATATACATATATATATATATATATACTTGGATATCTTGTCTAGTGTTGTAGATATAGTTGTGAATAGGAGTTTTGGAGCTTCTTAGTATTGATTGTTTGGATTCTCTAGAGCGAGTATTCCGGTGTGCATATATATATATATATATATATATATATACATATATATATACATATACATATACATATACACACATATATATATATATATATATATATATATATATATATACTTGGGGAAACTCGATAGAATTTTATCCAGAATTTGTCTGGATAATTAGGTTTGTTTGATTGATTGAATTAGTTGTTTTGATTGTTAGCATATGTTTGATATATGCTTGTGTTTTAAATAAAATCTTTAATGAGATTATTAAATTACCTTTGCATTTAAATTTCGGGGAGAAATTCTTTTAAGGGGGGAGGAATGTGATGTCCCGGAAATTTGGGCAATATTTATTTAATAATTTCATTTATAATTATTTTTAAAAAATGTGAAATATTGATTTAATAATCTAATTCAAACATAATTTTCTTTTTAAAATTTATAATTATTTAGTTTGGATAAATGATATTCTTTTCAAAATTTGCAATAATAATAATTGAATTTGAGAATCTTATTGTTTTAAAATGTTAAAAATATTTAAATGACAAAATTTTCTTTCTAAGCTAATTTAAAAATATTTTATTTATAATGTATATATGTGTATACATTGTAAATAGGAGTTTTGATTTTAATTTTAAATTTAAATCTAATAAAGGATATTTTCAAATTTATAATATATATAGGTATATAATTTATGAATTGATTAAATTGAATTAAAATTAGTATTGAAACTTTTCAAAAGTCAATTTATAAATCTATCTTATATTTTCAAAAGATATTATAGTAAATATTTTGTTATAAATATATATATAGTTAAAAATTGTATTTTATAATAAAGTTTATTTTGTTTTATCTTAGAATTGTTTTGAAATAAACTTAGTTTATTTATATTAGAATATAATATTTTGGTTTGAAAACTTTGGAATAAAATAAATTCAACATTATTCTTTTCTTTTTAAAATTTTCTCTTGTGAAAATTAGTTTTAAATAATTTTTAAAAATATTCAAGCAAACATTTAAATATGTAAAGGCAATTCATTTGTAATCATTTAAAAGACTAAATATAAATAAACATACAAAACATCTTAAGTTTAAATTAGAATGGTTTTATCTTAAATTAAAACATTTATAAACAAAGACATTTATCTTTATATTAGAATCATACATGTGTTAAGCTTCATGTTTTTAAGTAGACACTTGTAATTTATTTTCATACTTAAGTAACAAGTGGCATACTAAATCAATATTGAATTAATTATTTTAGATAAAAACTTAAACAAATCTTTTTGTTTCAAACACTTTATCTCCCATGAAGAATCAAAATTCAGAATTAAGAAAACTGAAATCCATTTTCACTCTAAAATCCACAACCCAAATTCAAATAAGATCTGTAAACAAAAGTTTTAACACCTGCAAAAGAAAACCCAAATTGCAATTTCTGTTTAACCTGCAAACAAACTCAATCTTCAACCTGTAAGATTTATTCAAGCAAAGATGAAAAGGGGAAGCATGCAGACTAAAATCATCAAATGCGGTTTCAAAAACCTGCAAGCAACATGTTATAATCAATTTCAACTAGCATGCAAGCAGATTCAATCAATGCATTAAAATTCAGGCTGTAGGGAATTGACTTGAATCTGGAATGCTTTCTGTTTTTCATTTTAAAGGTGAGTAAATTTCTGTTTTAAAAATAGTTTCTTTCTTTTTAATTAAGCTAATAAGGTTTTCAGAAATCAAGTTTAATTCAAAATGTTTTTCAAAGAAGAAAATCAAAACAGTGGTAAATAAAATAAAAATAACTGCTCTGTTCTTTTCTTTTAGTAAGTAATCTCACTATTTATAGGTTGTTTTAAATTATCTGTGCATGAGATCTGATTGAATTGAGTAAGCTTGTTTGACTATTGTGTGATGATGCTTTGTGTACTTTATTGAATATGCATAAAGGTGTGATGCAAATCTTCTAACAGTCCTGCTTCTATCCTTAACTAGAATTTTGAATACAAATTCACTTCTTTATGACTGAATCTTAGTTAGGAATTATTATGTAAACAATTTGTGTTTATGTAGCATAGATTTAGGTTTGAAAATTTTAATTTAGAAAAGTAAAGCCTGTTACTTCTGAAAATCAATGACAACAGACAATAGATTCCAAAGTATAAATTACCAAACATCTTTAAATTATTCAAACAAGATTAAAGCTTTAATACATGTTTAGAAACATGGATATTAAAACATGCATCAAGTTTTAAAAACTTCTGTGTTGTTAGAAATTTAGGACTGTGCAGAATTTGGGATTTTGGGGTATCTGACTATTTAATAAATTTTGGAATCTGGAATTCCTTCTGGAGGTGTAAGATTGACTGGAGAGAGTGGGGAAGATAAGGGGAAGATGGTCAGAAAATGAAGGTGATGACAGTAGGGTTTTTCATGTTTGATCCCTAGTTTAATGTAGCAGAGGTCTTGAACTGCCTGAACTCTGTGGTGGTTCGAGTGGTCTGAGGTTTTGGGGTTTGGCAGAGAAGGTATAGGTGGAGCAATGGCCGAAGTTGGAGACCATAAGACGGTCGGAGTGGAGTGTCAAGAGGGTTGACAGGTTTGGTGTGTGCTTGGTGAAGTTTTTCCAGGTTGCTGTTTTGCTTGATTTAAATTTTAAGCTACAGAGAATTTTGTTGATGGTTGCTATTATGTCAAAGGATGGATGGCTTCTTGGAGAGGTCGGTGGAGGTAACTGGAAGTCGCCGGAGTAGTGGTGCATTTGCACAGCGGTTTGATGTCTCTGGTGAACCCTGGGTGTGCAGGTTTTGGTGACTCGAAGTCACCCTCGTGTATTATGTGTTGTGACTCGAAGTGGGCTAGGGATTAACCCGAAGTAATTTGTTGGTGATCTCGGGTTGTTGAGTGCAGGAGTTTAATCTGTGTTGAGTGTTTTTTTTTAAAATCTGGAAAACTCAAAAAAAATTTTAAAAGCTATGATTCAAATTAAAGTATAGGTTGAATGAAAATTCAAGGGAGCTTATGAATTCAAAAGTTTAAAATGATTAATTTAAATTTAAGTAAGATTTAAATTTAAATCTGGAAACAGTGTAAATATAGTTTCAGGTTTTTAAATCCAGATTTTTTATGTAAAAACAGTTTTGTTTCTTTTTTTATTTTTTTAAAAAAGGAATTCAATGTTTAAATCAAGATTCAAATTTAGGTGTAAGTTTGAATTAGATTCAAGAACACTTTTGAATTCAAAGTTTGAAAATGAACTTTTTAATTTTAAGCAAGATTTAAAATTGGTTTTGAAATCAAGTTTAAGTATGATTCAGTTTTACTTTGAAACCCGTTTGACTTTAAAACAGTTTTGAAAATTATTTTTAAATATTGGACAGGAAATGTTTTTAATTAGAATTTAAATATGAATATGATTTCAAATAAAGGTTTAAATTTAAAAGAATTCTTTCCTTTAAGTATTGAAATAAAATTATGATACGTTCAACTTTGAAAGTTAAAATCATCTATCTATTTTTAAAAGACTTGATTTATTTTTAGTAAAATTAAGTGATATAGATTTTTAAACTTTTCTTATATAATAATGGTGGTTCTTTACCTTTAGGTTTATAAATTAATTTAAAATTTGGATAATGTTTAAATAGTTAAACATTTGGAGTCTTAAATTTTTAAATAAAAGTTGAATTAGATTTTAGAAATATATTATTTAAATATATTTTGAATATTAGTTAATTTATAAATAAGTAAATGAATTATTTTGGGAATAATTAAAAATTTACTTATTTATTTGATTTTAAATAATAACTTGAATTAATTTATAATTAGAAATGATTAATGAGTAATTAATCTAAGATAATTCACTTAAGTAAGAAATTAATGGAAATGTTATTAATTAAATAAGATAATTATCTAAGGATAATTAAATAATTAATTAATGTGATTAATTTTGATTAATTAATTAGATTAATTAATTTAAGATAATCAATTGTAATTTAAGTATAATTACTTTATAAAAGTAATTAAGGGTTAATTACTTTTTGTAATTAATTCTGATAATGTGCTTTGTTAAATTAATTAATGTAGTTTAATTAATTTAGGAAATAATTTAATAATTTAATGATAATAATTACATAATGTAATTTATGGAGCAGGATTTCTTAGAGAAGTTTTGATTGATAATTACTGGAATGTAATTAAGGAAAGGTGATTTATTTTAATAAAGTAATTTGGAAAATTACTTTTGTAATTAATCTAGGAATTAATTAATAAAGATAATTAATTATTGGATAATCAATTTATTAATAAGTAATTAAGAGTAGTTAATTACTGGATTTAAATATTAATCAGGGTGATTAATAATTATATTTTGATTTTAGATTAATTACTAAATGTAATTAATATTAAATAAGTAATTTAAATATTAATTAGAGATCATTAATTAATATAATTAATGATGAAATTAAGAATTGTTTAATTAAATAATAATTAATTAAGTAAGTAATTCATTAATTGTAATTAATTAAGGATAAATGTAATTAAGTATAGTTAATTAATAAAGGAAGTAATTAAATGTTAATTACTTATGATTAAGGTTAATTAATTTTATAAAATTAATTTAAGACTAATTACTTATTGTAATAAGTGAATGATTAATCATCGATATTTAATCAAGTTAAATACTTAATGAATGATTAATTAACTAGGTTGATTAATCAATAGATTTATAAGCAGAATTTATAGGTGAGTAATTAATTTAATTTAATTTATTTTAAATTAATTAAAGATAGAATAATTAATTTAATTCATTTTAAATTAATTATAAATGATGGATAATAAATCATTGCTTATGGATGATATTGATATACTTTTGGATGGTTGTGAACTCAGAAATGAGATGAGTAGTATCTATAGGATATGGATGCTTAGTTATAGTATGATGGATTATTTTGGTTGTGATGATTGACTGTTGTGATGATTATCTGTTGTGATAATGTTATGGGTTATCTGTTATGATGAGAATATGTAGTTTATCTATCTGTGTGAAATAGATACTAATAAATGAGTTAATTGGTTAAAACCCTTAAGTACAACTTGGACATTAAGATGGCGTTTGGTTTTGGTGAGACCGGGATCGGATTTCCATATTTGGATATCCGAAAACCACATCGATTCCAATTAAACGTTAAGTCGTTAATCCAAGTGGAGCAAGTGAGGACTCGAGGTGTAAGGGCTATACGTCAGTATAACTCTGTGGGTGATTCCGTAATGAGTTTGACGGAATAGTACTTATAGGTTCGAGATGGTGGTTCAGAGTGCAAGGGTTATCGTCGTTAACTCTGAGGGTGATTCCAAAATGAGTGTAACGAGATAATGCCTTCGGTTTCGTTCGAACCCAGAACGAACATGTGTTGATTGAATGCTTTCAGAACATCGTCAGATGGACGATGAGCATTCTAAGATAAATGTGATCTCTAAAGGTAATCGCAGCCTCAAGCCTCATCAACCGGGAATGGCTAAAACAGGGGAGGAGAAGCAAGGCTTCGTGTGTAGCCCCCACTTGAGAGTGAGATTTACCCCTGTCTAGAGGTCCCTTTTATTTCGGCTGTGTGGACGGTTGTGAGCTCCAACTGTCGGGGTTGTCTTATTCGGAACTATTCAGTAAGGAATAGGTCCGACCTTGTGTTGCAGGGGAGTTAGGGTGGCTCCTCGGTACGGTGATCTAGGCTACGTACTGTGATGGGCGGTACCCCAGTAGCCCTGCCATTGATGGAATCCAAAATCCAATAAGTGCATGTACGGTTTTGATTGTGCCCAACTATGTTGGAACGTGAGTGTAAGCATTCCAGCTATTTCTGTATTTTATTTTGAAAACCCTAGATACTATTATAATATCACTGGATTTCCTATCAAAAACTTTGGTTAGCGTAAGGTAAAAACTTTTCCATGTTTATGTGTGGGAAGTCTTACGTGATACCTTTTGTTTTCAAAGGATTTTCTAAAAGTTAAGCAACTTTTAAACCGTTTACTCACACCAGACCCCTGTCTGACCCGAGTGTTTATTTTCTGTTTTATTAAACTCTTGGGTACTCATATTATGTATCAGTAGTCAAGTGATTCAGGATCGCTTTGACAAGTTCTGGAGGAGATAATGGAGCAGGAGGCTTCAACGTGTAGATATATATAGTGGTTCCGCTGTGTTTGAGTTGTATCTGTTTTTCTCTGATATACTTGAATTGTAATCGCCAGACAGATGTTTATAACTATCTAGTTTGTGTTGTGTTGGCTGTGAAACTCTGATGTATATGATACTATGTAAAGTATTATGTGATATAATATAATTTATTTGTTCCGCTGTGAGATTTTGATGTTGTCTGTTTCTTTCTTTTCTTTCTTTTCTCTTTTCTATCCCTTTCTTTCTTCTTAACGATGCGACTTCTTGGAATCTGGAAGTTGGGTCGTTACATTTTGGATATAAAATATGGATAAAGTTTTTATTTATAATAAGATAGTTTTATATTATTTTCTTTAAAAGAAATTTATTTATATAATTTGGAAAATATTTATTTAATAGTAGATAAATACAAAGCTTTTAAATTAGCATTTAAATATGGATTAATAAATTTTATATGATTTTATTTAGAATCTAATTGGTTTTATTTTATTTCTTTTAAAAAGTTTTTTATTTAAAATTAGAAAAGCATTTATAAAGTTAAGAAACATACTTAGTAATTAGGAAAAATAATTATAAAAGCTTTTAAACCTTTTTTAAACAATTAATCAGTGCATAATTACAAGTGTAATGAAGTTAAGAAGATAAGTAACAAGTGTTAAAGTTATAAACCTCTTAAGTAACATGTGTTAGCATATTAATTAAGGTAGAAACAAGTGTCACACGTTTTATTTATATTTTCTTTAATTTTAAATAAACCATAAATTAGTTTATATAATTATTTATCTTCCTTTTCATTTTCTTTTTCTAATCTCATTTTCAAAAACATGAATACTCCTTAGATCAAACCTGAAAAACGTTTCTCAGTTCAAACATCTTAAAATCTGTAAAAAAAAAACCTATCTTCTCAAGCCAAAACCCTGTAAAAACATTCCTCAAACCAAAATTTAAAACCCTGTAAACAAATCCCCAAATTTGAACCTATAAATCATTTTTTAAAACCTGGATATCAAAACCCTGTGATTTCCTCAAGAACAAATCTTCAACCAAAGAAACTCAAGCTTGTAATAAAAACTGCAAACATTTTCAAAGCCTGAAACCTCCTTTAATGAATCTAAGTATGCAACCATTTGTTCTTCAAGCCTATAATCATTTTCAGGAATTCATGCAAGTAAATCTGAAGCAAAAGCAAAGTTTTAAAAAGCATTTCAGTTTCAACGCAAGCTTTCCAATTTTTAAAGAAATCAAGGCAGTCAAGTTCAAAGCTTCCAGTTTTCCAAAGCTCTGTTCACTTTTAAGCAGTGAGTAAACATTTTTATTAAAGTTTAAATAAGTTAATGATGGTTTCTTGTGTAATCTTTGTGATGACGATGCCCTGCATGTGTTTACATAAGTGTAAAATCTGTATATGAATATAGTCATGTGTGCATGTCTGATTTTATTTATCTTCTCTGTTTCATTGTACAGTGTTTAAATCCTAGATCAAAAATTCCAATTCTTATACCTGCTGTTATTAAACTTCGGATTGCAAACAGAATAGCATAGTTTAAACATAATCTAAGATATAAAAAAATATGTTTAAATATTTTCAAGTTTGAAATATGCTAGAATTTGGAAATGCAGTAGCAAATCTTAATAATATGATAAAACCAAATTGTTGAAATTTATCCATTCAAGTGCATATCTTGAATCAGTTCTGGAAGACAGATTTTTAAAACAAAAATCATGATTTTAAGTATGGTGTATTGTGAGAAATCATAGGTTGAACAGAAATTGGATTTTAGCCTTTTTCTGATGATCGACCAACTTTTGGTGGCCGAAGTTTTTATCGAGGCTAACATGACAATGGGGGGGTCGGTAAAATTTTCTGGGGAAGTTCCAAATCTACGTGGCGTCGGTGGTGGAAGAGAATGGGTTTTAACCCTAGTTTTGACAAGGTCGGAATTTGTGGTCTATGTAGCGCCTCTAGTTGATCGAGTGTCCGTAACTCAGGGAATGGAAGCGTGGATGGTCAGAGTATGTGTGGCTGGAGTTGTAGCGTCGTCGGTGGTTGGCGTGAGTGGTCCAAGGTGATTTTTCCTGGTGAGGTCGAGTTCCAGTTTCGAGCTGGATACTCATTTTCGTTTTGGAGTTGATGATGTCGAAATATTAGCTTGAGTCGACTGCTGAGGTGATTTGCGACTTGCCAGAATGTGTGAAGGTCCCGGAACGCTGGCGAACCCATGCATGTGCACGGTGATGATTTCTCGTGTCTTGGGAGATGGTTCGTAGGCGACTCGAAGATAGTATCGTGTGTTTGAGTGCGTGACTCGAGTGGAGACTCGAGTTGCTAGAAATGTTTTAGCGTGTTAACAGTTTATTTGTTACAGGTTTTAAAATTTAAAATTTAAATTAAGTTTTTGGAAAATAAAAGAGAAGGAGGGGAGAACTCGAGTGAGACCGAGTGTTCTTTGGGTTTTGACCCAAAGTAACAGTGTTGTGCGGTGTTTAAAAAAAGATTTGAAAAGTAATGTTTTTGAAATTTAAACTTAAATCTAGTTTAAACTTTTTATATAAACTTACTTTATATATAATAATTGTTCTTTAACAATTGATTATGAAGTTTAAAATTTGTTAAATTAAATTTTGTTAAGTTAAGTTTAAAGCTATTTTAAACTTAAATTAGAAATGAAATTTTAAGATTGATATAAAAGTAAGTTTTCAAATTCAAATTTAAACTAGTTTTAAAAACTATTACCTTGATAATATTTTAGGTATTTAAAGAAAGTTTTGTTAACCTTAATTTATCAAGTTAAATGATATTTTTTTAAACTTAGTTAATAATTTAATTAAGTAAAATTAATTATTAGGATAAAATGTTTTTAATGATAATTAAGTCATTAATTAAATAATGTTTTATCTTAAGATAATTAAGGTTTTTAATAGGCTACAATTAATTAGGTTAAATAAAGGAAATTAAGTATAATTAATTAATTTAATTAATAATGATTAAGAATTAATTAAGGAATTAATTAAGAGTAATTTATTTATTTATTTAAAATTAATAATTAAGGGTTATAGGTTAATTAATTAGAGGATGATTAATATATAATTAAGTATAATTAATTAGATAATTAGAGGTTATTAATTAATGATTAAGATTAATTAATTAAGTAATTAAGGTTAATTAGTTGGTAATTAAAAAGGTACTTAATTAGTAATTAAGTTTTATTAATTAATAATTAGGCTTATTTAATTAATAATTAAGAAATTATTAATCTATAATAAAAGTTAATTGGGATTAATTAACTGTTATTCAAGGTTAATTAATTGTAATTAAGGATTAATTAATTAATTAAGGATTAATTAATTAATTAATTAAGGATTAATTAATTGGTTATTAAGTTTTATTATTGATAATTAAGGTTTATTAATTAATAATTAAAGAATAACTAATCTATAATTAAAGATTGATTAATTTATTTAAAGGGGTAATTAAGGGATGAATTATCCAATTGTAATTAATCAAATGAATGTGATTAATTAATTGATTGATTAATTATAGATGATTGATTAAGTATGGATACTTAATGAGATTAAATTATGTAATTACTTAGGGTAAGTAATTAATGTATAATTACTGTGATGTAATTAATTAAAGGGAAATACTTAATGGAAAGTAATTAAAAGATAATGACTTAGTAGAAGTAATTAAGGGTTAATTACTTAGTGTAATTAATCAAAGGATTTATATAATTAATTAAGGAGTTAATTAATTAAGATAAGTAATTACAGGATGGTAATTACTGTTTATGAACAAGATTGATTAATGGAAGTGATTAATTAAAGTTTAATTAATTAATGTAATTAATTAAGGATCAATGTAATTAATTATATTTAATTAATTAATAAAGTAATTAATTAAGGATCATTAATTGATGTAATTAATAAGAGTAATTAATGATTGATTAATTAAGATTAATTTATCAATAATAAGTTATTATAAGGTAATTAATTAATTGTAATTAATTAATTGTAATTAATTAAGGATTAATGTAATTAAATATAGTTAGTAAAGTAATTAAGGGTTAATTATTGTGAATGGTTAAGAATAATTAATTTCTGTAATTAATTAAGGGTTAATTACTTAATGTCTCTAAAGGATAATTAATCAAGGGTGACTAATTAAGATGATGATTAATTAATTGGTTTAATTAATGATTGAGTAAGCAAGATTTATTGCGATGAAGGTACTTAATTTAATTTATTTTAAATTAATTAGAGATGAACTAATTAATTTAATTCATTTTAAATTAATTATAGATGTGTGATTAATAGATCATTGCTTATGGATGGCTGATTGATATTGCAAGCCTTGATTATTTGATATCTCTGATGAGATAAATGTGATATGTGATATGAGATGATTTGGTTGGATTGTGCTGTTATGAATTATCTATCTCTGTATATGTGAATTATCTATCTGTGTGAATATAGATAATGATTTGAATTGAATAGTTTTGTCTTTAAAACAACTTGGACCTAAAAGATGGCGTTTTGGATTTCGATGAGACCGAAATCGGTTTTCCAGATTTGGATATCCGAAAACCACATCGATCCAAATTAACGATAGGTCGTGAATCTCAATGGAAGATGAAGATTCAGAGTGTAAGGGTTATTGTCGTTAACTCTAAGGGTGATTCCAAAATGAGTGTGAGATAATGCCTTCGGTTTCGTTCGAACCCAGAACGAACTTGTATGGATTGAATGCTTTCAGCACATCGTCAGGTGGATGATGAGCATTCTAAGATAGATGTGTTCTATAAAGGTAATCGTAGCCTCAAGTCTCATCAATCGGGAATGGCTTAAACAAGGGAGGTGCAGCAAGGCTAAATGGGTTATGCCCAAGTAGGACGAGATTTACCCTTGTCTAGATGTCCCTTTTTATTCGGTTGTGTGGGCGGTTGCTAGCTACAACCGTGGGGTTGTCTTGTTCGGAACTGTTTAGTAAGGAATGGTTCCTGCCTTGTGTTGCAGGGGATTGAGAGTAATCCTCGGTACAGTTATCTAGGCCCCGTACTGTGACGGGCGGTACCCCAGTAGCCCTGCCATAGTATGGCATCCAATCTCCAATAAGTGTCGTACGTATTGATTATGCCCAACTATGTTGGAACATGAGATGTAAGCATTCCAGCTATTTCTGTATTTTACTTGAAAACTCTAGACCCTATTATAATATCACTGGATTTCCTATAAAATGTTTTGGTTAGCATAAGGTAAAAACTTACCCATGTTTATGTGTGCGGAGTCTTACGTGATGCCTTTTCTTTCAAAAGGTTTCAAGTTAAGCAACTTTAACCGTTTACTCACACCAGACCCATGTCTGACCCGCAGTTTATTCTGTTTTTCTTAAACTCTTGGGTACTCAAATTTTTACGAGTAGCCAAGGGATTCAGGTTAGCTTTGACGAATTATGGAGGAGCAATGGAACAGGAGACTTCAGCGTTTGTAGATATATATAGATGGTTCCGCTGTGTTGGTCTCTGAGTCATTAGTTTGAGTTGTATCTTGTGTTGTAATAACTTGACAGGTGTTTATAACTATCTAGTATGTGTTGTATAAGCTGTGTAACTCTGATGTATATGATACTATGTAATAAATTATGTGATTAATATAATTTATTCGTTCCGCTGTTGAGATTCTGATGTTGTTTCTTTCTTTCTTCTCTATCTTTTTTCTTTTATATCCCTTTCTTTCTTAAAAATGATGCGTCTTTCTGTAGAGAGAAAGGCGGGTTGTCTCAACCTATGAGGATGTCCGGACAAACTGAAGTTCCTGAGGATTATTGGGTAGCAAAAGTCAAGGGCGTTGATGCCTATAGAGGCATTTGGGTTATGCTGTGACGATAGTGTAACTCAATGTCCTTGCGATCTACTGTGGACCATAGTGAAAATTGTGTGGAGATGAGTGTCAACGGTCTACGTTTGATTTGCCGGAATGGCAACGTAACATCGGTAGACTGCGATCTATGGTCAAGTGGAGAAGTTTCATTTTATTTGGCAGCGGAATTCGAGGGCAGTGATGCCTACAGTTATATGGGTTTTTTCTATGATAGAAATGTAACCCTAGATGTAGCTGCAATCTGTAGCGGGTTACATGGTGTAATCGAGGGGCGCGGAGGCCAACAGTTATCTGTGGATTTTGCCGGGATGGCAACGTAACCATTGGGTTAAATGCGACCATGGAGGGGGTGATGATTTCCAGAGCATTCTCACCGAAGATGTTCGCTCTATTTTCAAAATGTTTTCTATATTTTCCAAGTATTTTCACTGGGTGTTGAAAATGGTTTACCAAGTACTTATAGATTTTCAGTCCTACGCCTAATCAACGTATGACGAAAAGATTCAAAGGGGGGAGGAATGTGATAACCGGGATTTTGGGACATCTGGTAATTGGATAATTTACTGATTTTAATTGAATAAATAAGTGGAATTCTGATAATTTAAAAAATCTGGAAATGATAAATCTTATGGTAAACTAAAAATATGTTAATACACATATGCAAACTTTATTGAAAATTTTAAGTGCGTTCACATACAAGTGTGTGTGTGTGTGTATAGGAAGCTATTATCTAACCCGAACCATTCGAATTTGAAATTCACAAATAAAATGTCTTAAAAATAAATTGGACTTAATATTTTAGATTTTTATTAATGTATAATTAGTTTCAAATTATTTTCTTTAAAATTTTATCAATATTTTGATTAATGGAAAGTATGGATATAAATTTGATAACACCTATGCATATAAACATAAAAATAAAAAGGGTATGAATACATATATATTACAAGTATAAGAATTATAAATATTTATCAAAATATATTCTCATGTAGAATAATAAGTGTTAAGATACTAACACATATATTTACAAGTGTAAAAATTGTAAAATACCATTCAACAAATGTAAAGGATTTATACCCTACATTAAACAAGTGTATACTAAATTATAACATGTAATACAAGTGTCATTCATTTTTTAAAAATTTATCAATAAAAGAAAATTAAAATATATATACACATCTATATTTTTGCTTTTTAATTTTTTTTCATATGTTTCAAAATCAAAAAACTAAACTAAAAGCAAAACCAGATAAAGAAACTGAAGCAAACAAAAATTTTCAAACTAGAAAGAAAATATAAAAACTTGTGCAACAAATCTTTCTACAAACCTTTACAATCCATAACCTGAAGCTCGAAGCAAGATCAGATTTTGGTTCAACATCAAAGCAGCTAAGTTCTGATCAAAAACTGAAATTTAAACAACTTCTTGTATTACAAAACTGAATCAAGAAAAGATCAGAGCATTCAAACCCATATCAGTTTTCAAGTTCAAACCAAATTTAAATTTGTGCTTCTTTGATTTTTTCACAAACAGGTGAGTGAACCTTTGTTTTAAAATTTTGAATCTGGTAATATATGTATATATATATATATACTTTGATGCATGCAGTAGTGATATAGTATATATATAGTTTACATGAATATTGGATGAGAATGCAATTATATACATATATGACATGTCTGTGTATATATAAATATTTGGGTGGTCTCTGTTCTTAGCTTGTTGGCTCAAAAATTCAATTCAAAAATCCAATGTTCTTTCTCCTCTAATCCATTTTTGGTTATAATCCCTAAATGAAAAAGGTTTGTATGATTGAAACATCAATTTTAAAAATAATTTCCAGTATTTATATTTAGCAATTAGTTCGAAATAAAGTTCAACGGTAAACAAAATCGTTTCAAGTCAAAAATCGATTTTTTTTAATTTGAGATTTGGATTTTAGAAATTGATTCGAACTAGAAAATGGTAATTTTTGAGATAGAATCTAAGATTTTTAGAGTGAATCTTATCGTGCATTTGTGAGTTGATCAGGAAATGATCTTTTATCGATTTACGGTGTGATGGCCCGGAATTTTGAAGCAATATCAATTTAATAATCTGAATAAAAATTAAATTGATTTGATATCTTTGTGATAAGATTTGAATTAATTTAATAATCCAATTGAATAAATATTTAATTGATAGATTTTATCTTTTAAATGCTAAATAAATTGTTATCTATTTATAATGTATATAGAATATGTATATATTGTAAATAGATCTTGTTTTAAATTTAATAAATAAATAAATCTTTTTTTCTATATATATATATATATATATATAGTAAAAATTGGGAATTATGATTTTATTTAAAAGTTAAACTTTTAAAAGGTTAATTAATATGGTTTTAAATAGTTAAGATAAAAATTAAATTTGTTTAAATTGGTTTATTTGATAATAAGCTTTTTTTAAAGTATATAATAAATAACAATATGATTTTAAATACATAAGGTAAATATTGAAATGGTTTAAAATATGTTTTAATTCAAGTTTAAATTTAAATAAAATAACAATAAGGGTTATTTTGATATAGTGTGATAAAATAAATAATTTATTAATAAGAAACAATTTCTTTTATAAGTTATTTATAGTTATCAATTTTGTTATTTTTAAAATATAATAATACATTGTTTTAACAAATAGATTTTTTTAAATAAAATAATTGTTTTCCAAAATTCAATCGTGAAGTTATATATGACTTGATTTGAATTTGAATTCAAAGCTTTTAAATTTAAAGTATAAATATTTTTAATTTGTTTTGATTTTAAAATATTTGCATAAACTTTATTTTATAAATAAAATTGGATTTATTCATTTTAAAATAATCTACATATAAATAGATACATATTAACTAATTAATTAAACACGGGTTACATCTATCTTACATTAACATTTAATTAAATAGAAATTAACCTAATTATAACTAATTAACAATTAAAGACAAATGTAAGCATTTTACAAATTAAAAGAACAAGTGTTAATTAGTAAACATTACATAGTGACAAATGTTAAAAATTAGGACAAGTGTCTTTTTTTTATAAAATCAAATTTCATCTTATATAAAATCTTCTTTACCTCATTTTTCTTTTCTTCTTCTGAAAATCTAAAGACAAACAAATCTGAAAAAAAAATAAACACTTCCCTCAAAAACTAAAATCTGAAAGCATCTTCAACAAAATCCTGGAATTCGGAGAATATGCAAATCAAACTCCTCATATCAAAGATCAAATCCCTGAAATCATCTTCAAATCCTCAGTTTAAAATGCAATTCATTTTCCTATAATTTACTTCAAATTGAAACATGCATTTTCAAAACCTGTCACCATATTAAAATTCTGAAGCACTACATCATTTCAATCTGGAGTTTTTCTACATGCAACTGTATTGTTAATCAGGGAGCTTGTGCAAACATGATTTAAAGTTTACAAAGTTAAAGAAGCAAGCAACTCAGTTTCATTTAGCGATTCAAGATTTGAAGCAAAGAAAATTCCCAGTTTTAAAAGGACAAGGTCTTTTTCAAAATCATTGCTATGTCCATCAAGTTTCAAGTGAGTAACATTACTATTTCTAAAAGATTAAGCTTATGAATAAGGTTGCATGTTAAATCTCTGTGATAAAAATGTATTGTATGTATATATGAATGAAATCTGCTGTGAATATAATGGATGTATGGTATGCTTGTGTTTTGCAGAGTACTCTCTGTTTTATAGTTCATAGGTTCAAGTTTTGATTTAAATTCAAAATCTTTAGATTGTGCCTCTATTTAAACTTTAGTTTTAAATCAAACTTGTTTGTTTAATCACAAACTTTAGTTTAGGATTTTAGTTAAGTTAAAACAAACTTGTATTATCTCTGGAAACCAAATTTTACTAATCAAGTTTTAAAATAAGTGAAAATCTAAATATCAAAATTTATTGTTTCAGGGATAGGATCTGAAACAACATTTAAAAACATGATTTTTAGAACAAAAATTAGGATTTTTAGTTAAAGGGTCAGAGAGAAGTTCTTGGTTCAACAGAAAAGGGATTTTTGGTGATTTCTGATGATCTATCGATTTTGGGGTATCGGGTTTCTTCCAGTGGGTAGTGGAGGGATCAGTGATGCTTGAAAAAATAAGTGATAGTGATGCATCGCATGGAGGAGGTGGCGGTGGAAAAATGCTTTTTGGAACCATAGTTTCAACTGGGAATTTTGTTTGGATCGGTACGACTGGATAATTGATCGAGTTCAATGGGTTCTTGGCAGATGGAAGCTTGACCGTGGGTGAAAGCATGGCATGAGGTGCTGGATTTCTGATGGTCAGAGGGCCGTGATTTTGGCGATGACTGGTTTTGGAAGGGAATGGTCTTTCTGTTTCCAGGTTTAAGATTTAAACTCGAATTCGAATTCGAGTTGAATGTGAGCGAGGGGATGATTGAAATGGGATGTGAGGTTGATCGCCGATGTGGGGAGGCCACCAGAGGTGGATGGAGATGGCCGGAGGTAGGTGCACGTGCACCGTGCATTTTTGCGTTCTGATGAACTCTGGGTGGAAGCAGAGTTATTGACTCGAGTTTTTACTCGAGATTTTGGTAGTTTGCTCAAAGTTGTGGGCTTGCTGACTCGAAGCAGATTTGGCTCTTGCTCGGGTTAAGTTTGATAACAGGTTTTAACAGAAACCTGTTGATCTATTTTAAAATTTTGAAATAAAATTTAAACCCTGGATTTAAATGAAAGTAAGATTTTAAATCTTGTTTTCAAATCTGAATTTAAATTTAAATCTAAGTTTAAAAATAGATTCAAGTTGAATTTGAATCTAGTTTGGGAAAAACGAGTTTTTAAATTCAAATTGACTTAATAATATTGAAGTGTTTAAGAAAGTTTATAGTGTAATTAAAGAATTTGAATTTAAATGGAGTTTGAAATGTAGTAGAGGATTTAAACAAAGTTAAATCAGAATTTCAAATTTGAATTCAAATTTGATTTGAATCTTAAGTTTAAGAAATAAAGTAAAATTTATAAATTTAAATATTGTAATTAAGTTAAAGATTAAAGTATACTTTAATGATTTGAAATTAAAAAGGAATTTAGTTTTAAAATCTTTAAATTTCTTTTATATAAGTATTCTTTAATATGTGGATTTCATAGTCTTTAATTTGGTTAAAGATAAATTGAATTTCATTTTAAAACTTGAGTTAAAATGAAAATTTAAATTAAATTTGAAGTAAATATTTGCAAAAGTATTTATGAACGATAATTTAACCATAGATAAGAAATGTTTTATCTTAAAGTAAATTTAGAATTTAATGATTTAAAATTTCATTTAATTATTAAGGTAATTAAATGAATAATTTATTTAATTAATTATGGAATGGATAATTAATTAAGGTAATTAAAGGTTTTAAATTATTAATTTAAAACTTAAGTTAATCAATTAATTAAGGATAATTAATCCATAATTAAGAATCATTAATTAGATTTAATTAATGACTATTAATTAATTAATCAAGTAATTATGAATTAATTAAGTTACAGTTAACACTTAATTAACTAAATAATTAAAGGTTAATTAATTAAATATTAAAGATTAATTAATTTGAAATTCATAATGATTAATGAATGTTAAGTACTTAAGAGAAGTAATTAAAGAATGATTAATGATTAATGATGGTCATTAACTTGAGATTGTTTAACAATTAATTAATGTGATTAATTTAAATGATTAATTAGATTAATTAATTTAATGATAATCAATTGTGAAGATTATTTAAGTTTAATTAATTTTAAACACTAGATTTGATAATAATTACTTGATGTAATTAATGAAGTAAAATTACTCAGAGAAGTAATTAATGATAATTACTGGAGTAATTAGTGGATAATGATGGAATTGTGAAAGTAATCTGGATTAAATTATTTTGTATAATTAATCAAGGGATTAATTAAAAATAATTAATTATAAGTAATAATTTGATAAGTAATTAAGGGTAGTTAAATACTGAATGTGATTAATCAAAGGTGATTGATAATTATGGTTTAATTGAGATTAATTACTGAATGTAAATAATTTAATAATTAATTAAATATAATTAAGGATCATTAATTAATATAATTAATGATGTAATTAAGATTGATTAATTAAGATTAATTAATCAATAATAAGTAATTAAGTGTAATTAATTAATTGTAATTAATTAAGGCTTAATTGTAATCAATTATAGTTAATTAATTAATGAAGTAATTAAAGGTTAATTACTGTTTTTGGTTAAGAGTAATTATTTTGTGAAATTAATTAAAGTATAATTAATCAAGGGTGATTAATTAAGTTGATTAACTGGAGGATAATTAATTAAATTGTAATTAATTATTGAATATGTATGCAAGATTTATATTGAGGTAAGTAATTAATTTAATTCACTTTAAATTAATTAGAGATGATGTAGTTAATTTAATTCATTTTAAATTAATTATAAATGGTAATTATAGATCATTGCTTATGTATGATTGGATGATATTGGTTATCTTGAATGGTTTGAATCTCAACTATGAGATTAGTAATGTTGTGTGATATGGATGCATTAATTGCATTATGATATGGATTATCTTTGATAATGATAATATGGATTATCTGTTGTGATTATCTATTGTGAATCTGTGGATTATCTATTTGTGTGTATATAGATAATTGTATTGAATTGTTTTAAACTTTAAAACAACTTGGACCTAAAAGACACGCTTTGGATTTCGATGAGACCGGGATCGGGTTTCCATATTTGGATATCCGAAAACCACATCGATCCAAATTAACGATAGGTCGTGAGTCTTATGTGAAGAGTGAAGACTCGAGTGTAAGGACTATTCGTCCGTATAACTCTGAGGGTGATTCCGAGATGAGTTTGACGGAGATAGTACTTTCAGATTCGAGATGAAGATTCAGAGTGCAAGGGTTATCGTCGTTAACTTTGAGGGTGATTCCAAAACGAGTGTAACGAGATAATGCCTTCGGTTTCGTTCGAACCCGGAACGAACTTGTATTGATTGAATGCTTTCAGAACATCGTCAGGTGGACGATGAGCATTCTAAGTGATGTGTCCTATAAAGGTAATCGTAGTCTCAAGCCTCATCAACCGAGAATGGCTAAAACAGGGGAGGTGCAGCAAGGCTAAGTGGGTCATGCCCAAGTAGGACGAGATTTTCCCCTGTCTAGAGGTCCCTTTTTATTCGGCTTAGTGGGCGGTGGGAAATACGCACCAACTGCGGGGTTGTCTTGCTCGGGACTGTCCAGTAAGGGATGGTTCCGGCCTTGTGTTGCAGGGGATTGGGACTGATCCTCGTTACGGTGATCTAGGCCACATACTGTGACGGGCGGTACCCCGACAGCCCTGCCATTGTATGGAATCCAACATCCAATAAGTGCCAACGGTTTTGATTGTATTACCCACTTCTGTGGCTAGTAGCTGGAATTTAATCATGTAACAATTTCGGCTATTTCATATTTACTTGAAAACCCTGGACCTATTATAATATCACTGGATTTCCTATAAAATGTTTTGGTTAACGTAAGGTAAAATCTTTTCCATGTTTATGTGTGGGAAGTCTTATGTGATACCTTTCTTTTCAAAAGGTTTTTGAAAGTTAAGCAACTTTAACTGTTACTCACACCAGACCCATGTCTGACGCAGAGTTTATTTCTGTTTTTCTTAAACTCTTGGGTACTCAAATTTTTTACGAGTCGCCAAAGGATTCAGGTTAGATTTGACGAATTATGGAGGCGCAATGGAGCAGGAGGCTTCTGCGTTAGATATAGTATTCCGCTGTGTTTGGTATCTCTGTGATTGTCTCTAAGTTGTATTGAGTTGTAATATCTAGACAGGTGTTTATAACTGTCTAGTATGTGATGTATTTTCTGTGTAACTCCGATAGTTGTTGTATACTGTGAAATATTTTATGTTATTAATATAATTTATTCGTTCTGCTGTTTAGATTCTGATGTATTGCTTCTTCTTTCTTCTCTTTCTTTCTCTTTTCTATCCCTTTCTTTCTTATTAATGATGCGTCATTCTGTAGAGATGAATGGCGGGTCGTTACAGTGGTATCAGAGCATTGGGTTGAGTGAATACCTAGGCTCTGGAGTTATTTCTTTCTTAAGAGAGCGTATTTGTAATTTTAAATAATATATATGTGTGTGTATATATATATATATATATATATATATATATATATATATTTCTACCTATCTGTTGGGATACCTGTTCGGGTTTTTCCAATATAAGTTATAAAGATAGATAAGGTAGTGGTGTGTGTAACAGATTACTACCATTGGTTGAAGTTTGTATGATGAGGTAGGAAGTGTGTCTATCGAGACTGTAGACCTAATACCGTCTCGAGTAAGCTTTGTTGTGATGAAGTTTTTCATCGAACTCTGAAGGAAACCTGTTAAGGTTCGGAGTCATCTTTGAAGTGCAGAGTTTGGTGAGTAGAGTTTGGATCTGTCGGTTGGGCAAAAGCAAGTGATGGTATCCTGATACCTTAGGAAGTTGTAACTGCGTGATCAGATGCAGTGACTATGGATGTGTCCGAAATTATTTCTTTAGAACAAATTTTGGGAAGTGTGTCTGCTTCGGTGTTGTGGCTGGATTCAGCAGGATGTTGTGGTTAGCTTTGGAGTCCGAGTTTCTCGAAGAGTTTTGGATTAGGAAGTTTTTGGCATCAGTGTCAGCAATGCAGCTCGGAGTGTTCTGTGTACCGACAGGGAGGTCTTAGCTGAGTAGTTTTTCTGGAGGTGGAGTTCAAAAGCAGCAGAGTGGATTCATTTCTTCAATGGATTGGCTAGGCCAGTGTAAGCTGTTCTGTTGGGTAAAGTAAGGACAGTTTTCTTTGGAAAATGGTCTGGGTTGATCGCAAAAGTGACTTGCGATAGTTGAGTGTTCTCTTGGATTGTTGAAGATTTTTCGGGTGTCTTCAGGGAAGTCAAAGGTTTGTCCGCATCTGGAGATTGAGTTTTCTTATCAACTAGGATTCCAGGAGGGGAATCGGTGGTTCAGTTTAGTTGAAGGATGGTTCCTAGAGATAGAATTTGATGAAGCAGCTCAGATTTTCAGAGGAATTTCAGAGCTTTCTTTTATGGATCTGTTGAACTATATTTCTAGGAAGTGATGTCTAGTTTGTGCTCATGTTCATCATCAGCATTCTTACCTACTTCGGATCAGAGTTGTGCAGCGGAAGCAGTTTGGAAGTGTTTCTGTTGTCTTTTCCCGGATTAGGAGAAGTTTGTTGTCTTCTGCTGTTTATGGAGTAGAGTTTGTTCTTGATTTTGGATTGATCTTGAGGAGATCATTGGGTTGGGTTATTTTTGGTCTAGTTTGTTTCTAGAGGAATCAGCAAGGATTGAGCTGATCAGTTTGGATGTTGGCAGCCCTGGATCGTCTGAAGTCATTTTGCGAATAAGAGACGAAGGAATTTGGATTCTGGAGTCGGAGATTTGGTTTTGGTTAAGTTTTCTTCGATCAAAGGAGCTATAAGATGGGGTAAGAATGGAAAGTTAACTCCGAGATGTTTGGATCTTTTCTTTGTTCTTATGAGGATAAGTGTTTGGTTTTCAGGATTTAATTGCCAGTTTGGATAACTGGGATTCAATGTGTTTCACGCATCTCTGAGGGAGTACGTGTATGGTCTATCTCTGGTTTTGGAACCGGTAAGTTCTAGAGGTTTGGTTGTTGAATCAGACTCATCTGTAGTCTGATATGTTGTCTAGTTTTGTAGATCTAGATGAGTAGGAGCTCTATAGCTTAATAGTATTGATTGTTTGAATTCTGTAGAGCGAGTATCCCGGTATATATATACTTGGGAAACTCGAGGAAACTCTATCCAGAGTTTTGTCTGGATAATTAGATTTGTTTGGATAAATTGATTGCTATGGTTGTTAGCATATGTTTGATATATGCTTGTGTTTTGAAATTAAATCTTTAAATAGATTATTGAATTACCTTTGTTTTAAATTCCGGGACGAAATTCTTTAAGGGGGGAGGAATGTGATGACCCAGAATTTTGAAGCAATATCAATTTAATAATCTGAATAAAAATTAAATTGATTTGATAATCTTTATGACAAGATTTGAATTAATTTAATAATCCAATTGAATAAATATTTAATTGATAGATTTTATCTTTTAAAAGCTAAATACATTATTATCTATTTATAATGTATATAGAATATGTATATATTGTAAATAGATCTTGTTTTAAAATTAATAAATAAATAAATCTTGTTTTCTATATAGAATATGATTTTATTTAAAAGTTAAACTTTTAAAAGGTTAATTAATAAATAAAATATGGTTTTAAATAGTTAAGATAAAAATTAAATTTGTTTAAATTGGTTTATTTGATAATAAGCTTTTTAAAAAGTATAATAAATAACAATAATATTTTAAATACATAAGGTAAATATTGAAATGGTTTAAAATATGTTTTAACTCAAGTTTAAATTTAAATAAAATAACAATAAGGGTTATCTTGATATAGTGTGATAAAATAAATAATTTATTAATAAAGAAACAATTTCTTTTATAAGTTATTTATAGTTATCAATTTTGTTATTTTTAAAATATAATAATACATTGTTTTTAATAAACAGATTTTTTTTTAAAATAAAATAATTGTTTTTCAAAATTAGATTATGAAGTTATATATGACCTGATTTGAATTTGAATTCAAAGCTTTTAAATTTAAAGTATAAATATTTTTATTTTGTTTTGATTTTAAAATATTTGCATAAACTTTATTTTATAAATAAAATTGGATTTATTCATTTTAAAATTATCTGCATATAAATAGATACATATTAACTAATTAATTAAACATGGGTTTACATCTATCTTACATTAACATCTAATTGAATACAAATTAACCTAATTATAACTAATTAACAAATAAAGACAAATGTAAGCATTTTACAAATTAAAAGAACAAGTGTTAATTAATAAACATTACATAGTGACAAATGTTAAAAATTAGGACAAGTGTCTTTTATTTTTTATTTTTTTATAAAATCAAATTTCAGCTTATATAAAACCTTCTTTCCCTCATTTTTCTTTTCTTCTTCTAAAAATCTAAAGACAAACAAATCTGGAAAAAAATAAACACTTCCCTCAAAAACTAAAATCTGAAAGCATCTTCAACAAAATCCTATAATTCAGAAAATATGCAAATCAAACTCCTCATATCAAAGATCAAATCCCTGAAATCATCTTCAAATCCTCAGTTTAAAATGCAATTCATTTTCCTATAATTTACTTCAAATTGAAAACATGCATTTTCAAAACCTGTCAGCATATTAAAATTCTGAAGCACTACATCATTTCAATCTGGAGTTTTTCTGCATGCAACAGTATTGTTAATCAGGGAGCTAGTGCAAACATGATTTAAAGTTTACAAAGCTAAAGAAGCAAGCAACTCATTTTCATTTAGCGATTCAAGATTTGAAGCAAAAAAAATTCCCAGTTTTAAAAGTACAAGGTCTTTTTCAAAACATTGCTCTGTCCATCAAGTTTCAGGTGAGTAACATTACTATTTCTAAAAGATTAAGCTTATGAATAAGGTTGCATGTTAAATCTCTGTGATAAAAATGTATTGTATGTATATATGAATGAAATCTGCTGTGAATATAATGGATGTATGGTATGCTTTTGTTTTCCAGAGTACTCTCTGTTTTATAGTTCATAGGTTCAAGTTTTGATTTAAATTCAAAATCTTTAGACTGTGCCTCTGTTTAAACTTTAGTTTTAAATCAAACTTGTTTGTTTAATCATAAACATTAGTTTAGGATTTTAGTTAAGTTAAAATAAACTTGTATTATCTCTGGAAACCAAATTTTACTGATCAAGTTTTAAAATAAGTGAAAATCTAAATATCAAAATTTATTGTTTCAGGGATAGGATCTGAAACAACATTTAAAAACATGATTTTTAGAACAAAAATTAGGATTTTTAGTTAAAAGGTCAGAGAGCGGTTCTTGGTTCAACAGAAAAGGGAATTTTGGTGATTTCTGATGATCTATCGATTTTGGGGTATCGGGTTTCTTCCAGTGGGTGGAGGAGGGATCAGTGATGCTTGGAAAATAAGTGTTAGTGATGCATCGCATTGAGGAGGTGGCGATGGAAAAATTCTTTTTGGAACCCTAGTTTCAACTGGGCATTTTGTTTGGATCGGTACGACCTGGATAATAGATCGAGTTCAATGGGGTCTTGGCAGATGGAAACTTGACCGTGGGTGAAAGCATGGCCGGAGTAGCTGGATTTGTGGTGGTCGTAGGGCCATGATTTTGGCGATGATAGGTTTTGGAAGGGAATGGTCTTTCTGTTTCCAGGTTTAAGATTTGAACTCAAACTCGAATTCGAGTTGAATGTGAGCGAGGGGATGATCGAAATGGGATGTGAAGTTGGTCGCCGATGTGGGGAGGCCACCGGAGGTGGATGGAGATGTCGGAGGCAAGGTGCACGTGCACCGTGCATTTTTGGGTTCTGATGAACTCTAGGTGGAAGCAGAGTTATTGACTCGAGATTTTGCTAGTTTGCTCGAAGTTGTGGGCTTGCTAACTCGAAGCAGATTTGGCTCTTGCTCGGGTTAAGTTTGATAACAGGTTTTAACAGAAACCCGTTGATCTGTTTTAAAATTTTAAAATAAAATTTAAACCCTAGATTTAAATGAAAGTAAGGTTTTGAATCTTGTTTTCAAATCTGAGTTTAAATTTAAATCTAAGTTTAAAAATAGATTCAAGTTGAATTTGAATCTAGTTTGGGAAAAATGAGTTTTTAAATTTGAATTGACTTAATAATATTAAAGTGTTTAAGAAAGTTTATAGTGTAATTAAAGAATTTGAATTTAAATGGAGTTGGAAATGTAGTAGAGGATTTAAACAAAGTTAAATCAGAATTTTAAATTTGAATTCAAATTTGATTTGAATCTTAAGTTTTAGAAATAAAGTAAAGTTTATAAATTTAAATATTGTAATTAAGTTAAAGATTAAAGTATACTTTAATGATTTGAAATTAAAAAGGAATTTAGTTTTAAAATCTTTAAATTTCTTTTATATAAGTATTCTTTAATATGTGGATTTCAAAATTTTTAATTTGGTTAAAGATAAAATGAATTTCATTTTAAAATTTGAGTTTAAAATGAATATTTAAATTGAATTTGAAATAAATATTTGCAAAAGTATCTGTGAATGATAATTTGACCATAGAAAAGAAAGGTTTTATCTTAAAGTAAATTTAGAATTTAATGATTTAAAATTTCATTTAATTATTAAGGTAATTAAATGAATAATTTATTTGATTAATTATGGAATGGATAATTAATTAAGGTAATTAAGGGTTTTAAATTATTAATTTAAAACTTAAGTTAATCAATTAATTAAGGATAATTAATCCATAATTAAGAATCATTAATTAGATTTAATTAATGATTAGTAATTAATTAATCAAGTAATTATGAATTAATTAAGTTACAGTTAACACTTAATTAACTAAATAATTAAAGGTTAATTAATTAAATGTTAAAGATTAATTAATTTGAAATTGATAATGATTAATGAAAGTTAAGTACTTAAGAGAAGTAATTAAAGAATGATTAATGATTGTCATTAACTTAAGATTGTTTAATAATTAATTAATGTGATTAATTTAAATGATTAATTAGATTAATTATTTTAATGATAATCAATTGTGAAGATTATTTAAGTTTAATTAATTTTAAACACTGGATTTGATAATAATTACTTGACGTAATTAATGAAGTAAAATTACTCAAAGAAGTAATTAATGATAATTACTGGATGTAATTAGTGGATAATGATGGAATTGTGAAAGTAATTTGGATTAAATTATTTTGTATAATTAAACAAGGGATTAATTAAAAATAATTAATTAAGAAGTAATTAGTTTGATAAGTAATTAAGCGTAGTTATTTACTTAATGTGATTAATCGAAGGTAATTGATAATTATGGTTTAACTGAGATTAATTACTGAATGTAAATAATTTAATAATTAATTAAATATAATTAAGGATCATTAATTAATATAATTAATGATGTAATTAAGATAGATTAATTAAGATTAATTAATCAATAATAAGTAATTAAGTGTAGTTAATTAATAGTAATTAACTAAAGTTTAATTGTAATTAATTATAGTTAATTAATTAATGAAGTAATTAAAGGTTAATTACTGTTTTTGGTTAAGAGTAATTAATTTGTGAAATTAATTAAATTATAATTAATCAAGGGTGATTAATTAAGTTTAACTAGAGGATAATTAATTAATTTGTAATTAATTATTGAATATGTAAGCAAGATTTATATTTAGGTAAGTAATTAATTTAATTCACTCTAAATTAATTAGAGATGATGTAATTAATTTAATTCATTTTAAATTAATTATAAATGGTAATTATAGACCATTGCTTATGTATGATTGGATGATATTAGTTACCTTGAATGGTTTGAATCTCAACTATGAGATTAGTAATTGAAAGTGTACGTGTAGTACTAAGGATCGTGTAATATGGTATATAAATGCGGAAACTGATAATAGCAGTAAAAATAAAAATTAAAGTAAGCACACCAGGAATTTTTATACTGGTTCGAACTTCCCGTTCTACGTCCAGTCCCAGAATACCCTCTGGATTTAAACTAAACCCCTCACTTAACCCGGAGGAATAGGTATACGACACCTGAGCAGCCGAACAGGAATTTTTCCGCCTCAACAGCCGAAGAGGACTTTAACTTCAATACAAATAGTTTGTTGACGAATGTGTTCTGAATAACACTGATTGTCTTTTGATAGTACAACTTTCCTATAATCAAATCCTCAAGAGTATATGTGTGTGTGAAGATTTAGAAGGAAGATAATCACGTAGAATCGAAGTTTATGATTTAAATCAAGGATTCTAGTGATATTGAATAAGAATGAATGCTTTTATTTGCAGAAATAAATAGAGAATAGATTTCAGAATTATAAACAAGAATCGGTGATTGTAGAAGTGATTTGAAGATGTTTATATAGTTGTAGAAGAGTTACAATCTTTCATGACGAGTTTCAATCAAAAGTTGTGTCCGTATCTCTTGAAATAGAGGACATTACTCTTCATGAAATGATCGCATCTCTTCAGAAAGTAGCCGTTATTGTCAGGTCGGTCGACCGTAAAACCTGGGCCGGTCAGCTGAGTTTGAAAACGTACACAAAACAGAGAGTATATGTGCACTGACTACAGGGTCGGTCGACCGAAGATCCTGGTCGGTCGACCGACCTGTTGTTAAACAAAAACAGTAGTAGCTCATTTGGTTAGAGTACTTGCCTTCAAACTGGTGACCCGGGTTCGATCCCCGCTCCATGCATTTTTTGTAAACTTGATTTTGATTAAAATATGCAAGCAAGTTTATTTGAATATGAGTGATGATTCTTGAGGAATGATTTTAACAATATTCTAAGACTCAATATAATAAAATATTAATACTAATCTCTGGATTGTAGTCTTGTCTCCTTTGTAGTGCACAATTTACTTTTATTCTCTTTTTGTCGCCTTTGTATAGTATTCTCTTTGTACTTCGTCTTATGATCTCTGAAGCTTGTGTCATGAATCAAAACCCATGAATCAACATTCTCCCCCTTTTTGATTGATGACAATACTTATGTGACGAAGTAGTATATATTTTAATTCTCCCCCTGAATATATGGCGACTTTTCTATAAAAACTTGTTAGCTTTTATATATTTCTCCCCATTTGTCATCGACAAAAAGGAGAGTTTAACTGATGATATAAATTATATTTCACATAAGTGTTAACATAGAACAATATAAAACAAAATAACTACTACTTATAATGTAAGGTATCAGAAAAATTAACATTTAAAGCATATCTAGTGCTATTTCTACGATCTATTTTATTATATCCTAAACCACTTTTATCATTGTGAGCTTTTGAATTCTTAACATAACCTAATCCCTTCTTATTTGAAGCAGGTTGAGAATTTTCAATAATCCTGGATAAATTTTCTCTCCCTTTATTAAAATTAGATACATTTTTAGATATATCATCAAATTTTATTTTAAGACTAGATTTTTCTAACTCTAAATCCTTAATGTTAGAGTTTAAACTATTATTTTTGAAAATTAAATCATCATTTTTATACTTTTGAATTTCTAGTTCTTCAGATATTGACGAAATTTGAGAGGATAAGTTAGAATTTGATTGTTGAGAACTTTCAAGTTCTTCTTCTAATATTTTCTTCTCATCTTTCAGCATATCTACTTCTAAGACTGTTCTATCTAATTTTCTTTGCAACTCCTTATTTTTCTTTTTAAGTTGCTTTGTTACATTTATTAATTCAGAATTTATTTCAATTAAATCTTCAAAAGTAAAATCACTTACATCGTCTGATGAAGCCATGAAGCACACATTTGCTTGTTCATTATCACTTTCACTCTCTGAAGAGGATGATGAGTCAGTGTCGTCCCAAGTGACAGAAAAAGCTCTTCGTTTGGTTTTGTCCTTCTTAAAATTGCTCATTTTGCGTTCTGGAAAATCCTTCTTCATGTGACCTTTCTTGTGACATTCATAACATTTCATTGCTGAAGATGATGGTTTGCTGCTGTTAGAAATGTTGTTGGAATTATTTTTGTTTCCCTTGAATTTATTTCTGTTGAATTTCAAAAACTTTTTGAAATTTTTAGCGATCATTGCTATATCTTCATTATCCGAGTCGGAATCATCTTTTTCTGCTTGAAAAGCCACATTTTTCTTTTCTTGTGCTCCATTTCTTTTTGCCTGCAAATTTACTTCGTAGGACATTAGATTACCTATCAATTCTTCTGGTTTTAATGTTGACAAATCACTTGCTTCTTCAATGGCTAAGACTTTTCTTTCCCATTCGTCCGTTAAAGAATTCAAGATTTTTGTAACAACATCAAAATCAGTAAACTTTTGTTCTAGTGATAATAAAGCATGATAAATATCCTGAAATCTAGAGTACATGTCATTTATAGATTCATTTGGCCTCATTTTGAAATTTTCAAATTGATTTTTCAACATAGAGATTTTGCTTAATTTAACTTTGTTTGTACCTTCATGTGTTATCTTAAGTGTTCTCCAAATTTCATAACCTGAAGTGCACATGCTAACTCTATTGAATTCATTTCTATCTAATGCACAAAATAAAATATTCATAGCCTTTGCATTTGATGTAGCATCTAGTTTTTGTGTGTTACTCCAAGTTGAGTATTCTCCAATAGGAGTTATGTACTCTCTTTGTATAATATTCCAAATATCAAATCCACTAGATTGTATATAGATTCTCATTCTAGTTGACCAATAATTATAATTTATACCATTAAAAAATGGAGGTCGTGAAGTTGATTGACCCTCTGTGAAATTAGTATTAGTGTTAGTGCCAAAATCGTTAGTTTGTGTCGTTGCCATATTACTAGAAATAAATATCAAATAACTTTGTGACGGTTATAGGATGACCTTGCTCTGATACCAAATGAAAGTGTACGTGTAGTACTAAGGATCGTGTAATATGGTATATAAATGCGGAAACTGATAATAGCAGTAAAAATAAAAATTAAAGTAAGCACACCAGGAATTTTTATACTGGTTCGAACTTCCCGTTCTACGTCCAGTCCCAGAATACCCTCTGGATTTAAACTAAACCCCTCACTTAACCCGGAGGAATAGGTATACGACACCTGAGCAGCCGAACAGGAATTTTTCCGCCTCAACAGCTGAAGAGGACTTTAACTTAAATACAAATAGTTTGTTGACGAATGTGTTCTGAATAACACTGATTGTCTTTTGATAGTACAACTTTTCTATAATCAAATCCTCAAGAGTATATGTGTGTGTGAAGATTTAGAAGGAAGATAATCACGTAGAATCGAAGTTTATGATTTAAATCAAGGATTCTAGTGATATTGAATAAGAATGAATGCTTTTATTTGCAGAAATAAATAGAGAATAGATTTCAGAATTATAAACAAGAATCGGTGATTGTAGAAGTGATTTGAAGATGTTTATATAGTTGTAGAAGAGTTACAATCTTTCATGAAGAGTTTCAATCAAAAGTTGTGTCCGTATCTCTTGAAATAGAGGACATTACTCTTCATGAAATGATCGCATCTCTTCAGAAAGTAGCCGTTATTGTCAGGTCGGTCGACCGTAAAACCTGGGCCGGTCAGCTGAGTTTGAAAACGTACACAAAACAGAGAGTATATGTGCACTGACTACAGGGTCGGTCGACCGAAGATCCTGGTCGGTCGGCCGACCTGTTGTTAAACAAAAACAGTAGTAGCTCATTTGGTTAGAGTACTTGCCTTCAAACTAGTGACCCGGGTTCGATCCCCGCTCCATGCATTTTTTGTAAACTTGATTTTGATTAAAATATGCAAGCAAGTTTATTTGAATATGAATGATGATTCTTGAGGAATGATTTTAACAATATTCTAAGACTCAATATAATAAAATATTAATACTAATCTCTGGATTGTAGTCTTGTCTCCTTTGTAGTGCACAATTTACTTTTATTCTCTTTTTGTCGCCTTTGTATAGTATTCTCTTTGTACTTCGTCTTATGATCTCTGAAGCTTGTGTCATGAATCAAAACCCATGAATCAACAGTAATGTTGTGTGATATGGATGCATTGGTTGTATTATGATATGGATTATCTTTGATATTGATGATATTGATTATCTATTGTGATTATCTATTGTGAATCTGTGGATTATCTATTTGTGTGTATATAGATAATTGTATTGAATTGTTTTAAACTCTAAAACAACTTGGACCTAAAAGACACGCTTTAGATTTCGATGAGACCGGGATCGGGTTTCCATATTTGGATATCCGAAAACCACGTCGATCCAAATTAACGATAGGTCGTGAATCTTATGTGAAGAGTGAAGACTCGAGGTGTAAGGACTATTCGTCCTATAACTCTGAGGGTGATTCTAAGATGAGTTTGACGGAGATAGTACTTTCAGATTCGAGATGAAGATTCAGAGTGCAAGGGTTATCGTCATTAACTCTGAGGGTGATTCCAAAACGAGTGTAATGAGATAATGCCTTTGGTTTCGTCCAAACCCGGAATGAACTTTTATGGATTGAATGCTTTCAGAACATCGTCAGGTGGACGATGATTATTCTAAGTGATGTGTCCTATAAAGGTGATCGTAGCCGCAAGCCTCATCAACCGGGAATGGCTAAAATAGGGGAGGTGCAACAAGGCTAAGTGGGTCATGCCTAAGTAGGACAAAAATTTCCTCTGTCTAGAGGTCCCTTTTTATTCGGCTTGGTGGGCGGTTGGAAATGTGCACCAACTGCGGGGTTGTCTTGTTCGGGACTGTCCAGTAAGGGATGGTTCCGGCCTTGTGTTGCAGGGATTGAGAGTGATCCTCGGTACGGTGATCTAGGCCACGTACTATGACGTACCCCGCTAGCCCTGCCATTGTATGGAATCCAAAATCCAATAAGTGCCAACGGTTTTGATTGTATTACCCACTTCTGTGGCTAGTAGCTGGAATTTAATCATGTAACGATTTCGGCTATTTCATATTTACTTGAAAACCCTAGACCTATTATAATATTACTGGATTTCCTATAAAATGTTTTGGTTATGTAAGGTAAAAGCTTATCCATGTTTATGTGTGGGATGTCTTACGTGATACCTTTCTTTTCAAAAGGTTTTTGAAAGTTAAGCAACTTTAACATGTTACTCACACCAGACCCATGTCTGACCCGGAGTTTATTTCTGTTTTTCTTAAACTCTTGGGTACTCAAATTTTTTACGAGTAGCCAAGGGATTCAGGTTAGCTTCGACGAATTATGGAGGAGCAATGGAGCAGGAGGCTTCTGCATTAGATATAATATTCCGCTGTGTTTGTTATCTCTATGATTGTCTCTGAGTTGTATTGAGTTTTAATATCTAGACAGGTGCTTATAACTGTCTAGTATGTGATGTATTATCTGTGTAACTCTGATAGTTGTTGTATACTTGAAATATTTTATGTTATTAATATAATTTATTCGTTCCGCTGTTTAGATTTTGATGTGTTGTTTCTTCTTTCTTCTGTTTCTTTCTTTTTTCTATCCCTTTCTTTCTTATTAGTGATGTGTCATTCTATGGAAATGAATGGCTGGTCGTTACATACGGCGATTAACGGCGAGTGAGGTGTCGTGTTGGTTGGTGAAGGAAGCTGAGGTAATGAAGATCATCGAAAAATTTACTGGAGTATTTTTAGGTCATCGGTGAGGGTGGTCAGCGACGAAGTAGGGTTTCGCGTGCAGTTTTGGGTCGGTGTAGTTCTTGAGCTCGTGTGACGTTGTGAGTGAATCAGAGGTGGTTGGTGGAGAGGGGATCAATGCGTGAGGTTGCGGTGGAGGTTTGGGTGTGAAGGCGAAGTTTCTAGTAGACGAAGCCGTCGGCGGTGGGCGTTTTTCTCCGATCTGTTTTGGGATGCAGGTGCTCGAATGGGTTCAATTTCGTTTTGCTGTGACGATCGTCGATTTGGGAGTTCCTAGCGACTGAGAGGAGGGACAGCGATTTGATGGTGGTCAGAACAATGGTCGGAAGGTCGGCGGTGATGTGTACACGTGCACGAGACTTTTGTTGTATCTATGTTTTCCATATGGTGTTGAAGATGAAGCTGAGTGCTTGGGTTCGTGTGCGAGTCTAGGGGGTTTTGGCTCGAGTAAGTGTTCGAGGGTTTTTGTCTTTGATCTGGGTTGTTTTTAAGATAGAAGGGTTTTAAATTTTGCATGTAAACTGTTACCAGTTTTAAATTTTAAACTAAACTAAGTTTTAAAGAAGGAAAGGGAAGTTCTCGGGTTTATCTCGGAGTAGGCTCAAGGTTGAACTCGAAGAAATTTATAACAAGTTTTAAATTAAATTGAAAAGCAAGTTTAAAGAAAATTGAAGGTAAATCAAGTTTAAACTAATTTTAAAATCAATTCTTTATATGATAATGTTCTTAAATACTTGATTTAAGAAAAGTTATATGTATTGTTTAACATAAAATTAGTTAAGTTAAATTCTTAAGTTATTTTAGCTTAGTTTTAAAATATAATTAAGTGGTTAATTAAAAGATTAATGGTTTATCTTCAATTTAATTAAGATTTTGGGTAATTATAGATGAATTAAATTCATAAAGTAATTAAAGAGAAATTAATTAATGTAAGTAATTAGAGACCAATTAATCAAATGATTAATTACTTAATGTAAGTAATTAAAGGACTAATTAATTAATAATTAAGGGTTATAAATTAATTAATTGGAGATTAATTAATTGGTAATTAAAGATTAATTAATTGGTAATTAGTGACCAATTAATGTAAGTAACTAGAGATTAATTACTCAAATGATTTATTACTTAATGTAAGTAATTAAAGGATTAATTTGTTAAGGGTTAATTAATTAGTAATTAAAGGTTAAATTTATTAATAATTAAAGGTTAATTAATGATTAGAGGTTAAAGTAACTAATAATTAAAGGTTAATTATTTTAAGGATAATTAACCAATGGGATAATTACTTAATGGAAGTAATTATGGATAATTAATTAAGATGAATAGTTAAGGATGATTAATTAATAACTTTGAAATTAATTAATGATTAAGTAAGCAGGATTTAAAAATGATTGAAGTAATTAATTTAATTTAATTAATTTAGATTAATTAGAAATGGTGTGACCAATTAATCTTGCTTATAAATGAATGAATGATATTGTAAGCGTCGGATTATTTGATATTTCTGATAAGGGATTTGTGATGCTATGTGATATGTTATGTTTGGGTTGAACTATGATAATATGGTTTGTCTATCTATGGAAAATGGCTATGTAAATATGTAATTACTGGATATAAATGGAATTGTTTAAAACTTAAACAGCTTTGTTTTAAGATGATATTGGATTCGAAGAGACCGAGGTCGGGTATCAGTACATACCCGAAACAAATTTGATTTGTAATCTACAATAATTCTTTATGGATTTGACTTTGGAATAAATAGGCTGGAATGGAATTAAAAATGTAAACTTGGTCTTTAAATCCGAGTAATGATTCTTAGATATTGATGTGTGAAATAAGTGTATTTGACTATTGCAAGTTAAGAACTCGTAGTAAAGTACGAGTTACCCCGGATTTTAAGTAAGTTTCATGCTTTAGTATTTCATGTTAAATGGGTTTACTCATGTTGGTTTCCAGCCTGAACTAGGTGTTACTGTGACGTAATGCTCGGGTCAGATCGAGTATTACATATTTCTAGGTTAGGACGTTCTGGACCTTAGGAAGCGAGCTAGATGGCAGGATGTATGGAGTATTCCGCTGTGTATATTATTATTTGTATTTCTGGGACAAGTTAATTTTAACTGTCCAGTTTAATGTAATGGTTGTAACTCTGATGTATTGAATGTAATTTAACTGTTACAATTTTCCTTTGTATAACCGCTATTATTTTATATTATATTTTTCCGCTGCAAATGTGAGAATCTGTAATTTGTTTCTGTTTCTTCTTCTACCTTTGTTCTTATTTACCCTAACAATCTAGGATTTCCGGCGTTCTGATGCTCGGCACTTTTACTATGAACATATTAGTGTGGAATTTTCGGGGTCAAAAATTCTGGGTCGTTACAAAAATCTTGAAAAACCTTTTCAATGATACCATAAGTTAAGTCCTCAAATTCTCTGTTTATATAAAGTTGCTTTCTTATATAAAGTTGCTTTCTTATCTAAATCCTTTCACAAATCTATATCTTTGTTTAGATTATAATAAACAACTCTTATTAAAATTCAGTTTTAACCCAACATTATCATCGAACGCCTTATAGTCAAACCGTGAGACTTAATTCATAAGATGTTCATATTTAATGTTCTCGTAAATTTACTATCTACCCAAGCTTTGTTGTAAGAAGGTAAATTCCTTATAAATCAATAAACTATAGTAAATGCTTATAAAATGGCCAAGCATATTAATCAAACAATAAATGATAATAATTGAATATTATCATTTTCTAACGAACATATCATAAATAAATATATCAAATTTATGAAAATTATATATATTTTTATAAAATATAATCCTACGTAAAATTATCACATTTACTAGTTTTGAAAACAATACTGTAACGAATGGTCATTTTGAACTATTCAAATCGACAATCGTCCACTCATGTCAGACGTGAATTGCTTAAAACAATAGATTATTAATTTATATCTGACAAAACTTAGCATATACAGTAAATAAATCAATCATAGAATCATAGATACAGAGTAATACAACAATAAGCAGCGGAATAGATAAATAGTAGTTCATGAAGCTACTATATAAACAATAGAGTTTGAAACAAAATAAATAGAAATCCATACATAGAAATCTCTAATACATAAGCAAATGACGAGTCTGAATAGAAACAACTGGAAATAACTAAAAGCTGAATAGATATAAGATGAATCTTCAAGAAAAGCTCCAAGCTCCAAAGGTGAGTCTCAAATATTGTGACACTCAGTCCGACCCGAGCATAAAGCAAAACACAAAACACTAGAGTCGGGATTAACATTCTTATGCAAGTAAATCAAATCAAGTGAAATTTCCAAGTAAAGGCTCAATTCAAATTCTCATTAAAATCATTTTTAATTTATATCCATTTCAAATCCACATTCGAATAACAAATTTAAACCACTTCCAATTCAATAGGTTTCAAAGTTTAAATATCCAAACATTTGCAATAACTCAATTTATAAATGAATTTATATTCCAAAATTCAACTTTAATTTTATTTAAATTTGAAATTATTCACTTAATCATTTTTAATTACATTTAAATAAAATCACATTCTACCAATTTAAATATAATCAATGATTAAATATCTAACTTCAATTATATTTAATTATAAAATTCTCATCTAATCAGTTTTTGTAAGCATTTAAATAAAATCTCAAGTTACAAATTAAATCAAAATTATATATATTCGATTTTATTAAATTTGAAAATATTTATTTAATCACCCTTAATTAGATCAAGTTGTAAACTCGTACCTTTCAAAATCTCAAAATCAATAAATTTCCAATATGTTCTTATTTATATTCAATTAAATTACAAATTAACTTAATTTATTTTTCCAACTTTTATTTTAAGTTATTACAAACTCTATTTTCAAATATTAATATAGTTTTAAATAAATACTCAAACATATTATATATAATAAGTAAATTAAATTTTACTATTAAATTTAGTTTATATTAAATCCTATTTTTTATATTTAAAAATAATAAAACTATAAGCAAAATCTTAAAATTTATATTTTCAAATTAACTTATAAATTTAAAATTTCTAAATATATAATTTAAAAATCTAAATTTTACATATATATAAAATAAATTTATATATTATATTTTAAAAATTCAATATTTATTAAAACCCATATATTTCCTTTCAAAACCTTGGAAATCATTTTTCAAAAATACACCAACAGTATTCGTATATAGTTTTCTATCCTATGGTCAAGTGATACAGATATTTATTATTTCATTCCGTAATAATTTAGTATTTACAGATATGCATCATTTTAACCCGCAATCCTAAAATTCAAAATTAATAAATCGCTTGGGTTTATCATTTCCACCCATAACGATTTTCCCTATCTTTAATATCATTTGACTATGTATCATTTCAACCCATAGGGAATCCCTAACTATCAAGGAATTTGTCGTGTGAGAGAAATCGAATAATAACAAATGACATATATATCAATGACAAGTATATATAATCATAATTAAAAATAATATATACACACACACACTACATGTATGGTGTCAGGTATCAATCATAGGTGAACAACTTAAATAATAACATATCATATTCAACAATTTAATCACCAATCAATTTAAATTTAACAACATATTTCGATCGTCATTTCATAAGAAATCAATTTACTAACATAAATGTAACGACCCGGGATTTTTAGACATTTGAAATTGGGATATTTAATTGATATTAAATATTTAAAAAGTTAATTCTTAACATGAATTTCAAATACAATTAATTTTTTGAAAATTAAATTGTTGAATTTAATAAGTGGAAATTAGGTAGAATATGAAATCTTGGTTTTTAAAAGCTTGTTAAAAATATTTCAAAGGCTTATAAAATCTATATTGATTTTACTGGAGATAATAAAAATGTTAAAAGTGAATTTAAAATTGTTTTGTTCAGTTTTGAAAATATATTGTTTAAATTTATATTTTAAAAATAGCCTACCGAGGCACAGTCTCGGAATTCAACGAAGCTAATTCCATTGGATTCGTAATATTGTATTATCATAGGATTTCAAATTTCATAGCTTTCGGAGTTATATTGTGATCGTACGATAGGTAAACGCGTTGGAATCTATATTGAAACCTCAATATAATAACTAGGTCTAAAAAGCTAACTTCTCCATGAGATCGAATTAGGACTCGGAACCTTTTTCATTGTGCTCTGAATAGGGGTATAACATTATAAACGCCTAGCGGCATGCTTCTATAGGAGGTTGGGATTTTTAGCTTGATTTCGTGACGTTTGAATTCAAATTTAAATTACATAGTTGTAAATTGTGACAAGTTTAAAGCTAATCGTATCAACACTTTTCAAGCCATTGGAGCAAGCGCAGACACATAAAGGAAATTATAAAACACGTGTTCAACTGGGTTAACATGCGTCCTCTTAAAAAAATGAATATCTCATTCAAAAGATGTACCGAGCAAAAATCTTCAAGCTTTAGGGAAATAAAATAAAATGGAAGACAAATCTTCCTCTTCGGTTTAAACAAGGTCCAAGTTTTCAATTGAAGCTGCTCATTTCCTTTCTCATATCCTCTAAATCATTTTCTAAATCGATTCGAAATTCCATTCCCAAAATCGAACTTCCCTCTTCTATTCCTGTTTTCAAAATGCCCAGCTTAAAATAAATAAAAAGAATCGCGAAAGGGGGATTCGTGAATCGTGGCGTTGTCGCGATTACCATGGCCGAAGGAGGATGCGATCGTAGGAGGCATAATGGTTGCGAAGATGGAGGCATGGAGATACTCATGAACTCGAGCTCGTTCGCAAGGGTAGGGTGTAGCTGCGTGGTTCGTGGCATCTGAGGGGCGACTTGTACGTGAAGGATGGTGGTTCAAGCTCGATGTGGGGTGGGCCTGGATTCGAGCAGAAGCTTATCGATTGTTTTCCTGTTCATCTTCAGGTAATGCAAATTTCAAAATAAATAAATATATATATATATATATTCAGATAAAGGGAATTTAAACTAGTTTTATTTTACAGATACACATATATTTAAGAAGGGAATTTTCCTTTTTACAGAATTTTGTTAACAGATCGTTTTAAACATTTTTGAATCTAATGTTATTACAGTTTAAAACTTTAACCAAATCTATTGATCTTTATTCATAAATATATAAATACGCTTACATATTTTAATATTCTTAGATAAATGGGAAATTTATATATATAAGATCTTGAAAAAGAAATGGGAATTTTAAACTATTCGGAAGTTTATATAAAGGTAGATTTTATAAGACCTATAATTTATTTTTATACATACATACATATATATATATATATAAAAGGAAGACAAATATACATATTTTAATACTACTAGGTTATTTTAAAATATGTGTCTAGGGAAATTAGTGTAATTAATAAACTTATTTAATTTATCTTAGTTACTGAAATAATTTATTATTGAGGAAAATTAGTTAAAATTAAATTATTAGTTTAAAATAAAATCATTGTTTAATTAAATTTATCAAATGGAATTTTAATTGTTCGATTGGTCCGAATATTAATAAAATCATCTAATGTTTATTCAAGGTCTGAAATCGTGGAGAAAATAAGCCGATTAGATTGAATTTGCAAACTATAGGGCAAAGGTGAGTTAATCTCACTCATCTTTAAATAGTTAATTTAATTATTGATTGAATGTTTGAATTGATTGGATGTGATATTATATATAATAATGTGTGTATATATATTTGAGTGATTGATATTCCCACATTATATAGCGGATGAGACCATATGCGCCTCATAATAGCGGATAACCCTTTATACCATGATATCCCCCTCAAAGTGAGATTGGTATTTTAATTGTTGTGCTAACATCTGTGGATGCAGGGAAACAGGTTGGAGGGATCCAACTGGACTTCTCAAAATGTTGAATTTATATTATATTCAGTAATATGATTTATGTGATAATCTAAGATGGATTATATTGATTATATTGGGAATTGGAATTATTGAATGCTATGGCTTAGTTGAATATATATTGGTATTTGAGAAAATGTAATATATATAAAGTTTGGATTTTTAAAGAAAAAATAGGGATTTTGAATAAATGGGATAAAAGATTTTATTTAAAATAAGGACTTAAGCAATATTGTTTTGTAAGTGCGAAGAAATTATTTTTAAAATTCAGGATTTGAATGAGTTTGAGAAAATAAAAGGAGAATTCTAAAATAAAGTATGAAATTGGTATTTCCGATTTAAATAAGAATTTAAATCATAAATGAAGGTGTGAATATGGGATAAATGGGTTTTGAAATAAATTTGGAAAAGTAAAGGAATTTATTTTTAAAATGGAGTTGGGTTTGGAAATCAATTCTGAAACCGACTAAGTGTTGAAACTGTGAATAAAGGAGAATGAGATTGTGAAATTTATAAAGAGGGTTTATAAATAAAGTGAAATATTTATCAGAAGATAATTTGAAAGTATAAATTCAGGATGGGAATTTCTAAGAGAAGGGTGATTTGTTTAAAAATAAATAGTGGTTTATTTTTAAAGGTGTGGAAAGGAAAGTGTATTTCCCTGAAAAGCCAAGTATATTTTCGAAGAATGATTTCCAAGTATAAGATAGAGTTTTAAAGGTGGTTTTAAAAGAATGTTTAGAAGAAATTATTATGTAGTGATTTTAAAAATTTTAAAAGTAAATATTTATTAAGTTAATTTTATAAGTAAAGTATTTTAAAGGGTTTAACTAGTAATTGATTTAAAAAGTTGGTTATTAAATATTTATATTCGAAAGTTGGTCTCGCATAATCGGCTCAACGAAAGCCACAGCCAGAACTTTTGTCCTTCTTCAAACCGTACTAGAAAATAATAACAACGACTGCTCACTAGGAGAATTCATAGTCAATCCTGACATCAAATGAAAGAGCGGAGCCCCTATTCTAATAGTTTATTTTAAAATTAGTTTTGGCTTAAGTTTACATGAAAATTATTATAAAATTTCATAACTAGTATTTTAAATAAAGTGTTTAAGTAGTTTTATTTTAAGTGTTTTAAAGTATATTTTTTTGGATAAAGTAATTTAAATTACTTAAAAATATAAATTATTAAGACTTGATAATTTCAGTGGAAATAAACAATATTTGGAAATTTATTCCATGAGAGAAAAGTGATTTGAAACTATTTTCAAAGAGTGGAAGTGTAGAAAATATCTTACGGAGATATTTGAAATAAATAATTTGGGAGACTATTAAGGTCTGAGGATTGTTTGCGAATGTTGTTTGATAGTTAAATAACCGACTATTAATATTGGCCAATACGCTGATCGTTTCGAAGAGACCGGGATCGGAATTAACTTCCCAAAAACCACTTCAATCCGGTTTGAACATTTTCGTGAGGAAGACAAGAGCTTGGAGTCGAAGATGGAGTAGTGAAGTGCAAGGGCTAATTACTACTAATCCTGAGGATTATTCCAAAATAGATGTAGTAGGAGTAGTGCCTTCGGTTCCGTTCGGACCTAGAACGGACTTGTATGGATGAATATTATCAGAACATCGTTAGGAGGACGGTGAGTATTCTAAGTGAATGTGTGATAAAAAGGTAACGCATAGACTCGAGCCTCATCAACCACAACTGGCTAAAACAGGGGAGGTGCAGCAAGGCTAAGTGGCTAGCAACCAATTAGGATAAGTTCATCCCTGTCTAGATGTCTCTTTTATTCGGCTGTTTGGGCGGTTGTTGATCCCAACCACGAGGTGATTATATTCGGACTATCCAGTAAGGGGCAGCTCCGGTCTTGTGTTGTAGGGAATCAGGGTGGATCCTCGGTACGGTGATCTAGACCACGTACTGTGATGGACGGTACCCCAGTAGCCCTGACATTATATGGAATCCAATCTCCAATAAGCGCCTGTGCGGTTTTGATTTTGCCCAACTATGCTGAAACGTGAGATGTAAGCATTTCAGCTAGATTCTATTTTACTTTCTATAGACACGATTATAATATCAGACGAATTTGATAAAAACGTTTTGGTTATCGTAAGGTAAAAACCCGGCATGTTCATTTGTGGCGTGGTCTTACGAGATACCTTCGATTTCAAAAGGATTTTTGGAAACTTTAATAACCCAATTGAATGTGATTTTCTCACACTGGTTTTCCAAACTGACTCTAATGTTATTTTACTATAATGCTCGGGTTAGACCGAGTATTGCAGAGTACAGATTCTGGATGGACTGCTTTGGAGCTCAGGAGACGCGCTGGATAGCGAGACATATCACATATATTTGATATATTATCCGCTGTGTATGGTTTACTGTATAATCAGTTTCTATGTGGGCAAGTTATCATAACTGTCCAGTGTTGTGTTTTTGTTTGATGTGTACTCTGATGATGTAAGATATAATACAATTACAGTTCCTTTGTATAAAACCTGTTGATATCTATTATACATTATTCCGTTGCGATTGTGAGATTTTGTTGTTGTTTTCCATTATTCTTCTACTACCTCCTTTTTCTTTCCCTTACGATTTGGTTTTTCGGCATTTGATTTTTAGGTGTCGAAAAATCGGGTCGTTACACTTAGTGTCAGAGCTGAAGGTTAAGTGAGAACCTTGGCTCTGGTGGGTATTACTCATTAGAAATAGAGTCTGTAATACTCTAAGGATGAGTTTGAGTGTATTAATAGATATGAGCGTTTGTTATTGAATATTAAAAAAACTTGTTTTATATTGTATTGATTGGTTTGTTGAGTGGTTTATGGATTATAGTCAATACGAGTAATTAACGTTATTGATAAGGATCTCTAAACACTTGTACAGAACAATTTAACACGGTATTGTTTTAAAAAGGGTAAATGAAATAATTTTGCCCAAAATTATTTTTATATATGAAAAGAATAATTTTCAAAAATTATTATAGTTATATATGGTTGCTTGGTTGTTAGGAAGTGATAACATTAAATTATTATCATTTATGTGTGAAATTTAATAAGAAATGAAATTATAATCAACAGCTAAGAAATAACAAAGTGAGATTTGTAAATGTGAATTATAAATGTGATTTATAATAGAATAAAATTCCAGAGTGATATGTGAATAGGGATTTGAAAGAATTTGGAATTCAAAATTTTGGAAATTAAAATTTCTTTGGGTTTGAAATGGTTTTCAAATATTTTGGAGGACTAATAGGGATATTATTCGAAAATGTTTTTGAATTGGATTTGAAATCTAGTGAGATTTGGAATTTAAAAATATTTGAAGGGGTTTTAAAGAGATAAAAGCATTAAACTCTTTTTGGTCATTGGAAAATAACTTTGGTGATGACTATAGTACCATCGATGTTCATTTTCGAGTCTTCAAGGGAGGAATTGCTGCCAAAATGTTTTAAATTGGAGTTGTTTGCAAAACTGGGTTTGGTTTTGAAATGCTTAAGTGATTGTTGAAAATTCTAGAATTGGTTTAAAATGTTTTTGAGTGTTTAAGTAATGGTTTGAACTCTGGAAGTTTAAGTAAAAATGTTTACGGATTATAAACAGGTTTGGAAACTTATAAAGTTTAGAAATTGCCTGAAATGTATTTAACTTGAAAAAAGTTAATGAAAGTAAATGTGACCAGAGAATAAAGTTAGAAAGGTAAGCCAATTAAATGAAATAAACTAAAGAAGGTTAGTAAATGGAATGAAAATAAATCGGAAAACTTATGGAAGTTTAAAATTTTGAATAGAATGGAATGTAATTGAATTAGCATAAAGGGAATGAATCTAAGTAAGCTAAATGGAATGGCTATTGAAATAAAATTTATTAAATTGAAATAAATTTGTGAATGAACAAGTTAATTTAAATTTGTAAATGGAATTAGTCAAGTTGGATTAAATAAAATGAAGGATTGAAAATAAAATTAGTAAGTAAACAAATTGATTCAAGTGGGCAAGCAAATGAATTAGAATTGTATATTGGGATGATATTTAATTTAAATTGTGTAAAGTAAAGTGAAGTTGTAGAATTAATTTGAAGAAGACTAAAATAATTAAAGTTTGGAATAAATTAGCAAGTGGAACTAACTAAAGAAATGATTAATTTAATACGGTTTGAAATAAGATTCAAAAATGAAAGGTAAACTGAATTCACAATGGAATTGGAAATTTAAGATTAAATTAAATAGATATGAAAGCTTAAGTGGTGAAGTGAAAATAAAAATAGGAAGTATATGAAATTTTGTATTGAGAATATAATGGATATTTGGATGAAGATTAAGTAAAATGTGAAATGAGATATTTGTTAATAAGTGAATGGAAATCAATATAAATGCGAATAAAAGAGAAATTGATAAATCCGGTAATCAATTAAGATAAATACATAGGATGTACGTATTTTATTTTATTCGCAGAGCGATTTGATCCAGATTCGAGCATAGAATTTCGAGGTAGTTATACCAATCTGATTTAGGATTTTTCACTCGATTTCGGATGGTAAACCCTGGATATAGATTTTGATAGATTTTGGAAATTCTCTATCATAGATTAGGACTATGAAAGGAGAATGACAGTTTCCGATCAAGAAACCAGATCTATGTCTGCACTAGGGAGTCGGGCGAACGATACTAGTTCGAAAGTGAAATGGTATGATCGAGCGAGCGATCAGATTTGATATTGCGTATGGATGATATATGTACATCGTACGTGCTTGAATGTAATAGATATTGAATTTTTTTGATGAAATGTATTAAATGATTTTGAATGCTGTGATTGGACATTTTTGCTAAGTAGGATACAGGAATTTAAAAGCAAATGGGATTGGTGTTTTGATTTCAGAAGATAAATATGAATTTCCCGACAAAAGGTATGTATTTAAATTTGTGTATGAAATTTGATGGTTTTCTAATCCAGCCACTTGGCATTTTGTTTTCTTTCGAAATCTGGGGGCCCACAGAGGCATTTTGTAGTTGTACCGATCTAGTCGCGTAAAGGAGACGCTGGCGAAATTTTTCAAAAATTTAGAGAGTAAGAAATTTTTTGATAAATTTGAATTTAAATTATAATTTGAGTGGTTGAATAAGTAATGTTGTTTGGAAACTATGGAAGAGTTTGGAAAGTTAGTTAGGTTCATAGTGGGTCTTTTATAAAAAGATGGTTGGTAAGTTGTTGAACTATTTGGATTGGGAAAATAATTAACGGGTATTAGACGATTCTTCTTAACTAGTAATTTCGGGGATGAAATTCTTTTGGGGGGAATGTAACGACCCGGGATTTTTAGGCATTTGAAATTGGGATATATGATTGATATTAAATATTTAAAAAGTTAATTTTTAACTTGAAACTAATTTTTTGATAATTAAATTGTTGAATTTAATAATTGTAAATTGGGTAGAATATGATATCTTGGTTTTTAAAGGCTTGTTAAAAATATTTCAAAGGCTTATAAAATCTATACTGATTTTACTAGAGATAATAAAAATGTTAAAAGAGAATTTAAAAGTGTTTTGTTCAGTTTTAAAAATATATTGTTTAAATTGACATTTAAAAATAGCCTTCCGAGGCACAGTCTCGGAATTCAACGAAGCCAGTTCCATTGGATCCATAATATTGTATTATTATCGGACATCAATTTCCATAGCCTTCGGAGTTATAGTGTGATCGTACGATAGGTAAACGCACTGGAATCTATATCGAAAACTCAATATAATAACTGGGTCCAAAAGGCTAACTTCTCCATACGATCGAATTAGGATTCGGAACCTTTTCCATTGCATTCAGAATAAGGGTATAACATTATAAATGCCTAGCGGCGTGTCTCGATTGGAGGTCGGGATTTTTAGCTCGATTTCGAGACATTTAAACTCAAATTTAAATTACATAGTTGTAAATTGTGACCAGTTTAAAGCTAATCGTATCAACACTTTTCAAGCCAGTATAGCAAGCACAGATACATAAAGGAAATTTTAAAACACTCGTTCAACTGGGTTATCATGCGTCCTCTTAAAAAATGAATATCTTGTTCAAAAAAAATGTACCGAGCAATAATATTCAAGCTTCAGGGAAATAAAATAAAATGGCAGACGAATCTTCTTCTTCTGTTTAAACAAGATCCAAGTTTTCGATTGAAGCCGCTCATTTCCTTTCTCATCTCCTCTAAATCATTTTCAAAATCGATTCGAAATTCCATTCTCGAAATCGAACTCCCCCTTCTATTCCTGTTTTCAAAATGCCCAGCATAAAATAATAAAAAAAGAATCGCGAAAGGGGTTTCGTGAATCGCGGCGTTGTCGCGATTACCATAGCCGAAGGGGGCACGATTGTAGGAGGCATAGTGGTTGTAAAGACGGAGGCACGGAGATACTCGTGAACTCTAGCTCGTTCACGAGGGTGGGGTGTAGCTACGTGATTCGTGGCGTTTGGGGGTGCGACTTGCACGTGAGGGATGGTGGTTGGAGCTCGATGTGGGGTGGGACTGGCTTCGAGTAAAAGCTTATCGCTTGTTTTCCTGTTCGTCTTTAGGTAATATAAATTTCAATATATATATATATATATATATATATTATACATATTCAGAGAAAGGGAGTTTAAACTAGTTTTATTTTACAGATACATATATATTTAAGAAGGAAATTTTCCTTTTTATAGAATTTTGTTAACAGATCATTTTAAACATTTTTGAATTTAATGTTATTAAAGTTTAAATCTTTAACCAAATCCGTTGATCTTTTTCGTAAATATATTAATACATTTACATGTTTTAATATACTTAGATAAATGGGAAATTTTATAGAGATCAGATCTTGAAAAGGAAATGGGAATTTTAAACAATTTGGAAGTTTATATAAAGGTAGATTTTATGAGACCTATAATTTATTTTTATAAGTGTGTGTATATATATATATATATCAAAGGAAGATAAATATACATATTTTAAAACTACTTGGTTATTTTAAAATATGTGTTTAGGGAAATTAGTGTATTTAATAAACTTATTTAATTTATCTTAGTTATTGAAATAATTTATTATTGAGGAAAATTAGTTAAAATTAAATTATTAGTTTAAAATAATCATTGGTTAATTATATTTATCAAATGGAAATTTAATTGTTCGATTGGTTCAAATATTAATAAAATCATCTAATGTTTATTCAAGGTCTGAAATCGTGGAGAAAACAAGCCGATTGGATTGAATTTGCAAACTATAGGGAAAAGGTGAGTTAATCTCACTCATCTTGGATTTCTAGTTAATTTAAATAGTCAATTTAAATTATTGGTTGAATGATTGAATTGACTGGATGTGATATTATATATAATAGTATATATATATTGGAGTGATTGATATTCCCACATTATATAGCAGATGAGACCCTATGCACCCCCACATAATAGCAGATGACCCTTTGTATCGCGATATCCCCCTCGAAGTGGGATAGGTATTTTAATAGTTATGCTAACATCTGTGGATGCAAGGAAACATGTTGGAGAGATCCAACTAGATTCCTCAAAACGTTGAATTTATTTTATATTCAGTAATATGATTTATGTGATAATCTGTGATGGATTATATTGATTATATTGGAAACTGAAATTATTAAATGATATGGCTTAGTTGAATATATATCGTTATTTGAGAAAACGAAATACATATAAAGTTTGGATTTTTAAAGAAAAAATAGGGATTTTGAATAAATGGGATAAAAGGATTTTTTTTTATAATAAGGACTTAAGCAATATTTTTTTGTAAGTACGAAGAAATATATTTTCAAAATTCAGGATTTGAATGAGTTTAGGAAATTAAAAGGAGAATTTTGAAATAAATTATGAAATTGGTATTTTCGATTTAAATAAGAATTTAAATCATAAATAAAGGTGTGAATATGGGATAAATGGGTTTTGAAATAAATTTGGATAAGTAAAGGAATTTATTTTTAAAATGGAGTTGGTTTTGGAAATCAATTTGGAAACCGACTAAGTTTTGAAACTGTGAATAAAGGAGAATGAGATTGTGAAATTTATAAACAGGGTCTATAAATAAAGTGAAATATTTATCAGAAAATAATTTGGAAGTATAATTTCAGGATGAGAATTTCTAAGGGAAGGGTGATTTTTAAAAAATAAATAGTGGTTTATTTTTAAAGGTGTGGAAAGAAAAGTGTATTTTCCTGAAAATCCAAGTATATTTTCGAAAAATGATTTCCAAGTATAAATTAGAGTTTTAAAGGTGGTTTTAAGAGAATGTTTAGAAGAAATTTTTATTTAGTGGTTTTAAAATTTTAAAAGTAAATATTTATTAAGTCAATTTAACAAGTAAGGTATTTTAAAAATTTTAACTAGTAATTGATTTAAAAAGTTGGTTATTAAATATTTATATTATATCTAATAGTTTATTTTAAAATTAGTTTTGGCTTAAGTTTACTTGAGAAATTATTATAAAATTTCATAACTAGTATTTTAAATAAAGCGTTTAAGTAGTTTTTATTTTAAATGTTTTAAAGTATTTTTTTGGATAAAGTGATTTAAATTATTTAAAAATCTAAAGTATTAAAACTTGGTAATTTCAGTAGAAATAAACAATATTTGGAAATTTATTCCACGAGAGAAAAGTGATTTGAAAACTATTTTCAAAGTGTAGAAGTGTAGAAAAATATCTTGCGAAGATATTTGAAATAAATAATTTGGGAAATTATTAAGTCTTGAGGATTGTTTGTGAAGGTTGTTTGATAGTTAAATAATCGACTATCAATATTGGCCAATGCGCTGATCGTTTCAAAGAGACCGGGATCGGGATTAACTTTCCGAAAACCACTTCGATCCGGTTTGAACGTTTTCGTGAGGAATACAAGAGCTTAGTCAAAAATGGAGCGGTGAAGTACAAGGGCTAATCGCTACTAATCCTGAGGGTGATTCCAAAATGGATGCAGTAGGAGTAGTGCCTTCGGTTCCATTCGGACCCGAAACAGACTTGTATGGATGAATAGTATTGAAATATTGTCAAGAGGACGGTGAGTATTCTAAGTGAATATGTGCTAAAAAGTTAACGCATAGCCTCCAGCCTCATCAACCGGAAATGGCTAAAATATGGGAGATGCAGCAAGGCTAAGTGGCTAGCAACCAATTAGGGTAAGGTCATCCCTGTCTAGATGTCCCTTTTATTCGGCTGTGTGGGCGGTTGCTGATCCCAACCGCGGAGTGATCTTATTCGAACTATCCAGTAAGGAGCAGCTCCGGTCTTGTGTTGCAGGGGATCAGGGTGGATCCTCAGTACAGCGATCTAGACCACGTACTATGACGGACGGTACCCCAATATCCCTGTCATCGTATGGAATCCAATCTCCAATAAGCGCCTGCACTGTTTTGATTGCGCACAACTATGCTGAAACGTGAGATGTAAGCATTTTAGCTAGATTCTATTTTACTTTCTATGGACACTATTATAATATCAGACGAATTTGTTAAAAATGTTTTGGTTATTGTAATGTAAAAACCCGGCATGTTTATTTATGGCGTGCTCTTACGAGATACCATTGATTTCAAAAGGATTTTTGGAAACTTTAATAATTCAACTGGATGTGATTTTCTCACGATGGTTTTCCAGACTGACTCGGGTGTTATTTTACTATAATTCTCAGGTCAGACCGAGCATTATAGAGTACAGATTCTAGATGGACTGCTTTGGAGCTCAGGAGACGAGCTAGATGGAGAGACGTATCACACGTATTTGAAATATTATCTGCTGTGTATGATTTAATGTATAATCAGTTTCTATGTGGACAAGTTATCATAACTATCCAGTGTTGTGTTTTTGTTTGATGTGTACTCTGATGTAATATATAATACAAATATAGTTCCTTTGTATAAAACCTGTTGATATCTATTATACATTGTTCCACTGCGATTGTGAGTTTTCCGTTTTTCTTCTTATACCTCCTTCTTCTTTCCCTTACGGTTTGGTTTTCCGGCATTCGATTTTCGGGTGTCAAAAAATTGGGTCGTTACAATAAAAATGTTAATCGTGAGTGATTGCTCACCTTTCGAGGCTAAAGGAACACGAGAAGAAGATGAAAATGGACATGGATAAGCTTGGATAATCGATAAAGCTGGAAAACTGCCGCTGTAATGCGAATTCGAATAGCGGCAAGCTAGAAACCCACTGCGACAAATTAGATAGTGGGAAAAAAAATCAATATGGATAGAATTTCAAAATCAATATTCAATTTAAAACACATATCAAAATAAAATCTTTATATGTTATATTTCAAAATCTTTTTTTCTTTCTTTTTTCTTAAACACATCTGATAGAATATATATATATATATATGTTAAAAACAATATCTAAAATCTATATCTTATGACATACTTAAAACAATATCTTTAAAAACAACATTCATACACAACAAAATAGAAGTCTGTTGCTCACCAGTATATATACATATATATATATGGATATATAACAAACAATTCAAGAAGCTGCTGGTGTGTAGGCGACTGTTATGTGGCGAGATGGAGTGATAAGGTGTAGAGGGTTTGTCGGAGGCCATGGAGTTGTGTTGTGATGAGGCTTGCATGAAGGGGCGACTGTGCTTAGCTTCGAGTGGTGAGACTAGGCGGCGGATAATGGAAGGTGGGAACCAAAATGACGAGGCCGACAGGCGGCTGTTGTGTTCGGAATGAGGAGAGCCAGGCTATTGAGTGGTGGTGTTAGCAGCTAGGGTGCCTTCGGTGGAAGGCTGCTAGGGTGTCGTGTTGCCATTGGTGAGGCCGGAGGACCGAGAGGTTAATGGGTCTACAGATAAGGAAGAGAGGCGGAGTGCACAATTGATTGATGCTTGGCTTCGTGTCAGTGGGGCAAGGTTATGGGTCCGATGAAGGACTGTCATGCACAGGAAGATAAAGGTGGTGGACAAAGGTTGGAGCGGTTGAGTGGACATGGGCTTGGTTCGAGTTGTGCATTCGGGGATAAGGTGGTGCGAGGCTGCAGCTATTTGGGTGATCGACATGGCGAATGGTGCTGCCAGAAAGGGCAGGGCTTGCGGCGAGCTTTGGAAATGATGGCGGTGGTGGGGAGAGACTGAGAGAACGATGAGGTGGATTCAGCAATGGGTGAACAAGAACGGCTTTAGGTAAATATAAACTTTCATATTATATTATATTTTATTATTCTTAAGTGAAAATCAGAATTACAGAAGGTAGAGAGGAAATGGAAATGAATCGGTGCAATATAAATTAAAAGATAGAATAGCAAAGGCTTAGAGATGAATTTCTGGAAATACTAAAGGTTGTTGTCCAATGGTTTTACATGATGGACAAATGAAAGGACAAAGAAAGCCCAATAGACCCAAATGCAAAACCGATACGGCAATTTTTTCTTCTAATTACGCCGCATACCGGCCGCCGAAATGCACAAATGAATATACTAGGAGATCCGCATGACGAGACGAACAGAATGGTACATAGATATGAGTGATACGATCTTCCTATCAAAATTCAATTTCGCTGCAAAATTGCTATTAAAACGTCGAAAATAATATAAACGGAGCTAGAGCTGTCTAAATTTGACGAAACGAATTATGACATCTCACTCGAAAAATGATTTACATTTTTATTGTATAAAAGTATTCAGATTCCGAAAATATGTAATTTTCATCAACTTAACTGATTTTTAAGTTGAAATTGAAAATTACACAACAGAACTAACTTTCATAGTTTCTGATGGAAATCTGTCACTATGTTTAAATTAATGTATTCCAAAATTTTCATTACTAAATTTTAATGTTTAATTTCAAGAAAACTTTAATTAATTACGTTATTTAAACCATTAAATTTTTTGGGACGTTACACTCTCTCCCACTCAAAACTTTTCATCCCTGAAAAGGAATGAGATAAGAGAATAGAAGCAACAAAAAGGAAAGATAGATTCGAAATACATAGTACCAGATACAGTAATTAATTCATAACCACATAAATTTCATTTTTGGACATCTTATAACTTACATTTATATTGTATATTATTCAATTACAAGTTCACATTACATTCAAACTTTCTAGGTCGGTTTTATTAATGTTTCTGAATGTAATTGAGCACTACATAAATTTACCTTCTATTTACAACATTTCTAATAAGAAAATTTAGGAGTGAACATTTTTATTACTTAAGTTTTCTATTGTATAACCTTTAATTACATATTCACATTACAATTTAACTTTTGAATATGCGGATAAGTTATATATGTTTAGAATGCAATTGAGTACTATACAAATAAATTTTTATCCTTGTTCAACTGTTTCAAGTTGTTTCAATTCAATTTCCCAACTATTCAAAATTTTGCTTCGTTTCAATAATTGAAAACCATTACTTAACATAAAACTTAATAATTAAATTTCCAGTTTCACATAAACCATTTTGAAATAAATATATTATTTTATACATCAAATCATACTCAAGAAATTCAAATCAAATCCATTTTCCAAAACAAAAGTGTAGCAAAGATGCTACGTGGTCTCCCTACTTTAAGATTTGAAAATGAATGTCGATGATGTTGCAGTCATCATCGAAATTATTTTCCAATGATAAGAGAGGAGAGTACTGACTTTCTTCTTTTAAAATTCTTTGGAAATAATTTCCATTCAAAATATTTCAAATAATATAATTTCAAAACCTTTGAAAACCAAATTTTGAAAAGCACCAAAAATTAAATTCTCAAATCCTTAATTTAAGTTCATTTCATTTGCAAAATAGCATTATAAGCCATGTTTATAAAAAAAATTCTCCTTGTGACATACAATAATAGTTAATGGTTTAGGAATGTTGACGAAACAATAAATGATAATCTAGTACTATCATTTCTAACAACCAATTCATTTAACTATCTAATTCCAGATAATTATACTATTATATATAATATAATCATGTATAAAATTATTTCATTTTCCAATTTCAAAAACCATATTGTGTCAGTTTGCTCTATCCAAGTGTTTTGGAATTCCAATTGATAGCGTTGGCCAGACAAATCGGTTGAAACCCAAAATTCAAACTTAATAAGTCAAACAACACAATATAAAACATTTTATATTAATTACAAATACATTCCACATAGGATGATTTAAGAATGGATTTTTAAACAAGGATATAGATTCAAATTTAGAGGGACCCTAATCAAAGAGAATTCTAACAACGAGGATAGCTTGAAAGGAAGATAAGATAATTAAATTACAAAAGAGGAAAGATGAATAGATTAACATTAATTGGGGCGACCTTAACCGGGTCAACTAATACTTAGAAGAACGAGAATATCCTTAATGAAAATGGGGACAATTTGTTGAGAACATCGTGGATAACGCGATTCATGATATTTTGTTGATCCAAAGGGCATGACTAACAATTCGTAGAAACCATTCTCCTTTTGGGAAGCTGCCTTGGGAGTGCTCTCCTCAGCTACCCAAAACTGGTGGAAACCGGTAGCAAGATCGAGCTCTAGGAATAAGATCGATGTGGAATTCAATTTCCCGTTTAGGAGTCAGATGAGTGACTCTACCAAAACATCTGGATAATCCCTGACTATATAAGTGGAGTCAAGATCACTAAGCTAAGAATCAAATGAAAGGATAAAACTGCCAGCATAGTCCTAAGGCAATCAACATTTGATCACAAGAGAATTATCCTGACCATCAACTAGAGAAACGGTTTGGGCTTTGCAAGAGATAATAACATCAAAACCGAGGACACAGAAATATCCGATGAATCGAGGCCTATTGTAAAGGAGTTTCACCCTTTTACAAACCATACTAAGGGTGGCAGGACCACCGATGGGATTAGTCCCACATAAGGATGAAGTTGCCAATTGAGGTTGCAAGATGTGCTCAAATTTATTACAGAGATCAATAGAAATAGAGCTATGGGATGTTCTAGTATCAAGAAGAATACAAACAGGAAAGACAAGAATGGATTTCAAAACAAAGGGAAAGTTCCAAAATTCAAAAGAAATCCTAATCCAAGAGGTTTCTAACGAAGAATTTCAAGATCGAATGAATCTGATTCTGTAATTAGTTTTACTCATTCTGGGGTATTACTACACTATCTCAAATGTGTTTTTACTTCATATGCTAAGTTTTGCCTAAACCAAAGCTCTGAACCAACTGTAACGACCGATCATTTCAAACCATTCAAATCAACAATCATCCACTCATATCATACTTGAATTTCTCAAAATAACATACTGTTAATTTATATTTGGCAAAACTTAGCATACAGAGTAAATAAATCAATCACAGAATCACAGACACAGAGTAATACAACAATAAGCAGTAGAATAGATAAATAGTAGTTCTTGAAGCTACTGTATAAACAATAGTCTAAAAAATACGATAGAAATCCAATACATAGAAATCTCAAATGCATAAGCAAATGACGGGTTTGAACAACAATAACTGGAAATAACTGAAAGCGGAATAGATATAAGACAAATCTTCAAGAAAAGATCCAAGCTTCAAAGGTAAGTCTCAAATGCCACGACAAAACACTCGAGTCAGGATTAACATTCTTATGAAAGTAAATCAACTCAAGTGAAATGTCCAGGTGAAATGCAATATAACTTAAACGATGTTTGGGATACACATCCTCTAAGGATCCGTTAAACTATCTACATACATAGTACAATACGCTACATATATAATGTCTATAGTAAAGTAAACTATTGAAAGAGCGTTAAGGCGTTACCCATATCCTACTTAACACATTTTATATATTCCCGTAGTCTATACAGATACTATAATTCCACTAATCTGGTGGGATACTCAGGAAGCACTCCATGTAGAATATGCTAATATATGATTTTTACTTGATGATAATAAACATATATATATTCATTTAAATGTATTTGTTATTGTACTATTTTATTTTTCACATAATTAAATAAATATTTGCGGAACAAAATAAATAGCATAGAATTTCAATTCAAACAAATATTTTATTCGAACAAATATATTATTACAATTTTGAATAGTATAAATTTGAGCTCTCACTGTATATACACAAAATTTCAATTACAACACAATTTCGATTACATTACAAATTTCACTCTACGATGTTCACCTCATTACATATCACTCATTCACTCACATTTTATCTTGAACTTTATTCCAGATTGAATCCAACAACTGAGTTATCTGCAAAATAAACACTGACATAGTAAAATTGAAAAAGAAATTGTTTTGCAGTGTAAAATATAATGTGTATTCTGTAGACTGTTATTTGCCTTAGTTATTTGGGTTGTTCATCGTCATTTTCATTTAAATCCATTCATACACGAACAACTTATGACATGCATAGTATATCACTGTATATGCCACAAGGCCGTGCATACTGATATACACTTGATAAAACTGCAAGGACATGTGAGCACAAGGTCAAACCAGAGTCGAGGCTAGATTCAACTCAGGTGCATGCAATGCAACATACAACATCTCAAATATACACATGAGAGCAAACAAGTATGGATTGAACAATACAAAACTTAGGTGAACACAAACCAAATTGCAGCAACACATGGAATCAATCGGACCAGAGGCTCCAAGTTCAATGAAATGGTGCATACACATAAAGACTCAAACGTACACAACCAGACCCAATAGACCAGATACAAATGGTCAGGTGGAGCAACAAGTAAATGGCAGTACATGAGCATGATATGATCAAGCATGGTATATGCAAGAAGATCAATGAAACGATCAAAGAAGAACAGTTCAGTATACATGAAGAACTGCTCCAGACTGCATGAGCAACTATAAAAAGACCATGCTAACAAGTGCACCAGTATGTCAACACATCTATACCAAAAGACCATCACAACCAGAGGCACAAGATATGCAACCTAGATCAGTGAATAAGTGAATGGGCTCCAAGAATAGAGAAATGGACACAAAGTGAAAAAGGTCGCAAAAGTTCAGGTTGAAGGCAACACATGAACCAGAGTTCATATGCAACAGTAAATTTAACTTGAATCAAATGGAACAACAAGTTAATAAGAAACCATGTACAAGAGTAGCCTCAATAGTGAAGACCCACTTGAATAACAACTCAAAGAGCACAGTAAATCGACACAAGTTCATATGCACATGACTGCCACATCAACAAAGGGCACCATTATCATGGACCCAAATGAAGGCAAGTTCACTGGACCAGTGAACAAGGTCAGGCAACATCAAGTACCAAAATAGTTTATTTCAAGGCAATGCTCAAAGCCATATTGCAGCCATAACTCGAGTGCAATCAAAATGAAGTGCAAACAGTAACGCAACATTTCAAGCATGGATGAGCATGATGAACTAAACCAAATTTCAGCGTAACTTGAAAAAATAGAGAATGCAACTCAAAGACATATGCATATTCATAAAATTTAAGTATATGTACGAGGAACTCGAGTGCAAAGCATAATGCCAGAGAACCAAACACATATGCACTGACAACATGACATCAAGCCAACCAAGTGAATAGGCATAAAAACCACACACATGTATACATACATGTATGTATACATACACATGATGAGCATCACATGAAACCAATACAACTACTAGACATAGAACTTCAAGCAAGCAGTGACAGTGATCAAGCAGTAATCGAACAAGTGCAATCAAGTCAATCACACATATATACATACATACATATATGTATGTGTGTGTGTATGTGTACGGAGACAATCAACCAAAGCAGTATAACAAAAATTAACTCAATTGCATGAACATCACCAAAGAACTCAGACTCAAATGCAAATATATCATGAAGCTAGAAAAATCATACATATTTAAAGTAAATACCAGTAGCATGAATTGAATAAGTTGAGAGTCATGAATCAAGGTAGTAGAACAAGTTCGAACTTAACAAATCAAATTTCGAAAATCCAGTGGTGTAGTTCGAATAAAAATCACGGTAGCTATTTCAAATTAGGGTAGCGTTTTTTCAAACCAAGTCAAGTTTAAATGCCAAAGAATCAAAGCCGTGGTGACTAAGGTAGTAGCAACAATAAATCACAAATATGATGAACAAGTCTAGATTATCACAATTTCAAATGGCCGAAGTTATAGGTGAAATGAAGTGAACCGACTAAAATATATTCAAGCAAATTCAACACAAATGAGTCGGAGTAAATCAAAAGCGCTCAATATAAATCGAATGGACAAGTGCAAATCATGAAGAATTCAAAAGAAAATATACGAACATAAACTAAGGGATTCAATCCCTATAAAACCCAAAAATCATCATCGGCAAGTATCATCGGTTCGAGTTCAAGCAAAATACTAGAGCAAGCCAAATCACGAACAAATTTGTAACTCGAATCGAAGTCAAGCAAAATCAAATTTGAAATAGAAAATCACGTACCAATTCATAATTTTCTAGCTCGACGCATTTGAAGTAGCCAAAGCTAAGAAAACAACAAATATTGAAGAAGCATCAAACTGAATTGAGGTTCGATAGTAAAATCGATCAACAACCAAGCGGTGGCTTCAAAGCAAAACAAACCCTAAATTTTGAAGTGGAAAAGGAATGGTTGAAGAAGAATAAAGGGGAGACGTTTTTCTCAAGCTATATTCTAATGTGGGACAGTCTACTTATATTAATTTGGGCTTAAATATAAAAAGGGTTTTGTTTTTGTTTTTGTTTTTTATTTTTAAAATTTGTTCTTTTAAACTTTTGAAAAATTCTAGTCATGTGACTAGGTTACGAACTATGGTGGTGTAGTTCAAGAATTCACAACTTAGTGCTTGAGTTATGGCAGGGTTTTGAGCGTAGAGATAGGTTAGTCGATAGAGGGTGTCGCAAGTTTACGTGTGTAAGCGCCTGACTACTTAATTTCTAGTAGAAACCTTGGGGGCAGTACGTAGGTAGGGTTTTGCCGAAGCTGGGTAAATCTGTATTGTTCTATTTCTGCATTTATTATTCTGTTATTATCTGTGCTGCAATTATTGTATATATATTTCTACATTAATTTTTATTATTATTAGTATCAACATATTCATCCCTTTCTAGGATGAAATCGATCCTACAAGTGGCATCATAGTTAGGAACAAAAACCAATTTCTGTTTTAAAATTTTAATTTTTTTTAAACGGCTTCTTTTAATAATGCTTTTGTTGAGGGATAGTCCATAGTTAGACCACCTACATTCAATGGTGAATATGCTTTTTGGAAAAATAGAATGCAAATTTTTCTGAAAACCATTGATGCTTGGAAATTGTTGAGACGGGCTGTAGGACACCAACTATAGTAGTGAATAATCAAGAAATTGGAAAACCGATAGATGAATGGACAGATCTTGAAAATAAAATGTATAATGCTAAAGCTATGAATTCTATTATTTGTTCATTGGATCAAATTGAATTTAATCATGTCTCACATTGTCTAACTGCGCAGGAAATTTGGCATACACTTGAAGTGACTTAAGAAGGAACATCTCAAGTCAAAGAATCTTGCCTTGCCATGCTTAGTAGCGAATACGAGAACTTCACAATGGCCAAGGATGAGCATGTCAAAGAGATGTACGATAACTTTCTAATCTCATATACAAATCAAAAGCTTTCGGAAAACTATACACAGAATTGGAAACAGTCCGAAAAATCCTTGGAGTCCGTCCATGAAATTTTAAAGCCAAAGTTAGTGCTATTCAAGAATCAAAAGATCATAAACAAATCAAAGTCCAAGAACTTATTGGAAATCTCACCACTTATGAGCTAGAAATTAAATTCAAGGAAGAACGTGAAGGAGTTGATACTCGAAAGAATTCGATAGCTCTCAAAGGAACAACGGAAAGTGAAGATGACGACGATGATGATGATGGAGCAGCTGAACTGGCATTGATAATAAAGAAATTCAAAAGCTGGAATTACAAATACGGAAATCCAGCTCTAAATCAATAATTTAAAAGCAGAATAGTCAAAGTACCGGACAATTTCGAAGAGCAGGAGATCGTTTGTCATAGGTGCAACAAACCCAGTCTTATCAAGCCAAATTGTCCTCGGAATCAACTCAGCCAAGGAAAGGAACCGAAAAGGAGAAGTTTTGCAGCTACTTGGGATGAAACTGATGAAGATGATAAAAGCATTGGTAGTGAAAGTGAAAAAGGAAATCTATGTCTTCAAGGAGAAACAACTAACAGTGATGATGAGTTAAGCGAGGTATCAAAACTTACTCATTCGGAATTACTTATATATTTTCATGAGGTAAATGGCTATTTTGAATGAATTACGGAGAAGTACGCTAAAATTGAATCACAAAGAGATAGTTTGATAGAATTAAATAAATAACTTGATCAACTGGTTAAAAACTATCGAAACAAGAGCCCAAAGTGCGAAAAGTGTCCATCATTCGAAGAAGAAACTAAAAAATCAGAAATTAAAATTAAATCACTTGAAAATGAAATTCTGATTTTGAAAGAAAGTGAAAACTCTATTAAAAAGTGCACTATATTATTGAATGAAAATGAATCTCTCAAAACACGAGTCTAACAATTGTCTACAACCTTAGGAAAATTTTCAAAAGGAGAAAGATCGCTAAATATGTTATTAGGGAAACAAACTGTTAATACTGTTAGACAAGGACTTGGATATACTTAATTTGAAAGAGTTAGATGTAAAATTAATCATGTCAAATCGGTGTGCACAATTTGTAAAAAAAATTGGACACAATCAAAACAATTGTTGGTATAGACCCAAACACGTGAAAACCATACCAATTTGGGTTCCAAAAGGCATGAATATAAAATCCCTTACAGTTAAACAAATCTGTGCGCCAAAAGGAACAAATATAAATAGTCTTGGGTCTACGTAAACATATTTTTGAAAGTTATTTATGACTATAAATCATGTACCTATAAAAACAAATAGGTCACAAAAATCTTTCTCGTGTAGGTGTGGTGGTAGGCTATGGAGCAATAACAGTGTTACCTGGATTCTGGCTATTCCAAGCACACGACGGACGACAAATCAAAGTTCCTTAGCCTAGTACAAAGGTGGCAGAATCACAATGGGCAACAAATGAAAAATTATCGATAAAGGTAAAATAGGTAACGGTGTATTATCTTGAACAGTATATTATATGTTGAAAATCTACACCATAATCTAAATTAAATAAGCCAGTTATGTGATAAAGAAATGAATGTTGATTTTGATTCCGATTTATGCAAAATTGTTGGCCAATTATCTTTTTATGCCGAGAACAATATAAGTACCTCTAGAGTCTTCGAACTATTTCATATAGATATATTGCAAGTTTAGATGATAAGAGATGTTGTCTTGTATTGGTTGATGATTACTCAAGATACACGTGGATATATTTTGTTTATTTTACTGGTTCTAGACCTGGCATTATGTTCACTATTTGTTTATTTGCATGGTTTCATTCAAATCCAAAAGAGTTTCATTTAAAAGCTTAAAAATGATTTTAAGGTACCTGTTGTACACTCCACAATTTGGTCTAAGATATCTATCTAATGATAACCTTGAGTCAAAGGGGAATTCATATGCACATTACACTGGTAGCCTAGTGATAGAAAAATACTGGTGGAACATGTTTTATATCGAGACATTCATTAGTTGCATCATTTTCAAATAAAATATCTGCATATTCTTCATTTCAACTGATTTTCAATTAGCAGACATTTTCTTATAAAACCCTCTCTAGAAAAAAAAAATTGTTGACTTCATTTCAGATTAGGAGTTTTGATTTTATAATTATTTGGATTTGATCTTAAATGAATACATTAACTAATATGACTTCCTACAGATTATCAAAAGAAAAATAGTTACTGAAAAATGTGATGAGTGTTGATATTAATAATATATTATAACTTGGGGACGGTATATTTAGTAAATTTCTTTAAAAATTTAAACAAAATTTAAAATAACCTTTTCCGGTAAAAATTCCTTAACCATCTCTATTTTTATCATATTTCTAGTGACCATCACCCAAAATCCAATATAGTATGTCAAAATGTGGTATTTTTAAAAGGAAATTATTCACTTTTATTTTATTTATTTTTAAAAAACATCCAACTATTCACTCTCATTTAAAAGTCCTTACGGTAATGCATGGGTGAATTACTTATGATGGTATTTGTACATGTGCTTTCATGCTCATTTAAAAGTCCTTACAATTATGCATATATGGAACACATACCAAAATTGATTATTAAATAGACAAGTTGACTCTAATCCCATTTAAAAGTCCTTATGGTTATGCACGGTTAGAAGATACTTGAAATACTTTTTTTTAAATAAAATTGGGAATACTACTCATTTAAAAGTCCTAACGGTTACGCATGGTTGGTAAGTATTCAAATTCCTATCATAAATATACCACAAATAGAAACAACTATATGGTTTTATATGCTGACATCAACCCTATCACTCTAAAGTGGAATATATATTTACGATTTTTTTTTTTATTGATATTTAATATTTATACTCAATTGGGTATTAATTTGTATTAATGTTTATCACTTTATCTCTATTTTTCTAACACTACTACTCTTTTGATGATAACAAGCTCGAAATTGAACAAGTTGAAGACAAATTTTCATCTTAAAATATTATCACAAAATCAAAGTTGCCGAAGTCAAAGGAGAAAAGATTGAAACCAACTCAGAGAAAATCAAATAATAAACGAAAAATCTGAAAACCATACAAGCTATGGTAATCAAGCAAAGCACATCAATAAAATATTCGAATTGATCCAGTCTAAAAAAGTCACATGTATTCAAGCAAAATTAACAGATGAATTCAAATGAAATATTAAAACGGAAATTATCCATATTTAACCCATTATCATCATTAGCATACAGGCATCGAGTTCAAGCATATCATTGAGAGTAATAAAGGAAATCACATTCCAGTATTATTCAATTCGAACTCGACAAATTAAAGCAGTCGAGTGAAGTCAAAGCAGGACGATTGATCAACAAAGAAATCAATGCGAAAATATCTATTCAATCGATCAACTGGAATTGACAGTTTCAATTTCCAGAAGCTCTAATTTCTCGAAGAGGAATGAAGAAAGATCGACGGATAAATATAAAAAAAAGGGACATCTCTTATATTTTAAATAGGAGCCGGTCTAGTTTATTTAATTTGGGCTTTAGTATATAAAGGGTTTTGTTTTGTTTTTAGTTTTATTTTTCAATTTTTCTTTTAGAATTTTGTAACTTTCTAGTCGTGTGACTAGGGACAAATTACGGGACGTAGTTTGAGAATTCGCAACTCAGTAACTGAGTTGTAGTAGGGTTTTGAGCGTGGATTTAGGTTAGTCGATAGCAGGTGTCACATTGTGTGTAAGTGTCTGACTACTTAATTTCTAGTAGAAAACTTGGAGGCAGCATGTAAGCGGGGTTTTTCTGAAGCTGGATAAATCTGTGTTGTTTTAATTCTACATTTATTATTCTATTATTATCTGTGCTGTAATTATTTTCTATATTTCCACATTAATTTTAATCTTTATTAGCATCACCCTATTCACCCCCCTTCTAGAGTGAAATCGATCCAACAATGTTATCAGAGCTAGGAAAAAAATTTAATTTTTCAAAAACCAATTTTTGTTTCAAGAATTTGATTTTTTTAAGTGAGTTCTTTTAATAATGCTTTTGCTGACGGTTGGTCCATAGTTAGACCACCTATGTTCAATGGTGAATATGCTTATTGGAAAAATAGAATGAAATTTTTTCTGAAAACCAATGATGCTTGGAATATTGTTGAGACGGGTTATAGGACACTAATTATAGTGGTAGATAATCGAAAAATTGAAAAACTGATGGATGAATGGACAGATCTTGAAAATAAATTACAGAATGCGAATGCTAAAGTTATGAATTCTATTATTTGTTTATTGGATCAAATTGAATTTAATCATGTCTAACATTTTCTAACTGCATGGGAAATTTGGTATACACTTGAAGTGACTACGAAGGAACAACTCAAGATAAAGAATCTTGCCTAGCCATGCTTAGTAACAAATACGAGAACTTCATAATGGCCAGGGATGAGAATGTCAAAGAGATGTACAGATGACTTTTTATTCTCGCATACAAATCAAAAGCTTTTGGAAAACCATACATAGAATTGGAAATAGTCCGAAAAATCCTCAGAGTTCTACCATGAAATTTTGAAGCCAAAGACACTTCTATTCAAGAATCGAAGGATTTGAAACAAATCAAAGTTGAAGAACTCATTGGAAATCGCACCACTTATAAGGTAGAATGAAATTCAAGGAAGAACATGAAGGAGATGTTACTCAAAAGAAATCAATAGATCTCAAAGGAACAACAAAGGTGATGATAGTGATGATGATGATGGAGCAGCCGAATTGGCACCGAAAATAAAGAAATTCAAAGGGTGGAATCACAAATACGGAAATCCAGCTCTAAATCAACAATTGAAAAGCAGTCAAAGTACTAGACAACTCAGAAGAGCAGGAGATCATATGTCACGGATACAATAAACCCGATCATATCAAGCCAAATTATCCTCCAAATCGACTCAACCGAGGAAGAAACTAAAAAGGAGAAGTTTTGCAGCTACTTGGGATGAAACTGATGAAGCCAATAAAAGCATTGGCAATGAGAGTGAAAAAGGAAATTTGTGTCTTCAAGGAGAAACAACTGACAGTGATGATGATGAGCCAAGCGAGGTATCAAAACTTACTCACTCGGAGTTACATATATATTTTCATGAGGTAAATGGCTATTTTGAAAGATTTAGTGAGAAGTACGTTAAAATTGAGTCACAAAGAGATAGTTTGACAAAATTAAATAAACAGCTTGATCAATTGTCTAGAAACTATCAAAACAAGTGCCCTAAGTGTGAAAAGTGTCCACCATTCAAAGAAGAAATTAAAAAATCAAAAATTAGAACTAAGTCACTTGAAAATGAAATTCTGATTTGAAAGAAAGTGAAAATACTTGGAGAAAAAATTCTATTAAAAAGTGCGCTCAATTATTGAATGAAAATGAATCTCTCAGAACACAAGTCCAACAATTATCTGCAACATTAGGAAAAATTTCCAAAGGAGAAAGATCATTAAATATGCTATTAAGGAAACAGCTGTTGATACCGTTACCAAGGACTTAGGTATAATCAAACTGAACGTGTTAGAGATGAAATTAACCAAGTCAATCCAAAGTGCATGATTTGCGGAAAGACTGGACACAATCATAATAATTGTTTTATAGACCAAAACGCGTGAAAACTATTCCAATTTGGGTTCCAAAAGGCAGAAATGTAAAATCTCTTAAAGTCAAACAAATTTGGGTGCCAAAAGGAACAAATATAAATTGTCTTGGGTCTACTCAAACGTATTTTTCTAAATCATTTTCCACTAACAACCATGGACCTATAAAAACAAATAGGTCACAAAAATCTTTATTCGTATAGGTGTGGTGGTAGGCTAAGGAGCAACAACAATGTTGCCTGGATTCTAGCTGTTCTAGGCACACGACGGGCGACAAAACAAAGTTCCTTAGCCTAGTACAAAGGTGGCAGAGTCACAATGGGTAACAAAAAAAATTATCATGAAGGTAAGATAGGTAATGGTACATTTATCTTGAACGATATATTAAATGTGAAAATCTACAGCATAATATAAATTAATTCAGCCAGTTATGTGATAAAGAAATGAATGTTGATTTTGATTCTGAATTATGAAAATTGTTGGCCAATTATCTTTTTTATGCCGAGAACACTATAAGTACCTTTAGAGTCTATGAACTAGTTCATATAGATCCGTTTGGACCAACGATGTTGCAAGTTTAGATGATAAGAGACATTGTCTTGTATTGACTTTTGATTGCTCTAGATACATATGGATATATTTGTTTATCTTACAGCTCTATATCTGACACTATATCCAATGTTTGTTTATTTGCACAGTTTCAATTCAAATTCAATAGAATTTCAGTTAAAAGCTGTAAAAATGATTTTAAGGTATTTGTTGCAACTTCATGATTTGGTCTAAGATACCTATCTAATGATAATCTTGAGTCAAAGAGAAATTCAGATGCAGATTAATGGTAATCTAATTAATAGAAAAATTACTAGTGGAACGTGTTTTATGTAGAGACATCCATTAGTTGCATCACATTTTCAATAAAATATCTACATATTTTTCATTTCAAATGAATTTCAATTAGGAGGCATTTTTCTTATAAAGCCCTTTCCATAAAATAGTTATTGTTGACTTCATTTCAGATTAGGAATTTTAGAGAATTTGATTTTATAATTATTTTTGGATTTGATCTTAAATGGCTACATTAACTAATCTGCTTCCTACTGATTATCGAAAAGATAAATTGAAACGACCATGACTCGACCTTCGAAAATCGGCACGAAATACGTCACCCGTATTCAAATGTCACAGATCCAAACGTCGAATCTGGTTCGTCGGAGCCTATAACACATTAAGTACAACAACACAGTGGAAGAAAATGAATATCAATATTTCAATTATACAATATCAAATGGTATACAACAATGATCACAACAACATATCAAAGATCTACAGCAACACAGCGGAAACACAAATGCACCAGCATCGGAAATAACTTGAACTCCAAAAAGAACTTAAATATCTACAACTCCATCTCCAATCCAAAATTTCGAAGAGTCCAATCCAATAAGCTCGAACCACCATCAAGTTGTATTAAGCAAGGTCGGTCCCGAATGTGGAAGAGAAGCACAAAGCGATAGCCAAAATCCAAAGACTTCGAAGGCTATCGAATCTACACCTATTATATGATTATTTGAAAAACCCAACTCTAGACTGCCCGTGTGGAAAATTGCGGGCACCCAGGGTTTAGGAAAGGAACAATAAAATCCAGGTCAGTCATGGGACTGGTGTGAGCAAACAAAAAAAGTTTTATCTTTAAAACAAACAACAAAAGATTTTAAAATTGAAATCCGAAATGCTTTTTGAAAAATGAAATTACCATGGGAGGCCCGCACATACAATGCAAACGCAGACTTGGAGGAGATTTGTAACGATCCGGAATTTTGACAATATATTATAATAAGTATTTAATCTAATTTAAATAAAATATAAGTTTGTCATTTATAAATAAATAAGATTTTTGGGCATTTTCCAGTTATATATGTGTTTGTGAAGGAAATTTTGATATAAAAATTTAAAATAGACTCTTTCAAAAATGTTGATAAGAAAATCTGTCTTATTCAATCAAATTAAAGGTTTTATATTATTAATATTTGACATAATACACATATATGGATATAAATGTAGTCTTTAATAATAATGTTTAAATTAAAGTAATCCTATCAATATTGAATATAAATATGAGATATAAATCGAAATATAAAATATATAATTACAAATATAATGTCATAAATCAAATATTTGAAAGTTAAATTACAAATAAAAATAAAAATAAGAAGTAATGCTAACAACAACTTATATGATTAAAATAAAATAAATCTTATAAATATTAAACATAAGTATAAAACAAATATGGTTATAAACATAAGTATATACACATAAGAAAACTATAATATTAATATAAGTATAAAAATAAACAAGTAAATGAAGTACTTGATAGTTTAAGTTTAAAATAGAAGTAAATATATAAAATAAATTTATATTTTTGTAACATATGAAATCAGACAAAGTAAGTAATACCTAACACAAATATGTATATGTATTGTTCAAGCTAGAAGATAATAAAACAAAAATCTTTATACAAAATATCTATACACAACAAACATATAATAAGTATGTAAACATATAGGAAGACAATTGCATTTAATGCTTTCATCTCAGCACAAAAACATGTTCAGCCGAATTATGCAAGTATCAATTCAAATTTACAGTAATTAAAAATAAAATATGATCAAAACAAGTTAAGACTTGTACCAGTTTTAACCCACCTCTTCGTTCAAAGCAATTCCCATATATACACCTCATCTTATTTTAAGCTCGTTCACAACTTAGCTAACCTGAAAAAGATAAATAAACATCATCTTTATTTACAAGCTCAAACAATTCTTTCGACAATAAAGCAGGGGGATTTTCAGGAATTCAAACTGCAGTTTTTCAACAACAATTTATTCTCTGTTTCAACAGTATTTTAAGTGAGTAAACATACTTCTTTGAAATTTAAATCTTGATAATTAATTCATGAAAATCTTGTGTTTGTTATATATTATAAATAAGTTGTTCTATGATGTTTGCTGATTACTGGAAGCTCTGTTATGTGATGTTCTTCAATATTTCAAGTTTCTGGAAAAAAAATAAAGAAAGATTTATACTTCTTCATATAAAAACATTTTAAACATAGGAATTTAACTAAACAAATTTGTTTAAACTAAAATCAGGGCTTGGAATTTTGTTTTGAAGGTTAACAGTGAACATAGATATTGTATATTCAAATTTACAGTAAAAAGCAAATCAATGAGTAAAATTCGAATATCTTAAATTGTTAATTTAATTTCATATCTTGAATAAACATACAAAGGTAGGATTTTTAAAATAAAAACGATAATTTTTAGGCAAGTATTCAAGGTGCAGTTTATTAAGGAACCCAAAATGCTTTTTCATCAATTTCTGTTGATTCAACAAATATTTGATGTTGAAATTCGTTGCGGAGCCAGATTGTTGATTCAGGAATATAGGAAAAATGTTGAAAAAAATTTCTAATGCAACAATTTGTGGGTCGAATCGAATATAGGGTTTGGGTTCGAGTTTTTTTATGGCCTGTAAATTTGCTGATTTTGCCGTCGTGGATTGATCGAGCTATTCGAGTTTCTAGAAGGTGGTCGAGGAGGGTATGGCCATGGTGTGGCCGAAGCTGCGTCGTCACTGGTGGTCGACGTTGGGTGGTCGTGGCAATATTCCGTTGGTATGTTCGAGTTGCTGTTCAAACAAATGAGTGTATATTTTTTTCGAGTTTTCGCGTCGTATTGGTTCTTGAGTTCAAGTGTTGTGTCATTTTGTGGCTTACCGGAGGCGTCGGGGTTCGCCAGAGTGACGGCGAACTGCCGTGCACGGTATCGATGGGTGGCAGCAGCGTCGTGTATTGGTCGTCTCGAGTTATTACTCGAGAAAGTGGGATGGTTGCTTCGGGTTACCCTGGTGCGTGAGTGAGGGTGCGTAATACAGCAGTTTTATAACTTAGCTAATAAAAAAAGCAGAAGATAAGTAGAAGAAGAAGAAAGGTAGGGGAAAAAGGAACTCGAGAAAGAGTAGGGAAAACACGCGTTTTACTCGAGTAAACGCAGTATTTTCCTCGTGTCCAGTTCTAGTGAATTAGCCTAATAACTTTTTAAGTTATTTTGTTTAATAAAGTTTAATGTTTATCAAGTTAATAATATTGACAAGTCTTAAGCTAAGATTTGATTTAAAATTTGTTAAGAGAGGTTTGCTAATGTAAGATGATTATTTAATTTAAAGTATAAGTTGATTAAGAATGTAAATTAATTTATAATCGTAATTAACTAAAGTAATTTAAGATTAAATAAAATTTGTAATTAAAGATTGTTATTAACAATTATGTGTTTAATCAATTTGTAATTAAGAAGTTTAATTAACTGCTTAAGTTGATTATTGCATGATTAGTATTTAATTAATTTAGTAATTTTAAATTAAGAATTAATAATTGATTAGTTAATTAATTAGTGATAATTAAATGGGTAATCAAGTTTTATTAATTAATAATTAAGGTTATTAATTAATAATTAAGAATTAATTAATTAAGTGAGTAATTAAGTAGTAATTAATAAATTTGATAAGTTGATTAATTAGTGATTAACTAAGCAGAATAAAATGGTTTATTCTTAAGTAATTAATTAAGTTCAAATTAATCAAACTAAATTTGATATGGATTGATGATTCTGTTGATTTATTGTGATATCTATTTGATGGTATTCTGTCATACTTTGTGATATATTCTGGATATATCTGTGATGACTGTGTATGATTAATTTGTGATAAATGTTATGTGAAAATATTGAATTTAAATTGTTTAAACAACTTGGCCTCTAAAATGGCGTTTGGATTTCGATGAGACCGGGATCGGGTGTCAGTTTGATATTCCAAAAACCACATCGATCCAAATTAAACGTTAGTTCATGGCATCTCAAGTGAAGGTCGAGATGGTGTTTCAGAATGCAAGGGTTATCCTCGTTAACTCTGAGGGTGATTCCAAAATGAGTGTAACGAAATAATGCCTTCGGTTTCGTTCGAACCCGGAACGAACTTGTATGGATTGAATGCTTTCAGCACATCGTCAGGCGGACGATGAGCATTCTAAGAGTTATGTTCTATAAAGGTAATCGCAGCCTCAAGCCTCATCAACCGGGAATGGCTAAAACGTGGGATGTGCAGCAAGGTTAGGTGGGTAGCACCCAAGTAAGACGAGATATACCCCTGTCTAGATGTCCCTTTTTTACTCGTCCGTGTGGGCAGTTGGATCTGCAGCCAACTGCGGGGTTATCTTGTTCGAGGCTGTTCAGTAAGGAATGGTTCCGGCCTTGTGATGCAGAGGATTTAGGGTGGATCCTCGGTATTGTGATCTAGGCCCCATATTGTGACGGGCGGTACCCCAGTAGCCCTGCCATTGATGGAAATCCATTTTCCCTACGAGACTTTATGGTTTTGATTTGTATTACCTACTTTTGTGGCTAGTAGCTGGAATTTAATCATGTAACAATTACGACTATTTTCTATTTACTTGAAAACCCTAGACACTATTATAATATCACTAGATTTCCTATAAAATGTTTTGGTTAGCGTAAGGTAAAAACTTACTCGTGTTTATGTGTGGGGAGTCTTATGTGATACCTTTATTTTCAAATAGTTTTCAAAGTTAAACAGCTTTAACCCGTTTACTCACACCAGACCCATGTTTGACCCGGAGTTTATATTTTGTTTTTCATAAACTCTTGGGCACTCAAATTTTTATGAGTAACCAAGTGATAGGTTTTAGAGTGTTGAGTTCTGGAGGAGCTTGGAGCAGAAGTCCAGACGTATATATCTATCTATCTAGTTCCGCTGTTTTAGCCGATGTATGTTGTATTTTGAGATGTATGTAGTGACAGATGTATATATGACTATCCTACTGTATGATGTTGTGTAACTCTGATATATATAAAAACTATGTAAAAGTTATGTGATGTATTATATTTTGTTCCATTCCGCTGTGAGATTCTGATGTTGTTATTCTTTCTCTCTATCTTTTCTATTTCTATCCCTTTCTTTTCTTATTGATGATACGTCTTTCTGGGGTTTGAAAGGCGGGTCGTCACAAGATTTCTCCTTATGATAGTCAAACATGCTTGATACGCAAAAATCTTTTGATATTATTATTAGTGCATAGTGCAGAAAACATTTCGAAAATATAATATTAATCTTAGCTGGCATAGACATTTTGCACTTGTGCTTACTATAGCTACCATGTTCAATAGCAGGTTACCGCCACATTCCTTGGCAGGTTATACAACTAAAACCGTACAGGGGGCGTATTGGATGATTTGATTTCCAACAAATGGTCAGGCAAAGGTACCACCCACACAAAATGGAACGCCTCTGGAGGGACGTCCCCGAGAACCTAACCGGATCTCTGTTACCCAAGATTGGGTTACCTCTGCCCGGAAGTAACTACTGACACGAGCATGCCAACCCCCGATCGTTACCAACCTTTATCCGAGGGCCCTCAACCAACAACCACAAAGAAAAGTATCTGGGCTCCATACCATGATAACACTTTCAAAATCAACATAAGTAAATACCTGGGCTCCATACCATGATATCACTTTTTATCCAGAAGGAAATGGACATACCCTTAGGGGGCGCAACACCCAAATAACCTTGCTGCAACGATCCTATTTCGACCATTGCCGGGTTGTGAGGCTCGACGAAGTCACGTCCACAAAGCTATGCTTTTCACAAAATCCATGCTTCGATCAACACATGATCAGCGACATTTCGTATGCCATATTACCAAATTGGGAATGTATCACTAGTAACTATCAACTACATAACCTCTGAGCTCGTACGTCTCAGAGAAGGGTGTTAAGCTAAGAGAATAAATTCTCCGCCACCAAACAGAAATGTATTTGATAGAAACCAGCTTTACATCTCAAAATGTAATGTCAGACACACATCTATACAAGTCTGTTCCGGGTTCGAACAGAACCGAAGGCACTTCCAAAGAACCCTTAAAAATTTGGGAATTCCCAATCCCGATTGGACACCCCATCACAAATGGAGATCTCTATACCGGTGTGACTCAATGCAAAGACAATCGACGGGTTATCCATTCGTTCTCAAAAATACCCGGTCTACACCACCGGTCTTCAAATGCTATCCATAACATCGTATTATTATTCGGAATGGGTTATATGACACAAGGTCCTCTCCCGGCTAAACCGAATAATGAGCGCAATATTTAAAAACATATGGATATTGGGATCTTAGTTAAGTCGCACTTTTAAATTCCCAAACCATTTCTTCAAATGGTTTAAACAAATTACCATTTTCAAATCTTTAAACAAAAAGATTCACTTCACAAAGTTTACCAATCTTTCACAAAGATTCATTCATAGCCTTCAAAATCATTTCCTTTTAAGATTGGATTAACTCATCCAATTATTAAATCAAAAACTCAATTAATAGCTTTCAAACCCATTTCCAAAGATTCATTCACAATTCCCATTTCAAATCTTTTAAAATCCTCTTCAATTTCAAAACAAGGTTCAACCATCTTTCACAAAGATTCAATTTATAGCTTTCAAAACTATTTTAATTCAATTTCAAACTTGAAATCTTTCAACACAAATTGGAAATCCTTTCTTTAAATGAAAGCTATTATTATTTGTAAGCAAACAGTTTTCTTTTCCGAAAAATCCAATTTTATTTGTACAAGTTAAAGTCCTTGGTTTAAGTTCAAATTCCCAAACAATGCCTTTAAAATGGCTTAAAACCCATATAAACACATTTATATAACTTGTAAACCATAATTTCCAAACACGGAATTCAAATTCAAATCTTGAATTTAAATTCAAGTCAAACTATTTAAATTTCAAAACTTATCAAGTTATTCAAAATAACTTTTATCTTTAAAACTCCTTTTCAAAAGCTTTTCACTTTTAACCCAATTCCATTTCCAAAACCGTTTGGATTCAAAATTCAACTTCTAAAACCATTTCAAAAATCTGTGACTTAACCAATTTCCTCGTGCAATCCATATTTGTATGTGTATGGTGTGGTCCAGGGGTTTAACACAATAGTGCAATATCATTCAATCATCACAGATTCAAGCACAGTAATTATCGATAAGCGGTATACTTCTATAACGCTTGTCTTCCATTCATAGATCCACAGATAAATCACAAATAAAATGAATTACATTCATCATAGCTCAAATCAACACAATCCTTATCACAAAGCATAACATATCATGGATATTAAACAATACAAGACATTCATTACAATCCAAACATCTATAATTAAGATCAATTAGTTATCTGATAAATTCAAATCCGATTGATCACTAATCCTAGTTAATTAACATTAATTAATCACAATCATCTTAATTAATTATCCTTTAATCATTTATTAATTAACCATTAACAATAAATTGATTAACCTTTAATTATGTAATTATCCTTTAAATTAATCATTCCCAAATTAATTACATTGATTAATTAATCACACAATTTAATTATTGTTTAAATAATTAAGGAAGTAAACATTTAATTAATTATCCTTAATTAATTACATAATTAATTAACCCATAATTATTAAATTAATCAACCATAATTAATTATAATAAATAAATCATTCTTAAGTTAATTGCATAATTAATTAACCGTTTAATTAATACTTTCATTAATTAATTAACCTTAAATTAATTAATTATTCTTAAATTAATTACTTAAATTAATTAATCCCATGAATTAATTATCCTTTAATTAACTTATTCTTTAACCACTTGATAAATCATTCACAAATCATTAATTAATAATCCTTAATTACCTTCATTTATTTAATTAACCTTTAATTAATTTCATTAATAAATCACCTTGGTTAATTATTCATTTACTTAAACCCATCAAGTTAAACTATCCTTTAAAACACATTTTACTTCTTATTTTTTTCCACTTAATAATAATATTAAGTTTGCTTAAACTTTTAAAACAAAGGTTATATAAGATTAAAACACTTTCAAACTTAGTAAATAAATTTTCTTTGAAAACTTGACTTATCTTCCTTTTAAAACCTATTTGATTTAAAAGATTTCAAAAAAACTTGATTAACTTTTTATTCAAAACTTATTGAACTAAATTCGCGGGTCAAACCAAAAGAATATCCGAACCAACCCCGTGTTCCTCTCGCGTCAACTTAAACTTTAAGGAAATCATCACGCCGCTTCAAGCAGTACTCGAGAAAACTTCGTCTTCCCCATCATTGCAAAACAACACAGACACACCCACTTACGCGTGCACGTGCACAGGCGAATCGATCTCCTTCGAGCATTGATGTCAACGCCAGCATATCAACCACAACCCACACTCTCGATCCCGACCACCAAAGCCTCGAACAAACTCTAAAATTCGAATTTGAGCAAGTCGATCACAATTTGGGACCAAACTTCCCAAAGAAAAAGGGCTAGCCGACGATGATCCAGTTCACCAGAACCCACGCCATTTCACCCAAAGACACACCACACGACTACGCTTTAATCCCCACCACTCTGGTCGACTCCCGTCAACCATCAGCGTTGCAAAAGCCTCGAAAAACTCCTTGATCCAGACCCGATATCGAACCCTAGTTTAACGTTGTTGAGCCACCACGTCCATTTATAAATTTAATTCTTATTATTTTGGTCATCTCCTTCCTACTAGCTATCTTCACAACCAATCCCGACGAACAATTTCAACCCGATCGCCAGGAATCGAGTGAAACCCAAAATCCGATCAATTTAGGATATCTTATGATATACATAGCTATAAATCCTGATATAAATCTAGAAAATCATAGTTTCCCTATTCGAATCTGATAATATAAACAAAAACTGAAATTTTAACACCTGATTTTTCTGATTTAAAGTAATCATTACTGTAATTTCAAATTTTCAGAATATTTATTCCATAACTATACTTGTCATTATTTTTAAAATTGATATTACAACATTATAATCACTTTTCATTTTGAGATTAATACTTAGTATTGATTGGTTGAAGAGATATTGATTTTTTTTGAAACAGGTTTGAAAACCTGTAACATAAGAACAGAAATGTAATTTGCCTGTGCGCACAACATATACAGGCATGCAAAGATAATTTCACATTTATGCAAACCACATCCAAATTATCATCACCACAGACTTAAGATAATAGGGAAGATCAAGTTTTAAAAAAGGGAGTTTGCTCACCTGGTTGCACAGAGCAGAGAAGCAAGAGCTTGGACATGATTTTAAAAACTGAATTTTTGATCCTGATTTAAAAGCTGAAGCTTGTTTGCTTGCATTGTTTCAGGCTTGATTATCTTGCTTGTTTTTTTAATTCATGTTTGTATAATTCAATTTCAAAAGAAGAGATGATGTTGCCACTTGTATTGCCCAAATCATGTTATGCTAACACTTGTATGATTACTTATTTTTATGTTTTACACTTGTTAAAAAATTATAAATATTATGTTTAAGCCCTTGTTTACTAAACTATGTATAAACCCTTGTCATTTTTATATTTACATAGGTTTAACTTTTTATCAATTATGTAATATGTTTACAATTGCCTTTATTAACTATATTTTTTTTAAGTATATGAGAGAAAAGCATTTTAAATCTTTTAATTAAATCTCATTTTATAAATTTACAACTTTATAAGAAAATGAGTTTGGAATCTAATTATACTAAATAAACAAACACATATATAGATTATATATATAAGTCTTTAAAATATAATTTAACTTTAAACAACTTTTTAAAATTATTTATATCAGAATAAAATCATTCAAATATCTTTTAAATTTTGAATTTAAAATATAACTTCCAAACCAATATACATTAAAATTTTAGAAAACAACTTTTACTAATTTAAAATGTAGAGTTTTAAATCCAATTTATTTTCAAACATATTTATTATTGAATTTCAAATTCTATTTTCAATCTTCTTATAAAACACATGTTTTATTTGTTTTTGGAGAAATTCAAATTAATTTACCAATTAATTTCACAATTTAATTTCAAAAATTAAATTAATTATCAAATTAAATTTTATTCAAACCAGGATCGTTACAGATTCCCACTTAAGAAAATTTCGTCCCGAAATTTGCCAGGGAGACAATAAAGAACAGATAGACACACAAGATAGCGAAACAGTTTTTCAGATTAAACTGAATGGTTATTTTGCATTCGGCTTACCAAATCAGAATATCACTAACAGATACAAGAACAAACTCATTCAACACTTTACAAAATACTCAGGTCATCTGATCTACGAAATATGCAGGAGCATTGGTTAGTTCAAAGGATAATAACCACTCGTAGAATATATCGAGACCCAAACGATAGATAAATGGATTTAATCTTCCATAATTCTCAAACACTAGATATGGATTCCAAACTTAAGTTGGAACACCCCAAAGTATATATAACTTGTCCCTCTTTGGACTTTGATCCACACAAGGGATTACAATAGAATTTCCAATTTGGTTTTAACCAAAACCATTTTATTGATACAATCTTCATATTTTATTCATCTATTTATTTCAATTTAAAATTTCAAATTCACTAGAGTTTAAAATGAAAAGCTGATAGGAAACTGATGAAGAGAATACGAAATAGAAACTTATCTACAACGATTTGCAGTGCCACCATCGCAGCAAAGCTTCTCCCTCGAGTTGCCACGAAGCCATCAAAGAAATTGAAATCGGATCAAAGGAGATTGATAAGAAAGTTGTTTCCACTGTTGAAGGGTATCGACCATTTATAATCGTACTTTCATGTCCCCTATCTCGTCCTCTTCTTACACTCATACTCACTATCAATGAATAGTAAGAGAATTTACTGAGGCACACGAATGGATATCTTAGGGATATGCTCATTCTAGGGTATACTTCACTCTATCTCTAATGAGTTGCCTAATGTGTTATACTCCTGAGCAAAAGTTTCAACCTTTAGCTCTAATACCAAATGAAACGACCCTGACTCGACCTTCGAAAATCGACACCGAATACGTCACCCGTATTCAAATGCCACAGATCCAAACGTCAAATCTGGTTCGTCGGAGCTTATAACACATAAAGTACAAAAACACAGCGGAAGAAAATGAATATCAATATAACTTCAATGATACAATATCCAATGGTATACAACAATGATCACAAATACATATCAGAGATCTACAGCAACACAGCAGAAACACAAATGCACCAACATCGGAAATAACTTGAACTCCAAAAAGAACTTCAACATCTGCAACTCCATCTCCAATCCAAAACTTCGAAGACTCCAATCCAATAAGCTCTAACCACCATCAAGTTGTATTAAGCAAGGTCGGTCTTGAATGTGGAAGAGAAGCACAAAGCGATAGCCAAAATCTAATGACTTTGAAGGCTATCGAATCTATACCTATTATATGATTATCCGAAAAACCCAACTCTAGACTACCGTGTGGAAAATTGTGGGCACCCAGAGTTTAGGAAAGGAACAATAAACTCCAGGTCAGTCATGGGACTGGTATGAGCAAACAAAAACAGTTTTATCTTTAAAACAAACAACAAAAGATTTTAAAATTGAAATCCGAAATGATTTTTGAAAAATGAAACTACCATAAGGCCTTCCATCGCACACACAATGCAAACGCAGACTTGGAGGAGATTTCTCCTTATGATAGTCAAACATGCTTGATACACAAAAAACTTTTGATATTATTATTAGTGCATATTGCAGAAAACATTTCAAAAGTATAATATTGATCTTAGCCAGCATAGACATTTTGCACTTACGCCTACTATAGGTACCATGTTCAATAGCAGGTTACCGCCACATTCCATGGCAGGTTAGACAACTAAAACCGTACAGGGCGCGTATTGGATGATTGGATTTCCAACAAATGGTCAGGCAAAGTAACTTCCCACACAAAATGGAACGCCTCTGGAGGGACGTCCCCGAGAACCTAACCGGATCTCTGCTACACAAGGCCGGGTTACCCCTGCCCGGAAGTAACTACTGACACGAGCATGCCATCCCCCAGTCGTTACCAACCTTTATCCGAGGGCCCTCAACCAACAACCACAAAGCAACGTATCTGGGCTCCATACCATGATACTACTTTCAAAATCAACATAAGTAAATATCTGGGCTCCATACCATGATATCACTTTTTATCCAGAAGGAAATGGACATACCCTCAAGAGGCGCTATGCCCAAATAACCTTGCTACAACGATCCTGTTTCGACCATTACCGGGTTGTGAGGCTCGACGAAGTCACGTCTACAAAGCTACGCTTTTCACAAAAGTCATGCTTCAATCAACAAATGATCAGCAACAATTCGTATGCCACATTATCAAATTGGGAATGTACAACTAGTAACCATCAACTACATAACCTCTGAGCTCGTACGTCTCAGAGAAGGGTGTTAAGCTAAGAGAATAAATTCTCCGCCACCAAACAGAAATATATTTGATAGAAACCAGCTTTGCATCTCAAAGCGTAATGTCAGACACACATCCATACAAGTTTGTTCCGGGTTCGAACAGAACCGAAGGCACTTCCAAAGAAGCCGTTGCGAATTCCCAATCCCGATTGGACTCCCCATCACATATGGAGATCTCTATACCGGCGTGACTCGGTGCAGAGACAATCGACGGGTTATCCTTTCGTTCTCGTAAATACCCGGTCTTCACCACCGGTCTACAAATGCTATCCATAACGTCGTATCATTATTCGAAATGGGTTATATGACACAAGCTCCTCTCCCGGCTAAACCGAATAATGAGCGCAATATTTAAAAACATATGGATATTGGGATCTTAGTTAAGTCATGCTTTTAGATTCCCAAACCTTTTCTTCAAATGGTTTAAACAAATTACCATTTTCAAATCTTTAAACAAAAAGATTCACTTCACAAAGTTTACCAATCTTTCACAAAGATTCATTCATAGCCTTCAAAACCATTTCCTTTTCAGATTGGATTAACTCATCCAATTATTAAATCAAAAACTCAATTAATTGCTTTCAAACCCATTTCCAAAGATTCATTCACAATTCCCATTTCAAATCTTTTAAAATCCTCTTCAAATTCAAACAAGATTCAACCATCTTTCACAAAGATTCCTATTTTAATTCCATATCAAACTTGAAATCTTTCAACACAAATTGGAAATCCTTTCTTTATATGAAAGCTATTATCATTTGAAAACAAACAGCTTTCGTTTCATAAAAATCCGATTTTATTTGTACAAGATAAAGTACTTGGGTTAAGTTCAAATTCCCAAAACAATACCTTTAAAATGGCTTAAAACCCATATAAACACATTTATATAACTTGTAAAGCATAATTTCCAAACATGAAATTCAAATTCAAATCAAATTATTTAAATTTCAAAACTTATCAAGTTATTCAAAATAATTTTATCTTTAAAACTCCTTTTCAAAAGCTTTTCACGTTTAACCCAATTCCATTTCCAAAACCGTTTGGATTAAAAATTCAACTTTTAAAACCATTTCAAAAATCTATGACTTAACCAATTTCCTCGTGCAATCCATATTTGTATGTGTATGGTGTGGTCTAAGGGTTTAACACAATAGTGCAATATCATTCAATCATCACAGATTCAAGCACAGCAATTATAGATAAGCGGTATACTTCTATAACGCTTATCTTACATTCACAGATCCGTAGATAAATCACAAATAAAATAAATTACATTCATCACAGATAATTACATTCATCACAGCTTAAATCAACACAATCCAACAAAGCATAACATATCAGGGATATTAAACAATACAAGACATTCATTACAATCCAAACATCCATAATTAAGATCAATTAGTTATCTGATAAATTCAAATCAAATTGATCATTAATCTTGGTTAATTAACATTAATTAATCACAATCATCTTAATTAATTATCCTTTAATCATTTATTGACTAACCATTAATAATAAATTGATTAACCCTTAATTATGTAATTATCCTCTAAATTAATTATTCCCAAATTAATTACCTTGATTAAGTAATCACACAATTTAATTATTCTCTAAATAATTACGAAAGTAAACCTTTAATTAGTTATCCTTAATTAATTACATAATTAATTAACCCTTAATTATTAAATTAATTAACCTTAATTAATACTTTCATTAACCCTTTAATTAATTAACCCTTTAATTAATACTTTCATTAATTAATTAACGTTAAATTAATTAATTATTCTTATATTAATTACTTAAATTAGTTAATCCCATGAATTAATTATCCTTTAGTTAACTTATTCTTTAACCACTTGATAAATCATTCACAAATCATTAATTAATGATCCTTAATTACTTTCATTTATTTAATTAACCTTTAATTAATTTCATTAATAAATCATCTTGGCTAATTATTCATTAATTTAAACCCATTAAGTTAAACTATCCTTTAAAACACATTTTACTTCTTATTTTTTTCCACTTAATTATAATATTAAGTTTTGTTAAACTTTTAAAACAAAGGTTATATAAGATTAAAACACTTTCAAACTTAGTAAATAAATTTTCTTTGAAAAACTTGACTTATCTTCCTTTTGAAACTTATATAATTTAAAAGATTTCAAAAAACCTTGATTAATTTTTATTTAAAACTTACTGAACTAAATTCCCGGGTCAAACCAAAAGTATCTCCAAACCAACCCCTTGTTCCTCTCGCGTCAACATAAACTTCGAGGAAATCATCATGCCGCTTCGAGCATGTACTCGAGAAAACTTCGTCTTCCCCATGATTGCAAAATAACACAGACACACCCACTTACGCATGCACGTGCACAGGCGAATAGATCGCCTTCGAACGTCGATGCCAATGCCAACATATCGACCACAACCCCCACTCTCGATCCTGACCACCAAAGCCTCGAACAAACTCAAAAATTCGAATTTGAGAAAATCGATCACAATCTGGAACCAAACTTCCCAATGAAAAACGGCTCACCGATGTTGATCCAGTTCACCAGAACCCACGCCATTTCACCCAGAGATGCACCACACAACTACGCTTTGATCCCCACCACTTCGGTCGACTCCAGTCAACCATCAACGTTGCAAAAGCCTCGGAAAACTCCTCGATCCAGACCCGATATCGAACCCTAGTTTAACGTCGTTGAGCCACCACGTCCATTTATAAATTTAATTCTTATTTTTTTGGTCATCTCCTTCCTACTAGCTATCTTCACAACCAATCCCGACGAACAATTTCAACCCGATCGCCAGGAATCGAATGAAACCCAAAATCCGATCAATTTAGGATATCTTATGATATACATAGCTATAAACCCTGATATAAATCTCAAAAATCATAGTTTCCCTATTCGAATTTGATAATATAAACAAAAACTAAAATTTTAACACCTGATTTTTCTGATTTAAAGTAATCATTACTGTAATTTTAAATTTTCAGAATATTTATTCCATAACTATACTTGTCATTATTTTTAAAATTGATATTACAACATTATAATCACTTTTCATTTTGAGATTAATACTTAGTATTAATTGGTTTAAGAGATATGGATTTTTTTGAAACAGGTTTGAAAACCTGTAACATAAGAATAGAAATGTATTTTGCCTATGCACACAACATATTAAGGCATGCAAACATAATTTCACATTTATGCATACCACATCCAAATTATCATCATCACAGACTTAAGATAATAGGGAAGATCAAGTTTTAAAAAAGGGAGTTTGCTCACCTGGTTGCACAGAGCAGAGAAGCAAGAGCCTGGACTTGATTTTAAAAACTGAATTTTTGATCCTGATTTAAAAGCTGAAGCTTTTTTGCTTGCATTGTTTCAGGCTTGATTATCTTGCTTGTTTTTTTTAATTCATGTCTGTATAATTCAAATTCAAAAGAAGAGATGATGTTGCCACTTGTATTGCCCAAATCATGTTATGCTAACACTTGTATGATTACTTATTTTTATGTTTTACACTTGTTAAAAAATTATAAATATTATGTTTAAGCCCTTGTTTACTAAACTATGTTTTAAACCCTTGTCATTTTTATATTTACATAGGTTTAAGTTTTTATCAATTATATAATATGTTTATAATTGCCTTTATTAACTATATTTATTTTTTTAAGTATATAAGAGAAAAGCATTTTAAATCTTTTAATTAAATATCATTTTATAAATTTACAACTTTATAAGAAAATGAGTTTGGAATCTAATTATACTAAATAAACAAACACATATATAGATTATATATATAAGTCTTTAAAATATAATTTAACTTTAAACAACTTTTTAAAATTATTTATACCAAAATAAAATCATTCAAATATCCTTTAAAATTTGAGTTTAAAATATAACTTCCAAACCAATATACATTAAAATTTTAGAAAACAACTTTTACTAATTTAAAATGTAGAGTTTTAAATCCAATTTATTTTCAACATATTTATTATTGAATTTCAAATTCTATTTTCAATCTTCTTACAAAACACATGTTTTATTTGTTTTTGGAGAAATTCAAATTAGTTTACCAATTAATTTCACAATTTAATTTCAAAAATAAATTAATTATCAAATTAAATTTGATTCAAAACCGAGATCGTTACATAAATAGTGATTGAAAAAGTGATGAGTGTTGATGTTAATCATGTATTATGACTTGAGATAGTATATTTAGTAAATTTCTTTAAGAATTTAAACAAGATTTATAATAACTTTTGATGGGTAAAAATTCCATGACCATCTCTATTCTAACGACCATCACTCATCAAAATCCAGTATAGTATGTCAATATGTGGTATTTTAAATTGGAAATGATTCATTTTCATTTTATTTTTGCAATAAAAACATCCAAAGTATTCACTCTCATTTAAAAGTCCTCACGATTATGCATGGGTGAATTACTTGGAATTTTTTATTATGTGCTTTCTTGCTCATTTAAAAGTCCTCACGGTTATGCATGTATAGAACACATATCAAAATTGATTATCAAATAGACAAGTTGATTCTAATCCCGTTTAAAAGTCCTCATGGTTATGCGTGGTTTGAAGATGCTTGAAATTAATTTTTTTTTTTTTAAATTGGAAATACTACTAATCTCATTTAAAAGTCCTAATAGTTATGCATGGTTAGTAGATATTCAAATTCCTAATATAAATATACCCCAAATAGACACAACTGTTGGTTATATATGCCGACATCATCCCTATCATTCTAAAGTGGAATATGCGCCTAGCAGAATATTTATGATTTTTATTTTATTTTTTATTGAAATTTAATATTTATACTCAATTGGATATTAATGTTGTATTAACGTCTATCACTTTATCTTTATTTTTCTAACACTATTACTCTTTTGCTGATAACAAAAGAGAGAGAGAAAAGTTAAGATTTTTGCAAATAAAGGTCAATTTTTTTTTTTTTGCATCTAGGCTAATTTGCATATTTTTATTTACTTTCAAGCATATATGAAAGGGGGAGCTTTGTTGTAGAGAGGGAGCATTCAAATAGGGGGATCTTTGTTGTAGAGAGGAAGCATTCAAATAGGTGGAGCAAATTGAATGATCAAATATATTTAATAGAGTCAAAATCTTAATATATGTTTGTTATCATCAAAAGGAGGAGATTGTAGAATATGCTAGTATATGATGTTTGTTTGATGACAATAAACATACATATATATATATATATTCATTTAAATGTATTTGTCATTGTGCTATTTTATTTTTCACGTAATTAAATAAATATTTGCTGAATAAAATAAATAACGCATAATTTAAATTCAAACAAATATTTTATTACAATTTTGAATAGTACAAATTTGAGCTCTCACTATATATACACAATCTTTCAATTACAGTACAATTTCGATTACATGACAGATTTCACTCTACGATGTTCAACTCACTACATATCACTCATTCACTCGTATTTTATATTCAACTTTGTTCCAGATTGAATCCATCATCTGAAGTATCTACAAAATGAACAATGATGCAGTAAAATTGAAAAAGAAATAGTTTTGCAGTGTAAAATAGAATATGTATTTTCTAAAATGTTATTTGCCTCGGTTATTTGGGTTGTTCGTCATCATTTTCATTTGAATCCATCATACATGAACAATTGTGACATGCATATTGTATCACCGTATATGCCGCAAAGCCGTGCACACCAATTTTCACTTGATAAAACTGTAAGGACAGGTAAGCACAAGGTCAAACCCTAGCCGAGGCTAAATTCAACTCAGTTGCACGCAATATAACATACAACATCTTAAATATACACATGAGAGCAAACAAATGTGGCTCGGACAATACAAAACTGAGGTGAATACAAACCAAAATGCAGCAACACATGGAATCAATCAGACCAGAGGCTCCAAGTTCAATGAAATGGTCCATACACATAAAGGCTCATATGCACACAACCAGACCCAATAGACCAGATACAACGGGTTAGGTGCAAAGTAATGGTGCAACAAGTAAATAACAGTACATGAGCATGATATGATCAAGCATAGTATCTGTAAGAAGATCAATGAAATGATCAAAGAGGAACAGTTCAGTATACATGAAGAACTGCTCTAGACTACATGAGCAACTGTAAAAAACCATGCTAACAAGTGCACAAGTATGTCAACACAGTTAGACCAACAGACCATCACAACCAGAGGCACAATGATATGCAACCCAGATTAGTGAACAAGTGAATGGACTCCAAGAATAGAGAAATGGACACAAAGTGAAAAAGGTCACAAAAGTTCAGGTTGAAGGCAAAACATGAACCAAAGTTCATATGCAATGGTAATTTAACTTGAATCAAATGATACAGCAAGTTAATAATCAACCATGTAAAAATGTAGCCTCAATAGTGAAGACCCACTTGAATAACAACTCAACGAGCACAGCAAATCAACACAAATTCATATGTACAAGACTACAACATCAACAAAAGGCACCAGTATCATGGACCCTAATGAAGGCAAGTGCACAGGACTAGTGAATAAGGTCGGACAACATCAAGTAATAGAATAGTTCAGTTCAAGGAAATGCCCAAAGCCATACAGTAGTCATGACTCAATTGCAATCAAAATGTAGTGCAAACAGTAACACAACATTTCAAGCATGGATGAGCATGATGAACTAAACCAAATTTCAATGTAACTTGAAACAACAGAGAATGCAACTCAAAGACATATGCATGTTCACAAAATTCAAGTATATGTATGAGAAACTCAAGTGCAAAGCACAATCCCCGAAAACCAAACACATATGCAGTGACAATAAGACTTTAAGCCAACCAAGTGAATGGACATAAAAACTACACACATATATACATACATGTATGTATGTATACACATGATGAACATCACATGAAACCAATACAAGCAACTGGACATAGAACTTCAAGCAAGCAATGACAGTAATCAAGCAACAATCGAACAAGTGCAATCAAGTCTATCACGCACATATATACATACATATATGTATGTATACAAGTATGGAGACAATTAACCAAAACGATATAACATGAATTAACTCAACTGCATGAACATCAACACAGCAATCAGAATCAAATGCAATATATCATGAAGCTAGAAAAATCATACATATTTACAGTAAATACCATTAGCATTAATTAAACAAGTTGAGAGTCATCAATCAGGGCACCAGAACAAGTTCGAACTTAACAAATCAAATTTCGAAAATCCAGTGGTGCAGTTCAAACAAAAATCAAGGTAGTAGTTTAAAATTAGGGTAGCGGTTTTTCAAACCAAGTCAGGTTTAAATGCCAAAGAATCAAAACCGTGGTGACCAAGGTATAAATCACAAATACGATAAACAAGTCCATATCAAATGGCCGAAGTTATAAGTGAAATGAACTGAACAGACTAAAATATTTTCAAGCAAATTCAACATGAACGAGTCCGAATAAATCACAAGCGCTCAAACTAAATCGAATGGACAAGTGCAAATCATGAAGACTTCAAAAGAAAATATACAAACGTAAACTAAGGGATTCGATCCCTATAAAACCCAAAAATCATCATCGGCAAAAATCATCGATTCAAGTTCAAGCAAAATACTAGAGCAAGCCAAATCACGAACAAATTTGTAACTCGACTCGAAGTTGAGCAAAATCGAATTTGAAATAGAAAATCACGTACCAATTCATAGCATTCAAGCTCGACACATTTGAAGCAGCCGACACTAAGCAAAGAACAAAGATCGAAGAAGCTCAAACTGAATTAAGGTTCGATAGTAAAATCGATCAACGACCAAGCGGTGGCTTCAAAGCAAAACAAACCCTAAATTTTGAAGTGGAATAGAAACGACCGAAGAAGAATGAAGGGGAGATGTTTTTCTCAAGCTATTTTCTAAAGTGGGGCGGTTTAGTTATTTTAGTTTGGGCTTAAATATAAAAAGGATTTTGTTTTTTATTATTGTTTTTTATTTTTTAAATTTTTTCTTTTGAACTTTTTAAAATTCTAGTCGTGTGACTAGGTTACGAACTACGGTGGTGTAGTTCGAGAATTCGCAACTTAGTGGCTGAGTTGTAGCAGGGTTTTGAGCATAGAATTAGGTTAGTCGATAGTGGGTGTCGCAAGTTTACGTGTGTAAGTATCTGAATACTTAATTTCTAGTAGATACCTTGGGGGCAGCACGTAAGTAGGGTTTTTCCAAAGCTGGGTAAATCTGTGTTGTTCTATTTCTGCTTTTATTATTCTGTTATTATCTGTGCTGTAATTATTTTATATATATTTCTACATTAATTTTTACTATTATTAGCATCACCCAATTCAACCCTCCTCTAGGGTGAAATCGATCCTACACTCCATAGGTACAGTACAACACAAACTTGTAGAGGGGACGATAAGGCATGTGACAAGGCACACAAGGCAATGCCAGGGTAGGATTCTACCCTTTGCACTCCCGGACCAGTGGTAATGCATAACAGCTACTACCGCCCACCTCGAGACACAGTCCTAAATCAAAGGTGCACCCAATCAAATCACAGAGTAGTGGAATGGTGTCGAAGATATGTGCCGATAGGGGGAGCGACCCCACTTGGCCCGGCATAGATCCTGTTTAAGCCACACCAAGCTGACTCGCAGGATTCAGGGTTGCGTTAATACCTCATACAGAATCGTTCGCTAAACCATCCTACTTCGTTCTGGAATCTCCACACCGTGCATAGTTGTTAAAGTGGTTTTCGATATTGGCAGAGAGTATGACAATATCTGATCCCGATCTCTTTAATAACCAAACACTTATTTCATACCGTGGTCATTTTATATTTTAAGCAGTTCATAAGTCATACCAAAATATCATATTCATTTCAAAATCATATCACTTTCGAAATATTACCACCTTTGAAAGCATATTCCCTCTTAATCATTTTCATTTCCAAAAATCATAACCAAAGAAATAGTTAAACCCATCATATCAAAGTATTTGCATTCAAATCCATTAAATCTAGATCATAACAATTCCAACTTAAACAGTTTGAATATTGAAAGTATTTTATATAATAAAAATAGTTTGTATATTAAAATAATTTATATTTAAAAATAGGTTATAGATTAAAATAGTTTAGATAGTAAAATAGTTTATATATTTAAATTTGTTTATAAATTTGAAATAATATATATTAAAATAGTTTATATATTTAAAAGAGTTTATAACAAAATATTTTCAAATTAGAATTGTTTTCGCCAATTCCATAAATCAATTTAAATCAACTTTAGGTCTAGAATTCATTTTAAATCAATCTCAGTTCAACAATTTAAAAGGTTGAATGTTCAATTCAAATTCTCAATAAAACCATTTGCAACTTATATCGATTTCAAATCCAGGTCTGAACTACATACTTAAACCAATTCCAATTTAATAGGTTTCAAAGTTTAAATATCCAAACATTTACAATAACTCAATTTATAAATGTCATTTATATTCCAAAATTCAACTATAATTTTAATTAATTTTGAAATTATATACTTAGTCATTTTTATTACATTTAAATAAAATCTCATATTACTAATTTAAATAAAATTAATAATTAAATATCTAACTTTAATTTTATTTAGTTCTAAAATACTCACCTAATCACTTTTTATAAGCATTTAAATAAAATCTCAAAAATTACAAATTTAAATCAAAATTGTATATATTCAATTTTATTTAAATTTGAAAATATTCAATTAATCACCTTGAATTAAATCAAGTTTTAAACTCAAACCTTTCAAAATCTCAAAATCAATAAGTTTCCAATCAATTCTTATTTATATTCAATTAAATTACAAACTAACTTAATTTATCTTTCGAACCTTTATTTTATTAAAGGTATTACAAAATCTATTTTCAAAATATTAATATAGTTTTAAATAAATACTCATACATATTATATATATACTAATTAAACTAAATTTATTTAAATTAAATCTTATTATTAAATTTATTTTATATTAAATCTTATTTTACATATTTAAAAATAATAAAATTATAAGTAAAATCTTAAAATTTATATTTTCAAAACTAACTTATAAATTTAAAATTTCAAAATATATAATTTAAAAATCTAAATTTTACGTATACTTATATGTAATAAATTTATATATTATATTTTAAAAAATCAATATTTATTAAAAACCATATATTTCCTTTCAAAACCTTGGAAATCATTTTCAAAAACAGACCAACGGTGTTCGTATATAATTTTCTATCCTATGGTCAAGTGATACAGATATTTATCATTACATTCCACAATAATTTAATATTTACGGGTACATATCATTTCAACCCGCAATCCCAAAATTCAAAATTAACCAAATCGCTCGGGTTTATCATTTCAACCCATAACGATTTTCCCTAATCTATAATATCATTCGGGTATGTATCATTTCAACCCATGGGGAATTCCAAACAGGGAACTTATAATGTGAGAGATTTCGAATAGTGACAAATGGCATATATATCAATGACAAGCACATATAATCATAATTAACAATTTAAATATAACATATATACTACATGTATGGTGTCGGATATCCATCATAGGTGAAAATTTTAAATAATAACATATCAAATACAACAATTTAATCACTAATAAATTTAAATTTAACAAAATATTTTAATCGTCATTTCATAAGAAATTAATATACTAGCATAAAAATGTTAATCATGAGTGATCGCTCACCTTTCGAGGCTAGAGGAACACGAGAACAAGATGAAAATGGACACGGATAAGCACGGATAATTGATAAAGCTTGAAAATTGTTGTTGTAATGCGGATTCGGACAGCGACAAGCTGGAAAACTGCTACGACAAATTAGATAGTGGAAAAACAAATCAATATGGACAGAATTCCAAAATCAGTATTTAATTTAAAACACATCAAATAAAATCTTTATATATTATATTTCAAAATCTTTTTTTCTTTTTTTTTCTTAAACACGTCTAATAGAATCAATATATATATATATATATATATATATTTAAAACAATATCTAAAATCAATATCTTATGGCATACTTAAAACAATAATTTTAAAAAATATATTTAAACAATATCTTTAAAAACAACATTTATATACAACAAAATAGAAAGCTGCTGCTCGTCAATATATACACACATACATACATACATATATATAACAAAAAAATTGAGAAGTTGTTGGTGTGTAGGCAACTGTCATGTGGCGAGATGGAGTGACAAGGTGAAGAGGGTTTGTTGGTGGCCGTGGAGTTGTGTTGTGGCGAGGCCTGGATGAAGGGGCGTCGGTGCTTGGCTTCGGGTGGTGAGGCTAGGCGGTGGACAGTGGAAGGTGGGAAACAAAATAACGAGGCCTATAGGTGGCTGTTGTGTTCAAAAGGAGGAGAGCTGGGATGTTGAGTGGCATGGTTAGCAATCAGGATGGCTTCAGTGAAAGGCTGCTAAGGTGTCGTGTTGCCAGTGGCGAGGCTGGAGGACCGAGAGTTTGATGGTTCTAAGCTGCAGATAGGGAAAAGAGGCGGGGTGCACAGTCGATTGATGCTTGGCTTCGTGTCAGTAGGGCAAGGATATGGGTCCGGTCAAGGACTGTCATGCACAGGCGGATAAAAGTGGTGGACAGAGGTTGGGGCGGTTGAGTGGACGTGGGCTTGGTTTGGGCCGTGCGTTCGGGAATAAGCTGGTGCGAGGCTGCAGCTATTTGGGTGATGCAACACGGCGGATGGTGCTACTAGGAGGGGCAGGGCTTGCGACAAGCTTTGGGAAGTGATGGCGGTGGTGGGGAGAGACCGAGAGAAGAATAAGGTGGACTCGACAATGGGTGAATAACGAACAACTTCAGGTAAATATAAACTTTCATATTATATAATATTTTATTATTCTCAGGTAAAAATCAGAATTACAGAAGGTGGAGAGGAAATGGAAATGAACCGGCGCAATATAAATTAAACGATGGATAGAAATGGCCAAGAGATGAATTTCGAGAAATATTAAAGGCTCCTGTCCATTGGTTTTACGTGATGCACAGATGAAAGGATAAAGAAAGCCGAATAGACCCGAATGCGGAACCGATATGGCAAATCATTTTTCTAATTTTGTCGCGTATCGTCCCCCGAAATGCACAAATGAATATACTATGGAGATCAGTATGACAAGACAAACAGAATGATACACAGATATGAGTGATACGATCATTGGATCAAAAGCCGATATTAACAACCAAACAACTGCTAAAACACCGAAAATAATATATACAGAGCTTGAGCAATCCAAATTTGGCGAAACAAATTATGACCTCTCACTCAAAAAATGATTTACATTTTCACTATATAAAAATATTCAGATTCCAAAAATATTTAATTTCCACTAAATTAAATAATTTTAAAATTGAAATTGAAACTACACAACAGAACTAACTTTCATATTTTCTGATAAAAATCTACCATTTGCTATGTTTAAATAGATGTATTACAAATATCAAACTTTTATTGATAAATTTTATTGTTTAATTTGAAGAAAATTTAGTTAATTACGTTATTTAAACCGTTAAAATTTTCGGGTCGTTACAAATACTCTTTTGGTTTACTCTATTCAAGTGTTTAGAAATCCATATCGATACCATGACATCCAATGTACCAATCGCAATTCATAAACCACTAAATATAATATAAAACATTTTTATAGTACTAACAAATATGCTCTCATATTTATAATACAGTCAATTGATGCTAAGCATTCCATTACCCCGTCTCTTAATGATTCATACCCAAACAAAGCCATGGTTCTCGCTTAACTTTCATCTCTGATACTAGTTGTAACAACTGAACATTTCAAAACTCAAATGTCGATACTAATACATTCACAGTATACGTGTGCCGAACACTTAAGTGCTGAAAAGACGAATCGTAAGTGTGAAAATTAAAGAAAAAGAAATATAATAAGGAAGAATGAATATGATATCAGAATCTCACAACGGAATGATCATACATAATATCAAAGACAATATAAATTGTAATTCTAAGATACAAAGTTTTTTAGAATTAAAGTAATCAATCGGGACAGTTATAACAACCGTTCTCACAAATGCTGATGATACAATAGTAATGCAGTGGAAATAAGAATACTACAGAAGGTAACCATACAGCTCTTCTCCATAAGCTCCAAAGCATTTGTAGCTAAATCTGGAAACATATATGACCCAAGCATTATAAGAAAATAACAGCCAGGTCAGTCTGGTAAACTTGCGTGACAAACTCAAGAAATACGAGTGACATATAATAGCACCTTTTTGATACAGTATGGATTACCATAATGGTTTTCGCCTTAAACGAAAACAACCTTTATTAAGTTTAACATATAATACTATGATAGATAATGTCTATAGTGTAGCACATTAATCATATCAAATAGTTACTGTGTGAATGCCACAATAATAATAAGTCCATAATCAATATTGCTAAGGCATGTTCGCATATGGATTGTTTTTCATTGAGATGCCTCTAGTAAACTGAAGCGGGTCTCCATGACAAGAATCAAAAACTTCCTTTTGAGCATCATATATCTCTAGATAGAATAAACTCTAAGGTAAATACAACTAGCCCAAGGATGAATTTCATGGTACCGAGTATCAATAACTCTTGCATGCAACATATCAATAAGCATACTCTAGATATGGAGTTGATATACCTTCATGGGTAAGCTAAACCTGGGATTATGCTCCTTCTCTAGTTTTAGTCGTTTTCGATGTTGAGGCAACGTTTGGCATGTCTCACTCGAGTCTTCGTCACTCGAGGAGCACACAAATCCTAATTGGATTTCCTTATCTCGATTAGATCATGAATCACTACATATATTCAAGCATCTCAAAAAGTTCTCGATCCTCTACATAGGTTCCCCACCTAAGTCCTTCGATGAATTCTAACACTATCCTCTATATCTTGGAATACTCCTCAACATATATAGTCCCACATGCTTGCATCATTTGAAATGTTAATGCCGACCTTTTCCTTGGACTTAACCCTAGAAAAGACAGTTCAACCCTATGACATTCCACTTCTTGACCGCTTCCAGATAATACATAAGGGCAGAGATTACCTCCTAAACTTTTAAGCGGATGGATTTTCTTAACATTTGTCCTAGAAGAATATACGAATTTATACATACAATATAGAACCATCAAAGATACCTTTACCATATAATTATCATATTTCTTCTAGATATTCCCAAAGTTAAATTTAGACAATTTTGATAGCCAACTAATCGACTATCTGGTATAAGATAGATGTTTGTAAATGAAAATCAAGTCCGGTATATTTTCCATAAACAAATGAACATACGAAACACTATCAAGTCATACAAAGAATGATCAAGCCACATAAAATTTGGTTAAGCTAGTTAATCCCTTCTATTTAATTAATCCTTTTATTAATTAAAAACCCCTTATTAGTAAACTTATTATCTAATAAACTTCTATATTTATTTCCAAAAGATTCCATACTTTTAGTTTCCCCTAAAATATCCGTTTTAAGGATCTAAGTACTTTCGTAAATCCATTCAAAAGGTTTTAAGATTAATTTTATTTAAACATTGTCACTGCAAATCCAAGACCATTTTGCTTATGCTTATATATAAATCATTCTTCTAAAGATTTATTTACATCTCTAAGTATGGTCAAAAAGGATTAAAGATGAATGTTATTTACACATTGTCACAATAAACCCAAAACCATACTTATACTTTTTTCTATCTTTGAAAACATTTGTTTTAAATATCTGAGTTCATATTTGGATTAGTTCAACATTTGGCTTGTTAATTATCAAGTTCTAAAAATGATTATTTGTAGAAATCACGATTCGTATGCTTAACTCATTTTCGACATTCCAACTTAAATATTCCACGATTAAGAGTGAAGCCGGGTAAGATAGTGCATTGGTTGCATCGAAGCCTTGCCTAGACACTTCATTACTGAATCTCACAAACAAATAAGTCTACCTCATCGGGTTTTAGTGTTAAGTATACTATTAACGATTTCAATAAGCAATAAGAAATCAACACGATTAATATGTTTCTAACATTTTCCAACATGTTATTCCTCGGTCAAGAGGGGAACCAGTAGGTTAGAACTCCGTCCCTACTAGACATCCATCTTAACTCTTAATAATATATAAGCCTTATTTCGTCGGCTTTTAGTGTTAAGCATAGTTAATTACTTTTTAAATAAGTAAACAATTTAAACATTTGTCCATTAAACAATTACTAACCACTGTCTAAACCTTTGGTTTATAATTTAAAACCCTTTTAGAAATGATATATATATATAAGTATAGTAATTTATTTATAAAACTAGACATTAAACCCATTTTAGAGGATATTTATTGCATAAGATATAAAATGGTCAACATATTTTCTAAAAACTTTATATACCTAAAAAAAATTAAACTACTTTATAATACTTACAATAGGTTTTAAATCATTTACACAAAATGTTACTTGGTTTATAAAATCCTTAAACTTGAAAATGTCATGTTTTTTATATATTCTAACAAAATATCTCTTCTTTAAAAATTCACTACTAATACATAAAAATTAATAAATATCTCAACCCACTTTTAAGATACTCTAATAAGAGTTAGTAAAGCATTGTAAAAATAATGAAACAAAATAATTAAATCTATATCTCTTTTCAAACCTTTTAAGTCCAAAAATCAAGTCTAAACAGGACAATTTTGCACTAGTGATGTTTTGGCCACTTTTCGCAATGTTACTTAACTTTTTAGCATTCAAGCTTTTAATAGAAATAAACATACATAGAAAACATTATAAATATGGTGAAAAACTCATAATGATCTCTCTACAAAGTTCCATAGCAATCGCCAAATGCAAGGCACTTTACAACTACATTTATAGCGACCATCGTATATGTGCTCTTTTAAACCTGAGTCCGATGAAAACCAAAGTCCATCTATAACCTATGCGCTTTTTCCAAGGTCATGTCATAGGTCATACAAATCCATCCAAGTCCATTCCAAGTTATAGTGTTAGGGGTATACCCTATGAGCAATTTTGTAATTTATTAACTCCGAAATCAATTCTTGTTCGAAACAAAGGTGTTTCTTCTTTCTGTTATATATTTATTATAATATGTTATAAATAATTAAATGTTTAATTAAAAATATATTTAACAAAAATATCCATAAATGACATGTTTGTGATAGTAATTACAATTAATTGTAATCATAAGTATTTGATCACATTGTTACAAAACACATCATTTTAAATGTTCCTAGTCAAGATGCATCGACACTGCATATCGATGTATCTGTTGAGACTAGAGTACGTAATGCTCTCCAAATATTTGGCAGTGTATTACTCATGACTCCTGGGGGGACCTAGAGGTTATGTATTGATAGTTATTGGATTGGATGGCTATAGAATAACTCACTTTGTAATTTTCTATTAGTTAATATAACTAAGGTCAAATAGAAAATATCGATGTGACTAATTTACACAATTCTTTCAACTTGAGAATACTGTCAACTTTCAATATAAAAAACTCTGCTTTGATCATAGTCAAATCATGGAACGACATCCATCAAGTGATTATAGTTGGGTCGAGTGGAAGTATTGGAAGGAAGACACTATTCAAGGGAGGATTCATCAGTTCAATTATATGAGTTTAGTATAATGGTCAACTCAAGTCAACCCAAAGTCAAAATCTCTGGCCAGAGTAATACGGTTGATAACAATTGTTATTATTGAACCAAGAATTTTGTATTTAGACTATAGAGTTGAACATGGACAATATTGGAATTTTGACCATTACCAAATTCCATAAATTCAAAGTGATACAGTTTTGACGAAAAGAATTGGTGTATATAAATGTCACAAACGGGTAACGGTTATTAAATTAAATAAGATTTTACTGAAAATGAATAAGCGATAAATTTGACCATAATGTCACACCACTTGCTAATTGACGTATGAACATTAACGTTCAAATAGTTTTGTGTTAATTGCTGACCAAATTTACACCCAAGAGTTACATAACTAAAATGATGAATTCCATTAAGATCGAATGATTTAATTAGTTTATTATTATTATAAATAAATTAGATTAATTAATATTTATGAAATATTAATTATAAAATTTGAATATGGTTTGAGAAATAAAAGTTGTTATATATTTATAATAGTTACAAATGTTCCAACCAATATACGATATCGATAAGCAATTAAATTAGATTAATTGCATACCATTTTGGCTTGGGCTTAAATGGGTTTAAAGGCCATCATTAGGGCTGTAAATTTCAGTTTTGAAAAGTTATTGGAGGCGGCTAAAACTTAAGATTAGATCTAGAGATGGATGGCTAAGATTAAGAGAGAATAGGTAATGAGATTGTCCTAATATCTCTCTTATACAAGGATGTATATATGGATCTCTAAACCCTTAATCAAAAATAACTTTTGGCTGCCATAATTATCAAGTTTGATGACCAAAATTAATCCCCACATCAGTTCTAAGAATTGTAATTCTATATGAGTGGATCGTGTAGTGTGTGTATATATGCAAGTATAAGTGACTAACTATATAATGTATCTAATATAAACTTGATAGATGATAATAGCACAGTAAATGGAAATAATCACACCAAGATTTTATACTGGTTCGGACCACTCATCTTACGTCCAATCCCGAAGCTCCTCTTCGGAATTCAACTATCAAACACTCTCACTTCGCCCGGAGGAATAGGCTTGGTTACAAAAGCTTGTTCTTGTCAAGTGTGTGTTCTATAACACGGATATTGACTATTAAGTACAAATGCTTCTAGTCTATATATCTAGAGAATATTGATTGAAGAGTTCTGAATATATGGAAGATTAAAATACAGGTATTCAATTGCTAGAGGTCAAGTATAAATCAGAGAATAAGAGTAAAGAGCATAAGTAAGTAAGGTGAGGTCTTCTCTTTGATTAATGATGTTATTTATAGCGGTAGAGAGATTCCTTGAGTGGTTGTATCCATTAACAAATGTTGTATGGTCGCTCCTGATGGTGATGAAGAGTTGCAGTGAAGAGGAGCGAAAGTGTCTTTTTAATTGTGACAGTTGTTCTTTGAATATTCATAGCCGAGTTTAAAATCAGACGTCTGGAAAATGTTTCAGAAGTCTGGCTCTTATATATTTTTTGTGTATGGTTGCTTTTCAGACGTCTAAGTACATTAACCAAACATCTAATTCTGTCTAATTTGCGAACCAGATGATTCAATCAAACGTCTGGCTAGTGCACCTAGACGTCTGAACTTGTGCATGTTGCTTTCCTTGTGTCTGTGTCATTGCTCTTCTGATTCTATCAACTTGTAGCCTCTTGATACTTCTTTTGAGGCTTGTTCTTGTCTCTTTGGTGATGTTACTTTAACAATTGCCTGTAAATAGAGATATATATGTGCATATTCGTTTTCCATTATATAGTTGTTATCGTCGAAACCATAGAATTGATTTCCTAACAATCTCCCCCTTTTTGATGATGACAACTATTCAATGTACTTATATATAGATTATAAATCTCCCCCTGAATATGTGCTTATTTTCGATGTTTTATGATTATACTTATATTTCTCCCCTTTTGGCATTATCAAAAAGAACGATAAACTTGAAATCAATCGTCAAACAAAAAAAAATCATTAATAAGTCGAAATTTGATTAATACATAGATTTTGTCATTTGTACAAAAAGTTGATATCCCAAAAAAATATTTCAAAAAAAGTATGTTTAGTCATAAGACGTATTATTACTCGATTCAATACATAACAAGCTGTGGCAATAGCTTCAGCCCAAAAGTGTTTCGGTAGACCACACTATTTAGTAATGTTCGTGCAAATTCTTGTAATGTACGATTTTTTCTTTTCACAACACCATTCTGTTAAGTATGCGAGGTAAAGAGAAATTATGAGTAATTCCTTTCTTATTACAAAAATTAGTAAAAAGATCGTTTTCGAATTCTCCTCCGTGATCACTTTGAATGTTTTTAATTTTTAAATCCATTTGTGTTTTAATTCTTTTAGAAAATATTTTAAACATACCAAAAGTATCGCTTTTATGTTTTAAAAACAAAGTCCATGTATATCTTGAAAAACCATCAACTATTACAAAAACATATTTGGTGTGATTTATAGATCGTATTTGTGTTGGACCAAATAAATCTAAATGTAATAGTTCTAATGGTTGTTTTGTAGAAATATTATTTTTAGATTTAAAAGAGATTTTCTTTAGTTTTCCAATTTGACAATCGTCGCATAATTTTTCTACGTTGTAATTTATTTTAGGTAAACCTTTAACTAGTTCATATTTTGCCAATTTATTAATATTCTTAAAATCGATATGGCAAAATCGTTTATGCCATAACCATGGATCATCATGTTTGACAATTAAACATAAATTGAATTTTTATTTATATTCATGTTTAATACATAAATATTTTTGTTTCTAACACCTTCAAAAATAAGTTGTTTATTATTATCTAAAATATTACATCTATCTTTTTCAAAATTTATTTGGAAACCTTTATCGCATAATTGACTAGTACTTAGTAGGTTGTGTTTTAGATTTTCTACTAATAAAACATTTGTAATAATAGGAGAGTTAGATATACCAGAGTTGATGACTTCTTCAATGCCCACGACATATCCTTTTAAATTATGTCCAAAGATTACCGTTCCACCATCGATGTATGTTATGTTTGATAACATTTTTGAATTTTCAGTCATATGCTTGGTGCATCCGCTATCTAGTATCCATTTCTCCTTATTTTTTATTTTGGGTACCTGCAAAGTAAAAGATGTTTTAATTGGTACCCATATATTTTGTTAGGGTCCTAATTGTTAGACGAAGGTAGCCATACCCAAGATAGTTTGGTTCCCTTATAAATATATTTTTTAGTATAAACTACATTTTCTAAGAAATTATTAATATGTTTTTGTCTAAATAAATTGTTATTTGTCTTTGGAATCCAAATCTTCATATTTTTTATATTCATTTTAGACTTAGGTAAACTTTTAGCTTTTATATAACTAATATTTTTAGCATCATTTCCTTTTTGTTTAGAAGAATTTTTAAATCCTATTCTATTTCTATTGCCTGATGGTTTTGAAGTTTTGATAAGATTTTCCAAATCTTGTTTTCCTTTATTAAATTTGACACATTATTTGTAATTTATCTAATTTTTCTTTTAATTCTATATTTTCAATTTTCAATAGTTCAATATTATTTTTAAGTTAACATTTTCTTTTAACAAATTATCTTTCGCTATTTTAATGTTTTCAAAATCAATAGTAATAGTCTCACTTTCTATCAAATTATTTTTGATTTTTTCTTGAGATAATTCAAGTTCTTCTTCTAAGATAATTTTTTCATCTTTTAACATTCCTACTTCAAGTTCCAATCTATTTATTTAACTATATATTCTTTGTTCAATTTTTTAATTTGTCTAAATTTATCATCTAATTCCATACTAAGTTCTAATAATTCGTCATAGCCAAGTTCCGGACATACCTCATTAGTTTGTGCCATAAAACACACATTAGCTTGTTCTCCGTCATTATCGCTATCGCTTTCAGATGATGAAGAGTCAGTGTCATCCCATGTTACTTTGAAAGCCTTCTTCCTTTTGAATTTTTCAAATTTGTTCTTCTTTTTATCATTGTTGAGTTTTGGGCAATCCTTCTTCATATGTCCGTATTGATCACATTCATAACACTTGATTCGAGATAGGTTTGTTATGTTGGACTTCCCTTCTTTTTGGAATTTGGTCATCTTTCTAAATTTCTTGAATCTGTTATAATTCTTGACAATGAAGACTGTCTCTTCTTCATCTAAATTAGAGCCATCATTGTAACGTACGCGGATTTTCGTTGCCGAAAAACCGAATAGTTATGGGTTTTTAAAAAAAGAATTTAAGAAAAGAAAAAGTAGAAATTAGGGAGGAGAGAAAACAGAAAAGAGAACAGAAAATTTTAAAATAGAAGGAAATAGAATATAGAGGAAAAAGAAAAACAGAAGAAAATAGGACGGAATAGAAAACAACAGAACAACAACAGAATCTCACAATTCGCAGCGGAACACATAATAATAAATGAATAATCTTTAAACAAAGAACTATATCAGTTATTACATTACATTATATTACATTACATCAATCATCAGAGTGTACAACATACAACATCAAACAATGCAGCGGAAAAAGAAATACTATATAGTAGTAATACGTCATGCCATCCAGCTTGCCTCCAGCAACTCCAGAATATCCAGAATATCCTGATAAACCTTAAACTCTTGACTGCCCGTGTGGAAATTTGTGGGCACCCAGAGTTTAGGAAGGAAAACAATAAACTCCGAGTCAGTCATGTGACTGGTGTGAGAACTCAAAACAGTTTATTTATCTTAGAAATCAAAATAGAGGAATATTTTTAAACTCAATTCGCAATGCTTTTAAAAATGAGACTACCATAAGGCCTCCCGCACACACACACAATGCAAACGCAGAATCGGAGGAGATTTCTCCTTATGATAGTCAAAGATGCTTGATACGCATTTAAAATAACATTTGATATTATTACTAGTGCATAGTGTAGTAAATTCATTTCTAAAATAAAGATATAAATCTTAGCCAACATACGACCATTATCGTATGCCTACTATAGCTACTATCCAAACAGTGGTGACCACCATAAGTGAATAGCAGGTTCTACAACTAATACCGTACAAGTTTCGTATTGGGAATTGGATTTCCAACAAATGGTCAGGCCAAGGAACTTCCCATTGCCACATGAGAATGCCTCTGGATGGACATCCCCGAGAACCAAACCGGATCTCTACCAACACAAGGCCGGGTTACTCCTAACTGAGTAACAACTGACCGAATATGCCATCCCCCGGTCCTTTGGGACCTTTATCACCGAGCGCTCGTAATCAATTCACACAATCATAACAAAGTGTTTTCAACATGAGTAAGTATCTGGGCTCCATACCATGATACCACCCTTTTCCAGAAGGAAATGCACATATCCTAAAGGGCGCTACCCCTCATAACCTTGCCGCATCTTTCCTGTTTTGACCATTTCCGGGATGTGAGGCTCGACGAATTCACGTCCACAAAAACATACTTTATACAAAAGCCATGCTTTGGGTCAACAAATGATCAACACAATGATCACAAGGATAGACGATCAAATAAACGATCCTATCACAAATAATCAACACAATGATCATTTCAGCATCACTCAGCATGTCACATTACCAAATTGGGAATATATCGCTGATAACTTCAACTATATAACCTTTGAGCTCGTACGTCTCAAAGAAGGGTGTTAAGCAAAGAATAAATTCTCCGCCACCAACAGAAATATATTTGAAAGAAATCGGCTTTATATCTCAACTTGTAATGTCAGACATACAATCCATACAAGTCTGTTCCGGGCTCGAACAGAACCGAAGGCACTTACAAAGAAGTCCTTGCAATCCGGATATTCACAATCCTGATCGGATTTCCCATCACTTAGGGAGTTTCTATACCGGCGCGACTCGGTGCAGAAACAATCGATAGGTCATCCTATCGCTCTCGCAAATACCGGTCTTCAACACCGATCTTCAATGCAATTCACAACGACGTATCACATATTCGGAATGGGTTATACGACCCCATGGTCCTTTCCCGGTTAACCCGAATAGTGAGCGCTTATTCAAAAATAAGTGTGCATTCAAATTCAATCAAATCACATCAAATACCCATTCAAAGGGAAATATTGATAGTCGGTTATTGAACTATCACTGGATATGCACACATCACCAGATTCCAAATAATTTTCCAAATTATTTATTTTCCAAAATATCTTCACAAGATATACAATTTCAACACTTCAAAAATAAATCAATATTTATTTTCAAACAAATTCCACTTCACATATAAATTCCATAATGAATTTATATTTCAAAATATTCATGCATATGATTTCAATTTATTCATTTCAATTTATCTTCAAAAAGATAAATTCGAATTATTCACTTCATATTGGAAAAACAATTCCATACTTATTCAATTATAAGTAATTCACAAATCTCTTTTATTTTCAACACTTAGAAAATATTCAATATACTTAAATCGAATTAAGTATATATTTCATTCTTTAAGGAAATCATTCACTTAAACATATTTGTTTGGGCCAAAACGAATGTTACGTAAAACATCGTTACAACAACCCAAAATCACTAGTATAGGGATTCGAAAATTAAATAGATATATAAATCCCAATACTATACAAAACATTTCCTTTCGGAAATCATTTACTATAACAACAGTGTTATGGTCCACATTTCCTTTTATTTCTCGAAACATCTATTTCAACAATAAATGTTGAAATCTATGGTTTCGAATCTCAACATGTTTAAAAACATCGTTAGATTGTTTTAATTCTATTTAAAACATCACATTCAAAACAATTTCTTTAACGTGTTATTCACTATTCAAAAACGTGAATATAACTCCATTAAATAAGTTACAAAAATTAACTTATCAAAATAAGTCGTTTGCGAATTTATAAAACAACGTTTATAAATTCTATTTCTATTTATTTATAAAAACTTCCTTTTTATAAATTCTTTTATTAACATATTCCAGTTTATAACTAAATTATAAACTAAACGTTCATATTATAAGTTAAATACTTATAAAACGATTATTTTACAAAATCGTTCTTTTAAAGACTTTTCAATTTATAAACCTTATAACTTATAAGATTTATTTATTTAATCAATCTATTCTTCAAATAATTTCACCAAATTTATAAATCTTACTATTTATAAATTTCATTTATAACTTCACGGTTTATAATTCTATAAATTCCATTCTATTATGAAATTCATTTTCACTTAATTTAAACACTTATAAAAACTCGTTTTATAAGTCAATATTTCAATTTATAAATATCCATTTATAAATCTCTTAATATAAATCAATTAATATTATTCTTTTAAAACGTCTTTAAATTCCTTTATGATTTCATCATTTTGATTTATAAAATAATCAAATTTTATAAATCTTACATTCAAACTTTTATAATAAATTCAAAAATCCAATTTAACTATTTTATAAAATCATTGATCCATATTTCTCAAAAATCAGCTTTTAACTACATTTCTCTCAAAAAATCATAATTTTTATAACTTTAAAAATTATAACGTTTATTTATTTAAAATGGATCGATTCCAAAAATATTTTGTCTTTTCAAAAATCACTTTAAAAACATTTTAAAATCCCAAAATCTGGGTCCAATGATGCTACACACCAAATAGTCAATCACGACTACAACGATCCATCATATATCGTATATGATAATCCATCAAATATCAAAATATCTGAAATCAAATAAAACTGTTGAGGAATCCAGTTGGATCCCTCCAACCTGTTTTCCTGCATCCAAAAACATTAGCACAATACCAATTTCGCTCCAGTACGAAATTATCGCGGTATATGTTCTTATTAAATATTATCCGCTTAATAACGGCGTAATAGGGTCTCATCCGCTAAACAAAAAATGCGGGAAATCAACAACTGCAATATATACATATGCCAATATATATATATTGATATTACATATAATACCAATTTCACTGTTTATGAAATATTCGCGGTATATGTTTTTATTAAATAACATCCGCTTACTAACGGCGTATAATGTCTATTTTAACAATCAATAGATATTAATCATCATTCAAACATGCATTCAAATATTTTAAATCTAACTATTTAAAATAAAATCGAAATCTATTCGATTGAGTGAGAAGTTCTCACCTTGGTTTTAATTTTCGTTTTAGCGATTTATTTCGAATAAAATTAAACGCGCGTTTAATTTTACCCGAAATTCTCACTAACTCCAAACGACTCCAAACCAACTCCATCGCGTAGTGCTCGTCCATACGATTCCAACGCAACTGAGTTTGCATTTTTTCGACCTCGTATGAAAAAGTTATTGATTTTACAAGTTTGTACACGTTTTATATAAACTAATATACAACATAACTTTATTATCAAACTCAACTTAATCAAGGCCATCCATCACAACCCCAAACACATCTGGCCGTGCATACCCCTTCTCCTACATCCTCACGTTCATCTCCAGACAAGCTTCAATACGCACGAACCCAACCCCTACAAACTAGGGTTAATTTTTGCTCCACCCACACTCACTTGCAACACGATCAAACACCATAGCTTCGAAGCCACTCACCTCCTCCACGTTCGGCCCCAAGGACCTGTAGCTCGGCCTCCTAGATATGCGTGCGCACGGTGATGAACAGACCACGAACGGCCCCCCATATCTCCCAAAATACAACTCCATTTTAGATCATAGCCGTTGAAAACGTAGTACTCGAGGAGATCTTCAACTTTGTAGTTGAACTTTCTTGCTAATTCTTGATGGATTTGGAGAAATCAAGGGAGAGAGATCATGAGTTTCTGGCCATACATATGAAACTGGCGGCTGTAGTATGAGATTAGGGTTTGGAATTATATTTTTTTTTTTTTTTTAATTTGTGAGGGTTGTGGTGTATTTATAGAAAAAGCTAGCGTAAACACTATTCATCCCGGGAATTCCGAACTCCGATTTACGCGCCGTAACCAGCGTTTCTAAGGTTTACCCCGCGTTCCGGACACAATGGAATAGGTTTCGGAAGCTAATTCAGAAGTATGTGCGAGTTATGGCTGTAAACGCTCAATTTGAATTAAACCGATTTAACTCGATTTCTATGCGTTTTAATTTGTACAGGACAAACGGTAAATCCAATCGACTTGAAATTTGAAACCTTACAATAATATCACATTACGGATCCGATGAAACTGGTTTCGTCGAAATCCGAGACTTTTTGAAAAATGGCTATTTTGACTCGCCAAATTTAAATTAAAAATAATTCGATGCGTTTCGAGCTGCCACGATCAAACGATAGCTCCGATTGACACGAAAATTGAAATCCGATAATAACTAACTATTACGGATCCAATGGAACTAGTTTCGTTCAATTCTGAGACTGTTCAAAAATTGACTATTTTATAGTCGATTATTAAATATTAAAATATTCAATTTTCACAAATTAACTTTTAATTCGATTTTAAAAGTTCTAAAATATTTCTATAACTCCAGTATGATCAAATAAAATTTTCCAAATTATTTACAATCATTTTTAACTCAATTTTCAATTATTTTCATAATTTAACATATTAAATTATTGATTTAATTATCTAATTAAATCTAATAAATCAAATAAAAATTTATTTGACTTATAAATTCACTTATAAATATTTAAAATTAATTAAATATTCAAATTTTAATTTAATAAAATTTCTGGGTCGTTACAATCATTCTTTGTTGCTGGGAATGCTATGTTCTTTTTCTCCAAATTTAGTTCTTTTCGTGCCTGCAAATTAGCTTCATAGGACATTAAATTTCCTATCAACTCTTCAACTTTGAGAGTAGAGAGATCATTAGCTTCTTCAATAGTTAAAACCTTCCTTTCCCAATCTTATGTTAAAGAGTTGAGTATTCGAGAAACTAAATCAAAATCAGTAAACTTAACTCCTAATGCCATAAGATCATGTTGGATAGTTTGAAATCTAGAATATATGTCAATAATAGTTTCATTTTGCTTCATTTTGAATGACAAGAATTAGTTTTGCAAAATTGAAATCTTAGTTTGTTTGACCTTTGCTGTAACTTCGTGTGTAATTTGTAAGGTACACCAAATGTCAAATGCAGTTGTGCATAACTTAACACGTGAAAATTCATTTTTGTCTAGAGAGCAAAATAAAACATTCATAGCTTTAGCATTGTTTGGTGCTAAGGTCTTTTGTGCATCAGTCCATGTGTTCATGGAAGTAGTAGGTGCTTCATATTTATCTTGTGTGGCTGACCAAATTTCTAGACCATTAGCTTCCATAAAAATTCTTATACGTGTTAACCAATATGCATAGTTAGATCCATTAAAAAGTGGGGGTCGTGCTGCGGATTGTCCTTCTTGAAAAAAACTTGTCATATTAAAGTGATTCAAAAAATGTGTTACTGTTCTTTGATCAAACCTTGCTCTGATACCAAATGTAATTCTATATGAGTGGATCTTGTAGTGTGTGTGTGAGTCTATATGTGTGTGTGTGTGTGTGTGTGTGTGTGTGTGTGACTAACTATATAATGTATCTAATATAAACTTGATAGATGATAATAGCAAAGTAAATGGAAATAATCACACCAGGATTTTATACTAGTTCAGAACTCCCGTCCTACATCCAGTCCCGAAGCTCCTCTTCGGAATTCAACTATCAAACACCCTCACTTCGCCCGGAGGAATAGGCTTGGTTACAAAAGCTTGTTCTTGTCAAATGTGTGTTTTATAACACGGATATTGACTATTAAGTACAAATGCTTCCAGTCTATATATCTAGAGAATATTGATTGAAGAGTTCTGAATATATGGAAGATTAAAGTACAGGTAATCGATTGCTAGAGATCAAGTATAAATCAGAGAATAAGAGTAAAGAGCATAAGTAAGTAAGGTGAGGTCTTCTCGTTGATTATTGATGTTATTTATAGCGTTAGAGAGATTCCTTGAGTGGTTGTATCCATTAACAAGTGTTGTATGGTCGCTTCTGATGGTGATGAAGAGTTGTAGTGAAGAGGAGCGAAAGTGTCTTTTCAATTGTGATAGTTGTTCTTTGAATATTCACAGCCGAGTTCAAAATCATACGTTTGGAAAATGTTTCAAACATCTGGCTCTTATATATTTTTTGTATATGGTTGCTTTTAAGACGTCTGAGTACATCAACCAGACGGCTGATTCTGTCTGATTGGCGAACCAGAGGATTCAATCAGACGTTTGGCTAGTGCACCCAGACGTCTGAACTTGTGCATGTTGCTTTCCTTGTGTCTGTGTCATTGCTCTTCTGATTCTATCGACTTGTAGCCTTTTGATACTTCTTTTGAGTCTTGTTCTTGTCTCTTTGGTGATGTTACTTTAACAATTACCTGTAAATAGAGAAATATATGCATATTCATTTTCCATTATATAGTTGTTATCATCGAAGCCATAGAATTGATTTCCTAACAAGAATCTCCAATTCAAGTTTAGTAAAAGCACTATTTGATAGAAAAGGTCTACAACTTAAGACTTGCAATCTGACGGATCGAGCATAACTAGAGAAGAGAATTCATTGACTCAAGTAGACTCAAAGGCATTATCAATTAGTATTTTATTTAAGTATTACGGTAATCATATCATATTTTATGATTTAATATTGGTTATTCCCAAATCTGTATATATATTAATGTTGTATATGTAGATAGGTCTGATTTTCGTAGGTATATGTAGTTGTCACAAATTAGTTTGATTATATGCATTTTTATATTATTATGTGTTATGATTTACGTATAAACAAATCTAATTTGCTGTAAAAAATTAAAATTTGTCATTATTAATTATTTTATGTGTGTTTATATATTAATTTAAATATAGACTAATGTATATTTTAAACATATAATTACATATATGAATATTTATAATGTATAAAAAGCTTAGAATTTTTCCTTAAACCTATTTATACATCAAATTCGAAAATAAATTATATATATATAAATAATTTTAAATTATCTTTTATTGATTATTTGAATTGTTTATTATATCTAAAATAATTATTGCACTGAAAATTTGATTTTATATTTTTTTAAATTACTATATCTGTGCGAAAAAATTCAGATATATTTAATATTTTTAATAATTAAATTACTTCCGTTGAACATTTCTTCTATTTATTAAAATAATATTTTATTTTAGAGAATCATGAAAAAAAATTGAAAATGTATTTTATAATCCTAAATTTTCGTAAATTTTAACTTTTGTTTTTAATATCTATTGCTAATATTTTTAATTATTATGATCAAAACTATTTATTATACATATATATATATAATAATGATGTAATTGTAAAATTATTATTTTACGTTTGTTTTGCTAATTTCGATCTGGAAATAATTTTAAAATTTATATATTTATATTTTAAGTATTTGAATGTAATTATCTATTTATATATATATATATATATATTATTTAACCTTATATATATATATATATTATTTAACCTTATATATATATCTGATTTTAATTATTATATATATCTTTGTGCATAATTTTATATGTTTAATATGTATATATATTTATACAATGTTTTAAATTATATATATATATATATATATATATATATTAATTTTGAGACTTTAGTTATAAAATATATTTGAAATATATGTATACATATTTATATAAATATATTGCATTATAGATTTATGTACATATTTAGACAACATATAATACATACGAAATAAGCTAATGTGTCTGTTGCGATGTAAATCCCAACATGTATATACGGGCATGTTATACCCTTCACGGATTATTATATTATACATGTGCACACACACACATATGTATATGATACATGTATATATATATATATATATATAAATTAAATCATTCAAATTACCTTTACATTATAAAATACTTAAATTTAAATAAAATACATGATTTTATTTAAAAAAAATTAGAATTGTTCTAATTGAATTAGACTTCATAGGCCCAATAAAGATCCAATAGAATAAAAAAATTGAAATACACCTACCACTACCGCTGCGGGCTGGCCCAGTTCCAATAATGGTATCGGAGCCTAATAGCGTATGCGGTCTAAATTAGTCATGTTAGGACTAACTTATTAAGCTCGCCCACGAAGTACGGTGTCTAGAAAGGCGTCTAGGTTTGGAATTGAGTAATCAAGTACCATGTCCTACCTGGTTATCGGCCGGGCTTGAAAGGTGAAGTGAGCCCAATGGTTGCCCCTAATAGAAAAGGCCCAATTTAATTTGGGTCTTGGCTAATTTTCAAAATTGTCTTGAAAATTAAAGTAAAAGATTTTAAATTTAATTGTTAAATTTAATATAAATATATGTTTATTATAGTAGTTATAATATAACATATTTTTCAAAATATTAGAAAAACAAAATAACATAATTTTCGAAAACTATAAATTTTATTAATAAGTTATTTAATAAAATGTATGTGCATGTAGTAAATATATTATGAAATATGTTATGAGATTTTAAAACGTTTAAGATATCATAAATATGCATGCATGCATATGAATAATGATTTTCAAAATCAAGATAGTTTAATTAATTTAATTAAAAGGTTAATTAATTGAAATTATAATTACACATGTATATGATATATGTTTATACTATAAAGGTTATAGTACATAATAAATGTTAGAATCTCGATTTTCATTGTTATGATTATAACAACTATATAAATCTGTATTTGTGTACTAATCAATTATGTAGGAGATTCATTGTAGATTCCGATCCAGATTGTTTTGAAGCTATTAGTCTATTGATTAGAGTCTGTGTATTGTTAGAAAAAATGTTAAAATCTCTCCGATATGGTGTGTTTGTGTGTGTTTATATTAAACATGCAAAGATATGCATAAGCAGGCTGAAAACAGCAGGCTGAATGAACCAATTCAGTCGTCTGTTCGTTGAAATAATTTTTATATTTCACAATATTCGGCCGGCTGAATAAGTTCATTCAACCGTCTGAATCAAGCCAAAAATTGCCTATTCCTTTGTTGTTTCGAATTTAACAAAATCAGAAAGCTGAATTATAATTCCAACCGGTTGATTATTTAAAACGGCTAGTTTTTACAAAAAGACGCTTCTTTTCAACGAAGAGAAACATCTTAAAATCAATCGTTGCATCTGTTTCTTTTCAAGGTTATCTTTCATCACAGATTGCAACCTTTTAATCTATATAACTAGAAGTTAAAATTCAACAAACAATTCACCTAACTGATTTTAGTATTCTTGAATTCTTATCTTTTGTTTTATTTTCAATTTGCACTCAAAATGCATACAATCTCTTATCGTTGATCACTCTATCTTCCACATTTCTCAAGCATATTACACTATATATCATAAAGGAGAAGATTATAGAAAGATTGTACTTAATTAACTTATCAGTGCTATTTAAAGAGCATGCTACGGTCAGATACTTTCGTTTGTTCGTAAAGAAGTCCATTCGGTTGCTCGGGCGGTAGAAGTCCAGTTCGGTTGCTATGGCTGCGTAAATCTATTCCTCCAGGTTAAATGATGGTTGCTAGTTTAATTTCAGAAGGAGTCTGGGACTGGACGTAGAACGAAAGTTCGAACCAGTATAAAAATATTTGGTGTCATTTGCTTTACTACTTTTCTTATTTACTTAGTTTATATTCTACATAAGTAGTTTATCTATATTACATGATCATATAGCACTGTCACTTTCAATAAATATAAATGTTATATCAATATGAACTTAATTAAAATGTTAATTAATTAGTTATGATTTATTAATATAATATTATACATAAGACTATTATGTAAGTAATGTGAAATGTAAAAAAATATAAATAAAACTTATATAATATGAATTTATAAAACCCCATAATAGACTTAAGAAATAAACACATACGTAATCGTACGTATGTCATGATTTCTAATGTGTTCGACACTTGAATCACGAGGGAAGTTCATAAGAATTACATTATTTCACAAGTCGATATCACGAAATGTAATGTTGTCCACTACCATATATATGTTAATAAATTACTTGCATACTCCTTAGTTGTTGAGAAAACTCAAGTTAAGGATGTTATGTGTAGTATTATTAATATGATGAATAGATGAGGTAAGATAACTATATGGATTTATTCAGCAAACTCAAGGTACATATACTATACTTAGGCCATCACGATATGACAAGTATGATTGAATAATTTCATTTCGATTTGTTGGGAAAATTCAAGGTCAATATGAAATTAGGATAAGGTTCCAAGGGTTAGGAGTTGTATGTGATACAACCGATAAAAGGTTATCCGTTGTTCGTGGAGCTATGACTTGGAGAAAACTCAATGTCGGAATTCCAAGATGGACATGTCCTAACACCTACTAGTGAAGTCATAAGACTTTTATGTTTTGACTTAGGGTTTGACGAAACATAAAAAACTAGTGGGAGCTTATTAGTAAAATGAAACATAGTGTTTAACCTTATTAATATTATAAGAACATCTATTATGTTTTGTCCTAGTAATCTACCATTTAAACTTGCATAAAATGTCAACTCCAAAACTATTTTTTGAAAGTGATAAACTCATCGGACCTAACTATAACGACTGGCTAAAAGCAATTAAAATATCATTGACTTACGAGCACCTTTGGACTTCTATTACATGTGAACCCAAAACAGAACCCGCTGATGGTGCAGACCCCAAGAACGACTTGCTTATTTAAAGTGGTAATCTGATTTAGAGATTACCCCAAGTTTTCATGTTTTCTATCTTAGACAAACCATTGCAAAGGAAACACAAGAACATGTTTGTCCATGAGTTTTTTAATAGTCTCAAAGCTCTTTTTGGTGAATAGTCCCATTCCGCAAGGTACGAGCTTTCGAAAAAACTGTTTAACACCAAAATGACCAAGGGACAGAAAGTGGACAATTATATTCTAATAATGAAAGGCTATATTGATAGACTTGCACAATTAGACATAGAGATAAGCAATGAAATGCAAGTAGACTTGGTCCTTGGTTCTCTCACTCCTCGGTATGAACCATTCATACTGAATTACAACATGAACCAAATAAATATGAATCGTGTGGAGCTCCTCAATATGTTGAGGTCAGCCGAGTCAACATCTAAAGATCAAGGTGTCGTACTTGCTGTGAAGGGAAATGCATCATCCTTGAAAGGTTCGAAGAAGCGGAAAAGAGATAGTAAGAAAAAACAAGTAAGAAGACTGACAACAAAGGTAAATGTCACCATTGCCACAAGAAAGGTCATTGGAAGAGAAATTGTCCCGACTACTTGAAAATTTTCAAGGAAAGGAAACAGAATGGTTCTGCAGCTCCATCAAGGGGTTAGGAACTGGCATCGCATGGAAAAAGGAGAAATAAAGTTCCAAGTTGCTGATGGATCTATAATAGATGCAACGGTCCTACTATCATTTAGGTATGCCAAGTTGATTAGTATTAGTATTAAATTGCTATTATGTAAATGACTCTATTTATGGAATTATCTATGTTTCTAGATTGCCTAAGACTGGATATATTTTTTGTTGTGAAAATAATGTTATGAGCATTAGTTTGGATAGAAATAAAGTCTGCAAAGGCGACCTTGAAAATGGCATTTATGTGATTAATACTAATTATGACTGTTCCGTGAATAAAGTTTCTAATAAATTAAACGACAATTATCTTTGGCATTGTAGACTTGGTCATATTAATGAGAAACGACTACATAAATTGAAAACTGATGGTTTTCTACCATCAATTGATTCTGAATCATTTGAAACTTGTAAGGGATGTCTTAAAGGTAAAATGACCAAGCACTCCTTCAGTGGGAGCAATGAAAGAGTTAATGAACTCTTAGGGTTAGTACATAGTGATGTTTGTGGCCCAATGCCTATATCAACCAAAGATAATAGTTCTTACTTTGTTACTTTCACCGATGATTTCTCAAGACTAGGATATGTATATCTTATAAAGAACAAATCCGATGTTTATGAGAAATTTTTCGAGTACAAAAAGGTAGTAGAAAATCAAACAGGCCATGAAATTAAAATTCTTCGATCAGATCGAGGAGTTGAGTATGTTAGACAGGATTTCCAACAGTACTTAAAAGACAACGAGATTATCTCTTAGGTTACTCCACCATATACTCCGCAATACAATGCTGTGTCGGAGCAAAGGAATCGAACCCTATTAGATATGGTTCATTCCATGATGAGTAAGGCTGAGTTGCCTCTGCCCTATTGGGGATATGCGCTAGAAACTTTGGCACATATGTTAAACTTGTTACCCAATAAATTTATGCCCAAAACACCATATGAGATGTCGTGTGGTAAGGAACCCCAACACAAATATTTGAAAGTATGGATTTGTCCGGCATATGTTAAGAACGTTGGTCCAAATAAACTAGAGGCAGGATTGGTACTATGTAAGCTTAAAGGATATCTCAAAAAATCGATGGGATATATATTCTACAATACCGAGGAACAAAAGGTCATTATTTCTCGACACACTGTCTTTTTAGAAAAGGAATTTCTGTTAAAAGAAATTAACAGCGATGTTGTAGACTTGGATGGGATTCGAGAAACTAACACTGAAGTCGAAATAGTGGGAGAAACAAGGTCACATGTATACGAAAACATGCAACATATTAGAAGGTCTAAGAGGGATTCTCGTGCACAAGAGAGATATTATGGTTTTCTCATGGATGGAGAAAAGGAGGACTGTGCCTTAGATGGCAACATACCTCTGTCTTTCCAACAAGACTGCAAAGTAATGACTCTGCACGCTAACTTAAAGCTATGAAATCCGAGATAGACTCCATGTACGAAAAAAAAGTTTGGACATTGCCGGACGTACCCGAAGGGATAAAACCCATCGGCTGCAAATGGATTTTTAAGAAAAAGCTAAATGCGAATGGAGAAGTGGAGACTTATAAGGCAAGGCTAGTTCCAAAAGGATTTCATCAAATTCAAGGTGTTGATTATGACGAGACCTTTTTGCTCGTAGCCATGCTTAAATCTATTCGGATTATGTTCGTCTTTGCCACATTCTATGATTATGAAATATGGAAAATGGATGTAAAGGCGACTTTCTAAATGATGATTTAGAAGAAATCATTTATATGTCACAGCTAGAGGGTTTTGTAGTCAGTGGGATTGAAGGCAGAGCTTGCAAGTTGTTAAAGTCTATTTATGGACTCAAGCAAGTTCAAGGAGTTGAACAAGTGTTTTGATAAAGTAATCAAATAGTCTGATTTTTATCAGAACACAGAGGAAGCGTGCATACAAAAAGGAATAGGGAAATGTTATCGTATTCTTAGTACTCTATGTTGATGATTTATTATTGATTGGCAATGACACTTCATTATTGTAATCGGTGAAAACTTGGCTTTTCAAAAACTTCTCCATGAAGGATTTGGAAGAAGCAGCCTATAAACTTGATATAAAGATCTATAGAGATAGGTCTAAGAGGCTATTGGGATTATCCCAATCCCTGTATAAAGACTCTATACTAAAACAGTTTAGTATGGAGAATTCCAAGTGTGAAAGTGTTCCAACGTAATCTGGATTTGTCCTTTCTAAAATGGACGATCCTCGTACCGATAATGAGAAAGAACGTATAAAGAGGATTCCCTATGCTTCAGCCATAGGATCCATAGTGTATGTTATGTTATGTACTAGACCGGATGTAGTTATGCATTAGGATGTGTAAGCCTATACCAGTTTAATCTCGGAGAAAAACATTGGATGACCGTAAAATGTATACTTAAGTATTTGAGAAATACTAAGGACCTATTCCTCGTTTTTAGGAATTGAGACCTCCTTATGAAGGGGTATACAGATTCGAGCTTTCAAAGTGATATAGATGATAGCAAATCAGTGTACGGCTTTGTCTTTACAGTAAATGGGGGAGCTGTTAGCTGGAAAAATTCCAAGCAAGAAAAAGTTGTTGGTTCCACAATGGAGGCCGAGTATATCGCCCTCAACGATGCAGCAAAAGAAGCAGTATGGATGCGCAAGTTTTTGAGTGAGCTCAGGGTGATTCGCGATATTGAGAATCCAATGACATTGTTTTGTGACAACAATGCAGTGATGCAGATCGCAAAGGAACCAAGAGCGCATAAGAAGTCATGGCACATTCTTCGAAAGTTCCACCTGATTAGAGAATTTGTTGAGAAGAAATAAGTTGTGATTCAAAGGGTAGATACCAAGGACAACATAACAGATCCATTCAGTAAAGGTCCAACTCGTTAATTCTCGAGAAACCAATTGAGAGGATGGGATTGAGATTTCATAATTGGCCCTAAGTGCAAGTGGGAGATTGATAGTGTTAGGGGTATGCCCTATGGGCAATTCTGTAATTTATTAACTCCGAAATCAATTCTTGTTCGAAATAAAGGTGTTTCTTCTTTCTTTTATATATTTGTTATGTTATGAATAATTAAATGTTTAATTAAAAATATATTTAACTGAAAATCCATAAATGAAGTTTTTGTGATAGTAATTACAATTAGTTGTAATCATGAGTATTGGATCACATAAATGTTCCTAGTCAAGATGCATCGACACTGGATATCGATGTATCCGTTGAGACTAGAATACATAATGCTCTCTAAATGTTAGGCAGTGTATTACTCATGACTGCTGGGAGGACCTAGAGGTTATGTACTGATAGTTATTGGATAGTTATAGAACAACTCACTCGGTAGTTTTCTGTTGGTTAATATAACTAAGGTCAAATAGAAAACATCGATGTGACTACTTTACACAATTCTTTCGACTTAAGAATACTGTCAACCTTCAATAAAACTTTACTTTGATTATAGTCAAATCATGGAATGACATTCGTCAAGTGATTGTAATTGGGTCGAGTGGAAGTATTGGAAGGAAGACACTATTCAAGAGAGGATTCGTCACTTTAGTTATATGAGGTTAGTATCATGGTCAACTCAAGTCAAGCCAAAGTCAAAATCTCTGGCTAGAGTAGTATGGTTAATAATAATTGTTATTACCGAACTAAGGATTTTGTGTTTGGACTATAGAGTTGAATATGGATAATATTGGAATTTTGGCTATTACAAAATTCCATAAATTCAAAGTAATACAGTTTTGACGAAGAAAATTGGTGTATATAAATGTCACTAACAGGTAACGTTATTAAATTAAATAAGATTTTACTGAAAATGAATAAGCAATAAATTTGTCCATAATGTCACACCACTTGCTAAGTGACGTGTGAACGTTAATGTTTGAACAGTTCGGTGTTAATTGCTGACCAAATTTACACCCAAGAGTTACACAACTGAAATGATGAATTCCATTAAGACCGATTGATTTAATTAATTTATAATTTTTATGAATAAATTAAATTAATTAATATGTATGAAATATTAATAACAAAATTTGAATATGGTTTTAGAAATAAAAATTGTTATATATTTGTAATAGTCATGAATGTACCAATCGATATACGATATCGATAAGCGATTAAATTAGATCTAAGTGCATAGCATTTTGGCTTGGGCTTAAATGGATTTAAAGCCCATCATTAGGGCTATAAAATTCGGTTTTGACAAGTTATTGGAGGCAGCTAAAACTTAGGATGAGACTAGAGATGGATGGCTAATATTAAGATAGAATAGGTAATGAGATTGTCCTAATATCTCTCTTGTACGAGGCCATATATGGATCTCTAAACCCTTAAACAAAAATAAATTTTAGCTGCCATAATTATCAAGTTTTCTGACCAAAATTAATCCCCACATCAGTTCTAAGAATCTCAAATCAATTCAAGTTGAGTAAAAGCAACATTTGAAAGAAAAGGTCGACGATTCCAAACTTGCAATCTGACGGATCGAACATAACTAGAGAAGGGAATTCATTGATTCAAGTGGACTCAAAGGCATCATCAATTGGTATTCTATTTATATATTATAGTAATCATATCATATGTTATTATTTAATATTGATTAATCCTAAATCTGTATATATATTAATGTTGTAATCTAGTTAGGTGAAATTTCCGTAGGTATATGTAGTTGTCACAAATTAGTTTGGTTATGTGCATGGTTATATTACTATGTGTTATAATTTATGTACATAAAAAACTATTTTTCTTTAAAAAATTAAATTTTGTCATTATTAATTATTTTACGTATATTCATTATAGACTAATGTGTATTTTACACATATACTTACATTTGGGTTGGTTTCATTATGTAATTTGTGTGTGAATGACTGCATTCAAAAAACAGATGATTAGCACTTTCATTTACTAAATTCCATAAGGAACAAAGTGAATTTTTTGAATTTCTCCATTTATTTATTTTAACCCAAGTTAGTAATATGTTATTAACTGCAAAATATCACAAAAATCCATCTTGGGACAATTCACTTTGTTCCATATACAATTATACCATTCAATGATGAGTACTTTATTTCTAATATTTTCCAAAGTAATTTTAAAGGAAAACTTCCCTCTGGTGCTTGCTTTCCAGTCCCAATAATCACTGTCTGCATGAATATCAATGGGAATTTGACATATACTATTCTTATGAGGGTATGTAATAGGGTGCAACTGTGGTTGCCATTGATTATCCTTTATTATCATAGACATTGTATCATTGACCCCACCACAAATGACCAAACTGTCCCAGCCCACTTTATTAGCAAAAGACTCTTAAACCAGGGGTCAAACCATAAACAAGTATGTTCTCCTAGTTCAAATTTTCTCTCCAAAAAATACTTACCAATATTCCTGCATTTTAAGATTTGTTTCCATGCATAAGATTGATTATTTTTTGGTAGAACAGCCCAAAAGTTATCATTTTCGAGGTACTTGGACTTCATCCATCTTGTCCAAAGAGAGTCTGCATTCACATATCTCCAAAATAGTTTTAAATGGCTTGTTAGAATGAGATCATTCATATTCCTCGTACCAAATCCCCCCTCTTTTTTAGGTCTGCACACTTTTTCCCAGCTGATTTTATGATATCTACCCCTCCATAAAAAAATCAGCACATTTACTTTCAATTTTTTTAATTGAGACAGCTGGGATATGATATGCTTACAGCCAATGTAAAATAATGGCATAAATCACAGTTTTTATAAGCTTCAATTTGCCGGCAATAGAAAGAAGTTTGCAGGAACAAGTTTCCATTCTTTTCTTGAATTTTTTCAATAAGCATGGAGCAGTCAGAATCTCTAATCTGATTAATAGATAAAGGCAGACCCAAATATTTAATAGGAAGTTTACCTTCTGCTATATTTAGAGATTCTAAAATCTCATTTTTGTATTTATTGTTTTTACTGAAATACGCTTTACTTTTGCATTCATTAAGTTGGAGGCCAGCATATTTATAAAGTTTGCCAAAAATGTTTTTGATAGCATTTGCATTAATCTAATTAGCCTTAATAAACACCATAACATCATTTGCCTATATAAGATGATTAATACAAAGGTGGATTTTATTCGTAGGAGTAATGAGACGACCCGACTTTTTCTCTACAGAAAGTCGTATCATCTTTAAGAAAGAAAAGGATAGAAAAGAGAAAAGAAAGAAGAGAAGGAAGAAACAACACCAGAATCTCAACAGCGGAACGAATAAATTATATTAATAACATAAGTATTACATAATATACAACATCTATCAGAATTACACAGCATATACAACACATACTAGACAGTTATAAACACCTGTCTAGTTATTACAACTCAATACAACTAACAAAGAGATACCAACACAGAGAACACACAGCGAAAACTATATATCTAACGCCGAAGCCTCCTGCTCCATTGCTCCTCCATAATTCGTCAAAGCTAACCTGAATCCCTTGGCTACTCATAAAAAAATTTAAGTACCCAAGAGTTTAAGAAAACAGAAGATAAACTCCGGGTCAGACATGGGTCTGGTGTGAGTAACAGTTTAATGTTGCTTAACTTTAAAAATCCTTTGAAAACAAAGGTATCACGTAAGACTACCCACACATAAACATGGAAAAGTTTTTACCTTACGCTAACCAAAACATTTAATAGGAAATCCAGTGATATTATAATAGTGTCTAGGGTTTTCAACTAAAATACAAAAATAGCTAGAATGCTTACATCTCACGTTCCAACATAGTTGGGCACAATCAAACGTACGGCACTTATTGGAGATTGGATTCCATACAATGGCAGGGCTACTGGGGTAACACCCGTCACAGTACGTGGCCTAGATCACCGTACCGAGGATCACTCCCAATCCCCTGCAACACATGGCCGGAACCATCCCTCACTGGACAGTCCCGAACAAGACAACCCTGGCAGTTGTCGCAATCAACTGCCCCACACAGCCGAATATAAAGGGACTTCTAGACAGGGGTAAATCTCGTCGTACTTGGGCATGACCCACTTAACCTTGCTGCACCTCCCCTGTTTTAGTCATTCCCGATTGATGAGGCTTGAGGCTACAATTACCTTTAGAGAACACGTCTCTTAGAATGCTCATCTTCCACCAGACGATGTTTTGAAAGCATTCAATCCATACAAGTTCGTTCCGGGTTCGAACGAAACTGAAGGCATTATCTCGTTACACTCATTTTGGAATAACCCTCAGAGTTAACGACGGTAACCCTTGCACTTTGAATCTTCATTTTCACTTGAGATTCACGACCTATCGTTAATTTGGATTGATGTGGTTTTCGGATATCCAAATATGGAAACCCGACCCCGGTCTCATCGAAATCCAAAATGCCATCTTTTAGGTCCAATTTGTTTTAAAGTTTAAAACAATTCAATTCAATATTATCTATACACACGCAGATAGATAATTCACAATATCATAATAGATAATCAACATTATCATCATAAACAGATAATTCATATCATCATCACAAACAGATAATTCGGATTATCAACTCAATGCAACCAAAGCATCCAGATCACACAACACCACTTATCTCATATTTAAGATCTCAACTATTCAGGGCAATCAATATTAATCATCATTCATAAGCAATGATTTATTAATCACCATTCTATAATTAATTTAAAATGAATTAAATTAATTACTTCTTCTTTAATTAATTTAAAGTAAATTAAATTAATTACTTCATCCATATAAATCTTGCCTACACAACCATTAATTAATTACAAACCAATTAATTACCCTTAAATAAATCACCTTAATTAATCACTCTTGATTAATTATCCTTTAATTACATTCAAGTAATAGCTTTTAATTAATTTCACAAATTAATTATTCTAAACCAAATTCAGTAATTAACCTGTAATTACTTCATTAATTAATTAATTATAATTAATTACATTAATCCTTAATTAATTATAATAATTATTTCCTTCATTGATTAATTGATTTTAATCTATTCTTAATTACATCATTATATTGATTAACGATCCCTAATTATTTTTATTTATAATTACCTTATTTAAATTAATTACATTAAGTAACTAATCATCAATCAAACCATATTGATTAATCGCTCTTGATTAATCACATTCAGTAATTAACAACCTTTAATTAATTCATTAGATAAATTAATTACTCCTTAATTAATTATCTTTAATAATTAATATTTAATTAATTATACTTATTAATCACCCTAGATTAATTTCATTAAGTAATTAATTACCCTTAATTAATTACATCTCTTAATTATCTTCAAATAACTTTATTAAACAATTCTTAATTAATTACACTAAGTAATTAATTGTTAATTACTTCCACTAAGTAATTATTCTTTATATGAATTACACAAAGTAATTAATTTCCAAAACTCTTCCATTAACCAATTATCTTCCAATTTAATTACATCCAGTAATTATTTTCTTAATTACTTCACTAAGTAATTATTCTTTATTAATTACATTGAGTAATCACTTCTTAAATTATCCAGTGATTATTTTAAATTAATTAAACTTAATTAATTAATTTAAACTAATCAAAATAAACTTAATTAATTACAATTAGTAATTAATTTCTAAATTACTTCCATTAAATAATTACTTAAACAGTTCTCAAATGATTATCTTTAAATTAATTAATCTAATTAATCATTAAAATTAATCACATTAATTAATTATTAAATAATCCTAAGTTAATGATCTTCACTAACCATTAACGAAATATTTAATTACTTTTCTAAAGTAATTAATTGAGATTAATCATTATTAATTACAAATTAAATTATCTATAAAACCCATTAATTAATCTTAAATTATTTAATTAATTAAGTGTTAATCTATAACTTAATTAATTGTTGATTATTTGATTAATAAATTTCAAATCATTAATTTAAATCAAATCTTATTTAATTAATGATTTCTTAATTACAAATCCATTTAACTTACTTAATCCTTTAATTAATTGAATTTAAATGCTTAATTACTAAATTAATTAACCAAATCATTAATTAATTAAAATAATTAATTATCCATCTTAATTACCTTAATAATTTAATGAATTATAAATCATTAAGTTCTAATTAATTTTAAGATAAACCTTAATCTTATTCATGATTAAATTATCATTAACAAGGTACTTTAAAAATAATTTGCTTTTCAATTTACCATTAAATTCCATTTTAAATTTAAGATTCAAAATGATTAACCACTTAAACTTTAACCAAATTTAAATCCATTTATAAACCCAAATTGTAAAGAAACATTTATCTTATATAAAGAACTTATATAAAGATAAGTTTAAACTAAATTACTTAACTACAATTAAAACTAAGCTTTTAAAAAAATAATTAACTCAAAAATTTAAGTTAATCTTATCTATATAACTTTCCAATCAAAGGCTAGAGAAACTTTTATAAAAGAATTTTTCATAAACAAAGTTTTAAACATCTTATTGGAAAATCATTTTCTTTTTAAAATATACTTTAAACATTTGAACTTGTTTAAATCATTTAATTTTATAAATCTTTATTTATTTTAAAACTAGGATGCAAAAGTTAATTTGAATCCATTCTTTTAAAATTTGATTTAAAACTTTGTTTAAATCCAGTTTTCCAATTTTAAAATCATTTTAAAACTTAAAACCCAGACAGGTTTTAAAACCTGTCGCCATACAACTGACCCGAGTCATCGTCTTCGAGCTAAATTTCCCCTTGCTTCGAGCAACACACGAGAATGACTCGAGAAAAACACAGCTACTTCTTCACTGCTTCACCCAAACGCCACCAAGAAACAAAGAGGTGCACCGTGCATATGCACGGTGGCTCTGACCTACTTCGATCATCCACGATGACCTCTACACATCAGCGATCGCCCTCACACACCACCACGTCTATCAGCTTAACAGAATAAACTCGAAATCAAAATCAAGTATACAAACCCAAACCTGGAGCAACTTCAAAACCTGGAACATCATCGAACTCAATTCTCCGATCACCAGTGCATCGGCAATTTCGGCCACGACTTCTTTTCCAACCCCTCAATCAATTCCCAAACTCTGGTGGAGCTCGATCCACCAGAGACGATGAACGATAACGCTAAAAACGCAACCCAAAAACTAGGGTTACGGGCAAGATCGACCTCCTGCCGCCACCACATCATCTTAAACCGCCACTTGACATTTTTGCCAAAATACCAGATCCCTCTCCTTCCTCCATTATAAACCCTGACCATCCAGATTGCCTTGTTCGCCAGAAAACACCCCAAACACCATTCCAAATAACTATGAACTGCTCCCATGATTCAATGTTAAAAAATATGTTTTCTGTTTTAAAATCATGTTTTCCTATAAGGTTTCAGGTTACTAACCTAATTTAATGAATTAAAGAATTTAAATTTTAGACAAAACTAATGTTTTCCTGACCATTTTGGTATCCAGAGAAAGTTTGAATTTATTTTAACTTAATTAAATTTTTAAGCTTAAATTTATGATCAAACAAATAATTTTTGTTTGTAACTTAATTCATAACAATGATTAGATCAAGAGATAGGGGACTTAAATTAAAAATATTGGACTTGAATCTGGGAACAGAGGCATTGCAGACATCAGCATACATGCGCATACCATTCATCCATATATACACGCAAATATACTTATAAATATACACACAAGCAATCTTACTTCCAAAGACAATCAGGTAACTATAATCATACTAAATTAGGCAACCATGATTTAACTTAAGTGATTATCAAAAAATGTTACTCAGCTGATATTCAGAAGAGCATAGCACCATTGAAAATGAAAAAGCTTGAACTTTTTAAAAATTGAGTTGCTCCTTATCCAAACTATATGCATGCAGGCCTGATTTCTGCTTTACTTCCAGGTTTGAAAATGCAGACATGATTTTGCAAGAATTGATTCCAGGTTGAAAAGAAATGCAGGTTTGAATTTGATACCGATCTACAGTTTTACTTGCATGCTGATGATTTCCACAGGAAGAAATGCAGACATTTGATTTTTGAAACTGAACAAGTTATGTTTTTGGAATTAATTTGCATGCTTAAGTTGCTTGATAATTTCTGGTTTTTCTTTGAAGAATTGGTTTGGGGAAATTGATTTTCAGATTTGAAGAGTAATGTTTTCAGGTTTTTGTGATTTATATTTTTTTTCCTTTTGTTTGAGGAGATGATTTTCAGATTTGCTTTCTTTCTTTGATTCACTAAGCTTTTGATTAAAAGATAGGAAAAAGAGTGAAGGGGAAGAAAATATGACTTATAAAGGCTGAAATAAGTTTTACAAAATAAAAGAAAAATAAAAAAATAAAATGACACTTGTCAAATACTTTAATTTGTTAGCTAACACATGTTATTTGATTACTTAATATGTTAACACTTGTTGTTTGATCATTTCATACGTTAACACATGTCTTGTTTAAATTTTCTTTTTATTTTAAATGTTAGTAAAAGTTTTACTTAATTTATTTATACTTATGTAAATATATATGTGAATTACCTATGTAAAGAAAATGTAATAAAAAATTATAAATTAAAGCTTGTCGAAATATTTTAAGAATCTATTATTTTGAATTTCAAAATAAATTCCAAATTCAAATTAAACTTTTGAAAACCAAATTAAAATCAACTTATTCAATTTAATATGATAATTCCATTTTCTTATTTTAATTCTTTTTATGTTTATATGGAAAAATAATGCATTATTAATATGGCTTGAAAATAACAATTTTAACAATTTTAAAATGATATATAAAAGAGATTATAAATCACTTCTATTATTAAATGAATTAAGATTATATGTTATATTGTATTTTAAACTTCTATTTCGAATCAAGTAATATTTAAAAGAAATAAAACAAACTTTTTTTTAAATTTAAAAATTATGCTAAGATATAATTTTAAACTAACATTTATTTTAAGTATTTACAAATCATATAGTTATTAATTAAATAACTTTGAAAAGCTCAATATTAATTTAAATCAAAATTTCCAAATTACTAAATATATTATTAGAATTTGAAAACAAAACATTATTTATTTATTTAAATTCCAAATCAAAGATTATCTAAAATATATATACAAATATATATATATATATACACATTGTAGATAAAAACATTTATTTAGCTTTTAAAAGATATAATCACTAGTTAAATATTTATTTAATTAGATTATTAAACCAATTCATATTTTATTAATCAATATTATCAAATCAATTTAATTTTAGATAAAAATTATTAAATTGATATTACCAAAAATTCCGGAATATCACATTCCTTCCCCCTTAAAAGAATTTCGTCCCTGAAATTAAAAACAAAGGTAATTTAATAATCTATTAAAAGATTTTAAATTTTAAAACACAAGCATATATTATCTACCATATGCTAACAACCATAGCAACCAATTTACCCAAATAAAGAAATTTAACTACCTAGACAAAAATTTCTGAATAGAATTTTCTCGAGTTTCCCAAGTATAAACAACCGAATACTCGCTCTATAGAATCCAAATAATCAATACTACTAAGCTACAGAGCTCATGTTCATCTAGATCTACCAAACTAAACAGAATATCAGACTACAGACAAGTCTGACTCAACAACCAAATCTCTCAGAACAGCAGATTCCATAATTCAGAGATAGATCATACACGTACTCCCTCAGAGATACGTGAGAAACATCGAATTCCAGTTGTCCAAACTGGCCATTCAATTCAGAAGTCCAAACACTTATTCTCACAAGAATACAGAAGAGATCCAAAACTCCTCGGAGCTAGCTTACCAGACTCACCCAAAATTATAGCTCCTAAAACCGGAGAAAACTTATCCAAAATCAGATCTCCGATTCAGATCCATAAAATTCTTCGGAGGATCCTGGACTGCCTATATCCTACCTGATCAGCTTAACCCTCGTTGATGTCTCAAGAAACGGACTGGACTAAACCCAATCCACCAGAATGATCCTCCAAGATCAACCGGGATCAAGAACAAACTCCACTCACAACCATCAGAAGAAAACAAACTTCTCTTATCCGGAAAAGAAAAGAAGATACACTGTCAAACTGCTTCCGCTGCACAACTCTGATCTGGAGTAGAAAAGAATGCTGATGATGAACACCAGCACAACTGGACAACACAACTCAGTAGATCTCTGATAACCAAGAGAAAACTCAGAAGTACCTCCAATCCTGAGCTGCTTCACCAAACTCCATCTCAAGGAACCAACCTTCAACTAGTTGAACCACCGGTATCATTCTTGGAATCCTGGCCGATAAGAAAACTAAATCTCTAGATGGGGACAACCTCTGACTTCTCTGAAGACATCCAAAAAAATGTCCAACAATCCAAGAGAATACTCAATTATCGCAAGTCAATTTTGCGATCAACCCAGCCTAGTTCCAAAAAAACTGCTCTCTCTCTTTTTACCAATCGGAACAGCTTACGCTGGACTAGCCAATCCATCGAAGAAATGGATCCACTCTACTGCTTCTGAACTCCATCTTCAGAAAACTGCTAAGCTAGAAAAATTTTCCGACACACAGAACACTCCGAGCTGCAATGCTGACACAGGTACCAAAGAATTCCCAATCCAAAGCTCTTCGAGAAACTCGGACCTCAAACCAAATAGAAACACCGTGCTGAACTCAGCCACTTCACCGAAGCAGACCTACTTCCTTAAACTTGTTCCAAAGAAATATCTTTAGAAACATCCATAGTCACTGCATCTCATCACGCAGCTACTATTTCCTGAGATATCAAAATACCATCACTCGCTTCTGCTCAGCCAACAGACCCAAACTCTACTCATCCAACTTCAAAGATGAACTTCGAACCTTAACAGGTTTCCTTCAGAGATCGATGAAATCCTTACACCGCTGGAAAGCTTACTCGAGATGGTTTAGGTTTACAGTCTCGACAGTTACACTTCCAACCTCAAACAAACAAACTCCAACCGATGGTAGTCGTGTTACACACACTACTACCATATCTACCTTTATAACTCATATTGGAAAACCCGAACAGGTAACCCAACAGATAGGTAGAAATAATACATATAAATATATATATATATCAAAATTACAAATACGCTCTCTCAAGAAGAAAACACTCCAAAGCCTAGGTATTCACTCAACCTAGCTCTTTGATACCAACTGAGACGACCCGACTTTTACTCCACAGAAAGTCGTATCATCATTAAGAAAGAAAGAGATAGAAAAGAGAAAAGAAAGAAGAGAAGGAAGAAACAACACCAGAATCTCAACAGCGGAACGAATAAATTATATTAATAACATAAGTATTACATAATATACAACATCTATCAGAATTACACAGCATATACACACATACTAGACAGTTATAAACACCTGTCTAGTTATTACAACTCAACAAAGAGATACCAACACATAGAACACACAGCGGAAACTAGATATCTAACGCCGAAGCCTCCTGCTCCATTGCTCCTCCATAATTCGTCAAAGCTAACCTGAATCCCTTGGCTACTCATAAAAAAATTTGAGTACCCAATAGTTTAAGAAAACAGAACATAAACTTCGGGTCAAACATGGGTCTGGTGTGAGTAACAGGTTAAGGTTTCTTAACTTTAAAAATCCTTTGAAAACAAAGGTATCACGTAAGACTTTCCACACATAAACATGGAAAAGTTTTTACCTTACGCTAACCAAAACATTTGATAGGAAATCTGGTGATATTATAATAGTGTCTAGGGTTTTCAAGTAAAATACAGAAATAGCTGGAATGCTTACATCTCACGTTCCAACATAGTTGGGCACAATCAAAACGTACGACACTTATTGGAGATTGGATTCCATACAATGGCAGGGCTACTGGGGTACCGCCTGTCACAGTACGTGGCTTAGATCACCGTACCGAGGATCACTCCCAATCTCCTGCAACACAAGGCCGGAACCATCCCTTACTGGACAGTCCCGAACAAGACAACCCCGGCAGTTGTTGCAATCAACTGCCCCACACAGCCGAATATAAAGGGACTTCTAGACAGGGGTAAATCTCGTCCTACTTGGCATGACCCACTTAACCTTGCTGCACCTTCCCTGTTTTAGCCATTCCTGGCTGATGAGGCTTGAGGCTACGATTAGCTTTAGAGAACACATCTCTTTGAATGCTCATCGTCCACCTGACGATGTTCTGAAAGCATTCAATCCATACAAGTTCATTCCGGGTTCGAACGAAACCGAAGGTATTATCTCGTTACACTCATTTTGGAATCACCCTCAGAGTTAACGCCGATAACCCTTGCACTCTGAATCTTCATCTTCGCTTGAGATTCACGACCTATCGTTAATTTGGATTGATGTGGTTTTTGGATATCCAAATATGGAAACCCGACCCCGGTCTCATCGAAATCCAAAACGCCATCTTTTAGGTCCAAGTTGTTTTAAAGTTTAAAACAATTCAATTCAATATTATCTATATACACGCAGATAGATAATTCACAATATCATAATAGATAGTCGACATTATCATCATAAACAGATAATTCATATCATCATCACAAACAGACAATTCGGATTATCAACTCAATGCAACCAAAGCATCCACATCACACAACACCACTTATCTCATATTTAAGATCTCAACTATTCAGGGCAATCAATATTAGTCATCATTCATAAGCAATGATTTATTAATCACCATTCTATAATTAATTTAAAATGAATTAAAATAATTACTTCTTCTTTTTATTAATTTAAAGTAAATTAAATTAATTACCTCATCCATATAAATCTTGCTTACATAACCATTAATTAATTACAAACCAATTAATTAATTACCCTTAAATAAATCACCTTAATTAATCACTCTTGATTAATTATCCTTTAATTACATTCAAGTGATAGCTTTTAATTAATTTCACAAATTAATTATTCTAAACCAAATTCAGTAATTAACCTGTAATTACTTCATTAATTAATTAATTATAATTAATTACATTAATCCTTAATTAATTACAATAATTAATTCCTTCATTGATTAATTGTTTTTAATCAATGCTTAATTACTTCATTATATTGATTAATGATCCCTAATTATTTTTATTTATAATTACCTTATTTAAATTAATTACATTAAGTAACTAATCATCAATTAAACCATATTGATTAATCGCTCTTGATTAATCACATTCAGTAATTAACTACCTTTAATTAATTCATTAGATAAATTAATTACTCCTTAATTAATTATCTTTAATAATTAATCTTTAATTAATTATACTTATTAATCACCCTAGATTAATTTCATTAAGTAATTAATTACCCTTAATTAATTACATCTCTTAATTATCTTTAAATAACTTTATTAAACAATTCTTAATTAATTACACTAAGTAATTAATTGTTAATTACTTCCACTAAGTAATTATTCTTCATATGAATTACACAAAGTAATTAATTTCCAAAACTCTTCCATTACCCAATTATCTTCCAATTTAATTACATCCAGTAATTATTTTCTTAATTACTTCACTAAGTAATTATTCTTTATTAATTACATTGAGTAATCACTTCTTAAATTATCCAGTGATTATTTTAAATTAATTAAACTTAATTAATTAATTAAAACTAATCAAAATAAACTTAATTAATTACAATTAGTAATTAATTTCTAAATTACTTCCATTAAATAATTACTTAAACAGTTCTCAAATGATTATCTTTAAATTAATTAATCTAATTAATCATTAAAATTAATCACATTAATTAATTATTAAATAATCCTAAGTTAATCATCTTCATTAATCATTAACGAAATCTTTAATTACTTTTCTAAAGTAATTAATTGAGATTAATCATTATTAATTACAAATTAAATTATCTATAAAACCCATTAATTAATCTTAAATTATTTAATTAATTAAGTGTTAATCTATAACTTAATTAATTGTTGATTATTTGATTAATAAATTTCAAATCATTAATTTAAATCAAATCTTATTTAATTAATGATTTCTTAATTACAAATTAATTTAACTTACTTAATCCTTTAATTAATTAAATTTAAACGCTTAATTACTTAATTAATTTACCAAATCATTAATTAATTAAAATAATTAATTATCCATCTTAATTACCTTAATAATATAATGAATTATAAATCATTAAGTTCTAATTAATTTTAAGATAAACCTTAATCTGATTCATGATTAAATTATCATTAACAAGGTATTTTAAAAATAATTTTCTTTTAAATTTACCATTAAATTCCATTTTAAATTTAAGATTCAAAATGATTAACCACTTAAACTTTAACCAAATTTAAATCCATTTATAAACCCAAATTGTAAAGAAACATTTATCTTATATAAAGAACTTATATAAAGATAAGTTTAAACTAAATTATTTAACTACAATTAAAACTAAGCTTTTAAAAAAATAATTAACTCAAAAATTTAAGTTAATCTTATCTATATAACTTTCCAATCAAAGGCTAGAGAAACTTTTATAAAAGAATTTTTCATAAACAAAGTTTTAAACATCTTATTGGAAAATCAATTCCTTTTTAAAATATACTTTAAACATTTGAACTTGTTTAAATCATTTAATTTTATAAATCTTTATTTATTTTAAAACTAGGATGCAAAAGTTAATTTGAATCCATTCTTTTAAATTTTGACTTAAAACTTTGTTTAAATCCAGTTTTCCAATTTTAAAATCATTTTAAAACTTAAAACCCAGACAGGTTTTAAAACCTGTCACCATACAACTGACCCGAGCCAACTCTCATCGTCTTCGAGCTAAATTTCCCCATGCTTCGAGCAACACACGAGAACGACTCGAGAAAAACACAGCTACTTCTTCACTGCTTCACCCAAACGCCACCAGAAAACAAAGAGGTGCACCGTGCATATGCACGGTGGCTCCGACCTACTCCAATCATCCACGATGACCTCTACACATCAGCGATCGCCCTCACACACCACCACGGCTATCAGCTTAACAGAATAAACTCGAAATCAAAATCGAGTATACAAACCCAAACCTGGAGCAACTTCAAAACCTGGAACATCATCGAACTCAATTCTCCGATCACCAGTGCATCGGCAATTTCGGCCATGACTTCTTTTCCAACCCCTCAATCAATTCCCAAACTCTGGTGGAGCTCGATCCACCTAAGACGATGAACGATAACGCTAAAAACCCAACCCAAAAACTAGGGTTACAGGCAAGATCGACCTTCTGCCGCCACCACATCATCTTAAACCGCCACCTGACATTTTTGCCAAAATACCAGATCCCTCTACTTCCTCCATTATAAACCTTGACCATCCAGATTGCCTTGTTCGCCAGAAAACACCCCAAACACCATTCTAAATAACTATAAACTGCTCCCATGATTCAATGTTAAAAATTATGTTTTCTGTTTTAAAAATCATGTTTTCCTATAAGGTTTCAGGTTACTAACCTAATTTAATGAATTAAAGAATTTAAATTTTAAACAAAACTAATGTTTTCCTGACCATTTTGGTATCCAGAGAAAGTTTGAATTTATTTTAACTTAATTAAATTTTTAAGCTTAAATTTATGATCAAACAAATAATTTTTGTTTGTAACTTAATTCATAACAATGATTAGATCAAGAGATAGGGGATTTAAATCAAAAATACTGGACTTGAATCTGGGAACAGAGGCATTGCAGACATCAGCATACATGCACATATCATTCATCCATATATACATGCAAATATACTTATAAATATACACACAAGCAATCTTACTTCCAGAGACAATCAAGCAACTATAATCATACTAAATTAGGCAACCATGATTTAACTTAAGTGATTATCAAAAAATGTTACTCGGCAGATATTCAAAAGAGCATAACACCGTTGAAAATGAAAAAGCTTGAACTTTTTAAAAATTGAGTTGCTCCTTATCCAAACTATATGCATGCAGGCCTGATTTCTGCTTTACTTCCAGGTTTGAAAATGCAGACATGATTTTGCAAGAATTGATTCCAGGTTGAAAAGAAATGCAGGTTTGAATTTGATACCGATCTACAGTTTTACTTGCATGCTGATGATTTCCACAGGAAGAAATGCAGACATTTGATTTTTGAAACTGAACAAGTTATGTTTTTGGAATTAATTTGTATGCTTAAGTTGCTTGATAATTTCCGGTTTTGCTTTGAAGAATTGGTTTGAGGAAATTGATTTTTAGATTTGAAGAGTAATGTTTTCAGGTTTTTGTGATTTATATTTTTTTTCCTTTTGTTTGAGGAGATGATTTTCAGATTTTCTTTCTTTCTTTGATTCACTAAGCTTTTGATTAAGATAGGAAAAAGAGTGAAGGGGAAGAAAATATGATTTATAAATGCTGAAATAAATTTTACAAAATAAAAGAAAAGGAAAAAATAAAATGACACTTGCCAAATACTTTAATTTGTTAGCTAACACATGTTATTTGATTACTTAATATGTTAACACTTGTTGTTTGATTATTTCATATGTTAACACATGTCTTGTTTAAATTTTCTTTTTATTTTAAATGTTAATAAAAGTTTTACTTAATTTATTTATACTTATGTAAATATATATGTGAATTACTTATGTAAAGAAAATGTAATAAAAAAATTATAAATTAAAGCTTGTCCAAATATTTTAAGAATCTATTATTTTGAATTTCAAAATAAATTCCAAATTCAAATTAAACTTTTGAAAACCAAATTAAAATCAACTTATTCAATTTAATATGATAATTCCATTTTCTTATTTTAATTCTTTTTATAGTTATGTGGAAAAATAATGCATTATTAATATGGCTTGAAAATAACAAATTTAACAATTTTAAAATGACTTATAAAAGAGATTATAAATAACTTCTATTATTAAATGAATTAAGATCATATGTTATATTGTATTTTAAACTTCTATTTCGAATTAAGTAATATTTAAAAGAAATAAAACAAACTTTTTATTTAAATTTAAAAATTATGCTAAGATATAATTTTAAACTAACATTTATTTTAAGTATTTACAAATCATATAGTTATTAATTAAATAACTTTGAAAAGCTCAATATTAATTTAAATCAAAATTTCCAAATTACTAAATATATTATTAGAATTTGAAAACAAAACATTATTTATTTATTTATTTAAATTCCAAATCAAAGATTATCTAAAATATATATACAAATATATATATATATATATACATTGTAGATAAAAACATTTATTTAGCTTTTAAAAGATATAATCACTAGTTAAATATTTATTTAATTAGATTATTAAACCAATTCATATTTTATTAATCAATATTATCAAATCAATTTAATTTTAGATAAAAATTATTAAATTGATATTGCCAAAAATTCTGAAATATCACATTCCTTCCCCCTAAAAAGAATTTCGTCCCTGAAATTAAAAACAAAGGTAATTTAATAATCTATTAAAAGATTTTAAATTTTAAAACACAAGCATATATTATCTACCATATGCTAACAACCATAGCAACCAATTCACCCAAACAAACAAATTTAACTACCCAGACAAAAATTTCCGAATAGAATTTTCTCGAGTTTCCCAAGTATAAACACGGGGATACTCGCTCTACAAAATCCAAACAATCAATACTACTAAGCTACAGAGCTCCTGCTCGTCTAGATCTACCAAACTAAACAGAATATCAAACTACAGACAAGTCTGACTCAACAACCAAATCTCCCAGAACAGCAGATTCCATAATTCAGAGATAGATCATACACGTGCTCCCTCAGAGATACGTGAGACACATCGAATTCCAGTTGTCCAAACTGGCCATTCAATTCAGAAGTCCAAACACTTATTCTCACAAGAATACAGAAGAGATCCAAAACTCCTCGGAGCTAGCTTACCAGACTCACCCAAAATTTATAGCTCCTAAAACCGGAGAAAACTTATCCAAAATCAGATCTCCGATTCAGATCCATAAAATTCTTCGGAGGATCCTGGACTGCCTATATCCTACCTGATCAGTTAACCCTCGTTGATGTCTCAAGAAACGGACTGGACTAAACCCAATCCACCAGAATGATCCTCCAAGATCAACCGGGATCAAGAACAAACTCCACTCACAACCATCAGAAGAAAACAAACTTCTCTTATCCGGAAAAGAAAAGAAGATACACTGTCAAACTGCTTCCGCTGCACAACACTGATCTGGAGTAGAAAAGAATGTTGATGATGAACACCAGCATAACTGGACAACACAACTCAGTAGATCTCTGATAACCAAGAGAAAACTCAGAAGTACCTCCAATCCTGAGCTGCTTCACCAAACTCCATCTCAAGGAACCAACCTTCAACTAGTTGAACCACCGGTATCATTCTTGGAATCCTGGTCGATAAGAAAACTAAATCTCTAGATGGGGACAACCTCTGACTTCTCTGAAGACATCCAAAAAAATCTCCAACAATCCAAGAGAATACTCAATTATCGCAAGTCAATTTTGCGATCAACCCAGCCTAGTTCCAAAAAAAGCTGCTCTCTCTCTCTTTTTACCAATCGGAACAGCTTACACTGGACTAGCCAATCCATCGAAGAAATGGATCCACTCTACTGCTTCTGAACTCCATCTCCAGAAAACTGCTACGCCAGAAAACTTTGCCGACACACAGAACACTCCGAGCTGCAATGCTGACACAGATACCAAAGAATTCCCAATCCAAAGCTCTTCGAGAAACTCGGACCTCAAACCAAACAGAAACACCCTGCTGAACTCAGCCACTTCACCGAAGCAGACCTACTTCCTTAAACTTGTTCCAAAGAAATATCTTTAGAAACATCCATAGTCACTGCATCTCATCACGCAGCTACTATTTCCTGAGGTATCAAAATACCATCACTCGCTTCTGCTCAGCCAACAGACCCAAACTCTACTCATCCAACTTCAAAGATGAACTTCGAACCTTAACAGGTTTCCTTCAGAGATCGATGAAATCCTTACACCGCTGCAAAGCTTACTCGAGATGGTTTAGGTTTACAGTCTCGACAGTTACACTTCCAACCTCAAACAAACAAACTCCAACCGATGGTAGTCGTGTTACACACACTACTACCCTATCTACCTTTATAACTCATATTGGAAAACCCGAACAAGTAACCCAACAGATAGGTAGAAATAATACATATAAATATATATATCAAAATTACAAATACGCTCTCTCAAGAAGAAAACACTCCAAAGCCTAGGTATTCACTCAACCTAGCTCTTTGATACCAACTGAGACGACCCGACTTTTACTCCACAGAAAGTCGTATCATCATTAAGAAAGAAAGAGATAGAAAAGAGAAAAGAAAGAAGAGAAGGAAGAAACAACACCAGAATCTCAATAGCGGAACGAATAAATTATATTAATAACATAAGTATTACATAATATACAACATCTATCAGAATTACACAGCATATACACACATACTAGACAGTTATAAACACCTGTCTAGTTATTACAACTCAATACAACTCAACAAAGAGATACCAACACATAGAACACACAGCGGAAACTAGATATCTAACGCCGAAGCCTCCTGCTCCATTGCTCCTCCATAATTCATCAAAGCTAACCTGAATCCCTTGGCTACTCATAAAAAAATTTGAGTACCCAATAGTTTAAGAAAACAGAAGATAAACTTCGGGTCAAACATGGGTCTGGTGTGAGTAACAGTTTAAGGTTGCTGAACTTTAAAAATCCTTTGAAAACAAAGGTATCACGTAAGACTTCCCACACATAAACATGGAAAAGTTTTTACCTTACGCTAACCAAAACATTTGATAGGAAATCTGGTGATATTATAATAGTGTCTAGGGTTTTCAAGTAAAATACAGAAATAGCTGGAATGCTTACATCTCACGTTCCAACATAGTTGGGCACAATCAAAACGTACGACACTTATTGGAGATTGGATTCCATACAATGGCAGGGCTACTGGGGTACCGCCTGTCACAGTACGTGGCTTAGATCACCATACCGAGGATTACTCCCAATCTCCTGCAACACAAGGCCGGAACCATCCCTTACTGGACAGTCCCGAACAAGACAACCCCGGCAGTTGTTGCAATCAACTGCCCCACACAGCCGAATATAAAGGGACTTCTAGACAGGGGTAAATATCATCCTACTTGGCATGACCCACTTAACCTTGCTGCACCTTCCCTGTTTTAGCCATTCCCGGCTGATGAGGCTTGAGGCTACGATTACCTTTAGAGAACACATCTCTTAGAATGCTCATCGTCCACCTGACGATGTTCTGAAAGCATTCAATCCATACAAGTTCGTTCCGGGTTCGAACGAAACCGAAGGCATTATCTCGTTACACTCATTTTGGAATCACCCTCAGAGTTAACGCCGATAACCCTTGCACTCTGAATCTTCATCTTCACTTGAGATTCATGACCTATCGTTAATTTGGATTGATGTGGTTTTTGGATATCCAAATATGGAAACCCGACCCCGGTCTCATCGAAATCCAAAACGCCATCTTTTAGGTCCAAGTTGTTTTAAAGTTTAAAAAAATTCAATTCAATATTATCTATATACACGCAGATAGATAATTCACAATATCATAATAGATAATCAACATTATATCATAAACAGATAATTCATATCATCATCACAAACAGATAATTCGGATTATCAACTCAATGCAACCAAAGCATCCATATCACACAACATCACTTATCTCATATTTGAGACCTCAACTATTCAGGGAAACCAATATTAATCGTCATTCATAAGAAATGATTTATTAATCACCATTCTATGATTAATTTAAAATGAATTAAATTAATTAATTCTTCTTTAATTAATTTAAAGTAAATTAAATTAATTACTTCATCCATATAAATCTTGCTTACATAACTATTAATTAATTACAAATCAATTAATTAATTCCCTTAAATAAATCACCTTAATTAATCACTCTTGATTAATTATCCTTTAATTACATTCAAGTGATAGCTTTTAATTAATTTCACAAATTAATTATTCTAAACCAAATTCAGTAATTAACCTGTAATTACTTTATTTATTAATTAATTATAATTAATTACATTAATCCTTAATTAATTACAATAATTAATTCCTTTATTGATTAATTGTTTTTAATCAATGCTTAATTACATCATTATATTGATTAATGATCCCTAATTATTTTTATTTATAATTACCTTATTTAAATTAATTACATTAAGTAATTAATCATCAATTAAACCATATTGTTAATCATTCTTGATTAATCACATTCAGTAATTAACTACCTTTAATTACTTCATTAGATAAATTAATAACTCCTTAATTAATTATCTTTAATAATTAATGTTTATTAATTATACTTATTAATCACCCTAGATTAATTTCATTAAGTAATTAATTACCCTTAATTAATTACATCTCTTAATTTTCTTTAAATAACTTTATTAAACAATTCTTAATTAATTACACTAAGTAATTAATTATTAATTACTTCCACTAAGTAATTATTCTTCATATGAATTACACAAAGCAATTAATTTCCAAAACTTTTCCATTACCCAATTATCTTCCAATTTAATTACATCCAGTAATTATTTTCTTAATTACTTCACTAAGTAATTATTCTTTATTAATTACATTGAGTAATCACTTCTTAAATTATCCAGTGATTATTTTAAATTAATTAAACTTAATTAATTAATTTAAACTAATCAAAATAAACTTAATTAATTATAATTAGTAATTAATTTCTAAATTACTTCCATTAGATAATTACTTAAACAGTTCTCAAATGATTGTCTTTAAATTAATTAATCTAATTAATTATTAAAATTAATCACATTAACTAATTATTAAATAATCCTAAGTTAATGATCTTCATTAATCATTAACAAAATCTTTAATTACTTTTCTAAAGTAATTAACTGTGATTAATCATTATTAATTACAAATTAAATTATCTATAAAACCCATTAATTAATCTCAAATTATTTAATTAATTAAGTGTTAATCTATAACTTAATTAATTGTTGAGTATTTGATTAATAAATTTCAAATCATTAACTTAAATCAAATCTTATTTAATTAATGATTTCTTAATTACAAATCAATTTAACTTACTAAATCCTTTAATTAATTAAATTTAAACCCTTAATTACTTAACTAATTAACCAAATCATTAATTAATTAAAATAATTAATTATCCATATTAATTACCTTAATAATTTAAAGAATTATAAATCATTAAGTTCTAATTAATTTTAAGATAAACCTTAATCTTATTCATGATTAAATTATCATTAACAAGGTATTTTAAAAAATTTTGCTTTTAAATTTACCATTAAATTCCATTTTAAATTTAAGATTCAAAATGATTAACTACTTAAACTTAAACCAAATTTAAATCCATTTATAAACCCAAATTGTATAGAAACATTTATCTTATATAAAGAACTTATATAAAGATAAGTTTAAACTAAATTACTTAATTACAATTAAAACTAAGCTTTTAAAAAAAATACTCAAAAATTTAAGTTAATCTTATCTATATAACTTTCCAATCAAAGGCTAGAGAAACTTTTACAAAATAATTTTTCATAAACAAAGTTTCAAACATCTTATTGGAAAATCATTTCCTTTGTAAAATATACTTTAAACATTTGAACTTGTTTAAATCATTTAAATTTATAAATCTTTATTTATTTTAAAACTAGGATGCAAAAGTTAATTTGAATCCATTCTTTTAAAATTTGATTTAAAACTTTGTTTAAATCCAGTTTTCCAATTTGAAAATCATTTTAAAACTTAAAACCCAGACAGGTTTTAAAACCTGTCACCATACAACTGACCCGAGCCAACTCTCATCGTCTTCGAGCTAAATTTCCCCATGCTTCGAGCAACACACGAGAACGACTCGAGAAAAACACAGCTACTTCTTCACTGCTTCACCCAAACGCCACCAGAAAACAAAGAGGTGCACCGTGCACATGCACGGTGGCTCCGACCTACTCCAATCATCCACGATGACCTCTACACATCAGCGATCGCCCTCACACACCACCACGGCCATCAACTTAACAGAATAAACTCGAAATCAAAATCGAGTATACAAACCCAAACCTGGAGCAACTTCAAAACCTGGAACATCATCGAACTCAATTCTCCGATCACCAGTGCATCGGCAATTTCGGCCACGACTTCTTTTCCAACCCCTCAATCAATTCCCAAACTCTGGTGGAGCTCGATCCACCAGAGACGATGAACGATAACGCTAAAAGCCCAACCCAAAAACTAGGGTTACAGGCAAGATCGACCTCCTACCACCGCCACATCATCTTAAACTACCACCTGACATTTTTGCCAAAATACCAGATCCCTCTACTTCCTCCATTATGAACCCTGACCATCCTGATTGCTTTGTTCGCCAGAAAACACCCCAAACACCATTTCCAAATAACTATGAACTGCTCCCATGATTCAATGTTAAAAATTATGTTTTCTGTTTTAAAAATCATGTTTTCCTATAAGATTTCAGATTACTAACTTAATTTAATGAATTAAAGAATTTAAATTTTAAACAAAACTAATGTTTTCTTAACCATTTTGGTTTCCATAGAAAGTTTGAATTTATTTTAACTTAATTAAATTTTTAAGCTTAAATTTATGATCAAACAAACAATTTTTGTTTGTCACTTAATTCATAACAATGATTAGATCAAGAGATAGGGGATTTAAATCAAAAATACTGGACTTGAATCTAGGAACAGAGGCATTGTAGACATCAGCATACATGCACATATCATTCATCCATATATACACACAAATATACTTATAAATACACACACAAGCAATCTTACTTTCAGAGACAATCAGGCAACTAGAATCATACTAAATTAGGCAACCATGATTTAACTTAAGCGATTATCAAAAAATGTTACTCACCTGATATTCAGAAGAACAGGGCACCATTGAAAATGAATGTGACGCCCCACCTCTATACCCACGCTAGCCTAGAACATTATTGTGAATGCTGTCAACTAGCACGGAGAATAAGGCTGTTGAGGAGCGACCATCTGTATAATTGCTTTGTGCGAGTACCGATATAACGGATAAAAATATAACTTTTCATCTCAAGAGGAAATCCGACATACCGACACAAACTCAAAGCTACTACACAGTGGCTATAATATCTTCGGAAACAAATATAGAAATAAGCATAACACAAATCAGTCACAGACAATTCATATCACAAAGGCGGAATAAGATATGAATATTACACTAGAAAGTGTACATCAGAGTAGTGGTCTAAAAATATCCACAATATCACAAAAGAATAGTTACATGAACTACATAAAAGAATAAGTATACATTATGGAGTCTATATCTCAAATGTATACAACAAAAAACTACTAATCTAAGTAGTTAACCAAAAGCAAGAGAAATCAATCCCAAGAGAGAAGTCAAGCAGAAGCACCTGTAACATCTCGGTCTGACCCGAGTATTATTTAATAAGAAAATAATAAACGGATCAGTCTAACTATAAATATCAGATGAAACGATATAGAATAAGAGATATGACTAAACACATAATAATCACAATGCCAAGCTGTGATATATATATATATACACACACACACACACTTAGTTGATAATCATCAAGAGATTAATCAATGTCACCAAATCTACACAAGAATCAAAGAAACGTCATACTCCTTTTTTCGATCACCATACCATAAATATTGACGCTAATATCAATATCAATCACAAAAGTCAATGACACACAAATTCCAGAAGACTACCCAAGAAATCCAAAAATCACTAAAGTCAATGACACACAAATTCACCAATGCACAAATATTGATAAAACTTATCAATGGAAATCACGAAAATTGGTGAAACACAAATTCTAGGAATCTACACAAGAAATCCAAAAATCACAAAGGGGGGAGGCCTATCACAAACGGGAGCATAAAGCCCACCAACACGTGTATCACAAACGGAACGCTAATTCCATGGTCGCTAACCATCACAAATTGAGCCGAAGCTCCACAAACGGCCCGAAGACCATGGGTTGCTACCCCATCACAAATTGAGTCAAAACTTCACAAAACGGGGTTTAGTCTCCCTCGCAGACAAAGAGACATCGCACATTGCTAGTCTAAATCACAAAGATGATCGTCATGATCAACGAGAAGTGTCAATTACACTAAGCTAGTAAATATATGAGTTTAGCTTCATGTTCCATAACCACTTGCTTAACTTAAATATTTACGAACAAACTGTAAATCTCCACTAGAAAATTGTCACAAGAGGTTCAATCGAACAAGTCCAAGAATTAACCGACAAAGTAAACGCAAGCGTTTCATACCACTTGTTTTACTAAGCCGTTTAATTAGATTTCTCATACGAGTGAGGTAAAGGTTTGTATATACTAATAGATTGGAAAACGATTTTATAAACGAATTTGGTATTAAAATAGTATTGAAATCGTTTGAGGAAAGAGTTTTGATATTTACTACTAGTATAGAAAACCTTTATATTTTTAAAGTGACAAATCATGAAGAAGATTGTAAGAACAATCAATCACAAAAATCACATACGAAGACGTGAATAAAATCCAAAGAAATCGATAAAGGATCCATCGAAATGGATATTCAAAAATCCCTAAAAAGAGTCATCAAAGTCATAATAGATGATAACAACAAATAGGATTATCACGAATCGATTTAAATTGGAATTTCAATCCAAAAAGGCAAATTGGACTCAAACAGCAGGTTCAGTCGACTGAACAGAGTTTTCAGTCGACTGACCTTGTGCCTGAAAATTTTCCAGGTTCAGGAAACTTTCTGTTTCCAATTTCAGTCGACTGTGCAGAGTTTTTCAGTCGACTGAATCATGCCTGGAAACTCTCGGGTTTCAGGTTCAGTCGACTGAACAGAGTTTTCAGTCGACTGAATCATGCCTGGGCTGTTTTTCAGCCTTATTCAAATGAAGAGCAAACTCTTCCAAAATGCAACCGGACGAACATTGGCTCTAAGGGTTTATGCCAATCGGCAACCCGGCCCTATATGCTCCTCGATGCATCACCAAAAGCATGATCAAACATCCATAAAAGGATTTCACACAAATTTGACTTAAAAACCCAAAAATTGGAGTATTCACAAAACCAATCCAAATCAAGAGCAAATGCACATGAAGAAGTGTTAGGAATTCATACCCAACAAGCAAAGATAATTATAGTCATAGATGTGAGATAAAAATCTCACCTTTTCACAAAATCGAACAAGAAGAAGCTTGAAAGCAAATGGAGAATCAACCTCTCTTCAACACAACCCAATTGAGCTTGAATCTAAGCTCAAAAACAAGAACATTCCCAAAATTAGGTTTAGGAATTTCTGAAATTGGTAAGAGAACAAGTTGGAGAAGAAGAAGAGAAGCTTACCAATGGGTTCTTCTTGAGTTTGGAGCTAGGAATTTGATTTGCAAGAGAAACTAGGGTTTTGGAGTTTTAATTTCCAATCTCTCCCACCATTAAAGCTAAGAAAAGTGAAAAGAGAAAGAAGTGAGGGAGAATGGGGAGAGTGGTTCAGTTTTGGAGTACAAGTTAACATAGGGCTGAGCCCAAAAACCAAACCCAAAGTAAAAAGTAGCAAAAATCAACTTTCTCCAAACATATCGAAGCTTATACTCAAAAAGGTCGCAAACGGCATTTTAAACTCAATGGGAGTGGTCCCGAGTCCTAATTCGACCGTATGCAAAAAGTTGCTTTTTGGACTAAAATCCGACTAACGATAAAATATTTAAATAAAATATTTAAATATAAAATCGATAAATATGCGGGTTGTTACAGACTCCCCTCCTTAAAGAAATTGCGTCCTCGCAATATTACAAGAAGAAGATATATAGTAACAACCATAAAAGCATATTCAACACAAAAGAAGTTTGAAATAAGAAGTTCACCTCAAAGAGCATGAGAAAGTAAGTCCGGATGTGTACGCTCGATGTACTCTCTAGATTCCTAAGAACAATCCTTAGGATTTGAAGACCATTGAACTTTAACAAGCGGAACATCTTTATTTCGAAGTCGTTTGACTTCCGAAGCAATGATACGAATAGGATGTTGCTCATAAGTTAAATTAGGCGAAACTTCAGTCTCTTCCACAACACCGGGCTCAAGAACAGAATCGGAATCTCGAAGACATTTCTGAAGTTGAGAAACGTGAAACACGTCATGCATAGCAGAAAACTGAGCCGGTAATAAAAGGTTATAAGCCATGGAACCAATACGTTCGGTGATAGGAAATGGCCCAATATATCGAGGCGCTAGTTTTCCCGATCGACTGAAACGTACAACACCTTTCATAGGTGACACACGAATGAACACAAGATCTCCCACAGAAAATTCTAAGTTCCTTCTCCGGTTATCGGCATAGGATTTTTGTCTACTCTGGGCTTCTTTCATCCTATGACGAATAAGATTAATCTTTTCTGTGGAATCACGAATAAGATCTGGACCTAAAACCAGCTTCTCACCGGCCTCAAGCCAACAAGAAGGAGATCGGCATGGCCTTCCATAGAGTGCCTCGAAAGGTGCCATACCAATACTAGATTGGAAGCTATTATTATAGGAAAATTCAACAAGTGAAATATGATCTTCCCAACTTCCACCAAAATCAAGAACACAAGCACGAAGAAGATCTTCAAGAGTTTGATTCACACGCTCGGTTTGTCCATCGGACTGAGGATGATAAGCGGTGCTAAAATTGAGCTTCGTTCCCAAAGCTTTTTGAAGACTCTTCCAAAATCCACTAGTAAACAATGGATCACGATCACTAACAATAGAAGTAGGGACTCCATGCAATTTAACAATCTCTTTGATAAAGAGTTTGGCCAAAAGAGGAACGGTTCGGTTAGACCGAACGGGAATAAAATGGGCAGATTTAGTAAGCCTATCTATAATCACCCATAAGCTATCATGACCCGAACGAGAACGGGGAAGGCCATCTATAAAATCCATGGAAATTTGATCCCACTTCCAAACTGGAATTTCTAAAGGTTGCAATAACCCCCCGGGCCTTTGATGTTCGGCCTTAACGAGTTGGCAAGTCATGCAACACTTAACAAAGTTAGCAATATCGAGTTTCATTCCCTCCCAATAATAAAGTCGCTTCATATCCGCGTACATTTTACTACTACCGGGATGAATGGTAAATTTAGAGTGATGAGAATCTTCTAAAATATCTTTACGAAGATCACCAATATTTGGCACGACAAGTCTACCAAATTTCCGAATGCCGCCACGAGAATCGATATCAAAGTCTTTCAATCCTTCAATATCAATTTTATCCCTAATATTTTGGCCAAGAAGAGCCAATTCAGGATCTAACCCTTGAGCTTCAAGAATGCGATCTAAAAGAGAAGGATGAGCCTCAAGGCTACATAAAGCAAGAGATGAACATAAATCGGGAACACGGTCTCGAATCTCACAAGTGGTTAAGATCTCGAGATCGTTCCATTCGGATATCATCATAGAAACAACAGCTTGTTGTTTACGGCTAAGAGCATCGGCGACACGATTACCCTTACCGGGAGTATAAAGAATATCAAGATCATATGGTGCAAGAAATTCGAGCCAACGCTGTTGACGCAAATTAAGTTCCTTTTGAGAGAATAAATATTTCAAAGACTTATGATCTGTGTAAAGAACAAATTTCCCTCCTAAGAGATAATGACGCCAAATCCGAAGAGCAAAAACAATAGCCGCGAGCTCTAAATCATGAGTGGCATATCTAGTCTCAGCAGGCTTTAATTGCCTAGAAGCATAAGCAATAACATGTTCCTTTTGCATAAGAACGGCACCCAAACCAATGCGACTAGCATCGGTATAAACAACGAAATCTTGATTCCCATCGGGAATCACAAGAATAGGAGCATCAGAAAGAAGTTCTTTTAATTTCTGAAAAGAAGCTTCACATTTGTCCAACCAAATGTATTTAACACCTTTCTTCGTCAAGCTAGTGAGAGGCACGGCAATTTTAGAAAAGTCTTTAATAAAACGACGGTAATAGCCCACCAATCCAAGAAAACTACGAATCTTTGTCATACTCTCCGGTCTCTTCTAATCTTGAATTGCTTCAATCTTTGAAGGAACCACGGAAATTCCGGATTCGAAAATAATGTGACCGAGAAACTTCACACGAGATTGCCAAAAGTGGCATTTAGAAAATTTTGCCTTTAATTGATTACTCCTAAGAGTTTTCAACACAATCCGAAGATGTTTTTCATGCTCCTCCTCGGTTTTCGAATACACAAGAATATCATCGATAAAGATGAGAACAAACCGGTCGAGAAAGTCTTTGAAAACTCGATTCATTAAGTCAACGAAATAAGCCGGGGCATTCGTTAACCCAAATGGCATAACAAGCCATTCATAAGATCCATACCGAGTACGGAACGATGTCAAAGGAATGTTATCCTCTGCAATACGAAGCTGATGAAAACCGGTAGCCAAGTCCAATTGTGAAAAGACTCTAGCACCACTAAGTTGATCGAATATATCATCAATCCGAGGTAAAGGATATTTATTTTTGATAGTAAGATCATTAAGCTTGCGGTAGTCAACGCAAAGCCTAAGTGTTCCATCGGATTTCTTCACGAAAATAGCCGAAGCTCCCCAAGGCGAGGAACTAGAGCGAATAAATTGCTTCGTCGCCAATTCGGATAATTGTTTACGCATCTCCTCGTTTTCTTTATTGGACATACGATACGGAGGACGAGTGATAGGTTGAGCTCCAGGAATAAGATTAATTCTGAACTCAATTGCTCGCTTAGGTGGTAATCCTAAAACGGGCTCGAATATGTCGGAAAATTCACGAACGACATGAATAAGAGAAATAATATCACCCTCATCATCATCGTCGTCATCACGAGGATATAAAGAATATAAAGATGCAGCCAAAGCAGGATCTGAATCTTTAAGAATAAAAGAAACCTGATTAACAGATTGAGGATGTCGAAGATGAATAGTCCGCTCAGGACATAGGATATGAGCTTCATAACGGTTAAGCCAATCTATTCCCAAAATCATTCCAAAGCCTAAATAACGCATGACATGCAAATCGGCTCGGAAAGAAAAATCACACAAAATAATCTCGACATCTTTACACAATAAACTGATTGTTGTGGATCCACCAACCGGATTCGCAATTCTCAAAGAAGTCATTAAACACAAAACATCCAAAGAAAAAGTATCAACAAGTTCTTTTGATATAAAAGAATGGGACGCACCCGTATCAAAAAGAACTCGAATAGGATGATCACGAAATAAAATAATTCCATCTAGAATAGAATGAGAATACCTTGGCCACGAGATGTGTTGCCAGGGGCTTGAGCAACATTTAACTTTCCCTCCTTCTTGCCCTGAAGCTTGGGGCATGAAGATATAACATGACCGGGAACTTTGCAGTAGCGACAAGAAAGAGACTTTGGGCACTTGTTCGCATAATGGTCCTTCGAACCACAATTATAGCATTCCCCACGACCAAAGGAAGAAGTCTTTGCCACGGAGGTTGCTTGCTTCCCTTTCTTATTGGGATAAGGGCCTTTAAATTTGTTTGGCCTCTTCTTGTTGTTGAAGTTTGGTTTGGAACCCACCACTTCAACATCATTCTCCTTATCCGCCTCTTCAAGACGAAGAGCAATATCAACGAGTTGGTCGAAAGAAACTTCTAACTTTAGAAGTAATGGCTTCTTGAGACTTTTGTTTAAGCCATAGACGAATCTCTGATTCTTCTTAAGAGGGGTGTTGATGTATTCAACCCCATATTTGGAAAGCGACTCGAAGGAGGCGACGTAATCAGTCACGGAGGACTCACCTTGAACAAGGTCTATAAATCGTCGAGCCAATGTCACTTTTTCTGCTTCTGGTACGAATTTTAACTCGAAGCGCTCTCGGAATTTCTCCCAAGTGAGATCCGCTTCATTAATCTCAGAAATAAGAAGCTCGTACCAGTCCAATGCTCTTTCTCGGAGCATACTAGAGGCCACCTGAACTCGGTGAAGGTCAATAAGATTCATGCGAGAAAAGATACGATCGCATGACCTTAGCCAGGCCTGTACTTCAATAATAGTTTCGGAACCTCTGAATGGCTCCCCACCCAAATTAGTGTAATCGCTACACAAGCGTGCAAATGCCGACGTTGGGTGAGTAGGTTCCGGGTTAGCTCCAGCTGCTTGAGCATTTGTCACTAAATCAAGAAGCTGTTGAGCAGTCATAAAAACTCCATCCTGGGGCGGAGTGCTAGATGGCACGGCTCTGGGGCGGCCAGGTCTAGACATTTCTCTTCCTTTAGAAAGAAAGAAGAGGAAGAAAAAGGTTATTCACCAAATTGAATATCAAGCAATCTTGATAGACAAAACAAGGAATCATAAAAGAAAATAGGATAGAACGGTACGTAGACCCGAATAAAATCCTAAAGCACGACTCCTAAGATGAACTTAGGACGATGATCCTTGTTATAATATCCCATATTGTTCCGAAGTTTGGCTCTGATACCAAGCTGTGACGCCCCACCTCTATACCCAAGCTAGCCAAGAACATTATTGTGAATGCTGTCAACTAGCACGGAGAATAAGGCTGTTGAGGAGCGACCATCTGTATAATTGCTTTGTGCGAGTACCGATATACCGGATAAAAATATAACTTTTCATCTCAAGAGGAAATCCGACATATCGACACAAACTCAAAGCTACTACACAGTGGCTATAATATCTTCGGAAACAAATATAGAAATAAGCATAACACAAATCAGTCACAGACAATTCATATCACAAAGGCGGAATAAGGTATGAATATTACACTAGAAAGTGTACATCAGAGTAGTGGTCTAAAAAGATCCACAATATCACAAAAGAATAGTTACATGAACTACACAAAAGAATAAGTATACATTATGGAGTCTATATCTCAAATGTATACAACAAAAAACTACTAATCTAAGTAGTTAACCAAAAGCAAGAGAAATCAATCCCAAGAGAGAAGTCAAGCAGAAGCACCTGTAACATCTCGGTCTGACCCGAGTATTATCTAATAAGAAAATAATAAACGGATCAGTCTAACTATAAATATCAGATGAAACGATATAGAATAAGAGATATGACTAAACACATAATAATCACAATGCCAAGCTGTGATATATATATATATATATATATATATATATATATATACTAAGTTGATAATCATTAAGAGATTAATCAATGTCACCAAACCTACACAAGAATCAAAGAAACGTCATACTCCTTTTTTCGATCACAATACCATAAATATTGACGTTAATATCAATATCAATCACAAAAGTCAATGACACACAAATTCCAGAAGACTACCCAAGAAATCCAGAAATCACTAAAGTCAATGACACACAAATTCACCAATGCACAAATATTGATAAAACTTATCAATGGAAATCACGAAAATTGGTGAAACACAAATTCTAGAAATCTACACAAGAAATCCAGAAATCACAAAGGGGGGAGGCCTATCACAAAATGGAGTATAAAGCCCACCAACACGTGTATCACAAACGGAACGCTAATTCCATGGTCGCTAACCATCACAAATTGAGCCGAAGCTCCACAAACGGCCCGAAGACCATGGGTTACTACCCCATCACAAATTGAGTCGAAACTCCACAAAACGGGGTTTAGTCTCCCTCGCAGACAAAGAGACATCGCACATTTCTAGTCTAGATCACAAAGATGATTGTCATGATCAACGAGAAGTGTCAATTACACTAAGCTAGTAAATATATGAGTTTAGCTTCATGTCCCATAACCACTTGCTTAACTTAAATATTTACGAACAAACTGTAAATCTCCACTAGAAAATTGTCACAAGAGGTTCAATCGAACAAGTCCAAGAATTAACCGACAAAGTAAACGCAAGCGTTTCATACCACTTGTTTTACTAAGCCGTTTAATTAGATTTCTCATACGAGTGAGGTAAAGGTTTGTATATACTAATAGATTGGAAAACGGTTTTATAAACGAATTTGGTATTAAAATAGTATTGAAATCGTTTGAGGAAAGAGTTTTGATATTTACTACTAGTATAGAAAACCTTTATATTTTTAAAGTGACAAATCACGAAGAAGATTGTAAGAACAATCAATCACAAAAATTCACATACGAAGACGTGAATAAAATCGAAAAAAATCGATAAAGGATCCATCAAAATGGATATTCAAAAATCCCTAAAAAGAGTCATCAAAGTCATAATAGATGATAACAACAAATAGGATTATCACGAATCGATTTAAATTGGAATTTCATCCAAAAAGGCAAATTGGACTCAAACAGCAGGTTCAGTCGACTGAACAGAGTTTTCAGTCGACTGACCATGTGCCTGGAAATTTTCCAGGTTCAGGAAACTTTCTGTTTCCAGTTTCAGTCGACTGTGCAGAGTTTTTCAGTCGACTGAATCATGCCTGGAAACTCTCGGGTTTCAGGTTCAGTCGACTGAACAGAGTTTTCAGTCGACTGAATCATGCCTGGGCTGTTTTTCAGCCTTATTCAAATGAAGAGCAAACTCTTCCAAAATGCAACCGGACGAACATTGGCTCTAAGGGTTTATGCCAATTGGCAACCCGGCCCTATATGCTCCTCGATGCATCACCAAAAGCATGATCAAACATCCATAAAAGGATTTCACACAAATTTGACTTAAAAACCCAAAAATTGGAGTATTCACAAAACCAATCCAAATCAAGAGCAAATGCACATGAAAAAGTGTTAGGAATTCATACCCAACAACCAAAGATAATTATAGTCATAGATGTGAGATAAAAATCTCACCTTTTCACAAAATCGAACAAGAAGAAGCTTGAAAGCAAATGGAGAATCAACCTCTCTTCAACACAACCCAATTGAGCTTGAATCTAAGCTCAAAAACAAGAACATTCCCAAAATTAGGTTTAGAAATTTCTGAAATTGGTAAGAGAACAAGTTGGAGAAGAAGAAGAGAAGCTTACCAATGGGTTCTTCTTGAGTTTGGAGCTAGGAATTTGATTTGCAAGAGAAACTAGGGTTTTGGAGTTTTAATTTCCAATCTCTCCCACCATTAAAGCTAAGAAAACTGAAAAGAGAAAGAAGTGAGGGAGAATGGGGAGAGTGGTTCAGTTTTGGAGCATAAGTTAACATAGGGCTGAGCCCAAAAACCAAACCCAAAGTAAAAAGTAGCAAAAATCAACTTTCTCCAAACATATCGAAGCTTATACTCAAAAAGGTCGCAAACGGCATTTTAAACTCAATGGGAGTGGTCCCGAGTCCTAATTCGACCGTATGCAAAAAGTAGCTTTTCGGACTAAAATCCAACTAACGATAAAATATTTAAATATAAAATCGATAAATATGCGGGTTGTTACAATGAAAAGGCTTGAACTTTTTAAAAATTGAGTTGCTCCTTATCCAAAATACATGCATGCAGGCCTGATTTCTGCTTTACTTCCAGGTTTGAAAATGTAGACATGATTTTGCAAGAATTGGTTCCAGGTTGAAAAGAAATGCAGGTTTGAATCTGATACTGATCTACAGTTTTACTTTCATGCTGATGATTTCCAGAGGAAGAAATGCAGACATTTGATTTTGAAACTGAACAAGTTATGTTTTTGGAATTGAATTTGCATGCTTAATTTGCTTGATAATTTCTGGTTTTACTTTGAAGAATTGGTTTGAGGAAATTGATTTTCAGATTTGAAGAGTAACGTTTTCAGGTTTTTGTGATTTATATTTTTTTTCCTTTTATTTGAGGAGATGATTTTCAGATTTGCTTTCTTTCTTCGATTCACTAAGCTTTTGATTAAAAGATAGGAAAAAGAGTGAAGGGGAAGAAAATATGATTTATAAAGGCTGAAATAAATTTTACAAAATAAAAGAAAAATAAAAGAAATAAAATAACACTTGTCAAATACTTTAATTTGTTAGCTAACACATGTTATTTGATTACTTAATATGTTAACACTTGTTGTTTGATTATTTCATATGTTAACACATGTGTTGTTTAAATTTTCTTTTTATTTTAAATGTTACTAAAAGTTTTACTTAATTTATTTATACTTATGTAAATATATACGTGAATTACTTATGTAAGGTAAATGTAATATAAACAAATTATAAATTAAAGCTTGTCCAAATATTTTAAGAGTCTGTTATTTTGAATTTCAAAATAAATTCCAAATTCAAATAAAAATTTTGAAAACCGAATTAAAATCAACTTATTCAATTTAATATGATAATTCCATTTTCTTATTTTAATTCTTTTTATATTTATATGGAAAAATAATACAATATTAATATGGCTTGAAAATAACAAATTTAACAAATTTAAAATGATTTATAAAAGAGATTATAAATCACTTCTATTATTAAATGAATTAAGATCATATGCTATATTGTATTTTAAACTTCTATTTCAAATCAAGCAATATTTAAAAGAAATAAAACAAACTTTTTATTTAAATTTAAAAATTAAACTAAGATATAATTTTAAACAATAACATTTATTTTAAGTATTTACAAATCATATAGTTATTGATTAAATAACTTTGAAAAGCTCAATATTAATTTATATCAAAATTTCCAAATTACTAAATATACTATTAGAATTTGAAAACAAAACTTTATTTACTTATTTAATTCCAAATAAAAGATTATCTAAAATATATATACAAATATATATATACACATTATAGATAAAAACATTTATTTAGCTTTTAAAAGATATAATCACTAATTAAATATTTATTTAATTAGATTATTAAACCAATTCATATTTTATTAATCAATATTATCAAATCAATTTAATTTTAGATAAAAATTATTAAATTGATGTTGCCAAAAATTCTGGAATATCACAAGTAATATTACCTCTAATAGCTTCTTTTTCCATTAATATAGAAAAGTACTCCATGACCATAGTAAAAAGGTAAGGTGATAATGGATCACCTTGCCTAATACCCCTATTACTTTTTATAAAACCCTCTGACTTACCCTTAATGAGAATATAAAAGGTAGGAGAATTTATACATTCAAAAACCAGATTGCAAAACTTACTAGGGAGGCCCATACATTTCATTACATGATATATAAAAAGTATGTTTACTTTTTCATAGATCAATATAAACATTACCAACATTTCTAGAATTAAAATTTATGACCAGTTCATGGGCTAGAAGAGAGTTTTCATAAATGAGTCTGCTAGGAACAAATGCACTCTGATTTTTTCAGAGACAATAAATGACACAAAATTCTTAATCCTATTACTTAATACAGTAGCAATGATTTTATAAATGAAATTGGATCAAGAGGTGGGTCTATAGTCACCAATACAAGTGGAATTTTTATTTTTGCGGATTAAAGTAATAAAAGTATGATTAATGCTTTTAAATTTTTTGCCTTTATCAAAAAATTCATTTACTACATCCAGAACCTGACCTTTAATGCTATTCCAGTGATTTTATAGAATTTTGCATTAAAGCCATCAGGGTCAGGACTCTTGTTGTCACCAGCATTGAACACTACATATTTAATTTCTTCAATAGAAACTGGAGAAAGTAATATATCAAAAGCATTGGCATTTAATTTTTTTTTAAAATAGCACGATGAAAGTTATTAATATTAGATTCAGAAAAATAAAGTTTTTCATACTCAACTGCAATTTTAACCACTTTAACGTAAGTATTAGTTAGATTACCAGTTTTATCAATAACATTATCTATGCTATTTATATGTCTACTGCTACTCATTTTTGCATGAAAAAATTTAATACAATCACCTTGGCTTTTTGTTTAGAATTCATAGTATTAGTATAGAGCTCTGTTGATAAGTTTTGTTGATTGGAAAAGAATTTTTTAACAGCGGTAATGTCCCTAGGATTTTTATCAACTATTTCTTGTAACAGTTTACCTTCCTGTCTTAACAGTTCCAACTTATAATTCTTCATAAAGTTATTTTTATTCCAAACTTTAAGTTTACTTTTGGCATTCTTCAGAAATGTATTAAATTGGAACTGTTAAGTACCATTACAAGAAAAGTTCGTACATTCTTCCGTTAGGACTTTATAATTATCATCTAAAATCCATCCATTCTTAAATCTAAATGGAGATATTTTTTTATCAAAGATTAAATCCTTAAAAAGAGTGATCAGTATTGGAGCATGATCACTAGTGTTTTGCTCAAGAGTACAACAGAAAAATTTGGGGAAAACGTTGTAAAATTCTTTATTGATTAGAGCTCTATCTAATTTACAATAAATATTCCTTTCTATACCAGATTTCCAAGTAAATTTATTACCACTAATATTTGGTTCTATTAGCCCAGTCTCAATTAAAAATTTATTAAGTCTATCTAATTTTCTTTGAGGCATTTTATTACCCTCAAAATTTTCAGATGCATGTAAAATAGTATTAAAATCTCCTAAAATAAGCCAAGGAAAATTGTAGTTTAAATTTAAAGCTTTTAGCCTGCTCCACATGCCATTTTTCATTCTCAAAATTGCTACCATATATACTAGTAATTTGTAGAGAAAAACCACCAATATTTTTAAATTGACATTCTATAAACTGTTTATCTTTATTATATTTAGCATATTCCAAGTACTGGAATCCCAAATAACAATAATTCTGCATTTACAACCATAATCATTATTATTTATAGCTTTCCAATTTTTGGGTAATTTAAAACAGAATTTTTCAAAATTGTCCTCATTCAATTTATTCTCAACTAATGCTATAATAGAGGTTTTGTATGAATTAAACACATGTAGGATATCAGATTGTTTAGAAGAGGAATTCGTACCTCTTACATTCCAAGCCAGTATAGACATAATCAGGAAACAAAAGTAGAAGTTTAAATGGTACTTGATACCGAAGTACTCTTACCTCTTCTTTTATTCTCAATACTTTTAGCTTTTAACCCGGTTGGCATTTCATCTCAGTCTAGATTTATAGAAATGTATTTTTGTTTAAAAGCTTTCTTCTCTTTATTACATTTGTTCTTACCAGTAGCCTTTTCTGGTATATGCAGCTCAGAAATGTCAAACTGATCAACAACATCCACCATTTCCATTTTTGCTCTAGTATTGTTAACACCTTCTGGAATTTTAATAAGAGAAATATCAAATGGGTCGGCAGTGCGAGGCATGGCTGAGTCGGATTTCTCAGCCAGTGCAGCCTGCTCAGGTGAAGGGGCTGTTTCAGTGGGCATATCCAAATCCAGATTTGCAGATTGTAGATGATCTTTATTATCAATATTGTTATTTGTACTATAGTCATCTATAATTAAACAAGGGTTTGTAACTGGTGGGGTTACAGACTCTAAGACCATTATATTCTTTTCACCCGCCACTTTATTGCTTTGTGTTTTCCCTTTAAGATGATTTCATTATCGCTATGATGAACTTCCTTAGCTATGACCTGATCATCTTGATCAGAGAGCACACTATCATTCTTTCTTTGATCTGAACTGATACCCTTTTGGTTGATTCGGTCATTATTCTCAGACGATATAGTCTGTTTTTATGATATTGAAGAGTTTCTTGGATCAGAGTTTGTGGTTTCTTTATCTTGATTTTCTTGATTATTGCTTTTCGATACCATGCCTGTTTTGGATTACACTGATCTCTGGTGTGACCAAAACATTTACATACAGTACATTTTGGCGGGACCCGTTCATATTCAACTTTTTGAATAATTTTCTCTCCATTATATAAAGAAAGATAGATTTCATTGGGAAGTTCATCATTTGCAGACACTTCAACGAGAAGACGAGCATAATTTAATCTCGTCTTCATAGTTATAGCTGCATCTATTTTAATGGGTTTTTCTATGATACTTGCCATGACACTGAAGGCCTCTCTGTCCCATAGCTTCAGATTGACACGGGGTAATCTTACTCAAATCGGCATTGACGTTAGCAAATCTCTATCCATTTTCAGAGAATCGAACCACTTTCTCATTATGATGAGTTTGCCATTATAGAAATATGGTCCATTCTTTAAAACTGAATTGCAATCTAGAGATTCTTTAAACTTTACTAGAAAGAACCCATTTTCTCTAGTAAAGATTTCAAAATACCAATCGGATTCCAAACTCTTTGGATATATGATTTAAAAACAAGTAGTATGGTTTGGTACCCACTACATAAACAACAATAGAATTATTCCATGATTCAGTTGCCCTTGTACATACATCTTCCTTAACCAGACCATATTTCTTGTTGTTAATCTTGATTGGTGCAATATGCTCTAGGTTGCATTCTTCATCGTTGGGTTCTTGAGGCTGAGCAGCAACAATATCAACCCAAGATTTTCGGCCTTGTTCTCTTTTCAATGAGATGACTACTGGTTTTCTCTGTATCGACAACATTTCGCCTTTCTTTGCAACCTGGGTGGTTGTATTCTGATCATCTCTGATTTTTTATTTCCTTTGTTGAAAATTATTAGCAACTCTTGAGCTTTCTTGACCTCCTTCCTCTTTTGTTGTTTAGATTGGACCAATTTAAAACCATCATTATTTATGTTGACAACCCCCGATACCTTTCTAATGTGAGAAACCTCAGTTGGTTTAATCATGGAGGAAAAAATTAGAGAAATTTGAGGAACTTTTGTGAGGGAATTGATTTCCCCCATGGCTGAGAGGAAACCCAAGATTTCAAAATAAAACCAAATCTATAAAGTTTAATATGAATTACGCTTCTAGTATGGACCATAATCTAGTTTACATATGAAAAAATATTTTAAAGTCTAGTTTGTTGATATTATGTCTGTAGTTATCTTTTATTATTTTATTTTATTTTATTTTTTACACAATTCTAATATAAGCAGTTTTATAGGCTTCAATTGAGTATCACACCTACAATGTTAAAAACTTTAAAATAATCAAAGAATTTTTTTATGGTAGAAATTCTACCAAAATTGGTATATTTTGTTACATTAATAATTTCTTAGGAAAAAATAATATTGATTTCAACATTACAAATTTAGCATTGCCTTAATTACTAATTTGTTCAAAATACAGACACACTCGGTGCTGCACGAATAGTCAGTGACATAAAATTTCGCTATGGAGATCGCTTTCTGTCTCCTCTTCTTTCTGTGATCCATACCAATTTGAAATCGACTCCATCGATCACAGATCTAAAACCTCCAAAATGGATCGCCTCGCTTACGTCATCAACGCCGAGATCGCCACTGTCCTTGCTGTCATGCGCCGTAACGTCCGCTACTATCGCTACTCCGACTCCGACCCCGACAACAACCTGATCCACTCACTCAAATCCCTCCGCCACGTCATCTTCAAGTCCCCTATCTCGAATTTCACCTCCCTCCTCAAACCTTTCCTCGACGTCATCCGCTCAGAAGACACCGGCGCCCCTATCACTGGCGCTGCCCTCTCCTCCGTCCTCAAAATCGTCCAACTTGATCTTCTAGATTTGGAAATGAAAAATGCCGACGTTGCAGTACGGGAAGTAGTTGAGGCTGTGACTGGCTGCAGGTTTGAGGTGACAGATCCTGCATCTGAAGAGGCCGTGCTGATGAAGATTTTGCAGGTACTGGTGGCGTGCGTTAAATGCAAGGCGGGCATTTTGCTGAGCGATCAGAATGTGTGTGGGGTTGTGAACACTTGTTTTAGTGTTATTCACCAGGCAGGGACAAAAGGGGAGCTGCTGCAGAGGATTTCTAGGCAGAGTTTGGGTGAACTTGTTCGGTTTTTATTTTCACGATTGGGTGACGTTTGTTATGTTGAGAAGACGATGGATGATGGAAAATTAGAGGTATCATGAATTGAAAATGTTTTTTCTTGTCTACATGCCATTATATGTATAGCTTTGCAAACATTGGCATTGCCTTGATAGCTGCATCGAAATTAAATTTTAGTAACGTAGTTAAGATTAAGAGTAGAATAGCAGAAATAATTTGAGCGCCTCGACTAGATGAAGTCATTTAAAGGCTTGGCTTTCACAAGAATGCACCGGTAGATGAAGTTTACATGTATCGGTAAATTAGTATTTTGCAATTAAGGTTACCTGTGTCTCGGTTCAATTTTTAAATGCACCCAAAATAGCCCAGGAAAAAAGAAAAATAAGAGCTACGCGAAGAGTAGATTTGAGGTAATTATAGCTATATATGATCCAAAATTATGTCTAGCTGGTAGTTGAGAGTTTAAGAAGTCATTACATCAAAACTGAAAGTAAAAACATTAACAACTTCAAAAGTACATGGTAAATTTCTGATTTTTTTTAAAATAGAGTTTGGAGTCATATGTAAATGAGTTTTTGAGGGGATGAATAACCACTCATATTACAATCTAAATTGAGGTAGAAGTGCTAGGTTGTGCAGGAAAGATAGTTTCACTTTTACTGCTATTAAAGATTACTATGAATTTTCATTGCATTGATACACTTCTTTCCCTCTTATCAAGATTGGCGGAGTAGAATTAGAAAAAAATCAAGCATTTTCTATCAAGCAAATAGAGAATGGAAATGGATTTGTTGGATCCATAGCAGCTTCAAAAGATGAACTTGTACCAGCTATCAAAATACCAAACGGAACAAAAGCAGTGTCCGAACCTTATGGCATTTCTTGCATGGTTGAGATATTTCAATTCATATGCTCTCTATTAAATTTTGTCAATCAAATCGGTGCGAATCCAACTGTTGATGAAGATGTTCCACTTTTCGCTCTCAGCTTGATCAATGCAGCTATTGAGATGGGAGGACCTTCATTCCCAAAACATCCAAAGCTCCTTTCTTTGATACAAGATGAGCTTTTCCATAACTTGATACAGTATGGCCAATCGACGAGTCCGCTCATTCTATCCATGGTATGTAGTATTGTTTTGAATTTGTATTATCATTTAAAAAGGGACCTGAAATTGCAATTAGAAGCATTCTTATCTTGTGTGATTCTAAGACTAGCTCAGAGTAGATATGGAGATAGCTACCATCAACAAGAAGTTGCCATGGAAGCCCTTGTGGATTTTTGCCGACAAAAAACATTTATGGCAGAAATGTACGCAAACTTAGACTGTGATATTACTTGCAACAATGTATTTGAAAACCTTGCCAATCTTCTCTCCAAGAGTGCTTTTCCCGTCAATTCTCCATTGTCAACTATGCATTTGCTTGCTTTGGATGGGCTGACGGCCTTGATTCAGGGTATTGCCGATAGAATAGATAATGCAGATATTCATACAGTTACTGAACCTTCTGAACTCGATGCATATACTCCATTCTGGACAGTTCAATGTGAAAACTACTCCGACCCTCAACATTGGGTTAGCTTTGTTAGACAAAGGAAGCACATAAAAAAGAAACTAATGATTGCCACCGATCACTTCAATAGAGATGCAAAGAAAGGTTTAGAATATCTCCAAGGAACTCATCTTCTGCCTGAAAAATTAGACCCTCAAAGTGTTGCTTGTTTTTTCAGGTACACTCCTGGCTTAGATAAGAACATCGTTGGCGATTTCTTAGGTAACCACGATGAATTCTGTGTTCAAGTGCTTCATGAATTTGCACAGACTTTTGATTTTGAAGGCATGAACCTTGACACTGCTCTAAGGCTGTTTCTAGAAACATTCAGGCTGCCTGGCGAGTCCCAAAAAATACAAAGAGTACTTGAGGCTTTTTCAGAGAGATATTACGAACAATCACCTCGTATTCTTGCTAACAAGGATGCTGCTCTATTGCTTTCCTACTCCATCATACTGCTCAACACGGACCTACACAATGCACAGGTTAAGAAGAAGATGACTGAAGAGGATTTCATTAGGAATAATCGACACATCAATGGTGGCAATGACCTCCCAAGGGAGTATTTATCAGAACTCTATCATGCTATATGTAAACATGAGATTAGGACTATCCCTGAACTAGGGGTTGGGTACCCTGAAATGTCTCATGCTCGCTGGATGAACCTTTTAACAAAGGCCAAAAGCACCCCTCCATACATCTCCATTGACTCACATCCTCACCTTGATGATGAAATTTTTTCTATGATATCAGGCCCTTCCATAGCTGCACTCTCTGTGATCTTCGATAATGCCGAGAACGAAGAAGTCTTTTCAACTTGTGTAAACGGTTTCCTAGCTGTAGCCAAGATATCTGCACACTATCACATGGAAAACGTGCTAAATGATGTAGTGGTATCACTTTGCAAATTCACTACTCTTCTAAACAACTCTTATGTCGCTGATGAAGTCACTTCTTTTGGAGACGATTTAAAAGCTAGGATGGCAACTGAAGCTGTATTCAGTATAGCAAGCAGTTATGGAGATAACATACGTAATGGTTGGAGAAGCATAGTAGATTCCATATTGAGGCTGAACAAGCTAGGTTTGCTTCCTGAGCATGTTGCCAATGACGCTACTAATGACATTTCTAAAAATATTTCTAACTCTCTCTCGAGATCCCACAGTCGTAGACCTTCTGGGCTTATGGAAATGTTTAGCCAATTCTTGTACATTGATGCAGAAGAGCCTAAGTTTCAACCTACCGAAGAGCAAATAGCTGCTCATAAACGATCTCATGACACCGTAAAAAACTGTCAAATAGATAGAATATTCGCTAGAAGTAAATTCTTACATCCCGACTCTTTAATGCAGCTTGTAAAAGCTCTTATTCTAGCAGCAGGTCAACCGAAAAAAGTAGTATACTCAAGTGACGATGAAAGCACTGCTGTTTTTTGCCTGGAGCTACTTATAACCATTACTCTAACCAATCAAGATAGAGTAAATCTTCTATGGCAATCTGTATATGAACACATAGCCAGCATTGTTCAAAATATTGGCATTCCATGTGCCCTTGTAGAAAAAGCAGTTTACGGACTTCTTAAAATATGCCATCATTTGATTCCATGTCAAGAAAACCTAACCGACGATGAGCTACTGAGATCACTTCAGTTAATTCTTAAACTTGATGCCCGAGTGGCCGATGCATACTGCGAAAACATTACACTAGAAGTCGCCAAGCTAGTCAAATCAAATGCCAGGTACATAAAAAGCCACAATGGATGGCGTACCATCACTTCTCTGCTCTCCATAACAGCTAAACATCCGGAAGCTTCCGAAGCAGGGTTCGAGGCACTTTCATTTATCATGTCAGAAGGCGCCCACCTCTCCCTAGCTAATTATGTTTTATGTATAGAAGCATCGAGGCAGTTTGCAGAGTCTAGGGTAGGTCCTACAGATAGGTCGGTTCATGCCTTAAATCTAATGGCAGATTCAGCAAAGTGCCTTTCACGTTGGTTCAAAGAGGCGGAAGAAATAGGGGAAGAAGGCGAACAGATACAGGAAGGGATTAGAGAGATGTGGATGAGATTAATGAATGGGATTAAGAAGGCTTGTGTCGATCAAAGAGATGAAGTGAGAAATCGAGGAATATCTTCTCTTCAAAGATGTATTTTTGCAGCCGATGTTATGTTCATGCCTTTATCTTGCTGGCTGCAGTGTTTTGAGGTAATTATATTTCCTGTTCTTGATGAACTCTTTGAATATGCATACCAGAACATGGAAGAAACACTTGTGCTTGCTATGAAGCTTTTATCGAAGGTATTTTTACAACTTTTAGAAGAGCTTTCTAAGTCGAGTAGCTTTGAGGAGTTGTGGTTTGAGCTTTTAAGTAGAATGGAGAAGTGTATGAAAGTGAAGGTGAGAGGGGGTAAGAGAAGCGAGAAGTTGCAAGAGCTTATTCCTGAGTTGCTTAAAAACACATTGCTTGTTATGAAAACAAGTGGAATTTTGGTCAAAGAGAGTGCAGATGATGGTCAGAGTAATTTATGGGAAATTACTTGGGTTCGTGTGAAGAATATTGCTCCTGCTTTGCAGTCTGAAGTGTTTGTGGAAGAAGGACCTGAGCAGAAATTAGAAGAAACATAGGATACTAATATAACAAAGAAACTTGTAAAAATATTGGGCGAGCTAATTTGCTATGGGTAAGGTAAATGAAACATTGTATTCATGTATTTTTTGTAGTTTCAGGTTGTTTTTGACCATTTATTTACCTTGTTTCAAAATGTTGTCCGTTGTAGTTTGTAAGTACAGGTAAATAGGGACAAGGAAGAAGTTGAAAAAAAATTTAGTCTTAAGTACAAAAAGTTTGCTTTTTAGTCTGAAGGACACCTTTTAGTGTAAACTGAAAATGATAGTTACAACTATCATTCTGTGATTTACACTAAAAAGTGTCATTCAGCCTGAAAAACAAACTTCTTGTCCTTGAAACTAAATTTTTTTCTAAATTTTTCGTTGAGGCTAAAACCCCCTTGTAAGTATTATAGCTTTGCTTCTTTTGCACTTGGTACGAACTATATTTTGCAAATCTTGTAGTTGTATTTAATGCATTCTTTTTTATTTGAAAAGTTTAAATCGCTTTTAGCGGACAAAAATACAGATACTGAACTTGAAGTTGTAGTTTGTATTCAACTTTGATCTGCGCCCAATATTATTTTGAAGGTAGGCTTGCTGAATATTATTGAGAGAATGTAGCATTAGGGAGCAAAGCTCGCATTTTTTGATGGCCTCTGAATGTGTAATTTTGCTCCGTACATCTTTCTTTATAGTACCTTTGTAGTCATATTTTTTTCCGGTAAGCGTGAACTATCAAAAATGCCTTCAACGGTCAATCTTAATATCACTTGAAAATAAGATCTAAGAATTAAGTTTCTTTTACAAATTAAAAAGTCCGTCCATAAATATTATCTAATTTAATATTACTTAAAAATATAAATAGATTTCTTTTATAAATTTAAAACATCCATCTGCAAATACTATCAAATCTTAATATCACTTAAAATTAGGATCTAACAAATAAATTATTAATTAATAATACAAAGAAAATTTAAAAAAAAAATAGACGCTGCAACTCAGAAATAAAATTTAAACTAACAAAAATGCTTTCAACGTAAAAATATGGTTAAATATTTCTATAATCATTTTCTTTTGAATGTGTTAAACATATACAATGTGCAAAAAAATAATTCACAGACGAAACACATGTCATCATCACGCGTAAAGCGCGTGCCGTAACACTCGTTATAGATAATATAACATGCAGAAAATGTTGTTGGTCGCAATCAGGACCGGTCCAATGGGCAGTCCACCAAGCCCGCGGGCTAGAGCAACCCACTGGGTCGAGGCAGAATTAATTTAAATTTGAGTTGTAAATTATTTATATATAAAAACTAGTCACAAATTTCAAGAAGTGGTATTTATGGTGTAGTGGTAAAATGCACCCTTTGTATTGATGTGTTCTGGGTTCAAATACCATGGAAGCAACAATTTGCAGATTGATTGGGCCGGGCTTGATCGTAATGACTAATATGTTATATCCATCAAGGGCACTATGGTCATTTCTATGTAATAACACATAACATAGATTCATTCAGCTAGGGTAGCACGATGGATTAGATTCGATGGACTTAAATGGAATTAGGTAATAGTCAATCCGATTTAATTTGTAGTTGACTTGTAAATTTTTAATATGCATATGATCCAAGTGGTATGTAAATCCAATCCAATCCAATCTAGAATATTTTGGTTTTGATTGGATTGGATATATTTTTTATTGTAAAAAAGTACTTTATTCAAGCAGGACATTCATTTTGATGTTCAGAAGCTTAAACCCATGACCTCTAAAACTAGCGTTTGGAATGTCATAGCACTAATCAGTTGAGTTAGTGCTCCTTGACTGATTGGATTAGATACTAGTTAATTATATGTTAGGTGTTATTTCAGCACATAATTTTAAATATAATTTTCAAAAATATTTATGCGGCTTATAATGTTGGATTTTCATTGTAGAGCTAATTTTATTTTGGATTTATGATTTACTTTAAATAGATATTTGTATGAAAAGTTTAATACTATAGATTAGACGATGTTTGTTAATTGAATTGATAAATTATCTTTTAGTCGCCGTCAATCTAACAAAATTGGAGTTAAGCGTAGTTTATAATTTCTAGTTTGATTGAAAAAGATTTAAAAAGGTCATAAATTTTATTTTATCAACATTTAATAAAATCTTAGTGACTCGTATGCTTAAATAGAAAAACAAACAACTCCTTGGTAATGGAACCAAAACCAAAAAATATATTTTATTAAATTACTAAAATAATAAATCTATAAATATATAACATAGGTACAATGGAACACTTAAATTTCACAAACATTAATTAGTTAATCATAAAATATATGAAGATAACGGTAAACATACCGAGTTTAAAGTTTAAATTAAAAGATGAAAATGTACAAATCATAAAAACCAAGTGAAAACCGAACAACCATAGATAAGATGAGAGTGCATCATAGTCAATCAAATTTGTCAACTTTAAAATCAAAGCTACACATTTTATTATCAAGAAATTCGGTTGGAGAAGAAATATAGTATTTTTTTTGGAATGAAGGATACGGCAATTATTTTTATGTTAAAAGGATGCGGGTTTTATAGTTTCACCTGAAAGAAATTTTTTACAAAAAATTAAATTGGACCGTCTTCTTCAATCTCCTTCTCAAATCACAAGAATAAACGGCGACATCGCAAGAACAGGCGGCGTGGCATCACAAGAACAGACGGTCGTGGCGGCGCAACCACAGGCGAAGGCGGAGCTCGTTTAGGCGAAGGTAGAGCTCATTCAAGTGAAGGCTGTGGAATGTAGGTGGTGGCGACAACTTTGAAGGTGTTCGGTGGTACAGGTGACGACTTCGACGATAAGCGACGGTGGAGGGGAGCTGAATGTTGTTGGTCGTGCTAAAGGTAACGAGAACGATTACGTGTGTTGTAATGAACTAAGAAGAAAAATGTTATTGAATTTATCATTATAATTCTATATATGTAATGCATAATTGAATGTTATATTATGTATTGTTGTTCTTTTAGTTTATGCATTTATAATAGCATAATTGAATGTTCCTAAATTTCAAGGATATACAGTAAATTTGTTTTAAGAATCCACACAAGATGTGATTTTGATTAGATAAAATTACTCATGTGTTTCACAAGATGATAAAATATGCATAAAACATAATCCATTTGTTGTTTGTTTACTTGTTTATCGAGTTGCTTTATTTTGAATATTACAAATATCATAAATAAAATGCTACAACTTTGCTAAAATGCTAGTGTACTTTGTAAATAAATGATATATTAAACTATCATTTTAAATGTTCTAAACATGCTTATGGATTTTGTAATTATAATGCTACACTAAACTTTTTTTAATGGACTTCACAATTAAAATGTTACATTAAACTATAATTTTTGCATATTGTAAACGTGCTAATGGACCTTGTAATTAAAATGCTATACTAAAATATCATTTTGAATATTTTAAACATGATAGTGAACTATATAACTAAATGCCACATTGAAGTATTTTAACTATCATTTTCCCACATTCAATACATTCTAATGCACTTTTAAAATAGAAATGATATTTTTAGTTATCATTCGGCATATTTGATACATTGTAATGTAATTAAAATAACAAATGATATTTTTAACTATCATTCGGCACATTCCGTTCAATTTGATATATTGTAGTGCAATAATTTAAAAATACAAATGATAGATTGGTTCAATATGTATCGATTAGGATTGACATCCTGTTACCTTTTGCATTCATACATACCCGATTAGATTTGACATTCGATTAGCTTTTGCATCCTTACGTATCTGATTAGCATTGACATCCTGTTTGCTTTTGCATCCATATGTGCCCGATTAGGCTTGGTATCTAGTTAACTTTTTCACTTAATGGTATGATCGGTTAAACATTGTATCTTAAGTATAGATTGTTTTCATATGTACCAGAATAGGCTTGGCATCCGGTCAGCTTTTACATTCGATGGTATGCTCTGTTAAACAATATATTTGGGTATATGTTAGTTTCATATGTAGTTTCATATGTACCCTATTAGGTTCTGTATCCGGTTAGCTTTTGCATTCATATGTACCTAATTAGGTTTGGCATCCAGTTAGCTTTTGCATCCATACATACCCGATTAGGCTTGGAATTAGGTTAGCTTTTGCATCCATATGTACCAGATTGGCTTGACATTCGGTTAGCTTTTACATTCGATGGTATGCTCAACTAAATAATATATCTTGCGTATAGATTGGTTTTATATGTACCCGATTAGGTTTGGCATTCGGTTAGCTTTCGCACTCATACATACTTGATTAGACTTGGCATTCATTTAGCTTTTGCATCCGTATGTATCCAATTAGGCTTGACATTTGGTTATCATTTGCATCCATAAGTATCTGATTAGGCTTGACATCCGGTTAGCTTTTAAATTTGATGGTGCGCTCGATTAAACAATATATCTCGAGTATAGATTGATTTCATATGTAACTCATTAGGTTTCGGTTAGCTTTTGCATCCAGGCTTGGCATTTGGCTAGCTTTTTCATTCGTATGTACCAGATTAGGCTTGGCATTCTCTTAGCTTTTGCACCCTTATGTTTTTGATTAGGCTTGGCATCCGGTTAGCTTTTACATTCGATGGTACACTTGGTTAAATAATATATCTCAGGTATAAATTGGTTTCATATGTTTCCAATTAGGCTTAGCCAATATATCTCGGGTGTAGATTAGTTTCGTATGTACGCCATTACGTTCTGCATCCGTATGTACCCGATTTGGCTTGGCATTCAGTTAGCTATTGCATCTGTACGTACCTGATTAGGCTTGGCAATGGATTATCATTTGTATCCGTATTAGGCTTGGCATTCAGTTATCTTTTACATTCGATGGTATGCTCGGTTAAACAATATAACACGGGTATAGATTGGTTTCATATGTATCCGATTAGGTTTGACATCCAGTTAGCTTTTGCATCCGTATGTACCCGATTAGGCTTGGCATCCGGTTAGCCATCTGTATGTACCTGATTAAGCTTGGAATCTAGTTAGCTTTTGCATCCATATATACCCGATTAGGCTTGGCATCTAGTTAGCTTTTACATTCAATGGTACACTCGGTGAAACAATATATTTCGGGTATAGATTGGTTTCATATATACCTGATTAGGCTTGGCATACAATTAGTTTTTGCATCTATACATACCCGATTAGGATTGGCATCCAGTTAGCTTTTGTATCCATATGTACCCAATTAGGCTGGGCATTCGGTTAGCTTTTGCATTCATATGTGCTCGGTTAAATAATATATCTCAGTGACCGAGCTCGTGACCGACCCCACAACCGAGTCCGTGACCAAGCCCATGACTTAGCCCGTAACCGAGCCTTTGACTAAGCCCATGACATGATAGTGGACTTTATACTTAAAATGTTACACTAAAATATCATTTGAATATTTTACACATGATAGTGAACTTTACACTATAATGCTACATTAAACTGTCATTTTGCATATCCTAAACATGCTTGTGGACTTTGTAATTGAAATGCTACATTAAAATTTCATTTTGCATATTATAAACATGATAATGGACTTCATAACTCAAATGCTATGTTAAACTATTATTTTGCATACCTTAAATTTGCTAGTGGACTTTTAAATAAAAATGATACATTAAATCTCATTTTTCATATTGTAAACATGATAGTGGACTTCATAACTCAAATACTATATTAAACTACCATTTTGCATACCTTAAATATGCTAGTGGACTTTGTAATTAAAATGATACATTAAATCTCGTTTTGCATATTATAACCATGATATTGGACTTCATAACTAAATTGCTACATCAAACTATCAATTTTCATATTGTAAATATGATAGTAGACTTCATAACTCAAATGTTACATTAACATTTTACATATCATAAACATGGTAGTATACTTTGTGATTAAAATGCTACATTAAATCTCATTTTTCATATTGTAACCATGACATTGGACTATAGCTAAAATGCTACATCAAACTATCATTTTGGATATTTTAACATGATAGTGGACTTCATAACTCAAATGGTACATTAAACTACATTTTTGCATACCTTAAATATGCTAATGGACTTTGTGATTAAAATGCTATATAAAATCTCATTTTGCATATTGCAATCATGATATTGGACTTTATAACTAAATGCTACATTAAACTATTATTTTGCATATTTTAAACATGATAGTCGACTTTATAACTCCAATTCTACATTGAACTATCATTTTGCATACCGTAAACATGATAATGGTATTTATGATTAAAATGTTACATTAAAAAATACATATTTTATATGCATTTACTATTTTGCATACTCTACTCCTAGTAGTTCTTTAGGAATGCTTATTTCATTTTGTATACTCTATTCATGCTAGTTCACTTTACATATACTTATGCTAAATTCAATTATCATTTTGCATATTTTTTTATCCTGTTCAATTGAAACATACTTATGCTATACCCAACTATCATTTTGCATAATCAAATAATGGTACTACATTTTAAAAGTACAAATGTTATATTAGTCAATCAATTAGCATGTTAAACAAAGTCTACCGTGTTTTAAATATAGAAATACTACATCTAAATATCATTCGACTTGTGATTAAAACTTTTTGGACTTTCTTCTTCTTCTTCCTCTTCTTCTATGTCCTTCTTCTCCATTTATTCCTTACCTCTAGATTTAGCGGCTCTCGACTTCAATTTTCTTGAAATTTCTGATTTACATTTGAATTAGGTTTTTTGATTTTGAAATGGACGGTGGCGACTTAGATGACGATGGCGGCTTGGGTGGCGACGACTAGGGCTGGCTAAGGCGATGACAATTAGGGCATGCTTCAAATGACGACTTCAGGCGATGGACGAAACAATTAAAGTCGAGAAATTGAAGAAAACGTGCTACTGTCCTTGAGCCTAAATTTTAAAAGTTACGTTCTAGATTTAAAAATTAGTTTAAAATTTTTCCTTTAAACTAATTACCTCTATTTTTTATAATTAAAAGATGTAGAATCGCTTATATGATTGGTTTTGACCATAAAGAACCGTCAATCTATCTGTCATTATTAGAGTATTACAATTTGAACCCAACCCGATTATTAAAATGAACTGGTTCCGATCCAAAATTTCTTGATTGGATTGGATTTGATCCATTCAATAATTCATCCATGTACACCCCTACATTTAGCTTTGTTGGAAATGACCTTGTATGTAATGGGTTAAATGGGTAGATTTTAAAGAAATTTGTCTGATTGGATCTTAAGAGCTTATGAAATCTAATATTTAATACCAGATCCAATCTTGTTTTTTTAACAAAATGATATTTTATTAAGATTGTCTTATCTTAATTAATTAAATCTATTTTAGTTACGAATGATATTTGAATAAGTATGAATATATCAAACATATTCATTCATGTGAAACATACCATGAATATAGTTCCTTGGTAAAGATAGGAACAAACATAATATTATATCCAAATATACATCAAGATGTAAAGGAAAGAGATAAATATGGCATAATTAATTGATGCCACCTTTCTATTTTAAGAACATTTAATTGATACTATACATAATCTTTATACAAGAGATATGTGTTGAATATGCGACTATATGTTTTTTGTTTGATGATAATAAACATATATATATATATATATTCATTTAAATGTATTTGTTAATGTACTATTTTATTTTTCATAGATTAAATAAATATTTGCTGAATAAAATAAATAACACAGAATTTGAATTCAAACAGAAATTTTGTTCAAACAAATATTTATTACAATTTTTAAATAGTACAAATTTCAATCTCTCACTATATATATATAAACAAAACCTCAAGTACAATACAATTTTGATTACATCACAATTTCTAATTTACATTGCACCTCACTACATATCACTCACACTCGTATTTATCTTCCACGTCCTTCCAATGTGAATCCAGCATCTGAGCAATCTGCAAAAATATACATTGACGCAGTAAAATTGAAAATAAAATATTTTTGCAATATAAAATAAAATGTGAATTTTGTAAATAATATTTGCCTCAGTTATTTGGGTTGTTCTTCATTATTTAATTTTGAATTCATCATACACGAACAGCTTATGACATACACGGTGTATCACTGTATATGCCACAAGGCCATGCACACCGATATACACTTGATAGAATTACAGGGGCATGTGTGCATAGGTCAAACCCAAAACGCCGGGTTCAACTCAAGTGCAATAAAAATAATGTCACAATATCAGCACAAGGTCAAACCCGAGCTTTAAGCTGGATTCAACTCAGATGTGAAGTTCAAAGTGAATCAAACTAAATTGAAGCAAATACCAAATCAGTACAACACAAACTAAACAGAGGCAAAACTGCAATCAAATACATATGGCCAAGCGATGCATCACTTGACAATGCATAAATACACACACACACACACATATGTATATACACATGTATACATACAAATAGTGATTCAATACAACCAGACCAGTTTAGGTTAAAGAGGTAGTGGTACAAAATACATGAAACTGCACCAAAGGAATGACAACATGTATGCTACAGGTCTGAAACAAATGAAACTCAAAGGCAATCACAACTCTAACTGGAAGTACACATGAAGTATACAAGCTACCAAACTCAAAGAAGCAAAAATCCAAACCAAGGTCAAGTCCAGTGCATGGAGCAACCAGACCTAACTGGTGGACATGAACCATAAATACAATATGATATGCCTCAAAGTTCAACAGTGATGAAGCATGGTTCAACGAGATTAATATGGCAACACAACAATTCATATAAACCAGTGCCAACAGATCAGAGTCGAGCACAAAGGAATGCATCACTGCTTCACATAAATGAATGACCAGACAAATAACCAAGCATATGCACCAGCAAAAAAACTACAACATCAAGTGATACTAAGTACAACTAGAAACAGTGGACAAGAATACATATATGCAGCAGTAACCAAAGTCAAAGCATAACCAGAACTCCAAAAGATACAACAATGACTGATACAGGTGACAGTGCAAGCTCAAATAAAATCCAAATGTACATACACAATGCAGCCTCTACATGAAGTTCAAGAGAACTAGTAAATGGAACAACAACCCAAATCAAACTACAATGAACCAGATGGAACTGCAACAGCAGGAATGAGCACAACATCCATCCAGTAACCATCAAGTGAATGAAGTGCACATGAATGCACAATGAAAATTCACAAACTAGTCAAGTATGCTACAGGTTGCAAACGACCAGAGGCAATAAACACAAATGGCCAAAGTCGAAAAATCTCAAGCATCGTCAAAGTGATACAACAGTCAAAGACATAATGCCGGAGTCATGAAATAGCAAGCAAAACCGATCAAGGTCGAAAGTGCTACCAGAGGCCGTGAACAGTATGGAAAAAGTCGAACAAGATCAACATCGTCAAAATCAAGTCAAAGACGAAGAAAACAAGAACGGGAACGAATGAAATCAACGCCTTGGCAATCAAGGAATCGAACCAAGTCAGAATTCAAAACCGTGTTATTCAAGTGAATTGAAAAAGTCAAAAATAAATCTCAAGCATTAAAACAAAATCAAATGGCCGAAGACAAATTCAAACAAATGTATACAAACGAAAATCAAGGATCTCGAATCCTATATAAACAAGTAAACATCATTGGCAATTCATCAACGAGTTCAAGAAAGCAAATCAGTAGAAGCAAAAGAAAAATTTACATACCAAATCAAAGTCGAACTCGAACAAGGAGGAGAAGCCGCGAGCGATTAAATTAAAGTAAGCAATCGAAGCATCAACCATCAATTATGCGGCGAACACAAAGCCCTAATTTCAGAGCTAAAAGGAACGAACTAAAGAAGGAATCGAGGCCGACATTTTTTTCTCAGAGCAAAATTGATAAAGACAACGGGCCGACATAGATAAAAGTGATAAAGGAGGCCGCATTTTAGTGATAAACTATTTTGGGCCAATCTTTTAGTAGGGATTTAATATTTGGTGTTTAATTGTTTTTTAAACTGTTATTTTTGTATTTTATCCTTTAAACCATTGTAATTACTAGTCGTGTGACTAGGGGACAAACTACGCGGCGTAGTTTGAGAATTCACAACTCAGTGGCTGAGTTGCGGCAGGGTTTTGAGCGTAGAGTTAGGTTAGTCAGTAGCGGGTGTCGTGAGTTTATGTGTGTAAGCGTGTGACTACTTAATTTCTAGTAGAAACCTTGGGAGCAGCACGTAGGCAGGGTTTTGCCGAAGCTGGGTAAATTCTGTGTCGTTCTATTTCTGCATTTATTATTCTGCTATTATCTGTGCTGCTATAATTTTGATATATCCGTGTTGAAATAATTTTATAAGCTTCCGCAATAATTTTTATAATTAACAGCATCACCCTATTCACCCCCCTCTAGGGTGAAATCGATCCTACAAATGGTATCAGAGCTAGGAATAGAAGTCAACATTTGTTTTTATTAAAATTTGATTTTTTTTTCAAAAATCAATTTTTGTTTTAAAAAGTTGAATTTTTAAAACGGCTTCTTTAATACTGCTTTTGCTGAGGGTCAGTCCATGGTTAGACCACCAATGTTCAATGGTGAATACGCCTACTGGAAAAATAGAATGAAAATTTTTCTGAAAACCATTGACGCTTGGAATATTGTTGAGACGGGTTATAGAGCACCAACTATAATTGTAGATAATCAGGAAATATATAAACCAAAGGATCAATGGACAGAACTAGAAAATAAATTACAAAATGCTAATGCTAAAGCTATGAATTCTATTATCTTTCCGTTGGATCAATTTAAATTTAATCGTGTCTCACATTGTCTAACTGCGCAGGAAATATGGCACACACTAGAAGTGACTCACGAAGGAACATCTCAAGTCAAAGAATCTCGCCTTGCCATGCCAAGCAGTGAATACGAGAACTTCACAACGGCGAAGGAAGAAAATGTCAAAGAGATGTATAGACGACTTTCCAATATCGTATACAGATCAAAAGCTCTTGGAAAATCATACACAGAGTTGGAGATAGTCCGAAAAATCCTCAGAGTCCTTCTATGATGATTTGAAGCAAAAGTGACTGCCATTCAAGAATCGAAAGATTTAAAACAAATGAAAGTTGAAGAACTCGTCGGAAATCTCACCACTTATGAGCTAGAAATGAAATTCAAGGAAGAGCGTGAGGGAGGAGACACTCGAAAGAAATCAATAGCTCTTAAAGGAACAACAAAAAGTGATGGTGATGATGATGATGAAGTAGCAGAATTGGAGCTGATAATAAAGAAATTCAAAAGGTGGAATTACAAATACGGAAATCCAGCTCTAAATCGAAAAATGAAAAGCAGAATAGACAAAACACTAGACAACTCAGACAAATAGAAGATCATCTGTCATAAGTGCAACCAACCCGGACACATCAAGCCCGATTGTCCTCAAAATAGATGCAACTTTGAAAAGAAATCAAAAAGGAGAAGTTTTGCAGCCACGTGGAATACAAGTGATGAAGATAATCAAAGTATTAGCAGTGGGAGTGAGAAAGCAGATATGCGCTTTCAATGTAATATAACTGATAGCGACGATGACAAACCAAGCGAGGTATCAAAACTCACTCACGCAGAATTACTTATATATTTCCACGAAGTAAATGGCTGTTTTGAACGACTTAGGGAGAAGTATGCCAAACTTGAATCACAAAAAGATACTTTGATAGATTTAAATAAACAACTTGACCAACTAGTTAAAACCTGTCAAAGTAGGATCCACAAGCGTGATAAGTGTCCAACATTTGAAGAAGAAATTAAAAAATCAAAGATTAATATAAAAATCACATGAAAATGAAATTCTGATTTTGAAAGACAGTGTAAATACTAGGAGAGAAAACTCTATTAAAAAGTGCACACTATTATTGAACGAAAATGAATCTCTCAAAACACAAGTCAAACAATTGTCAACGACTTTAGATAAATTTTTAAAAAGTGAAAAATCATCGAATATTCTATTAGGAAAGAAAAATGTTAATACAGTTAGACAAGGACTTGGATATAATCAATCTGAAAATGTTAAAAGCAAAATTAATCAAGTCAATTCTATGTGCACAATCTGTAGAAAATATGTACACAATCACAATAATTGTTGGTATAGACCCAAACAAGTGAAAACTATACCAATTTGGGTTCCAAAAGGCACAAATATAAAATCTCTCAAAGTTAAACAAATCTGGGTGCCGAAAGGAACATAAATAAATAGTTTTGGGTCTCCACAAAATTATTTTTCAAAATATTCTGCCACTAACAATCATGGACCTATAAAAACAAATAGGTCACAAAAATCTTTCATCATATAGGTGTGGTGGTAGGCTAAGGAACAACAACAGTGTTATCTGGATTCTGGCTGTTCTAGGAACACAACGGCGACAAAGCAAAGTTTCTTAGCCTAGTACAAAGGTGACAGAATCACAATGGACAACAACAAAAAATATCGTAAAGGTAAAATAGGTAATAGTATATTGAACGATATATTAAATGTGATAACCTGCACCGTATTCTGAACTAAATCAGCCAATATTGTGATGATAAAATAAATAATGATTTTGATTCTGACTTATTCAAAATTGTTGGCCAATTATATATGCCAAGAACACTATAAAATCTCTAGAGTCTTTAAATTACTTCATATATATTAGTTTGGATTAATAATAGTGCTTTATTGGATGATAATACATTTGATTATTTTATGGCTGACTCTATATTCATGGTTTTTGATTATTTACATGGTTTCTATTCAAATTCAAGAGAATGTCATTTAAAAAGCTGTTAAAATTGATTTTAAGATATTTTGTTGCACAATTCATGGTCTGTTTTATCAAATTCAATTAATGATAATTTTGAGTGAAAGAGAAATTCAGATGCAGATTACACTGGTAATCTAGTTGATGGAAAAATTACCAGTGGAACGTGATTTTTATTGAGACATTTAGTAACTGCATCATTTTTCAAAGAAAATATCTGCATATTTTTCATTTCAAATAATTTTCAAATAGCAGAAATTTTTCTCATAAAACCCCTTCTAGAAAATCATCTTTGGCCTTGTTTTCAGATTGCTCATTTTTTAAAAAATTGATTTTATAATTATTTTTGAATTTAATTTTAAAATTATAACAATGACTAATCTGACTCCCTGATAATTACCAAAAAGATAAATAGTGATTGAAAAAAGTGATGAATGTTGATATTTATCATATATTATGACTCGAGATGGTATAATTAGTAAATTTCTTTAGAAATTTAAACAAGAGTTATAAAACTTTTTGTTGATAAATATTCCATGACCATCTCTAATTCTATCATATTTCTAACGACCATCACTCATCGAAATTCAATATAGTTTGTCAATATGTGATACTTTAAACAGGAACCATTCGTTTTTCATTTTACATTTTTTAATAATAAATAAATAATAGTAATAAAATAAAATCCAAAGTATTCACTCTCATTTAAAAGTCCTCACGGTTATGCATGGGTGAATTACTTGAAATTTGTTATGTGCTTCCATGCTCATTTAAAAGTCCTCACGGTTATGCATGTATGGAACGCATATCAAAATTGATTTTTTTTAAAATAAACAAGTTGATTCTAATCCCATTTAAAAGTCCTCACGGTTATGCGTGGTTAGAAGATACTTGAATTCAAATTTTTTTTAAAATAAATTGGAATACTACTAATCTCATTTAAAAGTACTAACGGTTATGCATGGTTGGTAGATATTCAAATTTCTGGTATAAATATACCACAAATAGACACAACTGTATGGTTTTATATGATGACATCATTCCCATCATTCTAAAAGTGGAATATGCGCCTAACAAAGTATTTATGATTTTTGTTTGATTTTTTATTGAAATTTAATATTTATATTCAATTGAGTTTTAATGTTGGATTAATATATATCACTTTATCTCCATTTTTCTAACACTATTACTCTTTTGCTGATAACAAAAGGGGGAGAGAAAAGTTAAGATTTTGTCAAATAAAATCAAGCAAAGGTCAAATATTTTCTATTTGCATCTAGGATAATTTGCATATTTTTGATTGTATGCATATATGAAGGGGGAGCTTTGTGTAGAGAGGAAGCATTTAAATAGGGGGAGCAATTAGAGTATATCAAATATCAAATACATTTAACATATTCAAAATCTTAAATATATATTTGTTATCATCAAAAGGGGGAGATTGTTGAATATGCGACTATATGATTTTTGTTTGATGATAATAAACATGTATATATATATATATATTCATTTAAATGTATTTGTTAATGTACTATTTTATTTTTCATAGATTAAATAAATATTTGCTGAATAAAATAAATAACACAGAATTTGAATTCAAATAGAAATTTTATTCAAACAAATATTTATTACAATTTTTGAATAGTACAAATTTCAAGCTCTCACTACATATATAAACACAACCTCAATTACAATACAATTTTAATTACATCACAATTTCTAATTTACATTGCACCTCACTACATATCACTCACACTCGTATTTATCTTCAACGTCATTCCAATGTGAATCCAACATCTGAGCAATCTGTAAAAATATACATTGACGCGGTAAAATTGGAAATAAAATATTTTTGCAATATAAAATAAAATGTGAATGTTGTAAATAATATTTGCCTCAGTTATTTGGGTTGTTCATCATTATTTAATTTTGAATTCATCATACACGAACAACTTGTGACATACACAGTGTATCACTGTATATGCCACAAGGCCGTGCACATCGATATACACTTGATAGAATTACAGGGACAGGTGAGCATAGGTCAGAACCAAAACGCCGGGTTCAACTCAAGTGCAATAAAAATAATGTCACAATATCAGCACAAGGTCAAACCCAAGCTTTAAGTTGGATTCAACTTAGGTGTGAAGTTCAAAGTGAATCAAACTAAATTGAAGCAAATACCAAATCAGTACAACACAAACTAAATAGAGGCAAAACTGCAATCAAATACATATGGCCAAGCGATGCATCACTTGACAATGCATAAATACACACACACACATATGTATATACACATGTATACATACAAATAGTGATTCAATACAACCAGACCAGTTTAGGTTAAAGAGGTAGTGGTACAAAATACATGAAACTGCACCAAAGGAATGGCAACATGTATGCTACAGGTCTGAAACAAATGAAACTCAAAGGCAATCACAACTCTAACTGGAAGTACACATGAAGTATACAAGCTACCAAACTCAAAGAAGCAAAAATCCAAACCAAGGTCAAGTCCAGTGCATGGAGCAACCAGACCTAACTGGTGGACATGAACCATAAATACAATATGATACGCCAAGTCTTCCTTCATCTTCCCATATACTTCAACACTAGAAATCAGTAAACCGAGAAATTAGTGTGTGAGTCTTCCTTCTTCATGTTTAACACAATAAAAAAAAAATTGTCAACAATGGCCGAAGCCATCAATCTGTAAATCAGTAAACCGAGAAAAAAACAATCTCACGTTATCTTCGTTTAATCTAGAAATCAAAACCCCTCTTCTCGAATCAAAATCCACCCCCCATTCCTTTCAGACCGAAACCCAAATCGCGATTTTTTCCCTTCTCTTTCAATCGAGGTGGAGCATCGCGCGCAACAACATCGCGAGCACGAAGCCGCCTTCCACACCAAACTCGATGGCCAGAGGCTACGCGTATGCGGTGAAGTTCTGTTCGACTTTGGGTTAGGGTAGATCCATTCGATGCGTCGTGAGTTGATGGGCTCCTGAAGCTTTCATTCGTATCGCGAGCTCGAGCGGATGACATCAAGATTGTGGGCGAGCTAGGGTTCGGCAACATGGGTTTGTGGTGGAAGGATGACATCGGGGTTTGCGTGCGAGGGTAGGTTGGAGGGAGCAGTGATTCGGGCAGTAAGGTATACCAAATTTTTATTCAGTTTAATTTAACTCTAAATTGATTGTTTTTAAATGTACAGAATGATTGAGGTAAAGCTATTTACTGTTATCTGATATTTTATATTTAGATACTTACTTATAAACGATTAAAAGAATTTTTAGAATGAAAGATGTAATTTTGGAAGTTTAGAAAAATCAAAATTTTTAGGAAATTTATATAGGTTATTTTATAAGTATATATATACAGTTCTAAAATAAAATAAATAGAAATATACACAATTTAAATCTACTAGTCATTAAAAAAATAAAATAAAAATATGTATTAAGGAGATTGAATTAGTGTAGTTAACTTATTTACTTATCTTAGTCGCTTCAAGTAATTAGTAAAAGGAAATTCATTTAAAATTTAATTATTAGAAAATTTGCAGTAAAGAAGAAAGATATACATATGCCAATCTTATATATATATATATACATATAGAAAAGATCTTGAATATATATAGAGATTTTTTTTTAAATGTTTGAGGAGATTACAATATATTTTATTCATGTAGTTTCAAAGGGGAATTAATGGTTTAATTAAATTATTTGTCAAATTAAAATTTATTACTTAGAACTTAATTATTTAAAATTTTCGAATATTAACAAATCCATATAATATCTATACAAGGTCAATAATCGTGGAATCAAGTTGAGAATAAAGGGGATTTGCAAATCTAAGGGGCAAAGGTGGGTTAATCTCACTCAGTTAAATTTAAATTTAAATGATTAAACTTTAAATAATTGTTCGAATGGCTGAATTGATTGATGTGATATAGTATGATATTTTGGAATTGGCATATTATATTGTGCTAAAATTTTGTGGATGCAGGGAAAATAGGTTGGAGGGATCCAACTGGACCCCTCACATTTATTTTAATTATCCAATATTCTCTGTTGTGATTATTTGATATTCTGTGATGAATTATGTGGGAATATTGAATGCTATGGTTGATTGGATATATTTGGGTAAAATGAATTACCAAAAATATATAAATTGGATTTTGGAAAGAAAATAAAAGAAGTGAATTTGTAAGCGAAATAATTATAGAAAACTTGAATGAATTAGGAATAAATTGGAAAGAAATAGGAGTAGTATTAAAATACTAATAAATAATTTCGAGTATGAAAAGAATTTTGAATAAAACAGAAATTTATAAATTTTAAACTCAAGTTATATTAATTAAAGGAATAAAGTTTAAATTTATTTAAAGAATAAAGAAGTAACTTGAGAAATCTAAGAATTAGTATTTTCAGTTAAAAGTAATTTAACTCATAATTAAGGAAATAAAATCTAAAATTAATGGATTTTGTAATAGAAAGGAAGAAAATTGGAATTCAATTTGGAAATTGATTCAAGTGATAGAAATTAGAATTTCAAGAAGAATGTGAAGGGAAGTATATTTCCCTGGATAGCCAAGTACGTTTTTAAAGAAAGTTTAAACATAAGATAAAAGTTTAATGTGGTGTTAAAAAGCGTATTTTAGAAATTTATTATTTTGAATGTTTAAAATTCATAAGTAAATATTTTTCAAATCTATTATTGTAATAACTAATTAAATGTGACTTAGTATTTTATTTTAAGAGTGAAATCTAGTTTTATATTTTATAAAGTGACTTTATTTTAAAAAAAAAATCACATAGTATGTAATTTTAGTAAATTATTGAAGTAGTTTCTAAAATGAATGTTTTAGAATATATTTCAAGGTAAAGTGTTTTTAAATTATTTTATAAATCTTAAGTTTTGTGCTTGGCAATTTCAGTGGAAATAGAAACTATTTGGGAAATTGATTCTGAGAAAGGAAGATAGTTTTAAAACTGTTTTCAAAAGGGTTTGAAAAGTGGAAATATATCTTGTGAAGATATTTTTTTAAGGGTAATAAATAATTCGGAAAAATTATTTATTGGTTGATGGTTGATTGTGAATAAATAATTGATAGTTAAATAACCGACTATCAATATTGGCCAACTGCGTTGATCGTTTCGAAGAGACCGGGATCGAGATTTATTTCTCGAAAACCACTTCGATCCGGTTTGTACGTTTCGTGCGAAAAACGTGTTTGGAGTCGAAGATGGAGCAGTGAAGTGCAAGGGCTAGTCGCTACTAATCCTGAGGATATTTCCAAAATGGATGTAGTAGGAATAGTGCCTTCGGTTCCGTTCGAACCCAGGACGGACTTGTATGGACGAATGCTTGCGAAACATCGTCAGGTGGACGATGGGCATTCTAAGTGAAACGTTCTAAAAAGGTAACGTTTAGCCTCAAGCCTCATCAACCGGGAATGACTGAAAATCAGGGGATATGCAGCGAGGTTAGGTGGGTCATGCCCAAGCAGGACAAGATATTTCCCCTGTCTAGATGTCCCTTTTTATATATTTCGGCTTAGTGGGTGGTTGGTCGCGCCAACCACGGGGTTTATCTTGTTCGGGACTGTTCAGTAAGGAATGGTTCCGGCCTTGTGTTGCAGGGGATGAAGGGAGTAATCCTCGGTACGGTGATCTAGGCCCCGTACTGTGGCTGGTGGTACCCTAGTGCCTAGTCATTAGTTGGAAATCCATTCTCCCTACGAGCCTTGTACGAGTTTTGTTTGTATTACCCACTTTTGTGGCTAGTAGCTGGAATTTAATAGATGTAACAATTTCGGCTATTTTATAAGTATTTGTATATAGACCCTATTATAATATCAGAGGATTTCTATAAAAATTGTTTTAGCTATCGTAAGGTAAAAACTCGACATGTTTATTTGTGGCGTGGTCTTACGAGATGCTTTTGTTTTCAAAGGATTTTTGAAACTTTAATAATCAATTGGGTGTGGTTTTCTCACGCTGGTAATCCAGACTGACTCGGGTGTTATTTAACTGTAATGCTCGGGTCAGACCGAGTATTATAGGATACAGGATGTGATGCTATGGAGCTCAGGAGGCGAGTTGGATGACGATACGTACTCACGTACTTGTATATATATATTATTCCGTTGTTGAGTTGTTGTGTATCCATTGTATGTTATTGATGTGAGCTGTGACTGATGTACTCTGATGATGTAATATATGTAAACTGATATATTTGATTTTGAGTAAAGATTTTTATTATCTATTATATTTTATTTCGCTGCGATGGTTAGATTCTGATGTTGATTTTGTTTTCTCTTCTTCTACCTCTTCTTATTAAAACCAAATGGTTCGTATTTCTGTGCAACTTGAGTTGATTGTTGTAGAATAGTGTTGACTCAAGGGGTACGGATTTGCGGGCTGTTACAGTTGGTATCAGAGCTTACTTTGGAGATAACCTTGGCTCTGGTGGGAATTACTCATTTAAATTAGAGTCTCTAGTACTCTATAATGAGTTTTAGCGTGTTAATAAATATGAGCGCGTATTTGTTAGTGAATATAAATTGTTTTAATATTGTGTTGATTGGTTTATTGAGTGGCATATGAACCTTCGTCGGCACAGTCTGGACAACTGTATCGAAAGGGTTTCTAAACGCTTGAATAGAACAATCGACACAGTATTGTTTTCAATATGGGTGAATGAAATAATTTTACCCAAAAATATATTTTTGATATAAAGAAAGTTTTTGGTAAACTATATAGCTAATATATGGTTGCTTGGATGTTAGAAATGATAATATTAAAATATTATCATTGTTAAGTAAAAATTTAACTAGGAATTGGAAATTTAAATCCCGGAGATTTTGGAAGTGTTTTGAAGATAAATAATAGCCCAATTGTTTTGGAGACATTTCTGAAAGGAAATTTGTTATAAATGGATTTTGGAAGTAATATAGCATTGAAATCACTTGGATTATTGGAAAATAATTCTGATGATGACGGCCGCATCATCAGTATTCATTTTCGAATTTCTAAGTGAAGAATTGCTACTAAATTGATTTGTTTAGGAAAGCAGATGTTTTTGAAAATTTCAAAGGAAATTTGTTGAAATGTGGTTTGAGATATTGGAGATTTCAAAATGATTTGAAACAAAAGCCGGTGATTTCAAATTCCTGATGAGATGATTGTAAGCTTATAAATTGGGGTGATTTTTAAATCATGAAAGAAATATAAGCTTTGAATGTTGGAATTTAAATTTAAAGGGAAAAGTTAGAAATGAAATTAACTTAGAGTGTGGGAAATAAAGATTGTACTGGACTGAGATTAATTGGATAGGCTGAAATAATATCCAGTTGAAATTGAATTGAGTTAAATAAATTTGAGTTAAAATAGAATTAAATTGGAATAAAATTCAGTTGAGTTATGGGTGATATTGAATGGAATTAAATCCTTACTTGAATAAATGGAAAATGAGTTGGATAAGAATTGGGTTGAAATAGATAAATCAGACTAACTTATAAAAGAATTAAAAATCCTTTGGAATAAAATATGCTTGGGCTATGAATAAATAGAAGGCTTGAGTTAAAAATAAAAGAAGAATATATTCAAGCTTATGATGAATGGAAATTGTGTAAATAATAAGTTGTGACTTATAAAATTTGAAGGTGGAATAGAAAATCCAAATTAAATATTGTTTGGTGTTTTGGATAATGATGTTTTGGATAATGAAACGGAAATCTAAGCTTGAATTATATAATAAAATTGAACTAAGAACATAAAATGAAGTGATATTTGAAGTTTAAAAATCAAATATTGAACTATAATAGGAGAGAACTAAGTTCATAATAAATTTATTAATTATGTGTAAATGGGAACGTAATGTTGTTAATAGAAGCTGAATTGTGAATGTATGGTGAAGTTTGGAAATAAAACTCATGTTATAAGTTAGATTCGACTTAAATTGTTAGTAAAGGGTAAATTGAAATGGATAATGGATCCAGAACTTGAGTTATAAATTAAAATTAACACGAAGTGTTAACAAATTAAATATAATTGGGAATGTATCGAATAAAAATGTGATTGGATTAAAATAGTAATGGTATGGTTTGTAAATAAAATCCAACTAAGGGGAAATAAATTAGAGATGGCCTTGTAATCAATTAAAATGAGCTTAAGTATAAAATTTGATTTAAGCTAATGGATGAAGGAAAGTTGAATTGAATTCAACTTAAAACCAAGTTTAAAGATATTGGATGGAATTTAAACCAAGTAAGAATAAATTTTAATTGAAATAAAATTCGGTGTAATGCCGATAATATTAAATGGAGTGAAAATGCTTAAATAAATAATTGTAAACTATTTAAAAATTATTAAGGAATTGAAATAACTTGAGACAATAAGGAAAATAGAATGTTTCAAGTTTATTAGAATGGTTTAAGTGAATTTGGATAAATTAATTTTATTGAATAAATATAATTGGATTGTGAATAAATTTAGAAATGAAATAGGATAAAGAATAAAATTGAGTGAAATCAATTTAAATTGGTTATAAACATAAATACTTATTTATTCACATAAATCTCATCGAATTGCATGGAACCAATGGTCGTTGGATGTAAATGGAAGTAATTAAAATTTTATGTGTTGAAGGGTAAAATAAATTGATTTTGAGATCAATTGGATTAAATAGGAGTTCGGTTTGCTTAAGAATAAATTAAATGTAAGTGGTTGAGATTAAAACCATTTAAAATTGATGAGGTTGTATACAAATGGATTGAAAACCATTCAAATTTCATAAAAATGGTTTATAAATAAATTGGAACAGTTGAATTAACATGAAAATTATATGAATTGTTTACGAAAAGATGTTTAGTGTGAATTTCTTTTAGAATTCATATGTTTTAACTGTTGCAAATAAGTGAAATGTTATTAAACTTCATTTATATCGCACTTACAAGTTTAAATTGAGTAAGTACAGGTACCAGGGAGCCGTGTGGCTGGCTTTGGTTGTGCTATTTGCTAAATAAATAAGCTGCTTGCTTAAAAATGCTAAATAAGGTACGCCTACGCAATTAAAATAGGAAATATGAACTGTTTTTGGTTTTTCCGACCGTGTGGGTCGATGTATATATATTTATCTCTTTTTTCAAATTGCAAAAGCTCCTCCGTACAAAGGGGACTCTGCCAAAAATTTTCAGAAATTTTGGGAGTTAGAAAATTTTTGAAAATTTTGGAAAATTTTGTTAATGACAAAACTATTTAGAATTGGAAACTAAAATAAGTTAGTAAATGAAACTAATTAAAGTAATGACTTAAATTAGTTAGAAATGAAGGATAAAATTTAAAAATTCAAAGTTGAAAATAAATGAAATACATATGTAATGTGGAAATCGATTTGAATAGAAATAAGTATAAACTAAAAGAGGTAAAGAGAAATTAAGATAAGAAACATATAAAATGTTTATACTAACTTAAGAAAGGAATGGTAAATTCTAGATTGGAAAATTGATATTACAAATATAATCTAAGGTAATATTGAAATGAATAGATATTGACATTTTGTAAGAAAGTCGATAAAATATTTTGGGATATTGTGATTGGATATTAGTGCTAAGCAGGATATGCAGGTATTATAAAAGGGAAAAGGAAATTGGATTTGATTTCAAGAGATAAATTTGAATTGCCCGACAAAAGGTACGCATTTAAATTTGGTATGGAATTTGATTGGGATTTGGATTGAGCCACTTGGCCTTTTGTTTTCTTTTTGGATTTGGGAGGCCGTAGAGCCATTTTGTAGTTGTACCGAGCTAGCCGCGCAAAGGAGACGCTGGCGAAATTTTTCGGAAATTTAGAAAGTTAGAAAAAAAAATTTAAGAAAATTTTGATAATTCAAAATTGATTTTATGATTACAACTTGAATGGTTGGGCAAATAGGATTGTTTGCAAACTAGGGAAATGTTTGGAAAGGTAAGAAGAATAATAATGGGTCTTTGGTAAGAAGATAGTTGGTGTGATGTTGAATTGCTAGAAACTGTTTAGTTTTAGGGAAACAATAAACGGGAATATGGTCATTCTTCCTAACTAGTAATTTCGGGGACGAAATTCTTTTAAGGGGGAAGGAATGTGACGACCCGAAATTTTTAAGCAATTGAAATTGGATTATTCAATTGATTTTGAATATTTAAATGTTAATTTTTAACTTGAATTCGAATATCACTAATTTTTGATAATGAAATCATTTATTGAATTAAATAATTTGAAACTGATAAAAATGTTGAATCTGGAATTTTAAGCTTGTTAAAAATAATTTGAAGGCGTATAAATTTATATTGATAACACTGAGGATAATAGAAGTTGTAAAATTTAAATTAACAGTGGTTTGTTCAGTTTTGAAATTTGTATCGTTTCAATTGAATTTTAAAATAGCCTTCCGAGGCACAGTCTCAGGATTTGACGAAACCAGTTCCATTGAGTCCATAATATTGAATTATTATCGGATTTTGAATTTCGTATTGATCGAAGTTAGTGTGTGAGTGTACGTTATATAAACGCGGAAAAATTTAATTGATTATAAGCTAATGAAATTTAATTTAAATTAATTAAGCTTCTTGTATACGCCAAGTCTTCCTTCATCTTCCCATATACTTCAACACTAGAAATCAGTAAACCGAGAAATTAGTGTGTGAGTCTTCCTTCTTCATGTTTAACACAATAAAAAAAAAATTGTCAACAATGGCCGAAGCCATCAATCTGTAAATCAGTAAACCGAGAAAAAAACAATCTCACGTTATCTTCGTTTAATCTAGAAATCAAAACCCCTCTTCTCGAATCAAAATCCACCCCCCATTCCTTTCAGACCGAAACCCAAATCGCGATTTTTTTCCCCTTCTCTTTCAATCGAGGTGGAGAATTGCGCGCAACAACATCGCGAGCACGAAGCCGCCTTCCACACCAAACTCGATGGCCAGAGGCTACGCGTATGCGGTGACGTTCTGTTCGACTTTGGGTTAGGATAGATCCATTCGATGCGTCGTGAGTTGATGGGCTCCTGAAGCTTTCATTCGTATCGCGAGCTCGAGCGGATGACATCAAGATTGTGGGAGAGCTAGGGTTCGGCAACATGGGTTTGTGGTGGAAGGATGACATCAGGGTTTGCGTGCGAGGGTAGGTTGGAGGGAGCAGCGATTCGGGCAGTAAGGTATACCAAATTTTTATTCAGTTTAATTTAATTCTAAATTGATTGTTTTTAAATGTACAGAATGATTGAGGTAAAGCTATTTACTGTTATCTGATATTTTATATTTAGATACTTACTTATAAACGATTAAAAGAATTTTTAGAATGAAAGATGTAATTTTGGAAGTTTAGAAAAATCAAAATTTTTAGGAAATTTATATAGGTTATTTTATAAGTATATATATACAGTTCTAAAATAAAATAAATAAAAATATACACAATTTAAATCTAATAGTCATTAAAAAAATAAAATAAAAATATGTATTAAGGAGATTGAATTAGTGTAGTTAACTTATTTACTTATCTTAGTCGCTTCAAGTAATTTATTAAAAGGAAATTCATTTAAAATTTAATTATTAGAAAATTTGCAGTAAAGAAGAAAGATATACATATGCCTATCTTATATATATATATACATATAGAAAAGATCTTGAATATATATAGAGATTTTTTTTAAATGTTTGAGGAGATTACAATATATTTTATTCATGTAGTTTCAAAGGGGAATTAATGGTTTAATTAAATTATTTGTCAAATTAAAATTTATTACTTAGAACTTAATTATTTAAAATTTTCGAATATTAACAAATCCATATAATATCTATACAAGGTCAATAATCGTGGAATCAAGTTGAGAATAAAGGGGATTTGCAAATCTAAGGGGCAAAGGTGAGTTAATCTCACTCAGTTAAATTTAAATTTAAATGATTAAACTTTAAATAATTGTTCGAATGGCTGAATTGATTGATGTGATATAGTATGATATTTTGGAATTGGCATATTATATTGTGCTAAAATTTTGTGGATGCAGGGAAAATAGGTTGGAGGGATCCAACTGGACCCCTCACATTTATATTAATTATTCAATATTCTCTGTTGTGATTATTTGATATTCTGTGATGAATTATGTGGGAATATTGAATGCTATGGTTGATTGGATATATTTGGGTAAAATGAATTACCAAAAATATATAAATTGGATTTTGGAAAGAAAATAAAAGAAGTGAATTTGTAAGCGAAATAATTATAGAAAACTTGAATGAATTAGGAATGAATTGGAAAGAAATAGGAGTAGTATTAAAATACTAATAAATAATTTCGAGTATGAAAAGAATTTTGAATAAAACAGAAATTTATAAATTTTAAACTCAAGTTATATTAATTAAAGGAATAAAGTTTAAATTTATTTAAAGAATAAAGAAGTAACTTGAGAAATCTAAGAATTAGTATTTTCAGTTAAAAGTAATTTAACTCATAATTAAGGAAATAAAATATAAAATTAATGGATTTTGTAATAGAAAGGAAGAAAATTGGAATTCAATTTGGAAATTGATTCAAGTGATAGAAATTAGAATTTCAAGAAGAATGTGAAGGGAAGTATATTTCCCTGGATAGCCAAGTACGTTTTTAAAGAAAGTTTAAACATAAGATAAAAGTTTAATGTGGTGTTAAAAAGCGTATTTTAGAAATTTATTATTTTGAATGTTTAAAATTCATAAGTAAATATTTTTCAAATCTATTATTGTAATAACTAATTAAATGTGACTTAGTATTTTATTTTAAGAGTGAAATCTAGTTTTATATTTTATAAAGTGACTTTATTTTAAAAAAAAAATCACATAGTATGTAATTTTAGTAAATTATTGAAGTAGTTTCTAAAATGAATGTTTTAGAATATATTTCAAGGTAAAGTGTTTTTAAATTATTTTATAAATCTTAAGTTTTGTGCTTGGCAATTTCAGTGGAAATAGAAACTATTTGGGAAATTGATTCTGAGAAAGGAAGATAGTTTTAAAACTGTTTTCAAAAGGGTTTGAAAAGTGGAAATATATCTTGTGAAGGTATTTTTTTGAGGGTAATAAATAATTCGGAAAAATTATTTATTGGTTGATGGTTGATTGTGAATAAATAATTGATAGTTAAATAACCGACTATCAATATTGGCCAACTGCGTTGATCGTTTCGAAGAGACCGGGATCGAGATTTATTTCTCGAAAACCACTTTGATCCGGTTTGTACGTTTCGTGCGAAAAACGTGTTCAGAGTCGAAGATGGAGCAGTGAAGTGCAAGGGCTAGTCGCTACTAATCCTGAGGATATTTCCAAAATGGATGTAGTATGAATAGTGCCTTCGGTTCCGTTCGAACCCAGGACGGACTTGTATGGACGAATGCTTGCGAAACATCGTCAGGTGGACGATGGGCATTCTAAGTGAAACGTTCTAAAAAGGTAACGTTTAGCCTCAAGCCTCATCAACCGGGAATGACTGAAAATCATGGGATATGCAGCAAGGTTAGGTGGGTCATGCCCAAGCAGGACAAGATATTTCCCCTGTCTAGATGTCCCTTTTTATATATTTCGGCTTAGTGGGTGGTTGGTCGCGCCAACCACGGGGTTTATCTTGTTCGGGACTTTTCAGTAAGGAATGGTGCGGCCTTGTGTTGTAGGGGATGAAGGGAGTAATCCTCGGTACGGTGATCTAGGCCCCGTACTGTGGCAGGTGGTACCCAGTGCCTAGTCATTAGTTGGAAATCCTTTCTCCCTACGAGCCTTGTACGAGTTTTGTTTGTATTACCCACTTTTGTGGCTAGTAGCTGGAATTTAATAGATGTAACAATTTCGGCTATTTTATAAGTATTTGTATATAGACCCTATTATAATATCAGAGGATTTCTATAAAAATTGTTTTAGCTATCGTAAGGTAAAAACCCGACATGTTTATTTGTGGCGTGGTCTTACGAGATGCTTTTGTTTTCAAAGGATTTTTGAAACTTTAATAATCAATTGGGTGTGGTTTTCTCACGCTAGTAATCCAGACTGACTCGGGTGTTATTTAACTGTAATGCTCGGGTCAGACCGAGTATTATAGGATACATGATGTGATGCTGTGGAGCTCAGGAGGCGAGTTGGATGACGATACGTACTCACGTACTTGTATATATATATTATTCCGTTGTTGAGTTGTTGTGTATCCATTGTATGTTATTGATGTGAGCTGTGACAGATGTACTCTGATGATGTAATATATGTAAACTGATATATTTGATTTTGAGTAAAGATTTTTATTATCTATTATATTTTATTTCGCTGCGATGGTTAGATTCTGATGTTGATTTTGTTTTCTCTTCTTCTACCTCTTCTTCTTAAAACCAAATGGTTCGTATTTCTGTGCAACTTGAGTTGATTGTTGTAGAATAGTGTTGACTCAAGGGGTACGGATTTGCAGGCTGTTACATGAATGCACAATGAAAATTAACAAACAAGTCAAGTATGCTACAGGTTTCAAATGACCAGAGGAATAAACACAAATGGCCAAAGTCGAACAATCTCAAGCATCATCAAAGTGATACAATAGTCAAAGACATAATGGCCGGAGTCATGAAACAACAAGCAAAATCAAACAGGGTCGAAAGTGCTACCAGAGGCAGTGAACAGTATGGCAAAAGTCGAACAAGATCAACATCGTCAAAATTAAGTCAAAGTCGAAGACAACAAGAACGAGAATGAACGAAATCAACGCCTTGGCAATCAAGGAATCGAACCAAGTCAAAATTCAAAACCGTGTTATTCAAGTGAATTGAAAAAGTCAGAAATAAATCTCAAGCATTAAAGTAAAATCGAATGGCCGAAGACGAATTCAAACAAATGTGTACAAACAAAAATCAAGGATCTTGAATCCTATATAAAAAAGTAAACATCATTGGCAATTCATCATCGAGTTCAAGAAAGAAAATCAGTAGAAGCAAAAGAAAAATTTACATACCAAATCAAAGTCGAACTCGAACAAGGAGGAGAAGCCGCGAGCGATTAAATTGAAGTTAGCAATCGAAGCATCAACCATCAATTAAGCGGCGACTTCACAAAGCCCTAATTTCAGAGCTAAAAGGAACGAACTAAAGAAGGAACCGAGGCTGACATTTTTTTCTCAGAGCAAAATTGATAAAGATAACGGGCCGACATAGATAAAAGTGATAAAGGAGGCCGCATTTTAGTGATAAACTATTTTGAGCCAATTTTTTAATAGGGCTTTAATATTTGGTGTTTAATCATTTTTTAAACTGTTATTTTTGTATTTTCTCCTTCAAACCATTGTAATTACTAGTCGTGTGACTAGGGGACAAACTACGTGGCGTAGTTTGAGAATTCGCAACTCAGTGGCTGAGTTATGGCAGGGTTTTGAGCGTAGAGTTGGGTTAGTCAGTAGCAGGTGTCGTGAGTTTACGTGTGTAAGCGTGTGACTACTTAATTTCTAGTTGAAACCTTGGAGGCAGCACATAGGCAGGGTTTTGTCGACGCTGGGTAAATTCTGTGTCGTTTTATTTCTGCATTTATTATTCTGCTATTATCTGTGCTGCTATAATTTTTATATATCTGTGTTGAAATAATTTTATAAGCTTCCGCAATAATTTTTATAATTAACAGCATCACCCTATTCACCCCCTCTCCAGGGTGAAATCGATCCTACAATATATGTGATAATAATATGTTTACTGCGACATATATCAACAAAAAAGACATAGTCAATATATGCTTTGTAAGTATTGAGATTTGTGTCACATATGTATAAATGTAGCACTACATAATTAAATAATTATTTGGCGTGAAATAATTCAATTATTTAGTGTTATATATATACACAGCAAGAATCAGTAATACCTCAATTTTGCTACACCTCTAATTCCCATAATTTCTACTACAAGTTTCGATTTAAATAATAATATTTTCTCTTTCTTCCCACTACACCTTATAAAGTATTATTATTTAAATCGAAACTTGTGGTGGAAACGAGATGTAGCTGATCCTTGCCTAGGCACACACATATACCACAAAATGGTTCTAAATAATGGGAGCTGCTGATCCTAGCTCATATAGAGCTAGGATCAACAACACCCATTATTTAGCACCACTTGCGGCACCTAATATCAAATGCAAGTTTATATTTAAATTTTTGGTCCATGTGTAGAAGGGAGAAAGAACAAATATTTAAATAGAAGCTTATGACTGATATCATGGGGCCAAAAAATGGTGCTAAATAAAAGGGGCTATGGATCCTAGCTCATACACACACATACACATACATATGTATGTATGTACACACATACATATGTATACACACACACGTACACACATGTACATATATACACATGTATATGTGTGTGTATATATAAACACACACATGTACACACACACACGTACGTATATACGCACACACGTACATACACACACACGTAAATACACACACACACGTGCATGCATACATACATACATATGTATCCTCGATATCGGCCATAAGTTTATATTTAAATTTTTGGTCCATGTGACAAGAGAGGGAGAGAGAACAAATATTCAAGTAGAAACTAGTGGCTGATATAAAGGAGCCACAAAAATATGCTAAATAAAGGGGGTCATAGATCCTAGCTCAAACACATAAAAACACACACACACACACACACACACATATATTCTCGATATCAGCTTCAAGTTTATATTTAAATTTTTAGTCCATGTGATAGGAGAGAGAAAGAACAAATATTTAAATAAAAACTCATGGCTGATATCAAGGGGCCATAAAATGGTGCTAAATAAAGAGGGCTATATGGCCTAGTTCATACACATACATACATACATGAAATTATTTTAAAATAAATACCTCAGTAGTGTAAAATGTGAATTAACAAATCTAACATAGTATGACTAAGTTGAAATATCAAATTCAATTTTTAATTGAAGTATATAATCATGATCTTAGTATGATATATTTGAATTCAGATCTACATCAAAGTTAACTAATATAAAACATTTTGATCGAGTATGTATTGATATATTTATTTATTTCTTTATGTATATTTATATTTATATATATGCGCATCTGTAATGATAAAGTAAATAATTTCCAACTACACACTTACACACACACACATATATATAATATAAACTTTTGTCCTAATTTTTAATTTATTTAAAACAGTCAAAATAATTTATAAAATCAAAAGTACATACAATATATTGAGTAAGATATTAACATACTCAATATTTTAGGGCTAATTAAAATTCAAGCAAAACAATTAAATCACAAAAATGTATATTATGTTTAGTAAATTGTTATATGTAAATTGAAACATGAATTCATAGCCTAAAATCATATTATACATAAATACATACATATACATATATATGTGTGTGTTTGTAAAATTTCCACTATACGTGCGCGTGGTCGCGCGTGTGTAAAATCATGATAAGTATATTACAACCAAAATATAAATCAAATTTAGATAGTGCCTTACAGATCTCGTCTATTTGTGACAGTGATTTGAAAATTCCTTACATTCTTGAATTGACACCCAACTTTACTGGAATTCGATGAACCACGTAACCTTTAATTTCATTTGATATTTTGATTTTTTTTGAAGTTGATTTTTTTCAAAAGTAGAAGATGGAAATGGTGGCCATGGTTGAAAGAAAAGGGGAGAGAAAACAACCGAAGGAAATGAAATCAGGGATTTGCTTAATAGGCAAAATGGAACCTTTACAATTCTCTTACATAATTTTTCCTTGTTAATTCCTTCTTAATTTTTAATCACTCCTTCATCTACCTACTTGCATGGCAACCTTATATAGCCATTTATGGTGCAAAAATTCAAACCCTTTAAATAATAACCCCGTTTAAAGTATATCAATATCGTATATCGGTAAGCATAAACATAACTTTATGTATACATTTAAATCTTATTAGTAACATCCAAAACATCAAATAAATTAGTAACAACCAATATTTCTCAAATATTAATTATTTTAATCATTTTATAACATTTTATAAACTAATTAAATTATGTGGCCTTTTGGAGAATTCACAAGTACAGTTTTAAGTTTCAAAGGTGTGAATCTGATCGACGATTAATTTTGAGTGATTCAAATAATAACTTTTACATGTCACCTTAAGTAGTGGTGTGACTATTTGGTCAAACTCATTACTTTCAGATCTTTTTGGTAAAATCCGATTTCATACTTTCTTAAGTGGTACCTTTAGTAGTAATAATATATACACGTTCTCTTCATCAAAACCATATCACTTTAGGGTATATGAAATTTTGCATTGTTCAAAAATCCGATATTATCCACACTCAACTCCATTAGTCCAAGAAACAAAGTCTTTGGTTCAACAACAACATTTTTTTATTAACCGATCTACTCTGATCAAAGATTTTGACTTTTAGTTGACTATAGTTGACTGTGATACTAACCTTGTATAATCAAGGAGATGAATTCTCTATTAAATAGTACTTCACTTCCAGTGCTTCAACTCAGACCCTACAATAGTCTCATAATTGAACTCCGTGACAGGATTTAACTATAATCAAAGTGTAGTCTTCACATTGAAGTTCCATAGTAATCTCAAGTCGAGCGAACTATGTAATATCGTCATAGTTGGATTTTCTATTTGACTTTGTTGTTTCACCCAACAGGAGCTATTAGATGAGTTATTCTATAGTTATTAAATAACCATAAGTAAGCAACCCCCGGGTATCCCTTAGTAACTATGAGTAATACATTACCCAACATTCAGAAAGCGTTATGAACTCTTATCTTAACAGATGAATTAGTATCCTTTTTTCAATACATCTTGACTAGGAATATTTAAAATTACTAAGTGATATAATTAATTAACTAATTAATTTAAAGTATATAATAAAAAAATCTTTAGATAAAATGTTATGTGATTATAATTGCAAATAGTTGCAATTGCGATTATAATCACAAAACAAAATGTCATTTCATTTTGTGATTAATTACTCACAATTGCAATTATTTGCAATTATGATCACATAACAATTTATTTAAAGATTTTCTTATTATATACTTTAAATTAATTACTTAATATTATATCATAATATAACATAGTATATAAAGTAAAACAAATAGCATTAGTACAAACAAAATTGACTGCACAAATAGATAGATATATATAACAAATTACATATTTTTCCTAAGGCATACCACTAACTCATTCAATCTTCCACTTGGGCTTGGGGTTAATTATGGAATCTTAATCTCATTCCTATGTTTAGTTTACTAGTACCTTAGCGAACAGGTCTGATATACTGTATTACTACCTACTCTATCAACTAACATCTCTCCATCGTTGACAAACCGCAATTACTGTGTAGAACTTTCAGAGTATGTATCTAAACGTTTTATAAGCTCTAGTTTCTTTTACGATATGTATTATGACATTATTTTTACAAAGTGATGTAATGAGATTCTCTACATTTAGAATCACCCCTGGCTTAGTTATAAATTTATGCGTTTATATATGTGCTTCTTTAATTGCAGCGCTATTAAAGACTATGTACTTAGCCTTTCGGTTAAATCAACATCCACCTTTTGGTTGGAACATTTCCAAATTAAAGCTTCTCAACCAAGGTTGAACATGGATTTAGGATTGACATACTACATTTTCTATCACTTATGAAGTTCATGTAGCACCCGAAAATTTAACCAAAATTTAAATTAAATAAGGACATAAAATATATTTTTTGCAAACTTTCGAATTTGGCTACGAAACTTGTACCACTGCATTCGTAGAGATTTTCTAGGGTGATTTTCATAAATAACACTTCATAATTGGAGTTAGTATGAAGAAGTTATGTGTGTTAGAAGAATCAAAAATAAAATATAAACATTAAAATTAAAATCCACAAATTTACATGGGAACCAATCGACCCATAGGGGTTGATAGTCGACCAGTAGATGTTGACCTTGGGAGAGTTGCAATCGACTGTGAGCTTTGTAAAATCGAGCATTTTGGATTTCCCGTGACATGTTCGAACGGTTCAATGGATTGCTTTGCATGAAGTTGTTGATGAGAGAACCTATTTTGAGAAAATATCCACTAACCTAAATCTAACAGGCCAGATTAGTTTGAAAACCCTAAAAATACTATCCAAATAAAACCCTAATTCTCCGATAACTCTATACAGTAACAAAACTCTATCAAAATTTTCTCTCTTCTCTCATGCTATAAATTTCTTAAAAATCAAATAAAAACAACCTAAAAAAACAAGCGTTGGAATCAAGACAGGGCAACTATAGCTAGCGAATAGAGGGGCTATTCTTAGGAAAGAGCAATAAGAAAGGCTTAGGCATGATGTGAGTGGGAATAACTTTGATAAGATGATTATTACAGTTAGATTTAGACTATTTCAATTGATTTAGGATGTTAGAAATCCAAACTGAATATGTAAAACCCTAACTTGAAATATAAGTAAAATGTTAATTGGATATTGATGTATACACCTCTTTTTACACTTTAGTTTTCAAACCCTAAATCAACAAAACCTAAATTGAATTACAAATTGATAATTAGACTGGTCATCTAGTATTTAGGGTTCACCAATAATTGTTAATGACATCGATTAACCAGTAATTAACCATTAATTAAAAATCGACAAAGAACGAACGTGGAAAACCCTAATTCTACTACGTGAGTGGTCGACACTGGTACCCTAATGGTCGATCAGTAGCCGTCGACCGTTCGTGATGAAAATTGCAAATGTTGAACCTCGGCCCAAGATTGATAATAAAATTATATAATTTTAGCTACAAACTATATAAATGAATTTTTTTGTTTAAGCCTGTTATGGCTAAGTATCTGTGCTAGGGATAGTAGGGAAGTCAATTCCCTATCGGAGGACAGTAGGTCATCACGGTACTGGGGAACAGTTAAATACCCAACTAAGAATCGAGAGTCGACTAAGGCAATGGATTTCATAGATAGGGAGTTCAGAGTCGACTAGGGCGATGTATTTCACAGACATCCAAAGGGAATTCCACAGTGGATGTGCAACACCGATGAAGGTGGCAGTTGAGTGAGCTCGATGCTAAAGGAGGGTTCTGTGTGGACAGTCAGACCTAGTGCAGCACGATAAAAGGTTATAACATAGAAAGATGTCTGGTACTAATGGGAGTTCTTGTATGCATAATCCTGACGCGATGTGGTTGGCGCAGTACAATAAGAGGCATTTAGCACTACTATCGAGTGGTAGAAACAAATGCATATGATGAGTCATACGACAAGTTTGCAATTTAGGGTTCTCCGACTCAAAGCATAGTGATCATATAGGTGTTTATGGAAGAGCAGTTCCCATAGTCGCCAACAGGCGGTGTTTTCTTATTAGGTAGCTCTAGGACCGTTGGCCAATCATTAGTATGAGGTTTGATTCGTAGTTCAACCCTTTGTGTTAGATAATAACCCTTAGGCGTTGGATCCTAGGGATTCACGGATACATGTAGCACACCCTACATCATTTAGAGTAGTACTATATCTATTTGCACATGATCATCATATATTAAACTTGTAGCCATTCACCAAACTTTTTGTCTGACCCATTCTTTTTTCGTCTTTTCCCTACCACAAGTGGGTTGAACAGCAGGTGATCGGCCCATTCTTGATACTAAGAGATTCATGCTTATCTTTCGAGACTTCTTTTATCATATTCACCCTCCATGTATTATTCTATTATATCAGTAAAGTTATTTCCTTGTATTAGACTTTGAGAGATATTTTGCTATGCACTCTGCATTGGACCATGTACTGATTTTTCTAAGACTGTGATTTCGATATTTTCTAAGATGATATTTTTTTTTCTATGTTATATATGTTTTATTGCTTCCATTGTGAGTTATGAAAGTTTATGATATCTTAGACCTTATTTTCTTAACTTAGTATTTGAAATGTTAAAGGTTAACCCCAACGATCTGCATTTTTTGACACGACGTGAGGCTGAAAGCAACACTAAGCTTTAGATCGATGCATGTCAGGAGGTGTTGGTTGTCACAGGTTGTAACAGAGAATAGGGTCAAGGTTCCTTAGGAATTAGGACTATATCAAGAGAAAGTACTTAAAAGTTTTTGAAAAAATGGTTTTTGAAAAGGATTTTCAAAAATAGCCTCCTAAAGTTTTTAAAAAAAATAGGCTTTTTAAAAGCATATATATAAGTATAATTAAAAGATTATTTTCAAAAAGCTTTTTAAAATTTTTAATATATCAAAATCTCTCTTATTCGTGGCTATGCTAATTCTCATTCGTGCCTATGTTATCTCTTATCTCTTAATTGTATTATGGTATTTGTGAAAGTTACTACTGAAATTCTTAACATTCACAAATAGAAGGTGAATGTTTCTTGCAGGTTTAGGCTCCGGCGATGTAGCTGAGATCCCAAGCGTGAACATCCTTATAAGATTCCATCGGTATTTTCAGGTTAAGGGACAGGCCAAGCTCAATCCCGTCGAAAAGCTGGTGGAGAGAGCAATATGCGAGGTTTTTGCTCACCCACCATCCGCTTCAGATTTTGCCAAGCTATGCAAAGATTTTTCTAGTCTTGGGAGTAAGCCACACATGATGACAGAGTCTGACGTGAATTTAAGGATATGGATCCATGCTTATGAGAGGATATTCGGTTTGATGGTTTTGGTCGATGTTACGAGGAGGTAGTTAGCTACCTGTCAGTTGTAGGGAGAGGCGTTGAGCTGGTGGGAGGTTATTGAGTGTAAGGCTAATGGTGGTGAAATTTCTTAGGATGAATTTCGTAGGAGATTTGAGATGAAGTTCTTTTCTACAGCGGAGAAAGGCGTTTAGCTAGAGAAGTTTATCCATCTTAAGTAGAGGGACATGACAGTCAAGGAATATGTAAATCAGTTTCATGAGCTAACTAGATTTGATATGGAGTTTATTAAAACACCAAACAAGAAGGCTCTTAAATTCACTGAAGAACCGAACCAGCCTCTCCAAGATTTAGCTCCATTAGAAGGTAGTGAAAGAGGAGGCTTGGAAGGTTAGAGAGAAAAGGCATCCTAAGAATAAGAAGAAGGGAGGATTTGGGCTGAAGCGGAAGATTCAGAAGAAGAACTTACGGTGTAATAAGTGTGGCAGACCGAGGCACTTTTGCTAAGGAGTGCAGGATAGATTTCTCTAAGGTAAAGAGTTATAACTGCAAATAGTATGGGTATGTGAAGCGGACTTGCACAGCACCACTAAGAGCTCCTCCTCAGGTTTCTACTTAGGTGGTTTTAGCTTATGCGCTAGCGGTGGTCCCTAGCTCGAGTGCATAACCAGTGGTGGATAAGGATAAGAAAGTGGTGATCAAAGGTGCGTTGACTCTTTTGGTTAACCTATTCACATTTTATTTGACATTGAGGCTTTACATTCTTTCATGTCTAGTATACTTGATGATGACTTACGCTTACACACTAGTATATCATAGACCCTACAGTTGTGTCAAACCCCATAGGATGATCAACCTATTTGTCTATGATATGTAGGGGTTTGAGGTTGCTTATTTTATGGATCGAGTTTGATTGTGATGCCTTTGTATTGGGATTTCCTATTTGGGGAATGATAATAGGCATGGACTAGATGATTATGTATGGGGCTATTTTAGGCTGTGATAGGAAGGTAGTTTGATTGAGAACGTGTAGTGGACGTAACTTAGAGGTTTATTGCAACACCCGATGATCGATTATACAAAGCTACTTATATTCATTGGACCTATCACATAATGAGTTGTGGAGTGCCTATAGTTAGAGATTTCCCAGGTGTCTTTGCTAAGGTTACTAGTCTCTCGCCCTAAGAGAGATATTGAGTTTAAGATCTATCTTGTTGAGAATGCTAGACAAGTTGCCTTACCACTAAGGCATATGGCTCAAAAGGAAAAATGTGTGTCAAATAAGAAGGTTAACGAGTTAGAGAAGGGTTTTATCAGGAGAAGTACTTCTGAGTGTGGAGCACCAATCATCTTTTCCACTAAAGTGGATGATTCTCTTACACTTCGCGTCGATTATAGGGTGCTAAATAAACTAGCAAAGAAGAATCATTATCCTTTTCCCCGCATAAACGATCTCTTTGATCAGTTAGTTGGAGCTAGAGTATTCTCTCAGTTGAATTTAGCTACCGAGTTCCATCGTATCACATAGCAAGGACAGTATTTAGAAGATGGTGTTTTGTATACTCGACGGATTGTATGAGTGGTTAGTCCTGCCCTTTGGACTGAACAATGCACCTGCCTACTTTGTTAATTTGATTAGTCGAGTATTTAGGGGGTTTCTTAACAAGTTGGTCGTGGTATTGATATCCTAGTTTATTCGAGGAGCGAGGAGAAGCATGCATTGAATTTAGAGGAGGTTCTCAGTAAACTTCATGCACATAAGCTTAAGGCAAAGTTTTCGAAGTGCCACTTTTGGAAAGATGGAGTACGCTTTTTGGGACATATCATCTCAAAATGTGGCATAGAAATTGATCGTAGTATGGTGGCAACAGTTCATGATTGGCATATGCCAAAGAATGCCATGAAAGTGAGAAGTTCACTTGGTTTGGCGGGCAACTATCAGAAGTTCATTAAGGACTTCGTGAAGATCTCTGCCCCATCGACCTATATTACCAAGAAAATTTTAGTTTTCTTGTAGGATGTTAAGTGACAAGATGCTTTTATCAATTTGAAGAAGGCATTGACTAGTGCACCAGTTTTGGTACTACTGACGGGACGAAGCCATTTACAGTTTATACCGACGCCTGTGGTACGGGGTTAGGCACGATCTTGATGCAAGAGGGAACAATAGTGAGTTTCGCGAGTCGATAGTTGAAGACCAACGATTGGAACTATCCTACTCATGATCTTGAGTTGACATCTATTGTTTTCGCACTCAAGTCTTGGAGGTATAATCTTTTAGGAGAGCGACCTAAGCTATATATGGATCATAAGTCCTTGAAGTAATTATAAATAGACATGAATTTGAGGCAGCAAAGGTGGATGGAGTTTTTGACATCATAGGACTTTGATATCTCTTATACCCCAAGCAAGGGTAATGTAGTGGCTGATGCTTTGGGTCGAAAACATGCAATGATGAGTCCCTTATTCTTAGAGTGGAGACATTTGGAGTGTATTTCTACCTTTGATTTTCGACTATCATCAGATACTACCTTAGGATTACTGACAACTTTAGATGTTCAACCTACATTGATGGAGCGTATTTGATCTAGGCAGAAGGAGGATAAGGAGCTAGTAAATATTTTTAGAGGATTAGTAGAGGGGAGTCATCGAGTCATTTGAGGCATTATGCCATTGACTTGAGAGGATGGTTACAAAGGGATAATAGGCTTTTTGTTCCTTGTAGTATGGATTTGGTAGATTGGTACAAGCCAAGTCTCGTTGTTCTAGGATGACCATTCATCCCAGTGGTGACAAGATGTACCGTGACATGAAGAGAGCTCTCCATTGTCATGGTATGAAGAAGCAAGTAGCGAAGTATGTAGCTAGGTGTAGACTTGCGAGAGGATAAAGGTGGAGAAGAAGAAGCCAAGGGAGTTATTGCAACATTAGATATTCCTCAGTGGAAGTAGAAGAGTATTTCGGTGGACTTTATAGATAGTTTACCAAGGAGTAGGAGAGGGAACGAGAGCATTTGGTTCATAGTCGATCAGATAACTAAGTGTGCTCATTTCATACTAGTGAGGAGTACGAGGATGGGGACATCATTAGTGGCTATTTATGTGAAGGAGATCATTAGGGTATATGGGGTTCCTATTGGTATAGTTAGTGTCCGAGATTCGCTTTTAACTAGTAGGTTCTAGAGGATTCTATGGGAAGCACTGGGATTGAGTTAAGTTTGAGTACTGCATATCATTTGCAAACTGACGGATATATAGAGAGAGTAAATCGAGTTTTGAAGCAATTTCTATGGATGTGCATTATAGACTTTGAAGATTCTTGAGAGGATCACTTACCATTAGTGGAGGTTACCTACAATAATAGTAATCAGGTGAGCATTGGGATTGCACCATTCCAGGTGTTGTATGGTAGACCCTATAATCACCATCGTGTTGGTGGGATACGATGGAAAAAATTATTCTTGGGTCAGACATAGTAAGGGAGACAATAGAGAAGGTGGATTTGATCCATAAGAGGATGAAGACTGCTCAGGATAAGTAGAAATCTTATGCTGATAGGAGACATACAAAGTTAGATTTTGTAGTGCGAGATATTGTATTTGTGAAGGTTTCACCCCTTAGGCATGTGATGAGAGGTAGGTCAGGGAAGCTAGCACCGAGATTTATAGGACCTTTCCCTATAGTGGTTAGAGTATGGAAGTTGGCGTATAGAGTAGAGCTTCCGAAGAAATTGGTGGGGTAATATAACATTTTCCATGTGCCGCACTTGCGAAAGTTCTTACATGATACAACTACTGAGGTCGAGCCGAGTCAGCTATATGAGGTGGAGGTTGAGCGAGAATCTCTTACTCATCATACACCCACTCATATTTTAGAGCATAATACGAACCAACTCCATAATCAGGAGATCAGCCTTTTTAAAGTCCAATGAGGAGACGATCCAGCGGAGAGTATATGGGAGCCCAAGGAGAAGATACGAGCAACTTACCCATAACTCTTTTCTGGTATATCTTAAATTTAGAATCTTATAAGTATAGATTACTTATGTGTAGGACTTATGTGGTACATCCTTTACGTAGTGACCATTGGATGGTAGGAACTATTGCAAATGTGTCAATAGAATATGTTTTGGATGATGGATGCCAATAGATGTATTATTCAGATTGTACTCTTTTTTTAGTAAAGCTAGCCGGCTTTAAAGTGAGCTATCCACTTTTATTAAAAATTGTAGATAACAAGTGCTCGGCACGTGCGCCAGAACCACTATAAAAAATAAAAATAAGAACAGGAGCTAGGCCATAGGGCCATAGCTACTAAACAAGAAAAGCTACTAGTCCTCCTCCAAAGAGAAGGATCCACTATCTTCATCCTCAGAATCAGGCCCTATAACATGTACATACTCTGAAAATAAAGTGACCAAGTTAGGAATAAAAGCTACCGAATCATTGGAGTATAAATACTTCCAGTCGTCTTCCAAAACTAACCTATTGACTTCACTTTCTTCACCTAGCACAGAAAGAGCAAGACCTTCACCATGAACATGATAATACAACTTACGTTCCTCTTCTTCTTCCCCAACAAACATACGATAACTGTCAGAAGTCGGGTAATATTTCATTTTAGATTGCTCATGAACCCAAGCTTGCTGGTGGAATTCCAGCAAATAGGAGGATCATCAGAAGTAGTGAGGCCTCAGAAGAATTCCCCTATAATGGAATAACTGGAATAGAAATAGGAGCCATAATAGCAACCTCAACAACAGCCAGGTGAGGAATTTTTGGCTTAGGGGCCTATTTCCTAATTAGACGCGAGGAAGCAGATTCTTAGCAAGGATAGGTAAGGTAGTATCAGTAGGACCAATCTTACATTTTCCATAATATGACAAAAAGAGTGATAAACCGAGCATATGTCAGGTTTCCAGCTATACTCAACATCAACATAAATGTCCTTACCCTCAGCAATACGCATCTTTAACTTGGATAGAAGCAGCTTTGCGGAGTGATTTCAATCAACGCTTTAGCATACACGAGCTTTTTCCAAGCCACATTATTTACTCAAAGCATCTAAGCTTACCAAATAGGCTAGTCAACCAATCTAGGCCAACTATACGTTATAGAACAGAAGGGGTATTCCAAAAGTGGGCCTAAGCAGGAATAGACAAATCTGATCCGTAAAACTATCCACCTGGGGACTCACGGTAGGATAGTATATCCTTCAGGTATGCACACACGCACGCACGCACACGCACGCACTCATATTTAGTAGCATGTTATTTCTTGATTTTGTACGAAAGTGGATGTTACGCATATGGATTTTGCATATGTGTTGAATGGTTGTGCATGCATATCGAATTATAATTATACTTATTTAGGATGTTGTATTCATTTGGATGCATGGCATGATCATTAGCATGATAGGAGATCGACTGAATTAGTAGACTAGATACTCTTTTGGATTAGAATAGTTTCGTGTGTATTTCACGTTGCATATATGTATACATATTGCATTAGAAAATTCTAAGGACCATGATTGCTTATAGATGATGGATGAGTAAATGGTCGTAGTTATTGTTATCTCATTTTTTGGTCAAAACTGGAATATCAATGTTGTGTGCATTTCCACCACGACCGAACCAAGAAGAAGCAGCCAGCAAGCGTATATAAGTCTGGGATTTCACTCATGACCGATGCGTAAAAGTCCATTCGGTATTAATTCATTCGGCAATATGAAGCAAAGCCTCATTCGGCACTCAGAACACACAGGTTCATCCGGCACTCCCAAATACAAGTGTTCATTCGGCATTCTCTCCATTCGGTAGTACCGATCCAACACCACCGAACCAACCATCTCCTCCCTACAACTACCGGACCAAGCATAGCCGAACCATGCTACCACCGGACCATGCTACCACCGAACCAGCCTTCATCGAACCATGCTACCACCGGACCAGCTCCAACCTCACCATACTACTGCCGGTCCAACCTACCACCGGTCCAAACAACATACCACTCACCGCCGAACCAAGGTGTTGCCGAACCAACTCTGCCAGGCCAGATTGCTTCAGCCCAAGCCCACCAGTAGCTATAAACATCCAAGACCCCTGCCCCCAGCATGGCTCTATAAATAGAGGGGCAGGGGTACAACAATGGAAGAGAGGTTTGAGAGCTCAAGCACGGAAGGAACTTTCAAACAACTTTCAATTACTTGTAACCAAAGCTTTGTACTTGTAATCTGAAGAGAAAGGGGAGAATAACATATAAAGTGGACGTAGGCACGTTCTGGCCGAACCACTATAAATATGTGTGTCTTTTACAGTTTAGTCCCTGCTTTTTACATATTTGCATAAATCACCCAAATCGCTAAGAACAACATATAATAAACTAAATCGTACGACTTTGGGGTGTTTGCCCATTTTTTGCGCAAACATTTTGGTGCTTTCACTGAGAATTGAACTCAAGGACCTACCGCTTGGAAGTTGAATTTGAGAGTTTAGAGATTAAGATTGGAAGAGTCATGGCGAGACAATCAAGCAGAAGGCCAAGGCCAGAGCAGAGTCAACAGGAAGGGAGTCAAGAGGCTTCCTCAGGAGCAAACCAAGCTTCAGCCTTCATCACCAGGGATGAGATGGAGGCTATGATGAGAAGACAAGAAGAGATGATCCAGAACTTGCTTCAGCAAATTGGGCAACTTGGAGCACAAAACCAAGGAGCAGCTGGAGTTCAGAACGGAGCAGGACCATCTGGCATAGCACCAGAGCTAGGGGGCACTCACGCAGAGCATGTTGATCCGACCCCGGGAAGAGAGATGGGGGCATCCGAGCCACCTGGTAGCAATAGAGGAATGAACGTTCAGCCAGGGAGGCATACACATGAAAACTCCCGCGGACTCGGGGGGCAGGTTGAAGGCAGTGAACGAGGACTATAGTTTGGAGACAATGACAGATTAGCAGAGATGGTTAGAAGAGCTATGAGAGGCGGTTTAGTAAACAGAGACTTGAAAGATATAAACAGGAGTCCTTTTTCTTCTGCAATTAGGATGGCTAGGAACCCACCAGAATTCAAGCTACCATCAGTAGAGATGTACGATGGGAGGACAGACCCTGCGGTCCATCTCACTAAGTATATGAGGCACATGGAAGTGCTGGGGGCATCACAGGAGGTCATGGCCAGGTGCTTTCCACTGTATTTGACGGACATTGCAGCGTTATGGTTTAGGCAACTGGAGAGCGGCTCCATAGAAACGTGGGAAGATTTAACTGAGAGATTCATGAGGCAATTCAGGGTTCATATTGCGAGACCCAAGAATGTGATGACTTTGGCAACCTTGAAGCAGAAAACAGGAGAGACTTTGAGGAGCTTTCTAACGTGATTTAATGCGGCGGCAGCATTTGTGGATCGACCAGATCCATCTATGGTCATGATGGCGGCTGTATCTGGAATAGCTTATAGTACAGAGTTCAAGAATTCATTAACCAAAGACCCGCCTATGAATCTGGGAGAGTTCTATCATGAGGCTGAAAAGTTTCTGCGCTTGGAAGATGCTAGTGCAGAAAGAGAGGAAGAAGATGACGTTTACGCAATCAAGAGCGGAAACCCACCTGGAAAGGGTGCGGAGACTAGCAAAGGAAAGAGAAAGGCTGAGGATAATGATGATAGGACAAAGCGGCAACGGAGGGAGCCGCGATTCACCACTCACACTGAGCTGAATGAGAGTCTGGAACGAATTTATCAGGATACCAAGGAGCATGTTCCGTATCGTAGACCAATACGAAGGGATCCAACCTCTGACGAAAGAAAATCAGATAAGTTTTGTGTATTCCATGAATTAAATGGTCATAACACTAATGATTGTAGGCATTTGAAGGACGAGGTGGAAGGGCATATCAGGAACGGTATGCTCCTTCAGTATGTGAGGAGGCGAACTCCAGCTGTGGAGCCAGAGCGACCACCATCTACATCGGCTAAAGGTGACCCTGGATCGGGGCACCGTTTGATTATCCATTGATTGCTTGATTAAAATAACGATGAACAAGTTGTAAAACTCTCGCTAACACGGTTAAATCATTTACACATGTGAGCGATCGCGCACGATCCATAGGCATGCTCTGAATGACTACCAGCTGCGTTATAGTAAGAGTTTACGCTTTGACATCTTCATTCTGCATTTTTGCTTTGATTTTGATTTGAACATTTAAATTCTTCCTGTTTGGACATTTCTGCTGTAAGATTCATATGATTATTGCTTTAACATTTACAATTCTGTGCAAAAATTACTTGTATGCCCGTGGATCGCGAACGATCCACGAGCACCTCTTGCATGGCAGCGAACTGCCGAAGTCTTTGATTCGGAAACTCCCCCAAACAATAACTCCGGCACTGATATTATTAAGTCCCCCCCCCCGGGCACACTCATTCTCCTCGAATGGCACCCGACTTCGAACAGTCACAATTCGCCTCGAACGGCACCCGACTTCGAACAGTCACAATTCGCCTCGAACGGCACCCGACTTCGAACAGTCACAAACTCGCCTCGAACGGCACAACTCATCTCGCCACAAATGGTTCGATCGCGAAAGGTCGCCATTTGAGGTCCACCCCCTGACCGTCAACAGTCGCACCTTACCACGAATGGCTTGATCTCGAACGATCGTCATCCGAAGTAAGGCGCTTGACCGCGAACGGTCACATTTCACCCCAAGTGGCTTGATCGCGAACGGTCGCCATTTGAGGTCCGCCCTCTGACCGGGCTCGGTCGCACTTTACCTCGAATGGCTCGATCCCGAACGGTCGTCATTTGAAGTAAAACGCTTGACCGTGAACGATCACATTCCACCGCAAATGACTCGATCTCGAACGATCGTCGCATGGATTTAGACGCTTGACCGCGAACGGTCGCACTTCACCTCAAATGACTCGATCGCGAACGGTCGTCATTTGAAGTTAGGAGCTTGACCATGAACGGCCGCGCTTCATCCCAAATAGCTCGATCCCGAACGGTCGTCATTTGGGGCCATATAAAATATCAGGCTCTTTACAGGTTGTCAACAGGATATGAACATCCAGCTCATAGCATTACAAAACACGCCTTCCTACCGCAAGGCATGTTTTGGGGGGGCAAAGTGTTATCCCATTTTTTGGTCAAAACTGGAATATCAATGTTGTGTGCATTTCCACCACGACCGAACCAAGAAGAAGCAGCCAGCAAGCGTATATAAGTCTGGGATTTCACTCATGACCGATGCGTAAAAGTCCATTCGGTATTAATTCATTCAGCAATATGAAGCAAAGCCTCATTCGGCACTCAGAACGCACAGGTTCATCCGGCACTCCCAAATACAAGTGTTCATTCGGCATTCTCTCCATTCGGTAGTACCGATCCAACACCACCGAACCAACCATCTCCCCCCTATAACTACCGGACCAAGCATAGCCGAACCATGCTGCCACCAGACCATGCTGCCACCGGACCATGCTACCACCGAACCAGCCTTCACCGAACCATGCTACCACCGGACCAGCTCCAACCTCACCATACTACTGCCGGTCCAACCTACCACCGGTCCAAACAACATACCACTCACCGCCGAACCAAGGTGTTGTCGAACCAACTCTGCCAGGCTAAATTGCTTCAGCCCAAGCCCACCAGCAGCTATAAACATCCAAGACCCCTGCCCCCAGCCTGACTCTATAAATAGAGGGGCAGGGGTACAACAATGGAAGAGAGGTTTGAGAGCTCAAGCACGGAAGGAACTTTCAAGCAACTTTCAATTACTTGTAACCAAAGCTTTGTACTTGTAATCTGAAGAGAAAGGGGAGAATAACATATAAAGTGGACGTAGGCACGTTCTGGCCGAACCACTATAAATATGTGTGTCTTTTACAGTTTAGTCCCTGCTTTTTACATATTTGCATAAATCACCCAAATCGCTAAGAACAACATATAATCAACTAAATCGTACGACTTTGGGGTGTTTGCCCATTTTTTGCGCAAACAGTTATTGGTTGTTGTGTGTATAAGTTACATTTTTCCATCATTTGACATTTTGGAGATGAAATCCTTTTATGGGGGAAGAATGTTACACCTTCAAAATTTAATGGGAATTTAAATTAAATAAAATAGGACTTAAAGAAAATTTTCATGGACATTCGAATTGGCTATGAAACTCATACCATTGTGTTGGTAGCGATTTTCATATATAACACTTCGTAATCGGAGTTACAACAGAGAAATTACAGAAGAATTGAAAATAAAATAGAAATATTAAAATTAAAATTCACAAATTTACATGGGAATCGATCGACTGATGGGGGTTGATGGTCACTAGTAGCGGTCAACCCAGGTAGAGTAGCAGTTGACCATAAGCTTTGTAAAATTGGGAGTTTTTAATTTCCTATGAAGTGTTTGAATGGTTCAGATGGATTGCTTTGCACGCAAATTGTTGATGAGCGAACCTGATTCCAAAAAATATTCACTAACCTAAATCTAACAACTCAGATTAGTTTGAAAACCTATAAATACTAGCCAAATCAAACCATAATTCTCACATAACTCTATATAGTAACAAAACTCTACCAAAATTTTCTCTCTTCCCTCACTCTAAAAATTTCTTAAAAAACAACCTAGAAGAGCACAAGCATTGAAATCACGATGGAATAAGCGAATATAGGTGCGATTCTCAGGCAAAAGCAATATGAAGAGCTAAGACTTAAGATGAGTGGGGACAACTTTGTTAAGACGATTATTATAGTTAGATTTAGACTATTTTAATTGATTTAGGATGTTAGAAACCAAAATTGATATGTAAAATCCTAACTTGAAATCTCTAATCTTATAATAAGAAATAGATAAACTATTAATTGAATATTGATGTATATAACCCTTTTTACACTTGAACTTGCAAACCTTAAATCAACAAACCTTAAATTGAATTGCAAATTGATAATTAGTTGGTCATCTAGTTATTACATTTCACAAATAACTGCTAACGACATCGATTAACCTACAATGAACCATTAATTAATTATCGATAATGATTAAATGCAGAAAACCTCAATTTTACTATGCAACCGATTGACCCTGGTACCTTACTGGTCAACTGATAGCGGTCGACCTTTCATGATGAAAACTGCAAATGTTGAACATCGGCCTAAGGCCCAAGATCGATAATAAAATTATATAATTTTAGTTAAAAATTATATAAATGGAAATTGTTTGTTTGAGCATATTCTAGCTAAATACATGGGATAAGGATAGTAGGGAAGTCAATTCCCTAACGGAGGACAGTAGGTCATCGCGGTATTGGTAACAGTTAAATACCTAATTGAGAATCTAGAGTTGACTAGGGCGATGTATTCCATAAATTGAGAGTTGGTGTAACACCCCCACACCCCTTAGTATACCCAAAAGGACACATTAAAAGATGTGGTGCGTTACAGATATAACTAAAGCTAGCACAGACTAAGATTCACAAGAAAATGGATAGATAATAACACAACGGAAGTAATTAAAAACAATAAGTGATTTTAAAAATTAATACTTCATAAATACTTCAGACAAACCACATATGTTTCAAATTCCATATAAAATTGTCTTATGAAAATAAAATCTCAGCCTCATTAGAAAAACCAGAGTAAAAATACAATCTTACCCTCAATACAGTGCCAATACAATAAAAGAACAAAATGCTGGAAATAAAAAGAAGAAATACATGATAGGGTCTCCAAGTCTCCAAGAAGTTGTGGTCTATCTTCCTTGCCCCTGATTGCCTATGGGGAAAAAGGGAAAATAGAAGAGTGGATCAGACTAAAAGTCTGGTGAATGATAGTAATTACTAGAATCTTTAAGCAAAGTAAAAGTAATAGACCTTACAACAGTTTTAGTATATATAAAGGAAATAAAGAGAATAGGAAGAAAAATGAATAAGCTGGAAATAAATACAAATTAACTAGATCAACATAATTGATTAACTTTGATTGTTTTCACTTGTTTTTGATAGATGCTTGTATTAGGCTGAATTCCTAATACTACCCTTTAATGGCCTGCTACTCCATAGAATCTATTGTGGACCGAACGCTAAAGCTCCCTAGGCAGTAGAAATTGGTGTCTACGAAAGGTACACACTAAGCGCTTAGAACTCATAACGATTACTGAGAACCCGAATGGAAGTCGCATGCGTAACCGCAACCATGCTCATGTTACCATTGTTCCACCTATTGGGTCTTCTTCTTACCTCAAGCTCCAACATAAGCATGCCCCTCGTCTCACTTCAGGATTATGAGAGACACCTCGTCTCACTTCAGGGTTATGTGAGACACCTTGTTTCATTTTTGGGTTATGTGAAGCACCGTGTCCATAGGAATAATAGGGGAAATGCCATTGGTACTGGTCTGTCATCCAAACAATATCTAGATGTGCCCCTTACTCAAATCCCCATGATTTGGACTTCTACTTATTGACCATTTACTACCGTTTTTAAAATAAGCGTGCCCCTCGTCTCACTTTAGGATTATGTGAAACACCATGTCCATAGAAATAGGGGAATGTTATTTGGTATAATTCCTACTTTAATTCGTTGCTTACTAACTTAGATAAATTATTTAAATAAGCCTTTACTTTTTTTCTTACTATCTGTGCTTATTAATTTATTCTAAGTTTTAAAATAAGCCTCACTCTGTTCTATTTCTTATTATAACCTACGTTATAATCTTGCTTATTACTTAACCCAAGGTCTAAGGGTAAAAATAAGCTCCTTTCATCTTATACTCTTTTTAGTTATAATTCTAAGTTATAACTAGGCCAATTATATTTAATTAGTCCAGTTCTAACATCAATATCATAATGAGGCTCAATTTCATTCTTAATTCCATTTTTATTACAGTCTTTACAATTTACATCTTATCCTACATTATTTCAGTACTATTATAATTGTAATCCATATTCGCATTTAATCTATACTAACCCATATGCGAAGAAGAAGGAGAAATAAAATAAAACTGAAAATAGAAGAAAATCCAAAGCGTAGGAAAAAGATGTAAATAACGCATAAATACAGTAAATAAATTAAAATATTGTAAATAAATGAAAAGCTATATTAACAGAAATAAACTAAAATTAACTAAAAGAATAGCTAAAAGTAATAGATTCTAAAAACTGTAAATAAACAACTAAAAAGGTTATTCCAAAAATCTTAGTAAAACTATAACTATTGGAAACCCTATTATTTTAAATTACTTAAAGAAATCTAAAATAATTACAATCACTCACCTGTTGTCCTAAGCACTTCCCTTTTGGTCTTCCCAGATCCACTTGAGGGTATTAAAATATTTTTATTAAAAAGATTCTCTCCTTAATTTTTTTTCCTTTTAGGGACCTTCCTGAAAAGGTGAACCCAAGCGGAGAAAATCTAGAATGAGAAAAAGTGTTGGGTCTAGGGTCTTATTTATAGGGGTAGAAGTGGATCTTAGACCGTTGGATTTGGAGATTGAATGAGATAAAACCATGTCATAGGCTAAATAGGAGCGATCAGATGGAAGTACGAAGGGACCAGATTGGGAAAAAGAATGAAAATAACATGTCAAAATCGTACAGGGCGAAGAAGAAATTTTCTTTGCTTCTTAACTATAGGCGGGTCGACCGCCTTTGAAGCCAGGTCGACAGGTCGTTCAATCTAGGCTTTGGAATGGTCGACCTCTAAGTCGACCTCCATATATATATATATATATATATATATATCGTTGATTCTTATTTTCTTTGTATCTCACTCATATTAACTCGGATTTGATGTTCTATATATGGAAATTGACTAGAAAATTATCATGGACACAATGATGCAACTCCGATGGCTCAATTCTGATAATTTCACAAAGTTATTTTATTATTTCATTAATTAAATAATTAATTATTATGACTTAAATTTTGGGTTGTTACATTCTCCCCTACTTAAGGGATTTCATCCCCGAAATCTCTAAGGATAAAAGAATGAACTAAACGTTTTCATCCAATATCTACAACCAACCACTCATTCATCAACCATTCATCCATTGTTCTTAAGTTTTCTAATGCGATTCATGTAACTTATGCAATTGGTGTAGTGTTAATGTCCCTAATTAATGTAAAAGATTAGGCGGTCCACTGATTTAGTTGACCTCCTTTTATGCAATCATTTCCGTGCTATGTATCCAAATGAATGCAAAAATTCCTAACGAAAACTGGTAGTTCTATATGCGTGCTTCAATCACCATCCAAATGCAACAACCATGTAATAAACATCCATCTATAGCAACCATGAAAATAAAAATGTAAATGCGCACACATCTATATGCATATACTCTAGTGTCCTATTTAGGTCGATCCTTAAGAGATAATAGTGCCTAATGTAAGTATATGCATCTATTAATATCCACTAACAAACACTTACAGCCATTTGCATACATCATCCTTAACATGTTATAATAACATGTTTACATCAAATCCTACCATCCATAGGTTAACTCCTAACTTCTACCCTCCCAAAGGATAATAAATGAAAGAACTTATTCAAAACTAAAGATGGAAATAGGAAATTCGAAAACTTATTATCAAAGAAATGTGGATATGAGATACGAATTTTCTCCTAATCAAACCAATCTTCTCCGAAGTCTCCTTAACTATGTCGGAACCATGGCAATCCCTCTTTAGACCATATCCAATACGAAGGCGACTTGCATGGTATTTCATAAAGAGCTTCGAAAGGTGCCACTTCTAATGTTATTATCATATGAGAATCCCATTAAAGGAATATGCTTTTTTCAAGTTTCTTCAAAATCAAAAATACGTGTCCTCAATCATGTGTGCCTTACAATCTTACTAATTTCACTTTACCGTTCTTCCTTATCCTGCTTACCTGAATCAACATTCCTAGGTTCTCACTAGTGCCCTATACACTTTACGGTAACTTCCACTATTTATAGCCTTACACCTTTTCCATTACACCGCAGGAATGATTCCTATCTACTTCACATTTAGGAGTTTGGTATAGTTCCACTTCAAAAATTAAGGTTTCTAAATTTTTAAAACATCAAATCTCAAAACCTTTTTCTTTAAAAGTGTTATCTTTAAGTTTCTATTAAATTCAAAAATACTAAGTTACTTAAAATCTTATCTATCTAAACTTGCATCTTCACAACTTTTTGAATTTACATTATTTCCCAAACCTAGAGGGAAAAACTTTCAAATTCTAAGTCCTAAAACTTATTCCTCGTTTTCTTTTTAAACACCTTTTTGGTTTCCTATAAAAATTTGAATTTTCAAATTTTACTTTTATTAAGTTTTCCAAACACTTATTTACTTTTTCACTAAACTATTTTCTTTTAGAATATCTATAAGATATCCTTATATGTTTTCAAAACATCTTCTTATTACACCTAACAGTCTCATACCATAACGTATTGGAACTACTTTTTCCTATGAGAAATTATTAGCGCTAAAATCTTCTGTGAACCTTTTAAAAGAGGACTTCATGTTTATGTGAAATTAAAAGGAACTTTTTTTTTTTTTGAAATAGGCTATACAAAATATGATGCTCCCATAACTTATATATCTCTTTCATGCATTTCTTGTAACTTACAAAAATCATTTTTATTGGTTTCATAGAAAATTATAGCATTACTCTTTCATTCCAATAGATCAAGGTATGTTTAACTTGTATTCTCTTATGATAGATATCTTTTAATATCTAACCTACTTTTTTCCTTTCAAAAACTCATTTTTAAAACTGTTTTAATATATCCATAGCCAGAAAACATTTTCTTATACTTGTTTAAATAATAAGTGTATTTTACCAATCACTTTCATTTCTACTCTTAGAAATTATCTTTTAAAATTCATTTTTATTTGGGTTTAAAAACCGATGTTCTATAAAACACCATTACTGCAACCCAAAGATACTAATGTACTGATTTAATTAAAAATAAGTACTAATAACCCTTACCTACTATGTAAAACATTTCCTTTGGGAGTCACTTACTATAACGATAGTTATAGTTTATGCTCCCTTCCTTTTTCACGAAAACATCTATTACAACAATAAATGTTGTAATCTATATTTTCGATACTTAATACACTCTAAGTTTTCATATTTTAAATCTTTGTTTACTTTCAAAGAAACTAGTGAGCTATATACGCTTTATAATTCTTCAAAAAGAATTTCACCTTTTCAACAAAATTTTCATCATATAAAAATCAATTTAAATTTCCTACTATATTCCCAAAACCTAATATTTACTTTAAAAATATTGACAATTATATAATTTCTTCCAATTCTAATAATTTTAGTTTATCAGGTTAGACATAAAGTGGATTTTTCTACTTACTACCGTAGGAGTATCCTTCCTAAACCTTGGAAATCTCATTTCCTTATTTAAAGTTTTGTTCTTATACTCATATTTATTCTAAGGTACTACCTTTAAATCCACATATATGAAACAATTATAAACTCTGCAATTATCTACATGTGGCTTACCTCCTTTTCTATTGTACATCCCTAATCTTTGCCTGCCACTCTTTGGATTTTCACGATTCGAAACTAAATGTACAAAACTGTTTATCAAACTCTTTCCATGTGTAGACCTTCTCTTTGTCCCAACAAACACACTTGCATATGCCAAAAGTGATACTTCAAGAACTTTGCTTTCAACTGAAGGATGCGAAGTGTACGAAGAACCTCCTCTATGAATAGCATGCTCCTCCTTACTCTTGGAAAACACCAAAATGTCGTCCATGAATACAACCACGCACTTATTTAGGACTTCTCTAAAGACGCGACTCATCAAATCTACGAAGTAGGCTGGGGCATTGGTTAGTCCAAAAGGCATAACCAACCACTCATAAAATCCGTCTGGAGTCCTAACGCGTTCTTATCAATGATGTCGTCAGCGAACCTAAGCTGACGGAATCCCGTGACTAAATCAAGCTAAGAGAATACTGAAGAGCCAACTAGCTGATCAAAAAGATCATCTATCCTAGAGAGTGGATAAAGGTTCTTCTTTATGAGTTTATTTAATTCCCTATAGTCCACGCAAAATGGAAGAGAACCATCTGCCTTAGTAGCAAAGATGACTGGCGCTCCCTACTCTGATACGCTCCTTCTTATGAAATCCTTCTCCAAAAGCTCATGGTCTTGCTTTCTCAATTCCATTCTCAATTCTTATGGAAGGTGTTGTATCCAAAATATGAATCTATGTTGTAGGTGTGCTCGACGTTTACCCTGTTTTTAAGGATAAATCTTACTAAAGCGACTAAGCTATCCACAATTGAAACATCTTCCCATCATTCATGCCTTCTTACAGTCTTTTGCATAATTACCAGTCATTCTACAATGCTTACATCTCCCACTTTTCTTGATTCGCTTCTGAGGTCCTCCCTTCTTCCTCTTGTCCCTGTCCTTATCCTTCCCCTACTGCTTCTTAGAGCTTGTAGGAACCTTCTCAAACTCTCCCTTCAGCTTCCAAGATGTAGGTTGATCACTCTTTCAGTCCTCCAAAACTAACCGACTAAACCTTTGCTCCATATTCTCCTACCTAGCTTGCGTCCCCTCTGAATTCTCTATGCCAGAGAAAGTTCTGCCTCCTATAGTAGCGAATTCCTTGCATAGCTTAGAAAGTTGGCTGATGTAGGTGGGTTAAAGGGATTTCCACCTACCTGTGTTGTGCTGGGCACTTGCACTTGCACCTCTGGTGCCGTAGTTCTACGGAACCAATCAGTCATACTATGCAAAGAAAAGAAAAACTTAGGCTTGAAAGAATCGAAAGAAGGTTAAACTGGACATTTGAGGGAATTTTTATAAAACTCTTTTATACTTCAAAAATAATTCTTTTATAAGAGTTTATTTCTGAAAAACATCTTTTAAACAAGTTATTTTGAAAAATACTTCACTTTTAAAAAAAAATTAGGAATCCTATAAGATTAGACTCTAATACCAAATGTAACACCCCACACCCCTTAGTATACCTAAAAAGAACACAATAAAAGATGTGGTGCGTTGTAGGTATAAATAAAGCTAGCGGAGACTAAGATTCATAAGACAAAATAGATAGATAATAACACAGCGACAGTAATTAAAAACAATAAGTGATTTTAAAAATTAATACTTCATAAATACTTCAGACAAACCACATATGTTCCATATACCAAATACAATTGTCTTATGAAAATAAAATCTCAGTCTCATCATAAAAACCAGAGTACAAACACAAACTTTCCCTCAATACAGTGCTAGTACAATAAAAGAACAAAAGGCTGGAAATAAAAAGAAGGAATACATGATAGGGCCTCCAAGTCTCCAAGAAGCTACGGTCTATCTTCCTTGCACCCCTGATTGCCTATTGGGGGAAAAAGAGAAAATAGAGGAGTGAGTCAGACTAAAAATCGGGTGAGTGATAGTAATTACTAGAATCTTTAAGCAAAGTAAAAGTAATAGACCTTACAACAGTTCTAGTATATATAAACGAAAAAAAGAGAATAGGAAGAAAAATGAATAAGTTGGAAATTAATACAAAATAATTAGATCGACATAATTGATTAGCTTTGATTGTTTGCACTTGTTTTTTTATAGTTGCTTAGATTAGGCAAAATTCCTAATACTACACTTTGATCGTCCTGCTACTCTATAGAATCTATTGTGGACCAAATGCTAAAGCTCCCTAAGAAGTAGACGTTGGTGCATATGAAAGGCACACACTAAGCGCTTAGAACTCATAACGATTACTGAGCACCCGAACGGAAGTCATACGCATAACCGCCACCATGCTCATGTTACATGTTGTTCCACCTATTGGGTCTTCTTATTACCTCAAGCTCCAGCATAAGCGTGCCCCTCATCTCACTTCAAGATTATGTGAGGCACCTCGTCTCACTTCAGGGTTATGTGAGACACCTCGTTTCACTTCAGGATAATGTGAATCACCGTGTCCATAGAAATAATAGGGGAAATGTTGTTGATACTGGCCATCATCCAAACAATATCTATTTGCGCCTCTTGTCCAATTCCATGATTTGGACTTCTACTTGTTGACAATTTACTACCGTTATTAACATAAGCGAGCTCCTCGTCTCACTTCAGGATTATGTGAAACACCGTGTCCATAGAAATAGGGGAATGTTATTTGGTATAGGTCCTACTTTAATTCTTTGCTTATTAACTTAGATAAAATTTTCAAATAAGCCTTTACTTTTGTTCTTACTATCTGTGCTTATTAATTTATCCTAAGTCTTAAAATAAGTCACACTCTGTTCTATTTCTTATTATAACCTACGTTATACTCAAGTTTATTACTTAATCCAAGGTTTAAGTGTAAAAATAAGTTCCTTTCATCTTATACTCGTTTTAGTTATAATTCTACATTATAACTAGACCAATTATCTTTAATTAGTCCAATTCTATCATCAATATCATAATTAGGTTCAATTTCAGTCTTAATTCCATTTTTATTACAGTATTTCAATTTACATCTTATCCTCCATTATTTCAGTACTATTATAATTTTAATCCATATTCGCGTTTAATCCACTCTAATCCATACGCGAAGAAGAAGGAATAAAAGAAAACTGAAAATAGAAGAAAATCCAAAGCATAGGAAAAAGATGTAAATAACGCATAAATAATAGTAAATAAATTAAAATACTGTAAATAAACTGTGAATAAATGGAAAAATTCTAACTAATAAAAATAAACTAAAATTAACTGAAAAGAATAGCTAAAAGAAATAGACTGAAAATAATTCTAAAAACTGTAAATAAACTACTAAAAAGGTTATTCAAAAAATCGTAATAAAACTACAACTATTGGAAACCCTATTATTTTAAGTTACTTAAAGAATTCTAAAATAATTACAATCACTCACCTGCGGTCCTAAACTCTTTCCTTTTGGTCTTTCCGGATCCACTTGAGGGTATTAAAATATTTTTGTAAAAAGATTCTCTCCTTGAAATTTTTTCCTTTTAGAGTCCTTCCTAAAAAGGTGAACCCAAGCGGAGAAAATCTAGAATGAGAAAAAATGTTAGTCCTAGGGTCTTATTTATAGGGGTAGAAGTGGATCTCAGACCGTTGGATTTGGAGATTGAATAGGATGCAACCACGTTATAGGCTGAATAGAAGTCATTGGATGGAAGCACGAAGGGACCAGATTGGGCAAAAGAATGAAAATAATGTGTCAAAATTGTACATGGCGAAGAAGAAATTTTCTTCGGTTCTCAACTATAGGTGGGTCTACCGACTTGAAGCCAGGTCGACCGGTCGGTCGACCTAGGCCTTGGGATGGTCGAGCTCTAAGTTGACCTCCCTACATATTTTTTTTTCTTCCGTTGATTCTTATTTGCTTTGTATCTCACTTATATTAACTCAGATTCTGATGTTCTGTATATGGAAATTGACCAGAAAATTACCACGGACACAATGGTGCAACCCCCAATGCTAGGTTTTGATAATTTCACAAAGTTATTTTATTATTTCATTGATTAACTAATTAATTATTATGGCTTAAATTTCGGATTGTTACAGTAGGTAGTCGACTAGGACAATGTATTTTGTAGACACTTACAAGGAGTTCCACAGTGGACGTGCAACACCGATGGAGACACCAGTTGAGTGAGCCCGGTGATAATGGAGGATTTTATGTAGACAGTCAGGCCCAATGCAACACAATAAAGGCTATAGAGTTGAAAAGGGGACTTGTACTAAAAGAAGTTCTTGTACACATGGTTCTGAAGTGATGTGGTATAGGTGGACGCCAATGCAGTACAACAAGAGGTATTTAACACTTAAGAGATGGACATGGATGCATACGATGAGTCATATAGCGAGTTTGCATTCGAGGTTCTCCCTCTTCAGGCGTAATGATGGTATAGGTATTTTATGGAAGAGCGGTTTCCATAGTCGTATGAGAGCATGTTTTCTTTTTGGATAGCTCTAGGAGCATTGGCTGATCATTAGTGTGAGGTTCAATTCGTAGTTTGACCTTTAGTGTTGGATAAAAACCCTTAGGTATTGGACCTTAGGGATTCATGGATACTTATTGCATACCCTATGTCATTTAGAGTACTGCTATATATATCTGCACATGATCATCGCCTATTAAACTTGTACTCATTCAGCAAACCTTTTGTATGGCCCATTCTTTTTCCATCTTTTCCCCACCACTGGTGGACAAAGCAGCAGGTGATTGGCCCATTTTTGATGCTGGAAGAACCGTGCTTGTCTTTTAAGACTACTTATATCGTATTTACTCTCCATATATTATTCTATCATATCAGTACATTTTATTTCCTTGCATCAGACTTTGAGAGATATTTTCTATATACTCTGTATTGAATCACATATTGATTTTTCTGAGACTGTGATTTGGATGTTTTTTCTATGTTATATATATGTGTGTGTGTGTGTGTTTTCTCTCTTCCGCTATAAGTTCTGAAAGTTCAGTATATATTAGATTATATTTTTTTATCTTAGTCTCTGAAATTTAAGGTTAACCCCGACAATCTGCAGTTCTCAGCACGATGCAAGGCCAAAAGGCACATTGAGTGTAATAACATTGTTTTTAGGGATGATTAATAATAAGTAATTTGAATTTATTTCATAATATTGGAACTTTATAACAAGATAATTAGTGATAATTTAGAGATGATTAGGAATATTTAAAATACAATAGTGGTTTAATAATTTATTTAACTAAATGAATAAATAAAAATTTTGAAAATAATTTTATAAAATAAATAATGAATGAATTATTAGAAAGTAATTTAATGATAGAATTGAATTATAATTTGGCTTGAATTTGGGCTTGAATTTTTCTTAGTTTCTTAAAGCAAAAGAAAGGAAAGAAGAAAGGAAAATGAAAAGTTATTAAATTAAATACACTAAGGCCCAACAACCCTAGCCTGTTAACTTACACCAAAAAATCAAGCTTCCTGATGTTTCCACTTTTATACATTTCCCTTTCTCTTGACAACTCTACTTCGTTCATAAATATAAAGATAACTTCACTATTTTGGAAAGGGACTGAACTCACATTCTCTTGGGTAGAATTAAGTTAATCTAAAATCAGTAGAGAGAGAAAGAGATCTAAATTAAAATTTAATTCATTGTCTTAATTTGAATAGTAATGGATCAAGTATTAAACAAGGTTGGATCATATTAGTTCAAAAGAAAGCCAATAAAGAGATCTCTTCCGTTGGCGATGGTATCAGTTCATTCTCAAACAGTTCCAAACTGGACCGAGTTGGCTGGTTAACGAAGTTAAAGGTAAAATGTAGAAAACATTGCTTGAGTTATTATGAGAATACAATCTATCAATAGGTCTCTTCCATTGTTATCCCACAAACCATGAGATTAATGAAGAAACAAAGAAATTTACTGCCTTCATATGAACCATATGTGAGGCGAACAACGTGATGTCAAGCAAGGTGTTTTGGCATAGGTGAGTGGCGATGAAGGGGAGCTTGACTAGGAGCTAAGACTTGTCCTCGCGCACTATCGGAATTTAGCAGTATGTTTGCATTTATGTGCAGGTAAATGAAATGCTATATATATTTGATATGTTGTTGTGTGTATTTGTATGGTGGTGAATTTTGTGCGTAGTGCAAGCGTGGATGTGTAGGTGTATGGCCAAGTGTATGTGTTCTTGAGGGACTTTTTTCTATACGTGAGTTTGGGTGTTCTATTCTATGTGCATGCATGTGCGTGTATATTTCCTTTGTGTGCGCGCGCGCCCCTTCTGCTGTAGGTTGTTTTATACTATAGATTTTTGGGCTGTATGTGTGTTGGTGTTCTGTACTTTATGTATGCCTGAGTACACTTGTGTGTGGTATGGGCGAGTAGTGTAAATGAGTGTGTTTCGGGTGAGGCAAGTGTTCGTGTGTGCATCTCTTACAACGTGTGTGTATGCATGTGTGCAGTATTTTGGTGTGTGTTGGGCCGTGTGAACGTGCATGGAGTGGTGTATATGTGAGAAATTGGTGTGCGTATTTATGTATAAACATGTGTGTATATCTCTATTTCTTTTTCCCTTTCACTCTAGCACTCTCTCAATCGATCATAGCTTTTTATGGCATGTTATATGCGCTGTCATGATCTGTGCATTTGTGTTTTAGGAGAGAGTAGTGTGTGCGCACGCTATATGGATGTGGAGATGTACATGTGTGTGGTTACATTAGTATGTTTGCAATTACATGCATGTGTTGGTAGAATGAATATATAGTGGCCGTCTTTATTTGTATCGAGTCTTGTGTTTAGTTGGGTAAAGAATGAGTTGGTGTGATGTTTGCAGTGCGTGCGCATGAATGTGCTCGTATATTTACGTATGAGTGTTTATTGTTGTTGAAGTGAAATGTTTGGGTTCATACGAGTGATAGCGTGTATGTATATAAGTGCAAGTTGGTGATGCATGAGTGTTGCTGGGTACTGTTCCATTTTATAGTAGCCTGTGTACCGCATATTTGCCAACACATTCATTTTGTAGGATAACTCACTGCTCCATAACTACTAATTTGAAAACCGGTACAACATTATTTATATAAGTGTAATGGCGCGTGAATTGTTTTTCTTATAATTGTATATGTTTAAATCAGTCAAAAAAATAATTTTTTATTTTCAAGTGATGTTTTGTAAAGAAGTATTTTGAATCTGTAAAGAATGTTTAATTTTAGATTCTATTTTTAGAAGCGTTTTGAATTTTAAAGCATGTTTAGTTATTAGATCCTACTTTTATGGGCATTTGAATTTGTAAAAGAAATTTAGTATTAGATTCTATTTTTAAATAATTAAGATTGGACATATATAGAGGGGCATTTTTGGTAGTTCACGTTGATACCAAAAAAGTGTGACACCAAAGCTATTACAACTATTATTAAAGATAAGCAAGTTTTAGTGGTATATACATATTTGTTTTTCCTACCTTGTTCGTTGCCCGGTAAAAGCTCTGTTTTTTGTTGAAAATTTTCAAAGAGCTTTTGGGGTTTGGGTTTTGTTTTGGAAGAGTAGAAAAAAAGAAAGAAAAAGAAAAGAAAGTAAAGTCCCACATTGTAGAAAAGAGGAGACTATACTTGTATAAGTATAGCTCTCTCAAGTGGATGTTGAGGCCTTGGGGCTCCCACATGTTTGCTTTGTTGTGAGGAGAGAAGTCATGCAACACCATACATGCGCCGCCGTTTCGGGTTTCGGGTCTGAAAATATTTTTGGACCGTATATGAACAGTAACGGGCCAGATTTCGGCCCGCTAACGACCCAGAACCGGAAAATCTAACTTTGAATAAAGGCTCGTGACGCTTGGCGAATAGACACCTCCTCACGTCTATAAATAGCGACGCCCAGAAACAGTTGCAGACAGTTCAATATCTTCTTCTTCTTCCTAGAGCGATTCTGCAACGCTAGAAAGTGTTGCAAAACGCTGCGCCTCCATTGCTCTGTTTTGTGACGCCTCCAAGGTGTTGCGAAATCAGAAACCATTGCAGAATTAATCTCTTCTTCATCTTCATTTTGTTCTCTATAAATTGCATCATCAGATACAGTTTCTGAAGTGTTCTTGGTCGGATCAAAGTCGTACAAACTTTGAATCCGATTACGCTGTTATAGGGCTTCATTGAATCCTGAAAGTCGATAGTTCGATAACCCGTTTGTACCTGGTGGGTTGAACTATTGTCTGAAAGAATCTATTCCATAGATTCTTGAAGTCGGAAGTACAGCATTGTTTTTATCTCTATCGCCATCAAATCCGTCGCGTACCGCAAAATTCCCAACAAATTTTTCCAGACAATAATCTTCAACCATGGAAGGTTCGAACGCTTTACAAGTTATGAATCAGCATCTAACTCGATTGGAGCATTTTGATGGCGACAATTTCACTCGTTGGCAAGAGACGATGGAATTTTTCCTGGTCACCGTCAAGTTGTTCTACATCTTGGAAGATGACTTGGAAGAAATCCCGGAGGAAACTGATAAGGATGATGCTGCTCTAAAGGCTAAACGTGCAAAGCGCAAAGAGGACGATTTCCTATGCAGAGGCCATATTCTGAATGCGCTATCTACCCCAGTCTACAATGCTCATAGGACCTTGGAAACAGCGAAGACACTCTGGACTGCTCTGGAGAATAAGTACCGCATATTCGAAGCAAGTAATAAAAAGTTTCTTATTTCTAATTTTATGGATTTCAAAATGGTCACCAATAAGTCCATAATTGGACAAGTAAGCGAAATCTTACTGTTGGTGAATCAACTTAAAGATGCTGGAATTGATCTCCCTGAATCTTTTGTTGTTGGAGTTATAATTTCTAGACTTCCGCATAGTTGGAATGATTATAAGAAAAATATGAAGCATGCGGAAACGGATTATAATTTAGACGGTTTACAGCGTCATCTTCGTATTGAAGAAGACTCTCGCAAACGCGATCTAGATGATAATCCGCAAACTGAGTCCCATCTTAAGGAAAATAATGTTGAAATTACTGATAAATTAAAGCCAAAGAATGAGACACAGTTTAAGAAAAATCATTTCAAAACTAACAACAAAAAGAAAGGTGCTTGTTATTTTTGTAACAAGCCCGACCACTATGCCCGAGACTGCCGTCTGCGGAAGAAACAACAAAAAGTGAATGTGATCGAAGACTCGCTTGTGGCTGTAGTGCAAGAGGCAAACTCCGTTAGTGGCAATGATAATGATTGGTGGTTCGATACTGGAGCAACCATTCACATTTGCAAAGACCGTAATCTGTTCAAGAGTTACGAAGAAAATAAAGGAGAAGCCGACGAAGTTGCTGGAGCAAATAAGGTTCGAAGCAAAGTTCTGGAAAAAAGGCACTATAGAACTTCTTCTCACCTTTGGAAAAGTTCTTACATTAGTCAATGTATTCTATGTACCCGATATGTGTAAGAATTTGGTCTCTGGATACCTTCTTAACAAAGGAGGATTCAAGATGGTGTATGAGTCTGATAAGCTAGTGTTGTCTAAGAATGGTAAATTCATTGGACATGGATACTCTTGTAACGGCATGATTAAGTTGAATCTAATAAAGAAATCTTCTGTTTATATTGTTGATTCTATTAATTTATGGCATGGTAGATTAGGACATGTTAATTATAATTCCATTAGGAATATGAATAAATTAGGATTAATTTCTGATTGTGATTTCGATACCATCTCTAAATGTGAAATATGCGTTCAAGCAAAAATACACCGGAAATCCTTTAAATCTGTAGAAAGGAAAACTGGTTTACTTGATTTGGTATATAGTGATGTAGGTGACTTAAAAAATCATATCACCTATGGTGGTAACCAATACTATATAACATTCATTGATGATTATAATAGATATGCATATGTATATCTAATGAAAACTAAAGATGATGCTTTTGATAAATTCAAAATTTACAAAGCAGAGGTCGAAACACAATTAGGAGTTAAAATTAAAATATTACATTCAGATCGTGGTGGTGAATATTTCTCAAATGAATTCACCTTGTTTTGTAAACAACAAGGTATAATTCACCAATGTACTGCCCCATATACACCACAACAAAATGGTGTTGCTGAAAGGAAGAATAGAACTTTGGTAGAAATGGTTAATTTCATGCTCATAAGTTCTAATTTACCTTATAACCTATAGGGTGATGCTATGTTATCTGCATGTTATATTTTAAATAGAGTACCACTTAAAAAGAATAATATTTCCTCTTATGAATTATGGTTTAATAGGAAACCTAACCTAACTAGACATAAAGTTTGGGGTTGCTTAGCTTATGTTAGAAAACCAGACCCTAAACGACCAAAGTTAGTAAATAGAGCATTTAAATGTGTTTTCATAGGATATTCACTTAATAGTATAACCTATAGATTTCTTATTCTTGACACCCTAGAAGTTATAGAATATGTAGATGTAGAATTTTTTGAAAATCAAACTGTTGAGATTCCATTGAGATCATCTAGTCCAGAACGTAGTATGACTAATGATATCAATGACGATGATTATGCTCCTGCTCAAAACAGTAAGGAATTGTCAGTACCAGATAATAGTACTGAACAACGGAGAAGTAAAAGAGCGAGAATAGAGAAGGACTATGGTTCTGACTTCATTACATATCTTGTAGAAGGCAGTAAGGACGAAGTCCTTAATGTGACTAAATATGTAATGAACGTTGATGATGATCTCAAAACTTATTCTGAAGCTATGAGTTCTAGAGATTCAAATTTCTGGAAAGAAGCTATCAATGATGAAATGAATTCCATAATGTTAAACCAAACTTGGGTTTTAACTGATTTACCTCCTGGTGCTAAACCTATAGGATGTAAATGAATATTCAAGAAAAAGTTGAATACAAATGGATCCATTGATAAGTTTAAAGCCAGATTAGTTGCTAAGGGATATAAGCAAAGACATGGAGTAGATTATTTTGATACATATGCTCCAGTTGCTCGCATATCTTCTATACGCTGTTCAATTGCACTTGCATCAATTCATAAATTAGTCATACATCAAATGGATGTAAAGACTGCTTTTCTAAATGGAGATTTAGAAGAAGAGATATATATGGAACAACCTGAAGGTTTCAAAACCCTAGGCCAAGAAAAGAAAGTTTGCAAATTAGTAAAATCTCTTTATGGCCTGAAGCAAGCTCCCATGCAATGGCATGAGAAGTTTGATAAAGTTGCACTGTCATATGGATTCATTGTTAATAATGCCGATAAATGTATTTATAGCAAATCGGATAACAACGGTATTGTTATAATATGTTTATACGTTGATGACATACTAATATTTGGTTCCAATATATCTTGTGTGAATGAAACTAAAAAGTTTCTGTCTTCTAAATTCGATATGAAAGATCTAGGAGAGACTGATGTAATTCTGGGAATTAAAATTGTTAGGAAAGAGGGGGAGTTATTACTAACTCAATCCCATTACATAGAGAAATTCCTACAAAAGTATGGTCATTACGATGACAAACCAGCACCAACTCCTTTAGATCCTAGTATTAAATTAGAAAAGAATACATGAGTTTTATGGACCTTTTGAAAATGAATTGTTGAATTCTAAAGGGGAAAATTTCGATCACCATTTTGATTTTGAAATCGATAATTTTGAAGAAGTTTTCAATGATAAGTTTGAACTTCAATTTGGTGAAAATAAACTTGAATTTCAATCAATTGTTTTATCAACCCCAAAAATCATCGAAAATAAAACAACTCATACGATTTTCAATAAAACGACTTTCGTTTTTCCAAATCCACACTCAACTTCGAAATCTTTTACGATTTGGTTTTTCGAGCTTAAGCTGTGTCTCGTGTACTTGACGAGACAAATGAATCGGTCTTTAGAAGACCGTTTCATTTACTTTTTAGCAATACACTTTCTGATGTCGTGTAAATACATTTCATTTTCATGTAAATAATAATAAACATTCCTTCCACTTGGGTTGACTGTGGGGACACAGTCAAAATCAAGTGTGGGGGGAGACTCATCTTCTTCTTGATTTTTCAGGATTAATTTTTCGTTTTTCTTCCAAAAACTAAAAAAAAATCCAAAAACAAAAGAAGAATTTTTCTTTTTTTTAGCGTTTTTGATTTATTTTTAAAGAAACACTGTAGGATAAATATATGGTTTTGGTTTATTAAATTGAAATTATTTAATATTTATTTGTCTTAACAAAAATAAAAATGAAGTTTTATTACAAATAATAATGGTTTAACTGGTATATAGGAAGATTCATACGTGTTAATTATGAAGTACATCCTTATTGAAAATCTTTGTTTTAAAAAGTGGTTGATTTAAAGTAAAGGATATAACATTTTTTTTGCCTTCTAAGTTAAATGGTGCTAAGATGATTTTGCAAAACTCTCTTTTTTTTAAAAATAATATAAAAATATAAAATAATAACATCCAAGTATTCACTCTCATTTAAAAGTCCTCACAGTTATGCATGGGTGAATTACTTGGAATCATTGATTATGTGCTTTCATACTCATTTAAAAGTCCTCACGGTTATGCATGTATGGAACACATGTAAAAAAAACAGACTTAATAAAAACCACCTACGGTCGATAGGTGTATGCACGAAAGTGTGTGCACTCGCCATGCTCTATACTCCCCTCACATAAGTCCGAAAGGCATTGCATGGGTGGTATATATGGCCTCAGTTTACCTGAGCTAGGTGTGTAATTTTTCTTGCACATAATGAGAGAGCAAGCAACTGAAATCCTAGCACTATTTTTACTTAGTTGATTTGATTTGTTATTGAAAAGAAATGAAAATACCACTTTGATAAACTTTGATAATCAACTAAGGATCCATTTTATAATTACACTTTGTTATCAACCGAAACAACAAGTTAAACTATTGTCTATTTGTTATGATAACTTGATTTTTGTTGGAAATTTGACAAGTAAATGACTTAAATTTTCATGATTATGACCAATACCTATATTTAACTTATTTGTGTCGATTTAAAAGTAAATCCTTCATTGTAAATATTTTCAAAAATTCGCATTCATCTCTTTGTAAATAAATCTTGCATTTTGTAAATATTTTCATCCTGCATATGGATTTTGTGGGTAGTATCCGCTGAAAACCCTCACGAGACAACACTCGTCCTACTGGGGACACCCAGAGGTTTAACGGCTTGTTGCATACGCTCAATGCAATCGTGCTCCCTACGAAAACGGATTTATCTTAGTTTTTCTTTATTCGAGGACGAATAAAAAGATAAGTGTGGGGGTATTTGATATGCACGTAAATGTGCATATTTTTACCACCATATTTAATCTATTTGAATTAAATAAATGATCATATCGGGTATTTTAACTTGTTTAAACCAAAAATTCAAATTATTCCAAATTGTCACATATTCATCTTCATATATGGGAAAAACGGTCATTTGTGTGCATATATTTCTTTGAGAAAAATTAATTGAAAATTTGTATATATTTTTGTAGGATTTTGATCTCAAATAGAAGTGGTTTCATGAAGATATGCATGCACAAAATTAATACAAAGGAATGAAGATAGAAATAATTCAAAGTGAAGAACATGGAGGACCCTACCTACCCACCTACCTTAATGTACAAATTAAAGGCTAATGCACATGCTTTTGGACTTAATGGCTTCATGTACACTTAATGGGGGATTAAGACATGTTAATGATTACTTGGCCTCCACACTTCCTAAGGGGAGTTTTGGGCATTCCCCAAAAATATGAATTAGGGTTTCATACATGTATAAATACCCATATGTTTCATGTAATCATCTCTTCTCTTAGTCTCTCTTAGGCCTCCTTCTCTTTAGTTTAGTTTAGATCAAATAAAAAGAAAGCTCTCTTTCTCTTTTCATGGCTACTTAGCCATTTTTATTTTCATGTAATTTTTTTTTATGTTATTAATACATGCTCTATCCTTTTACATGCCTCTTTTTTATGTTGTAGTGTAGATCTCTTTTCTTTTATGCAAGTTAATTAGCTTATCTTTTCATTTTGCTCTCTTTTTCCTCTTCATTTTCCTTTCATGTTGTTAACTACATTTGTTAATAAAATGACAAATATGAGAAGCTAAACCCCTTCAATTTAGGGGTAATGAAGCTCTCTAATTAATGTAGCTTCAACATTTTGTTAATTCATGCTCTCTTTTTGTGCTTAATGATGATGATGGAAATGGTTTACTAGTTGTTTTTGCTTTGAATTTTAATAGCTTATATTGTTGACACCAAATAGGCTATGCTTAAACAATCACTAACACTAATTGCCTCTTCATCAAAATATGATTATGGCAAAAGAAAGTGATTTGAAATTAAAATTTGATAGTCTATGTTTCTAACCAATAGTTAATAGGCCATACTTAAAATAGATTTCATTTTCATTTTTTTTGTCAAGTTTCATGAAAGTTAGTAAGTATTTTAAGGGGTGTGTTATAGTTTGATGACTTATGTTGGCTAATTAATAGCTCAAATATGTCATACTTATGATAAACACATCAATTAAAATACTATTGACCATAAAAGAGAGATCATGATTTCATGTGTTGAACTACATGATCTAGAGAGTGGATTTATTCTCTAAATTGTCATTTAACTCTCATATTTGCATTTCTTTTCTTTTTGTTAGTTAGTTCACATTCTCATTTTCTAGCTTAAACACACTCTCGACTTTGGTATAATTTGATTGAGTAGAAAATTTTAAAATCATCAATTCCCTGTGGATCGACCCGTATTCCCCACGTGCTACATTCGTACACCATGCGCTTGCGGTTATTTTTATTTCTAAATTCGTTTGACGGTTTTCTAAACCGATAGAACTTCCGTCGTGACGAATAGTGGAGCAACCAATACATTCCCAAATTTTGTTTAGAAAGCCGCGAAAGGAATTAAAACATTTTTCAGTTTTCTTTTCAAGATTTACCATTCGGGTTTTAAGCTTTGCTTGGTTTTGGGAAAGAGTGACTAAAGCATTCCTTGAGCTAGAGTCGGGAGAAAGAATCACTATATCATCATTGTCTTCGTCTTCGAAGGGAGAAGCAATTGGTTGAGCATGAGGAACATGATGACGAGGTTGGGGTTGGTTTTGATCACGGTTGGCAACCCATTCTTGAAAAGAGATATATGACAAACTTCCCGGTCGTTTTGGCAAACCCATAAGACCCAATGTCTTTGACCCAAGTTCTTTGATTGATGTGAATTCGGAATTAGGAAAAGGAATGTTAAAATTTTGGCGAATCTTTATTATATAAGCACCATAATGAAAGGTCTTATATCGTCTTCGACGATTTACATCCATGAATTCTTCCAAAATCACTTGAGCCCAATTGATGGGTTGATCGGAGTAGATAGCATATAAGGCTTGGAAGTTTATTTTATTAACTACTTCATAACTTTCTATCCGTGGAATAACGGATCAAATCAAAGCTCTGTGGAGGATGCGAGCTTGTGAGCGGAGTTGAATTGAAGCAAGTCTAGTAATATCATCATTCAAGAATTGATTTGAGACATCGTATCTACAATCCAAGTTTAAAGAAACATCAATCTCATCCAAATCAGTCCCCATTCATGGACGGAAGGATTTCATCGAGTCTAGCAAGTGGTAGATAGATTTTAACTCCACATAATGTCCAAAAAACAATCGTTGCGATTGTGAGGAGTATGACGGTCCAAATTCATATTAGCATAGAACAATTTAACCAAAACATGATTAATTTTGATATTATTTGCAGCAAAAGAGACAAGTGATTCTAAATCATTTGCTCTTACAACTTGTTGAATCCGATAAGCTTTGAATTCTTAAACTTTTATGAAAGCACCTAAAAAGAAAGTAAATCTACTCATTTGAGCAAAACGTTGTCTTGCTTGCTCATTCCATAGCCACTGATCGATGTTTGGGGTAGATAATGAGAAGATGGCCTTGATCCTTTTGATTTTGGAGCCATTTGTGAATATGAGGAAGAAAGATTTGATTTTTAATAGGGAAAGACTAAAAGAATAAGATGAAGATAAAAGAAAGGAAGGAGTTGAATAAAGGGTAGTTACATTGAAAATCGTGAAAAAGCAATTCAATTTTGAAAAGCCGGCAGAGTTCAAATGTCTGAAATGTTCAATTCAGACATCTGAAACGAAGAAAATCGAGTTAGAAAGAAATTAGTGCATTTTAGGCTATATTTAGACGTCTGAAATTGTTGATTCAGACGTATGAATCTGAAGAGAAAAAAAAATCTTCATTTACGATATGCAGACGTCTGAAACAACTATTTCAGACGTCTGAAATATGTATGAAAATGTATTACAGACCTTTTAAAAAGAATGGACAAAAGAAAAGGATTGTATTAATATTTGAATGATTTATAGTATACAAATATGATCATTCAACAACAAATATAGATAAATAAAATCATTTGTCCGAATCACTTAGAGTCTTGCACTCTTCCGGTTCAATCTTGGTTATCTCCATGCATGGTCGCAATGGAGACCAATATGGTTGACGTTCCTAAGAGTTTGGAGAAACCGAAGGACGCTATTGACTAGGCTCCAATGGATTTGAAGTTGAAGGTTGAACTACATCTTTCTTTGGAGATGTACCGCAGAATTTTAATGCCACTAGTTCAATGAAACTAAGTCGTTTGGCATTAACTTTCTGTTCATAATACATCTCTCGTTGCGAATCCAACTATTCCTTTTGGTAATGACGAATCTCGGCTTTTTTTCTTTTGTGGATGGAGAACCGAAGAAAAGAAATCGTCGAGATTTCTTCTTTTCTGGAGTATAACCAGATGGTTCGTATGAAGGATGAGGTCTAGTCGGTTCACGTGGTGTTGGAGTAGCCAATATTTCTACAGAAGATGTAGAATATGATGAGGGTGAGATGTTAGAGTTAGAATTGTTGTTAGATGCCATGGAGAGAAGGAGAAAAGTCATGTTGAATTCCATTGTGATAATTCTTTTGGTAAAAAGAAGAACAGAGTTTGTGTTTATAAAAGAAAGTAAAAGGTTTAAAAATAGAATTTTAGTTAAAATAAATCGTGGCTGAAAAGTTTAAATTAGTAATATACACATATTTCAAGGCAAAAATAAGAGGTTGAAAATGGAAGTTTGTTTTACTTACCTAAGATAAGAGTTTTGAAATGCAAAGATAAGCAGCAACATTCATATCTCATAAAAGATATCATAAATTTTAAACAGAGATGATACCAAGCTCTCGTCTGAGTTTGATAAAAACATTTTCTAAAAGAGGTTTTGTAAAAATGTCAGCCGACTGATTTTCAAAAGAAACAAAATCCAAATTTATTGTTCCTTTTTCAACATTATCACGAAGAAAATGATGACGAATGCCAATATGTTTTGTTAATGAATGATTGACAGGATTTTTAGACAAGTTAATAGCACTAGAATTGTCACAATATATAGTTGAATTCGTTAAATTTATATTGAAGTCTTTAAGTGTCTGTTACATATATATTATTTGAGCACAAGCCAAAGCAGCAGAAATATATTCTGCTTCACATATCGAAAGAGAAACACAGTTTTGTTTCTTACTAAACAAAGATACGAGTGATTTTCCAATAAAATGGAATGAATCACTTGTGCTTTTTCGATCTGTTCGAGAACCACCAAAGTTTGCATCACTATCTGAAACTAACTCGAATGGACATTCTTTAGGATAGAATAGACCAGAATCCTTGGTGTTAGTGAGATAACTTAATATACGTTTCACTGCTTTTAAATGTGATTCCTTTGGGTTGGCTTGAAATCTTGCACACAAACAAACACTCATTATTATGTCAGGTCGACTTGCCGTTATATATAGTAATGATCCAATCATACTTCGGTATAATTTTTGGTCAACACTTTAGCCACTGTCATCTTTTTCAAGATGTGTTGTTGTACTCATTGGAGTTGGTTTGGCAGAAGTATTTTCCATTCCGAATCATTTGATTAAATTATCACAATATTTTTCTTGATTAATGAAGATGCCATTTTGAAGTTGTTTAATTTGTAAACCAAGAAAATATGTTAGTTATCCCATGTGAGACATTTCAAATTCCTTGGTCATTATTTCGGAGAAGTCCTGACACAACTTGTCATTAGTAGAACCAAAAATGATATCATCAACATAAATTTGAACTATTGAAATATCCTTTTTCGAATGTTTAATAAAAAGTGTTTGATCAACTTTCCCAATTTGAAATCCCGAAGAAACTAGATATGTCTTTAGTCGATCATATCAAGCACGTGGTGCTTGTTTTAAACCATTAGGGCATTTTTTAGTTTGTAGACATGATCTAGAAATTTCTCATGAATAAATAAGGGATGTTGTTCAATATACACATTTTCTTTTATATAACCATTCAGAAAAGCACTTTTAACATCCATTTGATAAAGTTTGAAATTGTGAAAACATGCATGGGCCATTAACATCCGTATTGCTTCTAGTCTTGCAACCGGAGCAAACGTTTCTTCGTAGCCAATTCCTTCTTCTTGATTGTATCCTTGCGCAACTAACCTTTCTTTATTTCTGGTGTTGTTACCTTGTTCATCTACTTTGTTCTTGTAGACCCATTTTATTCCAATAACAGTTTGATCACTTGGTCTCGGAACTAATTCCCAAACTTCATTGCGTTCAAACTGATTTAGCTTTTCTTGCATTGCAATTATCCAGTAGTCATTTGTGGAAGCTTCTTTGGGATTCTTTGGTTCAATATTTGAAAGGAATGCTATGTGGCCCATTTGATTTAGTCGACTTCTAGTTCGTACGTTTGAATTATTTTCTTCGGTGATATTTTGAACGGGATGATCCCGTAATATTTTTGGTGGAGATCTTACTTCACCATTATTATTATAAACAATGTTTTCATCATTTTCATGGTTTGTAGTTTCCGTATTTGTGATGTTATTCGGAAAATATTCATCATCCTCTATACTTAGTTTTTGTTTAAAATTTTCATCGTAAGACACGTGTAACGTTTCTTCAACAGTATTTAATCTTTTATTAAATACATGATAAGCTTTTCTACGATCTAAATATCCTAGAAAGATTCCTTCGTCGGATTTTGCATCAAATTTTCCAAGCTGATCTTTTGTATTTAATATAAAATATTTTGAACCAAAAACTTTGAAATAAGAAATTTTTGGGTTTCTTCCAGTAAAAAGTTCATAAGAAGTATTTTTCATGAGAGGTCGAATAGAAACACGATTCAAAACATAACAAGCAGTTGCAACAGCTTCTGCCCAAAAATGATTTGGAAGAGTGCTTCCATTTAACATGGTTCGTGCACATTCTTGTAAAGTTCTATTTTTACGTTCTACAACTCCATTTTGTTGTGGAGTTCTAGGGAACAAAAAGTTATGAAAAAATCCTTTCTTTTTACAAAAATGGTCAAAAACTTCATTTTCAAATTCTCCTCCGTGATCACTTCTTATGTTCTTTATTTTCAAGTCTTTTAAATTTTGGATTTGTTTGACAAAAATTTTAAAATGCTCAAAGATATCACTTTTATTTTTCATAAAATGGTCCAAGTATATCTCGAAAAATCATCTACTATTACAAACACATATCTATTGTGGTTCAAGGATTGAACTTGGGTTGGCCCAAATAGATCCATGTGGAATAATTCAAGTGGTTGTAATATAGAAATAACTTTCTTAGATTTAAAGGATGATTTGGTTAATTTTCCTAATTGACATGCATCACAAATATGATTGACTTTGAAGTTCATTTTTGGTAATCCTCTGACTAAATCATTTTTAGAAAGCTTGTTTATAGTTTTGAAGTTGATATGACAGAATCTTTTATGCCATAGCCAAGGATCATTTTCATTAGCTATTAAACACATATCTGAATTGTGATTGATTTTCATATTCAGAATATAGATATTTCTGTCTCTATTTCCTTCAAATATAAGATTTTGATTTTTATCAAAAATGATACACTTATCTTCAGAAAAAGAGATTTCGACTCCTTTGTCACATAATTGGCTGATACTTTAAAGATTGTGTTTTAAATTTTTGACAAATAAAACATTAGAAATAAGAGGTAAATTAGATGTACCGACATTGCTGACGTCGCCTTTTCCAATGAAATATCCTTTGGAATTGTCTCCAAAAGTGACAGAGCCTCCATCTTAGTAAGTAATGTTTAATAGCATATTTTTATCTCCAGTCATATGTTTTGAGCAACCGCTATCGAGTATCCGTTTTCCTCTCTTTTTAAGTGGGTCTTGCAAAAATAATAATAACATTGGTCCCCACTTTGTGATAGGGTCCTAAGAGTTAGGTGTTAGGAAATCAAACCTAAGTGGGTCCAGTATCCCCTTTAAAAATATAATTTATATTTCTATGAACAGTTTCCAAAAAGGTATTTATATATTATTCCTAATCAAACTATTGTTTGTTTTACGAAACCATATTCTTATGATTTTTGAATTATTATTCCTTTTTGGACAAGTAGCAGGATTAAAAATATTTCTCCTAATTTCCTTTTTAGATGAAGTCTTTGATTTCTTAGGGTATCCTAGTCCCTTTTGATTAGAAGTGGATTGAGAATTTTCAAGAATATTGGATAGAGTTTCTCGACCTTTATTAAAGTTAGAAACATTTCTAGTAATATTATCTAACTTGGTTTTGAGACAAGTATTATCTAATTCTATAATTTTGATCTTAGATTTTAGCTCATGATTTTCAGAGACAAGAGAATCATTCTTTTCTTTTTGAGTTTCAATTTCTTGACTCAATAAAGTAAGTTGAGAGTTATCATTAGAGAAGGTATCTTGAAGTTTTCCACGTTCTTCTTCTAATATTTTCTTTTCATCATTAAGCATATATCTCTCGAATTCTGTTTTTCTCTGATTTTCTAGAGCCTCTTTATATTTTTTTGATACTTTTTAAGGTATCAAGAAGTTTCGAATTAATTTCAATCATATCATCAAAAGTAAGATCATTTACCTCATTCTCTGTAGCTATGAAACAAACATTTTCTTGTTCTTTTTCACTGTCATTGTTGCTTTTTGAAGAAGAAGAATCCGAGTCATTCCATGTTACTGAAAATGCTTTTCTTTTAAACTTGTCCTTTCGATTCTTATTGTGATATGTCTTCTTTTGTTCTGGACAATCTTTTTTCATGTGCCCCTTCTTGTGGCAAAGCATTCTGGTATAGATGAAGATGACTTATTTGTATTGTCGTTGAAGTTTCTTTTCCCATTGTTTCGATTTCTTTTTCTGTACTTCAAAAACTTTTTAAAGTTTTTAGCAATGAATGCTAAGTCTTCTTCATCCGAGTCTGATTCTTCTTTTTCTGCATGAAATGCCATATTCTTTTTGTCTTGTGCTTGTACTCTTTTAGCCTACAAATTTACTTCGTAGGACATTAGATTTCCTATCAACTCTTCTGGTTTCATGGTAGAAAGATCATTAGCTTCTTCAATAGCTAAGACATTTCTTTCCCATTCATCCGTTAAGGAGTTAAAGATTTTTGAAACAATATCAAAATCGAAGTATATTTCTCCTAGTCCTAGTAAAGAATGACAAATATCTTGAAATCTGGAGTACATATCATTTATAGATTCATCTTGCTTCATCCTAAAATTTTGAAATTGATTCTTAAGCATAGATATTTTACTCTGTTTAACCTTGTTAGTACCTTCATGATTCACTTTAAGTGTTCTCCATATTTCACACGTAGTGTTACATATGCTAACTCGATTAAATTCATTTTTATTTAATGCACAAAACAACACATTCATAGCTTTAGCATTAGCAGAAGCATCTTGTTTTTGTGCAGTTGTCCATGTAGTATATTCAGTAGTAGGTGCAGTATATTCTTCTTGTGTAATATTCCATGCATCAAAACTACTGGCTTGCATATAAATACACATTCGTGTTGCCCAATAGTTGTAATTCATGCCATTGAATAATGGAGGTCGTGCAGTAGATTGACCTTCAATAAAACTAGTGATAGTGCTGGTGTTATTCTCCATATTATCAAGATATCAGATAACTGTGTAACAGTTATAAGATGCCAAGCTCTGATACTAATTGTAAGTAACTACTGTGTGGCTAGCTATTACTTAGGATCGTGTAATATGGAATATAATAGAATCAAAATGCGGAAACAGATGATAATAGCAAAGTAAATGAAAATAAATAAAACAAGCACATCAGGAATTTTTATACTGGTTCGAACTTTCCGTTCTACGTCCAGTCCCAGACACCTTTCTGGAGTTTCACTAACAACAATCCTCACTTAACCTGGAGGAACAGGTTTACAACACCTGAACAACAGAACAGGATTTCGATGCCTCAATAGCCAAAGAGGACTTCACTTTCCTGAACAGCAGAACATGACCTCAACTTATACAGAGAGTATTTGACACAGTGTGTTCTTGATAACACGAATTTGTCTCTTGATAGTACAACCTTCCTATAATCTTCTCCTTTTGATATATATATATATATATATATATATATATATATATATATATATATGTACGTATGTGAAGAATATGGAAGTAGATGAATGATTTTATATGATTTGAATGCACAAGAGAGTTAGAATCAAAGTAATATAAGAAAAGAAAGAGTTAGATCGATTAGTTGAATAAATCTGATGATTCTAACATGTTTATATAGAGTATAAAGAGGTGTAATCATTCGTGAATAATTATCATAAAAGAGTATGGACATTAAAAAAGTTATATCTCTTCATGGAAGAGAAATGCCTATTCAAAAATATAGTTGTTGTAGAAGTTCAGACGTTTGAAAATTAGAATTCAGACTTCTGAAATTGTTAACGAGCAAACCAGAAAGGAAATAGGTCATTTTTGACCAGATTCAAACGTCTGAAATTTCCAATTCAGGCGTTTGAATTTGACCTGAAAATTCAATTTTGCTCTTGTGCATGTGTGTGTGTGTACGTCGATATATATATACATATATATATATATATATATATATATCCAAAGGAGAGATTTTAACATTATTTCATCTCTAAACAACGACTCAATACAACATATATGTAACATGAAGTTCATTTGAATCCGGTCTTGTAGATATTCCTGCAAAAACAAGTTAGTATAGAAAATCAACGTATATAGTTGTCGTAGTCAAAATAAGTATGGAAAGTCATAAACGAGGTTTCAACAGTGTTTTCATCGATAATTGGGTGTTAGTGACCAATTTTGGTGCAAACATTTTGGTGCTTTCACTGAGAAATAGCTAACTCAGGGATTCTACCGCTTGGAAGTTGAATTTGAAGGCTTAAGAATTCAGATCTAAAAAGCTATGACAGGCAACCAAGTAGAAGACAAAGAGCAGAGAGAAGTCAGCATGAAGGCAGTCAGAAGGCTTTCTCAGAAGCGAATCAAACGCTGATCTTCATCACCAGGGACGAGATGGAAACGTTGTTCAAGAGGAAAGAGGAGATGATGTAGAACATACTTCTACATGTTGGACAAGTTGGAATGCAGAATCAGTGGAATGCAACTGCAGGAGATCCTGGAGATAGGAATCGAGAGCACGGAGCAACCAGAGTTCAGAATGGAGCAGGACCATCTGGTGCAGCACCAGACCTAGGGGGCACTCACCCAGAGCATGTTAACCCAATCCCGGGAAGAGTATCTGGTGGACCCGAGCAACATGGCATTGATAGAGGAATGGATGCTCGGCCAAGAGAGCAGATTCAAGGATTCCCTCATTAATTCGGGGGGTAGACCGGAGGCAACAGGCAAGGACTATAACTCGGAGATAGTGATAGATTGGCGGAGATGGTCAGACGAGTCATGGGAGGCGGATTAGTGAATAAAGATATGGAAGATGTTCACAGGAGCCCTTTCGCTCCCACAATTAGGCAGGCCAGGAATCCACTGGAATTCAAGCTACCGACATTGGAGGTGTACGATGGAAGGACAAACCCTGCTATTCATCTGACAAGGTATATGCAAAACATGGAAGTATTGGGGGAATCAATGGAAGTCATGGCCAGGTGCTTCCCCTTGTATCTGACAGACAAAGCATCGTTATGGTTCAGATAGCTAGAGAGCGGCTCCATTGGAACATGGACCGACTTGATTGAAAGTTTTATGAGGCAATTCAGAGTTCACATTTCGAGACCCAAGAATGTGATGAGTTTGGCAGCACTGAAGCAGAAAGCCGGGGAATCGTTGAGGAGCTTTCTAACGCGATTCAATGCAGTGGCAGCATCAGTTGATCGACCAGATCCATCCACGGTTTTGATGGCAGCTGTATCTGGCGTAGCTAATGGTAGAGAATTCAACAATTCATTGACGAGGGATCCCCCTTTATATCTAGGAGAATTTTATCATGAGGCTGAGGGATTTTTACGATTAGAGGATACAAATGGTGAAAGAGAGGAAGGAGAAGGAGTTGATGTTTATGCATTCAAGGGTGAAAATCCTTCTAAAACAGATTCAAGAACTGATAGGGGGAAACGGAAGGCCAAGGATAATGATGAAGGATCAACACGACCAAGAAAGGAACCGAGATTCACCTCATATACAGAGCTGAACGAGACTTTGAAGTGAATATACCAGGATACCAGGGGCAGGTTCCTTATCGAAAGCCAATGAAACGGGATCCGACCAGCAATGAAAGAAGGTCAGACAAGTATTGCTTATTCCACGAGCTGAATGGTCATAGCACAAACGACTGCAGACACTTGAAGGATGAAGTTGAGGGGCATATCTGAAATGGTCTGCTATTGCAATATGTGAGAAGGAGAGCCACGACAGTAGAACAAGAACACCCATCGCCTGCACCAACTGGAGATGGCTCAGGATAAAGGCGTAAGCTTGTCATCAATCGATGGAAATAATGATGAATAAGTGGCAAACTCCACACCGACATGATTAAGTCACTTACACATGTACGGGACCGTGAACGATCCTCAAGCATGCTCTGATACGACTACCGATCACGCCGGTGTACGTGTTTGCACTTTGACGTCTCTATTTTGCTTTTGTTTTCTATTTCTCATGTTAGAACTTGATTTTGTTGAACATTTCCGTTGAAAAACTCAGTTGAATGGATATTTGATTTTAATAATTCTGAAACGGCTAAGTCACTTACACATGTACGGGACCGCGAATGGTTCCAAGGTATGCTCTGAGATGGCGATAAACCATCATCACAAACAATCCAGAAACTCACTCGAATGTGAAATCTGGTGTTAATGATACTGAAGTCCCACTCGGGCACACTTAATTCGCCTCGAACGGCACCCGATCACGAACAATCACAACTCGCTCGAACGGTACCCGATCGCGAACGATTACAACTCGCCTCAAACGGCACCCGATCGCGAACGATCACAACTCGCCTCGAACGAAACCCAATTGCGAATGATCACTACTCGCCTCGAACGGCACCCGATCACGAACAATCACAATTTTCCTCGAACGACACTCAACCGCGAACTGTCACCATTCGCCGCGAACGGCACCCGACCTTGAACGGTAACATGCTACCCTGAATGACATACGATCCCGAACGATCATTATTCACGGTCAAATAAGTCTATCAATTTCTTTGTAGGTCATCAATAGGATATGAACTCCCCGCTTATGGCATTACAAAACACACCTTCCTATTGCAAGGCACATTTTGGGGGGCAAATGTTATCTCGCCTTTTAACAGGGTCGTGATACCAAAAGATCGACTGGGAATCAAAGACAGTCCTCCTCGGTTGCCAGTTATGAATAGGTTCACTATGGTTATCGACGAGTATTGTCCGGGTCTGGATCGGGCCACAATTGATATGACATGATGACCAAAGCCTTAGAAACCAGCATTTCGAATTTCAAGTCGATCGGAGTTCGCATGCTCGAGATCTGATCAATGTCATTCAAGGAAATCGGCCTTCATTTCGTGTCCATCTAGTTCGCATCAATCCAAGGAGGCCCTATTCATATCCATCATATTCATGTTCGAATCGATGCATTCGAATCCATCTGACCTACACTATTCATATCCATCATGGAGCTTCTGTTTGCATCCATCAATTGGCCTTTGTTCGAATCCACCGTTGCTTACTAGTTCGTATCCAGGGATGGTTGCCACTTCGTCTCGGTCGTTTCTTCGTGCACTTCGTATCGATCACTATCCATGTACTTCGCATCGATCAGCCATTGATCGTTACGAAGTACACATTAATGAACTGTTCTAATCGCTATGAAGAAGCTAGAGACCAGCGATACGAAACAAGCATCCACGGATTGATACGAAGCACGGAACGTACGAGGTCGATACGAACAATAGGACCTAAATCGATGCGAACAGACCTACGGCACTCGATACGAACAAGGTGCAACATGGGAAGACTCAGTTGACTTGGCGCGAAACATGGATCGGGCCGAATAATTAGCACCACATCAATGCTACAGGCACGTGTCTAGATCGATTCGAACATATCGATGTGAACCGAGATCGATGCGAAGAAAATAGCGTGCAAAAAGCACGAACTTGCATCAATCATATCTCACAATCTACTAGTCCAAATGCTATGAAATTTTAACAAGAGCTTACGTATGGCCTAAGGAAGGTTCATGCCAAATTTTGACTCGATTGGATCAAATCTTGATCGATACGAAATTCGTTTGTATTGATCATGGATCATGCCGAAACTTTATGAGATCGATCACATGGTCCCACCCATGTGCCAGAAGAAGTCTTTCGAGATCTGAGCAAGATATCAGCCTCCTACGCCTATAAATAGAGCCCTAGGGCCAACAGAAGAGGGATCTTTTTGGCTCTCCAATGTCCAGACTCTGCCGAATTCAACTTTGCACTCCACTGCTGTTGTGCTCGAATTTCAGAACTGTAATTCATTGCGATCCAATGAAATCAATTGTAATTGGCAAGTAAATATCAATAAAGTCGTCAAACTTCGAAGTGGACATAGGCCAGATTGCCGAACCACTGTAAACCCTGTGTTTCTTATTGCTTTCGTCTTAATTTTGTTGAGTGTTCTTCATTTTTGATTCTCTACATAATTGTTATCTATGATTGTGAACTGGTGTTTTCATCGATAGTTAGGTGTTATTGACCAATTTTGGCTCAAACAACATCTAGCTCAATTAGGAAATGCCATGTGTCTTAGAGAGAACTATTTTTCTAGGAAATATATTCAATATGCGATGATACCTTTGTCAACTTGCAATAAGCATAAGGTTCCGGTATGCGATGGTTCATTCTTCTTAACCTTTGATGGCCTAGTTATTTCAACTTATGAGTGCTTAAGGTTTTCTGATATTGGCATCTTGTGATAGCCTAATTTCTTCGACCTAGATAGCTTTGATATTGACGACTTACAATGACTTCCATGCCATCAACATGTGATAGCTTTAATATCATCAACTTGCGATGGCCCCAAACTCATTAACATGTGATGGCTTCAACCTCAACATGCGACGACTTCAATTCTAAACATGTGATGTCCTTAAAATTTTAACTTGCAATAGCTCCGTTTTCGATAGTTTTGGTATCTCAGCTTGCGGTAGCCCACAGCTTGTGGTAGATTTTTTTTGCTCATTTATAAATAATCATTTTCTTTCCTTTCCCATCCTATATATATTCATTCAAAATCATTTCAACCATCACTTTTCCTAGAAAAAAATCTCATTTTTCAGTTTTAACTTTCGAAGGTAATTAACATTTTCCATTAACATTGTTCATTAATTTTTTATTTCAGTTTCATATATATATATATATATATATATATATATATATGTATGTATGTATCAGTGTGTGTGTGTATGTATGTATGTAGTGGTAGTGCAGATTAAAGTTTTCTCCTTTAAAATGTGATTAAAATTTTCTGTTAAAGGTGTCTTCTCTCTTACTCATGACCGCCTCTCTCCTTTCACTTTAATTCCTGCGACCTCTCCTTCTACGACCTTCGTTCCATCCATGCCGAAGAAACCTAGAAAATTATTCCCTCTCCAGCTTATTGTTGGCCGGTTGAGCTTGATAAGGTCCGGTCGCCCCTTCAATTCCCAGATCCAATCCCGTTTGTTGTCTCCTCCCCGGCCTCATCTAGATTCGCCTCTGTACTTCCCGAGTCTTGGCATCTTTAAAACTTTTCGTCTACAGGCGTCCAGTGCTTAGGCTCAATCACTCCTCTACTCCCTTCTCGTAAGCTCCTATCAACAGAAAATAATGGTATGACTCTGCTTGAATTTGGTGATATGGGTTTTTGGCAAGGCTGATTCATTGGTTGATTGTGAATATGGGTGGAATGGTCTCTGATGTTGTTGCGTCCTTGGATCCATTCTCAGCTGCATCAGGCTTGCACTAATAGTGATCAACAAAATTTTGATGTGGAAAATTGTATGCTTGTTGTTACTACATTCTCCCAGGAGCAATTGCCTATTGTGTCTAAGTCTGTTCCCGTGTGTCCCGAGCCTTGGACATCTCTTTTTTGATCACTTCCCCCACAATGCGAGATCCTACTCATTGATTTACTGAGATTATGGAGAATAATGGAATTATGGTGCCTACTTCTTCAGTTATGCAAGCTAAGGAAGATTATTGGTCGGGTGTTTTAGTTGGTTTTTTCTAGACCCCAATTAAAAGATTCCAGATGCTAGAAATCTCTGCCGATGCATATGAAAAATTAGAGGTGATCCTCATGTTACCTATATTAACTCCTTATATTATTTCAAAATTTCTAGCAATGATGAACAATAACATTTCCTTGAAGCCGATCCATCCTTTATTGATAGGATTCTTTCATTATCACCACCTTTTCTCCTTGTGTGGCTTGCGCTAGAGACCAACAGATATCTATTCCCGTTTGGACATACTTTACGCACATTCCGTCTGTTTTGTATTAGCTATTGGGTTGAATTGGTTGGCTTGAGCTATAGGTAAATTAAAATGTTTTGATTCTAATACTGTGGTTTGTGAGAGATTGGTTTATGCTAAGGCACTAATTGAGGTAACCCTTGATAATTCGTTGCCATCTTCAATTAGTGTTTAGCTTACCGATGGCCATGTTGCAGAAGTTTGAGCTAGATATGGTTGGGTGCCTAATATTTGTAATACTTTTCATTCTTTTAGCCACCTTGCCAACTCTTGCAAGCTCCCAGTCTTGACCCTGGAGGATCCTCCTCTGGTCAAGATTCTGCTTTCTCGTCCTCCTATGTGTAAGTGAGTTCCTAAGATTAGGAATATCTCTCCTCAGGATGTTATTACTATTTTAGATGCTACTGATGTACCTCCTGTGGCGGAGGCTCACTTTGCCACTCCTTTTGATGAAGTATTATTAAACCTGTCGTTTCTCCCTCTAATGTTATTATTGATTCTGTGTCATCTAGAGCTGTCCTGGCTGGTATTATTGAGTGGGATTCTTCTGAGAAGGCTTGGATAGATGATCTGTCTAAGATGAGATATGACCTATTTTGGCATTATTTCCATATGTTAATCAGCGATGTCAATGGTGAGTCCAGACACCTCCATTACTCTATTGATGGAGTGGGCCTTTTTTAAATGAAAGGTGCCCCTGGAACTACGAATAGGTATGTTCTTCAAGATGATAGCTGAGACAGGAAATTTATATACTGTAGGGATTATTATGGATTCATTCCGAACATTATGACTCTCTTTGCGTATTTCTTGCACGTGTTAGGCCCTGCCTCATCGGACGATGGAAGTGCTTCCTCCTCCTCCAAAAGGAACCAACTTTAGGTCATTTATAGTAGTTTAGGAACCTCTGCTCAACTCTGCTTTGCATTTTCCCTTTATTAATAATTGAGGTATTCTGCTTTGCTCCTATATTAACTTGATTTGTTATTAATAAAAGTGGATGGGCCACAATAAAAAAGACTGGCTTTGACCTTAAATTTTTAGCATTTTCATTAATTAAATGTTGGAAGGTTTTAGGTTTATTAACCTAACATCATTATATTTTATTGCACTACAGTCATTTTATTTTATATCTAAATATGAGACAACCTCTAAGTTTCTCAACATGTGATAACTTTTTGTTGGATCAACATGTTACAACCCTCATCCTGCGATAACTCGCAGAGTCATCATGCAATAGTTTATAATATTTCATTATGCGATAGCTCACTAACTCAAATGCGATAGCTCTTATCACTTTAATGTGTAATGTTTAATCAATTCAACATGTGATAGCTCTTATTATCTTGACATGTGATAGCTTGTTGTTACGCGATAGGTCCTTATTACTTAATATGCTACGGTTAATTAGTTCAACATGTTGATAGCTCATATTATCTCGACATTTTATATCTAGTTATTATGCGATAGGTCTTTATTACTTCAATATGCGATGGCTAATCAATTCAACATGCGATAGCTCCTATTATCTCTACATGTGATAGTTTTAGATAGCATTTGGTAATGTCCCATCTATTTCTTTATATTATGAGTTTATAACCTTAGTGATTTTGAAATTAATATTTTGAAGGCTTGAACTTATAACTCATCCTCTTTGTTATACTTACTTATTAATATATTTGGGTCTTATTGGTTTAGGAACCATGTCAGGAAATAAAAGTGGAACTACAAAGAAATATCCAAGCACTCCTAAGCCTAATAAAACTCTTCCTAAAGAAAAAATTTATATTGTTGTTAGTCCTACTTCATGAAGGGAGAGGAGATAGATTCCATTCTTCTACACTTAGGAATTTCTAGAGTTGAGACTAGAATTAGAGTTCCTAGTCCCACTGATAGGATCGATGCACCTCCTGATGGATTTTTTTTTACCTTCATCCCTATCCACATTTACCACTCATGCTACCTCCCATTCAGTATCACTAGGATTCTACCTTTTCTTAGAACTGCCCCCATTCAGCTTACTCCAAACTCTTATAGCTATATCCATGTGTACCTAAAGAGCATTAAATGGAGGGCCTTAATCATCCATTTTATGTTCTGTTAATAATTTATAAAAGGTTAAATATCAGCTAGATGGTTCCATTTTTTGCCTCTACTTTTTTATATGGGCTGATCTCTGATTCTGTTAATAAGACCAAAGACTGAAGTCATCAAGATTGATAAGTTGGGCAATGTCAGTAAGTATTCTAAGAGACGATTGAGACACTTTACGAAGAAATTTTTTGAGGAAATACTCTATGATTTAATTTTTCCATTGATTTTTAGGTAGACCTCTTATTATAAAGAGGAATAAATATGGATCCTTATCACTTATTGCCACGAAGATCGAAAACCTTTTCAATCAATACTCCGATTGTATGTTTTTCCTCATACGGTCCTAGATACTTACCAGGTTTCGATGACACTCTTTTTAATTTTATTCTTAACATGATGATTATCCTTTTATCATTTCTTCATCTATTTTAGTATTATTGTTATTTCATATGTTAGATTAGTTGACCCGCTCTATTATCATCAAGCAAGAATTTTACAAATCTTGTTATTTCCCAAGAGCTTCCAATAAGTTGCCTCCACCTCCTTCCAAAATGGCCACATCATCCATTGCTGCTGTAGTCGGTGATGCTTTCTTACTTGCCAAATTTTGGAAACATTGTAGGGATCCAAGTGACCCAATGATCTCCTCTAAACCTCCTCTTGAAAAGCGTAAAGAAGATTTCCAAGCTTTAACAGTAATCCCTACCTCCACTTAGATGTTGTTACGGCTACTGCTCCTCCAGCTCCCACTACTCAAAGCTCCGTCATTTATATCGTGAGTTCTCCTTTCAGGGACTCTTTAGCTTTTTCACAAAAATAGTTGGGTCTTGATTCCCCATCTCTCACCGATGTTTGTTTACCCAATTCTAATGCAGGGACTTCTGCTTTCTCTAGTTTTGAAGATTTATTAGCACCTATCCTTCACTCTACTGTTATTTCTTCTACAAGACCACTTCCTTCTTTTTCGAAGGATGCACTCATTAATATTTTACAATACTTATAGTATGTCTTATTTTTTAATTAACTCATTTTAATGTCTACCGTGGTCTTAATGCTTTGTATTTTAGTTTGAAAATTATTTGTTCCTTCTTCAGCAATCCTCCTCGGCCTCCTCCCAAGATGTATCACAATTATAAGAATTAGAATTAAATTCTTCTTTATATGGCAAGACAAAAACTTTGAAGGAGAGGTCAACAAGCTTCAATCTACTAATGAATCCTTAACCACCAAAAATTCACAGATCTTCTCTTTTCTAGATTTGGAAAAGAAGAAAACGTACGATCTGGAAGAAATATCGAAAACTCTTGAAAATAAACTTTGTTGTCTCATGAGAAAATGAAGCAAGCTAAATTTAGTGTAACCAATATTAAAGAAATTTGGCTAGATGTTCATTTTTGAGAATAAATTAGCTAAGAAAGATCTTTTACTTAAGAGATTGAATGCTTCTTTACGAGACGCCAAGATCAAAGTCACTTCTTTCATGCAAAATGTCCTACCTCTTTGGAAAGATCAAAGCTCGGAAGTAGCTCTATTTACAACATACTAGATAATGTCGATCGATGTCCAAATTTGGAGTTTCCTTCTCTTTGCTTTATAAGGGTTAACTATAAGATTAAATTTGATATTATCCTTGATCAGATTCTTTGTGACACCCCTAATTTTAGTTTAACATTATTTAGGAAATTTAATTTGATAGAATAAATAGATAATGTAGTAGGATGAGGGGATGAGATTTTGTTATTAATGAGGCCGGGCCTTAACTAATTAATTAAGTAAGATTGTTTTAAACTTAATAAAAGAAACAATGAATGGGAGAGGTAAATTAGGAATATAGCCTCATTTTCCTCCCTTATGCCCTTTCTCTCCCTTACCCATTCTCATTTCTACTACACCAAAATAATCGAAGGAAAAGAAACTCTTAGGGTCGACCATTAACAAGCTAGAGAAGACGAAATCAAAAGGGGAATTCAAGAAAGAGCTTAGAGAAGCTAAAAAACTTCAAATACCAACTCCACTTCTAAATTAAGTAGAATAATAACTGAACCATCTCTATTATTATTTTCAAATTTGGCTATATGTAACACCCGGATTATTTTGATAATTTATGCCATATTTTGGTTGTATGATCTTTATTTGGATAGAATCATGAATTATGAAATTTTTATGACATTATTTGAATGGATTTTAATGGTAAAACCTAAGTTTTCAATCTCTAATCGATTTGATTTTTTGATAAATAAAACATTATTTTGGATATGGGTTTTTAGGTACATAATTTGCCAAGTTAAAATGAATGTTTTATAAATTTCCTAAGGAGGAAATAGCTTTTATTTTGGGTTTTAATTATTAAAAATTATTAAATAATTATTTTGGCCTTGAAATTTTGACAAATAAAAGAATTTGTTAATTTTGAATTTCTTTTATTTTTGGGGATATTTTCCAAGGGATAAGTACTGAGGATATTAACTAATTAAATGGGTAAATGATTTTGAGATGATAAATATGATTTTGATAAATTTTGAAAAGAAATTTTATAGTTTTGTTCCCAACTGATCATATTTGGGAAACAATTGTAATTGGTAAAGAAGAAATTTATTTAAAAAGGGAAGAAAACAGTTTTTATGATAATTACCACTATGCCATTGACATGCATTTCGTGGCAATGGAAGACATTGATGGTGCAAGTTTTCAATGCCGACATTATAAGTTTTGCAGCATAATAGCTGATGTTCAATGATTTCATCATTATTTTATCAATGCTGCAAGTTTTCACCATTGTTTTAAATAATGCCACATGTTTTCCTTATCCAAATCGTACTTAAAGAAGGGAAGCACAAGCATTATTTTTTACATTAACCATTTGAGACAATAATGCCACTATTACTTGGTTTCGGTATAAAGGAAATTTATATCGTGGGTTGTCAATGCCGACACCCTATGTTTTATGGCACAGAGCCGAAGTACTCTGCTTTTCAACATTATAGTATTAATGCCTCAATGACTGATTTCGACGATATGTCAAGCCGCATTGATGCTGCTGCTTTTTATTTCAATACCAATGAGGCCTAGTTTTACGAAAACTGAAAGTAAGTTTTAAGTGTGAGATAGCCTATGTTTTTAAGAAGGTCAATAACCTTATGATTTTGGCAGTTAGCCATATGACTATAAAATTAAAAAATTTGTTCTTTAACCTTGAGTAGAAGTTTGATATTGTTATGGTGACATGAATATCGTATATTTTTTATATCGCTATATTAACAGTGGGGAGTCATATGTATGATGATTTCGACGTTGTTCATTGGGATACCAATGTATATTATTTAAAATTTTGACACCAACAATTGGGGATACTAATGTATTTTATTTTATAATTTCGACATTATTGATACCAATGCATTTCATTTTGAGATGTAAGTTTAAGGAGCATACAACCTAATTGGAGACACCAATAGATATAGGCTGAATGTTTGGGTTAAACATGAATTAAAATTTGATAAGTTATGGGTTTATAGTTATCCCAAGAAAACAATGGGATGTGTGATGGATAGTCCACATCAAGTTGGAGATGGATAGTCTCTATAGGGTTGATGAAAGGTTCATAGTCATCCTAGGAAAACTATGGGATGTGGGATGCATAGTACATATAATTTTAAATAAATGAAACATCTGAGATGGATAGTCCACATTACTTTGATAATGAAATCATGCATGATGGATGATAGTCCACATAACCTTGATAATGAAACCATGCATGATGGGTAGTCCACATAAGTATAAAATGGATAGTCATTTGAAATCAAGAAGGATAGTCAGATGAAATTAAGATGGATAGCCTAATAAATTAGGATGGATGGTCCAGTATATGTTGCATGACCTCAAATGCTAATTTTCTATTTTCTAATCATTGTGGATGCAGAAGCACAATATATGGTTAATGTGTTTTGTTTAAGAGGGGAAAACCCGTTCCGCTAGTGGCATGGTCTCACTAGGTATCATTTTTTGGTTCGATATGGTAGGTTATTATTCACACCAGATTGTTTGTCTAACCTAACTTTTTTGGTTTTTCCCTTTAAACTCTAGGATACTCATTTGAATAGGTCAGGAGTAAGGGTTCTTGGGTTTTCCAGTTAAATGAATAAGCATTCAGAGACATGCAAGAGAAATCTAGCTATATTAGGAGTTACTATTTATCTATTATGTTGTTTTGGTCGTAATGGAGAAGTTGTATAATTGCTAAGTATTAGACTCTAGTCAACCAATGGGAAATCTTCATATATCGCTCTTAGAGTACTTTGTAACAATTTTATTTTCTCCGAACGTAGGATTACAACTAGGATTATGTAATGAATATGAAATGTTACTTATGAAATGTAATGTGAAAACTTGTCAATAAATCATGTTTGAAGTTTTTATATTCATATGCTTCTAATGTCACTAATATGATTAACATTGCTGCATTTTGTCATTGGAAATTAACAATTATAGATGACTATAGCATCTGTAGTGCTTAGTTTCGAGCCTCAAAATGGAGGATGTTACATTCCCAGAAAATTATATGAGTTTGGTGATGATGAACTTATTAACGAAAGAACACTTAATTTTTGATGATCCTCCATTTGACGATGATGAGAAAGAAAATAAGTAAGTAGAGGAAACCGATGGCAATGACGCAAATGATGATAATGATGGTGCTGGCGAGGTCAGTGATAATACCAAAGATGATTTGTCAATAAACGATAAAGATGATGATTAAGGGATAATGGTTTAGGGGAATCAAGGTGCTACTCATGAGTCAGATCATAATGCCAATTTCCTTCTCCCAACACTGAATCCTGAACTGAAGGTACTCCACCCCCAAATGGTCTATCTGATCGTCCTGCCTTGTCCGGCTTAGACAAATTCAATCTCTCATCCTCTCATGTTATGAAGGCTCTCTCTTCAAAGCCAATACCCTCAACATCTTCTTCTTAAGTCAATCAACTTCAAAACTATATTTATTTATTTTGAATTTCATTTATAGTCTTAAAATTTTTGTTTTTTCATTAGCATAATAGAAGGAAAATAGAACCCACTTTAGATTCAATTAAATAAAAACACGAGCAAAATTATAAGACTCGACAAAGAAGAGACTTTGCAAGGATTTAAACTAGTTTAACGATAAGCATACGAAACTTTCAAAATGTCTTCAATCTTTAGAGAACTTTAAGAACAAACGGTTTTCATCCTTTCTCCGAAAGTCTCATTTTCGTTAATTGAATTTTCGAAAAGACAATGAGGAACTTTATGCTCCCATTTAGATGTTGATTGAAGATGGAGACAAACTTTAGGATTGTCTTTTCTTAGTCTATATCTGGTTGCCTACGATTGACTTCACTTTTTTAGGGAGTGATTATAGAGATTTAATTAGACGACTCCATAAAAGATATCTTGATGCACATGGATCAGATCCTCATGCTTTTTTAGGGAGTGATTATAAACCCCTGTAACTTCTGATGTTTGATTATAGTGTTCTTGTTAATACACTCAATAATTTTTGTTTTGAAAATTCAAAAATTTAAGTTTTAGTTATAATTTATCCTTAGTATGCAGGTTCCGAGTTTTTATCAATTTCTAATTTGTCTCCCATTCCAAGAGATGTTTGAAATAAATCAGTTAATCTAAAAGGAACTTTCAAGGAAATCTCTCTTGATAGAAAAGTCTCACCTAGCGCAACACTGCTTACTTCGTGATCATTGTTGTATCAACATAGGATTCCCTAATCTAGACTTTAGGTTTCTAAGAGATCAAAAAATCGATATCTTTATAAATCTCGAACCAATTATGTGAAATTTCCATGTAGGAGAATTTTCCCTCTATTCAAATATTGAGATTATTGAATTTTCCCACTTGTTAACACTCCACCTAATGTTAAAGTTCATTTTACATCTAGTTTTCCTATTTCCCCCTTTTCTAATAATAAAATTTAGATGCTCTTTCAGAATTTCAGGATTATTTAAAAAGTATCTTTTATTTAGTAATAGTTAGATGTAATGACATTTTTTAATTCTATATTATCAATAGAAATTTTATCTATGTTATTTTAATTTGTTAAGTATTCTTCTTAATTATTACTTATGTTTTGGTTTAGGTTCAAGATTTGACTTTATCACTTGATGATCCCAACCTCACTCAAGGTCTAAATAATATTCAATCTAAATTAGTGTCAAATATTGACCATCATCCTTCCTGTTCTATTCATGGATTACAATCAATTGACAATGCTAAAGCAAAATAAGTATTACGACAAATACATGCGGTCAAAGTCTACTTTAGGAACTTCTCAAGAAATGATCCCGAAGCTAAAAAGGATAGTCTTTTTCAAGGATAAGGAGATTTGAGAAGTTACAAAAACACTTAAGCATTCACCCCTAGCAATATTAGTATGACACCAGGATTGCTCAACTTAATCAATGAATTATTGATTTAGAAACTGACTCAATGAAGTGCGAAAATGACTGTCAATCTTATGAACTCATTTTGAATGAAGGAGAGATATGAATCCCTACCCATACCCTAGCTCGCTTTGTAGGAAAATGTCCTTGCAAATACCTTCCTTATACCATAGTTTTCAGAATGTGGCGGTAAACTTTCTGTTCCTAAGTCTGCTCCTTCTGACTTGGAAGATGATTCAGGTAACCTAAAAAGACTGAGCAGATCCTTCAAGTTTGAGTATAACCACAAATTAAAAGATTACTGGAATAAGAATTTTATCGATGAATTCTCCAACCTTTGATTTTAAATTAGAAGTTTAAAATGAGAGAAGTATTGGATTCCATTAAAGATATAAAAAAAAGAATAAACTTCATCAAATTTATCAATTAGGAGGGGCTAAGAAAACTTTCAAACGAGTCATAACTAACCAAAATTGGCTCGATAAATGCCCTTGATGTTATTCGTCGTAAGGAGAAGAAGTTGAAGAGATATCTTTTCAAAGCAATTCAACACATCACCGATCCCTCCTCTGTGGTAGAGACCATAATAAAGTAGGTATATAAACTTAAAGATCAACCAAAGTTAATGCAATTTTTTACTTCTAGGGTTTCTCAATCAGTCTCATTAGTGGACTATTTGATTGAAATCATTGTTGCTTTTGATTTAAAGATTGATTTTTCATTTATAGGTCGTAATATTGATTGTTTCTCATTCATTTATAGTTATAAAAGATATCGATATTTCTTTTTATACATGTATTCAGATATTCTTAAAGAACCTCCCATTTTGAATAAAAGAGTTGGCTCATCAAGCGAGATCGACTCTTGTACACTGGACATTCAAGGGAAAGGAAAAGAATTAGTGTACCAACATCATACAATTCCATACCCCTTTAAACCATAAGTTATTTTTTAATTTAGAAGAATTCGTATGTAAATAACGATTTCTGTGTAAATCTTTTTGTATTGAAATTTATTTCTTTCATGTGTAATATATTATGACAAAAACACCTTCATGCCTGCTTTTGGGCATGTTGATTACCTTTAATGCTTTTTGGTGTGATTGATTGAATTCTCTTAGGCTTCCTTTATGTCATTCATTATTTTCTTTATCAATCGTTCTTTGGTGGGATACTTTAGTTAAGAATGGTAGTGGGACTCAAAGTCTAGCCACCTATCATATCTTGAATAGGTGCTCCATTTATACGAGAAAGTGGACTTAGATGGGCCATCATGCTTTGGTTGGGTGCTTTAGCCATGCACAGAAGTAGGACCAAAGGCTTAAATCAACCATGAGTCCTTGGATAGGTGCTTTGGCCATGCGTAGTAATAGTACAAAGATTTAAATTGACCATCACTCCTTGGATAGGTGCTTTGGCCAAGCATAGAAGCGGCGCCAAAGGCTTATACTGACCATCGCTCCTTAGATGGGTGCTTTGGCTGGACTTAAAAGTGGAACCAAAGGCTGAAATTAACCATCACTTCTTGGATGGCTACTTTGGTCAGGTATAGAAGTGGTACCAAAGGTTTAAATTTGTTGTCCATTTCATATGCAGAATTATTATCTTTGAATGTCAAATCTTTTCATTAGGAGTGGTAATGGAAGTATACAATGTTCTTTTTCAATGTATCACCTATTTTCCTTTTAATTCCTTGGTAGACCGTGTTCCATAAATCCTATAATTCTCTCTTTCTCATGTAATATTCAATAATTCCAACTAGTGCCCTGCATTCATTAGTATGATGCCTGTTTATCTTGTGGTTATAACAATATCCCCTTCCATCATATCTCTCTTCCATCCTTGTGTTATTTAGGGAGCCGATAATTTAGTGTTTCTTTGGTGAGGAAGTAAACTTCTTCCTGCAAGACACAGAGTGGAGTAGTTATTCTACCCTTGGGTATCTTAGTAGTTCCATTTCCTTTTTCATATTTTTTTTATTGGATTAGGAAATCTTCTTTACTTGTTTCCTAATTCCTTTTTGTAGGCAATGAGTATTTTTCTTTTTCTTTGATGGATATGTTAATTATGCTTGTCCACTTTTAAGAAATTCCATCAAAGTCGAGGTTCATATCTATTTCAAATATAGTTCCCATAGCTTGAAATTGAATATCCCTTCTTATTTAATCAAAAGGCTCATCTTTCCTATGTTTCTGGATAAATCTTTCCTTACTCAATTCTATCATCAAGCAAAAATAGGCATATGTCATATGTGAAAAGGATTTATGATCCATCTGTCTGTCATACAGAGCAGCTTTCCTTTTTCTTGCCAAGGTTTGAAGGGCAAAGTTTATAAAATCCAATACCTGTTCTTCACCAGAATGTGGTGTATACCGTGGAGAACTTAAAAAAATCAAGTTTGGTTCTAAAGATCCTTGCTAGCAATTTGTCAATATGAATGTCCTTATGATAGAGAGAATTGTTCCTGAGTTAGACTCTTGGTGGAAGCACCAAATTGATAAGCAAAATTTGGTCCTAACTTACGTACTTGGTTAACTAAGTTAGTAGTACTTGGGCAAGAGATCAGACTCTTGGGCAAGCATGCTAGTCATTATGTCCTCAAATACTCAAGTATGCAAATAGGTAATTGTACAAATACTTAGTCACAAAGTCTTAATTTGTATTGACCTAAGTGGCCGTTAAAGTCCTAAAGACAAGTTCTTTATTTATGCTTGATAAAAATGAAAATAAGGAAGAATTTCAATTGTAATTCGTCCCCTCTTATCAGGCAATGTATGCCTATTTATTGATAAATTGAGCTCTTAGATCTTCGATAAGTGGCACTCATAGTAAATGGATGCTTCGGATTTTGCTAACATGGAATATTGTCAATTTGACATGTGTCATAATTTATGCTTCAATATCTCTATGACGATGTGGCACATCTGGACCAATCATAAAATGCTATATGTGCTAGTGAGATTTTTTTTTGTAAATTTATTTAACATGTGATGGTACTTTCATTAACTTTTGATAATCATGGGGTCCTTAGTATGTGATGGTTCATTCTTCTTAACCTACAATGGCTTAGTTATTTCAACTTCTAAGCGCTTTGACGTTAACTTGCGATGATTTAATTGCTATAACTTGCAATTGATTTGACGTTGTCAACTTATGATGGCCAGATTTCTTCATCCTGTGATGGCCTTGATGTTGTCTTCTTTCTAATTGCTTAGACTTGCGCTGGCTCTGATGTTGTCAAATTAGGATAGCTTCCATTCCATCAATATGTGATATGTAACAAACCGCACCTTAATAGGCCTTAATTTCGACTAAATCGAAACCCAAATCTGGTAGTGTACGGATTGCTGATGTTGATAACCTGTAATAAACATGAGTATATCAGAGAGTGAACTTACAATGGAGTAGTAAAATATAATAAAATGTATATATCGACTAAGACTACTACCTAAGATTCAATATCATTCCTTGGATATTTAGTTGCCTTGTCTGTGCCAAGCAAGAATGAAATTACTCTTCATCTATCATTCCCATCTTGCACCAGCGTTCTGTCCCTTTAAATCTATCATATGGGTTGTAATGAGAGGGGGTCAAAAAAATGTTATGTTGATCTGGTAAGTGACATACTGTATCCATAATACCGGTTTATGCTAATTGATTTCTATTTAAGTGTTATGTCTATTATTCACGGTTTATTTGCTTGGTTCCATCACATATGATATATCCAACCTTTTCCGTGGTATAACAATATATATGCTGATATATACAAGCATTATACTACCCAAAAAGAAAACCCCTACCACTTAACAGTTCTGAAATAGGGAGGATGCTGACCTAATAATTATTTAATACATCAACCTCGAAGCCCTCCTCTCCTCCCCCCTCCCCGTAACATAATGGCTTGTTAATCAACCTAAGATACGAATGTCGATGACCCCTAGATATGACTTTATAATATAATTAGCTATATTACTAATGCATCTCAAAGACTTATCTAAGAGTTAAATAGCCCACCTCCAACAAAAAAACAATTAATTAAACTTTGAGGTCTTTGCGTATCCCATATAGATTCTACACTAGTGAGAAGTGAAATCCGTCAGGGTGTAACCTAAATCTTTGTTAATGACCGCTCGGGACCATTAGAGACAAAGCCTATATGTCATCCCTACTTTGAAATATCGATCTATCAACAGTGCTAACACATCCCGCCGATCTCCCAAGACAAAATCTCATTAGACTTACTAACATAAGTCAAGGAAAATGACCACTCCAGGTACTTAATACCTCTTGTTTATAAATAAGTAGCCATATTTCCCAATTAGGCACTGTTGTACGTTATTTAAAAATTCTTAAATAACGAGGAGGCAAACCCAACGGGAATTTAATACTTCAACCCCGAGGTAAAACCCTTGACATCCTTAAAGGTACTAAGTCATTTACTTCAAATTCGAGGTGAACCCTTGGTATATTTTCCCCAAACCTACACATTAACATATATCCTTTCCTATGGATTTTATAGTTGGAGATGTCCGACATCAATAATAAGTAATCAACTGCTGGTAGTTTCTAGGTGGAGGGCGGACTTCCATTATGTAACTCTATTGACCTCGCATCCCAGTCCATTATAAACCTAGTTATTATTAGTTAACCTAAATATTGGGCTAGGCCTACTAATTCATGCTCGTCATAAACGTACTACTGAGGCCATATAATTTCCATGATGGAAATTATATTGCCTCCTAAGTATATTTATTAGTATTCATTTATTTATTTGATGTAAGCCTATTCCTATCTTGCTTATTTCCTACTCTTCATCTCCTTTTTATGTAACTTAAATGTCACTAATTTCTTTACCTCCAGTTAACTGTCCTTAATAACTGGTCATTATTCAAATTGTACAATCACTAATGACATTTATTAATTCATTTTAAATATAGCTTATTATGCCTATTCTGTTTTCTCCATAAATGCCATGTTAAACTCTGTATTCAATCTCACTGAATGCATTTATGTCCCCGTTAATTTCAATAACCTTTCATTAACCATTCATTTATTTCCTATTCATGTTGCAATCATTATTCATTAATATTGGAGTTATTACCCCTTTTTCATTACAACCTCCTAGCCCATTTATTTATCACATTATTAGTATTTAAACGTTTAATGTGAGAACCCGCAAATCCGTACTCCTTGAATAGAAACTAATCTCCATTGATTAACTCAAGATGAACGGAAATACGAATTCTTAGGGTTTAAAAAAAAGAAAAAGACAGAAGAAGAGAGAAAAGATAGAACAGAACAGAAAGAAAACAACAGAACAATATCAGAATCTCACAATCGCAGCGGAACAACGTATAATAGATAAATGAATAATCTTTAAACAAAGAACTATATCAGTTATTACATTACATCACATTACATTACATTACATCATCAGAGTATACAACTATCAAACAACAACAAACAGCAGAAAAGAAATACTATATACTAGTAATACGCCATGCCATCCAGCTTGCCTCCAGCAACTCCTGAATTCCAGAATATCCTGATAAACCTGACTCTTGACTGCCCGTGTGGAAATTGGTGGGCACCCAGAGTTTAGAAAGAAAATCAATAAATTCCGAGTCAGTCATGTGACTGGTGTGAGAACTCAAAACAGTTTATCTTTAAAACAAAGAATAGGATAATTTTAAAATAGATTCGCAATGCTTTTAAAAAAAATGAGACTACCATAAGGCCTCCCGCTCACACACAATGCAAACCCAGAATCAGAGGAGATTTCTCCTTATGATGGTCAAAGATGCTTGATACGCATTAAAAAGAAACATTTGATATTATTACTAGTGCATAGTGTAGGGAAAATCATTTCGAAAGTAAAGATATAAATCTTAGCCAACATACGACCATTATCGTATGCCTACTATAGCTACCATCTAAACAGTGGTGACCACCATAAGTAAATGGCAGGTTCTACAACTAAAACCGTACAAGATCGTATTGTTTCTTTGGATTTCCAACAAATAGTCAGGCTAAGGAACTTCCCATTGCCACATGGAAACGCCTCTGGAATGACGTCCCGAGAACCAAACCGGATCTCTGCCAACACAAGGACGGGTTACCCCTAACTGGGTGACTACTGACACGAATATGTCATCTTCCGATCGTAACCGATCAACATCCGAGGATCCTCGATTTCCAACAACCACAAAGTAATAAGTTTGCAGCAACAACATAGGTTAAGTATCTGGGCTCTATACCATGATACCACCTCTATCCAAATGGAATGACATACACAGAAGAGGCGCTACCCCCTAATAACCTTGCTGCATCCTTCCTGTTTTGACCATTTCCGGGGTGTCAGGTCCGACGCAGTCTCGTCCACAAAGCTACGCTTTGTACAAAAGCTATGCTTTGATTCAACAAATGCTCAACAACACTTAGCATATTACACTACCAAATTGGGAGTATATCACTAATAACCTTCGACTAAATAACCTCTGAGCTCATACGTCTCAGAGAAGGGTGTTAATGCTAAGAGAATAAACTCTCCGCCACCAACAGATATTATTTGAAAGAAATCAGCTTTATATCTCAATTTGTAATGTCAGACATACTATCCATACAAGTCTGTTCCGGGATCGCACAGAACCGAAGGCACTTACAAAGAAGTCCTTGCAATCCAGATATTCACAAATCACGTCCGGACTTCCCATCACATATGGAATCTCTCTAACGGGGCCATTCGGTGCTGAAACATTCGACGGTAATCCTTCCGTTTTCCAAAATATCCGGTCTTCAACACCGGTCTTCAAATGCAATTCATAACGACGTATCACATATTCGGAATGGGTTATACGACCCCAAGGTCCTTTCCCAGCTAACCCGAATAGTGAGCGCTTATTCAAAAATAAGTGTGGCATTCAAATTCAAGCAAATCACAACAAATACCCATTCAAAGGTAAATATTGATAGTCGGTTATTGAACTATCAATGGATATGCACAACATCACCAGATTCCAAATAATTTTCCAAAAATATCTTTATAAGATATATATTTTCCACACTTCAACCATTTGAAAACAATTTTCAAATCACTTTTCATCTTTACCACTTTTGAAAACAAATTTCAAACATTTTCCCTACGCGGAAATACTTTCATTTCAACATGGTACATTTAAACCAATTAAATAAATCCTTAACGATTTACTTTATATTTACGTTCCAAATCCGTAAATTAATTCCCACACTTCAAAAATAAATCAACGTTTATTTTTAAACAAATTCCCCTTTTCATTTATAAATTCCATAGTGAATTTACATTCCAAAATATCTATGAATATACGATTTCAGTTATTCATTTTCAATTTATCTTCAAAAAGATAAATTCTCAAAACGTTTCATTTTACATTGGAAAAACATTTCCATACTTATTTAATAAGTAATTCACAAATCTTTTAATTTTCTACACTTGGAAAATATTCAATATACTTAAATCGAAATTAAGTATATATTTCATTCTTTAAGGAAAACATTCTCTTAAACATATTTAATTGGGCCAAAACGAATGTGGCATAAAACATCATTACGACAACCCAAAATCACTAGTATAGGGATTCGAAATTAAAATAGATACATAAATCCCAATACTATATAAAACATTTCCTTTTGGAAATCATTTACTATAACAACAGTGTTATAGTCCACGATTTCCTTCTATTTCTCGAAAACGTCTATTTCAATAATGAATGTTGAAATCTATGGTTTCGAATCTTAACACATTTTAAAAACATCGTTAGATCGTTTTACTTCTATTTAAAACATCACATCCAAAACATTTTCTTTAACATATTATTCACTATCCAAAACGTGAATATACTCCGTTAACCAATTTCATCATTTCTATACATTTTATTTTTAAAGGATTATTCAATGTCTAAAACGTGAATTTAACTCCATTAATAAGTTATAACAATTTACTTATCAAAATAAGTCGTTTGCGGATTTATAAAACAATGTTTATAAATTCAATTTCTATTTATTTTATAACAACTTCCTTTTATACATCTCCTTTATTAACCTATTTCAATTTATAACTCAATTATATACCAAAAGTTCATATTATAAGTTAAATACTTATAATTTATTTGTTTACAAAATCGTTCTTTTAAACTTTCCAAATTATAAATCTTATAACTTACAAGATTCACTTATTTACCCAAATCCATTCTTTTAATAACTTTGCAATTTTATAAATATACTGCTTATAAAATTCCATTTATAACTTCACCGTTTATAATTCTATAAATTTCATTCATTTATGAAGTTCATTTACACTTCATTCTAACACTTATAAAAACTCGTTTTATAATTCAAATATTTTAATTTATAAATATCAATTTATAAATCTTTTATATAAATCAATTTATATTATTATAAAAAAACGTCTTTAAACTCCTTTATAATTTCATCATTTTCTTTGATTTATAAAATAATCAAATTTCATAAATCCTATATTTAAACTTTTTACAATAAATTCAAAAATCCCAATTTAAACTATTTTATAAAATCATCTACCCCATATTTTCAAAAATCAACTTTTAACTATATTTCTCAAAAATCATAATTTTTATAACCTTAAAATTATAACGTTTATTTATTTAAAATGAATCAATTCCAGAAATATTTTATAAACGTATACTTTCAAAATTCACTTTAAAAATCCTTTTAAAATTCCAAAATTGGCCCAATGATGCTACACACCAAACAGTCAATCACGACAACAATATATGATAATCAACGAATATCAAAATATCCATAATCAATAAATATTGTTGAGGAATCCAGTTGGATTCCTCCAACCTGTTTCCCTGCATCCAAAGATGTTAGCACAATACCAATTCCGTTCCAGTACGGAATTATCGCGGTATATGGGATTTATAAAATATTATACGCTTAATAGGCGACGCAATAGGGTCTCATCCGCTATATAATGCGGGAAATCAACTCCAAGTACATAAATAATACCAATTTCACTGTACTGTGAAATATTCGCGGTATATGTTTTTAATAAATAACCTCCGCTTACTAACGGCGTATAATGTCTATTTCAACAATCAATAGATAACAATCATCATTCAAACATGCATTCAAGAATTTTAAATATAACTATTTAAAATTAAAATCGAAACCGATTCGATTGAGTGAGAAGTTCTCACCTTGATTTTCAATTTCATTTTCAGCTTTTATCTCGAATAAAATTAAACGGACGATTAATTTTACCCGAAATTTTTGCTAGCTCCAAACGACTCCAATCCAGTTTCATAGCGTAGTGCTCGTCTATACGAACCCAACGCAACTGGTTTCGTGCGTTTTCGACCTCGTATGAAAAAGATATGAATTTTTAAAGTTATACGAATTTATAATTATAAATTTACAACATATATTTTTATTTTCTAAACCTAAATTGCATCACAGCCACACGTTGCTAGCCCTAGGAAATCAAGGCCGCTCCTCTATTCTTCTTCCCAGGTCGAAGAAGCCCGTTCGAACCCATAAGCACGCCATTAGGGTTGAATTTTTGCGACCTCCACGACGACTTCCAGAGCGATCAAGATACGCCGTATTGAAGCTCGTCTCGCGCTCGACACACGGCCACAACCACGCCAAACTCGGTCGTCCCTGGTGCACGCAAAACGAGGACGAACGGCCGGCCATCTCGAGCCAATTGCCGTTGATTCGCTTCACCAAATTCGATCATCACCGTTCATCTTCAAGATCTCGTCGAGCCCTACCTTTTTGCAGTTGGAGGTTTGTTGAAATACTTCACGGATTGGAAGAAAATTGGAGGAGAAGGAGAAAGTTTTTCGGCCATTAATTTGTTAGAAACGGTGGCTGTAGTTTTATGGTTAGGTTTTCTTGCAAATGTGAAGAGTGAAGGGCTTTTATAGAAAAACGACGAACACTATTCATCCCGGAATTTCCGAACTCCAAACGAAGCGTGCCGGTTGGCGTTCCTAAGGTTTACCCCGCGTTCCGAACACAATGGAACGTGTTTCGGGAGCTAATTCGATCATCTGTGCGAGTTATGGCAATAAACGATCGATTTAAAATTAAATCGGTAAATCAAATTTCTAGGCGTTTTAGCTTGCCCCGGACAAACAGTAAATCCGATTGACACGAAATTTGAAATCTTACAATAATATCACATTACGGATCCGATGAAACTGGTTTCGTCGAAATCCAAGACTGTTTGAAAAATGGCTATTTTAACTCGTCAATTAAATATTAAAATATTCAATTTTCACTAATTAACTTTTAATTCGATTTTAAAAGTTCTAAAACATCGTTCTAAATCCAATATGATTAAATAAAATTTTCCAAATTATTTATAATTATATTAAACCCAAATTTCAATTATTTCTGTATTTTCACATATTAAATTGTCGATTTAATTATCCAATTATATCCAATTATTCGAAATAAAATTTATTCGACTTATAAATTTCACTTATTAATATTTAAAATTAATTAAATATACGAATTTTAATTAATAGAAATTCTGGGTCGTTACAAACTTCCCCCCTTAAAATGATTTCGTCCTCGAAATTACCAAGTAAGAAAAATTGCAGAATCCATTAATTTTCCCAAAATCCATAGTTAAACTTCTTATAATAACTTTACTAAGTTTTCAAATCATACTTAGTTATCTTTTCAAAAACAACTACTATTGTTTAACTTTCAATTCCAAATCAAAGTTATAGTTTTCAAAAAATTTCAATTTTTTCTCAAAAATATTCTAACACCTTAAATTTTCGGAAAAATTCGCCAGAGTCTCCTTTGCGCGGCTCGATCCGAAAAAAAATGATAGTATATATATCACAAATATACATCTCATCAAGTGATGCGGAATCCCGCAGGGAAAAAAGTGTAAAAGTACGATATTTAATTCGAGATATGTCCTTACATATTATTAGCGAGCGTATACGGCTAATATAGCACGAAAGCGTGCTCCAAATGCGAAGCAAACGCGATCTGCACCTATTAAAACTCAACAAACAGATGAGAAACATGTATATAGACAATAGTATCGATATACAACATATAGCAACATAATAACTATATATGCCAACATAGCAAATGCAGTAAAAGCAATATATTCAACCATCAACCAACTATCATCCAACTAACATCCATAACCCATAAATATTCATTCATATTCTCGTTAATATTCAATGAAATGGGTTTTCAATTTAATCACATTTGATTCATTAACAGTGGATGTTTTTACTAACATTCATTTTCAATTAGTTTATATTCACTAATTCATATTCAAGTTGGTTCACTTCCAAATCAAATTCAATTCTATTTAAGATTCACTTAACTTCCAATTGGATTTCAATCACTTTAGCTTTCAATTTCATTAACTCGATTTCATTAATACTTAATGAATTTATATACAATCAAGTAAAAATCAAATAACAACCAATGTATATTAATTACAACCACATTCCTTTGCTTTACTTTACATTCATTTTGGTTTAACACCTTTAGTTTCAATTGGTTTAATTAAATTGATTTTCATTCAATTTTTCAACTTTTTTTTTCAATAACTTTAGATTTTAATGAATTAACACTTACATCAGTTATTTCATATCAACTTAATTTACATTTAATTGATTAACATTCAATTCATTCGTTCAATTCAATTACTAATTCATTTAACCACAAAAGTTGAATTTCATTACATAACTCAAGTTCACATTTATCACTTAACTTTATTATTTTACTTCGATACCAAAATAAACTTCATTCAACATCACTTAAGTTATATTCCATTTTAAACATTATTTGGTTTTACTTAACTTAAATTCCTACTTATAAATCAATTCAGATTCCCAATTCTGAAGTAAATTTTATTTAACTTTTAATTCATTTTTTTATTTATAACTCATATTCATAAATATATTCATATAGTTTCACTTCTTATATATGTAAGATTATTTCACAATTGTAAATCACATTAATTATAATTTCATACTTATAATTCATTTGCTTATACAATAATTCCTTAATTTAGATTATTCAAACATCTTTTAATTAACTTATATATACATCCTTACATTTTCAACAACCAAACAATCTACTTATATACACTTTAATAATTCTGAAAAATTATTCCTTTATGTGTAAAATAAAATCAAAGTAAAATTATTTCATTTACCCAATTTAAAACAATATCGTGTCGAATTGTTCTGTACAATTGTTTAGAGATCCCTATCAACAACGTTGATTACTCGTATTAAGCAGAATCCGTATACCACTCAACAAACCAATCATCACAATATAAAACAATTTTATATTCACTAACAAATACGCTCTCATAGCTATTATTACACTCAAACTCATTCTAGAGTACTACTGACTCTATCTCTAACGAGTAATACCCAACAGAGCCATGGTTGTCGCTTAACCATATGCTCCGATACCAGATGTGAGAACCTGCAAATCCATACTCCTTGAATAGACACTAATCTCCATTGATTTACTCAAGATGAACGGAAATACGAATTCTTAAGGTTTAAAAAAAGAAAAAGATAGAAGAAGAGAGAAAAGATAGAACAGAACAGAAAGAAAACAACAGAACAATATCAGAATCTCAAAATCGCAGCGGAACAACATATAATAGATAAATGAATAATCTTTAAACAAAGAACTATATCAGTTATTACATTACATCACATTACATTACATTACATCATCAGAGTGTACAACTATCAAACAACAACAAATAGCGGAAAAGAAATACTATATACTAGTAATACGCCATGCCATCCAGCTTGCCTCCAGCAACTCCTGAATTCCAGAATATCCTGATAAACCTGACTCTTGACTGCCCGTGTGGAAATTGGTGGGCACCCAGAGTTTAGGAAGGAAATCAATAAACTCCGAGTCAGTCATGTGACTGGTGTGAGAACTCAAAACAATTTATCTTTAAAAAAAAGAATAGGATAATTTTAAAATAGAGTCGCAATGCTTTTAAAAAAAATGAGACTACCATAAGGCCTCCCGCACACACACACAATGCAAACCCAGAATCGGAGGAGATTTCTCCTTATGATAGTCAAAGATGCTTGATACGCATTAAAAAGAAACATTTGATATTATTACTAGTGCATAGTGTAGGGAAAATCATTTTGAAAGTAAAGATATAAATCTTAGCCAACATACAACCATTATCGTATGCCTACTATAGCTACCATCTAAACAGTGGTGACCACCATAAGTAAATGACAGGTTCTACAACTAAAACCGTACAAGATTGTATTGTTTCTTTGGATTTCCAACAAATGGTCAGGTCAAGGAACTTCCCATTGCCACACGAAAACGCCTCTGGAATGACGTCCCGAGAACCAAACCGGATCTCTACCAACACAAGGCCGGGTTATCCCTAACTGGGTAACTACTGACACGAATATGTCATCCCCCGATCGTAACCGATCTACATCCGAGGATCCTCGATTTCCAACAACCACTAAGTAATAAGTTTGCAGCAACAACATAGGTTAAGTATCTGGGCTCCATACCATGATACCACCTCTATCCAGAAGGAATGACATACACTAAAGGGGCGCTACCCCCTCTGCATCCTTCCTGTTTTGACCATTTCCGGGGTGTCAGGTACGACGCAGTCTCGTCCACAAAGCTACACTTTATACAAAAGCTGTGCTTTGATTCAACAAATGCTCAACAACACTTAGCATATCACACTACCAAATTGGGAGTATATTACTAATAACCTTCAACTACATAACGTCTGAGCTCATACGTCTCAGAGAAGGGTGTTAATGCTAAAAGAATAAATTCTCCGTCACCAACAGATATGTATTTGAAAGAAATCAGCTTTATATCTCAATTTGTAATGTCAGACATACTATCCATACAAGTCTGTTCCGGGATCGAACAGAACCGAAGGCACTTACAAAGAAGTCCTTGCAATCTGGATATTCACAAATCACGTCCGAACTTCACATCATATATGGAATCTCTATACTGGGGCCATTCGGTGTAGAAACATTCGACGATAATCCTTCCGTTTTCAAAAATATTCGGTCTTCAACAACGGTCTTCAGATGCAATTCATAACGACGCATCACATATTCGGAATGGGTTATACGACCCCAAGGTCCTTTCCCAGCTAACGCGAATAGTGAGCGCTTATTCAAAAATAAGTGTGGCATTCAAATTCAAGCAAATCACAACAAATACCCATTCAAAGGTAAATATTGATAGTCGATTATTGAACTATCAATGGATATGCACAACATCACCAGATTCCAAATAATTTTCCAAATTATTTATTTTCTAAAAATATCTTTACAAGATATATATTTTCCACACTTCAACCATTTGAAAACAATTTTCAAATCACTTTTCATCTTTACCACTTTTGAAAACAAATTTCAAACATTTTCCTTACGCGGAAATACTTTCATTTCAACATGGTACATTTAAACCAATTAAATAAATCCTTAACGATTTACTTTATATTTACGTTCCAAATCCATAAATTAATTCCCACACTTCAAAAATAAATCAACGTTTATTTTTAAACAAATTCCTATTTTCATTTATAAATTCCATAGTGAATTTACATTCCAAAATATCTATGAATATACGATTTCAATTATTCATTTTCAATTTATCTTCAAAAAGATAAATTCTCAAAATGTTTCATTTCACATTGGAAAAACATTTCCATACTTATTTAATAAGTAATTCACAAATCTTTTTATTTTCTACACTTGGAAAATATTCAATATACTTAAATCGAAATTAAGTATATATTTCATTCTTTAAGGAAAACATTCTCTTAAACATATTTATTTGGGTCAAAACGAATGTTGCGTAAAACATCGTTACGACAACCCAAAATCACTAGTATAGGGATTCGAAATTAAAATAGATATATAAATCCCAATACTATATAAAACATTTACTTTCAGAAATCATTTACTATAACAACAGTGTTATAGTCCACCATTTCCTTCTATTTCTCGAAAACGTCTATTTCAACAATGAATGTTGAAATCTATGGTTTCGAATCTTAACACATTTTAAAAACATCGTTAGATCGTTTTAATTCTATTTAAAACATCACATCCAAAACATTTTCTTTAACATATTATTCACTATCCAAAACGTGAATATACTTTAACCAATTTCATCATTTCTATACATTTTATTTTTAAAGGATTATTCACTGTCTAAAACGTGAATATAACTCCATTAATAAGTTATAACAATTTACTTATCAAAATAAGTCATTTGCGGATTTATAAAACAATGTTTATAACTTCCATTTCTATTTATTTTATAACAACTTCCTTTTATACATCTCCTTTATTAACCTATTTCAATTTATAACTCAATTATATACCAAAAGTTCATATTATAAGTTAAATACTTATAATTTATTTGTTTACAAAATCGTTCTTTTAAACTTCCCAAATTATAAATCTTATAACTTGTAAGATTCACTTATTTACCCAAATCTATTCTTTTAATAACTTTACAATTTTATAAATCTACTACTTATAAAATTCCATTTATAACTTCACCGTTTATAATTCTATAAATTTCATTCATTTATGAAGTTCATTTACACTTCATTCTAACACTTATAAAAACTCGTTTTATAATTCAAATATTTTAATTTATAAATATCAATTTATAAATCTTTTATATAAATCAATTTATATTATTATAAAAAAACGTCTTTAAACTCCTTTATAATTTCATCATTTTCTTTGATTTATAAAATAATCAAATTTCATAAATCCTATATTTAAATTTTTACAATAAATTCAAAAATCCCAATTTAAACTATTTTATAAAATCATTTACCCCATATTTTCAAAAATCAACCTTTAACTATATTTCTCAAAAATCATAATTTTTATAACCTTAAAATTATAACGTTTATTTATTTAAAATGAATCAATTCCAAAAATATTTTATAAACGTATACTTTCAAAAATCACTTTAAAAATCCTTTTAAAATTCCAAAATTAGCCCAATGATGCTACACACCAAATAGTCAATCACGACAACAACGACATCATATATCTGTATATGATAGTCAACGAATATCAAAATATCCATAATCAATAAATATTGTTGAGGAATCCAGTTGGATTCCTCCAACCTGTTTTCCTACATCCAAAGATGTTAGCACAATACCAATTCCGTTCCAGTATGGAATTATCGCGACATATGGGATTTATAAAATATTATCCGCTTAATAGATGGCGCAATAGGGTCTCATCCGCTATATAATGCGGGAAATCAACTCCAAGTACATAAATAATACCAATTTCACTGTACTGCGAAATATTCGCGGTATATGTTTTTAATAAATAACCTCCGCTTACTAACGGCGTATAATGTCTATTTCAACAATCAATAGATAACAATCATCATTCAAACATGCATTCAAGAATTTTAAATATAACTATTTAAAATTCAAATCGAAACCGATTCGATTGAGTGAGAAGTTCTCACCTTGATTTTTAATTTCATTTTCAGCTTTTATCTCGAATAAAATTAAACGGACGTTTAATTTTACCCGAAATTTTCACTAGTTCCAAATGACTCCAATCCAGTTTCATAGCGTAGTGCTCATCTGTACGAACCCAACGCAACTTGTTTCGTGCGTTTTCGACCTCGTATGAAAAAGATATGAATTTTTAAAGTTACACGAATTTATAATTATAAATTTACAACATATATTTTTATTTTCTAAACCTAAATTGCATCACAACCACACGTTGCTAGCCCTAGGAAATCAAGGCCGCTCCTCTATTCTTCTTCCCAGGTCGAAGAAGCCCGTTCGAACCCATAAGCACGCCATTAGGGTTGAATTTTGCGACCTCCACGACGACTTCCAAAGCGATCAAGATACGCCATATTGAAGCTCGTCTCGCGCTCGACACATGGCCAAAACCACGCCAAACTTGGTCGTCCCTGGTGCATGCAAAACGAGGATGAACAGCCGGCAATCTCGAGCCAATTGCCGTTGATTCGCCTCACCAAATTCGATCATCACCGTTCATCTTCAAGATCTCGTCGAGCCCTACCTTTTTGCAGTTGGAGGTTTGTTGAAATACTTCACGGATTGGAAGAAAATTGGAGGACAAGGAGAGAGTTTTTCGGCCATTAATTTTTTAGAAACGGCGGCTGTAGTTTTAGGGTTAGGTTTTCTTGCAAATGTGAAGAGTGAAGGGCTTTTATAGAAAAACGACGAACACTATTCATCCCGGAATTTCCGAACTCCAAACGAAGCGTGTCAGTTGGCGTTCCTAAGGTTTACCCCGCGTTCCGAACACAATGGAACGTGTCTCGGGAGCTAATTCGATCATCTGTGCGAGTTATGGCAATAAACGATCGATTTAAAATTAAATCGGCAAATCAAATTTCTAGGTGTTTTAGCTTACCCCGGACAAACGGTAAATCCGATTGACACGAAATTTGAAATCTTACAATAATATCACATTACGGATCCAATGAAACCGGTTTCGTCGAAATCCGAGACTGTTTAAAAAATGACTATTTTAACTCGTCAATTAAATATTAAAATATTCAATTTTCACAAATTAACTTTTAATTCGATTTTAAAAGTTCTAAAACATCGTTCTAACTCCAATATGATTAAATAAAATTTTCCAAATTATTTACAATCATATTAAACCCAAATTTCAATTATTTCTGTATTTTCACATATTAAATTGTCGATTTAATTATCCAATTAAATCCAATTATTCGAAATAAAATTTATTCGACTTATAAATTTCACTTATTAATATTTAAAATTAATTAAATATACGAATTTTAATTAATAGAAATTCTGGGTCGTTACATTTAATCATAATTAATATGAAAATCAATGCATATTTATTTATTACGCTTTATTTGTTACCATTTTTATATCTATAATTAATTAGTAGGTGCGATTATATATGCGTGTGTATCTTTTTAAGTCGTTAATTCCTATATTTAAGAATTGTAGAATATACACTTATATGTGCATTACGCTTTATTTGTTACCATTTGTATATCAATAATTAATTAGTAGGTGCGATTATATGTGTGTGTGTGTGTGTCTTTTTAAGTCGTTAATTCCAATATTTAAGAATTTTAGAATACAAGAAACGAGTTACAGGTCCCTATTTTTGATGTTGTTATAAGAAAAGTCCCTGTATATATAAGTATGCAAATTTAGTCTCTATTTTTTGAAAAATAGAAAACGGAAGGTGCTTTGCACTTTCTGACAGAAAATGCAAGCTAACTTGCAACTTCTATCAGAAAAGCGCAAGCTAGTTTGCGCTTTTTTATTTTGATTTTTTTTTTTAAATTTTGAAATTTTCAAAAAAAATTAAATTTTTGAAAAGCGCAAGTTAACTTGCACTTTTATAAGAAAAGCGCAAGATAGTTTGCGCTTTCTGATTTACAAAAAGCAGGGACTTAATTTACATACTTATTATCATAGGGACTTTTCTTACAACAACATCGAAAATAGGGACCTTTGGTGCAAAGCCCCTATAGAATATACACTTTTATGTGCATTCTACAAAGAACATTCGTTCCTATATTTTAATATATTAGAGCTATCATTCCCAAAAAGAAATTTATTACCATTATAACTTCCCATAAACTGCCTAAAAGTGAGACATTTTGCTCCATTTGAAATTAGAAGAATTATATCTTTTACTCTTTGTACTTTACACATCTCTTTCATTTTGGTATATTCCTTATTATTCCAACCGATGCACTTTTTGCACATAGTTATGAGGTTAAGCAGTTTATGGAAATTTACATAGAAATAGGTACAACTAAATTGTACCTTCGGTGCTCCTAATAAATTGAAACATAGGAAAATTACATTCCAAGACAAATTAGGGTATTCCAAATGAATACTAAACAATTTACCACCCAATCAACATAAACATAGAATAAACTTCACAATCCCATTAAATCATGCTTTATAGTTTTAAGAGACCAATTTTCAAAATTCCCAGATTAGGGTGTGTATGACATTCCATCACAATTAAATAACTTACGGAATATGTAGGCGAGATTTCTCAAATTCATTCCTTGTGAGCGACAATTCAACGGATCTTGCACATAAATGATAATCAAATAAAATTCAACAATACAAATTTTTGTGTTATACATAAATCATATAATTTCTCACCCACCTTTCTTGTTTTTCAATTCTCTTAAATCCAAACTCATTGCAACTCGAAAGTATGTATGAAAAATATACATACATACGCATTAGAATTACAGATCCAAGAGGAGATTTAAGTTAGGTGGAAATTTAGATTATAATTATGGAGTTTACAATTCTTTTGCATAATTGATTCACTCTATATCTTGTTCTCTTTTATTTTCCATCCTTCTGTGATATATATATATATATATATATATATTATAATTTTTAGAAATAGTGGAGAATGAAAAACGACAAAGCATTGCTGCTCTATTTAGAAAATATGAGAAGAAAAGTAAGGGGCGGGCCTGTATTTATAGGCACTTGAATCAATTCTATCCGCTAGATTAATATTTATTAAATCTGAACCGTTAGGCCAAGGTTCAATCCTAACCGCTAGGACTTGGAATGATCACCGCTCCTCATGTCCAATCGACCGGTTCAAAGACAGGGTCGGCTAGTGGTGGTCCACTATTTAATATTGCCGCTAATTATTTATTTCCTTAGTTCCATTTTAATTTATTTCCAATCCAAAATTGTCAAACACATATAACTTCTTTTTTTAAACTTCGATCATAAAATTTAATACATAAAAGTTGCTCATAAAATTACCATGAACACAATGGTGTAAATTTCGTGGCCAAATTTCGACAATTTCTCAAATTCCCTTTTTGAGCTCTATTTAATATATATTAATTTCTTTTAATCTTTTTACTATTTATTTACGAGGCGATATATTCTCCCTCTTAAAAGAATTTTGTCTCCAAAATTCCTCATGAATTGAATCATGTAACATTGTGTGCAACTATACTAAACTATCTAATCAATTATTGTGCAACCAACTTTGCTATCAATCGTGTATAAGAGCACGGTGTACTACAAAATATGTGATGTGCATGCATAATAATATTCATTATAACCTTATACATGAATGAATTCCTTAAAATAATTTTGAAAATATGATATGAACTGCCTATATATACTAACAGTTCAACATGTATGCAAGAATTCAAAGATAAAAAGTCCTTGTTTTCACACAACAAATTCCATGCCTTTTATTAATAGGAGTATGGTTTAACCAATTTTACATCCAATCTCTCTTATCTAATACCTAACACGCAATTTCTAACACTCAAAATTCTAAAAACCTATTTTTCCTTAATCTATACCATCATGTCGAAAAAGGAATTTAGATGGAGGATTTCATATTTCCACCCTTCTTTTAGATACCGATTTTGTTGGATGCCATGTCTTAATGTAATTGTTAATCATTCAACGTAATGCATATAGTTGACCCTAGCATTGCGCATTGAATCTTAGACTTTGACAACCTTTCCTTTTATTTCAAAATAGCAAATAACGTACAAGTATATTTATAAATTTTAGCTTCTAAGGTATAGGATAAAGACCCATGGTTTTGTAACAACCCTTCCTTATCCTTCACATGCTAAAATTTATCTTCCTAAAATTTCTAAAGTTTTTAGGATTTAAGTATTCTTTAATTTTGGTTGCGAATTTAAGTAAATTTCCTAATTTATTCTATAAGGTTCCAACCTTTGCTTACATTTCATCCTTAGTTAAGTATCCTCATGAGATTTCCTTATTTATACTATTTTCCAATATATATATATATACACGTATATATATAGCAGTCAAAGCTCATTCAAAAGATCAACATGGTAATAAAATAGAAACATATCTCATGTTATATCGTATGCTTTTTTAATGCTCGAAAAGAGACAACTAGTGTGTGACGACTCGGAAATTTTTAGGCATTTGGAATTGAAATATTTAAGTAATTTTAAATATTTCCAAGATAGTTTAACTTGGATTTCAGATATTAGTTTGAATTTGGCAATTGGATTTATTGAATTGAAATTTAAAAAATTAAATTAATACACTATTTAACAAGTTAATCTTCAGATGAGATAATTTCACGTCAGCTTTCTTTTCCATCACTGTAGTAAGGCAAGCTTCACGCGCTGGGCATTTCTTTCTTTTTTTATAATTTGTCGGGCCTTCTTGAACACATCTTCTTTTAACAAAAAAATAAAATTTATATCCCGAGCCGTTCAACAAGAACATTCTTAAGCAAGCTAAAAGAAATAATAATAAATAAATAGAAGCTTCAGGGGGAAGCTTTTAGCGGCGTTTTATAATAAAATTCCCTCTCTCATGTTAGTTTTTGACCGAAGCTTCATTGGTTTTCCCCTCTCTCGTCTTATTTGTTCCGCCTTTCAAAATCTAAATTGGTTCGATTCTTAAAAAAAAAAAAATTAAAAAAATTAGTTCGATAATGGCGAGCCGGTTTATCTCCTTTCGTTCAAACTATTCGAGAGCCCTCGTCTCCATCTAATCCCACGGCAGTTCGAAAATAAAAAAAGGGCTCGCGTTTTGATTCGCGAGGCTGGAGCATAGTCGCGCGATCGTGAAGAGGGGGGTCGCGAGTCATTCGATCGATGCTAGGCGATATCTGGGTACCACGAGCTCGAGCGGCGATGTCAGTATTGCAGAAGCGAAGCAACGTGGCGTTCGATGTCGAGAGGTTTAAGGCAGCAGGCGACGATGTCGCGTGGAAGCTGCAAGCTAGGGTTTGGGAAGAGTTTCGTGATTCGAGTTGGTGATAGGTCGCGGCGCGACATGGTGAGGTTTCTGTTTTGTTTTTACTACTCAAGTTTTTATTCAATCAACTTTTAGTTAAAAAAAAAAAGAAAAGAATCTGGAGTTTAAAATTGATAGTATAGGCTTGCTAAAAAAATGAAATAAAATAAGTCTGGCTATAAGATTTTGGAAGAAAATATAATGATGTGTTGTAGGAATTAACTTGCTTAATAAACTTCTTTAATTATTTTCATTATTTAAAATATTTATTATAGGAAGATTAATTTAAATAAAAAGAGAAAAATTTATTTTTATTAAATGGAAACTTAATCGTTCTATTGGCTCGAATGTTGATACAAAATTTAAATTTTATACGAGGTTATAACCCAGGAAACCAGGTTGAAATTGAAATGGGCTGCAAATTAGAATCAAAGGTGAGTTAATCTCACTCAGTGAATTTAAATTTCAATTTAAATGATTACATTTAAATAATTGTTTGAATGGATGAATTGAGTGATGTGATTTAGTATGATATTTTGGAATTGGCATATTATATTGTGCTAACATTTGTGGATGCAGGGAAAACAGGTTGGAGGGATCCAACTGGACCCCTCAATTTTATTTAATTATTTCATGTTCTCTGTTCTGAGTATTTGATATCCTGTAATGAATTATGAGAAAATACTGAATACTATGGCTTGATTGTTATAATCGAGCCATAATGAATTACCAAATATGTAATTTGAGTTTGGGAAATGAAAATAAAAGAAGTGATATCGTAAGTAAAATAATTATAGAAAAGTTGAATAAATTTATGAATGAAGTGGAATGGAAATAAAGTTACTTTAAAATTTTAAGGAATAAAACTTGAGTATGGAAAGAAAATTTAGATAAACAGAGAATAAATGAAAATTTAAATTTCAATGTTATTATTTCAAAAGAACAAAACATTTATTTTAAATTGAGGATTTAAATTATTTAATAAGAATAAAGAAGAAATTGGGAATCACCTGAAATTTGAATATTTCAGCTAAATGATTTAAAAATCAAACTGAAGATAATAGTGAAGTCCATAAATAATAAATTTTGAAATAAACTTATAAATAAAGAAATTTATTTCCAATGGAATAAATTGGAAATCAATTTGGGAAAAATTGATTTAAGTGATTGAGATTGGGAATTTCCCTCTGAATACCCAAGTACGTTTTCAAAGTAATTTTTTTTTAATATAAATTAAAAGTTTAAAGTTGTTTTAAGAAGTATGTTTTGAAAATTCACTATTTCTAAATATTTGAATTCTAAAGTAAGTATTTCCTTTCAATCTATTATACAATAATTATTTAAAGAGTGACTTAGTATTTTATTTTTAAAAAGTAAAAAAATCTAGTTTTATATTTTATTCAGTAACCTTATTTTCAAATATTCATATAGTATGTATTTTAACAAATTATTAAAGTTGTTTAATTTAAATGTTTTAAAAAGTATATATATATTTCAAGGTAAAGTGTTTAAAATTATTTTAAAATTTTAATTTTTGTGCTTGGTGATTTCAGAGATGGATAGAAAATATTTGGGAAAGTTGATTCTGAAAAGAAAGATGTTTTTGAAACTGTTTTCAAAGGATTGAAAATAGAAATATATCTAGTAAAGATATTTTGAAGCTAATAAATAATTTGGGAAATTATTTATTGTGTGATGGATGTTGTGAATATTAATTGATAGTTAAATGACCGACTATCAATATTGGACAATGCGTTAATCATTTCGAAGAGACCGGGATCGAGATTAATTTCTCGAAAACCACTTCGATTCGGTTTGTACGTTTCGCGTAAACGATTTTGGATTCGAAGATGGAGTAGTGAACTGCAAGGGCTAGTCGCTACTAATCCTGAGGATATTTCCAAAATGGATGTAGTAGGAGTAGTGCCTTCGGTTCCGTTCGAACCCGGGATGGACTTGTATGGACGAATGCTTGCGAAACATCGTCAGGTGGGCGATGGGCATTCTAAGTAAAATGTTCTAAAAGGTAACGCTTAGCCTCAAGCCTCATCAAATGGGAATGACTGAAAATCAGGGGATATGCAGCAAGGTTAGGTGGGTCATGCCCAAGCAGGACAAGATAATTCCCCTGTCTAGATGTCCCTTTTTATATATTTCGGCTTAGTGGGTGGTTGGTCGCGCCAACCATGGGGTTTATCTTGTTCGGGACTGTTCAGTAAGGAATGGTTCCGGCCTTGTGTTGCAGGGGATGAAGGGAGTAGTCCTCGGTACGGTGATCTAGGCCCCATACTGTGACAGGTGGTACCCCAGTGCCTAGTCATTGTTGGAAATCCATTTTCCCTACGAGCCTTGTACGAGTTTTGTTTGTATTACCCACTTCGGTGGCTAGTAGCTGGAATTTAATCATGTAACAATTTCGGCTATTTTATAAGTATTTGTATATAGACCCTATTATAATATCAGAGGATTTCTATAAAAATTGTTTTAGCTATCGTAAGGTAAAAACCCGACATGTTTATTTGTGGCGTGGTCTTACGAGATGCTTTTGTTTTCAAAGGATTTTTGAAACTTTAATAATCAATTGGGTGTGATTTTCTCACGCTGGTATTCCAGACTGACTCGGGTGTTATTTAACTATAATGCTCGGGTCAGACCGAGTATTATAGAATTCAGGATATGATGCTGTGGAGCTCAGGAGACGAGCTGGATGACGATACGTATTCTCGTACTTGTATATACATATATTTCCGCTGTTGGGTTGTTGTGTACCCATTGGATGTTATTGATGTGAGCTGTGACTGATGTACTCTGATGATGTAATATATGTAAACCGATATATTTGATTTTGAGTAAAGATTATTTATTCTCTATTATATTTTATTCCGCTGCGATGGTTAGATTCTGATGTTGGTTTTGTTTTCTCTTCTTCTACCTCTTCTTCTCAAACCCTAATGGTTCGTATTTCTGTGCAACTTGAGTTGTTTGTTGTAGAATAGTGTTGACTCAAGGGGTACGGATTTGCGGGTCGTTACATTTGGTATCAGAGCGGTTGGTGATAACCTTGGCTCTGCTGGGAATTACTCATTTAAAATAGAGTCTGTAGTACTCTAAAATGAGTTTGAGCGTATTAATAGATATGAGCGCGTATTTGTTAGTGAATATAAATTGTTTTAATATTGTGTTGATTGGTTTATTGAGTGGCATATGAACCTTCGTCGACACAGTCTGCGCAACTGTATCGAAGGGGTTTCTAAACACTTGAATAGAACAATTGACACGGTATTGTTTTAAATATGGTTAAATGAAATAATTTTACCCAAAATATATTTTGATATAAATAAAAGTTTTTGTAAACTATTTTAGCTAATATATGGTTGCTTGGATGTTAGAAATGATAATAGTAAAGTATTATCATCATTAAATGAAAATTTAAGTAGAAATTGAAAAATAACCAAAGTTTGAAGGAAATAAAGTCATAATGAGATGAAATGTATAAATATGAATTATAAATGTAATTATAAAATTGAAATGTATTCAAGTGAGAATTTGTATAAGCATAAACTGTACAAAAGAAATATAGTTAAAACTTATTTAAGTAAGATTTGGAAATTTAAATCCCGGCGATTTGGAAATATTTTTAAAGATAAATGATAGCATTGTTTTGGAGGTATTTCTGAAAGGAAATTTGTTTTAAATGGATTTTGAAAGTGATATAGCATTGAAATTACTTGGATTATTGGAAAATAATTCTGATGATGACGGCCGCATCATCAGTATTCATTTTCGAATTTCTAAGTGATGAATTGCTATCAAAGTGATTTGTTCTGGAAGCAGATGTTTTTGAAAATTTCAAAGGAAATTTGTTGGAAAAAAAAACAAGATTGGTTTAATATTTGAGAAATGTGATTTGAGATGTTGGAGATTTCAAATCAATTTGAAACTAAAACCGGGAGTTTAAAAATCCTGATAGGATGGGTTGTAAGTTTATAAAATTGAGATGAGTTTCAAATCAGGAAGGAAATATAGGCTCTGAATGTTGGAATTAAATAAAGTGAGAAGTTGTAAAATTGAATTAACTTGGATTGGGAGAACAAAATTTAACTGGATTAAAATAAATTGAATAAGCTGAAATAATATCCAGTTATATTCAAATTAAGTTGAAATCGAATTGAGTTGAATAAATCAGAGTTGAAATAAAATTGAATTGGAATAGAAATTCAATTGAATTATTGAATGAATTAGATTCTTACCTGAACAAATGGAAAACAAGTTGGATAAGAATTGGAATTGGAATAAATAAATAGGACTTATAAAAGAAGAATATATTCAAGCTTATGATGAATGGAATTGTATGAAATAATAATAATAATAATAATAAAAAGTTGTGACTTATTAAATTGGAAATGGAATACAATGAATACAATGCCCAAAATCAATATTTTGATAAATTGAGAAATGAAATGAGGATCCAAACTTGAAGTATGAAATAAATATTGAGCTTAAGAAAATTAAATGGAGTGATATTTGGAATAAAAAAATTCAAGTGTTGGATTATGATTAAGGGGAGAACTAATTGGATAATAAATTAGTTAATGGAATTGAATTATAAGATTATGATAAAGTTTGGAAATAAACTCAAGTTATAAATTAAAATAGATTCAAATTGTTGATGAAGTGAAAGAAATTGAGAATGAAGCTGAATTGTGAGTTAATAAATTGGATGGTAAATAAAAGGTGAATAATAGAATCAGAACTTGAATTATTAATTAAAATTAGACTTGAAGTGTAAACAAAGTAAATATAATTAGGGAAGTATAGAATAAAAATGAATTGGATTAAAATACTAATGGTATGAATTGCAAATAAAAAATTGGAAATGACCATGTAATAAATTGGATGGACTGAATCTGAAAGGTAAATTTGATAATAACAAATCAAATGAAATTGTAAATTTTAAAATGAGATTTAACTGAAATAAAATCAAGTTAAATTGAATGGAAGAGAAAGATTTACTTGAAAATAAAATGGGCTTAAGTATAAATTGGAGTGAATAAACTTAAGCTAAAAGGTGGAAAAGAGATGAATTGAATTCAACTAAAAATTAAGTTTAATAATAGTGGACTGGATTTAAATCAAGTGAAAATAAATTTTTGAATCGAAATAAAATTCGGTGAGTTATAAATAATATTAATGGAATGAAATTCCAGAAGAAATAATTGTAAACCATTTAAAAATTATTAAGGAATTGAAATAATTAGGGACAATAAGAAAATGGAATGTTTAAGTTAATAGAATGGGTTTAAATGAAGGCGGATAAAGAATGAAACCCTATTGAATACATCTAACATTGAAATAGTTATTGGATGAAATAGCTTGGATTATCTTCGAGCTAAATAAAACAGTTTGGAATAAACAAATATGGAATGTAATGTTAATAAATGAGTTATAAGTGAAATTTAAAAAGGGAGTGTGTCGAGCTAAGTAAATGGTTGTAAATGGATTAAATAAAAAGGGAAATTTAGTTGGAAATTAAGATGAACCTAGGTTGTATATGGTTTGGATGAACTAATTGGTTAATAAAATGGAATGCGAGTGAATAGATTCAAATTTAAAATGCAATGAGAATGAGAATATATGAATTGTGAATAAATTTAAAAATGGGATAGAATTAAGTATAAATTGAGTTGAAATCCATTTAAAATTGGTTATAACACATAATACCTATTTATTCACATAGTTTTCGTCAAATTTGCAAAGAATAAATTGTAATTGAATGTAAATGGAAGTTATTAAAATGCCTTGGATGGATAGGAGTAAAATAAATTGATTTTGAAAGCAATTGAATTAAATGTGAGTTCAGTTTGCTTAGGAATAAAATAAAAGTAAACTATTGTGTTTTAAACCATTCAAATTTGATGAAGATGTATACGAATGAATCGAAAACCATCCGAATTGAATGAAAATGGTTATAAATAAATTGGAACAGTTGAATTAGTATGGGAACTATATAAATTGCTTACAGAAAAATGTTTGGTATCTGTTTCTTTTAGAATTCATATGTTTTAACTAGTGTGAATAAGTGATATACTGTTAAACTGCATATATTTGGCACTTACATGTTTAAATTGAGTAAGTACAGGTACCTGGAAGCCGTATGGCTGGATTTGGTTGTGCTATTTGCTAAAAATAATAAGCCGCTTGCTTAAAATGCTAAATAAGGTACACCTACGAAATTAAAATAGGAAATATGAACTGTTTTTGGTTTTTCCGACCGTGTGGGTCGATGTATATATATTTATCTCTTTTGTCAAATTGCAAAAGCTCCTCCGTACAAAGGGGACTCTGCCAAAAATTTTCAGAAATTTTGAGAGTTAGAAAATTTTTGAAAATTTTGAAAAATTTTGTTAACGACAAAACTATTTAGAATTGGAAACTAAAATAAGTTAGTAAATGAAACGAATTAACGTAATGACTTAAATTAGTTTAAATGAAGGATAAAATTTAAAATTCAAAGTTGAAAATAAATTAAATACATATGTAATGTGAAAATCGAGTTGGATAGAAATAAGTATAAACTAAAAGAGATAAAGAGAAATAAAGATAAGAGACATATGAAATGTTTACACTAACTTAAGAAAGGAATGGTAAATTCTAGATTGGAAATTGATATTATAAATAAAATCTAAGATAATATTGAAATGAATAGATATTGACATTTTGTAAGAAAGTCGATAAATGTTTTGGGAATGTTGTGATTGGATATTATTGCCAGGTAAGATATGCAGGTAATATAAAGGGAATGGAGAATTGGATTTGATTTCAAAGGATAAATTTGAAATGCTCGACAAAAAGGTATGTGCTTGAATTTCTTTGAAATTGGATTGAGTTTTTGGATCGAGCCACTTGGCTTTTTGTTTTCTTTTTGGATTTGGGAGGCCGTAGAGCCATTTTTGTAGTAGTACCGAGCAAGCCGCGCAAAGGAGACGCTGGCGAAATTTTTCGGGAATTTAGGGAGTTAGAATTCAAAATTTGGATTTAAATTGAAACGTGAATGGTTAAACAAATGGTATGGTTTGGAACTAGGGAAAGGTTTGTAAGTTATTAAGAATAATAATGGACCTTTTATAAAAAGATAGTTGGTTAGATGTTGAACTGTTGGACTTAAAAAAAAAAAAAAAATAGTAAACGGGTATTGGACCATTCTTCCTAACTAGTAATTTCGGGGACGAAATTCTTTTAAGGGGGGAGGAATGTGACGACTCGGAAATTTTTAGGCATTTGGAATTGAAATATTTAAGTAATTTTAAATATTTCCAAGATAGTTTAACTTGGATTTCAGATATTAGTTTGAATTTGGCAATTGGATTTATTGAATTGAAATTTAAAAAAATTAAATTAATACACTATTTAACAAGTTAATCTTCAGATGAGATAATTTCACGTCAGCTTTCTTTTCCATCACTGTAGTAAGGCAAGCTTCACGCGCTGGGCATTTCTTTCTTTTTTTATAATTTGTCGGGCCTTCTTGAACACATCTTCTTTTAACAAAAAAATAAAATTTATATCCCGAGCCGTTCAACAAGAACATTCTTAAGCAAGCTAAAAGAAATAATAATAAATAAATAGAAGCTTCAGGGGGAAGCTTTTAGCGGCGTTTTATAATAAAATTCCCTCTCTCATGTTAGTTTTTGACCGAAGCTTCATTGGTTTTCCCCTCTCTCGTCTTATTTGTTCCGCCTTTCAAAATCTAAATTGGTTCGATTCTTAAAAAAAAAAAATTAAAAAAATTAGTTCGATAATGGCGAGCCGGTTTATCTCCTTTCGTTCAAACTATTCGAGAGCCCTCGTCTCCATCTAATCCCACGACAGTTCGAAAATAAAAAAAAGGGCTCGCGTTTTGATTCGCGAGGCTGGAGCATAGTCGCGCGATCGTGAAGAGGGGGGGTCGCGAGTCATTCGATCGATGCTAGGCGATATCTGGGTACCACGAGCTCGAGCGGCGATGTCAGTATTGCAGAGGCGAAGCAACGTGGCGTTCGATGTCGAGAGGTTTAAGGCAGCAGGCGACGATGTCGCGTGGAAGCTGCAAGCTAGGGTTTGGGAAGAGTTTCGTGATTCAAGTTGGTGATAGGTCGCGGCGCGACATGGTGAGGTTTCTGTTTTGTTTTTACTACTCAATTTTTTATTCAATCAACTTTTAGTTAAAAAAAAAAAGAAAAGAATCTGGAGTTTAAAATTGATAGTATAGGCTTGCTAAAAAAATGAAATAAAATAAGTCTGGCTATAAGATTTTGGAAGAAAATATAATGATGTGTTGTAGGAATTAACTTGCTTAATAAACTTCTTTAATTATTTTCATTATTTAAAATATTTATTATAGGAAGATTAATTTAAATAAAAAGAGAAAATTTTATTTTTATTAAATGGAAACTTAATCGTTCTATTGGCTCGAATGTTGATACAAAATTTAAATTTTATACGAGGTTATAACCCAGGAAACCAGGTTGAAATTGAAATGGGCTGCAAATTAGAATCAAAGGTGAGTTAATCTCACTCAGTGAATTTAAATTTCAATTTAAATGATTACATTTAAATAATTGTTTGAATGGATGAATTGAGTGATGTGATTTAGTATGATATTTTGGAATTGGCATATTATATTGTGCTAACATTTGTGGATGCAGGGAAAACAGGTTGGAGGGATCCAACTGGACCCCTCAATTTTATTTAATTATTTCATGTTCTCTGTTCTGAGTATTTGATATCCTGTAATGAATTATGAGGAAATATTGAATACTATGGCTTGATTGTTATAATCGAGCCATAATGAATTACCAAATATGTAATTTGAGTTTGGGAAATGAAAATAAAAGAAGTGATATCGTAAGTAAAATAATTATAGAAAAGTTGAATAAATTTATGAATGAACTGGAATGGAAATAAAGTTACTTTAAAATTTTAAGGAATAAAACTTGAGTATGGAAAGAAAATTTAGATAAACAGAGAATAAATGAAAATTTAAATTTCAATGTTATTGTTTCAAAAGAACAAAACATTTATTTTAAATTGAGGATTTAAATTATTTAATAAGAATAAAGAAGAAATTGGGAATCACCTGAAATTTGAATATTTCAGCTAAATGATTTAAAAATCAAACTGAAGATAATAGTGAAGTCCATAAATAATAAATTTTGAAATAAACTTATAAATAAAGAAATTTGTTTCCAATGGAATAAGTTGGAAATCAATTTGGGAAAAATTGATTTAAGTGATTGAGATTGGGAATTTCCCTCTGAATACCCAAGTACGTTTTCAAAGTAATTTTTTTTTAATATAAATTAAAAGTTTAAAGTTGTTTTAAGAAGTATGTTTTGAAAATTCACTATTTCTAAATATTTGAATTCTAAAGTAAGTATTTCCTTTCAATCTATTATACAATAATTATTTAAAGAGTGACTTAGTATTTTATTTTTAAAAAGTAAAAAAATCTAGTTTTATATTTTATTCAGTAACCTTATTTTCAAATATTCATATAGTATGTATTTTAGCAAATTATTAAAGTTGTTTAATTTAAATGTTTTAAAAAGTATATATATATATTTCAAGGTAAAGTGTTTAAAATTATTTTAAAAATTTAATTTTTGTGCTTGGTGATTTCAGAGATGGATAGAAAATATTTGGGAAAGTTGATTCTGAAAAGAAAGATGTTTTTGAAACTGTTTTCAAAGGATTGAAAATAGAAATATATCTTGTGAAGATATTTTGAAGCTAATAAATAATTTGGGAAATTATTTATTGTGTGATGGATGTTGTGAATATTAATTGATAGTTAAATGACCGACTATCAATATTGGACAATGCGTTAATCATTTCGAAGAGACCGGGATCAAGATTAATTTCTCGAAAACCACTTCGATTCGGTTTGTACGTTTCGCGTAAACGATTTTGGATTCGAAGATGGAGCAGTGAACTGCAAGGGCTAGTCGCTACTAATCCTGAGGATATTTCCAAAATGGATGTAGTAGGAGTAGTGCCTTCGGTTCCGTTCGAACCCGGGACGGACTTGTATGGACGAATGCTTGCGAAACATCGTCAGGTGGGCGATGGGCATTCTAAGTAAAATGTTCTAAAAGGTAACGCTTAGCCTCAAGCCTCATCAAATTGGAATGACTGAAAATCAGGGGATATGCAGCCAGGTTAGGTGGGTCATGCCCAAGCAGGACAAGATAATTCCCCTGTCTAGATGTCCCTTTTTATATATTTCGGCTTAGTGGGTGGTTGGTCGCGCCAACCACGGGGTTTATCTTGTTCGGGACTGTTCAGTAAGGAATGTTTCCGGCCTTGTGTTGCAGGGGATGAAGGGAGTAGTCCTCGGTACGGTGATCTAGGCCCCGTACTGTGACAGGTGGTACCCCAGTGCCTAGTCATTGTTGGAAATCCATTTTCCCTACGAGCCTTGTACGAGTTTTGTTTGTATTACCCACTTCGGTGGCTAGTAGCTGGAATTTAATCATGTAACAATTTCGGCTATTTTATAAGTATTTGTATATAGACCCTATTATAATATCAGAGGATTTCTATAAAAATTGTTTTAGCTATCGTAAGGTAAAAACCCGACATGTTTATTTGTGGCGTGGTCTTACGAGATGCTTTTGTTTTCAAAGGATTTTTGAAACTATAATAATCAATTGGGTGTGATTTTCTCACGCTGGTATTCCAGACTGACTCGGGTGTTATTTAACTATAATGCTCGGGTCAGACCGAGTATTATAGAATTCAGGATATGATGCTGTGGAGCTCAGGAGACGAGCTGGATGACGATACGTATTCTCGTACTTGTATATACATATATTTCCGCTGTTGAGTTGTTGTGTACCCATTGGATGTTATTGATGTGAGCTGTGACTGATGTACTCTGATGATGTAATATATGTAAACCGATATATTTGATTTTGAGTAAAGATTATTTATTCTCTATTATATTTTATTCCGCTGCGATGGTTAGATTCTGATGTTGGTTTTGTTTTCTCTTCTTCTACCTCTTCTTCTTAAACCCTAATGGTTCGTATTTCTGTGCAACTTGAGTTGTTTGTTGTAGAATAGTGTTGACTCAAGGGGTACGTATTTGCGGGTCGTTACATAGTGATTACAACCCGAAAATCCTAAAAGAAACAATTGCTTGAAGCTGCTTTCCAACATCAATTAGTGTTAATGATGTTGTGGCCATATCACTTCTTGCTCAATTAAAATGCAAGTTTCTATTAGGTCAGTCTACTATAAACCTTATGTCCTAACCCACCTTTTTGGCTTCCAATAAATCTCCATCCAATACTTCAACTATTGCAAATAAACTGTGCATTCATACAATATAATGAGTGAGAAATATAAACTATACACATTTAGAATGACTCATCGGAAAATTGGTTTGTCGAAATAACTTTCCTAACACCTCTCTTGCCTTCCTAAATCCTGAGTCAACCAACTCCCATATGTGTGTTTATCATCTCATTTCCCTCTTCTCCAATTATATTACCATTTTCTTTTTATCCAAATGCCTTGATAATATTCAAATTTTGGTATTTATTGTCTTTATCTTTGACCTTTCACGCGAGTATACTCTAGGACTCGCATAAGTGTACTTTGATATCATTCATCATTTCTTTGTGGGTTCTTCTAATGGCTTCACACATATCAAATAAAACATTCCTAGGTTCATACCAATATTTCTCATATTCCACGAGGATTCCATATTGTTACTCTACTAGCATCCATATTAATTCTATGAATATAACTTTTACCCTATCTTACCTAAGCATTCAACCATATCTACTCCATATCAAAATTTGGTTTAGTTTTCACCACTCTTTAAAAATTATTAAATCCTTCTATCACGAAGTACTTAACCTAAATTTTTTATCTTTGAATGCATAAACTTAGAATCATTTTATTAAATTCAAAATTTTAAAAAGATCTTTTTCGTAAAACAACACATTACTTCATTCTTTTAAAATAGCAAGAGTAAGTTTTTATTACATGAATAATCACTAAATCAATTTTCCTTTCTAAGGACTTCTTCCAACAAAGATGTACTTCTTTAAAAGTGGGATTTTTAACTCAAAACATTTATTATGTTTGCATTCAAAAACTCAATTGTTGTACCAAAACATTTTAAAAACATCTTTTATAACTTTAAACAATGAAAACTGGAGTAGATAAGGATAACTTTCATTCTATAATTTTCCTTCTACCTATGTTATTTCCACTTTCAAGCTTTGCAGAGATTCCAATAGCGTATGAGTAGGACATTTAAAAAATATGCGCAATTGCTGCACATATTCATAAAAATTATCTATTCTCCTTAGCTTTGCCTTATATTTCTTACATTGTTCCTAACTGGATACAAACATTATTTTAATATGAATTCTCGACGTTGTTCCTACTTAAATTTCCTAATGTTGCTGCTATTTATATTTCTCGTACCTAATTGGCTTCTACTTATATAGCTCTTTTCCTTATTGGCTCATTGCAATGTGTTTGCCTACTAATTTAGCTATTAGGCTTTTCTTTATTAACTTGGAAAGAGATGCCCTAATATATAAGTCTATTTCAGTGTTTTTCTCCATATTTTCCTTATACGTGAATACTTTTCCTACCTTCATTACAAACATTATTACTCATCCATTCTCTATACCCCCATTTAAATCAAATACAATTCCCATTTATCTAACCTTTAAAAAGAATTTTTTAAAACTCTCGAATTTACAAATAGGAAAAATCATTGAGCCAAACACGCGCTCTAATTTCCACTTACTTCAAAAATAAATAATCTTTTTACAAAACCTTTGAAATTTTTTTAACCCAACTAGTTTCAAACTTCATTTGGAATCTCTAAATAGCTCCTTAATTTAAAATGGCCAAATTTTCTGAATTTTTCAAAACAAAAAATTTCTAGTGATAGGGTTCTTTTATTTTAAATAGATTTTTATAAAACTACTTCAAATATTTTCCGCAAATTTAAAACCTTTTATTAAAATCATTCATATGGATCCGGACTCAGAAATGGATTTTAATTGTCACTTCTTTGGACTCTTCTTCTTTTAACTTTATTTTTAACCTCTTCTTATTAAGAATATATATTAAAAATCCAACTATCACTTTGTGGTGGTTAGTCCACACCTCCTTATGGGAAATTGCTTAAATCCTATTCATACGTTACCTCCGAATATTTGCAACATATAAGTTATTAGTTCCTACCTTTCTGAATGAAATGTACGTCTTGAAGCGGCAATCCAAAAAATCTACCATCATAAGGTAGCCTAGGCCCAACAAAAGGTTCTAGTACCATCCAACTTTAGGGATCCTTCTATATGTAGCGCTCAAGCTCTTCTTCGTCAAAATCTTACTGTACAACCTAAACCTCATGGGTAATCGGAGTAGGTATATAGCTTTAACTCTATTTATTGTTCAAACTCATAATTACCTTATCCTTCTGTTAACCGAGTTTTTAACCCATCAGAATTCAATAAGAGTTAGAACATTCAAACTGTGCCAGAATAATCGAGACTCAACCAAGACAATCAAGAAAACTAGTCAATGGACCTTAAGAAAAATAAGTCAAGAATATATTAAATCGATGGATCGCTAGTGCTCCATCACCTATGGGTCGCTAGCGATCCATAAGTGTAACAACCCGCATATTTATCGATTTTATATTTAAATATTTTATTTAAATATTTCATCATTAGTCGGATTTTAGTCCGAAAAGCTACTTTTTGCATACGGTCGAATTAGGACTCGGGACCACTCCCATTGAGTTTAAAATGCCGTTTGCGACCTTTTTGAGTATAAGCTTCGATATGTTTGGAGAAAGTTGATTTTTGCTACTTTTCACTTTGGGTTTGGTTTTGGGCTCAGCCCTATGCTTTAACTTATACTCCAAAACTGAACCACTCTCCCCATTCTCCCTCACTTCTTTCTCTTTTCAGTTTTCTTAGCATTAATGGTGGGAGAGATTGGAAATTAAAACTCCAAAACCCTAGTTTCTCTTGCAAATCAAATTCCTAGCTCCAAACTCAAGAAAAACCCATTGGTAAGCTTCTCTCCTTCTTCTCCAACTTATTCTCTTACCAATTTCAGAAATTCCTAAACCTAATTTCGGGAATGTTCTTGTTTTGAGCTTAGATTCAAGCTCAATTCGGTTGTGTTGAAGAGAGGTTGATTCTCCATTTGCTTTCAATCTTCTTCTCGTTCGATTTTGTGAAAAAGTGAGATTTTTTAATCTCACATCTAAGTCTATGAATTATCTTCGAATGTTAGGTATGAATTCCTAACACTTATTCGTGTGTATTTGCTTTTGGATTGGATTGAATTGGTGTATATTTCAATTTTAAGTGTTTTGAGTTCAATTCGTTAAAAATCCTAACTTTGATGTTTGAACATGTTTTTGGTGATGCATCGAGGAGCATATAGGGTCGGGTCGTCGATTGACATAAACCCTTAGCGTCGTTGCTCGAGCGAATGCAATTTTGGTCATGATTGAACCTCATTTGTAATATGCAGGGAAGAGGCTGGAAACAGGTTCGGCCGACCGACCCCCCTGGTTCGGTCGACAGACCTGCTTCCAAGTGCATAAGCACTTTCTGTTTTAAGGTTCGGTCGACCGAGTACAGGGTTCGGTCGACCGACCTGCTGTCCCAGAGGTTTCCAACCTTTGGTTCGGTCGACTGACTCAGGGAGTCCGGTCGACCGACCTGATGATTTTTGCCAGATTTTCCTATTTTGCTAATTTGTTTGAATATCCAACTTTAATCGATTCGTGTTGTCTCCCTTTTGTTGTCGTCATTTATTATCGACTTTGATGACCTTTTGTTTGGGAACTTTAGATATATCCTCTTTGATGGATTTTATATCGATTTCTTTGGATTTTATTCACATTTTCAAATGTGAATCTTAGTGATTGATTGTTCCTACAATCTTCTTTGTGTTTTTTCACTTTAAAAAAAAACATAAAGGTTTTCTATACTAGTGGTAAATATCAAGACTCTTTCCTCAAACGATTTCAACACTATTTTATTACAAAGCTCGTTTTCTTAAACCATTTTCCAATCTATTAGTATATACAAACCTTTACCTCACTCGTATGAGAAATCTAATTAAACGACTTAGTAAAACAGGTGGTATGAAACGCTTGCATTCACTTTGTTGGTTAATTCTTGGACTTTTTCGATTGAAACTCTTGTGACAATTTTCTAGTGGAGATCTACAATTTGTACGTAAATATTTAAGTTAAGCTAGTGGTTATGGGACATGATGCTAAGCTCATATATTTACTAGCTTACTGTAATCGACACTTCTCGATGATCATGACGATCATTTTTGTGATTTAGACTAGCAATGTGCGATGTCTCTTTGTCTGTAAGGGAGACTAACCCCCGTTTCGTGGAGTTTCGACTCAAATTGGTGGGGTAGCAACCCACGGTCTTCGGACCATTCGTGTGTCAGGTCTTCGGACCATTTGTGTGTCAAATTAATGGCTAGCTACCATGAGATAGCTTCTCGTTCGTGTGTTACAGCTGTTGGTGAGTTTTCATGCTCCCGTTCATGTGATAGGCCTCCCCCTTATTTTGTGAAATTTCTGGATTTCGTGTGTCGAATTCTGGAATTTATACTTCACCTATTTTTGTGATTTCTATTGATATGATTTATCAATTCTTGTGCATAGGTGAATTTGTGTGTCATTAACTTGTTGTGAATAAAAGTTTTGGGTATGATACCCTTTTTGGATCTTTGAGAAGATTCTTTGATATTGATTAATCTTTTGTTGATTATCATTTACATACTTATAGTAGTATGCCATTATGGATATTATACGTCTATGCCATATCTTATATGTCATTTATTGTGGCTTGGTGAATGAAATTAGGACTATGACATTCCTTTTTATCTTGAGTAGATTATCGTGATATTGATTAATCTCTTGTTGATTTTCAATTACTTATATATATCACAGCTTGGCATTGTGATTATTATGTGTTTAGTCATATCTCCTATTCTATATCATGTTATCTGATATTTATAGTTAGACTGATCCGTTTATTATTTTCTTATAAATAGTACTCGGGTCAGACCGAGATGTTGCACGTACTTCGACTTGACTTCTCTCCGGGGATCCATTCCTCTGACCTTTTGCTTACTACTTAGATTAGTAGTTTTTGTTATATACATTTGAGATACTGACTCCATAATGTATATTTATTCTTTTGTGTAGTTCATGTAACTATTCTTTTGGGATATTGTGGATCTTTTTAGACCACTACTCTGATGAACACTTTCATGTGTTATATTCATATCTATTTCCGCCTTTGTGATATGAATTGTCTGTGACTGATTTATGTTATGTTACTTCTATATTTGTTTTCGAAGATATTATAGCCACTGTGTAGTAGCTTTGAGTTTGTGTCGACATGTCGGATTTGAAAAGAACTATACTATCTGACATATCGATGCTCGCACAAAGCAATTACACGGATGGTCTCTCCTCAACAGCCTTATTCTCCGTGCTAGTTGACAGCATTCACCGTAATGTTCTTGGCTAGCGTGGGTATAGAGGTGGGGAGTCACAGCTTGGTATCAGAGCCAAACTTCGGAACAATATGGAATATTACAACAAGGATCATCGTACTAAGTCCATCTTAGGAGTCGTGCTTTAGGATTTAATTCGAGTCTTCGTACCGATTCATCCTATTTTTCTTATGATTCCTTGTTTATCTATCAAGATTGCTTGATATTCAGTTTGGTGAATAACCTTTTTCTTCTTCTTCCTTTTTTTCTAAAGGGAGAAAAATGTCTAGACCAGGCCGCCCTAGAGCCGTGCCATCTAGCACTCCGCCCCATGATGGAGTTTTTATGACTGCTCAACAGCTTCTTGATTTAGTGACGAATGCTCAAGCAGCTGGAGCTAACCCGGAACCTACTCACCCAAAGTCGGGATTTGCACGCTTGTATAGCGATTACACTAATTTGGGTGGGGATCCATTCAGAGGTTCCGAAACTATTATTGAAGTACAGGCCTGGCTAAGGTCATGCGATCAAATCTTTTCTCGCATGAATCTTATTGACCTTCACCGAGTTCAGGTAGCCTCTAGTATGCTCCGAGAAAGAGCATTGGACTGGTACGAGCTTCTTATTTCTGAGATTAATGAAGCGGATCTCACCCGGGAGAAATTTCGAGAACGCTTCGAGTTGAAATTTGTACCAGAAGCTAAGAAAGTGACAATGGCTCGACGATTTATAGACCTTGTTCAAGGTGAGTCCTCCGTGACTAATTACGTCGCCTCCTTCGAGTCGCTTTCCAAATATGGGGTTGAATACATCAACACTCCTCTGAAGAAGAATCAAAGATTCGTCTATGGCTTAAACAAAAGTCTCAAGAAGCCATTGCTTCTAAAATTAGAAGTTTCTTTCGACCAACTCGTTGATATCGCTCTTCGTCTTGAAGAGGCGGATAGGGAGAATGATGTTGAAGTGGTGGGTTCCAAACCAAACTTCAACAACAAGAAGAGGCCAAGCAAATTCAAAGGTCCTTATCCCAATAAGAAAGGGAGGCAAGCAACTCCTACTGAAAAGACCTTTTCCTCTACTCAAGGGAAATGCTATAATTGTGGTTCGAAAGACCATTTTGCGAACAAGTGTTCAAGGCCTCGTACTTGTCGCTATTGCAAGAGCCCGGACCATTTTATGCATGTGTGTCCCAAACTTCAAAATAGGAGGGAGGGAAAACTTAATGTTGCTCAAGCCCCTGGCAACACATCTCGTGGCCAAGGTATTTCTCATTCTATCCTTGATGGAATTATTTTATTTCGTGATCATCCTATTCGAGTTCTTTTTGATACGGGTGCGTCCCATTCTTTTATATCAAAAGAACTTGTTGATACTTTTTCTTTGGATGTTTTGTGCTTAATGACTTCTTTGAGAATTGCGAATCCGGTTGGTGGATCCGCAACAATCAGTTTATTGTGTAAAGATGTCGAGATTATTTTGTGTGATTTTTCTTTCCTAGCCGATTTGCATGTCATGCGTTATTTAGGCTTTGGAATGATTTTGGGAATGGATTGGCTTAACCGTTATGAAGCCCATATCCTATGTCCTGAGCGGACTATTCATCTTCGACATCCTCAATCTGTTAAGCAAATTTCTATTAATCTTCAAGATTCAGTTTCCAGCTTGGTTGCATCTTTATATTCTTTAAATCCTTGTGATGACGATGATGATGATGAGGGTGATATTATTTCTCTTATTCACGTCGTTCGTGAATTTTCCGACATATTCGAGCACGTTTTAGGATTACCACCTAAGCGAGCAATTGAGTTCAAAATCAATCTTGTTCCTGGAGCTCAACCTATTACCCGTCCTCCTTATCGTATGTCCAATAAAGAAAACAAGGAGATGCGTAAACAATTATCTGAATTGGAGACGAAGCAATTTATTCGCTCTAGTTCCTCGCCTTGGGGAGCTTCGGCTATTTTCGTGAAGAAATCCGATGGAACACTTAGGCTTTGTGTTGACTACCGCAAGCTTAATGATCTTACTATCAAAAATAAATATCCTTTACCTCGGATTGATGATTTATTTGACCAACTTAGTGGTGCTAGAGTCTTTTCACAATTGGACTTGGCTACCGGTTTTCATCAGCTTCGTATTGCAGAGGATAGCATTCCTTTGACATCGTTCCGTACTCGTTATGGATCTTATGAATGGCTTGTGATGCCATTTGGGTTAACAAATGCCCCGGCTTATTTCGTTGACTTAATGAATCGAGGTTTTAAAGACTTCCTCGATCGATTTGTTCTCATCTTTATTGATGATATTCTTGTGTATTCTAAAACCGAGGAGGAGCATGAAAAACATCTTCGGATTGTGTTGGAAACTCTTAGGAGTAATCAATTAAAGGCAAAATTTTCTAAGTGCCGCTTTTGGCAATCTCGTGTGAAATTTCTCGGTTATATTATTTCCGAATCCGGAATTTCCGTGTATCCTTCAAAGATTGAAGCGATTCATGATTGGAAGAGACCGGAGAGTGTGACAGAGATTCGTAGTTTTCTTGGATTGGCGGGCTATTATCATCGTTTTATCAAAGACTTTTCTAAGATTGCCGTGCCTCTCACTAGCTTGATGAAGAAAGGTGTTAAATGCATTTGGTCGGACAAATGTGAAGCTTCTTTTCAAAAATTAAAAGAACTCCTATCTAATGCTCCTATTCTTGTTATTCCCGTGGGGAATCAAGATTTCGTTGTTTATACCGATGCTAGTCGCGTTGGTTTGGGTGCCGTTCTTATGCAAAGAGAACGTGTTATTGCTTATGCTTCTAGGCAATTGAAGCCAGCTGAGACTAGATATGTCACTCATGATTTAGAGCTCGCGGCTATTGTTGTCGCCCTTCGTATTTGGCGTCATTATCTCTTAGGAGAGAAATTTGTTCTTTACACAGATCATAAGTCTTTGAAATATTTATTTTCTCAAAAGGAACTTAATTTGCGTCAACAACATTGGCTCGAGTTCCTTGCTCCTTATGATCTTGATATTCTTTATACACCCGGTAAGGGTAATCGTGTCGCCGATGCTCTTAGCCATAAACAACAAGCTGTTGTTTCTATGATGATATCCGAATGGAACGATCTCGAGATTTTATCCACTTGCGAAATTCGAGACCGTGTTTCCGATTTATGCTCATCATTTGTTTTATGTAACCTTGAGGCTCATCCATCTCTTTTAGACCGCATTCTTGAAGCTCAAAGGCTAGATCCTGAATCGGCTCTTCTTGGCCAAAATATTAAGGATAAAATTGATATCGAAGGTTTGAAAGACTTTGATATCGATTCTCGTGGCGGCATTCGGAAATTTGGTAGACTTATCGTGCCAAATATTAGGGATCTTCGTAAAGATATTTTAGAAGATTCTCATCACTCTAAATTTACCATTCATCCCGGTAGTAGTAAAATGTACGCGGATATGAAGCGACTTTATTATTGGGAGGGAATGAAACTTGACATCGCTAACTTCGTTAAGCGTTGCATGACTTGCCAACTCGTTAAGGCCGAACATCAAAGGCCCGGTGGGTTATTGCAACCTTTAGAAATTCCAGTTTGGAAGTGGGATCAAATTTCCATGGATTTTATAGATGGCCTTCCCCGTTCTCGATCGGGTTATGATAGCTTATGGGTAATTGTTGATTGACTTACTAAATCCGCCCATTTTATTCCCGTTCGGTCTAACCGAACCGTTCCTCTTTTGGCCAAACTCTTTATTAAAGAGATTGTAAAATTACATGGGGTTCCTACTTCAATTGTTAGCGATCGTGATCCATTGTTTACTAGTGGATTTTGGAAGAGTCTTCAAAAAGCTTTAGGAACGAAGCTCAATTTTAGCACCGCTTATCACTCCCAGTCCGATGGACAAACTGAGCGTGTGAATCAAACTCTTGAAGATCTTCTTTGTTCTTGTGTGCTTGATTTTGGTGGAGGTTGGGAAGATCATATTTCACTTGTTGAATTTTCCTATAATAATAGCTTCCAATCTAGTATTGGTATGGCACCTTTCGAGGCACTCTATGGAAGGCCGTGCCGATCGCCTTCTTGTTGGCTTGAGGCCGGTGAGAAGCTGGTTTTAGGTCCAGATTTTATTCATGATTCCACAGAAAAGATTGATCTTATTCGTCATAGGATGAAAGAAGCCCAGAGTAGACAAAGATCCTATGCCGATAACCGAAGAAAGAAGTTAGAATTTTCTGTGGGAGATCTTGTGTTCATTCGTGTTTCACCTATGAAAGGTGTTGTACGTTTCAGTCGATCGGGAAAATTGGCGCCTCGATATATCGGGCCATTTCCTATCACTGAACGTATTGGTTCCATGGCTTATCGCCTTTTATTACCGGCTCAATTTTCTGCTATCCATGACGTGTTTCACGTTTCTCAACTTCGGAAATGTCTTCGAGATTCCGATTCTATTCTTGAGCCCAGTGTTGTGGAAGAGATTGAAGTTTCGCCTAATTTAACTTATGAGCAACATCCTATTCGTATCATTGCTTCGGAGGTCAAACGACTTCGAAATAAAGATGTTCTGCTTGTTAAAGTTCAATGGTCTTCAAATCCTAAGGATTATTCTTGGGAATCTAGAGAGTACATCGAGCGAACACATCCGGACTTACTTTCTCGTGCTCTTTGAGGTGAACTTCTTTTTTCAAACTTCTTTTGTGTTGAATATGCTTTTATGGTTGTTACTATATATCTTCTTCTTGTAATATTGCGAGGACGCAATTTCTTTTAGGAGGGGAGTCTGTAACAACCTGCATATTTATCGATTTTATATTTAAATATTTTATTTAAATATTTCATCATTAGTCGGATTTTAGTCCGAAAAGCTACTTTTTGCATACGGTCGAATTAGGACTCGGGACCACTCCCATTGAGTTTAAAATGCCGTTTGCGACCTTTTTGAGTATAAGCTTCGACATGTTTGGAGAAAGTTGATTTTTGCTACTTTTCACTTTGGGTTTGGTTTTGGGCTCAGCCCTATGTTTTAACTTATACTCCAAAACTGAACCACTCTCCCCATTCTCCCTCACTTCTTTCTCTTTTCAGTTTTCTTAGCATTAATGGTGGGAGAGATTGGAAATTAAAACTCCAAAACCCTAGTTTCTCTTGCAAATCAAATTCATAGCTCCAAACTCAAGAAGAACCCATTGGTAAGCTTCTCTCCTTCTTCTCCAACGTATTCTCTTACCAATTTCAGAAATTCCTAAACCTAATTTCGGGAATGTTCTTGTTTTGAGCTTAGATTCAAGCTCAATTGGGTTGTGTTGAAGAGAGGTTGATTCTCCGTTTGCTTTCAAGCTTCTTCTTGTTCGATTTTGTGAAAAAGTGAGATTTTTTAATCTCACATCTAAGTCTATGAATTATCTTCGAATGTTAGGTATGAATTCCTAACACTTATTCGTGTGTATTTGCTTTTGGATTGGATTGAATTGGTGTATATTTCAATTTTAAGTGTTTTGAGTTCAATTCGTTAAAAATCCTGACTTTGATGTTTGAACATGTTTTTGGTGATGCATCGAGGAGCATAAAGGGCCGGGTCGTCGATTGACATAAACCCTTAGCGTCGTTGCTCGAGCGAATGCAATTTTGGTCATGATTGAACCTCATTTGTAATAGGCAGGGAAGAGGCTGGAAACAGGTTCGGCCGACCGACCCCCTGGTTCGGTCGACCGACCTGCTTCCAAGTGCATAAGCACTTTCTGTTTTAAGGTTCGGTCGACCGAGTACAGGGTTCGGTCGACCGACCTGCTGTCCCGAGAGGTTTCCAACCTTTGGTTCGGTCGACTGACTCAGTGAGTCCGGTCGACCGACCTGATGATTTTTGCCAGATTTGCCTATTTTGCTAATTTGTTTGAATATCCAACTTTAATCGATTCGTGTTGTCTCCCTTTTGTTGTCGTCATTTATTATCGACTTTGATGACCTTTTCTTACTTTAGATATATCCACTTTGATGGATTTTATATCGATTTCTTTGGATTTTATTCACGTTTTCGAATGTGAATCTTAGTGATTGATTGTTCCTACAATCTTCTTTGTGTTTTGTCACTTTAAAAAAAACATAAAGGTTTTCTATACTAGTGGTAAATATCAAGACTCTTTCCTCAAACGATTTCAACACTATTTTATTACAAAGCTCGTTTTCTTAAACCATTTTTCAATCTATTAGTATATACAAACTTTTACCTCACTCGTATGAGAAATCTAATTAAACGACTTAGTAAAACAGGTGGTATGAAACGCTTGCGTTCACTTTGTTGGTTAATTCTTGGACTTTTTCGATTGAAACTCTTGTGACAATTTTCTAGTGGAGATCTACATTTTGTTCGTAAATATTTAAGTTAAGCTAGTGGTTATGGGACATGATGCTAAGCTCATATATTTACTAGCTTACTGTAATCGACACTTCTTGATGATCATGACGATCATTTTTGTGATTTAGACTAGCAATGTGCGATGTCTCTTTGTCTGTAAGGGAGACTAAACCCCGTTTCGTGGAGTTTCGACTCAAATTGGTGGGGTAGCAACCCACGGTCTTCGGACCATTCGTGTGTCAGGTCTTCGGACCATTTGTGTGTCAAATTAATGGCTAGCTACCATGGGATAGCTTCTCGTTCGTGTGTTACAGCTGTTGGTGAGTTTTCATGCTCCCATTCATGTGATATGCCTCCCCTTTATTTTGTGAAATTTCTGGATTTCGTGTGTCGAATTCTGGAATTTATACTTCACCTATTTTTGTGATTTCTATTGATATGATTTATCAATTCTTGTGCATAGGTGAATTTGTGTGTCATTAACTTGTTGTGAATACAAGTTTTGGGTATGATGCCCTTTTTGGATCTTTGAGAAGATTCTTTGATATTGATTAATCGTTTGTTGATTATCATTTACATACTTATAGTAGTATGCCATTATGGATATTATACGTCTATGCCATATCTTATATGTCATTTATTGTGGCTTGGTGAATGAAATTAGGAGTATGACATTCCTTTTTATCTTGAGTAGATTATCGTGATATTGATTAATCTCTTGTTGATTTTCAATTACTTATATATATCACAGCTTGGCATTGTGATTATTATGTGTTTAGTCATATCTCCAATTTATATCATGTTATCTGATATTTATAGTTAGACTGATCCGTTTATTATTTTCTTATAAATAATACTCGGGTCAGACCGAGATGTTGCAGGTATTTCGACTTGACTTCTCTCCGAGGATCCATTCCTCTGACCTTTTGCTTACTACTTAGATTAGTAGTTTTTGTTGTATACATTTGAGATACTGACTCCATAATGTATACTTATTCTTTTGTGTAGTTCATGTAACTATTCTTTTGGGATATTGTGGATCTTTTTAGACCACTACTCTGATGAACACTTTCATGTGTTATATTCATATCTATTTCCGCCTTTGTGATATGAATTGTCTGTGACTGATTTATGTTATGTTACTTCTATATTTGTTTCCGAAGATATTATAGCCACTGTGTAGTAGCTTTGAGTTTGTGTCGGCATGTCGGATTTGAAAAGAACTATACTATCTGACATATCGATGCTCGCACAAAGCAATTACACGGATGGTCGCTCCTCAACAGCCTTATTCTCCGTGCTAGTTGACAGCATTCACTGTAATGTTCTTGGCTAGCGTGGGTATAGAGGTGGGCGTCACAATAAGGATGTACCGTGAGTCATCCTAACCTCTTGCATCATGATAAACTACCTCTGTTAAGAATACTTATCAAGTTTAATAGCATTCTAAGCAATGTAGTTAAAAAGTGAAGACTCATTCGATTCAATCTGTTTGACCAAAAGAAGAAAACTTAAAATGGACCTAGAGAACTTAAATAAAGTCGGATTGACTTGAAATTTTGGAAGAACATTTGAAAGATATAATAGAAGGCTCGTCGAAAAAATGGGATTGATTGGAGTAAGTATAGTGGATCGTTGGTGATCCATCTTGATGCGTCGCTAGCGACCCATGTAGGGTGAGCCCAATTACCTTAAATTTTTAGGTATATCCCACATATCCTAGAAAGTACCTGCAAAGTTTCATCTGATTTGGTTAGGTTTTGAGCAAGTTGTGGATAATTCTTCTGGATCAGATGACCCGTGAAGACGGATGATCAAATAAACTCCAAACGACTTGGTATTTGGACAAGGCACTCAAATGGAAGATAGGAAGACAACCAAATAGAGATCACTCAAAAATCCCCTAAGTACATCGATCACTGCCTGATCGATTTCTAGAGATCCATCGGGTTAGCTATAGTCGTCTTTAAACTCTTTAAACTCCTTCCTGGAATCATGTGCAGGCTTCTGGCAAAGTAAGCCTAGCACAATGGCTCTCCAACCCCTATAAATACAATGCTACTGCAACATAAATAGGACCTTCTAGAATGGCTGCGGGAACTCTTCAAAAACTATTCTTCACTCTTCTCCTCCCACACAATAGTCATCTAAGGGTTTACTAGTGATTCTCCAGTGAACTCTTGCATTTGTGACTTGATCTAACTTAGAAGGTTCAATCAAATTGTAATCAGATACTGCCTGTAACAGCAGTCGGTCTATAATAAAAGTAATAAAGTGGACATAGGCTTCATTAACAACCGAACCAATATAAAATCTCTTGTCTCTTTAATCTATTTGCAAGTTATTATTTTTTGTATCTATTCTGTTTGCTTTGATAAACAAGGTCGGTGCTTTCATACTAAATCCAAGGTGCTAATCCATTTTTTGTGTTAACACCCTTTTCAAGATAGGGTCACAACTACTTCTATAGTCGGAATTCATAGAAAGTGGAATATATATATATATAAGTAAAAATACAAATACGTTCATTCAACATATCCTAATTTTTATGGTCGATTAACCTAAGCTCTGATATCAAATGTAACAATCTGCACCTTAGTGGGATCGAATTTCGACTAAGTCAAAATCCATATCCATTAGAGTATGGATTGTTGGTGTTGGCGTGACAGCCCACAAATCCGTACCCCTTGAGTCAACACTATCCTACCTCAATTTACTCATGTGGAACAGAAATACGAACCATTGGGGTTAAAGAAGAAGAGATAGAAGAAAGAAGAAACTAAACAATATCAGAATCTAACCATCGTAGCGGAATAATATATAATATATAATATATAATATCAGATCTTTCCGCAAAATGAAAACTATATCTGTTTTATACATCATACCATCAGAGTATCTCATACAAACAACATTTACTAGTCAGACAATTCCATACAATTCACAGCAGCGGATATATATACAAGTACGTAAAATACGTCTCGCACTCCAGCTCCTCTTCTGCTCCATAGCATCTTTTCCTGAACATATAATACTCGGTCTGACCCGAGCATTATAATGAAATAACACCCGAGTCAATCTGGAATACCAGCTGATAATAATGCATCCAAATTGATTATTAAAGTTTCAAAAATCCATTGAAAACAAAAGCATCTCTTAAGATCACGCCACAAATAAACATGTCGGGTTTTTACCTTACGATAGCTAAAACACTTTTTATAGAAATTCTCTGATATTATAATAGGGTCTACATACAAATATTTATAAAATAGCCGAAATTGTTACATGATTAAATTTCAAATACTAGCCACAGAGTGGGTAATACAAACAAAACTCGTAAAAGGCTCGTAGGGAGAATGAATTTCCAACAAATTATCACAGAATAATAAATAAGGTATATCATAAAATACAAATTAATTTCTATTTATGAGGGATCCAGTTGGATCCCTCCAACCTGTTTCCCTACATCCACAGATATTAGCACAACAACATATATCGATTCAATCATATTCAACCAATTAAGCAATTCATTTAAATATCGACTATTTAAATTAACTAATACTCCAGATGTGAGTGGGTTAAACTCACCTTGGGTTTTCGACGAGCGTTCAAATTTAAATTAAATCGAACGGCGTTCGATTTAACCTAAATTTTTACTTGCTCAAAACGGTTCCAGAACTGCTGCACTGCGTAGTACGTGTCTCTGCGATTCCGGCGTCGCCAGTTTCGTCTGAATCTGACAACGTGTGCATTAGATATGAATTTTCAAAGTTTGAATACTAAATTTAAAACAAATTTCCTTTTATTTAATTTATATTACCCCAAACATCATCCAGGCCGTAAGATATAGAACTGAAAATCAAGGCCGCGCGTAACAAAACCCTCATCTTCCTCACGTACGCTATTTGCAGTCAAGGCCGAACCCAATACCGTCGTTCGTTCCATGATGACCGCACTCACCATGACTGCCAAAACAACGATCAGGCGACGCCATTTTGAAGCCTTCCACAACCTCCATCTTTGACCAGATTCCCCCATAGCTCGGTTCCCTCCTTGCATAGGAAAATGCGAATTAGCATGCGCCATTCAAGGCCCATTTGCTGTCAATTTGCTTCGCCTTAGACGATCTTGACCGTTGGATGCGTAGATCTCTCCATGATCTACGACTTTCCTTTAGCGAGTTTCATAAATTAAAGCACGGATCAAGAGATTTTCTAGGGGAAACGAAATGAATTTCAGCCATGAAAGAATATGGTAGGCGGCGGCCGGTGAAACCCAATTAGGGTTTAGCCAATATTGATTTATGTAATATAATATAATATTATTTTAATATCGATCTTCAAAATTTTTACAACTTATGCAAAGGAACTCCAATTCTCACGTACAAATAGGCGTTCCTAGGGTTTTTCCGCATTCCGGACACAATGGAACATATTTTGGAGGCTAATTTGGTCGTATGTGCGAGTTACGGAATTAAACGATCAAATTTAATTTAAATCGGTTAAAGTATTTTCTATGTGTTTTAAGCTGCCGGGGTCAAACGACAACTCCGATTGCTATGAAAATTGAAATCTGATAATAAATAACTATTATGGATCCAATAGGACTAGTTTCGTCGAATTCCGAGACTGTGCCCCGGAAAGCTATTTTAACTGGTCGATAAAATCGAGTGATTTTCACAATCGTCGAAATCATCTAAAATTTCACTTTTAAAATTTTACTAACTCTTTTATAACTCGTATGAAATTTATATTCACATTAGAAATCATTCCGATCCATTTTAAATCGAAATCTGATTATTTGCATTATTATATTATTAAATTCCATTATTAAATTAAAATAAAATTCCAAATTCAATCTATCGACTATTAATTCCATCCAATGGCCCAATATTACTATTTAAATCAATATAAACTTAAATAAATTTTTAGAAACCATTTTTATATTTATTTACACTCAGATTCACCAATTATTCCAATTCTAATATTAAGCTATCATTATTCAAATTTCAATTTCATTCCCGTATTTGAAATTCAACTAATTCTATTAACTTAACCAAAATCTCTTTATACAAATCAAATTATAATCCATATTTGACAGTTAAAATGAATTAAATGTTCAAATCCGACGACCCAAAATTCCGGGTCGTTACATTCCTTCCCCTTATAAAAATTTCGTCCCCGAAATTTGCTAAGGTAGAAGAATGTTCCAACCCAATAGTAAAACTAACTTAGTGAAATCTCAATTTCACTTTGCTCAAATTCTTTACGTACAAATCGAGACTACTAGTTTCAATTCCTATTTCAAAATCCTTTTTATTTTAATTGTTATTTGAAATCAATTTTGTCGTTAACAAAACATTTCAAATTTTCCAAAAATTTTCTAACTCCCAAAATTTCCGAAAATTTTTGGCAGAGTCTCCCCTATACGGAGGAGCTTTTGCAATTTCACAATAGATATAAATATGTATACATCGACCCACACGGTCGGAAAAACCAAAAACAGTTCATATTTCCTTTTTTTATTGCATAGGCGTACCTTTATTAGCATTTTAACAGCATGCGGCTAATTTATATTGCATATACACATTCCAACTCTATCTACTGCCTCCCGTACCTGTACTTACTCAAGCAAACACATCAGTTTTCAATAATATAAGAATTTATTAACATTCCATTCATTAACCTTAACCAAACATATCAATTTCATAGCATAACCAAGCAAACTTCATAATTTAACAATGTTAACCATATTTTGTCAACTATTCAAAGATTTCAATCACCTTTTAATTTCTTATTCAAGTCCAAACTTCATTTTATTTCACTTGAATGATTTACATTCAAGTTTACTACTCTCAAACCATATTCTCATCAATATGATTAACATATGTTTCATTAACATCAACCTATTTCAATCCAATTTGATTCACAATCAAATTTTTATTTTCAATTTGAAGCATTTTCATTTCTTTTATGATTCATTTTTATTCATATACAAAACTCACTTAATAAAATTTCAATCCATTCCAATCGATTCAAAAATCAATTTTATTTGCTTCTTTAAACCAACTCAATTCCGAATACAACAAAACGACCAATTCTATGCAAATTTAAGGTTATCCGAGCAAGTGACCATCACTTAAGCTTATAACCATTATAATTAATTTCCAACTTAGATTCATATTAATTTTATTCAACTTTGCATGGTTCACAATCCAAGCATTCTTATTCCATTGCAATTTTTAATTCAATTTCTTATTCTCACTTCAAGTTCATCATTTAAGTTTAGATTAATAACATCCCATTCTATATTATTTACAGCCCAAACATTCTTGCTTAATCACAATTATTGAATTAAATCTCCAATCTTACATTTCCAATTCATTATCCATATAGGTTTATATTAGTATCATTCAATTCTGGGTTATATACAACTCATACATTCTTATTTCATCTCAATAATTAATCAAAATTCTTTTCACTTGCATTTAAATCTTATTATCTAAACAAATTTCATTCAAAAGCCCTTATAAAGCCCGACCACAATTGTTTTTCCCAACTTGCTTAGGTTATTTCAATTACACACTATATTCATTATCTTCTTAAATCAATTTTATTTCATTCATACTCTCAATTCTTTATTGCCAAAACTAAATACTATACCAGAACTGGATTTTTATTTTTCTTTCAAAAATTTCCTTAACCAACCACCAAAATTTCATCCATGCCAATACAAATTCCAATTAATTTAGTTTACACTAAATTCATCTTCAAGCTTCTCTTTATTTAATTTAGCTTACGCTAAATTCATTCTCAAACAGTTCCTTTGAATTTATTTGATTTAAAATTTATTCATATAATATCATTCTTACTTAATCTATAAATTTAATTAAAATTTATAGATGCTCGGATCAACTCTATTTGTTAGATTAATATTTATTAAATTTAGGTCATTAGGTCATGGTTCAACCGTAGTTACCATAACTTGGATCGGTCGACCTGTAATAACCCAAATTTTTTAATAATAAATATTCAATTCATTTTATTTAAAACTTGTATTTTTAGTTATTTATAATTTGAAATTTTGGAATTTTCCAATATAATTTTGGATATTGTTTATACAGGTAAATAGACACAAGGAAGAAGTTGTAAAAAAAATTAGTCTCAGGGACGACAAGTTTGTTTTTTAGTCTGAAGGACACTTTTTAGTGTAAATTGAAAATGGTAGTTACAACTATCATTCTGTGATTTACACTAAAAAGTGTCCTTCAACCTAAAAAACAAACTTCTTGTCCTTGACACAAAATTTTTCTCCCACTTTTTCCTTAAGCCTAAAAACCCCTTGTTTATAAATTATTTTTCAAATACAATAAAATAAACATTTTTTGAAAATTTTATATCTTGGTCAACTAAAAGTCAAATTTTGACCATAGTTGAAAATTTTAAATTTGAATTTTTAAATTCTAATCTTTTTCTTTGAAACTGTATTTTATTTTAACATTAGTACTGCTTTTTGTTTTGTAAAATTCCATTTTATACTTTTTGAATTTGATAACTTTCAGTGTCTTACACGCGATTATTTTCAGCATTTTTCTGTTTATTTTCTATTCTATATTTTTCTACTTCAATCCTATTTTATATTTATTTTCTATTTTGTTTGGACTTTTTAATGTGATTTTTATTTGATTTGGGGATTGGAAATTCAAAGCGTCTTCGGTTTCTTTTCTTGAAAATCAAGTTAGGCCTTTTCATTTGCATAGCCTCTTCATTTTTCTTAGCCCTTCATCTCCTAGCCTTGTATTCCCAAACCCTAGCCGCCACCTACTTGTGTAAATCACGTATAAAAGTTTCTCACATCATTTATCATTTGTTCTTGAAATAAAAAAAATTATACAGTAAGTTTTCATTGGCTCCTCCTCCTTCTCTTTTCTCTTTTCTTTTTTTTCTCTTCTATTTGTTTTGCTCTGCCACCACCCTATTGCCGACCATCTCCCTCCACCACCACCACCATGATCGGCGTCTACCTCCTCACATCATCCCTATACCAAGGCCATGAACCCTAGAACAAACTCCATCACCAAAATTTGCAAAAATCCCTTAGCCGAGCCTTCCTTATGCCTCCACTCCTCTATGTTTGTCTCGATCTCAACACAAACTCCATCACCTAGCTATGACCATCCTATCTCCAAGACTAATTGCCTCAAAACACAACATGTCCTAGCCATATAGGGGTGTGGCCGAGCCTATGTGCATAGTGGCCAAGCCCACTTGATGATTCGAACCAATTTTGCTTCACTTTGATCCATGTTTTATTCATTGTTTTGATTTATAATATGATGTTAAATTATGTTCTTATGTATGTTGTATATTTTGGTTGTTACAAGATCTGAATTTTAGCTCATCATTCACTCGTATCTAGTCGTGCCTATTCGTGCTTTGCAAGTTTTGATTTTGTGTTTTGAATTTGATCTCTAGCTTGAGAATGTGAGTTATTCACTCTAGACAATCGTACTTGTACAAAAGTGAAACAATATCACTTGAATTGTAATAATTGATATGCTATGTTATATGCTCACATTCGCCTGTTATCTGACATTATATGACGATATTACCTGATTTTATATCCGTTGCATCACCTGATATTATACGATATGATATACTACTTATTTTATTTAATGTTTCCATCACTGCAAGTTTCCTGTAGAATAGAATCACTATGGGTTGAGATGATACATACCCGAACGGACTTTAGATAGGGAAAAATCGTTATGAGATGAAATGATAGGCTCAAGCGATTTTTATTTATTTTGTTTGACTTGGGATTATGCGTTTGAAGTGATAGAACCCGGATTTTTATTTTAAATTGCAGATTGAAATGATACACAACCGCATCACTTGACCTAGGTTAGAAAATTATATACATACATGTGGTTAATTTTAAATATTTTCTAAAAATTTATTAAGCATTTTCAAATGTAAAAATATGACATTTTGACTTAAATTGGATTTAAATGATTTAAATAAATGTTATAGTAATTTTCTATAAGTAAAATGTATAAGTAAATTAAGGATTAAAATGTAAATTTTGATTTGACTTAATAATTGAAATTTTGGGGTTTAAATGGAATTTTAAGCTTAACTTGGTAATAAGAATATTTATTTATGAAATGGGTATTTTAAATAAAGTATTAAGTTATTTACTGAAATAAAAGTTAAGCAATTTATAATGTATTTAACTTAACAAATGAATTTTAATTTAAATTGGATATTTATTAATAAAATGATATTTTATTAAAATTATAGGTTAAGTAATATCCAAATAAATAATTTTGAAAGGTGAAATGAGTTTGATAAGTTAAAAATGAGAAAAGTTGAAGATATATTGTTTTTAAAGGGTATAGTAAAACATATAACAGAAATTATAGCTTTTCAGAAATGTTGTGGTTTAATGAACTATGTGTTGAATATAACTAAATATAACTACAGTAGCATTTCTGAAGTGCTGCAGTTTTTGAATTTGAACTATGTGTTGAATACAACTAAATATACCTACAGTAGCATTTCTGAAGTGCTGCAGTTTCTGAATTTGAACTATGCTTTGAATATAACTAAATACCTACTGTAGCACTTTATAAGTGCTGCTATTTCTGAAACTGAACCGTTTTTTAATATACTAAAATACCTACCGTAGCACTTTATAAGTGCCGCTGTTTCTGGAAAGGACAATGTTTTGAAATATTGCTATATCTATCAGAACATTTTATAAGTGTTGTTGTAGCTGAAATTTACAATGTTTTGGAAATTTTATAGTTGAATGAATGAACTTTGAAAAGCTACAACTTTGAAATGAATATTATTTGACATTGAATTTAAATGGTTTAAATGAATATGTCTTAAAGTGAAATATGAACCATTTTGAAATTATAATCACGGGTAATAATAACATTGGGTTGCTAAAGAAACCGAGATCGGAAGTTGTCATACTCTCTGCCAACTCCAAAAACCACTTTAATAACCGTTTACGTGGTGGAGATTCCAGAATGAAGTAGGATGGTGGCGACGTTCTATTGAGGTATGTACGTGGACCCGACTCCCATGAGTTGGCATAAGGTGGCTAAAACAAGAGCAATTCCGGGCCAGTGAGGTAGCTGCTCTTATCAGACACACTTCTTCGTATGCTATTCTAAACTTTGTGATTAATACAGTGCGCACCTTTGATTTTAGGAGTGTGGCTCGAGGTGGGCGGTAGTGGCTGCTATGCGTCACCACCAGTCCGGATGCGTAATTGGTATATCTACCCTGGCATTGCCTCGTTGTGACATGTCACCTACCCTAGCGTGCCTTGTACGATTTTGGTTTTGTGTCGTAGCCTGTGGAGTATCCTCTGGTGGCTTCCCGATTTGGAAGGACTATGATACTAGATAGACTACTGGGACTATGTATGTGTTAAGAAGGATATGGGTAATGCCTTAACGCTATTTTAAAGTAAGTTTACTTTACTTCTAGAAATTATTATAATAGCATATATTACTACATAGTAAATAGTTTAACGGATCCTTAGAGGATGGACGATCCCAAGCATCCTTTAAGTTACTTGTGCATTTTAATACAGTTCACTGGAGTTTGTTTACATTGTATAAATATGTATGTCCTGACTCGAGTGGTTTTTTTATTTTCTTACGCTCAGGTCAGCCTGAGTATCAACTTTGGAATTCACCTTTTGGAGCTAGGATACGCTAAAGATCATCATATGTCTAGTTGCAATCTTTTTATTTAGTATTTTTTATTCAGCATTTGTATTAGTGGACATTTATGTATCTAGGATTTCTGTTATATTTACTTTTTAGACTATGGTATTTTGTACTGTTTTGAGACCGTGTTGTAATAACTTCATGAACTACTACTGTTATTTTACTTCCACTGCGAGTTATTCTGATTTATTTGTGCCTGTGATTCTGTGATTGGTTTTACTTGCTCCAAATTATATTACAATATACTATTTTGAATTATTCAAGTCAGACATGTGTGGATTTATTGTCGATTTGAATGGTCCAAAATAGTGGGTCGTTACAGTTGGTATCAGAGCGAGGTTTCGATCCTCGGACCTGTGGGTTATGGGCTTACCACGCTTCCTATGCGCCACTCTAATGGACATGGCCATTAGATACAAGAATCCTACTTCTAAAGATCCTCCAGCTGCTCGTTCTGCTTCAGCTCAGTCTTTTTCTGGTAATCCTAGGAAGAGGAATCCCAACTTTCGCCATCAGAAGAGGCATCAGAACAAAACTCTAGGGTTGGGATCATCTTCTTCGCAGAGGCGGTCAATAGACCTATCTGCCATCACTTGTTTCAGATATAATCAGAAGGGACACTATGCTAATGGCTGTCCTACTTTAGTTGGTGCTGCTGTCCGTCCTCCAACTCAGTTGACCTGGCGTGATCTCTGTCACATTTATCTGCAGCCTAGCCATTTCAAGAAGGACTTCCCTACTCAACAGAAGGGCAAGTCATTGGGTATTTTTGCTGTCACTTCTGCATCTTCTCCAACTCCACCACCTGCACCTACACATGCACCTTCTCCTGCTCCTAGTGATAACCAAGGTACACTTCAGGGCAATTTTCACTGTTTTATTTTCCCGTTCGTGTTCTCTTTGATATTAAAGCTTGCGACAGCTTTATCTCTGTGGATCTTTGTAATAAATTTGAGCATCCTCTTTCTCCCGAGTTTGCTTTTGTGACTTTATGTGTTTCAAATCCTATTGGTGGTCCTGTGAATCTTAGTAGGATTTGTAAGCGAGTGAAGCTTCTCTATTTTGACCACCGCTTCAGTGGTGTTTTCTTTGTTCTGGGTTTTGATGTTATTGACCTATTTCTTAGAGGTGATTGGATGAAGAGGCATGATGCCATCATATCTTGTAGTACCCAAACTGTTTCTCTTGCGGATGATTTTGGTAATTCTTTGGTGATTCAGTGTAGTTTGCCCCAGGTTTTTGCTGGCAGCTTTATTTATTCTCTTGATGCTTCTCCTGATGATATTCATTCAACTCTTATAGTCAAACTCTATCCCGATGTATTTGGTGAAGTCAATTCTTTACCTCCTAAGCAGAAGATTGATTTCTGTATTGATCTTATTCCTAGAGCTCGACCTGTAGTTCTTCTACCCAGAAGAATGGCACCCCATGAGAAGGTTGAGTTGAGGAAGCAAATTGAGGACTTGTTCTCCAAGCGTCTGATCAGACCTAGCCATTCAGAATGGGGAGCAGAGGTGGTTTCATCACTAAGTTCGATGGTTCTTTGAGGATGTTTGTTAATTATACGGAGCTGAACAAGCTCACTATGAGGAACAAATATCCTATGCCTCGCATCAATGATATGTTTGATTAGCTCCATGGAGCTACTGTTTTCTCTCAGCTTAATCTTGCCATAGGTTTTCACTAGCTCAGAGTTGCTGAGGAAAGTATTCCCAAGACTTCTTTTCGTACTAAGAATGGTTAGTTATGTCTTTTGGTTTGATAACGCCCATGCTTTCTTTGTTGATTTGATGAATCGTGTTTTTCATAACGTGCTTAATAAGTTTGTTCCAGTCTTTGTTGATGATATTCTTGTCTTCTCTAAGTCAAGAAAAGAGCACTAGTCACATTTGAAATTTGTTTTGGAGACCCTCAGAAATCATCAGTTGAAGGCTAAGTTCTTAAGATGCCATTTCTGGAGAGATAGAGTCCGATTTCTCGAGCATATTGTTTCTAGTAATGGAGTTTCTATTGATCTAGTCAAGGTTACTGCGATCAATGATTGAGAACTTTGCTCGGATTTTTGCACCTCTCACTGCTTTAACTCGAAAGAATGGCAAGTTTATATGGAGTGATAATTGTGAAGCTGCATTCAATGAGTTAAAGCGTAAGCTTACTTCCACACCAGTGCTTACCGTTCCGAATGGAAATGAGGGATTTCCGGTATACACAGATGCTTGTCGTGAGGGTTTAGGGGATGTTCTGATGCAAGATGGGAAGATGTTTGCTTATGCCAGTAACCAATTGAAGACCCATGAGGCCAATTATGCAGCCCATGATCTGGAATTACTTGCCATTGTCTTTGCTTTGAAGCTTTGGAGGCATCATCTTTTGGGTGCTAAGTTTGAGCTCTTTACTGATCATCGGTCTTTGAAGTATATCTTCACCCAAAAGGATTTGAATCAGCGTCAAGTTTGGTGGCTTGAGTTTCTTGCTTCTTATGATCTTTACATTAGCTATTCTCCTGGGAAAGCTAATGTTGTGGCTGATGCTTTGAGTCGGAAGAAGGCCATGTTGTGTCAACTTATTGTTTCTTCTTCTCCTCTTTTGGATCGTATCATTGCTAAGCAGGATGAGGATAAGATGCTTGGGCGTATGAAGGAGAGTGTTCGTAGCAAAGTTGGTGGTAGTAGTCTTGATGGTAGTGGAGCTCAGATCAATAATAGAGGGATTTTAGGGATTAATAATCGGATTTGTGTCCCGGATGTTGATCGTTTGAGGCAAGAGTTACTTCAAGACATCATCGATCCAGACTTTCTATTCATCATAGTGTGTCGAAGATGTATCAAGATATGACGAAGCTTTATTGGTGGAAGGGTATGAGACGGGGTATCTCTATCTTTGTTAGTGCGTGTGCAACTTGTTAGCAAGTCAAGGCAAACCATCAGAAGACCCCGAGTTTGTTGCAGCCTCTTGAGGTTCCCAATTGGAAATGGAAACAAGTTTCCATGGATTTTATAGATGGTTAACCGAGGACTCGATGGGATAATGAGAGGATCTGGGTTATTGTGGATAGACTGACCAAATTAGCTCATTTCATTCTGGTTAAATCTAGTCGTTCTGTTTCCAGTCTGGCTGAGATTTATATGAGGGAGATTGTTCTTCTCCATGGTCTTCCTATCAGCATTGTTTGTGATCAGGACCCTATCTTCACCAGTCGGTTTTGGAAAGCTTTTTAGGAATCTTTGGGTACTCGTCTGAACCTGAGCACTACTTACCATTTGCAGACCAGCGGTCAAACGAAAGAGTGAATCAGATTCTAGAGGATCTTCTACGTGCTTGTGTTCTGGATTATGGAGGATCTTGGAAGATCATCTCCATCTTGTTGAATTCACCTATAAAAATAGTTATCAAGTATATTTTCAGTCTTCTATTTCGATCTTACCTTAGTCTTTTGTCTATCTCATTCGGTCTTTGAATTCAAGCTAGTATTGAGATACCTCCGTTTGCTGCTCTTTACGGAAGACCTTGAAGATCTCCATCTTGCTGGATTGAATCCGTTAATCATTTGGTTCTTGGTCGTGATGTGATTTTGAAGGCTTTTGAGAAGGTTGAGGAGATTAAGAGGAAGATGAGGATTGCTCAGGATAGGCAAAAGAAGTATGCTAATCGTCATAGGTGGAGTTTGAAGTTTGTAGTTGGTGATTTGGTTTTCCTTAAGGTCTCTCCCTTAAGGAATGTTATTCGGTTTTGTAACGACCCAAATTTTTCGATCCCGAAAATTCCAGATAGTTAAGAAAACGAAGAAGGAGATAGAAGAAGAAGAAGGAAATAGAAAACACCAAACAAAGATCCTCACATTCGCAGCGGATCAAAATATAATATCAAGTAATATTCTTTTATACAAGAAAGCTGTATCAGTAAATTTACATCTTAATACATCAGAGTTTCCACATTTTACAAATATTAGATAGATACAATTCAATATGTCTCAGATAAACAACAATATAATACCGCGGAAACACTCCATACGTTCCTGACATCCAGCTCGCCTCCTGAGCTCCAGAACGTCCTTACCTGAAAATCTGTAATACTCGGTCTGACCCGAGCATTACATCGAAGTAACACCCGGGTCAGGCTGGAAACCAGTGTGAGTAAACCCATCTAACATGAAATATTAATGCATAACTTATTTAAAACCCAGGGTAACTCGTATCAATTTACAAATTCACAATTTGTTATAGACATCACTTATTTCACACATCAATTTTCTAAGTACCAAACTTAGATTAAATGGTCCAGTTCACTTAAATCATTTCATTCCAGCCTATTGATTTCCCATATCAATATATATATAATAAAAAATTCGAGGTGGTTTTGGGTATTATCTAATACCCGACCCCGGTCTCTTCGAGTCTCATGTTATCCTAACCCAAGTTATCTAAATGAAATACACTTCAAACTTTAAATACAGGATGTCACTTTACACAACAATTCATCATCGATAGATAACCACAATATCATGTCCGCCCAAACATATGATACCACAAAACATTTCACATCAGAGACATCAACTCATTCAAGGCATCCAATACCATTAAATCATCTATAAGCAAAGCTTGATCACTTCCAAAATTAATTTAATTAATTCTAATTGAATTACTAACCTCAATCACTTAGATTCCTTCACTTAACATTAATTAATGTCAAATCAATTAATTAATCATCCCTTAGTTATACATCTTAATTAATCATCCTGGATTAATTATCCTTCAATTACATTCAAGTAATTATCATTAATTAATTACACAAATTAATTATTCTTAACCAAATACAGCAATTAACCTTTAATTACTTCACAAATTAATTAACTATAATTAATTACATTAATCCTTAATTACTTATATTAATTAATTACTCATAAATCACTTATCATTGATTAATTAATCTTAATTAATCAACCTTTAATTACATCATTAATTATATAAATTAATGATTCCTGATTACATCTTTAATTATCTTAATTTAAATTAATTACATTAAGTAATTAATCATTAATTAGACCACAAATATTAATCACTCTTGATTAATCTCAACCAGTAATTAACTACCCTTTAATTACTTCATTAAATAAATTAATTACTCCTTGATTAATTATCTTAATTAATCCCTTGATCAATTACGCAAAGTAATTATATCCAAATTACTTCTATTAACAAATCATTATTCAACTAATTACATCCAGAAATTATTTATTAGTTACTTCCGTAAGTAATTATATTTTATCAATTACATTAAGTAATTACCTATCAAACCACCCAATGATTATTCTAAATTAATTAAACTTAATTAATTAACTAAAACCTTAATTAATTTATTTAAACCCTTAATTACTAAATTAATTAACACAAATCATTAATTAATTGAATTAACTAATTATCTATTTTAATTAGCCTAATAATTTAATGAATTACAGATCATTAAATTCTAATTAACTTAAGATAAAGCTTTCCATATTAATGATCAAGTTATCATTAACATAGCATTTAAAAACAATTTACTTTTAAATTTCATTTCAAACTTAAGATTTAAAATAATTTCAAATTTATCGTTTAATAAAATTAAACATAATTCAAAGTCCTTTAAATTAATTATTAAACAACACCTATCTTATAAAAGGAATTTATAAGAGTTTTAAACCAAATTCATTTGAATTCAAATCATCTAAATTATACTTTAAACATTCAAAGTTATTAAAACATTTTAAATTTGATAAAACATTGTTTATCTCAAAACTAGAATACAAATTAAATTTGAATCCATACTTTAAACTTGATTAAAAACTGGTTTAAATCTTGCTTTACATTTTTAAATTTAGTCTAAATTTTTTAAAAAACTGACAGGTTTAAAACCTGTGATCACCAAATGACCTGAGCCCATCACAATTCTTCCCGAGTCAAAACCCTAGATACTTCGAGCCTCTCCCGCAATTGACTCGAGAAATACTCGAGACCTCCTCATTCCCAAACCCAACTCACCAGAACCCAAAAATGTGCACCACACACATGCACCCACGACGCAGCCACTTCCAACCATCAGCGATTATCTCACAAGTCGGCGACCAACCTCACACAAGATTCCGACCATCACCACTTTGATTCTCACTCGAAAACAAAATCAAGCAACCTGGCACAAAACTGGAACATCAAACCAAACCTGGAACAACTTCACACTTGCTCCTCCGACCACCAGTGTGCCTATACCTCCGGCCACGTCTTTGTCCATGTCCTACCTACCATTCCCCAGAGTTCTGTAGAACTCGATCAACCATAGGAATCATGCCGATCAAAAATTCGAAACACACCAAAACTAGGTTTACAGGCTTCAACAACCAACCCTCGTCGCCACCATGCTTTGATCACCAATCCAACCTATTTCCCAGACCCACCGTTCATCCTACTATCGCCAGAAAAGACCCCGACCACCACGAGCCAGTGGATCATCAGAGATCCCTAAAACTAAGAAATCAAGACAAACCCAAACTTCTCTTCCATCCTTAATCGGAAAATTTTGATTTTGGCTTTAAAAATAATGTTTAAGGTAAGAATTTAGTTTACATTCCTGAATTCATAGATTAAGAAGTTTGTATTTTGACTTATTTAAAGTTTGCTCAGTTATCTTGATTTCCAGAATCATTACCAAGTTATTTTAACTTAAATAAATTTTTAAAACTTAGTTCATAATCAAAAAAACAACATTTGTTTATACACTAAGCTCTAACAGTTATTAGATCAAAAGAATAGGGATTTTGTTTGCAAACCTGGGTCTAAAAAAACAAGAACAGAGATATCTCAAATGATACAGACATGCATACATTTACATAAAGATAATTCACATATATATATATATATATATATGCAAAACTTACTTATCTATATCCATACAAATCAAATTTTTTACAGGAATCATCATGCAACATGTTATACTTAAGTCATTTTAAACAAAAATGTTACTCACCTACTTTTAAGATGAAGAACAGAGCATTGCTTTTGCAAATAAATTTGCTGCTAACTTTATTTTTATCTTTTTGATCTTCCTCTTAGCTTTAAGCAGATCCTTTTCGTTTTGATATTAATGTATATTTTTGTTTGTGAGGGTGTTGAAATGGAAGGCCACAAAGTAGTGGTTTGTATATGTATATGTGTGTGTGTGTGTGTGTGTGTGTGTGTGTGTGTGTGTGTGTGTATATATATATAGGGTGGAAGTAGTGTGCAGAGCGAGCTACATGCTGAGATCCTTTTGTTTACAGCCTTTTGCATTCTCTTTTTTTTCCTTTTTCTTTGTTTATGGTCTTATCCGAGCAATGTTTTGATCTGACTTGGTTTTGCTGTGACATTGATTTCGTGTTTTGTAAGCTAGGATTTGATGTTCCCTTTTACTACATTGTTCCCTTTTATGTTTACATATCTATGCATATATATCTACATCCTGTTTGTACTATTTTACATACATCATACGTATATTCCTATTTTATCACTTTACCATTTCATCTAACATATATACATACATACTTATTCATATATTTTTATATTTAAACAACATAAAACTTGTCTATATATCTATCAATATATATACATGAATACTTTATCTTTAATTTATATGGTGGGGTTTTACATATACATATGATTTATTTTTCTGTAGGATTCAAAAATATATAATGCAATATTCAATATAGTTTTTAATTTAATTTATATACATTCAAATATTTTAATTGTCGGAAATTTATTTGTTTGACTAATTAATATTAATATTTCTATAATAAATCAGGTAATTACCCAATTAACGGATGTTAAAAATTCGGGTCGTCACATTCCTGCCCCTCTTTAGAACTTTTCGTCCTCGAAAAGGAACGAAGTGAAAATTTTAATTTACCGTGAATTTTAGTTGAATTATTTTTTAAACATTTATAACTCCTTTTATTTTAAATTTTTTTAAAAAACTTTAAAAATCTACATAAATTATCAAATAGTTTTTATAAAACACTTTTTATAACTCGATGTCTCAACAAGTCTATCTTTGTTCTTATAGGAATTCAGTCATGCGTTGATCAGGCGTAGGACTGAAAATTTATAAGTACTTGGTAAACCCGTTTTCAACACCCAGTGAAAATACTTGGGAAAATAATTTTATTGAAGATATAGAAAACAGTTTTTGAAAATAGAGGAAATATCTTTGGTGAGAATGCTCTGGAAATCATCACCCCATCCACGATCGCAGTTACATCCTGGGTTATGTTGCCATCGCAGCAAAAGTCCATGTAACTGTAGGCACTCCGCACCCCTCGACTGCGCCATGGAACCCTCAACAGATCGCAGTGACATCGAGTTACACTGTCGTCACAGGATAACCCAAATTCCTCTGTAGGCCTCAGCGCCCTTGACTTTCGCTACACACTACACAAAATCCTCAGGAACCCCCTTAGGGTTCAAGGCGGTACCAACCTATGGCACTCCTAAGAAGTTCATTTCAAGGGAGCGCCGTTTTCTCCAGAGCCATTTCAAAACACTTTATACTATGCACATATATTATCTTCCAAATTATACACCTGGTATGAATCTCATATAAATCTCCTTTTCTCAAAATCAATTATCCCAAAATCGATAATTCTCAAACTAGGCTTTCCAAATTTCAAATATTGATTTTACCCAAAAATCAAAAGCCTTTCCAAATCCAAAGGTTCCCAAAATCTTTTTCCCAAATCCTCATAAGATCCTTTATATATATATATATATATATATATATATATATATAACCTTGATAAAAATCTTTGGATCATTTCAAACTTGTATAAAACCCTTTTATACTTCAAATACCTTCAAAAGCCCTTTTCTTCTGGCAATAGATCCAACAAGGGGAAATTTATCTTATATAACAAAGATATATAACTTTATTTATTCCAAATCAAATATTCAAATTTGATCACTCTTTTATAAAGTCGCTTACCAAATATACTCACTTCCATAAAGTAAATTTTTACCATAGAAATATCCAATTTCCACTTTTATTCATTGTATATTGCACAAAATATACTTTCATTTCAAAAATCATTTCACATTTCTTATCCACAAATTCCCAGTATCCATTTCATTCAAATCCGTATGATGTGCACATATCATCCGTACGATATACCAATCTGATCGCTCTCTCGATCACACAATTTCACTTCCAAACTAGTATCATCCACCCAACTTTCTAGTGCAGACTCAGGTCTGGTTTCTTGATCATAAACCGTCATTCTCCTTGCATAGCCATAAATATGATAGAGAATATCCAGAACCAATCAACAATCCATATCCAGGTTCGCCGTCGAAAATCGTGTGAAAAATCCCAACTCGGATCGATAAACTACTCGAAATTCTGTGCTCGAATCTGGATCAAATCACTATGCGAATAGAATAATATAGTACATCCTACGTATTTATCTTTATTGATTATTAGCCAAATCAATTCTCTTTTCTATTCACATTCACTTATGATTTCTATACACTTATTCACAATTGCTTCAATCCTATTTGGATTATCACCTCAATTCTTATCTCAATTGGGTATTTAATCATAAACAGTTTGAACTCTGTCCAGTTTAAATATAGAAAATAGCTTGAAATTTTTTAAAAATAGATAAGTAGTTGAAAAATAATTATTAGTTTGTAAAATAGCTGTAAAATATTTATGTATTGATAAAATAGTTATAAAATAGTTAAATAGTTATATAAATTTTAAATAATTGCAAAATAGTTGTAAAATAGTAATCAGTTATAAAGTAGTTGAAAAACAGTAATTAGTTTATAAAACAGTTGCAAAATAGATAAATAATTCCAAAAGTAGTTATAAATAAGTGTAAAATAGTTTTGGGTTTACTAAAAAAGGTTGTATATATAGTAAATAGCTTGGAAAAATAGATTTGTACTAAAACAATTTATTTTGAAAATAGTCCAGAGTCAAAACTGTTCACTTCCCAACCTCCATCTTCATCAACTCAATTTTAATTTCCGCTTCCATTTAAATTGTCTCCATTCTAATTTAAATAACTTCCATTGAAATTGATTTATCCCAATTCAAGTTGAATTAATTCTCAATTTCTTTCCAATTTTCAAATCAAATTCCATTTGATTTTAAACATATTCACTTTAACTACAATTCCAAATTATTCAAACTAATCCAATTCAAATTTTCCACTTGAATTTTATACTTATCCATCTTCAATTCTAATTAATTCAAACTAAATTCAATTTGAACTAATGAAAACTAAATCTCAACTTTAAGCCATCCCGAATTATATAAATTTCGAGTTAAATTTCCAAATGTTGATTTAACCCCTTAAATCAGATTAACCTTTATTTTTAAATCAATAATCCAAATATTTAAACAATTTAATTCTGAGTCCAATTCTCAACAGATAAAGAAAATTTTATATTGGATTGTACTACCACAAAATATTCCATACATTAATTGACTACATACTAGTAGTTCATACACTACATACATTTATCCAAAATAAGAGTCTTACATAAGTCATAAATCTAGATGCCTTTCTATTACCTAGAGGTTTGGAAAGAACAGAGCCCTAATATTCTTACCAGAATCCTTTCTATAGACTTCCTTTCAAAGTGCAAAGCCCGAACATACACTTCTCAACAGGGTGTCCCCACTTATAACATTTACCACAAAATCTTTCTACCCTGTCATCAAACTGGATAACCTTCATGCCTCCAACTGTACTTTCCACTGCTTTACTCCTCTTCTGCCTATCAGAACAATTCCTAGCGATGTGTCCCGTCTTCTTACAATGATAGCAAATAGTCGACTCATTGACCGGTTCAATCGGTTTACGCTTCGCCTTTCTCACTTCAGGGCAATGACTTAGGAAATGTCCTTTCTTATGACATTTAAAACACAAGGTCTCAGAGCGAAACCATGGGAATGTACCCTTCAATTCCTCTCTTGTTTTACTGCAATTGGCTGCGTAATGACCCTTATTGAAACATCTGTAACATGTGACATTATCATAAGGTCCTGGTTCAGCCCTTTCCTTAACCTGTTTCTTATACTCTTGAATTTCTTCTTCTTGATCTTTACGTGCAGCTGCTCTTTGCTCTCTGCGGCTAACCTTCCATTCTTCACTCTTAGTCATCTCTCTCAAGGACCGAATTCTAGAGGGACTTCCTAACCTATAAATTAGACTTAATTAGAAGAATTCAACTTTTACTCTTATATATATATATTAATTTGCTTACCATGTCATACCTTATGTTTTAACACCTTTGTTTTTTTAATTCCAAACAAAGTTTTCAAACGACTTCTTATTTCAAAATAAAATTACTTTCTAAAACATTCTGAATAATATTATTTATCATTCCTTTTAACAGTTGGAAACAAATTTCAAATGTTTTAAATCTTAGGATTCTAAGTTCACAATTTAAAACCCCACTTCAATTTACAAGTCATACCTATCTAAAAGTTTACTTCCTTAACACATTTCATTTTGCTTTATCAATATTAGGAAACTAACATCCAATATTTGATACAATCAAATATTTGATACAATAACCATTTTATTTTATTTTGGTTTGAACCCAAATTTAATTCTAATTTTCCTTATATCAATGGTACATTCTATTCAAGTCCTATTTGGATATATATATATATATATATATATTTACCACTTAAATTCTTGTTTAATTTCAGTATCCAACAACCAATTATTGCCTTATATATATAAACTTATATAAAAATCCTTGACCTTCAAAACCACTATATAAAAATAACAAGTACGCTCTCATATATATATATACACACACACACACTCTCGACTCATTTTAGGGTACTACTTACCCTTTCCTTAATGAGTACACCCACCAGAGCCAAGGTTCTTGCTTGACCTCGCTCTGATACCAAATGTAACGACCCAAATTTTTCGATCCCGAAAATTCCAGATAGTTAAGAAAAAGAAGAAGGAGATAGAAGAAGAAGAAAGAAACAGAAAACCCTAAACACAGATTCTCACATTCGCAGCGGATCAAAATATAATATCAAATAATATTCTTTTATACAAGAAAGCTGTATCAGTAAATTTACATTTTAATACATTAGAGTTTCCATATTTTACAAACATTGGACAGATATAATTCAACATGTCTCAGATAAACAACAATATAATACCGCGGAAACACTCCATACGTTCCTGACATCCAGCTCGTCTCCTGAGCTCCAGAATGTCTTTATCTGAAAATCTGTAATACTCGGTCTGACCCGAGCATTACATCGAAGTAACACCCAGGTTAGGCTGGAAACCAACGTGAGTAAACCCATCTAACATGAAATATTAATGCATAACTTATTTAAAACCCAGGGTAACTCGTGTCAATTTACAAATTCACAATTTGTTATAGACATCACTTATTTCACACATCAATTTTCTAAGTACCAAACTTAGATTAAATGGTCCAATTCACTTAAATCATTTCATTCCATCCTATTGATTTCCCATATCAATCTATATATATATAAAAATTCGAGATGGTTTCAGCTATTTTCTAATACCCGACCCGGGTCTCTTCGAGTCTCATGTCATCTTAACCCAGGTTATCCAAATGAAATACACTTCAAACTTTAAATACAGGACGTCACTTTACACAACAATTCATCATTGATAGATAACCACAATATCCTGTCAGCCCAAACATATGATACCACAAAACATTTCATATCAGAGATATCAACTCATTCAAGGCATCCAATACCATTCAATCATCCATAAGCAACGCTTGATCACTTCCAAAATTAATTTAATTAATTCTAATTGAATTACTAACCTCAATCACTTAGATTCCTTCACTTAACATTAATTAATGTCAAATCAATTAATTAATCATCCCTTAATTATCCATCTTAATTAATCACCCTGGATTAATTATCCTTCAATTACATTCAAGTAATTTAATTAATTACACAAATTAATTATTCTTAACCAAATACAGTAATTAACCTTTAATTACTTCACAAATTAATTAACTATAATTAATTACATTAATCCTTAATTACTTATATTAATTAACTACTCATAAATCACTTATCATTGATTAACTAATCTTAATTAAAGAACCTTTAATCACGTCATTAATTATATAAATTAATGATTCCTAATTACATTTATAATCATCTTAATTTAAATTAGTTGCATTAAGTAATTAATCATTAACTAAACCACAAATATTAATCACTCTTGATTAATCTCAACCAGTAATTAACTACCCTTTAATTACTTCATTAAATAAATTAATTACACCTTAATTAATTATCTTAATTAATCCCTTGATCAATTATGCAAAGTAATTATATCCAAACTACTTCTATTAACAAATCATTATTCAACTAATTACATCTAGAAATTATTTATTAATTACTTCCCTAAGTAATTATATTTTATTAATTACATTAAGTAATTACCTATCAAACCACCCAATGATTATTCTAAATTAATTAAACCTAATTAATTAACTTAATCCTTAATTAATTTATTCAAACCCTTAATTACGAAATTAATTAACATAAATCATTAATTAATTGAATTAATTAATTATCCATTTTAATTATCCTAAAAATTTAATGAATTACAAACCATTAAATTCTAATTAACTTAAGATAAGGCTTTCCATATTAATGATCAAGTTATCATTAACATAGCATTTAAAAACAATTTACTTTTAAATTTCATTTCAAACTTAAGATTTAAAATAATTTCAAATTCTTTTAATAAAATTAAACATAATTCAAAATCCCTTTAAATCAATTATTAAAGAACACCTATCTTCTAAAAGGAATTTATAAGAGTTTTAAACCAAATTCATATGAATTCAAATCATTTAAATTATACTTTAAACATTTAAAGTTATTAAAACATTTTAAATTTGATAAAACATTATTTATCTCAAAACTAGAATAGAAATTAAATTTGAATCCATACTTTAAACTTGATTAAAAACTGGTTTAAATCTTGCTTCACATTTTTAAATTCAGTTTAAATTTTTTAAAAACTGACAGGTTTAAAACCTGGAATCACCAAATGACCCGAGCCCATCACAATTCTTCCCGAGTCAAAACCCTATATACTTCGAGTCTCTCTCGCAATTGACTCGAGAAATACTCGAGACCTCCTCATTCCCAAACCCAACTCACCAGACCCAACAATGTGCACCGCACACACGCACCCATGACGCAACCACTTCCGACCGTCAGGGATGACCCTCACAAGTCAGCGACCAACCTCACACAAGATTCCGACCATCACCACTTCGATTCTCACTCGGAAACAAAATCGAGCAACCTGGCACAAAACTGGAATAGCAAACCAAACCTGGAACAACTTCACACTTGCTCGTCCGACCACCAGTGTGCCAATACCTCCGGCCACGTCTTTGTCCATGTCCTAGCTACCATTCCCTTGAGTTCTGTAGAACTCGATCAACCATAGGAATCATGCCAATCAAAAATTCCAAACACACCAAAACTAGGTTTACAGGCTTCAACGTCCAACCCTCGTCGCCACATGCTTTGATCACCAATCCAACATTTTTCCCAGACCCACCGTTCATCCTACCATCGGCAGAAAAGGCCCCGACCACCACAAGCCAGTGGATCATCAAAGATCCTTAAAACTAAGAAGTCAAGAGAAACCCAAACTGCTCTTCCATCCTTGATCTGAAATTTTTGATTTTAGCTTTAAAAATCATGTTTAAGGATAAGAATTTAGCTTACATTCCTGAATTCATAGATTAAGAAGTTTGTATTTTGACTTATTTAAAGTTTGCTCAGTTATCTTGATTTCCAGAATCATTACCAAGTTGTTTTAACTTAAATAAATTTTAAAACTTAGTTCAAAATCAAACAAACAATATTTTTTTATATACTAAGCTCTAACAGTTATTATATCAAAAGAATAGGGATTTTGTTTGCAAATCTAGGTCTACAAAAAAAACAGAGATATTTCAAATGATACAGGCATGCATACATTTACATAAAGATAATTCACACACACACATATATATGCAAAACTTACTTATCTATATCCACACAAATCAAAATTTTCACAGGAATCATCATGCAACATGTTATGCTTAAGTAATTTTAAACAAAAATGTTACTCACCTGCTTTGAAGATGAAGAACAGAGCACTGCTTTTGCAAACAAATTTGCTGCTAACTTTATTTTTATCTTTTTGATCTTCCTCCTAGCTTTAAGCAGATCCTTTTCATTTTGATATTAATGTAAATTTTTGTTCGTGAGGGTGTTGAACTGGAAGGCCACAAAGTAATGGTTTGTATATGTATATGTATGTATATATATAGGGTGGAAGTAGTGTGTAGAGCAAGCTACATGCTGAGATCCTTTTTTTTACAGTCTTTTGCATTCTCTTTTTTTTCTTTTTCTTTGTTTAAGGTCTTATCTAAGCAATGTTTTGATCTGACTTGGTTTTGCTGTGACATTGATTTTGTGTTTTGTAAGCTAGGATTTGATGTTCCCTTTTACTACATTGTTCCCCTTTATGTTTACATATCTATGCATATATATCCACATCCTATATGTACTATTTTACATACATCATACGTATATTCCTATTTTATCACTTTACCATTTCATCTAACATATATACATACATACTTATTTATATATTTTTATATTTAAACAACATAAAACTTATCTTTATATCTATCCATATATATATATATATATATATATATATGAATACTTTGTCTTTAATTTATATGGTAGGGTTTTACATATACATATGATTTATTTTTCTATAGGATTCAAAAATTATATAATGCAATATTCAATATAGTTTTTAATTTAATTTATATATAATCAGATATTTTAATCGTTAGAAATTTATTTGTTTGACTAATTAATATTAATATTTCTATAATAAATCAGGTAATTACCCAATTAATAGACGTTAAAATCCGGGTCGTCACAGGTTTGGTCGTAGAGGGAAGCTTGCTCCTAGGTTTGTTGGTCCTTTCTGTATCTTGAAAAGGATTAGTTCTTTAGCTTATCGTCTGGATTTGCCTGAGAAGTTTTCTAAGGTACGTAATGTATTCCATGTTTTGCATCTTTGTCGATATCTACATGATCCATCTTTGATTGTCCAGCCTTCTGCTCTCGAGAGTTTGGATATTGAGCCTAATCTAACTGTCGAGTGGAAGCCACTTCGTATTGTCGAAAGAGGTATGAAGCAGCTAAGAAGAAAATCTATCAACTTGGTCAAAGTGCAGTGGAGTACGGACGATCAGGATTGTATTTGGGAGACAGAGGTGAGCATGCGTGCTTCGAATCCGAAATTATTTGTTCCAGGTACTATTTGCTTTCTATCTTATCATTCCTTGTTTCCATGCCTCATTCCTTTTCGAGGACGAAAAGTTTTGAGTGGGGGAGAGTGTAACAACCCAAAATTTTTAATAATAAATATTTAATTCATTTTAATTAAAACTTTGATTTTCAATTATTTATAATTTGAAATTTTGGAATTTTCTAATATAATTTTGGATTTTGTTTATAAATTATTTTTCAAGTACAATAAAATAAACATTTTCTGAAATTTTTATATTTTGATCAACTAAAAGTCAAAATTTAACCACAGTTGAAAATTTTTAATTTGAATTTTTAAATTCTAATCTTTTTCTTTGAAACTGTACTTTTTTAATATTAATTCTGCTTTTCGTTTCGTAAAATTCCATTTTACGCTTTTTGAATTTGGTAACTTTCAGCGTTTTACACGCGATTATTTTCAGCATTTTTTCTATTTATTTTCTATTTTATATTTTTCTACTTCAATCCTATCTTATATCTATTTTCTATTTTCTATTTTGTTTGGACTTTTAATGTGATTTTTATTCGATTTTTATTTGATTTTGGGCTTGGAAATTCAAAGAGTCTTCGATTTCTTTCCTTGGAAATCAAGTTAGGCCTTTTCATTTGCATAGCCCCTTCATTTTTCCTAGCCCTTTATCTCCTAGCCATGTATATCCAAACCCTAGTCGCCACCTACTTGTCTAAATCATGTACAAAAAGTTTCTCACATCATTTCTCATTTGTTCCTTAAAGAACAAAAATTATACAGTAAATTTTCATTGGCTCCTCCTCCTTCTCTTTTCTCTTTTCTTTTTTCTCTTCTATTTGTTTTGCTCTGCCACCACCCTATTGCTGACCATCTCCCTCCACCACCGCCGCCACCACCATGATCGGCCTCCACCTCCTTACGTCATCCCCATACCAAGGCCGTGAACCCTAGAACAAACTCCATCACCATAATTTGCAAAAATCCCCTAGCCGACCCTTCCTTATGCATCCATTCCTTTTTTGTTTAACTCGGTCTCAACACAAACTCCATTACATAGCTGTGACCATCCCATCTCCAAGCCTAATTGCCTCAGAACACAACATGTCCAAGCCATGTAGGGTTGTGGCCGAGCCTATGTACATAATGGCCGAGCCCATTTGATGATTCAAACCAATTTTGCTTTACTTTGATCCATGTTATTCATTGTTTTGATTTATAATATGATGTTAAATATGTTCTTATGCATGTTGTATATTTTGGTAGTTACAAGATCTGAATATTGGCTCATCATCCACTCGTATCTAGTTGTGCCTTCTCATGCTTTGCGGAGTTTGGATTTTGTGTTTTGAATTTGATCTCTAGCTTGAGAATGTGAGTTATTCACTCTAGACAATCGTACTCATAGAAATATGAAACAGTGTCACTTGAATTGTAATAGTTGATATGCTATGTTATGTGCTCACATCTGCCTGTTTTCTGACATTATATGATGATATTACCTGATTTTATATCTGTTGCATCACCTGACATCATACCGTATGTTATACTATTTATTTTATTTACTGTTTCCATTAATGCAAGTCCCCTGTAGAATAGAATCACTATGAGTTGAAATGACACATACGTGAATGGACTTTAGATAGGGAAAAATTGTTATGAGCTGAAATGATAGGCTCAAGCGATTTTTGTTTATTTTGTTTGACTTGGGATTGTGGGTTTGAAATGATAGAACCCGGATTTTTATTTTAAATTGCGGATTGAAATGATACACATCTGTATCACTTGACCTACGTTAGAAAATTATATACAGACACGTGGTTAATTTTAAATATTTTCTAAAAAAATTCAAATGTAAAAATATGACATTTTGACTTAAATTGGATTTAAATGATTCAAATAAATGTTATAATGATTTTCTATAACCAAATGTATAAGTAAATTAAGGATTAAAATGTAAATTTTGATTTGACTTAATAATTGAAATTTTAGGGTTCAAATGGAATTTTAAGCTTAACTTGGTAATAAGAATATTTATTTATCAAATAGGTATTTCAAATAAAATATAAAGTTATTTGTTGAAATAAACATTAAGCAATTTATAATGTATTTAACTTAACAAATGAATTTTAATTTAAATTAGATATTTATTAGTAAAATGATATTTTATTAAAATTATAAATTAAGTAATATCCAAATAAATAATTTTGAAAGGTGAAATAAGTTTGATAAGTTAAAACCGAGAAAAGTTGAAGATATATTGTTTTTAAAGGGTATAGTAAAACTTATAATAGAAATTATAACATTTCAGAAATGTTGTGGTTTAATGAACTATGTGTTGAATATAACTAAATATACCTAAAGTACCATATTTGAAGTGCTGCAGTTTCTGAATTTAAACTATGTGTTGAATATAACTAAATATACCTATAGTAGCATTTCTGAAGTGCTGTAGTTTCTGAATTTGAACTATGCTTTGGATATAACTAAATACCTACTGTAGCACTTTGTAAGTGCTGCTGTTTCTGAAATTGAACCATTTTTGAATATACAAAAATACCTACCGTAGAACTTTATAAGTGCCGTTGTTTCCGAAAATGACAATGTTTTGATATATTACTATATCTACCATAATATTTTATAAGTATTGTTGTAGCTGAAATTTACAATGTTTTGGAAATTTTATAATTGGATGAATGAACTTTGGAAAGCTACAACTTTGAAATGAATATTATTTGACATTGAATTTAAATTGTTTAAATGAATATGTTTTAAAGTGAAATATAAACCATTTTGAAATTTATAACCACGGGTAATAATAACGTTGGGTTGTTAAAGAGACCGAGATCAGAAGTTGTCATACTCTCTGCCAACTCCAAAAACCACTCTAACAACCGTGTACGCAGTGGTGATTTTAAAGTTAAGTAGGATGGTGGCGACGTTCTATTAAGGTATATACGTGGATCCGACTCCCGTGAGTTGGCATAAGGTGGCTAAAACAGGAGCGATTCTGGGCCAGTGAGATAGCTCCTCTTATCGAACACGTTTCTTCGTATGTTATTCTATTACTTTGTGATTCATATGGTGCGCACCTTTGATTTTGGGAGTGTGGCTCGAGGTGGGCGGTAGTGGCTGCTATGCGTCACCACCAGTCCGGATGCGTAATTGGTATATCTACCCTGGCATTGACTCGTTGTGCCGTGTCACTTACCCTAGTGCGCTTCGTACGATTTAGGTTTTTTTGCATAGCTTGTGGAGTATCCACTGGTGGCTTCCCGATCAGGAGGAACTATGATGCTGGATAGACTATCGGGACTATGTATGTGTTAAGGGGAATATGGGTAATGCCTTAACGCTATTTTAAAGTAAGTTTACTTTGCTTCTAGATTATTGTAATAGCGTATCTTACTACATAGTAAATAGTTTAACTAATCCTTAGAGCATGGGTAGTCTCAAGCATCCTTTAAGTTACTTGTGCATTTTATTACAGTTCACTTGTGTTGGTTTACAATGTATAAGTATGTATGTCCTGACTTGAGTGTTTGTGTTTATTTTCTTATGCTCGGGTCAGCCTGAGTATTAGCTTTGGAATTCACCTTCTGGAGCTAGGATTCACTAGAGATCATCATTTATCTAGTTGCTATCTTTTATTCAGTATTTTCTATTCATCATTTGTACTAGTGGACATTTATGTATCTGGGATTTCTGTTGTATTTACTTTTCAGACTATGGTATTTTGTACTATTTTGAGACTATGTTGTAGTAGCTTCATGAACTACTACTGTTATTTTATTTCCGTTGCGAGTTATTCTGATTTATCTGTGTCTGTGATTCTATGATTGGTTTTATTTGCTCCAAATTATATTACAATTTACTGTTTTGAATTATTCAAGTCAGACATGTGTGGATTTATTGTCGATTTAAATAATCCAAAATAGTGGGTCGTGACACGATCGCTCCCCATAAGCCGTCAACCGATAGCTTTTCACTAGCCTAAAGAGAGGATCGACAACTGGTGGTCTAGTATTTAGTGTCGCCATTAATTATTTATTTGATTACATTTCGAATTTTTCCGATCTGAAATCTTAAAACTCTTATAACTTCTTTGTTTGAACTCCGATCACAATATTTTGTATATGAAAGTTGCTCAGAAAATCACCACGAGCACAATGGTGCAAGTTTCATGGACAAATTTTTATGTTTGCTCAAATTTCATTTTTTGAGCTTTATTTAATTAATTATTATTTGTTTTTAATCTATTTGCTATTTATTTTACAGAGAGTTACATGATAGCTTTAATATTATGAATTTCAATGGCTCGAATCCCATTAACATGCATTGGCTTTAATCTCAATATGTGATGGCTCCATCTTACCAATGTGTTACAACTTTAATTCTCAACATGCTATGGCTTTGATGTCTTAACTCGCGATAGCTCAAATTTCAACAATTTTGATACCTTAACTTGTGATAGCCTACATCTTGCGATGACCTATTCCAATTAATACCCAAAATTTTAGGTGTAACAAAGTTCAAAAATTCTATTCTAACTCATTATTCGAAATTTTTATTTCAACTAATCTGTACCAAAATTGAAGGTCCCTTTGGGCGATATTTTTGCAAGTAGTATCCAAATTAACTTAAATATGTTGACTGACAAATCTATTACGCTTATTTCAATAATAGAAATTTATGAAATTATTCTCACCTATTTTGCTTACTATATTGAAAGTACATCGGTCTTCCTTTTAATGACACACCCACAGCCAATGCATCAATCTCTTTGGGTATAACTATCAAAATCACATTTTGGTAATGTGTTTCTAATTTTTTTAGATTTAAGCATCTTGATATATGGTGAAGTCTATACTCTTTATGGTTTATTGATACTTGTCTTCGAACGCATTAATCTAGATCTACAGAGAGTTGACATATGTTTTAGAGATTCATTTACTCTCCTCCTATGTAGCCTGGCTTCTTTAGGATTGACTATTTGCCTGGACTGTGGTTTTGAGGAAGCCGATAATGCTAACAATTCTTTTTCTCGACACTGATAAGAAACTCATGGTTTCTCTTTTAAGTGAGAGAATTCTTATTAGAAATTTTAACAAGTTGTGTTTATTTTTGGCTTAGTTAATTTCATTTCATCTTATATAATCGGTTTCTATAACGTAGTTTTTGAACCATATCCAATACTAACATAAAAATGAATCAATTTTGAATTCAAGAAACTTGTGTTTATAACATAAATTTTCGACCATTATTCCTTACAAGATCCCTCATGAGCTCATTTTCCACGAAGCCTCTCGATTTACATAACTTGTCAACTCCTTAACCTAGGGCATGTAATGGCTTCTTATGACCTCGTACCTTACCAAATTTCATAAATTTTGCTTTCGATGAAACTAGTTTAGCATATTCAACCTTAAGTACATATCCTTCCAGAAAGAAGTAACCTTACCTTCACTCATCACTAGTCATACTTTTTCCAACAAAGTCTAATTATTCCTTATCAATACATCGTTATGTATTCCTAGGAGGAGTGGTTTTAGATTGAATCTTATTTGTTTTTAGGTGCATTTAGAACCCTTTCCAACATACTCGCCTATTTGATCAAATCAAATTGCTTTAATTCCTTTGCAAAATATGCTTTATACTTTCATTTTATAATTCATCGACAAATTTAATGAAATGGAATTGATTTAGTATCATTAGACCCTGGACTGCATAATCTATATGTTTCAATCTAAAGTGTTCATTAACTATCACTCCAATTGAATAAGTGTTTTTCCCTTAATCTTTTAAAATACAATTCACTATTGTTAAAAAACAAATACTATCATTATAATATATTTATTTCGTAACGAATATTAATAATATCCATATTAAAATAAAACTATACCTATTATTAGTCAATATAAAAACTATTATTATTTAATAACGCACGGTATATAAAAGAAAGCAATCTTTTGTAGTTTGATGCATCCATTAATAAGTGTCATGCTCCCACTATTTCCATTATTACTATAACGGTGCATGAAATATGAAGCTTCATTCAACTAATTAATATAAGCAGAAGTGACCATTCATTCTCTTTATCCTGCCCATGTCTATAATTATTCGCTTTCTTTTTAAACCAGTCGAACAGTTCAAAAGAAAATTCTTACTACAAGACTGCATCGAATTCTTTACAAAGGCGCATTTAGATATCTTTAACATCTTGAGGATATCGTATAATTTGCACTAAAAAACCGGTCAAACTGATATTTTAGCGATCAAGTTTCTAGGTTCTTCTAGTAGTTTTTGGTGTGTATTGCTTCAAATATAATAAAATCCTCATTGTACTCAATCATAGTGAACACACGATCTTGCATTATGGTTTACTTGCCATTTCAAATGAACACAATTCCATGAAGATTTCATTTGTGACAAACATGCTTGCTCACTATACAACCTTTGTATGTGACTGAATACAGATTAATATTCATATTATTTATTTCTTTTGAGTTCAAAACATATAGAAGACAATAATAGCCTCGAGCAAATGAACACTTAAGCGACCAAGTTGTGAATGTATTTAGTAATTGTATTATTTAGCTCTTGTATGGTTCATGAATTCACAACATGCCAAAGGATTTATGGTAAGTATATAGTATATTTCTATGTCAATCCTTACTTGTCCACTTGTATATTTTATTTGATAAATAATCTATATTAGTTGCACAAAATTATCGAAGTAGACTGTTTTAACTTTGTGTTGCATATGTTCTTACAACATTAGAATAGTTAAATGATATAATTTCATTTTCTAATAAGGCTCCCACTTTCTCAAAACACTAATAGAAATGTAGAAATCTTTTGATTCCTCTTGTGAGTGTTAGGACTTGCTTGGCCTGGAATTCTGACCATGATTTTGCTCAACAAATTATAGGCTGCAAGAATAAATCCTTGTTGGTTATGTCGTATAAAACTCCTAACCATGTTTTTGACTTAATCTCGACATCGACATTGAGTTTGCTCAACAAATCGAAAGAGATCATTTACTCGTACCTTTCATTTCGTGACGACCTAAGTATGATGCACATAACTTAAGTTTGCTTAGCAAATACATGCATGTATATTACCTCATCTAGGAAATATACTAATAGTGGTATAAATTACATTTTTAGCTTGAGGTTGCTCAAAAATAATGAGTATGCTAGAAATCTATCAATATATAAATAATATATATCAAAACTATATATTGGAGATTCATTATCTTTATTATATATATATCAGAGTGATATCAATTTAAGGAACGATGTACTTGTTATGAAATACTCTTGTGATTTAAGTGTTCGGCACATCTAAAATCACTTTACATATGTAATTATACCAAAATTTTATTTCGGGTGTATTTAATTTCCACATAAGTTACATTTATACACATATAATTATGCAGGTTTAATTTAAATATAACCTTTATAATTTAATTTGACTAATATAACGAATCTATGTATCTTATCAACTAAATCATATTTAATTAATTTTAATTGTTATAATTAGATCATATTTAATTAATTTTGATTCCTGTTAGTTGAATCATTTTGATTAATTTTGCTTTTTAGCAACTAAATCACGTTTAATTAACTTCTAATTTTTTATTGATTAAATCATATTTAATTAATTTTTAATCCTTCATTTGATTCAAAGTATACTTATCTATTACATTGAACTTTTCTGATATATTTACAAATTTGTACATACACAAATATATATACACATATATATATATATATATATTCCTAAAATAATTAAATAAAACAATCAAAGAAATTATAAAATTGAAATTACACACGTTGAGTTAAGTAAGATACATTAACGAAAAACAATTAAATCAAAAACATGTATACTATGTTTAAAATTTTGTTATGTGTAACTTTTAACATAAATTAATAGTCTAAAATCATAGTTTATATATATGTAATTTAAATAATTTTATATCATTAAATTAGTTGTTTGGTGTTTACACCAAAGTTGGCACAAATACCCAAGTAGTTTATGGAATAGCATAAAATGTAGAAATTAAAAGGGAAACAAGTAAAAAACATTATAGTAGTTCAGCTAAACTCTGGCCAATGTCTACGTAAGCTTGGTTAATGGTTTCGATAAAGTTTTACAAGTAATATTTTATGGATCGGTGGTCTCAAATTGATGATGATCTAAGAAATTTCTATAACAGTACAGAAATTTTGAATGTTGAAAAAAGATCCCAAAATGGTGCCTCTCATCCTCTATTTATGGATAGATTTATGATTTTATGCCCATCGCGTTTTCTACGTCCAAAAAAGGTTGCCTGAAGAGATCCTGGCCAAATCTGGAGCATGGTTATGTACCGATTTAAGGGCCTCATATCAGTAGCGATCTAAATTTTAGCTTACTATGAGTTAGCTCCTTTGCTTCTTGAGATTATGGGCATGGATAGGTATCAAACCATGGCTCTTGGGTCATCTCACTTAGATTCGGTCTTTGCATGGTTTAAAGTACATCACTATTTGGAGAAGGCAGCATCGATCGGTACCAATTTGAGAGGCTTTGATCGATACCAAACCAAGACATGGCTTTGGTTCTTGGCATCTTGACTTTGACCGTTTGGAGCATCTTGGCATGTAGGTGATTTCCATAGGTATTTGGCAAGTTCGTTGCTATATGTTTTGAACTTCACTTGGGTATTGAAATATAGAGTTTTCATTTTGGATTTGTGATTTACTATTTGACTATACGACCACTCTGACCTATCCAAATATAGCTTGGATACAAAGCTGGATACATTAACACCCCAAAGTATACTTTGTATAAACAAGGTATGCTTTGGATCAATATAAGCTATCGACTTCAAACTTTTATCATGAACTGATGTATTCCATTTTGCAAATTTCATTTACAAAGCAGTATATCTTTTCCACATTGTTGCATTACTTTGAACAGTTTTAGATTCAAGTCTCTTAGATAGTAGAGATAGAGCGTATTTTGAATTTGATGTTGTAATTCTAGAAGGTCTTCGACAATCTTTTCCTTGAATTAGTCAGATAGTATTTCTTCGTTTAGAACTTCATCCAATTTTGCATCACACTTCATATTATCTTTTATCATCAATTTTATTATTTTATTTTTCATCCTTTTCTTTCTCTCTCCTTTTTTTAATCTCAGTTCTGTACTTATCTTTGAGTCATGGAATGGTTATTTGTCTATTTTCTTAGATCGGTCCATACTTAACCAATTTAAGGTCCTTTTTTCACTTATTCACTTTTATCCATTGAAGCATTTTTCTAACTACAGTTTTGCCATTGTCAACCATTGCTTACAAAGTTAAACCATTACTGCCGCTAGTTACATCGCCACATTATCATTGTAAGCATAGTTAAGTTCGCCGCCTTTAGATTTGACATACATAGGGATTTGAATTCGGCCTCGATTTGAACTTTTACTTTGAACCAACCTTGCATCCAAACGTTATCAATTTTCTTTAGGTAGGCTACAGTCTTGATCTACTGTAGTTCATCAGTTGTTAAACATCAACCATGTCCAATCGCCATTTGAACTTCGTACCTCCTCACCTTGGATCATTATTCGATCAGGGACTTAGGGAAATTTGGAACTGTTTTCAATATTGGCTTGATTTTAAAAATACTATGGCAAACTCAAGCTAATGTACGGAATTCCTAGGAGTAACTCGATTCATTTGCATGTGCAATCTACTTCGGGTCGACTCTTAGTCACGCTTGAGTTGAAATCGAGTTTTTTGAGTAGCCAAGGTTTTATCTAAATTTTACAAAAAAAACTTTTCAAAAACTTTAATAAGGAGTGGGAAAGTGGAGCATTCAAGCAACTTGTGGCCGAGTTATTATTGACGATCGCGCTCATTGGGACAATTTTAGATAGCAGTCAAATTAAATGCGTTTTGCCATCTGAATGGATAGTTTGTTAGTCTTTTTAAATCATACAATTCACTCCGCTTTCCCTACAAATAGAAATCTTAGTTTGCTTCAGACAATGATATTAACATGCGTTTTAACCAAACAGATTTAAACCAGACTTAGAAGGCAAACATAACGACCTAGAAATTTTAAATTTTTTATAACGTAACTAACTAAATTTTTCATGAAAATAAAAAATTAAATTTTAGCGATGAAAATTTGATATGTGGTATGCGTCTATTTAAGCATAGCAAGTAGCAGATTTTCTTTGGAAAATATAAAATGTTGTTTGGTAGTGAAATTTCAATTTTTAAATTTAAATTAGTAAAAAATTTGATGGAAATAAAATATTTTCAAAACCTGAATGTTTTTTAAAAATATTTATTATTTTATGAGTAAGACATCATAATTTGTTTCGCCAAATTTGGACTATTATAGCTCCGTTTGTCTTATTTTCAGCGAATTAGCAGCAGTTTGGCAGCGAATATCGAGTTTTGATAGGATGCTCGTATCTCTAATATCTATGTACCATTTTGTTCATCTCGTCGTGTTGACCTCTGCATATTCATTTATGAATTTCAACGTCCGATGCATGGCGAAATCGGCGGAAGGATTAGCCGTATCGGTACCATGTTTTTGTTTCCCTGTGACCATTCATTATTCATCATGTAAAACTGTATAGCCACTAGCCTTTATTATTTTTCCTCTAATTCAAATCCGGTTTTACAATTTCCACTGTTCAATTTATTATATTGCTGGTTCGTGTACTCACTCTTATTTTCTTTCGCTGCCTTATTTATTCTGTTCTTATAAAATATAATATATAATATGTTGCATATATTTCTGAAACAACCTATTCCTCATCTCTCCCTTTCGTTCAGTTAGCTTTAGAAAAAATTATTTAATATATATATATATATATATATATATATATATATATATATTGAAAAATGTTTCTCGTCCTTCCCTTCTCCCTTGCACCAGCCGCCACTTCCACAATGCCTTCCTTCTTCGAGACTTGGTTAAAGCCCACGAGCCTCCACCTACAGCCAACATTCCGCCGCACCCCACCTTTCCTCCGCCACCCACACCATAATTAAGCGCAGCCACCCAGGTACTCCACCCTTCCCTGGCCGCTTGAAGATCCGCCTCCCTCTCCGGCTTCCGATCCCCTCAGCCTCACATCCTTGCTCCAACCGGGTAACCCTACCACCACTTCATGCCCATTCCTCCAACCTCCACAGCACTAGCGAACGCCACCCCATCCTCTCCCCTCTCCCCTACCGAGCATCACTTGACAACAGCCAAAGCTGCCTACCTACCCTTAGCCACTGCCGCCAAAACCTTCCATCACCTACTGCCTACCCCTCCATGCCCAGTCACCATCTCACCCTCTCCTTTATAGCCGAGCAGCCCCACACTCGTGATCATCGGCCTTTCCATCATCCACTCCACAGCAGTAGCTCGGCCATCACCTTCCCTTAGCAGCACTTTCTCTCTGACCAGAATCCAAACTCCAGGCAGCTCTCCTCTTCTTGTTTATAATAAAATTATATTTATGAAAGCTTATATACGTAGTTTACATAAATATTTGTATCCTCTTCTAAAAAAAGAAGAAGAATATTGATTATTAAATATTTATTTTTTTTAAAATATAAAATATAGGTATTTTTATTTTAATATATATGTTTTAATAAATATTGATTTTTAAAATATAATATGAAGACTTTATTTTAAAATACGTGTTTTAAACTGAACAATGAGATTTTTTAAATATAATTTAAAGAATTTATTTTTAATATATGGATAAATTTTAGGTTTTTAAAATTTATATATAGTTTTCATCGATCTCGAGTCCACCTTCCCTTGCTTTGGAAATTGACATTTGGATTGTTCGATCGTCGAGTTCGTGATTCAGATCATAGCTCATTGTATTGTCTTTTTCTCTAGCCTCGAACGGAGAGCGATCACTTACGATTAACATTATTATGTTAAGTAAATTTATTTCACATGAAATGACGATTGAAATGTATTGCTAAATTTGAATTTGTTTGTAACTTAATCGTTGAATATGATACGTTAATATTTAAAATTATTCACCTTTGTAATTGACACGTGACACTATAACCATATTGTATATGTATATATTATATAAATTGTTAATCATGATTCATGCTGTAGTTGATATGTTATGTTGTTTTATATTATTATTCTATTGTTCTCACTCTGCAAGTTCGCAGATAGGTTAGGAAATCCCTATGGGTTGAAACGAACATACCCAAACGATCTTATAGATTAAGGAAAAATCGTTATGGGTTGAAATGATAAACCCAAGCGATTTTATTGATTTTGAAATTTGGAATTATGGGTTGAAATGATACATAGACGTAGATATTAAATTATTGCAGATTGAAATGATAAATACCCACATCACTTGACTATATGATAGAAAATTATATACGGACAGCGTTGGTCTATTTTTGAAAAATGATTTCCAAAGTTTGAAAGGAAATATACGAGTTTTGATATTAAAATATAATATAAAGATTTTTATTTTAATATGTAAAATTTAGAATTTAAACTATATGTTTTGGAGATTTAAAATTATAAGTTAAGTTTTGAAAATGTAAAATTTAAAAATTTACTTATATTTTATTATTTTTAAATATATAAAATAAGATTTAAATAGATTTAATAAAAAGGATAAATTTAATTTAATTTAATAAAAAAATTAATTTGACTAATATACATATAATATGTTTAATTATTTATTTAAATTTATATTAATATTTTGAAAATAGATTTTGTAATAACTTTAATAAATTAAGGTTGGAAAGATAAATTGAAACTTGTTTGTAATTTAATTGGTTTGTGAATTGAATATAAATAAGAATTGATTGGAAACTTCTTTATTTTGAGGTTTTGAAAGGTATGATTTTATAACTTAATTTAATTTAAAGTGATTAAATGAATATTTTCAAATTTAAATAAATTAGATATTAAATATTTAATCTTGATTTAAAATTTTAATTTGAAACTTTGTTTAAATATTTATAAAAGTGAATATTTTCAAATTTAAATAAATTTGAAATTGAATATTTAATTTGATTTAAATTTGAATTTGAGATTTTGTGTAAATATTTAAATAAAAATGATTAGGTGAATTTTTTCAAAATTAAACAAATTAAAATTAAATTTTGAAATATAAATGAAATTTATCAAATTGAATTATCGTAGATGTTTGAATATTTATACTTCGAAACCAACTAAATTGGAAGTGGTTTAAATTTGTAGTTCAAATCTGGATTTGAAATCGATATAAATTAAAATGGTTTAATGAGAATTTGAATTGAAGCTTTGGGCTTTTTAATTGAAATCGTTGAACTGAGATTGAATTAAACTAAATTTTGGAACTAAATTTGATTTGAATTGATTTATGGAACTGCGAGAAATAATTCTAATTTGAAACTATTTTTGATGTAAACTATTTTATATATATTATTTTAAATTTATAAAAAAATTAATTAATATATATATATATTAATATACAAACTATTTCTAATATATAAACTATTTTAAACTATAACCTATTTTTTAAATATATATACTATTTTTAAGGTATAACTATTCCTATATATAAACTACTTTCAATATTTAAACTGTTTAAGTGGGAACTGTTATGACTTAGATTAATGGATTTAAATGCAAATACTTTAATGTGATGTTTTAACCTATTTTATGGTTTTGGTTGTGAAAATGAATATGATTTTTAAGGTGATATGATTTCGAAAGTAAATAATGATTTCGAAAGTGATATGATTTCGAAAGTGAATATGCTTTTGAAAGTGATATGATTTTTGAAATGAATATGATATTTTGATATGAAGTATGAACTATTTTAAATGAAAATGAACACGGTGTGAAATAAGAGTTTGGTTGTTAAAGAGACCGGTATCAGATATTTTCATACTCTCTGCCAATACCGAAAGCCACTTTAACAACTGTGTACGTGATGGAGAATCCAGAATGAAGAAGGATGGTTTGTTGATGTCTATATAAGGTATGAATGCAGCCCTGACTCTCATGAGTTAGCTTGATGTGACTAAAATAGGAGCTAAACCTGGGCCAAGTGAGGTCGCACCTCCGATCGAGCAAGCTTCTTTGATACCATTCTATTACTTTGTGATTTGATTTGGTGCACCTTTGGTTATGGAAGTGTGTTTCGAGGTGCGCGGTAGTAGCTGCTATGCGTTACCACCAGCCTGATTCTGCAAAACGGTAGAATCTACTATAGGCATTGCCTCTCATGCCTTATCATATTCCTTATCACACCCTCTATGAGTTTGGTTTGTACCATACATATGAAGTGTCATTTATAGCCCTCTAGTTTACGGAGGAATTACGGTACTTTATAGAATACGAGAATATATATAAATGTATTAAGGGGGATATGGGTAATACCTTAACGCTATTTTAATAGTTTACTTTACTATAGACATTATCTATGTAGTGTATTGTACTATGTATATAAATAGTTTAACGGATCCTTAAAGGATGGAATCCAAACATCCTTTAAGTTATATTTTCATTTCACTTGGTCATTTCACTTAAGTTGATTTACTAGCATAAGAATGTTAATCCTGACTCGAGTGTTTTTTGTTTTGTTTTAGGCTCGTGTCAGACTGAGTGTCATAGCATTTGAGACTCGCCTTTGGAGCTTGGAGCTTTGCTTGAAAATCTTTATCTATTTAGCTTTCAGTTATTTCCAGTTTTATGTTCAGACTTGTCATTTGCCTATGTATTGAGATTTCTATGTATTCGGGATTTCTGTTGTATTTTATTTTAAACTCCAATGTTCTGTAGTAGCTTCGCGAACTACTATTTATCTATTTCCGCTGCTTATTGTTATATTACTCTGTATTTGTGATTCTGTGATTGATTTATTTACTGTATATGCTAAGTTTTGCCAAATATAAATTAACAATCTATTGTTTTGAGCAATTCAAATCAAACATGTGTGGATGATTGTCGATTTGAATGGTTCGAAATGTCAGGTCGTTACAGTAAAAATGAAGATGAGAAGAGTCACAAACTTAGAAACATGCTTAGAAAGGCTAAGAGAGTGGACACATGAAGTTTGATGGAAATCAAAGCTATGTAGACCACTCGGTACCAAGAGGTTTTCTTCCACTTAGCAACTTCCTAAACTCTCTACACTTCGATTACAACTTCAATCCCTTATGGTTAGGTGCTTTTCTTATAGTTTTGATGAGCAATTCTCAGAATTGATGAGAAGAAAGTAGGATAATTCAAGTATTATCGGGAGAATCATCAAAATCGACTCAAAGTCTATGAAAAAGAGAAAGCATCGAATTGAAGGTAGAAAAGGAAAAGCTAGCAAAAGAAGAGGATTTTCAGCTAAGTAAAGCTCTCGGTACCGAGAGGTATTTTTGACTAATTAGGCCAGTTTCTCACTTTTGTCTCCTTCGGCTGGCTTCTAGATGTCATACAAGTGGGCTCCTAAACCTGTGTAGAATATCTCTATAAATATCAACACAGCTGCAGCTAAATAAGGACCTTCACTCAGATTCACACTTTGCATCTTCTTTAATATTATCTCCTTCTCGAAATATACTTTAGAAACTCGATAGTAAATCTAACATCTACTAGATTTATGGTTGGATCTGATAAAACTAGTTATAAACCAGAGAGAAAACAACTAATAACAAAGATTAAAGTTGACATATGTCAAAGAATTTATCGAACCACTATAAAAATTCTTGTGTTGCCTTTTACTTTCATGTTGTTTTTTTCCTGTTTGATTTGGATCTCTACATCTTGGTGCTTTCATCTCATATTTGGGTGTTGGTGCCATGTTTGGCTTCAACATTCTGGTGGTTTCACTGAGAAAGAGCTTTATTTCATAACCTAAAGCTTGGATCTAGGGTTTGGAGAAGATGAAGGGGCCTAATACTAGATCGAAGATTGGAGAAATTCAACTGGAGCATAGAGGCATCCAGAAGGTGTCCTTAAATTCTAATCATTCCAATTGTACAACTAGAGAGAAGATGGGGATAATGATGGAAGAAATGCAAGAAGGAATGGTGGCTCGATAATAAGAGATGTAGGAGCATTTTTTCGAACAATGGGACAATAAGGAATAGCTGGAGCAACTGGAATTCAGAACTAAAACCATGAACTAATCCAGGAGCACCTAGAGTTAGAACAGAGAAAATTGGAGCAATGACGCACGAGAAAATCCAGTCAATACCAGCCTAAATTGACTTGGTACCGAGAGGAATTTACTCGGGGGTACTTTCGATTTGAACTAGGATGAGTTCTAATGCCTGGAACGGTCGATGCTGGAGCCAGAGAGGCAGATTAGAATGTGAATGCATAACAGCAAGAGCTGTAACTAAAAGCTCACTGTAGGAACGAGGGACAGAAAAAAGTTATGGATCAGAGGCTTCCTGTTATTTAGGTTTTTTACCCAACAGAATCAAAAGAAAGTCGAATAGCTTGATGGAGTCAGAATAGCTCGAGAGCGAACCAAAAAAGACTAGAGCAGTTAACTAAGAAAGATGAGATGAAAAAAAGCAAGAATACGTAAAGGTGATGGATTGTTAGTGATCCATCATCTATGGATCACTAACGATCCATAATGTTGGCTCGTAGATTCATGAATCCACTTGCATCATGGTCCAAAAGGTATTTTAAGGAATATGGCTAAGTTTAATGGAATTTCGAGCTAGTTAAGTTGAGAGGCAAGCATTCGTCTAGTCCAATCAGCAGTCTAATGCAACCATCAAAACAATGCAACGTACTACAAAATTACATGAAGATACCAACATGAAATAACAAACGTGATCCAAAAGACAAAGTTTAGAAATCCACTAAGTACATGGATCGGTAGTGATCCATACACTATGGATCGCTATCGATCCATGCCATTTTGCCAGATCGCTACGAACTTCAAAGAAGAGGATGGTGGGCAGCATCTCAAGCCATTAGATCAAAATCGAGCCAAAAACTGTGGATCGCTAGTGATCCATAGCCTACGGGTCGCAAGCGGTCCATCAAATTAACTCGGTTCGTGATGAAACTTACAGTGCACTTTTGTACTATCATTTGCAAGCATCTGGCAAAAAGGCCTTGCCCAATAACTCTCTAACCCCTATAAATATGATCCTACCAGCAACATAAACAGGATCTTCTGGACTAGCTGCTGGAACGCTGCATAGATTATTTGTCACTCTTCTCCTCCCACACAATAGTCATATAGGGGTTCGTTATGATTCTCCAGTGAACACTGGTACTCATGACATGATTTAACTTAGAAGAGTCAATCATACTGTAATCTTATTCAACTTGTAACAACAGCCAATTAATAGAAAGTTATAAAGTGGAAGCAGATTTCATTAACAGCCGAACCACTATAAAAATCTTCTTGTCTTTTTATTATTTCTGCTCTTTTGACATTTAGTCTCTATATGATTGCTCTGTAAGAATATAGTTGGTGTTTTCACACTCAATCCAGGTTATTGGCAAATTTTTTGGGTTAACATTTTGGTGCTTTCATTGAGAACCCAACTTAGGCTAGATCTAGCTATCCACTTTGGATCAGATAGGTTCAGAAGTTAGATCCTTAATCTCTATTCAAAATATCTATTGCTAAGAATCAATGGCTCCAAGAAGAAAAATAGCCACTTTTGAGAGATCCATAGGGGCAGTAATAGCCGGAGAAGAGATGAATCATCAACGAATTGAAGTAAATTGCGCCAACGCAGTTGCACCAATGTAGAAGATCAAGGGCCAAGATCTTTAATCAACGCAAAGTCGTTGCAATCGATGGGTTGAATGGCTGATGAAATCAATCAGAAAATAGAAAACAGCCAGAGAGCTCTTATGAATAAGCTTAATGCTATCTTGACCTTATAATCACAACCTGCTCCAAGAACTATGGCAGAACCCGCTGCTGCTGTAGAATAAGAAAACTAATCCTTTTTTGGTCTAAACCAAAGAAATGAGAAGCAGCCGCAAAGAGGAGTAATAGCTGGAACCATGGGAATCAATGTAGAAGGAAGCACAAATACTCCACCGACCACGAGGCAACCAACTATGAACTTGAACCAGGAGCAAAGACTCCACAAGAGGAGATAGCTATGGACCTCTTCGAGTTAGAAGATGAAGAGCAATTTAACGACAAAAAGTTGGAAGGAAATGCCAATGCATTCGATAATGCCACGAATGTCCAAACTACCCCAATCGGGCCAACTGTAAGCCAATGGGATCCCGAGGAAGTGGCCCTTTCAAAGACAGGAGAGCCTAGGCTTTAGCCCACTCAGCAAGAATGTTTGCATATCTAAACACTTATAATAGTGACTGATAGCCAACCCTCGGACGTTTGAGACATAAATCGCGGATAATGGTCAAGTGACTGATAGATGAGAATAAGAATTGAAGAGATGATGAGTGGTGATCCACTCCAAGTTGGACTCCCTTCACTGATGAGATCTTGAAACAACGGTACCTAGAAAAGTTCACTATGCCAACTATTCCGTCTTATGATGGAACAAAAGACCCAAAACCCCACTGGTACAAGTACAGTTGGTACATGGATGGAGCTTTGGACGTTGTTCTATGTAGATATTTCCTAATTTTTTGGAAGGAATTGCTTCCATGTGGTTCACTAGGCTTCCACCAAGATCCATCTCCACTTTTGACCAACTAGTAATAAGATTCCTTGATCAGTTCAGAATTCACATAGTGTAGCCTAAAGATGTGATGTCCTTATCTGGCCTATTCTAAGAACGAAATGAATCTCTGAAGTCTTTCACGAATCGGTTCAACACTGCAGTAACAGAGGTAAGCAGTCCAAATGAGGATATGGTTTTTATGGCTTTGGTCCATGCCATCCACTCGAAACGGAGTTCGAAAATGGATCAAAATGAAACAACCTACCACTAGGAAGGATTTTAATCATAAGGCAAGTCAATCTTGAGATTGGAAGAGGCGTGGGAGTTGAGTTAGAAAGGAAGTCGACTAGCTTGTAACTGATGAACGTTGGGCAGAGTGAAATGGCAATGAACCAGAACATAAACGCCTCCGAGACCGCTGAAGGAAGTGAAGGGAAATATAGAACCCAAAAAAGGAAAAATCATAATTCCAATAAATGAAATGGTAACAATAAACGACTTAAAGGCTTCAAGCCCAAGGATTACACCCTACTCAATGATACTCCGAAAAACATCTATCTCGCAACACAGGGGACAGAGGAGTATAAGAAACCCCCTTAGAAGGAAGCAAGTGAACAAAAAAAGTACTCGGGGAAGATCTACCACTTCCACAAGATGCACGGTCACAACACAAAAGAGTTTTGCCATCTAAAGAACTTGATTGAAGAGCTGATCTAGGAAAACAAACTTCAATAGTACCTGAGAAAATTGCAAAATCCTGACCAACTCGTGGCTCCCCATGCTCTTAGGGATCGTAGAAACAAAGTCGGAACCAACGAAGAGGGATCTAAGCAAACTGATCAGAGACTCATCATTGGAATGATATTTGGAGGACCACATCTCGCACAGAGAAGTTGGAGATAAATGAAGCGATATGCGAGTTCGTTAAAGCATGCTTCGATGGATTCGTGCCTTACAATCAAAGTTGGTGCTCAAGCCAAGCAGGAGAAAACTTTGAATGATGGTATAGTATTCCGAAATCGGGATACCAAAGGGATCAAAGCACCAACTCTCGTTCCCATGGTGGTGATAGTGGGATCAGGCCCGCTGTGGTCCTACGAGTATTGGTTGACAGCGGTAGTTCTGTGAATATTCTTTTCAAACATACCTTTGACCAGATGAAGATCAGCATGAAGGATGTATCATCCTACCAAAAAAAACCCAAGGAATCACTAGTGAACCCAAACAACCCGGCGGAACAATTGACTTGCCTGCAAAACTTAGGAGGGCGACCAAACAGTCACCCTCATCCAAATTTTCGTAGTTGTAGATGAAACTTCCACATACAATTCCTTCTTGGGATGGCCCGCGCTAACAGATGTCAAAATCGCTTTAGCCTAGTGGTGCCTTACCATGAAATTCCCAACGACAAACGGAAAAGGGATGGTCAAAGGAGACCAATGCACCACCAGAGAATGTTACATTGCAGAACTACATGAATCTAAAAGAAAAGAAAAAGGAAAAAACGTAGGGAGAACTCTCCATATTCGCGAACTTACCGAATAGCAAAACAGAGCCACCACTGACTTAGGGGTCATAGCCAATTTGACAAGGCTTTGGACCTTAGAAAGAAAAGTTCATAGGAGGATCGGGCAGCACCGACAGAATTGACAGTGTCTGTTTCTATCGATACGGATGACCCGACACGGGTCTTGAAAATTGGATCGCACCTTGGAAACAAGTTGTGATTAGAAGTTACCAAATTTTTTTGTGCCAGCTTTGATGTGTTTGCTTGGACACATTCCGATATGTATGGGGTGTTGCTAGAAATTTCTTACCTTGCCCTCAACATTGACCCCAGGTTTACGCCGGTAATGCATAAAAGGTGCAACCTAGGCCCCGAGCGGTCCAAGGCGTTTAGAGAAGAAATAGACAAGCTAATGGCCAATGGTTTTGTCCATGATGTGTCCTACTCTGAATGGGTATCTAACGCGGTTTTGGTTAAGAATTCCAATGGAAAATGATGAACTTGCATCGACTACTTGGACTTAAACAAAGCCTGCCTAAAAAATAGTTTTCTATGGCCCGGAATTGACCAGCTTGTGGACGGGACGGCTGGGCATGAACTGCTATCATTTATGGACGCATACTTAGGATACAATCAGGTCCCAATGCATGAACTCGACTAGTAAAACACCATCTTCATCACCAACCTAGGATTATACTTCTACAAGATAATTCCATTTAGTTTAAAGAACGCAGAGGCAACCTACCAGAGATTAGTAAACATCATGTTCAAGCATCAGATCGAAAAACTATAATGACCCACCATCCGACTCCACAGAATGACGTACCATTAATAAGAAAGAAAGGGATAGAAAAGAGAAAAGAAAGAGAAGGAAGAAGAAACAACATCAGAATCTTAACAGCGGAACGAATAATTATATTAATAATTTAAATACTACATAGTATACAATCACTAATCAGAGTTACACTGAATTTATATCACATACTAGACAGTTATAAACACCTGTCTAGTTATACAACTCAATACATCACAACAAAGAGATACAACACAGAGTACACACAGCGGAACTATATATCTAACGCAGAAGCCTCCTGCTCCATTGCTCCTTCACAATTCGTCAAAGCTAACCTGAATCCCTTGGCTACTTGTAAAAATTTGAGTACCCAAGAGTTTAAGAAAACAAAGATAAACTCCGGGTCAGACATGGGTCTGGTGTGAGTAACAGGTTAAAGTTGCTAAATTTTGAAAATCCTTTTGAAAAGAAAAGGTATCACGTAAGACTTCCCACACATAAACATGGAAAAGTTTTTACCTTATGCTAACCAAAACATTTGATAGGAAATCCAGTGATATTATAATAGTGTCTAGGGTTTTCAAATAAATATGAAATAGCCGAAATTGTTACATTATTAAATTCCAGCTACTAGCCACAAAAGTGGGTAATACAATCAAAACCGTCGGCACTTATTGGATTTTGGATTCCATACAATGGCAGGGCTACTGGGGTACCGCCCGTCACAGTACGTGGCCTAGATCAACGTACCGAGGAGTACGCTCGCTCCCCTGCAACACAAGACCGGAACCATCCCTTACTGGACAGTCCCGAACAAGACAACCCCGAAGTTGGCGTACGTCCCAACTGCAGCACAGCCGAAATAAAAGGGACCTCTAGACAGGGGAAAATCTTGCTCTCCAGTGGGAGCTACCCACAAATCCTTGCTGCACCTCCCCTGTTCTAGCCATTCCCGGTTGATGAGGCTTGAGGCTAAGATTACCTTTAGAGAACACATCTCTTAGAATGCTCATCGCCCACCTGACGATGTTCTGAAAGCATTCAATCCATACAAGTTCGTTCCGGGTTCGAACGAAACTGAAGGCACTATCTCGTTGCACTCATATTGGAATCACCCTCAGAGTCAACGACCATAGCCCTTGCACTCTAAACCACCATCTCGAACCTATAAGTACTATTTCGTCAAACTCATTACAGAATCACCCATAGAGTTATACTGACGTATAGTTCTTACACCTCGAGTCTTCACTTGCTCCACTTGGATTCACGACCTAACATTAATTTGGATCGATGTGGTTTTCGGATATCCAAATATGGAAACCCGATCCCGGTCTCATCGAAATCCAAAGCGTGTCTTTTAAGGACAAGTTGTTTTAAAGGTTTAAAACAATTCAATTATCTATATATACAGATAGATAAACCACAGATTCACAACAGATAATCAACATTATCATCACATCAGATAAACCCTATTATCATTATCAAAAGATAATCCAAATCATCATCACAGTGCAACCAATGCATCCATATCACTCAACATTATTTATCTCATATCTGAGATTCAAACCAATCAAGGCAAACAATATCATCCATCCATATAAGCAATGATCTATAATCACCATTTAATTAATTTAAAGTGAATTAAATTAACTACATCATTTCCTAATTAATTTAAAGTGGATTAAATTAATTACTTCATCAATATAAATCTTGCTTATTACCATTAATTAATTACAAATTAATTAATTAATCATCTTTCAATTAATCACCTTTGGTTAATTATTCCTTAATTACATTTAAGTAATTATCCTTTAATTAATTTTACAAATCAATTATACTTAACCAAATACAGTAATTAATCTTTAATTACGTCACAAATTAATTACTATAATTAATTATATTAATCCTTGATTAATTACATTAATTAATTTCCTTAATCACTTATTATTGATTAATTTATCTTAATTAATCAATCTTAATTACATCATTAATTATATTAATTAATGATCTCTAATTACATTTAAATTAATTACCTTATTTAAATTAATTACATTAAGTAATTAATCTTAATTTAAACCATAATTGTTAATCACCCTTGATTAACTCCATTCAGTGATTAACTACCCTTAATTACTTCACTAAAATAAATAAATTACTCCTTAATTAATTATCTCAAGCTAATCCCTTGATTAATTCACAAAGTAACTATACTTAAATTACTTCACTATCAGATCACCTTTAAATTAATTCCATACAGTAATTACCCATTAATTACTTCTCTAAGTAATTTCTCTTTATTAAATTACATTAAGTTATTATACTCCACAATCATTTATTGATTATTCTAAATTAATTAAACTGAATTATTAACTTAATCAAATCAAATTAAACTTAATTAATTACAATTAGTAATTTATTTCCTTAATTACTTCCATAAGTAATTATACTAGACAAATGATTATCTTTAGATTAATTAATCTAATTAATTATTAAAAATTAATCACATTAATTATTAAATAATCCTTAGTTAATGACCTTCATTAACTATTAAACAACTCATTAATAATTATTATTCTTATTATTTTTTCTAAAATAATTAACTTATGTAAGGACCCGATTCTTCGACTTTCGAAAATTCAACATCGATACTCACTTTATCGACTGCCGAGCAATCGAATGCCGAAAAACCGAACACTTAGGGTTTTAAGAAAAAGAAAGAGGCAGAAGAAGAGAGGAAAGATAGAAAATGGAGGGAAAAGAAAATAGAAAATAGAACGGAACAGAAAATAACAGAACAATAACAGAATCTCACAATTCGCAGCGGAACAACATATAATAATAAATGAATAATCTTTAAACAAAGAACTATATCAGTTATTACAATACATCACATTTCATTACATCATATCATCAGAGTGTACAACAACAACAACAAACAGCGCAAAACAAAAAAACTATATACTAGTAATACGCCATGCCATCCATCTTGCCTCTAGCAACTCCAGAAATATCCTGATAAACCTTAACTCTTGACTGCCCGTGTGGAAATTGGTGGGCACCCAGAGTTTAGGAAGGAAAACAATAAACTCCGAGTCAGTCATGTGACTAGTGTGAGAACTCAAAACAGTTTATTTATCTTTAAAATCAAAATAGAGGAATATTTTTAAAGTCAATTCGCAATGCTTTTAAAAATGAGACTACCATAAGGCCTCCCGCACACACATACAATGCAAACGCAGAATCGGAGGAGATTTCTCCTTATGATAGTCAAAGATGCTTCATACGCATTAAAAAGAACATTTGATATTATTATTAGTGCATAGTGTAGGAAAAATTCATTTCGAAAGTAGAATATAAATCTTAGCCAACATACGACCATTATCGTATGCCTACTATAGCTACCATCCAAATAGTGGTGACCACCATAAGTGAATGGCAGGTTCTACAACTAATACCGTACAGGGTTTCGTATTGGGAATTGGATTTCCAACGAATGATCAGGCCAAGGAACTTCCCATTGCCACATGAGAATGCCTCTGGGTGGACATCCCCGAGAACCAAACCGGATCTCTACCAACACAAGGCCGGGTTACCCCTAACTGAGTAACAACTGACCGAATATGCCATCCCCCGGTCCTTTGGGACCTTTAACCGAGCGCTCGCAATCAATTCACACAATCATAAAGTGTTTTCAACATGAGTAAGTATCTGGGCTCCATACCATGATACCACCCTTTTCCAGAAGGAAATGCACATATCCTAAAGGGCGCTACCCCTCATAACCTTGCCGCATCTTTCCTGTTTTGACCATTCCCGAGGTGTGAGGCTCGACGAAGTCACGTCCACAAAAACATACTTTATACAAAAGCCATGCTTTGGGTCAACAAATGATCATAGAAATGATCACCAGGATAGACGATCAAACAAATGATCCTATCACAAATAATCAACACAATGATCATTTAACAGCAACACTCAGCATGTCATATTACCAAATTGGGAATATATCGCTGATAACCTTCAACTACATAACCTCTGAGCTCGTACGTCTCAGAGAAGGGTGTTAAGCTAAAAGAATAAATTCTCCGCCACCAACAGAAATATATTTGAAAGAAATCTGCTTTATATCTCAATTTGTAATGTCAGACATACAATCCATACAAGTCTGTTCCGGGCTCGAACAGAACCGAAGGCACTTACAAAGAAGTCCTTGCAATCCGGATATCCACAATCTTGATCGGATTTCCCATAACTTAGGGAGTCTCTATACCGTTGCAACTCAGTGCAGAGACAATCGATAGGTCATCCTATCGCTCTCGCAAATACCGGGTCTTCAACACCGATCTTCAATGCTATCCATTACGTCGTATCACTATTCGGAATGGGTAATCCGAATAACGAGCGCAATAATTTAAAAATAAGTGTGCATTCAAATTCAGCAAATCACAACAAATACCTTTCAAAGGTAAATATTGATAGTCGGTTATTGAACTATCAATGGATATGCACGACATCACCAGATTCCAAATAATTTATTTCCCAAAAATATCTTTACTAGATATATAGTTTCAATATGTCAAAAATAAATCAATATTTATTTTTAAACAAATCCACTTTCTTTTATAAATTCCTTAGTGAATTTATATTTCACAATATCCATGCATATACGATTTCAATTTTTTTCATTTCAATTTATCTTCAAAAAGATAAATTCTCAAAATATTCACTTTATATTGGAAAACATTTCCATACTTACTTATTAAGTAATTCTCAATCCATTTATTTTCAACACTTGGAAAATATTCAATATACTTAAATCGAGATTAAGTATATATTTCATTCTTTAAGGAAATCGTTCTCTTAAACATATTTATTTGGGTCAAAACGAATGTTGCGTAAAACATCGTTACGACAACCCAAAATCACTAGTATAGGGATTCGAAATTAAAATAGATATATAAATCCCAATACTATACAAAACATTTCCTTTCGGAAATCATTTACTATAACAACAGTGTTATAGTCCACCATTCCCTTTTATTTCTCGAAAACGTCTATTTCAACAATGAATGTTGAAATCTATGGTTTCGAATCTTAACACATTTTAAAACATCGTTAGATCGTTTTAATTCTATTTAAAACATCACATTCAAAACAATTTCTTTAACATATTATTCACTATTCAAAAACGTGAATATACTACGTTAACAAATTTCATCCTTTTATTCATTTTATTTCAAAGGATTATTCACAGTTCAAAAACGTGAATATAACTCCATTAATAGGTTTCAACAATTTACTTATCAAAATAAGTCGTTTGCGGATTTATAAAACAACGTTTATAAATTATAATTCTATTTGTTTTATAACTACTTCCTTTTATAAATTCCTTTATTAACCTATCTCAATTCATAACTCAATTATAAACCAAAGGTTCATATTATAAGTGAAATACTTATAATTTATTTATTTGCAAAATCGTTCCTTTGAACTTCATAATTATAAATCTTATAACTTATAAGATTCAATTATTTATCCAAAACCATTCTTTTAATAACTTTATAAATTTTATAAACCTACTGCTTATAAAATTCCATTTATAACTTCACCGTTTATAATTCTATAAATTTCATTCATTCATGAAATTCATTCACAATTCATTCTAACACTTATAAAAACTCGTTTTATAACTCAAATATTTTTAATTTATAAATATCGATTTATAAATTCTTTATATAAATCAATTTATATTATTCTTTTAAAACGTCTTTAATCTTCTTTATAATTTCACCATTTTGATTCATAAAATAATTAAATTTTATAAATCCTATATTTCAACTTTTCATAATAAATTCAATTAATCCCGATTTAAACTCTTTTATAAAATCATTAATCCCATATTTTCAAAAATCAACCTTTAACTATATTTCTCAAAAACCATAATTTTTATAACATTAAAATTATAACGTTTATTTATTTATAATGGATCAATTCCAAACATATAGTACATTTTCAAAAATCACTTTAAAAACCATTTTAAAATTCCAAAATTGGTCCAATGATGCTACACACCAAATAGTCAATCACGACAACAACGATATCATATATCGATATGATAATCCATCAAATATCAAAATATCTGAATTCAAATAAAAACTGTTGAGGAATCCAGTTGGATCCCTCCAACCTGTTTTCCTGCATCCACAAACATTAGCACAATACCAATTCCGCTCCAGTACGGAATTATCGCGGTATATGGGATTTAAAATATTATTCGCTTAATAGACGGCGCAATAGGGTCTCATCCGCTAAAAAAAATGCGGGAAATCAACAACTGCAATATATACATATGCCAATATATATATATATTGCTATTATATATAATACCAATTTCACTGTTTATGAAATATTCGCGATATATGTTTTTAATAAATAACATCCGCTTAATAGACGGCGCATAATGTCTATTTTAACAATCAATAGATAACAATCATCATTCAAACATGCTTTCAAATATTTTAAATCTAACTATTTAAAATAAAATCGAAACCGATTCGATTGAGTGAGAAGTTCTCACCTTGATTTTATTTCGTTTTAGCGATTTATTTCGAATAAAATTAAACGGACGTTTAATTTTACCCAAAATTCTCACTAACTCCAAACGACTCCAATCCAATTCCATCGTGTAGTGCTCGTCCATACGATTCCAACGCAACGGGTTTCGTGCGTTTTCGACCTCGTATGAAAAAGTTATGATTTTATGAAGTTATACGAATTAAAATAAACTAATATTTACAAATTTTATTTAATTAATTCCAAACCCACATCTAGACCGTTCATCTCCAGCTAGCAAATCACGGCCCTTGCTTCCTTCTTCTCACGCGCGTGCGTTTCTTCTAGGTCGCGTTCGAGAAACCCATTGCTCCATATTAGGGTTTAAAATCGCACCACCCAAACGTTGATGAAACCCCATCATACCACTGCCATTTCGTTCGCCATCACGTGGGCCCCCTTCGGCCAGAGCCAGGTGCAGCTCGGCTTCACCTACGCGTGGGGAAACACGTCGAAACGTTCGACGTTCAACTGCAAATCGTCGTCGATCGGCAGCTCCATATTTGATCGCCACCGTTGATATTAAAGATCTCGTCGAGCCTAACACCTTTCTAGTTGGAAGATTTCGATATTAATGAATGGATTTGGAGATTTGAGGGGAAGAAGGTCGCGTGTTTCTGGCCGTTCAGCATGATAGTGGCGGCTAGGGTTTTATAAAACCTATTTTTTTTTCTAAAGAGAGGAGGGTCTATTTATAGGAAATTTTTTGAACACTATTCATCCGGGAATTCCGAACTCCGATTTACACGCCGTAACCAGCGTTTCTAGGGTTACCCCGCGTTCCGGACACAATGGAACAGGTTTCGGAAGCTAATTCGGACATCTGTGCGAGTTATGGCTATAAACGTTCAATTTAAATTAAACCGATTTAAAACGATTTTCTAGGCGTTTTAATTTGTACCGGACAAACGGTAAATCCAATTGACACGAAATTTGAAACCTTACAATAATATCACATTACGGATCCGATGAAACTGGTTTCGTCAAAATCCGAGACTTTTTGAAAAATGGCTATTTTAACTCGCCAAATTAATATTAAAAATAATTCGATGCGTTTCGAGCTGCCACGATCAAACGATAACTCTGATTGCTACGAAAATTGAAATCCGGTAATAACTAACTATTACGGATCCAATGGAACTGGTTTCGTCCAATTCTGAGACTGTTCGAAAATTGCCTAATTTCACTAGTCGATTAAATATTAAAATATTCAATTTTCACAAATTAACTTTTAATTCGATTTTAAAAGTTCTAAAATATCATTCTAACTTCAATATGATAAAATAAAATTTTACAAATCATTTTAAATCATATTTAACTCAATTTTCAATTATTTCCATAATTTCACATATTAAATTATCGATTTAATTATCCAATTAAATCCAATTATTCAAAATAAAATTTATCCGACTTATAATTTCACTTATTAATATTTAAAATTAATTAAATATTCAAATTTTAATTACTAAAAATCCTGGGTCGTTACAATCTTCCCCCTTAAAAGAATTTCGTCCTCGAAATTACCAAGTAAGAAAAGTTACAGAATTTATTAACTTTCCAAAATCCATGGTTAAATTTCTTACAATAACTTTACTAAGTTTTCAAATCATACTTAGTTATCTTTTCAAAAACAACTACTATTGTTTAACTTTCAATTCCAAATCAAAGTTATAGTTTCCAAAATTTTCCAATTTTCTCAAAAAAAATTCTAACGCCTTAAATTTTCGAAAAAATTCGCCATAGTCTCCTTTGCGCGGCTCGATCCGAAAAAAAAATGACAGTATATATATCACAAATATACATCTCATTAAGTAATGAGGCATCCCGAAGGGAAAAAAGTATAAAAGTACTGTATGTAATCCGAGATATGTACCTTATTATATTATTAGCGAGCGTATACGGCTAATATAGCGCGAAAGCGAGCTCCAAATGCGAAGCAAACGCGATCCGCACCTACTAAACACTCAACAACCAAATGAGAATCATGTATATATGAAAATAGTATGAATACACAACATATAGCAACATAATACTATATATGCCAACATAGCAAATGCAAACAAACAACAAATGCAAACAAACAACAAATGCAAACATCAACCAACTATCATCCATAACCAATAAATATTCATTCATATTCTCATTAATACTCAATGAAATAGGTTTTCAATTTAAATCACTTTTGATACATTAACAGTGGATGTTCTTACTAACATTCATTTTCAATTAGTTTATATTCACTAATTTATATTCAAGTTGGTTCACTTCCAAATTAAATTCAATTCTATTTAAGATTCACTTAACTTCCAATTGAATTCCAATTATTTTAGCTTCCAATTTCATTAATTCTTAATGAATTATATACAATCAACTAACAATCATATAACAACCAATGTATACCAATTACAACCAAATTTATTTGCTCATATTCATTCAATTTGGTTTAATACCTTTACTTTCAATTGGTTCAATTAAATTGATTTTCATTCAATTATTCAACTTTCCAATAACATTCGATTTTAATGAATTAACACTTACATTCATTATTTCATATCAATTTAATTTATATTCAATTGATTAACATTTTATCCATTAATTCAATTCAATTTACAAAAGTTGAATTTCATTACATAATATCATCAGAGTGTACAACAACAACAACAAACAGCGCAAAACAAAAAAACTATATACTAGTAATACGCCATGCCATCCATCTTGCCTCCAGCAACTCCAGAAATATCCTGATAAACCTTAACTCTTGACTGCCCGTGTGGAAATTGGTGGGCACCCAGAGTTTAGGAAGGAAAACAATAAACTCCGAGTCAGTCATGTGACTGGTGTGAGAACTCAAAACAGTTTATTTATCTTTAAAATCAAAATAGAGGAATATTTTTAAAGTCAATTCGCAATGCTTTTAAAAATGAGACTACCATAAGGCCTCCCGCACACACACACAATGCAAACGCAGAATCGGAGAGATTTCTCCTTATGATAGTCAAAGATGCTTGATACGCATTAAAAAGAACATTTGATATTATTATTAGTGCATAGTGTAGGAAAAATTCATTTCGAAAGTAGAATATAAATCTTAGCCAACATACGACCATTATCGTATGCCTACTATAGCTACCATCCAAACAGTGGAGACCACCATAAGTGAATGGCAGGTTCTACAACTAATACCGTACAGGGTTTCGTATTGGGAATTGGATTTCCAACGAATGATCAGGCCAAGGAACTTCCCATTGCCACATGAGAATGCCTCTGGATGGACATCCCCGAGAACCAAACCGGATCTCTACCAACACAAGGCCGGGTTACCCCTAACTGAGTAACAACTGACCGAATATGCCATCCCCCGGTCCTTTGGGACCTTTAACCGAGCGCTCGCAATCAATTCACACAATCATAAAGTGTTTTCAACATGAGTAAGTATATGGGCTCCATACCATGATACCACCCTTTTCCAGAAGGAAATGCACATATCCTAAAGGGCGCTACCCCTCATAACCTTGCCGCATCTTTCCTGTTTTGACCATTCCCGAGGTGTGAGGCTCGACGAAGTCACGTCCACAAAAACATACTTTATACAAAAGCCATGCTTTGGGTTAACAAATGATCATAGAAATGATCACCAGGATAGACGATCAAACAAATGATCCTATCACAAATAATCAACACAATATTCATTTAACAGCAACACTCAGCATGTCATATTACCAAATTGGGAATATATCGCTGATAACCTTCAACTACATAACCTCTGAGCTCGTACGTCTCAGAGAAGGGTGTTAAGCTAAAAGAATAAATTCTCCGCCACCAACAGAAATATATTTGAAAGAAATCTGCTTTATATCTCAATTTGTAATGTCAGACATACAATCCATACAAGTCTGTTCCGGGCTCGAACAGAACCGAAGGCACTTACAAAGAAGTCCTTGCAATCCGGATATCCACAATCCTGATCGGATTTCCCATCACTTAGGGAGTCTCTATACCATTGCAACTCAGTGCAGAGACAATCGATAGGTCATCCTATCGCTCTCGCAAATACCGGGTCTTCAACACCGATCTTCAATGCTATCCATTACGTCGTATCACTATTCGGAATGGGTAATCCAAATAACGAGCGCAATAATTTAAAAATAAGTGTGCATTCAAATTCAGCAAATCACAACAAATACCTTTCTAAGGTAAATATTGATAGTCGGTTATTGAACTATCAATGGATATGCACGACATCACCAGATTCCAAATAATTTATTTCCCAAAAATATCTTTACTAGATATATAGTTTCAATATGTCAAAAATAAATCAATATTTATTTTTAAACAAATTCCACTTTCTTTTTTAAATTCCTTAGTGAATTTATATTTCACAATATCCATGCATATACGATTTCAATTTTTTTCATTTCAATTTATCTTCAAAAAGATAAATTCTCAAAATATTCACTTTATATTGGAAAACATTTCCATACTTACTTATTAAGTAATTCTCAATCCATTTATTTTCAACACTTGGAAAATATTCAATATACTTAAATCGAGATTAAGTATATATTTCATTCTTTAAGAAAATCGTTCTCTTAAACATATTTATTTGGGTCAAAACGAATGTTGCGTAAAACATCATTACGACAACCCAAAATCACTAGTATAGGGATTCGAAATTAAAATAGATATATAAATCCCAATACTATACAAAACATTTCCTTTCGGAAATCATTTACTATAACAACAGTGTTATAGTCCACCATTCCCTTTTATTTCTCGAAAGCGTCTATTTCAACAATGAATGTTGAAATCTATGATTTCGAATCTTAACACATTTTAAAACATCGTTAGATCGTTTTAATTCTATTTAAAACATCACATTCAAAACAATTTCTTTAACATATTATTCACTATTCAAAAACGTGAATATACTACGTTAACAAATTTCATCCTTTTATTCATTTTATTTCAAAGGATTATTCACAGTTCAAAAACGTGAATATAACTCCATTAATAGGTTTCAACAATTTACTTATCAAAATAAGTCGTTTGCGGATTTATAAAACAACGTTTATAAATTCTAATTCTATTTGTTTTATAACTACTTCCTTTTATAAATTCCTTTACTAACCTATCTCAATTCATAACTCAATTATAAACCAAAGGTTCATATTATAAGTGAAATACTTATAATTTATTTGTTTGCAAAATCGTTCCTTTGAACTTCATAATTATAAATCTTATAACTTATAAGATTCAATTATTTATCCAAAACCATTCTTTTAATAACTTTATAAATTTTATAAACCTACTGCTTATAAAATTCCATTTATAACTTCACCGTTTATAATTCTATAAATTTCATTCATTCATGAAATTCATTCACAATTCATTCTAACACTTATAAAAACTCGTTTTATAACTCAAATATTTTTAATTTATAAATATCGATTTATAAATTCTTTTATATAAATCAATTTATATTATTCTTTTAAAACATCTTTAATCTTCTTTATAATTTCACCATTTTGATTCATAAAATAATTAAATTTTATAAATCCTATATTTCAACTTTTCATAATAAATTCAATTAATCCCGATTTAAACTCTTTTATAAAATCATTAATCCCATATTTTCAAAAATCAACCTTTAACTATATTTCTCAAAAACCATAATTTTTATAACATTAAAATTATAACGTTTATTTATTTATAATGGATCAATTCCAAACATATAGTGCATTTTCAAAAATCACTTTAAAAACCATTTTAAAATTCCAAAATTGGTCCAATGATGCTACACACCAAATAGTCAATCACGACAACAACGATATCATATATCGATATGATAATCCATCAAATATCAAAATATCTGAATTCAAATAAAAACTGTTGAGGAATCCAGTTGGATCCCTCCAACCTGTTTTCCTGCATCCACAAACATTAGCACAATACCAATTCCGCTCCAGTACGGAATTATCGCGGTATATGGGATTTAAAATATTATCCGCTTAATAGACGGCGCAATAGGGTCTCATCCGCTAAAAAAATGCGGGAAATCAACAACTGCAATATATACATATGCCAATATATATATATATTGCTATTATATAATACCAATTTCACTGTTTATGAAATATTCGCGGTATATGTTTTTAATAAATAACATCCGCTTAATAGACGGCGCATAATGTCTATTTTAACAATCAATAGATAACAATCATCATTCAAACATGCATTCAAATATTTTAAATCTAACTATTTAAAATAAAATCGAAACCGATTCGATTGAGTGAGAAGTTCTCACCTTGATTTTATTTCGTTTTAGCGATTTATTTCGAATAAAATTAAACGGACGTTTAATTTTACCCAAAATTCTCACTAACTCCAAACGACTCCAATCTAATTCCATCGCGTAGTGCTCGTCCATACGATTCCAACGCAACTGGTTTCGCGCGTTTTCGACCTCGTATGAAAAAGTTATGATTTTATGAAGTTATACGAATTAAAATAAACAAATATTTACAAATTTTATTTAATTAATTCCAAACCCACATCTAGACCGTTCATCTCCAGCTAGCAAATCACGGCCCTTACTTCCTTCTTCTCACGCGCGTGCGTTTCTTCCAGGTCGCGTTCGAGAAACCCATTGCTCCATATTAGGGTTTAAAATCGCGCCACCCAAACGTTGATGAAACCCCATCATACCACTGCCATTTCGTTCGCCATCACGTGGGCCCCCTTCGGCCAGAGCCAGGTGCAGCTCGGCTTCACCTACGCGTGAGGAAACACGTCGAAACGTTCGACGTTCAACTGCAAATCGCCGTCGATCGGCAGCTCCATATTTGATCGCCACCGTTGATATTAAAGATCTCGTCGAGCCTAACACCTTTCTAGTTGGAAGATTTCGATATTAATGAACGGATTTGAAGATTTGAGGGGAAGAAGGTCGCGTGTTTCTGGCCGTTTAGCATGGTAGTGGCGGCTAGGGTTTTATAAAACCTATTTTTTTTCTAAAGAGAGGAGGGTCTATTTATAGGAAATTTTTTGAACACTATTCATCCGGGAATTCCGAACTCCGATTTACGCGCCGTAACCAGCGTTTCTAGGGTTTACCCGCGTTCCGGACACGATGGAACAGGTTTCGGAAGCTAATTCGGACATCTATGCGAGTTATGGTTATAAACGTTCAATTTAAATTAAACCAATTTAAACGATTTTCTAGGCGTTTTAATTTGTACCGGACAAACGGTAAATCCAATTGACACGAAATTTGAAACCTTACAATAATATCACATTACGGATCTGATGAAACTAGTTTCGTCAAAATCCGAGACTTTTTGAAAAATGGCTATTTTAACTCGCCAAATTAATATTAAAAATAATTCAATGCGTTTCGAGCTGCCACGATCAAACGATAACTCCAATTGCTACGAAAATTGAAAACCGGTAATAACTAACTATTACGGATCCAATGGAACTGGTTTCGTCCAATTCTGAGACTGTTCGAAAATTGGCTAATTTCACTAGTCGATTAAATATTAAAATATTCAATTTTCACAAATTAACTTTTAATTCGATTTTAAAAGTTCTAAAATATCATTCTAACTTCAATATGATAAAATAAAATTTTACAAATCATTTTCAATCATATTTAACTCAATTTTCAATTATTTCCATAATTTCACATATTAAATTATCGATTTAATTATCCAATTAAATCCAATTATTCAAAATAAAATTTATTCGACTTATAATTTCACTTATTAATATTTAAAATTAATTAAATATTCAGATTTTAATTACTAAAAATCCTGGTCGTTACAACTTATTTTAAATCATTATTAATTTCAAATTAATTAATCATTAATAACTCACTAATTAACCCTTAATTAATTAAATAATTAAGTGTTAATCAAAACTTAATTAATCCATTATTACTTGATTAATTAATTATTAATCATTAATTAAAACTAATCGTATTTAATTAATTATTCTTAATTACAAGTTAATTATTAAAAAATAATAATTAATCTTAAACCCTTAAGATTAAACCCTTAATTACCATTTAATTAATTTATTAAAATAAATTAATTACTCATTTAATTATCCTAATAATTAAATGAAATACAGATCATTAAATTAAAATTTAACTTTAACAAGTTTTAAAATTAATTTAAAACCTTTTTAAAATTACATGATAAATAATACTCTTCTTATAAAAGAAATTTTACAAGGGTTAAAAATCAAATTTCTTTTTAATTCAAAATATTTAAATTTTTACTTAATCATTCAAAATTGTTAAACACTTAATATTTTAAAATTTAAATTTATTTTAGAACCAAAGATTCAAATTCAGATTTGAATTAGTTTAAACTTTGTTTAAACATTTCTTTACATTCAATTTCCAATTAAAATTCAAATTTTCTTTTAGAAATATTTTAAACAATAAATCACTTATAGTATTTTAAACAATTTAAATTTAAAAACTTATTCATTTCCATCTTAATATTCAAATAAAACTTGAATCCATAGTTTAAAATTAGATTTAAAACATATTTTAAGTCTTGCTTTATACTTTTTTAAAAAAATTCAGTTTAGATTTAGTAATCATAACAGGATTTTCTAACCTGTAAACTGACTCGAATCCAAATAATTCACTCGAGTAAAACACTAAATGAACTCAAGTAAACTCGAGTAACCTTCCATTTGAAAAACATTCAAACTAAACTGACAGGTTTAATACATAAACCTGTATCATCCATTCTTCCCCCCTGATCCCACAACAACTTCAACTTCGAGTAGAAACACGAGACAACCCAAACAAAACTCGAGTATCCCTTCTCTCCAAACACATCTGATACGCCAAGATCCGTGCACCTGCACCATCGCGGCAACCCACTCCGACCGTTCACGACCATATGCGTAAGTCGCTAATCACCCCCTAGCCTAATTCCGATCATCCAAGAAACTGCAGAATCCCTAAATCGAATTTAAGCATTCGAGCTCAAAAATTTGAACAGTGTCGAATCTGGAAACACCACAATCTCAAGATTCCGGCCACCATAGATTTTGTTCTTCCACCATCACCTTCGACAAGCAACCCACCATCAACCCCTTAAATCTGGAACAGCTCGGTCAATCATAGGAGTCGAGGTGCATAATCTTTTCCAGATGAACAAACTAGGGTTTAAAAAATTTGATTCAAAATTATCACTGCCCAAAGCTTTAATTCCTAATCCAATATTTTTCCCTACAACCTCGATCGTCACTCCATCGCCAGGATAAACCATGGCCACCCAAACTCTCTAGATCGACAGAAGCACCCCTAAATATGATTTCTGGTTAAACCAGAAATGCTCTTCCAATTTCAAACTAAAATTTCTGATTTCAGTTTTAAAATTCAAGTATTAGTTTAAGTAATTGATTTATACTCTTGAATTAATAAAACTGGGTGATCAAATTTCTATTTACAAAAAGTTGTTCTGTTATATTTTGACTTACAGAGTAAATTAAAGATATATTTTTCTTCAAACAAATTTGATTTTATATCTTAAATAAAATTTAAACTTTAACTTATATTACATACCATATTTTGATTTAATCCTTAATCTTAACACATATTAAATCAAATAGATGGATATCTTAAGCAATTCATAAGTCTGAAACTTAAGTGCAGATCAATGAATTTACAGTAACATGTACCACTACATACATTCAGTAATGAACACATAAAGAACATACACAGACATTTATTTCCAGAGTAAATAAACAACTAAATTTATACTTAAGTTTGTAAATGTTACTTACCAGTATTTTATATGAGCAGAGAAACCATGATTTGAAAAGCTCGAAACTGAAGGATGCTTTGAACTTGAGTTATTGAAATTTGCATTTGAACTTAAAACTGCAGTTTGCTCTTTTTTTTTAAACTTCCATCTTGCTTACTGTAATGCTTTCTAATTTACATGTATACTTCCAGATTCGTTTGCATTTTTCCCAGAGAAAGCAGAAAAAGGAAAATGCAGGCTTTGATTTAACTTTGTTGTTGCATGTAGGATTGGGAATTTGCAGAATTGATGATATGGCTTCAGATGATTTCAGAAGCATGCAGATTTTTGAGGGGATTTGCAAATTGATTACAGGTTAAGGAAATTTAAGAGGATACAGTTGTACTTTGATTTGCAAAAAAATGAATTTCAGGTTGAGGAAATATTGGTGCAGGTGGGTTCTTTGAGGGGATTACAGATTTGTTTGAACAGATATTCTCTGATTTGAATGGAGATGATTTCAGATTTCATAGCTGAAGATTTTCTTAAGTTTGAAAAAGAAAAATGAGATGAGAAGAAATGTATTAATATAAGTAGATTTTTAATTTTATCACAATAAAAGAAAATCTAAATAGGACACTTGTTTTAAATTTAAACATTTGTCACTTTAGTTTATTTTAAGACTAACACATGTCAACAAGGGTGTTTTAGAGATATACACATGTAATTTAAGAATATTTTAGTTTTAATTTAATATTGTTTATAAATACTTTTAAATCTTAATTTATTATTTCTTATGTACATATAAATTAGTTTATCTCTTTTTAAATTGAAAAGAAATGAAAACAAACAAATTAAAAATATAGCTTATTCAAAAATATTGAAGTATTTATTCTATTTAATTTTAGAACATTTAATCCAAATTTTAAATTAATTTATCAAATCAAATTTTAAAAATCAAGTTATATATAGATGCATATATAACTCTTATTAAAATTAAAAATAACAAATCCTATCTCTAACAAAATTTAGTTATGTTTATAAAAACTTAGTATTATCATTATCATTTGAAAATAACAAATTAAACAATATTAAATAATTTATAAAAGAGATTATAAACAAATTAAGATCATTTGTAATTTTTATTTTAAATTCTTATATATATATAAATTCAAACAATATTTAAAAATAAAATAAAACCAACCTTTTAATGTTAATCTAATTTAAATTCATGTTTAAGTTGATTAAAATATAAATCTAAACAAATAAGATTTTTCTTTAATATAAACTATATAATTATCTATTAAATTGTTTTGAAAAGTTAAATGTTAATTTTAAATCAAATTTCCAACTTACTAAATATATATTAAAATTAGAAAATTAATTTATTTACTAGGTACAAAACCAAAGTTCATCAATTTACAATATATACAAATATATATATATATTGTAAACAGTTGATAATTTATTTATTTTAAAAAGATAAAATCTTCCAATTTAAATATTTATTAAAAGATGATTATTAGATCAATTCAAATTTTATCATCAAAAATTATCAAATCAAATTAATTTCTAGCACGGATTATTAAATTTATATTGCCAAATTTCCAGGATATCACAAAAACCATAGAGGTCTATGTGGATGACATGTTGATGAAATCAAAAGTAGTAACCAATCACTTAGATAATCTCGCCAAAATGTTTGAAATACTCCGAAAGTATGGAATGAAACTCAATCCACTCAAATGTCACTTTGGGGTAGCCTTTTGAAAGTTCTTGGGATTCATAATGAGCACCAAAGGCAATGAAGCGAACTCAGAGCAAATACTGCCTTACAAGAAGTCCAAGCCTCGAAGAACAAGAAGGAATTACAAAGCTTGAATGGGAAAGTCGCACCGCTAAGCTGGTTCATCTCGAAAGCCACCGACAAATGCATACCATTCTTTGATGCATGAAACAAAGGAAAGAAGAACTTAGAATGGAATGAGGCTTGTCAAACCGCATTTGAAGAACTGCTGCGATGCATGGAAACCCCGCCAATCCTATCAAAGCCGGTGGATGGAGTGGACTTGTTCATCTACTTTGTAGTCTCACCTCATACGTTGAGAGCTGCCATTATGCGTGAAGAAACTAGGATCTAGCGTCCCGTTAGCAAGCGGTTCGCTGGAGCAGAGAAAAAAGCTAGCATATTGCCTCTTGATCGCGTCTAGGAAGTTACGACCGTATTTCCAGGCGCACTTGATTAAAGTACTGACTGATCAACCTTTAAAAATGTATTATACCGACCCGAGGCTTTTGGGCGGCTCCTTAAATGGAATATCGAATTGAGCTAATATGATATCACATACCATTTGGAAACGGCAATCAATGTGCAAGCATTGGCGGATTTCATCGCCGAATTTACCATGCAGGATGATGAAGAAGAAAAACCACTGGAAGCAGAAACATGACGGAAACACCTTCGTCGATGGCGCGTCTAATAACCTTTTCTCGAGGCAGGGGTAGTGCTTGAAACACCCAAAGGATGAGCCCTTTGCTACGCCCTATGCTTGGAATTCCCTACGAAAAACAATGAAGCAGAATATGTGATAGCAGGGTTGAAAGTCGTAAAGGAACTTAGAATAAAGTCCATTCACATCTACAGCAATTCTCAACTAGTCATCTGCCAAGTGAAAGGTGAATTCTAGGCTTAAGGGGAGAACCTTGCCCCATATCTATCTAAATTACAAAAGTTGCTGAACGACATCGAGCACTAGACCATAACTCATATCTCGAGAGAGAAAAACACGAAGGCTGATTACTTAGCCAAAGTGGCTAGCCTTGGAGAAGCTCAAACGTTGGGACTAGTCCCGGTTGAGACCTTGACCATTCTAAGAACAAGCGAAATGGATATTGGTTGGATTTTTGAAAGCACTGTCAAACCAGAAACGTGGATGACGCCGATCAAAGATTTTTTTGCTTACAGGAACTCTTCCCATAGATAGAAACCAACGGAAAAAGCTTCTTCGAAAGGCACCACAATTCATAATACAGGATAGGATACTCTACTGAAGGGGCTTCTCTACCCCCTTGCTTAGATGTGTGGCCGATGATGAAGCGCGGTGGATCTTGAAGAAAGTTCATAAAGGCGACTGCGGAGACCATATAGGGGGAAACGCTTGCAAAGAAAATCCTCCGATATGGATATTTTTGGACAACGATAAAATGGATGCAATAGATTATGCCAGACAGTGTGAACAATGCCAAAGATTCAGCAAAATTAAAAGAACTCCCTTAACAGGGCTAATGTAGATAGTCAGCCCATGGCCATTCGTAATATGGAGAATTGGCATTATTGGCGTATTGCCAATGGCTAAAGGAGAGGTCAAATATGTTATAATTGCAGTTGACTACTTCACAAAATGGGCCGAAGTAGAATCTCTGACCATCATTACCATAAAGAAAGTCATTAATTTTGTTACTAAAAACATCATTTGTAGGTTTGGAGTGTTATAAAAAATCATCACTGATAATGGGACTCAATTCGAAAACGCCGAGTTCATAGACTTTTGCAAACTCTTCTGAATCAAGAAAAGCTTTTCTGTGGTCGCTCTTCCACAAGCAAACAAGCAAGTGGAAGTAATAAACAAGATTGTCAAGTCCACCATCAAAAAGCGGCTGACTAAAGCTAAAGAGAATTGGGTTGATGAATTCCACTTACACCTTGAGCCTATAGAACAACACATAAAGTAGCAACCAGGCATACCCCATTCGCTTTGGCATATGTTCAAAATAAATTATCCTCGTAGAACTAAAAGTCCTTTCCCATCAAAGATAGAATTTCAACCAAAGGCAAAACGAGCAGCTGCTACTTGAATCGCTTGATAGGATTGATGAAAAGAGGGAAATAGCCAAACCGAGGACCGCTGCCCACCAAAAAAGGATCGCACGGTACTTCAACTTCAGAGTTTAGAACTAAACCTTCAAAGTGGGTGACCTCACCCTCAAAAGAGTCTATTTCGTACCATGAGCCTTCGGGCCAAACTGGGAAGTGCCATATGTGATCTGCCAAAAGTTAGGGGACGAAAGTTTCAAACTAACAACCATGGACGAAGTCCAACTTCACCGAGCATGGAACGGAGAATCGATGCATAATTACTTTATCCGAAACTATCTTATGTACTTTATATTTATCAGTAAATAAGCCATCTCAAAATGCCCGGGGCATTGTAAGTAGGCAAAATTTGCCTAACCATTCTTTATAAAATTTCTTCGCTTTCTAAACCAATAAAACTGCATTCAGAAAAGTAACTTATTGAGGCGATGGGGTCAAATTGGCTCAAAACCATTCAATTGCTGTATGAGATAGTAGAATCATGCTCAAGTACACCCCTACTTACTCGTCGGATCGATGGAGCAAATCGATTGAACCGCTGGATCGATGGAACCCTTTCCCGACCTTCTAAGAACTGGTGTTGCCCCAGCAGCACTGGGAAGGCTCAAATTAAAGTCGCGCATCTCATAAGTTATGCACCCCCTTTTGAGCCATGGAATCACGCTCTTCAAAGCATTAACTCTTCATGTTGCCCTAAGATTGGTAACGTCGAGAAGTTCTAAAACCGCTCTGGATCGACGGGCTGTATCCGTCCCGAAAACCATGCATCCGATAAGTTGCGCACACTTCTAAAGCTATGCATTTCATAAGCTGTGCATACTTTAAGTATTGGTATTTCCCCGGTGGTACCACAGAAACTCATCCATTGCAGGATTGACAAGAAACAACCTACTCCCATTATCGAAAGCAACGTGCATGAATCCAACAAAATCAAAATGCTACAAGTGGGTAGAAAATTCCAATTGTTAACCAACAATGAATCTGAGATTAAGCCATTCAAATCAGAAGTTCTCATGGATAAGAACTATGTAGCAAGTCTGGCGATGATGATGATGATGATAACAATGATAATAAAATAACATTGGATCAACTGGCCTTTTGTTAGGTGTTCGGAGTAAATAGCCCCGTGAACAGGAGGCACATGCCGATACTCAAATGAAAATACTTAAAAACCAATACATTTCATGTTTATGTTACCTTGAACAAAGAATTTTGGCGGTAATCACGGGACTGGATAAAATAAAATAGCAATAAATGAAATCGAAAAAAGTGCATAAAACATATATAACTAGACAGGTGAAGTTACAATCAAAAAGCTTTGTCTTGCTTATAATTCTTTTTGTATAAATTCAAAATGTGGGGCTGTACCCACATAATATCGGTCAACAAAAGGAAAAATACAGATGCTGCAACAAAAGCAGTAAGTGCAGACCTTGCACTTGAACAAAACAAAACAAAATATCCCGCAAACTAGCCTCACTGCTATTCGGATCTCTCAATGCCTCTTTCCGCCGCTCCCCTTCCCGCCTTTAGTTGAAGGTTTTTGTTTCCCCTTACAATCCCGACCAAGGGCAGTGTCGCTGGCGATGACATCAACTATCTCCTCGGTGCTAGCAGCTCCTTTCCGCTCTCCAACCATCTCAGAAGACTCCACTTTCGTCTTACACTTTCGGGATTTGCGGGTCTCTTCGAGGATTTCATCACTTCAACCTTTTCTTTCTTAATGGCAACTAGGTGCAGTTTGGATTAACGTGGCTCCTCAATCTGGACCTTTTGCTCTCGAGGTTCGACTACCATAAAGTCGCCCTTCAAAGATATGGAAGGGTCATCCAAACCATGCAATGCAGCGATCTTCTCAGACTCCGACCTTGGCTACAAATCAGATGCGAACAAAGCAATCGGAGCAGCTATAGAAACAAGCATTAAGGCAGTCGAAATAACGGTGGATCCAAGCATCGAAGAAATTGGCAGATCAACAAGTATGGAAGATGGACCTATAAGGTAAAAAATGTAAGCATTAAGTTCATAATGTTCTTGTGGCACGAGCTGAAAATTGTCAAATTCGGGGGAGGCAATAGGATTACCTGCTTCAGAAGAATGGCCAAGAACGTCGATTTCATATTCTCCACCTCCTCCTTCTTTTAATGGATGAACAATTTTTGAAGAAGCTTTGGGCCCAAAACTCACCGATTAACCGCGGGGTTGCCTTGACGATTTGCCAGGTCTAAAAATGAGGGGCTCCGGCAATGTTTGTGCAGTTGCAGTCATAGCCACATCGGCGGCTTCCTATTCCTTCTCAATTCGCAAGATCTCTCATCCCTCAATCAATATTTCCTTTGATTCCTTGTTAAGGTAGGCATACTTCAAATCTCGCTCATTATAGACACCCCCGTTATCTCGAAAGTGGGCTAGAATTCCTCCCAAACCACAACGAGAGTGAGTTGGAACTTGGGCTTAAATAGCTAAGACTCCCCTGATGCGATAGGGAGTTGACGTAGAATTTTAAGATGGTATCATGCATCTTCTCCATCTTCTTTTCAAACGTGTCCTATAGCTCCAAATAATCTACCGTAACGGCGACCTTTTCAACTTCAACACGAGTTTTGTCGACGCTAAGTTGCGCAACTCTTTCTTGGCGTAAGGCAATCATTTGGGCTTGATTGGAAATGGTCTTATAATGGGACTTCATGATCTCCTCATATTTCACGATTGTTTTTTATGCCCTTCGACAATCTTGTTGTGATCAGTAGTAGTTTTCTTCTAGGCTTCAATAATCAGGTTGCAAGTTTCGATCTCCTCTTTCAACTTAACTTTGTCCACATATGCCTTCTTAATTTCATCTCGAAATACATTCTCTATTTTCGCGTGGGCCTTATTCAGCTTCTTTAGCAAATCGACATTATTCATGCTCTCACGAAGCGTCGCGTCCCTCTTTTGTACCAGTCGCTCAACTCTGGCATCGCATTCCGATAATGTCCTCTCGAAATCGTCTTTCTCTGATTCAAAGGGGAGGATTTCTTGATAATTATTGCAGATCGTATCGGCCAGCTACTTGCATGGCTTTTCCCATCCCTCGGCTTGCTCTAAATCGCTTTGAATTGCCTGAAGGCGGGGAATATAGGAATCTTTACTGACTGGGAGAAAATCGCGGCCAAACTTAACACCCTTATAAAACCACCCGAGGAGCGCAGCTTCGAGTCTAGGGAAACCAGATGGAAGAATGTAAGCCGGCCTCCTATGAGTGTGTGAGGAACCAAGAGCAGGTACCACATGGGCCGATGGGACTTGAGATGAAAATGGAGCATGAACTAAAGAAAATAGAATTTCATGACTTACAAAAACTGGAGCCGGGGCAAATGCCTATTTCTTAAAAGGATGAGAATGTAACATCCCGCTTCCGGAGGCTCAAAATTAACTGCTACGGTTACTGCAGTCATCCATAGGTGTTATTTCTGAGTGACCGTAGTCGGAATCTTGAAACTATTAGAAACACATAGACATAAGAATATGAAAATTTTTAAACTTCAACAAAACAAAATTTCTCATTTCTTATGAATTTCAATTTAAGATTTAATTACATAATCCCAAACATTAACCATGTTCTGATCATATATACATGTACAAAATACGATAAGAGCGACATATGAAGATGTCCCTTTATGATGATCAGGGAACTATTAAATATAAACTTTACAATTCTTACTGCATCACAACGGAATACACAAAATAGCTCTATATAGCTAATACTGCCTCCTACACGTCTTTGGAAGCTTAGCTATCCGAAAACCTAAAATTCTCCCACTCTCAGACTACTTAAATTAATTTTGATTACCCGAGAGTTTGTTGAGAAACACAAACTTCGAGTCAGACAATAAGTCAGGTATGAATAATCCCCTATCGTCTCTTATCATAAATAGATAGCTAGTGAGACCAACCCGCTTAGGGGAATGGGTTTTCCCCTCACAAATATCCATAACAAAACATGAAAATCATTTACTATGCCCCTACATCCAAAATGATTAGTATTAACATAATGTGAAATAAAGCCATAAATCATATGTATTGGATATCCATCCACCCATTTATTAGTTATCCCATTTAAAAGCAATTTATTAGAGTACCCCTCCAAAATCTTTAAAATGACTATCCATCATAGTTTAGTAGGACTATCCATCCCAAATCCATTCAAAATAAATGCAGAATATCCATCGTACATTATTTTATAAAAATTGGTGTGCACTATCCACTGCACACTCCATAGTTTTCCTAGGATGACTATGAACCCTTGGGTGCCAAATCCCGAGGCAAACCACCTCTGGCAAAACATTCTTTACTTTAGAAATTTGATGTGGGCTATCCATTGCACATTCCATGGTTTTCCAAGGTTAACCAAGAACCCATCACTTGGCCAATTGAAATATCACGATCCCCATGATTATTTATCAAAATTCATGATACGCATGATTAATTATTTTCCCTATGTATACCATGTGTTTAATCGATTCCTATTGATATCCCCAATTAGGTTAAATTAAACAAAAATACATTGATAGCCCTAATGTATATTTTCAAGAGCATATTTCTGTTTGTAACCCCAAACTTGTATTGAAAACATTAACCCACCCTGGTGTCCCCAAGATTTTATAACGTTCAATTTAAATAACTATTCACCTTATGTATTCAAACAAAAATATGTATTTACGCTATAACCTTTCATTGTAACCCCTTCGACTTAGCACAGTTTTACTTAAGAAAATGGCTAAAAACAGCCCTTTAAAACCCTTCGAATGAAGTCCCATTCGAAAGCAAAACATCCAAAATTAGCCTCTTCGGAAACCTTTCTTTCAAAAGCATCACAAAATCATATCTTTCGCAATCATTAAAGGCAACCACTTCAAAATCTTTCTAAATCAAACCATTCGAAATCAAAACCTTTCGAAATCAAACCTTTCGAAATCAACCCTTCGAAATCAAAACCTTTCGAAATCTAATCTTTTGAAATCTAACCTTTCGAATCAAAACCTTTCGAAATCAAACCTTTTAAAACCTAACCTTTCGAAACCTAACCATTCGAAATCAAAACCTTTTGAAATCAAACCTTTAGAGATCAATCAAAAACAATGAAGTGTCGGTGTTCGAACCAACCCTTCAAAAGTATACTTCCGACCTTGTCGGAAGGTTTACCCTTTGAGTTTGTCGAAAGGTATTAAAAATTTTACTATAAAAACAATTGGAAGGTTGAGATTTTCCTCCCCCTTTCCCTTTGACTTAGACGTCTGGGATAGAAAATCATTCTAGAAAGAATTTAAAACATTATCTCCTGAATGGCTTTTGAAGATCCCCACCCCTCCTTGAGTGTGTAAAACTTAGTCTTTTTATAAAAATTTATAGAATTGAAGGATCCCCCTCATCTCAGTTGAAAGCAAAGGAAGCAGCTCCCCGACCCTTTCACCCTCTTCCCTTCGTCACCATGCCTACCCTTCGATATAGACGAAGGGATAAAAGTGGCTTAGGAGTCAGAGGGAACATCTGGGCCTATTGAAGTGATGTTTTATCTTACTTGTCTAATTGTGATTGGTCAAGGGGTTCCACCTATGCTTTTGAATAGTAAAAAGCATATCAAAGTCAACCTTTTTTCTTAAAACGGTGTGCTTCTTCCCCAAATCAATTTTTGAAAGCAATATTCCCTTCATCTTTAACCAAGGCGGAAGCAATATTGCAGTTTAGCCCTTCGGATTAATTAATTTAATTACCTTAGTTAACCACTAAGAAAAAATCCCCAAAAATCTTATAAATCATATACTTCAACATATGAAAATTTCGAAGCACGTAAAGGTAAAAAAAAATCGAAATTTAACCAAAACCGAATAAAGCTTGTTAATTAGCCCATTAACATTTTAAATTACCTGTCTTATCTAAACAAAGGTTTAGATGGTTATATCCTAACCAAAATCACAAACATGAATCGGGTATAACCTATAACCAACCCAAACACAGAGAACGAGATGATAAACATGATTATTCACCCTTATTAGTAAATTGGAGAATGAGATAATTTCCTAGCTTTAATTCCTTAGCTTATTCTTCAATTTAAACTCTTTCTAGAGCTTTTTAATGCCTGATAGAAAATATATGGGAGTTATAAATGAGAAAGTGGAAGTTTATTTAGGTGGAGGAAGAGATATATACAAAGAAATGTAGCCCTATTTTCAAGTTTACCCCTAGGAAAATTCCTCATCCTAAATTTAGTTAAAGTCTTATTTTAGTTCATTCATTAAGACGTGCCATTGGATTTATTAATCTCATCTCCCTAATTATTCATGTTATTCTATTTAGTTTATCCAATTAAATATCTCGAATAATGTTAGTTAAAATTCAGGGGCATTACAGACTCCTCCCTTAAAGAATTTCATCCTTGAAATTTCAGTAAGGACACAATAACAAGCATATAGCCCATGCAAGCAAAGCTTGCATAACCTACCAGCCAAATTCTATAAAAACCCTATATAGAACATTCCATCTAAAACATCCCAGGAAAAGTATACCCTAATCATGTCTTCTGTCTTCTAAGTACAGTCCTTCACATTGTCTCTCCATTGAACTTTCACTAACTTGACTATCTTGTTCCTTTGCCTCTTCTCATCTTTTGCCACAACACGGACTGGTTGCCTCACAAAAGTCATATTCGGTTCTACCTCTAAGTCCTCCAGTGCCGTCGGAACGACTGTAGAGGATCTTGAACATACTTCCTAAGATAAGAAACATGAAACACATTGTGGACCTAGGCCAAACTGCTCGGTAAATATATTATGTATGCGAGTCTCCCAATCTTCTCTGATATAGAAAATGGTCCAACATATCTCGGTGCTAGCTTCCCAGTCTTCCCGAACAGATCCACACCTTTCATCAGCTATACCTTGATGAAAATAATATGTCTAATTGAGAACTCTAGGTCGTTACGCCTTTTGTCTGCGTAACTGTTCTGCCTCGACTGAGCTTCCTTCATTCTTTCCCATGTCAATTCGATCTTATTTGTCGTCTTTCTCACCAAATCTGGACCAAGGACCAATCTATCTCCGGTCTCTACCAACATGGTGGTGATTTGCATGGCCTTCCATACAAAGCTTCAAAAAGCGTCATTCCTATAGTAGTTGATGACTATTATTATAGGAAAACTCCACTAAGTGCAAGTAATCTTCCCAAGAACCACTAAAATCCAACATGCAAGATCTCAATAGATTTTCTGGTACCTTGTTCACTCTCTCTGTCTACCCATCTGTCTGAGGATGATATGTGGTACTCATCTTGAGGTTAGTGCCTAACACACTCTATAGGCTCTTCTAGAACACGCTAGTAAACAAAGCATCTCTATCATATGATACTACTAGGAATTCCATGCAGTCTAAACATGAACAACTTAGCCAAAACAGGTGCGGTCCTGGTTGACCTTAACAGAATTAAGTGGGCACACTTGGTCAATATGTCTACTATGACCCATATATTTTCATTACCTGGGTTTGACCTTGGCAATCCACAATAAAATCCATGGGCATCGAGTCCCACTTCCAAACTGGAACATCCAAAGGTTGAAGCAAACCACTTGGATTATGATGTTCGGCTTTCACTTGCTGACAGTTCAACCACTATTTTACCAACAAGCCAACATCCCTCTTCATTCCTTCCAAGAAAAAACTTCTTTTCATATCCTGATACATCTTGGTTCCCCTAGGATTAATCATAAAGTTCGATCGATGACATTCCCTAAGAACTTCCTTTTTAAGGTCTCCAATATCCGGAACACATAACTGTTCCATCTTTCTCAACCAACCCCTACGATCAGGACTAAAATCCTTTATGTCATCAATCTTGGCTCCAGTTTCTAACCTTCTAATCCTTTTGGCTAACACTGGATCCTCTTTATGCGTAAAAGATATTTTTTTTCTATCAACACTGGTCAAACTTCAAAACAAGACATCATGGCGATATTCTGACTAGATCCAGTGGTCGACCTCAACTGCACACGGGAAGCAGCTAGTGCTTCCAAGTCTTTCCGTTCCACCAACATAGCTAACACCATATTCTGATGTTTCCTACTAAGCGCGTCTCCATCTTATTTCCTTTTTCTGGTGTATACTCATATTAAAATCATCAACTGCAACAAACTCCAGCCACCTCTGTTGTCTCATATTCAGCTCATTCTGAGATAATAAATACCATAGAGACTTATGGTCTGTAAATAGCTCAGATCTTTCTCCCAAAAGATAACCCGATACCACATGCATTCGTGTCAACTACCAACCCCTGATTCCCATCGAGAACTACTAACACGGGCACATTGGTTAACAAATGTTCAACTTAAGGAATACCTCCTCACATTTTTCAAATCATACAAACTTCACATCCTTCCAAGTTAGTATAGTCAAGGATGCCGTTATATGTGAGAAATCCTTAATGAACCTTCGGTAGTAACCTGCAAGCCTAAGAAAACTCCTAATCTCACTTACCGTCTCTAGTCTCTTAGAATTGTCGACAGCTTTGATCTTATCTGTATCAACTGCTAACCCTTCCTCAAAAACTACATAACCAAGGAACTTCACTTCCTTCTTCCAGAAATGTCACTTTGAGAACTTCGCTTTTGGCTGATGTTGCCTTAGCGTCTCCAACACTATTCTAAGATAATCTGCATGATCCTTCTCATTCTTAGAATATACCAAAATGTCATCAATGAAAACCAACACAAACCTATTTAAGTGCTCTCAGAAAACCTTGTTCATCAAATCAACAAAGAAAGCTGGCGCATTAGTAAGCCCAGATCGCATAACCAACCACTCGTGAGACCCATATCGGGTCCTAAACGTCATCAAAGGAATACTGTCCACTGCCACTCTTAGCTGATGGAAACCTGTCGCCAAATCCAGCTAGGAATCTGGCTCCACTCAACTAATCAAATAAGTCGTCGATCCTCGGCAAAGGATACCTATCCTTGATTTCCCTCTCGCTCAACATACGATAGTCGATACACATACTTAACGACCCATCTGGATTCTTCACGAATACTATGGCCGTTCCCCATGGCGAACTGCTTGGCTGGATGAAATTCTTTCCTTCCAATTCCACTAGCTGCACCTTCAATTCCTTCATCTCGGTTGGTGACATCCTGCTTGGTGGTCTACTTACGGGTTCAGCTCCCAGTACGAGATCTATCCGAAACTTGATTGCTCATTTCGACAGCAAGCGTGAAACTAGTTCAAACACATCCACAAACTCTCTTGCTACATAAACTTGCTTTAACTCTCCTTTTGTTCCCATAGCATCCAATAATGCATAAGCATTTCGTTCGAACTCCTTACTAAGTAAATGACTTGGTTACGGCTATTAGGGTGTCACAATGATATTTCCCTTTCCTGGAAAATTATCCTAGCATCATATCTATCTAACCATTCCATACCCAATATGATCCCGAAACCCATGAAATCAAAAACATATAAATTGCATGCAAACGTATGACCTAACGAATAAAATTTTAACTGGTCATATCTCATTCCCATAGTTTCGCACCCTCCTATAGAATTTGCAACCCTTAAAGGTGTAATAAGGTATAAAGGTTCTAGACATAAGTAATTTACCAAATTGGAGATTTAAATGAGTGTGATGCACCGATATCAAATAGTATCCTAATCGAAGCACTATGATTCTTAAGCATACCTTCCATCATAGATTTTCCTTTCTCAGCAGCTGTTAGTCTAGTGACGATGGTTCTAACGTAAAGACCTTTCCCTTTCCAGCTTTAGCAGCCTCGGGACACTTTTCCTTGTAATGCCCCATCTGGCCACGGTTGTAGCACTTTATATTCGGCCTCACTGCAACTGCCTCCATCACCCGAGCGACACTCATTAGCATGGTGCCCCTTCTCGTCATACTTGTAACAAACAATATCAGTCTTGCTATTCTTAACTGCTAGCCCTGACTGGGCACCTTTCTTCTTAAAGAACTTCCCCTTCATACCCTGAAAACTCTAAACCTCAGTTGGTTCCCCCTTTCCAAAATTAGAAAGCATCTCTTCATTTCGAATACCATCTCAATAACAATATGACACGGATCCCGGAGGTTTGTCATGTTTGCTCTAGAGATCTCAAGATTCAACCCCCTTATAAACTTATCATTCCTCCGAATGACTGTATCCATAGTAGCATATTTGTAACGGGACAGCTCATCAAATTCCGTAGCATACTCAATCATCGATTTATCCCCTTGGACTAAGTCTGCAAACTTCCTGAGAAATGCTTCCTTGGCAACCTCTGATTGAAATCTTTCTTCGAACCTCCTTTGAAATTCAGCCAAATTCAGATCTTCCCCTAGCTCTTCTATGGTAACTCCGTTCCACCAAAAACAATGCTACTCCCTGTAATTGCATGGAAGGAAGTCTCCTCTTCGGCATATCCATCAAGCCGAGATATGAAAATATCCTTTCACAATGCAATAGTCAGTTCTCTACTCCTATTGCATCTTCGATTCTCAGAAAAGGCTTCCCACCAAGACTACCATAATCCCTGCTCAGCTTGGCATAATTATTACCGACTAGGGCCTCTGTATTAGCTCCTCCATCACTCCCTATAGCCACTCCCGTAGCTGCTCTAGCTTGTATCATATTCACTAAAAATTGATACATTATCCCCATATCAACCGACGGAATCTCGGCACCAACACTAGCATTTGCATCTGGGTTTGCATTTTCCTGTCCACCTTGGTTGCTCCTAGTATTGGGTCGAACATTTCCACGGGTTGCGGTGCGTCTCCCACCTTGATTCACTCTTCCATTTCATGCCTCCATAATTACATCCCTACTACCTGAAATGCAATCTTAGTAAGATGCAGAAGAATGGTCTAAGAGAGTGGGGAACACATACATAGGTATTTATAGCAAAGTACACATACGTTACCATAACGCTTACCCATGCCCAACCATATTTTATATTCATTAGACTATGCTTTAAAAATCTTTCAAGGTTTAAATTCCTTTTAATTACATAAACCATGCTTCGATACCAACTTGTAACATCCCACTTCTGGAGGCTCAAAACTAATTGCTACGGATGATGTAGTATCCATAGATGTTATTTCTGAGTGACCTAAATTGGAATCTTGAAACTATTGGCAAGACAGAAACACAAGAATATTAAAAAAATTAAACTTCAACAAAACAGAATTTCACATTTCTTATGAATTTCAATTCAAGATTTAATTACATAATCCCAGACGTTAGTCACGTTCAGATCACATATACATGTACAAAATACGATAAAACCAACATATAAAGATGTCCCCTTATGATGATCAAAGAACTAATAAATATGAACTTTACAGTTCTTAGTACATCACAGCGGAATATACAAAATAACTCCTATATAGCTATTACTGCCTCCTGCACGTCACCAGAAGCTTATTCGTCCAAAAACCTAAAAGTCTCCCACTCTCAGACTACTCAAATTAATTTTTTGTACTTGCGAGTTTGTGGAGAAACGCAAACTTAGACTCAAACAATAACTCTGGCATGAATAATCCTCTATCGTCTCTTATCATAAATAGATAGCTAGTGAGACCACACCGCTTAGCGAAACGGGTTTTCCCCTCACTAGTATCCAAAACAAAACGTGCAAATCATTTATTATGTCCCTGCACCCATAAATCATTTGTATTGTATATCCCATTCACCCAATTATTAGATATCTCATCTAAAAGCAATTTATTAGAGTTTCCCTCTAAAATCTTTAAAATGACTATCTGTCATTGTTTAATAGGACTATCCACCCCAAATTCATTCAAAATAAATGCAAATTATCCATCGTACATTGTTTTATAAAAGTTGGTGTGGGCTATCCACCGCACACTCCATAGTTTTCCTAGGATGACTATGAACCCTTGGGTGCCAAATCCCGAGGCTAACCACCTCTGGCAAAACATTCTTTACTTTAGAATTTGATGTGGGCTATCTACTGCACATTCCATGGTTTTCCTAGGTTAACCAAGAACCCATCACTTGGCCAATTAAAATATCATGATCCCTATGATTATTTATAAAAATTCATAATCCCCATGATTAATTATCTTCCCCAAGTATACCACTTGTTTAACTTATTCCCATTGGTGACCCTAATTAGGTCAAATTAAATAAAAACACATAGATAGCCCAAATGTATATTTTCGAAAGCATATTTCTGTTTGTAATCTTAAAGTATGTATCAAAAACATTAAACCCACCCTAGTGTAACCAAGGTTCTGTAACATTCAATTTATATAAGGATCTCCTTTATACATTGAAACAAATATAAGTATTTTACGTTATAACCCTTCGATATAACCCCTTCAACTTAGCAAAGCTTTACTTAAGAAAAAAGGCTAAAAACGACCCTTTAGAACCCTTCGAATGAAGTCCCATTCGAAAGAAAATAAACATCCAAAGTTAGCCCCTTTGGAAACCTTTCTTTTGAAAGAAATAAAAAATCATACCTTTTGCAATCATTGAAGGTAACTCCTTCAAAACCTTTCGAAATCAAACCTTTCAAAATCCAATCTTTCAAAGTCAAACCTTTTGAAATCTAACCTTTCGAAATCTAACATTTCAAAATCAAAACATTTCAAAATCAAAAACTTTCGAAATCAAAACCTTTCAATATCAAAACCTTTCGAGATCAAACCTTTCGAAATCAAACCTTTCGAAATCAAAATCTTTCGAAATCAAAACCTTTCGAAACCAAACCTTTCGAAATCAAATCTTTTATGATCAAAACCTTTCGAAATATAACCTTTCGAAATCTAACCTTTCGAAAGCAAAACTTTTCAAAATCAAAACCTTTCTAAATCTAACCTTTCGAAATCAAAACCTTTTGAAATCAAACCTTTTGAAATCAATCAAAAACGATGAAGTGTTGGCGTTGGAACCAAACATCGAAAGTACACTTCCGACCTTATCGAAAGGTCTACCCTTTGACTTTGTCGAAAGGTATTAAAAATTTTACTTTAAAAGCAGTAGGAAGGTTGAGATTTTCCTCCCTTTTCCCTTCGACTTAGACGAAGGGATAAAAAATCATTCTAGAAAGCATTTAAAACATTAACTCTTAAAGGTTTTGGCTTTTGAAGATCCCCTTCGTGGCCCCTCCTTAAGTATATAAAACATAGTCTTTTTAAAAAAATTATAGAATCAAAGGATCCCCCTTCGTCTAAGTTGAAAGCAAGTCTTATTTCCATTTGAAAGAAAAGGAAGTAGCTCTCCGAACCTTCGCCCCTCTTTCCTTCGTCGCCACGCCTGCCTTTTGACTTAGACGAAGGGATAAAAGCGGCATTTGGAGCTGGAGGAAACATCTAGGCCTATTGAAGTGATGTTTTATCTTGCTTGTCTAATTGTGATTGGTAAAGGAGCTTCCACCTATGCTTTCAAATTGTAAAAACTATATCAAAGTCAACCTTTTTTCTTAAAACACACTTCTTCCATAATCAATTTTTGAAAGCAATTTTCCCTTTGGCTTTGACCAAGGCGGAAGAAATATTGCAGTTTAGCCCTTAGGCTTAATTAATTTAATTACCTTAGTTAACCACTAAGGAAAAATCCCCAAAAATCATCAAAAATCTTATAAAACGTATACTTAAACATATTAAAATTTCAAAGCATACGAAGATCAAAACAACTTGGAATTTAACCAAAACCGAATAAAACATGTTAACTAGCCCATTAACATTTTAAAAAACCTAAGTCTTGTCCAAACAAAGGTTTAAATGGTTACATCCAAACCAAAATCACAAAAATGAATCGGGTATAACCCGTAACCGATCCAAACATATAGAATGAGATGATAAACATGAATATTCACCTTGTTTAGTTAATTGGTGTAACGACCCGAAATTTTCATCCCGAAAATTTTGGGTCGTTATGAAAAAGAAGAAAGAGATAGAAGAAGAAGAAGAAGAAGAAGAACAAAACATCAACATCTCACATTCGCAGTGGATAAAGTATAATAATAAATAATAAAAGTTTACAGAAGAATACTATATCTGTCGATTACATTTAAATACATCTGAGTTACACAAATATTCAACACTGGATATATACAAATCAGCATGTCTCAGATTTACAATATTATAATACAGCGGAAATACTCTACACGTTCCTGCTACCCAGCTCGCCTCCTGAGCTCCAGAATGTCCTTGCCTGAAAATCTGTAATACTCGGTCTGACCCAAGCATTACACCAAAGTAACACCCGGGTCAGGCTGGAAACCAGCGTGAGTAAACTCAACTAACATGGAATACCAAAGCAAAGAACTTATATAAAACCCGGGATAACTCGTATTAATTCATAAGCCACAATTTATTATAGACATCACTTATTTCACATATAAGTTTCTAAATACCAAAGATTTAGATTAAAAAAAGTCCAATTCCTCCAAATCACTTCACTTCAGCATATAGATTTTACATATCAATCTATAAAAATTCGAAATGGTTTCGGATATTTCCTAATACCCGAACCCGGTCTCTTCGAGTCTCATGTCTTCCTAATCCAAGTTATCCAAATGAAATACACAACATTTCATATTAGAGATATCAACTCATTCAAAGAATTCAATACCATTCAAACATCCATAAGCAAAGCTTAACTACATACAAATTAATTTTAATTAATCCTGATTGAATTACTAACCTCAACCACTTAGATTTCTTCACTTGTCATTAATTAATTTCAAAACAATTAATCAATCATCCCTTCATTAATCATCTTAATTAATCACCCTGGATTTAATTACCTTTCAATTACATTCAAGTAATTAACTTTAATAAATTTTACGATGTTAATTTTTCTTAACCAAAATCAATAAGAAATCTTAATTACTTCATGAATTAATTAACTATTTTAATTACATTAATCCTTAGTTACTTATATTAATTAACTTCTCATAAGTTACTTATTATTGATCAATTCATCTTAATTAACCAATCTTTAATTACATCATTAATTTTATAAATTTAAGATTTCCAATTATATTTTAATTTATCTTAATTTAAATTAATTACTTAAACCACAATATTAATCATCCTCGATAAATCTCATCATGAAATTAACTATCGTTTATTTACGTCATTAAATTAATTACTCGTTTTATAATAGAAGCTTAAAGAATTTAAAACCGAATTTATTTTTAAATTCAAGTCAATTTACAATTACACTTTAACATTCAAGTTGTTAAAACACTTAATATTAAAAAACTTAATTTGTTAGATTTAACTTTGATATAGAATCTCGTTTTAAATTTTTACTTTACAATTTAAACTTCAGTTTTTAAATATCATTTTCATTTCTTTCCAGTTCATTCTTATTTTTATTCTATAATTATTTCACTTTCAAAATTCACCTTTATATTCCTTAAAAAAAATCATTTATATATTTCGATAAATCAGGGTACCGAAATATTGACGCAACTCACAGCATTCACTATTCCAATTGCCAATAATAATCATCCCGGACCACCAACCATTCCAATATATACTAGATATTACTATATAATATAGCATATCAATTCAATTCAACCATTCAACCAATCATTAAAATTTAACCATTTAAATTTAAATACAAATCCAAAAGCGTAAGGTTTACTCACCTTTGATTTTGCTTTTTGCAACCCATTCCAACCAGCTTGTTTTCTTTTCAGATTTCAAACCTTGAATAAACAATTTATGATTTATTATTATTTGAATAAATCAAACAATTGATCACCATTCACTTATTCAATTTAACTCATTATTTGATTTAATTTTTTTTTTTAAAGTGTTTTAACCAACTAAAATTTTCTTTTGAAGTCTCCTATATTTACAAAAATCATTCATACCTAATTTCCAAACTGAGACATTAATTATATATTTTTTCTAACTGCATATTTTTACTCAATTAACTTGTTAAATTAAAATTTAACATACCAAAAGTTTAAACTATCTCACCTAAATCAGCGTACAAGCCACCTTATCTGCTCGAACTTGAAGAGCTCCCCTTTGCCACTACTTAGACCCTCACACACGTGCAATACCAAACCCCCAACTCGATTTCGCCAGACCCCACCGTGCCTCCATCGTACAGGCGAATCTGCTTCCCTCATGGCTGCATGCACAAGAAAATACCCAAATCGAAGTCCATAATCGCCTCACGACTTTCTCTATGGCGACTTCTTCTATCGTGACTCCCCTTCACATCGTCGTCCTCGAGCTCGCGACACAGTCTATCCATGCCTGCCCCACGAACGAACCCTAGCCCAACCTCCTCGTGCCCAAACTCCAGCAGCAACGTGAACCACCAACCACCACTCCTTCGCTCGCGAATCGACTCGAACTTGCCAACGATTCAAACATGCTTCGTCCTACCTTGATTTCGTCGAACGCAACCCCTACTCCATATTCTCAGGCATCGGTACTTGGATTGAAAATGAGGAAGAGGAAGGAGGACTTCGATCGGCCATATTTTAATTAGTGTTTTGTTTATTTTCGAAGGCTTCGGCCATTTTTTTCTTTTGTTTTTTTAGTTTTGTTTTGGTGAATTCGAGCTCCATTTCTGTTGAAGGTTAAGAGGACGGAGATAAATATCAATTTACGGAAGCTTCTCGAGTATGCATTTGTTAAATGAAAATATCTCATGTTGTAACGCGAAATCCCAAACTCCGAATCAGACATGTCGACAGACATTTATAAGGTTTTATCCGCATTCTGAACATGATGGAACGTGTTTCGAAAGCCAAATCGATTATATGCGCGAGTTACAGAAGTAAACAATTAAAATAATATCTAATCGTTTCGAGCTGCCAAGGTCAAACAATAACTCTGATCGCTAAGAAAATTGAAATCTGATAATAACTAGTTATTACGGATCCAATGGAAGTGGTTTCGTCGAATTCCGAGACTGTGCCTCGGAAGGCTACTTTTAAATATCGATTTAAACGATAAAATTTCAAAACTTAACAAAACACTTCCGAATCAATTTTTAACACCTTTACTATCTTCAGTATTATCCATATAAATTTTATAAGCCTTTAAATCATTTAAACGGGCTTCGAAATTTCAGATTCAAAAATTTACCCAATTTCAATTATTAAATTCAATATTTAAACTATATAATTCAATGATTTAATTATCAAGTAAATATTGATATCTGTAATTCAAGTTAAAATTAACTTTAAAATATTCAAAATTAATTAATTATGCCAAATTTAAATTGTTAACCCTTAAAAGAATTTCGTCCCCCGAAATTATTAGTTAGGGAGAATGGACCAATACCCGTTTACCTTTCTCCCAAAACCCACAATTCAACATCCTACCAACTATGTTTTATTAAAGACCCACTATCACCTCAACCAACTTTCCAAAACCTCTATAGTTTCCAACAACATTATTTACTCCACTTATTCAAATTTAAATTTAAAATTCAAATTTAAATTATCATATCTTTCTCAATAAAATTCTAACTCTCTAATTTTCGAAAATTTTTGCCAGCGTCTCCTTTGCGCGGCTAGCTCGGTACAACTACAAAAGGCCTCTACAGGCTCCCAAATTCCAAAAGAAAACAAAAGCCAAGTGGCTAGATCAAAAACCCAATCCAATTTCATACAGAAATTTTAAATACAAACCTTTTAGTCGGGAAATTCAAATTTATCCTTTGGAATCAAATCCAATTTCCTTTTTCTCTTTACAATACCTGCATAACCTACATAGCAATAATCTCCGATCATCCCTTTAAAATCATTTCATATATTTCGTTACAAAAGTTTTCACATCTACTTCTATTCAAATTAGTTTTCCCCATTTTCATATAAATTCAATCTATTTTAAATTTTGAATATTGAATTTTATCTTTCATTTATAACTGATTCATATTAGTTTCAATTACTAGTTTACTTTAATTTCCAATTTGAAATTGTTTTGTCGTTTACAAAAATTTTCCCCAAAAATTTCCAAAAAAATTTCTAGCTCCCAAAATTCTCGAATTTTTTTGGCAGAGTCTCCTTTGTATGGAGGAGCTTTTGCAATTTGACAAGAGATATAAGTATATATACATCGACCCATACGGTCGGAAAAAGCAAAAACAGTTCATATTTCCTATTTTTATTGCGTAGGCGTACCTTATTTAGTATTTTAAGCATGCGGTTTATTTATTTTAGCATTTAGTGCAATCCAAATCCATCCAAACGGTCTTCAGGTACCTGTACTTACTCAATTTAAATATGTAAGTGTCGTATATAGAAAATCTATTGGCATTCCACTTATTTTCAATAGTTAAACACAAGCATTTCAAAAACAACAAACACCGAACTCTTACCATAAGCGATTTATATGATTTAAAGCTAATTCCAATTGCTTCTAACCAAATTTATATGCCATTTCATTCAATTTAATGGTTTACAACTCAACTTCTTACATTCAATTTTTTTTTAATCCAAACAAATCCACATTCACTTCAAATGATTCAAAATCGAGTTTATTTAATCTCTATCAACTCATAGAATTTTAGTTACTTTTATTTACGCCAAACGACAACTATTTTTATGCAATTTCGACGATATTCGCTTAACAGAGTATTTATTTTTAGTTTATAACTACTTTAAATTAATTTCAACTCATTCTGTATTTAATTCCATTTCATTTCCAAATTATACTTCAACTATACATTGCATTTCATTCATCTCCGCATTGGTTTCATTTTAAAACTTTTTCATTGAGCTTGTCAACATTCAATGCTTTAAACTAATATCCATTTCCCAAAAATAGATTTAACCCAAACCTTTTATTTAATAACCTTCCATTCTAATAATCCAATACCAACTAAAACTCTGGTTAAATTTTATTCAAGCAAACTTCATCCATTTATTAGCTAATTCAATTAATCCATTTATCCACCCCATAGTTAAATTTTTAACTCGCTTACTTAATTCATTATCAAATCCAAGTCGAATTCTACTTACAATTTGAATTCATTTCCAAATTCCATTATTAACTTACAATCCATTTTATTTATCCGAGTTAAACTTTATTAATATACTCTATCGAATAATTATTTAACCAATTAGCTTTCTTCCAATTTCTAAATCAATATTCGATTTTACTACAAAATCACTTCATTAAAATTCCAGTTTGGATTTCCTTTTATTTTCCCCAAAATTCCAACACTTTTATTTAAAAAATTTAGAAATGATTTTAAATTCACATCATACTAATAAAATAGCTCTTTATAAAAATACTTTTTATAACTCGATGTCTCAACCAGTCCATCCCTGTTCTCACAGAAATTCAATCATACGTTGATCGGGCTTAAGACTGAAAATCTATAAGTACTTGATAAACCCGTTTTCAACACCTAGTGAAAATACTTGGAAAATAATTTTATTGAAAATATAGAAAACAGATTTTTGAAAATAGAGGAAATATCTTTAGGAGAATGCTCTGGAAATCATCACCCCCATCCATGGTCGTAGTTACATTCCAGGGTTACGTTACCATCGCAGCAAAAGTCCATGTAACTGTAGGCCCTCCGCGGCATCTCGATTACGCAATGGAACCTACGACAGATCGCAGTTACATTCCAGGGTTACGTTGTCATCGCAGCAAAAGTCCATGTAACTGTAGGCTCTCCCGACCTCTGATTTTTGCTTTCGAAATGAAACTTCTCCACTCCTACATAGGTCGCAGTCTACCGATATAAAATCAAACGCAGACTGTTGGCTTTCAGCGGCACACACGACTTTCGCTATGTTACCATAGGTCACAGTCTACCGATATAAAATCAAACGCGGACTGTTGGCTCTCAGCGGCACAAACGACTTTCGCTATGTTACCATAGGTTGCAGTCTGCCGATATAAAATCAAACGCAGACCGTTGGCTCTCAGCGGCACATACGACTTTCGCTATGCTATACACTACTCATAATCCCCAGGAACTAGTTTTGTCTGGACTCCTCACAGGATCAACTTTAGAACCCCCCTTGGGCTCAAGGCAGCACCACCCGGTGGCACTTCTGAGAAGTTCATTTCAAGGGAGCGCCTTTTTCCCCCAGAGCCATCTTCAAAACACTTTATACTATACACATATAGTATATTTCAAATCATACACCTAATATGATCTCATACAAGGCTCCTTTACACAAAATCGATTATCCCAAAATCGATAATTCTTAAACTAGGCTTTCCAAATTTCAATATTGATTTTATCCAAAAATCAAAAGCCTATCCAAATCCAAAGATTCCCGTAAACTTTTTCCAAAATTCTCGTAAGATCCTTTATATATATAGATATATATAAAATTTAAAAACTTTGGATCCTTTCAAACTTGTATAAAACTCCTTTTATACTTCAAACACCTTCAAAAATCCTTTTCTTCTGGCAATAGATTTAACAAGGAGAGATTTATCTTATATAGCAAAGACATATAACTTTGTTTATTCAAAATCAAATATTCCAATTTGATTTCTCTTTTCACTATCAATTTCATTCAAATCCGTACGATGTGCACTTATCATCCGTACGCTATACCAATCTGATCGTTCACTCGATCACACAATTTCACTTTCGAAATAGTATCGTCCACCCGACTTCCTAGTGCGGACACAGATTTGGTTTCTTGATCAGAAATCATCATTCTCCTTGCATAGCCATAACTATGATAGAGAATATCCAAAACCAATCAACAATCCATATCCAGGTTCGCCGTCGAAAATCTAGTGAAAAATCCCAACTCGGATCGATATATCTATCTCGAAATTTTGTGCTCTAATATGAATCAAATCGCTATGCGAATAGAATAATATACGTACATCCTACGTATTTAATTTTATTGATTTTTATCCAAATCAATTTCTCTTCCTATTCACATTTTCTTTAATTTCCATTCACTTATTTACAATCGCTTCAATTTCATTGAATTATCACTTCAATTCTTATCTCTGTTCGGTATTTAATTAATTAACAATTTGAACTCCGACCAATTCATATTTAGAAAATAGCTTCAAAATTTTAAAAATAGACAAGTAGTTGAAAAATAATTATTAGTTTGCAAAATAACTGTAAAATAGTTAACTAATTATAAAATAATTGAAAAATAGTTAAATAGTTATAAAATAGTTAGATAATCACAAAATAGTTATAAAATATTTAGATAATCACAAAATAGTTTAAGATAGTAATTAGTTATAAAATAGTTGAAAAAGCAGTAATTAGTTTATTAAACAGTTACAAAATAGTTAAATATTTCCAAAAGTAGTTATAAAATAAGTATAAAATAATTTTGGGTTTAATAAGAAAGGTAGTATATATTAAATAGCTTGGAAAAATAAATTTATATTAAAACGATTTACATTGAAAATAGTCCAGAGTTAAAACTGTTCACATCCCCTATTATTCAATTTAAATTTCCTTTTAAATTGACCCAATTCCAATTCAAATAACTCCAAATTCCATTGGACTTGATTCATTCCCAATTCAAGTTGAATTAATTCTCAATTTCTTTCCAACTTCAAATCAAATTCCATTTGGTTCTTACTTATTCGACTTTATTTACAGTTCCAAATTATTCAAATAAATTTGGACTAATTTCAAATTGAATCCACTTCAATTTCATATCATTTCAATTCCTGCTTGAATTAAATCCCAATTCCCATTCAATTTTTAAACCTTCAGATTAATAACCTTTCCACTTAAGTTTAAAATTTGCTTTACTTTGGGTTTCACATCATACTACATTCCAAAGAAAATTCAAAACTCAATCTTAGAGTCAATTTCATATTTATTTCCTTTAGACACCAGGCTACTTTTAAATTTTTAATCCATCCTTGGTTTTAATTTCAAAACAAATCCCTTAAAAATCTTCCAAACATTTCTTGTTTTAAAATATGACTATATTCGAAATAGTCTAAATTATATTATTTGCTATTTCTTTAACTCTTTGAAACAATTGATTGTTTCTAGACTTAGGTTTTTAAAATGTCACAATTTTAAAACCCACTTTAATTTAGAAGTTATACTCATCTTATAAATGTATTTCATTTGGCTTACCTAATAACAAATATGTCATTATTAAACACAATGACTAATTATGATAATATTCAAGCTAATCATATCTAGATACCAATTCCTTTTTATATTATTCTTATTTCTATAAATTCAAGATGAAATTTCAGTTTGAATCCTTTTCAAACTTACCTTTATTTAAAGTTTTTGAACAATTTAATTTATGAGCTCAAATTCTGGAATTCCATTTCAATCAATTTAAATTTAATTTGGTTGTATTTTCGTTACCACTTAATTTAATTCCAATTCAAGATTTCAGTTTGGTTGTATTATATTACTTCTTAATTTAATTTCAGTAATTTAACAACCAATCACTTTAATATTTATTTGAATGCAATATTTCTTTATATATCAAAATATACTTTTATATAAATCATTAAAAACCTTTATATAAGAAAATAACTAGTATGCGCTCATATATATACATGCTCAACTCATTCTGTAGTACTTCGGACTCTATTTAATTCGTAATCCCCACCAGAGCCAAAGTTCTCGCTTAACCTTTCAGCTCTGATACCAAATGTAACGACCCGAAATTTTCATCCCGAAATTTTCAGATAGTTATGAAAAAGAAGAAAGAGATAGAAGAAGAAGAACAGAACATCAACATCTCGCATTCGCAGCGGATAAAATATAATAATAAATAATAAAAGTTTACAGAAGAATACTATATCTGTTGATTACATTTAAATACATCAGAGTTACACAAATATTCAACACTGGACATATACAAATCAGCATGTCTCAGATTTACAATATTATAATACAGTGGAAATACTCCACACGTTCCTATCATCCAGCTCGCCTCCTGAGCTCCAGAACGTCCTTACCTGAAAATCTGTAATACTTGGTCTGACCCGAGCATTACACCAAAGTAACACCCGGGTCAGGCAGGAAACCAGCATGAGTAAACTCAACTAACATGGAATACCAAAGCAAACAACTTATATAAAACCCGGGATAACTCGTATTAATTCATAAGCCACAATTTATTATAGACAACACTTATTTCACATATAAGTTTCTGAATACCAAAGATTTAGATTAAAAAAAGTCCAATTCCTCCAAATCACTTCACTCCAGCATATAGACTTTACATATCAATCTATAAAAATTCGAAATGGTTTCGGATATTTCCTAATACCCGAACCCGGTCTCTTCGAGTCTCATGTCTTCCTAACCCAAGTTTTCCAAATGAAATACACAACATTTCATATCAGAGATATCAACTCATTCAAAGCATTCAATACCATTTAAACATCCATAAGCAAAGCTTAACCACATACAAATTAATTTTAATTAATCCTGATTGAATTACTAACCTCAACCACTTAGATTTCTTCACTTGTCATTAATTAATTTCAAAAAATTAATCAATCATCCCTTCATTAATCATCTTAATTAACCACCCTGGATTTAATTATCTTTCAATTACATTCAAGTAATTAACTTTAATAAATTTTACGACGTTAATTCTTCTTAACCAAAATCAATAAGAAATCTTAATTACTTCATGATTTAATTAACTATTTTAATTACATTAATCCTTAATTACTTATATTAATTAACTTCTCATAAGTTACTTATTACCAATTAATTCATCTTAATTAATCAATCTTTAATTACATCATTAATTTTATAAATTTAAGATTTCCAATTATATTTTAATTTATCTTAATCTAAATTAATTACTTAAACCACAATATTAATCATCCTCGATAAATCTCATCATGAAATTAACTATCGTATATTTACGTCATTAAATTAATTACTCGTTTTATAATAGAAGCTTAAAGAATTTAAAACCGAATTTATTTTTAAATTTAAGTCAATTTACAATTACACTTTAACATTCAAGTTGTTAAAACACTTAATATTTAAAAACTTAATTTGTTAGATTTAATTTTGATATAGAATCTCGTTTTAAATTTTTTTACAATTTAAACTTCAGTTTTTAAATTTCATTTTCATTTCTTTCCAGTTCATTCTTATTTTTATTCTATAATTATTTCACTTTCAAAATTCACCCTTATATTCCTTACAAAAAAAAATCCAATTTATATATTTCGATAACGTAGGGTACCGAAATATTCAAGCTACTCACAACATTCATTATTCCAACTGCCAATAATAATCATCCCAGACTACCAATCATTCCAATATATATTAGATATTACTATATAATATAGCATATCAATTCAATTCAACCATTCAACCAATCATTAAAATTTAACCATTTAAATTTAAATACAAATCCAAAAGCGTGAGGTTTACCCACCTTTGATTTTGCTTTTAGCAACCCATTCCAACCCGCTTGTTTTCTTTTTAGATTTCAAACCTTGAATAAACAATTTATGATTATTATTATTTGAATAAATCAAACATTTGATCACCATTCACTTATTCAATTTAACTCATTATTTGATTTAAAAAAAAGTTAAAGTGTTTTAACCAACTAAATTTTTCTTTTGAAGTCTCCTACATTTACAAAAATCATTCATGCCTAATTTCCAAACTGAGACATTATTTATATTTTTTTTTTCTAACTGCATATTTTTACTCAATTAACTTGTTAAATTAAAATTTAACATACCAAAAGTTTAAGCTATCTCACCTAAATCGCCGTGGAAGCCACCTTATCTGCTCGAACTTGAAGAGCTCCCCTTTGCCACTACTCAGACCCTCACACACGCGCAACACCAAACCCCCCAACTCGAATTCGCCAGAGCCCATCGCGCCTCCATCCTACAGGCGAATCTGCTTCCCTCGTGGCTGCATGCACGAGAAAATACCCAAATCGAAGTCCAGAATCGCCTCTCGACCTTCTCTATGGCGACTTCTTCTATCGTTACTCCCCTTCACACGGTCGTGCTCGAGCTCGTGACACAATCTATCCATGCCTGCCCCACGAACGAACCCTAGCCCAACCGCCTCATGCCCAAACTCCAGCCGCAACGTGAACCACCAACCACCACTCCTTCGCTCGCGAATCGACTCAAACTGGCCAACGATTCGAACATGCTTCAGCCTACCTTGATTTCGTCGAACGCAACCCCTACTCCATTTTCTCAGGCATCGGTACTTGGATTGAAAACGAGGGAGAGGAAGGAGGACTTCGATCGGCCATATTTTAATTGGTGTTTTTTTTCCGAAGGCTTCGGCCATTTTTTTTAGTTTTGTTATGGTGAATTCGAACTCCATTTCTGTTGAAGATTAAGAGGACGGAAATAAATATCAATTTACGGAAGCTTCTCGAGTACGCGTATATTAAATGAAAATATCTCGTGTTGTAACGTGAAATCCCGAACTCCGAATCAGACATGCCGACAGACGTTTATAAGGTTTTATCCGCATTCCAAACATGATGGAACGTGTTTCGAAAGCCAAATCGATCATATGCGCGAGTTACGGAAGTAAACGATTAATTTTAAATTAAATCGATTAAAATAATATCTAAGCATTTCGAGCTGCCAGGGTCAAACGACAACTCTGATCGCTACGAAAATTGAAGCCATAATAACTAACTATTACGGATCCAATGCAACTGGTTTCGTCGAATTCCAAGACTGTGCCTCGGAAGGCTACTTTTAAATATCGATTTAAATGATAAAATTTCAAAACTTAACAAAACACTTTCGAATCAATTTTTAACACCTTTACTATCTTCAGTATTATCCATATAAATTTTATAAGCCTTTAAATTATTTAAATGGGCTTGGAAATTTCAGATTCAACAATTTACCCAATTTCAATTATTAAATTTAATATTTAAACTATATAATTCAATGATTTAATTATCAAGTAAATATTGATATCTGGAATTCAAGTTAAAATTAACTTTTAAATATTCAAAATTAATTAATTATTCCAAATTTAAATTGTTAGAAATTCCGGGTCGTCGCAATTGGTGAGATAATTTCCCAGCTTTAATTTCTTAGCTCATTTTTCAATTTAAACTCTTCCTGGAGCTTTTTAATGGTTGACCGGAAATATACGAGAGTTAAGAATGAGAAAGTGGAAGTTTATTCAAGTGGAGGAAGAGATATACATACAGAGAAATGTAGCCCCATTTTCAAGTTTACCCCTTAGGAAAATTCCTCCTTCTAAATTTATTTATGTCTTATTTTAGTTCATTCATTAAGACACGACCATTGGATTAACTAATCTCATCTCCCTAATTATTCACATTATTCTGTTTAATTTATCCAATTAAATACCCCGAATAATGTTAATTAAAATTCAAGGGCATTATAGAGAACCACGATCAACCTTTAGCTTCTTAGATGGTTCCTCTCAGTCATTAGGGGTTTTCCTCTTCTCGTAGCCAAGTTTTAACGTCCGACCCCATTCCCTGTCATCCCGGCGATGAGCTTCGGCATCCAAGTCTTTTTGCCTTCTCCATTCCTCCTCGTTCTTACGGGACTGATTACAACTTGTGGACCGTTTTGACTAAGCTACAAATTGGTAAATTTCTCGAGATCGTCGTAAAGACCACGACCTCCCATGGTACCTAACATGAGGAATAAACAAAAAGCTTTAGCAATAAGAAATAGGCATATATAACGTGTGTATAAGTGAATGTGACTCTAGTAAAACGTGTAATGTGTCTAGAGGGCTTAAAATGACGTTACAAATCATATCGGGCAGCCATTGCGGTAGAAATCAGACTAATTTTAGGCACAACATGTCCTGGGCATGGAGACATCTCTTCAAATATGAAATTCTCCCATAAGTTCGTTAATATCCACGTAGACGTTGCTCAAATCCCCAAAGTCTACGCTGGCATCTTTAGTTGAGGAATCATGACATCACTCGACTATTAGTGAAGCATCTTTATTGCGGATCTCTCGGTGAGACGAATCCGTAAGGGCGGGCTCATTCTCGAAGTCTTATCACATGATTCAAAGTCTCCATCACCAGAACCTGCATCAAAACCATCATCGCTAGAGGAGGAATCCTAGCTACTACTACTCTCAACTTCACCCTCCTCTTTTTCTGTTGCCGTTGTACCCTTGCCTTCTCGTTGCTGAATTCTTCTTCCTCTTCCTCTGGAATTAAGGACATTTTGGCCAGATAGTTGGTTTTGGTGCGACATCTCTTCTCTCATGAGTCTCTTCATCTTACTCGCTAGATAAGCCCTCCTTTTCTTGAAAAACACCCTCTTTAGAACCATGTGACGAAGAAATGAAGCGAGATTTTATTCTGGAGTGGGAAGGAGAGACGAAACTTCAACTGCTATGGCGGATCTCCCTAGATGCAACAGCCTAAACTGGAGAAAATTTTCATCCATAAGCAGCAACTTAACTGACCACTCCGCGACATCTACAGCCATTAAAGTATGGAAAATTCTGTCAAGCGATAATTCTTTATTTGGCCTTGGAATAACTATAGGAATCATTTAACTTGTTAGAAACTCCATAGCAACACTTCAAAATTCAATGAGTAAAGAAGATAACTTACCCCTCATTGTCCAAAGGTGATTGAATCATTTGGGACATCTAACGAAGAAGTACCAAGTCTTAAATTGGAACAAATTGCTTTGAAGCTGCAGCATAATCTTGCGATTCCTATGGTCCTCGATGATGACAAGGGATAGGAACTCATCTCTCCTCTTAAACGAGAGAAAATATCTCAACTCGTCGAAACTCGAAGCACAGTTAAATGTCTGCATAAATAGAAGGTGTAGGAAAGTTAAGATCGCATACCCATTAGGATGAATTTGGAATGGGAAAATTCCTAAGTTTGAAAGAGTTTCTCTCAAGAAGTCATTAAAGGGGAGCACTACCCCATTTAGGCATATATATCGATGGCAAGTAGTGTATCCCGCAGGTGACGTATGGGCGAATTCATTCTTCTTCGGTAGGCGCACGTCGTCCTCCGGAATGCCATGTTGCAAGCAAATGTTATGCAAAACCTTAGCGGAGATTATGGAGTTGGCTCTCTACGGTGGATTAAGAAGAACTCTGAAATTTGGAGGAGTTCGGTCCACAATCTGACCAACTAGGACTACTTGACAATATTCAGCCCACGAAGCAGAAGAGGAAGAGGCGACAGATGATGATTTAGCTTCTAAAACTACTCAACTTCCTTCACTGGACTTGTGACATGAAGACGGACACTTCATTCTATACAACAGAACTTGCGTTCGACGTAGTCAGGTAATTACCTTTAACTAAAAATTCCCCTACGACACTTGAATTCCAAACGAATATTGACTTACACCGACACATCGGATTTCAAGTATATACCAGGAATGGTGTGTTATCTATGGGGGAGAGTTCGGTGTCCTCAACACTACGAATGCTCTATCTCATGTAGATAACTCGCTCATAGTAAAAAAATAAAAAGGGACTTTCATGTTGTTTTTTGAAATTATTTTTTTTACACTTACCTGGCACCGATGAACGATCGATAACGGATCCATTGTCCGAAGCCATGCGGAAAGCTCTTCCTAGTTCAGGTACATCGAACAAAAAAAACAATCCGAACTCTCCGAAAGGCAATAATGGCATAAGTTGCTTGCGAGATGCTATTTTAAATTGTATTCCCTTATGGAAGAATAAAAACCAATTCATGATACGTCGTGTTGTATCGGCAATGTAACTTAGTACAAGTCAATTTTGATTCTACGGATGAAGACATCAAAACATGTCAAGCACCGGGGCAAGGCTCGAGTGTCGTTCCGTGAAGAACTCAAGAATCAATTTACTATCTTCTTCCATAAAATCACAATCAACTCAGATTTTATACTATATTCATCACTAATACACCCCGTCATCAAATCGCTAAACGAACGTCAAAATCAGCATTACCTATCTCTAATCAAGAATCAAAAGGCAAAGATGGTCGGAGTTTTCGATATAGCGATCCATGTAAGGGTCGGTGGCGATCCAACAAACAAGATGATAGGAAGTTTGGTCGGCAGCGATCCAGAAGGAACTAGGGTTGAAATCAAAGCAATAGTGAGCCTCAAATCGATTAACGGTGAGAAAATCTAGAGATGGATGATCGACGATGATGATAAAGTAGATGGATTTAGGGTCGTTTGAGAATTGGGTCTAGTCGCAAAAGATAAGCTCAGGCCGCCAGAAGAAGATAAGAATGAAGGATGGATCAGCTCGAGATAGTTAAATAGAAGATTGTACGAGGATAAACTGCTAAGTCGTTGGATCGCTAGGGATCCATCAAATCACGTTCGATCAATCTAAAATTTAGATAACATGATCCACATGCTGCTTAAAGGAACTTTAAAAGTTATGGGTTAAAACTTAGTTTGTTATAAAAAGCAATGATAATTTAGTTCAAAACTTAATGAGCAACTAAATAGCCAAAGACATTCGAGTGGCCCTAATACGATACTTGAACCTCGCCAAGCAGAAACTGGAAAGCAATCACTTCCTGAGCACGCCTTGTTTTCAACGAAGGCATATTCTGAGGGGCAAATGTTATTCAGGTTTTTAACCTAGCAGAATCCAAAGGAAGTCAGAATAGCTTGGTCGAGTTAGAATAGCTCAAGAATCAACCAAAAAGACTAAAGCAACTAACCAAGAAAAAAAGGAAAACGAGAACACACAAAGGTAATGGATCGCTAGAGATCCATAATGTTGGCTCATAGATCCGTGAATCCACTAACATCATGGTCCAATAGATATTCTAAGGATAATGGCTAAGTTTGATGGAATTTCGAGTTAGTTAAATCGGGAGGCAAGCATTTGTATAATTCAATCAGCGGTCTAATTTATCCAGTATATGGATCGTCATCAAAACAAGGCACTAATCTATGAAATTACATGAAGAACACCAATACGAGACAATAAATGAGATCCAAAAGACAAAGTTCAAAAATCCACTAAGTACATGGATCGCTAGCGATCCATGCGCTATGGATTACTAGTGATCCATGCCATTTTACCAAATCGCCATAAACTTCAAAGGAGAGGATGGTAGGAAGCATCTCAAGACATTAGATCAAAAGCAAGCCAAAAGTTATGGGTCGTTAGTGATCCATCAAATTAACTCGGTTCATGGTGAAACTTACAATGCACCTTTGTGCGGTCGTTTACAAGCATGTGGCAAGAAGGCCTAGTCCAATAACTCTCCAAGCCCTATAAATACAATCCTACCTGCAACATAAACCCGATCTTCTAGATTGGCTGCTGGAACGTAGCATAGATTATTCTACACTCTTCTCCTCCAACATAATAGTCATATATAGGTTTGTTGTTATTCTCCGATGAACTTTGGTACTTATGACTTGATCTAACTTAGAAGATTCAATCATATTCTAATCTGATTCAACTTGTAACAGCACTCAGTTAATAGAATATTATAAAGTGGATGTAGGCTTCATTAACAGCCAAACCACTATAAAAATCTTCTAGTCTTTTTACTATTTCTGCTCCTTTTACATTTATTCTATATATTATTGCCCTATAAGAACATGGCTGGTGCTTTCACACTCAATTCAAGGTGTTGAGTCATTTTTTGTGTTAACATTTCCATTAGATGATAACCCCATAATTGGGATGGATTGGAGTCGATTTGATTCCCTTATATTTCCTTTAGTTTTGAATAAATAATGAAATATCTCTATCAGATCGCTTACACATGTATGAGATCCTGATCGATCCTTAGGCATGCTTTGAGTTAGAAGTTTAAAGGTGACCCTTGATTGGATTGGTTGGTTTAATGTTTTCTAGATGCCCTCACTAAGGCTTCATGAGTGATGGCTGATACCGATTAGGAAACACCAATGGAAATTGATGACCCTCGGAAATTGGTTAAGCATTTATAAACCATTTGAATGTAATGACTAATATTGATCGTGATAGTCCCGACAAAAGAGACAGGGTAATGACCGCACGAAGTTAGTCCTCTTACCAGATAGTAAGTGAATGGACTTGCTTGTCATTGAGTCCCCTTGTTGGAGAGCAAGCAGATTGGGCTCACCAAGGATCTGGAGAGATCAAAAGTATGTCCCCTCACTAGAGAGTAAGTGAATGGACTTCCTTATCATTGAGTCCCCACACTGGACAGTGAGGTAATTGAGCCCAGCAAGGATATAGAGAGATAGAACCCTAGATTGAATGACACACAATCCAGAGAGATTGAACCTTAGATTGGATGACAAAGGTTCTAAAGAGTTCAAACCCTAGATTTGGATGAGACCCTAAATTGAACGAGACCCTAGATTGGATGAGACTTTAGATTGGATAAAACTCTAGATTGGATGAAAATGATCCAAAGAGATTGAATACTAGATTGGATGTTAGTGATCCAGAGAGGTCAAACCCTAGATTAGATGTTAAACAATTCAATGGACCTTAGAATGGACATTGACGTGGCCTCAAGGTTTGAATGCCTTATGATTAGACTAGAATAAGTAAATCTCGGATGAACACGAGATTATTTTGACATACGATATGATAACTCCAAATGAAAATGGACTGATTGTTATATATGACTAACACTTAAGCAAGGACTAAGTCCTTAGTTATAATGGGTCTGAAATGACCTTTGGTTTGCAGGAGATTTCGAAGGAATGGACAATTCGCCAAGGTCATGATCAATGGATGGTCAGAGGGCTCAACTACCAAAGATTGACTACTACTGAAATTTACTATTGAGCAAAGTACACCTTATATTCAAAAGCCATACTTTGGGGGTAAATCTTAACCCTCTTTTTAACCAAGTAGATTTAAATCGGACTTAGAAGGAAAAAATGAAGGCAAGAAAAGTCGCAAACTTGGAAACATGCTTAGAAAGGCTAAGAGAGTGGGCTCACAAAGTTTGATGAAAATTGAAGCTAAGTATACCACTAGGTACTAAGAGATTTTCTTCTACTTAACACACTCCTAGACCCTCTACACTTCAAGTACAAATTAAACCTCTCGTTATCTGGTGCTTTTCTCAGAGTTTAGATGAGCAATTCTCAAGATTAATAAAAAGAAAACAAAGAAAACAGGATAGTTCAAGTGTTACCAGGAGAATCATGGAAATCAACTCAAAGTCTATAGGAAAGAGCATGGAAAGCATTGAATTTAAGTTTAGAAAGGCAAAGCTAGAAAAAGAAGAGGATTTACAACTAATTAAAATTCTCGGTATAGTGGGGACCCTCTCAGTAGCGAGAGGTAATTTTGGCCAATTAGGCTGAGTTGCTCACTTGGGTCTCCCTAAGCTGGCTTCTGGATGTCAATTCAAGTGAGCTCCTGAACCTATGCTTCCATTTCTCTATAAGTATCAGCCCTGCTGTAACTAAAGAAGGATCTTCACTCTAATTCGCACTCTGCATCTTCTTGACTCTTATCTCCGCCCTTAAATATACTTTAGAAACTTCATAGTAAATTTAAGATCCACTAGATTATTGATGTGCACGTAAATGTGCATATATTTACATCCATATTTTATCTATTTTTATTTAAAAAAAATATCATATTTGGGCATTTTAACATATTTAAAACCAAAATTCAATAATTCTCAAATCATCATATATTCATCTTCATGCAGGGGCAAAATGGTCTTTTTTGTGCATGTGTCAATTTGAGAACTTTTACTTGGATATTTTTTATGATTTTTATAAGAATTTGGATGCATATGGAAGAGGCTTTCATGAAGATATATGCATGCACAAGGGAATACAAAGGAATGAAGAGGAAATAATTCAAGATCATGATCATGAAGGACCCCACCTACTCACTTAGCTAAATCTACAGTTAGAAGCTAATGGACATGCAACATCCCAAAATTTTGAATTTTGAATTCGGTAAATTGGTTTAAACTTTTAAAAATTTAAATTGAAGAGTTTCAAATGGAATAAAATATTATTAAAATTAAATAAAAGAAAGATATAAATAAATATTTGATAGTTAAGTTTAAATAAATAATAATAAATAAATAAAAACATATAACAAGCAAGAAATTGTTTTAAACAATAAAATAAAATATATGTGATGAATTAAATATTAATAGTTAACTTTAAAATAGAAATAAAATTTAAGGTTTATGTTTGGAATAAAATCATGTAGTCATAAGAGTCATATGCAAGAATACATATAGAGTTGCATGAGAATTTATAAACAAGGAAAATAAGGCTTATGCAAGAAGATAGAAATCTACAAAATAAAGCAAATTTGTACTTACAAAGGAACAAAACAAAATAAGATAAACAAGGAGAAAAATCTGCAAAAATAAAGGAAAAATAGTACTTATAAAAATCAACAGCATATATATATATATATATATATATATATGTAAACTAAGATGGGAAGACAAGAATTAAATGCTTTCTTCTTAAGCCCAAATCAAATCATATCAGCCGAAATGAGTTTTGCTTAGTCAAAGCAAGAAAAAAAATAACTGATCAAAGAAAAATCTTGTCCCAGTTAATACCTACCTTCCCTACCCTGTATAAACCCCTTTATATATATGTACACATCCATATACATTTAGTTCGTTCAAAAGCAAAATCAGAGTGAAAAAGAAATAGAAAAAAAAACATCACTTTATATTCAAGTTTAAAAAAACAATCTACTGAAAAAAAGAAAAAAAGAAGAAGGATCAAACTATTTTTCACAACCCAGAGTAGCTATCTGTTTCAAAATAAAATCAAGTGAGTAAAATTGTTTCTTTAAAAAAAACCTAAGCATTTAGTTCATGGAATCTTGTGTTGTTGCATATGGAAGAAATTTATTTTGTAGGTTCTTTGTGATTCTGGAAATTATGATATGATCTGTTCTCTTATGCTTTTTCCAGAGCAAAGTAAATTGAAGAAAGATTCAAATAAACTTCACACAATCCTTTTAAGCTTAGGGTTTTATATAAAACAAGTTATTTAAACTTGAATTACAGACTAAAAATTGTTTCAAGCTTGAACAGGAAGTATTTGTCTCTATAACTTAAAATTTACAGTAAAAATAAAATCGTGTAATAAACTTAAGTATGTTAAATCATTGTTTTGATTATATAACCTGAATAAACACATAAAGAGATGATTTTTAAAATTTATATGATGATTTTTATTTAAGTGGTTCAAGAGCAATTCAAGTTTGAACCAATTTTGTTCTTTTTCAAATTACTGATGATCGATCGAATGATAATTGATAAAAATTGGTGTGAAGCTAGCGTGTTGATCCAGGACTTCAAGAAAATTGTCGAAGAATTTTTCTATTGTGTAAATTGATGAGTCGAGTTTAAATTAGGGTTGTAGCCGAGGTTGTTTACGTGTCTGTAAATGAGGTGGTTTCATCACCTCGGAGGCATCGAGCTTCGCATGGTTCTGGAGGATGATAGCTTGGTGTGTTGACGAGGTGAGTCCAAAGGCGCGACTCCGGTGGTCGGTGTGAGGGTGATGAGGCGTTTTAGGCTGGGTGTGTTTGAGTTACAATTCGAATGAAGGGGTGAATTTCGATCCTGATTTTTTTGTGTCGAATTGAACCTTGATTTCAAGCATAGAAAGGATTTGTGACTCGCCGCAGATATTGGTGTTCGCCGGAGCAACGGTGACGTGCCGTGCACGTACACGACAGAGAATGGTGTCAGCGTTGGGTGAAATGGTGAATGACTCGAGTCAACACTCGAGGAAATGCACGCGTGGCTTCGATATGGAACTCGTGTACGCAAGTATATTTACCTGTTATTTAGTTAAGCTTAATGTAAACTTCAACTGGAAAAAGAAAAGAAAAGAAGAACAGGAAGAAGAAGAGCAAGTGGCGAAGGAGAGAGACTCGGGGAATAATGGAAATAAACTCGAGTTGAACTCCAGTAAACATCTGAGTTTACTCGGGTTGCCTTAAAAATGGGTTAAGCCCAATTTATTAAAGTTTGTAATGTTAAATTGAACAATATTGCTATTTTTAAGTTGAGAATTTCTTTAAGTTATCAACTAAGTGAGTGTGTGTATATATATATATATATATATATATATTAAAGATTTATAAAACCTTAATTAATATTTTAATTAAGTAATTAATTTAAGTCAAATACTGAAGTTAATTAACATTAAAACTTTCGGTGTAACAATAAATTGATTTTTAAAGTGTAAAGAAGATTCTTAAATGGTAATTAAGGTAAATAATTTTTATTAATTAATAGTTTTGAAAAGAAATTAAGAATGATTTAAAATTTGTAATTAAAATTGACAAACAATTAAGTGTTTAAATTAATTTGTAATTAAGAATTTTTTAATTAGATAAATTAAGTTAATTAATTATAATTGGCAGTTAATTAAAATAACTAATTAAGAAACAATTAATCAAGTTAATTAAGATTTAATTAATTTATCCAAATTTAGTCATTGATTTTAAACAATCACTACAAATAATTGTGTGGTTAATTTATTTAAACCACATTGGAAAATAATTAACTATTGTTGTGCACTAAGTTGATATTTCTGTTCTGGTTGTGATACTGTATGATGTAGATTGCTATATACTGTAGTGTAATTTTGATTTGCTCCTGTTTGATGTGGAAACCCCTTTTGCCCATAAAACGGCATTTAAACTTCGATGTGACAGGGAGTCGGATTTCGGTTAGTTATCCGAAACCCACATCGAACCCTGAATGTGAGTCTTTATGATTGATATATCCACGTGTTTTAAAATTAAGCGCTCACTATTCGTATTAGCCGAGAGAGGACCTTTGTGTCAGATAACCCATTCCGGATAGTGATACATCGAAATGGATAGCATTTGAAGACCGGTGGTGAAGACCGGGTGTCTTCGAAAACGATAGGATAACCTATGGATTGTCTCTGCACTGATTTGCTCCAGTATAGAGATTCCCTAAGTAATGGGATGTCCGATCGGGATTGTGGATACCCGGATTTGCAACGACTTCTTCCTTTATTCGACGAAGTGCCTTCGGTTCTGTTCGAACCCGTAACAGACTTGTATGGTCGTATGTCTAACACTACATTTTGAGGTATAAAGCAGATTTCTTTCAAATACGTATCTGTTGGTGGCGGAGAATTTATTCTCTTAGCTTAACACCCTTCTCTGAGACATACGAGCTCAGAGGTTATGTAATTGAAGGTTATCAGCGATATACTCCCAATTTGGTAGTGTGGCATGCTAAGTGCTGCTGTGTGTTGATGATCATTTGTTGATCATTTGTGATCAAAGCATGGCTTTCGTGTAAAGCGTAGCTTTGTAGACGAGACCTCATCGGACCTCACAACCCGGAAATGGTCGAAACAGGAAAAATGCGGCAAGGTTATGAGGGTCGCGCCCTTTAGGGTATGTCATTTCCTTCTAGAAAAAGGTGATGTCATGGTATGGAGCCCAGATATTTACCTATGTGGTAGCTCCAATCTCATTTACTGTGTGGTTATTGCTTTGTGATAGAGGGCCCTTGGATAAAGGTCACAAAGGACCGAGGAGTGGCTTATTCGTGTAGTAGTTACCTAGTTACAGAGGTAACCCGGCCTTGTGTTGGCAGAGAGCTGGTTAAGTTCTCGGGATGTCCCGCCAGAGGTGTACCCATGTGGCAGTAGGAAGTTCCTTAGCCTGACCATTTGTTGGAAAATCCAAAGAACAATACGAACAATGTACGGCTTTAGTTGTAAAACCTGCCATGCAGCGTGGCGGTAACCTGCCACAAAACATGTTAGCTATAGTAAGCATACGATGAAATGTGGTATGCTGGCTAGGATTAATATTATACTTTTGTAATGATTTTCCACACTATGCACTAGTAATAATATCAAAGAATTTTTCTCATATCAAGCATATTTGACTATCATAAGAAGAAATCTCCTCCAATTCTGTGATTGCATTGTGTGTGTGGTGGGAGGTCTTATGGTAGTTTCATTTTCCAAAAGCATAATGATTTTTCCTTTATAAATCTAGTTTATTTAAAAGCAACTATTTTTTTACTCATACCAGTCTCATGATTGACCTGGAGTTTATTCTTTCTTTTCTAAACTCTAGGTACCCATAATTTCCACATGGGCAGCCTAGTAGCAGGTTTACGTGTTTTGGTGTAGCAGTATTTTGGAGTTTTTGCTTTAGAGATTTTTTAGAAGCTTTTGGGATCTCGGGTGTTTAGTTTTTTTTGGGAGTTCGTTATCACTTCATTCCTTTGAAGACTTTTTGGATATATGATCACTGTTGTATTATTATGATGGTTACTTGGAGTTGTGGTGTATGTATTAAAAATACTCTGATGTAGTAATGGATATTACGATGTTGTATCTGTGATGTATGCACGGTATTCATTTTGTTCCGCTGTTTTATATTCATCTGATGTTGTTATAAGCTCCGACGAACCAGATTCGACGTTGGATCTACCGCATTTGAATACGAGTGTCGTATTCGGTGCCGATTTTCGAAAGTCGAGTCAGGACCGTCACATTTGGTATCAGACCTGAAGGTTGAGTAAGAACTTTAGCTACGGAATATAACACATTAGATGGCTCATTAGAGATAAGGTGAAGTATACCCTAGAATGAGTATAGTTGAGGCTGAAACCCTAAAATTTTCTTAGTCTCTTTCTTTTACTGCTGATATTCTTAAGATATTTCGTTCGTATATCTAAACCAGTTTTCTTACTAATTACAGATAGTAAGAATGAGCGAGCGAAGAGGAAGAGTCAGGGGTCAGGGAAGTGCCACAACAACTAACCAAGATCCCCCAATAGCAGTAACAGCAATACCTATCCAGCAGCAGCCGAATCTGGCTGATTTATATAAAAATTTCTCAAGGCTTGGTGGTAAGCCGTTCACCGGCAAGGAGATAATTGTTGAGGCTCAAGCATGGATCAATTCATGTGAGAAAATCTTTAGAGGACTAAAGCTGCAAGACGATCAGAAGCGACTCATAGCTTCTTGGCAACTCCAAGAAGGAGCCTTAGCCTGGTGGGAGACAGTCATTGTAGATAAGCCAGAAGACGATTTTACCTGGGTGAAATTTAAGAAAGTGTTTGAGAAGCGCTATCTGCCATCAGCTGGAATTTCTTGAATGTACCAGGAATTCATGGACTTAAAGCAGGGAAGTTTGTCATTCAAGGAGTATCTCAACAAATTCAATGAATTGTCGTGTTTTGGTCCCGAATTGGTGAATACGCCTTTGAAGAAGAATGAAAGATTTATTCGTGGGATGAATAAGAAGTTCCACGAAAGGATGACTGGCCACGTTAAGGAATATTTTTCGGATTTAGTCGATATGGGGTACAGATATGCCACACTTGATATGCAGGAAGCCCCGGCTGAGAAAGGAAATTCGAGTAATCAAAATTGGAAGAAGCGGAAATTTGGAGGCAAGAAACCATGGCAGGTCAAGGAGAGAAAGAAGAGAATTCAGGAAAGCGTGGTAGAGAATGTCACTTGTTATAATTGCTTGGAGAAGGGCCATTATTCTAGCAGATGTACGAAGCCTAAGAAACAAGTCAGTCAATCCGTTCAAGCGAGACCCATAAAATGTTATTACTGTCAGAAATTGGGGCATGAAGTTAAAGACTGCCCAGTTAGAAGTAAGCTCAGACAGCAAAGGTGTACACGGTCAAAGACCAACCTGAATCTTCCAAAGAAGAAAAAGGGAAAGGAGTTCTAGAAGGTAACCTCATTATTTATGATAGCATTGTTAGAGTTCTATTTAACACGGGCGCTACATATAGTTTTATCTCTCAACAAGCTATTAATGAATTGAATCTTGAACCCGATTTTGTTGAGGAGCCTATATGCGTAAAGAATCCAGTTGGAGGTCCCGTGAATCTTTGTCTTCGATGTAGAGATGTTTCTATCTCATATTCTTGTATTTAGTTCCCTATCAGTCTCTTTATTCTTGATTTTAAAGAGTTTGAAGTCTTACTCGGAATGGATTGGCTAGAAAAATACAAAGCTAAATTGGATTGTACTAATCGATTGATTTCAATTAAAACCGAATTTGGAGACTTTATCGAAATTTCTTGTGAGAACCCTAGTCCCAAGAGAGAAGGGTTGATGTATAATTTGGGTTATCCCAAACCCAGTTTGGAGTCTATACCAATTGTTAGAGATTTTCAGGACGTATTCGGAGAAGTGAAATATCTACCTCCACATCGAGAAATAGAATTCAGAATCGACCTAGTGCCCAACGCTCGTCCTGTCGTTCATGCAAGTCGCAGGATGGCACCCAAGGAAAAGGTTGAATTAGTTCAGCAAACCGATGATCTACTAGCAAAAGGATTAATTCAACCCAGTGTTTCTGAATGGGGCTCAGCAGTAGTATTTGTTGCTAAATCGGACGGGTCTTTGAGATTGTGTGTAGATTACCGCGATCTCAATAAGATGACTCTCAAGAACAAATTTCCACTGCCCAGAATTGATGATCTGTTTGATCAATTGCACGGTGCTTGTTTCTTTTCAAAGATGGATCTAGCTCAGGGATTCCATCAACTACGAATCGCCGAAGATTGTGTCCATTTGACAGCTTTCAGGGGTCCTAATATGTTCTACGAATGGTTAGTCATGCCTTTCGGACTAACCAATGCTCCAGCATACTTCGTAGATCTTATGACCCGTGTGTTCCGGGAAGTATTGAATAAATTTGTGCTCATGTTTATTGATGATATTTTGATCTATTCCAAGACCGAAGAGGAGCATGCCGAGCACCTTAGAATTGTTTTGGAGATATTGAGGAGAAATATTCTATCTGCGAAATTTTCGAAATGTCACTTTTGGGTCAAAGAAGTCAAATTTCTCGGCCATATTGTTAATGAAGAAGGAATTTCTGTTGATCCTAGCAAAATTTCCGCTATTATTGATTGGAGAAGACTTACTAGCCCAAAAGAAGTTCGAAGCTTTTTGGGTTTAGCAGGCTATTACCGAAAGTTCGTTCAGGACTTTTCTAAGATCGCTAGTCCGTTGACTAAGCTAACAATGAAAGATGTAAAGTTTAATTGGACTCCGAAATGTGACGAAGCTTTCTAGGAGTTGAAGAAGAGATTAACTACCGCTCCTGTTCTCGCTATTGTAAACGGGAATCAGGGTCTATCTGTTTATACTGACGCATGCGGTGATGGGGTAGGTTCACTATTAATGCAAAATGGGAAGGTAATTGCCTACGCGAGTAAACAATTACGTCCGCACGAGAGAAATTATCCAACACATGATTTGGAGCTTTTGGCTGTTGTTTTCGCCTTAAAAATCTGGCGACATTATCTTCTGGGTAAGAATCTTTTTGGCTTTCTTAACAATTTACGAAATTAACTTAACTTAAACAATATACTTAATGAACTCTCCTTTCTCTAGATGAAAATTTTAAATTATTCACCGACCATAAATCTTTGAAATATCTCTTTACCTAGAAAGATCTAAATCTGCGACAACAACATTGGCTGGAATTTGTGGCGTCTTATGACCTAGATATCCAATATACGCCGGGAAAAGCCAATGTAGTAGCCGATGCTTTAAGTAGAAGGCATGTTGTTCTTACATATCTTGTTATTAGTCCTAGTCTCCTTGAAAAGATCGCCAGCAAGAAAAGAGAAGACCCATTCCTTCACGGAATTTGCAAAAGAATTCATCAAGGTTGTTTGCACCAAAATTGGATACAACACTCTTCGGAAGTTTTTGAAGAGATAATAAATGAAGAAATCAAATTGAAAATGAGGATTATCTAACAAAAACTCCAAGTCACAGAAAAGTAAATTGCACGGAAGATAGTAATTTAGAGTGGTTCGGCGTATCGCCTACGTCCACTATGAAGTTTTGTCACTTTATTCCTCGATATTCGGGAAATACAACTTTTTATGTCAAAATACAGCAGATAGCAAGTCAAAATTCGAAATCAATGGAAGTGATAATGATATGGAGTGATTCTGGCAGCGTCCGGACGTAATTTTTCTCTAAAAATTCTCCAATCCCCTTTCTGAATGTCCAGGGGATCTATTTATAGGCGTAGGATGCTGATATTTCGTTGAAAATTCGGGAGACCACTTCTGGCACATGAGGGGGCCCACATGCCCGGCCTTAGGAAATTTGGGCCCACTTTGGGATCGATTCGAACTCTATTCGAATCAATCAGAAAATCATCCAATCGAGGTGAAATTTGGTGTGGACATTCATCAACATCTATGCAAGCTTCTTTGAAAATTTCATGACATTTGGACTTATGGATCTCGAGATATGGTCGATTCGAAATTGTATTCTTCGGTAGAATGTCTCACTCGAATCGATCGATTCGCATCGGTAGCTTCGAATCGATGGCGTCACGCGTTGTTGTGATGACGTGGAGCGCTGTCTTCGGGTCTATCCGCTTTTCACTCCGGTTTGATCGAGTCATCCTGAGTATTTTGCCGCTTTGACTTGATGGATTCGAAGGCTTCAACCACACCTGATTTCGGATAATGTCTCATTCGTAACGATCTTGATTTGCCTCGGTCGATCGATACGAAATGACCACATTGGATGGATTCAAGGCGATGTTCTCTGGTGGATACGAACGTATCATTGTATACGGAGTCGAGATGGAGCTTTGTTCGTACCGATCTTGATACGTTCCAGTTGATCGATACGAATAGGCGGTCGCAGGATGGGTTCGAAGAGAGATATTTCCATGGATTCGAAGGACTTCCAAGCTTGATGGTTATGAACCAAATGGAGGTGAAGTTCTCTTCCTTTCGATCGATGCGAATGCCATCGATTCGAACTCAGGCTATATTGATGGATTCGAACTAGTGATATCTTGGATGGATTCGAACATAAACCCTGCCGATGGATACGAAGGAGACGACATCGATGGATACAAAACCAGGTGGTTCGATGGATACGAATTTGTGGTTTTCCTCTTCATCTTGCATCGATCATACCTTGAGCATACGAACTCGGATTGACTTGAAATTAGAAATGCTGGCTTTTCTGGCATCGCTCGTCATGTCTTATCATTTGTGGCTCAATCTGGGCTCGGACAAAATCTATCGATATATATACTGAACTTGCGGTCATCTGATACTGTAGACGTCTGTTCCTATTTTATTCGTTGTTTCCTTGATATCTCGACCTTGCCAAAAGGTGGGATAACATTTGCCCCCCAAAGTACGTCCTGTGTGAACATGACGTGCTTTGAGAAGCTGTAGTCTTTTATGCTGAAAACTATAATCTCTGATCATATCTTCAGATTCATGAATTGCTTATTGTCAGGATGGTGCAATGTGTGTCGCTGTAACTGGTTTGTTGTATCCTTCTTTTAAATAAATGTTCAACCTGTAAAGTTGTCGCCAGTTTTATAGAGTTGAATTTTATACCAATCTTTTCTTGAACCAATGTTGAAGTCTGATAGGCTGCCCTCGAAACAATGTGCATTGGTTTGGTGGACACAAAAGTCTTCGATGGGTACGAAATTCTAGTTCGCATTGGTAAGTTTTTGTTGCTGTGGTCAACGCTGATCGGTTCGAACCGATTACTTCGAATCGATGGATTCGAGCGTTTTCAGAGTTATCTTATCTTCGTACTTCGTATCGACAGATGGAGTTGAATTGATGGATTCAAAAAGCGATGCTAACTGATGATTGTTGTATTTCGAACCGGTCGGTAGTCTTGTCTTGGGGGTCGCGTGTGTTCATTTCGTCTCGATCGGTCGTTCAAATAAATGGATTCGAACATGGCATTGCAAATCGATTTGGGTTCTTACCTGTAATGACTGGTCATGCGCACAGAGATGCGAATCGTCACTTGGGTTACTATATATACTGGGATCCTGCTCATTTTTTACTTTTTACCTTTACTTTCATCTTCTTGCGCCTTCGAATCGATCCCAGATTTTCGAGAACGAAGCTAAACAAACTGCTTTTTCCTTTGAATGGAAATCGCATCCAAATCCTTTTAATCCAACTTTTGCTTTTAGGTAGGCAATTTCGACTAAGTATTTGAGATTCCATGATCTGAAATCCTTCTGACTTCCATTTGTTTTCGTATCGATCTTGGTGGGATCGAAATCAGGGATGAAAACAAAAAGGGTTGTTCGAAGAAGTATGGGAAAGTAAATTAAGGCCTTTTCTTCGTATCGATCTAAATTAAGACCTTTTCTTCGTATCGATCTTGATGTACGAGGTGGAGGTTTATAGATCGAACCGATCATAGATGGTGGGTCAGTCGTATCGATTCGTAATGATCGATACGTGGAGTTGCCCCCTGCGATTGATCCAAAAATTCTATCTACACGGTCGATACGAAGCTGGGTTATTTGGCTGATGTGAAGTTATTTTTCCGGAGATCGATTCGAGAGCTGGTCTGATGATGGATGCGAAGGAAAGGTCTCCCGATCGATTCGAAAGCCCAGGTGCGATCGATTCGACTTGTGTCGATTCGATTGGAATTGACCTGAAACCGTGCCCTTCTGATTGATCCAGATTTGTTGACTACAACTTTGATCGATACGAACCAGTTGTCATGGATGTGAAAATTTCACATAATTAATGGCATGATTCTGACGAGCTTCATCTTTGCATATCTGGACTGAACATTTATACCTCATACTTGACTGCCCTTCGAAGCTCGTCGGTGGAACTATAACTTAACATTGCGACAACAAACTTTAACTTGAATCAATTGCCAACATCGGGATGGTTCGGCGATGACGGTCAACGATGACGGTCATCTCGACCGGATCTCAAATGTCTTCGCTGTTTGCAAACTTTCTCTAACTCTGTAGAAATTTTGCTAAGTAATGCACAACACTACACCACACACACTTCACACTAGGAATGAACGGGTTTTCTATGTGCTTAATGTTGCTTTCTGATGAGTTAACCAGTTATGGAATCTCCGAGCTCCCAACAGCAAGAGGTACAGAGTTCGTCCCCCCCTACGCTTGAAATTCCTGATATTCCTGCCGGAGTAATTGATCCGGCTCCGGATGAATTGCCGGATGCTTTATTTATCGAGAACCCTATTGACTCCGTCCAGTCCAATATCTCTGAATCTTTGCTGGACCGGATATGTCTGAAACATAACCTATCTCCGGATGATGTGTTGTTACCGGGTGCTGACGACAGACCTCATAATCCGCCCGAAGGGTACACTGCCTTCTACCGTCATGCTTGTGCAGCTGGAACTCTTCCTCCGTTTAATCAGTACATCAGAGAGATGCTGTCATTTTTAGGAATTGCTCCCTCACAACTTCATCCTAACGGACACGCGTTGCTCCTTGTCAATCAGGAGATATTTTTAGAGGGCCGGATGACGTTCCCATCCCGGAGTACGTATCTCTTCACCACGAGTCTGGGTTGGAAGAACTTCGGGAAGCGTTAGAAATAAGCGAGCCTCTACCCGTTAGTGCAATCGAAACTTCTGATTGGTCGGGGGTTTTTCACATTTGCATACACTTTCACAACACTACATGACTTCCGCATACATCGTAGTGCCTTCACTTGGTGCTTAATTGAGTTGTTTCTCTTTTGTAGGTGCTATGTCTGGTCGTCCATCTACATTGGATAAACTCCGAAGAGTGCATCATCCTTCGTCCTACTATGGATCTCGTCGTGGGGATTCTGATCGCGATCGCGAACGGAGGTTTTATGGGCAAGAATATCATGCGAGGGACTATCCCCGAAGCTACTCTAGTCAGGAACGCTCGAAAAGAGATCGGAGATACCGTTCTCCTTCTCACTCTCCTCCGCCACCCAGAAGCCATGCACATGTATCTGAGCCTTTGCGACAGCAGCCGTCTTCACTGATTTCGAGGCCTGAATCACATCGTTCTAGGACTAAAATTGTTACGACCACAGCTGTGGAGGAGGCTCCTATTGAACCATCCGGTGAAGGGGCTATCAGAATCGCCCAACTAAAGAAAGACTTCTCAGAAATACGCTTTGACACTTACATCTTCCCTCCTAACCTTAAAAGAATTCCTGAAGACGCTGTGAACACATCACTCAGTTACACCCACGACTTCTATGCCCAGTATAAGGAATGGTACAAGGCGGCCGTTAAAGCTTCAAAAGCAGCCTTTGATCGAGCCAAAATCATTGAGAAACTGGAAGCTGACTTGCCCCGGAAGAATCATATCGTCGAGGTCCTTCAATCTGAGGGGGAATTCTCCCGTAGGGCTGAATTTGAATCGCTAAAAAAGGTCGATGAGATGCTAGTAGAGATGGCAAAAATGCAACAGGTGCATTGCACCTTAGTAGAAGACTTGGGCCAACGATACAAAAATGTTGAGGCCGAGCGGGATGCGGCAGTTAGAGAACTGGAGGAGTTAAAGGCCAAGTTTGTCGACATAAGTAAGAAAAGGGATGATGCCAATACGGCCGCTCAAGAGGCATGTGAGCAAGCCGTGTCTTTTCGGGCTGAGCGCGATGCAGCGGTCGCAAAGGTCAAGGTGATGGAAATGGAAGTGGAGGAGAAAATTCAGGCGGAGTGGTTCAAGATGGGGGCTGAGTTTGACGAACTCCTGGATAAATATAATGCTAATGTGCAGAAATCTCGCCTGGCTAGGAGATTACTCTATGCTTCTTTACAGTGCCTGGAAAAAACTAGTGGAGAACAAGAAGATATCTTGTCCAGATGAAACACTGGACGAGTTTGAACTTGAATCACGTCTGTTCAGTGAGGAAGAGAAAAGAATTCTTCATGAAGCGATAATCTCCGTCGAGAAAGAAAAACTCGGTATTCGGCAGACGAAGATCGGCGAGGGTTCGGGTGTTGCGCATCACGGCGAGAGTATTGAAATTTCTGTCCCAACTTCGTCCGAAGTTAATGCCGCGATTGATCCACAAATCGTTCCTGCCTACAATCCGGATCAACCGGGATTATCTCCCGCTAAGACTGTTGTCTCCGAACCTGTCCAAGCTCCGAGGCAAGGCAAGGAAGGTACTTCGAACATTTCCCTCGTGTCTTAAAACGACGATCTTGGAGTGAATTTATTGGACTGGCTATTTTTTCTCTTCTTTGTTCAGTGACTGAAAGTGCTGCACCCGTGCCCCCAGTACCTCCGGTCCTATATCCAACGCAGGGAGCTATCGTCACCGAAGCAATTACAACCACTGCCATGGCCGGCGACATTGGAAAGGGGAGCTTGATGTCATTTGATACTCAAATGATTGAGGAGCTTCTTGGTCATTCTCTTGAACCTTTTCCTGATCCTTCATTCGTAATGAGCGGGGTCGGTCCAGCTTTTAGTTCTTTCATGTCGACCACCAGTGTATCCAGCGCAGCTCGGTTGTCTCAAGAAGAAGATATTTTTGCTGAGATAAGCGCTGAGATGGCCGCGGTGACAACGGACGGTGGTTCTGGAAGTGGCACTGCCCCATCAAGATTATCTCCTCTAATGGTAATTTCTCCTGGCGGCACGGTGACCATCTCAAGTGTTGCTGCCCAGACACCTGTCACAGCTCCTATGCCTTCAGTTCGCCCTTCCAAAAGAATCTCTGTCCCTTCCAGCTCCGAGGAAGATGTCGATATCATGCCAGATCGGAGGATAAACCGAAGAAGGGCAAGAAATCTCGAAGGAAATCTAGTAGTGGGTCCAGTGGCTCGACTCCAAAGAAGAAGCCTCGAAAGAAGAAGGATTGAGCTTCTTGACTTATAATGCAGTTGTTAATAGCAGTTCTTTTACTTCTTCTTTCGTTCTTTTAGAGCCGTGTATAAGTGTGGATTCGGCCTCCACTTAATCGAATTTTTTTGGTTTTCCATGTAATCAAACTCCATTTTGTTAGTTGATGAAATGAGAAATTGTTCTTTTCTTTTGCTTAAGTATTGCATTGACTGGCTCATGATCACATATGTCATAAGTCTTGAACACGCGTCCGCACTCCGGGGACTTAGAGCTATTGGCTGCACTTTAGTTCGCGCTCTGGGAACTTAGAGTTGATAATTATATTCCAATTCACGCTTTGGGAATCTTGATTTAATGTTTATACTCCCATTCGCACTCTGAGAATTTGGAGTTAGTTGTTGCACTCCGGTTTGCACTCTGGGAACCAAGAGTTGATGTTTATACTCCAATTCACACCCTGGGAATTTGGAGTTAGTGTTTATACTCCGGTTCGCACTCTGGTAACCAAGAGTTGATGTTTAAACTCCAATTCGCACTCTGGGAATTTCGAGTTAGTGTTTATACTCCGGTTCGCACTCTGCGAACCAGGAGTTGATGTTTACACTCCAATTCACACTCTGGGAATTTGGAGTTAGTGTTTATACTCTGGTTCGCACTCTGGGAACCAAGAGTTGATGTTTACACTCCAATTCACACTCTGGGAATTTGGAGTTAGTGTTTATACTCCGGTTCGCACTCTGGGAGCCAAGAGTTGATGTTTACACTCCAATTCACACCCTGGGAATTTGGAGTTAGAGGAAGGATTGTCATGTATCAATCCTTGTAAATGCTGATGTAGTGTTCTGCCCCCGAGCTCGGGTTTCACTTAGTGAGTGACCGGTCGTATCACAGTCACTCGCTATTTGAATAAATCCCACCGCATGATGGAACTTAGCTCCCTGTGCATCGTGATATTGTACGTCATATTCAATGAATCACAGCTCTGGCTTGAAGAGATGGAATTTTATTGCTGAAATGAAAGAAGCATGGAAAAATCAGTTGCCTTATTACAAATTCAAACTTTGAAATGCAAAAATAAAACGCAAAGGAAGAAATTGACTAAAATAGATAAATAAAGCTTGTCATATGTAGTAGCGACGGAGACTTTCGCTATTCCAGGCTCTCGGCAAAGTAAGACCGTCAACGGTCGACAACTTGAACGTGCCATCTCCGAGCTTTTGTGAAATCACATACGGCCCTTCCCAATTTGGTTTCATGTGCAAAGGGACCGGATAAATTCTCTTGAGTACGAGATCGCCGAGTTCAAAGGTTCGCGGTCGGACCTTGGCATTGTATATTCGGGCGACTTGACCCCGATATACGGCTGCCCTCAAATCAGCCTCTTCACGCTTCCCATCGAGTAGATCCAAAGATTCAGCAAGTAGTATGGCATTCGTTTTCAGATCATAATATGTCACACGATGAGAGTGAACTTCCATTTCGACTGGAATAACAGCTTCAAAGCCATAAGATAGAGAAAATGGAGTGTGTCTGGTTGTAGTTTTGTGAGTCGTCCCGTAAGCCCATAATGCCATAGGAAGTTCATCAACCCACTTGCCCCCGGCCTTTTCCAGTCGTTTCTTCAAAATAGATTTGATAACCTTATTAACAGCTTCAACTTGACCATTCGCTTGAGGGTGCGCTACTGCAGAGAATTTCTTATGGATGTGGAATCGTTGACAGAAATTCTTGAATTCAATATTGTCGAATTGGGCTCCATTATCGGTGATAATAGTATGCGGGAGACCAAACCGGCAGATGATGTTGCGTATTATGAAGTTGATCACTTTCTTTGTCGTAATGTTGCAAGAGGTTCATCTTCAGCCCATTTGGTCAAGTAGTCAACTGCGACGATGGCGTACTTCGCGCCACCTTTAGCTAAAGGCAATGCACCAATTATATCAACCCCCCATATTGCAAAAGGTTAAGGACCGACCATTTGGGTTATCTCAGTAGGTGGGGCTCTAGGGATCCGAGCGTGTTTTTGGCATTTATCGCATTTTTTAGCATAGTCCACAGCATCGCGATTAACAGTAGGCCAATAATATCCATATCGGAGTATTTTCTTGGCAAGTGCTTACCCCCCAGTGTGATCTCCACATTCTCCTTCGTGCACATCGTGTAACACTCGTTTGACTTCGTCGTGCGCGATACACCGGAGAAGAGGAATAGAATACCCCCTTCGATACATAACTCCATTCTGAATGACAAATCGTGAAGCTTTTCGGAGAACTTGTCTTTTCTTGCTTCGACGCTTAGGTAATATACCATGCTCAATGTATTCTCGATAGGGGGTCATCCACACTCCCTACTGGAAGTAGCTTCAAATGTGAAATCATTCTCCATTCGATCAATGCTCGGAGAGGATAGAGTTTCAACAGGAACGAGTCCCAACTGTTGAGCTTCGTCCGTACTTGCCAACTTTGCCAACGAATCGGCTTTCTGATTGTGCTCTCGGGGTATGTAGAAAATGGTATAATAATCAAACTGATCAAGCATCTCCTGGACTCGGGTTAGATAAGCAGCTAGTCTTCGATCTTTGGCCTGATATTCACCCCGAACCTGGGATACTACCAACTGGGAATCACTGTAAATTTCCACAGCGATAATTCTTAGGTTATGGGCTAACTTCAACCCAGTAAGCAAAGCCTCATATTCAGCTTCGTTGTTGGTTGTACGGAAATCGAACTTTAAAGCTTAGCATATGGATCGGCCCTCAGGGGTTTCAAGCACTACCCTTGCGCCCGAGCACCGATCGTTGGATGCACCATCAGTGTATAGCTTCCATATGTATTCGGGAGATTTTCTAGTCTCAGGTAAGTCTTCAGGAACAGTGAATTCGACAATGAAATCTGCTAGGACTTGACCGTGTATGGCCCTTCTTGGAGTATATGTGATGTCGAATTGACTCAGTTCAATGTTCCATTTCAGTAACCTGCCAGACGTCTCAGGCCGTGTGAGGACCTGTCGTAACGGCTAATCGGTGTACACAGTGATGGGATGGGCCTGAAAATAGGGACGGAGCTTACTCAAGGTGATGACTAGGCGATATGCCAACTTTTCTAGCCTTGGATAATTTCTCTCGGCTCCGGTTAATCGTTTACTAACATAGTAGACTGGTTTTTGCACTCGATCTTCCTCCCGAACTAACGCAGCACTGATTGCGTTTTCAGATACCGCCAGGTAGAGATATAACTGTTCATGGTCAACAGGTTTTGAAAGAATCGGCGGTGTGGAAAGATGTTGAATTAGTGATTGAAATGCGCCCTCGCATTCCGTAGTCCATTCAAAGTTTAGTTTCCCTTTTCGGATTAGATCGAAGAAGGGTATGAATTTGTCGGTTGATTTCGAGATGAACCTGCTCAGTGCTATAACCTTTCCATTAAGACTCTGAACCTGCTTTATGGTCCTTGGAGTTTGAAGATTCCTGATAGCCCAGATCTTTTCAGGGTGGGCCTCTATCCCTAGGGCGTTGACGATGAACCCAAGGAATTTTCCGGATGCGACTCCAAAATGACATTTTAGCAGATTAAGCTTCATCCCGTATCTCCGGAGGATATTGAACATTGACTCTAAGTCTTTGACGTGATCAGTGGAGTACCGCGATTTCACCAACATGTCATCTACATAGACTTCCATAGTCTTTCTGATATGGTCGGCAAACATCCGGTTGACTAAGCGTTGGTAAGTTGCTCCGGCATTCTTTAATCCAAAAGGCATGACCTTGTAGTAGTATAGTCCTAGATCAGTTACAAAGCTCGTATGTTCTTGGTCAGGCACATGCATGGGTATCTGATTGTAACCAGAGTAAGCATCCATGAAAGATAGCGATTCGTGTCCGGCCATTGAATCCACAAGTTGATCAATTAGGGGAAGTGGAAAGCTGTCTTTCGGACAAGCCTTATTTAAGTCAGAGTAATCAATGCACGTTCTCCATTTCCCATTTGGTTTTCGGACAAGTACAGGGTTGGATACCCACTCCGGGTACAGAGCATCCTGGATAAACCCATTCACTTTAGCTTATCAACTTCTTCTTTGAGGGCGGCAGATCTCTCTGGATCCATACCGTGTCTCTTTTGTTTGACCGGGATATACCGTGGGTCAATATTCAAGGTGTGGTTCGCGATGTCCAGCGAGATTCCACACATATCAGAGTGCGTCCAAGCGAATACGTCTAGATTTTCTTGGAGAAATTCGACCAATTCCTGTTGTGCTTGTGGGTTTAGCTGAGACCCAATTTTTAACATTTTTGAATCATCATCATCACCGATTGGAACATCAATCGTCAGCTCGACTGGGGAAGCTTGACTTTCTTTAGATTGATCATTATCTTCATTGTCTCTGGGGTCAAGATCCCTCTGGAATTGGTCGTGGTGCCCGGGCCTAGGCCCAGGCACTAATTGTCAATTGTCGGCGAAACGGACGCAGAGAGATTCCTCCACGCCATTTCCTTTTTCCTTTCGCTGCGCTTCTCGCAGCTCAGCAACATAGCAGGCTCTCCCAGCAGCCTGATCTCCCTGAATGACTCCAATCCCACGAACAGTGGGGAATTTCAAAGTTAAACACCACGGGGCAATCGCTGCCCTGAATTCGGCAAGGGCCGGTCGGCCCAAAAAGGCATTGTACGGAGAGTGGATATCTAAAACAACAAACTGTAACATTCGAACTCTTCGGCGTTCTCCGACTCCTAACTCCACTGGCAACTCCACCACTCCAGTGGGTATATTGGCACTTCCGTCGAAGCCATGGATTCTAGATTGACAAGGCTTTAAATCTTTGGCTTCCATCTTCATTTGATCATATGCTCTCTTAAACAAAATGTTTACCGAACTCCCACTGTCCACCAGGATCCTCTTCATCCAAGCAGGACTAACCTGGGCAGATATGACTAGTGGGTCTATAGTTGGGGCTTCGACCCTATCGGCATCTCGGTTTCTAAATACGATGTCGTCTGCCATCGTTCTCTGTTGTTTGACCGGGGCCCCTTCATCAAGCGTACTGCAACTCTCGAAATCCACATGCCTGATCGAATTGGCATATGATTCCATTTCCCTCCAGCTTCGGTCCGCTGGATGGGGACCACCACTAACTGTATTAATAACAAATCTCCCGCCTGTACGAGCGGGCTCCTCCTGTCTCTCTTGGTTTTGCGCATGGTTTTGGTTTGACGGGCCCACACCACCAGCCTGTGGCGCCCGCACGAATTGATCTAACTTCCTCTCCCCGATCAACTTTTCAATGAGGTCTTGAAAATGTCTACACTCATTGGTATTATGTCTGTAACTCTCGTGGAATCTACAGAACTTTCCTGTTAGAATCTGTCTCTCCGACGATGGCTTCGGAGCAGGCTTTTTATACTGCATCGCATTACAAGTCTGTAGATACACGTTCTCCAGTGACGTGTTCAGTGGTGTATAGCTTTCAAACATTGGTGCCCTACGCCGTGGGCCACGATTCTGATCTTGCTTCTTATTTCTATTATCACCGTTCCTTGGCTGGATTTTCTTGTTTTGAATATTCAGTTGGACTTTTCCAGAGCTCTCCCCTGACTGTTTAACTTCCACATTGCTTTGAATCCCTTCATTGCTGGGTCTCGCATCGTCCTGTTTCCTAGATTGTTTCGCATCCTCACGCCTTAAGAATTGAGCGGCTTCGGAGTAGAAACGATCCAACGATGCGGGAGGCTTCCCAGCTAGCCAATTTCCAAATTTAGAATCGGGGTCAATCCCCTTAGTCAAGGCCATCAAGATTGAATTATCATTGGGGTTAGTGATCTCCGCACAAGCGGCATTGAACCTTTCCAAATATCGCCTGAGTGTCTCTCCAGGAGTTTGAGTGACACTAGATAAAGTATTAACATCTTTAGGCCTGGCAATGTGTATACGAAATTGTTCAACAAATTTAGTAGCCAACTGATCAAATGAAGAGATAGATCATGGTGGTAATCGTGTAAACCACATCGTCGCAATTCCCCCTAAAGAAATGGGAAAACTACGGCACATTACTGCATCATCAGCTCTTGCAGCAGTCATCGACCATTCGTATTTCAGAATATGCTGATTAGGGTTGGAACTTCCTTCATACATAGGCAAAGTCGGCATCCTGAATCGCCGAGGAGGTTCAGCATACAATATGTCATCAGTGAACGGAGTATGACTCCGGGAGATTCCCCAATCGTCATTTGTTAAGCCCTGACTCTCGTGAATCATTTTGGCGTACCATGGCTGAGAGGTCTGGTGTTGCTATATTCTGAGCGTGGTGAGCCAAAGTGTGGTCGGGTTCCACAGTGCGAGGTGGGATCGGGCGCTGTCGACGATCCGTATCTCGCCTCCTTGGCTCGATGTCTTTTGGGACATATGGTTTTGGAGCATGTTCCTGCTGGTGGTAGTTCTGATTGGAGTGATTTCGGGTATCAGCTCCTATGTCAACTGCAGTAGCAGTGGCATGGTTATCTGTGGTATACTGTGGAACAGTGCCTCCTCGGGAGGAGGGTCCTGTATGAAAACTGGCAGAAGGGCCAACTCTTATCTGCCCAACAGTTAATGCCTGCTGGTGACCAGCAGCATGTGCATAACTTCTGTCTAGCCTGGGACGAGTAGATCTGCCATTGTAATCAGACGAAGCAGAGCTTTCAGTGGAAGAATGAGGGGCGTGATCCCTTCTGGATCTTCTACGCCTTTGGCGGTTTAGTTGATTAGTCAACTCAGCATTAGCGCGCAACTGTTCAATCAGCTGTTGCCGACTTTGGGTTAGTTCCTGGAGTAATGTCTGGAACTCTTGTCGAGTGACCGGGCTGTGTGAATCTGAAGGTCCAGCCATGTCTTGGTTAGCTGATGGCGACTTCGCTGGATTCTGCCTGTCCCGGCCTTCTTGATCGCCAACGTTGGAAGTGGTTCTTGTGCTAACCATCTTGAGGTGTAGAATCCTTTCCTAGACTTTGGCAAATCTGAATAGTACGGAAGGAATCTGAAATTGAAGTCAGGATCTCTCTCTTAGATTTACGCGATCCGGTATCGATGATTGATCCAACGAGCAGGAGAAAATCTGGGTTTTCTCAGTGAAAGCACCAAAGTGTTTGCACCAAAATTGCGCACAACACACTTCGAAAGTTTTTGAAGAGATAATAAATGAAGAAATCAAATTGAAAATGAGGATTATCTAACAAAAACTCCAAGTCACAGAAAAGTAAATTGCACAGAAGACAGTAATTTAGAGTGGTTCGGCGTATCGCCTACGTCCAATATGAAGTTTTGTCACTTTATTGCTCGATATTCGGGGAATACAACTTTTTATGTCAAAATACAGCAGATAGTAAGTCAAAATTCGAAATCAATGACAGTAATGATGATATGGAGTGATTCTGGCAGCGTCCGGGCGTACTTTTTCTCTAAAAATTCTCCGATCCCCTTTCTGAATGACCAGGGGCTCTATTTATAGGCGTAGGATGCTGATATTTCGCTAAAAATTCGGGAGACCACTTCTGGCACGTGAGGGGGCCCACATGCCCGGCCTTAGGAAATTTGGGCCCAATTTGGGATCGATTCGAACTCCATTCGAATCGATCAGAAAATCATCCAATCGAGGTGAAATTTGGTTTGGACATTCTTCAACATCTATGCAAGATTCTGTGAAAATTTCGTGGCATTTGGACTTATGGATCTCGAGATATGGTCGATTCGAAATTGTATTCTTCGGTAGAATGTCTCACTCGAATAGATCGATTCACATCGGTAGCTTCGAATCGATGGCATCACGCGTTGTTGTGATGACGTGGAGCGCTGTCTTTGGGTCGATTCGCTTTTCACTCCGGTTTGATCAAGTCATCCCCAGTATTTTGCCGCTTTGACTTGATTGATTCGAAGGCTTCAACCACACCTGGTTTCGGACAATGTCTCATTCGTAACGATCTTGATTTGCCTCGGTCGATCGATACGAAATGACCACATTGGATGGATTCAAGGCGATGTTCTCTGGTGGATACGAACGTATCATTGTATACGGAGTCGAGATGTAGCTTTGTTCGTACCGATCTTGATACGTTCCAGTTGATCGATACGAATAGGCGGTCGCAGGATGGGTTCGAAGAGAGATATTTCCATGGATTCGAAGGACTTCCAAGCTTGATGGTTATGAACCAAATGGAGGCGAAGTTCTCTTCCTTTCGATCGATGCGAATGCCATCGATTCGAACTCAGGCTATATTGATGGATTCGAACTAGTGATATCTTGGATGGATTCGAACATAAACCCTGCCGATGGATACGAAGGAGACGACATCGATGGATACGAAACCAGGTGGTTCGATGGATACGAATTTGTGGTTTTCCTCTTCATCTTGCATCGATCATACCTTGAGCATACGAACTCGGATTGACTTGAAATTAGAAATGCTGGCTTTTCTGGCTTCGCTCGTCATGTCTTATCATTTGTGGCTCAATCTGGGCTCGGACAAAATCTATCGATATCAATACTGAACCTGCGTTCATCTGATACTATAGACGTCTGTTCCTCTTTTATTCGCTGTTTCCTTGATATCTCGACCTTGCCAAAAGGTGGGATAACAAGGGTAAAGATTCTAGTTTCGCAATTGATGATCATGGAATTATAAAATTAAAAGGCAGGATATGTGTCCCAGACTTCCCTGATCTGAAACGCGAAGGTTTAAATGAATGCCACAAATATAAGCTTTGCATCCATCCAAGAGTTAAAAAAATGTATAGAGATATAAAAAGAACTTTCTGAAAATTATGTTATTTAATCATCGGATCTTCTGATTCCAACTTATCTTTAAATCAAAATTCTCTTTGATTTGAGTCCTTCAAATTTGAATCTCTATACTTGTTTTGAAAATTTATTCCTACATTTGGGAAAAATCTCATATTATATATGTAATTATAATTTTCAGAATTTAACTAGTTGTTTAGAGATAATAGTGTTTGATTTTATTTATGGTTTTGTAAACCATTGGTTTTGTCTTATATAAATAATTAAACTATAAAACATGGTTATAAATTTATTTGGAAACAGAAATGAATTTAAAACAAGAATTTAAGAATTTAATTTCTGATAGTTTCAAACCTTGTGTTTAAAGTCTTAAAAGGATATATTATTATTTGAATTATTTTCGAATAGAAATTTGTTTCCAAAGAATTTTAAAGTTTTAAAAATTAGTGCTCTTCTCTTTGTCGCTAGAAAATAATTTCGGTGATGACTGCAGCATCATCGACATTCATTTTCGAGTATCGAAGTGAAAAGACCACGCTGTAGTTTTGCTTCAAAAATTTAATTGATTTGAATTTCTAAAATATGACTTAATTTATAATATATATAGATATATGATTTAAATTTGATTTGACATATACTATATGTATCTATTTATTTATCTCTAAAGTGTTTGAAGTTAATTGGAAATTTAATTCATAAATTTATGTTAAAAGGTGATTCTAATGATAAAATAAAGTCAAATTTTGAATGAATATTTAAACTTGAATAATAGAATTGGAAATTTTTTTTACTTGTATAATATTAAATTGCATGCCAATATAACTTACCTAAATCATTCAGAAATTAACTATGTAATTGGATAATGTACAATATAAACGGATTTTATAAATAAAATTTGAGTGGTTATAATAAATGTTATACACTTAAAATTTCAGTTACAAAAAGACAAATAGAGGTAAATAGAATAAAAAAATAATTGAATAATATACAATATCAAATGGTGTTAAAGGAAATTTAGAAATAAATTGGAATAGTTATAATAAATGTAATCTACTTAATATGTGCAATAAGATATATTAAGTAGAATATATTTAATAATAATCCATAATAAAGAAGAATTAAATTTATTGAATAAAAGATGATTATTATGACTATACAAATTTATGATTTTAGAAATTGTTAATTTCAAAATAATTAGATAATAAGATAATTAATTTGGAAATAGTTAAGATTGATTTAACTTCAGTAAAAATCAAATGAATTAAATCAATTATTGAATATTAATTAATTTAAATTGAATTTATATGGTTTAAATAAATGATTCCTTTTTTGAGTTTCAATTTAGTTTTCTTTCAAGGTGTTCTATTCTCCTACCTCCTTCCTTTTCGGGGACGAAAAGTTTTGAGTGGGGGAGAGTGTAATGACCTGTAAATTTCGATAATTAAACTGGTTAATTTAATAAGATTTTTGTAATTAAATTTAAGAAGAAAAAAAACCTTTATAATTTATAATGAAGTGAGTGTTTAAAATGAAATGAAAATAAAAAGGATATAGTAACGGTTGTAAGTTACTATTTAATTGGTCAATTAATGTAGTTATAACTGTTACATTTGGGTATTAAATTGAATATATGCAAATAAACATATGGTAATGGAGTGAACTCAACATTATATAAGCAATTCTGATAATTAGTGGAAATAATAAACTTGAGTGTAATATAAAGTTAGTGACAACATTCATGCAAGTCACCTTTTTATTTAGGGTTGCTAAATTCAGAGTAGGAAGTCAATTATATTTAAATGTAGGTAAATGTTCATTAATGTGAGATAGGACTGTAACTGTAATGTGTGAATGTAAATGAAATGACATAAATGGACATTTATATTTTATTCATAAGATGAAATAAAGGAATGAAACCAAGTTGAATTAATTGATTTAGGTTTTATTTATGATAAATGTATATATTTGGGAAATTCAATATAATTGAAAATAACAAGTTATTACAAAAGAAAGATGAAAATTGGAATATATATTTTTGTAAGGAAAGATAAACAAATAATAACTAGGTTTATAGAGTGATAACAGATTTAATAAAAGAGTAGGATTAAAGCATGATAGTTATTGGAAAGTAATTAATTGAAATTTGGATGAATTTGGAATTTTTTTTTATGTATTAGTATAAATACCAATTTTAATATTACCCATAAGAGGATAAGTTAATAATCGATTCAATAACATGATTGAGAAATCAAATATATGGATTTATTGGGAATTTAAAACTTATTTTTATTTTTTTGATAAAATACAGCGTTTTACACGCAATAAATTTTTCTACTTTTATTACATATTATATATATATATGTGTGTGTGTGTTCTTCTTATTATTATTTTCTTATATCCACCTCTATTTTATCTTTCTATTTTTATTTTGTCTAGACAGTCATGTTTGTTTATTGGATTGTTGCTTGTTTATATCTTTTATTTATGTCTTGGAAGAAACTAAAAGGGTATGCGTTACATTGTCTTAATTGCTTGCCTTTTTAATTGCCTGCTCTTTATTTCTTTTAGCTGTTCATTTTCTTTTGGCCGTGTATTGTACTTGCTGTTCACGTACAAAGCTAATCATTCTCATCTCTCATGCAATTCTAGAAAGAAAAAATTAATACATCAAGTTATTCGTTTATACCCTCTTTCTTTCTTACCTTAGCCATCCACCTCATTCATAACTGTGTATTTCTTTTTGCCATTCAAATAAAAAGATTTATTTCCCACTTCTCATTTTTATTTGCCTAGTCTCTGTATTATTTTCCTATGTCTATCTCTTGACATTTATTTCTTTATTTATTTGTCTAGACCTTATTTATCTATTAAATATTTCTTATGTGTATCTTTTATTTAATAGCTTGAAAAAAATAATTCAATCATACATACGTTACTTTGTTTTAAATTACGCATACGCTAAATTGTTTATTTCTTACCTTTTTATTTACCTATCTATTTAATTACCATTCTTTAGTTTGTATTACTCTTCCTAATCACTCCAAAATCTTCTCCTTATCTCATTCTTTTTTCATTTGCATATAAGATTAAATATATATGTTTCTTTTACCTTAACTCATGACCTTTTCAATTCTAGCCTCTTTATTTCTTGCCATTCTTGTAGCCATTCATTTTCCATTTTTCTTTTTTTGTCCTTTTCTAAATTTAGCTCGCCCAAGATTTTTATTTATAAGAAAACTCTAAAATGCATATTTTGGTTATAAATTAACGTTCATCGGAATCTAAATCTTTTTTTTTAATTCTAGTTTTCAAATCTTTTAGTTTAATTGAATAAATTCACAACAACTTTTATTTCACTTTTGTTCTTTAAAATAGATTGTATATCTTTTAAAAATAAAATAATTTATACCGTTACTTATATACACTTTTGTAATAGATCTTGGATAAATGATAAATGAATGAATAAAAACCCAGTGTAAAAAAAACATATCTTAATAAGTAATAATTTTCAAGATTCATAAAGATGCTGTTTAAGTATGCATTTAAAGGGCACGTTATCTGATGAAGTAAATAATGTATATAAGAAAACGTATAAGAATTTAGGCGTCATTTTGAGCGTAAAATTTTGAGTTAGTTATTGCGTCTATAGTGCGCATTCCAAATGTGTATACCGTAACTAAAAATGGTTAAATAAATCGTACATTTTTGAATAAGAGGGAAGCATATCCGTTTCAATTTTCCTTTAACCGTGACTAGCCATTTACCTTTTTAGGGACATCCCTTTTCTCTTTTGCTGCAACTATTTTATTTGGTATAAAATCTTTGATTTTTCTAACATTCATATCCTTAATTTGTGCGTTTTTTATTTTATCTATCAGTTAAACTTTCATCTTTTAAACTAAATCATCAATGCAAGTTTCTTGTCACATAAGCAGTATATATTTTTTTCTATCAGCTTGCCTCCCTTAACTTAATTTTGAAAGATTGCGAAGTAAAACTATTCCTGTAATAATAAAATATGTCAAACTTCATTTTCTATGTAGTAGAACCAAATTTCGGTTAAATTTGCTTTATATTTGCAACTAAATGTAATTTAACCTACATGGCAGAAAATGATAAAAAACAATGCAATAACTTTAGATACCACATGCATAGACTGCTAATTTAATTCAGAAAGAAACGGATACCGTATATTACATATCTATTATATCCTGCCTAAAACTATTGGCAACGTTCGAAATTTCCTCTTCAGTCAAAGCAAAATATGTTTGATGTTTCTTCCTATAATCATGCAAACCCTTTTGGAAATACTCGGTCAGCAAAAAAAAATGAAAGAAATTAATTTAAATTTTATTTCCCCTTTTATCTCAAACATCACGCATATTCAGGGGAATGACAGCACCCTTTCGATTCATGTTCACGTACTGTTCAAAAAAAAAAATCTTTTGCCATTCCTTTATCAAATCAATGTACGTTACTTTTGGATATGTGGTCCAAGATACCACTGCAAAAATTAACTATTTGATTTAAATAATCTTTGCCTTATAAACGCAATAATTCAACATCACATATCAAAGAAAAAATATTTGCTTGCCTTTTTTGTTCCCGTTTGATATGCACACGTTACTTTTCCTTGCGTGCAAAGCTTCTGCCTATAAATACAAACCTCATATCACATTTCCTCACCTCAAAATTTTCTTCATCTCTATTTGCTTCTTTCTTTTTCGTGAGCAGGGAAATCAGGTAATGATTTTATTCATTTTTTCCTTCCTTCTTCTTTTTGTTTGTTATATTTTGTCGTCCACTTCATGCTCATCTACACCCTACCTTTCTCTCTCCATCTAGTGAAGTGGTCAAGTCAATATTTGATTCCATTCGTTCAGTTATTTCGAAATTTTGTGTTAAATTTTACTTAGTTTTGATGTTGAATTTATCCGTTTCCTTTTCAAGAATAAAAAAAATTTGGTCGCAGCCTTCGCAACTTTGATTGTGCTTCTGTGCATTCTCTTTTCAAAGTGTTACCATCGTTTTAAATCAAATCTTCGACGGCATTCAGGTGGATATTCCTCACCAGACAAACATACTCGTATATTTGTGAATTAATCACAAGTGTAATTGTAAACTTATTTTATTTAATTTTATCTACCTGTGATATAAACATATGATGTTAAACCCCATTATTAATTGACACATCATAAGTTGTTTATTTATTTTAATATTATTGCAGTTATACTATTTAATGCTTATTTACTGTTAATCACACTGCAAGTTCCCTGTAAATTTGAGATCGTTATAGGCTGAAACGATAGGCCTGAACGATAATTATTTATTATTTAACTTGGGATTGCGGGTTTGAAATGATAGAACCCGGGTTTTTGTAAATTGCGGATTGAAATGATATATATCCGTATCACTTGACCTAGGCTAGAAAACTATATACAGACCCGTGGTTTATATAATATTTTTCTGAAATCTCTTAAACTATTTTAAATGGGAAGTTTATGATATTCTGGCTTAAATGTGTTTAAAGGATTTTATGAAATTTATAATGATTTTTGAATGAGTCAAAATGTTAAATAAATGGAAGTTTAAGTAAAATTTTGGAATATAACTTATTATGAATTTTTGTTAAAAGTGAGATTTTAGCTAAGTAAAATAATTGATAATAAGTTATATTTGGGAATTTAAAATTAATTTTCAAGTTAATAATTTATTTCAGCACTTAAATGTTGTCTTTTGTAAATGAAATGTTTTAACCTATGACTTTAGGTAGCATTTTATAAGTGCTACGGAAACTGAATTTTGATTGTTTTAATAATCTTTGGGAAAAGCTTAAATTTTGGAATTTAATATGTAATTAATAAAAATAAGGAATTGACTTTAAATGGTTTTAAATGGAAGAATTTAACTTTTAAATGTGAGTTGAAAGGCAATTAATTCCTAAATAAATTGAATAGATTTAAATGGTATTTTTAGAAAAATGACTGATGTTTAAAAATGATATTATGATATTGAAGGTATTTGAAATTTATTTTTATTTTTAAAGTATAAATACCATTTTTTAAAAGTTGTAACCACGGGTTAAAATAACGTTTGGTTAAAACAGTTCATTTACAAAAGACAGCATTTAAGTGCTGAAATAAATTATTAACTTAACAATTAATTTTAAATTCCCAAATGTAACTTATTATCAATTATTTTACTTAACTAAAATCTCACTTTTAACAAAAATTCAGAATAAGTTATATTCCAAAATTTTACTTAAACTTCCATTTATTTAACATTTTGACTCATTCAAAAATCATTATAAATTTCATAAAATCCTTTAAATATATTTAAGCCAGAATATCATAAACTTCCCATTTAAAATAGTTTAAGAGATTTCGGAAAAATATTATATAAACCACGGGTCTGTATATAGTTTTCTAGCCTAGGTCAAGTGATACGGATATATATCATTTCAATTCGCAATTTACAAAAACCCGGGTTCTATCATTTCAAACCCGCAATCCCAAGTTAAATAATAAATAATTAAATATTAAATAAATAATTATCATTCAGACCTATCATTTCAGCCTATAACGATCTCAAATTTACAGGAAACTTGCAGTGTGATGAACAGTAAATAAGCATTAAATAGTATAACTGCAATAATATTAAAATAAATAAACAACTGATGATGTGTAAATTAATAATGGGGTTTAACATCATACGTTTATATCACAGGGAGATAAAATTAAATAAAATAAGTTTACAATTACACTTGTGATTAATTCACAAATATACAAGTATGTTTGTCTGGTGAGGAATACTCACCTGAATGCCGTCGAAGATTTGATTTAAAACGATGGTAACACTTTGAAAAGAGAATGCATAGAAGCACGATCAAAGTTGCGAAGGCTGCGACCAGATTTTTTTTATTCTTGAAAAGGAAACTAATAAATTCAACATCAAAACTAAGTAAAATTTAACACAAAATTTCGAAATAAACTGAACGAATGGAATCAAATATTGACTTGACCACTTCACTAGATGGAGAGAGGAAGGTAGGGTGTAGATGAGCATGAAGTGGACGACAAAATATAACAAATAAAAAGAAGAAGGAAGGAAAAAATGAATAAAACCATTACCTGATTTCCCTGCTCACGCAAAAGAAAGAAGCAAATAGAGATGTAGAAAATTTTGAGGTGAGGAAATGTGATATGAGGTTTGTATTTATAGGCAGAAGCTTTGCACGCAAGGAAAAGTAACGCGTGCATATCAAACGGGAACAAAAAAGGCAAGCAAATATTTTTGCTTTGATATGTGATGTTGAATTATTGCGTTTATAAGGCAAAGAATATTTAAATCAAATAGTTAATTTTTGCAGTGGTATCTTGGACCACATATCCAAAAGTAACGTACATTGATTTGATAAAGGAATGGCAAAAGAATTTTTTTTTTGAACAGTACGTGAACATGAATCGAAAGGGTGCTGTCATTCCCCTGAATATGCGTGATGTTTGAGATAAAAGGGGAAATAAAATTTAAATTAATTTCTTTCTTTCGTTTTTTTTTTGCTGACCGAGTATTTCCAAAAGGGTTTGCATGATTATAGGAAGAAACATCAAACATATTTTGCTTTGACTGAAGAGGAAATTTCGAACGTTGCCAATAGTTTTAGGCAGGATATAATAGATATGTAATATACGTTATCCGTTTCTTTCTGAAATAAATTAGCAGTCTATGCATGTGATATCTAAAGTTATTGCATTGTTTTTATCATTTTCTGCCATGTAGGTTAAATTACATTTAGTTGCAAATATAAAGCAAATTTAACTGAAATTTGGTTCTACTACATAGAAAATGAAGTTTGACATATTTTATTATTACAGGAATAGTTTTACTTCGCAATCTTTCAAAATTAAGTTAAGGGAGGCAAGCTGATAGAAAAAAATATATACTGCTTACGTGACAAGAAACTTGCATTGATGATTTAGTTTAAAAGATGAAAGTTTAACTGATAGATAAAATAAGGAACGCACAAATTAAGGATATGAATGTTAGAAAAATCAAAGATTTTATACCAAACAAAATAGTTGCAGCAAAAGAGAAAAGGGATGTCCCTAAAAAGGTAAATGGCTAGTCACGGTTAAAGGAAAATTGAAACGGATATGCTTCCCTCTTATTCAAAAATGTACGATTTATTTAACCATTTTTAGTTACGACAAACACATTTGGAATGCGCACTATAGACGCAATAACTAACTCAAAATTTTACGCTCAAAATGACGCCTAAATTCTTATACGTTTTCTTATATACATTATTTACTTCATCAGATAACGTTCCCTTTAAATGCATACTTAAACAGTTTCTTTATGAATCTTGAAATTTATTACTTATTAAGATATGTTTTGTTTACACTGGGCTTTTATTCATTCATTTATCATTTACCCAGAATCTATTACAAAAGTGTATATAAGTAACGGTATAAATTATTTTATTTTTAAAAGGTATACAATCTATTTTAAAGAACAAAAGTGAAATAAAAGTTGTTGTGAATTTATTCAATTAAACTAAAAGATTTGAAAACTAGAATTAAAAAAAAAGATTTAGATTCCGATGAACGTTAATTTCTAACCAAAATATGCATTTTAGAGTTTTCTAATAAATAAAAATCTTGGGCGAGCTAAATTTAGAAAAGGACAAAAAAAGAAAAATGGAAAATGAATGGCCAAAAGAATGGCAAGAAATAAAGAGGCTAGAATTGAAAAGGTCATGAGTTAAGGTAAAAGAAACATATATATTTAAGCTTATATGCAAATGAAAAAGGAATGAGATAAGGAGAAGATTTTGGAGTGATTAGGAAGAGTAATACAAAACTAAAGTATGGTAATTAAAAAGATAGGTAATAAAAAGGTAAGAAATAAACAATTTAGCGTATGCGTAATTTAAAACAAAGTAACGTATGTATAATTGAAATTTTTTTTTCAAGCTATTAAATAAAAGATACACATAAGAAATATTTAATAGATAAATAAGGTCTAGACAAATAAATAAAGAAATAAATGTCAAGAGATAGACATAGGAAAATAATACAGAGACTAGGCAAATAAAAATGAGAAGTGGGAAATAAATCTTTTTATTTGAATGGCAAAAAGAAATACACAGTTATGAATGAGGTGGATGGCTAAGGTAAGAAAGAAAGAGGGTATAAACGAATAACTTGATGTATTAATTTTTTCTTTCTAGAATTGCATGAGAGATGAGAATGATTAGCTTTGTACGTGAATAGCAAGTACAATACACGGCCAAAATAAAATGAACAGCTAAAAGAAATAAAGAGCAGGCAATTAAAAAGGCAAGCAATTAAGACAGTATAATGCATACCCTTTTAGTTTCTTCCAAGCCATAAATAAAAGATATAAACAAGCAACAATCCAATAAATAAACATGACTGTCTAGACAAAATAAAAATAGAAAGATAAAATAGAGGTGGATATAAGAAAATAATAATAAGAAGAACATATATATATATAATATGTAATAAAAGTTGAAAAATTTATTGCGTGTAAAACGTTGTATTTTATCAAAAAAAAGTATAAGTTTTAAATTCCCAATAAATCCATATATTTGATTTCTCAATCATGTTATTGAATCGACTATTAACTTATCCTCTTATGGGTAATATTAAAATTGGTTTTTATACTAATACATAAAAAAAAATTCCCAATTCATCCAAAATTCAATCAATTACTTTCCAACAACTACCATGCTTTAATCCTACTCTTTTATTAAATATGTTATCACTCTATAAACCTAGTTATTATTTGTTTATCTTTCCTTACAAAAATATATATTCCAATTTTCATTTTTCTTTTGTAATAACTTGTTATTTTCAATTATATTGAATTTCCCAAATATATACATTTATCATAAATAAAACCTAAATCAATTTATTCAACTTGGTTTCATTCCTTTATTTCATCTTATGAATAAAATATAAATTTCCATTTATGTCATTTCATTTACATTCACACATTACAGTTACAGTCCTATCTCACATTAATGAACATTTACCTACATTTAAATGTAATTGACTTCCTACTCTGAATTTAGCAGCCCTAAATAAAAAGGTGACTTGCATAAATGTTGTCACTAACTTTATATTACACTCAAGTTTATTATTTCCACTAATTATCAGAATTGCTTATATAATGTTGAATTCACTCCATTACCATACGTTTGTTTACATATATTCAATTTAATACCCAAATGTAACAGTTATAACTACATTAATAGACCAATTAAATAGTAACTTACAACCGTTACTATATCCTTTTTATTTTCATTTCATTTTAAACACTCACTTCATTATAAATTATAAAGGTTTTTTTTCTTCTTAAATTTAATTACAAAAATCTTATTAAATTAACCAGTTTAATTATCGAAATTTACAGGTCATTACACTCTCCCCCACTCAAAACTTTTCGTCCCCGAAAAGGAAGGAGGTAGGAGAATAGAACACCCTGAAAGAAAACTAAATTGAAACTCAAAACAGAATCATTTATTTAAACCATATAAATTCAATTTAAATTAATTAATATTCAATAATTGATTTAATTCATTTGATTTTTACTGAAGTTAAATCAATCTTAACTATTTCCAAATTAATTATCTTATTATCTAATTATTTTGAAATTAACAATTTCTAAAATCATAAATTTGTATAGTCATAATAATCATCTTTTATTCAATAAATTTAGTTCTTCTTTATTCCGGATAATTATTAAATATATTCTACTTAATATATCTTATCGCACATATTAAGTAATTACATTTATTATAACTATTCCAATTTATTTCTAAATTTCCTTTAACACCATTTGATATTGTATATTATTCAATTATTATTTTATTCTATTTACCTCTATTTGTCTTTTTGTAACTGAAACTTTAAGTGTATAACATTTATTATAACCACTCAAATTTTATTTATAAAATCCTTTTATATTGTACATTATCCAATTACATAGTTAATTTCTGAATGATTTAGGTAAGTTATATTGGCATGCAATTTAATATTATACAAGTAAAAAAAATTCCCAATTCTATTATTCAAGTTTAAATATTCATTCAAAATTTGACTTTATTTTATCATTAGAATCACCTTTTAACATAAATTTATGAATTAAATTTCCAATTAACTTCAAACACTTTAGAGATAAATAAATAGATACATATAGTATATGTCAAATCAAATTTAAATCATATATCTATATATATTATAAATTAAGTAATATTTTAGAAATTCAAATCAATTAAATTTTTGAAGCAAAACTACAGCGTGGTCTTTTCACTTCGACACTCAAAAATTAATGTCGATGATGCTGCAGTCATCACCGAAATTATTTTCCAGCGACAAAGAGAAGAGCACTAATTTTTAAAACTTTAAAATTCTTTGGAAACAAATTTCTATTCGAAAATAATTCAAATAATAATATATCCTTTTAAGACTTTAAACACAAGGTTTGAAACTATCAAAAATTAAATTCTTAAATTCTTGTTTTAAATTCATTTCTGTTTCCAAATAAATTTATAACCATGTTTTATAGTTCAATTATTTATATAAGACAAAACCAATGGTTTACAAAACCATAAATAAAATCAAACACTATTATCTCTAAACAACTAGTTAAATTCTGAAAATTATACTTTTATATATAATATTAGATTTTTCCCAAATATAGGAATAAATTTTCAAAACAAGTATAGAGATTCAAATTTGAAGGACTCAAATCAAAGAGAATTTTGATTTAAAGATAAGTTGGAATCAGAAGATCCGATGATTAAATAACAGAATAAGGAACCAGATAATTTTATATAAATCGCGTTCAACCTTAACCGGGTCAACCGTGACTTAAAGAATAAGATCGATGTGGATTTTCTAGGGTAAATCTACATTCGATCTGAAGAGATAGAGTTCAGAATAACCAAAGATACTAGCATCTAAACCGAGGATAAATATAAATCTCTGGTGAATCAATGCTAATTGCAAAGGAGTTTCACCCCTTTATTAGAATATTAGCGAGACCGCCAATTCACTATAAAGATCATCCAAAGTGGGGTTATGGGATACTCCAGAATCGAAAGAAAATGAATAGTGAGGGACACGAATGAACTTCGGAACCGCAAGGAACGTTCCAAAATTCGAAAAGGAAGATATTCAAGCTCGAATGAAAGTGATTCTGTAAATCAAATTTGCCATACATTCTAAGTTTTGCCTAGAGCCAAAGCTCTGATACCAAATGTAACGACCCGATATTTTCAACCATTCACATCCACACATGTCGAACTTGAATTGTTCAAAATACCACGTTGTAAATAAAATTTGGCAAATCTCAAAATATACAGTAAATAAATAATCACAGAATCACAGACACAGATATCAGAAAGCTCGCAGCGGAATTTAAAAATACTTAATGGTTCATGAATCCACTATAAATAGTCTCAATCAAATAAAAATTACATAGTCTTTAATCCAAATATAGTATTAAATCATCAGTAGAACAATCCAAATGTCCACTGGTCTTGATTTCTAAAATTTAGATAAAGAACTGGAAGGGAAGTTTGCCAGCAGCTTGAAAGTGATCTACAGAAATCCTAGCTTCGGGATGAAACTGAACTGCAACTCAGGCTGACCCGACCGTAAAATAAAACATAAACACTCGAGTCAGGACATACATACTTATATAGTGTAAGCTAATTCAAGTGTACTGTAATATAGAGCAAGTAACTTAAAGGATGCTTGGGACCGCCCATCCTCTAAGGATCCGTTAAACTATTTACTATGTAATAATACCTCACTATTATAATAATGTCTATTAGTAAAATAAACTTACTTTTAAATAGCGTTAAGGGGTTACCCATATAGCCCTTACCACATAATAGTCCCAGTAGTCCATCCAATATCATAGTCCCTCCTGATCGGGAAGCCACCAGAAGGTACCACACGGGCTACGGGAGAAAACCAAACTCGTACAAGGCTCGCTATGGTAGGTGACACGGCACAACTAGGCAATGCCAGGGTAGATATACCAATTGCTATCCGGACCGACGGAAACGCGCAGCGCGCAGCTGCCGCCCACCTCGAACAACACTCCCAAATCAAAGGTGCGCACCAAAACAATCACAAGAGTAATAAAATGGCATACGAAGAAGTGCGTCCGATCAGAGGTGCTACCTCATTAATCCGAGAATCGCTCCTGTTTTAGCCACCTTATGCCAACTCACGGGAGTTGGGTCCACGTATTTACCTCAAAGGAAACGCCGCCACCATCCTACTTCATTCTGGAATCTCCACCGCGTACACGGTTGTTAAAGTGGTTTACGGAGTTGGCAGAGTGTATGACAACTTCCGATCCTAGTCTCTTCAACAACCAAACGTTATTATAACACCGCGGTCATTTAAAATAATTATACTTTAAAACCAGAATAAAATATCCATTTTAAACCCATATAAATACGATATCGTTTATATTTTTAAAACCCCAAATCAATACGATATCATTTAGGCCCAAACCCATATAATGTCATTTTATTTTCCAATATATATTCTTTCCAAACTCATAGGGTTTTCAAAGTAAAATATTTAGAAATCAAAACTCTGGAATATAATATTTCCAAATTATACTACCTTGAAAATCATAACTTTGAAACAAATTTCCATCTCTCAAATGGTTAAATATTAAATTTCCTTTATAAAACAAAATAGCTTCTTTACATTTCACAAACTAATTCCATATATCGATTTAAACTTCCAAATACCAATCATCAACCTTATTTGCAATCATCATCCAATTTAAACAATCATCGATACAGAGCATATAAATTATACAGGTAATAAATAACATGCATTAACTACAGTTTATATTCAATAATAAATTTAACAACTGTTAAACTAGCAGTTTATATGCAAAAATAAATGTAAATTTAATTGATAGTTAATATGAAATAAAAATTTAACATAACTATGACTGGCAGCTAATATGCAAATAAATTTAATTTAACTGTTAATTTACTTTATTTATTTCATATAAACTTGACAGTTAGAATTTATTTATTTGCATATTAACTGCCAGTCATAGTTATGTTAAATTTTTATTTCATATTAACTGTTAGTTAAATTTACATTTATTTTTGCATATAAACTGCTAGTTTAACAGTTGTTAAATTTATTATTGAATATAAACTGTAGTTAATACATGTTATTTATTACCTGTATAATTTATATGCTCTGTATCGATGATTGTTTAAATTGGACGATGATTGCAAATAATGGTTGATGATTGGTATTTGGAAGTTTAAATCGATATTTGGAATTAGTTTGTGAAATGTAAAGAATCTATTTTGTTTTATGAAGGAAATTTAATATTTAACCATTTGAGAGATGGAAATTTGTTTCAAAGTTATGATTTTCAAGGTAGTATAATTTGAAAATATTATATTCCAGAGTTTTGATTTCTAAATATTTTACTTTGAAAACCCTATGAGTTTGGAAAGAATATATATTGGAAAATAAAATGACATTATATGGGTTTGGGCCTAAATGATATCGTATTGATTTGGGGTTTTAAAAATATAAACGATATCGTATTTATATGGGTTTAAAATGGATATTTTATTCTGGTTTTAAAGTATAATTATTTTAAATGACCGCGGTGTTATAATAACGTTTGGTTGTTGAAGAGACTGGGATCAGAAGTTGTCATACACTCTGCCAACTCCGTAAACCACTTTAACAACCGTGTACGCGGTGGAGATTCCAGAATGAAGTAGGATGGTGGCGACGTTTCCTTTGAGGTAAATACGTGGACCCAACTCCCGTGAGTTGGCATAAGGTGGCTAAAACAGGAGCGATTCTCGGATTAATGAGGTAGCACCTCTGATCGGACGCATTTCTTCGTATGCCATTCTATTACTCTTGTGATTGTTTTGGTGCGCACCTTTGATTTGGGAGTGTTGTTCGAGGTGGGCGGCAGCTGCGCGCTGCGCGTTTCCATCGGTACAGATAGCAATTGGCATATCTACCCTGGCATTGCCTAGTTGTGCCGTGTCACCTACCATAGCGAGCCTTGTACGAGTTTGGTTTTTTCCCGTAGCCCGTGTGGTATCCTCTGGTGGCTTCCCGATCAGGAGGGACTATGATATTGGATGGACTACTGGGACTATTATGTGGTAAGGCCTATATGGGTAACCCCTTAACGCTATTTAAAAGTAAGTTTATTTTACTAATAGACATTATTATAATAGCGAGGTATTACTACATAGTAAATAGTTTACGGATCTTTAGAGGATGGGCGGTCCCAAGCATCCTTTAAGTTACTTGCTCTATATTACAGTACACTTGAATTAGCTTACACTATATAAGTATGTATGTCCTGACTCGAGTGTTTATGTTTTATTTTACGCTCGGGTCAGCCCGAGTTGCAGTTCAGTTTCATCCCGAAGCTAGGATTTCTGTAGATCACTTTCAAGCTGCTGGCAAACTTCCCTTCCAGTTCTTTATCTAAATTTTTGAAATCAAGACTAGTGGACATTTGGATTGTTCTACTGATGATTTAATACTATATTTGGATTAAAGACTATGTAATTTTTATTTGATTGAGACTATTTATAGTGGCTTCATGAACCACTAAGTATTTTTAAATTCCGCTGCGAGCTTTCTGATATCTGTGTCTGTGATTCTGTGATTATTTATTTACTGTATATTTTGAGATTTGCCCAATTTTATTTACAATGCGGTATTTTGAACAATTCAAGTTCGACATGTGCGGATGCGAATGGTTGAAAATATCGGGTCGTTACAGTTTATGTTTGGAATAAAATCATGTAGTTATAAAGAGTCATATGCAAGAATACATATAGGGTTGCATGAGAATTTATAAACAAGGAAAATAAGGCTTATGCAAGAAGATAGAAATCTACAAAATAAAGCAAATTTGTACTTACAAAGGAACAAAACAAAATAAGATAAACAAGGAGAAAAATCTGCAAAAATAAAACAAAAATAGTACTTATAAAAATCAACGGTATATATATATATGTAAACTAAGATGGGAACACAAGCATTAAATGCTTTCTTCTTAAGCCTAAATCAAATCATATTAGCCGAAATGAGTTTTGCTTAGTCAAAGCAAGAGAAAAAATAATAACTGATCAAAGAAAAATCTTGTCCCGGTTAATACCTACCTTCCCTACCCAGTATAAACCCCTTTATATATATGTACACATCCATATACATTTAGTTCGTTCAAAAGCAAAATCAGAGAGAAAAAGAAATAGAAAAAAAACATCACTTTATATTCAAGTTTAAAAAAACCAATCTACTGGAAAAAAAAGAGAGAAGAAGGATCAAACTATTTTTCACAACCCAAAGTAGCTATCTGTTTCAAAATAAAATCAAGCGAGTAAACTTGTTTTTTTTTAAAAAAATATCTAAGCATTTAGTTCATGGAATCTTGTGTTGTTGCATATGAAAGAAATTTATTCTGTAGGTTCTTTGTGATTCTGGAAATTATGACATGATCTGTTCTCTTATACTTTTTCCAGAGCAAAGTAAATTGAAGAAAGATTCAAATAAACTTCACACAATCCTTTTTAGCTTAGGGTTTTAAATAAAACAAGTTGTTTAAACTTGAATTATAGTTTAAAAATTGTTTCAAGCTTGAACAGGAAGTATTTGTCTCTGTAACTTAAAATTTATAGTAAAAATAAAATCATGTAATAAACTCAAGTATGTTAAATCATTATTTTGATTATATAACCTGAATAAACACATAAAGAGATGATTTTTAAAATTTATATGATGATTTTTATTTAAGTGGTTCAAGAGCAGTTCACGTTTGAACCAATTTTGTTCTTTTTCAAATTACTGATGATCGATCGAATGATAGTTGATAAAAATTGGTGTGAAGCTAGCGTGGTAATCTTGGACTTCAGGAAAATTGTCGAAGAATTTTTCTATTGTGTAAATTGATGAGTCAAGTTTAAATTAGGGTTGTAGCCAAGGTTGTTTGCGTGTCTGTAAAAAAGATGATTTCATCACCTCGGAGGGATCGAGCTTCGCATGCTTCTGGAGGATGATAGCTTGGTGTGTTGACGAGGTGAGGCCAAAGGCGCGGCGGCTCTGGTGGTCTGTGTGAGGGTGACGAGGCGTTTTAGGCTGGGTGTGTTCGAGTTACAGTTCGAACGAAGGGGTGAATTTCGATCCTGAGTTTTTTGTGTCGAATTGACCCTTGATTTCGAGCATAGAAAGGATTTGTGACTCGCCATAGATATTGGTGTTCATCGAAGAAACAACGACGTGCCGTGCACGTACACGATAGAGAATGGTGTCAGCGTTGGGTGAAATGGTGAATGACTCGAGCCAACACTCGAGGAAATGTATGTGTGGCTTCAATATGGAACTCGTGTACGCAAGTATATTTACCTGTTATTTAGTTAAGCTTAATGTAAACTTCAACCGAAAAAAAGAAAAAGAAAAGAAGAACAGGAAGAAGAAGAAGAAGAGCAAGTGGCGAAGGCGAGAGACTCGGGGAATAATGGAAATAAACTCGAGCTGAACTCGAGCAAACATCTGAGTTTACTCGGGTTGCCTTAAAAATGGGTTAAGCTCAATTTATTAAAGTTTGTAATGTTAAATTGAACAATGTTGACTATTTTTAAGTTGAGAATTTGTTTAAGGTATCGACTAAGTGAGTATGTGTATATATATATATATATATATATATATATATATATATATCAATGCTTTATAAAACCTTAATTAATATTTTAATTAAGTAATTAATTTAAGTCAAATATTGAATTTAATTAACATTAAAACTTTCGGTGTAAAATAAATTGATTTTTAAAGTGTAAAGAAGATTCTTAAATGGTAACTAAGGTAAATAATTTTTATTAATTAATAGTTTTGAAAAGAAATTAAGAATGATTTAAAATTTGTAATTAAAAGTGATAAACAATTAAGTGTTTAAATTAGTTTGTAATTAAGAATTTGTTAATTAGATAAATTAAGTTAATTAATTATAATTGGCAGTTAATTAAAATAACTAATTAAGAAACAATTAATCAAGTTAATTAATATTTGATTAATTCATCCAAATTTAATCATTGATTTTAAACAATCACTACAAATAATTGTGTGGTTAATTTATTTAAACCACACTGGAAAATAATTAACTATTGTTGTGCATTAGATTGATATTTGCGTTCTGGTTGTGATACTGTATGATGTAGATTGCTATGTACTGTAATTGTGATTTATTCATGTACTGATGTGGAAACCCCTTTGCCCGTAAAACGGCATTTAAACTTCGATGCGACAGGGAGTCGGATTTCGGTTAGTTATCCGAAACCCACATCGAACCCTGAATTTGAGTCTTTGTGATTGATATATCCACGTGTTTTAAAATTAAGCGCTCACTATTCGGATTAGCTGGGAGAAGACCTTTGTGTCAGATAACCCATTCCGCATAGTGATACGTCGAAATGGATAGCATTTGAAGACCGATGGTGAAGACCGGGTGTCTTCGAAAACGATAGGATAACCTATCAATTGTCTCTGCACTGAGTTGCTCCAGTATAGAGATTCCTTAAGTGATGGGAAGTCCGATCGGGATCGAGAATACCCAGATTTGCAAGGACTTCTTCCTTTATTGGACGAAGTGCCTTCGGTTCTGTTCGAACCCGGAACTGACTTGTATGGTCGTATGTCTGACACTACATTTTGAGGTATAAAGCAGATTTCTTTCAAATATGTATCTGTTGGTGGCGGAGAATTTATTCTCTTAGCTTAACACCCTTTTCTGAGACTACGAGCTCAAAGGTTATGTAATTGAAGGTTATCAGCGATATACTCCCAATTTGGTAGTGTGGCATGCTAAGTGCTGTTGTGTGTTGATGATCTTTTGTTGATCATTTGTGATCAAAGCATGGCTTTCGTGTAAAGCGTAGCTTTGTGGACGAGACCTCATCGAACCTCACAACCCGGAAATGGTCGAAACAGGAAAAATGCGGCAAGGTTATGAGGGTCGCGCCCTTTAGGGTATGTCATTTCCTTCTGAAAAAAGGTGATGTCATGGTATGGAGCCCAGATATTTACCTATGTGGTAGCTCCAATCTCATTTACTGTGCGGTTGTTGCTTTGTAATAGAGGGCCCTCGGATAAAGGTCCCAAAGGACCGGGGAGTGGCATATTCGTATAGTAGTTACCTAGTTACAAAGGTAGCCCGACCTTGTGCTGGAAGAGAGCTGGTTAAGTTTTCGGGACGTCCCGCCAGAGGCGTACCCATGTGGCAGTAGGAAGTTCCTTAGCCTGACTGTTTGTTGGAAAATCCAAAGAAACAATACGAACCCTGTACGGATTTAGTTGTAAAACCTGCCATGCAGCGTGGCGGTAACTTGCCACAAAACATGGTAGCTATAGTAGGCATACGACGAAATGTGGTATGCTGGCTAGGATTAATATTATACTTTCGAAATCATTTTCCACACTATGCACTAGTAATAATATCAAAGAATTTTTCTCGTATCAAGCACATTTGACTATCATAAGAAGAAATCTCCTCCAATTCTGTGATTGCATTATGTGTGTGGCGGAAGGTCTTATGGTAGTTTCATTTTCCAAAAGCATAACGATTTTTCCTTTATAAATCTAGTTTATTTAAAAGCAACTGTTTTTTTTTACTCATACCAGTCCCATGACTGACCCGGAGTTTATTGTTTCTTTTCTAAACTCTGGGTGCCCATAATTTCCACACGGACAGCCTAGTAGCAGGTTTACATGTTCTGGTGTAGCAGTATTTTGGAGCTTTTGCTTTGGAGATATTTTAGAAGCTTTTGGGATCTCAGGTGTTTAGTTTTTTTTGGGAGTTCATTATCACTTCATTCCTTTGAAGACTTTTTGGATATATGATCACTGTTGTATTATTATGATGGTTATTTGGAGTTGTGGTGTATGTATTAAAAATACTCTGATGTAGTAATGGATATTATGATGTTGTATCTATGATGTATGCATGATATTCATTTTGTTCCGCTGTTTTATATTCATCTGATGTTGTTATAAGCTCCGACGAACCAGATTCGATGTTGGATCTACGGCATTTGAATATGAGTGTTGCATTCGGTGCAATTTTCGAAAGTCGAGTCAGGACCATCACAGGACAACTAAGTGGAGGTTAAAGCTTCATGCACATTTAATGATGGATTAATTAGTGGCTAATGGTTACTTGATGGCCACACTTCCTAAAGGGTATTTTGGAAAGCAACCTAAAAATGAATTAGGATTTTATGCATGTATAAATAGCCCTTTTATGTACATGTAAATACCTTCTGCTCTTTCAAAATGGTTAGAAAATTAAGAAAGCAAGTTGTAGTGTCAATTTTTCATGAAATAAAAATGGCTTCTTAACATCTTTATCTTTTCTTTTTTACATGCTTTTCGTTACTTTTATGTTCATTTTTACTTCTATGCTCTCTTCTTTCCTTTGTTAGTACATTAGATTTACATTCATGCAAGTAGTGTAGTTTTGTTTTCTTTCTTTTATACAAGTAGCTTATTAGTTAATCTCATTTTCCTCCTTTGTTTAGTTTCTATTTCTTTTGCTTTTAATGTTGAAATTTATATGTGTTGATACGATAACAAAAATGAGCTAAATCTCTTCAATTTAGGGGGAATGAAGCTCTCTACCTTTATGTAATTTCAAAAAAAATATAATTTATGATCTCTTTTGTTTGTGCTTCATGAAAGTGAATTTTTATGTAAGTTTATACAAGTGGGTTTGATAGCTTATGTTGCTTTTGCAAATGAGCTATTCTTATTCAACATAAACACAATTTACATCATCATTTGCTAATTGATTTTTGATTTTGAAATGAAAGTAAAAAACAAAATTTGATGATCTATATTACGAGTTACAATAGTAAATAGATCATACTTAAAATAGATTTTGCTTTGGCTTAATTTTCATAAGACTTTATAAGTGGTTTATTTGTTATATTATAGTTTGATAGTTTTTTAAGTTATGTTAATTAATAACATAAATAAACTATACTTATGATAAATGCAACAATTATTTCACTTAATATCAAAACTAAAGATCATAAATTATATTTTTGTTGATTTACAAAAACATGAAAGTAGATTTGCCTCTAAATTGTTCTCTAATCTCATAGTTTTTAATCTCGTTTTAATTCTAGTTTTAGTTTCATTTTTTTGTAGTTAACAATTTCTTCTCCATTTCGTATAATTTGATTGAATTGATTTTTAAAATCTAATAATTCCATACGGATCGACCCATAATCGCTACGTACTAACCTTTTTACGCCGTGCGCTTGTGGTTATTTTAATTTGAAAAAAAAATATTCCATTTCAATCTTCTCTTTTTTTAGATACATTTACAATTTTTTATGTTTACTTTACTAATTTCATTTGCAATACATTTTAAACTCTTTATTGTTTGCACTGTATACAGTCCATTTTCTCTTCTGTTAAGATTTTGTTATGCACTGTGTTACACTGGCCATTTACAACTCTTACCCTCTCGTTTCCTTCACTTTGCAAACAACATACCCATCCTTCCCATATCATTCAACCAACTTCCAATCCAACCAACACTTTGAACGTTCCACAACCATCACGTGTTTCCCATACTGCTTCCCATTTCACATCATCAACTGTCCACACTTTGTTGAATATGCAAGTATATGATTTTTTTTGATGATAATAAACATATATATATATATATATATTCATTTAAATTTATTTGTTAATGTACTATTTTATTTTCACAGATTAAATAGATATTTGCTGAATAAAATAAATAACACGGAATATAAATTCAAACGAACAAATATTTATTACAATTTTGAATAGTACAAATTTGAGCTCTCACTATATATATATATATATATATATATATATATATATATATATATATATATATATATATATATTTCAATTACATTACAATTTCGATTACATCACAATTTTTCTTTTACAAATGCACCTCACTACATATCACTCATTCACTCGTATTTATCTCAACTTTATTCCAGATTGAATCCAGCATCTGAGCAATCTGTAAAAATAAATACCGATGCAGTAAAATTGAAAAGAAAATATTTTTGCAGTATAAAATAAAAGTTTATTTTGAAAATTTTATTTGCCTCGGTTATTTGGGTTGTTCGTTATCATTTAAATTTGAATTCATCATACACGAACAACTTGTGACATGCACAGTGTATCACTGTACATGCCACAAGGTCGTACACACTGATATACACTTGATAAAGTTACAAGGACATGTGAGCACAAGGTCAAACCCAAATTAAAAGCCGGCTTCAACTCAAGTTAAATAAATATAAAGTCACGACACGAGCACAAGGTCAAACCCAAGCTATAAGCTGGATTCAACATAGGTGTAAATTCAAATGAAATAGTCAAGACACATAAATCAAGCCTCGACCAAAGTTCAAGTCGTACACATGAAAACAGAGGCTAGATAGTCCAACTCGACCAAGACCAGACTGTAATATCAAAGTGATGATATGGATTGATACAAATGCAAGCAAACTCGAGTCACAGTGTAGCTAGAACCAACAACAAGTCATGAACCAGTTCATATGCAAACCCAGACTCGAGCACACATGTAACACTTCAAAGTTTCAGCTGCAACACGACTCAAATAACAAACTTCACTAATCCAGAACAAATGAGAAAGAAGTGAAGCAGCCATTTTTATCAAAGAAAAAGGATACGGCCGAAAAATGTTAAAGAAAGAGGGAATTACTTTCTCTGTGTTTTTTGCTGTGGGCCGGTTCCTTTTATTAATTGGGCTTTAATCTTTTGAATTAGGGTTTTGTTTTATAATTGTTTTAAATTTGTATTTTCTCTTTTAAAATTGTGTAAATTCTAGTCGTGTGACTAAGGGATGAACTACGATGGTGTAGTTCGAGAATTCGCAACTTAGTGGCTGAGTTGTGGTAGGGTTTTGAGCGTAGAGTTAAGGCTAGTCGATAGCGCGAGTTTACGTGTGTAAGCGTTTGACTGCTTAATTTCTAGTAGAAATCTTAGGGGCAGCACATAGGCAGGGTTTTGCCGAAGCTGGGTAAATTCTGTGTTGTTGTATTTCTGCATTTATTATTCTGCTGTTATCTGTGCTGCTATTCTAATATATCTGTGTTGAAAATATTTTATATAAACTTCCACAATAAATTTTTATAATTAATAGTATCACCCTATTCACCCCCCTACAGGGTGAAATCGATCCTACAAGTGGTATCAAAGCTAGGAACAAATGCCATTTTTGTTTTAAAAATTTGATTTTTTCAAAAACCAATTTTTGTTTTAAAATTTTGAATTTTCAAAATGGCTTCTTTTAATACTGCTTTTGCTGAGGGTTAGTCTATGGTTAGACCATCAATATTAAATGGTGAATATGCTTGTTGGAAAAATAGAATGAAAATCTTTCTGAAAACCATTGATGCTTGGAATATAGTTGAGACAGGTTATAGGGCACCCACTATAGTTGTAAATAATCAAGAAATCGAAAAACTATTTGATCAATGGATATATCTAGAATATAAGTTACAGAATGCTAATGCTAAAGCTATGAATTCTATTATTTTTTCATTGGATCATATTGAATTTAATCGTGTCTCACATTGTCTAACTGCGCAGGAAATATGACACACACTAGAAGTGACTCACGAAGGAACATCTCAAGTCAAGGAATCTCGCCTTGCCATGCTTAGTAGCGAATACGAGAATTTCAAAATGGCCAAGGAAGAAAATGTTAAAGAGATGTACGAATGGCTTTCTAACATCGTATACAAATCAAAAGCTCTTGGAAAATCATACACGGAATTGGAAATAGTCCAAAAAATCCTCAGAGTCCTTCCATGAAGTTTTGAAGCAAAAGTGACTGCCATTCAAGAATTGAAAGATTTAAAACAAATCAAAGTTTAAGAACTCATCGGAAACCTCGCCACTTATGAGCTAGAAATGAAATTCAAGGAAAAGCGTAAAGGAGGAGATACTCGAAAGAAATCAATAGCTCTCAAAGGAACAACTGAAAGTAATGATAATGACGATGATGATGGAGCAGCAGAGCTGGCGTTGGTAATGAAGAGATTCAAAAATTGGAACCGCAAATATGAAAATCCAGCTCTAAATCAAAAATTAAAAAGCAGAATAATCAAAGTTATACATAACCCAGAATAGCAAGAAATCATCTGTTACAAGTGCAACAAACCTGAACACATTAAGCCCAATTGTCCTCGAAATCGACACGGCGAAGAAAAGAAATAAAAAAGGAGAAGTTTTGCAGCCATGTGGAATACAAGTGATGATGACAATAAAAGCACTAGCAGTGAGAGTGAGAAAGCTGATATGTGCCTTCGAGGTAATATAACTGATAGCGACGATGATGAGCCAAGCGAGGTATCAAAACTCACCCACTCACAACTACTTATATATTTCCACAAAGTAAATATCTATTTTGAACGACTTAGGAAGAAGTATGCTAAACTTGAATCACAAAAAGATACTTTGATAGATTTAAATAAACAACTTGATCAATTGGTTAAAAACTATCAAAGTAAGATCCCTAAGTGTGATAAGTGTCCATCATTTAAAGAAGAGATTAAAAAAAATCAGAAAATAAAATAAAATCACTTAAAAATGAAATTCTGGTTTTGAAAAAGAGTGAAAATACTAGGAGAGAGAATTCTATTAAAAAGTGCACACAATTATTAAACCAAAATGAATCTCTCAAAACACAAGTCCAAAAATTGTTTACAACTTTAGGAAACTTTTCCAAAAGTGAAAGACCACTAAATATGCTAATAGGAAAACAAACTGTTAAAACTGATAGACAAGGACTTGGATATAATCAAACTGAACTTGTTAGAAATGGAATTAATCAAGTTAAATCCGAGTGCACTATTTGTAGAAAAATTGGTCACAATCAAAACATTTGTTGGCATAGACCCAAACACGTGAAAACTATACAAATTTGGGTTCCAAAAGGCACGAATATAAAATTCCTTAAAGTTAAATAAATCTGGGTGCCGAAAGGAACATATATAAATAGTTTTGGGCCTCCACAAAAATATTTTTTAAAATCTGCTGCCACTAACAACCATGGACATATAAAAACAAATATGTAACAAAAATCTTTTATCGTGTAGGTGTGGTGGCATGCTAAGGAACATCAACTATGTTACTTGGATTCTGGTTGTTCCAGGAACACATCGGGCGATAAATCACAATTCCTTAGCCTAGTATCAAGGTGGCAGAATCACAATGGGAAACAATGAAATATTATCGGCAAAGGTAAAATAGGTAATGGTATATTGAACGATTTACGAAATGTGATAATCTGCACCTTAATTCAGCCAGTAATGTGATAATGAAATAAAAGCTTATTTTGATTTTAAAATGTTGAATATTTTTTTGACTTTTTCAAAATTGTTGGCCAAATTATTCTTTTATGCCGAGAACATTTTAAAAATATCAAGAGTCTTTGAACTACTTCATATAGATTTAGTTGATGATAATACATTTGGCTGACTCTATATTCACAGTTTTGTTTACACGGTTTCAATTCAAATTCAAAAGATGTAAATATGATTTCAAAGTATTTGATACAACATCACGGTCTGGTCTATGATATCAAACTAATGATAATCTCGAGTGAAAGAATAATCTCGAGTGAAAGAAAAATTCAGATGCAGATTACACTGGTAATCTAGTTGATAGAAAAATTACTAATGGAACATCATTTATGTTGAGACATTCTGTAGCAGCATCGTTTTTTCAAAGGAAAAATCTGTATAGTTTTCATTTCAAATAACTTTTAAATAGCAGACATTTTTTCTCATACAACCCCTTCAGAGAGTAGTTGACCTTGTTTTCAAATTAGTCATTTTTCAAAAAAATTGATTTTATAATTATTTTTGGATTTGATTTTAAATGACTATATTGACTAATCTAACTCCCTAATGATTATCGAAAAGATAAATAGTGATTGAAAAACTGACGAGTGTTGATATTAATCATATATTATAACTTGAGACGGTATATTTAGTAAATTTCTTTAGAAATTTGAACAAGAGTTATAAAAACTTTTTGTTGGTAAAAATTCCATGAACATCTCTATTTATATCATATTTCTAACGACCATCACTCGTCAAAATTCAATATAGTTTATCGATATGTGGTATTTTAAACGGGAAATCATTTGTTTTTCATTTTATATTTTTTCTTAAAAAGGATCCAAAGTATTCACTCTCATTTAAAAGTCCTCACGGTTATGCATAAGTGAATTACTTGGAATTTTTGATTATGTGCTTTCATGCTCATTTGAAAGTCCTCACGGTTATGCATGTATGGAACGCATATCAAAATTGATTTATTAAATAGAAAAGTTGATTCTAATCCCATTTAAAAGTCCTCACGGTTATGCGTGGTTAGAAGATACTTAAATTCATTTTTTTATATAAAAAAAATTGGAATACTAATAATCTCATTTAAAATTCATAACCGTTATGCATGGTTAGTAGATATTCAAATTCCTGATATATATATACCACAAATAGACACAACTATATGGTTTTATATGATGACATCATCACTATCATTCTAAAGTGGAATATGCTTCAAACAGAGTATTTATGATTTTTGTTTGATTTTTTATTGAAATTTAATATTTATATGTGATTGAGTTTTATTGTTGTATTAACGTCTATCACTTTATCTCTATTTTTCTAACACTATTACTCTTTTGTGATAACAAAAGGGGGAGAGAAAAGTTAAGATTTTGACAAATAAAGATCAAATATTTTCTATTTGCATCTAGGCTCATTTGCATATTTTTATTTACATGCATATATGAACGGGAGCTTTGTGTAGAGAGGGAGCATTCAAATAGGGGGAGAAAATTGAATAATCAAATAGCAAATACATTTAATGTATCCAAAATCTTAAATGTACGTTTGTTATAATCAAAAGGGGGAGATTGTTGAATATGCAAGTATATGATTTTTGTTTGATGATAATAAACATATATATATTCATTTAAATGTATTTGTTAATGTACTATTTTATTTCCATAGATTAAATAAATGTTTGCTGAATAAAATAGATAACACAGAATATAAATTCAAACGGATATTTTATTCAAACAAATATTCATTACAATTTTGAATAATACAAATTTGAGCTCTCGCTATATATATATGCACACACACACACACATACAAATTTCAATTACATTACAATTTCGATTACATCACAAATTTTCTTTTACTAATGCGCCTCACTACATATCACTCATTCACTCGTATTTATCTTCAACTTTATTCCAGATTGAATCCAGCATCTGAGCAATCTGCAAAAATAAATACCCACGCGGTAAAATTGAAAAGAAAATATTTTTGCAGTATAAAATAAAATGTGATTTTGAAAATTTTATTTGCCTCAGTTATTTGGGTTGTTCATCCTCATTTAAATTTGAATTCATCGTACACGAAAACAGCTTGTGACATGCACAGTGTATCACTGTAAATGCCACAAGGTCGTGCACACCGATATACACTTGATAAAGTTACAGGGACAGGTGAACACAAGATCAAACCCAAATCAAAAGCCAGGTTCAACTCAAGTTAAATAAATATAAAGTCACGACACGAGCACAAGGTCAAACCCGAGCTATAAGATAGATTCAACACATGTTCAAATTCAAATGAAATAGTCAAGATACATAAATCAAGCCTCGACCAAAGTTCAAGTCGTACACATGAAAACAGATGCTAGACAGTCCAACTCGACCAAGACCAGACTGTAATATCAAAGCGATGATATGGATTGATACAGATGCAAGCAAACTCGAGTCACAATGTAGCTAGAACCAACAACAAGTCATGAGCCAGTTCATATGCAAACCCAGACTCGAGCACACATGTAACAGTTCAAAGTTTCAGTTGCAACACAACTCAAATAACAAACTGCACTAATCCAGAACATCAAAGAGCAACAAAATGATGAAGCTCCAAATCAACATAAGTTCAGATAAGCATGCACATATATATATCGATCAATCAGTGCAACAGTGGTGAACGGAACATACTCAAGGCAACCAGTTCAAATGCCAAAGTGAAGCCACCAGACTTCAAGTCTAACAGGCAGTGACAACAACCATGAAGTATATAAGTGCAGACTAACCAAGTTAAACAGTGCAGACTCAAATATCAAATGCACAAGTGTAGCCTCCACGATGAAGGCCACAAATCCAGACCAGACAGCACATATATATGCACAGTGAAGCTAGAGGCAACAGGCATAGTCACACTGCATCAGACCAGAGACAAAGACCAGGCAACTATACACATGAAGCCAACATGAAACAAGATCAAGTCCAGCCACCACATAAAGGAATAAACACATGAACTACATAACTCAAGCTAGCATATCATATATACAACAAGCTCGAGATGGTATACAAGTGGTGCAGAATAATGAACAGTGAAGTAAATGCATGCACACTTGTATATATATATACAAACAACATGAAGTGCAGACCAATTCATGTACAAGACACCAACTCATTACACAAACGTGACAATGTTGAAGACTTCAATATGCAGTGAGTCAAGGACAGTGATCGAACAATAAAAGTCAAACACTACAATACTACAGGCAAATACACGTGAATGGTTAACAAAGACAATGGTCAAGAGCAAGACACAAACAACTCCAGAAAAACAAAAACAGACAAGAAACTGCAATACAATGAACAAGTCAAGTAGGTCTTACAAGTTTCAAATCAGAGTTCAAATGCCAGAAATCCACAACCGTAATGACCAAGGAAAGATCAGACAGTTCAGAATCGAAGCCGTGGTAATCAAGGAATCAAACAAGTTCAAATTTTAACAATATCAATTGACCAAAGTCAAAGAATTCAACACCATGGTGGCCAAGGAAATCGAAAACCATAGCCGTGACCAGCAAGTAAACAAAATATACGAAATTGAAGAAGTCGACAATCATTTCAAGCAATCAAACAAAATCGAATGGCCAAAGCATAGCAGTGACGAATTCAAATGATTTTATACGAACGAAAATATAGGAATTCGAATCCTATAAAATCCAAATCATCATCGGCCTAAGAAAGCGTTCGAGTTTAAGCATATCACAGATTACAACATCAATCAGGAACTTGAATCAAAATCGAGTAAAGTATAAATCGAACAAGGAACGAACTTACCAATTAACGCAACATTCGAATTCGACTTGGTTGAAGCTGCCATATAATTAATCGAAGAAAGGAATCGAAGTATCATCACAATCAATTTGACGAAGCGGCGCTTCAACTACAGAAGCCCTAATTTCAGAACAAACGAGAAAGAAGTAAAGCAGCCATTTTTATCAAAGAAAAAGGATACGATCGAAAAGTGTTGAAGAAAGAGGGAATTATTTTCTCTATGTTTTTTGCTGTGGGCCGGTTCCTTTTATTAATTGGGCTTTAATCTTTTGAATTAGGGTTTTGTTTTATAATTGTTTTAAATTTGTATTTTCTCTTTTAAAATTGTGTAAATTCTAAGTGACTAGGGGATGAACTACGGTGGTGTAGTTCGAGAATTCGCAAATCAATGGCTGAGTTGTGGCAATGTTTTGAGCGTAGAGTTAAAGCTAGTCGATAGCGGGTGCCGTGAGTTTACGTGTGTAAGCGTCTGACTGCTTAATTTCTAGTAGAAACCTTGAGGGCAGCACGTAGACAGGGTTTTGCCGAGACTGGGTAAATTCTTTGTTGTTCTCTTTCTTCATTTATTATTCTGCTGTTATATGTGCTGCTATTCTGATATATCTGTGATGAAAATATTTTATATAAACTTTCCCCTCCCTCCCCCTCCCTCCCTCTCCTACACCCTTCATATCACAAACATCCTACAACTTGCTCACAGCAACCAATCATCACATTGCTGCAAACCTCCTTACCACAAATGCTTCCTCATTCATCACTACAACATCACAAATACACCTCCATTTTCGCCACAACTTCGACCACCATTACCACTACACAATTGACCAAACTCTGCACTTGCCTTCAACCCTCTCTAGCACACTGCAACATCAAAATTTCCCCTATTCTACCTGTCAGTGACTTGCTACTGCTGTTACATCCACCCAGAACACTGTCCTCCCTACGACTGCAACCACCCACTCGAATCCAAGCGCAGCAGTAAACCTCGCCACTTTTACTGACCAAAACTACAAAACTGCCTCATTACCTCTTGCCACAACAATCAGAGTCACATTATCACCCAACTTCACTGACCTTAGCAACAAACCTTCACTGTTAACCATCTCTACATTGCAAAACAACCACATACCACCACAAACAATCATCAGTACACACACCAACCAACGCTCTACCTAATAGCCACTTCACCAGAGAACTTCTCTATGCAACACACAATCATTCAACCTTCATTCTCCTTATCAAACTGCCATCATCACCATTTGCCTAATTCCTATCTAACATCACCACTGCCTATACAATCATTCATACCCACTTCCTTATCTACCGTCCACGTCCACTCTTCAATCATAGACTTCACTTCCACTGTCAAAACATCCCTCTGCACTTCAACCACTTCATTTTCCGCCAAAACCACTTCGCCACTTCTACAACTAACCACACATTCATCCTATATAGAAAGTACCCTCTACCAAAGCAACTCCTACATTCAAACCTCTGCTGCCAATACCTCCTTCTACTCTTTAACTTCCAACTGCAACCTTGCAACTACCAGAGAGCAACCAGCTTTCTTCAGCAACTCCTCACACTGTCTTCCTTCAACAACCCTGCAACAGTGCACCATCATCATCAATCTTCCACACGCACTCACAAACAAGCTACCATAAAACCACTTCATATACCACTGCCTTCCAGCCTCTGTTACACTTCATTTACAACACACAGTCTACTTCCACCATTTGCTTACATTTCAAACAACTCCCACCTGAACCACTACACTACATTCACTACTGTGCCTCCTTGTTAATCTCCTGCTTCAAACTCCATCGCAGCCTTCAATTTCAATTGCCAACTCACAACAAACTTGCCTCCATTCCACCTACATACACCTTATCACTGCTAAACTCACAGGTAAACCCAGCCTCAGGAAAAATTTCGGCCTCTGCTAATCCACACTGCAACCAATATCCCCCAAAAAGGCCAATAGTCACCAGTCGAACCACCACCTACTTGTCTAATCGAACCAGTACTACCTCATCTTCAAACCTCGACCTCAAAAGCAAATCCGCAACTTCACATTCAATACCCAAACTGCAGCAATTCGATCGTCTCCCTAATCGCCTCCGTTTCAGCCAATCCATCATCAACCTCGAACACACGAAATCAACGTGAACAAAAATTTTAAAAGAAAATAATTTGCGATTTGCTCGAAAAGGCGATTTTTGATTGTTTGTGAAATTGAAGTGCTTGGGAGATCATCTGGATTGAGGATTATTACGAGATGTTGAGTTGTGAAAACCGAAGGGTTGCGATTTTTGTTTTCGGGTGGAGTTTCATATTTGGGCTGGGCTTGATATTTTTTGTTTGTCATTGATTTAGGTTGCTTTTTACTTGTTTTTGATTGTGTTGGTTTCATTTTAACCCAATACTTTAAAAAAATTGTTTTGTTTTAAATTATTTTTTGTTCCACCCTAACTTAAAAAAACAAGTTTCGTTTTTTCTCAATTTGTTTTATTTTCACTTGTTTATTTTGTGTTGATTTGATTTCTTCTTGATATAAAAAAAATGTATATATCTTGATTTATTTCAGGTTGCCAAAGCATAATTTCAGAAAGAGAAAAATAGCTTGCTAAAAACCGCCGCTCTGCTTGCCAAGTAAATTCTTTGCTTATAAAAAAATCGCCACTAAAAAAAATAAATTGCTAATAATTCTACACGCTCTAGTATCGTGTCCTTTGCCCTTAATTTTATTTTATTTGCATTGTTGGTTGCTTGCGTTTGCACTTAAAAAAAAATTCAAAATCCAAAAACAAAAAAACTTCATTTAGTTGCATTATAAATTCACGTTTAATTTTTGCTTTTCATTCATCTCATTTTGTTTTCTTTTCTAAGAGTAATATACCAATTCACATAAGGTGAGGGATTTCATCACTCTTTCTACAGCCCACAAATCGCATTTCATCATAGAATTTGAATGATATAAAGGTTAGAAATTCAATTTAAGGGTGTCGCGAGCTCATATATGGCTTAATTGTATCTTCACAATTGTTTTCTTTGAACAATTTTATTTCTTGGTGTCTAGGCTACGGCAGAGTAATAACCATTTATAAATATTACGATGGTTCGTAAATATTATAGTTGTTGTTCCTCTGAAGGTACTTAAACCTTCAGCTGTATTGCTAAGGCGATTTGTGGTGCACCGATAACCCTGTCCATTACCTGGCTGAGAAATTTTTTTGTTGATTTAAGACAAAGTGTGATTATACAATTTTGGATTAGGTGCTACTAAGGATAGAAAACTGCAATTAAGTCCTTTGCATTCATTTAGTTGCATTAGTTCATGCATATTTTTTTTAAAAAGTCGAAAATCCAAAAAAAATCGTAAATTTCAGTTAATTTAGTTTTAATAAAAAAAAATCCTTTTTCCTTTTGTTTGAAAATTTTCAACCGAAAACGAAAATCCAAAAAAAAAAGATAAAATATTTTCAAAAAGGAATAATTTAAAATTCTAAAACAGAAAAAAAAAATCAAATTTCCCATTTTATTAAAACAAAAAAATCCTTTTGGTAAATATTTGAAAATTCAAAAAAAAAAACATATAAAAAATTTGAAAAGCCAAAAACAAAACAAAAATCAAACTTCTCTTTTGAAAATAAATTTCACTTGGTAAATAGTTTCCTTTCTTTTAAAAAAAACAAATTTTCTCTTCATTTTCCAAATCTTGTTTCATTTTCCAAACTCAATTTTAACTCATTTCTCTTCTCGAATCTCACTAGTGCATGAGCACTTGGACTCGTGACACAAAAACAAATCATTGAACTCACAACTCAACAACTAATCGTTTAACTAGAATAGACGATCCCCCTCAAAATGGCAAATGAGAACGCCCATCGAACTCTTATAGATAGAATCTTTCCTGATATAGTTTCTATTTCATCTTGCATTGCGTTACCCTCCCCTACAGGTAACCATTTCGAAATTCACTCAAATCATATTGCCACTCTTTCCAAAATTTGGCAATTTCGAGCACGGTGACCCCTACATTTTCTTGACTAAATTCGAACAAGTTTGCGCAACCATTAAACTCCAACAACTTTCCGATGACGGAATCAAACTACGATTAATCTCATTTGGTTTACGGATTACACTGAAAAATGGTTTTACAGCTTACCATCGAACTCGATTAAAACTTAGGAAGAATTCGTAAAAGCTTTCTTAAAAAGTTCTAACCCTTGGAAAAAACAAGTAGAATCCAAAACGAAATTGTAAATTTTCATTAATTCAAGGGGGAATCATTCGGAAAATATTTTGAAAGATTCAAAGAGCTTTTGATAAAATGTGCACATCATAACTTCGAAAAATGGACGATTTGCCAAATTTATATGATGGACTCGGAAATAGCTCACGAAGTATGCTCGAATCAATGTGCCAAGGCAAATTTCTTGCCCAACATTACGACGATGCTTGGCAATTTCTTGAAAACCTCACCGAAAATCATCCCAATAGGAACGTTCGAACAAAAAATCAATTTACTCACGATCGAGTGCACACTCGATAGGATCATCTTTTGCTTTGGAAGCTAAGATCGATTCAATGATTAGAAAATTCGATAACGTTTTATCATCCAATCAAATGAACCAAACTTCCTAACCCAAGTATTATAAATGCAATGATCCTAATCATATAGCCGATCAGTGTCTCAATTCTTTCAAACAAATCAATGCTTTCAATAAAGCTAAAAATGACCTGTTTTCTCCAACGTACAACCCTGGTTGGAGAAATCATCCAAATTTTGCTTGGAACCAAAACATTCCCAACGTGAATACTGTTCGTCCCAATTTTCAAGCATTCCCAAATAATGCTTCGAATCCTCCCTTTCAACCCAATCATTTTCAACCAAAATTTGTGGGTCCGTCTCATTATCAACCGCAACAATCAAATTTTCAACCAATTTCTGCCCATCCTTCCCAAGATAATAAATGTTTAAATTCACTTGCGAAAACGCTTGAACTGTTGGCTAAAGCAAATACTCAAAATCTTTAATCAAACAGCAATTTGCCAAATTTATTGACCTCGTATATGCAAAACACAAACTAGTCGATTGCAAAAATGCAAATGAGTCAATAAGCCACGTCTGTAAGTGAACGCGAACGAGGAACATTCCCTAGCCAGCCCCTTCCAAATCTAGAAATCAAATCGCAAATTCAAATCAAGCCCATGTTTTTCAAGGTAGCAACGTTACCCAATTGAATGCTATCACAAATCTACGTTCCGGTAAACAAATCGATAATCAAGTCATTAACCCAAACGATTTACCGAAAACCTCTCTCGATGTTTTAAAAAAAATTGAAACAGAATGTGGAGCCAAACTTCGAATCGAATGCCAATCAAAATTCTACTTATTCTACTCAAGTAGACCCACCTACTGAGTATGGTGTCTCATTTCCACATCGTCTCCGACCAAAGAAACACTCGGACCAAATGGAAATGATGTTGGAAATTTTTAAACAAGTGAAATTGAACATCCCGCTTCTTGACATCAATCAGCAAGTCCCCAATTACGCGAAACTTCTTAAGGACTTGTGTATCCAAAATCGACACACTCAAGTGCCCAAAAAAGTCTTCTTTGCTGCCAATTTGAGTGAAGTCTTGTCCAAATCTGTACTCGTCAAATACAAAGATCCTGGCTGCCCTATCATTTCATGTACAATTGAAGACAAGACGATTACAAATGCTTGATAGACTTAGGTGCGAGTGTCAATTTGATTCCATACTCCATGTACGAACAATTAGGCCTAAGTGAGCTCACACCCACAAAAGTCACGCTTCAATTTGTCGATCGCTCGATTAAGAAGCCCGTGGGAGAAATCAAGGATTTGCTCATTCGAGTAGGGCAATTCATATTCCCCATTGATTTCATCGTTCTCGAAATACAATCCATGACAAATTCCACGAGTCTAATTCCATTGATTTTAGGCTGACCATTCTTAGCCACCTCAAATGCCTTAATCAATTGTCGTAACGTTTCGATGAAAATCTCTTTTGGAAACATGATTTTGGGTCTTAATATTTTCAATCTTGAAAGCCAATCAAATGAACCTCATGACCAAACATTAGAAGTTAGTTCCATTCATGAAAACTTTGAAAAAGAGACACTTGATCTTAACGATGAACGCAAAGCTAAGTATGAAAAATTATTTCATGAAATACCTAATGAGATTGAATACACTCTTCCTTTTGAATCGCTTTCAGTTGAGTCCGAATCTCAACTCAATTCTTTGATCGAGAAACTCCTGAATTTCGACCTCAAACCACTTCCCGATCACCTTAAGTACACATACTTAGGTGAACGAAACATTTCCCGTTATAATTTCTACGACTCTCTCTCTCTCTCAATCAAGAAACTTGTTTACTTTCAACCTCGCTCTTGTTCAGCATCGCATCCATTTAATCAACGATGCTAACATGTTCGTAACGCGCAATGAAGGATTAATCCAAAAATGAAAGATGCGGTGCATGATGAAATTCTTAAACTTCTAGACATCGGAATCATTTACCCAATCTCTGATAGTTCATGGATTAGCCCAGTTCACGTTGTACCAAAAAATTTGGGCTAACCATTGTCAAGAATGATTCAAATGAACTTATTCCAACTTGTATTCAAACGGGTTGGCGTGAGCGCATTGACTGTCAAAAGCTAAATGCCACAACATGTAAAGACCACTTCCCTCTTCCTTTCATTGACCAAATGCTCGAACGATTAGCCGACCACGAATTCTACTGCTTCCTTGAACGTTATTCGGGCTATAACCAAATTCTAATCGCTCTCAAGGTCAAGAGAAAACGAATTTCACGTGTCCGTTCGATACCTATGCTTATCGACGTATGCCATTTAGACTTTATAACACTCCTGCTACTTTCCAACGATGCATGGTTAGAATCTTTTCTGACATGATTGAACGCTTTCTGGAAGTTTTTATGGATGATTTCTCTATCTTCGGTGATTCTTTTTCTGAATGTTTACATCATCTCTAGTTGGTTCTAATCGATGTAAAGAAAAACATTTAACTTTGAATTGGAAAAATGCCACTTTATGGTCAAACAAGGCATAGTCCTTGGACATATCATCTCAAATAAAGGCATTGAGGTAGATAAAGCAAATGTTGACGTAATTGCAAACCTACCCATTCCTAAATCTATTAAGCATATTCGATCATTTCTAGGATATGCTGGCTTTTACCAACGCATTTGAAATACTTTAGCAAAGTCTTTCATCCTTTGATGACTCTCCTTGGAAAATATGTTCCTTTCAATTTTAACTCTGATTGCATCTTTTCTTTCGAACGTCTTAAGAAGGAACTTATTTCTGCTCCAATCATTTGCGCATTCAATTGGGGTTATCCTTTCGAAATAATGTGTGACGCATCTAACTTTGTGGTTGGTGCTGTCTTAGGACAACGCAATAACAAAATCCTTCATGTCATTTACTACACTAATATGACTTTGAACAGCGCTCAACTCAACTACACAACAACCAAAAAAGAGCTTCTAGCTGTCATTTTTGCACTCGAAAAGTTTCGACCTTACTTGATAGGTTCACATATTACTATGTACACGGACCACTCTGCGCTTCGATATCTCTTCGCTAAAAAGGATGTTAAATCCCGTTTGATTCGTTGGATCATTTTACTTCAAGAATTTGACCTTATAATTAAAGACAAAAAAGGATCTGATAATGTCATAGCCGATCACTTATCTCGTCTTCCGAACGCACCATCTTCTTTGCAATCAATGAAAACTTCCCCAACGAACAACATCTTTCAATTTCTGTCGATCCATGGTATGCTGATATAGTGAACTATTTAGTCACTAAAGAAACTCCCTCATCTTGGTCCAAACAGGACAAATGCAAATTCATGTCCTAAGTGAAATATTTCTATTAGGATGATCGTGCTGGTTCAAATATTACCTTGACCAAATCATCCGACATTGCATTTCGGATAATAAGATGAGGAGCGTTCTTCCGTTTTGCCACGATCAAGCTTGCGGTGGACAATTCGGTCCTCGAAAAACTGCGAAAAAGGTGCTTCAGTGTGGTTTCTATTGGCCTTCTCTTTTTAAAGACTCATTCGAATTTTGCAAAACTTGCGGTCGATGTCAAATGTTTGGATGAATTTCTCGATGAAATTTGATGCCTCTAAACTCCATTCTTACGATCAAAATCTTTAATATTTGGGGTATTTACTTTATCAGACCTTTTCCCAACTCTTTTGGAAACTTTTATATCCTTCTCGCTGCCGATTACGTCTCAAAATGGGTCGAAGCCATTCTTTGCAAAACCAACGACCATAGAATTGTTGTGAAATTTCTTAAAGAAACAACTTTTCGAGGTTCGGCACACCTCGTGCAATAATCAGTGATAGCGGACCCATTTTTGCAACCGTTCTTTTGAAACTTTAATAAAAAAATACTTGATAACCCACAAGTTATCCACTCCCTATCATCCTCAGACGTGTGGCTAAGCTGAGGTTTCAAATCAACAATTAAAAAAAATCTTGGAGAAAATTGTTAACAAAAATAAAAAAGATTGGTCTCAGAAATTGACCGACGCACTTTGGGCTTACCGTACTGCTTTTAAAACTAACCTTGGGATGTTCCCATTTCGTTTAGTTTACGGTAAAGCTTTCCATTTACCTATTGAAATCGAATACAAAGCATTGTGGGCAATAAAGAACTTAAACTTTGATCTTGAGATAGCTGGCGAAAACCGAAAACTACGACTCAACGAACTACAAGAACTTAGGAATGACGTGTATGAAAACGAGAAAATTTACAAAGAAAGAACAAAAGTTTTTCATGAAAAGTCAATCCTAAGGAAAACGTTTTCGCCTGACCAGAAAGTTCTTTTATATGACCCAGGACTTCATTTATACCACGGGAAACTTAAATCAAGATGGACTGGACCATTTATGGTACGAACTCTTTTTCCATATGGTGCCATAGAAATAGAAAACCTGGGGATGGATCGATTTCAAAATCAATGGTAATCGTTTGAAAACTTTCTTGAAATTTCCAAATAACCAAGAGAAGGAGCTCATGATTCTTCATGAGCCAAGCTACATCTAGTAAGAATGTTAATCATCTTTTGTAAATATGCACATATTTTTCCCCATTGCACTCATTATATCGTGCACTAACTGTGGGACACAGTAAAAATTAGGTGTGGATGGGAGTCTCATTTTCATTTTTTGTAAATTTCATGGCATTTTTGAATTTTCATTTTCTTTTAACTAAGAAAAACCTCAAAAGTTCTAGATCTCAAAAACATTTTTTTAGCATTTTGATTTATTTTTGAAGAAACACTATAGGTTAAGTATAAGTTTTGGTTAATAAATTGAAATTTTTAAAAATTTATTTGTCTTGACAAAAATAAAAATGAAGTTTGATTACAAATAACAATGGTTTAACTAGTATATGGGAAGATTCATATGTGTTAATTATGAAATATATTCTAAATGAAAATTGTTGTTTAAAAAAGTGGTAAATTTAAAGTAAAGGGTATAGCACTTTTATCTTCTAAGTTAAATGGTGCTAAGATAATTTTTCAAACTCTCTCTTTTCAGAAAAAAAAAATAATAATATAGAAAAAAGAGGAAAAAACACAAATATATATATATATATAAATTGTATATACGTATATATTTTTAACACCTAGAGTCATGTGTTTACACTCCTGTATTCATTCGCCATGCTCTGTACCCTTCTCATGTAAGCCCAAAAGGTAGTGCATGATCGGTATATCTGGCCTTAGTTTATCTGAGTTAGGTGTATGTATAAAAAAATTAATTTTAATAACACAGTCGATCAGTGTTCACACTTGTGTGCTCACTAGCTGCGCTCTATATTCCCCTCACATTAGTCCGTAAGGTAGTGCATGGGTAATATATCTAGCCTCAGTTTACCTGAGTTAGGCATATGTAAATATTTTTAATATCAATAAAATTTTCAAATAAGAGAGAGTAAGCAATTGAAATCCAAGCACCATTTTAACTTGTTTGATGTGACATGTTATTAGAAAGAAATGAAAATACCACTTTGATAAACTTTGACAATCAACTAAGGATCTATTGCATAGTTGCACTATGCTATCAACCGAAACAACGAGTTAAACTATAGCCTATTTATTAGGATAGCTTCGTTTTTATTGGATATTTTGACGAGTAAATGGCTTAAATTTTCAAGATAATGACCAAAACCAATATATAACTTATTCATGTTAATTTAAAAATAAATACTTCATTTGTAAATATTTTCAAAAACTCGTATTCATCTCTTTGTAAATAAACCATGTATTTTGTAAATATTTTCATCCTACATTTGGATTTTGTGGATAATATCTACTGAAAACCCTCACGAGACAACACTCATCCTATTAGGGACACCCAGAGGTTTAACAACTTGTTGCATATGCTCAATGCAATCATGCTCCCTACAAAAATGAATTTATCTTAGTTTCCCTTTATTCAATGATTAATAAAAAGATAAGTGTGATGGTATTTGATGTGCACGTAAATGTGCATATATTTACATCCATATTTTATCTATTTTTATTTAAATAAATGTCATATTTGGGCATTTTAACGTGTATAAAACCAAAATTCAATTATTTTCAAATCATCATATATTCGTCTTCATTCAGGGGCAAAATGGTCATTTTTGTGCATGTGTCAATTTGAGAATTTTTACTTGAACATTTTTTATGATTTTTATGGGAATTTGGATGCATATGGAAGAGACTTTCATGAAAATATATGCATGCATAAGGGAATACAAAGGTATGAAGAGGAAATAATTCAAGCTCATGATCATGGAGGACCCTACCTACATACTTACATAAATCTACAATTAGAAGCTAATGGACAACTAAGTGGAGGTTAAAGCTTCATGCATATTTAATGATGGATTAATTAGTGGCTAATGGTTACTTTGTGGCCACACTTCCTAAAGGGAATTTTGGGTAGCACCCTAAAAATTGAATTAGGATTTTATGCATGTATAAATAGCCCTCTTATGTACATGCAAATATCTTCTACTCTTTCATATTATTAGGAAATTAAAAAAGCAAGTTGTAATGTCAGTGTTTCATGAAATAAAAATGGCTTCCTAGCCTCTTTCCCTTTTCTTTTCTACGTGCTTTTCTTTACTTTTATGTTCATTTTTAATTCTATGCTCTCTTCTTTCCTTTGTTAGTAGATTAGATTTACATTCATGCTAGTATTGTAGTTTTGTTTTGTTTCTTTTATGCAAGTAGCTTAATAGTTAATCTCATTTTCCTCTTTTGTTTAGTTTCTATTTCTTTTGCTTTTAATGTTGAAATTTACAGGTGTTGATATGATAACACAAATGAGTTGCTAAACTCTTTCAATTTAGGGGTAATGAAGCTCTCTAACTTTATGTAATTTCAACATTTTTATGGTTTATGATCTTTTTTGTTTGCGCTTCATGACAATGAATTTTAATGTAAGTTTATAAAAGTGGGTTTGATAACATATGTTGCTTTTGCAAATGAGCTATTCTTATTCAGCATAAACACAATTTACATCATCATTTGCTAATTGATTTTTGATTTTGAAATGAAAGTGAAAGCAAAATTTTATGATCTATATTACTAGTTACAATAGTAAATAGATCATACTTAAGATAGCTTTTGCTTTGGCTTCATGTTCATGAGATTATATAAGTGGTTTATTTGTTGTATTATAGTTTGATGGTTTAAGTTATGTTAATTAATAACATAAATAAACCATACTTATGATAAATGCAACAATTATTTCACTTAATATCAAAACTAGAGATCATAATTGTTGATTTACAAAATATGAGAGCGGATTTGCCCCTAAATTATTTTCTAATCTCGTAGTTTTTAATCTCATTTTAAATCTAGCTTTAGCTTCTTTTTGCTTGTAGTTAACAATTTACTCTCCATTTGGTATAATTTGATTGAATTGATTTTTATAATCTAACAATTTCCTACGGATCGACCCGTACTCACCGCGTACTAACTTTTGTACGTCGTGCGCTTGCGGTTATTTTAATTTAAAATTTATCGACGGTTTTCTAATTCGATAGAAAACTCCTCGTTAAACAATTGTGGTTAGATCTTAAAAAAATAATTATAATCTATAGAGAAGACAACTAATAACAAAAATTAAAGTTGACGTAGGTCAAAGAATTTTCCGAACCACTAATAAAAAATTTATGTCTCCTTTTACTTTCATGTTGTTTTTTCTTGTTTGATTTGGATATCTACATTTTGGTGCTTTTATATGATATTTGGGTGTTGGTGCCAATTTTCACTTCAATAAAGGTTTTGCTATCGCAAATCATACGATAGTGAATAAAATCAAACACACGGTTCCGTTGTGCAATGGTACTCATTTTCCAGCATAAGCGAGCTTTCTATACATAATTTCATGTTCATAGTGCTATGGTCACTAAAGCATGTACTAGATAGTTTGAATTGTATGTTATTGCCCCTCATTGATGCAAAATATTTGATTGGTCAATACACTATAACATCCATTGGGTCTTGTGCATCGCCTACATAACGCTCTATTCCAGCATAAAGGTTATATTTTAGTCCTACTTGACCTCCCTTATATATAAAGTTTTTAATAATTATGGATTGTGGACATTTTTTACATATTTCGATGATGGTGGCAGGCCCATTGACATTAAAATATGTTGAATCTTATATTGAGTCCATTTCTTCAATAGTTCCTATCTTGACGTCTACTTTGACATCTGCTCAACCTCAACCATCTAGTCATCAGACCAAGCAGCCTTTAGGGATAGTTCCTTTCATGTCGACTGAAGAGGCTTCGGTGTTGGTTACCCCCAATATCGATATTGGGATGTTGTGATCTTAACAGATCCTTAGGATTCTCCCACTTTGGAAGCGTTTGAGGCATCTCTCATGCGAATATAAGAGATACATGGAATTCCTTTCAAAGAGTGTTGGTCCCTATATGCTTTCAATGCACACGTGATTCGCTTGATTAGTATACTACCTATAACCTATGGTTGGATGCACTCCACCTTTCAACCACTTTATTCTTCGATTACTTCTTCAATATATGATGCTTGCCCCGGCATAATTGCACCCAAATAGTTATGCTTCACCAAACAGCATGTACATGATTTTTGTTCGTCATCTACACAAGGTGCCTACTATAAAGGAGATCCGTTATTTGTACGGTTTTCAAACATGAAAAGGGGACTCCTTCACTCACCTTTTTAGAGTCCTCCAAACGCTGTCATGTGGTTGTTGGGCTCTGGAACAAGTGGAGTGATTTTAAGGATGTTTTTTTTCATGCGTTGTTTGCCTGGATTTACAAAAAACTGGTTGTTAGGACCGTAAGTTTTGCTTCCACCATTTGTACTAATGAAGTAACCTAATCCTAATTGTTAATATTGTTATCTTTAGTCTTCATAGATGATTCAAGGAGGCCTAGTAGCATAAAGTTAGCAAATACTTCTGTGACTCTTTAGAAAATTCCACTTGAAGAGAGAGACATGAAGTTCCATGTTATCGATGAGAATATATTAGCATACCACTTTAAAAGAAGTTCACAGTCTAGGCCATATGTTCCTAGATTATAAGGATGTTGGACCTACCCCAGAGGCTGAGGCTGAAGTTTAAGCCGAAGGGAATCAAAAAGTGCCCTTGTATAAGATTTAGGTATCGATCCCAAAGTAGGTCCAGAAGTAAGAGCATCGACCGAGCGAAAGACGATGACAGAGGTGGTAATGAAGATGTATATCTTGGTCATGGGTCTTCCAATAATACGGGTGGCGGTGTTCAAGTGCCACTCATTTCTCGATGGCCAAAATTAAATATTACATTACACCCATATTTCGTGAATCTTGTTGAAGGCAATATGACGCAAGCACCAAAATAGAAAAGGACTGCTCTCACAATCAAGTTAGGCTATAAGAAGTGGAAGCGAAGAATAAGGCGAAGTCAAGAGAGTACCATGCCCAACCATTTAAACATAATCTTGGCACTACAGCCAAAAATGGCTACTAGGTATGGGAACCGACCTATGACCATAATATGCGAACCAATAAAAAAAACTGCAATGCAACCCAGAAGTGACAATGAGATGGAGATACGGTGCTGCCATATCAAAATCTGTACTAATAATACCAGAGTACAACACATACATTGAAAGGCTATATACAAATTGGGATGTGCGGCACTTGTAAATCCATGTACAAAAATAATAGGTCTACATCAAAGCTAGGCTGATAAAGAAGTGCGCTGCCATTAGAATAGGCTGATAAAGAAGTGTGCCACCATCAGAGATGGCTAATAAAGAAGTGCGCTGCCATTAAAATATGCTAATAAAAAACATGCCGCCATCGTAATGTAACAAACACAGGAGCATGAAGAGAGGAACAAAGGAATAAAACTGCTACACGATCAAAACCCAACTATTATTCCTAAAAGCTAATGCATTGCTAATACTTTCAAGTGCAGATCTACACATCGCTTACTAATGACTCTTTAAGCAGTACCATGAGAATACAAAGCATTGCTACGCCATATTTTTTCACACATTAGAAAATAGCAAATGCAAAAGTGGCTCCTATTAAAAAACTTATGCATATCAAATTAGAGAAGCTCCTAGCACATTCATACAGATATTGAGCTAAAACCACAACTTAGGAGCAAAGCAACTCAACTCCATTTCCCCTCAGCATAATGTCAAATGATCATTGTAGAATGGGAAAAATGACTCAATTACAACCATGACTAGGGCAATATCAGGCAAACAACGCAGTTCCGCTTTATATGTATCAACAACGCTTCAACAACAAAGAAAAGGGATAACTCTTAATATCCTCATGGGGCAGTATACAAGTCATTTGTCCCTTTAGATTAGAAATGCAAGACCCATTTAAATTTGAGTTTCCTGCCTCAATTTTAGATGTTTTCGCTTCAATTTTTCAAACTTATCGCCAAAGCCAATAATTCAACTGCTCAAATTCTGGCTTCCTCCCAAAGATATGTCGGCAATCCATGCACATCAAACATGCAAGATGGATGGATAACACATGGAGGATCCAAAGGTGGGAGTTAAAACAGCAAAAGGAGGGTAACAAAAATCCATGTGCATCTTTATACTATAAATAGAAAAGGCACTGCAGCAAGAAAGGGTTCATTTTTCGATTCGAGATTTTATTAAGGTTAAATAATGAAAAAATTGTACTCTCTGCCATTAATGCTCATACAAGAATAAAGAAAGAAAGTGATATTTCCCCCATGGACGTAGGATTCTTTAACATCCGAACCATATAAAATTCTTTATGTCTTCATCTTTTCCTGCATTTTTACTCACCTAGATTTCAATGTTAGATTCTTTGTTATATTTTTTAATGGAATTATATATCAATTTGATTTGACATTTTAACAAATAGTTAAAGTGCAACAACTAGATTGTATAAGCTCCTAGCAACACATAAAGGAAAATTTAATATTAATTAAGTTCGTTGATTCTAATTCATGAAAGTATGTCACAGTTACTTTCAGGATCATCTGAGGTGTTGTGAGACCGAAATTTCTCATCAACGTTTTTGGCTCTAGAATGAGTGCATGAATCTCCATTTCCTATTTCCAGTAAATTTTACCTATATTTTCGTTCACTAATCATGAATCCTACTGATTCCTCCACTCCCTCGACATAAGGACGGTTATAATTGTCTTCAAAAACCTCAAAAAAGCCACTAATAATGTCAAAACCTCAAACTGAAGCGAAAGCTTTAGTTGAGGCCCCAATGGATCTGATCCAGGCTATACTCCATTCCTTCACAAACAAAATAAACCAACGAATGGAAGGGCTAGAAAATACAATAGCCCAACATATTACTCTCAATCGAGCCTCCTTTTACATTCCACAACTCAGGATCATCACTCATCAACTATGCTAACTACACAACGGGGGAGTGAAATTGGCACTCCCAGAAATGGGAACGGTGATGCTAGCCAGGAAACGAACATCATATTAAAAAGAAAAATCCAAGCTAACCCTTAAATCAAATCAATGCCAACAATATAACCCACTATTGCTAAAAAAAATAGGCCCACTCTGCTCTCAATGATGATGCCATTTCATTGTATAGGGATGATTCATCCTATATCGACCTTAGCGAAGATGAAATTCATCAACTAAAAGCCCATGTAGAACAGCTAGCAAAATTTTCTAGCACTGTGCCAATGAGAAAGTAGGAGTAAAGGGTTCTTCTCTATTTAGTGAGACCATCATAGAGGCAGACTTCCCTGACAAATTTAAAGAGCCTTCAATTGACATGTTCGATGGAACTATCAACCCCGATGACCAATCTGCATTTTTGAGTATTACATGGACATTCTAAAGTTGAAGGAATGACCCGATGCAAGCTTTTCCCTATCTACTTAGTTGGTGCAGCCTCCCGATGATTTAGGAGGTACAGACCAGGGGAGGTCCGATCTTGGAGACAACTATCCATAGATTTTATTAAGCAATTCAATTCGAGGAGAGAAGCTTCCTTGGATGTAAATACTATGTCATGTGTAAAGCAGGTTGAGAATGTAAGCTTGCACAACTTCATTAAAATGCTTCAAAACCGAGACACTCTAGATTGGACTGACTAGTGAAGAAGCATTGACAATGGTGGTGCACGGCGGATAAGAAGAACTGTTATGATGGATAAAAACTAGCAGAAAGTTGTGTCACATCACGAAGTAGTGTCACGGAGCCAAAGGCTACCATACTGACAACTGCAGACATTTAAAGTACGAGATAGAAAGATTGATCCAAAAAGGATACATGGGCAGCTTTCAAAAAACCAACAACGAGAATAGGGCTAGAGACCCCACCCCCGACCCAAATGAAATCCAGGCGCAAAATCCCTCAAACCTCATAGCCTCAATTTATGGTTAACCACGCAATGCTAGAACCAGCAAGAAGGCACATGAGAAGTTTATGCAAGGGGCCAAAGCATAATAGAAGACAACCTTCCATATCAAGCGAAAGCCGATGTAGGAAATAGTTTTCACAACAGTTAATGCAGCAGGAATCCTTTTCCATACCATGATCCGCTCATAATCACATTCTCGATTTCGAATGCACCATGAAAAAAGTATTTGTAGATTCTGGAAGTTCAGTCAACATAATTTTCAAGCCAGCTTACGACGAGATGAAGCTTCCATCTAAAATTCTAAAGCCCGGTCCTGAGCCGATTTATAGGCTTTAAGAACACAGCAACAGTTCTCATTGGGTCAGCATACCTGCTCATCACAGTAGAAACAACACCTCTGCACAGATCATTCCATGCAAGTTTCTTGAACATTGACAAGCCATCACCATACAATGCCTTTCTAGGAAGACATACGCTAATAGATCGGGGGTAATCATCACTCAAAAAGACATGCTTATGAAATTCAACACTTCTACGGGCATAGTATCAGTGAGAGGGGAATAGTTTTAAGCTAGGGAGCTGCACAATGTAAATCTTAACTCTAGAAATAAAATTATTCTGAATTACTCTATTGTCTCTTCTGAAGTTTGCGTTAATAGTACTAAACAAGGAATCAAACCAACTCAAAAAACTATGTTAGTGCCAAGTGCCATTACTAATGCTGAAGTAAATCATCTTACAGCCATAAAAGGTAAGAAAAGGGCATACATTCACATGATCGGGCATTGATGAATATAATTTGGTCTATGCACACTACTTCGAAGAGGCCTAGAAGCAAGCACTCTCAGTCAACTCTCAAATGATGAGGAAACAGAAAGTGAGATAGACCCGAGATTAGGAGAAACGAAGAAAGAATTAGAGCCAGTAGATGAGCTTGAAGATGTATAAATAGACCTAAAAGACCCATAATGGTTCTCAAGGTAGGGAAGAATCTCGTTGCAAACATCCAAGTTGAGCTAGTAGACTTCCTGAAGAGATCAATGAATGTATTTGCATGGACCCATTCAGACATGGTAGGAATAGACCCAACCATCATCTGTCGTGCACTCAGCATCGAACCTGTTCCCCATCCAGTCAGAAAAAGCATAGAACCTTAGATCAAGAAAGATATAATGCTTTGCGTGAAGAAGTCAAAAGGCTGAAAGAAAATGGATTCATCAGGGAAGTGTACTACCTAAAGTGGATCGCTAACCAAGTACTCGTAAAGAAGCCTAATGGACAGTGAAGGACTTGCATTGATTATACCAACCTCAACAAGGCTTGCCCAAAGGACAACTTCCCCATACCCAGAATTGATTAGTTAGTGGATGCGGCCAGCGGACATGAATTGCACTCATTCATGAATGCATATTTTCGATATAATCAGATAGCAATGTTCGAGCCACATCAAGAGCATACTAGTTTTGTGATGGGAAAAGGCTTATATTGTTATAAGGTCATGTCGCTTGGACTCAAAATCCCTAGGGCAACCAACCAAAGGCAAGCAGCTAGTCAATATGATATTCTTAGATCAAATTGAAAAGAATGCTAAAATATGTAGATGACATGTTGGTTAAGTCAAAAGCAGCATCAAGTCATATGCAAGACCCAAGAAAAACATTTAAAGTCTTGTGATAATATGATATGAAGCTGAGTCTATTGAAATAAACTTTTGCTATTCAATCGGGTAAATTCCTGAGGTACATAATAAGCATGTATAGCATCGAAGCAAACCCAGAGAAGATTGAAGGAAATCCAACAAAGCCAAGGATATCATGAGCTTAAATAGTAGGATAGTAGCACTAAGTAGGTTAATCTTAAAAGCAACTGACAAGTGTATACCATACTTTGATCATGTAAAAAAGGGTGAAGTTTCAATTGGATGGAGAAGTGTAGAGATGCATTCCAAACCTTGAATAACCATCTAGTCAACGCTCTCATTTTATCTAAATTAGTAACGGGTGAGGATATATATATATATATATATGTTGTTGTAACTGATAAAGCTATCGGTAATGTAGTGATTCGAGAAGATAATGAAACCCAATGGCCCATTTACTTCACAATAAAGCATTTATAAAGAGAAAAATTAAATTACTTAGTCATTGGGATGCTAGCCTACAACCTGCTCCTCAAGGAAAGAAAGCTATGACCTTATTTCCAAGTATATTCTATCAAAGTCCTCACAAATAAACCCTTACGGCAAATACTACGGATGCCAGATATATCAGATCGCCTATTAAAATGGAAATGGAACTCAGCTAATATGACATCACCTACTGCCTAGGAGAAGCAGTCAAAGGTCAAGCACTAGCAGACTACATCATAGAATGCACACCTCCAGTTGTAACGACCTGTAGATTTGACACATTAATTATTAATTTTTAAAATAATTATTTAAAATAAAATTTGGTGGAAAAAGAAATTTTTGAGTAGAAACGTGTTTTTAGGTTTTTTGATAGTTCAATTGGGTTTAGAAATATCGAAAACTTACATTTTGATATATGACATGATATATTTTCATTCGGAGTTGAAAACGAGTCTTTCGGACCTTTATGATCACTTCAGCACAATAGATCTTCTTTTTGCCTATAAATATATTGTTACGGTGAAACCTAGCAGCCACCATTTAGTTTTCTTCCCTAATCCTGAAATTTCTCAATCAGCTGCCAATGGTGATAATTATCTTTAATTACAAATTGACTTAAAAATTAAAATGTCCAAACCCTATCGTATATACCGTTAGAGAGCTCTCAATGAGTAAAGGAGATGTCATGTGTTCGTTTTTTGGGGTAAAGCCCACGTTGGTCGGAAACCGCTGTTAAAGATAACCCCAGTGAAGTTAAAGGGGAACAAATTGGGGTTTTTTGATTTGACGACCGTTTGGTGCAATTGAAGGTGCAAAGTCATAGCACTCAACTTAAGGATCTCACATCTGATTTCGATTTTGGGAATGAGCGACGAAAATAGCGTGAATTTGACTTTAAAGTTGATGGTTGCCATAACTTTGAGCAACGATTAGTGGCAACCATGATATCCAAGCGAGTCGGTGGCGATCCTGTTGGGTAGAGGAAGTCGATAGCTTTCAAATGCAAGCGGTTTTGCGATAAACAGAGCTTCGAGGCAATGGAAAAGCATGTCAAAATTGGCCATGTGGAGGTAGTTTCGTTGTTGACTAGGTGCAATTTTTTCGTTTTATACCTTGAAATTTTATAAATTGCATTTTAGACACTAAAGCTTCTAGCCTTCACAACTTTCACATACGAATTCTGATTTACGTGTGGTTTCTTTTGATGGACCCATGGCGAAATTCCAGACATTTTGGCACTAGTTTTATTAGATTTGGAAAATATTGGAAAAGCGCTTTGGTATGATTTATTTATTTAAATTAATTGAATTTTAAAATATTAAACGTGTATTTATTGATGGAAAATAATAATTATTAGTATGTATTATGATATATTGGCGAGTGTTTGATATTATGGCTATTTTTTATATGTTGTGCCTTGATTAGACAGTTTACCATTGATTGTAGCATTTTATAATGTTTGACTGCAATTAATTATTGATTTGAATTAGAAAATAATTAACTAAACTAAAAGTATATTTTAAATTGAGATTTGGATACTTTATTATTGTTTATAAATAAAATGGGATTTTAAATAGTAATAATATAAATTTCGCTAAAAAGAGTATTGTTTGTGTAAATGATTGATTTTAAGTGTTTATGATATAAAATGTTATAACTATTGTTTGAGTAATAAAATAAGAAAATATATTCTGAATAATAATGACAAAGGAATGTTTTCCAAAAGTGTTTTTGGATAAACAATTATTATGTCAAGATAAATAGAAATAAAAAGGAGTTTTGATTATTTAAAACAAAATATTATTATTTCTAATATAAATAGAAGTAGATTGGTTTATGAACTATTATAGTAACCATAGTTCTTATTTTGGCATAAAACAGTAATGATATTATTTTGAAAAGTAATTTGATGTAAATTACTATTTTGATGGAAAATGCGACATTTTAAGGGATTTGAAGAAATAAAATTATAATAAATATCTCTTAAGTATTTTATCATTTCAAAAGGTTATTGTTGTTTAGAAATAAATAAAGTATTTTTTATAATAAACAATGGTGAGATGACTTTTACACTTAAGGTAAAATAATTGTTGTAATTACAATTTTTGAATGGGTGTAATATATGATATAGGTGTTTTCTGATGATGATGAGATCACATTGGGATGATATTTGATGTTTAACCATTATTGTTACTAGGTGATATGTGGTTAATTATGATTATTTAATGGTTGATGTTGTGTTACTAATGTTGGTTGTATTAGTACATATTTTTTTATTAATGTCCAATCATTATTATTGGGTTATTAGCACACATTTAATGAATTATATTTACATTGATGATGTGTTACAAAAATGGATGATTGGTATGTATGTAAGTATATTTGTGTTATCGTTTCCTTAAATGATGAATCGGGGTTGTCATTGAATATTTTTGATGTTTGATGACTTTGTGCTATTATTATTGTGGTTGCCTCATATGATGATTTGTTGAGATGGATGTGTAGGAATATTATTTTCTTCTTTTACTCTTTATATTGGTTGCACTGATTGAATTGTTTGTGATGGTTGCAATGGTTGCATCAATGCTATGGTTGTAATGTACTAACAAGTATTTACTTGCAGGAGAAGAGCAGGAAATAGAACTGCATGGGTTTGATCCCTCAAAAAAGGATACGTAGGCAGCCTTTTTCTACGCAGAAAGCATTGGATCCCTTAGGTTGGGCTGGCGTGTATAGAAATTGGCGCGGTCCAGACATAGTTGAAACCTTTTTTTCTTTTTTATCATATGTATTTGAAAGTTTGCAGGTGAAAGTAAATAAGGAAGAAGAAGGGTCTAAAAGGAGTCTTATATAAAGAATAGAATTAGTATATCTCTTTTATTATAATTACACAGTTGTTGTTTCTAGTAAGTTGAAGTATTGAAATGTGTATATTATGTATTGTATGAGGTTTATGTAATATTTGATCAGTGATATGAGATATATATTAATTCATTTATTCTACTGCAAGGTTTCCCTTTTTATTTATTGTTTTAGAATTTTTAAATTTTTATACACTCATGATCCATTGTCTTTGATATCTGAATTTAGTTGTAATCATATTTTAATTTTGTTTATAATTAAATTTTGGCGTTAAAAATAGTGGGTCGTCACACTTGGTATTAAAGCTTAGGTTTAGCGATTCCCTGAGCCTTGGGTAGGTTTGACCAGTATGTTGGTTTAAAATGTAGAAAGATAGAGCGTTTTGATTGATAATTGTCTCCTTTATATGTACGTATTGTTTGAAGAACCACCTTTACCTCACCTCAAAATGATGTTTATTTATAATATCCTTGTATGAAAGATAAATAAAGGAGTGAGGTAAAATGAACACTTATAGGAGAGGTTAAGTGTTTGATAAAAACTTGAGTGACATACACATAGGATGGTAGATTACAATTAAAACCCGACCTTAGTAGGATGGAATTATTTTAATTTTTGTGAATAATATTTGTTTAGGAAATTTATAATATGTACGACTCTGATTTCAAAAATAATTTTCAATGATGGTAATGATTTATTGGACTTTTGACAAGATTAAGTGTTTAATTTGGAAATAAAATATTTTTATAAAGATATTTTCAAGAGAAAAAGTGAACATAGTAAAAAACAATATTTTATTTGGAAGTACTTTTAGTAAAAATGTTTTTATTATTATAAGTTGAATCCTGTACAAAAAAAAAAATTCTTTTTAAACATCCTTTGACAAAGGTAATTTTTAGCCTCATTAAGACTTAGAGTTCTTTGTAAAATATTTTGTTCGAAGGAGTTTTGGAAGGAAATAATTTTTTTAAAGGGTACTTTAAAAGTATATACCGAGGAGTGTTTGTTTATTTTGAAAACTATTTTGATAATAATATGGAACTTAAAATGTTTTTGTCAAAAGTACCATGATTGGGAATATCTAGCGAGAACTCTGATTTTAAAGAAAATAATATTTTGTTAAAACATTCTTTACAATAAATATTATATGATTTGGAGAAGGTTTATTTTAAGGATATTTTACATAAAGGTTATTTCCACAAAATAGGTTTCATTTCGAAAGAACTATTTTCTCAAAAAAAGTGTTTGAAAATAATACGACGGGAATATTTTTATTTGAGGGACTATTTTATTAGTGAAAATACTTGGAAATAGTTGATGAAAGTATTTTTATCTAAGAAGTATCTTTTTGCATGAAGAATGTGATAAAGTTATTACTAGAGGTAAATGTATAATCAAAGGAGTATACCTGACTTCAAAAAACTTTTTGTTTAGAAATTGGTTTTTGATTGCAAGAACTTTCGCGTAATGGGTACTCTTTTATAAATGGTATTTTGAAAAGTAAACTTTTTCAGGTAGAGAATTTTGGGTTAAAAAGACCTAACCTGAAAATTATTTTATTGAGAAAGGATGTATTATAAAACATTTGGTTGTATAATACATTGAGAAAATATTTTCCTAAAAACAAGGATGATTTAGTTTTGAAGTAAATGGCAGAAAAATTTAAAATATTTAATTGAATATCAAACTTTGGAGATGTTTGTTAGTATTTTATTAAAAAGATGTTTTATTTGGAAATTTTGACAAAGGACAATAAAACTAGACTTTGTAACATGGGGTGTAAGACGATGGGGTGAGATGAGTTTTCCCAACACCCAATATGATGATGTTACTTTTATGACTATTGTGCGTGATTTTCCCTTACAAGTTGTAAGGATGTCTAGTTATTCCCTTCAATGGAGAGGATTGGGATATGGAGAAAGGACCCATTTTGATGTTTGGGATGGTGACCTTTTTATTTTATTTGTTCACTTTGGTTGAATTGTTTGCATTTATTTATTACTTACTAGATTACATTTGATTCCATGTTATATTACATTGTTATTTGTTAAATCATTTGAAATTAAGAAAAATTAACTATTTGTTTGCTTACGTATATTTATTAATTTATACTGTGCTCATTTGAATAAATTCCTTATGTTGTGTTATGTTGTTGATTGCTTATTCTACTATGGTTGATTTTGATTATTTGATTATTTACTTGTTTGTTTGATGTTCACCTATTAATTTATGTCATGCTTGTTTGGATTGATCTCTTTTTCTTGTATTGGCTTGTCGATGATTGTTTGTTTACCATAACTAGTTTGTTGATTGCTTGTCGTTTATTTGTTTGTTTTCTATGTATGATAATTTTGTGAGGAAGTAGTTATCCAGTGTTGACTTTTATTTAGGTTTACATTGGAGAAACTAGAAAGATGTTAGAGGCATGTTGGATTTTTTCATAATGGAATAACATAGTTTCCAAAACTAAGGAAGATTAGATATTCAGATCGACTAAGAACTTTGATGGTGTTCCTTAAAGAAGAGAAGTAATGAATAGGATTTAGTGACTAAAGGCTTGACGAATGCCACTGAGGAATTAATGGTAGGCGGGAAGTTCATTATCTAAAATTTTAAAATATATATTTGAAAACCTATTTTGGCTTCCATAAATATTGGAATATATTTTGAGAAATTGTTTAAAAATTGATGGTGTATTTTTTTAAGTGTTTTAAAAGGGAGATGGAAGCTTTTGTTTGAAAATAAAAATGTTTTGGTTTGGATAATTGAAACTCTCCTCACTGATAGGTCCCTCTTTTTTATTTTGGGTAGGTTATCCCAGTCACTAGATGGAGAAATCACTATAAGGGGATTGGAATGAGATGTCTCTATAATTTGATGATGACGGAGTCATGATGATGATTCATAAGAACAAGGGACCATGGGTAACTTGGAGGTTATGTTATTTGCTCATTTATGGGATAGGCTGGTCAGTTTATACCCAGGGCAGTCTGCGTATACCCATATTTCGAACCATTTATGTGTGTCCAATCTCAAACCATCTGTGTGGGGCATGAGTTCGAGCGTTTTGTATCCACGGTGTTGAGTAGTCGTTAACCATCTGTGTAGGTCATTCAAGTTATTACATATCTAAGAACGCTTGGTAATAGGCCATCTTTGTAGGTCTATACTTTTTGACCGTCTTTGTGTGTCTTTACTTTTTGATCGTCTATGTGGGCTCTATGCTTCTTGATCATCTGTGTGGGTTTATAATTCTTGACTGTCTGTGTTGGTCCAAGAATCAAAAATTGATGCAATTGTTGCATTATTTTGAGGATGTATCCATGAGGGAGTACATGGATTATTTTGGAAGGTGTAAGAATGAGGAGGCACACCGATTATTTTGAGAATGAGACTATGAGAAGTTCATTAATGACTTTGAAGATACATGTATTAGGATGGATTTGTAGTTGGCGTAGGGATTAATATACTCGTGTTATTTATTGATGTGGTGATGCGGTGATTGCCCCTTCTAATGTGTGTATGCTTTATTTTTATAATTTAGGCTGACTGTTGATTTATGTGTATTTATTTATTTGCACATGTATGTTTGGATCAACCTTTGTCTCTTCTATGGACCATAATTATTGTCAATTAAGGTTGAATTATTATGGTATATGATGTGAACTAATCCATGATCGATATTCTTACACTTTTTTGATTGAATGTTATTTTACACACTGTAGTTTGGACTGTATGATTGAGAAAGTGTATGTGTTGCTACAGTATGTACATATAGCAATTGAATTCGTTATTGTGAATGGATTGTATTGTATCATGATCGATGGTGTTATGTGATTGTTATATGCTGTTATAATAAGAAGTCAAGCTATGATTGATATGCTTCCCCATTTTTTGTGCTTAAAGACCCGCATATTTGACATATTAGTTATTAATTTTTCAATTAATTATTTAAAATAAACTTTGGTAGCGAAAGATAAATTTGAGTAAAATTGTGGTTTAGGAGTTTTTTGATAGTTCAATTGGGTTTAGAAATATAGAAAATGTATATTTCGATATATAACATGATACATTTTCATTCGGAGGCGAAAAGGGGTCTTTCGGACCCTTATGATTGCTTTGGTTCAACGGATCTTCTTTTTATCTATAAATATATTATTATCGTGAAACCCTAGCAGCTACAATTCAGTTTTCTTCCCTAATCTCGAAATTTCTTAGTCAGCTGCTAACAGCGATAATTATCTCTAATTATAAATTGAACTAAAAATTAAAATGTCCATGTCCTATCGAATTTTATACCATTGAAAAGCTCTCAATGAGTAAAGGAGATGGCAAGTGTTCATTTTTCAAGATAAAGCTTCGTCCAAAAATCACAGTCAAAGATAGCCTCAGTGAAGTGGAAGGGGAACAAATGGGGTTTTTGATTCGACGACCGTTTGATGCAATTGAAGATGCAAGGTTGGAGAGCTCGATGAGAGGAACTCAGATCTGGTTTCGATTTGAGAATGGAGCAACGTAGTGGTGGGAATTTGACTTTAAAGTTGATGGTAGTTTGAACTTCGACCAATGATTGGCGACAATCGTGACACCCTAGCAGGTCGACGGTAGTCCTGTTGGGTAGAGGAGGTTGGTAGCTTTCAGATGTAAGTGGCTTCATGACAAAAGAAGCTCTTAGGCAAAGGAAAATCATAGTCAAAATTTACCAATAGGAGGTAATTTCGCTACTGAACGGTGCAACTTTTCGTTTTAGACCCTAAATCTTATAACTTGTGTTTTAGACCCTTCTAACCTTCGTAACTTTCACATATGAACTCCGATTTACTGACAGTTTCTTCCATGGAACTCGTAGAAAAATTTCAAACACTTTGGCATTAGTTTTGCGGGGTTTGGAGAAAGTTTAAGAGAGTACGTTGACATGATTTATTTGTTTAAATTAATGTAATTTTAAAATATTAAACGCGTATTCATTGACGGAAAATTATAATTATTGGTACGTGTTATGATATATTGTTGATTATTTAATATTGTGGCTATTTTTAATATGGTGTGCCTTGATTGGGTAGTTTACCATTAATTGTAGAATTTTTGGGTGTTTAACGGTAATTAATTGTTGATTTGAATTAGAAAATAATTATCTAAAACTAAAAGTATATTTTAAATTAAGATTTGGATAGTTTATTATTATTTATAAATAAAATGGGATTTTAAATGATAATGATATGAATGTTAGTAAAAAGAGTATTGTATTTATAAATGACTGATCTTACAGTGTTTATGATATGAAATATTATTGTTGTTGTTTGAGTAATAAAATAAGAAGATATATTATGAACAATAATGATAAAAGAATGTTTTCCAAAAGCTTTTTGGATAAAATAATTATTATATTGAGATGAACAGAAATAAAAAGGAGTTTTGATAATTTAAAACAAAATAGTATTATTTCTAATATAAATAGAAGTAGATTGGTTTGTGAACTATTATACTGACCTTAGTTCTTATTTTGGCACAAAACAATTATGATATTACTTTGAAAATTAATTTGATGTAAATTACTATTTTGATGAAAAATACAACATTTTGAGGGAATTGAAAAAATAAAATTATAATAAAGCATTTCTTCAATGCTTTATCGTTTCAAAAGGTTATTGTTGTTAAGAAATTAATAAAGGAGTTTTTATAATAAAAGTGGTGAGTTGACTTTTATATTTAAGGTCAAATAATTGTTGTACGTGCAATGTTTGAATGGGTGTAATTTATGATATGGGTGTTTTTTGATGAAGATGAGGTCGCATTAGGAAGATATTCGATGTTTTACCATTATGGTTGCTAGGTGAAGGGTAGTTAATTATGGTTACTTAATGGTTGATGTTGTGTTACTAATGTTGGTGGTATTAGTTCACATTTGATGATTGATGATGCATCACTATTATGCGGTGATCATGACACATTTGATGAATTATACTTACATTGATGATGTGTTGCAAAAGTGGATTATTAGTAAGTACATGTTATCACATCGTCACAATTATTGATAATAAAGATGGGCGACGTGCAACATGATTAAAGAGCAAGATTATTGTTCAACATTGATACTGCATTTGACCAATACCGCACATTCTCAATATTGTGCTATTGAAGGCTATTACTCTTTGTTGTCGACACTCAAGTAGCGCCGCGTACAAACAAGGCTAAGTTTAATAGTGCACTTAATCAATGTCGTCTCTAATGGGTGTCGCTCTTTATTAATACCATTATCTCATGCCACTACTCTTCTATATTTATTGATACCGCACTTCATCAATTATTAAATGTTACCACATGGCGATGCTAGGAGTCATGTTTGCTGAAGCTAAACTAGATAAAGTCGCCTCCTATCACATTGCCCATTGTTGATACCGCTTGTAATTATTGTTGTTAAGTGATGATGTCACATCCCTATTGATGATGTTTCCATTTTAACATCGCCATTCTTAGAGTCATCTTTCAAATAGCAACATACATTATTGACATCGCCAATGGTCAACGTTGAACATCATCTTTTATACAACACATTTCATAAACACTTGGAGGACGCTGCATTATCTATGCATGCAATGTTGATAGTGAGCCTCGTTAATGTCCACAGAAGTAAACAATGCTGACACTTTTTGATACTGCTTCATATCAACACCGCTCCACATCAATGCTTAACATTGCCTCTAACTGATGCCGCCAACAATCAATAAAGATAACCTTAATGCATATGATTATCGACATCGAAGACCATTACTACTAAGGCGGCATCAAATTCCTGTTATTGTCATCATCAAAAAAGAAAGGGCATAACAACATAGAGGTCGCTGAAGTAGTTTCCACAACACATTTTAATCATGCAACACCCACCCCTATAAATATGGACCTAGTGGTTATGGAGAAGGGGCGAATCATTCTTTCCTTTCTTCTTACATTTTCCACTTTGTAACCCTAAATAGATTTGGGGATTTTGGCCGATTGTAACAGTCAAACTTTACGAACATAAGGGATTGAATATTGAACTATGGCATATATATTTGATGTACTTTATGACTTGCATATCGACTTGGCTTAGCTTGTAACTTGCGTATCAACTTTATTCTCACTTGACTTTCGACATGATCACAACCTTGTTATTCGATGCACAATTGAACAATTATGGACTTGACATTGAACATGCTTCATCCTGGCTACTTAACCTAGCATTTCCTTATCCATCTCTCTACCAAGACAAATTTCACTACACTTTTGGGGTTAACAAAGAAATTCATTAACATTTTGGCACTGGAAGAAGGGCTCGAACCTCCATCTCCAATAAAAACCAAAGTGGAACTACACTAACTTGCATATCTAGGGCTTAAAGGACTTCCCTCTACCAAGCATATCCCATTCCAAGCTAACTTACCTTGGATTTTTAACACCAATCAATCGCGTCAACTAAGTTTTTCTTAGTCATGCCAATTAATCGTGTTAAATTTTTTGAACAAGGATCCTCCACGTCTCTGATGACAAGGCCAACTTATCAAATTACTAATGATTCCCGGCTTCAAGAGAAATAAGTATTGAGAATCAAGGCACCAAAAATCATGGAAAATAAGAAAAGACAAGTGACTCCATACAATCAAGAGAAATGGAGTTTAAATCCCTTCCATATCGGAACAACACCAATCTTTACGCTGGGCAGGCGAAGTAAGAATAATAGCATATTCCTAAAAACGAGGAAAGTGATTCAACTTAAGGCCAAGGGGCACCCTTGAGAAGGAAATAGAAAGATATTTCAATCGATTTACTATAGAGTGGAGAGGTGTGCTCGATCAATCCTATGAAACAAATGGAGCACGAGACTCGCTAAAAAGAAACCTAACCATCTGGAGTATAAGGTCCATCACAAGAAACATAAGAGTCAAGCATCAGTTGAGAGGATCATTTCCCAAAGAATTACGACTCCCTAAGAACTGCTCTCTTACTACTTCTTATGAGAATATATATATCTCTGGACTAAAGACAAGTTCAACTATTGGCTTTCGAAGATAAGCGTCCAAAAAGTGAAAGGTATCTCGAAGGACTATACTTTTACTATCATCGAGCAAATGGACATGACATAAATCACCGTCGAAGCTTGGGGGCTTGATCAATAATTTCCTAGGGAAAGGGAAGCTCAATGAGTTTATACAAAGATGTTAAATTAGCTATCAATAATGTAAAATCTTCAGAACAAAGTAGGTGTATCTACATGGTTGAGGAGTAAAATTCTCCTAAAAATAATGGAATGTCAAACCACTGCCTAAGATGGTAGTAAGCCTTTATCCCCGCCAAGATGACCTAGTCAAAGCCCATCCTAGAAGGAGGTTAGAATAAGTCTTTTGTTTCATCTGAAAAAGCTCAACCAAAGCATCTGCAAGCTTCAACCCCTCCTACATGGCCTGGTTGGAGCACCTCCTAGAGAGAGAACACGTAAGCCTTTGTCTTGTCCAAAGCATTGAACCAGCCTTAAGTGCCATCATTAAAGGCTTCACCAAAGCGGCTCCTAGAGGGAGGTTGGGTAAGTCTTTGGTTTAGCTTAAAGATAGCTGGCCAAATGTACCGGATTAAACCGTTAGTGTCGCCATCAAAGGCCTCACTAAAGCACCCCTTAAAGGGAGGTCGTGTAAGTCTACGGTTCAGCTAAAAGAAAGCTAGGCAAACGCACTGGACAGCAAACCAAAACCATCACTTAAGACAGTGATAAGCGGTCTGAGCCAAGTAGCACTCTAAATCAATCAATCTTCTATAGGAAGATCTATCAAAAATTCGAGCCAAGTAGTGCTCCAAATCAATCAATCTTCTATAGGAAGACCTATCAAAAGTCAGAGCCAACTAACGCTTCAAGACAAACAAGTCTTCTAAAGGAAAATCCATTGAACATGAGCTATTTATGCTCCTCGACAAATGCAATTTTCCGTTGCTAGACTAGTTCTCTGGTCTTCCATCTATTGCCAGATAAAGTTTTCTAGTCTTTTATCTATTGCTAAGTAAGGTTTTCTGGTCTTCCATCTAATGCCAGATTGGTTTTCTGCCAGATTGGTTTTCTGGTCTTCTATCTATTGCCGTGTAAGGTTTTCTAATATTCTGTCTATTGATTCCTAAATAGATTTTCTAATCTCCTATCTATTGCCAAATTGGTTTTCAATCTTTTATCAATTGCCGGAATAGTTTTCTGATCTTTTATCTATTGTCCAATTGGTTTTTCAATCTTTAATTCATTATTGTGAAAAGGATTTTTCAATTTATAAAACGACGGATAGAATGTTTGAAAATTTTATTCAAAGAAGTTATTACTTTGACAATAGCATGTCACCAAATCAACTCTCAATCCAAATTCATTTAACGAGGATCTCCTTTACTAAATATGCTACTGAATATTATGGAAAAGAAACTTCCTGTATCATGTTCTAAAGAGCTCAATAAGCAAGGTTCTCGGTTATCTTAACAAGCATAATATTGATCTATACATCAAAAGCTCAAAATATAAAAGAGGCAAGGCATTAATCGTCAAGCAATTCTAAGTAAGAGCCATTATTCGATTCAAGGTTACATATCTTACATCAAAGGTGACATTTGCTCAATTACAAATTTGTTTATAAATTAATACATTATGTATAAAGTCACAGGTATAAAAATTGGATCATAAAGGAATCCATTTCAAGATCTGCAAGCTACAAGTTAAAACTTTGAGCCTACTTCTTTAGATCTTCAGCAACCAGTGATGAGTCGTGATGCGATAGATTGCTAAACTTAAGAGTTGTTTAAGCTTCATCTCCTTTCATCGAATAGCATATGAATCATTAATTAACGTAATCTAAATATATAGTGCATGATCGAGAGTTTATTCACTATTTTAAAATGTTGATCTTATCTTTCAATTTCTCAATTTTTGATTGGAGAAGTTTTTTTCGCACTCAAGTCTTTCAACCTTAGTTTCATAAGCATAGAGATTAGTAGAAACCTTATCTCCCCACTATCCATTAAGAAATTGCATACATTCAAACCTAACACTTTGACTCCATTTAGCGATTTCATTACCATCCAAGCTTGAATGAGGATTTAAAAGAGTTGAAAACCTTTCTTGATGAGTTGGAGTAGAAAGACTAGATTTGCCTCCACTCGCAACAAGTTCCAGAGATTGACAATTCACCTGACTTTTCAGCAATTGCACTTTAAGGTCCAAATTTTTTTAATGTGATCGAGCAATTTCAGAGTCGACCTCGATGTTTTGAGAAGAAAGATTAGATTGACTAACAATGTCTATTTTCCTATTCAATCATTGAATTCCCTCATCCTTTTCTTTAATTTGTTTTCCTAAATCGAAAATCACCTCTTTCACACCTGTAAATTTGGACCCTATTTTGTAATATTTTTCATGCCAGTTTTGTGCATAAGGATTATCTGAAAATTGTAAAGCTAGAGTGCCTTGCGAAAAATGTTTCTTCTTAAACTCTGCCCTAAGCCTGTCCTTAATAGAGTCGACGTGAGCAGAGATATTTGTGTAAACGGATACAAGAGTGTTAATCCAAAATCTAGATCAACACCCTGGACTGAGTATGAAAGCACCAGTCCTATGCTTACAAAGAAATAATATAGAAAATAATTGTAAGAAGAACGTAAATCTTAAAAAGACAAAAAGATTTTTATAACAGTTCGGCTGTTAATGAAGCCTATGTCCACTTTATAATTTTCTATTAACTGACTGCTATTACAAGTTGAGTCAGATTACAATATGATTGAATCTTCTAAGTTAGATCATGCCACAAGTATAAGATTTCACTAGATAATCATTGTAAATCCTTATATGACTATTATATGGGAGGAGAAGAGTGAAGAATAATTTCTATAGAGATTGTAACACCCCGCATTTTTAAATAATTAAACAATCAAAAAAAATGAACTATGAAAATAAGCATTTTTGGAAATTTTAGAATATGGCCTCGAAACTTATACCACTGTGTTCATGGAAATTTTCTGATCAATTTTCATATATTGTCGAAATCCGAGTTAATACGAAGTAATTATAAGAAGAACAAGAAATCGGATATATATATATATAATTAAACGAAAAAATAATAAATAAAAAGACTCCATGGGTCGATCATCAGGACGACCGGCAACGCACAAGGGTCGACACTATGGTTGACCAACAAAGAACATAGGTCGACCTATAGGTCGACCCGCGTTTGCCCTGGACGTTAAATCGTCCAACGACGTGGCAGGCTTTTCTAATTCGATTTTCGCACGATTTGAAACGTTGTTTTCTGGATCCAATGATTCGAGTGAGCCTATAACGTGGTTGCACCAGATTCAATCCAAAGGTCCGACGGTCTGAGATCCTCAAACTCCATTATAAATAGAACCCTAGGTCTAGCTATTTTTCCACAGTCAGATATTCTCCCAATTGGGTTCGTTGCCTGAGGCTGAACCCTAAATAGAAAATATTTCTGGGGAAAAGATCTTTTTAATAAAAATATTAGACACCATAGAAGGAGATCCAGGAAGGCCGTGGAGCAAAGCTAAAGACGACATGTAAGTGGATTTAAATTATATCTCTTTTATGTTTATGATATAATATTGTTAGATTCCCGTTAAATATTTATTTCAGTAATTAGTTCTACTAATTAGTTATGTTGAAATTATAAATTTTATAAGAGAAGTGTACTTATATTTAAATGTTATTTATATAGAAAAAAAGAAATCCAATTAAATATAAGTAATATTAGGCTTAAGAATTACAGAGAAAGGCATAAGCCTAAAAGTGAGAAATTTACAGTAAATTATGTTAAAAATTCGAGGAATGAAATAAAAGGGGAAAATCTAATAACTTGATTTGGAAGTTAGTAATAGATTAGTTGGTTGGTTTAGAAAGGGGAATACATTTCTATAGTCTAAATATTGTAAGAATAACGATAAAAGTAATTACAAGAATAAAAGTAAGAAAAATGGAATTAGTGCAAAATAGAGACATTACTGTATTTTGCATTACCCAAAAATCAAAGAAATAATAAAAGAAATATCTTGCAGTTGCAGATTATTGTTTATAGCATTATTTAGTATTAAAATATGGAACTGGATTTTAACAAGTCTTTGTAACCAACCAAATATAATAGAACCACTTCCTAGAATAAAAGAGAACAACATGAAGCATTAAAGAAATTAAAGAAGAGGAAGTAATCAAGTTAATTATTTGACAAGACTAGAAATAATAAACAGAAGATGTGACTAGATCTGCATTGATTGTGTAGATAGTAGAATAAAAGGTAAAGCAGTTTTATAGTGTACAATAAGCTATGTTTTGAGAGAAGATTGGTATCTGTATGTTGTAGGAAGTGGGAAAGTTTAGGGATAATTGGGAGAGTATTTTTATTTCGGAAGGAATAAGAGATTTTAGTAAGGAAATGAGATTTCCCAGGTTTACGAAGGGTATTCCTAGGGTAGTAAGAAGAAAATCCACTTTATGTCTAGTTCAATAAAATGGAACTTTTGGAATTGAAAAGTTGAAAAATATAGTTGTTAATATGTTTGAGGAAGCAAATATTAGGTTGTTCAAAAAAAAGTAGTATGAAATTTAAATTGGTTTTTATATAATTTAAATTTTGTTAAAAGTGAAATTCTTTTTGAAGAATTATAGAGCATTTATAGCCGTTAGTTTCTTTGTAGGTAAACAAAGATTTTTAATATAAAAACCTAGAGTGTGTTAAGTATCAAAAACATAGGTTACAACATTTGTTGTAATAGATGTTTTCGTAAAAATAAAGGAAGCATAGACTATGAGACTATTGTTATAGTAGGTGACTCCCAAAGGAAATGTTTTTATATAGCATATGGGATTTATTAATATTTATTTTAATTGAATACATATACTAGTATTTTTGGGTTGTAGTAACGTTGTTTTACGTAACATCTGTTTTAACCCAAATAAAAATGCGTTTTGAAGAAAATTTCTAAGTACAGATGTAAAGTGGTTTGTAAGTACACTTATTATTTAAATAAGTATATGGAAATGTTTTCTAGTTATGAAAATATTAAAAAAATTATTAAAATGAGTACTTCTAAAGAAAAATAGAAGAAGATGTAAGTTAAATATTACGAAATTAATAAATTTCGTAGGAAATGTCTATTGTAAGCGAATATAGATTAAACATACTTTAATCTATTGGAGTGAAATGAATAACGATATAATTTTCTATGAAACCAAAACACTAATAAACATGTTTTGTGCAAGTTATAAGGAATACGTGAAAGAGATGTACAAGGTATGGAAATCACCATAATTTGTAAAGCCTATTCCCATAAAATGTAAAATAAGTTCCTTGTAATTTCTCATAAACGTGAAATCCTCTTTTAAAAGATTCATAGAAGGTTTTAACATTAATGGTTTCTCATAAGAGAAAGTAGTTCCAATCCATTAAGGTATAAACCCATTAGGTGTAATAAGAAGTGTAATAATTAGAGACAGTGCTAGTTAGGAGGGATATTATAGAGAACTTTAGTAGGAAAGCTAAGCAATGGAAATTTCATAATTTTTGCATTGATTATGTATATTGGTTGCTTGCATTTGTAGAAATTCCTCATTTGTAGTAAGTTAGAAACTCCTCCAAGGTTAAGTAATTGGAAGAGTAAGAAAGTTAATGGATTTTTGATAAAATAATTGTTCTTATCTACTCTAGTTTTGTAAATTTGGAAATCTATGAAATGAAAATGTTTTGAAAACATGAGAGGACATTTTTGAAAGTCAAGAAAAAAAATGTTTTAAGGACAAGCAAGGCATGTTTTAAATAAAAATGGTTTGGTGAAAAAGTGAATAAGTTTTTGAAAGAGAAATTTAGCAAACGGTTAAATTTAAAAATCCAAAAATTATTTTGTGGAAAGCCATAAAGATCTTTAAAAGGAAAAGAGGAATAAGTTTTGAACTTAGAATTTGTAAGTTTTCCCCTCTAGGTTTGGGGAATAATTGAAATTCAAAGAGCTGTAAAGAGGAAAGTCTAGAAAGATAAAATATTAAGTAACCAAGTATCTTTGAATTTTATACAACCTTCAAAGTAACACTTTTAAATGCATGAATTTTGGGATTTGATGTTTCCAAAATTTAAAGCTTTAATTTTTGAAATGAAATGATAAATGCCAAACCAAACTTTTAAATATGTAGTAAGTAGGAATCATTTCTTGGTGTGACGGGAAAAGTGTAAGGCCATGTAGGAGATAGCAGTGTTTACTTTTAGTAGTAGTAAAAGTTCCCATAAAGTGTATAGGACACTAGCGGGAACCTAGGAATGTTGCATCATGTGTAGAGACTATAGAAGAATAGTGAAGTGATATTTGTAAGATAGTAAGACACATGTGTTGGGATAGGTAGACCTTAGTTGGGGGGAAATGAAAGGTAAAGAGAAAACTTCCCCAGGCTTAGCTATTTTTTTAGATAGAGACTGCATAGATTGAAATCCTTATTCGTTGTAGTAAATGAGACTTAGTTATTCCATTTTGAGTATGGAATGGAAGAGGTGAATAGATCTTATTCATCATGAGTAATACAGCGTAAGTTAGCAACGAGTAACAGGCGGTAGGGGGAGTATATGAGTTACTCGGAGTCCTAGAGTAGGACCTTTCTATGTCAGAGTGGACAAGTTCCTAGGCCTCCTAGCCCTAGATGATAGCTGTGTTTAGCTGTTATATTTACCTATCTAGTATCGCTTTGTAGTAAGACTTATTTTCTTTTTTAGTTATGAGACTGTATTCCTATGTAAGCATTTAATTCCTATTGTAGTAAATCAGTGATGATTAGTATAATGCTTTTTCTCTGTGTTTTTGTGATGTTCACAAGAAGAGAATAAGAACATAGAACGTAAATAATAATAAAAAGCAAAAGCAGATAAAAGTGACTAAAAGAAAAACAATAAAATTTAAAGAAAATTTTTCTTATGTGAACCGTACTTGGGAAATCAAATAGTGATTTTTATAGAAGAGTGGCACAAGTTCCAAGTACAGAGAAAGAGGTGCGCAAAAGTAAAATGGGGAAATGTGAGGTTTTTCTTTTTCTACCTTCTTTCTGACACAAGAAATCAGGTTCAGAAAATCAGATTTTTCTGAAATTCGAATATTAAAAGTTGTGTGGTAGGGTTTGGATGAAAAGAAATTGTTGAAGTATGCCCCTATTCAGTAGGAGTGTGGGAAAAATTGGACGAAAAATGTTTCGAGTTTTCAAAAGATTGCATGCATATAAAAATTGCAACTATATTTAGGATGTGCGCATCAAATTTTAAAAATGAGTTTTTACAGAAGAAAAGCAGTCATATAGGAAGCCAGACTTAGAAACTCAAGTACATGCATATATTTTATGTTGAATGACACTTTGCAGAAGGACACAGATGGTCGCAAAATTGGATGTACACAAAATGGATGTGATTGATGCGAGGAATTACATAGTTTTACCATTGTCATATTTCGGGGACGAAATTTCCTAAAAGGTGGGAGAATGCAACACCCTGCATTTTTAGATAATTAAATAATCAAATAACGATGAACTGTGAAAATAAGCATTTTTTGAATTGTCGGAATATTGCCTTGAAACTTATACCATTGTGTTTGTGGCGATTTTCTAATCAATTTTCATACATAACTTGTCGAAATACGAGTTAATACGAAGGAGTTACAAGAAGAACAAGAAATCGGATTTATATATATAATTAATTAAATGAAAAATAAAAGGACCCCATGGGTCGATCATCAGGCCGACCCGCAATGCTCAAGGGTCAACCCTAAGGTCGACCCGCAAAGGACACTAAGACGATCTATAGGTTGACCCGCATTTTCCTTGGACTTTAAATCGTCCAGGGACACGCTGAGCTTTTCTAATTCGGTTTTCGTGTAATCTGAAGCTGTAACGATCTGTAATTTCTCTACTTCGGAAATGAGAGATTTCATTCATTTTAAATTTATAAAGGAGTTTAAATCTTAAAATAAATATGTTATATATAATAAATAATTATCTATTCTTATAGTTAATAGATTACAAAGTATAAATTTGGATTTTAGAACAAATCGACAAAAGTTAAGCTTTGTTAATAATAAATAAATGTTTAAATAAATGAATTTAAATATTTATTTAAAAAGGTAAATCTTATTTAAAACATCTAATAAAGATAATAGAAGTAAATTTGTATATTTAAAAGTATGTTAATAATCGTTTTACAAAAATAAGCAAAATTTGTCGCATTTTTGTCAGTTTTACATACACTGTAAAAATAGAGATTCTGATATTAATTAAATATGATTTTAAAATATAAAGAGACTTGTTTTAATTTATTTAAAGAAGTAAAAAGTTCATTTTAAAGTTTGTTTTACTTCAATATATAGCTTAATAAAAACATCAAATTTTGACGGTAAAATTTGTCGACAAAAAACACCGTTTTCAACTAAAACAAGTTGTTGCAACTTGATACATTTTCTAACACATAAATACAAGTTTACAAACTATTTAAACACTTTACACTTAGCACTAAAATACAAAAAGAATTTACTTTTGAAAAGTTAAGTAAAAATAAATAAATTTAAAAAGACATGATTTGACATAAAAACAACATCATTACCTTACTTCTCATCTCATTAATAAGATGTAATACTTTTACATAGAAAAGGAGCAAAACTATATGATTTAACAACTACAAACCATAAGAAGGTGACACCTTTTTACCTCTTAACACACTTTTCCATAACCATCGTTTCCACCATTATTGCAAATCAAATCAAGCAAAAGTCTTCTTTCTTTTAACACAAAATTTAAAAAAAAAGAGTAATCATTTCACAAATTCGAATCACATTATGAGATGTTACTAATTTACATGGAAAAGGAACAAATTTTATTTTAACATTTTGAAGTTTAATAAAAAGAGACGAACATCATTTCATTAAGTACAAACTTACATCCTACTATCATTTCACCATTAATACACTTCTTATCATGTTAAGCAAAAGTCAAAAAAGTAAGGTAATGATATTTAGGACATTAGCCACTCAAACTCCACTTATAAATACAAGACTAAACCCTTCTTTCTTCACTACATTCTCATTCTACAAAATTTCTAAACTCCATTCTCTTTCTCTTCCATTACTTCCTCCTTCTTCCTCCATTTCCTTTCCACCTTCAAGCTATCACCTCCACACTCTCATACCATCATCTTACATCACCCAAACTCAACCAAACAACCACCCAAACCCCTAACACACACACCCCCTCCTTCCTACAAAACCCACGGCCTACCTCCTACACCCCCACAGCCGAACCCCTATACCCTAAAGCCAAGAACCACACACCAAAACCCGAGCCCCATACCCTCCTACTCCCTCCTACACGCCTAAATCCAAGGCCACACCCCCTCCACACCAAGGTCGTACACCTTCCTCTCCTATATAAAAAAAACAAAAGAGAAAAAAAAGAAAAGAAAACGAAAAGGATAGGGAAACAAAAGCGTTCATAAAGAATAAGCTAAGGCGAGAATTCAAGTCATTCGGGAAAAGCACATTGTTCGAAAGCACGTAGCCTACGAAAAAGTTTGACGGAGTGGATATGAAGGTGAGAAATTCTCACCGCTTTTTAAATTATATCGATTATCATGTTTAATTGTTATGTTAGATGAACACTATTTGATGATATGGATGTTTGGTTGATTGTTTGAATATGTTGGATAATCCATAGTAATGTTATGACATTTACCGTATTGAATATGTTAATGTTATATGATTGTTGTATGGTTATGATGATAACTTGGACATCAAATTTCCATTAATTAAGTAATCCCTTTGTTTAATAAGACCATATTTTAGTAATATGAGATATTTTGGAAAAATAAGTCTCTTTTCATTTACAAGTGAAATTAAAGTAAAAATAAAAGAGAGTTTGAAATTTGAAGTGAAACGGATTTGAAAAGGATAGTTAATTAGAAATTGAAATTGAAATGAATAGTGAAATTGAAATTGAAATCGATTTTGAAAAAGTGAAGTTTAGTTTGGGGTTGAATTGAAGTTTAAACTGAAATTAGATTCGAAATCTAAGTTTTAAATGAGTTTAATTTGAGATTAGAATTGAAATTGGAATTTAAATTTTAATATTAAAATAATGGAAATATAATAATATTATAATATGGTAATAGTGAAAATACATTTTAAAAGCTTTAAAAAGTGAAAATATTGATTTAAAATGATTTGTGATGATTTTATAAGTGTTGAAATCTAATTTGAATAGATTATTTCAAATATTGAAAAATAAGTTAAAACTAAACGCGTCGCGCAACGGTAGTTCGCGATTTCGCACCGAAAAGTTCAAATGAATGTGTAGAGTGACATATAGCTCGGAATTCTTCGAGATAAGAAAAATTCGGACTATTATATCCATATCTTCTAAAAGAAGAAAGAAAATCAAAGTTTCATGTTGTAGATTTTGAAATAAGTCCAAATCAATTTTCCAGAAAAATCGCGCTAGTGCAGTTAAGTGACCGTAACAGGAAATCTGTTTTAAATGATGTTCTTAATTATGGAAAAATATGAAATAAATTTGATAAATCTATTTAATGATTTAAAAGAGATTTGGATTGGAAAATATGAGTTATTGAATGTTTAAAAGTTGTTTAATTCAAATAATCTTATTTAGCACTTTCCGCGGCACTTTTCTGGTGCGAATTCTATAATTTTTGGAATATGAGTTTAAATGTAACGACGTTTTCCAAAATAAATTGTGAATGTTTTAAAAAGGATAATTAAGCATTTTTAAAGATAATTTGGAATATTTATAAGCAATTCCAAAAATAAAGTTGAAAATCTGAGCATGCGGAAACGACAATTACATTTGTCCCGCCTGTGAGATATGGGAAGATAAAACAAGGTGTCTAACTAAGGTTAGGGATGGAGCAACCAGTGACCTGAACTTACCTGGCCTATGTTTTCTTTTCTTAGGCGAGGGGTGGAACAGATCGAAAGGAAAGCCCGGATGCTCTTAAATAAAAAGATTCTTTAAGTTTTCCAAAATAAAAGAAGATTGGTATTATCCAAAAGTTAAGCAATCTCCATAAATGAATGATTTCTATAATCCTATTTACTTCAAAATGTTTGTTAAGATTGATTTAGGGTTTATCGTAAACGATGTCTTAAATAATATTGTTTTTGACCCGACTAAAAGTAAATAAATTTGGATCAAGAATTAAGTAAGGAAATTTGAGATATTTTCCAAAGAAAAAGAATGAATTTCTTAGAAACTATCCTAAGCCTAAAGAAAGAGATTTTGAAATCATCCGAAAAGAATTAAAGTGAAAAGAGACTTAATAAATCATGTGTACTCATATTCACTTTCTATCGATATTGGATTTCGAAGGAACAAGTGTCGGATTTGGGTAGATCCCATTCAAAACCACTTCGAACCAATGTATACGTTTGAGCGTGAAGACATGTTGAAGATGATGATTATTGAAGACCGTGGATCTTTAAAGCGTGAGGACTACTTGTTGACTTGCTCTGGGTAGCTCTCGAGTTGTATATAGCAGTGGTCTCCTTGTTGTGGAGATTTTTCGGATTACAAGGACTACTCGCTACTAGTGGTAGTAGGAGAGTGCCTTTGGTTTGTCCTGTTTCTGGACAACTTGTATGGACGTTTGTCTGACATTGCATTTCTAAATATTACGTAAATTGGTTTTTACAAACGTACATCAGTGGTGGCAGAGAAGGAAATTTCTCTTAGCTTAACACCCTCCTTGAGACGTACGAGCTCAAGGGTTGTATTTTTGTGGAAGGCAATTAGTAGTTAACAGAAATGGCAATGTGGCATTCAAAGCTGTGATATGCGCTTTGTAAAGAGGTAGTCGTAGCCTCAAGCCTCATCAAACCGGAAATGACCGAAAAAGGATTAGATGCAGCAAGGCTAAGTGTGTCATTCCCAATTAGGGTATGATCATCCCCTTCTAGATATATTTCTTCCTGCTATGACGTCGAGGTGTAAATTAATGTGGTGTATGATATGAGGGCCCTCGAATAAAGGTCGGTAACGACCGGGGGATGACATATTCGGTACTATCTAGTTACAGAGGTATGTCGTTCTTGTGTTGGTAGAGGATCCTTTGTGATGGTCCTCGGGACATCCATCTAGAGGTGTACCCATTCGGAAGGTAGATCTCGCACATGGTCATTTGTATGGAAATCCATTCTCCAATAAGAACCTACGGTTTTGTTTGTTGAGCCTAGTATGCTGGAGTTTAATAATGGTAACAATTTTGGCAAAGATTAATAAGTTTATTTGCAAATGTTTTCAAAGAGATGTGATTAGAGATAATATCAAAGGTTTTGAGATAAAAGTGTTTTAGTTATCAGAAGGTAAAAGCCCGTCCATGTTTATGTGTGGGCATGGTCTTATGAGATACTCTTTATTTTCAAAGGATTTATAAAAAGGCTGATATATGACACCGTCATCTATTATTGAGTTTTTCTCACGCCGGTTTGTCAAGCCTGATCTGGATATTTTCAATACTCGGGTCAGATCCGAGTAGTTTCGGTTTAGTCGAAGATGGTTGGAGTTTCCAAAAGAGAGCTTGAGATATTCATCGACGTACAGACATATTCTATTATCTGTTGTACTTAGTGTATTTTGTTTGATGTTTGTCAGCAATTGTAAGTACAGATGTTTATAACTGTCTAGGCTCAATTTAGGTTAGACTCTGATATATGCATTTAAAAGTTTTTCACTGTAAAATATTTGTTCAATATTATATGTTATTCCATTCGAGTGAGATTCTGTTCTGTCTACTTTTCTTTTTTTACCCTTAAAGATCCGTCTTTTCGTGCAATATGAGTTAGATATATATGGTTTATTGTCGATTCAAAGGGTACGGAAAACGGGACTTTACAGAAGCGTTGTTTTCTGGATCCAATGATTCGCAGTAAGCCTGTGATGTGGTTGCACTAGATTCAATCCAAAAATCCGATGGTCTGAGATCCCCGAACTCTACTATAAACAGAACCCTAGGCCTAGCTATTTTCCTACAATCAGATTTTCTCCCAAATGGGTTCATCTCTTGAGGCTGAACCGTAAATAGGAACAAGTTCTAGGGGGGAGATCTTTTTAATAAAAATATTAGACAGCTCAGAAGGGGATCCAGGAAGGCCATGAAGCAAAGCTAAGGACTACATGTGAGTGGATTTAAATTATTTCTCTTTTATATTTATGATATAATATCATTAGGTTCCTATTAAATATTTGTTTCAGTAATTAGTTCTGCTAATTATTTATGTTATAAGAGAAGTGTACTTATATTTAAATAATATTTATATGGAAAAAAGGAATCCAATTAAATATAAGTAATATTAGGCTTAATAATTATAGAGAAAGGAATGCACAAGCTTAAAAGTGAGAAATTTACAATAAATTATGTTAAAAGTTAGGGGAATGAAATAAAAAGGAGAAATCTAATAACTTTATTTGGAAGTTAGTAATAGATTAATTAGCTGGTTTAGAAAAGGGAATACATTTCCATAGTTTAATATTGTAATAATAACGATAAACATAATTGCAGGAATAAAAGCAAAAAAAAATGAAATTAGTGCAAAATAGAGACATTGTTGTATTTTGCATGAAACAACAAAAGATATCTTGCAGTTACGGATTATTGTTTATAGCATTATTTAGTATTAAAATATGAAACTGGATTTTTAGCACAGTCTTTGTAACCAACCAAATAGAATAGAACTACTTCCTAGAATAAAAGAGAATAACGTGAAGCGTTAAAGAAATTAAAGAAGAGGAAGTGATCAAGTTAATTATTTGAAAAAAATAGAAATAATAAACGGAAGATGTGGCTAGATCTGCATTTACTGTGCATGTAATAGAATAAAAAGTAAAGCAGTTATTATGATAAGTAAATTTGTGACAGTTGGACGTAGTCCCAAGCCAAGACTGTCATATAATATAAGAGAACTAAAGAGAATTTAATATCATAATAAAAGAAGACAGACTAAAATAGAAAAGAGACGCTTGCAATTACATTTATAACATATAGGTTATAAAAGAAAGAAAAGCATGTAAAAGTAACAATTACAAAATTGTAACACGTAGGTTATAACTGAAAAGAAAGTAATAGAAGAGGCTTATTCTATCAAACTTAGATCTTGGATTAAGTTAATAAGAAAAATAATATAAGTGGCTCATACCGGCAGCATTCCCTTTCAATTCTAGGGTAGATGGTCTCGCACATAGGTGAGGCTGGCCATGCTGATTAGGGTAAATAAGTAGCCAACAGAATAAGAAAAGTAAACTGAACGCATAATAAAAGATTAGACGTAGAGTCTAATAAAATGGTAATGTGCGTTTGGAGTAGCCAAAGAGAATCTGGATAAAGAGCCTAACGAAGCAATTCGTCGCAAATTTTAAGTACAAAAAGAGCATGTCCAACTTAGTTATTTTGGGCTAGAAGGAAGTACAAGACTTCAACGGGACGTGGGGATACTCTAGGATAGCCCTCTCGGGTAGGCCTAACGAAGCTGCACCCTCGGAGGCAGGTCTATAGGTATTCCATCGAGGGAGTATGCCTTGACTGCTTTTGCATTACAGACCTAACGAAGCGGACCTTTGTAGGCAGTCAAAAGGTTGATGATGGAGTAGGATATTTGTATGACACCGTACTTTGGATTGCGAGTAGGTTATAGTGGGCAAGACCCAAAAGTATAGTCGCATGCAGAGATCAAGCCATCATCAGTCAGAGCGAGTTCGGGAAAGACAAGAGTTGAACCAACAGGCCAATTATTCTTTCGCTATCATGACATTGGATGAGGGCCACGGTCAATTGGATGTTTAGATTGTTTGCAGTAGGGCATAACCGTTCAGCTCTTGAAAGATCTTCCAATTAGTTGAGGGGTGGCTACGTGGGGCCATAGCCACGATGAGAAAAGAAACAGACCAAGTAGAATATCTGTATTTTAGGCCTAACGAAGCGGACCTTTACAGATATAGAAAATCCCCGACTGAGTTTCGTACAAGGTAACCTTGTTGGTGGAATTAAGGGAGTAGACAGAACGATTACGTGTAGTCCTCAAGGTACGCACTGGGTTGTACATGTGGATGTCCAAGCATTAGTATAAGCTAGTGCGGATGCAGCTTCACGTTTTCCTTGTAAACGACGAAACATCTGTATTGTGGACCTCACGAAGTTATCCTTTACAAATATAGTTTCAGTACTCTCTAGAAGCGAGACGATGGAGTCCTTTTCGAGAAGGATATGGAAGGTACTATGGGTAGTACCTAGGACCGATGAGGTCTTTGGGCATGTAGCTACATATATATTAGTTATTAGGTTTTAATCTACAAGAGAGTATATGCGTACGATTCACGCACAGAGGTGGGAGTATTATAAACCCAATAAACCTAATATAACCAAAAGTGGAAATAAAATAGTATATGTAGAATTATGCTTAGAAGCGTATAATTTGTCCATTCACCAGAACTTTAGTTCTGACCCAATCCTCATAACATCCCACAGGTTAGATAGATGGCAGAGATTTTCCAGCTTGATGACACTTGTATAGAAAGTGTTATTAACTTAGTGAGTATTTACTTACAATTATATTTTTAGTCAGTTCCACTGTGAGATATTTATTTAAGCTCTGATATATTTATCTTTTCCTATTTGCAAGATACCAGGTACTAGATACCCTACTCGAGCTTCAGTGGGCTTAGATTTTAGCATTTTTTTGAAAAATCCGGACCCACTGGAATTCGGTTTGATACAGAGATCTAGCAGTTAGTCCAGAAGGTATCCTTTTGTGTTGTAGATATGTGAGTATTTATAGGAATTGGAGAGGAGCTGGGCCACTCTACCAGAAGCCTATACTTAATGGTACGAAGATGCTCCAAAAAGTTTATGGCAAATCGATCTAACCTGATGGATTGCTAACGATCCATAGGGCGTGGGTCACTACGATCCATGTAGTTAAAATATTTTTGGACCGGTTTAATTTGATCGTGCTCCTTTCCTTATGTAGATGCTCTCCATGTAATTTCATAACGAGTTGCCTTGTTTCGATGGTGATTCATATACAGGTTGTATTGAACCATGGCTTGTATCACATGAATGCTCACTCCTCGAACTAGCTTGCTTGGAATATCATGACATAGCCATCCCTAGAAAAGGTATTGGTTCATGATGCAAGAAGTTTGGAGGATCCATGAGCAGTCCTTATGGATTGCTAGCGATTCATCCCCTTAGCTATTTTTTCATCTTTCCTCTTGGGCCTTTCTTAGCTTCTTCTTCTAGTCCTTTTGGTTGGTTCTTCAGTTACTTTGACTTGACATGGATGTTCTAGTTTCCCTTGAATTCTATTGGGTTAAAAACCTGGTTAATAAAGGGTCAATTGTTTTTCCTAACAAAAGTGTAGGAAAGAAAATTAGTATACAAGAGATGTATCTTTTTAGTTAAATAAAAAAGTCTACAAGCAATAAGGAAATCCAAAATATACCGCAATTCCATTTCTGAACGTTCAACTAGCTAATTACAGTTTCGAAACAGCGGTTTTGGCATTTTCAAATGACCCATAGCGTAAGAGTGGAGTCAAAAGAATCTTTAATCCTTTCTAGGTATTAATGGGAGGAAATCGATAATATTCTTATTCCCTAACTGGAGAGCTAGCGCGGTCACATACCATTTTGGCATAATAAGTTTGAATTTCACTCAGTAATTTATCCTTTTCATCATCCAAGAAGTCGAAGCAAGAGCGACGAAACTGCATGTTGACTTCTTGTAGGTCTCTAAGAAAGCAATGTCTCGCTAATTGCGATGTCTTGAATATTAGGGATTTTTCTTTAAAACTTTCTTTAATTTGACATATTTACCTAGAGTTCCATAGGAACATGACTGTTTGAGATTTCTTTAATCTGTATGATACATTAAAATTAGACTAGTAATAGTAAAGCTAAATGGATAAGGTTCATAAGCTACTTAGGTTATAAGTATACAATCATTCGGGATCATACAAGGTTGATTTCTTATAAAACTCAGAAATAAATCTCTTCCTATTATATTTAAGTTTTTTGGGGCAAAGATAACAAGAAGAAAGAGGAATACATGCAACTCTCAAGAGATTCTAACATTCCCCGGGATGAGTATCGGACCCATGTTTATTTAAGTGTCTACGATGAAAGCGTCAGAGAAAGCCCTCGCATTTGTTGCCTAAATAGTAAAAATCAACAAATATTCCCCTAGGGTAAACATTGTAGAATAATTCTTCTAACGCGCTCCTATCATCAATCAACATCCAAAAGAGAGTCGTTATTTCTGCATTTTCCGCTAAGAGTCTTTCTCGATGAAGGCGTGTCATCTTCATCCGTGGAGCGACATGCCTCTCTTTGAAAAATCTTAATTTTGAGGCGCTGGCTGCGAGACTCTTGTATTTCTCAAACAACTCATTATATTGTTTTAGTTGTCTATCCAACTCTCTATTCGATCGATCTACTGCATTTATTTCTTTTCACGAATAACATGGCAATGATATTGTGATTTTCTCTTTAACTAAAACAATCATCATGTTAATCGAAAGTTGTTTGGTAATCTATGATATTTAAAAAAAGATCCATACTTAAGAGAGTGGAACTAAAGACAAAGGAGTTTTTTCCTTCCTTTTTAGTTTATGGCTTTGAGGAGCGTTGTCCTTCTGGAGAGAACCTTCAGTTGGGGAATCAGGCATTTCAGTAATGTTTGCTGCCAAATTTGGGTTAGCACCTCCCAATCCATCCTTCCAGTTTGCCGATACAGAGAGACTCTTTCCCTCACCATCACCATCATCATCATTATCACTATGATCATCTTCGTCGTTATGGCCACCATCATTACGGTCCTCTCTATTTTTGTTGTTGTTGTCATCATCCCCTTCCTCATCTGATTCCATCTCTTTGTCTAACGCGAGGTCATCAAAAGCCAGTAGTTTCTTGGCATCAATCTCTTCCTTTTTAGAGGTGTTATCCGCCTTTTAGCAAGGCCGTGATACAAAAAGATTACTTGGAAACCAAAGACAGTTCGTCTCGAAGATTGGTTGTATGTAGGCTCACTATGCATATCGATGAATTTTGTCCAAGTCCGGATCAAGTTACAATTGACAAGACATGACAAGCAAAGCTATGGGAGCCAACATTTCAAATTTCAAGTCAATCCAAGTTCATATGCTCAAGATATAGTTGATGCAAAATTGAACGTTTTTCTTGTTCATATCCATCGAGTTTAGTGCACTTCGTATCCATCGATTCTCGAGCCTTGTTGGTATCCACAAATCATACACAATTCGTATCCATCAAGCATTCCCCACTTCGTATCGGTCCGAGCTCATCCCACTTTGCATCCATTACCACTGGCTAATTCGTATCCATGGGCAATTATCGCTTCGTGTCGATCATTCTGTGTACTTCATATCGATCCACCCATCCACATATTTTGTATCGGTCGGCCATTAATCGATACGAAGAGCACATAATGGGTCGATATGAATGTCATCTCTTTTCGATCGATATGAGAAGGCTGTTGAGTCGTCGATATGAAATAAGCATCCTAGGATCGATATGAAGAATAGTGTCCATTAGGTCGATATGAATGAGGCGTGAACATTAGAGGGACTCGGTCGATTCAGCGTTGAGAGCGGATCGACTCTAAAAACAAGTGCCATGTCAACTCACAAACACATGCCTCAATCGATAGGAACAAGAGCGACATGAAGGGGATGGATATGAATTATACAGCCTACCGAAAACTCTAATTTGCATCGATCATTACTTGCAATCCGCAGGTCCAAATGCTATGAAATTTTTACCTAAGCCTGCGTACGGCCTAAGGAATGTCCTTGCCAAATTTCGACTCGATAGGATCAAGTATTGATCAATAAGAAATTCGTTCATACTGATCAGGGGTCGAGTCGAAATCACCTAAGATCGATCGCGTGGGCCCACTCACGTGACAGAAGAAATCTTCCGAGATCTGAGCGAGATATTCTCAGTCTACGTCTATGAATAGCATCCTAGAGCTAACAGAAAAGGGACTTTTGATGCTTCTACATCCAGACTCTGTCGAATTTCTTTTTTGCACTTCAAGGCTACTGTTGTACTTGAAATTCATCTTCGTAATCAATTTTAATTAGCAAGAAAACATCAATAAAGTGATCAACTTCAAAGTGGACGTAGGCCGGATTGCCGAACCACTATAAACCCTGTGTTTTTACTGCTTTCTTCTTAATTTTCTGACCGTTTTTCATTTTTAATTCACTACATACTTGTAATCTGTGATATGTGATTGTGAACTGGTGCTTTCATCGACAATTGGACGTTTATGACCAATTTTGGCGCAAACAAGAGGACTGTTTTTTAAATGCATGTGTTTCCTCCAATGTAGCTTTGAATTTATTTTTAAACTTTTCATTCTAAGCTGGAGAAGAGAGGTGAAATCTAGATCTGGGTATCGTTGGATATTGTCAGTATATGCTATGAAATGTGCCTTCTCGTAGGTTTTCTCGATAATAGTATTGAGAATCGAATCAATAAAGCGAGACGCCTTTTGCTTTTCATAATTAATTATGCTAGTTGATTTGTTCAAGATTCTTTTCCTTCGCAATTTCTCCTTTAAAAATCCACTCTCCTCTATAAGCTTGACCTCCTTCATACCGGCCTCCTCAAGCTCCATCTCTAAATCTTTCACTTTGTCACCGAAAACTTGATTAGCACTTGTTTTCATTATTTGAAGTTTTCACTTTGTCAAGTGAACTGAAATGTTTCTCTTTCTCGTTTACAGCCTCATCCTTTCCAGTCGTAATGTTAATTATGTGGTTATTGAGCAAAGAGACATATTCCTTGGGTTTGGAAACTATTAGGAACTGGAGATAGTGGTTTTAATGACAATAATCTTTGTAACTTATTTTATTATAACTTATATACTAACACTATTATCTAGATATATGAATGTTATTATGAAGGATATATATAAGGCGGGTATTGAATATTGAAGACTGTACAGTATAAAAATCAAGAATGAAGAAGTCAAGTTTGAAGACTCATGAGTGTCAAGATCAAGATTTCAAGATAAGTGTCTAGTTTTATTAAAACTTCATAATAGCATGAAAATCTTCATTCCAAATTTCATTTGTGATGGAACCCATTTCTACCTTCTTAGTGGCTTACAAACCTATGACAAGTAGCTTACAAACCTACGACAAGTGGCTTATAAACCCACGAACATCCTGGTTTTGTACAAGTGCTCGAGTCCTGATGTGATGAAATATTCTACAGGAAGAAGTTTGCAAAAATACTTCAAAATGGTTTTTCAAAATGATTTTCAAAACTGATTTTCAAAATGTTTTAGCTTTAAAAATTATCTTTTCAAATGATTTTCAAAAAGATGTTATAGCCTTAAAATATTCTTTGTTTTGTTTTTAAACAAACTCTTGTTTTAAACTTCATTTGTTTTTAATACTATCTTCTGATTTTTAAATATTCTTTGTAATATATATACTTGAGATTTAAAATCAAATTTATATATACATTCTAAAAATATATTTTTCTACCCATCTTTATTTTAAAACATAAGAAAATTAGTTTATTTTACTCCAGAATCATTTCATCTTGTTTTCCTTCTAATACCATTTTCAAAGCATATTATTTTTAACTAAAGGATGTCGACACCATAGGATACTCCATGTCGACATGGTGGCCGTTAAATTCAAAAGTTTCAATTTTCAAAAGAAGTGTCTATTCGTTTAAATCTCTTTATGAATGGTTATGACCGTTATTGGTCTATAGCCTTCGCAAACGAATTTTTTAACTAACTATTTTCTTCACTCCTTGTTCTCCACAAATCCATATTCTAAAATTTTCATATTTTTAAGATTGTGCCAAAATTCTACCGAATTCTCAAGTGAATCAAATTAGAATCTCATTCTTATTTGATTCTCTGCCCTCTCTCGAAGATCAAAGTGCTATTCAGAGTTATAGGATCAATTTGTAATCAAAAGCTTATCGAATATCTCTATAAGGTGTGGTTGTGCCTGGAAATCAATTAAGTGATCTTGTGTCCCGTAAATCAAGAGAGTTTGCTCCGGACTCGAAGACAGGAGAGTACCTCAAGGCCTTTAGAAATTGAGGATTGTAATCTCGACATTGGTATAGTAGAAATCTATATGAGGTGTTTGCCTTGGTGCAGGACTGGACGAAGGGTAACTCCTAACCAGTATAAAATCCTGTGTGCTCCATTAAACACTATTCACTCCCCTCTAGTATTAAATTAGCCTTAAGATCCTTAATCCGCACTACCTTTCAATTGGTATCAAAGAATAGGTTTTCTTAGTTTTCATAATCTGAAACTTGAAAAGTTAAAAATGGCATTTTTAGGAAATTTTGTTAATGCTAGTTTAAATTTATGCATTTCATCAAAGTATCATAAGTCTGCGTATAGTTTTTATAAAAAATCAAGTTATCTACCGAATTGGTTTGTTATGCAGGAACAGACATGTTACATGGCTTTTGAACAATCAACAACTAACGGACAAATTGTGCAAATTGAGAATGATAAATGGATACTTGATAGTGGCTATTCAAGGCATATGACTGGAAATCCTTTGATACTTAATAACATTATATATCAAGATGGTGGATTGGTCAACTTTGGAGATAACTCAAAAGGATATGTGATTGGCATCGGCAATGTTGGTAATTCTAAAACTCCTCTTATTTATGATATTTTGCTAGTTAGGAATTTAAAACATAAATTGCTTAGTATAAGTCAGCTATGTGATAAAGGATTTAAAATTAAATTTGGAAAAGATAAGTGTCACATCGAAGATAATAAGTCAAATATTATCTTTGAAGGAATTAGGAAGAAAAACATTTATATCCTTGGTATGAAAGTTTCAAATGATAACTTATGTCTTTAAGCTAATACAAATGACCCTTGGATTTAGCATAAAAGATTTGATCATTTAAATTTCAAATTGTTATCTAGGTTATCAAAACTTGACTTAGTTAGAGATCTTCCCAAGTTAAGCTTCAAAGTAGATAGTATATGCGATGCTTCCAATTAGGAAAACTTAAGAAAAGTTCACTTAAATTAAAAGATATGATTTCTACTTCTGAACCTCTAGAATTACTTCATTTAGATTTATTTGGTCCATCTCAAGTTCTGTCAATTAATCACAATAAATATGTTTTTGTAATTGTAGATGATTATTCTAGATATACTTGGTCAATTTTTCTTAAACTTAAAAGTTATGCTTTTTATTTAAGAATTTTGCTAAATGAATTCAAAATTAACTTTCATTAAAAATAAAAACAATTTGTAGTGATCACGATGAAGAATTTGAAAATAATTTTTTTGAGAATTTCTAAAATCAAAAAGAAATTACTCATAATTTCTCTTTTCCAATAACTCCACAACAAAACGGAGTGGTAGAACGTAAGAATAGAGCGATTCAAGAGTGTGCTAGAACAATGCTTTCTGATAGTAACTTACCTAAAAACTTTTAGGCTGAAGTAGTTGCTACAGCTTGTTATATATTAAATAGGATTTTAACTAGACCATTAACTAATAAAACATCATATTAATTAATTTACAATAAGAAACCCACAGTAGCTTATTTTAAATTTGTTGGTAGTAAGTGTTTTACTCTTAATACAAAAGATAATTTAGATAAATTTGAAACTAAATCAAGACAAAGGTATCTTTATCGGATGTCCTAATAGAAGTAAAGCATTTAAAATTTATAATTTAAGAACTAACACTACTGAAGAAACAATGCATGTACCTTTTGATGAAAATTTTAACGATACTATACAAATAGAAGATGAAGAAGATTTTGTAACTTTAAATAATGAACCTAATGAAACTAATTATGAAATCATTCAACCTAATAAAAGGATTAGGTTATTAAAAGATCATCCTGTGGAAAATATACTAGGAAATATTGAATCTATTGTTAAAACAAGAAATCAACTAAATAGTATGAGTAATGTAATTTTTATATCAACTATTGAACCTAAAAATCCAAAGGAAGCATCATCTGATGATTCATGGATTCTTTCTATGCAAGAAGAATTGAATCAGTTCACCAGAAATGATGTTTGGGAACTTGTTCCTAGACCCGAGGATAAAAGTATAATTGGAAGAAAATGGTTTATAATATAAAATGAATGAACTTGGTGAGGTCGTGAGAAATAAAGCTTTTTTACTCACGCAAGGCTATTGTCAAGAAGAAGGAATTAATTATGACGAAACCTTTGCACCCATAGCAAGACTAGAAGCTATTAGAATTCTATTTTCTTTTGCAAACTACAATAATTTCAAGTTATATCAAATGGATGTTAAAAGTGCTTTTCTAAATGGTTTTGTAAAGGAGATGTTTATGTTGAACAACCTCCACTTTTGAAGATAATAAATTTCCAAATCATGTATATAGATTAAAGAAACCTTTATATGGTCTGAAACAAGCCCCTAGAGCCTGGTATGAAAGACTAAGATCTTATTCACTACAATCTGGTTTTGAAATTGGTAAAATAGATACAACTCTTTTTATTAAAAGAAACAAAAATGATATTCAATTAGTACAAATATGTGTAGATGATATAATATTTGGATCAACTAATAACATAATGAATAAAGAATTTTCACATATAGTGACTAAAGAATTTGAAATGAGTCATATGGGAAAACTAAGTTTCTTCTTAGGACTTCAAATCAAACTATTAGATAAAGGAATTTTCATTAGTCAAGAAAAATATGCTAAGGATTTAATTAATAAATTTGGATTGACCACTTCTAGTGGGAAACCAACTCCAATGACAACTAATGTAGCTTTAGGCAAAGAAGATCAATCAAAGGATGTTGATCAAAAATTATATAGGAGAATGGTTGGTTTGTTGTTTTATATAACAACAAGTCGTCTTGACATCATGCATGGTGTTTGTCTCTGTGCAAGATACCAATCTCAACCTAAAGAAACTCACTTAAAAGTTGTTAAAAGAATTTTAAGATTATAAAACATACTTTAGATTATGGTTTATTTTACCCTAAAAATGATGTATTCGATTTAACTTCATATTGTGATGCTGAATACGCTGGTTGTAAATCAAACAAAAATGTGCAAGTGGAACTTGTCCCTTTGTAGGACATTCTCTAGTTTCCTAGTTTATTAAGAATCAAAACACTGTATCCTTGTCAACAACTGAAGCATAATATATATCTGCTGCTTTGTCTTGTTCACAAGTTATATATATGCAACAAACTTTAAAAGATTTTGGATTAACTATAACTAAATCACCAATTTATCGTGATAATACTAGTGCAATAAACCTATCTTAGAATCCAACTCATCATGCTAGAACAAAATATATTGATATTAGACATCATTTTCTTAGAGATAATATAAGTAAAGAAGTCATAACTCTTGAAAATTAATATACTGAAAACAAATTGCTGATATATTAACAAAACCATTAAATGAACAAAAATATACTAAATTCAGAAGAGAATTAGGTGTATGTTCATTAACTGAAATATAAATTATAAATAATACAAGTATAGTTAATAACTAATATAAATAAAAATTTCTCAAAAAATGAACTGGGCATGTCGACATGACCCATCCCCCTATGTCGACATATAGGTCGAGATTTTCAAATTTAAATTTCCCTCTAAAAGAAGTTATTTGGTTATATATTTATATATTTGACTTTTACTCTTTTCTCTGTTTATTCTCTGTAATAAACTTCTAAAACAGTAAATTAATGGCTTCCTCTTCTAATAATGAACCTTCTTCACCTACTTCTCCTCATTCTGGTCCTTTTCAACGTTCCACACACGTACGAGTCATCAAATTACAAGAGAAGATGAAAGATTTGCTTCAAATGATAATGGAAATTCAAGTGAGTCAACTGCGAATGGATAGATAGGCAAGGCAGAATCCTTAGGAATTTATAAAACATCCTTATGAATCCATGCCAATCCCATTGTCATTGAAGAATCACCACAAGCCGTGGATTCTAAAGAAGAAGAGACTCTAAATGAACCACAAGAGGATCAAGAAGAAGAACATCCTCTGTTGAGTCTGGATATTCACATCGACAAAGACGATGGCATGATTTGAATTGGAGAGGTCCTTTTTGATGCTAATGGAAACTTGGTCGAATAATGTGGAAATTTTTGTCTCCACTATCCAAATTGTTCGATCCATAAATCACCAATATTTAAGGGTCCTTGTTAAGCATTTTTCGTTTTCTCTTTCTTGATTGTATATTAGTTTGTTAATTTGTATATAAGTGTTATCTTAATTAATGTTCATCTAGAAACAATCTTTTTTGTATAAAATCTTGAATCCCATTTAACTTAGGATGCTATATTTCACTCATACATAGTTATTATTCTTATGTCATGCGTTTGCTTATCTTATTTTCTATTAAGTTCAAGGTTTATAGGTTATTTTTTTATTGATGACAAAGTTGGAGAAGTTATATAAAATAGTAGGCTTGGAGTAAGGATGAGTTGTTGGTGTAAGGGGGAGTTATGGTATGATCAAAGTGGTAAGCATATTTTATAAGGCTGTCATCAACAAAAGGGGGAGATTGTTAGGAACTGGAGATTGTGGTTTTGATGACAACAACCTTTGTAACTTATTTTATTATAACTTATAAACTAACACTATTGTCTAGATATATATGAATGTTATTATGCAGGATATATATAAGGCAAGTACTGATTATTGAAGATTGTACAGTATAAAGACCAAGAATGAAGAAATCAAGTATGAAGACTCATGAGTATTAAGATTAAAATTTCAAGATAATTGTCTAGTTTTGTTAAAACTTCATAATAGCATGGAAATTTTCATTCCAAGTTTCATTTAGGATGGAACCCATTTCTACCTTCTTAGTGGCTTACAAACGAACGACAAGTAGCTTACAAATCTACGACAATTGGCTTACAAACCCACGAACATCCTGGTTTTGTATAAGTTCTCGAGTCCTGATGTGATGAAATATTCTGCAGTTGCAAAACTACTTTAAAATGGTTTTTCAAAATGATTTTAAAAACTGCTTTCAAAATGTTTTAGCTTTAAAAATTATCTTTTCAAATGATTTTCGAAAAAAATGTTTTAGCCTTAAAATATTCTTTGTTTTTGTTTTTAAATAAATTCTTATTTTAAACTTCGTTTGTTTTTAAAACTATCTTCTGATTTTTAATTATTCTTTATAATATATATACTTGAGATTTAAAATCAAATAAATAAACATTCTAAAAATATATTTTTCTACTCTTCTTTATTTTAAAACATAGGAAAAATAGTTTATTTTTACTCTAGAATCATTTCGTCTTGTTTTCCTTTCATTATCATTTTCAAAATAAATTTTACATTGTTTTTAACTAAGGGATGTTGGCATGGGGGCAGTTAAATTCAAAAGTTTCAATTTTCAAAAGAAGTGTCTATTCGTTTAAATCTCTTCACCAATGGTTATGATCGTTACTGGTCTATAAATAGCCTTCACAAACGAATTTTTTTAACTAATTATTTTCTTCACTCCTTCTCCGCAAATCCATATTCTAAAATTTTCATATTTTTAAGATCGTGCCAAAATTCTGCCAAATTCTCAAGTGAATCAAATTAAAATCTCATTCTTCTTTGATTCTCTGCTCTCTCTTGAAGATCAAAGTTCTATTCAGAGTTATAGGATCAATTTGTAAACAAAAGTTTATTAAGTTTCTCTATAACGTGTGGTTGTGCCTGGAAATCAATTGGGTGTTCTTGTTCACGTAAATCAAGAGAGTTTGCCCTGGACTGGAAGATAGGACGATACCTAATGGCCTTTAGCAATTGAGGATTGTAATCTCGACATTAGTATAATAAAATTCTATACGAGGTATTTGCCCTGGTGTAAGACTTATCGTAAGGTAACTCCGAACCAATATAAAATCCATTGTGTTCTTCATTTTTAATGCTTTTTATTTACTTTCTACATCTATGTTTGATTCTGTAATTAAGTTCTGCATTTGTTTGTGTCATAATTTTAGTTTAGTCCGTATAATTCTTAGAATCCATTAAATACTATTCACCCCCATCTAATGTTAAATTAGCCTTAAGATCCTTAATCTGCATTCCCTTTCAAAAACTTTACTAGAAGATGTTTAGGCATCATCTTGAAATTAGAACATATGCTTGACCACCTAAAAGTGAAAGTATTAATTAAAATGTTATGAAGAACGTAAAGAACCTGAGACAGCCAGATGAAAAGGATACATATTGATGAAATTTGGTTGAGAATAGCAAAGCGGCGATTTTGAGAATAATATGGAGGCTGTAATGGTCTAAGAGCAATAAAAGATGGAGACTGGACCACTAATTGGAGAAGATTGTCGAAATTACTAGCAAGTTCTAGAGACTGATTTGGAAGAGAGTGGGTCTTCGGAAGAGATACACGATCCAAGCTCCTCACAAAGATGGTTCGGTTCGCTAGAAGTACCCAAAAAAGTGATATGAAGAAGCGGGTCTTGAGATTGCTCCTTTTTAGTTTTTTGATGAGGTTTTTCCCCAAAAGGGCCAATGTTTAAGGCCTCGAGGATTGAATTGACTACAAATGATTCTTCCTCCACAATAATTGGGGAATACATACTACTTACCTTAAGTTTTTATGAGAAGTGGGAGCAATAGCGGAATCATCACTTTCTTTTTATGGATTTAAATGAGCTAGCTATAACATCTTTGAGAGTTTGAGATTCGGGAGCTTAGGTCAAAGCGGAAATGCCATCTCTACCTTTCTTTTCTTTATAAACTTCACTTATGGTCTCCTTCTCTGTAGGGATAACTATTAAGATGGGTGAGCCTAAAACAAAAAAAGTTAATAAAACTATAGTATTAGGAACTCTATATTAGCTATGTTGAGACTTACCAGCAAACCCAAGTTGAACTGGAGAAGAAATCGAGAAAGAATTACGGTTATTGGTAACCAATGATCACCTCTCTTGGGCATTTCCTTTCATCATTGGAGGCTCTCCAAGTATTATATGGTTATTTTGAATCAATGAGTAAGGACGAAGGTTCACTTCCGTTAGAAGAATAAGCTTGTCACCTATTTCCTTATATGCTAGAGTTAGGGACTTGATGATCTCGCTATCAGTAGGGCTTAACTTCTTGGGGAATAGATCTAAAAGAAAAACATTTATTGTAAGGAAGCAATAAATATAGTATAAGTAACGGAAAACAAGAGCTTATTAATAATGGAGAAAGTTCCCCTAATCTTAAAGTAGTTTTCCCATCCTTTAGCCTTATTTAAAGCATTAATGATCAAGCTTTTCGGATGGGGACGAATGCGGTATAGAGGTTTGCCTAGCTGCTCACCTAACTTTGCAGGGCCAGCTATGGCATAGAGAATTTAAACACTAAGAGAGGGAAGCTTCCCTAGCAAAAATCTCTAAAACATCAAATAAGTATATGAATTGGGAGATAATTGGATTGGGGCCATTTTTATGAGTTCCAAGAATACTAAAAGAAGTCTGAAAAACGAAGATATGCTGAGTGCCATATGTGAATCGGGATAAAAGAAGAAAATCCTTTTAGGGAATTGTTGATTTTGTTAGAAGGACTGGCTGGAATAGCTTTAATACCCATGATGCCAAATTGGTTCAGAATAGAATCCACTTCTTCTTGAGTGGTAATATATGGCGGATGAAGGAGATAATCTTCTTTCTCTGTAGGAGAGGAAGTTTTGGAACTTGTACTAGTCTTTTTGAAGGACCCCTTGCTTATCTTTGAGCCTTCCATCTATCTGCCAGGTGATGTTATTTAAAATTTAAGAAATAATAATACTCATATTATATGGAAGAGTTACTGCATGCTAAACTAAAAATTATTGTCTAAATAATGTACCAATCAATGGTATCAAACTGTTTTATGTGTAAATACAATACCGTTTTTGCTACGAGTGAATAAATCATAAAAAGAATATAACGAATCTTTTAACAAAAATTGAACTTTAATAAAGAAATTCTTTAGAAAAGTGTATAAAAATTTAATAAGAGTTAACGTGTAATGTCAATAAGTCTACGTCGACAGCTACATCAATGTTGATTGTCACATAGCTATATGATAAAACACTAGTCAACACCACAACTTTAACTAATGCTGAAGTAATAAGGATGTCAACATTAATGAATGGCGACAACATAAGTTGCTAATGCACTAATCAGTTAAATAACTTGTAATATTTTTAGCCAGCAAGGTTGTGAGCAATGATATTGGACAAGGTTTAGTTTATAGTGTTAAAAGTTGCTACAAAATAATTGCAACAAAATAGTAGGATTGTCGATATCAAATCATAACTCCGTAAATCAATGTCGAAAATAAGCGACCTCGTTTGTAATTAGTGTCAATGTTAACGTTAGGTAATGTTGCATATAGTTGGTGTAAATTTTAAGAGGTTTTTCGCACCTCATGCATTAACGATGTGAAAGTCTCGCGTCATAAATGTCAAGCTACTAGGATAACAAGATGATATAAAGCTTTATTAACGGCGAGATCATAGCAATACCAAAAACCATTAGCACCGATCACATAAATAATGTTGTAAATGATCAATATCGATGTAGTGAGTCTATACAAGCTTCAGGTCTAATGGATTGACTTTTTTATCAATAAATCGAGAAAATGCCAGATTTTATACTGACGTCGATTAACATCGAAACACATACATACGAAGACCTATTACTAATTTAATCAAGATTGGTTATCATTCTGGTTAATATTTATCAAACATTTGTGATTAAACCCTAACGCCGTTTTAAAATAAAGAAAAGCCCAAGTCAAACCCTAATGGCTATTTCAACATATAATCCTCTAAGTTAAGTAATAAATTTGAGTTGATATGAAGTGGATATTTTACCCGAATCATGATTTTTGCACTTGGAAATTAGAGTATTTTTTAGTTTCCTTAAGAATTTTGATTTCTCGTTCAAGTTTACAATCGCAGGTAAACGAATAGCAAAGAGGAAGCATGACTATTTATAGAAGAAAAGGAGGGAAAATGGGCATTGTTGATTCAATTTAAATTGATGGTTAGATTTGCTTGGGATCCCGTAGACAGTAAATTCAATGTTGACAATATTGACTTGAAAAGTCAATGGCTCCTCTACATAAGGGGGCAAATGTTATCATAATTATTGATCATACAGATGGGCGACATGCAACATGATTAAAGAGCTAAGGATATATTCAACATCTATAGTGCATATGAATAATGCTGAACATTCTTAATATCACCCATATTTGAGGCCGCTCCTCTTCGACATCGTTCACTCAAGCAGCGCCACATATATCAACAAGGCCAAGGTTGATAATGCACTTAATCAATGCCGTCTCTAATGGGTGCTACTCTTTATTGATACCACTATCTCATGCCGCTATTCTTCTATATTTATTGCTACCGCACTTCATCGATTATTCAACATTACCACATGATGATATCGAGGAACATGGTTACTGAAGCTAAAGTGGATGAAGCCGCATCTTATCAATGTCGCTCATTGTTGATACCGCTTGTAATCAATGTCCTTGAGTGATGATGTAACATCCCTATTAATGATGTTTCCATTTTAACGTCGCTGCTCTTAGGCCTTTCAAGTAGCACCGTCCATTATTGACGTCGCCAATGGTCAATACCACACAATATCTTTTATACAGCATATTTCATCAACACTTGGAGGACGCTGCATATATATGCATGCGATGTTGATGGGGAACATCGTCGATGTCCATAGAAGTTAACAATGCCGACACTATGTTGGGGAAGCCACCTTTTCTCGATACTACTTCATATCAACGCCACTCCTCATCAATGCTTTACACCGCCTACAACTGATGCTGCTAACAATCAATCAAGAGAACCTTAATGCAAAGAATCATCAACGTCAAAGACCATTAATATTAAGGTAGCATCAAATTCCTGTTATTATCATCATCAAATGAAGACAGCGCATAACAGCATTGAGGTCTTTGAAGCTATTGCCACAGCACATCGAAATCATCTGACACCCAGCCTTATATATATAGACCAAGGAGTTATGGAGAAGGGGCAAATCATTCTTAACTCTCTTCTTACATTTTCACTTTGTAATGCTAAATCAATTTGGGGATTTTGGTCGATCGTAAATCTCAAACTTTGTACACATAAGGGATTGAATATTCAACTGTGGCATAGCATATTTGATGTAGTTTGTGACTTGCATATCGACTTGGCTTGACTTGTAACTTGCGTATAAATTTGTTCTCGCATAACAGTTGACATGATCGCAACCTTGTTGTTCGATGCACAATTGAACTGTTATGGAATTGACATTGAACATGTTTCTTCTTAGCTACTTTACCTAGTATTACCTTAATAATTCCTCAACCAAAACAATTTTCCCTACACTTTGGGCTTTCTTGAACAAATTAGTTAACAGTATGTAAGTATATTTGTGTTATCATTTCCTTAATTGATGAATTGGGGTTGTCACTAAATATTTTTATATTTGATGGTCGTGTACTATTATTGTTGTGTTGCCCCATATAGTGATTTATTGGGATGGATGAGTAGGAATACTATTTTATGCTTTTACTCTTTGCATTGGTTACATTGTTTGTGATGGTTGCAATGATTGCAATAGTTGCATGATGCTATGGTTGCAATGTACTAACAAGTATTTGGATACAGGAGAAGAGTAGAAAATAGAACTACATAGGCTTGATCCCTTAAAAGAGGTACGTAGGCAACCTTTTTATATGTAGAAGCCACCGGTCCCTTAGGTTGGATGGGGGTGTATAGAAATTGGCGCAGTCCAAACAAAGTTGAAACCTTTTTTCCGTTTTATCATATGTATTTGTAAGTTTGCAGGTGAAAGTAAAGAATGGAGCAGAAGGGTTTGGAAGGAGTCTTATCCAAAGGACAGAATCTGCATATCTCTTGTAACATAACTATACGGTTGTTGATTTTAATAAACTGAAGTATTGAAATGTGTATATTATGTATTGTATGAGATTTGTGCAATATTTAATCAATGATATAAGATTGTATATTAATTATTTTATTCTGATGTGAGGTTTCCCTTTTTATTGATTGTTTTAGAATTTTTAAATTTTATACACCCACGGTCCACTGTCTTTGAAATCTGAATTTAGTTGTAAGCATATGACGTTTAATAATTGAATTTAGATGTTAAAAATAGTGGATCATCTCATCAGCGGAGCCCCAACCAAAGGAAGAAGCGTTCACTCTGAAGTTTTGGCAATAATTAGTAGATGAAGCTTCAAATGAACAGGGAAAGCTATTGGATATATGCTAGTTGCATCAGGTAAGTAGAAATTGTATAGGGTAGTGCAGCTTGGGTTCAAAGCGACAACAATGTAGCAGAATATGAAGCTCTCATTATAAGCTTGCAAATAGCTCGGGTAATGAAGGTAACCCATATAAAAATTCACAGTGACTCCCAATTAGTTAATCAAGTGCAAGATAATTACCAAGTAAAGGAGCCAGCCTTAACCAAATATGTGGAACATTCTAAAAAATCGTTAGAGCAGTTCGAACAATTTAGTATAGAAAAGATTCAACATTAGAACAATTCTTCTACCGATTCTTTAGCTAGACTTGTGAGCACCAAAATGGAAAACGAATGATGGCAGTTCCAACATAGCATCAGGTATAGTTGGTATAATAGAGGCTAATCAAATATTATTCCTTACTCGAGCTCAACGAGTAATGATGCTGGGGTCCCAAGACTAGGAAACCGAGGAAAACTGAGTGCAACACTCAACCGAACCTACACTTCAGCAAAACCAAAGAAAATACTTAGATGACCCCTATAAAACAATTCCCACTGAACAGAATCCTACCCCAAAACAAAAATGAAGCCCGAAAACTAAGGTATCGGGCTTCGTACTACTCATTCTTTGATGGCACGTTATACAAGAGAGGGTATTCCACACTTTATCTTAGGTGCATTTCCAAAGAAAAGAGAATGTGAGTCATAAGAGAAGTACATGAAGAGCATGCAGTGACCATTTTAAGGGAGCCAAGTTAGCAAAGGAAGTACCAAGACATGGTTATTACTAGTCTACAGGACCCCAAAATGCAAGGGGATTTATGAGAAGATGTGACAAATGTTAAAAATTTGCATGTGTCCCTAGACGGTCATCCCACGAGCACATCCCACTAGCTAGCCCATGGTCCTTTCATATATGACGCATAGACTTAATAGGTCTGCTTCATATGTCAAAGGAGTAGCAAAGCACACAATAGTAGTAATCAACTACTTGTCTAAATGGGTGGAGATAGAACCCCTAGCTACAATCACAGCAAAGAAAGTAGTCACTTAGTAGTTTGAAACATAATTATCAGAATTGGAATTCCCTACAAGATAATTTTTGGCAGTGAAACCGAGTTTGAGAGTAAATAATTCATAGAGCTCTGTGAGAAGAATGACATAATTAAATGTTTTTCCTCCGTCATGCACCCATAAGAAAATGGCCAGGTCAAAGCAGCATATAAGACTATCAAGAAGTTTCTTAAGAAAAGGCATAAAAAGAAAAAGGGAAGTGGGCAGAAGAATTATCTTTGGTGACTATCACTAGATCTCTAACTGGCCATACCCCTTTCTCATTAATCACTTGATATGAGGCCATACTCCTCACTGAAGTAGAAGTCCCTGTGCATGTGAGGCCATGCTCCCCACTGAAGTAGAAGTCCCCGTGCATAGAAGAATATCGTACATAGCAGAGAAGAGTAGGAAGCTAAAAGAGGCTATCCTTGACCTCATTCAAGAAAGAAGAGATGTGGCAGTAGTGATATCTGCCGCATACTAGCAAATAATGGCAAGGAATTACAGCACAAAACTCAAAGAAAGAAACTTATGCAAGGGAGATTTGATTTTGCAAAGGGTAATAGTCAACATGAAAGACCCAACAATGAAGCTCTAGGCCTATACTGGGAAGGCCCATTAGTTATAGAAGAAGTATTGGCCAATGGTGCATACCAACTATCGAAACCTAATGGCAACCAAGTTCCAAGAATGTGGAAATCAAAGCACCTCAAACCTGATTTTGTGTAATCTACAGTACTTATGCAATAACATTGTAATTGTTATGAAAATTAACAATACAATGAACTGGACATAGGGATATTAGACGGGTCGAACTAGTATAAAAATCTCTTTATGCTAATTTCTTTGGCATAGCTAAATATTCACACTGGATGTAGGGATATTGGACGACCCAAACCAGTTATTAAAACAAAATTGCACAAAATGCAGTTCGGCTTTCTCAACCAAATAACTAAACTGGACGACCGAAACCAGTATAAAAATCCCTCTATGTTAATTCTGTTAACATAGCCACACCGGACGTATGGATATTGGAAAGCTCAAACCAGTACAAAAATCATGCGCATGAATGGAGAAGGTTGTAAATACATGACTTGACTTCACAGTCAAAACAAAAGTCCACCCTCAAATAGTAGGGTAGACCGTGCCAAGCACACAACAAAGTTTAAACACTAAAAGCAACGATTAAGAAGCATGAACTATGCAGATTACAAATTCAAAGATGGCAAGGAAGAAACAACTCATTGGATACATAAGGACAACCAAAAATGATGTGGTTCCAGAAATTATTTAAAGCTTGCCAATTAAATATGGAACAAAGATTTTCTTATATTTATTTAGCCCTGTTAATATACACTAAAGATCTATGCATATCTACACATCCCTTACTTCTATAAACACTTTAGACATACAAAAGAAAAATAACGAGCTACAATAAATAAAAACAATGTCATTAATATGACTTGGATTTGGAAGAATAGTCGGTTATAATCGTTCTTCGGCGCTATGATCCATGGGATGTCGGTGCGAGGTGCGGGGGAGAGGTAGCCTTAAGTTAGAAAGCAGAAGATGGGTCATTCAATTCAGTGATAACAACTAACGAGCGACCGAGGAAACATGGCTATAAGCGACACGAGGGTCGTAATTAACGCTGGCCCAGGCATCACCATAACCTCGCAGATCAAATTCATAATCCACGCGATTGTATAATAAGATTAGATCAAGCCCTGGCCAAAAGAGAGTGAAAACATCAATTGCATGCTTTAAACCAATCTCCTCCATAACTCTTCTTAGCTTCTCATTATGAAGCTATTCCAACAAGAAAGCCTTGTCAACGCACCTCGAGAAGTGGCAGCAGTGTCACGGAGGCCTCAGACTCTAATCTAAACCTTTGTTTCCAAGGCCATTTACACATCTCATAGCCAATCCCCTGATCCGATCAATCTCATCCAAAAGATGATCCTTTTCCTTATCAGTTGTTCTAGTACAAGGTCCAAAAAGCAGTTGCGTAATAGAAATATAAAGCGATATGTCGCTGCCGGTAGCCTCCAACCCCTTTATATCACGATCTTTTAACTCAGCAAATATGATCTCATAATAATTTTTCAAATTATTCTTCCATAAAATAAAGACGTCGAGATCTGCCCCAGGTGAGGAAGCAGAAGTGTCACCAGGCCTAGAATTTGCACCAAAAGTCAAGGCTGTAGAAGAAACATCTTCGGTGCTAATTTTCTTTGCATTCCACCCGTCTGGCTTCCTAACTTTGGTTTTAAAGCCTTAATTTTTCCTATATATATGACCTCGTATACGCCTTCGGCATCCTTTAACAAACTTTCCAATTCTATACCCTAGCCAACAGGAAATTAAGCTTCCCTTTAAGAGCGACCACCTCTGGGTCTTGATAAGAAAAAGCAGGCTGAATGTCAAACAAACCCACATAAAGCAAAATTAAAGATAAGTACAACTAAATAAAGAACGTACAGTAAATTCAGAAACTCTATAAAGAAATCTTAATTTATACAATGTGTGTATAATCTAAAGAAAGTATCCAACTATATGAAATTACAAAGTCATTCATAGTTATAAATCCCTAAAATACTACACTAAAAACACCTATGGTACGCTAGCCAGAGGTAGGACTGAACCGATAAGAATAATTTTTCAAGGGTCATAACAAGCACCATCCCAAGGATCCATTGGCACCCATGCGGCTATTTCAAAACTGGTTGCACTGCGTTAGAAGCTCAGATTGAACATAGGATAGAGATATGTAAAAACAACCTTGGCGCACTGCAAGAAAATATGCCCCATTTTGCTTTCGAATTTCTCTCATGTAAGTTTATCTGAGAAGGAGGCTATCCAACCCCGAGCTTCACGTAAAGGATCCTCAAGCTCATAAATCTTGAGTGTAGCTTCTTTCCTTATGTTCACTAAATTATCAATTAGCTAAGCCTTAGTTTTCTTGGTCTTTCTGGAAAAGCCACCAAAATACCTAAGAGCATCGGTCCTCCAACCTTCCATTCATGGATGGGAAAGCGCCTTTTACACGACTCTCTTCTTTCGCTCGCTTGCCAAAGAAAGATTCCCAACTGGACGGCAAGTAGGCACGAAATCCGAACTGGGTCCTTCTATCATTCTTCTTTCTTTAGTACATTCCTTTTCCTCAACCTGAGGGGCAAGTTGAGCAGATACATTTTCTATGGTCTTATTCAACTTCTCTATCTCTGCTTGATAAACTATACCATAAAGTGCATCGTTGTCTCCTAAGGACCGCTGCATTCTCTCCACTTTCGATTTAGCTACAAAACTGCATCATGTAGCTTAACATTAAGTTAGTGTTCGTGGCTCGATGCATCTTTTTCCGTCGTGAGCTCCCTACTAACCTCCTTTAAGCCTTTTTCATGCCTTTCATTAGCAATTGTAAGACGTCTATGTTCTTTCGAAGCCACAGTAGGAGTCTTTACTTCATCCTCAAATTCAGGCAAACTGGTAACATCAGGATCATGAGTGATGGAGGCAGAAGTAATATTGGATTCGAGGACTTCCTTAAACTCGGGTGAAAGCCTATGAGGACCAACCCAGTGAGTAATAATCAAAAGTTTGACTCAAAGAAAACTAGTAGGACCAACCTAGTTAATAATGGTTATATAGCAAATGCCTCTGATTCTTGTGTATATTCGATGGTATTTGGTCCTTATTGTGTGATTATTTGCCTTTATGTTAATGACATGTTCATCTTTTGTACAAAAAATAGTCGTAGTAAATGTGTAAAAATAATTGTTGTCCTTCCAATTTGAGATGAAAGATTTAGGAGAGGCTGATGTGATACTAGGAATTAAAATGAGCAAAATCGCAAACAGTTTCTCACTAAATCAGTCTCACTGCATAGAGAAAATTTTAAAAAGGTTTAATTATTATGATGTTACTTTTGTTCTATTTCTCTATGATCCTAGTAGGCATCCTGAAAGGAACAAAGGACCTAGTGTGTCACAAGATGAATATGCCAATGACATTGGAAGCATAATGTTTCTTATGAATTATATTAGACCTGACATAGCCTACGCCGAGTCATTTGAGTTAGTATACTCATAACCCCAATAACGAACATTGGGATGCCCTTCGCCATCCTTTGAGGTATTTTTAGGGTACAATTGATTGGTGCTTACATTTTAATAAATATCCTACTATTTTGGTGTGATTTTGTGATGCGAACTAGGTTACCAGTAATAATGAAGTTAACTCCACTGGTGTGTAAAGTCCCAATTTTTTTTAATATTTCAAATGAGAATATTTAATTTATTTTGATATTCAAATTTGATTTAAATAATAATAATAAAACGACTTGATTTTAATAACATATTTTTAAATGAATTAACAGGATTTTTCCATAATTTTTAATTTGGAAAATATTTAAATTATCATTTGACGTAATTTTCGACGAACGTTGGTATTTTTGAAATTTCATATAATAAGATAACCAGTGTCTTTTATTGTTGTTTTGAGATCGTATCGCATTGTTGTGCAAGATCGTCCTTTTATTTCTGTTGTTCGCGGTTCGTACGCGAACGAAATACCATGCAACGAAGTGCTAGAAATTCTAAAATAAACATGACCTTGCTCTTACTTTCTTCCTTACTCTTCTCAATTTCCCCCTTTCTCTTCTCTTTTGTTTCCCGTAAAAGATTTTAACCTAGCCGCTACAAATAAACGTCAAAATCGAGAGTTACGGTTCACAAAAAAATACAAAATCGAATCCATTGAACCCGTATGAGTTTTAGCTTCAAATCCATATGCATTTAGTTGAGTGGAGTGGTGATGGGGGTGATCGACGTGGCGAAGGCATGTGCTAGGGTTAGGGATTGACATCGATTTAGGCGATGGTAGGTGAATCGGAGATAACTAGTGCATTTTTCTTGGAGTGCACCTTTCCCCAAAATATGGTCAACTCTAAACGAGTATTGCAAAATGTGACTTCGTGAGGGGAAGGGCGACGTGCAGCAGGTCACATTCAAGATGGTGGGGTCGACCTTGTCGTGGGTAGGTGCAATTAGAAGAGAATGCAAAGAGCGACTCATTGGTGAAGTCCATTCAACGAACGTTGGACCGGAGGCTGAGATAGGGGCGTGCACGACATTGGCTGTGATACTTGTGTACGTGCATAATGATGAGACAAAGAGGGAAGAAAGGTTAAGTGAGGGTAATTAACTTGCTAAGTAATTAGAGTAATTAATTATTATAATTAATCTCAAAACTTATAAAATGAATAACTTCTTCATAGAGGTCCAATCGACACGCGGTCTTTTGCATTATGCTCGTATGAGCGTTATCTATGCGCTGGAATTGATCTCATCGAGTTTAAAGTAAGTGGAATTTTAGCTAAATCAAACGCGTCAAATTGAAACACGTTAGTGTCAGTCGGAATTTTGGTGAGCTAACTCACCTTTGGATGAATACCATATGATATATGGTAGGTATAAATTATTGTTTTTGTGATTAAATGATTTATTGGTTGGGTTTGGTCATATTTCCATTTTGAAAAGTGAATAATGTATAAAATAATAGCAGTGAATTTCATAGATGAATCTGGATTCCTTACCGTTGTTGATTTTAAATTTCAATTATATACTTATTATATAAATCATTGAATGCTAAAAGTTTGGTGTTGGCTATATTGGATGTGACATTGATATATGTTAAAAGTTGAACCTTTTTAGTGACAAAGGTAGTGGTAGAATTAGTTTAGTGCTATGGTAGTTATTGGCCTCATTATAGTATTTGGAATCACTATTATTTGCTGTCTAGATTTGAATTGATTTTGATTCAGAGAACGATTTTTAAACATGACTTTTGGAATTTTCTGTAGCATTTTATTAAAAAATAGTTTTTGAACTTCTCTATTTTACTCTAACCTTTTGGAAATGTTTTAAAAAGCATTTCGAAAAGTATTTATTTTACAGAAAAGTTAATATTAATGGATATTTATTTTAAAGAGAAAAGGGAAATTATCTTTTATAATAAAGTGATTTAGTTTTAAAAGAAAATAGAAATATTTTACAATAAATATTTAAGGAATGCTTTTTATAAAATGTTGTATGAAAAGGATAGATTTATAAATGGTGTTTTATAAATAAAAAGATAGATTTGTAAATGGTATTTTATAAATAAAAGAATAGATTTTTAAATGGTGTTCTCTAAGAAAGAAAAAGTTATATCATTTTGATAGATTGGAAAATAAATCATATTTGTTAATTTATAGTGATATATGGAAGGATTGTTTTATGGAAAGTATTAGTCCGATCTTGAAATCGAAGATTTGTAATGAGTATATGAGATTTATAAATAGAAATGAATTTATAAAAGAAGTTCTATAAGTAAAAATGATATTTATAAAAGAGGTTTATAAATGAATTTGGAGATTATAAAAGTCGTTTTATAAATAGAAATGAGATTTATAAACAATTTTATAAATAAATTTAGAGATTATAAAAGAAGTATTATAAATAGAAATGGGGTTTAATAAAGAAGTTTATAAATAAATTTGGAGATTATAAAAGAAACTTTATAAATAGAAAGAAGATTTGTAAAAGGAGTTAGTAAAAATAAAGGAGATTCATAAAAAAGAGTTTTATAAAAAGGATGGGATTTGATTTCTGTAAATGATCTTTATAACTTATTTTGGTCTGGAAAGTATTCTTTTCATACTTAACACCAACTTCCAAGGTATGGAAACTCATCTATATATGTGAGAGATAAGAATATATGTCGAGGTAAGGATAGTATGCTAATTTGTTCGACTACATTGTTAATCAAGGGATGGTACAAGTTTGAAATTAGAAAGTGGTGTTAAGTATATTTGGTCTAATTTCTATACGACCCATTTACTGACACCAAAAGAATAGTGTTTTGGGTTTATTGTAAATAACGTTTTTAATGACATTTGTTTTTGAACCATTAAATGTGGTTTTGGAAGAAATGGAAATCTCCCTTAAGATTGTGAATATACTTATATCATTGGTATCAGTATATGGAGAAGTTTTCAAAATATTGAAAGTATAGTGGTTTCTAAATATACTTATACTATTGAGACTAATATATATAAGTACTTTTTCAAGCATTGGAAAAAGTAGAGAGGGTTTGTGAATATATCTTTTGCAAAAGGTATTTTAATACGAATATTTGAGAGGAGATTTTTAATTAATGAAAGGACTAATTAAAGAGGCTTAATGGTTACTTATATGCTTAACCATGGTTGGTTTCTATATGGAAATAAATCTCTAATTGGATTGTTTGTTTATTTGATAGTTAAATAGCCGACTATCAAAACTTGGCCAGTTTTGAAACTACCGATTTTTGGTTTGGAGAGACTGAAATCGGATAGGTATGAGTTATCCGAAAACCACTTTGAACTGGCATAAGCATTCGAATGGAAGATATCTTAAAGATGATGTATTTGATGATGGATTTCTTTGAAGTGCAAAGGCTACATGCTACTAATCCTAAGGATGTAGTAGAAATAGTACATTCATACCTTGAACAACTTGTATGGATGGATGTTGGCATTGCATCGTTGCTTGAAGTGCGGTATTAGCATTCCTAGTGGGATTTTCTAAAAAGGTAAAACGTAGCTTCAAGCCTCATACCTGATAATGACTAAAATAGGGAAATGCAGCATGACTATGTGGTTCGCTACCATTAGGGTATGATCATCATCCGATCTAGATCGATATTGACCCGTTTATGTATGCTAGTGACTCGGTATGGCTGTTGGCCGACAACCAAGGTGATGATATATTTGGTACTATCCAGTAAGGGGTAGGCCAGCCTTGTATTGGTAGGGGTCCCAACAAGGTTTTTGGTACATTTTCTCTAGAGGTGTACGTTGACAGGCGGTACCCTAGTAGCCTTGTCATTGATGTAATCCATTTTTCAATACGTGCCTTATGGACTTAGTTGTATACTAAATATACTGTTGAATATAATTAGTGTAACCATTCTGGCCATGACTTGAAATTTATTTTAAACCCTAAACATTATTGTAAAATCATAAGAGTTCCAATAAAGTGGTTTGGCTATTGTAAGGTAACACCCGTTCGTATTTATGTATGGTATAGTCTTACAAGATACCTTTATTTTCGAAAGGTTTTTATAATGTTTGAAAATCCATTTGATTTGTGTTTTCTCACATTGGCTTGCCAGACTGATCCGAGCGTTATTTTTTTATAACGCTCGAGTCAGCCCGAGTATATTTTCAAATTTAGTTAGTGACGACGAGCTGGATGTCTCCATGACATTGTTTAGTATTTATCAGCATTTGTGAGGGCAAACTGTTATAACTGTCTAGGCTGATGATAGGTTAATTTACTCTGGTTGATGTATGTATATTATAGTTTTCTTTAGTAAAGACCATGTGCATATTATATATTACCCGTCGCGATGTGAGATTTTGTTCTGTCTTTTGTTTCATCCTAACAATCTGTCTTCTTATCACTTGGATGCTCATCACGTGAATACCGTGGATGTATTAGTATCGACTTTTAGCGGTTAAAAAAGTGGTTCATTGCACACTTATGTGTTCACTTTGGGAGGAGATGATGTATCCTGAAAGTCCTATAAACAAACATGCATAACACAATCTACTATGAAATCTGAGTTTATTGCTCTTGAGCTAGCAGGTCAAGCAGTAGAATGGTTGAAAGACTTGTTGGTACAAATTCCACTAGGGGAAGAAACTAATGTTCCAGATTTTTGCACTATGGTTCATAGACGCTATTGAAATCGCAAAGACATTCATGTCGAATACAAAGTGGTTGAGAAACTTTTGAAGGAAGTGGTGATTTCATTGGAATATGTAAGATCAAAAAGGAACTTGGCAGACCATTCACGAAAGAATTACCAAGAAATATGGTTCTTGAATCTTCAAGAGGAATGGGCCTTAGGCCTAGAGTAGTGGAAAATTTAATGAATACCCATTGACAATCAAATAAGACCACATGATTACTCTTTCCCTTCCTATTTTTGTGATTGATTTCCTTTTGAATCCATAACAAGTTTTGCTTGTGCTTTTATGATGTATTGATATTGAAACTAGACCAACCCACAGTGTAAGTTATGAGTAAATTTCAAATTGCTTTACCCTGTTGGATCTTTATTGGGTCTACAAAGTCTAATTTATTTAGAGCATTTCTAAATTTTATTTAAATAAAATCCTTTATTTTATTTAAATTTATAAATTTATATAGTCCTTGCAAGCTATAACATGCTCATGTATAGATGTGGGGATTTACATCGCAATGGATACGTTAGCTCATCCAACATGTAAACATATCGTCCAGATGAATGTATGTATATACTTTTATTTACATATGTGAAGTACTTTAAATATATATGCATATAAACTTTAATTAAAATATATTCTTATTTTTAATAAATATTTATGTAGATTAAACATAAATATAAATATTTGTAAATATAATTATGAAATATTTGCATTATATATATAATTATGCGAATAATATTAAATCAATTAAAAATATATAAAATAAAATAAATAATAATATTTTATAAAACCGAGAATAATACATGCATATGTAAATAATTTTTTTAGTCATATATATATAGTATAATTTCAACGACTCGTATTTTTGATAATTAAAAATATTAAATTTAATAAGATTTCGAAACTTTATATTATGAGTAAATAAAATTTATGATTTATAAATGGAAAAACTATTAGAATATAAAGTAATAATGTCGATTGAATGGAATTGACAATTTTTTAATGTAATTTCAATTAATGGTAATAATGAAAGTTAATAAGGAATAAAATTGAACGTTGTATTTAAAAGAGAAATCAATGTTAGTTTATCCGATGTTAGTTGGTTTGGTTGGTTTTAACATGCAATATGAAACTAATTGTTTAGTACGTAGATTCTGTAAACTTTGTTGTAAGTAATAGATTTATAAATGTGTTTTTAAATGTGTTTAAATTACTTAAATGTAAATATTGTTTTACTTATCATCTTATTTTTAAAACCGTGTTGGAATTTATTTAGGAATCAATGAAATTAGATGTAATTAAATGTTGTTGTTAACATAAGAAAAGATGTTAACTGTAGAGTTTAAGTGAAATAAAATGGAAACTTAGGTTAGTAGATTACATAAGGAATTGTTGATTTGATATTAAAAGACTTTTAAATCAATTATTATGAGTAAGTGTTAATATAATAAAGAATAAAATGAGTTTAGTAAAGGTGTAAACATATGTTTATTTATTTGAAATGTATTTTAATTATAAATTAATTATAGGAATATGAAACTATTATTTAGTAAGAAATGTATAACCCTTGTTTGTATCCAATAATATATGAACATGTTTAAATTACTATTAGGTAGGAAATAATTGTTCTATTTCTCTTTACATTTATTTAGTCCATTTTGATATTAAACTTTTGTAATCCATTAAAATTAATGTAATTAAATAATATCAATTGATAAGAGAGAGAACATTAGATTATAAATTAATAGGTTTAATTAAACATAGGTTATGTTTGTGCAAATATAAGGTGATTTAATGAAAAGAACATTTTATCAAATAAAATAAATGTTTCATTTGTAAATGTAAGTTTAATTTCATTAAAATAAGGAATAGATAGATTGATTTAAAGGAAGAAATATATGTTTATTTGAACTGTGTTTTAGCATATTGATTACAAGAATAGGAAATAATTTATTTAAGTTTTTTATTACTCTGGTGTATAAACAACAAATTTATAAACGTGTTTAAATGACTAAAGGAAACAATTGTTCTATTTTTCATCTATTTTAGTTGTCTGTTTTGAAATTTAACTTTGTAAGTAATTGCAATTAATGTAATTGAAATATTTCAATTAAAAAGAAAGAAAACGTTGATTGCAATTAATAGATTTAATAAAAGAAACACACGTTTTGTGTTAAACAGAAAGGATGTTTTAATGAAAATAAAAGATCATTTTGGGAAAACCAAATTGAACTCATTTTTAAGGTAAGTATAATTTTTCTTATTATGCATAGATAAAAAACTAAATGCGTACCAATTTGAATATTATCTGAGTTAATGAAGTTAATTTGGTTACGTTTCAAAAAATTAAATTACAAAAGGTTGTGCGATGTATATGGTCCCTTCTTTTCTTTTGTTATTAATTATTGCATGTACGTTTTAAAATAGTTACCTCATTATTAATACTTGATCCGTTCATTTCTTCTTCTATTTAGTACCTGATCCTAGACTTTTAGGTCGTATTTAATTCTTGCCACCTCTTTTTCGCATGTACAAAATTTCACTTTCTTGCAAACTTTTCCATTCCTACATACGTTTCCTTATGCATTATTAATGCTTGAAGCTTTCAAACTAAAATGTGACGTTTATTTTTGTCCCTCCACCTTGATTTCCCAATTATTAAATAACCTGCAGCTTATTTCTTCATTTGCAATTTGTTTCTCCTGACACCGCATATTCATTTATTTCAAATTGTTCTTACCTAAATGCATATTCTTATCATAAAATTATTCACGTTTTAAACTTGTCCCTTCATATATTTTTTGTCACCGCCTCATTTTCTATGTTCAGATCTCCATTTCAAAACTTCCTTTCTCCGAATCATTTTAACATGGACTTGCAAATTCAAAAGTTCTCATTTTTGCAAATTCAAAAGCTTTCTTCTATGAAACAAGAGTTTCATTTTTTTTCATTTTTCCTACACTTCCTGCCTTCATCTTAGTTTGTTCCTCCATCTTAGCCTGAAGCCTCATTTGAGAAAACGTAAGTATTAAACTTTGTTTATTTTTTATATTATTAAACGTCTACCAATTATTATTTTAATAACATTTCTTGTAACATGAATATCTTTTGTATATAAACTTCGATTCATGTGTGATTTCTTTTGTTGGATTCATATTAAAATTCTGAGCAACATGAAACTGATTCGGTTGAATTTGGAGACTGTTGAGATTTTGCGCTTCTATTTGGATTTTTATGGGCTAAAATCAAAGATGAGTGATTTAACACTTACGCAATACTAAATTTTCTTATGTTTGTTGAATTAAATTTAAGAAGTGATAAGAATATTATTGGTTGTTGTTTGATAGCTTAAGTTGACCTTTTAATTTTATTGAATTTTATTAAATTAAATTGCCATTTAAATTAATACTGAAATTAAATTCCTAGTTAAATACCCAATATTGATAACCAGTTAACTGCTGTGAATTATTGGCTGATTTGGATGTTGATTATGATGGATGTTTATTTGTTGATATTTTGGACGATTGGTTGTTTATTTATACTTATATATCTCTGTTATCACTCTGTATATTAAGTGACAACATGTAAACTATCATTTTAATTATTCGAACAAATTAAGAAATAGGTTGAAATGATATATACCTATGACACTTAGATTTGGATTGAAATGATATATATTCATCCCTGTAATTAAAATTGAAATAACTGATCACTTAGGCATATCGTAGAAAATTATATACGGACACTGGGTTTTTTAAATTAAATGGTTTTAAAAATCTTGAAATTTGGATTTTGATTTAAATGATATTATTTTAAAGGAATAAAAATTTGGATTTATATGAATTGAATTATTTTCTAATTCAAGCTTTTAAATGTTGAAACTAAAATTGAAAAAAAGGAAATTGTTTTAAAGAATTGAATTGGAAATGTGAAAATCGTAATTGGTATATGACTTTAATTTTGGAAGTTGAATTGTTGATTTAAAATTGGATATGGGTCCAGATTGTTGAAATGGAAAAGAAATAGTTTGATTTGATATTATTTTCAAAACAAATTATTTTAATATAAACTGTTTAAATTCTATTTATTTTAATATTAAAATTATTTAGATTTTCCAAACTATTTTACTATATAAACCGTTTTCAATAGTTAAGCCATTTTATGCTATTTAAATCCTTAAACTATTTTAAACTATTTATGACTATTCAAATTATTTTTTAAAATTTCAAATCATGTAAAGTTAAGATGTTTGTATTTAAATCGTTGATTTAAATGCTAATGTTGTTAAATAAGGTTGTAACCTAAGTTGGAATTTGAAATGATATTTTTTAAGTGTAAATAACGTATTTTAAGTAAATATGGTATTTTTGAAATGAAGGATATTTTGAGTTGAATATGATATTTTGATATCAAATATGAATTGGTTTTGAAATGTAAAAAAACCATTTGGTGTGAAAAATGCCATTTGGTTATTAAAGAGACCGGGTCCTCTTATTAGCATACTCTGTGTCAATATTGGAACCACATTAACAACTGTTATGTGGTGGAGAATCCAGAATGAAGTAGGATGGATTGACGAATGCTACTGGAATGAAGTAATAGAACGATGATGGATAGCCTTGAACTTCAGGTCATAATTGAAATAAATAAAACGTGAGTCGTAACTAGGCCAAGTGTGGTCGCTTCTCCGATCGGACATACTTCTTCCATACCATGTCTCTTACTTTGTGATTGATTAGTGGCCACCTTTGATTATGGGGATGTTTTTCGATGTAGGCGGTAGCTACGACTATGTGTTACCACCAGCATGGTTCTGCGATCCGGTAAAATCTACTGTGGGTATAGCCTCATGCGCCTTGTCATATTATCCCTAACCGCGCCCAGTACGATTTGGGTTTGTGTCGTACCTATGGAGTGCTCCTTAATTGCCCACCAGTTTATGCTGGAGTTTACAGTACTGTATGGATTATGATGCCTATAAAAATGTTTTAAGGGGGATATGTGTAACGCCTTAACGCTATTTTCAATGTTATACTTATTGATAGACACTACATCTATAGCATATATTACTACATATAAATATTTTAACGGATCCTTAGAAGATGAAAAATCTCATAACATCTCTTAAGTTATTGCACGCATGTTATACAGTGGATAGGAGATGTAAAATCCTTTTAGCATCTCTAAAGCTATCACACTCATATTTACTTGTTGTTGATTTAACTTACATAAGAAATTTTAGTTCTGACTCGAGTGATTAGTCTTTTCATCCCGCCTGAGTTAGATGGGCTATTAAATGTTTGAGGACTTTAAATTCTGAGGACAAAGACGAAGTTTGGTATATTATATTATTAGTAATTTTCCACTGCACCATTATTGGTATGTTGTTATTTGTAGTCTGATTGTTGTAAAAATTTATGTAATCAAATGTATATTATCAAACAGCTTCATGAACTGTTTATTGGATTATTATATTTTATCATTTCACTGCGGGATTCTGTGTTTTGGTTTTCTTTATTTTGTTATTTACCTCATTAAAAATCCTCCCTTTTGAATGGTTTGAGTTAAACATGTGTGGTTTATTATCGACTTAGACCGTCCAAAAAGACGAGTCGTCACAGTTGGTATCAGAGCTTTGGTTTAGAGATACCTTAGCCTGTTGGGGTTTAAACTTATTGAGATAGGGTTAGTAATACCCTAAATGAGTCTGAGTGTGTATATACATATATGAGAGAACGTATTTGTTAGTGCTATAAAATATTTTTGTACTGTGTTATTCGTTTTGTTGAGTATATATAAATTCAGGTCGGAACATGGGACGCCATGGCATCGATGGAGATTTCTAAACAGTTAATAGGGAAGACCGACACAATATTATTTTTAAAAAATAGGTAATGAAATAATTTTACCTAGCATTGTATTTTGTATATATAAAAATATATATAATTTTTCATAAATTGTTATTTTGGTGTGTTGGTTGTTAGGAAATGATAATGTTTGATTATTATCATTTGTTGTTTGGTTAGTCAAAGTTCTTAAACTATTGGTTGATGTATGTTATAGAAAATGTAATTTTATAAATATAGAATTAATTATGATTTACAAATAAATAAATTTAAATTTAAATTTGAGAACATAAACGCTGCTATTTTGAAAATTGGTTTTTAAAGATTTTGAAAAAATATATTAGTATTATTTGGAAATATTTTCGGCTATAAATATTTTCAATGTGATTTGAATGAAATGTTTTAAAAGAATTTTAAAAAGAAATAAGTTATGTACTCCTCTCTTTTTTTGCTGGAAAATAATTTTGGTGATGATCGCAACATCAACGATGTTCATTTTCGAGTTTTAAAGTGGAAAGACCACTGTAGTAGCTTTGCTGCACATTTGTTTTGATAAACAAATCTTAATTCTAAATTTTCTAAGTATGATTTGATATACAAATAATATAAGTATATTTTATTTCAAGATGATTTGAAATGAAACACGATGTTTAGTTCTTAAGTTTCTATAAGTTAGGGATTTTAATTATTGTAATAAAATAAAATCTTAACTATTTCAATAGTTGGAAACTTCTAAAATGAGAAATAAGAAATTAGAAGCTAAGTGTTTAATAAAACTGTAAAGAAATTAGAGATTTGTCACTTGTAAATTTAAAAGATAATGAAAATTAAGAAGATGTAAACTATTGAACATTTTTGTTAACCAAAATGAACAAGATAAATTTGTATAACATTCAATTACATTTTAAAAACATATATAAACTTACCAGAAGTGTTTAAAAAGTTGAAATACTAATCACGAATATGTAATTGAATATTATATAAGTAAATGCTTAAGTAGAAAAAATGATTCATAGATAGATTTAATATTCAATAATACTATATATGAAAGAATAAATGTGAATTAAATTTAGATGAACTTGAATAATGATTTATTGATAAAGATTAATCAAGTTATATAAGTGAATAATAAATGTGAAATAAAAACTGCAATGAAATGTACATAATACTTTAATAATGGATTCATTGATGATTTCAAATATTGAATAGGAAATAAATTGTGCCAGTAATGAAGGTAAAATAGTAAAACATAATCATTATAGAATGAAAATAACTGGAAAGTTCAACGAGGTGGAAAGAAACCAATCGAATAAATTTAAATAATGTTTAAAATTCTATGTGTTTGGCTTATGGGATGTTTAGGGGTTGAAACGTTAAATTGTTTAAGGTTGTATGTGTTTGTACCAAAATTGCGCATAACACTCATCGGATGTGTTTGAAGAGATAAAGTGAGGAGAATAAATGTAAAATAAAGCAGATCTGATAAACACATAAATAAACATATAAGAAAATGCATAGAAACACACGGATTTAGAGTGGTTCGGCGTATGGCCTATGTCCACTATGAAGTTAATGATTTTATTGATATTCACTTGCTAATTACAACTGATAACAGTGGATTACAGTGATGAATTTCGAGTACAACAGTAACCTTAAAGTGCAAAATTTGTTTCGGTAGAGTCTGCACGTCAAAGAGCCAAAATATCCTTTTTCTGTAGGCCCTGGGGCTATATTTATAGGCGTAGAAGACAAATATCTCGCTCAAATCTCGGGAGACTTCTTTTGGCATGTGGGTAGGCCCACGCGATCGATCGTAGGCAATTTTGACTCGATCCATGGTTGATACGAACGAATTTCGTATCAATCAAGATTTGCTCCAATCGAGTCGAAATTTGGCATGAATGTTCCTTAGGTTGTATATAAGCTCCTGTGAAAATTTCATAGCATTTGGACTTGTGGACTCGGTTATGATCGATGCAAATTGGAGTTTTTTGGTCCGTGATCGATACGAACGAATTTCGTACCGATCAGGATTTGATCCAATCGAGACGAAATTTGGTAGGAACATTCTTTAGGTCGTACATAAGCTCCTGTGAAAATTTCATAGCATTTGGACTTGTGAGTTGCAATTTATGATCGATGCAAATTGGATTTTTTCGGCCTGTGATCGATACAAACGAATTTCGTATCAATTAGGATTTGATCCAATCGAGATGAAATTTGGCAGGAACATTTTTTAGGTCATACGTAAGCTCCTGTGTAAATTTGGTAGTATTTGGACTTGTGGCTCTTGAGTTATGATCGATACAAGTTTGGATTTCTCAGCCGGGATCGATTAATATCTTGAGCATACGAACTCCGATTGACTTGAAATTTGGAAGTTGGCTTTCATAACTTTGCTGGTCCTATCATATTAGTTGTAGCTCGATCTGCACTCGGACAAAATTTACCGATATCCATAGTAGACCTATGTATTAACGATCTCCAGGACGAACTATCCTTGGTTTCTAGTCAAGTTCTTGGTGTCACGGCCTAGCCAAAAGGAGGGATAACATTTGCCTCCCAAAGTACATCTTGTTTGAACATGACGTGCTTTGAAAAGCTACCATCTTCATTCTGTAAAGTTCTATTCGATTCGCTGAGTAGTTGCTATCTTTTCGTCAAAAGATGTAGCCTTTTGTTGATCTTCAGTGATGTAGATGTCAAACTGTTGATCGTCAATGATCATGTAATATTTTGTTGTAACTTAGTGTTGAGCACTAGCGATCTGTTGTTTATCATTCTGATCGTCACCAGGTAAGCATTCACTTCCTGTTAACTTTGAAAATTGAATGTTAGTTTGGCATATATGTACATATGTTAACCTGACTCCTGTTCATGTTTGCACATTTGCGGGTCGTTATCAAGTTCTTTAGTTTTTGTTTGGATTGAGTTTCGTATCGATCCTCTCCTGGATCGAACTGAAATTCGAGTTGTAACAAAGTTCAATGGTTTTTATAGGTCCTTTCTTTGTATCGTTCCTCTCCTGGATCGATTTGAGATGTTAGAATGTATGCTTCATACCGATGGATACGTAATATTGGGTCTCAGATTGATGGATACAAGAGTAATGTTTTATGTCGATGGAGTTGAACGATCCGGACATAATCATGCAGTGATGTTTCACGAAGGATATGCCATCTTTCATTCCTCTATTCAAGAAGAATTCCCCACAATAGATAGTCTTCGAGAGGAGTCATACATGATCCCTTTTCTAGATCCATCTCTAAGATCAAGTTGATTTTCATATGTCAATGCTTGGAATAATAAGTATTTCAACTGGGACAAAGCCTATTTGTTGCACATCCCCATAAATAGCTAGCTTGGCCAATGATTCGACCTTTCGTTTTGTTCTCTAAGGATTTGTGTAGTGGTGTAATACTCGAACTCGGCTAGTATCTCTAGGATCCATCTGAGATAAGGAGAAAGACATTGCCCCTAGTCCGATAGTCTTCCCTGACTTGACATACCGCTAACCATAAATCGTATAAGATATGTAAAGTTTCCATTCCTAGTCTTCTTGCAAGTCTCGGCGTGACGACCAAGGCTTCATACTTAGCTTTGTTATTTGTTGCAGGGAAGTTGAGTTTTAGGGTGTAGCAGATCGATTGTTCCTCAGGAGTCATTAATGCAACTTCGACGTTAAAAAGCCGATTATCGAAAGTTCCATCTATTCATGTTCTCCATCGGTTGAACAGCTCTCCACTGTTCTTCGGATAATCGTCTGATGCGGTGAATTCGGATATGAAGTATGCCAATATTTAACCATGGATAGCTCTTTGAGAGAGATAAATGATATTAAATTGGCTTAACTCGATATTTCATTTGAATAACCTTCCGAACATCTAAGGTTGCCATAGGACCTACCGTAATGGCTGGTCGATACAAACGTTAAAGGGGTAAGCTTGTCAATAGTTAGCTTTCATCATATACTGGTCTTTGGATTCATTTCTCTTTATATAGCAATGCGATGCTTATGGTGTGTGTTAACACGGCCAAATTAATGTGTGAATCTTCGCTATCCAACAGCTTGGATAAAATTCTTTAAGTGATCTATCAAAACTAGAATTGCATCAACGCAGTTTTTAGTCCGTTCAAAAGTTTTCTTCCCCCTCTTGGTCAGGTTGATGAAGAGAATACACTTGTACACGACCCTAAAGTTGAATCAGCTTAGGATAATCTTCTAACTTAGCTCTATGCCTGCTTGGTTTCTTGGGTACATGGATGACCCTAATCTTCAGCAGTTTCTGACATTAGCATCAATCCCACGAGAGTCGATGAAGAAACCCGATAATTCTTCTTATACAACACTGAAAGAGCATTTCAAAGGATCAGGTTTCATTCTGCAGTTGTTGGAGAGCATTGAATATCTTTGCCAAGCCATCGATGTGGTCGTTTTATGGTCATGATATCATGAACATATTAACCACATATACATTCATCGATCGGCCGATCTGATTTTTGAGTGATCTGGTAATCGTCCTTTGGTAAGTAGCATAAGCAATCTCAAGTTTGAATTCAAGGAATGCAGCATAGCACTATAGGCTCAGGTCAGTAATGAAATAGTTGTATCCCTGGTCTGGGACATGTTTCAGTATCTGAATGTATCTGGAGTTTGCATCCATGGATGAGAGTAATTCATGTTTAATGGTCGAGTCTATTAGTTGATTGATCATTGGAAGTGGAAAACTATGCTTTGCCATGCCTTGTGCGAATCTGAGTAGTCGGCATACGTCCGCCACTCTCCAATTGTTTCTCTCATAAGTAAAGGATTGGATAATCATTTTGGGTAGAGGACATCGCGGATAAACCTATTGGTTTTGAGCAGGTTTGCCTCCCCCTTAAGTGCAGCAGATCTTTCTAAATCCACATTGCTTCATTTTTATTCACCGAGACATGCCTCGAGTTGACATTTGATGCAGGGTTCTCAATAGTTCATGAGAGTCTATATATAAATATGAGATTGAGTCCAAGCGAACATATCAAATTCACCTGGAGCAAAGCAGTTAACTCTTTCATCATCATTGCATTGAGTTGTGATCTGATCTATAATACTCGTGATGGGTTGTAGGCGCTTCATGTGCTTATTTGCAATAGTTAATGATTAGCCTTATGGGCATGTTGAATCAAAGGCTTAGTAGAGTTTAGCCCTGTATTGCATGCTGCTGCATAGCTGGGTCCAACTATGATTTTGAATCTACATGTGTTTTCGAGCAAGGCATTTTCCATTCAATGCACTCGCGATCCATTGCTCATTGGAAGGGTCGGAATGATGATCAGTTCCACATAAGTCCAGGCGTCGACCTGATGATTCTATCTCTAAGCATCCTTTCGACCGCAACTTCAGGTTGTTATAGTACTAGGCACGAGCTATAGGATTGAGTAGTCGTATCCAGCTCTTGGATGATCAAACTCGTTCCCTCGGTCTTGGGTCGATGGACGAATTATGCGAATGATTGAGCCTAGCTTCTGCTGTGTTTATACTGTAGTCCAAGCTGTAAGAGTCAGAGTTGTTTGATGAACAATCGAATTACATTCAGCTTATTTCTCGCATGTTCCCCCAAGTCTAGGGAATATCTCGATAAGTGGCAAGGTAGATAATGTTTGCTTCAATTTCGCCTAGTTCTCTCCTCTAAGCAGAATACTTTGTTGCGTTGCCACCATTCAAACGGGAGCTAAATTATGGATGGTCAATGACATTCACTTTGCTGTTTATGTCGCCATACTTTGGGCAAAAATTGAAGAGTGAATCGTCAAGTCAGATTCAATGCAGGATTGATGATTCCTTGAATCGAGGGCAAGAATCGGTGCGCGGACATTTAGGTTGCACTTGTTGTGAATTGCCTGTTTAACTAGATTGTGGCAAGAGTCATAGAATGAATGGTCGCATTGCATTATTTTGGAGTTAGGCTATCAACAAGTCCATTTTGATTTACGTTCTCCCGTTAGATCTAGGTATAAAGTCAGCCTAAAGGCGGCCATGTCATGCTCATCTGGTCTCATGCCCTTTCTGACGGATCGAAGGAAGGCGACAGAGGACGAAAGGTCAAGTCACACTCATTAGTGGTTTATTCTTCTATCCATACTCTATTGGTCAAAGGTATTTGATGGACGTTCGGGTCACATTGATTTATAATCTAAGAGGATCGACATTGACCATCGATTCAACAGCATGATATAATTGGTTGCTTGTAACTTCGGGTATCATCTGATTGGTTAACATTAATGCCTCCTTGCATTCATTGCCTTAAGTTGTAAAGGAAATTAAGCTAGCGATGTAGCGAGTCACCTTTCTCTTCTTTCAGTGATTTGTTCTTCTGCCCCTAGTCTTGGGTTAGCAGAGTTAGTTTGTGGACGATCTAATTGCATCTGTAGCAACTTTATACTCTTCCCATCGACTTTAGGTTGGAGTTGGTAAATGAATGGTCGAATCACATTGGCTCATTTATCTATACTCGTAGTCGAACTTCGAGGATCAGAGTCAGCTAAAGGGTCATTCATCACATCTATTTGATGTTTATACCCCTGTCTACACTCTGGGGACTGAGATTTTTTTTATAGAAAATGGATGAACCGCATTTTTCTCGGCCAATTCCTCTGCCCCCAATCAAGGGCAAAAGTCGAGGTGTAGTCGATAACATTACAACAACTTTAGTTTGATGTTTTTCCTACTGAACTGTAAGAAAGAGTTGATTGGCGGATGGTTGGGTCACATCCATCCATGTTGCATGCACAACCCGCTAAATCATTGACGAGAGTTAGCAGATGAACGGTCGTGTCATGCCCGCTTAGTGTTAGATGGTCGGATCGCATTCGATTTTTTATGATAAGTGGGCCCCCATGTAAGGGTAAGAGTTGAAAAGAAGACAGTCGAACCACATCCGCTTTTTGTACTACAGAACTTGCTGAGAAATTAGAGTTGATAGATGGCAGTCAAATCACATCCCTTTTGGTATTTATATTTCAATCCTTGCTTTGAGGATTGGAATTGGTTGATGGGTGGTCTATCACACCCATTAGGTCTTTATACTCCAGTCTGCACTCTCGAGACCAGAGTTAGTTGATGTTTATAATCCAGTTCGCACTCTGGGAATCTAGAATTAGTTGATGGTGGTCAGCTATACCATTTGGCATTTGTGCTCCACTCCACGCTTTTAGGACAAGAGTGAGTCGATGTCTTATATTCCAGTTCATGCTCTAGGAATCTGGAGTTAGTTGATGGGTGGTCAGTCACACCCATTTGGTATTTTAGGATTATGTCCACACTCTGGGGATTTAATTAATTTTACGGGTGGTCGGTCACACCCATTTTGATGTCTATACTCCAGTTCGCACTCTGGGAGTCTGAAGTTGGTTGATGAGTGGTCAGTCACACCCATTTTTGTGTTTATACTCTAGTCCGAGCTCTGGAGACTTAGAATTAGTTGATCCTATACTCCAGTTTGCACTCTGGAAATCTAGAGTTGATCAGGTACGTGGACGGTTGTATCACATCCACCATGAGTAGGCAAGCGAAGTCGTTAGATGGAGGGATCCACCTTCCTCGAGCTTGTAAATATGAAGGCGAGGTCGTGAGATGGACTGATCCATCCTCCTCGGGTCTAGGTTGAACACGGGCGAAGTCGTTAGATGGACGGATTCATCCTCCTCAAGCCCACATCCATAAGTTTATACCCCAGCTCGCACTCTGTGAGCCGAAGTTAGTTAGAGGATTGTCATGTTTCAATCCTTTTTTACTTAAGTGTGTCGGGCTCCGAGCTCGGGTTTCACTTAAAAAGTGAATTGGTCGGATCTTGATCACTTTCCACTTACCCGCCCGCAACGAAGGATAAGATTTAGTTGATGGACGGTCTAATCACGTACATGTTCGTTTGGATTCTATTTCTGCCAAGCCTAAGGAATAAGATTAGTGTTTTGGAAAGCTTTGAGCTCGAGCACAGGAGAGGATGATCGAATTACATCAATTTTGAGTTGTGTATTTTCCCTTAATTCAGGGGCAAGAGTTGGAGAGCAGACGATCAAGTCACGTTCACTTTATGCTTTCTGCTCTTCCGGTCGAGTTGTGGAAGAGAGTTGGAATGATGGTTTGTTGCCTCCACTTTGTACTAGAGTCCTAACCTTGTCGGTCTATTTCACTTTAATGCCTTGCCCCTATTCAAAGGCATATAGTAGCTGATGAATGGTTGAATCATGCTCGTCATAATGATACCTCAATGACTTGATCATAGTCCGTGGAGGTTGTTTGGCACCGAACCTTGAGTACTCATTTACCTGCATCATTTGCAAGTAATTTAATTCAAGTCAGTCACACTTCGCAACATAACAAAATTGAAATAGAAATAATTCAAAAGAGAATGGATTAAATCTCATTGATAAATGAAGCAGCTTCGTATGCTCACTATTGCACTTCGGTCCATCCCTTCACAGTTGGAAGTCAAACGCAAATGGTTCAGTTTAATCAAAGTTTTTGATTGATAGGGGTCGAGGGTCCCGACCCTACGTTTTATAGGGCTTGAACATATTGCCAGAGCTATCCTTTTCGAAGTAGCCTTATGGAGTTGGCGTTCATGGTAGCCATCTAAAGAAGAGGAGTTTTACGATCTAGAGTATGGAGTAGGTTCCCTCCTTATCTCACCAAGTAGATCCTTCATCTGATTCATCAACTCAATATTGGCCTGGACATGTTGGTGTAGTCGTCAGCGGTTATCCACCAGTTCTCTTATCAAAGTTTGGAAATAAGTGCTGGTGATGAATTCATTTATGGGTATTGGCAGCAACTGGCTATGGGCTTTGGATAAATTCATTGGCTGACAGCTTCTTTATTCCCTTCAACAATATGAAGAGCAGAACCAGTATGTTTAATCGTGACTGATAGTGTTATTTGAGGAATGAGGGAAGACATCTGCATTTGATTTCATTCACCACTCTTGGTGTATTCCATGTGCCATCCTCACTTCATGAGATAGTGTCGAGAGTTGTATTTCCATGGTATACTAACATAGTCAACATATTGAATTTTCATTGGAAATTTTACATGTAGGACGGTTTCAATGAATAGGTCTCCACAGGGGAAGATTCTCCGATCGTCATTATGATCTGGTCCATTTTATGGCTACTGAGTCTTTTAATACTGGTGAATGATGCATGCATGATTGTCCAACGTTTGAATGGTTGGTAACGCCGATTGGATGGCGAGTTGGTTAAATTAAGCTAATAGATTAGTGATTGTCCCAAACTTTCATCCATATAGGAGATCTATAAAGGGTATTAAGGAAGTCCTCTTGACGTTGTATGCCATGCTTTTAGTCATATGGATGCGGAATGGTTAGGATGCAGGAATTTGAAGATGGTTCAGCGGTGACCAGCTATGTTTTGAGTTGATAGTGTAGGGCAGTCGTCGTATTAGCCATCGCACCATAATTGTCAGTTTAGGAGTTTAAAAACTAGTCGATTGGGGGAAGTTGCAGTCCATCTTAGAAGCATGATATATTAACCGACTCTAGTTTTTGGCATATTAGTTAGGTTCTTTGGCCTCTAGGAGCACCGGTTGAGTAGTATTTCTTTACTCATTCCTTGATTGAAATTCAACATTTGTTGCTGTGACCCTCTATGTTTTGTTTAGTCATGGAACAATCAGAAGCATGGATGGAATGTTCCTTCATTCAGTTGAGCATTGAACTATACAAATGTTGGTGATATTGAATGATCCGAAAAGTGGACAATTGGATCGATACGAAACGCACATGATTGGATCGATACGAAGTGGTATCTGATGATCGATACGAAATGCACGCGGCTGGATCGATACGAAGTGTATCTGAGGATCGATACGAAATGCGCGCGGTTGGATCGATACGAAGTGATATTTGAGTATCGATACGAAATGCACGCGGCTGGATCGATACGAAGTGTAATTGAGGATCGATGCGAAATGCGTGCGGTTGGATCGATACGAAGTGGTATTTGATTGTCGATACGAAATGCACGTTGCAGGATCGATACGAAAGGTGATCGATACGAATGGTGATCGATACGAAAATTGATCGATATGAATGTTGATCGATACGAAAACTGATTGATACAAAAATTGATAGATACAAAAAGTGATCGATATGAAAGTCGATCGATATGAAAGGTGATCGATACGAAAGGTAATCGATACGAAAACTGATCGATACGAAAGTCGATCGATACGAAAGGTGATCGATACGAAAATTAATCGATATGAAAAGTGATGGATACGAAAAGTGATCGATACGAAGGTCGACCAATATGAAAGGTGATCAATACGAAAAGTAATAGATACGAAAAGTGATCGATATGGAAGTCGATCGATACGAAAGGTGATCGATACGAAAATTGATCGATATGAATGTTGATCGATATGAAAACTAATCGATACGAAAATCTCCATATTTTCTGGATACGAAAACATGGATACGAAATTCACCATATTTTCTGAAACGAAAATATGGATATGGAATTCACCATATTTTCATGGATACGAAAATATGGATATGAAATTCATCATATTTTCATGGATACGAAAATATGGATATGAAATCCACCATATTTTCTGGATATGAAAACATGGATACGAAATTCACCATATTTTCATAAACACGAAAATATGGATACGAAATTCACCATATTTTCATGGATACGAAAATATGGATACGAAATTCATCAGATTTTCTGGATACGAAAATTCACCATATTTTCATGGATACGAAAATATGGATACGAAATTCATCATATTTTCATGGATACGAAAACATCATATTTTATGGATATGAATATATGGATACGAAAATCAAGTTGAATGCTGTTCCTCTTAGATATGGAGTAATCTGAATAGAATAAAAACCACTGAACGATTGATCTGGATTTTCTCCTTAGATTTTTGCAATCTAACAACGGTAGTAGATCCATAGAGCAGGAGAAAAGCATGGTTTTCCTCAGTGAAAGCATTAAAGTGTTTGTACCAAAATTGGGCACAACACTCATCGGATGTGTTTGAAGAGATAAAATGAAGAGAATAAATATAAAATAGAACAGATCTGAAAAACGCACCAATAAACATATAAGAAAACGCATAGAAACACACAGATTTAGAGTGGTTCGACATACGGCCTACGTCCATTATGAAATTAATGATTTCATTGATATTCACTTGCTGATTACAACTGATTACAGCGGATTAGAGTGATGAATTTCAAGTACAACAACAGCCTTAAAGTGCAAAAATGGTTTCGGTAGAGTCTGGACGTCAAAGAGCCAAAAGATCCTTTTTCTGTAGTCCCTGGGGCTCTATTTATAGGCATAGGAGACAAATATCTCGCTCAAATCTCGGAATTCTTCTTCTGACATGTGGGTGGGCCCAGGCGATCGATCCTAGGCAATTTCGACTCGATCCGTGATCGATACGAACGAAATTCGTATCAATCAAGATTTTCTCCAATCGATTCAAAATTTGGCATGAACATTCCTTAGGTTGTACATAAGCTCTTGTGAAAATTTCATAGCATTTAGACTTGTGGACTGCGAGTTATGATCGATGCAAATTAGAGTTTTTTGGTTCGTGATCGATATGAATGAATTTCGTATCGATCAGGATTTGATCCAATCGAGATTGAATTTGACAGGAACATTCTTTAGGTTATATGTAAGCATATGTGAAAATTTCACAGCATTTGGACTTGTGGATTGCGATTTATGATCGATGAAAATTGGAGTTTTTCGGTCCGTGATCGATACGAACGAATTTCATATCGATCAGGATTTGATCCAATCGAGACGAAATTTGTCTGGAACATTCGTTAGGTCATACGTAAGCTCCTGTGTAAATTTGATGGCATTTGGACTCATAAATCTCGAGTTATGGTCGATGCAAGTTTAGATTTCTCAGCCGTGATCGATCACTATCTTCAGCATACGAACTCCGATTGACTTGAAATTTGAAATGTTGGCTTTCATAACTTTGTTGGTCCTGTCATGTAAATTGTAGCTCGATCCGGACTCGGACAAAATTTACCGATATCCATAGTTGACCTATGTATTAACGATCTCCAGGACGAACTATCCTTGGTTTCTAGTCAAGTTCTTGGTGTCACGTCCTAGCCAAAAGGTGGGATAACAGTATGAATAATCAATTAAGAAATTACATGATGGCTATTGAGCATAAGGTACACTTGGTTGTTTATTTATCAGTCTTGGATGATGAAAATTTTCTGAACCTGGATAAACCATTAGTTTTGATTGCTATGGATGTATGATGGTTTCTTTTGTTGCATATAATGGTTGTACTACTTTTGTTTGCATATGGTTATTAAATATTTGTTTTGATTCTTCTATTAATTGAAACAACTAATGTATTATTTTTTTACGTAGTTTAACACTCTTTTGGATTATATAAGTAAGATATATGCTTATCGAAGTAATAGCTGTTGCTTTTGGTTTCATAAATAGAGTTGTTTGCCTGACAAATAGGTACGTTTTCGGATTACAATTTTTAGAACGATATTTCATTAGTTTTCCCATGGTTAGGGATGTTTATTATTGACGTATGATATATAATATAATTATTGATATATATTTTTTTGGACCTATCAGCGCAAAGGAGACTTTGTCGAAAGACCTTTCTGAAGAAGGTTTTGTTACTAACACTTCCATTGTGGGTAATGTATTTGGTTTCAAATCCCTGCAAGCTCTATGTTTAGAGGATCTGTGGGTTCCCGCTGTTTATTCCAAAACTTTTCAAAGCCTGCCTCACGGCATCCAAGTTGAAAGATCTAGATTCAAAACATCGTGAGATAGTTCGGTCCATATCCGGTGCGAGCGTTAGAGCATTGAGAGGACCTTTCCTAATACGAGAGGACCGGAAAGGACGCACCTCTGGTGTACCAGTTATCATGCCCATGGTAAACGTTGGGTAGCCAAGTACGTAGCGGATAACTGCCGCGTAAATTTAGGACTTAGAATTTTTTTGTAGAAGTTTAGTTATTTGCAAATTTTTATTAATCATTAATATATAAGTTTAATTGTTTTGAATTGATTGTTTTGAATAATATATATATATATATATATATCAAATTTCTTCATTCTCTTTTTAATTCTTTCTTGTTCCTTTCCGGGGACGAAAAGTTTTGAGTGGGGGAGATTGTAACGACCAGTATTTTTTATAATTAAAAATATTAAATTTAATAAGATTTTGGAATTTTATATTGTGAGAAATTAAAATTTATGATTTATAAATGGAAAAACTATTTAAATATAAGTTAATAATGTTGATTGAATGGAATTGACAGCTGTTTAATGTAATTTCAATTAATGTTAATAATGAAAGTTAATAATGTTCCCTTCTTTTCTTTTTTCATTAATTGTTGCATGTATGTTTTAAAATTGTTACCTCATTATTAATACTTGATCCATTTATTTCTAATACCTAAGCCTAGACTTTTAGGTTGCATTTAATTCTTGCAACATCTTTTTCGCATATACAAAATTTCACTTTCCTTTGGTTTGCAAACTTTTTCATTCCTACGTACATTTCCTTATGTATTATTAACGCATGAAGTTTTCAACATAAAACATGACATTTATTTTTGTCCCTTTACCTTCATTTCCTAATTATTAAATAACCTGCAGCTTACTTCTTCATTTGCGTTTTGTTTCTATTGAAACCTCATATTCATTTAGTTTAAATTGTTCTTTACTGAAGGTATATTCTTATCATAAAATTATTCATGTTATAAACTTGTTCCTTTTTTTGTCACCACCTCATTTCCTATGTTTAGATTTCCATTTCAAATCTTCCTTTTCCCGAATCATTTTAATACGAGCTTACAAATTCAAAAGCTCTTATTTTTGCAAATTCAAAAGCTTTCTTTTATGAAACATGAGTTTCATTTTTTTCATTTTTCCTACACGTCCTACCCTCATCTTAGTTTGTTCCTTCATCTTTGCCTGAAGCCTCATCTTGAGAAGTAAGTATTAAACTTTGTTTATTATTAAACATCTATCAATTATTAATTTAATAATATTTCTTGTAATATGAATATATTTTGCATATAAATTTCGATTCAAATGCGATTTATTCTGCTAGATTCATATTTAAATTCTGGACAACATGAAACTAATTTGATTGAATTTGGAGATTGTTGAGATTTTGCGCTTCTGTTTATATTTTTATAGGCCAAAATCAAATGTGATGATTTAACCCACTCACGCAATACTAAATTTTCTTATGTTTGTTGAATTAAATTTATGATGTGATAATAATGTTACCGATTGTTGTTTGATAGCTTAAGTTGACATTTAATTGAAATTGAATTTTATTGAATTAAATTGCCATTAAAATTAATATTGAAATTAAATTCCTAGTTAAATACCTGATATTGATAATCAGTTGATTGTTGTGAACTATTGGCTGATTTGGATGTTGATTATGATGGATATTTATTTATTGATATTTTAGATGATTGGATGTTTATTATACTTATATATCTCTTTATTACTCTGCATATTAAGAGACAACATATAAACTGTTATTTGAATTATTTTGAATAAATTAAGAAATAGGTTGAAATGATATATACCTATGACACTTTGATTTGGATCGAAATGATATATATCCATCTCTATAATTAAAATTGAAATAACTGATCGCTTGATCATAGGGTAGAAAATTATATATGAACATCGGATTTGTTAAATTAAATGGTTTTAAAAATATTGAAATTTTGATTTTGATTTAAATGATATTGTTTTTAAGGAATAAAAATTTGGATTTATATGAATTGGATTATTTTCTAATTCAGGCTTTGAAACGTTGAAACTGAAATTGGAAAAAAGGAAATTGTTTTAAAGAATTAAATTAGAAATGTGAAAATCGTAATTAATATATGACTTTAATTTTGGAAATTGAATTGTTAATATGAAATTGGATATGAGTCCAGATTGTTGAAATGGAAAAGAAATAGTTTGATTTGATAACATTTTCAAAATAAACTATTTTAATATAAACTGTTTAAATTCTATCTTTTTAATATTAAAATTATTTAGATTTTTCGAACTATTTTACTATAAACCATTTTCAATAGTCAAACCATTTTATATTAAACTATTTTAAATCCTTAAATTATTTTAAACTAGTTTAAACTATTTATAGCTATTCAAACTATTTTCTAAAATTTCAAACTATGTAAAGTTGAGATGTTTAAATTTAAATTGTTGATTTAAATGCGAATGTGGTTAAATGAGGTTATAACGTAAGTTGGAGTTTGAAATGATATTTTTAAGTGGAAATGACATATTTTGAGTGAATATGGTATTTTTGAAATGAATGATATTTTGAATTGAGTATGATATTTTGTTATCGAATACGAATTGGTTTTGAAATGTAAAAGAACCAACCGGTGTGAAAAATTACGCTTGATTGTTAAAGAGACTAGGTCCTTTTATTGTCATACACTCTATCAATATTGGAACCACTTTAACAACTGTGTACGTGGTGGAGAATGCAGAATGAAATAGAATGGATTGACCAACGCTACTGGAATAAAGTAAGAGAACGATGATGGATATCCTTAACCTTGGGTCAAAATTAAAATGACTAATACAGAAGCCATAACCAGACCAAGTGATGTTGCTCCTTCGATCGGACATACTTCTTCGATACCATGTCTCTTACTTTGTGATTGATTGGTAGCCACCTTTGATTATGGGAGTGTCGTTCGAGGTGGGCGGTAGTTAGGGCTATGCATTACACCAGCTTGATTCCGCAATCCGGTAGAATCCTACCATGGATATAGCTTCGTTGTGCCTTCTCATATTATCCCCAATCGCACCCACAACGATTTTTATTTGTGTCCTACCTATGGAGTGCTCCCTGATAGCCCACCAGTTTGCAGTCGAGTTTACAAACTGTATAGACTACTATGCCTATAAAAATGTTTTAAGGGGGATATGGGTAACGCCTTAACGCTATTTTCAATATTATACTTTATTGATTGACACTACATATATAGCGTATATTACTACATATAAAGAGTTTAACGGATTCTTAGGAAGTGGAAAATCCCGTAACGTCTCTTAAGTTATTGCATGCACGTTATACACTGGATATAAGATGTAAAATATCATAAACATCTCTAAAGCTATTAAACTCATTTTTACTTGTTGTTGATTTAACCTACATACGAATTCTTAGTTCTAACTCCAGTGTTTTGTCTTTTCATTACGCTTGAGTCGGCCTGAGCTTTTCAGTGTTTGAAGATTTTAAATTTTGAAGGATGAGGACGAAGTTTGGTATATTATATTATTAGTAATTTTCCGCTGCATCATTATTGGTATGTCATTGCTTATACTCTGATTGTTGTAAAAATTTATGTAATCAAATGTATATTATAAAACAGTTTCATGAGTTGTTCATTTGATTATTATATTTTGTCATTCCGTTGTGAGATTATGTGTTTTGTTTTTCCTTTTCTCTTATTTTCTTATTTACTCCATTGACAATCCTCCCTTTTAAATGGTTTGAGTTGGACATGTGTGGTTTATTGTTGGTTTAAACCATCCAAAAAAGTAGGTCGTCACAATATTAAATACTTATTTAAATAAATATATATATATATATACACATTAAAATATATTAATATTCATAAATGCAAAAAATTATTTTTTATTAAATATTTACCTGATCTTATGCATAACTCAGGAATATATATATATATATATATATATATATATATATAATATCAGTACGATTTTAATTAAAATATTAATACAAAATAATTTTGAAATATAATTTAAAATTTAAAATTCCTAGCAAATTTCGAAATAACATATTGTAATTTGAAATTTATTTCACAATTTTATTGCTTAAAAATAATTTTAGAATTAATTATTTATTTTCGGCTTGTATTTAAAACATTTTTAAATCATAAAAAAAGGGTTTTTTAATTGTCTACAGAACATGTATTTTGAGATAATATAATTTTATGAAATGCGAAACATAATTTTTATAATATATAATTTATGTATTTAAATGGTTTAAATAATTATTAATTTATATATTACTATATTTATTGCTATCGAATATATTATATGTTTAATACTTTATATAAAAATTTATATAACATATTTATATAAAGTATATTTTAGTAATTAAATTATAAACTACATTTATATGAGTATATTTACAATATATATTTATATATGATTAAAATAGATAAAAATGTTTATTTATTTCTGAACCTACCATTATAGGTATGAACATAACAAAATTTATATAAGTATATACATAAATACAACCAAAACAATATGTGACAATACAATTTATATATCAGAATCGTCACCTAACCGACAATATAATACACACACACACATATCCATACATACATACAAACGTACATATATTATAAAATATTATGTCTAAGCATGAATACTTATATTTCAATCATCAATATACTCTACTTCCAATGCCTTAAATGTTAGTCCGTGAGATGATGGTTTTGATGACAACAACCTTAGAATAGATAATAAAATATAAATACTAACAGTATAAGTTTAGATATATATATATATGTATGTATATGCAGGATTTAACCATGCAGGTAACAAGAATAAAGACTGTACAGTATAGAGATTCAAGATATCAAGATTGAAGACTCATGAGTATCAAGATTATCAAGAGTTCAAGAATTCAAGTTATTTATTATTTTTTTAATTAGAAATTTTGTTAAAACTCATAGAAAAGCACTGACATCTTAAAATCTAATTTATTCGTGGAATGAAATCCACTTCAAGCCTGTTAAAGGGATGGAACCCTAAGTAGGATGGAACCTACGAAAAATCTAGTGGAACATTGTTTTATATCCGCCAACTTTTTATTCAAAATGATTTTTCAAAATTATATCTTATTTTCAAAATGATTTCAAAACATTCCTTTTAAAAACATCAAAAAACATCTATCCTGATTTCAAATACTTTTAGCCTTAAAATATTCTTTAATTTCAAAATCAAATTATTCTTGTTTTTAAACTATCTTTTAAATATAATAATTTAACTTTTAAACATTACTTAAAATTTAAATATAAAATTATAGTAAAATTATATATATATTATTCTTCATATTTACTTATGTATTTTAATTATAGTAAAGTGTATTTATAAAGTTTAAAATAGTTTTAATATAAAATAAAGGTTATTTTCAAAGAAAATCAAAACACCAAAAATCGCTTTGGGATGTCGACATACTCAAGTACCCCATGTCGACATGGTGTCAGTTGAGTTCAAAATCTAAATTTCAAAAGAAGTGTCTATTCGTCATAACACTTCATGAATGGACATGGCTATTGTTGTTATATAAATAGAGGTTAGTTTCAACGAATTTTAGTTCGGTTTTTCTGTTTTTTCACTCCTCTTCTTCTTTCACATTTCTATATACAAATTCTTATCATTACTCTACCGAAATCAACATTGAATCTAACTAAATTATCTCTGGTTTGATTCTCTATCACTATCTCAACAAGATCCTCAGTGCTATTCAGAGTTATAGGCTTTTTGTAATCAACATAGCCAGAAAAGGTGTGATTGTAGCCTTGAAAATTAGTCAAGCGAGATAAGGTGTGATTATAGCCTTGGGAAATCAATTGGGTGAACTTGTTGCCCAGGAAATCAAGTATCTCTACTCAGAGGATTGTGATTCTGGAGGGCGTACCTCGTAGCCTTGAAATCGAGGGTGTAATTGTAAAGACTGTTTTTTAAAGGTAATCCGTACTTGTGTGCGGGACTGGATGTAGGGTAACTCCGAACCAGTATAAAATCTGGTGTGTTCTTTCCTTTACTGCTTTTACTTTATATTTGCATTTGTGTTTAATTCTGTGATCATATCTGTGTATAAATATTGCATACATTTGCGTTTAAATTAACGAAAACTCAAAAAGATTTAACAGTTCTCTAAAACATTATTCACCCCCCCTCTAGTGTTTATCCTTAGTCTTAAGACCTTAATCCGCATTTCTCACATTTGGTATCAGAGCAAGGTTTTCAAAGTTTCATAATCTGATTTTTGAAAAAGTTTTCAAAATGGCTACTAACACAGGTATTGTTACTAACACTAGTATCCCTATCACTAGTTCATTTGTAGAAGGTCAGTCTACTGTCAGACCACCACTTTTAATGGTAGTAACTATGCATATTGGGCATGTATGATGAAAATATATTTACAATCTATAGGGAATATCACACAAACTGAATATTCTGAACCCACAACTGATTTTGCACTGTGGACCGCCGAGCAAAAGACTGTTGCACGAAACAATTCTAAAGCAATGAATATTCTGTTTTGTTCACTTGATAGAAATGAATTTAATAGAGTGTCAGTTTGTAAGTCTGCATATGAAATCTGGAAAACTTTGCAAGTAACTCACGAAGGAACAAGCAAATTTAAACAGACCAAAATCTCCATGCTCACAAACCAGTTTCAATTATTTAAAATGAACCCTAATGAGTCTATTTCAGATATGTATAGCAGATTTCAGGATATTATGCATTCTTTATATCCTTGGGAAAGGAATTTTCTGAAGAAGATCAAATTAGAAATTTTTTAAATTCTCTTACTCCAGAATGGGATCAAAAGACACTTGCGATCGAAGAGGCAAATGACATCAGTACCTTAAAGATAGAAGAATTAATTGGAAATCTAATGTCATTTGAAGTCCAAATGATAGGGAGAAGAGAAAGCAAAGCATTTGAAAAGAAATCAATGGCATTCAATGCATTGACCGATGGATCAGACTCAAACAGTGATAACAATGAAGAGATAGCCTTTATGACCAGAAATTTTAGAAAATTCCTGAAATACAGGAAGATGAATAATATCAAGAGAAACAACTATAAGAACTCTGGAAATCAGAATGTAGTGCCAAATAATGTCAGATGTTTCAACTGTGATGAACTAGGCCACATCAAAAGAGACTGTCTGTATCCAGATAGGCAGAATCCTCCTATGAACAATGATCCAGCAAAGAAACAAAAGCGTACGTTTACTGCTACTCTAGATGATTCAGACTCGTCATCAAGTAATGATGATCAGAAAATAGATAATTCAAATTTGTGTTTCACGGCAGTTCACGACTCCGACGAATTCAGAGAAACGGACTCAGAAAAAGGTACACATTTACAATATAATTAGTTGAAATTGCTTGCTTAGAATTAGATGCTTAATTGCTTAATTGATTGATTTTGAATTGGTGTGTTGTTTGAATTTTAAAATTTATTTTCTATTTTTTTTAATAGTATAATAATACTTTATGAAATATGCTATAAGTCCAATAACATTTCAGAAATATATAGACATTAAAAATAATAAAGTATATATATATTTATTAGAGAACTTAGGAAAAATAAATCATAAAAATTCACTGGCACATGTCGACATGGTCCCTACCATGATGTCGACATGGGTACCATAATTTGAATTTCAAAATTTGAATTCAAATGTTTGAATTTTCCTCCACCTTTTCACTTCATTCAATTCTCTGAAAAGCTACATTTTGACCAGAGAACATGTCCTTTGAGAATCTATTTATTCACCATCTTTTATCATATCTTTTCACTCTCGTTTTCAAATTCAAACTCTCTCTTCAAAACTTCAAGCTCTCTACTCTCTACTTTAATGGCTTCTTCAAGCAACCCCTCCGCCATGAGAATTTCCAGGAAGATAAAAGAGCAACTCTTCAATGATCCGGAGGTAATAAAAGCATACATCAATTATGCTAATTATGCCAAAGGCCATCCCGGAAAGTTTGCTATCTTTCAAGATTTTTCTTCTTATGAAATTGATTCTCTTTTTGCAAACAATCAAATTCTTAGTCTTGTCGATGCTTCTCAAAATGATTTTGTTCGCTATCCAAATCTTGTCAAAATTTTCTATGCAAATTTAAACCATGGATTTTATAATGGAAATGAGGATGAAATTTGGAGTAGTGTCAAAGGCACTAGAATTGTTTTGAATTGTGATATTTTGGGTACCATTCTCAATTGCAAGAGTACGGGAATGGATCTCTCTAATTTTAAAATCGATGAAAATGATCGTGAGACATTTCATCACGTTTTCGAAGGGAATGATAATTTTATATCCAAAAATCAAAATCTTCGACCAAAAGCAAGAATTGTCAATCTTCTTTTGCAACATACTGTGACCCCAAGATCAGGGAATTTTAACAATCCTACTTCAAAAGTTTGCAAAGCACTTTTTGCTATTTTTGGAAATTATGACATAAATTGGGCGCAAGTTATTTTGGATGAACTTCATCCCAAAAATCTTGAAATGGGTGAGAATACTTTGTATCATGGAATTTATCTCACTCGGATTTTTAACTATTTTGGAGTGGATTTCAAAGGCGAAGAATTTGTTTCTAGAAAAGTTTTCAATCATTCCAACAATTCGCTTATGAAAATTCCATTTGATTTTCAACCTTATGAGACTCTTGCTGAAAAGAAAGAGCGTTTGGCTCATGAGGAAATGGAAGAAGAGGAAGAGGAAGAAGAAGAAGAAGGAGATGAAATGGAAATTGAAGAAGAAGTGAAACCTCTTTGGAAAACATCGACTATCCTCCTAATCCATCCAACAAAACCCTTCTCAAAAACCAAAAGACGATTGTTGAGAATCAACGGATTCTTAAACGATCCGTTAGTAAGAAGTCGAACAAAATTTCATCCAAGATGAACAAGTTCATTTCCAAAGTCAACAAGAAACTTGGACTTTCTTCATCATCCTCTAACTAGTTCTACATTTTCATATCTCGTTGTATTTGTTTTAGTTTATTTCGATTTGAATGTTCGTGTAGTTCTTTATGATTAATCGTTGTATCGTCTTAGTATGAAATGAAATGGAATTTCTTTCTATTATCTAGCTTATCTTATCTCCAGAATAAATGTTAGCATATTATATAAATACACACACACACACACACAATTATTCACAAAATCAAAATATATCATCAAATTTCACTACACCATGTCGACATACCCCCATGACTATGTCGACATGTACTGGTCAGAAATGACAATTCATTTTGAATTTGAAATTTAAATATATACCATATGTCTATTCGTTTCAAATGAATTTCTACACCTATAAATACCTATTTCTTCCAGAATTCATCACTAAAAACTATTTCCTATCTACTCTATCTCTTATTCTTCTCACAAATCCAAATATGGCTAATCCAATTCATAGCTTATCGGAAAATCTTAAAGAAACTCTTAATTCGTTCAAGAATATTCTCTCGTTCATTCTTCATAACCAGCAACACTTAGAATTGAGTCAAATGCAGATGATCAAGGAGCAAGAAAGGCATTTTGATGCAATACGATGGATGATTTTCTCCCTACACAAGGATGATAACGAAGCACATCCTCCAATCTCTCTCATCAATGACAATGAAAATTGGGATGCTATTAAGACAGACCCTATCTTTAGAGAAGAAGGATGGGTGGAAGTTCCACGTAACGTTTTGGTTGCTTTGTTTGAATTGTTTGCCTTGATTGATTTGATTTCATTTGCTTTGGCTTGGTTTGAGTTTGATTAATATTTAGTGTGGATTGATGTATGTTGTACAAAACATGTATAATTATACATTGACATGTACATAATCTTTGATTCATTATTGTGACTATCAATTCTATATTCCATTGTATAAGTTTATTAATGCAGGTATTTTAGTCCAAGAATGAGGGGGAGTTATATAGTTTGGTGTTATATAGTTTAGAGTTAGTTTTTTTGTTGATGACAAGGAGGGAGAAGTATAAAATAGGGTAGTTAGGCATAGATTAAGGGGGAGTTATTAGGATAGAAGTAATATTTTATAAACAAAGGTTGTCATCATCAAAAAGGGGGAGATTGTTAGTCTGTGAGATGATGGTTTTGATGACAACAACCTTGGAATAGATTATAAAATATAAATACTAACAGTATAAGTTTAGATATATATGTATATTCAGGAATTAACCATGCAGGTAACAAGAATGAAGACTGTACAGTATAGAGATTCAAGATATCAAGATTGAAGACTCATGAGTATCAAGATTATCAAGAATACAAGAATTCAAGTAATTTATTATTTAATAAGAAATTTTGTTAAAACTCATAAAAAAGCACTGCCATCTTAAAATTCAATTTATTCGTGGAATGGAATCCACTTCGAGCCTGTTAAAGGGATGGAACCCTAATTAGGACGGAACCTACGAAAAATCTAGTGGAACATTGTTTTGTATCCGCTAACTTTTTATTCAAAATGATTTTTCAAAATTATATCTTGTTTTCAAAATGATTTCAAAACCTTCCTTTTAAAAACATAAAAAAACATCTATCCTGATTTCAAATACTTTTAGCCTCAAAATAATCTTTAATTTCAAAATCAAATTATTCTTGTTTTTAAACTATCTTTTAAATATAATATTTTTAACTTTTAAATAGTTATACTTAGATTTTAAATATAAAATTATAGTAAAATTTTGTATATATTATTCTTTATATTTACTTATGTATTTTAATTATAGTTAAGTATATTTATAAAGTCTAAAATAGTTTTAATATAAAATAAAGGTTATTTTCAAAGAAAATCTAAACACCAAAAATCCCTTTGGGATGTCGACATACTCAAGTACCCCATGTCGACGTGGTGTCAGTTGAGTTCAAAATTTAAATTTCAAAAGAAGTGTCTATTCATCATAACTCTTCATGAATGGACATGGCTGTTGTTCTTCTATAAATAGGGGTTAGTTTCAATAAATTTTAGTTCAGTTTTTCTGGTTTTTCACTCCTCTTCTTCTTCCACATTTCTATATACAAATTCTTATCATTACTCTACCGAAATCAACATTGAATCTAACTAGATTATCTCTGGTTTGATTCTCTATCACTATCTCAACAAGATCCTCAGTGCTATTCAGAGTTATAGGCTTTTTGTAATCAACATAGCGAGAAAAGGTGTGATTGTAGCCTTGAAAATCAATCAAGCGAGATAAGGTGTGATTGTAGCCTTGGAAAATTAATTAGATGAACTTGTTGCCCGGAAAATCAAGTATCTCTACCCAGAGGATTGTGATTCTGGAGGATGTACCTCGTAGCCTTGAAATCGATGGTGTAATTGTAAAGATTGTTTTTGAAAGCAAATCCGTACTTGTGTGTGAGACTGGATGTAGGGTAACTCTGAATCAATATAAAATCCGGTGTGTTCTTTTCTTTGCTGCTTTTACTTTATATTTGCATTCGTGTTTGATTCTGTGATCATATCTGTGTATAAATATTACATACATTTGTGTTTAAATTAACAAAAACTCAAAAAGATTTAACAGTTCTCTAAAACACTATTCACCCCCTATAGTGTTTATCCTTAGCCTTAAGATCCTTAATCTGCATTTCTCGCATAAATTACAACTTGAAACGATGATGTGTGCTCCTTGAAATAATTTTTGATCCAAAAGAGTGCTAGACTTTGAACTGTTGACCACCAGCTATCGAATAATAGTTGAACTAACTTGATTTGAACTTGAGAAATTGGTAAGATCACAGGGAGGACTTTGGCTAGAAAATGTATGGGGATAGAGGCCCTCAAAGATCAATATTAAATTGAGGAAGGGATGTTTAAATAGAGGAAGGAAATATGAGAATTTGATATCTCATCTTTTACTCAAATCTTCTTTAATCCGAGCTATCCAAACCAAGCCATCTCTTTCCATATTAGAGTCACATATACCCCCTATTATAGCCACATATACCAGCCCTTCTAATGAGCCATGAACCCATTTATGGTCCGAACAAATATTTTGTGTTTTTAAATATAATTTAAAATGCTTATCGATATCGTATATCGATTAATATATTTATAACTTTTGTAAATATATTTAGTATTTGTTTATTAAATAAAATCAAATTCATAAACGATATTTCATAGATATTAAATAATTTAATTAATTTATAACAATTATAAATTAATTAAATAGTTTGGTCAAAGGAGAATTCATCATTTCTCTTGTGTGACTCGTCAGGTGTAAATTTGGTCAGCGATTAATATCAAACTATTCGAATATTAACGTTCACATGTCACTTAACAAACTGTATGATATTTTAGTCAAATTCATCGCTTATTTGATTTAGGTAAAATCCAATTTTATTTTGTTAAGCTTATCCGATTGTGATTTTTATTTACACGAATTCTCTTCTTCAAAACCGTACCATTTTGAACATGGAATTTCGTAACGGTCAAAATTCAAATATCGATCGTATTCCACTATATAGTCCAAACAAAAAGTCCTTGGCTTAATAATAACAATTATTATTAACCGAAATGCTCTGGCCAGAGACATTAACTTTGAATTGACTTCGGTTGACCTTGATACCAACATCATATAACTAAGGAGCATCCTTTCTTGAATAGTGTTTCACTTCCAATACTTCCACTTGACCTAACTATAGTCACTCAACGGATGATGTGCCATGATTTGACTATAATCAAAACGGAGCTTTCATATTGAAGACCGATGGTATTCTCAAGTTGATAGAACCGTGTATCATCACATCGATATTTTTTGTTTGGTCTTAGCTATATTAACCAATAGAAAACTATCGAGTGAGTCATTCCATATTTATCCAATAACTATCAGGGCGTAATCTCCAGATTCCCCCAGTAGTCACGAGTAATACACTGCCCCAACATTTGAAGAGTGTTACGTACTCTTGTCTCAATGGATATATCGATATCTAGTCTCGATGCATCTTGATGTGTTTTGTAGTATTGTAATACAATACCCATGATTACAATTATTTGTAATTGCTATCACAAATACACCATTTATAGATTTTCTATTAGATATACTTTTAATTAAATTAATTAATTAATATAACATGTTATATCAAGTGTATAATAAAAAGAAAACATCTTTTATTTTGAACAAGATTAGTTATTGGTTAGATATATGTATCAAATTACATAATTGCCTTTAGGGCATATCCTTGTCTTTATCACTTGATGGATTTATTCATGAATGTTTTGATTTTGAACCATATGTTCATCATTAATCCATAACCAGTTTTGATGGTGCTTATGTTATGCAATTAATGGATTTCCATAATACTTTTGAGACGCACTTGATGGATCATATAAACTTTTTACTATTAAATCCATAACCAGTATTAATGTTGCTTTTGAGACGCACTTGATGGATTATCTAAATAATTTTTCTATTAAATCCATAGCCAGCTTTGGTGATACTTTTGAAACGTACTTGATAGATTTTATCGATATTTTCCTATTACTTTCATAACCCATCTTGTTGGTGCTTTTGAGACACGCTTGATGAACATTACTTATTTTTCTCTAATCTTGACTAATAGAATCTGTTATCCCATTTTTTGGTCAAAACTAGGATATCCATGTTGTGTGCGTTTCCACCACGACCGGAGCAAAAAGAAGCAAGCAAGCATACATAAGTCAAGGGTTTCACTCAAAGTTCACATATAAAAGTTCATTCGGCACTCCAACACTCAAGCCCATTCGGCGTCTACAACATATGGTTCATTCGGTAATCATCACCAGAGTCATTCGGCATATCTAGAATAAGGCTTCATTCGGCAGCATCATCCGGCATTCCCAGTGCCAAAGTACATTCGGTATTCATTCATTCGGCAGTATGAAGCAGAGCCTCATTCGGCATTTAGAGTTTCGGATCTCATTCGGCCAAACATGCCTCCAAACTCACCACCGAACCAAGCTCCACCGGTCCACTCCTTTCCTACCACCGAACCAGGTGACCACCGAACCGAAGCTTCTCCATCCTTCTCTCCAAGCATAGCCGAACCAAGGAATGACGAACCAAAGTTGCCAGTCCAGATTGCTTCAGCCCAAGCCCACCAGCAGCTATAAACATCCAAGACCCCTGCCCCCAGCCTCACTCTATAAATAGAGGGGCAGGGGTACAACAATGGGAGACAAGTTTGGGAGCTCAAGCCTAGAAGGAACTCTCAAACAACTTTAGATACTTGTAATAAGAGCTTTGTACTTGTAATCTAAAGAAAAAAGGAGAATAACATATAAAGTGGACGTAGGCACGTTCTGGCCGAACCACTATAAATCTGTGTGTCTTTTACAGTTTAGTCCCTGCTTTTTACATATTTGCATAAATCACCCAAATCACTAAATACAACATAAAATCAACCAACTCATACGACTTTGGGTGTTTGCGGCCCTTTTTTACGCAAACATTTTGGTGCTTTCACTGAGAAAAACCAGCTCCCGCTACATCGGATAGAAGTTGAATTTGAAAATCTAAGAGTTCAGATCTAAGAGTTATGACGAGACAAACAAGTAGAAGGCAAAGGCCAGAGAGAAGTGAACACCAAGGAAGTCAAGAGGCTTCCTCAGGAGGGAATCAAGCGTCGATCTTCATCACTAGGGATGAGATGGAGGCCATGATGAGAAGATAAGAAGAGATGATCCAGAACTTACTTCAACAAATTGGGCAAATTGGAGCACAAATCCAAGGAGCAACTGGGGTTCAGAACGGGGCGGGACCATCTGGCGCAGCACCAGAGCTAGGGGGCACTCACGCAGAGCATGTTGATCCGACCCCGGGAAGTGAGATGGGGGCATCCGAACCACCTGGTAGCAATAGAGGAATGAACGTTCAGCCAGGGAGGCATACACATGAAAACTCCCGTGGACTTGGGGGGCAGGTCGAAGGCAGTGAACGAGAACTACAGCTTGGATACAATGACAGATTAGCAGAGATGGTTAGAAGAGCTATGAGAGGCGGTTTAGTAAACAGAGACTTGGAAGATGTAAATATGAGTCCTTTTTCTTCTGCGATTAGGATGGCTAGGAACCCACCAGAATTCAAGCTACCATCATTGGACATGTACAACGGGAAAACGGACCCCACGGTCCATCTAATGAAGTATATGAGACATATGGAAGTGCTGGGGGCATCAGAGGAGGTTATGGCCCGGTGCTTTCCAATGTATTTGACGGACATTGCAGCGTTATTGTTTAGGCAACTGGAGAGCGGCTCCATAGGAACATGGGCAGATTTAACTGAGAGATTCATGAGGCAATTCAGGGTTCATATTGCGAGACCCAAGAATGTGATGACTTTGGCAACCTTGAAACAGAAAACTGGAGAGATTTTGAGGAGCTTTCTAACGCGATTTAATGCGGCGGCAGCATCAGTGGATCGACCAGATCCATCTATGGTCATGATGGCGGCTGTATCTGGAATAGCTGGTAATACAGAGTTCAAGAATTCATTAACCAAGGACCCGCCTATGAATCAGGGAGAGTTCTATCATGAGGCTGAAAAGTTTCTGCGTTTGGAAGATGCTAGTGCAGAAAGAGAGGAAGAAGATGACGTTTACGTAATCAAGAGCGGAAACCCACCTGGAAAGGGTGCGGAGACTAGCAAAGGAAAAAGAAAGGCTGAGGATAATGATGACAGGACAAAGTGGCTACGAAGAGAACCACGCTTCACCACCTATTCAGAGCTGAATGAGAGTTTGGAACGGATTTATCAGGATACCAAGGGGCAGGTTCCGTATCGTAGACCAATGCGAAGGGATCCAACCTCTGACGAAAGAAAATCAGATAAGTTTTGTGTATTTCATGAATTGAATGGTCATAACACTAATGATTGTAGGCATTTGAAGGACGAGGTAGAAGGGCATATCAGGAACGGTATGCTCCTTCAGTATGTGAGGAGGCGAACTCCAACGGTGGAGCCAGAGCGACCGCCCTCTACGTCAGCTAGAGGTGACCCTGGATCAAAACTAGGATATCCATGTTGTGTGCGTTTCCACCATGACCGGAGCAAAAAGAAGCAAGCAAGCATACATAAGTCAAGGGTTTCACTCAAAGTTCACATATAAAAGTTCATTCGGCACTCCAACACTCAAGCCCATTCGGCGTCTACAACATATGGTTCATTCGGTAATCATCACCAGAGTCATTCGGCATATCTAGAATAAGGCTTCATTCGGCAGCGTCATCCGGCATTCCCAGTGCCAAAGTACATTCGGTATTCATTCATTCGGCAGTATGAAGCAGAGCCTCATTCGGCATTTAGAGTTCCGGATCTCATTCGGCCAAACATGCCTCCAAACTCACCACCGAACCAAGCTCCACCGGTCCACTCCTTTCCTACCACCGAACCAGGTGACCACCGAACCGAAGCTTCTCCATCCTTCTCTCCAAGCATAGCCGAACCAAGGAATGCCGAACCAAAGTTGCCAGTCCAGATTGCTTCAGCCCAAGCCCACCAGCAGCTATAAACATCCAAGACCCCTGCCCCCAGCCTCACTCTATAAATAGAGGGGCAGGGGTACAACAATGGGAGACAAGTTTGGGAGCTCAAGCCTGGAAGGAACTCTCAAACAACTTTAGATACTTGTAATAAGAGCTTTGTACTTGTAATCTAAAGAAAAAAGGAGAATAACATATAAAGTGGACGTAGGCACGTTCTGGCCGAACCACTATAAATCTGTGTGTCTTTTACAGTTTAGTCTCTGCTTTTTATATATTTGCATAAATCACCCAAATCACTAAATACAACATAAAATCAACCAACTCATACGACTTTGGGTGTTTGCGGCCATTTTTTACGCAAACAGAATCTATAACCAGAATTGGTGGTGCCTTTGAAGTACACTTGATGGATGCTATTATCGGACTTAAGGTTGAGCTTCATGCTCTTAATGATCCACGGCCAAATTGGTGGTGCTAAAGAGAGGCACTTGATCGACCACCCACTTGAGTGTAAAGGTGTGATCGCCTTCTATAAGAGATTTTAGTTGATCTCTTTAAAGCACCCATGAGTTTTCAATGTAAGCGCATGGCCATAAAAAGCGCAAACATATCACGGAGAAGTGTGGATATCAAAAGTGTAATTTTCAATTAAATCTTGTAGTTCAAGAGAAATTCACTACGTGGACAAAGTTGTAGCTTCACTTCTTGTGCATCAATTCAAATCGAAAGATACTGGTGTATACGTATGAAACTTTTCTTTTGCTCGGGCTGTTTATTTTTCATCCGTTTGGATTTTTCTTGTAGTCAGTTGAGGATTGTTGGATAACCACAATAAAACTTTAGTACCATATCGTCTCATATTTTGTTATTCTCTTCTTTATATATTCTTATCTTTACTACCTATTAATTAGACGTGGATGACATGAATTAGCAGGCAAGTTCACATACGCATGCGCGCGCGCATTGGCGCATGTAGCGCTTTGATGATGCGCTTGGTACTTAGCACTTTGCATTGTATTACAATGAAATGAGCTTGGTTGTCCAATATAGTTCCTTCTCTCTTTTTCTCTTTTATTTGAAAAGACAAATCTTTTTATTTGTTTGCCAGATACAGTTGTGATTAATAAACTTTATGAATATATTAAAGAATTGTTATTTCATTGTCCTGACTATTCAAATTTATCACATTTTGAGTTCTGAGCTGTAGTTTCTACACGCACACCTATTTGTAGCTATTTCTTTGTGGAGAGAATATATAAAAAAAGAATCAAATACGTCTTCTTAAAAAAATTCAAAAACTCTAAAGCGATTGTCTTTCTACGTTACTTTTAAATTCTTCAATCTTGAATGCACAAGTTTGAAGTTTGTTGTGTGAATATTGAGGAGCGAACGGTAATCAATAATTGAATCGCGTCAGAATTCGCTTTCAAGACAGTGGTTTGTCAACGTTACAACCTCTCTTTACCACTCTTTGCTATCTTTGCTTACCACAAGGATACAAGAATTAAAAAAATAAATAAAGATTCATTAATTTTATATGAATTGTAAAGAAAGAAAAATATGTTTTGTTTTAGAAAACACCGACGTCGGCTATGTGATTTTAGTGAGAAGGTTTGAAGTTTTGAATGGGCGGAAGAAACAGTAGGTCCAAAGTTATTTTACTGAAATTATAGAAAGATTAATTTAAAGGTGGTCTGTAGCCCAAGAGTATTCTATTCAGCCCAAAAAGATTTACATTTTGCCGCCTAGTTCGCCAACTCCCTCCCTTTTTACATCTTTATTCACCAAAAACTAGGGTTTTATCGTTTCTCAGATACGGTTACAAAATTATAACTGCAGTTCAATTCAAAATTCAATTTACAGCATCAGTTCAAGAAGAAATGTCAAACAGTGAAGAAGTTCCCAAGACTCCAATCCGAAGAACAACAAGAGTATCAGCATCGTCATCATCTCGAATCCCCTCGACCATTCCGAAAGTCTCCGACAGAAATCTGCCTCATTTTGCAGAATCCTCCATCACATTACAAGATCTACTCTCCTCTCTCCCTGGCCGGAATACTCAAATTGTAGAACTTCTGCAACTTATAGGCCCCATAAATTCACCAATGCTTCCAATTTTCATATACGGCAGCACTTCTACTGGAAAAACCACCACCATCCTCCAGATTTTTCGCCATTTAAACCGCCCATTAGTTTACATTAGCTGTAGGTCTTGTTACAGTCCTAGAATTCTATTTGAATCGATATTGAATCAGTTGTTGTGTCACAGGAAGTCCGAAAGTAATGGTTATGCTAGTGCAAAGAAGTGTGAGAAGGCTTCAGAGTTTGTTAATTTGTTAAAAGATGCTATTTTGAGAGTGTTGGGTGAGTTGAACGATCCGAAGAATAGGATGGGTGATAGAAAGATGGTTTATTTTGTGTTTGATAATATGGAGAGTATTAGAAATTGGGATAAGAATGGTGCAGTATTGTCCCTTTTGTTTAAGATTGGTGATATTTTGAGGATTAATGAAGTTGGTTTTATGTATGTCAGTGGTTCGAGCCCAGATGGTTATTATTTAAGTACTGGATCCATTGAGCCAGTTAATGTATATTTCCCTGACTATAAGGTTGAGGATCTTCATGCCATTTTGATGAGAAATCAATCATATCCAAAGCTGTATTCTGCTTTTCTCAGGTATACTTAGAGCTTGTTGTGCAACAACATCTTTAAAATTACTTTAAAAGTAATTATGTGTGGTAGTTCTAAGTAATAGTGATGAGAAGCGTCGCGTAGTAATAAGAACAATGAATGATGGTATGAGAAAAATGTTAGTGAGCAGACTCTTTACAATTTTAATAAACAGCACTTATCCATCTACTATTGGGCACCAAAAATGGGTTATACTTCCACCGTCCAATTATAATACTCACCTGTTAACCAAAACTAACTCTATACACACACACACACACATGGGCAAGGATCAGCTATATCTCTAGTCCTCCTTATTTTCACCGCAATCTCCGAATTAAATAATAGCATAAGGTGACGAGAGAGAAACAATAATTAATTAAATGGAAACGTGTGGTTGAAATCAAGGGGAGACGTGTAGCAAAAATGAGGTGTAGCCAATTATTGTCTTATATATGCGTGTGTTGTATACACACACAAAACTGAAGTTCTTATAACTTTTAGTTGTAAAACATGAAAGAAGTCATAGAGCTTATGCAAGAACAACTTCTTATAAAACTATAATATTTGAACATGTAAGTTAATTTTTTTTATAAAATTTGCAATGAGACATAAGCAAGTTCTTGTTTACAAGTTAACTTGGTTGATGTTTGAAGTCAAAAAATTAATATGTTGTCACACACCTTGAGTTACAAAAGTAATCTATAAGTGTTTTTTTTTTCTACTAATAAGCTATTTTCTGAACCTGCTCTGATTACTAGCCATATGTATTATTATGTTTGGTATCTTTTCTTTTATGTTTAATATATGCTGTATATGTTTTGTTGTAGTGCTGTGTTGAAGCCATTTTACAGAATTACTAGGCGAGTAGATGAGTTATCGATTGCATTAGAACCCTTATTCAAGATATACTGTGATCCTCTGGATGATTTGAAAGTTGTTCCTGACGAAGCCATGAAAAGAAGATTGTTTGACAATGTCCAACCTCATTTGGTAGCTGCATTGAATGAAACACTTAAAGTGCCTGTATGGTCTTCTAATGAATTCTCTAATGTAGAAGCTGGTAAGCAATGGCATACAAGGAAGTTGAGGGAGGAGACTTGTAAGGAGTTAGAATTTCACATGTCCGCTTCTGCTAAGTACCTTCTTTTGTCTGCGTTTCTTGCTTCGAGAAATCCTGCTACACTTGATGCTTCATTATTTGACTCAACTGGAGGGTTTGATAATAGAAAACGAAGGAGAAAGTATGTTTCTTATTTATTCAATTGACTGGCCTCTTTTATTTCTGTATACTGTTTTTTATTGATTTGGTTTTGAATATCTTCTGTACTGGGGATAATGATGCTGAAATCATCTTCTATCCATGGTAGAAAAAGCTTTCTATGATAGTTGTGGTTTTAAATAGTTTTAAGTGCATAGTAACGAGGAAAAAGTTTTGGATTGATAAGTTGAAATCTTGATAAAATTTAGTGTATTTTTTATATAAAATTTAGTTGAAGAAGATGAAACAAGTCATGTATTTATTACTTGCTGGGGAAGCAAGTTTTTTCTATATCAAATTTTGTCTGAAAGGACTTGCTCCACAGGCATCAAGAAACACAAATAAATAACTAGCAAGTTTTTTTGACTATTTAAAAGCAGTTGTCAAGCCAATCCCAAATTGTTTGGGAATAATGGCTTTGTTGTTGTTGTTAAAAGCAGTTGTCAAACATGCTTCAGGAGTCCTTTTGGAAACAAATTCACTGACTAAAAGGTGTTTTGAGTTGTAATTTTTTTAAGAAGTTTTGATCAAGTCGGCTTGCATGGATAGTGCTAAATCAAGTTTTGATCAAGTTGGCTTGTTTTTACCGAGTTTTGAAATGTAACTTCAATCATTCTTTAGTAGTAAAAATTAGTGTTGCTTGGATAGATAAGTCAAAACTTTGATCAGATCTTTTTTGTGTAAGTTGAAATAAATAAATAAGCAAGCATCTGTTGCTTATAATTATCCACCGATTAGCATTTTTAAGTAGTTGTCAAACACAATAAGTTTCACAAGTATTTGTAAGTAATCATCTCTACTTACATATTAAAAGGTAATATGACATGTTAATTTTTTTAAACAGTTCTAAGACATCAAACGACAATAAAGAGCTTACTGCACAAGAAACATTCATGAAGGGGCCTGGAAGTTTTCCACTGGAAAGGCTATTAGCGATATTTCAGTGTATCACTTCAGTCGACGATTCATATGAATCCGAATGTACAGAAGAAGAAAGTACATCGAGAAATGAAAAAATTGGACTAATGTCGGATGTTCTATTACAATTGTCCACTCTTTGCAATGCAAACTTTCTGTGCAAAAGCGGGAGTTGCCAATTGGATGTGTCTACTAGATATCGATCTACTGTTGATGAAGAACTCGCCCTTAAGGTTATTTTTTGCTGTCTATTTCGCATTTACTTGTCTTTAGATTTTTTATTTATTTAAAAGTTTGGCGTGTTAATTTGTTTTGTTGTAGGTTGCCAGGAGTATAAACTTCCCTCTTTCAAAGTACATGTACAGATGATAACACATGAGCTGTGTTGCATGGTAAAAAGGTAACTTCTATATAATGTTTGTTTTCTAATCTTTCTCCGAAGGTAATTAATGGTGGCTAACGTTATCATCTTGTAGGTTGTATGAAACAGCGATTTGATTCTGCAGTTGCCATTCAAGTGAAAATTTAATAGCTGTTATAGCCCAAAGAAAAAAATGTGTATTATGTGTTGCTGGTCTGTATGTTAGTCCAGTAGTATAAACTTGTGTAAACTGTTCAAAAGTTGCACAAGTTACTGTTTGTGTTGAATTTGATTGCACACTCAATAGAATATGAACTAAAATTTTGAATGTAATTGAAGTTTATAAATTAAATTTACAATGTTTTGGTTAAATGTTGCATAGATTGAATAAATGAAATCAGTCATAGAAACCAATAGAAAACAATGCTTAAAAATAAAGAGATGAGATGGTACAACAATTTGGTTTACGTTCACCTTGTGATTTTATTGCTGATTTGCTTTCTTTCTTGTCTACCGTGGTTGCAGTAAACGATAACAAGGAAACTATTGGAGGGGTTAAGAAAATCGTAGAATTTTGATTTTTTTTTTTTTTCGCTTCTGCTGATCCCTTCGTTTGAGCAACTCTGGGATGTTTATAGCCTTCAAAATCGCTGTTTGGGTAGAAAATTTTCTTACTAGACATGATTTAGAAGTTTAAACAAGTTCGGGACCGTATGTCTAAATGATTGGGTCAAATTGACCCACGGGATCAAATTTCGGTTGGCCGTATCGGTAAAATTTTGAATGCCACTCCGTGTTCCTTTGAGCGCCTCACATAGTGCAATTTTGAGTGGGGCCATTAATGGTTCGAGTCAACTTGGGTTTAGGTTGATTTTAAATAGGTTGGATCAACCAGTTTATTAAACTGGTCAGGAATTGCTCAACTCGAGCCCGATCCGATTATAAACGGGTTGATCCGATCTGATCCCTCTAACCTGATTATAACCGGATCGGGTCGTAAACAGGTGGGTCAATTCGTAACGGGTTATAAATGTTACAAATTCGGTTCACGGGTCATAATCGGGTCGAGTCAACCTATATAAGTATAAATGAGTTATAAACAGATCAAATTTAGGTTTATGGATCATAATCGGGTCGGGTCAACCCAAATAAGTATGAACGGGTCAAATTCGAGTTTTCATAATTGTGTCGGGTCAATCCATATAAGTATAAATGAGTTATAAACGGATCAAATTCAGGTTCTCATAATTGGGTCGGGTCAACCCATATAAGTATAAATGGGTTATAAACGGGTCAAATTCGGATTCACGGATCAACCTGAAATCCACACGTTTCTAAACGGATCAAATTCGGGTTGATCTGGAAATGACCCGTCAACTTAATTGGTTGGACCGGCTAATTTCTGCGTAATTTTCGAGTCGTGTTTCTGGTTTTGACAGCCCTAATTTTGATCCTTCTCTCTTTATTTGGACCGTCTTTTTTTCTATTCAAGCCCACCAATTTATACCACCATTTGGATTCCATTTTCGATCATCGTTTGTGCTTTATTTAAATGTTTTCCGACTCTTTTGTAAGTTTGTAGATGTCAAGCGTTAAGTGTATGTAAAAACACATTCTTTTGTATGTAAAATCACATGCTTTTTTGTGATGATGTTGAGATTGCCTTTGTAATGCATTTCTAACGGCACTTCCCTTAACTACCTGTCTCATATTCTTTTTATGATACATGATGTAACCTTTAGAGTGGAACTCAAAGATCTTTGTGACATATGCAACATAAAAAATGCATCAATTTCTTAGGTTTTCAAACCATATAACGAACTTCCATAGAAATTTAATTTCAACCGCACATTTGAAGGCATTACCTTGGTTCACCATGTACTAAGTTTTAATATTATAAATTAGGCAACGAGAGTGACTTTAAAATTTGGTGTTGGAAAAATAATAAAATATACTATTCAAACTTAGTCTACAAGTTTTTAAATTTATTGGGGATCATATTTGGAATGTTAAAGCACCTTTAAAATCAAAGTTGCATATCTGGCTAAATATTTACAACAAATTGAACACAATTGAATTCTTAAAGAAACGAGGTTTAAGTATAGACAGAAAATGCATTTTCTGTAATATAGATTCAGAAAAATGTGATGCACCTATATTTCAAATTGTCCCCTGGTCAGGTTTATCATTATTGTAAAAACGTTCAAAATTATTAACTTCAGCATCAACAACACTGATTTTAACCGTGACTTCTACTAGAATGATTTTAGATTTCAACAAACTAAAAGTTACAAAATTTTAGTTGATACTATTTTTACTATTACTAGTTGGTACTTTTGGTTTGAGTGGATCCCAAAGAATGTTCAATAACGCTATCGCTTCCATTGATAACCTGATCTACACTAGCGCGCTTTTCAATTACAATTGGCGACAAATGCTAGCTACAAACTGGTCGAAAATGTTCGCGTCAAAGAATTTCTTAAAAATGTAAAATGCGAATTGGCATTTTAAAGGTAAAACATCTTTTACAATAGTGAGAGACGGTATGACCTTAAGCATCGTCCTAGTTGAGCCCTTTCCCAAATATAACAACTCGAACGCTTTACTCTTGTGTGAAAACTAAGTTCATTTCACTCGCGATCGGTTTTATTTCCCATACATGTGTATGTGTGCATGCGTGTGTGTATGTGTTTGTGAGCATACACACATATAAACACACATATATAATATAGGGCAATGATTGACTACATCTCAATTTGGTTACATCTCAATTCTCTCTTGATTTCCACCATATATTTTGAATTAAATAGCATTACTTTCTCTTTCTTCTGACTAACCATATTATTTAATTCAGAACGTGTAGTGGAAATTAAAGGAGAATTGAGGTGTAGGCAAATTGAGGTGTGACCGATCCTTGCCCACACACTCTCTTTTATATGCATGTATAGGAATTGGACTTGTATCTTTGTAGAGTTTTTTCAGGCATAGTTGTGCTTTGCATTGGACGGCTTATGTATGGCATCACCGTTTGGAGATGTAAATCTGTTGAGATTGGATTCCTTTTGATGGCCCATCACGGATTTTGTCCGAAAGATAGTTTATGGTCAGGATACTCTTATATTACCCCCTTGGATCTTTTTTGTTTTCCTAGCCATGCTTATTCATGTTCAAGGGACAATATTTGATTATTCACTGTCATACTTAGCGGTCTATCGTAGTTTATGGTCTATCTACTAACTTAGTGTACATTCTAAGGGCTTTTTTCTTCACTTCATATATACAGAGGGTTTTCGCTATTTGTTAGGCTTGTTGGTATGTAACAACCCGATTGAGTTCATCTTGATTTATCGTTAGTTTAATTAAACAAATCAGATTTAATTGTGCAAAGTTAAAGATCTAATAAGCGAGGAATTGTGTGATTGGATTTTTGGGATAAATTGTGTTTGGAGAATTTGGGTTTAAATTGAATATTTGAGTGAATTAGTATTATAATCTTTTAAAAATTAAAATGGGTATTTATAAAGTGTTAGAATTTATTTTATAAACTTAATATTTTTTTTAGAGAATGAGTTAAATTAGTAAAATTGTGTATTTTCTTTAATAAACGAATTTAGGAAAATATTACGTAAAAGGGATTTGAATGTGTAAATTCTTGTGTAAATCATGTTAGTACTTTTTGAATAATAAGTAATTTTATTTAGAGAGAAAATGATAGACTTTGGAATTAAAATGATTTGCGGGCATGTTTTCTTATTTTAGAAAATGCATAAAGGGCTAAATGATTATTAAAATTTTATTTCATTATCTAATTATCAAGATTAGGTGGTAAACTTAATTTTAGAACACTCATATTAATTTTTCTATGTTTTAATCATTTAGAAAATGGTGTTATGTATAAATGAGATTAGAGAATGATTTAATCCATGGTTCATTTAAATAAAAAGGGTTTGGGTTTAGGTATTTAGTTTAGTCCATTTAAGGGACTTAGTTAATTTCTCTAGGTTGAGAAACATCTCACTTTACGTTAGTTCAAAACACGTAGAAGCTATTATCAAAGAAAAAAAAAAAGAAATTCACAAATTCAAACCTAGGTAGAGAACAAAAACATCAAATTTAAATCCAAATAAATTCCAGAAAAAATCCGAAAAAATCAAGGTAATCTCTCAATCCAAACTACACATCATCTTCAATTCGTTTATTGTTTGGTTGTGTAGAATTTTAGTTTTTGTTTTTTGTATCTTTTGAGTTTTAAGGCATTGGAGAAGAAGAAAAGGAGTAGCAGGCATAGGAAAGCAAGGCAAGTTGCTTAAAGGCCAATAGATGAGTTTATCTCACATTACTATCTCCAAATGAAAGCTTATTCGCTGTTTAGTAATTGATTTAATTTAGGATTGAATTGTTCTCAATCTCGTATGTTAATTTTACCATATGAAACCTTATTTTCTGTTTGCTAAAACCATTATCATATGATCATTTAAATCATCAAAATGTAGTCATTTGTATGCTTGCATGTCTGCTAAGTTAGTGCCTTAGGAGTTAGAAACATCCACCGTCGGAAAAACACTGCCGACGAACCACTGGAAGGCACGAAAATTGCCTGGGGCTTACCCAGGCAATGCCAATGGTGGACCGGTTCTCAAGGAACATGGCATCGATCACGCCCTTGGGTAGAGCCCTAGGTGATGTTTGCTTTCCACTCGATCGCCTGTTCGATCTTTTGTTTGCTCGGTTGTTTCTTTGATTGATGTGTGTTGTTTTGTGTGCTCTATTTCGTATTGATTTCAATGATATTTTGTGTTTTGAATTATAAATTTGTGAATTCATCTTGGAATTATATTCCATAGAAGTGCTTTATGAATATACGATTTTAACCATAAGTTTTAAGGCATAATATCAACTTGAGTTTACAAAATAACGATTTCCAAATCAAACCATTTTCTCATAATCTTTTCAAAGGAAATTTAGAACAACTATATACATGTATATTCATTTTTATATTAATTCGGGTTTTGTCATTTAATTCTTCTAGTATTAAAAAGATATGTAAAGTTGAGAAATAAAGGAGTTTAAGGATTTTAAAGGAGAAGTGTGGAAATAGACTTATACAAATTGTATTAGAAATCATTTCATACGTGATGAACTAGATGTAATTGCTTTCGAAACTATATATGCCAATTCAGGATTTCTTTTGTGACTTTTAATGACTTTTCGTGTAAATTAGCATTCAAGTTAATTATTTTCTTTTTCTATGAAATGAGAAATATACTTAAACAATATAGTAGTAACAAGTGGTTATGTGATATTAGTTATCACTTCATTGTTTAATTATACAACTTGTTTGCGTAGAATATTTGATAGTGGAATTTATTAACTAGTAGTAAATATTTTAGTAACACCAAGTGGTTATGGGTCACACGATGTCACTGTAGTAATTACTATTTGAGAAGTTTATAACATTTCGTGATAAATAGTATCTTGGGGATATGAGTTATTGTATAACTCGTTATATTCGTTAGCTTGATCTTGTAGGCTAGTTGTTCGACCTAGTGGCTTGATGGCGGAGGTCACACTCCGAGTCATGGTATTCATTTAGTTTCTAGCCATATACCACTGAGCCAGCAGGCTGTACTACGGGCTATATTTGATATCATAACAATTGCGCCATCCATTAGTAGGCGTGGCACCTCAGCAGTGCAATGTTAGGTTGAACATATGTTATGGATACCCGGTACCATTAGACTGTAGGAGTTTAGGGGGCTAAACTCCTGGAGCTTTTCTTATTGGTCTCCCCTTAGAAGAGAGTAATTCGCACTAAGAATATCTTGTTCATTGATTTATGCATATTAGCGACCGACAAACTCCTAGTATAGTATTAGTGATCGACCCAACTGTTAGTATGGTGTTAGCGACCGACTAAATTGCTGGTGTCGTGTTAGCGACCGACTGAATTGCTGGTGTGATGTTAGCGATCGATTAAACTGCTAGTGATTATTGTAGTATTTTCGGGTATCCATTCCCGCATTTCTTCGTAATGTTTAGTTTTGGATTTGAATTCTCTCTTCATGCTTCGAAGATTTTGATAAGTTAACGCCAATTTAAAATGATAGTGCCCTGAGAGACTTGATATGATTCGTTTGTGCTTTATGATTGTCCAAGAGAGGATCGTACCCCATGTTTAGTCCACAAAGGGGACATTACCTTTTATTAGCAATAGATTTTTATGGATTTATTTGGTTTATTAATTTGAAATGGCTATTTAGGAGTTTCCATATTTGTATATGATAGTCTTCAATAGACTTGAGTGGTATCGTGATCACTTTTATGTTTAAAAATAAGAGTAATACTTTATGTAAGTAAAAATATACTAATTTATAATTTGAAAGATTATACTAAAATTTAGTTTAAAATAAATTCCAAAAGTTAGGATTGATTATTTTAATTTTAAAAATAAGAGTGATACTTTATGTAAGTAAAAGCACTTATTTCGATGTCTCGATTGTTCAAGCCCATGACTTATACAATCTCATCCTAGAACGTCATACCACAAACTAGTTGAGCTATTTTCATTGACATTTTGTTCATTTAAAATTTAAATTACTTATGATATTTAATTTGGTTAGAATGCATTTGAAAATTTAAATTATATCTTACTGTGATTTTTAACAATCAATTTTTTTTTTAAAAGATATTTGGTCAAATTATTTCAAAAAGTACTTACTAATATTTTTAATTCTAAAATCAAATAATAAATAGCTTAATAATACATATAGTCAAAAAAATTTTTTTTGTAGTTTGCGAGTATTATTTCAACATAATATTAATGTTAATATTTAATTTAAATCTAATGTAGATGCACATACACACATAATATAATTAAAAACGGTTAAAATTTGAAAATAATCACAATCTTTATTTTAATTTTTGGAAACACATTGACATGAAATTTTATAATTCATAACATTTAAATTCAGCTATTTTTTACTACACAAACATAAACGCGCGCAATTTTGTTACTACACAAACATAAACGCACGCACGCATGCGCGCATATATAAATTTGATTTAAACTTATTTATTTATTTTAAATAAAAGTTGTTTATTTTATAGTGGTCAAACTATACCAATAGTACTGGCAAATTAAAAATGAAGACTTAAGACTTACAATTTTTTGATTATTAAGCCTAGGTTGTCCACTTTGGACTAATAGATGGACCTTTAGGAGAAATCCTCTACTTCAGTTGTGATTTGCAATCTCAAATAGCTAGAAATGTGTCAAGGAAATGAGATCCCTGGAGTCTGATTACCGTGAGAAACTGAAGCTGATGATGTCACCAGAGATCCACATGTCTCTCAACTAGTTGAAAAATATCTTCACTGTTCAAAATTCAAACAACCTCAAACCATTCTCCTCACCCATATGTCAAGCCCCTTTTTATTAAATAAACTAGTATAACCGCACAACGGTGGAGAAACCGACCGTTCGATTGTATAACTTTGATAAGAAATATACATTTAAAAAATTTGTTAATATTACTTAAACATTAAGTGATAATATGTTGGAAAATAATAAATTGAGATTTGAATCTGAAAATATGAATTTCAAATTTAAATATTAATCAAAACATTCAAAATTGTTGATTTGAAATTGAAAATTTTAAAATTTTAAAATCATAATAGATTTGAATTTGAAATCTTTGATGCGCAAAATAAAAGGAGAAAGTTTAGGGAAACCGCGATGAGACAAGATCCACGTTTTTAGAGAAACCGCGGTGAGACAAGATCCACGTTTTTTTGTCTTCAGGAAAATTGATTTTGGCTAGTAGAAGTAGGCAAACCTCCCTACGGTCGGTTTGATAATAATTTATTTAATAATCTTGGCATTTTTTAAGTGAATAAATATTCAAATCTCGACAAATTTAACTTTTTCAAAAGTTTGTTTAAATTAAATAAACGTATAACGAACTCAAACCAATAGAACAAACAAACTACGAATGTAGATCCATGGTGTGCTTGGATTTGTCGCCGCCTCCTCTTTCATCTATTCTCTCCTGCTCTCCTCCTCAAATCAGTCACTTCCTCTATGCTCATCTACAACGACCTCTTCGTCCTAGCGATTATTCCCATCCTTCGAACGGTGTCTCTCCCTACAGATTTTGTACTCGTCGCCTCTTGTTAGTTTCAGCCCCTCTATTGTTGCCTTTCGACTCTACGGCAAATTTCCATGCAATTTGGAACCTTTTAACTGCGCTTTGGTTGCCCTCCTCCTGACCCCTTAGTATTCTCATTTCCACATTCACTGCCTTGATGCGTTTGTGGTAATGTATAAGAAATGATTTAGTTAGGGTTTGGGAGTTTTGGGTTTATCTTGTTTGCTAATGGGTTACTGGCTTTTTGGTGGCTTGGGGTTATGACGTGTGGCGGTTCTGGGGTGATGGTGGCTGTTTCGCTAATGTGTGATTGTATGAGTGAATGCTTTGCGTATTTGTTCGTATAAGTACTCTAAGACGTATGTGCTAAAGTTTCTTTGCCTCACACATATTCTAGTTGTTCTGTAAAAAAATGGACGGGCCACTCTAAAAATTGGTTTTCCTAAATAAAAATATAAAATAAATGTATACAACATTTACATGCATTTTAAATTAGGAACTTTTATAATTATGTTAGTACATAACCATTACATAAAATTATCTTCATAGTAATTCAAAAAATTCATAAATTATTTAATTAAATATATTTGGGTTAAATACCAAATGTCATGATTGTATAATTCAAAGGTGTGAACATAGCCTTTTGTAATGTTCAAACAATTTAAATAGTAAAGGACGTACGGACTTAGTTGAAGCACGTAGTAGACACAAGTTCAGTTATTTTATTAACCATCTAGGTCGGGTCTTACTTTCAATCATTTTTAAGCTACACCATTAGACAATGATATATTGTGCACATATGTCTCTTCATCAATTCTGTGCCACTTAGATGTCTGGAGTTCGATCAATGGTCAATGCTCTAACAGTATGTGTAGTTAGTCATAAAATTTCACCTTCAAAGTCCTTAATTCAATCTAATAACATTCATTAAGTAATCATATTACTCTGGCCAGAGATATATAACTTTGTGTCAAATTCTAATAACGGTGACACTAACCTTTTGTATAGAAGGATAATGAATCGTCACTTGAGTTGTGTTTCACTTTATATGTCTCGATACATACCCAACTATGGTCATAATGTGAATCAATATCACGTGATTGACCATAATAAAAGTAAGTACTCTACTCATAAGATCCCCGTACTATCAAGCCCAAAGATGATTGCACATCGTCATGTGAGATCTTGTATTTCACTTAGATACGATAACTTATAAAAGTCTCTCACCGAGTCATTTTATAATCATTCCGAATGACTACACATATGTGAACTATTGTTGCGCCCAACAATTATGGATAAATCACTTTCCATCGAAGGGATAACGTTACACTAATCGTATAGGTATACCAATATCCCATTCCTGAAATGCCAAATGAGTTGAAATATTGAAGGGTAAGTGTTTTATTGGTACGATCCAATACTTAAGGTTAGGAACTTTTTCGCAATTGCGGTCGACTAAACAATTTGTCTTATGGATTTTTATTTGTATGCTATAATATGCTCTTAAAGTTACTTATCTATATTAAATCACATTCAAAAGAAAATAATACCAAAATGTATATTTTTATTTCGAGCAAGATTTTTGTTACAAGAGTTAATTTTGTAAATTCTCCTACGGCGTACCATTAACTCTGTTTATTCTATCTAGTTAATTATCAATAACCAGTTCCACCATGTTAAATTATTTTTTACCGAAAGCCAACATCATGTAATTCCTTTATTTAGTTTTTAATCAATTCACCTTGTAAAATCTTTCTAATTAGTTTCCCATGCATCACGTATTTACTTCTTCAATTTCTTTTGCATTTTTCCTTCATTCATGAGTCATTGACTGAAAATTTCAAACCTGACATGGACCCAATCCATTAGTGGTATCCCAACTTCGTTTATTTAAAACGTTCACTATAATAACAATTTTGTACCTATCAATAAAGTTTCAGTGGAATTTAACCCAAAAATCTAAAGGTAAATTGATTAATGTGACTATTTTCTGCAAGTTCTCAAATCCATCATTGAATTATGAGTTTTATTATCGTCGAGGTTAGTGAATTTTTGTAATTCTTTGTAACGACGCGTTAAATTTATGATATTTAATAAAATGAATTAATATAATTTCTAATTTGGTTAAGAATAAATGTAGAAATTTGGTATAGTGGTTGCAATTTAGTGTAACTATAAAATTTTATGATAATAGATGTGGATAATGTAAATTTTCACAACTTGATTTAAAGTAATTTTGAAGAAACAAATAAATGTTGAATTTGTGAATGTTAGTATAAATATTAACTTAAATGGTGTTCATTAATACAAAGATGTAATTAGTGTAGATAGTAATAATTTATGCCTGTAGTGAAAGGAAAAGAAAACTAATAGAAACATAAAATTTATTTTATGTAAACAAAAGTATAGTTTTGAACAAACTTATGAAAATTGATAGAAACAGTGTTTGTAATCAGTTTGGTTATTTTATATTTGAAAGATAGAGATGTGTAAATACGTTAATGAATATAAAATGGGAAGGAATGGTAGAATGAAAAGAATATATATAATAATAAGCATTTGATTCAATTAAGGGAATTAAATTATAATAAATGGTCATTTAATAAATTCAACGTTTGTGAGAAATCATAATAGTTGTGTAAAATGTGTACAAACTTGGATTTGGAAGTTTATTGGATTTATAACGGTTTTGTTATTAAGTGTATGAGTTTAAAAGTTATTCCCTTTTGTAAAGTAATAGAAGAATGCATAAAGATATAAACAGGGCTTAATAGAATTGACACTTAATGAACTGAATAAATTACCCATTTATGTAGATATGTATAGTGGACTATAAATGGCCTAAGCAAATATAAAATGGAATAATCATTGAGATTTGTACTATGAAAATAAATAGTAACATTTATTTGCAAGGAATAAAAGCCTATTTAGGTGACTAGAATTTGGAGTAATGACTATTGTATGTTACCTACCCTTGTTTCTTGTTAATTTAGATTTTGGGAATCAAATTCAATTTATCCGCCAATTTACCGCAGTTATAGTGAAATGAATTGGTGATTGAGAAATGTTAAATACAAATAAGATGTAAACCAAAGAAAATCCCATTTGTAATAAATTATGTAGAATAAAGTAAAGAAACTAGGAAATGAAAATGTGAAAATGTGGATGCAGTGAGATCTTAAGTGACAATAACTTTGTTAGGCAAGTGATAACGGAATTTTGTGTATAACCAAATAAAAATCCAAATTTATTTGAAAATAAATTGCAATCAATTGAATTTATTGCAATTTAATGGATTTAATATTTAATAGTTTATGTAATTATTATTTGGAAGAAATTGGAGTTATTTGTAAAAAGGTATGAACCTAATGTTAATTTTTCTATGGGATTGACAATTAATATGGAATGAAAAGAAGAAGATTTGGGTCAGTAAAATTTAGAATTTATGCATAATAAAACGGATTCTAACGTTAATTATGACGTTATTGAGTTTAGATTGGAATTGGTAAACATTTGAGTGAAATCTTAAACTAATGTTCATATTGACAACAATAACTTAGAAATATAGAAAGGAAGTAAATCTAATAAATTTATCAAATTCATAATGTTGAATTCATTTGGATGGGAATTAATAAACAGTTGAGAAAAAGGAAATGGAAATAAAAGTTTATTTATAATTTGGGATTTAATTTATGGTAAAAAGGTTAATTGCAATTAAAAATGAGTTGAAATGGAAATCAAGTTATTTATTTAATTAGATTTAAGATGAGAGTATAAAAGTATAAGGTTAAATAATTGGGTTTTGAGAATAAAATTTATAATTCCCAAATAATAAGAAGTGCAGAGATTAACACTGCAAATTGATATACTTATAGTTTTTAATTCACATCCAAGCTTGCTAAATCATTTGGAATTGATTGGATTATATAAGTAATGAAATTTGGCCAATATTTAAAGTTGAAAGAAAATTTGGATTTTTATGATTTATTTTAATTTATTTAATAAATATTAAAAATAGCCATTTTGGGCACGGACTCGGATTTCGACGAAACTAGTTTCATCGGATCCGTATCGGTGAATTTTTATAGGATTTCAAATTTCGTATCGATCGGACTTGTCGTTTAATCGTACGGACGCGAAACGCCTTGAAATCAATTTTATTAAAATCAATTTGAAATCAATTTGGAAATCTTGTTTTCAGCATAACTTCTTCATACGATCGAATTTGGTCGCGAAACTTTTTCCATCTTGTTCAGAATATTTTAAAACACCTATTTGGATATATAGTTTTAACAAATTCGGCTCCGGAGGCATAGCGGGCTTTTTGGGCCATAGTTTATTCCGTACGTTCGCGTATCCAGTCTAGCTACCCTACCTCTAGCCTATCTATAAATATACAGCTATAAACCCTAGTCTCTATTCTTTTGCTGTACGTTCATTTCTTCACTCTTTTCTCTTCCCCAAATGTATACATCTCAGATCCAATTCCAGATCTATCCACAGTTCAAAATCAAAAGTCAAAACTCAAAAATTTCAGAAAATTCCAGAAAAAATATATGTTGATGTTTTCGATACGCGTAATCTCATGGTGAAATTCGTTTTTCAATTGGAGCTGTCGTTCATCCAGAATAAATTCAAACAGCCCCAAAACCGTTCATCATCATCGCACAAAACTTCATCGGATCGAGAAACGGTTTCTGGGTATTGGAGAGGGGACTGAGGGGGTCAGATCTATGTTGTTTGTTCGTCATTTCAACGGTCAGATGTTCGCCTAAATTCGATTAGGGTTTAAAACCCTAGAGAATCACGCGGCGGCCGGCAGCAAGGGGGAGGACCGGACCTATGGTAGAGGGGGCGGCAGGTCTAGGGGTGTGCGATGGTGGTGGTCGCGTGCTCTCAGGTGGCCTGAGGTGATGGCTATGGGCGGTCAAAGGCTTGGTCAAAGGGGAGTTATGGGTTTCGGTTGCAACCTGTAAGGGCGTGCGTTCCTGTACATGTTAGGTTAGTTCACGTGAGAAGAGGAGATGCATTCTTTTGTGCTGACGTGGCTAAGATAGGTTGTAAGTTTAATTCGCTATTTAATTTTGTTTGCAAATCGATTTTTCGTCATAACTTTTTCATACGACATCGGATTCACACGATTTTTTTTTGTTAGGATCGTAATTAAATTTCGGATCCAATGACGCTGGTTTGGACGAATTCTGAGACCGTCGAATTTTTGAGTTTAAATTGAATTTAAATTCGATTTAAATTCAAAAGGTGAGTGTTTTAACCCACTCACAACTTCTAAAAGTTTTTATGTTTGTTAAATTAATTTTAGAAATGAATAGAAATTTATTTATGAGTATTTGGCATGTTTATTTCATTCATATCTGTTGAATTGCATTTATTAAATTTAACTGTTAATTTAATTTATTTATTGCGTATTTATTTACAGTTATAATTTATTTGTTTGCATATAAACTGCTAGTTAACAGTTATATAAATTATTACTGAATATAAAATGTTAGATTAATAGTTGTTAAATTTAATTTGAATATAATTGACAGTTATTACCTGCTATATAATCTCATATATATATTGATTTTGATTGATATTGATGGATGATTGTGATTTGGACAATGGATGATGTTGATGAATGGATGTTTATTTGATATCATTAAATTGCAAGTTATCATGCATTTTTCATTTCATTCGGGATTGTGGTTTGAAATGATATACAACCGCAAAATTTTATTTTTAAATTGCGGATTGAAATGATAAATATCCGTATCACTTGACCATAGGATAGAAAATTATATACAGGCACCGTGGTCTATATATAAATTATTTTAAAAGTGATTTCTATGGTTTGGATGGGATACGGTTTATAAAATTTAATTTTGATATTTTATAAAATATTTTTCTTCGAGATATACACATATGAAGTTAAAATTTTAAATTTAAGCTGTGTATAAACCTGTTGAATAAAATGATAAAAATTTGAGAAAATGGAATTTGGTGATTTATCTTATATGTTTAAATTTGGAAATTTTAAGGTATGATATTTATAAATGGATTTTCCAAGATTTACTTAAATAGAATATTTTAGTATAATTTAAATTTAAGAAAATAGTTAATTTCTAGAAATTGGAGTTTTATTTATAGATTTTATGTAAATATTCAAAACTAAATAATAGAACATTTAATTTGTTGAAAGAATAAATTCCAACTTTAGTTTTGAAATATTAATACTCCAAATGGATATATATATATATATATATATATATATATATATATATATATATAAATAGAAATTGAAGTGGTTTTGGAACTTGAAAGTGATATTTAAATTTGGTAGACTTTAAATAAAGAAGTATATTTGTAAAGCCCTGGAAATAATTTCTTTACAAAGTAACCTTAAAAGTAAACCATTTATTTTATATACTGTTGAATATCCAAACCATTCAAGTTTTAGAAGTATGGTTTTAAAAGTATGAATTCTGAAATATTATGTTTTGAAAATATAATTCAAATGTTTGGTTTCCAGATATTTATATTTTAAACCGGTATGATTTTGGAAAAAGAGTTATATTTGAGATAAAATGATATCATATTATTTTGGGTTTTTAAATTGATATCGAATTCATAGTTTTGAAATGGAAAATTTATTCTGGTTTTTAAAGTATAAACTACTTTTAAATGACCGCGGTGTTATAATAACGATGGGTTGGCAAAGAGACCGGGATCGGATATGGACATACTCTCTGTCGATACCGAAAACCACTTTGACTAACCGTGTACGCGGTGGAGATTCCAGAATGAAGTAGGTTGGTGGCGACGTTTCCTGTAAGGTAAATACGTGGACCCAACTCCCGTGAGTTGGCATAAGGTGGCTAAAACAGGAGCGATTGACGGGTTAATGAGGTCATTCCTCTGATCGGACACTCCTCTTCGATATTATACTTTGACTTGGATTGATTCAGTGGCCACTTCTATTTTGATTTTGGGGAGTTTGTTCGAGGTGGGCGGTAGCTGCGGCTACGCGTTACCATCGACCCAGAAGCGTAATTGGTATATCTACCCTGGCATTGCCTAGTTGTGCCGTGTCACCTACCCTATCGCGCCTTGTACGAGTTTGGATTTCTCCCGTAGCCCGTGTGGTATCCTCTGGTGGCTTCCCGATCAGGAGGGACTATGATATTGGATGGACTACTGGGACTATTACGTGTTAAGGTGGAAAATGTAAAGCCTTAATGCTATTTAAAAGTATGTTTATTTTACTATAGACACTATTATAATAGCGCAATATACTACATAGTAAATAGTTTAACGGATCCTTAGGAGATGTAAATCCCGAACATCTTTTGAGTTATTGCACTCATATTTATTTCTGTTAATTTAACTCACATAAGATCTTTTAGTTCTGACTCGAGTGTTTTTGTCTTTTCAAATTCGCTCGGGTCAGTCCGAGCGTTTCAGGATCGAAGACTTTAGCTTTGGAGGACGAAGACGAAGAATTTGTATTATTATTATTTATAGTATTGCACTACACTCACACTGTTCCGCTGCATTGTTATTGGTATGTGTAACTCTGATATGTATTATATAAATGTTTGTAAACAGTTTTTTTTTATTTATATAAACTGTATATTTTCTTATTATATTTTATCCTTCCGCTGTGAGATTCTATTTGTTTATTTCTTCTCTGTTTTTTTTCTTATTTACCCCATAACAATCCGCCCTTGCGTATGCTTTGAATTGGGACAAGTGTCGGTTTAAATCGTGCGAAAAGGCGGGATGTTACATTCTTAGAGTTATTGAATCTGAGAGATGAGCATGTCATATTTGATCCAACGTTTGTTCATGCCACTTTCTATGTCTCCCCTCCTCGACCACCATGCAAGCTCTTTAAACCCCGAGTTTGCCCTTTTACATAGTACCTAGTGTTGAGGCTTTTTCGTTTGGCAGTTAAATTGGGTAAATTTAAAAGAGTCCCTTATTGAATCTTTGACTGACTTACATAAATGAATAATTTTTCATCAAATCAAATTTAGTTTCACTCAATGTGTTTTTATAACGTATAGCATGTGTGTGTATCAACCAAAGAGACGTTGCATGTAATAAAACATAGCAAATGGAACTATACCACTTACGTGCAAAGAGATGTTGAATATAATAATCCCAGGTTGTGCTTGATTTTTGGGTTTGGATTTTTCTACCATATTGTTATCAGTCCCTTTTGCATTTCACTATAATGGTTTTTGGTCAAAACTGACGTTCTCTTTGGTGTCAATAGGCTATTGCTTGCTATGGCTATCGGGTAACTTATAGTTGTTTTCCTTGCAACTTACTGGTGTGACTGGAGCATGGTGGTGCAATCTTCACATTTTGTATACTATTAAGGAATTTGTGTGACTGCCTATGTAGCTTTCTTGGCTTAGTTCTTTGTTTTAACCATTTCAACGGAGATATTGGTTTGTTAAGTTGTCTTTTTCAATTTTGTGCGCTGTAGTTAGAGTAAATATGGTAACATTATTTTGTTTGTTAGAAGGGTTTGTAAGTTGTATGTATGCTAAGTGCAACACGTTGAGTCTTTGTGCTCTGTAGACGTATATAGCTGCTGAGGTGTACTTACCTCACACCTGTAATAATTGTTGTTAAAGTGTCACGATCACTATAATCTGGCCTGCCTATGCAAAATAATAATATTTTGTTTTGCTTGTCAATACACACACATACATATGGTTATTATGATTTATAAGCAATTATGCATACATATAATGTACAAATACATATGTATATGAGGTCCTTTGTATAAATATCCATGCATATATATATGCACATGGTATGTATGCATACATATTAATATCATATGTGTGTATGTATATGTATATATCATTATTAACTTTAGCTATTTAAGTTTGACAAGATTTATAATTTAGGAATTTAACTCATCACATAATATATATATATATATATATATATATATTTATATGTGTGTGTGTGTTAAGTGAATGCTTTTATTAATTATGTAAAGGAGTATATATACATTAACAAATTAGGTCAAAGAAAATCTGTCAGAAGTTATATGTAATATAACAAATAAATGTTATCCACCACTTATAGGGGCAACGATTTGTTAAGCAAACGTAAGGTCACATGCAACATGATAAGCAAGTATTAACACCCATTAGAAAATGTGAAGGATTTATGTACCCCTTTTAGGGTTTAGAGAGTTACATAAAATCCAATGGGAAACTTATTATAAGGGATGCAATATACCAATGTAATAAGTATAAGAACGTACGTAATATGATAATATCTACTATTAAGATAAATTTGTATTAATATATTCAATCAAAATTTTATCAATTGAAGTATACATAATGAAAAATTAAAGATTGGTAAAGGAATGTATGTTCATCCAAAACTAATTCTTAGCATATTGTCGCTACAGAGCCCATGATGATAGCCCAAGTGAACAGTCGTCTAAATTTTGAATCTAAGTCCATTTAAGGTTTTACTTGCTTAATGCCATTTATTATCCATATGAGAATGATCTTTATAGATAATGGATATTCGATCCATATTTGATCATATGTAATAGTTGTATTGTGAAAAGTATCATTTTTAATGTACGGAGTTTGAATGATTTCATTTGAATAAAGCATGTAAAACGTAGTACAAGATCATATCCTTCATGTGATTAAGTGTATTATGATTCTTGTTGATTTGGAAAAAATTCTAAGACTGGAACTAGAGAGGTCTAATTAACTTAGGTGTCGGTTTGAACCAATTAATCAATTGCAAGATCAATCTACTTATTTTGTTAAGGGTGAAAAAAGCAATTGAGTAATGGAAATAGGTCAGGACATCATAGTTAGGTTTTCTCCTAGAGGTACGACCTTTGAGGAAAGAAGATGGAAATTCAAAGTGATTGTGGCATTGATGGTACTGTTGGTATAAAGAGATGGTGATTGTCACCTCGGGTTCATGAAGAGACGTCGGATTTGGAGTTATAGGATATATTAGAAGATGCTTAATAAAGGAACATGAAATATGATTTTAAGTTCTAATACAACTTTGTAAAAGCTCTTCTTTTATGAGTTCTGTTTCATGGAGCTTTTGGATATTGGATCTGAAATCTTGATTGTGAAATAATTACAAAAAATGAGATAGAACTCCTATTGTAAAATGTGATAGAACTTCGCATTGTGAGGCTACAATAGTAGTAATGGAAACAGTAGGAGCTTATAAAATAACATTTATTAATGGACAAATCTAAGTTAGAATAAACAATTTCAATAATACCAAATTATTTTGAAATAATAACTATTTTTTGATTTGATCGAAAGTAAACACGGTTTATTTGTATAAGAATGTCTTATTTATGTTTGATATAAAATAATATTGTGATGCTATGTCTTGATAGTATTCGTATTCTAGACTATGTATTAAGTTAGTTAAAGATAATATATAAGCATCTAAATATTAAGTATAATTAATTTTAGAACTGTAAACCATGATATAAATGGTTGATATATATATATGTATGTATGTATGTATGTACGTATGTACGTATGTATGTATGTGTATGTATGTATGTATGTATTACACCAAGTATGAAGAATTTCTTCCTTTTACATGATTATGAATCATGTTATACTTATAAAATATGTCTTGAATGATCAATATCAATGCTCAGATTTGGTGGGAGCATGATAAGAGTTGTTGAATCATGAGGGATCTTATAGGGCCACCCAAAAGGAGATTTGGATAGAATAACAAAAATATCGGTCTAAAATAACAACATCATATCCACCTACTCCATATTTATTCATGGTTGAAATGTGTAAGGTACAACCTCTTTTATACTGATACATAAAGCCAAATATCTATGACAAATTCATAGAGTATATATGGAAGTATATTTGAAGACATGCAAAAGATTGAATAAAGTGAGTATATTGGATACGAGAATCAATAATGCCTAAAATAGAATGTGATCTTATCTCAAATGTTACTTCTCCTTATGATACATTATGATGTGTAAGGACCAATTAAATTATGTTATACATGATCTGCTTTGCATAAGTAAATTTTAGTTAAGTCTTTCTCAAGGGATATGTATTTATAAGTAAATACATATATCAAATCTTCTACTATCTAGAGCTAAGTTCACAATATCAAATAAGATATGACAGAGGAGAATTTTTATCTTAAAAGGTTTAAGGTACAAGCTTTCAAATAAACATGTATAACATGAATTGCATAAACTCAAAAATAGATTTACTGTCATATGAATTATATATGATTTTCGAAGCTAGTTCAATCGCATTAATAAATAAAATTATATTTCAAGAAATGTCACCTTTTAGCCGAGGGATTTCAATCTAGGAAATTAGTGGCAATGTGGTTGACTTTGATAAGATCCAAAATAGTGAGATGAAAACAAATCCTCATATAATATAGGATTGATCTAGCCTAATAAGAACACATCCTACTTGAATTCCTATAGAAAATATCACATGCGAAGAGAGAATGTGATTTTCTTAATACGAGAAGTTGATTGATTGTTTATCCCCTTAATTGCCACCAAATCATGGAGAGTGTAGACTATATCACTTGGCATGATGTTGGTAAGGTCTAGAATGGAGTCCAAGTATAGTGACAAAATATAATTTTGAAGGTAGTTGCCGAAGGGATATGATCCATCAGCTGCAAATAGTTGTAACTGGAAAGTTATAGACTTATTAAGCAAGGTAGTAGGATAATGATTTGATCAATTCAAATTTTGAAACTAAAAAAATCAATTTCATTGATCATCATACTTGAATCCATTAGGACTTTGCTAGAAAGTTATCGCACATAATGGATAAGAATGTTTGGTGAGCGTATGTTATGATTAGTTATCTGAACGAAAATTCAGAGAAGACTGTTAGCATGTCACATGTCACATGTCACATTCTAGATGTATCGGGCTGGTGGGAGTGATAGAGAGCTCATGAATTTAAGATTAATTTTAATATCAAATCTAATATCTAGAGGTTGGATCATGTAATATGACTGAAAGAATCAAAATGTTTGATCGGAGACAAAGTGCAGAGGAAGCTTACACCTATAATAAAGAAAAATGAAACAATATTAAATCTCTTCTAAGAATATATATAAACAACAAGGTTGTTCTTGATCAAAGATTTGATACCAATGTACCATACATGTGATATATTGCATATCATACTACATAATATATTAAAGTTGTTTAATATAAATTCCAAACAAGAAATGTTCCTATGGAATAGGGTATATCACATAGGTACCTTATGCATTGTCAATACGTTCCATCACGTATTTCATATTACTAAATCAGATTTTTCATGCATTTGATGCAGAAGCGTAATGTGTATCAAGTTTTGGAACCATAAGTTAAAGTTGAAGTATTCTTGGGTATAAATACCGAGATTTTTTTATAGAAACTGTAAAATCCTTGAAAAGGATGTTCATATTAAAACTTCATTGGTGATTTCAAGCATAGTATGAATCTTTTCATCAAAAATTAGATAAACACCCGATTGGATATAAGTAGAGAACAAATGAAGAAATTAAGTGGAAAATGAAGTAAATAACACACAAGGATTTATAGCAGTTCGGAAAAGCTCTAGCCTATGTCCACTTGAACTTTGCTAATGATTTTTAAAGATTTTTAAACTGCGCTCTTACAACTTATTGCTTACAACTCGGTGGGAAATCAACAGCGTGACAAAGTAAAACCAAAATTTTTAGAAAGCAGAAAAAAGGATCTCGATTTGATGCCCCTCTTCTCCAATTTATAAATGTAGATCAGCGATATGGGCTTCAAACTTTGCTAACCACATTCTCCACGTTCTGGAGGAGGTTCGGGGAGAATATCGTGGCCACATTCTCGAAGTGGCAGTCATCTCGATGCCAAGTTATGCCCCCACAACTCGGTGCCGAGTTGTTAATTGTCTTATTTTCTAAGATTTGACTTCATTCTTCTGTCTTCTTGAATAGAAACTCTATAGTCAATCTCGCTTCACTCCATGTTGTATGTTATCTATAGTTCTCCTTTTATCCGCCTTTAGTTTGCTTCATTCGCTAGCTTCCATTACTTGGTACCGAGCTGTGGAGCACAATTCGGTACCGTGTTGATACTTGTGTTATTTCAAGTGGAGTTTTCTCTTAATAGCTTGACTCTTTTGGAAAATTGTTAGCTTCCATTGTGTTGTAAGCAAGAGCCTGCATAAATCTTTGAGATTTGGTTAAATTCTGATTTTTTGAGTTATAGTATTGGATTCTTGGGTTTACTATCTGACCATTCGATGGTTCTGACTTGTCTGGATATGGCTTGGTTCAAAAGCAGGATAACCCTTTCCTCCAAAGTATACTTTATTGTCAACAAGGTATGCTTTGGATCGAGACAGTCTATTGACTTCAAACTCTACTTTGAATAGATGTTTCCATTCTCCAAACATTTTCACAAAGCGGTTTGTCCTCTTTTGACCATCACATTACTTTGACTAGCTTTTGGATTCACATCTTTTGCGTAAGTGTAAGAGTTGAAGTACGTTATTTCAGTCGTCACTTAGATTTCGAATGGTCTTTGGAAATTCTTTCTTTGAATTGGTATGGTAGAATTTTGATATCCAGAATGTACTTTGCTTTTGCATCATGTGATTCCCCTCTTATTTTTCCTCTATTTTCTCAATCTGAGCTTCCTGGATGGGTGTCGAATACTAGGCCTATTTTTTAGGATGAACCCATACTTAAGAAACCTTTTTCCTTTTTCTTTCCTCGTTTGCTCATTTTTAGTTACTTTATTCACTTCCACCATGGACTTTTGCCATTTTCGAACCTTGCACCTAACTCTAAATTACACTTCAGCCACCACCATCGCTTTACAACGCCGTCGTCGACTGTTCTAATCATCGTCAAAGCTTGCCACCGTCACAAATTGATCCCTCAAATTGACTCGAGATTCAATTCTTTCTCAGATCAAGATTAACCACAATTTGATTCTCCTTAATTTACTTAAGTAGGTGGCACTACCTAAAAGTTTGCTAGCATCAGTCGTTGGTGTCGATCTCACTTAACCATGGCTCGAAATTTGATTTTCCCATGTATTGAGGTTGGACTTAGAATTTTTTAGAAATGACTTGAAAATCAACTTGGCTTTGAAAACTAGGACTGATCCGAAATTATTGCATGATCTTCCTAGGCAATACTAGTGTTATCCACTGGCACAATTGACTTTGGGCTTCCTCAGGGTTGTACTCAAGTTGGGCTCGAGATTTTGATTGACTAAGGAGTTTCCATGGACTTAGAAACAAAAAATTTCTTAATTCAATTAAGAAAGGGAAATTAGAGTTCTTGAGCGATTCTGATCGAGTTGAGATCAATGGTTCTGCTCATTGGGAGATTTCAAATAGCGGTCACACTGAACATGCTCCAACATTCGAATGGACTTTTTATCACTGATTTAATTTGACACTTCATTCTAGTATCCCTATAAAAAGAAATCCTATGTCATTCCAGATAATGGTTCTGTTATCATAAGTTACACGATAATAGGTAAAAAACCAACACATAGTTCTGTTGTGCGACAATGCACATTTACCAGGACGAGCAGGCCATCTACACTCTTTCCAAAGGTTGTTGATGTAATACAATGGCCTTTGGATCTTTGATTCTTCTCATACCAAGGTAGCACTCGGTGCATGAACATATATTTCAAAATAAAAAATAGTTCCTCCCTTTCCAAAGGTTTCGATAGAACTAGGGGTCCCCCCATGTGATCAAGTAAGGCCTGAAAAGCTTTTGAACAGTCCTCATCCAAACAAACTTTCATTTCTCCATTTTGAGGGCATCAAATAATGGCATACACTTATATCAAGCTTTTGAGACGAATTGACTCGATGCAGCTACCTTTCAGTTTAAGCTTTGCATTTCCCTCCTTAGCTTCAGGGATTCGACATTTCTCATTGCCTTAATCTGCTCTGGATTGGCTTCTATGCCCCTTGAGTTCACTATGAAACCCAAAACTTTAGTAGATGCAACTCTTAAGAAACATTTTAGTGGATTGAGCTTCATTCTGTATATTCGAAGTACATTAAACATCTCTGGGAGGTCTCCAGTACATTTCATTAATCGTTGTGACTTTACCATCATATAATCCATATAGACGTCTGTAGTACATCCGATTTGGTTTCTAAACATCAAATTTACCATTTTTCGGTAAGTTGCTCCTGCGTTCTTCAAACCGAATGGCATAACATGGTAGCGATACAACCCTAGATCAGTAATGAAGCTAGTATTCTCTTGATCTAGAATATCCATTGGTATCTGATTATAGCCAAAATAAGCATCCATGAATGATAGCGGCTCGTGTCTGACTGTTCAGTCCACTAGCTAGTTAATCTTCGGCGGTGGGAAGCTACCTTTTAGTGTGCCTTATTCAAGTCCAAATAGTCAATGCATATCTGCATTTTTCTATTAGGCTTCTTGACCAGTATTAGACTTGATACCCATTCAAGGTATAGAGCATCGTGGATGAAGTCATTGATCTTTAGCTTATCTACTTCCTCTTTCAATGCAGTGGATCACTCCAAACCCAGGCTACACAGTTTATGTTTCACAGGAGGACATTTGGGGTTCATATTCAATATATGGCATGCTACCTCCAGCAATATTCTACACGTATCGGAATGTGTCTAGGTAAACACATCCAGTTTTCATGGAGGAACGTTGCCTACTCCATCTTCTTACTAATTTGATATCTGATCTTCAGTGCCCGAGTAGAATCATCTTGATCGACATGGATATCGATCGTTGGCTTAGCTAGGCCCGCCCTTGCATACTCTAGCACTTTTCTCGGATCCATAGATTTACGTAATGTTTTATGCCTTCCGAGCTAGGACTTAGGCGGTGGTTGTTATGCATTAGTCGATTTGATGCGGAGAGTCTTCTCGGCATCCTTTCCCTTTTTGCGTTGTTTGACCTCTCTCGGCTCTGCTACATAGTACTCTGTCCCATACTATGATCACCCTGGATGACTCCTACCCTATTGTCAATAGAAAATTTTATCGTCAAGAACAATGGGGATAAAACCACCCTAAAACTGGCAAGGGCTAGTCGACCCAATAATTCATTATATGTAGAGTACTTATCCATCGCAACGAAGGTCAAACCCATACTTACTTGTGGTCACCTTCACCTAGCTCCACTAGCAAATCAGCACATCCAGTAGGCTCTGCGGCTTTTTTTGTAAATACTTGAATCCAGGATTTATATGGCTTTGGATCCTGGCCATCCAATAGCATTTGCTCGTTTGTTTTCCTAAACAAAATTTTTACTGAGCTTCTACAATCAATGAGAACCCACTTCACAATCGTCGGTCGAATCATGACCGTCATCACTAAGGTTCAAGCAATGGCGCTTCTCTCCCATCAGCATCATGATTTCTGAACACTATGTCATCTATCATCATCCTTTGCTTCTTTTTCAGAGCTCCATCTTCGACATCAAAGTAGCTCTCCTGAACAACATGCTTCAGAGAGCTCCCATACCTCTCCATCTCGCTCCAGCTCATCTCGATCGGATAAGGCCCACCAGCCACTGCATTAATAATAAGTCCTTTTCCATGCTTCCTTGGTTCACCTTAGCTAGGCCCAACTAGAACCCGTTGAAGAATTTCCCCTAGGGTTGACCTTTTGCTTACCCGCCATCCTGTTGGGCTTTAACATATTGCTAAAGTTTCTTTTTCCGAATCAGGTCTTCAATTACATCTTAGAATTGTCTGCATTCATTAGTTATGTTCCCGTGCATTTCATGGAAGCAGCAATACATATTAGACATTTTCTCACTTTCAATCGACTCCCTCTGAGCTGGCTTCTTATAGTTTTCAATATCTTGCATTGCAAGGTAGATATTCTTGATAGTATCAATCGGCGAGATGTAATCCTCATTTTTTTGGTACCTTAGATGCTTCTTAATGTCGATTTCCTACCTCTAGCACCTTGATTACCTCTTTTCTGTTGGTTATTCTTATTTTCAACATTAATAGCAACATTTACAACATTCCCATTGGTCTGTTTCACAAGATTACTCTGCACCACCTAAGTAGATTGCATTCCACCAGCCTTTCCAACGGTCGTATCTGCATCTTCCAAGCACAGAAATTGGGTTGTTTTCCTATAGAACTCATCCATGGTTGGTGAAGCTTTCATCTTTAGCCACTTATCGAAATTTGTTTTTGGATGAATTTCTCTGATCAATGCCATGAACACAATGTTCTTTTTGGCATTTCTCACTGCAATTATAGTTGTATTAAATCTAATAAAGAATTGTTTTAGAGATTCTCCAAGTCTCTGAAAATTATTAGATAAAAAACATCACATCTTAGGATAAGCAGCATGCAACCTGAACTACTCTATAAATCTTTTGGATAACTGGTCAAACGATGATATGGATCTTGACAGAAGCCAAGTGAACCACATCATAGCTACTCCTTCTAGGAGTATCAAAAAACAACTACAAAGCACGACATTTGTTGCCTAGGAACTATCCATATGTCTTTCGTACTTCAAAAGTTACCTCAAATCAGTCAATCTGTTGTAAGATGATATGGGAATTGTGAATTTCCTAGGATACTCCTCTCGTAAGATCTCCTCGGTAAACAGGTTCCTACTAGAAGAAGAATCCTAGTCATCATTTTTTGTGCTAGTTTTCATTCACCGGCTTCCTCGCCATATTAACTAAAATTCTAGTTCTATCAAATCGGCTAGATGGCGATCATCATCGCTTACCTCTAATGTTTGGCTGCAAACAATCTTGGTTAGTGTTATGATATCTACGTTCTCCTACCTCTATGAGAACTAGTTATCCTATCGATCGGTTCCTACGCTCTCTATATGATGGGTAAATAGCAACCATCTGAACTCCATCACTTTAGCCACCAATAGTAAGGCCATCATCAAAATAACATCATCTTGTAGATCAACATAAACACCATCATTCGCATCTCAGGAGGTAGGATCGGTACCGACTTGTAATGCCAGATCGGTACCGACATGTAATGCCACATGGTACCGAGTTACCTCTTACCGATCTGAGTTTTTCCCGTCCCAAACTTCGAAGTCCCAGTTTCCTTCCTCTTCATTTTTTACTTTCCATCTTTGTGGTTTATATCTGAAGAGGAGGACCTTTCTTCTGAATCAGGAGGTGACAACTCCTTTATGTTCCTCCTAAAATTTTGGGATAACTAGGCCAGTAAGTCCATATTCTCTTTCATTTGCTTCATCATGGCATTTTGTCTCTTGATTAGTTTCTCATTCATTTCCCTCATCATCTTATCTAAATCAACTATGGTGATCACTTCTGATGCACTTTGAACTTCTACAGTACTAGGTTGATTGGATTCCTCTCCGTGTTGAGAGCTATCATCCTTTCCATCTTTAGTGGGTTTGGAAGTAGTAGACTTTTCCTTCACATTTCTAGATGTCATAGCTTTCGTGAATCCTATGTTAGATTTTAGGGAAATCTAAGTGACCATGGATCTTCCAACATGAATTTTTAGATCTACTTCGTGGATTATATCAATCCAAAGTTGAAGATAGATCCAAACGGAGATAAATTCAAGTTTTCTCAGTGAAAGCAACAAAATATTTATGCCAAAAGTTGGACAAAACTGATTATATTTAAATAGAGAATAGATGAAGAAATTAAATTGATAATAAAGTAAATAACACATAGGGATTTATATTGGTTTGGCGAAGCTCTAGCCTATGTCCACTTGAACTTTGTTAATGATTTTCAAAGCTTTTATAAATTGTGTGCTTACAACTCAATGCTCGTGACTCGGTGAGAATCCATTAAAGTGACAACATAAAATCAAAAGGTTCATAAAGTAGAAAAGGGTCTTGATTTGTTGCCCTTTTCTCCTATTTATAGACGTAGATCGGCAAAATGGATTTTGAAATTTTTTAAGCACGTTACGTTGAGGAGGAAGATTATAGCCATGTATTCGAAAGGTAGTCAACTCGGTACCATATTATGCTCCACAACTTGGTGCTGAGTTGTGTTCTGTGTTCCACAACTCAGTGCCGTGTTGTGAGTTGTCTTATTTTCAGAGCTTTGGCTTCATTCTTATGTCTTTTTGAATAAAATCCCATGGACAATCTCCCTTCGCTCCATGTTGTATATTGTCTTTTAGCCCTTTGATCTTCTTTTGGTTGTTTCATTATCTAGCTTTCATGGCTCGATACTGAATTATGGAGCACAACTCGATATCGAGTTGATACTTGTATTGTTTTTATGTACTTTCTCTCTATATCTTGGCTCTTCAAGAAAATGGTTAGCTTCTCTCATGTTGTAAGCAAGACCCAGTATCAATCTTTGATCTTTGGCTCAATTCTGACCTTTCAAGTTATAATTCTAGATTTTTGGTTTGCTATCCAACTATTTGATAGTTCTGACTCATCTAGATATGGCTTGATTCAAAAGTCGGATAATAAAGACAATCTTGAATTTGAAGTTCAACCTTAACTAAGGTCTTGTGTTGGAAATGGTTCTAGGCAAGAAAAGTGTGGCAAGTTCTAGTGGACTGAGTATTTCATATAGAATAGTATCACAATAAAATATATCAACTACAAGCACATTTATAAATAAGGGAAAGAGTGATTCCCTCGATTGAGTGTCCAATTTTACATTGTGACATCAATAATGCAATGGAATTTACAAATGGAATCAGGAACTAATGAAAGGTCAAGGCACGTTGTAACAACCATATAATAAAATATTCATCTAGTAAATGGATAAAGCAGGATTAATAGAATAGATACAATATAATAATACACATCCACTCACTAAGGCTCGTCTCTCGGTCTGAAGTAAGACAAGCGAATAAGAACGTATTGGATTGTGAATCCAATATTGCCCCAAGTGCAAATGAAAATTGAAAGTTTAAGGGTACGCCCTAGGGACGATTATGTAATTTGTTACATAACCGAACTTTAGTACCAATCTTGTTCGAATGAAGTAAGTTTATGATTTTGTTTTCTGTTATATATATTGTCATATGTGACATAAATAAAAAGTCATTTAACATATACAAATAGAAAATCATTAATAAATTATTACACGATTACAGTTACAAATGTTGTAACCTATGTAATTAAAGCCCCGAAAAATCTCTGCTATAGCGCATAGCGCTCTCTAACCACTACGCTATTTCAATTTAGCACTATTAAACAGTGGATCCATTTTATGCCCTGCTATTTTCCACTACACCCGCTAAATCAAGCATTTTTAACATCCGCTTTAGCAATATTAATATACGAAGGTCGATTTAGCTAGTTTTGTTTCAAACCAAATCAACAAAATTAGGGTAGAAACCTAATTAAAGGCATAAGTGCTCAATATATGTTATAAATGCATCATATTCACAAAATCTATTCCGCATAAATAATTATATTCTTCGATTTTGTTATATGAGATCTAAAATGATTTATTTTTCCTACACAAATGGTTTGAGAATAAGAATAAATTAACTATAAATATTTTGTTCTATATCTAATAAATCTTTTTGCACCTTCGTTATTTTCCGCTATATCCCCACTTTAACCTTTTGCACCTCCACTACAATAGAACCGCTAAGCGCTTTGATTGCACAGGTTGTAACCATGGGTATTGAATCATAAACTAATTAATTCTTTGGCATTAAGTCATTCCTAGTCAAGATGTTTGAGAAAAAGGGCATCGGTACATCGTTGAGACCGATTTACGTAATGCTCTCTAAATGTTGTGGTGTGTTCCTCGTGACTTTTAGGGGCACCAGGATGTTATATATGTGTAGTTATTGGATAACCACATCATGTCTGAACTAAGAGTTTCCTATTGGTTAATTACAACTAGGTCAAATAAGGAATCCCAATGTGTTAATTTATGACATTCTTTCAACTTGAGAATATCGTGGAACTTTAACGTGAATACTCCGCTTTGATTATATCCAAATCATGGCATAACGTTCATGATGTGACAATAATTTGGTTTGAGTTAAAGAAATAGAAGTGAAATACTATTCAATAGAGAATTTGTTTCCTTTATTGTAAGATGTTAGTATCATGGTCATCTATGGTCAACTCAAAGTCAAAGTCTTTAGCCAAAGCTTATGGTTAACAATAAATGTTACTACTAGACTACAGACTTTCAAGTTTGACTGCATAGTTGTATACGAATTGTTGGAGCTCTGACCATAACCAAGCTTTAGATATCGAAAGTAATATAGAGATGATAAAGAGAATATGTATATAATATACCGCTGATTAAGAGTGTTTCTTAAAAGAATTAAAATATGATTTTATCTTGAAAATAAGTACACGATGAATTTGGTCATAATGTCACACGATTAGCTAAGGTAACTTCGTGAACTTTAATATTAGAAGTGTTTCGATATTAATTGCTAATTAATTTTGCATATCTGAGTCGCACAACTTAATCTGGGTAGTCTCCTAAATACCACCCAATTTAATTGATTTATAAAGTGTTATAAATCAATAAAATTAATAGTATAAAGGTTATATTAATTATTATGAGTACTTATACTAATTATGGTGTGTTTAAAAAGTTTGATAGCTTTAAAAAAATTTGGATGCCCTCATGTAATTATTTAAATGTGTATATAAATTCTTATATGTATATTTATGTAAGTTATAAAACATACTAATATTAAATGAGATTCAATATTAGTAAATCTTTAAATATGGATTTAAATGGGGAAAGGGGCCAAAATTTTTGAATGGATATTGGGTCGGCTATATAATGATATGTCATGGATGAAAACATATTTGGTGAGAAGTGAAAAAGGAAAATAAATATTTTGTTGAAAATCTGTCTATTCCAATTCCTTCTCTATAATAGTTGCCTCCACTCTCATTTTGAGATTGATTCGAAACCCTAAATCTATCCATCATAGTCTAACGAACCCTAAACTACAAGTCTCCTCCTTGGTGAAGAACCTTGGGCATTGCAAACTAAAATTGGAGAAATTCGGAATTTTGGAAGAATACGATAAGGTCAAGGTGTAACGAGTAGGCATATCAAAAGGGAAAATTCATGTTTTAACATGTTGTAATATCCCTAACCTAATATCATATTTAGCTTCAACGACTAATTTACTTGCAATGCAATTTTGTGAATTTATTTTAAAAAATTAGTTTAATGGGTTTTAATGTTGATATGTAATTTTAACGTTTGTTAGCATATATATATTTGACATGTTGGAAAATCATAATTAGAGGAGAGAAATAATTGTCCTTGCTTCTAATTTTGGCCATAGATTACTGATATGTATTCGATACAATATTGTTCAAATGATTATACTTATGTTAGGAATATTTAATGTATTGATTAAATTAACAAAATATATTTGTGCAATACAAGTACTTGGTTTTTTACAAAAAATTCGACCATATATATATATATATATATATATATATATATATATATACAGGTAAATAGGCACAAGGAAGAAGTTGCAAAAAAAATTAGTCTCAGGGACAACAAATTTGCTTTTTAGTCTGAAGGACACTTTTTAGTGTAAACTGAAAATGATAGTTACAACTATCATTCTGTGATTTACACTAAAAGTGTCCTTCAGCCTAAAAAAGAAAACATTTGTCCTTGAGACTAAATTTTTTTGCAACTTCTTCCTTGTGCCTAAAATCCTCTATATATATATATATATTAAAATATGATTTATGTATTTTAGAATTTATGCATATGTTAAACCAAATTTAGATCTCGGTTTCTACAAATTCGATACCTTCCATATATTAATTAGTTAAACTACACATTTATTAATATAAATATCTAAGATATATATATATATTGCACTAAAATTCAAATTTTACGATGCTATACTTATATATTAATATTTTCAGGTTATTAAAGTATGTATATATTTTATGATATAAATTACTATATTTTAAGTTTTCTCAAAAGTCATCATTGCATTAGTCACTATGACCTATCATTTCGCGATAGCATAGGGATAAATTACTTACATCTTCAATTTTGTCAACATATGTAAGTAATGTCCTTACAATCTAGATACATACTAAGTAGCACTACACATGATAATATTAGCTGGAGTTTGCTCAATAACCAATACACATGAAAGTGATTTACTCAGCATGCAAATGATAGAGGGAAACATTATTAAAATTCATAATTTCAATAACTAAGAGTAAAATCAATTTAATGGATAATATATTCTTGAAGAAATTCTAAATGATACAAGCGTTTGACTTATTAGATATCATTATATGCATACATTACATCTGTATTTATCTCAAAAATTCATATTATGTTTATTTTTAGTCACACATATATAAGTAATTAAATAATTTTTATATCAAGAGTGATACTTAATTTTAAGCAGAATATTGATTTTGTTGCCTTAGGGTGATTGAACCTGAGATCTCTAGAACATAGTCTAGAAATCTTACGACTTGCTAATGTTCCTTGACATAATTAATTAAATAATTTAATTAATTAAATAATTTAAATTTTCATAAGTTCTAAATTTTATTTCAAAGAAATTTTGAATCACTATATAATTATATATTTATTTACTTATATATATTTATTATAACATTTATGCTATATATTTATTTACTTACATATATTTATTATAACATTTATATTATTTATATATATATGTATTTAATTAATTAATTTTTTTAATAAATTATAATTTTGATCGAACCTTTTAATTAATTATGAATATTTGAAAATTTTAACATTCTATTCTCTCAAAACTATTTTTTGGAAGTATTATATAATAATAACTTTTATAATTATATATATATAGTCATTTCGAAACATGCATAATATTATATTGTTTGTAATATACATGCATATATGTGTATATTATTAAACACTTTAATTTATTTGAATTTCATAAATTTACTACTAACTCAAAAGAATTTTAAGTCACTACATAATCACAACAATTATAATTATATTTTTTAACTATATACACACATAAAATATAACCTTTATAATTTTACACGTGCGAACACACATATATAATTAGAAAATTGTAATTATTCAAGTTTAATAATTTAAATTTGTTTCTAATATAACCTTTACAAAAATTATTTTAAATTTAGCTCTTTAATTCAAGTTATATATTATAGTATTCAAATGTGATATTTGAATTATCCCTTCGGCCATAGGGGTTAGGCCTGCACTTGGGCCAACCCTGGAAACCTAACCATTTAGTGAGCAGGCCAAAGCTAGGGAGGGATACGTACTGGTTACTCTAACTCCAAGCCTAGAAACTCTTTTCTAGATACCCACTAGATAAAAATGCCTAGAAGTTAGCCTAAATGTCGACTACTTATTTTTATAAACCATATTGAGCTTTGAAACCACTATTGGTAGGACCAAACTCATTTGGAGGAAGCATAACAACATTCTTCATGAACAAGTTTCACCTGTAGCCTCTTGACTAACACAACCATTCTTGAAACATGCAAAGGTAAGAGCCAATGATTTGTTATCGATCACACTGTGAGAACCCTTATCATGTTGGTCACAAATAAAACTTGCTTTGATACCTCTACTGGGTCTTGTCCGTTCGATAGCTGGTAAGTTCGATAATTTCAAAATAATCCCTTGCTGGATATTTGTTGGACTTTTATAAATATATAATTTTTCATTAAATCAAATTTGGTGGCCTTTATTATTTGTTTATTTCAATGTTTGGTTTTGCAACATATACATGCGTGTATTAATTAAAGTGATATTGCATCTAAGAAAACATAGCAAAAGAAATTATACTACACATATGCATATATAATATACTAATATATACGTATCAGTGATATATGTATATATACATAAATATGTATAGCATATATGTTTAAGTATATATATGCATGTAGTTATGTATGCATACATATCGTATGTATTATATATATATATATATGTGCGTGTGTGCGCGCCCGTGTGTATATGTATATCAAATTAACTTCAGCCATTTAAGGTTTGATATATACATACATATAAAAATTAAGTGAATGCATCTGTTAATTATGTAAATGAGTATATAAAGGATTTATCATAATATATTTACATACTTCAATATCTTGTAAATATTAACATCAAAAAATTTGATTTTTAACGAAACATAAATATGTAGATATATCTTAGATATTTATAATAACATATGTGTAATTTAATTAATTAATTAATGGAAGGTATTGTATTTTTAGAAACTAAGATCTAAATGTTGTTTAACATATGAGTAACTTCTAAATATACATAAATCATATTTTAAATAATTATATATATATATATATATATATATAACATAGATACATACATACATAAATGCAAAGAAACACATATGTAGGGCCAATTTTTTTAAAGACCAAGTATATGTGTTGAACAAATATATTTTGTTAATTTTATTAACAAATTAAATTCTACAAACATAAGTATAACTATTTAACCCATACTGTACTGGATATGTGATTTGAAATTCTATTAATAATTTATGGCCAAAATTAGAACCAAGAATAGCTATTACTTCCCTTTAATTAAACTTTCCAAATAATTCAGACATATATATGCTAACAAACATTAACATTATATTTTAACATTAAATCCGTTAAATTTAATTTGTTAAAATAAATTCTTGAAATTGCGTGCAAGTAGATTAATGGTTGAAGCTAAGTGTGATATTGGGTTAACGATGTTATAATAGATTAAAACATGAATTTACCTTTTCAACATGCCTAATCGTCGCACCATGAATTGATTTTCTCCTTTAAATTATGAATTACTCCAATTTGAGTTTGCGACGTCCAAAGTCTTCACTAAGAAGGAGGCTTATAGTTTAGGGTTTGGTAGATTTATGGTTGCTAGGTTTAGGATTTACTTTCAACATCATAATGAGAGTGGTGGCCAATATTTATAGAGAATGAATAGGAAGAGACAAATATAAAATAAAATATTTCTTTCCCTTTTCCACTTCTTCCTAAATACATTTTCACATATGCCATATCATTACTTGGCCGACCCCTATATCCATTCCAAAAAATTTGGCCTGCTTTCCTTATTTAAATGCATATTTAAAGATTTACTAATATTATATCCCATTTAATTCTAATATGTCTTGTAACTTAAATAAATACGTACATAAGAATTTATATACACATCTAAATAATTATATGAGGGCATCCAAATTTTTTGAAAGCTTACAAACTTTTTAAAGGCACCAGAACTACTATAATCACTCACAATAATTAATATAACCTTTACACTAACTTATTTATAACACTTCATAAATTAATTAAATCGGGTAGCATTTAGGAGACTACTCAGATTCGATTGTGCAACTTATAGATGCGAATTCAATCAGCAATTAACATCAAACTCTTCGGATATTAAGGTTTGTGACATTACCTTAGCTAGTAGTGTGGCATTATGGCCAAATTCATCTCATAAAGATTTTCAAGTAAATTCATATTTTAAATTGTTTAAGAAACACCCTTAAGTAACGATATATTATATACATGTTCTCTTTGTCATCACTATATCACTTTCGGTACTTAGAGCTTGGTCATGGTCGAAGCGCCAACATTATTCATATACAACTATATGTCCAACTCCAAAGTCCTTAGTTTAATTATTAAATGACATGCTCTAGCCAGAGACTTTGACGAGTTGAACATAATTGACTGTGATACTAAGATCTTACAACCGAGGAGATGAATTCTCTATTAGTTAATGTTTCACTTCTAACTTAAACCCAACCATATTCTCTCATGAGAGAAATGCTGTGATTAACTATAACTAAAGTGAAGTATTTACGTTGAAGTTCCACATTATTCTCAAACAAAAAGAATATCATAAATCATCACAAAGAGATTCTCTATTTGACTTAGTTATAATTAACCAATAGGGAACACTCAGTTGAGTCATTCTATAGTTATCCAATAACTACATGTACTTAACCCCATTATTCCTCCCAACAGTCATGAGTAAAACACTGCCAAACATTTGAAGTGAATTGCATACACTGGTCTCAACGAATGCATTGATATCTTTTTTCTCAAAACATCTTGATTAGGAATCATTTAACACCAAAGTATTAATTATTTTATGATTTAATACTCATGGTACCAACATTTGTAGCTGCAATCGTATATTACTTCATTTAAGGATTTTCTATTTATATATGTTTAACGGTTTTAGTGATTATTTATATCACATATAACAATATATATACAATAAAAAAACTAAACCATAAGCTTACTTCATTTTGAACAAGACTGGTTCCAAAGTTAGGTTATGTAACAAGTTACATAACTATCCTTAGATCATACCCCCTTAATTTTCACCTACCTCATACCCTTTTAATTTATTTATTCTACGATTATATATATATATATATATATATATATATATTTCAAAGAAAATAGGTTATTATAATGAACCGTCCACTATATTATTAAAAGATAAAACAATTATAAGGTTGACATACCTCAATAACTATAAGATACAACACATACTTACATAGCCAAAAACTAGCTATACACTTTCTCAAGTTCTATAACATAAAACATGCCCAATAACTTACGTGGGGATAAAACTCACATCAAAATAGTTACAAAGACATTTCACTCTGATTTTAAAGCCCAAACATGGCACTGATGATGCATACACAAGGAGAACAATTCTAAAAGCCAATGACATCACCAATATAGACACAAAGCGAATATCGTAGACTTTAAATATTTCACAAAACTCTTTTCAGATTTAGAAAAGGCATACCATAACACCATGTTTATCTATTCCAAAAGAAATCAACATCTATCAAGCAGTCACAGGGAGATTATTAATGAGTAAGGAAGTGGGTTGATACACTGAAGAATAAGAACAACTGAAACAAAGCTCAAGGTAGAAATACAAAAAAACAAAAACTGAACCAAACATTAGAACATCGCATCCCCACAAACTTCACCATTAAAAAAAGCCATACAACTCTACCCGGTGCCACCAGAAATAGATGTTTACACCAAAAATGGCACAAACACCCCAAAATCAATTGATTGCACCAGATCAAATTAAATAAATGTATAAGAAATAGAAAATACACAATTTTTATAGTCCTTTGGAAAATATTCCATCCTACGCCCACTTTAATCTTATTATTTGATTGATTCTCTCTGGAGTACAATGACTATAACATAAATCAGACCATAATCTAGTAGATCTTGCATTTAGAAGTGTTTGGAGTATTTGGGGAAGAAGAAGCTAGAACAGAAATCAAGTGCAAAGGTCCTTTTCCTGACGCTATAGTTGCTGTATTTATAGAGAAACCGCCTAGCAGAACCGGAGGCCCATGAAATATCGATTCTAGATCCAGATTCGAGTATCTAGGAGTAAGTAACTGGGCCCAATTACCAATTAAAACCACTCGGCACCAATGGTTTTAATTGGTACTGATCGATTTTCCCGAGGAAAAACTTCCCTCCTTTTTCCATTGGCCTTCTATCTCCGATATATTATGTTCAGAACATTTTTCCCTTAAGATTGGGCTGTTTTTGAGAGGTTTTGATACCTCTTGTACTTGTCTGCTTTCCTTTAGAAAATACTTGGAGTTATTCTTCTATTCCTTGAGGAAAGTAGTCCATGGCAATCATCTAGGTTAGAGCTCCATGTACAAGAGTATTGAGGGGCGCACATGGAGAAAAAGCTCTTGGTAAAATTGCTTGTATCGAGTGTTTTCTTTGGCTCTAATTCCTTTGCAATTCCATGAGTTACTTTATATCATCATTCCTTTGGTGTTTCTAAAGTCCTTGGGTCATTTCTTCATCGTTTGTTTGTCCAATTCATTCAAAGTCTGTACGGCAATTGTGGTAAATTTCGTTATAACACTTGCCCACCAAAGTACACCTTATGAATATAAGGTGTACCTTTTTCAAGAACAAGTTTCTATAGTAGTCAACATCTAGTAGTCAATATTTCCAGCTATCCATCGATTCAAGTTGTGGTGAATTGATCATTCGGTTCCTTCAGATTCTCTTGCAAATCCATAGTCATTTCGAACTATCATAGCTAAGGACTCTAGTCCTTGGTTAAGTATTAGTCATAAATAATAATCAGTTCTTTTTCATCCGGTGTTATCATATCATATATAAAAAACATCCTGTATTTTTTCAGTATTTATCTATTTTAGTCTGATTTCAAGGCATTCAAATCATAAAGTCAAGTCAGCGTCCCTCTAGGGTCTGATCTCATTGTATTGTTTATCGTCCTAACTAGGGTTCGATCTCTTCGGATTGTTATCATCCAAACTATGGTTCGATCTTTCCATATCGTTTATTATCCAAACTAGGGTTTCATCTCTTTGGATTATTTAGCATCCGGTCAAGGATTTGATTTCTCTAGATCGTTTAACATCCAATCTTGGGTTCGATCTCTTCGGATCCCTACTGAGTCTAATCGACTCGCTCTTCGACAAGAAGACTCAATGTCTAAGCAAGTCCATCTGCTTACTCTCCGGTCAAGGGACTTGCTTTTCGTTACAAGACCATCCACTCGCTCTCTAGCAAGGAACATGCACCTATAGTCCTCCCTCTGTCTCTTCAGAAGGGACTACCATGTTTAATAAATATCTATCATCATATTCAAGTGGTTTTCAAAAATCAAATATCCAAATAGAAGCAATCAAGAAAGCATCCTAAACATTCATCCCAGACGTCCAATTCAAAGCATGCCTAGAGACCAATCGAGGTCTCATACTTGTATTAGTGGTCTGAGGTTAATATTGTCTTATCCACTCAAAATGAAAAGTAAAACGTGAGAATTAACCTGAATTTTGTTCTTTTTGATCATGGGATTACCAATCTCAACCAAGATCCTTGGTCGTATCTTGATGCATTCACTGCAAACGATGGCTGCTCCGGCTGCACCATTGTAGTTTGGTTCCTTATGTACCGTTGTACCTGATTACTCTAAACCAACACTTATATCAAATTGCGAACTTGTCTGCACTCATTCGTTTCACATCCATCCATCTCATGGAAGATGCAAAATCTTTCGAACCTTTTCTCTCGATCCGTTGGCTCTCTCTTAGTTGGCTTTTGGCAGGAGATATGCCCCTAGTATCTAAGAAATCCTCCATGGGATTTTAGTATGGTCAGTGTAAGCAGAGAATTTTGATTCCCTCCTTTATCACTTTGGTCCTTTGAAATCGTCCTTAGCCTTTTGCTTTCCATTATCCCTAACATATCCTACTCTGGACAGTCCTTTGTCTTTCACAGCATTTACTTCAGTGTTCTCGGCTTCAGCCTCCTCTTGAAACAATTACCTCTCTACCTCATTATAGAAATTCATAAGATCCGTTGATGGATCCTTTCCAAAGAAATTTTAAAGTCGGTTTACTTACAACTCCAGAAACCGTCGCCATCAGAATCATCTATAGATCCGGCTTATGGACTATAGTGACTTCCTTGTTAAACCTTGTCAAGTAACTCCTAAGGTTCTCTCCATCCCTTTATTTCATGCTCAATAGCATCATTACATTCTTTGGTCATGAAATATGAACCCTAAGCTACCATATAAATTTATTCCCTAGCTTGATCTATGTGCTTATGGACTTATTCTCTAGCTGTCTGAACCATATTGCCTCTAAATCTGTTAAACATAATAGGAAGAACCATCCTAACACCTCCTCAAAAGCACCTAGCATCACCATATGTCGGAAGTACCTCATTAGATGAACTGTTGGGTTTGTCTTTCCATCATGGATTTCCAATGTCGGAAGCACGAAATCAGAAGGATTCCTCGTATACCAGATGTTGGGGGTAAATGGAGTACTATTTATGTTCCCCAACTCTAGTCTAGGGGTCCACCTCTTACTATCCTTGTAACCAACTCAACTATTCAGTTATTATCATCTAATGAAAGTCTTCGATCAATAATTGTATTTTGCTCTTCGTTTCTATTGGGAAGCTCCAGCATATACTCCTATGGCAGCCCATCTTCATTCTGATCCACACTTCTAGCTTTGTTCTATCTCCCATTCTCATAGGGAAACTCTGGCACTTACTTCTCTAGTTGTTGTGCATTCACATTCTGATTTGCGTTTCTAGCTCAAGCATTATTTGCTACCAATGTTCCAGCTTGCCCTAAGTTCAAACCAACATTGCCTTCGAGTAAATTCATCTTAGTACCTACCTGAATCAGGTCGGTATTGACTAGGTCTGGTCATGAGGGCATCACTCCAGTTTGTTTTATTCCAACTTCAGATGCTTCTGCAATAGTTCCTATTCTTAAATTCTAGTTTCAGCTGCTTTGGCTGTTCTTTGTCGATCCATCCTTCTGAAGAATCCATCTAGCATCTTCTGTTATCGAGCCATTGTTCCATCTTGTATATTTTTCATCATTCTCTCCATCTCCTTACTGGTTGTGTAGATGAATTGATTAGAACTTATGGACACCTCTTGGTTGCCCCCATGCTCTGGTCGACTCACTACGATCACAGATCTAGTTTTAGGCCTCTTCCTCTCTTTCGAACTTCAGATCAAAGTTTTAGGTTACCAAATATAGCTTTCTTTCTCAGTGAAAGCAACAAAAAATTTTATACCAAAAATGGCATAAACACCTCAGAATCGATTAAAAGCACTAGTTCTAATGAACTAAATGTAAAAGCAATAGAAAAGACGTAATTTTTATAGTGGTTCAGCAAATACTCCGGCCTACATTCACTTTAATCTTATTATTTGATTGATTCTCTAAAAAATAACGTGATTATAACATAAATCCAACCACAATCTAGTGAATCTTGGATTTGGGAGTATTTGGGGAAGAAGAAGGTAGAAGAGAAATCAAGTGGAAAACTCCTTCTCCTGAAATCAAGATTGGTTCTGATCGGTACCGACCATTTTTTCTTGGAGGAAACTCCCTTCTTCTTCCATTGTCCTTTTAACTCCAATCCATTGTATTTCGAATACTTTTCCCTTAAGATTGGTTGTTTTTGAGAGGTTTTGATACTGCTTGTACTTGTCTACTTTTCTTCAAAAAATCCTCGGAGTTGTTCTTCTATTCCTTCAGGAAAGCGGTCCATGATAATCATTTGGGCCAAAGCTTAATGTACAATATTTTTAGGGGCCCACATGGAGAAAAATGCTCTACGTATCGAGAGGATGTTCACGGTACTAAATGGTTTCCTAGGCTCTAATCCCTTTGAAATTCCTTGAGTTACTGTATATCATCATTCCTTTGATGTTTTTAAAGTCCTTGGGGCTTTTCTTCATCGTTTGTTCATCTAATTCACTTATTTAAGTCCGTTTGAAGACTGTGGAAAATTTGGTTATAACAATAGACAAGCCTTAGCTAGGAGATAAAGCACAATAATAAAACAACCTTTGAAACCAAACCTGAACCAAAGCATATATTTAAAACCTTTACCACATCAAGCCAGTATACACGGAGTCATGAAATACAGAGCATTGGGGGTGGGGTAGCATATGAAACTCTAAACATTCTACCTCTCCTTGAATTCTGGCTCGACGATGAGAGGCAAATGGAGGAGGTGGAACATAAAAATGACATCGGGAAAAACTAGATGTAATATGGAGAGTCGCCATTCAAAGGAAAAGAACAGTCAATGGAGAGGGCAGATAGAAGCTCAAAGTAATAAAATAGGCTAGCGAAAAACAAAAAAAGCAAAGGAAGGATGTAGAGGTTTATATATCGATGTCAATTTTGAAGTGGAAGAGGAGAGAAGAATAGAAGATTATGAAAGGGAGGAAAAAGAAAATTTACGAAATAGAGGCGGCATCGACTGCTTCAATTATTCTATATTATTATGAATTAACCCATGAGGTAGGGTATCAATATTGTTTTGAAAACTCGTCTGGGGCATAGTTCTGACCTCGATTAACCTTGGACCATTTGACATTGTGGCCAGGAAGAGAATGAAGCCGTTGACGGAAAGAATCGGAAGACGGATCGCAAAAACCCTAGAAATCATGTTGGTCAAACCTCAAATAACCGCTATGAGAAATAATTTTTAGTTTATTTGTTATTTCAAACTCTTTCATCTGCAATTTCTTTAAATTTGAAAAAACCACTAAATACTACCACTAAAAGCAAAGGCAAGAGCACCATTGCCTAAGCCGCTAAGCTGTAGAGGCTCTAGGTACTTTTTTAATCGAGATATTATATGGTAGATTCATGAAAGAATATACCAATTTGTAGCTGTACTGCTGTTTGCAGCTATTACCTGCCAGTTGTGGTGCGATAATTATTTTGTTTTTGTAGCTATTACTTTTTTTTATTTAATGAATTCCTAATTTCCTTTACTACAATATATAATTGAATTACGTGACCTTATGCTCAAAATATAAGAGACTTAATAATATGGTGATATATATGGTTTTGTCGACACTATATCTCTTACTTGCCATCGCATGCCACATTATAACAATGGATTTAATATATCATTGTACATTTGTATAGCAGATTAGCATTGTATGAACCTTTATGAGGAACTACTATTTATATATCATTGTATCTAATACACATTGTACTATTTTGATGTGAGTTGTAAGCTATAATTTGAAGAGGAAAAATAATTATTATAGTTTTAACGGTTCAACCGGTCCGACCTTCAATACATTGAATCTTCAATGTTCGTGGTTCAACTTATGGTTTGGTTTTCAAAACTATGGATAGAGGACTACCATAGAAATGACGAGTGATGGAAAAAAATGGAAATAATTGATTTAAAATCTACTTAAATTATTATTTATATATTTTATCTAATTTAATATATGGTTTGGAAAAATTAGTCCTGTGAGATGGGGTATGTGTCTAAACATTTAAATTCAATCAGTGAAGCAAAATTTAAATGTACGATCTTTTTTTATAATAGTCATGCAGATTTTATTAGTAGTTTTTATATAAAATATTTGCATTAGTTTGACTCATATGTGAAATGGTGGTTAATCATGTGTAAATTGGGGTTCAGATATATAAATAGATCGATTTTGTTGCATATGTAGATAAAGCATGACATTCATTTTATGGTAAAAACTGATGTTCACTATATAGCATAATATTGTACATTATGCTTTCATTTTACTAGAGGTATATCAAAGACAGACTGGAATTTTTTATTTTTTATGTATAGGATAACATTGTAAAAAACAATGTTAAATTTTAAATGTGTTATTAAGATGTATTAAAAATAGATTAGACTTAATTATTTTATTTAGAGATTCGAACCGTGTTGTATGATTTGTAAACTGTTATATGCATTACATTACTTTCATTTTTAATAAATAAGCTGATTCTTATCTGTTCACTATTAGATGATAGAGTCAAAATTGTTTCCATAGCTGATGTCAAACATAGCCCATATATGCTGATTGGTTCGACATAATTACATATAATATTTCAGTTATTGGCATGGAAGCATTCATTGGAACTAAACTAATAGTTATGATACATAAAGTTGTAAACATTTTGATTTTGTACTACGTTTAACTCATTTTTGCTTTAGGTTTTGATTTTGGTAGTTTGGTTCTTTTTTATTACTATAGATAACTCATGTACACAGATAAAAGAATACCTTTAGTCATATTTATACATTTGGATGATAAACTCTAGAGATACCGAAATTGTGATTTGTTATAGTTCAATATAAAGATTCTTAGATTTTGATGTTAGATTTTTGTTAGTATTGCATGAATTCTTCGCATACAAATTTGAAAGACTTGATTAGAAGTTCCATATAAAACTCCTAGTCAAATAACGGGGAAAGTCTTTATAATAGTCCTATGGTAACATGCCTAAGTGATTTCACCATCCTTCCTCGAACATGCAACCCACATATCATAGCTCACTCCTCTGACCAATCTAAACCATCTTACGATGCGTCATAAGTCGACTAACTACTATGTGAACCTGCTTGTGTTCATAGCCTCAAACTATCCTTAGTGCTTTAACCTCCGATCATGACATCCACATTATTAGATCAGGTGCATTAGATAGAGGGTAAAATGTGTAAATTTTTAAGTTTTTTTTTGTTAATTCGTTATGCACTAGATCTTTTATAGTGTTATCATGAATAATGTGGTTAACATAAATCCTGTCTAACATTTTATTAGATGATTTTGGTTTGACTTTTGATTTTGATTATGTAATTATATTAACATTATTAATATGGTTACAATGTTATTACTTATTTACAATATTTGATAAGATAGTTAATTGTCAAATTAAATAAATTCAAAGGTAAATTTGATAATTAATATTTTATGCATATATATATATTATATGATTAACATTTGAATGATAATAACCAACTAAATTTTTAATATAAATGGAACGGCAATTTTAAAATCAATGTTTGTTAAATTGATATTTTTAATCTGAATGATTTTTGTTCATCTTAATTCGAACATCAAATCAAACAAATAATGTGTTAATATTGTTATAAAACTTAATAATGTGGGCAACATATGTAAAATAAATGTGTTATGCTATTTTGGTGTAAAGCCTAAATAAAGTGATGAAATTATGAATTAAAGTTAAAAGGCTTACATGTATAATTGTCATGGTATTAATGTGTAGATATTGGGGAAATACTATTTAGTTGAAGGGCAAAATTAGAAAATACCAACATTATAAATAAGGGGTTACAGTCCCAACTTACAAAAATCTAGTTATTCTCCTAATCTCTTATATGGAAATAATTCAAATCTAGGGTTTATGTCAATTTGGAAGATCAGATCCAACTTTCATCTTTTAGATCTATCTCTTTCTCTTGATCAGTTTATGAAAGCAGCAACTATGGATTCAGATCTAATATAATATCTAGGGCTTGTGTTAATATGGAAAAAAAAATCAAATTTACTTTTCCAGTCAGCAGCTCTGAATTCAGGTATGGCTTCCGCTAATTTGTTTACTTTCCTCTGATTTTTTCTTAATCAAATCACTACGAGTCACCAATTCAGATTAAGGGTTTCATGACCAATCAGCCTTAAGGTATATTGAAATCCTAACAAGTGGTATCAGAGCCACCCATCATTGATTTCATTAAAATTTTTTTTTAAATTATGAGTAAGTATTGAACTGAACTTTATTTAGAAGACCTGCAATAATCTTACTTAAGTTTCAGTTCTGCTTAATCTATGCAGCAAGGAATTTTTGATGATGATTTTGGATTTGGTGTAGTATCACTTTTTTGTTTTAAATTAAAAGGCAAATTTATGAAATTGTTTTGGTGTAGAAAGATAGATAGGTCTAAATGATCTATATGTTATTATGAAATAATTAGAATTTTGAAATCATTAAATTATGAGAATTAATCCAACTTTCTATAAATTTCGAAAACAACTTATATTGGTTAGAGTATTCACATGTTTATTATTGTATTTTTTGCAAATAAGTTATGAATTTTAAGGTGAGGAATGTTTTGGATCTGACATGCACGGTCATTTTTTTTATTGTTTATAAAGGGTGCAAACAGATATATATAATTTAGAACCATTTATATAAGAAATATAAATATAATTCTATGGTGGTTTTACCTTAACTTTTGACCAATTAATTTGGATATTTATATAAGGTATTTGAGCTATTTTAGAAACCTTAGTTAACGGGAAATAAAGTATGCCCCTTTAATGTGTTTATGTTTATTTTATTATTGAAATAAATTTTAGCATGACATAAATTTACATTTTGGACCCCATAACGATCAATTACATTTATTTTTATCATAATTGTATTAAATTTGGTTGTTATGGTAATAAATTAATTCATTTATTATTATAAATGTAGTATATGCTTGCAATAAATTTAATGATGCGGCATGTTTGTATTTAGAATAAGAAATGACATATTGTTTATTGTTTGATGCATTTATGTTTGATAGATACAGATATTTTATGTGTGGCCAAATCATTAATAGTAAGTTTTACTTTCATGCTTTGGTTGTCATGAATAAAAGGAGCGACGGTTTTCATATTTTGCCAAAGTGCATGGTTACTGACCTTAATTAAGTATTCAAATAATAAACTGAAGATAAAGTGGTACGATAGCATTCTATATAGCTATATTCGGGTTTAAATATACATAATAGTTACTACATTCATTCATGTTATTTATTACAACATTTACTATGTCATTTATGTATAATTTTATGTGGCAATTAATTCTGGCGTTCATCTATGACATAGGTTATGTATTTATGATATCTTGTATCATACTTATTTAGAAAATATCATGAATGTAACCACATATTTAAAGTAAAAGACTACAACAACTATGATTAAAACATGTTGTGCTATAGCTATAATTTCGAGATTTTCAAGTGTCATATAGACTTAAAATGCTTTTGGGAGTATTTTATAGCAATTAAAATATTGTACATATACTAGGAAATAAATTCAAATATTTTTGGTGTCTCTTTGCGAACTTATCGTAAATATCCAACATTCCAAGTGAGCTAATTGAAATAACATGTCACCAAAGTGATCTATCTTATTTTAGTTGTTCATGAAAATGTTTGACATTTGTGTGTATTTATTCATGCAGATGTTAGCCGGCCCAAAGAAAGACTAATATTTGGCCGAATAACTTACACATGTGTGGTGATAAATATGTGTTGATTATAAGGTTTTACAAGTGAATAACAAATCGGCCTAAAGGAAGATTGTTATTTGACTTGAATTTATTATTAGTGTTTGATCATTACAATAAGAGCACCACTTACAGTTAATTTTACTGTACAAAGACTTGATATTTATATTGTGCTAAGTATATTGAGAAGAGACTTACAAATTATTTGAATTTACTATGGCTGATATTTGGATATGGTCATATATGGTCAATCCTTAATTTTTGTTCGATTTTCAACTAATTTGACAAAAGTGTCTGCCAATTTTAATGTTATTATCTTGTTTGGGACTAACTCAAAGGATTATTAAAAAAATATGTTGTTTGTTCTTAACTTTATGGGTCTATCTCCTGCAATTAGGGGGGTCATACCCACTCATATTATGGCTGAACGCTCTTATAATATAAAGAACATTCAAAGATGAGACAACTCAAAAAGAAAGAGTCAAAAGATCATAAAGTAAAGTATTTTAGAAGCTTTTAAGGATGTCGTATCCGTAGGGATAACAAATTATAACCATATCTTTATTGAGAATGAAATGTGTTTTGTTAAAATAATAAGGAGAAACAAGCACGCTTTATATTGCTTAATTCCATAAAGTCAAAATAAAGGAAACACAAATAAGTACTATATGGAAAATATTGCTTCAAAAGTTAAAGACACTCAGTTATTGTTATTTTTTCTTATACTCTCTTTATTCACAGTATAACCATAATTTTATGGTCATTATTAATTTTCTTAAGAATAAAATGACATTTATTGAGCTCATTTCACGTTGTGGTAATAAGAAGAGAGATTGAAGCATGGTAAGATAGAAAGTACCTATTTATCATACATTGTAAATAAATGTATTAATAAGGATAAAGAAGTCTCTAAGGATCTATAAGAAAAGAAATAACATATAAATATGTTTATAGTTTTTTTTAATAAGATTACAGATATATAATGTGACGGCCCGCAAATCCGTACGCTTTGAATCGACAACAAACCACACATGTCCGACCCAAAAAGCACAGACCGACGGAAAGTCAGAAGAAAGAAAAGAAGAGAGAAGAAGAGCAGAGAAGAAAGAGAGAAGATAGAACAAAACAGAACAATATAAAATCTCACATCGCAGCGGAAAACATATAATATCATATCAATGATCTTTACAAAGCAGAAACTGTATATACATACATCAATCAGAGTCAACAATCAATAAACGGTTATCAACCTGAATAGTTATAATAACCTGTCCTCAAAATTGCTGATAATATAAAACAACAGCTAAGCAACAATGCAGCGGATAATCAATAATCAAAACTGATATGTGTATACGATAATGAAGATCTCCAACTCTCCCGCTGAAGCTCCAAAAGCACCAAATCTGAACCTGTAAATATACTCGGTCTGACCCAAGCATTGAAAGGGCAGAACGCCCGGATCAGTCTAGTAAACCCGCATTAGAAACACACTCAACTGAATTTATAAAATTACCAAACTTTTCCATCATGAAAACAAAAGTATCTCATAAGACAAGTCCACACATAAACATGGACATGATTTTACCTTACTATTACTAAAACATCTCATATCAAATCCTCTTGTGATATTATACTAGTGTCTAGTATATACAAGTAATATTAATCATAGCCGAAATTGTTACATTGATTGAATTCCACTATATAGCCCAATTGGGTAATACAATCAAAATAGAAGCTATGTTGTGGAGTTTGGATTTTCATACAAATGACCAGGCTAAGGTACTACCTTTCGGTAGTACATCTCTAGAAGAATGTACCGAGGACCATCACAAAGGATCCTCTACCAACACAAGACCGGACCACCTCTATAACTAGATGGTACCGAAATATCATCCTTCGTTCATTACCAATCTTTACCGAGGGCCCTCAAAGCATATAAACCACAATAATCAAATACATGACATCATAGCGTGTAAAGATATATCTAGAAGAGGATGATCATAACCTACTTGGGAATGACCCACTTAGCCCTGCTGCATTTAACCCTGTTTTTTCATTTTCGGTCCATGAGGCTAGAGGTAACGATTACCTTTCACAATCACATATCACATCACTTTGAATGCCACACGGCCATTTTCGTTGACTACTAATTGCCTTCCATAAAAATACAACCCTTAAGCTCATGTGTCTCAAGAAGGGTGTTAAGCTAAGAGAAGTTGCCTTCTCCGCCATCGCTGATGTACGTTTTTAAAAACTAATGTACGTAATCTGTAGAAATGCAATGTCAGATAAACATCCACACAAGTTGTCCAGGAACAGGACAAACCGAAGGTATTTTCTTACCACATCCTGTTGGGAAATCCCTAAGATTATTAGCGAATAGTTCTCGCATTGCATATTTCATAATGAAGAGGCCACTGCTACTAGATGTATATTGGGATTTTAAGCCCATACGATCAACAAGCAGTCCCCCACCATGAAAATCCGGATATCAATATCATCACAAGCAACCTGCACGATCGTCGCATATACATTGGTCCGAAGTGGTTTTCAGATAAATCTGATCCCGGTCTCTTCGCGCCAGCAACGCAAAGTGTTTCTCAACCATATAAGAAACTAAGTCTCATAGACTTATCACGTCTCCAACTTTGAACTTGCTATCCTTCGGGCCAAGAAGAAAGCTCGATAGATTGGAGTAATACACCGCACTATGCGAATCATCATCCTTAGCACAAACGATAATCAAGCCTACACAGAATGCTACATATTAAATGTACGACTAAATAGTTCCCACATCAAGTTGAGAACTAAAATTTGGCCAAATTTGAAAATCGATTATTTAACTATCAAAATAAACAAACAAATATTCAGCACCATAACAATCACCGGGCCCTTTTAATTAATCTTTTATTAATTAAATTATTTGCCGACTATTCACTTCTAATTATCTTTAAAAAGATATATTTCAAACCATTTCAAGTTTTCAATATTGGAAAACATTTCCATATACTTATTTGATAATAAGTAATTCACAAATCAATTTATTGTCAACACTTGAAAAATATTCCATATACTTAAACCATGGTTAAGTATATATTTTATTCTATAAGGAAAACATTCTCTTTAAACATATTTATTTTGGTCAAAACGAATGTTACGTAAAACATTGTGACGACAACCCAAAATCAATAGTATAGGGATTCGAAAATTAGATAGACATATAAATCCCAACACTATACAAAAACATTTCCTTTCAAAAATCATTTACTATAACAAAATTCTTATAGTCCCTTATTTCTTTATTTCTCGAAAACGTCTATTTCAACAATGCATGTTGAAATCTATTATTTCGGTACTTGACACATTTTAAAACATCTTTAAAATACTTAACTCCATTTAATGATATCCACTTTCCAAAAATATCCATTTTATTAATATATTATTGATGGTCCAAAATCGTGAATATTCTTCATTTACCAAATCCAATATTTCTACACATGTATTAAAGAATTACCTACTGTCAAAAATCGTGAATATAAATCTCGAATCAAATTCAACACTTCCATATATGTAATTAAAGGATTATCCACTGTCCAAAATCGTGGATATATATCCTTTAATATACTTCGATATCAGTTTATCAAAATCAATTGATTTCAAATTTATAAAACAACGTTTATAAATTCCATTTATATTATTTTATAAAAACTTCAATATAAAAAATTCATTTATTTAACAAATTCCATTTATACCTTACTTATACTCCAAAGTCCAATTTATAAGTTAATTACATATAAATCATTTATTTTACGAAACCCATTCATTTTATAACTTCACAATTCGTAAATCCTATTTATTTATAAAATTCATTTATAACTCCATTTAGCATTTACAAAACCCTTTTATAATTTTATCACTTTTGATTTATAAAATATCAATTTTATAAATCTTGTATATATAAGCCATTTAAAATAAATCAAAAAATTCAAATCCAATTATTTTATAAAATAACCAACTTCATAGTTCAAAAATGACATTTCAATTATATTTCCCAAAACATCATAATTTTTATAACATAAAGATTATAATATTTATTTATTTAAAATAAATTCCTTCTTTTAACAAATTCGAAAATCAATAAAACATCTATTTTCAAAAATCAAATTTAAAATCCATTTAGATTTTAAAATCATCACTTTAACATTTTTAAGATTCCAAAAATAGGCTCAACGCTGCAACATCACTAAATACATCAATCACAGCATCCAAAACATCATATATCTTATGATAACAACATATATCACAATATCTGTAAATAAAATCAATACTGGTGAGTATTCCAATTGGATCCCTCCAACCTGTTACCTGCAACAAATATGCATATTAGAATATGTGTACAATATCCGCTTCGAGGCAAACGCGTGTGCAAAGGGTCATCCGCTCATGCATGGAAACGAATAGGGTCATCTGCTCCAATAGGCAGGTATATATCCAAATACCAATCAATATATCATCTATCATCCAAACAATCATCAATCATCATAAATAATATTTATTCTCACTTAAATAAAAATATCAGTGAGTCAGATAGAGTGAGTTGTACTCACATTGATGGTAGTCGTCGCGATAGTAATTTATTCCGAATAAAATTAAACGAGCATTTAATTTCAACCAAAATTTTCACTAGCTCAAATAAATCCCAATCCGGCTCCATAATATAGTGCTCGTCAATACGAACCCGAAGCAATTTGTTTCGTCAATTTTCGACCTCGTATGACAAAGTTATAGCATTACAAAGTTATACGAATTTATATATATATGTGTGTATATATATATATTATTTACAATTTTTTATAACCTTTAATAATCTCGACCGTTAGTTTCACTATAGCAGATCATGGCCGCTCGTTGCTTTCATCTTCTTCCAGGCTACTCACGAACGCGAGAAACTCATGCCGTCGTTTAAACCAAGATTGCCGCTCCACCATACGACGTCGAGAACACGATCAGGTAATGTCGAACGATGCGCTTCACCTTGCTTCTCCACCGCCTTGAAGCACGTGGCACTCGGCCACATATCGACCTCGATAAACGCGTATGAACCGATGATGAACGCGAGCCAAATCTCTTCGTACCATACTCGAAAACCCATCAAATCCATATGGATTAAAAGATCTCGTTATCCTCCACAATATTTTAGTTGAAGATTTTTGGAATAGATCGATGGATTGCGGGGTACTTGGGGAAGAACATTGGTGATTTTTGGCGAATTATCATAATTAGGGCCGGCGCCAACCCTAGCTAGGTTTTAATGCAAATAGAAAAAAATTAACGTCCTTTTAAAGAAAATTCGACGACACTTTTCATCCGGATATTTTTCGAACTCGAAACAAAGCGTGCCACCTAGCATTTATAACGTTTTAACCTTATTCCAAACACAATGGAATATATACCGAGAGCCAATTCGATCGTATTTGGAAGATAGGTTTTCAAATTGACTATTTAAATTTAAAATTCACTTAAATAGATTTCTACGTGTTTTTGCTTGCACCGGACAACCCGTAAATTCGATTGACACGAAGTTTAAAATCTTACATTAATTAAACATTATGGACCCAATGAAACTGGTTTTGTCAATATCCGAGACTATATGAAAAATGACCATTTTCACTCGTCAATTAAATATTAAAATATTCAATTTCAAAAGTTTAGCTTTTGATTCAATTTTAAAAGTTCTCTAACATCACTCTAGTTTAAATAAAATTTAATTCCACTTTATAAATCATTTTTATTCACATTAAATTCAAATTCCAATTATTTCTGTAATTTCAAGTATTAAATTAACAATTTAATTATCCAATTAAATCCATATATTCGAAATATATGTTATCCAGCTTATAAAATTAACTTGTGAATATTTAAAATCAATGAAATATAAAAATTTAAAATGATAGAAATTCTGGGTCGTTACATTCTCCCCAACTTAAAAGAATTTCGTCCTCGAGATTACCAAGTAAGAAAAAGTCACAAAATCCATTAACTTTTCAAAACAATCATTCAAATTAGATTTACCAAAATCACTTAAGTGTTTAACTTTCCCAAAATCTATTAGTTAAACTTCTTACAAAAACTTTACTAAGTTTTCAAATCCATCCATAGTTATCTTTTCAAAGCTATTAATATCTTTAGCTTTTTACTCGAATCAAAATTTTAGTTATCAAAATTTTTTCCTTTCAATTTTCCCAAATTTTTTCTAAGGCCTTAAATTTTCAAAAAAAATTCTCCATAGTCTCCTTCGCGCGGTTCGATCGTAGTAGGATCACAACATATATATACCACAAATATACATCTCATCTTCGAGGATGAGGCATCCCGTAGGGAAAAAAGTGTAAAAGTACGATATGTAATCCGAGATTGTACCTTATATGTTTTTAGCGAGCATATACTGGTACTATAGCACGAAAGCGAGCTCCAAATGCGAAACAAGCGCTATCTGCACCTACTAAACACTCGACAAATAATGCGAAACATGTATATATGAAAGTAATATCAATACACAATATATATCAACAACTATATATGCCAATATAGCAATGAAATCAAAGTAACAGATCTAATCATCAAACAATTATCATCCAACAAAGCAATATCTATCCACTAAATCCATAACCAATCCATATACATTCATTTCTTATTAATATTAATTGAATTGGTTTTCAATTTATTCACATTTGATTCATTAACATTGGACTTAACCAATATTCATTTATTCGAATTCAAATAGTTTACATTCACTAATTTACATTCAAGGTTGTTCTTTCCAATTCAAATCAACTTCAATTCTATTTAGATTTACTTCACTTCCAATTTGAATTCGATTATTTTAGCTTTCAATTTCATTAATTCAATTCCATATGAATTTCTATACAATCAATTAACATCCATCTAACAATCAATTCACATCCAACGTAACCAAATTTATTTACTTCGCCTACATTCAATTTGGTTCAACACATTCAATTTCAATTGGTTTAATATCTAATTCAGATTGATTTCTAGTATTCACTATAATCACATTTTTATACAACATTTCTAATGTTTATTATCAATCCACAACTTAAATTTATTAAATTCTAATAACAACATTTCCAATGCTGATTCATTTTACATCTTAAAGTTGAATTCATTATATAAATCAAGTTCACATTCATTTAATTCACTTTATTATTTTACTTCGATACCAATATCAACTTATTTTAACCTTACTTAAGCTATGTTTCGTTTCATCTTCACTTGCATTTACTTCCACTATACAACTTAACTTCACTACTAGTTTTAATTCAAATTCTACTTTATTTATATTTTACTTAAGTCAAATTCATATCACTATTCAAATTCATATTTTGTTTTGCTTAACAAAATTGCTTAACCATTTTAATATTTGGTTTTACTTACATTTTCTCACTTTATAAGTTATACAACTTATTATTCAAACTTCCAAATTCATATTATATAATCGCTTACTAGTTTAATTTTCATTTCAACAACTTATCTAATCCAGTTCAAATTATTTAAATTCCTTTAGTTAAATTTCAAATCATATATTTTATTATACTAACTCAAAAATTTTCAACTTTACTGAAGTTAAACTTTTTTTAATTTCATATTAAGAGCCCAAAACGCATTTTACTTATATTTATCAATTTCAACTAGGATTTTAAATTCAAATTTGTTAATCAAAACAAAATTTCAATTTCAATATACTATTGGTAGAAAATCCATCAGAAACTCGAAAATGATACTGGTGATGCTGCAGTCATCACCCTTATTATTTCCAAGCAATAGTAGTGAATTCAGTGCTTTATATTCTTTCAAAGAAATCCTTTTATATTTATAAATCACATTTATAAATTCTTACTTATATCATTTCACCCTTTTACTTCACTTATATATGATCATTCCAAATTTGTTTATCTTATTTAGATTTATAACAATATAACCTTTGCAACTTTGAAAACAACTTTCAAAATAAACGGCATTCAACATGTCAAATTCTTAGTCTAAATTCATTTTTATTATAACTTATATTGTTTCATTTCTTATATATAATATTATTTCACAATTGTAAATCAGAATTAATTATAATATCATACTTTGTAATTCATTTGCTTATATAATTTATTCTTTTACAATTGTTGTTTCTATTTAAACTATTCAAATAACCTTTATTAACTTATATATATTTACATTCTCAAACAACCAAACAATTAATTTATATACATTTTACTAATTCTGAAAAATTATTTCTTTATATAAAAAGTATAATAAAGGTAAAATTATTTCATTTACCCAATTTAAAATGATACCATGTCGACTTGCCTCTTTTAAGTGTTTGGAAATCTCTATCGATAACATGGCGTCCCACATACCGACCGGATTTCACAAACTGCTCAACGGATAAGCAAACACAATATAAAATATTTTATAATCACTACCAAATACGTGCTCATACATATAATACACTCAAACATATTTTAGGGTGCTACTATCCCTATCTATATACACATCAAAGCATAGGAATATACTAAACCTAAGCTATGATACCAAATGTGACAGTCCACAAATCCGTACCCTTTGAATCGACAATAAACCACACATGTCCGACCCAAAAAGCACAGACTGACGGAAAGTCAAGAGAAAGAAAAGAAGAGAGAAGAGAAGAAAGGGAGAAGATAGAACAAAACAGAACAATATAAAATCTCACATCGCAGCGTAAAACATATAATATCATATCAATGATCTTTACAAAACAGAAACTATATATACATACATCAATTAGAGTAAACAATTAATCAACAGTTATGAGCCTGAACAGTTATAATAACCTATCCTCACAATTGATCATAATATAAAACAACAACTAAGCAACAATGCGGTGGATAATCAATAATCAAAACAGATACGTGTATACGAAAATGAAGATCTCCAGCTCTCCTGCTGAAGCTCCAAAGCACCAAATCTGAACCTGTAAATATACTCGGTCTGACCTGAGCATTGAAAGGGAAGAGCCCCTGGATTAATCTGGTAAACCAGCATGAGAAACACACTCAACTGAATTTATTAAATTACCAAACTTTTCCTTTATCAAAACAAAAGTATCTCGTAAGACAAGTCCACACATAAACATGGACATGTTTTTACCTTACGATAACTAAAACATCTCATACCAAATCCTCTTGTGATATTATACTAGTGTCTGGTCTATACAAAAAAATATTAATCATAGCCGAAACTGTTACATTGATTAAATTTCAGCTGATAGCCCAATTGGGTAATACAATCAAAATGGCAGGTACGTAGTGGAATTTGGATTTCCATACAAATGACGAGGTGAAGGGACTACCTTCCGGCAGTACATCTCTAGAAGAATGTACCGAGGACCATCATAAATGATCCTTTGCCAATACAAGACCGGCCCACCTCTATAACTAGATGGAACCAAATATATCATCCTCCAGCCGTTACCGACCTTTACCGAGGCCCTCGAAGCATTCAAAGCACAATAATCAGATACATGACGTCATAGCATGTAAAGATATATCTAGAAGAGGATGATCATATCCTACTTGGGAATGACCCACTTAGCCCTGCTGCATCTAACCCTGTTTTGGCCATTTTCGGTTGATGATGCTAAAGGTAACGATTACCTTTCACAATCACATATCACATCACTTTTGAGTCCACATGGCCGTTTCCGTTGACTACTAACTGGCTTCCACAAAAATATAACCCTCAAGCACATACGTCTCAAGGAGGATGTTAAGCTAAGAGAAGTTGCCTTCTCCGCCACCGCTGATGAACGTTTGTAAAAACCAATGTACGTAATCTGTAGAAGTGCAATGTCAGACAAACATCCATACTAGTTATCTAGGAACATGACAAATCGAAGGTACTTTCCTAACACATCTTGTCGGGAAATCCCTAGGATTAGTAGCGAATAGTCCTCGCGTTGGATATTTCATAATGAAGAGACCACTGTTACTGGATGTATATTGGCATTTTAACCCCAAACGATCAACAAGCAGTCCCCCACTATGAAAATTCAGAATATCAATATCATCACAAGAAACCTGCACAATCATCGCATATACATTGGTCCAAAGTGGTTTTCAGATAAATCTGATCCCGGTCGCTTCGCACCAACAACGCAAAAGCGTTTCTCGACCTCACATAAAAACTAAGTCTCATAGACTTATCACGTCTCCAACTTTAAACTTATTATCCTTCGGGCCAAGAAGGAAGCTTGATAGATTGGAGTAATACCCTGCACTATGCGAATCATCATCCTTAACACAAACGATAATCAAGCCTACACAGAAGGCTACATACTAAGTGTATGACTAAATAGTTCCCACGTCAAGTCGAGGAATTAAAATTTGGCCAAATTTGATGGTCGGTTATTTAACTATCAAAACAAACAAACAAATATTCAACACCATAACAATCACTGGGCCCTTTTAATTAATTTTTTATTAATTAAATCATTTGCCAAATATTCACTTCAAATTATCTTTAAAAAGATATATTTCAAACCATTTTAACTTTTCAATATTGGAAAACATTTCCATATACTTATTTAATAATAAGTAATTCACAAATAAATTTATTTTCAACACTTGAAAAATATTCCATATACTTAAATCATGGTTAAGTATATATTTTATTCTTTAAGGAAAACATTCCCTTTAAACACATTTATTTGGGTCAAAACGAATGTTGTGTAAAACATCGTTACGACAACCCAAAATCAATAGTATAGGGATTCAAAAATTAGATAGATATATAAATCCCAACACTATAGAGAAACATTTCCTTTCGAAAATCATTTACTGTAACAACAGTGTTATCGTCCCTCATTTCTTTATTTATCATAAATGTCTATTTGAACAATGAATGTTGAAATCTATGGTTTCGATACTTGACACATTTTAAAACATCCTTAAAATATTTAACTCCATTTAATAATATTCACTTTCCAAAATATCCATTTTATTTGATATATTATTCACTGTCCAAAATCATGAATATACTTCATTTACCAAATCCAATATTTCTGCACATGTATTAAAGAATTATCCACTGTCCAAAATCGTGGATAAAAATCTCTAACCAAATTCAATATTTCTACATATTTAATTAAAGGATTATCCACTGTCCAAAATCGTGGATATATCTCCTTTAATAAACTTCTATATCTAGTTTATCAAAATCAATTGATTTAGGATTTATAAAACAATGTTTATAAATTCCATTTATATTTTATAAAAACTTCAATATACAAAATTCCTTTATTTAACAAATTCCATTTATACCTTGCTTATATTCCAAAGTCCAATTTATAAGTTAATTACTTATAAATCATTTATTTCACAAACCTATTCATTTTATAACTTCACAATTCGTAAATCCTATTTATTTATAAAATTCATTTATAACTCCGTTTTAGCATTTACAAAACCCTTTATAATTTCATCACTTTTGATTTATAAAATATCAATTTTATAAATCTTGTATATATAAGCCATTTAAAATAAATCAATAAACTCAATTTAAATTATTTTATAAAATAATCAACTTCATAGTTCAAAAATCACATTTCAATTATATTTCCCAAAACATCATAATTTTTATAACATAAAGATTATAATATTTATTTATTTAAAATAAATTCCTTCTTTTAACAAATTCGAAAATCAATCAGACATCTATTTTCAAAAGTCAAATTTAAAATCCTTTTAAATTTGAAAATCATCACTTTAACATTGTTAAAATTCCAAAAATAGGCTCAATGCTGCAACAGCACTAAATACATCAATCACAACATCCAAAACATCATATATCATATGATAACAACATATATCACAATATCTGTAAATAAAATCAATAGTGGTGAGGAAACCAGTCGGACCCCTCTAACCTATTACCTGCAACAAATATACATATTATATGTGTACAATGTCCGCTTGGAGGCAAACGCGCGTGCAAAGGGTTATCCACTCATACACGGAATCGTACTCGGTCATCTGCTCCAATAGGCAGGTATATATCCAAATACCAATCAAAATATCATCTATCATCCAAATAATCATCAATCGTCATAAATAATATTTATTCTCACTTATATAAAAATATCAGTGAGTCAGATAGAGTGAGTTGTACTCACATTGATGGTAGTCGTCGCGATAGTAATTTATTCCGAATAAAATTAAACGAGCATTTAATTTCAACCAAAATTTTCACTAGCTCAAATAAATCCCAATCCGGCTCCATAATATAGTGCTCGTCAATACGAACCCGAAGCAATTTGTTTCGTCAATTTTCGACCTCGTATGACAAAGTTATAGCATTACAAAGTTATACGAATTTATATATATGTGTGTATGAATATATATATATATATATATATATATATTATTTACAATTTTTTATAACCTTTAATAATCTCGACCGTTAGTTTCACTATAGCAGATCATGGCCGCTCGTTGCTTACATCTTCTTCCAGGCTACTTACGAACGCGAGAAACTCATGCCGTCGTTTAAACCTAGATTGCCGCTCCACCATACGACGTCGAGAACATGATCAGGCAATGTCGAACGATGCGCTTCACCTTGCTTCTCCACCGCCTTGAACCACGTGGCACTCGGCCACATATCGACCTCGATAAACGCGTATGAACCGATGATGAATGCGAGCCAAATTCTCTTCGAACCATACTCGAAAACCGATCAAATCCATATGGATTAAAAGATCTCGTTATCCTCCACGATCTTTTAGTTGAAGATTTTTGGAATAGATCGATGGATTGTGAGGTATTTGGGGAAGAACATTGGTGATTTTCCTATTCATCCGAAATTTTTTTGAACTCGAAACAAAGCATGCCGCCTGGCGTTTATAATGTTTTACCCCTATTCCGAACACAATGGAATATATATCAAGAGCCAATTCGATCGTATTTGGAAGATAGGTTTTCAAACCGACTATTTAAATTTAAAATTCACTTAAACAGATTTCTACGCGTTTTTGCTTGCTCCGAACGACCCGTAAATTCGATTGACGTGAAGTTTGAAATCTTACAATAATTAAACATTATGGATCCAATGAAACTTTTTTCATCATAATCCAAAACTATATGAAAAATGACCCTTTTCACTAGTCAATTAAATATTAAAATATTCAATTTCAACAATTTAACTTTTAATTCAATTTTAAAAGTTCTCTAACATCATTCTAATTTAAATAAAATTTAATTCCACTTTATAAACTATTTTTATTCACATTAAATTCAAATTCCAATTATTTATGCATTTAAAATATTAAGTTAATAATTTAATTATCTAATTAAATCCAAATATTCAAAATATACGTTATCCACCTTATAAAATCAACTTGTGAATATTTAAAATCAATTAAATATATGAATTTTAAATGATAGTAATTCTGGGTCGTTTCATATAAAGTAAAGTTTACTAGATATACTTAAGGTATTATTGGGACTTCAGTAATATTGTTTGGATTCATTTGATATGTTTATTATGCTGCCATTCAGGGAGATCTTGGTTTTCTGTTTCTAATATGAAAAATTTGTGTTATTATTGTTCATTTAGAAATAATAAGATTGATTTATGAATAAATTCAAACATTGTTGGAATTAAAGCTCTTAAAGTTTAAAATATAGCTTATACATATCTACTTATGCTAATTACTTTTTATAATGAAGTCTCAAATTTTGATTCAACGATTAATATGATTATTTGTTTCAGCTTACTAAATAATTGTAGATTAAGGCACTAAAGATAGCAAATACTTTATTAGTATTCTAAGCGTCTTAAAAGCTACAAGTTTTATAAATCCACATTAAGGAAAAATTATTAGATGGGAAATGCTATAATTTTTTAGGATGCTGTTTTAGGGAGATAAATGAAGTACGGATGATTACCTTTAAGGAGAATCATTATCTTTGGTTCAACTACAGTTGCTTCTTCGGATAATATATAGGACTTATTTCCTTTCATCAATAAGAAGTAGATAAAGAATTATAATAAGACAATGTCAAACTATAATTTTGTTCAAATTAAGGTTATTGTTTCTATAAAACAAACTCAATAACCTCAAAGTGCAAGGTCATTAAGGAAATCCATTTGAAAAGAAGAAATACTGTTCTGATGATTGTATAGTATTTTTTTCATAAAGATAAATATTGGATTGGTGAAGATGATTTTTTGGACTTGCAGCAATCCATATAATCTACTAATTTGAAATGTGGATTTAAGGTATGAATATATAGTCTAAATCTATAAGGATAATAAAGTTTGAGATCTTTCCTACCACCTTAATGTAGTAAGATCATTGGTTATGAATAATTATTAAAATAAAAATGGATCAAGTAAGTAATATGGAAAGATATAAGGGTCATTACAGTAAAGACTATACTCAAAAGGAAAGCAATATTTTATTTTTAAAGAGACTTTCTCTTAGGTTTTACTAAAATATTCTTTAGAATTATTTTGAAACTTGTTGAAGATTATGATTTTAAGCAATATCGGAGGGATATTAAAGTCGTGTTACTCAATGGAGACATTGATGCAACAACTAAGAAAACCACATATGGATTACCCATTCGTATTAGGGATTCAAATACACCATTATCGTTCATGGAGTGCTATTTGGATTATCACAAATGGGCTATAGGCAGATAAGGCTTTAAAAAAAGGGAGGGAGCTTAGTATGCAAACTGCAAATCAAGTCTCTTTTGCCAATGTAGACAAATGTTCTCTTATATAGTAATATAAGAACATCCTTAAAGCTAAAGAAATGCAAAAGATTCCTAATGCATTTGCGGTGTGGAGTCTAATGCATGCTAAAGCATATACACATATGGATACTGTGCGTAATATTTGGAAGATATCTCACTGACATTAAAAGTGGATCAATTGTTAGTAACCAAAATGGCTACAAGATATCTTTAAAAAAAAGGATTATATGCTCAAGACAATTGGTTGGAGATCATAAGGCATTATAGTCCGAATAGTTTGGATGCCAAGAGTACAAAAGATCCACTTTAGATAACAATAATAACATTTTTGTTGTTGTTAATTTTTTTGGATGAAGCTATATAAGGAAAGCTGTCATATAGATACTTATAGCCTTCTTTTCTATTTTCCATTATGGGGGCATCAAATGATAGAAAATAATTGTATAATTTTGTCATAAAGTAATTGACTATTGAATAAAGAAATTGAAAGATCATTAAAATAATATTGTGACAATAAACAACATATTATTTTCCAGTAAGGGGAGAGTGCAAAATAGATTTTAATTCTAGAGCATACTGTGGCAAATTCAACTATGACGAATCCGCTTACAATAAGATTATCACCCAAAATATTTCATGAGCATCTTGCTCAATTGTTGTAACTTTTATGTAAGAATATTTTGGTTTAAGGAGAGTTTGTATTTGGTCCAAGGTCTTTCATGAGCATCTTGCTCAATTGGTGTAACTTTTATGTAAGAATATTTTGGTTCAGGGGGAGTCTGTATTTGGTATTGTCATATGATACATTGGTCTATAATTTGGTAACAGATATATATCAAGTTTCTAATCAGAAATAAAGTAATAAAGTATTGTTTGCACTCCAGGTTGTTCAAATATTGAACGTTTTGATCTCACTAAAGTACGTCCAGTTGGAAATAGACATGAATAGATCACATCTCATGTAATTTCCATTCTACACATCCATGATTGATCAACATCGTTTGATTGTGTTGGTATCTATAACCATTGAGTGGCTGAGGTACACTGAAGGTAACAAAAGCCACTTTGGCCCTTTGTCAGCAAAGTTAATGGACAAATTTGCATCAGAAACACCTTATGTTATAAATAGAAAATTTTGGAGCTCATAAAGTTAAATACATTTATAAGGTTATTACATATATGGCCCAGGGAGTGATTGTTGGAAAACTTCAATATGTTGGCCGTATATGTAAAATAAATGTGTGTGCTATTTTGGTGTAAAGCATAATTAAATTGATCAAATTATGAATTAAAGTTAAAAGGCTTACAGGTATAATTTTCATGGTATACATGTGTAGATACTGGGGAAATTTTGTTTTGTTAAAGGGCCCAATTTGAAATACCAACATTATAAATAACGGTTACGGTATCCAAATTACATAAGCTCTAGTTATTCTCCTAATCTCTTCTATGGAAATAATTCAGATCAAGGGTTTATGTCAATTTAGAAGATCAGATCCAACTCTAATCTTTTAGATCTATCTTTTTCTATTGATCAGTTTACGAAAGCAGCAACTATGAATTCAGATCTAATATAAGACCTAGAGCTTGTGTTAGTGTGGAAAACCAAATCAAATTTACTTTTCCAATCAACAACTATGATTTTAGGTATGGTTTCCGCTAATTTGTTTACTTTTCTCTGATTTTTTCTCAATCAAATCAATATGGACCACCTATTCAGATTATGGGTTTCATGATTAATCAGCCTTAAGGTAAATTGAAATCCTAACAAATGTATATTAATTTTTATTAACAGCAATAATTTATAAATATCCTAATAACAAATTATGTGTGTGTATTTATATGTCTACATCTGATCAGGTCCAGCCCTAGGGTAAGGCTGGCAAGCCGGCCGCCTAGGGCAACGGAGAGGAAGGGGGCAACAATTTAGAGGAGATGGGCAACAGACTTTGCTTTTAGATAAATAATAAGTGTTTACAATATAAACAAATCATATGGTAGTATGTCTCAGTGGTGTTTGGTTTGAGCTTCCAGGCAAGCATCCCAAATTCGATTCCGGTCGTCCCCTTGTTTTAGTCAATTTTTGTACAAGTTTTCAGCTTTGCCTTGGGCAACCAGCTACATCGGGCCGGGCCTGCATCTAATTAACGTCATATGTGGGTGCGTGATATCCAGTTAAATAATATCAACGTGTCATGAATTTTAGTGTGAAACCAACGTAGTAGGTTATATGCAAAATGGTCCCTTTGCACACAATTTTTGATTGGTTGTTAATGCTGCATGAATTTCATGCATCCATAGTTGAAAGCTCTTTATTAGAAACTCCATATAAAAATCTTGCCCCAATAATGGGAAAAGCCCAAACTATGGTCCTATGGCAACAAGCCCAAGTGATTTCACCATCTTTCCCAAAACTTGCAGCTAACATACCATAGCCCGCTCTTTTGACCAATCTGAGCCATCCTACCATGCATCAATAATCGATCATAATGACTATTTGAGCCTGCTAGTGTTCCTAGCCTCCAAACTTGCCAAGTACTTTGACCTCAGACAACAACATTCATACAACTATCAACAACTGCCCAACAGCGCCCGTCAACCCCGCTTCGTCTTTACCCATAACCATAATAGGGTAGAGTCCTCGGTAATCCCACCCAGCTACAACGTGATATCTCATCGGCCACTATCACATATTTTGTCGCACACATACCCTATGACACCTAGGATTCATAAATTCTAGAATAGTTGTAGCAACACCATGTCCCTTGATAAGAGAATAATTTAACACATGAAGTCTGACAAGAGCATGCTGGTAAGGATAATGATTCATCCTAACTCTTCTGCAAATGGTACGCTAGCAGCGAAGAACCTAGAAGGAGATGTTTAGGCGATCCCTCAACATCCAATAACTCAAAACATGGTTGTAGCGCAAGGCACACTTCTTGACTATCTAGACATGATTAAGACTGGCCATTAATTTCTTTACATACATTATTTTCGTTATATACATTATAATAGAATTGTAAAGAAAAATGAGAAGAACCATAATGAACATAGATCTATCGATCAAACCACTTTAAAAATCAACCTATTTCCTTTATTATCACTAAATAGCTTGCTCCCTTTATTCGTTAACATCCACTGCTTACATTCAGTGGTTGAGGTTCTTGGAATCCACGTAATTTTGAGATTGGTTGAACCATTCGATCAACATGTTGATGCTAGGAGAAGGGCACCCCTTGCCAACAACCGAACTACAACAATGTCAAGACATGATGCATGTAGCAGGAAGTTTCAAACCTGACAACCTTAATGGCACCTGCTGTGGTGGGACTGGCACGTGTAATGTCAGCTTGATTCTTAGCATGATCAATTATCTTTATAACAACTTCATTATAGGAATTATGAGAATGGGTCAAATAGTTAGAGACGTAGCTGAGTTGAGGAATCATAGATGCTCAGGAAGGCATAGTCCTTGATCACTGGAGTCCCTTACTAGACCAAGTATGTGGGCCTCTGATCTAGTTCCTATTATAGGGATGCATGTAGATCTTTCACATCGACGAGAGCAATATGTCTCCCTTAAGAAGTGCACAGGTCGCGCCCTCCAGCTAGAGCCACCCATAGCCCTTGGGATGGGCGAAGATCACACTCCCGAACTAGAGAAGCAAACAACCCCTAGATAGTGAACTAGGCATTCACGAAAAGATAACAAATTAAGGACAAAAATATGATGCATTCGTACATACAATAGAACAAGAGTGGCCCTCTCCGAAAATGATAATGGAAAACAATCATCAGAGGAGATTCTTAGCATTACATACCTCATTGGTATGTATTGCCTAGCATGAAAAGGTATGACATAGGCATTAAACCCTTAAAACATATCGTGACCTTTAATTCTTACATGAGAATAGGTCACCTTAATGATCTCGCCATATGCATCTCGTTTCTTGCCACACTCACTGGGGAAGTATCTCGCTAGTCCATAAATTTGCATCTTGACACCATTAGATCTTGGGAATAGATGTCTACTGAGTTCAAAGCCCAGTTCATTACCTCCAAAAAATTTCCCATGGTGAAAGCATTAGATCTTTCATAGTATGGTTCAGTGTCCCATGCTAAGGGGTAGATGAAATATGCATGGTTATTGCGCTCTGCTGGGAGTCAAGCAAGGCTTCGAGATATGGAGAGAAATATAGTGTAGACTAGTCACCACTTTGACATACTTCTACCAATGAGCTAATGGAGTCACACGCGTGGAAGAAGTCAACTAGTTAGAGGATGAAGAGAATAGGAAAGAAGACAACTTAAACACATGTCCTAAGGTAGTGGACATAAGAATGGGCGTCATAAGCATAACAAAAAACACTTAACGAACGGGCCACAGTTCAACCCCCTACGTACAGCAAGTATACCTTATTGGTGTTGGGATCCCTCCTTAATTGGAGAGTTTCTAGAAAATTCTAGACGTTTCTAGAGAAATCTAGAATTTTCTAGAATGTTCCGGAGAACTCTAGAGAAGTGTAGAACTCTCTAGAAGCTTGTGGAAGAGTGTGGAACCCTCTGGAATATTCTAGAGATGTGTGGAACCTTATGGAACCTTACGGAAGAGTATGGAAGAATAAAGAAGGGAATGGAAGAGTGTAGAGATTCCTAGAGAGTGTGGAGCATTCTAGAGAATCAATCTCTACCGTCGGATGCAAGTAATCTCCACCATTCATTATGGAGGTTGAGTAGTATAAATAGGAGAAGGAGCCCTATTGCTAGCTATCCAAGAATCCAAGGAAGAAGCCACTTCTTAGAGTGAGAAAAAACTTGAGAGTTAGAGAGATCCTCTTTGAGAGAAAAGAGTGATAGCTTGAGAAGTCTTTATCCTCAAGCTTGAGTGAGCCACCAAGTGTGAGTTACTTTTGTAATCATATTATTGTAATCCTACTATTCTTTTGTATAGTGGAAGAATCTCCATATTGGAGAATTATAAACTCTTGTGCTTCCATTGCTACTTTTAATCTTAAAGTGCCTATCTTAACTTCACGAAGCGGGGAAGACCGAGATTTCCCCAACAGTGGTATCAGAGCCAGGTTCATCCGTAGCCGTAATCAAGCTCGTGTAAGTTCAAGATGGAGGATATTGTCGCTCATGATGGAGACATGTTCAAGCTCACAGCTAACAACTACTCCTATTGGAAGCCAATGATGGAGGACCACTTGTATTGTAAGGATTTGCATGAGCCCATCATCTACAAAAATAAGGTGGAAGGAAAGAGTGATGCTCAGTGGGAACTGTTGAACCGTAAGGCTGTTGCTATGATCCGTAAGTACATCGACAAAACTCTCTTCGAGCATGTTTCTACTTATACCAATGCCTATGAATTATGGACAAAGCTTGAGTCCATGATTCAGAAGAAAACGCCTCGCAACAAGGCCAATTTAGTTCGACGGTTGGTGAAATTGGAGTATAAGGATGGTCATAGTATGATTGAGCACTTGAATAACTTCAAGGGGCTCGTAAATCAACTAACAAAAATTGATATGAAGATTGATGATGAGCTACAAGCCCTTCTACTCCTTAGCTCCTTACCGGAAAGTTGGGACACACTTGTTGTCACGCTAAGTAACTCAGCTCCGGAAGGAAAGTTAACTATGGATACCGTCAGTGACAGCCTTCTTGGTGAAGAAGCAAGGAGAATGGAACGAGATGAGTCTATCCATCTCGAAGCTAATGTTGTTGAGAATCAGGGTAGGACTGAAACCCGTGGACGTAGTAAGAGCCGAAATCTCCATCAATCTCGAGGTAGATCCAAGTCACACTTGAAGATTGCATGCTATTACTGTGGAAGGATGGGTCACAAGAAAATGGAATGTCGAAGCTTCAAAAGAGACCAAAAGGCCGGTAATGTTAAGCCTGACCAAATAAGCCTAACAAAGAAGCAAAAAGAAAAGAGTACTACTGCCATAGTATTAAAGGAAGACCTGCTATATCTCGTTGGTGAAAGTAACATTCTAAACATTGCTTGTGATGAGAGTTCTTGGATTGTTGATTCTGGTGTTTCCTTCCATGTTACTCCACATGAAAACTTCTTCTCATCCTACCAAAGAGGTAACTTTGGCACGGTGCAAATGGGAAATCAAGATAGAAGCAAGATTGTTGGAATAGGAGACATCACTCTGACGACAAGCACCAGGTGCAAGCTTGTTTTGAAAGATGTGAGGCATGTCCCGACCATGCGCCTCAGTCTTATCTCCGCTGGAAAGCTAGATGATGACGGTCTAATGAATTACTTTGGTGAAGGGAAGTGGAAGCTTACCAAAGGAAGTTGACAATAGCTCGAGGAAAGAAGGTAGGATCATTGTATGTAATGCAAGCTAAGCTATGCAAAAGAGAAGTAAACATCTCTACTGATGATATGGACACATGGCATAAACGACTTGGGCACATTAGTGAGAAAGGTCTTCACATACTCGCTCAGAAACAACTCCTCCTTGACGTGAAAGGTAAACCACTTCATCCTTGTGCTCATTGTTTAGCTGGAAAACAACATAGGGTTGCTTTCCAAAGATCTTCTCCGCCCACAAGAAGAAAGAACATTCTAGACCTCGTGCACACTGACGTATGTTCGATGTCTGAGAGATCCATTGGAGGTGCTTTATATTTTATCACCTTCAGTGATGATCATTCAAGGAAAGTATGGTTGCACCCGTTAAAATCAAAGGATCATGTGCTTGATGCCTTCAAAGAATTCCATGCTCGGTGGAGCGTGAGACTGGACGGAAGATCAAGTGTGTACGATCAGATAACGGAGGGCATTTGTTCACATCCCCAAAGATGAGAGAGCTAAGCTTGATGCAAAGACAAAGGAGTGTATTTATCTTCGTTCACCTAAGGATGAATTTGGGTACCGGTTGTGGGACCCAATTAACAAGAGGGTTATTCGCAGTAGAGACGTTGTATTCTTCGAAGACCAAACAATTGAAGATATCAAGAATTCAGAGAGGCCAAGATTGAGAAGCATTCAGGAAGAACCTCAATCTAGCGATCCAATCGCACCAGAGCCAAGACGATCCTCAAGGGACAGAAGACCATCCACCCGATATAACACAGAGGAGTACGTTACGCTCACTGATGAGGGGGAGCCTCAAAGCTATAAAGAAGCAATGAGTGATTGTCATAAAGAAGAGTGGAGAATAGCCATGCAAGAAGAAATGCAATCCTTGCATGAGAATAACACATATGAACTAGTGGAGCTACCAAAAGAGAGAAGAGCTTTGAAGAATAAGTGGGTGTATAGAATCAAGACCGAAGAGAACTGTTCAAAGCCTCGCTACAAAGCTCGATTAGTCGTCAAAGGATTTGGACAAGAAAAAGGTACTGACTTTGAAGAGATATTCTCTCCCGTGGTAAAGATGTCATCAATCCGAGTTGTGCTTAGCCTAGCAGCCGTGCAAGATCTGGAGATTGAACAACTCGATGTCAAGGTGCCGGCGTACTACTACCCCCCAATTAAGTCGGGAGGGGGAGATTTGTTGGGATCCCTCCTTAATTGGAGAGTTTCTAGAAAATTCTAGACGTTTCTAGAGAAATCTAGAATTTTCTAGAATGTTCCGGAGAACTCTAGAGAAGTGTAGAACTCTCTAGAAGCTTGTGGAAGAGTGTGGAACCCTCTGGAATATTCTAGAGATGTATGGAACCTTCTGGAACCTTACGGAAGAGTATGGAAGAATAAAGAAGGGAATGGAAGAGTGTAGAGATTCCTAGAGAGTGTGGAGCATTCTAGAGAATCAATCTCTACCGTCGGATGCAAGTAATCTCCACCATTCATTATGGAGGTTAAGTAGTATAAATAGGAGAAGGAGCCCTATTACTAGCTATCCAAGAATCCAAGGAAGAAGCCACTTCTTAGAGTGAGAAAAAACTTGAGAGTTAGAGAGATCCTCTTTGAGAGAAAAGAGTGATAGCTTGAGAAGTCTTTATCCTCAAGCTTGAGTGAGCCACCAAGTGTGAGTTACTTTTGTAATCATATTATTGTAATCCTACTATTCTTTTGTATAGTGGAAGAATCTCCATATTGGAGAATTATAAACTCTTGTGCTTCCATTGCTACTTTTAATCTTAAAGTGCCTATCTTAACTTCACGAAGCGGGGAAGACCGAGATTTCCCCAACAGTTGGATAGGGACACAAAAACGATATATTCAGCGATCAAGTGTAGAGCTGCATATTAGTGGCCATGCATTTTGGATTAGGAGCATCAGGAAGCGGAGTATAAGGAACAAATTCAAAATAAAAAATCCTTTTTAATTAATACGCACTTGATCTTTCATAATATTATCATCGATAATGTTATTGATGTTAAATCATTTTTATTGTTTTATTAGATGATTTTGATTTGAATTTTAAATTATATGTTACAATTTATCATCAGTTAATATTATTGATTTGATTTATAATGTTTTATTTGTTCAATATGTTTTTTTCTCATTGTTAAATTAAATAATATTAATTAAAGATAAATTTAATAATAAAATAATTTTGTTATAACGAGATGTATATGTACAATTTATTATTTTGAATCAATATCTGAATGAGAATAACTAACTAAATAATTTTAACATAATTCAAATAACAATTTTAAGATTTAATATTTATTAATTTAAGTTATAAATTTAAATAATTTTAGTCCATCCTACTTCAAATATCAAATATTCAAATCAAACGAATCATATCTTAATATATTGATTTTGATTAGCAATGTTAATTTATAAATATCCTCATAACATACACACACATATATATATGTGTGTGTGTGTGCACGCGCGCGCCAATATCTAAGTAACAATGTCATACATAAGTGTATGATATACGGTATATAGTTAAATAATATTAATATGTCCAGAATTTTGATACGAACCAAATGTCTCAAATTATATCCAAACAAGAGTTCGTATGTGAAAGTTATAAGATTTACAAGTAATGGAATTTAAATTATAATTATCAAAACCTGTGGACTTAAATGTATAACATACCTTCTTCCTAAATTAGAACCCTAGCCTTCACTAGTCATTACTTTATTGAATAAAATTTATCGCCGCTGACAATCGTACTTGATGTGAATCCATTATCGTTCTCCCCTCGACACGGCCAATCAGCCAATACCCACCATATCATCTTTGGAATTGTACGATAGAAACCCAAGTTTATTTCCATACCATTGCCTTAGTTGAAACTGTGTGCTATGTCGCATGCCTTCCCGGTCTTAAGGTCGTTGCCTGTAACATGCTGCAGCCCCGTAATAGCAATTCTGATCGTCGATGTTGTGATGCTTGCTGTGAAGTGCATGGTGATGTGTTGTTACACAAAGATATTCAATAGTGAACAAAAAAACCTTTTCTGAAATACAAATTAGATTAAACAATTGTTAAATCAGTTTTAGAAAAGGAAAATTGAACATTTTTCCTTCAATAATCCCGCTAATCGAAAATACTTAAACTACAAGCTTTGCTTATGTGAGATTCCATCTCTAACTCAATTATGAAGTTGTAAATGTCACCTTTGAGATATAATTATTTTTATGGAGAAAATGAAATTCTATTATAGATAATGGAGGCATCTAGGTCTATTTATAGCAGTATTAATGGGATATCTAAATATCTTATCTAGATCACCATTCTGGATATGGCCCATTATAAATGAGATATTTTCCAACTTGATTTATTAAAATCATTTAATTGATTCATATTCGCATATAATTTGGACTACAAAATTTAAAAATTCTGGTTACTAAAATAAAATATATGCATATATATATTATTAATATTTTATTAATTGATTTTTAGACCCTTAAAAATTTAACATTATTAATATTAATTTATTTAAAAATGGACTTTTAACTAAATGGTGAATTGGGTATCGTAATTATAACCTTGAATAGGTCTTTCCGAGCTGATCATTTTGAACTATGAATTTGCTATATTAAAATTTATGTTTTAGAGGATATTGATTTTATAAGTCTAAAAGAAATGCACCACAAACAAATGATTATCAATGTTCTAGTTTTGGAAATAAAAACATATTTAATGTACTTGGTCAAGTGGGTAGACTTCATTTGGAATTGTCATGGGTTTAATCTTGGCAAGCAATACTGTTTTTGGATTTAGATAATGTAAGAAAATATAAATTTGATAAATGTGCAAAAAATTTAATATATTAATTATGAGTATATAAATTATGTATGTGTTGACGCCAAAAGTGGCATAACACCCAACAAAACTATGGAAATATTGAGATCTAACAAAGAAATATCAATAAGGTAAAAAGAACACCAATTTTTTTATAGTGGTTCGGCAATGTCTGACCTACATTCAATTTTCTTTATTGGAGGTTTGAGAGTCAGCAGTACAAGGGATTTACTGATCTAAAGCCTTGAACAACAAACAATAGCTTCTTAAGTGACTCTAATGAAGGAGACATAGAAGATGAAAAAGTGCTAAAAGTCCTTTCCTAGTGGACATAGGGTTTGTATTTATAAGGAAATTCATAGGTAGAATTAGAGCCCATAAAACACTAGGTCCAGATCCAAGCCTAGAGGTGTAGGAGAATAGTAGTCCATCCCATCATCAATTGAAACCACTATATACCGAGAGGTTCCTCTCGGTGACGACATGTATGTATTAGTGGAAATTATCTCTTTTTCTTCCATTCTGCTTCCTATCTCCAATCTGTTACGTTCCAAATGTTTTTCCTTAAAGATGGTTTTATTCCTCATAATCTCGTTGATACTGCTTGTCTTTTCCTACTTTCTCCACTTTCTTCTAGAAAATCCTTAGAACTGCTTGTCTCTCTCTTGAGAAAATCACTCCATGGTAATCACATGAGGTAGTGCTCTAAGTACAAGTGCTTTATGAGGTCCAAAGTGGAGTAAAAACCTATCGGTGATGGGTGGTTCCTCATGGTACTGAGTGGTCCACTTTGCTCCTTTTCCCTTAAATCTTGTTGAGTATGATCTTCTTGCTTTTCTACACATTTCCTAAGTCGATGAATCATTCTGCCTTCATCTTGACATTATAATCAAGTTGAAAATCCACTTGGTTAAAATGTCGATTAACACTTTCCCCCCAAAGTATACCTTATGAATGTAAGTTTTGCATTGTTCAAGAACAAGTTTCAGTAGTAGTCAATCTTTGATAGTTAAGCCACCCGACCATCCATCGATCTCGAACTTGGTGAATCGTCCGATTCCTTTAGATTCGCCTGCAAATCCATGATCATTCCAAACCTTTATAGCTAAGGACTATAGTCCTTTCTTAAGTGTTAGCCATGAACCATAATAAGTTCATCTTCATCTGGAGTTGTTATATCGTATATCTAAATCATCTCATGTTTGCCTAGGATTTATCTATTTTACTCTAACTACAAGGCATTCAAATCTTAATATTGAATCAATGTCCATGCTAGGATTTGGTCTGGCAGACTATTTATCATCTAATACAGGGTACGTTGTCTGCGAATCGCTTAACATCCAATATAGGTTTCAATATATTTGGATTGCTTATCATCCAAACTAGGGCTCGATCTCTCCATATCATTTATCATCCAATCTAGGATTTAATCTCTCTGGATCCTTGTTGAGTCCAATCCACTCGCTCTTTGATAACTGAAATCAATGTCCAAGCAAGTCAACTCACTCACTCTCTGATGAGGGGACTTGCTATTGATCTCTTCGGATCCTTGCTAAGCCCAATCCGCTCGCTCCTAGGTGACTCAATGTCTAAGCTATTCCATCTATTCACTGTTCAATGAGGGGACTTGCTTCTTATGGTCATTGCTGTTGCTTCCCTGATTTATTAACGGATTGGACCATGGTTGAGATGAGATACATGGAGGCTTTGGAACTATATGCGACCATTTTGGAAAAAGGGAATGGAAGATTTGAAAGGTAGCGTCGGTGAACTTGCTAGAAACGGGGGTTTAGTAGATTTGCTGGAGATTAGAAAAAGGAAATAGAGGTTCGGGCCCTCCTTTTAGTGCTAATAAATGTTGGTGAGATTTTTCATCCGACAACACCTTGATTGATTAAAAATGGTAATCACAAACGTTTATTTGCGAATTTGAATCAACAAAATTAACTTGTATAATGCTTGCCATTCTATAGTAATTATGTTACTAGATTCTTAAATAATCATGTAGTTGCACTCCAACTGTTTGTTAGTCAAATCGAGTTTTTTTTACAATTGGTTATAATCCATCATAAAAAAATAAATAATGATGCATAAAAGTAAAGAAGACATAAATTTCTTATGTGGTTCAATTACCAATTATAAGATAACTGAGCTTAATAACCAATTATAACCACTCGTTACCTAGTGGTTTTTATCGGTATCGAATGGTTCTGATCGATACCGACCATTTTTTCTAGGGGGAAACTCCCTTCTTCTTCCATTGTCCATCTAACTTCAATCCATTTTATTCCGAATACTTTTCCTCTTAAGATTGGGTTGTTTTTGAGAGCTTTTGATAGTACTTGTACTTTTCTACTTTTCTTCAAAAAATCCTCAGAGTTATTCTTCTATTCCTTGAGGAAAGCGGTCCATTATAATCATTTGGGCCAAAGCTTAATGTACAAGATTTTTGGGGGCCCACATGGAGAAAAATGCTCTATGTACCAAGAGGATGTTCAAGGTACCGAATGGTTTCCTAGGCTCTAATCCCTTTGCAATCCCTTGAGTTACTTTATATCATCATTCCTTTGATGTTTTTAAAGTCCTTGGGGATTTTCTTCATCCTTTGTTCATCTAATTCACTCAGTTAAGTCCGTTTGAGGACGGTGGAAAATTTGGTTATAACAGTAGACAAGACTTAGCTAGGAGATAAAGGGCAATAATAAAACAACCTTCGAAACCAAACCTGAACCAAAGCACATATTTAAAACCTTTACTACATCAAGCCAGTGTACATGGAGTCACGAAATACAGAACATCGGGGGTGGGATAGCATATCAAACTCTAAACATTCCACCTCTCCTTGAATTCTAGCTCGACGACGAGAGCAAGTGGAGGAGTTGGAACATAAAAACGACATCATGAAAAACTAGATCTAATAAGGAGAGTCGCCATTCAAAGGAAAAGAACAGCCAATGGAGCGGGTAAATAGAATCTCAAAGTAATAAAAGCGGCTAGCAAAAAACAAAAAGGTAAAGGAAGAATGTAGAGGTTTATATATGGATATCAATTTTGAAGTGGAAGAAGAGAGAAGGAATAGAAGATTACAAATGGGAGGGAAAAGAAAATTGTTTGCACAAAAAATGGACAAACACCTCCAAGTCGTATTATTTAGTTGATTATATGTGATTTTCAATGATTTTAGATGAGTATGTAAATATGAGAAAAGTAGGGGCTGAAATGTAAAAGACACACAGATTTATAGTGGTTCAGCCAGAATGTGCCTACGTCCACTTTATATGTTATTATCTTCTTTCTTTCAGGTTACAAGTACAATGCGTTGTATATAAGTGTATGAAAGTAGTTTGAAAGTTCCTTCCTTGCTTGAGCTCTCAAACTTGTCTGCCATTGTTGTACCCCTGCCCCTCTATTTATAGAATGAGGTAGGGGGCAGGGGTCTTGGAAGTATATAACTGCTGGTGGGCCCGGGCTGAAGCGATCTGGACTGGCAGTTGTCTGGTTCGGCGAGGTTCGTTCGGTGGTGAGGTTGGACCGGTGGTAGCCTCGTTCGGTAGGGAGATGTTGGAGTTTGGACCGGTGGTGCCTGGTCCGGCTATGGTGGTCCGGTGATGGGTGGATATTGGAGAGGTTGGTCCGGTGGAGATGTGATGGGAAGGTGGTTCGGCAATAGCGTGGTCCGGTGGTGGTATTCGGCGGGGCTTGGACCGGCTATACCGAATGGGTGAAGGAGCATGGGACTGCCGGATGGATCATGGCACATGGAGACGCCGAATGACTTGGGTACATGGAGGTGCCGAATGGGGCTGTGTCCACGGAGGTGCCGAATGGAGCTTGTGGGGTATCGCCGAACGAGGATGGAGACTGCGATCCAAGATGGAACTGACGCCTATTGGTCTTGGGTACGCGCGAATAATCATCGAATCAATCAACATATTATCAGCACTTCGAAAGCCCAAAAGCATTCCCTTTCAGTCAGGAACTGATGGTCTCCTGGGTGAGAATTCGCCCAACATTTGCCCCCCAAAGTGGGGTACGTGCTTGCATGTGCCGCGCTTTGTTTTTCTGTGGTGGGAAGGCTCGTTTTGTAACGCCATGGGCTAGATGTTCGTATCTTGTTGATGTCCTGCAAAGGGACTTACAGTTTCAGTATGATTTCAAATAACGACCGTTCATGATCGAAAGATGAAGTGAACTGTGTCGCTCGGGACGAGCAAGTGTGCCCCGAAGGGGCTTAGCATCGTCGATGCCAGGTTCACGTTAGAGTGGGTCCCTGGGTTGTTTGCCAAGGTGGTTTATCGCCAGCTCAGAGCATGCCTAGGGATCGTTCGCGACCCCGTACATGTGTAAGTAGCTTAGCCATTTCACAATTATCAAATATCCATTTGACCGATGGGCTTAAAAATGCGTGTCAAAGTGTAAATTCCCACGATGGTAGGGTTAATAGCCATTCAGAGCGTGCCTATGGACCATTCGAGGTCGCGTACACGTGTAAATGATTTAATCCACGTCGGTGAGGATTTTACGACTTATTCATCGTTATCATAATCTTATTTTATTAGTTAGTTCTGGAGTTTGGTACTTATCTGGGGGAGGCGCTTTGCACGCCACTAGTTTTTAGTTTCTGCTGGTAGATACAGCTCCATTTGGCGTTGAGTAGGTATATGTTTTCGTTTGATCCGAGGTAGGTGTGGTTTTCATTCGGTTAAGGGTTGATCCGGTATGGAGGGTTTCATTTGGCATGTGGTAGGAGGGATACTTTTATTCGGTGCTTGGTTGGTCCGGTGTAGAGAGGTTAAAGGTTTCATTCGGCTGGGGATTGGTCCGTTAGGCCGAATCGTTTTGGTCCGGTGGTATTGTCACCGTCTATATATAGGGGCTACACCCCCTTAGTTTTTCTTTACCGAATCAACAAGCGCCGAACCACTTCATTGCCGAACCAGGTGTTTGCCGAACCAACCTTATACCGGACCAGGTATATACTTATTACCGAATACACACGTATGTTTTCGCTTCACCGAATGGGACTACGGCCTTGGGGCCGAATGCCTTGTGCACCGAATGCACTCGATATAGCACCACCGAATGAACATGATGACCGAATGTGATGGAAACCGAATGAACTTGGAAACCGAATGTACTTGGAAACCGAATGAACTTGGAAACCGAATGAACTTGGAAACCGAATGAACTTGGAAACTTTAGTTTGCGAATGAAACCCCACACTTGCACGCACTTGTTTGTTTACTTTTCTATGTTCCCTGTTCTAATGCCATGCTTTCCTTGTGTTGCAGAAAATGTCTCGCAAAGCGGAAACACGATCAGACAGAAAGAAGTCTAGAGGCACAGGAGAGCCTTCTTCTCCCTTGCCCCCAGTCCAACCAGGATCCGGGCAACACCGACCTATTCCGAGGTCTCTAGTGGACGGATATGGTCCACAGGAACTTTTGATCTCTCCCCCGGATTGCTTTCCTAGCTCCCTAAAGGAGGAGCAACTTGACGTCATATCCCGTTCCTTTGGGATAGATAGGGCCCTTATGCTGCTGCCGGGAGATGGAGTGATGCCATATAATCCTCCCGAGGGCTACTTCGCTTTTAGCAGATACCATTGTATGTGCGGTGCTATCCCCCCTATCAACGCTTGGATAATTAGCTTCACCACATATTTGAAGGTGGCTCCCTTCCAGCTTCAGCCTAATTCTTATGCCATCCTGGTGAGCCTTTTTGTTATCTTCCAGAGGAGGTACGGGCGTCCTCCTTCTAACCGGGAAATCCGATACTTGTACAACCTGAGAGGCTATAAGAAGGGGTCTCCGTACATTAGCCTGGAGGCGGCCGTACCCTTCAAACCAGTTCTGGACTTGTATTCCAAGTTCACCATGTTCAAGAAGGAGTGGTTCTTCGTCAAGGACGATGCTGTTTCTTTCCGCCTTTTCACTTCCGGCTGTAAGATTGATTTCATTTATATTTTTCATGTGTTTTGACTGTAGTGTTTTTTCTGACATGCTTCTATTTCTGGCTAGCGACAGGTGGTATTGCAGTCGTGGAGGACGATTCCTTAGTGCGAATGGCTGCTGAACTAAAGGCTATTCCGGCACGGGACCGGTCGGCCTCTTTCTTGATCAGGAACGCAACCCTCTTGGAGTATAATTTGATCTTACCGCGCCAGTCCGTGGTTAAGCAAAGGGATACGGCTGAGGAGAGGGCTGCTAAAGCTAAGGAGGGGGCTACGGTAAAGAGCGGTAAGAGGGAGCCTTTCGCAGCGCGTCCTGCGGTTGGGGGGAAGAAACTGAAGAAGTCCGATGGCCCTTCTCCAAGTACTTGCCCGACTGTCCCGGAGGAGGAAGGTGTGGAAGAGGAGGAAGGAGGCGAAGTTGGAGAAGGGTCGGAGGGTGGAGGAGATGGCGACGGTCAAGGTGGTAGTGGTGTTGCCGCTCTAACCTCTGAGCAAGACCTCGAACTGGATGAGGCTCTCCGTCGGGCCTTCGGGGAGTCGGAGGGAGAGTCGGAAACGGAGAAGGAAAAGGAGAAAGAAACGGAGAAGGCAAAGGAAACCGGCAAAGCTGTGGCTTCAGCTAGGGTGACTCCGGCGACGCAAGGTGAACTTTTGTCTTCTGCCGATTCCATTTTTGATAGGGACTTAGAAATTTTTTACGGTTCACTTCCGTCCTGGAATGAGATCCAGGACTTATTGCAGTTTCCCACTCCTCCGCCGGGTTTGTATAATAGATGTGTCTCCTCACTTTTCTTTCTTTTTAACTTAGCACATTTTTTGAATTGCGGATTATTGTATGTTCGTAACACTTGTTCTTTATTTCAGGGGCAGGCCCGGCAGTTAAAACATCGGATGTTCGACATCGTCTTGAACAATTTAAGTCGAGGAGAGCTTCTGCGAAACCTTCTACTGATCGCACTGGGGACGTAGTCAAGTACCGCCCTCTTCTTGGGGTCATCGAAGAGGGCATTCAGAAAAGGAAGCGGAGCCGTTCCTTATTTGAGTCTTCTTCTGCTTCGCAGCTTCCTACTCTGCCTCCCCTTACTCAGCCTCCTCGTGATACTACGGAGGAGAGCACGGAGCCCTGCCCCCCTCCTCCTCCTTCCAAGAGTTCTACTGTCATTCATATAAGGCGTCCCGATGTGCCTCGCCCCGTGCCTCGTGACCCTTTTGCCGGTCATCCTGATTTAGACCCAAGTTTTCGGGACATTTCATTCGATGAGACCACGGGCGAGCACCTACTTCCCCGCAACCCCATGGTAAGAGTGTTGGACGAGGCCAAATCTTTAGATCTTGATTTACTTACTACACGGGTAGTCACCATGGGGGATGAGGCCAAGGCTAATATCGACCGGGTGGCCGTAGAGACCAAGAAGTTAATGGAGCATCACGCTAAGTTGGTCAAGGCCGGGGAAGAGATCGGGAGTGCTAACATTCGGTTGAGGTTAAAGGTTGCCGATCAGGCCAAGCAACTCGCCGACCAAGCCATCCAGATTTCCCAGCATGAGGAAGCCTCCAAGCGTCTGAAAGAGACCATGGAGAAGGCCAGTAGGGCGGAATTACGGAAGATGGAGGTCGCTTGCAGGGAACGGATTAACATAGCTATCGCAACGGTGGATGAGGTTCGAAATGCGGATCTCGAGCGGGTAGAGGAGTTGTCAGGGAGGCTCGAGGCTGCGGAGATGGCTCAGGCCGAGTTGAAGGAGGAGATGGAGGAGATGAGGAGGTCCCTCAAGTTGAAGGAAGAGGAAATGAGGAGGTCACTCCAGGCTGACTGCTTGAGATACCAATCAGAGAGGGACGTCGCCATCACCAAGTTACAAGCTTCCGAGGCCCGGGTGAGGGAGTTTGAGGAAAACGAGGGGATGATGGATGAGATGTTGCAGGATATGTACTTCCACACTTGGAAGGAGGGCGGCTTGTCTTGGATGGACGATTACCCTCGGGTCATGGCCAAGGTGTATCTCCAGGCTTTAGAGGAGGCCAGGGTGAATGCGGGTAAGGAAGGCGGAGAGGCTTTCAACTTGAGTGCGGTTACTGCTCAGTTCTCAAAGGAGGAGCAAGCGGCGGTGAAGGAGGGGATGCGGCTACTCGCTGCAGAGGAAGCGGGCGTGCAGTTGGATGATGAGGATCAAGCGGCGGATGCTGGTGAGTTATTCTTTTCCCTTTCTTTTCTTTTCGTGTTTTCATAACTTGATCGTTCGTTTAATGAATTCCTCTTCTGATCTGGACAGGTGGGACTTCAGATCCACATGCTGGGTGCTCCGATCCTGCGGCTAAGTAGGCTGGGGGAGTTGGTGATGGAGTGTGGATGCATCTGCCATCTTTTTGTTTTTTTTTTTTTATCACTGTTCATGTTAGTCTTTGATATGCAACTGTAATAAAATTATTTGCAAAGAATAACTTCGCGTGATCTTATAATATAAGCTGATTTTGTCATGTTTAAATGTTGTTGCTATCTTTATGTGCCGTGTGAGAAGTATAATTATGTATATGCCTGTGATTCTAGTTGTGTTTGATGTTAAGTTTTTGCTTGAAATATAACTTCACGTTTTGCAATGTCATTGTATGAATAAGCTATAGTTACGCATTTATGTACAAGAGAAGAGAGTACCGCCCTTTATGTTTTCTTCGCAGGCGGTAGCTTTGAGTGTCTTGTGTAACTGTTTACGGGTATAGCTGAGCGCCCTGCCACCCAGTACGCAGGCTTAGAGCCTCATGAGTGAATGCTTCCTATTTGGTTTCCTGTACTTTAGAGTTTGTTACACAGGATAGGAGAAAAATATTTAAATGAAATGGAAATATAGTAAAAGTAAAACTTCCAGTCACGGAAGGCCGTCGATGTGCTTAAGTTCGTGGCAAACGGGTTTTGTAGTCACTTTCCCTAGCTGTGGGTCTTGGAGACATTTGTCACCCATCTTACGCCTCCGCGGGGAGTTTTCTTTTTTACCACAGCCGCACTTAAGACACATCGGAGCCGAGATCGCGCACGGTAACTACCCGAACCGTTATGGTCCGTAATCGTGGGTATTATTCGATTTACCGTGGCCGGCTAGCGTGGGTGCCGTTGGCCGTGAACTACCCCTGGCTGGCCACACCTTATGTTGGGGCTTAAAGTAGGTTCACGGTTACCGACGAGCCGAACGCCGTAATGAGCTGCCATCGGCTATAGTCGGCCTTTATGATGACTTATAATCGGCTCATTACAGTTGGCTTTGAGGGCAGGCGCGCAATGAGTTAACCCGCAGCAGAGGGATGCCGGGGCAAAAGAGTCTCATTGGCGAGTGCATAGAATCGTAGCGTACCTGTTAGGCCTAGTCCAGATGAGGCCGCGGTGCGTCTTGAGTGGAGATGCCATAGAATTTTGTTCAACAGAAAGGGATAACGCTTAACAAGTAGCCAAGACATAAAGGAACAAGTTAAAAAGAGACAAGATTTTTTAAAGTGGTTCGGCACGAAAATGCCTACGTCCACTGATTCTCTTTGTTAATTCACTTCATATGGGCAGTACAAGTTAAGAAAAGTATCGACGGAGGTGTCGGATGTTCCATGCCCTCTGGAACACCTCTCCGTCCACTGTTGACAAAATGTAAGCTCCGTTGTGGAGATCTTTGTGAATTACATATGGTCCGTCCCAGGTGGGGTCCAGTGCCCCGGGGCGCGGAAAGATTCGCCTGAGGACAAGATCTCCTTCTTGTAAGCTGCGATGCTTGACTTTGGAATTGTATAGTGCTGCCACTTTTTGTTTGTGAGCTGCTGCTTTGAGTGCTGCATCGTTTCTCCTTTCCTCAATCAGATCCAAAGACATGAGGAGGAGTTCTTCGTTTTCTTCTGGGTTGTAGTGGATCCTACGGTGGGAAGGCACAATAGTCTCAACTGGGAGCATTGCCTCCGATCCATATGCCAAAGAGAAAGGAGTATGTCCCGTTGATGTTCTGAAAGATGTGCGGTATGCCCATAGTGCCGTAGGAAGTTCGTCCACCCAAGCGCCTTTTGACTTTTCAAGTTTCTTCTTGATTAGGGTTTTGAGAATTTTGTTGACAGCTTCAACTTGTCCGTTTGCCTGAGGGTAAGCTACTGATGAGAAGCTTTTATGAATTCCATGCTCTTGGCACCAGTCGGCAAATTCTTCGCTGTCAAATTGGAGTCCGTTGTCTGATACGATCTTGAGGGGGACTCCATACCTGCACAGAATGTTTTTGATCAAGAAGTTGATAACTTTTGCTGAAGATATTTTATTTAAAGGTTCCGCTTCCACCCATTTGGTGAAATAATCGACTGCCACTATAGCATATTTGGCTCCGCCTCGGCCCGTTGGCAGTTCGCCAATTAAGTCAATTCCCCATACAGCAAAGGGCCAAGGGCTGGTCATTTGAGTAATTTCGTTTGTGGGTAATCGAGGGATCTTGGCGAACTTCTGACATCTGTCGCATTTCTTAACGAAGTCTAGGGCATCTTTGTTTAGTGTGGGCCAGTAATATCCATATCGGAGTATCTTTCTTGCCAAAGTCTGTCCTCCAGTGTGATCTCCGCATCCTCCCTGATGGATGTTTGTTAATATCTCCTTGGCTTCCCTTCCGGCGACGCATCTTAATAGGGGGCTAGAGAAGCCACGCCTGTAGAGGATGCCTTCTTGTATTGTGTAGTGGGGAACTTTCCTCAAGATCTTCTTGGCTTCGTCACGCCTGTCGGGTAGTATGCCATCTTGCAAATATTTCCGGATAGGAGTCATCCAGGTTCCTTCTTCGATTGCAGTTATCAGATTCGCTTGTTCGAAACTCGGGGTTAGCTGCCTTGAGATTGCTAGTGCTCCGGGAATGGTGCTGTCCTTCATACTAGCTTGCTTTGCAAGTTCATCTGCCTCTTGGTTTTCTTCTCGAGGAATGTGTGTGATTAGATAATGGTCCAATCGATCGAGCAGCAGTCTGGTTTTCTTTAGGTATGCTGTGAGCCGTTCTCCTCGAGTCTGGAATTCTCCTAGTACCTGGTTTACGATAAGCTGAGAATCACTATGAATACATAAGGAATTGATCCCAATTTCTAGGGCCAGTTCCAATCCCGCTATTACTGCTTCATATTCAGCATCGTTGTTAGTGGCCGTGAACTCCAATCTTAATGCATAGTACAACTTTCTTCCCCTGGGGGTGACGATCACAATACCTGCCCCCGAGCCTTGTTCGTTCGATGCTCCGTCTACAAAGAGGTTCCACTTGATGTTTTTTGCTACTTCGGATTGTTCCTTGCCTTCGTTGGTAGTGAATTCGGCAATGAAATCAGCCATGGCTTGTCCTTTGATAGCGGTGCGGGGATGGTAGGTGATATCATACTGACTTAGTTCGATGCACCATTTGAGGAGTCGCCCAGAAGTGTCAGGACGATGGAGCACTTGTCTTAGTGGTTGATCGGTTAGAACCCTGATGGAGTGAGACTGGAAGTAGTGTCGCAGTTTCCGTGACGCGATCAATAAACAATATGCTAACTTCTCAAGTTTAGGATATCTGGCTTCTGCCCCCGTAAATCTCTTGCTTACAAAGTAAACCGGGCGTTGTGTGCGGTCTTCTTCTCTTACCAAGGCGGCGCTTAGAGCATGAGATGATACAGCGAGGTATAGGTATAACACTTCACCTTCATTTGGAGTTGAGAGTACTGGTGGTCTCTGAAGGTGTTCGATTAGGTTGAGGAAGGCTTTTAAGCATTCGTCGGTCCACTCGAACCTCCCTTTGTCTTTCTTGAGTGCTTCGAAGAAAGGGACACACTTGTCAGTTGCCTTGGAAATGAATCTGCTTAGGGCGGCCACCTTCCCGTTTAGGCTCTGCATTTCTTTTCGAGTGGAAGGTATCCTTATTTCTTTTAAAGCCCGGACTTGTTCAGGGTTTGCTTCGATTCCTCTGGCGTGGACGATGAATCCTAAGAATTTTCCCGATGAAACTCCGAAGGAGCACTTTAGAGGATTCAGCTTCATTCCATACCGGCGAAGTACCTGAAACATATCGTCCAGATGGCTTACATGGTCGTTGGCTTTCCTGGACTTTACCAACATGTCATCCACATATACTTCCATAGTTCGTCTTATCAGTCCTGCGAACATTTTGTTGACGAGGCGTTGATAGGTAGCTCCAGCATTTTTGAGTCCAAAAGGCATGACTTTGTAACAATATAATCCGCGGTCGGTGATGAAGCTAGTGTGGTCCTGATCGGGAGCGTGCATGGGGATCTGGTTATATCCGGAATATGCATCCATAAAAGATAGGAGTTCGTGCCTAGCTGTGCTGTCTACGAGTTGGTTAATTCGGGGAAGTGGGAAGCAGTCTTTCGGGCAAGCGTCATTCAGATTGGAGAAGTCAATACATGTTCGCCACTTTCCATTGGCCTTTTTTACTAGCACCGGGTTAGCGATCCATTCTGGGTAGATGGCTTCCCGTATGAAGCCATTAGCAAGTAGATTTTTTACTTCCTCATCAAGGGCTGCTGATCGCTCTGCCCCCATGCTCCTCTTTTTCTGTTTTACTGGTACCTTGGTGGGATCGATGTTCAACATGTGGCATGCTATGTCTGGGGAGATTCCTGTCATATCGGCATGGGTCCACGCAAATACATCTAAGTTGTGGCGGAGGAAGTCAATGAGTTGATCCTTCAATCCCGTTTTCAGCTGAGATCCGATTTTTAATAGTCTACTTGAATCATGCTTATCTACCGATACGAATTCCATATCCTCTGCAGGCTCGGCGGTAGCCTCCTCCTCTTTATCCCTGGGGTCTAGTTCATTGAAGGGATCGCTTGTGTATCGAAGAGGAGGGGCTCTCTTTAGTTGCTATGCCTCCAAGCTTTTCATGCAGAGAGTAGTCTCTGCATCTTTTCCTTTACTTTTTCTGCGGTTATTGCGAAGTTCAGTTACGTAGCAGTCTCGGGCAGCATCTTGATCTCCTTCTACTTCTCCTACTCCGTTGTCTGTTGGAAATTTCATTTTCAGGCACCAGGGGGCTAATACAATCTGAAAGTCAGACAAGGCTGGTCTTCCCAAGAAAGCGTTGTAAGCCGAGTGGTTTTCTATTAGTACGAACGTTTGTTTTCGCACAACGGAGCGGGGATGACTTCCTATTTCGACGAAGAGGTCAAGTTGCCCGAGAGGCATCTTTGCATCTCCAGTGAAACCGTGCAGTGGTTTGTCACAGGGGGATACATCCTTCATTGATAACTTCATTTTGTCGAAAGCATGTTTGAACAGGATATTAACGGAGCTTCCCGTGTCTATTAGAATCCGAAAAACTTTAGCTGGACCAAACCAGGCAGAGATGACCATGGGATCCATATGTGGGTACTGTCTTCCTTCCAAATCACGCCTACTGAATATGATGTCGTCGTTTTCTTTTCGTTTCGGGTGGCGTTCCTCCGTAATGGAGTTAACATATCCTTCGGCATTTCTAAGCGACTTGCCGTACCTTTCCATCTCTGCCCAACTTCTGTCGGCAATGTGTGGTCCTCCTGAGATGGTAAGGACTACTATCTTCTCTTGACTAGAGCCACTGGTGTTGTGATTGTTGCGACTCCCTCCGCCTACTTCTGGGAGGGGTTGCTTTGAGTTCTCATTGGCAGGAGTTGGAGTCCTGTTCTGACTTTTCACATAACGTTCCAGTCTTCTTCTTCTAATGTGTTCTTCGATCAAGTCCCGAAGATGGTGGCATTCATTGGTGTCATGTCCGTGGGATTCGTGGAAGCGACAGAACTTTCCGGACTTGAGTGCGTTATCTGATTCTTTCTTGTGCGGGGGGCGCTTGTATCCGAGTTCGCCCTGAGTGGCTAGGTAGATGTTTTCGATTGTTTCATTCAAAGGAGTGTAGGAGTCAAATCTTGGCCCTGGTCGATATTGGCGCTTCTCAACCTTTCTGCCCCCAGCATTGTCTCTAGATTCATTTCTTCGAGCGTCCTTAGCTGCAGTGGGAACCTTGTCCTGAATTATCTTGCCTTGTTGCCCTGGCTGCCTCTCCGTAGCAGCGTCTTCAAGTCTCATATACTTTCCAGCTTCATGGAAGAAATCAGGCAAGGTAGCTGGTTTTTCCTTAGTTAATCTTCTGGCAAACTTGGTGTCTGGATGCACACCACTACAGAGGGCCATTAGAGTGAGTTTTTCATCGGCATCTTGAACTGCTGCCGCTGCGGCGTTGAACCGTGTTAGATATTGTTGCAGCGTCTCTCCGGTTTTCTGTTTGACATTGGATAGAGAATAAGCATCCCTGGGTTGTTCCACATGGATGCGGAACTGGCTAATAAACCTTTCTTTTAACATCTCCCATGAGTTGATGGATCCTTGGGGTAGATGGCAGAACCAGGAGGTAGCTAGATCTGATAGGAATAGCGGAAAGCATTTACATAATACTCCTTCTGTTGCTCCACTCATGAGCATATGCTGGGTGTATCTCTGCAGGTGTACGATGGGGTCGGAAGTTCCTTTGTAAGGTTCCATGGTTGGCATTTTCCATTCCCGGGGAGTGATGGCAGTTTCGATATTTCGGGTAAAGGGACTGGTGACCCTAGCGCCTATTCCCCGGTCCCTTTGCTCCCGTTGGACACATTCTCTGAATAATCGTGTCATCCGCTCGTCAGAACTTGGAGCGGACAAAAATGAGCTCGGTTCTTCCCTGCGGGATCTATCTCGTCCAGATGACCTGTAGGGATGGTACAGTCTATCACCTCTAGCATTATCCAGTGGTTGTCTTTGGCTGCTTGGATGCACGCTAGGACCAGCTACAGTTGCCCCCTGCCTTGATCTTCCCCTATGGGGTTCTGTTTCGAGCACATCCATGGGGTCAACTTCGAGCTGGGTTCTAGCTCGGCTCCGTTCAGCGGGGTTTCTATGATTAGGTGGCATGACTGGCTCAGCTACATCCGACCCTCGCCTGGTGCCTCCCCCGCTAGGTTCGGTTCCAAGGGCTTCCTCGAGTCGGAATTCGGGCTGAGTCCGGGCGCGGCCCCTATCATCGTTTTTCCTGTTGATAGCTTGTTCGAAGAGTGAATACCTTTGTTGCCTCCGGGATCCTCCGGATTGGGATTCACCCCATGATTCAGTGTTGCGGTTGGACTCTTCAGCGTCCCTTAAGCGTGTCATGAGTTGGTCCACCAAAGTTTCTTGTTGGGATGTGAAGCGGTTAGTTACTTCAGCCACAACCCTGTCCAGATCTGCCCTAGTGATTGGTTGTTCCGTTGCGGGACCAGTTGGATTTTCCCGATTTTCATCTGGTACTGCTGTTGAAGTGGGCTGATCTGTGATTGCTGGATCTGGAAGGCTGCTAGTTGCGATGTTCTTTCCTTTGTTAACATCCCTTCTCTGTTTGGAAGGCATGATTTCTAAGCAACGAGTGATGTCGTTAGGAAAAAGGTTGAGTGGGAGAAGATGAAGCTTGAGTTCAACTCTCAGTGAAAGCACCAAAAATGTTTGCACAAAAAATGGACAAACACCTCCAAGTCGTATTATTTAGTTGATTATATGTGATTTTCAATGATTTTAGATGAGTATGTAAATATGAGAAAAGTAGGGGCTGAAATGTAAAAGACACACAGATTTATAGTGGTTCAGCCAGAATGTGCCTACGTCCACTTTATATGTTATTATCTTCTTTCTTTCAGGTTACAAGTACAATGCGTTGTATATAAGTGTATGAAAGTAGTTTGAAAGTTCCTTCCTTGCTTGAGCTCTCAAACTTGTCTGCCATTGTTGTACCCCTGCCCCTCTATTTATAGAATGAGGTAGGGGGCAGGGGTCTTGGAAGTATATAACTGCTGGTGGGCCCGGGCTGAAGCGATCTGGACTGGCAGTTGTCTGGTTCGGCGAGGTTCGTTCGGTGGTGAGGTTGGACCGGTGGTAGCCTCGTTCGGTAGGGAGATGTTGGAGTTTGGACCGGTGGTGCCTGGTCCGGCTATGGTGGTCCGGTGATGGGTGGATATTGGAGAGGTTGGTCCGGTGGAGATGTGATGGGAAGGTGGTTCGGCAATAGCGTGGTCCGGTGGTGGTATTCGGCGGGGCTTGGACCGGCTATACCGAATGGGTGAAGGAGCATGGGACTGCCGGATGGATCATGGCACATGGAGACGCCGAATGACTTGGGTACATGGAGGTGCCGAATGGGGCTGTGTCCACGGAGGTGCCGAATGGAGCTTGTGGGGTATCGCCGAACGAGGATGGAGACTGCGATCCAAGATGGAACTGACGCCTATTGGTCTTGGGTACGCGCGAATAATCATCGAATCAATCAACATATTATCAGCACTTCGAAAGCCCAAAAGCATTCCCTTTCAGTCAGGAACTGATGGTCTCCTGGGTGAGAATTCGCCCAAAAAAAATTTACGAAATAGCGGCGGCAGCGAATAGCTTCAATTATTCTATCTTTCATATTATTATGAATTAACCTACGATGGTAGGATATCCTTATTGTTTTGTAAACTCGACTGGGCCGCATGTCTGACCTCGATTAACCATAGGCCATTCGCCATTGTGGCCCGGAAGAAAACCAAGCCGTGGACGAAAAGAATCAGAAGTTGGATCGCAAAAACCCCAAAAATCATGTTGGTCAAACCTCAAATAACCGCTATGAGAAATAATTTTTAGTTTCTTTGTTATTTCAAACTCTTTTATCTGCAATTTCCTTAAATCTAGAAAAAACACTAAATACTACCACTGAAAGCAAAGGCAAGAGCACCATCACCTAAGCTGCTAAGCTGCAGAGGCTCTAGGTACTTTTTTAATTGAGATATTATATGGTAAATTCATGAAAAAATATACCAATTTGTAGTTGTACTGCTGTTTGCAGCTATTATCTGCTAGTTGTGGTGCGATAATTATTTTGTTTTTATAGCTATTACTTTTTTATTTAATGAATTCCTAATTTCCTTTGCTGCAATATATAATTGAATTATATGATCTTATGATCAAAATATAAGAGACTCAATAATACATATATATGGCTTAGTCGACTCTATATCTCCTACTTCCCATCGCATGCCACATTATAACAACGGGTTTAATATATCATTGTACATTTGTATAGCAGATTAGCATTGTACGAACCTTTGTGAGGAACTATTATTTATATATTATTATATCTAATACACATTGTACTGTTTTGATGTGAGTTGCAAGCTATAATTTGAAGAGGAAAAATAATTATGATGGTTTTAACGGTTCAACCGGTCCGACCTTCAATACATTATTGAACCTTTAATGTTCGTGGTTCAACTAACGGTTTGGTTTTAAAAACTGTGGATAGAGGACTACCATGGAAATTACGAGTGATGGAAAAAAATAGAAATAATTAATTTAAGATCTATTTAAATTATTATTTATATATTTTATCTAATTTAATATATGGTTTGGAAAAATTAGTCCTATGAGATGGGGTATTTGTCTAAACATTTAAATTCAATCAGTGAAGCAAAATTTAAATGTACGATCTTTTTTTATGTCGTCATGCAGATTTTATTAGTTGTTTTTATATAAAATATTTGCATTAGTTTCACTCATATGTGAAATCGTGGTTAATCATGTGTAAGTTTGGGTTTCAGATATATAAATAGATCGATTTTGTTTTATATGTAGATAAAGCATGACATTCATTTTATAGTAAAGACCGATGTTCACTATATAGTATAATGTTGTACATTATGCTTTCATTTTACTAGAGGTATTCAAAGACAGATTGGAATTTTTTATTTTTTATGAATAGGATAACGTTGTAAAAAAAGTGTTAAATTTAAATGTTTTATTAAGATATATTAAAAATTGATTAGACTTAATTATTTTATTTAGAGATTCAAATAGTGTGTTATGATTTGTAAATTGTTATATACAGTATATTAATTTCATTTTTAATAAATAAGCCGATTCTTATCTATTCACTATTAGATGATAGAGTCAAAATGGTTTCCATAGCTGATGTCAAACACATCCTATATATGCTGATTGGTTCGACATAATTGCATATAATATTTCAATTATTGGCATGGAAGCATTCGTTGGAACTAAACTAATAGTTATGATACATAAAGTTGTAAAACATTTTGATTTTGTATCACATTTAACTCTTTTTCTCTTTAGGTTTTGATTTTGGTAGTTTGGTTCTTTTTTATTACTACAGATAAATATTCATGTATACAATTACCTTTAGTCATATTTTTCCATTTGGATGATAAAGTCTAGAGATACCGAAATTGTGATTTGTTACATCTTTATTCCTTTATAAATATGGAAATATTTTCAAGCAACCAAATTTGTTTCTTCAATATAAAGATTCTTAGATTTTGATGTTAGATTTTTTGTTAGTATTGCATGAATTCTTCGCACACAAATTTGAAAGCCTTGATTAGAAGTTACATATAAAACACCGGGTCAAATAATGGGGAAAGTCTATACAATAGTCCTATGGTAACATGCCCAAGTGATTTCACCATCCTTCCTCGAACATGCAACCTACATATCATAGCTCACTCCTATAACCAATCTGAACCATCCTACGATGCATCATAAGCCGGCCAACGACTATATGAGCCTGCTTGTGTTCATAGCCTCAAACTTTCCTCAGTACTTTGACCTTCGATTATGAAATCCACATTAATAGATCAGGTGCATTAGATAGAGGGTAAAATGTGTAAATTTTTTAAAAAAATCGTTAATTCGTTATGCACTATATCTTTTATAGTGTTATCATGAATAATGTGGTTAACATAAATCATATCTAATGTTTTATCAGATGATTTTTATTTTAATTTTAATTTTGATTATGTAATTATATTAACATTATTAATATGGTTACAGTGTTATTATTTATTTACAATATTTAATAAGATAGTTAATTGTCAAATTAATTTGATAATTAATTTTTTATGTATACATATATTATATGATTAACATTTGAATGATAATGACCAACTATATTTTTAATATAAATTGAAAGGCAATTTTAAAATCATTGTTTGTTAAATTGATGTTTTTAATTCGAATGATTTTTATTCATCTTAATTCGAATATCAAATCAAATGAATAATGCGTTAATATTGTTACAAAACTTCAAAATGTGGGCCATATATGTAAAATAAATGTGTTGTGCTATTTTGGTGTAAAGCCTAATTAAAGTGATCAAATTATGAATTAAAGTTAAAAGGCTTACATGTATAATTGTCATGGTATTAATGCATACATACTGAGGCTATCCTATTTAGTTAACGGCCAAATTAGAAAATACCAACATTATAAATAAGGGGTTATGGTCCCCAAATTACATAAGATCTTGTTATTCTCCTAATCTCTTCTATGGAAATAATTCAAATCTAGGGTTTATGTCAATTTGGAAGGTCATATTCAACTTTCATCTTTTAGATCTATCACTTTCTCTTGATCAGTTTATGAAAGAAGCAACTATGGATTCAGATCTAATATAAGATCCAGGGCTTGTGTTAATATGGAAAACCAAATCAAATTTACTTTTCCAATTAGCAACTATGAATTCAGGTATGGCTTCCGCTAATTTGTTAACTTTCCTTTGATTTCTTCTCAATCAAGTCAATATGGGTCACCAAGTCAGATTAAGGGTTTCATGATTAATCGGTCTTAAGGTATATTAGAATCCTAACAAGTGGTATCAAAGCCACTCATCATTGATTTCATTAGAAATTTTGTTATGTTTTAATTATGAGTAAGTTTTGAATTGAACTTTTTTTAGAAGTCCTGTAATAATCTTACTTAAGTTTCAGATCAACTTGGTCTATGCAGCAAGGAATTATTGATGATGATTTTAGATTTGGTTTAGTATCAATTTTTTATTGTAAATTGAAAGGCTAATATATGAAATTGTTTTGGTGTAGAAAGATAGATAGCTCTAAAAGATCTATATGTTATTATGAAACAACTAGAATTTTGAAATCACTAAATTATGAGAAATAATCCAACTTTCTATAAATTTCGAAAACAACTTATATTTTATTATTGCATGTTTTATAAATAATTTGTGAATTTTAAGGTGAGGAATGTTTTGGATCTAGCATGTACGGTCATTTTTTTAATGTTTATAATTGGTGTACATAGATGTGTATATTTAGAACCATTTATGTAAGGAATATAAATCTGATTCTATGGTGATTTTACCTTAACTTTTGACCAACTAATTTGGATATTTACATAAGGTATTTGAGTTATTTCAGAAATTTTGGTTAATTGGAAATAAAGTATGCTCTTTAATGTGTTTATGTTTATTTTATTATTGAAATAAATTTAACATGACATAAATTTACATTTTGGACCCCATAACGATCCATTGCATTTATTTTTATCATAGTTGTATTAAATGTGGTTGTTATGGTAATAAATTGATTCATTTATTATTAAAAATGTAGTATATGCTTGCAATAAATTTAATGATACAACATGTTTGTATTTGGAATAAGAAAAGACATATTGTTTATTATTTGATGCATTTATGTTTGATAGATACAGATATTTTATATGTACGGCCCACTCATTAATAATAAGTTTCACTTTCAAGCTTTGGTTATCATGAAATAAAAGAAGCGACAGATTTAATATTTTGTCAAAATGCATGGTTACTGACCTTAATTAAGTATTCAAATAATAAACTAAAGATAAAGTGGTACAATAGCATTCTATATAACTTTAGTCGGGTTTAGATATACATTATAGTTACTACATTCATTCATATTATTTATAAATGACATTTACTATGTCATTTATGTATAATTTTATATGGCAATTAATTCTGGCGTTCATATGTGACATTGCTTGTGTAATTTATTTATGATATCTTGTATCATACTTATTTAGAAAATGTCATGAATGTAACCACATATTTAAAGTAAAAGACTATAACAGCTATGATTAAAACATGTTGTGCCACAATTATAATTTTGAGATTTTCAAGTGTTATATAGACCTAAAATGCTTTTGGGAGTATTTTATAGCAACTAAAATATTGTACATATACTAAGAAATAAATTCAAATATATTTTTGGTGTCTCTTTGCATAGTTGTTGTAAATATCCAACATTCCAAGTGAGTTAATTGAAATAACATGTCACCAAAGTGATCTCTTTTATTTTAGTTCTTCATGGAAATGTTTGATATTTATGTGTATTTATTCATGCGAATGTTAGCCGGTCCAAAGGAAGACTAATATTTGGCCGAATAACTTACACATATGTGGTGATAAATATGTGTTGATTATATGGTTTTACAAGTGAATAACTAATCGGCCCAAAGGAAGATTGTTATTGACTTGAATTTATTATCAATGTTCAATCATTACAACAAGAGTACCACTTACAGTTATTACAAAGACTTGATATTAATATTGTGCTAAGTATCTTGAGAAGAGACTTACCAATTATTTGAATTTACTATGGCCGATATTTGGATATGGTCATATAGGTTAATCCTTAATTTTTGTTTAATTTTCAACTAATTTGAGTAAAGTGTCTGCCAACTTTAATGTTATCATCTTGTTTGGGACTAACTCAAAGGATTATTAAGAAAATATATTGTTTGTTCTTAACTTTATGGGTCTAGCTCCTGCAATTAGGAGGGTCACACCCACTCATATTATGGTTGAACGTTCTTATATTATGAAGAACATTCAAAGATGAGACAGTTGAAAAAGAAAGAGTCTAAAGTTCGCAAAGTAAAATATTTTAGAAGCTTTGAAGGATGTGGTATCCGTAGGGATAACCAATTATAAGCATTTCTTTATTGAGAAGGAAAAGCATTTTGTTAAAATAATAAGGAGAAACAAGCACGCTTTATATTGCTTTATTCCATAAAGTCAAAATAAAGGAAACATAAATAATTACTATATGGAAAATATTGCTTCAAAAGTTAAAGGCACTCAAGTTATTGTTATTTTTTCTTGTACTCTCTTTATTCACGGTATAACCATTTTAAGGTAATTATTAATTTTCTTAAGAATAAAATGACCTTTATTGAGCTCATTTCATGTTATGGTAAGAAGAAGAGAGATTGAAGCATGATAAGATAGAAAGTGCCTATTTATCGTACATTGTAAATAAATGTATTAATAAGGATAAAGAAGTCGTTAAGGATCTATAAGAAAAGAAATAACATATAAATATATTTATAGTTTTTTTCTTTAATAAGATATACAGATATATTAAATAAAGTTTACTAGATATTTTTAAGATATTATTGAAACTTCAGTAATATTGTTTGGATTTATTTGATATGTTTCTTATGTTGCCATTTAGATATATCTCGGTTTTCTATTTCTAATATGAACAAATTGGGTTATTATTGTTCATTTAGAAATAATAAGTTGATTTATGAATAAATTCAAACATTGTTGGAATTAAAGCTCTTAAAGTTTAATATATAACTTATATATATATCTACTTATGCTAAATACCTTTTATAATGAAGTCTCAAATTTTGATTTGGCGATTAATATGATTATTTGTTTCAGCTTAGTAATAATTGTAGATTAAGGCACTAAAGATAGCAGATACTTTATTAGTATTCTAAGTGACATAAAAGCTAATGTTTTGTAAATCCACATTAAGGAAAAATTATTAGATGGGAAATGCTACAGTTTTTTAGGATGTTGAGTTTAGGGAGAAAAATATAGTACGAATCATTGCCTTTAAGGAGAATCATTATCTTTGGTTCAACTACAGTTACTTCTTCGAATAATATATATGACTTATTTGCTTTCATTAACATGAAGCGGATTAAGAATCAAAATAAGACAATGTTAAACTAAAGTTTTGTTCAAATTAAGGTTATTGTTTCTAGAAAACAAACACAACAATCTCAAAGTTCAAGGTCACTAAGGAAACCCACTTGAAAAGAAGAAATACTGTTCCGATGACTATACAGTATTTTTCATAAAGAATAATGTTGGATTGGTGAAGATGATTTTTAGGACTAGCAGCAATCCATATAATGTACTAATATTAAATATGGATTTAAGGTATGAAGATAAAGTCTAAATCTATAAGGATAATAAAGTTTGAGATCTTTCCTACCACCTTAAGGTAATAAGATTGTTGGTTATGAAAAATTATTCAAAACAAAAATGGATTGAGTAATTAATGTGGAAAGATATAAGGCTTATTACAGAAAAGATTATACTCAAAATGAAAACAATATTTTATTTTTAAAGAGACTTTCTCTTAGGTTTTACTAAAAGACTCTTTATAATTATTTTGAAACTTGTTGTAGATTATGATTTTAAGCAATATCGGAGGGATATTTAAGTCATGTTACTCAATGGAGACATTGATGCAACAACTATGAAAACCACTTATGGATTATCCTTTTGTATTAAGGATTCAAATACACCATTATCATTCATGGAGCGCTATTTGGATTATCACAAATGGGCTATAGGCAGATAAGGCTTTAAAAAAGGAGGGAGTTTAGTATGCAAACTACAAATCAATTCTCTTTTGCCAAAATAGACAAATGTTCTCTTATATAGTAATATAAGAACATCCTTAAAGCTAAAGAAATGCAAAAGATTCCTTATTTATTAGCAGTGTGGAGTCTAATGCATGCTAAAGCATATACACATATGCATATTGTGTGTAATATCTGGAAGATATTTTACTGACATTAAAAGTGGATCAATTGTTGGTAACCAAAATGGTTATGAGATATCTTTAAGAAAAAAGGATTATATGCTCAAGACGGATTGGTTGGAGATCATAAGGCATTACAGTCCGAATAGTTTGGATGCCAAGAGTATAAAAGATCCACTTCGGATAACAACAATATTATTGTTGTTGTTGTTAATTTTTTTGGATGAAGCTATATGAGGAAAGCTGTCATATAGATACTTATAGCCTTTTTGCTATTTTCCATTATGGGACATCCAACGATGGAAAATAATTGTAAAATTTTGTCATAAAGTAATGGACTATTGAATAAAGAAATTGAAAGATCATTAAAATAATATTGTAACAATAAACAACATATTATTTTCCAGTAAGGGGAGAGTGCAAAATAGATTGTAATTCATAGAGCATATTGTAGCAAACTACACTATGACGAATCCGCTTACAAAAAGGTTATCATCCAAGATCTTTCATGAGCATCTTGCTCAATTATTGTAACTTTTATGTAAGAATATTTTGGTTCAAGGGGAGTTTGGATTTGGTCCAAGGTCTTTCATGAGCATCTTGCTCAATTGGTGTAACTTTTATGTAAGAAAATTTTGGTTTAGGGGGAGTTTGTAGTTGGTACTATCATATGATACATTGCTCTATACTTTGGTTACAGGTATATATCAAGTTTCTGATCAGAAATAAAGTAATAAAGTTTTGTTTGCACTCTCGGTTGTTCAAATATTGAATGTTTTGATGTCACTAAAGTAGGACCAGTTGGAAATAGACATGTATAAATCACATCTCATGTAATTTCCATGCTACACATCCATGATTGATCTACATCGTTTGATTGTGTTGGTATATGCATCCATTGATTTTTGGAGTTACATTGAAGGTAATGAAAGCCACTTTGGTCTTTTATCAGCATAGTTAATGGACGAATTTGTTTCAGAAACACTTTACGTTATAAATAGCAAATTTTGGAACTCATAAAGTTAAATACATTTATAAGGTTATTACATATATGTCCCAGGAGGAGATTATTGGAAAACTTCAATATGTAGGCCACATATGTAAAATAAATGTGTTAAGCTATTTTGGTGTAAAGCATAATTAAAGTGATCAAATTATAAATTAAAGTTAAAAGGCTTACAGGTATAATTTTCATGGTATTAATGTGTATATACTAGGGCCATTCTGTTTTGTTAAAGGGCCAAATTAGAAAATACCAACATTATAAATACGACCCCCAAATTACATAAGCTCTAATTATTCTCCTAATCTCTTCTATGGAAATAATTCAGATCTAGGGTTTATGTCAATTTGGAAGATCAGATCCAACTCTCATCTTTTAGATCTATCTCTTTCTCTTGATCAGTTTATGAAAGTAGTAACTATGAATTCAGATCTAATATAAGATCTAGGGCTTGTGTTAGTATGGAAAACCAAATCAAATTTACTTTTTCAATCAGCAACTATGAATTTAGGTATGGCTTCTGCTGATTTGTTTACTTTTCTCTGATTTCTTCTCAATCAAATCAATATGTACTACCTATTCAGATTAAGGATTCCATGATTAATTGGCCTTAAGGTAAACTGGAATCCTAACAAATATATATTATTAACGACAATAATTTATAAATACCTTAATAACAAATTATGTGTGTGCATTTATATATCTACATCTAAGTAATGTCATATGTAGTTGTGTGATATCTAGTTAAATAATATCAATGTGTCATGAATTTTAGTGTGAACCCAAGTAGTAGGTTATATGCAAAATGGTCCCTTCAAACACAATTTTTGATTGGTTGTTAATGTTGTATGAATTTCATGCATACATAGTTGAAAGCTCATCATTAGAAATTCCATATAAAAATCTTGTCCCAATAATGGGAAAAACCCGTGGTCCTATGGCAACAAGCCGAACCATCTTTCCCAAAACTTGCAGCCAGCATACCATAGCACGCTCTTTTGACCAATCTAAGCCATCCTACCATGCATCATTAATCGACCATAATGACTATTTGAGCCTGCTAGTGTTCTTAGCCTCCAACTTGCTAAGTACTTTGACCTCGGACAACAACATTCATACAACTATCAACAACTACCAAACACTTCCCGTCAACCCCGCTTCGCCTTTACCCATAGCCATAATAAGGTAGAGTCCTCGGTAATCCCACCCTGCCACAACATGATATCTCATCGACCACTATCACATATTTTTTCGCACACACGCCCTGTAACACCTAGGATTCATAAATTCTAGAATAGTTATAGCAACACCATGTCTCTTGATAAGAGGATAATTTAACATAAGAAGTCTGACGAGAGCATGCTAGTGAGGATAATGATTCATCCTAATTCTTCTACAAATGGTACGCTAGCAGCTAAGAAACTAGAAGGAGATGTTTAGGCCATCCCGCAACATCCAATAACTCAAGACATGGTTGTAGGGAAAGGCACATATCTTGACTATCTAGACATGATTTTGATTGGCCATTGGTTTCTTTACATACATTATTTTCTTTATATACATTATAATCAAATTGTAAAGAAAAATGAGAAGAACCATAATGAACATAGATCTATCGATCAAACCACTCTAAAAATCAACCTATTTCCTTTTTAGCACTAAATAGCTTGCTCCCTTTATTCGTTAACATCCACTGCTTACATTCAATGGTTGAGATTCTTCGAATCCATGTAATTTTGAGATTGGTTAAACTATTCGATCAACATGTTGATGCTAGGAGGTGGGCCCTCCTTACCAACAACGGAACCTACAACAATGTCAAGCCATGATGTATGTAGCAGGAAATTTCAAACCTGACAACCTTAATGGCACCTTCTGTGGTAGGACTGGCACGTGTAATGCCATCTTGATTCCTAGCATGATCAATTATCTTTATAACAACTTCATTACAGGAATTATAAGGATGGGTCAAATGGCTAGAGGCGTAGCCGAGTTGACGAATCATGGATGCTCAGGAAGGCATAGTCCTGGACCAATGGAGTCCCTTACTAGACCAAGTTAGACTCATGCCGATGATATGAAGCACAACCAACAAAACTGATGGGAACACGGTGTGATATCCCAGCATTTTGAGCAATATTTATTTAATAATTTCCATTAATAATTATTTTAAAATTGGTAATATTGATTTAATAATATAGTTTAACAGAATTTATCTTTTCAAAACTAATAATTATTTGATTTGACAAATGTTATGTTTTCAAAATTTATAGTAAACTAATAATTTAATTTGGAAAATTTTCTTCTTTTCAAAATTAATAGTATATTTAATTGATAAAACTTATCTTTCTAAGCTAATTAAAATATATTCTTTTTATAATGTATATGTGTGTATACATTATGAAAAGGAAATTTGGTTTTAATTTAAATTTAATATTTTTTTTTCGAATTTATAATATATATATATATATATGAATATATATATATATATATATATATATATATGAATATATATTGTGAATTAGAAGATTTGATTGAATTTAATAAAACATTTCAAAAGCCTATTTAAAAATCTATCTTATATTTTCAAAAGTACTTAAAGTATATATTTATTTTATTTAAAAATATAATAGCTTAAATAGTAAATTATAATAAAAGTTTAATTTGTTTTCCTTTAAAATTGGTTTTTGAAATAAATTTAGTTTATATATATATTTTTTAGTATAATGTTTTTAGTTTGGAACTTTAAAATAAGGTTTAATTTAATATTCTTTTCTTTTTAAATTTTCTTTCTTTAAAACATAGCTTTCGAAAATATATTTTTAAAATATATAAATAAAACATAAAAGTATGTAATTGTATAAAGATAATTTATATGTAAACATTAAAGGCTAATTGAAATAAGCATTTAAAACATGTTAAAATAAATAAGAAATTAATTTAAAAGAATTTTTAAACATTTATAAAAATAAGAAATTAATTTAATAATGATAATTTTAACACTTGTAAAACATGAGATTCTTAATATAACATGTGTAAGGAAATTAAACCTTGCAAATACACTTGGAATCATTTTAACAATCTAAAGTAACAAGTGGCATTGTCTTAATTTATTTTGAAACATTTTATTAATAAACGTAATAAGAGATCTTGGCAAAAAAATTTATTTTAGTTCAAACCATTTTCTTTCTTCTCTTCTAAAAAGAAACTGACAATCAGATTTTGAAAGAAAATTCAAAACCAGATTTTAAAGAAGTTTCAAAGCCAAAATCAAACATCTATTCAAAAGTCTTCAAGCCTGTAATCAAAAATTTCAAAACCTGTAACTATTTCTCAACCTAGTATATCAAAGTAATCTTCTCTACAACAACAAAGGCTTCAGTTTCAAATTAGAATTTGTTTCAAGTCAAGATGCAACAAGTAAATTCAACTCAAACCAAAAATTCAACCCAAAACAGCAAGCAAATGAACTCAACTCAACAAATTCAAAGTACATATCAAATACAAGTTCCAGGAAAACAAAAATGCAATAAAACAGTGCTCTCTGCTTGATAATAGGCCGTAAACCTTTTTATTTAAAAACATTTTTTAGGTATTGCATGTGATGATCTTATGAGAAAAAGTTGTGATATGGTTTTCATAAGATATTTTATCTAGACATATGTTTGTGATTGCTTGTTTACCTATGTGAATGTCTGTATATATTTATATTGTGCTCTGTATTTGTAACAGACTCAATCATCATCATCAAAACAATTCCTTTCCTCTCAAAAATCAATATTAGACCTTGATTTCTGAAAAGAAAATGATAATAACAATGTGTTATTGTTTTTAAAATAATTTTAAGCATTTATAATTAACAAATATACTACAAATATTAGGATTACAGTAGAATCAAGATTTTGTTAAAAATCAATATCAACGATTTTAGCTTTGAGTTATATAGTCTCATTTGTCTAAACGAATCATGAATTTTAGTGTTAATCCTGTGATTTTTAGATTTGTTTCGGTCGAGAATTTGTGAATTGCTCGATTTCGGATTTTTGGTCATTTGTCGTTGATCGACATCGAATTGGAGCTCGAGTTTGTTGTCAGAGATGGCTAAGAGTATAGTGATCGTCGAAAAAATAGAGGAAGATTTTATTCGTAGTTGTGATGATCGAAAATTGTCGAGGTAGGGTTTTGCGCAGTATTGTGTCGTTGAGGTTTAGGGGATTCGTACGGCGACAGGGGCGCACCGGTCAGGATCGCTCATGGGGGGATCATCGCGCCTAGTCATGGAGAAGCTCTGGGAGGAAGAACTGGTTCCCTGGTGGCGTCATTCATCGACGGTGATCGGAAATTTCGATGATGGTGGAATTCCAGACTTCGGCCTAGTAGCTCGTTTCTAGGTATTTGAGGATGATGTCGAGTTCGACATCGACTTGTTGTAGGCCCGAATGATGATCAGAGGGGGCTGGGACTGCCGTGCGCGTACACGGTTGCCATCGCGTGCGTTAGAGTTTATGGTTTTGGGAAGAAGATGTTGGCCCAAAGTATTTCGTGTTTTTCTTCGTGTTAGACTCGAAGATGCGATACTGGTGAAGCTTTTTTTGAGTGCATCGAGTTTACTCGAGTGTTGTCTCGGGAAATTTGTTGATTGCCCGGAAACAATTTTTGTTTCCAGTTTTTTTTAACTTGCCCAGATTTTAAACTAAAATGAATTTTCAAATTTTTAAAGCAAAGCTAAATTTTAAATAAGGTTTTTAACCAGTTTTTAAAACATATAAGATGTTTGCGATAGAAAATAATGTTTAAACAAAATTTAAGTTTTTAAAGTATGAATTTTAAAGGTTAAATTTTGTTTTAAAATAGTTTTGGTTTATATAAATATTATATTAGAATAATTTGGTAAATTAGTCCCTAAATGTTTTCAAATTAAAAAGGGTGTTTGTTGAAATTTAAATGGGGATTAAAATAAAAGTATTTAACTTGAATCAAAGGATAATGATTTTAAATAAATCAAATTCAAGCTTTCAAATTTAATTTAAATGTAAGTTAAGAGTTAATGTAGTAAATGTTTTATCTTAACTTAAATCAAGTTTTATTTATTAAGGTAATTAAAGTATAATTACTTAATTAACTAAGATAAGTAATTAAGTAATTAAATTAAGATAAATTAATTTGTGTAATTAATTAAGTGTAGTTTATTACTTAATTAAGAATTGATTAATCAAGGTTAATCAATTAAGAAATAATTAAGTAATAAGTAATTAAGAGGTTAATTACTTAATGTTAAGAAGATTATTAAAGATAATCACTTAATGAAATAATTTAAAGTAATTAATTACTCTAAGTAATTAAGTAAGTAAATATGGTAATTTTAGTTAATTAATTAAGTTTAATTAATTAAGAGAATTACTTGATGATGGGATTAAGTATAATTACTTAATGTAATTAATGAAGAGTAATTACTTAGTGAAGTAATTAATGGATAATTACTGGATGTAATTAATTAAGGGAAATTAATTGATGGAAAGTAGTTAAATAATAATTACTTAGTGGAAGTAATTAAGTGTTAATTACTCAGTGTAATTAATTAAAGGATTTATTAATTAATTAAGAAATTAATTAATTATTAGAAGTAATTAACGGTAGTTAATTACTGATTGTGATTAATCAAGGTTGATTAATGAATGTAATTAAGTTAAAGATTAATTATTAAAATATAATTAGAAGAATAATTAGATAATGAATGTAATTAGAGGATCATTAATTAATGTAATTAATGATAATAATCAAAGGTTTAATTAATTAATAAATGTGATTAATTATACGTATGATATAATTAATGTAATTAATTAAGGACAATATAATTAATTATAATTAATTAATTACTAAAAGTAATTAAGGTTAATTAATGAGAATGATTAAAGTATGATTAATTTGTGTAATTAATTTAAAGGCTAATTATTAATGTAATTAAGTAATAATCAATCAACGGTGATTAATTTAGAAGATAATTAAAGGATGATTAATCTGTAACTAAAGATTAATTAATTGGTTTATAAAGTGATTAAAGGTTGATTAATTAATTATATGGTTTGTAATTAATTAATGATTGAGTTAAGCAGGATTATGTGATTAATTCTCAAGTAATTAATTTAATTTAAGATGATTAAATTAATTATAGTATGGATTAATGGTTCCTGTTTGTGGATGATTGATTGAGTGGAATTTCTGGATTCGAATGATGCTTATAGTTTGAATAATCTGTGATGTGATATGGATTATAGCTGTGATAAATGTGATATATTTATCTATGAATAATGCTGTGTGAATTCAATGTTTTTAATTGAACTAAATTGTTCAAACTTAAAGCACTTGGATATTAAGATAGCATTTTGGATTTCTGTGAGATGTGGATCGGATTTCCAAATTTGGAATTCTGAAAACCACATCGATCCAATTTAAATGTTAGGTCGTGAATCTCAAGTGAAAGTGAAGATTCGAGGTGTAAGGACTATTCGTCCTTAGAAACTCTGAGGGTGATTCCAATACTAGTTTAACGGAGGTAGTACTTTCAGATTCGAGATGAAGATTCAGAGTGCAAAGGCTATTGTCGTTAACTCTGAGGGTGATTCCAAAACGAGTGTAGCGAGATAGTGCCTTTAATTTCATTCGAACTCGAAATGAACTTGTATGGATCGAATGCTTTCAGAACATTGTCAGGTGGACAATGAGCATTCTATGATAGATGTGTTCTATAAAGGTAATCGTAGCCTCAAGCCTCATCAACCGGGAATGGCTAAAACATGGGAGGTGCAGCAAGGCTAAGTGGATAGCACCCAAATAGGATGAGGTTTACCCCTATCTAGAGGTTCCTTCGACGACCATCTGCGGGGTTGTCTTATTTGAGACTATCCAGCAAGGGATGGTTCCGGCTTTGTGCTGTATGGGATTGGGAGTAATCCTCGGTATGGTGATCTAGGCCCTATACTGTGACGGGCGGTACCCCAATAGCCCTGCCATTGATGCAAACCCATTCTTCCTACGTGCCCTTTACGATTTTGATTGTATACCTATGTATGCTGGAATTTAGGAAATGTAACAATTTCGGCTATTTCTGTATTTTACTTGAAAACCCTAGATCCTATTATAATATAATTGGATTTCCTATCAAATTTTTTGGTTAGCGTAAGGTAAAAACTTACCCATGTTTATTTGTGGGGAGTCTTACGTGATACCTTTGTTTTCAAAGGATTTTCAAAATTAAGCACCTTTAACCCGTTTACTCACACCAGACCTATGTCTGACCCAGAGTTTATTTTATATTTTATTAAAACTCTTGGGTACTCAAATTTTTGTGAGTAGCCAAGGGATTCAGGTTAGCTTTGACGAGTTCTGGAGGAGTTATGTAGCAGGAGGCTTCAATGTTTGTAGCTATATCGTGTTTCCGCTGTGTTTGAGTTGTATCTGTTTTTCTGTGATGTACTTGAGTTGTAATAACTAGACAGGTGTTATATATGTCTAGTTTGTGTTTTAATAGCAGTATAACTTTGATATATATGATACTATGTAATATCTTATGTGATATAATATAATTTGTTCGTTCCGCTGTGAGATTCTGATGCTGTTTGGTTCTTTCTTTTCTATCTTTTCTCTTTTCTATCCCTTTCTTTCTTCTTAATGATGCGTCTTTCTATGGAATGAAAGGCGGGTCGTTACATTGTGGTATCAGAGCGCTAGGTTGAGTGAATACCTAGGCTTTGGAGTGATTTCTTTCTGAGAGAGCGTACTTGTGTGTGTGTGTGTGTGTGTGTGTGTGTGTATACACACACCTATTTGTTGGGTTACTTATTCGGGTTTTCCAGTATAAGTTCTAGAGGTAGGAGAGGTAGTGGTGTGCATAGCACGACTACCACTAGTGGAAGAAGTCTGAGTAATTATGATTGGAAGTGTATCTGCCAGGCGGTATTGGACATCTCGAGTAAGCTTTGCAGCATAGTGTAAGGATTTCATCGATCTCTGAAGAAAACCTTTTTAAGGGTTCGGAGTCCATCTTTGGAGTATAAGAATGGTTGCGCTCGTGCGAGCAGTTTTCTAGAATTTGGATCTGTTGGAAGTGCTGAAGCAAGTGATGGTATCTTAGCAACCGTAGTAAGGAGTTTTGTCTGTACTGGATTTTGAGACTCAGTTCGGCAAGATGTTTGTGCTTGGTTTGAAGCCGAGTTTCTTGAGAGATATCGGCCATATTGAAGGCTCTTTTGTGGAGTCGGCTGATATAGCTTTGTGGTTCGAGGAGCTTTTGGATAAGGAAGTCTTTGGCATCAGTGGCGGATCGGAGGTGTTGAGTGTGCTGTCAGGAAGGTTTCTTGGCTTAGCAGTGTCCTTGAGATGGAATCCGGAAGCAGTAGAGTGGTCTGTTTCTTCAATGGTTCAGGATTCTTTGTGATTCTTCTATCAATAGGCAAGGCATATGGTGAAGGCTTGCCCACTTCTTCTGGAAGCTCAGCTGGGTATGACATTGTGGTTTAGGTGGACCATCAGTTTCTTCTTTTAGTTAGAAGAGCTTAAGCTGTTTTGATTTGAGAAGAGAGAACATTTCTTTGGAATATAAACTGGGTAGACTCGTAAAAGTGACTTGCGATGGTTCGGAAGTTCTCTTAGTAATCTTTTCTTTGGATTGAGGCGTCTCTAGAGGATGTGGAGCTATCGAAGTGGTTTGAGATTTTTCGGATATCTTCGAAAAAGTCAAGGTCTGCATCCGCATTGGGAGATGGAGTTCTTTATCGACTTGGTTCTTGGGATTTTTTCGGTGGTTTAGCCAAGTAGAGAGGGCTACTTAAGAGAGAAGTTTTTGTGAAGCAATCAGGATTGATCGGATCTAGTTTTCTGGCTGGATTTTGGTTTTGGTGTTTGTGACCGAATCAGATAAGTCACAAGGATTTTATGGAATTTGATAGACAATACTTCTTGGATGAGTTGATCAAGTCTATGCTTATGTTCATCAATAGCATTCTCATCTTCTTCAGATCAGAGTTATGCAGCGGAAGCTGGACGGTAGCTATTCTAGAATTGAAGCAACCTTGGATTCCTCGAAAGTTTGTGTTGTCTTGGATCAGGGGATTTCTATAGGAAATTCATTCGGGATCCAAAGGCTTGGTTGTCTAGTGCATCTGTTCTGTTTTCTCGAATAGGAGTAGTATGATTTAAGTCTTCCGATGATTGTATAGTAGAGTTTGAGTGGTGGATCTTGGGAGAACCATCTTGTGAGTAGGATCCCGAGATCATCTTATTCTTGATCCAGTATGATCAGTGAGGCATCTGCGAAGATTTGGTTGATCAAGAAGGTTGAAGGCAGCCAAGGATCGGTAGAAGAGTTTTGTGGATAAGAGACAAAGGAATTCAGAATTCACAGTTCAAAGTCAGAGATTTAATTTTGGGTAAGTTTTCTCCGATCCTAAGAGCAATAAGATTGGGTAAGACTGGAAGCTAGCTCAGAAGTGTATTGGATCTTTCTGTATTCTCTTAAGGTTAATTATTTTGGTCTACAGGATTGAATTTCTAGTTTGGATGGCTGGAATTCGTTATGTATTTCACATATCTCTGAGGGAGTACGTGTATGATCTATCACTGGTTTTAGAACCAGTAGTTCAGGGAGAATTGGGAAGTTGAACAGGACTTGTCTGTGGTCCGTTATCCTGTTTAGATTGTAGATTTAGAGATATAGGAGCTCTGGATCAGAGTGGTGTAGCTAGTTTAGATTCAGTAGAGCGAGTATTCCGGTGCTTGTACCTGTGAAACTCTAGGGAGTTCTGTCCAGAATTTTGAATGGATAGTTAGAACTGTTTGTTTGAATTGATTGCTATGGTTGCTAGTATTTGGTTGATAGCATATGCTTGCTATTTTTAAAATTAAAATCTTTATGGGATTATTAAATTATCTTTGCTTTTAAATTTCGAGGACGAAATTCTTTTAAGGGGGAGGAATGTGATATCCCTAAATTTTGGGCAATATTTATTTAATAATTTCCATTAGTAATTATTTTAAAATAGGTAATATTGATTTAATAATTTAATTTAACAGAATTTATCTTTTCAAAACTAATAATTATTTGATTTGACAAATCTAACCTTTTCAAAATTTATAATAAACTAATAATTTAATTTGGCAAATTTTCTTCTTTTCAAAATTAATAATATATTTATTTGGTAAAATTTATCTTTCTAAGCTAATTAAAATATATTCTTTTTATAATGTATATGTGTGTATACATTGTGAAAACGAAATTTGGTTTTAATTTTAATTTAATAAAAAAATGTTTCAAATTTATAATATATATATGAATATATATTGTGAATTAGAATATTTGATTGAATTTAATAAAACTTTTCAAAAGCCTATTTAAAAATCTATCTTATACTTTCAAAAGTACTTAAAGTTCATATTTATTTTATTTAAAAATATAATAGCTTAAATAGTATATTATAATAAAAGTTTAATTTTTTTTCCTTTAAAACTGGTTTTTGAAATAAATTTAATTAATATTTTTTTTAGTACAATATTTTTAGTTTGGAACTTTAAAATAAGGTTCAATTTAATATTCTTTTCTTTTTAAATTTTCTTTCTTTAAAACTTAGCTTTTGAAAATATATTTTTAAAATATATAAATAAAACATAAAAGTATGTAATTCTATAAAGGTAATTTATATGTAAACATTAATGGCTAATTGAAATAAGCATTTAAAACATGTTAAAATAAATAAGAAATTAATTTAAAAGAATTTTTAAACATTTATAAAAATTAGAAATTAACTTAATAATGAAAATTTTAACACTTGTAAAACATGAGACTCTTAATATAACATGTGTAAGGCAATTAAACCTTGCAAATACACTTGGAATCATTTTAACAATCTAAAGTAACAAGTGGCATTGTCTTAATTTATTTTGAAACATTTTATTAATAAATGTAATAAGAGATCTTGGTGCAAAAAAAATATTTTAGTTCAAACCATTTTCTTTCTTCTCTTCTAAAAAGAAACTAAAAATCGGATTTTAAAAGAAAATTCAAAACCAGATTTTAAAGAAGTTTCAAAGCCAAAATCAAACGTCTGTTCAAAAATCTTCAAGCCTGTAATCAAAAATTTCAAAACCTATAACTATTTCTCAACCTGGTATATCAAAGTAATCTTCTGCACAACAACAAAGGCTTGAGTTTCAAATTAGAATTTGTTTCAAGTCAAGATGGAACAAGTAAATTCAACTCAAACAGAAAATTCAACAAAACAGCAAGCAAATGAACTCAACTCAACAGATTCAAAGTACAGATCAAATACAAGTTCCCGGAAAACAAAAATGCAATAAAACAGTGCTCTCTGCTTGATAATAGGTGAGTAAACCTTTTTATTTAAAAATAGTTTTTAGGCATTGCATGTGATGATCTTCTGAGAAAAAGTTGTGATATAGTTTGCATAAGATATTTTATCTGGACATATGTTTGTGATTGCTTGTTTACCTGTGTGAATGTCTGTATATATTTATATTGTGCTCTGTATTTGTAACACACTCAATCATCATCATCAAAACAATTCCTATCTTATCAAAAAATCAATATTAGACCTTGATTTTTGAAAAGAAAATGATAATAACAATGTGTTGTTGTTTTTAAAGTAATTTTAAGCATTTATAATTAACAAATATACTGTAAATATTAGGATTACAGTAAAATCAAGATTTTGTTAAAAATCAATCTCAACGATTTTATCTTTGAGTTATATAGTCTGATTCGTCTAAACGAATCATGAATTTTAGTATTAATCTTGTGATTTTTAGATTTGTTTCGGTTGAGAATTTGTGAATTGCTCGATTTCGGATTTTTTGTCATTTGTCGTTGATCGGCATCTAATTGGAGCTCGAGTTTGTTATCGGAGATGGCTAAGGGTATAGTGATCGTCGGAAAAACGGAGGAAGATTTTATTCGTAGTTGTGATGATCGGAAATTGTCGAGGTAGGGTTTTGCGCAGTGTTGTGTCGTCGAGGTTTAGGGGATTCATACAGTGACAGTGGCGCACCAATCAGGATCACTCATGGGAGGATCGTTGCATCTAGTCATGGAGAAGCTCTGGGAGGAAGGACTGGTTCCCTGGTGGCGTAGTTCATCGACGGCGATCGGAAATTTCATTGATGGTGGAATTCCAGACTTCGGCCTGGTAGCTTGTTTTTGTTTTTCGATTCGATCTTCATTTCTGCGTGGTTGAGGATGATGTCGAGTTCGAATTGACTTGTTGAAGCCTGAATGATGATCGGAGGGGGCTGGGATTGCTGTGCACGTCCACGGTGGCCACCGCGTGCACCAGAGTTTATGGGTTTGTGGAAGGAGATGTTGGCCTGAAGTATTTCGTGTTTTTCTTCGTGTTAGACTGGAAGATGTGATAGTGGTGAAGCTTGTTTTGAGTGCATCGAGTTTAATCGAGTGCTGTCTCGAGTATGTCTTGGGAAATTTTTTGATTGCTCGGAAACAATTTTTGTTCCCAGTGCCCAGATTTTAAACTAAAATGAATTTTCAAAATTTTAAAGCAAAGCTAAATTTTAAATAAGGGTTTTAACCATTTTTTAAAACACATAAAATGTTTGAGATAGAAAATAATGTTTAAACAAAATTTAAGTTTTTAAAGTATGAGTTTTAAAGGTTAAATTTTGTTTTAAAATAGTTTTGGTTTATATAAATATTGTATTAGAATAATTTGGTAAATTAGTCCCTAAATATTTTCAAATTAAAAAGGGTATTTGTTGAAATTTAAATGGAGATTAAAGTAAAAGTATTTAACTTGAATAAAAGGATAATGATTTTAAATAAATCAAATTCAAGCTTTTTAATTTAAATTAATTTAAATGGAAGTTAAGAGTTAATGTAGTAAATGTTTTATCTTAACTAAAATCAAGTTTTATTTACTAAAGTAATTAAAGTATAATTACTTAATTAACTAAGATAAGTAATTAAGTTATTAAATTAAGATAAATTAATTTATGTAATTAATTAAGTGTAGTTTATTACTTAATTGAGAATTGATTAATCAAGGTTAATCAATTAAGAAATAATTAAGTAATAAGTAATAAGAGGTTAATTGCTTAATGTTAAGAAGGTTATTAAAGATAATTACTTAATGAAATAATTTAAAGTAATTAATTACTCTGTTTAATTAATTAAGTAAATATGGTAATTTTAGTTAATAATTAAGTTTAATTAATTAAGAGAATTACTTGATGATGGGATTAAGTATAATTACTTAATGTAATTAATGAAGAGTAATTACTTAGTGAAGTAATTATTGGAAAAGTACCGGATGTAATTAATTATGGGAAGTTGCTTGATGGAAAGTAAATAAAGAATATTTACTTAGTGGAAGTAATTAAGTGTTAATTACTTAGTGTAATTAATTAAAGGATTTATTAATTAATTAAGAAATTAATTAATTATTGTAAGTAATTAAGGGTAGTTAATTACTGATTGTGATTAATCAAGGTTGATTAATGAATGTAATTAAGTTAAAGATTAATTATTAAAATATAATTAGACGAATAATTAATTAATGAAAGTAATTAGAGGATCATTAGTTAATGTAATTAATGATAATAATCAAAGGTTTAATTGATTAATAAATGTGATTAATTATAAGATAATTAATCAATGAAGTGATTATGAAATAATTAATGTAATTAATTGAGGATAATATAATTAATTATAATTAATTAATTAATAAAAGTAATTAAGGTTAATTAATGAGAATGATTAAAGTATAATTAATTTTTAATTAATTTAAAGGCTAATTACTTAATGTAATTAAGTAATAATTAATCAAGGGTGATTAATTTAGAAGGTAATTAAAGGATAATTAATCTGTAATTAAAGATTAATTAATTGATTTATAAAGTGATTAAAGGTTGATTAATTAATTAAATGGTTTGTAATTAATTAATCAATGATTGAGTTAAGCAGGATTATGTGATTAATTCTCAAGTAATTAATTTAACTTAAGATAATTAAATTAATTATAATACGGATTAATGGTTTCTACTTGTGGATGATTGATTGAGTGGAATGTCTGGATTTGAATGATGCTTACAGTTTGAATAATTTGTGATGTTCTATGATGTGATATGGATTATAGCTGTGATATATTTATCTGTGAATGATGCTGTGTGAATTCAATGATTTTAATTGAATTAAATTGTTCAAACTTAAATCACTTGGACATTAAGATGGCGTTTTGGATTTCGTTGAGACCGGATCGGATTTCCAAATTTGGAATTCTTAATACCACATTGATCCAAATTAAACGTTAGGTCATGAAACTCAAGTGAAAGTGAAGACTCGAGGTATAAGGACTATTCATCGTTAAAAACTCTGAGGGTGATTCCAATACGAGTTTAACGGAGGTAGTACTTTCAAATTCGAGATGAAGATTCAGAGTGCAAGGGCTATTGTCGTTAACTCTTAGGGTGATTCCAAAACGAGTGTAGCGAGATAGTGCCTTCGGTTTCGTTTAAACCTGAAATGAACTTGTATGGATTTAATGTTTTCGTAACACCGTCAGGTGGACTATGAGCATTCTAAGATAGATGTGTTCTATAAAGGTAATCGTAGCCTCAAGCCTCATCAACCGGGAATGGCTAAAACAAGGGAGGTGTAGCAAGGCTAGGTGGGTAGCACCCAAGTAGGATGAGATCTACCCTTGTCTAGAGGTTCCTTTTATATGGCTTTGTGGGCTGTTTGTGACGGCCGTCTACGGGGTTGTCTTGTTCAGAACTATCCAGTAAGGGATGGTTCCGGCTTTTTGTTTTGTAGGGGATTGGGAGTAATCCTCGGTATGGTGATCTAGTCCCCGTACTGTGACGGACGGTACCCTAGTAGCCCTGCCATTGATAGAAATCCATTCTTCCTACGTGCCCTTTACGATTTTGATTGTATACCTATGTATGCTGGAATTTAATAAATGTAACAATTTCGGCTATTTCTGTATTTTACTTGAAAACCCTAGACCCTATTACAATATAACTGGATTTCCTATCAATGTTTTGGTTAGTGTAAGGTAAAAACTTATGTTTATTTGTGGTGAGTCTTACGTGATACCTTTGTTTTCAAAGGATTTTCAAAGTTAAGCAACTTTAACCCGTTTACTCACACCAGACCCATGTCTGACCCAGAGTTTATTTTCTGTTTTATTAAAACTCTTGGATACTCATACTTTTACGAGTAGCCAAGGGATTCAGGTTAGCTTTAACAAGTTCTGGAGGAGTTATGGAGCAGGAGGCTTCAGCGTTTGTAGCTATATCGTGTTTCCGCTGTGTTTGAGTTGTATCTGTTTTTCTGTGATGTACTTGAGTTGTAATAACTAGACAGGTGTTATAACTGTCTAGTTTATGTTGTAATAGTTATATAACTCTGATATATATGATACTATGTAATATCTTATGTGATATAATATAATTTGTTCGTTCCGCCGTGAGATTCTGATGTTGTTTGGTTCTTTCTTTTCTCTTTTCTATCCCTTTCTTTCTTCTTGATGATGCGTCTTTCTGTGGATTGAAAGGAGGGTTGTTACACATGGAATGTGACACCAAAAGCATCTTGAGTGAAAAACTTACTAAGGATCATGAGAATGTGTGCAATAACAAAGCTATATCTACTCGTCGTTCTTACGCTCCCACCAATTTGCTACATTCGGTAGTTTTAGGGAAGCATGTGGAGAATGTGACTTGCAATTTGAGCACTTGAGTACATAAAGCATGTGGCCTCCGATCTAGTTCCTATGATAGGGATGCATGTATATCTTTCACCTCCACAAGAGCAATATGTCTCCCTTAAGAAGTGCACAGGTTGCACCCTCCAGCTAGAGCCACCCATAGCCCTCGGGATGGGCGAAGATCACACTCCCAAACTAGAGAAGCAAACAACCCCTAGATAGGGAACCAGGCATTCGTGAAGAGATGACAAATGTAAGGACAGAAATATGATGCATTCGTACATACAATAGAACAAGAATGGCCCTCTCTGAAAATGATAATGGAAAACAATTATTAGAGGAGATTCTTAGCATTACATACCTCATTGGTATGTATTGCCTAACATGAAAAGGTATGACATAGGCATTAAACCCTCAACATATCGTGACATTTAATTCTTACATGAGAATAGTTCACCTTAATGATCTCGCCAAGTGCATCTCGTTTCTTGCCACACTTAATGGGGAAGTATCTTGTTAGTCCGTAAATTTGTATCTTTACACCATTAAATCATGAGAGTAGGTGTTCAATGAGTTCAAAGCCCAGTTCATTACCTCCAAAATTTGTCCCATGGTGATAGCATTAGATCTTTCATAGTCTGGTTCAGTGTCCCATGCTAAGGGGCAGACGAAATATGCATGGTTATTGCGCTCTGCTGGGGGTCAAGCAAGGCTTCGAGACATGGAGAGAAATATAATGTATACTAGTCACCACTTTTACATACTTCTACCAACGAGCTAATGGGGTCACACATGTGGAAGAAGTCGACTAGTTAGAGGATAAAGAGAATAGGAAAGAAGATAACTTAAACTGCCGAAGGTAGTGGACATAAGAATGGGCGTCATAAGCATAACAAAAAACACTTGACGAACGGCCCACAGTTCAACCCCCTAGGAACATCAACTATGCCTTGTTGAATTGGTGTACAGAAATGATATATTCAACGATTAAGTGTAAGGTTGCATAGTAGTGGCCTTGTATTTTGGATTAGGTGCATTAGGAAGTGGAGTATAAGGGGCAGATTCAAAATAAATAATCCTTTTTAATTAATACGCACTTGGTCTTTCATAGTATTGTCATCAATAATGTTATCGATATTAAATCATATTTAGTGTTTTATTAGATGATTTTGATTTGTATTTTAAATTGTATGTTACCGTTTATCATCGATCAATATTATTAATTTGATTTATGATGTTTTATTTGTTCAAAATGTTTTTATTTCAATGTTAAATTAAATAATATTTATTAAAGGTAAATTGAATAATAAAATAATTTTGTTATAATGAGATGCATATGTAAAATTTATTATTTTGGATTAATATCTGAATGAGAATAACTAACTAAATAATTTTAATATAATTCAAATAATAATTTTAAGATTTAATGTTCATTAATTTAAGTTATAAATTTAAATAATTTTGATCCGTCCTAATTCAAATATCAAATATTCAAATCAAACGAATCTTGTCTTAATATATTGATTTTGATTAGCAATGCTAATTTATAATTATCCTTATAACAAATTAATATATATATGTATATATATATACATATCTGTGTGTGTGTGCGTGTGCGTGTGCGTGTGCGTGTGCGTGTGCGTGTGCGTGTGCGTGTGCGTGTGCGTGTGTGTGTGTGTGCGCGCGCGTGTGTGTGCACGTGCACACACACACACACCAATATCTAAGCAACAATGTCATACATAAGTGTATGATTTACAGCATATAGTTAAATAATATTAATGTGTCCAGAATTTTAATACGAACCCAATGTCTCAAGTTATATCCAAACAAGAGTTCGTAGGTGAAAGTTATAAGATTTACAAGTAATGGAATTTAAATTATAATTATTAAAACCCTATGACTTAAATGCATAACATAGCTTCTTCCTAAATTAGAACCCTAGCCTTCACTAGCCATTTCTTTATTGAATAAATTTTTTCATCGTTAGCAATCAGACTTGATGTGAATCCATCATCGTTCTCCCCTCGACATGGCCAATCAGCCAATACCCACCATATCATCTTTGAAATTGTACGATAGAAAACCTAGTTTATTTCCTTACCATTGCCTCAGTTGAAACTGTATGCTATGTCGCATGCCTTGCCGGTCTCAAGGTCGTTGCCTGCAACATGTTGTAGCCTCGTAATGGCAATTCTTATCATTGATGTTGTGATGCTTACTGTGAAGTGCATGGTGATGTGTTGTTATACAAAGATATTCAACAGTGAACAAAAACTTTTCTGAAATACAAATTAGAAAAACAATTCATTTAAACAATTATTAAATCAATTTTAGAAAAGGAAAATTGAACATTTTTCCTTCAATAATCTAGCCAATCGAAACTACTTAAACTACAAGCTTTGCTTATGAGAGGTCCCATCTCTAACTCAATTACGAAGTTGTAAATGTAACCTTTGAGATATAATTTTTTCTATGGAGAAAATGAAATTCTATTATAGAAAATGGAGGTATCTAGGTATATTTATAGCAGTATTAATGGGATATCTAAATATCTTACCTAGATCACCATTTTGGATATGGCCCATTATAAATGAGATATTTTCCAACTTAATTAGTTAAACTCATTTAATTGATTAATATCCGCATATAATTTGGACTACAAAATTTTAAAAATTCTTGTTACTAAAATAAAATATATGCATATATATATTATTTATATTTTATTAATTGATTTTTAGACCCTTTAATTGTAAAGATCTAAAAATTTAACACTATTAATAATAATTTATTTAAAAATGTACTTTTAACTAATTGGTGAATTGGGTATCGTAATTATGACCTTGAATATGTCTTTCCGAGCCGATCATTTTGAACTATGAATTTGATATATTAAAAGTTACGTTTTAGAGAATATTGATTTTATAAGTCTAAAAGAAATGCACCACTAACAAATGATTTTCAATGTTCTAGTTTTGAAAATAAAGACATATTCAGTGCACTTGGTCAAGTGAGTAGACTTCATATGGAATGGTCATGAGTTTAATCTTGGCGAACAATACGTTTTCTGGATCTAGATAGTGTAAATGTGTCAAAAATTTAATATATTAGTCATAGATATATAAATTATTATATGTTGACGCCAAAAGTGGCATAACACCCAACAAAACTGTGGAGATATTGAGAGCTAGCAACAAATATCAAAAAGGTAAAAAGAACACCAAATTTTTTATAGTGGTTCGGCAATGTCTAGCCTACATCCAATTTATATTTTGTTTATTAGAGGTTTGAGAGTCACCAGTACAAGGGATTTACTGATCTAAAGCTTAAAACAGCAAATAATAGCTTCCTAAGTGACTCTAATGGATGAGAGATAGGAGATGAAGAAGTGTTAAAAGTCCTTTCCTAGTTGCCATAGGATTTGTATTTATAACGAAATTCGTAGGTAGAATTAGAGCCCATAAAACACTAGGTCCAGATCCAAGCCTAGAGATATAGGAGAACAGTAGTCCGTCCCATCATCAATTGAAACCACTATATACCGAGAGGTTCCTCTCGGTAACGAGAGGTATGTGTTGGTGGAAATTTTCCCTTTTTCTTCCATTCTGCTTCTTATCTCCAATCCGCTCGCTTGTTGACAAGGAAAATCAATGCCCAAGCAAGTCAATTCACTCACTCTCCGATAAGGGAAGTTGCTTTTGATCTCTCCGAATCTTTGCTAAGCCCAATCCTCTCGCTCTTCAATGAGATGATTCAATGTCTAAGCTATTCCATCTATTCACTGTTCAATGAGGGGACTTACTTCTCACAGCAATTTCCCTGTCTCTCCGGATGAGACTGCCATGATCAATATTAGTCATCATGTCCGAGTGGTTTATAAAATCCTATTCAATTTCAGGGGGTCATCAATCTCCATTGGTGTTTCCTAATCGATGTTTGTCCTCATTCATGAAGCCTAAGTCAAAGCATCTAGTATACATTAGAAAGTCTACTTCTATAAAAGATCACATTTAGACTTCCAACTCAAAGCCTACCTAGGGATCAATCAAGTTCTCGTACATGTATAAGCAGTCTGATAGTAATATTGCATCATTTGTTTAAAATAAAAGGCAAGGTCAGCGAATCAATCCTGACACTAATCCATATTGATTATGGGATTATCATCCAATAGAAGTCTCTGGTGCATAACTTCATTTTACCCCCCGTTCCTATGGTAAGCATCTTGTTCCATCTCCTACTGTTGTGCGTCTGCATCTGCCTCTCTAGCTCCAACATTACCCATTCCTGGAACTAGAGCTTATCCTATATCCAAACCGATCGTGCCATTAAGTAAATTCATCTCGATACCAACCTGATTCAGGTCAGTACCGACTGTTCTTGTCATTGGGGCTCGAGTGCATTTTGCTCCACTCTAACTCCAAATGCTTCTGCATTGGTTTATGGCCTTGGATTCTGAATTCCAGCTACTTTGGCTATTCATTATTGATCCATTCTTCTAAAAAAATCCATCTGGCATTTCTTATTGTTGAGCCTTTATCCCATCTTGTATCTCTTTCATCATTTTCTCATCTCCTCTTTGGTCATGTAGACAGATTGATTAGAACTTAAGGATACTCCTGGCTGGCCAAATGCTCTGGTTAACTTCCTCCAATCATAGATCTAGTGTTAAGCCTATTCATCTTCTCTAAATTTTAGATCCAAGCTTTAGGTTATGAAATCTAGGCCTTTCTTAGTGAATGCACCAAAATGTTGATGCCAAAAGTGCAAAAAACCCAAAAAAAACCATGGAAATATTGAGATTTAGCAAGAAATATCAAAATAGCAAACAGAGTATCAAATTTTTATAGTGTTTGACAATTTCTGTCCTATGTCCAATTTATATTTTGTTTATTGGAGGTTTAAGAGCTATTAGTACAAGGAATTTACTGATCTAAAACCTAGAACAATAAACAGTAACTTCCTAAGTGACTCTAACAGAGGAGAGATTGGAGATGAAGAAGGAGAAGTACGAAAATTCTTTTCCATGTTGCCATAGGGTTTGTATTTATAAGGGAATTCTCCATTAGAACCGAAGGCCCATGAAACAAGGTCAATATCCAAGTCCTTAAGTGTAAGAGAACAATAATCGACCCCATCATTAATTGAAACCATCAAGTACCCTTGTGTTGGTAGAAATTTTCTTTTTATCTTCCATTCTGTTTCCAATCTCCAATCCGTTACATTCCAAATGCTTTCCTTGAAGATGGAGTTATTTTTGATAATCTCCTTAGTACTGCTTGTCTTTTCCTGCTTTCTTTGCTTTCTTCCAGAATAACCTTAGAATTGCTTACATATATCTTGATAAATCCACTCCATGGAAACTGATAGAGATAGTGCTATAAGTATAAGTGGTTTAGGAGGTCCAAAGTGGAGTAAAAACCTCTCGGTACCGTGTGGTTCATTTGGTACCAAGTGGTCCACTTAGCTTTTATTCCTTTAAAACTTGTTGAGTATGATCTTTTTGCTTTTCCAAACATGTTCCTATGTCCATGAATCATTTTGTCTTTATCTTGACATTCTAATTTCAGTTGAAAATCCACTTGATCAAAAAGTCGGTTAACAATATGTATGTATATATACAATACAATGATTGTATTCCATGTATCTTGATTTTTGAGTGCATATATATAATTTGTTGGTATATAAATTCATATATTATGGAAAACTAATTATATAGATTATCAATTAATGGCGCTATGATTGACATAAGGACACATTAACGCATTTATTTTAGGAGATTAATTCCCCACAGATATTGAAAATCAACCTTCTTCAAATAAAACGATATGTCCATCAATAAATTAAAATTAAGCATATCCGTACATTATAATTTCTTCCTTCCTTCCTCTCACCTTCCTTCTTACATAACTATCATCATAAATATTCACAAACCATAAAAGAAAATTGGAAGAAAAATTATAGAGAAAGAGAAAGAAAAAAATCGAAAGATTGAGAAATAGAGGGAAATAAATTTAAGACCAAAAGTACGAAAAGCATAGAGATTTCAGCAACGAATTTAGAGCTAAAATATTCGAGATTTAGGAGGTATTTTGGTTGAATTTGGGGAAGATAGTACTTTTTATCGTTCTGCAGTGGATTGAGGTAAACCTATTTTTGAGAGGTTTAGTTCAGTACTTTACAAATGAATTTTTGGGATTTATATCATTGGATCTTTCTAGATTGTTCCTTAGGTTCATTAAGCAGATTGTATAGATCTCTTACATATTATAGATTTCAATATATGTTTATTTATATTGAATGTATTTGTTTTGTTAATACATACAATTATTTCATTGATGGATGTTTAGAAGTTGTCATGTTCTAGTGTTGAATGTGATTTTGGATGTTTTATTTGGAATTTCAGCGTTATGGGAAGATTCTTACCACACAGTTTAGGTGAAACAAAATTAGATTCTTATTTTAGCAAATTTGCATTGAACTACTTTTTAAAAATTAGTCATGAAGGAATTAATATGAATGAATTAGTAAATTCCTTATTTAGTAAAAGTGTTTCCTAAACTGTTTTAACTAACTATATTGTTAATGCTAATAAATTATTTTTCAATGTTTATATGTGTGCATAAAATTATCCATTAGTAGTTGCCATCTTAAGTACATTGAAATGAATGCTTCAACAAATTCTTCAATCATAACATCAATGATTTCATGATTTGTTTAGTACATTAATGTTTTAATATTAATAATGATATAAATATTAATATTAATATGGAAGTTAATAAATAACATTAAATTGAATGATGTGTAATTTAAATGTTAATCAATAAAATTAATTTGAATGTTTGTTCATAGCATTCCTTTGAATGTTAGCTAATAACTTTATTTAATTGTTTATTAATGGCATTAATTATGTGGCTAATTGATAACATTAGTTTGAGTGTTAATTAATAACATTAATTTGATGTAAACTAATAATATTAGATATGATGTTAATTGATAACATTAGCCAGAATATTAGTTGATAACGTTAATTTGAAGGTTTATAGAAGAGATCAATTTAAACTGTGATTTTTACCATTAATTTGAGTACTAATTATTACTTTTAAGGATAATAAAAATAATTAAATTATTTTTGAGATTTTCGAGGTTTAGTGATTTAAATGGTAATAAAGTGGTTGTAAAGATAATATAAGAAAATAAATATTATTATTTTGTCGTGAAGTAATAATATTATAGTTTTGAAAAGTTATTTGATGAAAATTGATATTTTTGATTAAAATATGATGTGTTGTGGCGTTTGAAGTAATAAATGTACAATACATAATTTTTGAAGTATATTACTATTTCTAAAGAACTATTTGAGATTAAATAAATAAATATGTGTTTCTAAACAATAATAAAATTATTGTATATATATAGGTGGGATATATAAGCATAAATAAATTAAATTAGATTGTTGTGGCTCATTTGAGTTAATTATTTTGGAGATATCACATATGACTGTTGTGTGAAGTGAATTGCACCAGGATGAATTATGCAATATTATGCCATTGTTATTACATAATATGTACTTAATTATGGTTCTACCATGTTGATGTTTGTGCTACATATATAGTGAGTTAGTAGACATTTGATTATGTGATGTCTGTGTTACTAATAGTGGGTTAGTACAAATTTGACGATTTGGTGTTGTGTTACTAATATAGTGAGTTAGTTTACATTTGTCGAGTTGACATTTGTGTTATTTGTATTAATGGTTAGTACACATTCATTTGATTTATACTTGCATCAAGGATGTATTATTAGTAGCCAATGATTAGTACATATGTGAGTATATTTGTTATCGTTAGGATTGACATTGAGTGTTGTTAAACATATGTGATGTTTTATAGCCGTCTGTTGCAATTATTGATGTTGCCTAATATGTCCGATGATTGATTGTGATTGCTTAGTAGGAGTGTTGTTTCCAGGTGCATTGGTTGCGTGGATGCTATGGTTATTATGTGCGAGCAAGTATTTTATGAAAGAGAAGAGAGGAAAACAGAACCATGTGGGCTTATTCCCCAAACGAGTATGAAAATCGCTTGATCAAGTAACATGAATAGTTCTACTAATTTAGAACTTGTATAAAAAATAGCAACGGAAATAAAGAATAATAAAGTAAATTGCACAAGATATTTTTATACTAGTTCGAACTCCCATTCTACATCCAATCCCAGATTGCTTATGGATTTAACTAACAACATCCTCACTTAACCCAGAGGAATATGTATTATAGATCGCCTGAGCTGCTGTTCGTGCCTAAAGATCTTCAACAGGACTTTGACTATTACAAGAAGCTGGGTTTGTGACTTTGTGTGCTAATTGAATTGCACGATTGAGCTAATATGTAAAACCTTCCTATAATCTTCTTCTGAGAGTATATTTAGTGCACCTGAAGAAATTGATCATAAGAATTGTATTCTTGAATGAACGTGTGGTAAAAAAGCGATACAAAATTGTGTGAACTGTTGATAATCCTAATCAAGATAGAGATAGAAAGAACAGAAAAAATTGTCATTGAATTCGAAAATTGATTTCTTTATATAGACAACCAATGAACGCAACTGTTAATGAAGAGAAACGAACAAAGGAAAGAGTTGCAGCCATTGTTGAAGAGAAGTGTCTCTTCATAGAGAAGAGCATCACTTCATAAATTTAAATTTAAAAATAGATGTTACGGCGTTCAGTCGACTGAGTGAAATCAACCAGCCGACTGGATTTGATCAAAAATTGTCATTTCAAAAAAGAAAAGAAATAGTGTAATAATAGGCAGTCTTAGTCGAATGAAATTTTCAATTCAGTCAACTGAACTAGTGGTTAGTCTATTGAATTGGAATGTTAGTCGACTTGTTAATGTCAGTATATAAACGTGTGAATGTGCACGGATTTAGTCGACTATGGTGGTCTATTTAGTCCACTGCCTAATGGTGCCTGATGTGATTGTTGTTTTTAAACTTTGAAATCAAATTTGGGTTCAAACACGTGTATGTGCACACCACTTATAAGAGATTTTAACAATTTTTATAACTCTAGGCTAATGCATTATGATTGATATTACATTATTGCATCAATGTGGTCTTCTTTTTGTCAAGTTCGTCTCTTCGTTGATCGATATCTTTTCCTACGCAAGTGGTTAGTATACACAATATATTCTTATTTAGTTGTCACTGTTAGAACATCAAAGTATAAGGTTCTAACATTCTCCCCCCTTTTGATAATGACAACTATATAAGTTAATTTTTAAAATCAATGGATATATAGATAGTTCTTCCCCTAACTCTATATGTAACGACTCGAATTTTGCCCGCTCGAAAATCGACATCCATACTTCAAATCGTATTCGAATGCCATAGATTCGACCGTTCAAATCCGATTCGCCGGAGCTTATAACAACATTAAGTAAATAACACAGCGGAATAAAAGAATAATACATTGATATACAGCTTTGATACAATATCTGATACAACAGGTATCCAATAGATATCAATATACATCAGAGATATGATACAATAAATAGCAACGGAACAATATAACTCTAAGATAGTCTTCAAAAGAGAACTCCGAGAACTGCAACTCCATCTCTAAGAACCAATCCAGCAATAGCTCGAACTCCCAATAACCAATCACCTAGCATAAGCAAGACTGGTGCGATCCAAATACTGAACTAACTCTAGATAATCTACTAAACCTGACTATCTGAAAAACCCAAACTCTAGACTGCTCGTGTAGAAAATAATGAGCACCCAGAGTTTAGGAAAGAAACAATAAACTCTGGATCAGTCGTGGGACTGGTGTGAGCAACAAAACAGTTTATCTTTTAAAACATTCAACAAAAGATTTTCAAAGTCAATTCGCAATGCTTTTTAAAAATGAGACTACCATAAGGCCTCCCGCACACATACACAATGCAAACGCAGAATCGGAGGAGATTTCTCCTTATGATAGTCAAAGATGCTTGATACGCATTAAAAAGAAACATTTGATATTATTACTAGTGCATAGTGTAGGAAAAATTCATTTCGAAAATAAAGATATAAATCTTAGCCAGCATAGGCATTCCGCACTTATGCCTACTATAGCTACCATGTTCAATAGCAGGTTACCGCCACATTCCATGGCAGGTTATACAACTAAAACCGTACAAGATCGTATTGTTTCTTTGGATTTCCAACAAATGGTCAGGCCAAGGAACTTCCCATTGCCACATGAGAACGCCTCTGGAAGGACGTTCCCGAGAACCAAACCGGATCTCTGCCAACACAAGGCCGGGTTACCCCTAACTAGGTAACTACTGACACGAGTATGCCACCTCCCGATTTTAAAAACCTTTAACCGGGGCCCCAGCAACAAATCACAAAGTAATATATATATATATATATCTGCGATATCAACATAAGTTAAGTATCTGGGCCCCATACCATGATACCACTTCTATCCAGAAGGAAATGCACATACCCTAAGGGGTGCTACCCCCAATAACCTTGCTGCATCTTTCCTGTTTTGACCATTTCGGGGTGTGAGGCTCGACGAAGTCTCGTCCACAAAAACACGCTTTATACAAAAGCTGTGCTTTGGGTCAACAAATGATCATAGAAATGATCACAAAGATAAACGATCAAACAAATGATCTTATCACAAATGATCAACACAATGATCATTTCACAGCTACACTCAGCATGTCACATTACCAAATTGGGAATATATCGCTGATAACCTTCAACTACATAACCTCTGAGCTCGTACGTCTCAGAGAAGGGTGTTAAGCTAAAAGAATAAATTCTCGCCACCAACAGAAATATATTTGAAAGAAATCAGCTTTATATCTCAAGTTGTAATGTCAGACATACTATCCATACAAGTCTGTTCCGGGCTCGAACAGAACCGAAGGCACTTACAAAGAAGTCCTTGCAATCCGGATATCCACTAATCACGTTCGGACTCCCCATCACATATGGAGTCTCTATACCGGGGACCATTCGATGCAAAGACATTCGACGAGTTGTCCTTACGTTTTCGAAAATATCCGGTCTTCACCACCGGTCTTCAAATGCTATCCATAACGACATATCACATATTCAGAATGGGATATATGACACAAAGGTTCTCTCCCGGCTAAACCGAACAGTGAGTGCAGTATTTCAAAAACATATGGATATTGGGATTTCAATTAAGTCACAACTTAAAACCCAAAACTTTTCTTCAAATGGTTTAAACCAATTACCATTTCAAATCTTTATATTACAAAAAAAGATTTATTTCACAAAGATCAATTTATAGACTTTAAAACAATTTCCATTCCAAGTGGATTAACTCATTAAATCTTTAAATCAAAGATTTAACTCATAGCTTTCAAAATTCGATTAACTTGTTGAACCTTTAAATCAAGATTCAACTTATAGCTTTCAAATCGTTTTCATAACTTGGAAATTATCTTCATTTTCAAACTTGAAATTCTTTTTAACACAAATTAGACGTTTATTTCTTATGTGAAAGCTTTTATTATTTGAAAACAAACAGTTTTCGTTTCAGAAAAATCCAATTATATTTACACGAGTTAAAGCCCTTGAATTCTATTCACATCCCCAAATCAATACTTTTAAAATAGTTTAACCCATATATAACTGGTATAACATTTTTAATCCCAAGTTTTAAATCATAGAATTCAATTTCAAATCTTGAATTTAAGTTCAAATCAAATTATTCAACTTCATATTTTATCGAGTTATTCAAAATAAATTTCATCTATGAAATTCCATTTCAAAAGCTTTTCACTTTAAACCCAATCCATTTCCAAAACATTTGAATTCAAAAATTCAAATTCAAAACTATTTTCAAAAATCTGCGACTTAATCGATTTCCTCGTGAAATCCATATTTGTGTGTGTATGGTGTGGTCCAGGGGTTTAACACAATAAAAGTGCCACATCATCAATCATCACAGATTAAAACACAGAAATATAGTTGATAAGCGATATAAACTATAACGCTCATCGTCCATTCACAGATTCACGGAAAATATACAAATGCAAATAAACATACACTTCTCAATCTACAGAACAAAATATCACAAATCAGATAGGATAATCAATTCAAGACATGTCATACAATACAATCATTCATAAGCATTCAATAAACATTTGTAAGCAGGATTAATTAATTGTTTAATCCTAATCAATTCAATTTATTTCCTGGTAAATTTATTACTTATGAATTTATTATTCAATTCAGATTTATTAATTCCAAATCATTTGATATAAATTAATTTACCAAATACTTTAATAAATTAAATTATTCTTAATCTATAAATTAAATAGATTAACCTTAAGTTAATTACATAGTCATTTAACCTTAATTAATTTCATTAAATAACTTTCTTTAAGTAATTTATTACCTTTATAAGTAAATCAACTTTTTATTACATTAATTGTAATTATATCTTGATCACTGGATTAATTAACTTTAATCATTTGTTTAAAAGACAATTCTTATTAAAATAAATGAATCTTATTTGCAAGTTAATTTAACTTAATTAATAATTAATCCTCAATTTATTATTCTTAATTACAATTTAATTTTGACCTTAATTAATTTAACTCAAATCTTAATTTCTTGATTAAATAATTAAATCAATTATTCACTTGAACTAATTTAATGAGTGCATATCATTTCATCTTTACTAATTCAAATTTAAACATTTTCTATCTAATGTTTTAATTATCATCACAAAGCAAATTTAAACCATTTGTTTCAAATTTTTTTTTTCATATTTCTTTTAAACTTAAGGGTTAAAAGGAGTAAATCCCAATTTTAACAAAGTTTTCCCAAAAACCACTTAACTTCTTAATCTCAGGCTTAAAGAAATTCAAAACATTTGCTTTTGAACCAGATTTTAAAACTTGATTTCGAATTGGGAACAAATAGTTTTCGAAAAGGAAAAAAAACTGTAACAACTTAAATACCCGAGCCCCTCTTCTATTTGCTCCGAGTAAATCAACATCCTCCCCGAGATCGACTTCGAGATAAATTCAAATTTTCCCCGAGCCAATCTTCTTCTCCAACTCCTTCCAACTGACACAACCCAAAGTCATGTGCATATGCACCGCCCTTCTGGCCTCCTCCGATCCAAGCTGCGATCGTCAACACATCAGCCGTGATCTCTATGAGCCTCACAAACACTCAGATACTCAAAACAACAACGAATTCAAAATCGAACAAATTGACCCAGACCTGAAACAAACGTCGTCCTCCACGCTCCGACCATCGTAGGTGCTAAAATTCCGGCTACCATTTCATCAACTCCCCCTCTTCCATCACCCACCACCGTGTGCAACTCGATGCACGAGAGACGCCGCTTCAGTCGATTCCTTAACCACTAAAAAAAATTAGGTTTCCCAACTTAAACCCCTCGCGCTGCCTCCACGGCCATCAGACCACCGCCGCCCCATTTTTACATGAACCCCTGGTCGCTCCTCCACGTCCAGGAGGAAACTCGACTCCTCCAGTCAACGAGATCACTCACGGCGACCCAAAATGCCCAAAACGATCAAACCCAAACCGCTCTTAAAATTCCAAACTAAAAATTAAGATGTTTGGCTTAAAAATCATGTTATAGGTTAAGGATTTAACTGAGGGTTCTAAATTAATAAATTAAATTGTTTGAGTTTTACTCCTATACAGGTTTAACCTGTTGTTTGATTTTCCAGAGCAAGATATCCATTTTTTTTTATAACTTAAAAATAAATAAATTTCAATCTATGGTGAAACAAGCAAACTTTGTTTGTGTGCTAAGTTCCTAAAGTTATCAGGTCAAGAGATGAAGATTTTTGAATCAACTCAAGCTTGGTAACAAAACAGTGTTGTTACAGAGTCCACAAATGTACACAAACATCATCCATATACATAGAAAAATATATATATATAACAGCATACTTGTTTTCGGGTCTTAACCATGAAATCAGCTTCATATGCTTAAGTAAAGAAATGTTACTAACTGATTTGAAGAATGAAGACAGAGCCTTGAAAACTGATTTGAACTTCTTAAACTGAGATGCCAAATCTTCTTGCCTTTGAAAACTTGAAAACTACATGCATGCTTTCTTTGATTTCCTTTAAATCTCCTTGTTTTTGTTTAGTTGAGTTGAAATGTTACTTAAGTTTGTTAAAGAAAAAGGAAGTGCTTTGAATATGCTTGCAGGCTTGGAAAATGCAGGCAGTTTTGATTGTTGATAAAATTTGTAAAAATGCAAATGTTAACCTTTTTCTTGCTTTCTAGTTTGCTAAGTTCTGAATAAAATGAAACAAAGAGCATTATATAAAAATAAGAAGACAGGTGATATTATTTTAAAAAATAAATGGTCAGAGATATTTTCATTGTTTATCTTTGTGGAGGCTGAGTTGATATGTACATTTTAGCTGAAATGATTTTTAGTTATGGGCTAAAGATACTTGTTGTACTATCATTTAATAACATGTTCTTCCCATCCTTGCTTGTTGACTTCGGCTGAGAGATTTGTTTGGTGATATCTTTGTTTAATTTCCACTTTCCTGCATACTTTATTTCAAGTATATATATATATATTATTTGTCTTACTTACTTTGTTTCATATAACCACTTACAGGTTACATTCTCCACTTATTTTGCCTGGCTTATATTTATCTCTAGTACAAATATACTTGCTTAACAACATACTTTATTTACAACTACAAATATACAAAAACTGGCACATCTCCCTTTCATTTTATAAGCATATTTATAGTTATGTTTAAATACTTTATTTATTATGCCTTAGTTACAGTTATTTGTTTATAAAATTTTAACTCAAGCATAAACACACTTTTATACTTAAACAAAATTTAAAATCTTACCTCTCCTTTATTTTTAAACTTATATTATTAAATACTTAATTTACTTAAAATTATTTCAAACTTATGTACATTTTTATTTGTTTGCTTTGTTTTATGTTTGATAGATATTTATTTTACTTTATGTACATATTATAAAAGTTGTTATTTTTATTATATTAGCTTATATATTTATTTCTATTCTTACATGACTACTTACTTTTAGTTCTATCTATTTTTAAAACCATTTATTTAAGATTTTATTTCTAATCCAATATATACATATATATTCACATATATACTAATTCTCAAATTCATATGACTTATTATAATTTCTATTTGAATCGGGGAAACTCGCTGCCATTTATAATCAATTTTACAATTTTAAATTCAAAAATTCATTTAAATTATCAATTTAAATTCATAAAAATCCTGGGTCGTTACACTATTCTCCCCCTATCGATATAGCCATAGTTACAACAAAAAGGAAATAGATATCAATAGGAGTAATATGAATATTTGTAGGGAAGGAGCACTCTTGTATCAATGCTTTTCCCTAACCACAAAGTATATATGTTTGAAGATTTTATCATAAAATCATGTTTTTTTTTAAAAAGTCACACAGATGATAGCACAAGAACATTACTTACCATAACATAACGAATCATATTGTTATAGAACTATCTATATTTATCAAAACACAAACAATAGAAACGTAACCAAGATTTGTCACAAACATAAACAAAACAAGAACAAACAATATTGTCACAAACATAAACAACTACTAAACATAACATAAGTTTTGAAAAATAGAAATTAACTCACAACATAACACTTAGATAAACTAAAAATGCATAAGTAAAGATAGATGAAACAAGAATCATCTTACCAAACTTCAATAGTCATAACTTCCAGTTGTCTTCCATGCTCAGCCGAATGTTCTCCCTCTTCCTCCTCCTCTGATGCCCATGTAAGATGTTCAAGATTTGGAAGAGCTTCTTTTGAAGATATATGAGCTGAAGTGGATGAAGCGCATGATAATTTATCCTAAATCTTGTTCAATAAGCCTTTGATTTTATCAAGCTTGCTATCCATTTTGGTGATGTTATGCTCAATCCGTGAAAGACGACAATCAAGCTTTCTTTAGTTTCAGGATAGAGTGACATAAGATTGTCTAGCTTGGGTATCAACAGTTATTTCCTCTATGTCATCTTCATCTTGTTGGATTAAGGTGCTTGAGAAGAGGAGGCTATAGTAGAGTTGGAAGTTTAGGGTTGACCAGCATCTCTATTTCCTTTCCATTATTCAAAAGATATAATATTATGATGCTCCACTCAATGTAGAAGACCCACGAGACTAAGGGTTTTGGAATTGAGAGAGCTAGTGGTTGTGAACTTGGAATTTTGAAGAGGCAGTCCAATGTTCTACATGATACGCAATATATAAGCCCTACAATGAATTTTTTTCATCTTACTTTGATTGAAAGTTAGGAATTCGTCCAAATCTTTTTCCCTAATTTACGTTTTGTTGATTCCATAAGGCGTAAAGGGCTTGAAAGTCATGTTTGTAAATTTTCTCATAACTTCCTGTTCTAGGTTGAATGGGATGAGTGAGAGCCCTATGCATTATTCTTGCCTTAGGACAAATGGATTTTGCTTTAAGTACAACTATATTATCGACAAGAAAACGATGGCTTACTTCATCACGGACATGCATGTTAACTACAATGTCATCAAAATCTTCATCTTTTGAAGAACATCTCAAAATATGTCCTATCTACTGTAATAGAAGATAAAATTTTATTCTGCAAACAAGGGTCCAAATGCAATCTTCTTTATTATGTGGATTCATATGATCTAAATTAAGATAGGCCTAAAAGAGTTTTAACAAATGAAAATCACCGTGGATCGAATAATATAAAAAATTCTACTAATTTAAAACTTGAGTAAAAAATAGCAACAAAATTAAAGAATAATAAAGTAAAGTGTACTAGATATTTTTATGTGGTTTGGATTCCCGTTCTATTTTCCGTTCCAGACTCATTCTGGATTAACTAACAACACCCTCTCTTAACCCAGAGGAATAGGTATTACAGGCCACATGAGCTGCTGAATGGGGCTTCATGCTTGAAGACCTCTAACCGGACTTCAACTATTACAAATATTTGAGTTTGTGACTTTGTATGCTCTTTGAATAGCATGAAAGAGCCAATATGTACAACCTTCCTATAATCTTCTTCTGAGTGGTATATCGAATGCACGTGAAGATAGAAAAGTTTTAATCATAATAATTGTGTTCTTGAATGAGTGTGTGATCAAAAAAGCAGTACAAAATTGTATTAATGATTGAGAATTCCAATCAAGATAAAGATAGAAAGAATATAAAAAATTGTTATTGTATTCGAAAATTGATTGCTTTATATAGATAACCAGTAAATGCAATTGTTAATGAAGAGAAACGTTCAAGGGAAAGAGTTACAGCCATTATTGAAGAAAAGTGCCTCTTCGTGGAAAAGTGTGTCTCTTTAGAATTTTGAACTTAAAAATAGCTGTTACGATGTTTAGTCGACTGAAATCAACCAACTGATTGGGTTTGATCAAAAATTGTCGTTTCAAAACAGAAAAAAATAGTTTAAAAACAGATAGTTTTAATTGATTGAAAATTTTCAATTCAGTCGACTGAACTAGTAGTTAGTCGATTGAGTTGGAATTTTAGTCTACTTGCCAATGTTAGTGTATAAATGTGTTAATGTATATGGATTAAATCGATTGTGATGGTCTATTTAGTCGACTTCCTAATGCTGCCTGATGTGATTTTTATTTTTAAACTTTGAAATCGATTTTGTGGTCTAATACGTGTGTGCACATACCACTTAAGAAGATATTTTAACAATTTTTTAACTCTAGACTAAGACAGTATGACTGATATTACATTTGCGTCAATGTAGTCTTCTTGTTGGCAAGTACGTCTCTTCCTTGATTGATATCTTTTACTGCTCAAGTGGTTAGTGTACACGATATATTCTTGTTTAGTTGTCACTATCAAAACATCAAAGTATGAGGTTTTAATAGGGTATGTAGGCAGCTTTTCCCTATACAAGCTCTGTCAAGCATGTAGTCACAATATATAGGACGAGGCATTGTCTACACATAGTTGTACATTTTTTCTTCATGCATTTGTGAAGTTTTCAAGCCGGAGTTAAGAAGGAGCAAAACATAAGTCAGATTTGCAGATTAAGACTTAGCATATTTCTCTATCATTGTAGACACATTCATTTTGGATTAAATGGTGATTAATGTATTGAAAAATTAGGATGTAATTTAATGCATTAAATCTGCATAATATTTAATTACTGAGATAATGTACACTTACTAATTTTTAATTTCGAAGCGAGGCTTTCATTTATTCATAGGTTTATATTTTTAATTTTATATACTCGATAGCACACTACTTTTAAATCTAAAATTAGTTCAAAGTGTATTTTGGCAGCATTTGTAACATTTTAAAATTTTCGGCTGCTAAAATGTAATATATTTATGTTATTATATTATTTAAATGATTATATTGGCTTAAAAATAATTAAATAAATATATAACAATTAAATATTTTATTAACTAAATTTTGTACCCTTTGATGACAATTAGTAATAATAATAATTAACCATTATATTAATTTTGCTATAACAATAATTTATAACTTCTAAAAATTATTTTGATAAATTATTCTTGGTTGAAAACTTAGAGTCGCGGTTATGTGACTCTTAGGTGCGAACTCAACCATCAGTAATATTTAATTAATTTAAATACTAAAGTATGTAAAAACATTGTTGAAGCATAGTAGTTTGATGCGAGTTTAGTTATTATAAATTAGCTAGTTGAAGATCCAATTTCTTATCTATTAAAGCAACACTATTAAGCAATGATATATTGTGCATGTATTCACTTCGTGGTCACTATATCACTTAATATGCAGAGCTCGGTCAATATCAAATTATATTGATATATGTAGTTAATTGCAAAGACCAAAACTAAAATCCATGGTTTAATCCAATAATAATATCGCTTAACTAATTTCATTTGATCAAAGACTTTGATTTTACATTATATGTCAATTTTGATGACACTAACCTTTTATTCGAAGAAGAACAATCCTCACTTGAATAGTGTATCAATTTAAGTGGTTTTACTTATACCCAAATATGGCCATAAAAGGATCAATGTTGCCGTGTGAAAAACCATAATTAAAGTATAGTTTAGACATTTAAGATTCATAGTATTTTCGTGTTAAAAGACTATATCACATTGTCATATGAGATCTTTTATTTGACTTTTAACATATAGAAGTTCTTGTTAAGTCTTTTGTAATTGTCACAAACAACTATGCATATGTAATCTCTTACTACCCCTTAATGGTTATGACTAATTCATTGTCTATCCAAGGAGAATGTTACGTATACCAGTCCCAATGGATATATCGATATCCAGTTCTCGATACATCTTAACTAGGTTCATTTACGTACTAGTATTTATTTTATTTGATTCAATACTTATGGTTACAAACATATTTGTAGCTGCAACCAATTAAATACTTTTTCTAATGATTTTCTAATTCTATATGTTTGATGTGCCTATAACACTATTTATATTCCAATACAACAATATATGCAATAGAAAATAAAACCAAAAGCTTACTTTATTTTGAACAAGATTCTCTATAAGAGTTAAGTTATATAATCAAATTACATAATTAATCCTAGTGCATACCCTTACTTCTATCAATCTCTGTCTTGAACTTGGGGTCAATTATGGTGACTCATCACCATACTCTCGATGAGTTTTTCCTTAGAGAAAATTGAGAAATGGCCATAGTGAGTGGATCTATAATATTATTATTTTGTATCTATTTTTCTAAAACCAAATTTTGAGGCATAGTACTTCATGGATAGTTCAAATTATATAGGAATAATGATCAATTTTAGCGCAAATTGTTTGTAGAGAAACCCTACCTTCTTTGATCCATTCGGCACATGCAATATCTTTTACATCAATACAACAAACTAATTGTATTTGAATTTATTTTTGTTTTTTAATTTATGTAATTCAATAGCTCTTTTCACTGCCTTTTGAAATAAACCTATATTTCTTAATTGAGTAGCCATATATTATGTAAGAATATTAGGGTCTCCATAAGATTTTTTCTGCTCGTGTCATAGCTATTTTGATTTTGGTTCATAGAATGAAATTCCTTTAGTATACTTATATTAGGTTAGATAATTCAAGCATATACTATAAATTTCCCTCCTTAATGAAATAATCAGCTAATTCTTTCAGAACATGAAACTCAATTTTTTGTGTTAAAAAAGGGGAAACTATATACTACTTCTCATTATTTTATCTTTATTTCATCTATATAAATATAAAGATGTGATTCAATCTCAACCGTTTCTTTTTATGGTATCCCATCGGATCGTAATATCATCCTATTACGTTAGGTAGAAGTTGGACTAATTTTGAACAAGGCTTCGTAAGTGTAAGTAAATAGAATTTTTTTTCTAGAAATATTTTCTCAATTTAACATGTCAAATCTTTGAACCTGGACCCAAAATGTTCTTTATTCCATTGTTCCATCTTCGTTCATACATTTGAAATAAATATATAGATTTGCAAAAAAATTATGTGATGCTGTAAATAGAATGTACATTGTATTATTGCTAGTCGATCAATCTGGTTTGATGAATAGTGAATTAATAACTATTTTTTTTCAATAAATATAAATAGGACATTTAAGATTATAACGCTTCGGTACGAAATGAGGCGATTCCCATAATACTTGGATTTAGTCGGATACAGCTTGAGGGATTTAAAAGGTTCATTAATTTGGGTTAAATGTAAGAATTCCATAAGTTTCCAAATTATATTTCTCCATCACTCATAAAATCTTTTATCACATGTTAATTATAGAGAACAAATATTAACCACTTATTGAGCTGTTGGTTCCCATTTCGATCTTCATTGCATAGCTGTTACTACAATACGTTATTGGATTTTCAATGGTGAACACCATCCTTGGCTTTCTTATAAATCTGCGTGCTTATATTTTCATTGCAGCATTATTCAAAGCGATATACTATGCCTTTACAATTGAATTAACCACAACCTCTCATTTGGAGCACTTCTAACTTATATCCTTATGGGTAAACATGAATTTATTACTTCTTCACAAGGAATTCATTGTTTCCATAAACGACTCTCTAGTATATAGTAAATACTCGAGAATATTCTTAACTACCATTTAGTGATTTTAACTCGGATTTGATATTCACTCAGTGCACTAAATGCATAAGCAAATTTTGATTTAGTACACAACATAGCATATGTTATGGTTTCTATTACCGATGCCCAATGAATCTATCTCATATGCTTTATATTAAACATTTTAATATATTGTATGTATATTGAATGGAACAATCCCAACATCCTATCATACCGAGTATAGAGGATGTTCCTTTCAAATCCTTCATCGAGAACTAAACAACAAAACTTTTACTAATCTTAACATAGGTACATGATAATCAGTAGCATGTTGTTTACTTACAGTAGTAGAAATGTCTAAGTAGCTTTGATTTTGTTTCTTGTAATACATATTTCCTCTGCACTGTGACTGAAAACAAACTTTTTTTCTTTGTCAAAATACTTGCTAAACCTCAAAACCCTTGTTTAAGATCATACCTTAAAATTTTGCAAGCTTTATTATTGCTCTCACTTAGTTCGAGGTACTATAGGCGTAACAACCCGCCATTTCGAAACCCTATAACTACACAATGAACTCCCGAAACGGTGAGTTTTTGAAGATAATACATATTGATATATATATATATATATATATAGAGCATAAGACAAAAACTGAACTATTTCAGAGTTTTATAACGAATGATCACATAATATATATATATATATATATATGTTTAATTATTTATCTAATATCATAATATAAGTCTATACAATCCAAATCAACTCCACACACACTATCACATCATGTTTTAAGATACAGATTATACACAACATTTACATATAATATTTGCAATATATATGTATATATATCATGCCACCTAGTCCATCACATCTCCAGACTCAGTTAACTTGAACAATATCAATTAAGGAAATATAAGAGTGGGTCAGGTATATTCTTGAGCAAGTAAAACCAATCTAAAACTTATATAATACCGTGACAGTGATTTAACATGATTCAAGTCTAAGTATAATATCTTTTGAACTCGCCTATGCCATGCTATAGAATGATGTTATACTATCTAAAATTGATCCAATCCCGAATACCTATGCTAAAGGATCTCCTATAAGAAATCCAGTCTCACCACCTATGGTAAAGGATTTCATATCTATGTAATCCGATCTTGCCACTTACAACAACATATTACACATCTACAATCATTATTTAGTCTCGCCACCTGCGGTAAAGGATAGTATGAGCAGGGCTCACTTTTGGCCTCATCACGTGCACTAGATATCACTTTGTCATAACAAAACCTCGTAGACCAGCAATGTTGCCCTATAGGAGAATGCTCATCAACACCATGAATCAACTACCTACTACGTGCACTACAAGATACAAGTATCCGTTCTTCGTTCATAGCCATATATACTACATCATCAAACTATGTTACTCAAAGGCATACATACTACATTTGTGTCTCGTCATTATAGTCAAGGTTCTAGGTAGACATTTATTTGTCTAAATCTGAATACATTACATCCATACTTCATCCTCATCAAGCTATACTTCCATACATGATTCAAATGTTCTCTTATCATACCCAAAGTATCACTCCGACGTCCATATATCTTCGCTATCATCAAACTATGCATCAAAACAGTAGCCATATGTGTCAAGCCATCATTATAGAATTGTTAGAGAATACCACGTTAAAGGTCGAAACAACACATCGACTCGAGCATCCATAAACCCAAATATAACCCAACTGGGTCATCCATCTTTGCACCAGTGTGCACCTACTAATGCACCGGTGTACATCTTAGTTATGGGATTTTCTTTTTGTTCTGTATATTTTAGTTTCTAGATTTCTTTCCTTCCATTTTTGATTATGTCTAAGATCCATTCATCATATACACACCCTAGTTAATACGTTCCTAAGGTCCTATCATGTATACACATTAAATTGGGATCATATCAAGTTTCAATACAAAATTGGGTCAAAATTGCTTTCGTTGGTTCTCCAAAATAAACTACATTCATTTCTCTTACTCATTTCCAACCCTACCGTCATATTACTATACATCGAATTTATGTCCTATGTTAGCCCCAAACCATCTTATACCACTATCAAAGAATTATAGAAGAACTGGAAAGCCACACTTACCCAATCAATCTAAAAGATCCCCATTTCCTTCATTGTCTCGAATTTCCTAGAATCCAAATCTTTGAATTAGCCATTAATTTTTACTCCAGGTGATAGAGAATCCAACTACGATTCCAACACACTTTGTCTCGTTAATTTTCATTGGGAAATAAGGATTTGGTGTTTGGTTGATTGAAGGAGGAAGGAATTTGTTACACTTTAGAAAAATGAAAAAGAAGAATGAGAAATAAAATGTACGTTGTTTTGAAATAGACTTTAGGAGGGAAAAACTGAAATGTCATCTAATTTGAATTCAAATTTCAAACCCAACACATTTCATCCTAGCCTGGTCCGCTGCTCGCATACAAATCCAACCCACTTCATCAAATCAATGATATCCCAAATATATAACGTTCGATTTGAACAAATGAACACTCCATATTGACCATAAAATTAGAGCTATACAATCATGTGACTCTCGTCAGCAAATTCAACTGTTTGTAAAAATTATCATTTTGCCCTTCAATTAAAATTTACCAAAATACCCTTCAATTTAGTTTCAGATTTATTATTTGTTATTTAAGTTTGATATAAAAATTTAGTGGTATTACATTCTTCCCCATTAAAAAAAGTTCATTCCTGAAATTCCAAAGGAGTGGAAAATGTAATAGACGCTCACACTTTCGTTTACATACCCGTGTCACTCATGCATGCATACAGTCATTCAAACCAAGAAATCAATTATATTAAAGTCATTCCAAACATATACACAGGTCCTAGTCAATGTTTTAGCAATTCAAACATGGCATACAATGAGAACCATGATAACTTGCGATGATCTAGCATAATGCGATAAGTGTGCCTTATATGGATGCAAAAGCATGGCGTGGTAGGCATGATGCATAAAAAACCTAGTATAAAAATGGGCAGTCCTATAAGAATGCGACTTTTGTAGCATAAGAGGCAGCACATAGCATACCATCCAAAAAATATAGCGAACAAGTCCTAACATCCAATTTAAGCAACTGAAAACTATTTCCTATCAAATCACACCAACCGAAAGAACATACCGATAAAGAGTTTGTAATGAGAAGTCCGCATCTTCCCGCAGGCTCCCCATGTACTTTTTGTTGGATCGTCTCCCCATTATACCTTCATTAGCTTTATTTCTTTATTCCTTGGCCTTAGAACTCCATGCTCCACACCCCATGCAAATCCTTTAGATGAACTCGCTTCAGCTTCTAACACTATGTCTTCTAACTGACTAGGCTATATTACCATAGCTGAATCATGTACACATTTTTGCATATGTGATACATGGAATATATCGTGAACTCCAGCCATCTTTTTCGGTAACTCCATTCTATAAGCTAATCCTCTAATACGGTCCAACACTTTAAATGGTCTAACAAACCTTGGTGCCTACTTGTCTGTACTTTCCAACCACATCACATGCTTAAGAGGTGATGCCTTCACAAATACAAGATCACCCACTTCGAATTCCAACTCTTTTCATCGTGTATCAACATATGACTTTTACCTATCCTATTTCGCCTTCATCCTCTTCCTTATCAACTCTGCCTTCTTCACATATCCTTTATCATCTATGGTCAAAGTATCACCTTATCCGTCGAACTCCACCAAGATGAAGGTGATTTGCACGGCCTTGCGTATAATGTTTCAAACGATGCCATTCAAATACTAGCTTGATCACTATTATTATATCTGAATTCCACTAATGGAAAATGATTTTCCCAAGCACCTCCAAAATCTAGAGTGCATGCCCTCAACAAATTTTCTAACACTCTATTCATCCTCTTGGCATGTCCATCCATCTATGGGCGATATGCCATGCTCAATCTCAATTCCATACCCAAATTATTTTGTAGGCTCCTCCAGAACTCACTCGTGAAGATTGGGTCCTGGTCACTCACCATATTCATCGGGACACCATACAATATCACCACTTCCTTAATATATAATGTAGCTAAAGATGATGATTTCCTCGTACTCTTTACATAAATGAAATGTGCACTCTTCGTCAGTCGATCCACCACTACCCAAACACTCTCATTACCTCTTCTATTCCTTGACAACCCACCTATAAAATCCATTGAAACACTTTCCTAATTCCTTTACAGAAATTATAAACGCATCAGTAATCCACTCGGTTTTCTCTACTTTGCCTTAACTCTCTGGCAAGTGACACATCTCTCCTCATCATTGGCAAATAGCAAATTCTCTTTATATCCCTATACATTTTATCACCACTAGGATGAATGGTCATCCTTGAATGATGACATCCCTCTAACACCTCATCGATTAACTCCTTTAACTTTTGCACACATAGCCTTCTGTCCCTCCTGAAGTATCGTTTTACATTTTTGTTACATTTTTCTAAATGACTCGACTTTTTACCTTTCTCAAGCTGACCATAATCTCAACCAACTCTGCTTCCTTACTTTTATTCACACCAATCATATCCACTCTCGTAGGTCTAACCTCTAAGGTTGGAAATAATCTAGGTGTAATATCTATCAATGGTCGAAAATCAAATCCAAAAATATATGTACGCTACTTAGCCCCTAATATCATAACACTCAACGTCACATGCTTCCTACTCAGTGCATCCACCACAACGTTACCTTTCCAGGAGCATAAGCAATATCAAAATCATAAGATGCTAAGAATTACATCCACCTTTGTTGTCTTAAGTTCAAATCTTTTGCGAGAATAAATATTTCAATTACATGCAGTCTGTAAATAGATCGATCCTTTCACTATCAATTATTGCCTAAATGAATTCAAGGCAAATACAATCGTGAAAAATTTCAAATCATGTTTATGGTAATTCTTCTCTTGCGTCTTCAACTGTCGACTCGCATATGCTACAAACCTACCTTTCTGCATCAAGACAGCACCAAGACCAGTACTGCAAGCATCCATGTAGATGGTAAATAGTCTGGTACCATCAGTATAACCAAAGCAAGTGTACTTATCAACATCTCTTTCAACTTGACAAATGCCCCTTCACACTTCGCACTCCAAACATCAATTAAGTTCTTTTCTATAAGCTTCATCAATAGTGCCGATATCTTTGCGAAGTCCTTCACAAACTTTCGATAGAACCCAGCTAATCCTAAGAAATTACATACTTTTGATGCAATCTTTGGAACCTTCCAATCTTTGCTACCTTTCTCAGGTCTGCTACTAACCTATCTCCAAATACAACATGTCCTAGAAATTTCCCTTGCTCCTCCAAAAGTGGCAATTAAAAAAATTAGCCCTCAGTTGATTCATCCTTAGTACATCCGGTACTTCTATCAATTGCAGCTCATGCTCCTTCTCATCCCTAGAAAATGCCAGGGTATCATCAAAAAATACAGCCACGAATTTATTCAACAGCTTCTGGAAAATGCTACTCATCAAATCAACAAAAATAAGCTGAGGCACTAGTCTTCCCAAGTGGCATCACTACCCAGTCGAATAACTCATTTGGAGTACATAAAGCGGTCTTCGAAATGCTATCCTCGACAACTCTTAACTGACGAAATCCTATAGTAAGGTCAATCTAGGAGAAATTTTTTGCCCCGACAGGTTGCTCGAAGAGGTCATTAGTGTGAGGTAATGGATAGCGGTTTTCCTTCATCGGCTTATTCAACTCCCAATAATTAACGCAAAGCCTTAGAGAACCATCTGCCTTAGTAGAAAAAACGATAGGTGCTCCCCAATCAGAAAGACTTCACCTAATAAATCCTTTATGTAGCAATTCCAAAATGTGTTTATCCAATTTTCTCCTCTCCTTTGGAGCCATATGTCTTAAAGGCATCACCATAGGCCTGGCATCTTTCTCTAAGTCAATCCTAAACTTAATTTCTCTACAAGGCAAAAATTTGGAAACCTTAGCGAATATGTCTGGAAAATATTTAACTATGATGATAAATGCCAATTCATCATGTGATAAGCCTAACGAATACATATATAGCTTCATCACGGAAACGTCAGGCTCACACAGAACTATCAAATCATATTTCCAATGACTACTTACTATCATAATGTAAAACTACTCCATACCGAGCCATCTAATCCATTCCCAAGATCAATCCATATCCCACAAAGGTAAGCACATATGCATCACAACTTAACTCTACACCATTCATGACCAACTTATGATCATGGCAAATAGTAGAAAAATGCATCGATCCCCTAACAGGATTTGACACAATAATGATCTCATGCACAAAGTCAGGGCTATTGCTAACCTTTCCACTAATGTATTAGCTATAAATGAATGGGATGCACTAGTATCAAACAAAACTGTAGTAGGTAAATCCCAAGGTAATAACACACCTTATATAACTTATACCCCTTTCTCCCAATAGTCGGTACATCTTCTAATGCATAAGCCTTAACATCTAACACTCTTTTTTTCATGTTAGATACTCCCTTGTATATTGCCTTATCCAGTCACAATTATAACACTTAATCCCTTCAACTGTTCTTGTTATCCTAATTATCTTTTTGTCTTGATGGTTCGACCTATAATCTCTCGCCAAATGTCCCATCTTACCGCACTAATAACATTTTATTCCCTTCTTGAGGTTCGCCCTACAATTTTTGGCTATTTGTCCAGTGTTTTTGCACTTTCTATATACGGTAACATGCTTCTTAGTCTGTCCACCTTGTGATCCTTCGTTCTTGTGTTTACCCTGATCTTTAATCATTGCTTGCTCCTTATTTAAATGCACTCACAACATTCAGTAAAGCCACCTCAACTAACCACTCAAAAGTTGCTCCAAATAGTACTTGACTCAAAGCCAACTCCTCTATGGTGAATACAATCCCTTAGCAAATTTTATAGCTTTCTTCTCTTGAGTATTTACAAAATCAAGTCTAAACTTTGCTAACTCATTAAGTTGGTTCATTTACTCCTTTATAATCATATCCCCCTACTTTAACAGAATAAAATCCTCCAACAAAATTCCTCATTCCTCTCTTTACTCCAGAAAAGAATTTCATCTTAAACTTCCTTATAAAAATTTCCAAGTGTATTCTCCTCCATCTTTGCTATTATAATTTCCCATAAATTCGATATCTCTACTTGTAAGTGCCAAATTGCCAACTGTCTCTTAATTGCATCACTTAATCCCAGTAAAGCAAATATCCTCTCATGGTTTTTCAGCCATGTGTTATGTTACATATGATTGTGATGCAGCATAAGGCTTTCCAATAAGTTGGAAAAATATCTTTACAGATTTATGGAAAGTCAACATTTGATGGTGGAATAGCAACCACAGCTTCGACCTCAGCAACAGGTTCGATGGAGGTGGTAGTGATACTAATCTGAGCAGTGGCTTAGAGATATATACAGAACTAAATGGGCATGTTAACGTCGGGAATCTCATGGATATCCACTCAGGCACTGGCACCCGCTCAAGTATTAACTCCACCAACAATTTTCCCTATTTCAGATCCCTTTGAATTATTCGTACTTCAATTATCTATAAATTAAATTCACTAGAAACTCCTCAATAGATAACTAGATAATTAGAGACTGGAATAGGCTATGGTGTATTCTCAAATATTAAATTCGACTCTTATATATTATATATTTTATAAAATATACAAGTGTGCTGTCTTAATACGTCCCTAATCCCATAACATATGTTATGATACCAAATGCAAAAACCTGTTATTTTTGAAAACCATAACTACACAATGAAGTCCCAAAATGAGGAGTTATTAGAAGATAATACATATTGATATACAGAGGGAGAATAAGACAAAAAATAAACCAACTGATAACTTTTAGAGTTTCATAGCGAATGGTTACAAAAAATAATATGTACATAAATATATATGTTTAATTTTATATCTAATACCTTAATATAAATCCATACAATCCAAACCAAATCAACTCCACACACTATCACATCACGTTTTTAAGATACATATTATACACAACATTATCATATAATATTTACAATATATACAGATCACGCCTCATGGTCCATCATCTCTCCAACAAATGGTCAGGCTAAGGAACTTCCTATTGCCACATGGGAAGGCCTCTGGATGGACGCCCCGAGAACCTACCCAGCTCTCTGCCAACACAAGGCCGGTTACCCCCTTCCCGGGAAGTAAAACCTAAGATATGCCACCCCCGGTCCTTTGGGACCTTTATCTGAGGATCCTCTACACCAACAACATCACACAGTAATAAATATACTACAGTGCCTACATGAGTAAGTATTTGGGCTCCATACCATGATACCACCCTTTTCCAGAAGGAATGGTCATACCCTAGGGGAACTACCCCTGAAACCTTGCCGCATCTTTCCTGTTTCGACCATTACCGGTTTGTGAGGCTCGATGAGGTCTCGTCCACAAAGCTACGCTTTTTCACAAAGCCATGCTTTGGTCAACAAATGATCAGCAGCACTTCGTATGCCACATTACCAAATTGGGAATGTATCACTAGTAACCATCAACTACATAACCTCTGAGCTCGTACGTCTAAGAGAAGGGTGTTAAGCTAAGAGAATGAATTCTCCGCCACCAACAGAAATGTATTTGTTAGAAACCAGCTTTACATCTCAAAGTGTAACGTCGGACACACTTCCATACAAGTCCGTTCCGGGTTCGAACGGAGCCGAAGGCTTTTCCGAAGAAGCCCTTGCAATCCGGGTATTCACAATCTCGATCGGACTTCCCATCACTTAGGAAATCTCTATACTGTAGCTACTCAGTGCAGAGACAATCGATAGGTCATCCTATTGTTCTCGCAAATACCCGATCTTCACCACCGGTCTTCAAATGCTATCCATAACGTCGTATCATTATTCGGAATGGGTTATATGACACAAGGTCCTCTCTCGGCTAAACCGAATAATGAGTGCAATATTTAAAAACATATGGATATGGGATTTCAGTTAAGTCACAACTTAAAATTCAAACTTTCTTTCAAATGATTTAAACAAAATACCATTTCAAATCTTTAAGCAAAAAGATTCATTTCACAAAGTTTAACCAGTTTCAAAAGATCTATTTAATTTCCATTTTAATTGGATTAATTCACTTAATCTTTTAAAATAAAGATTTAACTTATAGCCTTCAAAACACATTTCCAAAGATTCATTCATAACTTGGAAAACCATTTCATTTCAAATTACAAATTGGATATTCATTTCTTATATGAAAGCTTTCATCATTTGAAAACAAACAATTTTTATTTTGAAAAAATCCGATTTCATTATACAAGTTAAAAAATTTGGGTTTACCTAAAACCCGATGTTCAAAACGAACCCTAAACCCTATAACCTCATCATGCCTTCACCATGATTATTGATAAATTCAACGAGTATTTTTTTCCTTCATCCTCGAACTATGAGCTTCCTTTGGCATAAATCTCAAGCTCTAGTTTGACCTCGATGATCGACGACAATTGATAGAAAAACGTTTTCCGTTCATCTCGCGATTTCATAAACCTACTTGCTTAAAAATCACGAGACTCATATCAAAAATCATCATTTCGTGAGACAATCATGGTTGTATAATCGGATCTTAAAATTAAGATATTCAAAATTTTGATATTTTTAAAAACCCACTGTATATTCTATTTTCGAGAGGATATTTTTACTAATTATTCATAAATGTATTTTTAAAGCTTGAATCTGGATTATACAATCATATTTTGTTTATATTTTTAAGCCCAAAAAAGAATCAGGGAAAAACTTTTGAATTTTGAAACTGGTTTTGAAGCTTGAAAACCAGGAACAGAGGCAAATTGCCTATTCTCAGGCATGTACAGTCATGTTTACATGCGTACACACACAAGCAATCACAATTTTCATCCATTCATCAATGATCATTACATGCATATCAAAATACAGACAGATTTAAGATGTTAAAGGGTAGTTCTACTCACAGTATCAACAGATAAATGGTTTTTTTAAAAAAAATGGGAGTTTGCTAACCTGAAACTTTTAACAGAGAAGAACAATTGTTGAATTTTGTTGCTTGCTTAATCTTTGATATCTTCTTTTGATTTTCCTAAATCTGCTATGTTTTGAGTTGCCTTTGCTTTTGTTACCGAGTTGATTAGTATGCTTGCTTCAATTTTTGTTTTTGATCATCATTTCCTGAGTTGATCATTCCAGGTTTGGAAATTTGCTTGAATCCATATTTTTTTGCTTGCTGTGATCTTGACTTTTGTTTTGCTTCTTTGATCTGAAACTCACTTTTTTTTTCAGAATTTTGAAGAGTTGTTGGTTTTTTCCTTTTCCAGGTTTCTTTTTTCTCTCTGGTTTTTAACTTTTGGTTTTCAGATTTTTTTTTTCTTTGAAGAGGAGGGATTAGAATTTGAGTTTGAAGATGAGTTTTCTTCTTCTTTTAATTACTGATTTCAGATTTCAGATCTTGAGAACGAGATGAAGAGGCTATTGAACGACCTGGTTATCATAAAAAAAATTTCTTTTTCAAAAGTTGAATGCCACTTGTAAATTTCCATTTGCATGTTGTGCACTTGTTACATGTAAGGAAATTTGTGTTTAAATCCTTTGACTCAAATTGTTTTGTAAATTTTTGTTTAATCCTCCATGTAATTATATTTTCATGCATATATATGCCTTAATTTTTAAAGTTGTTTATATTTTCATTTATATTTATATTTACACAAAAAAACTTTATCTCCATTGTTTTTTTACATTCAACTTTAATTCCGCTCACTATTTTTATATACAACTAATTTATACATTTTATATTCATGCATTTCTTTTATTATTATTTTTTTGTACAACTTTAAAAAGAAAAGAATGATTTAAATATTTTGAATACATATTAACAAACAGTCACTTTTATTGATATATGAAAATTTAACTTAAAAATAATATTTTGAAAATGAGTGCATAATTTTTTTTAAATTACAACTCCCAAATATTAATATATTCAAAATTTAGAAACAACCTTTTATTAACTTTTTATTAATCTCAAAGCTTTTAATTTCTATTTTATTTTTAATACATTTTATTTTGAAATTCAACATTTGTTCATAAAATACTTATTCTTATATTTCAAATCAATTTGCTATTTATCTTTAAATCGGTATTTATTTTTAAATCCAATTTTATTTATAAAATTACTTATCCTTAAATTTTAAACCAAATCCTACTTATAATCTAAAAAATTTATTTATTCTAGAAATTTTCTAATTAATTCATGAATAAATTCATAATTTAATCCCAAAATTAAATTAATTGCCAAATTAAACTTGGTAAATTTTCAAGAATTTACAGATTCCCCCCTTAAAAAAAAAATCGTCCCAGAAATTTTCTAGGGAGACGAGAAAGAATAGATGGTAGATAAAGAAATGATTGATCAGATCAGATCGAAATATTTGTTCTGCATTCGGTTTACCAAATCAGAATATCAACAAATATGAGAATTAACTCATTCAATTACGAAATAATTGGGTTATCTGATCTACGAAGAATGCAGGGGTATTGGTTAGTTCGAAAGGATAAGTAACCATTCGTAGATTATATGAGAACCCAATGAAACAGAACGAAATAGATTCGACTATGATCTCATATTCAAGATTTAACTTGTTTACGAATTGTTGAGAAATAAAACTATGGGTAGTTCTCACGTCGAACAAACTCAAACAACGCTATCATAAATGAGACAGTTACCTTATAAAATCTCTTTTCCTTTATCAGCCTTTAAGGCTGAAGAATCACCCTCGATTGCATACACTTTCTTTACTAGAGCTTGCTTATGAGCTGGACAGTCCTTAATCCTATGTCCCGGCTTGCGGCAATAATAGCATCTGTAGATTCCTGATCTGGCCTCATAAATGGCTCTCTCATTCCTGGCTTCCAAGGATTCTTACATTTGTCCGAGTAATGACCTTTCTCCAAGCAATTGAGACAAGTAACATCTTTCACCTTTTTCTTCTGAGTATTCTTCCTTCCTTTATCACTCCTCGATTTCTTTCCACCAAACTTCTTTTTCCTCCAATTCAGATTGCTTCTATCCCTATTCTCCTTTGGAACTTCCTGCTTATCCAGAGTACCATATCTATAACCCATATCAATCAATTCAAAAAAGGATCCCTTTACGTGAGTAGTCATCCTCTCTTGGAATTCCTTGTTCATTCCTCGAATAAACTTTTCTTTCTTCTTTAACGGTGTATTCACCAATTCTGGACCCAACCAAGACAATTCATTGAATTTGTTCAAGTATTCCTCAAATGATAAGCTTCCTTGCTTCAAATCTGCCAACTCCTGGTACATTAGAGATATACCCGCAGACGGCATATATCGCTGCTCAAACACTTCCTTGAAATGACTTCAAGTAAACTCATCCGCCGGCTCATCCAATGTAACTGTTTCCCACCAAGCTAAAGCCTCTTCCTGGAGTTGCCAAGAAGCTATCAATTACATCTGATCATCTTCCAACTTTAGTCCTTTGAAAATCCTTTCGCACAATCGAATCCAGGCTTGAGCTTCGATCACAGATTCTTTGCCAGTGAATGGTTTTCCACCAAGTCTAGAAAAACTTTGTTATAAGTCAGCCAGATTTGATTGAGGTTGAATAGGTATATCTGTCGTTGCAGGACTTTGACCAGTTGAAGTGGTACTTCCCCGTCCCCAATCTTGTCCTCTTCTTCCACTCATTCTTACTATCTGTAATAGTAAGGAAATCGATTTAGGCATTCGGACGAACTATCTTAGAGAATAACAACAAATAAAGAGAATAAAATGAGAAATTTGGATTTTGGTTTCACTGGTTGTACTCATTCTAGGGTATACTTCACCCTATCTCTAATGAGCCATCTAATGTGTTACACTCTGTAGCTAAAGTTCTTACTCAGCCTTTAGCTCTGATACCAACTGTGACGATCCGAACTCGATGTCCGACAAACAACATCAAATTCGTATCGCCGGAGCTTGCTACAACATTAGATGATAATAACACAGCGGAAATAAAAGATGATATCACTGATACAACATGAATACAATATCCAATACATCAATTTGATACAATGATAATCATCAACATCAGAGGATATACAGCACAAAATACAACGGAACACGATACAATATGAGATAAGTCTTCAACAGAATCCAATACCGCAACTCCAATCCAAAACTCCGAAGACAAAGCCCCAAAGCTTCAAGCACGATCCACCATCAAGGTTGCACAAAGCTAAGCAAGGTTAGCGCGTGCACTCCAAAGACTCCAAAATGTATCAAACAGAAAGCTGAAGGCTACCAAAACGATATCTACTGCCTGACTATCTGAAAAACCAAACTCTAGACTGCCCATGTGGAAAATTGTGGGCACCCAGAGTTTAGGAAGGAAACAATAAATTCGAGTCGGTCGTGGGACAGGTTTGAGCAAACAAAAACGGTTTGTCTTTAAAAACAATCAAAAGAATTTAAATTTGAAATCCGCAATGCTTTTGGAAAATGAAACTACCATAAACCCTCCCGGCACACACACCATGCAATCGCACACATGGGGGAGATTTCTCCTTATGATAGTCAAACATGCTTACTATGCAAAAATTCTTTTGATATTATTATTAGTGCATAGTGGAAAACATTTCGAAAATACAATATTAATCCTAGCCAGCATAGGTACCATTATACTATGCCTAATATAACTGCCATTTTAAATGGCAGGTTCTACGACTAAAACCGTACAAGGCGCGTATTGGATGAATGGATTTCCAACAAATGGTCAGGCTAAGCAACTACCTATTGCCACATGGGAACGCCTCTGGAGGGACGCCCCAAGAACTTACCCGGCTCTCTGCCAACACAAGGCCGGTTACCCCCTTCCCGGGAAGTAAAACCTAAGATATGCCACCCCGGGTCCTTTGGAACCTTTATCCGAGGATCCTCTACACCAACAACATCACACAATAATAAATATACTACAGTTCCCACGTGAGTAAGTATCTGGTCTCCGTACCATGATACCACCCTTTTCCAGAAGGAATGGTCATACCCTAGGGGAGCTACCCCTGAAACCTTGCCGCATCTTTCCTGTTTCGACCATTACCGGTTTGTGAGGCTCGATGAGGTCTCGTCCACAAAGCTACGCTTTTTCACAAAGCTATGCTTTGATCAACAAATGATCAGTAGCACTTCGTATGCCACATTACCAAATTTGGAATGTATCACTAGTAACCATCAACTACATAACCTCTGAGCTCGTACGTCTCAGAGAAGGGTGTTAAGCTAAGAGAATAAATTCTCCGCCACCAACAGAAATGTATTTGATAGAAACTAGCTTTACATCTCAAAGTGTAACGTCAGACACACATCCATACAAGTCTGTTCCGGGTTCCAACAGAACCGAAGGCACTTTTGAAGAAACCCTTGCAATCCGGGTATTCACAATCTCGATCGGACTTCCCATCACTTAGGAAATCTCTATACCATAGCTACTCAGTGCAGAGACAATCAATAGGTCATCCTATCGTTCTCGCAAATACCCGATCTTCACCACCGGTCTTCAAATGTTATCCATAACGTCGTATCATTATTCAGAATGGATTATATGACACAAGGTCCTCTCCCGGCTAAACCGAATAATGAGTGCAATATTTAAAAACATATGGATATGGGATTTCAGTTAAGTCACAACTTAAAATTAAAACTTTCTTTCAAATGATTTAAACAAATTATCATTTCGAATCTTTAAACAAAAAGATTCATTTCACAAAGTTTACCCAATTTCACAAAGATCTATTTAATTTCCATTTTAATTGGATTAATTCACTTAATCTTTAAAAATAAAGATTTAACTTATAGCTTTTAAAACATGTTTCCAAAGATTCATTCATAACTTGGAAAACCATTTCATTTCAAATTACAAATTAGAGATTCATTTCTTATATGAAAGCTTTTATCATTTGAAAACAAACAGTTTTTATTTTGAAAAATTCCGATTTCATTTATACAAGTTAAAAAATTTGGGTTAACCTAAATTCCCAAAACAACAATTTTAAAAATGGTTTAAGCTTGTACAACATTTTTAAAATCATAAGTTCTCAACATAGAGTTCAATTTCAAATTTTGAATTTAAATTTTAAATCAAATTTCAAAATTAGATTAAGTTATTCAAAAACAACTTTTATCTTTGAAATCCCTTTTCAAAAGCTTTTCACTTTAAATCCAATCCATTTCCAAAACCATTTGAATTCAAAATTCCAATTTAAAAATTATTTCAAAAATCTGTGACCTAACCGATTTCCACATGCAATCCATATTTGTGTGTGTATAGTGTAATCCAAGGGGTTTTACACAACAGTGTGCGACATCAATCATCACAGATATATCAATACCTACAAGCGGTACAACCCATAACGCTTATCTTCATTCACAGATTCATAGATAAAGTAAATTTATCAATCACAAAGATTCATCATTACGATTCGGTGTGGGTTTCGGATAACCAACTAGAATCCGACTCCCTGTCGCATCGAAATTCAAATGTCGTTTTACGGGTCAAGGGATTTTCATATTCATACAACAGTATATTCATTACAAATAAAACAGTTCAGCACAAAGCATTACATAGCATCACATTACATATCAAATATATCAATCCATCACACAACGTTCAATAGAATATAGTCATCCATAAGTAAAGCCAATTAAAATGTCTGATTAATCTAAACCAGAATCATTTACCTATTGGATAATTCCTAGTCAAGGTTAATTAAAAATTAATTAATTACAAACATTTAAGTAATTATTCTTTAATTCATCATTAATTACCCTTTAATTAATAATCAATCCCTAATTAATTATTCTTAATTCATTAGAAAAATTAATTAATCCTTAATTAATAATTATTTCTTAATCACTTTAATGAATTAATCTTCAATTAGTTATTCTTAATTCAATCACTTTAATTAATTTATCATATTAATTATTTTTTTCTTTAAATTAATTAACCTTTAACATTTGATAAATCAATCTTTAATCATTATTTAGATACTCTTAATTACTTTCACTAAGTAATTATTATTTTTATTTAATCATTCATTAATTACTTGATTAATTAACTTGAATCATTGATTAATTTACTTTAATTACTTACATTAAGTAATTTACTTCAAGTAATGAGTTTTTAATCGATAAATTTTAGCTTAACCTTGAAAAGTTAATTAACAATTATAAAGCACGATTAACGTTAACTTCTTGAAATGTCCTTTAGTTTGTTTAAAATAACTTTAAAAATAAAAGCTATAATTATTGAAAACCATTTTAAAACTTGGTAAATTTGAAATAATTTGTTTAAAACTTTCTTAACTAATTTAATCTTTACAAAAAAACCGGTTTAACAAAAAAAATTCAAAGTAAACTTGAATTTTCTTTTAAAAATCAGAAACTGTTTCTGCCCCAAACAACTGACCCGAGTGTTTTCAACATCTCCCCGAGTATTGCTTCGGGTTTTTCAAAAGTTTAACCGTGAGCATGCTTAGTTTAACTTAAAAAAATTCTAAGTATTTACTCTACGCAACAAAACACTGACTCGAGCCTTACTTCGAGTCGTTTCACGTGTTCCTTCGAGTTCGTCCCCGATAAAGCATCATCTTCCTCAATCCTTAAACCAACGTAGACACACAATGTCGCGTGTGCACATGCACCGGAGTTCTGACCATCTTCGATCAACTTCGCCGCTCTCAACATGTTGACGAAGCCTACTCTAATCGTCCTTCCACCCAGAAACTTCAACGACAGCCTAAATCGAAATCGAGTAATCTAACATCACCCAGAAACTCAAACCATCGACCAAGATCACCTCGCATCAACAAACCCGATCACCAGTGACCTCGTCGTCACGTCCATAGTTGCATCACTACCCTAGACTCCTCTTCCCCCTGGACCAATGTAGTCCGATGCAGTATACTTGGCGAAATCTCTACCTAAAACCCGATGTTCAAAACGAACCCTAAACCCTATAACCTCTTCGTGCCTCCACCATGATTATTGATAAATTCAATGAGTATTTTTTTCCATCATCCTCGAACTATGAGCATCCTCTGGCATAAATCTCAAGCCCTAGTTTGACCTCGATCGACGACAATTGACAGAAAAATGTTTTCTGTTCATCTCGCGATTTCATAAACCTACTTGCTTCAAAATCACGAGACTCATATCAAAAATCATCATTTCGTGAGACAATCATGGTTGTATAATCGGATCTTAAAATTAAGATATTCAAATTTTTGATATTCTTAAAAACCCACTGTATATTCTATTTTCCAGTGGATATTTTTACTAATTATTCATAAAAGTATTTTTAAAGCTTGAATCTAGATTATACAATCATATTTTGTTTAAATTTTTAAGCCTAAAAAAGAATCAGGGAAAAACTTTTGAATTTTGAAACTGGTTTTGAAGCTTGAAAACCATGAACAGTGGCAAATTGCCTATTCTCAGGCTTGTACAGTCATGTTTACATGCATATACACACAAGCAATCATAATTTTCATCCATTCATGAATGATCATTACATGCAGATCAAAATACAGACAAATTTAAGGTGTTAAAGGGTAGTTCTACTCACAGCATCAACAGATAAATGGTTTTAAAATAAAATTGGGAGTTTGCTCACCTGACTTTTAACAGAGAAGAATAATTGTTGAATTTTGTTGCTTGCTTAATCTTTGATATCTTCTTTTGATTTTCCTGAATCTGCTATGTTTTGAGTTGCCTTTTCTTTTGTTACCGAGTTGATTAGTATGCTTGCTTCAATTTTTGTTTTTGATCATCATTTCCAGAGTTGATCATTCCAGGTTTTGAAATTTTCTTAAATCCATATTTTTTTTGCTTGCTCTGATCCTGACCTTTGTTTTGCTTCTTTTATCTGAAACTCACTTTTGTTTTCAGAATTTTGAAGAGTTGTTGGTTTTTTTTCCTTTTCCAGGTTTCTTTTTTTTCTCTGGTTTTTAACTTTTGGTTTTCAATTTTTTTCTTTGAAGAGGGGGGATTCGAATTTGAGTTTGAAGATGATTTTCTTTCTTCTTTTAATTACCGTTTTCAGATTTCAGATCTTGAGAAGGAGATGAAGAGGCTATTGAATGGCCTGGTTATCATAAAAAACATTACTTTTTTTCAAAAGTTGAATGCCACTTGTAAATTTCCATTTGCATGTTGTACACTTGTTGCGTGTAGGGAAATTTGTGTTTAAATCCTTTGACTCAAATTGTTTTGTAAATTTTTGTTTAATCCTCCATGTAATTATATTTTCATGTATACATATGCCTTAATTTTTAAAGTTGTTTATATTTTCATTTATGTTTATATTTACACAAATAAAACTTTATCTCCATTGTTTTTTGACATTCAACTTTAATTTAGCTCACTTTTGTTATATACAACTAATTTATACATTTTATAGTCATGCATTTCTTTTATTATTTATTTTTTTGTACAACTTTTAAAAAGAAAAGAATGATTTAAATATTTTGAATACATATTAACAAATAGTCACTTTTATTGATATATGAAAATTTAACTTAAAAATACTATTTTGAAAATGAGTGCATAAATTTTTTAAATTACAACTCCCAAATATTAATATATTTAAAATTTAGAAACAACCTTTTATTAAATTTTTATTAATCTCAAATCTTTTAATTTCTATTTTATTTTTAATACATTTATTTTGAAATTCAACATTTGTTTATAAAATACTTATTCTTATATTTCAGTCAATTTGCTATTTACCTTTAAATCAGTATTTATTTTTAAATCCAATTTTATTTATAAAATTACTTATCCTTAAATTTTAAACCAAATCCTACTTATAATCTAAATTTTTTATTTATTCTAGAATTTTTCTAATTAATTCATGAATAAATTCACAATTTAATCCCAAAATTAAATTAATTGCCAAATTAAACTTGGTAAATTTTCAGGAATGTTACACTAATCCCTTACCATAATTTATGGTTGTAAATGCTTGTGACTGTACATGTGAGCTAATGTTATTTACCATTGCATTTAATTTGTTGCTCCATTTTTTCCTTCCAATTATTTTGTTGTTTCTCACATAAATGGGCAATTTGTTCCTACTAATATGTTGTAATATCACATAATAGCCGTTGCTTATTGTTAAATTTTGGTGATACAAGATCACAAATAGATGGAAAGAATATGTAAAAGAACGAAAAAGAAAATTTTGTTTCCCCTAATTAATAGGCATATTTAGTTATGTTTATTTCTCTCTTTAGTTGGCTAACAAATTTATTTTTTGCCATATGATATTAATTTGGGCGTTAAATAATGTTATAAATAGAGCTTAAAAGAGAATGTAGAAAATAATTTGGTATTTCTCTCTTCTTCCATCTTTGTTCTTTTTCTCCAAATACTAAGAAGTCACGACAGAGATCAAGACTTCTTCTCAATTAGGTTATTGATTCTATTTTTGTTTTGTTTACTTCATTTGGTAGGTTAATTGTAAATAAATTTTTTTAAGAATCAATATAAATGGTTGTTGGGTAGAATCTTGTGTTTTGGTCATCTTTATTTCTTCGTCTTTTAGATCTATCTTCACCATTGTTTCTCTTCAAATAAACTTGGGTGATATAAGGTTCTAAGATAGGCCTCTACAACAATTTTATCCTTTGTTAGGTTTTGTGCAATAAAAATCCTAAAAAAATTGGTACAGAGTTAGATCATCACAAGGCTAAGTGTAATTTTGGAGTTATATTATTGTTGAGATGTCAAATTTAATTTCCTTCTTGAAGATTTCTCTTCTAAATGAAAAAAATATTAGGGTATTTAAAAGCCTAAGATAAAGGATGTTTTATTCCTCAGTGATCTTCATGAGCCAATTGAAGATAATAAAAGAGACCCCCAAATATAGAGGAGGGTAAATGGAAGAAGATAGACAAGAATGCGATTGCTTTTATTCATCAGTACCTTGATGATTCAGTTTTCTATAACATGGCTAGTTGTAAATCTACAAAGGCTTTGTGGGACAAGTTGGTATCTTTATATGAGTCAATATATGCTACCCGTTAGGCTTTTCTTGTTCGAAAATTGGTTCGGTTGAGGATGGATGGGGAGAAGTATCTAGCAAAGCATTTGAAAGAATTTCAAGGTGTAATAAATCAGTTGTCAAGTATGGATGTCAAAATTTTGAATTACAAGCTCTTTCGTTGATGAGTTCACTTTCAGAAAGTTGGCAAACATTTGTTATGTCATTAAGTAATTCCAATGCTAATGGAACTATCTCATTGGATACTATCCGGAATAATCTCTTGAATGAAGTACTTGGAAGGAAAGGGTCAATCTTGAAATCAGTTGAAGATGAGGCTATGGTAGCAAGGAACTTAAAGTGGAATATAAAACCAAAGAAAAAAGTTGCTAATGGTAAAAGTATGTCAAAAAGTATCTTTTGTTATTGTTTCCATAAAAAGAGTTATATGCGCAATAGGTGAGAAGCTTATAAAAGGGATCAAAAGAAGGCTATACATAATGATGGTGATAGCGATACACAGGCGGACATAGCTGAAAGTAATGACAGTGATACTTCTTGTTATGTCCTCATTAGTGACGTTAAGCCTTGGAAGATGGATTCGGTTGCTAGTTTTCACATATGTAGTGATGTGAAGTAATTTTCTTCTTATAAGAACACCATTGATATGATTAGGACCGCCAATGGAGTAGAGCTACCAATTTGTGGTATTGGATTTAACTGGTTTTGTATGCATGATGGTGTGGTTAGAGAAATCTCGGGCATGAGGCGTGTTATGATGACCCGCCTTTTCGACTCTTGCAAATTGACGTAATACATCCTTGGTATTCATGTGACACAAAATCTCACATGAATGAAATAATCATATATTATTAACCACAAAATCTTTTACAACGGAATTTCTTTTATACAATATCAAAGTCTAACCTAGATTCAGCCTAGATAGTTATAAATCGTTTGTCCTTACAAATGCTGAAAAACAACAAAACCAGTGAAATGGAAAATAAAATACGTCCATACGTTGATGAAGATCTCCATCTCTTCTTTGGAAACTCCAAGCGTCTTTAGCTAAATCTAAAATCACTCGGATTTGACTCGAGTATTAAAAATACCCGGGTGGCATGATAAACTAGCAGGAGAAAACTCAAATTATAAATGTATATGACAGCGTCATAGATCGAGTTGATGCAAATCAAAACCTTCAAAAGGAATGTATATCGTAAAACCACGCCGTACATAAATACGGACTGGTCTTTGCCTTACGATAACCAAAACACTATATACCAATTTTTTTTGATATTATCATTAATGACATTGGTTCGAAAACACCTTTCAAATAAATATATAAAGAAGATACCAATACCCGGACAATGTCAAATGATATATATGGCACCAAAAGGGTAGCTGAAATGTTTGCAAAGCATTACAACTATTTTGGGAATACAACCAAAGTCGCAAAGCTAGTATTGGAATTGGATTTCCAACATGATAGGGAACTAGTGGTCATCTCCTCCGATGCAAAATGCATACATAACATGCTAGTCTCCGGTGGCTACTCACTTTTATCAAGCAAGCCTTCGTACTACATTGATATATTACTATGGAGCAACGTATTTCAGTGGCTTTGCTCATTCTTAATCGAGCCTCCAATACCTGCCTATTTAAACCATTGAGGGTCCAGACACTACTGGACTCCTCCATTATTAGTAAAACCGATAGCCTGAAATATATGTCATGTTGACCACATGGTATCTCGTATCATTCCTGGAATATGAGGCTCATGAAGCAATGCACTTCTTTCCACAACCATGCTTTGATTTTCACATCGCCATGCTTTGCTTTTCACAAAGAAAATTCCACTTAGAATGCCACATTGCTATTTCTAACAACATACTATTGAATTTCATATAATTACAACCTCTGAACTCGTACGTCTTAGAGAAAGGTGTTAAGTATACGAGGAGTTACCTCCTACACCACCAAACAGATGTACGTTTGTAGAGATCAATGTACATGGTTTTAGAAATGCATTGTCCGACACTCATCCATATAAGTTGTCCAGGTAAAGGACAAATCGTCACTCCACCTACTACTTCCTTTTGGAAATCACCCCGCAAATAGTAGTGAGTAGTCCTTGCAAATCAAAGATTTTCAAAACGAAGGCACTACTGCAACTATATATACGAGTGTATATGTATGCCCGGGTGGGCCTGCAAATCACAATATGCATGCATTTATAGTTATACCTCTAAAAGTAAATTTGAAAGTATAATTGTCTACATAAACTGAACCTAAAGCAGCATTTGAGAAGGTCAAAACAACTGAAGAACAACCATGAACCAATTTTTTTTATAACACCAAAGTTTTATTATTCGTTTCTTTTGTTTTAGTTTATTTTATAATACTGGAAATGGAAATGATACGTGTACTTATACATTAATATGCTCTTTTAGCTAATATGGAAACATATTATATGCATCATCATTTAACAACATGGCTTCATCTCTTCTATTTAGTCTAGTAATAGGGAGAATTCAATGCATAAAACTTTCACCGTGGCTTTTGTTATACATATGAACTTCTATCCGTAGTTTTGACATTAGACGCTTGTTTATAAAAAAAAAAATTAAATGAAAAAAAACGAAACTAAACTACTATCCGGCTTTATATCAAAAAAGTAGTTGAGTCTTCATAATTCAATCCACAAAGCAATCAAAGCAATCAACTTATAAGTTGATGAAATTACACTAAGTTTTATACAAATTTCAAAGTAAACCATGTTTGTATGTCTATTAATAAATGATGTATAAAATAGAAATTTTTTGATTACATGTTCTACATGTAATTATTGTATTTTGTTAGAACCGCTTTGAGTGTTTAATGTTTCTTATTTAAATGTTCAATGCATATTATTGTATATTTAATTTTGTAGTATGTATGTGTATAACATTTACATGAAAAAGTTTTGCCTCAACCTCGAAACTTAAGCGTTGCCTTAGAACCAAAAAGAAATCCCGTTTAAGCCTTCACCTCTTAGAACATTGATATATACATATACACACAATTGCTTACTAAAGTACTGCTGAATTTGTGCAAGCAGATATTCAAATATAATTGACAATGGATAAACCGAGATGTGGCAAATGTTTAATTATATAATTTCAAAAATAATATTTCTTGTATATTTTCATTAATTCGGTTAAATATTGAATGATAATAAATTGAAAAAACTTAGAATATGAATATTTTGCATATGAGAAAATAATTTTCAGTATTACTGATCTTTTCTGAATTTGCAGCTCCATTCCTTTTTGATGCATATGCTTCTTTGGAAAAAATTTTTTTGTCTAATTGATCGAACAACGTATACCGTAGAAAAAGGAAATGAGATTAATACAATAACGAAGGATACATCTATTAATGATTATGATGAGAGGCCTAAAGGATAGTATAGCAATACTATAAAATAGCAACACAATAGGTGTGATTAATAACTATTAGATGTAAACCAAAACACAAATAAAACTGGTCACATGTTACTGCCCAAGTTAATAAATAAAATGTCTTTCCCTAACTTGTATTACAGCATCAAGAAGTTGGTTGTTTCTTATTTTCCTTACTCTGGGGTTAGATGTTCAAAGTTTCTACTGCCATACTCCAAATTATTTGTGTTTTGTGAATCAAGCCAATGAGATTCATGCACCTTGAATAGAAAGGAGAAAAAACCAATAAATGACCGTAAATATAAACCGTGTACTATAACTAATACACATATTTCTAATTACCGCATGTTGCCTATATTTTTGATTTAGCCGATAGACTTTTGTATATGTTTCGTGCATACTTTTCACTTTAGTTATAGCAATAAAGCAATTCGAATCCTCTTCAAAAAAACTATTTGAAACTAATACGCCCTTTCCACCCTTGAAACATCCATCCATCATACTCATCAACATCAAAAAAATTATGGTAAAGCATCATTACTTTCTCTTTTTCCGTCTTCAGTATCTCTTTATTCGGTGGGTTTTACTGAATCCTAGCTCGCAGTGTCCTTAGCTGACATCTCTTATAAGTTTCAAGGTTCTCTATCTGTATCAAAACAAAAGGCATGGAATGTATATAGGTTTCAAATATTTGTAATGGCCACTTGTTACTTACTGGTTAAGTGTGTAACCTTTATTAAAATTAAACAACATGCGAAACTATTTATTGACGGATTAAATATAAATATTCATTATAAAGCAATAAAATGTAATGTGTTTCAAAAAGTATAAATGCTATTGGAGCTAATATATATTTTTACTTTTAAGCAATGTATCATGTTAACCATATATATTTCTATTTCATGATAATATGACGTAGTATTATTAGTATTTTATACAAAAACTCGGTCCTCGAATAACTCATATTACCATAGCTAAAATTACTCAACATGCGATATTTAAAACAATGATAAAGAGAGAAATCCCATTAAAAGCACATTACAAAGCCTTAATGTACAGACAATATACCCGCTATTTGTTTGTTATAATAACAAAAGATATCCTATTATCAAATATCATTCATGATCGTTTACATAAATGCTTAAAAATACAAACTTTGGAGCAAATACTTAAAATGTCATAAAAATGTACTTAAAAACACATGTTATCAAAGACAATTGCTTCAATCTGCTTGCAGCTTTGCACCCCCTAACTTGGTCACCATTTTTTCCTTTTGTTTCCCTACATGCACAACACATGAAACAAAATAAACCAGGGTATTTTACTTTTGCTCATGTGGTTTAGGGGAGGCCATAGCAAAGCAGTTAACATATTGAGAAGGGTTGTATCCATCTGAAAGATCGAAAAAGCTATAAAGGGGATGAGTGGCGAATAGATAAGAGTTTGTAATTCTAGAAGCTGGATGTAGTAATTGAACTGAAGATCGAATTCGAGGCTAAAAGCGGAAGGCACCACTGATGATGATGAGATTCACATTCCACATTTGGCATTTTGGATCCTAAGGGCGCAACCGAATTGTTGTGACTGCAGCAGCCACAGTGAAAACAGCGAACAGGGTCGCATCAGTTCTTAGCTTGGTGGTCTGTTGCGTTTCATTGGAAATAGTAGCTGTTGCGGTTTCTACGTCGAGTCGAGGGTTTGATAATTTGGTTCTACAACAATCACGGTACTCCATTAGAACCAACAATAGTTGTTGCGGTGGCAAAACGGAGCAGTATATTGACGCATCAAAACCAATGGAATGAAGCGCTTGCATTGTATACTCGATTACAACCCTGAGCATAAAGTGCAGGTGTAGAAGAAATAAAGTGCAGCAACCAAATACTGATCTCAACCATTTTCCTGAAGTAGCCTTGAAGATGAATCTTTGTACCTACAACATGAGTTCATCTGATCCATGTTAACTAAAGCAGATAATGCTGAATATGAATAATCAAGTGAAAAGAATAACAAATATGAAAAGGAAACTTAAGAAAAAGATGGATCTGTTTCCTCTCCATAATGAAAGAAACCTACTTCATTTTTTTTGGACCAAAACAATCTCCCACTCCTTTGTAAGGTTCAGAAAGCAGGCCAGATTTAACCAATCCTCTTGATTTTGCATTAGGTGCTTCACTCTTATTAAAGATGAAACTTCTTCCATCTATCAATTTTACAGATTCAACTGGTAATTTTGCCAGTAACACCTACATGAGACAGTACAATAACTTGGCTATTAACACTTTCAGGCATATTTTTTTAAAACACAAACATATGTCTTGCAGGCAACTATAACTATAAAAAAGGATACCTGAAACATAGTTAATGGACTGACATTGTAAAGGTAACCAATATTTTTTATTTACCACGGTGAGCTGAAGTCATAAAAGATGGGATATAAAATATATTTTCCTTCTACATATCCCAATTCATTAAAAATCTTACCGATCTTTATTCAATCTCCCAATTTAAATTTTTTTTCATAGTTTTTTTAGGTATAAAGCAAATAGCCGCTGAACCATACAAAAGTCATAGCTTCACCATTTTTTTAGGTATAAAGCAAACAGCAGTTGCGCCAATGAAAAGTGAATTTAGGCAATTTTATACCCCATTACATTTCCAAAGCAGGTTGATCAAATATCATCGTGGTATATTACTAATTTGCTGCTTCAACTAATAAACCAAAAAGAATAACATTTTACTAACTCTAAAACGGTCAAGGTAATGGTTTTCCTTTATAAAAAGTTCGGTAGGGTTATAGTTTGTGTTGTCTACATTATAATTTGTGTCGTGTGCATTATTTTTCGCTCCAAAAAAATCAAATTAAACTATGTAGTTAGTATAAAGAAATGATCATGTGTAAAAATAAAAAATGTATATATAATCAAGTGGAGTATATAACATGATGAATTATCACTGTCACATCAGAAATAAGTAACAACGGCATGAAAGAGAACCACATTAAAATGCTGATAGCAACTATTCGATGCCATAGTTCCTAGCAGACAGAGGTAACTTAAAAACATAATAAAATTTGAATATCATAAACTAAAATACATATTTTTGTTAATGTCAATGTTACAGCAGTACATCTATGATAGTATATGTCTTTTGGTTGGTGCATTGAAATAATCTCACTGTAATACCAACAATACATATTTTATTTGAATGTTGAAAATGGCTGCAGTCCGCATAAATTAATATTGAAAAAAGTAAACACAGTTGTAGAATCTCGAATTCTATAATGCCTTAGAAATTTAGTGGAAAATTGCTCAAAATAAATACATTTCTAATTAATCTATGGAACATGGAAAATAATTTTACTTTTAATTCCATTTAAAGGTGCATGGAAAATCAAATAAGGAAGTACGTAGCATTGTAATGCATATTTAGCTAAACCAAAAAAAGAAATTTAAGAACTTCCTTGAATAAGTTTTATCTTGATTAAGTTTTCTCATTAAACTATCTCGGATTATAAATCATGGACAAATTTACTAAGATCTCTTATTTCCTTGTATTATACAGGAATTGAAAAGTTTAAATATTTGTTGTCCATGCAATTTCATATGGACTGGCATTCTAACTTTGAATTCCAAGCATTAAATTCATTCAAGTATTGAATTTAAACAACATTGTTTAATGTACTAGTTCTTTTAAGCCTTAAATTCAAACACAAACATTAATGCCTTAAATCCATTCAAGTCTTCGACTTATGTAGCAAGATAATACATGGAAGAATACGAATTGTGTTATAACACAGTGAATTAATAGTGTTGTAACATAGAGAATCAGTCGAGCTATAATCTAAATATTTACAATATATGGAAGAGGGTCTATTTGTAAAAAAAAAACGTGTTATAACAGAGTTCATTTACCATGTTGTAACACATATTCATTTTTCTCAAATGCATATTCATCTAAAAGCTTATTTGCATATGCAACTAATTTATTTAGTATATCATCTGATGAGTTAATTGTTAAACCTTATGAAGATTCTAATATTAACTTCTATAATGTAGCCGACATGAATTTTGTCTCAAAAGCACTTGGTGGATTAATACTGAAAACTATTCAAACTTCTTAGATATCTAATAGAGTCAATTTTAAAATCTATCAATTTCTCCTCATGTATTAGGCTCAGTTTTAGTTATGATTTAAAAGTATTCCAGTTTGTATTTATTGATCCATCAAATAATACGGAGTACTGAAATTGCCACAAATACAGCAACTAACTTATATCCATGCAAATGCAAGTATGTAACCTAAAAGAAAAACTAGATTTTGATGCTTGGGTAGCTTACACACATGCACATGTAAGTAAAGGGGATGAAATATTTTAAAGCAGGCAACTATTTTATTTGTTGAGTGAATCTATTTTCAACTAACAAATATAGGAACACTTAGATAAATGAAAATAGAATGTAATTTACAGAAGTTATCCATTGAGATACCTCAAGGAAAATCGATAAAAAAGCCCAAAATTGTTATTCAATATCAAAAGAGATTGATATCAACAAAATAGGAAAAAGAAACTTAACCTTGAATTTAGTTAGAAAAGATAAATTGTTAAGGAACCCAAATACTACTCCAAATTTGAAGGAAGTAATGAAAATAAACAATACTTACCTTAGATTGAAAGTTAATAATGTCGCATGAAGGATGACCAAGCTTAATTCTCTATCGACGCTGAATCAAAAAATCCAACTTAATTATGTGCTTAGTCCATAATCGAAGTTTTCGAAGATGTTATATCAAAAACCACAGTTTAACGGACAATCCTTAGGCGATAATCGATCAATCGATGATCAACGATTGAATGGAAGGTGGAGAGGATGGCAGATTTGGAAATTCGTGAGTTAACCCTAGTTTCTAGTTGTGAAACTGCAAAGAGATGAAATCAATAGCAATGGGTTTTTTTAAGTTTTGGTAAGGCTGTAAAAGCCGATAGAAGAGAGATACGGTGAACTAAAAGTGTAAAGCGTATAATGGGTATTTCAAAAAGACACGATTGATATCAATCCATTGAATTCTTATTATTAGTAGTAAAGATAAAGATAAATTAAATCACAGTTGTGTAACATTGCTACTTACGTTACTTACATAGGCTAAAAAAATACATACATACATACATATATATGTGTGTGTGTGTGTGTGTATACACATGGCTGTACAGTTTCAGTGCCATACAATGAAGGTAATATTATGAAAATAAAATCAAATAGCTTAACTGCTTATTTAAATGACGGTATTTCTAATAAACGGATTCAAAGGACTACACTCAAACTTAATCGTTATTGGGTTAGTCGATGACCTCTGTATGTCCATAGAAGAAACCCTGTTTATCCTAACCCTGATTCTGTTATTCTTATCATCGGTATAAATTTCTTTAATAAAAATGTACCTGGTGTAGACCATTTTTGTCACCAGTGCAGTAGAGATCATAGTTGGATTTTGTACATTCCTCATCATAGCATGTTATAATGTAACTTCATTAATGAACGCATGGTTCAGCTTCCCCGCGTCTTTATTCTCAGTCAATTCTGCATCCCTTTGAAAACTACAGATTTCACTATAATATTCCGCACTCCATCTTCATGCGGTGAGCCTTCAAGACTTCCAATGCTGCATTATTACATATGTCAGTTAACATGTATTTTTAGTACTTAGTGTTATATATGCATATTTATTTAAACATAAACCTTTAGCATCTCTTTTAACACATTCGATAAATATGTATATGATTTCTAAAAAAGATCACCTGATCCAATATCTTGGGCCACATTTAACTTTCTCGATCCACGTGTTGGTGAAGCCTTCACCCATTGATACACGGTCATATTAAGTTTTCACACTCCAAGAATATCCACATAACTCAACTTTTGAATGAGAATCTCATCTATGTTAGGACTATTTCTAGCTGACTGAATGTTCACTGCTAGCACTGTTAACATAGTTGCTTCTGAATAATATGAAATGTCTCGCTGCTCAACAAATTAATTCCACTAATGTGCACGTTTCTTGATTCCATTGTACTCAAAGACTGCATTTTACAATTTCATAATTCATAAACAATACCTAATTCATATGAGTATTGGAAATATTATGAATTTACAGTTGCAGCAATGGGGCAATTACGGCTGAGAGCCTTGCAGGGCCAAAGGGATTGTCCTTAGGCATTAGTGGTTACCTCAGCAATGGATAATTCAATAAATAAATGTGATCCAGCTTTCAATATGTGATACATATAGCTGATTCATTTATGCTCCCTAAATAAAACTTTGTGGAATTCGTTTATTGTGAATATAAAGGCAAAAAAATATGGGAATGACAAAAGATAAGCTAAATATAGTATATTGATTCTGTCAACAGGCAATATATAACTTGAAAGGACTTGCAAAATAATTGAATGACGAACCCACTTCGTTGGAAAATGCAAAAATACGGTAAAGGAAACCAAAAACTTATATTATATAATTACTTCTAGTCTAGTCATAATGAAACTTCAGCTTGCTCTTACAATAATAGCATGCTTCAGAATTATACGAAGTCATATAAATGAGTATAGAAAATATTAGCATTGTTATCAATGCTATGTAAATGAAACCGGAATATTTCAAAAAATGAGAACAATTTAATTTGAATAGGAGAAACATTGTGTTATATTCACTTATTTGTATAAACTATGAAAGAACGTCATGTCATCCAACTAGTTCATATGTACAAAAATAATGAGAGACATCTGTGTTTATGTTTATCATACAACATCCTAGGCATATGATAAATTACTTCAGTAGATAGTGTTTGACGATGCCAAAAAGTGACAGTAATCCACATGTGTGAATTTTTTAGTCAAAATCTATACATTGTATAGAAGTATACCTTGGATAGAAAATAGTTGGTAAGAGAAATCGATTACCGCCTGAGCTGTCTTATCGGGGAGCAGTAAGCTATCTCCTCCGCCTAATTCAGTCGCCTATCATGGGATGAATGGAATCGACGATGAATAGGAAGGTCGCTGAAGACTCGGGGATGGGTAGGAAGTTGCCGTGGATGCAACATATCTTGAGGGAAGTTGCCGTGGATGATGAGGGAATTTGCTGTAGATGGTGAGAAAGGTCAAATCTGTAGAAGAACTGAATCAGGAATGAAGGGATTGGGGATTTTTTGGAAGAATTTGGGGGCTAACAAAATTAGGTTTTGGGAGAGGAGAATAGGAACAGAAGGCATGAGTACGGGTGCGAGCGTAAGAGCGTGAACGTGAAAATACGTGTGGACGTGAAACTGGAAAGGGTATTTTTGGAACTTAAAAAAGACACCATGTAAACTAGTGTAATGAATTTTCTTTATTAGTAGTAAAGATGATATGGGGATTAGCCATGTGGTTAGTGGCAAGCAGCCCTACATCTTGAAGATCTTCATCTTCAAATCATTGTCTTCAACATTCTTCACTTTCGAACACGTTTATTGGTTCAAAGTGGTTTTTCGATAGGAATTACCCAAATACGACCCCGGTTTCTCCGGACTAATCATCGATAAAAAGATGTCAAGTATATAGCTGATTATCAAACAACATCCAATCAATTTTTCTTTTTATCAAATCAAATATCTTTCGAAGATATATTATTTTAAACTATTCATTTATCTTTTAAGAGTATATGGAATCATTAAGCCTCATGTATCAAATTCTCTCTTGATTAAACCTCTTTAATCTTGGAATAATTCCAAATCATTTCACCTTTTACTTATGAAAACATTTCCAAATCATTTATTTAAATATTAACAAAGATTTCTTATTTTCAAATCATAACTTTTAAATAAGCCAAAAACAATGTTATTTAAGATATCATTTATTATAAACCCAAGTCAATTAATTTTGAGTAGAAAACGATCCATAGAGATTAGACTAATGCACTCAATACCAATTTCCATATTCAACCTGTACTATTCATCGAATAACGGTGAAATCACCTTTTTAATTCATACGGATAGTACGAGTTCCTTCCTCGAAATTTAATACAGAGTTTAACTAAGGTATTCTATATACCACCAAAATCATATTTTAAAATCTTGTTTAACTTTTGAAAAACTCAAAATTTCTTTTGCTTTAACTTAAGAAAATGCAGTCCGCATGGATCAAATTAACTATCTGTCACTCATAAGGCAGTCAAGTTATTAGATCAACTCTATATCCTTTATATGATCTTTTTACTTATTTTAGAGATTATTTTCATTTACTTAACACTATTCCAAATATTGTTTAAAACAATTTTTCTTTAACCACTTATTTTAAACTCATTTAAAATAATAATAAAACATTCAAATCACTTTCAAAAATACGTAATTATTCATTTGAAAAAAAATACTAAAAGATTGGGGAAGAATAATTAAGTAACAACCATGAGTTTTAGAAGCTTCCAAAAACCATCGCAAAAACTGCTGCGAATAGTATTTTCAAATCTTCTTAGACCCAAATAATTTTTCCATTTCATATAAGTCTGTTTTTATAACTCAAATCTTGTTTAAAATTTTTTAACATATTTATGGAATTTATTTCATATTTTTAAAGAATTTAGAAATATCCATTTTTTAAAAATTTACCCCATTAGTTTCCAAACCGTGGAACCGCGATGTTTTTGAAAAATTGATTTAGATATATTTCAAACTCTACTAAATGAAATCTTGATTTTCATCAAACTATATTCTAATAGGTTTGGAAAATTCTTGTTTCAGGGAATTACGACTTATATTACATTATACACATTGATTTAAATTTCAGGTCGGAAAATTACGAACTATTGCTATGCGACGAGCTCGATTTGTCTCGATTTTTCAAACTTCATTAAACTTTGCCAAACTTGTTAAAATGTTTAAGATACCATAATAAACCATTTAAAATCATTTCAAACTATTTTTATTATATTTAAAACTCATTTTCCATTTATTCCGGATTATAATATTATATTATTATAATCTTCTTTTTCAACCTTTTTATGTTCAAAACCATAAAGAGGCTAACTAACTCCCGTACACATCTCAACTACTAATAAAGAAGATTCGTTGAATTAATTTACTCGATGTCTTTTTGAAATTTTGAAAATACCCTTGCTTTCCATTTATAATGATATAAACACCCCGTGTGCTAAGCACGGGCCAACTCTAGTGTTAATAGGGCACGCATTAACTATGGTTAATTAGTTAATCATTTCTATTTTAGATAATTATAATTTTTCCATTATTAGTTATATTTATCACAACCAAGTTATCAACCATATAATCAACCACATTTTCAAACATCCATATAAATTATCCAAAATATTAAGTGGTCATATTATCATATTTGAAATAATTATAGACGTTATTTAATAATTATGAATGTCGAGTACTCACTATCGGTTTCCACTACATTAATCTTTTTCCAAAGCTTCTTGAAATAAATCCGACGGTACTTCAGAAGCACTTCCTTCTCTTTTCTTGCCTCAAAGTCTTTGGAACTCCTCCTTGCTTCTTTGAAAGCTCGACCTTGACTTAGATCAGGGTGGAGCCCCGCCTTGATGGTTGAACTAGAGTGGTCCTTGGGTTTTAGAAGGGAAGAGGAGGAACTTGGACTAGTTTCGATCTTGAAATGATGTGGTATTATATATGTATATCTTTATTTCTCTTTGCTATATTTTTCTTCATTATTTTTCAAAGGAAGGGAAGCCATTAGAATAGCTTAGGTAGGAGAAGAAGAAGTAGATAACGGTGTGAAAAATTGAGAAGGTAAGAAATTATATTTATAGGCAAAACTTGGAAATATCTTCTCTCCCTTAGCCTCATGCTCACGCCATCCCCACATGCCCCATGATGTCATCCACCCTATGTGCTCTTGTCCACCTATGTGTGTATAAGGTAAAGAGATGGTTGCTTTTGATTTTGTATGAAAATATCATGATATTTATATCTTTACTTATGTAAATACAAATGTAACTGGTAAAATGCATATTTGTGTATATATATGTGTATGACATGTATATACATGCGTATGTATATGCACAAGACAACAAATAATGTTGTAATGACTTAGAATACTTTATATTCGTCAAACTGTCGATAATCTGAAATCCGATCTTCGGTTATATTTTTTCTTTTTAGTTAAACTATATATAATTGTAATCAAAGTTTTAAAATAACATTTCTATTATGACTTAATAATTAAAAGGGAATCATTTTGTTTTAATACAATTATTAAATCATTTAAAATCAATTTAAATTTAGAAATCAATTATTCAAAAATGATGATATCATTGATGACGTCATAATGGTATTTTATTTCCAAAAATAAAATAATGATTTTATTTCATATTCTTGATTAAGTGGAGAAATAAGTGCAGTATTTAGTGTCGTTCACGACTTCTGATGGTTAAAAAGCTTTTTATTGACAAAACGATTCTCGGTCATTTTATCAATATTTTTCCAAAAAATATATTTTTATAAACATTTTTCAAAACAAGACCACAACTATTATTTATCACATAAAACATGAATTATTTTAGTTTAATAATCCTATATTCGAATATTTAAAATTAATTAAGTATTCAAATTTAATGTGATAAAATTACGAGCCCTTACACATGTTCCTACTAGTTCGCATGATCTCAGTTCTCTTGGTCAATTGGACCACTATGGTTGCACTTATAAGACTCGAGATAGAGTTTTGAGAGCGAAGAAGGGTGGTTATATTGTCATGATAGGGGTATTAAGTGATGAAAACCTTTATAGATTGGTTGGTCATCTGGTCAATAATAGAAAGCCACTGATAGTTGAAGAGCCTAGTCTATAGGTAGACGGTGAGGTAAATGTGTGCATTGCTTTTAATGGACGTGTTGGTAGTCATATTTTTAACAGGGGTTTCCATTCTATAATACTCAACGTAACAATGGTGACCATGTAGAGAGATTAGGTCAAGTGGTAGATGAGTGTCGAGTTAGAAAATCCATAAGGACTTTGTGGAGGTCTTTGTGGAATTACAAATGCTTTTGAGGCCAAATTGTGTGGTGTATCTCATAGTTGGGGATCCATCACTTGTAGGTAGTGGTAGCAATTTGTGATTTTGCAATGGCCTGCCATTTCAAGCCATTCAAATCAACAATCATCTACTCATGTTAGACTTCAATTGCTCAAAATAAAAAAAAAATTTATATTTGGCAAAACTTAGCATATATAGTAAATAAATTAATCACAAAATCACAGACACGGAGTATTACAACAATAAACAGTGGAATAGATAAATAGTAGTTCATGTAGCTACTATAAAACATCAGAGTCTGAAACAGAATACAATAGAATCTCAAATACAAAAGAATCTGTAATACATAAGCAACTTACGAGTATGATCAGAGATAGCTCGAAATAACTGAAATAACCGAAAGTTGGATAGATAGATCTTCAAACAAAGCTCCAATCTCCAAAGGCGAGTCTCAAATGTTGTGTTACTCAGTCTGACCCGAGCGTAAAGAAAAACACAAAACATAAAACACACTAGTCAGAATTAACATTCTTATATCAGTAAATCAACTCATGTGAAATGTCAAGTGGAAATACAAAATAACTTGAAGGATTTTTGGGATTTCCATCCTCTAAAGATCGGTGGAACTATCTACTATGTAGTAATATACGCTATTATAATATGTCTTTCAGTAAAGTAGAGTATTAAAATAGCGTTAAGGCATTACCCATATCTCCTTTAACACGTTTTATATATTCCCGTAGTATATACAGTACCGTAAGCTCCACCAAAATGGTTATTTACTCAAACGACACTCCATAGGTACGGTACAATACAAACTCGTATAAGGAACGATAAGGCATGTGACAAGATGTGCGAGGCAATTCCAGAGTAGAAATATCGTTTGCACACCCGGACTGGTGGTAACGCATAGCAGCTACTACCGTCCATCTTGAGACACACTCCCAAATCAAAGGTGCACCCAATCAAATCACAAAAGAAATAGAATGGTATCGAAGAAATGTGCCCGATAGGGAGAGCAACCCCACTTGGCCTGGTATAGCTCATGTTTTAGCCACATCAAGCTGACTCATGAGAGTCAGGGCTGCGCTAATACCTCATAAAATCATTGCCAAACCATCCTACTTCGTTCTGGAATCTCCACCACGTACATAGTTTTAAAGTGGTTTTCGGTATTGGCGGAGAGTATGACAATATTTGATCGCGTTCTCTTTAACAACCAAATGCTTATTTCACACCGTGATGATTTTATAAAATCACTTTTGTAACCATTTAAATAGTTCATACTTCATATCTAAATATCATATTCTTTTCAAAATCGTACCGCTTTTGAAATTATATTCACTTTCGAAATCATATCACTTTCGAAATCATATTCACGAAAATAGTTTAAACCATCATATAAAAAATATTAGTATTTAAATCCATTAAATCTAAATCATAACAGTTCCCACTTACATAGTTTAAACATTGAAATTAGTTTTTTATAGTTATAAATTAAAAATAGTTTATTTTAAAAAATAGGTTATAGATTAAAATAGTTTATGCATTAAAAATACATTATATATATTAAAAATAAAATCGATTCAAATCAACTTTAATTCCAAAATTCAATTTAAATCAATCCTAATTCAACAATTTAAATTTAAAGGTTAAAGGTTCAATTCAAATTCTCATTAAAACTATTTTAATTTATATAGATCTCAAATCTAGGTTTGAACCACAAATTGAAACTACTTCCAATATCAATAGATTTCAAAGTTTATATATCCAAATAATCTACAATAATGCAATTTGATAAATTTCATTTAATATTTACAAATTCAACTTAATAATTTTTAATAACATTTAAATAAAATTTCACATTACAAATTTAAATCAATATTAAATATTCAATTTCAAATTTATTTTAATTTAAAAATATTCATTTAATCACCTTTGGTTGAACATTTAAATAAAATCTCAAATTACAATTTAAATCAAACTTCAATATTCAAATTCAATTTTATTTAAATTTAAATATTCATTTAATCCACTTTAACCAAAATCAAGTTATCAAGTTATAAAATCATATTCTTAAAATTTAAAAATAATAAGAACAAATCAATTTTTGTTTATATCCAATTCTTAAACAAATAATATTTCAAATCAATTTCAATTTATCTTTCCAAGCATACTTTATTAAATTTATTAAAAAACTATGTCTAAAATAGCGATAATTTTTTTTATAAATACTTAAACATGTTATATATACAAGTTAAATTAATTTTTTTATTAAATTAAATCTTATTATTAAATTTTAATTTATATTAAATCTTATTTTTATATTTAAAAACAATAAAATTATAAGTAAATTCTTACTATTTATATTTTCAAAACTAACTTATAAATTTATAATTTACAAATATATATTTTAAAAATCTAAATTTTACACATATATAATATATATATATATATATTATATTTTCAAATCAATATTTATTAAAATCCATTTCAAAACCATGGAAATCATTTTCTAAAATAGACTAATGGTGTCCGTATATAGTTTTCTATCCTATGGCCAAGTGATACAAATATTTATCATTTTAATCCGTAATTATTTTAAATTAATGGCTTATATCATTTCAACCCGTAATTCCAAATTCAAATCAATGAAAATAGTTTGACTTTATCATTTCAACCCATAATGATTTTCCCCATATCTATAAGATCTTTCGGCTATGTATCATTTCAACCCATAAGGAATTCTAAACTAACAGGGAACTTGTACAATGAGAATAAATATGATAATAATATAACATATCAACAGCAGGCATATATCATCGATGACAAATTTAATTATAATATAAATAACAGGTTATGGTGTCATATGTCATAGGTGAACAGTTACAGATGATGGCATATCATATGTAATAATTAAATAATTAATAGTTCAAATTTAACAGCATATTTCAATTGTCATTCCCATATGAATTAAATTTATTGAATATAAAATGTTAATCGTGAGTGATTGCTCATCTTTCGAGGCTAGAAAACGAGAATAAAAGCCGATGGACATGGACATGGACAAGCACACAATCGAACAAGCGGGACAATGACCAGGTTAAACTATTGAAAACCTGGACAGCGGCGAACAAATCAAATTGAACTTAGATTCGATGGAACAACATATATACATATGACATATATCATATATTTTTGAAAATTATTCAAGTAAATATTTAAAGGTATTATATATTTTCAAAAATCTATTTAAATGTTAACATAAATTTAACTAAGTACCTTAAACATATTATATATACGACTTTTCTTACTTTAAATATAAGAAATGAATCAACTGGCCAAAACTTTGCTATATATATATATATAATTTCATAAAGAAAAAGAAGCCACCGACTACATATATACACTCAGGCCAGAATAAAGCAAAAGGAGTTGATAAAATCAATATATATGTATATATATGTGTGTGTGTGTAACATACAGACCTTTATAAATACATATAATTATATATATAGACTTATACAGACTAATATATATATATACACAGTTTATAAAAGATGGTCAGATCTGAGCTGTGGATCAGAAGCAGGTCGGAAATAAACTGAAGCAGGCTTACGGGTCGGATGCATAAGGCGGGTCGGATGCATAAGGCGGGTCAGGTGGATATTGGCATAAGACGGTGAATGACTGGATGGTTGTCACACTTAGGGAAGATGCTCGGTGATGGCGAGCTGGTTCTGGTCGAAGGCTGCCCGGGGTTGATGGGAGGGGTACGTGTTGTGGCACATGGAGTTTTGGCATGCATTGGCTATGCTTGTTGGCAGGTAGCGTGGCGAAACCGAGTCGCGTGGGGAACTGGAGCGAGAGGCGGAGATGATGAGTCGTGCGATGTATGTAGTTGGTGTGTGGGTTAGTCGACAAATGGTGGTGAGGGGAGAAAGGAGGAAGATAGGGTCGGTTGATGGTGCTTTGGTGGAGAACATGTGTAAGTTAAAGCGTGGAGTTCTGGTGGGAAGCATGGTCACGCTGTTTGATGGGTAGCTGTTGTATACGGCTTTGGGCAGAGGAGTATGAGCGCTGGGTGGTGATTTTCGGTAGTCGGGTGGGAGGCTCGGTGAAGAGGAAGGTGGTGACATGTGAAAGGCGATGAAATGAAGCAAACGGTTAGGTCGATGGTTTGATGTAGTATAGATGCATGCGGTCAGAGGGACAAAAGCATGCAACTAATATATAATTATTATATATATTTTCCAAGAAATAAAAGAAAATGAAGCAGAACGAAACGAAGAAGAGAGAATGCCCATGGGAACGAACCAGTAAAATAAAATAAATTGCAATGGTAATAGTAATAGTAATAGTCAAAACCAAATTTCAAGAAATATTAATTGCCGGTGTGCATTAGTTTCAACCGATGAACAATTGAATGGGCATACAACACTCAAGAGATTTGAAATAGTTACTGGTACAGCTAACCGTTATATAGATTACGCCATGTACTGGACGCCGAAATGCACAAACGAATATACTAGGAGATCGGTGCGATGAGATGAACAGAATGGTACACAGTTATGAGCGATACGACCATCCAATCAAAAGTCGATATTTCACTGCCAAACTGCTGTAAATTGGCCGAAAATAAGATAAACTGGGTTAGAGAAGTTCAAATTTAACGAAACGAATTATGACATCTCACTCAAAAATAGTTTACATTTTTATTATATAAAAATATTCAGATTGCAAAAATATATTATTTTCCACAAACTACTTAACTGATTTAAATTGAAATTGAAAATTACACAACAGAACTAACTTACATATTTTCAAATGAAAATTTACCATTTGCTATCTTTAAATAGATATATTCCAAATATTAAATTTTTATTTCAAAATTTAATTGATTTATTTCAAGAAAATTTATTTAATTACGTTAAAAAAACCGTTAAAATTTACGGGTTCTTATACTCTCCCCCACTCAAAACTTTTCATCCCCGAAAAGGAATGAGATAGGAGAATAGATGCAACAAAAAGGAAAGATTAATACATAGTACTAGATACACCAATTAATTCAAAATCATATAGAGTTCATTAGTTTTTAAATTGATATATATTCAACAAATTTGGTTTCAATCAATTCTATTCAGTCAATAAATATTCATTGAATTCACATGAGGTTGATTTCAATTCAATAACCGATTTGCTTTCAATTTATTAATAGTTATTACAAAGTTTCTTTCTATTTAACTCATTTATTTAATCTATTTACCTTTAGTTAAGTTGATTCCACTTAAAATTCAATTTCAACTATGTTTATGTTCATATTTATTTACTTAAATAGAATTTCTCTTTTATTATTCAATTTGTTTCACTTACATTTTATACCATATATTATTCAATTACATTCAATTTTTTTCCCAGGCGGGTTTTGTTAATGTTTAAGAATATAATTGAACACTATAAAAATTTACCCTTTATTTACAGTATTTATATTAAGCAAAATTTGGTTTAAACATTTTATTATTTAAATTTTTTCTTGTATAACCTTCAATCACATATTCACACAACAATTTAACTTTTTGAATATTCAGGTAAGTTATATATGTTTTGGAAATTGAGTATTATACAAATAAATTTATCTTAGTTCAACAGTTTCAATTCAAAATTTCATTTTGCATACTCCAAATATTCAAAATTTTCTTCATTTCAAAAATTGAAAACCATCACTTAATATAGAATTTAAAAGTTAAATTTCCGGTTTCACTTCAACCATTTTGAAATAAATATATACATATATATATTCTATACATCAAATCATACTAAAGGAATTCAAATCAAACCCAATTTTCAAAACAAAAGTGTAGCGAACTGCTAAGTGGTCTCTTCAATTCGAGACTCGAAAATGAACGTCGATGATGCTGCAGTCATCATCGAAATTATTTTCCAGCGATAAAAGAGGAGAGTACTGATTTACATCTTTTAAAATTCTTTGGAAACAACTTCCATCTGAAAATACTTTCAAATAATATATTTTTCCAACTTTGAAAACTAGATTTAGAAAAGTACAGGAAATTTAATTCTAAAATCCCAAATTTAAATTTATTTCATTTGCAAATCAGATTTTAGAAACCTTGTTTTCAAAATTTCAATTTCTCATAACATACATCAAAAGTTAATGGTTTAGAAATGTTGACAAAATAATAAATGATAATCTAGTATTATCATTTCTAACAACCATTTCGTTTAACTTTCTAAATCAAGAAAAATTACCTTTATATATAATATATATCATATATAAAATTATTTCATTTACAAATTTCAAAAACAATATTGTGTCAGTTTTTTTTATTCAAGTGTTTTGGAATTCCTATCGATAGCGTTGGCCATGTGAATCAACTGAAACCCAAAATTCAAACTTAACAACTCAAACAACACAATGTAAAACATTTTATATTAATTACAAATACACTCCCTCATAGGATGATTCAAGAATAGATTTTAGAACAAGGATAAAGATTTAAATTAAGAGGGATCCTAATCAAAGAGAATTCTAACAACGAAGATAGCCCGAAAGGATGATATGATAAATGAATTTCAAAAGGGGAAGTTGGATGGACTTATAATAATCATGGGTGACCTTAATCGGGTCAACTGAGGCGAGAATATCATCAACTAAAACTAGGAAAAACTAGTTGAAATATCGTGGAAAACGCGATTCATGACATGGATGAAGAAGGCAAGGGCATTGGTTAATCCAAATGGACATGACTAACCATTCATTGAAACCATTCGTCCGGGAGGAAGGACAACAGGTCGAACTCCGGGAATAAGATCAATGCAGAATTCAAATTCCCACTTAAGAGGGAGGAGTGACTTCACTAAAACATCATAATAATTCCTGACTATAGGAGTGGAGTCAAGATCACTAGGCTAAGAATCAGGCAAAGAGATAAAACTTCCTGCATAATCCTGAGACAATCGATATTCGATCACAAGAGAATTACCCTGGTTGTCTACTAGAGAACAGTTCAGGCTTTGCAAGAGATAACAACATCTAAATTGAGGATGCAGAAATCTTCAGTAAATCGACACCTGTAAGGAGTTTCACTCCTTTACAAATCATAATAAGGTTGGCGGGACAACCGATTAGATCAGTCACACAAGGTTGTAGTTCCCAATTGAGTTTGCAAGATGAGCTCAAACTGTTACAAAGATTAACAGAAATAGAGCCATGGGATGCTCCAGTATCAAGAAGAACACGAATTAGAAAGGACAAGAATGGATTTTAGAACAAAGCGAAGTTTCCAAATTCAAAAGAAATCCAAATCAAAGAGGAATAAATTCAAGCTCGAACGAAGATGATTCTATAATTGATTCTACTCATTTTAGGGTATTACTACCCTCCCTCCAATGAGTTTTTACTCCATATGCTAAGTTTTTCCTAAACCAGAGCTCTGATACCAACTGTAACGGGACCGCGCCAGTGGGGTAACGCCCACCATAGCATAGAATGGTACATGTGTTCTACTTTTACGACCAGCCTCTCAACTGCACCAACCCAGCGGGACATGCAGGAGTAAGAGTCATCCGTTCGCTACCAAACCAAGAAGCGAGAACCCCCTATCATGTTGCGCCCGCCAAGTGCATAAGAAAACACACATATCAGACTTGAATTTCTCAAAACAACAGATTGTTAATTTATATTTGGAAAAACTTAGCATATACAGTAAATAAATCAATCACAGAATCACACATACAAAGTATTACAACAATAAGCAGCAGAATAGATAAATAGTAGTTCATGAAGCTACTATAAAGCATCAGATTCTAAAAAAAAAAACAGAATCTCAAATACAAATGAATCTCTAATACATAAGCAACTGACGAGTTTGATCAGAGGTAACTCGAAATAACTAAAATAACTGAAAGTTGGATAGATATATCTTCAAATAAAGCTCCAATCTTCAATGGTGAGTCTCAAATGCTGTGATACTCAGTCTGACCCGAGCATAAAGCAAAACAAAAAACACTCGAGTCAGGATTAACATTCTCATATCAGTAAATCAACTCAAGGTAAATTGTAACAGCCCGCAAATCCGTACCCCTTGAGTCAACACTATTCTACGTCAATCAACTCAAGTTGTACAGAAATACGAACCATTTGGGTTAAAGAAGAAGATGTAGAAGAAGAAAATAGAAATCAACATCAGAATCTAACCATCGCAGCGGAATAAAATATAATAGATAATAATGATCTTTACTCAAAAATCAAATATATATATATATATGTTTATACATTACATCATCAAAGTACATCAATCACAGCTCAACATCAATATCATACAAATGGATACACAACTCATCACAGCGGAAAATATATGTATATAAACAAGTATGAAATACGCATCGTCATCCAGCTCGGCTCTTGAGCTCCACAGCATCAAATCCTGTATCCTATAATACTCGGTCTGACCCGAGCATTACAGTTAAATAACACCCGAGTCAGTCTGGAATACCAGCGTGAGAAATCACACTCAATTGATTATTAAAGTTTCAAAAATCCTTTGAAAACAAAAGAATATCGTAAGACCACGCCACAAATAAACATGTCGGGTTTTTACCTTACGTTAGCTAAAACAATTTTTATAGAAATCCTCTGATATTATAATAGGGTCTATATACAAATACTTATAAAATAGCCGAAATTGTTACATTATTAAATTCCAGCTACTAGCCACAGAGTGGGTAATACAAACAAAACTAGTACAAGGCTCGTAGGGAGAATGGATTTCCAACTAATGACTAGGCACTGAGGTACCACCTGTCACAGTACGGGGCCTAGATCACCGTACCGAGGAGTACGCCTGCTCCCCTGCAACACAAGACCGGGACTACCCCTTACTGGATAATCCCGAGTGAGATCACCCCGCGGTTGGGATCAGCAACCGCCCACTTAGGTGCTACCCACCTAGCCTTGCTGCATAACCCCTGATTTTCAGTCATTCCCATTTGATGAGGCTTAAGGCTAAGCGTTACCTTTATAGAACATATCCCTTAGAACGCCCATTGTCCACCTGATGATGTTTCGCAAGCATTCATCCATACAAGTCCGTCCCGGATTCGAACGGAACCGAAGGCACTATTCCTACTACATCCATTTTGGAAATATCCTCAGGATTAGTAGCGACTAGCCCTTGCACTTCACTGCTCCATCTTCGAATCCAAACTCGTTTCCATGAAACGCACAAACCGGATCGAAGTGGTTTTCGAGAAATAAATCTCGATCCCGATCTCTTCGAAACGATCAACGCATTTGTCCAATATTGATAGTCAATGATTTAACTATCAATTTATATTCTAAACAACCATTCAAACCTCGAAAATATCTTCATAAGATATATTTCCACTTTTCAAACCCTTTAGAAAACAGTTTTCAAATTATCTTCCTTTCTCAGAATAAATTCCAAGTATTTTCTATTTCCACTGAAATCTCCAAGCATAAAACTTTAGATTTTTAAAATAATTTAAACGCTTTACTTTGAAATATACTTAAAAACATTTAAGTTAAAAACTACTTCAAATAATTTATTAAAAACACATACTATACGAATATTTGAAAATAAGATTACTTTATAAACATAAAACTAGTTTTCCACTTTTAAAACAAAACACTAAGTCACCTTTAAATAATTATTACAATAATAGATTTGAAAAATATTTACCTTAGAATTTTACACATTCAGAAATAATAAATTTTCTAAAATATGCTTTTTAAAACAACATTAAACTTTTATCTTATATTTAAAATTTTACTTTGAAAACGTACTTGGCTATCCAAGGAAATATACTTCTCTTCACATCCTTAAAAAAAATATTTATTTTTAAACAAATTTTCTCATTTCCTCTTAATAAATTCCCACCTTGAATTTATTCTTCCAAATATCCAATTTCAAATGCTTAAATCAATTTCCAAATCGATTTCCAATTTACTTCATTTATTCCAAAATCCTTTAATTTCAGATTTCATTCCTTACTTATGATTTAAAATACTTTTAAATAAAAATTCCAATTTTAGATTCCTCAAATTACTTCTTAATCCTTTTAAATAAATTTAAACTTTGAAATTTAAAATAATTCTTTATTCTTTTAATTGATATCACTTAAATTTACTATTTATTAATTTCTGCTTATTCGAATCCTTTATCTTCCATACTCAAAATTATTTATTAGTATTTCAATTTCATTTCCATTCCTTTCAATTCATTTTTAATTTATTCAAATTCACTATAATTATTTTACTTAAAATTCACTCTATTATTTCTTTTCAAAAAAAATCCAATTCTAAATATATTTCGATGACTCAGTGCACCGAAATATATTAAAGCAAATCATAACAATCAATATTTCCAATTTACAATAATATTCATCCCAGAGTATCAAATATCCATAACACAGAATATCAAACTATTCTAAATAATTTTGAGGAATCCTGTTGGATCCCTCCAACCTGTTTTCCCTGCATCCACAGACGTTAGCAAAATATATAATACAAATTCCACTTCGAGGTGGAATATCGCGGTATATGGGATTTATATAATATTATCCGCTATTATGCGGCGCATAGGGTCTCATCCGCTATAAAATGCGGGAAATCAATCATTCCAAGATGTAGTATATACTATACTATAGCAATCAAACAATTCAATCATCCAATCAATCATTTAAATTTAACTATTAAATTTAAATTATTATTTTCAGCTGAGTGAGATTAACTCACCTTCTTGTTTGTAATCCGATTCAAACCAGCTTGTTTCCTTCACGATTCCAGACCTTGTATAATAATTCACATTTAATTAATATTCGAAATAATCGAATAGTTAATTTCCATTTAATAAATTTAATTAATTATTAATTAACTAGTGATTTAGTTCTAAACTGATGATTTATACAATTTATTAACATTTAATTAAATCTATAAATAATTCCACTATTTAATAAATTAAATTGGTCATTATTTAAAATTAATCGTTTGGTTTTTAACTAATAAATTTGATTGACCTTTTGGTTGTTTTGAAAGTATGTTATATAAAAATAATCAATCTGTAAAATTCCCAAAATCTAAATTTTAAATAATACTTCCAAGTCAAGACATTTCCAAAATCTAGCTTAAAAATCCTACCTCATTCTTAAAACTTCAGAAATTACCAAATTTATTGTGTATAAATAAAAAATTTAGATTTTCTTTGCTGTCAAAAATTTCTCTTCTGCTTTTCTGACCCTTATGTACATACATAAATCTACATATATACTTAATTTAAATTAGCTATCATTATTTAAATTCTAACTTAAATAATCAACTGTAAATCTTAAATTTAAAATCAGATTAAAAGTTAATTACCACAATAGCCACCACTAACGCTCCTGGTCGCGAAGGCATCTCTGAACCCCTCAACTGAACCTGGCAGAAACGAGCATGAAACCCCCCACCTGGACTTGCGGCCGAGTTCCAAGCAGCTCGAACGAGCTCACGACAGCTACCCTCTACGGCCAAGGTACCCTCATGTCGCCGCCTTTCTTCGATCTCGTCACCCAGATCTAGGATCGCACCTATCGTGCTCCTCCCCTAAGATTTGCTGTGCATCCCCATGCCCTCGAGAATTGAATCGAGCAAAATCATTTCCCCTGAATCGATTGTCACTGAATTCGAATGAATTCTGTTCGTATCTATTTTGTTTTATGAGAAATCGAATTATCTTTGTTTTCGATTTAGGAAGAGGAAAGGGAGAATAAGACTGTCGCCATTTTGTTCGTTCGGCCATTGCTTCTTTTTTTTAAACGAAAATGAAAGCTCGGCTTATAATAAAAATAAAAGGTGAAAAGGGCGACACTATTTGATGGTTGCGAGGAGAAAACTGACTACAGTGTTTTTGAAAAACGGCTGAAAGATAAAGTTATCGGGAAGGATTTAACCATACAAATAAAACAAGCATAATTGAATTCAAATTGAATTTAAACTGTCCTCAATTCGTAACTCAAAGTTTCAAACTCCTATCGAGGCGTCCCGCTAGGCGTTTATAATGTTATACCCCTATTCCGAACGTAATGGAAAAGGTTTCGGGTCCTAATTCGATCGTATGGGGAAGATAGCTTTTTAGATCAGTTATTATATCGAATTTCGATATAAATTTCAGCGCGTTTATATATCGTACGCTCACACAACAACTCTGATCAATACGAAAATTGAAATCCGATAATAATGCAATATTACGGATCCAATGGAACTGGTTTCGTCGAAATCCAAGACTGTGCCTCGGAAGGCTATTTTCAAATTCAATTTAAAACGATAAAATTTCAAAAATGAACAAACCACTGTTAAATTCAATTTTAACACTTCTACTATCTTCAGTACTATCAATATAAATTTTACAAACCTTCAAATCATTTTTAATAGGCTTAGAATTCCAGATTTCATATTTTACCCAATTTCAAATTATATAATTTAATAATTAATTACCGAATAAATGGTGATATTTGAATTCAAATTAAAAATTAACTTTTAAATATTTAAAATCAATTAAATATCCTGATTTCATTTGTTTAAAAATTCCGGGTCGTCACATTCCTCCCGCCTTAAAAGAATTTCGTCCCCGAAATTACTAGTTAGGAAGAATGGTCCAATACCCGTTTACCCTTTTCCCAAAACCAAACAGTTTCTAACAATTTCCCAAAACAAACTTTTTTTTTTATTAAGAACGCCCTACCTCTGTTCCTAACTTTCCAAACTTCTCCCATTAGGTCCCCACTAATATCATATACCCAGCCATTCAAATTTCAATTTAAAACCAAAATTTAAATTGTCAAAATTTTCTAAAAAAATTTCTAACTCCCTAAATTTCCGAATTTTTTTGCCAGCGTCTCCTTTGCGCGGCTAGCTCGGTACAACTACAAAATGGCTCTACGGCCCCAAAACTCAAAAGAAAAACAAAAAGCCAAGTGGCTAGATCAAAAACCCAATCAAATTCCATGCAGAAATTTAAACACATACCTTTTGTTGAGCAATTCTAATTTATCTTCTGAAATCAATACCCATTTTCCTTTTTCCTTTAATATACATGTATATCCTACTTAGTAATAATATCCAATCACACAATCAAAATTATTTTATTGACTTCTTTTCAAAATTTCAATATTCATTCCATTTAAGCCCGTACGATGTACCTATATCATTTGTATGCAATACCGAATCCGATCGCTTACTCGATCACACAATTTCACTTCCGAACTAGTATCGTCCACCCGACTTCCTAGTGCGGACTCAGATCTGGTTTTCCGATTAGAAACCGTTATTCTCCTTGCATAGTCATAACTATGATAGAGAATTTTCAGAATCAATCAAAATCCATATCCAGGGTTCGCCGTCGAAAATCGAGTGAAAAATCCTAACTCGGATCGATAAAACTATCTCGAAATTCTATGCTCGAATCTGGATCAAATAGCTATGCGAATAAAATAATATACGTACATCCTACGTATTTGCCCCAATTGATTATCAACTATATCAATTTCCTTTTTATTCTCATTTATTTTGATTTTTATACACTTATTCACACCTTCCCTTTCCACAACTTCCAGTTTTTATTTAATCAATTTGGATTCCAATTCCAAATAAATTCAATTTGCCTCAATTTGCAAATTAATTTCAAATCTTAATACTTTTATTCTCATCTTTTATCCAAATTTCATTTTCAATTTTACTTGAGTTTAATTCACCTTCCAATTCAAAATATCGAGTTCAATTCATTTCAAACAATATTCGATTAACCATTCCTTAAATTAATTTCACTTACTAATTTGTTTTTATATCTCAGATAAAAGTTTGTTTGCAAACTTTTTCTATCTTTTATTTCTTTGAATAATATCTTCAGTTCATCTCACTTTACATATACAATTTAAATTAGATTTTAACATTCAGTTATAATTCTATTTGCTTAACAAATTTTAATTCATTTGTCGTTAGTGAAAATTTTCAAAAGATTCAAAAAAATTCTAACTCCCAAAATTTTCGAATTTTTTTGGCAGAGTCTCCTTTGTACGGAGGAGCTTTTGCAATTTGACAAGAGATATAAATATATATACATCGACCCACACGGTCGGAAAACAGAAAAACAGTTCATATTTCCTATTTGTATTGCGTAGGCGTACCTTATTTAGCATTTTTAAGCAAGCGGCTATTTATTTTAGCAGTTAGCGCAGTCAAAACCAGTCATACGGCTCCCAAAAACCTGTACTTACTCAATTTAAATAGGTAAGTGTCAAATATACAAAGTTTATTAACAACTTTCTTAATTTCAATAGCTAAACACATGTATAGCACAAGCAATATATAGTAAACGCTTTCCATAAGTAAATTTATAAGATTTCGACACAAATTTAAATGCTTTCAATCCATTCATCCACCATCTCACTTAATTCATTCTTATTTGTTCCATTTAAATGGCTTATACTCCATTTCTTACATTCAATTCATTTAATCCAAACGAACTCATCACGTAATATATTTACAATCCAAACATCTGTCACATCAAATTGGTATTCATCCTGCATTTTATTTCATTAACTAAACGAGTTTTATTTAAAATCATTTCATTAAACTCGACATAATCATTTCACAATTTCTCTTAAGTCAAGCTTGTATTCGAATATTACTTAAGTTATTTATTTTTCGTCAAGTTATTTCAACTTTAAAATATATATTTTATAAGCACTTTCCAATTTAAATCCTTAATTTGATTTTCGATTATCAAACCAATCTCACTTACTAATTTAATTAAATTAGTTTATTCAGTCATTTCTTTAAACTTCAAACTTCCATACTTAATTCATTCTGAATTTATTCCTATCGATAACAAGAAAAGTTTTAAATTTATGTCTACTTGGATTTTTTATCCACCAATTAAATCCATTGTTGTTATAATCCAATTCTATTTATTCGACTACACTTCCAATTACATTTAATTCGCCAACAATCCAAGCTGAATTTATTTATACTCGAGTTCATTTCCAATTTCATTAGCTAATTAATTATCTATTGGTTTATTCCAATTTTATACCCAATATTTGATTTTTATTTCAAAAATCACTCTAACTATTTTACTGGAGTTCAATCTATTTTATAATTTAAGTTTTGGATTTTATTCATTTCCAAATTATAGAAAAAAAATATTTTGACTTATTTATTCCACTTCTAAATTTTATGAGTCACAAACTTATTTATATCCATTCTTTTATCTATTTATAATCAATTCCATTCACATTTTACTTTTAACTCGGAATTACACATTTTATTTGGCCAATATATTTTTGTTATTGCATAAACATTTTAAATAAGATTCCAGAGTTTAGACAATTTTCCAAAATTTCAAAATCACTTTTGAAATCAACTACATCCAAAATCCTGTGGCAAATTTAATTATTCCTTAGAATTTCAAAACCAAACCCGGTTCACAAACAATTCCAATTTAAAACAATTTGGTAGCAATTTCTCTTCTAGAAACTCGAAAATGAACTTCGATGATGCTGCAGTCATCACCGAAATTATTTTCCAGCGATCGAAAGAGAACTAGATGCTTTTATCTCTTTAAAATCCCTTTCAAATATTTTTAAATTCCAAATCTCTCCATATTCAATTCCAATACAAAAATATTCCCGAAATAATACCACTATTATTTCTCCAAAACTTTTGAAAACGATTTCCAAATCCAAAGGAATTTAAACTTTCCCAAAAATTCCAAATTGCAATTCCTTTAAATCTATATTCAAACATTCTCAGGAATTTTATCTCATTTCAATTTAAAATGTTTCTCCGGAGTTCTATTCCAAAATTATAATCACCTTTACAGTTTACATTAACAAATCTCATTTGTATATGAAGTTTATTTCAATTTATATATTACATTTATAATCTATATTGCAAATTCCATTTAGTTGTATAAATTTGTTCTTCAACTTTGGTTATTAGTTTTTAATTTCTTATTCAATTTCTACACAATAGTTTTAATAATTTAATGTTATCATTCCTTAACACAAGCATCCCAATACTATCATACTTTACAAAAATTATATCTTTTATATACAAAAATAATTTGGGTAAAATTATTTCATTTACCCTACTTTAAAACAATACTATGTCGAATTATTCTATTCAAGTGTTTAGAGATCCCTATCAATAACGTTAATTACTCATATTGACCAGAATCCATAAACTACTCAATAAACCAATCAACAAAATATAAAATCATTTTATATTCACTAACAAATACATGCTCATATCTATTAATATGCTCAAACTCATCCTAGAGTACTATCGACTCCATTTCAATGAGTAATTCCCACCAGAGCCAAGGTTATCGCTAACCTCGCTCTGATACCAAGTGTAACAGCCCGCAAATCCGTACCCCTTGAGTCAACACTATTCTACGTCAATCAACTCAATTTGTACAGAAATACGAACCATTTGGGTTAAAGAAGAAGAGGTAGAAGAAGAAAATGGAAATCAACATCAGAATCTAACCATCGCAGCGGAATAAAATATAATAGATAATAATGATCTTTACTCAAAAATCAAATATATATGTTTATACATTACATCATCAGAGTACATCAATCACAGCTCAACATCAATATCATACAAATGGATACAAACTCATCACAGCGGAAAATATATGTATATAAACAAGTACGAGATACGCATCGTCATCCAGCTCAGCTCCTAAGCTCCACAGCATCAGATCATGTATCCTATAATACTCGGTCTGACCCGAGCATTACAGTTAAATAACACCCGAGTCAGTCTGGAATACTAGCATGAGAAAATCACACTCAATTGATTATTAAAGTTTCAAAAATCCTTTGAAAACAAAAGCATCTCGTAAGACCACGCTACAAATGAACATGTCGGGTTTTTACCTTACGATGGCTAAAACAATTTTTATAGAAATCCTCTAATATTATAATAGGGTCTATACAAATACTTATAAAATAGCCAAAATTGTTACATTATTAAATTCCAGCTACTAGCCACAGAGTGGGTAATACAAACAAAACTCGTACAAGGCTCGTAGGGAGAATGGATTTCCAACTAATGACTAGGCATTGGGGTACCACCTGTCACAGTACGGGGCATAGATCACCGTACCGAAGAGTACGCCCGCTCCCCTGCAACACAAGACTGGGACTACCCCTTACTGGATAATCTCGAGTGAGATCACCCCGCGGTTGGGATCAGCAATCGCCCACTAAGCCGAAATAAAAAGGGACATCTAGACAGGAATGATCTCACCCTGCTTGGGTGCTACCCACCTAGCCTTGCTGCATAACCCCTGATTTTCAGTCATTCCCATTTGATGAGGTTAGAGGCTAAGCGTTACCTTTATAGAACATATCCCTTAGAATGCCCATCGTCTACCTGACGACGTTTCGCAAGCATTCATCCATACAAGTCCGTCCCGGGTTCGAACGGAACCGAAGGCACTATTCCTACTACATCCATTTTGGAAATATCCTCAGGATTAGTAGCGACTAGCCCTTGCACTTCACTGCTCCATCTTCGAATCCAAACTCGTTTCCACGAAACAAACAAACCAGATTGAAGTGGTTTTTGAGAAATAAATCTCGATCCCGGTCTCTTTGAAACGATCAACGCATTTGTCGAATATTGATAGTCGGTGATTTAACAATCAATTTATATTCCAAACAACCACTCAACAATAAATAATTTTCCAAATTATTTATTAACCTCGAAAATATTTTCACAAGATATATTTCCACTTTTCAAACCCTTTTGAAAACAGTTTTCAAATTATCTTCCTTTCTCGGAATAAATTCCAAGTATTTTCTATTTCCACTCAAATTACCAAGCATAAAACTTTAGATTTTTAAAATAATTTAAAGGCCTTACTTTGAAATATACTTTAAAACATTTAAGTTAAAAACTACTTCAAATAATTTATTAAAAACACTTACTATACAAATATTTGAAAATAAGATTACTTTAGAAATATAAAACTAGGTTTCCACTTTTAAAACAAAACACTAAGTCACCTTTAAATAATTATTACAATAATAGATTTGAAAAATATTTACCTTAAAATTTTATACTTTCAGAAACAATAAATTTTCTAAAATATGCTTTTTAAAACAACATTAAACTTTTATCTTATATTTAAAAATTTACTTTGTAAACGTACTTGGCTATCCAGGGAAATATACTTCTCTTCACATCCTTTAAAAAAATAAATCACTATTTATTTTTAAACAAATTTTCTCATTTCCTCTTAATAAATTCCCACCTTGAATTTATTCTTCCAAATATCCAATTTCAAATACTTAAATCAATTTCCAAATTGATTTTCAATTTACTTCATTTATCCCAAAATCCTTTAATTTCAGATTTCATTCCTTACTTATGATTTAAAATACTTTTAACTAAAAATTCCAATTTTAGATTCCTCAAATTACTTCTTAATCCTTTTAAATAAATTTAAACTTTGAAATTTAAAATAATTCTTTATTCTTTTAATTGATATCACTTAAGTTTACTATTTATTAATTTCTGCTTATTCGAATCCTTTATCTTCCATACTCAAAATTATTTATTAGTATTTTAATTTCATTTCCATTCCTTTCAATTCATTTTTAATTTATTCAAATTCACTATAATTATTTTACTTAAAATTCACTCTATTATTTCCTTTCAAAAAAAATCCAATTCTAAATATATTTCGATGACTCAGTGCACCGAAATATATTAAAGTAAATCATAGCAATCAATATTTCCAATTTACAATAATATTCATCCCAGAATACAAATATCCATAACACAGAATATCAAACTATTCTAAATAATTTCGAGGAATCCTGTTGGATCCCTCCAACCTGTTTTCCCTGCATCCACAAACGTTAGCACAATATATAATACCAATTCCACTTCGAGGTGGAATATCGCGGTATATGGGATTTATATAATATTATCCGCTATTATGCGGCGCATAGTGTCTCATCCGCTATAAAATACGGGAAATCAATCATTCCAAGATGTAGTATATACTATACTATAGCACATCAAACAATTCAATCATCCAATCAATCATTTAAATTTAACTATTAAATTTAAATTATTATTTTCAGCTGAGTGAGATTAACTCACCTTCTTGTTTGTAATCCGATTCAAACCAGCTTGTTTTCTTCACGATTCCAGACCTTGTATAATAATTTACATTTAATTAATATTCGAAATAATCGAACAATTAATTTCCATTTAATAAATTTAATTAATTATTAATTAACTAGTGATTTAGTTCTAAACTAAAGATTTATACAATTTATTAACATTTAAATTAATCTATAAATAATTCCACTATTTAAAAAATTAAATTGGTCATTATTTAAAATTAACCGTTTGGTTTTTAACTAATAAATTTGATTGACCTTCGTTTGGTTGTTTTGAAAGTATGTTATATAAAAATAATCAATCTGTAAAATTCCTAAATCTAAATTTTAAATAATACTTCCAAATCAAGACATTTCCAAAATCTAGCTTAAAAATCCTACCTCATTCTTAAAACTTCAGAAATTACCAAATTTATTGTGTATAAATAAAAATTTTAGATTTTCTTTACAGTCAAAAATTTCTCTTCTGCTTTTCTGACCCTTATGTACATACATAAATCTACATATATACTTAATTCAAATTAGCTATCATTATTTAAATTCTAACTTAAATATTCAATTGTAAATCTTAAATTTAAAATCAGATTAAAAGTTAATTACCATAATAGCCACCACTAACGCTCCTGGTTGCGAAGGCATCTCCGAACCCCTCAACTGAACCTGGCAGAAACGAGCATGAAAAACCCCACCTGGACTTGCGGCCGAGCTCCAAGCAGCTCGAACGAGCTCGCGACAGCTACCCTCTATGGCCATGGTACCCTCACGCCGCCGCCTTTCTTCGATCTCGTCACCCAAATCTAGGATCGCACCTATCGTGCTCCTCCCCTAAGATTTGTTGTTCATCCCCACGCCCTCGAGAATTGAATCGAGCAAACTCATTTCCCCCGGAATCGATTGTCACTGAATTCGATTGAATTCTGTTCGTATCTATTTTGTTTTATGAGAAATCGTATTGTCTTTGGTTTTGATTTAGGAAGAGGAAAGGGAGAATAAGACTGTCGCCATTTTGCTCGTTCAGCCATTGCTTCTTTTTTTCTAAATGAAAATGAAAGCTCGGCTTATAATAAAAAGAAAAGGTGAAGAGGGCGACACGATTTAATGGTTGCGTGGAGAAAACTGACTACAGTGTTTTTGAAAAACGGCTGAAAGAGAAAGTTATCGGGAAGAATTTGACCATACAAATAAAACAAGTATAATTGAATTCAAATTGAATTTAAACTGTCCTCAATTCGTAACTCAAAGTTTCAAACTCCTATCGAAGCGTTCCGCTAGGCATTTATAATGTTATACCCCTTTTCCGAACGCAATGGAAAAGGTTTCGGGTCCTAATTCGATCGTATGGGGAAGATAGCTTTTTAGATCAGTTATTATATCGAATTTCGATAAAAATTTCAGCGCGTTTATATATCGTACGCTCACACAACAATTCCGATCAATACGAAAATTGAAATCCAATAATAATGCAATATTACGGATCCAATTGAACTGGTTTCGCCGAAATCCGAGACTGTGCCTCGGAAGGCTATTTTTAAATTCAATTTAAAACGATAAAATTTCAAAACTGGACAAATCACTATTAAATTCAATTTTAACACTTCTACTATCTTCAGCACTATCAATATAAATTTTACAAGCCTTCAAATCATTTTTAACAGGCTTAGAATTTCAGATTTCATATTTTACCCAATTTCAAATTATATAATTTAATAATTAATTACCGAATAAATGGTGATATTTGAATTCAAATTAAAAATTAACTTTTAAATATTTAAAATCAATTAAATATCCCGATTTCATTTGTTTAAAAATTCCGGGTCGTCACAGAAATGTCAAGTGAAATACAAAATAACTGAAAGGATGTTTGGGATTTTCATCATCTAAGGATCCGTGGAACTATCTGCTATGTAGTAATATACGCTATTATAATATGTCTATCAGTAAAGTAAAGTATTAAAGTAACGTTAAGGCAATACACATATCCCCCTTAACACATTTCATATACTCCCGTAGTCTATACAGTACCATAAGCTTCATCAAACCCGTGGTTTACTCAAAGGGCACTCCATAGGTACAGTACAAACCAAACTCGTAGAAGGCGCGATAAGGCATGCGACAAGGAACGCAAGGCAATGCCGTGGTAGAAATACCGTTTTCACTCCCGAACTAGTAATAACGCATAGTAGCTACTACCGCCCACCTGAAGACACACTCCCAAATCAAAGGTGCACCCAATCAAATCACAAGAGAAATAGAATGGTATCGAAAATGTGCTCGATGGGGAGCGACCCCACTTGGCCTATGAAGAGAGAACAAATATGATAATAATAATATAACATATCAGTGGGACGGCGTCAGAGATGTTTATGGGGTTTGACATCTCCTATCCAGTGTCTAACGTGAGTGCAGTAACTTAAGAGGTGTTCGAGATTCACAACTCTTAAGGATCCATTAAACTATCTACTATGTAGTAATACGCTATTATAATAATGTTTGAAGTAAAATAAACTTACTTAAAAATAGCGTTAAGGCTTTACATTTTCCACCTTAACACATATATAGTGCCATAGTCTATATAGTATCGTAATACCTCCAGATCGGGAGGCTACCAGAGGATACTCCATAGGTACGACACAAATCAAACTCGTAGCAAAACTCGTTATGGTAGGTGACACGGCACAACAAGGCAATGCCAGGGTAGATATACCAATTACGCAGCGGACTGGTGGTAACGCATAGCAGCCACTATCGCCCACCTCGAGCCACATTCCAAAAAATCAAAGGTGCACCCAATCAATCACAAAGTAATAGAATGGTATCAAAGAAGTGTTTTCAGTAAGAGGAGCGACCTCATTGGTCCGGAATCGCTCCTATTTTATCCACCTTATGCCAAGTCACGGGAGTTGGGTCCACGTATATACCTCAATAGAACGTCGCCACCATTCTACTTCATTCTGGAACCTCCACCGCGTACACGGTTGTTAAAGTGGTTTTCGGAGTTGGCAGAGAGCATGACAACTTTCGATCTCGGTCTCTTTAACAACTAAATATTATTATAACGCCGTGGTCATTTCAAAATAATTTATACTTCAAAACCAAAATATCGTTGCCTTTTAAAAACCATATCAATACGATATCATTTTCATTTCAAAATCAAATATGATATACTTTCCATTTCAAATATATCCTTTTCCAAAAATCGTAGCATTTTTTTCTTTCAAATTTATAACACTTTCGAAACAAACACTTGAAATTATAACACTTCTGAAACATAATACTTTGCAATTCATAACTTTGAAAACCTAACTTCCATCACTTAAGATATTAGAATTTGTATATAAACTAAAATAGTTTTAAATTTAAAATTACTTTATAAAATAAAATAATTTCCTCAACTTCACAAATTGATTCAAATCAACTTGAATCCAAAATTCAATTTATATCAAATCTCAATTCATAAATTTCAACTCAATTCAGTTTTCAATAAACCATTTGAATTTATATCGATTTCGAATAAAGATTTGAACCTCATATAAACCATTTCAATTTCCATATATTTCAAAGCTTTAAATATTCCACCATTTCAAAACTAAATTTGATAAGTTCATATATACCTTAATTTAACTTCATTATTATTTAGTTTTGAAATATTTACTTAACAAATCCAATATATTTTAAATAAACCCCGAACTCCAAATCACTAAATGTTCCTTCAATTAATTTAAACTAGAAATATTCATTTTAAATCATCTTAAACAAAATCAAATTATAAAAATCATATCTTTTAAAATTTCAAATTTAATAAATTTAAAATCAAACTTATTTGAGTTTAATTCTCAAATAAATTCAATTTCAAATAAATTTCAAATTTATCTTCCAACCTTTATCTTTTTAAATCATTATAAACTCTATATTAAAATATAATTTAAACACTTAACCATATTATCTTCAATAAAATCAAACTTTATTATCAAACTTATTCTATATTAAAACAAATTTATACATTGCTTAAAATCAAGAATAAAATAACATTTATATAATATCTAAAATCAATATTTATATAAAACCATATATTTCTTTACAAAACCATAGAAATCATTTCAAAATATTTTTAAATATAGAACATGGTGTTTGTATATAACTTTCTATCCTATGATCAAGTGATACGGATATTCGTCATTTCAATCCGCAATTTAATATTTTACTGTTGTATATCATTTCAAACCGCAATCCCGAATTAATAATAATCCATAACGAACTTGCAGTCTATAAAGATATAATCTAACATCCATTCAACCAATATCAACAATCAACATCCATCACAATCATCATCCAAAAAATCCATAAATATCAGTATAGAAACTGATAATAAATAATAGGTATTTAACTGGCAGTTTATACGCAATAATAAATTAAATAACAATTAATTCAAGTAAATTCAATTTAACTAAGATGATGATTAAAAATATACCAAACAATCATAAATAAATTCCTAATCACACCATGAATTAAATTTAACAAACATAAGAAATTTTAGAAGTTCTGAGTGGGTTAAAACACTCACCTTTTGAATTTAAGTTGAATTTAAATTCACTATAAACCCAAAATTTTAAACAGTCTTCGAATTCGTCCAAACTAACGTCAAAGTATCCGAAATTTGAAAACAATCCTAACAAAAGAAAATGCTCGTAAATTGGACATCATATGCTAAAGTTATGCGTATTAGAACATTTGAAGTAGTAATTTAAATAAATTAAAAAAATAAACTACTTATTATGTTCGGCCACGTCATACGCGATCTTCTCCCAGATGATTCGCGACGATCGGCCAAGGCCTGCACGCGTCACCAGGCGAACGACGAAGTCCCTCAGACCTTCGACCCTCGCGACAACGTCGCGTGTTGCCTCCGATCCCCAAAATCCATAGCTACCGCTGCCACTTTTACAAACCCTAGTTGAATTTTCTACCTAAATCCAACCGTTGAACCACCCAATAAATTACATCGTTGAACTCCTCTCGCGAATCTCCATAACCCAGCAATTTCGATTTGTCGATCAGCCAAAGTTGATCGACGATCAACGAACGGCCGTAAAGAAACCATCAATTTCTGAACAACCGGTGAATCGAATTGAAAAAAGAATTACAGATCTGAGATGCGCTCGTCGAGAGCTTCAAAACGACATATAATTCGATATGTATAGAGGAGTTTGAATTTTTGGTATGAAAATGCAATTGGTAACTAAGTTTTGTCTGCCATTGGAATGAGAGGAGAAAATGGAATTATACGTACAGAACTGAAGGAATAAGAAACGACCAGGGTTTATAACAACATATGTATAGGCAGAACAAAATAGAATTGGATGGGCTCGATTGGTTTGGAATAGTTGAACGATAATAACCCGAAAAGCCCGTTTCGACCTCGGAACGGAAATGGAGGAAACCATATATCAAAATAGATGTTTTTAAATATTTTAAATGCAATGGAATAGGTTTCAAGTCCACATTCCGTCGTATGAAGAAGTTATGCTAAAATCAAGTTATCTCAGATTGATTTCAATTAAATTGATTTCTAGGCGTTTCTAGTCCGTACGATCAAACGACAAGTCTGATCATTACAAAACTTGAGATCCTACAATAATTCACCATTACGGTTCCGATGAAACTGGTTTATTTGAAATCTGAGTCAGTGACCAAAATGGATATCTTTTAGTTAAATAAATAAATAAATATTAAATTAAATTAAATCACTGTTTCATTCAAATTCTCTAATTTATAATTTTTATCATCTTGGATTACTTTAGTAATTTGAAATCCTTTATAACAAATTTCCATATCCATTTAAAGTTAATTTATTCACCAACTACAGTATCAAATTTCAATTTCAATAAATTCATTAATTATCAACTGAAATTCCAATAAATCCATTTATTTGATTTCTCAACCTAGTTATGAAATCAATTATTAACTTATCATCTCATAGGTAATATTAACATTGGTTTATATACTAATACATCGATAATTTCCCAATTCATCCAAATATCAAGTGTCACAGTATGTAACTTCATTTATTGTAAATTGAATTCCATTTAATTATAATTAATTTCAAATAACTAATTTGATTCAATTCTAGTCCTTTTTATTAAGTCTATTATTACTCTATAAACCTAGTTAATATTTGTTTGTCTTTTATTACATTGATATTTTTAAAATTTCCATCTTTCCTTTGTATTAATTGTTGTTTCAATTATATTGAATTTGTCAAATATATACATTTGTTATAATTAAAACCCCAATTAATTTATTCAAGTAGTTATTGTAATTACTTACATAATACTGAATTCATCGAATTACCATTAATTATACTAATTCATTTATTTATACAACACTTACCCTTATTTACTTATACTAAATTTTATAACCAAGTGCAACAATTTACACTATTTCATTATTGTGTGATTTCACTTCAATTGTCAATAACTAGCTTTAATTACCGTTGCTACATTTCATTATTAACATTCACTTCATTATAAATTATAAAGTTTTTATTTCTTTCTAAATTCAATTATAAAAATCTTATTAAATTAACCAATTTAATTATTGAAAATTTACGGGTCCTTACACTCACCCCTACTCAAAACTTTTCGTCCCCGAAAAGGAAAAAGGAGGGAAAGAAGGAATTAAGGAATTAAGGAATGCATATATCTTATTCAAAATATTAAATATATAAACAATGAATTTACAAAATAAAATAATTTAAATAAAATATATAGTATTTATAAACAGTTAAATCTTTTATTTTCAAATTAACAAAAGTTTGGAAAACACTTTAATAAAATTTTCTAAGTCCAAATTTTCGAAAAATTTCGGCTGAGTCTCCTTTGTATAGAGAGGCTCGAGAGAAATATAATATCAAATATAACAATATATATGTATATCACAATATCTCAAAATAATATATCCCAACAACGGGAAAAACAATATAATAATGCTATAAAACCATAATCCAAGAAACCTATTTGTCATGCAATTAACGCTTATTTTAAGAAACCAAAAGCAGCAGCGGTTGCTTCCATTACCTATATTTCACTTATGTAATCCCAAAAAGAGTTAATAATTATATAAAATGAAATATTTAAAGTTGTTTCAACAATTAACAAACAAAATAATATAAAACAACAATCACTTGCAACACATCATACAACCATCATATAAAATCAATTATCCATCCATATCAACCAAAACAAATAGTATGTTCGGGCTTAGCCACTTTAAATTACATAGAATGACAAATAACTACGAAGTACATCGTTTACTCAACAGTCTTAGATAAAACTCAATAGATTATTCATACATCATAAGCAATCAGAATTATCTTTCCCCAAACACTTCCATAAGCCTAAACAAACAACCAAAGCCAAGCACTATTTAAATTTTTTCTTATTAATTTCCTTTCATATCATTTACCTTACTTTAGTTTCATATATACAATGGCTATTTCATTCATTCACTTTCATTTATTTCATTACATATGTTACTTATGTATAATTACTTAATCGTTTGTAAATAAATTCTTAAAGTACTATACAGGTTTCTTTGTAAATAAACTCATCTTTATTCATTACGTACTTATTTCTATTTATTTTCATTTATTACTTGCAATTCATTTCCATTTATCCATATAATGCCAATTTCATTTCTTCATTTCATTTATTTATTTATAGTATTCATGTCAATTCAATTACATAGCATATCAATTTATTAACTTAAGTTTATAATTATCTATTTATAGTATTTATCTTTTCTACTTATTTCATTTATAAATAGCTTCAACCATTTACTTAAGTTTATTATCATATATTTATATTACTTACATTTCTATTACATTAAATTAGTAGCATTTAAATTATAACTCAAGTTTATAACAACCATAGCGTCAAGGTTCTTATTCATAAAATTAATTCATCGAACACTTTCATTACTTTAAGTTTTACTTGTAAAATTTCCATTACATTTTCTCATTAAACAATCACAACTTTAATATTGGGTAAGTTATACACACACACACACACACACACACACACAGATATATATATATATATATATATATATATATATATATATGCTTTAAGAATGTAACTGAAAAGTTTCACAAGTTTATCTTATTTCTTTTAATTAATTTAATGTTCAATAATTAACATTTCTTATTTTTTTCATATTCTATTTATTTACAGGTTACCAGTTTCAATTTTCTCATATGCTTCATTTATAACCTTAGCATTTAATTTCTCATTTTCATTTTAGAGTTCCAATTATTAAATAGTTAAAATTTTATTCCATTAAAATAACTGAAATCTCAAGTTTACAGAAATTTAAAAACTAAATGCCGGGTTTCATTTAAATCATTTTAAAAATAATAGGTAAATGTATATATTTACAACTTATATATCCAATTATATTTAAAGAAATTTGAAATTTATATTTGTTTATCAAAATAAATCTGCAGTACAATTACTACAGTGGCTTTCCCACTTCGAAACTTGAAAATGAATGTCGATGATGTGTGCACTCATTACCAAAATTATTTTCCAACGACAGAGGGGGGAACACAAAACGTATTTTTTTCCAAAATTTCTTTAAAACAATTCTTCCAAATCATATTGAAATATTTATATTAGAAAATAATTTTAAATAATATTATTATTATGTTCCAAAATCATTCAAAAGAAATTTTCGAAATCCCGGAACTTAAGTTCTAAAATTTTCAATTTATTCTCATTTTGTTTGTAAATTTTATTTTACAACAAATATTTGTAAATTTCACTACCTAACAACAAATATATTACAACCAATTATATCGTTTATAAAATTTATTATTTCACATACAAAAATTTAATAAGCAAAATTATTTCATTTACCTACATTTCAAACTAAATTTTGTGTCGGTTTGTCCTATTAAGTGTTTAGAAATCTCTATCGATGTCATAGCGTCCTATGCACCAACCAGAATTTATAAATACAAAACGGAATAAATTAACACAATATTAAAAAAACCTTTTTATAACACTAACAAATACGCTCTCTTATATATATACACTCAGTGACTCATCATACGGTATTACTTCCCTATTGATAAAGAGTCAGACCCCACAAAGCTAAGGTTTATCGCTAAACTAAAGCTCTAATACCAACTGTAACATCCTGCCTTTTTGTATGTTTTAGGCAGACACACATGTCGACTCAAGCCATACAGATGGGCGGATTGTTATTAGGGTGAATAAGAAAAAGCAGAGAAAGAAAAAACAAACAGAATCTCGCAGCGGAATGACAAAATATAATAATCAAATAACAGTTCATGAAGCTATTTTACTAATAAATTTGATTATGTTTTAGAATCAGAGTTACACATACCAAAGAATAATAATTAATGCAGAGGAACACGATGAATGTAGTGGAATGATATAATAAATAATAGTAATAAAATCTTCATCTTTGTCCTTCAGAAATAAAGTCTTCAAATCTTGAAATGCTCAGGCTGACCCGAGTGAATTGAAAAGATAAAACTCTCGAGTCAGAACTAAAAGATCTTATGTAAGTTAAATCAACAGTAAATAAATATGAGTGGGGTGGCGTCGGAGATGTTTACGAGGTTTGACATCTCCTATCCAGTGTCTAACGTGAGTGTAGTAACTTAAGAGATGTTCGGGATTCACAACTCTTAAGGATCCGTTAAACTATCTACTATGTAGTAATACGCTATTATAATAATGTCTAAAGTAAAATAAACTTACTTAAAAATAGCGTTAAGGCTTTACATTTTCCACCTTAACACATAAGTGCCAATAGTCTATACAGTACCGTAATACCTCCAGATCGAGAGGCTACCAGAGGATACTCCATAGGTACGACATAAATCAAACTCATAGTAAAGCTCGCTATCGTAGGTGACACAGCATAACAAGGCAATGTCATGGTAGATATATCAATTACGCATCCGGACTAGCGGTAATGCATAGCAGCCATTACCGCCCAGCTCGAGCCACAGTCCAAAAAATCAAATGTGCACCCAATCAATCACAAAGTAATATAATGGTATTGAAAAAGTGTTTTCAATAAGAGGAACCACCTCATTGACCCGGAATCGCTCCTGTTTTAGCCACGTTATGCCAAGTCACGGGAGTCGGATCCACGTATATACCTCAATTGAACGTCGCCACCATCCTACTTTATTCTGAAACCTCCACTGCATACACGGTTGTTAAAGTGGTTTTCGAAGTTGGCAGAGAGCATGACAACTTCCGATTTCGGTCTCTTTAACAACCAAACATTATTATAACACCGCGTTCATTTCAAAATAATTTATACTTTAAAACCAAAATATCGTTGCCTTTTAAAAACCATATTAATACAATATCATTTCCATTTCGAAACCAAATATAATATAATTTCCATTTCAAATATATCCTTTTCCAAAAATCATAACATTTTTTTCTTTCAAAGTTCTAACACTTCTGAAACCAAATACTTGAAATTATAACACTTCCGAAACTTAATACTTTGCAATTCATAACTTTGAAAACCTAACTTCCACCACTTAAACAATTTAGATAATAGAATTTTTATATAAAAGAAAATAGTTTTAAATTTAAAATTACTATATAAAATAAAATAGTTTCTTCAACTTCACAAATTTATTCAAATCAACTTGAATCCAAAATTCAATTTATATTAAATCTCAATTCATAAATTTCAACTCAATTCAGTTTTCAATAAACCATTTCAATTTATATCGATTTCAAATACAGAATTTAACCTCAAATAAACCATTTCAATTTTCATATATTTCATATATACCCTACTTTAACTACATTATTATTCAATTTTGAAATACTTACTTAACAAATCCAATATCTTTTAAATAAACCCCAAATTCTAAATCACTAAATGTTCCTTCAATTAATTTAAACTTGAAATATTCATTTTAAATCATCTTAAAAAAAATCAAGTTATAAAAATCATATCTTTTAAAATTTCAAATTTAATAAATTTAAAATCAAACTTATTTTAGTTTAATTCTTAAATAAATTCAATTTCAAGTAAATTTCAAATTTATCTTCCAACCTTAATTTATTTAAATCATTATAAACTCTATATTAAAATATAATTTAAATATTTAACCATATTATCTTCAATAAAATCAAACTTTATTATCAAACTTATTCTATATTAAAATAAATTTATATATAGCTTAAAATCACGAATAATATAACATTTATATAATATCTAAAATCAATATTTATATAAAACCATATATTTCTTTACAAAACCATAGAAATTATTTCAAAATATTTTTATATATAGACCCACGGTGTCTGTATATAATTTTCTATCGTATGGTCAAGTGATACAGATATTTTTCACTTCAGTTCGCAATTTAATATTTTATGGTTGTATATCAGTTCAAACCGCAATCCCGAATTAATAATAATCCATAACGAACTTGTAGTTTATAACGATATGAACTAAACATCCATTCAACCAATATCAACAATCAACATCCATCATAATCATTATCCAAAACAATCCATGAATATCAATATAGAAACTGATAATAAATAACAGGTATTTAACTGGCAGTTTATATGCAATAATAAATTAAATAACAATTTAATTCAAATAAATTCATTTTAACTGAGATGATGATTAAAAATATACCAACAATCATAAATAAATTCCTAATCACATCATGAATTGAATTTAACAAACATAAGAAATTTTAGAAGTTGTGAGTGTGTTAAAACACTCACCTTTTGAATTTAAATTCAAAATTTCGAATAGTCTTCGAATTCATCCAAACTAGCGTCAAAGTGTCCGGAATTTGAAAATAATCATAACAAAAGAAACTGCGCGCAAATCGGATATCGTATGCTAAAGTTATGAGTGTTAGAACATTTGAAATAGGAATTTAAATCAATTAAAAAACAAATAAGCCACCTATTATGCCCGGCCACGTCACACGCGATCTTCTCCCAGACGACACGCTACAGGAACCCTAAACCCAATAGTGCCATTGCGTCCCAGTTCGAAGCCGCCGCTCACGATGATCGGCCAAGGCTTGCGCGCGTCCCCAAGCTAAACGGCGAACTTCCTCAGATCTCCGACCCTCGCGACGAATCGCGTGTTGCCTCTGATCCCCAAAATCCATAGCTACCAGCGCCACTTTTACAAACCCTAATTGAATTTTTTGCCTAAATCCAATCGTTGAACCACCCAATAAATTGCAACGTTGAACTTCTCTCGCGAATCTCCACAACCCAGCAACTTCGATTTGTCGATCAGGCAAAGTTGATCGAAGATCAATGAACGGCCGCGAAGAAAGCATCAATTTCTGAACATCCGGTGATTCGAATTAGAAAACGAATTATAGATCTGAGATGTGCTCGTCGAGAGCTTCAAAACGACATATAATTCGATATGTATAGAGGAGTTTGAATTTTTGATTTGATTTTGATTTGAAATTGCAATTGGGAACTAGGTTTTGTCTGCCATTGGAATGAGAGGAGCAAATTGAATTGTACGTACAGAAATGAAGGAACAAGAAATGACTAGGGTTTATAACGACATATATATAGGCAGAATAAAATAGAATTGGATGGGCTCGATTGGTTTGGAATAGTTGAACAATAACGACCTGAAAAGCCCGTTTCGACTCCGGAACGGAAATGGGTCAAACCATATATCAAACTAGATGTTTTTAAATATTTTAAACACAATGGGACAGATTTCAATTCCAAATTCCATCGTATGAAGAAGTTATGCTAAAATAAAGTTATTTCAAATTGATTTCAATTGATTTCAATTAAATTGATTTTTATGCGTTTCTAGTCCGTACGATCAAACGGCAAGTCCGATCGTTACAAAACTTAAGATCCTATAATAATTCATCATCACGGATCCGACGAAATTGGTTTCGTCGAAATTCAAGTCAGTGGGCAAAAAGGATAAATTTCGGTTAATTAAGTAAATAAATATTAAATTAAATTAAATCATTGTTTCATTCAAATTCTCTAATTTATAATTTTTATCATCTTGGATTACTTTAGTAATTTAAAATCCTTTATAACAAATTCTATATCCATTTAAAGTTAATTTATTCACCAACTACGGTATCAAATTTCAATTTCAGTAAATTCATTAATTATCAATTGAAATTCCAATAAATCCATTTATTTGATTTCTCAACCTAGTTATGAAATCAATTATTAACTTATCATCTCGTAAATCCAAATGTCAATTGTCATAGTATTTAACTTCATTTATTGTAAACTGAATTCCATTTAATTATAATTAATTCCAAATAACTGATTTGATTCAATTCTAATCCTTTTTATTAAGTATATTATTACTCTATAAACCTAGTTAATATTTGTTTCTCTTTCATTACATTGATATTTTTAAAATTTTCATCTTTCCTTTGTATTAATTGTTGTTTCAATTATATTGAATTTGTCAAATATATATATGTATTGTAATTAAAACCCCAAATAATTTATTCAAGTAATTATTATAATTACTTACATAATACTGAATTCATCCAATTACCATTAATTATACTAATTCATTTATTTATACAACACTTACCCTTATTTACTTATACTAAATTTTATAATCAAGTGCAACAATTTACACTATTTCATTATTGGGATTTCACTTCAATTGTTAATAATTAGTTTTAATTACCGTTGCTACATTTCATTATTAACATTCACTTCATTATAAATTATAAAGTTTTTATTTCTTTCTAAACTTAATTACAAAATTTTTATTAAATTAATCAATTTAATTATTGAAAATTTACGGGTCCTTACACATGCGCGCATGTCCTAATTGCATTCAAACTGTTTGTTAGCCATTTTTTTTGTCATATTTTGATATTATACGATACAGCTTTTTTTGGGGCTGACAGCTGACACACAAAAAAGTATACAACTCAATGATGATGTAGTAATAAAGGAATTTTGTGTCCTACATTGCCATTTCCTTTCAACTTTACCTTTTCTATTGTCCTCTGAACGCAGCCCATTGTTACCCATAATATTATGATGTTGTCAGCGTATTGGACTTATGCATTATAGATATTACGAATTTATATGCTGATGAAATTATCTGAGGTTGAAAGTTTGGAGATGTTTTACTTGTTGTACATTTAATGATAAACCTATTAACCTATTACTTCTTCCGCGGTTTGTCATTCAAACTTTGGCTTATAAATTGTTGCTTCATTTTGTACAATTGCAGCTTTAATTGATGATATCATGAATCGCCATTACAGGGCTAACTAACTGTTGTAGCTGTAACTACTTTACTATGAATTGAACCTATATATTGGAAATAAAATTACTGTTACAACTTTACTCTTCTACCAATGAACCGGTAAAAACAGTAATCTAGTACAACTTCTAGAGTGAATAATGATTTCTAATAATTATATTGATGGATTGCTCTAATATTTCATCTGCATGTACGTACTCAAATTATATAAATACTGTTAACTTCATAGTACGGATCTTGGCTCGCGGATCAAAATATAAGAGCTCTGCCAATTGAGTGTGTTTATGTTGATTCATGTACAATAGTTGATGTTCGTAATAATCATACCATACACTGCACATAAAGCACAATTTCAATTCTAATTTATTACAACCCTACATTGTCCAGTTATAACCCATGTTGGAAAGCTTTATGCCGCCACTGATGATCTTTCACTTCTTTAGATGATCATTCCTAATACTGTTCTACCTTAACGTAAAATATAGCCTCTATTTTTTTCAAAAGTGATACATAATATCGACTATATCAACACCACCACTTGGACGTGCCTCGCACGAGTTTTAACCTAGTTACCACTTAACATTGTCAATTACAATGTCTAAAAGTAGACATTTTGTTCCATGATGTCTACCAAAAATTATGCCACGTCATATTACATGTTTTGCTTATTTTAGTATTGAAGATGAAAAATTAAACCACAATGTTTACTAGTTATGTGTCATTCGCTTTACTTAAAAATACATTTTGATTTAAAAATACTCCAAACATCCATCATTTGCAGTGAACCCACCATTCACCATCTTCGTTGCTCTCTTCTTTCCTCTTTATCCATTTCAACTCTATTTAAATGAAGAAAAATCTAAATTCCCAAAAAATAAGTGTGCTGCTATTAGCATCTAATATTTTTTCCTCTGGCTACCATAACTAAAGGCCACGTCAATAAATTTTCTTGGCAAGTGTTCTTCCTAGACTCTAAATCAAACCAAAACGCCACTCTTCCTCAACTGATTGTAAGGATGAAGTTTGTTCATTCATCTCAATCAATTCCAATCATACATGAAAAATAAACGAAGCTTTTTGTAACCATTAGGGCTCTCCACTAAATCTGTGTGAACATCACAATTAGAATTTTCGTTAAATCTAAACCTTCCTTCATCTATTAGGCAAAAAAAACGAGGGTTTTTTGAGTTCTAAAACTTGCAATTTTTGAGACAAAGTATATGAGATTTTCCTTATAGAAATTGAAAGGTACAGCTAATTAATACCAAGTGAAATAATAGAGTATGGTGGATAGAAGTACATAAAATATATTGATGTCTAATAAAATTATAATGGTGGCTGGAAGAAAAAAACTAGGTGTCAATAGCAACATACAAATCAAACTATCGCGCTAAGAAAAAAGGTACACGTTGCGCTGAGAAGCGAATCTGGAAGCGAACGATGACTGCATGCATGGTTAGATGATGTGATAGAGGGATGGTAGGGCAGCTGCTGTTACACGCACAAATGGGATGCATGACTTGGAGTTCGTAACGAGGGGCAACTGACTGTTCGCGAGATGGAGGACGATGTGAATTTAATACCTTTTTGTGTAAAGTTATTGCACCCTTCAATATCATGGCAAATTTCAAACTCAGTTGCTGAAATTCAAAAAACTAACATTGTGAATGTGAAACTTAGCAACCAGCCGATGATACACCTTTAACATGCCGTCTGTTTTTTTTTTTTAAAGTCGTGTAAACTGTTGCAGTACAATTCTTCTTTCATCTTCCATTCACAATGTTCCATAGCTTCAACTAAATCATACAGCATGCACGCATATTATTTTATAAAACGTAATAGGCAAATAAATTATAACATTATCTATTTTGTTGTCCAATTTAATTCTTTTTTTGTCAATTTTTCTTCTATTGGAATATACTGTATATTCTCTAACGTATCAACATCACTATAACCAAAGGTTATGCTAAATGCATTTGCAATTTTTATATACTCAACATTATTAATGCAGACTTCAGTTGATGGGATTCTAGATTCAGTAGGAATCATTTTAAAATGAAGTTAGCTTGTGAATTCTTACTACTTTTGTTTTAATATGTTATACGTGTATCGAAATATTATTTATGAGCAGTGAACTATAATCTCATGAATTTCCATTTATATGACCTATAAAGAAAAAGACGATGTTCGTGGAGTACTTGGACGGTAACAAATTAAAAATACTTAATTCGGTACCTAAACTTCATATCTACCTCTGATGCTAACTTGCCAACTCGGAACTGCAAAAGAATGACCAGTAAGATTTGCTATAGCAGCACAGAAAATAGACAACGTTCATGTCTAAGAATGCCTTTACTTTGCTATATCTGAACTGAACGATATAAGATTATCATATTACAGGAGATAGTTTGTATATACTATGTAATAGCGGGCTGTTCTTTATATTGGGCCAACCCGCAGCCCATTGCTTTATTTTTCTTTTATAAATGCAAAGCTACAGAGATGTATTACATTAATATACATATCTTCCAATTCATCATATTTTACATCTTCTTCTATTTTCTTTAACTTGGTATCAGAGCTTTTAAAACTGCTTAACAGCAGTTGCTCTCATCAGATATCATATCATCATTTGAGAAGCTTTCTTCATCATCTGAATCGTGTGCCGTGCCTGGAAGGAGTTCTCTCAGAGAGATCTCATCATCGATCACCCCTCCGGCTGCACACAATACATCTGAAGTCCAAAAAAAAAAAAAAAGGTTTCAGTTTCTTGTTTTCCTCACCAACAGTGCCTTACCGAAGGAGAGGCATCAGAGTATAATTCATCATTTGCCTGAATCTGGTTGCATTCTTGTTTCTTTACTTTTCTTGATTCACCAAAATGGGTGATGAGAATAGCAATACAGCAACACCATTCAGTTCTGTTTCAAGAACTGGTCAAGATCAGTCAAATGACACTCAAGATCTCATCAAAGCTATTATCAAGCCACAAAGTCAGATCATCACCATCCAACTGACTGAATCCAACTATCTGTTATGGAAATTTCAGATTGAGACAGCTATAAGAGGCTATGGTCTGCAAGAGTATGTCTATGGCACCATAATTATCCCACCAAGATTCACTGCAGATAATGAAGGGAAACTAGTTAACAATAGAGACTACACTACACATGAAAGACAAGATAGTCTAATTAGTTCTTGGCTATTATCTTCTGTTGATGCAAGTCTTATGCCACAGTTGGTTGGGTGCAAAACTGCACACGAAATCTGGCATACAATTGAGCAAGTATTCAGTTCACAATCTGCAGCAAGAATAATGCAATACAAAAGACAGTTGCAAAATCTAAGAAAGGACAGTACAAGCATGAGAGATTATCTATCAAAGGCAAAGATTCTGTGTGATCAATTAGCCTGTGCTGGCCACAAAGTAACAGACACTGAACAGATACTGTATATCCTAAGTGGTCTGGATGAGGAATATGAAGCAGTTGTGGCCATAATATCTTCTAACGAAAAATTGCCATCCCTTACCAGTGTTCAGTCAATGCTCCTTGCCCATGAAGGGAGACTAGAGCAAAAGAAATCAATAAACTTGGAATACAATATTAATCAAGTCTCAGTTAGCAAGAACAGAAATCAAGAAAAAGGCCAAAACAGCAAAAACCAATCACAGTCAAATAACTACAGAGGCAGTCAACCCAACAGAGGCAGAGGAAGGGGTGGCAGATGGAACAACAGTAATAACAAGCCTAGATGTCAAATATGTGAAAGATTTGGTCATACTGCAAGCAAGTGCTATTTTAGGTTTGATGCAAATTTCACACCAGCACAGCAGAATAACAACAATGCAAGATCACAAAATCCAAGTGCAAATATGGTGAACATGCATCAAGAATCAAAACCAGAAAGTACAGACACCAGCACTGCAAGAATAGAAGATATTCATGATGACAGTTGGTATCCTGACTCTGGTGCAACTAATCATGTGACTAACAACTTGAGTCAATTGAATCTTGGCAACAGAGAGTACAAAGGTAATCAATTACTGTATATGGGTAATGGTAAAACTATACACATATCTCACATTGGAAATGCAAGTCTTAATGGTACTAGACAACTATACCTCAGAAACTTACTGAGGGTACCATTAATTAAAAAAAATTTAATGAGCGTGTCTCAATTTGCTAGAGACAATAATGTATACTTTGAATTTCACTCAACACATTGTCTAGTAAAAGATAATCTGACTGATAAGGTTCTTTTGCAGGGTAAAGAACATAAGGGGTTATACAAATTTGAAGTTGCAAGCTCAAGAAAACCTAAGCATGAGAGTAAATGGTGTAATGCTACTGTAATAAGTGACACTGCAAAGTTCAATATGTGGCACTGTAAACTAGGACACCCTAGTGTAGACATTGTAAAACATGTTTTGAATAAGTGTGATGATATTCTTGTTGATAAAATCCCTACTTCTCCTATATGCACATACTGTCAGTCAGGCAAAAGTCACAAACTTGCATTTCCAAACTCTGAGACTGTGTACAATAATACTCTTGAATTAATTGCAGCTGACCTATGGGGACCTGCTCCAATTTGTACTGATTATGGATATAAGTACTACATTTCTTTTATTGATGCCTATTCTAGATTTGTATGGATTTACTTTCTGAAATCAAAATCAGAAACTAACAATGCAGTGATGCAATTTATTGCAAATGTTGAAAGACAGACAGGTAATCAGGTAAAAATATTTCAGACAGATGGAGGTAAGGAGTTTATGCCTCTAAAGAAATTCTTTGAAAGTAAGGGAATCACACATAGAGTCACATGTCCCTATACTTCAGAGCAAAATGGTCTTATAGAAAGAAAACATCGACATATTGTTGAAACAGGTTTAACTTTACTAGCACAAGCATCTATGCCACTTAAGTTTTGGCCAGATGCTTTCTCTACAGCAGTCTACTTGATCAATAGACTGCCTACAAAGATTCTTAAATATAAGAGTCCTTTGGAGGTGCTAACTGAAGTTAAACCAGATTACAAAAACTTAAAAATGTTTGGATGTCAGTGTTTTCCCTATTTAAGACCATATAACTCTCATAAACTTGATTACAGATCAAAACCATGTACATTTATAGGTTATCCTATAAATCAAAAGGGTTACAAATGTCTTGACAACAATGGCAGAGTATACATATCCAGACATGTTATATTTAATGAGAATGAATTTCCTTTTAGCAATGCAGGCTCTAAAACATCTCAGAAGATATATAATGCAAAGTATTCCATACCTTCTATACCACTTTCACCTGAGGTAGTCATACCAATCCAAAATGAAGATGATGATACTGAGAAGAACTCAGGCCCACAACACACTATGCCCATCAGTGAACCAGGTCATGAGCCAGCAGGAGGATCATCAAGGGCTGATAATACAAGCTCTGACCACAACTATTCAAATGACTCATGTCCAGTATTGACAAACCAACAGTCAATCAATACTTCACAAGAGATCACCAGTGAAGATAGAAATCAACCCACTGTTCCTGCAAACACTGGTCATCATATGATAACTAGGGCAAAGAGTGGTATTTTTAAACCAAAAATATACAGCACTGCACTTGACTCAAGTGAGCCAACCACTTATCAACAAGCAATTACTGATGAAAATTGGAAGAGTGCTATGATAGAAGAATATAGTGCTCTTATCAAAAACAAAACTTGGGACCTTGTTCATTTACCAAAAATAAAAACATCATAGGATGTAAATGGACATATAAATTGAAAAAGAATCCTGATGGCTCAGTTCTTAGGCATAAAGCAAGATTGGTGGCAAAGGGGTATTCACAACAAAATGGATTTGATTTCAATGAAACCTTCTCTCCAGTTGTGAAACCCACATCAATTAGGATAATACTAACAATTGCCTTGCATAAGAACTGGGTCATTCAACAATTGGATGTTAATAATGCTTTTCTCAATGGTGACTTGCAGGAAGAAGTATATATGGAACAACCAGTTGGCTTCATACAAAAAGACAGTGAGAAACTGGTGTGCAAACTTAATAAAGCACTTTATGGGCTCAAGCAAGCACCAAGAGTTTGGTTTGACAAACTTAAAACCATTCTATCAAGTCATGGATACAGTCAAACAAAATCTGACAACTCTCTATTTACTAAATTCTCTAATCATGCTGCAACCTATGTGCTAATTTATGTCGATGATTTTATTATTACAGGTGACAGCAAGACAGAAATCAACTACATAACACAATGCCTAAAGAAGGAGTTCTCCATTAAAGATTTAGGAGAGCTAAATTATTTTCTTGGAATTGAAGTCAGAAAAACATCAAGTTCAGAAATTTTGCTAAGTCAGAAAAAATACATTAATGAAATTCTTGTGAGAGCCAAGATGGACAAAGCAAATCCACTTCCTACTCCAATGACTAGCAATTTACAGTTATCAAAGACCAAAGGAGAACCAATTTCAAATGACAAACAATATAGAAGTATAGTGGGAGCCCTTCAGTATGTCACTATTACCAGACCTGACATTTCTTACAGTGTCAATAAAGTGAGCCAGTTCATGCAAAAGCCACTAGACAATCACTGGAAGGCAGTGAAACGTATTCTAAGATATCTAAAAGGATCTATCAATCAAGGGCTTATACTACAGTCATGTTCAACCCTACATATTAATGGCTATGCTGATTCAGACTGGGCAACAGACATTGATGATAGAAGATCCACTACAGGTTACTGCATATTCCTAGGCAATAATCCTATATCTTGGTGTGCCAAAAAACAAGCTACTGTGTCTCGATCCAGTACAGAAGCAGAGTATCGTAGTTTAGCTAGTACTACTGCAGAAATTATGTGGATAAAATCTCTTTTAAGTGAACTACGTGTTTCAAATAATGCCACAGCAACAATATGGTGTGATAACCAAAGTGCAATTGCACTTTCTGTCAATCCAGTTATGCACTCTCGAACGAAGCATATGGAGTTAGATTTATACTTCGTACGAGAGCAAGTGATCAAAGGCGAACTTAAAGTTGGATACATACCTTCTACTTACCAAAAAGCTGACATCTTTACCAAGCCCCTGTCGAGACCCAACTTTACTCGTTTCAGGACCGAGATTAAAGTTGATGAAGATAACGTCAATCTGAGATCTAAGTCTCAGATTTACATACCCGAGGCACCTCAGTCAGAAATCAAAGCATCAGATAGTTCAGAAAAGATCAGACCTCAATTGTTTCATACCCAAGGCAACTCGATCAGAAATCAAAGCAGTTGATGATTCTGGAAAGATTTGGCCCCAATCGCCTCTTATCTTAGCCAGAGCTTCCGTAATTTCGTGTTCAAGCTCGAAGTTCAAATCTCTCTCAGATCTGTGTCTATCTGAGCATACTGTGCTGAAAATAGCCAAGCTTTCCTCTATTTTCTTTTTCATCTCATGGCTACCCAGTTTTGTTTTTAGCTGAAGACATGGATATCGTTTGCAAACCCTAACCCTAGTTTGGGTTTGAGGGAGGCAACTGAACGATATAAGATTATCATATTACAGGAGATAGTTTGTATATACTATGTAATAGCGGGCTGTTCTTTATATTGGGCCAACCCGCAGCCCATTGCTTTATTTTTCTTTTATAAATGCAAAGCTACAGAGATGTATTACATTAATATACATATCTTCCAATTCATCATATTTTACATCTTCTTCTATTTTCTTTAACTATCTGGAAATCCAAAGAAATTTTAAGCAAGAGACACGTGGGATGAAATTAAAAAGGGATGTACTCACTAATTACATGCACTTGTGCTTGAATGTATACGTAGCTTTTAACCTTTTTTAATAACTAAGCAAACAGACGCTATTAGTAAATTCCTTGCAATGTAGCTTATATGTTAGAATATTAGTTTACTTTTTCAATTTTAGAACAGAACATTTTACCAGCTTGATGTTGACCAAAGAAGAGAGCCAATTGTAGTGGGATTATCAATTGGAGCACCTAGGGCAACATCCACAAACATACCACCGATTTCAGTTCGGACAGTCACATTTGCTTTTCAAGAAAATAACCATCAACTGTTTTAACCACTAATGTCTACCATATTTGTTTGACCCGTCTAGAACAAAATAAAGGGGCAATCAGTAGGCAAACAAAATCAGTTACGTTGACAGACTGAAGAATTAGATACTTGGTGCCACGTACTACACAACTGCCATTATTTAGTGGAAAACACATACAAGCCAAGAGGTAGATGAGCCGGTTGTCATATAAAACATAGTCAGTTCTCTCTGTTAGAGCACAACCAACAATAACTTGTTCACTTAAAAAACTAGCCATGGAAAAACCAAGTGTGGATCGTTCGCTTTTTCGTAATTGGTTTTGAGGGTATGACCAGTGAACTAAATAGAAGACTATTTTTTACAATGGCAAAGACTTCGCCGTCATATTTTGCAATCTCATTGTAATATTACAAGGGCGAAGACTTCATATAAACCCAACCCATCTCTTTCCTCCTCCACACAAACATTCTTTACTCCTTTTTCCTCTATTTACAAATTCATCAATGTCTTCTTCAACAAAATGTTCGGCAAAATAGTTTGTGAGCAAAAAATCCGTATCCACATCACAAAGTCGTTTACTTGATCCATCTTATCCTTGTACAGGCTATCCCAAGCTTCGTCACGTCCACCACATCAACAATAAACAATACGGCTGCAACACGAATATTGGTACTCATCGTATTCAAACGTTTACAATCAACCCTATCCACTTCATGCTTTTGCTATACCATTCCCTCGTCAATAACCACCATACTTCCATTCCACCGCCCCACAACCATACTACCAACAATGACCCCTTGGGGCATATGAAGATCATTCATCATACATGTCGTTGATGATGCAAGATGACCAGCAAAAGCACCATTACCTTAGTGCACAACAGTTAGAGAAACACGACCGAGAAGCTGTGCAGAATCTCTCATGACAATATACTTATGCACGCAACGATCCTACCCCTGTTGATGATAGTAGCTCTTTTTAGGCAGAAGAAAAAGATCAAAAGGCCGATGCAAATATGGAAGATGTCAATGACAAATCTGTTGAAGAGATGAATCTGCTTCAAATCTAGAATACAACAAAAAGAAGAAAAAGAAGTGGAAATCGTTAAGCGATTTCTTTCATAGAGGATCGATAAATTCGATACTGGAATAGAAGACATTGAAGTTGAACCCACCTAAGATGACGTTGGAGGAAGTGAAGGAAACAAAAAACAAGGTAAGTTTACTCCGCAGCAATGTGTTTCGCTTGCTAAATCATGGACACAAATTTCTAATGATAATACCACAGTCAACAACATGGAAAGCGAATTTTTTTGACAAAGCATTGCAGATTACCACAACATTATAGAGCTACTCAAGAGAACATGGGCTTCTCTAAGAGGATGATATTAGATTATGAACTTTGCCTGTCAAAATTATTTGGCAGTATTAACCATGCTACAGAATAGACAACAAAGCGACGCTACTCCTTACGATATTGTAAGTTTGATTTTATTTTTGTTGCATAGCTTTCAAATTGTATTGTATATTCATACACCTATGCTTGTTTTGAATAGATTAAAGAAGCAGGCAAGGGTTACCAAGCGCAATATGTTCATCCATTCAAGTTTCAAGAATGCTTTGACCTTTTGTCCTCTTTACCAAAATGGGAGAATCCAAAGAATGTCGTCTTTAAGTAGTAGAATAAGGCTAAAAGAATGAATTACTCTGATTCTAGTTCAGGAAGCGATCCAAGTTCTCAAGATAGATCACCGCTATATGGAAATGCTGACTGTCGTCCAATTCGTAGAAATATGTCAATTCAATTAGAGAAGTAAAACGTAGATTTTTCAAGATTTTTAGAAACTCAGGAGAGGTTTATTAGCGAAACAAGATAGCATAGAGCTAAGCAGTCAATAGATTCAAATAGTATTATGGTTTAATGCAAAAATCAAATAGTAAATAAACCTATAAATTTACTATTAATACTTTGAAATCAAGTAAATATTTCAAACTATACTTCCAAAATAGATATTCAAATTTATTTGTCAAGTATATTACTATAAATAAACTTCGCAAATCATTTTTCTCTCCATTTATATAATATCTTTAAATTGTACATTCAAAGAAACCTATATATATATATATATATATATATATATTTATATTTGAAATATTCATTTGAAAGCTTCATTTGCAAATCAACCATCTTTAATACTTATCAAAAATTCGTTTGTAAAATTTCTTGCTTCATTTATAAATACCATTTAAATATTTTAAATAACATCTTGATAAATATATATAAACTATTTGAAAATAATTATATACATCATTACTTATATTTACAAAGAAGCTATTGAAAACATTAAATCCATTATTTATAAATTTATTAGTTTTATCTCAAGATATTTTTCAAACATTATTAATAAATCAATAATCATTTACTTTAAATATGTTTTATTGAATCAATAATTTCTCACGATATTTACAATACTAATAATTCACTATTAAACCATGTTGTATATAAATAAACAATTTTTCAACATTTTAAAGTATTTAGAAAAGAAAAAATGACCAAAATATCCTATATATAATACATTATCAAAATACTTTTATAACTTGATGTCTTAACGGGTTTATCCTCGTTCTTGTAGACTCTGGCTATCCGTTGATCAGGCGCAAAGCTAGAATTCTCCAAGTACTTAGTAGACATGTTCCAATACCCAGTAAAAATACTTAAAAATGGGTATGAGAAGTACCGCTCAAAATCCAATGTCAAATGATGATTATAAGATAGCAGTGGCCCGCTGCTGATCCAATATTTATGCAATAGACACAAAACTTTCTAGAAGATCCTTCCACCTTTCGAATTCTAGAAAAATATCGTAGTCATTTTGTAAACAAGAGACCATCGACCCCTGCTGCAGTGGTACGCTGCTGATTCAATGATTTACGCAATGTATGCACCTCCTTCCCAGAAGATCCATAAACAACAGATCTTAGGATCGAAAGCGCCTTCGTTGGGTAAACTAAAGAACCATCTACCCTAAAAAAATTGAGGAACTCATGAGTTAGGTCCGGACAACCATATCGGTTCGAATCCATTTCTGAATTCACCCAAGTCCATTAGGGTTTAACGGGCGAATCTATTCTTGAATTTCCCAAGTCCATCTGGGTCGATGCATATCATACTATACTTCTTCGCGGAGAGTACTAGTGATGCCCCACCTCTATACTCACGCTAGCCAAGGACACTACGAGGTAATTCCGTCAACTAGCATGAAAAATAAGGCTGTTGAAGAGCGACCATCCGTGTGATTGCATTGTGCGAGCACTGGTATGTCAGATAGTATAACATGCATTTCTTTTCAAGAGAAAATCTGACATACCGATACAAACTCAAAGCTACTACACAGTGGTTATATGATCTTTAGAAACAAATATAGAAATAAGCATAACACAAATCAGTCATAGATATCCATATCACAAAGGCGGAAACAGATATGAATGTAACACATAGAAGTGTACATCAGAGTAGGGGTCAAATAAGATCCACAATATCACAAAAGAATAGGTACAAGTGCTAGAAAAAAGAATAAGTATAAATCAAGGAGTCTCTATCTCGAATGTATAAGACAAAAAACTACTAAAGTAGAGTAGTTAGTCAAAAGTCAGATAATGTTCCTAGAAGAGGAGTCAAGCAGAAGCACCTGGAACATCTCGGTCTGACCCGAGTATTATTTAATAAGAAAATAATAAATGGAACAGTCTAGCTATAAATATCAGATAAAATGAGATAGAATAAGAGATATGATAGAAACGTATGATAACCATAATGCCATACTGCGACTAGTATACACTAAATAACAACAAAAATCATACAATATCTCAAGAAATCTCAAAACATTAAAAAGAATGTCATATTGTTTATTTTATTCACCGTACCACAAATATTGACAAATATATCAATGCCAATCACAAAATTGGTGAATTCTAGAAATCATCAACTAGAAACCCAGAAATCACAAAAAGGGGGAGGCCTTCACAAAACGGGAGCATGAAAACTCACTAACATGTGCATCACAAATGGGTCGCTAACCCATGGTCGCTAACGATAGAGCCGGTGCAACAACATAGTATAATATCGGTATGTCCGAGGAACCTGAAACTCAAATAATTCGGAACAATGACATAGTACAATGGTATGCCCGATGAACCTGATAAGCCGGACAACGACGTAGTACAACGGTACGTCCGATGAACCGAACTCCATAAAAGAGCATGGGTCGCTAGCCCACAAAAATGAGTCGAAACTCCAAAGAACCAATAGGTCGTTAGCCTATAAAAGAAATGAGACGAAACTCAATAAAACGAGATATAGTCCTCCACGTGGACAAAGAGACATAGCATATCGTTAGTCTAAATCACAAAATGATCATCATTGATCAATAAAAAGTGTGAATTACACTAAGCTAGTAAATAGATGAGTTTAGCTTCATGTCCCATAAACACTGGCTTAGCTTAAATATTTACGAACAAATTGTAGATCTCCACTCGAAAATTGTCACAAGAGTTTCAATCGAACAAGTCCAGAAATTAACCGACGAAGTAAACACAAGTATTTCATACCACTTGTTTTGCTAAGCCGTTTAACTAAATTTTCTCATACGAACGAGGTAAAGGTTTGTATATACTAATAGGTTGGAAAACGGGTTTTATAAAGAGCTTTGTATTAAAAATAGAGTCGAAATCATCTTTGTAGAAGAGTTTGAATATTTACTACTAGTATAGAAACCTTTGTATTTCAAAGTGACAAGTCACAAAAATAATTATAGAAACAATCAATCACCAAAAATTCACATACGAAGACGTGAATCAAATCCATAGAAATCGATACTGAATCCAACAAGATGGATATTCCCAAAAATCCCAAAAAAGAAATTATCAAAGTCAACAAAAGTGATAACAACCAATCGGAGAAAGGAGAATCGATTAAAAATTGAAAATCCACTTAAAAATGCCTAAAGTAGGCAAAAATGCAAATTCCCAATTTCAGTCGATTAGACTACAGCGTCAGTCGACTGACATAGGCCTAGAAACACTTGGTTTCCAAGCTCAATCGACTGACCTAGTAAGTCAGTCGACTGATACAGACGTGGACCACTTGGTTTCCATGCTCAGTCGACTGACTCAGTAGGTCAGTCGACTGATAATGGACAGAGAATTTTTCTGCCCCATGGTTCAGTCGACTGACCTCCTGGTTCAGTCGACTGAACCTGCTTCTCCAACAATATCAGCCTAGCCCCCAAGTGGGGCAAAATCCTAACAAATTACGATCGGACGAGCGATGGGCGCTAGGGGTTTACGCCAATCGGCAACCCAGCCCTATATGCTCTTCGATACACCACCAAAAGCATGTTCAGACATCAAAGCTAGGATTTTTAAAGATTTGACTTCAAAACACCCGCCAACTCAAATCAAAAGCAAACAAACATGAATAGATGATAGGAATTCATACCTAACAATAATCAAAAATATAGACATAGATGTGAGTTCAAAAACTCGCCTTTAAACCCAAAAACAATGAAGGAGAAGCTTTTAAAACAAGGCAAGATCAACCACTCTTCAATCTCAACTCAAGAAGCTTCAATCTAAGCTCATAAGAAAATATTTCCTAAGTTAGGTTATAGGAAATTTCTGAAATTGAAGAGAGATTGAGATGGAGAAGAAGAATATGATGCTTACCTAAGCTTCTCTTTGATTTTGGAGCTAGAACTTGAATTTGCAAAAGAAACTGGGGCTTAGGATTTTAATTTTCAATCTCTTTCTCCATTTTCGCTAAAGCTTGAAGTGTTAGGAAATGAGAATGAATGAAGAGGAGAGGGGGTGGAGTTAGGGTCTTATGTTAGGTTATTGGGTTGAAACCCAAACCCAAAGCCCTAAGTGAAAATGTCAAAATTCAAGTCAACTCTAAACATATCGATGTTTATACTTAAAAAGGTCGTAAACGGCATTTTGAACTCAATGGAAGTGGTCTCGAGTTCTAATTCGACTGTTTGAAAAAAGTAGCATTTCGGACTTAAATCCTACTAACAATGCTATATTTAAATAAAATATTTAAATATACAATCCTAAAATATGCGGGTTGTTACAGACTCCCATCTTTACAGAAATTGCGTCGTCGCAATACTTAAGAAGAAAATAAAGAGTAACAACCATAAAAGCATATCAACACAAAAGAAAATTTGAAATAAGAAGTTCACCTCTAAGAAGTATGAGAGAGTATGTCCGGATGTGTTCGCTCGATGAATTCTCTAGATTTCCAAGAGCAAATCTTAGGATTTGAGGGTCATTGAACTTTCACAAGAGGGACATCTTTATTTCGAATGCGTTTAACCTCCGTAGCAATGATGCGAATAAGATGTTGCTCATAAGTCAAATTAGTGAAACTTCAATTTTTCTACAACACTGGGCTCAAGAATAGAATCGGAATCTCGAATGCATTTCCATAATTGAGAAACGTGAAACACGTCATGAATAGCAGAAAATCGAGCCGGTAATAAAAGGCGATAAGCCACGGAACCAATGCGTTCGGTGATGGGAAACAGACCAATATATCGAGGCGCTAATTTTCCCGATCGACTGAAACGCACAACACCCTTCATAGGTGAAACACGAATAAACACCAAATCTCCCATAGAAAATTCTAATTTCCTTCTTCGGTTATCGGCATAGGAATTTTGTCTACTTTGAGCTTTTTTCATCCTATGGCGAATAAGGTCAATCTTTTCTATGGAATCACGAATAAAGTACGGACCTAAAACCAGCTTCTCACCGATCTCAAGCCAACAAGAAGGAGATCGGCATGGCCTTCCATAGAGTGCCTTGAAAGGTGCCATATCACTACTAGATTGGAAGCTGTTATTATAGGAAAAATCAACAAGAGAAATATGATCTTCCCAACTTCCACCAAATTCAAAAACACATGCATGAAGAAGATCTTTAAGAGTTTGATTCACACGCTCGATTTTTCCATTGGACTGAGGATGATAAGCGGTGCTAAAATTAAGCTTCGTTTCCAAAGCTTTTTGAAGACTCTTCAAAAATCCACTAGTAAACAATGGATCATGATCGCTAAAAATAGAAGTAGGAACTCCATGCAACTTAACAATTTCTCTAATATAAAGTTTGGCCAAAAGAGGTACGGTCCGATTAGACCTAATGGGAATAAAATGAGCGAATTTTGTAAGTCTATCAACTATCACTCATAGGCTATCATGGCCCGAACAAGAACGGAGAAGGCCATTGATAAAGTCCATGGATATTTGATCCCACTTCCAAATTGGAATGTCCAAAGGTTGCAATAACCCACCGGGCCTTTGATGTTCGGCCTTAATAAGTTGGCAAGTCATGCAACGCTTAATGAAGTTAGCAATATCAGATTTCATTCCATCCCAATAATAAAGTCGCTTCATATCCGCGTACATTTTACTACTACCAGATGAATGGTAAATTTAGAACAATGAGAATCTTCTAAAATGTCTTTACGAAGATCACTAATATTTGGCACGATAAGTCTACCAAATTTTCGAATACCGCCACGAGCATCAATATCAAAGTCTTTCAAACCTTCAATATCAATTATATCCCTACGACTTTGGCTAAGAAGAGCCAATTTGGGATTTAGCTTTTGAGCTTCAAGAATGCGGTCTAAAGGAGAAGGATGAGCCTCAAGGCTACATAAAACAAGAGATGAACATAAATCAGATTCACGAACTCAAACCTCACAAGTGGATAAAACCTCGAGATCATTTCATTCGGATATCATCATGTAAACAACCGCTTGTTGCTTATGACTAAGTGCATCGGCAGTACGATTTCCCTTTCCTGGAGTATAAAGAAAATCAAGATCATTAGATGCAAGAAACTCAAGCCAACGTTGTTGACGCAAATTGATTTCCTTTTGAGAAAACAAATACTTCAAAGATTTATGATCGGTATAGAGAATAAATTTTTCTCCCAAAAGATAATGACTCCAAATTCTAACGGCGAAGACAATAGCCGCAGGTTCTAAATCATGAGTGGCATATCTAGTTTCAGCAGGCTTTAATTTCCTAGAAGCATAAGCAATAACACGTTCCTTTTGCATGAGAACGGCACCCAAACCAACACGATTAGCATCGGTGTAAACAATAAAGACTTGGTTCCCTCCGGGAATCACAAAAATAGGAGCATCGGACACGAGTTCGTTTAATTTCTGAAAAGAAGCTTCACATTTGTCCGACCAAATGTATTTAACCCCTTTCTTTGTCAAACTAGTAAGAGGCACAGAAATTTTAGAAAAGTCTTTTATGAACCGACGGTAATAACCCACCAACCCAAGAAAGCTACGAATTTCCATCACACTCTCCGGTCTCTTCCAATTTTGAATCGCTTCAATCTTTGAAGGATCCACGGAAATTCCGGATTCAGAAATGATATCACCGAGAAATTTCACATGAGGTTGCCAAAAGTGGCATTTAGAAAATTTTTCTTTTAATTGATTGCTTATAAGAATTTTCAACACAATCCGATGATGCTTTTCATGCTCTTTCTCGGTTTTAGAATAAACAAGAATATCATCTATAAAGATGAGAATAAATTAATTGAGGAAGTCTTTGAAAACATGATTCATAAGGTCAATGAAATAAGCTGAAGCATTCGTTAAACCAAATGGCATAACAAGCCATTCATAAGATCCATAACGAGTATGGAACGATGTCAAAGGAATGCTATCCTCTACAATACGAAGCTGATGAAAACCAGTTGCTAAGTCTAACTGTGAAAAGACTCTAGCACCGCAAAGTTGGTTAAATAAATCATCAATCCGAGGTAATGGATATTTATTCTTAATGGTAAGATCATTATGCTTGCGGTAGTCAACGCAAAGCCTAAGTGTACCATTGGATTTCTTCGCAAAAATAGCTGAAGCTCCCCAAGGAGGGGAACTACACGAATAAACTACTTCACTTCCAATTCGGATAATTGTTTAAGCATCTCCTCATTTTCCTTATTAGACATACGATAAGAAGGACGAGTGATAGGTAGAGCTCCAGGGATTAGATTAATTCGGAACTCAATTGTTCGCTTAGGTGGTAATCCTAAAACAGGCTTAAGATATATCGAAAAATTCATGAACAACGTGAATGAGAGAAATAACATCTTCCTAATCATCATTATCGTCATCATGAGGTTTTAGAGAATACAAGGATGCTGCTAATGTAGAATCCGAATCTTTGAGAACAATAGAAATCTGCTTAACAGATTGAGGATGTCGAAGATGAATAGTCCGCTCAGGACATAGGATATGGGCTTCATAACTTTTAAGCCAATCCATTTCGAAAAATCATTCCGAAGCCTAAGTAACGCATGACATGCAAATCGGCACAGAAGAAAAAATCACATAAAATAATCTCGACATCTTTACAAAGCAAACCGAGTGTTGTGGATCCACCAACTGGATTCACAATTCTCAAAGAAGTCATCAAAGTCATAACACTTAAAGAAAAAGTATCGGCAAGTTCTTTTGATATAAAAGAATGGGATGCACCCGTATCAAAAAGAACTCGAATAGGATGATCACGAAACATATTAATGCCATCAAGGATAGAATGAGAAATACTTTGACCACGAGAAGTGTTACTAGAGGCTTGCACAACATTTATCTTTTCCTCGTTCTTGCTTTGAAGTTTGGGACAAGAATATAAAAGATGACCCAAACTTTTGCAATAACGACAAAAGACAGGTTTCAGACATCTATTAGCGAAATGGTCCCTAGAACCATAATTGTAGCATTGCCCATGACTAGAAACAGCAGTCTTTGCTACCGTAGTTGCTTGCTTTCCTTTCTTGTTGGGATAAGGACTGTGATATCCCGGAAATTTGAGGCAATAATCAATTTACTAATCTGTGATAAAATTAAATTGATTTAATAATATTTGTTAATAATAATTTGAATTGATTTAATAATCTTCTTTTAAATAAATAATTAACTGATAATTTATCTTTTAAAAGCCAATTAAAATGTTTTCTATTTATAATATATATATCTGTATATATTGTAAATAGGTTTTCTTTGTTTTAAGCTTAATAAAATAAAGACATGATTTCTAACTCTGATATTTTTGAAAAATTAGGAATTTGATTTTTATTTAATATTGAATAAATAATAATATGATCTTAAAAATACTCAAGATAACTTTAATTTGTTTAGAAATAAATTTAGCCTAGAGTTTAAATTTAAATAAAAAGTTTTGTTTTGTTTTATAGCTTGATAAAATAAGTGACTTATATTATAGAGAATAGTTCTTTTATAAATTATTATAATTTAATAATAAGTTATATTTAAACTATATCAATATTGTAATATCTTTGAAAATGGGTTTACTGTATAAATAGAAGTTGTTATTTTAATATATGTATATTTTTTTTAGAAGCTATGATTTGTAAAAGTAACATTAAGTCTTTCAAAAATTGATAAAATGAAATAATACTTTATAAATCTTAACATAAGTATATAATTATTTAAGTTTAAAATAAAGTAACCTATAAGTAAAATAAATATAAAAGTAAGAACAAGTGTAAAAGAAAGAAGTATATAGGTAATAAAAACAAGCCAGGCAGGCAAGTATACATATGTATAAAGTACAAATGCCTATTTGGTGTAAGTGTAACATAATCAGGCTTGTATACACATGAATATAACCTGTAAAGAAATGCAAGACAAAGTGAATATATGGGCTGGTAAAAGAAATAAAATATACAAAATACAAGAAGCTTATAGACTAAGATTTCAGATAAGTATGAAAAAAAATAAAAAAAAATCACCAGACAAAATAATGATTTTTCTGTCTGTAAGTCAAGAATGTAAAACAAAGTAAAATGATAAAACAAAACAAAGCTAAGTAGAAATATCTTTGTGTATGTTCAGCATATAGAATAGTTTGTAAAGCAAGCTAAAAACATGCAGGTAAGAGAAATGTCAAAAGAATCTAATTACATCAGAGTATGTAGGAACATAAGTACTCAAGCATTAAATGCTAGCACCACTTAAATCTGTTCAACTTGCTTAAAAAATCTTTCAGCCCCTAATTAAAAGATTATGCCTGATAAAAACAAAAATATACAGTGTACTTGCATACACTTGACCCAGTTATCACCTTCCCCCTGAAACTTCTTTATATACATCTTGTTTTAGTTCGTTCATAAAAACATATAAACCTGAAACTAAGAAATAACAACAAACAATTCCATTTATACAAACTCAATAGTATTTACAACTGAAGATAAGCAAGGGAAGATTTAGGAAATGCAGGCAAACCACTTTCCAGTTTTTAAGATCCAAGATTTTCATGCAAGCATGCTCTGTTCATTCTTTTTACAAGCAAGGTGAGTAACACTTTTGAGAATTTCTTAAGTTTAATTTGTTACAAGCTAACATTTGGATGCATAAATATTTGTGTGAATCTACATATACCCCTTTCTCTGGCCATTTGCAAGATGAAATACTGCATCTTGTTCTCTGTGAATAACTCATCTTCTTAAATTTAAAAAAAAATTATAACAATATAAGTTTGTTGTTTATTTATATCTCTGTGAATAGGATATATATGTGTATATGATACTCTGAATATTGGAACTGGAACTGTTATTTCAGTTTGATGATTGCTTAAGACCTCTGTTCGAGTTCCTTAATACAAATGTTTGATTTCAAAACAGTTTCCTCAAGATATATTTAATTGTGTGAGCTTAGTGTTAAGCCAATATAATTTGTATATTCTAAACTAAATATTTAAACATGTTTTAAGTTAAAACAGTTAGATCCTAATCTCTGAAACTGATGTAATTTATATTTTTAGGCATAGATTGACCTGAGTTTTCTAAAACAAATTTTTAAAATAAATACAGTTCTTAGTAAAACCTGATCAGTGTAGTTGAGAAGATTGTTCAACCTGGGTTGTTCATTTGTTTTGCATCATTGATTGTACCCACTGTTCCATTTAACCAAAGAATTGCTTTCATGTATTGTCTGTGCACTGTGTAGCCACTTATCATATATTTGTGACTGGGTATACTTGTGTGTGGTCTGCATCTACATTGTGTAGTAGTTTGAGCATTGATCTTGTTGAATTGATTATCTCACACGATTGGTTGAGTTGTCCCTGTTGCCACTCTAATCTGGTATGCCCTTTTTAATGCTCACTGACCTGAGATGAATATGGGTTAGACCACTTAACCTTGTTTAGCATGTCTCTGTTGTTTTCCTGATCTGGTGTTTGCAGTGATCCTACCCTTGACTGAGTTTGATTTGTATTTCATGTTAGCATTTTCTTCCCTCTACCTGCACTCAGTTTGGGACTGAATTTCAAGCTTGTTATGGCCTTTGTCTTGGCAAATGCATGATCCTGTTACACTGCCGTTTCCATGTCTTGTATAGTTGAGATGTTGGCATTTTAGGCCTCGGGGTGTACTCGAGTTTTTGTGCATAAGACTCGAAGCAAGTGCATAATTACCCGAAGCATATTTGCTCTGGACTCGGGTAGTATACATTTGCTACAGGTAGTTTAAAACCGCCTGCAGTTTTAAATTTAAACTAAAATTAAAAGCAAATTAAACTGCAAGCTAGTTATAAACAGTGTAAAACTAGTGTGATGTTAGATTCAAATGAAAGTTAAATCCAGATTGAAGTTTAAATTCAAATCTTATATTTCTGAATTTAGTTTTGAAATGAAATAAATGTTAAAAGTTTGAAGTTAGGTTCAGGTTTAAAACCTGACAGAAACTAAAACCTGAAATATTTGATTTAAACAATGTTTTAAATCCTATAGTGAAACTCAGTTTTGAATAACTATCTTAAGGTTTTAAAAATAGATTTGGATTTGAAAATCAAGTTTTTAAATCAAAGTGTTGTAGGGAAGTTTAAATCAAAGTTTTTAAATCAAAGGTAAATCAGTTTTTAAAATATAAATGTCTTTTGGAAGTTTAAATTTAAATTAAGATTCAAGCAGTTGGATTTAAAGGCCTTTCCAATATAAGTCCATATATGAGTAGTTAATGTTATTTATAGGATTCTAAATTGAATTAAAATTTGATAAATGTTTGAATAAGAATCATTTTGAATCTTAAATTCAAAATGAAATTTTGAATTTAAATTTGAAATGTAATGTTCTAATATACTTAAATAAAGTCATAAATAAAGTAATGAATTATTTTAGGGATAATTAAGATATTTAAAATAATTAAATGATAGGTTAATTAAGAAATGACTTATGTATTTAAGTTATAAATTAATAATTTAGATTAATTTATAATTAGGAATTAATTAAGAAATAAATGTAGAAATGTAATCATGATAATTAACTAAAGGATTATTAATTAAATTCATAAATGTGATTAAATTTGATAATTAATCAAAATTAATTAGATAATCCATTATAAATTGTTAAATGTAATTACTTGATAAAAGTAATTAAGAAATTAATTACTTATTGTAATTAATTTGATAAAATGATTTATTTAAGTTAATTAATTTAGTTTAATTAATTTAAGAAATCATTTGAAGATTTGATATGTGTGTATTCAATGGAGCATAATTACTTGAGGAAGTAATTAATATAATTACTGAATGTAATTAGTGAAATAATGAGTTAATAAAGTAATTGGGATAATTACTTTGTAATTAATCAAGGGATTAATTAAATGGAGATAATTAATTATGGGATAAATAATTTGGTAATAAGTAATTAAGGGAAGTTAATTACTGGTTGATATTAATCAAGGTGATTAATAATTGTGTTTAATTAAGGATTAATCACTTAATGTAATTAAATTAAACAAAATAATTTAATTTAAATATGAATTAGAGATCATTAATTAATGTAATTAATGATGAAATTAAGAATAGTTTAATTAAGAAATAATTAATAATGTGGTGATTAATTAAGGATAATGTAATTAATTGTATTTATTTATAAATAAGGTAATTAAATGTTAATTACTATAAATGATTTAGGATAATTAATTTGTAGAATTAATTAAAGACTTATTACTTACTGTAATTAGAAGGTGATTAATCGAAGAAGTTAATCAAGATAAATATCTAGAAATTGATTAATTAATTTGTTTAAAATTTATTTAATAGTTGTGTAAGCAAGATTTATAGATGAAGTAATTAATTTAATTTACTTTAAGTTAATTAGAAATTAAAGTAGTTAATTTAATTCATTTTAAATTAATTACAAATGGTATAATTATAAATCATTGCTTATGAATGGATGATATTAACATTTCATTGATTGATTCTGATCTCAGATATGATATGAGTAATATATATGTGATATCGATGCTTGGTTTAAGTATGATGATATTTAATTATCTGGTTTGATGATAATATGAGCTATCTGTTTATGATGATGTGATTATCTATTGTGATATTGTGAATTATCTATCTATGTGTATATTGATGATATTGAATTGAACTGTTAAGATTAAATAGACAACTTGGCCCTAAAAGACACGTTTTGGATTTCGATGAGACCGGGTTCGGGTTTCCGCATTAGGAACATCCGAAAACCACATCGATTCCACATTAACGATAGGTCGTTAATCTGAAATGAAGATGAAGATTCAGAATGCAAGGGTTATCGTCGTTGACTCTGAGGGTGATTCCAAAATGAGTGTAACGAGATAATGCCTTCGGTTTCGTTCGAACCCGGAACGAATGTAACGATCCTGATTTTTAAAGACGAATTTAAATTTATAATTTAATTTTAGATTGAATTATGGATTTGGTTGAATTTTTCAAATTAAATAAGATGTATTTACTTATTTGTTTTTGAATTTGATTTGAAACTCAAAGCGAATACATTGAATTGAATTTTAAATAAAGTTTTTAAATAAAATATATGTATAAAATAAATACCTTAAAATTTTGGTTATGTAAACTATAAAAATATAAAAGTAAAAATAAATAAACTAAACAAAGTAAAACTTAACAAACAATTTACGTTGTGTTTTAAAATCAATGTACATCTATAAAATAAAATACAAATATATATAGGATAAATAAAAAAATGAACTAACACGTAAAGTGAAATCTAATAACAAATTTAAATGGAAATTTATTTATATTATAAGTAATATTATAAAGTTAAAGTGTAAGACCAAACATAAGTGTGAACACTTGAAAAAGGAAGAAAGATATTAAAAGCTTAAGTATGCAATACAAAGTAATACAATATAAGTATTACAATTGATAGTTAATGTAAAATTTTGGAATAAAATTTGAAATTTGACGTTGGATTCTTGAAATTGAAATACGAAATGTAAAGTATGAAACAAGTACAAACAAATACAAGAAGAAAATATATTTGTACATGAAGTAAAAATAATAACAACAAGTAAACATATCTATGAAGCCACAAGACAGTGCAGACACATTGCATACAAACAAATTTAAATGGGCAAATAAAATTAAGTATACAAAGCAAGGAACAAAAGTACATTCTGATATGTTTCTGTGAAAAACAAAGTATTGTTAAGCTTGCAAAAGAAAGAACAAAGCAAACAAAAGCATTTTGTCAAGACAAAGCTGCAGCTCACCATACTGCTATCATCATAGCCGAGACAAGCAAGAACAAAGCAAGAATAAAATATGTAAGGCAAGCAAATAAAAGTATCTAAGTACAAAGCAACAAGTACTAAAGGAGAAAAATATAATATATTCAAGTATGTAGGCTGTAAACCAGGCATGGAGCAATTAATGCAAAGATAAAATTCCCTATTCAATACTATTTCTCTTTTATATATACATCCATATTAGTAGTTGTTTGTTCAAAACAAAACTTAAGCAAGCCAGTAAAAAGAATTTCAAAAACTGAGAACCCAAAGAAAAAAAAAATCGAGCCTGAGACAACTTCAACTTGAAAAGCAGATGTGGATTGAAGTCTGCAGCCTGTTTGAAGCTTCAACAAATTCAAAACTATCAAAGAAAATAAAACGCCTGTCTCTGTTCTTCTTCTCAGACTTGTGAGTAACTTCATTTTTTTTTTATTTTTTTATTTTTATGCTTAAGTGTATTGCTATATGGTTGCTTGATTTAAGTCTGAAAATAAATTGTAAATATGTTTGTAAGAATATCAGGCATTATCTGAGTATATATGCAAGTGTGTGTATACTATGTAATTCCTGTTGTGTTCCCAGACTCAGATTTCATTCAAAATTTATGTTCTATAAATCTAGGTGTTAATAGAACTTAGGATTTGAACAAATCATGTTTTTTTTAGGTACAAAGTAAGGTTCAAAAATTTAATTAAGTTAAATAGGTCTGTATGTTGCTCTGGAAAACCAAACCACTGAGCAAGTTCAAATTTATTGAAAATTCAATCATCCTGTTTTCATGATTCAGGAACATAGATGGCATACTAAAATCAAAATATGATTTTTAAAACTAAAATTATAATTTTTAGTAAAGGGGTTATGGTGAAATTTTGGGTTCATCAAAATAGGGGCTTTTGATGATCTCTGGTGATCCAAGGATTAGGAGAGGACGGGATTTTGGGAAATGATGGAGGAGGCTACAGGGATGCCTGGAAAAATGGGCGGAGGTGGTGAAGTTGGTCGTGGCGTCGGCGGCGTGGGGTTTTTACTCCTAAACCTAGTTTTTGTGAGGTCGAGAATTTCGTCTCGTTCGACGTCTGTAGTGCATCGAGTTCGACGCAGATTCGAGGGATGGTGGATGGGTCGTAAACGATGCTACGGCCGGAGTTTGATGGCCCACGGCGGTCGGTGCATCGAGAAATTGGTGATGACAGGTTGAGGTCGTATGGGTTTGAGTGTTCCAGGATTCGAATGTTTATTCGAATTTCGATCTCAAGGTGGTGGTGTGGATTTGATGGTTGGAGTTGGATCTGGGGAGGATTGTCGACGTGTTCGACAACGTGACGGGGTCGGAAGATCGCCAGCGGCGAAGTGCACGTGCACGAGCACTCTGGTGCTTGCGTGTGTGCTTGCCTGGAAAGAGCAGAGGGGATTCACGCGTCGAACTCGAGGAATTCGAGTCATTTACTCGAAGCAGGGACAGGGAAAACTCGGGTCGAATTCGTGTTCCAGTTTTTACCTGGAAACATGTTTTGTTTTCAAAAAGTTTAAGTCCTGAATTCATTTTTTTTTTAAAAGCAAGTTTAAACTAAGATTAAATTGTGAGTTAGATTTTAAACAAAGTTTAAATCTAGTATGAAGTATAATTTCAAAATAACTTTGAATCTTAAAGTTTTAAAATGGAATTTGGATTTTTAAATTAAAAGTTTCAAATCAAGGTTTTAAAACAAATATTTAACTTGATTTGGATAAAATTCTTTTATAAGGGTTTTCATAATTCTAAATGGGAAGTTAAAGGATTTATTTTTAACTCGAATTTTCAAGTTAAAAATATAAAATATATTTTGGAAGCTTAATTTCTAAATAAAAGACTAAGTAGTTTAGTTTAAAAGTTTCCCTTATATAGGTAATAAATGTTATTTACATTTTTTTTTGGATTATAAATTGAACTTTAAATCGGATTAAGGTTTAAAAGAATAATCATTTTGAATCTTAAATTCAAAATGTAATTTAAATTTGAATTCAAAGGTGAACTGTTTTACACTTTAATATAAATGAAGTCATTAACAAAGAAATGAATTACCTTAAGTATTAATTAAGTATAATTTATTAAATTTATTAAATTAATGATTTAGATTTATTTATAATTAGAGATTAATTAAAAAAAAAAGAAATTAAGGAAGTTATTAGTTAATAAAGATACTTAATTAAGGATTATTAAGTATTAATTAAGGTGATTAATTTTAAATAATTAATTAGAGTAATTAATTTAGACAATCAATTATAAATTGTTTTAAACGAAATTACTTAATAAGAGTAATTAAGGATTAATCACTTATTGTAATTAATTTTGGATATTTTGATTTATTAAAAGTTAATTAACTATGTAATTGGGTTAAAAGGTTGATTTAATTAATATGATAGATTAAGAATAATTTAATTTATTAAAAGTATTTGAGAAATAAATTTATATCGAAAGATTTGTAATTAATAAATCATTATTTGATAATTAATTCATAAGTAATAAATTTACTTAGAAATAAATTGTATTGATTAGGATTAAACGATAAATTAATCCTGTTTATAAATGATTATTCGATACTTGATCTTACTTATGAATGATTGTATTAAATGAGTTGCCTTGAATTGATTATCCTATCTGATCTGTGACACTTTGTTCTGTGATTGTGCCATGTAAAATTTATTCATTTATTTACATCTGCATATTATCTGTGAATTGTGAATGGAAGATAAGCATTATATCGCTTATCAACTATATTTCTATGTTCTGATCTGTGATGATTGAAATGATGTTGCACTAGTGTGTTAAACCCCTGGACCACACCATACACACACAATTATGGATTTCACGAGGAAATCGATTAAGTCACAGATTTTAAAATGATTTTTAAAGTTGAATATTTAAATTCAAATGTTTTGGAAATGGAATCGGAATAAATGTGAAAAGCTTTTGGAATGAAATTTCAAGTTAAAATTTATTTTAATTTACTTGATTATGTTTTGAAATTTAAATAATTCAATTTGAATTTGAATTCGATATTTGGAATTGAATTCTGTAATTTGAAACTAGGGATTAATGATATTATACTAGTCATTATGAGTTAAATCATTTTTAAAGTATTATTTTTGGGAATTTGAATTTAACCCAGGGATTTCAACTTGTATAAATGAATCAGATTTTCAAAATGAAAACTGTTGTTTTCAAATGATAAACACTTTTAGATAAGAACTGAGATTCCAGTTAAATAGGGGAATTTCAAGATTGAATAGAGAAATGATTTTCCTAAGTTTTGAATGAATTCTTTTTGAAAGCTATGAATTAAATCTGTTTATTTGTAACAGATTTAAATTGATGATTTGTTTAAATCAAATTGAAATGAAAATTGATTTGGAAAATCTGTGAATGAATCTTTTGTTTAAAAGATTAAATTGTGAAAATTATTTAAACCGTTAAAGGTTGTGAAAATGAATCCTTTTGTTTAAAAGATTTGAAATGGTAATTGATTTAAACCATTTGGAAGAAAGTTTTGGGTAATAAGTTGTGACTTAATTGAAATCCCAATATCCATATATTTCTTGTAAATATTGCGCTCACTATTCGGTTTAGCCGGGAGAGGACCTTTGTGTCATATATCCCATTCCGAATATGTGATATGTCGTTATGGATAGCATTTGAAGACCGGTAGTGAAGACCGGATATTTTCGAAAACGTAAGGACAAATCGTCGAATGTCTTTGCATCGAATGGCCCCGGTATAGAGACTCCATATGTGATGGGAAGTCCGAACGTGATTAGTGAATATCCGGATTGCAAGGACTTCTTTGTAAGTGCCTTCGGTTCTGTTCAAGCCCGGAACAGACTTGTATGGATAGTATGTCTGACATTACAAATTGAGATATAAAGCTGATTTTTTTCAAATATATTTCTGTTGGTGGCGGAGAATTTATTCTCTTAGCTTAACACCCTTCTCTGAGACGTACGAGCTCAGAGGTTATGTAGTTGAATGTTATCAGCGATATATTCCCAATTTGGTAATGTGACATGCTAAGTGTTGATGTGAAATGATCATTGTGTTGATTATTTGTGATAGGATCATTTATTTGACCGTCTATCCTGGTGATCATTTCTATGATCATTTGTTGACCCAAAGCATGACTTTTGTATAAAGTATGTTTTTGTGGACGAGACTTCGTCGAGCCTCACACCCCGGAATGGTCAAAACAGGAAAGATGCGGCAAGGTTATGAGGGGTAGCTCCCTTTAGGGTATGTGGATTTCCTTCTGGAAAAGGGTGGTATCATGGTATGGAGCCCAGATACTTACTCATGTTGAAAACACTTTGTTATGATTGTGTGATGATGGTGACGAGCGCTCGGTTAAAGGTCCCAAAGGACCGGGGGATGGCATACTCGTGTCAGTTGTTACTCAGTTAGGGGTAACCCGGCCTTGTGTTGGTAGAGATCCGGTTTGGTTCTCGGGGATGTCCATCCAGAGGCATTCTCATGTGGCAATGGGAAGTTCCTTGGCCTGATCATTCGTTGGAAATCCAAAGAAACAATACGAAACCTTGTACGGTATTAGTTGTAGAACCTACCATCTAATATGGTAGCTATAGTAGGCATAATATAATGGTACCTATGTTGGCTAAGATTTATATTCTACTTTCGAAATATTTTTCTTACACTATGCACTAGTAATAATATCAAATGTTTCTTTTTAATGCGTATCAAGCATTTTTGACTATCATAAGAAGAAATCTCCTCCAAGTCTGCGTTTGCATTGTGTGTGTGGCGGGAGGTCTTATGGTAGTCTCATTTCAAAAAGCATTGCGAATTAACTTTAAAATATTTCTTTGAATGTTTTAAAAGATAAACTGTTTTGTTGCTCACACCAGTCCCACGACTGATCCGGAGTTTATTGTTTCTTTCCTAAACTCTGGGTGCTCATAATTTCCTACACGAGCAGTTTAGAGTTGGGTTTTTAAGATAGCTAGGTTCAGTAGATTATCTGGAGTTAGTTCAGTCTTTGGACCGAACCAGACTTGCTTATGCTAGGTGCATCGTTATTGGGGGTTCGAGCTATTGCTGGATTGATTCTTGGAGATGGAGTTGCAGTTCTCGGAGTTCTTTCTTGAAGACTATCTTAGAGTTATAGTGTTCCGCTGCTAGATGTCATCTATTTTCTTTTCCGCTGCTATATATTGTATCATATCTCTGTTGTATATTGATATCTATTGGATCATCTGTTGTATCAGATATTGTATCAAAGCTATATATCAATGTATTATTCTTTTATTCCGCTGTGTTTTTACTTAATGTTGTTATAAGCTCCGGCGGGCCGGATTCGACATTTGAACTTACGGCATTCGAATATAGGTAACGTATTCGGTGTCGATTTTCGAAGGTCAAGTCAGGATCGCTACAACGAACTTGTATGGATTGAATGCTTTCAACACATCGTCAGGTGGGCGATGAGCATTCTAAGAAAATGTATTCTATAACGGTAATCGTAGCCTCAAGCCTCATCAACCGAGAATGGCTAAAACAGGGGAGGTGCAGCAAGGTTAGGTGGGTCATGCCCAAGTAGGACAAAGATATTCCCCTGTCTAGATGTCCCTTTTATTTCGGCTTAGTGGGCAGTAGCGACGGCTATCTGCGGGGTTATCTTGTTCGGGACTGTTCAGTAAGGAATGGTTCCGGCCTTGGGTTGCAGGGGATGAAGGGAGTAATCCTCAGTACGGTGATCTAGGCCCCGTACTATGACGGGCGGTACCCCAGTAGCCCTGCCATTGTATGGAATGCACAATCCAATTAGTGCCAACGGTTTTGATTGTATTACCCACTTTTGTGGCTAGTAGCTGGAATTTAATGAATGTAACAATTTCGGCTATTTTCTATTTACTTGAAAACCCTAGACCTATTATAATATCATGGAATTTCCTATCAAATGTTTTGGTTAGCGTAAGGTAAAAACTCTTCCATGTTTATGTGTGGGGAGTCTTACGTGATACCTTTTGTTTCCAAAAGATTTTAAAAATTAAGCAACTTTAACCTGTTACTCATACCAGACCCATGTCTGACCCGGAGTTTATTTTTGTTTTTTTCATAAACTCTTGGGTACCCAAATTTTTACGGGTAGCCAAGGGATTCAGGTTAGCTTTGACGAATTCTGGAGGAGCAATGGAGTAGGAGGCTTCAGCGTTGTAGATATATATATATATTTATAGTTCCGCTGTGTTGGTATCTCTGTGTTGACTTGTGTAATTAGTTGTATAACTAGACAGGTGTTTATAACTGTCTAGTATGTGATGTATTGTCTGTATAACTATGATATATGTAAAATTATGTAATACTTATGTGATTATTATATTTTGTTCCATTCTGCTGTGAGATTCTAATGTTGTTGTTCTTTCTTCTCTATCTTTTCTATTTTCTCACCCCTTTCTTTCTTTGAGACGAAGCGGTTTTCTGGGCGTAGAAAGCCGGGTCGTCACAGTTGGTATCAGAGCGCTAGGTTGAGTGAATACCTAGGCTCTTGAGTAAATTCTTTCCTGAGAGAGCGTATTTGTAATTTTAATATATATATTTATTTATTTATTCCTACCTATTTGTTGGGTTACATGTTCAGGTTTTCCAATAAGCTATAAAGGTAGATAGGTGGTGGTGTGTGTAACACGACTACCAATGGTTGAAGTTTGAATGTTTGAGGTTGGAAGTATAATTGTCGAGACTGTAGACCTAATACCGTCTCGAGTGAATTTTGGATGGTGTAAGGATTTCATTGATCTCTGAAGGAAATCTGTTGAGATTCGGAGTTCATTTTTGAAGTGTAAGTTTGGATGAGCTAGAGTTTGGATCTGTCGGTTGGACAGAAGCAAGTCATGATATCTTGATACATCAAGGTGTAGTAGCTGTGTGATGAGACACAGTGACCATGGATGTCTCCGAAAATGTTTTCTTTCGAACCAGTCAAGGAAGTGTGTCTGCTCGGTGTTGCGGCTGTGTTCAGCTGGATGTTTCTGTTTGCTTTGAGGTCCGAATTTCTCGAAGAGCGTGGGATTAGGAAGTCTTTTGGCTTAGGGGTTTTTCTTGAGGAAACTTCAGAAGCAGCAGAGTAGCTCCATTTCTTCGATGGGTTAGCCACATAAGAGTAAGCTGTTCTGATTGGTAAAGAGAGAGCGGTATCTTTGGAATTAGGCTGGATCAATCGCAAAAGTAACTTGCGATGGTTTGAGTATTCTCTTGTGAATTTTTCTAGATGTCTTCAGGAAGTCAGAGTTTGGTCATCATCTGAAGATTGAATTTGGTATCGACGAGATTTCAGAAGTAGTACCGATGATTCAACTTAGTAATAGGATGATTTTTTAGCTTGGTAAAGTAACATGGATTTTGGAGGTACTTCAGAATTTTCTTTTTGATCTGTGAAATTTATTTTTTGGAATGAGTTGTCCAATCTCTGTTCGACTTCAGCATTTTCATCTGCTCAGTCAGAGTTGCGCAGAGGAAGCATGGTGGTAGCTGTTTTAGTTTGGAAGCAATTGGATGTTGCAGTGTTTGGATTGGAGAGTTCTACAGGAATTTTTTTTTTCAGGATCTGAGGCCAGATTGAAGTGCACCTGTTTTATCTTTTCTGAATGAGAGAAGTGAGTTCTGTTTTCTGATCTGGAATAGAATTTGTGTTCCGAGTTTTGGTTGATATTGGAAAGATCATTATGTTGGTTTGCCTTTGGATCAGTTTATTTCTAGGATATCAGCAAGAGTTGAGCTGATCAGTAAGGATGAGGAAGCCCAGGATCATCCGAAGAGTTTTATGGGTAAGAGACGGACGAATTTGGATTCCGAAGTCGGAGATTTGATTTTGGATAAGTGTTTAGTCTTCAGGATTGGATTATCAGTTTGGATAACTGAAATTCATTGTGTTTCACGTATCTCTGAGGGAGTACGTGTAAGATCTATCTCTAATTATAGAACCAGCAGTTCAGGGAATTTTGGTTGTTGTTTCAGACTTGTCCGTAGTTTGATATCCTGTTTTGTTTTGTAAATTTAGATGAGTGAAAGTTCTGTAGCTTAGTAGTATTGTTTGTTTGGATTCTATAGAGCGAGTAACCCGGTATTTATACTTGGGGAAAATTCGAGACAATTCTATCTAGAATTCTGTCTAGATAGTTAAACTTGTTTGATTAGATGAATTGGTTGCTATGGTTGTTAGCATAGGATTGATATATGCTTGTGTTTTAAAATTAAATCTTAAATTGGATTATTAAATTACCTTAGTTTTAAATTTCGTGGACAAAATTTAAAACTAAGGTAATTTAATAATCCAATTTTAAATGATTTTGATAATGTTGAAAATTTAGTTGCTAAAACTTTGAATTGTAAAAACATGAGTTTCCCTTTTGACTATCTTGGTTTTGTTATAAGACCTTCGAAACTTAAACATGATGACTGGTTAATTATTATTGATAAGATTAAGAATAGGTTTAATAATTGGAATGTGAGATTCTTATCTAGAGCTGGTAGGCTGGTATTGATTAATTCTGTCTTATCAGCGCTCCCTATCTATTGGATGTCTATGCACCTTTTTCCTGATTGGGTGATAGATAAAATTGATAAAATTAGAAGGGATTTCCTTTGGAGTGGTGTTAATCCTAATAGTAGCATTAAATGTTTAGTTAATTGGGATACTGTCTGTAAATCTAAAAATGAGGGTGGTCTAGGAGTCATTAATCTTCATAATATGAATTTGTCGCTTCTGGGTAAATGGTTATGGAAATTTAGAGACACTAGTGATAATGCCATTTGGAAGGAGATTATATCTAAATATTATTACAATGGTAGTTATAATCTCTATCATATTAGTCCTTCTATTTTCAGTTATCTTTCTCATTTTTGGAAATCAATTTTAAAATGTAGTGATATTTTCAAATTAGGTATTAAGATTATTGTTCATTCTGGTAATAATACATCTTTTTGGCATGACTATTGGATTTCTTCTACTCCTTTTAAGAATGAGTTCAAAGATTTATATGATATTTGTAACTTTAAATTTGCATTTATTTCTGATGTTTACAACTCTGAGAGTGACCCTCCTTGGATTTCCAATTTTAATTGTATTTTAGTTGTCCCTACCCTTAGACAACTTCTTTTACTTTATGCTAAACTTAATCTTTATAACTTTGACAATGATAATGACATCTTTAGTTGGGAGTGGGATAAATCCAAGAAGTATTCTTCTAATTCCTTTTACAAATTTATCAACTTCTCGGGGGTTTCTATCAATTGTTTTAAATTTATTTGGAAATCTAATGCCCCTCCTAAATCTAAGATTCATATGTGGCTCATTATGCATGGTAAGTTAAACACTATTGAATTTTTAAAAAAGAAAAATATTAATATTGATAATAAATGTTTATTTTGCAATTCATTCTCTGAAGATATTAATCATATTTATTTCGATTGCATGGATACTCATTTTATTCTTATTAAGACCCTTAATATTTTTGAGTTTTTCATTAGCTCTAGAGTTTCTGATTGTTTCTTTTATTGGAACTCTTTTAGGCTTATTTTCAATAAGGATTTTAGATACATGCTTGATTCTTTATTCACTACTTCTTGTTGGTACATTTGGTTCGAAAGAAATCAAAGAATCTTTAATAATAAATATCATCATAATAATAATTTGATTATTTTAATTTCAAATTTTTGCTTAAATTGGATTTCTAATCCCAAATATAAATTAGCCAAAAATAAGTGCTTTAAAGATTATCTTAATAAGATTAGAAATAATATTTTCATATTCTCTCTCAGTATCAATAATTCTGTTTCTAATAATTCTTGCATTATTCCATATTCTGATTTAAATCATGATCATTGGATGAATCATAATCCTCTTTCTATTTTAGGTCCTTAGCTTCCATTTTTTGTCTCTCTCTCACATATATGTATATAAATTCTATTTATATACATATATGTGATTCATTCTAACTTGATTTTCTAGTTTTGTTCCAGGTATGGTTTAGGTTGGTTGCTGGTTTTTCTATTATCTGGTTTGCAGGAGAGCATTCAGCTTTATTCAGGTTTTCAGGATAGCTCTTCTCTGGGTCCTGCATTGCATTTGGCTTTTCTCTTTGGCTTCTCTTGGTCTTCTTTGTGGAGCTCTTCATTTTGGTCCTTCTGTTGGAATTCCTCTTTATGGATTTTATCTCTTGAGAGACTGTATTTTTTAGATAGATACCTCTAACACTTTAGTATTGGGCGGTGGCCTTGCCGGAGCTCGGTATTAGGGTGTAATGGGCGGCGGCGTTGCCAGAGCTCATTTGAGGGGTTTCTTTTTCCTTTTCTTTTTCTTATTTTATAGTTAGGCTACCTGTCAGGCTTGTTGGCAGCTCCATATTTTTTGTTTTATATATAGTGTTCCATGTGTGCTCTCCTCTTTTGTTAGAGGATCACACATTTCTCTCAAAAAAAATTTCGTGGACGAAATTCTTTTAAGGGGGGATGAATGTGATATCCCGAAAATTTGAGGCAATAATCAATTTACTAATCTGTGATAAAATTAAATTGATTTAATAATATTTGTTAATAATAATTTGAATTGATTTAATAATCTTCTTTTAAATAAATAATTAACTGATAATTTATCTTTTAAAAGCCAATTAAATTATTTTCTATTTATAATATATATATCTGTATATATTGTAAATAGGTTTTCTTTGTTTTAAGCTTAATAAAATAAAGACATGATTTCTAACTCTGATATTTTTGAAAAATTAGGAATTTGATTTTTATTTAATATTGAATAAATAATAATATGATCTTAAAAATACTCAAGATAAATTTAATTTGTTTAGAAATAAATTTAGCCTAGAGTTTAAATTTAAATAAAAAGTTTTGTTTTGTTTTATAGCTTGATAAAATAAGTGACTTATATTATAGAGAATAGTTCTTTTATAAATTATTATAATTTAATAATAAGTTATATTTAAACTATATCAATATTGTAATATCTTTGAAAATGGGTTTACTGTATAAATAGAAGTTGTTATTTTAATATATGTATATTTTTTTTAGAAGCTATGATTTGTAAAAGTAACATTAAGTCTTTCAAAAATTGATAAAATGAAATAATACTTTATAAATCTTAACATAAGTATATAATTATTTAAGTTTAAAATAAAGTAACCTATAAGTAAAATAAATATAAAAGTAAGAACAAGTGTAAAAGAAAGAAGTATATAGGTAATAAAAACAAGCTAGGCAGGCAAGTAAACATATGTATAAAGTACAAATGCCTATTTGGTGTAAGTGTAACATAATCAGGCTTGTATACACATGAATATAACCTGTAAAGTAATGCAAGACAAAGTGAATATATGGGCTGGTAAAAGAAATAAAATATACAAAATACAAGAAGCTTATAGACTAAGATTTCAGATAAGTATGAAAAAAAAATAAAAAAAAAATCACCAGACAAAATAATGATTTTTCTGTCTGTAAGTCAAGAATGTAAAACAAAGTAAAATGATAAAACAAAACAAAGCTAAGTAGAAATATCTTTGTGTATGTTCAGCATATAGAATAGTTTGTAAAGCAAGCTAAAAACATGCAGGTAAGAGAAATGTCAAAAGAATCTAATTACATCAGAGTATGTAGGAACATAAGTACTCAAGCATTAAATGCTAGCACCACTTAAATCTGTTCAACTCGCTTAAAAAATCTTTCAGCACCTAATTAAAAGATTATGCCTGATAAAAACAAAAATATACAGTGTACTTGCATACACTTGACCCAGTTATCACCTTCCCCCTGAAACTTCTTTATATACATCTTGTTTTAGTTCGTTCATAAAAACATATAAACCTGAAACTTAGAAATAACAACAAATAATTCCATTTATACAAACTCAATAGTATTTACAAGTGAAGATAAGCAAGGGAAGATTTAGGAAATGCAGGCAAACCACTTTCCAGTTTTTAAGATCCAAGATTTTCATGCAAGCATGCTCTGTTCATTCTTTTTACAAGCAAAGTGAGTAACACTTTTGAGAATTTCTTAAGTTTAATTTGTTACAAGCTAACATTTGGATGCATAAATATTTGTGTGAATCTACATATACCCCTTTCTCTGGCCATTTGCAAGATGAAATACTGCATCTTGTTCTCTGTGAATAACTCATCTTCTTAAATTTAAAAAAAATATAACAATATAAGTTTGTTGTTTATTTATATCTCTGTGAATAGGATATATATGTGTATATGATACTCTGAATATTGGAACTGGAAGTGTTATTTCAGTTTGATGATTGCTTAAGACCTCTGTTCGAGTTCCTTAATACAAATGTTTGATTTCAAAACAGTTTCCTCAAGATATATTTAATTGTGTGAGCCTAGTGTTAAGCCAATATAAGTTGTATATTCTAAACTAAATATTTAAACATGTTTTAAGTTAAAACAGTTAGATCCTAATCTCTGAAACTGATGTAATTTATATTTTTAGGCATAGATTGACCTGAGTTTTCTAAAACAAATTTTTAAAATAAATACAGTTCTTAGTGAAACCTGATCAGTGTAGTTGAGAAGATTGTTCAACCTGGGTTGTTCATTTGTTTTGCATCATTGATTGTACCCACTGTTCCATTTAACCAAAGAATTGCTTTCATGTATTGTCTGTGCACTGTGTAGCCACTTATCATATATTTGTGACTGGGTATACTTGTGTGTGGTCTGCATCTACATTGTGTAGTAGTTTGAGCATTGATCTTGTTGAATTGATTATCTCACACGATTGGTTGAGTTGTCCCTGTTGCCACTCTAATCTGGTATGCCCTTTTTAATGCTCACTGACCTGAGATGAATATGGGTTAGACCACTTAACCTTGTTTAGCATTTCTCTGTTGTTTTCCTGATCTGGTGTTTGCAGTGATCCTACCCTTGACTGAGTTTGATTTGTATTTCATGTTAGCATTTTCTTCCCTCTACCTGCACTCAGTTTGGGACTGAATTTCAAGCTTGTTATGGCCTTTGTCTTGGCAAATGCATGATCCTGTTACACTGCTGTTTCCATGTCTTGTATAGTTGAGATGTTGGCATTTTAGGCCTCGGGGTGTACTCGAGTTTTTGTGCATAAGACTCGAAGCAAGTGCATAATTACCCGAAGCATATTTGCTCTGGACTCGGGTAGTATACATTTGCTACAGGTAGTTTAAAACTGCCTGCAGTTTTAAATTTAAACTAAAATTAAAAGCAAATTAAACTGCAAGCTAGTTATAAACAGTGTAAAACTAGTGTGATGTTAGATTCAAATGAAAGTTAAATCCAGATTGAAGTTTAAATTCAAATCTTATATTTCTGAATTTAGTTTTGAAATGAAATAAATGTTAAAAGTTTGAAGTTAGGTTCAGGTTTAAAACCTGACAGAAACTAAAACCTGAAATATTTGATTTAAACAATGTTTTAAATCCTATAGTGAAACTCAGTTTTGAATAACTATCTTAAGGTTTTAAAAATAGATTTGGATTTGAAAATCAAGTTTTTAAATCAAAGTGTTGTAGGGAAGTTTAAATCAAAGTTTTTAAATCAAAGGTAAATCAGTTTTTAAAATATAAATGTCTTTTGGAAGTTTAAATTTAAATTAAGATTCAAGCAGTTGGATTTAAAGGCCTTTCCAATATAAGTCCATATATGAGTAGTTAATGTTATTTATAGGATTCTAAATTGAATTAAAATTTGATAAATGTTTGAATAAGAATCATTTTGAATCTTAAATTCAAAATGAAATTTTGAATTTAAATTTGAAATGTAATGTTCTAATATACTTAAATAAAGTCATAAATAAAGTAATGAATTATTTTAGGGATAATTAAGATATTTAAAATAATTAAATGATAGGTTAATTAAGAAATGACTTATGTATTTAAGTTATAAATTAATAATTTAGATTAATTTATGATTAGGAATTAATTAAGAAATAAATGTAGAAATGTAATCATGATAATTAACCAAAGGATTATTAATTAAATTCATAAATGTGATTAAATTTGATAATTAATCAAAATTAATTAGATAATCCATTATAAATTGTTAAATGTAATTACTTGATAAAAGTAATTAAGAAATTAATTACTTATTGTAATTAATTTGATAAAATGATTTATTTAAGTTAATTAATTTAGTTTAATTAATTTAAGAAATCATTTGAAGATTTGATATGTGTGTATTCAATGGAGCATAATTACTTGAGGAAGTAATTAATATAATTACTGAATGTAATTAGTGAAATAATGAGTTAATAAAGTAATTGGGATAATTACTTTGTAATTAATCAAGGGATTAATTAAATGGAGATAATTAATTATGGGATAAATAATTTGGTAATAAGTAATTAAGGGAAGTTAATTATTGGTTGATATTAATCAAGGTGATTAATAATTGTGTTTAATTAAGGATTAATCACTTAATGTAATTAAATTAAACAAAATAATTTAATTTAAATATGAATTAGAGATCATTAATTAATGTAATTAATGATGAAATTAAGAATAGTTTAATTAAGAAATAATTAATAATGTGGTGATTAATTAAGGATAATGTAATTAATTGTATTTATTTATAAATAAGGTAATTAAATGTTAATTACTATAAATGATTTAGGATAATTAATTTGTAGAGTTAATTAAAGACTTATTACTTACTGTAATTAGAAGGTGATTAATCGAAGAAGTTAATCAAGATAAATATCTAGAATTTGATTAATTAATTTGTTTAAAATTTATTTAATAGTTGTGTAAGCAAGATTTATAGATGAAGTAATTAATTTAATTTACTTTAAGTTAATTAGAAATTGAAGTAGTTAGTTTAATTCATTTTAAATTAATTACAAATGGTATAATTATAAATCATTGCTTATGAATGGATGATATTAACATTTCATTGATTGATTCTGATCTCAGATATGATATGAGTAATATCTATGTGATATGGATGCTTAGTTTAAGTATGATGATATTTAATTATCTGTTTTGATGATAATATGAGCTATCTGTTTATGATGATGTGATTATCTATTGTGATATTGTGAATTATCTATCTATGTGTATATTGATGATATTGAATTGAACTGTTAAGATTAAATAGACAACTTGGCCCTAAAAGACACGTTTTGGATTTCGATGAGACCGGGATTGGGTTTCCGCATTAGGAACATCCGAAAACCACATTGATTCCAAATTAATGATAGGTCGTTAATCTGAAATGAAGATGAAGATTCATAATGCAAGGGTTATCGTCGTTGACTCTGAGGGTGATTCCAAAATGAGTGTAACGAGATAATGCCTTCGGTTTCGTTCGAACCCGGAACGAACTTGTATGGATTGAATGCTTTCAACACATCGTCAGGTGGGCGATGAGCATTCTAAGAAAATGTATTCTATAAAGGTAATCGTAGCCTCAAGCCTCATCAACCGGGAATGGCTAAAACAGGGGAGGTGCAGCAAGGTTGGGTGGGTCATGCCCAAGCAGGACAAGGATATTCCCCTGTCTAGATGTCCCTTTTATTTCGGCTTAGTGGGCAGTAGCGACGGCTATCTATGGGGTTATCTTGTTCGGGACTGTTCAGTAAGGAATAGTTCCAGCCTTGTGTTGCAGGGGATGAAGGGAGTAATCCTTGGTACGGTGATCTAGGCCCCGTACTGTGACGGGCGGTACCCCAGTAGCCCTGCCATTGTATGGAATCCACAATCCAATAAGTGCCAACGGTTTTGATTGTATTACCCACTTTTGTGGCTAGTAGCTGGAATTTAATGAATGTAACAATTTCGGCTATTTTCTATTTACTTGAAAACCCTAGACCTATTATAATATCACAGAATTTCCTATCAAATGTTTTGGTTAGCGTAAGGTAAAAACTCTTCCATGTTTATGTGTGGAGAGTCTTACGCGATACCTTTTGTTTCCAAAAGATTTTCAAAATTAAGCAACTTTAACCTGTTACTCATACCAGACCCATGTCTGACCCGGAGTTTATTTTTTTTTTTTTCATAAACTCTCGGGTACCCAAATTTTTACGGGTAGCCAAGGGATTCAGGTTAGCTTTGACGAATTCTGAAGGAGCAATGGAGCAGGAGGCTTCAGCGTTGTAGATATATATATTTATAGTTCCGCTGTGTTGGTATCTCTGTGTTGACTTGTGTATTGAGTTGTATAACTAGACAGGTGTTTATAACTGTCTAGTATGTGATGTATTGTCTGTATAACTATGATATATGTAAAATTATGTAATACTTATGTGATTATTATATTTTGTTCCATTCCGCTGTGAGATTCTAATGTTGTTGTTCTTTCTTCTCTATCTTTTCTATTTTCTCACCCCTTTCTTTCTTTGAGACGAAGCGGTTTTCTGGGTGTAGAAAGCCGGGTCGTCACAAGGACCTTTGAACTTAACATGCCTCTTTTTGTTGTTGTTGAAGTTCGGTTTGGCACCCACAACTTCAACATCATCTTCTTTATCTGCCTCTTCAAGTCGAAGAGCGATATCAACAAGCTGGTCGAAAGAAACTTCCAATTTCATAAGTAAAGGCTTTTTGAGATTTTTATTCAAGCCATAGACAAACCTCTGATTTTTCTTTAATGGGGTATTAATATATTCGACCCCATATTTAGAGAGGGATTCAAAAGATGCGACATAGTCTGTCACAGAAGATTCACCTTGAACAAGGTCAATAAAACGCCGAGCTAAAGTTAATTTTTCAGCCTCCGGCACAAACTTTAATTCGAATCGTTCCCGGAATTGCTCCTAAGTAAGATCCGCTTCAATAATTTCAGAAATCAGAAGCTCATACCAATCTAATGCTCTTTCTTGGAGCATACTAGAGGCCACTTGGACTTGATAAAGATCAATGAGATTCATGCGAGAAAAGATGCGATCGCATGTTCTAAGCCAAGCTTGGACTTCGATAACGCCTTCGGAACCCTAGAATGGCTTTCCACCCAAATTTTTATAATCACTGCACAGGCGTGCAAATCCAGATTTTGGGTGAGTAGGCTCTGGAATGGGTCCGACAGCTTGAGCATTCTTTACAAGATCTAGAAGTTGTTGAGCTGACATAAATACTCCATCCTGAGGGGTAGCACTAGATTGACCAGCGCTGGCACGGTTTGGTCTAACCATTTCTCTCCTTTAAGAAAGAAAGAAAGAAAGAAGAGGGAAAAAGTTATTCTCAGAATGAATATCAAACAATCTTGATTGATAAAACAAGGCATCATAAAAGAAAATAGGATAAAACGGTACGAAGACTCAAGTTAAATCCTAAAGCAAGACTCCTAAGAAGGACTTAGGGCAATGATCCTTGCTAGATTATTCTACATTGTTCCGGAGTTTGGCTCCGATACCAAGCTGTGACGCCCCACCTCTATACTTACTCTAGCCAAGGACACTACAAGGTAATGCCGTCAACTAGCATGAAGAATAAGGCTGTTGAGGAGCGACCATCCGTGTGATTGCTTTGTGCGAGCACCAGTATGTCGGATAGTATAACATGCATTTCTTTTCAAGAGGAAATCCGACATACCGATAAAAACTCAAAGCTACTACACAGTGGCTATATTATCTTCGGAAACAAATATAGAAATATATCCATATCACAAAGACAGAAACAGATATGAATATAACACATAGAAGTGTACATCAGAGTAATGGTCAAATAAGATCCACAATATCACAAGTGCTAGACAAAAGAATAAGTATACATCAAGGAGTCTCTATCTCGAATGTATAACAAAAAAAACTACTAAACTAGAGTATTTAATCAAAAGTCAGATAATGTTCCTAGAAGAGGAGTCAAGCAGAAGCACCTGTAACATCTCAGTCTGACCCGAGTATTATTTAATAAGAAAACAATAAACGGATTAGTCCAGCTATAAATATCAGATAAAATGAGATAGAATAAGAGATATGATAGGAACGTATGATAACCATAATGCCACACTACGACAAGTATACATTAAATAACAAAAAAAATTATACAATATCTCAAGAAATCTCAAAACACAGAAAAGAATGTCATATTCTTTATTTTATTCACCCTACCACAAATATTGACAAATATAACAATGCCAATCACAAAATTGATGAACCATAAATTCTAGAAATCATCAACTAGAAACCCAGAAATCACAAAAAGAGGGGAAGCCTATCACAAAACGGGAGCATGAAAACGCACCAACACATGCATCATAAACAGGTCGCTAACCATAGAGCCGGTGCAACGACGTAGTAAAACATCGGTATGCCCGAGGAACCTGAAACTCAAATAATTCGGAACAACGACGTAGTACAACAGTACGTTCGATGAAACTGATAAGCCGGACAACGACGTAGTACAACGGTACGCCCGATGAAACTGATAAGCCGGACAACGACGTAGTACAACGGTACGTCCGATGAACTGAACTCCATAAAAGAGCATGGGTCGCTAGCCCACAAAAATGAGTCGAAACTCCAAAGAACCAATAGGTCGCTAGCCTATAAAAGAAATGAGACAAAACACAATAAAACGAGGTACAATACCCCATGCAGACAAAGAGACATTGCATATCGCTAGGCCAAATCACAAAATGATCATCATTGATCAATAAGAAGTGTGAATTACACTAAGCTAGTAAATAGATGAGTTTAGCATCATGTCTCATAACCACTGGCTTAGATTAGATATTTACGAACAAATTGTAGATCTCCACTCGAAAATTGTCACAAGAGTTTCAATCGAACAAGTCCAAAAATTAACCGATGAAGTAAACGCAAGCATTTCATACCACTTGTTTTGCTATGCCGTTTAATTAGATTTTCTCATACGAACGAGGTAAAGGTTTGTATATACTAATAGGTTGGAAAACCGGTTTTATAAAGAGCTTTGGTCGAAATCATCTTTGTAGAAGAGTTTGAATATTTACTACTAGTATAGAAACCTTTGTATTTCAAAGTGACAAGTCACAAAATTGATTGTAGAAACAATCAATCACTGAAAATTCACATACGAAGACGTCAATCAAATCCATAGAAATCGATATCGAATCCAATAAGATGGATATTCCCAAAAATCCCGAAAAAGAAATTAATAAAGTCAACAAAAGTGATAACAACCAATCGAAGAAACGAGAATCGATTAAAAATTGGAAATCCACTCAAAAATGCCTAAAGTAGGCAAAAATGCAAATTCCCAGAATCAGTCGACTAAACTATAGCGTCAGTCGACTGACGTAGGCCTGGAAACACTCGGTTTCCAGACTCAGTCGACTGACTCAGTAAGTCAGTCGACTGATACAGACCTAGAAACACTTGGTTTCCATGCTCAGTCGACTGAATCAGTAGGCCAGCCGACTAATACAGGGACATAGAATTTTTTTGCCCCTGGTTTAGTCGACTTACCTCCTGGTTCAGTCGACTAAACTAGCTTCTTCAGCATTATCAGCCTAGCCCTCAAGTGGGGCAAAATCCTAACAAACTACGATCGGACGAGCGATGGGCGCTAGCCGTTTATGCCAATCGGCAACCCAGCCTTATATGCTCTTCGATATACCACCAAAAGCATGTTCAAACATCAAAGCTAGGATTTTTAAAGATTTGACTTCAAAACACCAAAAATTAGAATATTCATAAAACCAATTCAAATCAAAAGAAAATGAACATGAATAGATGTTAGGTATTCATACCTAACAACAATAAAATATATAGACATAGATGTGAGTTCAAAAACTCACATTTAAACCCAAAAACAATGAAGGAGAAGCTTTTAAAACAAGGCAAGATCAACCACTCTTCAATCTCAACTCAAGAAGCTTCAATATAAGCTCATAAGAAAATATTTCCTAAGTTAGGTTATAGGAAATTTCTGAAATTGGAGAGAGATTGAGATGGAGAAGAAGAAGATGATGCCTACCTAAGCTTCTATTTGATTTTGGAGCTAGAACTTGAATTTGCAAAAGAAACTAGGGCTTAGGATTTTAATTTTCAATCTCTTCCCCCATTTTTGCTAAAGCTTGAAGTGCTAGGAAATGAGAATGAATGAAGAGGAGAGGGGGTGGAGCTAGGGTCTTATGTTAGGTTATTGGGCTGAAACCCAAACCCAAAGCCCTAAATGAAAATGTCAAAATTCAAGCTAACTCTAAACATATCGATGTTTATACTTAAAAAGGTCGCAAACGGCTTTTTGAACTCAATGGAAGTGGTCTCGGGTTCTACTTCGACTGTTTGCAAAAAGTAGCATTTCGGACTTAAATCCGACTAACTATGCTATATTTAAATAAAATATTTAAATATACAATCGTAAAATATGCGGGTTGTTACAACACTTCCCCATACCTCGTACTTCAAAATATAACATACCATATCTAATGCCCTTTCAAAATTATAGCTTCAAATATCGCACTTATATAAATTCCATTATATACAAGAAGATTTCATTTTCAGATAAGGTATCTTCCAAAATCAATAATCTTGAATATATCAAATCATTCTTATATAAATTCCGTTATATATAAGATTTATCTCTTCAGGTCGAATCCCTTCCAAAATCAACAATTTTGAAAATCACCTTATACTTATATAAAGTCCGTCTTATACAAGAATCAAAATTTTCCAAAATCAATTTCACTGTATGAAAAGCCATATGGAATTGAATATCTTTGCTTTATAAAAGGTTTTGAATTTTGAATAGTTTCGTATATAAAATCTTTTTGTAAAATAGTTCGTATATAAAATAATTTTTATATAAAATAGTTTGTAAAATAATTTGTAAAATAGTTTGTATATAAAATAGTTTGTAGAATATTCTGTAAGATAGTTTTTGTAAATTAGATAGTTTGTAAAATAGTTTTGTAAATAAAATGGAATAAATAGTTTGTATAAGAAAAATAAATGAAAATAATTTGTATAAGAAAAACAAAAGAAAATTGTTTTGAAAAATGGTTTTAAATTAATAGTAGTTTGGCATAAAAGAAAATTCCAATTTAAATTACAAAGGTATCCAATCTAACAACTTTCAATTTCAGCGCCAAAGCATCTCAATAATATTAGAACATAAGATGTACATATGTCATCATTTCGCAAAATCACATTCGATCACCCGCTCGATCACACAAGTTCGCTTTCAAACTAATATTGTCCATTCAACTTCCCTAATGCAGACTTCGATATGGTTTCTTGACTAGAAGCCATCATTCTCCTTGCCTAGCCATATACTATGATAGAGAATTCTATAATCAAACCAAAAATCTATATCAAATATTCGCCATCAAGAATCAAATGAAAAATCCTAACATGAAGTGGTGTGATTCACATAGAACTTGTGTTCTCAAATCTGGATCAAATTAATATTGCGAATAAAATAATATACATACAACTTACGTAATTACTCCAATTTGTTTCATCATAAATACATTCCAATTCGATTCATTTTATTATCTCATTGATTTATACAAATATCACTTTATACTTTAATATTTGTTTCACAGAATTTCTCCATTTAAAATAAAACATTAATATATCCATTCTCATAATATTGCTTATATTTCTCTTTACATTCATTCCACATGTAGTATTTCTCATTTAATACTATATTTATTTGCAAATCATTTCATAAGGAATTTTCTTAAGTTTATAACCAATTTATAAAATCTTAATTCCTTTTACAAGACAATGTTCGAGTTTAAAGTTATCACAACTTTATTTATAACCATATATTGCAACATCCATTTATTTCATAACAATTTACAAGTCATGTTTTTGTTTATAATCATTTCACATTTAATTCATATTTGTTTATCCTATTTAGTTTCTCCTTTACCTTTTAATTTATTTGTGACACATTTCGTAAAGGTTAATTAAGTATATAAACAATTTTTTTTCCAATTTAATCTCCTTTACAACATTTCCTTAATCACAATTTCAATTTAAGCATCCAAGGCTTAAAGTTCACACTTGTATATTATTACATTACATGCCAAGAATGTATACCACAATTCTATCCATTAACTAGACATAGATATAACAAATTAAACCTTGTTTCACTTGCTTTCAAATTAAGGTTATCAAATTCAACTACATAATTCAACATAATTTTTAAGATTCAACTCATATATTAATTCAAAAGGTTTCGATTATCCAAAATATCCGGATATTCCATTTTATTTGAATAGTTGAACTACCGGTCAACAAACAACAAAATTCACAACAACATTTCAAGTTCATATCGAGTATCCTAATTATCCACTTCATTCTCTTCAATTCACCATTATTAAACTAGTGTTTAATCCATATATTCAATCAACAATGATTAGCCAATGCTTATAAACTGACAAAAACTCAACTAATCAACAATAAATGATAATGACTAAACATAAACATTTCATAAATCAAACACATTAGAAATAACTATATTGGTTATTAAAATTTATTCCTTTATATGTATCATATAATATTAGGAAAGAATAATTTCATTTCAAAACTTATATAAACATTTTTATAACACTAACAAATACCCGCTCTTGTATATACACTCAGACAACTCATTCTAGGGTATTACTACCCAATCTCTAATGAGTTAACCCCAACAGGCTAAGGTATGTCTAAACCAAAGCTCTGATACCAACAATCAACCATACATGTTTAATTCAAACTATTCAAAAGGGAGGATTATTAATGGGGTAAATAAGAAATAAAGAAAAGAAGGAAAATAAAACACAGAATCTCGCAGCGGAATGACAAAATATAATAATCAAATAAACAATTCATGAAGCTATTTTACAAATAACATGTGATTACACTTTTACAATTCAAATCAGAGTTATAAATATAGTAGGAATAAACAATTAATGCAGCGGAATACATGATGTAATGGAATAATTATAATAAATAGAAATAATATACTGAATCTTCGTCTTCGTCCTCTAGAAAAATAGCCTTCGGTACACTGAAAAGCTCAACTGACCCGAGCGTAATGAAAATGAAACACTCGAGTTAGAACTTAAAGATCTTATGTAAGTCAAATTAATCTAAAATAAAATGTGAGTGTAATGGCTTCGGAGATGTTACAGGATTTTCCATCTCCTATCAAGTGTACAACATGAATATAATTATTGAAAGATTTCAAATAATTCGAGGTATCGGTTTTAACCACTTTAATTAAGAATATTCGAAGTTTAACTTAAGCCTTTTAAATAATTCAATTTCAACACATAATCCAAATTCAAGAATTTATATGGATATATATATATATATATATATATATATATCATTTCAACCAATACAAAAAATCAGCTTTTTCAAATCAATAAAACCATTCGGGTTTATCGTTTCAACCCATAATGATTTTCCCCTAATCTATAAGATCATTCGGTATGTATCATTTCAGCCCATAGTGAACTTGCAGTATTATAACGATATAAAATACAATAACCATTCATCTAATATCAACAACAAACATCCATCACAATAATCATCCAAACCAATCAGTAAACATCAATATAGGACTAATATCAATGACAGGTATTTAACTGGAAATTTATATTCGATAATAAATTAAATAAGGATTTAATTCAAATAAATTCAAATTAACTAAGATGACTATTTAAAATATACCAAACAGCCACAAATAAATTTCTATCACATCACAAATTTAATTTAACAAACATAAGAAATTTTAGAAGTTGTGAGTGGGTCTAAACACTCACCTTTGAATTTAAATCGAAACCCAAAATTCAAACAGACACAGAATTTGTCCAAACCAACGACAAAATGTCCGGAATTCCGATACGATCCTAATGCAAGAAAATGCGTGTGAATTGGACCCCGTATGTAAAAGATATCATTTTAAAACATTCGAAAATAAAATTTTAAAACAAAATAAACAAAATAAGAGATTCACCCTTATCAAGGCCACGTCACGCATCTCAACACACGCGAGCTACAGGAACCAAGCGGGTTTCTTCGTTCGAACGCATAAAGCACCGTCGCCTGTAGATAATCGGCCCTGGCTTCGAAGGCATGTGCGAGCTCGCCTCCACCTCCACGATACACCAGTGACCCCCACGACACCGTTCGCCACCACGAATTTGCACAATAAGGGAGCGGCCGTCGATTTCTTTCGAACCCTAATCAACAATTGTTGACAATCTAGCCGATAAATTGACTAACGGCTAGCACCAAATGTAACATCGATTTTAAATACAAAAATCTGTTTCATCATATATACACACACATACACACACACACACATATTTCCCAGAGTACAACTCAATTCAACAACACAATTAATATCCAAAGGCTGGACAATTAAAAACTTGTCCTCAAAACTGAATACACAGTGGAATAATAATAAAGTACGAAAGTATGTCTTGCTATCCAGCTCGTCTCCAGAGCTCCACAGCACTACACACTGCAATTTCCATCCATCTATGCCAACGATTCGATGATCCATCGTCGTTGATCATGACGTGATGAACGACCGAAAATCAACCGTCAATTTCTAGCTACACAGAAACCCAAATCGAAAAACAAACTACAAATTTGACTTGCGCTCGTCGAGAGCTTCAAACGATATATAATTTGGTATGTATTGAGGGGTTTAAATTTTCGATTGAAATCTGATTTGAAATTGAATTGGGAGTTGGTTTGGTTTGTCTGCCATTAAGAAGGAGAAGCAGGCAGAAAAATGTACGTACATAAAAACTGAGTTGAGAAACGCTAGGGTTTATAACAGGTTATTTAAAGGCAGGGCTAAAAATAGAAAGAATGGACAAGATTTGATTGAACGATAAACGATCCGCAAAGCCCGTTATGTATCCGGAACGAAAATGGATCATCCCGTATATCAAAATAGATGTTTTCAATATTTATAAACTCAATAGAATAGGTTTCAAGTCCTAATTCCATCTTATGAAGAATTTATGCTAAATTCAGCCTATTTCAAATTGATTTCAATTAAATTAGTTTTTAAGCGTTTCGAGTCCGTACGATCAAATGACAAGTCTGATCGTTACGAAACTTGAAATCCTATAATAATTCATTGTTACAGATCCAATGAAACTGGTTTCGTCAAAATCCAAGTCAATGGTCAAAATAGCTATATTTCTAGTTGATTAAATAAATTAACATTAAATTGATAAATCACTTTTTAATTCAAATTAATTAACTAGCCAATTTTTATCATTTTTGATCCCATAGACAATTTGGATAATTTAAAACAAGTCTACATATGCTTCAGTGTCAAATATTCTCACAAATTACAGTGTTCAGGTACAACTATAATTAAATTCAATTAATTATAAATTAATTCCAATTAATTATAAATTAATTCCAATAAATTGATTTTATTTTGAATTTCAATCTTTATATTCAATCAATTATTACTTATAACATAATTAATATTCGTTGATATCTTATTTCATTAATATACTATCATTTCCATCTTTTATTTGTGTTAACTACTATATTTCAATTATATCGGATTTTGTCAATTTTCCACATTAATTATAATTTAAAGTCCCAATTAATTATCTATCTCAGTTTCATTCTTTTATTAGCTCAATTATTACCTTATGAATAAATTTACATTTCTATTCATTTTATTACATTCAAATTTTTTAGTTATTGTCTTAACTCACATTAATGTAACATTTGTTTGCATTTAATTTCAATTGATTAAATATATTAGTGACAAACAACAATCGTCACCATTTACTACAATTTATAACATTTGCAAGTTTATTATTTATAATTAATTGTTATAACTACTACTACCAATTTCAATTAATCATACCTTATTTCATAAATAAATCAACATTCGAATTATCAATTTAACCTATATTAACTGCACTAATTAAGTAATTAATTTCATTTGATTTTCAATTAAATTTAATAGACCAAAAATTAAATAGGTAACATATATATACTATCACCATTCCTTAAATCACAGCAATAAGTTTATTACCTACAAAAAATATTGCAATTGCTTTCATAACACTAATTTCATTCAATTTCCATTAACAATATATTATTTCATTAATGAATTCAATATTCACATTCTTTTTCCTATGTTCACTTAATAACCAAGTATAACCTTACATTATTTCGATTAATTGGAATTCCATTCAAATTGTTAATAATTAGCTTTAATTTACATTGTTACATTTCATTTTAGTACTCATTTCATTATTAAATTACAAAATTTTATTTCTTCCAATTATTGACTCACAAAATCTTACTAAATCAATGAGTTTTAAATTATCGAAATTTATGGGTCATTATAACAAGCCTAAACACGGAAGGAAGTTCTGATGATGGAGAAAAACATGATTAAATTCATGATTTGTGATTTTAGTAAGTCTCCTCCTATACAAAAGAACAGGTAAACAAGAAAATAGAAGCCTATAAGAGAGAAAGTAGTGGGAGTGGAAATGTGGGTATTAGGTGTGTATTATGTTGTATTAGTTGATTAGTTGATGTTCAGGTTGTTGTAGTAATTGTTTAGTGGTTGTTGTACTTATTACTGAGTAGTTGTTGTATTAGTTTTATATTTGTGTCTATTACATGAGCTATTATCATATGATTTGTATTTTGAGCTATGTAGAAATGTGCTGTAGTACACAATTGCAAGAAACTCAAGCAAACAACATATGTAAATAAGATTTAGTACACAAAACGCTTTATTACACAAACCTTGTACATAAAACACTTTAGCAAACAACTTAAAAAACATACTTAGTCAACTCATAAACTACTTTAACAAGCCTAGTACAAACGACTTCAACAAATAACTTAGACAAACAACTCAGAAACCTAGTACAAACCACTTCAATAAACAACTTAGACAACTGGCTCATAGACTACTTTTTTATTTATGACTAACTAGTTCTCACATTTCTTCCTCTATAGGCCCATAAGACATCCACCAATTGGTTACATAATTCAAAATGTGCATAATGATCTTCAGTATGCTGCACCATTGAAGTATATTCCTCCATCGAGTCAACGTTTGTTTTAGTTCAAGTATTTGAACCCTTAAACATGCCTGGGTAATTAGTTCTTATAGCCACCTCTTTCAAACTCAATAATTATGTTGTTGATTATGATATAGGTATACACAATATCAAAAAGAACTCTTGGATCATGAAATCGAGCAGAGTTTCATAAAATCTGAAATCTTGCTTGTAAAATACTGAACGTGCATTCGATATCCTTTCTATAGCTTGGCAACTTCTAAGTGAAATACTTCTCCTTATTGTTGCTTGGAATCTAAAACCATGCACTATGATTCTCTACTTTGGATATATGCCATCCATGAGGTAGCATCCCATTCGATGAACAACATTACCAATGTTGTATTTGTTTGTATCAAAACTGGGCACAACACTCTTCGGAAGTACTTAAAGAGATAAAAATAGAGAATAGAAATGTAAAATGAGGATTATCTAGCAAACACTTCAAAAAAAGATATGAAAACACACATAAACACAGCAATTTAGAGTGGTTCGACGTATGACCTACGTCCACTATGAAGTTGATGACGTTATTGATATTTACTTGCCGATTACAACTGATTACAAAGGATTACAACGGATTATAATTTTGAAATTCAAGTACAATACAGGCTATGGAGTGCAAAGTTGAATTCGACAGAGTCTGGACGTCAGAGAGCCAAAAGATCCTTCTTCTATAGGTCTTAGGGCTCTATTTATAGGTGTAGGAGGCTGATATCTCACTCAGATCTCATAAGATTTCTTCTGACATGTGGGTGGGATCATACGATCGATCCCGTGAAGTTTCGGTTTGATCCGTGATCGATATGAACGAATTTCGTATCGATCGAGATTTGATCCAATCGAGTCGAAACTTGGCATCGACCTTCCTTAGGTCGTACGTAAGCTCCTGTGAAAACTTCATAGCATTTGGACTTGTGGTTTGCAAGTTATGATCGATACGAATTGGCGTTCCTCGTTAGGCTGCTCCATGCGAATCGATGCCTTCGCATCAATTATTTCGAATCGATCAATGCACGTGCCCAGGAGATGGCGGGGCACGTGATTTCTGGATCGATCCGCTCTTAGCGTCGAGTTAGCCGAGTCGTTCAAAAGCTTTCTCCTCGTTCGTAACGAAGACCATTGCCTCGTTCGAATCGATGGAAGCTGTACAACTCGTATCGATAAAAATATTCGTATCAAGTGTGTAATTTACTTCGAATCGATACATTGTAGCCTAGTTTGTATTAATGATATTACATTGTTCTTATCGGTTGAATGTACCTCACTTCACATCGTCCTTTGGTGTGTCACTTTGTATCGAGAAGGAGTGTTAGTTTCATATCGATTTGTGGCCGATCGATACGAAATGGGTGTAGCTTGATCGATACAAAATGAACATGGAAGCTACGGACAATGGAACAAAGTACACGATGTGAGGACCATTCGATGGATGCGAATTGCTGTAAATTGATCGATGCGAACAAGGCTGCTGAGTGGATGGATTCGAAGAACGCAGTTCCCCTGATCGATATGATGCCACATGCTCCTGATGGATTTGAACAAGACTTTTTATTTGATCGATTCAAACTAAGGCTTAATGATGGATACGAAGTGAGGTTATTTCCTTCGATTTGCATCGATCATAACTTGAGCATACGAACGTGGGTTGACTTGAAACTTGGAACATTGGCTTCCATAGCTTTGTTTGTCATGTGTTGTCAATTATAGCCTGATCCAAACTCGGACAAAGTTTATCGATATTCATAGCGAACCAATGGTCATCCGACACTCGAGATGAGCGATCCCTGTTTTTAGTTAATTCCTTAATATCTCGGCTTTGCCAAAAGGCGAGATAACATTTGCCCCCCAAAGTACGTCTTGTGACGACACGACATGCTTTGAATAGTCGCATCTTACATCCTGAATAGCTCTGTCCGACTTATTAAACTTTTTTACCTTCTCGTTGGAAGTTGTGATCCTTGACTGATCTTTCAGTAATATGAATTGTTGACTGCCAACTGTTGTACTATGTACTGTTGTAATCGATTGTTGTCTGATAGCAATCGGCTATTTGTTGTTGTAATTGTCACCAAGCGAGTATCCAATTCATCTGAACTCTGAAAATTGAAAATTGAAATTAGTCTGACATACATACACATATGCTAACCTGACCCTTGTTAGCATTCGCGTGTTTACAAGTCGTTGTCACCTTTCTTTCCTCGAATTCTGTATCGATCCTCTCTTGAGTCGATGTGAGATTCGAGTTGTAACAACGTTTGACGGTTATTTTGGAATGTCCCTTCATATCGATCCTCTGTTGGATCGATGTAAAGGATCAAAAGACAGTTTTCGTATCGATGGCTGAAGATGGATGCGAACAACTAATTCATACAGACGAACATGTGCACTTATGGGTTAAGCGCAGATGGATATGAATAAAGCATTTCGTATCGATGGAGTTGAACGTCTTCAGAACGGTCTTCGTTGCACACTTCGTATCGATGAAGCTCGAGCTTGTTGGATTCGAACAGTGCGGTTCATATCGCTGCGTCTTAGATGGAGACGAGAACAATGGACATGAATAGGTGCTTCGTATCAATTAAACCTGTGTTGTTGGATACGAATAATCAATTGGCGTCGGTCATGGGTAAAACTGGTTGTACTCTGTCATGACGACTGGGAGACGAATTGTTTCTTACCCTCAGAATCACACCCATATAAATACGGGACTCTGTACTTATATTTTTTTTACTTATTCACTTTTCTGCCTTGATTTCGTATCGATTGAGAGAACCAGTGAAAAGGAAACTGTACTTGCTTCGAAATGAAATAAATTTTCCATCCATCGAACTAACCATTGTACTCAGGTAATGAATCGATGAATTCATGTTAAGAACGACGAGATTCAAGTCCAGTTGTTATTCCATTCACATACATGGCCGATCTTCGGTAATGTTGAGGTCGAAATTGGCTCAGAGCAAGGCTAAGGGAGGAAGGAAATGGAGTTATGTCCATTTGGGGAAGGAGGAGTGAGGAAGGAGATGAAGGAATTGGCAAAAAGTTTCTCGGCTTTGATTTCATATCGGTGAAGGTTTAAAGAAACTGGATTTCGCATCGATCCTCAACCGGAAGCTTCGCCTCGATCGCCTACCCTTAACTTCGTGTCGACTGTTGATCCTTTGATTTTGTTTTTATCACTTCGAATCGGTATGGATAGGAAGTATAGTTGTAATGGGTACGAACTGTGTTGTAACCCGATGGATGCGAAATCAAAGCGATCTGATCGATACGAAGCTATCAGATTTCGATCGTTACGAAGTTGAGGCTTCGATGATCGATACGAAGTGAACGTTTTGGATCGATACAAAGTGTATGTTTTTAATCGATGCGAAGCCTCTGGGATTCGATGAATATGATGTTTTGAGCTTCGATCGACACGAAGTTAATAAACTTCAATCGATGCGAAATCAAAGCACTCTGTCGATCGATCTCAATTTGGATTTTTTACAGATACGAAATCTCATGCATACTCCAACTCTTGACTACAACGAGCTTCATCTTTGCATAACTAGACTTAACCATTAGACTGCATATTCGACCGCCCTTTGAAGCTTGTCGATGTAACCATAACTTAAATGAATCCATGAACTTTAATCTTGGATCGGTCGCTAAAGTCTAGATGTCACGGTTGTGACGGCCATCGATGACGGTTACTCCGGTCGAATTTTGAAGTCTCGTCGTTCGCATATTCTCTTTAACTCTGTTGAATTTTTCAAGCAATATGTAGCACTACACTTCACAACACATTCACACACTTCACACTGGGGGATGCATGGGCTTATTATTGTCTAATGATGATTTCTCATAAGTTAGTTAGTTATGAAACCTTCAAGCTCACAACAACAGGAAGTTCAGAATTCATTTCCCCCAATAATCGAGATACCGGCCATCGCGGCCGAAGTCATAGATCCAACCTGTATGAGCTACATGGCGCCTCTTTCATCGGTAATCCGCCAAACTCCGTTCCGTCCAATGTTTTCGAAGTTATGTTGCGATGAATATGTTTAAGGAACGGTATGTCATTGGACATTGTGCTATTGCCGTGTCCAAATGATAGACCGCACTGTCCACCGGAAGGGTTCACCGTATTCAATCGTCATGCGTGCATAGCTAGAATACTTCCCTCACTCAACCAATACATTAGGGAAGTGTTATCTTTTTTGGGAATCGCTCCATCTCAACTACACCCTAATGGATACACTCTGTTGAACAGCTCGTTCATCGTATTTATGGAGCATCTCTTTTGCCCTCCAACACCGATCGAGATTAGATATTTATTCAACACTAAGAGCCCGGGAGATAGCCCTTCTTTCACATTCTTGGAAGCGGTCAGAAACTGTCAAGTAGTTACGGGGTCATGGTCCAAGTTAAGTTACTTCAAAACGGAGTGGTTCTATGTTCGATGCCCTCCATGATTTGCTAGCCGATGGCTATTTAGACGTAAGTACCACAGTCTTCTCAAGTAGCTAATAAGATAATCATAACTGATGCCAAACTTATATCTTTTTTTTCCTTTACAGCTGTAATTCCACGACCCAAAGGTGAGCGTTTCAAAGAGATAGTTTGGGTTCTTTAAGAAGTTTCGAGTGAAGAGAGGGACATTGACTTGTTTCTGACAGAAAGGAACTTGAGAATCGTGGGCTTGATTGAGCGTGGCCAAAGCATAAGGCTTGAAAAAACGTTAAGGGCTGTCTCGAAGAAGCGAGTGAAGCATAAGACGCATGGGGTTGTTATAAGCGGGGAAGTTGATCTAGAAAGAATGCCCACTGACGATGAACTTGTGGCCGGGCCTTCTGATTCCTTTAAGGGTTTTGAAGGAAAGAGAAAAGGCAAGGCATCCGCCTTCAAACGTTTTAAATCCGGTAGACGAAAATATGTGGTTGTATCTTTGCTTGTTCCCGGGATTAATATTTCAGAGGCTCCTCCCTCGCAGGAGGAAAACCTTTTTGAAGGGCCCGCCAATATTCTGATTCAGGATAATGTGTCATTACAACATGATGCCGGATTGGCGAAGCTTCAGCATGCTTTAGACTTAAGCGAGTCTCTTCCAACTAGTGTGGCTAACATTTCTAGTTGGTCGGGGGGTTGCATATACATACACACTTCATGACACTACACAATTCCTGACCGTAATTTGCTTACTTTAGAAGATCATTAACTCCGTTCTTCTTTTACTTTGCAGATATATTGTCTGGTCGAGGCTCAATGTTAAGGAGTCTTCGAAAAGCTCGCCGATCTTCTACATATTATGAGTTGCGTAGGAGAGAGGTGGATGGGGACTACGACCGTGGATACTCTAGTCTGGACCGACACGACAGAGATAGGGAGTATAGACACCGATCTCGATCTCACTCTCCCCCTCCTTGAAACCCTGCTCAGCCTTCTGTTTATGCCTCACGTCCTTCGAAAACTTCATGGCACAAGACGTCTTCTCATGTTTCAAGGACTGAAACTTATCACCATAGAACTGAAATAACGGCTCCCATAATTACAGAGCATGTCCTTACCGAGCCTTCGGGGGAAGGAGCAATTAAACTTGCTCAACTGAAGAAGGATTTTCCAGACATCTGTTTTGACGGTTATATTTTCCCCCCGCACGTGAAGAGAATTCCAACAGAGGCTGAGAACACAATGCATGATTACATTCATGACATCTATGCTCAATATAAGGAGTAGGGGAAGGACGCGAAACAGGCATCAAAGCTGGCCTTTGAGTGAGCAGCTGTCATTGAGAAGTTGGAGAAGGAGCTTGCTCAGAAGGACCGTATCATTCAGGTGCTCAATACTGAAGCGATTCCTCTCGAAAATCAGAAATGGAGTCCCTTAAAAAAGTCGACGAGGCCAACTCGGCCATGGAGAGGATGAAGCAATCACACTACGACCTGGTGGAGGAAATGGGTCATCGAAACACCACCGTCACTACTGAGCAAGATATGGCCCTCAAAGAGCTTAGCGAGCTTAAGTCCAAAATTTCTGAGATCATGAAAGAAAGGGATGATGCCAACACCGTAGCACAGGAGGCATGTGACCATGCCGTGGTGCTTCAAGGTGGATGCGGCCATGGAGAAAGCCCACGCGTTGGAGGCTGAGGTTGGGGAGAAGGTTCGGATGGTGGAATCCAGGCTGGAGGCTGATATAGAAGACCTTCTCTTCACCTATAATGTTAATGCGCTGAGACATAGAAACTTAGCCTGGCTTGAGAACTATTCTACACATCTTTATAATGCCTGGAGCCAGTTGGTCGAGAAGGAGAAGGCGGTGCATCTGGGTGGATCATTCGACGAGTTCGAACTCAAGAACTGCGTGCTGACCGAGGATGAAAGGAAGATTCTCCATGAGTCAATGATCTCACATGAAAGGGAGAAGCTCGGCACCCGACACCAGCAGATTGGGGAAGGCTCAGGAGTCGATCATCACACTACGAGCCTGGAGATTACTGCTCCACCTCAATCTGAGTCTATACCAGCGGTTGAGCCCCAGTCTACCTCTACTTATAATCCAGAATAGTCGCAGCTATCCCCTATTAAAGAGCACACCTCCAAAGCTACTCAGCCATCCGTGAGCCAAACTGAGGAAGGTACTTTGAACAAATCTCATGTGCGTTCAAAATAAGGAACTTGTCTTGAAGCGTTTGCTAACATTTTCTCTTCTTCTTTGTCCAGTGACTGGAGTTACACTGGTAGCGCCTCCTACAACCCAAGAATCACACCAAGTGCAAGGGGCCATTATTACTGAAGTGAATACCATGACAACGACTACCCCGATCGATGGAACGTAGGGGAGCTTACTTTCTTTCGACGAGCAGATGATGAATGAGCTCCTTGGTCGACACAGTGACCTTTTTGTGGACCCACCATTTGTCATAAGTGGACTCGCGCCTGCTTCCAGCTCTTCAATGCAGACCACCGCTGCCCTCAGCGAAGCCCAATCGATTCGCCAAGAAGAAATACTGGCCGAAATCAATGTTCAAATGGAGGCAGCGACACATGGTGGTAGTTCTGGAGGTGGAATGGCAGCGCCTGGCCCAGCTCCGCTGATAATGATATCACCTGGTGGTATAATTGTTGATACCAGTATGCCTATTCCGCCCCTTGTAGTAGATCTGACTCCTCCAACTCCACCTGCAGAAAGTATTCCCGTACACTCGAGTTTGGAGGAGGACGTTGAGATGATGCTTCCGCCTAGAGATCGTCCGCCAAAAGGCCAGCTTTCAAAACGGAAAATCATTAGCGGCTCCAGAGGATCTATGCCGAAAAAGAAGCCGAGGAAGAAGAAATAGTAGATAGGCCTCTTCGGCGCATTTTTTGGTAGATAGGAATTTGTTTTTGTTTTCCTTTCGTAGGTTGTGTATAGATGCAGGTTCGGCCGCTACTAATAGGAATTTTGAAAAACTTATACATGAACTTCATTTACAGTTAGTTAAAATGGAAGTTTGTTTTTGGCTTTGACTCTATTACTATATTTTATGCTCAAGTGTTCCAGTATTTGAATTTTAGTCCACTGCACTTGCCCAGTTACAACTTTTGAGTCGAATTTGTTTTTATTTGCTAAGTCCTGAAGTCATAGACATGAGTCATAACTGGAGATTATGTTGAACTTTGATGTTGCATTGTTTCAGTTGATGGTTGGCACTTAAGCCCTGCCCCCAGTTTCGGGGATGAGTTGTAAAAATCGGCTAGCGACTGCATTTTGCCTTTATTTTACCGAGCTTAACATCGTCGAATCGATGCTAACTCGGACGTGAGTTGAGTGGTCGAATCCTATTTGCTCACTTAATGATGATCACATCCGAGAGTTGTATTTCAACTTTGGCGGTTGATCATGCCTATTCAAGTTTTAAGAATGTGCCCACGCTTTAGGGACTTAGGTTAGTTTATGAGTGGTCATTCGTACTCGAGTTGTGTTTATACTCTGACCGCACTCTGGTGACTCAAAATTATTTCGATCGATAATCTGGTTCGCACTCTGGGAATTCAGAGATAATCGACGTTTGTAATCCAGTTCGCACTCCAGGTACTTAGGTTTGGTGTTTATAATCCAACTCGTACTCTGGGAGTTCGGAGTTGGTGTTTATACTCTAGTTCGCACTTTAGGAACCTAGAGTCGATGTTTATACTCTCATTCACGCTCTGGAAATTTGAAATTGGTCAACAGACGGTCAGTCACATCTGTTTAGGCTTTTAGAATTTCGTTCACACTCCAGGAACGATGGATTTATCAGGATCATGGATGGTCGATTCACATCCACCCTAAGTTAACAAGCAAGGTCGTTAGATGGATGGATCCATCCTCCTCGAACTTGGTTAGGATATGGTCGAAGTCGTTAGGTGGACGTGTCCACCCTCTTTAGAACCACATTTATGAGTTTACACACCAAATCGCGCTTTAGGAGCTTGGACTTAGCTAAAGGATTGTCGTGTGTTAATCCTTTTTTGACTTTTGTGTAGTGACTTGCCCTCGAGCTTGGGTTTCACTTAGCGAGTGGCCGGTCGTATCACAATCACTCCCTTTTTGAATAAATTCTCTCGTATGATGTAATTTAGCTCTTCGTGCATCATGATGGTTGTAAGTCACATTCAATAGATCACAGCTCTGGCTCAATGATATGGCATTTTATTGCTGAAATGAGAAAATATGGCAAAGTCAGTTGCCTTATTACAAATTCAAATTTCAAAATGCAAAAACAAATTGCAAATGAGAAATAGACTGAATAAATAAAGCCTGTCATGTGTAGTAGCGACGAAGACTCTCGTTGTTCTAAGCTCTTGGCAAAGTAAGGCCATCAACGGTCGATAACATAAACCCGCCATCTCCGAGCTTTCGTTCAATCACATACGGTCCTTCCCAAGTTGGTTTCATGTGCGAAGGAACCGGATAGATTCTCTTGAGGACGAAATTGCTGAGCTAAAGGTTCGTGGTCGGACCTTGGCATTGTATAATCGAGCGACTCGACTTCGATATGCGGCTGCCCTCAAATCAGCCTCTTTACGCTTCTCATCTAACAAATCCAAGGATTCAGTAAGTAATATGGCATTTGTCTTCAGATCATAGTAAGTCACACGATGCGAAGGTACTTCCATCTTGACTGGAATGACGGCTTCTGAACCATATGATAGAAAGAATGTAGTGTTTCCGATCGTGGACTTGTGGGTTGTCCGATAAGCCCATAAATCCATAGGAAGTTCAACAACCCACTTGCCCCCGGCCCTTTCCAGTCGCTTCTTCAGAATAGACTTGATAACCTTATTAACAACTTCAACTTGGCCATTTGCTTGAGGGTGTGCAACTGTAGAGAATTTCTTATGGATGTCGAATCGCTGGCAAAAATCCTTGAATTCAACACTGTCGATCTGGGCTCCATTATCAGTGATGATGGTATGCGGGAGACCAAATCGTCAGATAATGTTGTGAACTACAAAGTTGATCACCTTCTTCGTCGTGATTGTTGCAAGAGATTCAGTTTCGGCCCACTTGGTAAAGTAATCAACTGCGATGATGGCGTACTTCGCACCACCTTTGGCCAGAGGAAGAGAGCCAATGATATCAATGCCCCATACTGCAAACGGCCATGGGCTGACCATTTGGGTTATCCCAGTAGGTGGGGCTCTAGGAATTCGAGCATGCTTTTGACATCTATCACACTTTCTGGCGTAATTTGTTGCATCACAGTTTACAGTTGGCTAATAATAACCGTATCAGAGTAATTTCTTAGCGAGAGCTTGTCCCCCGGTGTGATCGCCACATTCTCCTTTGTGTACGTCATGTAACACTCGTTTACTTTCATCGTGTGCGATACACTAGAGGAGAGGAACGGAATATCCTCTTCTATACATGACTCCATTCTGAATGGTGAACCGCGAAGCTTTCTGAAGAATCTGTCTCTTCTCACTTCTGTGCTCAGGCAGCGTTCCATGCTCGTTGTAATTTCGGTACGGAGTCATCCACGACTCCTTACTGGGAGTGATTTCAAATACAGTCTGTATCCATCTAATCAATGCTTGAAAAAGATAATGTTTCCACAGGAACGGGTCCATTTGCTATGCTTTGCCCGTACTTGCTAACTTCGCCAATGAATCAGCCTTTTGATTGCGCCTACGAGGTATGTAGAAGATGGCATAATAATCGAATTGATTAAGCATTTCTTGGACTCAAGCTAGATAAGCCGCCATTCTTCGATCTTTGGCTTGATATTTACCATGAACCTGGCATACGACTAATTGCGAATCACAATAAATTTCCACAGCAATAATTCTCAAATCGCGGGTGTGTTTCAATCTAGCAAGCAATGCTTCATATTTGCTTCGTTATTGGTCGCACGGAAATAAAACTTCAGAGCGTAACATATGGACCGGCCTTCGGGGGTTTCAAGTACTACTCCAGCACTCGAGCACCGATCGTTTAGTGCACCATCAGTATGCAGCTTCCATATATATCGGGAGATTCACTGGTTTCGGGCAAGTCCTCTAGGACGGTGAATTCAGCTATGAAATACGCTAGGACTTGTCCTTGAATAGCTCTCCCCGGAGTATAAGTTATATCAAACCGGCTCAGTTTAATGTTCCACTTGAGTAACCTACCAGATGTCTCAGGCCGTGTAAGGACATGTCATAACGGCTGATCGATGTAAACAGTGATGGGATGAACTTGGAAATATGGACAGAGCTACCTTGAGGCAATAATGAGAATATAAACTAATTTCTCTAGCTTCGGATAATTTCGATTAGCTCCGGTTAACCTTTTACTAACATAGCATACGGTTTCTGCAGTCGGTCTTCCTTCCGAACTAAGGCGGCACTGATTGCGTTTTCCAATACTGCTATGTAAAGGTATAATTTCTCATGGTCGATGGGCTTTGAAAAAATCATTGGTGTGGAGAGATGTTGAATCAGTGCTCGGAATGCGCCTTCACACTCCATGGCCATTCAAAGTTTCATTTTCCTTTTCGGATCAGATTGAAGAAGGGAATGCACTTGTCGGTGGACTTTTAAATGAACCTGCTCAATGGTGCTACCTTCCCGTTGAGGCTCTAGATTTGCTTTGTGGTTCTTGGAGTTTCAAGATTTCTTATTGCCCAGATCTTTTCGGTATTTGCTTTGATTCCTGGAGCATTGACAATAAACCCGAGGAATTTTTCGGATGCAACTCCAAAGTGACATTTCAGTGGATTGAGCTTTATCCTGTATTCTCGAAGAATGCCGAACGTTGATTCCAAGTCTATAACATGATCAGTGGAGAATCATGACTTTACCAGCATGTCGTCCACATATACTTTTATGGTCTTTTCGATCTGGTTGACAAACATTTGATTGACTAGTCGTTGGTACGTTGCCCCGACGTTCTTGAGTCCTAAGGGCATGACTCTATAGCAGTAGAGTCCCAGATCGGTCACGAAGCTGGTATGTTCTTAGTCAGGTAAGTGCATGGGTATTTGGTTGTAACTGGAATAAGCATCCATAAAAGATAACAACTCGTGCCCAGCCGTTGAATCTACGAGTTGATCAATTCGAGGAAGTGGAAACCGTCTTTCGGGAAAGCTTTGCTCAAGTCAGAGTAATCAACACAAGTCCTCCATTTCCCATTCGACTTTCGTACAAGTACGGAGTTGGGTACCCACTCCGGGTATAAGGGATCTTGAATAAACCCATTCGATTTCAACTTATAAAGTTCCTCTTTAAGGGTGGTAGGTGATCCATACCACACCTTTTTTGCTTGACCGGATACACCGCAGGTCAATGTTCAAGGTATGGCTCGTGATGTCAACGAGATCCCACACATGTCAGAATCCATCCGGGCGAATACGTCGAGATTCGCCTGGGAAATTCAACCAATTCCTGCTGCACCTGTTGGCCTAACTGAGATCCAACCTTTATCATCTTTGAATCATCATCATCATCGATCGGGACATCGATCGTCAGTTTGGTCGAGGAAGCTTGATTGTTTCTAGTTTCATCTTTATCCTCAGTGTCTCTTGGGCCAAGATCCCTAAGGAATCGGTTGGGATTCCCGGGCCTGGACCCAGGCACCAATTGTCAATTATCAGCAAGACGGACGCAGAGAGATTCCTCTACGCACTCTCCTTTCTTCTTTCGCCGCACCCCACACAGCTCAGCAATATAACAGGCTCATCCAACAGCCTGATCTTCTTGAACGACTCCGACACCACGATCGGTGGGGAACTTAAGAGTCAAGCACCATGGGGCAATAGCTGCCCTGAATTCAGCAAGGGCCGGTCGGCCCAAAAAAGCATTGTAAGGGGAGTCTATGTCCAAAACAACGAATTGCAGTATTCGAACTCTCCGGCGTTCTTCAACTCCCAACTCAACTGGCAGTTCCACCACTCCAGTGGGTATAGTAGCACTTCCATTGAAGTCGTGGATTTGAGATTGGCAGGATTTCAAATATTTGGCTTCCATTTTCATCAAATCATAGCTCGCTTAAATAACATATTAATGGATCTTTCACTGTCAACCAAGATTCTCTTCATCCAAACAGGACCTAATTGAAAAGATATGACAAGTGGATCGATTGTGGGGGCTTCGACCTTATCAACGTCTCTGTTTCGAAACACGATGTCATCGGTCATCGTGTTCTGTTGCTTGGCCAGAGCCCCATCATCACAACTACTGCAACACTCGAAGTCCACATGCCTGATAGAGCTGGCTTACGACTCCATTTCCCTCCAGCTTCAGTCTGTTGTATGAGGGCTACCACTTATTTTATTTATAACCATCCTCCCACTGGTACGAGCGGGTCCCTCCTGTCTTTCCTGGTTTGGTACACGATTATGATTTGATTGGCCCGCACCTCCTGATTGCAGCATCCACATAAACTGATCCAACTTCCATTCTCTAATCAACTTCTCGATGAGATCCGGCAAATGACGACACTCATTTGTGTTATGGCCATAACTCTCATGAAACCTACAAAATTTCCCCGTTTGGATCTGCCTCTCCGATGATGGCTTCGGAGCAGGCTTTTTGTACTGCATAGTATTGCAGGTTTGCAAATATACATTCTCTAGCGACATATTCAATGGAGTGTAATTATCGAACATTGGAGCCCTACATCGCGGACCACAGACTTGATCTCGCTTTTTGTTTTGATTGCCATTATTCCTCTGCTAAGTCTGCTTGTTCTGGATATTTAACTAAACTTTTCCAGAACTCTCCCAGGACTGCTTAACCGCAACATTACTTTGTATCCCTTCCATACTGGGCCCCGCGTCATCCTGCTTCATAGATTGTTTTGCGTCTTCCCTTCTCAAGAACTGCGCTGCCTCAGAGTATAAATGGTCCAATGACGCAGGAGGCTTCCCAGCCAACCAATTTCCAAACTCGGAATTAGGTTCAATCCCCTTAGTCAATGCCATCAAGATAGAGTCGTCATTGGGATTGCTTATCTCTGCCCATGTGGCATGAAATCTCTTTAAGAAGCGTCTGACTTTCTCTACAGGAGCTTTTGTGACACTAGATAGAGTGTTAACGTCCTTTGGTCTCGCAACATGCATTTGGAATTGTTCTACAAACTTGGTGGCCAATTAGTCGAAGCAAGAAATGGGTCGAGGTGGAAATCGTGTGAACCACATGGTAGCAATGCCCCTCAAAGAAATGGAAAAACTACGGCATTTCACTGCATCATAAGCTCTCGCAGCATTCATCAGCCATTCGTATTTCATGATATGTTGATTCGGATCAGAACTTCCTTCATAGACTATAGAGCAAGCATTCTGAATCGTCGAGGAGGTTCAGCATAAAGTGTCTCATCTATAAAGGGAGTATGACTCTGGGAAATTTCCCAGTCATCATTTGTGAGGCCTTGGCTTTCTCAAATCATTCGATGAATCATAGTTGGCAAATCTGGTATTTGTACATTCTACGCACGTTGAGTCAAAGTGTGGTCAGGTTCCACAATGCGAGGCTAGACCGGGCGCTGTCGACGGTCCATGTCTCGCCTCCTTGGCTCCATGCCTTCAGGGACGTATGGTTTAGAAGTATGTCCATGCTGATGATGGTTCAGATCTGGCTGATTCTGGGCATCAACCCTTGGTTCAACAGCGGCGGTGGCAGTGCGGTTGTCTGTGCTGTAGTGAGGAACAGTACCTCCCCGGGAGGAGGGCCAGGTCTGGAAGCTGGTCGATAGGCCAACTCTCAGTTGTTCAACGGTCATAATAGGTTGATGTCTAGTGACTTGTGTGTAACTCCCGTCTAGCCGGGGACGTGTAGACCTGTGATGATAGTCAGATGAGGCTGAACTCTTAGTGGATGAGTAAGAGGCGTGATCCCTCCTGGATCTCCTACGCCTTTGGCGGTTCAGCTGGTTGGTTAACTCTGCATTGGCGCGCAGCAGTTCAGTTAGTTGTTGCCGACTCTAGGTCAACTCTTGAAGCAGCATCTGGAACTCTTGTCTGGTAACCGGGCCCGATGGATCTGAAGGTCCGAAAGCATTCTATTTGGATGGAGGCAACTATGTGGGATTCTGTCTATCCCATCCTTTTTGGTCTACGGCTGTAGGGGCGGTCCTTGTGTTAACCATGGTAGATACTGAAGTCCTTTCATAGTTTTTATGCAAATCTGAATAGGTTGGTAGGATTCTGAACTTGAGATCTAGATCTTCTTCTTGGATTTGTGCAATCCGGTATAGATAGTAGATCTAAGGAGCAGGAGAAAAACTGTGTTTTCTCAGTGAAAGCACCAAATTATTTCTATCAAAATTGGGCACAACACTCTTCGGAAGTATTTGAAGAGATAAAAATGAAGAATAGAAATGTAAAACGAGGATTATCTAATACACACTTCAAAAACATATATGAAAACACGCAGAAACACAGCAATTTAGAGCGGTTCGGCATATGGCCTAAGTCTAGTATGAATTTACTGATATTCACTTGCCGATTACAACTGATTTCAAAGGATTACAGCGGATTATAGTACCGAAATTCGAGTATAATAGCAGCTATGGAGTGCAAAGTTGAATTCGACAGAGTATGGACGTCAGAGAGCCAAAAGATCCTTCTTCTGTAGATCCTGGGGCTCTATTTATAGGCGCAGGAGGCTGATATCTTGCTCATATCCCAGGAGACTTCTTCTGGCACGTAGGCGGGCCTATGTGAACGATCCTGTGAAGTTTCATCTCGATCCGTGATCGATACGAATGAATTTCGTATCGATCGAGATTTGATCCAGTCGAGTCAAAACTTGGCATCGACCTTCCTTAGGTCATACGTAAGCTCCTGCGAAAATTTCATAGAATTTGGACTTGTGGTTTGCAAGTTATGATCGATACGAATTGGCATTCTTTGGTAGGCCGCTCCTTGCAAATCGATGCCTTCGCATCGATTATTTCGAATCGATCAATGAACGTGCCCAGGAGATGACGTGGCGCGTGATTTTTGGATTGATCCGCTCTTGGAGCTGAGTTGACCGAGTCGTTCCAAAGCTTTTGCCTTGTTGGTATCGAAGACCGTTGCCTCACTTGAATCGATGGAAGTTGTGCAACTCTTATAGATAGAAATGACCTTATTCATATCGAGTGTGTAATTTACTTCGACTCGATACATTGCAGCCTAGTTCGTATCGATGATATTACATTGTTCGTATCGGTCGAATGTACCTCACTTCGCATCGTCCTTTGGCGTGCCACTTCATATCGAGAAGGAGTGTTGGTTTCGTATCGATCTGTGGCCAATTGATACGAAATGGGTGTAGCTTGATCGACACGAAATGAACATGGATGCTACGGACAATGGACACGAAGTACACGATGTGAGGACCATTTGATGGATGCGAATTGCTATAACTTGATCGATGCGAACAAGGCTATTGAGTGGATGGATTCGAAGAACGCAGTTCCCCTGATCGATACGATGCTGCATGCTCCTAATGGATTCGAACAAGACTTTTTAGTCGATCGATTCGAACTATGGCTTAGTGATGGATATGAAGTGAGGTTATTTCCTTCGATTTGTACTGACCATAACTTAAGCATACGAACTCGGATTGACTTGAAACTTGGAATGTTGGCTTCCACAGCTTTGTTTGTCACGTATTGTCAATTATAGCCCGATCCGGACTTGGAAAATTTATCGATATTCATAGAGAACCTGTGCTCATCCGACACTTGGGATGAGCGATCCCTGTTTTCAGTTAATTCCTTGATATCTCGGCTTTACCAAAAGGCGGGATAACAGTATTCAACTTCCGTTGACAGTCCGTTGGACATTTATGAAAACAAATTTGATTGCTTTAAAACATTTGTATCATTTAACGAACCAAGTACTCCAAAAAAGGCATGCCAAATCCATAAACCATTAGATGCTACAACTTCTAAAATCATTGTTGGCACCTTCTTATGTCCAATGAACATTCCTTTTAAACCGGTTGGGCAGTTTTTCCATGCCCCATGTATGTAGTCCAAACTACCAAGCGCACCTGGATAACCCTGAGCTTCTCCTCTGGCTAGTATTTTGGCAACATCATTTGGTCCCGGCGTACGTAATTATTCATTGTTGAACTGTGAGATCACCGTTGTGCAGAATTCCTTCATACACTCTATCGTTGTTAATGACACAATCCTGAAATATTCATCTAGTTGATCAATAGATGTTCCATAGCTCAACATTCGTAATGCAACCAAGATTTTTATGTGTGTTGAAATTCTGGCTTCAAGTGCTCCATTTAACCTATAATTAAACCAGGGGTTATTTTCATGGAGTGGGAGATAAACTTTGGTGAAAATATTGAGGGGGGTATGAAAATATCAGGGCTCATGCGGAATCGACGATCAAACAACGTGATATCCTAGGTTGGATTTTCAATGAAGTAGTCCTTCACCGGTCTTTCATGTCCATCTCTATAGTCTCTTTTGTAACGGCGGTCAATTCGTCCAAGCATACTACCACGGTGGTTGCTGGAAAATCCTTCTCCAAAAAAGCAAGAATCCTATTAATCTGCTTTTTACAAGAGCTGTGCATAGGCGAATTTAACCCAATGACATCATGTTCATCAAGGCGAGGGGCCCAGAGAAAAGGTTACCGAGCTTGGAGATTGGCTATAAACGAGACTATGGATGATGCTCAAGCGGATTTGGATCGAATCTCTAATTTTTGTCCTAATCAAGGTGCAATTAGTATGAAGTGATAAGAAAGGCCAGATGAGACTACATTTCAAACTTCAACTCAATCAGTGTTTGTATGCTAGAGTTATGGGCAAAAGAAGAGGGATTAGATCATATTCAGCTCAACGGCACAACTCAACAACGATCGCTCCATAACTCAACAGCCATAAAGAGGATTGAAGTAAATTTTAGAAATAAGAAGAGGGGACCCTAGTGTGACGGCCCAAAAATCCATACCCTTTGAATTGACAATAATTCACACATGTACGACCCAAAAATCACAAACTAACGGAAAGTCAAGAGAAAGAAAAGAAGAGAGAAGAAGAGAGGAGAAGAAAGAGAGAAGATAGAATCAAACAGTACAATACAGAATCTCACATCGCAGCGGAAAATATATAATATTACATCAATGATCTTTACAAAACCGAAACTGTATATATACACACATCAAATAGAGTTCAACAATCAACCAGAGTTATCAGCTCGAACAGTTATAATAACCTGCCCTCACAAATGCTGATAATAAAAACAACTAAGCACGGCGGATAATCAATAATCAAAACAGATATGAGTATACGAAATGAAGATCTCCAGCTCTCCTATTGAAGCTCTAAAAGCACCAAATCTAAGCCTGTAAATATACTCGGTCTGACCCGAGCATTGGAAGGGAAGAACGCTTGGATCAGTCTGGTAAACCAGCGTGAGAAACACACTCAACTGAATTTATTAAGTTACCAAAACTTGTCCTTTATCAAAACAAAAGTATCTCGTAAGACACGCCCACACATAAACACGGACCTGTTTTTACCTTACGGTAACTAAAACAATTCTGTCATATCAAATCCTCTTATATTATACTAGTGCCTAGTATATACAAATAATATTAATCATAGTCAAAATGGTTACCCATATAGCATTTCGAGGCTACTCATTACGCCTTTACAAAAAAAATCGTAGCTCGTAGTGGGTTTTGGATTTCCATACAAATGACCAGGTGAAGGGACTACCTTCCGGCAGTACACCTCTAGAAGAATGCACCGAGGACCATCACAAAGGATCCTCTACCGACATAAGACCGGCTCACCTCTATAAATAGATGGTACCGAATATATCATCCTCCGGTCGTTACCGACCTTTATCGAGGGCCCTCATAGCATACAAACCACAATAATCAGATAAACGACGTCATAGCATGCAAAGATATATCTAGAAGAGGATGATCATATCCTAATGGGAATGACCCACTTAGCCCTGCTGCATCTAACCCTGTTTTGGTCATTTTCGGTTGATGAGGCTAGAGGTAACGATTACCTTTCACAAAGCACAATCACATCACTTAGAATGCCATACGACCATTTCCGTTGACTACTAATTTCCTTCTACAAAAATACAACACTTAAGCTCATATGTCTCAAGGAGGGTGTTAAGCTAAGAGAAGTTGCCTTCTCCGCCATCACCGATGTATGTTTGTAAAAACCAATGTACGTAATCTGTAGAAATGCAATGTCAGACAAATATCCATACAGGTTGTCTAGGAACAGGACAAACCGAAGGTACTTTCCTACCACATCCTGTCGGGAAATCCATAGGATTAGTAGCCAAAGGTCCTTGCATTGGATATTTCATAATGAAGAGACCACTGCTACTGGATGTATATTGGGATTTTAACCCCAAACGATCAACAAGCAGTCCTCCACTATGAAACTCTGGGATATCCACATCATCACAAGCAAACTGCATAATCGTCGCATATACGTTGGTCCGAAGTGGTTTTCAGATAAATCTGATCCCGGTCTCTTCGCACCAACAACGCAAAAGCGTTTCTCAACCTCACACAGAAACTAAGTCTCATAAACTTATCACGTCTCCAACTTTCAACTTGCTATCCTTCGGGCCAAGAAGGAACCTCGATAGATTGGAGTAATACTCCGCACTATACGAATCAACATCCTCAACACAAACGATAATCAAGCCTACACAGAAGGCTACGTACTAAGTGTATGACTAAATAGTTTCCACATCTAGTCGAGGAATTAAAATTTTGGCCAAATCTGACAGTTGGTTATTTAACTATCAAAACAAACAAACAAATATTTAGCACCATAACAATCACTAGGCCCTTTAAATTAATCTTTTATTGATTAAATCACTTGCCAAATATTCACTTCAAATTATCTTTTAAAAAGATATAATCTCAAACCATTTCAATTTCTATATTGTAAAACATATCCAAATACTTATTTAATAATAAGTCATTCACAAATCAATTTATTTTCAACACTTAGAAAATATTATATATACTTAAATCAGAATTAAGTATATATTTTATTTTTTAAGGAAAACATTCACTTTAAACACATTTATTTGGGTCAAAACGAATGTTGCGTAAAACATCGTTACGACAACCCAAAATTACTAGTATAGGGATTCAAAAATAAGAGAGATATATAAATCCCAATACTATACAAAAACATTTCCTTTCAAGAATCATTTACTATAACAATAGTGTTATAGTCCATCATTTCCTTACTTCTTGAAAACGTCTATTTCAACAATGAATGTTGAAATCTATGGTTTCGATCCTTAACACATTTTAAAACCACCTTTAAAACATTTAACTTCATTTAAATATCATTTCGCATAACATTCATTTTAAAATATTATTCACTTTCCAAAAATATCCATTTTATTTAATAAATTATTCACTATCCAAAATCGTGAATATAAATCTCTAACCAAATTCAACACTTCTACATATTTAATTAAAGAATTATCCACTGTCCCAAAATCGTGGATATATCTCCTTTACCAAATTCGTTACTATATTTAACTTATCAAAATAAGTTGATTTCACATTTATAAAACAACGATTATAAATTCCATTTATAACCTAATTATATACTAAAAATCCAAATTAAAAGTTAATTACCTATAAATTATTTATCTTACCAAATCAATTCTTTTTATAACTTCACAAATTATAAATCTTATTCATTTCTAAGATTCAATTACAACTTCATTTGAACACTTATAAAAACTCATTTATAATTCCATTATTCCGATTTATAAAAATTCAATTTTATAAATCTTATATATAAAACCATTTACAATAATTCAAAAACCACAATTTATACTATTTTACAGAATAGTTAACTTCACATTCCAAAAATCATATTATGGTTGTATTTCACAAAAATCATAATTTCAATTATATTTCCCAAAACATCATAATTTTTATAACATAAAAATTATCACATTTATTTATTCAAAATAAACCAATTCTTAACGATTCAAAAATTCAATAAAACATTTATTTTCAAAATCACTTTTAAAATTCTTTTAAATTCGAAATCGTTACTTTAACATTTTTAGAACTCCAAAATAGCCCAATGCTGCAACAGCGCCAAATATATCAATCATAGCATCCAAAACATCATATATCATATGATAACAAAATATATAACAACATCTGTAAATAAATCAATACTGGTGAGGAATCCAGTTGGATCCCTCCAACCTATCATCCGCAACAAATATACTTATTAGAATATGTGTAAAATGTCCGCTTCGAGGCAGACGCGTGTACAAAGGGTCATCCGCTCATACACGGGAACGTATAGGGTCATCTGCTCCACTAGGCAGGAATATATCCAAATACCAATAAATATATCACATACCATCCAAACAATCATCAATCATCAGAAATAATATTTATTCCCACTTATATAAAAATATCAGTGAGTCAGAAAGAGTGAGTTGTACTCACATTGCTTGTAGTCGTCGCGTTAGCGACTTATTCGATTAAAATTAAACAAGCGCTTAATTTTTACCAAAATTTTCACTAGCTTAAAGAAATCCCAATCCAGCTCCATAATGCAGTGCTCGTCCATACGATTCCAACGCAAGTTGTTTCGTCAGTTTTCGAACTCGTATGACAAAGTTACAATATTTTAAACGTTGTACGAATTTAGTATATATTAATTTACAAATTCTTTTTAATTTCAAACCCTAGTTTTAATCCCAGCCACATGTTCAAACAAGCCAAATCACGGCTGCAACTTTCATCATCTTCCCATTGCGAAAACTTCCCAGGCAATCACGTACATTCGGACCTAATTAGCCGCCTCTTACTTTGAATTTTCGCGACCAATTCGAACGTCGTGATGGTTATCAGGGACCGCCACTGCAAAGCTCGCACTCTCCACCACTATTGGCCGAAAACCAGTCACACTAGGCTGCCCCTTACGTTGATTTTCGTGCATGAACCCTTGGGAAATGCGGCCCCTTTTCTCTTTCCCTCGTCAATGATAACGCAGATCGACCGTTAGATTTGTAGCTCTCGTTAACCTCTACAACTTTGCAGTTGAATACTTCTCGAATCGATTCATGGATTGGAAGATAATTGAAGAAGATTGAAACTTAATTCTGGCCATAGAAATTTAAATGGCGGCCTGGCCTAATTGTTGCTAGGGTTTGTAAAAAATAAGAAAAATGATGGCCTTTTATGGAAAATTTCGCGCGCACCATTCATCCGATTTTTTTCCGAACTCGAAACGAAGCGTGCCGCCTGACGTTTATAATGCTTTACCCCTATTCCGAACGCAATGGAATATATATCGGGAGCCAATTCGATCGTATTTGGAAGATAAGTTTTCAAATCGATTAATTTAATATCAAATTCACTTAAACGAATTTCTACGCGTTTTAGCTTGCCTCGGACAAATCATAAATCCGATTGACACGAAATTTGAAATCTTACAATAATTTGACATTACGGATCCGATGAAACTAGTTTCGTCAAAACCGAGAACGTTTGAAAAATGACTATTTTTACTCGTCAATTAATTATTAAAATATTCAATTTTTACAAATTAACTTTTAGTTCAATTTTAAAAGTTATGTAACATCATTCTAAATCAAATAAGATTTAATTCAACTTTATAAATCATTTTTATTCATTTTAAATTCGATTTTCTATTATTTCTAAAATTTCAAATATTAACATAACTGTTTAATTATCCAATTAAATCCAGTTATTAAAAATATTATTTATTCAGCTTATAAACTTAACTTTCAAATATTTAAAATAAATTAAATATACGAATATCGAATGACCGAAATTCTGGGTCGTTACATTCTCCCCTACTTAAAATAATTTCGTCCTCGAAATTACCAAGTAAGACAAAGTCACAAAATCCATTAAATTTTCAAAACAATTCGTTCAAATTAGATTTATCAAATCTATTTAACCTTTTAACTTTTTCCAAAATCCAATAGTTAAACTTACAAAAACTTTTTTGAGTTCTCAAATCTACTTAGTTATTTTTTCAAACCAACTAATATCGTTAACTTTTAACTTGATATCAAAAATTTAGTTTTCACAAATTTTCCCAATTTTCTCAAAATTTTCTAACGCCTCAAATTTTCAAAAAAATTCGCTATAGTCTCCTTTGCACGGTTCGATCCGAAAAAATAACAATATATATCACAAATATATGTCTCATCGTTAAGGATGAGGCATCCCGAAGGGAAAAAAGTGTAAAGGTACAACATGTAATCCGAGATATGTACCTTATATGTTATTAGTGAGCATATACGGCTAATATAGCACGAAAGCGAGCTCCAAAAGCGAAGCAAGTGCCATACACACCTACTAAACACTCAATAAAAAAATGAGAAACATGTATATGTGAAAGTAATATCAATATACAACATATACCAACAACTATATATGTCAATGTAGCAATGCAACAAAAGCAACAAATCCAACTATCAAACAACTATCATCCAACTACTCCATAACCAAATCAATATAAATTCACTTCTCATTAATATTCATTGAATTGATTTTCAATATAATCATATTTGATTTATTAACATTGGATTTTACTAACATTCATTTATGCATTTTCAATTAGTTTACATTCACTAATTTACCTTCAAATTGGTTCACTTTCACATTAAATCAAATTCAATTCTATTTAGATTCACTTAACTTCCAATTTGAATTCAATTATTTTACTTTCAGTTTCATTAATTCAATTTTATTAACACTTAATGAATTTCCATACCATCAACTAACAACAAACTAACAACCAATGTATAACCAATATTTATTTAATTTACTTTACATTCAATTTGGTTCAACACTTTTAATTTTAATTTTTTAAACATTCAATTTAGATTGAATTCTAGTATTCACTATATTCACATTTTTATACGACATTTTCAATATTATTATTAATTCACAACTTATTAACAACAACATTTTCAATGCTAATTCATTTTACCACTAAAGTTGAATTCCTTTATATAACTCAAGTTCATGTTCATCACTTCATTTTATTAATTCACTTTATTAATTTACTTCGATGGCAAAATCAACTTGATTCTACATCACTTAAGTTATGTTTCATTTCAACTTCATTTACCTTCACCTTCACTATGCAACTTAAGTTTATCTCTAATTCATTTCATTAACCTTTTGCTAAAGTCAAATTTCATCTCATTATTCAAATTCGTATCTTGTTTTGCTTAACAAAATTGTTTAACCTTTTAAACAATTGGTTTTACTTATCTTTTCCCATTTTATAAGTTATACAACTTATTATTCAAACTTGCAAATTCATGTTATATAATCACTTATCTTTTAAGTTTAATTTCCATTTCAATAACTTATCAAATCCAGTTAAAATCCAATTCCTTTTATTTAACCTTTCTTTAGTTAAACTTTAAATCATATAATTCACTTACTAACTCAAATTCCTTTCCACTTTACTAAAGTAAATTCTTACTTTATATTATAAGTCCAAAACTCGTTTCACTTATTTTTATCAATTTTAACTTGGATTTTGAATCAAATTTGTTTATTACAACAAAGCTTCAATTTTCAGTTTACTATTCGTAGCAAATCCATCACACAGAAACTCGAAAATGATACTAATGATGCTGCAGTCATCACCCTTATTATTTCCCAGCAACAATAGTGATTTCAGTGCTTTACATTCTTTCAAAAATTTCTTTTTATTCATAAATCACATTTATAAATCTTTTTACTTATATAATTTCACTATTTTACTTTACTTATATAAGATCATTTCAAATTTACTCATCCTATTTAGATTTATAACACTATAAAATCTTTATTAAGTTTTATACATTTACATTTCAAACAATCAATTTATATACACTTAATAATTTTTGAAAAATTATTTCTTTTATATATAAAATATAATTGAGGTAATGTTATTTCATTTACCTAATTTAAAATGATACTACGTTGACTTGCCGCATTTAAGTGTTTAGAGATCCCTATCGATAATATGGCATCCCACATACCAACCAGAATTCACAAACAGCTCAACGGATAAGCAAACACAATATAAAATATTTTATATTCAATAACAAATACGTGCTCATATATATAATACACTCAAACTCAATCTTGGGTGCAACTGTCCCTATCTATACTAAGTACACATCAAAGCATAGGAATATACAAAATCTAAGCTCTGATACCACGTGTGACGACCCGAAAATCCATACCCTTTGAATCGACAATAATTCACACACGTACGATCCAAAAAGCACAAACTGATGGAAAGTCAAGAGAAAGAAAAGAAAAGAGAAGAAGATATAACCAAACAGAAGAATACACGACGTCATAACATGAACTTTACCGAGGGCCCTCATAGCATACAAACCACAATAATCAGATACACGACGTCATAACATGCAAAGATATATCTAAAAGAGGATGATCATATCCTAATGGGAATGACCTACTTAGCCCTGCTGCATCTAACCCTGTTTTGGTCATTTCCGGTTGATGAGGTTAGAGGTAACGATTACCTTTCACAAATCATAATCACACCACTTAGAATGCCACATGGCCATTTCCGTTGACTACTAACTGCCTTCCATAAAAATACAACCCTTAAGCTCATATGTCTCAAGGAGGGTGTTAATTTAAGAGAAGTTGCTTTCTCAGTCACCACCGATGTACATTTGTAAAACCAATGTACATAATATGTAGAAATGCAATGTCAGACAAACATCCATACAAGTTGTCCAGGAACAGGACAAACCGAAGGTACTTTCCTACCACATCCTGTCGGGAAATCCCTAGGATTAGTAGCGAATAGTCCTCGCATTGGATATTTCATAATGAAGAGACCACTGGTATTGGATGTATATTGGGATTTTAACCCCAAACGATCAACAAGCAGTCCCCTACTACGAAACTCCGGAATATCAATATCATCACAAGCAACCTGCACAATCGTCGCATATACGTTGGTCCGAAGTGGTTTTCAGATAAATCCGATCTCGGTCTCTTCGCACCAACAACGCAAAAGCGTTTCTCAACCTCACACAGAAACTAAGTCTCATAGACTTATCACGTCTCCAACTTTCAACTTATTATCCTTTGGGCCAAGATGGAGCCTCGATAGATTGGAGTAATACTCCGCACTATACGAATCAACATCCTCAACATAAACGATAATCAAGCCTACAGAGAAAGCTATGTACTAAGTATACGATTAAATAGTTCCCACATCAAGTCAAGGAACTAAAATTTTGGCCAAGTCTGATAGTCGGTTATTTAACTATCAAAACAAACAAACAAATAATTAGCACCATAACAATCACTAGGCCCATTTAAATTAATCTTTTATTGATTAAGTCACTTGCCAAATATTCACTTCAAATTATCTTTTAAAAAGATATAATCTCAAAACATTTCAATTTGTATATTGGAAAACATTTCCAAATACTTATTTAATAATAAGTAATTCACAAATCAATTTATTTTCAACACTTAGAAAATATTATATATACTTAAATCGGAATTAAGTATATATTTTATTCTTTAAGGAAAACATTCACTTTAAACACATTTATTTGGGTCAAAATGAATGTTGCATAAAACATCATTACGACACCAAAATCACTAGTATAGGGATTCGAAAATAAGACAGATATATAAATCCCAATACTATAAAAAAACATTTCCTTTCGAAAATCATTTACTATAACAACAGTATTATAGTCCATCATTTCCTTACTTCTCGAAAACGTCTATTTGGACAATGAATGTTGAAATCTATGGTTTCGACCCTTAACACATTTTAAAACCATCTTTAAAACATTTAATTTCATTTAAATATCATTTCCCATAACGTTCATTTTAAAATATTATTCACTTTTCAAAAATATCCATTTTATTTAACATATTATTCACTGTCCAAAATCGTGAACATATATCTCTAACCAAATTCAACACTTCTACATATTTAATTAAAGGATTATCCATTGTCCCAAAATCGTGGATATATCTTTACCAAATTCCTTACTATATTTAGCTTATCAAAATAAATTGAATTCACATTGATAAAACAACGTTTATAAATTCCATTTACAACCCAATTATATACTAAAAATCTAAATTATAAGTTAATTAGCTATAAATTATTTATCTTACCAAATCCATTCTTTTTATAACTTCACAAATTATAAATCTTATTCATTTCTAAGATTCAATTGCAACTTCATTTGAACACTTATAAAAACTCATTTATAATTCCATTATTACGATTTATAAAAATTCAATTTTATAAATCTTATATATAAAACCATTCACAATAATTCAAAAACCACAATTTATACTATTTTACAAAATAGTTAACTTCACATTCCAAAAATCATATTCTGTTTTTATTTCACAAAAATCATAATTTCAATTATATTTCCCAAAACATCATAATTTTTATAACATAAAAATTATCACATTTATTTATTCAAAATAAATCAATTCTTAACGATTCAAAAATTCAATAAAACATTTATTTTCAAAATCACTTTTAAAATTCTTTTAAATTCAAAATCGTTACTTTAACATTTTCAAAACTCCAAAATAGGCCCAATGTTGCAACAGCGCCAAATATATCAATCATAGCATCCAAAACATCATATATCATATGATAACTGAATATATAACAATATCTGTAAATAAATCAATATTGGTGAGGAATCCAGTTGGATCCCTCCAACCTATCATCTGCAACAAATATACATATTAGAATATGTATACAATGTCCTCTTCGAGGCAGGCGCGCGTATAAAGGGTCATCCGCTCATACACGGGAACGTATAGGGTCATCTGCTCCACTAGGCAGGAATATATCCAAATACCAATAAATATATCATATATCATCCAGACAATCATCAATCATCATAAATAATATTTATTCTCACTTATATAAAAATATCAGTGAGTCAGAAAGAGTGAGTTGTACTCACATTGCTTGTAGTCGTCGCGTTAGCGATTTATTCCGATTAAAATTAAACAAGCGTTTAATTTTAACCAAAATTTTCACTAGCTCAAAGAAATACCAATCCTGCTCCATAATGCAGCGCTCGTCCATACGATTCCAATGCAAGTCGTTTCGTCAGTTTTCGAACTCGTATGACAAAGTTACAATATTTTAAACGTTGTACGAATTTAATATATATTAATTTACAAATTGTTTTTAATTTCAAACCCTAGTTTTAATCCCGGCCACACGTTCAAACAAGCCAAATCACGGCAGCAACTTTCATCATCTTCCAATTGCGAAAACTTCCCAAGAAATCACGTATATTCGAACCTAATTAGCCGCCCCTTACTTCGAATTTTCGCGACCAATTCGAACGTCGCGATGTTGATCAGGGATCGCCATTGCAACGCTCGCACTCTCCACCACCATTGGCCGAAAACCAGTCACACTCGGCTGCCCCATACGTTGATTATCGTGCACGAACCCTTGGGAAATGCGGCCCCTTTTCTCTTCCCCTCGTCAATGATAACGCAGATCGACCGTTAGATTTGTAGCTCTCGTTAACCTCTACAACTTTGCAGTTGAACACTTCTCGAATCGATTGATGGATTGGAAGATAATTGAAGAAGATTAAAACTAAATTCTGGCCATAGAAATGTGAATGGTGGCCTGCCCTAATTGTTGCTAGGGTTTGTGAAAAATAAGAAAAATGATGGCCTTTTATAGAAAATTTCGCGCGCACTATTCATCCTATTTTTTTCGAACTCGAAACGAAGCATGCCGCTTGGCGTTTATAATGTTTTACCCCTATTTCGAACGCAATGGAATATATATCGAGAGTCAATTCGATCGTATTTGGAAGATAGATTTTTAAATCGACTAATTTAATTTAAAATTCATTTAAATGAATTTCTACGCGTTTTAGCTTGTCCCGAACAAACCGTAAATTCGATTGACACGAAATTTGAAATCTTATAATAATTTAACATTACGGATCCGATGAAATTGGTTTCATCAAAATCCGAGACTGTTTGAAAAATGACTATTTTTACTCGTCAATTAATTATTAAAATATTCAATTTTTACAAATTAACTTTTAATTCAATTTTAAAAGTTCTATAACATCATTCTAAGCCAATTAAGATTTAATTCAACTTTATAAAATCATTTTTATTCATTTTAAATTCAATTTTCTATTGTTTCTACAATTTCAAATATTAACTTAACAGTTTAATTATCCAATTAAATCCAGATATTCGAAATATTATTTATTCAGCTTATAAAATTAACTTTTAAATATTTAAAATAAATTAAATATACGAATTTCAAATGACGGAAATTCTGGGTCGTTACACCTAGGGAGTCTACTCTAGGGATCACATGGCATTTGGAGAAGTTGGAGGGATCAGTACCTATCCCTCTTAGGAATCGACTAAGCCCAACTTCATAACAATGATCGATCAATATCTCAACATCTACACATCCAATTGACATGAAACCAAGAGAACAAGCTAATTAGAACATGTAGAACACCCCATAGGGATAGTATAGCATTTGGAGTAAGTTGGAGGGATCAACACTTATCACTCCATAGGGATCGGCTATAATCAGCCTTAACACCATATTGTAACAAATATCGGTCGATAACTCGAGTTCTACCAATCTATCCGGCATGAAACTTAAAGAATACACATAATAAAACATAGAAAATCCCCCTAGGGATTGCATGGTATTTGGAGCAATTTGGAGAGATCTGTACCTATTCCTTTTGAGGGATAAGTAGAAATCAGAATTCAATCAATACCACTTCTCGAAAAATGCGATATCTCACAAACCGTATGTCGAAATTGCAAAAAATTTGGGGGCAAGTATATAACACCATGGGGAACCACCAGAGGGATTGCACCCCCTTTGGACATAAAAATAGGGATCAGTATCAATCTCAATTGTGGGCCTCAATAGGCCTTGAAATTTTTGGGTGGCCTAGTCTTGGTCTCTCGAACCTTCTATCAAAGTTTCAGATCGATCGGTGCACATCTTCTCTTATAAATACAGTAAGCATGGCGTTAGAAAATGATCTTCTTTTTGCTTCTCTTTGTCTTTGACTGATGCTATACTCTGTCAATTTTATTCTTGGTTTTCAGATTGCAACTGTAAACAAACTTCAGTATAATAAAAGAGACTATTTAGGAGTGGATGTAGGCCAAAGTTTACCGGACCACTATAAATCTTATCTCCTTTTACTTGTTTTCTAATTATTTTAATTTTGTTCTTCATTAATTTCTCCTTATATTTCTGTGATTGGACTGGATATTGGAGTTTTCGCATAATTGAATTTTGGTGGCCAATTTTGATGCCAACATTTTGATGCTTTTATTGAGAGGACTTGCACTCGTGGATTTGGAAGCTAGGAGATTAGATTTTGAAGCTTGGATACTTGGATATAGGAAGCAATGGCTAGGAAATCAACAAGGAGAGCGCTATTAGAAAGAAGTTGCCATGGAGGGAGTCAGTAGGCTTCCTTAGGAGCTGGAGCTAATTAGGCATCTATATACATCACCGGAGATGAGATGGAAAAGATGATGGATGTTATGTAGGAAAGGATTCTAAAAAGCTAGGAGGAGATGTTGCAGAATTTTCTCCAACATATTGGATAAGCTGGAGCACAAAATCAAGGAGTTGAAACAGTAGGAATTGTTGGAAATCAGAACCAGAAACATGATAATGGTGCCAATAGACAAAGGAATAGAACAGAGCAACTAGGGGCAGTCCGCTGCCATCCTAGAGGGATTAACACCGATCCCTCAAGAAGGATCGATATTGACTCCTAAAGGCTAGAGGGCATGCCCCCGGGTCTGTTTGATCGTGATGTTGGAGGACCTACGATCGACCCCATGGAGCTTGGTGCAAATCGGAATTTGGATGCTTGTTCGGAGGAATACGTTACAGAATTCCCTCGTAGACTCGGGGTGCAGCTTGAAGTTGATGATATGAGACTACCATTGGAAGACAATGACAGGTTTGCAGAGATGATAAGGCGAGCTATGCATGGAGGATTGGCGAACAGGGAGTTAGAGGATGTAAATAAAAGTCCATTCCCTCCTAATATCAAGAATGCTAGGATCCACTAGAATTCAACTACCAACACTAGAAGCTTATGATGGAAAGTCGGATCCTGCTATGCATATGATGAGGTATATACGGCACATGGAAGTAGTAGGGCATCGAAAGAAGTCTTGGCATGATGTTTCTGCTTGCACTTAACAAATGTAGTCGTGCTATGGTTCAGACAGTTGGAAAGAAGTTATATTAGCACTTGGATGGAATTGGTTAAAAGATTTATGATGCAGTTTCAGATTCACATTACAAGACCCAAGAATATGATAACATTGATGTCAATAAAGCAGTGGGTAGGAGAATCACTCAATAATTTCTTAACCAGGTTTAATGCGATAGTTATTTGGGTGATCGACTAGATCCATCGACGGTTTTGATGGCGACAGTGTCAGGAGTTGCATTAGACTCAGACTTTAAGATATCCTTGATACGAGATCCATCGATGTATCTCGAGGAATTATATTATAAAGTGGAAAGGTTTCTATGACAAGAAGACGCGAAAGCTGATAAAGAGGCAACGAAAGTTAATATGGTACGAGATGGAGAACCGCCTGGTGAAAGCTCAGCAAAGGACAAGGGTAAACGGATCATGGACAACAGCTTCGATAGATCGAAGCGACAGAAGGGAGAACCCAAATTCTTCATGCTCGGTGCAAAATGAAACCCTAGAACGGATATATCTGGATACTTATGGATGCCTTTTGTATCGAAGGTCAGCATGGAGGGAACCCTTTGAACGCGAACGAACAAGAAAGCGTTGCCTATTCCATGAGCTGGATGGGCACAATACAAATGACTGCAGGCATTTGAAGGATATCATTAAGGAACACATGAGGAATGGTCGGTTACAACAATATGTAAGGACTCGGGCTGCGACGATGGAACATGAGCAGCCACCATCCACCTTGAATGAAAATGGCATTGGATCAAGGTATCATAATCAACAAGGCATCATCATCAACTTGTCATCAACTGATCGGGATGGCATGAAATATGTAGCAAACTCCATGGCAGGACGACTAATTCACTTACACATGTTTGGGATAGAAGATGGTCCCAAGGCATGCTTTAAGATGATGATAAAATGTAATATTAGGGTTTGTGAAATTTGTTTTTTTCTTTTTGTTTGCTTTGAACTCTTGTTTGTTAGTTTTATTTGAACTCTGGTTTATTGGTTGCACAGACTCTTATTTTATGGACTTAAAAATGCTTAAATTTGGATCAATATAATGGATAACACAGGTCGTCAGGTATGGACTATGCCTGGAAAGGGGTAGTTTGGTTCGCTCAAATGCGATGGATCGACTTACTCTGGTCGTTGAGTATGGATTATGCTTGGCAAGGATTCAGAGAGATCGAGTCGTTGATATGGACTAAGCATGGCAAGGGGTGAGTTGCTTTGCTCGAACGCAATGGTTTGACCTACTCAGGTCGTCGAGTATGGATTGTGCTCAGCAAGGATACGAAGAGATCAAGGTCGTCAAGTATAGACTATGCCTGGTAAGGGGTAGGTAGCTTCACTCAAACATGATGGAATGACCTACTTAGGTCGTCGAGTATGGATTGTGCTTGGCAAGGATCCAGAGAGATCAAGGTCGTCAGGTATGGACTATGACTGGCAAGGGGTAGGTTGCTTAGCTCGAACATGATGGATCAGCCTTCTTAGGTCACCGAGTATGGATTTTGCTAGGCAAGGATCCTGTGAGATCGAGGATTTGGATTAGGATAATAACACAGAGAAGTTATGGATTTGTAAATCAGCATCGAACAACTATGGATTTGGATATGGGCCCAAAGAAGTTTGGGATTTGGCTAACGACCAGTGAGGTCGAGTGTTTAGATACAACGATCTAGAGAGATTGCAGATTCAGAATTGGATATTGACTCAAATTGGTCATGGATTTGGATTGTCAACTGATTGGATAGTATGGCTATCGATGGATTATGAACTTTAGATTTTGGATTTATGGTAATTTAAAACAAGCCTTCCTATCACAAGGCATGTTTTAGGGGGAAAAGTGTTAACCCACCTTTTGGAAAAGCAGTGCACATGAGGATTTAACCCAATAGACATCATGATCATCAAGATGAGAGGGCCAGAGAAACGATTACCAAGCTTGGTGATTGGCTATAAACGAGACAATGGATGATGGTCAAGAGGAATCAGATTGGATCCCTAATTTTTGTCCTAATGAAGGTGCAATTTGTATGAAGTGATAAGACATCATAACTCAACGATGATCGCTCCATAATTCAACAACCACAAGGTGGATTGAAGTGAAACTTTGGAAAAAAGAAGAGGGGAACCTAGGGAGTCCACCTTAGGGAACACATGGCATTTGGAGAAGTTGGAGGGATCGGAATCTATCCCTTAGTTGAGATCAGTGCCTATTCCTCTTAGGGATCGGCTTAGCCCAACTTCATAACAAAGATCGATCAATATCTCAACATCTACATATCCAATTGACATGAAACTTGGAGGACAAGCTAATTAGAACATGTGGAACATTCGATAGGGATCACATTGCATTTGGAGCAAGTTGGAGGGATCGGTACCTATCCCTCTATAGGGATCGGCTATAATTTGCCTTAACACCATATTGCAACAAAGATCGGTCAATAACTCGAGTTATAATAATCCATTTGGCATGAAACTTAAAGGCTATACATAATACAACTTAGAGACGCTCCTTTAGGGATCGCATGGTATTTGGAGTAAGTTGGAGGGATTGGTACCTATCTCTTTAGGGGGATCAGCAGAAATCAGAATTCAATCAATATTACTTCACGGAAAATGCGATATCTCACAAACCGTACGTCATAATTGCACAAAATTTGGAGAGAAAGTAACTGACACCATAGGGAACAACCGAGAGGGGTAGCACCTTATTTGGGTAGAAAAATAGAGATTGCAACCGATCCCTATTGTGGGCCCTAATGGGCTTGGAAATTTTTAGTTAGCCTTGTCTTGGTCTCCCTAATTGTCTGTCAAAATTTCAGCCCGATCCATGCATGTCTTTCCCTATAAATATACTGAGCACAGCGTCAGAAAAGGGAAGTTTTTCTACTTTCTTTATTATCGAATGAGGCTACATTCCATCGATTTTATTCTTGGATTTCGGATTGTAACTGTAAACAAACTTCAATATAATTAAAAGGATTATTTGAGAATAAACGTAGGTCAGAGTTAGTCGAACCACTATAAATTTTATCTCCTTTTACTTGCTTTCTAATGATTTTAGTTTTGTTCTTCGTTTATTTCTCTTCATATTTCCGTGATTGGATTTGATACTGGAGTTTTGCATAATTTGGTGTTGGTAGCCAATTTTGACGCCAACAATACCTTATTTCAAGCTATTGCTTTTGAAACTCCACTTTTATTGTCTAAATCTTCTTTCTCGTCAAAGTTTCGGTTCTTGTTTTGGTTGTAGTAGTGGAGGTAAAGATCCATTTTTTTTCATAGAAGTAAATAATTTGATTACTGATTTGGATGTAGTAGTTGTGCCCTGAGTAGTTCAAAAGCACACCGTATATAGGATAGGATAAGGTTGCTCCACATTACTAGGATTGGACAAGGCGCTAATGCCTATAGCATACGTATTTCTAAAGTGTAGGATAGGGCTTGGATTGGATAAGGCGCTAATGGCTACAGTGTGCGTATTGCTACAGTGTAGGATAGGTCATAGCTTTGAATTGTTAACGATTTCTCCACGTTGCTAGGATTGGAAAAGGCACTAATGGCTACAGTGTATGTATTGCTACAGTGTAGGATACGACAAGACTTTGAATGGTTAAGGATTGCTCAATATTGCTAGGATTGGACAGGGCACTAATGGCTATAGTGTACATATTGGTACAATGTAGGATAGGACAAGGCTTTGAATGGATATGGATTGCTTTGCGTTGCTAGGATTGGACAAGGCAATATGGTTATAGTGTATGCTTGCACATCAATGTTAATTAATGATTACGGATTGCACATGTCAATGTATGGTTAAGGATAACGTCATTACTATATATACTACAGGATCTGTTATGAGAAGTTTATAGGATTCTAAATGGTAAATCAGAATTGGACTCCCTACGATTATTTGGTGTTAATTAAAGCTGAAATTCAGGCTGATCAAAGACGCTTGGAAGAGGAGGTCGATGAAGATTTTTGGGTAACTATTAATGAAGCTTACAATAACCATCCAAAATGTAGGTTAAGAAGAATAAATTTGGATACTAGAAGTACATTTGTAGAGCTTGCCGAAGTTATCAGAAAACTATAACCGAAGTGGAACAAGAAAATGTGTTTCAAATAACTCGATCAACTTCTGACTCCCTATATTTTATGGATCATCAAGCATACTTTGTTGGTCATGCTATGTATGATTTGTGGTTAAGCTATATTAGACAGTTTGAGTGAGTTCTATGATTTGTGGGTGAGTATATGTCAAACAATCTTTATATCCTATGTATTTGTAACTATGTCAGGTATTCCTATGAGTTGTGCTTGTTCTTATGTCACTGTTCTATGAATTGTATTAGTTCAGTGTATTGATATGAGATGTGTATGTTTATGTATTTTAGGTATTGTACTATGTATTTCTTGGACAAACAACATACTTAAACAAACAACAAAGCTAAACATCCACATACTTAAACATACAACATACTTGAATATACCACATAATTAAACAAACAACATAGCTAAACATCTACATACTTAAACATACGATAGTTAAACATATAATATACTTAAATAAACAAAATAGTTAAACATCCACGCACTTAAACGTACAACATACTTAAACAAACAACATGGCTAAACATCCATATACTTTAACATACATCAGATAAACGAAGCTCAGTTCTGTCCTCCACCATGCTGAAATTCTAGTGAACCTAGCCTATTGCGAAGCACGGCTATTTCTTGCTCAAATTCGAATGCATATTCCACTGCTCGACGAGGGAGTCGATCATCAATCCTTCCCATAACTCACAACCATTTGGAAAATTATGGCATCTATAATGGTACCGTTCAATGTTGTTTTCGCTTCATATGATGGAATACGTAACCAAAACTCCACAAACACAAAATATTGGAGGAGAGTCAACCTTCTGCCCCTTCTCAATCCATTGACTACGGACTTCCAAACGTCCTTGTTTGTTTCAACGTTGGAGTCTACGTTCATCTACGAGTCTTCTACTCTCCTCTCTCAACAAATGCTCATGCTCCTCTCTTTCATGCTCCCTTAGACCCTCGTAGTTCATATCCTGCACTTCCATATACCATTCCATCGGGGTTGCGGAGAAGGAGGATTTAGAGGGAGTTCATGACTCGGTAGACCTTTGTATGAGTATGAAAAAGGCAAGGAAATATGGCTGTAGTATACCATTATGATATACTGTATGGAAAATTGGAAGAAGAGCTTGTTTATGTGTCAATGGTACGAGGATGTTATTTATAATGTAATAAGAGCATGTGTAGTAAATAAATTTTACCATCACACGGAAATTTCACAAGATATTTTACATAACAACAACGTGGCTACAGTATTTATAAGACTTGTCAATGAATGATATTTGACAAAAAACACATATTCATGTACTGACAAAAGGAGTAATAAATTTTACCATTGTATATCAAATTCATAAGAATAACGTGGCTACAGTTACCATATGGAAAGTCATTGAATGAAAATTGACAAAAAAGGATGCAAACCATTAACCATGTTGCACGGAAAAGTTAAAAGAAAGTATATATAAGAACAACATGGCTGTAGTAGTGATAAGTCAAGTGACATATACAAAAGAACAACAAGCATAAACGATCAATATAACATGAACATGATATCAGTTACAGTACATAAATAGTGAGTACAATGAATATAACATATATCAGATTCCATACATAATATAAGAACATCAATCCGTACATAAACTGAGACTATGGTGGGGACGTGTCTCGTCGTCATCACGATTGGTAGATAAGTACTGATAGTATATGCTAAAGTCACCGAATCTCTTCCTCTCAGCCTTGATCTCAGCCTGTAGTAGGGCCAATGCTTGAGCTACCTCTTTTTCCTATCAGCGCATCTCAGCCTCGTAAAAATCAATGCTACATTGGTGCTCGACACATGCAGTATGGCACAGTCCCATCTGTATGTCAAATAGATCACTATATAACATCTACGCGAGATCCGGATATTGGTCATGTGCAAGAGGATGATACACGTCAACATAATGGTCAGCTCTTGAAGATGCGGGTAAGACCATGGTCCAACCAAAGTGGCTAGCAGCAGGCACATGATCTGGTGCTCAATAACCCCGATTAGGCTAGGTAAGATCATCGACTACGAAAGTTGCTATCCCATGACATATGGTAGTTTGCGCAATAAAATCTATTGATGCTAAATGAGTAATGGTATCGCCAGATGCAACTGTAAAATCTCTGCTAGAAATGAATGTATGACCGATCGATAATAATAAATTTATCTACTAGCCACCAACCTATTACTCTAGCCTCGGCTACCCGATCAGCGTCATAAATCATACAGCGATAGGTATGAGAGTATGGATCATTAGGAACGACATCAACATCGTGAACTTATCTCCAACACCTCTCATAGATACAATTATGCACCGAGGGATATGATATATGTGGAAATCTCTGCACGCTAAGCATCCGAGCTATCTGGATATAATTAAGATCGATCGACTCACTATCATCAAATAGATGCCATATAATCTGCCTTTTGTACATCCTCAAGTCAATCAAGTTACTGGCAACCAAATATACATGGCAGGGTTCATTATCCTTGGTCCCCTTGTTGCTCACACACCAGAATAATAAACGAGGAAAAAACTAGATGTATCAGGACTCACTGTGATGAAATGAAAGTTCATAGATTACCCAAAATACCAGTACTGTTATGACTCCTAGAAACCATACAAAGAAACCTATGACTCAAACATGATGCACTGTACGTTGAGACATCTATATAGGTATGCAAGAATAGAAGTACCTCAATTCCTCAATTGTACCGAGCAGCGTAGTCAAAATCCAAACCAGATAGGCCTCAATAAAATAGACCAATAAACTATTGCTATTGGTGTTGAAAACCAAATTCCCTATAAGGTATAACACAAATAGTCTCGCAAGCTCCAAATCGTGGTCTTGAGAATACAACGACAATACAATGTCCGTAGCAGCTGTAATTGCGCTTACTCTAATAGCAGTAGTGGTCTGATAAGATGTATACAAAGTGTATAAATGGGGAAAATATCTTATACAAGTGCGGTGTCATGCCATCGATTGTCATATGGGACAAATGGATACCAGTCACTCCTATGCTAATGTCAATAAGCATAGTAAAGTCGAACGACGTAATTCCTAATCGCTGCAAGTAAAATGAAATGTGTGTATGGTTTTGTACCATGGTTGAGCAATAGCAACACACAATTGCATATCTCCTTTAATAATGTTTTTGATGCCTAGAATTTTAAATTACATAACAAGTTAAACTATGCTGGAACAAAATAATGTGTATTTTTAACTTAAATGATTCCATTAAATTACCTAAGAAATGTGGAATCGAAGCTGATGTAGAAATTCGACGACTCTAGGAATATGTGCCAATTCTTATGAAAATACTTGATGTTGTTCACTAACAAACCTTTGGAACGAATATTCCATGACTGTTTAAGTTAAAAAAATTGGTAAATACGCGTTTTGAAACGATAATGTACTTTCACTATGTCATGAAAAAAATACTTACAGCCAAGCCCATTTAGGTGCTGACGTGCACTTTCCCTTCTGGAAGCAAGAGAAAATATGTAAGAACCTTCTCCGCGTTCAAGTGAGGATCCTCAAAACTACTGAGCTCGGAAACTCTTGCAGAAACTTGCCCCAATCCCCTGTGCGTCCTGCCCGTTCGACCACCCAGCAGCCTCCATGACCCCATCAACCTGCTGCTCGAGAGATTCGGCGACCTCAAATTGGTCTTCTATACCGTGTTTCTGTCTATACGGCACAATAATAGTATTTCCCTACGTCGACCACTACTATCACCATCGGTACCGCTGCTACTTTCTCCATACATAAACTTTTTCGTGAAATTTTTGAGGATTCTAGACATTTCAATAGTGTAGATATAAAAACAAGCTTTAATTTGTGTATAGATGTGTGAATTTAGACGATTGGAGGTTGAAAATGTTGAATTGGGGTTGTAAAAATTACTCTCGTCTAGGTGAAAGGATGAAGGAAGGTGAATTGGGAAGGGAGAGTGACGACTGCGTGGTCTAGGGTTTTACGTTTATAATTGTGAAGATTTTCTGTTATAAGTATATTATAAATATATAATCACGAAGATTTCGCCGTTGTAAATATAACAGTGAACACTTCGCCGTTATAAGCCTAGGCTTTTTTAAAAATAAGTGGTTTATGGCTGGTTCTGTGGTTAACCTAATGCGCAACTCGTTCGCTCGGTCCAAAAGCATAAGAGAGATTGAAGAGAACATGATGGATGGTTGGTAATGGTCTTAAACATTATTTAGCTCTCAGTTTGTATTCAAAAATACTTATTTCCCATCTATATTAGTTTTGAATTACACCACAGTGCTGCTGTCTCTTAAAAACCTTTGTCGTACAAACCTTGATTGCCATGAATATCAATGTACTAAACAGTTGTACCCCTTCAAAAACACTTTACTAAATTATAGGTATTTGTATATTGAATAATAGAAGAAAACTATCCTGTTGCATTAGAATTGAGTGGATACTTGCAATCTTTTGTATGCGGTGTGAATGAGTCAGTGGATTTGGGGTTATGCATGTATATATATTATAGATATGATACACGTAAAGAGAACACGCACTAGCTTACAAAAAAAATTGTAATTTGCAGGTGATGCAATTTTTGTTTAGATTTTAGTAAGTCAATAAATAGAGGTTAAAATGGTAAATACATCGTTATCAAAGGTTTGTAGAATTTTTTATATTACAGATTCATTATCGTAGTTAAAGTACATTATCATTTCGGAACGCAAATTTACCATATTGAAGCATTACTAACGATGTTGTATAATAGGGTATCAGAATTTATTTAATTTTTTAAAAAAACAAAACAACATAAGTACACATATCTGTACACATCGCACCTCTTTGTTCCCTTTGATGCTTGATATGAAATGACTCTTGTCTAGATTGCCCAGCTTGGTGTAGAACATTGACTTTGGCTATATATATATATACATAATGTGTACATGAGCATGCACCATCTCTTTCTTGACATTGCAAAAATTCTCCCATTCTTCATCATTCAAGAATCAAAATACCCCAAACCGTCAAGTTTTAGTGAAAATTTCCAACATGAAAAGTGTTTCTCTTGATCCATAATATTTTTAGAAATTGATCGTGCTCGATTTTGTTGAGAATCGAGCAAGATATCGCCATAATTAAGTGAATGGGTAAAATGGACGTCGAACTTCAAAAATTGATTTCTCTCGATTTTGGAAAAATTGCTCGATGCTGCTTGTTTCGTTGGACTCGTATGAAGGAGTGGGATTTTTAGGGCGAGTTTGGTAGCATTTGGCAATGGCCGTCGAGGGAGGTCGTAAACCAGGGTTCTGCCTAGATGGAGTTTTAGGTGGAGATAGGAAAAACGGAGGCGGCGTCAAGTCCTGCTTGGAGAATGGCACCTTACGGCGGAATTTGGCGATGTTTGGAGCACGGACAGGGGGTTGCGACATTGGGAGAGGGTGGTTCCTATATGTATTTTTTTTGTAGTGCTTGAGTTTGTTCGATCGAATCATGGTAGAGTAGGCCGGAGTTCTGGTGATAGGTGGCGACATGACAGGATGGTAGAGTTGGATTTGTTGGTAATAGCGAGAGACGACGTTGATCATCGAGGAGGCCGTGCACATGCATGGATATGCATGGAAGTAGGTTACTGGAAGGTGAATATGAGTTTGGGAAAGATGAAGCTTGGATGTGGGGAGATTTTTGAAGATGGGCCTTGGGCCTAAATAAGGAAGGTGAGAATGTGTTGTTTTGAAACTTAAATAATTTTATAAATAAATGTGTTGGAATTGAAATGATGATATCTCACTCATATTAAATCTGTTTAACTCGTGGATTTTTGCGTTAGGCTCGTGTTGACAAGCATAATGCATTGACATAAGTGGTTGTCCATTCTGGTGTAGAATAATTTAATGATAAATTAATATTGCTTGATAATAATTACGTTAATTTTGAAAATAACACAATTTAATTAATTATAGTAAATGGGTGCTATATATTTGGCCAAATAAACACAAGTAAATTGAATAAGGTATTTGGAAAGTTGTTTAGTAAAATAAAACACCATTCCACTAATTAAATTAATTTGACATTTAATTAGTAGAATAAATCCCCATTCAACTATTTTACAAATTTGGACATCTGATTATATATCATTAATTGATAAGACACATTGAATAAGTGATATTAAGTGTTGAATTTATTGGTATAGTCATTGATTATGTAAATATGAGTCATTAACTTGGAAAGCTAAACTGAATGATATGGTGTCGTGTTTAAGTACCATTGAGAATGTTAAGCCACTTCCCGACTTTAGAAAACTATGGATTTAAATCAATTTCAAATTCTAAACAACTATAAACGTTCTATATAATTATTATTTTAGAAAAGTGTTTTATATAATAATTATTTGTTTTCAATGTTTAAAGTTAACTTAATTATATATTCTTAATATTGTTTTAAATTAATAAACTACAATCTAAATATGGTTTTAAAGTTATTTTATACTTAAATATTATTTAAAGCTAACAATAATGATTTTTTTAAAGTTTATTATTATTTTATAATTTATTATTATATTAAGTTAAATTAATATATTAAATTTGAATTAATTATTATAATAAAGTTAAATTATTATTTAAAGTAATTTATTTAAAGCTGCTTATTTTATATTTTAAAGTTGATTATTTTATTTTAAGTTATTTGTTATATCACTAATATTTCCAAAGTTTATTTATTATTATAATAATTTTGTTTAAAAGCTTATTACTATAATAATATTGTTTTTAAGTTTATTTATCTTTATTATTATTATATTAATATTGTTTAAGTTAATGTATTACTATGTTAATATTGTTTTAAAAGTTAATTTATCAATATGCTAATGTGGTTTTAAGTTATTAAATTATATTTTAATAATTATGTTTTGTTATTGTTATACTATATTAAGTGTACTAAGATTATCAGTATGATATTGTTTGCTTTAAATTTTATTATTAATGACCATTTAAAGTAATTATTCCACTAATGTTATTTAAAGAGAATTATCTGTTTGTTTAAAGGTATTTTTAAATAATGAATTTTTTTGCAAATGAGGTTTAGCAATAATAAACTGTTTATCTAAGAAGAAATTATTCTTAAAAGAAAAGGATCGTATAAAGCTTTATCTAATGGAAAGAATTCATTTAAGGAATTTATAAAATTTGGAAAGAGACTTCGGAAATTGGATAGAAGTTTGGTTTAACAGTACTTGAGATTTATAAAAGGAGGTTTATAAATGATTTTGGAGATCTATAAATAGTGTTTTATAAAATAAACATAAAGATTTATGAGCAAATTTTATTTATAAAGGAGATAATTATTAATATCTCAGATTTGGGAATTTATAAAGGAGATAATTATTTATAAAATAAAAGAGACTTATAAAATGGAAATAGTGACTTGGGTTATTAATATCTCTGTTTTAATGACATCTGGATTTGATCATTCTAACATGATTTTGAAATAAGAAATCTTTCTTAGATGTTATGTGAATATACTTATATCATTATATGAGTATATGGAATGTTTTCCAAGTTTGAAAGCGAAGGGTTTTGTGAATATACTTATATTATTGAGATAAATATATGAATATTTTTAATAAATATTTGAAAGGTGATTTTAGGTTAATGAAAATTAATCACAGAGGCTTATTGGTTTCCATGGGAAATGTAAAATCCGGTTGAATGTTTGTTTATTTGATAGTTAAATAACCGACTATCAAATCTTGGCTTAAATATGTAATACTTCTTAATTTTGATGCTATAAAAAATTTCCCTACTTAACACCAAGGATTTCAACTCTGGAAATATGTAGGAGAAACACAAGAATTATATGGTACAATTACCGTCGATGGTGCTATACTATACGTATAAACTCGTTTTGCTATTTTAGGACAAATGATAAGGAGATCCATCCATTAAACGGTTAGGAGGTGATCCCCGCTCTTGTGTACAGTATGATTATTTCCTAAAAAACTGGTATTGTGCATTTTGGAAATCAACGATTGGTTTTTAGAGCACCCGGGAGGCAAAAGATTGTGCTTGTAAGAGATGACTCAAAAACCGTGACCAATCCGAAAACGTATATGGTTCTATGGAGGAGTTTCGTGATATATTGAGATGTTGGAAATCCAAGTGTGATTCTAAGTCCCGTTTGGGTACGGGAATCCATATGGGATTCCGTGATCTATTTTTGGTAGCGGTGCATAAGCTAGAATGTCGAATGTAGCCTTATTAGCGGTAATGACTAAAACATGAGATAGAAGGCATGGCCAGTATAGTTGGCAAACCCCACAGGTTGTAGTCGACTCCACCTAGATGTTACTTATAGTTATTATGCATGCATAGGGCGATGTACTAAGTCATAGTGAGACCAGCTATGTTTTTCCTATGGTTCATCACAGGGATGTATGCTGCTTCAAAAGGATATCTCTTATCATTGTCTAGGAGGACCACTCTCGAATATTGATGGAACCTCCGTGGAAATCCTACATAACTAACAGATGTGCCTTATCTATTTTTGATTATATACCTAGTATTATTGTGATGTACACTCACGAGCATGACAACTACTTGATTATTATTATTTTCATCGTTAGACATTATTATAATATCACGAGATTTTCTAATATAAAGGTTTTCATTATCGTAAGGTAAAAACCATCCATGTTTATATGCGACGTGGTCTTACGAGATACCTTTGATTTTAAAGAATTTTACAAGTTATAAATGCACAATTCCTTATGATTTTAGTTTCCCTCACTGGATTTACCAGACCGACCCGGACGTTGTTTTCCTATAATGCTCGGGTTAGACTGAGCATATTTTCAAGTCTAGTTGGAGCTTCAAGAGATGAGATGGTGGCCCAGAGACTTATTCATGTACATGGTTATTTTTCTGTTGCATTCGTTGTTTTATCTATCAGCAACTGTGAGGACAAGTTGTTATAACTGTCTGAGCTGAAATATATTAGTATCTGATTGATGTCTATATATACATATATTATAGTTAATTTTTGTGTAATAATTTGCTATATATTATAGATCATTCGTTCCACTATGAAATTCTGTGTTGTTATTTTTCTTTTTGTTTTCTTACTTTTTCATTTTCCCTAACTATCCGCCTTTCCATTCATTTGGAGCGGCTCATGTGTGGCTTATTGCCCATTCAAACTATATGGAAAAGTGGGTCATTATAACATGGTATCAGGTCTTAGGTTGAGCGAACACCACGGCCTTGCTGGGGTAAACTCACTAGAGATAGGATTAGTAATATCCTAGAATGAGTTTGAGAGTATATATAAGAGCGCATATATGTTGTTTTCATAAAAATGTTTATATTGTTTTGTTTGATCTGTTGAGTGATTTATGAGTTTTTATTGATGCTTTTGGCCAACGTTATCGATAAGAATTCCTAAATACTTAAACGTGGCCAAACCGACATAATATTGTTTTAAAATTGGTAAATGAAATAATATTTTTATATAAAAAATAATTTTTCAAAGATTTAAGATAGTTGTTCTTGATTTTAATTATTTGTCAGGATATGATAGTATTCCATCAATATCACTTAGGATTTCATTAGCTATGCTCGCCCTATTCTGAGCATTGACTATTGTTATTGATCTATCTAGAAACTTCTTTTTTTGAAAACTAGATTGGGAAGATAGGAAATTTGGGAACACTGAAATGAACACCTTGTAAATCAAGTTTTGTAGTTTGACAATATGGCGTTCCTTGATATTGTTGGGTTAAAATTAGGTTTTAATAAATGTTGTTTTATTTAAAAAATTAGGGTATTATGGAATGAATATTTTGGAAACGATTTAATATAAAAGTTGGTCATATTAAATTGGAATATTATAAACATTATTAAAGAAAGCTAGAATATGTCTAAGATAAATACTTGAAAAATGATTTATATTACGGGCTGATTCCACAAGAATTGATTATAAAAATGTATTTTGCAAATGAAAGGAGTTAAAGAGCCAAAATTCCGGTGATTTTGAAAAAAAAGGGATTTGAAGATTTAGAAGGTAATAGTAGTATTTTGAAATATTATGAGGATAAAAATATTTCTAAGTATTTTCGAGGGGATATAAGCACTAAACTCACTTCAGTCTTTGGAAAATAATTCCAATGATGATTGCAACATCGTCGGTGTTCATTTTCGAGTTTTTAAGTGGGGTTTGCTACCATTAGGATCTCGCTATATAATTATTTTAATAAATTTTTTTTGATCTGATTCCAAAAGTATGATTTGATTTACCATAGAGTAAATATGTATAGTATTATTTTAAATGATTTGTGGAAAAGAAATAATAGTTTTATTTAAGGTAGTCTAAAGTATGAAGGATTTTGGAAATGGTAATAATATTTTTCTTCTACCGGTTTTTGGTGTATCAATATTGTGGAAATAGTTTGCTTAGAAATATATTTAAGTATAAATATATTTGAAAAGAAATTTCATATAAGGTGTGTTTTCTTTGGTTGGTTTAGAGAATGAGCCCCGTTTTGTTTTGTGATGATCGAAATAATCTTTTAAGTGACAATCGGATGTTTGCTTAGGCTAAAGGTATTCTACACTTTGTAAATTATTCCCTTTGTCATTGTACGTTGGGACAAGTTCGAATCCAGATGAATCCAAAGTAAGTTGGAAGTTTATAGTTTGATAAAAACTATTAATTTGGAAATATATTTAGTATTGTTTCATAATGGATTTGAAAAGAAAGAATTGGTTTAAGTTAACTAGTTCAATGGCTCGAAAATGATTTAAAATGGGTAAGAAATGCGTTCGGATGGTAAAATCTTCTCTTTAGTATTATTGTTCTAGTAAGGAGCTTTATGATACTGTTTGGTAGTACTCGGCTCCTTGGTATAATTTCGGGGTTACTTGGGTTATATCTACATATATTTTCTGTCGATAAAAATATATAATATCGTTTCAAAAAGTCTTCTGATTAAAAACCCGAGTGTTTAAATTCTTAAGTGAATTCAAAATAAAAGTTTGAATCATAATTGTGTACACCCTTAGGGTATAATCGAGTATTATACCAGTTTGTGAACTTAAGCTATGTTTTATGAAAATGTTCATAAATAATTTTATGAAATGAGAATTGGAATTAGTGAGAACAAATTAAATAAGTGCGTAAATTGGACATAGATCATTTCTTTTTTCATATTGTTTTGATCTAAGATTCGAATACATGATTTTGAGGTGTTTTGCACCATTCTAAATAAGGATCTATTATCGATTTCTAACGGTGAGCACTTGATGCGGGTTTTTGGTATGAGACTAATGTTTTCTATCATAGTTTATGGCTATGCAAGGAGAACAGAGGTTTTCAATAAAGAAGCTTGATCGGAGTCCGTACTAAAAGTCTGTTAGCGATGCTAGTTTGGAAGTGGAATTATGTATGATGCTTAGGAAGGATATCTCTTATCGTTGTGCATGAGGATTGTTCTCGAAGTACGAAGGGCATTTCTATGGAAATCCTACATAATTAGTGAACGTGCCTTATCAGTTTTTTGATTATATACCTAGTATTGTTGTGATGTACACTCATGAGCATCATAGCTACTTGATTGTTATTATTTTCACCCTTAGACATTATTATAATATCATTGGATTTTCCAATATAAAGGTTTTAGTTATCGTAAGGTAAAAACACGTCTGTGTTTATGTGTGGCATGGTCTTATGAGATACCTTTGATCTTAAAGAATTTTACAAGTTATAATACATAAAATTCCTTGTAATTTGAGTTTCTCACATTGGTTTTACTAAACCGAACCCGACGTTGTTTTTCCTATAATGCTTGGGTCAGACCGAGCATATTTTTAGGTTTACTTGGATGTTTTGGAGCTTTTGGGGATGATCTGGAAGCACAAAGATTTATTTACGTATGTGATTAATTTTCCGTTGCTTTCATTGTTGTATTTATCAGCAATTTTAAAGGCAGATTGTTATAACTGTCCAGGCTGAAATATGTTAATATACTTTGATTGATGTTTGTATATACATATATTACAGTTTGTTTTTTTGTAAAGATTTTTTATATATCATAGATCATTCGTTCTACTATGAGATTCTATGTTGTTATTTTTCTTCTTGTCTTCTTCCTTCTTTCTTTTTCCTAACTATCCGCCTTTCCATTCAAATTGAGTGGGTCATGTTTGGTTTATTGCCCGCTTAAATTGTACGGAAAAATGGGTCGTTGCATGAAGACTCATGAGTATAAAGACCAAGATATGAAGATCTTAAGACTATAATGTAGTGTTTAGAGTCATAGAATTTTGTTAAAGTCCCTGGTAGCAATCTTTAATCTCTATTTCTTATTTTCTTATATTGTATATTTTAACAAAATATCATTAAAAATATTTTATAAAACTTTTTCAAAGTTTAAAATGTTTATAAACTATGTTTAAATTATTTTACAAAGCACCCAAATATTTTATAAAATATGGTATCTTCAAAATGTTTAAGAAGAAAAGAGTTTTCAAAATTAACATACATATGTCAACATATGCATATAAGGTATGTCAACATACAAGCTGCAAATCAGTTTTTCAAATTTTGAACTGACATTTATGTTCATCGTAACTCCTCATGAATGGACATATCTGTTACACACTATATATATGGTTTCAAATGAATTTTTTGGCAAATAATATCTTATTTTCTTTCCTCCTCCCACTGACGCAGCGGATATTAACGAATGACAACGAAATGAAGATTTCACATCAAACTAAACGATGAAACGATTAGTTGAAACAAGATAAATCGATGGATTGAAAATACCGAACGCCCAAATTCGTTGATCTCGAGAGATACCGAATTCTAGCTATCTCCAACACGTTGATCGCGCACGATACCGTGTTAAAAGATCTATGATTCTTCTACGTTGATCTCGCACATGAGATTCCGTGAATCGGCTTCAAATTCGTTGATTCGAGCGCACTCGAATAACCGAAAATGGAGAAAGGAGACAATGCTCAACTTTCAATTTCAAAGAGGCACAAAGCACTCAAACAAAGTTTTATTCAAAATCAACTCCTTAAATGATACAACTCACCCGCTATTTATAGGATTTACACACAACATACACGGCCGACCTAGCAGGTGCCGATCTACGACCTAAAACAACACGACCCAACATCCCTCGAGTTACAACACACGCGACCTATCAGTACGTCACACGACATAACATCATATGCCACATACAAACGACATACGACCTAAGAAAATACAAATACAACACATCAAACCGACTCAACGACTTAACAAACAACCTATATGCGACATAACAGAAAATACAGCACGAGCAACTCAACAATGTAACGACCTAAGAACATAATCTTCAGCGACTTAACATCAATGCACATCTTCAGGAATCTGTGACTTATCAATAAGTGACATAACACATCAGCGGCTCGTTCGCGACCTAGGCATGCAACGACTTAACAAAATAGCTTTTGAACATTTGGAGCGACTTAAGAAGGTCGTTCGCGACCTAGCGACTTAAGGAGGCTCGCGACCTAAGTGAGCTCGTCCGTGTTAGGTCGTTACATAAGTCCTTTTGAACCGTTAACTCGTTAGGTCGGTTTTCATGTCTCGTTAGGTCGTTTATAGTTGGTGAGCGACCTAAGTTACTTGTGGTGAGCGACTTAATATTGGAGCGACCTAAGGCCCACGGTCTTTCACATTGCACTGCAACACTTAGATCGTTAAGTCGTCTTACACATTGCACTGCAACACTTAGATCGCTAAGTCGTTCGCGACTTAAGGCAATCCAGCTAACATCCTACGCTGCATCATCCTCCCCTTCGACCCCGAATTCACACTTTCCTCTTCTTCGAGACGCTTATCCCCGTGATATGGAATCAAATGTTTGACGTTGAAAACGTCGGAGGTGTGGATATGCTCCGGAAGTCCCAACTAATAAGCATTATCATTGATCTTCTTCAAAATTTCTACTGGACCAATCTTTCGCTCTTTCAACTTGTTGTAAGCTCCAATTGGAAAACGATCTTTCGTCAATACTGCGTAAAAAAATCACCTTCTTTGAAGTCCATACTTCTTCACTTCTTATCTGCTAGTTGCTTATACTTCTCATTTGACTTAAGCAATCGTTCATGAACAATCCTGTGACACTCCTGCAACTCATTCACGAAATCACAATCTCGTTTAACAACTCCTTTCTGACGTGGTACTGTCGACAAATCCAACGGTCCCTTTGAAATTGCTGAATATACTACTTGAAATGGATTGAATCCATTACTTTGATTCACTGCGTAATTTTGTGCGAATTCCGCCTGACACAATTTCACATCCCAGCTCTTCAAATTATCTTTCACGAGACATCTCAACAAGTTCCCCAAAGATCTGTTCGCCACTTCCGTTTGCCCATCAGTTTGCGGATGATAGGTGCTACTAAAATTCAGCTTAGTTCCAACCATCTTCCACAGACTCAACCAAAAATGACTTAGAAAACGAGTATCCCAGTCAGAAACTATGGTTTCAGGTAGCCCATGTAGGCGATAAACCTCTTTGAAAAATAATTGAGCAACACGGACTGCATCAGCTGTCTTCTTACAAGCTATGAAATGTGCCATCTTTGAAAATCTATCCACCACAACATATATAGAATCATTCCCTCGTTGATTTCTTGGCAAACCCAAAACAAAGTCCATGCTAATATCAACCCATGGTCTAGTAGGCATGAGCAATGGCATATACAATCCTGCATTCGTAGCTGTCCCTTTGGAAACATGGCATATGTGACATCTCTCCATAAATCTTTCAACTTCTTTCCTCATAGAAGGCCAAAAATATGATTGAGAAATCAACTGCAAGGTACGATCTCTTCCCACATGACCTTCTTCATGCAATTCTTTCACAATCTTCATTCGCAAACTGCCCTCTGGTATACACAACCGATTTCCTTTGAATAGAAAACCATCTACCAACACATACTCATTCGTCTTCCCTTTCTCGACTTCATCAACAATCTTAGCAAACTAAGGATCCTCAACAAACAATTTCGGAAATACATCAAACCTCGTCACTTCAACTTTCATCGTGGTCAACAAATGATTCCTTCAACTCAATGCATCGGCCACACAGTTTGTAACTCCCGACTTATGCTTTACCACAAATGTAAACTGTTGCAAGTATGCGATCCATGAAGCATGCCTGGCTGCAACCTTATCCTGTCCTTGCAAATGTTTCAAGGCTTCATGATCAGTATACAATACAAACTCCTTATGAAACAAATAGTGTCTCCAATGTTTTATGGCTTGGACGATAGCATAGAATTCCAAGTCATAGGTACTGTATCTTGTCTTGGCTCCAGAAAGTTTCTCGCTAAAATAAGCAATTGGACAACCCTTTTGACTTAACACTCCTCCAATTCCAACCTTAGACGCATCTGTATGTAACTCAAATAACAACTGAAAATCCGGCAAAACTAGAATTGGTACTGTCGTCAAAAGTTCTTTGATTCGCTCAAAAACAAATCCTGCTTCCTTCGACCATGAAAACTGCTTGCCCTTAATACAATCAGTAACAGGCGCCATAACGCTACTAAAATATGGAATAAACCTTCGGTAGAATGATGCTAAACCATGAAAGCTTCTCACTTCAGTTATAGTCCTGGGCTGTGGCCAATTTCTGATTGCTTCAACTTTACTTCGATCCACCTGGATACCTTCCTTGGACAATACATACCCCAAAAACAAAACACCATGCGTCATGAACACGCATTTCTTTGTAGCCGCATAAAATTGCTCCTGACGAAGTATCATCAACACTTCCCGCAAATGTAGTAGATGTTCTTCTGTGCTCCCACTATATATCAATATATCATCAAAGTATACCACCAAGAACGTTCCAATGAATGGTCGAAAGATCTGATTCATCACTCGCATAAAAGTACTAGGTGCATTCGAAAGACTAAACGGCATGACCAGCCACTCATACAATCCTTCCCGTGTTTTGAATGATGTCTTCCATTCATCACCTGGTCGAATTCGAATCCGATGATACCCACTCTTCAGATCAATCTTTGAAAAGATAGCAGCTCCATTCAACTGATCTAACAAATCATCCAATCTAGGCATCGAAAATCTGGACCTCACTGTAATCTTGTTTAGTGCTCGACTATCTGTACACATTCTCCAAGTTCCATCCTTCTTCAGCACTAACAAAGCTGGTACTGCACAAGGACTTAAACTTTCTTGTACACGCCCTTGTTCAAGTAACTCCACTTGCCTTCTCAATTCTTCGTGCTCCTTTGGACTCATTCTTTAGTGTGGTCTATGCGGTAACACAGCTCCCGGAACAAGATTAATATGGTGTTGTATGTCTCTTAACGGTGGTAACTCTGTTGGCAATTCTTCAGGAAATACATCTTCAAACTCCTTCAACACTGGTTTAACTTCTTCAGGAATTTCAACCGCTTCACTACTTTCACGTTCAATTAATAGAAATACTTAAGGTTCCTCCTCTACTTCTTTGACAAACTCCTTCAAAGATAACAGAGTCTTTAGTTCTTCGATTTCCTCCAACTTGCTTTCACTCTGTTGTTGTTGTTTAGGAACTAAAGTGATTTTGGTTCCCTCAAATATGAAACTATAGCAGTTAGTCCTTCCATCATGTTGCACAGCTCTATCGTATTGCCATGGTCTCCCCAACAACAAATGACATACATCCATATCCACAACATCACACCAAATTTCATCTTTATACTTCTTTCCGATGGAAAAAGTTACACAAGCTCTTCGACCAACCTTCACTTCCCCACCTTTCCTCAACCAAGCTAATTTGTAGGGTTTGTGATGCTTCTCAGTCTTTAACGCCAACTTCTTTACAGCTTCTGTAGAGATTATGTTATCACAACTTCCTGCATCTATAACAAACTTGCAAACTCTTCCCAAAATAGTGCACGTTGACTGAAAGATATTACTCCTCAACCAACTAGTCTCCTCTTCCTGCTTTGGCGTCAAGCAAGATCTCCTCATCATTAAAGAATATCCTTCATCTCCCGCCAATAATTCTTCTTCCTCCTCAACTTGTGGTGAATTTGAACATTCTACTTCTGCATCCTCATCCTCAACCTCAGTAACCATCGCTCGCTTCTTTGGCTTCGGACATTCATTGCTTTTATGATCAAACTCCTGACAGTTATAACACTTGAAATTGTTGTTGACCTTGGTCTTAGCAACTTCATTGACAACCGGTTTTCCAATAGCCTTGGAAACATTCGTATTGCTACTAGCCCATTTCACTTGATTGTTGGAATTTGCAAACACACCACCTCCTCTTCTACCTTGCCTCTCCCAAGCTAGAGCCTTTTGGTGTGCTTCAGCAACGGAACTTGGATCGAACATATTCACCATATCCTGAATTTGCATCCTCAATCCTCCAACAAATCTAGCTGTCAATTGTTCCTCTATCTCCATGATATCATTTCTAGCAATCAGTTGATAAAACTCATCTGCATAATCATTTACCGACTTTGTTTCCTGTCTCAAATTCTGTAAGCGCTGATACATAAGAGATTGATAATTATAAGGTAAGAAAGTAGCTTTCATCAACTTCTTCATCTTCTCCCATGAAACTATCTTCGACTTTCCCATTCTCTCTCGCGTAAGTTTAGTTTGTTGCCACCATGACATAGCTCTTCCCCTCAATCGTGTAGCAACCAACTTAACTCTACGATGCTCGGGTACTTCCTTGAAGTCAAAAATTTCTTCAACGTTTGATATCCAATCCAGAAACTCTTCCGCAATCATTCCACCTTTGAATTCTGGAATTTCAGTCTTCATCCCCGACTCCCACCGACGATCATCTTTTACATCCCGGTAGTGATTTCGTACTTGGTCTCGATCTCGATAATGAACACTTCCTCTATCACCATCTTCATCATAATCAAATGTACTTCGATATCGATCTCGACCATCAACATCTCTACGATCACGCATATCTCCTCTATTATTTCTTTCATCATCACGATATGGCTCATCTTCAAACTCACCTGGAGTTCTTCTCTCTTCATTTCTATACTCATGGTGTTCTCGTCTCATTGAAACTGATGATTTCCTTCTATCTCGATAAGATTGTGGTAACTGCCTCCTCGCTTCCGTAACCGATGGCGAAACTCTGTTTCCTCCATGGTTCGAGATTGGTGATCTTCTCCGTTGACTTTGATTCATATCGATCATCAATTTCTCGAATCTACCAATTCCCTCATCCAACTTCTCATTGAATTTATTGCTAATTCGTTGTTCCATTTGTTCAGCATCTTCTCTTTTATACAAATCTTCAACATTTTGATGACGATTAGCTCTTCTCGGCGGCATGGTAGAATCTTCAACAAATCCAAATACTTAACTCTCGGCTTGAACAACTTAGCTCGGATCTGACACTGTTAGGCTCGGCTCCAACTAATTCAAACTCGGCCTTGATCTACAAAGTGATGCACAACTCCAGAACTTCCTCTTTACTCCCAATAGGCTCGGCTTAGCTATGATTGGCTAAGTCTGGCTCTGATACCAAACTGACGCATCAGATATTAACGAATGACAACAAAATGAAGATTTCGCGTCAAACTAACCGATGAAACGATTAGTTGAAACAAGATAAATCGATGGATTGAAAATACCGAATGCCCAAATTCGTTGATCTCGAGAGATAACGAATTCTAGCTATCTCCAACACGTTGATCGCGCACGATACCGTGTTAAAAGATCTACGATTCTTCTACGTTGATCTCGCGCACGAGATTCCGTGAATCAGCTTCAAATCCATTGATTCGACACTCGAATAACCGAAAATAGAGAAAGGAGACAACGCTCAACTTCCAATTTCAAAGAGGCACAAAGCACTCAAACAAAGTTTTATTCAAAATCAACTCCTCAAGTGATACAACTCACCCGCTATTTATAGGATTTACACACAACAAGCACGGCCGACCTAACAGGTGCCGACCTACGACCTAAAACAACACGACCCAACATCCCTCGAGTTACAACACACGCGACCTATCAGTACGTCACACGACATAACATCATATGCCACATACAAACGACATACGACCTAAGAAAATACAAATACAACACATCAAACCGACTCAACGACTTAACAAACAACCTATATGCGACATAACAGAAAATACAGCACGAGCAACTCAACAATGTAACGACCTAAGAACATAATCTTCAGCGACTTAACATCAATGCACATCTTCAGGAATCTGTGACTTATCAATAAGTGACATAACACATCAGCGGCTCGTTCGCGACCTAGGCATGCAACGACTTAACAAAATAGCTTTTGAACATTTGGAGCGACTTAAGAAGGTCGTTCGCGACCTAGCGACTTAAGGAGGCTCGCGACCTAAGTGAGCTCGTCCGTGTTAGGTCGTTACATAAGTCCTTTTGAACCGTTAACTCGTTAGGTCGGTTTTCATGTCTCGTTAGGTCGTTTATAGTTGGTGAGCGACCTAAGTTACTTGTGGTGAGCGACTTAATATTGGAGCGACCTAAGGCCCACGGTCTTTCACATTGCACTGCAACACTTAGATCGTTAAGTCGTCTTTCACATTGCACTGCAACACTTAGATCCTTAAGTCGTTCGCGACTTAAGGCAATCCAGCTAACATCCTGTGCTGCATCAGCTACTCTGATTAAAACTCGATTGAAATTATATCAAATTGTCTTCAAAATCACATAGAATCAATTCATACTATTGTGTATTGATTCAGTATTACTTTCTTATTGTTTTGGAATCCCGTCCCTCTCAAATCAAAGAACATACTTCTGTTCAAGTGGCTATAAGATCCGTTGTATCCAAAGTTTAAGAAATTATCTTTGGAAAAACCATCAAACTCTATTCGCATTTTCTTGGGTGTGATTGTTTCCCGTTCAAATCAATTTTATGTGCTTAGATGCTTGGAAATCCAAGTATATGTGCTTATAGCATGTTCAAATTAAGTGGGTGTGCCCTGAGTCTAGAAAATCAAGAGGGTTTGTCTTGCAGCCTCGAAATCGAGATTGTAATTGGGTTTGCCTTCTGCCTATTTAAAGATTGGCATTGGAAAATTAATATGTACAAGCAATTATAATGGACCGGATGTAGGAGAAATCCAAACCAGTATAAAATCCCAGGTGCCATCTCTTTAACTCTCTACTTTATTTTATTGATTTATTTTTATATGTGATTGCATCTGTAATTGATTGTGGATAAAATACTTTGTTGAAAATCTATGATTCAATATCAAACTTAAAAGAATTTTAGAAAGATTTATAGAAGTTAGAAAACACCGTTCACCCCCTCTAGTGTTCAATTAGCCTTAAGATCCATAATTCTGCAACCCATGTTTGGTATTGGAGAACTAGGTTTTTTGTAACATCCCTTATTTTGAGCTTCAAAACTAAGCATTATAGATGTTGCAGTCATTTATGGTACTAATTTCTGGTGACAAAATGCGATGCTTTTTAATTCTATTAATAACATCAAAGCATAAGAAATTTTTTTAAACATAATTTCAAAACAAACTTTCAAATTTCATTTCAAAGACATAATGTAATATTTAGTACATACTCCCAAATGTTGCTTAGATTCAGATTAAATATGCTTATTACAAAATACTCTAAGAGCGACATACGAAGATGCCCCCTTGGTTGATCAGAGTTACTAATAAATAGTTATAACATTTTTTTACATACACTTCAACAAAATAACTTCAACATAGCAGATTAATAATATAGATAGTGATAGAGTTAGGATTATGTCCTAGGGGAAATTATGTAATTTGTTACATATACCTAACTTGGCAATCAATCTTGTTCGAATAAAATGTGTTTTTCTTTCTATTATATACTTGAAACAATATGTTATATTAATTAATTAATTTAATTAAAAGTATATTTAATATAAGATCCATAAATGATATGTTTTTGTGATAGTAGTTACAAAGTGTTGTAACTGTAAGGAATTCATCATAATGAAAACAAATATACCATTTTAAATATTCCTAGTCAAGATGCATCGAGATTGGATATCAATTTATCCATTGAGACTAAAGTATGTAATGCACTTCAGATGTTGGACAGTGTATTACTCGTGGCTATTAGGGGAACCAATGGGTTACGTACCAATATTTACTGGATAATTACGGAATAACTCACTCGATAGTTTACTGTTAGTTAATAAAACAAAGGTTAAACAGAAAATATCGATGTGCTTGATTTACACAGTTCGCTCGACTTGACAATATTGTGGATCTTTAATATGAAAGCTCCGCTTTGATTATAGCCAAATTATGGTACAGCGTCCAACGAGTGACTACAGTTGGGTCGAGTAGAAGTATTGGAAGCGAAGCACTATTCAAGAGAGGATTTGTCTCCTCGGTTATATAGGGTTAGTATCACGGTCAACTCAAGTCAACTTAAAGTCAAAGTCTCTAGCCAGAGCATTTTCGGTTAATAATGTTGAACTAGGGACTTAGCGTTTAGACTACAAAGTTGAATATGGATGATATTGGAATTTTGACCATTACCAAATTCCGTAAGTCCAAAGTGATACAGTTTTAATGATGAGAACTGATGTATATAAATATCACTAAAGGGTAACACTTATTAAACTAAAATGAGATTTTAATAAAAATGAGTAAGCGATAAATTTGGCCATAATGTCACACTACCTGCTAAGTGTTGTGTGAATGTTAACATTCGAGTAGTTCAATATTGATCGCTAATCAAATTTACACACAAGAGTCATACAACCAAAATAATGAATTCTTTTAGACCAAACGATTTAATTAATTTGTAATTGTTATAAATTGATTAATATTTATGAAATATTAATTATGAAACTTGAATATGGTTTGAGAAATAAATACCGTCGTGTATATGTTTATAATAGTTATAAATATATTGAACGATATAGAATATCGAAGTGATTAAATTATATTTAATTGGGCAGTATTTTGACTCGGGATTAAATAGGTTTAAGGCTCTTCACTAGGGCTGCAAATTTCGACTATGGAAAGGATTAGAGGCGGCTAAGACATAGGTAATGGGCTTGAAGATGCGTGGTTAAGATTAAATGAGAAAGCGTAAATCTGATCTACCTATTTTTCTCTCTTATGCAACTATAAATATGGATCTCTAAACCTATTCTCGATCTCTTCTTTGGCCTCCATTCTTCAGCTTCCTTCCAGTCGAAACATAGATCCTAACCAACCCACTCAAATCAAATTCAAGTTAAAATAAAACCATTCGATAGTGGAAGGTCGTTCTAGACTAGCAATCTAATAGATCGGAAGATACTGGAGAAGGGAATTCATTGCTTCTATGTGGACTCAAAGGCGTCATCAATTGGTAATATTTATTTCATATTATAGGGATTATATCATATTCTATGATCTATAATTGAGCAATTCTAAATCTATACATACATACATACATACATACATATATATATATATATTATTGCTATATATCTAGTTAGGTGAGATTTTTTTAGGTATATGTACTTGTCACAAATTAGTTTTGTTATGTGCATGATTTTGTTATAGCATTTTTAATTTATGTACAAACAAATCTAATTTACGGTACAAAATCAAATTTTGTTATGATTAATTAATATGTGTGTATATATATATATATATCTTAATTTGTATCTATATAAATGTATATTTCACTCATATTATTATTTACATGTATATATCGTTTCAAAAAATTTCTTGTACTTATTTATATATATGATGAATTATGAAATTCGAAAAATGTATTATATATATTATAATTAACATTTATTGGTTATATTATTATTAATAAAATAATTATTATTTACAAAATTTATTTTTATATTTGTTAGATTACTACATCTACGTAGAAACGCTTGAAAATAATTTCTGATTATTTTATCAGAAATTAATATTGTAATAATTAAATTTATTTCTATTACATAATATTTAATTTATAACAAAATAAAATTTTATCCCTAAAAATTCCCAAATTTTTTCTAACCTTTATTTTGTGATCTTGGATGTTTTAAAATTTTAAAATATGAGATTTAGACAAGAAATTATTTTATATTAATTATTTGTAAATGAAAATATTTATTAATTAATAGATAATTAGTAATTAATTATGTAATTAATTTTTTATGCAAACCTATGTTAATTTAAGCTAGAGATAATTTTAAAATTATGTTTATGTATATATGTATATAATTATACTTTAGTATGTATTTATGTGTGTGTGTGTGTATATTATACCATGGATTTATTTATATTTATTTGATGTATTTAATATATGTATATTATTTGTATATATATATAGAAAATATAAAACAAATTGTTTATATATATATCTGTGTGTACGTGTGTGTGTGTATATATAAAGTCATGTATGTGTTCAATTTCCTACATACGTATACACACACACAAATGTTTTAAATTATTAATTATAATATTATATGTATATGTATAAATAAATAAATACATAAACAGTCACACATACACATACGTAACATAAAATTTTGTAACATTTAATAATGAAATATGTTTTATAATATATATATATATGCACATATTTAGATAACATATAATACATACAAAATGAGGTAATATGTGTGTTGCGATATAAATCTCAATATTTAAATACGGGCATATTATACCCTTCAGGATTATTATATTACACATGCACAGACACATATATATGTATATTATAGATGTATATATAAATTAAATCAAAATTAATTTTATATTATAAAATATTTAAATTTAAATAAAATACATGATTTTATTTGAAATAAATAGAAATGTTCTAAATAAATTAGACTACATAGGCCTAATAAAGATTCAATAGGGTAAAAAAAATTAAAATTCACCTATAACTTCCGATGCGGGCTAGCTCAGTTCCAACAATGGTATCAGAGTCCAATAGCATATGTAGTCTAAATTATTCATATTAGGGTTAACTATTAAGCTCATAGCCCAAAATTTGGCCATAATAAAAAAGGCCCAAATTTGATTTGGGCCGTAGGATAATTTCAAATTGTTTCGAAAGTAAAACTAAAAGTTTTAAATTTAAAAGATTAAATTTAAAATAAGAAAAATATTATAAATTTTCAATTTTTTTTGAAAAAAACATAAGATTTTAAATTTAAAAGTTAAATTTAAAATAAGATATAAATAAATTATAATACTTACAATATATTAAACAATTCAAAATGTTTAAAAACAAATATATTGAATTCGAAAATTTTATAATTTATTAATTAGATTAATAAAATAAATTAATTAAATAAGCTAATTGATAATATATATATATGCATGTATTATATATTATGATCTATGTTATGATATTTTAAAATGTATAGAACAACATAAGTAAACATGCATGTATATGAATTAAAATCTTGAAATCAATATAGTTAATTAAAATTATTTAGTTAAATAAATTAATTAAAAGCTTGTTAATTGAATAAATTAATTAAAGTTAATTAATTAAATGAATTAATGGTTAATTAATTAAATGAAATAGTTAAAGGTTAATTAATTAAATGAATTAATTAGTTCTAATTATTTAAATTAATTAATTAAAAGTTAATTATATACACATATATATGATATTTGTGTAATATTATAAAGGGTATAATATGTAATAAATATTTGATATAAATATTATGTTAAAATAATATAAAATTAAATTAAATGTTATTTAACTAGAATTAATTAAATAAGATTTAGATAACATAATGTTATACATAAGAATATTATACACATAATATGAAATATAAAAGTTGTATAATAATAAAACTTATATAATATGAATGCATAAACCAAATGTGGAACATTAAAGAAGCCCTAAACAGATTTAAGGGATAAATACATATGTATTGTGCATATACCGTGAATTCAAATGCATCCAACACTTGAATCAGGAGGTTATATGATAAGAAATACATTATTCCATATGTCGATATCGGTCAATATAATGTATTGAAGATTACAAAGCTTCAATACAATGTTGTCCTTTGCCATATATATTAATAAATTACTTGCATAGTCTTAGTTGTTGAGCAAACTCAAGATAGGGATATTATGTGTAGTATTATTGATATATTGAGTAGATGAGGTAAGACAACTATATGTATTTATTGAGCAAACTCAAGGTACATATACTACACTTAAGCCATCACGACATGGTAGGTACGAGTGAATAATCTCTTTCGATTTGTTGAGCAAACTCAAGGTCGAAATGAGATTAAGACAATGATGATGGGTTAGGAGTTTTATGTAATACAACCGATAAAGAGTTATCTATCGTCCGTGGAGCTATGATTTGTTGAGAAAACTCAAGTTCGGATTTCCATGATGGACGAATCTAAGCACCAACTAGTGAAGTTGAAAGGCTTCTATGTTTCGCTTAGGATTTGGTGAAACATAAAAGACTAGTGGGAGTCTTATTAGAAAAATGAAATGACAACATTTTACCTTTCTAATATTGTAAGAACATATGCTATATAATGTTATAATAATCTATATTGATAAATTTGTGCAGTTAATAAGATTGGTAAAATGTTTATCAATTAAGATATACAAATAAATTGAAGATTAACACATAGAAATATAACATATACTTATCAATAAAAACTTATTGCATGTTAACATTCCAACATCCATGCAAGTGCCTAATTTTACAACTACTAAATAAACTCGTAGTTTGGTTACTTACACGTTTATTTGGTCGAGACCGTGTATTGCATTCTATGAGTTTTGAACTTCGAAAACAATACAAGATTATGGATCTTTGATCCGTATGTAATCATGTATAAATGTTATATGGTGAACGGTCATAGTCTGTAATGTATAGTATTTCGATGAAATTTATTCATCTGAAAGTTTATTAACTTTAGTGCAAGATCGAGTATTCCATTTGATTGATTACAAAAAGGATCGTATTATGTTATATGTAACACTAGACCAAAACTACAATATATATCTAATAACTTGATCATTGAACTGTCAGTTTGATCAGTTTACACAAAGCGCAACATACTTGATGTCCTTAAAAGTTTAGGATAATAGATTAAGCTTTTGTAAAGAGTTCGTTATGATATTGTAGTAAAGGATTTCTTTTGAATGGTTCAATTATTTAGAAAGGAAACAAATGTATAAGAGTAGATACGATTAAAGGTACAGTTGGAATGAAGAGAAGGAAGGCCACTTCTTCTTCATAAAGAAACATCGAAAACGAGAATTGAAAAATAATAATTGATACTTAATATTTGAATAAGAAATATGATTTCTATTCCGAAATGTGCTTTCGTATAGAAATTGTTTTCTATAAGATTTATTTCAGTGACTTCAAGATAATTGATCATAGAACTCTCAACTATAAACTAGTTACAGTATATGAAATAAATAAACTATATTAAGTGAATGATGGACCTCCAAATTTAGTACACTATTTAGTAATGGCGGAAATAGTAGGAGCATGCCACGTAGCACTTATTAATTGCATCAAATTACAAAAACTTTTTTGTTAAACATAACAAATATTATTTATGAAATAATGAATATTTTTCCGTGTTGACCGAAAATAGACATAGTTATATTTCAATGTGAATATTATGAATATTCAATATGAAATAAAAATATGATGTGGTAATTGTTTTCATAACGAATTTGACGCATTGGAAAATACTATAGTTATTTACAATTATTTTGTAATTATAGACTAAGACGTAGTTTTGAGAAATAATATGAATATATGATTATGAGTCATATAATACTAGGTAATTATATCTCAAATAAATAAGTGCAATGCACCCATTTAGTGGGAGCATCATGAAAGTTGATGAACTCTTTGGATTAATACATATAGATGTATGAAATTAAAGTCCACTAATACCAAAACGGTTCCACATACTTCGCCATATTCATCGATGAGTTATTACCAACATGGACATGTGTATTTGATACATTTGTAGCGTGTCTATGTAAACTCATAGAATATACAATTGAAGTAAATAATGTAACATGCGATAGCAATGATTCAATTTAATTGAATATGTGAGTATATTAGAAAATGTTCCAAACGTACCTAAAAATGAATAAAGATTCAATTTTAAAAGTCAGTCCCCACTTTAATATATAATGATGTATCGATAAGAAGTAATCGAACTTTGCTGAACAATGTATGATTAATTGTGAGTGAAGTTTAGTTATTTCTTTCTATAAGGTCATTTACTTTGGAGTAGTACACAAGGTTAATATAATGTCATCTAAATAATAGTTTATAAAATCATACAAGATAAGGATTAAAAGAAACCCCAACATATCCTAGGCTAAGGAGTTGGTAGGTTGTGCAAGTCGAAAGTTTACACGCAGTAAATTTTTGTGAGGGATCATGTATGAATCTCTCCAAAAGGAGTTTGGGAAAGTCTGTCATTGGATGAAATATTTACGTTTTGAACATAATTTTTGTAAACTAAAAACTAAATCAATTTTATGTAAAAGGTAATTCGATAAAGTGTTTATGAATACATGTTCCATTGTGCTGAGAAACAATTGTTGTTTCAAGATACCAACTTCATTGTAAAGGATTTTCTTTGATAAATTATTGGATGTAAAATGGAATTGGATACAATCCAAAGATAAAAATGATTATGTGAAATGAAATGAAATGAAATTAACTAATCTAAGTGAACACAAGCATTAGTGTATCTAATAAGTATTCTCACACATTGAAGAGAAACTATGAGTTTATTATCAATATTGAAAATAAACGATCATTGGTTTTTTAGTTTAATTGTTAAGAGCGTTGACTCTATTATATGTTATGATGCGAAGATCCTGAAATGAATTCTAAGTACATTATCAGAATATGATTTTGGTAGTTGCAACCGTAGGGATATGATCCATCGGCTATGATTGTGTCTTTATGAGCAAGACTAATATACTTAGGACTAAATGAGAAATGTTCTAAGAATCATCTCATAAATTTCAAGCACTGAAATTAGCATGATAGATTCTCATTCAGTATGATCAGGTTATTTCGGATTTACTCACAGAATTATCGCTTTGTAATACTTTGTATTTGGTACATATGGGATGAAATGGAAAAATTCCGAACAATAATTTAGAATAGACAGTTTGCAAATAACACCAAAGTGTCTCGAACATAGTGGGAGCGATATTTAGGTTTTTTATTGTTTGAATATGATCCAAGAATTGATACGAAAGCATCATTCGACAAGCATAAACATTGAACAAGTGTTTTGATAGAAATATCAAATAACTTTGATTGTCAATCAAAATGCGGAGGAAGCTGTGCTCATAAAAAAGGACATTAAACAGTATAATGATATTTCTAAACTGTAAGTAAACAATACATTGCTTATTTTAACGATATACTTGTATTAAAATTAGTCTAGTTGTTTTAACACTCGGTCTTGGATGTGTAATTGATTGCTTTTATAGCGAGTATAAAAGATATTGGGAGTGACACAAATCAATATGCAAAGACACTTTATTAAACTGTTTAATAAGGAACATGTGAGATGAGTTCCTTATGCTTTAACAATATGAATTATCATACATGTTATGTTATTGTTTATGTTTTTGATATAGAAAGCAAATATCAAATCCGAATTGATACCACTAAATGTTTTTTGAGGTCTTCTCACGTATTTCATAAATACTGGAGAATTGTTTACAAAAATAGTGAACTCCTTATGAAGCAATGTTCTGACTTAAATTCTCGTAAGTGATATTGAGTATAATATGTCAATAATAAATTCATATTAATAATTTTTAATTTGGAAATGTTTCGAATGAAAGAATATGGTCGGTTCAATGAAAAATGCTATGCATATCGCCTTGGGTAGTGCCACGATAAAAGTAATGTACATAAATGCACAAAATTTATAATTGAGCTGAGGATGGTTCCAAATGTTGAGAATCTCATGGCATTGTTATATAGTGCAGTGTCATGAAATTGTTCGTAATAGAACTTAGAGCTCACTAGTAGTCAAGAGACATTATCCAGATTGTTTTACATGATAAAGATAGTTTATCAACATCAGAGAGAGTTAATCGACAGAGTAGATGATTAAAACATAATATCACACCAGTTCGTTAAGGGACTAACCCGATTGGTTTTAAGAAAACCGTTTGGAGAAATTTGGATAAGATTCCATAATTAACACCAAGTGAAATGGGAGATAGGTAGAGTCAGGGTTCCTAGGATCACTTATGTAATTTGTCACATATATCCAACTGGTAATCAATCTTGTTCGAATTAAAAGATGCGTTTCTTTCTATTATATACTTGATATCATATGTGATATTAATTAAGTTAAAAATATATTTAGTAGACAATCCATAAATGATATGTTTTTCGTGATAGTAGTTACAAAGTGTCATAACCGTGAGCAGTTTATCACAATGAAAACAAATATATCATTTTAAATGTTCCTAGTCAAGATGCATCGAGACTGGATATCAATGTATCCGTTAAGACAAAACTACACAACGCTCTCCAAATGTTGGATAATGTATTACTCATGGTTATTCGAGGGCACCAAGGGGTTATGTTCTAATAGTTATTGGATAACCATGGAATGACTCACTTGATAGTTTTCTATTGGTTAATATAACTAAGGTCAAACAGAAAGTATCGATGTGACTGATTTACATAGTTCTCTCGACTTGAGAATACTAAGGACATTCAATATGAAAGCTCCGCTCTGATTATAGCCAAATCAAGATATGGCATCCTTGAGTGACTATAGTTGGGTCGCGTGGAAGTATTGGAAGTAAAGTACTATTCAAGGGAGGATTCGACTCCTTAGTTATATAGGGTTAGTATCATGGCCAACTCAAGTCAACTAATAGTCAAAGTCTTTAGCTAGAGAATTTTGGTTAGGAATAATTATTACTATTGAATCAAGGACTTAATATTCGGATTACAAAGTTAATATTGGAATTTTGACCATTACCAAATTCGATAAGTCCAAAGTGATACAGTTTTGATGAAGAGAACCGGTGTATATAAATATCACTAAAGGGTAATGCTTATTAAACTAAAATGGGATTTTAATAAAAGTGAGTAAGAAATAAATTTGACCATAATGTCATACCACTTGCTAAGTGATGCGTGAACATTAAAATTTGAATAGTTCGATGTAAATTGCTGACCGAATTTACACCCAAGAGTCATACAACCGAAATGATGAATTCTCTTTAGACCACACGATTTAATTAATTTGTAATTTGTATTAATTAATTAAATTAACTAATAATTATGAAATAATAATTATGAAATATGAATATTATTTGAGAAATACATATTGTTGTATATATATTTATAATAGTTATAAATGCATTAAACGATATACGATATCGATAAGCGATTTAATTATTTGATTACCTAGTATTTTTGCTTGGGCTTAATTGGGTTTAAGGCCCATCACTAATGCTGCAAATTTAGAATTTTGAAAGAATTAGGGGCAGCTAAGACATTGGTAATAGGCTTGGAGAAGCGTGATTAAGATTAAGTGAGAAAGGGTGAATCCAATCTACCTATTTTTCTCTCTTATGCAACTATAAATGTGGATCTATAAACCTATTATTGATCTCTTCTTTTGGCCGCCATTCTTCATCTTCCTTCTGGCTGAAATTTAGCTCCTAACCAACTCCAAAACTCAAATCAAATTCACATTAAAATAAAACTATTCTATAATGGAAGGTGGGCGACTCCAAACTAGCAATCTGACAGACTGGGAAATACTAGAGATAGGAATTCATTGCTTCTACTTGGACTCAAAGGCATCATCAATTGGTACTATTTATTTCATATAACAGAGATTATATCATATTCTATGATCTATAATTGAGCAATCCTAAATCTATTCATAAATATATATATATATATATATATATATATATATTATTGTCGTATATCTAGTTAGGTGGGATTTTTGTAGGCATATTTAGCTGTCACAAATTAGTTTGGTTACATGCATTATTTTTTTATAGTATTTATAGTTTATGTATAAAAAATCTAACTTACTATAGAAAATCAAATTTTGTCATGATTAGTTAATATGCATGTATATATAAAAATTTGTATACATATAAATGTATGTTTCACTCATATAATTACTTGTATGTATATATAATATGTATATATTATTTCTAAAAATTTCTTGTACTTATATATATATAATGAATCATAAAATTCCAAAATGTATATATATTTCAAAATTAATATTTATTAACCATAAGCATTTTTTATTATACATAAAATAGTTATTGTTTCAAAAATTAATTTTATATATTTGTAAACTACTTATAACAGCCCAAAATTTAACCCATAATAATTAATTAGTTAATTAATAAAGTAATAGATAACTTTGTGAAATTATCAGAATTGAGCCATAAGAGTTGCACCATTATGTTTGTGGTAATTTTATGATCAATTTCCATATATAGAACGTCAGAATCTGAGTTAATATGAGCGAGAACAAAGCAAACAAGAATCAACGATATATATATATATATCTATGTCGACCATCCCAAGGCCTAGGTCGACCGACCGGTTGACCTGGCACTATGCGCGGTTGACCTGTAGGTCGATCTGCTTACGTTTGTGAGGCGAAGGAATTTTTCCTTCGTGCTGTACGATTTTAACACGTCAATTTTATTCTTTTTTTCAATCTGGTCCCTCCGTGCTACCATCCGATGGTTCCCATTCAGCCTATGACGTGGTTGCATCCTATTCAGTCTTCGATTCCAACGGTATGAGATTCACTTCTACCCCTATAAATAAGACCCTAGGACTAACACTTTTTTCCATTGTAGATTATCTCCACTTGGGTTCACCTTTTCAAGAAGGACCTTAAAAGGAATAATTTTTCAAGGAGAGGATCCTTTTAACTAAAATATTGTAGTACCCTCAAGTGGATTAGGAAGATCAAAACGGAAGAGCTTAGGACCACATACGAGTGATTGTAATTATTTTAGATTTCTTTAAGTAATTTAAAATAATAGGATTTCCAATAGTTGTAGTTTTACTACGATTTTTGGAATAACCTTTTAGTAGTTTATTTACAAATTTTTAGAATTATTTTTAGTCTATTTCATTTAGCTATTTTTTTCATTTAATTTTAGTTATTTCTGTTAATTATAGCTTTTCCATTTAATTACAGTTTATTTAGAGTATTTTAATTTATTTACTGTTCTTTATGCACGATTTACATTTTTTCCTATGCTTTGGATTTTCTTTTATTTTTAGTTTTCTTTTATTTCTCCTTCTTCTTCGCGTATGGATTAGAATAGATTAAATGAGAATATGGATTAAAGTTATAAGAATACTAAAATAATGGAAGATAAGATGTAAATTGTAAAGACTGTAATAAAAATGGAATTAAGACTGAGATTGAGTCTAATTATGATATTGATGTTAGAATTGGACTAATTAAAGATAATTGGCCTTGTTATAACTTATAATTACAACTACAAAGAGTATAAGAAAAAAGAAGCTTATTTTCACACTTAGACCTTGAGTTAACTAATAAGCATGATTATAACATAGGTTACAATAAGAAAACAGAACAATATGAGGATTATTTTAAGACTTAGGATAAATTAATAAGCATAGATAGTAAGAACAATAATAAAGGCTTATTTGAATAATTTATCTAAGTTAATAAGAAAAGAGTTAAAGTATGACCTGTACCAAATAACATTTTCCTATTTCTATGGACACGGTGTTTCACATAATCCTGAAGTGAGACGAGGGGCACACTTATGCTAATAATGGTAGTAATTGGTAAATAAGTAGAAGTCCAAATCATGGTTATTTGAGCGAAGAGGTGCAACTAGATATTGTTTAGATGACGGGCCATACCAATAACATTTCCCATATTATTTTTATGGACACGGTGTTTCACATAACCCTAAAGTGAAACAAAGTGTCTCACATAACCCTGAAGTGAGACGAGGTGTCTCACATAATCCGAAGTGAGACAAGAGGCATGCTTATGCTAGAGCTTGATGTAATAAGAAGATCCAATAGGTGGAACAAAAGGTAACATGAGCATGGTGGAAGTTAACCGTGCGACTTCCATTCGGGTGCTCAGTAATTGTTATGAGTTCCAAGCGGTTAGCGTGTGCCTTTCGTAGTCACCAATGTCTACTACGTAGGGAGCTTTAGCGTCCTATCCATAGTAGATTCTATGGAGTAGCAGACCAATCAAATGGTAGAATTTGGATTTCAGCCTAATTATAGGATTAGGAATTCAGCCTAATTAAAGCAGCTATCAAAGATAAGTGCAAACAATCACAGTTAATCGATTATGTCAATTTAGTTAATTTGCAGTTATTTCCAGCTTATCCCTTCTCTCTAGTTCCTTTGTTTACTTTTATATACTAGAACTGTTGTAAAGTCTAATGCTTTTACTTTGTTTAATGATTTTACTAATTACTATCATTCACCAGACTTTTAGTCCGACCCACTGCTCCATTTTTCGCTTTTCCCTCATTGCCAATCAGGGGCAAGGACGGTAGACTGCAGTTGCTTGGAGATTTCTTCAGAGGAGATTCTATCATGTGTTTCTTTTCTTCAGTTTTAGTTTTTAGTTCTTTTTGTTGAGCTGGCATTTTGTGAGGGATGTATTGTACTCTGATATTATTGATACTACGAATTTTATTTCGCACGACATAAGGTTATTTTGACGTTTGATGTATTTGGTATTTGATGACATTTTTTATTTATAAAGTTATTCTGAGGTTCTTTCTAAATAAATTATTATTATTATAATCGCTTCCGCTGTTTATATATTTTTGCCTTGTAAATCTTAGTCTCTGCTAGTTTTAGTTATACCTACAATGCAATATGCCTTTTAGTGAGCTCTTTTGGGTATACTAAGGGGTGTGCGGTGTTACATAAAGTATCAGAGCCTAAGGTTATAGGAATTCCTAAGAATTTATTTTAAAGGTAAAGTATTTTTCAAAATAACTTGTTTTAAAAGTAATTTTTAGAAAATAACTCTTAGAAATAGTTTTTAAGTATAAAAGTGTTTTTATAAAAATCGCCTCAAAGTCCAGTTCAAACTTCTTTCGATTGTTTCGAGCCTAAATTTTCTTTTCTTTGCATAGTATGGCTGATTGGTTCTGTAGAGCTACGGTACCAGAGGTGCATGTTCAAGCGTCTAATACAACATCAGTATGTGGATATCCCTTTAATCCACCTACACCAGCCGATTTTTCAAAGCTATGCAAGGACTTTGCTAGTATAGAAGGGAGAATGTTTTATTGGACAAAGGATTCTGAGGAGACCCGAGCTAGGTTGGAGGATATGAAGCGCAGGTTTAGGCTATTAGATTTGAAGGACCAACAGAGAGTTCAGCATACATCTTGGCTACTAAAGGGATAGCATAAAGAAGTTCCTAGATTGGAAAGCTTTAAAACGCCATGGTGAAAGGAGGATAAGGACAAGAGGAAAGGAGGAAGACCTTAGAAGCGGATCAATAAAAGTGGGAAATTCAATAAATATGGACGGGTTGGTCATTACGCAAGGGATTATAAGAACAAAAAAATGAAGGGTAGGTGTTTCAACTATGGGCAGCCCGGTCATCTTAGTAGAGCTTGTCCTTAGAGAAAGAGGCAGAGAGAAAGCGCACCTACGGTGCAGGTACAAGCTTTGGACGCAACACTTTCTAGTAGTGATTCAGATAGAGGTAGGAAAATCTCTTTAGATGGATTAATCTCTCTTTCTGATTTTCCCATTCGAACTCTTTTTGATTTTGGAGCATCACACCCTTTCATTATGAGTTCTTTTGTAGATTATTTGCACTTAGACATCTCTTTAGTAGTAGACCCAATTGTTGTTTCAAACCCCATATGAGGATCGATACATTTGTCTATGGTTTGTAAGGGTTTGAATTTTTTTTATCCTAAGCATGGAATTTGACGGTGACGCCTATGTATTGGGATTTTCGAGGTATGGGATGATTTTGGGGATGGATTGGCCATCCATATATAGAGCTATATTAAATTGCAAGAGGAGAGTTGTTAAAGTAGAGACATGTGGGGTAGGACTCTTGAGGTTTTTTACGACCCACAAGGGTCAGTTATGTTGAACTTCATTTTTTCCCTCGATTCATCATCAGCAGAGTTGGATTCCATTCCCGTCTTCAGAGATTTTCCAAACATCTTTGAGGAGGTTAGGGGACTGTCCCTTAAGAGTGAGATTGACTTCAGGATTTTTTTGACTGGTAATGCTAAGCTAGTAGCATTACCTGTGAGGCACATGGCACCTAGGGAGTGGAAGGAGTTGAGTAAGCAGATCTGTGAGCTTTTGGAGAAAGCTATCATGAGAAGAAGCATATCGGAGTGTGGAGTACCAGTTGTCTTCGCTACTAATGCAGATGGTTCTATTCGACCGTGCATAGATAATAGAGAATTAGATAAGCTCACGAAGAAGAACCATTATCCACTTCCCAGGATGGATGATCTTTTTGACCGGTTAATTGGATCTTCAGTATTCTCTTAGCTTGATTTAGCCACTGGATTTCATCATCTTAGGGTCGCTGATGATAGCATTGATGATAGCATTGATAAGACCGCATTTAGGACACCAGATGGATTCTTTAAGTTGTTAGTTGTGTCATTTGGGCTAACTAATGCAACTAGCCTATTTTGTAGATTTGATGAGCCGTGTTTCAAGAGATGTCCTAAATAAGTTCGTGGTGGAATTCGTAGATGACATTTTTTCAAGAGTATGGAAGAGCATGTTATTCATCTAAAGGAGGATCTTCGTACACTTCACGTTCATCAGTTGAGAGAAAAGTTCTTGAAGTGTCACTTTTGGAGTAAGTCAACGCATGGAAAGAGTTTGATAAATGGTTTTGTGCATCTAGTTTCGGATTGTGGTAATCCAAAGAGTTGTAGGCAAAGATTGGAGATGTACAATAGATGCAGTTGATAAGAAAAGAAGAAAGCCCTTGTATAGATAATTTCAAAAATTATAATTGCTTCAGATAAGTGGAATTAATAGAAATGCCTTAGGATAAATATAAGCATAGAAGAGGAGTAAAAGACTTAGTAAAGAAATGAGATTTTCGAGATTTAGGAAGGGTATTCCTTGGGTAGTAAGAAAGAAAACCTACTTTTTGGTTTAGCCCAATAAATAGAAATAGTTGAAATTAGAAAGATGAAAATATAATTGTTAGAATTGAAAATTTTCATTATTAAAATTTTCTTTTAGGAATACATATTGGGTTTTTGAAAAATGGTATGAAATTTAAATTTGTTTTTATATATATATTTTATTTAAAGTGAAATTCTTTTGAAAAATTATAGAATGTATATAGGTCACTGGTTTCTTTGTAAGTAAGCGGAGATTTTAAATATAAAAACCTAAAATTTATTAAGTATCGCAAACGTAGATTACAACATTTATTGTTGTAATAGATATTTTCGTGGAAATAAAGGGAACATAGACTATAATCTTACCGTTATAGTAAGTGACTCCCAAAGGAAGATGTGGTTTATTAGTATTTATTTTTAATTAAATTCATACACTAGTATTTTTGGGTTGTAGTAACAGTGTTTTACACAACATCTGTTTTAAAACCAAATAAAAATGTATTTTTAAAAGATAATTTCTAAGAATAGAAATAAAAGTGGTTTGCGAATACACCTATTAATCAAATAGGTATAAGAAAATGTTTTTGGTTATGGATATATTAAAACAGTTTTGAAGATGAGTTTTTCTAAATAGAAAATGTTAGATATTAGAAGATGTCTATCGTAAGAAAATATAATTTACACATACTTTAATCTATTGGAATGAAAAGAATAATGGTATAATTTTCTATAAAACCAATAAAAAGTTTTATGCAAGTTACAAGGAATGCATGGAAGAGATATACAAGGTATGAGAGCACATAATTTGTATAGCTTATTTTGAAAAATACAAAATAAGTTCATTGTAGTTTCACGTAAACATGAAATCCTTTTTTAAAAGGTTCATAGAAGATTTTAGCATTAATAATTTCTCATAGGAGAAAGTAGATCCAATACATTAAGATATGAGACTGCTAGGTGTAATAATAAAATGTTTTGAAAACACAAGAGGATATTTTAAAGATATTTTAAAAAGAAATGGTTTGGTGAAAAAGTAAGTAAGTTTTTGAAATGAAAATCTTAATAAAAGTATAATTTGAAAATTCAAAGTTTATAGAAAATTGAAAAGGTCTTTAAAAGAAAACGAGGAATAAGTTTTGGACTTAGAATTTGAAAGTTTTTTCCTCTGGGGTCGGGAAATAATGTAAATTCAAAAAGATGTAAGGATGCAAATCTAGAAGCATAAAATGTTAAGCAACCGAGTATTTTTGAATTTAAGAAGAACTTAAAGATAACACTTTTAAGGACAAAGATTTTGGGTTTGAGAATTTAGAAGCCTTAATTTTTGAAATAAGAGGATAATACCAAACTAAACTCTTAAAAGTGGAATAGATAGGAATCATTCCTTAAGGTATGATAGAAAAGGTGTAAGGCTATAAAGGAGACAATAATAATTACTTTTGGAAGTAATAATATAGTTTCCCGTAAGCATATAAGGCACTAGTGAGAATCTAGGAATATTGATTCATGTGAGTAGGCTAAAAAAGAACAGTAAAGTGAAATTAGTAAGACTGTAAGGCACGCATGGTCAAGGACGTGTATTTTTGATTTTGAAGAAACTCGGGAAAAGCATCTTCCTATGGTGGAATTCTCACATGATAGTAATTTTCAATCTAGTATTAGAGCGGCACCTTTCGAAGCTCTTTATGCAAGACCACGCAAGTCGCTTTCGTGTTGGATAGAGTCTTTAGGTTAAAAAGACTTCGGAGAAGACTAAAGTTGATTTTGAGAAAATTCGTATCTCATATCCGCATTATTTTGACAGTAATTTTTCGAATTTCATATTTCCATCTTTAGTTTTGAATAGGTTCTTTCCTTAATTATTTTTTAGGAGGATAGGACTTAGGATTTAACCTATGGATGGTCGGATTTGATGTAAACATATTATTAGAACATGTTATGTATGATGTATGCTAGTGATTGAAAGTGTTTGCTAATGGATGCTAATGGACGCATATACTTACACTAGGCACTATTATCTTTTAGGGATTGGCCTAACTAGGACCCTAGAGAATATACATATGGATGTGTGCGCATTTGCATTTTTATTTGTTTTCATGGTTGCTATAAATTGATGTTATCACATGGTTGTTGCATTTGGATGATGATTGAAGCACACATATAGAACTATCGGTTACCATTAGGAATTTTTGCATTCATTTGGATACATTGCATAGACATGATTGCATAAAAGGAGGTTAACTGAATCAGTGAACCATCTAAGCTTTTGCATTAACTAGAGACATTTACACTACACTAATTGCATAAGTAACATAAATCGCATTAAAAAACATAAGGACGATGGATGAATGGTTGATGATTGAGTAGTTGGGTGTAGATATTGGATGAAAACATTTAGTTCCTTCTTTTATCCATAGAGATTTCGAGGACGAAATCCCTTAATGAGGAAAGAATGTAACAACCCGAAATTTAACTCATAATGATTAATTAGTTAATTAATGAAACAATAAAATAACTTTGTTCAATTATGAGAATTGAGCCATGGGATTTGCACCATTGTGTCCGTGGTAATTTTATGATCAATTTCCATATATAGAATGTCAGAATCCACGTTAATATGAGCGAGATACAAAGCAAACATGAATCAGCAGTATATATATATATATATATATATATATATATATATATATATATATATATATATATATATATATATATATAGGGAGGTCAACCATCCCAAGGCCTAGGTCGACTGGCCAGTCGACCTGGCACTATGGGCGGTCGACCTGTAGGTCGACCCGCCTACGTTTGTGATGCAAATTATTTTTCCTTCGTGCTGTGCGATTTTAACACGTCAATTTCATTCTTTTGTTCAATTTGGTCTCTCCGTGCAACTATCCAGCGTCTCCCATTCAGCCTATGACATGCTTGCATCCAATTCAATCTTCAAATCCAATGGTTTGAGATCCACTTCTACCCTTATAAACAAAAACCTAAACCTAACACTTTTCTCATTCTAATTTTTCTCCACTTGGGTTCACCTTTTCAGGAAGGACCCTAAAAGGAATAATTTTCCAAGAAAAGAATCTTTTTAGTAAAAGTATTTTAATACCCTCATGTGGATCCAGGAAGACCAAAAGGAAAGAGTTTAGGACCACAGGTGAGTGATTGTAATTATTTTAGATTACTTTAAGTAATTTAAAATAATAGCGTTTCCAATAGTTATAGTTTACAACGAGTTTTGGAATTACCTTTTTAGTAGTTTATTTACAATTTTTTCGAATTATTTTCAGTCTATTTCTTTTAGCTATTCTTTTCTGTTAATTTAGTTTGTTTCTATTAATTATAGCCTTTTCATTTATCTACAGTTTATTTACAGTATTTTAATTTATTTATTATTATTTATGCGTTATTTACACCTTTTTCCTACACTTTGGATTTTCTTCTATTTTTAGTTTTCTTTTATTTCTCCTTCTTCTTCGCGTATGGATTAGAATAGATTAAACGCGAATATGGATTAAAATTATAAGAATACTTAAATAATGGAAGATAAGATGTAAATTGTAAAGAATGTAATAAAAATGGAATTAAGACTGAAATCAAGCCTGATTATGATATTGATGTTAGAATTGGACTAATTAAAGATAATTAGCCTAGTTATAACTTAGAATTATAATTAAAAAGAGTATAAGATAAAAGAAGCTTATTTTCACACTTAGACCTTGGGTTAAGTAATGAACATGATTATAACATAGGTTATAATAAGAAAACAGAACAACATGAGGCTTATTTTAAGACTTAGGATAAATTAATAAGCACAAATAATAAGAAAAATAATAAAGGCTTATTTAAATAATTTATCTAAGTTAATAAACAAAGAATTAAAGTAGGACCTGTATCAAATAACATTCCCCTATTTCTATGGACACGGTGTTTCACATAATCCTGAAGTGAGGCACGCTTATACTAAAGGTAGTAATTAGTCAATAAGTAGAAATCCAAATCACAGGGATTTGGGCAAAGGGGCGCAACTAGATATCGTTTGGATTATGGGCCATACCAACAGCATTTCCCCTATTATTTCTATGGACACAGTGTTTCACGTAATCCTAAAGTGAAGCGAGGTGTCTTACATAACCCTAAAGTGAGACGAGGTGTCTCACATAAACCTAAAGTGAGATGAGGTGTCTTACATAATACTGAAGTGAGATAAGGAGGATGCTTATGCTGGAGCTTGAGGTAATAAGAAGACCCAATAGGTGGAACAACATGCAACATGAGCATGGTGGCGGTTGCGCATGCGACTTCCATTCAGGTGCTCAGTAATCGTTATGAGTTCCAAGCATTTACTATGTGCCTTTCGTAAGCACCAATGTCTACTACGTAGGGAACTTTAGCGTCCATTCCACAATAGATTCTATGGAATGTCATATCTCGTTTTTTCGTACCCTTTGAATCGACAATAAACCACACATGTCCAACTCAAATTGCACGAAAAACGGAACATGGAGGGTAATAAAGAAAATAGACAGAACATAATCTCACATGAACAATATTGAACAAATATCTTTATAGTGGAAAACTTTTAAAATACATATATCCGAGTCTAACCTAAATTCAACTTGGATAGTTATAAACATCTGTCCTTACAATTATTGACAGACATTAAACAGAAACAAACAGATAACAGCGAATAATAGAATATGTCCATACGTAGATGAATATCTTCAACTCTCCTTGGGAAACTTCAACCGTCTTCGACTAAACCTGAAACTACTCGAATCTGACCCGAGTATTGAGAATACCCAGATCAGGCTTGATAAACTAGCGTGAGAAGAAACTCAATGATAAATAGCATTATTGTAACGACCCGTAATTTCGCTACTTTGAAATTAAGAGATTTCATTTGTTTTAAATTTAAAAAGGCTTAAAACTTAAATAAACAAGTTATATATAATAGATAATAATAGAGAAATTATTTATTCTTATAGTTGATAATTTAAAAAGTATAAATTTGGATTTTAGAACAAATCAACAAAAGTTAAGTTTTGTTAAAAATAAATAAATGCTAAAATAAATAGGTTTAAATATTTATTGAAAAAGATAAATCTTATTGAAAACATCTAATAAGGATAATAAAAGTATATTAAAATACTTATAAGTATGTTAATAATCGTTTTACAAAAATAACCAAATTTTGTAGCATTTTGTCAGTTTTACATACACCGTGAAATTAGAGATTTTGATATTATTTAAATATGATTTTAAAATATAAAGAGGAATTTTTTAATTTATTTAAAGAAGTAAAAAGTTCATTTTTAAATTTGGTTTACATAAATAAATAGTTTAACTAAAGCGTCAAAATGTGACCGTAAAACATTTTGTCGAAAAACGATGCTTTGTCGATTAAAAGTTGTCGCAAAGTCGTCGCACCTTTATTTTCTTATATAGAAACATATATTCAAATAGTATAAGTATTAATTAATTCACTAATCAAGTTTACTTTTACTAAATAAGTTTAGAAACTTCTAGAAAACAATTAAGAAAAAGTAAGCACAAAAAGACAAAAATGTCATTTCAAAGCAAAAGGTAAAACATCAAATCAAATAAACATACTTATTACTTACTTTACTTAATATCTAAGTGAAAATGACATAAAGTAATGATTTGAAATGTGGTGTTTAGTGTTGAAAAAAATAAGATTACTTTATAGGTAAGTAAGGTTATTTTGGTAATTTGGTAAAGAGATATTTTGGTAACTTACCACTTCATTTGTTTTTCTATAAATATCTATCACTACTTTCACAAAATTCACACTATTTCTACCTTCTTCTTCTTCCTCCTTGAAGATCTCTCTGATGGCTTTTTCTTCTCTTCCAAATGCTTACTAACTTTTTCAAAACCATATCAAATCAACTCCAAACACCATCAAACTTTGCCAAAGACCTTAGAATACCATTAGAACATGGTTGAGCATCTAAGAAGTAAAGAAATGATGAAGAAAGTGATGGAATAGGGTGAGGCCGAACTATCAAGAAGGAGGAGCAAGTTGTGAAGCTTCGGAGCGAGAAAAAGAGAAGGAAGTGTTGCCGAAATCACAAGGGAAGCCTACGGAAAAGATTTGGTGAAGGTAAGGGGATTTAATGAAGTGTTGGATAATATGAATGTTGGTAGGAAGTGAACGATTTGGTTAAAAGGTGAGTACTCTTATTTTCTAAAAAATCCATAAATTATTTCAAGAATAATGATTTAAAAGTTTAGTATACAATGGATGATTTAGTGGATGATAACTTGGTTGATATTATGGTTGATTTTATGTTTTTTATATGGATGATAACTTGGTTTGATAAATGATAAGAGAAATTATTAGTAATTAAGCATTGTTAATTATATGAGAATTAAATCCATACAAATATGTGTATGGAAGTTATTTAGTCTCTTAATGAATTTAAATTAGCTAAAATAGTTTAAATATGGTTTAAAATAAATTTGAAGTGTTTCGGGCAAGTTCCGAAGCAATTCACAAAATCGGTCAGAACTGAGCTTGTCGCGTAGCGGTAGTTCGTATATTTTGACCCGTAACTTCAAACTAGTGTAGAGAATGATTTATAAGTCATATTTCTTCGAAATAAAAATTCTTTGGTCCAAAATAATAATAGTTTTCCAACGAAGAAAGAAAATCAAGATTTCGTTATGTAGATTTTGAAATATGTCCAAAACAATTTTCTAAATACATCGCGGTTTTGCAGTTCGGAATCCAAAATAGAATTTCTTTATAAATGATATTTTTAAATGATTAAAAGTATGAAATAAATTTGATAAATCTATTAAAATGGTTTAAAAAAGATTTGAAATGGAAAATATGAATTCTCAAATATTAAAAAGTTGTTTTAAGCAAATTAGCTTATATAGCATTTTTTACAGCACTTTTATGCTGCGAATTCTATAGCATTTTGAATATGAGTTTAAACGTAACGATATTTCCTAGAACCAATTATGAATGTTTTTAAAAGAATAATTAAGTATTTTAAACGATGATTTGGAAGTTCAATAAATCATTTCTGAAATGAAGATTAATAACTAAGTATGCGGAAACGACTAGTACATTTGTCCCGCCTGTGAGATCTGGGATGATAAAAGAAGGTGTTTAACTAAGGTTAGGGATGGAGCAACCAGTGCCCTGAACTTACCTGGCCTATGTTTTCTCTTCTTAGGCGAGGGGTGGAACAGATTGAAAGGAAAGACCGGATGCTCTAAAAGATCATATTTAAGTTTTTTCAAGTTAAAAGACAAAGATATTCATGATGTAGGATTACTTGCCATTAGTCCCTGGAGGTGAAACTTACCATTAGTCCCTGGAGGTGAAACTTGCCATTAGTCTCTGGAGGTGAAATTTACCATATTTAAGTGGCAATAGTACTATGTTATGAAAATCTTTGATTTGCAAGAATATGATTTGAATTTATGAAAGAAATCTTAGATTAAGATTTAATGAATGATTTGGGAATATTTTCCCTAAGTTAAAAGTTATAACTTGAATATAACAAATCTTTGATTAAGATTTAATGAATGATTTGGGGATATTTTCCCTAAGTTAAAAGTTATAGCTTGAATATAAGAAATTTTGATTAAGATTTAAAGAATGATTTGGAAAGGTTTTCCTAAGTAAAAGAGAAAATGATTTGGAATTATTTCAAGATTTAAGAAAGGTTTAATAAATCAAATGATTTGACAAACGAGGCTTAATAATTCCATATACATTTGAAAAGAAATGGAATAAATTGAAAAGAATATATCTAAGAAAGATATTTGATTTAAATAAAAGATGAAGTAATGGATTGATGATTGATATCCATGTATGAACTTAACATCTTTTTAAAGTGATAATTGGCTTCAAAGGAATCGGAGTCGGAGTCGAATTTGGATAATTCCTATCTGAAAACCACTTCGAACCAATGTATATGTTCGAAAGTGAAGACAAGTTGAAGATGATGATTATTGAAGACCATGGATCTCCATAGCGTGAAGACTGCTTGTTAAACATCTCTGGTTGGCCCCCATTATAGAGTTATTTATAGCAATGGTCTCCTTGTGATGGAGATTTTTCGGATTGCAAGGGCTTCTTGCCTAGTAATGGCCGAGGAAAGTGCCTTCAGTTTCGTTCAGTCCTAAAACGAACTTGTATGGACGAATGTCCGACATTGCATTTCTAAGACACAACGTTTGTCTTTTACAAATGTACATCACTGGTGGCGGAGAAGGCAACGTCTCTTAGCTTAACACCCTCCTTGAGACGTACGAGCTCAAGGGTTGTATTTTTATGGAAGTCAAATAGTGATCAAAGGAATGGTAATGTGGCATTTAAAGTGGAACCTATTATGATCAAAGCATAATTTTGTATGAGAAGCGTGGCTTTGAAGAAATTGAGCGTAGCCTCGCGAGCCTCACACCTCGATTATGATGGGATTCTATGTGGTCAGATGTATGCTCGTATTCGAGATAATAGTGATTTGGGTCTGAGCCCTAGGTACCAGATACGTCTGGGCCTCATGGTAGGGATGCGCGAAGTCTGAGTCCTTGGATGTTATTCGCAGATTGCATATACTTTTAGCCATTTGTGTTGTTGTATAACGGCGTCTGAGTTATGGACGTAAGCCGTAAATACAGATTGATCTTTCCACTAGTTTCCTATCATGTTGGAAATCAAATCCCACTACAAGATTTACGATTTTGATTGTATTCCCAAAATAGCTGTAATGACTTGCAAACATTTCAGCTAACCCTTTTTGGTATCATATATTCTGTTCGGTGTATTCCGTTGACCCAATCCGGAATATTACCTTAGACTTAGTCCGGGTATTGACATCTTATTTGAATAAGTTTATTTGAAACGTGTTTACAAAAGTATGTCATTAAAAATAGTATCAAGTGATTTTTGGTATAAAAGTGTTTTGGTTATCATAAGGTAAAAACCCGTCCGTGTTTATGTATAGGCATGGTCCTATGAGACCCTTCTTTTCAAAGGTTTTAATAACATAGTCTTTTTAGATTTTGAGTATCTCACGCTGGTTTATCAAGCCTGATCCGAGTATTTTTCAATACTCGGGTCAGATCCGAGCAGTTTCAGGTTGAGTTGAAGATAGTTGGAGTTTCCAAAGGAGAGCTGAAGATCTTCACCATCGTATGGACGTATTCTATTATCCGCTGTGGTTTGTTAGTTTTAGTTTGATGTTTGTCAGCAATTGTAAGGACAGATGTTTATAACTGTCCAAGCTGAATTTAGGTTAGACTCTGATATTGTATTTTAAAATTTTTCGCTATAAAGATTATTATTGAAATAATATATGTTATTCCATTCGTGTGAGATTCTGTTCTGTCTTTATTTTCTTTCTACCCTTAATGATCCACTTATTCATGCAATTTGAGTTGGACATGTGTGGTTTATTATTGATTCAAAGGGTATGGAAAAATGGGCCAATACATTTGGTATCAGAGCTGAAGGTTAAGCGAGAATCTTGGCTTTGGTTGGGTAAAGACTCATCAGAGATAGGGTTAGTAATATCCTAGGATGAGTACCTCATTAGAGATAGGTTTAGTAACACCTTAGAATGAGTTTGATTGTAATATATATGAGCGCGTATTTGTTAGTGACTAATAAATTGTTTTGTGTTGATTTATCTATTGAGTGATTTATGGATTCTGATCAATGCGCCTGATCACCGTTATCGATGAGGATTTCTAAACACTTGAACAAGGCGAACCGACACACTGATTTTGAAAATATTGATAAATGAAATAATTTTACCTTGGATTATATTTTGAATATAAAGTATATATTTTGAAAAGATGTATAGTCAAAAATCAAGATTAGTGAAATTTAAATATGAACATCTTGTGATTAGAATTTCACAGTTTGACTATAGGATGTTTCACAAAGATTATCGATAAGTAAGAAATCTGATGAGGTAATTAAGATCTTTAATACCAATTCCTAAATAATAAATTAAGAAATGATAATGTTAAGTTACTATCAAAAATTGATCAATTGTTTGATTTAAAAGTTTAAGTACAAATACCTTGTGAATTAAGTTTCACGATTTGACTATAAGGTATTTAATAATAAGATTTGTTTAAGGAATGAACATATAAGATGAAAACGTATTTAAATAATAGAAACTGATTTTGTAAAATTTATATATATAAGGAATGAGAATTTAAGTTCGATTAAAACAATTCTGGTAATTTAAATGAAGTTAATTAATATAAGATAAAATGAATTTATAAGATAGGTTTTACAAAGTAATCTCTAAAGATTTTGAAAATGGTATTATTTCAAATATAAAAAGAGATAATAAAATAATTTTATTGGCTTGAAAATAAACTAAAAAATGGGCAAGTGATGTGTTCGGATGGTAAGCACTTCTCTTAAGTATTACTCTTCTTGTTAAGAGGATATATGATACTATTGGTAGTACTCAGTTCCTTGGATTGTTTCGGGGTTACACGATCTATATAATTTTATTAAGTTACAGAAATAATGTGAATCATTGATTAGTAATCTTTATAAAAGTATTTTAAACTAAAGATAAATTGGGATCGCTGATTGATAAGATAAAGCAGAATTCTCGATGATTTTGGACAGTCGAAAATTTCTGAATCATACATAACTGAGAGCTATGAAATTTAGGAAAATTTTTGGTAAAAGATTGTGAAATATTCCGAGTAATGAAATTAGATAAGTATAATTTATAAATGTGATTATAAACAAAATAGGAAATTATAACCTGGAAATGTTTCATTAATGAATTATAGCATAAAATAAGAATTTGGACTTAAGTCTTAAAAATATGATTGATTTTCATAAGTTATAAGATGTAATAAACTTAAGTAAGAGTTTTACGAATGATTTATAAATAGCAATAGTGTTAAAGGAAATATACAAAGTTAAAAGATGCGGGAAGACTCTTCTAAAGATAAATTATCTTTTGAGTGAAAAATGGTTTCTTTAGCATATTTTCCATTTATAAAATAAATGTTTGGAAATAAATAGTTAAAGGGATTATATAAAGAAGCACCTTTATAAAATGTTTGAGCTTAAGATAAAGTTTTTATGAAAGTTTTTTTGAAAGTAAGTAAACACATATATTATATGTAGATCATTTCATCACACACATTTTGATCTATGATTTGAGTACAGAACTTTGAGGTGTTTACACCTATTCAAAAAAGGATTTATCACTCGATTCTTGACGACGAACATTGATGAGGATTTTTGGTTAGATACTTGAGTTTTCTATCATATTTGAAAGCTATGCAAGAAAAGCAAAGGTTTCTGAGCAAAGAGCCTGATTAAAGTCCGCAATAGAAAATCGGAGGATCGATACTAGTTCGGAAATAAAGTTGTGTATTCGAATAGAAGATCGAATAAGGTATTTCATATGGATGATCTGCGTATATTATATGGTATTAAGTTTGAAGAAGGTTTTGGGCAAACTTTTGTTTTGGGTAATTTCGAGGACGAAATTCTTTTAAGTAGGGGAGTATGTAACGACCCGCAATTTCGCTACTTCGAAATTGAGAGATTTCATTTGTTTTAAATTTAAAAAGGTTTAAAACTTAAATAAACAAGTTAGATATAATAGATAATAATAGAGAAATTATTTATTCTTATAGTTGATAAGTTAAAAAGTATAAATTTGGATTTTAGAATAAATCAACAAAAGTTAGGTTTTGTTAAAAATAAATAAATGCTTAAATAAATAGGTTTAAATATTTATTTAAAAAGATAAATCTTATTGAAAACATCTAATAAAAATAATAAAAGTATATTATAATACTTATAAGTATGTTAATAATCGTTTTACAAAAATAACCAAATTTTGTAGCATTTTGTCAATTTTACATACACCGTAAAATTAGAGATTTTGATATTATTTAAATATGATTTTAAAATATAAAGAGGCATGTTTTAATTTGTTTAAAGAAGTAAAAAGTTCATTTTTAAAATTGGTTTACATAAATAAATAGTTTAACTAAAACGTCAAAATGTGACCGTAAAACATTTTGTCGAAAAACGATGTTTTGTCGTTTAAAAGTTGTCACAACGCCGTCACACCTTTATTTTATTATATAGAAACATATATTCAAATAGTATAAGTATTAATTAATTTACTAATCAAGTTTACTTTTACTAAATAAGATTAGAAACTTCTAGAAAATAATTAAGAAAAAGTAAGCACAAAAAGACAAAAATGTCATTTCAAAGCAAAAAGTAAAACATCAAATCAAAGAAACATAATTATTACTTACTTTACTTAATATCTAAGTGAAAATGACATAAAGTAATGTTTTGAAATGTGATGTTAAGTGTTGAAAAAAATAAGATTACATTATAATTAAGTAAAGGTTATTTTGGTAATTTGGTAAAGGAATATTTTGGTAACTTACCACTTCATTCTTTTTCTATAAATATCTACCACTTCTTTCACAAATTTCACACTATTTCTATCTTCTTCTTCCTCCTCCTTGAAGATCTTTTTAGTGGCTTCTTCTTCTCTTCCAAGTGCTTACTAACATTTTCAAAACCATATCAAATCAACTCCAAACACCATCAAACTTTGTCAAAGACCTTAGAATACCATTAGAACATGGTTTAACAGCTAAAAAGTGAAAAAATAATGGAGAAAGTGATGGAATAGGGTGAGGCCGAGCTATCAAGAAGGAAGAGCAAGTTGTAAAGCTTTGGAGCGAGAAAAAGATAAGGAAGTGCTGCCGAAATCAGAAGGAAAGTCTACGGAAAAGATTTGGTGAAGATAAGGGGATTTAATGAAGTGTTGGATAATACGAATGTTGGTAGGAAGTGAACGATTTGGTTAAAAGGTGAGTACTCTTATTTTCTAATAAATCCATAGATTATTTCAAGAATAATTATTTAAAAGTTTAGTATACAATGGATGATTTAGTGGATGATAACTTGGTTGATATTATGGTTGATTTTATGTTTTTTATTTGGACGATAACTTGGTTTGATAAATGATAAGAGAAATTATTAGTAATTAAACATTGTTAATTATATGAGAATTAAATCCATACAAATATGTGTATGGAAGTGATTTAGCCTCTTAATGAATTTAAATAAGTTTGAATACAAATTTGAAATGTTTCGGACAAGTTCCGAAGCAATTCACAAAATCAGTCAGAACCAAGCTCGTTGCGTAGCGGCAGTTCGTAGATTTCGACCCGTAACTTCAAACTAGTGTAGAGAATGATTTATAAGTCGGATTTCTTCGAAATAAAAATGCTTTGGTCCACAATAATAATGGTTTTCCAATGAAGAAAGAAAATCAAGATTTCGTTAAGTAGATTTTGAAATAAGTCCAAAACAATTTTCTAAAAACATCGCAGTTTTGCAGTTCGGAATTCAAAACGGGATTTCTTTATAAATGATATTTTTAAATGATTAAAAATATGAAATAAATTTGATAAATCTATTAAAATAGTTTAAAAGATATTTGGAATGGAAAATATGAATTCTCAAATATTAAAAAGTTGTATAAAGCAAATAAGCTTATACAGAATTTTTTACAGCACTTTTATGCTGCGAATTCTATAGCATTTTGAACATGAGTTTAAACGTAACGATATTTCCTAGAATCAGTTATGAATGTTTTTAAAAGAATAATTAAGTGTTTTAAATAATGATTTGGAAGTTTAATAAATCATTTCTGAAATGAGGATTAATAACTGAGTATGCGAAAACGACTAGTACATTTGTCCCGCCTGTGAGATCTGGGATGATAAAATAAGGTGTTTAACTAAGGTTAGGGATGGAGCAACTAGTGCCCTGAACTTACCTGGCGTATGTTTTCTCTTCTTAGACGAGGGGTGGAACAGATCGAAAGGAAAGCCCGGATGCTCTAAAAATCATATTTAAGTTTTTCCAAGTTAAAAGACAAATATATTCATGATGTATGATTACTTGACATTAGTCCCTGGTGGTGAAACTTACCATTAGTCACTAGAGGTGAAACTTGCCATTAGTCCCTGGAGGTAAAATTTACCATATTTAAGTGGCAGTAGTACAACGTTATGAAAATCTTTGATTTGCAGGAATATAATTTGAAGTTAAGAAAGAAATCTTTGATTAAGATTTAATGAATGATTTGGGAATATTTTCCCTAAGTTAAAAGTTATAACTTGAATATAAGAAATCTTTGATTAAGATTTAATGAATGATTTGGAAATATTTTCCCTAAGTTAAAAGTTATAGCTTGAATATAAGAAATCTTTGATTAAGATTAAAAGATTGATTTGGAAAGGTTTTCCTAAGTAAAAGAGAAAATGATTTGGATTTATTTCAAGATTTAAGGAAGGTTTAATAAATCAAATGATTTGATAAACAAGCTTAATGATTCCATATACATTTGAAAAGAAATGGAATAAATTGAAAAGAATATATCTAAGAAAGATATTTGATTTAAATAAAAGATGAAGTAATTAATTGATGATTGATATCCACGTATGAACTAAACATCTTTTTAAAGCGATAATTGGCTTCAAAGGAACCGGAGTCGGATTTGGATAATTCCTATCTGAAAACCACTTCGAACCAATGTATATGTTCGAAAGTGAAGACATGTTGAAGATGATGATTATTGAAGACCGCGGATCTTCGTAGCGTGAAGACTGCTTGTTGAATATGCTCTGGTTGGCCCCCATTATGGAGTTATTTATAGTAGTGGTCTCCTTATGATGGAGATTTTTCGGATTGCATGGGCTTCTCACCTACTAATGGCCGAGGAACGTGCCTTCGGTTTCGTTCAGTCCTAGAACGAACTTGTATGGACGAATGTCCGACATTGCATTTTTGAGACACAACGTTTGTCTTTTACAAATGTACATCAGTGGTGGCGGAGAATGCAACTTCTCTTAGCTTAACACCTTCTTGAGACGTACGAGCTCAAGGGTTGTATTTTTGTGGGAGTCAAATAGTGATCAAAGGAATGGTAGTGTGGCATTCAAAGTGGAACCTGTTATGATCAAAGCGTGGTTTTGTATGAGAAGCGTGGCTTTGAAGAAATTGAGCATAGCCTCGCGAGCCTCACACCTCGATTATGATGGGATTCTATGTGGTCAGATGTATGCTTGCATTTCCGATAGTAGTGATTTGGGTTAGCAGATGTTTTGAGCCCTAGGTACCAGTTCGTCTGGGCCTCATGGCAGGGATGAGAGAAGTCCGAGTCCTTGGATGTTATTCGCAGATTGCATCTGTTTTTAGCCATTTGTGTTGTTGTATAACGGCGTCTGAGTCATGGATGTAAGTCGTGAATACAGATTGATCTTTTCACTAGTTTCCTATCATGTTGGAAATCAAATCCCAATATGAGATTTACGATTTTGATTTTATTCCCAAATTAGCTGTAATGACTTGCAAACATCTCAGCTACCCCTTTTTGGTATCATATATTCTGTTCCATGTATTCCGTTGACCCAGTCCGGAATATTACCTTAGACTTAGTCTGGGTATTGACATCTTATTCGAATAAGTTTATTTGAAAAGTGTTTCCAAAAGAATGTCATTAAAAATAATATCAAGTGATTTTTGGTATAAAAGTGTTTTAGTTATCATAAGGTAAAAACCCATCTATGTTTATACATGGGCGTGGTCTTATGAGATACCCTTCTTTTCAAAGGTTTTGATAACATAGTCATTTTAAATTTTGAGCATCTCACGCTGGTTTATCAAGCCGGATCCGAGTATTTTGAATACTCGGATCAGATCTGAGCAATTTCAGGTTGAGATAAAGACGGTTGGAGTTTCCAGAGGAGAGCTGGAGATCTTCACCATCGATGGACGTATTCTATTATCCGCTGTGGTTTGTTAGCTTTAGTTTGATATTTGTCAGCAATTGTAAGGACAGATGTTTATACCTGTCCAAGCTGAATTTAGACTAGACTCTGATATTGTATTTTAAAATTTTCCGCTGTAAAGATTATTATTGAAATAATATATGTTATTCCATTTATGTAAGATTCTGTTCTGTTCTAATTTTCTTTCTACCCTTAATGATCCGCTTAATCGTGCAATTTGAGTTGGACATGTGTGGTTTATTGTCGACTCAAAGGGTACGAAAAAACGGGCCATTACAAGTGTCATATATCGGCCTTTAAATAAAATCCTTTGAAAAGAAAGAGTATGTCATAAGACCACGCCCGCACATAAACATGAAGGGATTTTTACCTTATGGTAACTAAAATACTTTTATATCAAAACATTTGTTATTATTTTTAATGACATTTTTTGAAAACATTTGCAAATAAACTTATTAATCTTCGCTGAAATCGCCACCACTATTAAATTCCAGCATACTTGGCTCTACAAACAAAATCGTAGGTCCTTATTGGAGAATGGATTTCCATACAAATGACCAGGTGAAGGGACTACCTTCCGATGGGTACACCTCTAGATGGATGTCCCGAGGCATAGAACATCTTCCATCTACCAACACATGGCTGATTTCTACAAAGGTATAACTTCTTGAGCTCGTATGTCTCAGGAAAGGGCGTTAAGCTAAGAGAAGGTGTTTTCTCCACCACCGACTGATATACTTTTATAGAGATCGCTCATTATGATTTGGAATGCAAGGTCAAACATTCATCCATACAAGTTTGTTCTAGGACCAAACGAAACCGAAGGAACCTTCCTCGGCCATTACTAGGCAAGAAGCCCTTGTGGTTTTGAGGATTTTCATAACAAAAAGACCACTGCTACAATATAGTGAACCGAGAGTTTATCCCCAATTAATCAATAAGTAGTCCCTCTTTATTATTCGTCTCAATATCTCTGTCTTCAATTATCTTCATTCTTCGAACACGTAAACTGGTTCGAAGTGGTTTTCGTATTGGAATCACCCAAATCCGACCTTGGTTCCTTCGAAATACAATGATCGATAAAAAAGCGAATATGAACACACAAGATTTATTTAGTCTCTTTTCACTTTAATTGTTTTTGGATGATTTGAAATCTCTTTCTTTTATCTTAGAATAATTCTAAGTAATTCATTCTTTTGCTTTGGATAATATCTCCCTCTCCTTTTATTTTGGAAAAATAAATACAATCCTTTTATTTTAGAGCATCCAAGCATTCCTTTCGATCTATTCCACCCCTCGCCTAAGAAAAGAAAATAGAGGCCAGGTAAGTTCAGGGCACTGGTTGCTCCATCTCTAACCTTACTTAAATACCTTGTTTTATCTTCCCAGATTTCACATGCGGGACAAATGTAGTAGTCGTTTTCATATACTCTGTTATCAACTTTATTTTGGAATCGACTATAAAATTTCCAAATTATCTTGCAAATGGTTAGTTTTTTTTAAAAAAATATTCACAATCGATTCAAGGAAAAATTGTTATGTTAAACTCATATTCAAAAAATTATAGAATTTGCAGCATAAAAGTTCTACGGAAAGTGCTATATAAGCTTATTTGATTTAAACAACTTTTAAACATTTAATAATTCATATTTTCCATTATAAATCTCTTTTAACTATTTAAATGGATTTATCAAATTTATTCCATATTTTTCCATAATTTAAAACGTTCATTTAAACAGATTTCTCGTTATGGTCACTTAACTGCACTAGCGCGATTTTTCTAGAAAATTGATTTGGATATATATCAAAATCTACTTAATGAAATTTTGATTTTCTTTCTTCGTTTATAAGATATGGATATAATAGTTCGGAATTTTCTTATCTTGAAGAATTCCGAGCTATATTCCACTCTATACACTCATTTGAACTTTTCAGCGTGAAATCACAAACTATCATTGCGCGACGCACCTAGTTTTAACTTATTTTTCAATATTTGAAATAACGTATTCGAAGTGAATTTTATCACTTAGAAAATCATTACGAATTATTTTATATCAATATTTCCACTTTTAAAGTATTTTAAATGTATTTTTACTATTTCCATATTATTATATTCCTATTATTTTAATTTTAAATTTTAAATTCCTATTTCAATTAAATTTCAAATCTAACTTCAAATTAAACTCATTTAAAACTTAGATTTCAAATCCAATTTCGATTTAAACTTCAATTCAACTTAGTTTCAAATTCAATTTTCAAAATCAATTTCAATTTAAATTTCACTACTCATCTCAATTTCAATTTCAATTTAACTATCCTTTTCAATCCCTTTATTTTCAAATTTCAAATTCTCTTTTATTTTTACTGTAATTTCAATTTCAATTTCAATTGAAAAGAGACTTATTTTTTCGAAGTATCTCATATTACTAAAATTGGGACTTATTTATCAAAGAGATCATTTAATCGAAAATGATAGAAATTTGATGTCCATATTAACATCACAACCATACAAACAATCATATGACATTAACATATTCAATACGGTAAATGTCAAAACATTGCTATGGATTATACAACATTCAAATAATTATTCAAACATCCACATCATAAAACGGTGATTATGTATCATAGCAAATCAACTCCAAAATCAATATAAATTATATAGCGGTGATAATTCCCTCACCTTCGTTTCCACTCCATCAATCTTTTATCTGAGATACGCGTCTCTCGAGCTAGCGTGTTTGTAACGACCCTGGATTTTTACCTATTTATCTTAATAAATATTTAATCCAATTAAATAAAATGTAAACCGATCATTCTAAAATAAATAAATCTTTTGGAATGATTGCCATTTGTATATATAAATTTGCATTTGGAAAGAACAGTTAGATTTGAAAATTTAAAATAAATCTCTTACATAGTATTTATCTTATATAATTGAATTAAAATATTTCACTTTGTTTATAATTGATAAATATTATATATAGGTTATAATGTTGAAATACATCAAAGACTATCAAACTATATGTAAAATTGAAATAAGAAATCAAGTAAAAGCATAAACTCTTAGCAATGTAATATGAAATTAACAAGTTGTATTTATAGTTATACTCAACAAACAAAGAAATCAAAATCAGGCTGCACTATAAAAAAAATCAAATAAAATAATATAACACACTTATATTCATGAGTAAGCTTCTTAAGTAAGACAAGATAAACTAATTAATGAAGCCACCTGGACATGAGTTTAGGGTAATAATTGAGTATAGGGTAATAATATCAACCTGACAAAATTAATTAATGAAGCCACAAATCAATCTTTTCAGCCTACAAAAAAATATCTTGCCTACATTTCATCATCCTATAACTTTCATCTATATATACCATCTTATATTTCATTTTCATTCTTGAATCTAAACTTGAAGAGAAAACAACATATATAAAACCAACAACAACTTGACCGACATCAGTATCATCTAAGCACAATGTTGGAAGCATAGTATCAGGCTGTGATCACCTGGAAAGAAGGACCAAGCCTTACTCTCCGTTAAATCATTTTGGTGAGTAAACTTACTTATCTTCAATCTAAACTTGTATCTTTAGCTTATAAATGGTGTGTGTTTTTATATTTGCTTAAATGAGTAGCCTTGAGTATTTTCTGTTGCTCTGGAAATTTGATATGGCTGTTCTTCAGTTTTGTTTCCAAGTTTCTGAACATAGTAAAGCAAAGAAATTGTAAATTCTTCTTCATATAAATATTTTAAACTTGGATATTAATGATAATTTAAGTTGTTTATCCAAATCAAGGCCTGTAATCTTGTTTTGAAGTTTACAGTATTTTCTAAACACTGTTTATCCAAATTACAGGAAAAGAAATTCAAAATCAAAAATTCGAATGTTTAAATTTAGGAATTCAATAACATATTTCGAATGCATACACATAGTTAGGATTTTTAACACAAAAATTGTGATTTTTAAACAAAGATCAAAAGAGCAGTTTTTTTAAAAGAAGCTTTAATGGATTTTTGTCAATTTTGGAAGATTGAGTTAATTTTAATTTCTGTAACTTGATATGAAGCAATCTTGTAATCCATTTGACACAAGGAAAATGTCAGAATAATTTTCGAATGCATAGATTCTAAGATTGTGATGAAAGTAGGGTTTTGGTCATGAATTTTACTAAGCTCTGTAAATTTTCGATTGCGACTCACCTACATGGCCGAGCTTCACAAAATTTAAGGGAATAGTAGTGTGGATGTTAATGGTGGTGTAGCCGGAGTCTCAAAGCTTCTGGAGGTTTGTATCGCTTGAAAGAGGAGAAAGTTATCGGAGCATTATTTGGATCTGAACCTCGAATTGTCATTTCTCGTTCTTGAGTTCCATCAACGTTTTGGGGTGCTGGGATCAAGAGAGTGGATGATAGTCAACCTGTTGGCAATCGACTCAGGTGATGGAAGTTCGCCGCGGCACTGTGCACGTGAACGGCGATGATGTGCGTGTCTGTGTTTTGATCGAGATCGACTCGAATTGGTACTCGAGTAAGGGGGTCGGTTGGCACGAGTTAGGACCCGAGTTCGCGCGAGTTTGTCATCGCAGCAGTTTTGTTAAAATTTAAAAATAATGAGAATAAGAAAAGTTACAGGAAAACAAAGAAAGAAGATGAGGAAGAGAGACGTAGGGGAAGTCGCGAGGGAAACTCGAAACTTTCTCGAGTGAAAGGAGGTACTGTCTCGGTCCATTACTAAATGTACGTGCATAATTTTGTTTAAGTGTTTGTTATAACTAAGTTAATTAAACAATAGTTAGTTAGTTTAAGTTAATATTTAATTTAAAGGTTTATTTAAGAAGAGTCTGTAGAGATAGTTGATTAATATAAAGTAACTAGAATGTTAATTAATTTATATTTGAAATTTTAAATTGATAACTTTAAATTGATTTTGTACTTAAAAATAAATCATATGTTAAATCAATTTAAAAATTAAAGAACGTTAGCTAATTACTTAAAAGTTAATTAATGGAAATTAACTTAAGTGATTAATTAGGGATTATAATTGATAAAAAAAAACAATTGATTAATTAAAGTAATTAAATAAGTAATTAATTTGCAATAAGTTAGTTAATAATTAATAATTAAGAATTAACTAATTAACTGAGTAATTAAGTAATAATTTATGAATAAAAGTTGAGAAATTAAATAACTAATTAAAGATTAGATAATTAATAAATTGATAATTAATGATTAACTAAGTGACTAATTGGTCATTAATAAGTTAATTAATCAGTAATTAATTAAGTAGAATAAAATAGTTGATTCTTAAGCAATCAATTAAGTTAAGTAGACCGAACTGTTTGGTATGCATTGATAATTCTGTTTGATTTACTTTGATATCAGTTTGATGATATTTCTATGATATCCTGTGATATATTCTGGATATATCTATGATAACTGTGTATGATTTATCTGTGATATCTGTTATGTGAATTCTGATATTAAATTGAACTGTTAAGTTAAATAGACAACTTGGCCCTTAAAATGGCGTTTGGATTCCGATGAGACCTGGATTGGAAGAATCAATTTTGATTCTCCGAAAACCACATCGATCCAAATTAAATGATAGGTCATGACTTGTCATTTGGTGATCGAGATGGTGTTTCAGAATGCAAGGGTTATCGTCGTTAACTCTGAGGGTGATTCCGAAATGAGTGTAATGAGATAATGCCTTCGGTTTCATTCGAACCTGGAACGAACTTGTATGGATTGAATGCTTTCAGTACATCGTCAGGCGGACGATGAGCATTCTAAGAATAATGTTCAATAAGGTAACCGCCGCCTCAAGCCCCATCAACCAGGAATGGCTAAAACAGGGGAGATGCAGCAAGGTTAGGTGGGTCATGCCCAAGCAGGACAAGATATTCCCCGGTCTAGATGTCCCTTTTTATTTCGGCTGTGTGGGCAGTTGTTGGCCACAACTGCGGGGTTGTCTTGTTCGGGACTGTTCAGTAAGGAATGGTTCCAGCCTTGTGTTGTAGGGGGTCGGGAGTGATCCTCGGTACGGTGATCTAGTCCCCGTACTGTGACAGGCGGTACCCCAGTAGCCCTGCCATTGTTGGAAACCCATTTTCCCTACGAGACCCTATGGTTTTGATTTGTATTACCCACTTTCGTGGCTAGTAGCTGGAATTTAATCATGTAACAATTTCGGCTATTTTCTATTTACTTGAAAACCCTAGACACTATTATAATATCATTGAATTTCCTATAAAATGGTTTGGTTAGCGTAAGGTAAAAACTTACCCGTATTTATTTGTGGGAAGTCTTACGTGATACCTTTATTTTCAAATGATTTTCAAAGTTAAGCAAATCGTAACCTGTTTACTCATACCAGACCCATGTCTGACCCGGAGTTTATATTTTGTGTTTTCATAAACTCTTGGGTACTCAAATTTTTATGAGTATCCAAGTGATAGGTATTGGAAGTGTTGATTTTCTAGAGAAGCTTTTGGGGAGAAGACCAGGCGTATGTATCTATATATGTCGTTCCGCTGTGTAGTTAGTGTATTCAGCATTTTGGATGTATGTATGGACCTATATGATATTGTATGACTCTGATGTATGTATAACTATGTAATAGTTATGTGATGTATTATATTTTGTTCCATTACGCTGTGAGATTCTGATGACATTCTTTCTTTCTTTTCTATTTCTATCCCTTTCTTTCTTAATGATGAAACGCCTTTCTGGGGTTAGAAAGGCGGGTCGTCATAGCTGGTATCAGAGCGCTAGGTTGAGCGAGTACCTAGGCTCTTGTGTTATATTTATCTTGAGAGTGCGTATTTGTATTTTCATATAATTATATATATATTTATCTAAATTGTTGAGTTACCTGTTCAGGTGACCGACATGAGTTTCGGAAGAAGAGGTAGAATTAGGGCCAGTACTTCAACAGATGATGGACGGAGTCAAAATGCTAGTGAGGCTGTCAATCCAGTACCGCCTCAAGTTAGTTTTGCAGCTTTATGCAAGGATTTCAAACATCTCGGAGGCTAACCATTCAAGGGTTCAGAGTCAATAATTGAAGTTCAAGACTGGCTACGATCTTGTGAGCGCATTTTCAAGAGCATGAAATTGTCAGATGAGCGTAAGAGGCATATGGCATCGTGGCAACTGCAAGGTGGTGCAGCGGCATGGTGGGATTCAACAATTGCAAATATTTCTGAGGATGACATTCCTTGGGACAGATTTAAGGAGTTGTTTGAAGATAAGTTTATGCCAACGGCAGGGAGAACCCAATTGTATCAGGATTTTCTGTATTTGAAGCAGGGTAGCATGTCTATTTCGGAGTATGAAACCAGATTTAACGAACTCTCTTGTCATGGTCCAGGACTCATCTATACTCCTCTCAAAAAGAATGAGAAATCTGTGCAAGGATTGAGGCTTGAATTCCATGAAAAATTGACAGTGCTCCTGAAAGGATCTTTTGTTGATTTGATTGATATGGCGTTGAGATATGAAAGTTTGCTGGGTAAGAAATCGGTGGCTCCAGTTGCAGCTTCAGGTGGGAATTTCACTAATTCGAATAAGCGAAAGTTCGATCCTAAATGGAGAAAGCCGAATAAGAAGAAACCTGGGAATAACAACGGATCTCGAAAGTGCTACATTTGTCAACAGGAAGGACATTTGGCAAATAAGTGTCCTAGAAACGGATTCCAGCAGCAGCAACCGCATCAGAGTGACCCAGGATCAGCTATGGTTCAGAAATCATTATGCTTTAATTGTCATCAGCCAGGACACATGATCAAGAATTATCCACTTCTGCAGAGGGCGCCTCAGAATAAAGTTTTTGCTTTGGAAGCAGGACCATCTTCTTCTTCGATGGGAAAAGGAGTTTTAGAAGGTACTTTACTTTTAGATGGAAAATATATTAAATTTTTGTTTTATTCGGGTGCTTCCTTGATTTTTCTTTCTTTGGACTCTGTTGAAAAGTTCTCTCTTACCCCTAGTTCTGTAGACATTCCTATCTTGGTATCTAATCCTATAGGAGGGGTGACCAAATTAGACACTATCTGTAAGGGCTTGAAGATTTCTTATATATCCCACAGTTTTACTTGTGACTCGTATGTATTGAATTTTAAGGGATTTGATCTTATTTTGGGTATGGATTGGATGGATAAGTATAAAGCCATTTTGGATTGTGATGAAAGAACGGTTTCGTTGGAAACTGATCTGGGTAGAATTGCCAGAGTGTCGTATGATAATTCTGGAATTCACTTGAGCAGTCTTTTGCATGGAATTGAGACTTCTGAAGAGAAGATTGAAGACATCGACGTGGTTCAAGATTTTGCTGATGTTTTTGAAGAAGTTAAGTGTCTGCCACCACATCGAGAAATAGAGTTCCGAATTGATTTGATTCCAGGAGTTGTACCAGTGGTTCAGCCCAGTAGGAGAATGGCTCCTAGGGAGAGAGAAGAGTTGATTAAGCAGACTCAGGACCTTTTAGAGAAGGGGTTGATAAGACCCAGTTTTTCTTGTTGGGGTTTGACGACAGTGTTTGTGACCAAATCGGATGGATCATTGAGGTTCTGTGTGGATTATAGAGAATTGAACAAAGTGACTATCCGTAATAAATATCATCTTCCTCGCATCGATGGTCTTTTTGACCAATTGCATGGTGCTTCTATCTTTTCTCAATTGGATCTAGCTTCAGGTTTCCACCAGTTGAGGGTAGCTGAAGACAGTATTCCCTTGATTGCATTTAGGGGACCGAATTGTTTCTATGAGTAGTTGGTTATGCCGTTCGGATTAACCAACGCTCCTGCCTACTTCGTTGACCTCATGAATCGAGTCTTTAGGGATGTGTTGAATAAGTTTGTGCTGGTATTTATTGATGATATCTTAGTCTACTCCCAATCTGAAGAAGAGCATAAGGAGCATTTGAGGATTGTATTGGAAACTCTGAGAAAGCATGTGTTGAAGGCGAAGTTTTCGAAGTGCCATTTTTGGAAATTGGAAGTTAAATTTTTAGGGCACATTGTTTCTGGTGAAGGCATTTTTGTAGACCCAGTGAAAGTTGAAACTATTCTGGAATGGAAACAGCCAGAGACACCGACGGAAGTTCGCAGTTTTCTGGGATTGGCTGGCTACTACAGGAAATTTATCAGGGATTATTCCAAGATTTCTTCACATCTGAATAAGCTGACTAGAAAAGGAGCAAAATTCAAATGGACACCTCAGTGTGAAGAAGCTTTTCAGGAATTAAAGATCAGGTTAACTAGTGCACCAGTACTTGCTATTCCGGATAGGAAAAGCAAATTCGAGGTTTATACTGATGCTTGTGTAGTTGGTTTGGGAGCAGTTCTGATGAAGAACGGAAGGTTTATTGCGTATGCTAGTCGGCAGTTAAAGCCGCACGAGAAAAACTACGCTACTCATGATCTTGAACTGCTAGCCATTGTTTTTTCTTTGAAAATTTGGAGACATTATCTTTTGGGAGAGAAATTCGAATTGTTCACGGATCACAAACCGTTGAAATATCTATTCTCTCAAAAAGATCTTAATCTGAGACAGCAACGGTGGGTTGAATTACTAGCATCCTATGATTTGGATATTCTGTACACTCTGGGGAAAGCAAATGTCGTAGCTGATGCTCTCAGCAGGAACGCGGTTCTATCTCTTCTGGAAGTGGTTCCATCTCTTATTGAAAAGATCTCAAGTAAGCAAGAATCTGATAAGCAGTTGAGGAGGATCATTAAAGGAGTTAGGAAAGGTCAGTGCCCTAGTTTTGAAATTGATGGCCAAGGAACATTAAGGATTAACGGGAGAATCTGTGTTCCGAATGATAAGGAGTTGAAACAGGAAGTCTTATCTGAGGGTCATCGTTCCAAATTGTATATTCATCCTGGAATTTCGATGATGTACAAGGACATGAGAAGAGTTTTCTGGTGGCCGGGCATGAAGAAAGATATTGCTAGATTTGTGAACAGTTGTGCCATCTGCCAACAAGTTAAAGGTGATCAACAGAAATCTACTGGACTATTGCAGCCTCTGGGAATTCCGAATTGGAAATGGGAGATGATCTCGATGGATTTTATTGATGGTTTGCCTAGAATCAGGAAGGGAAATGACGGTATATGGGTTATTGTGGATCGTTTAACTAAGAGTGCCCATTTTATACCAGTTAAGGCAACCCGTACAGCAGTTTCTCTGGCGGAAATTTTCTTGAAGGAGATAGTTCGATTGCATGATGTTCCAGTCAGCATAGTAAGTGACCGTGATCCTATTTTCACTAGCAAATTCCGGGAAGCTCTGCAATCAACAATGGGAACTAATTTGAGATTGAGTACAGCCTATCATCCTCAAACAGATGGACAAACGGAGAGGCTTAATCGTATTCTTGAGGATAAGCTGTGGGCTTGTGTTTTAGATTTTGGATGATCTTGGGAGGATCATCTTCATCTAGTGGAATTCTCTTATAATAACAGTTATCAAGCAAGTATTAAGATGGCTCCTTTTGAAGCTTTATACGGAAGACTGTGGAGATCCCCATCTTGTTGGATTGAATCGAAGGATCGTCTTGTGCTCGGACCCGATCTTATTCGAGAAGCTTCTATGAAGGTTGAGCTTATCAAGAAAAGGATGAAACCTGCTCAAGATCGTCAGAAGAAATATACTGATAGAAGACGAAGACCATTGGAATTTGAGATCGGAGACTTGGTTTTTGTTAAAGTTTCCCCAATTAAAGGAGACATAAGATTCGGAAAGACAGGAAAACTTGCTCCGAGATACATTGGACCATTTCGAGTATTGGAAAGAATTTGAGCTGTAGCCTACAGGATTGAATTGCCAGAGCGGATGTCTGGGATTCATAATGTGTTTCATGTATCGCATTTGAGGAATTTGTTCATGATCCATCACTGGTTGTAAAACCAGTAATTCAAGAAGATTTGGAAGTCGAACCCAACTTAACCGTGATCAGAAATCCAGTTCGAATTGTGGATCGAGACGAGAAGCAACTCAGGAACAAAGTAGTGAAACTCGTCAAGGTGCAGTGGAGTGAGGATCCCAGAGATTGTACCTGGGAAACTCTCGATAGTTTTAGGAATGCTTATCCGGATTTATGTTCGGATAACTAGTGATATTTGTTAGAGTTGACTGTTTGATTGTTTTCTATTGTATGAATGATATGTATGTTTGGATTGTTAATATAAAACGCTTTTGAATTAATTGTTGTTTTAAATTTCGGGGACGAAATTCTTTTAAGGGGGGAGGAATGTAACGACCCTGGATTTTTACCTATTTATCTTAATAAATATTTAATCCAATTAAATAAAATGTAAACCGATCATTCTAAAATAAATAAATCTTTTGGAATGATTGCCATTTGTTTATATAAAATTGTATTTGGAAAGAACAGTTAGATTTGAAAATTTAAAATAAATCTCTTACATAGTATTTATCTTATATAATTGAATTAAAATATTTCACTTTGTTTATAATTGATAAATATTATATATAGGTTATAATGTTGAAATACATCAAAGACTATCAAACTATATGTAAAATTGAAATAAGAAATCAAGTAAAAGCATAAACTCTTAGCAATGTAATATGAAATTAACAAGTTGTATTTATAGTTATACTCAACAAACAAAGAAATCAAAATCAGGCTGCACTATAAAAAAAATCAAATAAAATAATATAACACACTTATATTCATGAGTAAGCTTCTTAAGTAAGACAAGATAAACTAATTAATGAAGCCACCTGGACATGAGTTTAGGGTAATAATTGAGTATAGGGTAATAATATCAACCTGACAAAATTAATTAATGAAGCCACAAATCAATCTTTTCAGCCTACAAAAAAATATCTTGCCTAAATTTCATCAGCTTGTAACTTTCATCTATATATACCATCTTATATTTCATTTTCATTCTTGAATTTAAACTTGAAGAGAAGACAACATATATAAAACCAACAACAACTTGACCAACATCAGTATCATCAAAGCATAACTTTGGAAGCATAATATCAGGCTGTGATCACCTAGAAAGAAGGACCAAGCCTTACTCTCTGTTAAATCATTTTGATGAGTAAACTTACTTATCTTCAATCTAAACTTGTATCTTTAGCTTATAAATGGTGTGTGTTTTGATATTTGCTTAAATGAGTAGCCTTGAGTATTTTCTGTTGCTCTGGAAATTTGATATGGCTGTTCTTCAGTTTTGTTTACAACTTTCTGAACATAGTAAAGCAAAGAAATTGTAAATTCTTCTTCATAAAAATATTTTAAACTTGGATATTAATGCTAATTTAAGTTGTTTATCCAAATCAAGGCCTGTAATCTTGTTTTGAAGTTTACAGTATTTTCTAAACACTGTTTGTCCAAATTACAGGAAAAGAAATTCAAAATCAAAAATTCAAATGTTTAAATTTAGGAATTCAATAACATATTTCGAATGCATACACATAGTTAGGATTTTTAACACAAAAATTGTGATTTTTAAACAAAGATCAAAAGAGCAGTTTTTTTAAAAGAAGCTTTAATGGATTTTTGTCAATTTTGGAAGATTGAGTTAGTTTTAATTTCTGTAACTTGATATGAAGCAAGCTTGTAATCCATTTGACACAAGAAAAATGTCAGAATAATTTTCGAATGCATAGATTGTGAGATTGTGATGAAAGTAGGGTTTTGGTCATGAATTTTACTGAGCTTTGTAAATTTTCGATTGCGATTCACCTAGATGACCGAGCTTCACAAAATTTAAGGGAACGGTAGTGTGGAAGCTAATAGTGGTGTAGCCGGAGTCTCGAAGCTTCCGGAGGTTTGTATGGCTTGAACGAGGAGAAAGTTGTCGGAGCATTATTTTGATCTAAACCTCGAATTGTCATTTCTCGTTCTTGAGTTCCATCAACGTTTTGGGGTGATGGGATCAAGAGAGTGGATGATAGTCGACCTGTTGGCGATCGACTCAGGTGATGGAAGTTCGCCGCGGTACTGTGCACGTGAACGACGATGACGTGTGTGTCTGTGTTTTGATTGAGATTGACTCGAACAGGTACTCGAGTAAGGGGGTCGGTTGGCTCGAGTTAGGACCCGTGTTCGCGCGAGTTTGTCATCGCAGCAGTTTTGTTAAAATTTAAAAATAATGAGAATAAGAAAAGTTACAGGAAAAAGAAGAAAGAAGATGAGGAAGAGAGACGTAGGGGAAGTCGCGAGGGAAACTCGAAACTTTCTCGAGTGAAAGGAGGTACTGTCTCGGTCCATTACTAAATGTACGTGCATAATTTTGTTTAAGTGTTTGTTATAACTAAGTTAATTAAACAATAGTTAGTTAGTTTGAGTTAATATTTAATTTAAAGGTTTATTTAAGAAGAGTTTGTAGAGATAGTTGATTAATATAAAGTAACTAGAATGTTAATTAATCTATATTTGAAATTTTAAATTGATAACTTTAAATTGATTTTGAACTTAAAAATAAATCATATGTTAAATCAATTTAAAAATTTAAGAACGTTAGCTAATTACTTAAAAGTTAATTAATGGAAATTAACTTAAGTGATTAATTAGGGATTATAATTGATAAAAAAAATTAATTAATTAAAGTAATTAAATAAGTAATTAATTTGCAATAAGTTAGTTAACAATTAATAATTAAGAATTAACTAATTAACTGAGTAATTAAGTAATAATTGATGAATAAAAGTTGAGAAATTAAATAACTAATTAAAGATTAGATAATTAATAAATTGATAATTAATGATTAACTAAGTAATTAATTGGTCATTAATAAGTTAATTAATCAGTAATTAATTAAGTAGAATAAAATAGTTGATTCTTAAGCAATCAATTAAGTTAAGTAGACCGAACTGTTTGGTATGCATTGATAATTCTGTTTGATTTACTTTGATATCAGTTTGATGATATTTCTATGATATGCCATGATATATTCTGGATATATCTATGATAACTGTGTATGATTTATCTGTGATATCTGTTATGTGAATTCTGATATTAAATTGAACTGTTAAGTTAAATAGACAACTTGGCCCTTAAAATGGCGTTTGGATTCCGATGAGACCGGGATCGGAAGAATCAATTTTGATTCTCCGAAAACCACATCGATCCAAATTAAACGATAGGTCGTGACTTGTCATTTGGTGATCGAGATGGTGTTTCAGAATGCATGGGTTATCGTCATTAACTCTGAGGGTGATTCCAAAATGAGTGTAATGAGATAATGCCTTCGGTTTCGTTCGAACCCGGAATGAACTTGTATGGATTGAATGCTTTCAGCACATCGTCAGGCGGACGATGAGCATTCCAAGAATAATGTTCAATAAGGTAATCGCAGCCTCAAGCCTCATCAACCGGGAATGGATAAAACAGGGGAGATGCAGCCAGGTTAGGTGGGTCATTACCAAGCAGGACAAGATATTCCCCTGTCTAGATGTCCCTTTTTATTTCGGCTGTGTGGGCAGTTGTTGGCCACAACTGCGGGGTTATCTTGTTCGGGACTGTTCAGTAAGGAATGGTTCCGGCCTTGTGTTGTAGGGGGTCGGGAGTGATCCTCGGTACGGTGATCTAGGCCCCGTACTGTGACGGGCGGTACCCCAGTAGCCCTGCCATTGTTGGAAACCCATTTTCCCTACGAGACCCTATAGTTTTGATTTGTATTACCCACTTTCGTGGCTAGTAGCTGGAATTTATTAATGTAACAATTTCGGCTATTTTCTATTTACTTGAAAATCCTAGGCACTGTTATAATATCACTGAATTTCCTATAAAATGGTTTGGTTAGCGTAAGGTAAAAACTTACCCGTATTTATTTGTGGGAAGTCTTACGTGATACCTTTATTTTCAAATGATTTTCAAAGTTAAGCAAATCTTAACCTGTTTACTCATACCAGACCCATGTCTGACCCGGAGTTTATATTTTGTGTTTTCATAAACTCTTGGGTACTCAAATTTTTATGAGTAGCCAAGTGCTAGGTATTGGAAGTGTTGGTTTTCTGGAGAAGTTTTTGGGGAGAAGACCAGACGTATGTATCTATATATGTAGTTCTGCTGTGTAGTTAGTGTATGCAGTATTTTGGATGTATGTATGGACCTATATGATATTGTATGACTCTAATGTATGTATAACTATGTAATAGTTATGTGATGTATTATATTTTGTTCCATTCCGCTGTGAGATTCTGATGTTATTCTTTCTTTCATTTCTATTTCTATCCCTTTCTTTCTTAATGATGAAACGCCTTTCTGGGGTTAGAAAGGCGGGACGTCACAGTGTATTCCCAAACGTATCGAACTCACCGCTTCCTTTCCTTCTCATATTTTTTCTTTTTTTTTCTTTGTGGCCATGAGCTTTTGGAAGGGTACGGCCTAGGTTTGAGTGTGTGTGGCTTTGGGTAGGAGTATGTTTTGAGGTAGTTAGGTGGGGTTTTAGGCTCGTGTTTGGTGGGTAGGGCTCGGCCGTGGGGTGTTGGAAGGGGGTAGTGATTTTGGAGGCGTGTAAGGTGGTGTAGGTGCTCGTGTAGGTGAGAAGGAGGGCGGTGCATGTGTTATAGGAGGCGTGTAAGGATGTTTTGTCGTGAGTTGTGGTGGTGTATGTGATGGTGTGGATAGGTTTTGGTGATGTGATGGTGAAGGCATGAAGGTAGAAAGAAGAATGGAGGAAGAGAGTGATTTTAGGAATTTTATCGAATGAAATATATTGAAAAAAGAGAGATTTTGGCTTATATTTATAAGTGGGGAATTGAGTGGCAAATAACATTAATACCCTTGTTTATTTTTGGTCTTTGATTAGCTTTGATTTAAGTTCCATTAAATGTGTGGAATGATGGTTTAGGAAAAGCATGTTAAGAGGTAAGGAGGTGTCATCTTCTTATGGGTTGTAAATATGTAAATGCATAAGTTTGCTCCTTTTCTATGCATATACATAACTTCTCATTAATGAGATAAGAGATGTTGTAATGATGTTGTTTATAAAATTTAAAATAAAATTTAATTAGCCAAATCATGTCTTTTACTTTTTTATTTATTTATATTTAAACTTTTCAAAATACTCATTTTGTCTTTTAGTGCTAAATGTAATACGTTTTAAAATTTGTAAAGTTGTTATTATATATTGTATAAAGTGAACGCATCTATTCAACGTTGCGCTAACTTGTTACGAAACGGTGTTTTTGTTGACAAATTTTACAGTCAGAATTCGATGTTTTTGTTAAACTATATATTAAAGTAAACCAAACTTAAAAACAAACTTTTTACATCTTTAAATAAATTAAAACATGTCTCTTTATATTTTTAAATCATATTTAAATAATACCAAAATCTCTAATTTTACAGTGTATGTAAAACTTGAGAAAATGCGACAAATTTTGGTTATTTTTGTAAAACGATTATTAACATACCTTTAAATATATTAATATACTTTTATTATCTTTATTCGATGTTTTTAATAAGATTTATATTTTTAAATAAATATTTAAACCTATTTATTTAAGCATTTATTTATTTTTAACAAAACTTGACTTTTGTTGATTTGTTCTAAAATCCAAATTTATACTTTTAATTAGTAATTATAAGAATAAATAATTTCTCTATTATACCTATTATATATAATTTATTTATTTATGTTTTTAACCTTTTTAAATTTGAAACAAATGAAATCTCTTATTTTCGAAGTAGCGAAATTACAGGCCGTTACAGAGTAGCAGGCCGATCAAAAGGTAGAATTAGGATTTTAGCCTAACTATAGGATTAGGACTTCAGCTTTATCAAAGCAGCCATCAAAGACAAGTGCAAACAATCAAAGTTAATTAATTATGTCAATTTAGTTAATTCGTATTTATTTCCATTTTATTCATTCTCTCTATTTCCTTTGTTTCCTTTTATATACTAGAATTGTTGTAAAGTCAATTACTTTTACTTTGCTTAAAGATTCTAGTAATTACTATCATTCACCAGACTTTTAGCCTGACCCACTTCTCCATTTTCCACTTTTCCTCCAAAGGCAATCAGGGGCAAGGACGGTAGACTGCAGTTGCTTGGAGATTTCTTCAAAGGAGATTCTATCATGTATTTCTTTTCTTCAGTTTAGCTTTTAGTTCTTTTTTTTTGAGCTGGCATTTTGTAAGGGATGTATTATACTTTGATATTATTGATACTATGGAATTTATTTCGCAAGACATGTAAGGTTATTTTGACATTTAATGTACTTCGTATTTGGCGACTTATTTGATTTATAAAATAATTCTGAGGTTTTGTTCTAAATGAATTATTATTACAATAATTTCTTCCGCTGTTTATATATTTTTGTCTTGTAAATCTTAGTCTCTGCTAGTTTATACCAACAATGCAACATGCCTTTTAGTGTGCTCTTTTGGGTATACTAAGGGGTGTGGGGTGTTACAAAACTACATTTATATAGAAACTTTCAAAAAAATTCAAATTTTTTTATCAAAATTTAGTATTTTTAGTAATTAAATTAGTTTCGGTTGGATAATATTTAAAAATATTATTTTATTTCTAGGATTCGTAGATTTTTTCTAACCATTATTTTGTGATCCTAGATTTTTGCAAATTTCAAATTTTGAGTTTTAGACTTGAATTATTTTACATTATTTATTTGTAATCAAAATTATTTATTAATTAATAGATAATTAAATATAAATTATGTAATTAATTTTTAATGCAAACCTATGTTAATTTAAAATTGGAAATAATCTTAATATGATTTTTATGCATATATAAATAAATATATTTTAATATGTATTTATGCATATATATATATATTATATTATGTTTTTATTTACATTCATTATACATATTTAATATATAAAAATATATGTATATTATATGTATATAGATTAAAAGTTAAATTATAAAAAAATTCACATTTATATAGGTATGTATGTGTTTAGTTTCCTATACAAACACACATATATGATTTAAATTATTAATTATAATATTATATGTATATGTATAAAGAAATAAATACACACATAGAAATATATATATATATATATATATATATATATATATATACTTATATAGCTTAAAATTTCATAAAATTTAATATTGAAATATGTTTTATAATATATATATGTATATATTTATTTATATTTCTTATTCTAATATACGTGTGTGTGTGCACGCGCGCTCGCACGTCCATATTTAGACAACATACAATACATACAAAATGAGCAAATATGTCCGTCGCAATGTAAATCCCAGCATCTACATATGGACATATTATACTCTTCATGGATTAGTATGTTATACATGCTTACACACATATATAGAAATATGATACATGTATATGTAAATTAAATAAATCAGAATTAATTTTATATTCCGAAATATTTAAATTTAATTAAAATACATGATTTTATTTGAAATATATTAAAAATGTCCTTAATGAATTAGACTACTTAGGCCCAACAAAGATCCAATTAGGTAAATTCTTATGAAATTCAACCATAAATTCAACTACGGGCTGACCCAGTTGCAACAGATAGACTCCTACATAACTAGCTTTGCTTTCTGCACGTCTCTGGAAGCTTTATTCGCCAAAACCTATTTAACCTAGAAAGCCCTTACTCTCGACCTACTCAAATCAAATTTTGAGCACCCGAGAGTTTACGAAAAAAACATAAACTTCGAGTCGGACAAAAAAACTGGTTTGAAAAATAATATTTCATCTCGGTTTTATAGATATGTAGTGAGACGATGTCGCGGAGCGGAACAAGCTATCCCCTCACTAACATCCCTTTTTAATATATATCTTTTGCAAAACAAAATCCTGCAACCATGATGTTAAATAGACAATATCAATGATCATGTGCATGCATGCAACATGGGTAATCATGGCCATCCATCAAATCGGTATACTATCCATCCAAATGTTTTGTTTTCACAGGGTGGCTTATCAGATATACCAAATTTCCTAATTTTCCGTTAAAAAAAATTGGATGGTCTGTCCAAACACTCTTATTGTAGTGTGCATTCTAGTTAATCTATTTACTATAACCTAGATACTTTCATTTCCTCAATTCGACATTGACAACCCATCTATGAAATCCATAGATATAGAATCTCATTTCCATACTGGTATGTCTAAAGGGTGAGCAATCCACTAGGTTTCTGATGCTCTGCTTTTGCTTGCTGCCAATTCAAACACCATTTTACCCATAAGCCTACATCCCTTTTCATACCTTTCCAGGATAAATTTCTATTAATATCCTGACACATTTTAGTTCCTCCAGGATGAATAGTGAACTTCGATCGATGAGATTCTCTGAGAACTTCTTTCCTTAGGTCGCCAACATCGAGAATACATAATCGTCCCTTCTTTCTCAACCATTCATTTTGGTCAAAATAAAATCCTTCAAATCATCAATCTCAGTTCCACCTTCCAATCTTCTAACTCTTTCGGTTAGCAATGGACCATCCCTTTGCTTATAAGCAATATTTTCGATCAATACTGGTTGAACTTCCAAGCAAGATGACATTGCGGTATTCTGGCTAGAACTGGCAATGATCTTAATCACACATTACAAGTAGTCATTGTTTCCAAATCATTCCACTCCGACATCATTGCGAACATTACGTTCTAATCTTTCTTGCTAAATGCTTCTGCAACTTTGTTTCCTTTCCTTGGTGTGGACTCATTTCAGAAATCATAAGCAGCTAAAACTTCAACCATCTTTGATGTCTCATATTTAACTTCTTCTAAAAGAAAAAATATCTTAAAGATTTGCAATCCATATATAACTTGAATCGTTCTCCCAAAAGATAATGTCTCCATACTTTCAAAATAAAAATTTCACGGCTAACTCCAAGTCATGGGTTGGATATCTAACTTCATGTAGTCTGAGCAATCGAGAAGTGTTGGCAGTCACTTTACGCCTTTGCATCAATACAACTCCAAACCCCATTCCACATACATGCATATGCACCATTACATCCTAATTCCCATCTAGAACAAACAACACGAGTGCGTTGGTCATCAAACTCTTTAACTTAAGGAATGCTTCCTCATATTTATCGGACTAAATAAACTACATGTCTTTTTTGTTAATTTAGTCAAGGGTGCTGCTATCCATGAGAAATTTTTAATAACTCATCGCTAGTAGATAGATAGTCCAAAAAAACTCCTTATCTCGATCTCCATCTCAGTCCACATTCGACTGTTAACAGCTTCAATCTTTGCCGAATCGACCAACATCCCATTCTCTGAAACTAAATGACTAAGAAGCTTTACCCTTTTCTTCCTAAAATGAAACTTCAAAAACTTCGCTTTTAACAGATGCAACCTTGGTGTCTCAAGCACTATCTTAAGATAAACTTCATGGTCTTTTTCATCCTTAAACTATATCAAAATGTCATCTAAAAATACCAACATGAATCTATCTAAATGCCCTCTGATGATTCGGTTCGTTAAATCTATAAAGAAAGCAGGTGTATTAGTTAATCTGAACGACATTGCTAACCACTTGTACGAACCATATCTTGTTCTAAACTCTGCCAATGGAATACTATCTTCAGCCACCTTTAGTTGATAGACCTTGTCAGTAAATCTAATCGTGAAAATACTTTGGCTCCACTGAACTAATCAAGTAAATCGTCGATTTGTGGTAAAGGATGTTGATTCTTTATCATCTTTTCATTCAAATTACGATAATATATACACAACCTTAATGACCCATCCAATTTCTTTACAAATACCTGAAAGTTGCTATGCTCTGATACCAATTGAAAAGACAGTGCGGATCGTTATATATGGAATTATATTATAATAGTGCGGAAATAAACTAAGTTACTATAGCAATGTAAATAGGTAAAAATAAAACAAGCACACCAGGAATTTTTATACTGGTTCGAACATTCATTCTATGTCCAGTCCCAGACTCCTTCTGGAATTTCAACTACCACAATCCTTAATTAACCCGGAGGAACAGGTTTACACTGCCTGAGCAACCGAACAGGACTTCACCCGTCTAAGCAGCCGAATAGGACTTCAACTGGCTGAGCAACCGAATAGGACTTCTTTACAAATAACAAATGTATCTGACTGTAATGTATTCTCAAATAACAAAAATAAGTCAATTAAGTACAATCTTCCTATAATCTTCTCCTTTATGATATATAGTGTGATATTCTTTGAGAATTGTGGAAGATAAAGCGATCAGTGATCAGAGAATGTAAGCAATTTGAGTGCAATTTGAAATACAGAATAGATAAGAATTCATGAGTATTAAAAATAGATTCCGTTTATATTTTGTTGAATTCTGTAATCAATATATAGTGTATAAAGAGTCTCAACCATATATGAAAAGTTATATTGAAAAGAACAGGTGCAACCATTGATCTTGAAAATGTTTCTCTTCGATGAAGAGAAGCGTCTGTTCATGAAAATAGCTATTTAAGATTATTCAGACGTCTAAATAAATAATTTAGACTTCTGATTTAAGTTGAAATGCAAACAACAAAGAAATAGGCTTTTTCTGGCCTTATTCAGATGTCTGAATAATTTCATTCATAAGTCTGATTATTGTGGAATAATATTTTTGTTTCAGCATTCAGACGTCTGAATGACATTATTCAAACGTCTGAATTTAGCCTGTAACAAAAAATTACCATAGCTCAAATGATTAGAGCACTTGCCTTCTAAACTAGTGACCTGGGTTCGAGTACCGCTCCATGCAATTTTTGAAAACTTGATTTTTCATTTAAAATATGAATATATATGTGTGTATACCATTTGGAGAAGATTTTAACATTTGTAAACTCTAGACACGACACTATATGACTAATAATACTTTGTTTGTCACCTTTGTCTTGTCTCTATCGTGTATATCTCTTCTTGTATCTCCATATACATACTTTCATCCCTTTTGTACTGCGAATCTTCATTTTGAACGTATTCGTCTGTCTCTTTTTGATGCTTATGTACCTGCAAATTAGCTTAGAGATTCTTTGGCATAATTATATAGTTGTCATTAAAATCCAACAACTGAGGTTCTAACATTCTCCCCCTTTTTGATGATGACAACTATACAATTAAAAATATTCATTATATATATATATATATATAAAATATTAATATATTTAAAGCTCCCCCTAAGTATAACATCTTCCTTAATTAATATGCATATGAATTTCTCCCCTTTTGTCATTATCAAAAAGAATGAGGGAATATAATAAATTTTATAAAATATCTTGTAAATAGTGGGGTAAACTCAACATTAATTATGGAGGAAAAATAAAATAGATTTTACCATATTTGCTGAAGTCCATATTTCATTATAAGCATGTAATTCTATTAAACATATAGCACATTCTTTAAAATTCCAAAATCTATCATTTTCCTTTTGTTTCTCCGAGTACCTACAATAAATAATATTCATTTTTGGTACCCATTTACTATGTTAGGGTCCGAGGGGTTAGGTCTTATGAAACCTTACCCATTTAGGTATGGTTGAACCTTTATAAATATAATTTTCATTATTAACTACCATATCAAAATAATCATTAATGTAATTTTCTCTATTTTTCCAATTAACAGGAACCCTAATATTTAGATAATTTTTATTCATATTTCTAGTCAATGATTTTGTACTTCTAGAGAAATTATAGACATTATTGGTCATAGCAGTATTAAAATTTCTATAAAAATTGGATTTAGACTTTAATCGAAATTTAGTACTAGCACTAACATATTTACTACACATGAAAGCGTATCTAATGTTATTTTTACGATCAGATTTATTATCCTAAACTACTTTTATCATGTAACGGTCTAGAATTAGATAAAATCATGTTTAAATCAATTTGACCTTTATTAAATTTTATGACTTTAGTGTTAAGTTTATCAAATTTAGCTTTAAAGTCGCAATTATTATTTTCAAAAGAAATATTACTATTATTCAAAATATCAGTTTTCTCATTTAATTTAGAATTTTCGTTTTTAACATACGATTCTCATTTTTAAAAAGGAAATTTTGAGATTCTGAATTATCTAAAGAGGATTGTAATAAATCATTTTGTCTTTTCAAATCAAAAATTTCTTTTTCTTTGTCCTTTTCAATGATGTTATGTTCATCTAGAAAATCTTTAAAACTTATAAAATTATTCTTTAAAACACCAAGTTGATTTTCTAAATTTGACTTCTCATTTTTCAATTTCTCATTTTCAATTTCAACAGATTTCATCTTTTCTAAAATAATAAAATTAAGCTTTGAAATCTTATTGCTTATACTAACTAATTCATTATTATCTTTTATTGAAATTTGTAAATCAGAAACCTTTTTGTAGTCCTCACTGGTGTCTTTGATACGGATTTTTCCTGTTGTATTTTGACTAGATCGTTTTCTGGCCATTATTCTATGATGTTGTGACGATCGATAGAATTCCTGGTTTTGATACCAAATGAAAGTCGCTATGCTCTGATACCAATTGAAAAGACAGTGCAGATCGTGCTATATGGAATTATATTATACTAGTGCGGAGATAAACTAAGTTACTATAGCAATGTAAATAGGTAAAAATAAAACAAGCACGCCAGGAATTTTTATACTGGTTCGAACTTCCCGTTCTACGTCCAGTCCCAGACTCCTTCTGGAATTTCATCTACAACAACCCTCACTTAAATCGAAGGAACAGGTTTACACTTCCTGAGCAACCGAACATGACTTCACCCCCTAAGCAACCAAATAGGACTTCAACTGCCTGAGCAACCGAATAGGAATTCTTTACAAATAACAAATGTATCTGACGGTAGTGTGTTCTCAAATAACACTAATAATTCAATTAAGTACAATCTTCCTATAATCTTCTCCTTTATGATATATAGTGTGATATGCTTTGAGCATTATGGAAGATAAAGCACTCAACGATCAGAGAATGTAAGCAATTTGAGTGCAATTTGAAATATAGAATAAATAAGAATTCAGGAGTACAAAAAATAGATTCCGTTTATTTTTTGTTGAATCCTGTGATCTATATATAGTGTATAAAGAGTTGCAACCATATATGAAAAGTTACATTGAAAAGAACAGGTGCAACCGTTGATTTTGAAAATGTTTCTCTTTGATGAAGAGAAGCGTCTATTCATTAAAATAGTTGTTAAGATTATTCAGACGTCTAAATAAAATAATTCATACTTCTGATTTAAGTTGAAATGCAAACAACAAAGAAATAGGCTTTTTCTGGCCTTATTCAGACGTCTAAATAATTTCATTCAGAAGTCTGAATATTATGGAACAATATTTTTGTTTTAGCATTCAGACGTCTGAATGACATTATTCATACGTCTGGATTTAGCCTATAACAAAATAGCCATAGCTCAAATGGTTCTAGTGCTTGCCTTCTGAATTAATGACTCGGGTTTGAGTCCTACTCCATGCAAATTTTGAAAACTTGATTTTTCATTTAAAATATGAATGTATATGTGTGTATACCATTTGGAGAAGATTTTAACATTTGCAAACTCTAGACACGACACTATATGACTAATAATACTTTGTTTGTCACCTTTGTCTTGTCTCTATCGTGTACATCTCTTCTTGTATCTCCATATACATACTTTCATCCTTTTTGTACCGTGAATCTTCATTTTGAACGTATTCGTTTGTCTCTTTTTGATGCTTATGTACCTGCAAATTAGCTTTGAGATTCTTTGGCATAATTATATACTTTTTGTCATAAAATCCAACAATTGAGGTTCTAATAACACTATGGTCGCTCCCTAAGGTAAACTGCTTGGTCTGATAAAATTCTTTCCTTTCAAGTTCACCAGTTGTACATTTAACTCTTTTATCTCGGTAGGTGGCATTCTACTAAGCGGTCTACTAATGGGTTCAGCTCTAGGTACAAGATCCAATCGAAACTCAAAAACTTGTTTCAGCAATAGTCCTATAACAGGCTCAAAGACGTTTTCAAATTCCTTTATGATAAAGATTCGATTCAACTCGTCTTCCTCCTCCCTTGCATCCAACAAAGCACTAAACATCAAAACTCGGGTTCTCGACTAAGTATATAATTCGGTCACTACTGTTAGGGCATCTTAATGATATTTTTCTATTGTGGCAAGATATCCTAGCACTGTATTTACATAACCAGTCCATACTCAAAATAATCATCAAATACATGCAAGCTGTAGGCAAATATACATTCTAATAATGCAAACTCTAAATGGTCACATCTCATCCCTAGAGTTGCATATTCTTTTATCTAATTCGGAACCCTTAAGGAAGTATCTTGGTATAATGGTGCTAAGCTTAGCTTTACTATCAAGCAATGAGATATGAAAGAGTGCAATGCACCACTATCAAATAATAATCTAATAGGTATACCATGAATCAAAACGTACATCTGAACAGCTTTTCCTTTTTCCTCGGATGTTGGTCTTGAGATAGCTAGTTCCAAAGCAAATACTTTTCCTTTTTCTACCTAGGCCACTTTCGGACATTTGTCCTTGTAATGTCCCACTTGGTCATAGTTAAAACACATAATATTCTTCTTTCTAAACACTTCCTTCTGCTTACCAGTTTGGCATTCATGAGGATAATGCCCCTTCTTGTGACACTTGTGATACGTAACCTTAGATTTCCCTTTCTTGGCATCTCCACCTTTTGAGCTCCCTTTCTTTTGGTAAAAATCTCTTCTGTTTCTGCCTACTCTAAGCTTCTAATGGCTTGTTATCACTAAATAATGCAATCATCTCTTCTTTTCTCAAAGCCATCTCGATGAATACATCACATGGACACATAAGATGTGGTAAAGTTGTCCTAGCAAGTTTATGCCTTAGCTCACTGATGAAATTCTCATTCCTTTTGACCACTATATACATTGTAGCATAACCATATCAGGATAGCTCCTTAAATCCGGTTGCATAGCTAAGAACTGCCATATCACCATGCACCAACTCAGTAAACTTTCTTAGCAGATTTGACTTAGTAATCTCAGACATAAACCTCTCTTCAAACCTCTTTCTAAACTCTGCCCAAGTCAAAGTTTTCTTTGCTACCCCAATAGCCACACTTTCCCACCAGTACAAAATGGCTCCTTTCAATTTTCTGGACGCCAATCTCCTCTTCTATTCATCATGCATACCAAGATTAGCGTTCACAATGAAGTAATAAATTCTCCACTTCACTAGCATCCTACTTTCTAATGAATTACTTCCCTCCGTGTCTTGCATAGTCTCTACTCAAAACAACATAATTATTGACAACTGGAACTTCTTGATTAGCTCCTCCATTATTTCCTCCAACAAATTCAACAGCAGTCCTGCTTACATCATGTTCACAAAGAACTGGTACATAGCTCTTATATCTACCGATGGTGTTCTAGCACCTACATTAGTAGTTATTTATCGACTTGTATTTCTTCTAGTGTTGGGCCAAACATTTCTATTGGCTGTGGTGCTTCCTCCATCAAGAATCACTCTTCCATTTCCTACCTCCATATCTTGCTTTCCTATAAATCTACATTCGAACCTTAGTAAGATATGGAAGAACAGTCTATGGGAGAGGAAGAATAGAGATAAAGTGTATACTTATGTATGGAAAATACAAGTATCATACTATAGCATTAACCCATACCCCAATCTTATTCTCTGATTCATATTATGTTTTCAAACTTTTTTAAGTTCGAAAAGTCTTTTTGTTATACATAAACCCATGCTCTGATACCAAGTTGTAACATCCCCACATTTTGATGCCCGAAACTAAATGCTACATGTGTTGTAGTCATCTATAGTATTAATTTCTAATGAAAAAATACGGTGATGTTAATTGTATCAATAACATCAAAGCACAAGAATATTAAATTTTTTAAGCATAGTTTCAAAAAAAAATTTCAAATTTCATTTTAAAGACATAATTTCATATTCAGTACATAATCCCAAAAAGTGCCCAGGTTCAAATAAAATATAATTATTACAAAATACTCTAGAAGCGACAGATGAAAATGCACCATTAGTTGATTAGAGTTACTAATAGAGAGTTATAACATCTTCTTTGCATACACTTCAACAAAATAACTTTAACGTATTGGATTAATAATATAGATAGGCTCATGCATAGCTAGCTTTGCCTTCCAAACGTCTCCAGAAGCTTTATTTGCCAAAGGCTAATTAACCTGAAAGCCATTACACCTGACCTACTCAAATCAAGTTTTAAGCACCCGAGAGTTTAAGGGGAAAACATTAACTTCGAGTCAGACAAAAAGCCTAGTGTGAATAAGAATATGCCATCTTGATTTTATAGATACCTAACGAGATCACGCCATTGAGCGGAATGGGTTTTCCCCTCACTAATATCATTTTTTTTAAATATATCTTTTGTAAAAAAAAAAGTCTACAATCGCAATGGATAAGTAGGCAATATAAATGATCATGTGCATGCATGCTACATGGGTAATTATGACTATCCGTCAAATCAACGGACTATCCATCCCAATGTTTTGTTTCTATAGGGTAACTACCAACCTACATGGCTGACTCAAGCCTACCAGATATTCAAAATTTCTTAACCGACTTTTAGAAGAAAACTGGATGGTCTGTCCAAATATAATTATCCTAGTTTTTACTAGACTATCTATCAACCTCATAGTTTGGTTAGGCTTAGTATGAACCTAAAGGTTTTTACAGGCCAACTTATAACCTATCTTATCTTTATGTATTCCTCTCTATGTGCAAACCTACTTCTAGTCTTACCCATGACAAAGCCCTACGCACTGAAATTTTGGACTTATATCAGCTATGGATTAATAGTTGAAGTGTAGGGTGCGACCCTACACCAGTTCCATCCGGTTTCTAATCTCCAAGTCAAATTTACCCAATCACAATCTGTCCAAAAGTGATAAGAGTAATAATTATTAGTAAAATTATTGGCTAAGTACCCTTTTCTATTCCCTTAGATATGATTTCTTTATAAATGATTTAACCCTTGAAATCATAGTTAAAGAAGGAAAATTATAGTTCTTTACTTTATCCAAAATATATATGCCAGTACATATGCTTTTATAGAACAATATTAATGAAGTTTGAAATCAGTATAGGTCATCGCCTCTCAAAACCAGGATCTATATAGCCAAAACAATATAAAGCCTTTGCATTGATAAAATGTGACAAGGATATAGCCTATGAGGGTCTTGGCCCCTTTAAATATATTGAAGTCTTCGATTTACATAATACAAGGTTATATAGTTGAACCTAAATACTTCATATAGTGTATTATAAAGCCTTAAAAGATATTCGGTGACATTGGTGAATCCCGACATCAATGTATTGAGGAAAATAAGCGACATCATTAAGGCCGAAGTGATAATAGGCAACAATATAGTTTTCTTTGAAACAGGTGTTAATGATTAAAGTTAGCAATCATTAAGGTTGAAATGATAAAACATGACACTATGTGGTTGAAGGTATAAGGTGTGTCTCCATTATTGCTGTTATAAGTTTCTTTAAAGCCAATATGGTTGGTAAAGTTATCAAAGATTTGCAGTAATAACACTAGCGATATAGCTGTCTATAGATTTGGCGACATTCTTGGAAATGGGTGGCCCACTAGCGGTATAGTTGTCTATAGATTTGGCGACATTCTTGGAAATGGGTAGCACTATGACCCTTTATATATAAACATGGCAACAAAGTATTTAAGATATTCGGCACCACTCACGTCAGAGATCATGATGTTGACTTCGAGACTGTGCTCCCTACTTTAACCACGCGATTCATTCCATGTCAACCGAAGTTGAAATCATATGTATCGCCTGTGATTGAATTCGAAGACCATAGACGTGGTGAGATGTGGGGCGTCATAATGAACTTCGGGGTGGCAAAGCCATATTTAGTAGGAAAATTGTTTTATTGCCCATAAATGTAATTTCTTTCACTAACTCCGTATGTTTATCAAATTCCTATTAGTTTACAAAAAATTTATAAATTTTCTTTTTCTAGAAATCTACACTAAAGCAGGTTTATCAATTCCAAAATCATTTGCAAACCTTACATTTTATATTAAATTTAATATAATAATTAAGCTTCTCTAGCTCAAATAATACATACTAAATCGCAAACACTTGGAAAAAATCCCTAAAAATCATATTAAATCGAATTAATCATATTCTTCAACATATCAAAATTTCAAGGCCAACAACTTTAATTAATTATTTTTATGAATTAAAACCCAAAATACCAATTTTTGTCCTTTGAGAAAATCATAAAATATCCAAATATTATCAAAAATTTTGAAATTTAAAACCAATTTCTAAAATAATGTTTCTAACATCATATTCAAATTTCAAGTTGTTTGGTGTCATATGATTGGTTTTCCAACTTAAACATATCAATAAATTCCATAATAAATCATATAAATCATCATATATCATATACTCATCCAATCATTTAAAACATGTCATAATAACATCAAAAGTTTCAGGTTTTCACTTAAAATAAAAAATAATGGATAAAACTTGAAATGCATAATTATTATCTATCTTGAATGGTATAAGATGGTTGAGGTTGTGTTTTAGATTTTGTTCCCTTAAGCTTTGATATATCTTCCTAGCTTTTATTCCTTTGGATTCCTTGATAATGGTCAACCTACTCCCCTCTTTAATTGCATTTGTGTTGAATGAAATAAATAAGGAAATGAGAATGAAAGTATATGTTAAGGAGGTATGCTGCTTTCCCATTTTGTCCTCCTCATATATCCTCCTTCTTATGAATGTTCTAATTAATTCTATTAGTTCATTAATTAGGGCCCGACCCATTTTAGTATCAAATATCAATCTCGTAAACATTCCACATAGTTATAGTTAATCAAAATTAGGGGTGTTGCATTTTCAGAAACCAAAAATTTGATTTTTTTTTTTTTAGGTTTTAATGGCTAGCAACACATTGGTACATTTGTTAATACTTTTATCGAAGGACAATCTACGGCTAGTCCTTTACTTTTTAGTGGCAGTAACTACACTTATTAGTCATATAGAATGAAAATTTACTTAAAGTCTAATGGTATAGATATTTGGAATATTACAGAAAATGAGTACATTGAACCCGAACTAATTTTGCACAATGGACTGCTAAAGAAAATACATTTGCAAGGAATAATTCTAAAGCTATGAATATTCTATTTTGTTCATAAGATAAAAATGAATTTAATAGAGTCAATTTTTCTTACTTTGCATATGAAGTTTGGAGAACATTGCAAGTTACACATAAGGGGACTGGTGAAGTGAAACGGACAAAAATTTCCATGTTAATAAATCAATTTCAGTTATTTAAAATGAATCCAAACGAATCTATTTTTGACATGTACTATAGATTTCAAGATATAGTGCATTCATTAGTTGCATTAGGTAAAAACATTTTTGAAGATGACCAAGTTAGAATAATCCTTAATTCATTCTCTTTAGAGTAGGATTAAAAGACACTAGCAATGGAAGAGGCTAATGATAATATACTCTAAAAATTGAATTTAATGTCTTATGAGACACAATTATAGGCCAGAAAGGAAAGCAAGGCAACAGAAAAGAAATCCGTTGATTTCAATGCAATAACCGATGATAGGATTCAGACTATGATAATGACAAGGAAATTGCCTTCATGATCAAATATTTTTGAAAATTCTACCAATTGTTGAAACCTGAAAACAAGACCTTTGAAACTAGAACTGCTAGTAGAGTCTTCAATTTTGATAAATCCAGTCATTTTCTAAAAGATTGCCCACATTTGAATAAATCAAAGATCTCATCAGCTAATGATTCATTCAAAAAAAGAAAAAGGGCCTATACAACAACTTGGATGATTCAGACACTTCCTTCAGCATTATGAACTAAATACTGAAAATGTGAATATGTGTTTCACGATAACAACTAACTAGTCAGAAATGAACAAAAAAGGCATCAAAACTGTACCTTTTAACTGATAATTTTTGTTTTAATGTTTTTTGGTCGATTGTGGTTTTTAGGAAAAACATATATATTGATAATAATATTGGTTTAATATAAGTGTGTTTATATATATATGACTATATTGCCTTAGTTTTATTTTTTGAAAATTTTTGTCATATGTCGACATACCCACAAGTCATATGTCGACATACATGCCAGAAAACTAAAAATTGAAATTTCATTTTTCAGATTTTTCCTCTCTTTGGCACTTACACCCATGTTCTTAAAAGGCACCTTTTGACCAGAGAACATGAATCTTCACTCTTTGTCAATTCAATCTATCTCTATCCATTCATTCACTCACTTTATTTCAAATTTCTCTTCATTCTCTTGTCCCCTCGAAAACTCAAAAATGGCTTGCTAATGTCCAACTCCAAAAACCATAAGGCTCTCTAAGAAAACTAAAAGCTTTCTCTTCAATTAGAAAGATGCCATTTGAGAATATATGAAGTATGCTATTTTGAAAAAAAAATTCCTAAAAGATTTGCTAAATTCGAAATTATTCCTTCTTATACTTTATAAGATCTTTTTTTGAGTTTTTCCAATCTTGCTCTAGTATCCCGTCCTTCCAAATCTATCCTGTGAGTTGTAATGAGGAGGGAGCCAGAACAACGTTCTGGTGGTTAAAATTACATACTTCACCGTTTACATTAATTTATGCCGATTGAATTCCATTTACGTGTTATGTCTACCACTTACGGCTAATCCGTTAAGTCCTATGTGTGAGTACGATATTTTTAACCTCTTCCGAGGTATAATTATATATATATAAAAACAAAGCACTACTAAAAAACCCCGGTCACTTAATACTACTCGAATTGGGAGGAGGCAGACCCAATGACCATTTAATCCCTCAGTCCCCAAAGCAAGCCCTCCACAATGCAAATGCCAGTCAATCGGTTCTAGCTACATAGACCGACGACCCCTATATATGGCTTATATAATTTTAATATAACTACTGTAACAACCCATAAAGTCAGCAATGAATAAATTGGATAAGATAAATTAAATAAGATGGATTTAATGGAAATTTAGAAAAAGTTGGAATTTGGCCATGAAATTTGTGTTGCTGCATTCATAGTGAAATTCTGATCAATTTTCATATATAGTATTTGAAACCGGAGGTCAAAGGAAAAATTATGGACGTTTGAATTTCTGGGTTTAAAAGAATTTAAACAGAATCCAAATTCAAATGAATGAGTAATTTTGAAATTTCAAAGTTAACAGTGATTAGACTTGGAGGTTGAGCAACGTTGAAATTAACGTTAAAGTTAAATGTTAATTAAGGAATATAATGAATAAAACATTGACACAAAATTAATGTTCTCCGGATAAAGGGAGTGGTTGACGCTGACCTCGACTGGTCGATCGCTAGCGATCGACCGACGGTAAAGGAGCTGTTGATCGCTCGCTATCTAATAGTGGCTAGGCGTTGTTAGTTTGAAAGTCCGCATTTTTTATATTATTAAACCAACCTAAATCCGACAGTTCTGACGCATTTCAACTACTATAAATAGGAGCCTAGCCCCTTCGGTTTTATTCACCAAATATTTTAGGAACTTCAGCGAAGGTCCATCGGTTCCTTTCTTTAAAGATTCAGAAGACTCCATTGATAAGAAATCATATATACATATATATATATATGTATGTATATCTGTGTGTGTGTGTATGTATGTATATTTGTTTACTGTTTACTTTCTCAACTTATTCTTCTCCAACCCTCTAATTTTCTAAATCTAACATATATATGAATCCCTTGTTGCATATATATAAAAAAGAAGAGATCCGACAAAGATTGTCAAAGGCGTGTGACATCCAAAGAATGGAAAGCTAAGGATATACTGAATGGAAATCTTAGCTTTTCTATTTTGGTAATTGATTAGTATAATTTGGGTTTGAATATGTCTTGGGGAGTTTTAGTTTGTGAAAACATCACATTATAAACCTCCAAATTCCATCAACGCTAAATGTCAATTCTAAGTTGAAATCTCAAATTGTTTGTCCCAGAATAATGGATAGATTTGAAATTTTGATAATTTTACCTTCTATTTCACTTCTCATTCATTTTCCTTGAATTTGGTTGAAGGATTTAGATTAAGTAATAATGTTTAAAGTACAAATTTTATTCATAGTTTCACTGCTTATTCTCATGAATTAAATAGAAATTCCTTTGTTTATTTTTATGAGAAAATGAAGTTGAACAAAGCGTAAAATCTGGGATTGTAAGTTTCTATTATTTATATATTCCATAATTTTGATATAATAAATTGAGTTTAAATTGTAATTCATAAAAGTATATTAAATGGAATTTTTGGATATGAACATTGGAATTATTGTATTGTTGATAAAATGGAATGAGTCTTGTATAATTATTGAAAGAGTTGACATTTAAATGCTTGTTTAAGACATAAATTCTATATGCTTAAAAATTACTGTGCGTATATTAGCGTAATTAACGTATAATTATAACATATAATTGCATAGTTAAATAGGTTACTAATTTTGTCAAATCCCCCTTAAGCAAGTAATCAATGTTAAAAGCGAATTAAGAAAGATTTATTATAAGGCCCTAATTATGGAAATGGTGAAATGTATGATAATATATGTACAGTGTGATACAGACTATGACTAAGCTATAGTGATGCAAGGTCAGTCAAAAGTACATGGAAGCCTGCCCAGCTAATATTCCTACAAATAGTGTGACTTTGGGACTGATGTTAGACATCATCTACAATAAGTAACTGGATGACGCGAGGTTAGTCCCAAATTCTATAGGGTAAATCTGCCTAGTTAATTTGGCTATCGGTACCTATAAACAGATGTGCTAATGTAAGATGTCACCGTGGGGCATGGTCATAATATGAAGGACTTGCTTCAGATATTAAAGGTAATAAGTGATTGTGTGAAGGCTCGCCTCTTCTCCGTGTAGGAAATAGTAAATAATCAGGATTATGGGTTAGCCATGGTAGAGGATATCTCGAAAAATGGCCCACTTCAATAGGAAGTATTAAGTCTTGAAAAGATTTTGTGCAGTGTCAGCTAGATAGTTACTAGTTAGGAGTTCTCCTTGGGATTATAGGTAGTAAATGATGTGTGGACTACCTTAAATAAGGTATTAAATTGTCAAAGTCTACCTGATTCACATTAAAAGATATTAAATGATTTGAGTACTATCCCTTACATTGGTAGGACATTATGGACAATTGATATGGATCATTGGGTTGATAGCAAGTTTGTTATGAGCTTATATTTGGAAAGCCTTCTATTTAAGTTTGATAAAACCCTTTAGGCTTATATCCGAAATGATTTACATTGTAGGTAGAAAACGTAAGACATATTATCATATAAATTATACTACCCAAATACTAACGTAGTAAGGCTCGAGATTTTTATTTATCAATCATATGTTGTTCTGACTTCTTCCTCATTACAACACAGGTTGAGAAGGGTGATGCTGAAGAAAGAGACGTTGATAAGGCTTGTGGCAGTAGACTATTAATTTACATGTTCTTTTCTACTGTTTCTGATGTATCTGTGAAATAAAAATAATGTTGCAATTTTAGAACATTGCGGATATGTATGGTTATTGTTCGCCTTTTGTATTATGGATATTTTGTTATGGCTTTAAATGACTTTTTGAAATTTGAGTGAAACGGGTCTTGTTGTTATTATTATATTTTATCTTTTTATTATGAGACTCTGAGTAGATAAATAGCTTTGTATTAGTCTTTTTACCAACCAATATCCAGCTTTGCGATGGTTCTAATTTTCGATCGCCCTTTTCTTTATTGGAATTTAGGTTCACTTTAGGGAGGTTTGTTACAGTTGGTGTAATACTAATACATCTCAAAGACTCATCTAAGGATTAACTAGCCCACCTCCGGTAAACCAATTTTCATCTAACCATCTACTTGAAGGTCCCTGCATCTTCCGTGCAGATTCTATACAAGTAGGAAGCAAAATCCAATAGCGATATGTCTTTGCTACCACTCGCTCGGGACCTTTGGTGGTTATAGCCTGCATGCCAGCCAACTACCAAATACCGATACAAAATACTGACATAGCCCACTGACCTTTCACAACTAACACCCCATTTAGATTAACCTAAGTAAGTCAAGGAAATATTCCCCTTAGAATACTTAATACATCTTATTGGAAATGAAGCAGACCTTATTTCCTTAAAAGTACTAGGCCATCTAATACTTCAAATCAGAGGCGAAACCCCAATATATTTTTCCCTTACCTATTTTCATCGCATATCCTTTCCCCACGAGCCCTAAAGTTGGAGATGTCTCAGATCAGTAGTAAGTATACACAACCGTGAGAAATGCGGATTACAGATCTTAAGGCTAAGGTTAACACTAGAGAGGGGAGGGGTGAATAGTGTTAATAAAGAATTACTAAATCTTTTTCAAATTTATGTTAATTTAGACACAAAAGTAAGCAATATACAGACACAGATATGACCACGGAAACAATCACAGATGCAGAAATAAAATAAAAGCGGTAAAGGAAAGAACACACAGGATTTTATACTGGTTCAGAGTTACCCTACATCCAGTCCCGCAACACAAGTACGGATTTCCTTTCAAAAGCAATTGTACAATTACACCCTCGGTTTCAAGGCTACGAGGTACACCGTCCAGAATTTCGATCCTCTGGGTAGAGGTACTTGATTTCCGGGCCACAAGTTTACCCAATTGATTTACCAAGGCTACAATCACACCTTTTCCCTTTTGATTGATTTCCAAGGCTACAATCACACCTTTTCTCGCTTAGTAGATTACAAAGAAGTCTATAACTCTGAATAGCACGGAGAATCTTGTAGAGATAGTGATAGAGAATCAAACTAGAAGTAATCGAGTATGATTCAATGTTGGTTTCGGCAGAGTAATGATAAGAATATGTATTAAGAAATGAGAAAGAAGAAAAGGAGTGAAAACCAAAAAATTATGATTTAAAATTCGTTGAAACTAACCCCTATTAATAGAAAAACAACAGCCATGACCATTCATGAAGAGTTATGGCGAATAGACACTTCTTTTGAAATTTGAATTTTTGAATCAAACTGTCACCATGTCGACATGGTCTTGCTAGGCATGTCGACTTCCCAAAGGATTTTTTGGTGTTTTTGATTTTCTTTGAAAATAATCTTTATCTTATATAAAAACTATTTTAAACTTTATAAATATACTTGACTATAGTTAAAATTCATAAGTAAATATAAAGAATAATATATATAGATTTTAACTATAATTTTATATTTAAATCTAAGTATAAATATTTAAAAGTTAAATATATTATTTAAAAAGATAGTTTAAAATCATGAGTAATTTGACTTTGAAAATAAAGATGTTTTTTAGGCTAAAATTATTTTAAATCAGGACCAAGGGTTTTGAATCTTTTAGAAGGAAAGTTTTGAAAGAATTTTGAAAACATGATATAATTTTGAAAAATCATTTTGAATAAAAGTTGGCGGATACAAAACAATGTTTCACTAGATTTTTCATAGGATCCATCCTACTTAGGGTTCCATCCCTTTAACGGGCTCGAAGTGGATTCCATTCCACGAATAAATTAGATTTTAAGATGTCAATGCTTTTCTACGAGTTTTAACAAAAATTCCTAATAATAATAAAAAATACTTATCCTTTAAATCTAGAACTCTTGATAGTCTCGATACTCATGAGTCTTCTAACTTGATATTTTATCTTGTATCTTGAATCTCTATACTGTACAGTCTTCATTCTTAGTACCTGCATGGTTAAATCCTGCATATACATATATATCTAAACTTATAATGTTAGTATTTATATTTTATAATCTATTCTAATGTTGTTGTCATCAAAACCATCATCTCACGGACTAACAATCTCCCCCTTTTTGATGATGACAACATTTGTTTATAAAATATTATTTCTATCCTAATAACTCCCCCTAAAACTAACAATTCCCCCTTAATCTATACTTAACTATCCTATTTTATATTTCTCCCCCTTTGTCATCAACAAAAAATTTATCTAAACTAGATAACTCCAAACTATATAACTCCCCCTAAAACTATTACTCTATGACATGTGATTATAATGATAGTGTTATCATAAACAATCAACACCTAAGTCTAATACTAAAATATAGTCCTAAACTATTAACTATCCTGACTAATAATTCACAATAATACTTATAAAAACACATATAAGAACACGAGTTATTTATTACGTATATGGTTGTGTTTACATTTGCGTTTGGAAAACATAAAAACACAAACAACAACGGAAGGAAAGAGAAGAAACTAATGTGTGTTTCTGAACATAGGAGATCTATGAATCGAACAATTTGGATAGTGGAAACAGAAATTTCCACGTTGTTTGACAAGATTCCCATTTTTTTCGAAACACACTTCTCCAACACACACTACTTGGTCATCATCATCCTCGTGTGCTTCTTCCAGGGGTTCTTCTTCTTCTTCTTCGTCACTTGCCTCTTGTTCTTGATTGAGTGAAGAGTCTTCATCGATCAAGATAGGGATGGCCTGGTTGTTCATTATGAATTTTTGCAAATTCCTAAGAATCTTGCCTTGCCTTTCTTGTTCCTTTGCCATACGAAGTTGAGTTACTTGAATTTCAGTTAATATATGAAGTACATCAATCATAGACTCCTCTATTTTCGTTACACGAGCAAGAGTAGTGCATTGGAATGGACCAGAATTAGGAGAGGGAAATGAGAAACTTGATTTTATGTTTGATTTTGAGGATGAAGCCATGATTTTATTTATTTCAGAAGAGAGAATGAAGAGAAAACAGAGAGAATGAATGAAAAGTCGAAATTGAGAAGAATATATAGCTAAATTTTTGAATTTTGGTGGGAAATTTAAAAAAAATAAAATCAAAAACGTTATATGTCAACATGTATACCTTGGGGATGTCGACATGATCTTTTTAAAATTTAACTCTTTGATTTATTTTGATACCAATTGTTAATTATACTTGTTATTTATATTTTATATTTCAGTTATAGAACAAATTCCTAATTCGCTTCTTAATTTAGTAAATATTCATTCATTTAAAGGTTTTGTTAAGATACCAGCAATTTGATTTTCAAAATTGATATAATCGAGAGTAACTATTTCCTTGCTTATATTATCTTTGAGAAAATGATGTCTGATATCAATATGTTTAGTTCGAGCATGTTGAGTAGTATTTTTGGATAAATTTATCGCACTCGTATTGTCACAATAAATTGGAGATTTTGAGAAATTTAAACCAAAATCTTTTAAGGTTAGTTGCATATATATTACTTGAGAACAAGCCAAAGCAGTAGAAATATACTCTACTTTAGTTGTTGATAAAGAAACTGTGTTTTTCTTTTTACTAAGCCAAGAAATCAGAGAATGCCCCAAAAAGTGACAAGTCCCACTTGTACTTTTTCGGTCAGATTTACAACCAGCATAGTCAGCATCACAGTAAGATATTAAATCAAAAGAATCATTTTTAGGGTAGAATAAACCATAATCAGACGTGTGTTTAACATATCTTATGATTCGTTTCACGGCTTTTAAGTGAGTCTCTTTAGGTTGGGATTGATATCTGGCACAGAGACGAACACTATGCATGATATCAGGTCTATTAGCAGTAATATAGAGTAATGATCCAATCATTCCTCTATATAATTTTTGATCTACATCTTTGGAGAGATCTTCTTTACTAAGGTACTCATTAGTTGCCATGGGAGTGGGTTTTCCATTCGCAGTGGTCAAACCAAATTTACTAATTAGGTCTTTAGCATATTTTTCTTGACTAATAAAGATACCATTATCTAATTGTTTTATTAATAATCCTAAAAAGAAATTTAATTCACCCACATGACTCATCTCAAATTCATTTTTCATTATTTCAGAAAATTCTTTATTCATCTCAAAATTAGTTGAACCAAAAATGATATCATCTACGCAAACTTGTACTAGTTGAATATCATTTTTATTTCTTTTAATAAAAAGAGTATTATCTACTTTACCAATTTCAAAATTAGATTGCAATAAATAAGATCTTAGTCTATCATACCAGGCTCTAGGAGCTTGTTTTAGACCATATAGTGCTTTTTTAAGTTTGTAAACATGATGTGGTAATTTATCATTTCCAAAAAGTGGTGGTTGTTCGACATATACTTCTTCTTTTACAAATCCATTTAAAAAGGCGCTTTTAACATCCATTTGAAATAATTTGAAATTAATATGATTTGCGAAAGCAAGTAGAATCCTAATGGCTTCTAATCTTGCTACGGGAGCAAAGGTTTCATCAAAATCTATTCCTTCTTCTTGACAATAACCTTGAGCGACTAAACGAGCCTTATTTCTAACTACCTCTCCTTGTTCATTCATTTTATTTTTATAAACCCATTCAGTTCCAATTATAGTTTTATTTTCTGGTCTAGGAATAAGTTCCCAAACGTCATTTCTAGTAAATTGATTTAATTCTTCTTGCATAGCCAAAATCCGTGAATCATCAGTTGATGCTTCTATTGGATTTTTGGGTTCAATAGTTGATATAAAAGCTACATTACTCATTTGACTTAGTTTATTTCTAGTTTTAACAACAAATTGCATGTCTCCCAGTATATTTTCTATAGGGTGATCTTTTAAAAGTTTTATCTTTTTATTAGGATGATCAATTTCGTTATTAGTTTCAATAGGTTCTTGATTTTGAGTGATTAAATCCTCTTCATCATTTGTATCTTCAAAAATTTTGAAATTTTCATCAAATGAAACATGCATTGTTTCTTCAATGGTATTAGTTTTTAAATTAAACACTCCGTACGCTTTACTTCTATTAGAATATCCGATAAAGAAACCTTTGTCGGATTTAGGATCAAATTTATCTAAATTATCTTTTGTATTTAAAATAAAACATTTACTTCCAAAAATTCTGAAATAAGATACCTTAGGTTTCTTTGAATAAAGAAGTTCATAAGATGTCTTATCACTTAGAGGTCTAACTAAAGTTCTATTCAAAATATAACAGGTGGTAGCATAGTTCTCGCACACTCTTGAATCGTCCTGTTTTTACGTTATACTACTCCATTTTGTTATGGAGTTCTCGGAAATGAAAAATTGTGAGTTATTCCCTTTTTATTGCAGAATTCCTCAAACCTTTCATTTTCAAATTCACTACCGTGATCACTTCGAATAGTTATAATTTTTTAGAGAAAATTGATTTTGAATTCTTTTTGAGAATGTCTTAAAACATTCAAAAGTATCACTTTTATGTTTCAAAAATATTGTCCATGTGAATCTAGAATAATCACTTGCAATTACAAAGACATATCTACTATGATTTATTGATAAAATTTGAGATGGACCAAATAAATCAAGATGAAGTAATTCAAGAGGTTTTGAAGTTGAAATCATATCTTTTAACTTAAAAGAATTTTTTCTAAGTTTTCCTAACTGACAAGCATCACATAAACTATCTACTTTAAAATTCATTTTAGGGAGACCTCTTATTAGATCATGTTTTGACAGTCTGGATAGGAGTTTGAAATTTAAATGCCCAAATCTCTTATGCCAAATCCAAGGGTCACTTGTATTTTCCAAGAGACACAAGTTATCATTCAAAACTTTCATACTAAGAATATATATATATATATTCTTTTTCTTGACTCCCTCAAATATAATGGTTGATTATTATCCTCAATGTGACATTTGTCTTTTTAAAATTTAATTTTATAACCTTTATCACATAGTTGACTTATACTTAGCAGATTATGTTTCAGATTCTTAACTAGCAAAACATTAGTAATAGTAGGAGTTTCAGAATTACCGACTTTGCCGATGCCAATCACATATCCTTTTGAATTGTCTCCAAAGTTAACCAATCCTCCGTCTTTATATATTATATCATTCAGTATATCTAGATTGCCAGTCATGTGTCTAGAACATCCACTATCAAGTATCCATTTGTTCTTTCTAATCTGCATAATTTGTCCGTTGTGGAATGATTCCTCAACACCCATAAAGCATGATTCATGCACATCAAACAATTTTGGTAGATAACTTGAATTTGAATATTGATTATATGCAGACTTATGAAACAATGATGATTTGAATACTTCTAAATTAGTATTAACGAATATAGCAATTTTAAAAACTTTTCAAAAATCATATTATGAAACTTTGAAAACCTTGCTCTGATACCAATTGTGAGAAATGCATATTACTGATCTTAAGGCTAAGATTAACACTAAAGGAGGGATGAATAGTGTTAATAAAGAATTACAAAATCTTTTTCAAATTTATGTTAATTTAGACACAAAAGTATGCAATATATAGACACAGATATGATCACAGAAACAATCACAGATGTAGAAATAAATAAAAGCAGCAAAGGAAAGAACACACCGGATAGTTGAACCCTTGGCATAATCACTGATAGTTGAACCACAGACTGCAGGACATTAGAGGCATATATCGTGAATATGATCAAGCGCTTGATGGATGAAAGTATGGATAGGAGAGATGATGAATAAGGATCGCCCCAAGCCTAATCCCTTCACCAATGACAATTTGAATAAGCGGTACCCTTAAAATTTTACTATGCTGACTATTTTGTCTTACGATGGAACTAGAGATCTGAAACCTCACTTGTATAAGTATAGTTGGTACATGGACAGAGAAAATGCTTCAAATGTTGTCCAATTTACGTGTTTTCCTATCTTCCTAGAGGGAATTTCTTCTATGTGGTTCACTAGGCTCTTACCAAAATCCATCTCAACTTTCAATGAATCAGCAACAAAATTCCTTGATCAGTTTGGGCTTCCCACGATACAACCAAAAGACGCGATGTCTTTATTTAGGCTACTCCAGGGACGAAGTGAATCTGTGAAATCCTTCACGAATGGTTCAACACCGCGGTGAATGAAGTAAGTAACCTAAACAAAGATATGGTGTTTATGGCCCTGGTCCGTGCTATCCACCTCAACATTGAATTCAGAAAATGGATCCAAATGAAACAACTTACCACTAGTGTAACGACCCGTAAATTTTAGTTGTTTTATTAATTTAATTAATTGAATTTTTGTGAAATTTTAAATAGTGTAACGACCTGTAAATTTTAGTGGATTCATTAATTTAATTAATTGAATTTTTGTGTAATTTTAAATAATAAAAGTTTTAAATAAAAACTTAATATTTGGAATACATCTATTTAAACATGGAAAATGGTAAAATTTTCATCAAGTAATATGGAGGTTTGTTTTATTGTGTAATTTCATTTCAATTTAAATCAGTTAATATTGGATGATAATAAAATATCCTGAATATTTTTACATAATAAATTTATAAATCATCTTCTGAGTGAGACGTTATATTCCCTTTCTCCAAATTTAGACTGTTGCTGCTTTGTTTATCTTATTTCTGGCAAATCAGCCGCATTTTCGGTACCAATTATCGACTTTAGATAGGATGATCGTACCACTGATATCTGTATACTATTTTGATCGTCTTGTCGTGCTCATCTTCACAGAATATTCACATTTATGTTTCGAGGACTGGTACGATGCGGAATCAGTACAACGTTCTCCGTGTCGATACCGTTTTCTTTTTAGCCTTTTGGGCTCTATGCCTTTTCGTTGTTCCCTGAGAAAACCATTGGCCATTAGTAGTTAAATAACTTCAGAATTCAATGTGTGGCCGTCACGATCAGAGTCGGCCCATAGATTTTGTTGCCCAATCCTAAAATGAGCATCAAAATACAATTTAAAAAGAAATTTTTACAAAATAGAATTGGTTGCCCTAGTAGGTTTTGAACATGGGTCACAAACAGAATGAACTTGGGTCTTTACCACTAGACCTCTGCTTCGCCTTGTAACTCTTAAGCTCGTTGCTTTCATAACTATTTTTAACATAAAACAACTTCAAGTTGCCCTAGGCCCAGTGGGTTGCCCCAGCCCGAGGGCTTTTTGGGCTGCCCTCTGGGCCGGGCCTAGTCACGATTCCCTGTTTTCAATTTATTTTATGTTGGTTTGTTCATTTTTCCATTAGTTTCTTTCTCTTTTCCATTTTGAAAGGAAATAAAAAATTTCTGTTCATCATTTTTTCCTGTAGCTTTTCCGCCCTCGTCCCCTTGCAGCCAACATCCCATTGCCATGTGCATGTGCCACCATCTGCGCGTGGGCAAAGCTTCTCCACCCAAGTTCGCCAGACAGCCACTAGCCTCGTCCCTCTCTCCTTCTCCTCCTTTTCCCCTCATGGCTTCGGCCAACTTGTTTCCCTGAACTCGCAATCTTCTCCTCCCACTCACCGCTTGCCTCCCCTCTCCCTCACGCGTGCCAGACTTCACCAAGATCTAAGAATCCTCTTCCATTTACCCATGCTCGGCCGATCCCCTTGTTCAACCCCATGCTTACTGGCCGAGACCACCTTCCTCACTTACATCTCTAGCCTTCGGCCATTCACCCTTCGCATGCCGCACCGACCTTGCCCACCTCCACGTCAACCCTCCCGGCCTTAGCCTTTTTAGCCTTGTTGTTCTCTTATTGGGTTGGTATATATGTATAAGTGGATTATATATACTTTATAAATGAAGTTATATCGAATTTTATAATGAATACTGATTTTTAAGTATAACAAGTACGTGTGTTAGATTGTATGTTAGTATATATGTTAAACTGTTTATATATTTACTGTAATATATATATATATATATTTATAGTTTGTATAAGTATAATATTTGAGTTGTACATATGCTATATTATTTACATCCTATGTCTAAAGTATTATATATATTATGTTATAAGTTTGCCTGTTGATCATTTTCTATGAGTTGTATAATTGGTATTTATAAGATCTGTTAGCATAATTTGTTTCTGGTTCATAAATGTTAGCAATATGGATTTGAATATATCATGCATAAGTACTTTGCATTTCTATAAGTATAATATGTTATGTTATATTTTCTGTTTTGTTTAAAGTGTATATTGTGTAAGTTATTATATATATACACATATATTAGTTAATATATGTTTTGTTTTGCTGTGTACAGCAAGTATAATACGCTATGATACTTACTTAAACTTTTGACAATATTTTATTATAGATTTGAAATAACTGATATATATGCACTTGTAAGAGTATAAGTTAAAAGTTGTTTGTGTATATTTGTTTATATATAAATATGTCAGATATATGTATAAGTATAAAATAGTTTATTTGTACATGTGAGTTAGTTTTTTGAACTACATAATTATGGAGGGTATGTATATATATTGCTTCTTATATAAAGATTTGTAGTCGAATATTATTTCAATTTGAGTTCTGTTATATATATATATAAGTGGTTACTTTATGTTGTGTATATTAGCTTATTAAGTATATAAAAATGTGTATATGTATATGCTTTGCTAGTATTTTTATTTAATACAAATTTTTTTGCTGTATGTTCTGTTATATATATGAATACTTTGAAGTTAGAAAGAAAATATATTATAATATAAAGGATAAGAAGAAAAGGGCATTGCATACCTATATTATATTGGTTTAAGAAAACGGAGTATATATGCAGTGATTTTGTATTAGTTTAAATATGATAAATAAAGATTTTGATCCTTATTTTATCCGTTTATAAAGGTTATAACGTTCATATATTTTTTAATGATCTATCTGTTTGTATATAAGGCTTACAAATAAAGTACTAAATATATATATCTTATTTAATATTTTTCGTGTTAATGTTTAATAAAATAATAATAAAATAATACACATTTCCTTCTATGATATTGAACTGATTTTTGGTTCTTGATTTCCAATTTATCGGCTTTGTCCATCGAATTCGTACCAAATCTTGCTTTGCTTTGGAATCCTTGCTTGGATTCGTAACTCATTCTCGTTCATCTCTGGCCTCGAAAAGTGAGCAATCACTCACGATTAACATTCTTATATTTATTATATTTGATTTCAATTGAAACGACAATTGAAATATGCTGCTGCTAGTTATTTAATTGATATATATATATATATATATATATGCTATTATTTCTATCTGTTCACTTGTGACATCTGACACCACTATTTGTTATTTGTATTGATGATATATGCATGTTATATTATTATCTTATTTATTCTCACTCTGTAAGTTCTCTATTAGTCCAGAATTCTCTATGGGTTGAAATGATACATACTCGAAAAATCTGTAGAATAGGAGAAAATCGTTATGGGTTGAAATGATAAACCCAAGCGATTTTCATTGAATTGAATTTGGGATTGTGGGTCGAAAATATATATAGCAGTATATATTTAAATTGCGGATTGAAATGATGAATATCTGTATCACTTGACCACGGGATAGGAAATTATATAAAGACACCGTTGTTCTATATATATATTGAAATGATTTCTATGATTTTGAAAGGAAATATATGGTTTATCAAATATAGATTTTAAGATATTATATATAAATGTGTTTTATAAAGTTTTTAAAATTTAGATTTTTTTTAAAATTATATGCTTTGAAAATTGTATAATTATAAGTTAATTTTGAAATCTTAAATTTTAAGAATTTATATATAATTTTATTATTTTTAAAATGTATAAATATATTTAATATATAAATAAATTTAATAATTTTTTTAAGTATTTATTTGAAATTATATTTCAGATATAGAGTTTATAATAATTTTAATAAATTAAGGTTGGAACTAGAAATAGAAATTGGTTTGAAATTATATGTAAGAATTTTACATAAATAAGTTTGAGTTGAAATTTCTTAATTGAGATTTTAAAGATATGATTTTATAACTTAATTTTGATTAAAAGTGATTTAAATGGATATTCTCAAATTTACATAAATTTAAATTAGATATTTAGTTTATTTGAATTCGTAATTTGAAATTTTATCTAAGTGCTATTGAAATGATTAAGTAAATATTACAAAACTAAATAATAGTAAAGTGAATTTGATATATATATATATATATATATATATATATATATATATATATAAAATTATTAAACTTAGTTTTAAAAATGTTGAATATTAAAAGCTTTGAAATATATGGAAATTGAAATGGTTAATTTTTGTGATTCAACTCTGTATTTGAAATCGATATAATTTGAAATGGTTTATTGATAAACTGAATTGAGTTGAAATTTATGAATTGAGATTGAATTAAATTTGAATTCTGGATTCAAGTTCATTTGAATCGATTTGTGGAATTTAAGGAAGCTATTTTACTATATAAAGTATTTTAAATTATATTTAAAATTATGTATATTTTACTTTATAAATTATTTTTAATATAAATTTTTTTTAATATAAACTATTTTTAATATAAACTATTTTAATATGCTAATTATTTTAATATAAACTATTTTAACTTATAACTAATTATATATAAACTATTTTATTTTATAAACCATTTTATTATATATACTATTATTTATATCTAAACTGTTCAAGTGGGAAGTTATGATTTCAAAGTTATGAATTTCAAAGTATTATGTTATCAAGTGTTATGATTTCTAAAGTGTTATAATTTCTAAGCTTTATAATTTTGAAAGCGTTATAACTTTGAAAGTGCTATGATTTTTGAAATGGATATATTTGAGGGGAAAAATGATATAGTATTGATATGGTTTTGAAATGGAAATGATATTTTGGTTTTAAAGTATAAACTATTTTTGAAATGACCATGGTGTTATAATAACGTTTGGTTGTTAAAAAGACCGGGACCTGTTATTGTCATACTCTCTGCCAATACCGAAAACCACTTTAACAACCGTGTACGTGGTAGAGATTCTAGTATAAAGTAGGATGGTGGCGACGATCCTATATGAGGTATATATTTGGACATGACTCCCGTGATTCAGCTAAAGTTGGCTAAAACAGGAGCAATTGACGGGCCTAGTGAGGTAGCTCCTCCGATCGGACGCACTTCTTTGATTGTCATTCTATTACTTTGTGATTGATTTGGAGTGCACCTTTGATTTGGGAGTGTGGATCAAGGTAGGCGGTAGCTGCGGCTATGCGTTACCACTAGCCCGGAAGTGTAATTGGTATATCTACCTTGGCATTGCCTAGTTGTGCCGTGTTACCTACCCTATCGAGCCCACTATGAATATATTTTTTACCTTACCTATGCAGTGCCCTCTGACGATGTCCAGTACTGGGGTGATTACGGTACTGTATAGACTATGTGAATATATAAAATGTGTTAAGAGGGATATGGGTAATGCCTTCATGCTATTTTAATAGTTTGCTTTACTATAGACATTATTACAATACCATATATTACTACATAGTAGATAGTTCCATGGATCCTTAGAGGATGGTTATCCCAAACATCCTTTGAGTTACTCGTATTTCAGTTGATATTTCACTTGAGTTGGATTTATTGATATAAGAATGTTAATCCTGACTCAAGTGTTTTGTGTTTTTGCTTTACACTCAGGTCGGACTTAGTGTTACAGCATTTGAGACTCATCTTTGGAGTTTGGAGCTTCGCTTGGAGATCCAACCATCTATTCAGTTTTCAGTTATTCAGCTGACTCTATTGATATATTTAGATTTTGTTATTGATTATTGTGTTGAGACTTCTATGTATTCGAGACTTCTGTTATATCTTGTTTAACTCTGTTATATATATGGTAGCTTCATGAACTATTATTCACTTGTTTCCGCTGCTTATTGTTACATTACTCTGTGTCTGTGATTATGTGATTATATGATGTAGCGATCCTGACTCGACCTTCGAAAATCGACACCGAATACAATACTCATATTCAAATGCCGCAGATCCAAACGTCGAATCTGGTGCGCCGGAGCTTATAACACCATTAAGTACAACACAGCAGAAGAAATAAATATCAATATATATAACAATGATACAATGACAGATACAATATCTGATATGATATGATATAGTGAATATCAATACCATCAGAGATACAAGACAATAACAACGGAAAAGAATATCTTCGATAGAATGCATCCCCAAATCCAATCTCTAAACCAAAGCAAGCTCGAACCAACATCACGTTTCACCTAGATGAGCAAGTCTCGTCCAAATCCAAAGACTGGACTAACTCCAGATAATCTACTAAACCTGGCTATCTGAAAAACCCAACTCTAAACTGCCCGTGTGGAAAATTGTGTGCACCCAGAGTTTAGGAAAGGAACAATAAACTCCGAGTCAGTCATGGGACTGGTATGAGTAACAAAAACAGTTGGTCTTTTAAAACAGACAACAAGAGAATTTAAAATAAATCTGCAATGCTTTTAGAAAAATGAAACTACCATAAGGCCACCGGCCACACACATAATGCAAACGCAGAATTGGAGGAGATTTCTCCTTATGATAGTCAAACATGCTTGATACGATTTTTTTTTGATATTATTATTATAAGTGCAAAGTGCAGAAAACATTTCGAAAGTATAATATAAATCCTAGCCAGCATAGACATTCCGAACTATGCCCACTATAGCTAACATCTAAACAGTGGTGACCACCATAAGTAAATGGCAAGTTCTACAACTAAAACCGTACAAAGCACGTATTGGATGAATGGATTTCCAACAAATGGTCAGGCTAAGTAACTTCCCACTGTCCATGGGTACGCCTCTGGCGGGACGTCCCAAGAACTTAACCAGCTCTCTGCCAACACAAGGCCGGGTTACCTCTGTAACTAAGTAACTACTTCTCGAGCATGCCACCCCTGGTCCTTTGCGACCTTTATCCGAGGCGACTCTAAACCAAAAAGCAACAACCACAGAGTAAATGAGATTGAAGCCCACCACATAGGTAAATATCTGGCCTCCATACCATGATACCACCCTTTACCAGAAGGGAATGACACACTCTAAAGGGTGCGACCCTCATAACCTTGCCGCATCTTTCCTGTTTCGACCATTTCCGGGGAGTGAGGTCCTGATGCAGTTTCGTCCACAAAGCTACGGTTCATATAGAAGCCATGCTCTGATCACAAATGATCAAAAAATGATCATCAATATACAGCAGCACTTAGCATGGCACACTACCAAATTGGGAGTATATCGCTGATAACCTTCAACTACATAACCTCTGAGCTCGTACGTCTCAGAGAAGGGTGTTAAGCTAAGAGAATAAATTCTCCACCCCCAACAGATTTGTGTTTGAAAGAAATCTGCTTTATATCTCAAATTGTAGTGTCAAACATATAACCATACAAGTCTGTCTCGGGTTCGAACAGAACCGAAGGCACTCCTAAAGAAGCCCTTGCAAATTCGGGTATTCACAATCCTGATCGGACTTCCCATCACTTAGGGAATCTCTATACCAGCGCGACTCGGTGCAGAGACAATCGATATGTTACCTTATCGTTCTCACAAATACCCGGTCTTCACCAACGGTCTTCAAATGCTACCCATATCGACGTATCATTATTCAGAATGGGTTATATGACACAAAGGTCCTCTCCTGGCTAAACCGAATAATGAGCGCATTATTTAAAACATATAGATATGGGATTTCGGTTAATTCACAACTTCTAAAATCCAAAACTTTCTTTCAAATGGTTAAACAAATTACAATTTTAAATCTTTGAACAAAAGATTTATTTCACAAAGTTCACCCAGTTTCACAGAGATCCATTTACGGATTTCAAACAATTTCCATTTCAATTGGATTCACTCATTAAATCTTTAGATTAAAGATTTAACTTATAGCTTTTCAAATCATTTCTATAACTTGGAAAACCCTTTTCATTATAGACTTGAAATCCTTTTAACCCAAATTGGACGTTCATTTCTTATATGAAAGCTTTTGTTATTTGAAAACAGATTGTTTTCGTTTCAGAAGAATCCAATTATACTTGCACGAGTTCAAGCCTTTGAATTTTAAATTCAATTTCCTAAATCAATACATTTAAAATGGTTTATCCCATATATAACTTGTACGACATCTTTAATCCTAGTTTCAAATCGTAGAATTCAGTTTCAAATTTTGAATTTAAATTTAAATCAAATTATTTAAACCTCAAAACTCAATCAAGTTATTCAAAAATAAATTTGAAATTTCATTTCAAAAAACTTTTCACATTTAACCCGATTCCATTTCCAAACCGTTTGAATTCAAATTATCTATTTTAAAAATCATTTCAAAAATCTGTGACTTAATCGATTTCCTCATGAAATCCATATTGGTGTGTGTGTGGTGTAGTCCAGGGGTTTCACACAATAGTGCAACATCATCACATATTCAATCAATATCGATATGCAGTATAACCCATAACGCTTATCTTCATCCACAGATTCATAGATAAAGTAAATTTATCAATCACAAAGATTTACCATTACGATTCGATGTGGGTTTCGGATAACCAACATGAATCCGACTCCCTGTCGCATCGAAATTCAAATGCTGTTTTACGAAAAAAAGGGTTTCACAATCACAGCAGTATATTCATCACAGATATCATAGCTCAGCACAAAGCAATTCATTTTACATAGTATCATAAGCACATAACAGTCAAACAATTCAATATTCAATAGAATCCAAACATTCACAAGTAAAACCAATAAATTATCTGATGAATTTAAATCAGATTAGTCACTTATCCTGGTTAATTAATATTAATTTAATTACAAATTATTTTAATTTATTATCCTTTTATTAACCACATTAGTTAACTAGCCCTTAATTAATCATCATTCGTTAATCACTTTCATTCATCAATTAGCTTTTAATTAATAAATCATTCCTTAATCAGTACCTTACATTTTAAAACCTACTTTTAAGTTAAATAAAACAAAAGTTACTCATAGATATATTTTAGGCAAATTCAACAGACCCGAGGCGAGCACCTCGTTTACTTAAGAAAAACTTGAGTTTCTTTACCTTTTTCCCACGTCACTCTCTACTCACCTGCCTCCTTCTTCTTCTACTACCATCCTTTCTTCTTTTTCTTTTTATTTTAAGTTAAGTTAAAAATATAACTTCAGTTATACGACCTCGCTCTTGCATCTGGGTTCGAACTCGAGGCAAACACCCCAATTTCTTGAGCCAAATTTCGCGACGACTCAAACGCGACCCCACTGGCGCATACGCCACCGTGCACGTGCACGGTGGTTCGCCGTCCCTCCGGCGACCCTCGTCGTCTCTTACAAACCCCAAATCGATCTCATATTCAACATCGAAACCCAATTCAACATGAAAAGTTGGAAGTCAAACTATGCCTCTAGGTCGAACCAGTAACTCGCATACCCCACAGCAAATCGCCACTTCCTACCAACCCCGACCATTGGTGGCGACGCCACTTCGTCCACATCATGACCATACTCTCCTCGACCATCTCCCAGAATCACATGTAACTCGATCAAACCACGGCGACGCAATTAACATTTTACAGACCCTAGAAAAAACTCGAACCAAACCCTATTTTCGATTCGACTCAAACATCCTCGCATTGAATAATTTTTTTAGCATTTTTCCTGTCATCATCGAGAATCAAACAAGGTCCAACATGAATTACAACATCTAGTATTTGTTGGATTATTAGATATTCACAAAAAAAAAACATTTTCGGTTCCTTTTAAACCGCACCTTGATTTCTTACTTAAAGATCATCATTTTTATGTTAAAAATCATAACTTTGTGTGTTAAATCAAGATATGGGATCAAATTAAAACATTTAAATTTTAACAATTGATTTTTTCTTACTTTAAACCTGTATAAACAATATTTATATTTTACTGTCATGTTTTAAAACCATTTCCAGGTTATGATTTTAAGTTTTAAACAACTTACATAGTTAAAAATCCTAAGCTTAAGATGTTTATATGAAGATGTATTAGTTTTCTTTACATTTCTTTGCTTAGAACTTGAAATAATAAAGAACATCACATATTAAACTTCTAGAGAACATCTCAGAACCACATACTTACAACATATAGCAAACACAAGATTTATGAACTAATTACCAAAACTTAAACTTTAAAAAAAACTGTATGTTTACTCACCTTCCACATTTTAGTTCCAGGTTGATGAATTTGTAAGAAACAAAATGTTAATTTCCTTTTCTTCTAGGCTGCTGAGTTGTGATGATCGAATTGAAATAGATATATATGTAGAGAAAGGCTTGTACAAGGTAATAAAATTTGTACAATATTGTTCAGAGATTTTTTTTTCTTATTGACTGAAATGTTGTTTTGGCGGCTGAAGTGATAAGTATTTGTATGCTAAAGATATTGCATTAATTACGTTTGTCTTGTGTTGCATGTTAATTCATATATACATATGTTTGTTTCTAGCCTGATTTTCTTCCTCTTATGTCTTGTCTCATGTACATTTGATGTTTTTTCTTTCTATCTTTCCAGGTTTATTTGCTGCATTGAATACTTGAAAATATTGACTTCTTTCTACTTTAATGTACGTTATTTCTTGTCTTATTTTTGTTAATCAACTTAAATATATTTTTATTTTTTCTGTTTTGTTCTATTACTTATATTTTAGATGAAGTCCTATTATTAATATGTTGTTAAATTAGCCAATTTGTTTACTTTATATTTTGTAATTTATCTTATACATTTATTTATATTTCTAGCTTAGGTATTTATTTTTATTCTACATCCAACTTGTGTTGTATTTTCCTATATATTTATTTAAATAGTTTATACCTTATATTTATTTTTGGTGAATTTTGTAAGTACATTTTGTTTGTGTTTTATCCTACCTTGTATATTTACTTCTATTTTAACTTAAACATTTATCTTTTGTTATAGTTTATAGAATTCTAGAATTATTTAATTATCTAACATCAAAGTTAATCATATCAAAAATCCAAATACAAATTCATTTCTTAAGATATTTAAATTTAAATCCAAATTCAAATTCTATCTTTATATACATATTCATCTCAAATATCCAAATTAATCTCAATTAATTCATAATTTAGCAACTATTTTATGTCAATTACCAATTATTCACAAATGTTTATTCAAAAATTAAATTAATTAACAATTTAAACTTAATTAAAATTCAGGATCGTTACATATTATTTACTGTATATGCTGAGTTTTTCCAAATATAAATTAACAGTTTGATATTTTGAGCAATTCAAGTTCGACATGTGTGTCTCCCAATGCACTTGGAGGGTGCAGCATGATAGGGGGTTCTCGCATTTGGTTTGGTTGGATGACACTTACTCCTACAAGTCCCTGCGAGGTTGGTGCAGCCGAGAGGTTAGTCGTAAAAGAAGGACATAGGTACCAATGAAGGCTACGGTGGGCGTTACCCCACTGGCAGGTGGTCTGTTACATATGGTATCAGAGGTGTGGTTTTAGGCAAAACTTAGCATATGGGGTAGAATTTAATTACAGAATTACCTTTGTTCGAGCTTGAATCTCTTCCTCCTTGATTTGGATTTCCTTTGAATTTTAGAACTTCCCATTCGTTCTGAAATCCATACTTGTCCCTTCCTATTCGTGTTTTCTTGATTCTGGAGTACTCCACTGAATGGTTTGTAATGGGGTGAGACTCCATTACAATGGGCATTGATTTACTGGAGATTTTTGTATCCTCGGGTAAGATGCTGTTATCTCTTGCTATGTTTGAATTCTATCTTTTGTGAACGGATGTCGATTTGCCTCAGAACTCTACATCGATTTTGTTCTTGAAGTCACGGTTGACCCGGTTAAGGTCTCCCGTGATTTATATAAGTCTATCCATTCTTTTATCTCTTTGTAATCTATTTATCTCCCTATCGAGCTTATCTTCTGGGTAGAATTCTTTTGATTTGGGTTCCTCTAATTTGAATCCCTATCCTTGTTTTGAAAACCATTTTGGAATATCGAGTGAGGGAGTGTATTTGTATTAATATAATTTTTTTATATATTGTGCTATTTGAGTTGTTAATGTTGATTTGGGGTTTCGATCGATTCGTCTGATCAACGCTATCAATAGGAATTTCAAAACACTTGAACAGAGCAAACTGACACAAATTTGTTTTCAAAATTTAAAAAATTTGTTTGATTATATTATATATAAGTATGAATTATCTAAAATTTAATAGTTAAATGAAATTATAAAACATGGTTCATAAATTTACTTAGAATTTAAATGGATTTAAATCAGTATTTGAGAATTTAATTTCCGGTGATTCCAAACTTTGGTTTTGAAGTTTTAAAGTGTATATCATTTAAAGTATTTTTGAATATAAATCATTTTCAAAGATTTTTCTTAAAATGTTTAAATTAGTGCTCTCCTTTTTTGTCGTTGGAAAATAATTTCGGTGATGGCGGCCGCATCATCGACATTCATTTTCGAGTTTCGAAGTGGAGAGACCAATTTGTAGCTTTGCTACACTGTTGTTTTGGAAAATAAATTGATTTAAATTTCTTAAGTATGACTTGATTTATTATACATACAGGTATATGACTTTAGATTTGATTATATATATATATATATATATAATAAATCTCTAAATGGTTTGAAGTGAATCGGAAATTTAATTTTTCAATTTATGTTAAAAGGTGATATTAGTTATAAAATGAAACCAAATTTTTGAATAAGTATTTAATTTTGAAATAATAGAATTGGGAGAGATTTCTTGTATGGTACCCAATTGCATTCCAATATATATAATTTAAGTAACCTAAATGAATAATAAATGAGATAAATAAAATTTGTTTTGAATGAAACCATTTTGTAACAAACACTAATAAATTGAAATTAAATCAAATAAATGAAAATACCTTGAATTTAAAATTAATTATTGAGTATCAATTAATGCAAATTGAAATTTATATGGTTTTAAACTAATGGTTTTATTTTGTTTTCCAATCTATTTTCCTTTCTAGTTGATTCTATTCTCCTACCTCGTTCCTTTTCGGGGATGAAAGGTTTAGAGTGGAAGAGAGTGTAACGACCCATAAATTTTAGTGGTTTTATTAATTTAGCTAACTAAATTTTATGAAATTTTAAATAATAAAATTTTGAAATATTTAATATTTGGAATACGCCTATTTAAACATCGCAAATGGTAAAATTTTCATCAGATGATATGGAGAATTATTTTGTTGTCTAATTTCATTTCAATTTAAATCAGTTAATATTGGATGATAATAAAATATTTTCCAAACCTGAATATTTTTACATAATAAATTTGTAAATCATCTTCTGAGTGATGCATCATATTTCATTTCTTCAAATTTGAACTATTACTGCTCCATTTATCTTATTTCCGGCAAATTAGCAGCATTTTCAGGATCGATTATCGACTTTTGATAGGATGATCATACCACTGATATCTGTATACCATTTTGATCGTCTCGTCGTGCTGTTCTCCGTTGTATATTCATATTTGTGTTTCGAGGTCCGCTATGATGTGAAATGAGTACAATGATCTCCGTGTCGGTACCTGTTTTTAAGCCTTTTGAGTTCTATGCCTTTTCGTTGTTCCTTGAGAAAACCAGTAGCCATTAGTAGTTAAATAATTCTAGAATTCAATGTGTAGGCGTCACGATTCCCTATTTCTAATTTATTTCATGTTGGTTCGTTCATTTTTCCATTGGTTTCTTTCTCTTTTTCATTTTGAAACAAAATAAAAAAAAATTGTTCATCATTTTTTCTGTAGCTTTGCACCCTCGTCCCCTTGCAGCCAGCATCCCCTTACCAAGCGCGTGTGCCACCATCTGCGCGCGGCCAAAGCTTCTCCACCCATGTTCGGCAGACAGCCACCAGCCTCGGCCCTCTCTCCTTCTCCTCCTTTCCCCTCGTGACTTCGGCCACCTTGCCGCCCTGAACCCGCAATCTTCTCCTTCCACTCACCGCTATCCTCCCCTCTACCTTACATGAGCCAGACTTCATCGAGATCCGTGTCTTCTCTTCCACTTACCCGTGCTCCACCAATCCCCCTGTGCCACCCCATGCTTACATGACGAGACCACCTTTCTCACCTGCATCTCCAGCCTTCGGCCATTCACCCTATGCATGCCGCACCGACCTTGTCCACCTGCACGTCACCCCTCTCGGCCTCAGCCTTCTTAGCCTTGCTGTCTTCTTATAGGGAAGGTGTGTATATATATATATATATATAAGTGGATTATATATAGTTTGTAAATGAAGTTATATCAATTTTATAATGAATACTGAGTTTTAAATTTAATAAGTACGTGTGTTAGATTGTATGTTAGTATATTTGCTATATTGTTTATATATTTGTAATCTACATATGTATAATATTTTAGTCGTACATATGCTATAGTATTTACATCCTATGTCTAAAGTAATATATATGTATATATATATATATATATATATATATATATAATGTTATAATTTTGCATGTTAGCCATTTTCTATGAGTTGTATAATTGGTATTTATAAGATCTGTTAGTATAATTTGTTTCTGATTCATAAATGTTAGCAATATAGATTTGAATATATCATGCATAAGTACTTTACATTTCTATAAGTATAATATGTTCTGTTGTATTTTCTGTTTTGTTTAAAGTGTATATTATATAAGTTATTATATATATACATATATTAGTTAATATACATTTTGTTTTGCTGTGAACAACAAGTATAATACACTATGATACTTACTTAAGCTTACGACAATACTTTATTATAGATTTGAAATAACTGATATATATGCACTTGTAAGAGTATAAGTTAAAAGTTGTTTGTATATATTTGTTTATATATAAATCCGTTAGGCATATGTGTAAGTATATAATAGTTTAAATATACATGTGAGTGAGTTTTGTGAACTGCATTGGTTATGTAGGGTATGTATATATGTTGCTTCATATATAAAGATTTGTAGTCGAATATTATTTCAATTTGAATTCTATTATATATATATATATTTTATAAGTGGCTATTTTATGTTGTGTATATTGGATAATTAAGTATATATAAATGTGTATATATATACACTTTGCCAGTATTTTTATTTAATACAAATATTCTTTGTTGTATGTTCTGTTACATATATTCATACTTTGAAGTCAGAAATATAATATAATATAAAGGATAAGAAGAAAAGGGTATTGCACGCCTATATTATATTGGTTTAAGAAAAGATTTAAGTAGTGTACGTATGATATATATCATGTAGTATATATGCAGTGATTTTGTATTGGTTTAAATATGGTATATAAAGATTTTGATCTTTATTTTAACTGTTCATAAAGGTTATAAGGTTCATATAAATTTTTTCTAATCTATCTATTTGTATATAAAGCTTACATATAAAGTACTAATATATATATATATATATATAATCCCAATATTTCTCGTATTGATATTTAGTAAAATAATAATAATATAATATACATTTCGTTCTGTAATATTGAACTCATTTTTGGTTCTTGATTTCCAATGTATCAGCTTTGTCCATCGAATTTGTGCTAAATCTTGCTTTGCTTTGGAATCCGTGCTTAGATTCGTAACTCATTCTCGTTCGCCTCTAGCCTCGAAAGGTGAGAAATCACTCACGATTAACGTTATTATGTTTATAAAATTTTATTTCAATTGAAACGACAATTGAAATATGCTGTTGTTAGTTACTTAATTTCTATATATATATGCCATTATTTTTATCTGTTCACCTGTGACATCTGACACCATTATCTGTTATTTATATCGATGATATATGCCTGTTATATTATTATCATATCCTTCTCACTCTGCAAGTTCTCTGTTAGTTTAGAATTCCCTATGGGTTGAAATGATACATACCCGAACGATCTGTAGAATAGGAGAAAATTGTTATGGGTTGAAATGATAAACCCAAGCAATTTTCACCGAATTGAATTTAGGATTACGGGTCGAAAATATATATACCATATATATTCAAATTGCGGATTGAAATGATAAATATCCGTTTCACTTGACCATAGGATAGAAAATTATATACAGACACTATTGGTCTATATATATATTTTGAAACGATTTCTATGGTTTTGAAAGAAAATATACGGTTTATTAAATATTGATTTTAAGATATTATATATAAATGTATTTTATAAAGTTTTTAAATTTTAGATTTTTTTTAAAATTATATGTTTTGAAAATTGTATAGTTATTAGTTAATTTTGAAATTTTAGATTTTTAGAATTTATTTATAGTTTTACTATTTTTAAAATGTATAAATAGATTTAATATATAAATAAATTTAATGATATTTTTAAGTATTTATTTAAAATTATATTTCAGATACAGAGTTTATATTAATTTTAATAAATGAAGGTTGGAACTAAAAATAGAAATTGGTTTGAAATTGTATTTAAGAATTCTACTTAAATAAGTTTGAGTTGAAATTTATTAAGTTTGATAATTTAAAGATATGATTTTAAAACTTAATTTGATTAAAAGTGATTTAAATTGATATTTCCAAATTTACATAAACTGCAATGGGATATTTAGTTTATTTAAATTTGTAATTTGAAGTTTTATTTAAATGTTATTGAAATGATTAAGTAATTATTACAGAACTAAATAATAGTAAAGTGAATTTGATATATATATATATATATATATATATATATATATATGAAATTATCAAATTTAGTTTTGAAAATGTTGAATATTTAAAGCTTTGACATATATGGAAATTGAAATGGTTAATTTTGTGATTCAAATCTGTATTTCAAATTGATAAAATTTGAAATGGTTTATTGAGAAACTGAATTGAGTTGAAATTTATGAATTGATATTGAATTAAATTTTAATTTTGGGATTCGAGTTGATTTGAATCGATTTGTGGAATTTGAGGAAGCTGTTTCATTATATAAAGTATTTTTAAATTATATTTAAAACTATTTCTATATTTTACTTTATAAATTATTTTTAGTATAAACTATTTTAATATAAATCATTTTTAATATAAACTATTTTAAAATACTAATTATTTTAATATAAACTATTTTAACTTGTAACTATTTTTATATAAACTATTTTATTATATATACTAGTATTAATATCTATATTGTTCATGTGGGAAGTTACGATTTCAAAGTTATAAATTTCAAAGTATTATGTTATCAAGTGTTATGATTTCCAAAACGTTATAATTTCCAAAGCGTTATAACTTTGAAAGTGCTATGATTTTTGAAATGGATATATTTGAGGTGAAAAATGGTATAGTATTGACATGGTTTTTAAATGGAAATGATATTTTGGTTTTGAAGCATAAACTATTTTTGAAATGACCACGTTATTATAATAACATTTGGTTGTTAAAGTGACCGGGGTCAGTTATTGTCATAATCTCTGCCAATACCGAAAACCACTTTAACAACCATGTACGCGGTGGATATTCTACAATGAAGTAGGATGGTGGCGATGATCCTATATGAGGTATATACGTGGACCTAACTCCCGTGAGTCAGCTTAAGTTGGCTAAAACATGAGTAATTGTCGGGCCTAGTGAGGTAGCTCCTCCGATCGGACACACTTCTTCGATTTCCATTCTATTACTTTGTGATTGATTTGGTGTGCACCTTTGATTTGTTAGTGTGGATCGAGGTGGGTGATTGCTGCGGCTATGCGTTAACACCAGCCCGGAAGTGTAATTGGTATATCTACCTTGACATTGCCTAGTTGTGTCGTGTCACCTACCCTATCGAGCCCACTACGAGTTTGTTTTTTACCATACCTATGGAGTGCCCTCTAACGATGCCCTGTACGGAGGAGATTACGATAGTGTATAGACTAATGGAATATATAAAATGTGTAAAGGGGGGTATGGTAATGCCTTAACGCTATTTTAATAGTTTACTTTATTATAGTAGCGTATATTACTACATAGTAGATAGTTCCAGGGATCCTTAGAGGATGGTATCCCAAACATCATTTGAGTTACTTATATTTCAGTTGATATTTCATTTGAGTAGGATTTATTAATATAAGAACGTTAATCATGACTCGATTGTTTTGTGTTTTTTCTTTACGCTCGGGTCAGACCAAGTGTTACAGCATTTGAGACTCACCTTTGGAGTTTGGAGCTTCACTTGAAGATCCAACCATCTCTTCAGCTTTCAGTTATTCAGTTGATTCCAGTGATATATTCAGATTTTGTTATTGATATTGTGTTGAGACTTTTATGTATTCGGGACTTTTTTTATCTTGTTTAACTCTATTATATATATGGTAGCTTCATGAACTACTATTCTCTTGTTCCCACAAGCGAACGAAGGTAACAACCGACTTAAAGGCATAATGCCCAAAGACTATACCTTGCTTAATGATACTTCAGGAAACATCTTCTTTGTGATATAAGAGACGGAGGAGTATAAAAGGCCGCCTAAAATGAAAGCAACTAAACAACAAAAGCATTTCGGAAAGTACTGCTGCTTCCATGAAAGACATGGTCACAACACGAATGAGTACCTATACCAGAATAATCTGATTGAAGAGCTGATTCGAGAAAACAAGCCTTAGTTATATGTGAGGAAACCATAAATTCCTAATCAGCCTGCTGCACCCCAAGCTCCCAAAGACTGGGGAAACCAAGTTGGAACCAGCGAAGAAGGATCCAGATGGACCGACCGAAGGCTATTCATTAAAACAATATCTAGAGAACCTCATTCCATGTAGAAGAGTTGGGGAGAAATGGAGTGATATGTAAGCTCATCGAAATATGTTCCGAACGATTCATGCTTTACAGTTGAAGATGGTACTCCTGCTAAGTAGTAGAGAACCTTGAATGATGATATATTATATAGAAATTGAGACACCGAAGGTATAGAAGCTCCCACCCTTGACCCTATGGTCGTGACGGTAGGAAATAGAGCAGCCACAGTCTTATGAGTATTGTTGGACAATGGTAGCTCTATCAATATCTTGCTCAGAAGCACGTTTGATAAGATGAAGACTGGTATGAAAGACATATTCTCTTGTCGAACAAAGATCTAGGGATTTACTAGTGAACCTAAGCAACCTGTTGGAACAATTGACATGCTTGTAAAACTTGGGGAAGGCGACCGAAGAGTCATCCTCATCCAGACCTTTGTGATCGTAGATGAAATGTCCGCCTACAATGCTTTCTTAGGTCGGCCTGCTTTGGTAGATTTAAAGATTGTTTAAGCTCAGTGGTGTCTAACCCTGAAATTCCTAACAGACAATGGAGTTGGGGTGGTCAAAGAAGATGAAAGTGTCGCTAGAGAATGCTACATCGTAGAACTGCGCGATTCTAAAAGAAAAGAAAAGAGGAAGGATGTGGGGAGAACTCTTCACATTCATGAACCTACCACATAGCAACTATAGAGCCGTCCTAGTTTGAGGACCATGGCTGATCGATGAGGCTTTGGACCCTAGAAAAAATAGTTCAAGGAAGGATCAGGCAGCACCGGCAGAATTGTCGGTGCTCATCCCAATCGATATGGATGACCCAACTCGGGTCCTAAAAATTGGGTCACATCTTGGAAACAAGATGTGACAGGAACTAATCAAATTTCTTGATACCAACCTGGATGTATTTGCTTGGACGCATTCTGATATCTATGGGGAGTTTTCGGAGGTTGCATGCCATGCACTCAATATCGATCCAAAGTATACACCAGTGAAGCAAAAGAAGTGCAGCCTAGGCCTGAATGGTCCAAAGCGCTAAGAGAAGAAGTAGATAAGCTGATGGCGAACGGCTTTATCCACAATGAAACTTATCCCAAATGGGTATCCATCCCGGCCTGATCACAAAATCTAATGAAAAATGGCGAACTTGTATCGACTATTCAGACCTAAACAAAGCCTGGCCAAAGGACAGCTTTCACTGCCTAGAATCAAACCATCTTATGGAAGGGACACAAGGAAATGAATTGCTATAATTCATGGATGCTTACTCGGGATATAACCAGATCATGATGTATGAACCATATCAAGAAGACACCGGTTTCATCACTAACCTAGGATTATACTGCATAAAGTGATGCCATTCGGCTTAAAAATGCTGGGTCAACTTTCCAACGACTGGTGAATGCCATGTTCAAACATCTGATAGGGAAGACTATGGAAGTCCATATAGATGATATGTTAGTTAAATCGGACAGAGCCGCAAATCACTTGGACAACCTCACCAAAAAGTTTGAGATACTCCGTCAGTATAGAATGAACCTCAGTTTACTTAAATGTCACTTTTGGGTAGCCTCTGGAAAGTTCCTAGGATTCATTGTAAGTGCCAAAGGCAACGATGCTATTCTCGAATAACTTACTGCTTTACGGGAAGTCAAGGCCCCAAGGAACAAGAAAGAGTCACAAAACTTGAACGGAAAAGTTGCACTGCTAAGCCAGTTCATCTCAAAAGCGACCGAAAAATGTATACCATTCTTTGACATGATAAAAATGGGAAAGAAGCACTTCGAATGGAATCAGTCTTGTCAGACTTCCTTCGAAGAAGTGCTGCGGCATATGGAGACCCTGCCAATCCTATCCAAGCCTATAGACAAAGAAGACTTGTTTATCAATTTAGCAATCTCGCCTCCAAGCATTAAGTGTCACGCTTATACATGAAGAAGTTATGGTCGACGACCTATATATTATATTAGTAAATGGCTCACTGGAACCGAAAAGAATTATCCAAAGTTTGAAAAATTAGCCTATTGCCTCTAGATCGCATCCAGGAAATTATGACCATACTTCCAGGTGCACCCGATCAAAGTACTAATAGATCAACCCTTGAAGAAGGTTTTGTTCCGCCCTAAGATATCCAGATGGCTTATCAAATGGAACATTGAATTGAGTCAATATGAAATCACCTACCATCCTCGAAGGGCGATTAATAATGAAGAAGAAGTTACTCTAGAAGTAGAAACTCACTGGAGGTTATTCTTCGATGGTGCATCAAACAACTTTTTCTCGGGGGCATGGGTCATGCTCGAAACTCTTGATGGACAATATGTTTGCTACACCTTGCACTTGGAATTCCTTATAACAAACAATGAAGAGAATATAAAGCATTGATAGCCGGATTGAAAGTTGTAAAGGAACTCAGAATAAAGTCCATACATATCTATAATGACTCTCAAGTGGTCGTCTATCAGATGAGAGGAGAATATCAATACTGGGGAGAGAACATCGCCTCGTATCTATCCAAAGTGTAGGAATTGTTTAACAACATTGTGCATTACACAATAGCTTATATCCTGAGGGAATAAAGCACGAAAGGAGACTATCTAGCTAAATTGTCTAGCTTCGAAGAAGCTCAGCCAATAGGATTGGTCCCAGTTGAAAATCTAACTGCCCCAAGTATATGCGAGATGGATATAGATTGGATTTTTGAAACGACAACGATCAAGGATAGTCTTCTTAGAGGAACACTCCCCACGAACAGGAATCTACGGAAAAAGCTCCTTCGAAAGGCACCTGATTCGTAATACATGATGGAATACTCTACCAAATGGGGTTCTCCACCCGCTTACTCAGGTGTGTGACCAATGGAAAAACTCAGAAAGTCCTCAGGGGAGTTCATGAAGGAGACTGGAGAGATCACACTAGGGGAAAACACTTGCAAAGAAATTTCTTCGATATGGGTATTTTTGGCCAACGGTTAATCGTGATGCAGCAGATTATGCCAAAGGGTGTAACCAATGCTAAAGATTTAGCAAGATCAAAAAAACTCCTTCAGAGAGATAACGCAGATGGTAAACCCGTAACCATTCACAATCTGGGAAATCGATTCGATTGCTATATTGCGATAGCTAAAGGAGGAGCCAGATACGCTATCGTTGTTATTGACTACTTCACCAAATGTGCTGAATGAAAGCATTGGGCACAACTACCACAAAGATAGTTATTAACTTTGTCACTAAAAAATTATTTGTAGGTTTTGAGTGCTCCAAAAAATTATTATGGATAATGGGACTCAATTTGAATGCGCTGAATTCAAAGACTTTTGTAAAAGCTTCTGAATCTAGAAAAGCTTCTCAATTGTTGCATATCTGCAGGCAAACGTGCATGTGGAGGTAGTAATCAAGATCATCAAGTCCACCATCAAAAAGCGGCTAACTAAAGCTAAAGGAAATTGGGTTGATGAACTTCCACTTGCACTATGGGCTTATAGAATAACTCATAAATTTGCAAATGGTCACTCTCCATTCATCCTGGCATATGGTTCAGAAGTAATGACCCCATTCGAATCGTCGGTCACTTCTCATCGAAGATGAAACTTTAATCAATAGCAGAACGAGCAACTCATGCTCATTTTACTCGATATGGTCGATAAGAAGCGGGAAGAAGCTGAGCTAAGTGATGTCGCTCACTAGATAAGAGTCTCATGACATTTCAACTCCAAGGCCCATAACCGTACCTTTGAAGTAGGAGACTTTGTCCTTAAACGGATCTAACCCATAACAGGAGCATTCGGGCCAAACTAAAAAGGATCCTATGTGATCGACCAAAACTAGGGGATGGCACATTCAAGCTAACAACCGTTGATTGAATCTGAATTCCCCATGCTTGGAACAACGAATCAATACATCATCACTTTATCTAAGACTATCTTATGGATTTCCTATTTTATGCAAATAAGCCATCCTGGGATACTAGAGGCATTATAAATAGGCAGAACTTGACCGATTTTTATTTCAATTAATGAAATTGCTTTGATTTTTTAACCAATGAAGCCGTGTTCACATAAGTAAGCTATTGAGTCGATGGAGTCAAATCGACTCAAAACCATCTGATCGCTGCTTGAGATAGTAGAATAGTGCTCAAGTACGCCCCATCTACCGATGGAATCGACAAAAGAAAATCGGCTCAAATCGTTGAATCGACGGAACACGATCCTTGCTTTCTAAGAACCAGTGTTTCTTCGAAGACACTGGGAAGGTCCGAATCGAAGTCGTGCACCGTCTCTTGCACTGTAAAATCATGTCCAAGCAAACATGGTTACCCAAGCCGCGCATCCATAAGTCGTGCATCACTTCTTGGTTTGCAAAACTACGACCGAGCATGCCTTGATCCCACTATGTTCATTTTGTAAGCTGCACACCACTATTTGGATTTGCAAAACTAAATCCAAAAGCAAGGAACTCTCATATTACAAAAAGCCACACAGAGCCTCCGGAGCTAAGGAAATAGCACTCCAAGGAGCGACTCATGTGCACAATAGCCTGAAATTCAGTGTTGCAATGGAATCACTTAACAGTATTTCAAGTAATCGGTTTTGCTCTGGCATAACTAATCACTTAGCAAAATTTTTGAGTGCGTAAATCACTCATCGTAAGACCACTAAATAAAGCTTCACAAAATATCTCAAGTTAGAATTCAAAATGGGATATCTAAAATAAGGACAATAAAACCAAAAAATTCCAAAGATAGGAGTTGTAGTATAAATCTAAGTAAGGGCTTCTGGAAAGCCACAAGGGTCACCTAGTCTCATGTCAAGTGTTCGGAGTAAATAGTCTCATGAATTAGGTGGTACATACTCACTAACACTCAACGAAAGTAGCAAAAACTTTACGGTTCTATTGCCCCAAACAATGAATTTTAGCAGTAATTGTGGGACTAAATAAAACAGTATAGGAAAAATATCAACGACTACTCACATATACAAAATCATGCTGCATAAAAAAATAACGGTATAAAAAGGCAACAGTGCATGGAATGTAGATAATTAGACAAGTGAAGTTACCATCAAAGTTTCAAATTTTTATTACATATAATGTTTTTCCTGTACAACAATAAAATGCGGGTGCCTTACGCATGCAATATTGGCTAAAGAAAGGAAAATACAAACACTAAGGTTGCAACAAAAAGAAATGCCAAGTGCAGATTTTACATTTGTACAAAAGCAACCCAAAAGAAAAAGATCCACTTTACAGATACGCGAACAGATCATAGCTTCTTGTTACTGCCTCCCTACCGCCTTTCCTGTCACTAATAGGCAACTTCTCAAGCTTCTCACCTCCCAGGTGATCTCGTTTTCTGAAAAACTGCCACCGGCAGACCCTCCATTGCCTTTATGCTTGCGGGATTTGTGGGAACTCTTTGACGATCATTTTTGCGCTTCAACCTTCTCCTTCTTCACCGCTACCATCTGCTACTCGATCATCGACTACTCGATTTCTACTTTGTCTAGTTGGTTAGTTTGATCCACTTGTTGTTGTGTGTCAGTAGCTTCCAAACCCTCCTCTTGCGATACATAGGGGTCATCCAAATCATGCAGCGCTGCAATTTGCATGAAATGCGAACCGGGCTATGAGCCAAATGTAGAGACGACAGTTGATGCGGCCAGAATGGTAGTAAATCCGGCACTATGAGGAGGAAGTAACTTGATAGGAAGAGAGTGTTGATCTATTATATCAAACTAAAGGGTGGTTATCATGGAAATTTCATCTGGCGTAAATAAGAAGTCTTCAAATATAGGAGAAATAAGAAAATTACCTGCTATGAGGGTCTTTCATGCGCCACAATTTCAAAGTCTTTACTGTGGCCCTCTTTTGATTGCTGCATAATCACAATAGAAGTAGAAATGATCCCCTCATCAGCGTGAAGACTTAAAGACGGCTTACAGAGCTTGAAGGAAAATGCTCGGTTATAGCCTTAGCTAGGGCCTAGCATCAATTCCCTCTCAAGTCTCAAGATTTCCTGGCCCTCCCCTAAAGCTTGGCGGGACTCTTCATTCAGATATGCATGAACCAACTCCTCTTCGGTATAACCACTACCTATGTTTTGTAACCAGGCTAGAATCTCTTCCCCAACCATGATAAGCATACGAGGGAACAACGGACCCAAGTAATTAAGACTTCCTTGATGCAGCATAGAGTTGACATTGAAGCCCAAAAAAGAAGCATCCAAGCCTTCCATCTTCTTTGTGAAGGTATCTTGAAGCTCTAAAAAGTTGGCATCCATGTTAGCGTTCTCTACCACCAACTGTTCCTTCTCAACATCCAAATTCGAAACTTGCTCGCGAAGAGAGGCAATTTCTTGAGCCTACTCAGCGATGGTTTTCTTCTGCATCTCAGCCATCATCTCGCTTATCCTCTATTTTTCTTTTAAAGTTGCCTCATCCTTATGGCACTTCTTTATCTCATCTATAAATATGATTGTGGCTTGTCAGTAGACTCTTTTAGCTCCTTAAACAAAGAAGCACTTTTTCTCCCCCTTCCGAGGGAGAGATCTCTCTCTTTCTTTAGCCTCTCGATCTCTGCATCATGATTTACGATCTGCTTCATTTACTCATCCTTTTCGGACTCAAACATAAGGATTTCATTATACTTGTTCTAGTTAACAGTAGATGGCCGTATGCATGATTTTTCCTACCCTTCCACTAGCTTCAAACCGCATTGAATTTTTTGGAAGGGTGAATAAGATTTGACACGAACTGACTTTAGATTGGTTTTATCAAACACAAATCCCCTTAATAAAAACTAAGGAATGCAGCTTGTTGACACGGGGGACCGGTAGGAAGAATGTAAGGTGCATTCCTAGAAATCTTAGGTGTGGCGGTCATGACAGTATGAATGGAAGTGGTCATGGCACTAGAAGTAGGGACATTTATCTCAGTGGAAGCAGGAGCCTATAAAGTGGATTCTCATTCTTGGTCTCTTTTCGGCCTATTTGACGGATCTCCCAGCTCTATCAGGCTCTTCCTCTTTTCGTGGCCACTTTTCCCATCTCAGCCTTGATCTTTCTCAACACGGCGACGATGTTCTGCCTCCCTATCCTTCCCCCTTTTCCTCTCCTCATCGGTCTACCGAGGAGCATGGTATCTTGAAGAGTGTCTCTACAAATGCCGAGATTCCAAAACTCGATCAAGATCGTTATAAAGACTTCGAGACATGATTCCTGCAGCAAGCGATAAAATGGATTTAGGAAAAAGTGTTTGATGAACTAAAACATTCTAAAAAAATATAAAGTGTGTGATCCTAGTGAAGCATGTGTTGCAATTTAAAGATCCCAACAGAATACACAAACTAGATCGGTAACCAAGTAATGTCAGAAAATTGCTTCCTGTAGGGATGATCTGAACAGATTGGAAAAGCAACCCTTCCGAAGTAAAGTCATCCACTAAGTCACTGATATCCACTATAATGTTAATCCTATCTCCCAAATCAATGTTAGAACCTTTCGATAGAGAGTTGGATGCATGCTCAGTCTTGGGAGAAGCTCCATCAGTAGGCTCTTTCAAAGAACGCAGGGTGCATGACCAGGGCTTAATTTCAAGGCCTTGTTGCCTAATTTGATGTCACCATCACTAGTGTCCCCATCTATCTCTTTCTTATTTGGAGGATGCTCTCACTAATTTCTCCATCTTCCTTCTCTTCAAAAAGCATAGCCCTTGACCTTCTATTGAATAAACTCTTCCTCTTTCTTGTTAGGAATCGATGGCATTTTGGGTGGACTATCGACCCTGACTTAAATTTGGATTTCCTCAGGGATCTTCTCTGACCCGTTGGATGTGACACTTTCATCCTCTTCATCATCATCATCATCATCTTATTCACTAGAGTCATGGGAAGAGGAAAAGAATAGGTTCAGGCTCTAGAGCGGCAAGGATCTCTAACAAATTCGACGGATTTCCTAGGGTGTAAAAGCCCACATCGGCGATTATCTGTAAGTAAGAATCTAATCATGTGCTCCTAAGCATCAATCGCTTTTAAGGTGCTAAGAACGGTGTCGAGTTCTTGTTAATTATCAAAAGAACTACAAAGAATATATGACCATTTAGAAAACTTATAGCAATTAAAGGAAACTCCGAGCATGGTGAAGGAGGTTTAAGCCTCTATTGTCCATAAATGGGTGGATCCTTCTGGACACTTAGCAAAAAAGAGGCGGTTCTTAATGAAGGAACTTTGTTAGGAAGACCCGGTATAAGTTTCTGGCTATGCTACACTCCAATATAAACAAATGATGGATTAGCCTCTCTCTTCTTGAACAATAGAAGATAATACAGCTCAGCGAAGCTCGGGGCATGATTAAATGTCCATATGAACAGAACATATAAGCACGTCAGCATGACGTATCCATTTAGAAGAATCTGGAATAGGGCTAAACCTTATGTTCTGAAGTGTTGTCATTAAGAAGTGATTGAACGAGGCACTTCACCATACATGCATATATATCGGTGGCAAGCCATGTATCTAGAAGGTGGCCTATGAGCAAATTCTCCTCTTGATGGCAGAAGCACATCATCCTCTGGGTCATCATATTGTGAGAAAATGCTTCGCAACATCCTATGTGTAAGAATTGTAGGAGCTTTCTCCGGAAGATCAAGCAAGACTGAAATTAGGAGGAGTGTGATCGATGACGGTAACAACTGGAATCGGATGACTATATTGACCTGAAATTATGAAAACGGCGAATCCAGCTGGGATCGATGATAACTCCGCTTCAAAAAAAGGAGAGTTCCCCTCAACTGATTTGCACCAAGAACATCTGAGCAACATTTTATATAAGAAAGCTTGTGTTCAAAACGGTCAGGTATGCCTAATCTCTAAACTATAGACCGTTGCGTAGTTGACACTTGAAATTCATGTGATAATTGACGTGTACCAACCACCAGCCAGATTCCAAGTATTAACCAAGAGTGTGTGTGATGTGTAATATAAGCGAGAATGGATATGGAATCCTAAACGCTGTGAACAAACCATTCTATGTAGATGGCTCATTCACAACGGAAAGAGTGATCCATATCACCCGTTGATTTCATTTCTTCAATACTTACCGATTATTGATCCACGATCGATAATAGATCCATTGTTCGAAGCGACATGGAAAGCCTTTCCTATTCCAGGTACACTGACCGTGTAATGACAGGATCAAACCGAAGTGAGCAAATATATATAAATGGGTCCAAGTCAAGTAAGAATTCTTAGCATAAATCAATTTTAGTTCTCTGGAAGGTAATAACAGCATGAGGTGCACACAAGATGCTACCCTAAGCTATTACACCTTCTAAAAAAACCAAAATCAATCCGAAAGACATTATTCCTAGATTGACTGTGTAACTTGGTGTAAATCAATTCTAACACCATGATGAAGATAGCAAAACATGTCGAGTACCGGTGCAAAACCTAGCTTCGTTCCATGAAAATTTAAAGGCTCGGTTTGCTATCTTCTTTCACAAAGTCACAATTAATTCAATTCTTCCACTGTATCTGTCACCAACACAACTTCATCACCAATCACTAATGTAGTAATATGCCAAAATTCCATGCTACCAACCTTTGAATTGGAGAAGATAAATCGATCTTTAGTTTACGGAGACCCAAAACTAGGGTATCACTTGGATCGGATCAGTAGCATTCACAGAGGTAGGAGCTTTGAAATAGTTCCTTGCTCACATCATCGATGAAGGTTTTGAAAGACGATGGCTAAAGGTGCTGGTGGTGAAAGTCAACGATGGCGGTTCCTTGGTGACGAGATGCTTGGATCAGCTTGACTAAGGGTTTGGATTGAATTAAGCAAGACCAGAATTAAAGTGACTGGGTTGGGTCGGTTGGTAAATTAATATACAAAAACGTTCCTTGGCAAAAAATTATCCAAGTATTCATATCGGCGTCGTCCCGAATTATTTCGCCCATGCATGTCAAATTTCTCCAGCATGACCTCCTTGATGTTCATATACATCACTAAAAAACTCAAGTCTAAATTGCTGAGTAATCACGAGCAATGAAGATCCACATCGAAAGCTAAATAGCTCACCGCCATATCATAAGATAGCTCAATACGATTAATGAAAATCATTAAAATGAAAACCAGAGATAGTCAATCATTGAGCATACCTCGTTTTCAATGAAAATGTACTATAAGAGGCAAATGTTAACCAGGTTTTTCACCCAGCTGAATTCAAAAGAAGTTAGAACATTCAAGCTAACCCAGAATGACTCGAAATTTGACCAAAAGACCTAAGAAAGAAAGACATGAGTCTCCAAAGAGTTTAGCCTAAAAATAAGCGAACTTTTCGGATCGACGCCCTTCCAATCCAATTGGATCGATATCGATCCAAATTAATTGCTCATATATGACCATTCCTTTTGCATGGTGACTCTATGCGTTTAGCAAGCTCACTTAATAAGTTTGGTAGCATTCCAAATAAGCAAGCTTAAGGGGTAAAGGTTCATCTGACTTAGAATATAGTTCAATCTAGCCCACAAGTGAATCATCATCAAATAAGTTAATAAGCTATGATATTACATGAAGAGCATCAAAACAGAGTAAGAAAGGAAGCCAAGTAGTCGAAGCATAAAAAAAGCTTAACTATTTAGATCGGTATCGATCCGATACAACTGGATTGGTACCGAACCGATTCGATTGGATCAGTACCGATCCAAATAGTTTGCTTTGATAACCTCCAAGCTTCTTGGGCTCCCTTTGGATGACGACTATAGGCCTCTGGAAAAGTGGCTCTAGCCAACTGCTCTCCAATCCCTATCAATACCATCCCATCTACAACATGAAAGGGATTTCGGAATTGGGTGCTACGACTCTGCCATTACTATTCTACTCTGCCATTACTATTCTTCACTCTTCGTCTCACACACAATAGCCACATAGAAGCAATTGAGATCCTCCGGTTTCATTCAAGTACTTGTGATTTAGATCTAACTTAGGCGATTTAATTATATTGTAAACCATATCAATCTTATAACAACAATCGGCTAAAAAAGCTATAAAGTGGACGTAGATTTCATTAACAACCAAACCACTATAGAAATCTTCTTGGTCTCTTTACTATTTCTGCTCTTTTACATTTATTCTTTATATTTTTTTCTCTGAGAAACAAGACTGGTGCTTTCACACTCAACCCAGGGTGTAGATCCATTTTTGGGGTTAACGGTTGACATGTTTTATTGAAAGTAAGTCATCATTTATTTGGCATTAGAAGTCGATGAGTAGACTTTCCTCTATTTGTGAAATCTTGAACTAGATTTTCGATCAAATGAAAGTGTGCTATAGAATGTGTAATATGGATATATGATAATACATAGCGTAGTGATGATAGCTATACAGTGATTAGTGTGGCATATAAAACCAGTATAATAAAAAATGACAACAGAGATTTTTATACTGTTTGGAGCTTTGTCCTACGTCCAGTCCCAAACTTCTTCCGGAATTTCACTAAAACAAAACCTTCACTTAACCTAGAGGAACAGGCCTATACAACCGCTGAGCAGCCGAACAGAGACCTGGGCATCGGAATAGGATTTCGCCTCAGCAGCCGAAAAGGACTTCACACGCCTGAGCAGCAGAACGGGACTTCAACAAATACAAAATATTGTTTGACATTTTTGTTCTGATAACACGAAAAAGTCTGTTTATAGTACACCCTTCCTATGACCTTCTCCTTGAGTACAAATATATATATTTGAAGTTTATGAAGAATAGAAAGGTATAATATTACTCAAAGTATGTTAATGCAGAATATTTTAGAGTATAGTTGTGTTCAAGAGAGTTAGATAAGAAAGATAAGAAAATTTAGTAGTTGGAATCAAGTTAGAGTATGTATTTATAGATGTTAAAAAGTAGCGAGTGTTGACGAAGATTTCCGATTGAAGTGTTGTGTCCAAATATTTTTGTAGAGATTCGCAACTCTTCATAAATAGTCGTGTCTTTTCAGAAAATATAGCTGTTATAGAAATTTAGTCAACTGAACCTCTGGGTCAGTCGACTGGATATTCAAAAGAATTTTTTTAATATATATTTGTTTATTTGTGCACTTGTGCATGTTGCACAGAAATTGTCATGTCAGTCGACTGACCTGGTAATTTCTATGCAATTTGCACAGTTTTCACAGGTTTAAATATGTATATATTATATATGATTTTAAAGGAAAAAACTTTGATAATATGTGTATATATATGTTCTATGCTTATATGTATAAATCATTGGGAAGATTATATATAAGCTAATACATACGTGAAACGAGGAGAGATCTAAACAAAATTGACTTAAGACTCAAAATAAGATAACATAAAAATTGATGCACCGATTTTTATGTCTTGTCTCCATGTAGAATATATTCTCTTTTTGTCGTAACAGTCGTCAAATATGTATGTTGTAGTGATAGCTTTGTATCATGAATCAAAACCAAGTCTCAACATTCTCTCCCTTTTGATTGATGACAATATGTAAATGGATATAGATTTTGACTGTATATGTAATATAAGTACTTACTCCGCCTGCATCTTTGACGATCTATATCCTACATTCTTAATGTTAGTGATAATATTTCTCCCCCTTTGTCATCGACATAAAAAATATAAAAGTATGATGTATAGATAGATATTATGAAGGAACCGAACATTCATACATTACAATATCACAAACAAGAGTTTTGAAATAATACGAAAAGAGTGGATATTTAGTACAAGCCATAATGTTGTGAAATAGAAGACTAATGTTTTTATAATATAAGAAAAGTAACAACTTACACCATTATATGCTTACCCATCACCTTGCGATCTTTGACCACCAATATCGCCTCCATTTCCACCGTTGTCGCTACTACTTGCTTGAGCATCAGAAGAGGAAGACCAAGTAAAGACGGGTTGCTTACCAGGATCACCTAGTGTAGGTGTGGAAGTGCCGGATGAATACGAGATAGTAACTTTATGAAAAATCCTTTAACTTTATCAAGCTTTTTGTCAACTTTAGTGATATGGGATTGAAGAATTTGTTGGTTATGGCATATCATGGAAATAGACTCATGTGGAGGAAGTCCTGGATTAGGAATCAAAATTTCATCTTATTGACGAATAGTTGATCTTTGGCGAATTGGACGGTCAGATGCTTCGCTTTGTTGTTGTGGTGGTTGATCTTGAGGTAATTGGCGTTGAGTCCATTGTTCAAAAGTAATGATAGGAGAAGGTCGAGCAACCGATAACTCCATTAATGCTAGAGTACGAGAGTTTAGACAGCCGACAGTTGAAACCGGTGAGTCAGGTTCCGGAATCTCACATTGTTTTAGCAAGCGCACAATATACTCACCATGGTATATGACATTCATTCGACCATTGTTGAAACTTTAGAACTCGTCAAGAATTAACTGAAGCCAATTAACTTTGATATTTCTAAAGATGGCGTATAAGGCTTTGAAGTTGTGTTCATAAACAAGTTCGTAACTTTTGGTTCGTAGAGTTACGGTTTTCATCAATGCACGGTGTATAATTCTAGTTTTTAGCCTTAAGGACATAGACTTATGTTGGTGCATATCATCTTCCAAAAATAAACAACTTATACGGTCCTGAATGACCATATCACAATCAACATTGCCTAATTGAATACCATCATTCAGATTTTAAAATGTGAGCCATTCGATCTAACGAGAAAAATACCGGTTTTCCACAAACCAAACTCCATACATAATCATCTTGGTTTTGAATGTTTTGGTGACCTAAATTAAAATTAGCATAGAATAACTTGATCATAATTTGGTTTATTTATGCTTCTTTTCATCAATATTGAACAAAGACTCCAAATTGCTTCGGCGAGCCAATTCTTGTATATGATAAAGAGAAAAATCTGCAAATTTTACTAACGAACCTTCAAAAATACAAGAATCTTGCATTCTCTTCCGTCTTCTAAATGCGGTATCATCGGAAAGCCATTGTTGGATTTTCTCATTTAAAGGAGGTTGGGAGGATGAAGATGCGTGTCCTTTTCCTTTTGGAGCCATTGAATTTGAGTGTTTGGAGGAAAAAATTAGGTTTTTGAAGATCTAGGGTTTTAGAAGAGTTAAAAAATCTAAAAAAAGAGTGAAGAGTAAAGGGGAAAGTGAAGGTCAAAAGGTGAGAATGGGTGGGTACGAGCAGTAAATTGGCTCAAATCTACGAATCGATCGACTGAATCAGCTGATTTATTCTTGGTCATTTCAGTTTTATCTTCTGGTCCAGTCAACTGGTCCATTGTTACAATCGACCGAGTCTGGTTTTTAAAAAAAGTTTATCCCAGTATTAGTCGACTGATACACTGGTTCAATTGACACGACTGTGTAAATTTTCCCAATCATCCTGGTTTTGTGTAATGTTTATTATTTTCATACTTATGATGCTTGTAAATTTATTTATTTGAATATTAGAAGTAGCAAATGTGTTGATAATATGAAGAAAAAGAAATGTATTATTCTATTAAAAAAATCGTACACATTTTAGTCAAATTATTCGACAAATAACATATAATAACAACTACTCTTATTTTGAAGGGCTAGGAGTTTTGTAGCCATGTAGTTGTCTGCGACGAACATTGGATGCTTCATTTCGATCCCATGAGTTTGGTGAAAGCAGTGGTCGTGCCGAGGATGAAGTAGAAGGTCGTCGAAAATGGCGTGTTTGTCTATTGGATGGGATGAAGCACCGCAAAATTTCATAGCAATGTGTTCTATAATTCCTAGACTTCTCAAGTTGATGTTCTGCTCGTAATATATTTTGCGTTGAAGCATCAATGACTCTAGTTGATAGTGATGCAAATCATTTATTTTTGTTTAGTGGTTGGAGAGACGTCAAACGTCATCTTCTTCCCTTTCTTTTTCTCCGGAGTGTATCGGTCTGACCATGAGAGGTAGAAGGTGGTGTAGTATGATGACGGGTGTTTTTGGTGATTCGGAAGAGGCTAGGATTTCATTGGAGTAAGTTGATTGTGAAGAGGTTGACATAATGATAGTTAGTTTGTATTTTTGTTAGTTTGTATGAATAACAGAGAATAAGTATACCTATTTATAGACTAATATTGAGAATAAAAAGGATGAAATGAATTATTTGTATTGAATATAGCTATAAAAAGGTTGTTAGTTAGGAATGTTAGTTGTTGTTTCGTTGATATTCTGTTATTGTGATATATCTATGTAAATGTAATATCCAAAAAAAATATTTATAAAGGTAAGTGTTATAAATAATTTAGAGTATAGTTATCATAATATAATAAAATCCCCGACCTGTAATGTAATGAAAATAATCAATAGCTTAGGTGGTTAAGACGTTGGGGCTGTTCACAACAGGTCATAGGTTTGAATCTCAACATGGTCAGAGAAATGAATTTTTGTAAGAAAAAAATTATTTTCGGGTTTTTAGTCAACATTTTGTATTTTATCATTTATATATCTTTAATTGACATTATACCGAGTTCTCGACGTAGTTTTATAAAAATGTTCTCTAATGATGGTTTAGTAAAAATACCAACTAATTGATTTTCAGATGGAACGTAATCTAAATTTATCACATTTTTTTCTATATTATCGCATAGAAAGTGATGTCTAATATCTATATGTTTAGTTCTAGAGTGATTTACTGGATTTTTGAATAGATTTATTGCATGCAATTATTACAATAAATTGTCCATTTTGATAAGCTGACTCTGAACTCTTTAAATGTCTGTTGCATATAGATTACTTGTGCGCAAGCTAATGCTGCAGAAATATATTCTGCTTCACAAGTTGATAGTGAGACACAATTTTGTTTCTTGCTAAACCATGATATTAATGATTTACCAATGAAGTGACATGTACCGCTTGTACTTTTTCTATCCGTTCGTGATCCTCCGAAATCAGCATCGCTATATGACACTAACTCGAACGAGCAATCTTTTGGATAGAAAAGTCCAAAATCTTTAGAAATACTAAGATAACGTAATATTCGTTTTACGGCTCGTAAATGTGATTCTTTTGGGTCAACTTGAAATCTTGCACAAAGACATACACTCATCATTATATCTGGTCGACTTGCTGTTAGGTATAGTAATGATCCTATCATACTTCGATATGGTTTTTGGTCTACGCTCTTGCCATTTTCATCTTTATCAAGATGTGTTGTTGTGCTCATAGGAGTTGGTTTGGCAGAAGTGTTTTCCATTCCGAATCGCTTGATAAGATCATTACATTATTTTTCTTGATATATAAATATTCCATTTGAAACTTGTTTTATTTGAAGACCTAGAAAATATGATAATTCTCCCATATGGGACATTTCGAATTCTCTAGTGATTATTTCAGAAAATTCTTTACATATTTTATTATTAGTTGAACCAAATATAATGTTGTCTACATATATTTGAACTGTTAAAATATCACTTTTAGAATGTTTTGTAAATAACGCCTGATCTACTTTTCCTACTTCGAATCTTGATTCAATTAAATAGCTTTTAAGGTGTTCGTACCAAGCACGTGGTGCTTGTTTTAAACCATATAAAGCTTTGTTAAGTTTATAGACATGATCTGGATATTTTTCATGAATAAATAAAGGGGTTTTTCAACAAAAACATTTTCTTTAATATAACCATTTAAAAATGCACTTTTAACATCCATTTGATAGAGTTTAAAGTTATTAAAACATGCGTAAGCCCATAAGATTCGTATTGCTTCTAGTCTAGCGACTGGAGCAAATGTTTCTTTGTAGTCTATTCCTTCTTCTTGGTTATACCCTTATGCTACTAATCTCGCTTTGTTTCTAGTTATATTTCCTAATTCGCCTGCTTTATTTTTATAAACCCATTTAGTTCCTATAATAGTCTGATTGGTCGGTCTCGGTACTAGTTCCCAAACTTCATTTCGTTCAAACTGATTTAGTTCTTCTTGCATAGCAATAATCTAATTTTCATCGGATGATGCTTCCTTTGTATTCTCAGGTTCTACAGTAGAAAGAAAAGCTACATGACCCATTAAATTTAGTTGATTTCTAGTTCGAACATTTGAATTTATTTCTCCGATTATATTTTCTGTAGGATGATTTCGTAAGATTCTTCTAGGAGATCTTATTGTATTAGTTATATTTCTATTTTTTGAACTATTAACAATATTTTCATCTTCTCTAGAATTATAAACAATATCTTCATCTTCTCTTAAATTATTTATTTCTATATTCGTGTTATTATCAAGTAAACCATCGTCACCATTTGTTTTTGAAATAAGCTTAGAGTTTTCATTAAAAGACATATGGAGTGTCCCTTCAATAGTATTAGTTCGTTTATTGAAAATTCGATAGGCTTTGCTTTGATTCGAATATCCAAGAAATATTCCTTTATCATATTTTGAATCGAATTTGCCAAGCTGATCTTTGGTATTTAATACAAAACATTTTGATCCAAATATTTTAAAATAAGATATGTTCGGTTTTCTACCGTTAAAAAGTTCGTAAGGTGTATTCTTAGTAAGGGGTCTAATAGAAACATGATTCAATACATAATAGGCAATTGCAACGGCTTCTGCCCGGAAATGTTTTGGTAATGTGCTTTCGTTTGGTAAGGTTCTTGCACATTCTTATAGAGTCCGATTCTTTCGTTCTACAACTTTATTTTGTTGTGGAGTTCTAGGAAAGGAAAAGTTATGAAATATTCCTTTCTTTTTACAATAGTTATCAAACAGTTTGTTTTCAAATTCACCTTTGTAATACTTCTGATATTTTTAATTTTAGTACCTTTTAAATTTTGAATTCGTTTAACAAATGTTTTGAAATTTTCAAAAGTATCACTTTTATTTTTCATAAAGATAGTCCATGTATATCTAGAAAAATCATCAACTATTACAAATACGTATTTATTGTGATTTATGGATTGAACTTGGGTAGATCCAAATAAATCCATATGATGTAATTCAAGTGGCTGTAATGTCGAAATGACTTTCTTAGATTTAAACGAAGGTTTAGTTAATTTACCTAATTGACACGCTCACGTATATTATTAACTTTAAAACTCATCTTTGGTAATCCTTTTACGAGATTATTTGTAGAAATTTTATTTACAGTTTTGAAATTAATATGACAGAATCATTTGTGCGATATCGAGTGATCATTTTCTTTGGCTATTAAACGCATGTCTTTGTTATGATTAACTTTCGTATTCAAAACGTAAATGTTTTTATCTCTTTTTCCTTCGAAAATAAGATTCTGACTGTGATCGAAGATACTACATTTATTTTCAGAGAAGGATATTTTAAAACCTTTATCGTATAATTGACTTATACTTAATAGATTATGTTTTAGATTCTTAACTAATAAAACGTTTGTAATAAGAGGTAAATTAGATGTACCGTAATTGCTGACATCGCCTTTGCCGATGATATAGCCCTTGGAATTATCTTCAAAGGCGACAGAACCTTCATCTGAGTATGTAATGTTTATCAGCATATCTTTGTTTCTTACCGTGTGTTTTGAGCAACCACTGTCGAGTATCAATTTTCCTCTCTTCTTGAGTGGGGCCTGCAAAAAATATGATATAACATTGGTACCCACCTTTTTAATAGAGTCCGAAGAGTTGGATCTTAGAAAGTCAAACCCAGGTAGGTTTAGTATCCCTTTTATAGATATAATTCCTATTATTATGAACGTTTTCTATGAATGATCTAATATACTTATTCCTGGTTAACCTGTTATTAGTTTTAGGAACCCGTATATTTATAGTTTTAGAAACTAGTCTTTTTGAAGATATGGGTGTTTTATTAGACTTAACATTGTTTAAATTACTAGATTGTGTATTCTTGACTTTCTTCTTATAACTTAAACCATTTTTATTGTTAACAGGTTGTGAATATTCAATAATTCTAGATAAATTTTCTCTTCCTTTATTAAAATTTAAAACGTTTTTAGTGATTCCTTCTAGTTTGGTCTTTAGACTTGAATTTTTTAGTTCTACCATTTTAATATTAGCTTTTAAATCATGGCTTTCAGAAACAAGAACATCATTCTTTTCTTTTTGCGTCTCAATTTCTTGACTCAATAATATCAGTTGAGAATTAACATTTAAAAGAGATTCTTGAGTTTTTTCAAGTTCTTCTTCCAATATTTTATTCTCATCTTTAAGCATATCTCTTTCAAATTCTGCCTTGTTCTGATTTTCAACAGTCTCTTTATATTTTCTTTTTAGAGTTTTTAAAGTATCTAACAATTCTGAGTTTATCTCCATCATATCATCAAAAGTTAAATCACTAACCTCATTATTTTTGGTCATAAAGCATACGTTGGCTTGTTCATTATCGCTGTCACTCTCACTTTCAGAGGAGGAGGAAGAGTCTGAATCATCCCACGTAACTGAGAAAGCTTTCCTTCTGAATTTGTCCTTCCTTTCATTGCAATATTCATTCTTTTGATCCAGACAGTCCTTCAGCATATGCCTCTTTTTGTGACAGTTAAAGCACTTCAGAATTGATGAAGACGGTGGTTTATTTCTCTTTGAGCTTCTCTTGCCATTATTTCCGTTTCCTTTTCTATACTTCAAGAAATTCTTGAAGTTTTTGGCAATGAAGGCTAGATCTTCTTTGCCTGAATTTGATTCTTCTTGTTCTGCATGGAATGCAACATTCATTTTATCTTGAGCTTGAAATCGCTTAGCCTGCAAATTCACTTCATATGATATTAAATTTCCTATTAACTCTTCCAGAGTTATTTTAGAAATTTCGTTCGCTTCTTCAATAGCGAGAACTTTTCTTTCCCATTCTTTCGTTAAAGAGTCAAGGATTTTGGATACAATACCAAAATTTGAATATTTTTCTCTTAGTCCTACTAATGAATGGTAGATATCCTGAAATATTGAAAACATATCATTTATAGATTCATTTTCTTTCATTCTAAAGTTTTGAAACTGACTTTTGAGCATGGATATTTTGCTTTGTTGGACCTTGTTAGTTCCTTCGTGTGTAACTTTGAATGTATGCCATATTTCATATGCAGTATTGCACATGCTAACATGGTTAAACTCATTTTTATCTAAGGCACAAAACAACATATTCATGGCTTTTGCATTTGTTGTGGCATCTAGTTTCTATGTATTTGTCCAAGTAGAATATTCTTCAGTAGGAATAATATATTCTATCTGAGTTATATTCCATGAATCAAAAACCATGTGCTTGCATATATATTCTCATTCATGTGGCCTAATAGTTATAATTCATGCCATTAAATAGTAGTGGACGTGTAGTGGATTGTCCTTCAATGAAGCTAGTGTTTATGCTAGTGCTAGTATTAGTTTCCATTTTATTAGTTTATCAGATAACCATGTTACGGTTATATGATGACCTTGCTGTGATACCAAATGATAGTGTGTTATGGATCGTGCAATATGGATATTTCATAATACAGAGTGTAGTGATGAAATTTATACAACGATTAGTGCAGAATTTAAAACCAGTACAATAAAAAATGACAGAAGAGATTTTTATACTGGTTTGGAGCTTTGTCCTACGTCCAGTCCCAGACTTCTTCTGGAATTTCACTAAAACAACAACACTCACTTAAGCCGGAGGAACAGGCCAATACAACCCCTGAGCAGCGGAACATGGACCTAAGCAGCGGAACATGATTTTGCCTCAGTAGCCGAAGAGGACTTCACATGCCTGAGCAGTAGAATAGGACTTCAAAAAATACAATATATTGTTTGACTTTTGTGTTCTGATAACACAGATATGTATGTTTATAGTACACCCTTCCTATGATCTTCCCCTCGAGTATAAATATATATATTTGAAGTTTATGAAGAATAGAAAGGTATAATATTGCTTAGAGTGTGTTAATGCAGAATATTTTTGAGTATAGTTGTAAGTTTATTCAAGAGAGTTAGATAAGAAAGATAAGAAAATTTGGTAGTTTGGAATCAAGTTAGAGTATGTATTTATAGATGTTAAAAAGCACCGACTGTTGACGAAGAGTTCCAGTTGAAGTGTTGCGTCCAAATCTTTTTGTAGAGATTCGTAACTCTTCACAAACAGTCGTGTCTTTTCAAAAAATATAGTCGTTGTAGAAATTCAGTCAACTGAACCTCTGGGTCAGTCGATTGGATATTCAAACGAATTTTTTTAATATATATTTGTTTATTTGTGCACCTATGCATATTGCATAGAAATTGTCAGGTCAGTCGACTGACCTGGTAATTTCTGTGCAATTTGCACAGTTTTCACTAGTTTAAATATGTATATATTATATATGATTTTAAAGAAAAAAAACATTGATAATATTCATATTCTATTCTTATATGTATAAATCATTGGGAAGTTATATATGCTAATATATACGTTAAACGAGGAGAGATCTTAACAAAATTGACTTAAGACTCAAAACAAGATAATATAAAAATTGATGCACCGATTTTGATGTCTTGTCTACATGTAGTATATATTCTCTTTTTGTCATAATAGTCATCAAATCTGTATGTTGTAGTGATAGCTTTGTGTCATGAATCAAAACCAAGTCTCAACATGTAAGGGATAGAGAAGACGAAACATCGAAAACGTGATAAGTATAAAAGAGTTAATTTCAATAAATGGATCATGATAAATTAAGTATATGGAAGGTACTTCATTGTATACTTAACACTAAATTCCGAGGTATGAAAACTCATCTCTATCTCAATAAGTTAGAATGTACGCCGAGGCAAGGATATTTTTCTAACTTGTCCGACTTTATTGTAAATCAAGGGATAGTACTATTTAAAATTGGAAAGTGGGTATGGGTCTTACTTTCCATACGCAAATCTATACTTACACCAAGATGGTGGAATTGTCCAGTGTGGATAAGTTAACCAGTTTTAAAATTATCGATTGTTAATTCGAAGTGACCAGGATCGGAAAAGCATGAGTTATTCGAAAACCACTTTGAACCAACGTTAGCATTCAAATTGAAAATATCTTGAAGATGAGGTAATGAAGAACAAAACCTTGAAGTGTGATGACTGCTTGCTTCTCATCCCGAGGATGATTCCAAAATGTATGTAGTAGAAGTAGTGCCTTCGGGTTTTTTATATTCTTAACTACTTGTATGGACAAATGCCAGCATTGCATTGTTGCTTGGAGGGAAGTGTTAGCATTCAATGTGGGATTGCTATATAAAATGGTAAAACATAGCCTCAATCCTCACAACAGGGAATAACTAAAACAAGGGATATGCTTCAAAGCTATGTGGGTCGCATACATTATGGTATGGTTATCATTCGATCTAGATCGATATTTCTAGATTTTATATGCTAGCGACCCGGGTACGGTTGTTGATCACAGCCGGGGTAGTGACATTCTCGGTACTATCCAGTAACGAGTAGGCTAGTTTTGTCATGCGGGAGACCATGCGCAGCCCTCAGTACATTTTATCTAGTGGTGTACTATGATAGGCGCTACCCTAGTAGCCATTTAATAGATGGAGTCTATTTTCCAATAAGGGCCGTACGGACTTAGTTGTGCCCAAATATGTTGGAATGTGAAATGTAAGCATTTCAGCTATGTTCAATATTTATTTTAAACCCTAGACATTATTTTAATATCGCTGCGTTTTCTATCTGAACGGTTTTGCTTATCATAAGGTAAAACTCATCTGTGTTTATGTGCAGTGTGGTTTTATAATATGACTTTATTTTTAAAAGAGTTTTATATGTATAACAATTCAGTTGTTTTGAGTTTACTTCCATTAGACTCATGTTTGACCTGGATTTTTTCTTTCTTTTTCTTAAAACTCTTGGGTACTCAAATTTGTATGAGGAGCCAAGTAGTCCAGCTTCTTATGGATGCATTTTGGAGGAGCATGGAGCAGGTGCCTTCGACATTATTTAGTTATCTACTTTATTCCAATTGTGTGCATATTTGTATCAGCATTGTGGGGGCAGACAGTTATAACAGTCTCTGGCAAAAGTTAGTACATGTTGTAATTCTGATGCTTCATTTTGGAAGTGATCATGTATACTATCTTATGTTTTATTATATATGGTTTCCTTACGTTGTGAGATTCTATTATTTTTCTTGCCCTTTTCTTTTTACCCCAACGGCTTGTCTTTTGGTCACTTAGATGTTAGACATATGAATATCATGAATGTGTTAAGTGTCGTCTTTAGGAGTAAGAATGGTAGATCTTTATAATGTCCCATATTAGCATTAAGTGCACACAACTGTTGGTACCCTCTCAGTGATAGGCAGACTTCTGTCGTGTAACTCTACTGACCCCACATCCTAACCTACTAAACCAAACATATCATCCAAAGCGTAAGTGTTGGGCTAGGCCCACTAATTCATGCTCATTCTAAACGTATAATTGAAGCTATATTGTTTCCTACTACGAAAATTTCATTTCCTTCTATGTGTATTTAATAGTATAAATACTTATTTGTTCAATTCTTAATTATTCCAATTGAATATGCTTATGCTTTGGTTTCCTCATTTCCATCTTATGTCTAATAAATGTCCATTATGTGCAGTAATTGGTCATTAATGTTAAAATTGGATAATCTACAATGATATTTATTTACCTATTTCAGAATCCACTTATTATGCCTATTCAATTTCCTCATAAATGCCATATAACCTCTTTAACAAGTACCCATTTAATTTTTTTAACTCTCCGTTAACTGCAAACTTATTACATGTTAAATTTGTAGATATTGTCCATAAATTTTGGAATTATTATTTCTTTCTTTTTCAACCTCCTAGTCCTATAATTATTACGTTATTAATAACTAATGGGAACATCATCATAAATTACGTTACGTATATATATTATTATTTTTAATCGTTAAGCGTGGTTATACGTGTGTGTGTGTATTTCCTATTTCTAACTATTAATTCCTAAACAAGAATATTCATTTCCACATTTTAATTTATCAGAGCTGTCATTCTAAAAAGGATTATCGTTATAACTTTACATAAATTATTCAAAAATGAGACCTTTGCATGTTTGAAATTATAAGGAATTATCTCTTTTCTTTTATTAAAACTGGCAATGCAAAACACGAAGAAGAATATCCATACTTTTCATGTCTCTTCCCTTTTTGGTATATTTTTTATTATTTCAAATGACACATTTTTTTATATATTTAGATAATTTATGAAAGTTACATAGAAATTCACATTCCAAATCATCTAGGCAACCTAATTTTCAGTTCAATTATTGATTTGGAATAGACTCTACAACTTTACAAACCCTCTTAAATAATAATTACTTGGGATGGATTTTAAATTTTCAGAGTAGGTTGTACACACTATTTCTATTTCAATTACCTATTTTATAGAATATGTAAGGGATAACCTTACATGTTTGTTTTAAGTCTATAACTCGTCTGATCGACAAGCACCATTGTCCAAGTGGTTAATTGATTCGGCTTTGGTGCAAGAGGTCACAAGTTCGAAACTTGCTTTCGAACGTTTATTGACATGGGATATGTTGTCCCAATGATTTGTTGTATATAAAGTACCATTTCAAAAAAAAAAAAAAAAAACTCGTCTGATCTTATACATAAATAATATAATTAAACAAACTCAATGAGATAAATTTCAATGTTATAAATAAATTATATAATTTCACCACTCACCTTTCTAGCTTTCCAAAACTCCCAAATCTGAATACATTCCTTTACTTAACTCCTTTTCCATTCTATCCCAAAATAATATATATAACAAGGTATATACATATTACTTGAATTACAGATCTGAGAAGAGATTATCATAAAATATAAGAAGAGAAGTGAGGGGCTAGACTGTATTTATAGACGCTCAAATCATCCGTAACAGTAAGATTAAAATAATTTAATCCAGGTCGTTGGCCAAGCTTCACACCCTAGCCGCCACATCCTAACTGGTTGACCAGCCCTATAAGCGGTAGATCGACCAAAGTAAGGTGGTCAATCTTGGGGTTCCATATTTATTATAATTTTTTTTTAATTATTTTCGCTTCGAAAACTTCAACCACTAATAATGTTTTCATTTGAGCTTCGGTGGCAAACCTTCAAATACGAAAGTTGGTCAGAAAATCGCCACGAACTCAATGGTGTAAGTTTGTAGTCAAATTCCTCCATTTGTTCAAATTCTACCTTTTGATGTTTTATTAATTATTTATTGATTATCTTAAATTTTATGGGTTGTCATAGGTATCATCTACCGATGCGAATCTATGTTATTGCTTTAATTTAGTGTGCTACTGGAACCATGCATAAACTCTCTTCCTAATACCATAAGCTTTTTAACAAAAATTAATAAAATTACTTACTTCTAATACCACGTTTAGTTTTTCACCGATCTCCACACCATCGAAGTCCATATTTCAACTAATTTCCTAAATCCATCTCCACATATTATCATTCAGCACAAAAACATTATCCCTAAAGGTTGATAACAATCAATATTAACTCGAATTCTAATCAAAACCTAACATAAATGCATAACCAGATAATAATCAAAATTTACGTCAACACACATGTTAACTGATTAACATAGAATTCGAAATAAAGATTGAAAAAGTTGATAATTTAATTTGTAAATAATACTTGGGAAACTGCTTTTGGTTGAGTTGGGATGATTATCTCATTTCTTTATTTAGGATTAAGAGTTTTTTTACGGTTTTTGTTGCACCGCAATGTTGGTGCTCTTCTAGTTGATCTTGATGATATACTCATCTCTTAATAAGGAATTAAAAGTTTTTATAGGAATTGTAGTTTTCAAATTTAAGTTAAATAATAAAATGAATGAGATGAAATAATGGTATCCTATAGAAGGAAGCATGATATTAATAAGTGAATGTAATGTTAAGTTGTGCTATTTTTTAGTTATGGTACCAAGGAGAAGTTTAAGATGCTTTTAGTAGTCCACTTAATTTGTATGTTTTCCATCACTATACGTGTACAAGTATTCTTGTGTCAGGAGTATTCTTCCAGATGTGGTTTATTTTATCGTAGGTACCTATGTATCTGTTACATTTCATTTTATGCTCTACTGATTTATCACTTTGTACTTGCACTATCACTATTATCTACTGCTATTTGTTTTCTTTGAGCTGATGCATCAACGATTGTTAGTAGACAAATTCCGACTTTATTCATGTTTGAAAAACCAATGTAAATTTTTCTCTGGGAGCAATGATATTTGTAATATTGTTATAAACCTAATGTAGAGTTACCAACCAATTATACTACATGTGACTGAATGTACTGCACTTGTGCTAATGTTTAGAAAACAATGTCAATTTTATTCCCAACAAACTTAAATATGACATTTATAAATCATTATACAAAAGTCATCATAAAATGAAATACCAAACCATCAGAAAATTAAACTGCATGGTTTAACCAAGTACTAAGAGTGTAGTAACTACTGAAAATGTGCAGTGTTTCCAGCATGTGCAAAACAATTAACAAAAAAAATTGTGTGAAGAATGTTGTGTGAGTGGTTAAAACAAATCAAGATGGGCTGCCATCTACTGTTGTAGCTCACAATTAATGTCCAAAATGCTACCCAATCGCACGCCAAAGTGCCTAAGGAATGCCTTTGTTACAACTGCCGAGGTTCAGCCTGCTGTGCATGTTGCACATTCTCTGCCTGAATCACAAACACATGCTCAATTCAGTCCATAGCGCACATACTATGCATGCTCACTCTAATGCAGCATGTGCTAACCTTCCTTCTCAGGTAGACCAGCCTACCCATACTCTTCACTCTGTCTAGCTTGTGCACTCAAACAATGTTGGTCTGGATCACTATGCTAATGCTATCGACATGGCTGCAGCGGCGCTCTGCCTCATCCATAGTTTGCTATGCCTAAAGTGCACGTTGCTCAGAACCATGCATTTCCTGAATATGCACTCCCTTCTGCGGTACTCTTCCCCGTCTACTTCAATTATTCCTGTTGTTCAATCATCATACACAGGGGATGAATGATTCAATTGCTGCACATTTCGTTTGGTGTATATAATTTGCCACAAGATCAAGCTACTGTTTCGGTTATAGATTATGTAGCTTCTGCCCCAGATATTTCCTAATACGCAGCAAAATCTTTCTCGTGCACATGCTCTTACCGCTCCTTGCCATGGCCAATGTTTAATAATGCAAATTTGCATAATTATGCATGTGCTATTGTACCTTTCGACGATCATTCTATGCCTCGTCAAAAAAATTTCAATTCAGTACCTTTCATTGATGTGATTTGTCAGTTCTCACCTGACCGTGCTTCTCCTTTCCTGACTGCCAATGCCTTGAATTTTGCTACTGCTCCTTCAGTCCAGTTCATCTCTAATGCACTATCAGATTCTTCTGATGCTCGATCCACATCTCTATGTCCCTCAGCTGATGACTCAGCTGTTGAGATGCAGTGCAGTTTACACGTGTCCTATTCTTTAGGAAAAATAAGTTATTGATTCTTTCTATGCTTTGTTTTAGGATCAAGTTGTGTGTGAATAAGTCTATAGCATACTGCTATAATTTAGTGCACCAGGTCTTGTTTATATTCTGTTCTACAATTTGTATGTTTCAAGTTTTTTTAGTTGAGTAATAAATAGAAACTATTGTTTTCCTGTTTTGTTTATATGGTATTAGAGCCAGGTTGAATACCAAAAAGTGTGCTCGTTTACTTAACTGAAGTTTCACCAGTAAAGTTTTCTTTGATTCATTTGCCAAAATGAATGGAGACATTAGTGCATCCCAAGTTGCAATGGAAAAACTGGATAGTAGCAACTATAGCTACTGAAAGCTTTGTACAGAAGCCTTCTTACAAGGACAAGATTTATGGGTGCTTATATCTGGTGAATAAATTACAATTCCCGCTGACAGTCCACAAAACATTGATGCGCATAGGAATTGGAAGATCAAGTGTGGTAAGGCATTTTTTGCTTTACGGACATCGATTGGTAAGGACTACATTGATCATGTTCGATAGCTAAACTCCCCAAAATTAATATGGGACACCCTTGAGAAGTTATTCACATAGAAAAAACAATGAAAATGCAATTTCTGGAAAATGAACTTGCCTCCATTACCCAAGGTAAACTCTCCATTTCTGATTATTTTTTGAGAATAAAAAATCTATGTGCTGAGATTTCAGAGTTGGATCCCACTGACCTGTTCAAAGAAGCAAGAATGCGTCTTTATCTCATTCGTGGCTTAAGGAAGGAATTTATGCCTTTTATCTCCTATGTTCAAGGATGGGCAACTCAACCAACTACTTTTGAATCAAGAGGATTTGATTTAACAAATGACAAACATGTCCGTTGTTGAATCAAATGATGTGCTTTTGATTAAAGACAAGCGTGGTGAAATACATCAGCCAAAACATTTATCAAGTGATAAAAGCAAGCAAGGAGTTGATGGAGAGCAAAACTTATCTTCATTTTCTTGTCATAAATGTGGAAAGCCGGGGCACATCAGGGTCGAGTTAAGCTTTTCTGCAGCAAGTGTCGCAAACCAGGTCATATTAAACAAAGGTGTCGGACAAGGCTTACAAATGAATCGGTGGATGTTATTCATGAAACTAAAGAGAATAATCAAGTGAAGTGGGAATATTGCTACGCAATTGAAGTTGTTAAGGAAGTAGACAATGTGGAATCTGATATGCAATCCAATACAAGTCAAACACCAAAATATTGCCATCAACTAAGTCCAGGACTGGATTGTGGACTCTGGTTACTCTCATCTTGCCACGGGTAATGAATCGTTACTTTTTGAAGTTTGTCCCCACAAGGGAAAGCAAGCTATTATCACTGCAGACAACACTATTCATCCAATTGCAACCGAAGGCAGTTTGAAAATTGAAGTGGGTGGTATAAATTACAGGGACATCGCTCGATTCGCTCCAAGTAATGTTTTCCATGTTCCTGGGCTTACGAAAAATCTTTTATCGGTCTCTCAAATTACTAGCTCGGGGTGGTATGTTTTATTTGGTCCCAATGATATCCTTATTATTGATAATTCAAAAAATTATGATAGTGATGTTCTTTTCTGTGGAAAAAGGAAAGAATCTTTGTATGTATTATCTGCTAGTTAAGCTTATGTAGGTAAAACGGGCCAAAATAATCGAGCATCTCTTTGGCATGCTCGTTTAGGCCATGTTGGCTACCAATTATTGAATCAAATATCAACAAAGAAGTTGTTAGATGGTGTTCCTTTATTGAAAGAGATATGTCAAGATATTGTATGCTCTAGATGTCAATATGGAAAGTCGCATCGTCAACTGTTTCCAAAATCAATGAATAAAGCTTCACAAAAGTTTTAGCCAATGCATTCAGATGTAATGGGGCCAACAAAAACTCCTACTATAGTGGATTTCGCTATGTAATGTTGTTTGTAGACGACTTTTCACACTATTCATGGGTGTACTTTCTAGAACATAAAAGTTATGCATTTTCAAATTTCGAACTTTCTGCTACTTGTAGAGAAAGAGCATGAATCAAATGTGAAGTGTTTGCAGGCTGACAATGGTGGAGAATACATGTCTAAAGAGTTCCTCTCGTATTGCAATAATCATGGAATTATTAGACAAATGACATGCCCAAATATCCCACAACAAAACGGTGTTGGTGAGCATAAATTGACACATCTTACTTTTATGAGCTTGTCATGGTTACATGAATTTTTTTCTTCCAAAAAAGCTATAGGCAGAAGCTGTACAGTGCTCTTGTCATGTCATCAACCGATTGCCACCTTGGTCAGGTAGCACAAAATCAACTTTTGAAATTTTATACAGTTCAAGGCCTAATGTAAGTTACTTCCGTGTTTTTAGTTTGTTATATTATGTTCGTATCCCTAAAACTAACAGAACTAAATTTGATCCCAAAGCTAGAAAATATGTATTTGTTGGTTACGATTCTCATAGAAAAGGTTGGAGATGCATGGATCCCACAACGATGAAGTTTATAGTTTCAAGGGATGTTGTATTCGATGAGCTATCAATTTATTACCCTGTTGATAATAAAAGAGAGGACTCACAGTTCATAATTTCAAATCCAACCACACTTGACATGTTTTCAAGTGAAGATGAATTCAATGATGTAGAAACTGTTCTTATACCTATGCTGACGATGAACATGATGTCACATTACGTAGATCAACTAGACAAAGGAAGCAACCCTCCCATTTGTCTGATTATCAGGTCCAGATGAATCAATGCACAGTCACTGCGTGTTTTCAAATGGGAGATGCTTATGAAAATGAGCCAAAGTGCTATGAAGAAGCTAAAAATATCTTTGAATGGCTACAAGCAATGAGTGAGGAGATCAAAGCTTTAAATAAATATGATATCTGGTAGCTTGTTCCAAGGCCAGAAGGTGTTGAGCTGCTGAGCTGTAAGTGGATTTATAAGTTCAAAAGTAAGGCTGATGATGCAATAGCAAAGTATAAAGCCCGCCTAGTCGCATGTGGGTTTTCTCAACAATTTGGTTCGGACTACGAAGAGACCTTCAATCTAGTAGCTAGGATGATCACTGTACGCACAATAATCTTTTTAACTGCATACAAAAATTGGAGTATTTGGCAACTCGATGTGAAAAATGCATTCCTTCACGGAGAGCTAGATTATGGAATATTCATGGAACAACCTCAAGGATTTGTATCACCAGAGCTTCTCAATTATGTTTGTCGACTCAAAAAAGCTTTATATGCTCTCAAGCAAGCTCCGCGAGCTTGGTATGGTAAAATTTCTCAATATCTTACATTTTGTGGTTTTATTCCTACACACAGCGACACTGGCTTGTTTGTTAAGAAAAAAATTTCAAAGTATATGCTACTTCTTTTATACGTAGATGACATGATAATCACCGCAGATGACAACGATGAAATTGTTCATCTTTGTGATGACTAATCAATTCGATTTGAAATGAAAAATTTGGAAGAAATAAACTACTTTCTTGGATTAGAAATTGAGAAGATTGATGAGTATTTTGTTTTTCAACAATGCTATGCTACAAGTTTGTTGAATCGTTTTGGAATGGACTCAAAACCAGCAAGTACCCCTATGGAATCAAATCTGAAATTGCAGAAGCTTGAAGGAGAACCTTTGGATAATGCTATATTATTTTGCCAACTTGTTGGTAGTCTATTTTACTCAACTATTACCAGACCAGATATTGCTTATAGCGTAGGTGCGGTTTCTCAGTTTATGGATATGCCTTGGGTTGGTCATATGGTTGCAGCAAAGCGAATACTTTGCCATATGAAGGGAACAATCAATTTTGGTTTGAAGTATAAGCAAAACGTGTCTTTTTCATTGTGTGGGTTCGCTGATGCGGACTGGGCAGATGATGTGAATGATAGAGGTTCAACTACTGGTTACTGTTTTCATACAGGTTCTGCTGTCATCTCTTGGTGTAGTAAAAAGCAAAAAACCATTGCCCTTTCAAGTACCGAATCTGAATATGTGCAGCAACTATGGCCACACAGGAGTGCATTTGGATCAAGCGCCTATTTCAAGAAATCACCGATTTCAATGAGTATCCAGTTACCATATATTGTGATAATCAAAGTGCAGTAAAACCATGGTGCAAAATTCCGTTTTCCGTTTCCGTTCCGGTCACCGGTAGTTTTAAAATTTTCGGTTCCGTTCCGGAAATTCAGGAAGTTCCGCTTTAATTCCGTTTTTCTAATTCCGGTACTTTTTTTGCTTTAATTTACTATATACGCTTTGTCATTAATTTATAGCATAATTTTTACAGTACATATAAAATACATACTTTAATTAAAAATTCATTGTGTAAGATTTTGTATTGTTCATTTGGGATCTTAAAACTTTGATCAATTTTGAAAATTCCAGATATTTCGCTCTATTTCCGGTTTCGAATTTCGTTACCTTTTATTTATAACGATACTTTAATAAATCCAACGGTCTTGATTTTGCATTTTGTATGCTCTGCTTATATGTCAAAGCCCTTAAATCTGTTTATAATATATGTATAAATAAATATGTCAGCCCCATCAAATCTTAGTCCAAACTCTCTCAGCCTAAAGACCGATTAAATTTTTTTAATACACACAAATATAACATCCAGTCCCTACAAATCATCGTCCCTTTCTTCTTTCCAGTCTAGCCCAAACTCGAGCTGCCTAAACCCCAAACTGATTTTGGTTATATGAAAGTTGAATAGGTGGAAATCGATAAATTAGAAGCCATAATCGCTTGAAACATCAGTGCGGCCCCTATGCCCTAGATTGATTCTCAGGTACTTCTATGATTTTGTTGTTTATTTTTCGATTTTGCAGTTTGTACAATGATCTTATTTACGGTCTTGACCGGAACGGGTTATTAAGCGAATTCCGGTCCGGTCAATGCCGGAACTGGAACGGTACTGTCGGAATTCCGTCGTACCGGCCGGAATCTCAAACCTTGAGTAAAACTTGCTGAAAATCCTGCTTTTATGCTCGATCAAAGCAAATTGAAATACATCACCATTTCGTTCGAGAGAATGTATTGAATCAAAATATTAAACTGCAACAAATCAGAACAGCGTCTCAAGTTGCTGATGTGTTTACTAATGCACTACCAAAGCCAAAGTTTGAGCAGTTTCGTAGAGCCCTCGGTCTAGTTGATCGGGATTCTGCACTAAGGGGAAGTGTTGAGATGCAATGCAGTTTACATGGATGCACATGTGTCCTATTCTTTAGGAATAATAAGTTGTTGTTGAGTTTTTCTATCATTTGTTTTAGGATCAAGTTGTGTGTGAATAAGTCTATAACATACTGCTATAATTTAGGGCATCGGGTCTTGTTTATATTCTATTCTGCAATTTGTATCGTTTCAAATTTTTTAGTTGAGTAATAAATAGAAACTGATGTTTTCCTGTTTTGTTTACATCAGCTGCATTTCTGAAGGAAGCTTAATATGCTCTGTTGGCTGTGGAAAATCATTTTGAGAGCAAGCTCATGCTCACCCTTTACCTGTAGTTGCTTAATTGTTGCACGATGCTCATAATTTTCAATCGGTCGCTGATGCAGCGCCATATATTATTGCTAGCGCTGCACAATCTCATAATTCGGAAGCTTTAAAGAAGCTTGCCCCACACTGTCTTCATGCCATCCCGATGCTAATGTGAATAATTTTGAAAAGCCTCTATAGGCAGACGATATGCTTATATTGTTTTAGAAAGTCATTCGTACTATCCAATTTTATATATATATATATATATATATATAAAAGATGTTTTTTGTCATTGCCATAACTAATCTACAGTTTTTGAATGTGCATGGTAGCTAAAGTTTGGTTACATATGGGAGACTGTTCTTGGCCAATCCTAATTTACAAAGATGGTTTGAGTTTATAGCTCCACTCAACAAGCATATTACATTCACACTTTATATACAAGATCTAGTTCTTGGTTACACAGATTATCCATTTTCTGAATCTACTCCTTAGGCTTTATATTGCATTATTTTCCCCCTTTTGGTGTGGATGCTTGAGCATTCTACTGTATTTCTATCTATTGTAATTCTTTGACTTGAAAATTTTGTATTATATAGTGTTTATGTGTTGTATTCATATTATATTTTGTCTTTTTAACGTGTCTTTATCAATATTCACTTGCGACAATTCCATTTATTATACTCGCTACTTTATTTATTATGATATATATATCAACTTTACTACTATAATTTTCGAAAAGGCTTCTTGCAGTTGGTTTGTAAGGTTCGTTGAATGTATATTTTTGTATGATTACTAAACGAAGAGCGTATAATTTATAAAGTTCATTTGCACATTGACAAAACTGCTAAATCAACTACACTAGCAAATCACCGATATATACACATGATATTTTCATATACACAACTATGATTTGCTATCAATCTACATTCTTCTACCATCTAGACTACTCTATTTTCAAAATCTGCATTCCCAAATTATTTCTTACCAATATAGTTACAATGACTGCGCCATGTGCATAGCACGGATAACAAAGTGTGATTACTCCTTATTGATATGCCATTATGTAGCATAGGGAGCATTGTTTTCGAGGATGAATCGTATTCACTTTTGGGTACTTTTGGAATTCTTATCCAAAATACTCACCTATACAATTAGATTAATATATTTTACTTCTTTAGAATGTTATATTTTCTACTTCTATTTTATATTCTACGCAAATACACATGTTCATATCTGAGAAAATTCATTGGTGAATTTGACAAAGTAAGTGGATCTGGTTTTGGTATCATTAGACCTTGAACTCCATACATCTAAAGTATCAATCAAAAGAGTTCATTAACTCTTTTTCTGCTCCCACCGATTGGGTGCATTTTAATTATTATTTGAGATAAAATTCAAAAGTGCCATATGATTATGAATCATATAATTGAAGAATAATTTCTCAAAGATATAGTTTAGTCCATGATTCCAACTATAATTGCCAAATTTAGATGTTTTTATACTTTCTATAGTAACACATCATTATCAATACGAAAACAAGTAGCATCATCGATATACAGAAACATATTTATTTTCGATGAGTATTCATATGAAAACAATGTTGCATTCATTTTCAGTCAAAACTAAAAATAGTTATTTTTTCATAAATAATATTTGATATATACAATAGCTATCTTTCAAAACTTGTTGCACTCCTTAGCCAGTGACATATGGTATGCTTCTACTATTTCCGTTGCTATAATAGCAACATTTGAAATAAAAAGCTTCATTCAATCACTTATCATGGGATATTTATTTCTTCTACTATAACCAAATTTACAGTCAAGTGTATTTGATCAAATATCTCAAACTCAAGAAGCAGGTCTTATAGAGAACAATTTTCAATAAGAAAGATATATTTTGAATGGAAATCATATTTCTTTTCCCTTATTAAGCGTCTTGAAATATTTCACAGTTTAGTTTTCGATGTCTCTTAATAAAAGAGAGGTGACCATTCACACTCTTTGACATAACTGTGCAAAATATTATTTCACTCTCAAACTTTCACTATCCCTTTTAAATGGTCAAACTGTTAAAAAGAGAAACCCTTAAATATAAGACTGTATTGGATTTCTTTACGTAAATGCATTCAGTCATCCTTAATATGTTAAAGAGATCAAATAAGCTGCATATAAGTGAACATATCAAAATTAACATTTCAATAATCAAATTTCTAGGTCCGTCTATAGTTCTTGGTCTAGCGTTGTCACCAACACAACAAGAGCCTTATTGTATTTAATCATATTGAACACATAGTCTCATATTATGGTTACTTGCTCATTTCTAATAAAATACTTTCATTAAAATTATATATTTTATGAATACGACTATTCATCGTACAAATTTTGCATGTGATCGTATATGGGTTAAATATCCATACTCTCATATTGTTCGAGAGTTCAAAATAACATAGAAGATAATACAAAGTCCAAGGAAAATTCACACTTAAGTGAACAAGACTCGAAAGTTTTTAATGGTTGTTTGACTCTTTTATGGGCACTGAAGCGACAATAGGTTAAAATATTTACTATTAAGTAAAATTTCCATTTCCTTGTCACTTGTTATTTCAATTCATTAAGTACATTTATTCGATAAACAATTTCATCAACTATATTATCTATGCAAATTTATTAAAGTGGATTGTTATAATATTACATATGTTCTTGTACTTATTATAATCTTTTATTATATTTTTCTAATAAGGCCGCCATTAGAATTTACATCTCTTAAAACCCTAAATGAAAACCCCAGATGTCAATGATTTCTCCAGTGAGTGTTAAGATCCATTTATCATTTTACTAAAACCTTGAGAGCTCTCAACAAATTGTAGTTCCATAAATGGTAAATAACATGTTATTGATTATATCTCATATATAACTTCTAATCATACATTCTTTGCCTCTAATCATCTTTATGGCCTTGAGGGTTCTCAAAAAATCATAAAGTATATTAGATACTCATGAACCATCATTTCATGATTGCCAAAGTAACATTTTATAACCCTTGTGGGTGAATAATATAGTTACAAAATGGTCTTACCAATATATAGGCAATATAAACATCGCCATATAAATTTTATCACTTGACGGTGCTCAATGACCATAAGTATGTATAATTCTTTATTTATAGTATAGATGATGGAGAGCAGCATTATTTCAGATTCATAATCTCAAGATAATAATAATAAGTACTATCGTGGATATAAACATTCATAACACACTTCGACATCATTTTTCATTTTATATACACATGCACATACACTTATATATACGTGTGTGTGAGTGTGTATTTATTCCTTATAGTTATTATAGAATTTAACCCTTTAGGGTAGCTAAGTGGAAAGGCATATGAACAACAAACCGAAGGTTGTACTTGGGTCCCACCATGTTACCTAGTATTAAGAAATAGTGCAAGGCCTTTTGCTTAAATAGTGTCTAAGTATGGGTTCAGTTCAGTCTCCCCCCAGGTTTACTTAATTAGTTCTTAGGTTGCAAAAAAAATTATTGTGGGTTTATTTTGATTTTAACTTTAAAAATTGTGGTACATTACTTTGCTTTATATACATTATATAAGATTCTCTTATTTAATTATAAATTTTTTAATCTAATATTAAATCTTTTATTATTAATATTAATTAAAATTAATTACGATTACAACTTTATTGTAACGTTTTATGAACTAGAACACTTATAGTTAATATTTTAGCTTAAAATTATTTTGAATTTATTTATTTATAATTTTATATTCAAAATGATTTCAAATTACTTATTTATAACCTTTATAAATTCAAAAATTGATTTTTTTGTCTATTTATAACCTTTACAAACTAAAATTAAAATAATTTGAAATTTGTTCATTTATAACCTTTGTAATATAGATTTAAAACGATTTTAAATTTAATCCATAACCCTTATAAATTATGATATTAGTTTGGAACAATTTTAATTTGATTTATTTATAACTTTTATAAATACAATTTGGAAAAAATTTTAAAATTTATCTATAACCTTCATAAATTTGAATTTAAATAATTTTAAATCAAGTTTTCTATATTATTCATAATAATGAAATGTGAGCTTTGATATCGTTGTTAGATCAGGTGAATCAAACAATAGGTAAAAGAGACATTTTTTAAATAAAAACTCCTTTTTAATTCATATGCACTAGATCTTTCATAGTGTTATCATGAAAAATGTTATTAACATCAAATCATATTTAATGTTTTATTGGATGATTATGGTTTGAATTTAAAATTATATATTATATGTTATCATTAGTTATTATTATTGATGCGATTTATAATATTTTATTTGTTCAAAATGTTTTACAACATAATTCATTATCAAATTTGATAATATTTATTCATTGGTAAATTTATTAATAAAATATTTTTATATATAATAACACAAACACACACACGCATATATAAATGTATTTATTTCTAATTAATATTTGAATGGTATTAACTAATCAAATAATTTTAATAAAATTCAAGTGTCAACTTTAAAATTCAATATTTATTAAATTGATGTTATAAATTTAAATAATTTTAATCCGTCTTGATTCAAATATTCGAATCAGATGAATCATGTCTTAATGTGTTGATTTTGGTTAATAATGTTATGTTATAAATATCTAGATCATAATTATATATATATATATCAAAATCTAAGTAACAACGTCATATATAAGTGTATGGTATATAGTTAAATAATATTAACATGTCTAGAATTTTAATATGAACCTGATGTCGTATGTTGTACGTAAAAGATAGTTCCTACATGGAAATTAAGGGATTTAGAAGTCATGGGGTTTAAATTGTAATTGTTAAAACTTGATGAATTAAAATTTAAAACATACCTTCTTCCTGGATCAAAATCCTGGCCATCCACTATTCATCGCTTCATCTGATTAAATCTACCATCGTCAACACTTGGACTTATTGCGAATCCTATCATTGTTCTCCCCTTAACATGACCAATCTGCCAGTGAACTCCAAATCATCTTTGTTTTATATGGTAGAAACCCTAGTTCTTTTCTTTGCCATTACCTCTGTCAAAGCTGTGTTATGTCACATGCCTTACTGATCTCGATGATGCTACCTGCGACGTGTTGTATCCTCGTCATGGCAATTTAGGTTATTGATGTTATGATGCTTCCCAAGAAATATGTAGTTGTGCACAAATATTCAACAATTAACAAAAAAACATTTTTAAGCAAAAATTTGGAAATTAGTCTATTTGAAACATATTCAAATCAGTATTGAAAACCAATGTGAAATTTTTTTCCTTTGATAATCCTATGGATCGAAACACCTTGAACTACCAACTTTGCATGCAAGAGATCCCATCTCTAAATCAAATGTGGGTTTGCAAAATCCACCATTAAGATATAATTTTTTTCTGTAGAGAGAATGAAATTCTATTATAAATAACGGAGGTATCTAGCTCTGTTTTTCAAGCGCTAAATGGCTATGTAAATATCTCACCCACAATCACTATTTAGGGTATGACCCAATATAAATGAGATCTTATATCATTTAATAAATAAAACTCATTTAATGAATTCATTCCTAAAAATATTTTGTCCTACTTAATTTTAAAATAATTTTAAAAATTTCAGCTACTAAAATAAAATATATGTATATATATATTATTATATTTAAGTTATTATATTAGCTCAAAATAATTAAATAAATATAAAATAGTTAAATATTTTGTTGATTAATCTTTAGACACATTAGCAATAATTAAAAAATAGTAATTAATTAACTAATATAACCATTATATTAATTTTGCAATAGTAATAATTTACAACTTTTTATAAATTATTACAATAATTTTTTTTTTTGAAAACTATATGTTGAGGTTGTGTAACTCCTAGGTGTTAACTCAACTATTAGTAATATTTAAATTTAAATATTAAAACTTGTACAGACTTGGCTGAAGCATGGTAGTTTGATACGAGTTAGTTGCTTATAGGTTATCTAAGTGAAATCCAATTTCTTGTCTAAACGACACCTTAAACAATGATATATTATGCATGTTTTCTCTTCGTCATCACTATGTCACTTAGATATCTAGATCTCAGTCAATGGTCAAAACTCTATTAGTATCTGCAATTAATTACAAAGTCCAACACTACCATGGTTCAATGTGATAAAAATATCGATTAACCGATTTGTTTTGGCCAATTACTTTGACTATGTTGACTACCAATTGCGGTGATAGTAACCTTATATGCAAAGAAGACAAATCCTTCGTTGAATAGTATTTCACTTCAAGTGGTTAAACTTATGATCAACTATGGCCTTAACACGATCAACATTGTCGTATGATTAATCATATTCAAAGTATAGTTTATCACACTTAAGATTCACAACTTTGTCAAGTCAAAATACTATTGTATATCATCACGTAAATCTTCTATTTTAATTTTAACCTGTAAAAGACTCTCGAAAGGTCATTTTGTACTTGTTCCAAACAATTATACGTACATAACTCCTTACTTCCGCAATGATCATGAGTAATTAACTGTCCATCGTACGGAAAACGTTACATACACTAGTCTCAACGAAAATGTTGATGGCCCGTTCTTGATACATCTTGACTAAGAACATTTAAGGACAATCATTTATTTTTTTGATTCAATAATCATGTTAACGAACATATTTGTAATTACAATCTATTAAATATTTTTCTAAAGATTTTCTACTTTTATATATACAATCTATTTATAACATTATTCATATCCCAATACAACAATATATACAATAAAAAATAAAACTAAAAACTTATATTATTCAAACAAGATTCTTTATAGGAGATAAGTTATATAAGAAAATGACATAATTTTTCCTAAAGCACACCCTTAACACTATTATCCCCTAGCCAGATTTGGGTAAAGCTGAGAGCTAGATGAAAATGACAAATTCTGCGAGTGTCGCCAACTTAACAACCACAACATAAATAAGTGCCAGTACATAGAGAGATTAGATTGAAAAGTTGACCAAGGAGGGTAGGATGGTCAACATCAGGTCACCTAGAGGGTGAATAGATAAGCTCCATTAAAAATATTGTATGGGATGAAAATGCCGACTAGATAAACCCCCATCTATGATATCTTCAATATGTTGGCTCTTATGTGGTTAATAATAGTTATGGAGCATAAGTTTGGTACAAAAGAGAGCTACCCACTTAAGGAAGTATCTAAGCCGTGAAATCAACAGTCCTAAAGTACTTAAAATGGAACCAAAGGAAGCCAACATTATGTTCATGGTCATTGACAAAAGAGGCATCCGGCACCTACATCAAAAACCCATGATAATATCTATATAAATGGCTAATGCCAACGTACATTGTATGTTCATCAATAGTGATAGCTCAGTTAATGTGATGTTAAAGACCGTGTTTGACAAAATGAAGCTACCAAGGTCTAGCTGTTGAATTTATGTGATTTAAATATTTTTCAAAGAAGATAAGAAAATAATTAATTGATTCAGTCAATCAATTAATTAGGCTATATATGGAATGATAAAGAGGAAAGATATGAGTGGTATCTTTTAGGGAATGGAAACTAATTAATTGCCAATCAATCAATTAGTCAGATTTATTATATGAAGATAGAGAAGTTTATACATGGAGATTAATTTAAGCAATAGAAATTTATGGAAACATAGATTTTTTGACATTTATGTGCATTGGAATCAAATCAAGTAATCTGGAAAGGTTGTCACATAATCTGGAAGTTAATTTTCTTCATCTCCAAGCATCCTTCATTTTCATGCCTATTTAAATGAAGGAAGTTCTTCTTCATATGTGTGTGAGCGTGTGATACAGCATCCACCATTATCCTCTTCTTCAGTAAACCCTAATTTCTGCAGTCAATCAATTAGGGGTTTTGAGCGTAAGCAAGTCTTTGGATAATTTGATTATTCAATTTGTAATTATAGGTTAGTCTCTCCACTCTGCTACCTATAATTTTGTAATCTCTCTCTTTTGTACTCTCTTTCTTCAGTGAAATAAAGAATAGTTGTTGGGTCCGTGGACGTAGGCAATCTAGCCGAACCACGTTAAATATCTGTGTTCTCCTTTCTTCTATTTTTTTTGTTTGGTGATTATTTTTCATTGAATTTGTGGTTGGTAATTAATCGACAAGCTAGATCCTTCTTTTGATTGTTTCCGCGCATTAGCATTCTGCTGCGTTTTTGGAGTTTGTGCGAATCAATTGAATTTCCGCACAACAGTTTGGTGTCAGAGCTAGCTGTCTTGTTCTAGATTAGTTATCAATGACAAATTCTTTCAGTAGTGGTATGAAAAATTATGGCATCACCAAATTTGTTAGAAAATGAGTTTTTGGGACATGGAAGGTGAAGACTAATGACGGTGTTCTTCAGCAACAACTTCGCTCATCTAAAGGAAGAGATAAAAAGCAGAAGCACCTTGGAGGTAGAGATATGCGTAGGTCTCATTTCATGGGTCCTAGAAGGGGTGCTTGCTATTATTGTAAGAAGAAGGGACATTTCATACGGGATTGTCCAGCTCTTAAAAAGAAAAGAGAGAAGAAGGAGAAAGCTTCAGTTTTGCCAGCATTTAGATCAGATGCGGATAGAAGTGATAGTAATACATCATTACTTTCAGCCAGTATTTCACCTTTAGAGCACACAAGTTGGGTGATTGATTCTGGAGCCTCTTGTCATATGACGCCAGATAGGAGTTGTTTTGACAGTTACAAGAAAATTGATGGTGGAACAGTTCATATGGGGAATGACACATTTTGTCATGTTGTGGGCGTTGGAAGTGTGAGGTTTAGGATGCATGATGGTGTTGTTAGGACTATCACGGATGTTAGACATGTTCCGATGCTGCGTAGAAGTTTGTTATCAGTTGGAGCTTTGAGTAGACTTGGTATGAGGATAATAATAGATGGAGAGAATTTGAGAGTGGCGAAGGGTTCTTTGGTAGTGATGAAAGGGGTGCGAGTTAATGATATTTATGTGCTTCATGGAGAGACAGTCTTAGAAGAGTCGGTAGTTTCTACTGATTCTAGTATTTCAGATTCTACTCAGTTATGGCATCTTCGTTTAGGTCATGTTGATGAGGAGAGTCTTGAAGTATTGAAGAAGTGCGGGTTGATTGATGGTGTTTGTCAGTCAAAGTCTAGCTCTTGTGGAGATTGTTCTTTTGGAAAGAAGAAGCATGTCACATTTGATGTTGGAAGACCTAGAGCTACAGAGTTTCTAGAGTATGTTTATTCTTATGTGTGGGGACCCACCCCAGTTGCATCTTTTGGTGGAGCCAGTTACTTCGTCTTATTTATGGATGATTTCTCACGTAAGGTTTGGGTCTATTTCTTAAAGGCCAAACATGAAATATTTGCCCAATTTTGTAAGTGGAAGACCTTGGTAGAGAAGCAGTCGAGAAAGCGTTTGAAGGTTCTCAAAGTTGAAAATAGTAGTGAATTTATGTCACAAGAATTCACTAACTATTGTGAGTCCGAGCATGTAATTAGAGATTTTTCTATTTCTGTTAAGTCACATTGTTGTTATGGAGTGGCGGAGAGCATGTGTCGGATATTGTGGGAGAGAGCTACGAGCTTGAGAACGACTGCTGGTCTAGAAGTGGGATTTTGGACAGAAGCGATATCTATGGCAGTATTTCTCATCAACCGCACACCTTCTATTTCCATAGATATGAAGATCCCAGAAGAGATATGGAAAAGAGAGCATGTTGATTATTCATTCCTTAAAGTGTTTGGTTGTTCAGCTTATTTAGAAGATGAGAGACATTATATGTTGAAGCCTAGGGAAAGCAAGCACATTTTGTTAGGCTATAGAGAAGGAGTGAAGAGGTATAGGTTGTGGTGTAAAACAACTCGGAGAATTGTGACTAGCAGACATGCGATATTTGATGAGAGCTCTTTGTTGAAGGTGGAGCCCTTATCAAGTGATGACATTGGAAGGACAGAAAATTGCCAAACACATTTGGAGTCATCAGATTGTTTCCGTATTCAGAAAGATATTGGTATTTCTGATGATACCATGGTTGATGAGAATATTACAGAGGTTCAGACTATAGGTGGAGCTCACTTGCTGGAAAGGCCTTTTTTTGTTCAGTTGGCCCTATTTGTAAGCATATTTGTAGCGATGATTCTTCATCTTATGCTTTGAATGTTGTGGAGCTTGTTGGTGAGTCTGTTGATGTTGACTTAGGAAAGTCTAGCAAAATTCTTGTGGAGGAGATAGGAGTAGATAATATTGAGTATGTCCTCACTCAATTTGGAATGGAGAAGGTGAAGCGCGCTGTTAAATCTCCATTGGTCTCTCGAAGATTAGTATCTACATGTTCATCTCCAACATCGGATTTGTTGAAGAATTTTGGTACTTTCTCGTATGCATTATGTTTGATGATGTGCATACTATCTTTCTTGTGCTTGGGAAAGATTTGGAAGCTCTGTTTGGGCAATATTGCCCATACTAGTTCACATTGAACTTGTTGACGTAAACCCAACAATTTGTCGAGATGTGGTGATGCAGTGAGATAGTTATATTTGAATCAAGGTGGAGTGTTGAATTTATGTGATTCAAATATTTTCCAAAGAAGATAAGAAAATAATTAATTGATTCAGTCAATCAATTAATTAGGCTATATATGGAATGATAAAGAGGAAAGATATGCGTGGTATCTTTTAGGGAATGGAAACTAATTAATTGCCAATCAATCAATTAGTCAGATTTATTATATGAAGATAGAGAAGTTTATACATGAAGATTAATTTAAGCAATAGAAATTTATGGAAACATAGATTTTTTGACATTTATGTGCATTGGAATCAAATCAAGTAATCTGGAAAGGTTGTCACATAATCTGGAAGTTAATTTTCTTCATCTCCAAGCATCCTTCATTTTCATGCCTATTTAAATGAAGGAAGTTCTTCTTCATATGTGTGTGAGCGTGTGATACAGCATCAACCATTATCCTCTTCTTCAGTAAACCCTAATTTCTGCAGTCAATCAATTAGGGGTTTTGAGCGTAAGCAAGTCTTTGGATAATTTGATTATTCAATTTGTAATTATAGGTTAGTCTCTCCACTCTGCTACCTATAATTTTGTAATCTCTCTCTTTTGTACTCTCTTTCTTCAGTGAAATAAAGAATAGTTGTTGGGTCCGTGGACGTAGGCAATCTAGCCGAACCACGTTAAATATCTGTGTTCTCCTTTCTTCTATTTTTTTTGTTTGGTGATTATTTTTCATTGAATTTGTGGTTGGTAATTAATCGACAAGCTAGATCCTTCTTTTGATTGTTTCCGCGCATTAGCATTCTGCTGCGTTTTTGGAGTTTGTGCGAATCAATTGAATTTCCGCACAACACTAGCATTATGCCAAGCAGCCTCTATATATACAGCTTCAACGGGGAAGGAATCATCCCGCTTGGTTCGACCTTGCACATAGTTTCCTTTTGGGAAATCATTCACAACTAAGATTAAAGTCAATTTCATGGTACTAGAAATCTTATCGGCCTATAATTTACTTATTAGATGTCCTAAACTTGTCGACTTGGGCATAATTGTTGCATACCAATAGTTGATGATGATGTTATCAACAAAAATGGTTCCATTCATGTCTGTGCGATCACCATGCAGTCCAAAATAGTTACAACGTCTTATTGCAAAAGCGAAGAAAGGTATTTGATGCTCCAAAAGTAGCAATTATTACAGAAGACCATCTCCCTAAGAGGACACAAGGGTCCAAATGCACCCCTATCTGCTCCGAGGATGAGCTTATAATCTCTTACGTTTCTCGAAAGAAAGTAAGAGCTCTAAATGATCATTTTCGTTCTACGAACTAGATTGCACAAATACTTGAGCGAAGACAAAAACTGGATAATGCTTGGTTTCTCATTGGGGGAAACACGAAAGAATTAAGGAGCGAGTTTTGTCGGATATCATATCTTGTGTTTATCTGGATAATGCTTTTAGAATTAACAAGCTTATTGCGGCATGGAAGGAAAAGAAATCCTTTTGATAGATGTCCAATGACAGCAATACCATCAGACTAACATCCGAAGCACTATCGTACTCACTCATGAGAACAAGGAAGTTCAATATTCCAAGGCTCAAGCATGGGCATCAATAATAATAAGGAAGTAGAGGACTTAATAGACCCTTTTTTGTACATTCTAGACTAGGGTGATCAAATTGATGATTTGTTGAATCCTCACATGTGGATGATAGCCTCGAAGGAGGTCCAATTACTAAGATAGAAGTAGCTGAGCAGGGTAATGAATATCGTACTAAGATGGCTTAGATTGATATGGAACTAGATAAGGAATTGCATGAGGAATTTATAACTTTTACGAAAAGGAACCAAGATGTGTTTGCAAAATGCTATGACAACATGACTAGCATAGATCCCGTTGTTTTCTATCTTGCCTCGAGTATTAACTAAAAGTTGAGCCTCGTGCATTAAAAAAGGAGTCTGTTGAACTTAGAAGATATCACATCTCAAAAGAAGAGATCAAAAACCTACTGCATAATAGTTAAGGTAATTAAAAAAAGAATAGCATAGGACTTGGCTTGGACTCTTGCAAAGAAAACCAGAGAACATCTATGCTTATCATTACTAAGTCAAAGGTAAGGGACAGTAGCGATATCCAGTATGCTAATTGGGGCTTCATAAGGGAACCCAAGTATCCACAATAGGTAGCAAATTCTGTTCTTTTCCACAAATCTATTGGTACATGAAGAATGTGCATAGACTATTCCAATCTCAAGGAAACATGCCCGAAGGACAATTTTCCACTACCTATAGTTGACTAGCTCGTTGATATCGGTAGGCTTGAGATTTTGTATTTTATGGACACCCATTTAGGGTATAATTAGACAGTAATGCATGAGACATATTATGATTATACATCCTTTATCACCAATATGCCTCTGTTTTTTTACACTGAGACGCCCTTTGTCCTATGGAATGCAGAGTGGCATGCTGATAAAACAGAGTACGAAGGGGGTTGTGCAAGATTCAAAAGGGACATTTAGCATCCTTTAGAGGTTCAATGTCAAGCTCAACCTTAATAAGTGTTCATTTTCCTTTTGGATGGGTAAAATTTTTGGTTATGTGGTGAGCGCTAAAGCATTGAGGCAAATCCTAATAGGACTTGAGCAATATAAAACATGGAAATAACCAACAGTCCAAAGAAAGTGCAAGAGTCTTAAAAATATTGTAGCTGCTCTCAGCTGTTTTTTTAATCTCAAGACACTGAAAAATATATCCCTTTCTTTTCCCTTACAAAGAAAGGAAAGAGTTTCTCTAGATCGTGGAGTGCACTAAGGCCTTCAAGGAATTGAAGTGACATTTAGCGAAGCCACCCATCTTTTCCAAGCGATGAAGAAGATTTATTTATGTACTTGGAAGTGACTAATCACACAATCATTGTTGTGTTAATTAGATAGTATAATTGGGTGCATACTCCCGTTTACTACATCAGCAGGAGGTTATCAACGACCAAAGGATGGTATGCGGAGTTAGAGAAATTGGCACATTGCCTAATCATTGTTATGTGCAAATTGCTTTTGTATTTTTAGGCTTGCATCATAAAGGATTAAAAGATCAACCATTAAAATAAGTCCTTTTATATCCAAATGCATTGTGCCATCATCGAAAATGGACCTCTGAATTTGCCCAGTATTACATCACATATCCTCCTCGAACATCAATCAAGGGCCAAGTATTGGTAGATTTTATTATAGAATATTTGAGGTTGGTCATCGGCGAGGAAAATGAACTAGGTCAGCATAAATGGAAACCTTTTATTGATGGAGCATCAAACAAGAAACAAGCTAGATTAGGAATGATTTTGATAATGCTCAATGGACATGAGGTTCATTTTGCTACAAGATTACAGTGCCCCGTAATAAACAACAAGGATGAACACGAAGAGCCGATAGCCTGCATAATGAGAACACCATGAGGAGTATAGAGTTTGCCATTCGTTAGCAAGAAATTGAATTTTAACAATTTCCTTAATTACCAACAAGCTATAAAGAGTGTATATTTGTCATTGACGCAATGATTTAAATCCAAAATGGACTCCATGTATATCGATGAAACTTGATTTAGAATGACATACCCAAAAGCATAAGGTCCATCAAATTACAGAAGATCGATGCAAATGGAAATGTATAGACTTACAAAAAAGGTTAAGGTGAAAAGATTATGGTGAAACAATTTTGATGAAACGCTTTTACTGATCACTATGTTTAAGTCCATTCAGATTCTACCTGCGAATAGATGTTAAAATAAACTTCCTTAATGATGATATAGAACATAACTATTTTCACACCACATATAAAGTGCTTTGAGGTCAATGGGAGTGGTATTAAGGCTTATAGGATTTTAAGATCAATCTTAAACGAGCATCTAGAGGGTGGAACTAGTAATTTGATGGAGAAATCTAATAACTTAGTTTCAATCAAAAATGCTGAGAAAGTATGTGTCTACAAAAAAGAAAAATAGGGTGCTAAAACATTTCTAATACCATGGAAACAACATTATACCGATTGATAATGATGTATCCATGCTACAATCAGTTAAAGCTTGGTTGTGTAATACATGATAATAGATTTGAGAAATGTATCTTATATACTCGGTACGAAGGGAATTGGGATTATCTCAATCAATGTGCAAAATTTCAAATTAAAACCTTCACCATGGGAAATTCAAAATAAAGAATGTGCAACTAGGAGTAGAATAATATACGAAGTAGTCCTTATGCATTGGCAATAGGGTTCTTCGTATATGTATTACCGTGCACTAGACCAAATAATTCTTATGCACTGGACGTAGTAACTAAATATCATTCAGATCTGGATGGTAGTTAAGAGTATTCTTGAGTATTTATGAAATACTAGATAATTGTTTATGAAACATCGATCTCCTTATAAAGAAGTGGTCGGGCTCGAACTTCTAAAGTGCCATAAAAAATTGTACATAAATATTAAAATTTATGTTTACCTTTAAAATGGAGCTTTAATTAGAAAGGCTCTAGAGAAGAGGTTGTGGAAAATTCAACTATAAAGGCTAAGTACATCATCTTGGTTAGTGTCGCAATGAAAGTAATAGATATGCGTAAAATTATAATTGAGCTACGAGAGATTCTTACATCGAGAATCACATAACGTATTGAGATATTAATAATGCAATATAGATCGCAAAATGAGCCAAGATCTCCTTAGAGATCATGATATATTTCCGTAACTATCACATGATAAACCAATTTATCAATGTGAGAACGATATAAGTCGAACGAGAAGATACAAAAGAATAATATTATAGATCTACTCGCTAAAGTCTAGGAATATTGATCGAGAGTGTGGCTATGTAGAACCATAATCGGCCCTAAGTGTGAGTGAAAGACTAGTTAAGTCAAAGGGTATGCCTTAGGGTAAAATATGAAGTTTGACTACACATATGTATACACCTAACCCTTATAGAGAATTTTGTTCAAGATAAATGTATGTTTTTAATGTTTATTTTTATCTTATGTTACTATGTTTATGTTATACACACGCACACATATATATTAGCGGTAATGTTTTGAGCGTATTACAAACATACAATTTGAAATTCCTAAGAAAAGTGTCTGATTAATTCACTATAAGAAAAGCTGGAAATAACGACAAATATAGAATTTTCCTTTGCAAAATTTGCAACGAATTTGCGAGTGATTTGCAGAGGATAATTTCAGATTTTTTTCTATTTAAAATTTGTGGGTGATTTGTAAGGGATAATATTATATTGTAGTGATTGCAATTGTGAATGAGTTTATAACCATGAGCATTGAATTGAATCATTAAAAACATATATACTTAAATTCCTCGCAATCCACATTAAGAAAAGAATATTAATGTGTATGTCGACATTAGTGTATGTAATTCTCCTCAAAAGATGAATGGTGAATCACTCATGACCATTGGGGAGCACCAAGAGATTATATTTGTGTAATTGGTTGTAACAATTACATAATAGACTCTTGAGAGACCACTATAGGTTATTGTATCTAACTGAGGGTCTCATGTGACAATGTGTAGTAGTCTTCCGACTTCAGCATATCGTGGAACTATTACATGAATTCCTTTCTTTGACTATGGAAGTTTCACTCATTATTGGATCAAGTTACAACCATTTTTGGTATATATTGAAGTGTAAGAAGTAAAGTACTACTCAAGAGATGATTAGTCTCCTTCGATATAAAGGGATAGTGCTACCATAATTTGAAGTCAACTCAAAGTCAATGTCTTTGGCTAGAGCGATTTTGATTAATTGATCAATGTTATCAGACTGAAAAAAGCGACTTTTAATGTTTGGACATGCAATCAACTACAGATATCATAAGAGTATTGACACAATAAAAGCTCTAGATGTCTTAGTAGCATAGTGGTGTACACAATACCATTGCTTAAGGGTGCATTTTAGGTATTTAGAAACATGATTTCCTAGAGATAATTTATAGGAATCTCTAACTCATGCATGATACCTACTACAATAAAGTTCATATTGGCTTTAATATTTTAATTTTTAAATATCAACTAAGGACCGAGTTAAGATTTAAGAGTCTCGCAGTAGAATTTTCAGTGCACTCCAAAATAACATTGCTAAAATTTATAAATAATATAAGTTAAATTAATGAAGTAAAATAAATATGAGTGTTATATTAATATATTTTTAAAGAAAAAATATTTATTTAATTATATATAATTGTTATATATTTATTTCTTTAAATAAGGCCTTAAAATTATTTGAGTAAATAATGTATTTATTTTAATATGTTAAAATATGTTATTAGGACCGAAATTTTATTAAATTTTAATTAGTTTTAATTATAATAATATATTAAATATATTTAAATGAGATAGTGTTTAACTAGATTGCGATCAACTTTCTAAGGAGATACTTTGGGTATTTGTATCCCTCTTTCTCACAATAAATAGTGGCTCATTATTTCATTATCTTTTAGTAACAAAACAAAAAACCTCCACTACTTGGTTAACAAAGAAGCACTTTGCAACTCCTGCCTAAGATCGATAAGATTTCCGAGTAGGAAGCATCGAAGTTCGTTGTGATAATCGAAGGCATGACTATTGAGGTAAATATTTTACTTTGATTTGTCATACATAATTCAGGATAATTATTTTTACTTTAATATAATATTATATGATAATATTTAGAATTTCAAGAATAATAATCAATTAAGTAAATATATATATACATATATGTTTTGTTTAGATAATACATACTCTAACACATTTAAGTATAAATGTAGAATTTATGCAAATTATGTCTACTAATTACATATTTTTTTATACTATTTTTTAAATTATTTTATATATTTATAAACATACTCTATATGTATACCCATAGGTGTTTGTATTTTACTTGTTTTTAAAAGCCCACGCATTAACTTTTTAGATACCCGTATATGTATATATACATATACATAAACATAAACAAATAATTTGAAATATTAAAGAATTTTATTTAAAATAAAACACTTTATTTTGTTTTACGAAATAAATAATAATGATTTATATCTATATATATTATTTTTATAAGTGAATATTTTAAATATGCAATAGTTTATATATAAATTCATGCACACAAACGCACAAAATAAACATACACACGTCCGTGTGTATGTATGTATGCATGTATGTAAATCTGTGACAATATTAATACATTTTATCACGTGAAAATGATTAGGGAATATTTATTCTAAATTATCTATATCATTATTTATCTGAATTAAATATAATAATATGGAAATATATAAACATTTATATATTTATATATGTTTCACATTTGCAAAGACATGCACACATTCCCATATTACCCTATTTTATTGTTAGACCCTAATATAATAAGTATTATGCACCCTTTATTAATCATTGAACATATGATGTTCATGATGATATTATGGTAAAATTAAAGTCATTCGGTTCTATTAACAATTGTAATTATAATTATAATATTTTAAATTTTTGTTTACTTTTCAAAATCTAATTTATTTTTCAAATACTAATTTTAGAATTTAAATTATTAATACAAGTACATATGCACGCCCAAATGGGCCTGCATTTAATCACAACGTGCATGCATTTTTAATTGTACCTTTGGATGTAGATTTGATAGTTGCATTCTCATATTTGAACTCCGCTTAGGCAGAAGCCGCTATTTTTTTGTTCAGACTGCAATAACTTCTTCATACTAAATCGAAATTAGGCGAGACTTCGACCGATGAAATCCCATCGAAATTACAGACACTAAGGAACGCTCGGGTACTTCATTTAGTGAACATATACTATAGTTCTCTATGTGATTAACGGTTGTACTTCGAAAGTAACCTGCTACATCCCCGTATTTGAACTCTGCCTAGGAAAAATCCGCTATTTTTTTGTTCATACTGTAATACCTTCTTCATACTAACTTAGAATCGGGGAAAACTACAACCGATGAACTCACACCTAAATTACGGACAATATAGAACACTCGGATACTTCAGCTTATAACGTATACTGTAATTTTCTATAGTGATTAATAGTTGTACTTAGAAAATAACAGGCTGTATCCCCACTTGTAGTTCTCCATGGTGACTAACGGTTGTACTTAGAAAATAACATGCCGTATCCCCATATTTGAATACAATTTCTCGATGAGATGTAAAAGAGTATATTTGGATTTCAAAAAGCACCGAGTAAATCCATTGAATGAATTCTCTTTATTAGTAATAGAGATAAAGATAAAGACAAAGATAAAGGAATAATCAACCATCAACTTGAAGTGTTATCATAGTCTTATAATTGATAGGCTTGTTTTCATCCCATGGCTTGAATTTTAGAAAATACTGGAGTGTAGCTTATGATATTTCCATCTGCCTATAAACAAACTCATTTCTAGGAAAATACGTGATCTAGCATGGCAATTTTCTTGATATTATTAATCTCACATGATGCAAATATCAGTAACTGAATAATGCTTTTATGGCATAACAACTATTTTTCTGGTTAAAAAGAAAAAGGAAAAAAATGACTAAAATCCTTCTAATATTAGTTTCTTTATACTTCTGTAGTATATCGGTGATTTGTACAACTTGGAAAGTAGTGGATTTAAGTGGGATTTGTTGCTCGAAAATCCCTTCATCATTTAAATATCTTTTAGGATGATAAAATTTGGCATCTTCACCCCGTGAAAATTTCATTATACCCATACAATATGGTGGTAATTTATCAGGTCACTTTTTTTCACATCATGTCCATCAAGCAATGCATCATCTAGAAATAACACTTCACATCCTCTAATATTTTACATGATATACTCGATTTTGTTATGTAAAAAATAATATGCAAAAACTTGTTATTTTAATTAGATAGCTCTTTAGCAATGTTCAACATCAGATTGAGTTATCTTAGATTTGTTCTAGTTTTGTGAGAAAGTGCTCTGAATGCTTATTACGTAAACTTACCAATAACTATACTTTCTAAAATAGTTATGTACTTTTTAATATTTCTTATGGAATATGTATAAAGCTTCCTTTCTAACCAGGTTGTTTCATTCATGATCAACTTTATCGTATTTTCACAAATTTTACCTCAACATGACTTAGACTCCTAGCATACTCAAAAGATTCTGAAGATGATGAAACACCATTGACTTCATGTTTATACCTCTTTGAGTTCAATGGGATTAACTGGCAATAATTGCAAGAAGTCACGAACTATTTTAGTTGAGAATCATTTGATGCTTTTTGTACACTATTTTTGTACACTAAAAAAATTAAGATTGTCTTTAAAAAATTGGTTTATATTTATAGCTACCTCAGGTTAATTTTCTTTGGTATAGAATCAATGTCTATAAATTTCAAACCCACAAACCTTGCAACTTGTAAGAATAACAGAAAATACATACAAATGGATTTAAGGAATGCATGTATATCGATTTATTCATGTCGTTGTTAATAATAGAAAAATTATACAAAAAATATACACTCGTATTCACTAAATTTAATACAATTACAACAGTTTCAAATTTAAATAAAAACCTATAGACAACCCAAAATTTAAGTGGTAGCATGTGGACTAACCATCCACATGTAATGTCAGATGCATTATTATTTATCCATGTTATTTCCTTCTAAACTCGATAACTTTGTCATATTACAGAATTATTTTGATTTCAAGAATCTTTCAGATAACGAAAATTAAACTTATATGATGTTGACTTTTCCAAAATGCAAAAATTCCAACTTTGCATTTTCCAAACTACATTCGAACTGTAGCTGGAATTTTACACCCACAAAAAATGATTTATATAATACAAAAAGAAAAACAAGCTGGCCATGGATATCACCACAAACGGTAACATGGAAAACCGAAAATCACATAAATATTTATATAAATTGGATAACCATAATTTTTTATTGGATTACCTCAGTATAAAAGGCTCTTTCTTTCCATACATCAATTGTTTCTTCCCTGCAATTTTCCACCAAGTTTCTACCTGTAATGTACCACTCGGCCGCTATCCCAATACCCAATGTGTTGCAACTTTTCACATGTCTTATCTATCTTTTGTTAATTTTCATTTGTTTTGTAGCTACTTTTCCGAGAACGAGCACCGGTTTTTTTCCTAATGCTCATTGTTGTTACGGCTTAACACAATCCACCAGCCCAAGGCCAGTTTTATAGCTCCTATTCTGAGCCTACTTGCTCCCATTTCAGAAAACACGACCTGGAGTATCTATTTGCCAAAAAAACATATTTAGTTTATAATCTCTTCATTCATTTTACTTTGAGTTATGAGCTAAAGATGTATAATTTCTAATTACTTGCTTATAACTTCATTTTGATTAGCTGTTTGCTGATCCCATATTTGTGTGTATTTCTATGTTGTCCTATTTTGTTGTTTAGGGCCTATTCTTAAACTATTGACATGACTCTATTTTATTAATTAATAATATTACTGAGTACTCTCCTTACCCTTGGACCACTCATATTCTAAGAAAAAAGGTATTTAAAGTCATTTCTATATATTTTAGGCCATACGCAGAAATAAGGGAATGAATTTCTACTGTTGGATTAACGAGGCTTCTTATGTCAATTGTTGGTTCATTCAATTCACTGGAATCAATTCTTTTACCAATGTTCATATATTTTCTTTAGTTCAAAAATGATCTGACAATCTCTTATATTCAGTTAACTCATGCAAATTACTTATTTCCATAAGGATTTCTCTGTTTGAATCTAATTTTGGAGGTGTGTGAATCAGCAGGAACTCAAACATTAACCTCAGAGCAAGGGAAGAAGCATCATTAAACAATACATGCATGATTACATTACTGGGTAAGACAATCCATTTTATTACTCTATCAAAGCAGTTGCCATCGCACTTAATCTCAAGCAATAACTCTAAAAAAGGAAAAAATATGAAAACACAATCATTTCAAATTTATATGTCATAAGTTGGTGAATGGATCGAATTTCATTGAGAAATAAATCAACAAAAGTTATCCATCCACAAAAATCCACAATAAATAAAAAATGAACAAAATCATCAATCAATATCAGTAGACCAAGAAACAAATATCATTAAGGGAATCGCATAGTACTTAAAATATAAATAATAAGAATCGACGAATAACCTGAGTTTGAAGTTTAATGGAAGTCGGATAATTGAATGATGATTGAGCTTAATTCATTACCTACATTGGATCATTCTATGATTACTCGATAGTTGAAGTTGGATAACATGTTAGATTTAATCATGGTTATACTCGAAGTTGTGGTTAATCAATAATCCACAATCAAAGTTGGAAAATTACAAGGCTTGGAAATCAATTTAGGTTTTTCCGTCGTGGCAAGAGAAATCTGGTTTTGGGAAGATAAAAAACAGCACGAGAAGAAGGGTATTATGGGAATTTCAAAAAGATGAGGGTGTATTCATATAGACTGAATTTTTATAATTAGTAGTAGAGATTAAAATCCAAAATCAAATATAGTACATTTCATTAAATATGATTTAATGAGTATACGCATTATTTGTAATTACACATGTTAGTTTCTCATGCTTAAATTAAATAAGATTTTTTATAAAAAAATCACCCCTTCTATGATTCCACCAAACGCACCTGATCCTAAAATCTTACATATATATGCACACTATCTCACTTGTCAAACCCATTTATCAGTCATTTCAAATATATTGTTCTTTTAGTAAATACACATATGTACATACATGCCCATACCCATGTACATACAAGATTATATATTTTGAAACCAAAATAATATCATTTTATCAACAATGAAGAACAACCCTATTAGTAATGTAATGCCTCATCTCTATAACTATGCTACCAAAGAGAATTACTAGGTAATCTTGCCTGGTAGTACGAAAAATGAGGCTTGTTAGGAGCGTCCATACATGAATATTCCCTTAGGCTAACACCGATACATATCTTACCTCAAAAGATATTAACAATATATGTATATAGTATCGACACAAAGTAATAAACACATGGGCTTACTAGAATAAAACAATATATAATGCATACGAATGAACCCAAAGTCGCAGATCAGAATAGAAAAATATAATACATAACAAAATGATACCAATTATAACAGTGTCTCACTATGACAAATATATCAAGTCAAGTTCAAAATATAAAAATAAAACAAATACAAGGAGACATCCAAAAAAAATATACATCGATAACTGAAACAGGATATAATATATACCCTATCTTATCTAAAGCCCAACAACCAAACGACTAATGTCCCTATACCTAAAAAGTGTCAAACTAACCCGAGGATTATATACATAATAAACGGGTCAGAATACATCTATATCTAAAGGGAGTACATAACAATAAGCATGGTAAATGAAAAGCATGGCACGCACACAACACAACGTAATATCTAGTATAGCGTCATAATAATATACCATGCCACTCATCTTAAATATCGCCCATGAAATAAATCCATAAATAAGGCGACAACAATCAAACTTGTCAAAATCTCAAAATACCATAGACAAGCACATAGCATGTCCATAAAATCCATAACAAGGAATGAATCACGGATCAAACCAAATCCAAGGGTTAACCACCAAAATATCCATATTGACTTGTAGTCCTAATGGAAGTGTAGACTTCTGACTATTAAGCCTTAGAATACAAATCAAAAAAGCAAAAACCTAAATAAATAATCAAAGTATCAAATCTCAACTTACAATCCTAATGGAAGCAATGTCTTCCGACAATTAAGTCATAGAAGATAAATCAAGAAATGTGGAACCCATATAGAAAACAATCCATACAAAATACAGAAATCAATATCCAGAGATAATATCTCAACTTTTAGCCCTAATGGAAGTAAATACTTCCAACTATTAGTCCTAGGAGATAACAAGAAATATAAGTCCCAAATAAACCCTAATTCATACAAAACATCGAAAGCGATATCCAAGTAATTATCTCGATCTACAATCCTAATTGAAGTGACAACTTTTGATTTTTAGGACCTTAGAGACATCAAGAAAACTCTAATTCAGTAAACAAAAAAATTGATCAAATAGTCAATGCACAAAATCATTTATCTTGATGCTTAGTCCTTAGAGAGGTGAGACTGCCGACTGAAAAGTCCTAGGAGATAGAAACAACAAATCATGCAAAAAGGAGATCTCTCAACCATAGGCACTTATGAGGGAATAATAGATAAGCTCTTAGCGAGTCTTTGATGTCATGGATAGACAATGTGTAGCAATCCTGGGTTAGATTATCTCAAATGACAGACTAACAAGTAGTCGGTCTCTAATGTCATATAATCATTGTCTCTAATTGTAGGATCGATTTCACCCTAGAGGGGGATGAATATGGTGATACTAATAATTATAAAAAAATTATGCGAAAGAATATAAAATAATCGCAACACAAATATAGCAGAGTAATAGCAGAATAGATAATGATAGAATAATAAAAGAAGAAAATAGAACACACAGATTTACCCCGCTTTGGCAAAACCCTGCCTACGTGATGCCTCCAAGGTTTCTACTAGAAATTAAGTAGTCGAACGCTTACATAAGTAAACTCGTGACACCCACTATCGACTAACCTAACTCTACGCTTAAAACCATGCCACAACTCCACCACTAAGTTGTGAATTCTCGAACTACACCACCGTAGTTCATCCCTAGCCACAGGACTAGGCAATCACACAAGTTAAAAAGTAATTACAAAATAAAAACAACTAAAAACAAATGAAACCCTAATTTTTAAATTTTAAAGCCCAAAAATAATTAAAGTAACCGGCCCAACATAAAAAGAAAACCCCCTTTTCTTTTTTATTGTTCGGTCGGTTCCTTTTCTTTCTTTTGCGATTATAGCTGCTTCGTTCCTCTATGAAAAATTAAGGCTTTGTTGATTTCAATAGATCGATCAAATTAATGTCATCACGTTGATTGCTCTGTTGATCGATTGTGTCTTTGATTTGCTTTGGCTGCTTCAATTCGTCGAGTTTGACTGATGCGATAATTGGTACATGTGTCTCTTTTTCGATTTATATTATACTCGACTTTGATTCGAGTTCCTAATTGATTCTATGCCCTGTGATATTGCTTGAACTCGAATAGATAGTTGTCGATGATGCTTTAGGGTTTATATAGGGTTCGATTCCCTAAAATTTCGTTCGAATATACTATTCGAATTCGTCTGATAATTTCACTCGACCATTTGATTATGCTAGGATGCTAGTGATATTTTTTGACTTATTCAATTTCGTATATTTATGTTTAATTGATTATGATGGCTCGATTCTGACTTGTGTTTGATTCCTTGGCTACCACGGCTTGATTTTGAACTGTTTGGTTCCGTTATTTATTCCCTTTGACTTCGGCCACTTTGATTTGAATAGTAAAACCTGTTGCTGAATTCGATTATGGAGACAATATTTACTTATTTGATTTTCTATCACCTGACTTTGATTTGTGTTCATGCCTGATAGCACTTTCAACCTGATGCTTGTATATTATCGCTGCTATTTTAATATCCTCTGTCCAATAGCTTGTTTCATGTAATGTTCATCGTGAACTTGGCTCTGTGATTATTATTGAACTCAAATTGTGTAACTATGTGTACACATGTATATATGTATGTAATAGCTATCTTGATGAGTTCATCCTGGTTTTCATTGTGCTATTTGTCACTCTATTGCAGTTTGCATTTTTTTGATGAGTTGCTCCTTTGCTTATGTTGTCTGCACATTCATATTGTATTTGCATGCTTTCTGTTGCTTTGTACATGCTTTGATTCATGTATACTTGATGCCTGAATGCATGTATATAAGTTTGGTCTACATGTAGTTTTGAGTTTGGAGCTAATGAGTTGCATCCCTGGTTTTTGAATACTGGTCATGGCCATTTGATTCATAGTGTGTGTGTGTGTGTGTCTACGTGTGCGTGTTGTTTATTGTGGCCAGACTTGTTTATGTGCATGTTGTTTCACTGTTGTGGTATTGTAATTGATTCCATATGCCAAGCTTGCTTTGTCTTCACTTGCGCTTGCATTGACTAGTTTATTGCATTCACCATGCTTGTTCCATGTACGTTTGAGCTGGGCATGTGTGCTTATTACTTGTGTTCATTATGTAGTCTGATATGCTGGTCTTCATGGGTTATGATATGTTCGCACTGCTTTGACCATTCATGTAGTTTGCCTCCCTTATATGCTGTTTTATATTTCCTTGAGTCCGAGTACAGGTTTGGTTGCCTTTGAGTTTCTAGATTATATCAAGTACATATTCATATGCCGGATATGTGTAGCTGAGCTTGTTTCACTTGTTGTCTTTGATCATAGCATTCATGCGTACATTTGGATTGCACCTGTGTTGAATCCAGCTTATAGCTCGGGTTTGACCTTGTACTCGTGTCGTGACTTTATTTGTATTGCACTTGAGTTGAACCCGGCTTTTGATTGGGTTTGACCTCGTATTCACCTGTCCTTGTAATTTTATCAAGTGTATAATGGTGTGCATGGCCTTGTGGCATGTACAGTGATACACTATGCATGTCACAAGTTGTTCATGTTTGATGAATTCAAAATTAAATGATGACGAACAACCCAAATAGCCGAGGCAAATAATATTTTCCAAAATACATTTTATGTAACGATCCATAGAAATTCGATAATTAAATTGGGTAATTTAATAAGATTTTTGTAATTAAATTGAGAAAGAAGTAAAAACTTTATAACTTATAATGAAGCAAATGTTAGAAATGAATGTAGCATTGGTAATTAACATTAATCATTGACAATTGAAGTGAAATCCCAACAATGAAATAGTGTAAATTGTTGCACTTGGTCATAAAATTGAAATAAGTAAATAAGAGTAAGTATTGAATTAACCAATGAAATAAAATATGGATTAATAGTAACTGAATGTAAATTAAGGTAATAAGGTTAATGCAAGTTGATAAATAACTAATTTAGTGCAGTACCAATTAATTGAAACAATTGTAAGGTTATAATTGATTAAAATTAGTAAATTGGGAAATAAATTCCAAGTTATGTTAATTGATGGAATAATACGTAATAAATTGTAATTTGATAGAATCAATGCTAGATAAGTAATTATAATAATTATTGGTTGATAATTAAGTATGAATGTGATTAAATTAGGCAAATAGTTATTAATTGTTTACCCATACATTTAATTTATTGAATTAGATCTAAATCAATTGCAACATTTGTTTATTAATAAAAGCTTATAAGTGAAATTAAAAGTTAATGGTAACAATTAGTATAAGTTAACCTTTTATTTAGTATATTAAATTAAAACCGGTAATCAATTGCAATAAATCTAAATTAAGAGTTATGTTAGCATAAATTAAGGAAATAATTGGAAATAATGTCGGTTCTATTTATAATATAACAATTGGTTGAATAAAAGGAATGGAAATAAAGTTTTATCAATTTATTTGAATTTAATTTATGATAATAGGATTAATTGCAATTAAATGAAATTAAATATTTAAATGTTACATAAATGGAAATTTAGATGAAATATGAGAATATTAATGTAAACAATCATGAACCAATATTAACTCCATCCTTTTCATAATAATGGATTGAACAATAGAGTGAAAGGTCAATTAAATGGAATTATGAAAAAATTAAATTTGTAATTTTTACAATTATTGAAATTGGAAATACATATGGTAATTAGAAAAATAATTAATGCTGAATTGACATAGAAATTTTTTTTAAGTTATTATAATTGTCTAAGAAATCAAAAGTGATAAAATTTATAAATTATAGAATTTGAATTGAAATAGTGATTTACTTAATTTAATATTAATTTATTTAATTAACGGAAAAATAGCCATTTTGGCCACTGACTCGGATTTGACGAAACCAGTTCCATCGTATCCGTAATGGTGAATTATTGTAGGATTTCAAGTTTCATAACGAGGACATGCCGTTTGATCGTACGGGCTTGAAATGCCTTGAAATAAATTAAATTGAAATTAATTGAAATCAATTTGAAATAACTTGATTTTTTGCATAACTTCTTCTTATGATGGAATTTGGACTTGAAACATGTTCCATTGATAGTAAAATATTTGAAAATATATATTTTGATATATGGGTTGACTTATTTCCGTTCCGGAATCGAAACGTGTTTTTCGGGTCAATTTCGCTCAAAACCCAAATCAGTCATGTCCATCTAATTTATTTTCTGCCTTATCTATAAATACCCTGTTATAAATCCTAATTGTTCCTCATTGTGATTTGTATGTACATACAATTCCTTCTCACCTCCTCATTTCAATGGGAGACAAATCAAAACCAAATTTTCAATTCAAAATTCAACAACAACAAAAAAATATTCAAACTCCTCAAAAAAAATTCAAAAAGATTATAGAATCAAAGTTCTCTACATTACGAATCAGTGTCTAGAGTACGTTTTCTGAAACGAGGATTGAGTCATCAGGAATTTGCGATCAAAGGTCGAAATTTCGAAACCCTTAGCTAAATTGGAGCTTTCTGATTTTGGCTTCAATCGATGATATCAAAATCCGGGTATTGTAGAACTCGTCAAGGGAAGTTGATCGGTGGTTGCTTGTTGGCCTGAAAGTGCTTGGGGTGGAAAAAACCTATCAATGAACCGCGACCGGAGGCTAGGGAGGGTCGGACCTAGGCCTAGGGTAGAGGCGGTCGCGGTGAGGCTTGCTGGAAGGTCGACGTCGTGCGCAGGCAGCCAATGGTGTAGGCAGCTCGATCAAAGCCTTGTCTGTGCGTGGGTTTCAGGCTCGTGAACGAGGAGAGAGTACCGTGCTTTTTTATCCATTTTATAATATTATAAATTGTTGAACTTCTAACTTTAATAACTTTCTCATACGAGGTCCGTTTCACGCGTTGTTTTCTCCACTAGGTTCGTGTTGAAATTCTGGAAATTTGGATGCTGGTTTGGGTGGATTTGGAGACTGTGTAAATTTTGGATTTAACTGGGATTTAAATTCAATTTAAATTCAAAGGTGAGTTTTAACCCACTCACAACTTCTAAAATTTCTTATGTTTGTTAAATTTAATTTATGTTGTGATTTTGAATTTATTTATGAATGTTTCGTATATTTTTAATCATCACCTCGGTTAACTGCATTTTATTTAAATTAAATTGTTATTTAATTTATTACCGAAAATAACTGTCAGTTAATTACCTGTTATATGTTATCAGTTATATATTGATACTGATTGATTGTTTTGGATGATGATTGTGATGGATGCGTGATTTGGATTGATGGATGAATGGATGTTTTATTTTATATCATTATAATCTGCAAGTTCGTTATAGATATTTTTTCTAGATTGCGGTTTAAAATGATATACAACTGTATTTTTATTTTAAATTGCGGATTGAAATGATAAATATCCGTATCACTTGACCAAAGGATAGAAAATTTTATACAGACACCGTTGGTCTATATATGTATATATATATTTGGAAATGATTTCTATGGTTTTGAAAAGGAATATATGGGTTTATAAAAATATTGATTTTGAGTATTATATAAATATATTTTATATATAGTCAAATTCTTAAGTTTAAGCTATGTATAATTTTGTTCATTAAATAATAAGTTTAATAATAAAGTTTGATTTTTATTTAAAATATAATATGGTTAGGTATTTATTTAATTTCTTTTAATATATCGAGTTTATAATGATATTGTTAAATTAAGGTTGAGAAGATGGATTTGAAATCGACTTAAAAATTGTTTTAAAATTTAGAATGTTATTTAATTGAAGCAGCCTGGAACTTATTGAATTTGAGATTTTAAAGGGACATGATTTTATAATTTGATGAGGGTTTAAGATGATTAACAAATATTTCAAGTTTGAGTTTTATTTAAATGATATTGAATTTATTAAATAAATATTTCTAAACTGAAGAATAGTAAATTGAATTAAGATATATATGAGATTATCATATTTGGTTTAGAGATTTTGGAAAATTTAAAGCCTTGAAATATATCAAAACTTAATTGTTTTATCGAAATTGAAGTGTTTCAAAGTTATGAATTTTAATGTATTATGGTTTCAAAGTGTTTGGTTTTGGGGTTGTTATAACTTTGAAAGTAATATGGAAAATGAATTTATATTGAAATAGAATATATTTAAGAATTATCTTTAAATATATTGATTTGAAACCTATTGAAATTGAAGATTTAGAATATGACTTCATAATGTGGTTTGGGTTTAAGATGATTTAAGAGAATATTTCAAGTTTATATAAATTGAAGGAAGATCTAGTGGTTGGAAGTTTGGTTTTATTTAAATGATATATGAATGAGTTGTTTTGAAATGGAAATGCTATATTATTGAAGTGGGTTTTGAAATGGAAATGCTATATTATTGAAGTGGGTTTTGAAATGGAAATAATATATAGTTAATTTGGTTTTGAAATGGTAATAATATTTTGGTTTTGAAATATATACTATTTTGAAATAAAGGATATGGTTTGAAATGGCAATGATATTTTGGTTTTAAAAGTATATACTATTTTGAAATGACCACAGTGTTATAATAACGATTAGTTGGCAAAGAGACCAGGATCGGATACGGGCATACTCTCTGTCGATACCGAAAACCACTTTGACAACCGTGTATGCGGTGGAGATTTCAGAATGAAGTAGGATGGTGGCAACGACCCTATTAAGGTATGAACGTGGACCCGACTCCCATGAGTTGGCATAAGGTGGCTAAAACAGGAGCGACGCCGGGCCAAGTGAGGTCATTCCTCCGATCGGACACACTTCTTCGTATACCATTCTATTACTTTGTGGTTGATTGGTGCGCACCTTTGATTTTTTTTTTGGGAGTGTGGCTCGAGGTGGTTGGTAGTGGCTGCTACGCGTTACCACCAGTCTGGATAGCAATTGGTATATCTACCCTGGCATTGCCTAGTTGTGTCGTGTCACCTACCCTAGCGAGTCTTGTGCGAGTTCGGTTTTCTCCCGTAGCCCGTGGAGTATCCTCTGGTGTCTTTCCGATCAGGAGGAACTATGATACTGGATGGACTATTGGGACTATTACGTGTTAAGGTGGAAAATGTAAAGCCTTAACGTTACTTAAAAGTAAGTTTATTTTACTATTAGACACTATTATAATGGCGAATATTACTACATAGTAAATAGTTTAACGGATCCATAAGAGATGTGAATCCCGAACATATTTTAAGTTATTGCACTCACGTGAGACACTAGATAGGAGTTTCCAAAACCCGTAAACATCTTCGACGCCGTTTACACTCATTTTTGTTCTGTTGATTTAACTTACATAAGATCTTTTAGTTTTGACTCGAGTGTTTTGTCTTTTCAATTCGCTCGGGTCAGCCTGAGCATTTCAGGATTTGAAGGCCTATTTTTGGAGAACGAAGACGAAGATTTTATTTCTACTATATATTATATTCCACTACACCATTGTATTTCGCTGCATTATTTATTATTCTCTGGTATGTGTAACTCTGATATGTATTGTATAAGTATATAATCAAATGTTTTGTAAAACAGCTTCATGAACTGTTTATTTGATTATTATGTTTTATCGTTCTGTTGCAAGATTCTATTTTTTTTCTTGTATTCCTCCACTTTTTCTTATTTACCCCATAACAATCCCCCCTTCTGTATGGTTTAAATTGGCACGTGTGTCTGTCTGCTTAAGCGTACAAAAGGTGGGATGTTACATCTGGTATCATAGCTTTGATTTAGTGATAAACCTTAACTTTGTGGGGTCTGACTCTTTATTAATAGGGTAGTAATACCCTATGATGAGTCACTGAGAGTATATATACGAGGAAGCATACTTGTTAGTGTTATAAAAAGGTTTTATATTGTGTTAGTTTGTTCCATTCTATATTTATAAATTCTGGTTGGTGCATAGGACGCTATGATATCAATAGGGATTTCTATACACTCAATAGGACAGACTGACACAATATTGGTTTAAAAATATAGGTGAATGGAATAATTTTGCCTATTGTATATTTTTATATATAAGATAATATATTTTAAAACAGATATATGTTTGGTTGTAATATATTTGTTTGTTACGTATTGAAATTTTGAATATTAGTTGAAAATAAGATTTGAAAATAAAAATAAATGAAAAACTGGAAATTTAGGACTTAAGTTTTGGGATTTTCGAAAACTTTATTCAATTGATTTTGGAATATAATAATAATAATATATAGAAGTATTTCCTGATATAAATATTTCAATACGATTTGAAAAAAATTATTTTAAAGAAAATTTGGAAAGGAGTAAGTTCTGTACTCCCCTCTCTATCGCTGGAAAATAATTTCGGTGATGAGTGCACGCATCATCGACATTCATTTTCGAGTTTCGAAGTGGGAAGGCCACTGTAGTAGTTTTACTGCAGATTTATTTTGATAAACAAATATAAATTTTAAATTGTTTTAAATACAATTAGATATATATGTTGCCGGTATATACATTTATCTATTATTTTAAAATGATTTGAATAAAACCCGGTATTTAATTCTTAAGTTTCCGTTAATTAATAATTTCAATTAGTGTAGTGAAATGAAATTCAACTAATAATTGAAACCTCTAAAAGAAATAAGAGATTTAATGCTAAATTATAAATGAAATTAAAAAGAAAATTGAAATTTGTAACACATCAAACAAAGGATATTATTATTGAGCATTAAGTTAATTAAAAGAAATAAAATAAACTTGGGTAACTTTTAATTACATCCTTCAAAGCATATATATATAACTTACTAAATATTAAAAGTTCTAATGCTTATAAGAAAATGTAATGGAAATTATACAAGTAATAAACTTGAGATAATGAAAATATTTAATGAAATTCTTTTATAAATAAGAATTTGATGTTGAAATTGTTGTAAACTTAAGTTATAACTGAAATGTTCCAGTAATAAAATAGAATAGAAATGAAAGTATTATAAATAGATGGTTATAAACTTAAGTAAATAAATTGATATGCTAAGAAATTGAATTAAACATGAATACTATAATAGAAGAATGTAAGTAAATGAAACTGTAAGGAATAAAATGTAAATAAAAAGATAATATGAATGATAATGGAATGAAACAATAAATGTTGTGAAATGAAATTAATAAAAATGAACTAAATTTATTGTTTGAAATTGTTGTTTGTTTTGGTTTATGAGTTGCTTGGGTAAAGATACTTTTAATTGCTTAGATGTACAAAGAATCTATTGAGTTTATCTAAGACTGTTGAGTGAATGGAATACTTCATAATTATTTGTCATTCTGTGTGATTTAAAGTGTCTTAAGCCAAACAAACCAATTGTTTGTCTTGCTTGAATGGTTGATTTGTATATGATGTGTATGCTGTTGGTTGCGAATGATCGTTGTTTATTTGATTCATTGGTTAATGGTTGAAACAACTTAAATATTTCATTTTATGTAATTATTAACCTTTTTGGATCATATAAGTGAAATACAGGTTAGGGAAGCAACTGTTACTGCTTTTGGTTTCATAATTAAGCGTTGTTTTCCCGACAAATAGGTACGTTCTTAGATTACGGTTTTATAGTGTTATTATTTTATTTTTCCCGGGTTGGGATATAGTATTTTGGAAAATTTATGTTATATATTGTTATATTTGATATTATATTTTCTCCCGAGCCTCTCCATACAAAGGAACTATGCCGAAATTTTCCATTAATTTCGAATTTAGAAAATTTTTGAAAAGTATTTTCCAAACTTTATTAATTTGAGTATAAAACGATTTTATGGTTGTAAATTTGTATATTTTATTTGAATTAATTAATTTTGTAAATTTGTTTGTTTATAAAGCTAATATTTTGAATAAGATGTATTGTTTATTTAATTCTTTCTTTTCCTTTTCGAGGACGAAAAGTTTTGAGTGGTGGAGAGTGTAACGACCCGTAGAAATTCGATAATTAAATTGGGTAATTTAATAAGATTTTTGTAATTAAATTTAGAAAGAAATAAAAACTTTATAACTTATAATGAAGCAATGTTAGAAATGAATGTAGCATTGGTAATTAACATTAACTATTGACAATTGAAGTGAAATCCCAATAATGAAATAGTGTAAATTGTTGCACTTGGTCATAAAATTGAAATAAGTAAATAAGAGTAAGCATTGAATTTACCAATGAAATAAAATATGGATTAATAGTAACTGAATGTAAATTAAGGTAATAAGGTTAATGCAAGTTGATAAATAACTAATTTAGTGCAATACCAATTAATTGAAACAATTGTAAGGTTATAATTGATTGAAATTAGTAAATTGGGAAATAAATTCAAAGTTATGTTAATTGATAGAATAATACGTAATAAGTTGTAATTTGATAGAATCAATGCTAGATATGTAATTATAATAATTGTTGGTTGATAATTAAGTATGAATGTGATTAAATTAGGAAAATAGTGATTATTATTAATTATTTACCCATTCGTTTAATTTATTGAATTGGATCTAAATCAATTGCAACATTTGTTTGTTAATAAGAGCTTATAAGTGAAATTAAAAGTTAATGGTAACAATTAGTATAAGTTAACCATTTATCTAGTATATTAAATTAAAACTGGTAATCAATTGCAATAAACCTAAATTAAGAATTATGTTAGTGTAAATTAAGGAAATAACTGGAAATAATGTCAATTCTATTTATAATATAACAATTGGTTGAATAAAAGGAATGGAAATAAAGTTTTATCAATATATTGGAATTTAATTTATGATAATAGGATTAATTGCAATTAAATGAAATTAAATATTTAAATGTTACATAAATGGAAATTTAGATGAAATTTGAGAATATTAATGTAAACAATCATGAACCAATATTGACTCCATCCTCTTGATAATAATGGATTGAACAATAGAGTGAAAGGTCAATTAAATGGAATTATGAAAAAATTAAATTTGTAATTTCTACAATTATTGAAATTGGAAATAAATATGGTAATTAGCGAAATAACTAATGTTGAATTGACATACAAATTTGTTTTAAGTTATTATAATAGTCTAAGAAATCAAAAGGGATAAAATTTATAAATTATAGAATTTGGATTGAAATAGTGATTTAATTAATTTCATATTAATTTATTTAATTAACGGAAAAATAGCCATTTTGGCCACTAACTCGGATTTCGACGAAACTAGTTTCATCGGATCGGTAATGGTGAATTATTATAGGATTTCAAGTTTCATAACGATCGGACTTGTCGTTTGATCGTACGGGCTTGAAACGCCTTGAAATAAATTAAATTGAAATTAATTGAAATCAATTTGAAATAACTTGATTTTTTGCAAAACTTCTTCTTACCATGGAATTTGAACTTGAAACATGTTCCATTGATTGTAAAATATTTCAAAACATATATTTTGATATATGGGTTGACTTATTTCCTTTCCGGAATCGAAACGGGCTTTCCGGGGTAGAGGCGGTCGCGGTGAGGCTTGCTGGAGGGTCGACGTCATGCGCAGGCGGCCAATGGTGGTAGGCAGCTCGGTCAAAGTCTAGTCGGTGCGTGGGTTTCAGGCTCGTGAACGAGGAGAGAGTACCATGCTTTTTATTTTATTTTATTTTTATCCATTTTATAATATTGTAAATCGTTGAACTTCTAACTTTAATAATTTTCTCATACGAGGTCCGCTTCACGCGCGGTTTTCTCCGCTAGGTTTGTATTGAAATTCCGGAGATTCTGACGCTGATTTGGACGGATTTGGAGACTGTGTGAATTTTGGGTTTAAATTGCATTTAAATTCAATTTAAATTCAAAGATGAGTGTTTTAACCAACCACAACTTCTAAAATTTCTTATGTTTGTTAAATTTAATTTATGTTGTGATTTTGAATTTATTTATGATTGTTTCGTATATTGTTAATCATCACCTCAGTTAATTGCATTTTATTTAAATTAAATCATTATTTAATTTATTACTGAATTTAACTGCCAGTTAATTACCTGTTATATATTATCAGTTATATATTGATACTGATTGATTGTTTGGATGATGATTGTGATGGATGCGTGATTTGGACCGATGGATGAATGGATGTTTATTTTATATCACTATAATCTGCAAGTTTGTTATAGATTTTTTTTTTGGGATTGCGGTTTGAAATGATATACAAACCTATTTTTATTTTAAATTGTTGATTGAAATGATAAATATCCGTATCACTTGACCAAAGGATAGAAATTTTTATACATATACTGTTGGTCTATATATATATATATATATATATATATATATATTTGAAAATGATTTATATGGTTTTGAAAAGAAATATATGGGTTTATATAAATATTGATTTTGAGTATTATATAAATATTATTTTATATATAGTCAAATTCTTAAGTTTAAGCTATGTATAATTTTGTTCATTAAATAATAAGTTTAATAATAAAGTTTGATTTTTATTTAAAATATAATATGGTTAACTATTTATTTAATTTTTTTAATATATCGAGTTTATAATGATATTGTTAAATTAAGGTTGAGAAGATGGATTTAAAATCGACTTAAAAATTGTATTAAAATTTAGAATGTTATTTAATTGAAGCAACCTGGAACTTATTGAATTTGTGATTTTAAAGGGATATGATTTTATAATTTGATGAGGGTTTAAGGTGAATAACAAATATTTCAAGTTTGAGTTTTATTTAAATGATATTGAATTTATAAAATAAATTTTTCTAAACTAAATAATAGTAAATTGAATTAAGATATATATGAGATTATCAGATCTGGTTTGGAGATTTTGGAAAATTTAAAGCCTTGAAATATATCAAAACTTAATTGTTTTATCGAAATTGAAGTGTTTCAAAGTTACGAATTTTAATGTATTATGGTTTCAAAGTGTTTGGTTTTGGGGTTGTTATAACTTTGAAAGTAATATGGAAAATGAATTTATATTGAAATAGAATATATTTAAGAATTATCTTTAAATATATTGATTTGAAACCTATTGAAATTGAAGATTTAGAATATGACTTCATAATATGGTTTGGGTTTAAGATGATTTAAAAGAATATTTCAAGTTTATATAAATCGAAGGAAGATCTAGTAATTGGAAATTTGGTTTTATTTAAATGATATATTATTGAGTTGTTTTGAAATGGAAGTGATATATTATTGAAGTGGGTTTTGAAATGGAAATAATATATTGTTAATTTGGTTTTGAAATGGCAATAATATTTTGGTTTTGAAGTATATACTATTTTGAAATAAAGGATATGGTTTGAAATGGCAATGATATTTTGGTTTTAAAAGTATATACTATTTTGAAATGACCACGGTGTTATAATAACGATTGGTTGGCAAAGAGACTGGGATCGGATATGCGCATACTCTCTGTCGATACCGAAAACCACTTTGATAACCGTGTGCGGGGTGGAGATTCCAGATTGAAGTAGGATGGTGGCAATGGCCTTATTAAGGTATGAATGTGGACCCGACTCCCGTGAGTTGGCATAAGGTGGCTAAAACAGGAGCGATGTCGGGCCAAGTGAGCTCATTCCTCCGATCGGACACACTTCTTCGTATGTCATTCTATTAATTTGTGATTGATTGGTGCACACCTTTGATTTTTTTTTAGGAGTGTGGCTCGAGGTGGGCGGTAGTGGCTGCTACGCGTTACCACTAGTCCGAATAGCAATTGGTGTATCTACCATGGTATTGCCTAGTTGTGCCGTGTCACCTACCATTGCGAGCCTTGTACGAGTTTGGTTTTCTCCCAGAGCCCATGGATATCCTCTGGTGTCTTCCCGATCAGGAGGTACTATGATACTGGATGGACTACTGGGACTATTACGTGTTAAGGTGGAAAATGTAAAGCCTTAATGATATTTAGAAGTAAGTTTATTTTACTATTAGACACTATTATAATAGCGAATATTACTACTGTAACGACCCAGAATTTTCAAACCCGAAAATTCCAGATAGTTAGAAGAAGAAGAAGAGATAGAAGAAGAAGATATAGAAAACACAACAAAAATTCTCACATCCGCAGCGGATCAAAATATAATATCAAATAATAATCGTTTACAAAAGAATACTATATCTGTCGATTACATTTTAATACATCAGAGTTACATACATACTCAAACACTGGACATTTGCAAATCAACATTGTTGAATATGCGCTTTGCGCTATATGATTTTTGTTTGATGATAATAAACATATATACATTCACTTAAATGTATTTGTTAACGTACTATTTTATTTTTCACAGAATAAATAAATATTTGCTGAATAAAAATAAATAACACAGTTTTTGAATTCAAACGAATATTTTATTCAAACAAATATTTATTACATTTTTGATAGTACAATTTCAAGCTCTCACTATAACTATACAACTTTGATTACAATACACGACATTTCACATTTACATCACAACCTCACTACATATCACTCACACTCATATTTATCTTCAACTGCATTCCAATTTGAATCCAGCATCTGAGAAATCTGCAAAAATATTTACTAACGCAGTAAAATTGAAAAAGAAATATTTTTGCGATATTAAATGAAATATGATTTTTTAAAAGTGATATTGCCTCAGTTACTTGGGTTGTTCGTCATCATATTTTTGTATCTGTGCATATCAGTATTTTATCAGGGACAAAAGTGGCTGCAGTACACTGTGTGCACTGCCTCGCCTACTTGTGTGTGCAAAACAAAATGCACAGCTAACAAATCAAGTACAAAATCAATATGATACCGTTCAATATCCAAGAGACAAGACTAAGGCAACATGAATTGGAACTGCACTAAAGGTTACAAGATGATCAAGAACCAGTGACACAAGGCATAGGACTGCAACAATTAAGAATATATAGAGAACAAGCTACCATGAGTCGAGTACATGCTACAGCAACATTGGACCCAACATCAAAGACAGGCCAGCAAGATACAGTGCTAACACTATGCAGTGTACAACAGTGTGCAACAGTTCAAGTATGAACAGCGCATAGAACAATAGTGTCACAATGTCACAGCAGTGCCAAGAAACATCAATGCTACAAGAGAGGTGAAGCACAATCAGTATAGTATGCAAACATGTAGTGGACAATGTCACAGATTCAAGTACTGCAACAAGTCGATGCAAACATACATGAACAGGCAGTGCATCAATAAACCATACAGCAGTCATGTATGCAACAGGTTCAAGGCAAGAATTGACTATAAGAGAATGCAAACAACCAACAAACTCAACACTAAGATAAAAATGAACAGATGAACCAAACATCAAAGTGCACCAGTGATGCAAGCCATGAAGCAATGAACAGAGTAACGAAAATCGTCAATGCAATACACAGTATACATGAATGGATTGCACGGGTCAGGGAAGAGACATGTACAATTACTCAAATCAGAGAGCATATGCATCAACTACAAGCAGACGCAACTCGATCAGTAACTCAAGTTGAAGCAATGCCCAATGCAACAGTTTGAACATTCCAAAGTCAGAAAAAAATCACGTGTAATCAAGGAGTTGATTAAGTAAAACATCTAAGTCATGCTATGCAGTATAAACTCATACGAAAATTATCCAATCACAAAGCCGAGAAATACAAACCAGGTCAAAACCGTGACTAAAAGAATATACGAGAATGGACGAAGTTGAAAAGGTCAGATATCATCACATTCAACAGTGCAAAATCAATCAGAGAAATGAGATTGACAAAGTCAAATAAATCATCAGCATTAAAATGTAATCGAACGGCAAAGCAACGAGATTGACAAATTCAAATAGCATCAGACGAACGAAATTATAGGAACTGAAACCCTATATAAAAACCCTTATCATCATCGGCATAATCATGAAGTTCGAATACGAAAATCAAACAGCAACAAAGCATAAATCACATACCGAATCAAAGTCGAACTTCATCAACTCGAAGTCGCCAGAGATAGCAACGCGAATCAATCGAGCAAGGGAACACCAACCAGAGATTCAATCAAATCCAATAGGCGCTTCGAAAGCCCTAATTTGAATCACGAACGAAAGCCCTAAATTGAATTAAAGGGACGAAGCCCTAAAATTGAAAAAGGAACAGCCGCCATCACGAACAAGGAAGAGACGGGCTAGAATATAAAAGAGGCCGGCCTATTGTTTTAAAAGGGAGAAATTTTTTATTTAAGGGTTTTGAATTTAATTAGGGTTATTTTTATTTTAAATTGTTTTTTAATTTGTATTTATTTTTAAACAGTTTATTTTCTAGTCGTGTGACTAGGGTGCAAACTACGGTGTGTAGTTTGGGAATTTGCAACTCGGTAGTAGAGTTGTGGTCAAGGTTTTGAGCGTAGAGTTAGATTAGTCAATAGCGGTGTATAGCGAGTTTACGTGTGTAAGCGAGGGACTATCTAATTTCTAGTAGAAACCTTGGGGGCAGCACGTAGGCAGGGTTTTGCCGAAGCTGGGTAAATTCTGTGTTGTTCTGTTTTATTCTGTTATTTATATTCTGCGATATCTGTGCTGCTATTCTGTGATCTGAATTGAAATTAATTTATAAGCTTCCGCGATTAATTCTTAATAATTTACACTATCACCCTATTCACCCCCCCTCTAGGGTGAAATCGATCCTACAAGTGGTATCAGAGCTAGGATTAGAAGCCAATTTATTTTGAAAAAATTCGATTTTTCAAAAATCAGTTTTGTTTTAAAAAAAAAATTCAATTTTTCAAAAGTCAGTTTTTGTTTTAAAAATTTGATTTTTCAAAAACCAGTTTTTGTTTAAAAATTTGAATTTTTAAAATGGCTTCTTTTAATAACGCTTTTGCAGAGGGGCAGTCGATAGTTAGACCACCAATGTTCAATGGTGAATATGCTTATTGGAAAAATAGGATGGAAATTTTTCTGAAAACCATTGACGCATGGAATATTGTTGAGACAGGTTATAGAATACCAACTATAACTGTAGATAATCAGGAAATAGAGAAACCAAAGGATCAATGGACAGAACTAGAAAATAGATTACAAAATACTAATGCTAGAGCTATGAATTCTATTATCTGTTCATTAGATCAATTTGAATTTAATCGTGTCTCACATTGTCTAACTGCGCAGGAAATATGGCACACGCTCGAAGTGACTCACGAAGGAACATCTCAAGTTAAAGAATCTCGCCTTGCAATGCTAAGCAGCGAATACGAGAACTTCAAAATGGCGAAGGAAGAAAATGTCAAGGAGATGTACGGACGACTCTCCAATATCGTATACAAATCAAAAGCTCTCGGAAAAACATATACCGAATTGGAAATAGTCCGAAAAATACTCAGAGTCCTTCCACGAAACTTTGAAGCAAAAGTAACTGCCATACAAGAATCGAAAGATTTAAAACAACTCAAAGTTGAAGAACTCATCGGAAATCTCACCACATATGAGCTAGAGATGAAATTCAAAGAAGAGCGTGAAGAAGGAGATACTCGAAAGAAATCGATAGCTCTCAAAGGAACAACTAAAAGTGATGACGATGACGATGATGATGGTGCAGAAGAACTAGAGTTGTTAATAAAGAAATTCAAAAAATGGCATCGTAAACACGGAAATCCAGCTCGAAATCAGGAATTGAAAAGCAGAATATGCAAAGCATTTGACCACTCAGAAGAACAGAAGATCATCTGTTACAAATGCAACAAACCCGGCCATATCAAGCCCGATTGTCCACAAATTAAACTCAGCCATGGAAAGAAACAGAAAAAGAAAAGTTTTGCAGCCACTTGGGATGAAATAGACGAGAATGATCAAAGCACTGGCAGTGAAAGCGAAAAAGCAGAATTGTGTCTTCAAGGTGATACAACTGACAGTGACGATGACGAGCCAAGTGAGGTATCAAAACTTACCCATTCTGAGTTGCTTATATATTTTCATGAAATAAACGGCTGTTATGAACGACTTAGGGAAAAATACGCCAAACTTGAATCTCAAAAGGATACTTTGATAGAATGTAATGAACAACTTGACCAATTAGTTAAAACCTATCAGAGTAGGATCCCTAAGTGTGATAAGTGTCCAACATTCGAAGAGGAAATTAGAAAATCAGAAATCAATATAAAATCACTTGAAAATGAAATTCTGATTTTAAAAGAAAATGAAAATACTAGGAGAGAAAATTCTATCAAAAAGTGCACTCAATTGTTGAACGAAAATAATTCTCTCAAAACACAAGTCCAACAATTATCAACGACTTTAGATAAATTTTCAAAAAGTGAAAAATCGTTGAATATGCTATTAGGAAAGCAAACTGTTAATACGGTTAGACAAGGACTTGGATATAATAATTCGAAAACTGTTGAAAGCAATATTAATCAAGTTAATTCTATGTGCACAATTTGTAGAAAATATGGACACAATCACAATAATTGTTGGTATAGACCCAAACATGAGAAAACTATACCAATTTGGGTTCCAAAAGGCACAAATATAAAAACTCTCAAAGTTAAACAAATTTGGGTACCGAAGGGAACGATTATAAATAGTTTTGGGTCTCCACAAAATTATTGTTATAATTATTCTGCCACTAACAACCATGGACCTATAAAAACAAATAGGTCACATAAAACTTCTCCCATGTAGGTGTGGTGGCAGGCTAAGGAACAACAACGGTGTTATCTGGTTTTTGGCTGTTCCAGAAACACAAGGGGCGACAAAGCAAAGTTCCTTAGCCTAGTATAAAGGTGACAGAATCACAATGAACAACACGAGAAATATCGTAAAGGTAAATACAGGTAAAGGTATATTTATTTAAACGATATATTAAATGTGATAATCTGCACCATATTCTGAATTAAAATCAGCCAATTATATGATGATGATGATTTCATGATGTTTTTGATTCTGACTTTATTCAACATTGTTAGCCAATTATATTCTTATGCCAAAACACTATAAAATTCTCTAGAATTACTTGATATATAAGTTTGGGATAAAAATAGTGTTTTTTTTTGGATGATAATACTTTTGGTTATAATATTTTTGGCTAAATCTATATTCACGGTTTCTTTTATTTACATGGCTTCATCTTAAAATCCTAATGAATTCTATTTAAATATTGTGAAAAGGATTTTAAGAAACTTTATGAAATTGTTGAAACTTCAAGAAACTGTTTTGAAATGATTGTTGAATTACTCATGAATATAACTGTTTATTCTCGGCTTCTAAAACTGACAATGATATTTGTTTGATTGACACGATTTCAAATTCAAAACCAAGAGAATTTCATTTAAAATTTGTTGGAAATAATTCTGAGATAGTTTGTTGAAATTTCACAATCTGGTCTTTGAAATCCATCGAGTGAATATTGAGTGAAAATTTCTGATGCAGATTACACTGGTAATATAGTTGATAGAAAAATTACTAGTGGAACGTGATTATTTCCTGACACATTCATTTGCTGCATCGTTTTTCAAAGAGAATGTCTGCATATTTTTCATTTGAAATAATTTTTTTTTAATAGCAGAAAATTTTCTTATAAAACCCCTTCTAGAAAAACATTTTTGACCTTGTATCGGATTAGTTATTTAAGAAAACTTGATTTTATAACTATTTTTGAAATCGATTTTAAATAACTATATTAACTAATCTGACCCCCTAATAATTATCTGAAAAGATATATAGTGATTGAAAATAAGATGAGTATTGATATTAATCATATATTATGACTCGAGACAATATAATTAGTAAATTTCTTTAGAAATTTAGACAAGAGTTATAAAACTTTTTATTGGTAAAAATTCCATGACCATCTCTATATCTTTCATATTTCTAACGACCATCACTCATCAAAAATTCTATATAGTATGTCAATATGTGGTATTTTAAACGGGAAATCATTTGTGCTTCAATTTATTATACTTTTAGAAATAAAATAAATATCCAAAGTTTTCACTCTCATTTAAAAGTCCTCACGGTTATGCATGGGTGAATTACTTGGATTTTTGATTATGTGCTTCCATGCTCATTTAAAAGTCCTCACGGTTATGCATGTATGGAACGCATATCAAAATTAATTGGTTAAATAGACAAGTTGATTCTAATCCCATTTAAAAGTCCTCACGGTTATGCGTGGTTAGAAGATACTTGAATTCATTTTTAAAATAAAAATAAAAAATTGTGAATACTACTAATCTCATTTAAAAGTCCTAACGGTTATGCATGGTTAGTAGATATTCAAATATCCTGAAATAAATATACCACAAATAGACATGACTATATGGTTTTATTTGTTGAAATCATTCATATCATTCTAAAGTGGAATATGCGTCAATTAAAGGATTTATGATTTTTGTTTGATTTTTTATCGAAATTTAATTTTTATATTCAATTGAGTTTTAATGTTGAATTAATATCGATCACTATATCTCTATTTTTCTATTACTATTATACTTTTGCTGATAACAAAAGGGGGAGAGAAAAGTTAAGATTTTGTAAAAAGGGAGAGAAAAGGTCAAAGAAGTTTTCAATATGCATATAGACTCATTTGCACATTTTTATTTGTATGCATATACGTAGGGGGAGTCATATATGTAGGGGGAGTATCATATAGAAAGGAAGCATTCAAATAGGGGGAGCAAATGAAATTATCAAATACATTTAAATATTCAAAATCTTAAATATATGTTTGTTATCATCAAAAGGGGAAGATTGTTGAATATGCGCTTTGCGCTATATGATTTTTGTTTGATGATAATAAACATATATACATTCACTTAAATGTATTTGTTAACGTACTATTTTATTTTTCACAGAATAAATAAATATTTGCTGAATAAAAATAAATAACACAGTTTTTGAATTCAAACGAATATTTTATTCAAACAAATATTTATTACATTTTTGATAGTACAATTTCAAGCTCTCACTATAACTATACAACTTTGATTACAATACACGACATTTCACATTTACATCACAACCTCACTACATATCACTCACACTCATATTTATCTTCAACTGCATTCCAATTTGAATCCAGCATCTGAGAAATCTGCAAAAATATTTACTAACGCAGTAAAATTGAAAAAGAAATATTTTTGCGATATTAAATGAAATATGATTTTTTAAAAGTGATATTGCCTCAGTTACTTGGGTTGTTCGTCATCATATTTTTGTATCTGTGCATATCAGTATTTTATCAGGGACAAAAGTGGCTGCAGTACACTGTGTGCACTGCCTCGCCTACTTGTGTGTGCAAAACAAAATGCACAGCTAACAAATCAAGTACAAAATCAATATGATACCGTTCAATATCCAAGAGACAAGACTAAGGCAACATGAATTGGAACTGCACTAAAGGTTACAAGATGATCAAGAACCAGTGACACAAGGCATAGGACTGCAACAATTAAGAATATATAGAGAACAAGCTACCATGAGTCGAGTACATGCTACAGCAACATTGGACCCAACATCAAAGACAGGCCAGCAAGATACAGTGCTAACACTATGCAGTGTACAACAGTGTGCAACAGTTCAAGTATGAACAGCGCATAGAACAATAGTGTCACAATGTCACAGCAGTGCCAAGAAACATCAATGCTACAAGAGAGGTGAAGCACAATCAGTATAGTATGCAAACATGTAGTGGACAATGTCACAGATTCAAGTACTGCAACAAGTCGATGCAAACATACATGAACAGGCAGTGCATCAATAAACCATACAGCAGTCATGTATGCAACAGGTTCAAGGCAAGAATTGACTATAAGAGAATGCAAACAACCAACAAACTCAACACTAAGATAAAAATGAACAGATGAACCAAACATCAAAGTGCACCAGTGATGCAAGCCATGAAGCAATGAACAGAGTAACGAAAATCGTCAATGCAATACACAGTATACATGAATGGATTGCACGGGTCAGGGAAGAGACATGTACAATTACTCAAATCAGAGAGCATATGCATCAACTACAAGCAGACGCAACTCGATCAGTAACTCAAGTTGAAGCAATGCCCAATGCAACAGTTTGAACATTCCAAAGTCAGAAAAAAATCACGTGTAATCAAGGAGTTGATTAAGTAAAACATCTAAGTCATGCTATGCAGTATAAACTCATACGAAAATTATCCAATCACAAAGCCGAGAAATACAAACCAGGTCAAAACCGTGACTAAAAGAATATACGAGAATGGACGAAGTTGAAAAGGTCAGATATCATCACATTCAACAGTGCAAAATCAATCAGAGAAATGAGATTGACAAAGTCAAATAAATCATCAGCATTAAAATGTAATCGAACGGCAAAGCAACGAGATTGACAAATTCAAATAGCATCAGACGAACGAAATTATAGGAACTGAAACCCTATATAAAAACCCTTATCATCATCGGCATAATCATGAAGTTCGAATACGAAAATCAAACAGCAACAAAGCATAAATCACATACCGAATCAAAGTCGAACTTCATCAACTCGAAGTCGCCAGAGATAGCAACGCGAATCAATCGAGCAAGGGAACACCAACCAGAGATTCAATCAAATCCAATAGGCGCTTCGAAAGCCCTAATTTGAATCACGAACGAAAGCCCTAAATTGAATTAAAGGGACGAAGCCCTAAAATTGAAAAAGGAACAGCCGCCATCACGAACAAGGAAGAGACGGGCTAGAATATAAAAGAGGCCGGCCTATTGTTTTAAAAGGGAGAAATTTTTTATTTAAGGGTTTTGAATTTAATTAGGGTTATTTTTATTTTAAATTGTTTTTTAATTTGTATTTATTTTTAAACAGTTTATTTTCTAGTCGTGTGACTAGGGTGCAAACTACGGTGTGTAGTTTGGGAATTTGCAACTCGGTAGTAGAGTTGTGGTCAAGGTTTTGAGCGTAGAGTTAGATTAGTCAATAGCGGTGTATAGCGAGTTTACGTGTGTAAGCGAGGGACTATCTAATTTCTAGTAGAAACCTTGGGGGCAGCACGTAGGCAGAGTTTTGCCGAAGCTGGGTAAATTCTGTGTTGTTCTGTTTTATTCTGTTATTTATATTCTGCGATATCTGTGCTGCTATTCTGTGATCTGAATTGAAATTAATTTATAAGCTTCCGCGATTAATTCTTAATAATTTACACTATCACCCTATTCACCCCCCCTCTAGGGTGAAATCGATCCTACAAGTCTTAGATAAAAAAGAAATATATCACAGCGGAAACACTCCATACGTTCCTGCCATCCAGCTCGCCTCCTGAGCTCCAGAATGTCCTTACTTGAAATCTTAATACTCGGTCTGACCCGAGCATTACATCAAAGTAACACCCGGGTCAGGCTGGAAACCAGCGTGAGTAAACCCATCTAACATGAAATACAAAAGCATACAACTTATATAAACCCGGGTAACTTGTATCAATTTACAACTCCACAAGTTGTTATTGACATCACTATTTCACATATCAATTTCTAAGTACCAAAACTTAGATTAAATAGTTCAATTTACTTAACTCATTCTATTCCAGCCTATTGATTTCACATATCAAATCTATATAGAACAGAAGTGGTTTCGGGTATTAACTAATACCCGACTCCGGTCTCTTCGAATCAAATATCATCTTAACCCAAGTTATTCAAGTGATTAAATTTTAAATACTGCCTTTACAGAGAAATCCATCGTAGGTAACAGCATTATCTCTGTTCAACCCAACAAAACATTTCATTTCACAAAGCATCACAATCACACATCTGGGATAACAATAATCCAAGGCATTCAATTATGATTCATAGGCAAGACAAATTAGTCATACCATTTCTGATTAATTTAATTAACTACCAATGAATTAGATTAATTACTTTATTACTTATAAATCTTGCTTAATTATAGTCAGTTAATTAATCATTCCTTAATTATTCATCTTGATTAATCATCCTTGACTACTCATTCTTTAATTAAGTACTTTGCCTTTAAATTAATTACACAAATTAATTATTCTGGAACCCATCACATTACTTAACCTTGAATTACCACTTGATTAATTGCCCAAATTAATTATCCGACAATCACATTGATCACTTATTCTTTAATTAATTCACACTCGTTAATTAACTAATCCTTGATAAATTTCCTTAATTAATCAATCTTTTAATTAATTACACTAAATAATTAATTCTTAATTACTTCCCTTAAGTAATTAACCCTTAATTACTTTTATCAAGTAATTTTCCTTATATTAATTGCATCCAGTAATTTATCCATCAATTACTTCACTAAGTGATTACACTTATAATCCCATTAAGTAGTTATACTTAATTAATAACCAAGTGACTATCTTTAAGATAAAACTTATTTCTTATTAATAATTAAATTATCATTATCAAACGTATTTAAAAACAATTTTCTTAAATTTCACTTTCAAATTCCGTTTAAATTTAAGATTTAAAATGACTTAACTTAACAAAATTTTAATGTAGAGGAAACAGGAAACAGGAACTCATGAAACTCGAGTCAACCCCTTCAAAACCCCGAGCCAAACATCCAATCTCGACCTCGATCATCCATCAGATATTTTTGCCAAAGCCTCTGATCACTCCACTACAACCAGAAGAAACCCCGACCCCTCAGACCATCGGGATCACCAGAGGCAACCCAAACGTTCCAACTGAACAAACAAGAACCGCTCTTCCGTTCTAACACTAAAAATTATGATTTTTATTTTAAAAATTATGATTTTTATTTTAAAAATCATGTTTTTGGATGGAATTTCAGTTTACGTACCTGAAACATTTAATTAGAATGTTTGAAATCTTGACAAAACAACTATTACACTGCTCCTTTGGTTCTCAGAGCCATTTCAAGTTTAATTTTAACTTAATTAAATTTTAAAACTTTAGTTTATGGTAAACAAACTATTTTTGTTTGAAACTTTAAACCTAACAAGGATCTGTTCTAGAAATTATGATTTTTTGTTTAAATCAAGGGCCTGGAAACGAAATACAACACATACATACTAATATACCTTCACATGTACACACAGAAGAATGCACTTGTAAATTTTCACATCACAACTCATTCCAGATATTGTTCAAGCAACCAGATTCATATACTTAATATTTTAAAACAAAAAGTTACTCACAGTTGTATACTGCCTAGCTTTACCCTGGTTACACTTAATCTATGTTCGTATACAAACATTCTTGTATTACTGTTTCAAGCATCCTTGACAACACACTTCAAGGCTTCATAAACATAATTTTACAGCATCTAAAAATACATATAATTTACTCACAGTAAGTTAAGGTTTGGGTTTGTTTTACCCATAGTTTTAAGATGACATTTAATAATATAGATTTTTAAAACACTTTGTACTTGAAAACAACAAGTTACCTTCTTAAATCAAAACTTAAAAATAAGCATATATAGAGTTACTGATTTTTTTATAGCAGTTTTAAAACTGTTTTCAGAAAAACAAGAACAGAGGTTACTTTAGACAAGGGTCCAAGTTTTGATGCTCAGGTGCAACCATTCAAGTCTAAGCATGCATGATCAATTTCGCAGCAACATCACAATCCTATGTATGTTGATTTCTAAATCAAAATTTGTTCATACCTATAGCTATATATATAATATAAGAAGCCTTGTCAATAGTTTTAAGGTTTTGTGAACTCACTGTTCTTCCCACTGTTGCTCAGATTCTTTGCTTCAGGCTTTGCTTCCTGATCTTCTTATTCGAATGCCTCTTTCTTCTTTAAGTTTGTAATGGGCTTTTTTTGATGCAATCAAGTGCGAAACAAGGCAGTGATATAAAGAGTGGAAGTGTACAGGGTAAGCTAGGCTGAGGCATTGTACAGATCATCAGATATTTACATTTTTATTTTATTTCCTTTTGTTTATTTTTTTGATTTGTACACGGTTGTGACCTGACAAGAATTGATTTTATATGAAAAGGCTTTTATGAATTATGTTTTGTATGCTAAAGTTGAAATGTGCATTAATTGCTTGAGTTGATGTTGTCTACCTCTTTGTTTACAAACCTTTTCATATGGATTTATATATGTATATATATATCGTATGTATAAATATAGGTATAATTATGCAATTCATCCTATTTTTTACCTGCATCATCACTATTATATATACATTTGCTTTTTATATTATTATCATATACATACACTTACATTTACGTATGTTTACCATCATATATATATATATATATATATATATATATATATATATATATAAACATTTTATCTTCAATCTAATTTATGGGATTCATATATGTATATTTATATACATTATCCACAATTAAAGTTTGTATATATTTTCTATGAGATTTTTCATACCCAAAGATTTATAATCCAATATCTAATATAGTTTTTAAACCAATTTTAAATGTATCTATATATTTTCTTTACCAAAATTTATTTGTTTGGCTTATTAAAACTAATATTCCAATAATTACATCAGTTAACCACTCAATATTCGATGGCCAAAAATCCTGGGTCGTCACATTCCTCCTCCCTTTAGAACTTTTCATCCTCGAAAAGGAACGAAATGAATTTATGAAAATGCATAAAATCGGATAAATTTTTTTTGATCATTTAAAAATACTTTAAAAATCTATATAATATTATTCCAAAGTAGTTTTATAAAAATACTTTTATAACTCGATGTCTCAACCAGTCCATCCTTGTCCTTACAGAAATTCGGTCATACGTTGATCAGGCGTACGACTAAAAATCTATAAGTGCTTGGCAGACCCGTTTTCAACATCCTGTGAAAAACACTTTGAAAAACTAATTTTATTGAAAATATTGGAAACATTTTGAAAATAGAGGAATTATCTTTGGTGAGAATGCTCTGGAACTCATCACCCCCATCCATGGTCGCAGTTACATCCTGGGTTACGTTGCCATTGCAGCAAAAGTCATGTAACTGTAGGCACTCTACGCCCCTCGATTACGCCATGGAACCCATAATAGATCGCAGTTACATTTCAGGGTTACGTTGCCATTGCAGCAAAAGTCCATGTAACTGTAGGTATCAGCGCCCTCGATTTTCGCTGTCAAAGTGAAACTTCTCCACTCCCACATAGGTCACAGTCTACCGATGTAAAATCAAATGCAGACCGTTGGCTCTCAGTAGCACACATGACTTTTTCTATGTTACCATTGTTCGCAGTCTACCGATATAAAATCAAACGTAGACTGTTGGCTCTCAGCGGCACACACGACTTTTCGCTATGGTCTGCAGTAGATCGCAGTGACATCGAGTTACACTGTCGTCACAGCATAACCCAAATGCCTCTGTAGGCATCAGCACCCCTCGACTTTCGCTACACACTACTCATAATCCTCAGAAACTAGTTTTGTCCAGACTCCTTACAGGATCAACTTTAGAACCCCCTTTAGGGTTTAAGGCAGTACCACCCTATGGCACTCCTGAGAAGTTCATTTCAAGGGAGCGCCTTTTTCCCTAGAGCCATTATCAAAACACTTTATACTATACACATATAGTATTTTCCAAATCATACACCTAGTATGAATCTCATATAAATCTCCTTTTCTCAAAATTGATTATCCCAAAATCAATAATTCTCAAATTAGGCTTTTCAAATTCCAATGTTGATTTTACCCAAAAATCAAAAGTCTTTCCAAATCCAAAGGTTCCCAAAACCTTTTTCCAAAGTCCTCACAAGTTCCTTTATATATATGTGTGTATATATATATATATATAATTTTTAAAAACTTTGGACCATTTCAAACTTGTATAAAACTCCTTTTATACTTCAAAAACTTTCGAAAACCATTTTTCCTCTAACTATAGATTCAACAAGGGGAGATCTATCTTATATAACAAAGATATATAACTTTGTTTGTTCAGAATCAAATATTCAAATTTGATTACTCTTTTTATAAAGTTGTTTACATCTTACTTAACATCATAAAAATATCCAACTTCCATTTTTGTCCATTGTATATTTCACAAAATACACTTTCATTTCAAAGAAACCTTTTCACATTTCTTATCCACAAATTTCCAGTATCCATTTCATTCAAACTCGTATGATGTACACATATCATCTGTACGCTATACCAATCTGATCGCTCACTTGATCACACAATTTCACTTCCAAACTAGTATCGTCCACCCGACTTCCTAGTGCGGACACAGATCTGGTTTCTTGATCAGAAACCGTCATTCTCCTTGCATAGACAAAACTATGATAGAGAATATCCAGAACTAATCAAATATCCACATCCAGGTTCGCCGTCGAAAATCGAGTGAAAAATCCCAACTCAGATCGATATAACTATCTCGAAATTCTACGCTCGAATCTAGATCAAATCACTATGCGAATACAAAAATATATGTGCATCCTACGTATTTATTTTCATTGATTATTAACTAAATCAATTTCTCTTTCTATTCATATTTCCTTTGATTTCTATCCACATAATCACAATTGCCTTAATCCTCATTTGGATTATCACTTCAATTCTTACCTCAGTTGGGTATTTAATCAATAACAGTTTGAACTCCGACGAGTTTATATTTAGTAAATGTAACGGCCGTGATTTTATTACCATCGTAATAAATTTTTAGAATAGAAATTTTAAAATTAAAAATTTGAAAAGAAAAATAGATTACAAATCATTTTGCAAAGTCAGTTGTTAAATATCTAAGCTAAGTTGAAATTGATAATATGCTTTCATGTGTAACAAGAAATGGTCCATTTAAAAGCAAACAAATTGGTCCATATTTATAAAACAAATATGAGAACATCTTGCTGTCAACAATGTTTGCAAAGCAAAAAGTGAACACGCTATCATTTTATTTTGAAGGCAAAAGTATGAACACTTTTCTTTGCTGTAAAAACAAATTTGGAGAGAGCAATGTGAACACATTATTTTCTATCATCATTTTTCTTGGCTGTCACCAAAGTTTTGAAAAAGAAAATATTTGAACCCACTTTTGCAGCCATCCTCATTAATGCCAGTATGTCCTTTCTTTCTATATACACGTCTCAATTAATGCATATGTACAAATGAAGGCCGGCACATCTTTTATTTGACTTATACACATTTTTGGTTCAAATATTTTCTAGTAGCCGCATCATTTTCGTTCCACTCTCTTCAGTAGCACTGTAAATATGTTAATGGCAGATCGAATTGTTACTTTCTTTTCAATTCTAGGTTGATAGTGTTTTTGAACCCAAATCTAAGGTGAGTTCGAAACTCACATTCTCTAGTTTATACTTTACTTCATCTTTGCATACAAATTTGGGTAGTATCATATTTACCCTGACTATCTTTGTATGCACATCTTCTGTGTGCATGCGAGTTTTGTATGGAAATTCAACATTTCCAGTTTTATTTTCTTCTTATTTGGAGTTTGTACATGTGAGCAAAAGTATAATCTTTCTCTAAAAATTTCTATGTGAAAACACGTCGCATTTTCGTGTGTGTGCGTGAAATATTGTTGTCCAGTTTTTTTGTTGATGGTTAATTTATCTGTAGGTATAAACTTAATTTCAAGTCAGATACTTGTTATTGGTTATTTTCTTTACTTCATTTGTGTGTCAATATAGGAAGCAAGAAAGCATTTTTGGTAAATTGTTTTGAACGTTGTAGGGTACGAGGCAAAACCCAGATTCTAAAATTTTATATGTTGTTCATGTGACAAGTATTGCGCGTAAATGTGAAATGCAGAACCGTCTCTCTATTTATTTCATGTGGTAATATGGTTCAGGTCCATATTTTGCATCGTGCTAAGTATTAATATGGCCGACTATTTACTTTATATACATAAGTATTGACACGTGACTCATGTATGTTGAATAGGTGCATAAAATGCACGAGGCAAGCACATAAATATAAGTCCAAGTAATAGTGCATGTATGTGTCATATTATCTATTACATGCCAATCATTTGTAGTATTAGCCAAGTCAGTAATTTTCATCAAGCACATAAATATAAGTCCAAGTAACAGTGCGTGTATGTGTCATATTATCTATTGCATGCAAATAGTTTGTAGTGTTGCCGGGTATTTATAATATTCGCGTGTGTGTCTAATTGTGATACAAGAAAGACGTTAGTCCAGACCACCCTAATATTCACGTGTAATATGGGATTCTACCGTGTCCAGAACCTTGTTATGTTTCATGCACAAGTAAGCGTCACCTCCTTTTACTTATTAATTTATGCGTGCACTAAGAAACTTTGCATAAACCATTTCATTTTCTGGATTTAAATTTTTACGTGTATATGTGAAAGTAAGGTCCAAGTCTTGCATGCGTGCATATAGAGCTATGCCCAGATCAATGCATTTCTGGTATTTCAAGACTTCTTATATGCACGCATTTGGTTTAAAATCTAATTAGTGTATGTTAAACTCAAGTCCAGGTAGTGATATTTTGATGAAATTATAGTAGTGCAGTCTACTGATTTATTTACTTTGACCCGGTGTTACGTTTCAAAATGAATTCGCTGCCGTTATTTTTAAAACGAAATTTTTACGATGGTATTATATTTTTGAAGCGTATTTTTTTGGTGACATTTTTTACGAATAAAAATTTCTGTTGTTTTGACTTCAGTAACTGTCAATTTCAAAGTGAATTTTTAAGCGATTATCCCGCAATGCTGATTTGATATCTGTTTTTACGGTGTTTTGTGAAGCGCAATTTCTTTGTCGAAATTGCTACAGATGTTGCTGTTTTAATCACGTGTTTTAAAAATCGTTTTAAAAATAAAATTATTTCCAAAAATTTTACACTTTACGCTTTCAAAAGAATGAGGAAGCGATTTAAACGTTTCAACAAAATTGAGGACTATGAACCCTTACTTTTACTGATTCGCTTATTTTCAGACTTGTCCGTCTGAGAACGTAAAATGTTATTTATATAAAATACACAATTTTGCGCTTTCAAGAAAATGATGAAGAGATTTAAACGATTTAGCAAAATTACGGAGTATGGAAGCACACTTTTACTATTTTGGTTAATTTTGGACTCGTTAATTGAAACATCTGTTGTTTGATGATTTTGTTGGGCTTTCGAGCCACTCTGTTGGATCTTCGGGTCATCTTATGGACCTTCGGGTCACTCTGTGGACCTTTGGGCCATCTGATGGGTGCCAAACATTATAGTACTTGGTAGGCTTCGGACATCTGAGATGCACATGCGGCGTAGCTAATACTCGCCATCTACTGGGATCGATCCACTTTTATGTTGATTTTCTAGTTATCTTATTTTGATTTCTAGATTTTGGGACTGCTGATTTGTCTAGTTATCTTAATTAATTTCTAGATTTTTGTGTATTGCCGCTTTGAATTCAATTGTGAATTTGGAAGTTGATTTTGATGATGTTTAATAGGATTTCTTCCTTTAAACTATGCTAATTACTATGTTGTATAGTATCAACCGAGACTATAATTTTGTGTACAGTCTCATCCAAGATTATAAATTTGCGTATTACTGTTTTGAATTCAATTGGGAATTTAAAAGCTAATTTTGGTGGAGTTTAAATTGAGATTTCTTCATTTGAACTATGGTGATTATTTATGTTGTATAATCTCATTCGAGGTTATAATTATTTGCTTAAGTGTTGTTTATCATACACTTATTTCTGAAGTTTAAATTAGACTGATCCGTTTATTATTTTCTTTTAAATAATACTCGGGTCAGACCGAGTTATTTCAGGATAATCACTATCTCTGATTTAGTTGCTGCTTCAGCTTTTGGAATTTCACATCATCTTTTGTCTAGACTTCAAGGTGTTTCTTTTTGGTAAATTGACTATCGTCTAATGTATGTTGATGTCTTTGTATACGTACATTTTGTTCATGTGAACCATCGATTGTTGTAGAGTGTATTGCAGACTTATCTTTCGCTATATATCTGATATTTCTGTTCTGATGTGATTATACTATCTGTGCTGTTGTTATTATGAGTTGTTCTGAATTTTTCTTTAGCCACCATAGTTTCCATTTAGATTTGGATTGAATCTATATATTTGGGAGTAATTTACACAACTCCTATTGATGTAACCAATACTCGTCTAAGGCATAACTTACGGATGGTCGCTTCTAACAAGCCTTATTGTTCGTAATAGAAGACGTTTTTCCTTATAATAACCATTGCTATTGTGAGCATAGAGGTGGGGCATCACAACTTGGGATCAGAGCTGAACTTCAGAAAAAATTATACTATACACAGAACAAAAACAGAATGGAACATGTGTTACAACTATTCGAGGGTTTTTATTCGTGCTTTTCTAATATATTCCTTCATTTTTCTTAAACCTTTATCCTCTTTAACATATTGGAGTATGTTTAGGGATAAATCTCATATCCCCGTAGTATTCCATTTATTAAATTCCTTATCAATCTTGCTTGTAGTTTCCTTGAGTAAAAACATGGAAAGTCCTCTGTTTCTGACTGTCCAACTGCTCCTAAGGGTTTCAAATCCGGGAAGCTTAATGTTGCTTAAGTTTCTGGCGATTCTTCTCAACCCAAAGGTATTACTCCTTCTGTTTTGGAAGGTTTTATTTTATTTCATGGCCGTTCTATTAGAGTTCTTTTCGATAAGGGTGCATCACATTTATTCGTGTCGAAGGAGCTTGTTGATGTTATTCCTTTGCATGTTGTTAGTCTTTACGACCCTTTGAGGATTGTAAATCCTATTGGTGGATCCGCTACACTTGGTTTGTTGTGTGTTGGTGTTGAGATTATTCTTCGTGGTTTTTTCTTTCATACAAATTTGTATGTTATGGATCATCTTGGTTTTGATATGATTTCGAGAATGGATTGGGTCGTCCGTTATGAAGTCCTAATCCTATGTCCCGAAAGTACTTTAAATCTCAAGCATCCCGATGCTATTGAGCAGTTATCTATTATATTTCGAAGCATGAACCATACTTTGAATGTTTTCATTTCTTCCTTCGAATCGGAGGATGTCATAGCTAAATATTCCAGGTGCTTGTGGTTTTTCTGCTGTTTTTGAGCCTATTTCGTGTTTGCCGTCGAAGAGGGAAATTGAGTTCCGTATTGATCTTATCTCTGATGCTCATCCTGTAAGTCGTCCTTCCACGAAGATGTCTACTAAGGAAAATGAGGAACTCAAGCAACAATTATCTGAATTGGAAGCCAAGCATTTTATTCGTTCTAGCTCTTCTCCTTGGGGCGCCGCCGTTGTCTTCGTTATGAAGTCAGATGGTACTCTTAGGCTTTGCATTGATTATCGAAAGCTTAACGAGCTCACTATCAAAAATAGGTATCCATAGCCTAGGATCGACGACATGTTTGATCAATTAAGTGGCGCTAAGCTCTTCTCCCAACTCGACCTTACCACCGGTTTTCATTTGGCAACGAGTTACGGAAGTTAGCATTCCACTTACCGCATTCCACACTCATTGTGATTCTTATGAATGACTTAGTATGTCATTCAGTTTGTCCAGCTTATTTCATCTATTTCTTGAATCAAGTATTCTAAGAATATCTCGATGACTCCATTAGTGTATTTATTGATTTTGGATGAAAACAACAATTTAAAATTTTGAAAATCTTTTTCATAAGATTTATTTACAAGTATAATTGAAATTGTGTTTATCATATAGAAGATGATTTTGTGATTTTATGCCCATTGAGTGCTTTAAGAATTCTGGTCGATGCGCTTGATCAACGTTAACGATAGGAATCTCCTAAACGCTTTGATGAGACAATTTGACATAATAAATTGACCTATAAAAAGTAAAATTTTCAAGGAAATGATTTCATAAAGATAAATTATAATTTTGGAAGTTTTAGCTTTTCAGGAAAGAAGATTATTTGAAAGAACTTAATATGAGGCAACAGTGTTGGCTCGAATTTCTTGCTTCATATGATTTCGATATTTAGTATACCCCTGGTAAAGGTAATCGTGTTGCTAATGTGCTTAGTCGCAAGCAGCAAGTTGTTTCCATGATGCCAGTAGAGTGGAACATTTTGGAAGCTTTATCTCATTGTGATATTAGAGACCGTCCCTCAGTTTCTAATTCTCCCATGCTTTTATTTAGCATGGAAGTTCGTCTTAGTTTGTTGGATCGTGTTGCCGCTACCCAGAAACAAGATCCAGATATTGCTTATCTTATTCAGAGTTGTAAATCGAAATCCCAAAGTGATGATCTAAAGGATTTCGATATTGATGTTCATGGTTGTATTCGAAAGAAGGGAATGTTGATCATGCCTAATGTTTCTAATCTTAGGAATGACAGCCTTGAGGACTGTCATCGTTCTAAGTATAGTATCCATCCAGGTAGTAGTGAGATATATGCTGAAATGAAATGCTTATACTTTTGGGAAGGTATGAAGAGTGATGTTGCAAGTTATGTAAGTCATTGCATGACTTATCAACTTATTTAAGCAGAACACCAGTGTCCTAGTGGTCTTTTGCAGCCTCTTGAGATTCCATTATGGAAATAGGATCAAATTTCTTTGGACTTCATTGATGGTCTACCTCGTTCGAGGTCGGGCCATATTAGTGTTTGGATGATTGTTGACCAATTGACCAAATCAGCCCATTTTATTCCTATCAAGTCCAATCGGAATGCTTCTTGACTTAGGCGGTAGTTGGGAAGACCACTTATCTCTTGTTAAATTTTCTTATAACAACAGTTTCCAATCCAGTATCGGTATGGCTCCTTTCGAAGCTCTTTATGGAAGACCGTGTCGATCACCATCTTGTTGGTTGAAATCGAGGGAAAAGTTAGTTCTCGGCGCCGATTATATTCGTGAATCTTCTGAGGGGATTGATATTAGCAGACAGAAAATGAAAGAGGCTCAGATTAGGTAGAAATCTTATGTCGATCATCGTAGGAAGCCTTTGGAATTTTCTGTTGGCAATCACGTATTCATTCGTGTTACTCCGATGAAGGGTGTGGTGCGATTTAGTAGCTCCGAGAAATTGGCTCCTCGTTATATCGGACCGTTTCCTATTACGGAACGCATTGACCCTATTGCTTATCGTGTATCGCTACCTATTCAGTTTTCGGGAATTCATGACGTATTTCATGTGTCCGAGCTTTGTCGATGCCTTCGGGATTCGGATACTATCATTGATCCTCATATGTCGCAAGATCTTGAGATCTCACCCGACTTGTTTATGGTGCAAAATCCTATTCGTGTGCTAGCTTCGGAGGCTAAATGCCTTCGGAATAAAGAAGTCCCGCTTGTGAAGATTCAATGGTCCGGAAACCCTAAATATTGCACTTAGGAAACCAGAGAATTCATCGAACGTTCTTATCCGGGTTTTTTCTCCTCTTAGGGTAGGGGTTGAGCATTCTTGTCCATCTTTTCTATTTTAATCTTTATTGAGATAAAATATTGGTGTTATAAACAACTTCTAGTATGAAAATTGCGGGGACGCAATTTTTATAAGGGGGGAGTTTGTAACGACCATGATTTTATTGCCGTCGTAATAAAATTTTAAAAAAGAAATTTTAAAATTAAAAATTTGAAAAGAAAAATATATTACAAATCATTTTGCAAAGTCAGTTGTTAAATATCTAAGCTAAGTTGAAATTGATAATATGCTTTCACGTGTAACAAGAAATGGTCCATTTAAAAGCAAACAAATTGGTGCATATTTATAAAACAAATATGAGAACATCTTGCTGTCAACAATGTTTGCAAAGCAAAAAGTGAACACGCTATCATTTTATTTTGAAGGCAAAAGTATGAACACTTTTCTTTGTTGTAAAAACAAATTTGGAGAGAGCAATGTGAACACATTATTTTCTATCATCATTTTTCTTGGCTGTCACCAAAGTTTTGTAAAAGAAAATATTTGAACCCACTTTTGTAGCCATCCTCATTAATGCCAGTATGTCCTTTCTTTCTATATGCACGTTTCAATTAATGCATATGTACAAATGAAGGCCAGCACATCTTTTACTTGACTTATACACATTTTTGGTTCAAATATTTTCCAGTAGCTGCATTATTTCCGTTCCACTCTCTTCAGTAGCACTGCAAATATGTTAATGGCAGATCGAATTGTTACTTTCTTCTCGGTTCTAGGTTGCTAGTGTTTTTGAACCCAAATCCAAGGTGAGTTCGAAACTCACATTCTCTAGCTTATACTTTACTTCATCTTTGCATACAAATTTGGGTAGTATCATATTTACCCTGACTATCTTTGTATGCACATCTTCTGTGTGCATGCGAGTTTTGTATGGCAATTCAACATTTCCAGGTTTATTTTCTTCTTGTTTGGAGTTTGTACATGCGAGCAAAGGTATAATTTTCTCTGAAAATTTCTATGTGAAAACACGTCACATTTTCGTGTGTGTGCGTGAAATGTTGTTATCTAGTTTTTTTTGTTGATGGTTAATTTATCTGTAGGTATAAACTAAATTTCGAGTCAGATACTTGTTATTGGTTATTTTGTTTACTTCGTTTGTGTGTCAATATAGGAATCGAGAAAGCATTTTGGGTAAATTGTTTTGAACGTTGTTGGGTACGAGGCAAAACCAAGATTCTAAAATTTTATATGTTGTTCACGTGACAAGTATTGCGCGTAAATGTGAAATGCAGAACCGTCTCTCTGTTTATTTCATGTGGTAATATGGTTTAGGTCCATATTTTGCATCGTGCTAAGTATTAATATGGCCGACTATTTACTTTATATACATAAGTATTGACACGTGATTCATGTATGTTGAATAGGTGCATAAAATGCACGAGGCAAGCACATAAATATAAGTCCAAGTAAGAGTGCATGTATGTGTCATATTATCTATTACATGCAAATCATTTGTAGTATTAGCCAAGTCGGTAATTTTCATCAAGCGCATAAACATAAGTCCAAGTAACAGTGCGTGTATGTGTCATATTATCTATTGCATGCAAATCGTTTGTAGTGTTGCCAGGTCTTTATAATATTCGCGTGTGTGTCTAATTGTGATACAAGAAAGATGTTAGTGCAGACCACCCTATATTCTTCAACACATGCACGTGTAATATAGGGTTCTACCGTGTCCAAAACTTTGTTATGTTTCATGCACAAGTACACGTCACCTCCTTTTACTTATTAATTTATGTGTGCACTCAGAAACTTTGCATAAACAATTTAATTTTCTGGATTTAAATTTTTACGTGTATATGTGTAAGTAAAGTCCAAGTCTTGCATGCATGCATATAGATCTATGCCCAGATCAATGCATTTCTGGTATTTCAAAACTTCTTATATGCATGCATTCGGTTGAAAATCTAATTAGTGTACATTAAACTCAAGTCCAGGTAGTGATATTTTGATGAAATTATAGTAGTGCAATCTACTGATTTATTTACTTTGACCCGGTGTTACGTTTCAAAATGAATTCGCTGCCGTTATTTTTATAACGGAATTATTACGCCAGTATTATATTTTGAAGCGTATTGTTTTGGTGACATTTTTGACGAATAAAAATTTCTGTTATTTGACTTCAGTAACCGTCAATTTCAAAGTGAATTTTTAAGTGGTTATCCCGCAACGCTGATTTGATATCCGTTTTTACGGTGTTTTGTGAAGCACAATTTCTTTATCGAAATTGCTACAGATGTTGATGTTTTAATCATGTGTTTTAAAAATCGTTTTAAAAATAAAATTGTTTCCAAAAAATTTACACTTTGCGCTTTCAAAAGAATGAGGAAGCGATTTAAACGCTTCAGCAAAATTGAGGACTATGAACCCTTACTTTTATTGATTCGCTTAATTTCGGACTTGTCCATTTGAGAAGATAATATGTTATTTATATGAAATACACAATTTTGCACTTTCAAGGAAATGATGAAGAGATTTAAACGATTTAGCAAAAGTGCGGAGTATGGAACCACACTTTTACTATTTCGGTTAATTCCGGACTCGTTAATTGAAACATCTGTTGTTTGATGATTTTGATGATTTTGTTGGGCTTTCGAGCCACTCTGCTGGACCTTCAGGTCACTTGTTGGACCTTCGAATCATCTGATGGACCTTCGGGTCAATTACCAGTACTAGACCTTCGGGTCACTCTGCGGACCTTCAGGTCGTCTGATGGGCGCCAAAAATTATAGTACTTGGTAGGCTTCGGCCATCTGAGTGCACGTGCGACGTAGCTAAAACTCGCCATCTGCTGGGATCAATCCACTTTTATGTTGATTTTCTAGTTATCTTATTTTGATTTCTAGATTTTGTGACTGCTGATTTGTCTAGTTATCTTAATTGATTTCTAGATTTTTGTGTGCTGCTGCTTTGAATTCAATTGTGAATTTGGAAGTTGATTTTGATGATGTTAATGGGATTTATTCCTTTAAACTATGCTGATTATTATGTTGTATAGTATCAACCGAGACTATAATTTTGTGTATAGTCTCATTCGAGATTATAAATTTGCGTATTTCTGTTTTGAATTCAATTGGGAATTTAAAAGATGATTTTGATGGAGTTTAAATTGAGATTTCTTCATTTGAACTATGGTGATTATTTATGTTGTATAATCTCATTCGAGGTTATAATTATTTGTTTAAGTGTTGTTTATCATACACTTATTTCTGAAGTTTAAATTAGACTGATCCGTTTATTATTTTCTTTTAAATAATACTCGGGTCAAACCGAGTTATTTCAAGATAATCGCTATCTCTGATTTAGTTACTACTTTATCTTTTGAGATTTCACATCATCTTTTGTCTAAACTTCGAGGTGTTTCTTTTAGGTACATTGACTATCGTCTCATGTACGTTGATGTCTTTGTATATGTACATTTTGTTCATGTGAACTATCGATTGTTGTACCATGTATTCCAGACTTATCTTTCGCTATATATCTGATATTTCTGTTCTGATGTGATTATACTATCTGTGTTGTTGTTATTATGAGTTGTTCTGAATTTTTCTTTAGCCACCATAGTTTCGTTTTAGATTTGGATTGAATTTATATCTTTGGGAGTAATTTACACAACTCCTATCGATGTAACCGACACTCGTCTAAGGCATAACTTATGGATGGTCGCTTCTAGCTATCCTTATTCTTCGCAATAGCAGACGTTATTCCTTATAATAACCTTTTTTATTGTGAGCATAGAGGTGGGGCGTCACAGTAAATAGCTTGGAAATTTTAATAGACAAGTAGTTGAAAAATAATTATTAGTTTGTAAAAATCGGTGTAAAATAGTTAAATAGTTTCAGAAATTTTAGATAGTTGCAAAATAGTTGTAAAATAGTAATTAATTTGTAAAATAGTTGGAAAATAGTAATTAGTTTATAAAACAGTTGAAAAATTGTTAAATAGTTTCAAAAATAATTGTAAAACAAGGTTAAGGTAGTTTTAGATTTAAAAAGAAAAGTTGTATAGTACATAATTTGGAAAAATAGATTTATATTAAAACAATTTATTCTGAAAATAGTCTAGAGCCAAACTGTTCAATTCCCAATCTCCATTCTTATCAATTCAATTTAAATTTCCACTTCCTTTTAAATTGACCCAATTCCAATTAAATAACTCCATTTCCATTGGACTTGATTAATCTCCAATCCAAGTTGAATTAATTCTCTATTTCATTCCAACTTCAAATCAAATTCCATTTGATTTTAAACCTATTCAACTATAATTAAATTCCAAAGTATTCCAATCAATTTGGACTAATATCCATTGAACCCACTTCAATATCAAATCATACAACTCAAATTTTCCATTTGAATTTTTAAACTTATCCATCTTCAATCACAATTCTAATTAATTTAAATCATATTTAATTTGAACTAATTCAATTCAGATTTCCAAATTTAAACCATCTCGAATTATATGATTCGAGTTAAAGCTACAATGTTGATTTAATCTTTTAAATCAATTTAACCTTTAATTTTTCATAAACCTATTTCTAGGTTCAAATAATAATTCAAATCCAATTCACCATTTAAAGATTATTAATAGGATAATATTATCCAAATTATTTTAAACATCCATTTTCAATTTCCAGATCTCAAACCCATTTTGAGATTACACAAACTCCCAATTTCATCTTGAAATTTCCAATCCAGGTTGTTAACTTATTTAACTTTCCCAAAGTTAAATTCGATTTACTTAATCCAGCCAACCTTACCCAATTTGAATTCCCTTTTCAATTTTAAACTTCACATTCATAATCTTACAAGTTCAAAAACTTATCACCTTGGATATCGCATCTCATTTCAAAATTTAAACTCAACATTTAGAGTTTGTTTCAAACTATTTTTGATATTATGTATATTCACACGTATGCATATTTACTTCTTGGCCGCCAAGCCATATTTTTTTCTTTAAATTTAAACCATCTTTGGTTTTAATTCAAAACAGTTTCCTTTAAGGCTTTCGAACAACTCTTATTTTTAAAATAAGGTCACCTTTCAAAAGATTAGAATATTATTAATTATTTCTCTTAATATTTTGAAAACAAATTTCAAATGTTTCTAGACTCATAATTCAAAACTTCTCGATTTACAAGTTATTCTCATCTAATGGTTACTTCCTTAAAACATTTTTCATTTTGCTTTATTACTGTTTATTGGAAAACTATCATCCTATTTAAACACAATAACCATTTATGATGATACCCAAGATCATCATATGTGGGAACCAATTCAATACTATCTTATTTTGAAACTCTTCCCAAATTTCAGATTTAATTTCAGTTTGAATCCATTTCAAACTTATCTTTATTTAATTTCAATTTGGTAGTATTTCTATTACCTCTTAATTTAATCCCAATAATTTAACAACATATTACCTTAACATTTATTGGTTAAGAAATATTGCTTTATATATATATATATATATATATATATATCAAAATATATTCTTATATAAAATCATTTAAAATCTTTATATAAGAAAATAACAAGTATGCTCTCATATGTATACTCAACTCATTCTAGGGTACCATCGACCCTATCCTTAATGAGTAAACCCACCAGAGCTAAGGTTTTCGCTTAACCTTCAGCTCTGATACCAACTGTAACGACCCGGATTTTCGAACCCGAAAATTCCAGATAGTTAGAAGAGATAGAAGAAGAAGATACAGAAAACACAACACAAATTCTCACATTCGCAACGGATCAAAATATAATATCAAATAATAATCGTTTATAAAAGAATACTATATATGTCAATTACATTTTAATACATCAGAGTTACACACTGTTTGCGCCAAAAAATGGTCACAAACACCCAATATCGCGAAAGCACCCGTTTATCAACACAGATCAGCAATAACAAACACAGAACTCAGATCTAAGAGATAGTAAATGCACAAAATCACAGATAACGGTAAACAACACAGGATTTATAGTGGTTCGGCGTGCGTGCCTACGTCCACTTTGAAGTTTTTATCTTTTATTGATTCACTTGATGATTTTCAATCGATTACAGCAGATTACTGCAAATTGTAGCTTTGATACTTGATTACAATGATGATGGAAAGACTTAGAATTGAATCTGGCAGAGTCCGGGCTTGCTTTCTCTCTCCTGAATCTCCGACCCCTTTTCTGAATGACCAGGGACTCTATTTATAAGCGTAGGAGGCTGATATTTCTCCTAAAATCCGGGAAGACCGCTTCAGGCACGTGAGGGGGCCCACTCGCTCGAAATCTGGAGGTCCGGGCCCACATCAGGATCGATTCGACCTTCACTTCGAATCGATCAAGGAAATGTCCAATCAAGGTGAAATTTGGTGAGAACATTCTTCAACATTTATGTAAGCTTCTGTGAAAATTTCATAGCATTTGGATCAACGGTTTGGAAGTTATGATCGATTCAAGATGGGGTTCTCCGGCACGCTGCTTGCTTCGAATCGATCCTATGGGTTCGTTTGAATCCATATGGTTCGAATCCATATGGTTCGAACCCATAGGTTCGAATCGATCCTTTTGCATGTGGAGGCGGCGACGAGGTGCTCACTGTGTGAATTGGATGGTTTCGAGTGTTGGATTCGAACGTATGCTTTGAATCGTTGCAGCCAGTGTTCATTCGAATCGATCAGAATAGGCTGGTGTGGATCGATTCGAAGTTGCCTCTGTTTGGGGATTCGAAGATGATTTTTGGGATGGAGCCGGGGATTCTTCGCTTGCATGGATTCGTGGAGACCCTTGGTTGGTGGACTTCGAGGGAATGGATTCGAGGCTAGGTGGTCTGAATGGATTCGAAGGTAGGCCATTGTGGTGGATTCGAAGGAGATGGAGTCGAAGCCGATGGAGTCGAAGCCGATGGATGCGAGGCAGGCACTAGCTGATGGACTCGGACTAGGACGTACGTGGGTGGATTCGAACCATTGTAGGATGATGGGTTCGAACTTCGTGGTTTCGAACTAGTGAAGGGGTGATGGATTCGAACTGAGCAGAATCCATCTCTCTCAACTTGAATCCATCATAACTTGAGCATACGACCTTGGATTGACCTGAAATTTGAGATGCTGGCTTCTATGGCTTTGCTCATCATGCCTTGTCGATTTTGGCCCAATCCGGACTTGGACAAAATTCATCGATATCCATAGCGGAGTGAAGCATGACCGATTTCTGAGACGAACTGTCTTTTGTTTTTGACCGATCTTTTGGTATCACGGCTTTGTCCAAAAAGCGGGATAACATTTGCCCCCCAAAACATGCCTTGGGTAAGAAGGTGTGTTTTGCAATGCCTTGAGTTGGATGTTCATATCCTATCACCAACCTGCAAAGAATTTGATAGTCTCATATGTCCTCCAATGACGATCGTTTGGGATCGAGCTATTTGGGATGAAGCGCGGCCGTTCATGGTCAAGCGCCTAACTTCAAATGACGATCGTTCGTGATCGAGTCACTTGAGGTGAAGTGCGACCGTGCGCGGTCAAGCTCATTAATCCATGCGTCGATCGCTCGGGATCGAGTCATCTTCGGTGAAATGTGACCGTTCAAGGTCAAGCGCTCAACCTCAAATGACGATCATTCGTGATCGAGACAATCAAGGTAAAGTGCGACAGTGCGCGGTCAAGTGGTGGACCTCAAATGACGACCGTTCGTGATCGAGCCATTTGAGGTGAGATGAGTTGTGCCGTTCGGGGTGAATCGTGCCTGTTCGAGGCGAGTTGTAACCGTTCAAGGTCGGATGCCGTTCGTGGCGAGTGGCGACTGTTCGAAGTCGAGTGCCGTTCATGGCGAGTTGTGACTGTTCGAAGTCGAGTGCCGTTCGTGGCGAGTTGTGATCGTTCGCGATCGTGTGCCGTTCGAGGTGAGTTTGCGTGCCCGGGAGGGCTTGATGTTATGGATGCCAGGGTCACGTTCGGGTGAGTTCTTGGATTGTTTGTGTGCCTGTTGGAGGCGAATTAGTGTGCCTAGGAGGGCTTAGTATTACCGATACCAGGCTCACGTTCGCGTGGGTCCCTGGATCGTTTGTCAGGGTGGTTTATCGCCATCTCAGAGCATGCTTAAGGACTGCTCGCGACCCCGTACATGTGTAAGTAGCTTAGCCATTTCATAATTATCAGGATCAAATATCTATTTAACAGATGAATTTAAAAAACAGAAATGTCCAAACAAACGAAGTTTAAATGTCCAAATCAACACAAAACAAAAGCAAAGCAAAGATGTCAAAGTGTAAAGTCTCACAACGATAAGGTTAATAGCCGTTCAGGGCATGTCTGTGGACCGTTCGTGATCTTGTACATGTGTAAATGATTTAATTGTGTTAGTGGAAGCTTGCGACTTGTTCATCGTTATTTTAATTAATTGATAACCAAACGATGTCCTAGTTCAGGGTTGCGCCTAGCTGATGTAGATGGTGGCCGCTCTGGCTCCACCGTTGAAGCTCGCCTCCTTACATATTGAAGGAGCATACCGTTTCTGATATGTCCTTCCACCTCGTCCTTCAGGTGCCTACAATCATTAGTGTTATGACCATTTAATTCATGAAATGCACAAAACTTATCTGATCTCCTTTCGTCAGAAGTTGGGTCCCTTCGTATCGGTCTACGATAGGGAACCTGCTCTTTGGTATCCTGATAAATCCTCTCCAAACTCTCAGTCAGCTCGGTGTAAGTAGTGAATCGCGGCTCCCTCCGTTGCCGTTTTGCCCTGTCATTATAATCCTCAATCCTTCGTTTTCCTTTATCTTGGCCTGAGTCTTTTTCGATAGGCTTTTTGTCTTTGAGCATATAAACTTCTATTCCCTCTCCTTCTTCTCTTTCGGCATTAGCATCCTCTAATCGTAAAAACTTCTCTGCCTCGTGGTAGAATTCCTCTAGATCCACGGGTGGATCTTTAGTCAATGAATTTTTGAACTCTGTGCCGTCAGCTACTCCGGACACAGCTGCCATCACCACCATAGATGGATCTGCCCGATCCACCGAAGCTGCTGCTGCATTGAATCGCGCTAGATAACTCCTCAAGGTCTCTCCGGCCTTCTGCTTTAGGGTTGCCAAAGTCATCACATTCTTGGGTCTCGTAATGTGAACCCTGAATTGCCTCATAAATCTCTCAATTAAACCCTTCCATGTTCCGATGGATCCATTCTCCAATTGTCTAAACCACAACGCTGCAATATCCGTCAAATATAATGGAAAGCACCGGGCCATAACCTCCTCTGATGCCCCCAGCACTTCCATATGCCTCATATACTTTGTTAGATGAACTGTGGGATCCGTTCTCCCGTCATACATGTCTAATGATGGTAGCTTGAAATCCGGTGGGTTCCTAGCTTGTCTGATTGCCGAAGTGAATGGACTCCTATTAACATCCTCCAAATATTTGTTTATCAGACCGCCTCTCATAGCTCTTCTAACCATCTCTGCCAACTTGTCATCGTCTCTGAGATGCGATCTCCGTTCATTACTTTCATCCTGCCCCCCGAGTCCACGAGGAAATTCCGGGATCTGCCCCCTTGCTTGAGCGTCCACTCCTCTGCTGCTCCTTGCTTGGGTAGATGCATCTCTATCTCTCTCAGAGATTGGATCAACATTCTCCATGTGTGTGCCCCCTACTCCAGGTGCTATGTCGGATGGTCCTGCTCCGTTCTGGACTCCGGTTACTCCTTGATTCTGTGCTCCAAGTTGCCCTATCTGTTGGAACAAACTCTGGATCAGCTCCTCTTGTTTTTTCATCATTGTCTCCATCTCGTCCCTAGTGATGAAGATCGACGCTTGATTCGCTCCAGAGGAAGCCTCTTGACTTCCTTGATGTTCACTTCTCTCTGGCCTTCGTTTCTTACTTGTTTGTCTCGTCATGGTTCTCAGATCTGAATACCTAAGTCTCTAAATTCAACTTCTCCTGAATCAGGCTCTCAATGAAAGCACCAAAATGTTTGCGCCAAAAAATGGTCACAAACACCCAATATCGCGAAAGCACCCGTTTATCAACACAGATCAGCAATAACAAACACAGAACTTAGATCTAAGAGATAGTAAATGCACCAAATCACAGATAACGGTAAACAACACAGGATTTATAGTGGTTCGGCGTGCGTGCCTACGTCCACTTTGAAGTTTTTATCTTTTATTGATTCACTTGATGATTTTCCATCGATTACAGCAGATTACTGCAAATTGTAGCTTTGATACTTGATTACAATGATGTTGGAAAGACTTAGAATTGAATCTGGCAGAGTCTGGGCTTGCTTTCTCTCTCCTGAATCTCCGACCCCTTTTCTGAATGACCAGGGACTCTATTTATAAGCGTAGGAGGCTGATATTTCTCCTAAAATCCGGGAAGACCGCTTCAGGCACGTGAGGGGGCCCACTCGCCCGAAATCTAGAGGTCTGGGCCCACATCAGGATCGATTCGACCTTCACTTCGAATCGATCAAGGAAATATCCAATCAAGGTGAAATTTGGTGAGAACATTCTTCAACATTTATGTAAGCTTCTGTGAAAATTTCATAGCATTTGGATCAACGGTTTGGAAGTTATGATCGATTCAAGATGGGGTTCTCCGGCACGCTTCTTGCTTCGAATCGATCCTATGGGTTCGTTCAAATCTATATGGTTCGAATCCATATGGTTCGAACCCATAGGTTCGAATCGATCCTTTTGCATGTGGAGGCGGCGACGAGGCGCTCACTGTGTGAATTGGATGGTTTCGAGTGTTGGATTCGAACGTATGCTTCGAATCGTTGCAGCCAGTGTTCATTCGAATCGATCAGAATAGGCTGGTGTGGATCGATTCGAAGTTGCCTCTGTTTGGGGATTCGAAGATGAGTTTTGGGATGGAGCCGGGGCTTCTTCGCTTGCATGGATTCGTGGAGACCCTTTGTTGGTGGACTTCGAGGGAATGGATTCGAGGCTAGGTGGTCTGAATGGATTCGAAGGTAGGCCATTGTGGTGGATTCGAAGGAGATGGAGTCGAAGCCGATGGAATCGAAGCTGATGGATGCGAGGCAGGCACTAGCTGATGGACTAGGGCGTACGTGGGTGGATTCGAACCATTGCTAGGATGATGGGTTCGAACTTCGTGGTTTCGAACTAGTGAAGGGGTGATGGATTCGAACTGAGCAGAATCCATCTCTCTCAACTTGAATCCATCATAACTTGAGCATACGACCTTGGATTGACCTGAAATTTGAGATGCTGGCTTCTATGGCTTTGCTCATCATGCCTTGTCGATTTTGGCCCAATCTGGACTTGGACAAAATTCATCGATATCCGTAGCGGAGTGAAGCATTACCAATTTCTGAGACGAACTGTCTTTTGTTTTTGACCGATCTTTTGGTATCACGGCTTTGTCCAAAAAGCGGGATAACACACACATACTCAAACACTAGACATATACAAATCAACATGTCTCAGATAAAACAAAAATATATCACAGCGGAAACACTCCATACGTTCCTGCCATCCAGCTCGCCTCCTGAGCTCCAGAACATGCTTACCTGAAATCTGTAATACTCGATCTGACCCGAGCATTACATCAAAGTAACACCTGAGTCAGGCTGGAAATCAGCATGAGTAAACCCATTTAACATGAAATACAAAAGCATACAACCTATATAAACCAGGGTAACTTGTATCAATTTACAACTACACAAGTTGTTAGTGACACACTATTTCACATATCAATTTCTAAGTACCAAAACTTAGATTAAATGGTTCAATTTACTTAACTCATTCTATTCCAACCTATTGATTTCATATACCAAATCTATATAGAGTCGAAGTGGTTTCGGGTATTAACTAATACCGGACTCCGGTCTCTTCGAATCAAATGTCATCTTAACCCAAGTTACTCAAGTGATTACATTTTAAATGCTGCCTTAGCAATCCATCATAGGTAACCACATTATCTTTGTTCAACCCAACAAAACATTTCATTTCACAAAGCAACACAATCACACATCTGGGATAACAATAATCCAAGGCATTCAATTATCATTCATAGGCAAGACAAATTAGTCATACCATTTCTGATTAATTTAATTAACTACCAATGAATTAGATTAATTACTTTATTACTTATAAATCTTGCTTATTTAACAATAATTAATTATATTCAGTTAATTAATCATTCCTTAATTATTCATCTTGATTAATCATCTTTGACTACTCATTCTTTAATTAAGTACTTTTACTTTAAATTAATTACACAAATTAATTATTCTGGAACCCATCACATTACTTAACCTTGAATTGCTATCTTGATTAATTACCCAAATTAATTATCCGACAATCACATTGATCACTTATTCTTTAATTAATTCACACTCGTTAATTAACTAATCCTTGATAAGTTTCCTTAATTAATCAGTCTTTTAATTAATTACACTAAATAATTCATTCTTTATTACTTCCCTTAAGTAATTAACCTTTAATTACTTTTATCAAGTAATTTTCCTTATATTAATTGCATCCAGTAATTTATCCATCAATTACTTCACTAAGTGATTACACTTATAATCCCATTAAGTAATTATACTTAATTAATAACCAAGTGACTATCTTTAAGATAAAACTTATTTCTTATTAATAATTCAATTATCATTATCAAAAGTATTTAGAAACAATTTTCTTAAATTTCACTTTCAAATTCCATTTAAATTTAAAATTTAAAACGACTTAACTTAACAAAATTTTGATGTTGAGGAAATAGTAAACCATCACTCATGAAACTCGAGTCAACCCCTTCAAAACGCTGAGCCAAACATCCAAAGCCTCAGCAACACACGCGAGAAAATCGAGAAACTCAAGTATCTCCTCTCCATTCCAGGCATAAACAAAATCGTGCACCTGCACCAACGACTTCTCCCACTCCAATCATTGACGATGATCTCTTCTAGTCGGCAATCACCCTTCAACCTAAACACAAACTTCAGATCATCGATTCAGACTCAAATTCGAATTCGATCCTTTCACCAAAACTTGGAAACAAAGAACTAAAACTGTAACGACCTGTATTTTTACGTGTCGATAAATCGTAGAATTTACATATCATTAGTGTTGTGTTGTCATCCATAGCGTAAGTCGTATGGGAGGTTAACTCGTGTGTTGTTTGGGTCGTAAGGAGGTTAGATAGGGAAGCTAACTCGTATAGGGATAGGTCGTTTACGGGCTACGAGTTAAGCCGTGTGATGGCTTAGGTCGTGTGTTGATTTAAGTCGTGTGGCCGAGTTAAGGTAGTCAGCCGACTTAAGAGTTGACGACTCATAGGGTTAGAACGACCTAGAGTTAGCTTGTGTGGAAGTTAGGTCGGTGGAACGACTTAGTGATGTGAGCCGAGATAAGAGATGGGCCGACTTAGTGGTTAACGGCTTAGGGGAGTAACCGACTTAACAGGGTAAGAGACCTAGGAGTCAACGGCTTAAGGATGATAGGCTAGGTCGTATATGAGTTAGGCCGTTGAGTCGTGTCTATGTTGAGTCGCTTGGGTTAATTAGGTCGCACATAGGTTGAGTCGTGGGAAGGGCTAAGCTGTTAAGTCGGTCATATGGATAAGTCGTAAGTCGCTGCCGACTTATGGTAGGTCGTTAGGTCGGCAAGAGTTAGGTGGTACCTGTATGGTTAAGAGTTAAGTCGCGTGCACGTGTTAGGTCGTGTATGCTATAAGTCGTATACGAGTTAAGGATAGGTTGGCCATATCGTTGAGTCGGCAGTGTGCTTGAGTCGTGAGTCGTGTACGACTCATGGGGCGGACGACTTAAGGGTGGGAGTCAGCCTATAAATACTCGTCCATATCTCACTATTTTAGCACCGGATTTTGAAGCGACGAAGTGCTGCCATCTTGAGAGCTCGACTACAACACTTCTTCACTTCTTTTCTCCACTCTAATCTAGTGATTTCTTCCATCTAAATTGAAGATCAAATTGAAGATCCAAGAGCCAAAGTTGAAGATCTTCATCCAACAAAGAGAGATTTCATCGTTGAAGCGAGATTTTGCCGGATCAAGCTTGGTTCCTTGCTGTCCAGATCTGGAGTTGATTGTTTTTAAGGTGTTTAGGTGATTCGGTGAGTGGTAGTTATCTCTCACACAGACCCAAGGGAGTATATTGGATTGGTGGCTTGTTTATGTGTTAAAGATAATGATTTCTGGCATTTTCCTTAAGTCTGCGTGTAGACCTATCACCTATGAAGTTTTGATATCTATTTTACTACATGTTCACTTATGCAAGTTCATTCATCAAGTTATAGAGACATTTGCCTATGATTCATACTTGTTAGATTTAGACACTTTAATTACCAAATTGCCATTATTGTTGTAATTGCTTATTAGATCTTGTTGAATGTTTGATTGTTTGGATTAATGATTGATTTATGATTGATTTGATTGTTTCAAATTAGCTAGTAGTTGATTTGAACAAGTTCGTCGAAGATGATTTAAAAGCTAAGTGGAAAGGCTCTCGGATGGTGAAAGCTGCTTGTGGCATATGAAGCGGATGTGGAAGCTCATATGGATAGATTCGATGATGATGGACTTTGCCATGATGCGATAAGGCAAACCATGATGTGAGATGGGACTTTGCTATGATGCGTTAAAGCAAAGCATGATGTGTGAAAGCCTTGGTTTAATCCAGACGGGATCATCCCAAGTATGTTGATAACTCGGTGATGCGGTCCGGGTTGGTTGATAATGGTGGGCTCGAGAGGCGCTTGGGCCAGTGTGAGAATAGTCGTCGAGGAGGATGACTAGGAGGCTTGGATCTTATCGTTATTGAAGGTTCTAGCATTCTCAAAGCAAGAGTACGTTGGAACGGGTCACGATGACGTTCCAGACACGGGTCATGATGACGTGTTAGTACTCTGGGCAGATGCGATAGTCCTAGGCACGGGTCATGATGACGTGCGGAGTTATGTCTAGAACCGGGGTTGCCATTAGCCCTTGACGGACGGCTGAAAGAAGGTACTGGTCATTCAATTAACGGTGATATCGAGGCAACGTTAACAGTGATAGCCAGAGTCATGGATGTTTGATTGTACCATCATTCGGTCTCAAGAGCGGTGTTTTCTGGGTGCTTATCTGATCTTGGTTTACGCCTTGGGGGTTTGTATTTGGAAAACATCGACCTTGACTCGAGTGGTAATTACTTTACTTAAATTGTCTGCTTTGCTATGCTTGTTTATGCTTAGTGGGTCTGGGGGCTATCACTGTGGAATGAGGTGGAGTGGGATGGTTGAGTTCCTATTCCTTTTATCTCTTATGCTCTTTTGGTATGTTTGATAGTTAATTTACTGCTCACTAAGACTGTTGTCTGACTCAAGGTTTTATGTTCAACTCTTATTACCTTGGGCTGTTCATCCATGTTGGGATGGGCAGACTAGGTAGCAAGTGACAGGTGCTGTTCTTGGCTACCAACGCTGTTGATGACGAAGACGAGCTGGAGGCTAGCATATTAGTTTCCTTACTATATGTACTGGATATTCCGCTGCTTGTATATGTTTTGATTGTTATGTAGTGAGGCTTGATGTATTGATTATTCAGATGTTTGTATCAAACCTTTATGAAGTCTATGTGATGATATTCTGTTATGAGCTTCGCTATATACATATATTTCTCTATTGTATTTTACCCATGCGCTGTGAGTTGTACGATAGAGTTTCTGTTTTATCTTACCCTGGCTATCATCCATGGCTGCCTGGCACGCCTTTCAGCGCACAATTCCCTTGTTTAGTGCGGGAGTCATGGGCGGTCGTCACAAAAACCACCATCAAACCTGTACCCACTTCAAACCCCCGCCTCCGACCACTGGAGCATCAGTGCCTCCATCCACGACCTCGCCAACATTCCCTCTTCCAATTCCAAGAATATGGTGGAACTCGATCCACTTGGGTGGCTGTGAGGATGAAATTTTTGACCAACCTAAAAACTAGGTTTAAAATCAATCTCGACCTCCTGTCGTCGCCACCGTGCCTCAATCATCCATCATATTTTTTTCCAAAGCCTTTGATCACTCCACTACAAGTAAAAGAAACCCCGACCCCTCAGACCATCGGGATCACCAGAGGCAACCCAAACATTCCAACTGAAAAAACAAGAAACGCTCTTCCATTCTAACACTAAAAATTATGATTTTTATTTTAAAAATCATGTTTCTGATGGAGTTTCAACTTACATACCTGAAACATTTAATTAGAATGTTTGAAATCTTGACAAAACAACTGTTACACTGCTCCTTTGGTTCTCAGAGCCATTTCAAGTTTAATTTTAACTTCATTAAATTTTAAAACTTTAGTTTATGGTAAACAAACTATTTTTGTTTGAAACTTTAAACCTAACAAGGATCTGTTCAAGAAATTGTGATTTCTTATTTAAATCAAGGGCTTGGAAACAGAATACAACACATACATACTAATATACCTTCACATATACACACAGAAGAATGCACTTGTAAGTTTCCACATCACATACTCATCCAGATATTGTTCAAGCATCCAGGTTCATATACTTAAGATTTTAAAACAAAAAGTTACTCACAGTTATATGCTGCCTAGCTTTACCCTGGTTACACTTAATCTATGTTCATATACAAACATTATTGTATCACTGTTTCAAGCATCCTTAACAACACACTTCAAGGCTTCATAAACATAATTTTACAGCATCTAAAAATACATATAAGTTACTCACTGTAATTTAAGGTTTAGTTTTGTTTTACCCACAGTTTTAAGATGACATTTAATGATATAGATTTTTAAAGCACTTTGTACTTGAAAACAACAAGTTAACTTCTTAAATCAAAACTTAAAAATAAGCATATATGGAGTTACTAATTTTTTTATAGCAGTTTTAAAACTATTTTCAGGAAAACAAGAACAGAGGTTACTTTAGACAAGGGTACAAGTTTTGATGCTCAGGTGGAACCACTCAAGTCTAAGCACGCTATAACAACCCTAGATTTTGACTATATATTTAAATTTGACTTTATTTCATTTTGAAATTAATTTAAATTTGTTTATTTGTGTGATAACATTTCTAAACATTTTTAAAATGATAATGTAATTTTTTCAAAATTTACTGTATTTATTTCCTATTTTTAAAGGCTGTTTTTTAATTTTCTTCATTTTAAATTTCTTTATTTTATTTTAAATTTGTTTTATTTGTGAAATTTCACCTCTAAATATTTTAAAAATAATAATAGAATTTTTCCAAAATTTACTGTATTAATTTCCTATTTTTAAGCGCTGTTTTCCCATTTTTTTGCTATATTCTACATTAAAAATTATATTTAAATTAAATTTTAAATATTTATTTTGTGAATAAATTTTTTTTATGTTATTATTTATGGTTAAAAATACTTTACAAGCTCATATGAATTTTTTTTATTTATTTCATTTACTTTCAAATTTTCTTGTCTAGTTCACTATTTAACTATTTTTTCTTAATTTTTTCTCTATACAATTAATAAATGGTATATATATTTTTATATTTTGTTAAAGTTTCGAAATTTTATCTGATAATATTGTTATTTCAGAATATATAAACTTTTACAAATAATTAAAGGTAAATTGAAAGGGTTTGTGACCTTTTATTTCCAATGGCTTTTGATTTTCCCACCTCTTCATTTTCCTAAACTCTTGCCATCAATTAGCCATAACTCTCCACATCTTCAGCCAACCATTTCATTCTTCATTCACGTACATCATTTCTCACCTAATTTTTGAAAAAAAAATTGGCCATCACTTGTTTGAGAAGTTGGTAAAATTCTATTTTCTTTTATCTCCTTTTGTTCACTTATGTTGATTTTTCGTTTGATTTGCACTTGATTTTCTTTATCATAGGATCGGCCATGCCCCTCTCCAGCACCTGCCGCCACCACCACCACCTGAGCATGCCACCAGTACCTCCTCCTCACTGACCATCCCCATCCGTACCACCCTAGGTGGTAGATCCTTCACCGAGTTCACCAAACTCCAACATCTTGACCTAGCCGAGCACAAGCCTTCACATCCACCACTTCCACCACCCATGGCCGCCACGTACATGACCACCACCACCTCCAGCACCCTCTTCCACGTCACCACAGTGGACCCCACTCCTCTAGCCATGACCACAGCAGCCTTGGCCGAGCTTTGTTTACTTGAAACTTGTGATGTTGTTAGTAGTTATGCCTTGTTGTGTTGTTGTTCCATCTCCATAATTTTTGCCATCAACAAACTCATGTTAGGTCGACCTTAGCAACCCAGACCTGACCCAAAACCATTGCCTTAGACCTGTACTCCACCTCTGGCCGAGCCTATGGGATGTCGGAAGCAAGCGCAAAGCATTTCAGCTTTGTTTTATGAAGTTATTTCTGGCATAGTTTATCGAATTTTTGGTCTGAAACCTTATAATTGTTATATTGTTTTGTTTGATTGGTATTCAAGGGAATTAATCCTTGGCTCCTCCATTCGTATCTGTGCCGTGCTTTTGTGCTTATGTAGATCCCGTTTGTGCAATTCGTCGTTGTGTCATCAACTCAAAACAGTGAGTTATTCTCACCAGACAGTTTTATACTTATATGAATAGTAAATTGATCACTTGTGAATATGTAAACTGCATCACTATATTATTATTTGCTATGTCACTATTATATGATGTTCACCCATGCTTAAACACCTATTATGACATTTGTTACTGTTATATTATGTTGTTCTGTTATTTTATCCGTTTATCACACTGCAAGTTCCCTTTAGATTAGAATCACTATGGGTTGAAATGATACATACCCGAACGGACTTTAGAATAAGGGAAAATCATTATGGGCTGAAATGATAGGCCTGAATGATTTTCAAATTTATTTCATTTACTTGGGACTGCGGGTTTGAAATGATAAAACCCGGATTTTTCTTTGTAAATTACGGGTTGAAATGATATATTACCCGTATCACTTTTCCTAGTGTAGAAAATTATATACAGACCCGTAGTTAATATATTTTTCTAAAATTTTTAAAATTATTTTAAAAATGTAAATATTAAAATATTTTGATTTAAACCTAATTAAAAATGATTTTTGGTAAAATATTATTGATTTTCTGAATAATTACAAGTGAAATAAATTAACGAAAAGGTTAGAAAATTTTGAATGTAAGCTATTTTGGGAAATTTGATTTAATTATAATTTGAAATTAAATAGAATATGAAAGCATGATAAATTTATGATAATTTGAAATTAAAGAATTTAAAGTGATTTTATATCATATTAATGATTTTAATAAAGTTGAAATGTGAAATGAATGAATATTTAAGTTGAAATTTTAAATTGTAACTAAAATTGAAACTTTTGGAATTGAGTTAAAAGTGAATTTTTAATTAAGTAAATAAAAATATAAACTAAATTATATTTGAGAATTTTAACTTAAGTGTTAGGTTGAAATTTAAATGTAATGAATTTATAATTGGACACTGCAATTTAATAAGTGAATTAGTGTTAAATATGAATTTTTAAATGGAAATTTAACTTTATGAAATCATGAAATTAAAGAAAATTAAATGATGGTTATAAAAGTAAAATTATGTGATTTTATAAGTTAAAAGTGAATTATAGAAAACATAATTATTGGATTAAACTAAGTTTTTTTTCTTTGAAACTAATGTAACACTATTACAGCATTTTAAACGCTGTCTTTTGTTAAATTTAACTGTTTGAATATAACTTTCTGTGGCAATTTCCAAATACTGCGAAAGTTGAATTTTCACTGTTTTGATAAAATTAAGTGAATGAATGAACTTTGAAAATTGAAAATTTTGGTAGTTTAATAATTTAATTATTAAATGTAATAACTTCACTTTTAAAGGATTTAAATGAAGTAATTTGTTGGAATTGAACTATTTTGAAATGTGAATTGAAATGGTATTTTTAAATTGAATAAAAAATGAATATGTTTTCAAATGAAATGATAAGTTGATATTTTGAAATGGATTTGAAATGATATTGGATTTTGAGAAATAAATACCATTTTTGAAATTATAACTACGGGTTATAATAACGGTTGGTTGTTAAAGAGACCGGGATCGGATATGGACATACTCTCTGTCGATACCGAAAACCACTTTAATAACTGTGTGCGCGGTGGAGATTCCAGAATGAAGTAGGATGGTGACGACGTTCCTAAGGTACATTTCGTGAACTAACTCCCATGAGTTAGCATAAGGTGGCTAAAATAGGAGCGATCTCGGGCCAAAGGAGGTAGCACCTCTGGCTGAACACACTTCTTCGATACCATTCTATTACTGTTGTGATCGATTGGGTGCACCCCTTGATTTTTGGAGTGTTGTTCGGGGTGGGCGTATGTGGCTGCTGCGTTACCACCAGCCCGTGTGCGTAATTGGTATACCTACCCTGGCATTGCCTTGTGTGCCGTGTCACCTACCATACCGAGCCTTTATTACGAGTTTGTCTTTCTCCCGTAGCCCGTGTGGTATCCTATGACAGTCACCCGGAGTGGAGATGGCATGATATTGGATGGACTACTGGGGCTATTATGTGTGAAGGGTGATATGGGTAGCCCGGAACGCTATTTAAAAGTATGTTTATTTTACTGTAGACATTAGTATAATAGCGAAATATTACTATATAGTAAATAGTTTAACGGATCCTTAGAGGATGGGTGGTCCCAGACATCCTTTAAGTTACTTGTATCTTTATTACAGTTCACTTGACTTGGTTTACATTATATAAGTATATATTGTCCTGACTCGAGTGTTTTGTGTTTTGCTTTATGCTCGGGCCAGCCTGAGTATTCACAGCTTTGGATTCTCTTCTTGGAGCTGGTCTTTCACTGGAGTTTCTACTTATCTACATATTTATCTACTTCTGTTTCATCTGTATTAGTTTATCTCATGTATTAGTGAACTTCTATGTATTTGGGATTTCTATTCTGTTGTTTTTCAGACTATATTATGTATTTGGTTTGAGACTCTGTTATAGTAGCTTCATGAACTACTATGTTATTTTATATTCCACTACGAGTTATTCTATTTATTCTGTGTCTGTGATTCTGTATATTTGATTTCATTTGCTCCAAATTTATTTACAATCTGTTATTTCGCATCATTCAAGTCTGACATGTGTGGATTATTGTCGATTTGAATGGTACGAAATTGGGGGTTGTTACAGTTGGTATCAGAGCTTTGGTTTTGGCAACCATCGCCTCTGCGGAGCAAAAACTCATTAGAGATAGGGTATTTCCACCCTAGAATGAGTGAAATCAATCTCAGAATCATATCTTTGTGAGAGACGTATTTTCAAAGTATAAAATGATTTTTCAAAATGTTTTCAAAGGATTTTCAAAGATTATTTTGATATATAAATTTTTCTTGCTTTTAAAGGATTTTCAAATGTTTTCTAACTTTCCTTTCTTTTGTATCTATCTTGTTAGGATCTTTTCTTTCTTTAAGATATTCATCCAAGTGTATTATCTTGCCTTATCTTAATTTGTCTTCGGCTTGTCTTTATTCTTATCCTAAATTCATTCTTGATATTTTTCAGGATGAATCGGGGAAATGCCAGAGTTAGGGGTCGCGGTATTGCCCCAGCTCCTCAACCTGTTGCTCCAGTCAGGTTCACTGTTCTTTGTAAGGAATTCTCTCAACTTGGTGGAACCCCATTCACCGGTTCAGAGACTATCATTGAGGCTCAGCAGTGGTTGTAGAGTCTTGAGATGATATTTACTGGTCTTGACATTACTGATGCTCAGAAGCGTCAGCTTGCAGCCTGGCAGTTGCATGATTCTGCTTTAGATTGGTGGGAGTCCGTTACGGCTAACACCATCGAGGCTGATCTCTCTTGGGAGCAGTTTAGGTATCCTTTGGGTTATCTTAATTTTGTTCCTATTTTTCCTTTCTATGAATCTATCTTAAGCTTGTTTTCTGTATCTCTTTTCCAGGGAGGCTTTTGTGGCAAAATGGATGCCAAAAGCCGGAAAATCTCAGCTTTATCGTGAGTTTATGGATCTGAAGCAGGGTACCATGTCTTTTGCTGAGTATGAAAGGAAATTCAATGAACTGTCCAAGTTCGGTCCTGGCCTTATTGATACTCCTCTTAAGAAGAATGAGAAATTTATTGCTGGTGCTCGGCCAGAGTATTATAGTCGCCTTATTTCTCATGTTCATGGTTCTTTCACCCAGCTTATGGATATGGCTATTCGCTATGAGAATCCCACATCCAAAGGTCCTGCTGTTTCTGGTGCTCGGTCTTCCTCTGCAGTTTCCAAGAAGCGTAAGCCTAATTTTCAGCAGCAGAAGAAGAATTGGCAGAAGCATCCTGGTTTGGGATCTTCATCATCTGCCCCTGCTCAGAGGCAACCAGTTGATCTCTCCTCCATCACTTGCTTTAGGTGTGATCAGAGAGGGCACTATGCCAATAGCTGTCCCACATTATCTGGTGCTGCAGTTCCTCCACCTGCTCAGTCGGCTAGACGTGATCTCTGCCATATCTGTCTCCAGCCAGGTCATTTTAAGAAGGATTGCCCTACCCAGCAGAGGGGTGCTCCTTCTGGTATATTTGCTGTCACTTCTGCCTCATCTCCAGTTCCTCCACCTACCCCTGCTCCTAGTGATAACCAAGGTACACTCCAGGGTTCATTTACTTTATTTCATCATCATGTTCGTGTGTTGTTTGATACTGTTGCTTCACACAGTTTTATTTCTGTTGATTTGTGTGATAAGTTTGAACATCTCCTTTCTCCTGAGTATACTTCTGTTCCACTATGTGTTTCAAATCCTATTGGGGGTCCTGCTAACCTTAATCGGATTTGTCGAGAGGTGAAACTTCTCCATTCTGATCATCGCTTTAGTGGTGATTTTTATATTCTGGGCTTCGATGCTTTTGATTTATTGCTTGGTCAGGATTGGTTAGTGAATCATAATGCTCATATCTCTTGTAAAGCCCGGTCTGTTCAGCTTGTTGATGATCAAGGGAATTTCTTGATTATTCAGTGCCGCATGCCTCAGGATTTTGCTGGCAACTTTATTTATTCTTTGGATTCTTCTTCCAGTGACCTTGATTCAACCCCTGTGGTTAGATTATATCCCGATGTATTTGGCGAAGTCATTTCTTTACCTCCGAAGCGGGAAATTGATTTTCGGATTGATCTTATTCCTGGTGCTCGAACTATTGTTCTTCCTCCTAGAAGAATGGCACCCCGCGAGAAGGTTGAGATGGGAAAGCAAATTGAAGACTTATCTTCCAAAGGTCTGATTAGGCCCAGTTTTTCTGAATGGGGAGCTGCGGTAGTTTTTGTCACCAAATCTGATGGTTCACTTCGGATGTGTGTTGATTATAGGGAGCTAAACAAGCTCACTATGAAAAACAGATATCCTATGCCTCATATCAATGATATGTTTGATCAGCTTCATGGTGCCACTATTTTCTCCCAGCTTGACCTTGCCACAGGTTTTCATCAGCTCAGGGTTGCTGAGGATAGCATTCCCAAGAATGCTTTCCGCACTGAGAATGGATTTTATGAATGGTTAGTCATGCCTTTTGGTTTGACTAATGCTCCTTCTTTCTTTGTTGATTTGATGAATCGTGTTTTTCGTGATGTGCTTAATAAATTTGTGCTAGTCTTTGTTGATGATATCCTTGTCTTCTCTAAGACTAAGGATGAGCATAAGTCGCATTTGAAATATGTTCTTGAGACTCTCAGAAATCATCAGTTAAAGGCTAAATTTTCTAAATGCCATTTCTGGAAGGATGAAGTCCGTTATCTCGGGCATATTGTTTCTAGTAATAGAGTCTCTGTTGATCCAGTTAAGATTGCTGCGATCAATGTAAGTCTTTCTTTTTTCTCTTTCTCTATCATTTTAATAATTCTATTTTTTTCCTACTGTTTTATTTTCCCCCGATTTTTCCAGGATTGGGAAACTCCAAAGACTCCATCTGATATTCGTAGTTTTCTGGGCCTTGCCGGTTACTACCGGAGATTCATTGAGAATTTTGCTCGGATTGCTGCACCTCTCACAGCTTTAAATCGGAAGAATGCCAGATTTGTCTGGAGTGATAAGTGTAAGGCTGCATTCAGTGAGTTGAAGAGCAAGCTAACTTCCGCACCAGTTCTTACTTTTCCGAATGGGAGTGAGGGATTTACAGTTTATACTGATGCTAGTCGTGAGGGTTTGGGTGCTGTTCTCATGCAGGATGTAGGGTTATTGCCTATGCCAGCCGGCAGTTGAAGACCCACGAAGCAAATTATGCTGCTCATGATTTAGAGTTACTTGCTGTTGTCTTTGCTTTGAAACTTTGGAGGCATCATCTTCTTGGAACCAAGTTTGAGCTTTTCACAGATCATCAGTCTCTGAAATATATCTTCACCCAGAAGGATCTGAATCAGAGGCAAGTTCGTTGGCTTGAGTTTCTGGCTTCTTACGACCTCGACATTAACTATACTCCCGGTAAAGCTAATGTTGTGGCCGATGCTCTGAGTCGGAAGAAGGCTTTGTTGTGTCAGCTTGTTGTTTCTTCTTCTCCTCTTCTGGATCAGATTATGGCTAAGCGGGATGAGGATGAGATGCTTAAATTGATGAAGGAGAGTGTTCGTAGCAGAGTTGGTGGTAGTAGAGGTAGTAGTGGAGCTCAGATTGATGACAAAGGGATTTTGCGGATTAACGGCAGGATTTGTGTTTCGAAGGTTGATAGTTTGAGACAGGAGTTGCTTCAGGAAAATCATAGATCCAGACTTTCTATTCATCCTGGTGTGTCGAAGATGTATCAGGATATGAAGAGGCTTTATTGGTGGAAGGGGATGAAGAGGGATATCTCTATCTTTGTTAGTCAGTGTGCGACTTGTCAGCAAGTCAAAGCCGATCACCAGAAGACCCCTGGTTTGTTGCATCCCCTCGAGATTCCTAATTGGAAGTGGGATCAGGTTTCCATGGATTTCATCGATGGTTTACCGAGGACTCGGAAAGGCAATGAGAGTATCTGGGTTATTGTTGATAGACTGACCAAGTCCGCTCATTTTATTCCGGTCAAGTCTACTCGTTCTGCTTCTAGTTTATCTGAAATTTACATGAGAGAGATCGTTCATCTCCATGGTGTTCCTCTCAGTATTGTTTGTGATCGTGACCCTATCCTTACTAGTCAGTTCTGGAAGGCTTTTCAGGAATCTTTGGGTACTCGTTTGAATTTGAGCACCGCTCATCATCCTCAGACCGACGGTCAGACGGAAAGAGTAAATCAGATTCTCGAGGATCTTCTTCGTGCTTGTGTGCTTGATTTTGGAGGATCTTGGGAAGATATCTCCATCTTGCCGAATTTACCTACAATAATAGCTATCAGGTATTATCTTATCTTCTGTTTTCAGTATAATCTTGATCTTTTTATCTATCTCGTTCCATCTTTGCATTCAGGCCAGTCTCAAAATGTCTCCGTTTGCTGCTTTATACGGGCGACCTTGTAGATCTCCATCTTGCTGGATTGAATCCGGTAATCGTTTGGTTCTTGGTCCTGAAGTGATTTTGGAAGCTTCTGAGAAAGTTGAGGAGATTAAGAAGAGGCTGAGAGTCACTCAGGATAGACAGAAGAAATATGCTGATAAGCGTAGGCGAAATTTGGAATTTGCTGTTGGTGATCAGGTGTTCCTTAAGGTTTCTCCCTTGAGGAATGTCATTCACTTTGGTCGTAGAGAGAAGCTTTCTCCTAGGTTCATTGGTCCTTTCCGCATCATGGAAAGAGTTGGTTCTTTGGCTTATCGTCTGGATTTGCCCGAGAAGCTTTCTGGAGTGCAAGATGTATTCCATGTCTCACATCTTCGCCATCATCTCCATGATCCATCTCTTATTGTCCAGCCTTCTGCTCTTGATAGTTTGGATATTGAGCCTAACCTGACTGTTGAGAGGAAGCCACTTCGTATTGTCGATAGAGATACGAAGCAGCTCAGAAGAAAATCTGTTAATCTAGTCAAAGTACAGTGGAGTACTGATGATCGAGATTGTACTTGGGAAACGGAGGAGAGCATTCGTGCTTCGAATCCAGAACTATTCGTTTCAGGTACTATTTTGTTTCTCTATCTTGTTTCTCTTTATTTTTCCTTTCCATTCTTTACGAGGACGAAAAGATTTGAGTGGGGGAGAGTGTAACAACCCTAGATTTTGACTATATATTTAAATTTGACTTTATTTCATTTTAAAATTAATTTAAATTTTTTTATTTGTGTGATATCATTTCTAAACATTTTTAAAATGATAATGTAATTTTTCCAAAATTTACTGTATTTATTTCCTATTTTTAAAGGCTGTTTTCTAATTTTCTGCCATTTTCTTCATTTTAAATTTCTTTATTTTATTTTAAATTTGTTTTATTTGTGAAATTTCACCTCTAAATATTTTTAAAATAATAATAGAATTTTTCCAAAATTTACTGTATTGATTTCCTATTTTTAAGGGCTGTTTTCCCCTTTTTTTGCTATTTTCTGCATTAAAAATTACATTTAAATTAAATTTAAATATTTATTTTGTGAATAAAATTTTGTTTTATGTTATTATTTATGTTTAAAAATACTTTACAAGCTCATATGGATTTTTTATTTATTTATTTCATTTTCTTTCAAATTTTCTTGTCCAGTTCACTATTTAACTATTTTTTCTTAATTTTTTCTCTATATAATTAATAAATGGTATATATATATATATTTATATTTTGTTAAAGTTTCGAAACTTTATCTGATAATATTGTTATTTCAGAATATATAAACTTTTACAAATAATTAAAGGTAAATTGAAAGGGTTTGTGGCCTTTTATTTCCAATGGCTTTTTATTTTCCCACCTCTTCATTTTCCTAAACTCTTGCAATCAATTAGCCATAACTCTCCACATCTTCAGCCAACCACTTCATTCTTCATTCACGTACATCATTTCTCACCTAATTTCTGAAAAAAAATTCGGCCATCACTTGTTTGAGAAGTTGGTAAAATTCTATTTTCTTTTATCTCCTTTTGTTCACTTATGTTGATTTTTCGTTTGATTTGCACTTGATTTTCTTTATCATAGGATCGGCCATGCCCCTCTCCAGCCCCTGCCGCCACCACCACCACCTGAGCACGCCCCCAGCACCTCCTCCTCACTGACCATCCCCATCCGTACCACCGTAGGTGGTAGTTCCTTCACCAAGTTCACCAAACTCCAACATCTTGACCTAGCCGAGCACAAGCCTTCACATCCACCACTTCCACCACCCATGGCCGCCACCTACATGACCACCGCCACCTCCAACACCCTCTGCCATGTCACCACAGTGAACCCCACTCCTATGGCCGTGACCACAGCAGCCTTGGCCGAGCTTTGTTTGCTTAAAACTTGTGATGTTGTTGTTCCATCTCCATAATTTTTGCCATCAACAAACTCATGTTAGGCCGACCTTAGCAACCCAGACCTGACCCAAAACCATTACCTTAGACCTGTACTCCACCTCTGGCCGAGCCTATGGGATGTCGGAAGCAAGTGTAAAGCATTTCAGCTTTGTTTTATGAAGTTATTTCTAGCATAGTTTATCGAATTTTTGGTCTGAAACCTTATAATTGTTATATTGTTTTGTTTGATTGGTATTCAAGGGAATTAATCCTTGGCTCATCCATTCGTATCTGTGTCGTGCTTTTGTGCTTGTGTAGATCTCGTTTGTGCAATTCGTCGTTGTGTCATCAACTCAAAACAGTGAGTTATTCTCACCAGACAGTTTTATACTTATATGAATAGTAAATTGATCACTTGTGAATATGTAAACTGCATCACTATATTATTATTTGCTATATCACTATTATATGATGTTCACCCATGCTTAAACACCTATTATGACATTTGTTACTGTTATACTATGTTGTTCTGTTATTTTATCCGTTTATCACACTGCAAGTTCCCTTTAGATTAGAATCACTATGGGTTGAAATGATACATACCCGAAAGGACTTTAGAATAAGGGAAAATTATTATGGGCTGAAATGATAGGCCTGAATGATTTTCAAATTTATTTCATTTACTTGGGATTGCGGGTTTGAAATGATAAAACCCGGATTTTTCTTTGTAAATTACGGGTTGAATTGATATATTACCCGTATCACTTTTCTTAGTGTAGAAAATTATATACAGACCCGTAGTTAATATATTTTTCTAAAATTTTTAAAATTATTTTAGAAATGTAAATATTAAAATATTTTGATTTAAACCTAATTAAAAATGATTTTTGGTAAAATATTATTGATTTTCTGAATAATTACAAGTGAAATAAATTAACGAAAAGGTTAGAAAATTTTGAATGTAAGCTATTTTGGGAAATTTGATTTAATTATAATTTGAAATTAAATAGAATATAAAAGCATGATAAATTTATGATAATTTGAAATTAAAGGAATTTAAAGTGATTTTATATCATATTAATGATTTTAATAAAGTTGAAATGTGAAATGAATGAATATTTAAGTTGAAATTTTAAATTGTAACTAAAATTGGAACTTTTGGAATTGAGTTAAAAGTGAATTTTTAATTAAGTAAATAAAAATATAAACTAAATTATATTTGAGAATTTTAACTTAAGTGTTAGGTTGAAATTTAAATGTAATGAATTTATAATTGGACACTGCAATTTAATAAGTGAATTAGTGTTAAATATGAATTTTTAAATGGAAATTTAACTTTATGAAATCATGAAATTAAAGAAAATTAAATGATGGTTATAAAAGTAAAATTATGTGATTTTATAAGTTAGAAGTGAATTATAGAAAATATAATTGTTGGATTAAACTAAGTTTTTTTTCTTTGAAACTAATGTAACACTATTACAGCATTTTAAACGTTGTCTTTTGTTAAATTTAACTGTTTGAATATAACTTTCTGTAGCAATTTCCAAATGCTGCGAAAGTTGAATTTTCACTGTTTTGATAAAATTAAGTGAATGAATGAACTTTGAAAGTTGAAAATTTTGGAAGTTTAATAATTTAATTATTAAATGTAATAACTTCACTTTTAAAGGATTTAAGTGAAGTAATTTGTTGGAATTGAACTATTTTGAAATGTGAATTGAAATGGTATTTTTAAATTGAATAAAAAATGAATATGTTTTCAAATGAAATGATAAGTTGATATTTTGAAATGGATTTGAAATGATATTGGATTTTGAGAAATAAATACCATTTTTGAAATTATAACTACGGGTTATAATAACGATTGGTTGTTAAAGAGACCGGGATCGGATATGGACATACTCTCTGTCGATACCGAAAACCACTTTAACAACTGTGTGCGCGGTGGAGATTCCAGAATGAAGTAGGATGGTGACGACGTTCCTAAGGTATTCGTGAACCTAACTCCCGTGAGTTAGCATAAGGTGGCTAAAACAGGAGCGATCTCGGGCCAAAGGAGGTAGCACCTCTGGCTGAACACACTTCTTCGATACCATTCTATTACTGTTGTGATCGATTGGGTGCACCCCTTGATTTTTGGAGTGTTGTTCGGGGTGGGCGTATGTGGTTGCTGCGTTACCACCAGCCCGTGTGCGTAATTGGTATATCTACCCTGGCATTGCCTTGTGTGCCGTGTCACCTACCATACCGAGCCTTTATTACGAGTTTGTATTTCTCCCGTAGCCCGTGTGGTATCCTCTTACAGTCACCCGGAGTAGAGATGGCATGATATTGGATGGACTACTGGGACTATTATGTGTGAAGGGTGATATAGGTAGCCCAGAACGCTATTTAAAAGTATGTTTATTTTACTGTAGACATTAGTATAATAGCGAAATATTACTATATAGTAAATAGTTTAACGGATCCTTAGAGGATGGGCGGTCCCAGGCATCCTTTAAGTTACTTGTATCTTTATTACAGTTCACTTGAGTTGGTTTACATTATATAAGTATATATTGTCCTGACTCGAGTGTTTTGTGTTTTGCTTTACGCTCGGGTCAGCCTGAGTATTCACAGCTTTGGATTCTCTTCCTGGAGCTGGTCTTTCACTGGAGTTTCTACTTATCTACATATTTATCTACTTCTGTTTCAGCTGTATTAGTTTATCTCATGTATTAGTGAACTTCTATGTATTTGGGATTTCTATCCTGTTGTTTTTCAGACTATATTATGTATTTGGTTTGAGACTCTGTTATAGTAGCTTCATGAACTACTATGTTATTTTATATTCCGCTGCGAGTTATTCTGTTTGTTCCGTGTCTGTGATTCTGTATATTTGATTTCATTTGCTCCAAATTTATTTACAATCTGTTATTTTGCATCATTCAAGTCTGACATGTGTGGATTATTGTCGATTTGAATGGTACGAAATTAGGGGTTGTTACACACGCGTGATCAATTTCATAGCAACATCACAATCCTATGTATGTTGATTTCATATCAAAGTTCGTTCATACCTATAGCTATATATATATATATAATATAAGAAGCCCTGTCAATAGTTTTAAGGTTTTGTTTACTCACTGTTCTTCCCACTATTGCTCAGATTCTTTGCTTCGGGCTTTGCTTCCTGATCTTCTTACTCGAATGCCTCTTTCTTCTTTAAGTTTGTAATGGGTTTTTTTTTGAATGCAATCAAGTGCGAAACAAGGCAGTGATATAAAGAGTGGAAGTGTACAGGGTAAGCTAGGCTAAGGCATTGTACAGATCTTCAGATATTTACATTTTTATTTTATTTCCTTTTGTTTATTTTTTTGATTTGTACACTGTTGTGACCTGACAAGAATTGATTTTGTATGAAAAAGCTTTGATGAATTATGTTTTGTATGCTAAAGTTGAAATGTGCATTAATTGCTTGGGTTGATGTTGTCTGCCTCTTTGTTTACAAACTTTTCATATGGATTTATAAATGTGTGTATATATATTTTGTATGTATAAATATAGGTATAATTATGCAATTCATCCTTTTTTTTACCTGCATCATCACTATTATATATACATTTTCTTTGTATATTATTATCATATACATACACTTACATTTACACATGTTTACCATCATATATATATATATATATATATATATATAAACATTTTATCTTCAATCTAATTTATGGGATTCATATATGTATATTTATATACTTTATCCACAATTAAAGTTTGTATATATTTTCTATGAGAATTGTCATACCCAAAGATTTATAATCCAATGTCTAATATAGTTTTTAAACCAATTTTAAATGTATCCAAATATTTTAATTACCAAAATTTATTTGTTTGACTTATTAAAACTAATATTTTAATAATTACATCAGTTAACCACTCCATATTCGATGGCCAAAAATCCAGGTCGTCACAACATAGTAAATAGTTTAACGGATCCATAAGAGATGTGAATCCCGGACATTTTTTAAGTTATCGTACTCATGTTAGAAACTATACAGGAGTTTTCAAAACCCGTAAACATCTTCGACGCCGTTTACACTCATTTTTGTTCTGTTGATTTAACTTACATAAGATCTTTTAGTTCTGACTCGAGTGTTTTGTCTTTTCAATTCGCTCGGGTCATCCTGAGCATTTCAGGATTTGAAGGCATATTTCTGGAGAACGAAGACGAGGATTTTATTTCTACTATATATTATATTCCACTACACCATTGTATTTCGCTGCATTATTTATTATTCTCTGGTATGTGTAACTCTGATATGTGTTGTGTAAGTATATAATTAAATGTTTTGTAAAACAACTTCATGAACTGTTTATTTGATTATTATGTTTTATCGTTCCGCTGCAAGATTCTATTTTTTTTCTTTTTTTCCTCTACTTTTTCTTATTTACCCTATAACAATCCGCCCTTCTGTATGGTTTAAGTTGGCACGTGTGTCTGTTTAAGCGTACAAAAAGGTGGGATGTTACATTTTATTTTATACTGTAAAAATATTTCTTTTTCAATTTTATTAGGTCAGTGTGTATTTTTGCAGATAACTTAGATGTTGGATTCAATCTGGAATAGAGTTGAAGAGTAATACGATGAATTAGTGATATGTAGCGAGATGCAAATGTAAGTTGAAAATTGTGATGTATTCAAATTTGTATTATACTTTGCAATGTTGTATATTATATAGTGAGAGCTCAAAATTGTACTTTTCAAAATCGTAATAAAATATTTGTTCGAATAAAATATCCGTTTGAATTTAAATTCCGTGTTATTTATTTTATTCAGCAAATATTTATTTAATTATGTAAATAAAATAGTAAAATAACAAATACATTTAAATGAATATGTGTGTGTGTGTGTGTTTGTGTTTATTATCATCAAACAAAAATCATATACTAGCATATTCAACAATCTCCCCTTTTGATGATAACAAACATGTATTTAAGATTTTGAATTTGTTAAATGTATTTGGCCATTGATGAACTCTATTTGCTCCCCCTATTTAAATGCTCCCTCTCTTCAACAAAGCTCCCACTTCATATATGCATGAGAAAAATATGAAAATGAACTAGATGTAAATATAAAATAGAAAATCAAATATTTGACCTTTATTTGCCAAAATCATACTTTTCTCTCCTTCTTTTGTTATCAGCAAAAGACTAGTTGTGTTAGAAAAATAGAGATAAAGTAATAGACGTTAATACAACATCAATACCCAATCGAGTATAAATACTAAATTTCAATAAAAAATCAAACAAAAATCATAGATAGTCTGTTAGGCGCATATTCCACTTTAGAATGATAGGGATGATGCAAAATCATATAGATGTGTCTATTTATGGTATATTTATATCAGGGATTTGAATATCTACTAACCATGCATAACCGTTAGGACTTTTAAATGAGATTAGTAGTATTCCTAATATTTTATTAAAAAATGTATTCAAGTATCTTCTATCCACGCATAACCGTGAGGACTTTTAAATGGGACTAGAATCAACTTGTCTATTTAATAACCCATTTTGATATGCGTTCCATATATGCATAACCGCGAGGACTTTTAAATGAGCATGGAAGCACATAATAAAAAACTCTAAGTAATTCACCCTTGCATAACCATGAGGACTTTTAAATGAGAGTGAATACTTTGAATGTTTTTTATTGCTAAAAATACAATAAAATGAATAATGAATAATTTTCCGTTTAAAATACCACATATTGATATACTATATTGGATTTTGATGAGTGATTGTCACTAGAAATATGGTAGAAACAGAGATGGTCATGGAATTTTTACCCACAAAAAGTTTTTATAACTCTTGTTTCAATTTCTAAAGAAATTTACTAATTATACTATCTCAAGTTATAATATATGATTAATATCACTTTTTCAATCACTATTTATCTTTTCGATGATCTATAGGGAGTCAGATTAGTCAATGTAGTCATTTAAGATCAAATCCAAAAATAATTATAAAATCAACTTTTCTAAAATAAATAATCTGAAACAAGGCAACAAAAACTATTTTATGGAAGGGGTTTTATAAGAAAAATGTCTGATAATTGAAAATTAGTTGAAATGAAAAATGTACAAATATTTTCTTTGAAAATGCGACGCACCTAATGAATGTTTCTAGATAAAACACATCCACTAGTAAATTTTGTATTAACTAGATTACCAATGTAATCTGCATCTGAATTTCTTGTTGACTCAAATTTGTCATTAGATGAATGTCATAGACCAGACCGTGAAGTGTGCAACGACATATCTTAAAAATATTTTTAACATCTTTTAAATAAAATTGAATTGAAGCCGTGCAAATAAACAGATAGTGGACATAGTGTCAGATCTAGAAGCAATAAATAAAACACCATCATTAGTCCAAACATACCTAGATGATTGATTAAATCAGAGTCAAGAAATAAGAAAAGTCAAATAAGAATATAAGAATAAATCAGAATCAAGATCAACATTTATTTTATCATCACATAACTGGCTGATTTAATTCAGATTAAGGTGCAGATTTTCACATTTAATAAATCGTTCAAAATAAATATACCGTTACCTGTTTTACCGTTACCTGTTTTACCTTTACGATAATTTTTCATTGTTGCCCACTGTGATTCTGCCACCTTTGTACGAGGCTAAGGAACTTTGATTTGTTGCCCGTTGTGTGTTTGAAACAGCCAGAATCCAGATAACACTGTTGTTGTTCCTTAGCCTGCCACCACACCTACACGAGAAAAGAGTATTGTGACCTATTTGTTTTTTATAGGTCCATGGTTGTTAGTGGCAAAAGATTTTGAAAAATATGTTTGTGTAGACCCAAAACTATTTATATATGTTCCTTTTGGCACCCAGGTTTGTTTGACTTTAAGAGATTTTATATTTGTGCATTTGGGAACTAAATTGGAATGGTTTTCACATGTTTGGGTCTGTACCAACAATTATTTTGATTGTATCGAAATTTTCTACAAATTTTGCACATGGAATTAACTTCTTTAATTTCACCTCTAATACGTTCATAGTGATTATACCCAAGTCCTTGTCCAATAGGATTGACAGTTTATTTCCCTAAAAGCATATTTAACGATCTTTCTCCTTTGAAAAATTTTCCTAAAGATGTAGACAATTATTGGACTTGCGTATTGAGATATTCATTTTCACTCAATAATTGTGTGCACATTTTAATAGAATTTTCTCTCCTGGTATTTTCACTTTCTTTCAAAATCAAAATTTCATTTTCAAGCAATTTAATTTTAATTTCTGATTTTTTAATTTCTTCTTTGAATGTTGGACACTTTTCACACTTAGGGCTCTTGCTTTGATAGTTTTTAATTAATTGACCAAGCTGTTTATTTAAATCTATCAAAGTATCTCTTTGTGATTCAATTTTAGTGTATTTCTCCCTAAGTCTTTCAAAACAGCCATTTACTTAGTGGAAATATATAAGTAATTCAGAGTGATTGAGTTTTGATACCTCGCTTGGCTCCTCATCATCACTGTCAGTTATATCACCTCAAAGGCACAAATTTGCGTTTTCACTCTCACTGCTAGTGCTTTTATAATCATCATCACTTTTATTCCACATGGTTGAAAAAAAATTCTTCCTTTTGATTTCTTTTCTTAGCCGTGTCGATTTTAAGGACAATTGGGCTTGATATGACCGGGTTTGTTGCACTTGTGACTAATGATCTCGTGTTCTTCTGAGTTGTATAGTGCTTTGATTATTCTGCTTTTTGATTGTTGTTTTAGAGATGGATTTCCGTATTTTTGGTTACACTTTTTGAATTCCTTTATTAATAGTGCCATCTTAGCTGCTACACCATCATCATTATCATCACTATTGCCTTTATCAATCCTATTAAGCATGTTTCAAAGTCGATTATGGGAGATCTTCACGGTTGTTGACTTTTGAACCATATATTGCATCAAAAGTATTCCAGATTTCCTGTGCATTTTCACAATGAGAGATAAAGTTAAAATTATCTTGATTAATTCGAGAATATAATATATGCGTAGCAAAAGCATTAATTAAAGTACTTTTCTCATCTGTTATATCACACCCATGTTCAATAATATCCCAACATTTAATATTAACAGATTTTAAATAAAATTTCATTTTTAATTTCCAATTCAAAATATCGGTTCCATCAAAAACAAGAGAAATAATATTGGACTGATCCTTAGCAAAAGCATTATTAAAAGAAGCCATTTTAAAAAATTCAAACTTGTAAAACAAAAAATGGTCTTTGAAAAATAAAAATTTTAAAACAAAAATGGCTTTTGTTCCGAGCTCTGATACCACTTGTAGGATCAATTTCACCATAGAGGGGGATGAATAGGGTGATACTAATAATTATATAAATTTTATGCGGAAGAATATAAAATAATCGCAATACGGATATAATAGAGTAATAGTAGCACAGATAATAGCAGAATAATAAAAAAATAGAACACACAGATTTACCCAGCTTCAGCAAAGCCCTTCCTACGTGATTCCCCCAAGGTTTCTACTAGAAATTAAGTATTCAGACGCTTACACAAGTAAACTCGCACACCCGCTATCGACTAAACTAACTCTATGCTCAAAACCCTACCACAACTCAACCACTGAGTTGCAAATTCTCGAACTACACCATCGTAGTTCGTCCCTAATCACACGACTAGAGAATCACACAAGTTAAAAAGTAATTACAAAATAAAAACAACTAAAAATAAATAAGATCCTAATTTTTAAAATTTAAAGCCCAAAAATAATTAAAGTAAACCGACCCAACATAAAAATAAAACCCCATTTTCTTTTCAATTATTTGGCTGGTTCCTTTTCTTTTGTTTGCAATTATGGCTAGGTTCCTCTATGAAAAATTAGGGCTTCTTCGATTTCAATAGATCGGTCAAATTAATGTCATCATGTTGATTGCTCTGTTGATTGATTGTCTCTTTGATTGCTTCGGCTGCTTCAATTCGTCGAGTTTGATTGATGCGATAATTGGTACATGTGTCTCTTTTTCGATTTATATTATACTCGACTTTGATTAGAGTTCCTAATTGATGCTATGCTCTGTGATATTGCTTGAACTCGAATGGACTATTGTCGATGATGTTTTAGGGTTTATATAGGGTTCGATTGCCTATAATTTTGTTCGAATATATTATTTGAATTCGTCTGATAATTTCGCTCGACCATTTGATTATGCTTGGATGCTGGTGATGTTTTCTGACTTATTCAATTTTGTATATTTTTGGTTACTTGATTATCATGGCTCAATTTTGACTTATGTTTGATTCCTTGGCTACCACGGCTTGATTTTGAACTGTTCAATTTTGTTCTGTATTCCCTTTGACTTCGGCCACTTTGATTTGAATGGTAAAACCTGTTGTTGTCTTCGGTTATGGTGATAATATTTACTTATTTGATTTGCTATCACCAGACTTTGATTTTTGTTCATGCCTGATAGCACTTTCGACCTGGTGCTTATATATTGTCACTGCTAGTTTAATGTCCTCTGTTTAATAGCTTATTTCATGTGATGTTCATCACGAATTTGGATCTGTGATTATTATTGAACTCGAATTATGTCACTATGTGTATACATGTGTATATGTATGTATTGGTTGTCTTGTTGAGTTCATCCTGGTTTGCATTGTGTTATTTTTCACTCTGTTGCATTTTGTATTTTTATGATGAGTTGCTCCTTTGGTCATGTGGTCTGCACATTCATGTTGTATTTGCATGCTTACTGCTGCTTTGTACATGTTTTGATTCATGTATACTTGATGTCTGACTGCATGCATATAAGTTTGGTCTACATGTGTTTTGAGTTTGGAAATTGTGAGTTGCAACCCTGGTTTTTGGATATTGATCATGGCCATTTGATTCATAGTGTATATATATGTCGTTTATTGTGGCCAGACTGTTTATATGCATGTTGTTTCACTGTTGTGGTATTGTAATTGATTCCATATGCCAGGCTTGATTTGTATTCACTTGCGCTTGCATTGACCAGTTTATTGCATTCACCATGCTTGTACCATGTACATTTGAGCTGGGCACGTGTGCTTGTTACTTATGTTCATTATGTAGTCTAATCTGTTGGTCTTCATGGGTTATGATATGTTCACACTGCTTTGATCATTCATGTTGTTTGCCTCCTTTATGTGTTGTTCATATTTCCTTGAGTCTGAGTACAGGTTTGGTTGCCTTTGAGTTTTTGGATTGTATCAAGTACATGTCCATATGCCTGATATGTGTAGCTAAACTTGTTTCGCTTGTTGTCTTTGATTACACCATTCAGGTGTACATTTGGATTGCACCTGTGTTGAATCCAGCTTATAGCTCGGGTTTGACCTTGTGCTCATGTCATGACTTTATTGTATTGCACTTGAGTTGAACTCGGCTTTTGATTGGGTTTGACCTCGTGGTCACCTGTCCCTGTAATTTTATCAATTGTACATTGGTGTGCACGACCTTGTGGCATGTACAGTGATACACTATGCATGTCACAAGTTGTTTGTGTTTGATGAATTCAAAATTAAACGATGACGAACAACCCAAATAACTGAGGTAAATAATATTTTCAACAATATATTTTATTTTATACAACAAAAATAATTCTTTTTCAGTTTTACTACGTTAGTGTGTATTTTTGCAGATAACTCAGATGTTGGATTAAATCTTGAATAGAGTTGAAGAGTAATATAAGTGAACGAGTGATAAATAGTGAGGTGCAAATGTAAGTTGAAAATTGTGATGTAATAAAATTTGTAATATTATTTTGCAATGATGTATATTATATAGTGAGAGCTCAAAATTGACCTATTCAAAATTGTAATAAAATATTTGTTTGAATAAAATATCCGTTTGAATTTAAATTCTGTGTTGTTTATTTTATTCAGCAAAAATTTATTTAATTATGTGAAAATAAAATAGTACAATAAAAAATGCATTTAAATGAATATATATATGTTTAGTATCATCAAACAAAAATCATATACTAGCATATTATAAACACTAATGAGGTGATAATATAAAATAACTCATATGTAGTAGATTTAACTAAGTCATCTAGATAAGATACTGACATATCACAACATGCTCAAGGAAACGCTAATGACGGTAGCCCGTTTCTTATAGCCTTCATTACTCAAAGAATCACAACACTCATATGCATCGCATGTCATAAACATGTTGTAAGACTACGTTGTACATTGGCCACGACTCCTACATGCCTTGGGTAATAGACCGTTGATCCTTAAGTGACGTCCGAATAATGGCTCTAATGAGAGAAATATATGATGGAAACCAGCCTATCCGGTAGGTTTAATTCATGTGCTCTCCATAGTGGTGTGAACCCTATGATGTAGATTCCCAACAAATACTCTCGACTATATAAGTCCTAGTGGGAGTCATAATTAGTACTCTCGACTCTGTGAGTCCTGATGAGAGTGATAACTACTCTCGACTTGATAAGTCCTATTTAGAGTGATAATTAATACTCTCGATCCAATGAGTCCCAATGAAAGTCATGTCAAATAATCTCGGCTCTAGGAGTCCTAATGAGAGTTACAACAACTACTCTCGACTATATGAGTCCTGATGAGAGCATTTCAACATAAAAATCCTCAACTACTAGTCCTAAGAGTAGATAATGATACTCGACTAGTTAGTCCTTAGAGGATGCAATAAAATACTCTCGCCGAGATGAGTCCTAGTGAGAGCGTCATAATATAATAATTCCTCGATTGCTAACCCTAAGAGTAAATAATAATATCACCCGACTATTTAGTCCTAAGAGGATAAATCTGTAAATCCCAACATATCTCCAGCTCGTAACCCTTGGAGATTAATAGAACTCTCGACTACTAAGCTGTAAGGAGACACTTCTAGATGATATCATAAATTTATAACCCATCTCCAAAATATAAGTGACATTAGCTCACTAATAGTAATCAAAAAAATATTACTTGAGCGTCTCATATCACTTAGTATTACTCGATCATTTATTATAAGGCAGTAAACTACACTCATCAAATGAACAACTCTTCTATAATATGAGTCAATAGAATAACTAATAAAATATTATCGACCATTCCATACCACCCGGTATTATTAATCCACTTATTCAACTTCCTCATTATATAGAATTAAAAACATAATAAACATCAATATAAATCATTTAAATCAAATCATATATGAATGGGGTTTACAATTCAAATCTGTTAAAATCCATTTAAATATTTCACAATTTAACTCATTTTCAAAATAGATCGAACACTTCAAATCTCCTTTCAAAAATATTTCCTGAATTCATTTTTATTAAAATATACTTTATAAAAGAATTTCCTTTTGGAAATATTATTAAAACCCCTCATTTATACTTATAATAATTCTATATATTCAATTACTCTTAAAAATCTCTATTTTCATTTTTAATGAACCTTTTATTTTCAAAAATATTTCCAATAAATCATATGTTTCCAACCACTTTTATTTATTTGTAAATATACTTCAATTAAATTTTAAAATGCCATAAATAATTTTTTGAAACTTTAATAAATCTTTTAAAACCAGAAAATCAACATAACACCCAAAATATAAATCATGGAGAAAAATTCTCCAAAACCAGAAAATCAACATAACACCCAAAATATAAATCATGGAGAAAAATTCTCCAAAACCATTAATTGATTATCAGTATAAATTATATCATTTGGCTCGAATCGAATTACATTGAATTCGAACCTTCTGTACCATGCACACAAACATACAAAAAAACTACACATCAACGTGCAATCAGACAACATCTCCTTCGCATTTTGACTATCTGACATACACAAAATCTCAACATCAAATCCAAATTCAAACCCAATATCACAACAACCAATCCAATATCCCAAGCAAGCATCTTAATTAAGCAATTTAATTAATATTCCCAGTTAATTCAACCAAGCAGTGAAATATAATTAGGATACATACATACATACATACATACATATATAGCAGGCAAAAGGAAGTAAATATATATGTGAATAAAAACTCATCGAGCGATGCTCGCACTACCAATACATCAACTAAATGATGTTAAAACTACCATCGTCAGCTCAGCACAAAACTATGCACACACCTTCATTTGTTAGCACCACCATTTGCGTTCGTCAATTTCCATCGCGAGCCTGTATTTTTGTGGTATTAACCTCATCAGCGGCTCCACCCGACCCCTCTTCTTCAGTAACCTCACTTTCTAGACCTCTACCCTTCGTTACTGCTAAGAAACCATGCATCGATAATGAGCCCTCACATCGCCTTCAGCAATCATCGACCTCGCGTCCATGTTAGGTTCTGCCAGCTTCCTTCACGTCGCGATTACCTCATCGCCCCTAATGCTGATCGCCAATCCCAACCTAAATTGCCTCTTGGCCGATTACCTTTTTTTAATTAGTCATGAATTATGAATTTAGGGTTCTAGGGTTGGGATAGAGGGGATACGGGCTGCATATGAAGTAGAGAAGGAGGCTTCCAAAAAAAAAGAGTAGTATGAATTAAACGGTCTTTGGCTTGTATTTTAGGATCAAGTTTTTAAACAATTCATTTTTTTGCTTCTCTTTCCATTTTCTTTTAAATAACCCTTGTATTTTATTTGTAAATAAAATTCTAATCTAATATAAATTGATTTACACTTTATTGTCCAGAATATATATCGATAACAACCTGATTTCCATTAATTTAGTATTTGTTTGTTTTATTTTTCAACTATTTCAATCATATAAAAATTATTTAAACCTTCAAACTATTTTATTTTTTAATTAAAATATTTTAATCGATTTCAATATATTATTCAAAAAGAATTTTTTAATTTAATTCAATTTATTGATTTAATTCTATTTATTAAAACAAAATCCTGTACTAATAGCCTTCAATTAAATAAATATTTACTTTCAAAAATAATAATTATCAAATATTAAATTCTAACAATTTTATTTTATTTTAATTTATTTAATTTACAGCGTAGAAAGTAGGGTTGTGACAAGTTATGAAATACCCCGAAAGTTTGAGTAAAATATTAGTTAAATACAAGTAATAAGATATTGTGAAAAATATTGGAATTAACAAATTAATTGAGTAAATTAAATATAAAAAGGGGAAAATGATAATTTAACAAACAATGGTATTTGATGACGAAACTAGCTCCAATTAACCCATCTTGTTTTTCTCAGTCATATGGTATTTGTGTTTGTCCCATTCGAAGTCCGTGTGAGAGAATTACGGACAAAAGAGTAATCGGGTCGAGCAGGCGCTAAATGGGTTGACTTTGGAATTTGAGTTTGAAACGGTTGGGATTTTACCCTCCTTAAGTTTAATAGAAAGTACGCAACTTCCTATTTCAGAAATCACTCCGTATTCTTTCTTCTTCCTCTAGAATTTCTTTAACCATTTCACAAAAATAAAAATAACTTTCTCAAACCTTAACCGAATTTAACGAAACAAAAAGTGAACCAAAGATAATATATTGGACTACACCCACATTGAATTAGAGGCAAAATATTAAGGGTAAGAGGAGCAGTAACCCTAGACAGTGAGATACTTGACTGGAATTGGCCAATTAGTGAGTGATCTACGCTCCAATCTTCGTACATTAATATTTAATTTTACAGTTTGATATGTAAGTATGTTTTAGTGTAGTAACACATAAATATACACTAAACGTCTAATTTAACATCGTTTAGGAGGAATTTGGGTGATTAATTGATTAGAAACCAGGTATTAAGAAACTTTTGTAAACTTGACAACAAACCCCCTTATATCATTAACATGATCGACATAATTGAACTTAATAATGTGTAACTAAGGTATAGGGCATTCTCTAATAACATGAGGTGAAGTGGTGGCAGCTAGAGTTGAAACAGTATCAAAAATACAAATTTCTGAAACCCAAAAATACACAATAGATACGTGCAATGGTGGACTGGTGGGCCTGACCGGTTGTGACGACCCACCTTTCTGACCCTTAAGAACGACACTTAATACATCAATGGTATTCATGTGCCGTTGCCCAAGTATCTGAAAGACGAGTTTCCATGGGGTAAAATATAAGAACGGAATAATAATCTCACAACGGAACGGTTAAATATAACATAAAAATAAGACAGTACATAAGGTTACTCCCCAACATGGAGTTATCAGAGTTACAACAAAAGTACTACTATCAGTCTAGGCAGTTATAACAACCTGCCTTTAAATATACATACATAGATCCAACATCTCATAATAGCGGAAATAAATAGGTAGATAGATAAGGAGCCTCCTGCTCGTCCACCATCTTCAAAAGAGTCCAAAGAAACCTGCCATTTCTGGACTACTCAAATATAAATGAGTACCCGAACGTTTAGGGAAAACAACAATTCAGGTCAGACAATAAGTCTGGTATGAGTAAACTCTAAAAATAGAACACACAAAGTAACTAGTGAGACCACATCGCAAAAACACGGAATGGGTTTTTCCCTCACAAGGACAACATCCAAGTATAAAAGAATGGATACAGATAATTAAACATCGCGAAGAGTGCAAGACGCTTCCCGACGAAATTAAGAAAGAATCAATCCAAAGATTTGAATCAAAAATAAGGAAAAGGAATTTTTCCAACAATGACTAGAAGGGTGCGCCCCCCTTATCGAAAGTATACCTCTAGAAAATATATTTGAGAAATACGATGGCTCTCGGAAACCTCCAAGCCGGACCCCGCCATCCTTACCGAGTATCCGAGTATTTCACATCTCCGTGCGCATACAACCGGAACCAATCTAGAGTAGATGTGAAAATACCCTAATGGGAGCAACCCCACATAGCTTGGCCCCCACTCGCTCTTTATTTAGACATTTCCGATAAAGGATATCAATGCTCTAATTGAGCAACAAATCGTCTTAGATTGATGAAACAAAAATAAAAGGAAGAAGGGTATCGAAATTGATAGTCAAGATATCGACTATCGGGGATAAGAAAACGATCGTATATGGAAATCAAATATTATACTCTTTCAATACTTGGAAAAATCCATATACTTATCCCATCGGTATAAGCATATTCTCAAAACAATTAAGAGGATTTCATATTTCAAAAGCATACTTAGATGGGTCAAAAACAATTGTCTATAAGAAATGCAAACGTTTTGCATTATAATTATAAAGATCATTTATGTAAATCAAATCTCCTACACTTGTCACGTTTCCGATATTCTCGACTTACTCTATCCCTCGCCCAGAAACAAAGCCAGGTAAGTCAGGGCACTGGTTTCTCCTAGCCTTGCCTAGACACTTCGGTTCCAGATCTCACAGATAGAGAATCAATCTACTCATCTGCTTTTAGTGCCAAGTATAAGACTACTTACTTTCCATAAATAACTCATTTAAATTATTATATAAATTTTGAAGCTCCTTTAAAATACTTTAAACAAAGATTTAAAACTTCCATTCAAATCATAACTTAAACCCGTCATCTTTAAAGGAGATTACAACCAAGAGGGGGTGAAGCTTCCTCTTAATCAAATGAGATAGCTAAAAGGGGTGTTGTTTCCTTTTAACCAAAAAGTCACTAAATGTCAATCCTAAGTTAAAAGGTGGTGTAAGTTCCCTTTAACTAAACATCAAAGTTATTGCTCATAAACTGGCCGAGCACGAATAAAACAACCAAACAAGAATAATAACAAGAATAATAACAAGAATAAGAACATACTCATTATTATTAACAATTTACAATCAATAGTTAACACAACATTTATTAAAATGTGAATGAGTCAAAGGAAAGAGATTAAGATTACACTCACTGTAAAATAATTGAATTATACTCACAGAATAAGTTATACCCACTAAACTATGAAAACAAGGAATATACTCACAGAATAAGTTACACCCACTAAAGTATGAAAGCAAGGAATGTACTCACATAATAAGTTATACCCACTAAACTATGAAAACATGAAATATACTCACATCCTATTTGCTTTGATGGAGACTTGGAATACTTCACCTTTTAAAATGAATTTTATTTTTTTTCTTTAGTTTTTTGAATGAAATAAAATGAGATATGGACTTGGCTATTTATAGGTGAAGAGAAGGGTACTTTAGTAATTTCCTATAGCCTAACTTGATTCAACCAGATTTTGGTCCAATAGAAGCTAGCCATATGGCATAATTTGATTCGACCATATTTTAGTCCAATGGAAGCTAGCCATATGGCATAATTTGATTCGACCATATTTTGGTCCAATAGAAATCCTTCTTATCAACTATGGCCTAACCTGATTTGACCAGATTTTGGTCCAATGGCAACCATCCACATGGCATAACCTGGTTCGACCAGATTTTGGTCCAATGGCAACCATCCGCATGGCATAACCTGGTTCGACCAGATTTTGGTCCAATGGCAATCATCCGCATGGAATGTAATAATCATTATGCTATTTTATTTTATTATGCAAGTAATTATACTATTTTGTTTTATTAGGCTACGTTAATAATTCTTTCTTATTTTATTAGGCAAGTAATTATACTATTTTGTTTTATTAGGCTACGTTAATAATTCTTTCTTGTTTTATTAGGCAAGGTTAATACTTCTATATATAAAATCCATTATTTAATCATTTAAAAACATATTAACTATTCATGTTCAAAGTGATTAAATTATGGGTCGTTACATCCTCCCCTCCTTAAAGGAAATTTCGTCCTTGAAATTAATCGGATAAACTTTAGATATCAAAGAACCTAAATGATATCATATATACCACACAAAAATATAAGGAAAGTGACCTTAACACAACCGATGAGTACACTAAAAAGAAACAACAAAATACAAACAACAACTACATCAACTCGGGATAAGAATCCCTAATATAGTCCTCAGTTTCCCAAGTACAATCTCTAACATCTCCACTCCACTGAACCTTAACAAGATTCACAATCTTCTTCCTTAATCGCTTTATATCTCGAGCAACAATACGAATAGGCTGCCGAAGAATGGTTAGGTTAGGCTGAACCTCCAAATCAACTTGTTGTCCTAGTTTTATTATCATCGAAGGGTTGTGTACATACTTACGTAAATGAGATACGTTAAATACGTTGTGCACATCTGATAGTCGATCTGGTAACTCCACTTTATACGCAAGTTTACCAATCCGGTCTAGTATGGGAAAAGGGCCAATATATCGAGGGGCTAACTTCCCTGTCTTCCCAAACCTTATGACACTTTTCAGAGGAGATACTTTTACAAATACCAAGTCCCCGACTAAGAACTCTAGATCCCTACGCCTTTGATCTGCATAACACTTTTGCCGATCTTACTCTTCCTTCATCTTTCTTCTAACATCAACTACCTTCTCATTGGCTTCTAAAATTATGTCTGGTCCAAGAACAAGTTTATCTCCAAATTCAACCCAACACGAAGGAGAACGACATGGACGACCATAAAGAGCTTCGAAAGGAGCCATACCAATGCTTGCTTGATAGCTATTGTTATAAGTGAATTCAACTAAGGGTAAATGATCTTCCCAAGAACCCCCGAAGTCTAGAATGCATGCTCGTAATAAATCTTCCAAGATTCGGTTCACTCTTTCTGTTTGCCCATCTGTTTGGGGATGGTAAGCTGTGCTTAGACTTAGCTCAGTCCCTAAAGCAGTCTGCAGTCCCTCCCAGAACCTACTAGTGAATATCGGGTCTCGGTCACTTACAATACTACGAGGAATCCCATGGAGTCTCACAATCTCCTTCACATACAAACTCGCCAGACTCGTAGCAGTCCTAGTCAGCTTAACAGGAATGAAATGGGCACTCTTGGTTAGTCGATCGACTATAAACCAAATGCCATCATTACCTCTTCTTGACCTACGAAGCCCATCAATAAAGTCCATAGAGATCTGCTCCTACTTCCACTTTGGGATCTCAAGTGGCTGAAGCAATCCAGCTGTCTTCAGCTGGTCACTCTTAATCTGCTGGCAGTTTGCACAACGACTCACAAAGATTGAAATATCTCGCTTCATCCCCTTCCACCAGAATACCCTCTTCATATCTTTGAACATCTTGGTCACTCCTGGATGAAAAGATAACTTTGAATGGTGGCATTCGGCTAACACTTCTTGCCTAAGTCCATCAAAATCTGGAACACAAATACGCCCATTCATTTTCTATATGCCCCGGAGATCAATCTTAAAGCTAGAAACAACACCTTCTTCAACATCTTTCTTAAGTCGAGCTAAAATAGGATCTGCCTCTTGACTAGATGCAATTCTCTCTAACAATACTAGCTTAACTTCTAGATTTGCAACCATTGCTACATTCCTACTCAATGCATCAGCAACGACATTTGCTTTTCTAGGGGTATAAAGAACCTCTGGATCATAAGAGGCGAGAAACTCCAGCCATCTCTGCTGCCTCAAATTCAAATCTTTCTGCGTAAAAAGGTATTTTAAGGATTTGTGGTCCGTGTATAACTCAAACCTTTCACCCAAAAGATAATGCCTCCACATCTTTAGTGCGAAGACAACAGCCAAAAGTTCCAAATCATGCGTAGCATAATTTTCTTATGCGGCTTTAGCTGTCGACTCGCATAGGCAATAATTTTCCCATGCTGCAACAGAACTGCTCCTAATCCGGTTCCACAAGCATCTCTATACACGGTTAAACCTTCGCTCCCATTTGGAATGGTTAAAACAGGAGCGTCGGTCAACTTGTTTTTCAATTCATCGAATGCTTGATCACACTTAGAAGTCCAAATGAACCTAACATCTTTCTTTGTTAACTTCGTCAGATGAGAAGCAACCTTCGAGAAGTCCTTGATAAACCTATGGTAAAAACCATCCAATCCCAAGAAACTTCTAACTTCCGTCACACTTTCGGGCTTCTTCCAGTCTTGGACCGCAACAACTTTAGCTGGATCCACCGATATACCTTCGCCCGAAATAACATGCCCTAGAAATCTAAGTTCAGATTTCCAAAAATGGCACTTGGAGAACTTAGCCTTCAACTCGTGGCTCCTTAAGGTATCGAGTACGACACAGAGATGATATTTGTGTTCCTCCTCTGTCTTTGAATAGATAAGAATGTCATCAATAAAGACAAGAACAAATTTATTAAGAATGTCTCGAAATACTCGATTCATTAGTCCACAAAATAAGCAGGTGCATTAGTCAATCCAAACGGCATAACTAACCACTCGTAGAAATTTTCAGGAGTTCGAAAAGCTGTTAAAGGAACATTCTCCTCTGCCACTCTTAATTGGTGGAAACCAATGGCAAGATCTAATTGAGAAAATATCCGAGCACCATGGAGTTGATCAAACATATCGTCATTTCTTGGCAAAGGATATTTATTCTTGATAGTCCTTTTGTTCAACTCCCGATAGTCTACACATAACCTTAGAGAATCGTCTGCCTTTGTAACAAAGACGACTGGCGATCCCCAACTCGAGGTACTACGTCAGATCAAGCCCTTCTGCAACAAGTCATAAGTCTGCCTTTCTAACTCCCTCTTCTCTTTTGGAGCCATCCTTCGTAAGGGTTGTACGATAGGTCTAGTTCCCGGAACCAAATCAATACGGAACTCGACTTCACGGTGAGGAGGTATACCTTGTACCTCGTCAAAAATATCTATGAAATCTCGAACAACCGGCACATCTCCAAGCTCCGCTTTAGTCACTTCGAGTGAATAGAGAAAACTGCTCATTAACTTCTTAGGCTCTTCACAACTAATATCAACACCAACATCTCCTGCATCACTAACTCTAACAAGCCTTCTACCACAATCCAAGATAGCTTTAAACTTAGATAACCAATCCATTCCCAACAACACTCCAAAACCCATAAACCCAAGAACAAACAAGTCAAAAGGAAAGAGATGATTTCGACAAGAAATAGGTACATTTAGACACATGGTGTCTAGATTTTTCGGACCTCCAATTGGGTTTGACACACAAAGAGGATTACTTATGATAACATATTTAAGGTTTAGTTTGTCCATTAGATCATAAGAAATAAAACTATGGGAAGCTCCTGTATCAAATAGTACCCTTACAGGAATATCATAGATGGATAATGTACCTTGCAACACTTGCTTCCCCTTTTTATCTGAAGAATTAGACGGTATCTCTTCAATGGTAAAAGTTTGTCCTTGAGATCCCTTTTTAGGAAAATGGCACTCATTCTTCATATGTCTTGGCTGGCCGCAATTAAAACATGTGGCAATTGGGCAATGGTTTGCAAAGTGGCCCATCTTATTGCACTTAAAACAAAGAATGTTGGCCAAGTTGGTCTGCTTCTTCTATGCTGGAGCGCCATCGTCGGGTTTCTTCCCCGCACCCTGCTTCTTTCCCTTAAACTTACGCTTGAAGTTTGGCTTACCTTCAACCGGTATAACCGATAAAGGCTTGGCACTTATTGTTGGTACTACGCCCTTCTGGACTCCTTCCTTAATATCAAGAGCCTCAAACCTCAAAGCCATGCTAATAATGTTGGTGAATGCACCCATAAGATGATTGGTCATTTCACGATGGAACTTTGGTCGCATTCCATTCACAAACATTTCATTTTTCTTGAGTGGTGTGTCTATCAATCCAAGTCCAAAATGGGACAAAGCATTGAACTTATGCTCATACCGCGACACGGTCATATCACCCTGCTTTAAGTCAATGAAACTTCTAAATAACTGAGTTCTTCCGGCTTCTGGAATAAACTGTGCTTCAAAAACTTCCTTGAACAGGGCCCAAGAAAACTCCCCTTCTGGAGTACTTGTTGTTTCTGAATCCCACCAATCCATTGCCGACTTTTGAAGTTGTCGCGATGCCAACAGCCATTTCTCCGCATCTTCCAACCGAAGATCTCCAAATATTCTTTCACAAGTTTGGAGCCACATCTGCACCCCAAGAATGTCTTCAGTCCCATAGAATGGTTTCCCACCCAAAGCGGTAAAATTCTTACACAAAGCTGCAAAGTTCATAGGGGTATGAACTTGCACTAGCATTTCCTCTACCGGATCTACAGCTGACATAGTAGCATTTCTAGGTACCCTGCCATTGGTATCCGTGCTAGTTCTAGATCCTCTCCTTCCTCCTCTTCTTGTATTCATTTTCTACTATCTGAACAAATAACAGGTATCTTTAGAATACAAAAATAGGATTAAAATGGTTCAAGGAAATAACACCAAAGGATCTAAAACTAGACTTTAGAGGATAAATATTATTATTATAAAAATTACAAATACGCTCCCTCAAGATTAACTCATTCTAGGGCATCACTTACCCTATCTCTGGTGAGTTGTACCCCAATCAGGCTAAGGCGTTCGCTCAACCGAAGCTCAGATACCAACTGTGACGACCCAGCTTTCTGACCCTTAAGAACGACACTTAATACATCCATGGTATTCATGTGTCGTTGCCCAAGTATCTGAAAGACGAGTTGCCATGGGGTAAAATATAAGAACGTAATAATAATCTCACAACGGAACGGTTAAATATAACATAAAAATAAGACAGTACATAAGGTTACTCCCCAACATGGAGTTATCAGAGTTACAACAAAAGTACTACTATCAGTCTAGGCAGTTATAACAACCTGCCTTTAAATATACATACATAGAGCCAACATCTCATAATAGCGAAAATAAATAGGTAGATAGATAAGGAGCCTCCTGCTCGTCCACCATCTTCAAAAGAGCCCAAAGAAACCTGTCATTTCTGGACTACTCAAATATAAATGAGTACCCGAACGTTTAGGGAAAACAACAATTCGGGTCAGACAATAAGTCTGGTATGAGTAAACTCCAAAAATAGAACACACAAAGTAACTAGTGAGACCACATCGCAAAAACGCAGAACGGGTTTTTCCCTCACAAGGACAACATCCAAGTATAAAATAATGGATACAGATAATTAAACATCGCGAAGAGTGCAATACGCTTCCTGATGAAATTAAGAAAGAATCAATCCAAAGATTTGAATCAAAAATAAGGAAAAGGAATTTTTCCAACAATGACTAGGAGGGTGCGCCCCCCTTATCGAAAGTATACCTCTAGAAAATATACTTGAGAACTACGATGGCTCTCGGAAACCTCCAAGCCAGACCCCGCCATCCTTACCGAGTATCCGAGTATTTCACATCTCCGTGCGCATACAACCGGAACCAATCTAGAGTAGATGTGAAAATACCCTAATGGGAGCAACCCCACATAGCTTGGCCCCCACTCGCTCTTTATTTAGTCATTTCCGATAAAGGATATCAATGCTCTAATTGAGCAACAAATCGTCTTAGATTGACGAAATAAAAATAAAAGGAAGAAGGGTATCGAAGTTGATAGTCAAGATATCGACTATCGGGGATAACAAAACGATCGTATATGGAAATTAAATATTATACTCTTTCAATACTTGGAAAATATCCATATACTTATCCCACCGGTATAAGCATATTCTCAAAACAATTAAGAGGATTTCATATTTCAAAAGCATACTTAGATGGGTCAAAAACAATTGTCTATAAGAAATGCAAATGTTTTGCATTATAATTATAAAGATCATTTATGTAAATCAAATCTCCTACACTTGTCACGTTTCCGATATTCTCAACTTACTCTATCCCTCGCCCAGAAACAAAGCCAGGTAAGTCAGGGCACTGGTTGCTCCTAGCCTTGCCTAGACACTTCGGTTCCAGATCTCACAGATAGAGAATCAATCTACTCATCGGCTTTTAGTGCCAAGTATAAGACTACTTACTTTCCATAAATAACTCATTTAAATTATTATATAAATTTTGAAGCTCCTTTAAAATACTTTAAATAAAGATTTAAAACTTCCATTCAAATCACAACTTAAACCCATCATCTTTAAAGGAGATTACAACCAAGAGGGGGTGAAGCTTCCTCTTAATCAAATGAGATAGCTAAACGGGGTGTTGTTTCCTTTTAACCAAAAAGTCACTAAATGTCAATCCTAAGTTAAAAAGTGGTGTAAGTTCCCTTTAACTAAACATCAAAGTTATTGCTCATAAACTGGCCGAGCACGAATAAAACAACCAAACAAGAATAAGAACATACTCATTATTATTAACAATTTACAATCAATAGTTAACACAACATTTATTAAAATGTGAATGAGTCAAAGGAAAGAGATTAAGATTACACTCACTGTAAAATAATTGAATTATACTCACAGAATAAGTTATACCCACTAAACTATGAAAACAAGGAATATACTCACAGAATAAGTTACATCCACTAAACTATGAAAACAAGGAATGTACTCACATGATAAGTTATACCCACTAAACTATGAAAACATGAAATATACTCACATCCTATTTGCTTTGATGGAGACTTGGAATACTTCACCTTTTAAAATGAATTTTAGTTCTTTTCTTTAGTTTTTTGAATGAAATAAAATGAGATATGGACTTGGCTATTTATAGGTGAAGAGAAGGGTACTTTAGTAATTTCCTATAGCCTAACCTGATTCAACCAGATTTTGGTCCAATAGAAGTTAGCCATATGGCATAATTTGATTCGACCATATATTGGTCCAATGGAAGCTAGCCATGTGGCATAATTTGATTCGACCATATTTTGGTCCAATAGAAATCCTTCTTATCAACTACGGCCTAACCTGATTTGACCAGATTTTGGTCCAATGGCAACCATCTGCATGGCATAACCTGGTTCGACCAGATTTTGGTCCAATGGCAACCATCCGCATGGAATATAATAATCATTATGCTATTTTATTTTATTATGCAAGTAATTATACTATTTTGTTTTATTAGGCTACGTTAATAATTCTTTCTTGTTTTATTAGGCAAGTAATTATACTATTTTGTTTTATTAGGCTACGTTAATAATTCTTTCTTGTTTTATTAGGCAAGGTTAATACTTCTATATATAAAATCCATTATTTAATCATTTGAAAACATATTAACTATTCATGTTCAAAGTGATTAAATTAGGGGTCGTTACACCGGTGCATGTTCAAAATTTGGAAACCCAAACCTTGGCCAATTGACCCTAATTAAATATATAATATTGCATATGGTTCGTGCTTTCTCCTATATTCTGGAAGGTGATCTGAGGCAGGACAAGGCGAGTGATGATGCTATAAAATTATAGGTGTATGGCGTGTGATGGTGATACGAAATGAGTGGATGGATGGAATGTGACGGCAATATAAAATAAATGGATAATAAATGGTTTGATTGCTATTATAAGTAATATGTGATATAATGTATAATACACATTACAGTACGATATGTGATACGATGGTGAACGCAGACAAGAACAAGACCGGGACACAAGTTAGGCGTCTTAAAATGTATATGGTAATATGGATATAGATTTGTGACACAAGTAGGTTTTCCAGGTAGTGTGGTGCTCCCCTGAAGGCTTTGGCGGACCAATATGGAGATGGATGTTAAGTGACAATTTAGGGCATAAGGCTAGTCCAGGGCGTGAGTCTAGTTAGTTAGAGCGAGGAGAACATGCGACCTGTAGGGCATGCGACTAGTCTAGACGTGAGTCCTATATACGATTTAAATGGTGGCGGACAATAAACACCCTGTAGGGCATAAGGCTAGTCCTGGGAGCGAGTCTGCATAAATACGATGATATAAAACTAGATATATATGGCTGTTAGTTATGATGTAATGATGGAATTTGTGGTGGCCGAACAATAGACTCACATCATGTTATAATATTATTTTTGTAGTATATGTAGAGTAGAGTATAGCTCACTCACTAAACTTATGTCTGACCCACTCCTATTTTTCCCTTTTATATATATCGCCAGATTAATGGAGTTCGGCGATAAGATAATATCAGAGATTTGGATTTATTGATGTGTTGTACATATGGAATTGGTCAATATTGCATTTGGAGGGTATTCTGTATTTGTAGGATTAGGTTATATATATGTTTGCTCATACATATGTATATAACACTCCAGTTGTATTACGGTGAGGTGACTATATTATTGATATATTATATTTGATCCATTTCTACTGTGAAACTCTGAAAGTGTTTAGGAGTCGTTAGGATTGTATCTGATATCTACCAATGACTTTGACTTTATATATATATAGAGAGAGAGAGTGATGACCAACCCTTTTAGACAGTTTAAATCAACAATGAACCACACATGTCTAACTCAAACCATTCAAAAGGGAGGATTGTCAATGAGATTTAATTAAAAAATAAGAGAAAAGAAAAAAAAACGTAGAATCACGCAGGGGAATGACAAAATATAATAATAAAATAATAGCTCATGAAGCTGTTTTACAACATGCATTTGATTACATAATTTTTTTACAACAAATCAGAGTACAATCAACAAACATACCAATAATGATGCAGCGGAATAATACTAATAATATATACAACAAACTCCATTTTCGTCCTCCAGAAATAATGTCTTCAACCCTGAAACTTAGGTTGACCCGAGCATAATGAAAAGACAAAACACTCGAATCGGAACTAAAGGTTCTTATGTAAGTTAATCACTAACAAGTAAATATGTGTGTAATTATTTCATAGATGTTTATGGGATTTTACATCTCTCATCTAGTGTATAACATGAGTGCAATAACTTAAGAGATGTTTTAGGATTTTCCATCTCCTAAGGATCCGTTAAACTATCTATATGTTGTAAGATACACTATATATGTAGTGTCTATCAATAAAATAAGTATTAAAATAGCGTTAAGGATTTACATTAATCCCCCTTAACACATTTTTAAGCGGTTGGCTATGTTGGTCCTGTTACACAACCCGTAACGTCAGTAGCTAGTGAGCCCGCTAAAGGTACCATACTTAAACAAAATCGTAGTGGGTGTGTATAAGGATAAAAGTATGACAAGGCACGTGAGGCAATGCCCAAGGTAGGATACTACCAGCTCGGGTCATAGGCTGGTGGTAACGCATCGTAGCCACGACCGTCCACCGCGTCCAACACCCCAAAAATCAAATCAAGGTGCACCAATCAAGCCAACATCAATATAGTAATACGAGAGGTGTGTTCGCTAGAGGTAGCTAGTCCATTTGATCCCAACAAGCAGTCTTGTCTTAGCTATTTCAAATTGGCACAAGTTCCAAGGCCATCCATCATCGTTCGCTTTCTTCAAATCCAGCAAACATTCACCAAATCCAGCCACTTCATTCTGGATCATCCACCACACACACAGTTGTTAAAGTGGTTCCAATATTGACAAATAGTATGTCAATTAAAGGCCTCGGTCCCTTTAACAATCAAACGTCATTTTTCACACCGGTTGGTTCTTTAACATTTCAAACGATTCATATTTGATATCAAAATATCATATCCACTTCATTTTAAAATACCGTAGTTACTCAAAATGTCATTTTCACTTGAAAATATCATTTCAAATTCTAACTTAGGTTATAACCTCATTTAACCACGTTCGCATTTAAATCAACGATTAAAATATAAACATTCCAACTTTGCACACTTTGAAATTTTAGAAAATAGTTTGCATAGTTTCAAATAGTTTAAATAGTCTAAAATAGTTTAAGGTAATTTAAATAGTTTAAAATTTTAAAACAATTTAATATAAAATGGTTTGAGTATTGAAAATGGTTTATATAGTAAAATAGTTTGGAAAATCAGAACAATTTGAGTATTAAAAAAATGATTTTCAAACAGTTTATATTAAAATAATTTATTTCGAAAATAATATCAAATCAAACCGTGTCTTTCCATTTCAACAAATCTGGGCCCATGTCCAAATTTGAAATCAACAAAATTCAAGTTACAATCTTTCAATTAAATTGACTCAATTTCAATTTAGTTTCAAATCAAATTGATTTCGATTTCGATTCGAATTAAGTTCAATTTTTGAAACATTCATTTTTTAACTTCAAATTCGATTCAATAATTCAATTCAATGATTTAAATTTCAATTCAATTCTTATTTTAAACCATTTCAATTCATATCTATTTCAAGTCCTATTTCAACTTACCGATTTAAATCGCCTAAATCAAATTAAACTTCATCGTTCAATGTAAGGTTCAAAATTTAAAATAATTCTATTTTCAAAATTAAAGTCATATGTCGACTATAACTTCACCTTTCAAATTCACTTCTTTTAAAACAATTTCTTTTACCTAATTTCATTTTCAACATTTCAAAGCTTAATTCAAAAATAATTCAATTCATATAAATCCATAATTTATTTCCTTTAAAATAATATCATTAACCCAAAATTCTAATTTCAATATTTTAAAACCAAACCAATCCGGTGTCATATATAATTTTCTACCCTATGGCCAAGTGATCAGTTATTTCAATTTTAGTCACATGGATGGATATATATCATTTCAATGCAAATCAAAGTGTCATAGGTATATATCATTTCAACATATTTCTTAATTTATTCGAAATAGTGCAAATAGCAGTTTATATGATGTCACTTAATATACAGAGTGATAACAGGGGTATTTAAAAATTAATAAACATCCAATCATCCAAAATGTCAACAAATAGACATCCATCACAATCAACATCCAAATCAGCCAATAAATCACAACAATTAACTAGTTTCGGGTATTTTACAAGCAATTCAATTTAAAATTCAAATTTAACCATCAATTCAAATTCTTATCATTTCAACCAAAGGTCAGTTAAATTACCAAACAACAGGCAATAAAAATAAATAACTTCACGATTTTAATCTAACTAACGCCAGAACCATTTTAGAGCGGGTTTAATCACTCATCTTTAATTTAAAGCCAAATACAATCCAATAAAATCCCAAAATTTCAATAGTCTCCAAACTCAACCAAACCAGTTTTATGTTGCTTGGAATTTCGATATGAATCCAACGAAAGAAACATCGTGCGAATCCGAGTTCATATGCAAAAGTTATACGAGTTAGAAGTTTGAAATTCAAAATTAAATTAAAATAATACATGGGCATAACCGTAATTACCAATATCCTCACAAACCCTAACTGAGCACACTCAACCCATCAGCCACCAGCATTGACCGCTGTTATCTCCACCTACATGCCACTATCAACCAATCGGACCACATTGCCGAACTCGCCACCTCCGGCCGCACCCTCGTCGAAGTCGCAGCACCGCCGCTCTCGTCGCAAGGAGCTCTGCTGCCGTGATCGAATTTTGGTCAAAAAACATGAAATTCCAGCAAAAAATAGAACATCAAGGTCAATCCAAACCGATAGATTGACTCCACACATCCTCCTCTACCCAGTGGTCATCTCTGATCGTCCCATCGTCGACGATCAACTGTTGATTTGCAAATCGCTACAACGGACGACAGAGAAAGATCACCAATTTTTAGACAAATGGACCTCCAATCAAAAAAATAACTGATAGATGCAGATTAGCTCATCGAGAGCTTCGTGGTGATATATTACATGATAGGATTGGAGCAGTTTGAATTTTTTGATTTGATTTGAATTTGGAATTGAAATTTAGGGTTTGTGTTATTCACCATTGAGGAGGAGCAGAAGAACTGAAACTATACGTATAGAAAATAGAATAGAAATCTGCTAGGGTTTATAATAGCCTATATATAGACAAAGATGAATAAGAATGGATAGAACAGATTGAATGGGTCAAAGAGATAACAAAGACCCGAAAAGTCCGTTTCATTCTTGAAACGAAAATAGGTCATCCAATATACCGAAATATTGGTTTTCAATATTTTTAAACTTAATAAACCAATTTCAAACCCTAATTCTAGTGTATATAGAACTTATGTGACGCCCCACCTCTATAACCACGCTAGCCAAGAACACTACGGAGTAATGCTGTCGACTAGCACGGAGAATAAGGCTGTTGAGGAACGACCATCCATGTAATTGCTTTGTGCGAGCACCGATATGTCAGATAATAAAACATGCATTTTGTTTCAAGAGGAAATCCGACATACCGATACAAACTCAAAACTACTACACAGTGGCTATATAAATCCTTCGGAAACAAATATAGAAATAAGCATAACATAAACCAGTCACAGATAATTCATATCACAAAGGAGGAAGAAGATATGAATATATAACTAACACATGAAAGTGTATTTCAGAGTAGCGGTCTAAAAAGATCTGTAATAACACAAAAGAATAGTTACAAGAACTACACAAAAGAACAAGTATACATCATGGAGTCTATATCTCAATTGCATACAATCCAAAAACTACTAATCTAAATAGTTAACCAAAAGTCAGAGAAATCAATCCCAAGTGAGAAGTCAAGCTGAAGCACCTGTAACATCTTGGTCTGACCCGAGTATTATTTAATAAGAAAATAATAAATGGATCAGTGTATCTATAAATATCAGATGAAACGATATAGAATAAGAGATATGACTAAACACATAATAATCACAATGCCAAGTTGTGATATATATATATAAGTAATTGAAAATCAACAAGAGATTACTCGATATCACCAAATCTACGCAAGAATCAAAGGAAATGTCATACTCCTTATTTCGTTCACCCAACCATAAATATTGACGATTATATCAATGTCAATCACAAAAGTCAATGACACACAAATTCACCAATGCACAAATATTGATAAAACTTATCAATGGAAATCACGAAAATTGGTGAAACACAAATTCTAGAAATCATCTCAAGAAATCTAGTCAATGACACACGAATTCACCTATGCACAAAAATTGATAAATCATATCAATAGAAATCACAAAAATAGGTGAAGAAGAAATTCCAGAATTCGACACACGAAATCCAGAAATCACAAGAAAAGGGGGGAGGCCTATCACACGAACGGGAGCATAAAAACTCACCAACATATGTATCACACGAACGAGAAGCTATCTCATGGTAGCTAGCCATTAATTTTTGACACACGAACGGCCCGAAGGCCATGGGGAGCTACCCCACAAATTTGAGTCGAAACTCCACAAAACGGGGTTTAGTCTCCCTCGCAGACAAAGAGACATCGCACATTGCTAGTCTAAACTACAAAGATGATCGTCATGATCAACAAGAAGTGTCAATTACACTAAGCTAGTAAATATATGAGTTTAGCTTCATGTCCCATAACCACTTGCTTAACTTAAATATTTACGAACAAACTGTAGATCTCCACTATAAAATTGTCACAAGAGATTCAATCGAACAAGTCTAAGAATTAACCGACGAAGTAAACGCAAGCGTTTCATACCACTCGTTTTACTAAGTTGTTTAATTAGATTTCTCATACGAGTGAGGTAAAGGTTTGTATATACTAATAGATTGGAAAACGGTTTAAGAAACGAGCTTTGTACTAAAATAGTGTTGAAATCATTTGAAGAAAGAGTTTTGATATTTACTACTAGTATAGAAACCTTTATATTTTTAAAGTGACAAATCACAAAGAAGACTGTAGGAACAATCAATCACTAAAATTCACATGTGAATAAAAATCCAATGAAACCGATAAAGAATCCACCGAAATGGATATTCAAAAATCCCTAAAGAGGAGTCATCAGAATCATAATAAATGATAACAACAAATAGGAAACAACACGAATCGATTAAAGTTGGAAATTCAAGCAATTAGGCGAAATAGGCAAAATTTCATCAGGTCGGTCGGCCGGCAGCAGAGCTCGGTCGACCGGACCCTGTTCCAAAAAAGTCTCGGGAAGCAGGTCGGTCGGCTGAGCCCTATAGCCAGTCGACCGGACCAGAGACAGAAAGGTGCCTATGCACCATAGTAGCAGGTCGGTCGACCGGCCACAGGGCTCGGTCGGCCGAACCTGTTCCCAGTCCCTTCCTAGCCCATTGAATACAATGGCCAATCACTACCAAATTGCAACCGTACGAGCATCGGCACTAAGGATTTATGCCAATCGACTACCCGGCCCTATGAGCTCCTTGTTGCATCACCAAAAACACATTTGAACATTAAAGCTATGGTTTTTTAAGAATTTGGCTTTCAAAACACCAAAATTGGAATATTCACAAAACCATTCCAAACCAAAAGCAAATGCATACGAATAACTGTTAGGAATTCATACCTAACAATCGAAGATAAATATAAGCATAGATGTGAGATAAAAATCACACCTTTGAACCCAAACGATTGAAGAAGAAGCTTAAAAGCAAAGGAGAATCAACCACTCTTCAAATCCAACTCAAGAAGCTTGATTCTAAGCTAAAAAGAGAAACATTTTCCAAACTAGGTTTAGGAATTTTCTGAAATCAAAGAGAGGAAGAGTTGGAGAAGAAGAAGAGAAGCTTATCAATGGGTTCTTCTTGAGTTTGGAGCTAGAAATTGATTTGCAAATGGAAACTAGGGGTTTGGATTTCTATTTCCCATTCTCTTCCACCATTAATCTCTTTAGAACTGAAATTAGAGGAAGAGGGAGTGAATGAAGAGGGGGGTTTCAGTTTGGGGTATTAAGTTAGAACATTGGGCTGAACCCAACCTAAACCCAAAGCCCAAGTGAAAAGTAGCAAAATTCTACTTTCTCCAAACATATCGAAGCTTATACTCGAAAAGGTCGCAAATGGCATTTTAAACTCAATGGGAGTGGTACCGAGTCCTAATTCGACCGTATGCAAAAAGTAGCTTTTCAGACTAAATTCCGAGTATCAATAAAATATTTAAATAAAATATTTAAATATAAAATCAACAAATATGCGGGTTGTTACAGACTCCCCTCCTTAAAGAAATTGCGTCCTCGCAATATTTAAGAAGAAGATATATAGTAACAACCATAAAAGCATATTCAACACAAAAAAAGTTTGAAATAAGAAGTTCACCTCAAAGAGCACGAGAAAGTAAGTCCGGATGTGTTCGCTCGATGAACTCTCTAGATTCCCAAGAACAATCCTTAGGATTTAAAGACCATTGAACTTTAACAAGCGGAACATCTTTATTTCGAAGTCGTTTGACTTCCGAACCAATAATACGAACATGATGCTGCTCATAAGTTAAATTCGGTGAAATTTCAATCTCTTTCACAACACCAGGCTCAAGAATAGAATCGGAATCTCGAAGACACTTCCGAAGTTGAGAAACGTGAAACACATCATGGATAGCAGAAAATTGAGCCGGTAATAAAAGGCGATAAGCCATGGAACCAATACGTTCAGCGATAGGAAATGGTCCAATGTATCGAGGCGCTAACTTTCCCGATCGACTGAAACGTACAACACCCTTCATAGGTGAAACACGAATAAAAACAAGATCTCCAACAGAAATTTCTAATTTCCTTCTTTGGTTATCGGCATAGGATTTCTGTCTACTCTGGGCTTCTTTCATCCTATGTCGAATAAGTTCAATCTTTTCTGTGGAATCACGAATAAAATCTGGACCTAAAACCAGCCTCTCACCGGCCTTAAGCCAACAAGAAGGACATCGGTATGGCCTTCCATAGAGTGCCTCGAAAGGTGCCATACCAATAATAGATTGGAAGCTATTATTATAGGAAAATTCAACAAGAGGAATATGGTCTTCCCAGCTTCCACAGAAATCAAGCACACAAGCACGAAGAAGATCTTCAAGAGTTTGATTCACACGCTCGGTTTGTCCATCAGACTGGGGGTGATAAGCGATGCTAAAATTAAGCTTCGTTCCTAAAGCTTTTTGAAGACTCTTCCAAAATCCACTAGTAAACAATGGATCACGATCACTAACAATAGAAGTAGGAACTCCATGCAATTTAACAATTTCTTCAATAAAAAGTTTGGCCAAAAGAGGTACGGTCCGATTGGAACGAATGGGAATAAAATGGGCGGATTTAGTAAGCCTATCAACTATAACCCATAAGCTATCATGACCCGAACGAGAACGGGGAAGGCCGTCTATAAAATCCATCGAAATTTGATCCCACTTCCAAATTGGAATTTCTAAAGGTTGCAATAATCCACCGGGCCTTTGATGTTCGGCCTTAATGAGTTGGCAAGTCATGCAACACTTAACAAAGTTAGCAATGCCAAGTTTCATTCCCTTCCAATAATATAGTCTCTTCATATCCGCGTACCTTTTACTACTACCGGGACGAATGGAAAATTTAGAGCGATGAGAATCTTCTAAAATATCTTTACGAAGATCGCCAATATTTGGTACGATAAGGCATACCAAATTTCCGAATGCCGCCATGAGAATTAATATCAAAGTCTTTCAAACCTTCAATATCAATTCTATCCTTAAAATTTTGGCCAAGAAGAGCCAATTCGGGATCTAGCCCTTGAGCTTCAAGAATGCGGTCTAAAAGAGAAGGATGAGCCTCAAGGCTACATAAAATAAATGATGAGCATAAATCGGATACGCGATCTCGAATCTCACAAGTGGATAAGATCTCGAGGTCGTTCCGTTCAGATATCATCATAGAAACAACAGCTTGTTGTTTACGGCTTAGAGCATCGGCGACACGATTACCCTTACCGGGGGTAGAAAGAATATCAAGATCATAAGGTGCCAGGAACTCGAGTCGACATGAAGTTCCTTATGAGAAAATAAATATTCCAAAGATTTATGATCGAGGAGGAGAACAAATTTCTCCCCCAAAAATGATGATGCCAAATTCTAAAAACGAAAACAATAGGCGCGAGCACTAGATCATGAGTGGCATACCTAGTCTCAATCGGCTTTTAATGATTTAGAAGCACAAGTGATAGCACGTTATCTTTTGCAAGAGAACGAAATCCAAACCAATATGATTAGCATTGGTAAAAAGATAAAGTCTTGCTTCCCTTCGGGAATCACAAGAATAAGAGTATCGAAAAGAAAGAATTTCTTTTAAATAATCTTCTTTCCTGAAAAGTTAAAACTTTCAAAATTACATTTATCTTTATGTAATAATCTTTCTAGAAAAATTTACATTTTTAAAAGTCAATTTATTGTGGCTGACTGTCTCGTCAAAGCGTTTAGGAAATTCCTATCGATAACGTTGATCAAGCGCATCGACCAGAATTCTTAAAACACTAAATGGGCAATACAATCACAAAATCATCTATACTTATAAATAAATCTTATGAAAAAGATTTGTAAAATTTTTTAAATTGCTATTTTCATCCAAAACCAATAAATACAAGAATGGTCTCATAGAAATATTCATAGAATACTCGATTTATAAAATGGATGAAATAAGCTGGACAAGCTGAATGACATAATAAGTCGTTCGCAAGAATCATAACGAGTGCGGAATGCGGTAAGGGGAATGCTAACCTCCGAAAATCGTAGCTAATGAAAACCGGTGGCAAGGTCTACCAGAAAAGTCCTTAACACCACACAAGATATTGCTTAGGTGATGATCCTAAGACAAACTCAAAATTACCGGGAAATTCTCAAACTACATGAATGAGAGAAACAACATTTTCCTCATCATGCGGGCTTAAAGAATAAAATGATGCCATCAAGTTGGAATCGAAATCACAAACGAAAAATAGAAATCTTCTTAGCAGATTAAGAATGTCGAAGATAAGTAGTCCACTAGAGACAAAGTATATGGCCTCATAATGATTAAGCCAAACCTTTCACACAAATCGATTCCGAAGCCTAAGTAAAAATATCGGCTCGGAAAGAAAAATCACATAAAATAATTTCGACATCAATAGAAAGTAAGTTGAGTGTTGCGGATCCACCATCCGGATTCACAATTCCCAAAGAAGACATCAAGCACAAAATATTCAAAGAAAAAGAATCGACAAGTTCTTTTGATATAAAAATAATGAGATGAACCCATATCAAAAAAGAACTCAAATAGAAAGATCACGATATAAAACAATAGCATCAAGGATTGAATGTAAAATACCTTGACCAAGAGAAGTGTCACAAGGGGCTTGCACGACTTTCAACTTTCCCTCCCTCTTGCAAGGGAGTTTGGGACATGTAGATAAGTAATGACCCGAGCCTTTGCAATAGCGGCAATAGAGGGATTTCCAGCACTTAATTACATAATGGTCCGTGGAACCGCAATTGTAGCTTTGTTTACGACTTGGGGTAGGAGTCTTGGCTACCGAAGTTTCTTGTTCCACCCTCCTCTTGCTTTGAAGTATGGGGCATACAGAAATATGATGACCTATATTTTTGCAATAGCGACAAAAGAGTGGCTCCGGACACTCCTTTGCATAGTGGTCCTTAGAATTACAATTGTAGCATCGTCCATGATTAGGGATTGGAGTCTTTGCTACAAAAGTAGTTTGCTTCACTCTCTTATTGGGATTAAGGCTCTTTAATATGCCTCTTCTTGGAAGTCCCGATATCACAAACACTTTCTTTACCAACCTCTCTATGAAGAAGAGTAACATCCACAAGCTGACTGAAAGAAACTTCAAGTTTCAAAGGTAGAACCATTTCGGGGTTCTTACTCAAAGCATAGATAAACTCTTGATTCTTTACAAGATCCAAAAGTTGTTGGGCAGACATGAATGCGCCATCCAGAGAAGGGCTACTGGATTGACCAGCGCTAGGACTGCTAGAACTAACCATTTCTCTTCCTTTAGAAAAGAAAGAAGGAGAAAAGTTATTCTCAAAATAAATATCAAGCAATCTTGATAGATAAAATAAGGAATCATAAAAGAAAATAGGATAGGACGGTATGAAGACCCTAATAAAATCCTAAAGCACGACTCCTAAGAAAGACTTAGGACATGATCCTTGCTAGATTATTCTACATTGTTCCGAAGTTTGGCTCTGATACCAAGCTGTGACGCCCCACCTCAATACCCACGCTAGCCAAGAACACTACGGAGTAATGCTGTCAACTAGCACGGAGAATAAGGCTGTTGAGGAGCGACCATCCATGTAATTGCTTTGTGCGAGCACCGATATGTCAGATAATAAAACATGCATTTTGTTTCAAGACGAAATCTGACATACTGATACAAACTCAAAACTACTACACAGTGGCTATATAAATCCTTCGGAAACAAATATAGAAATAAGTATAACATAAACCAGTCACAGATAATTCATATCACAAAGGCGGAAGAAGATATGAATATATAACTAACACATGAAAGTGTATTTCAGAGTAGCGGTCTAAAAAGATCCGCAATAACACAAAAGAATAGTTACAAGAACTACACAAAAGAATAAGTATACATCATGGAGTCTATATCTCAATTGTATACAATCCAAAAACTACTAATCAAAGTAGTTAACCAAAAGTCAGAGAAATCAATCCCAAGTGAGAAGTCAAGATGAAGCACCTGTAACATCTCGGTCTGACTCGAGTATTATTTAATAAGAAAATAATAAACGGATCAGTCTATCTATAAATATCAGATGAAACGATATAGAATAAGAGATATGAATAAACACATAATAATCACAATGCCAAGCTGTGATATATATATATATATATATATATATATATATATATAAGTAATTGAAAATCAACAAGAGATTACTCAATATCACCAAATCTACGCAAGAATCAAAGGAAATGTTATACTCCTTATTTCGTTCACCCAACCATAAATATTGACGATTATATCAATGTCAATCACAAAAGTCATTGACACACAAATTCACCAATGCACAAATATTGATAAAACTTATCAATGGAAATCACGAAAATTGGTGAAACACAAATTCTAGAAATCATCTCAAGAAATCCAGTCAATGACACACGAATTCACCTATGCACAAAAATTGATAAATCATATCAATAGAAATCACAAAAATAGGTGAAGAAGAAATTCCAAAATTCGACACACGAAATCAAGAAATCACAAGAAAAGGGGGGGCCTATCACACGAACGGGAGCATAAAAACTCACCAACATATGTATCACACGAACGAGAAGCTATCTCATGGTAGCTAGCCATTAATTTTTGACACACGAACGGCCCAAAGGCCATGGGGAGCTACCCCACAAATTTGAGTCGAAACTCCACAAAACGGGGTTTAGTCTCACTCGCAGACAAAGAGACATCGCACATTGCTAGTCTAAACTACAAAGATGATCGTCATGATCAACAAGAAGTGTCAATTACACTAAGCTAGTAAATATATGAGTTTAGCTTCATGTCCCATAACCACTTGCTTAACTTAAATATTTACGAACAAACTGTAGATCTCCACTATAAAATTGTCACAAGAGATTCAATCGAACAAGTCTAAGAATTAACCGACGAAGTAAACGCAAGAGTTTCATACCACTCGTTTTACTAAGTCGTTTAATTAGATTTCTCATACGAGTGAGGTAAAGGTTTGTATATACTAATAGATTGGAAAACGGTTTAAGAAACGAGCTTTGTACTAAAATAGTGTTGAAATCATTTGAAGAAAGAGTTTTGATATTTACTACTAGTATAGAAACCTTTATATTTTTAAAGTGACAAATCACAAAGAAGATTGTAGGAACAATCAATCACTAAAATTCACATACGAAGATGTGAATAAAAATCCAACGAAACCGATAAAGAATCCACAGAAATGGATATTCAAAAATCCCTAAAAAGGAGTCATCAAAATCATAATAAATGATAACAACAAATAGGAAACAACACGAATCGTTTAAAGTTGGAAATTCAAGCAACTAGGCAAAATAGAAAAAATTTCATCAGGTCGGTCGGCAGGCTACAGAGCTCGGTCGACCGGACCCTGTTCCAAAAAAGTCTCGGGAAGCAGGTCGGTCGGCTGAGCCCTGTAGCCAGTCGACCGGACCAGAGACAGAAAGGTGCCTATGCACCATAGTAGCAGGTCGGTCGACCGGCCACAGGGCTCGGTCGGCCGAACCTATTCCCAGTCCCTTCCTAGCCCATTGAATACAATGGCCAATCACTACCAAATTGCAACCGTACGAGCATCGGCACTAAGGATTTATGCCAATCGACTACCCGGCCCTATGAGCTCCTTGTTGCATCACCAAAAACACATTTGAACATTAAAGCTATGGTTTTTAAGAATTTGGCTTTCAAAACACCAAAATTGGAATATTCACAAAACCATTCCAAACCAAAAGCAAATGCACACGAATAAGTGTTACGAATTCATACCTAACAATCGAAGATAAATATAAGCATAGATGTGAGATAAAAATCTCACCTTTGAACCCAAACGATTGAAGAAGAAGCTTGAAAGCAAAGGAGAATCAACCACTCTTCAAATCCAACTCAAGAAGCTTGATTCTAAGCTAAAAGGAGAAACATTTTCCAAACTAGGTTTAGGAATTTTGAAATCAAAGAGAGGAAGAGTTGGAGAAGAAGAAGAGAAGCTTACCAATGGGTTCTTCTTGAGTTTGGAGCTAGAAATTGTTTTGCAAATGGAAACTAGGGTTTTGGATTTCTATTTCCCATTCTCTTCCACCATTAATCTCTTTAGAACTGAAATTAGAGGAAGAGTGAGTGAATGAAGATGGGGGTTTCAGTTTGGGGTATTAAGTTAGAACATTGGGCTGAACCCAACCTAAACCCAAAGCCCAAGTGAAAAGTAGCAAAATTCTACTTTCTCCAAACATATCGAAGCTTATACTCGAAAAGGTCGCAAACGGCATTTTAAATTCAAGGGAGTGGTCACGAGTCCTAATTCGACCGTATGCAAAAATTAGCTTTTCGGACTAAATTCCGAGTATCAATAAAATATTTAAATATAAAATCAACAAATATGCGGGTTGTTACAACTTAGCTTTTAAAATCGGATTATATTCATGTAAATTCCTTTAATTGATTTCTACGCATTTCGAGCTCGCACAATCAAACGATACACTACAAGAAATCTGACCTTTACTCACCAAAATATATGGGTAGGTAAAGATAACCTTTATCTACCAATATATAATGGTAAGATTTATTGGTAAGTAAATATTGCCAAAGTAATAACATTTTGAAAGGATGATTATTTACTAATAAATATAATAAGTAAAAAGTGTTACCTTCGCATATACTAGAGGGAAACTTTTTTGCAACTGGTGCCTGTATTTCCCTCCTATCATTTTAACTTTTTATCAAAAATGACGCTGAGTTGTGTGATGACGTATCAAAAAAACCCTACGCCGGCAATTTCGTTTTTGGAGTGAAGATTTCGTTTGCACATCCTGGCAATGTTCCTTGTGAAAACACTTATATAATAATTATTTTGAAATATGAAATAATTAGCAATTAATAATTAACAAACGGTAATTAAATTTTGAATAATTAATACTAGATATTCACTAATTATTATTAGAGGATTTTAGCCTTAAGGAAAAAGTTAGAAAAAAATTTAGTTTCAGAGACAAGAAGTTTGTTTTTTAGGCTGAAAGACACTTTTTAGTGTAAATCACACAATGATAGTTGTAACTATCATTTTCAGTTTACACTAAAAAGTGTCATTCAGACTAAAAAGCAAACTTGTTGTCCTTAAGACTATTTTTTTTTTCAACTTCTTCTTTGTGTCTATTTACCTGTTATTATTAATAACTAATCATTTATTAATAAGTTTTCATATATTGCCATTTTTTCAAACGAATGACTATCTAAATGTATGTGTTGCATTTTTTCTTAAAAGTTTCACAATTTCATACCAATATGTTATCATTCAAAATGGCTAAAACTTATTCTTCCCATTTTGTTAGAGAAAACACAATCCATAGCATCCCCTTCGGCTACAGATCTAACCGTTTATTTTAAATCAAATCCGCGTGTTTACTTTTGACTGGCCACACTATTCCAAAATTTTGTACTTAACCTGAGCAAAAGTTGCCGCAAACTTTTTACGTTTTGGAGGCAAACCTATTTGTTTGCACTTTGAGGTGGTAGACACTTCACCGTCTTCTCCTTCCATCCATCTCCGGTCCCAAAAATAATCGAAACCCTAGAAATAATTTTATCCATATCGTCCCCAACTTTTTTTCGTCGCTTGTCTCCGAAATTTCACCTTTGCCTCCCAAATTCCACCGTCGCCTCCTAAATCGAAATCTTTCATCTCAAAACCTACAGAGGGGTAGCGTCATCATCACATAACTTCACTTGCAACAGCTCGATTTCAACAGCCTCATCCGACTTTCCCATAACCCGCTTCAATCTCAAAAAGTGAACGGTTGGTTTCCAGGTGCGAGCGATGGTCGGATTTATACCGAACTTGAGCTTTTGGATTAACAAGTTGGACATTCCTGACCTGTTTGTTATCAAATCAGGTCCTCCTAAAACTATTATTTCCAAATATAATCGCCCACTTGAGTCGAATTCAGATGAGCTCGCAACATCAATTTTGTATCACCTGCCTTACTGCCACCTGATCGATTTGCCTAATGCTTGCGTTGCCGTGCCGTTATTCGGTTGTAGTTTTGGATTCCAGATCTGAAGATTGTTGTTATTGTATTGCAATGCTTGGCGTTGAATTGCTTGTGTGAAAATGAGTGCGGCCTTATTGACATTGATTTTGGTGTCGTTCTAGCCTCTAGGGTTCCGGAGATGAGATTTAAATTTTTTTTTGAACGAGATACTGCAAATTTGACCCCCTTTGTATAATTCATGTTCTTCCTCTATTTTCTTGACATAACGACGCATGATTGCATGTGTTTTTGATAAAATAAATGCTCACACCTCTAAAGTAAGTTTTGTTCATTTGAATTTAGCACGATTGGTATAGTAGTTTTGTGGTAGGTTGAGATGTTTGGTTAAGAATATTATCGACTGTTGAACTGATCCTTGCTGTAAATAAGGTTGCAACTGAGCTTTATGAGCTATGCATATGGTGCTTATAATGAAGATTAGCTACTTGGATCTTGTAAGTTTCTAGTTCACCTCTATTTGTTTATTTCCCAAAACTAAATTATGAAGTGGGGTTTCGATGGAGGATTAGTTGCTGTTATTTTCAAAACGGTAATGTGCTGATATCGATATCGACTTTTATTAACATATAATATTATATCGTGATTTGAAATTCTTGGTATGCAAAATCAGTTTTTTAACTATTATTTTTACTGGAATATAACTTTTGAAAGCACACAAGACTTGTTAACACGAGCATTATTTCAAAGATATTCCAGCCTTGGTAAATTTGCTGACTTGCCATGATCATTTGAAATTTTTTGGAGTTAGGTAGCGTTTGTTTTGGGAAAGAAGGGTTGATAAAGTTCAGAACTAGACAGAATCAGAATTCAGAAGATTTGAAAGTAGTTTGATGTAAAAAAGCATTTAGAAGTAATTGAATCATTTGCTATATTTTCAATCAGCAAAAATATATTGCTTATTCCGAGTAAAGGATCTGATTTACCCCACAGTATCCTTCCAATGCATAAACAACACTTTTTAACATCATCCCTCCTCCATTACAATATCGTAACACCTCAAATAGAGCTTAACGCAGAATTGTTAACTAATAAATGTTGAATATTTTCTATGTTTATTGAGGTTCTTAATTCATAAAAAACATTCTAAGTAAACATAAACTTGTATTTGTTAACAATCACTTTTTAACAAATGATTGACGATAAGTGGCAGGATTTCTTATTTCAGACAAAAAAAAGCCTAGTTTTGAATAATTACTAACTTAATGAGCAACATTCGAATAGGAAAAATCTCCAACAAAATTGGTTGAAATCCAACACTGATAATTTATGGAATAAAGCATCAACATATTGAGTACCCTCAATCCCATTTTTCTTCTGCAGAATATTGGTTCTTAGTGTATGTCAAAACCACTAACAATGATTCAAGCTAGAAGCCTTGCCAGTTGCGATTAGTAGTCATTAAAATCTTTGAAATGCGTAGTCTTCGACTTCTATATTTTTTTCACAATAGATGACATCGTAGAACTATGTGGATGTATGCTAACACCTATGGCCATCATTTTCTTGAAAAAAGCATTCTTAAAACTTATGCTAGGTGCCAAAATGAATTACAAAATGGAATGGAGGAGGGGAGGGGGTGTAATCTATCACTGTACACAATTTGATTCTAATTTTAGCCTAAAAATATTCAAATCTACATGAATATACATTTTAATTGAGTGGGACTTGAGAAGATATCGTGGCATTTGATTTGCAACCCTAGTAGGTAACTGTAACAAGCTTTTCCTTGGAGTTTTACTGAAGTTTTTTATAACAAGGAAAATAAACTTGTTTCAAAATGTAAGATATAAAAAAAGTTCATAAAATCCAAGGCAAGATGTTTGGTTTCTCCTAGAGAGTTATATTTGCAATAAAAACAAAACAAATGTTAATTTGGCAATGTGGTTACTAAAACGCAGGCTCTGAAAGGAGGCATGAGAGAGAAAGTTGTCATGGCCACCAAGTTTGGCATCAACTTTGGCGAGAATGTAATAGGAGTTCGTAGAGACCCCGAGTATGTGAGGAAGAGTTTTCTTCACTATCAGCATCGAGTTGATACATGTGTCCCCATAGAAGTTACAGTAAGTATTTTGATCCTTATTTCCATATTTTATTGGTTTCAATTTGTGCTGCTGGAGCTTTTAAGTTTGAAGTATTAATCATGACATTAAAAATTATTATGATCCCATGAGTAAGACCTAGTCAGTTTCATATTTTATTTAAGCAACTCAGCTTCAAGCAACATGTTTTTCTTATGGATAAAATAATATCAATATCACATATACATTTCTCATTCATGACACCTCCTAGAAAAGATGTTACTTGATATGCTTAGCATACATTTTAGGCCATAAAGCATTCGGCTTTTAAGAAATTTCCATAGCCGAACTGTAACTATGTTCCTAAAATAATGCACATGAGCATAAACAATATACTAGTACTTAAGAATTTATTCTAAATCATTTATCATGGTCGATATGAGTTTATCTATACTTTAGTTTTTCAAATGTACTCTGATTAATATACAACTCAAAACTTTATAATTTTATTTTTATTTTTGTTGCATACGCTTGCTTGTTCATCATATATAGAGGTTAATTATTCTAACCATTTTCTTTTATCAAGTTTGAGTGTATGAGAAATTTATCACTTATTCTCAAGTTGATTGATTATAAATAACTAGTTGATACGTTAGGAGATTGCTATTCATGCCAACTATCTAAAAGAATCGGTTCACTTGGCTTTTGAAAATCATCTGTCTAGCTCAAAATGCCAAGATAGTTGATACAACTTCAAATTTAGTTCGAATAAGTTGCGTTGTGGATATTCTTGCACTTATGCACTGATGGATATTACGTCTTTAATATTTTCACATACGATCATTTGTTCATGATAAGTAATCCTGCTAGTATGCTTATAGTACATCATTCTTTTCGCTCTTTTCTTTTGTATATTACTATAATATTGTACTTATATTTGCAATTCATGATATATTTACACATCCAAGGAGAGTTGGATAAGATGGAAAAGATTTAATGTATTGTCTATGAATATAACCCCGTGCTTTGTTGAATTGCATAAATTTGCTTGTTGATCAACCTATTACCTGTAAAATGTTCGCAATTATACCCTTAATCTTTATGGTGCAATTGACTTCATTGTTAGAAGTTGGACAACTGACTGATTCCATAGACTTTATGTAACGTTCCCGGATTTAAATTGAGTATGAATTGATAATTAATTTCATTTCTGAATAAAATTGTGAAGTAATTGGTGGTTAATATAAATTTTAATGTAAATTTTGAATTAATCGAGAATTAAATTGGATATGATGTTAAACAAAATATTTAAATAGATTTTTAATTATATAAAAATGAAATGAACATATTAAATAATTCTAGAATTTTGTAAACTAAATATATATATATATATATATATATGTATGTATGTATATATAAAATATAAACTATTGAAATAAATATATAAACAAAATACAAAACAATTTGTATGTAAGATAAAATAAATACTTAAGTTAGAAATAAAAATTAGATGGACATAAGACAAAATATATAGTTATGTAATAATATAAGTAAACCCATGAATAAAATTTTAACAACATATTAACTATAGAAATTTATATATATTTTTAAGCAATAAGACATACAAGACTATTAAATGTTTAGGTTGGGAATAGAAAAATAAATATAAATATAAATAAGCTATATTGTAGAATATAAAGCAAAACAATATGACTAAAGTAAAGAAGAAAAACAAAAAAAAGCATGAAGACAATACAATATATTTCAAGTATATATCAAAAGTCTGGAAACAAAATTATCTAAGTATCAAAATCAAAGCCTGCAAAAGTGTTCATGCACAAGTAAACAAAGAAAAAAAAGTATATGTAGAAAGTACAAAAAAACAAGCAAACTGTACATACGTATTAACAAATAGCATAGGCTGTAAATCAAATAGAACAAGCATGTAATGCCATCTTCTCAGCATGTACAAAGATCAAATCAGCCGAACAAGCATTGTTTGGTCAACAAAATATAAAAAAAATAATCTGACTTAAAAGAAAGTAAGCCTATACAAAATAAGATTTCCTATACAAAATAAAATATACAAAATCTTGTACCTGATATTGTACAAAACTGTTTCCACATATTTATATACATCCATATTAGTAGTTGTTCGTTCAAAACAAAACTTAAGCAAGCCAGTAAAAAGAAATTCAAAATTGAGAACCCAAAGCAAAAAAAAATCGAGCCTGAGACAACTTCAACTTGAAAGCAGATGTGGATTGGAGTCTGCAACCTGTTTGAAGCTTTAAACAAATTCAAAACTATCAAAGAAAATAAAATGCCTGTCTCTGTTCTTCTTTTCAGACTTGTGAGTAAACTCCTACCTAAACATACTCTTTTTTGTTTGTTTATTGATGCTGTGAGTAAACACAATTTTTTTTTTAAAAAAAAAACTTAAACAATTCATTCAATTCAATTCAAATCAGAGAAATCAAAAAGAGGGCTTCAGCTTGAAATTATCATAGCTAGTTTCAATGGAAAAGCAACTCTGTTCTTTCTTTTTAGAATCCGAGGTGAGTAACATCACTTTTCAATTTAAAAGTATCTGTTATCTGTTGCATATTAATTTCTGGGAAATGAATATGTTTTGGGGTGAGATTTTATAAATGAATTATCTGTTGATGTGGCTGTACAAAATATGTACATGTCTGTTTTTCTGAAGAATCCATGGTTCTTTGATTTTCAAGCTTCTATTTGATTTAAAATTCTATCTCTTGATTTAGTTTAGGTTTGGATTTGAGACTTTAACAAAATCAGATTTGTTCCATCATAAATTATAGATTAAAATTTTACTTAAGTCAAAACAAATTTGAAATGGTCCTAGAAAATCAAAATAACTGAGCAAGTTCAAACATACATGAAATTTCCATCATCCTGTTTCCTGAATTCAGGAATATAAATTGAATCTAAAAACCAAAACATGATTTTTAAAGTTAAAATCAAAATTTTTAGATAAAGGAGAGGAAAGCATTTTGGGAATGTCGAAAATTCATAATATTGGTAACCCTTGGCGATCCACTGCCTCGTGATGGTCGAAGTTGTGGCTGGTGATGGAGGAGCGAACGAGGGTTCGGGAAAAAAAATGATCGGTGGTGCTTACGATCACCGTGGAGGTAGCGGCAAGCGATGTTCATTCGAAAACCTAATTTATACGGGGGTCGAAATTTTGATCGCCGCGGCCTCAATTCAGCGTCAAGTGGCGAATGGCTTTGGGGGACGATAGCTCGGTGGTTGACGAAGTCGAGGCCGGATTTGTAGAATTTCTGATGGACGAAATTGGGAAGACGAACGTTTTCCAGGTTTTGAGTATCGTTCCAGTTTCTTTGTTCCAGGTTTTGGATGAGGAACTCGAATTCAAATTCGAGTTGATATGGGTTTTCTGATGATTGTGCTTGAGTGGGAAAGAGGTCGCCGATGTGGGAGAACCATAGGAGATGATCGGAGGTGGTTGGTCACGACGCACACGTGCACGCTTGAAATTTGTGCATCTGGGATTTTCATATTGATGAAGAAGATGGGTTGGCAAGGGTCATTGTTTAGTTGCAGGATTTGAAAACCTGTAGGTATTAGATTTTTTTGAAACTTAAAACCAAATCTCAAAATGTAAAGCCAGTTTTAATCAAAGTTTTGAAACAAGATATAAATGTAGGGATTCAAAATGAATTGGTATCCTGGTTTTTGAAATGCAGTTAAGTTCTATCAAATTTAATGTTTAAACAAACTTTAATTGAAATTAAGTTTATAAATTAAAGTGTTAAGGAGAAGTTGATTTTTACTTTTTAAAAAATCTTTTTAACAAAAGTACTATTTTAACATGAGAATTTAAAGGTTTACAAGTTGGCTTTAAACTTTATTTAACATCAATTGGAATTCATTTTGAATCTTATATAAAAAAATGCCATTGGGAAGTAAATGTAAGTAAATTGTTTTTAAATACTTATAATAATGAGAATTTAATCATTAATAGAATAAGTATTATCTTAAAGATAATAATTTAGTGACTTATAATTCATTAAATTAGTAAGGTGATTAAGATGGATAATTAATTAATTCAATTAAATTTTGGTTTGGAATTAATAAATAATAATAATAATTAAGAATGAAATCAGGATTAAATCAATGAGATATAAAGGGTTAATTAATTTATAAATAATATAGATTAATCTAAGTTAATCACTTTAGAAAGTAATTTAAAGAATAGTTAATGAAAGTTATTAACTAAGAATTATTAAACAAGTAACTAAAGTGATTAATTTTGATAATAATAATAATTTATTAGGTTAATTAATTAAGAAAATCAATTATAAATTGTTAATTACTTAATGGAAGTAATTAAGGAATTGATTACTTATTGTGATTAATTTTGGATATCTTAAAGTTGATTAAGTAATTAGTAAAAATCACTTAAAATAAATAATTAAGAAGAAATAAATTTAATGACAATAAATTAAAGGTTGATTAATTTATTTATGAATTAATTAAGGGAAATTAATCAAAGAATAGATAAATAATTAAAGGATAATTATTAAAAAAATTAAAGGTTAATTAATTTAATTAATAAATGATTAAAGGACAATCAATCAAATGATTTGAAATTAATTAATGATAATTAACCATGATTAATGACTTATCTGATTTAAATCAATTAGATAATTAAATTGATCCTACTTAAGGATGTTTGGATTATATTGGATGTTGAATTGTTGATATCCCTGATTTGTGATGCTTTGTGATATATCCTGATTTATGTTGTGATGTGTAATGTAATTAATTATCTGTGATGTAATTTATTATTGGTAATATATATATATATATATATATATATATATATATATATATGTGTGTGTGATCTGTGAATAAAGATAAGCGTTATAGTTTATATCGCTTATCAGATATATTGTTGTAATTAATCTGTCATGATTGAACGATGTTGCACTATTGTGTAAAACCCCTGGACCACACCATACACACACAAATATGGATTTCACGAGGAAATCGATTAAGTCATAGATTTTTGAAAATAGTTTTGAATTTGAATTTTTAAATTCAAATGGTTTGAAAATGAGATTGGGTTTAAAGTGAAAAGTTTTTGAAATGGAAATTCAAAGATGAAAGTTATTTTGAATAACTTGGTAAAGTATGAAGTTTAAATAATTTGATTTAAATTTAAATTCAAGATTTGAAACTGAATGCTATGTTTTGAAACTAAGGATTTAAAGATGTTATACCAGTTATATATGGGTTAAACCATTTTAAATATATTGATTTGAGAATTAGAATTTAAATTCAAGGACTTTAACTCGAGCAAATATAATTGGATTTTTCTAAAACGAAAACTGTTTGTTTTCAAATAATAAAAGCTTTCACATAAGAAATGAATTTTCAATTTATGTTAAAAAGATCCCTAATTGAAATGAAAATGATGATTTTCCAAGTTATGAACAAATCTTTGAAAACGGGTTTGAAAGCTATAGGTTAAATCTTTAATTTAAAGATTTTAATGGAGTTGATCAAATTGAAATGAGAATTGTTTCGAAATCCGTAAATGGATCTTTGTGAAACTGGGTGAATTTTGTGAAATAAATCTTCTTGCTTAAAGATTTAAAATGGTAATTTGTTTAGCCATTTGAAAGAAAGGTTTTGGATAATAAGTTGTGACTTAATTGAAATCGCATATCCATATGTTTTTAAATATTACGTCCATATATTCGGTTTAGCCGGAAGAGGACCTTATGTCATATATCCCATTCCGAATAATGATACGACGTTATGGATAGCATTTGAAGACTGATGGTGAAGACCGGATATTTTCGAAAGTGAAAGGACAACTCGTCGAATGTCTTTGCATCGACTGGTCCCCGGTATAGAGACTCCATATGTGATGGGAAGTCCGAACGTGATTAGTGAATATCCGGATTGCAAGGACTTCTTTGGAAGTGCCTTCGGTTCTGTTCGAACCCAGAACAGACTTGTATGGATGTGTGTCTGACGTTACAATTTGAGATGTAAAGCTGGTTTCTATCAAATACATTTCTGTTGGTGGCGGAGAATTTATTCTCTTAGCTTAACACCCTTAGAGGTTATGTAGTTGAAGGTTATCAGTGATATATTCCCAATTTGGTAATGTGGCATGCTGAGTGTTGCTGATCATTTGTTGATCGAAGCATGGCTTTGTGAAAAGCGTAGCTTTGTGGACGAGACTTCGTGGGACCTCACACCCCGGAATGGTCGAAACAGGAAAGATGCGGCAAGGTTATTGGGGGAAGCGCCCCTTAGGATATGTACATCTCCTTCTGGATAGAAGTGGTATTATGGTATGGAGCCCAGATATTTAACTTATGTAGATATCACAAATACATTTATATCTTACTTTGTGATTGTTGTTAGGGCCCCGAATAAAGGTTGGTTACGACCAGGGGATGACATACTCATGTCAGTGGTTACCCAGTTTGAAGGGTAACCCAGCCTTGTGTTGGCAGAGATCCGGTTAGGTTCTCGGGGACGTCCTTCCAGAGGCGTTCTCATATGGCAATGGGAAGTTCCTTGGCCTGACCATTCGTTGGAAATCCAAAGAAACAATACGAGCCTTATACGGTTTTAGTTGTAGAATCTGCCATCTAATATGGTAGCTATAGTAGGCATAAAATAATGGTACCTATGCTGGCTAGGATTTATATTCTACTTTCGAAATGTTTTTTCTGCACTTTGCACTTATAGTAATAATATCAAAAAAAATTGCGTATCAAGCATGTTTGACTATCATAAGAAGAAATCTCATACAATGCTGCGTTTGCATTGTGTGTGTGGCGGGAGGTCTTATGGTAGTTTCATTTTCCAAAAGCATTGCGAATTAACTTTAAAATTCTCTTGTTGTTTGTTTTTAAAGATAAACTATTTTTGTTGCTCACACCAGTCCCACGACTGATCCGGAGTTTATTGTTTCTTTCCTAAACTCAGGGTGTTCAAAATTTTTTCTACACGAGCAGTCTAGAGTTGGGTTTTCAGATAGTCAGATGTAGTGGATTATATGAAGTTAGTTCAGTCTTTGGATCAGACTGCACTTGCTTATCTTTGTGCATCATTATTGGGAATTCGAGCTATTGTTGGATTGGTTCTTGGAAATGGAGTTGCAGTTTTTGGAGTTCTTCCTTGAAGACTATCTTAGAGTTATTTGTTCCGCTGCTGGTGTTATCGTTTTCTTTTCCGCTGCTATTTTATTGTATCATATCTCTGATGTATATTGATATCTGTTGGATCATATGTTGTATCAGATATTGTATCAAAGCTGTATATCAATGTATTATTCTTTTCTTCCGCTGTGTTGTTTACTTAATGTTGTTATAAGCTCCGGCGAATCGAATTTGAACGGCCGAATCTATGGCATTCGAATACGATATGAAGCATGGATGTCGATTTTCGAACGCGAAAATCCTACTCGTTACACTTTATGTATGGACACCCAGTGAATATATGCAAATATTTCGTATGATACAGAAGGCACAAGAGGCATGTCATAAGGTACAACTGATAAAACTGGAACAATTAAGATATCAGTGGAGAATAATTCTTATGCATCAGAGTCAGTATGCCTTGAGGTATAACTTTTATTGCAAAATGTTTTTTAATATGTTAAGCCTAATTATTAATTGATGATTAACGAAGTATTCAATTTTTTTTGCATGATTTTGAAATCAAAGAAAGTACGAGGGTTAGCCAGTGTGAACATATGTGCAGTGTACCAATAGCTGGCTCATCAAGCATGCTTTATGTCCGTTGTGTAGGAGAGGCATTTATTTTTTTCAAGTTATTTTCTATAAATTATATATACATGGCATCAGTTGTTTGTAAATATATAAGTGCAAATTTTATGTACACTACAGATACATTTGGTTGAATATCACAATGACTACAACTGCTTTGATTTGGTTATTTGGGATGTTTGATATATTAGTTTTGTAGATAATATTAATTTATGTTTTTTTTTCTAGTTTATTTCTAATATAGAACATTTATAAATAGCTGCTATTATTTTTTATCGATACATAACCATTAAATTTGACCAAAATATGAATTGTGTAACAGACCAATAAAATGATACCATGTGGGTTAATAAAATAACGCCACATGGTCCAATAATATTTAGCAATGTAGACCAATAAAATGTTGCCACGTGGAAAACCAGTTAATACCACGTGGACTAATCAAATGATTACGTGGCCTAGGAAAAATGGTGCCATATGTACTAATCAAATGATAACATGTGGGAAAAATGTTGTTTGACACATGGATTAATAACAAGATGCCAAATGGCGGCATTAGTGTATGCCATGTGTATGCTACCATGGCACCACATATGATGACACATTATCAAACACATCAGCCGATAACTCATCATTTGATTCACAACTTAGTGAGGCCCACGGATTCTTTTACCTGCCAATATTAATAAGTATAGGTGAAGACTCTTTCCCCACTAACCTTTACTTACCAGTGTATACCAATTCAATATTGGTAGCTAAAACATATTATCCACCATTAGGCTCGTTTTACCTGCGCTTACAATTGGTTGGTAAAGACCACATTTTATTGTAGTAATAAGTCCGGTTGCTACGAAACTTGAAATCCTATAATAATTCACTATTACGGCTTTGATAAAACTGGTTTCGTCGAAATTCGAGGTAGTGCCCAAAAAGACTAATTTTATACGTTAATAAAAACAATCTATTTAAAAATCAATTTAACCCCTTTTAAATTAAAATTTAAAAGTGTTCTATCATCATTCTTAGTCAAATAGAAATTAATAATCTTTTAAAATTAAATTTTCCACGTAAATTTCACAATTTAAATATTAAATTAATTTCAACGCTCAATTACCACTATAATAAAATCCTATTTCATTATATATTTAAATTTCAAACAAATTCTTTTATTTTGATCTAAATTCTTGTTATTAAATCAACAAATACCTTATGTATTTATCAATCATGAATTTTCATTTATTACACTCATTATTCTACAGTTAACGTCTTTTTTCTTATATTAACTGCAATTACCATTAGTTTCGTTGATTTCCAAATTAATTTCAATGGATTTAATAATAAGATAATAAATTAAACAATTGTTATACATTAATTATTCGTATCTATCAACTTATTATTTACAAACAAGGATTATAAATTTACGTACAAAATAATTGATTTCATATTCTATATTAAAACAAATTTCAATTAAATTACATATAATTTCATCATTAATACAACATTTAATTTATCCTTATTAACCTTTATTACTACCATTAATTGAAATTACATTAAACAGTTGTCAATTTCATTCAGTCAACATTATTAAATTATATTCTAAAAAATTTATTCATTAATAAATCATAAATTTTAATTTCTGACAATATTAAATTCTAAATTCTTATTTAATTTAATATTTTTAATTATTAAAAATACGGGTCGTTGCACATATATATATAAACATCTTATCTCACCCCCAATAACTTGTCTTTTCGGTTCTCAGTTGTCAGTAGGGATTTGAGCGTTGAATCTGAGGGTCGAAAAGGTGGTTTGTTACATTTGGTATCAGTGCATAGGTTACTGGATTAGGAAACCTATTGAGAGAGTGTACTTGTATATTTTATAAAATATATAACATAATATATGTATATGAGTCGAATATATTTGTAGCTATTCCGGTTGATTTATCTGTCTATTGGGAAGTTGTTAATGAATCCCAACTACGAATATCTAAGGTTGAGTAAGTTGGTAAGGATGAGAGTTGTAATAAGATATTTTTGGTGGAGTAAGACCGATGTTGGAACGATACTAGGGTCGATCTTAGAGATATTTCAGTGTGAACGTCTACATTTGGTTCCACGAATATCTATAAATGATTAGTCAAACCATTGTAAACCCTATAATATCTGCATTTGGTATATGAGAAGCGATATGACGACCTACCTCTAAGACCCTCAGAAATCAACACTAATACATCCTTGGTATTCACGTACCGCAAATCCAAGTGCCGGAGAGACATATTATCATGGGGTAAAGAAAATAAACATAGAAGACAAACAAAATAGAATCTCACATCGCATCGTTTAACTATATATATGAGTAGCACATGCAATTACTCCAAATTGCTCCATCAGAGTTCTAGTAAGTACTATTACAGCCAGGATAGTTATAATTGCCTATCCTCACAAGTGCTGGTAGTTACATCATACAAAATACAACGAAATTAATAGATAACTTCTACAAAGGACCCAAAATGCTCCATGCTTCAAATTACCTAACTACATGGTTGCTCGGGAAATATGGCACCCAGAGTTTAAGGGGAAAAGAAAATAAACTTTGGGTTAGTCATGGGACTAGTATGAGAAACTTGAATTATGGATATTTGAAAACAAAAGGCATCTTATAAACTCCGCCGCGCATAACCATGGTACATGTTTTTTTACCTTATGATAACCAAATCTTTACTATGAAAAATCTGATAATATTATTTTTAATGAAATTCTTTTGAAATCACTTTTCAAGTAAATATACATAATCTTAGTTGAAATTGTTACATTATTAAATTCTAGCATACCATGCTCTACAATCAAGTCCGAAGGCACTTACTAGAGAATGGATTTCCATATAACGACAGCTAATGTAACGACAAAAGATTTTGGTTATTTGAAATTAAAATTTTAATTGATTTTAAATATTTAAACTTACTTTTTAACTTGAATTTTAAATAAAATGATTTATCGGATAATTTACTTATTGAATTTAATAATTGAAAATGGGTTAAAATATTGAATTTGGAGTTTTAAGCTTGTTAAAAATAATTTAAAGGCTTATAAAATTTATATCAATATGAATGAAGATAATAAAAGTTTTAAAATTGAATTTAAAACTTGTTTGTTCAGTTTTAAAAATATATATTGTTTAAATAGACATTTAAAAAATAGCCTCTCGAGGCACAGTCTCGGAACTCGACGAAATAAGTTCCATCGGATCCGTAATAGTGTATTATTATCGAATTTCGAATTTCGTAACGTTTGGAGTTATCTTCTGGTCATATGGGATATAAACGCGCTGAAATTTATATCGAAAATTCAATATAATAATTGGGTTTAAAAAACTATCTTCTCTATACGATTGAATTAGGACTCAAAACCTTTTCCATTGCGATCGAAATAGGGGTATAGCATTATAAACGGCTAGTAGCATGTCTTGGTAGGAGGTCGATATTTTAAGTTGCGAAATCGAGATGATTTAAATTTAAATAATATTTATATTTATTTATTGGCTATTTTCACATCAGCTCTTTTTCCCCTCTTATTTCAAAGCACTGTAGCTTTCACCTTACACACAAACATCACTTCCCTCCTTTATTTTAAATGCATGCAATTGTTCAGTGAGAAAGGGAAAAAAATTCGCACTTAAAAAAATTCGTATCTTGGGATATGCATGATAAAAAAATGCAGTACCATTTTTTAAAATTTTATTTTTGCTCAAGCTTCAATCTGATGAAGATGGTAAGGTACGATCGAGATTACGGAGGCATGAGATTGGTCGTGGTCGAGAGTCGAGACTAGGGTTTGAGGTTTATGGAATTCAATCTTTCAATTTACAACTTTGAGTTTCGAATCGAGTTTGTCTAGGAGTTTTGCATCACTTCATCAAATTTCATCTTGATCAATGGATGTTTAAGGAGTGTGACTGTTGCTATAGTCAATTTCGAGTAGAAGGTCGTGATTTAATTGTGAAGGCCGAGCTCGTGTTTGTGGTGATAAGCAGGTAGAGCTCACGAAGAGGGGAGTTTGGTGGTGGTTTAGTGGCGTCGCGTAGAGGGGTGGACGGGATCGTGGCGATGGAAGGTAATGATGATGGGTTCTCGTGTCCATATATTAGCATGTATCATCTAGGTTAGTTGAGGGAAGAAGGTATTAAGGTGGATTAATAATTATGTGTTAATTAGTTTACAAAATTGATTATTTTAGTTTTCAAAAATTATCAATTGTATAACTTTGTCGTACAAGGTCAAAATCGCACGAAACAAATTGCATTGGGTCCGTAGCTTCGAGCACTGCATTTTAGAGCTGGATTGGAGTTAATAGAGCTAGTGAAATTTTAGTTAAAATTAAACGCTTGTTTAATTTTAATTGAAATAAATCGCTATCGTGACGATTATACGCAAAATGAGTTAATCTCACTCAATTTTGGATTACTGTAATTATTTTTAAAAAGTTAAATTAATTATTGATCGATTTATAGAATCGATACATTATTATCAGTTGGATGTGATGTTATATGTATATATATCGTAGTATATATTTTGGAATGATTGATATTGCCACATATATATAGCAGATAAGACCCTACATGCCCTGCATATTAGTGGATGACCCTATATACCGCGATATCCTCCTCGAAGTGGAATTGGTATTTTTATATTGTGTTAACATTTGGATGTAGAGAAACAAATTGGAGGGATCCAACTGGATTCCTCAAAAATATTGAATTTAATTATATATATAAATATCGATATATGATTTGTTTGAATAATTTGTGATAGATTATAGTGGAAATTGAATTTATTAGATGCTACGGTATTGCCGGATATATTTTGACATTTAAAATACCATAAATATGAATATTGAATTTTCAAAAGAAAATAAAAAGGGAAATTTAATGTAAAATATTTATAGTGGAATTAGATTTATTAAAGGAAATGAAATTTGGGAAAAATAAATAGTGGATTTTAAAAAATTTATTTGATAATTTCGGGACATGAAAAATAGAGATTTGGAATAATCTAAATAAAAGGGGTTAAAATAATAAAACTTAAACGATCTTTGTTTAAGTGTGAAAGGATTTTAAATCGAGATTTAAAATAGTTGGGAAAATAAAAGAGAAATTTGAAAATAAAATATGAAATTGTTTTGCCTGATTTTAAATAAGATTTTAAATGGCAAAAAGGAAAGTGGGTTATAGTTGGGTTATTTAAGAAATTAATTTAAAATGGAATTAAAATTAGAAATCGATTTATATCGATTAAGTATTGTAAAACTATCATAAATAGGAAATGAGACTGTGAAATTTATAAACAAGGTTTATGATAAAGTGAAGTAATTATCAGTGGATACATTGGAGTTAAAAATTCATGGTGCGCATTGATAAGGAGATGGGTGAATCGGTTTAAAAATAAATGGTAGATTTATTTTTAGAAATGTGAAAAAGAAATTTACGCAATTGGGAGGTAAATCGAATTGGAAATAAATCAAAAGAGATTTATAGATGTTAGACTGGTTATATTGGAAAATATATTTTATCGAGAAATTCAGCTATTTTAAAAAGGGAGGATTTTTAAGTATTAACTAGAAAATTTAAAAGTTTAAAGAATATTTTAGAAAATTAATTATTTAGTTGTTTAAAAATTGTTTAAAGTATATTTATTAAATTAGTTTATAGTAAGTTAATTATTATTTAAAGATTAATAAGTATGATTATTTTAAAGGGATAGATTATTCAATATTATATCATAACTTTTATTTAAAAGAGTATTTGTCTAAGGTTTAACTTGGAAAAATTATTATAGAAATTTTATAATATTATTTTGGGAAAAAAATTTAAATAAAATTTTCGGGAAGTAATGGTATACTAGTATAGCGAAATCGGAGACAGTGAGTGCTTGCAGTTAAATCTTGTATTTCTTTGGGATAGAAACGTAACCATTAAGCTGTGAATCCATGGTTGATACTGCAGTGGTACTTTCCACATTAATTTAAAAGGGTTTTTCAAATATTTTTGAAAAAAAAGATAATTTGTGAATATACTAAGTTCGATTAGATAAGATATGAATTCTGATAACAGATTTAATTTATTAAAATTAAATTAAAAGAAGATTTTGAGTTTTTCAGTGGAAAATGGGATATTTGGTTAAACGATTGCTTATTTTATAGTTAAATAACCGACTATCAAATCTGGATCCAAAATATAACTTTGGGTATATCTAGGAGAAATGCAGGAATATATGGTAGGGTTATAGTTAGGTGTTATACTGTACGTATAAACTCGTTTTGTTCTTCTAGGGCGATGATAAGGAAATCCGTCTGCTAACGATTAGGAGGTGATCTCCGATCTTATTTTTTTCTGTTTATCTCCTAAAGAACAGGGGTTGAGTTTACCGGAAAATATCGAACGTTGTTTCTAAGTGACCGGGATCGCATTTGCTTCATTACCGCATGATAGGGGGTTCTCGCTTCGTGTTTGGTAGCGAGCAGGATACTCTTACCCCTACATGTCCCAGAGTGGTTGGTTGCAGTTAAAAAGCTGGCCATAAAAGAAAATTTTAGGTACCAATGTGAGCCATGACGGAAAGTGGCCGCTACTAGGATGGTTGAAAAGCCTATCGGTCGTGACATCTTGATATCATAGTTAAAGGTTAAGCGAGAATCTTGGCTCTGGTAGGGATTTCTCATTAGAGATAGGGTCGGTAGCACCCTAGAATAAGTTTGAGTGTACTAATAGATATGAGCGTGTATTTGTTAGTGAATATAAAACCATTTTATACTGTGTTGGTTAATCTATTGAGTGGCTAATGGATATTAGTCAATACAAGTAATTAACGTTATTGATAGGGTTCTCTAAACACTTGAACAGAACAATCCGACATGGTGTTATTTTAAAATGGGGTAAATAAAATAATATTATCTAAATTATTTATATATATAAAAGAAATAATTTTCGTAAATTATTATAATTATATATGGTTTGCTTGGTTGTTAGGAAATGAAAATATTAAACTATTATCATTGTTGTTGTAGAAACTGAATAAAAGTTGATATTATAACCAAAAGTTAAGAAATTAATTCATATAAAAAAATGTGTTGTTGTAAATATGGTTTTGTAAATGTGATTTATTATGAAATGAAATTCTAGAGGAATTTTTTAAATATGATATGGTTTATTAAAATGATTTATGAAGGATTTAAAATTTGGGAATTTAATTCCCCGTTGGTTTTGAAATGTTTTTCAAAAGTCTGGGAAAATAATAGTGATATTATTTGGAGAATATTTTTGAATTGGAAATGAGATCTATTGATACTTGTAATAAGACATTTAAAAATGGTTTTAAAGGGAATTAAAAGCACTGAACTCACTTCGATCGCTGGAAAATAATTCCGATGATGATCGTGACATCATCGGTGTTCATTTTCGAGTTTCCAAGAGAGGAATTGCTACCTTACTAATTTGCAATTTGAGTTTTGGAAAAAGACTAGTTTTGGTTTTGAAATTCAAAGACTAATTTGATATACCAAAGGATTTCAAGTATATATGGTATCAAAAAAAAGATTTTGAAATATTTATGTAATTGTCTAAAACTCTAGAGTTTGATCTAAATTGTTTAGGGAAAATAAATAAGTTGGAAAAGTTATAAAAATGTGAAATTTTATTTTAGAGTGAAATTTAACTTAAACTAAGTTAATAAATAAATTTGAAATTAAGCCTAGTAGGCTAAATGGAATAGTTGTTAAAATAGAGTTTATTATGTTGGGATTAAATTAGTGGATGAACAAATTAATTTAATTTGTAAGTAAATGGAATCGAAATTGAATATTGGAATGATGTTTGATTTGAATTGTGTTGAATAAAGTGAAATTAAAAAATTAGTTCGAGTGGACTAAGTAAAATAAAAGTTTGGAAAAAAATTTGATTGCGATATTAAATAAATTAGTGAATCAGATATGGTATGGGATAAAAATTCAATATTTAAGGTTTGGAGATAAATTGAGTTCAAATGGAATTGAAAATTTAATTTGAATAGAAATGGATATGAACCAAAGTGATGAAGTGGAAATAAACATAAGAGCCTTGTGTAAAATATTTATAATAGAATTAAGGAATTATAGATGAAATTCTTAAGTTAAAAAATTGGTATTGGTAAAAATACTAAGTAAATATTTGAATATAGATTGAACAAGGAATGTGAATAATGGTTTGGGAAAATTGAATGGAAATGATGGTAAATGTGTCAATAGAAAGAATTGGATAAAGCTAAAAAAAATAATTGGAATTTAATATGAAAGTTTTATATATATTGTCTTATTCGTATAATGATTTGATCCGGATTCAAACGTAGAATATCAAGATAGTCCATATGGATTCGAGTCAGGTTTTTTCACTCAATTTTCTGCGGCGAACCCTGGATATGGATTTTTGATTGATCTTGGAATTCTCTATCATAGTTACGGCTATGCAAGGAGAATGAAGGTTTCTAATGAAGAAACCAGCTCCAAGTCCGCACTAGAGAGTCGGGTGAACGTACTAGTTCGATAGTGAAATTGTGTGATCAAGTGAGCGATCAGAGTTGATATTATGTACGTATAATATACGTACATCGTATGGGTTTTTACGAAATAAATATTGGAATTTGAAAATTCTGAGTTAATTGATTTGAATTGTATGATCGGATACTATTGGTAAGTAGGGTGCAGGTAATCAAAAGTAAAAGCTATATTGATGTCTTTAATTTCAGAAGTAAAATTTGATTGCCCGACAAAAGGTTCACGGTTAAATTGTATTCAGAACTTGATGGTTTTCTGATTGAGTCCACTTGGCTTTTGTTTTCTTTTGATGATTTGGGCTCATAGAGGCGTTTTGTAGTTTTTTGGATCTACCCGCACAAAGGAGACGCTAGCGAAATTTTTCGAAAATTTTGGGAGTTAGAATTTTTTTTAGAAAAATTTGGTAACTAAATGTGATTTTAGATTATAGCTCAAAATGGTTGAGCAGAATATATTCTTTGGAATTTATGGATGAATTTGGAAATTAGTGGAGGTGATATTGTGTTTATAATAAATTGATTTGGAAAGTTGTTTAAGCTGATTGGTTTTTGAAAAAATAGTTAACGGGTTTTGGACCATTCTTCTTACCTAGCAATTTCGAGGACGAAATTCTTACAAGGGGAAAGGAATGTAATGACCTAGGATTTTGGTTATTTGAAATTGGAATATTAAATTAATTTTAAGTATTTGAAAGTTAATTTTTAACTTGAATTTCAAAAAAAAATTATCGGAGAATTTAATTATGGAATTTAATAATTGAAAATGGGTTAAAATATTGAATATGGAGTTTTAAGCTTGTTAAAAATAATTTAAAGGCTTATAAAATTTATATTAATAAAAATGAAGATAATAAAGGTTTTAAAATTGAATTTAAAAGTGGTCTGTTCAGTTTTAAAAATATATATCGTTTAAATTGACATTTAAAAAATAGCCTTTCAAGGCATAGTCTCGGAATTCGACGAAACTAGTTCCATTGGATGAATAGTAGTGTATTATTATCAAATTTTCAATTTCATAAGGTTTGGATTTATCGTCAGGTCATACGGGATATGAATGCGATGAAATTTATATCGAAAATTCAATATAATAATTGGGTCCAAAAAGCTATCATCTCCATACGATCGAATTAGGACTCGAAACCTTTTCCATTGAGTTCGAAGTAGGGGTATAACGTTATAGATGCCTAGCGGCACGCCTCGCTAGGAGGTCGAGATTTTAAGTTGCGAAATCAAGAAAATTTAAATTTAAATATTGTGTATATATATATATATATTCATTGATTGAAAATTTTCGCATCAGCATTTTCCCCCCTCATTTCAAAGCACTGTAGCTTTCACCCTATATGCCAATATCACGTCCCTCCTTTATTTTAATTGCACGCAACTATTCAGTAAGAAAGGGAAAAAAATTCACATTTAAAAAAATTCGTATCTTGAGATATACACGATAAAAAAATGCAGAACCATTTTTTAAAATTTTATTTTTGCTCTAGCTTCAACCTAATGTAAGATGGTAAGGTACGTTCGAGATTGGGGAGTCATGAGATTAGTCACGGTCGAGAGTCAAGACTAGGGTTTGAGGTTTAGGGAATTCTGCTTTCAATTTACAACTTTGAGTTTGGACTCGAGTTCGTCTTGGAGTTTTGTATCACCTCGTCGAATTTCATCTTGATTGATGGATGTTTAAGGAGTGCGACTATTGCTACAGTTAATTTCGAGTAGTAGGTCGTGATTTGATGGTGAAGGCTGAGCTCGTGTTTGTGGGGATAAGCGGGTAGAGCTCACGAAGAGGGGAGTTTTGGTGGTGGTTTCGTGGCATCATGTGGAGGGGTGGACGGGATAATGGCGATGGCAGGTGACGGTGATGGGTTCTCGTGTCTGTGTATTAGGGAGGTTAGTTGAGGGAAGAAGGTATTAAGGTGGATTAGTAATTATGTGTTAATTAGTTTAGAAAAATTGATTATTTTAATTTTCAAAACTTATCAACTATATAACTTTGCCATACTAGGTCGAAACCGCATGAAATAAATTGTTTTGGGTTTGTGGTGTCGAGCACTGCATTTTAAAGCTGGATTGGAGTTGATTGGAGCTAGTGAAAATTTTAGTTAAAATTAAACGCTTGTTGAATTTTAATTGAAATAAATCGCGAATTGAAATAAATCGCTATCGCGATGACTGTAAGCAAAGTGAGTTAATCTCACTCAATTTTGGATTACCATAATTAATTTTAAAAAGTTAAAATTAATTATTGATTGATTTATAGAATTTATATATTATTATCAGTTGGATTTGATATTATATATATAGTGGTATATTTATTGGAGTGACTGATATTCCCGCATATATATAGCGGGTGAGACCCAATGCGCCCCCGCATAATAGCGGATGATCCTATATACCGCGATATCCCACGTATTTTTATATTGTATTAACATCTGTGGATGCAGGAAAACAGGTTGGAGAGATCCAACTGGATTTCTTAAAAATGTTGAATTTAATTTCATATATATATTGATATATGATCTGTTTGAATAATCTGTGATAAATTATAGTGTAAATTGAATTTATTGGATGCTATGGGATTACTGGATAGATTTTGGCATTTAAAATACTATAAATACGAATATTGAATTTTTAAAAGAAAATCAAAAGGGAAACTAAATGTAAAATATTTATAGTGGAAACTGGATTTATTAAAGGAAATGAAATTTAGGAAAAATAAATAGTGGATTTTAAAAAAATTATTTGATAATTCCAGGACACGAAAAATAGAGATTTGGAATAATTTAAATAAAAGGATGTAAAGTAATAAAACTTAAACGATCTTTGTTTAAGTGTAAAAGGATTTTAAATCAAGATTTAAAATAGTTGGGAAAATAAAAGAGAAATCTGAAAATAAAATATGAAGCTGTTATGCCGGATTTTGAATAAGATTTTAATTGATAAAAAGGAAAGTGGGTTATGGTTGGGTTATTTAAGAAATTAATTTAAAATGGAATTTAAATTAGAAATCGATTTATATCGACTATGTATTGTAAAACCGTTATAAATGGGAAACGACACTGAAATTTATAAACAAGGTTTATAAATAAAGTGAAGTAATTATCAGTGGATAAATTAGAGCTATAAATTCGGTGAGGATTGATAAGGAGATGGGTGAATTGGTTTAAAAATAAATGGTAGATTTTATTTATAGAAATGTGAAAAAGGGAATTTACGGAATTGGGTGGGTAACTCGATTGGAAATAAGTCGGAAAAGATTTATAGATGTTGGACTGGTTATATTGGAATTGAAAAATATATTTTCATCGAGAAATTCAGTTATTTTAAAAAGGGAGGATTTTTAAGTATTAACTAGAAAATTTAAAAGTGTTAAATAATATTTCAGAAAATTAATTATTTAGTTGTTTAAAAATTGTTTGAAGTATATTTAAATATTAATTAAGTTAGTTTACAGTAATTTAATTATTATTTAACGGTTAATAAGTATTATTATTTTAAAGGGATAGATTATTCAATATTCAATATTATATAATAACTTTTATTTTAAAGAGTACTTGTCTAAGGTTTAACTTGGAAAAATTATTATATAAATTTTATAAATATTATTTTAAGAAAAAAATTTAAATAAAAATTTCGGGAAGTAATGGTATACTCACATGGTGAAATCGGATGCAGTGAGTGCCTGCAGTTAAGTCTTGGATTTTTCCAGGATAGAGATGTAACCATTGAGCTCTGAATCCATGGTTGATACCGTAGTGGTACTTTCCATATTAATTTAAAAGGGTTTTTCAAATATTTTTAAAAAAATATATAATTTTGAATATACTAAGTTCGATAAGATAAGTATATGAATTCTGATAACAAATTTAATTTATTAAAACTAAATCAAAAGGAGATTTGGAGTTTTTCAGTGGAAAATGGAATATTAGGTTGACTGATTGTTTATTTGATAGTTAAATAACCGACTATAAAATCTGGACCCAAAATATAATTTTGGGAATATTTAGGAGAAAACGAGAATTATATGGTACAGTTATCGTTCGAGGTGCTATACTTTACGTATAAACTCGTTTTGTTCTTCTAGGACGATGATAAGGAAATCGTCTGCTAACGGATAGGAGGCGATCTCCGATCTTATTTTCGTATGTTTATTTCCTAAATAACCGAGGTTGAGTTTACCTGGAAATATCGAACGTTATTTCGATGAGACCAGGATCGGATAAGTTATCCGTAAACCACTTTGATCCAATGAGTACGTTTCGATGTGAAAACAAGAGCATGGTGTCAAGATGGAGCAGTGAAATGAAAGGGTTAATCGCTACTAATCTCGAAGATTTTTACAAAATGGATGTAGTAGAAGTAGTGCCTTCGGTTCCGTTCGGACCCAGAATGGAGTTGTATGGATGAATGCTATCAGTACATTGTCAATGGAGGACAATGAGCATTCTAAGTGAAAAATTCCTTAAAAGGTAATTATAGCCTCTAGCCTCGTCAAACGTAAATGGATGAAAATCAGAGGAAATGCAGCAAGGCTAAGTGAGTCGCACCCAAGTAGGGTACGTTTATCATCTTTCTAGATACCCATGGATATTATTTTATTACTACGATGTATGGAAGGAGCTCGAAAGAGGGTGGGAACACCCAGGTTGATAGCATACTCGATCTATCCAGGTTAGGGGTAGTCCGGTCTTGTGTTGTAAGGGATCCCGGCTTAGTCCTCGGTATGCTATTTCTAGACGTGTACTACGACAGGTGGTACCCTAGTGCCTAGTCAGTCGTATGGAATCCATTCTCCAATATGTGCCTTTATGGTTTTGATTGTAGAGCCTAGTATATTGGAATTTAAGTAATGTAATGATTTCAGCTATTTGAACAAGTATTTGTACTTAGACGCTATTATAATATCAGAGGATATGATATGAAATGTTTTGGTTATCATAAGGTAAAACCCGTCGTGTTTATTTATGGCGTGGTCTTACGAGGTACCTTTGCTTTCAAAGGATTTGATAACTTTAATAATTCAAATTGAGTGTGTTTTCTCATGCTGGTTTTCCAAACTGACTCGGGTGTTATTTCATTATAATGCTCGGGTCAAACCGAGTATTACAGATACATGATAGGATGCCATGGAGCTCAGGAGATAAGCTAGATGAAGAGACATATCTCACGTACTTGGTTTTTATTCCGCTGTGTATTGTAGGCTGTATATTCAGCATTTGTGAGGACAAGTTATTATAACTGTCCAGTGTTGTGTTATTGATGTGTTGTACACTGATGATGTAATGTATAAGTAACAGTTATAGTTCTTTTTGTATAAGGAAATATTATTATCTATTATATATTGTTCCGCTGGGACTGTGAGATTCTGTGTTGTTATTTCTATTTTCTTCTTCTACCTTTTCTTCTTTTCCCTAATGATATGGTATTTCCAACATTCAATAGCTCAGCATGTAATACAGTGAGCGTATTGATGTCAATATTTTAGGGATCAAAAATCTCGGTTGTGATAGGTAAGGAACTTCCTTCCTTATAGTACATCTCTAAAGGAATGTACCGAGGACCAACAACTTTGAAACCTCTACACCTGGCAAGACCGGCCTACCGCAGACCCATCTGGTAGCGGATAGAACCGAATATGACATCACCCCGATCGTAACCGACCTATTTGGGATCACATAGCATGCATAACATACTCAATATACATAGAGTAATCTAGTAAGGCAATGATCATGCCCCAACGGCTGCGAAAAACATAGCCTTAAGGCATGCCCTTTTTAAGCCATTTTTGCCGGATGAGGCTCGAGGTAACGATTACCTTTCACATAGCATATTCCACTTTGAATGCCACATTGCCAATTCCACCACACACCATTGATTTCCACAAGTGTATAACCTCTGAGCCCATATGTGTCAGGGAAGGGTGTTAAGTGTAAGAGAGTTACTGCATAGACCACCAAACAAATGTACATTCTTCAAAATCAATGTATGTTTATTTGGAAATGCAATGTCGAACATTCATCCATACAAGTTGTCTAGAAACGGGACAAACCAAAGGAACTCTCCACCACATCTTATCTGGAATCATCCTTAGGATTATTAGCGAGTTGCCCTTGCATCGAAGATCAAATGAAGACACTATTGTCATATATATATGATATGGGAAATTTTCCCTGAGGGTCAATGACAAGCAGCCCTTCATTACATTTATCATCATTCTATGTATTCACTTCAAATACATAAAAATTTTCAAAGTGATTTTGGATAGGAATCATTCAAATCCAATCCCGGTTCCTTCGAACCAACCATCGATAAAAAAATGTTAAATAAATAAGTGTTTCTTATTTGATTAATTACTTTCTTTTTATCAAAATTATCATCAAGAGATATATATTTGTAAAACATTTTTTCTCAGTATATGTGAAATCATTAAACTTATCTTTAACTTTGGAAATACTAAATCAAAATCATTTCTCATAAATTATATTACAAAACCTTATTGTGTAAAAGGGTTGATAAAAATTATACTAATTCTACTTAACATCAATTTCTGCATTCAATCTTTACTATCCGTCGAATAACGGTGAAATTAGCTTTTAAATTCTCATGGATAGTATGGGCTCCCTCCTGGGAATTAAATACTAAGTATAAGAAGATTTTTTTATACAATCTAAGTTGTACTAAATTCAGAAAAATTCCATCTTTTATACTTGCCTCATTTCCGCATTTTTGACCTTATTTATTCTTTGCTTAGGAAAAAGGCCAGGTGAGCCAGGGCACTGCTTTCTCCTGAACATTCAGTTATTTTAAGCACCTCACATCCGGATCTCATGAATAGAAAAATCCAGTCTACGCATCAGGTTTTAGAGCCAAGATTAAATAAGTCGATTTTAACAGCTTTTCTTTAAATCATTTATTTAAACTTTTTAAAATAAATTGTAAAATCTTAAAATCATCATTAAAATACCTAATTATTTATTTAAAAATATTTATAAAAGATTTGTTAAAGAATACTTAAGTTTAAAGCCATATTTCAAAAGTTATTAAAAGTGTTGCAAAAAGTGTTGCGAATTTTGTTGCGAATAATGTTTTAAAAGCTTATTTGATCAATACAACTTTTTTATCATTTAGAAATACATTTTGGTAACTAAAATCTCTTTTAAAACATTTTAAAATGTTTTTATAATTTATTCCATATTTTTACAGAATTAAAAATATCAATTTAAAGAATTTATCGCTTTGGTTTTCGAACTACCAAACTGTGACTATTTTGAAAACTTGTTTTGCTCATATTTTAAAATCTACCAAATGAAATATCGATTTTTTTTAAAAGCTATGATTATATGAGGTTGAAAAATTTTATACAAATCCGTTGTATAAATCGATTTAACTTTCTACGATGCAAAATCGTGAACTGCCATTACGCAACGCACCTATTTTGACTCAATTTTCATAACTTACCAAAACTTCACCAAAATGGATTTTAGTGTTTATAAAACTTTTGTAAACCATTTTAAAGAGGTTTAACAAATTTATATACACCATTTCATTTATTAAAGGAAAGTAATTTCCTTTGTGACATCCGACTTGTATTAAACTTGAATCATTTCAACATCAAAATTAATATGTAATCAACATCCAAACTTGATGATTAAACATTGTAAACAAACATGGCAGTCATATTACATCATCGTTATATATATATATATATATATAGAATTTCTCACTTGATTTTCAATCGGACTAACTTTAAAATGGCTATAGCTCCGTACGATCGCATTAGAGCCTTTGGACTCGAGCCTTGGAACTTTGGGAAGGATTAAACTATACTTTCTAATGGAGATGGGATCAACCTTGGGTGGTGGATGGTGTGGTCGTGGGTTTAGAGGTGAGAAAGGAGTGGATTTGCTTTGGTTTTGAAGAGTTTTGATAATATATACTTACTATATAATTTTAATTTTCGGCCATAATTTTTGACACAAATTTCTTTAGGCAAGAAGCCATTAATGTAGAGTTTAAAAAAGTGAAGAAGCTTATGAAATTTTATGAAGAAGAAGTGTTGATGAAGTGAAGACAGTTGGGTGCTATTTATAGGCAAAAGTAAGGAGGAAATATCATGATATTTCCACACAAAAACATCACCATTTGCTCATCATTGCAATCCCCTCCTACGTCATCTATTTTGGCTATGTACTCCCTCCCCGTGTATGTGTACCCATGTGCTTGTACTTAGTGTGTAGGAGTTCAACTTTGGATTTACTGAAGGGTTAAATTTAGGAAAATATCTTGGATATTTTGTAAAACATATATTTGAATGTATAAATATACTTGTATGTATATATGTGTTCATGTGAATGTGAATGTGTTTGTACATATGGGCATGTATGTGCGTATATTTTTATCTCAAATAGTTCACAACGTTGCTCAACTTTTCTACATTGAATCATTACAGATTCCAGCTTCGATTTTCGGTCATATTTTCACTTCTTATTATATATGTATATGTATATGTATATGTATATATACACACACATATATTTGTAAACAAAGTTTGATAATAATACTTCTATTATTATATAATAATTAGAAGGGCTTATTTAATAATTAAAATAATTATTCTTTTAATCTCAATTTATATTCAAAAATCATTTATTCCAAAACAGTGATATCATTGATGATGTCATAAAGAGATTATATTTTCAAAAATAAATTAAATAATTTTATTATATATTCTAACTCATATACATAAATGAGTATATGTATCCAGCACCATGAACGGTATCGGATGGTCTAAGAGTTGTTTACTGATAAAACGGTTTTCAGTCATTTTAACAATATATCTTTCGAAGCATATATTTTTGTAAATATTTATTCAAAATATGATTACCAATTACTTATTTTACAAACATTATCATTTATGTTAAAAATATTTTATTTGAATATTTAAAAAAAAAATTAAAGCGATGAATTTTTGGATAACTGAGAAGGTGATACTTAGTATTATGTTGGAAGTATTCTTAGTATTATGTTGGAAGTAAACCCTAATTGACATTGGAAACGTGGCTAAGTACTTGTGAGAGTATATGTGATCGTTTGGACTTGTTTGATATATGTATTGGATAGTTAGTTACTGAGTATGGTAAAAGGATTGGTTTTCAGAAGAAAAATATTTTAAAGAAAGGAAATTTAAAGAAAATGTTTAAAAAGGGAAAGTAGTTTTAGAAGTTGAAACTATAAATTTCGTTTATAAGAAAATATATGAATTTTTGTGGTGTTTATTTAAGATATTGGGTATTTGGATGATTTTTAAGATTTAAAGTTTCCATTCAAGGTAAACAAAATTCATATTCATTTTTAATAAGAAACTGAAGGATCTATGAAATTAAATTTTTAAACAAATTTATAGTAAATATGATTACAGTTCGTAGAAATGATTTTTTAAACCTTATATAAATAAGGTGAGTAGCTCGAGTGAATTTTAAATATATTTTCATATATATAAGATGTGTTATTTAAAAGTATTGGATATTTTCTATTTTACAAAATAAAATATATGTATACTAATATATATAATTATAAACTATTTTGAAATGATGTTTTAAAGTAAATAAAAATTATTTTTGAGGATAGCTATAATTTATTAGAAGATAAATATGCTTTAAGTGGTAAGTATTAAATCACTTAAGGTAAAGATGTAATTGCTATTGGAGTTAAGTTCTAAATACAAAGTAAACGTTCGATGAAAATATTTTATTTTTTGGTTTTCAGTGAATGTGATGTTTTGGTTAAAGCAATATTTTAAAAAGTGATGATTTTTTTTAAAAAAAAATGGAAACTATTGACTTGGATATGTGATAAGTTCCCAACAGTATTATAATTATAAAGTATAAAAGGAATTTTGATTGATCAAATATAAAATTTGTTTGATGGGTAAGAAAGAAAATAAGGAAGAGAAGATTATGCTCTAGAAGTGCCCCTAGTGCAAATATGCCATCGTCGACTATAAAGAAGGGGGAACATACTGTTAATTAGAAGTGAGTTGTGATTTTGGCTAAGAAATATAATGGTAAATAATTTAAGAGTAACTCTCACATAGTATGTAAACCGATTGATTTTGGAGTAGATTAAATGATTTATTATGGGAAAATGTTAAATATGGATAAAAATGGAGTTTGGATAAGAATTGGTGGACTTGGCATGATTTTATCATATGTGTGATCCTAATAGTTACATGGGATTAAATAGAGAAAGAAAGATTGTGGTCATGGTTAGAAAGAGAAATGTAAATCCAAATTGTTGTGTTGAAGCAAATTAGAGAAACGATGATTACCAAATAGCAAAATAAATTTATTATGATTATCTGAAAGAGATTTGGTCTTAGCTATACTTATTTGATATTCAAATTTTTTTGAAGATATATTTGAAGTTAAGTTGACTTAGAAAAATATTATAGTAGATGACAAATTAGTGATATTGGAGTTTTAATTGATTGGATCCCATTAACCAATTGATAGAAAATATTTTAAGGCATGGATGGAGGATTTAGTTAAATCGTCTATAGTTTAGGATAGGGTCCCGATGATCCAGTGATGCTATTATGTGATCCGACTCAGTGATCAATCCACAGTGCAGAAAATAAAATGATTGACATTCACATCCTTTTGTTCTATATCATTTCCACAATGGTTAGAGATGAAAGAGAATGATATATAGAACACTTTGCTGTTTGATATCGTTATAAAAGGTAATTGATTGAGTTGACATGTGGATGGGTGCCACTGACCTAATGTGGCAGGTAAGGTTGCAATATTTATTTTATACGGCTTAGGTGGACGTTGTTATCCAAGTAAGAGATTGTTGTCATTTTATATATGTTTTGGGGGGACAGTTATCGATCCTTGATATTTTAGAAGTGGATGTGATTGCGAGTATATGATTTAGATTGGATTAGATGTGACATGAGTTTGATGGTCATTTACTATGTCAGGACATCATTCCTTTTTCCGATTTTCCTAGATAGATTATGTCGTAAGAAGTTACTACTAGCATTTTGTTGATTTGATTTATATAGCGAGGCACCATCCCTATTGAGTTGTCTTGTCAATAATAGAGAGGTGTAGTAAGTTAGTAAAGTAATATATGGAAAAGAAAACGTTGGTTGGTTCTTATTAGAAAATGATCTGGGCTTGCATTTTGGGTTGTAAAGAGTATTGAGTTTTAACTTTTATTAGTAAAGGATGTCTAAGATTAGGTTTGGTACTAGATTTTATTTGGATATGTTTTATGGTATGATGGATGAGCATGTAGAGATGCTCGGCTGCAAAGGAGTGTCGAGATCATAAATGACTGTATCATTTGTGACCAGAATATAATACTTAGAATTGTATGGATAAACATAATTTTGCAAGAACAAAAATAATTGATTAGAAGTGTGACTCTTGTTTGTAAAGGAAATTCTAAATTGGATTTATAGTAAGAGTATTATGAGAGTATTCCTAATGGATGTAGACAAAGGGTATCAAAAATGAATTTTTGAGCTATAGAGATAAACCTAATTTGAAAAATTAAAGAAAAGATGTACTGGATTGAATGGATACTAAAGAAATTAAAAAAGTACCACAAAGTGGTGTGAAATCAAGTTTTTTGTAATGATTGAAGAAAATTTTTTGTTGGAAAGATTGAAGAGAAGATATGTAGTTTGCATGCATGGAAAATGCAAAGTTGATTTTATGGAAATTGGAATTTGTAAGGTTCAGATATAACTTTGAGGGAGGAGTAGATGAATTTTTTTCAATCATCCCTCAAATTGAAGAGAGACCATCTATTCAAAGATTCTTTGAAGTAGCGACTTAATAGTACAAAGTTTACATTGCATATGAGGTGCATATAAACAATGTATTATATGGTCGATCCTTTTAACTCTACCTCTATCTTAGGTTAGCATTTTCCTTAGGTTAGACCTCCACTTAGATTTAGGATTTTGATTTCTACATTTGCATTGGTTGAGTAAAATAGGATTTCTCTTGTTTGCATATTTTCTTAGTTGTAGGATGTAGAACTTAGGATGGAGTGTTTGGATAACTGAGAAGGTGATACTTTAATATCAATTTTTTTGGATATTTGGGAGAAGGGATATCATAAGTGAAATATACCACTTGAGTTAGTTTAGAAGTTTGGATGGAAGATGTGTTATGTTTACCAGGTTAAGACATTGATCACTTTGAATGTTCTTACGTGAAAAAGATATAGTAAGGTGATTTAGGTCATTTGGATTTGTTTGGATAAGTGATCTTCCACTTTTGAGTTGTCTTACCTTAATAATCTTAAAGTTGAATTAAGGAATATACCACTATATGGTTTAGAAGTTAAGTCGTGTATTCAGTGATGGTATGAGAAACTACAATTTTATGTGGGCATTTTGTGCTAAGGCTACAAATTATTATGTATTATGGCATTATTTATTCATGATGATAGTGGAGGTTGCAGAAGTTGTAGACATGCATGTATGATTAAGATTGGTAATTTGGGATGAGTTATGCTAGTAGACTTTGTTGGATTATTTTAGAGATAACGATTTGATTAGGGAAAATTGGAAAGTGGAAGAATGGGTCTGGTCTTTTCATTTCGATTTCTTTCTAAAGCATTTTTCCATTTGATTGAGTATTAGTTTAGTTAATATATAAGCTTGACTAAATTATTAGCTAAACTCATTATTGTTTTTATTTATGTAAGGATTCATTATTATCCTGATATGTTTTGTATGTTGTGACTTTATGATTTGTTGTTGTATATATGTTTAACATGTGATATGCTAATGTTATTGGTTGTGCATACATATAGATTTATGATCACCCTATGATGCTTGTATACATACATTATATGTTATATCATCTCATTCGTTTAAGAGTGCTCAAATGTTGATGTATGCATACAAAATGTCATATGTTATCTACATACATGTCACGATGCTATGTTGTTGGTGGCATTTCATAAAGTATACAAAGCACCCCTATATGTACATATAAGTTGATAGACACACGCACACTACTGGTTTTGATTTTTGATTTGTGATTTTTGTATGTTATATATGAATGCATAGTTTGATTGGTTTCTTATTGTGTGGATGATTGTTCGGATGAATGGTAGTATGATTGGTTGTATTAGATTTGTGTGAAACGAAAAAATATGGTATATTCTTTGCCTTTTGGGAATTTCGAAAACGAAGTTATTTTAAGAGGAGGAGAATGTAATACCCTGAAAATTTGATTAAAATTCAAATTAAATATAAGTAATATGATATTGTGAAAAATATTGGAATTAACAAATTAATTAAGTAAATTAAATATAAGGAGGGAAAAATGATAATTCTACAAACAATAGGATTTGACAACGAAATAAGTGCCACTGCAACCATCTCGTTTTTGGGAGTCACAAGGTATTTTTGTTTGTTCCATTTGGAGTTCATATGAGGGAATTGCAGATGAAAGAGAGAGTGGGGAGGGGTTAAGCGGGCGCTAAACGGGTTGAGTTTGAAATTTATGTTTGAAACGGTTGGAAGTTTTCCCTCCTTAATTACAATAAATAGTATGTAACATCCTATTTCAAAAATAATTTATATTCTTTCTTCATCCTTTAGAATTTATGTAACCATTTCACTAAAATAAAGATAACTTTTTCAAGTCTTAACCGATTTCAACAAAACGAAAGGAGAATCTAAGATAATAGACGGTATTATAACTTGTACTGGACTGGAGGCGAAATCTTGAGGGTAGGAGGAGAAGCGACCCTAGACAGTGAGATAATTTACTAGAATTGGCCATTCAGTGGGTGATCTACACTCCAATCTTCGTATAATACAATTTTAATATTACAATATGATCTAAAGGCTATGTTTTACTATAGTAACACATAGATATACAGCTAACCTTGAATTTAACATGGGTTGGGAGGGATTTGGGCGATTAATCAATTAGAAACTAGGTATTAGGAAATTTCTATAAGCCTGATAGTAAACGCCCTTAAATAATTGATATAGTTATTATAATTGGACTCAAGAATGTGTATATGGTTTACAGACATTCTCCGATAACCTAAGGTAAAGCAGTGGCAGTCAAAGTTGAAACAATGTCAAAAATTCGAAGTTCCTAAACCCTAAAACACACAATAAATCCGTACACCGGCGGATTGGTGGGCATGACCGGTGCACCGATGCATGTTTAAAATTTCACAGTCTAAACCTCTACCAAATGGCCTAAATTAAATACATAATATAAAATATGATTTATGTTTTCTCCTATATTTTGGAAGGTGATCTGAAATGGGATAAGGCGAGTGATGATGCTATGAAATGATGGGAATACGATATGAATGAATAATGAATGGTTTGGTTGCTATTAGAAGTAATATGTGATATGATATACATTACAGTATGATATTTGGTATGATGGTGAATACAGAAGGGAACGAGACTGGGACGTGGGTTAGGCTCCTTAGAATGTATATGTTGATATGAACCTGTGGCACAAGTAGTTGTGCCAGGTAGTGCGGTGTTCCTCTGAAGTCTTTGTCGGACCACTGTGGAGATGGATGTTAAGCGACTCTACAGGGCATGAGGCTAGTCCCGGGCATGAGTCTAGTTAGTTAAAGGTGGGATAACAGGCGACCTATATGGCATGAGGATAGTCCAGGAGTAAGTCCTATATATGATTTACATAACAATAGACGATAAACCCAATGTTGTGCATGAGGTTAGTCTAAGGTGTAAGTTTACATAAATATGATGTGGATAGTTGGATTTATATGATAATTGGTTATGATGTGGTGACAGAACGTGTGCTGGCCAAATGATAGGCTCATATCATGTTACAGTATTATTTTTATTGTATACATAGAGTAGAGTATAGCTCACTTAGCAGACTTATGTCTGAGCCACTCCTATTTTTCCTATTATCATCTGGTCGATGGAGTTCAGCAATGGGATGGTATTAGAGATTTGGATTTATTGATGTATTGTTTATATGGAATTGGTCAGTATTGCATTTGGAGTGTTATGGGTTTGGGTTGTATCTATATTTGTCTAGACATGTGTATACAACACTCCAGTTGTATTATTGCGAGGTGACAATGTTATTAATATATTATATTTAATTCATTTCCGCTGCGACACTCTGAGAGTACTTAGAAATAGTTAGGATTGTACCTGATATATGCCAGTAACCATGACTTTATATATATATATGTACATATAATCTCACCCTAACGACATGTCTTTTCGGTTCTCAAGTGCCAATATCGGTTCAGGCATTAAATATGAGGGTCGAAAAAGAAGGTTGTTACAAGTTTTCTTAAATAACTTCAATCATTAAACTAACCATTCGCTCAAAAATGGGCAAACACCCCTTAGCCGTTGTTGTAGAACTGTGAACATTTAGTGTATTTTTTAGTTGTTTTATAATGTTGTTTATGAGTTCAAGATAGCAAATCAGATATAGATAATATAAAAAGTAAAGTGCAATAAAGTATAGAACACACAAATTTATAGCGGTTTGGTTGAATAATACTTACATCCATTTTCCATAGTAATTAATTTTATAATAGATTTCAAGTACAATGTATAAAATAAAAAATGATTTGTTGCTCAAAGAAATGTAAAATAAAGCTCCAATGGTCCAGTTCGGTAGTTGTCAATTCAGTTCAATAGTTTCTATTCTCAAGATTGCCTGTTATTACCGTTCATTTCTTAGGATTATTTATAGGTATGATGATATATAGTGACTAATTCGCTAATCCCACAAAAATAAGTACATTCTATCTCTTTTTGACTTATTTCCTTGACGTTGTGATTGAGTGATGGCGTTCCTATCATGAACATTCCAGCTGTTTTATGCTCTTTTCGATCCAAAGACGTTGTGATTGAGTGATGACGTTGTGATTGAGTGATTGAGTGATGACCTTGTGATTGAGTGATGACGTTGTGATTGAGTGATGACGTTCCTATGACATTGTGATAGCGGTTTTAGCCCAAAGCTCAAAGTACTATCCCCTAATATGTAATGACCACCCTTTTGGATCCAAAAATGTCGACACTAATACATCCACGACATTTATGTGCTGAGCACCCAAGTGCCGAAAAGACCGATGGTTAGGGCAAAAGAGAAAGAGGAAAATAAAACGAACAAAAAAAGGAGAACAAAAACATCAAAATCTCATTGCGGAATGATAACATATAATATCAAAAGAAAGTACAAGGTGTTGCTCTAATATACATAGAATGTCAGAGTAACTAATCTAAGTACTATCATCAACTGGACGGTTATAATATCATGTCCTTACGATTGCATACACACATAAAGCAATGTAGCAGGAATAAATACTACGATAGGTAATCATCGAGCTTCCCTCTAAGAGTTCCAATGAACATCAATAAAAACCTGCTTTCCTTGGACTGCTCGAAAGAGCACCCATGGAGATAAGGCAAAAATAAAACCATAGGTCAGTCAAAAGTCTGGTGTGAGGAACTCAAGAATTATGTGTGATATATAATAGCACCTTCTAAGACCAATCAGATCACTAGATTTGGTTTTCGCCTCAAAAGAGCCAACCATCTAATAGATACATATTCGATATAATAGATAATGTCTAAGGTGTAGAATATAAATAAGGAAATTAGCTATGGTGCATGAATATTTATACAATCATGAATATTTATACACCACAACAATAATATTTGTACAATCAAAACCGCTATGGTGCGTTTGCTAAATTATATAAGGTTTTCACGTAAAAGCCCTCGTTGCAATGAGGCAGATCTCCTACATAAGGATCAGAGATATCCTTTCGAGCATCACACATCTCCAGTGAATGTACCTAAGGTAAACTCAACCAGCTTATGCTCCAATCTCATCAACCAAGTACCAATAACTACATGGCCCAACAATTGAAAGCTTCTCCAGATAATGTAGTTGATGTACCTCCTTCGGTTATCTAAACCTGGGATTGTGGAACCTTTCTCTGGTTTTCGTCGTTACCAATGTTGAGCCTACGTTCGACATCTCATACCCGAGTCTTCATCACTCGAGAAGAACATGAATTCCTAAATGGATTACCACATCATGAGCCTCTTCCGAAGCATAGATAACGTATATGGTTTTGAAGTGGTAACGATCTTAAGTCATCTCATATAAGTACACTCTCCTTGCTTACTGGACGCTTCAAAACTAGTCGATAGATTTTCAATCAACTCAATCTCGATTCTTTAAGAAATAAATAGACAATATATTAGGGTGGAGATCCTCTCCTATACGGATGGATTTACTTATCATTTGTCCTAGAAGGCAAGACGAGTTTATACGTAGGGTATAGCATCATCTTTTGTTCCTTATAGATATTTTCTAAATTAATATATGGTTAATTTCAACAACAATGAGAACGATTGCATAAGGAAACTAAGTCCCATATACTACCCCTAAGCAAGTAAACACACAAAGCATGACTAACACATGCAAAGCATAATCAAGTCTCATAAACGACTTTTAGTTCCTTTTTTATTAATTAATCTTTATTAATTAAAGTCTCTTTTATTAGTAAAACTCCTTTTTCTCAATAAAACCCTTTAATAGTTTAAAACTTTTTTTTATTAATTTCCATCCCTAATTAATAAAACTCTTAACTACTTAAACTCCTAATTAATTAAACTTCTAATTAATTAATATTCCTTTATTCAATTAAAACTTCTTTTATTAATTAAAAGCTTCTTTTATTTATTAATGCTCCTAATTGACTAAACTCCTAATTAATTTATATCTCCTTGTTAATTAAAACTCTTTTATTACTTGTGTGTGTATTTAGTTTCTCTTTATAAAAGATATATGCTTGTATTCTACTATTTCACTATTCACCTATATTCTTTTTGTACTACAAAAAGTATTCGTATACTTATCTCCATGGTATAAGTATATTCACAAATCATTTATGATGATTTACTTACTTTAAAAATATAATCAAAGAGGTTAAAATAAATGTTAGTTAAACATTATTACTATAAGCCCCTTCTCACTTTTATACTTAAAACATTTACTTTTCTATCTTTATTCCAAAAGACTCCATACTTGTCATCACCTTTAATATTCCATTATCAAAGATCTAGGTATATTCATAATTATTTAACCATATTTTCCACTTTAAAATATAAGTCAAGGATTAAAAATAAATGTTGCTAAAACATGCATACTAAAACCCAAAACACTTAGCATTTTCATTTTCTTTAAAACTCTCTTTTAAAGATATTATTACCTTTAGAAGGTTTAAAGACAAGTGTTATTTAAACATTGTAACAATAAACCCAAAACATTTATAATTATGAATAAAGTATTTCTTATTATAGTTTTAATTACATTCCAAATAATGGTCCAAGTTATAGTCTTAATTATAATCATAGTTGTAATCTAAATTATAACCCTAATTATAGCTCTAATTATAATTCTAAGTATAACATTAATTATAATTGATTTGGGTTAAAAATAAATATTAGTTAAACATTGTTTACCACAACCCAAAACCATTTTCTTATGTTATTAAACCAAGCCCTTATAGTCGGCTAATCGATTATCTAGTTCCAAAAACGATTGCTTATAGAAATCTAGGTTCGTATACTTAATACGTTTCTGATATTCCAACTTAACTATTTTTGGATCAAGAGGGAAGCCGTAGGTTGGAGCGCTATTGCTCATCCCTACTCGAACATCAACCTTGACTCTCACAAATAGAGAAGTCTGTTTTCATACAATGTAACTTTACATCACTTCTTCCAAAATAATAATCTTTCAAAAACACTGTTAAATATGTTAGAAACATTTTTAAATTGATATATATATATATATATATATATGTATGTATGTATGTATGTATGCATGGATGTATGCATGTATGTAGACTAGTTTAGTTATAAAGCTACTATATTTAATAGAATTTAAAACCAAACTTAATGAAGAAAAGTGAAAGGAAAATTCTTTATACTATAATAAATTATTAAACTAGTTTATAAAGTCATATATATAAAATACCTTTTAAAAATACTTATAAATAAATTATAAATAATTATATAAAATATTACTTTAGAAATAATTATTTAATATTGATTTAAAAACCATTTTCTATTTAAACAAAATAAACTAGTTTTATATATAATAAGAAAACCTTTACTTTAAACTTTCAAAATAAATTATTTAAAAATATATTCAAACTTCTTTTAAAGTGATTATATACCTTTTATAAAACTCATTTGAAAAGATTTAATAAAAATTGCTAAAGTAATATCATTTTATGCTTACTATTTCAAAGTGCATCCATAGCGATTATCGCAATATGGCCATTACTTTTACAACTTTGTTTTATAAATTAAATAGCTTTTAAACTTAATTTATTACCATCTTTTGCACTACTATAAGTGTGGAAAAAATAAAACAAATCATTCAAAAATAGTGTATAAAAAGTAAGGTAAAAGAGAGAGATTCAAAGTGCATTTATAGCGGCTATTGTTATATGAATGATCCCAAATTCAACTTCATGTATTCACATATACATTTATCAATTCTCAACTTCAAATCACAAGAAGCATAGAAAATCATATATAAAACATTTATACATGAAACACAATATTCAAAACAAGAATAAATACATAACATCAAAGTGCTTCTATAGTGACTATCGCTATACGAACTCTTTCATTTAACATCCAAGTCAAATCCGTCCCCTTTTAATCCTTATGTGCTTTATTCCAAGGTTATACATCAAGACATGATCAAGTTATACACAACCATTTTCATATGTCATTGCTTTCCAAAGAAAGCATCAACAATTAACATCATAATAGAAATTCAAGAAAAACATATGTATTTTAAACATCAACACAAGCATATTATTTTCAACTGGATGGTGAGATACTGTGACGACCCAAATTTCAGCGTTTGAAAATCGACACCCATACTTCACTTGCACTCGAATGCCGCAGATTCAACTGTTGAAATTCGATTCGTGCCGGAGCGTATAACACATTAAGTATAACAACACAGTGGAAGAAAATGAATATATCATTGTTATACAACAGTTGATTTACAACAACGATAAACATCAGATGCAAATGAGATATCAATACATATACCAGAGATAGACAAAAGCGGAAGACAAAACGACAGCAGTAGAGATATAGTGTTCTCAATGCCAAACTCCAAGCCACAAGCTCAATCCACCATCACGTTGTATTAAGCAAGGTCAGCCTGAATGCTGAAGAGAAGCACAAAGCGAAAACCAAAATCGAAAGACTCCTAAGATATCAAATCTACATCTAGTATCTGAAAAATCTAACTTTAGACTGCCAGTATAGAAAATTATGGGCACCCAGAGTTTAAAAAGGGAACAATAAATTTCAGGTCAGTCATGGAACTGGTATGAGCAAACAAAAACAGTTTATTTTTAAAACAAACAACAAAAGAATTTAGAATTTAAATCCGCAATGCTTTTTGGAAAATGAAACTACCACAAGGCCTCCCAGCACACACACTATGCAATCGCACACTTGAGGAAGATTTCTCCTTATGATAGTCGAACATGCTTGATACGCGAAATCCTTTTTTATAATATTATTAATAGTGCATAGTGCAGATAACAATTTCGAAAGTAAAATATAAATCTTAGCCAATATAGGTACCATTATATTGTGCTTGCTATTTCTACCACCTGAGGTGGCAGGTTCTACAACTGCAATCGTAAAGGGCGCGTATTGGTGATTGGATTTCCAACAAATGGTCAGGCTAAGGAACTTCCTATTGCCGCATGGGTACGCCTCTAGAGGGATGTCCCGAGAACCTACCCGGCTCTCTGCCAACACAAGGCTGGGTTACCCCTGCCCGGAAGTAACACCTACAAGTATGCCATCCCCAGTCGTTTGCAACCTTTATCTGAGGGCCCTCAACCATAAAGCAACAACCATAAAGTAATAAATTTGCAATAACCACATGAGTTAAGTATCTGGGCTCCATACCATGATACCACCCTTTCCCAGAAGAAATAGACATACCCTAGGGACACAACCCCTAACAACCTTGCCGCATCTTTCCTGTTTCGACCATTTTTGGGTTGTGAGGTCCGACGAGGTCTCGTCCATAAAGCTACGCTTTTCATAAAAGCCATGCTTCGATCAACAAATGATCAGCAACACTCAGCAGCAGTCAGCATGCCACACTACCAAATTGGGAATGTATCACTAGTAACCATCAACTGCATAACCTCTCAGCTCGTACATCTCAGAGAAGGGTGTTAATCTAAGAGAATAAATTCTCTGCCACCATACAGAAATGTATTTGATAGAAACCAGCTTTACATCTCAAAGTGTAATGTCAGATATACATCCATACAAGTCTGTTTCAGGTTCAAACAGAACCGAAGGCATTTCACAAAGTAGCCCTTTCAAATCCGAATAACCCTTAATCACGTCCCGACTCCCCATCATAAAAAGTGATCAAATCTATATACCGGGGATCAGCCGATGCAGAGACATTCGACGAGTTATCCTTTCACTTTCGAAAATATCCGGTCTTCACCACCAGTCTTCAAATGTTATCATAATGTCGTATCATTATTCGAAATGGGTTTTATGACACAAAGTCCTCTCCCAGCTAAACCGAATAATGAGCACTCAAATTTAAAACCATATGGATATTGGGATCGTAGTTAAGTCACAACTTATATCCCAAAACTTTTCTTTCAAATAGTTTGAACAAATTACCATTTTAATCTTTTAAACAAAAAGATTCACTTCACAAAGTTCACCAATCTTCCATAAAGATTCATTCATAGCCTTCAAAACCATTTCCATTTCAAATCTTTTATACAAAGGATACACCTTTTAGATCCTCTTCAATTTCAAAACAAAGTTCAACAATCTTTTACAAAGATTTATTCATAGCTTCTAGAACAATACTATTTCAAACTTGAAATATTTTCAACGTAAATTGGAAATCCTTTCTTTATATGAAAGCTATTATTATTTGAAAACAAATGGTTTTCGTTATGGAGAAATCCGATTACATTTGTACAAGTTAAAACCCTTCAAGTATAAAACTGAGGTTAAATTCAAATTTCCAAAATAATACTTTTAAAATGTTTAAAACCCATATAAATACATTTATAACTTGTATAACCTTTTTAAACCATAATTTTCAAACATAGAATTCAATTTCAAATCTTTAATTCAAATTCAAATCCAATTATTTAGATTTCAAAACTTTATCAAGTCATTCAAAATGACTTTTATCTTCAAAACTCTTTTTCAAAAGCTTTTCATATTTACAAAATTCCATTTTCCAAAATCATTTGGATTCAAACTTCAACTTTTAAATAAAATAATATTTATATTTCAAAATATCTGTGACTTAACCGATTTCCTCGTGAAATCCATTTTTGTGTGTATGTGGTGTAATCCATGGGTTTTACACAATAGTGCAACATTATCAATCATCACAGATTCAAATACATCAATATCGATAAGCGGTATGATCTATAACGCTTACTGTTCATTCACAAATTCACAGATAATATACAAATGTATCATAGATGAATAAATAGATTATACACAACTCAATTCACAGACAAAATATCACAGATCAACAAGGACAATCAATTCAAGGCATCTCATACCATACAAGCATTCAATAATCATTTATAAGCAGGATTAATTAATTGTTCAAATCCTAATTTAATTTAATTTCCAATTAAATTAATTACCTATGAATTAATTATCAAATCTGGATTAATTAATAACAAATCATTTGAAATTAATTAATGAAATTAATCAACCTTAATTATTTATCTTAATTAATTACCTTTAATTAATTATTCCTTAATTAATCACATTAAATTAATTATCCTCTTATTAATTACTTTAATTAATAACCTTTAATTATTAAGTAACTAATCTTTAATTACTTTCATTAAGTAATTATCTTTAATTAATAAATTAATCTTAATTTATCACATTAATTAATTCTTTAATTAATTATCTGTTAATTAATTATCCTAATTAATTGACCTTTAATCTATCACATAAATAAATTAATCACCTTGATTAATTATCCTTTAGCTAATCACATAAATTAACTAACTTTTAATTACCGACTAAATAATTAAATCCTTGATTACCCAAGGCCTTAATTTACTTAATATAATCTACTTATCTTAATCACATACTTAAACACATCATCAAAATTTTATTTGGAACACTTAAAAAATATTTTAAATTACCATCCCAATATAGTTAAACAATTTTTAAACATATTCTTAATTTTAAGATCAATTCTCTGAAAACTTATTATGAAAAAAAAACATGTTTAATAAATTTACTTTGGGAAAATTTAGTTCATAATCTTTTGAAAACTTATTAAATTTAAAACTTATTTAACCTTAATAAATTTAAAATAATTTGTTCAAAACCTTTACTAATCTCAAAACTTAATCAGGACAATTATTATTTAAAAACAATGGGTTAACAAAATTCAAATTTTGATTTGTTTTAAAATTTTAAAAATGCCATTTCAAACACTCGAGAAAACCCCGAAACAATCCCGACCCAGACCCGAGTTCAACTTCGGCTTCCCTCCCACCTTACACCGGCTTTGAGTTATCTCGCAAGTTTCTTCGGGATGAACCCGAGTATCCCATCTTCTTCCCAAAATTTCAATAACACAACCAGATATGTCATGTGCCAGTGCAACGTGCACACCACCACGGCCACCTTCGATCGACTCCACCAGCGTCTACAGGTCAACGTTGACCTCTTCCATCCATTCCAACAATCCAAAACTGAAACGAGATTAAAAATCAAATTTGAGCATCAATGACTACCACCTGAAACCACCCGACCATCCAAAAATGCTTCACACCACCGCGTCACGTCGCCTGAACCTTTGTTACTCTGACCATAGCTTCCCTACTCATTCACACACCTTTTCCCCTTAGACCGGTCCTCCTCGATCCATCCACGACGACGAACAAATTTGAAAATCAACACCGACCAACTCCTATCCTTGAACCCTAAAACTTGTCGATTGACTTCCATGGTGAACAAACAAATTTTCGATCATTTTTCCCATCACCTCCGTCCTTCCAGCTATCCTCACAAACAACCCCGACGCATAACTCATCATTGATCACAGGAATTTGCCGAAAGACTGAATCCCGTTCAACTCGATTTTTATCAATAATTATAACCTTAAAAATTCTGAAATGATTATTACAAATCAATATTTCTAAATTCGAATCAGGCTTTAGGATGAAATCAAGAATTCCTGACACTTTATTTTCTGCTATGAGTTGAATTTTACTGTAAATTCAAGTTTCTGAAATAATTACTAAAGATAAACATCTCAAATTATTTTTAGAAAATAAATTACACTGTTCTAAGCTTCTTCATTTTAAAGATCAAGATCTAAAACTTATTCTTTGAGATGATATGGATTTTTTTCTCTGTTTTTTGAACAGAAATGAGCATGCATACCTACAGGCATGTGCATGTGCGTATCCATACACACACACACACACACACATACAAACATATCTCATCCATGCGAACATGTTTAACAACATATATTCAATAAGTGCAAACCATAATAAATATTTAGGTTTAAAGGGTTGCTCACCCGGAAAAACAGAGAGGAACAGAGAACAGGAAATACTGAAATGATCTGATTGTTTGTTGAATTTAATCCGGTCTCTGAATTTCTTTAATCTCAGGTTTGAGTTGAACCCTCTGAATCAAATTCCAGATTGAAGAATCTAAGCTTGATAGTGTTGAATTCGATTTCTCCTTTCTCTGCTATTGTTTTTAATTTCCAGGTTTAATTGATGTTGATCCGGTTTCATTTTTTTGCCTTAATTTTGTTTTGCTTGATTCAGAGTTGAATCTGAAGCTGAAATTTGAACTGCTTCAGGCTTTAAAACTTTTCTTTGATCTTTACTTTGGTTTTTTTTTATATTTTGATTTCTAGGTTTGATCAGGTTTGAAATGCTTGAAACATATGTTTTTTTATCTTTAAGTTGTTTACAGGCTTACAACAGATCTAGTTTTGATATTATCAAGCCTTTGCATTTTTCAGATTTTATCTCTATTTTTCTGGTTTTGTAAATGAAAAGTGAAGAAAGGAACAAATAAATAAAATAAAGTGGAGATGTTTTGTATAGCCTTGTTTCTTTTTTTATTATTTAAAAATAAAAGAAAACTTGACACTTGTTAATTACAATTTACATTAAGCCTACACATGTTTAAATGCATGTATTTATGTTTTACAAATGTCTAAATGAGATCATTTTGTGTTTAAACCCTCACTTTATTTAATTTAAAAATTTTGTTTTAAACCCCTTATGCTATTATAACTTACATATGTATTATATTTACATATTTTTTTATTTTTATTTTTAAATGTTTTTAAATCCTTGTTTAAATTAAGTACTTATATTTTAAACACTTTAAATAACATTTTAAATATAACATTATATTATATTTCCTGTTTAAATAAATACATTTTCTCTTTATTATCATTTATATAACCTTAAAAATGATTTTAAAACTAATTACTCATAATAATTAAACACACATATTATATATAAGTTCCTTTTAAAATACAGATGCTTAACTTTAAACAACTTTTTAAAATTCATATATTAAATTCAAAACACAATTTTCAAACTACATATATATATATATATATTAAAATTAGAAAAAAAATTATTAATTTTAAAATATAGTTTTAAATCCAATTTATTTTCTAAGATATTTATTCTTGAATTTCAAATTCAAAATTTTGAATCATAATCTATTTATATAAATAAACTGGCACATTTCTTATTAAATTTGAAAAAATTCAAATTAATTCACAATTAATCTCAAAATTTTAAATTGATTATTAAATTAAATTTGACTAAAAACCGGGATCATTACAGATACTCACCCATACTCTAGCAGGCAACCAAGTTTAAGCCACCACCTTTCTACTTTAAACTTGCAAGCACCCAAACTCCTCCTACTTTCACCCAAAGCTTATGGCCTAGACACAAACCCGATTATTTTCTCACGACCCAAGAGAGCGTGGGGTGTTGTGCTCTCAATTCTCCAAGTTTGAGTAGATAGAAGGTGTTGCCGTGACGGTGTAAGGATTATAATAGAGTTTAGTTTGATTCGGAGAAGATTTGAATTTATTTTGTTTAGGATTTCATGAAGAGAGAAGAGGAGGAAGAAGAATTTTAATTCTTTTTCTTTTTTCAAAAGTTTTGACATATGAGATAATGAAATGAAAGGAGAGTGTTTGAGAATATTTTTGCAAGGAAAATGACCCATCCAACCCCTACATTTCAAGCAAGCCCATGCCTTCCCTTTACACACCCATGCCTTAGAAAAATTCTTCCATGATTCCCTCCTTAAATCATTCCATATTTCATGCCTTAAATCACTCATATTTGTCATTTTAATTAAACTCTTTTTCTTATTTAATTTTTCATTAACTTAAGTGAATTTAACACTTGTAAATGTCCTCATATGTTACTATACAAGTTCAAAGAGTTCGAACATCTTTTGGTGATTAAAAAAATCATTTATCGATAAAACGATTTTCGGTCGCATTAACGATATTTATTTGAACCATTTATTTTTATAAACGAATTTAAAAAACAAATTTCTTGTCATTAGTTATTATATAAAAAAGGTTTAATAAGGTTATATAATCATATTTATTCACATTAAATCCTAGATACAAATATTTCAAATACTTAAATACGAAGTGCTCGAAATTCCGAATCGTTACATAACCGTCCCAACTTTCATTCATCCCTTCATTAACTCAAAAAAAAGCAAAAAAACTAATGAGAGGTCAGACATATTTTTAAGGAAGGGAAGAAGAAAATTTAAAGGAAAAAATGAGTCTTATTCCTAAGAAGAAGCGAAGTTCTAAATCAAGTTTAATCAAACAAAAGTTGAGCAATTCTATCTCGAAAACCTTCCAAACCCTTATGGGTTAGGATTGTATGTATTTGTGATGTTTTGAATGTTAATGAACAAGTTTAAGAAGATTAGAACAATTTTTCATGTTTAGGAATTTAAAGATGATGATATACTAAGTTTTCAAGGAAAACTATGAATCAAACTTTCGTAATTTTTTGAAATTATTTGGAAATTATATTTTCTAATTTGAGAAAATGCCTAATTTGAAAATTAATTATTTAAAATATTGAACTAATTATTTTGTCTTGAAAATTTAATAAGAGGAAAAATATGATGATTAGGATTTTTGATGAATTTTTTGGATTTTTCCTATGTATTTTCGAATTTATATGACTTATTTGGCAAAGGGAAGAACTAATCACAAAAAGGGTAATTAATTGATTAAGAAAGTAGTTAATAATTTCTAAAAAGAAAATTGAATATGGCGATGGTAACCAATGATGATTTGGCATATAACCAGGTTAGGTTAAAAGTAACTCCTTTGAATGGAAATAAAACTATTTTCAAGCTAATTACCAAATTGCCATGCCAACTAGCTGACATCAGCTGGAGATATCAAATTACGATAGCTGATATTAGCTGGAGATATCAACTTGCAACAGAAGATATCAGTTGGAGATATCAACTTGTGATAGTTGAATGTCAACTGGAGATGGCTGATATTAAGATGATCTTAAACGGAGATATAACTTGCTATAGCTTAATATCAAATGGAGGTAGCCGATATCAACAGGAGATATCAACTTGCGATAGCTGATATCAACTGGAGATATCAACTTGAGGTACAATTGAAGATATCAACTTGCGATAGCAAAATGTCAACTAAAGATATCAACTTGAGATAGCTGATATCAACTGGAGATATCAACTTGTAGTAGCTGATGTCGGCTAAAGATATCGAATTGTGATAGCTTAATGTCACCTGAGATAGATGATATCAACTGGAGATTCAAATTATGATATCTAATATCAATTGGAGACATCAACTTCTAATAGCTAATATTAATTGGAGGTATCAACCTGTGATAGCTTAAGTCAACTAGTGATATCAACTTGCAATAGCCAATATCACCTAGAGATATCAAACTTGTGATAGCTTAATATCAACTAGAGATATCAACTGAAGATAGCTTAATACCAACTAGAGATAGATTAATATCAACTAGAGATAGATTAATATCGATTGGAAATAGCTTAATATCAATTAGAGATATCAACTGGAGATAGCTTATTGTCAACTATAGATATCAACTAGTGATAGCTTAATATCAACTAAAGATATCAACAAGAGATAGATTAATGTCAACTTGAGATAGCTATAAAACTTATCAGCTTGTTTTATTTTAATGTCAACTTGAGATAGTTGTAAAACTTGTCAACTTGCGTTATCCTTTAACCTACGATGCTATGTAATGACAATCTATAATAGCTAATGATGCTAAGAAATTCTAAGTAAATAAATGACTTTTGGTAGCATTTGAGAAACCATCTTTCCTAAGTGGTGGTTAAGAATTTCATGAAGATGAAATGACTGTAGAGAATAATAAGTTAAATTGAAATAACTTAGTTAAAGAATGAAAATTGATATTGGGTTAAAGTAAGCTATTCGATAATGCATTATATCATTAGAAATAATGAAAATGTAAATATATGGCCTTTGTGGTAATAATTAAACAAGACATTATATTTGATGATTGGTGATGTAAGCCCATGTGGAAAATGTTTGTATAAACATGACATTGTATTTGATGATTATTGGTGTAATGCATGCGTGGCATTTGTCTAAACATGACATTATATTTGATGATTGGTTGTATAAGGCTTACGCAGCAACATTATGTCTAAACACAACTTTATATTTGATGATGGGTGGTGTGAGTCCAATGTGGCGACCATTTGTCCAAACGCAACGTTATAATCGATGAAGGGTGGTTTAAGTCCCCGATGGTAACCTAATAAGCTATTCATGGTACATTTGAGGATAGTCAGATAAAACACCTAAGTGATAAACTTAAGTGCCTAGTACTATTGTTAAACCAATAAGAGTTAGGCCCAAGTGGAAAATCTAAAAATGAGCTGATTATAAAAATTAGCCAGAAATGTTGTAAAAGGAATCTCACATTTACGTAGAAATTGATATTCTATGTTTTATCATGGTTTGAAATTATTAGATTATGTGAGGTAATTGATGAAGTTGGAATAGTGAGTGAAAATCTGTTCCATCCTTTAGCGTTGTGGTCTCACTATGTGACTGTTTGCTTTGGGTAAAGTATTACTTATACCAGGCTTTATGTTTGACTCGTGTTTTTATTATTTCCTATAAACTCATGAGTATCCATTCAAGTAGGCTGAGTTTACGGTATAGATAGTAGCTTTTAGAAAAGATGAATAAAGACTTCTAAGACAAAGCAGGAGGCTTATTCTAGAAATAAAAGCTATTTTGAAATTTCGTTAAGTAAAAGAAGAATTTGTGATTAGTTAAGTGTACACGTCGGCATCCTCGTATGTAGGGCATGATTCTCTATTTATATTATTTTTTTGTATATTTACCCATGCGTGGGAACGAGATAGGTTAATAATGATGTAACAATTTTTGTAAAAGATTTTGATGTAATAAAATTATTTAGCTGCTCTGTTTACTTAATGTTGTGAAAAATTTATACCGATCTCACTTTGTCTCTTAAAAATAATTTTGGTTATGACTAAAACAACATCAATGCTCATTTTTGGGTCTCAAGGTGGGGATGTTACATCTTTGATCACTATGATGTTTGTAGTTTGCACTTGCTTAGTAGTATAAGCATCTATCATGATTTCTCAATGTGCTTCATTTTTTCTCAGTAGCTTACCTGTTTGGTGTCTCGTCGGTATGGTAGGACATTGGTTTAGCTAGCCTTTACCGAATCGATCGAATAGAATATAGGGCCGAGGCTTCCTTGCCCCATTACTTTTCTACCTTTTCCTTTAAACTCGGAAAAACCTCTCATTTTCCTTTTCTTCCAGCTCTAGATCTAGACTCACTCTTCATCTAATTCAAGCAAATTTTTCTAGAATTTCATCAGGTTATGCTATGTAATCCTTTGATTCATGCACAAATTTATCAGTTCCATCACGTTTCTCTATTTCTTTTCATGCGAACTTGCCTTGGCCAAGCATGGGTTCAACGATAATTAATAGTTAGGTCTTTGGATTTTTAGTGCATTTAGTTTGTTTTGATTACAACGAATCATCCTTTGTAGTTGACATTTTTTTGTTTGTTTTAGCCAAGGTTAGGCAAAGATTTTAACCAAACCAACTAAGGTACTATGAGGCAGTTATAGTGAATGATATACTTAGGCTAGAAGCATATTATAGTTAGTTTTCTAGGGATTAAGTGGATACACGTTTTAACTACCAGGTAGGCAACACGATTAGTTCGGCTAAGACCACCACCAAACTAAACAATTAGTGCTTTTGTTGTTGTTGACTATCACTCTAGCCATTCCTAAGCTTTTCCCTAAAATTTCAATAAAAATAATTTCCATAAAATTCCAATAATCCATCATTTAATCCCATCAAAAAAGCATAACATATTATCACAATCAAATTCAAAAATCAAACATAGATCAAAAAACAAACATAAAAAATGAGATGGATAATATTATTGACCTTAGATTAGATAAGAGAGATTGAGATTTGATGTTGGTTAGTTTCTAAGCTTTTCCTTTTGAATCCCTTAGGTTTCTCCTTCTTTTCCTCTACGTAATGGCCAACCCCTTCTTATTTTTGTTTTGATTTATAAAATGAAAATGAAAGTGAATGAATGAATGAATGAATGAGAGAGATAGGCTTTGGGAACAAGTAAGGGATAATTCCCATTACGTTTCTCTCATTAGTTCTGTTTTATTCTATGTTTAAAACAATATTATTAATTGATTAATTAAGGCTTGACCCAAATTAGTTAATAAATCTCATTCTCCTTATCACCTCACATTATCCTATTCATTTATCTAATTGAATTCCCTGAATAATATTAAACAAAAACTAGGGGTGTTATAGGCTCCCCCTTTAAAGAGTTTCGTCCTCGAAATTACGGTAAGGAAATCAACAAGCATATCAATCATGCAAACATGTGAGACAAACACATAACAATAATACTAGGATATCTACTAGCTAAAAGTCTATGTGACATATATAGAACATACCATCAAAACAACACAGGATAAGCATCTCTAATCCTATCTTCTATCTACCACGTATAGTCTTTCTCATTGTTGCGCCATTGGAATTTCATGAACTTTACTGTCTTGTTTCTTAATCTCTTCTCATCTCTTAATATAACGAGAACCAGTGGTCTAATAAAAGTCATATCCAGTTCCATTACAAAATTTTCCAACATAGTCGATGCAATATTAGTCTTTGGATAATGCACACACTTTCTAAGAAGGGAAAAATGAAATACATTACGGACTCCAACTAAACTATTCAGTAACTCTATCCGGTAAGCAAATTTCTTGGTCCTTTCGACGATAGGAGATAGACCAACACATCTCGGTGTCAATTTTTCGAACTTCCCAAACCGTACCACTCCCTTTCGTCAATGGCACTTGAACTTGAAATCTTTACACCTCTTATTTGTGTAACTTTTCTACCTGGACTGAGCTTCCTTCATCCTTGCTCAGATTAACTCAATCTTTTCTGTAGCTTTCCTCACCATATCTGGACTAAGAATCAATCTTTCTCCAGTCACTAACCAAGATGCCGGTGATTTGCATAGCCTTATGTAAAGAGCTTTAAAAGGCGTCATTCCTATACCAGTTTGATAACTATTATTATTTAAATTGACTAAGTGCAAATGGTCCTCCCATGGCCCTCTAAAGTCTAGTACAAAAGCCTTTAACGAATCTTCAAGAACTTTATTAACTATTTCTGTTTGCTAATTCATTTGTGGATTGTGGGTGGTGCTCATCTTTTGCTTGGCACCTAACATTTCTTGTAGACTCTTCCAGAATTTACTAGTGAATAAAGTATCTCTATCACTGACTATACTACTAGAAACTCCATGTAGTCTTACAATATTCTTCAAAATCAACTTCGCCAAAGGAGGTGCCGTCCTTGTCGACTTAATGGGAATAAAATGTGCATTTTTGGTCAGTCTATCTACTATGATCCAAATGTTTTCATTTCCTCTATTCACCTTGGCAACTAATCGATAAAATCCATGGATATAGAATCCCATTTTTAAAGTGGCACTTCTAAAAGTTGAAGAAATTCACTTGATTTCTGATGCTCGGCTTTCACTTATTGGCAATCTAAACATTGTTTCACCCATAAGCTTACATCTCTTTTCATTCCTTTCCAAAATAAACTCCTCTTCATATCTTGATACTTTTTGGTTCCTCTAGGATGAATAGTAAACTTCGATAATTTGCACTTCCTAAGAACTTCCTGTTGAGTCACAAGTTTTATGAAAGTTTTGATTTCTGACAAATAAGGCGATCGACAAAACAAGGTCATTAGAGCTACATATGTTACTATAGATTATAGGTTGATTATTTGATATTGTAATAGTTATAAACTTGTTAAAATCTATCCTCAAATAATCATGCACCTCAATATAATCGATATATATATATGTTTAATAGCATTGCACATTCATTGTGCAAATTTACAGGAACCGGTCGACCGGTTAATAATCATACGGTCGACCGTTTCTGTGTAAAATGCACAATGAACGTGCACACATGCACATAACGTATATATATTTTAAATTCCTGTCTACTGGTCACTTTTTAACCTGTCGACCGTTTTTGAACAGAAAACAATTTTTCCAAAAGACACTTCTCTTCTCCAAAGGTTGCATCTCTTACCTTTCACCAAAGATCATATCTCTTAATGACAAAGAGTTACAACCATTCTTATCTATATAAACTCATCCAATTCATTGATTAAAAAATAACGATTTCATATTCTTTTAATCTAATCTCTGATCTTATTTCTGCATTATAAAAGCTCTAAATTATTTGTTAAATCTTTGAAACTATTTCATATCCTTTGATTCAATAATATACTTTCCTTAATCTTTTCAAAACATCATTCGCATACTTTGAGGATAAGATTATAGGAAGGGTGTACTACTAGTGACAAATCCGTGTTTTCAAGAACACAAGTTGTCAACAACAATTGTATTTGTTCTTGTGTTGAAGTCCTCTGTGTTGTAAGAGGCAAGTGTTGAAGTCCTCAGTGTATTAGAGGCGTGAAATCCCGTTCGGTTGCTCGGGTGTTGTAAACCTGTTCCTCCGGGTGAAGCGAGGTTGTTAATAGTGAAAATCCAGATAGAAGTCTGGGACTGGACGTAGGACGGTGCTCCGAACCAGTATAAAAATCTCTGGTGTGATTTTTCTATTTTTATTTACTATTCTATTATCATCTATTTCCGCATTTATATTGTAGACCATATTACACGATCCGTGTGTACTATATTAGCACATATAATTGTATACACACCGCACTTTCATTTGGTATCAGAGCACGGTCATCATATAACCGTAACACAGTTATTTGATATATTATAGTAATATGGCAAATAACGTAAGTACTAGCACTCAAAACACCACTTACACGGAGGGTCAATCGACACAAAGACCTCCATTTTTCAATGGTCTTAACTATAGTTATTGGGCAACACGTATGTCATTCTTTATGCAATCAAATAACTATGATGCTTGGAATGCCACTCAAAGAGAAATAGTGAATCCAACAACTGATTATTCAGAATGGACTGCAGCTGAGAAAACAGCAGCAACTGTAAATGCAAGAGCAATAAATATGTTGTTCTGTGCATTAGACCAAAATGAATATAACCGTGTTAGTATCTGCACTACTGCATATCAAATTTGGCAAACACTAAAAATCACTCATGAAGGTACTAACAAAGTTAAACAAGCCAAAATAGCCATGCTGAAAAGTCAATTTCAAAATTTCAAAATGAAACCAAATGAGACAATCAATGACATGTATTCACGGTTTCAAACTATTCACCATGCACTTATTGGCTTAGGACAAAAGTATTCTGATTTCGATGTTGTTTCAACAGTCCTACATTCTCTGACTAGTGAATGGGAAGGAAAAGTATTAGCAATCGAAGAAGCTAATGACCTTTCCGTCATGAAGCCAGATGAATTGATAGGAAATTTAATGTCCTATGAAGCAAATTTGCAGGCTAGAAAAGAACAGAAGGAAGAAAAGAAAAATGTAGCATTTCATGTTGAGAAAGATGAAAATGAATCAGATTCTGAAGACGAAGATTTGGCATTCATTGCGAAAGGATTCAAAAAATTCTTAAAATATCGAAAAGCCAGTCGTTACAATAAAAGGAAACCTGGTTCAAATAAACCATCTTCATCTGCTATAGAATGTTTCAACTGCCACAAAAAGGGACACATGCAGAAAGATTGTCCAGAACAAAAGAAGAAGTCAGAAAATGACAAATTCAAATATAAAAAGGACAAATCTAAGAAACGAGCTTTCTCGGTAACATGGGATGATTCAGAGTCATCTTCATCAGAAAGTGAAAGTGATTCAGAGAATGAACAAGCTAATGTTTGTTTTATGGCAACAGAAGATGAGGTACAAATTCCTACATTTGATGAATTACTTGATATTAATGCTGAATTGATAGTCAAATATAAAGACATAAAACGTCAATTAAAAGTAGTCAAAGCAGATTTAAGTAGAGCAGAGCTTGAACGAGATATGTTAAAAGATGAGAAGAAAATATTAGAAGAGGAATTTGAAAATATTCAAGAATCATCATCTAATGTTGATTCTCAAATATCTCTTTTGAGTCAAGAAATAGAAACTCAAAAAGAGAAAAATAATGCTCTCACTACTGAAAATCATGAGTTTAAAGCAAAAGTCAAAATTCTAGGCCTAGAAAAAGCTAGCTTACAAACAAAGTTTGATGACATTACTCAAAATGTTTCTAACTTTAACAAAGGTCGAGAAAACTTGACAAAAATCATTGAAAGTTCACAATCTATTTCAGACAAATAAGGATTGGGATATAACAAACAAGAAACCAAGAAACATCTTGGAAATAAAAGGAAAAAGAAAGTACAAAAAACTGAAGCTAAGAAAAATCTTAGTTTATTATATTCCAAACCAAAACCAGTTGTGAAATTTCAAAAGAAAAATGTCAAGACTATCAAAATATGGGTTCCTAAAACAAATAATAATTTGATTAGGAACAAATACATTCAGCAATTCATGAATACTGTGCATTTTAATAACAATTATATATATAAAGGGGATACCGGACCCAAATGGGTTTGGACTCCTAAGACCTAACTCTTAGGACCCTATAAAAAGTGGGTACCATGGACTTAATTCTATTTTTTGCAGGTCCCACTTAAGAAAAGAGGAAAGTGGATATTGGACAGTGGTTGCTCAAAGCACATGACAGGAGACAAGAGTTTATTAACAAATATTACATATTCAGATGGTGGCTCCGTCACTTTTGGAGACAATTCAAAAGGCTATATCATCGGCAAAGGCGATGTGAGCAATTGCGGAACATACATTTATAAGAATTCAAAGAGAAAGAGATCACGTACTCAAGGGGAGATTCAGATTTGCAGATATATATTGTCATCAATCAAAAAGGGGGAGAATGTTGAGTCACAAGTTTTATGAAAGTTTTGATTTCTGACAAATAAGGCGATCGACAAAACAAGGTCATTAGAGCTACATATGTTACTATAGATTATAGGTTGATTATTTGATATTGTAATAGTTATAAACTTGTTAAAATCTATCCTCAAATAATCATGCACCTCAATATAATCGATATATATATATATATACGTTTAATAGCATTGCACATTCATTGTGCAAATTAACAGGAACCGGTCGACCGGTTAATAATCATACGGTCGACCGTTTCTGTGTAAAATGCACAATGAACGTGCACACATGCACGTAACGTATATATATTTTAAATTCCTGTCTACTGGTCACTTTTTAACCTGTCGACCGTTTTTGAACAGAAAACAATTTTTCCAAAAGACACTTCTCTTCTCCAAAGGTTGCATCTCTTACCTTTCACCAAAGATCATATCTCTTAATGACAAAGAGTTACAACCATTCTTATCTATATAAACTCATCCAATTCATTGATTAAAAAATAACGATTTCATATTCTTTTAATCTAATCTCTGATCTTATTTCTGCATTATAAAAGCTCTAAATTATTTATTGAATCTTTGAAACTATTTCATATCCTTTGATTCAATAATATACTTTCCTTAATCTTTTCAAAACATCATTCGCATACTTTGAGGATAAGATTATAGGAAGGGTGTACTACTAGTGACAAATCCGTGTTTTCAAGAACACAAGTTGTCAACAACAATTGTATTTGTTCTTGTGTTGAAGTCCTCTGTGTTGTAAGAGGCAAGTGTTGAAGTCCTAAGTGTATTAGAGGCGTGAAATCCCGTTCGGTTGCTCGGGTGTTGTAAACCTGTTCCTCCGGGTGAAGCGAGGTTGTTAATAGTGAAAATCCAGATAGAAGTCTGGGACTGGACGTAGGACGGTGCTCCGAACCAGTATAAAAATCTCTGGTGTGATTTTTCTATTTTTATTTACTATGCTATTATCATCTATTTCCGCATTTATATTGTAGACCATATTACACGATCCGTGTGTACTATATTAGCACATATAATTGTATACACACCGCACTTTCACTTCCTTCCTTATGTTACAAACATTTGGAATGCATAACAATCCCTTTTTCCTCAACCGTAAATTTTGGTCAAAACTAAAACCTTTTAAATCATCTATCTTAGTTCCCTCTTCAAGTTTTCTAATCTGTTTAGCTAGTAAGTGATCATCTCTCTATCTAGAAGCAATTCTTTTGCTCATTTCCGATCAAACTTCCAAACACGATAACATTGCGGTATTTCGATCAGAACTAGCTCTTGACCTTAACCGCACACCATAAGTAGTTGGTGCCTCTATATCCTTCTTTTTTCTATCATAGCTAGCAACACACTCCGATGTTTCCTACTAAGTGCATATCAACTTTATTTCTTTTCCCTAACATATACTTAATATCAAAATCATAATCCATGAAAAAGTCTTGCCACATTTGTTGTCTCATATTCAACTCCTTCTAGGAGAACAATTACTTTAAAGACTTATGATCCGTAAACTAGAATCATTCTCCTAAAATATTATGTCTCCACTTTCAAAGTAAAGATCTCCACTGCCAACTCTAAATCATAAGTCATATATCTAACTTCATGTGGTTGAAGCAATCGAGAAGCGAAAGCAATCACTTACGTTTTCTCATTAAAACAACTCCTAACCCTATCCCACATGCATCATTATACACAACAAAATCATGATTTTTCTTTGGATCAACTAACATGAGTGCCTTGGTCAATAAATATTTTATCTTTAAGTATGCTTCTTCACATTTATTGGTCCAAAAAAACTATACATCCTTCCTTATTAGTTCAATCATAGGTGCCATGATATGAGAGATATCCTAGTTGAATCTCCAATAATAGCCAGCTAACCCCAAAACACTTCTTATGTCGGTAATAGTCTTGGGTCTTTTCCAATTATTAATAGCATTAATATTAGCTGGATCCATTGATAATCCTTTTTCTAAAACTACATGACCATGGAACTTCACTTCTTTCTTCTAAAAAATTAAATTTTGAAAACTTTGCTTTTAGTTGATGTTGCTTCAACATTTTTAGCACTATTCTAAGATAAATCTCATGATCTTGTTCATTCTTAGAATATATCAGCATGTCGTCTATAAACATTAACGCGAATCTATCCAAATGCTCTTGGAAGATCCGACTCATCAAATCCACAAAGTAAGCAGGCATATTGGTTAGTCCAGAGGGCATGACTAATCATTCTTACGAACCATATCTTGTTCAAAAAGCCATTAATGGAATGTTGTCCTCCGCCTCTCTCAATTGATGGAACCTTATTGCTAAATCCAATTGTAAAAATACGTTGGCTCCAGTCAGCTGATTAAAAAAGTCATCTATTCTTGGAAAAAGATACAGATTCTTTATCGTCTTTTCATTTAACTTACGATAATTAGTACACATCCCTAACACCTGTCCGATTTCTTTACGAATACCACGACTGCCCCCAAAGATGAACTACTTAGTTTAATAAAATTCTTCCCTTTAATTACACCAGCTGCACCTTTAACTCTTTCATCTCAGTAGGAGTTATTCTGTTAGGCCGTCTGCTTACGAATTCAGCTCCAGGTACAAGATCTATTTGAAACTCAATAGCTCTTTTCGGTGGTATTACGGCAATAGCTTAAAAACATCTGCATACTCACTTACTATGAAACCCCGATTCACTTCATCTTCCACTTCCATTGCACCCAATAAAGCACATGCATCTAAACTCGAATTCTCTACCAAGTATATAATTCGATCACGGTTATTAGGATGTCTTACTGTTATCTCCATATCTTAGCAAAATATCCTAGCGTCATATAGGCTTAACCAATCTATACCCAAAATAATCCCAAACCCCATAAAGTCAAGCATATGTAAATTGTAGTAAATTCATCACCTAATAACTCAATCTCTAGATGATCACATCTCATCCAAGAATTGCATAACCTCCTATTGGATTTGCAACTCTTAAGGAAGTAATATGTTATAATGGTTCTAGATTTAACTTATATACCAAAAATTGCAAGATAAAAGAATGCGATGCACTTGTATCAAATACTACTTTAATTGGTATCCCATGAATCAAAAATGCACCTTCCATCATAGATTTCCATTCTCTTTTGTAGTCAATCTAGAAGCTGATGGTTCCAGAGCAAATACTTTCCCATTATCAGCCTTAACTGGTTCTGAACATTCATTCTTGTAATGCCCCATCTTGTTGCAGTTGTAACACTTCATGCCCTTCTTTCCCATAACGTTCTTTCCATCACCAGATCGACACTCATTAGCAAAGTGCCCTTTCTTATCGTCATTTAAAGAAAACAACATTAGCCTTTCCTTTCTTGACTACTTCGCCCTTCTGAGCTCCCTTCTTATTAAAGAACTTCCTCTTCTTACCTTGAAAATATTTTGTCTCCATAGGCTTGTTACATCTAAATGTCGAAAGCATTTCCTCATTCCTTAGTACCATCTCCACCACCACATCACATGGATCTCTAAGATGCATCATTTTTCCCTGGCAATTTCTGGCTTCTATCCATGAATGAACTTATCATTCCTCTTTATTACAGCATCAATAGTATCATATCTGTATCTAGCCAACTCATCAAACTTAGTTGCACACTCCAGTACAAATATCTCTTCTTGCTCCAATTCCATAAACTTTCTGAGCAAAGTTGACTTAGCTATCTCGGATAAAAGCCTTTCCTCAAATCACGTTCTAAATTCAGACCAAGTCAAATTTTTCTCTGGTACTCCACGGTTACACCGTTCCACCAATACAAAGCAGCTTCTACAACTGTCTAGATGCCTACCTCCTCTTCTACTCATCATTTAAGCCTAAGTCAGCAAAGATCCTTTCACGGTGCAGTAACCAATACTCAACTTCAATAGCATTTTCTGTTCTAAGAAAAGGCTTTCCTCCAAGACTGGTATAATCACGACTCAAATTAGCATAATTTTTACAAGCATGTACATCGGGGTTAACACCTTCGGCATTCTCAGTGTTCCTTCCAACCAAACCAACAACAACTCTAACTTGCATTATATCACAAAGAATCGATACATAGTCCCCATATCTACTGGTGGGGTTCTAGCACTCACATCAGCATTTGCATTTAGACTAGCATTTGCTTGTTGGCATGGATTTCTTTAAGTATTGGGTCAAACATTTCCATTAGTTGTGGTGCTTCGTCTACCAAGATTCGCTCTTCCATTTCCTTCTTCCATATCTAGCTTTCTCATAATCTACATACAAGTATCCTTAAGATATATAAGAATGATCTAATAGAGATGTGAGATGAAAGAATAAAGATAGAATACACATTTATATATAGTAAATAACAAGTACATTACTATAGCGTTATCCCATATCCTGACCTTATTCTCTGATTTATTTATATTATGTTTTCAAAATCTTTATAAGTTCTACATAAACCTATGCTCTGATAACAATACGTAAATCCCCCATTTTAAGGTTCGAAAATACGCACTATTGATGCTGCAGTCATTGTTGTTTTCTGATGGAAAAATGAGATCGTTTAATTATATCTATGACATCAAGTGCATATGAATATGAAAATTTTCTAGAAAAATTACATTAACAAACCATTATATTCATTACATGATCTCACTGAATCCATGTTCATAAAAAATATAATAATTACAATTATATTCCCAAGAGCAACATATGATGATGTCCCTTGGATGATTAGAGTCTAACTACTTGACAATTAAAAATTTTGTCATCACATCCACTCAAACAAGTTATAAACTTCAAATAACTTAGTAGAAATAACTCCTAATATTAGCTTGCCTCCTGCATATCTCTAAAAGCTTGTTCGTCTAATCTGAAAACCCTACTCCTAATCTACTAAAATGAGCACCCAAGAGTTTTAGGGGAGAACAAAAACTTTTGATTAGATAAAATGCCTAGAGTGAATAATAACATACCATTTCAAACCAAAATAGGTATCTAGTCAGACCACTTTTCAAGAACGGAATAGGTTTTCTCCTCAGTAGTATCTTATCAATTAAGTCAATCTCAACATAATTCATGCAGCTGCAAACGCAACGGTAATATAAACATGATATGATCATATGCATGCTATAAGGGTAAGATTGACTAGTCTATCATTATAGGGTCATGCATTCCCAAATTTTACCCATCCTATAAATTGGACTATATGTATTAAATTATAGTTTTTCTAGGGTCACTATGAACCAATGGTTTTCAAGACCAACTAATAACCTACCTGGCTATTTTGGGCTAAAACATAAGTAGATGTCCTAAAAATCTCCAAATATGGGTAGGAGGTCTCCTAAATACGGTTAGGAGAAAACAAACGATTTTGTGAGCATATAGAGCTACAATTTTTTTTTGCATAAACATCCTTTTAGTCTACCTGTAGATAAAGCTCAACATGTGGTGACCCACATTTCAGAAGGTTTAAATTGAAAATAATCTATACATGTCCAATAACAATCCAAAACACAGACAATCAGTGAGGTTAAATAAGAAAAATAAGAGAAGTAGAAAATAAACACAGAATCTCGCAAGAGAAATGTCACGGCCCGAATTTCAGCGCTCAAAAATCGACGTCCATACTTCACCGTATTCGAATGCCGTAGATTCAACTGTTGAAATCTGATTCGCGCCGGAGCTTAAGTACAACAATAAAGTGGAAGAAAAATGAATATTTTATTTGATACACAGCAGATACAATATCTGAAACAATTGAATATCAACATTATCAGAGACGAGATACAATGGAAAGAATCAACAACAGAAGACAAAAAAAACTCAACAGCGAAAAGACAATGTCTTCAATGCTAAACTCCAAAAATCCAATCCAAGAAGCTTGAACCACCATCAAGTTGTATTAAGCAAGGTCAGCAAGCAATGCAATTGCCAAGATCCAAAGATTCCAAAGAATTCCAAATGGGAAGCTGAAGGCTATCGAATCTATATCTACTAGCTGATAATCTGAAAATCTAACTCTAGGATGCTCGTGTGGAAAATTGTGGGCACCAAGAGTTTAGGAAGGGAACAATAAACTTCAGGTCAGTCATGGGACTGGTGTGAGCAAACGAAAACTGTTGTTTTGAACAAAAACAAAAAAGAATTTAAAATTTACATCCCTAAGGCTTTTTGGAAAATGAAACTACCATAAGGCCTCCCGGCACACACACCATGCAATCACACACTTGGGGGAGATTTCTCCTTATGATAGTCAAACATGCTAGATACGCAAAAATCCCTTTTTGATATTATTATTAGTGCATAGTGCAGAAAACATATGCAAGTATAATATTAATCTTAGCCAGCATACGTACCATTATAGTATGCCTACTATAGCTACCATGTTAGATGGCAGGTTCTACAGCAGAAACCGTACAAGGTGCGTATTGGTGATTGGACTTTCCACAAATTGTCAGGCAAAGGAACTTCCTGGGCCACATGGGTACGCCTCTGGAGTAACGCCCCAAGAACTTAAAAAGCTCTCTACCAACACAAGGCCGGTTTACCACCGTAACTAGGCAACTACTACATGAATAGCCATCCTCCGGTCGTTACCGACCTTTATCCGAGCGCTCGACACCAACAACCACAAATTAATAAATTTGCAGTAACCACATAAGTTAACATATAGGCTCCATACCATGATACCACCTTTTTCCAAAAGGAAATGGACATACCCTCAGGGGGCGCTACCCCCAAATAAACTTGCCGCATCCTTCCTGTTTCGACCATTTCGAGTTGTGAGGTCCGACGAGGTCACATCCACAAAGCTATGCTTTACACAAAAGCCATGCTTTGATCAACACATGATCAACAGCACTTCGTATGTCACATTACCAAATTGGGAATGTATCACTAGTAAATATCAACTACATAACCTCTGAGCTCGTACGTCTCAAAGAAGGGTGTTAAGCTAAGAGAATAAATTCTCCGCTACCAAACAGAAATGTATTTGATAGAAACCAGCTTTACATCTCAAAGTGTAACGTCAGATATACATCCATACAAGTCTGTCCCGGGATCGAACAAACCGAAGGCACTTCACAAAGAAGCCCTTGCAATCCGGATAATCTCTAATCACGTCCGGACTCTCCATCATAAAGGGTGATCAAATCTCTATACTCGGGCCATTCGGTGTAGAGACATTCAACAGGTAATCCTTTCGTTTTCGAAAATACCCGGTCTTCACCACCGGTCTTCAATGCAATCCATAACGTCGTATCAATATTTGGAATGGGTTTTATTAAACAAAGTCCTCTCCCGACTAAACCGAATAATGAGTGCTTAATTTCAAAAACATATGGATATTGGGATCTTACTTAAATCACAACTTAAAGCTCAAAACCTTTCTTCAAATGGTTTAAACAAATTACCATTTTCAAATCTTTAAATAAAAAGATTCACTTCACAAAGTTCACCAATCTTTCACAAAGATTCATTCATAGCTTTCATAAAAATATCCATTTCAAATCTTTTACAAAAGATACACCTTTAAGGTCCTCTTCAATTTGAAAACAAAATTCACCAAACTTTCACAAAGATTCATTCATAGGTTTCAAAACTATTTCATTTCAAACTTAAAACCCCTTTCAACACAAAATAGGAAATCTTTTCTTTATTCGAAAGCTATTATCATTTGGAAATAAATACATTTTCTTTTGGAAAATCTGATCAAATATACACGAGTTATAGCCTTTAAAAGTATAAATCAAAGAATCAACAAACTGCCGAAGGCAAGTTCTAATTTAAATTAAATTCAAATTCCTAAAACAATTTATTAAAAATAGTTTTTAAATCCATATATAAATTGTATAACTTGCATACCCCTTTTAAACCATAAATTTCAAAATAATTTCAAATAATATTTAACAAGATATAGTGTATTCAAAACTAAATTTCAATTTCAAAATTTCCCTTTCAAAGGCTTTTCATATTCAATTCAATTCCATTTCCAAAATCATTTGGATTCAAACTTCAACCTTTAAACAAATATTGTTTAAATTTAAAATATCTGTGACTTAACCGATTTCCTCATGAATTCCATATTTGTGTGTGTATGGTGTAGTCCAGGGGTTTTACAGAATAGTGCAACATCATCAATCATTACAGATTCAATCATATCAATATCGATAAGCTGTATAATCTGTAACGCTTATCTTCCGTTCACAGATTTACAGATAAATAATATACATTCATTACAGATAAACAAATTACATTCATCACAGCTCAAATCAAAATAATTTATATCACAAAGCATCACACATCAGGGATGTCAAACAATTCAAACATTTAATAGAATCCAAACATTTATAAGTAAGATCAATAAATTATCCGATTAATTTAAATCAGATTAATTACTTATAAATAAATTACTAATTTTGGTTAATTAATATTAACTAATTATAAACCATTTTAATTAATTATCTTTTAATCATTTGTTAGTTATCCTTTAATAATTAACTGACCTTTAATTTATTAATTAATCAACCTTAATTAATAAATTAATTAACCTTTAATCATTAAATAATTAATCTTTAATTATACTTAATGGCATTAATTAACTAACCCTTATTTAGTTATCCTTAATTAATTACAAATTAAATAATCTCAAATTAATTACCTTAATTAATTAATAAAGAAATTATCCTTTAATCACTTGATTAATCAACAATTAATCATTAATTGACTACTTTTAATTAAGTAATTATTTTTAAGTAATTAATTACCCTTAATTACTTGTCATCAATTAATTAATTATCCTTTAATGTAAATTACACAAAGTAATCGTCTCTAAATTACATTAAGTAATAATCTTTTATTAATTACACTAAATAATTATCCTTAATCAATTTCATTAAGTAATTAATAATTAATCTTTAAATCATTATTTTATTAACCTTAATTATGTAATTAATCAACCTTAATTCTTAATTAATTACCGCTTAATTAATTTCATAATTAAACTAATCACCTTGATTAAAAAAAATTAACCTTTAAATAATTACATTGATTAATTGATTACATTGATTAATTGATTACCTAACTTAAGTAATTAATTATTAAATTCCATTTGAAAGCATTTAAAAAATAAATTACATAATATATTACTTTAAAAACAAATCAATTTTTAAACATTTAACTTAAAAATTAAACTTTTGAAACTTTGTTAAAAACTTATTTAATTTTCATTTTAGCTTCTAAAACATAATTAATATATTTTGAAAATTTGATTATATTTACCATTACCTTTTTAAACTTTGTTCACCCTTCTATGTTTGTTAAAAACTTGTTTAAAACATTTATATTGTTTAAAACCTTATTACATATTTACTTAAAATTTTAAAGCCCACCTGCATTATCAACAACCCGAGCCAAACACACGCTTACCCGAGCTCAACTTCGGGTTTCCCTCTACCTCTCTCGACTCCGAGTCAAAACTTCTTTTCCCGAGCTTAAACACGAGTTCCCCTTCATCTTCCCCAAATAACATCAACACCCAGACATGCAAATATACGCGTGCACGATGCACGCCGTCCTGGTCATCTCCGACCTATGCCAAAGCCATGTATAAGTCGACGATCATCTCGCCGTCCCTTACGAGAACCCAGATCGATGGAGACACCTGCGAATCGAAATCGAGCATTTCGATCAAAAGCTGGAGCAAACTCGATCATATAAAATCACCCCCAACCACCACCTCCGACCACTGGATCACCTGCCGACCTACCCAAAGCTAATTCACACTTCAACGAACCATATCCCCCTATCGCGATCACCTCCGGTGATCGATCGACGTCGCACAAAGCTCACCAATACCCTCGACCAAAGCACCCCATCGAACCCTAGTTCGTCGCTGGCCGGCCACCATGGCCATTAGGAAATGTACTCACCATTTTTCCCGTACAACCCATCCTATTATCCACCTCTAGTGTCAATTGCGTCACCTAGTTCGTCGACGATCAACAGAATTGGACAATTTTGTGTTTTTCGTTCAATTCAAGAATTCTATTTCGAATCAAATTTAAATAATCATGATTCAACCATTAAAATTCATGAATTTACAGCTCGAATCGGTTTTTAAATTCAAAACAAGAAATTTCGAGCATTGATCTTTATGGCTTTGATTTAATTTTACTGTAATATATTATTCTTGAAAAACTTATCGAATATTTTTGCTTGCAAATTTTTTTGAAAATGAAATTATATTGTTGTGATCATCATCCTTTTCAAAATATTAGCCTAAATTAATAGTGCAATAAGAACTTGAATTTTCTTTAAGAAAATTTGGACCTGACATAGAATCGAGATATGTATTTAAACATACCTAGACATTCACACCTAAACATGTTTATATATACACATACTAACATATCCACATTCATGCAAACATTTTTCATCACTTCACCTCAATTATCAATCACAGATATCAAGACTAAGGATGTAAGGTAGAGGTTTGCTCATCTGGATTGGTTTTGAACAGAGAACCAAAGCCTAAACTTGCATGCTTGATTCATACTTTTGATTTCCAGGTTTTGAAACTTGAATACTAATCAATTTTGATTTTATTTGTTTTGCTTTTGATCTGAGTTTGTAATCGCTTCTTTTGAACTGCCAAAACTGGAAAATGATTTGTTTTGAACTGCATATCTGAAGCTTGAATTTTATCAGATTATAAGATTTTGAAACCGATCTTCTTTGCTTTTGTATTTTGTGAAAGGTTGATTTGTTTTATATTTTTTTTCCTGTTTTGTAGCTTTGATGAATTACCAGGTTTTCTTTTGATAAAATCTTGAAAGAATATAAAAGAAATTGGGGAATAGGAAGAGTAGATGTGTATATATATAAATTTTTATTTTTATTTATATTAAAAATAAGTGACACTTGTTACTTTCTTGTTTTATTTTGTTGACACTTATTAATACATGTTCTTATGATTTAACAAATGTCAAAAACAATCATATTTATGTTTAACTCCTTACTTTTAAATTTTACAAATTTTGTTTTAAACCCTTTTATTTAATAAATTACTTAATTTATAGACAAACTACTTTATGTTAAGCCCTTGTTTTATTTTAATTTATGAAATATGTTTTATATTTTCAGAAGGTATATTCATATTAAAGCTTTATGTATATACTAACTATATTTATTTTTTAAGTATATAAAAGAAAAGTATTTTAAATCTTTAAGTAAATCTCACTTAAATTTTAATCTTAAGTTATTAAACTTATTAATAAATACTTATTTTTATAAATTTCATTTTAAACTTAAGTAATCATACTTATTATATTTATTTAACCTTTTTTGAAAGAAAATTATTTAAATATCTGATTATACACAAATAAATAAACATATATATATATATATATATATTAGTTTTTTTCAAAATATAAAGTTAATAAATCAAATTTTATTTATAAGATACTTATTCTTGAATGTTAAATCAAAATTCTATTTTGAAATCTCCTTATATATATTTTTTTCCAAAATTTCAAATTGATCTACAACTAATCCCAAAAAGTTATATTAATTACAAAAATAATTCACAATTTATTTCCAAAAATTTAAATAAATTACCAATTCAAATTTGATTTAAAAACAGGGATGTTATAGATCCGCCTTTAAGAAAATTTCGTCCCCGAAATTTGGTAGACAGGGAGACAAACAAAGAACAGAATGTTTTACCGGATCAAGCTGAATATCTATTTTGCATTTGGCTTACCAAATCAGAATATCATCAATAATTACGAGAACGAACTCGTTCCACATCTCACAAGATACTCGGGTCACCAGATCTACGAAATATGCAGGGTCATTGGCTTGTCCGAAGGGATGATTAACCGTTCGTAGAATATAACTGGACCCAACAGAACACATAATGGATACTCAAATCAGGTTGGAATATCTAAAGTATACATCAACTTGTCCCTCTCCGGACTTGGTTCCTCAAAGAATAAACAAGCGGATATAACTTTATTCAGTTTCATTATTAACCAATTTATTCCAATTAAAATTTCAAATTCGTTAAGGTTAAGAACGAAAAGAAAACAGATGGGAGATTGATGAGAATACGGACTAAGAACTTTTTTTCAACAATTTGTAGGGCCATCACCATACCAAAGCTTCTTCTTGGAGCTACTAGAAAACCTTCATAGAATTGAAATTGGATGACGATAAAAAGAGAACTGATGAGCAAAAATAGTTTTCATTGTTGCAGGATATTGACCATTGTGGTATTTCCCCGTCCTCTACCTCGTCCTTTTCTTGCGCTCATACTCACTATCAATGGGTAGTAAGAGAATGTACTGAGGCATATAGACGGATATCTTAGGGATATACTCATTTTAGGGTATTTGTAACCCTATCTCTAACGAGTTACCTTATGTTTTATGCTCCTGAGCTAAAGTTTTTACTCAACCTTTAGCTCTGATACCACTTGTCACGACCCGAATTTCAGCGTTCGAAAATCGACATCCATACTTCACCGTATTCGAATGCTGCAGATACAACCGCTGAAATCTGATTCACGCCGAAGCTTATAACACATTAAGTGCAATAACACAGCGGAAGAAAAATGAATATTTTATTTGATACACAGCAGATACAATATCTGAAACAATTGAATATTGTTTGCACAAAAAATGGGCAAACACCTCCAAGTCGTATGAATTAGTTAATTTTATGTTGTTCCTAGTGATTTGGGTGATTTACGCAAATATATAAAAAGCAGGGACTAAACTGTAAAAGACACACAGATTTATAGTGGTTCGGCCAGAACGTGCCTACGTCCACTTTATATGTTATTCTCCTTTTCTATTCAGATTAAAGTACAAAGCTTTGATTACAAGTAACTGAAAGTTGTTTGAAGGTTCTCTCCGTGCTTGAGCTCTCAAACTTGTCTGCCATTGTTGCACCCCTGCCCCTCTATTTATAGAGTGAGGCTGAGGGCAGGGGTCTTGGATGTATATAGCTGCTGGTGGGCCTGGGCCGATGCAATCTGGCCTGGTAGTGTCGGTCCGGTATGCCATCCTTATGTTGGTTCGGTAGTGGTAGATGGAGTTGGACCGGTAGCAGCATGGATCGGTGGTAACATGGATTGGTGATGGGGGGATGGATCCTGGATCGGTGATAGATGGTCTTGGGTGTTGGTTCGGCTGTGCTATGGACCGGTGTTGGTGGAGGTGAGGGCTTTTGGTCCGGTGGTGATGTTGGTTCGGCAGGTGGTCCAGCCGTAGGTGATTCGGTAGGCAGGTGGTCCAGTTGTAGACGATTCAGTGGCTCGTCCCTTGCTTCCCCATCCTGATCCGGTGGTGGTAGAAACATACCCAACATTTGCCCCCCATAGTAGGGCATATGTTAACATATGTCGTGCTTTGTTTCAGTTCGAACTACCATATTCGGCCCAAGACCCGAACCGGCCGGTCTGGCTACTCAACCTTTTTCTATAAATAGGAGCCCTAAGCCTTCGTTTTTACTTACCGGACGAGATAGCCGAATCAGAAATTTCCTGCTGAATTGCCGAACCACACCTAACTACCGAGTCAGGTAAATGCCGAATGACATCTTATGGTTGTGTTTCTCCGTTTTTCCGAATGAACGTAAAGACTTTTAATGCCGGATGGACTTAACACTGGATAAACTCGAAAGCTTTCTGTACCGAATGGGCACACTTAGTACCGAATGAACCTATCACCGGATGAGCTTAAAGACTTTTAATGTCGGATGGACTTAATACCGGATGAACCTTTGTATCGGCTTTGCCGAATGATACTAGGTGTTCTGGGCGTTTTGATTTATGAGTGATTTTTAGACTATATACACTTGCTTGTTTATATCCTCTGTTCTAACAATATGTTTTTCTTTTGCGTTTGCAGGAAAATGTCTCGCAAAGTGGAAACTCGATCAGAAAAACAGAGGAAATCTATGGACAGAAGAGAGTCTCCCGCTGTTCCCCCAGTCCAGCCGGAACCAGCGCGACATGGATCTGCCCCGAGGTCATTAGTGGACGGATATAGCCCTCAAGAGCTTCTGAACTCTCCTCCCGATTGTTTTCCGAGCTCCCTCAAAGAGGGACAACTTGATGTCATCGCTCGCTCCTTCGGGATTGACAGGGCGAGCATGCTGCTGCCGGGAGATGGTGTGATGCCGTATGATCCTCCTGAAGGATATTTCGCCTATAGCCGATACCATTGCATGTGCGGGGCCATTCCTCCGATCAATGCCTGGATAGTCAGTTTCCTTACTTACTTGAAGGTGGCTCCATTCCAGCTTCAGCCCAACTCCTATGCCATCTTAGCGTGTCTATTCATTATCTTCCAGAGGAGGTATGGGCGCCCCCTTCTAATCAGGAAATCCGATATTTGTATAATCTGAGGGGCTACAAGAAGGGGTCTCCGTACATTAGTTTAGAGTCGGCCGTGTCCTTCAAGCCGGTCTTGGACTTATACTCGAAATTCACCATGTTTAAGAAGGAATGGTTCTTCATCAAGGACGACTCTGTTTCTTTTCGCCTTTTCACTTCTGGCTGTAAGTTGAATCCCATTTGTAATTTCTTTGTCCCGACTGCAATGCTTCTTCTTATATGCTTTATTTCTTGCTAGCGACATGTGGCTTTACGGTCGTGGAGAATGATCGCCTGGTATAGATGGCTGCGGAGATAGAGGCTATCTCTGGAAGGGATAGGTCGGCTTCTTACCTGATCAGGAATGCCACTCTCCTGGAGCACAGCTTGATTCTGCCACGTCAATCCGTGGTTAAGCAGAGAGATACAGCCGAGGAGAGGGCTGCCAAAGCTAAAGACGGGGCCATCGCGAAGAGTAGCAAGAGGATACCTTTTTCGGTACCTCCAGTCATCGGGGGGAAAAAGCTTACGAAGTCGGATGGACCCACCCCTAGCACATGTCCAGATATTCCGGAGAAGGAAGGTGGAGAGGAGGAAAGAGGCGAGGAGGAGAGCGGAGGAGATGGAGAAGGTGAAGGACAGAGTGGTAGTGGTGCCGGCCCTTTGTCTTTCGAGCAGGCAGGGGAGATCCAGGAGTGGACGGATGATGCCTTCCGCCAGGCTTTTGAGGGGTTGGAGGAAGGATCAGCCTCGGTGGAGAAGGCGAAGAAGGCTGACAAGGCTGGGACTGTTGCCGATCCATCTTCTAAGGGTCCTTCAGCTAGGGTAACTCAAGGTGAATTTTCAACTTCTGCAGACTCTCTTTATGATAAGGACTTAGTAATATTTTATGGCCAGCTCCCGTCCTGGAATGAGATTCAAGACTTATTGCAGTATCCCACTCCTCCTCAGGGTTTGTAAAATAAGCACGTTTTCCTACTCCTTTTAACTTAACATATTTCTCGGATCACAGTTTCGTGCATGCTTGTAACACTTGGTTTTTATTTCAGAAACGGGTAAGGTGGCCAAGACATCAGATATTCGGCACCGCCTTGAACAGTATAAGTTACTCAAAGCTTCTGCCAAACCAAAGCCATCAACTAGCCGTCCTGGAGATGTGGTTGGTTATCACCCTCTTCTCGGAGTTGTTGAAGAAGACATGCAAAAGAGGAAGAGGGGCCGACCTTTGTTTGAACCTTCACCTAGCCCTCAGGCTCCAGTCCAGCCTATCCATGATATTACTGAGGAAGATACTGAGTTTATGCCTTCCCCACATCCGTCCGAAAATCCAACCGTCACCCCGATAGACCATCCTGGTTTGATTCGCAACCCATTTGCCAGCCACCCGGATCTGGACCCAAGTTTTCAGGACATCTCTTTTGACGAGGCCACGGGTGAGCATCTTCTTCCCGCAATCCCATGGTACGGGTGCTTGATGAGGCTAAGTCCTTAGACCTCGATTTGCTTACTACTCGGATTGTGACCATGGGGAATGAGGCCAAGGCAAACATCGACCGGGTAGCTGAAGAGACCAAGAGGCTAATGGAGCATCACGCTCGACTGGCCAAGGCTGGGGAGGAAATCGGAAGTGCTAACATTCGGTTGCGGCTAAAGGTTGCTGATCAGGCAAAACATCTTGCCGATCAGGCTATCCAGATATCCCAGCATGAGGCGGCCTCCAGACGACTAAAGAAAACCATAGAAGAGGCTAGCAAGGCTGAGTTGCGAAAGATGAAGGCTGCTTGCAAAGAACGAATTGACATGGCCATCGCAACGGTGAATGAGGTTCGGAGCGCGGATCTTGAGCAGGTAGAGGAGTTATCTGGGAGGCTTGAGGCCGCAGAGCTTGCTCAGGCCAAGCTGAAGGAGGAGATGGAAGTGATGCGGAAATCCCTTCAGGCTGACTGCTCGAGATACCGATTGGAGAGAGATGCTGCCGTCGCACGGCTGTCGGCTTCTGAGGCCCGGATGAAAGAGTTCGAGGAGAACGAGGGGATAATGGATGAGATGCTCCAGGACATGTATTTCCGAACTTGGAGGCAGGGCAACCTGTCCTGAATGGACGACTATCCCCGGGTCATGGCTAGAATATATCTTCGGGCTTTGGAGGAGGCTAAGGCCGATGTGGATAAGGAAGGTGGTGCGGCTTCCAGGATGGATGTGGTTACGGCCCAATTCACTAAGGAAGAGAAGGTGGCGGTTAAGGAGGGCATGCGGCTGCTTGCTGAGGATGAGGTAGGCATGCAGCTAGATGATGATGACCAGGGAGCAGACGCTGGTAAGTCTTCCTTTTTAGTCTTTTCATGATTTGATTGCTTATCTTTCGTGACTACTGATGGATTCTCTTCTTAATTGGGCAGGCGGGACCTCTGGAGTACATGCGGGGAGTTTTGACCCTGCAGTTAAGTAGATCCGGATAGCGGGCAGGAAAGAGGCGGAGCCCCGATGTAGTTGACTCTTTTATTTGGTCTGTTTGACATTCCTGTACATACTAGTCCAAAACATTATTGTATTTTTAGGCTGTAATTATATCATTGCAACGAACGTCTTTATGTAACTTTATAACATAAGCAGATTCTGTTATGTTCGAATGTGGTTGTTATTTTGATATGTTTCATAAGAAATACAGCTGCGTGTTTATGCATGTGATTCAATCGTATTTGATGCTAAGTTTCTGCTCAGAATATTGTTTCATGTTTTGCAAGGCCAATATGATGTGTGAATAAATTAAAGCTACATATTTGTATACAAGATAAGATAGTACCGCCCTTCGTGTTTTAGTTGTAGAGGGTTGCTTTGAATGTCTTGCGTGACTGAGTATGGAATGTAGCTGAGTGTCCCGTCATCCGGATGTGAGTTCATATTTCCACAAGCGAGAGTTCCCCTATTTTGTGACCTGTACTTTTAGGGATTGTTATATAGGATAGGAGAGAAGTTTTTGAATGAAATGGAAATATGAGAAACAGTAAAACTTCCAATCACGGAAGGCCGTCGATATGCTTAAGTTCTTGGCAAACGGGTTTTGTAGTCACTTTCCCTAGCTGTGGGTCTTGGAGACATTTGTCACCCATCTTACGCCTCTGCGGGGAGTTTATCTTTTTTACCACAGCCGCACTTAAGACATATCAGAGCCGAGATCGCGCACAGTAACTACCCGAGCCATTATGGCCCGTAATCGTGGGTATTATTCGATTTACTGTGGCCGGCTAGCGTGGGTGCCGATCGTCAACCGTGAACTACCCCTGGCTGGCCACACCTTATGTTGAGGCTTAAAGTAGGTTCACAGTTGTCGGCGAGCCGAACGCCGTAATGAGCTGCCATCGGCTATAGTCGGCCTTCTTGATGACTTATAATCGGCTCATTACAGTTGGCTTTGAGGGCAGTCGTGAGCAACGAGTTAACCCGCAGCAGAGGGATACTGGAGCAAAAGTGTCTCATTGGCGAGTGCATAGATTAGCATAGTACCTGTTGGGTCTTGTCCAGGTGAGGTTGCGCCGTGAAGTGTCCAGAATGGAAACGTCGTTATACTTGATTTTGTTCAACAGAAAAGGATAAAGCTTAACAAGCAGCCAAGATATAAAGGAACAAGTTAAAAAGAGACAAGATTTTTAAAGTGGCTCGGCACGAAAAATGCCTACGTCCACTGATTCTCTTTGTTAATTCACTTCATATGGGCAGTACAAGTTAAGAAAAGTATCGACGGAGGTGTTGGATGTTCCATGCCCTCTGTAACACCTCTCCGTCCACTGTTGACAAAATATAGGCTCCGTTGCGAAGATCTTTATGAATTACATAGGGTCCGTCCCAGATTGGATCTAGCGCTCCGGGGCGCGGGAAGATCCGCTTGAGGACAAGATCTCCTTCTTGTAAGCCGCGGTGCTTGACTTTGGAGTTGTATTGTGCTGCAACTTTTTGCTTATGTGCTGCTGCTTTGAGTTCTGCATCGTTTCTTCTCTCCTCAATTAGATCCAAAGACATGTGGAGGAGTTCTTCGTTCTCTTCTGGGTTGAAGTGGATCCTGCGATGGGAAGGCACTACAGTTTCAACTGGGAGCATGGCCTCCGATCCGTATGCCAAAGAGAAAGGAGTATGCCCTGTTGATGTTTTGTAAGATGTGCGGTAGGCCCGAAGTGCCGTAGGAAGTTCATCCACCCAAGCGCCTTTTGACTTTCCAAGTTTCTTCTTGATTAGGGTTTTGAGGATTTTGTTGACAGCTTCGACTTGTCCGTTTTCCTGGGGATAAGCCACAGATGAGAAGCTTTTGTGGATTCCGTGCTCTTGGCACCAGTCGGTGAATTCCTCGCTGTCAAATTGAAGCCCATTGTACGATATGATTTTGAGTGGAACCCCGTACCTGCATAAAACATTTTTGATCAAGAAGTTAATAACTTTTGTCGAAGATATTTTATTTAGAGGCTCCGCTTCCATCCATTTGGTGAAATAGTCAACTGCCACTATGGCATATTTGGCTCCGCCTCGGCCCATTGGCAGTTCGCCAATCAAGTCAATTCCCCATATTGCAAAGGGCTGGTCATTTGAGTAATCTCATTTGTGGGCAGTCGAGGAATCTTAGCAAATTTCTGACATCTGTTGCATTTCTTGACGAAGTCCAAGGCGTCTTTGTTTAAAGTGGGCCAGTAATACCCGTATCGGAGTGTTTTCTTGGCTAGAGTCTGCCCTCCGGTGTGATCTCCGCAACTTCCTTGATGGATGTTGGACAGGACTTCCCTGGCTTCCCTTCCAGCGATACACCTTAATAAGGGATTAGAGAAGCCGCGCCGATAAAGGATGCCTTCTTGCAATGTGTAGCAAGAAGCCTTCCTTAAGATTTTCTTAGCTTCGTTACGCTCGTCGGGCAGTGTGCCATCTTGTAAATATTTTCGGATAGGAGTCGTCCATGTTTCCTCTTCGATTGCAGCTATCATACTCATTGTCTCGCAACTCGGGGCTAGTTGTTGTGCAATGGTTATTGTTCGGGAAGCGGCGCCGTCCTTCATGCTAGCTCGCTTTGCCAGTTCGTCAGCCTCCTGATTCTCTTCTCGAGGAATGTGTTTGATTAAATAGTGATCCAACTGATTGAGCAGCAGCTTGGTCTTCTTTAGATATGCTGTGAGTCGTTCTCCTCGAGTCTGGAATTCTCCCAGCATTTGATTTACAATAAGTTGAGAATCACTATGGAGACATAAAGAACCGACTCCAATCTCCAAGGCAAGTTCTAATCCGGCTATCACTGCTTCGTATTCTGCATCATTGTTGGTGGCAGCGAATTCCAGCCTTAGGGCGTAGTGCAGCTTCCTACCCCTGGGGTGATTATCACAACACCTGCCCCCAAGCCTTGTTCATTTGATGCTCCATCTACGAAGAGATTCCACTTGATATCTTCCGCTATTTCAGATTGCTCCTTACCTTCGTTAGTAGTGAATTTGGCAATGAAATCAGCTATGGCTTGCCCCTTGATAGCGGTGCGAGGATGATAGGTGATATCATATTGACTCAGTTCAATGCACCACTTAAGTAGTCGCCCAGAAGTGTCAGGGCGATGGAGTACTTGCCTTAATGGTTGATCGGTTAAAACTCTGATGGAATGAGATTGGAAATAGTGTCGCAGTTTCCGTGACGTGATTAGCAAACAGTATGCTAGCTTTTCAAGTTTAGGGTATCTGGCTTCTGCCCCTGTAAATCTCTTGCTTACAAAGTATACGGGCCGCTGCGCGCGGTCGTCTTCTCTCACCAAAGCGGCGCTTAAAGCATGGGACGATACCGCAAGGTATAGGTATAGTTCCTCGCCTTCATTCGGAGTTGAGAGTACTGGTGGTCTCTGGAGGTGTTTGATTAAGTTAAGGAAGGCTGTCGAGCATTGGTCAGTCCATTCGACTTTCCTTTGTCTTTCTTTAGAGCTTCAAAGAAAGGGATGCATTTGTCGGTTGCTTTAGAGATGAACCTGCTTAGGGCGGCCACTTTCCCGTTTAGGCTTTGCATCTCTCTTCGAGTGGATGGTATCTTGATATCTTTCAAAGCCCGAACTTGTTCGAGGATTGCTTCAATCCCCCTGGCATGGACGATGAATCCCAAGAACTTTCCCGACGATACTCCGAAGGAGTACTTTAGAGGGTTCAGCTTCATTCCATATTGGCGAAGTACTTGAAACATCTCAACCAGGTGGTTTATATGATCGTTGGCTTTCCTCGATTTTACCAGCATGTCATCCACATAAACCTCCATAGTTCGTCCCATTAGTTCCGCAAACATCTTATTGACGAGGCGCTGATAAGTACCTCCGGCGTTTTTAAGTCCAAAAGGCATTACCCTACAGCAGTACAATCCCCGGTCAGTGATGAAACTAGTGTGGTCTTGATCGGGGGCGTGCATAGGGATCTGGTTATATCCTGAGTATGCGTCCATAAAAGATAAGAGTTCGTGTGATAACCTGGATTTTTGGACGTCTGTTAATCGGAAAATTAATTGATTCTATTATTGAAATATTGATATTAACTAATCAAACAAATGAATTTCTAATAATTTAAGATAATTGGATATATATACGTTGATTTGGAAACTATGGTAAATAGGGGATTATAGGATTACTGGATATGATGACCCTTATAAGAAATAAGAATGAATTAATATATAAATTAATATATAGACTTCACCATATAAATTAAAGTTAAATACACCCAAAATTGTATATGAATATATACAATTTTATGACATTTGATAATAAGTGTAGAAGTGTGCATGTATCTATGGATGGTATGAGATGAAAATATATGTAAGGTGTAAATGTAAAGGTTGTACATAATGTAAATAGCTATAAACATAGATTAAGATGAAAGCTTGAAAACAAAACAAGGACAATTAATGCTGGCAGGAATTTGTCAACCACCTAAGTAAAGAAGAAATTATATTTAAACATTCAAACAATTAGAGAGTACATAAGTAATAGACAAGATAAGTAACATAGGTATAAGCTTATAAAAGAAGCCAAATAAAGAAGTCAAGCTAAATTAATGCAAGCCACCATATATCATTTCAGCCTCCATACATAAAATGCAACAAATCTTGCCTGGGAAACAAATCTGGGAGGAAAATCTCTCTGTCAAAATTTTGTACAAACAAACAAAGATGAGTATCAGCAAATATCTTTGTACAAATGTGTAAATATCAGTAAAACAATAATTATGCGTAAACTAATATGAAAAACATGTATTAAATGAGCGCAACAATTTGTCATTTCAAGATTTACAAAGAAATCTCTCAGCCGAAATATGTAATATCAAACACAAAAATCAAACCTGGTAAAACAAGTAAGACTTGTACCAGTTGTAACCTACAGTCCTAAGCTATTTTCTATTTATATATCACCCTATTTTAACTTGTTCACATAACTTAATAAATCAGGGAAGCTAACCTGAAAAAAAATAATATATAAACATCATCTTGTATTTTCCAATAAGTTCAACAAGGCAGCTTCAACTTCAGGTTTCAAATCAACAGAGTGCTCTCTGTTCAACAAAGGCTTGCAGGTGAGAAAACCATAAAATCTTCAAGTATAAGCTTAATTAACAGCAAGGATGAATGCATTTACTACCTGATGTTGTGTATGCTTTGATCTTGTTTATGTTTTTGTGATTACTCTGTTCTTCTCTGTAAACTGTTACAGGTTGCATGTTTTATTCAAAAACACAAAATTGTTCTCATCAAATCATAGTAAAACTTTCAATTCGATTTAACCAGAGGTTTAAAATTTAATCCAAACTTTCCAAAAGTTAATTAAACCTGTTGTGACATATTTCTACAGGAAATATAGTTTTACAGGAAATTAAAGAATACTTGATAAACCCGATTGTTATAAAATGTTAATTCAAGATTATATCTTGGATTCTTACTACAATTTATGATTTTTATAACAAAAATGAAGCTTTTTAATTTGCTATTTTAAGAGCAGTTTGTGACGAATAAAATTTGCATTTTTTTTCCATTTTCAGACAATGGGATCAGTTTTAAACGCTAGAACTTAAACTGAAGATAGTTTGTACATCATGGATCATGAGAAAATTATCAGTGAAATTTTCCATTGTATAATTTACGGAAACGAATTCATTTTAGGGTTTAGTCTTGAGTTTGTGAACGTGACTGTAACGAGGGGTGTTCGACTCCTAGTCGTGCTCGAGTTGCATGAATCTTGGGATAATGGAAGCTTTGCGTGTCGTCTTGGTGTAGCCGGAACTTGGACGTCCCTAGGGTTCCATGCGGCGGTGGCGAGGGGTTTGTTTGATGGGTCATGTTTGCAGACTTTCAAGCAAACTGTTAATTTTCGATTTCGGATTCAAGAAGGTGGTTCGTGTTTGTTTTTCGTGTTTTTGTGAGGTTGGTGATTTGCCTGAGGCGTTGGAGTTCGCCGTAGAGGAGCTGCGTCGCCGTGCACGTGTACGGCGGTGAGAGTATCAGCGTTTGTGAAGAGGAGATGGTCTCGAGTCGCTACCTGAGGAAAAGTGTCGATTACTTGGGTTTATACTCGAGTTTGAAAGAGTAGCTGGGTGCGTAAATTTATATCTTAGGTAAAAACTTAAACTCTGAAAAGAAAAAAAAAGAGGAGAAGAAGAGTCACGAGAGGGAGAGAGAGGCGACTCGGGAAATACTAGTGGGAACTCGAAGTACTACTCGTGTTAGCTAGGGGGTGTGCTCGGGTTTTCATCACGCAGAATAATATTTAAGAAAAATAACAAAGTTAAGCAAATTGTTTCAACTAATTTAAAACACTGTCAACTACACAAGGGTTTAACAGATTAAGTTGAAATTTTAGTTCAAGTTTCTAATTATTTGGTTAATGTTCCACAATGCTTCCAAACTCTTAATTAATGGTTCTAATTTAATAATTAACCTAAGTATAAAATTGAATTCACATTTAAGTTTTGTGGATAATAATAAATTGATTTTCAAAATTTAAGGGAGACTTTAAAATGTTTAATTAATATCAATTAAGTAGTTTAGAAGGAAATTAAGAATAATGACCTTTAAATAGTGACTAGAAACTGGTTAATTAATGAGTAATTGATAATTTAATGTGTAAGTGACCACTTAAAGTTAATTAACGAATGATTAAGTAATTTAATTACCTAATGACTTATGACTAAGTAACTGATAATTCAGGGATATTTAATTTGTAATTAAACTGTGTTAATCAATATTTAAGGATTTTTAATTATTGGTTAAGGAATAATTAATCTACAATTAAGATTTATTAAATTGGATTTAAGGGTAATTAAGGGATGGATTTCCCGATTGGAATAAGTTTGTTAATTAATTAAAGGTAATCTCTTAGAGATAAATTAAATATAAATACTTGATGAGATCTAGTGAAGTGATTCATAATAAATTAATGAGGAATTACTTAATGAGAAATAATTAAGGATGAATTACATGGGGTAATTAACCAAATAGGATTAAAAATTAAGTAAGAGGTTAATTACTTAAGCAAGTAATTTTAGAGGGGTAATTACTGTTTATAAGTAATTGGGATTGATTTATGGATGCAATTAATTAAGTTTAATTGATTAATTAAGGATAAACTTTCATGGAGTTTTGTTAAGTATAATTACTTAATAAAAGCAGTTAGGTAATGATGATAAATTTAATATAATTAAAGAATGAATAATCACGAAGAATTAACTGAGATGAATGATTTTGGAAAGATAAATTAATTGGGCTGTAATTAAATTAAGTAGGATTTAAAGGTGATTGACTTAATTTAAATTTTGGCTAGTTGGATTTATTTGAGATGGTGTGATTGGTTTATCTTGCTTGTGTATGATTAAATGATAATTAATTTCCCTGAATTGATTGATAACCCTGATATGTAAAGATTCGTGATATGATGTGTTTGGGTGGACAATGATAATGTGGTTATCTGTTAATGTTGAATTGCTGAGTCAAAAGAGGCGACATCTTCCATTTAAAAAAAAGACAAAAAAAAAGACAAGGAATTGTATTTCATCTGAATAACATGGGTTAAGATGAACTAAATTTGAAGAGACCGGAATCGGGTACTTATTGATACCCGAAACCACTTCGATTCTTTATAAATTGATACGTGGAATCAATAGAGTGTAATGGAATGATTTATGTGAATTGTATCATATAATCTAAGTGCTGGCACTTAATTGCTTTGTGAAATAAGTGATGTCTATAACAACTTGTGAAGATGTAAATTGTTTTGAGTACCTGGGTTTTATTGAAGTTGTATGCTTTAGTATTCCATGTTTGTTGGGTTTACTCACGCTGGGTTCCAGCCTGACCCGGGTGTTGCTTTGATGTAATGCTCGGGTCAGACCGAGTATTACAAATGTACAGGTAAGGACGTTCTGGATCTCAGGAGGTGAGCTGGATGGCAGGAGCGTATTGAGTATTTCAGCTGTATTTTTACTATTGTTAATCTGAGATATGATAAGTGTATATATATTCAGTGTCTGAGTACATATATGTGAAACTCTGATGTATGTTAAATGTGATCGACAAGATAATATTCTTTTGTAAACTGTTATTATATATTATTATATTTTATCCGCTGCGAATGTGAGATGTTTAGTGTTCAGTTCTTCTTCTATCTCTTTCTTTGTTTTAATAACTATCTGGAATTTTCGGCTTCGAAAATTTCGGGTCGTTACATTTGGTATCAGAGCAGAAAGGTTAAGCGAGAACCTTGGCTCTGGTGGGGATTACTCATTGAATAGAGTCCGAAGAACTCTAGAATGAGTTGAGTGTATATAGGTATGAGAGCGTACTTGTTATTTTCTTATATAAGGATTTTAAATGATTTTATATAAGATTATATTTGATATATAAGGCAATATTTCTTTCTAATAAATATTATGGTAATGGGATGCTAAAACATTGAAATTAAATAAGAATTTAAGTGATAATTATATGGATTCGAGAAGTAATTGAATAGAATGTACCATTCATATAAGGAACATTAGAATTAAATTTGGTTTCAAATTGTTAGAGGGAATGATAAATAATATGATTCAGAATAGTTCTGAAGGTAATCTTATTTTGAAATAAGCAGTTGTTTGAAACTTTGTTTGAAAATAAAAACCAAAGAAGTTAAAACATATGGTATAATTTAGTAAGCAAATTAATATAAGAGTAAAAGTTGAATTCTTCTAACCAAGTCTGACTTATAGGTTAGGAAGCCCTCTAGAATTCAGTCTTGAAAAGATGACTAAGAGTGAAAAATGGAAGGTTTGGAGCAGAGAGCAGGGAGCAGCTGCCCGGAGGGATCAAGAAGAAGAAATTCAGGAGAATGAGAGACAGGTTAAGGAAAGGGCTGAACCTAGACCTTATGATAGTGTCACTTGTTATAGATGTTTCAATAAGGGTCATTACGCAGCCAAGTGCAGTAAAACAAGGAAGTAATTGAAGGGTACGTTCCATCGGTTTCGCTCTGAGATCTCGTGCTTTAAGTGTCATAAGAAAGGGCATTTTCTAAATCATTGCCCTGAGAGGAGGAAGGCAAAGCGTAAACCAGAGGAACCGGTCAATGAGTCGACTATTTGCTATCATTGTAAGAAGTCGGGACACATTGCTAGGAATTGTTCCGAGAGGCAGAAGAGGAGTAAGGCTGCGGAACGTACTGTTGGAGGCGTGAAGGTTATCCAGATTGATGACAGGGTAGAAACATTTTGTGATAAATGTTATAGGTGGGGACATCCTGTTGAGAAGTGTATGTTTGGGCTTTGTCCTTTGGAAGGAAGTCCATAGGAAGGGTTATTGTAGGAGTTTTAAGGCTCTGTTCTTTCCAAACTTCTAAGTAATAGGAAGGCATCTAGATTTATGACTTATGTAAGACTCTTATTTTGGATAAATGTATGTAATGTATGAACTACTAGTATGTAGTGAATTAGTGTATGTAATCATTTTGGGCTTAAGACTGGAATGTTTAAGATAAAATTTTAAAGGTTAGGTCTTAAAAATTTAAGTTTGGTGATAAATTGAATTCCAAGATTTAGTTCTTTAAAAGAGATTTGGAATATTGGTTGAATTTTGAAATAAGTTTCAAATGGATTTTGGATTCAGGATTAAAAAGGTTTAATGAGATAATTTGATTTGATTAAATCATCATTTAAAAATTTAACTCGAATTTATATAATTCGAGATGGTTTAAATGGAGATTTCAATTTAATTAGCTCAAGTTAAAATTTGTTTGATTTGAAAATGGATAAGTGTAAAGTTCAAATTCAAATGGGAATTGGGATTAATTCTTATAAAAATCGAAATAATTTGAAATTGAAGTAAATTCTATTTGAAATTAGATCGAATTAATTTGAGTAATTTGGAATTGGGATTAAAATAAATTGGATGGATTGGGAATTTGGAATTTTTGGGAAAATTTAAAAAAAAAAAAATATGTGTTGAATTTGAAATCTGGGAGATTTGAAATTAAAAATATTTGGTAACGTTTTTAAAGAGATAAAAGCATTGAACTCTTTCGGTCACTGGAAAATAACGTCGGTGATGACTGCAGCATCGTCGATGTTCATTTTCGAGTTTCTAAAAGAGAAATTGCTACCAAATTGTTTTAAATTGGGATTGTTTGTGAATTGGGTTTGATTTTGAAATTCAAAGGGGTAATTGAATTTGCCAACGAATTTTGGATATAGTTGCATTCTAGGGTGATATTGAAATTTTGGGAATTTGTTTAAACTCTGGAATCTGGATTCAAAATGTTTATGGAATAATAAAATATATAGACTAAACAAAATGTATAACTCCAAGTTTAAAGCAAATGTGAATGTAATTGATTATAAAAAGAAGATGTAAAATTGATGTTTATAATTAAAGTTGTACAAGTTTAAAGATCAAATGAAATTTAATTTGAAGTTGGAAGGCAGTCGAGAACCAATTCAATTTGAATTGGAAATGAATCAAGTCAAATGAAAATTGGAGTAAATTAAATTGGGATTGGGTTAATTTAATTGGAGTGGTAATTTAAATTAAATTGTTGGGAAAGTGAACAGTTTTGACTCTAGACCATTTTCAATGTAAATTGTTTTAATATAAATAGTTTTAATCTATTATCTTATCTATTTACTATACAACTTTCTTTTTAAACCCAAACTATTTTATACTGGTTTTTGCCACTACTTTTGGAACTCTTTACCTATTTTACAACTGTTTTATATACTAATTACTAATTTTTAACTAAGTTACGAGTTAATTTTTATTTTACAACTATTTTGCAATTATCTAAAATTTCTGAAACTATTTAACTATTTTCCAACTATTTTACTATTAGTTAACCATTTTATAACTATTTTGCAAACTATTGATTATTTTTCAGCTACTTATCTATTTTAAATTTTTCAAGCTATTTGCTAAATATAAACTGGTCGGAGTTCAAACTGTTATTGATTTAGTACCCAACTGGGATAAGAATTGAGGTAATAATCCAAATGAGGATTAAGGCAAATGTGAATAGAAAGGAAATTGATATTGGAAAGCGTAATCGAATTTGAATATTCGAGTTTGAGTAAACAAAGTTATATCTTTGTTATATATTTTTCCCTTATTGAATCTATTGCTGAAAAAAAGGGATTTTGGAAGTGTTTAAAGTGTAAAAGGAATTTTATACGAGTTTAAAGTGATCCAAAGTTTTAAATTTTTTTTATATATATATATCTGTATATATATAAGGGATCTTATGAGGATTTTGGAAAGGTTTTTGATTTTCTTGGTAAAATCAATATTGAATTTTGGAAGCCTAGTTTGAGAATTATCGATTTTGGAAATAATCGATTTTGTGTAAAGGAGCTTTGATAGAATTCATACTAGGTGTATGATTGAAAGATACTATATGTGTATAGTATAAAGTGTTTTGATGATAGCTCTGGGGAAAAAGGCACTCCCTTGGAATGGACTTCTCAGGAGTGCCACCGGGTGGCGCTGCCTTGATCCCCAAGGGGGGGGGGTTCTAAAGTTGATCCTGTGAGGAGTCCGGACAAAACTAGTTCCTGAGGATTATGAGTTGAGTTACCATAGCGTAAGTCGTGTGTGCCGCCGAGAGCCAACAGTTACATGGACTTTTGTTGTGACTGCAACGTAACCCAGGATGTAACTGCGACCTATGGTAACATTGCGAAAGTCGTGTGTGCCGCTGAGAGCCAACAGTCTGCGGTTGAGTTTATCTCGGTAGACTGCGACCAATGTAGGAGTGGAGAAGTTTCATTTCGACAGCGAAATCAGAGGCCGCGGAGAGCCTGCAGTTACATGGACTTTTGTTGCGACTGCAACGTAACCTTGGTATGTAACTGTGACCATGGAATGGGTGTGATGATTTCCAGAGCATCCTCACTAAAGATATTTCCACTACTTTCAAAAAAAAATGTTTTCTATATTTTCAATAAAAATTATTTTCAAAAACATTTTCACTGGATGTTGAAAATGGGTCTACTAAGTACTTATAGATTTTCAGTCCTACGCCTGATCAACGTATGACCGAATTTCTGTGAGAACGAGGATGGGCTCGTCAAGACATCGGGTTATAAAAGTATTTTTTACAAATATTATTGATTTTAAACTATTTTAAAAATGATCAAAGAAAATTCATATGTTTTCAAGCATTTTAATAATTCTGGCTTCGTTCCTTTTCGAGGACGAAAAGATTTAAAGGGGGAAGGAATGTGATAACCTGGATTTTTGGACGTCTGTTAATCGGAAAATTAATTGATTCTATTATTGAAATATTGATATTAACTAATCAAACAAATGAATTTCTAATAATTTAAGATAATTGGATATATATACGTTGATTTGGAAACTATGGTAAATAGGGGATTATAGGATTACTGGATATGATGACCCTTATAAGAAATAAGAATGAATTAATATATAAATTAATATATAGACTTCACCATATAAATTAAAGTTAAATATACCCAAAATTGTATATGAATATATACAATTTTATGACATTTGATAATAAGTGTAGAAGTGTGCATGTATCTATGGATGGTATGAGATGAAAATATATGTAAGGTGTAAATGTAAAGGTTGTACATAATGTAAATAGCTATAAACATAGATTAAGATGAAAGCTTGAAAACAAAACAAGGACAATTAATGCTGGCGGGAATTTGTCAACCACCTAAGTAAAGAAGAAATTATATTTAAACATTCAAACAATTAGAGAGTACATAAGTAATAGACAAGATAAGTAACATAGGTATAAGCTTATAAAAGAAGCCAAATAAAGAAGTCAAGCTAAATTAATGCAAGCCACCATATATCATTTCAGCCTCCATACATAAAATGCAACAAATCTTGCCTGGGAAACAAATCTGGGAGGAAAATCTCTCTGTCAAAATTTTGTACAAACAAACAAAGATGAGTATCAGCAAATATCTTTGTACAAATGTGTAAATATCAGTAAAACAATAATTATGCGTAAACTAATATGAAAAACATGTATTAAATGAGCGCAACAATTTGTCATTTCAAGATTTACAAAGAAATCTCTCAGCCGAAATATGTAATATCAAACACAAAAATCAAACCTGGTAAAACAAGTAAGACTTGTACCAGTTGTAACCTACAGTCCTAAGCTATTTTCTATTTATATATCACCCTATTTTAACTTGTTCACATAACTTAATAAATCAGGGAAGCTAACCTGAAAAAAAATAATATATAAACATCATCTTGTATTTTCCAATAAGTTCAACAAGGCAGCTTCAACTTCAGGTTTCAAATCAACAGAGTGCTCTCTGTTCAACAAAGGCTTGCAGGTGAGAAAACCATAAAATCTTCAAGTATAAGCTTAATTAAAAGCAAGGATGAATGCATTTACTACCTGATGTTGTGTATGCTTTGATCTTGTTTATGTTTTTGTGATTATTCTGTTCTTCTCTGTAAACTGTTACAGGTTGCATGTTTTATTCAAAAACACAAAATTGTTCTCATCAAATCATAGTAAAATTTTCAATTCGATTTAACCAGAGGTTTAAAATTTAATCCAAACTTTCCAAAAGTTAATTAAACCTGTTGTGACATATTTCTACAGGAAATATAGTTTTACAGGAAATTAAAGAATACTTGATAAACCTGATTGTTATAAAATGTTAATTCAAGATTATATCTTGGATTCTTACTACAATTTATGATTTTTAGAACAAAAATGAAGCTTTTTAATTTGCTATTTTAAGAGCAGTTTGTGACGAATAAAATTTGCATTTTTTTTCCATTTTCAGACAATGGGATCAGTTTTAAACGATAGAACTTAAACTGAAGATAGTTTGTACATCATGGATCATGAGAAAATTATCAGTGAAATTTTCCATTGTATAATTTACGGAAACGAATTCATTTTAGGGTTTAGTCTCGAGTTTGTGAACGTGACTGTAACGAGGGGTGTTCGACTCCTATTCGTGCTCGAGTTGCATGAATCTTGGAATAATGGAAGCTTTGCGTGTCGTCTTGGTGTAGCCGGAACTTGGACGTCCCTAGGGTTCCATGCGGCGGTGGCGAGGGGTTTGTTTGATGGGTCATGTTTGCAGACTTTCAAGCAAACTGTTAATTTTCGATTTCGGATTCAAGAAGGTGGTTCGTGTTTGTTTTTCGTGTTTTTGTGAGGTTGGTGATTTGCCTGAGGCGTTGGAGTTCGCCGTAGAGGAGCTGCGTCGCCGTGCACGTGTACGGCGGTGAGAGTATCAACGTTTGTGAATAGGAGATGGTCTCGAGTCGCTACCTGAGGAAAAGTGTCGATTACTTGGGTTTATACTCGAGTTTGAAAGAGTAGCTGGGTGCGTAAATTTATATCTTAGGTAAAAACTTAAACTCTGAAAAGAAAAAAAAAAGAGGAGAAGAAGAGTCACGAGAGGGAGAGAGAGGCGACTCGGGAAATACTAGTGGGAACTCGAAGTACTACTCGTGTTAGCTGGGGGGTGTGCTTGGGTTTTCATCACGCAGAATAATATTTAAGAAAAATAACAAAGTTAAGCAAATTGTTTCAACTAATTTAAAACACTGTCAACTACACAAGGGTTTAACAGATTAAGTTGAAATTTTAATTCAAGTTTTTAATTATTTGGTTAATGTTCCACAATGCTTCCAAACTCTTAATTAATGGTTCTAATTTAATAATTAACCTAAGTATAAAATTGAATTCACATTTAAGTTTTGTGGATAATAATAAATTGATTTTCAAAATTTAAGGGAGACTTTAAAATGTTTAATTAATATCAATTAAGTAGTTTAGAAGGAAATTAAGAATAATGACCTTTAAATAGTAACTAGAAACTGGTTAATTAATGAGTAATTGATAATTTAATGTGTAAGTGACTACTTAAAGTTAATTAACGAATGATTAAGTAATTTAATTACCTAATGACTTATGACTAAGTAACTGATAATTCAGGGATATTTAATTTGTAATTAAACTGTGTTAATCAATATTTAAGGATTTTTAATTATTGGTTAAGGAATAATTAATCTACAATTAAGATTTATTAAATTGGATTTAAGGGTAATTAAGGGATGGATTTCCCGATTGGAATTAGTTTGTTAATTAATTAAAGGTAATCTCTTAGAGATAAATTAAATATAAATACTTGATGAGATCTAGTGAAGTGATTCATAATAAATTAATGAGGAATTACTTAATGAGAAATAATTAAGGATGAATTACATGGGGTAATTAACCAAATAGGATTAAAAATTAAGTAAGAGGTTAATTACTTAAGCAAGTAATTTCAGAGGGGTAATTACTGTTTATAAGTAATTGGGATTGATTTATGGATGCAATTAATTAATTTTAATTGATTAATTAAGGATAAACATTCATGGAGTTTTGTTAAGTATAATTACTTAATAAAAGCAGTTAGGTAATGATGATAAATTTAATATAATTAAAGAATGAATAATCACGAAGAATTAACTGAGATGAATGATTTTGGAAAGATAAATTAATTGGGCTGTAATTAAATTAAGTAGGATTTAAAGGTGATTGACTTAATTTAAATTTTGGCTAATTGGACTTATTTGAGGTGGTGTGATTGGTTTATCTTGCTCGTGTATGATTAAATGATAATTAATTTCCCTGAATTGATTGATAACCCTGATATGTAAAGATTCGTGATATGATGTGTTTGGGTGGACAATGATAATGTGGTTATCTGTTAATGTTGAATTGCTGAGTCAAAAGAGGCGACATCTTCCATTGAAAAAAAAGACAAAAAAAAGACAAGGAATTGTATTTCATCTGAATAACATGGGTTAAGATGAACTAAATTTGAAGAGACCGGAATCGGGTACTTATTGATACCCGAAACCACTTCGATTCTTTATAAATTGATACGTGGAATCAATAGAGTGTAATGGAATGATTTATGTGAATTGTATCATATAATCTAAGTGCTGGCACTTAATTGCTTTGTGAAATAAGTGATGTCTATAACAACTTGTGAAGATGTAAATTGTTTTGAGTACCTGGGTTTTATTGAAGTTGTATGCTTTAGTATTCCATGTTTGTTGGGTTTACTCACGCTGGGTTCCAGCCTGACCCGGGTGTTGCTTTGATGTAATGCTCGGGTCAGACCGAGTATTACAAATGTACAGGTAAGGACGTTCTGGATCTCAGGAGGTGAGCTGGATGGCAGGAGCGTATTGAGTATTTCAGCTGTATTTTTACTATTGTTAATCTGAGATATGATAAGTGTATATATATTCAGTGTCTGAGTACATATATGTGAAACTCTGATGTATGTTAAATGTGATCGACAAGATAATATTCTTTTGTAAACTGTTATTATATATTATTATATTTTATCCGCTGCGAATGTGAGATGTTTAGTGTTCAGTTCTTCTTCTATCTCTTTCTTCGTTTTAATAACTATCTGGAATTTTCGGCTTCGAAAATTTCGGGTCGTTATAGTTCGTGTCCGGTAGTGCTGTCCACAAGCTGATCGATTCGGGGGAGTGGGAAGCAGTCCTTCAGACACGCGTCATTTAAGTTGGAGAAGTCGATGCATGTTCGCCACTTCCCACTAGCCTTCTTTACCAGTACCGGGTTGGCGATCCATTCTGGGTAGATGGCTTCTCGTATGAATTTATTGGCAAGTAGGTTCTTTACTTCTTCCTCGAGGGCTGCTGATCGTTCTGCCCCCATGCTTCTCTTTTTCTGCTTTACTGGCACCTTGGTGGGATCGATGTTCAGCACGTGGCATGCTACGTCTGGAGAGATTCCTGTCATGTCAGCGTGCGTCCATGCAAATACATCCATGTTGTGGTGAAGAAAATCAATGAGTTGATCCTTTAATTCTCCTTTTAGTTGAGATCCGATTTTCAATAGTCTACTTGAGTCATGTTTGTCTACAGCTACAAATTCCATAGCCTCTGCAGGCTCGGCGGTAGCCTCCTCCTCTTTGTCCCTGGGGTCTAATTCATTGAAAGGGTCACTGGTATATCGAAGAGGAGGGGCTTTCTTTAGTTGCTATGCTTCCAAGCTTTTCATGCATAGAGTAGTCTCTGCATTTTTCCCTTAATCTTTTCTGCGGTTATTGCGAAGTTCAGTTACATAGCAGTCTTGAGCAGCGTCTTGATCTTCCTCTATTTCTCATATTCCGTTATCTGTTGGAAATTTCATCTTCAGGCACCATGGGGCTAGGACAATTTGGAAGTCAGACAAGACTGGTCTTCCCAAAAAGGCGTTGTAGGCCGAGTGATTCTCTATTAGTACAAACGTTTGTTTTCGCACAACGGAGCAGGGATGACTTCCTATTTCGACAAAAAGGTCCAGTCGTCCGAGAGGCATCTTCGCATCTCCAGTGAAACTATGTAGTGGTTTGTTGCAGGGAGACACATCCTTCATTAACAGTCTCATTTTGTCGAAAGCATGCTTGAATAGGATATTTACCGCGCTTCCAGTGTCTATTAAAATTCGAAAAACCTTGGCTGGACCGAACCAGGCAGAGATGACCATAGGATCCATGTGTGGGTACTGTCTTCCCTCTAGATCACGCCTACTGAATGTGATGTCATCGTTCTCTTTCCGTTTCGGGTGGCGTTCTTCCATAACAGAGTTAACGTAGCCTTCATCGTTTCTAAGTGACTTACCGTATCTTTCCATCTCTGCCCAGCTTCTTTCGGCGATGTGTGGTCCTTCTGATACGGTATGGACCACTATCTTCTCTTGACTAGAGCCGCTGGTGTTGCGATTTCCTCCGCCTACTTCTGGGAGGGGTAGCCCAGGATTCTCATTGGCAGGATTCGAAGTCCTGTTCTGGCCTTTTACATAGCGTTCCAGTCTCTTCCTTCTGATGTGTTCTTCAATCAAGTCCCGGAGATGGTGGCATTCATTGGTGTCATGTCCATGGGATTCGTGGAAGCGGCAGAACATTCCAGAGTTGAGTGCGTTATCTGACTCCTTCTTGTGCGGGGGGCGCTTGTATCTAACTTCGTCTTGAGTGGCTAGGAAGATGTTTTCGATCGTTTCATTCAAAGGAGTGTAAGAGTCAAATCTTGGTCCAGGTTGATATAAGCACTTTTCTCCCTTCTTGCCCCTAGCATTGTCTCTAGAGTCATTTCTCCGAACATCCTTTGCTGCAGCGGGAACCCTGTCTGTAGCTGTCTCAGCCTGTTGCCCCGACTGCCTCTCAGTGGCAGCGTCTTCAAGTCTCATATACTTTCCAGCTTCATGTAAGAAATCAGGTAAAGTAGCTGGCTTTTCCTTGGTTAGTCTTCTAGCAAATTTAGTATCGGGGTGTACACCACTGCAGAGAGCCATTAGGATAAGTTTCTCGTCGGCATCTTGGACTGCGGCCGCCGCAGCGTTGAATCGGGTGAGATATTGTTGCACTGTCTCTCCGGGTTTCTGCTTGATATTAGATAAGAAATAAGCATCCTTGGGTTGTTCCATATGAACGCGGAACTGGCTGATGAACTTTTCTTTCAACATTTCCCATGAGCTGATGGACCCTTGGGGTAGGTGGCAGAACCAGGATGTAGCTAGATCTGCCAAGAAAAGTGGGAAGCATTTACACAATACTCCCTCCGTTGCTCCGCTCACGAGCATATGCTGGGTGTATCTCTGTAAGTGTACGATGGGGTCAGAGGTTCCCTTGTAAGGTTCCATCATTGGCATTTTCCATTCCCGGGGGGTGATGGTAGTTTCGATATTGCGGGTGAAGGGCTGGTTACCCTAGCACCTATCCCCCGATCCCTTTGCTCCCGTTGGACGCACTCTCTGAACAATCGCGCCATCCTTTCATCAGAACTTGGAGCGGACAAAAATGAGTTTGGTTCTTCCCTACGGGATTGATTCCGTCCGGATGACCTGTAAGGATGGTATCGTTTATCACTCCTGACATCCTCCAATGGCTGCCTCTGGTCTTCCGAAGGCATGCGGGGGTCAGCCACAGTTGGCCCTTGCATTGATCTTCCCCTGCTGGGTTCTGTTCTTAGCACTTCCTCGGGTCCAACTTCGGGCTGGACTCCAGCTCGGCCCCGGCTACTGGTGTTTCCATGGTTAGGTAGCATGACAGGCTCAGCTATATCCGACCCCTGTCTGGTACCTCCCCTGTTGGGTTCGGCTCCAAGAGTTTCCTCGGGTCGGAATTCGGGCTGAGCCTGGGCTCGGATCCTACCATTGTTGTATCCGTTATTAGCCTCTTCGAAGAAGAAAGACCTTTGTCGTCTCCCAGATCCTCCAGACCGGGACTCACCCCATGATTCAGTGTTGCGATTGGATTCTTCAGCATACCTCAAGCGTGACATGAGCTGGTCCACCAAGGCTTCTTGTTGAGATGCGAAGCGGTTAGTTACTTCAGCCACAATCCTGTCCAGATCCGCCCTTGTAATTGGTTGTTCCATAGCGGGGGCTGTCGGATTTGCCTGATTTAAATTGGCTGTTGGAACCTGACGATTGTCTTGGTCCCTGATCACTGGATCTGGGATACTGCCGGTTGCAATGTTCTTTCCTTTGTTAGTATCTTTCTTCCGTCCGGGAGGCATGTTTTTCAAATGAACGATGCTGACAGGAAAAGGATTAAGTGGGAGAAGCTGAAGCTTCGAGCTCCTGTTCTCAGTGAAAGCACCAAAAATGTTTGCACAAAAAATGGGCAAACACCCCCAAGTCGTATGAATTAGTTGATTTTATGTTGTTTCTAGTGATTTGGGTGATTTACGCAAATATATAAAAGCAGGGACTAAACTATAAAAGACACACAGATTTATAGTGGTTCGGCCAGAACGTGCCTACGTCCACTTTATAAGTTATTCTCCTTTTCTATTCAGATTACAAGTACAAAGCTTTGATTACAAGTAACTGAAAGTTGTTTGAAGGTTCTCTCCGTGCTTGAGCTCTCAAACTTGTCTGCCATTGTTGCACCCTTGCCCCTCTATTTATAGAGTGAGGCTGAGGGCAGGGGGCTTGGATGTATATAGCTGCTGGTGTGCCTGGGCCGATGCAATCTGGCCTGGTAGTGTCGGTCTGGTATGCCATCCTTATGTTGGTTCAGCAGTGGTAGATGGAGTTGGACCGGTAGCAGCATGGATCGGTGGTAACATGGATTGGTGATGGGGGGATGGATCCTGGATCGGTGATAGATGGTCTTGGGTGTTGGTTCGGCTGTGCTATGGACCGGTGCTGGTGGAGGTGAGGGTTTTGGTCCGGTGGTGATGTTGGTTCGGCAGGTGGTCCAGCCGTAGGTGATTCGGTAGGCAGGTGGTCCGGTTGTAGACGATTCGGTGGCTCGTCCCTTGCTTCCCCATCCTGATCCGGTGGTGGTAGAAACATACCCAACAAATATCAACATTATCAGAGACAAGATACAACGGAAAGAATCAACACAGGAAGACAAAAAAAACTCAAAAGCGGAAAGACAACGTCTTCAATGAAAACTCCAAAACTCCAATCCAAGAAGCTTGAACCACCATCAAGTTGTATTAAGCAAGGTCAGCCAGCAATGCATTTGCCAAGATCCAAAGATTCCAAAGAATTCCAAATGGGAAGCTGAAGACTATCGAATCTATATCTACTAGCTGATAATCTGAAAATCTAACTCTAGGTTTTCCGTGTGGAAAATTGTGGGCACCCAGAGTTTAGAAAGGGAACAATAAACTCCAGGTCAGTCATGGGACTGGTGTGAGCAAACGAAAACAATTGTTGTAAACAAAAACAAACAAAAATTTAAAATTTAAATCCGCAATGCTTTTTGGAAAATGAAATTACATAATGCCTCCCGGCACACACACCATGCAATCACAAACTTGGGGGAGATTTCTCCTTATGATAGTCAAACATGCTAGATACGCAAAAATCCCTTTTTGATATTATTATTAGTGCATAGTGCATAAAACATTTGCAAGTATAATATTAATCTTAGCCAGCATACGTACCATTATAGTATGCCTACTATACTTACCATGTTAGATGGCAGGTTCTACAACTAAAACCGTACAAGGTGCATATTGATGATTGGATTTCCAACAAATGGTCAGGCAAAGGAACTTCCTGGGCAACATGGGTACGCCTTTGGAGGGTCGCCTCGAGAACTTAACCAGCTCTTTGCCAACACATGGCCGGCTTACCTCTGTAACTAAGTAAATACTACACGAGTATGCCATCCCCGGTCGTTATCGACCTTTATCCAAGCGCTCGACACCAACAACTACAAAGTAATAAATTTGCAGTAACCACATAGGTTAAATATCTGGGCTCCATACCATGATACCACCTTTTTCCAGAAGGAAATGGACATACCCTCAAGGGGTGCTACCTCCAAATAACCTTGCCGCATCCTTCCTGTTTCGACCATTACGGGTTGTGAGGTCCGACGAGGTCACGTCCACAAAGCTACGCTTTACACAAAATCCATGCTTTGATCAACACATGATCAGCAACACTTCGTATGTCACATTACCAAATTAGGAATGTATCACTAGTAAATATCAACTACATAACCTCTGAGCTCGTATGTCTTAGAGAAGGGTGTTAAGCTAAGAGAATAAATTCTCTGCCACTAAACAGAAATGTATTTGATAGAAACCAGCTTTACATCTCAAAGTGTAACGTCAGACATACATCCATACAAGTCTGTTCCGGGATCAAACAGAACCGAAGGTACTTCACAAAGAAGCCCTTGCAATCCAGATAATCTCTAATCATGTCCGGACTCCCCATCACAAAGGGTGATCAAATCTCTATACCGGGGCCATTCGGTGCAGAGACATTCATCAGGTAATCCTTTCATTTTCAAACATACCCGGTCTTCACCACCAGTCTTTAATGCAATCCATAACGTCGTATCATTATTTGGTATGGGTTTAACGACACAAAGTCCTCTCCCCGCTAAACCAAATAATGGGCGCTTAATTTCAAAAACATACGGATATTGGGATCTTAGTTAAGTCACAACTTAAAGCTCAAAACCTTTCTTCAAATAGTTTTACAAATTACCATTTTCAAATCTTTAAACAAAAAGATTCACTTCACAAAGTTCACCGACCTTTCACAAAGATTCATTCATAGCTTTCAAAACAATCTCCATTTCAAATCTTTTACAAAAGATACACCTTTAAGGTCCTCATCAATTTGAAAACAAAGTTCACCAATCTTTCACAAAGATTCATTCATAGCTTTCAAAACTATTTCATTTCAAATTTGAAACCCCTTTCAACACAAACTGGAAATCTTTTATTTATTCGAAAGCTATTATCATTTGGAAACAAATACATTTTGTTTTGGAAAATGTGATCAAATATACACGAGTTATAGCCTTTAAAAGTATAAACCAAAGAATCAACAAACTGCCGAATTATAGGCAAGTTCCAATTTAAAATAAATTCAAATTCCCAATACCATTTATTAAAAATAGTTTTTAAATCCATATTACTTTGTGTAACTTGTATACCCCTTTCAAGCCATAAATTTCAAAATAATTTCAAATAATATTTAACAAGATATAATGTATTCAAAACTAAATTTCAATTTCAAAACTTCCCTTTCAAAGGCTTTTCATATTCAGTTCAATTCCATTTCCAAAACCATTGGGATTCAAACTTCAACCTTTAAACAAAATATTATTTAAATTTAAAATATCTATGACTTAACCGATTTCCTCGTGAAATCCATATTTGTGTATATATGGTGTAGTCCAGGTGTTTTACATAATAATGCAACATCATCAATCATCACAGATTCAATCATATCAATGTCGATAAGCGGTATAATCTATAACGCTTATCTTCCATTCATAGATTTACAGATAAATAATATACTTTCATTACAGATAAATAAATTACATTCATCACAGCTCGAATCAAAATATTTATATCACAAAGCATCACACATCAGGGATGTCAAACAATTCAAACATTCAATAGAATCCAAACATTTATAATTAAGATCAATAAATTATCTGATTGATTTGAATCAGATTAATTACTTATGAATAAATTACTAATCTTGGTTAATTAATATTAATTGATTACAAACCATATTAATTAATTATCTTTTAATCATTTCTTAATTAACCTTTAATAATTAATTGACCTTTAATTTATTAATTAATCAACCTTAATTAATAAAACAATTAACCTTTAATCATCAATAAGTAATCTTTAATTATACTTAATGACATTAATTAATTAACCCTTAATTAATTATCCTTAATTAATTACAAGTTAATTAATCTCAAATTAATTACCTTAATTAATAAAGAAATTATCCTTTAATTACTTGATCAATCAACTAGTAATCGTTAATTAACTACTTTTAATTAAATAATTATTTTTAAGTAATTAATTACCCTTAATTACTTGCCATTAATTAAACTTAACTAATTAATTATCCTTTAATGTAAATTACACAAAGTAATCACCCCTTAATTACATTAAGTAATAATCTTTTATTAATTACACTAAATAATTATCTTTAATCAATTTCATTAAGTAATTAATAATTAATCTTTAAATCATTATTTTATTAACATCAATTATGTAACCTCAATTCTTAATTAATTAACTCTCGATTAATCTCATAATTAAATTAATCACCTTGATTAAAAACAAATTAACCTTTAATTAATTACATCGATTAATTGATCATCTGCCTTAAGTAACTAATTATTAAATTCCATTTGAAAGCATTTAAAAAATAAATTACATAATATATTACTTTAAAAACAAATCAATTTTTAAACATTTAACTTAAAAATTAAACTTTTGAAACTTTGTTAGAAACTTATTTAATTTTCATTTTAGTTTCTAAAACATAATTAATATACTTTGAAAACTTGATTTATTTACCATTACCTTTTTAAACTTTGTGCACCCTACTATGTTTGTTAAAAACTTGTTTTAAACATTTATATTGTTTAAAACCTTGTTAAATATTTACTTAAAATTTTAAAACCCAGCTGCATTATCAACGACCCGAGCCAAACACTCGCTTACCGGAGCTCAACTTCGGGTTTCCCTCTACCTCTCTCGACTCCAAGTCAAAACTTCTTTTTCCCAAGCTTGAACCTGAGTTCCCCTTCATCTTCCCCAAATAACATCAACATCCAGACATGCACACATACGCGTGCACGATGCATGCCGTCCTGGTCGTCTCCGACCCATGCCAAAGCCACCTATAAGTCGACGATCATCTCGCTGTCCCTTACGAGAACACAGATTGACGGAAAAACCTACGAATCAAAATCGAGCATTTTGATAAAAAACTTGAGCAAACTCGATTGTATAAAATCACCCCAACCACCACCTCCGACCACTGGATCACCTGCCGACCTACCCGAAGCTACTCCACACTCTGACGAACCATATACCCCTATCGCGATTACCTCCGGTGATCGATCGAAGTCGTACGAAGCTCACCAATACCCTTGACCAAAGCACCCCTTTGAACCCTAGTTCATCGCTGGCCGGCCACCATGGTCATCAGGAAATTTACTCACCATTTTTCCCGAATAACCCATCCTTCCATCCACCTCCAGTATCAATCGCGTCACCTAGTTCGTCGACGATCACCGGAATTCGACAGTTTTGTATATTTTTCGTTCAATTCGAGAATTCTATCTCGAATCAAAGTTAAAAATCTTGATTCAACCATTAAAATTCATGAATTTACAACTCGAATCGGTTTCTAAATTCAAAACAAGAAATTTCGAGCATTGACCTTTATGGGTTTGATTTAATTTTACTGTAATATATTATTCTTGAAAAATTTAATGAATATTTTCACTTGCAAATATTTTTGAAAATGAAATTATATTGTTGTAATCATCTTCCTTCTTAAAATATTAGCCTAACATTAATTGTACAATAAGAACTTGAATTTTCTTTAAGAAAATTTGAACCTGACATATAATAGAGATATGTATTTAAACATACCTACACTTTCACACCCAAACCTATTTATATATACACGTACAAACATATCCACATTCATGTAAACATTTTTCATCACTTCACCTAAATTATTAATTACAGATATCAAGACTAAGGATGTAAGGTAGAGATTTACTCACTTGGATTGGTTTTGAACAGAGAACCAAAGCCTGAACTTGCATGCTTGATTCATACTTTTGATTTCCAAGTTTTGAAAACTTGAATACTGATCAGTTTTGATTTTATTTGTTTTGCTTCTGATTTGAGTTTGTAATTGCTTCTTTTGAACTGCCAAAACTGGAAAATGATTTGTTTTGAACTGCATATCTAAAGCTTTAATTTGATCATGTTATAAGATTTTGAAACTGATCTTCTTTGTTTTTGTATTTTGTGAAAGGTTGATTTGTTTTATATTTTTTTTCTTGGTTTGTAGCTTTGATGAATTACTAGGTTTTCTTTTGATAAAATCTTGAAAGAATATGAATGAAATTGAGGAATAGGAAGAGTAGATGTATATATGTGTATATAAATTTTTATTTTCATTGTGTTACTTTCTTGTTTTATTTTGTTAACACTTGTTAATGCATGTTCTAATGATTTAACAAATGTCCAAAACAATCATATTTATGTTTAACTCCTTACTTTTAAATTTTACTAATTTTGTTCTAAACCCTTTTATTTAATAAATTACTTAATTTATTTACAAACTATTTTATGTTAAACCCTTGTTTTATTTTAATTTATGAAATATGTTTTATATTTTCAAAAGGTATATTCATATCAAAGCTTTATATATATGCTAACTATATTTTTTTTTTTATGTATATAAAAGAAAAGTATTTTAAATCTTTAAGTAAATCTCACTTAAGTTTTAATCTTAAGTTATTAAACTTATTAATAAATACTTATTTTTATAAATTTAATTTTTAACTTAAGTAATCATATTTATTATATTTATTTAACCTTTTTTTTAAAGAAAATGATTTAAATATCTATTACACAAACAAATAAACATATATATATTAGTTTTTTTTCAAAATATAAAGTTAATAAATCAAAATTTATTTGTAAGATATTTATCCTTGAATTTTAAATCAAAATTTTATTTTGAAATCTACTTATATATTTTTTTTTCAAAATTTCAAATTGATCTACAATTAATCCAAAAAAAATATATTAATTACCAAATTAATTCATAATTTATTCCCAAAAATTTAAATAAATTACCAATTCAAATTTGATTTAAAAACAGGGATGTTACAGAAAGACAAAATATAATAATCAAATAAACAGTTCATGTAGCTGCTTATACTATACATTTAATTATAATTTATACAACTCTTATTAGAGTTATATATACAACAGAATAAAATAACCAACGTAGCGGACAACATGAGGTAGGGAATAATACTAGTAATAATAGTATACCAAATCTTTGTCCTCATTCTCCAGAAATGATCTTCAATGCGTTGAAAAACTCAGGACTGACCCGAGCGTAACGAAAAAACAAAACACTCGAGTCAGGACGAAAATATTCATATATGAGTCAAATCGATATCACATATAACATCAGTGTAATAGCGTCAGAGATGTTTACGAGGTTTCACATCTCCTATCCAGTGTACAACTTATGTGTAATAACTCAAGAGATCTTACCGGATTTTCCACCTCTTAAGGATCTGTCAAAATATTTATATATAGGAGAACAAGCTATATATGCAATGTTTAATCAGTAAAAAAAATATTGTTCTTAGTGTTAAGGCTTTAAATTAATCCCCCTTGATGCGTTTTTAAGCATTGTCGTACAGTTTGCATATAACGCCCCAGTGGTACATCGAGGAATAGGGATGTGCCGTGGTATGAAAACACTAAACCAAAATCATAGAGGTCCCATGTATGGATAAAAGTCTGAAAAGGAACGTGAGGCAATATCCAAGGTAGGATACTACCAGTTCAGGTCGTAGGGCTAGTGGTAACACATCGTAGCCACGAACGCCCTCGTCCATCCATCGATCCCATATCGAGTTAAAGGGAGGTTATCCCAAAATCAAGGTGCACCAATCGAAACCAACAACAAGAGTAATAGTATGGACCAAGTCTAAGAAGAAAATCGAAGAATGGATGTCTGCTAGGGGTAGCTGATGTGCGCGTAAATGTGCATATTTTTACCACCATATTTAATATATTTAAATTAAATAAATGATCATATTGGTTATTTAAACTTGTTTAAAGCAAATTTAAATTATTTTCAAATTGGCACATATTCACCTTCATATAGGGGCAAAATGGTCATTTATGTGCATATATTTCTTTGAGAAAAATTAATTGAAAATTTATGTATACTTGTGTAGCAATTTGATCCCATATAGGAATGGTTTCATGAAGACACATGCATGCACAAAATGAATACAAAGGAATGAAGATGGAAATAATTCAAAGTGAAGACCATGGAGAACCCCACTTACCCACCTACCTTAATGTACAAATTAGACGCTAATGCACATTTTTATGGAATTAATGGTTTCATGTACACTTAAATGATGATTAGTAGAAGTTAATCATTACTTGGCATCCACACTTTCTCAGAGGTATTTTGGGTATTCCCCAAAAGTATGAATTAAGGTTTAACACACGTATATATACCCTATATGTTTCATGTAACCCTCTTCTTCCTTAGTCTCTTGTTTAGTCTCTCTTTAGTTTAGCTTAGGCTCAAAATAAAAGAAAAACCCCTTTCCTTTTCATGGCTACTTAGCCATTTTTACTTCATGTATTTTTCATTTTTTATGCAATGTTAATTAGTGTTTCCTTTTAATTACATGTCCATTTCCTTTCATGCTTATAGTGTAGATTTTATTTTATGCAATTAGGTTACTTTTTCGTTTCACTTTGCTCTCTTTTCCTTTTTTTTTCTTTCATGTTGCAAGCTACATTTGTTAATCAAATGACAAATATGAGAGGCTAAACCCCTTCAATTTAGGGGGAATGTAGCTCTCTAATTATGTAGCTTTAACTATTTGTTAATTCATGCTCTCTTTTTGTGCTTAATGATGATCAATGAAGTGTTTTATTTATTGTTCTTGCTTTGAATTTGATAGACTATATTGTGGACACCAAATAGGCTATGCTTAAACAATCACTAACACAAATGCCTCTTCATAAAAATATGACTATGGCATAAGAAAGTGATTTGAAATTAAAATTTGATGATCTATATTTCCAATCAATAGTTAATATGCCATACTTAAAAATAGATTTCATTTTCATTTTCTTTGTCAAGTTTCATAAAGGTTAGTAAGTGCTTTAAGAGATGTGTTATAGTTTGATGGCTTATGTTGGCTAATCAGTAGCACAAATATGCCAACTTATGATAAGCACATCAATTAAAGCACTAATGACCATAAAAGAGAGATCATGTTTTCATATATGTTGAACTATGTGATCTAAAGAGTGGATTTATTCTCTAAATTGTCATTTAACTCTTATATTTGCATCTCTTTTCTTTTAGTTAGTTAGCTAATTTTCTAATTCTCTAGTTTAACTTTCTCTCGACTTTGGTATAATTTGAATGAATAGGATTTTTAAAATTATCTATTCCCTACGGATCCACCAGTATTCACCACGTACTAAATAATACGCTGTGTTGTTATTTTAATTTGAAAATTTTCGACTATTTTCTATACCGATAGAAAACTAGTCGATTAACTAGTTTTGGCGCCGTTGCTAGGGATTTGATTTGATTTTAAATTTTTGTTCTTCGAATTATTTTTCATTTATTTATTGTGTGTTTGTATTGTGTATTATCTTGCATTTAAGACAAAAAAATTGTATTTGTGTGTGATTTTTGTTTGCATTGTGAATATGTGCATTTCTTGTTTTCTAGTTCTATTTGGTTTTGCATTTCCATAAAAAAAGCATACAATTCCATTTTCAATTTTATTTACAAATTCTACAATTTCATAATTGCTGTTACATTTACACTTTCATATTTACAACATCTATAACATCCTTTACTGTCTACTGTCTAACTGCCCTCTGCCAAACAAAAACTTCCAGCCCACTACCCTCAACTACATCTACCACCCCTTGCCTGCATACCTTTCCTTTCCACTGTAACTTCAACAAGACCATTGCTTCGACCAGACAGTGCACATAGACCTTCAAACCTGTGGTGGCCCGGATTTTCATGTCTGAAAATCGACATCCATACTTTACTCATATTCGAATGCCGCAGATTCAAATGCTTGAATCCTATTCACCGGAGCTTATAACACATTAAGTACAACAGCATAGCTGAAGAATATGAATATATCATTAATATACAACAGTGAATTACAATAATGGTACAACAAGAATTAATCAATAATATCAGAGATATAAGGTACAGTGGAAAAGAACAACTTCAAAAGAGGAACACTAACATATGCCTTCAAAAGAGAGAGACAGCTTGAGAATCCAAATTGCAACTCCATCACCAAAGCACCAATCCAGAAATAGCTCGAACTCCCAATCAAGTTGTACTAAGCAAGGTCAATCATCCAAAGACCGAAGAAGATTTCTAAAGACTGAAGGCTACCGAGTCAACTATTACTATTTGATTATCTGAAAAACCCAACTTTAGACTGCCCATGTGGAAAACTCCGGGTCAGTCATATGACTTGTATGAGCAAAATAAACAGTTTTAAACAAAAACAAACAGCAGAAGAATTTAATATTGAAATCCACAATTCTTTTTGAAAAATGAAACTATCATAATGCATCCCGGCACACACACCATGCAATCGCAGATTTGGGGGAGATTTCTCCTTATGATAGTCAAACATGCTTGATACACAAAATCCTTTTTATATTATTAGTAGTGCATAGTGGAAAATATTTCGAAAGTATAATATTAATCTTAGCCAGCATAGGTACCATTATATTATGCATGCTATAGCTACTACCTGAGGTCGCAGGTTATACAACTGCAATCGTAAAGGGCGGGTATTGGTGATTGGATTTCCAACAAATGGTCAGGCTAAGGAACTTCCTATTGCCACATGGGTACACCTCTGGAGGGACGCCCCGAGAACCTACCCGGCTCTCTGCCAACACAAGGTCGGGTTACCCCTACCCGAAAGTAACACCTATAAGTATGCCATCCCCGACCGTTTGCGACCTTTATCCGGGGATCCTCAACCACAAAGCAACCACAAAGTAATAAATTTGCAGTGTGCACATGAGTTAAGTATCCGGGCTCCATACCATGATACCAACCTTTTCCAAAAGAAATGGACATACTCTAGGGGCGCGACCCCTGATAATGTTGCCGCATCTTTCATATTTTGACCATTTCCGGGTTGTGAGGTCCGATGAGGTCACATCCACAAAGCTACGCTTTTCACAAAAGCCATTCTTTGATCAACAAATGATCAGCAACACACAGCAGCACTCAGCATGCCACATTACCAAATTGGGAACGTATCACTAGTAACCATCAACTACATAACCTCTAAGCTTGTACGTCTCAAAGAAGGGTGTTAAGCTAAGAGAATTTCTCCGCCACAAAACAGAAATGTATTTGATAGAAACCAGCTTTACATCTCAAAGTGTAATGTCAGACACACATCCATACAAGTCTGTTCCGGGTTCGAACAGAACCGAAGGCACTTCACAAAGAAGCCCTTGCAATCCGGATATAATCACGTTCAGACTCCCCATCACAAAGGGCGATCAAATCTCTATACCGAGGCCATTCAGTGCAGAGACATTCAACGGGTTATCGTTTCGGTTTCGAAAATATCTGGTCTTCACCACCGGTCTTCAAATGTTATCCATAACGCCGTATCATTATTCAGAATGGGTTATATGACACAAAGGTCCTCTCCTGGCTAAACCAAATAATGAGCGCAATATTTAAAAACCATATGGATAATGGAATCTCAATTACGTCACAACTTATTACCCAAAACAAATGGTTTAAACAAATTACCATTTTACATCTTTTTAAACAAAAAGATTCACTTCACAAAGTTCACCAATCTTTCACAAAGATTCATTCATAGTTTTCAAAACATTTCAACTCCTAAATCCTTTATACAAAAGATATACCTTTAAGAACCTCTTCGATTTTCAAAACAAAGTTCACAATCTTTCACAAAGATTCATTTATAGCTTTCAAACTATTTTCATTTCAAAAATTTGAAACCCTTTTAACACACATTGGAAATCCTTTCTTTATATGAAAGCTATTATTGTTTGAAAACAAATAGCTTTCATTTCGGAAAAATCCGATTACATTTGCACAAGTTAAAGCCCTTCAAGTATAAAGCTTGGGTTAAACTTAAATTCCCAAAACAATACTTTTAAAATGGTTTAAAATGCATATAAACACATTTATAACTTGTATACCTTTTTTAAACCATAATTTCCAAACATGGAATTAAATTTCAAATCTTGAATTTAAATTCAAGTTAAATTATTTAAATTTCAAAACTTTATCAAGTTATTCAAAATAACTTTTATTTTCAAAACTCCTTTTCAATAGCTTTTTATATTTAATGCAATTCCATTTCCAAAACTATTTTGGATTCAAAATTCAATTTTAAAACCATTTCAAAAATCTACGACTTAACCAATTTCCTCATGCAATCCATATTTGTATGTGTAAGGTGTAGTCCAGGGGTTTTACAAAATAGTGCAACATCATCAATCATCACAGATTCAAGCACAGCAATATTGATAAGCAGTATAATCAATAACGCTTATCATTATTCAAAGAATTCATAGATAAATAATATGTATTCATTATAGATAAATAAATTATAGGTAAATAAATTACATTCATCAAAACTCAAATCAAAACAATTCATATCACACAGCATCGCACATCAGGGATATCAAACCGTTCAAAGTATTCAATAAAATTCAAACATCCATAAGTTAGGTTAATTAATCATCTGATTAATTTAAGTCAGATTTATCACAAATCCAGGTTAATTAATATTAATTAATTACCAACCATTTTAATTAATTATCCTTTAATCATTTATTAATTAACCTTTAATGATAAATTAATCAACCTTTAATTATTCATAAATCAATCTCAATCAATTAATTGATCAACCTTTAATCATTACATAATTAGCCTTAATTATTAAATTATCCTTTTAATTAATTTCCCTTAATTAATTAATTAAATATCCCTTAATCATTTTTATTAATTAATTAACCTTTAATTAATTAATCATCCTCAAAATAATTACCTTAATTAATTATCATATAATTAATTATCCTTTAATTAATTATTATTTAATTACTTGATTAACCAAACATTACTTAATTAACCTTTATTGCTTTCATTAGTGATTATCTTTAAGTAATAATTACCTTTAATTACTTATCATAAATTAATCAACCCTTAATATATTAATAACATTGACAGATTAACCTCAAATTATATTAATTAATTAATCACATTAATTATTTATTCTTACAAATAATTACACAAAGTATTAACTTTACTTTAATTACACAAAGTAATTATCCTTACTTAATTACTTAGTTACATCCTTTAAACCTTATTAAATTAAGATGAACACTTGAAATTATTATTATGCAAAATCATTTGAGATCTTCTTAATAAATTAGGGTTCACAACATTATATTTTGAAAACACTTGTTAATTAGACATAAAATTATTAGTTACCAAAACAATTTTGAAAACATTTCAACTTTCAAATCTCTGAAACTTGTTTTTAAAATTCATACATAATTTTAATTTGAAAACTCGTTCCATACATATATTTTTAGAAACTTGTTATTAACAAATGTTTTAAAATATTTTATCATCATCTAAATTTGGCTTTTTAAGCTCAACTTGATAAATTAAAGTTAAACAATATTTATTATATAGAGAAAATAGTTTAAAACTTAAAGGAAAACTTGTTTTATATTTTCAAAACTGAGAAAACTGGTACACGATAAAACTCGGGTGAAACCCGAGCTAGATCTAGATATTCTCGAGTAAAGATCCGAGTCATCTTTCCCTTTTTACACCTTTTTTACTTCGTTAAATTTACAAACAGTTTAACCCCAACAAACGCCCTGGAATAATACTCGAGCCAAAATCGATTCTACTCGATACCATTCCTGAGTCGCCTTCTTCTTCTTCCCTTTCAAATTTTTGATACACAGACGCACGCGTGTACGTGCACCATCGATCGCCGACCTTCTGATCATCGACGAGATCATTCGCAAATCATCATTGATCACCTCATCCCAATCAACCACCCAGAAACTCAAAAATCTGATCACTTCGAAATCGAGCTACCATCACCAACCTGGATTCAACTTGGTCAACAAAACCCTCACCTCGACGATGAATCTCGGCCATCATCTACCACACCGAACATACCACAGCCACATCTCGACCTCCAGTTTCTATTCCACCTGGTCTGGCTTCGACCTATCCACCCACGGCGATGTAGCAATCGTTTTTCCGACGTTAACAAAAACTAGGCTTATACCCTACAATCCCTTCGATCGACTTCCACGATTATTAAAAAAATTAGCAAACATTTTTCCTATAAACTTCATCACTTAGGCCTCCTCCAATATTAAGCCCAAGGCTCGATTGCTCGTTGATTGCCGAAAATTGACAGTTTTTACAATTCCGTTCATCTCGCAAATTCATAATAGATACCGAACTAAAAATCATGATTTTATTTTTAAAATTCGTGGTTTTGTAATATGAATATGATCCTATGATCTAAACTTAAAATCCCATCATTCGATTTTTTGACATTATATTAATCATCACTGACGTTCTATAGTCCTGGAATTCGACCAATTAACATTATTTAAAAATTATTTTAAAACTTGAATCTGATTATTTCTAACAATTTTTCTTTAAGAATTATAACTTAAACTGCTTACAAATTAAAATATGAATTTTTCATAAGAAATTATGGTGTTGATCAAGCAACGGAGATGTGTGTATACGAATATAGAGATATGCATCTGTTATTTCATACAACACATACCGGCAGATTTCTCATCAGATTTCAAGGCTACTCACAAGCATCAGAATATTAAAACATGTTAAAGGATTAAAAGAAATAGTTTGCTCACCTTGAAGTTTGAAAACAGAGAGGCCTGGGTTTTGAATTTTTTTGCTCTGGATATTGATATTTTGAAATTGATCTGAGCTGAAACTTTGAATTGCTCCGATCTGTGCTTTGATGTTGTTGATTTTACATTTGTTTGAGGCTTTTAACTCAGGTTGATTTGCTTGCTTCAAGATTTTGAACTTGATACATTTGCATGCTTTAAATCTGTTTAAAGCTTCCATGTTTAAAAAGAAGCCTTTGTTTTGAATTCTATTTCCTGGTTTGCTTCCCAGGTTTGATTTGGTATTTTTATTTTTCTGCTTGATCTTTGAATTGCAAACAGATCCGGTTTCAAATTTGTACTGAGATGATGAGGTAATATGATTTACAGGTTGAAGCTGAAAGTTTTAAATTTTCAGTTTTAAATTTTCTTTTCCAGGTTTTGATCTTCATTCCTTTTCTTCGATTTTTTTTCTTCAGTTTTGAGAAATGAATAGAGGAAATTGAAAGCCTGGTAATTTCTTTTAATTATATTTTTAAATTTAAAACAAATGTGCCACTTATACATTTAGCTAACACTTGTAAATCTATGTGAACATTTATCTTACATTTGTTAATTCATATCCTCTTAACTTTACAAATGTCATTGGCAATAAAATTTATGTTTATATCCTTATGTTAAATAATTTTACAAATTATGTTTTAAACCCTTCTTTTAATAAATTTATAAATCATGTTTTATAAATATATACAATTTAAAAGAGAATGGTTTAAAACTAATGTATATATATATATTTATAATTTCCAAGGAACTAATTTTAAAAATCTAATTATACTTTAACAAATAAACACATATATTTTATATATGATAAAATTTATCCTCTTAAAAATTATATTAAATTTTAAATCATAATTTCCAATATATGTATTACACATATATATACTAAAATTAGAAAACAAATTTTATTAATTTTAAAATATAGATTATTTAAATCCAACTTATTTAAAAATGTTTTTCTTGAATTTTCAAATCCAAATCCCATATATGATCTATTTATTAAATAAAACAACACATATCCAAAATTAGAAAACAAATTCAAAGTTCAACTTAAAAATCCATTTGTATACATATATACAAATAAACAACACATATCTTTATTTTTATTTGGAAAATTTTAATTTATTTCACAATTTAATCCAAAATATTATATTAATTACCAAATTTAAATTTGACTCAAAATTTAGGATCGTTACAGATTCCCCCTTAAGAAAATTTCATCCCCGAAATTTGCCAGGAAGACCACAAAGAACAGATGAACATACAGAGGATGGTTCACCAGATCAAACTGAATATTTATTCTGCATTTGGCTTACCAAATCAGAGCATCAACAATAGATATGAGAACAAACTCATTCCATATTTCACAAGATGCTCGGGTCACCAGATCTATGAAGATGTACAGGGCATTTGTTAGTCCGAAGGGATAACTAACCATTCGTAGAATATATCAAGACCCAAACAATAGATAAATAGATTCAATTTTTCACAATTCTCAAACACTTGGTATAGATTCCAACTCAGGTCGGAGTATTTCAAAGTTTACACTGGCTTGTCCTTCTTTGGACTTCGATCTTCATAAGAAATCACAATAGAATTTCAAATTTGGTTATAATCGAAATCATTTTATCGATACAAATTTTCATATTTTGTTAATTAATTTATTTCAAATAATATCTCAAATTCATTGAAGTTAAAAACAGAAAGATTGATAAGAAACCAATGAAGATACGAAGTATGGATTTTCTACAATGACTTGTAGGACCACCATCACACCTAAACTTCTTTCTGGAGCTGCCACGAAGCCATCGAAGAATTTGAAATTGAATCAAAGGAGATTGAGGGGAAAGTTCCTTGTTGTTTCAGGGTATTGACCATTTGTAGTTGTACTCCCATGTCCCTTATCTCGTCCTCTTCTTACACCTATACTTAGTATCATTGGATAACAAGAGAATATACTGTGGCATACAGACGGATATCTTAGGGAATACTCATTCTTGGGCATACTTCACCTTATCCCTAATGAGTTACCTAATGTGTTATACTCCAAAAGCTAAAGTTCAACCTTTAGCTCTGATACCAAATGTGACGACCCGGATTTTCACATTCGAAAATCGACATCCATACTTTACTCGTATTCGAATGCTGTAGATTCAAATGCTCGAATCTGATTCGTCGGAGCTTATAACACATTAAGTACGACAACACAGCGGAAGAAAATGAATATATCATTGATACACAACAGTGAATTACAACAATGATACAACAAGAATTAATCAATAATATCAGAGATATAAGGTATAGCGGAAAAAAACAACTTCAAAAGAGGAACACCAACATATGCCTTCAATAGAGAGAGATGGCTTGAGAATCCAAATTGCAACTCCATCACTAAAGCACCAATCCAGAAATAGCTCAAACTCCCTATCAAGTTGTACTAAGCAAGGTCAGTCATCCAAAGACTGAAGAAGATTTCCAGAGACTGAAGACTACCGAGTCTACTACTACTATTTGATTATCTGAAAATCCCAAATCTAGACTGCCCGAGTGGAAAATTGTGGGCATCCGGAGTTTAGGAAGGGAACAATAAACTCCGGGTCAGTCATGTGACTGGTATGAGCAAACAAAACAGTTTTAAACAAAAACAAACAACAAAAGAATTTAAAATTGAAATCCGCAATGCTTTTTGGAAAATGAAACTACCATAAGGCCTCCCGGCACATACACCATGCAATCGCAGACTTGGGAGAGTTTCTCCTTATGATAGTCAAACATACTTGATATGCAAAATCCTTTTTATATTATTATTAGTGCATAATGAAAAACATTTCAAAAGTATAATATTAATCTTAGCCAGCATAGGTACCATTATATTATGCCTGCTATAGCTACCACCTGAGGTGGCAGATTATACAATTGCAATCGTAAAGGGCGCGTATTGGTGATTAGATTACTAACAAATGGTCAGACTAAGGGACTTTCTATTACCACATGGGTACGCCTCTAGAGGGACGCCTCGAGAACCTACCCGGCTCTCTACCAACATAAGGCCAGGTTACCCCTGCCCGGAATTAACACCTACAAGTATGCCATCCCCGGTCGTTTGTGACCTTTATCCGAGGATCCTCAACCACAAAACAACCACAAAGTAATAAATTTCCAGCGTCCACATGAGTTAAGTATCTGGGCTCCATACCATGATACCACACTTTTCTAGAAGAAATGGGCATACTCTAGGGGAGCGACTCCTGATAACCTTGCCGCATCTTTCCTATTTCGACCATTTCCGGGTTGTGAGGTCCGATGAGGTCACACCCACAAAGCTACGCTTTTCTCAAAAGCCATGCTTCGATCAACAAATGATCGGCAACACACAACAGCACTCGGCATGCCACATTACCAAATTGGAAACGTATCACTAGTAACCATCAACTACATAACCTCTGAGCTCGTACGTCTCAGAGAAGGGTGCTAAGCTAAGAGAATAAATGCTCTGCAATCAAACAGAAATGTATATGATAGAAACCAGCTTTACATCTCAAAGTGTAATGTCAGACACACATCCATAATAGTCTATTCCGGGTTCGAACAAAACCGAAGGCACTTCACAAAAAAGCCCTTGCAATCCAGATAATCCCTAATCACGTTCAAACTCTCCATCACAAAGGGTTATCAAATCTCTATACCAGGGACATTCGGTGTAGAGACATTCGATGGGTTATCCTTTCGCTTTCGAAAATATCCTGTCTTCACCATCGGTCTTCAAACGTTATCCATAACGTCGTATCATTATTCGGAATGGGTTATATGACACAAAGGTCATCTCCCAGTTAAACCAAATAATGAGGGAAATATTTAAAAACCATATGGATAATGGAATCTCAATTAAGTCACAACTTATTACCCAAACCAATGGTTTAAACAAATTACCATTTTAAATCTTTTTAAACAAAAAGATTCACTTTACAAAGTTCACCAATCTTTCACAAAGATCCATTCATAGTTTTCAAAACTATTTCAATTCCCAAACTTTTATACAAAAGATATATGTTTAAGATCCTCTTCGATTTTCAAAACAAAGTTAACAATCTTTCACAAAGATTCATTTATAGCTTCCAAACTATTTTCATTTCAAAAACTTGAATTCCTTTTAACACAGATTGGAAATCCTTTCTTTATATGAAAGCTATTATTGTTTGAAAACAAATATTTTTCGTTTTGGAAAAATCCGATTACATTTGCACAAGTTAAATCCCTTCAAGTATAAAACTTCGGTTAAATTTAAATTCCCAAAACAATACTTTTAAAATGGTTTAAAACCCATATAAACACATTTATAACTTGTATACCTTTTTTGAACCATAATTTCCAAACATGGAATTCAATTTCAAATCTTGAATTTAAATTCAAGTTAAATTATTTAAATTTCAAAACTTTATCAAGTTGTTCAAAATAACTTTTATTTTCAAAACTCCTTTTCAAAAGCTTTTCATATTTAATCCAATTCCATTTCCAAAACTATTTTGGCTTCAAAATTCAGTTTTAAAACCATTTCAAAAATCTATGACTTAACCAATTTCCTCCAGCAATCCATATTTGTGTGTGTAAGGTGTAGTCCAGGTGTTTTACACAATAGTACAACATAATCAATCATCACAGATTCAAGCACAGCAAGATCGATAAGCGGTATAATCTATAATGCTTATCTTTATTCACAGAATTCACAGATAAATAAATTATATATAAAAAAATTACATTCATCACAGCTCAAATCAAAACAATTCGTATCACACAGCATCACACATCAAGGATATCAAACCGTTCAAAGCATTCAATACAATTCAAACATCCATATGTAAGGTTAATTAATCGTCTGATTAATTTAAATCAAGTTTATCACTAATCCAGGTTAATTAATATTAATTAATTACCAACCATTTTAATTAGTTATCCTTTAATCATTTATTAATTAACTTTTAATGATAAACTAATCAACCTTTAATTATTCATAAATCAATCTCAATCAATGAATTAATCAACCTTTAATCATTAAATAATTAACCTTAATTATTAAATTATCCTTTTAATTAATTTCCCTTAATTAATTAATTAAATATCCCCTAATCATTTTTATTTTAACCTTTAATTAATTAATCATCCTCAAAATAATTACCTTAATTAATTATCATATAATTAGTTATCCTTTAATTAATTATTATTTAATCACTTGATTAATCAAACATTAATTAATTAACCTTAATTACTTTCATTTAGTGATTATCTTTAAGTAATTAATTACCTTTAATTACTTATCATAAATTAATCAACCCTTAATAAATTAATAACATTAACAAATTAACCTCAAATTATATTAATTAATTAATCATATTGATTAATTATTCTTAAAAGTAATTACACAAAGTATTAACTTTACTTTAATTACACAAAGTAATTATCCTTACTTAATTACTTAATTACATCCTTTAAACCTTATTAAATTAAGATGAATACTTGAAATTATTATTATGCAAAATCATTTGAGATCTTCTAAATAAATTAGGGTTCACAAAGTTATATTTTTGAAAAAACTTGTTAATTAGACATAAAATTATTAATTACCAAAACAATTTTGAAAACATTTCAACTTTCAAATCTCTGAAACTTGTTTTTAGAACTCATACATAATTTTAGTTTGAAGACTCGTTCCATACATATATTTTTAGAAACTTTATTAACAAATGTTTAAAATATTTTATCATCATCTAAATTTGGCTTTTTAAATAAACTTGAAAATCAACTTGATAAATTAATGTTAAACAATATTTATTATATAGAGAAAATAGTTTAAAACTTAAAGGAAAACTTGTTTTATATTTTCAAAAGTGAGAAAACAGGTGCACGAGAAAACTTGAGTGAAATCCAAGCTAGATGTGGAAATTCTCAAGCAAAGCTCCGAGTCATCTTTCCTCTTTTTTTTCCTTTTTTACTTTGTTAAATTTACAAACAGTTTAACCCGCACAAATGCTCTGGAACAATACTCGAGCCAAAATCGATTCTGCTCGACACCATTCCCGAGTCGCCTTCTTCTTCGTCCCTCTCAAATTTCTGATACACAGACGAACGCGTATACATGCACCATAGATCGCCGCCCTTTTGATCATCGATGAGATCATTCGCAAATCATCATTGATCACCTTATCCCAATCAACCACCCAGAAACTCAAAAATCCGATCACTTTGGAATCGAGCTACCATCACCAACCTGGAATCAAGCTAGTCAACAGAACCCTCCTCTCGATGACGAATCTCAGCCATCATCTACCACGTCGAACGTACAATCGCCACATCTCGACCTCCAGTTTCTATTCCACCTGGTAAGGCTTCGACCGATCCACCCACGGCGATGCAGCAATCCCTTTTCCGACGTTAACAAAAACTAGGCTTAAACCCTACAATCCCTTCGATCGACTTCCACGATTATTATAAATATTAGCAAACATTTTTCCAATAAACTTCTTCACTTCAGCCTCCTCTGATATCATGCCCAAGGCTCGATTGCTCGTTGATTACCGAAAATTGACAATATTTACAATTCCGTTCATCTCGCAAATTCTTAATAGATACCGAACTAAAAATCATGATTTTATTTTTAAAATTCATGGATTTGTAATATGAATATGATCCTACGATCCAAACTTAAAATCCCATCATTCGATTTGACATTATATTGATCATCACTGATACTCTATAGTCCAGGAATTCGACCAGTTAACATTATTTAAAAATTGTTTTAAAACTTGAATCTGATTATTTCTAACAATTTTTCTTCAAAGATTTTAACTTAAAACTGCTTACAAATTAAAATATGAATTTTTCATAAGAAATTATGGTGTTGATCAGGCAACGGAGATATGTGTATACAAATATATAGACATGCATCAATTATTTCATATAACACATATCAACAGATTTCTCATTAGATTTCAAGGCTACTCAGCTATTAAAGGATTAAAAGAAATAGTTTGCTCACCTTGAAGTTTGAACACAGAGAGGCCTGGGTTTTGAATTTTTTTGCTCTGGAAATTGATATTTTGAAATTGATCTGAGCTGAAACTTTGAATTGCTCTGATCTGTGCTTTGATGTTGTTGATTTTGCATTTGTTTAAGGCTTTTAACTCAGTTGATTTGCTTGCTTCAAGATTTTGAACATGATACATTTGCATGCTTTAAATTTGTTTAAAGCTTCTAGGTTTAAAAAGAAGCCTTTGTTTTGAATTCTATTTCCTGGTTTGCTTCCCAAGTTTGATTTTGTATTTTGATTTTTCTGCTTGATCTTTGAATTGCAAACAGATCTGGTTTCAAGTTTGTACTTGAGACGATGAGGTAATATAGTTTACAGGTCGAAGCTGAAAGTTTTAAATTTTCAGTTTTAAATTTCCTTTTCCAGGTTTTGATCTTCATTCCTTTTCTTTGATTTATAATTTTGTTTCAGTTTTGAGAAATGAATAGAGGAAATTGAAAGCCGGGTAATTTCTTTTAATTATATTTGTAAATTTAAAACAAATGTGCCACTTGTACATTTAGCTAACACTTGTAAATTTTTGTGAACATTTATCTTACATTTGTTAATTCATATCCTCTTACTTTTACAAATGTCATTTGTAATAAAATTTATGTTTATATCCTTATGTTAAATAATTTTACAAATTATGTTTAAAACTCTTATTTTAATAAATTTATAAATCATGTTTTATATATATATATACAATTTAAAAGAGAATGGTTTAAAACTAATGTATATATATATATTTATAAGTTCCAAGGAATTTATTTTAAAAATCTTCTTATACTTTAACAAATAAACACATATATTTTATATATGATAGAATTTATCCTCTTAAAAATTATATTAAATTTTAAATCATAATTTCCAATATATATATATATATATATATTACACACACACACACACACAAATATATATATATATATATTACACACATATATACTAAAATTAGATAACAAATTTTGTTAATTTTAATATATAGAGTATTTAAATCCAACTTATTTAAAAATGTTTGTCTTGAATTTTCAAATCCAAATCCCATATATAATCTATTTATTAAATAAAACAACACATGTCTAAAATTAAAAAACAAATTCAAAGTTCAAATTAAAAATCAATTTATATACATATATACAAGTAAACAACACATACCTTATTTTTATTTGGAAAAATTCAATTTATTTCACAATTTAATCCAAAATGTTATATTAATTATCAAATTTAAATTTGACTCAAAATTTGGGATCGTTACAGATTCCCCCCCTTAAGAAAATTTCGCCCTCGAAATATGCCGGGGAGACAACAAAGAACAGATGAACATACAGGGGAATGGCTCACCAGATCAAACTGAATATTTATTCTGCATTTGGCTTACCAAATCAGAACATCAACAATAGATATGAGAACAGACTCATTCCATATTTCACAAGACGCTCAGGTCACCAGATCTACGAAGATGTACAGGGCATTGGTTAGTCCGAAGGGATAACTAACCGTTCGTAGAATATATCGAGACCCAAACAATAGATAAATAGATTCAATTTTTCATAATTCTCAAACATTTGGTATAGATTCCAGCTCAGGTCGGAGTATTTCAAAGTTTACACCGGCTTGTCCTTTTTTGGACTTCGATCTTCACAAGAAATCACAATTGAATTTCGAATTTGGTTATAATCGAAATTGTTTTATCGATACAAATATTCATATTTTGTTAATTAATTTATTTCAAATAATTTCTCAAATTCATTGAAGTTAAAAATTGGAAGATTGATAAGAAACCAATGAAGATACGAAGTATGGATTTTCTACAACGACTCATAGGGCCACCATCACACCTAAACTTCTTTCTGGAGCTGCCACAAAGCCATCGAAGAATTTGAAATTGAATCAAAGGAGATTGAGGAGAAAAGTTGTTTCTTGTTGTTTCAGGGTATTGACCATTTGTAGTGGTACTCACCTGTCCCCTATCTCATCCTCTTCTTGCACTTATATTTACTATCATTGGATAGCAAGAGAATTTACTGAGGCATACAGACGGTTATCTTAGGAAATACTCATTCTAGGGCATACTTCACCCTATCTCTAATGGGTTACCTAATAAGTTATATTAAAAAGCTAAAGTTCAACCTTTAGCTCTGATACCAAATGTGACGACACAGATTTTCACGTTCGAAAATCGACATCCATGCTTTACTCGTATTCAAATGCCGTAGATTCAAATGCTCGAATCCAATTCGTCGGTGCTTATAATACATTAAGTACAAAAACACAGCGGAAGAAAATGAATATATCATTGATATACAATAGTGAATTACAACAATGATACAACAAGAATTAATCAATAATATCAGAGATATAAGGTACAGCGGAAAAAAAAAACTTCAAAAGAGGAACACCAACATATGCCTTCAAAAGAGAGAGACGGCTTGAGAATCCAAATTGCAACTCCATTTCCAAAGCTCCAATCCAGAAATAGCTCGAACTCCCAATTAAGTTGTACTAAGCAAGGTCAGTCATCCAAAGACTGAAGAAGATTTCTAGAGACTGAAGACTACCGAGTCTACTACTACTATTTGATTATCTGAAAAACCCAACTCTAGACTGCCCGTGTGGAAAACTGTGGGCACCCAGAGTTTAGGAAGGGAACAATAAACTCCGAATTAGTCATGGGATTGGTATGAGCAAACAAAACAGTTTTAAACAAAAACAAACAACTAAGGAATTTAAATTTGAAATCCGCAATGCTTTTTGGAAAATGAAACTACCATAAGGCCTCCCGACACATACACCGTGCAATCGCAGACTTGGGGGAGATTTCTCCTTATGATAGTCAAACATGCTTGATACGCAAAATCCTTTTCTATATTATTATTAATACATAGTGGAAAACATTTCGAAAGTATAATATTAATCTTTGCCAGCATAGGTACCATTATATTATGCGTACTATAGCTACCACCTGAGGTGGCAGGTTATACAACTGCAATCGTAAAGGGTGCGTAATGGTGATTAGATTTCCAACAAATGGTCAGGCTAAGGAACTTTCTATTGCCATATGGATACGCCTCTGGAGGGACGCCTCGAGAACCTACCCGGCTCTCCGCCAACACAAGGCCAGGTTACCTCTGCCCGGAAGTAACACCTATAAGTATGCCATCCCCGGTCGTTTGCGACCTTTATCCGAGGATCCTCAACCACAAAGCAACCACAAAATAATGAATTTACAGTGTCCACATGAGTTAAGTATCTAGGCTCCATACCATGATACCACCCTTTTCCATAAGAAATGGACATACTCTAGGGGCGCAACCTCTGATAACCTTGCCGCATCATTCCTGTTTCGACCATTTCTGGGTTATGTTGTCCAATGAGGTCACGTCCACAAAGCTACGCTTTTCGCAAAATCCATGCTTCGATCAACAAATGATCGGCAACACACAACAGCACTCAGCATGCCACATTACCAAATTAGGAACGTATCACTAGTAACCATAAACTACATAACCTCTGAGCACGTACGTCTCGGAGAAGGGTGTTGAGCAAAGAGAATAAATTCTCCGCCACCAAACAGAAATGTATTTGATAGAAACCAGCTTTACATCTCAAAGTGTAATGTCAGACACACATCCATACTAGTCTGTTCCGGGTTCGAACAGAACCGAAGGCACTTCACAAAGAAGCCCTCGTAATCCAGATAATCCCTAATCACGTTCAGACTCCCCATCACAAAGGGTAATCAAATCTCTATACCGGTGCCATTCGGTGAAGAGACATTCGATGGGTTATCCTTTCGCTTTCAAAAATATCTGGTCTTCACCACCGGTCTTGAAATGCTATCCATAATGTCGTATCATTATTCGGAATGGGTTATATGACATAAAGGTCCTCTCCCAGCTAAACCAAATAGCGAGGGCAATATTTAAAAACCATATGGATAATGGAATCTCAATTAAGTCACAACTTATTACCCAAAACAAATGGTTTAAACAAACTACCATTTCAAATCCTTTTAGACAAAAAGATTCACTCTACAAAGTTCATCAATCTTTCACAAAGATTCATTCATAGTTTTCAAAACTATTTCAATTGCCAAATTTTTTATACAAAAGATATACCTTTAAGATCCTCTTCGATTTTCAAAACAAAGTTCATAATCTTTCACAAAGATTCATTTACAGCTTTCAAACTATTTTCATTTCAAAAACTTGAAATCCTTTTAACACAGGTTGGAAATCCTTTCTTTATATGAAAGCTATTATTGTTTGAAAACAAATAGTTTTCGTTTCGAAAAAATCCGATTACATTTGCACAAGTTAAAGCCCTTCAAGTATAAAACTTGGGTTAAATTTAAATTCCCAAAACAATACTTTTAAAATGGTTTAAAACCCATATAAACACGTTTATAACTTGTATACCTTTTTTAAACCATAATTTCCAAACATGGAATTCAATTTCAAATCTTGAATTTAAATTCAAGTTAAATTATTTAAATTTCAAAACTTTATCAAGTTATTCAAAATCACTTTTATTTTCAAAACTCCTTTTCAAAAGCTTTTCTTATTTAATCCAATTCCATTTCCAGAACTATTTTGGATTCAAAATTCAATTTTAAAACCATTTCAAAAATCTATGACTTAACCAATTTCCTCGTGCAATCCATATTCGTGTGTGTAAGGTGTAGTCCAGGGGTTTTACACAATAGTGCAACATCATCAATCATCGCAGATTCAAGCACAACAATATCGATGACTGGTACAATCTATAACGCTTATCACACAGCGTCACACATCAAGGATATCAAACCGTTCAAAGCATTCAATACAATTCAAACATCCATAAGTAAGGTTAACTAATCATCTGATTAATTTAAATCAGATTTATCACTAATCCAGGTTAATTAATATTATTTAATTACCAACCATTTTAATTAATTATCCTTTAATCATTTATTAATTAACCTTTAATGATAAATTAATCAACCTTTAATTATTCATAAATCAATCTTAATCAATGAATTAATCAACCTTTAATCATTAAATAATTAACCTTAGTTATTAAATTATCCTTTAATTAATTTCCCTTAATTAATTAAATATCCATTAATCATTTTTATTAATTAATTAACCTTTAATTAATTAATCATCCTCAAAATAATTACCTTAATTAATTATCATATAATTAATTATCCTTTAATTAATTATTCTTTAACTACTTGATTAATCAAACATTAATTAATTAACCTTAATTACTTTCATTTAGTGATTATCTTTAAGTAATTAATTACCTTTAATTACTCATCATAAATTAATCAACCCTTAATAAATTAATAACATTAACAAATTAACCTCAAATTATATTAATTAATTAATCACATTAATTAATTATTATTAAAAGTAATTACACATAGCATTAACTTTACTTTAATTACACAAAGTAATTATCCTTACTTAATTACTTAATTACATCCTTTAAACCTTATTAAATTAAGATGAATACTTGAAATTATTATTATGCAAAATCATTTGAGATCTTCTAAATAAATTAGGGTTCACAATGTTATATTTTTGAAAAAACTTGTTAATTAGACATAAAATTATTAATTACCAAAACAATTTTGAAAACATTTCAACTTTCAAATCTCTGAAACTTGTTTTTAGAACTCATACATAATTTTAATTTGAAGACTCGTTCCATACATATATTTTTAGAAACTTTATTAACAAATGTTTAAAATATTTTATCATCATCTAAATTTGGCTTTTTAAATAAACTTGAAAATCAACTTGATAAATTAAAGTTAAATAATGTTTATTATATAGAGAAAATAGTTTAAAACTTAAAGGAAAACTTGTTTTATATTTTCAAAACTGGGAAAACATGTACATGAGAAAACTCGAGTGAAACCCGAGCCAGATCTTGAAATTCTCGAGTAAAGCATCGAATCATCTTTCCCTTTTTTTTTTCCTTTTTTACTTTGTTAAATTTACAAACAGTTTAACCTCCACAAATGCTCTGGAACAATACTCGAGCCAAAACCGATTCTGGTCGATAGCATTCCCTGGTCGCCTTCTTCTTCTTCCCTCTCAAATTTCTGATACACAGACGCACGTGTATACGTGCACCACCGGTCGCCGCCCTTTTGATCATCGACGAGATCATCCACAAATCATCATTGATCACCTCATCCCAATCAACCACCTAGAAACTCAAAAATCCGATCACTTTGGAATCGAGCTACCATCACCAACCTGGAATCATACTAATCAACAGAACCCTCCCCTCGCCGACGAATCTCGGCCATCATCTACCACGCCGAACATACCATAGCCACATCTCGACCTCTAGTTTCTATTCCACTTGGTCCGGCTTCGACCGATCCACCCACGGCGATGCAGCTACCCTTTTTCCGACGTTAACAAAAACTAGGCTTAAACCCTACAATCCCTTCGATCGACTTCCATGATTATTAAAAAAATTAGCAAACATTTTTCCTATAAACTTCATCACTTAAACCTCCTCTGATATCAAGCCCAAGGCTCGATTGCTTGTTGATTGCTGGAAATTGACAATTTTTACATTTCCGTTCATCTCGCAAATTCATAACAGATACCAAACTAAAAATCATGATTTTATTTTTAAAATTCGTGGTTTTGTAATACGAATATGATCCTATGATCTAAACTTAAAATTCCATCGTTCGATTTTTTGACATTATATTGATCATCACTGACATTTTATAGTCCAGGAATTCGACCAGTAAACATTATTTAAAAATTATTTAAAACTTGAATCTGATTATTTCTAACAATTTTTCTTTAAAAATTATAACTTAAAACTGTTTACAAATTAAAATATGAATTTTTCATAAGAAATTCTGGTGTAGATCAAGCAACAGAGATGTGTGTATACGATATAGACATGCATCAATTATTTCATACAACACATATCAGCAGATTTCTCAGCAGATTTCTAGGCTACTCACAAGCATTAGAATATTAAAACATTTTAAAGGATTAAAAGAAATAGTTTTCTCACCTTGAAGTTTGAAAACAGAGAGGCCTGGGTTTTGAATTTTTTTGCTCTGGACATTGATATTTAGAAATTGATCTGAGCCGAAACTTTGAATTGCTCTGATCTGTGCTTTGATGTTGTTGATTTTGCATTTATTTGAGGCTTTTAACTCAGGTTGATTTGCTTGCTTCAAGATTTTGAACTTGATACATTTGCACGCTTTAGATTTGTTTAAAGCTTCCAGGTTTAAAAAGAAGCCTTTGTTTTGAATTCTATTTCCTGGTCTGCTTCCCAGGTTTGATTTTGTATTTTGATTTTTCTGCTTGATCTTTGAATTGCAAACAGATCTGGTTTCAAGTTTGTACTTGAGAATGAGGTAATGTGGTTTACAGGTTGAAGCTGAAACTTTTAAAATTTCAGTTTAAAATTTTCTTTTCCAGGTTTTGATCTTCATTCCTTTTCTTTGATTTATAATTTTGTTTCAGTTTTGACAAATGAATAGAGGAAATTGAAAGCCTGGTAATTTCTTTTAATAATATTTGTAAATTTAAAATAAATTTGCCACTTGTACATTTTGCTAACACTTGTGAATCTATGTGAACATTTATCTTACATTTGTTAATTCATATCCTCTTAATTTTACAAATGTCATTTGCAATAAAATTTATGTTTATATCCTTATGTTAATAAATTTACAAATTATGTTTTAAACCCTTATTTTAATAAATTTATAAATCATGTTATATATAGGGGAAATTAATTTAAAGGACAAAGATTTGTATATTTTTTTACTTAAGGACACAACCTCAATATTTTTACCATAAGGACAAACATTCTTCTAAAAGTTATTCATGAGGACAAACATTTTTCAAAATTATTCATAAGGACAACAAAACTGCTACCGAGCTAAAACTGATACCTAAAAACTGCTACCGATAACTACAAACTGATACCTAAAAACTGCTATCAATAACTAAAAACTGATACCTACAGAAAGTTGTCCTTCAGGATAAAATATTGAAGGTCTGTCCTTGAGACTAAAAAGTTGCGAAATTTTGTCCTTGACAATAATTTCCTGTTATATATATATATATACACACACACACAATTTAAAAGAGTATGGTTTAAAACTAATATGTATATATATTTATAACTTCCAAGGAATTTATTTTAAAAATCTAATTATACTTTAACAAATAAACACATATACTTTATATATGATAGAATTTATCCTCTTAAAAATTATATTAAATTTTAAATCATAATTTCCAATATATATATATTACACATATATATAAATAAATTAGAAATTTTTTTTATTAATTTTAAAATATAGAGTATTTAAATCCAAGTTATTTAAAAATGTTTATCTTGAATTTTCAAATCCAAATCCCATTTATAATCTATTTATTAAATAAAACAACACATATCCAAAATTAGAAAACAAATTCAAAGTTCAAATTAAAAATCCATTCATATACATATATACAAATAAACAACACATATCTTTATTTTTATTTGGAAAAATTCAATTTATTTCACAATTTAATCCAAAATTTAATTATCAAATTTAAATTTGACTCAAAATTTGGGATCGTTACAAAACCTATAGAATTTCACTACTGCTAGATAAGCACCACAACATCCCCCTTCAAACATCAATATCCACCAATACTTCACAAGCACAGCCACCTTCCTGTTGCTTCAGCAAGCACCTGCCCTGTCATCTCATCTCTGTGCACTACTGCATCTCAGTGCACTGACTACTAACAAACAGTCATCATCCCAAACTGTTGTTGCCTCGACACAATCACCATTCCTTCCCCCAAACCAAACATCTACCTCACAACTACTTAGCCTCTGCCAAGTTCACCCACTGCCCAATCCACTGCCATTCAACCATCACCACATATAACTGCATCTCCTCTACCATAATAGCAACTTGCATTGCCACAAACATCATTTTGCTTCGCCACAAAACTGCCATCACTTCACCCACTCTCATTCTGTCAAAACACAAAGACCACAAAACCACTTCTTCGAACATCAAATGCCCCACATAACAACACATCATCTTACCCTCTGATCAACCACATACCTCCCAATCCCATTGACAACCATCATAGAATAGATCAATTCTCTGCAATTTCTGCCATACACGTACTCCTCTTCAAATAATATAACTTCTGCCTCAAACATTCATCCACCTGACATCATTTCAGTCATCATTACATTCATCCAGAAATACAACTTCATCAAACAACAACCTAGCCACCATACAAAACTCATCCTTATTGTCTATTGCCATCGCACAAACATTTACACTGTCAATTGCAGCATCATCCTCTTCTACAACCACTGCTGAGACCACTTCATTCCCTTCTGGCACAACTACACACTTGCCTGACAACTCTACTACACAGTTAACTACCGACCAGAACCACCACACTTCACAGATTTCTCCACCTCCTCTTCTTCATAACTACATAACAGCCTTTGATAAACATTGATCTCTGTCTTCCCTCCACTGTAACATAATACAGTTCAACCACTTCCAAACCTTCATACGATAGAGCAGCACAATTTCATTCAACAGAGCAAGTACATTCATTTAACAACCACCCATACCACCCTGCAACCCCTCACAACCTACCCAAATTCCACGCCTCCGTCCTGCCACTCCATCACATCGACCTAAAATTCCAACACTGTTGAAGCGCCTCCTTCCATCTCAAACCAAAACTCCATCTCGAATCAAACGCATCTCCAATTCCCATCCAGAACCACCACTGCACGAAACCACTTCGCCTCCATCTTCAAAACCCAATCGCGACTAACCCGACATTCCAAATCGCCAGCAGCGACCAATTCCAACAACCACATATCTTAATTAAGTTTTGAGAATCGTACACTTAGAGTGATTGAACAATTCAACGGGACGTTGATTCGATTTTGATTTCTGTTTCAAGAAATTTCGATTAATTTTTTTTGGTAACAAACGAACGGGTTAGCGTTTGAAGTCGATTGTTCTCTCTTCTGTGTGATTGCAGCGGGTTGGGTTAGTAAGGATTTGGGCCGGGTTGGTTGTAACTTGTTTTTTTTTATAAAAAAGAAAATGAAAAAAAAAATAGTTCTTTTGTTTTTGCTTTGTTTTCTTTTAGGAGGTTTTGTTTTTATATAAAAAAAGAGTTTGTTTTTCTTTTAGTTTTTCTTTGTTTTGTTAAATTTTTTTTTTTTGTTTAATTTAATTTGTTTTGTTTCTTCTTTGATATGTATGTATGTATGTATGTATGTATGAGTTGTATATATCTTGTTTTTCTTTTCAGGTTGTCAAAGCGGATAAATAAGGAGTTGCTGCTACAAAACTGCTCCGCTTGCTTGCTTAAAAAAAAAAATTGTTGTTTTCATCTCTACTTTTATTTGAATTACATTGTTGTTCGCTTGCATTTTTTAAAAAAAAAATCAAAAACAATAAATTCAACGTAGTTGCATTGTTAATACACATATAATTTCTGCTTTGCATTTCATCTTAGAATTTGATTAATAATAACGGTTAGACGTCGATAACTTTTAATTGTGTATTGACAATTTGTCTTCTTTGAACAATTTAATTTATTGGTGTCTAGGCTACCATAGAGTAATAACCATTTATAAATATTAGGGTGATTCATAAATATTATAGTGGTTGTTCCTCTGAAGGTCCTTAATCCTTCGGCTGCATTGCTACGGTGATTCGTGGTGCACCGATAAATTCTGTATGTTACCTGGCTGAGAACTATCTTGTTTATCTAAGACAATATGTGATTATACAATTTTGGGTTAACTTAGGATGGCTAATCTATAATTAAACACTTGCATTCATTTAGTTGCATTAGTTCATGCATATTTACAAAAAAATTCAAATCCAAAACAAAAAAATTGTAAATATTCCTTCTCCTTTGACCTTTTTAAATTTTTTTCTTTGAAATTTGAAAAATCCAAAAAAAATATAGAAAAACCCAAATCCAAAAAAAATTATAAAACCTTTTCTAAAATAGAGAAAAAAATTTGAAAAAAAAAAAAAAAAAATCAATTTTCATTTTGAAAAATAAATTCTATTTGTAAATATTTTTCCTGTATATAAAAAAAAAAATTGTTTTTTTTAAAAATAAATTCTTTGTGAATACTTTTCCTTTACACAAAAAAACCAAAGTAAAAAAAAATTCTTGAAAATGTCCGAGTTTCCTTTTCCTTACTCATTAGAATTTTACAATAGTTGTGAAGATCAATATAATCCATATGATTTCACTTCAAGCGCGTATGGATATTTTAACGACAACTATTTTATAAACAATTCAAATTTTGAACCACAGAATTTTCAAAATTAAAACCCTCAAATCTCGAAAATGCATTTCATCTCTACTAGAAATCTTTACACAGCAAAATCAAGAGACAAATGATTTGTGTAATTCATATTTGTCCAATAACTCAAGTCAAAATTTTCAAAATAATCAAAATTTGAATTCAAATTATTTCGATTATAACCTATGTCAATTCAATTTCGGTCTTCAAACTGAATTTCAGAATCAAAACTAAAATGGAAATAATTTTTCAAACGAATTTGGCGATGGGAATAATCTTAACCACATTACGATTGAAAATTTTTGTTCTCAACAAATCCAAATCAAAAATTCTCAAGTTAATAACTATAAATTGGATTTTGTTGAGCAAATGAATGAAATTTACGATGATCACATGGATTCGTTGTTTGAAACTTATATGAAATAACGTGAACATCAAAACCAAATCCCAACGTGTGACGAGTTAAGTAATAATCAATCTTTTACCAAAATCGATGATTTTCAAACAACAACTTTTGAAACTAAAAATGATGATCTTAATGAAGTTATTGAAAACATGGTAATTGAGTTGGATTTCAATTCTTTTGAGGGTGTGGAACCAAATTTAAAATTTGACTTTCCTTTCCTCAATTTAGAAAATTTAAATACAACAACTTTGGATTTTAAACATGAGATACGCAATGAAGTTGTTGATAATCCAACAAAGGAAGACGATTTTAATGAACACGAATTTTTTGGAATTTTTGAAAATGAGTTGTTAAATTCTGAAAGGGAAGATTTACATCACCATTTTGATTTTGAAATCAATAATTTTGAAGAATTTTACAATGACAAACTTGAATTTCAATTTGGTGAAAATAAACTTGAATTTCAATCAATTGTTTTATCTACCCCAAAAATCATCGAAAATAAAACAACTCATACGATTTTTAATAAAACGAAATTTGTTTTTCCAAATCAACATTAAATTTTGAAATCTTTTACAATTTGGTTTTCTACTCTTAAGCTCTGTCTCGCATACTTGGTGTGACAAATGAATCGGTTTTTGGAAGACCGGTTGATTTATTCTTTAATGGCATACTTTCTAATGTCTTGTAAATAATCATCTTTTCATTTTCATTTAAATAAAGGTTATGTTTTTATTTTTCTTCTTCCACTTGGGTTGACTATGGGGACACAGTCAAAATAAAGTGTGGAGGAAGACTCATCTTCATTTTCGATTTTTCATGATTTATTTTTACTTTTTCTTTGCAAAAAAAACAATTTTATTTAAGCATTTTTGATTTATTTTTAAAGAAACACTATAGGATGAATATATGTTTTTGGTTTATTAAATTGAAAATTTTGAAATTTTATTTATCTTAATAAAAAAAATTGAAATTTGATTAAAGATAACAATGGCTTAACTAGTATATAGGAAGATTCATACGTGTTAATTATGAAATACATCCTAATTGAAAATCTCTTTTTTAAAAGTGGTGAATTTAAAGTAAAGGATATAACATTTTTTTTGTCTTCTAAGTTAGATGGTGCTAAGGTGATTTTGCAAAACTTTCTCTCATTTAAAAAAAATAACATATAAAAAAGAAAAAAAACATTTGTGTGTATATATATATATATATATATATATATTTCTATTAACAACTATGGTCGACAGGTGTACACACTTGTGTGTACACTCGTCATGCTCTGTACATTTCTCACGTAAGTCCAAAGGCAGTTCACGATCGGTATATCTGGCCACAGTTTATCTGAGCTAGGTGTGTGTGTGTGTGTATATATATATATAAATTTCTTTTTAATAACGCCTACAGTCAGTAGGTGTTCACACTCATGTGCTAACTCGCCACTCTCTGTATTCAACCTTACATAAGTCCGCAAGATAGTACATGGGTAATATACCTGGCCTTGGTTTATCTGAGTTAGGCATATGTAAATATTGTAAATATCAATAAAATTTTCAAAAAATAAAATAAGAGAGAGTAAGCAAATGAAATCCAAGCACTATTTTAACTTATTTGATTTGATTTGTTATTGAAAGGAAACGAATATACCACTTTGATAAACTTTGATCATCAACCAAGGATCCATTTTATAACTACACTTTGTTATCAACTGAAACAACAAGTTAAACTATTGTCTATTTGTTATGATAACTTAATTTTTATTGGAATTTTTAGTGAGTAAATGACTTAAATTTTCAAGATAATGACTAAAACCTATATTTAACTTATTTATGTCGATTTAAAAATAAACCCTTCAACTTAAATATTTCAAACACTCACATTCATCTTTTTGTAAATAAATCTTGCATTTTGTAAATATTTTCATCTTACACTTGGATTTTGTGGATAGTATTCGCTGAAAAGCTTCACGAGACAACACTCGTCCTATTAGGGACATCTAGAGGTTTAACGGCTTGTTGCATATACTCAATGCAATCGTGTTCCCTACGAAAACAGATTTATCTTTGTTTTAGTTTATTCGAGGACGAATAAAAACATAAGTTTGGGGGTATTTGATGTGCACGTAAATGTGCATATTTTACCCACCACATTTAATCTATTTAACTTAAATAAATGATCATATTAGGTATTTTAACTTGTTTGAACCAAATTCAAATTATTTTCAAATTGTCATATATTCATCTTCACATAGGGGCAAAATGGTCATTTGTGTGCGTATATTTCTTTAAGAAAAATAAATTGAAAATTTATATATATTTGTGTAGGAATTTGTTCCCAAATAGGAGTGGTTTCATGAAGGCACATGCATGCACAAAATGAATACAAAGGAATGAAGATGGAAATAATTCAAAGTGAAGAACATGGAAGACCCTACTTACCCACCTACGTTAATGTACAAATTAGAGGCTAATGCGTATTCTTATGGAATTAATGGCTTCATGTACACTTAAATGATGATTAGTGGAAGTTAATGATTACTTGGCCTCCACACTTTCTCAAGGGTATTTTGGGCATTCCCCAAAAATATGAATTAGGGTTTAACGTACGTATATATACCGCTTATGTTTAATGTAACTCTCTTCTTTCTTAATCTCTTCTTTAGTCTCTCTTTAGTTTAGTTTAGGCTCAAAATAATAAAAAAAGCTCTCTTTCTCTTTTCATGGCTACTTAGCCATTTTTACTTCATGTATTTTTTCTTTTTTATGCAATGTTAATCCTTTTAATTACATGTTCATTTCCTTTCATGCTTATAGTGTAGATTTTATTTTATGCAATTAGATTGGTTTTTCATTTCACTTTGCTCTCTTTTCCTTTTCTTTTTCTTTCATGTTGCAAGCTATATTTGTTAGTCAAATGACAAATATAAGAGGCTAAACATACCTCCAATTTAGGGGTAATGAAGCTCTCTAATTATGTAGCTTCAACTATTTGTTAATTCATGCTCTCTTTTTGTGCTTAATGATGATCATTGGAGTGTTTTATTTGTTGTTCTTTCTTTGAATTTGATAGCTTATATTATTGACACCAAATAGGCTATGCTTAAACAATCACTAACAAAAATGCCTCTTCATCAAAATGTGATTATGACATAAGAACGTGATTTGAAATTAAAATTTGATGGTCTATATTTCTAATCAATATTTAATAGGCCATACTTAAAATAAATTTCATTTTCATTTTCTTTGTCAAGTTTCATGAAAGTCAGTAAGTGCTTTAAGGGATGCGTTATAGTTTGATGGCTTATGTTGGCTAATCAGTAGCACAAATATGCCATACTTATGATAAGCACATCAATTAAAAAACTAATGACCATAAAAGAGAGATCATGATTTAATATATGTTGAACTATGTGATCTAGAGAGTGGATTTATTCTCTAAATTGTCATTTAACTCTTATATTTGCATCTCTTTTCTTTTAGTTAGTTAGCTAATTTTCTAATTCTCTAGCTTAACTTTCTCTCGACTTTGGTATAATTTGATTGAATAGAATTTTTAAAATCATCAATTCCCTACGGATCAACCGTATTCGCCACGTACTATAATAATACGCCGTGCGCTTGCGGTCATTTGAATTTGAAATTTTTCGACAATTTTTTAAACCAAAAACTAGTCGATTAACAGTAGCTAACCCGCTTGACCTTGTCAAGCCATCTTGCTTTAGTCATTTCAAATTGGCACAAGCGTTTGAGTCTACCGTCATCGTTCTCTTTCTTCAAATCCAGCAAACGTACGCCAAATCCAACCAATTCGTTCTGGAGTCTCCTCCGCATACACAGTTGTTAAAGTGTTTCCAATATTGACATAAAGTATGCCAATAAGAGGCCCCGATCTCTTTAACAAATAAACGTCGTTTTAAACACCGTTTGGTTCTTTTACATTTTGAAAAACGATTCATACTTGATATTAAAATATCCTATTCGCATCAATATCAATTTCATTTTGAAATATCATGTTTGCTTCAAATATATCGATTTTCCCTTGAAAGTCATTTTCATTTCAGAATAAGATTCAGATTACAATTTTGGTTATAACTTCATTTTAACCCAATTCGCATTTAAATCCACGATTTAAATATAAACAATTCCCACTTTGAAAAGTTTGAATTTTTAGAAAATATTTTGAATAGTTTTAGATAGTTTAAAAAGTAAAATAGTTTGATATAAAATGGTTTGAGTATTAAAAATGGTTTATATAGTAAAATAGCTTAGAAAATCAAAATAGTTTGAATATTTAAAAGATAGGTTTTAAACAATTTATGTTAAAATAAATTATTTGAGAATAATTTCAAAGTAAAACTGATTCAATTCCAAATCTTCCAATTCAAATCAATTTCAATTGTCATTATAATTTAAATCAATTCAATTCCGATTCGAATTCGAATTAGCTTTGATTCTAATTTCAATTCAAATCAATTTGGATTTCGTTTTTAAATTATTCAATTTCGATAATAAGTTAATTAATTTCAATTCCAATTTGAATTATTTCAATTCAATTCTCAGTTTTAAACCATCTCAATTAATATCAATTTCGAGTTCGATTTCAAAATATCGATTTAAATCATTTAAATCAAATTTAACCTCGATGTTCAATTCAAAGTTCAAATCTTTAAAGTAATTCAATCTCGAGCCAATTTTTTTTGAAATATCAACTTATATCACTTTTACTTGAGTAACTTCGAATTTCAAGTAAAAGTTTAAATCCTTTTAAACAATCAATTTCGATAATACAAGGCATATTTCAATCATGACTTCAAATTCCAATTAAATTCTTTAAAACAATTTCTTTTAACCAAACTTAATTTCAACATTTCAAACTCGAATACATAATCCATTCAAACTTCATAAATTCGATTTTCATTTCTTTGAATCAAAATCATTTAAATAATTTCAAAACCAAGATTTTAAAAATGATTTAATTTAACCAATCTGGTGTCCATACATAATTTTCTATCTTATGGCCAAGTGAACAGTTATTTCAATTTAATTTCAGGAATGGAAAATTTTCATTTCAATCCAAAATAAATGTCATAGGTATGTATCATTTTAGTCTATTTCTTAATTTGTTTCAAATAATTCAATTTACAGTTTTATATACTGTAAATAATTTACAGGGCAATAACAAGATATATATATAAAAGTTAATAAACATCCAGTCATCCAAATATCAACCAATTGGCACCTATCACAATCAATCATCCAAACGGTCAAAATATCACAACAATTAACTGGTTATTAATAATCGAGAGTTTACAAGTAATTTAATTCCAATTGAAATTAACTGTCAATTCAAAATTCTATTAGTTAATTAAAATGTCAATTTAAATATCAATTAAAATTATCAAACAACAATCAATAAATTTAAATCACGTCATAATTTTAAATTTAACTAACATAAAAATATTTTAGTACTTCGTGAACGTTATAAAACATTCGCCTTTTATTTGAAACTAAAATTTCTCAGCTTCAAATAAATTCCAACTCGATCCGATATCATAGACGACGTCGATACGAATCAACTACAACTCGATTCTCACAAATCGGACCTCATATGGAGAAGTTACCCAATAATTAGCATTCGATATAATAAAACATAACTAACAAATTAAATAAAATAACTAATAAAATAAAATAATAGTGTTACCTCCTCCCGTTCTTCCTCATATGCACGCTCCAGGCTCGAAAAACCTAAAACACATGAACGATTCCTCCATGCATGCGCTTCCCCAAGCCGTCGGACCTCCATCCAAGCACGCCACCGCACCCCCTCATCTGACACCACCCACGACCAGAACGCCAAAGCCCGCGTGCGCTCGAGCATGTGTAAAAACCCCACTTTCTGTCAAACGAATAGAGCTAGGTATCGACCACTTCACCACGTAATACAACGATCAAACGGCACAAATTGTAGAGCTCATCGCGATCTACGTTTTCCTAGTTGAAGTCGTTTGATTTTATTGAGAAGATAGTGAGAAATCAAGGAAGAAAGAGGGTGAATTATTGGCCATTAATCATATAAGAGAAGCGTGGTAGCCATATTTTAATGCTAGGGTTAACGAATGAATGAACTAATGTGTCTTATTATACATGTTTTCAACTCAATTAACCCGCGAAATTTTCGAACTCCAAATGAACCATACTGCTTGGCGTTCTATATGTTATACCCCTATTCCGAATGTAATGGAACTAGTTTTGGAAGCCAGTTCCATAATAATCAGAAGATAGAATTTCAAAGTCAATATATTTTAATTAATTTCTACGTGTTTCATGCTCGCATGACCAAACGATAAGTCCGATCGCTACTAAATTAAAATACTATAATAATTCACTATTACGGATCCGACGAAACTAGTTTCGTCGAAATCCAAGACATTGGCCAAAATAGCTATTTTTTACCCGTTAATTAAAACTAGAAATTTCCAAATTCAATTTAATCACCTTTGATTTAAATTTTAAAAGCTAACAATTTTCATTCTTGTTTAAATAAAATTTAATTCAACTTCCAACATCATTTTGATTCATATTAAACTCAGAATTCAATTATTTAAATAATTCCAATATTAAATTTGAATAATTTAATTATCCAATAAATCACCATATTTAAAATATAAGTTATTTAACTTATAAATTTAACTTTTTAAAACAAATCCAAATAATAAAACAACTACTTCCACTTTACAATAATTCAACATTTATTCAATTTCAGCTATTAATTATAAATACATCAAATATATAGAATTTCATTTCAATACTTGTTATTGCCAAAATATTCGAAAATGTATTTTAAATTTTATTCAAGTTCATTTTCAATAAATTACATTATCGAATCATTAAATTTTTATTTTTAACTATTTTTATTCAGTAATCATATTAAATTCAATAATTTAAAATAGTTAAAAATATAGGTCGTTACATTCTTCCCCACTCAAAACTTTTCGTCCTCGAAAAGGTGTTAAGGAATTTGACGTTCGATATATATTATTCAAAATAATCAACATATAAATATTAAAATCTATTTGAAAACTTTACTACACTTTTACTATGCCACTCCGATATTGGTTTTATGGAATTAATAATTTATTTAAGAAAACAAGTTATAAAAATTTTAAAACCTCAAAATTTTTCTAACACCTGGATTTACGAAAAATTTCGACAGAGTCCCCTTTGCACGGCTCGATCGGTAAAATTTTACAATACAATATGTGACACAAATATATACCAAATATACATCGCATCTCAATGATGAGGCATCCCGTAAGAAAAAATATAAAAGTGCGGTATGTAATTCAAGATACATACCTTATTATTATTAATACGAGCATGTTTGTTGATATTAAGCAAGCAAAAGTATGTAAAATCAGCACATACATCCAAACGGTCTTTGTATGTACCTATCTCAACTCAAATTAGAATATTAGTCACTTATAATAAGATATAAAACATGTATGAGTTAAATAGAACCACATAACATGAATTTTGAATCCAAATCATAATCAAAAGCATCAATACACAACCATAATAATTATACGTAATCAAAAGCAGTAATAACAATGTTTTACAATAAAAGAAATCATTCAACAATTAATATACATCTAATTAATTCAAACTATATTAACTTACATTATCCAATTTCAATATTTAATTTGTCAATATTTAATTTATACACTTCATTTCTTTTTAACATTCATTATTTATTAACATGTAATTGGTTTACTTCCAATTTATTCACATCTATTTTATTTACATTTAGTTTATTCAATTCAATTTGTTAAATTTCAATTGTTTCACTTTTTTTTAACAATATTTCATATCAAATCATTTATGGATCATTTTAGAAATCATATTTCATTTAATCATGTTTATGTTGAATTTTATTTCATTACCACTTAGTATATTCTCTTTAATAATAATATCATTTATAAATCATTTCATAAACCATTTAAGTTTGTTATAAACACTTTATAAAATGCAACTCATGTTTATTATAACTTCATAATTTAAGTTCATATTAATTCATTGATTCACTTGATTAGTTCACTTCATTAATGCAAATACATATTAATAATTTTACTTATGTAAGTTTTATTCTATAACTCAACTTCATATTAATAATTTTCTTTTTATCACAATAAATTTTATTCAACTTTTCTTAAGTTAACTTCCATTTTATGATTTATTTCATTAATTTATTTCATATTCAATTAGTTAACATTCAATTTTATTAAAACTCATTCCATTTGCATTCAATTTAGTTACATCCAATTTAAATCAAATTCAGTTACTCACATTTATTTTTCTTACACTCATTTATTCTCATTCAATTTCTTTCATACCAAATTGCATTTTATTTTATAATTTAAGTTCCTATTCATTCTATTAATTCATTTTATAGCTTAGGTGGAATTAATTCACTTTACTAATTCATCTGGTTCTCAAATCCAATTCGATTCATTTAACCTTTTTTAAACTAACTTTATTTCATTTAATCCATTACTTGGTTTGTTCAACATTATTTAAGTTAAAATTTCTTTTATTATCATTCACATTCAACAAATTTAAAATTTGTTTTTAGCTTAATATTTCTTAATTCTATAAGTTGTACAAATTTATTCACTTAAAATTTCATTTCATTACTTTATCTAATCAATTTCAAATACAATTTACTTTTATTTAAGCTTCCTTGAGTTAAACTTCATTTTATTTACTTTATTTCATTAACTTAATTTATTTAACATTTCTAAGGCTAGTTCTCTTATTTCATATCTCAAATTAAAGTTTCTTTTATTTACCTAACCAAAATGTTCAACCATTTCAATTTTTTTTTTATTTCTTGTTTAAATTCATAACCTACAACTTATTTCCTATATATAATATTTTCAGTTTATAAGTTCAAAACTATTTTCATATGTTTATCAAATCATACTTGGAATATTTTTTTCATAATCAAAACTTTTTTTTAACCTGAAATAAATTCTTTTGGTAGCAATTCTCACTTAGAAACTCAAAAATGAATTTTGGCGATGTTGTAGTCATCCCCAAAATTATTTCCCAATGACTAAAGCGAGATCAATGTTTTTATTTCTTTTAAAAATCTTTTCAAAATATATTTATAGTCAAAACACTTTCAAATAATAATAATATTATTAATTTTGAAGGCTTTGAAAATAATTTTGAAAGCAACGGGAACTAAATTATAAAATTCTCAACTCTTAAATCTTTCTATTTATAAGCTATATTATAAACATACTTATACAATTTCATTAGATTATTATGAAAATATTTTGTTGATTTACATCTTGGTTATTGCAAATAATTCTTATTGTAATTAGATTTCAATTCAATTTAATAATTGAACGCTTCATGAAATAGAGTTCACCAAGTATTCGTTTTTAGTTTAATTCAACCAATAATTGATGATAACTGAATATTATCATCTCCTAACAACTAACATTCATCAATAATCATATGGGTTTATGAAAGTCATCATTTCATATATAAAATATAATTTAGGTAAAATTATTTCATTTACCCGATTGTTTTACAATATTATGTCGAGTAGCCTCGTTTTAGTGTCTAGAAACCCCTATAGATAACATGGCGTCCCACACATCGACCAGCATTCATAAACAACTCAACAGACAAGAAAACACAATGTAAAACATTTTATAACACCAACAAGTACGTGCTCTCATATAGAACACTCAAATAGACTCATTCTAGGGTATTACTACCCTATCTCTAATGAGTCAAATGCCATAAAGCTAAGGTCATCGCTAAATCGAAGCTCTGATACCAACAACAACGACCCGCATTTTGAAAGGTTTAAATTGACAATAATCCACACATATCAAACTCAAATAATCCGAAACAATGATAATCAATGGGATTACTTACGAAAAATAAAAGAAGAAGAAAAAACATATAATCTCGCAGCAGAAAGACAAAGTATATGTAACAACCCGGAATTTTGGGCAATAACAATTTAATAATCTGTGTTAATAATTTAATTGATTTGATAATTTTTTATTTATAATTTTAATTTAAACTGATAAATTTATTCTTTTATGGTTAATAAATATTTAATCTGATAATTGTAATTTATATCTTTCTGACAATTTAAATTTGATAAGAATTGTTTTTCAAAAGTTAATGGAATTTTATTCTATTTATAATATATACAATTGATATATATTGTGAATAGAAGAGCTTTTGTTTAAATAAAAGATTGAATTTTCAAATTGTAATATATATGTATGTATATGTTATAATTTGAGTTGTTTTGAAATTTAATTAAATCAATTAATAATTTATATATGAATGAATATTGTAACTTAAAGCTTTGTTTAGAAATTATATAATTTGAAATGGTTATAAATGTATATGTATAAATGTATTAGATTTTTAAAATACAAGTATAAAGATTCATTTATATTATAATTAGTTTTCTAACTTTTCTTTAAAGGGTAAAATTTATATTCACATGTAAGTATTAATTAATAAAGTAAATTAAATATGTTAGTTTATGTTAACATTTGAATTAAATGAAAAATTTATGAAAAATATATATATATATATATATATACATACATAAGAAAAACATGTGTAACTATGTTAGTTATCTTAACTACACTTGTAAAGAAATTAAATACAATTTAATGACAAATGTTGGCAAAATGACCAAATGGCAACATATTATTTTTAAATTTTAATAAATGTTTTAAAGAAGAAAACTAATTCTCTCAAGACTTTCATTTCTTTATTTTCACTTCTCAAAAAAAATTAATGGCAACCTGTAATCTTCTTCAAATCTGAAAATAAAACCCAAAAGTAAATTTAAAATCTAAAAAAAAAGACTTCAACCTGCAAATTCAACCTGTTATTCAAATGAAGAAAATCTGCAAACTGGAAATCTGCAATCATCCTGCATTTCAAAGTTTAAGATCATCAACAAGTTATCTGCAAGTTCAACATTTTTTTCATCAATTAAAGCATGCATGCAAAGTTTCTCTTCAGCAATCAAAGTCATTTTCTAGATTTAAATTTCTAGTGCCTGGAATAATAAATCAAAGCCTGTTCTGGTCTGCAAATTTAATAAGGTGAGTAAATCCTATTTTAAAAGCAGTTTGACTTAAATTTTTGTCTGAATGTTGCATGCAAATGGATTGCTTTGATGATAAATTTTTGTTACTTAATGCATGATTATAAAAAAATAATAATAAGGAACTGTCTGAAGAAAAAATATAATATGGTTACAGTGTCATTAGAAACAGTTCCAAATCTTTCAAAATTCAAATAACATGATTTAGATAGTGAGTTGTAAATGAAAGTTGTTTGTAATCAAGTGATTGATCATCTAAAAATAGTTATAGAATTTTAAAATGAATGATTTGCTCAAAAATTTCGAAATACAGTGAAAAACCAAACTTGGGCAAAATTTTATGATTTCAATTTTTAGTTTTGAATTTATAATCGAATTACATTTGGAAAAATATGATTTTTAGAGTTTGTATGATAATTTTTAATCGAGTAATTATGTTGAAATTGGGGTTTATATGAAATTGAGGATTTTGTGAATTGTTGATTATCTGTGCATTAATTTGAGTTGATTTTTGAATCGTTGTTAGATTGTAGGTCATAGATTGTAGGAAAAATACTATTAATATTTTTTTAATGTTGAATTTGATGGGAATTGTAGAGAGTAGGGTTTTAGTTTGCGTTGATTTCGGTTGAACTGTAGAGGTCTTGGCGACGTGATGGGTGAACCGAAGGCGCGCGCACTTAGGGTAGTTGATGTTCATGGGTATGGCAACTAGATGGTGGGGTCGGCGAGTCCTGGTGGTGTCGTGGTGATCGGCCGTGGGTGAAGTTGGGCAAGCGAGTTCCTAAAGCAGTTCGAACAATGGTCATATTTTGATTCACAAATCAATTGTGGAATCTGAGTTTGGTTTCTTGCTCGAGGGGGCTCGTGTGATGAATGTTGATCGTCGCGATGGTCAATGGAGGTCGGCTGTGGAGGTGCATGTGCACAGTGCTTTGTGTGCACAGTTTTGGGTTGCTGGAGTTTTTGAATTGGAGAAGAAGGCTTCTCTCGGGTTGGACTTCATGTTTTCGCGTATTTTTCTCGAAGCAGGGATGTTGTTGTTGCTGCTCGTGGGTAGCGTGTTTTTACTGAGGAGAGAACTCGAGTTTCTGGAAAATTTTCTCGAGGCGGGCTCGTTCCTTTTGGTATTTGTCTCGAGTAGAAGACGTTTGCGTTTCGTGCTGAGGGCGTTTGGGAAAGTATCGAGTTAGACTAGGTGGTGGGCTTTTCTCGTTATTACTGTATAATGATATATAGTTACAAAGTAAACTCGAGTAATTTGGTTGTTAAGTACTGTGTAATAATATGGTTTTTTGATTTAAAACTTATTGAATTAATATAGATCAAATATTAAGTTATAAAACAAGTTTTATAAAAGAAAACATTCAAAGTTAAAACTCGTAGTTTTAAAATAAATGTAAATCAAACTTTAAAAAAATATTAACCGAAGTTATTTTAAAATTTTAATTTATTTAAAATGATTTCTTTTTGGAAGTAATTTAATTTAGTTACATTATGGATTTTGAATTTAAAGAAGTATATTTGAATTTAAATATTAATCAAAGTTTTTAAAGTAAATTGTTAGGTAATGTTTAATACCTAAGTTTCCATATTTATTTTGAAAATAACTAAGTTTGAATAAGATGTTTAAAATGTTTTAAAAATTTCAAATTCATTTCCAAAATAAGGTTATTGTTAAATTTTGAAATTCAAATATTTTGTTTGAAGTTATCAAATTTGAATAAATTTTCAAATAACTTATTTAAGAAGATAAATAAGGTTAAATTATTATGGATATGAACTTAAGGGTATTAAATAAATATGTTTTGTAATTAAGTAAAGAAATTAATTAATTGTTTAATTAATTTTAAATAATTAGTTAATTATTTATTTAATTTTTAATAATCACTTAATTATGATTAATTAAGTATAATTACTTAATAAATTAATTAATGGCTAATTATTGAATGTAATTAAGAATGATAATTGCTTATAGAAGTGATTAATGGAAAACTACTCATGGGAGTAATTAAGTGAAGTGATTAATGGTAATTATATAATGTTATCAATTAAGGAAATTGATTAATTTATTTGTTTTGAAGTTAATTAATTATGGAGTTATTAATTAATTAAAGTATTAACGATTATTTAATGATGGAATTAATTATTTGTTAAGTGATTAATTAAGAAGTAATTAAGATTTATTAATGAAGTAATTAGAGATAATTACTTATGTAAGTAATTAAGAGTTGATTACTTAATTATTTTAGTTAATTAATTAATGTGATTAATTAATGAATGAGATTAATTTAAGAATAATTACTAAGTGTAATTAATTAAAATATAATTAATTAATAAAGTAATTAATTAAGGATTATTTGCTAATTTAAATTGATCAATAATTACTAAATAAAGTAATTAAAGATTAATTAATTAAAGTAATTAATCAAGAATTAATATAATTAATTAAGAAGTTAAGTAATTACAAATTGTTAATTACTGTTTAAGATTTATGAGATGATTAACTATAAGTTAATTATTTAATTAATTATTAATTAATAAGGATCATTAATTAATTAAGGTGATCAATGATATTAATCAAGGTTGATTAATATAAGTAAATAATTTAAATGTGATTAATTAATTGTAATTAATTAAGAATTAATGTAATTAATTATAGTTAATTAATTAATGAAGGATCATTAATTATTGTAATTAATGATAGTAATTAAAGGTTAATTACTGAATATGGTTAAGGACGATTTCTTGAATTAATTAATCAAGAAAGATTAATTAGTGAAGATCATTAGAGATGATTGATTAATTTATTTGGAATAATTAATGTAGAAGAATTATGATAATCCAATTGATTAAGAGATAATTAATTCTGTTTTGGATGGTTGATTAATATGGATTGATTGATTAATATTGGTTAATTGATTGATATTGGATGATCAATATTTGGAAATTGGTATTGGATGATTGGTTGTTATTGGATGTTTGATATTGGTTGATACTGGTTGACATTGGATATCTTTGTTATATGATATGCTGCTTTGTGAAGATGAATATCGATATGAATTATCTATTATGATAATATAATTCATCTATCTGTTTATATATCATCCTGAGTATAAGTTAAACTGTTTAAACCCTTAAGTACAACTTGGACATTAAAATGGCGTTTGGTTTCGGTGAGACCGGGATCGGGTTTCCATATTTGGATATCTAAAAACCACATCGATTCCAATTAAACATTAGGTCGTTAATCCAAGCGGAGCAAGTGAAGACTCGAGGTGTAAGGGATATACGTCAGTATAACTCTGTGGGTGATTCCGTAATGAGTTTGACGGAATAGTGCTTATAGATTCGAGATGGAGAATCAGAGTGCAAGGGCTATGGTCGTTGACTCCGAGGGTGATTCCAATAATGAGTGTATCGAGATAGTGCCTTCGGTTTCGTTCGAACCCGGAACGAACTTGTATGGATTGAATGCTTTCAGAACATCGTCAGGTGGACGATGAGCATTCTAAGATAGATGTGTTCTATAAAGGTAGTCGTAACCTCAAGCCTCATCAACCGAGAATGGCTAAAACAGGGGAGGTGCAGCAAGGCTTCGTGGGTAGCCCCTACTTGAGAGTGAGATTTACCCCTGTCTAGAGGTCCCTTTCTATTTCGGCTTAGTGTGTGGTTGGTCGCGCCAACTACGGGGTGGTCTTGTTCGGGACTGTCCAGTAAGGGATGGTTTCGACCTTGTTTGCAGGGGAGTTAGGGTGGCTCCTCGGTACGTTCATCTAGGCCACGTACTGTGACGGGAGGTACCCCAGTAGCCCTGCCATTAATGGAAAACCATTCTTCCTACGAGACCCTACAGTTTTGTTTGTATACCTATGTAGCTGGAATTTAATAAATGTAACAATTTCGGCTATTTATTATTTACTTGAAAACCCTAGACATTATTATAATATCACTGGATTTCCTATCAAATGTTTTGGTTAGCGTAAGGTAAAAACTTTTCCATGTTTATGTGTGGGAAGTCTTACGTGATACCTTTTCTTTCAAAGGTTTTCTAAAGTTAAGCAATTTTAACCCGTTTACTCACACCAGACCCCTGTCTGACCCGAGTGTTTATTTTCTATTTTATTAAACTCTTGGGTACTCATATTATGTATGAGTAGTCAAGTGGATCAGGTTAGCTTGACGAATTCTGGAAGAGATATGGAGCATGAGGCTTCGACGTGTAGATATATATTGATTCCGCTGTGTTTGTTTAGTATCTATTTCTGTTGTATCTTGAGTTGTATGGTTAGACAGAAGTTTATAACTGTCTAATCTCTATTGTTTAAGTTGTGTACTCTGATGTAATAAGATATTATGTAATATTTTATGTTAATTATTATATTTTATTCGTTCCGCTGTGAGTTCTCTGATGTTGTTTGTGTTCTTCTTTCTCTTTCTTTTCTTCTTCTATCCCTTTCTTTCTTTAGGATGATGCGATTTTCTGGGAGTAGGAAGTCGGGTCGTCGCATTTGGTATCAGAGCGTTAGGCTGAGTGAATACCTAGGCTTTGAAGTGTGTCTTTCTGTAGGAAGCATTAGGCCGAGTGAATACCTAGGCTCTGTAGTGGTGTCTTTCTTGAGAGAGCGTACTTGTAATTTTTATATATAACCATATACACACACACACACACACACACACACACCCCTAATAGTTTGGGTTATCTGTACGGATTTTCCAACATAGGTTTTAGAGGTAGATGAAGTAGTGGTGTTTGTGTGTAACACAATTACCACTAATGGAAGAGTTCCATATGTTTGAGGTTGGAAGTTTTTGTCGAGACTGTAGACCTAATATCGTCTCGAGTAAGATTTGTAGTTTGGAGTGAGGATTTCTCTGATGTCCGAAAGATTTTTTTTTAAAGATTTGGAGTTTATCTTTGGAGTATAAATTTGAATTTCGCTCGGGTGAGCGAATTATTCTTGAGTTGAATCTATCGGAAGTGCATATAAAAGTGATGGTATCATGATAACTGCATGATGAGATGCAGTATCCTTGGATATATTTTCCGAAGATGTTTTCTCATGAAGCAGTTTTAGAGATAGTAGAGGAGCAGTTTTTACCTGCACAGAGAAGACTCGTCTGTGTAGAAGTTGTTTGGATCTTCAGCATGAAGGATGGCTGTTCTGGAATATGGGACTAAGGTCTATGAGTTGCTTCGCTTCGGCATGGTCTCATTTGTTATTCCCTAAGGAAAGCGAGTTGTGGTTGCTTGGTTTGGAGTTCGAGTTTCTTGAAGGGTTGTTTGCCATCTCGGAGGTCCGTTGTGTGGTTTGTTGATGGTTTTGGTTTTGGAGAAGCTTTGGATTAGAGTCTTTGGTTAGCTGTGGTAGCAGTTTCAGCTCGAAGTGTTCGGTGTGCTGACGAGGAGATCTTTTAGCTTCGCAGTATCATCGAGGGGGAGTTTAGAAGCAGCAGTGTGGCTTGTTTCTCCGATGATTCAGGAATCTTTGTGGTTCTTTATTTAGCAGCCCGGGCGAAGGGCGAAGTGTTTTCTTGGAGGTTAACCTTGTTTGGAGAAGCTTAAAGCTGTTCTAAATGGATAAAGAGATGACAGTTTGTTTGGATTCCGAACTAGCTTGGATCGCAAAAGTGACTTGCGATTAGTTTGGGAATTTTCTTAGGCTATCTTTTGTTTGAGACTGAGAATTCTTATGTGGAAATAGGAGCTACTAAGGTAATCTGAAGTTTGTCTACATCTGGAGTTGAGTTCCATTTTGTTTTGGTTCCAGAAGCGATTTTGGGTGGTCAGCCTATAGGAAGAGTTGGCATAGCAGCTCAGAATTACTTTTGGAATTGGAATTGCACTGATTTAGCTTTTGGAGTAGGATTCTGTTGTAAGGATGTGTGAACGAGTCTGATGTGTCACTCAGATTTTTATGGATTTGATGAACAAGGTTTCCGAATTTAGTGGATAAGTTTGTATTCGTGTTCATCAACAGATATTCTTATCTATTTTAGAATCAGAGTTGTGCAGCGGAAGCGAGGTAGCTGCTGTGCAAGGAAAGAAGCGAGTTCTGTTTGTTTTTGCTTGAGTAGTAGAGCTTGAGTTCTGGATTTCGACGGATTTTGGAAGACTTTTCTGTTGAATAGGATCCATAGACTGCTTTGCTTTGGTCTAGTTGTTTCTGGAGGTATCAGCATAGGTTGAGCTGATCAGGAAGAAGATTGGCAGCCCAGGATTGTCTGTTGAGTTTTAGATTTGAGATAAGGAGTTTGGAATTCGAAGTTGGAGACTTCATTGTTGATAAAATTCTGTGGTTAGGAGAGAGCAGTAATTGGATAATATTGGCTAGTGTTGAGGCATTTGAGATTTCTTATCTGTGTTTTTGATAGGATGAGATTGAATTGCCAGTTTGGATAGCTGGAATCCATTGTGTATCATCTCTGAGGGAATACGTCTATGATTCATCAATTGGTTGTTGAATCAATAGTTCAGTTGGAGTTGGATGTTGAGCTGGATTTAAGAGTAATCTGATGTTCTGTTCAGATTGAAGGATCTAGAGATGAGTGGAGCTCTGGATTTTGGTTGTGTAGTTAGTTTGTTGGCTTTTGTAGAGCGAGTCTCCCGGTGATTTATCTTAGGAAACTCGAGATAGTATTAGAGATTTATTCTGATTTGTGTCATGATAATTAGTTAGATTTGTTTGTTTGAATTGATTGCTATGGATGTTAGAAACTGGTTGTTAGGAATGCTTTATTATTTGAAATTAAAATCTGTACTGGATTATTAAATTACCTTTGCTTTTAATTTTTGTGGACGAAATTCTTTCAAGGCGGGAGGATTGTAACGACCCGGAATTTTAGGCAATAACAATTTAATAACCTGTTTTAATAGTTTAATTGATTTGATAATTTTTTCTTTATAATTTTAATTTAAACTGATAAATTTATTCTTTTACGGTTAATAAATATTTAATCTGATAATTGTAATTTATATCTTTCTGACAATTTAAATTTGATAAGAATTGTCTTTCAAAAGTTAATGGAATTTTATTCTATTTATAATATATACAATTGATATATATTGTGAATAGAAGAGCTTTTGTTTAAATAAAAGATTGAATTTTCAAATTGTAATATATATGTATGTACATGTTATAATTTGAGTTGTTTTGAAATTTAAACTAATCAATTAATAATTTATATATTAATGAATATTGTAACTTAAAGCTTTGTTTAGAAATTATATTTTCAAAAGTTAATTCAAAGATTAATTCAATTTGTTTTCCAAATAAGATAATTATTTATTTTAAATATGATAATTTATAAAGGAAATTAATCAATGTTTTATTTTGTTTTCTTTAAAATGTTCAAATTTAAAATGGTTTATTTTAATATGATAGTTTATAAAAAAGGATTTAAATAAAGTTTTGTTTTATTCCTTTAAAATGTTTAATTTGAAATGGTTATAAATGTATATGTATAAATGTATTAGATTTTTAAAATACAAGTATAAAGATTCATTTAGATTATAATTAGTTTTCTAAAATTTTCTTTAAAGGGTTAAATTTATATTCACATGTAAGTATTAATTAATAAAGTAAATTAAATATGTTAGTTTATGTTAACATTTGAATTAAATGAAAAATTTATTAAAAAAAAAATATATACATAAGAAAAACATGTGTAACTATGTTAACTATCTTAACTACACTTGTAAAGAAATTAAATACAATTTAATGACAAATGTTGGCAAAATGACCAAGTGGCAACATATTATTTTTAAATTTTAATAAATGTTTTAAAGAAGAAAACTAATTCTCTCAAGACTTTCATTTCTTTATTTTCACTTCTCAACAAAATTTAATGGCAACCTGTAATCTTCTTCAAATCTGAAAATAAAACCCAAAAGTAAATTTAAAATCTAAAAAAAAAGACTTCAACCTGCAAATTCAACCTGTTATTCAAAAGAAGAAAATCTGCAAACTGGAAATCTGCAATCAGCCTCCATTTCAAAGTTTAAGATCATCAACAAGTTATCTGCAAGTTCAACATTTTTTTCATCAATTAAAGCATGCATGCGAAGTTTCTCTTCAGCAATCAAAGTCATTTTCCAGATTTAAATTTCTAGTGCCTGGAATAATAAATAAAAGCCTGTTCTGGTCTGCAAATTTAATAAGGTGAGTAAATCCTATTTTAAAAGCAGTTTGACTTAAATTTTTGTCTAAATGTTGCATGCAAATGGATTGCTTTGATGATAAATTTTTGTTACTTAATGCATGATTATAAAAAAATAATAATAAGGAACTGTCCGAAGAAAAAATATAATATGGTTACAGTGTCATTAGAAACAGTTCCAAATCTTTCAAAATTCAAATAACATGATTTTTAACATGATTTAGACAGTGAGTTGTAAATGAAAGTTGTTTGTAATCAAGTGATTGATCATCTAAAAATAGTTATAGAATTTTAAAATGAATGATTTGCTCAAAAATTTCAAAATACAGTGAAAAACCAAACTTGGGCAAAATTTTATGATTTCAATTTTTAGTTTTGAATTTATAATCGAATTACATTTGGAAAAATATGATTTTTAGAGCTTGTATGATAATTTTTAATTGAGTAGTTATGTTGAAATTGGGGTTTATATGAAATTGGGGATTTTGTGAATTGTTGATTATCTGTGCATTAATTTGAGTTGATTTTTGAATCGTAGTTAGATTGTAGGTCATAGATTGTAGGAAAAATACTATTAATATTTTTTTAATGTTGAATTTGATGGGAATTGTAGAGAGTAGGGTTTTAGTTTGCGTTGATTTCGGTTGAACTGTAGAGGTCTTGGCGACGTGATGGGTGAACCGAAGGCGCGCACACTTAGGGTAGTTGATGTTCATGGGTATGGCAACTAGATGGTGGGGTCGGCGAGTCCTGGTGGTGTCGTGGTAATCGGCCGTGGGTGAAGTTAGGCAAGCGAGTTCCTGAAGCAGTTCGAACAATGGTCATATTTTGATTCACAAATCGATTGTGGAATCTGAGTTTGGTTTCTTGCTTGAGGGGGTTCGTGTGATGAATGTTGATCGCCGCGATGGTAAATGGAGGTCGGCGGTGGAGGTGCATGTGCACCGTGCTTTGTGTACACAGTTTTGGGTTGATGGAGTTTTTGAATTGGAGAAGAAGGCTTCTCTCGGGTTGGACTTCATGTTTTCGCATATTTTTCTCGAAGCAGGGACGTTGTTGTTGCTGCTCGTGGGTAGCGTGTTTTTACTGAGGAGAGAACTCGAGTTTCTGGAAAATTTTCTCGAGGCGGGCTCGTTCCTTTTGGTATTTGTCTCGAGTAGAAGACGTATGCGTTTCGTGCTGAGGGCGTTTGGGAAAGTATCGAGTTAGACTAGGTGGTGGGATTTTCTAGTTATTACTGTATAATGATATATAGTTACAAAGTAAACTCGAGTAATTTGGTTGTTAAGTACTGGGTAATAATATGGTTTTCAGATTTAAAACTTATTGAATTAATATAGATCAAGTACTAAGTTATAAAACAAGTTTTATAAAAGAAAACATTCAAAGTTAAAACTCGTAGTTTTAAAATAAATGTAAATCAAACTTTAAAAAATATATTAACCGAAGTTATTTTAAAATTTGAATTTATTTAAAATGATTTCTTTTTGGAAGTAATTTAATTTAGTTACAGTTTGGATTTTGAATTTAAAGAAGTATATTTGAGTTTAAATATCAATCAAAGTTTTTAAAGTAAATTGTTAGGTAATGTTTAATACCCATGTTTCCATATTTATTTTGAAAATAAATAAGTTTGAATAAGATGTTTAAAATGTTTTAAAAATTTCAAATTCATTTCCAAATGTTTTATTTCCAAAATAAGGTTATTGTTAAATTTTGAAATTCAACTATTTTGTTTGAAGATATCAAATTTGAATAAATTTTCAAATAACTTATTTAAGAAGATAAATAAGGTTAAATTATTATGGATATGAACTTAAGGGTATTAAATAAATATGTTTTGTAATTAAGTAAAGAAATTAATTAATTGTTTAATTAATTTTAAATAATTAGTTAATTATTTATTTAATTTTCAATAATCACTTAATTATGATTAATTAAGTATAATTACTTAACAAATTAATTAATGGCTAATTATTGAATGTAATTAAGAATGATAATTGCTTATAGAAGTGATTAATGGAAAACTACTCATGGGAGTAATTAAGTGAAGTGATTAATGGTAATTATATAATGTTATCAATTAAGGAAATTGATTAATTTATTTGTTTTGAAGTTAATTAATTATGGAGTTATTAATTAATTAAAGTATTAACGATTATTTAATGATGGAATTAATTATTTGTTAAGTGATTAATTAAGAAGTAATTAAGATTTATTAATGAAGTAATTAGAGATAATTACTTATGTAAGTAATTAAGAGTTGATTACTTAATTATTTTAGTTAATTAATTAATGTGATTAATTAATGAATGAGATTAATTTAAGAATAATTACTAAGTGTAATTAATTAAAATATAATTAATTAATAAAGTAATTAATTAAGGATTATTTGTTAATTTAAATTGATCAATAATTACTAAATAAAGTAATTAAAGATTAATTAATTAAAGTAATTAATCAAGAATTAATATAATTAATTAAGAAGTTAAGTAATTACAAATTGTTAATTACTGTTTAAGATTTATGAGATGATTAACTATAAGTTAATTATTTAATTAATTATTAATTAATAAGGATCATTAATTAATTAAGGTGATTAATGATATTAATCAAGGTTGATTAATATAAGTAAATAATTTAAATGTGATTAATTAATTGTAATTAATTAAGAATTAATGTAATTAACTATAGTTAATTAATTAATGAAGGATCATTAATTATTGTAATTAATGATAGTAATTAAAGGTTAATTACTGAATATGGTTAAGGACGATTACTTGAATTAATTAATCAAGAAAGATTAATTAGTGAAGATCATTAGAGATGATTGATTAATTTATTTGGAATAATTAATGTAGAAGAATTATGATAATCCAATTGATTGAGAGATAATTAATTCTGTTTTGGATGGTTGATTAATATGGATTGGTTGATTAATATTGGTTAATTGATTGATATTGGATGATCAATATTTGGAAATTGGTATTGGATGATTGGTTGATATTGGATGTTTGATATTGGTTGATACTGGTTGACATTGGATATCTTTGTTATATGATATGCTGCTTTGTGAAGATGAATATTGATATGAATTATCTATTATGATAATATAATTCATCTATCTGTTTATATATCATCCTGATTATAAGTTAAACTGTATAAACCCTTAAGTACAACTTGGACATTAAAATGGCGTTTGGTTTCGGTGAGACCGGGATCGGGTTTCCATATTTGGATATTCGAAAACCACATCGATTCCAATTAAACGTTAGGTCGTTAATCCAAGTGGAGCAAGTGAAGACTCGAGGTGTAAGGGCTATACGTCAGTATAACTCTGTGGGTGATTCCGTAATGAGTTTGACGGAATAGTGATTATAGATTCGAGATGGAGAATCAGAGTGCAAGGGCTATGGTCGTTGACTCTGAGGGTGATTCCAATAATTAGTGCATCAAGATAGTGCCTTCGGTTTCGTTCGAACCCGGAATGAACTTGTATGGATTGAATGCTTTCAGAGCATCGTCAGGTGGACGATGTGCATTCTAAGATAGATGTGTTCTATAAAGGTAGTCGTAACCTCAAGCCTCATCAACCGGGAATGGCTAAAACAGGGGAGGTGCAGCAAGGCTTCGTGGGTAACCCCCACTTGAGAGTGAGATTTACCCCTGTCTAGAGGTCCCTTTCTATTTCGGCTTAGTGTGTGGTTGGTCGCGCCAACTAAGGGGTGGTCTTGTTCGGGACTGTCCAGTAAGGGATGGTTCCGGCCTTGTGTTGCAGGGGAGTTTGGGTGGCTCCTCGGTACGTTCATCTAGGCCACGTACTGTGACGGGCGGTACCCCAGTAGCCCTGCCATTAATGGAAACCCATTCTTCCTACGAGACCCTACGGTTTTGTTTGTACACCTATGTAGCTGGAATTTAATAAATGTAACAATTTCGGCTATTTCTTATTTACTTGAAAACCCTAGACACTATTATAATATCACTGGATTTCCTATCAAATGTTTTGGTTAGCGTAAGGTAAATTTTTTTCCATGTTTATGTGTGGGAAGTCTTACGTGATACCTTTTCTTTCAAAGGTTTTCTAAAGTTAAGCAATTTTAACCCGTTTACTCACACCAGACCCCTGTCTGACCCGAGTGTTTATTTTCTATTTTATTAAACTCTTGGGTACTCATATTATGTATGAGTAGTCAAGTGGATCAGGTTAGCTTGACGAATTCTGGAAGAGATATGGAGCAGGAGGCTTCGACGTGTAGATATATATTGATTCCGCTGTGTTTGTTTAGTATCTATTTCTGTTGTATCTTGAGTTGTATGGTTAGACAGAAGTTTATAACTGTCTAATCTCTGTTGTTTAAGTTGTGTACTCTGATGTAATAAGATACTATGTAATATTTTATGTTAATTATTATATTTTATTCGTTCCGCTGTGAGTTCTCTGATGTTGTTTGTGTTCTTCTTTCTCTTTCTTTTCTTCTTCTATCCCTTTCTTTCTTTAGGATGATGCGATTTTCTGGGAGTAGAAAGTCGGGTCGTCGCAGTATAATAATCAAATAAACTGTTCATGAAGCTGTTTATACAATACATTTGATTATAATTTATACAACACTTATTAGAGTTATATATACAACAGAACAAAATAAACAATGCAGTGGACAACATGAGCTAGGGAATAATACTAGTAATAACAATATACCAAATCTTTATCTTCCTGCTCTGGAAATGATCTTCAATGCGCTGAAAAACTCAAGACTAACTCGAGTGTAATGAAAAGACAAAACACTCGAGTTAGGACTAAAATATACTTATGTGAGTGATATCACATATAACATGAGTGTAATGACGTCAGATATGTTTATGGGGCTTCACATACCCTATCCAGTGTATAACGTGCATGCAATAACTCAAAAGATGTTACGGGATTTTCTACCTCTTAAGGATCCATCAAAATATTTATGTATAGTAGAATACTCTATATATGTAATACCTAATTAGTAAAATAAATATTTTTCTTAGTTTTAAGGCTTTATATTAATCCCCCATAACGCGTTTTTAAGCATTATCGTACAGTTTGCATATAACTCCCCAGTAGCACGTCGGAGGATAGGGATGCACCGTGATACGACAACACTAAACCAAAATTGTAGTTGTCTCGTATAGGGATAAAATTATGACAAGGCACGTGAGGCAATGCCTAAGGTAGGATACTACCAGTTCGGGTCGCAAGGCTGGTGGTAATGCATCATAGACATGATCGCCCACCGCGTCCATCCATCGCATATCGAGTCAAAGCAAGGTTATCCCAAAATCAAGGTGCATCAATCAAAACCAACAATAAGAGTAATATTTTGGACCAATTTCAAGAAGAAAATCGAAGAACGGATGTCCACAAAGCGTAGCTATCCCGCTTGTCCCTATCAAGCTGTCCTGTTTTAGTCATTTCAAATTGACAAAAATTCCAGGGTCTATCCATCATCGTTATCTTCCTTTAAATCCAGCAAACGTATGCCAAATCCAACCAATTCATTTTGGAGTCTCATTCGTGTACACAGTTGTTAAAGTGGTTCCAATATTGACAGAGTGTATGCCAATATGAGTCCTCGGTCTCTTTTAGAACCAAATGTCGTTTTACACACCGTTTCGTTCTTTTACATATCGAAAAATGATTCATACTTGATATTAGTATACAATATTCGCTTCAGAATCAATTTCATTCGAAATATCATATTTACTTCAAATATGTCAATTTTCGCTTGAAAATCATTTTCACTTTAGAATTCGATTCAGATTACAATTTAGGCTATAACTTCATTTTAACCCAATTCGCTTTTAAATCCACAATTTAAATATAAAAAATACCCACTTTGACCAGTTTGAATTTTTAGAAAATAGTTTCAATAGTTTTAAATAGTTTAAAAAGTAAAATAGTTTGATATAAAATGATTTGAGTATTGAAGAGGGTTTATATAATAAAATAGCTTGGAAAATCAAATTAATTTGAAAATTTAAAAGATAGGTTTTAAATAGTTTATATTAAAATTATTTGTTCGAAAATAATTTCAAAGTCAAACTGATTCAATTCTAAATCTTCCAATTCAAGTCAATTTCAATTTCCATTATAATTTAAGTCGATTTAATTCATATTCCAATTCGAATTAATTCGATTCTAATTTCAGTTCAAATCAATTTTATTTTCAATTTCTATTTCAAATTAAGTAATTTTAGCTTCAATTCCAATTTGAATTAATTCAATTCAATTTTCAATTTTAAACCATTTCGATTTATTTCAATTTCGAGTTCGAATTCAAAATATCGATTTAAATCATTTAAATAAAATTTAACTTCGATGTTCAATTTAACGTTCAAATCTTTAAAATATTTCAATCTCGAGCCAAATTCTTTTGAAATATCAATTTATATCACTTTTACTTGAATAACTTCGAATTTTAAGTAAAAGTTCAAGTCCTTTTAAACAATTCAATTTTGATAATCAAGTCATATTTCAATCATGAGTTCAAATTCTAATTAAATTCTTTAAAATAATTTCTTTTAACCAAACTTAATTTCAGCATTTCAAACGCGAATTCGTATTTCATTCAAACTTCATAAATTTGATTTTCATTTCTTTAAATCAAAATCTTTTAAATAATTTCAAAACCAAGACTTTTAAAATTATTTAATTTGACCAATTCGGTGTCCGTATATAATTTTCTATCCTACGACCAAGTGATCAGTTATTCCAATTTAATTTCAGGGATGGATATATATCATTTCAATCTAAAATAATTGCCACCGGTTTATATCATTTCAACCTATTTATTAATTTATTTGAAATAATTCAATTAATATTTTTATACACTGTAATTAATTTATAGGGTGATAACATGATATCTATAAAAATAAATAAACATCCATTCATCCAATTGGCATCCATCACAGTCAATCATCTAAACAGTTAAAATATCACAACAATTAACTAGTTATCAATAATCGGGAGTTTACTAGTAATTTACTTCTAATTCAATTTAACTGTCAGTTTAAATTTCTACTAGTTAATTTAGATGTCAATTTAAATGTCAATTAAAATTATCAAACAACAATCGATAAATTTAAATCACTTCATAATTTTAAATTTAACTAACATAAAAATATTCTAGTATTTCATGAGCATTATAAAATACTCAACTTTGATTTAAAATCGAAAATTTTCCCAGCTTCAAATAAATTCCAACTCAATCCCATATCATAGACGACCTCAATACGAATCCACTTCAATTTGATTCTCCTGAATCGGGCCTCTTACGGAGAAGTAACGCAATAATTAGAATTCTATGTTATAAAACATAATTTACAAATTAAATAAAATAAATAATAAAATAAAATAATAGTGTTACCTTCTACCATTCTTTCCCGTATGCACGCTCCAGGCTCGACAACCCAAAACACACGAACGATTCCTCCATGCGTGTGATTCCCCAAGCCGTCAGACCTCCATCCAAACACGCCACAACGACTCCCTCATTCAACACTACCTATGGCTAGAAAGCCCAAGCCCATGTGTGCCCGAGCATGCGCAAAAACCCCACTTTCTGATGAATGAACGGTGCTAGGTATCGACCACCTCGTCGCACAATACAACGATCCATCTGCATAAATCATATAGCTCATCGCGATCTACGTTTTCCTAGTAGTATCATTTGATTTTATTAAGCGGATAGTGAGAAATCGAGGAAGAAAGTGGACGAATTATTGGCCATTAATCGTATAAGAGAAGCGCGACGCTGATAGTTTTATGCTAGGGTTGACGAACGAGTGAACTAACGTGTCTTATTATATAAGTTTCCGAGCCAATTGACCAGCGAAATTTTCGAACTCCAAAAGAAGCATGCCACCTGGCGTTTTATATGTTATACCCTTATTTCGAACACAGTGGAACTACTTTCGCGAGCCGATTTCATCATATCAGAAGATAGCATTTGAAAATCAAATTATTTTAGTTAAATTCCTTTAGTTAATTTCTATGCATTTCAAGCTCGCATGGTCAAATGATTAGTCCGGTCACTAAGAAACTTAGAATCCTATAATAATTCACTATTACGGATCCGATGAAATCGGTTTCGTCGAAATCCAAGACAGTGGACAAAATGGCTATTTTTATTCATTAATTAAAACAAGAAATTTCTAAATTCAATTTAATCACCTTTAAATTAAATTTTAAAAGCTAACAATATTCATTCTTGTTAAAGAAAAATCTAAATCAACTTCCAACATCATTTTCATTAATATTAAATTCAGAATTCAATTATTTAAATAATTCTAATATTAAATTTAAACAATTTAGTTATCCAATAAATCACCATATTTCAAATATAAGTTATTTAACATATTAAATTTAACTTTTTAAAATGAATCCAAACATTAAAACGAATGCTTCCATTTTACAATAATTTAACATTTATTCAATTCCACCTATTGATTATAAACACATTAAATATATAGAATTTCATTTCAATACTTGTTATTGCCAAAAATTTCGAAATTGTTTATTTCAAAATCTTATCCAAGTTCACATTCAATAAACTACATTAATCAATCATTAATAAACCTATTAAGGGCTAACAGTTAAAGCATAGGGCATGACCCTACAATGGTTCCACTTCAATCTTATCTGGTTTTAAATCCATAAGTCATATCTTTTTAACTAGTTCAAGGCATCCTAACACAACTGATATATCTAATCTCCTGGATGATGTTCTACTCACTTAGAAGTTTAATCTGACACTCACTACCAGATCAATCTAATTGGTAATTATACTCACAAATCCTAAGATGCAATGATAGCTAATGTAGATGTGAGTATAACAATGATAATAAGAACATGTAACATTATTCATCAAAATATGCCAAAGCAATAGTCATATCCATAATAAAATTACTTAGGTTTAAGTAATAATTCTTTTGGCAATATTCATGTAAATTGGCGAATACACTATTTCATTTCCTTGAATTTTTTTATTTAGAAATGATTATATACTCGAAAACTTTCTTTGAAAACAAGAAAAACATAACCCAAACATATAGCCAAAATCTTGTGCCAAAGCACTAACATCTTTACATAGGTTTCAAAACATCTATGATTGAAATAGGGTTGTCGACCCCTTAAAATACAGGGCTATCAAGCCTCTAAAACATAGCTCTCGTTTATAAAACATATGGATACTATGTCGCCAAATATAATTGTCGAGCCTCTATATCAAGCCTCTAAAATTGTACCATCTTGTTTATAAAACAAATGGATATTAAGTTATTAAAACATAGATGTCAAACGTCTAAAACATAGTGATTTGGGTTTGTGAAACATAAAGCTATTAGGCCACAAAAACCTAGATATCAGATAACTACATGGTAAAGCTATGGAGTAACAAAAGACAGGAGGTATAGAGTTTAAAACATTTAAGGATGCCGAGCCCTTAAAAACATAAGGGTACTAAACCCCTAAACCATGAAGTGTCGAATTTAAAAAGAGTGGTGTTGTGTCTTGAAACCATACGGTCATCAGGACTCTACAATCATGAGATATCAAGCCGCTGAAACAAAGAAGATGTCAAACTACTATATATAAATATATACATCTTATAACTACTATGTAGCTATCGCATGCATCAATCGTATAGATGTCGAGTCTATAAAGTAGATACATCATATAACCAACTGTAGTTATTCCATGCATCGACCTTTATAATTATCGAGTAACAATGAGATAGGGGTGTCGAATATCTACCATGACACTTCCGTAAATAAGTTAAGAACCATTTTATTTCCTTTAACGAAAATACATTCCACAAACTTTTTACCACTTGTCAAAATGTTATTAGATAACAAATTACTTTTCATAATCATTTTAGAAATTCCTGATAGATCATATTTTACCTTCACAACCTTTACAAACCCTTATAATTAATATATTTAACTTATATTAATTAAATAGTTTTTTTGAATAATAAATTCATAGAAAATCATAACAATTGGGAAATCTCCAAAACTCATCGAAAACTGGAATTTCATTTTTTTTCTCATAGAAAATTTTCGAGAATAGAACATCAATTTAATTATCTTTAATTATTAAAGTCCAAATAAACACTTTTTTCCCTTAGCAAATCATAAGTATTCATACAAACTTGGAAAATTATGAAATTTAAAACCCATCTCCAAAATAATCTTTTACAAAGATTATTCAAATTTCAAGTCAATTGAAGATTAAAAACTAAGTTTTACCTTTAAAACCCCTTAAAAATAATTTATAATATTTTAGTAATCCATCATTCAATCCAATAATGATTTCATCATACCAAGAATGACATATTATCACGATCAAATTCAAAAATCAAACATAGATCCGAAAACAAACATAAACAAATGAGGTGGATCCTATTATTCACCTTAGATTGGACATGAAAGATTGAGATTTGATGTTGATTAGTTTCCCAAGGTTTTTCTCTTTGATTCCCTTTGGTTTCCCTTTCTTTTCATCTATGTAATGTCTTATGTTTTGTCTTGATTTAGAAAATGAAAACGAGTGAGAGAGGAATGGTTTGGGGAATGAATAAAGCAATGATTTCCATTATGCCACTCATAATAATTCCTTTCTATTCTATGTTTAAAATAATATTATTAATTTATTAATAAAGGCCCGACTCAAATTAGTTAACAAGTCTCATTCTCCTTATCACCTCATATCATTCTATTTAATTTATCTAATTAAATTCCTTGAATAATGTTAAAAAAATTGGGGTGTTACAGGCTCATCCTTAAGGAATATCACCCTCGAAATTACGTTAAGGAAATCAACAAGCATATCAATCATGCAAACATGTATGACAAACTCATATCAACAATACTAGCATATCATGCTAGCCAAAAGTCTATATGACATATATATAACATACCATCAAAACAACTCAAGTTAAGTATCTCTAATCCTGTCTTCTATCTTCCAAGTACACTCTTCCTCATTGTCATTCCATTGGACTTCCACTTACTTTACTATCTTATTTCTCATCTCTTGCTACAACACGAACTGTTTATCTAATAAAAGTCATATCTGATTCCACTGCTAAATTTTCCAATATAGTCGATACAATAGTAGCCTTTGGATCATGCAAGCACTTTCTAAGATAAGAATATGAAAATCATAATGGACTTCTATAAAAATATTCACTAAATCTATCCAATAAGCGAGTTACTCGATGATTTCTATAATTGGAAATATGCCAATCTATTTTGGTGCAATTTTCCTGACTTCCCAAACATACCACATCTGTAACACCCTTAATTTTTGATAACGTTGTTCAGAATATTTAATTAGATAAATTAAATAGAAAATGTAAATAATTAGAGTGATAAGGGGATTGAGATTTGAAAATAAACCTATAGGCCAAGGTTAAATAAATTAATGGGCTACAAATGGTTATACATGTTAATTAAGGGTATTAGGGTAATTGTCGCACCATATTTCCATTACTCTTATATTCTCATGCCTTAAGCATTCACGTTCATTTTGGAAAAATAAAAACAAACGTAAGAAAAGAGGGGAGCCGACAATTACTAGGAGAAAAGAAGAAGAAGAAAAATTCAAGTAGAGCTTAGGAATCAAGCTAGTGGAAATTAATCTCAATTCAATCTCCTTATAATAATTAATATGAATAATAATCCATATCATCTCTATTTTGTTTTTATGATCAACGGTTTAAGATTAAATCCATTTTAATGATGATTTGGATGATGATATGCTTGGATCATAACATGTTTAATTTAAACAAAAATTGTTTAAATAGGATTTTACATGGTTTTAAGGGTAAAACCAATTATAATTGATTTTTGTATGCCATGAGAAATTTATATGTTATGTAAAACATGATTTTGGAATTGGGTTTTAATTTTCATAATTTTCCAAGTTATGAAGAATTTATCATGAATTTTCAAAGAAAAATATGGTTAATTGGGTTTAGAAATTTATTTCGAAATTTATATTGAAAATTTTGGTTCGAAATTTAGATATGTTAGATAACATATTAAAAGTGAATTTATATAATTTTTATGGATTTTTCCTAACTATTTTACTATGGAAAATAAATTATTTTAGAAGAAGAATTTAATTGCTTTAAATTATTTTGCTTATGGAAGGGCTTAATTGTAAAAATTAATCTATGTTTAGATCTGAAATTATGCGGTAGTTATTTTGTTAAAGAATTTGAAAAGTTTATGGCAACCAATCATATGTTTACAAGTAGGTAGTTTAGTTAGAAAGTATTTGCTTTAATTGGCATTAAATCAGATTTACTTAGAAAAGTGGGTTCTGCCTCTTTCAGAAGCACCTTTCGACCTTATGCTTGCGCCTTCATTCAAGTCTAAACCTAGCCAATCGAAACCAACCAAACCGAAACAAATACCCAAGGTATCACAATGATGGTACATGGATTGAAGAAAGGCCGAAGGCATGGTGTCGGAACCTAGCTTTCGATGAGGTTGATACCTTTGTTTACTTTAAAATGATAAGCGCCTTCCTTGTTTTGCCGAAAGCTTTCAAAGTAGTCAAAACATATGCTTCAAAAAAGGTTTTATAACTAGCCCTCGAAGGAGGTTTCCATCTTTCATTTTAAAGTATAAACTTTCAAATGAATTCCTTATTTATATAACAATACTTGCGAAAAAGGGTGGTTTCGACCTAGATGAAACCCTGCTGCTATTCTTTTGCTTTTTGAATGTATTGAAGTCATCAATGCTTTCGAAAGGTAGCCTTTGTTTCAAACCTGTACTAAGCCACTACCTAAACCTTTCGAAAGATTTAAGGATTTTGAAGGCAATGGCTTCGAAAGGGGGTTTCGAAGTTAATCTTCGTGGGTTTTACTTAAATGCTTCGAGCTTTCGAAGGTTTTAAAGCCATCAATTTTCCCCAAACAATTTTGTATAAATATTAGAGGTTTCAAAAGGGGTACTTTCTCTTGTATTCACTTAGACCCAATAGGTTATGTTTTAAATTAACCCAACGGTTTCGGGCTACTTCCATATAGTTTTGAAGTTATGCTTCTATAACTGAATGATGTTGCTTTAATACATACGAAAGGTTTTGAAAGAAAGGTTTTAAAGTGTTTTGAAAGGCAAGTACCTAGATTTTTGAAAAGAAGATTTTCGTACTTTCAAAAGGAAGTTTTTTAGTGGTTTCAAAAGTAAATTTTTAAGGTTTCGAACGCCTTGGTTTTCAAAACTAAAGGAAAACCGTGGCATAATAAAAGAGTTTTGAAATGATTTAAGTATGGAGTTTTTGAAGAAGTTTTCCTTGATTAATAGGTTTAAAGGGATTGACCAAGTTTTATGTAAAATGATTTCAAGGATATTAAACCACAGGTGTTGATATTATTATGCTATTATGTTTACTTCTTCACACACACACATTCACACATATGTATATATTCACATTGTAATGGACCCATAACTGTATTTTGGGGAAGGGCAGAATAACTAGCTAGGTTGACCCAGTAGTGAATATAAATTAAGTTAAATCCTGAATGAGTAGAGTCGCATCTAGGAGGTCGGATGGATCAGAATGTAGGATGCTTAAATATTAATTAAAGAAGTTGTCAGGTAGACAAGTTCATAGTGAACCCAGGAAAATTATGTATAGGAAATTTATTGGTAGAAGCCAATAGATTCATAGTAAATCCATGAAAATTATGATTAGTTTGAGTTATTGGCAGGGGCCAATAAGTTTGCAGTGAACTCATGAAAACTATATCCAGATTAAGTTATTGATAGATGTCAATAGGTTCCTAGTCAACCCATGAAAACTTGGAATAGAGGGAAGTTATTAGAGTTACCAATAGGTTAAAGAAGGACCCATGAAATGATGATGTTATTGGTAGGGGCCAATCGTTTCTTAACGATTCCATGAAAACTATGAAATAGGACAAGAAGTCCAATAATTTAAACAGGTTAATAGTAAGCCTAAGAAAACTATGAAACTTGACAGGGAGTTCATAAACATTAAACAGGTTATTAGTCAACCATGAAAACTAATAGGTTAATAGTGACCCTAGAAACTATAAATGAGACAGATAGTCAAAATGAATAGGGATAGGTAATGCAGAACTGATTTACTTGTTTCGCATATCATCATCATATTTTGAATTGCTATGTTTTCACCATTGTGTATGAAAGAGCATGGTATATGGTTTTATAAAGTTATGAATAAGATACTAGTGAGGGGAAACTCGTTCTGCTAAGCGGCGTGGTTTTACTAGATATCTAAATGGTTTGAGATGTTAGATTATAATTCATACCAGGATTTAAGTCTTACTCGAAGTTTATGTTTTTCCCTTAAACTCTCGGGTACTCAATTAATTTTGAGTAGTTTGAGAGTTGAGGTTTTCTGGTACCTCTTTAGACGAATAAGCTATCGAAGACTACAGGATTCGTGATAGCTATATAGAGTTCTCTATTATTTTGATTTCGCTCTGTTGTTGTTGTAAAGGAAAAGTTGTTTAATTGCCTATATGTACTCTGATCATCCAAGGGGGTATCTTCATATCTCGCTCTTGGCGTATGTTGTAATATGTATATTTTCTCTGAACGTGGTTCTCATATTGGGATTATGTACTTAATTTGAAATGCTTTGAAATGGAATGAGAAAATTATTTTTTGGTTTTTAAAATGTTCCATATCTATATTTGTCTGTTATATCAATGTATTTAACATTACTGTATTTAGTCGTCGAAGATTAATAACTATGGATGAATGCAACATCCTTAGTCATTAGTTTTGGGCCTCCTAGCGGGGGATGCAACAAGTTGGTATCAGAGAATAAGTTTATGAAATTTAAACGTAAAAGATTTTCAAACATGATCCAATAAATCTGGAAATAAGTTCGAGGTTTGGAATAACGCTATAGTAACGTACTTGTATTTTATATAGATATATGTATATAAGTACATATTCCCCTCTTTCTTAGACCGTTCTTCTATATCTTACTAAGGCTCGTATGTAGACTTACGAGAAAGAAGGTACAGAGGCAGGAAACGAAAGAGGAAATCTCGATGGAGGAAGCACCACAATCATCAAAAATGTTCGACCCACTAGGAGGAACCCGAGTCGACAGGCTAATACTAACCAAAATTTTGATGCAAATGTGGGTTCTGGAAATCCACCAATGGATATAGGGGCAATGTATCAGTTTTTCATTAATATGATGCAAGCTGGAGCAGCTACTGGAGTTGCTGGAAATGTAGGAGGAGTTGATCCTGTGGCTCCAGTTAGGAATAATTATGCTAAGCTGAGCAGAAAATATACCAGTCTTGGAGGGAAGCCGTTTATGGGATTGGAGGATGCTATAGAAGTTGAGAATTGGGCGTTGCATCGCAAGAGGATCTTTGTTGATTTGAGTTTGGATGATGAGCAGAAGAGGAGGCTGGCCTCTAGGAAGTTGCATGGGGCAATACTTCATTGGTGGAATAGTGTTACTGCCAGAGTTGCGGAGGAGGAGTTAACTTGGTAGATTTTAGAAGGAGACTTGAATAGAGGTTTTTATCTGAAGTTTCTAAGTCGGCATTGATGTGAAAGCTTATGGATTTATTATAGGGAGAAAAGTCGGTAACTCACTATGCTACTAAGTTTGATGAGTTGTCCTGATATGGGTACGCTATTATAGATATATTCATCAAGAGAAATGAGAGGTTCATTCAGGGATTGATACCTGAGCTTGCTAGGGTGACCCTGACACATATTCGTAATCCTTATAATGTAGTTATCGAGATAAAAATCCTCCATGAAGAGATGCTTGCTATTTGTGCTAGAGAGAAGGTAGTTGAAACCCAGGATTCTCAGGGAAATAAGAGGAAGTTCTTTAAGAAGAAGGAAGCCCAGAAGGGGGAGGCGGCCAAGAAGGCAAAGACTGATTTAGTTTGCTTCAAGTGTGACAAGAAGGTTCATAATGTGCATGAGTGCCGATCAGGCAAGGGGAAGAAGGCTGCAGATAAAAAGAGTGTGAAATGCTTCAATTGTGATCAAGTTGGACATTATAAGAGCTAGTGTCCAGAGCCAGTCAGGGCAGACAAGGGAAAGGTTTTTTCTATTGGACCATTATCTACTAAGCCAACTGCAGCTGGTAAAGGGAACATTACGATGTAAGGTACGCTTTTGATTTAGAGTATACCAGTTAGGATACTATTTGATACCGGTGCATCACATTCATTAATATCTCAGAATTTGGTTGATAGGTTATGCTTAGAACCCACATACCATGTTACTTCCTTAAGGGATGCGAATCCAATAGCACGTTATGCAACTCTGGGGATGAGATGCGACTAGTTAGAACTTGATTTGTTAGATAATAAGTTTACATGCAGTCTATTTTTTTCGATTTCATAGATTTCGAAATCATTTTGGGTATGGATTGGTTGAGTAAGTATGAGGCTAGGATATTTCGCCAAGATTGGAAGATATCACTAAGACACCTAGATAGTTATAACCGAATCATATTCTGAGTGGAGAATTCCTAACGAGTAGTGATTCTTTATTAAGTGCTATGAAAGTGGGATAAGAGTTAAGTCAGGTTCGAGAAGAAAGAGGGATTGCAGATGTCTTTGAGCCGGTTACGGGACTACAACCGAAATGTGCTATTGAGTTTCAGATAGATCTTGTGCCAGGAGTCGAACCTGTAAATACACCACCTAGCCGAATGACACCAACAGAGATAAAGGAATTGAAGGTGTAGCTAGTGGATCTAAAAGGAAGGAATTTTATTAGACCGAGCAGTTAGCCTTATGGAGCGGCTGCGGTGTTCATGAAGAAACCGAATGGGTTGTTGAGGATGTGTATCGACTACGATAAGTTGAATGAGAGGACGATTAAAAATAAGTATCCATTGCCGAGAGTTGACGATCTAATTGATCAGTTGTATATAGCCAGATTGTTTTTCCAGTTGGATTTAGTGAAAGATTTCTATCGGTTTCAAGTGGCAGAGATAGTTTTCCTTTGACAGCATTTTGAACTAGACATGGTTCATATAAGTGGTTAGTAATGCCATTCGGGTTAACGAGTGCACCTGCTTTCTTCGTGGATCTGACAAACCGAGTTTTTTGAGAGTATTTGGATAGCTCTGTGTTGGTGTTTATAGATGAAATTTTAGTATACTCTAAGGATGAAAGGGAGCATAATGATCATCTTAGATTTGTGCTTGAGACGCCGAGGCAACATCAGTTAAAGGAGAAGTTTTCGAAGTGACATTTTTGGAATAAAGTGGTTAAGTTTCTTGGTCATGTGGTTTCAGAGAAGGGATTGTCAGTTGATTCAGATAAGATCGAAGCTATTGATAATTGGAAGAGACTAGAGTCGGTGATTGAGATTAGAATTTTTCTTCGACTTACTGGCTATTACCAGAGATTCATGAAGGATTTCTCATGGATACCAGCGCCTTTGACTAAGCTAACCGGGAAAGAGGTGAAGTTTGTCTGGTCCGACAAATGTGAGGAAGCATTCCTTAAGTTATAGCATTTTTTGACCAACGCACATGTTAGTAGTTCCAAATACAAACTAAGGGTTGGTGGTGTACACGAATGCATGTAGGACTAGATTAGGAGATGTGTTGATGCAAAAGGATAAAGTGATTGCCTGTGCTTCATGACATCTTAGACCGCATGAAGTTAGATATCCTACTCATGATTAGTAGTTGCCTGCAGTGATCTTCGCACTGAAGATTTGGAGACATTATCTCTTGGGGGATAGGTTTGAGTTATACACAAATCATAAGTCATTGAGGTACTTATTCTCTCAGAAGGAGTTGAATATTAGACAACAGAGGTGGCTGGAGTTTTTGGCTGCTTATAATTTTGGTATAGAATATACACCTAGGAAAGGAAATAAGGTAGCGGATGCTCTTAGCAGAAGACATCAGAATGTGGTGTTAGCTATGTTGGTAGAATGGAAAGAATTAGAAGCTTTGACTACTTGTAGTGTGCAGTTAAGATCGACTGCTAGTTCTAGTCAGTGTATCGCCATGTTGTCCTGTTTAGTAGTTCAACCAGTATTGATCGGAAGGATTATTTCTAAGAAGAAAGAGGATTCAGTGTTAGCCGAGAGGATTAGAAGGCTTGAGGTTGGAACCGAGATCGATGATTTAAAAGATTTTAGCCTTGACCAAAGAGAATGGTTGAGAAAGAAGGGACGGTTATGTGCTACGAATGTTGAGGACTTAAGGAAAGAAGTTCTTGGATAATGTCATCCGTCCAAGTTTACGATTCATCCCGAAGGGACCAATATGTATCAAGATATGAAGAAGAGCTTCTATTGGGAAGATACTGTTAACGAAAAAATTTAAACGCTAACACCCTGGTGTATAAGATGTGATTGTGAAAGCACCACCCGTTTGTACGGGAAACAGAAATAAGCAGAAAGTATGTAGAAAAACGGTAAGAGACACAGTATTTATAGTGGTTCGGCTTATAATCCAGCCTACGTCCACTTTAATCTTTTTATCACTAGTTTGATTACAATTCTTTACAAGATCTTTCAATTACAACACACTTCAAGTGATAGGATATGTGAAACAAGTAGCTCAAGCTTTGATGTTGACAATCATCTTCAAATCCATGGTGAATGTGGATGATTCCTTCATGGAGTTCCTTTAGAAGTTTGTTGGATCTAAAAAGCTTTGAAGTCGTCTGGAATTCGGCAGAGTAATGGCGCTTGAAGAGAATGAGCCCAAAGGTCCTTTGCATGTTGGAGATGGTTTCATATTTATAGAGAGTTCTGGGCGGAAAAAGTGCTAAGTCCTAACTCGTGGCCGACTTAAGATAAGTCGTGTTCGACTTAAGGTAAGTCGTCCCCGGGTCACTGAGCCGAGTCTATGGCAGTTCCCCTTTTTTGAACCCATCCCTAAGTTCTAAGTCGTGTGCGAGTTATCTGGCTGCAATTGCTAATTTCCCTTCTTAAGTCGTATACGACTCTTTTTATGTCGTAAGTCGTAGTCGACTTAACCAATTGCAACTGGTTTAAAGCAAGTCTTAACTCGTAGACGAGTTAAGAGGTGTGTCTTTAGGTCGTATCCTCCTTAAGTCGTATAACTTCTTTAAGTCGTAAGGGTCTTAAGTCGTACAAACTGCAGTTATCATTAAGTCGCAGGCCATCAATTTCCTTAAGTCGTAAAGACCTTAAGTCGTTAGCTTTTCTTAACTCGTATGCCTGCTAACTCGTAGAAGATCTTAACTCGCAGAGGATTAACTCGTAGAGGCTTAACTTGTGGAAGATCTTAACTCGTACACTTGCTAATTTGTAGATATGCTAACTCGTAAAGGCTTATCTCGCAAGTAGCTTAACTCGGGTACTCCTTAACTCGTAGGCTGCTTATCTCGTAAGCTTGCTAACTCGTAGAGGTCTTTAAGTTGTAGGAAGTTGCTGACTCATGTATCCTTTAACTCGTACATGCCTTGAGTCGTACATGCCTTGAGTCGTACATGCCTTGAGTCGTACATGCCTTAACTCGTGGACCTGTTAACTTGTGAACGAGTTAGGGTTAACATTTGCCCCTCGAAGCACACGCTTAAATCGTAAGTCGTGTGCTTCGACTTATCATAACTCGGTCATGTCGTTTCAAATCCCAACCTTTCCAGATATAAAAGCCTGAGTCGTCCTTCTTCTCATCACTTAACCTTTTAAACTGCTTTCTGCCATTAACGCATCTTCAAGCTCTCCGAGGCGATTTCGACCCGATTCATCTCTGATTCTTTCTAGCATCAAACAATCGTAAGAGATCTTGCTTCAAACTTCGACCGTTAACCATTGTTACTTTATGTATTCAGTTCATCATCTTTGGTTTGCCCCATTCAAACCCTGCGAATTCTATTCGAATTGATTACCGATGAACTAAAATTCATCTGATTTGGCCTATGGTGATTCGCGCTTTGGGGCGATTCATAGTGTAACGAGTTAAGGTTGTCGCTGCTGAAGAAGCCAAGGATGAACAGGTTAAGAGATTTGAAAGGGAGGCGAGTTGGTCGAATAGGTTGAGTGATGATAACAAGGGATCGTCTCATATATGACTCGGCTTCTTCCATGTGACTTAGCGATTTCCATGAGCCGTAGCCGAGTTAAGACTTGGAGGATTTCTAGTTGTTTTGGATCAGAGCCTTTCTCCTGTTCCCCGAGTTACGACTTAGGACTTAGAGGATAAGCAGCTTGATGTGTTTGATGGCTGAGGATAGGAACGACTCATCCCTTGAGTCGGTTGCGACTTAGTACTTGAGTCGGTTTTGACTTAGCACTTGAGTCCGATACGACTTAGCACTTGTGTTCGATACGACTTAGCACTTGTGTTCGATACGACTTAGCACTTGTGTTCGATACGACTTAGCACTTGTGTTGTTTTTTTTTTTTTTTAGGATCTGCTTAAACCTTGAATTTGCAGTGATGTTGAACTGTTGAACTTTGATGCCTTCTTTTACAAATTACTTTGACTCGCAAGTTAACAACCTGTCCAATACAACATTTACAGAAAAACCGGGGCGAATATACTGCCATTGATCGCCCTCTTCGAATGACAGATTAGCTAACAACAGTCATTAAACTTAAACAGATTGTGTGAATGAAGTGCTCAACTTATTAACTTCAAGTAAAATACTAAAGCAATACTGAAATAGTCAATTAAAATTGACCAGCTCGCATTAATATTATACTTGAACTAAAGACTAACAAGTTCTGAAATTTTTGTAATCGATCAATCGTCGACTAGTTTTATTTCAGTTATATTTACTTGTTATTATTATTTTTTTATTAGTTTTTTGCACAACACTTCACACTTTTTTAGGAAACGTGCACCTTCATATTTGAATATCCAGTTGTTTGTGTAGAATGACTTCTCAGGAAGGTGATACAACAGTTCGGACTGGAGAGGTAACTGTTCTTCCGGCTCCACTGGTTAATCCTCCCGAAAGAGCTCCTACTTCACTATCATACAAAGTTTTTCGCCAGTTGTGTGCTCAGTTTGGTATCGTTGAATCAGATGCCATTCTTCCCGAAAGAAATAACACTGCCGATATAGCTCCTTCTGGCTTTGTGACAATTAACCGGCAAATGTGCCTAAGTGGAGGCATTCCTCCTTTCAATGACTTTTTCCAACAACTTCTCCGTCAACTGGCCATTGCTCCATCCCAGCTACACCCCAATGGCTATGCCATTCTAATGGGGTTGTGTGTGCTTTTTAGGAGAACACTTGATCGACTTCCAAGCTTTGGTGAAGTTTGTTATCTATGCTCTTTTGCTCGGACTAAGGATCATCCTTCCATTACTGTTGTGAGGAGCGCCCGAAACCGCAAACTGATTGTTGGCCTCCCTGATACTGCTCACGGGTTTTTAACCCAATTCTTCTATGTTCGTTGCCCTCCGGGGTTTTATGGTGTGTGGAGAGTTGGAAGTAAGGGCGTTCAGCTTTATTCCTGACACATGTTTTCCTTATAAAATCTTTTCATAGCCTGAGTAGTTAGATGTTAATTTCCCTTTTTACTTTTCAGCGCTTCCACCTCCTTCTAGAGACCCAGGCTATAAGCAAATTTTTGAAAGATTGAATGCTGTGCCAGTAGAAGAGAGGAATATAAAGTTTTTGCTGAGAGATGACTTTTTACATCAATACGGGCTTCTTCACTCTTCTCGCTATACTCAGCCTCATGAAGCCCCGACTGAAGTTCCCGATTCCCCGACTGAAGCATCAGATGCCCCCGTTACTATCGAACAATCTTCATCAAAAGAGTCTAACATCGAAGCTTCATTGGTGAAATGTTCCACCCCTACCGGCATTATGGGGTCATCTAGTAAGACGGCACTTGCCCCGATTGAGGAAGAAGAAGGACCTTCACAGCCTCTCGGGGGATTAGCTGATGTAGGAACTGAGAAAACAAGTCTCACCGAGCATGATGGTGACGATGTTTATGATGGGTTGAGCGACATAATAGTGACCTCACAGGAGCTTTTTAGAGATGACGTGTCTAAAACTATCTCTCCTATAATTGAGGCGACGTCCCTTCTTCGACTAACACCAACACAAACACCAACTCCTCATACCCAAGCTATCATCACCCCTACACCAATGAGTGGTTTGTAGCTTAATGCGCGTAGCTTGCACATCACACAACACTTAGGATTTTTCGGCATTTGTTCATATTTAACTTCTTTTCTTCGGAAGTTTCTAAGACTTGCTATTTTTGCCTTTTCAGATTCCTCTATGGGGCGCAGCGGCAGCGGTTCTTATTACAAGGACTTTCGATGCTACGGAGGGCGTGGCAGCTATGACTACAAGCAATACTATGCCGATCCCAGAGAAACCAATGAGCAGAGAGCTGCGCGAAAAGCTGAAGAGAGGAGAAGGTATGAAGAACGTCATGAGGGAGCGGGCACGCGACATGAATCCTTCCCAAGGGATGATGACTCCCATAAACGTAAAACGCACGATGATAGGGGGAAGAGCCATATTGAGGATTCGAGAAAGCGGACCAAACTTGGCGAGGAGCACGTGCCCGTGACATCTGAGAGACCTGGTGCCTCAGTTTCTATTGACATCCCTTCCAAATCTCCTGCTCTTGAAGGAAGTGCCATCCAAACACTTCTCAACAGGCCTTCATACCATGTTGAAAGGGGCCCCCCGACTTTGCAGAGCCGATTCCCGAACTGGTGTTTGAGGGGGGTACGCTTCGACCTTGATTTGGTCCCCATCGACAAAGAAGCTATGTACAGAAATCTCGATGCTGTCAAGCTTGATATCGATAGAATGTCTGGATGGCAAAAGCTGGTTGATGAACTTCAAAGAGTTAATCGGGCTAACATCGAAGCAATGCTGACCATGGAAAATGACAAATCAGAATGGCAGAAGATTCTTGATCAACACAACGCTGAGATGAAGGAGATAGCCGAATACAATGAAAAACTCGAAGCTGAAGTAAAGCAGCTCAAAGATGATCTTGCCTCTTCTACTAATACTTACACCCAAAGAGAAGAGGTATTGCAAAAACAAGTGCGAGATGCGCACGCCAGCCAGAGGGACGCTGAAGCTAAAGCTGAGAGGTTGGAACAAGCTGTAGAGAACCACCGCACTGATGTCACCCAGCTGCAGAATAAACTGAGCGCCCGGGACATGGAGATTGAAGCGCTAAAAGCCCAACTTGCTCAGACCGAAAAAGATCGAGATGAGGCCATGGCTGGCAAAATTGCAGCCGAAGAAACTGCTCAGACCATGGAAAACGATATCAATTCGACTTTATTCGATTTTTATTTACATTGTGTCTTGGGACGCGGCAGCCTCTCTTTTCTTGGTCCTAAGTATGAAATCACCCTGGCCGAGGTGTGGGAAGCTGCTCTTAACATGTTTAAAGACGCCGGGTATGGCGATGAAGATTTTGAGGCGCGTTACCTGGATGAGGGAGCTCGCGCTGCTCTTGCGAAGGGGCGAGAACAACTTGCCAGGATGAGAACTGGAATGGCGGAAGAGGAACGTTCTGGAAAGGAATTAACGCTTACTTCCTCTGTCCAACCTCCAGTTTCTCCTGTGGTTGACATCACGGGTTCTAGCTCCTCTACTCCGCCTGCAACTAAGACAGTAACTGAAACTACAAGTGCACAAGGCGGGGATGAAGGTGGTGAAAGCAACGAAGCACAGCGATATGAAATCAGCCTCAGAGATCCAACTACCCCAGGTAAACTTGACACCGGACCAGCCCAAGTGGTGAACTGCTCGTTCGCTCCTTGTGAACTTGACGATCTTCTTGATTATTTTTCAAATGTCAATGAATTCCCGACTTTTGATTATTCCTCAAATGTTAATGAATTCCCGACTTTTGACGAGCCGTCATCCCCTCTCTTTTCGAAAGATACTGATATTTTAAGTTTTTTCTCCTTTGTAGAGAAAGCACCGAGTCAAACTCAAGCTTCTTCTCCCCCGGTGATCCTTCCTCCATCTCTTCAAGTAGCGCCTCCTTCTGCCTCGCAACCTGGGTCACAAGAAGAACAAATAGAAGCTCTCCATGGCCTGGATGATCCCATTGCTTCGCAAGAGCAAAAAGATGAGGGACTTGAGGGAGGTGACATATCTCCGGAGCGGACTCCTTCTGACGATATAACTTTATCTAAACTTGTCACTCCAGGAAGTGAGTCTTCCTCAAAGAGGAGAAGGAAGCAAGGAGCATCAAGGAGGAGAGGGAAGATAATCACTGCCACTGAAGAGGAGCCAGAAGTTGGGCCAGCTGCGCCTACCTCTCCTTCCTCCCTTATACCCACTGGCCGACCTGAAAAGCTGATCATTCGGCCGGGTAAAGGGTCTAAAGGCAGCAAAAAGAAGTGAAGATCTTCAGTTTCTAGTTTTTTGTGTTTTGCATGTACTGGCCGAGAATTGTGCGGGTACCGGCCCCCGCTTTTCTTTATTTTGAAACCTGTACCTGCGTTGTAATTGAATAAAATGATTCCTCGTTTGTACAAACTTTTGTTTGAATTAAAGAATACATTTGTTATTCGTTTTGGCATGAGTTTATTTGATATTGCAGCGAGCTTATGGTATGTTACTTGAGCGTTACCTTTTGCTGGTTTAGTTATACCATATTGTGTGTAATTATACTATATTGCCCCCATTCCATAAGTATGCTGCAATATTCTATACCTCGAGGGGACTTACACTCTTATTTGCTAAAGAATAATTATTTTATTCTTTAAAGAAAATTTTATAGAGTACAACTCCCTTCGTATAAGTTTTTACGCTTGGTCGTTCGAAGAAATCACTTTTTTCTTTTGCTTATGTGCATATCTCATCAAGTGAATTCCTCTATGTGGTAAAGCGGACCTCTGAAGGGTACTTTAACTTCTTTTCTTTTTACGATCATTTCTCATAGTAGGCAAATTACTTTTCCTTTGAAAGTTAAAGTACGCTTTTGATGAGGATTTTTTTTTATAGAAAGTTGTACCTCTGAGGAGGGATTTTTTCACGTTTCAACACTTGGAAGTTTTATTTCAATCTCGGTGAAACGTGTACCTCCAAAGAGTTATGCTTTAGAAATCCTTTTCACGTTTCAACACTTGGAAGTTTTATTTCAATCTCGGTGAAACGTGGGTTTCCAAAGAGGTCTTTTTTCTTAATTGTGTTCCCGGGAGGGGGTTGTACCTCTGAGGAGGGATTTCTCACGTTCCAACACTTGGAAGTTTTATTTCAATCTTGGTGAAACGTGTACCCCCAAAGAGTTGTGCCTTTGAAGAAAGCCTTTTCACGTTTCAACACTTGGAAGTTTTATTTCAATCTCGGTGAAACGTGTGCTTTCAAGAAGGTCTTTGTTTTTACATTTCAACTTTGGTGAAGTGAAATTCCGAAGAGCGGCTGCTACACTTCAACTCCTGGCGAAATGGGCCTCCGAAGAGGGCTTTTATTTTGTTTACATTTCAACTCTGGTGAAGTGAAATCCCGAAGAGCAGTTATAACACTTCAACTCCTGGTGAAATGGGCCTCCGAAGAGGGCTTTTATTTTGTTTACATTTCAACTCTGGTGAAGTGAAATCCCGAAGAGCGGTTATAACACTTCAACTCCTGGTGAAATGTGCCTCAGAGAGGGTTTTCATCGCCTGGAAGTTACTCTCTCATGGTTGGAGGGTCATGACTCCTCCAATCTTTTTTGTTGAGTAGAGAACTTTCTTTTTTGTGGCATATGACCCATTAGAGGTCTTTTATTATCCGAAGAGTTGCGCCTCCGAAGAGGACTTGTGGCGCTGATGGTAGCTTTGGTTGTTCCTCTGTTCACTTGCTTATGCCTTTTCAGCGATCCTTTTTTTTTTTTTTTTTTTTTTTTTTTTCTTTTCAAGTTTTCATCCCCCTTTTTCTCACAAGTGGCTTGTTTAATCCAAGGAAGTGTACTTCATTGCCAGGCAAGTTCGTGAGAACGGGCACTAGCTTCCTAATTGGATGTTTGTTTGTTTAAACAATCTCAATTTATCAGCAAGGGCTCGTTCCTATCGAAATCATTAGCCGTTCAATTGAAGCATTTCCTATCTAGGATTTGAATTCGGGGTCTTTGTGACTTGAAATTTGTTTGTTGAATGATGGTGAGAATCGCTCGGTCTTATTATGCGCAAGTTTTATCTCCACTGTCTGCAAAAATTTAAATCGATATTTCAGCAATACATTTTGTGTATTTTTATATCGAAAACAAAGCAAACATATAATGATAATAAGGAACACAAGATTTATAGTGGTTCGGCCATGAAATTGGGCCTACATCCACTTTATATTCTTTCATTATTTACTTGCATCAGTTTCACAATTGCTTTCAATTACAGGAATCATACATTCATAATTCTTTTTACAATGTTTCAACAAAATTTTCAAGTAAAGTATGGACGCAAGTGATTGCTGTTCCATGCCCTTGGAATTTGATCTCCATCAACTGTGGTGAGCTTGAATGTGCCGTCAAGAAGTTTCTGACCTATCACATACGGTCCTTCCCAATTTGGCCCAAACACACCTGTCGCAGTCATAATTCTTTTTAGGACTAGATCTCCAATTTCAAAGCTGCGTTGACGAACTTTGGAATTGAAATGTCTGGCTATCCTTTGCTGATGAGCTGCAACTCTGAGGTTAGCTTCATCTCTTTTTTCATCAAGGAGATCCAGCGCTTCAAGTTGCAGCTTTTCATTTTCTGCTTGATTGAAATGGATTCTTCTGTGTGAAGGGACCTCTGTTTCAACCGGGATCATTGCTTCCGATCCGTATGCTAACGAAAAAGGAGTATGCCCAGTTGCAGTTTTGTGAGTAGTTCTGTATGCCCATAGTGCAAGTGGTAGTTTATCGACCCAACCACCTTTTGCTCTTTCGAGTTGCTTTTTGATGGTTGATTTGATGATCTTGTTCACTGCTTCCACTTGCCCGTTTGCCTGCGGATGAGCTACTGCCGAAAAGCTTTTCTGGATTTTGAATCGTTTGCAAAAATCCTGGAATTCCTCACTTTCAAACTGAGTACCATTGTCTGTGATTATTTTTTGAGGCACACCGTATCTGCAAATGATATTCTTGGTCACAAAGCTTATCACTTTCTTAGAAGTGATAGTAGCCAATGGTTCAGCTTCAGCCCACTTAGTAAAATAATCAACCGCAACAATAGCATATTTAATCCCTGATTTAGCGGTTGGTAGCGGCCCAATGAGATCCATTCCCCAAATTGCAAATGGCCATGGACTGATCATCTGTGTGAGTTCGGTAGAAGGTGCTCTAGGAATTTTGGCATATCTTTGGCACTTGTCACATTTTCGGGAGTAATCTGCGGCATCCCGATTAATTTCTGGCCAAAAATATCCGTATCGGAGAATTTTCTTTGCTAATGTTTGACCACCTGAATGATCACCGCATTCTCCTCCATGCACTTCAGTTAGGATTGTTTTGGACTCTTCCCGGGATACACATCGAAGCAATGGCATTGAGAATCCTCGTCTGTATAATTGACCATCCTGGATTATATATCGAGAAGCTTTTCTCAGTAGCTTTTGTCGTTCTTTAGAGTTTTCTGGTAAAGAGCCATTGAGTAGATACTTTGTTATTGGAGTCATCCATGATTCTTGCTCTTGCGACATACTCATAACCCAATCGATATCCATTTCATCAATGCTCGGATTTGACAAAACTTCCACTGGAACTAACCCTAAGGATTGGGCTTCGCCAGAACTTGAGTATTTTGCGAGAGAATCTGCTTTCATGTTTTCTTCTCGAGGAATATGACTTATCGTGTAATGGTCGAATTCACATAAAAGTTCCCAAGCCTTTGACACATAAGCGGGCAGATTTCCTCCTTTCGTTTGAAACTCCTTCTTGACTTGGCATACTATAAGCTGAGAATCACTGAAGATCTGTAACGCTCGAATGTTTAGTTCTTTAGCAATTTTCAAACCAGCGATCAGAGCTTCATATTCTGCTTCATTGTTTGTTGAAGGAAATTCTAATCTTAGCGCATAGCATAATGACCGGCCTTCAGGAGTTTCAAGAACAATTCCAGCACCTGAACAGTAATCATTTCTTGCGCCATCTACAAACAACTTCCATTGGGTTGGGGAGTTCTCGATTGTTTCTTCCTCGCTGTTACCCTTGTCTGTAAATTCTGCAATAAAATCTGCCAAAGCTTGTCCGTTGATCGCTTTTCTAGGATGATAAGTGATGTCATATTGGCTCAATTCAATATTCCACTTTAAAAGGCGGCCCGAAGTCTCAGGGCGAAACAAGACTTGCTTTAAAGGTTGATCAGTGAGGACTTTGATAGGATGAGCCTGGAAATATTGCCTCAACTTTCTTGAGGCAATCAATAGACAATAGGCGAGTTTTTCCAACTTGGAGTAATTCATTTCTGCCCCAGTGAGTCTTTTGCTGATATAGTAAACTGGATGTTGAATCCTTTTGTCTTCCCGTACCAGCGCTGCACTTAAAGCATGAGATGAAACTGCCAAGTATATAAGAAGATCCTCGCCATTGCCGGGCCTGGAAAGTATTGGAGGCGTTTCCATATGTTGAATCAATTCTTCAAAAGCTTTCTGGCATTCGGGAGTCCAGTCAAAGTTTTTCTTTCCTTTCTTTAGAGCGTCGAAGAATGGAATGCATTTATCAGTAGCTTTGGATATGAACCGACTTAAGGCGGCAATTTTTCCATTGAGACTTTGCAATTCCCTCTTTGTTTTAGGAGCTTTGACTTCTTTTAGAGCAGTGATTTGAGCTGGACTAGCTTCAATGCCCCTAGCGCTCACGATGAAACCCAAGAACTTCCCAGATTCTACCCCGAAAGAACATTTTAAAGGGTTAAGCTTCATTCCGTATCTTCGGAGAATTGCGAACATTTCTGCTAAGTGTTCGATGTGATCCACTGCTTTCTTAGATTTTACTAGCATGTCATCAACGTAAACTTCCATAGTCTTTCCCAACTGCGGTTTGAACATAGCATTAACCAGTCTTTGGTATGTTGCCCCCGCATTCTTCAACCCAAAGGGCATAACTCTGTAACAGTAAAGACCGACATCGGTGATAAAGCTTGTGTCCTTCTGATCTGGCTCATGCATCATGATCTGATTATATCCGGAGTAGGCATCCATAAAAGACAACAATTCATGACCCGCTGTTCCATCTACCAGTTGATCGATCCTGGGTAATGGGAAGCAGTCTTTGGGACAGGCCTTGTTTAGATCTGAAAAGTCGATGCACACTCTCCATTTACCATTGGCTTTCTTAACTAGCACTGGATTTGAAACCCAATTTGGATAGGTAGATTCTCTGATGAAATTATTCTCCATGAGCCGGTCAACTTCCTCTTTCAATGCTGTCGACCTTTCTAGACCTTGGATTCTTCTTTTCTGCTTTACTGGCGTGAACTTTGGGTCAATATTCAGAGCATGTACCGCAACTTCTGGGGATATTCCGCACATATCGGCATGGGTCCAAGCGAAAACATCCAGGTTTGCTTTCAAAAAAGATATCAAGGCATTCTGAACTGACACATTAAGTTGTGAACCCACATTCAGCACCTTGTTTGGGTCCTTCAGATCAACGGGCACCGGTATCGTTGTTTCTGCTGGTACCACCCTACTCTCCCCCGCACTGGCCTTTCTAGGATCCATCACTTTTCGTGCCCCGCTATGCTCGCCAGTGCAGGGTCCGCCCTGTAGTTGCTATAGGGTTGGTGTTTTGATGCGGATTGGGGTTGCCGCATCTTTCCCCATTTCTCTCTTCCTTGTTTCTCGCAGCTCTGTCATATAACATTCTCGCCCAGCGTTCTGGTCTCCTTTAATAACTCCTACCCCATTGTCTGTAGGGAATTTAATAGTAAGACACCATGGGGCAAGGACAGCTTTGAATGCAGCAAGAATAGGTCGACCAAAGAAAGCATTATAAGCAGAAAATTCATCTACTATCACAAAAGTCTGCTTGCGAACTACTTTTCTTTCTCCTTCTCCGAGTTCCACAAGCAAGTCAATGGTTCCTACTGGTTGCTTTGGCTCCCCAGTGAAGCCAACAATCTTCTGAGATGAGGCTTGCACATCCGCCATCGGGATTCTCATCTGGTCAAACGTTTTCTTGAAGAGGATGTTGCAAGATGCGCCGCAATCAATAAGAACTCTTCTGACAATAGCCGGTCCAATACCGGCCGAGATGACTAACGGGTCCAAAGTAGGGGCCTCAATGCCCGTGGAATCTCTAGCCCTGAACACAATATCATCATTAAAAGTCCTTTGTTGTTTCAGGGGTGTAGAGTCCTCTAAAACAAAGACATTCTCTTCAGTTGGCATATGTTTCAGAGCTCGAGTGTACCTCTCCATTTCACCCCAGCTTCTGCCTGCTGGGTGGGGTCCTCCTGTGATGACATTAATAACTGGCCTTCCAGATTCATGTCCTGCGGCCTTCTCATTTGTCCTGGGCTGATGAGCAAGAGCTTGTTGCCCCTGACTTGACGAAGCAGGATCATTACCACTCTTCTTCACAAATTGCTGCAGCTTATTTTCTCTTAGCAATTCTTCGATTATATTTTTCAATTGACGGCAGTCGTCTGTGCCATGACCAGGCTGATTATGGAAGCGACAGAACTTCCCACTTTGCACAGCTTTTCTTCCGGTTCTGAGAACAGGAGGTTTGGGATACTCAAAAGAATCTTTTGTAGCCAGGTAGATGCGCTCTGGTGTTTCTAACAAAGGAGTATATTCTGATGGCTTGAAGGATCGAGGCTTCTTCGAATTGTGTTGTTTCCTTCCATCATTATTTTCTCTTTTCTGTCCCACAGATCCATTCTTACGTGGCGCAGCAGTGTTGTCTTCAGCTTTCTCTACTGTTGCCTTTGCCGGGACAGGACGGCTTTCCAAACGCATGAATTCATCCGCCTTTTTGTAGAACTTTTCCAGAGAATTTGGCTCCTTCATGTTCAGCCACTTTCCGAATTCACTTGACTTATCAATAGCTCTCATCAAATAGGTCAAGACCATGCGGGGTTCTGCATTATCCACCTCAGCTAACGCTATATTAAAGCGATTTAAAAAAGACTTGATAGTTTCCCCCGGATTCTGTTCCAAACCGGATAACGACATGATGTCTTTTGCCTTTGAAGCATATAGCCTAAATTGCTCTTTAAATTTCCTGGTTAGGTCTGAAAACTGATCGATGGACCGGACAGGTAGTTTTGTGAACCAAAGCAGAGCTACCCCTTCCAAATACACAGGAAAATAGCGGCATTTTATCTCGTCAGAAGCTCTGGCACCTGTCATGTGCCAATCATATTTGTACAGGAACTCATTTGGATCACTTGTCCCTTTGTAAGCTGGAATGGTCGGAGGGACGAACTTCCTTGGGAATTCAGCTTTTAGGATCTTTTCAGTAAACGGAGTCTTGCTCGGAGCGAAACCCCACTCTTTCTCATCTTCGACCCTTTGCATACTTTCTTTCATAATCTGTCGAACCATACCAGAAAGATATTCTTCGTCATTCCTATTTCTGGATCCTCCAGCCTCAGGCAATGTCTGTTCAAAGGGGCTAGCAGCCCTTTCGGGAATGTTTCTAGTTTCAGCATCATGGACATTACCGACAAAGTTCCTTTCATTATTCGCAGGTTGACGGTTTGCCCCGAGCAGATCGTTTAACCTATTCAGAATCAGAGCATTCTGAGCATTCTGAGCTTCCAATTGCGCGTTCTGGGCATTTATTTGCTGATTCAACCCAAAGATAGCAGCGTCCAATTCCGCTTTTGAAACTCCAACAGCTGGAGTGGCTTGATTTGGTGTTGGGGAAGTGGAGGTTCCCTCTTGAATGTTTGCAGATCTCACAGATTTACTTTTCCTTCCAGGAGCCATGATTTCGGATAGACTTCTGGTTCTTAAAGAAACTCTATCTACAAATCTTTCTGAAACAATGATGATAGATGTCCTGAGTTCAATTCTCAGTGAAAGCACCAAAATGTTAACGAAAAAATTTAAACGCTAACACCCTGGTGTATAAGATGTGATTGTGAAAGCACCACCCGTTTGTACGGGAAACAGAAATAAGCAGAAAGTATGTAGAAAAACGGTAAGAGACACAGTATTTATAGTGGTTCGGCTTATAATCCAGCCTACGTCCCCTTTAATCTTTTTATCACTAGTTTGATTACAATTCTTTACAAGATCTTTCAATTACAACACACTTCAAGTGATAGGATATGTGAAACAAGTAGCTCAAGCTTTGATGTTGACAATCATCTTCAAATCCATGGTGAATGTGGATGATTCCTTCATGGAGTTCCTTTAGAAGTTTGTTGGATCTAAAAAGCTTTGAAGTCGTCTGGAATTCGGCAGAGTAATGGCGCTTGAAGAGAATGAGCCCAAAGGTCCTTTGCATGTTGGAGATGGTTTCATATTTATAGAGAGTTCTGGGCGGAAAAAGTGCTAAGTCCTAACTCGTGGCCGACTTAAGATAAGTCGTGTTCGACTTAAGGTAAGTCGTCCCCGGGTCACTGAGCCGAGTCTATGGCAGTTCCCCTTTTTTGAACCCATCCCTAAGTTCTAAGTCGTGTGCGAGTTATCTGGCTGCAATTGCTAATTTCCCTTCTTAAGTCGTATACGACTCTTTTTATGTCGTAAGTCGTAGTCGACTTAACCAATTGCAACTGGTTTAAAGCAAGTCTTAACTCGTAGACGAGTTAAGAGGTGTGTCTTTAGGTCGTATCCTCCTTAAGTCGTATAACTTCTTTAAGTCGTAAGGGTCTTAAGTCGTACAAACTGCAGTTATCATTAAGTCGCAGGCCATCAATTTCCTTAAGTCGTAAAGACCTTAAGTCGTTAGCTTTTCTTAACTCGTATGCCTGCTAACTCGTAGAAGATCTTAACTCGCAGAGGATTAACTCGTAGAGGCTTAACTTGTGGAAGATCTTAACTCGTACACTTGCTAATTTGTAGATATGCTAACTCGTAAAGGCTTATCTCGCAAGTAGCTTAACTCGGGTACTCCTTAACTCGTAGGCTGCTTATCTCGTAAGCTTGCTAACTCGTAGAGGTCTTTAAGTTGTAGGAAGTTGCTGACTCATGTATCCTTTAACTCGTACATGCCTTGAGTCGTACATGCCTTGAGTCGTACATGCCTTGAGTCGTACATGCCTTAACTCGTGGACCTGTTAACTTGTGAACGAGTTAGGGTTAACAGATACTAAGAGGGATGTTGGCTTGTGGGTTAGGCAGTGTGCAAACTGTTGACAAGTGAAGGCCGAACATCAGAAGTCGAGTGGGTTGCTTCAACATTTAGAGATTCTAGTATGGAAATGGAATTCGATATCCATGGATTTTATAAATGGATTACTAAGGTTTAATAGGGAAAATAAAAGTATATAGGTCATAGTGGACAGGTTGACCAAGAGTTTCCATTTCGTTCCGGTAAAGTCAACCATGATGACACCTGTTTTAGCTAAGTTGTTTATGAAGAACATAGTTAGACTACATGAGATTCCTAGTAGTATAATCAGCGACAGTGATGCTTTGTTTATTAGCGAATTCTAGAAGAGTCTATAAGATGTAATAGGCAGCAAGCTTAAGATGAGTATTGCATATCACCCTCGGACAGATGGGAGGATAGAGAGAGTCAATAAGGTACTCGAGGATTTACTAAGAGCTTGTGTATTGGATTTTGGTGGATCTTGGGAAGATCACCTACATTAAGTGGAGTTTTCCTATAATAATAATTATCAGACTAGTATAGGAATGGCGCCTTTTGAAGCTTTGTAAGGAAGGCCATGCAAATCAACGGCATGTTGGTTGGAGACTGGAGACAAATTGGTCTTAGGTCCAGATCTAGTTAGAAAGGCGATAGAGAAGATTGAGTTAATTCGAGAAAGGATGAAGGAAGCTCAGTCCAGGCAGAAAAGTTACATAGATAAGAGGCATGAAAAACTAGAATCTTAGCTGCAAATAAGGTTTTCACTAAAGTATCATCGATGAAGGATGTGGTATGATTTAGAATGTCAGAAAAACTATCCCCGAGATATGTTGATCCATTCCATATTATAGAGAGGATTGGAAAGCTCACATACAGAGTAGAGTTTCCAAGCAATATGGCAGGTTTCCATAATATTTTTCACGTATCTCATCTTCACAAGTATGTATATGATCGACAGACTAGTATTCCTCCAACAAGGTTGGAAGATTTGAGAGTAGTGCCTAATTTGACTTTCGTTAGACAACCATTTCGGGTTATAGTGAGAGATGAGAAAAGATTGAGAAACAAGACAGTCAAATTGGTGAAAGTTCAGTGGAGCGATAACAAGAAGGATTGTACTTAGGGGACGGAAGACAAAATTAGAGATACTTATCCTGATCTTCTATGAGGGTATGTCTATATTAGCTTTATATGGATAGTTGCTAGACAGGTAGGCTAGTATGGTTGCTAGGGGTTGTTATAGATGATTGTTATGTTTAGTATTTAGTCCTTACTAAATTTTGAGGACGAAATTCTTTAAGAAGGGGAGCCTGTAACACCCTTAATTTTGATAACATTATTCGGGAGATTTAATTAGATAAATTAAGTAGAACAATATAAATAATTAGAGTGGTAAGGGGATTGAGATTTGAAAATAAATCTAGGGGCCGAACTTAATTAAATAAATGGGCTACAAATGGTTATATTTGTTAATTAATTAACACAAGGGTATTAGGGTAATTGTCGCATAATTCCATCACCCTTATATTCTCATACCTTAACCATTCACGTTCATTTTGACAAAATAAAAACAAACGTAAGAAAAGAAGGGAGCCGTCCATTACTAGGAAAAAAGTAGAAGAAGAAAAATTCAAGTAAAGCTTAGGATTCAAGCTAGGGGAAATTATTCTCAATTCTATCTCCTTATCCTAATCAAGGTGAATAATAATTTATACCATCTCTATTTTATTTTTATGATCATTTATTTTTAGGTTGAAGATTAAATCCATTTTAATTATGATTTGGATGATGATATGCTTGGATCATAACATGTTTGATTTAAAAAAAAAATGTTTAGATAGGTTATAGTTTTAATGGTAAAACCAATTATAATTGATTTTCGAATGCCATGAGGAATTTATATGTTACGTTAAACATGATTTTGGAGTGGGTTTTTAATTTTCATGCTTTCGAAAGGCAGGTGCCCAGAGTATTGGAAAGAAGATTTTAATGCTTTCGAAAGGAAGTTTTCCAGTGGTTTCGAAAGTAATGTTTTAAGGTTTCGAAAGCCTTAGTTTTCAAAAAAAATAACCCAATCCCTATTTTTAAAGGAAAACCATCGCATAATAAATGAGTTTTGAAATGATTTAAATATAGAGTTTTTGAAGAAGTTTTCCTTGATTAATAGGTTAAAGGGATTGACCAAGTTTTATATAAAATGATTCAAGGATATTAAACCAAGGTGTTGTAATATTATGTTATTATGTTTACTTCTTCACACACACACACACAAATATGTATGTATGTATGTATGTATATTCACATTGTAATGGACCCACAACTATATTTTGGGGAAGGGCATAATAAAACGCTAGGTAAACCTAATAGTGAATATAAATTAAGTTAACTTCTGAATGAGCAGAGTTGCATCAGGAAGTCAGATAGACCAGAATATATGATGCTTAAATATTGATGAAAGAAGTTGTCAGGTAGACAGGTTCACAGTAACCCATGAAAAGTACGTATAGGAAAGTTATTGGCAGAAGCCAATGGATTCATTGTAAATCCATGAAAACTATGATTAGATTGAGTTATTGGCAGGGGCCAACATGATGTTATGAACCCATGAAAACTAAATCCGAATTAAGTTATTGATAGATGTCAATAGGTTCCTAGTAAACCCATGAAAACTAGGATAAGAGGGAACCTAATGAAGTTACCAGTAGGTTCAAGAAGGACCCATGAAACAATGATGTTATTGGCACGGGCCAATAGGTTCTTAGTGATCTCATGAAAAATATGAAATATGATGAGTCCTTAAATTTAAATAGGTTAATAGTTAGCCCATGAAAACTATGAAACTGGACAGGAAGTTCATAAACCTTAAACGGGTTATTAGTCAGCCCATGAAAACAAATAGGTTAATAGTTACCCTAGAAACTATAATTGAGACAGATGGCCAAAATGAATGGAGATGGATAATCCATGAGACGACCCGAACTCGATGCCCGACAAACAACATCGAAATCTGAATCGCTGGAGCTTGCAACAACATTAGATGATAAACAGCACAGTGGAAACAAAAGATGATTACATTGATATACAACATAGATAAAATGGCAGATACATCATTGATACAACAACCCAACACCATCAGAGAATGTATATAACACAACACCACAGCAGAAAATATATCGACATGAGCAAAGTCTTCAAGAGAATCCAATACTGCAACTCCAAACCAAAACTCCAAAGCCAAAGCTCTAAACTTCAAGCTCGAACCACCATCAAGCTGAACGTGTAGCAAATGCGATCCCGAACGCAATTGCCAAACCAAAAACTTCAAAGATCCAAATACTGAAGAAGATTTCCAAATGCTACCAAACCAAAGACTTCAAAAGCTACCGAGTCTATACCTATTATTCGATTATCTAAAAAACCCAACTCTAGACTGCCTATGTGGAAAATTGTGGGCACCCAGAGTTTAGGAAGGGAACAATAAACTACGGGTCAGTCATGCGACTGGTATGAGCAAACAAAAACAGTTTATCTTTAAAACAAACAACAAAAGAATTTAAAATTGAAATCCGTAATGTTTTATGGAAAATAAAACTACCATAAGGCCTCCCAGCAGACACACACCATGCAATCATACACTTGGAGGAGATTTCTCCTTATGATAGTCTAACAGGCTTATTATGAAAAATCTTTTTTTTGTTGATATTATTATTAGTGCATAGTGGAAAACATTTCGAAAGTATAATATTAATCTTAACCAGCATAGGACCATTATATTATGCCAGCTATGCTACCACCTGAGGTGGCAGGTTATACAATTGCAATCGCAAAGGTCGCATATTGGTGATTGGATTTCCAACAAATGGTCAGGCTAAGGAACTTCCTATTGCCACATGGGTACGCCTCTGGAGGAATTCCCCGAGAACCTACCCGAATCTCTGCCTACACAAGGCTGGTTTACCACTTCCCAGGAGTAACACCTAAAGGTATGCCATCCCCAGTCATTTGCGACGTTTAGCCAAGGATCCTCAACCACAAACCAACAACCACACAGTAATAAATTTACAATGTCCACATGAGTTAAGTATCTGGGCTCCATACCATGATACCACCCTTTTCCAAAAGAAATGGACATACCTTAGCGGTGCGAGCCCTACAACCTTGCCGCATCTTTCCTGTTTCGACCATTTTCGGGGTGTGAGGTCCTGATGCAGTCTCTTGCACAAAGCTACGCTTTTTCACAAAGCCTTGCTTTGATCAACAAATGATCAGCGGCACTTCGTATGCCACATTACCAAATTGGGAATGTATCACTAGTAGCCATCAACTACATAGCCTCTGAGCTCGTACGTCTTAGAGAAGGGTGTTAAGCTAAGAGAATAAATTATCTGCCACCAAACAGGAATGTATTTGACAGAAACCAGCTTTACATCTCAAAGTGTAACGTCATACACACATCCATACAAGTATATTCCGGGTTCGAACAGAATCGAAGGCACTTCCAAAGAAGCCCTTGCACTCTGGGTATTCACAATCCCGATCGGACTCCCCAACACATATGGAGATCTCTATACCACAGCTACTCAGTGCAGAGTCAATCGATGGGTAATCCTTTCGCTCTCGAAAGTACCCAGTCTTCACCAACGGTCTTCAAATGTTATCCATAACGTCGTATCATTATTCAGAATGGGTTATATGACACAAGGTCCTCCCCTGGCTAAACCGAGTAATGAGCGCAGTATTTAAAAACATATGGATATTGGGATTTCAGTTAAGTCACAACTTATTACCCAAAACAAATGTTTTAAACAAATTACCATTTTAGATCTTTTTAAACAAAAAATTCACTTCACAAAGTTCACCCTTCTTTCACAAAGATTCATTCACAGATTTCAAAACAATTTCAATTTCAAATTGGATTAACTCATCCAATCTTTAAATCAAAGATTTAATTCATAGCTTCAAAACCATTCCCAAAGATTCATTCATAACCCGGAAAACAATTTTCATTTCAAACTTGAAATCCCTTTAACACAAATTGGAAATTTTTTCCTTATATGAAAGCTTTTATTATTTGAAAACAAATAGTTTTCATTTCGAAAAAATTTGATTTCATTTGTACAAGTTAAAGCCCTTGGGTTAAATTCAAATTCCCAAAACAATACTTTTAAAATGTTTTAAAACTCATATAACTTGTATAACCTTTTTAAACCATAATTTCCAAACATAGAATTCAATTTCAAATCTTGAATTCAAATTCAATTCAAATTATTTAAATTTCAAACTTTATCAAGTTATTCAAAATAACTTTTATCTTCAAAACCCCTTTTCAAAAGCTTTTCATATTTAATCCAATTCCATTTCCAAAATCATTCGGATTCAAAATTCAATTTTTAAAACCATTTCAAAAATCTATGACTTAACCAATTTCCTCGTGCAATCATATTTGTATGTATAGTGTAGTCCGGGGGTTTTACACAATAGCGCAACATCTCAATTATCACAGATTCAAGCACATCAGTTTATAAATAAGCGGTATAAACCTATAACGCTTATCTTCCATTCATAGATCCACAGATAAATAATATAAAATTTATCATAGACAAATAAATTACATTATCACAGCTTGAATTAAAACAATTCATATCACAAAGCATCACATCATAGAGATATTAAACAATTCAACGTTCAATTGAATTCAAACATCTATAAGTCAGATTAATTAATCCTCTGATTAATTTAAATCAGATAATTACTCATGAATAAATTACTAATCCCGGTTAATTAATCATTACTTAATTACAAATCATTTAATTAATTACCCTTCAATTATTTATTAATTAACCTTAATTAATAAACTAATTAATCCTTTAACTATTAATTAATCAACCTTAATTAATGAATTAATTAATATTTATTCATTAAATAATTAACCTTCAATTATTTAGTTATCCTTTAAATTAATTATCCTTAATTAATTAATAAATTAGTTAACCCTTAATTAATTACCATTTAATTAATTATCCTTTATTAGTTACAATAATTAATTAACCTTAAGTTAATTACACAATTAATCAACCCTTAATTAATTACCATTCAATTAATAAAATTACAATAAGTGATTATCCTGAATCACTTTTATTAATTAACTATTCTTTAATTAACAATTAATTAGTCTTAATTACTTAACTAATTAATTTCAAATTATAAATTAATTTATCTTAATTAATTAACCCTAATTACTTGATTAAATTGTTCTTAATTATTAACTAATTAACCACTAATCACCTAATTAATTAATTACTAGTCACTAATTAATTAATATTTAATTATCTAATTAATCAACCTCTAATTATTAATTAACTAACCTTATTTATTTAATTAAATTAATTCTTAATTAACAATTAATTAATCCATAATTAATTAACAAAACCTTTATAAATCAATAAACCTTATAGTTATTAATTAAATTAATTATACTTAAAATAAATTAATCACTAAAACCTTAATTAACTTTCAAGATAAAACATTTACATTAATTACTTAACTTTAATTATCACATGTTTAAAAACATTTCGTCTTAATTTATATTTAATTTCTTTTTAAAACTTAAGTTTTTAAAATACTTAACATTTCTCAAATTTAAGTTAACGAAGCATAAATTTTTTAAATCAAAATAGTTTAAACATAATAGTTTAAATCAGTTTTAAGTTTAAATTTTAAAATTAGCTTTACAAAACTTTTAAAAACATTTTCACATTTTACTACGGGTTTGACCCTCCACTTACTCGAGACCAGACTCGAGTTTCCCTCTCCTTCCATTTCTTCGTCTTCTTGTTTTTTTAGGTTTATGTTTTAAGTTAAAAACAAAATAGGAAAGTCCATACTCACAAAATCGGGTTCCTACCCGAGACAACCTTCTTCCCACACGAGTACCCCTTCGAGTTACTCACTAACCAAATACCCAGACATGAAACCGACGCCACTGTGCACGTGCATAGATCAACCACACCTCCGCTACCTACGACGACACCATGCACACCTTGAGGATCGACCACCCAATCGATTCCAACCCTCAATCAAACATCACGAAGCCCAAAACTAAATCGAGTCTTCCAGTCGAAACTGGAAACTCACATCCTCATCAGAAACCACCTCGTCAAAGAAATTCCGACCACCAGAACCACCGTGGCTTCGCCCACATCTACGTCCACATCTCAAGCACGTCCCCTTCAAGTTTGGCCTAGCTCGATGCCTCGATGATGGTGAAAATCCCAAAACCAGACACTCAACTTCGCAACCCTTAAACCCTAGTTTCCACTACGGCTGACGCCATGACCATCGATCACCTCCATCACCATTTTTTCGGATCTCCTCAGACGACAACTCAACTTTGACAAAAACTCGGATGTCGAATGATCACCTAGTCACCTGAATTCGCTCAAACTCCCATTTCTGATCATTACAGAAATGCAAACCCAAACGAAAATTCAAGATTTTTGTTGTAAAATTCCAATTTTCTAGTGACAATTCAAGTGGCAAACTCGAATCAGCAAAATATATTGATTGATTTTTAACACTTTTACACATTTCACTATTTTAACTTAAATCCAGAAGGTTTTCAAACTTATTTTGTTTGAATACAAATTTTAAACTATAATTTATGTTTTAAACAATCATATTGTACTTGAATTTCAAAGTCTAACCATGATCAGAAAAGAGATTTAAATTTTGACTTGTTTTTAAACTCTGTATTTTTCAAAACAGAGGAGAATAGGCACGCTTATACGCACAGATCATACACACACACGCACACATATATACAAAGATTCACATTTATATACATACACATGCAAGCACAATATCACCCAAAAATCACATGCACAGATTGAGTTTAACTTAAGGCTTTAGAAAATATATTTACTCACCTGGATCACTTGAAAGAAGAGAACATGAATGATGTTTGAGCCTAGAACTTGAATCCTGACTTGCTTCAGGATTTTGAAATCATAAAAGATTGAGTTGAATTACTTCTAGGTTTTTAAATTGTAGTTTGATTTTCTTTGATTGCTGTTTGAATCTTGGTTCCCAACTTTGAAAGCTTTTGAAACTAAGATGTTTTCAGGTTTGGTTGTATCCTTGTTTATGGTTTTTTTTGTATTTCCTGAGATAATCCCTTTTTTACTCTTGATCAGGTTTTGGTTTTGTTTTCTTTTAAACCTGGTTTGTTTTTTAGCTTTGATTGATTTTTTTTAATTTTGTTTTTAGAGAGGATGAAATGTTTATATAACTTTATTTTCAAATCTTTTTATTCATTTTCTCTCACATAAAAACTAGAACGACACTTGTAATATGCATGTTAGAATTTAGTTACAAATGTTAATACATGGCCTCATTTATTTACAAATGTCGTAGGTAATGTATTTTTATAGTTTAAACCCTTACTTAATAATTTATTTGTTACTTGTAAATTTCAAACCATATTTATATATGTATTATGTATTTATTATCTCCTATTTTACACTTATGCTTTTATAACTTATGTCATATAATTTAAACACTACAAATAATGTTTTGAATATAACTTTATATCATATTTCTTATTTAAATAAATATATTTTCTTTATTAATCATTTACATAATCTTTTAAAGATAAATGGTTTTTAAAGTTTAATTACACATGAATAAATATACTAGAGTTTCATTCTCAATTAGCCTTTGGAAAAATTTATTATATCAAATTCAAAACATCATTTTTAAATCAAAATGCATATTTAATAAAATTAGAAACAAATTCCCATTAACTTAAAAATAAAATCTTAAATCCAATTTATTTCCAATATATTTATTTTTGAATTTCCAAATACAAATTTCAATTAAAAATTAATATATGTGTGTATATATATATATATATATATATATATATATATATATAAACTACTAATATTTTATTTTGGATAAACTCAATTTAATTCACAATTTAATTTCAAAAATTAAATTAATTATCAAATTAAACTTGGCTACAATCTAAGAGTGTTACAGATTCCCCCTTAAGAAAATTCGTCCTCGAAATTTACCAGGGAGACCACCAAGAAAAGATGAAAGATAGAGAAATATTTTTCCTGATCAAATTGAATATCTATTCTGCATTTGGCTTATCAAATCAAAATATCAACAATAAATATGAGAACGAACTCATACAATATCTTACAAGATACTCGGGTCATTAGGATCTACGAAATATGCAGGGGCACTGGTTAGTTCGAAGGAATAACTAACCATTCGTAGAATATATCGAAACCCAATGAAACAGACAAAATAGGTTCGACTACGTTTTCAGATTCAAGATTTAACTCATTTACGATTTTCCGAGGAATAAAACTATGTGTATCTCCCACGTCGATCAAAACTCGAATTTTTTTATCCTAAACGAGAAGATTACCTTCTAAAATTCCTTTTCCTTTATCAGCCTTTGAGGTTAAAGGATCATCTTTGATTGTATACACCTTCGCTACTTGAGCTTGCTTCAATGGTGGGCAATCCTTGGTCCTATGTCCTGGCTTGTGGCAGTAATAGCATTCCCTTGATTCCTATTCTGGCTTCAAAAATGGCTCTCTCTTTCCTTGCTTCCAGGGGTTCTTGCAATTGTTCGAGTAATGGCCTTTCTCCAAACAATTGAAACAAGTTACATCTTTCACCTTGTTATCCTGTGTATTCTTCTTTTCTTTGCCTTACCATGGTTTCTTTCCACCGAACTTCCTTTTTCTCCAATTCAGATCGCTTACATTTCCCTTTTCCTCTAAAACTTCTTGTTTATCTAGAGTGGCATATCGATAGCCATATCTATTAGATCAGAAAAAGATTCCTTTACGTGAGCAGTCATCCTTTCGTGGAACTTCTTGTTCATTCCCTGAATAAACTTTTCATTCTTTTTCAAAGGTATATTCACCAACTCCGGACCAAAACAAGATAGTTCGTTGAATTTGTTAAAGTATTCCTCAAACGATAAGCTTCCCTACTTCAAATCTATGAACACCTGGTACATTCTGGAGATACCAGCAGATGGCATATATCGCTGCTCGAACACTTCCTTGAAACGACTCCAAGTAAACTCATCCGCCGGCTCATCAACCGTAACTGTCTCCCATCAAGCTAAAGCCTCTTCCTGGAGTTGACAGGAAGCTATCAATCGCATCTGATCATCTTCCAATTTTAGTCCTTTGAAAATCCTTTCGCACGATCGAATCCGGGCTTGTGCTTCGATAATGGTTTCCTTGCTAGTGAATGGCTTTCCACCAAGTCTAGAAAAACTTCGATATGAACCAGCCAGATTCGGCTGAGGTTGAGTGGGAATAGCTGCTTCCGTTGTTGCAGGGACTTGACCAGTTGAAGTGGTACTTCCCCGTCCTCTACCTTGTCCTCTTCTTCCACTCATTCTCACTATCTGTAAATAGTAAGAAAACCGATTTAGGCTTTCGGACGAGATATCCTAGGGAATAACAAGAGTTAAAGAAAATAGACTGAGTAATTTGGGTTTTCGGTTTCACGGTTTGTGCTCATTCTAGGGTATACTTCACCATATCTCTAATGAGCCATCTAATGTGTTACACTCCGTAGCTAAAGTTCTTACTCAACCTTTATCTCTGATACCACTTGTGACGACCCGAACTCGATGCCCGACAATCGACATCGAAATCCATATCGCCGAGCTTATAACAACATCAGATGATAAACAACACAACGAAAACAAAGGATGATGTCATTGATATACAACACAGATACAATGGAAGATACATCATTGATACAACAACCCAACACCATCAGAGAATTTATATAACACAACACCATAGCGGAAAATATAACGACATGAGATAAGTCTTTAAGAGAATCCAATACTGCAATTCCAAACCAAAACTCCAAAGCCAAAGCTCTAAACTTCAAACTCGAACCACCATCAAGCTGAACTTGTAGCAAATGCGGTCCCGAACGCGATTGCCAAACCAAAAACTTCAAAGATCCAAAAATTGAATAAGATTTCCAAATGCTACCAAACCAAAGACTTCGGAAGCTACCGAATCTATACCTATTATTCGATTATCTGAAAAACCCAACTCTAGACTACACGTGTGGAAAATTGTGGGCACCCAGAGTTTAGGAAGAGAACAATGAACTCCGAGCCAGTCATGGGACTGGTATAAGCAAACAAAAACAGTTTACCTTTAAAACAAATAACAAAAAGAATTTAAAATAGAAATCTGCAATGCTTTATGGAAAATGAAACTACCATAAGGCCTCCTGGCACACACACCATGCAATCGCGCACTTAAGGGAGATTTCTCCTTATGATAGTCTAACATGCTTACTATGCAAAATCTGTTTTTTGTTGATATTACTATTAGTGCATAGTGGAAAATGTTTCGAAAGTATAATATAAATCTTAACCAGCATATGTACCATTATATTATGCCAGCTATAGCTACCACCTAAGGTGGTATGTTATACAATTGCAATCGTAAAGGGCACGTATTGGTGATTGGATTTCCAAAAAATGGTCATGCTAAGGAACTTTCTGTTGTCACATGGGTACGCCACTGGAGGGATGCCCCGAGAACCTACCCAGATCTCTGCCAACACAAGGCCGGTTTACCCCCTTCCTGGGAGTAACACCTAAAGGTATGTCATCCCCGATCGTTTGCGACCTTTATCCGAGGATCCTCAACCACAAAGCAACAACCACACAGTAATATATTTACAGTGTCCACATGATTTATGTATCTAGGCTCCATACCATGATACCACCCTTTTACAGAAGAAATGGACATACCCTAGGGGCACGAACCCTGCACCCATGCCGCATCTTTCCTATTTCGACCATTTTCGGGGTGTGAGGTCCTGATGCAGTCTCATCCACAAAGCTATGCTTTTTCACAAAGCCTTGGTTTGATCAACAAATGATCAGCATTACTTCGTATGCTACATTACCAAATTAGGAATGTATCACTAGTAACTATCAACTACATAACCTCTGAGCTCGTACATCTTAGAGAAGGGTGTTAAGCTAAGAGAATAAATTCTCCACCACCAAACAGGAATGCATTTGATAGAAACCAGCTTTACATCTCAAAATGTAAAGTCAGACACACATCAATACAAGTCTGTTCTGGGTTCGAACAGAACCGAACGCACTTCCAAAGAAGCCCTTGCAATCCAGATATTCACAATCCCGATCGGATTTCCCATCACATATGGAGATTTCTATACCGTAGCTACTTAGTGCAGAGTCATTCGACAGGTAATCCTTTTCTCTCAAAAATACCAGGTCTTCACCACCGATCTTCAAATGCTATCCACAACGTCGTATCATTATTCGAAATGGGTTATATGACACAAGGTGCTCTCCTAGTTTAACCGAATAATGCGCGTAATATTTAAAAACATATGGATATTGGGATTTCAGTTAAGTCATAACTTATTACCCAAAACAAATGGTTTAAATAAATTACCATTTGAAATCTTTTTAAACAAAAAGATTCACTTCACAAAGTTCACCCATCTTTCACAAAGATTCGTTCACATATTTCAAAACAATTTCAATTTCAAATTGGATTAACTCATCCAATCTTTAAATCAAAGATTTAATTCATAGCTTCAAAATCATTTCCAAAGATTCATTCATAGCCCGGAAAACCATTTTCATTTCAAACTTGAAATCCCTTTAACACAAACTGGAAATTCTTTCCGTATATGAAAGCTTTTATTATTTGAAAACAAATAGCTTTCTTTTCGAAAAAATCCGATTTCATTTGTACAAGTTAAAGCCCTTGGGTTAAATTCAAATTCCCAAAACGATACCTTTAAATGGGTTTAAAACTCATATAACTTGTATAACCTTTTTAAACCATAATTTCCAAACATAGAATTCAATTTCAAATCTTGAATTCAAATTCAAATCAAATCATTTAAATTTCAAACTTTATCAAGTTATTCAAAATAACTTTTATCTTCAAAACCCCTTTTCAAAAGCTTTTCATATTTAATCTAGTTCCATTTCCAAAATCATTTGGATTCAAAATTCAATTTTTAAAACCATTTCAAAAATCTATGACTTAACCAATTTCCTCGTGCAATCCATATTTGTATGTATAGTGTAGTCCAGGGGTTTTACACAATAGCGCAACATCTCAATTATCACAGATTCAAGCACATCAGTTTATAAATAAGCAGTATAAACTTATAAAGCTTATCTTCTATTCATAGATCCACAGAAAAATAATATAAAATCTATCATAGATAGATAAATTACATGCATCACAGCTTGAATTAAAACAATTCATATCACAAAGCATCACACCATAGAGATATCAAACAATTCAACGTTCAGTTGAATTAAAACATCTATAAGTCAGATTAATTAATCCTCTGATTAATTAAATCAGATAATTACTTATGGATAAATTACTGATCCCGGTTATTAATCATTAATTAATTATAAATCATTTAATTAACCCTTCTATTATTTATTAATTAACCTCAATTAATAAACAAATTAATCTTTAACTATTAACTAATGGAACTTAATTAATAAAGTAATTAACCTTTATTGATTAAATAATTAACCTTCAATTATTTAATTATCCTTTAAATTAATTATCCTTAATTAATTAATTAATAAAATAATTAACCCTTAATTAGTTACCATTTAATTAATTATCCTTTATCAATTACAATAATTAATTAACCTTAAGTTAATGACACAATTAATTAACCCTTAATTAATTACCATTCAATTAATAAAATTACAATAAGTGATTATCCTGAATCACTTTTATTAATTAATTAATCCTTAATTAGCAATTAATTAATCTTAATTACTTAAATAATTAATTTCAAATTATAAATTAATTTATCTTATTTAATTAACCCTAATTACTTGATTAAATTATTCTTAATTATTAATTAATTAATCACTAATCACTTAATTAATTAATTACTAATCACTAATTAATTAATATTTAATTATCCAATTAATCAACCACTAATTATCAATTAACTAATCTTATTTACTTAATTAAATTAATTCTTAATGAACAATTAATTAATCCATAATTAATTAACTAAACCTTTACAAATCAATAAACCTTATATTTATTAATTAAATTAGTTAATTATACTTAAAATTAATTAATCATTAAAACCTTAATTAACTTTCAAGATAAAACATTTACATTAATTACTTAACTTTGATTATCACATGTTTAAAAACATTTCATCTTAATTTATACTTAATTTCTTTTTAAAAATTAAGTTTTTAAATACTTAACATTTCTCAAATTTAAGTTAACAAAGCATAAAACTTTTAAATCAAAATAGTTTAAACATAATAGTTTAAATCAGTTTTAAGTTTAAATTTTAAAATTAGCTTAACAAAACTTTTAAAAACATTTTCACATTTTACTTCGGGTTTGACCCGCCACTTACTCGAGACCAGACTCGAGTTTCCCTCTCCTTCCATTTCTTCGTCCTCTTGTTTTTTAGGTTTAAGTTTTAAGTTAAAAACAAAACAGGAAAGTCCACACTCACGAACTCAGGTTCCTACCCGAGACAACCTTCTTCCCACACGAGTACCTCTTCGAGTTGCTCACGAACCAAATACCCAGTCACGAAACCGATGCCACTGTGCATGTTCACAAATCAACCACGCCACCACTACCTACGACGACACCACGCACACCTCGACGATCGACCACGCGATCGATTCGAACCCTCAATCAAACATCACGAAGCCCAAAACTAAATCGAGTCTTCCAGTCGAAACTGGAAACTCACATCCTCATCAGAAACCACCTCGTCAAAGCAATTCCGACCACCGAAACCACCGTGATTCGGCCACATCTACGTCCATGTCTCAAATACGTCCCCTTTAAGTTTGGCCTAGCTCGATGCCTCGATGATGGCGAAAATCCCAAAACCAAACACTCAACTTCGCAAACCTTAAACCCTAGTTTCCACTACGACCGATGCCATGACCATTGATCTCCTCCATCACCATTTTTCTCTCCTCAGACGACAACCCAACTTCAACAAAACCCCGATGTCGAATGATCACCTAGTTGCCTGAATTCGCTCAAACTCCCATTTCTGATCATCACAGAAATGCAAACCTAAACCCAAAAGAAAATTCAAGATTTTTGTTTTAAAAATCCAATTTTCCAGTGACAATTCAAGTCGCAAACTCGAATCAGCAAAACATATTGATTGATTTTTAATACTTTTTGACATTTCACTGTTTTTACTTAAGTCCAAAAGGTTTTCAAACTTATTTTGTTTAAACACAGATTTTAAACTATAATTTATGTTTTAAACAATCATATTGTACTTGAATTTCAAAGTCTAACCATGATCAGAAAAGAGATTTATATTTTGACTTCTTTTTAAACTCTGTATTTTTAAAAACAGAGGAGGACAGGCACACTTATATGCACTATATATATACAGTGATTCATATTTATATACATACACATGCAAGCACAATATCACCCAAAAGTCACATGCACAGATTGAGTTTAAGTTAAGGCTTTAGAAAATATATTTACTCACCTGGATCACTTGAAAGCAGAGAACTGGAATGATGTTTGAGCCTGGAACTTGAATCCTGATTTGTTTCAGGCTTTTGAAATTGTAAATGATTGAGTTGAATTACTTCCAGGCTTTTAAATTGTAGTTTGATTTGCTTTGATTGCTATTTGAATGTTGGTTCCCAACTTTGAAAGCTTTTGAAACTAAGGATGTTTTCAGGTTTGGTTGTATCCTTGTTTACAGTTTTTTTTGAATTTCCTGAGATGATCCCTTTTTTACTCTTGATCGGGTTTTGGTTTTGCTTTCTTTTAAACCTGATTTGTTTTTTTAGCTTTGATTGATTTATTTTCTTTTGTTTTTAGAGCGGATGAAATGTTTATATAACTTTATTTTCAAATCTTTTTATTCATTTTCTCCGACATAAAAACTAGAATGACACTTGTAATATGCATGTTAGAATTTAGTTACAAATGTTAATACACGGCCTCATTAATTTACAAATGTCCGAGGTAATGTATTTTTATAGATTAAACCCTTACTTAATAATTTATTTGTTACTTGTAAATTTCAAACCATATTTATATATGTATTATGTATTTATTATCTCCTATTTTACACTTATACTTTTATAACTTATGTCATAATTTAAACACTACAAATAATGTTTTGAATACAACTATATATCATATTTCTTATTTAAATAAATATATTTTCTTTATTAATCCTTTATACAATCTTTTAAAGATAAATGGTTTTTAAAGTTTAATTACACATGAATAAATATATTAGAGTTTCATTCTTAATTAGCCTTAGGAAAAATTTATTATATCAAATTCAAAACATCATTTCTAAATCAAAATGCATATTTAATAAAACTAGAAACAAATTCTTATTAACTTAAAAATAAAATCTTAAATCCAATTTATTTCCAATATATTTATTTTTGAGTTTCCAAATACAAATTTCAATTAAAAATTACTATATATATAAACAACAAATATTTTTTTTTTGGAAAAACTCAATTTAATTCACAATTTAATTTCAAAAATTAAATTAATTATCAAATTAAACTTGGCTAAAATCCGAGAATGTTACAGTCCAGAATTAATTTACTTGTTTTGCATATCATCATAATATTTTGAATTGCTATGTTTTAATCATTGTGGATGTAGGATCATGGTATATGGTTTTATAAAGTTTTGAATAAGATACTAATAAGGGGAAAACCCGTTCCACTAAGCGATCTGGTCTTAGTAGATATCTAAATGGTTTGAGATGTTAGAGTATTATTCATACCAGGCTTTATGTCTTACTCAAAATTTATGTTTTCCCCTTAAACTTTCGGGTGCTCAATTGATTTTGAGTAGTTTGAGAGTTGAGGTTTTCAGGTACCTCTTTAGATGAATAAGCTTCCGAAGACATGCGGAAGGCATGACAACTATATAGAGCTCTCTCTTATTTTGATTCCGCACTGTTGTTGTAAAGGCAAAGTAGTTTAATTTCCTATCTATACTCTGATCATCCAAGAGGCATCTTCATAAGTCGCTCTTGGCATATGTTGTAATAAGTATATTTTCACTAAACGTGGTTCTGCATTTGGATTATGTAATGAATTTGGAATACTTTGAAATGGAATGAGAAATTTGTTTTTTGATTTTTAAAATTTTCCATCTCCATGTGTTTCTGTTATATCAATGTATCTAACATTACCATATTTGGTCGCCAAGGATTAATAACTATGGATGACTGCAGTACCTGTACCCGTTAGTTTTGGGCTTCCAAGTGGTTAATGGTACAACATCTTTTACTGGTGATACTTTAACAAAAGTTAGTCTTAGACTGAGAACTCTAAATCCTTATGCCTCTTATCTACATAACTTTTCTGCCCAGACCAAGCTTTCTTCATCCTTGCTTTGATCAACTCAATCTTTTCTGTAACTTCCCTCACGTATCTGGACCAAGAATAAAACTGTCTCCAGTCTCTAACCAACATATTGGTGATTTGCACGGGCTTCCGTAAAGAGCTTCGAAAGGTGTCATTTCAATACTAGTTTGATAACTTTATTATAGAAAAACTCAACTATGTTCAAATGGTTATCCCATGACCCTCCAAATTCCAATACACAGGCCCTTATCAAATCTTCAAGAACTCTTTTAGCTCTTTCTGTTTACCTATCCATTTATGGATATAGATGTGCATGAATTCAAAAGGTCTATTACCTAAGGGTTCTTGTCTAAAACATTCCTACACTACAATTTGTGTAGGCTAACTTAATGGATCAAATCTCATGTCCAATAATCGACCACTTTTCCTAGAGCCACTCAATGTGTAAGGCCCTACCCTCTTGGCTACCAGCAATGGAAGACACCGCCACTAGGCTATGTAAATAAATTCTCATTACTATCACCGCCACTAGATTACTAGAAACAATTTCCCCACACTACGTTTGGCGGGGAGGAAACTGAAATGCTGACCCATTGGAATGTCTCATTGTCCACATTTGCTTCACCTCACGATCGTAGTGTTGGCCTCTTATCGCATGCTTCAGGACCTCCTGTCTAATCATATCACATGCTTTTAGAATCATGCATACTAGGACCTCCTCTTGTGCTAAACCCACTCCATCAAGCATCTGCGTGGTCTGCACACCCACTGTTAGAACCTCTTATAAGTGCCATTTGCGAAGATATATCGCCTTGCATCAATTACTTAATCCTAAATTAAGTAAATAGTTTTTTACCCAACATCGCCACGACCTAATATCCGCTCCTAGGACATACATCCAATTGCCCTTAAATAGGCCCACAACAATTCCCTTTTTAAATGATTTTTAATTATAAGTTCGAGCCTTAGGCCAAGGTTCAATTTTCTAGTTTTTGTTCTGAATGGTCGACCGCTATTGCCATATGGTCAATTGCTACTTATTAATCGATGGGTTCTATGGTCGACCATTCACGTTGATAAATTGGAGTCGTTACGTCCTCTTAATTTTTGATTGTTTAAAGATTTATATTAAAGTCATATAGTGATTGGTAAACTGAAACTATAGTCTAAGCAGCGGTTTTGCAATTTAGTTTTGGGTTTGTTGATTTACGGTTTCTAATTTCAAGATAGAAAGGGTTATGTGCACCAATTTCCAAATAATAACTTACCGATAATTTAAAGCTAGGGTTTTAGATTCAAATCTAGGATTTTAGCATATTCAGTTTAAATTTAACATACTCAATTTAGGGTTCTCTTTCATTTTAATCAATTAAAGTAGTTTAAACTAACTATAATAATCAACTTACCAAACTTGTGCCCACTCACCTCAAGCCTAAGCCCTTCTTATTGCACATGCTTGAGAATCGTCCCCCGAAATCGATAGCTTCGCATTGATTCGCCTTGATTTAATCTCTTCTATTCTTCTAATATGGATTTTTTTATTTTTGAGAATTTGGTAGTTTAGGGTTAAGATAAAATTTGGCAGAGTTTGGTTACTATAATTGTTTATATGAGAGTTAGGGTTCCATTAGCTTAGCGTTTATAGGGATAGGGTTTTAGTTTGGGCTACTATATGCTTAGGGAGTTTTAATAGAGAATTTATCCCTCTCATCATAGCCTTCAATTGTAAGAAAATGATCTGGTTTGTTCATCTCGTCTTTAAAAAATTGATAAAACACGATTACAATCGCATTTGAGTCCACTGCCCCTATCATAATCGATCGTTGTCGGTCGACCTTGAATCTAGGTTGACCGGTGGCCTTTAGTTTTTTTTTAAATCTTTAATTAATTCTATCGCCAGTAACTTCTTCACATTAACTCAGATTTTGAAGAGTAATATATGAAAATCATCTAGAAAATCGCTACGAACACAGTGGTGCAAGTTCCATAGCCAAATTTGGACGTTTATGAAAATTTGCTTCTAAGTCCTTGCTTTATTTTAATTTAATTTCTTTATTAAATTTCCGTTGAATTTCCTTGATGTTACATTCTTTCCCCTTAAAAGGATTTCATCCATGAAATCTCGAAGGATGGAAAATGCAACACATGCATTGTAATGAATAGCTACAATCATATACTCATCCATCATTCATGAGCAATCATTCTCCTTAGAAAATTCAAATGCATCATGTACATATATATGTAATGTGAAATGCATGTATATCTATTCTAATGCCCAAGTAGGCGGTGTATTGATTCTGTCATGCAAAATGTTCATACGATGCATCCAAATGTATGCAATATCTAAAGTGATATACTTGTAATTCTATATGCATGCACAACCATTTGAACATATACAACATCCATATGCATAACATCTACTAGCACACAACGATCGAGAAATAACATGCTACTAGATATAGGTGTGCGTGTGTGTACCTAGAGGATATACTATCCTAACGTGCAAAAGAGTATAATATGAACAATACATCCATATACATCCATTAGCATTCATCATCCATAACATGTCCTACCGACACATTTACAACAATTCCTACTATCCAATGGTCTCTATCTAAAGGGTATACCATCTGAGTCCTTTATAGTAATTTATACTTAAGAACTAAATTGGAAATGTACCAGAAAAGAGTTATGGTGGGTAGAGTAGATTTTTTTTCCTCAGGCTTGCATGTACTCTTTGCTGGATTGTCTCCCTGTTGGACTTTAACAAGTCTGATCTCCTTGTTGCCGAGTCGCTTTGTACCATGCTTTAAATAAAAGTGGGTGCATGGTGAGCAAGTTATCGTCGCTCTACCTTAACCTCCTCCAAATGACTTGGCTCAATCACAGTAGCTGTATCATGTAAGCATTTCACAAGTGCAATACATGGAAAACATCATGTACCCCCGCTAACTTCTCTAGAGGCTCTACCTTATATCCCAACTTCCCTACTCTTGCCACTATCGAGAAGCGTCCTACAAAAATCAGTTCTAGCTTCCTTGAACTGCCAAATCTCATCACATGCCTAAGTAATTAAACTTTCATGAATAACATGTCTCCCACTGCGAACTCTAGCTCCGTACGTCTCCTATTGGCATACGATTTCTGTTTATCCTGAGCAGTCTTCATCTTCCTACGGATAAAGTCCACCTTCTCTAATGTTTCCCTCACCATATCTAGCCCAAGAATAATCCTATCCATTGTATCCTACTAACACGACAGTGATCTATAGGGTCTACCATACAATGTCTCAAAAGGTGCCATCCTACTGCTAGCCTGATGATTGTTGTTGTAGGTAAACTCCATCAATGGTAAGTGATCCTCCAAGAACCTCCAAAGTCCAAGTTGCACATCTATAGCAAGTCCTCCAAAACCCAATTTACTCTCTCCATTTGTCCATCAGTCTCTGGATCATATGTTGTATTCAAGCTCAACTCAGTCCTTAATGCCTCCTGTAGACTCCTCCAGTATTCACGAATGAAAAGCGGATCTCGGTCGCTAACTATGCAAATAGGAACTTCGTGCAACCTAATGACCTCTCTCATTTATATAGCCACCAACTATGTCGTCTTCCTAGTACTCCTCACTGGTATGAAATTAGCGCACTACGTCAACCAATTGAATATGATCCAAATGCTCTCATTCCCTCACTTATTCCTTGGTCGACCATCTATAAAGTCCATGGAAATACTCTCCCACTTTAACTAAGGAATATCCAATGGCTACAAAAATCCTCCCGGCTTCTTCTGCTCTACCTTTACCCACTTGCAAGTCATACAATTAGCCACATACACCACCATTTGCTTCTTCATACTGGGCCAATGGAAGACTTGCTTCATGTCGTTGTACATCTTGCCTTTACCAAAATGAATGGTTATCCTAGAATGGTGAGACTCTGCTAGTACCACATTTATCAAATTCATACTGCAGGGAACACAAAGCCTATCATCTTTCTGTAAACTTCCTCTCAAATCAACCGCATAACACCTTAATTGACTCAATGATTCTCCTCCACCAGTCTTCTTAATAATATCCACTAGCTCATTATCCTCCTTCTTCCTAGATCCAATACGCTCTATCAATCACTACAAGAAAACAGATTTTTTGTAGCGCCCAAAAACCGCCACTGCGTATTTTTAGTGGCGTTTCGATAATCGTTACGAAAAAACATGCCACTAAAAATCCTCGAGTATTAGTTGCACTTTTTTAAACGCCACCAATTTTTTTTTTTGATAGCGTTTTTATAACGCCATAGAATTTCTTTTTTGTAGCGCCTATTTACCGCCACCGAAAAGGTTTTCTCCTCCATGATACTTTTTTATGGCGTTATCAAATTTTTTGTAGCGCCTGTTTAACGCCACCGAAAGGGTTTTCTCCTCCACGTTACCTTTTCATGGAGTTATATACATTTTTTGTAGCGCTTAATAAACGCCAGCATAAGTGTACTTGAGTTTTTAATCACTCTTTTGTAGCGCTTAATAAACGCCAGCATAAGTGTACTTGAGTTTTTAATCACTCTTTTGTAGCGACATTTTAACGCTACCAAAATAAATAATATCCAGTAGGTTTGTTTCCCTCCACCTGCTACTCCATATTTACCATTGATCTAGCATGCAATTATATAATAACAGAATACGCAAGCACATACACTTTTGAACACAATATATTAAACAACTACAAAATACGTATACACATTGAAGATCCACAAGATACATAGACATTCATACATCCACATACATAGGTGTCGACAAAAAGCTACCCGTACACATACACAACCAAACTACCATAAGTGTTGCAACCAAACTACCATAAGTGTCATAACCGTACATATACATCTGAAATAAACGTATGAAATAACCGAAGTACCGAGCAAAACCTGAACCACCACAAAAACCTGAACTACCTTTCATTGCTGATGTCTTCAAAACCTGAACTACCTGTAAACAAAGAACAGAACAAAAGAGTGAGAAAACAAAACCTGAACTTAAAACTGCATCACTAACATTCCACCACAATCCATACATAACTCCTCACCATCAATTATACTAAAGTAATATCTGAATAAATATACAGACATATGTATTTTAAAAATATAAATTACTAAAACTTGCATAGATAAATAGGGATGTACCTACGCGTAAAAGAAATGAAATCAATTCTACAAAATGGACAAGATATGATATAGTAAGAGTATTCTAACAGCGTAACGGTCAATTAAACAAGTCTAAAACACCAAAAAGCACAATAATACACCCCATGCACGTGAGATGCACAACAACAAAACTGAAACTCAAATATATGAAGACAACACACAAACACACACAACATCCATTCAATATAAACATAACAGTTGTTACAATACATAACACTATATATATAGACACACAGACACAAATGCACTCACGCATAAACATATAGGATTTGAATGCACACACACAACACAATGCAGAACACACATTGCTTAATCATGGTTACATGGCCTTAAATGATAGTTAACCGCTTAAGACAAGGTTTATATATATAAAAAATTAATTAGTGAATAATATGGCACATCCAACACTTCTAGTTATAACTAGGAATTTACTTGCTATAAGTTTCTCGCTACTTTATGCTAATGTACCGTAATAAAATTATTCGTGCTAGATACTGTGTTAAAATTATCATCTGTTTACTCAGTAGTATGATATTGAGTAAACAGATGATAATTTTAACACAATCACACTCACACACACAGTTGGCTAAGCACACATCCTCATAAACACACTAGCGCATATATAAACCTAGTAACGCGATAGATGGACTTGTGCCAGAAAAGCCTAAGAGTGTCTTAATGAACATGCTCGAATATCAGAATTTATAATAATTTCTTAGATTTTATTTTTAATTTAGAAAATGACAATAATAGGTTTTAATTAATTTTAGAAGAAGAATGAGTGAATCCTGTTAAAGTGAATATGCGTGAGATAATTTAATTGATAGAGAAAGTTCTTAAGTAGATATAATATTGCATCACTAACATTCCACCACAATCCATACATAACTCCTCGCCAATCACAATCATTCAATCACAATTCGAATATAACACCCCTACTTATGTACTTTTATCAGTTTACCAAAAATCTATCTGCACTTTAGCTGCTAGCATTCCTAATGTATATATATAAAAAAATTATATACCTTTCATTTTGACTTAATAATGATTTTTTCCATTGGCTAAGCTATGGGAACGCCAAAGCAATCATCCATGCACGTCAGACTCGATGTTGGTCTCCATATCTCTGCATCTGGAACTATCACCAGTTCAATCCAAACTTTTACAGCATTACGTCCCAGTGGATGACAATGGACCATCGTTATTGGATCAGTTGATGCAATACTTCCTTCCGCCACTACGTCTGCTCCACCCAAATCGATCAACTGGCATTTGGCATCCTTTTGCATGGTTGCAATTGGCTGAAAGAAAAGAGATTATTATGCACAATGTATACATGCACATTAAATAAACTTTCATACGCAGTTAGCTTCTTCAAATTTGAAAATTAATACTTACATGTTGCGATTTATTCATGACCGTATGTGCGGATTTCATGGGATAATTCACAACATTTTCAGTATCATCACGACTCTCATCTAGTTTTTCTTGATCAGCTTCTACTTTTGATCTTGGCCATGCTATTTTCATACCAACTGCGTCTCCAATGCACGACATATCAGATGTGGGTCACCACAAATAAGCATCTTTATTTACTACTTTGTCCACCCAAATCACAACAGCAGACGGACCGAGTGGAATACCATTAACAGTATATTTTGGATCAGTGGCGTGGATTCTTCCTTCGGCAATTACACCTTCACCCTCAGTCCAACCGTAAATCTTGCAAGTGTCTTCGATGATGCTGGTACTCTAAAAATGAGAAGTGAAATTCAAGACTTTAGTATGCTATACAAAAATAACGAATATGTGTTAAATTTTTATTCATATGGGGGGTGTGCTCGCTGCATTTTAGACGTCAATAAGCTCGCAGCATATTACACCAATATACTTAACATGAAAAAAATTACCGTACTGGCTGCACTACAATTCAACCGTGTTCACAGCGGGACCTTGATGCAAACTGATGGCCAAGCAACTACCTTATTCTTAGCGTCTGCTAAGACTTCCATTTCAGGTGTAGGCCTCCATAAATAAGTATCTGCTTTATCCACTGAATCTATAACAACGCTCCCGACATTTGGTCCCAGACGAATGCCATTGACAACGTCATCTGGGTCCATGGACAACAGCCTCCCATGGGCAACAACTCCAGAGGTTCCATCCCAATTCAACAGCAAACATACTTCGTCGTCGCTCTACAATTAATCAACCGAAAATTAAATCAATTACTGGATTAAAAAATTAAAATATAAATTTCATTTATTGAGTAATATAAATATTATTTTTACCGAATCAGGTGAGTTCCTTCTCGAACTTTCTTTACCCTGCAGCGAAGCACGAATATAAAGTAATATTTTACGAATATAAATTAATTTCCAAAAATTTACCTTCTGGTCCATCAGAGTCTGTATCATTCCCTTCAATTCTGCTATTTCCTCTCGACACCGAGACACTTGTTTATCTTTGGACTGGGCCAAAGCTAGCTTGGTTAAAGTGCAACCCCTACCCAATGCCCTTAACCGTCCCGTTTTATCTTGTCCCAGTACATGTACTAGAGCATCTTTTCCAATATCAGTCTGTGACGAGCCGGATTGGGATAGGATACCATATTTTTTGATCTCCTCCTATATAAATAAATACACATAGATAATGTACAATGGTAAAAATATCATAGTTTCAAAAAAAAAATACCAATAAAATTAAAAACAATTTTACAATAGCATTCCTAGCTTCCATGTTCACTGGTTCACCAGTTTTTTTAATGTGAGATCTAATCCACACATCAGCTCTACTTATGGACGATGGATCTACACTTTCTTTTTTCTAAAAGTAGAATAACATTAAATTAATAAACTGACAGGTATAAAATAATGTTAAATAATGCTATAGTTAATTAACTTACCATGTCTTCGGTCTTTCTAGCCATTCCCCTACGACCGGCTGTATGCGGAATTTGAGTGTACCTAAGGGCTGAATATTTCTCACTATTTTGCTGAAAATGTTGAAAGATGCTAGAATTTAACAACCAAAATCATAAAAAGAAAAACTATCTAATATTTATAATGCAGGGTAAATATGTATGGCGAGGATTGCAATTTATTTGAAAATCAATTCATCATGGTCATATACTTGTTTGGTATTATTAATGCTGGATAACTCAGTGACATATACAGCATTCCATATCTACTAATAATATTTAAAGATTGAACTAACTTGCAAAGTGTTTTTTTACTTCATTTAAAATGTTCCTGTGCTTGTCATAACGCATTTGTATTTTGTACTATCATAGGTTCCTGCAGCTAATACCTTAACAGGAACCCTCAGCATCCACCAACATTTGGAATTCAGTTCTACAGAAATTTATCGGTTGCTAACTATGTAGATGGATTTGCAGAAACATGTCAGACGAGATCAGTAGGAATGATTTACCTTAAACTCCGGACTTGTTTTCGCCTTCACAAACTTCCTCCAATCGGTTATGCTTTTTATGTTCGTAGGTTTCATTTTAAGTCTTTCCTCATCGTTCTCCGCTTTTTGCAAATTTCGAACCAATTTGCTTTTTGACGATCTCCAACGTACTCCCATTTGTTGAAATATAGCTTTTCTTTGCCATTCCTGTTCCAGTTTAAATCTAATCTGCAACAATACATCAAAACATGATATTAGTAAAATTTATTTAATTTAAATACGACAGATTTAATTAAATCTGAAAGGTTTTCTGAAGTTATTAGAGGGCAATTTCAATTTATAATCGGCAAGAACTATTTTTCAATTTATCCAGAAGTTATTAGATGGCAATTTCAATTTATAATTGGCAAGATCATGCAATATTAGAAGTCATTTTCAAAACATATTAGAGTCAGAATGTTAAATAATAGATGTCTGCTTCGTACCAGAACCGATTGCCACAAAACTTCTTTTAACTCATCACTAATATTCCTCCAATCATCAATGGTGTATGGAACCTGCTCCCGCACAAGCGGTCCAAGAAAAGAGGATAAATATACCGACCCTTGCCCTACTGGTATACCTAGATCATTGAACTCAACTTCAATTCGATCCTGACTGCACGACGGGAGTCTTTTTGCTTTTGCTGGACCTCTACCGCCTCTTTTCCGAGATGTACTTCCGATATCAGCTTCACTTTGTTTCCCAATTTCCAGCTCGACATCAATAGTTTGTTCAGGACGGGTTTCATTTTCTGAGCGGAGTCCTTCATTTGGGTCAGAGGGGATATCATCTAGTGGTTGTTCGTCTTCTTCATTGTGAACAGTGGCTTGCTTCTTAGCATTGTCTGGTTGATCTTCTATTTCATTTATACTAGCTGAAACTTTACGTTTTCGCTTTGACTGTTTGTTCTTACCTTTAACTGCTTGTTCTTCAGCCTTTCTCTGCAAGCGGGTACGTACAGATGTTGTAGACATATTTTTCTACAAGTGACAGAAAACACAGTATAAACCAAAAAGCACATGTAAACAATAAGCAGCGATAAATATTAACAAACAACACTTAAATATCATCAACATGTAGCTGAAAAGAGATGTGGCAGTTTGCAAACCAAACAAGCAGGCCTAAAAGCCTTGAGATGATGAACAGATTTGTAATTTTATGAGAAAATGTACATGTAATGCAAACAGAATTGATAAGAACACTACTCATTATCAAGCAATATATGCAAACAGAATTGATAAGAACATATAATGCTTTGTCTCTGGAAGTATACAAAGATCAAAACACAAAGAACAAAAATTGAATGGTACATGCATTTGCAATGGATTAGAAAATTAAATGGTGCAAATTAACAGCCATTCGCAACATTAAAAAAAACCAAAGCATTAGTGCAGCAAATGAACAACAATCACTAAAGAAAATCAATACAAGTTCAATGAAATTTCCAAATAGCCCGGATTTAATATATAAGTTCAACCATCACTAAAGAAAATGAACAACTATGCTCAAGTAGAACATATAATCTACTCAATTATGCCCTCGCAATCCTCTCTAACATAGCAAACATATTCATCATCCGCTTCAGTTATTTCATCTTCCACCACTTGAATATCTTCCTCGGTGCAATCGTGCTCCTCTATATCATTAAAACTTCTTGATGGTGCTTTCATTACAACGTACCAATTAGAAACATCGTTCTCTCTTGAATAAAATACTTGTTTTGCTTGAGATGCAAGTATGTATGGGTCTCGTGAAAATGATGCTTGATGTAAATTAACAAGAGTGAACCCATCATCATCAACTTTTACTCCATTTCCTTTATACGTCCAACGACACTTGAAAACTAGAATATAAAACAAATGATAATCTAATAAAATTATATCTGTCAATATTCCATAATAAGTGACCACATCAACCACTTGGGACATATCTTTAGCACTTGCTCTACACATAGTAGTTGCATCAAAAGTCACCCCACAATTCTGAGTTTCTCTCCCTAAATCTTTTACATGAAAACGTTGCTCGTTGATGATATATCCTTTGAAAGACATGGCATCATCCTTCGGACCATAAGCAATCCATTTTAACATGTCATTATGATCCTTGGAGGTAATAGGTATCTACAACAAATTTCATTTAGCATGTAAATTTATATAGTAATATTGATAGTTGAATGAGAATATATTTGAAATCTAACTAACCTTCCTTTTAATCCAATCGACAAAACTTTTTGTATGTGTTTCCCAAAGTAAGGTCGCATTTTTTGTCATGCGTCGGTCTGAATTTTCTAATTCCTCCAAATGCAAACTAGTATTGAACAATTGATTATAAGTTATATATATCATTGCGAACACATCAAAATATTTAAAACAATATAACATAAACTTACTCTATAAACGGTTCCACCACGGCCATATTCATTAACACAGCTAAATGAGCACTTTCTTTCTCATTAACTGGCAATTTAATTATCTTCGATACTGAAATTGGACGTCCCTCTAATATTCTACTACTTTCATAATCTTCATTTCGAGCTCCTTTCTCCTTTATATGTCATGATTTCTTCAAAAATTCATTGAAAAACAACATGCATTCTGTTGCAAGATACGATTCTGCAATACATCCCTCTGGTCATGCATAGTTTCTGACATAATCTTTGAGTGTCTTCATATGTCTTTCGAATGGGTACATCCATCGAAAATGAATAGGTCCACACATTTGTGCTTCTTTTCCAAGATGAATGGATAAGTGTATCATTATATCAAAGAAAGATGGTGGAAAAAAATTTAGCTCACATAAAACGTCAATAATTTCAACATTGATTTGTTCTACCTTCTCTCTATCAAGAACACGTTGACATAATTTGTTAAAAAAAGAACATAAGCGAATTATCGCTTTTCTTGCCTTCTTTGCCATGAACCCTCTCGATGCTACTGGCAATAAATGTTGCATTAATACATGGTAATCATGTGACTTCAATCCACTAATTTTGCAATCCGACAACGAAATCCGATTTTTTATATTTGAACAGTAGCCATCCGGTCCTTTGAAATCATACAGTCTTTTGCAAAATATTTTTCTCTCGGATTTTGACAACATATGTGGAGCCGGTGGAAGATATGTTTTATTCCCACGAGGTTGTGTATGAAGCTCACTTCGAATTCCCCAATCCTCTAAATTCTTTCTATAGTTGGTTCCATCTTTGGATTTATTTCCATGCAACATTGTGCCCAATAGGCTTTCACCAATGTTCTTCTCCACATGCATCACATCTAAATTGTGACGTAATGGAAGTTCCTATGAAAACCAAAACAATAATGCATTATTGGGTTTTTATTATATTCAAACAATGAAAAATAAATAAATTAACCACTAACCTCCCAATAAGGCAAATCAAAAAAAATTGATCGTTTTTTCCACCTTGATAGCTCTACTTCTGTAGAACTGTTAGTATCATCATATTCATCTTCTTTATCATAGACATGCTTTCTCTTCTTACTTTTCTCCTCTATTCCTTTTCCAAAATCATTTGGATAATCCTTCAATAATGCATAGATGTTTCTCCCAGAAAGCATTCTAGGAGCACCATCTGTCTCTATGGTATTATCAAACAATGCCTTTTGTTTCCTCCGTGAATCTGTAGGAGGTAGAAATCTTCTATGACCCATGTAGGAGAACTTTCGACTATGTTTCAACCAACGAGAATGGGTATTGACACCACATAATGGTCAAGCTTTTTTCCCTTTCACACGACATCCAGCAAGATTTCCATAAGCCGAAAAATCATTAATCGTCCATAACAAAATTGCATTCAGTTTAAATAAAGTTTTACTAAATGCATCATAAGCAGTAACTCCATTAGACCACAAGTGATGCAAGTCTTCCACCAAAGGCGCCAAATATACATCAATATCATTCCCGGGTTGCTTCAGGCCTGGAATAAGTAAAGTTAACATAATATTTTCTTTCTTCATACACAACATAGGCGAGAGATTGTATGTCACAAGCATCACCGGCCAGCAACTATATTTCGAACTCAACATGGAAAATGGAATGAATCCATCTGTAGCAAGACCAAGCCTACGATTGCGTGGATCAGATGAAAAAGATTTATACTTTTCATCCACCATTTTCCATGTCATAGAATCCACAGGATGACGCATTTTTCCATCGTTACTCTTATTATTAAAATGCCATCTTAATTCTTCAGCCATCTTTTGAGATCTATACATTCGTCTAAACCTCGGAATAATTGGGAAATATGTCAATACTTTAACTGGAACACCTTGTATAACCTCTTCAATATCTTGATTTTTCTTCCATCTCGAGGAACCACATTTTGGACAACTTTCTAAATTTTTGTATTCTTTTCTGAAAAGGCAACAATCATTCTCACAAGCATGTATCTTTTCAAAACCCATGTCGAATGCTTTAAGAAATTTCTTGACTTCATATAAGGTTTTGGGAAGCACGTTATCCTTCGGCAGAAATAGATGTTGCACAGCTAAAAGCTTATCAAAACCACTATCGGACAAGCCAGTCTCGCATTTAAGATTATACAAGACGGTGATGGCAGATAATTTTGTGTGATCTGTGCAACCAGGATATAATGGAGTTTCTGCATCTTCCAAGTTCTTGACTAACTCATCCTCTTTTCTTCGAGAATCAACATCGTCTTTATCATCATCAAAAAAATCTTGATTCAAAAAATCTTCATCTTCATAGTGAATCATCTTGAATAGTTCATATACGTCAAACGTATTTGTTTTATTCTCTACATTTATCTCTTCACCATGGTTAAACCATACACCGTCAATGTATTTAGGATCCATTCCTTTTATAACTAAATGTTCAACGATGATTTGGTCATAATGACGACTAAGATTCCGACAATCCTTGCAAGGGCATAAAATTTTTTCTACACTTCTTACATTCCTCTTTGCAGCATGCATGAAATTCATTGCTCCTTGTCGGTATTCTATACTAGTTCTATGAAAAAAGTAAAAAAAAAGTGAGCTTTAGTATTAGATTATATGTTCTAATTCTCAAAATACATATTAAGTTAATCATGGTTTTATCACCTGTTTAAAAAAACCCAGCTTTTTTCCATTATCGACATTTGAAGGCAAATAAGTTTCCAATCTTTGACGTATAAATTGGTTATCTGTTGTAATCAAAAAATAAGTAGACGTTGAAGTACAAATACTTGTAGCACTACTGCATATAACCACGGTGGTTTAGTAGACAAAGGCAAAGAATACTTTTCCAAAAATATAAATTTTACACTTATATTTTGCATTTAACCTCAGATTTACATGTATTTATAATTAATCCATGCATAACACCACACTCCTACCCACACATAACTGACCAAGTCACAACCCTCCAAACTGCTGCATAACAGTTACAGCTATCTGCCCCTCCTTTGTCAATCCATCCACAAACGCTCCACTTCAACAAACAACATTCCAGTCACTCCACTTCAACAAAACTTTTGCAAATCTCAGCACTTCACCATTACACACAGACCACTGACCAAACTTCCTCCCACCTATCACCAACAAACGCCGGTGCATTTCCGCTGCCACACATTGCTGCAACTTTCAAAAAACGCAGCAACCTCTCATCACCATACTACTCAATCTCCTATTTTACCACTTCTCACAACATTGTTTAATTCAACCACTTCCATAAATATACTTCAACACTGCAATCACTCCCCCGCTCCACTATTAAACAATTCATTCACTTCTCACAACAACACAGTTTCATACCAGCCTATAACAATACCCACTTTCATCTCATACACACCACATTCATTCATATCACCAAAGACAATATCCACTTGCCTACATTCCTGTAGCCTGCTTCAATAACCATTCTACAACCTACTGACTACTGCACTGATACAACCAACTGCACCATATTCACACACTACAACAGTGACCACTCCAACTACAAACCCCAAGCAACCACAGACCATCCTCCTTCCCATTTCTCCAACCTGCAACCTGTTCGCAACCGCACTTCATACTACAACTCAACAAAACATCAACAACCCAGCCTCCGCAGCAAACTACCAGAGACTCACACAACATTCATCAACTTGCCCTCTGACATTCTACCACTCCTTACGAACACATACTCACATCCTTCCCCCAGCCTCGCCCCCTCTTACCAAACCAACAGTCAACTTCACCGCCTCCTCTTCACTACCTCACATCCACACAACTGACATATTTCCAGTGCCTGCCACTCCACAAAAGACTATTTATGCTCCAACATTTACCACTCTCAACCATCGAGCCAGCCAATACCCAATCGCAAACAAACCCACGACCTCCATCAATGCTACTTGAACCCACCAAATTCCCAAAAGACGCAACCTCAACCTCCTCTCAGCAAGCAACCATTGATTCACTAACCACTTCAACAGAACATTCATATACTCAAAGAAATCAAAGCAGATATCCCAACAGATCATTGCAATTAGGGTTAAATCAACCATTTCAGTAATAGTTTAGGAAAAAATACGAAAATAAGATGCATTCAAATTCATATAAAAGCCAAATAGAATCACAAAGTCGATTTAAAAGATTCATACCTAAATATACCTAATCGATTTAAAAGATTCATACCTAATTATACCTAGATCTGCTGGCTGCCGCGACTCGATGTTGAGTAAGGGGGAAACGACGGAGTTGACGATGATACTTGAGTGCGATGAAAATTTAACACGATTAAAAGGGGAAATTTTTTTCTGAAGAAGAAAGCAAATTAGGGACGAGAATTTTGTTAAGTACGAGAGTAAAATGATAGGTTACGTTTATTTAGTTCGCGCGAACTCTTTTTTTTAGAAGCGGGAAACGTGAATTATTTTTTGCCACATTTATATTATTTGGTAATCTATTATTAGTTGCATTTACAATAAAACGCCACCGATTTTTGCAACTATAAATGGTTTTTCTTATAGTGCAATGTAGGATGAATATATAAAGCTCCTAGTAATCTTGAGGTAATATTGGATGATGGTTGGAAATCAAAGATAAAAAATTACTCAAAATGTCTCCATTTAAAGTACAAGGCACTCAATACAACATGCTATCTACTCAAAGCGTTTGCCACTACATTACCTTTGCCCAGGGTATAATAGATATCAAAGTCATATGATTCCAAAAACTCCATCTTCCTCTGCTGCCTCAAATTTGAGTCCTTTTAGGAGAACAAGTACTTCAAGGACTTGTGACTTGTGAATAGATCAAATCGCTCTCCTAAAAGATAACGCCTCCATGACTTAAGCATAGAGACAATGGCTGCCCACTCAAGGTCATATGTAGAGTAGTTCCTCTCGCCGGTCTTCAGCTGCCTACTCACATAACTCACCACCCTTCCTTCTTGCATCAATACTACGCCTAACCCAGTACCACAAATGTTGGTATAAACTGTAAATGGATTAGTCCCATCCGATAACACCAAAACTGGTGCACTAGTCAATGCCTCCTTTAACTTGATAAAAGCATCTTCACATTCCGCATCTCGAAAAAAACTAACTTTTTGTTGGTAAGACAGGCAATGGGGCAGAGATCTTCACAAAGTCCTTAATGAACTTGTGATAGTAGCTTGCCAAACCAAGGAAACTTCTCATCCCCAGAACAGTTTCCTAAATATGTCAACCCTGAACTGCTACCACTTTACGGAGGTCAACTGCTAAGCCGCTTTATGAGACGATGTGTACCAAAAGGAATACCTCCTCTCTCCAAAAGTGACACTTAGAAAACTTTTCCTGAAGCTTACGTGCATAAAGTATACTGAACACTACTCCTAAATGCGACTCACATCCCTCCTTACTACTCAAATATACAAGGATATCATCTATAAAAACCATGATAAATTTTTTTAGAGATCCCTTAAATACAGAGCTCATTAAATCAATAGAGTTGGCAGGTGCATTGGTTTGTCCGAAGGGCATGACTAACCACTCAATTTTTCGAGTGTATGGAACGTCGTCTTCTGAATACTATTCTTCACTCCACACAACTTACAAAATCTGGTAGCTAAGTAAAGCTGTGAGAATACTCTAGCTCCAACAATCAATTAAAGAGATCAAGTATACAGGGCAGTGGATAACGATTCTTCTTTGTCAGTTTATTCAGCTTCCTATGATTGATGCAGAGTAAAGAACCATCCGCCTTGGTGGCGAAGATGACTGGTGCTCCCCACCTAGAAATGCTTCTGCTAATAAAACCCTTCCCCAACAACTGATTAGCTTGCCTGTTTATCGTCTTTCGCATATGCCTTAGCAGTAAGGCAATGGGTCTGGCATTCTCAACAAGATAGAACCAAAACTCGATTTCTCTATAGGGCGGGAGACCGGTGACTTTAGCGAAATTCCGTAACTTCTTCATACTGACATGGATTTTAAAGTGTTATATATGAAAATCGTTCGAAAAATCGCTATAAAGCACAATGGTGCATGTTCCATAGCCAAATTCGGAGGTTTGTGAAAATTTTCTTTTAATTCCTTGTTTCATTCTAATCTAATTTCCTTCTTAAATTTTTGTCTAAGTTTCTAGGAGGTTACAATAGAAGCCATCCTGACTAGAGCCATCCTGACTTTCATTGTAATGACCCGTATTTTTTTTATAACGTATTTAATTGAATTTTTAGTGAAACTTTAAATAATAAAATTTTAAAATATAAATTTGATAATTGGAATACGCCTATTTAAACATAGCAAAAGGTAAATTTTCATCAGATAATATGGAAGTTTTTTTTATTGTATAATTTTATTTTAATTTAAATCGGTTAAAATTTATGGTAATAAAATGTTTTCCAAACCTGAATATTTTTATACAATAAATTTGTAAATCATCTTCTGAGTGAGGCATCATATTTCGTTTCTCTAAATTTTGACTGCTATTGCTCCATTTATCTTATTTCTGGAAAATTAGCAACATTTTTGGGTACCGGTTATCGACTTTTGATAGGATGATCGAACCACTGATATCTGTATACCATTTTAATCTTCTCGTTGTTATGATCTCTGTGGTATATTCGATCCTATGTTTTGAAGTACGGTACGCAGCGGAATCCACGAAAAACGATTTCGTGCCGGTATCGGTTTGTAAAATCTTTTAGTTTCCATCCATTCCTTTTATATTCCACCGTCTTTTAAACCAATAGCCATTTACATTTCGTATTTCCAGATATTAGTATCAAGCTATTGCAATTCCACCTTTTCACAAATTTTGGCCTCTTCATTTTTTGATTGGTTCACATGCGGTTCCCATTTCAGAAAAATATATATAAACTTGCTCATTTTTCTGTTGCCTTTTCCTCTTTTCACTTCTACCTCTCCCCTTCATTTTTCCTTAGCAACACATACAAGACAACACCGAGCCCCTCATCTCCACAGTCCTTCCCACAACCGCTCGGCCTTCCATCTCACCTCCACGCTAGCCGACTTCCCACATCGGCCATGCGAAACAGCCAAATCCCTCCAAGCGACCTCTCCACTTCATTGCAGCAGTGGCTCTTCATTTCCTAGCCGTATTTCCTCTTCATATGTTGCATGATTCAACACAGCTCTCCTTTATCCTTTTGCCAAGATGCAGCTAGCCCCTCAATGTTATGATTTGAATGATAAGTATTATATATATTTATATTCTGTTAGTTATATATATATATATATATATATATATATATATGAGTCAGTTTTTTTAGTTGCATTTGCTATTATTTATATATGTACCCATTGATTTTGAAAGTGTATATATTATGATATGTTGCTGTTAATATATATTAGTGTGTGTGTATATATAAGTATTGTTTCGGCTGTATTGTTTTTATGTGTTATGAATTTAATATAAGTTGTATAAGTGAACTTGGTTTTTATTACATATATATGTATTTTATTTTAGAATAGCATTATATATATGTGATATTCAGAGTTATCGCAGATGTAAGTATACTACTTACATATAATTGACTTTTGCAAATGCTTGTTTTATTATATAAAAAAGTATACATTAAGTATATGTTATATGAGAGTTTTATATATTATACTATTTGAAGTTATATTATGTGAACCAGATTTTTTTCCTAGGTACTTTACTATTATGATTTTAACAGCAATAATATTTTAAATTACTGTATGAGTTCTACTTGAACTGTTTGTATAGTGTAAGTTATGCCAATATATATATATATATACCATTTTAAAAATGAGACAGGTAAATTGTATAATGTGTTCGTGTAAATATATATAAGTGTATGTATATATTTCTTCTAAAACTATGTTGACTGTTTGTATACAACATTAATATAAGTATGTAACCTGGCAGTTTATAGTTCGTATAAATTGTATTATGTTTATATTGTATTCTAGAATGTATACATATGTCTATAATATGATTTTGTAAATTATGGTTTAAATTTTTATTATAGAATGAAAACTAGGTCTATACCGAGTTTATAATATAGAGATAATGATTTTTATGTATAGGTTTTTCTATTTGTAGATACTGTGATTTTATACTCAGTATATTTCAGATTTAGTGTAAAAGAATTTTAAGTTTAAAGTATGTATATAGATATGTTAAAATAAAATAAAAAAATGTAATTTATTTATGTTTTGATCTTAAATATATAGGATTATGAACATAAGTATAATATATATATCTTTGACTCTTAATACTTTAGATTTAAGAAAAGTAATTTTGAAATTTTATACTATTTTAATATTTGTCTTAATCTAAATTATTAGGAATATATATAATATAATATAATATAATATAATAATGCATATACATATTTTAGGTTTATATCAAAACCGATTTTGATTTGTTCTCATCAATTTCTACTATTAGCTTTGTTCATCAAGTTCGTGTTTATCTTGTTTTTTTTTGGAATTCGTGCTTGGATTTGTAACTCACCTCACTTTCGTCCTTCTCTAGCCTCGAAAGGTGAGAAATCGCTCATGATTAACGTTCTTATATTTGTTAAATTTGATTTCAATTGAAAAGACAATTGAAATATGCTGCTGTTAGTTGTTTACGTTGCTATATATGCTATCTGTTCACCTGTGACATCTGACACCATTATTTGTTGGTTATATTGATGATATATGCCTGTTATATTATTATCATATCTGTTATCACTTTGCAAGTTCCATATTAGTATAGAATTCCCTATGGGTTGAAATGATACATACCCAAACGATCTGCAGAATAGAAGAAAATCATTATGGGTTGAAATGATAAACCCAAGCGATTTTCATTGAATTGAATTTGAGATTGCGAGTTGAAATGATATATACCCGTATATATTTAAATTGCGGGTTGAAACGATAAATATCCGTATACTTGACCATTGGCTAGAAAATTATATACAGAAACCGTTATTAATATACATATTTTGAAATGATTTCCAAGGTTTTGAAATTGACTTTATTTAAGAATTATACTCAAATAAGTTCGATATGAAATTTATTAAATTTGGGATTTTAAAGATATGATTTTATAACTTGATTTTGATTAAAAGTGATTTAAATGAAAATTTCAAATTTACAGAAATTGAAATGGCATATTTAGTTTTATTTAAATTTGAAATTTGAATTTTAATTTTAATTTTATTTGAATGATTAAGTAAATATTTTAAAATAAATAATAGTTAAGGGAATTTGATATATATATATATATATATATATATATATATATATGGAATTATCAAGTTTAGTTTTGAAAATGTTTGAATATTTAAAGCTTTGGAAATATTGAAATTGAAATTATTTATTTTGTGGTTAAAAATCTGTATTTGAAATCGATATATTTTGAAATTGTTTACTGAGAAACTGAAATAAATTGAAATTGATGATTTGAGATTTGGTTAAATTTGAATTTTTGGAAATTTAGTTGATTCGAGTTGAATTGGAATCGATTTGCGAAATTTGAGGAAAATATTTTATTATATAAGGTATTTTTAAATTATATTTAAAACTATTTTATATTTTACTTTATAAATTATTCTAATATAGACTATTTTAATATAAATCGTTTTTAATATAAACCATTTTAGTATAAACTATTTTTATATACTAACTATTTTAATATAAACTATTTTTAACTTATAACTCTTTTATATAAACTATTTTATTATATATAATATTTTAATATTTAGACTGTTTAAGTAGTTGAAGTTAAGATTTCAAGTTATGGTTTTTCAAAGAATTATGATTTCAAAGTGTTTGGTTTCGAATTGTTTTAACTTTGAAATTGCTATGATTTTGGAAATGGATATATTTCAAATGGAAATGATATCGTAATTGGTTTTGAATTGGAAATGATATCGTATTAATATGGTTTTTAAATGGCAATGATATTTTGATTTGAAGTATAAACTATTTGAAATGATCGCGGTGTTATAATAACGTTGGGTTGTTAAAAAACCGGGATCAGAAGTTTTCATACTTTCTGCCAACTCCGAAAACCACTTTAACAACCGTGTGCGTGGTGGAGATTCCAGAATGGAGTAGGATGGTGGCGATGTTCTATTGAGGTATATAGGTGGATCCAACTCCCGTGAGTTGGCATAAGGTGGCTAAAACAAGAGCGATTCTCGGGCCAAGTGTTGTCATCCCTCCGATCGGGCATATTCCTTTGATATTATATTCTGACTTTGTGATTGATTTGGTGGTCACACTTGATTTTTTTGATTTGGGAGCGTGTAACGACCCGTTAAATTCGATGGTTTAAAATGAGTTAATTTAATAAGATTTTTAATTTAATTTGGAAAGAAATAAAGTCTTAAAATTTATATTGGAGCGAATGTAGAAATTTGATGAAGTAATTGTAATTAAACTTAACAATATAATATTTATATGGGAATATATTGAAATAATATAAATTGTCATACTTGGTTATAGGTTTAAAATAAGAAACCAATAGAAAGGTTGAATTTGTGAAATATTAATAAAAATATTAATTAGGATGGAATTGATTAATATAATAATGAATAGTGAAAATAGTTACATTTGGTTTTAAAATAGAAAAGGAGTAAATAAAAGCAACTGTTGAATAAACTAATGAAATAAAGCATGCATTTATGATATGAAATATAAGTCAATGTTAATTTCACCTATAAATGTCAATTTATTGAATAACAGGGTTTTAAATCAAGTAACGGATTTGTTAAAGTTTCAATTGATAATTTATAAAATTTAATGTGAAATTAATTGCAGTTAATTGACCTAATTGCGCAGTTAGGATAAATTGATTTGTCATAAAAGATTGTTAATTTCAAAGGATGCAACCAATGTTAATTTCATTCATAATATAACAAGTGGTGGATCTTAGGAGTGAAATTTTAGATTTATTAATTTATTTGAAAGTAAAAAAATTCAATAAGTGAATTAATTGCAAATAAGGGGGATTTAATATTAAATTTCACATTAATAGAGATGTGGATGAAATTTGTGGATATTAATGCAATAGCTACGAATCAATGAAAATTCATCCAATTGATAACAGGGTGAGAACGGTATATGTAATCAATTTCAACACTTGTCCGTTAGTGATAACTTAAAGATAATTTAACGTTAATGGAGGCTAATAAATTAAAATGGGAAATCAATAGAAATTAATCTAATTAAAGGTTATATTAGTATAAATTAGGGTAGAAATGGGTAATAATGTATCTCTAATGGAGTATGAATGAATATATGATTAAATTTAAGGGAATTTTATTTATTAGTTTTAAAACCTTAATTAATATGGGTAATAAACAAGATTTCACATTTTGAAATAAAGACATTTATACAAGCCTAAGATGTATATAGAAGTATCAAGGTAAGGAAACATAAACAGATGTTAAATAGGTTTATAGGATAATGATTGTTGAATAATAAGAATGGGAATCAACATTTATTTATTTATTGGATCTAATTACGATAGTATGATTTATTGTAATTAAATGAAAATTTAATATTTAAAATATTTCCTAAAAGGGAATATAGATGAAACCTAAGAAAATAGATGTAAACAATCGTGAGCCAATGTAAATTGCATCCTTTTGATAACAATGAATTAAATAATAGAATGAAAAGGGAATTTAATAGAATTATTGAAAATTTTATTTTAATTTTGAATTTAAGAAAATTGAGGATTTATATTGAAATTTACAAATTAATCTTCTCTAAATTGACATTTAAATTTGTTTATATCATTGTAAATGTTTGAGAAATATAAAGGTGATAACATTGTAAAATTTTAGAATTTGAAATTTAAAATTTGAATTGATTGATTTATTGTAAATTTATTTAGTTAATATAAAAATAGCCATTTTGGCCACTTACTCAGATTTCGACGAAATAAGTTTCATCGGATCCGTAACAGTGAATTATTGTAGGATTTCAAGTTTCGTATCAATCGGACTTGTCGTTTGATCGTATGGGCTTGAAACGCCTTGAAATCAATTGAAATCAATTTGAAAATATTGATTCCAGCGTAACTTCTTCATACGATGGAATTTGAACGTGAAACCTTTTCCATTGCGTTTAGAATATTTTATAACACCTATTTTGATATATGGGTTTACCAAATTTCGTTTTGGGGGCAGAACGGGCTTTTTGGGACAATTATCGTTTAGCACGTTATAATTTAGATCCATCTGTCTATTCCAACTTTTCATATAAATACCCTGCTAAACCCTAGCCTACGTCTATTCTCATTTGTCTACGCGTAAAATTGCATCAGCTCTTCCTCTTCCTCAATGGATGCAAACCCTAGATCCAAAGCATAAATGTCAAAGTCCTCGGAAAAATCTAGAAAAAATATACGTTGAAGCTCTCGACGAGCGTAATTCAATGGTGTAATTCATTTTTCAAAACGATTCACCGTTTACCCAGAAAACCCATATCATTCTCGGCCGTTCATGGTATAGCGTCGCGTTCAACGGTTGATTCTCATCGATAGCTCGATCGGGGAGTGCAGTATCGTGGAGATCGACGAATAGAGGAGATCTATGTAGTTAGTTTGGGTTATAGGCGTCGGGATTCGCCATGCTCGGCAACGGAAGCCAGCGGCGGCGCATCCTTGGAGTGGCACATGAGGTGGCCGATCGGTCGTGGTGGAGGTGGCTCATGGAGGGTTGTTCGATGGTGGTGACTAATTACGTTGGAGTTGAACGAGGTGGTCGCGATATTCGGTCAACGTGCGTATCAGGTGGCGGCTTTCGTTCATGACCGCGTGAGTTGGGCTAGGGTTTGCGCAAAAGATGATGACGTGGCTAATAATTAGGGTAAGTATGTTTCTTTATATTTTTTTATTTAATTTTGATTTCAATCGTCTTAGTAGCATACTTTCACATACGACCTCGTATTCACGCGCGGTTTCTTGCGTTAGGATCGTATTTAAATTTCGGACATTTTGATGCTGGTTTAGGTAGATTCTGAGGTTGTTGAAATTTTGGGTTTAAATTGGATTTGAATTCAATTTAAATCCCAAAGGTGAGTGTTTTAACCCAGTCACAACTTCTAAAATTTCTTATGTTTGTTAAATTGATATATGATGTGATTTTAAATTTATTTATGGTTGTTTGGCATATTATTAACCATCATCTCAGTTAAACTGCATTTATTCAAATTAAATTGTTATTTAATTTTATTTTGCATATAAATTGACAGTTGAATTTATTTAGTATTGCATATAAATTGCTAGTTAAATTTATTTATTATTGCATGTAAACTGTTAGTTAAACAATTATTAATTTATTTTTTAATATAAATTGTTCGTTGATACCTGTTATATTTTATATGCTCTATATTAAGGTTTGTTTAAATTGGATTATGATTTTAATAAATGGTTGATGGTTGATATTGTATGAACGGATGCTGAATTTTTTTATGGTTATAAATTGCAAGTTATTATGCATTTTCATCTCATTCGGGTTTGCGGTTTGAAATGATATATAACCGTAAATTTAATTTTTAAATTGTGGATTGAAATGATAAATATCCATATCACTTGACCATAGGATAGAAAATTATATATAGACACCGCGGTCTATATGTAAATTTATTTTTAAAATGATTTCTGTGGTTTTGTAAAGAAATATATGAGTATATAGATATTAATTTTTAAATATTTAACAAATGCTATCTTATTATTGAAGTTTGCTATGTATAAATTTGTTTTGAATTATAAAATAAGCTAAATAATGAAGTTTGATTTCTTTTATAAAATATGGTTAAGTATCTGTTTAAAAATTCTATTATATATAGAGTTTAAAATAAGTCAAATAAAAGTAAGGTTGAAGATAAATGTGAATATGATTTGAATTAAAGTATTTAAGAATTATCTTCGAAAAATTTGTTTTGAAATGTAAATAAATTAAGATTTAAAGGGTATGATTTTATAACTTGATTTTGATTTGAGAATTTAAATGAATATCCAATTGATTTAAAGAATATTATCAAGTTAATTTGATTAAAAAGAATATCCTGTTATTGAAGTTTAAGGGTTTTACTTAAATAATATTTGTTCTATTAAGTATACATTTCAAATTTTAAATAATAGGAATTGGATTTGATATATATTAAATTTTCAAAGAATCCATTTTGAAATAGTGGAATATTTAAAGAGTGAAATATATGAACTATAAAAATTTAAGTTTTGAAATATAGAATATTTAAGCTGTGAAATGTATGGGAATTAAAATGGTTTATTTGGAGGTTTAAATTTATATTGGGATTTTATTGTGAAATTTAAAGAAGCTATTTTATTATATAAAGTAATATAGTATTTAAACCATTAAGTATTAAAAGCTATGTTTCAAAGCTATAGTTTCAAGGTATATAGATTTGAAAAGGCTATGATTTTTGAAAAAGATATATTTGATATCATATGGATTTGGGTCTTTAAAATATAAATGATATCGTATTTATGTAGTTTTGAAACGAATATTTTATTCTGGTTTTTTAAAGGTATAAATTATTTTGAAATAACCGCGGTGTTATAACAATATTTGGTTGTTGAAGAGACCGGGATCGGATGTTGTCATACTCTCTGCCAACTCCGAAAACCAATTTAACAACCGTGTACGCGGTGGAGATTTTAGAATGAAGTAGGATGGTGGCTGCGTTTCCTTTAAGGTAAATACGTGGACCCAACTCCCGTGAGTTGGCATAAGGTGGCTAAAATACGAGCGATCGACGGGTTAATTGAGGTAGCACCTTTGATCGGATACATCCCTTCGATATTATACTTGACTTTTGGATTGATTCGGTGGCCACTTTTGATTTCTTTGATTTGGGGGTGTTGTTCGAGGTGGGCGGTAGTAGCAGCTGGCGTTACCACCGACCCGGAAGCGTAATTGGTATATCTACCCTGGCATTGCCTAGTTGTGCCGTGTCACCTACCCTAGTGCGCCTTGTACGAGTTTCTATTTGTGTCGTACCTATGGAGTATCCTCTGGTAGCCTCCCGATTAGGAGGTATTACAGTACTGTATAGACTATTGGCATTGTTTTGTGTTAAGGGGAATATTGGGTCACTCCTTAACGCTGTTTAAAAGTAAGTATATTTTACTATTAGACACTGTTATAATAGCGAAATATTACTACATAGTAAATAGTTTAATGGATCCTTAAGAGATGTGAATCCCGAGCATCTTTTGAGTTACCGCACTCATATTTATTTCTGTTAATTTAACTTACATAAGATCTTTTAGTTCTGACTCGAGTGTTTTGTCTTTTCAATTCGCTCGGGTCAGTCCGAGCGTTTCAGGATTTCGAAGACCTTAGCTCTGGAGGACGAAGACGGAGATTTATTATTATTATTATTATTATTATTATTATTATTATTATTATTATTATTAGTCCACTATACTCATACTGTTCCGCTGCATTGTTATTGGTATGTGTAACTATGATAAACGTTGTAAGTATAATCGAATATTTTGTAAAACATCTTTATAAACTGTATATTTGATTATTATATTTTATCCTTCTGTTGTGAGATTCTATTTTGTTTAATTCTTTCTTGTTTTTCTGAGTTACCCCATAACAATCCGCCCTTTCGTATGGTTTGAATTGACACGTGTGTCGATTTAAAGTGTGCGAAAAGACGGGACGTTACATCTGGTATCAGAGCTCTGGTTTAACGATAAACCTTAGCTTTGTGGGGGTCTGACTCTTTGTTAATAGGGTAGTAATACCCTATGGGAATCGCTGAGCGTATATATGAGAGAGCGTATTTGTTAGTGTTATAAAAAGGTTTTAATATTATGTTAATATATTCCGTTTTGTATTTATAAATTCTGGTTGATGCATGGGACGCTGTGACATCAATAGGGATTTCTAAACATTTAATAGGACAGACCGACATAATATTTGTTTTTATTGTAGGCGAATGAAATAATTTTGCCTATTTTATTTTCTATATATAAAATAATTTTTTAAATGATATATATATATATATATATACACACACACACACACACACGGTTGCAATATATTGGTTGTTAGGTAATAACTTTATAATTAATAGTCGAAGTAAGATTGATAATAAAATAAATGAAATTGGAAATTTAGAACTTAAGTTCCGGGCTATTGAAAATTTCTTTCGAATAATTTTGGAATAGTAATATTATTTTAGAAGTATTTTTTCATATAAATATTTTTGAAAGAAATGTTTCAAAAGAAATTTGAAAAAAAAATAAGTTCTGTACTCTCCTCTCTGTCGCTGGAAAATAATTTCGGTGATGAGTGCATGCATCATCGACATTCATTTTCGAGTTTCGAAGTGGGAAGGCCACTGTAGCAGTTCGACCACAGAAATTTTTGATAAAAAAATATAAATTTTGAGTTGTTTAAATATAATGGATATATAAGTTGTAAGTATATATTTATCTATTATTTTAAAATGATTTGAAATAAAACCCGGCATTAAATTCTTAAGTTTCCATTAATTAATAGTTTCAATTACTATAGTGAATTGGAACGTAGGTAATTAATAAATCGAAACCTCTAAAGGAAATAAGAGATTTAATGCTAGGTTATAAATGGATTAAATGAAATTTGAAATTTGTAACCTATGAAATAAAGGATATAATTATTGAATATTAAATTAATTAAAAGAAATGAGAAAACTTGTATAACTTTCAATTTCATTCTTTAAAAGCATATATATATATATATATATATATATATAACTTACCAGATATTAAAAGTTGAAATGTTTAATAAGAAATGTATTGGAGATTGTACAAGTAAATGTATGAAATGAAAGTGTTCAATCAATTGCTTTTATTTATAAGAATTGATGTTATAGAGTTATAAACTTAAGTTATAATGGAATTCTTACTATAATAAGAATTTGGGGATAGAGGCGCTATGAACTTAAGCACTAATTGAAAGGCTATTAATTAAAATAGAAAGGCAAGCATTATAAATGGAATTTAGTAATAAAAAATATTAAGTAGTATATATGAAAGATAATAAACTTAAGTAAATGATTGAAGCTATGTATCAATAAAATAAGCAGAAAGATGAATACTGCAAATAAATGAAGATAAAGAAAAGGAAAAAAATCATTATATGAATAAAAGGAAATCAAACAATAAATTCTATGAAATTGGAAAATTTAATTTGATTTCTTGTTTGGAAGTGTTGTTTGTTTTGGCCTATGGTTGTTGGGTAAGGATATTTTAAAATTGTTGGGATGTATGAATAATCTATTTAGTTTCACTCAAGACTGTTGAGTGAAGGATACACTTAGTAGTTGTTCTTCATTCTATACAATTTAAAGTGTCTAAACCTGAACAACTATTTGTTGTGCTTGATATGAATGAATGATTGTTTTATGGTCGTATGCCTTGTTGCAAGTGTTTGATGTTGTATTGATTTTGTTTATTGATGGTTGTTTGTATTGAATTGGATGTTTGTGGTTGAAACCATTTTTAATATTTCATTTTATATAATCGTAACTTTAATTGGATTATATAAGTGAAGTGCAGGTTATGGAAGCAATTGTTACTGCAGTTGGTTCCGTAATATAAGCGTAAAATGCCCGACCAATAGGTACGTTTTTCGGATTTCGGTTTATAACGTTATTATATTATTTTTCCCATGTTGAGATATATTATTTTGGAAAGTATATGTTATATATTGTTATTTTGATATTATATTTTCTCCCGAGCCTCTCCGTACAGGAGACTCTGCCGAAATTTTTTCGTAAAATTTGGACTTAGAGTTTTTTTGAAAATGATTTCCAAACTTTAATAATTTAAGTATAAAATGATTTAATGGTTATAAATTGATATATTTTATCTAAATTAACTAATTTTGTAAATTTAATTGTTTATAAGGTTAATGTTTTGAATAAGATCTATTCATTTCTTAATTCTTCTTTTTCCTTCTTTTCCTTTTCGAGGACGAAAAGTTTTGAGTGGGGGAGAGTGTAACGACCCATAAAATTAGATGGTTTAAATTGAGTTAATTTAATAAGATTTTTAATTTAATTTGGAAAGAAATAAAGTCTTAAAATTTATATTGGAGCGAAAGTAGAAATTTGATGAAGCAATTGTAATTAAACGTTAACATTATAATATTTATATGGCAATAAATTGAAATAATATAAATTGTCATACTTGGTTATAGGTTTAAAATAAGAAACCAATAGAAAGGTTGAATTTGTGAAATATTAATAAAAATATTAACTAGGATGGAATTGATTAATATAATAATGAATAGTGAAAATGGTTACATTTGGTTTTAAAATAGAAAAGGAGTAAATAAAAGCAACTGTTGAATAAACCAATGAAATAAAGCATGCATTTATGATATGAAATATAAGTCAATGTTAATTTCACCTATAAATGTCAATTTATTGGATAACAGGGTTTTAAATCAAGTAACGGATTTGTTAAAGTTTCAATTGATAATTTATAAAATTTAATGTGAAATTAATTGCAGTTAATTGACCTAATTGTGCAGTTAGGATAAATTGATTTGTCATAAAAGATTGTTAATTCCCGAGGATGTAACCAATGTTAATTTCATTCATAATATAACAAGTGGTGGATCTTAGGAGTGAAATTTTAGATTTATTAATTTATTTGAAAGTTAAAAAAAATTCAATAAGTGAATTAATTGCAAATAAGGGGGATTTAATATTAAATTTTACATTAATAGAGATGTGGATGAAATTTGTGGATATTAATGCAATAGCTACGAATCAATGAAAATTCATCCAATTGATAACAGGGTGAGAACGGTGTAGGTAATCAATTTCAACACTTGTCCGTTAGTGATAACTTAAAGGTAATTTAATGTTAATGGAGGCTAATAAATTAAAATGGGCAATCAATAGAAATTAATCTAATTAAAGGTTATATTAGTATAAATTAGGGTAGAAATGGGTAATAATGTATCTCTAATGGTGTATGAATAAATATATGATTAAATTTAAGGGAATTTTATTTATTATTTTTAAAACCTTAATTAATATGGGTAATAAACAAGATTTCACATTTTGAAATAAAGACATTTATACAAGCCTAAGATGTATATAGAAGTATCAAGGTAAGGAAATGTAAACATATGTTAAATAGGTTTATAGGATAATGATTGTTGAATAATAAGAATGGGAATCAACATTTATTTATTTATTGGATCTAATTACGATAGTATGATTTATTGCAATTAAATGAATATTTAATATTTAAAATATTTCCTAAAAGGGAATATAGATGAAACCTAAGAAAATAATTGTAAACAATCATGAGCCAATGTAAATTGCATCCTTTTGATAACAATGAATTAAATAATAGAATGAAAATGGAATTTAATAGAATTATTGAAAATTTTATTTTAATTTTGAATTTAAGGAAATTGAGGATTTATATTGAAATTTATAAATTAATCTTCTCTAAATTGACATTTAAATTTGTTTATATCATTGTAAATGTTTGAGAAATATAAAGGTTATAACATTGTAAAATTTTAGAATTTAAAATTTGAATTAATCGATTTATTGTAAATTTATTTAATTAATATAAAAATAGCCATTTTGGCCACTGACTCGGATTTCAACGAAACAAGTTTCATCGAATCCGTAACAGTGAATTATTGTAGGATTTCAAGTTTCGTATCGATCAGACTTGTCGTTTGATCGTATGGGCTTGAAACGCCTTGAAATCAATTTATTTGAAATCAATTTGAAAATATTGATTTCAGCATAACTTCTTCATACGATGGAATTTGGACGTGAAACCTTTTTCATTGCATTTAGAATATTTTAAAACACCTATTTTGATATATGGGTTTACCAAATTTCGTTCCGGGGGCATAATGGGCTTTTAGGGCCAATTATCATTTAGCACGTTATAATTCAAATCCATCTGTCTATTCCAACTTTTTCTATAAATACCCTATTAAACCCAAGCCTACGCCTATTCTCATTTGTCTGTGCATAAAATTGCATCAGCTCTTCCTCTTCCTCAATGGATGCAAACCCTAGATCCAATCCCAAAATCAAATCCAAAGCATAAATTTCAAAGTCCTCGGAAAAATCTGGAAAAAAAATATGTTGAAGCTCTCGACGAGCGTAAGTCAATGGTGTAATTCGTTTTTCAAAACGATTCACCGTTTACCCAGAAATCGCATATCATTCTCGGTCGTTCATGGTATAGCGTCGCGTTCAACGGTGGATTCTCATCGATAGATCGATTGGGGAGTGCAGTATCGTGGAGATTGACGAATAGAGGAGATCTATGCTGTTAGTTTGGGTTATAGGCGCCGGGATTCGCCGTGCTTGACAATAGAAGCCAGCGGCGGCGTGTCCTTGGAGTGGCACAGGAGGTGGCCGATCGGCCGTGGTGGAGGCGGCTCATGGAGGGTTGTTCGATGGTGGTGACTAATTGCGTTGGAGTTAAACGAGGTGGCGGCGATATTCGGTCAACGTGTGTATCAGGTGGCGGCTTTTGTTCATGACCATGTGAGTTGGGCTAGGGTTTGCGCAAAGGATGATGACGTGGCTAATAATTAGGGTAAGTATGTTTCTTTATATTCTTTTTATTTAATTTTGATTTCAACCGTCTTAGTAGCATAACTTTCTCATACGACCTCGTATTCATGCGCGGTTTCTTGCGTTAGGATCGTATTTAAATTTTGGACATTTTGATGCTTGTTTGGGCAGATTCTGAGGCTGTTGAAATTTTGTGTTTAAATTGGATTTGAATTCAATTAAATCCCAAAGGTGAGTGTTTTAACCCACTCACAACTTCTAAAATTTCTTATGTTTGTTAAATTGATATATGATGTGATTTTAATTTATTTATGGTTGTTTGGCATATTATTAACCATCATCTCAGTTAAACTGCATTTATTCAAATTAAATTGTTATTTAATTTTATTTTGCATATAAATTGACAGTTGAATTTATTTAGTATTGCATATAAATTGCTAGTTAAATTTATTTATTATTGCATATAAACTGTCAGTTAAACAGTTATTAATTTATTATTTAATATAAATTGTTCGTTGATAGCTGTTATATTTTATATGCTCTATATTAAGGTTTGTTTAAATTGGATGATGATTTTAATAAATGGTTGATGGTTGATATTCTATGAACGGATGCTGATTTTTTTTATGGTTATAAATTGCAAGTTATTATGCATTTTCATCTCATTCGGGTTTGCGGTTTGAAATGATATATAACCATAAATTTTATTTTTAAATTGTGGATTGAAATGATATATATCCATATCACTTGACCATAGGATAGAAAATTATATACAGACACCGTGGTCTATATGTAAATTTATTTTTAAAATGATTTCTGTGGTTTTGTAAAGAAATATATGAGTATAAGATATTAATTTTTAAATATTTATAAATTCTATCTTATTATTGAAGTTTGCTATGTATAGATTTGTTTTGAATTATAAAATAAGCTAAATAATGAAGTTTGATTTCTTTTATAAATATGGTTAAGTATCTGTTTAAAAATTCTATTATATATAGAGTTTACAATAAGTCAAATAAAAGTAAGGTTGAAGATAAATGTGAATATGATTTGAATTAAAGTATTTAAGAATTATCTTCGAAAAATTTGTTTTGAAATGTAAATAAATTAAGATTTAAAGGGTATGATTTTATAACTTGATTTTGATTTGAGAATTTAAATGAATATCCAATTGATTTAAAGAATATTATCAAGTTAATTTGATTAAAATGAATATCCTGTTATTGAAGTTTAAGGGTTTTACTTAAATAATATTTGTTCTATTAAGTATACATTTCAAATTTTAAATAATAGGAATTGGATTTGATATATATTAAATTTTCAAAGAATCCATTTTGAAATAGTGGAATATTTAAAGAGTGAAATATATGAACTATAAAAATTTAAGTTTTGAAATATTGAATATTTAAGCTGTGAAATATATGGGAATTAAAATGGTTTATTTGGAGGTTCAAACTGATATTGGGATTTTATTGTGAAATTTAAAGAAGCTATTTTATTATATAAAGTAATATAGTATTTAAACCCTTAAGTATTAAAAGTTATGTTTCAAAGCTATGGTTTCAAGGTATATAGATTTGAAAAGGCTATGATTTTTGAAAAAGATATATTTGATATCATATGGATTTGGGTCTTTAAAATATAAATGATATCATATTTATGTAGTTTTGAAACAAATATTTTATTCTGGTTTTTTAAAGGTATAAATTATTTGGAAATAACCACGGTGTTATAATAATGTTTGGTTGTTGAAGAGACCGGGATCGGAAGTTGTCATGCTCTCTGCCAACTCTGAAAACCACTTTAACAACCGCGTACGCGGTGGAGATTCCAGAATGAAGTAGGATGATGGCGGCGTTTCCTTTAAGTTAAATACGTGGACTCAACTCCCGTGAGTTGGCATAAGGTGGCTAAAACATGAGTGATCGACGGGTTAATTGAGGTAGCACCTTTGATCGGACACATACCTTCGATATTATACTTGACTTTTGGATTGATTTGGTGGCAACTTTTGATTTCTTTGATTTAGGGGTGTTGTTCGAGGTGGGCGGTAGTAGCAGCTACGCGTTACCACCGATCCGGAAGCGTAATTGGTATTTCAACCCTTGCACTGCCTAGTTGTGTCATGTCACCTACCCTAACGTGCCTTGTACGAGTTTCTATTTGTGTCGTACCTATGGAGTATCCTCTGGTAGCCTCCCGATCAGGAGGTATTACGGTACTATATAGACTATTGGCATTATTTTGTGTTAAGGAGAATATTGGGTCACTCCTTAACGCTATTTAAAAGTAAGTTTATTTTACTATTAGACATTATTATAATAGAGAAATATTACTACATAGTAAATAGTTTAATGGATCCTTAAGAGATGTGAATCCCGAGCATCTTTTGAGTTACTGCACTCATATTTATTTCTGTTAATTTAATTTACATAAGATCTTTTAATTCTGACTCGAGTGTTTTGTCTTTTCAATTCGCTCGGGTCAGTCCGAGCGTTTCTGGATTTCGAAGACCTTAGCTCTGGAGGACAAAGACGGAGATTTATTATTTTTATTATTATTAGTTCACTATACTCATACTGTTCCGCTGCATTGTTATTGGTATATGTAACTATGATAAATGTTGTAAGTATAATCGAATATTTTGTAAAACAGCTTTATAAACTGTATATTTGATTATTATATTTTATCCTTCCAATGTGAGATTCTATTTTTTTGTTTCTTTCTTGTTTTCTGATTTACCCCATAACAATCCGTCCTTTCGTATGGTTTGAATTGGCACGTGTGTCGATTTAAAGCGTGCGAAAAGGCGGGACGTTATAGAGCGTGTTCCAAGGTGGGCTGTAGTGGTTGCTATGCGTTACCACCAGCCCGGATGCGTAATTGGTATATCTATCCTAGCGTCGCCTTATTGTGCCATGTCACCTACCATATCGAGCCTACTACGAGTTTGTTTTGTAACATACCTATGGAGTGCCCTTTGACGACGTCCAGTATGGAGGAGATTACGGTACTGTATAGACTATGGGAATATATAAAATGTGTTGAGGGTGATGCGACGACCCAAAATTTTCGGATATTTGAAATTGAAATATTTAATTGATTTTAAATATTTGAGAGTTAGTTTAACTTGAATTTCAAATATCACTGTTTATTTGGCAATTAAATTATTGAATTTAATAATTGGAAATTGGTTAAAATATTGAATCTTAGTTTTTAAGCTGATTAAAAATATTTAAAAGGTTTGAAAAATTTATATTTATAATACTGGAGATAATAGAACTTTAAAACTGAATTTAAGATTGTTTTTTTCAATTTGAAATATATGGTTTAAATCGATATTTAAAAATTGCCTTTCGAGGCACAATCTCGGAATTCGACGAAACTAGTTCTATTGGATTCATAATACTGTATTATTATCGGATTTCAATTTTCATAGCGTTTGGAGTTGTCATGTGATTGTACGATAGGAAAACGCGTTGAAATCTTTATCGAAATCTAATATAATAACTGGGTTCAAAAGGCCATCTTATCCATACGATTGAATCAGGACTTGAAACCTTTTCCATTGCATTCAAAATAGGGGTTTAACATTATGAACGCCTAGCGGCATGCATCGATAGGAAGTCGAGATTTTGAGTTGCGATTTCGAGGTGATTTAAATTTAAATAATTTATACAAATGGTTTGTCTGGTAATGTGGTTCACATCAGCTATTTTTCTTTCACCTCGTTACACTGTAGCAAGGCATCTTCCTCACGCAACCTTCCAACTAATTCATCGCGAGTCATTTCTTTTAGTCGTTTTCAAACATAAAATAAATAACGAGCCATCTTCCTTTATATCGCATATCCTCTCTATCTTTTCTCCTCAAATCTTAACCTCTTCGAGAAAAAAATGGCAGAACTTATTTTTGAATCAGATATGAATTCATATAGAATCAAGTTCTCCTCCTCTCACCTTCATTCGATGATCGAAATCGTAGGCGAGTTTCACTGTTGAAGTCATCCTCAGCACCGTATAAGTTTTCTTCATCCAGATCTCGCGAGTTGAGTGGCGTATGTTTGGAATCAAGGGTTGAGATCGTGCACGACTGTAAGGAGTTAAGGTAGTTTGAAGCTTAGGAGTTCGAGGCAACGTGATGCATGAGTAGCGATGGTCTCGAGATCAGCTCGCGTGAGAGGGGATGCCATCTTTTACGATGTTTGGTTTGAGTTAGAGCGAAATCGAAGGAAGGGAGTTTATGGGAGTTCGATTTGAGAGGAGCGTGTTAGGCCATTGTTCGTGTGCTCTAGTGCGACAGTCTGGTGGGGATGTGCTCCCCTTCGATGACGGCGAGGGTTTGGGGAGGTCTGCTAGGTATATATTTACAATTTATTCATTTCAGTTTAATTTTGAAAACGTACAGAAAAGAAGAAGATATTCAAATAGGTAAAATGTAAAACAATTCGGTTTTGAATTAAGTACGTACATACATATAGGTGAAACAATAAAACAGTAAGTATATATGTATATCCAATTTATTTATTCTAAATTTAATAATACATATGTGTGTGTGTGTATATATGAATATATACAGTAAAAGCAGAAGAATATTTTGTGTATATATATACAGTACATATATGAACATGTAAAGTTAGATTTTTAAAACCTATATAGTTTATTTTGAAAATAAAATAAATATACATACACTTTATTATTTTACAAGTTTAATTTAAAATAATTTATTTAAGTGATTAACTTGTTAATAGACTTATTTAATTATTTTAAGTTACTAAAATATATTTTTTAATTAAATTAGTATTTAATTAAATTAATAAATGGTAATTGACTTGTAACAACCCATATATTTGAACCATTTGATATTCCATACACATCAACTTAAATAATACAAAACATGAATCATTAATGGAGTATATATATAAATGAGAATCACCATAGAATCACAGAAATATAACATCACAGAATAGTGCAGCGGAAATACAAAATAGTCATAAGAGTAGTTCATGAAACTACCCATAAATACAACAATGTCTCAAATAAAAAGAAATAGAACAACATAGAAGTCCAATAGTCCAAATAGAAAGAGCAATACCGATAAGATAAGATAATGATAGTCTTTGGTCTTCAGCTCCAAGTAGAACAACAACAATCCTCAGTCTGATCGGAGCATAAGCATAAACAAACACTCGAATCAGGACATATATTCTTATACAGATAATATGGTTCAAATTCAAAATAGCAATAACTCAAAGATGAATGGAATAACATTTTTCAGGATCCGTTAAACTATTTATACATAATAGTGTACGATAAATAGATAATGTCTAACAGTAAAGTAAAATATCAAAAAAGGTTAAGGCGTTACCATTGTCCCCTTAACACATTTCATATAGCATTATAGACTATACAGCACTATAAACTCCACCGTAAACTAGTAGGATATCAGGGAGTACTCCATAAGTATAATACAAAACAAATTCATAGTGGTCGCGTATTCGGGAATACAAGTATGACAAGTCACATGAGACAATACCCAAGGTAGTGAAACTACCGTTTGCCTGATCCGGACTGGTGAAAACGCATCGCCGCAACGATCGCAACACCGCGAAACAGCACTCCAAATTCAAGGGTTCGCACCAATCAATACAAAATAATGAGTAGTTTACGAAGAAGTGTGTTCGCTCGAGGTAGCTAACCCCATTTGGCCCGTCACAGCTCCTGTTTTAGTCATTTCCAATTTGACACAAGTGTCAAGGTTCTCTTTCTTTAGTCATCGCGTTCGTCATTCCAACCACTTCATTCTAGATCACACTCCGTGTATAGTTATTAAAGCGGTTTACGGTTTAGACAGTGAGTATGTCCCTAACCGATTCCAGTTCCTTTAGTAACCTTCGTAATTGTTTTAGCGATTGGTCGTTAAATAAATTTTAAAACCGAACCAATTCAATTTCAATTTAAATTAGAATTCGTAATTCAACATTTTATTTGTCTTTCCAAAACAATTTCCAAATTTACGTTTTATAATTTCCAAATTTAATTTCAAAATTCTACAATTCAATTTCAAAAGTTAAATTTAAACAATTCAAATATACATTTGATTTCATATATAAGTTTCATTCCATAATCATTTTAAATTAATTTAACGTTAAAATCAATTTAAACTCATTTATCGATTTCATTCGATATTCATTAAATTAATTTATCACTTAAACAATTTCCATTAAATTTTTAATTCATTTAAATTTACTTCTTAAGTTCAACTTCATTATCAAAGCTTACAAATTTAATTTAAATTAAAATTTTGAAATCCAATTCTTTAAATTTCAAGTCTTTCATTTGTTTCGATAAAACGCTTTTTTATTTCTTGTTAAAGAAATTCAATTTCATTCATTTATTACCTTTATTACAATTTCAAACTCAGTTAATAAAGGAATTTAGCTTCACTTATTCAAGAATTTCAATTTCACTTAAAAATTCAATTCAATTTAATTCTTAAATAACTCAGTCTCATCAAACTATCAATAATTTCAAATTTTAATTATTAATCATTTCAAAACTCATTCATTAATAATTCTAAACTTAATAATTAATGATTTCAAAACTTAATTATTAATGATTTCAAAACTTAATTATTAATAATTTCAAACTTAATTATTAATGATTTCAAACTTAATTATTTATAATTTCAAACTTAATTATTAATGATTTCAAAACTTAATTATTTATCAATTAAATTTTAAACAATGTTCTTTCGTCCATTACTACGTTAATATTTGTTTCAACTTCAAATGTTCACATTTTCCTTTAATTTAAATTTAAATTTAAATTCCAATTTTATTTCAAAGTTTATTATTTATTCAATAAAATCTTTATTTTATTTAAATCAAATCATTGACCAATCGGGTTTAATTAAATTTTCTATCCTAAGTCAAGTTATTTGGGTATTTATCATTTCAACCCGATTCCATTTCAATTCAAAAATCAAAACATAGCAAAGGGAACTTGCAGTGTGATAACCGGGACGGTGTCAAAGCAAATAAACAAGCAATAGCATCCACACATAACAATTTAACAATTTATTTAAATAATCCTAAAATAATCGTATTAATTTACATTTGTTATTTATGCAAATTAATGTAATTATTTCTAGAATCTACACTATCATTTCATGTAGATTAAAGATTATTTCACTAATAATTTATACGGTTTTTCACTTGTCATTCAATTTCAAATTAATACTACAACAATTAATCCAATATACGTTCAATGGTTCAAAGTATAGTTATTACTATCCTAGGTGTCAATTAATTAAACAATTAAAGGGGTCATATTTAACTAATTCAATTCAACATATAAATCAGTTTAAAAATTATTAACTATCCTATATCAATTTCAATTATCACTTTAACAATAGCATCAAATTTCAGCATCACATAGCAAACATTCATCAACCAAAACTTGTATAAGAATATAAGTCGTGAAAATTTATTTCACCTTTCGTGGATAAAGAATTTGACGGCGAAGCACGAAGAAGCACAAATAGAATTGGCACAACACGAACAAACGGAACACTGCAATTATCGTCAAAAGAGACGATATTATTTTAAGTGAACATTCATATATAATTTATAAAATTATATAGATGCGCTTACCAATGACGAAGAAAAGAAGAGAAAGCCGAGAGATCGAGTCGCTGCAAAAAGGGACTCAACCGTTTGCTTCTGTACACAACAAGAAAGAGAAAAGTGGTTACCATTTTTTTAGTAACGACTATACACACTGTGTATATATTTTGTCAGCAATAATTTGAAAGTCACAGTGCACTGCCACTATTGTATAAAGCAATAGTACTACTTTCTTTTCCTTTCTGACGTTAACCCATTCTTTTTTTTTTCTTTTTTTTCTTCTTTTTTCCCAAGCAAAGACTTAAAAATACAAGCCTACATTATATCCACTGACGCACGAACAAATCTCCACTTCCCAAAACAAATAGAGGCTGTTGCATTTTATGCACTTCATACACACGCTTCCTCCATAAATCAACACAGTTTCCCTTCTCAACTTTGTTATTATTATTTTAGAAACAAAGGCTGTTTCCCTCCCTCCCATCCCTTCTGCATGATGCAACATATACTCACGCGCGCAACATGCAAGCACCCATCAATACACGAACGATTTACATCATGAATACGCATATTTTTTTTAAAGAAACGACGCTTGCACCAAAAAATGCAAGCCGAGACTCCTCTTCCTTTTCAAAAGGTTGTGTGCATGCAAACTGCATATATATGGAATGCACGAGACATGCACGGCTAGAGGCGGTGCACTGGAGCTTGTGCGAGGCAATTGCGAGGAGGTAGGCGAACGCTCGGCGAGGGAAGGCCCTAGATTGGGATGTGGTGTGAACGAAAATGGAGTGGTGCGAGTGGTTTCTGATGAAGGGAATTCATGGAGTTGTGACGTGGAGATGAGGTCGAGGCGGGTCTCGGTTGCATGCTGATTTGGTGTGTTGGGTTAATGGCCGTAGTCGCCAGGCTTGGCGAGGTCTGGACGTGGTTGGAGAAAGGAATGAGGAGACGGTCGAGTGCGGTGGCGGTTCAGGTTAAGCTCGGTACGGTCTGGGTGAAAGGAGAGGGGAGGTAACGAAGTGGAGTGCAGGGTGGTGAAGGAGATTTGCGTGCTTCCATGGTTTCGGTTATACACTTTTTTTTTGTTTTTTTGTTTCAAAGAAGTACGAAAAGAAAATAAGGAAAGGAAGAAGAGAGGGATGGAGGAGACGCGTTTTACCTGATGCTTGAATTTGAAGAGAACAATGAATGAGAATGAACAATGAATTATATTTTAGCCAATTGGTAGGTACGAATAGTAATTGCTTTTTGTAAAACAATGCTTTTTCCTTATTTTCCCAATTCTCTCACAACTTCCCATGCAATTAAGTTAGCTGCCAACCACACACTTTAATTCACCCACCAGTTAAACTTTTTTTCAATTTAAATGGTTCGGCTGTGAATTTTCTTAGGGTTGATTGTAGTTTAACCGGTCCGTCCGGAATAGCTAAATTATCGTGACGATTCCCGTTGGACTCTAATTAGCATGAATAAATATACCGTTTTGATCAGTGCGACGATGCGCTTCCAACGGTACACAGACAATTGGGATACGATAGTTTCAAAAAAAAATCGAACTTACGCCGATTAAATTGTTCGATTTGCTAAACAATTTAAATGGAACAGGAGATGACAGTTTTTGATGAAACGAATTACATCGTTTTGATCAGAATAATTTTTACAACATTCTTGTGTAGAAATATTTAGATTCGAAACATAAATTTTACGCAGCTTTATATTAACTGATATACAGTAAAAACGCGAACAAAATTTACTGTAATATTTTGCGACGGAACTTTTCCTATATTCATATCTAACTGGACGCATCTTATAAATAAAGTTGGGACATTAATTGAGATCATTTATAAATTTTAAAATTTTATGTTAAAACGATGGATTTAAAATTTAAACTGGGTCGGAAATTCGGGGTCATTACAATCTCCCCCACTCAAAGCTTTTCGTCCTCGAAAACGGAACGAGACGAGTGAAGTAGGAATGAAGTGAGCAGAAAAGTCAAGATAGATTTTAGAGAATTGAATTATACTTGAAATTTGTAATTCAGGGTTTGAATCCCGAATACTATCCTCAGTTTCCCATGTGCAATCTCTCTCATCTACACTCCACTGTACTTTGACGAGATTTACCGACTTCCTTCTAAGTTGCTTTGTCTCACGATAAACTATCCGAAGTGGCTTTCGCTCAATAGTCAAGTCAGGCTCGATAACTATCTCTTCCAACTGAGCAGTGGGAATGGTCATAGATGGATCGTGCACAACTTTGCGAAGATGTGAGACGCGGAACACATTGTGCACACCGACGAACTTCTCTGGTAATGCAACTCTATAGACCAATGTTCCGACTCTTTACGTAGTCTCAAATGGACCAACAAATCTCGGAGCTAGCTTTCCTTTCCTTCCAAATCGAACAATATTCTTCAAAGGCGACACTTTCAGAAATACTTTATCTCCTACACTGAATTCGCGATCTCTTCTCCTTTTGTCAGCGTAGCTTTTCTGTCTATCCTGTGCCGCCTTTATCTTCTTCCTGATTTCTTCGACTTTTTCAGAAGCTTCCATAATCATTTATGGACCAAGCACTAATCGATCACCAGACTCAATCCAACAAGCCGGCGATTTGCACGGCCGTCCATATAAGGCTTCGAACGGTGCCATACCAATGCTTGCTTGATTATTAAAGATGATTAATTCAAATTCAAATATACTTATTCAAATTTGAAATTCAATTTCTTTACCTGGTAATTATTATTATAAGTGAATTCGACCAAATGAAGATGGTCTTCCCAGGATCCACCAAAGTCTATAATACAAGCTCGGAGAAGTTCTTCCAAAATCTGATTCACCCTCTCAGTTTGGCCATCTGTCTGAGGGTGATAAGCTATGCCTAGATTTAGTTTGGTGCCCAAAGTATCCTAAAATGCTTTCCAGAATTTACTGGTGAAAATAGGATCTTGATTGCATACGATACTGGATGGTACACCATGAAGTTTAACAACTTCTCTTATGTATATCTCGGCCAAACCTGAAGCAGTACGAGTGGACTTGATTGGAATAAAGTGAGCGGATTTCGTCAGTCTATCGACAATCACCCAAATGCTTTCGTTACCCTTTCTAGTCCTTAGCATCCCATCAATAAAGTCCATAGAAATCTGCTCCAACTTCCAACCTGGAATCTCTAGTGGTTGAAGCAAACCTGCTGTCTTTCTGTGGTCAGCCTTAACTTGTTGACAAGTTGTGCATCTGCTAACATAGGTAGAAATATCGCGCTTCATCCCACTCCACCAATATAGCTTCTTCATATTTTGATACATTTTAGTGACACCGGGATGAAATGAAAGTGAAGATTGATGGTTTTCTCTCAACACTTATTGTCTTAGACCATCAACATTAGGAACACAAATTCGATTATCAATTCTCAACACTCCATTACTATCGACTTGTGTACCAAATTTATCGTCAGCAATTCCAACTCTACCGAGAACTCTTTCTTTGATACGATAGAGCAAAGTGTCCTCGTATTGCTTGGCTATAATGCGATCCATAAGAGCTGGGGAGACGGAAAGCTGGAATAACATTCCTTCAACAAGATTACAACATGCCATTGCTTGATTTCTGCTCAAAGCATCGGCTACGACATTTGCTTTTCCTGGAGTGTAATTAATATCAAGATCATATGCAGCTAAAAATTCGAGCCATTGGACTTGTCTCTGATTCAAATCCTTTTGCGAGAAAATATAAGTCAATGACTTGTGGTCAGTGAATAACTCAAATTTGGTTTCCAATAGATAGTGCCTCCATAGATTAAGAGAAAATACAACCGCAAGAAGCTCTAAATCGTGAGTTGCGTAATTTGCTTCATGGGTCTTTAACTAACAACCCGCATAGGCAATAACCTTTCCTCTTTGCATTAAAACTGCTCCTAATCCATCACGGCAGGCATCAGTATAAACGGTCAATCCTTCGCTATCGTCAATAACCGTAAGAACTGGGCAGATGTCGATCTTCGCTTCATCTCATTGAAAGCTGCTTCGCTCTTTTCACTCCAAATAAATTTCACATTATTTCTAGTCAGTGCGGTAAGTGGGGGCAGCAATACGAGAAAATTTTTCTACAAATCTTCGATAATAGCCGGCCAAACCCAAGAAACTGTGGATATCTGTAGGAGTTTTGGGAGTCTCCCAATCCTGCAAATTCCAAGTATTTGAATTTAGATAGCGATAAGTTGTTTAGATAGAATTGACAAGTAAGGATAGAACTTACATTGATTACGGCGATCTCTGCTGGACCGACCGAAATCCCATTCTCCGAAATAATATGGCCAAGAAAACGAACTTCATCTCTCCAAAAGTGGCATTTCGAAAACTTGGCTTTAAGCTGGTATTTGCGAAGAGTTTCAAGGACAAAAGCCAAATGTGACCTATGCTCCTTTTCATCTTTAGAGAAGATGAGAATATCCTCGATGAAAACAAGAACGAACTTGTTAAGAACATCCCGGAAAACTCTATTCATCAAGTCGACGAAATAAGCTGGAGCGTTAGTGAGACCGAATGGCATAACTAGCCATTCATAGAATCCATTTTCAGTGCGGAATGCTGTTTTAGGAATACTATCCTTAGCGATTCTGAGTTGGTGAAAGCCGGTTGCCAAATCAAGTTGGGAGAAAACTTTAGCTCCATGAAGCTGATCGAATAGATCGTTGATGCGGGGCATCGGATACCTGTTCTTGTGTGTGAGTTTGTTTAGCTCTCTATAGTCCACACACATTCTGAGTGAGCCATCAGATTTGGTGACAAATACAACTGCAGCACCCCATTCTGAATGACTGCGCCGAATCAAGCCTTTAGAAAATTAATCTTCAATTTGAACATTCAACTCTGCCTTTTTTTAGGAGCCATTCTCCTAGGAGGGAGAACTACTGGTCGTGCACCAGGGATAAGATCAATGCGGAATTCGATTTTCCACGGAGGTGGTAGAGAATTGACTTCTACAAACACATCAGAAAAGAATTAAACAACTGGAGTGGAGCTAAGTTCACTTGGATGAGAGTCAAGAGAAAATATAAAACTCCCAGCACATTCTTGAGGTGATTTGCCTTTAATAACTAAAGGTAAGCTCTTGTCGTCAATAAGAGAGACGGTTCGAGCTTTGCATGAGATAGCGGCTTCGAACTTTCATAGCCAATCAATACCTAGTAGGATATCAAATGCCTGGAATCCAAGTACAAAGAAATCCCAAGTAAAACGATGCATGCCATACATAAGTGTGACATATTTGCAAACCCTTTTTAGGTTAGCGGGCCCTCCTATAGGGTTAGATACACATAAGAAGGTAGATGCAAGAATAGGTTCCAATCCAAATTTGTTGCATAAATGAAAAGATATGAAACTATTTGTTGCTCCAGTGTCAAATAGAACTCTAACAGGTGAAGAATGCAACATAAAAGTACTCTGTAAAGTACATTGATTATCTGGAACTTCTGGGGCAGGTCTGGAAATAGCAAAAACTCCAGATGGGGTACCTCTCTTATGTGTTGGGCAGTCTTTCTTAAAGTGTCCTGGCTGTAAGCAAATGTGACAGACATCTCTCTTAGCCATCTGAGTCGGTGGCGGAATAGCTGCACCCTTTGGGGATGGGCAACTACTGGCATAGTGACCTTTTTGGTTGCAGTTAAAGCATGTGATAGAGGAGATGTCTATGGGCTTCTTCTGAGAATAGCCAAGCCCGGATTTCTTCTGCCAGTTCTTCTTCTATTGCTTAAAATTTGGCTTCCTCTTCCCAGTCCGGCTAGAGGATGGCTGAGTAGCTGGAGCCTTAGCGACTGATGTTCCCTTTGGCTTTCCCTTATATCGAAGAGCAAAATCCATCAACTCAGTGAAAGTTCCGTGGACATGAGCTGTAAGGAGTTCGTAATACTCTAGACGTGCTCCATGGATGAATTTCTCATTCTTCAGCAGAGGTGTGTCAATCAGGCCAGGTTCGAACTTTGAGAGTTCATTAAACTTCCTTTCATACTCAGAGAAAGTCATGTTGCCCTGTCCGAGATCCATAAATGATCGATAAAGATGGGCCTTTCCGGCTGTTGGCATCCACTGAGCCGTAATGGAATACCTATTTACAAGTGATATGAAAATGTGTCAAAATTTGACGAGATAAGAGGAATTTTATTTAGATGAATTTTAGATAGATTACTACCTAAACTGGGCCCAAGTGATGGTTTCCTCATCAGTACGAGAAGTGACTGACTCCCACCAATCCTGTGCAGCATCCTGAAGCTGCCAAGCGCCCAACTTATGCTTCTGAGCGTCTGTGATCTCCAGGCCATCAAAGGTCTTCTCCAAACTCTTCAGCCATTGCTGTGCTTCGATGATACTCTCGGAGCCAGTAAATTTGACTCCACCAAGATGAGTGTACTCCTTGCTAATAGTGGAGAATTTGACTGCGGGAGCTGGGGCACGTGGTTCGGGAGCGTTTCCTTACCCCCGTCTCTAGCATTTTTTCTGGTAGCCATCCTGGAATACCAAAAGTGATTTTAGAATCAGAGATAGAGATTATGGAATCTTAAAGAAATTCAAATCGAATGAATTCAATAGGAAGAATGGAATCAAAGGATATGGATTCTGAAATGATTCTCCTCATTCTAGGGTATGGTTACCCTATCTCTAATGAGCTTTAAAACTCCACAGGCTAAGGTTTTCGGGAACCAAAGCTCTGATAACAACTGTAACAACTCGTATATTTGTACCATTTAAATTGACGATATTCCATACATGTCAACTTAAATAATACAAAACACGAATCATTAATGGAGTATATATATATATATATATATATATATATATATATATAAATGAGAATCATCATAGAATCACAGAAATATAACATCACACAATAGTGCAGCGGAAATACAACATAATCATAAGAGTAGTTCATGAAGCTACCCATAAATATAACAATGTCTCAAATAAAAAGAAATAGAACAACATAGAAGTCCAATAGTCCAAATAGAAAGAGCAATACTGATAAGATAAGATAAGATAGAGATAGTCTTCGGTGTTCAGCTCCAAGTAGAACAGCAACAACAATCCTCAGTCTGATCCGAGCATAAGCATAAACAAACACTCGAATCAGGACATATATTCTTATACAGATAATATGGTTCAAATTCAAAATAGCAATAACTCAAAGATGAATGGAATAACATCTTTCAGGATCTGTTACACTGTTTATACATAATAGTGTACGATAAATAGATAATGTCTAACAGTAAAGTAAAATATCAAAGTAGTGTTAAGGCGTTACCATTGTCCCCCTTAACACATTTCATAGAGCATTATAGACTATACAGCACTGTAAAATCCACCGTAAACTAGTGGGGTATCAGGCAGTACTCCATAGGTATAATACAAAACAGATTCGTAGTCGTCGCGTGTATGGGAATACAAGTATGACAAGGCACATGAGGCAATACCCAAGGTAGTGAAACTACCGTTTGCCTGATCCGGACTGGTGAGAACGCATCGCCGCAACGATCGCAACACCGCGAAACAACACTCCAAATTCAAGGGTGCGCACCAATCAATACAAAGTAATGAGTAGTTTACGAAGAAGTGTGTTCGCTCGAGATAGCTAACCCTATTTGGCCCGGCACGGCTCCTATTTTAGTCATTTCCAATTTGACACAAGTGTTAAGACTATCCATTATCGTTCTCTTTCTTCAGTCATCGCGTTCGTCATTCCAACCACTTCATTCTGGATCACACTCTGCGTATAGTTATTAAAGTGGTTTTCGGTTTAGATAGTGAGTATGTCCCTAACTGATTCTGGTTCCTTTAATAACCTTCGTAATTATTTTACCGATTGGTCGTTAAATAAATTTCAAAACCGAATCAATTCAATTTCAATTTCAATTAGAATTCGTAATTCAACGTTTCATTTGTCTTTCCAAAACAATTTCCAAATTTACATTTCATAATTTCCAAATTTCATTTCAAAATTCTACAATTCAATTTCAAAAGTTAATTTTAAACAATTCAAATATACATTTGGTTTCATATATAAGTTTCATTCCATAATCATTTAAACTTAATTTAACGTTCAAATCAATTTAAACCCATTTATCGATTTCATTTGATATTCATTAAATTAATTTATCACTTAAACAATTTCCATTAAATTTCTAATTCATTTAAATTTACTTCTTAAATTCAACTTCATTATCAAAGCTTAAAATTTTAATTTAAATTAAATTTGTGACGACCCGACTTTTTCTCCACAAAAAGTCGTATCATCTTTAAGAAAGAAAGGGATAGAAAAGAGAAAAGAAAGAAGAGAAATAAGAAACAACACAAGAATCTCAACAGCGGAACGAATAAATTATATTAATAACATAAGTATTACATAGTATACATCAAATATCAGAGTACACAGACATATACAACACATACTAGATAGTTATAAACACCTGTCTAGTTATTACAACTCAATACATTACAGACAAACACTCAGAGATACCAACACAGCGGAAAAACTATATAACTATACGCGGAAGCCTCCTGCTCCATTGCTCCTCCACAATTCGTCAAAGCTATCCTGAATCCTAACCTGAATTCCCTTGGCTACTCGTTAAAATTTGAGTACCCAAGAGTTATAGAAAAACAGAAATAACTCTGGGTCAGACATGGGTCTGGTGTGAGTAACAGGTTAAAGTTGCTTAACTTTTAAAAACCTTTTGAAAGAAAAGGTATCATGTAAGACTTCCCACACATAAACATGGAAAAGTTTTTACCTTACGCTAACCAAAACATTTGATAGGAAATCCGATGATATTATAATAGTGTCTAGGGTTTTCAAGTAAATAAGAAATAGCCGAAATTGTTACATTCGTTAAATTCCAGCTACTAGCCACAAAAGTGGGTAATACAATCAAAACCGTTGGCACTTATTGGATTTTGGATTCCATCAATGGCTGGGATACTGGGGTACCACCCGTCACAGTACGTGGCCTAGATCACCGTACCGAGGATTACTCCCAATCCCCTGCAACACAAAGCCGGACCCGTTCCTTACTGAACAGCTCCAAACAAGACAACCCCGCAGTTGTGATCAGCAACCGCACCACTAAGCCGAAAATAAAGGGACCTCTAGACAGGGATAAATCTTGCTCTCAAATGGGGGCTACCCACGAAGCTTTGCTGCACCTCCCCTGTTTTAGCCATTCCCGGTTGATGAGGCTTGATGCTACGATTACCTTTATAGGACCTATCACTTAGAATGCTCATCGTCCACCTGACGATGTTCTTAAAGCATTCAATCCATACAAGTTCGTTCCGGGTTCGAACGAAACCGAAGGCATTATCTCGTTACACTCATTTTGGAATCACCCTCAGAGTTAACGACAATAACCATTGCACTCTGAATCACCATCTCGAATCTATAAGTACTATTCCGTCAAACTCATTACGGAATCACCCACAGAGTTATACTGACGTATAGCCCTTACACCTCGAGTCTTCACTCGCTCCATTTGGATTAACGACCTTACGTTTAATTTGGATCGATGTGGTTTTCGGATATCCAAATATGGAAACCCGATCCCGGTCTCATCGAAATCCAAAGCGTGTCTTTTAAGGTCCAAGTTGTTTTAAGGTTTAAAACAATTCAATTCATTATCTACATATACACAGATAGATAATTCACAACACAATAGATAATCAACATTATCATCAACAGATAATTTTTATCATAATCAGATAATCCATATCATCATTCAAAAGCAACCAATGCATCCATATCACATACACTACTCATCTCATAACTGAGATTACGAACCATACCAATCAACCAATACCATTTATCAAACATAAGCAATGATCTAATGATCACACCCTTTATAATTAATTTAAAATGAATTAAATTAATTACGTAACTCTAATTAATTTAAAATGAATTAAATTAATTACTTCATCATCAAAATCCTGCTTAACTTAATCATCAATTGATTACAAATCAATTTAAATAATCATCATCTCATAATTCATTTCACTTAATCATTACTGATTAACCATATCTAATTACAATAAGTAATTAGCATTTAATATTAGTTACACAAGTTAATTACTTAAACCCCTAGCAAATAATTAACTTGTAATTGTTTAATTAATTAATTAGCTAAAATTAATTACATTAATCATTTATTTATTAATTACTACATTATTAATTATACCTTAATTAATCAATTCCAAATTACATCATTAATTAATTAATTAATGATTTCTAATTACATTTAATCAATCTCTAACTATAAATTAATTACATAAGTAATTAATCTTCAATTTAAACCATATATATTAAACACCCATGATTAATAACCAGTAATTAACTACTCTAATTACTCATCCCATAATTAATTACCCTTAATTAATTATCCTCATTAATCACTTGATTAATTTCCAAAGTAATTTAAATCCAAATTACTTCTATAATAAATATCCTTAATTACATCCTGTAATTATTAATTAATTACTTCCTTAAGTAACTACAAATTCATAAATTACATAAAGTAATTATCAAACAATCAACAATTGTTTAAATTAATTAACTAAATTAATCTAAACTAATCACATTAATTAAATTAATTACGCTAAGTAATTAATTCATTAATTACTTTCATTAAGTAATTAAACAATTGATTATTATTAATTAATTAATTAAATTAATTACCTAAATTAATTGTTAATTAATCTTAAGTTAATGACCTTCATTAACATTTCTTAATTACTTAATTAAGAAATTAACTTATATTAATTATTATTAATTATCAATTAATTAATATTTAATTACTATTTAATTCATCTCTAATTATTAATTAATTAAGTGTTAATTAAAATCTTAATTATCTTTAATCACTTGATTAAATAAATCTTAATCATTAATTAAAATTTAATTAACCATTCTTAATTATAGATTAATTAACCTTAATTAATTAATCTCAAATCTAATTAATTAACTTAAAAATTATTAATTACTTAATTAAACATCCACATATTTATTAATTAAATAATTAATATTCCATTTAAATTAATTAAATAATTTAAATGAAATCAATTTCTTGAATTCTAAATTAAGAAACATTCTTCTTTATACAAAAGTATTTTAAACACTTTATTTCAAAACAAAAATTCAATTTAAAATTTCTTTTAAATTTCAAACTGAATTACAAATTAAATTTTTATTTTAGATTCAAACTTAAAGATTTAAAACTTTACTTACATCTCCATTTTCATTTTCAAATTCAAATTTATTTAAACTTTCTAAATAGTTAAACCAAATTTAAATTTAAAAACTTATTTAAATTTTAAAAACTGACTTTAAAATCAAATCTCAGGTTTTTAAAATTAAATTTAAACTTATTTTAAACTTTATTCCATACATTAAGGCTTATAGTTTAAATTCAAACAATGTTCTTTATACTGTAAAAGTTCTAAAAATTTAATTTAAACTTTCCAAATTTAAATTAAATTCAAACTTGAGCTTCCTAAATCTGTGCCCAGATTTTAAACTTGTTTTAAAATTTTCAGTTGCCCTTTTAAAATTTACTTTCAAATTTAAAACAGAAAAAAAACAGTATACAATTTCCTGTTTTAATTTAACATCTTAAATTTGAATTCAAAAATGATTCAAAACTTCAGATTTAAATTATTGAATCATATTTAAGTTTCAGGTTAAAATTTCAAATTGAACTTCATTTGACAAATTTTGAAATTTTACTTTTAAATCTAAAAACAGAAAACAGTTTCTGTTTTTGTCTAAAACCAAGCTTGAATTTAAAAGCATTTCAAATTTAATTCAAAGATTTAAAACTTAAAACTTAATTGAATTTCAAATTAAATTTCAGGTTCAATTTAGTTCCATACTTTTGGTTTTGAAATTGACCTTAACTTCAAATTAGTAAACCTGGAAAATAGGTTTCTGTCTTAGCTTAAGTACAAATAAAATGTTCAAAATTTAAATTATTTCAAATCTAAAATTAAACTAATTGAATTTATACTTAAATTCAGTTTAAACTTATACTTAGTTCAGGTTTTAAATTACATTTTAAAAACTTTTAAAATTTTAAAAACCTGAAAAAACAGGCACTATTAAAACCAGAACACATATCAACCCGAGCTATCCTCTAATCTACTCCGAGAAAACAACACCCTTGCTTCGAGTTTCCTTCCAAATAACTCGAGACAATCCCGAGCAACCAAAACCCTGCAACCAAAACAAACACCAACCTGCACACACCACCTTGTGCACCTAAATTTCAACTCCGGCTACCTCTAACCAATGTCAACGGCCATTTCCCATCGACCACCAACTCCACATCAACCTTCAACCCTCAACCCTCAAAAACTCCATAATTCAATTTGAATTTAAAATCATGTTTTAAACAAAACCTGGAAACAGCACCCCCTATCAATGATCAACCTGTCAATGGCCATAACTTCCAACTCCGGCCACCGTCACCCTCCAAACTCCGGCGACAGCTCCATCAACACATCATCTATCAATACCCAAAAGAGCTTTGAACTCGATCAACCCAGGAGTCCATATTCAAACAAAATCAGACACTCAAACAAACTAGGGTTCTAAACCTGGAAACCCAAATTACATAACCAAGATTGAATTTTAATTCAATTCAATATTTTTCCTATAATCTAAAATAGACACACTGTCTCCAAAAACAATTTCACCCAATTCAATTGCATGCATCTATTGAACATGACCAAATTGTAAAATACAGTATATTCAAATCTGCTCTCTGGTTTTGATATTAAAGATTTAAATCTTTCTTTTAAAAATCATAATTTTGTATTATGATTTGATTTATAACCTTGAAGCATTGAATCGTAACATTTGAATTCTTCACTTATACTACTTCTACTCTGCTATATTTTTTTCAGGCAATACAATCCTTTATTTAACTTGTATAATTTTTTTTTTTAAGTTTTACTTTATCATGTAATAATCAAATTTCATTCAATCACTAAGTCATAGTAACAACCAGATCAAGAGAAAAGAAATTTTGATCAAATATGAGCTTGTATTGTACAGACAGTAGCTTAGGAAATTAAGCATGCATCACATCCAAACTTGTATAAACACAGCAATATTTAACAATATATAAATATATGAAATTCTACTTATTTGTACAAATAAATCAAACAACTATATTTCACTTAAATTTTAAAATGTAAAGTTACTCACCTGTTTAATGATGCAGACCCCAGATTTTTAGCATGCATAATCCCTTGCAACCCAAATGCAGGTTGTTTGCTTCATGATTGCAGACTTGAAGAAGTTGCAGATGTATGCAAACTTGAATTTATCCATGCTTCCAGATTTTGAAAATTCATGCATGCAGACACTTGCCTTCCAGATTCAATTGCATGTTTTAGTTTGTTGCATGCAGGCTTTTGTTTCAGTAAACAAGAACATGTAGGTTTGTATTTTGCATTTTGAGGAGCTATAGGCTTTGTTTAGAGGATGCAGACTTGTGGAAGTTGCATGCAGGTTTTATTTTGGATGCAGATTAGAAATTTCATGCATGTTTGAATGCAAATGCATTTATAGGTTTGAAATTTGTTGCATGCATGTTTTTGCTAGGCATTTGGATTTGCAGGCTAGAGGAGATGATTTTTTCTCCAGGTTTCTTTGTTTTAGAATGAAAAATGAGAAAGAGTAGAGGAACGAGTATATGCAAGTTTAAATAACAATGTTTGATTTAAATTAAAATTAAAGGAAAACAAAATTTGACACATGTAAAAAGGATGGACACATGTTAATTTACTTACATAAATTTTTAACACATGTTTAACTCAAATCTTAAATTATATACACATGTAAATTAAGCTTACATATGTCTTTGTAAATGTTTTGTTAATTTAATTTAGTGTTAAAGAAAATTAAACTTAATGAATGCATGTTCATATTTTAAATTGTATTTTAAGTTTCAAATTAAATTTACAAATCAAAATTAGCAATCAATATTTTAAAGAGAATAACACAAACATTTTTGTAACATGTTTTAATATTCAAACTTGAATTAAAATGAATTTTAAACCAATAGAACATTTATCTTACATATTTAAAATCATATATTATTTTATTAAATATTTTTGAAAAGCTTAAATTAAAAATAAATCACAATTTCTATTTTCAAAACATTAAAATTATGCTATACTAATTTAATTAAAAACAATCTTGTCTATTTAAAATATTGTTATCCCGCCTTTTGGCAAGGCCGTGACACCAAGAACTCGATTAGAAACCAAGGACGGTTCGTCTTGAAGATCAGTTATACATAGGTCTACTATGGATGTCCGTAAAAAAATTTTGAATCCGGATCGAGCTACAATTTATATGACGTGACAAGCAAAGCTGAGAAAGCCAATGTTCCAAATTTCAAGTCAATCGGAGTTCGTATGCTCAAGATATTGATGGATCACGGTTGAGAAATCCAAAATTGCATCGATCATAACTTGAGATCTACAAGTCCAAATGCCACCAAATTTGGACAGGAGCCGTCTGGCAACCTAAGGAATATTCACGCCAAATTTCAGCTCCATCGGATGAGTTCTTGATCGATTCGAAGTTGCTTCGTACCGATCACGGACCAACTTGCATCGATCATATCTCGAGATCTACAACTCCAAATGCCACCAAATTTTGATAGAAGCCAACTGGCAACCTAAGGAATGCTCATGCAAAATTTCAGCTCAATCGGATGAGTTCTTGATCGATTCGAACTTGCTTCGTATCGATCACGGACCAACTTGCATCGATCATATCTCGAGATCTATAAGTCCAAATGCTATGAAATTTTCACAATAGCTTAATGCCAACATGAGGAATGTTCATGCCAAATTTTAGCTCAATCTGATGAATTCTTGATCGATTCGAAATTGAGTTTGAATCGATCCCGGACCGAAAAACTCCAACTTGCGTCCACCATAACTCGAGGTCCACATGTCCAAATGCTTTGAAATTTTCACAGTAGCTTACTGCCAATATGAGGAATGTTCATGCCAAATTTCAGCTCAATCTGCATTAAATCTTGATCGATTCGAAATTGAGTTCGAATCGACCCCGAAACGGGCCCCAATTTCCTAAGGCCGGGCATGTGGGCCCCCTCACGTGCTAGAAGCGCTCTCCCCGGATTTTAGGCGAAATATCAGCCTCCTACACCTATAAATAGAGCCCCTGGTCATTCAGAAAGGGGGTCGGAGAATTTTGAGAGCAAAAGAGCGCCCGGACTCTGCCACGTTCACTCCAGAACGCCATTACTGCCATGGATCTCGAATTTAAGCTTATTATCTGTTGTACTTCGTTATCAAAAACTTGTAATCTTCATGTATCAAGCAATAAAGTGATAAAACTTCATAGTGGACGTAGGTAACACGCCGAACCACTCTAAAACTCTGTGTTTCTGTGAATTTTCTTATATGTTTATTGGTGTGTTTGTTAGATCTGCTTCATTTTACACTTATTCTCTTCATTTTATCTCTTCAAACACATCCGAAGAGTGTTGTGCCCAATTTTGGTGCAAACACTTTGGAAATATATACAAATACATATACATTATTAAATAGAAAATAGATTTATTAGTTCATTAAAAATAAATTCACAAATTAAATATTTAAATAAAGAAAATTATTAAATCAAATCAAATTTATTAACAAAAATTATCAATTCATTTTAAATTTAAACTCAGATTATTAAATTTAAATTGTCCAAAATTCCGGGATATTACAATCCTTTCCCCTTAAAAGAATTTCGTCCCCGAAATTTAAAACAAAGGTAATTTAATAATCTATTTACAGATGTTATTTTAAAACACAGCATATATTAATCATATGACAACAACTAAAGCAACCAATTCACACAATCAGAACAAATCTAATTATCCAAAAGAATTTTGGATAAAACCTTCACGAGTTTCCCCAGTATATATATATATATCGGGATACTCGCTTTACAGAATCCAATCAATCAATACTATTAAGCTATAGAGCTCCTAACAACAATTCTAAACAGAATATCAGACTACATACGAGTCTGACTCAACAACCAATCCATCCTAAACTACTAATTCAACAACCAGAAATATCAAACACGTACTCCCTCAGAGATAAGCGAAACTTACCGAATCCCAGTTATCCAAACTGGCAATTCAACTCTAGAAAACCAAACACTGATCTAACCCAAAACACAGAAGAAACCAAAACATTACGGAGCTAGCTTCCCAAACTTATAGCCCTTGAATCAGAGAAAACTTAACCCAAATCAAATCTCCGATTCCATAATCCAAATTCTCCGTCTCTTATCCATAAAAACTCTCCGGACGATCCTGTTCTACCAACATCCATCCTGATCAGCTTAACTCTTGCTGATTTCATTAGAAACAGACTGAATCAAAACAATCCAATGATCTCCTCAAGATCACTCAAAAACGAAGAACACACCCCCCGCTTCTCAACAACAGAAGACAGAACAAACTTCTTATTATCCGGAAAAAGAAAACAGAAACATCCCCAAACTGCTTCCGCTGCATAACTCTGATCCGAAACAGAAGAAAATGCTGAAGAACAGCACAAGCACAGACCAGACAACCCAGCACAGAAATATGGTTCCACATATCCATAAAGAAAACCCAGTCGTTCCTTCCAAACCTGAGCTACTTCACCAACTTCTATCTCAAGGAACCATCCATCTACTAACTGAACCATCAGTTCCATTGTTGGAAAGAAAACTCGATCTTCAGATGCAGACAAATTCTAACTTCCAGAAGACATCCAGACAATCTCCAACAATTCAAAAGAACATGCTATCGCAAGTCACTTTTGCGATCAACTCAGCCTAAATCCAAAGGAAACTGCTCTCTCTCAACCAAACAGAACAACTTATACTGGCTTAGCCAACTTACTAGAGAAAAAGATCCACTCTGCTGCTTCTGAACTCCACTTCAGAAAAACTACTCAGCCAGAAGACTCCTAACCAGCTCAGAACATTCTGCTAAACTCAGCCACAACACCAAGCAAACTCACTTCTTACTCTAGTTCCAAAGAAACATCTTCAGAAATATCCATAGTCACTGCATCTCATCACGCAGCTACTACTTCCTGAGATATCAAGGTATCATCACCCAACTGCCTCTGCCCTATCGACCGATCCAAACTCAATTCTGCACTTCAAAGATGAACTCCGAACCTTCACAGGTTTCCTTCAGAGATCGATGAAGTACTTCATCACAACAGAACTCACTCGAGACGGTATTAGGTCTACAGTCTCGACAAATACACTTCCAACCTCATCCATTCAAACTCCAACCAATGGTAGTCGTGTTACACACACTTCTACCTCATCCACCTTTATAATTTACATTGGAAAAACCTGAACAGGTAACCCAACAAATAGGTAGAACCAATTATATATATATATATATATAAATAAAAATACAAATACGCTCTCTCAAGATAGACACCACTACAGAGACTAGGTATTCACTCAACCTAATGCTCTGATACCAAGTGTGACGACCCGACTTTTTCTCCACAAAAAGTCGTATCATCTTTAAGAAAGAAAGGGATAGAAAAGAGAAAACAAAAGAAAAGAAATAAGAAACAACACAAGAATCTCAACAGTGGAATGAATAAATTATATTAATAACATAAGTATTACATAGTATACATCAAATATCAGATTACACAGACATATACAACACATACTAGACAGTTATAAACACTTGTCTAGTTATTACAACTCAATACATTACAGACAAACACTAAGAGATACCAACACAGCGGAAAAACTATATAACTATACGCAGAAGCCTCCTGCTCCATTGCTCCTCCACAATTCGTCAAAGCAATCCTGAATCCTAACCTGAATTCCCTTGGCTACTCGTAAAAATTTGAGTACCCAAGAGTTATAGAAAAACAGAAATAACTTTGGGTCAGACATGGGTCTGGTGTGAGTAACAGGTTAAAGTTGCTTAACTTTTAAAAACCTTTTGAAAGAAAAGGTATCACGTAAGACTTCCCACACATAAACATGGAAATTGTTTTACCTTACGCTAACCAAAATATTTGATAGAAAATCCGATGATATTATAATAGTGTCTAGGGTTTTCAAGTAAATAAGAAATAGCCGAAATTGTTACATTCATTAAATTCCAGCTACTAGCCACAAAAGTGGGTAATACAATCAAAACCGTTGGCACTTATTGGATTTTGGATTCCATCAATGGCTGGGCTACTGGGGTACCGCCCGTCACAGTACGTGGCCTAGATCACCGTACCGAGGATTACTCCCAATCCCCTGCAACACAAAGCCGGACCCGTTCCTTACTGAACAGTTCCAAACAAGAAAACCCCGCAGTTGTGATCAGCAACCACACCACTAAGCCGAAAATAAAGGGACCTCTAGACAGGGATAAATCTTGCTCTCAAGTGGGGGCTACCCACGAAGCTTTGCTGCACCTCCCCTGTTTTAGCCATTCACGGTTGATGAGGCTTGAGGCTACGATTACCTTTATAGGACCTATCACTTAGAATGCTCATCGTCCACCTGACGATGTTCTTAAAGAATTCAATCCATACAAGTTCGTTCCGGGTTCGAACGAAACCGAAGGCATTATCTCGTTACACTCATTTTGGAATCACCCTCAGAGTTAACGACAATAACCCTTGCACTCTGAATCACCATCTCGAATCTATAAGTACTATTCCGTCAAACTCATTACCGAATCACCCACAGAGTTATACTGACGTATAGCCCTTACACCTCGAGTCTTCACTCGCTCCATTTGGATTAACGACCTAACGTTTAATTTGGATCGATGTGGTTTTCGGATGTCCAAATATGGAAACCCGATCCCGGTCTCATCGAAATCCAAAGCGTGTCTTTTAACGTCCAAGTTGTTTTAAGGTTTAAAACAATTCAATTCATTATCTACATATACACGATAGATAATTCACAACACAATAGATAATCAACATTATCATCAACAGATAATTTTTATCATAATCAGATAATCCATATCATCATTCAAAAGCAGCCAATGCATCCATATCACATACACTACTCATCTCATAACTGAGATTACAAACCATACCAATCAACCAATACCATTTATCAAACATAAGCAATGATCTAATAATCACACCCTTTATAATTAATTTAAAATGAATTGAATTAATTACCTAAACTCTAATTAATTTAAAATGTATTAAATTAATTACTTCATCATCAAAATCATGCTTAACTTAATCATCAATTGATTACAAATCAATTTAAATAATCATCATCTCATAATTCATTTCACTTAATCATTACTGATTAACCATATCTAATTATAATAAGTAATTAGCATTTAATATTAATTACACAAGTTAATTACTTAAACCCCTAGCAAATAATTAACTTGTAATTGCTTAATTAATTAATTAGCTAAAATTAATTACATTAATCATTTATTTATTAATTACTTCATTATTAATTATACCTTAATTAATCAATTCCAAATTACATCATTAATTAATTAATTAATGATTTCTAATTACATTTAATCAATCTCTAAATATAAATTAATTACATAAGTAATTAATCTTCAATTTAAACCATATATATTAATCACCCATGATTAATAACCAGTAATTAACTACTCTAATTACTCATCCCATAATTAATTACCCTTAATTAATTATCCTCATTAATCACTTGATTAATTTCCAAAGTAATTTAAATCCAAATTACTTCTATAATAAATATCCTTAATTACATCCTGTAATTATTAATTAATTACTTCCTTAAGTAATTACAAATTCATAAATTACATAAAATAATTATCAAACAATCAACAATTGTTTAAATTAATTAACTAAATTAATCTAAACTAATCACATTAATTAAATTAATTACGCTAAGTAATTAATTCATTAATTACTTTCATTAAGTAATTAAAAAATTGATTATTATTAATTAATTAATTAAATTAATTACCTAAATTAATCACATTAATTAATTGTTAATTAATCTTAAGTTAATGACCTTCATTAACATTTCTTAATTACTTAATTAAGAAATTAACTTATATTAATTATTATTAATTATCAATTAATTAATATTTAATTACAATTTAATTCATCTCTAATTATTAATTTAATAAGTGTTAATTAAAATCGTAATTATCTTTAATCACTTGATTAAATAAATCTTAATCATTAATTAAAATTTAATTAACCATTCTTAATTATAGATTAATTAACCTTAATTAATTAATCTCAAATCTAATTAATTAACTTAAAAATTATTAATTACTTAATTAAACATCCACATATTCATTAATTAAATAATTAATATTCCATTTAAATTAATTAAATAATTTAAATAAAATCAATTTTTGAATTCTAAATTAAGAAACATTCTTCTTTATACAAAAGTATTTTAAACACTTTATTTCAAAACAAACATTCAATTTAAAATTTCTTTTAAATTTCAAACTGAATTACAAATTAAATTTTTATTTTAGATTCAAACTTAAAGATTTAAAACTTTACTTACATCTCCATTTTCATTTTCAAATTCAAATTTATTTAAACTTTCTAAATAGTTAAACCAAATTTAAATTTGAAAACTTATTTAAATTTTAAAAACTGACTTTAAAATCAAATCTCAGGTTTTTAAAACTAAATTTAAACTTATTTTAAACTTTATTCCATACATTAAGGCTTATAGTTTAAATTCAAACAATGTTCTTTATACTGTAAAAGTTTTAAAAATTTAATTTAAACTTTCCAAATTTAAATTAAATTCAAACTTGAGCTTCCTAAATCTGTACCCAGATTTTAAACTTGTTTTAAATTTTTCAGTTTCCCTTTTAAAATTTACTTTTAAATTTAAAATAGAAAAAAAACAGTAAACAATTTCCTGTTTTAATTTAACATCTTAAATTTGAATTCAAAAATGATTCAAAACTTCAGATTTAAATTATTGAATCATATTTAAGTTTCAGGTTAAAATTTCAAATTGAACTTCATTTGACAAATTTTGAAATTTTACTTTTAAATCTAAAAACAGAAAACAGTTTCTGTTTTTGTCTAAAACCAAGCTTGAATTTAAAAGCATTTCAAATTTAATTCAAAGATTTAAAACTTAAAACTTAATTGAATTTCAAATTAAATTTCAGGTTCAGTTTAGTTCCATACTTTTGGTTTTGAAATTGACCTTAACTTCAAATTAGTAAACCTGGAAAACAGGTTTCTGTCTTAGCTTAAGTACAAATAAAATTTTCAAAATTTAAATTATTTCAAATCTAAAATTAAACTAATTGAATTTATACTTAAATTCAGTTTAAACTTATACTTAGTTCAGGTTTTAAATTACATTTTAAAAACTTTTAAAATTTTAAAAACCTGAAAAAAACAGGCTCTGTTAAAACCTGAACACATATCAACCCGAGCTATCCTCTAATCTACTCCGAGAAAACAACACCCTTGCTTCGAGTTTCCTTCCAAATAACTCGAGACAATCCCGAGCAACCAAAACCCTGCAACCAAAACAAACACCAACCTGCACACACCACCTTGTGCACCTAAATTTCAACTCCGGCTACCTCTGACCAACGTCAAGGCCATTCCCCATCGACCACCAACTTCATATCAACCTTCAAAAACTCCATAATTCAATTTGAATTTAAAATCAGGTTTTAAACAAAACCTGGAAACAGCACCCCCCTTTAAATGATCAACCTGTCAACGGCCATAACTTCCAACTCCGGCCACCGTCACCCTCCAAACTCCGGCGACAGCTCCATCAACACATCATCTATTAATACCCAAAAGAGCTTTGAACTCGATCAACCCAGGAGTCCATATTCAAACAAAATCAGAGACTCAAACAAACTAGGGTTCTAAACCTGGAAACCCAAATTACATCACCAAGATTTAATTTTAATTCAATTCAATATTTTTCCTATAATCTAAAATAGACACACTGTCTCCACAAACAATTTCACCCAATTCAATTGCATGCATCTATTGAACATGACCAAATTGTAAAATACAGTATATTCAAATCTGCTCCCTGGTTTTGATATTAAAGATTTAAATCTTTCTTTTAAAAATCATAATTTTGTATTATGATTTGATTTATAACCTTGAAGCATTGAATCATAACATTTGAATTCTTCACTTATACTACTTCTACTCTGCTATATTTTTTTCAGGCAATACAATCCTTTATTTAACTTGTATAATTTTTTTTTAAGTTCTACTTTATCATGTCATAATCAAATTTCATTCAATCACTAAGTCATAGTAACAACCAGATCAAGAGAAAAGAAATTTTGATCAAATATGAGCTTGTATTGTACAGACAATAGCTTAGGAAATTAAGCATGCATCACATCCAAACTTGTACAAACACAGCAATATTTAACAGTATATAAATATATGAAATTCTACTTATTTCTACAGATAAATCAAACAACTATATTTCACTTAAATTTTAAAATGTAATGTTACTCACCTGTTTAATGATGCAGACCCCAGATTTTTAGCATGCATAATCCCTTGCAACCCAAATGCAGGTTGTTTGCTTCATGATTGCAGACTTGAAGAAGTTGCAGATGTATGCAAACTTGAATTTATCCATGCTTCCAGATTTTGAAAATTCATGCATGCAGACACATGCCTTCCAGATTCAATTGCATGTATTAGTTTGTTGCATGTAGGCTTTTGTTTCAGTAAACAAGAACATGTAGGTTTGTATTTTGCATTTTGAGGAGCTATAGGCTTTGTTTAGAGGATGCAGACTTGTGGAAGTTGCATGCAGGTTTTATTTTGGATGTAGATTAGAAATTTCATGCATGTTTGAATGCAAATGCATTTACAGGTTTGAAATTTGTTGCATGCATGTTTTTGCTAGGCATTTGGATTTGCAGGTTAGAGGAGAATAATTTTTTTTTTTCAGGTTTCTTTGTTTTAGAATGAAAAATGAGAAAGAGTAGAGGAATGAATATATGCAAGTTTAAATAACAATGTTTGATTTAAATTAAAATTAAAGGAAAACAAAATTTGACACATGTAAAAAGGATGGACACATGTTAATTTACTTACACAAATTTTTAACACATGTTTAACTCAAATCTTAACTTACATACACATGTAAATTAAGCTTACATATGTCTTTGTAAATGTTTTGTTATTTTAATTTAGTGTTAAAGAAAATTAAACTTAATGAATGCAGGTTCATATTTTAAATTGTATTTTAAGTTTCAAATTAAATTTACAAATCAAAATTAGTAATCAATATTTTAAAGAGAATAACACAAACATTTTTGTAACATATTTTAATATTCAAACTTGAATTAAAATGAATTTTAAACCAATAGAACATTTATCTTACATATTTAAAATCATATATTATTTTATTAAATATTTTTGAAAAGCTTAAATTAAAAATAAATCACAATTTCTATTTTCAAAACATTAAAATTATGCTATACTAATTTAATTAAAAACAATCTTGTCTATTTAAAATATATACAAATACATATACATTATTAAATAGAAAATAGATTTATTAGTTCATTAAAAATAAATTCACAAATTAAATATTTGAATAAAGAAAATTATTAAATCAAATCAAATTTATTAACAAAAATTATCAATTCAATTTAAATTTAAACTCAGATTATTAAATTTAAATTGTCCAAAATTCCGGGATATTACAAAATTTGTCAAATCCAATTCTTTAAATTTCAAGTCTTTCATTTGTTTCAATAAAACACATTTTTTATTTCTTGTTAAAGAAATTCAATTTCATTCATTTATTACCTTCATTACAATTTCAAACTCAGTTAATAAAGGAATTTAGTTTCACTTATTCAAGAAATTCAATTTCACTTAAAAATTCAATTCAATTTAATTCTTAAATAACTCAATCTCATCAAACTATCAATAATTTCAAATTTTAATTATTAATCATTTCAAAACTCATTTATTGATAAATCTAAACTTAATTATTAATGATTTCAAAACTTAATTATTAATGATTTCAAAACATAATTATTAATGATTTCAAAACTTATTTATTAATATTTTCAAACTTAATTATTAATGATTTCAAAACTTAATTATCTATAATTTCAAACTTAATTATTAATGATTTCAAAACTTAATTATTTATCAATTAAATTTTAAACAATATTCTTTCGTCCATTACTACGTTAATATTTGTTTCAATTTCAAATGTTCATATTTTACTTTAATTTAAATTTAAATTCCAATTTTATTTCAAAGTTAATTATTTATTCAATAAAATCTTTATTTTATTTAAATCAAATTATTGACCAATCGGGTTTAATTAAGTTTTCTATCCTAAGTCAAGTTATTTGGGTATTTATCATTTCAACCCGATTTCATTACAATTCAAAAATCAAAACATAGCGAAGGGTACTTGCAGTGTGATAATTGGGATGGTGTCAAAGTAAATAAACAATCAATAGCATCCATACATAACAATTTAATAATTTATTTAAATAATCCCTAATCGTATTAATTTACATTTGTTATTTATGCAGATTAATATAATTATTTCTAGAATCTACACTATCATTTCATGTAGATTAAAGGTTATTTCACTAATAATTTATACGGTTTTTCGCTTGTCATTCAATTTCAAATTTATACTACAACAATTAATCCAATATACGTTCAATGGTTCAAAGTATAGTTATTACTATCCTAGGTGTCAATTAATTAAACAATTAAAGGGGTCATATTTAACTAATTCAATTCAACATATAAATCAGTTTTAAAATTGTTAACTATCCTATATCAATTTCAATTATCACTTTAACAATAGCATCAAATTTCAACATCACATAGCAACATTCATCAGCCAAAACTTGTATAAGAATATAAGTCATGAAAATTTATTTCACCTTTCGTGGATAAAGAAATTTGACGGCGAAGCACAAATAGAATTGGCACAACACGAACAAACGAAACACTGCAATTATCGTCAAAAGAGACGATATTATTTTAAGTGAACGTTCATATATGATTTATAAAATTATATAGATTCGCTTACCAATGACGAAGAAAAGAAGAGAAAGCCGAGAGATCGATGTTACTACGAAAAGGGACTCAACCGGTTGCTTCTGCACACAACAAGAAAGAGAAAAGTGGTTACCATTTTTTTCAGTAACGACTATACACACTGTGTATATATTCTGTCAGTAATAATTTGAAAGTCACAGTGCACTGCCACTATTGTATAAAGAAATAGTACTACTTTCTTTTCCTTTCTGATGTTAACCCATTCTTTTTTTATTTTTTTTCCAAGCAGAGACTTAAAAATACAAGCCTGCATTATATCCACTGACGCACGAACAAATCTCCACTTCCCAAAACAAATAGAGGCTGTTGCATTTTATGCACTGCATACACACGCTTCCCCCATAAATAAACACAGTTTCCCTTCTCAACTTTTTATTATTATTTTAGAAACAAAAGCTGTTTCACCTCCCTCCCATCCCTTCTGCATGATGCAACATATACTCACGCGCGCAACATGCAAGCACCCATCAACACACGAACCATTTACTTCATGAATATGCATAATTTTTTTTTTTAAAGAAACGACGCCTGCACCAAAAAATGCAAGCCGAGACTCCTCTTCCTTTTCAGAAGGTTGTGCGCATGCAAACTGCACATATATGGCATGCACGAGACATGCACGGCTAGAGGCGGTGCACTGGAGCTTGTGCGAGGCTATGGCGAGGAGGTAGCCGAACGCTCGACGAGGGAAGGCCCTGGATTGGGATGTGGTGTGAACGGAAATGGAGTGGTGCGAGTGGTTTTTGATGAAGGGAATTCATGGAGTTGTGACGTAGAGATAGGTCGAGGCGGGTCTCGGTTGCGTGCTGATTTGGTGTGATGGGTTAATGGACGTAGTCGCCAGGCTTGGCGAGGTCTGAACGTGGTTGGAGAAAGGACTGAGGAGACGGTGGGGCGCTGTGGCGGTTCAGGTGAAGCTCGGTGCGGTCTGGGTGAAAGGAGAGGGGAGGTAACGAAGTGGAGTACGGGGTGGCGAAGGAATTTGCAATTTAAATAAGAATTAAATTAGAATTTCCAATTTAAATAAGAATTTAAATCATACATAAAGTTATGAATATGAGATAAATGCGTTTTGAAATAAATTTGGTTAAGTAAAGAAATTCATTTTAAAATGGAGTTGGTTTTTGAAATCGATTTGGAAACTGACTAAGTGTTAAAACTGTGAATAAAGGAGAATGAGATTGTGAAATTTACAAAAAGGGTTTATAAATAAAGTAAAATATTTATCAGAGGATAATTTGGAAGTATAAAACAGGATGGGAATTTATAAGTAAAGGGTGATTTGTTTAAAAATGAACAGTGGTTTATTTTTAAAGGTGGAAATGGAAAGTGTATTTCCCTGAAAAGCCAAGTATATATTTTCAAAGAAAGATTTCCAAGTATAAGTTAGAGGTTTTAAAGTGGTTTTAAAAGAATATTTTACAAAGAATTATTATTTAGTGGTTTAAATTTTTTTAAAAGTAAATATTTATAAAGTTGATTATAATAGTAAATTATTTTAAAGATTTAACTAGTATTATGATTTAAAGGATAATTATTTAATATTTATACCTTATAAAATAACTTTTATTTTAAATTGAGTTTCGGCTTAAGTTTTACAAGAGAAATTATTATAAAATTTCATAATTAATATTTTAAATGAATTGATTAAGTAGTATTTATTTTTAATGTGTTAAAGTATATATTTATAGATAAAGCGATTTAAATTATTTAAAATCTAAAGTATCAGGACTTGGTGATTTTCAGTGGAAATAAAACATTTGGGTGGAAACTTATTCCGCGAGAGAAAAGTAATTTGAAAACTATTTTCATAGGGTTGAAGTATGGAAATTATCTTGCGAAAATATTTGAAATGAATAATTTGAGAAATTATTAAGGCCTGATGGTTGTTTGTGGGTGTTATTTGATAGTTAAACAGCCGACTATCAACATTGGCAAATGCGTCGGCCGTTTCGAAGAGACGGGGATTGGGATTAATTTTCTGAAAACCACTTCGATCCGGTTTAAACATTTTCATGAGGAAGACAAGAGATTGGATTTGAAGACGGAGTAGTGAAGTGCAAGGGCTAATCGCTACTGATCTTGAGGGTGATTCTAAAATGGATGTAGTAGGAGTAGTGCCTTCGGTTCCGTTCGGATTCGGAATGGACTTGTATGGATGAATGCTTTCAAAACATCGTCGGGGGACGATGAGCATTCTAAGTGAATTTGTGCTAAAAGGTAACGCATAGCCTCGAGCCTCATCAACCAGGAATGGCTAAAATAGGGGAGGTGCAGCAAGGCTAAGTGGCTAGCAACCAATTAGGGTAAAATCACCCCTGTCTTGATGTCCCTTTATTTCGGTTGTGTGACGGTTGCTGATATCAACCGCGGGGTAATCTTATTCGGACTATCTAGTAAGGGGTAGCTCTGGTCTTGTGTAGCAAGGGATCAGGGCGGATCCTCGGTACAGTGATCTAGACCATGTACTATGATGGACGGTACCCCGGTAGCCCTGCCATTGTACGGAATCCAATCTCCAATAAGCGCCTGTACAGTTTTGATTGTGCCCAACTATGCTGAAACGTGGGATGCAAGCATTTCAGCTAGATTCTATTTTACTTTCTATAGATACTATTATAATATCAGACGGATTTGATAAAAATGTTTTGGTTATCGTAAGGTAAAAACCCAACATGTTTATTTGTGGCGTGGTCTTACGATATACCTTTGATTTCAAAGGATTTTGGAAAACTTTAATAATCCAGTTGAGTGTGTTTTCTCACGCTGATTTTCTAGACTGACTCGGGTATTGTTTTATTATAATGTTCGGGTCAGACCAAGTATTATAGAATAAAGGAAAGGATGTTGTGGAGCTCAGGAGACGAGCTGGATGGCGAGATGTATCACACATATTTGTTGTATATTCCGCTGTGTATGATTAACTGCATAGTCAATTTTGTGAGGACATGTTATGATAACTGTCCAGTTGTGTGCTATGAATTTCATTGTACTCTGATGATGTAATGTATATAATAGATATAGTTCTTTTATTTAAAGATCAGTCATTTTCCTATTATATATTGTTCCGCTGCGATTGTGAGATTCTGATATTGTTTTCTATTTTCTTCTTCTACCCCCTACTTCTTTCCCTCAGGGTCTTATTTTTTCGGCAATCGATTATTCGACATTTAATACAGTGGCGTGTTGATGTCGATTTTCGAGCGCCGAAAAATCAGGTCGTTACAGGGGATATGGGTAATGCCTTAACGCTATTTTAATAGTTTACTTTACTTTAGACATTATTATAATAGCGTATATTACTACATAGTAGATAGTTTAACGGATCCGTAAAGGATGGTTATCCAACATCCTTTGAGTAACATGTATTTCAATGGTTATTTTACTTGAGTTAGATTTATTGATATAAGAATGTTAATGCTGACTCGAGTGTTTTGTGTTTTGCTTTACGCTCGGGTCTAACTGAGTGTCACAATATTTGAGACTCACCTTTAGAGTTGGAGCTTCACTTGGAGATCCATCTATCTATTCAGCTTACAGTTATTCAGTTGATTCCAGTGGTGCATTCCGATCTTGTATTTGACTATTTTATTTGAGACTTCTGTTGTATCTTATTTAACTCTGTTATATATATACAGTAGCTTCATGAACTACTATTCTTTTGTTTCCGCTGCATATTGTTATATTACTCTGTGTCTGTGATTCTATGATCATTTATTTACTGTATATGTTGAGTTTTGCAAAATATAAATTAACAATCAGGTATTTTGAGCAATTCAAATCCCGCATGTTTGGATGCCAATGGTTGAAAATACTGGGATGTTACATGTGGTATCACGGCTTTGGTTTTAGGCAAAACTTAGCATATAGGGTAAATTTAATTGCATGATCACCTTCGTTCGAGCTTGAATTCCTTCCTCTTTGATTCGGCTTCCTTTGAATTTTGGAAGTCCCTTATTCGTTCTGAAAGTCTTCCCGTATCCAAATTCTTCTTGATTACGGAGTATCCCATTGCTCCACCGAATGACTATAAAGGGGGTGAAACTCCATTACAACAAGCATTGATTCATCGAAGATTTCCGCATCCTCGATTTATAATGCTATCTATCTCTTTCTATGCCCGAATTCTATCTCTAGCAATCGAATGTTGATTTACCTCTGGATTTTGCATCGACCTTATTCTTGAATTCACGGTTGACCCGGTTATGGTTACTCGCGATTAATATTAGTATATCCATCTTCCTATTTTGAAATTTAATTATCTTATCTCCCGCCCTAGCCTATCTTCTTAGCCAGAATTTGCTTTAATTAGGGTCCCCTTGAATTTGAATACCTATCATTGTTTTGAAATCCATTCTTGTATTATCGAGCGAGGGAGCGTATTTGTGTTAATATAAAATTATTTTATATGTTGTGTTGTTTGAGTTGTTAACATTGATTTGGGTTTTTGATCGATTCGTCTGATCAATGCTATCAATAGGAATTCCAAAACACTTGAACAGAGCAAACTGACATAATTGTTTTCAAAATTTAATAATTATATATATATAAGTATAATTTTCTAAAGTTAAATAGTTAATTGAATTGGTTTTGATTTTCATTAAACCAATTGCTATTGCCACATAGAATAAATAAATAAAATTATAAACTTTGGTTTTAAATTTTAGAAGTATATTATTTAATGGTACTTTCAATAGAAATGGTTTTTCAAAGAATTTTTAAAATGTTTAAATCAGTACTTTTCTCTTTTGTCGTTGGAAAATAATTTTGGTGATGGCGGCCGCATCATCGACATTCATTTTCGAGTTTCAAAGTGAAGAGACCATTTTGTAGCTTTGCTACACTTTTGTTTTGGAAATATATTGATATGAATTCCTGAAGTATGATTTGATTTATAATATATACAGGTATATGATGTTCAAATTTGACTTGATATATATGGATATATTTGTCCCTAAATTGTTTGAAGTTAATAGGAAATTTAATTCTTAAAAGTTATGCTAAGGATGATTTCAATTATAAATGAAGCCAAAATCTTTGAATTTTTTTTGAAATAATTGAATTAGAAATTTTACTTGTATGATACTCAATGACATCTTAATATAACTTACGTAAATCATTCAGAAGTTGAATATGTAATTGGATAATATATAATATAAAATGATTTTATAAATAAAATTTGAGTGGTTATAATAAATGTTATATGCTTAATTTACGAATATAGAAATATTAATTTACATAAATTGGATAAGAAGATAATGATAAAATAAGATAAATAGAATAAACTTTGTTTTGAAGGAATTTACGAATTGAAATTAAATCAACTAAATGAAATACCTTTAATTTAAAATCAAATATTGAATATTAATTAATTTAAGTTGAAATCTATATGGTTTTAAATTAATTGTTTTGTTTTGTATTTCAATCTATTTTCTTTCTGGTTGTTTCTATTCTCCTATCTCGTTCCTTTTCGAGGATGAAAAGTTTTGAGTGGGGGAGAGTGTAACGACCCATAAATTTTTTATTTATTTTATAACGTATTTAGTTGAATTTTTGGTGAAATTTTAAATAATAAAATTTTAAAATATAAAATTGATAGTTGGAATACGTCTATTTAAACATAGCAAAAGGTAGATAATATGGAAGTTTATTTTATTGTGCAATTTTATTTCAATTTAAATCAGTTAAAATTGATGATAATAAAATGTTTTCCAAACTTGGATATTTTTATACAATAAATTTGTAAATCATCTTCTGAGTGAGACGTTATATTTCATTTCTCCAAATTCTGACTGCTATTGCTCCGTTTATTTTAGTTCTAGCAAATTAGCAGCATTTTTCGATACCGATTATCGTCTTTTGATAAAATGATCATACCACTGATATCTATATACATTTTTAATCGTTTCGTCGTGCAGATCCCCGCGGTATATTCGATTCTGTGATTTAAAATACGGTATGCAGCGGAATCCACGAAAAACGATTTCATATTAGTACCGATTTGTAAAATCTTTTAGTTTCCATCCATTCCTTTTATATTCCACCGTCTTTTAAACCTATAGCCATTTACATTTTGTATACCCAGATATTAATATCAACCTATTGCAATTCCACCTTTTCAAAAATTTTGGCCTCTTTATTTTTCGATTCGTTCACATGCGGTTCCCATTTCAGAAAATAAAATAAAATATAAACTTCCTCATTTTTATGTTTCCTTTTCGTCTATTCACTCCTTCCTCTCCCCTCCATTTTTCCTCAACAACACACACAAGGCAACACCGTGCCCCTTATCTCCACAGTCCTTCCCACAACCGCTCGGCCTTCCATCTCACCTCTACACCGACCAACTTCCCACATCGGCCATGCGAAGCTGGCAAAGCCCTCCATGCGACCTATCCAATTCGTTACAGCTATGGCGTTTCTTTTTCTAGTCGTATCTCCTCTTTATCTGTTGCATGCTTCGACCCAGCTCTCCTTATCTTTTTGCCAAGTTGCAGCTAGCTCCTCAATGTTATGATTTGAATGATAGGTATTATATGTATTTATATTTTGTTAGTTATATTATATATATATTGGTCAGTTTTTTTAGTTGCATTTGCTGTTATTTATATCTGTATGTATTGATTTTAAAAGTGTATATATTATGATATGTTGCTGTTGATATATATTAGTATATATAAGTGTTGTTTCATCTGTATTGATTTTATGTGTTATACATTTAATATAAGTTGTATAAGTGAACTTGGTTTTTATTATATATATATGTATGTATTTTATTTCATAATAGTATTATATATATGTGATATTCAAAGTTATCGCAGATGTAAGTATACTACTTATATATAATTGACTTTTGCAAATGCTTGTTTTGTTATATAAAAAAGTATACATTAAGTATATGTTATATGAGAGTTTTATATATTATACTATTTGAAGTTCTATTATGTGAACCGGATTTTTTTTCCTAAGTACTTTACTGTTATGATTTTAACAGCAATAATATTTTAAACTTCTGTGTGAGTTCTATTTGAATTGTTTGTATAGTGTAAGTTATGCTAATAGATATACCAGTTTAAAAATGAGACATGTAAATTGTATAATTTGTTCGTGTAAATATATATAAGTGTACGTATATATATTTCTTCTAAAACTATGTTGACTAGTTGTATACAATATTAATATAAGTATGTAACCTGGCAGTTTATAGTTCATGTAAATTGTATTATTTTTAAATTGTATTCTAGAATGTATACAAGTCTATAATATGTTTTTGTAAATTATGGTTTAAATTTTTTTATAGAATGAAAACTAGGTCTATATTGAGTTTATAAATGTAACGACCCAGAAATTCTGTCATTTGAAATTCGTATATTTAATTGATTTTAAATATTAACAAGTAAAATTTTTAAGTCGAATAAATTTTATTTCGAATATCTAGATTTAATTGGATAATTAAATCGATAATTTAATATTTGAAATTACAGAAATAATTGGAAATTGGGTTTGATGTGATTAAAACTGATTTGTAAAGTAGTTTTTAATCATATTGGAGTTAGAATGATGTTATAGAACTTTTAAAATTGAATTAAAAGTTAATTTGCAGAAATTGAATATTTAAATATTTAATTGACGAGTAAAAATAGCCATTTTTCAAGCAGTCTCGGATTTTGACGAAACCAGTTTCATCGGATCCGTAATATTATATTATTGTATGGTTTCAAAATTCGTGTCAATCAGACTTACGGTTTGTCCGCGGCAAGCTGAAACGCACTGAAATCGATTTAAGTGAATTTTAAATTTAAAATAGTCGATTTGAAAGCCTATCTTTCAAATATGATCGAATTGGCTCCCAATATATATTCCATTGCGTTCGAAATAGGGGTAAAACATTATAAATGCCAGGCGGCATGCTTCGTTTGGTGTTCGGAAAAATTCGGGATGAATAGTGTCGCGTAAATATTCTATAAAAGGCCTCAAATTTTTATATTTCCATTAAAACCTTGGCTAGTGTGACGATATAGATTTTTCGCGCTCGAAAATCGACATCCATACTTTACATCGTACTCGAATGCCACAGATTCGAGCGTTCAAATCCAAGTCGCCGGAGCTTATAACAACATTAAGTAAACAACACAGCGGAATAAAAGAATAATACATTGATATGCATCTTTGATACAATATCTGATACAACAGATGATCCAATAGATATCAATATACATCAGAGATACAGTAGAATAGCAGCGGAAAAGAAAATAGATAACATTAGCAACGGAACAAATAACTCCAGATAGTCTTCAAAAGAGAACTCCAGCCGCAACTCGAACCAACATCACGTTTCACCAAGACAAGCAAGTCTCATCCACATCCAAAGATTGAACTAGATCTAGATAACCTACTAATCTGACTATCTGAAAAACCCAACTCTAGACTGCCCGTGTAGAAAAAATTTGAGCACCCAGAATTTAGGAAAGAAACAATAAACTCTGGATCAGTCATGGGACTGGTGTGAGCAACAAAAATAGTTTACCTTTTAAAACAAACAACGAAATATTTTAAAATCAATTCGCAATGCTTTTTAGAAATGAGACTACCATAAGGCCTCCCGCACACACACACAATGCAAACGCAGAATCGGAGGAGATTTCTCCTTATGATAGTCCAAGATGCATGATACGCATTAAAAAGAAACATTTGATATTATCACTAGTGCATAGTGTAGGAAAAATCGTTTCGAAAGTAAAGATATAAATCTTAGCCAGCATAGGCATTTCGCACTTATGCCTACTATAGATACCATGTTCAATAGCAGGTTACCGCCACATTCCATGGCAGGTTACACAACTAAAACCATACAAGGCTCGTATTGGATGAATGGATTTCCAACAAATGGTCAGGCCAAGGAACTTCCTATTGCCACATGGGAACGCCTCTGGCGGGACTCCTCGAGAACTAAACCGGATCTCTGCCAAACAAGGCGGCTACCCCCCTTCCCGGGGAATATACAAAACCTCAGATATGCCACCCCTGGTCCTTTGGGACCTTTAAACGAGAGCTCTCTAACCAACAACATCACACAGTAAATAATATAATGTGTCCACATGAGTAAGTATCTGGGCTTCATACCATGATACTACCCTTTTCCAGAAGGAATGGTCATACCCTAGGGAAGCTACCCCTGAAACCTTGCCGCACAATTCGTGTTTCGACCATTACCATTTTGTGAGCTCGACGAAGTATCATCCACAAAGCTACGCTTTTTACAAAAGCCACGCTTTGATCAACAAATGATCAGCAACACTCAGCATGCCACATTACCAAGTTGGAAATATATCGCTGGTAACCTTCAACTACATAACCTCTGAGCTCGTACGTCTCGGAGAAGGGTGTTAATGTTAAGAGAATAAATTCTCCACCACCAACAGAAATGTATTTCCAAGAAATCTGCTTTATATCTCAAAATGTAATGTCAGACATAAAATCCATACAAGTCTGTTCCGGGTTCGAACAGAACCGAAGGCACTTCCAAAGAAGTCCTTGCAAGTCCGGATAATCCCTAATCACGTCCGGATTTCCCATCACATATGGAGTCTCTGTACCGGGGACCAGTCGATGCAAAGACATTCGACGAGTTGTCCTTTCGTTTTCGAAAATATCTGGTCTTCACCATCGGTCTTCAATTGCTATCCATAACGACGTATCACATATTCAGAATGGGATTATGACACAAGGTCCTCTCCCGGCTAAACCGAATAAATGAGCGTAATATTTAAAACATATGGATATGCGATTTCAATTAAGCCACAACTTAAAACCAAAAACTTTCTTCCAAATGGTTTAAACCAATTACCATTTCAAATCTTTACAAAAAGATTTATTTCACAAAGATCAATTCATAGATTTCCAAAACAATTTCATTTCGGTAGGATTAATCCATTAATTTCTTTAAATCAAAGATATAATTTATAGTTTCAAACCGTTTCCAAAACTTGGGAGTCATTTTCATTTTCAAACTTGAATTTCTTTTTAACACAAATTGGACGTTCAATTCTTATGCGAAAGCTTTTATTATATGAAAACAAACAGTTTCGTTTCAGAAAAAAATCCAATTATATTTACACGAGTTAAAACCCTTGAATTTAAATTCAAAATCCCAAATCAATACATTTAAATTAGTTTAACCCATATATAACTGGTATAACATCTTTAATCCCTAGTTTCGAATCATAGAATTCAATTTCAAATCTTGTATTTAAGTTTAAATCAAATTATTTAAACTTCAAACTTTATCAAGTTATTCAAAATAAATTTCATCTTTGAAATTCCATTTCAAAAGCTTTTCACTTTAAACCCAATCTTATTTTCAAACCATTTGAATTTAAAAATTCAAATTCAAAACTATTTTCAAAAATCTATGACATAATCTATTTCCTCGTGAAATCCATATTTGTGTGTGTATGGTATGGTCCAGGGGTTTAACACAATAGTGCAACATCATTCAATCATCACAGATCAAACACAGAAAAATAGTTGATAAGCGATATAACTAAAACGTTTATCGCTCATTCACAGATTCACATATAATATACAAATGTATCATAATAAATGAATAAATTATATACAGCTCAATCTACAGGACAAAATATCACAGATCAGATAGGACAATCAATTCAAGGCATCTCATACAATACTATCATTCATAAGTAAGGTCAAGTATTCAATAGTCATTTATAAGTAGGATTAATTAATCGTTTAATCCTAATCAATTCAGTTTATTTCCAAGTAAATTTATTACTTATGAATTAATTATCTAATAATAATTTATTAATTACAAATCATTTGATATAAATTTATTTATCAAATACTTTAACAAATTAAATTATTCTTAATTAATCATATTAATTAAATCAACCTTTTAACCCAATTACATAATTAATTAACTTTAATAAATCAAAATATCCGAAATTAATTATAATAAGTGATTAACCCTTAATTACTCTTATTAAGTAATTACATTTAAAACAATTTATAATTGATTATCTAAATTAATTAATCTAATTAATTATTAAAATTAATCACATTAATTTAATTACTTAATAATCTCTAGTTAATTTATATTCATTAACTAATAACATTTCCTTAATTACTTTCTTAAGAAATTATCTTAGATTAATTATTATTAATCATCCCTAATTATAAATAAATCTAAATTATAAATTTAAAATCAAACAAATCATTCTTTAATTACCATATTAATTAAATTAACCTTTTAAACCAATTTCATAATTAATCATTCTAATTAACTTGATAATTTATGAATTTCAAATCAATATGTTTCATTAACTATAAAGATAATTTATTCTTATTAATGATTTTATTTATTACTTTCTTATGTTTGAAAATATTAATTTTAAATTTACTTTTAAGATTTCATGTTAAAGTAATATTAATCATCTGAAAGAAATTCAAAAGAGTTTAAAATCAATCATTTATTTTCAAAACATTTTATAGAATATACTTGAACATTTTTAAAGTTTAAACAGAAACAGGTTTTGAAACCTGTACCATATCTTATACCCGAGCCCCTTCATGATTTCCCCGAGCTAAACCCTCACAAACTCGAGCTCTGCTTCGAGTTTTCCCAAATCTTTACCCGAGTACCCCAAAATTTCGATCCAAAAATTTTCCAAGTGTTTTTACTTCGCATTAAAATCTCGCTTCGAGTCACACACTTAATCGCTTCGAGCTTCTTCTTGAGACACACATGAAAACACCAGCTCCAACTTAAAATAAATCGCCCAGATCCAACAAACGTGCTCGTGCATGTGTACAGCAATGCCGATCGCTGGCGAACTCCCCTCCGCCCTCTGACAAGTCAGCATCCACCCTGACAACCCACCACGATCGTTGATTCAAGTCCAACACGTGGAAATCGAAATTGAGGGCAAATTCAAAAACCTGGAACAAAAGAAACATCACCAACCCCAAAACCTGTCACGGCGTCGTTCTCTCCACCACGATCGTCAGAAAACCTGAAACTTTGGCCATCTATTCGACGTCACCCCCTCTACCATCACCCCAAACCTCATCGCACTCGATCAATCCCACAAGCCGCAGTGATCGATTTAACCTAGCCTAGTTAAACTAGGGTTCTGTACTTCAAATGCTTGCCGCCTTTAACACGACCAATTGCACCTCGTCACCATATTTTTCCTCGAATCCCCGTACGTCCCTCTGTCACCAACCAAAACTTTAACCTCTACAAATCAGTGAATCCCCGTGGATCGCTAAAACTATGAAATTCATACAAAGCCAAAATGCTCTTTTATCTTTGATCTAAAAATTGTGATTTTTGCTTTAAAAATCATGTTATAGGATGCGAATTCAAGTTACAAACCTGAACTTGTAGATTAAGAAACCTGAATTTTTGACAAATTTATGTTTTACTCAGTATCTTGGTTTTCCAGAAACATTAACTAGTTGTTTTAACTTAAATATAATTTTAAATTAAAGCTTAAGGTAAAACAATCAAGTTTTGTTTAAATTATGAATCCGGATTTTTCCTGGATCAAGAGGAAATAATTTTTAAATGATAACCTGAGTTTGAAATTTTATATTTTTTTTTTGAACAAAGGTCTTCTACAGGTTATACAGACATGCATTCATCATACTTCAGCAGTTCAACAATATAAATATCCAAATATACTTCACACTACAAGATGGAACACAACAATGATATGAACCAAAGTTATACTTAAAGATTTAACGGTGAAGTTACTCACTTGTTTTTCAGGAAAGAACAGAGTTTGCTTTTATTTTGAAATGGGCTTGAACTTCCAGTTGAAACCATCACTTGATTCTCTGGTTGCCTTGATTTATTTGTGTTGTTGTTTAAGGTTGAGATGATATTATTTGCATTTTTTTTTCTCTGGTTTCCTTTTTGTTTTCCAGGTTCAAACTCTTTTTTTTTTTTCGTTTTTTCTTCACCTTGCTAAGCCATTTTCTTGAATGAGCAAGGACTAGATGTATACATATAAATACAGAGAGAACAGTGGGTATAGGGGGAGGCTGGGTATATAAGAAAAAAAAGTTACAGTGTATACAATTTGTATAATAGGCATGGATAGTATGCTTGTATTAATTTGTTTAGTCCTTATGTTTCATATTATATTTTACACTGTGTTTTGCCTTACTACTCACTTGTCTCGGCTGATAGATGTGGCATTAATTGCCCTAGTACTTCATGTCTTCAGCCATGACTTATTTCTTTCCTTTTTTACACTCTTATGCTATGTATTGTAATGTATGTACTTTATTTTGTCTTTTGTTTGTTCATGCTTTATCTTTCTTCTGTTTCGTATTTTTTTCTTGTTTTGTTTATTGTGTTTATACTTCTTTTGTTATATTATAATATAAATAAATTTCTATTTTATTTATGTTGTTAAAATTTAGCAAATTTTTTTATTTCTTTGCCTTGCATCTCTTTGTTTTGGCTGGCAACATTTTATTTTGCATGATTTTTCTAACTCTATAGGCTGCATATTTTATTTTTGTTTTGTCTTCATATATATATATTTAAAACTTTGCTTTGTTTGTTGACCATGCAATATTGTACATTTGGTGGCTGCAAATCTTTCTTTGCGTTGTTTATTTTGTATGTACAATTTGTATATATTTTTGTTTTCCTCTTGCTTGTCTCGGCTGAGATATTGTATTTTGTACTTGCATTTATTTGTTTGAATACTTTATTTGCATTGCCTAGCTTGTTTTTATTTGGTGGCTGCAGCTTTATTTTGTTTGCTTATTTTTACTTTGTTTATAGATTTCCTTGCCGTTGTTTATTTGCCTGGTTTGTTTCTATACCTTAAATACATATATACTTTACTCTTTACTCTGTTACGTTAATAGATTTCTTGCCTTCATACTTCATTTACAGGCAACATATTTACTTGCCTTTGAAACTACTTGTTCTTTTTTACTTTCAAGAATTTTTTTAGCTTATGTATTTTAGTTCCTATTTTTAACACAAATTATCAAATACAAAATTTACTAATGTATTTATTTTTATTTTTTTATTTCTAGAATTATCTAACATGATCATTTCATATTTTATATAATTATAAACCTATTTGAATATTTTGTTTAACATCATATCCAAAAATCCAAACACAGATTTATTTCCAAAGATATTTATATTTAAATCCCAATTCAAATTCAATTGTCAATCCATGTTATATACATGTTTATTTTCAAATATCCAATTTAATTCTCGATTAATTCAAATTTATATTAAAATTTATATTAATTACCAACTTCTTCACAATTTTGTTTCAGAAATGAAATTAATTATCAATTCATACTCAATTTAAATCCGGGATCGTTACAGCTAGGGTTACAATGGCCGGCACTATCTTCATCAATGGCCGAAATGTTCACTTATTTCTCCCTTAATCTCTCCCAATCCGTAAATCAATATGAGAAACCTTCAACACGAGCATTGTAGAGCTTCACAAGATCTTTGCATCCGTACGATTATGATTGCGATCAGGTCGATGGATCGTTGGGAATTTCATCTCAAAGGCCGATGGGTCGTGCACGATTTTCGATGCAAGATAGAGGCCGAGTTCACCAAGATTCTGGCCGTGGGTAGCATACGTATATGAGGAGGCAGGGGAGTTCGCTGATCGTCGTCACGATCGTCGATGAAGGCCAGATAATTCGTGAATAGGGGCGACCGATGGGTTAGGTCGCGTGCATGGATTACGTGATGGGAGAAGAGAGGAAGGGCGGTCCAGATCTGTTGAAGGTGAAATGAACGGCAGAGATTTATTTGAAGTAAAATTGTAATAAAATTTGAAAATAAATTGTATATTAAATTGTGTAAACTTTAAAAAGTTGTAACTTGTTCAAACGAGGTCAAAAAATGACGAAACGACTTGCATTGGAATTGTATTGTCGAATACTACACGATGGAGCTGGATTGGGATCGATTGGAGCTAGTGTGAATTTTGGATAAAATTAAATGCGTGTTTAATTTTATTCAAAATTAAACACTGCAACTGTATTTGAAACAAGGTGAGAACTTCTCACTCAATCGAATTTTATTTCGATTTAAATTTTAAATAGTTAGATTTAAAATTGCTTGATTGTGTGATTGAATGATGATTGCTATCTGTTGTGTTGAAATAGACCCTATACGCCCTATATTAAGCGGAGGCTATTATATTAAACACATATACCACGATATTCTCCCTTGAAGTGGAATTGGTATTATATATGTACTTGGAGTTGATTTTCCCGCATTATATAGCGGATGAGACCCTATTGCGCCGTATAATAGCGGATAATATTTTATATAAACCCATATACCGTGATATTCCGTCTTGAAACGGGATTGGTATTGTGCTAACATCTATGGATGCAGGGAAACAGGTTGGAGGGATCCAACTGGATTCCTCAACAGTATTGATTTATTTACAGATATTTGCGATATATTATGTTATCATATTGATATATGATGTCTGGATGCCGTGGTTGATGTATTGGTGCTGTTGTAGCATTGGGCTTATTTTTGGAGTTTTTAAAAATGTTAAAGTAACGATTTCAAATTTAAAAGGGTTTTCAAGTGATTTTTAAAAGTATACATTTTATTGAATTTAGGAACTGATTCGTTTTAAATAAATAAACGGTATAATTTTTATGTTATAAAAATTATGATTTTTGTGAAATATAACTGAAATGTGATTTTTGAAATAAGTAGTTGATTAATTTGTAAAATGGTTTAAATTGAGATTTTTGAATTATTATAAACGGTTTATATAAAAGATTTATAAAATTGATATTTATAAATTAAAACATTGGAATTATAAAACGAATTTTTATAAGTGTTAAAATGAAGTATCAATGGATTTCATAAGTGAATGAAATTTATAGATTTATAAATTATGAAGTTATAAAATGAATAGATTTTGTAAAATAAAAGATTTATAAGTAATTAACTTATAAATTGGATTTTGGCATTTAAATGAGATATAAATAGAATTTGTTAATTAAGGGATTTTATAAGTTGAAGTTTTTATAAAATATATAAATGTGAATTTATAAACATTGTTTTATAAATCCGAAATCAACTGAATTTGATAAGTAAATATGAAAGCTTATTAAAGGAGATATATCCACGATTTTGGATAGTGGATAATCCTTTAAATTAAAATATGTAGAAGTGTTGAATTTGGTAAACGATTTATATTCACAGTTTTGGACAGTGAATAATATATTAAAGAAATGTTTTAGGAAGTGATCTTTTAAATAGAATTAAAATGATTTGAAGTTATTTTAAAATGTGTTAAGGATCGAAGCCAAAGATTTCAACATTCATTGTTGAAATAGACGTTTTCAAGAAATAAGGAAAAGATGGACTATAACACTATTGTTATAGTAAATGATTTTCGAAAGGAAATGTTTTTGTATAGTATTAGGATTTATATATCTAATGTATTTTTGAATCCCTATACTATTGATTTTGGGTCGTCGTAACGATGTTTTACGCAACATTCGTTTTGACCCAAATAAATATGTTTAAAGAGAACGTTTTCCTAAAAAAATAAAATATATACTTAATCATGTTTTAAGTATATTGAATATTTTCTAAGTATTGAAAATAAATAGATTTGTGAATTTCTTATTGTTAAATAAGTATTTGGAAATGTTTTCCAATGTAGAAATTGAAATGGTTTAGAGAATATATATTTTCAAAGATAAATCGAAGTGAATATTTGGCAAGTTATTTAATTTATTGAAGATTAATAAAAGGGCTTAGTGATTGTTATGGTGCTGAATAATTATTGGTTTGCTTTAATAGTTAAATAACCGACTATCAATATTTACCTTTAAATGGGTATTTGTTGTGATTTGCTTGAATTTGAATGCTACACTTATTTTAAAAATAAGCGCTCGTTATTCAGTTTAGCCGGGAGAGGACCTTTTGGGTCATAAATCCCATTCCGAATAGTGAAATGTCGTAATGGATAGCAGTTGAAGATCGGTGTTGAAGACCGGATATTTTCAAAAACGGAAGGATTGCCGTCGAATGTCTCTGCATTGGCTGATCCTCGATATAGAGATTTTATCACCCTTTGTGATGAGAACTCCGGACGTGATTAGTGAATATCCGAATTTGCAAGGGCTTCTTTGGAAGTGCCTTCGGTTCCGTTCGATCCCGGAACGGACTTGTATGGATGTGTGTCTGACGTTACAATTTGAGATGTAAAGCTGGTTTCTATCAAATACATTTCTGCTGGCGGCGGAGAATTTATTCTCTTAGCTTAACATCCTTCTCTGAGACGTACGACCTCAGAGGTTATGTAGTTGATGGTTACTAGTGATATATTCCCAATTTGGTAACGTGGCATACTGAGTGCTGCTGATCATTTGTTGATCAAAGCATGGCTTTTATGAAAAGCGTAGCTTTGTGGACGAGACTTCGTCGGACCTCACACTCCGAAAATGGTCAAAACAGGAAGAATGCAGCAAGATTATTTGGGGATCGCGCCCCCATAGGGTATGTTCATTTCCTTCTGGATAGAGGTGGTATTATGGTATGAAGCCCAAATACTTAACCTATGTGGTTGCTGCAACTTTATTTCTTTGTGGTTGTTGGTGAATCTCGGGATAAAGGTTGGTTACGATCGGGGGATGGCATACTCGTGACAGTAGTTACCAAGATGGAGGTAACCCGACCTTGTGTTGGCAGAGATCCGGTTAGATTTTCGGGGCATCCTTCCAGAGGCGTACCCATGTGGCAATGGGAGGTTCCTTGGCCTGACCATTTGTTGGAAATATGAAGAAACAATACGAGCCCTGTACGGTTTAGTTGTAGAACCTGCCATTTAATATGGTAGCTATAGTAGGCATACTATATTGGTACCTATGCTGGCTAAGATTAATATTGTACTTTCGAAATGTTTTCCTGCACTTTGCACATATAGTAAGAGTATCAAAGAAATTTGCGCATCAAGCATGTTTGACTATCATAAGGAGAAATCTCCTCCAATTCTGCGTTTGCATTGTGTGTGTGGCAGGAGGCCTTATGGTAGTTACATTTTCTAAAAACATTGCGGATCTATTTTAAAATATTTCTTTGTTTTTGAAGCTATACTGTTTTAAGTTCTCACACCAGTCCCATGACTGACCTGGAGTTTATTGTTCCCTTTCTAAACTCTGGGTGCCCATCATTTTCCACACGGGAAGTCTAGAGTCCGGTTATCAGGTCATTCTGGAATTCAGGAGTTGCTGTAGAGATCTGGAGGCAAGCTGGATGGCATGGCGTATCAACTAGTATATAGTATTTCTTTTCCATTGTTTGTTGTTGTAAACTCTGATAATGTAATGTAATGTGATGTAATGTAATAACTGATACAGTTCTTTTGATTTAAAGATTATTCATTTATCTATTATATGTTATTCCGCTGCGATTGTGAGATTCTGATATTGTTCTGTTGCTTCTTCTTTCTTACTTCTTCTATCTTTTTCTTCTTCTTAAACACTAAGGGTTTGGTTTTTCGGCATTTGATTTTTCGGCAGTTGATACAGTGGACGTATTAATGTCGATTTTCGAAAGTCGAAAATCTCAATCCTTACAGTTGGTATCCGAGCGTTTGGTTAAGCGACAACATTGGCTCTGTTGGGAATTACTCATTAAAGATAGAGTCAGTAGTACTCTAGAATGTATGTGAGTGTAATAATAGACATGAGCGTGTATTTGTTAGTGAATATAAAATTGTTTTATATTGTGACAATTGGTTTGTTGAGTGGTATATGAATTCTGGTCGATATAGTCCGTACAACTCTATCGATAGGGATCTCTAAACACTCGTACAGAACAATTCGCCATGATATTGTTTTAAATTAGGGTAAATGAAATAATTTTACCCAAACTATTTTTGTATATAAACAGAATAATTTTCCATAAGTTACATAATATATGGTTGCTTGTTTGGTAGGAAGTGATAATATTAAATTATTATCATCAATTATTAAATATGAAATTGAAATCATAATCAAAAGCTGAGAAATAAATCCATATACAAATGAGATTTATAAATATAAATTGTAAACGTGATTCATAATTTGAAATGGAATTCCAGAGTAATATTTGAAAACAAATTTAAAGAATTTGAAATTTCAAGATTTGGGAAATTTAAATTCTTTGGAGTTTGAAAATGATTTTCAAGGGTTTTGGAAAATTGTTTTGAAAGGAAGAAAGCACTAAACTCTTTTCGGTCGCTGGAAAAAAAATTCTGATAATGATCGCGACATCATCGGTGTTCATTTTCGAGTTTCCATGAGAGGAATTGCTGCCGAATTATAATTAAATGGGAGTTGTTTGTGAAATTGAGTTTGGTTTGGGAAATTCAAAAGATAATTTGAATAGATTTCAAAAAAATAATTTTTGAAAGATGGAAAAGACTCTGGAATGTTATATAAAATGTTTATGAGATAATAAATTTAGCTTTGGTAAAGTTAAATAGAATTGGAATCCGAATTGGATTTATAAGGGGAAATTTAAGTTAAGTTAAACAAATGATGTTTGAAAAGGAATATAACTTAAGTAATGTTGAATGAAGTTAATTTTGGTATCGAAGTAAATTAATAATGTGAAGTGATGAATATGAACTTGAGTTATGTAATGAAATTCAACTTTTGTGGTTAAATGAATTAGCAATTGAATTGAACTAATGAATTGAATATTAATCAATCGAATGTAAATGAATTGATATGGACTAATGGATGTAAGTGTTAATTCATTAAAAACTAGTAAATTGGAAATTTAATAATTGAATGGAAGTCAATTTAATGTCAACCAATTGGAATTAAAAGTGTTAAACCAAATTGAAGTTAGACAAAGTGAATATGAATTGTTGAATGTAAATTTAATAACTTTGGTTATATTGGTTATGATTTGGTTGTTATATGATTGTTAGTTAATTGTATATAATTCATTAAGTGTTAATGAAATTGAATTGATAAATGGAAAGCTATGTAATTGAATTTAAATTGAAAGTGAACTAATGTGAATTGGTTGTAACCAATTAAAATTTGTATCGAAATCTTATAAATTGCTTATAGGAATTATTTTGATTGCATTGCTTATGAAAACTATATGTTTCTATTGAAAATTAGTGAAATGTAAATGAATTTCCAATATTTGTCACTTACATGTTAACTTGAGTAAGTACAGGTACCGGGGCTGTAGTTGGCTGGATTTGGTCATGCTAAAATGCTAATAAATAACTACTTTGCTCAAAAATGCTAAAAAGCTACGCCTACGCAAAAAAATAGGAAATATAAACTGTTTTTCTGTTTTCCGACCGTGTGGGTCGATGTATATATATTTATACCTAATGTGATTTTGCAAAAGCTCCTCCTTACAAGGAGACTCCACCAAAATTTTCCGTAAATTTTGGGAGTTAGAATTATTTTTTTTGATAATTTTTAGAAAATTTTTGTTAACGAAAAGTCAATTTCTAAATTGAAATGAAAATATAGGAATTAAACTAGATAAGTGTAACCATCAGATTTTGGAAAAGTTAAGGAATTAAAATGAATCTGAAATCAAGTTGGAACAGTTTGTTTTTGAAAAAAAAAGTTAATGGATTCTGTAACTTTTTCATACTTGGCAATTTCGAGGACGAAATTCTTTTAAGGGGGAAGTTTGTAACGACCCAAGAATTCTGTCATTTGAAATTCATATATTTAATTGATTTTACATATTAACAAGTAAAATTTGTTAGTCGAATAAATTTTATTTCGAATATCTAGATTTAATTGGATAATTAAATCGATAATTTAATATTTGAAATTACAGAAATAATTGGAAATTGGGTTTGATGTGATTAAAATTAATTTGTAGTATTTAATCATATTGAAGTTAGAATTATGTTATAGAACTTTTAAAATTGAATTAAAAGTTAATTTGCAGAAATTGAATATTTTAATATTTAATTGACGAGTAAAAATAGCCATTTTTCAAACAGTTTCGGATTTCGATGAAACCAAATTCATCGGATCTGTAATGTTATATTATTGTATGGTTTCAAAATTCGTGTCAATCGGACTTACGGTTTGTCCGGGGCAAGCTAAAACGCACCGAAATCGGTTTAAGTGAATTTTAAATTTAAAATAGTCGATTTGAAAACCTATCTTTCAAATATGACCGAATTGGCTCCTGATATATATTCCATTGCGTTCGGAATAGGGGTAAAACATTATAAACGCCAGGCGGCACGCTTCGTTTGGAGTTCGGAAAAATTCAGGATGAATAGCGTCGTGTAAATTTTCTGTAAAAGGCCTCAAAGTTTTATATTTTCATTAAAACCCTGGCTAGGGTTACAGCGGCCACCACTATCTTCATCAATGGACGAAATGTTCACTTCTTTCTCTCTTAATCTCTTCCAATCCGTAAATCAATACGAGAAACCTTCAACACGAGCATTGTAGAGCTTCGCAAGATCTTTGCATCCATATGGTTATGATTGCGATCGGGTTGATGGATCATTGGGAATTTCAGCTCAAAGGCCGATGGGTCGCGCATGATTTTCGACGCAAGATGGAGGCCTAGTTCACCAAGTTTCTAGCCGTGGGTAGCATACGTATACGCGGAGGCAGGGGAGTTCGCTGATCGTCATCACGATCGTCGATGAAGGCCAGATAATTCATGAATAGGGGCGGCCGATGCGTTAGGTCGTGTGCGTGGATTACGTGATGGGAGAAGAGAGGAAGGCCGGCCCAGATCTGTTGAAGGTGAAGTGAACGGTAGAGATTTATTTGAGGTTAAATAGAAATAAAATTTGAAAATAAATTGTATATTAAATTGTGTAAACTTTAAAAAGCTGTAACTTGTTCATACGAGGTCGAAAAATGACGAAACGACTTGCGTTGGAATCGTATTGTCGAATATTACGCAATGGAGCTGGATTGCGATCGGTTAGAGCTAGTGTGAATTTTGGATAAAATTAAACGCGTGTTTGATTTTATTTAAAATAAAACACTGCAACTGTATTTGAAACAAGGTGAGAACTTCTCACTCAATCGAATTTTGTTTCGATTTAAATTTTAAATAGTTAGATTTAAAATTGCTTGATTGTGTGATTGAATGATGATTGCAATGTGTTGTATTGAAATAGACCCTATACGCCGTATATTAAGCGGAGGTTATTATATTAAACACATATACCGCGATATTCTCTCTTGAAGTGGAATTGGTATTATATATGTACTTGGAGTTGATTTTCGCGCATTATATAGCGGATGAGACCGTATTGCGCCACATAATAGCGGATAATATTTTATATAAACCCATGTACCGCGATATTCCGTCCTGAAACGGGATTGGTATTGTGCTAACATCTGTGGATGCAGGGAAACAGGTTGGAGGGATCCAACTGGTATTGATTTATTTACAAATATTTGCGATATATTCTGTTATCATATTGATATATGATGTTTGGATGCCGTGGTTGATGTATTGGTGTTCTTCCAGCATTGGGCCTATTTTTGGAGTTTTTAAAAATGTTAAAGTAATAATTTCGAATTTAAAGGGGTTTTCAAGTGATTTTTGAAAGTATACATTTTATTGAATTTTGGAATTGATTCGTTTTAAATAAATAAACGTTGTAATTTTTATGTTATAAAAATTATGATTTTTGTGAACTATAACTGAAATGTGATTTTTGAAATAAGTAGTTGATTAATTTGTAAAATGGTTTACATTGGGATTTTTGAATTATTATAAACGGTTTATGTAAAAGATTTATAAAATTGATATTTATAAATTAAAACATTGGAATTATAAAAACGAGTTTTTATAAGTGTTAAAATGAAGTATCAATGGATTTCATAAGTGAATGAAATTTATAGATTTATAAATTGTGAAGTTATAAAATGAATAGATTTTGTAAAATAAAAGATTTATAAGTAATTAACTTATAAATTGAATTTTGGCATTTAAATGAGATATAAATAGAATTTGTTAATTAAGGGATTTTATAAGTTGAAGTTTTTATAAAATATATAAATGTGAATTTATAAACATTGTTTTATAAATCCGAAATCAATTGAATTTGATAATTAAATATGAAAGCTTATTAAAGGAGATATATCCACGATTTTGGACTATGGATAATCCTTTAAATTAAAATATGTAGAAGTGTTGAATTTGGTAAACGATTTATATTCATGATTATGGACAGTGAATAGTATATTAAAGAAATGTTTTAGGAAGTGATCTTTCAAATAGAATTAAAATGATTTGAAGTTGTTTTAAAATGTGTTAAGGATCGAAACCATAGATTTCAACATTCATTGTTGAAATAGACGTTTTCAAGAAATAAGGAAACGATGGACTATAAAACTGTTGTTATAGTAAATGATTTTCAAAAGGAAATGTTTTTGTATAATATTGGGATTTATATATCTACCGTATTTTCGAATCCCTACACTATTGATTTTGGGTTGTCGTAACAATGTTTTACGCAACATTCGTTTTGAACCAAATAAATGTGTTTAAAGAGAACATTTTCCTAAAAGAATAAAATATATACTTAATCGTGTTTTAAGTATATTGAATATTTTCTAAGTATTGAAAATAAATAGATTTGTGAATTACTTATTGTTAAATAAGTATTTGGAAATGTTTTTCAGTGTAGAAATTGAAATGGTTTAGAGAATATATATTTTTAAAGATAAATCAAAGTGAATATTTGGCAAGTTATTTAATTTATTGAAGATTAGTAAAAGGGCCTAGTGATTGTTATGATGCTGAATAATTGTTGGTTTGCTTTGATAGTTAAATAACCGACTATCAATATTTACCTTTAAATGGGTATTTGTTGTGATTTGCTTGTGCTACACTTATTTTAAAAATAAGCACTTGTTATCCGGTTTAGCCGGGAGAGGACCTTTGGGTCATAAATCCCATTTCGAATAGTGATATGTCATAATGGATAGCATTTGAAGATCAGTGTTGAAGACCGGATATTTTCGAAAACGGAAGGATTGCCGTCGAATGTCTCTGCATTGGCTGATCCTCGATATAGAGATTTTGTCACCCTTTGTGAGGGGAATTGCGGACGTGATTAGTGAATATCCGGATTTGCAAGGGCTTCTTTGGAAGTGCATTCGGTTCCGTTCGATTCCGGAACGGACTTGTATGGATGCGTGTCTGACGTTACAATTTGAGATGTAAAGCTGGTTTCTATCAAATACATTTCTGTTGGTGGCGGAGAATTTATTCTCCTAGCTTAACACCCTTCTTTGAGACGTACGAGCTCAGAGGTTATGTAGTTGATGGTTACTAGTGATATATTCCCAATTTGGTAACGTGGCATGCTGAGTGCTGCTAATCATTTGTTGATCAAAGCATGGCTTTTATGAAAAGCGTAGCTTTGTGGACGAGACTTCGTCGGACCTCACAACCCGGAAATGGTCAAAACAGGAAGAATGCAGCAAGGTTATTTGGGGATCGCGCCCTCATAGGGTATGTTTATTTCCTTCTAGATAGAGGTGGTATTATGGTATGGAGCCCAAATACTTAACCTATGTGGTTGCTGCAAATTTATTTCTTTGTGGTTGTTGGTGAATCCCGGGATAAAGGTTGGTTACGACCGGGGGATGGCATACTCGTGTCAGCAGTTACCTAGCTAGAGGTAACCCGACATTGTGTTAGCAGAGATCCGGTTAGGTACTCGGGGCGTCCTTCCAGAGGCGTACCCATGTGGCAATGGGAAGTTCCTTGGCCTGACCATTTGTTGGAAATCCAAAGAAACAATACGAGCCCTGTATGGTTTTAGTTGTAGAACCTGCCATTTAATATGGTAGCTATAGTATGCATACTATAATGGTACCTATGCTGACTAAGATTAATATTGTACTTTCGAAATGTTTTCCTGCACTTTGCACTTATAGTAATAATATCAAAGAAATTTGCGTATCAAGCATGTTTGACTATCATAAGAAGAAATCTCCTCCAATTCCGCGTTTGCATTGTGTGTGTGGCAGGAGGCCTTATGGTAGTTACATTTTCTAAAAACATTGTGGATCTATTTTAGAATATTTCTTTGTTTATTTTTAAAGATAAACTGTTTTAAGTTCTCACACCAGTCGCATGACTGACCTGGAGTTTATTGTTCCCTTCCTAAACTCTGGGTGCCCATCATTTTCCACGTGGGCTGTCTAGAGTCAGGTTATCAGGTCATTTTGGAATTCAGGAGTTGCTGTAGAGATCTGGAGGCAAGATGGATGGCATGGCGTATCAACTAGTATATAGTATTTCTTTTTTGCTATTTGTTGTTGTAAACTCTGATAATGTAATGTAATGTGATGTAAAGTAATAACTGATACAGTTCTTTTGATTTAAAGATTATTCATTTATCTATTATGTGTTGTTCCGCTACGATTGTGAGATTCTGATATTGTTCTGTTGCTTCTTCTTTCTTACGTCTTCTATCTTTTTCTTCTTCTTAAACCCTAAGGGTTCGGTTTTCCGGCATTTGATTGCTCGGCAGTTGATACAGTGGACGTATTAATATCGATTTTCGGAAGTCGAAAATCTCAATCCGTACAATAAAATAGAGATAATGATTTATGTATGGGTTTTGCTATTTTTAGATACAGTGATTTATACTCAATAGATTTCAAATTTGATGTAAAATAATTTTAAGTATGTATATAGATATGTTAAAATAAAATTAAAAAATGTAATTTATTGATGTTTTGATGTTAAATATATAGGTTTATGAAGATAAGTATAATATATATATATATATATATATATATATATATATATCTTTGACTCTTAATACTTGAGATTTAACAAAAGTAATTTTGAAACTTTATACCATTTTAATATTATTCGTAATCTAATTTATTGAGAATATATATATATATAATAATAACGCATACACATATTTTTAGTTTATATCAAAACTGATTTTGATTTGTTCTCATCAATTTCTGCTACCAGTTTTATTCATCAAGTTCGTGTTCATCTTGTTTTTCTTTGGAATTTGTGCTGGGATTTGTAACTCACCTCACTCTCGTCCATCTCTAGCGTCGAAAGGTGAGCTATCACTTACGATTAACGTTCTTATATTTATTAAATTTAATTTCAATTGAAACGACAATTGAAATATGTCGCTGTTAGTTATTTACATTGCTATATATATGCTATCTATTCACCTGTGACATCTGACACCATTATCTGTTATTTATATTGATGATATATGCCTGTTATATTATTATCATATCTGTTATCACTCTGCAAGTTCCCTATTAGTATAGAATTCGCTATGGGTTGAAATGATACATATCCAAACGATCTGTAGAATAAGAGAAAATCATTATGGGTTTAAATGATAAACCCAAGCGATTTTCATTGAATTGAATTTAAGATTGCGGGTTGAAATGATATATACCCGTATATATTTTAGTCCCGCGTTGAAATGATAAATATCTGTATCACTTGACGATTGGATAGAAAATTATATATAGACGCGTTGGTCAATATATATTGTGAAATGATTTCCAAGGTTTTGAAATTGACTTTATTTAAGAATTATACTCAGATAAGTTTGATATGAAATTTATTAAATTTTGGATTTTGAAGATACTATTTTATAACGTGATTTTGATTACAAGTGATTTAAATGATAATTCAAATTTATTGAAATGGTATATTTAATTTTATTTAAATTTGATATTTGAATTTTATTTAAATTTTATTTGAATGAGTAAGTAAGTATTTAAAATAAATAATAGTTAACGGAATTTGATATATATATGGAATTATCAATTTTAGTTTTGAAAATGTTTGAAAATCTAAAGCTTTGGAAATATTGAAATTGAAATTGTTTATTTTGTGTTTAAAAATCTGTATTTGAAATCGATATAATTTGAAATGGTATATTGAGAAACTGAAATAAATTGAAATTGATGATTTGGTTAAATTTGAATTTTTAGAAATTGAGTTGATTCGAGTTGATTTGGAATCGATTTGTGAAATTTGAGGAAACTATTCTATTATATAAGGTAGTTTTAAATTATATTAAAACTATTTTATACTTTAGTTTATAAATTATTTTAATTTAAACTATTTTAATAAAATATTTTTAATATAGACCATTTTTAATATAAACTATTTTAGTATACTAACTATTTTAATATAAACTATTTTTAACTTATAACTCATTCATATAAACTATTTTACTTTATAAGCTATTTTATTATATATAATATTTTAATATCTAAACTGTTTAAGTAGTAGAAGTTATGATTTCAAGTTATCGTTTTCCAAAGAATTATGATTTCAAAGTGTTTGGTTTCGAAGTGTTTTAACTTTGAAATTGCTATGATTTTGGAAATGGATATATTTGAAATGGAAATGATATCGTATTGATATGGTTTAAATGGCAATGATATTTTGGTTTGAAGTATAACTATTTTGAAATGACCACGGTGTTATAATAACGTTTGGTTCTTAAAGGTACCGGGATCAGAAGTTGTCATACTCTCTGCCAACTTCAAAAACCACTTTAACAACCGTGTTTGCGGTGGAGATTCTAGAGTGGAGTAGGAAGGTGGCGACGCTCTATTGAGGTATACGTGGAGCCGACTCCCATGAGTTGGCATAAGGTGGCTAAAACAGGAGCGATTCTGGGGCCAAGTGAGGTCATTCCTCCGATTGGGCACATTCCTTCGATATTATATGTCTACTTTATGATTGATTTGGTGGCCACACTTGCTTTTTTTTTTATTTTGGAGTGTGTTTCGAGGTGGGCGATAGTGGCTGCTATGCATTACCACCTGCCCGGATACGTAATTGGTATATCTACCTGGCATTGCCTTGTTGTGCTGTGTCACCTACCATATCGAGCCCACTATGAGTTTGTTTTGTACCATGCCTATGGAGTGCCCTCTGATGACGCCCAGTATGAGGGGAGATTACGGTACTGTATAGACTATGGGAATATATAAAATGTGTTTAGGGGGATATGGGTAACTCCTTAACGCTATTTTAATAGTTTACTTTACTTTAGACATTATTATAATAGCATATATTACTACATAGTAGATAGTTTAACAGATCCTTAGAGGATGGTTATCCAAGCATCCTTTGAGTTACTTGTATTTCAGTGGTTATTTCACTTGAGCTAGATTTATTGATATAAGAATGTTAATCCCGACTTGAGTGTTTTGTGTTTTTCTTTACGCTCTGGTCAGACTGAGTGTCACAGCATTTGAGACTCACCTCTGGAGTTGGAGCTTCGCTTGGAGATCCATCCATCTATTCAGCTTGCAGTTATTCAGTTGATTCCAATGATGCATTATGATCTTGTATTTGACTATTTTTTGAGACTTCTGTTGTATCTTATTTAACTTTGTTATATATAGCAGCTTCGTGAACTACTATTCTTTTGTTTCCGCTGCATATTGTTATATTACTCCGTGTCTGTGATTCTGTGATTATTCATTTACTGTATTTGCTGAGTTTTGCCAAATATAACTTAACAATCAGGTATTTTGAGCAATTCAAATCCGGCATGTGTGGATGCAAACGGTTGAAAATACTGGGATGTTACATTCCTAAGAGGTTGAATGTATGCATCCTGAATACGTTTTATTCGACATCTATACTAAGCATCAATAGCCCCTTTAGTCGCGAAACACTTTCGTTTCACAATGCTAACTCATTTTATTTATAGCACCACCCCGATGTTTTGGTAGTCTTCCATGACACCCTGCCATAACTCACTTTAGAGTTTAAGTTTTTCTACATTGAACCCTATTGTGGCACCCTACAATATACCATTGGATTTTAGACTTAGTAGTCTTGGAACACTACCATCCAATAACTCTATGAGCTAGTATATCTTAAATATCTTGGTTTAACCAATTTCTTTCATTTATTTATTATGCACTCTAAAATACTTTTATCTTCAATTTAAATGTTACCTTGTTATTTATTATCTTCTCTAAGCTTTTCTTCATTTCAAATAAGTTAACACAGTTTTAATTTATGAATTACTTCCATTATTTCATCCCTACGAAATATTCAACCAACATTTGGAAATTTTCTTCCAAAGTGAACTAATTATTTCTTGTTTTACTTGGAAAATTTTAGCTTCTCAAGCTATCGCATGCTGGCTATCTCAAGTTAAGCATAGCCATCTAATGTTGACTTCCACGTAGCTATTGCATGTTGAGCCTAGCTAACGCAAGTTGGACACTACATAAGCCGTTGCATGTTGATCTTCCTAGCCTATCGCAAATTGAAGCTCAACTACATGTTATAGGTTGATTGATTTATTAGCTATCAATAGTTGAGCTCTTATAACCTATCGCATGTTGAAAACATCCCTAGCTATTGTTTGTTGATCCCCAAGCAACTATCGTTGGTTGAGCTTATTATTTTAGATGCAACATTAGACCAAGAGCTACAAGTTAGACCCAAGAATTTAATCATTGGCATGTCAGTTCTCTAGTATATATAAAGTGCTATTTATTTGATGTCCTTAATGTTAAGGATGACCAAATGCACATTCAGAAAAAGTTAGATGTGATCTCGTAGTAAGGATTTACTTTAAATGGTTCTACAATTTGGGAAAAAAGCATATATATAAGAGTGAATGTAAGTTAGGCACAATTAGGATGAAGAGGTTGAATGATTACCTCTGCTTCATGAAGAGACATTGGAAATGAGAATTGTATAAAATAGTAGTAGATACTTAATACAGAATAAGAAATATGTTTTTTATTCCAAATGTATTTTTCTCATAGAAAATTTCTCTCTGTGAGAGTTATTTCTTTAAGTTTAAGATATTTGATATACAACTCTCGACTATAGACTAATTACATTATATAAAATTAATAACCCATATTAAGTGATTGAGTGGAGCTTCATAACATACACTATTATATTAATGGTGGAAACAACATGCTACATAATACTTATGAGTGGAAGCATCAAGAAACGAAAAAATATTTTTGTAAATATACCAAATATTATTTACAAAATAATTATTATTTCTAGTTGACTAAAAATACATATAGTTTTATTTTGTTATGAATATTGTGAATATTCATTACGAAATAAATTATTATAATAATGGTATTTTTTATAATAGAAGTGATGCATTAGAAATATAGAAGTATCTGAAATTTCTACATTTATTTTGGAATTATTGACTGAGCCGTATTGTTAAGAAATAATTTTGTAATCATTTGGTTATGAGTCATATGGTAATTGTGAATTGTATTTCAAATGATTAAGGGCAAAGTACCTATTTAATGGGAGTAAACAAAGAAGTTAATGAACTCTTCGTATTGATATATATATATATATGTATGTATGTATGTATTTATGTATGTATGTATATGTATGTAAATAGCCAAAGGTCTAATAATGCCATAATGGAACCACTTGTTTTGTAAAGTTTACTAATGAATTATCATAGAACTGAATATGTTTATTTGATACATAAGTATTGTATCTATGATAAGTTCATAGAATATAGAATAAAAGTAGAAAACATAACATGCAAATGAAATAAAACAATTCGATTTAATTAAGTAAGTGAGTATACTAGAAAATGACTCTAAAGTACCTAAAAATGAATATGATTCAATCTCAAAAATCAGTCCTCCCTATGTTACATGATGATGTGTCAGTATGGAGTAATCAGAATTTGTTGGACAAAATATAATTGGTGATGACGTTAATACCACAGATATTGATTTTGATGACAACAAACATATAAATATAGATATCGATGTTTTCCCAATTTGTATAGAATATTTTATATATATTACACAGGTTTATTTAAGTACAGGATAATCAGGCCTGAAGACTCATCAATAAAGAGATTAGAGATCTAATTTCAGAGATAGTCAAGTTAATTGAAGACTCATGAGTTTAAACACATAGATATGAAGAGATCGGGACTATAGAGTATAGTTATTAGAGATTAGATAAATATGTTAAAGTCCTTAAATAACAGCTTTCTTTTCTCTGAATACTCTCATTAGAATAATTATTTTATTCTCAAAATATATTCCTACAAATATATTATAAAATTTTAATTATTAAAAACTAATTTTAAATGATTTTACGGAATACCAGAATTTTAGAACAGTTTAAATGTGTTATTTTTCTCTCAAAAACAAGGTTATGTCGACATACCCTGCCTATGGATGTCGACATATGTACCAGTGAAGTGTTGTTTTTAAAATTTTGTATATTTGTGATTTTTTGCTCCGTCTCTTCGCGAATACAAATGTACCTTTAAACATTATATGAAGGAGATTGAAAAACAAATTTTAACTACTACTTTCTATATATTCTTCTTACTCCAAATTCTCATTATGTATTTCACAAAATCCATTTTTTATACTCTTCAAATTCGCTCAAATTCAATCTCTACTTTATTACATTCATTCTCTATAGTCTACTCACTAATTTACAAGTATTCCCTCTTTAATTCAAAGATTAAAGTGCTCTATGGAATATTCCATATCAAAAGTACGACTATTTGTATTTCAACAACTCTCTACTATGCGTGTACTTATTGCCCATTCAAATCAATTGGGTGTGCTTGTTTCCCATTCAAATCAAGTGGGCGTGTTTGTTGCCCACTTATCTAAAGTTGGTGATCTTGTTGCTCGATTAAATCGACAGAGTTTGCCCTGAGCTCAAATAGTCATAAGGGCGTACTTATTATCTTGAAATCAAGATTGTATTATATATTGCTTGCTAGTTGATTAGAGTAGACCTTTTGAAAGGAAACCTATACAGATACTATATAAGATTGGAGGTAGGATTAGTTAATCCGAACCAATATAAAAATCTTGGTATCATCTTTCTTACTTTTACTTTATTTTTACTACCTCTATTTATATCTGTGACTGCCAATTAATATATATATATATATATGTATGTATGTATGTATATCCATGTTTTGATTTAAATTGTGAAACTACATAGAAAAGTTCCATATAAGTTATAAAATACTATTCACCTACCACTAATGTTAAAGTAGCCTTAAGATCCGTTCACACAAGTATAATTTATACTATACCGCTTCCTATAGTTGAGTGAAGCTGAGTTAACTTCTTTCTATAATGAAATGTACTTAAGAAAAAGTACATAGGTTAAATTTAATGTTTTCTAGACCATAGTTTACAAGTTCACAAAACATAAGAGTTCACAAGAAACCTATATTTGTCCTAGGTCAAGGAGCTGACAAGAGTAATTCTAGAGGTTGCATATAATATTTTCTTGTAATGGATCTTGTGTGGACAAACCCAAAGGAGTTTGGAAACAACCAACATTAGTTCACTAATTTATGTAATGAACGTAAGTTTCATAAGGTTAAAATTAAATTAGTTTTATGCATATATAAACAATTTATAAAATGTTTATAAATGCATATTTTATTATTTTAGAAACAACTATTGTTTCAAGAAACAAAAATTCATTATGATGGGATTTCTTTAGAAATTGTCAAGCCCCACCCCGAGACCCACACTAACAAAGAGTATCATTAGGTAATACTATCTGCTAGTGAAGAGAATATGGTTGTTAAGGGGCGACCATCATAATCTTGTATCAAATAAGCACTAAGCATGTCGATAATATACTCATTTTTTATTTTACATTTTCACTTGAAGTGGTTAGACATACTTAATCCTTATCTAATATAATAATATAGTGGCTACAGGATAGATTCAGAACAAAGCATAATATAAATAATAATACAAATCACAGAAAAACAAACACAGTCAAATTTATACATGTACATCAAATACAGTACATAGTGTCGATTGTGGTGATACAACCACAATATATACAAACATAAAGCTCCCCATAAAAGAATATACATAACCAAGCGACGCCATAAAAATACACTACACAAAAACTATGCATCTAGTCCAAAAGAGTGGATAGTAGAGTCCAAGATAAACAACTAAGCAATGCCAAATGACCTAACTTGCAACTTGGTCTTACCCGAGTATATAAAATACATGGCTCAGTCTAGCTTAAACAATTGATTAGTAAAGATAAGTAAGGTACATGGATAAGTGATGACAATTCTTCCTAAAAGAGAAGAAGTAACTCTAAATATGTGTTGTACGTGTTATTTGGAAGGAACATATTCAACGATAATAACAACCATCCACAAATGCATGCCTCATATCATCGGTATAATCAATAGCCAATATAATGGCTTTCCACAACTATAGCTCCTAAATAGGAGTTTAAAAGTCTCAAAAGACCAAGGAGTGGCGTTTATAAATCAAAAAATATATAAAACTCGACGAAGAGTTCAGAACTCAAAATGTAGTCACCATTTATAAACAATACAATAGCACTCAAGCTATATAAATAATCCAACAAAGCAATAATGGTGAAAACATTTTTAAAACATCGAAATTCTAGAAATAAATCAATAAGAAATCTATAAAAAGCAACAATGGAAAGAATAGGATCCAACAGTCCAAAAATTAGCCCAATAGGTATATATAGAAAGGACCCAAAAGTCAAATAAGTTGCCAACCAGCCTGCCAAGTACTATAAATATATATAAGAAACCCAATAATCTCAAATAGGACCCAATAGTCCATAATTAGCCCAACAACTTTATATAGGACCCAACAGTCCAAGTAGTGGCCCAATAGTCTGAGTACTGGCAATAACTCGTGAATGTGTCACAAACTCTCAACTAGAAACTCGAAAAGTGGTACAATGCGTCCCATACCACATGTTCTCACTTAAGAATTTACCAACTTCTAGTCAATGCCACACAAGAAAAAAGTCATTCAAATCACTAATACTCGTCTCATCTCATTGGCAAATACGACCCGAAGGTCAATAGCTTCAAAACGAACAAGTCTAGAATTAACCGAAAAAGTAAACGCACGTGTCCCATACCACGTATTTTACTAAACATTTAGTTCTCTTCCTCATACGCTCAAAGGGTGTAAAAATGTGTGGTTTTATATATAGGAAAATATACTTTGAAAAAATCAGGTTTTAAATCGTTTTGGGAAATTATTCAAAAATCATCGATTTTGAAAGTCTCTTTATAATTAGAAACATCCATATATTATACTTTATATGAATTCGTATTGTAAAGTATTTTCCTTAAAAAAAAGTTTTTATATATACACACGTTTTAAAACGGTTTAAAAACATGTGCATGTGTACTCGGAAATCTCAATGAAAACAACATAGAAAATTCATCCAAAAATTCATCAAATTCCAACTACGGGTTTGTGATAATCTAGGATTCATCTTTGAAGTTTGATACTCACAAATTAGAACAATTTATCTATGAATAGAAAACGATTCACTAAATTCCGACATGAAATGTTAAAGATATGAAATTTCAAACATGGACTTAGGCCATGTTAAATTCTGCCTTAGTCTGAAAACCCTCTCGGTTCAACTTACAGGCATGAAACACATGAACAAAGGACCTCAGATTGAAGTGAAAATTGGTATGCACATAGTAGAACACTTTAAATTTCAAACATAAAAAGAATCTATGAATTCCGAGGGGAAATGAAAGAGATACACTATCTCAAATATGGACTTAGGCCATGTTTGCAGCAACTCAGAAAGCGGGAATGTTTCCAGACCTGAAAACCATCTCGTATTCATCTTTCAGGCGACTAACGGATGACCAAATTACATCTGATTTAAATAAAATTTTGTATGCAAATTTTATAACACTTTAACTTTCAACTGAAATGTAATGACCCAATTTTTCGACGCCCGAAAGTCGACATCAATACGTCCATTGTATCAAATGCCGCATAATCGAATGCCGAAAACCCGAACCGTTAGGGTTAAAGAAGGAGAAGATAGAAGAATAATCTTTAAAACAAAATCAATATATCAGTTTATACACCACATTATCAGAGTTTACAACAACACAATAGCGGAAAGGAAATAATATATACTAATAATATGCCTCTCCATCCAGCTTGCCTCCAGATCTCCACAGCATAACCTTTTCGACTTCGCTCCAGAATAATGATAACCTGACTCTAGGCTGCCCGTGTAGAAAATTGTGGGAACCCAGAGTTTAGAAAGGGAACAATAAACTCCATGCCATTCGTGGGACTGGTGTGAGATCTTAAAAATAGTCTTTTTCACAAAGAAAATGAAAAGAAACCCGCTATGCTTTTGGAAAATGAAACTACCATAAGGCCTCCCGCCACACACATAATGTAATCGCAGAATTGGAGGAGATTTCTCCTTATGATAGTCAAACATGCTTGATATGCAAAATCCTTTTGATAATATTATTAATGCATAGTGCAAAAAACATTTGCAAGTATAATATTAATCTTAGCCCGCATACCTACCACTATAGTATGCCTAATATAGCTACCATGTTAAATGGCAAGTTCTATAACTAAAACCGTACAAGGCGCGTATTGGTGATTGGATTTCCAACAAATGGTCAGGCAAAGGAACTTGCTGGGCCACATGGGTACGCCGCTGGAGGGATGCCCCTAGAATCTAACCGAATCTCTGCCAACACAAGGCCAGGTTACCTCACGCTTTTAATAAAGCCGTAACTAGATAACCCTACGAGCTATGCCATCCTTGGTCGTTACCGACCTTTATCCGAGGATCCTCAACCACAAAGCAACAACCACAAACTAATAAATTTGCAGCAACCATATAGGCTAAATATCTGGGTTCCATACCATGATACCACCTTTTTCTAGAAGGAAATGGACATACCCTGAGGATGCTACCCCCAAAAAACCTTGCCGCATCCTTCCTATTTCGACCATTCCCGGGTTGTGAGGTCCGACGAAGTCTCGTCCACAAAGCTATGCGTTTTACAAAAGCTATGCTTCGGTCAACATATGATCAGCAGCACTTCTATGCCACATTACCTAATTGGGAATGTATCACTAGTAAATATCAACTACATAACCTCTTAGCTTGTACGTCTCAGAGAAGGGTGTTAAGCTAAGAGAATAAATTCTCTGCCATAAACATAAATGTATTTGATAGAAACCACTTTTATATCTCATGTAATGTTAGACACACATCCATACAAGTCCGTCCCGAGTTCGAACGGAATCGAAGGCACTTCCAAAGAAGCCCTTGCAATCCGGATATTTACTAATCACGTCCGGAATACCCATCAAAAACGGTGATGAAATCTCTATACCGGAACCACTCAGTGCAGAGACATTCGACAGGTAATCCTTTCATTTTTGAAAATACATTTTCTTCAACCACCGCCTTCAAATGCAATCCCATTTTGTTGTATCATTATTCGAAATGGGTTTTATGACACAAAGTCCTCTCCTGGCTTAACCGAATAATGAACGCTTATTTTAAAAATAAGTGATACATTCAGATTTCAAGTAATTCACAACAAATTTCCACTTTGATCTTTTTAACAGAAGATCCATCATGAAGATTCGATGTGGTTTTCGGATAACCATTCAGCATCCGACCCTCGATCGCAACGAAATTTAAATACCATTTAAAGGCCAATATTGATAGTCGGTTATTTAACTATCAATCAATATTCACAACAATCACCAGATTTTTAAATAATTGTCCCCCAATTATTTAGTTTCAAAATATCTTCGCAAGATATATTTTCAACACTTCAACCCTTTGAAAACAAATTTCAAATCACTTTCCTCAGGCGGAATATATTTCTAAATATTTATTCATTTCCACTGAAAATCTGCCAAGTTCAAATACTTTAAAAATAATTTAAATTACTTATCCAAACATATATACTTGGAAATATTTAAAATAAAACTATTTTAAAACACTTTATTTTAAAATTGTAGTTATGAAATTTTATACCCATATCTCATATAGATCTTAAGCCCAAAATAATTTTAAAATAAAATTATTGCATAGAGTATAATTATTTAAATAACCATTTTCTAAATCAAATATCAATTTAAATCTCTAAATAATAACTTTTATAATTAATTTAATAAATCTTTACTTTAATGATTTAAAAACAATTTCTATAAATAATTTCTCCAACAATATTCTTCTTAAAATCAATTCTAGAACTTTTAATTTATATTTGAAAGCTACTTTGAAAACATACTCGGCTTTTCAAGGAAAATACAATTTCCATTCTAAAATGGTTTATTTAAATAAATCATTAAATCCTTCTTGATTTACTTTAAATTTGCATTCCAAATCTGTAAATTTCTTTCCACACTTAAAAAATAAACCAATATTTATTTTTAAAACAAATTTCCCTTTTCTTTATAAATTCCCATCGTGAATTTAAATTTCCAAATATCCACCGATATACAATTTTCAAATTGATTTTCAAATATTCACTTTCAAACACCAAATCGAATCCCAAATTGATTTCCTAATTTATTTCAACACCAAATCAAATTCGATTTTTCAAATATTTATTTCAAACACCAAATCGATTTCAGAATTGATTTCCCAAAATTTATTTCAAATACTAAGTCAAATTTCAAATTGATTCTCAAATTTATTTCTAACACCAAATTGATTTACAAATTTATTTCCTTTTAAAATAAATTCCTTTATCTCTTCTAAACTATTTAAAATCCAAATTTTAAATAAATTCTTCAACTTTTGAATAATATTACTCAAATCCATTTAATGAAAACTTTTCCCATATTTTGGAATTAATTCGATAAGATTTCAAAAATCAACTTTTATATTTTTAAATTCTTTTTTTTTAAATTAATCCAATTCTCTAAAATGAATTTACTTAAAGTTTCTACTCTAATTTCCAAAAATCCAATTTTATATTTTTGGTATCCTACGATACCAAAAATGTATTCGGCCAAACCATAGCCTTCAACGATTTCAATCACAAATATAATCATACACAGATTATAAATAAATCAACATACAACATTGAAACAGATTCATATATTTGAGGAATCCAGTTGGATCCCTCCAACCTATTTCCCTGCATCCACAGATGTTAGCATAACAATTAAATACTAATTCCACTTTGAAGTGGAATATCGCGGTATATGGGACTATATAATATCATCCGCTATTATGCGGCGCATAGGGTCTCATTCGCTGTATAATGCGGGAAATCAATCACTCCAAATATATATATATATACACACACAATCCAACAATCAATCTATAACTGAAATTCAAATTTTCAATCGAGTGAGAAGATCTCACCTTTGCTTTTATTTGCAATCCGTTTCCATTCCAGATTATTTCCTTCACAGTTCTTGACCTTGAATAAATATTAGATGATTTAATTAATATTCGGACAAATCGAATAGTCAATTATTATTATATAATCTAATTAACTATTTAAACATCCATTTGACAATTTTAATTAACCAGTGATTTATTTTAAACTAATAGTTTTGAATTTTAAACTAACTTTCTTTTTAACAAAATATTTTCTTTTCTTTTCTTTGAAACCCGCACTTATAAAAAAATAAATTTATATAGATTCAAAAATCAAATTTTTATGTAACTCTTCAACATTTAAAATTCCCATATATTTTCAAAACTATATCTATAAATATATTATTATTTTTTCTTAACCTACATATAGATATATATTAAATTAAGTTGAGTTAAGAGCAGACTGTTCTTACATTACTGCAAATGTTTTCTAACTTATACATATACAGAATTTAAAGCTAAAATAGCTATACACTTTACTGCCCAATTATTTCTCTCTGCTTTCTGTATATGTGTATATATTTTTATATAGATAATTTGTATTCATATGTATAATCTCTTCTTGTATATATATTTTAACCCCAAACAGTAATTTATCATATACCTTATAGGAGAGATGCACACTCAGGCTTCGACCATCCCTGAGTAGCCACTGCAAATCGAGCAAACCCAGATCCAAATTCTCTCGCAACCTAGCCTATCACCACGTGCTTTCTCGAATAGCGAAACCCTACAACGTGCCTCTCTCTCGAGCTTGATACTACTGCTGCCCTAGGCCTCTGTCAGAGCACCGTGCGACAATCAACAAGACGCGACACCTCTCCATCTATCACGAACGAATTCGCCTCGTGCACGCCAATGGTCGATGTCGCGACATTCCCTTCGACGCCCCTATACTTCACTATCCTTGCTTGATCGAACTCTACAATCTCAAACACGACAGGCTTCACAATTTGTTGTCGTGAGATCTTTGAGAAATCGGTTTCGTGATTTACCAGAGAAGTGACCATTTTCATTTTGATTTTTTTTTCTTTCTGCGAATTGTTTTTGAAACGAAGAGAGGGAGCTCAGTCGCTTTTTTTCTTCGATTTACATTTTATTTTTTATTCTTCGAATGTGATAAAAATTTCTTTCTCAACGCATTTTAAAATTTGACAAAGTAAAAGAACTACGTGTTCGAAAGGCATATACGTGTTGAAAAACAAAATGAGGGCTTGCACAATTATTATTTATATTTAAATTTCAAATTCAAATTTAAATCATCCTGAATTACGCAACTTAAATTTCCGAACTCCTATCGAGGCATGCCTTAAGGCATTTATAATGTTAAACCCCTTTCTGAATGTAATGGGAAATGTTCCGAGTCCAGATTCGTTCGTATGGAGAAGATAGCGATTTGGGCCCTGCTTTTATATTGAATTTTCGATTTAATTTTCAGTGCTTTTGCTTATCGTACGGTCACACGATCACTCCAAACATTATGAAAATTGAAATTTGATAATAATATAATACACGGATCCAATGGAACTAGTTTCGTCTAATTCCGAGACTGTGCCTCGGAAAGCTATTTTTAAATATCGATTTAAACGATATAAATTCAAAACTAAACAAATCATTTCCAAACTCAATTCTGAAGCTTCCATTCCTTTCAATATTATCAATATAAATTTTTCCAAGCCTTGGAAATATTTTTAACAAGCTTACAAATCAAGATTCAATATTTAACCCAATTTCATTTATTAAATTCAATAATTTAATTGCCCAAATAAACAGATATTTTTGAATTTCAAGTTAAACCAACTTTCAAATATTTAAAATCAATTAAATATTTCTTTTTCAAATGTTCAAAATTTTTGGGTCGTCACATGAATAAAGAATTAACGAATTGTAACATGGAACGAAAGAGATAGGCTGTCTCAAACATGGACATAGACCATGTTTGCGGCAGCTCAGAAAATCAATGTCCCGACAAACGAATTTGCAAATTAAACAACCCAATTCATCACAACGAAACCTGAAACAAGCTAGAATGCGTGAGGGAACCCTCAACTTGAATTAGAAGCAATAGATTAGCGATTTACAGTAAGCAATTTGAAAAAGACAGCAACTTTTCCACTCAAGAAGCTTAGAAATCACCTGTAATTAGTTTGCTATAACATGCAAACAACAAAATGAGAATAACAAAAAAAAAGATGATTTTGGATGAAATAATTCAACGAATTTTATAGATTACCCGTAGGTTTGAAAGCTATCAATTTTCTCTCAATTTTGATTAGATTTGCAAGAGTTTAACTTAGGATTTGGGGAGGTATTAGGGTTTTCCTTTCACTGTTAGTTTTTGAGAGGAAGAAGCCTCTGAGAGGAAGAAAGTACATATATTTTTTCTTTCTCTCAGATGATTTTAGAAATGGGTAATATGTTGGAACTCAATATCCAACAGCTCAATATCAATACTTAGTAAAAAAATTACTAAGTATTCAATGTTTTCACTCTTTATTCTCAATATGTTCACATATTTACATAAAGTTCGACCAAATAAATTTTATAACAAATGTTTATGTAAACAAGAATGTTTTCACAACATAACAAAAATTACTTTAGTTACAAAAATTATTTTAGTTATAAAATTTAATTTCTATCATTAAAACCATATTTTTACTTAAATACACCAATTTACACATTTTATTACATAAAACACCATTTTTATCATTAAAATTTATACAAAAATTATTTATTGTCAAAACAAATACAAAAAACCTTGCAAACTTCATTTTGATGTACAAAAGTTATTTTAAAACTAAATTTCATCTTTTTATTTATAAAATACATCATAATAAATTCAAACACTTTACTTATAATAATTAAAAATAAAATGTGGCAATAGTTTGAAAATTTATTACATTATCTCGGTTTAAAACCATAAAATAATCATTTTTCTCCCAAACTAAAAAACTTTATTTTCAATAATTTACATTTATTTCATCAAATTAGTATTGAATTAAATTATATAATTAATTTATTAACCCCAAATTAACATATTTCCAATGTTCACAATTTATTCAAAACAAATTCTCAACCAAACAAACCTTAAACCAATTTATTCTCCAAAACTCATTGTTCATTTAAAATATACAATTTTAACAAATTTATACCTCCAATTTATTTTATTTCACCAATATTAAATTATAACAACCGTTCTAATTTAATATCATAGGTAATCACCAAAACCAGGGTTGTTTCATAAATTATTTGTAGTAAGATGGATTTGGATACCAACCAAAGATAAAATTGAGTACGAAGGATGAAGTAAAATTAACCAGGCCTAAGAAAACATAGCACATTAGAATGTCTAATAAGGACACTCGCAAAATAAAGAGAAACTACGCGTTTAATATCAACATCAAGAAAATAATTTCCATAGTTGGCAATGAACCATTAAGAGTATCGTCTATGCCATTTGGCATGGTGCACAAATCCAAAATGGATCTCAATTACATTATCAAAATATGATTCTGATAGTTGTACTTGAAGGGATATGATCCATCGATCGTAAGTGTGTCTTCAAGAAAAGGACAAATGCAAATGGAGTGTAGTACGGAACATTAATAGGAATAACATCATAAATTTAAACTATTGAAATTACTATAATAAAATCATTTGTCAATGGTGCTATAGTTAATTCAGATTTTACCCGCAAAATTATCACCTAACATGATTTTCAGTTTTGGTGCACATATTGAAACCAAATTTCTAAATAATGTTTTGGAATAGATTGTCTGCATATAATAACTAAAGTGTCTCAAAGATAGCAAGAGTGATAATTGAGTTAGCGAGTATTGGATAAGATCCAAGAACTGATACAATAGTATTATTCACAATAATTAGAGCTAACCAAAGATTTTACAAATAAATCGGGTAGTTTGAATTTTATTCAAACTATAGAGGAAGCATGTTTTTGTAAGACAGAATATTAGGAGGTACTTAAATATTTCTAAAAACCATAAGTAAACAACATAATACTGATTGTTATACAAGTGTTAAAATCAACTTAGTTTGATTATTTAATTATGATATTAGGTTTGAAAATGACATCTTTTATAATAGTATAAATGGATGTTGAAACAGTCCCATATGATATGCATGCCATATTAAAATGTTTAATGTGGAGCATATGAGATGGATTCCTTATGTATTGGTAATACGGATTGTCACATATGTTATGTGGTCCAATATATCATTATTTGTGTATGTGGTACATTCAACAAATATCAGATCCGAATATAGATAACCAAACAATAGCTAAGACTGTTCTCAAGTATTTATGAAATACTAGAAAATTATTTGCAAAAAAAGCCTTGTGAAGGAATACTCAAACTCAAACATCATAAGTAATATCACGTATGGTATGTTAATATTAATTTCATATTTATCCTTAGTTAAGGATTTTCAAGTTTGACATGTTCCAAACAAGAGGTTTTGGTTGATTCTTGACCTTAGTTAAAGAGCTTGATTTGGGAATGTTCTAAACAATATGTTGTGGTTGATTCAACTAAGAGGCTAAGTACATTGCCTTGAATAGCACTATAGAAAAAGTTATGTGTATATATATAATGCACAAATTTATAACTAAGCTATGAGTGATTCCAAATGTTGAGAATCGCATAACATTTTTATGCAATAATAACACCACAATACAGATTGCGAAAGAACCTAGAGCTTGCAAAAGGTCAAGAAATATACTCTAAAAGGTTCCACATGATAAAATAAATTTATCAGCGTCGAAGAGAGTTGATTAATAGAGTAGATAATTGAGATAATATAGCATCTCTGTTCATTAAGGGACTGGCTAGATCATTTTGAGAAAAATGACTGAAGGGATCCATAATTGGCTCCAAGTGCAAGTAGGAGATTGAGAGAGGTAGCAGTATGCCCTATGGGTAATTCTGTAATTTATTATAAATTATTAACTCGGTGAAGAAATTTCATTTGAAATAAAAGGAGTTTGATTTCTAGTATATACTTGTTATATTATGATATATAGATTAAATAACTAATTTAAGCGTATTTAACCGAAAATCCTTAAATGCATGTATATGACAATAATTACAAGGAGTTGTAATTGTTCACACAAAAAGTGGAAAAATACCTCCAATAGTTCTTACAAATGATTAAAAGAAGGAAGAAAAGCATAGGAGATTAAATACACTAGGTTTATAGCGGTTCGACAGTAAATAGCCTACATCCACTATTTCATTTTATCGCTTTCTCTTATATATCAGCCTTTTACAAGAAGGTAATGCCAAACATAATGATTTCTAATTCAAAAAGGTGATCCAAATTCTGCCACCGATAAATGATGTTGCACGGAGCTTCTAGATCTCAAAAATTTGTCCTTGTAAATGTCGAATGCTTGGATATTTATAGAGGAAGATTTGAGGTGTGTTTAATATGTCTATCAATGATATTTCCATTTATATCTCACCGAAAAGGAATATTCCTTAGAATTTGTAATATGATTGAATTTTTTGAAATATATACAGGTTTCCTTCCATAATTATGCTGCAGGTCTAGTTGAGGGGTCGGCCCGGAAGGATTGGTTTAGGTAGGATGGATGTGGACAATTTAGTGGTCATATTCATATGCTTCCCTGTTAATTTGGCATGATCGATTCAATGGATGGCTTGCCTCCACTCATCTGATTTAGTGAGTGAATCATGTGCTTGGTTTAGTGGGTGACCATCTACTAAACATGAGTTCTTGTTCGTGGGCTTCCAACCACCGAACAGAAGATCGTATTTGGTGGGTGCTCAATCATTGAGTAGAATCTTCTATTAGGTGGGCACTCAGTCACCAAACAGAAGTTTCAGTTCGAAGGTTTAGGAAATAAGATCCTCTATTCAGTACCCATTGGGTAACAAACAAAGGATTTGGTTTAGTTCCTTGGCCAACGATCAAGGACCGATCATGATACTACTCAATGCTTGCTCCTCTGCATAGTATCTTGAGTTTGCTACTCTGTCTTTTACCGGACTACATCTTCACGTGGACGAAAATGCACGTAACACTTGCCCTCCAAAGTCTAGCTCATGGAACATAAGGTGGGCTTTGTTAAACCATTGCATGCAATGCACCATGAGAGGATAGTCCACCTCCTTTTCCATCCCTAGTTGGTTGGCTTATGATTCGATGGCCATGGTAGGCTCAGAGTAACACTCATTGAGGGTCAAGCTAGATTGACAAGACATGGTTCACCCTGCAGAGTGTAGTTTGGCTTGGCACATCATTAGTTTGGCATGTCTTGGTCCTGCATATGGTACCCCCTATATAAGCTATAGTGTCGCCCTTTCTACTAACCTTTATTCATTTTCTAGCTTCGCTTAAAACACATGACTCTTTACCTCCTCGAGCAATTATTGCCGAGCGCTGCTTTCTAAAGTTTCCAGCCTAATCTCAACCTTCAACCCAAAATTATTCTATGATTTTGGTGAGAATTTCCTTCCAATTCATAGCCCATCCCCTTGAATCTCACGCTTCTTGGACTGGCTTGTTCCAAGGGCCGATGTTGTCTGGTCTCCTTTTGCTAGGTGGACTACCGTTCAGTGGTATGCCAAGAAGATATGTTGGATTTTTGTTTACCATGCATACACAAATACACACATGCATACACATGGATATTTCTTCCTTTTGCACTAACACCTAAAATGAGTTCCCATACTAGGAAGGTATGTCGGATTCATCAAACCCATTCTCAGACTACTTCAGCAGACATGGGTCTCTCTTCTTTCGCACCTCTGCTCCCTGTCCAATCGGGATGTCATTCCGACTAGCCTAGCTCTGCCCACTTTCTGGTGCATGGGTATGGACCGTCTGAACTCTTGGTATACCCTAGGGACTCCAAGGCTTCAAAATTGACGGCCAAGCAACTTGATCTTATAGTGGCCACTCATGGCATTCTTTAAGAGGATCTTCTTTTACCTACTCTGGAGAAACGGACGCATGATCCGCCTGAGGAGTACATGGCCTATTCCCGCTATCATTACTTGGCCGAAGCTCCTCCTCCTCACACCCCATGGGTTGTAGGGTTTCTCGTCTAACTGAAAATTGCTCATTTCCAACTGCATCTGAATGGGTATGCCATTTTCATAAGTTTATGCTCCAATTTTATAAGGGAGTTCCAGTCACCTCCGACCCATCATCGAATTAGGTTCTTGTATGCAATAAAAAGCAAGCAAAAGGGTTCCCCCTTTATTTACCATGAGGTAGGGAGCAAGTTCAAGCCGGTAGAGAAATTGTACTCTAATACAACTTGTTCAAGAAGAAATATTTCTTTGTTCAAGACACCTCTCCGCGCTTTCATCAATGGCATTCGGGATGTAAGTTCTTTCTTTACATATCTCATTCATCCCTTCTTTTTTTTGAAGAATCTCATACCACAAGCTGACTACCTTCCAGGTGTCGTGAAATCCCTAACCGGGGATGATTTGGATGACCTGTTGGAGAAGCTTTAACATCCGAAAAGAGATATGGGAGGTTCCCCACCTTATTACCGATGATAACTTAAGATAGCTCGGCCTGCTGCAGGATGAATGTTTGGATGGTAGAGGTAGAAAAATCTCTGCTCAGAAGCCTACCAAAAGAGAAATAGGGAAGGGCTCAGCTACTAGTGAAATAAGTGGCGTTCACTCCTCGCAGCCTTCCTTCTTCGACAATATACCAACAAAAGAAGCATTTGAAAAACATGCGACTATTATAACTAGCTCGAAAGAGCCAGAATTCAGTGCTTTCATAGTTGAGCCTTAGAAAAAGAACCGACTGCTGATATTATGCAAGTAGGAAGACGACCACATCGGAACAAGAAATGCAGGAGAGGAAGAATCCCATTCTCATAATAGCGAGCATACTGTTTCAGGTCAAGATGAAGCACATTCTTTTGGGTGCATTGGTTTAGTTACTCCACCGGGTTCGATGGTATTTGGGGTCTAGCATCTTGTTTTTCATTCCAAATGAGAGGAAGCTTTTATCTCGGGTGACATTTCCATTTCTAATTACCTTGACAATCTAGAGTTTAGAATCGTTTATGGGGATTTCGCATCTATAGCATAGATTTAACAACATTTAGAGTTGCACAAGGATCCTAAGGGCTTGTGAAGTTGTTTTAGACACTTGCACCTACAGTCACTTGTCCATATACCCATACTACATGTATACATTAAGGCATTAATCTTGCTTCTAATATTTCGCTCTTTTTCATCATAGGTAGCCTGTGTTCAAAATGAGAAAATCTTTTTTCTAAAATGCAACAGCTAGGGTCAAAGGCTCCACCAAAAGAAATACAACAAGTTGTGTTTTCATTTGATATAAGTGTTTGTTAGCTAGCCATTAAGCTGTAGACCGAGGAAGGTGTCCACTCTCGTCTAGAATCAATCTGGACACCACGGAGACTTCCCAGAAGAGACTCCGCTCCCTCGGTCATGCCTCCGAGTCTCTCTCTCCATCTCGTGCCTTGAAAACTCCTCGCCCCTCCTCTTTTCCTCTACTGGATTCATACATTTCAAAGCTGCAAGAGAAAACAAGCAGGAGAAGGGGGATGGTCTTGCACTCTTCATATAAGGATAAAGGTAAACAACAAGAACAAAGATCGTCATCATTGAACCTACGAACCCAAACTTTGATGAATTCTAACAACCCTACTAGCCGAGAGATCACTAACTCGCCTACTTGCTGAGGCACTGCCTCTTTCTTCCATAGGATCCATTGACTTATTGGTAGATGGGATGGTTTCAGTCAATGCCTTGGCAAACTACTACTCCAAGGTCACCAAAGCTACAGTAGATGTTGGTGAGAACAACATGGAGCAAACATAACGCTTATCAAGCCAAGGAAATGCCTTCATGAATAAGAGTTAGAACATAAAAGGTGGTTGATGCCTTGGAGAGGTCTTCTGGTGAGGAGGTGAAGAAACATGTCAGCGAGATAGAGAGGCTCAAGGCTGCTCATGCTGAGGAATTAGAGCAGTTGAAGCGAGACCATGCAGCGAACATCTAGGCTGCAAAGAAAGAGTTCAATGACAAGGTCACAAAGCCCTGTGAGGACTACAAAGGCGTCAAGAACAGACACTCCAAGAAGATAGAGTAGCTATGAATAAGATTTGAGAAGGATAGACCCAGGGTTTCTGACATAAAGAAAAAGATGTTAGAGTGGAAAGCTGCTAGGGTCGCCTTCCACGCAGAGATCAAGGCCCTTTCCACCGGTAAGGTTGTTGAAATTTCTGGAGCCAAAAAACTACATGATGAATGTGATGGGCCAACAACCAGTTGGATCAAGTAGAATAGCTCTTGGACAAAATTTATTATAGGATATTTACAGAGAAGATCCTAGCTTAGATGGACGACGACTAAGAGGTCATGGCCTCCACCTGCAAGTGGCTAATCTGGAGACGAAGGTTGCTAATAAACAAGGAGGTCCACCCTTTAGTCCCAAATCTGTCGATTCTCGTTTTTCTACAAATGAGATTGAAGCTATCCAATTGGGCCTTCTAAAGCTGAGGAGGTCCACAAGAGAGAGGCTGATAAGGAGAAGGGTGGTGGTGCAACCTTTGGACAAGTTATACAAGGTTAGTCTCTGACAGCAACGATATTTGCCTTTATGGGCGATGCTTATCTAACCATTTTTCCATGTTTTCTTCAGATTCACCTACTGGAGATCAGTCATTGTTAGTACCTTCCCCTCAGTTCATGCTCAGATTGTGGGAAGTGCCACCACCTCTTTGAAGGGTGGTAGGACTTCCTCTCGCAGTTTGTTAGTGATTACCCGGTATCTTCTGAATTTCTCAAATGGGAATACACTTGACAGCCTTTCTAACTTTTTCACAAGTGATGTTCACATGGCAGGCCATGCTAACGCTGCGGCTACTTTTGATATTCGTCCATTGGGTACTGCACTCCCGGGCCCTTCTGACCCTCCAATTGGAAGTGTTTCCAAGATAATTTCCACCCTTAGAGAGGGTGCTGATGCTAGGATTACAAATAGGGATCACAACGGTCCACCGCTATTGGTCGAGAGTATTGGTCAATCATCAGTGGCGAGCACCCATTCGACGTTCATGTCCTGACCATGGGCTGATTGGGCTCGCCACTGCCCATCAAGAAGTTTAGGCTGATCGTCAACTATGGACACCCGAATAAGGATCATTCCGGTCCAACACTGCCGGCTAATAGTTTAGGCTGAGCATAAGTGGCATTTACCTATTTGGCAGTCATGTCCTAACCATGGATGATTGGGCTCACCACTGCTGGCTAGATGTTTGGGCTACTCGTCAGCCATGGTCACCCGAGTAGGAATCACTTCGGTCATCACTACCAGCCAAGAGTTTGGGCTGATCATCAGTGGTGAGCACTATTTGGCGGTCATTTCCTAACCATGAGCTAATCAGGCTCTGCCACTACCGGCCGATAAGTTTGGGCTGATCGTTAGTCGTGGACACTCGAATAGGGATCGCGCCGATCCATCGCTACTTGCCAAGAGTCTAGGAGGTAAATTACGTCAACACAATCTTGTTCCCGAGTTGGGGATTCAGCTTCCTAGGTATAGGCAGTGCTTCCTTCTAGTGTTAATCCTATTCTCATGCATGTTTAAGCAACAAAATAAAGTTGTGTTTCCTAACCATTACCTATGATGATAAGATTTTTTAAGGAAAATGCACACTTTATTAGAATCCGTCATGTAATTGTATTAATTATAGAGTTCCATTACAATTAGAAAAATAGAGTATACTCAAGTAAAACAAAGGTGGGCATGTCGTGCATTCCAGTATTTCTTTAATATGGCCCAATCTACTGTACTGAGAATGAAAGCACCATTGTTGAAGTCTTTAGGGATGATGTGTAGTCTCTTATAGACTTGATCAAGCACCCTTGGTCTTGGAAACTTTCATTTTAGTACTAAGTCCCACTCCTTAAGAAGGAGGTGTTTAACCTTGGAGTTATACTGCATGGCAATCCTTTATTTTTTGCTTCGACCTTCAATGCAGCTTCCTCGTATTTCTCATCCACCAGGTCAAATGACATTTTCAGTAGCTCTTCGTTCTCATTCAAGCCGTAATAAACCCTTCTATGCGATGGGACTACCATCTCTATGGGCTGCATCGCCTCTGTCCCATAAGCCAACAAAAAAGGGGTGTGTCCTATCGCCATTTTAAAAGAGGTGCGGTAGGCCCATAATGCAAGGAGCAGTTCGTCCACCCATGCTCTTTTGCCTTTTGCAGTCGCTTCTTTATGAGTGTCTTTAGTACCTTGTTAACTACCTCCATCTATCCATTTACCTGCTGGTATGCCATAAAAGAAAAGCTTTTCTTTATTTCATGTAGTTGGAAGAAGTTAGCAAAATCTGCTCTATCAAACCGCAATCCATTATCCAATATGATTTGGAGAGGGACACCGTACCTGCACATTACATCCCTGATTAAAAAGTTTACGAATTTGGATATTGACACCTTAGTAAGGGGCTTGGCTTCTACCACTTAGTAAAGTAGTCGACTGCTACTACCGCATATTTAGCTGCTCCCTGTGCCATTGGAAGTTCTACGATTAAGTCTATTCTCCAAACCCAACTCATTTAGGGGAAACCTAGGGATTTTTGCGAACCTTTAACATCCATCACACTTCCTCGCATATTCCATTGCGTCATGATTCAAGGTGGGCAAGTATTATCCATATCGCAACACCTTCTTTGCCAAAGTCTACCCTTAGCATGGTCCTCGTGGCTTCCCTGATGTATGTCTCTCAACACCTGCTTGCCCACCGTCTAACAACGCATCTTAGTAGGGTATCGGATATCCTCTTCGATATACCGTCCATCCTGAATGATGAAGCGGGGGGCCTTCCGTAGTGGTTTCCTAGCCTCATTCAGATTGTTGGGCAATGTTCCTTCACTCAAATATTTTATTAATAGGGTCATCTAAGTCTCCGTATCTTCTACAAGTGCAACTGCATTTACTTCCTCAAAAACGGTTCAATGTAGGGTCGTAACAGGTACCGATACTAACAAAGATTCATCTCTTGAACTAGCTAACTTAGCCAGTACATATGCATTATGATTCTCTTCTCGAGGGGTATGTTTAACCCAATGTGCTCAATCCCAGTAAGCAAATCCTTTACACTTTCCAGGTAAGACTTCAAGAATTCTACTTTTTCCTAGAATTCGCTAAGTATTTGGTACACCACCAGATGAGAGTCACTATGGTCAAAGCTTCGTATTCCAGTCCTGCAAATTCCCAACTCTTTTGCTAATTCCAGTCCTATTATCAAAGCTTCATATTCTACCTCGTTCTTTGTTGCTTTGAATCTCGGTCTAATTACATTACACAACTTTTCTTCCTTTGGGGTTCAGAAATATTGCCCCCACACCAGAGTTGTGGTCATTAGACACTCCATTAACATACACTCATCACTTGGGGGCTTCTTCGTCCAATGACTTCACTTCACCATCTCAAATAGTAAATTCAACAAGAAAGCCTGCCGGTGCTTACGCCTTAATTGCAGTTCACGGATGGTAAGTTACGTCATACTGACTCAATTCGATGCTCTACTTGGTAATCCTTCCCGAAGTATCTGGCCTATGCAAAACTTTCCATAGGGGTTGATCTGTGAGCAGCCGAATAGGATGCGATTGGAAGTAATGTCTCAGCTTTGTGGATGCTGTCAATAGACGATATGCTAATTTTCTAGCTTAGAATACCTGAATTCTGGCTTGATCAAGTGCTTGCTTATGTAATACACAGGACACTGTACTCGGTCCTCCTCCTTGACCAGGGTCATACTCAAAGCATCATGTGAAACTGCTAGGTAGATATATAGATCTTCTCCCACGATCGGTGTTGATAAGACCGTTGGCTTTTTCAAGTGCTCTAATAGATTTAAGAATGTAGCAAACACTCGTTTTCCCTTCCTTTCTCCCTCTTGAGTGCTTCAAAGAACATAATGCACTTGTTTATAGATTTGGATATGAACCTACTCAATGCTGTTACCTTCCCATTCAGGCTCTGCATTTCCTTTCGTGTCTCGGGCATTTTAATATCTCGTAGTGCCTAGACTTGCATTGGATTAGCCTTTATTCCTCTCACATGCATGATGAAGCCCGTGAATTTCCTAGAAGCTTCTCAAAAAGAACATTTTAGAGCGTTCAACTTCATCCCATACCTCCATAGAATTTGAAACATCTCATCAAGGTGTGAGATATGATCTGACGCCACTTTTAGTTTACCAACATGGCACCAACGTATACCTCCATGGTTTTGCCAAGCTACTTGGCGAATATCTTATTCACTAGACGCTGGTACGTTGCCCTCGATTTTTGATTTCAAACGGCATTACCTTATAGTAGTAAAACCACATATCTATGACAAAGCTAGTACGTTCTTGGTCTGGGACATGCATTGTTGTTTGGTTATACCGAAAGTAAGCATCCATAAAGGATATAAGTTAATGCCTAGCAGTACCATCCACTAATTGATCAATCCTTAGGAGTGGGAAACAATCTTCGGGACATGCATCGTTCAGGCTAGAAAAGTCTATACAGGTCCACCATTTTCCATTTAACTTCTTAATGTGAACCGAGTTTGCTATCCATTCTATGTATAAGGATTCTCGAATGAAGTCATTTTCTATTTAGGTTTTTTACTTCTTAGTTATATACCATCAATTATTCTAGGCCCATGCTCCTTTTCTTCCGCTTTATAGAAGGCTTCTTCGGATTAACTTTCGAGGATTAACATGGAACTGAAGGAGGAATTCCATACATGTCCGCATGAGACTAGGCAAACACATCCTGGTTGTCCTGCATAAATCCAATTAGTTGTAGCTTTAGATCTTGCTTTAAGCCTGATCCGATTTTCATAAGTTTTATAGGATTGCTATCATCAACTTTCACAAACTCTAGAGCCTCCTCGAGCTCACCTGCAGCCCTCTCCTTCATCTCTTGGGTTAATCTCATTTTGAGGATCGCTTGTAAACTCGAGAGGGGGTCGTCCTTTAGTTGCTATGCGAGGGAATTCTTGACGTAAAAGGAAATTTCTATGCCTTTCCCTTTCTTTCTCCATTTATTCACCCAAAGTTCCGCAACATAGCATTCCCCGACCGTGTCTTGATTTCTTTCTACCACTCATATCCCGTTGGTTGTTGGAAATTTCATTGTCAAATGCCATGAAGCCATTTATGCGTGGAAGTTGGACAAGGCTGGTCATCCTAGGAAGGCATTATAAATTGAGAATCCATCCACCAGTACGAAAGTTTGCTTTTGCATGGTGTAGCGGTGATGGGTTCCTATCTCAACAAACAAAACCAACCTCCCTAAGTACAAGGTGCCTCTCTTAGTGAAACCATGAAGCCACGGATTGCAAGGCATAACATCTTCCATGGACAACCCTATTCTATCGAATGCTTTCATAAACAAAATGTTCAATAAACACCCATTATCTCCTAAAATCCTTTGTACTTCTATGGGACCAAGCAAGGCTGTAATCACCATTGAATACGTATGCGTACTGGTTTCCTTGCAAGTCACTGTCATTAAAAGCTATCACCTCATGCTCCCGTCAAGGAGTCGTAGCTTTCTGCAGCTCAACAATCATGCATACATAGGCATCCCCATTTTTCAATGACTTTGCATACCTTTCCATTTCACCCCCACTCTTATTTTCCACATAGGGTTCTCCCATTATGGTATTGATAATTAACCTTCCATCTTTCATGCAAATGGCACTAGATCCTTCACCTCCGTTTACTGGTAGAGGTTGTTTCAAGGCCTGATTCTTAGGAGCGGAAAGTGCGTGTAGGCTTTTAATGTAGCGCTCCAGCTTCCTCTTCCAAATATGTTATTCTATCAGGTCTTACAAATGGCAATATTCGTCAATGTCGTGTTCGTCGAACCTATGAAATCGACATTATTTCCCAGTTTCTTTAAGCCTTCGTTTCCTTCTTTGAACAAGTCTATTATATTTAAGCTCCGCTTGAGTAGCCAGGTAAATATTTTCTATAGTTTCATTCAAGTCCATGTTGGTGTCAAATCTCATGCTAGGTTTGAATCTTCTTCAATCCAGTTTTCTACCACTGGAATTTCCGGGGTTGTTTCTCTTCTTTTTCTCTATTTCGCCACTTTCATTGCCCTTTATCATTTCATTTATACTATTAGAGGTTGTCGATGGTTTGGCAGTTTTCCTGGCCTGCTACTCTGCAGCAGTCTCTTCCAAGTGCATGTACTTTGCAGCTTCACAAAAGAAATCTTGAAGATTAGTCGGCTTTTCCTTTGATAGCCTCCGAGCCATTTTTGAGTTTGGATGAACACCCTTATACAAAGCCATAAGGGTGAATCATTCATCAGCATTTTGAACGCTGGCTATAGCTTCTTTGAAGTGGATTAGATACTGCCTTAAAGTTTCACCCTCCCTTTGTTTAATGTCCAATTGGGATATGGATCCTTGGGTTGCTCTATATGAACCTGAAATTGGCCGATGAATTTTTTCTTCAACATCTCTCATGAATGGATTGTACAGCTAGGTAGGCAGTAGAACCATGTAGTTGCTAAATTTTTCAAGAAGAGGAGGAAGCACTTACACATGACTTCCACTATCTCCCCACTCATTATAATATGGTGTGCGTATCGCTGAAGTTGCACTATAGGATCAGCCAAATCCTAGTAAGGATCCATAGTGGGCATCTTAAATTTCATAGGATTTTGAGCGGTTTCTGTCTCCATAGTTAACGGGATCCCAACCCTTGCTCCTATTCCCCACTCTATCTGCTCACGGCGAACACAGCCTCTTATAAGACGTTCTATGTGGTCTGGTTCCTGTTTGGGGGATGAGGAGAATAGAGTTGATCTTCCTCATCGTGATGAGAGGCTCCTTTCATTCCTTCTATGATTGCTGGGTCTATGATCCCCGCTTTGTTCCTCGCTCTGGGACCGTTCTCCCTCTAGTTTCAGTGTTGTGTACAGCCAGCTGCGTTTGCCATAAGCATGTCAAGATTTGATCCACAATGGTTTGTTGTTGGGCAATGAAAGGGTTTTTGTGATCCACTAAAACTATATCCAAATAAACCCGGTTGTTATTGTTTGGCCCCAATGTGCTGGATGATTGATTGTCTTGATGTCTGCAACCTGATTGGCGTTCCTACTAGCACCGCCTGTCTTTTTTTAGACATAAGAGGCATGTTGACAAATTCTTTAAATCTTAGCGAAAGCACCAAATATGATTGCAAAAAAAATAGGCAAACACCTCTAATCGATTTCTTACAATGATAAAAAGAAGAAAGAAAAGTAAGGGAAATAAAGTACACCAGGTTTATAGTGGTTGAGTTGTAAATAGCATATAGCCACCGTTTCTTTTTATTGCTTTCTCTTATATATTAACCTTTTACAAGAAATTGATGCCAAATGCAACGATCTCTAATAGAAAAAGGTGACCTTGCTGCTTTTACTTATTATTAACGTTACACGATGCTTCCATTTCTCAGAAAATTGTCCCAGTAAATGACAAATGTTTGAATATTTATAGAGGCAGATTTGAGGTGTGTTTGATATGGCAATTTATGATATTTCCATGTATATCTCACCTAAAAGGAATATTCTCTGGAATCTTGACATGCTTGATATTTTTCCAAACATATGCAGATTTTCTTCCATAATCATTCTACATGGCCTAGCTGAGGAGTTGGTCTGAAAGGGTTGGTTCGGGTGGGATGGATGTGGATGGGTTGGTGGTCACATTCATATGCTTCCCTGTTGGTTCAGCATGGTTGGTTCGGTGGACAGCTTGCCTCCCCTTATCTGGTTCGATGGGTGAAGCATGTGCCTGGTTCGTTAGGTGGACATCCACTAAACAAGAGTTCTTGTTTGGTAGGCTTCCAACCATCTAACAGAAGATCCTGTTTGGTGGGTATCCTATCACCGAATAGAAATTTCTATTTAGTGGGTACTCTGTCACCGAACAGAAGTTTCCGTTCGGGGGTTTGGGTACCGAACAAAGGATTCAGTTCAGTGCCCTAGCCACCGAGTAAGGACCGGCTACGATATTACCCAATGCTCACTTCTCCGCATATTATTCCGAGTTTGATCCTTTGTCTTCAACTAGACTCCAACCTTCACGTGGAAAAAAAAGTTTATAACAGTAATTATGAGAAAATTATCACATTGTTAAGTTACACATTATTTTACATATTCTTGGTCAAGATGTCTCGAGAAAGGATATAGACACATCAATTGAGACTAGTGTATGTAACGCACTTCAAATGTTAGGTAGTGTATTACTCATGACTGACTATGGAATAAATCACTTAAAAAATTTCAGTTCGTTAATAACACTAGGTCAAATAGGAAATCTCGAAGTGGCGATATTACATAGTTCTCTCGATTTGTGAAGATTGTTTAGTTTCATTATGAATACTTCACTTTGATTATAGTTGAATCATGGCATAGTGACTGTTGAGCAACTATAGTTGGGTTTGAGCTGAATCATTGGAAGTGTAACACTATTCAATAGAGAATTTTCCTCTATGGTTGTATAAGATTAGTATCATGGTTAATTGTAGTTAACTCGAAGTCCAAGCTCTTGCTAGAATAGTACGGTTAATAATAAATGTTTTTATTGGACCAAGGACTTATTGTCTAGCCAAATTGAATACGAACAATACTGTAATTTGTACCAATACCGGATCACATAATTTTTGAAGTGATATAGTATTAACAAAGAGAATTATTGTAGATAATCATTATTATAAGGTACCGTTTAATTGTAAAATTTGGTTTTATCAATAAAAATGTATAAGCAATAAATTTTGCTATATTTTTACTCGCTAGTTAAGATGATGAGTGAATGTTAATATTCGAATAGTCCAATATTAACCACTGAATAAATTTACACCAACGAGTCACACAACAATATTGGTGACTTCTCCATAATATTGCACGATTTACTTCATTTATAAATTATTATAAATTGACTAATTTAGTTAATGTTTATGAAATATTACTTGTTTATTTAGTGATGTATTAGTATTATTAGTGATTTTTCCAATGTCATTAGTAACTAATTGGGTGCATATATAAAAATTATATATGTACATATTGATATACGATAGTAATACACTTTAAATGTGATTTAGATGTTATTAATTATCAAATGGTTCTAGAGCTTTCGTTGACTAATGTAGCCCTTAATATGGCTGACCATAAATAAAGGAAGAGAGGGAGATTTTTCAAATTTGAATTTTGGATTTGGATCTAAGAATTGGTAAAAGGAGAAATTGTAAAAGGAGGAGATTTATCTCCTCCTCATCCTCCTCTATTTAAATCAAGTTATCACATTACTTTTTCTCTATTGAACTCTCCCTACCTCTTGGTTGTGAGCATCACTAACTCCCCTTTTTTTGGAAAATTTTTGAAAGCCCAAAGCACATCAAATACAACAAATCCAGTGGAACTCGAGGCCACTGTAACGTTCGAAGATTGCTTCAAGGCGAATCTATGAGATATCATTAATCAACGTGCATTCAAAGGCCACATCCTAAGGTATTAAATATTATTCATATTTTATGTAATATTCATCATGTAATATATATATATATATATGTCTCTGTGTTTATGTATGTACATGTATATATACAATGTAACGCTTGCGGTTTTCGTTCTTCGATAAACCGACATCGACACTCACTTTATCGACTGCCGAAAAATCAAAGGCCGAAAAACCGAATAGTTATGGGTTTTAAAAAAAAGAATTTAAGAAAAAGAAAGAGGAGAGAAAAAGAAAGAAAATAGAGAAAGAAAGGGAAGAAGATAGAAAATTTGAAAAATAGAGAAAGAGAATTTGAAAATAGAAGACAGAAAATAAAATAGAACGGACAGAAAGGAACAACAGAACAACAACAGAATCTCACAATTCGCAGCGGAACAACATATAATAATAAATGAATAATCTTTAAACAAAGAACTATATCAGTTATTACATTTTATACATTTCATTACATTACATCATATCATCAGAGTGTACAACAACATACAACAACAAACAGTGCAGCGGAAAAAGAAATACTATATACTAGTAATACGCCATGCCATCCAGCTTGCCTCCAGCAACTCCAGAATATCCAGAATATCCTGATAAACCTAACTCTTAACTGCCCGTGTGGAAATTGGTGGGCACCCAGAGTTTAGGAAGGAAAACAATAAACTCCGAGTCAGTCATGTGACTGGTGTGAGAACTCAAAACAGTTTATTTAACTTTAAAAATCAAAAAGAGGAATATTTTTTAATTCAATTCGCAATGCTTTTAAAAATGAGACTACCATAAGACCTCCTGCCACACACACAATGCAAACGCAGACTTGGAGAAGATTTCTTCTTATGATAGTCAAACATGCTTGATACGCATTTAAAAAGAGCATTTGATATTATTACTAGTGCATAGTGTAGAACAAATCCTTTCGAAAGTAGAATATAAATCTTAGCCAGCATAGGTACCATTATATTATGCCTACTAATAGCTACCATATTAAATGGCAGGTTCTACAACTAATACCGTACAAGTCACGTATTGTTTCTTTGGATTTCCAACAAATGGTCAGGCCAAGGAACTTCCCATTGCCACTGAGAATGCCTCTGGATGGACATCCCCGAGAACCAAACCGGATCTCAACCAACACAAGGCCGGGTTACCCCTAACTGAGTAACAACTGACCGAATATGCCATCCCCCGGTCCTTTGGGACCTTTTTCCGAGAGCTCTCTAATCAATTCACACAATCATAAAAACAAAGTGTTTCAACATGAGTAAGTATCTGGGCTCCATACCATGATACCACCCTTTTCCAGAAGGAAATGGACATATCCTAAAGGGTGCTACCCCTCATAACCTTGCTGCTTCTTTCCTGTTTTGACCATTCACGGGGTGTGAGGCTCGACGAATTCACGTCCACAAAAACATACTTTATACAAAAGCCATGCTTTGGGTCAATAAATGATCAACACAATGATCACTAAGATAGACAATCAAATAAATGATCCTATCACAATAATCAACACAATGATCATTTCAGCATCACTCAGCATGTCACATTACCAAACTGGGAATATATTGCTGATAACTTCAACTATATAACCTTTGAGCTCGTACGTCTCAAAGAAGGGTGTTAAGCAAAGAATAAATTCTCCGCCACCAACAGAAATATATTTGAAAGAAATCGGCTTTATATCTCAAATTGTAATGTCAGGCATACAATCCATACAAGTCTGTTCCGGGCTCGAACAAAACCGAAGGCACTTACAAAGAAGTCCTTGCAATCCGGATATTCACAATCCTGATCGGATTCACCATCACATATGGAGAACCCAATACCGTAGCTACTCGGTGCAGAGTCAATCGATAGTTCATCCTATCGCTCTCGCAAATATCCGGTCTTCAACACCGATCTTCTAATGCTATCCATAACGACATATCACCTATTCGGAATGGGATATATGACACAAAGGTCCTTTCCCGGCTAAACCGAATAGTGAGCGAAATAGTTCAAAAACAAATGGATAATGGGATTTCAATTAAGTCACAACTTAATAATTCAAAACTTTCTTTCAAATGGTTTAAACCGATTACCATCTCAAATCTCTTAACAAAAAGATTCACTTTCACAACCTTTAACGGTTTAAACAGTTTTCACATTTTAATCTTTTAAACAAAAGATTCATTCACAGATTTTCCAAATCAATCTTCATTTCAATTTGATTAACTCGTTAAATCTTTAAATCAAAGATTTAACTTATAGCTTTCAAAACAATTTCATTTCAATTTGATTTAAACAAATCATTAATTTAAATCTGTTAAAAATAAACAGATTTAATTCATAGTTTTCAAAAAGAATTCATTCATAACTTAGGAAAATCATTTCTCTATTCAATCTTGAAATTCCCCTAATTAACTGGAATCTCAGTTCCTATCTAAAAGTGTTTATCATTTGGAAACAACAGTTTTCATTTTGGAAATCTGATTCATTTATACGAGTTGAAATCCTTAGGTTAAATTCAAACTCCTAAAAACGATACTTAAAAGTGGTTAAATCCCTATATAACCAATATAATATCTTTAATCCCTAATTTCAAATTATAGAATTCAATTTCAAGTATTGAATTTAGATTTAAATCAAATTATTTAAATTCTAAAACTTAATCATGTAATTTAAAAATAAATTTATATTTTGGAATTCCATTCCAAAAGCTTTTCACATTTATTCCGATTCCATTTCCAAAACATTTGAATTTAAAAATTCAAATTTAACTATTTCAAAAATCTGCGACTTAATCGATTTCCTCGTGAAATCCATATTTGTGTGTGTATGAGTGTGGTCCAGGGGTTTAACACAATAGTGTAACATCAATGAATCATCACAGATCAAAATACAGAAATATAGTTGATAAGCGATATAAACTACACGCTTATCACTCATTCACAGATTCACAGATTAACTTTTAATTCGATTTTAAAAGTTCTAAAATATTTCTATAACTCCTGTATGATTAAATAAAATTTTACAAATCATTTTCAATCATATTTAACTCAATTTTTAATTATTTCCATAATTTAACACATTAAATTATCGATTTAATTATTCAATTAAATCCAATAAATCAAAATAAAATTTATTTGACTTAAAAATTCACTTATTAACATTTAAAATTAATTAAATATTCAAATTTTAATTAAATAAAATTCTGGGTCGTTACATACAATATAACGATTTGGTATGCATAATAGATGTCTTCGTTTTATTTTTCATTAAATCATAATGGTCTGCTTATGTTAGTCAAATTGTTGTTTAAATCTTCAAAAAAAAAATTCATTTTGGCCATGATACTTATTTTATATTATTTTTAAAATTCTAAATTGATTTTCGATTATTTATTTTATATTATTTACTATTAATATATATATATATATATATATATATATATAATGTGTTTAGAAGGTGCTAATAAAACTTATATATATATATATATATATTTAATTATGTTTTGGCTTTACAAAAAATTATTCCTTCACACATATATACATATATACATATATTATATAATATTACTAAGTTTATATGTAATAATTTTAACTATGTTTATATTAATAAACGCATACACATACACACACATATATATAAATATTAATTATTAAAATATAATAAATTCTTTAGATACTTTTTGTTTGTAAAAAATATTTATGAAAAAATGAAATAAAATTGTATAAATATTTAATATTATATTTTAATGAAAAATACATACTTTAGTTAATTTATTGTTTTTAAATAGTTTATGCATTTGAAAAATAATTTTTTATTTTCGATAATGATAAGGTATTATTCAAAATTCAAAATATTTACATTAATTAATTGGAACATATTTTTGTAAGATTTATATATTTTGATTTGAATTTAAAAATATTTTACTAAGTCAAAATTAGATATATATTTTAGATACTAAATTTGAATTCAAAATTTATCAACTTGGTCATAATCTAGTTAAATATTTTATAGTTTATTTTATTCAATATATAAATAAATAACAGAATAACATATATATATATATATATATATATATATATATATATATATATATATAGGGGGATGCTTGCTATCATTCCAGTGCCAACTGTCCAATCAGTGAGTCAAGCCTGTCTGCCCGTTCAAAGTCAAATTAACAAATTCAGACTCAGGAAGAATATTCACTTGGCCCGCCCAATGAATATGTTGGCTCTTAACTCTGATTCGGTTATATTATGTAAACTCACTCCTTGAGGAGGACCTCTTCTTACCATCTCTCTTAGAATTAGAATAACTAAACCATTGGTAACTGCTGCAGAATGAGTAGTCAACTCGAGCACAGGTTTAGGTTCGGCCTCAATGGGAAAATGGAGCACCTAACAATGCATCTTCACAGACCAAGAACTACGAGATCGCCCCTTTCATTCTGGGGTGACGGAGGGATCGTACCATTCGAGCCTTTTTTTCATGCTTTTACCGAAGGTCTAGAGAAAGCAGCAATCAATAGGATTTCCCTAATCCTCCCTTCCCGAAAGGAAGAACGTGAAATTCTTTTTCCTTTCCGCAGGGACCTTATAATTTAAAATATTATATTGAGGCAGCTAATGCACATACGAATGGTAAATGTATACATCGTAGATGCAAATCATAACATCTATATATATGTATAGATAACTATATACATGTTATTATGTTGCACATGCACGTTATACACATAAGAGTATATAATAATATACTCATAAACTACATACATACCACTTTTAATTAACTTATTGATTAATTAAATAACAATATTAAATTAAACTGGATTTTATTTAAATTAACTAGATTGGATCTAATACAACCTATTGGACTTCATAGGCCCACCGTGATCCAAATAGGGAACTTTTTTAAAATCTACCCATTTCACCTACTATAAACCATCTTAGTTTCAAGATATATAATCACTGTGTAAAGCTCTAGTGCTATGATGATGATGATGATGTGATGGAAACAGGGTGTCATATAAAGAAATACAGGGTGCAATAACAAGGATGAGAGGAGATAGATTGTGTAATGCAGACCGTATTTATGAATTCTCTAAAATACACACAATTTAATTTTTTAAATTATTATAATTAATTAATATTTATGAAATATTAATTGTTTATATTTTTTGATGCTTTGGGTGCAATTAATAATTATTTGGATATGTATCTGAAAGTTATACAACTACATATCGATATACGATATCGATATATGTATAAATAAAATCTAAATTTAGTCAATCGAAAAATGGTTTTAAGATTTATTAGCATATGAGGGTCCAAGATTGGGTTACCATAATAGAAGATGGGGTGGTTTAAATTAAATATGGATCTAGATTTGAATTGGCAAAGGGAGAAGGATTAAAAGTGTGAGGTATTTTCTCCCTTTTTTCATTATAAATACCAAATCAAACCACTTCTATTTTCCGTTGATTCCTCCCTTCCTTGGCTTCACACTCCATCTCCCCATCAACCATAGGTTAAGCTCCTTTAGCATAAACATCAAATATAATACAAAATGTTATGATGCATTCAATCTTTGCATAATTGATTGACAATTCTAAGGAGTCTAGGAGTTTCGCAAATCAAGTTGTGTTCAAAAGCTTCATCTTGAAAGATAAACATTTTAGATTTGGTTTATACCTTTTAGCTAATCATTATTGTCATATTATATGAATATATATATATTACTCCCGCCGTAATTAAAGTTGATTCTAAATGAATTAAGTAACTAATTTGTATAATCCAATTAAACCAATTCAATAGATTAAATATAAATTTTTTTAATTCAGCCATATTTGTATTCTAATTTGCATGAAATATTTATAAACATTTTACATGTTTTTCTAATTTTTACATAATTTATTACTATTTTTAAAACATAAAATGCATTAATATAATATTCAGAAACTATATATTATAATTTTAAATTTGCTTTTGGTTAATTTACAAAAAATCTGGCTGAAATATATTTAATTCTTTTTACTAGTATAAATCCCATGGATGTACACCTAATAGCTAAATGTATTCACTTTTTATTTAATAAAATCAATTGTGGGATGTGTGCTATAAGTGCAAGAGCTTTGGTGGTCACAACGTCTTCATTTCAAGTAGTCATTTTGGTGGTGTCGGATGCAAATCGATAATGAAATTCTACCGAGGAGTCGTTGGAAAAGTGGTAATGGTGGAGGTCGTAAACCGATAGTGAGATTCCACTGATGGGTGATCATGAAGGGATATTATTTGCAGTATTTTCAGAAGGACATGATGAAAATCTTACTAATTGAATTTTTATTATTAACTGTAGAGATTTATAACATATATATAATCACAAATTTATGTATTTTAATATTATTATATAAACATTTGCTAAATAAAGTAACTTTCATTTTTTTTAAATACTTACTTTATTTGCTGAATTTTTTTTATGTGTATATATATATTATATATATTTATTTTATGATATTCATTAATAAATTTAAATGTGCTTATATATATTTTTAAAAGGTTTCAATTATAAACAAATAGTTAAAAAAATTATTTTCGGCCGCATAGATAAATATTATTTTATAATTTATATTAATAATACTTAATTGATCAAAGATATTTTAATTAATCAAGTTAGATCTAGATTTGAATTTGAATATTTTTTAATAAATCAAACTTAAAATATCTAACTTTAGTTTTCAAATTAATATTTTTGACTTAGTCGAACTTAGATATTATTATCCATCCTTTTGGTCAGGCAGTATTTGGACAAACTTGATGAATTGGATATGAAAGTCAACGAGGCAGAAAGCTCAGAAAGATGCCAACAAGCCTAGGAACCAAGTACAATCAAGACTACAAGGCAAAAGCAAAGCCATCATTGAAGTTCAACAATCTGAATCTACCAGCGTGATGGATAGGTACCGATCCATCCTTATGGATCGTTATCGATCCATAAAAATTCACCCAAATCACCTCGTATGTCCTATACTCCCAAGCCATAGTGATGGCAACCCATTCCAAGCCTTAATGGATAGGTCGCGTGTACCTTACCTTCGAACATCTTAAGCAACTGAAAGCAAGAACTACATTCTTCCATCGATCCAACTTGTTGACTTAAAAACAAGCCTATAGTAGAGCAATCAAGATGGGAAATACGAAGTTAATGACAAATCGCATCCGAACAAGGTAATGAAAGGAGTCCATAAGGCAATCTTATGGATCAGTACCGATCCATGCCTACGGATCAGTACCGATCCATTTCTATAAATCAGTACCGATCCATCGTACTGTTGACATGGCCATGTTTTCTCGAGCTTAACTGATGCTGGAGGTAGGGAACATAGTGGAAGTAATGGAGGACAATTCTCGATGACTTATGACTATAAACAAACAGGAAGAAGGTCATTTCAAACAATCTTTTAGTTGTTAACTAAATTCTTTGTAATTTTTTTATAACCCGAGGATCCATACTGATCCATAAGAATAGAAGTTTTAAACAACAATATAATCAATATAAAAGTAAGTAGACGTGGCATCAGTTGGTCGAACCATTATAAGCTCTACGTATTTCGTTTTTACATCATTTTCATTTAATATTCGTCATTCTATTCTTTACTCCAATCTCTTGGGTGTTTGTGCCATATTCTGGTGCAAAAATATTGGTACTTTACTAAGACCTATTATTCTCAAGATGTCTGAATCCATCATCTACAATTGGATTGCCCAAATCTAAGAGATATATCCAGTTTTTTTTGTTTTTGATATTTTAAACTATACAGATTTTTCGAAATCTACACATGGTGCATCCAACCATGACCCCATGACGATACTGTTTTACCACTTCCAGAGCTACAAATAATGTTGAGAACATTGACATCCAACATCAGGAGGAAGTTACATAACCAGGCGCTGCTGAGTCCCAGAACCCAACTAATGTGATAACTGGAGTCAAGATGGACCACATGATTAAATAAATGGAAGATTTGTTGCAAGAAAGTCATAATGAGATTAATCAGCAGATGTAGGAGAGTCTCAAACTACTTAATGAGTGAACATAGAATCACCATAAAACCAGAATCAGAATTTGATAGTTCCTCTTCATCGAGGCAGAGGCAAAGATAAAGGAAGAATAAAATGGTTAGGGAAGAGGCTGGCGCTTTGAAACAGAGGCCGATGTAGGTCGTATTCGAAATTTGAGGACTAGTACCGATCCATCCCTATGGATCAGTTCGAACCATCTACCTCTGGGATGGCAACTCAGCAAGCCGGAGGGAACGTGGGACATAGTTGTGGTTGTGTTGTAGATGATCAGAATAATATCAAGTGATTACTATCCATCCATCACATAGGAATTAAACAACCATATCTGCTGGATGAATGGTTCTTCCGGAGTCAGGAGAACCTAGGTATCATGAATCTTCCTAAGAGCGTTCGCTAGGGAAAACATTCGGGACGGACCTCCATTACCGCATTCGACATAACCTGTGGAACCGGAGTACTTGGCTGAGTGGTTAGGTAGTTGGTGAGAAAAAATTAGTTTCGTAACAATGATGAGTAGGGCACTTCTCCAATCCGGAACCCTTTCACTAAGGAGAAACTACATGAAGTGTAACCTAGAAGATTCGTAATGCCTATGATGCCATTGTACAGTGAGAGAATGGATCCAAGGTAGCACATGTTGAAATATGAATTGCATATGATGATGTAAGATGTTGCTATTTTTCTTATTTTCCTAGAGGGAATGGCGATGATGTGGTTCACTCGACTTACGCTAGATCCATATCATCTTTTGATGAATTAGCATAAAAATTCATATACTAATTCCATCTATGCACACACGTCCCAAGGATGTAATGTTAATATCAAACCACTTCCAGGGTGCGGGAGAGTCATTAAAAAATTTCCTAAACAAGTTCCATGTAGTTGTGATGGAAGTAACAAATGCAAAAGACGACATTGTATTGATAGCATTGATCAATTGGATTCATTCCAAAACTGATTTCAAGGTATGGTTAAAAATGAAAACCCTATGATGATGGATGTGTTCTATAAGAAAGCTAATCAATTTTTGGGCTTAAAAGAGGAAAGCACTTTAACCGGAAGGGCCAGTCTCAAACGATCATTGGAAGTTATCTAAATATTGTTATCGCAAAGTAGTCTGGAGGGATTTGTGGGAATACTGATGTGAATGTGGAAAACACAGGTGCTGACCAAAGAAAGAATTGAAATAAGGCCAAAGATCGGAAGTATGACAATAGGAAATGCTGTAGGTTTCTAAAATACAACAACTACACTGAGCTAAATTACTCAATTGAGAACATCTACCTTGTAGCACAAGGAATTGAGCAGTACAAGAAGCCGACTTTGAGGGTGTCAATTGAGACGGAAAATAAATCTGTGAAGTATTGTAGATTTTAGAAGACGCATGGTCATAACACAAACAAATGCAGGTACTTACATGATGTGATCAAAGACTTGATATAGAAAAAGAAATTGCAGCAGTTTGTGAAAGCCGTGTAGGATGGAAGTTAAGGAAGTTCTGACCCCCAAGGAGCATCGTTTCAACGGAGGCAAGGCGGGACTAGTGATGATGAGCCCATGTGGCTTAAGAAGAGATTAATCATTAATACTATTCATGGAGGATCACATAAAGTAGAGAAGAGCTGGAGCGAAATGAACCGATATGCTAATGCTTTAAAGAATGCTAATATTGAGAGTTGTTTTGTCATCAAAGACAAAGCTCCAATAAAACAACTTAGGACTATGATTGATGACATTGTGTTTTGAAACAGGGATGACGATGGAGTTAAAACCTCAACATTAGATCCCTTGGTGATATCAGCCATGACTGGGCTAGCTATATGAGAAAGATGATGGTTGATTATGGTAGTTCGGTAAATATTCAATTTAAGAAGTCTTATAATCAGATGCTCTTGGATGGTAATGATTTAAAATCGTGTAGATCTCGTATCTAGGGATTTAACAGGACGACTACTGAACCCATTGGGTTCGTGGATTTTCCCAGGGTGCTAGGAGAAGGTGACCGCATGAGAGTGTGGGTTATATCTTTTATTGTTTTGGATATTTTTGGCCTACAATGCATTACTGGACGAAAGTAGCCAATTTTCGAGTAGTCATCGCCCAATGGACCTTAATGATGAATTCTCAATAGAGAATGGAGCGGGAGTTACGCGGTGAGACCAAGGGATTGGAAGGGTATGTTATGTCGCAGAGATGAAAGAGGCAAAGCAATGTGAGAATTGAAAGGATGTGGAAAAGACTCTCTACATCAAATCTTTGAATGCATAGAAACCACCGCCTGTCCCAGCTCGTGTAGCATAGTCTGTTCCATAAGGTTGTGGATCCAAGGAAAGAGCCAAAGGATGTAAGGGCGGCTCCATCAGAATTGATGATCAACATCTAAGATAGTCAGGACGATCCTACATGGGTCTTGAAGTTTGGATCTCAACTCACCATAAGGATATGAAAGAATTGACTAATTTTTTCTGGGTGAACCTGGATGTATTTGCCTGGATGCAATCCGACATGTGTGCAATATCGTTGGAGGTAGCATGCCACACACTGAATATTAATCCCATATGCATTCCTATAAAATAGAAATGTCGTAGCCTGGGTCTGGAGAGATCCGCTGCGCCGAAGAAGGAGGTGGATAAACTAAGGAATAATGACTTTATCTGCGATTCTCTATACTCGAAATGGTTATCTAATCCAGTACTGGTGAAGAAGTCCAATGGGAAGTGGAAAACATGTGTTAAATATTCTAATTTGAATAAGGCATGTCCGAAAGACAGGTTCCCACTCTCGAAAAACGATCAACTAGTAGATTTGACCGTTGGACATAAACTCTTATCATTCATGAACGCTTACTTTAGCTACAACTAGATTCTAATGCACGTCCCAAAATCAAGACCGCACCAGCTTTATAATTTACCTAGGACAGTATTGTTATCTTGTCATGCCATTCGGTTTGAAAAATGCCAAAGTAACTTACCAAAGGCAAGTAAATTCAATGTTTAAGGAAGAAATTAGGCATTTAATGGAAGTCTAGATGGACGATGTGCTTGTGAAGTCACAACAATCGACGAGCTATGTTGATGATTTGGCAGAGATGTGCACCAAGCTCTACATATATGGTATAAGGCTCAATCCAAAAAATGTTTATTTAGGGTTGCATCCGGGAAATTCTTTGGGTTTCATAGTGAACTTGAGAGGGATAGAAGTAAATTTGGAGAAGATTCAGGCATCGAGGGACATAAAAGCCTCAAAGTCGATCAAAGAAGTTCGTAGTTTGAATAGAAATGTAATTGCGTTGAGTCATTTCATCTCTAGAGCCACTGAAAAGTGTATCCCTATCTTCAATATCATCAAGAAAGGGAAGAGGAACTTTGCTTAAACAAAGGAATGTATAGACACTTTTTAGGCTCTAGTAGATCACTTGGAAAGGTCTCTCATCCTATCTTAGCCGTTGGAAGATGAGAACTTTTTAGTTTATCTGGCAGTACCGGCACATGCATTGAGCACTGCACTTGTGCATGAGGTGTCCTAAATCCAAAGGCCAGTGTATTACATTAGCAATGCTTATTAATCATTGGAATTACCCAAAGTTAGGAAAGCTAGCGTACTGCTTGTTGATCGCTTCAAGTAAACTCCGCCCATACTTTCTGGCTCAATCATTCATGGTTTTTACTGACCAACCTTTGAAATAAGTCCTGCAATGACCTGGGACTTATGAAAGGCCGTTGGGATGGAACGTTGAATAGATTCAATATAGGATAATGTATCATTTTTGGAGGGAAATCCAAGGCCAGGAGTTGGCGGACTTGATAGTCGAGTACACTACATGAGATGACATTCCATAAATCAGTGAAGAGCGGGATACTGGATGGAAGACATACACTAATGGCACATCCAATGAGCATTCTTCTAGTGTAGGTGTTGTATTGGTGACCCTTGAAAAATGTTCAATCCATTACGCCTTGAAAATCTATTTTCCTACAAGAAATAATGAGGTAGAGTATGAAGCTTTGATTGCAGGCCTAAAAATCATGAAAGAATTGAGGGTCAAAATGTTACATATATTTTATGACTCATAACCAGTGGTATGCCATGTTAGAAAAGAGTTTTAGGCGAAAGGAGCGAGGCTACTCCTTATCTGAACTGGGCGAGCTGCTTGATGATATGAAGTATTACACTATAACACATATTCCTAGAGAGGAGAATGCAAAAGTCGATTCACTGGCCAAGTTTTCTAGTTTAGGAGATGCGCATCTCATGGGCTTGGTCCCAATGAAAGTATCATCAGCTAAGAGCATCAACCACATGGATGTTGATTGGATCTTGGAGGCTAAGTCTGAAAAGGAGTCATGGATAACTCCGATAGAGAATTACTTGCATAAGGAACCATTCCCGACAGAAAGAATGAGTGATGACGGCTCATTTACCAAGCTTCAAGATATATGATTCAATAAGGAATTTTGTATAGAAAGGGGTTCTATGTCCGCCCACTTTGGTGTGTCATCAATGATGAAGCCAATCAAATCCTCAAGGAAGTGCATGAGGGGCCTTGTGGTGATAACATTAGAGGACAAAACTTAGTGAAAAAGATTCTTTGTTATGAGTACTTCTTTTAGACTGTCAACTAAGACGCAGCTGACTACGCTAGAAAATGTGACAAATCTAGAGGTTTGCAAAGATTCCTAGAGCCCCACCAGTAAAGATTATGCAGATGATTAGTCCCTGGTCGCTTACTGTTTGGGGTATTGATATCACTAGTGCGCCGCTAATATCTAAAGGTGGGGCGAAGTATGCCATCATTGTTGATTATTTTACAAAGTGGGCTAAAGCAGAACTACTAGCCATGATCACGACTAAGAAAGTGATCAACTTCGTAGTCAAAAATATCATATGTCCCTTTAAGTTCCCACAAGCAGTCATCTTTGACAAGGAAACCCAATTTGACAGCATCGAGTTTAAAGATTTCTACCGTAGGCATTGTGTTAAGAAAATATTTGCAGTGGTAGCACACCCACAAGCAAATGGACAAGCAGAAGATGGGAATAAAATTATCAAGTCCCTTCTCATAAAATGCTGGAGAAGGCCAAGGGCAAGTGCGTCGATGAATTACCATTAGCACTTTGGGCTTGTAGAACAACCCATAAGTCCACAATCGGCCAATCTCCGTTCTCCTTAGCTTCTAGATCGAAGGCTATGATTCTAGTTAAACTCGGTGTACTATCTCATCGAATGACACACTACAAGCCTAGAATGAATGAGGAACTCTTAATGGAGTCTCTCGACATGATCGATATGAAGCTGACCTCAGTCGCACACCAAAAATGAGTCGCCTGATATTACAACACTAAGGTCAGGAGCCAGACCTTTGAAATTGGCGATCTTATTCTCAAAGAATCTTCCCGAGCCCCGAGAACATAGGCCCAAGCTAGGAAGGTCCGTACTTAATTGAATTCAAGCTTGGAGATGGAACGTTCAAGTTGGTAACCATAGATGGGGTTCCACTTCCCCAAGTGTGGAATAGTGAACACTTGTGACGTTATTTCACTTAAATTCTAAATTCATGAATATCTAGTAAAATTTAATGTAACTAGGCAGAATTTGTCATTTCCTATGTATATAATGAAATAACTTCCTAAATATGTGACTCTATCTCTATCGTACTATAAATTTATAAACCATAGTTAACATGAATGAATGTGCATAAGCATAATGCATGTATACTGTATCTAGAATTAGGTACCAAACGAATTTCTACAATCCATGATCAGACCCTTAAATTAAACCATCCTTATCGTCCGAAGATAAATGCCAATCAACTCTTTTGACCCTTAACTTAGGGGCAGGAGTATAATCATTCAAGGATAGAACAAGACAGTTCGCCCTCGTAGCTTATGCCTGGAGTTTTGTAGAGCATCAATACCTTGTCTAAAGAATGAAAAGGCGAAAAATCAATGCCCAGAGATAGCAGGGTCTTATATGAAGTTCAATCAATATCCAGAGATTGCACGATCGAGAGTAAATGTAACGACCCTGATTTTGACTAATATTATTTAGGATATTTAATTAGATAAATAAAATAAAATAATGTAAATGGTTAAGAGATGTAGCTTTGTGTAATTATAAGTAGCCCTGCCTTAAGTAATGAATAAACAAATGGAAATCTAAAATGAAGCAAGTAAAGGTAATAAGATAAGGGGAAAATAGGAATAGGTTATATTCTTATACCATAACCCCGTATTCCAATCTCATATACAATATTCACAAATAAAAAAACTAAACCTAGAGCTTGGCTGTACACCATTAGAAGAAATCTAAAGGAAGATAAGCAAAAATTCAAGGAGGAAGCTTAATCAAATCAATTTAAGGGCAAACCTCAGATTCCTTAACAATAAGCTAACGTGAAAAATAGATTACATCTCATTTTATTTGGTTTCGCTTTCTAGATAAGATCCGAATATATTTTTCAAGAAAAATGCCATGTTTTGATTGTTTAAAAGGATATATATGTTTGTTGATGATTTATGTTGTTTCACATAAATTTTATGATAGGATTTGATTTGAAAAACCTATTAAATGACATCTAAATGGCTTGCATTGTACACATAACGTCAGAATCATTATTGTAGAGATGGGTTTCAAGTTTCATAATTTTCTAAGTTGTTGTGGATTTATTACGAATTTTCTAGTAAAGAAAATAGTTAAATTGGGTTTAAATTTTTTCATCTATTATATGTTAGATTTAGGTCAGACATTTAAATATGTTAGTATACTTACTAAAAGCGATTTATGGGAATTTTTAGAGAATATTCCTATGTATTTTATTAAAGATATAAAATTGTTTAAGGTATGAGACCTAATGTTTTATATGTTTTAAAAGGAGAAGGGGCAATTTGTTAAATGTTTTGAAATTATAAATTATTGAATTCGACAACACTTTTAGAAAAGGTTATGTGAAAAGAAGTGGGAAGCCAATTATGTGTTGAAAAATAAGGCAAGTTAGCTAGAAAGATATTACTTTAAAAAGTTAAAAATCAGTTTTATAAAGAATTGTTGCTTCCCCACTTTCGGCAGCCACCTTTTGACCCCAAACTGACGCCTCCAACACACATGCTATTAATGCCTTAGTACATAGTGGATTGGAGATAGGCGGAAGCTATAAAGTCAAAACATGCTTCCGAAGGGGTAGAAGTAGCTTTATAAACTTAGAATTATTTTGGTTACAAAACGAGGCATTCGAAGGAAATAGCTTTCAACTTGGTCAAATACGCCATTGTTTTAGAAAAGGGCTTTTGAAAGAGATTGCCACTTTTTTTTAAAATCGACATTCGAAGGGGTCAAAACCCTTGCTGCCACATTCAACCTTTCGAATCAACGCCTTAGAAAGGGTTCTTTTGCTTTAATTTTTGAAGCTGCCTCTCCATGCTTTTGAAAGGGTTGGTTATGAAATCATCCACTTTCTTTTAAATTAGGAATAATATTATCAAAAGCAATGCTTTCACCCCAATTTTTTTAAAACACTTTAATGCTTTCGAAAGATATATAATGAAGGTTTCAAACAGGAGATTCTCTAATGTTGTCGAAACGTTTACTTTTAGTATTTGAATGGAAGGTTTCCAATGCTTTCGAAAGGCAAGCGTTTGCGCCAAAATTGGTCACATACCCCCAAGTATCATGAAAGCACCAATATATGGATATAAATCAATAATGTTTGAGCACAAGTCATAGAACTAAGCAAACAACAATCCCGAAATACAAGCAGAAACACAAGATTTATAGTGGTTCGGCCATCTCCGGCCTACGTCCACTTCAAAGATTTGTCTTTTATTGATGTTCTTCGCCGATTACAGGTGATTGTAGTAGTTACAATGAATGAATTCGAATATAACAACAAGAGTGAGATGTAGAATTGAATCCGGCAGAGTCTGGACGTCCAATTGCCAAAAAGATCCTTTTTCTGTAGGCTTTAGGGGACTATTTATAGGCGTAGGAGGCTGATATCACGCTCAAACTTCAGGAGACTTCTTCTGGCACGTGAGTGGGCCTACGCGACCGATCTCGAAAAATTTCGACTCGATCCATGATCGATATGAATCAATTTCGTATCGATCAAAAAATGATCCAATCGAGCTAAAACTTGGCAGGAGTGTTCTTTAGCTTGTACGTAAGCTCCTATGAAAATTTCGTAGCATTTGGACCTGTGGTTTGTGAGATATGAACGACGCAAGTTTGTGATTTTCGTATGCTGCTGAGTTCGAATCCATGGTTTCGTATCCATCCCTTTCACATCGATCAGAAGCACGTGCGCATAGTGACGTGGCGCAAGTTTCCTGGATCGATCTAATTTCTGTGGAAAATTAACTGCTTCTTTCCTAAAATTGTGGACGTCCTTCTCTCACATCCATATTTCCCACTCATCCGAGTTCCATAGTTTCGCAACATTGCATTCGTATCCACCTGCTCGCATGTGACGCCCCACCTCTATACCCACGCTAGCCAAGGACACTACAGGGTAATGCCGTCAACTAACACGGAGAATAAGGCTGGTTAGGAGCGACCATCTATAGCCTTGCTCTAACTATCTATTGAATACATCGACAATAATCACACCAAACAGATCGACATATCCAATGAATACTTAAAACAAAACCATAGGTGGTTGTAGGATCTATCAGAACAGAATATAACAACTCAAATGTAATATACATCACAGAATAGTAGACCATCATATACACATATATTGATACATAACAGAGTATACAAAATAATACACGTTAAGTGGTATAGCAAACCACAATATACGAACGAATCAAAAGAATACATATCAGAGTTACAACAAAAAGGACTACACAAAAAGCTTTAACAAAAAGGAACAAGCTGAATAGTCCATGCGGAAGCAGAATAGGCTAAGTCCAAAAGCACCTAACCTGAAACATCTCGGTCTGACCCGAGTATAAAATACACGGGTCAGTCTAGCTAAACAAATCAGTTAGATAAACTGAACAACAATAAACCTGCAAGGTTACAAGGTATAACAAATATCTCAAAAGGAGATAACAAAATCATCTAACAAAAGATGAATCATATGATAACAAGCCTCATATCATCGGCAACTCATAGAAACAAAGGATAGGAATATCCCAAAATAAGCCATAAAGGCAAATAACAAGTACCAATGAAGGTAACACAAGTTACACAAGGTAATCGCTACATATCATGTGGCTCAAAAAGACCAACACCGAAGGGTGATACCTAGGGAATATACATATCAATGAAACATCATAAAATTTGAACGAGCTCAGTACTGTACAAACAAGGATCCATGAGCCCGTAGACTCCAAACCCGATATCACCCATGCGGCTCATAACGACCAACATCGGAAGCGATACTAAAGGGCAACCAATATCACCCATGCGGCTCATAACGACCAACATCGGAAGCGATACTAAAGGGCAACAAACCCGAAGGCACAAACCCGAAGGCAACATACCCGAAGGCATCATACCCGAAGGCAACAAACCGTAGTGGTGAAGGTCGAAGACCCAGTACTGGACACCACTAACTGGCGGAATGTGTCATAACTCTCAAAAAGGAATCCGAAAAGTGGTAACGTGAGTCCCATAACCACTCGTTCGCACTAAACGGTTTACTATCCGTTAGTTAATTTCATACTCAAAGCAGTACAAAGTTCACCTCATATCATTGGTAAACCAGACCAAAAGGTCAAAACAATCAATCGAATAGGTCGGGGAATAATCGGATAGACAAACGCATGGATTCATGGTCCGTGTTTTACCTAACCATTTAATCTCCCTTCCACTCCGCTCGTAGTGCGAAATTGTGTATGTGCGTTTTAAATAGAATTTAAGAATTAGAGAAGGAAACTTTTAATACGATTTGGAGGGATTATTTATAAAAACCCATCAATGAAGTCAAAAATAAGTTATCAAAGCCAAAGATGCAATGGCAACCACTAAAAACCAACTTGAATCGATAAAATTTGGAAAACCAGTCAAAATGAGCAAAAATAGGAAAAACAGCAAAATAGGAGCAGGTCGGTCGATCGGACTACAGGGCTCGGTCGGCTGGCAAAAAGCAGAAAAATTGCTCGGAGTAGCAGGTTGGTCGACCGGCTACAGGGCTCAGTCGGCCGAACTGCAAATTTCTGCAGTTCCTGCCCTTTTCTCATCGAATTGCAAACACTTCCAAAACACGACCGGTCGAGCGATGGACCTAAGGAGCCTTAGCCAATAGATACCCCAGCTCCATTAGCTCTCCGATTCGCTACCAAAAACATGCTCAAACATCAAAGTTAGGATCTTTAAAGAATTGAACCCAAACACTAAAAATTTGGATATTAACCAATTCAATCCAAAACAAAAGCAAGTGCATATGAACAAGTGCTAGGAATTCACACCTAACAAAGATATATATATATATATATAATATATATATAAGCATAGATGTGAGATAAAAATCTCACCTTTTATCCCAAAATAAAGAAGAAGAAGCTCAAACACAAGAAGGAGACTAACTTCCCTTCACTCTAACTCTACAAGCTTCAATCTAAGAATAAAACACATATTTCCCAAAGTCAGGTTTAGAAAACTTTCTGAAATTGAAGAGGAGAAGAGTTGGAGAAGATGTAGAAGAGGCTTACCAATAGCTTCACTTTGATTTTGGAGCAAGAATTCAATGTTGCAAGGAGAAACTAGGGCTTGCAATTTCTATTTCCCTTTCCCTTCCACCATTTTCAGTTTTTAGCTTAAGTTTTTATGAAATGAATTAAGTGTGGAAAGGAGAGGGACTGAGTTAGGGTTAATTAGATAGTTAGTGGGCTGAACCCAACGCAAACCCAACTAGAAAAAGTTGCAAAATTCAACTTACTCCAAACATATCAAAGCTTACACTTAAAAAGATCGCAAATGCCATTTTGGAACAAATAGAGGTGGTATCGAGTCTCAATTCGGCCGTTTGCAAAAAGTAACATTTCGGACCAAAAATCCGACTAACGACGCTATATTTAAATAAATTATTTAAATATAAAATCGTTAAATATGCGAGTTGTTACAGATCTCCCCTCCTTACAAAATTGCGTCCCCGCAATTCCTAGAGACGATATTTGTAACAACTACATACATACAACATTCAAAAGAAAAGGAAATAAGCTTGAGACGAAAAGATATTCTCACTGTTGCCAAGCGAAGATAGAAACCCGCATAAGATCGCTCGATATACTCTCTGGTTTCCCAAGTACAGTCATTGGGACTAGCGGACCATTGAACTTTAACTAGCGACACGTCCTTGTTCCGAAGGTGTCGCACCTCCGTGTCAAGTACGCGAATAGGCTGCTGTACAACAGATAAGTCCGGTGAGACCTCATGCTCTTGTAAATCAGGAGAAGCGATAACAGAATCTGACTCCCGAAGACACTTCCGAAGTTGCGGGACGTGAAACACGTCAAGAATGACAGATAAATGAGCAGGAAGTGAAACTCTATAAGCCACAGGGCCAATACGTTCAGTAATAGAAAATGGTCCTATAAAGCGCGGAGCCATTTTCCCAGTCGTACTGAAACGCATAACCCCTTTCAAAGGAGAAACACGAACAGAGACAAGATCACCAATTGAGAACTCGAGAGGCTTCCTACGACTATCCGCGTAGGATTTCTAGCGACTCTGTGCCTCTTTCATTCTCAATCGAATAAGATCAATCTTCTTGGAAGAACTACGAACAAAATATGGACCAAGAATAAGCTTCTCCCCAGATTCCAACCAACATGAAGGAGATCGACATGGCCTTCCGTATAAGGCTTCGAAAGGAGCCATACCGATACTAGACTGAAAACTATTATTGTAGGAGAACTCTACAAGAGGTAGATGATCCTCCCGACTTCCACCGAAATCAAAAATACAAATACGGAGAAGATCTTCCAAGATACGATTCACCCGTTCAGTCTGTTCGTCGGACTACGGATGATCAGCTGTACTAAAATTAAGCTTTGTTCCCAAAGCTTGTTGAAGACTCTTCCAAAAATGACTCGTGAATAAAGGAACACGATCACTCACAATAGAACTAGGAACACCGTGAAGTCTCACGATTTCCTTGACATATAACTTAGCCAAATGCGAAGCAGTCCTATTAGACTTAATAGGGACAAAATGAGCAGACTTAGTGAGGTGATCAATAATAACCCAAATGCTAGAATGGCCCGATCTCGAACGAGGTAGGCCGTCAATGAAATCCATAGAAATCTGATCCCATTTCCACAATGGAATCTCTAGAGGCTGAAGAAGACCCGAAGGACGTTGGTGCTCGGCCTTAAAACGCTGACAGGTTATGCAATTACTCACATAACTCGCCACATCGCGCTTCATGCCTTCCCAATAATAAAGACGATGCATATCGGCATACATCTTACTACTACCAGGATGAATGCTATACTTAGAGCGGTGACAATCATCAAGAATGTCATGCCTAAGTGCAAAATCAGAAGGCACAAAAAGACGGTTCTTCTTGCGAAGACACCCATGAGAATCAATGCTGAAATCCCGTAACGCCTCATCACAGGATCCAGACTCACAAAGCTGAACAATATGCAACAAATCAGGATCACGCCGCCGAGCATCGGCAATACGATCCAACAAAATAGGTTGAGCTCCCAAACTATAGAATAGAATAGGAGAATCAAAAGATGAACCTCGATCATGAATTTCACAAAAAGATAGAGTCTCAAGAATATTCCATTCGGCAAGCATCATAGAAACAACAGCCGAATGTTTGCGACTAAGTGCATCAGCAACACGATTACCCTTCCCAGGGGCATACTGGATATCAAAGTCATATGAAGCAAGAAACTCGAGCCAACTCTGTTGTTTCATATTGAGTTCCTTCTGAGTGAACAAATACTTCAAGGATTTATGATCGGTATAGAGAATGAAGCGCTCGCCCAATAAATAGTGTCGCCAAATCTTCAAGGCGAAGACAATGGCGGCTAACTCAAGATCATGAGTGCTATAGCGAACTTCATTCGGACGCAGTTGCCTAGAAGCATAAGCAACTACCCAATCCTTCTGCATAAGAACAGCACCGAGACCACTACCACAAGCATCGGTGTAGACAACAAGATCATGATTCCCCTCGGGAACCACCAAAATAGGAGCATCAGTGAGAAGTTCCTTCAATGTCTGAAAGGAAGCTTCACACTTGTCGGACCAAATAAAACGAATGCCTTTCCGAGTAAGGCTGGTGAGAGGAAGCAGAACACGGGAAAAATCCTTAATGAACCGATGGTAATAACCCACTAATCCAAGGAAACTATGAATCTCATGAACATTCTCAGGCCTCTTCCAATTCTGGATGGCTTCGATCTTTGAGGGATCGATAGAAATGCCATCGGAAGATACAACATGGCCTAAGAACTTAACCCTATTCTCCCAAAAATGGCATTTAGAGAATTTGGCTCTAAGCTGATGATGATGGAGAGTACTCAAGACAATTCTCAGGTGATTAGCATGCTCAGCATCAGACTTAGAATAAATAAGGATATCATCAATGAAGACAAGGACAAACTTATCGAGATATTCCCGGAATACCCGATTCATAAGATCAACAAAGAAAGCAGGAGCGTTCGTCAAACCGAACGACATAACGAGCCACTCAACAGAACCATACCGAGTGCGGAAAGCGGTAAGAGGTATGCTATCCTCCGCGACTCATAACCGATGAAAACCTGTGGCAAGGTCAAGCTGAGAAAAGACATTAGCACCACTCAATAGATCGAACATATCATCGATCCTAGGCAATGGATACCTATTCCTAATGGTCAACTCGTTAAGCTTGCGATAGTCAATGCAAAGCCTAAGAGTTCCATCAGACTTCTTCATGAAGACGTCCGCGGATCCCCACGGAGAAAAACTGGACTGAATCAACTGCTTGGACTCAATCTCTAAAAGCTACTTCTTGAGTTCCTCATTTTCCTTTGTAGACATCCTCGTGGGAGGACGACTAACTGGCTGCGCGCTTGGAATGAGATCAATGCGGAACTCAATTGCCCGCTTAGGTGGCAAACCCGAGACAGGCTCAAAAACATCAGAAAAGTCACAAGCAATAGGAATACGAGATATATCATCACCATCTCGTGAATTAGGAGAATGTAAAGCCATTTTGGAATTATCCACATTCCGAAGAACAAGAGATAGCGGAGTAGGCGAATCCGGATGTCGAAGATACAAAATTATCTCCGAACAAATAATCCTGGCATCATATCTCACTAGCCAGTCCATTCCCAAAATCAAACCAAATCCCAGACAAGAAATAACGTGCAGATTCGCACGAAAAGAAAAGCCACATAAAAACAATCTCGATATCATCACAAAGCAAGCTAAGGGTCGCGGATCCCCCAATAGGATTCGCAATCCTTAAAGAAGTAACCAAACAAGAAACATCCAAAGATAAATCATCAACGAGCTTCTTCGATACGAAAGAATGTGATGCACCCGTATCGAAAAGAACTCGTACACTATGATCATGAAATAAAATAGAACCTTCCAAAATAGATGGAGATATACCTTTGGGCTGAGAAGGACCTTCAGAAGCCTTAGCAGCATAAAGCCTGCTAGACTTGGCACCAACCGAAATAGTAGGGCAAGCTGAAACATGATGACCTTCCTTCTTGCAATAGCGACAGAAGAGAGGCTTAGGAAAAGCTCGAATAATATGATCAGGAGAACCACAATTGAAACACTTTCGAATGAAAGGTGTTCCAACAGACTGAAGCTGAGAAGTAGAACTACCAGTCTTCTTCCTCTTAGAAGGAAAAGACCTCTTCTGAAATAGAAACGGCTTCTTGTTGGGGTTCTTGGAAACCTCAACATCAATATCACTATCACACTTCTTCTCGACGGTCTCGAGATGAAGTGCAGAATCAACCAACTCCTCAAAAGAAAGCTTAAGCTGGAGCAACAAAGACTTCTTAAGATATTTCTTAAGACCAGAGACAAACTTCAAATTCCTCTTATAAGAAGTGCTAATGAATTCAAGACCATACTTAGATAAAGCCTCGAACGATGCAACATACTCAGAAACAGAAGATTTCCCTTGCTTCAACTCAAGGAAGCGACGGGTCGATAAAACTTTTTCAGATTCAGGAACGAACTTGAGTTCAAATCGCTCCCGAAACTGAGTCCAAGAAAGAGTAGACTCATCAATCTCGGCTACAAGAAGCTCATACCAATCAAGAGCACGCTCTTGTAATAAGCTAGAAGTTACAAGAACTCTATCATGGTCAGAAAGATCCATACGAGAGAAAATACGCTCGCACGTGCGAAACCAAGCTTGGACTTCAAGAACAGACTCGGAGCCCTTAAACGGCTTTCTTCCAAGATGAGAAAAATCACTACACAGACATGAAAAGGAGGACTTGCAAGGTGGAGAAACTCGAGGAGGAACTGGAGGCTGAGTGCGCCTAAACAATTCCAAAAACTGATCGGCAGACAAATAAACGCCATCCGGATGTGAGCCACTGGATTGCCCAGCATCCGAACGTCGTCCCCTGCCTCTTCCAGCCATACGCTGAAAGTAAGATAAGAACAAGATTATTCACAAGGTAGATAATTCAATATGGAATACTACGAAATTTAAATGCATTCCTAGACGTATTCCCACATTCTATCTAACCCTTGATGGTAGAAGGAATAGAGAGACACAATGGTTCAAAGATTGGTATCACTTATATACTTTGATGTACCATAATATGTGCATCTATTTTGTGTTTATCATATTTTGTTCTGAACTCAGCTCTGATACCACACTGTGACGCCCCACCTCTTTACCCACGCTAGCAAAGGACACTACAGGGTATGCCGTCAACTAACACGGAGAATAAGGCTGGTTAGAAGAGACCATCTATAGTTTTGCTCTAACTATCCATTGAATACATCGACAATAATCACACTATACAGATCGACATATCCAATGAATACTTAAAACAAAACCATAGGTGATTGTAGGATCTATCAGAACAGAATATAACAACTCAAATGTAATATACATCAAAGAACAGTAGATCATCATATACATATATATTGATACATAACAGAGTATACAAAATAATACACGTTAAGTGGTATAGTAAACCACAATATACGGACGAATCAAAAGAATACATATCAGAGTTACAACAAAAAGGACTACACAAAAAGCTTTAACAAAAAGGAACAAGCTGAATAGTCCATGCGAAAGCAGAATAGGCTAAGTCCAAAAGGTCCTAACCTGAAACATCTCGGTCTGACCCGAGTATAAAATACACGGGCCAGTCTAGCTAAACAAATCAGTTAGATAAACTGAACAACAATAAGCCTGCAAGGTTACAAGGTATAACAAATATCTCAAAAGGAGATAACACAATCATCTAACAAAAGATAAATCATATGATAACAAGCCTCATATCATCGGCAACTCATAGAAACAAAGGATAGGAATATCCCAAAACAAGCCATAAATGCAAATAACAAATACCAATGAAGGTAACACAAGTTCCGCAAGGTAATCGCTACATATAATGTGGCTCAAAAAGACCAACACCGAAGGGCGATACCTAGGGAATATACATATCAATGAAACATCATAAAATTTGCTCGAGCTCAGTACTGTACAAACAAGGATCCACGAGCCCGAAGACTCCAAACCCAATATCACCCATGCGGCTCATAACGACCAACATTGGAAGCGATACTAAAGAGCAACCCAATATCACCCATGTGGCTCATAACGACCAACATCGAAAGCGATACTAAAGGGCAACAAACCCGAAGGCAACATACCCGAAGGAATCATACCCGAAGGCAACAAACCGTAGTGGTGAAGGTCGAAGACCCAGTACTGGACACCACTAACTGGCGGAATGTGTCATAACTCTCAAAAAGGAATCCGAAAAGTGGTATCGTGAGTTCCATAACCACTCGTTCGCACTAAACGGTTTACTATCCGTTAGTTAATTTCACACTCAAAGCAGTACAAAGTTCACCTCATATCATCGGGAAACCAGACCAAAAGGTCAAAACAATCAATCGAATAGGTCGGGGATTAATCGGATAGACAAACGCATGGATTCATGGTCCGTGTTTTACCTAACCATTTAATCTCCCTTCCACTCCGCTTGAAGTGCGAAATTGTGTATGTGCGTTTTAAATAGAATTTAAGAATTGGAGAAGGAAACTTTTAATACGATTTAGAGGGATTATTTATAAAAACCAGTGAATGAAGTCAAAAATAAGTTATCAAAGCCAAAGATGCAATGACAACCACTAAAAACCAACTTGAATCGATAAAATTTCGAAAACCAGTCAAAATGAGCAAAAATAGGCAAAACAGCAAAATAGGAGCAGGTCGGTCGACTGGACCACAGGGCTCGGTCGGCTGGCCAGAAGCAGAAAAATTGCTCGGAGTAGCATGTCGGTCGACCGGCTACATGGCTCGGTCGGCCGAACTGCAAATTTCTACAGTTCCTGCCCATTCTCATCGAATTGCAAACACTTCCAAAACGCGACCAGTCGAGCGATGGACCTAAGGAGCCTTATCCAATAGATACCCCAGCTCCATTAGCTCTCCGATTCGCTACCAAAAACATGCTCAAACATCAAAGTTAGGATCTTTAAAGAATTGAACCCAAACACTAAAAATTTGGATATTAACCAATTCAATCCAAACCAAAAGCAAGTGCATATGAACAAGTGCTAGGAATTCATACCTAACAAATATATATATATATATATATATATATATATATATATATATATATATATATATATAAGCATAGATGTGAGATAAAAATCTCACCTTTTATCCCAAAACAAAGAAGAAGAAGCTCAAACACAAGAAGGAGACTAACTTCCCTTCACTCTAACTCTACAAGCTTCAATCTAAGAATAAAACACATATTTCCTAAAGTTAGGTTTAGGAAACTTTCTGAAATTAAAGAGGAGAAGAGTTGGAGAAGATGAAGAAGAGGCTTACCAATAGCTTCACTTTGATTTTGGAGCAAGAATTCAATGTTGCAAGGAGAAACTAGGGCTTGCAATTTCTATTTCACTTTCCCTTTCCCTTCCACCATTTTCAGTTTTTAGCTTAAGTTTTTGTGAAATGAATTAAGTGTGGAAAGGAGAGGGACTAAGTTAGGGTTAATTAGATAGTTAGTGGGCTGAACCCAACCCAAACCCAACTAGAAAAAGTTGCAAAATTCAACCTACTCCAAACATATCAAAGCTTATACTTAAAAAGATCGCAAATGCCATTTTGGAACCAATAGAGGTGGTATCGAGTCCCAATTCGGTCTTTTGCAAAAAGTAAAATTTCGGACCAAAAATCCAACTAACGACGCTATATTTAAATAAATCATTTAAATATAAAATCGTTAAATATGCGGGTTGTTGCATTGCATCCCTGCAATTCATACCCATTCTCGTACCAAGGCCGGGAGGATGTTTCGTATCAATTCGTTGGGTCGATATGAAATTAAGATATGCGAGGCATTACTGATCGATACGAAAAAATGTACGAAGGGCTGACAGATGGATATGAAGCAAGCATATTGGATGGATACGAATGAAGCCTTGCCTGATGGATGCGAGAGAGGTCTGTAGAGTCGATGGATTCGAACTAAGCTCCTTTGGTCGATACGAAATCATGGATTCGTAGTGCACCACCTGTCTCCATCCTAATCGATACGAACTCGATGGATTCGAATGGCACAACCAAGTTTAAACTTGAACCCGATCGATTCGAACAGATCGTTATCATGCTGTTGATCGAGTCGAACTTGATTGATTCGAAATTCAACCTTTCTTTATGGATACGAACAGTGTATTTCTTCCAACTCGTATCGATCATATCTCATTCATACGAACTCCAATTAACCTGAAACTTGAAATGTAGCCTCCCCTAGCCTTGATCATCATCTCTAATCGATTTCGTCCTGATCGGAGCTCGGTTAAATTTTAACAACATCGACCACAACCTCATTTCCAATAGAACTCCAATCCCGATATCCATTATTCCTTGCCAATTTGTAAATATTCCGGCCTTGACCAAAAGGTGGGATAACATTTTCCCCCAGAAATATTCCTTGTGATAAGAAGGTGTGTTTTGAATTGTTCCGAATCCGATATCCAAAGTCCATAGCCGTATCATCCGAACGTATCGTTCTTGACTACTCCGAGTCGATATTTAATGCCAAAACCAGTAACCAAAGCCTTTAGTCAATCCCGTACCCATCTGAACTCGATAGCCGAGTCCTAATCCATCCTTATCCAATAGCCAATAACCGAATCCAGGACCTCTTCGGGTCGATATCCAAATCCCTAATCTCTCCGGGTTCTTGCCAAGCGCTATCCACACTTGACGACCGTGGTCCAGTGTCCCTAGACGTTGTACAATGTCGTGGCTTAAGTCCCAAGCCGAATCTTGGTCACTCTGTACCCTTGTTGAGCACAGTCCATACTCGACGACCTGAAAATAACAATTAAAAACACAGGGCCTAAGTCCTAGGTCGAATCCTGGTCTCTCCGGACCCTTGTCGAACATAGTCCATATTCGACGACCTGAGTAAGCTGACTTGTCACGTTCGGGCAAAGTAACTCACCCCTTGCTAGGTATAATCCATACCTGACGACCGTTTACCAAAAACCAGACAAAAAATGCAATCAAAATCCAATTAAAAAATCCAAATCAAATCAGAAAATTAGAAATCCGAACCTACATTCAAAACAGAAAATAGTCATCCAAATGAGAATCCAAGCCAGAAAGCAAACAAAACCAGGTGTTCAAACCAAACTCCAAAACCAAACTAGAAAAACAAGTGTCCAATCCGAAAATAAAAGACAGATTTCACAAACTATAGCATCGCGGTTGATCATCATTCAGAGCATGCCTAGGGGCTATCTCCGTCCCCGTACATGAGTAAATGACTTTGCCGTTTGCCAGTGGCTTGCTACTTATTTCATATTATCCCAGTCAATTGATAACCAATCGACCATCATTCCTAGGCCTCACACCATCATGGTTTGAGGTAGACGGTGGTTGCTCCTGCTCCATCGCTGCATTCCGAGCCCCAACATACTGCCTCAATTGTCCATTCCTTACATGCTCCTCAATTATGTCCTTCAAGTGCCTACAGCTGTTGGTATCATGTCCGTCCAAATCATGGAAGAGGCCAAATGTAACGATCCGGAATTTTCGAACCCAAAAACTCCAGATAGTTATGAAAAAGAAGAAATAGATAGAAGAAAAATAAGAAACAGAAACACCAAAACAAAGATTCTCACATCCGCAGTGGATCAAAATATAATATCACATAAATAACAGTTTTGCAAATAAGAACTGTACCAGTACACTTATATTTTATACATCAGAGTTACAACCATTATCTATCACTGGACAGTTTAAAACAACATGTCCTAGTTATACAATAACAGATCAAAGCGGAAAGCACTCCATACGTTCCTGTCCTCCAGGTCGCCTCCTGAGCTCTAGAACGTTCCTACCTGAAAATCTGCAATACTCGGTCTGACCTGGGTGTTACAGGGTACTCAAATTTTTATGAGTAGCCAAGTGATTAGGTTGGGATTGGCAAATGTTTTGGAAGCTGGAGCTGGAGTCAAGACGTACTTATCTATCTCTATCCGCTGTAGTGACTTTTGATGTTGTATTTTGAGTTGTATGGTTTGGCAGACTCTTAAATGTCAAATGTAATGAAGTCGTATTATTTTGTGTACTCTGATATGTAAAACTATGTAATGGATATGTGTAATATTATATTTTGTTTCGTTTCCGCTATGAGATTCTGATGATTGTTGTTCTTTTCTTTCTATCTTTTCTATTTCTATCTCTTTCTTTTCTTATTGATGATACGTCTTTTTGGGTATTGAAAGATGGCTCGTCACAGTTGGCTGATGCCCTTTCACGTTCAATGGTTCTCTCCTAGCCAGCCTTTGATAAGGAAGGTGATTTCGGGTTTCCATGTATATTCGCTCCAGCGTCTCGTTTAATCCTATGTATGTGGAAAACTTTGGATCCTTCCATCGCTTCCTAGCTTTTCCTGAATCGTCATCCAGCTTCCCTTTTCCTTTATCTCTGTCTAAGCCTCCATTGGATGGTCCTCCACCCTTAGTCGCATTCACCTCCTTTAACTTTAAGTCCACACATGCGTCCTCTTGCTGAAGGAATCTTTCAGCTTCGTGAAAGAATTCTCCAAGATCCAATGGTGGGTCTTGTATTAGAGATACCTTGAAATCTGAATCCTCTCTGACTCCTGATACGGCTGCCATCAAAACCATCGACGGATCTGGCCGATGCACAGAAGCAACCGCTGCATTGAACCGAGTTAGGAAAGTTCTGAGTGTCTCATCCATTCTTTGCTTGAATGACGTCAGTGTCATCACATTCTTTGGCCTTTTGATATGAATCCAAATTTGACTCAAAAACCTGTCCACCAACTCTGTCCACGTCGTAATAGATCCCTCTTCCAGCTGCCTGAACCACATCGCAGCTATATCCGTCAAGTTCAGTGGAAAACATCGAGCCATAACTTCCTCCGATGCCCCTAGCACTTCCATGTGTCTGGTGTATCTCATCAAGTGATCGGTTGGGTCAGCCTTGCCATTGTACACTTCCACGCTCGGTAGTTTGAACTTAGGTGGATTTTGAGCTATCCTGATTCCCCGAGTAAACGGACTCTTGTTCACTCCTTCCAAATTTCTATTGGTCAGACCTCCACGCATAGTTCTCCTAATAATCTTAACTAATCCTGCATTGTTTGCCAAAGGTTGGCCCCCATGCCCACTAGGGAATTTTGGTACATATTCCTCATGTGATTTATTAAGGTTAGCGTTCACTCTAGCCTATTGAGCTCCATCCAAAGGCTTTCCAGTGTCAGATACTACGGGCCTGCCCCCAAGCCCTTGTTGATTGCCTTCTAGTTTTGCATTCTGACCTTGAGCTTGACCTCCGTTAGTTTCTGCAATTCTAACTCCTTTTCTAGCATTCGCAACCGCTGTAGTTGGTCCAAGATTCTGCGGACTCGCTGCTCTCATTTGTTCGAAGAAGTTCTGCATCATCTCCTATTGACTCTTCAACAATCTCTCCTGCAGCGAATTCGCCATAGCTTCCATCTCGTCTCTGGTGATGTAGATCGAAGCTTGTCCTTCTCCAGCTCCAGAGGATGCCTCTTGACTTCCTCCTTGTTGGCTTCTCTCAGCTCTTTGTCTTCTGCTCGTTTGTCGATTCATCGTCTCTAAATCTGAATTCTTCAAGCTTTTCAAATCTGAACTCTGAATCTGGTGTAGCGGGTGTTAGTTCCTTCTCAGTGAAAGCACCAAAGTATTTGCGCCAAAATTGGTCATAAACCCCCCAAGTATCGTGAAAGCACCAATATACGAATATAAATCAACAGTGTTTAAGCACAAGTCATAGATCTAGGCAAACAACAATCCAGAAATACGAGCAGAAACACAAGATTTATAGTGGTTCGGCTATCTCCGGCCTACCACCACTTCAAAGATTTATCTTTTATTGTTGTTCTTTGTTGATTACAGGTGATTATAGTAGTTACAATAAAGGAATTCGAATATAACAGCAAGAGTGAGATGTAGAACTGAATCCGGCAGAGTCTGGACTTCCAATCGCCAAAAAGATCCTTGTTCTGTAGGCTTCATGGGACTATATAGGCGTAGGAGGCTGATATCGCGCTCAAACTTCGGGAGACTTCTTCTGGCACGTGAATGGGCCCACGCGACCGATCCCAGAAATTTTGGACTCGATCCACAATCGATACGGATCAATTTCGTATCGATCAAAAAATGATCCAATCGAGCTGAAACTTGGCAGGAGTATTCTTTAGCTTGTACGTAAGCTCCTGTGAAAATTTCGTAGCATTTGGACATGTGATTTGTGAGATATGATCAATGCAAGTTTGTGATTTTCGTATGCTGCTGAGTTCGAATCCATGGTTTCATGACCATCCCTTTCGCATCGATCAGAAGCACATGCGCATAGTGACGTGGCGCAAGTTTCCTGGATCGATTCGATTTCTGTGGCAAATTGACTGCTTCTTTCCTAAGATTGTGGATGTCCTTCTCTCCCATCCATATTTCCCACTCATCCATGTTCCATAGTTTCGCAACCTTTCATTCGTATCCACCTGCTCGCATCCCTGCAATTCATACCCTTTCTTGTACTAAGGCGAGGAGGGTGTTTCGTATCAATTCATCGGGTCGATACAAATTTAAGATATGCGAGGCATTACTGATCGATATGAAAAAACGTACGAAGGGCCTTCAGATGGACACGAAGCTAGCATATTGGATGGATACGAACGAAGCCTTTGGATGCGAGAGAGGTCTGTAGAGTCGATGGATTTGAACTGAGCTCCTGTGGTCGATACGAAATCATGGATTCGAAGTGCACCACCTGTCTCCATCCTAATCGATACGAACCAAATGGATTCGAATAGGACAGCTAAGGTTAAACTTGAAGCCGATCGATTCAAACAAATCGTTATCATGCTATTGATCGAGTCGAACTTGATCGATTCGAAATTCTACCTTTCTCTATGGATACAAACAGTGTATTCCTTTCAACTCGCATCAATCATATCTCATTCATACGAACTCCAATTAACCTGAAACTTGAAATGTAGCCTCCCCTAGCCTTGATCATCATCTCTAATCGATTTCGTCCTAATCGTAGCTCGGTTAAATTTAACCAACATCGACCACAACCTCGTTTCCAATAGATCTCCAATCCCGACATCCATTATTCCTTGCCAATTTGTTGATATTCCATCCTTTACCAAAAATGGGATAACAGAAAGTTTGAAGTGTTTTGAAAAGGGGATGTCTAAGGTTTTATAATGCTTTCAAAGGGGAACTTTCAATGGATTCGAAAGGTCTATTTTTAAAAAGTTTCGAAAGGTATGTTTATCCCTTTGTCCTAGTGTTTCAAGGTAAAGTAGTTCACCTATTTTGAAAGGGGTACTTTCAACAGATTCGAAAGGGAATGTTTAAAGATTTTAAGGAATGGCTTTGAAGATGATATCTTGGATTTAAAGCAGTAACGTTTTCTAAGATAAAGAAGGACTTTGACTTGTTTTAAAAGGATAGATAATACTATTGATTTGGGTTTTCATCAACATTGTTTAGTGTAATGCATGTATCATGGCAACGATATTTGACTAAAGCAAAAAGTATATTTTCCTTGTTTAAGTATGATTTAAAGGACCAAAGCAATTTAAAAGAAATGTTTTCAAGGAAAATTTGATGGGGTAGTTAACCCTAAGTAAATAACTCAGATACTAGAATACCAGATGGGACTGGTATAAGGTCGCACCCTATACTTCAGCTAATTAGCCCCTAGCTAATATAAGTCCAAAATTCCAACGTGTAGGGCTTTGTTACGGGTAAGACTAGAATGATGTTACACACAGAATGAAATATACAAAAAAGGTTATTTGTGAGCCCGCAAAACTATTAGGATAAGTTGATCATGGAAGAAGTAAGTTAAGGATAGACCATCTAGAATAAGTTAGATTAGTTATTTTATCTAGGAGGCCTGAGTCAGCCAATGGTTAGTAGTTAGCCAAACAAAACTACAGTATTCGGACAGATAGTCCATTGATTACCTGATTTATGTGCATATATGGGATTGCTATCATTTCTTTAATGAGTTTGATGGTAGGATTCTGATTTGCAAAAAGATATGTTTTAGGAAAGGGATATTAGTGAGGGGGAACCCATTCTGCTAATCGGCATGGTCTCACTTAATATTTGTAAACCGAGATGTAATATAATTATTCACACTAGGCTTTATGTCTTATTCAATGTTTATGTTTTCCCCTTAAACTCTCGGGTGCTCAAAATTTAATTTGACTAATTTGAGAGTTAAGGTTTTACAGGTTTAGTAGGTTGGACAAAAAAGCTTCCAAAGACATGTAGAAGGCAAAAATAGGAGCTATTTAATTTTATTTCCACTCTGATGAATTATGATTATAATGTCTATTAATTACTCTGATCATCTAAGGGGGCATCTTTATATGTCGATCTTGGCGTAATTTGTAATAATTATATTTGATCAAAACCTAGAAATCGTTTGGGATTATGTATCTGAATATGAAATATTGATTTGAAATGTAATCAAAAAAGTTGATTTAACTCTATATTGATTTTATTTCATATCCATGTGCTTCTGATATTATGGATACCATTAACATTACCGTATTTTGTCACCGAAAGTTAATACTATGGACGACTATAGCATCTATAGCGCTTAGCTTCGTGCCTCAAGATAGTGGATGTTGCAAATTGGTATTGGAGCATACATTTATGAAAAAATTAAAAGGAATTTTAAAATTAAAACGATTTTGAAAACATATTCCTAAGGAATTAGAGAAAAAGATTGTGGTATGGGATAACGCTATAGTAACATACTTGTATTTGCTATATATAAGTATACGCTTTATCTCTATTCTCTCATCCCTCTTAAGCTCTTCTTATTTATCTTACAAGTACTCAAATGTTGAATTTACTGACATAAGATATGGAAGCTAGAAGTGGAAGAGTTAACATTGGTGGGAGAAGCGCCACAACTAATGGAATGCCAGACCAAACACGAGAAGGAATCCAGGTCAGGGATAAGCTGCTAATGTTGGTGATGGAATGCCATAAGTCGATGTGGAAGCAATGTGCTAGTTCTTTGTCAACAAGATGCAAACAAGAGTTGCTGTAGATTTAGTTGGAGTAAATGCTAAAGAAGGAAATCAAGGAGCTCCAGCGGTCAATGACTATGCTATATTGAGTAGAGATTACGCTAGGCTGGGAGGAAAACCATTTATCGGGACTAAGGATGTAATTGAAGTGGAGAATTAGTTACTTCATTGCGAGAGGATTTTTGTTGATTTGTGACTCAATGATAAGCAGAAAAGGAGGCTTGCTTCTAGTTAATTACAAGGAATAAAATTATACTGGTGGAACAGTGTTATGATCGGAGTCAATGAGGAGACTATGAATTAGGTAGAGTTCAAAAAAGGTTTGAGGAGAGGTTTATGTCGGAAATTGCGAACTCAACTCTGCTCAGGAAGTTTGATGAGTTGGAACAGGAAGATATGACAGTGCTTGAGTATTCAACCAGATTTGAGGAGCTATCGAGATATGGATACTCTAAGGTTGATACTGTTATCAAAAGGGTTGAGAATTTAAGCTTGAGCTTGCTAAGGCCACATTATCGCATATTGGAGATCTATACGATCTATTATTGAGATAGCTTTGAGGTAGGAGGAGATGCTTGCTTATCTTGAGGGTAACAAGGCAGAAAGAATTCAAGGAAGGCAGAACCAGAAGAGCAAATTTTTCCATAAGAAGGGCGCTTAGAAGAGTGGAGCTGCCAAGAAGGGAAAGATAGAGGTTATCTGTTATAAGTATAATAAGAAGGGACACTATGCTCATGAATGCTGGGTGGGAAAAGGGAAGAATGACAAGAAAGTAGTGAGATGTTTCCGCTGTGATCAAATTGGACATTATAAGAACCAGTGCAACGAGATAGCCAAGGATGGGAAAGAAAAGATGTTTGCATTAGAACCAGTCACCTCGAGACCAACTGCAGAGGAAAAAGGAAAAGCTATGTTGAGAGGTATGCTTTTGATTCATGGTGTATCAGTTAGAGTTATATTTGATTCTGGTGCATCACATTCTTTTATATCTCATCGTTTGGTAGATAAGCTTAACATAGAACTCTTGTACCTAGTTACTTTCTTAAGGTTGCGAATCCGTTAGGAGGATATGCGACTCTTGGGATGAGATGTGACCACCTAGAGTTTGAATTGTTAGGCCATACTTTTGATTTTAGTTTTCATATGTTTGATTTCTTAGGGTGTAGAATTATTTTGGGCATGGATTGGTTATGTAAATAAGATGCGATGATATTTTTCCATAATAGGAAAATATCACTTAGACACCATGACTATAGTGATCAGATAATATACTCTATGGAAAAACCTAGTTTTAAGGATGATGCTTTGTTCGGTGTTGTGGAGGCAGAAGACGAGTTAAATTAAGTTTTCATTCATAGAGAATTCGCAGATGTCTTTGGGTCGTAGTAGGAATGCCATCGAAATGAGCTATTGATTTTCAGAGAGATTTAGTACCAGGAGTAGAACCGGTGAGTAAACCACCAGCAGAATGACACTTACCGAGATGAGGGAGCTAAAGGTGTAGTTGGTGGATTTGGAAATTAAAAATTTATTAAACCAAGCGGTTTGCCTTGGGTAGCAACTGTAGTGTTTGTGAGGAGACTTGACGAATCGTTAAGGTTGTTTATCGATTATCATAAGTTGAATGAGAAAACGATAAAATCGATAACCATTATCAAGAATTGATGATTTGTTTGACCAGTTGAGTGGAGCCGAAGTATTTTTCCAGTTAGATTTGGTAATAGGATTCTATCAGTTTAGAGTAGTTGAGGATAGTATTCCTTTGACGATGTTTAGAACCAAATATGGATTGTACGAATGGTTAGTAATGCCGTTCGGACTAACTAATACTCCAGCTTTTTTTGTAAATTTGATGAACCGGGCTTTCCGAGAGCACTTGGATAGGTTCGTATTGGTATTCATAGATGACATTTTGATATGCTCTAAAGGTGAAAGAAAGCATGAAGTTCATCTTAGAGTGGTGCTTGAAATTTTAAGGCAACATCAACTAAAAGCGAAAATTTTGAAGTTTCATTTCTAGAAGAAGGAAGTGAAGTTTCTTGGACATGTAGTCTCAAAAAAGGCTTGTCAATAGATCCAGCTAATATCAAAGCAATGAATAGTTGGAAGAAACCAGAGACAATGACTAAGATAAAAAAGTTTTCTTAGATTAGCTGCTTACTATTGAAGATCCATTAAGGATTTTTCGCGGATTGCGGCACCGATGACTAAGCTAACACGTAAAGCTGTGAAGTTTGTCTGAATGACAAGTGTGAGGATGTATTCCAGAAGCAGAAACACTTATCAACAAATGCACCTGTATTAATTATTCTAAAGGGGAATCAGGGCTAAGTGGTGTACAAAAATGCATATGGAACAGGGTTAGGAGCTGTATTAATGTAACAGGGTTAGAAGCCTATGCTACCCAATAGCTCAGACCGTATGAGGTAAGATATCCAACTCATGATTTGGAACTAGCTGCGGTAATTTTTTCATTGATGGTGTGGAGACACTACCTTTTGGGAGAAAGATCCGAGTTATATACTGATCAAAAGTCATTAAACTATCTATTCAATCAGAAATAGTTGAATATGAGGCAACAAAGGTGATTAGAGTTTTTAGCTGCTTATGACTTTGATATTGAGTACACACCAGGAAAAGGTAATAAGATAGTAGATGCACTTAGTAGGAAACATCAAAACGCAGTATTGGCAATGATAGTTGAGTGGAAAGATTTACAAGTATTAACTACATGCAGAATACAGTGGAGATCTAAAGCTGGATATAGTAAGGAAACCGCTATGTTGTCAGGTTTAGAAGTTCGACCGGTGATGATCGAAAGATTGCTTCTAAGAAGAAGTAGGATCCATTATTAGTTGAATATATCAAAAAGTTAAGGAATGGAAGAGAGAGTGATGACTTGAAAGATTTTAGTCTTGACCAGAATGGGTGATTAAGGAAGAAAGGAAGACTACGTGTTTCGAATGTGGGAAACATAAGGAAGGAAGTTCATGGAGAATGCCATCGTTCAAAGATCAACATTCATCCAAGAGGAACTAAGATGTATCAAGACATGAAAAGAAGTTTCTTCTGGGAAGGCATGAAGAGCGATGTAAACTTATAGGTGAAGCGGTGTTTGAATTGTCAATGGGTAAAAGCCGAGCTCAGAAAGCAAGTAGGTTACTTTAGCCTTTAGAGGTTTCAGTTCGGAAATGAGATTCTTTCTCAATGGATTTATAGATGGGTCGCTAAGGTTGAGTAGAGGAAATGGAAGCATATGGGTTATAGTGGATAGGTTGACCAAGAGTGCCTATTTCATTCCAGTTAAGTCAACCAGGACAACGCCTGTTTTAGCTAAGTTGTTTATGATGAATATAGTTAGACTGCATGGAATTCCTAGTAGCATAGTAAGTGATAGAGATTCTATATTCACTAGCGATTTTCAAAAGAGTCTACAAGAGAGTTTGGATACTAAGCTTAAGATGAGTGCCGCTTACCATCCGAAGATAGATGGACAAACAGAAAGAGTTAACAAAGTCTAGAAGATTTGTTACAAGCTTATGCACTAGATTTTGGGCGGTCATGGAAGGACCATCTACACTTAGTCGATTTTTCGTATAACAACATTGTCAAGCTAGTATAGGGATGGCACCATTTGAAGGTTTGTATGGAAGGCCATGAAAATCTCCCGTTTGTTGGTTAAAGACCGGGGATTGGTTAGTTCTTGGTCCGAATTTGGTTAGAGAAGCTACAGAAAATATTATGTTCATCCAAGCCACAATAAAGGAAGCTTGGTCTAGGCAGAAAAATTATGTTGGTAGAAGATAGGAAGACTTAGAGTTATCAATTGGAGATCACTTTTTTGTCAAGGTATCGCCGATGAAAGGTGTAATCAGATTCGGAAAATAGGGAAAATTTGGACCGAGATTCGTTGGACCATTTTCTATTATAGAAAGGATTGGAAAACTCACGTATAGATGGAGTTACCAAGTAGTTTGTCAGGAGTCCACAATGTTTCTCATATTTCTCATCTAAGAAAGCGTATTCGTGATCCAGAGACTACTATAGCACCGAATGTGTTAGACGATTTAGTAATGGAACCGAATTTGACTATAGTTAGACAGTCAGTTCGTATAGTCGTGGGAGATGAGAAGAGACTAAGGGACAAGATAGTCAGTCTAGTCAAAGTCTAGTGGAGTGATGATGAGAGTGACCGTACTTGGGAAACTGAGAGCAGGTTAGAAACACTTATCCAGAATTGTTTCATGGTATGTTGTAACTTTATGATTGATTGTTATGAGTACCTTATCGTAATTTCGAGGAAGAAATTCTTTAAGGAGAGGTGTCTATAACGACCCTAATTTTGACTAACATTATTTAGGACATTTAATTAGATAAACTAAATGAAATCATGTAAATCGTTAAGGGATTGAGATTTGTGTAATTATAAGGTAGTCATGCCTTAAGTAATGAGTAAACAAATGGAAATCTAAAATGAATTAAAGGTAATAAGATAATGGAAAAATAGAAATAAGTTATATTCTTATACCTTAAAACCTTATTCCAATCTCATTTACAATATTCACAAACCAAAAAACTAAATCTAGAGCTTGGCCGGCCACCATTATAAGAAATCTAAAGGAAGATAAACAAGAATTCAAGAAGGAACCTTAATCAAATCAATTCAAGGGAAAATCTCAAATTTCTTAACAAGAAGCTAAGGTGGGTAATATATTACATCTCATTTTATTTGGTTTTTCTTTCTAGACAAAATCCAAATATATTCTGCAAGAAAAACGCATGTTTTGATTATTTAAATGGATATATGTGCTTATTGATGATTTATGTTAATTCATATTGATTTTATGATAAGATTTGATTTGAAAAACCTATTAAATGACATCCAAATCGCTTGCGTTTTTAATATAAGGTCTCAAACATTATTTTGGAGATGAGTTTCAAGTTTCATAATTTTCTAAGTTGCTGTGGATTTACTACGAATTCTTTAGTAAAGGAAATGGTTAAATTGGGTTTTTTTTTTTTGCTATTATATGTGAACTTTAGGGCAGAAATTTAAATATATTAGAAAACATATTGAAAGCGATTTGTGGGAATTTTCGGAGAATTTTCCTAAGTATTTTATTAAGAATATAAAATTATTTAAGGTATGTGACTTAAATGTTTTATATGTTTAAAAAGGAGAAGGAGCAATTTGTTAAATGTTTTACAATTGTAAATTATTGAATTCGGCAGCACTTGTAGAAAAAGATATTTGAAAAGAAGTTGGCAACCAATTATATGTCGAAAAATAAGGCAAGTTTCCCGAAATGATATTACATTATAAAGTTAAAAATCAGTTTTGTAAATGATTGTTGCTTCGCCACTTTCGACAGCCACCTTCCAACCCCATACTGCCGCCTCCATTCTAGTCAAAACCAACACACATCGTATCAATGCCTTGGTAAGTATTGGATTGGAGATAGGCAGAATGTATAGAGTCAAAAAATGTTTTTGAAGTGGTAGAAGTAGTCTTTATAAACACAGAACTATTTTGGTTTCAAAATGAGGCATTCGACGGAAATAGCTTTCGACTTAGTCAAATATTCCTTTGTTTTAGGAAAGGGCTTCCGAATGTGGTTGCTGCCTATTGTTTTTAAAATAAGCTTTCGAAGGGGTCGAAACCCCTGCTGCCGCATTCAACCTTTCGAATCAATGCCTTCGAAAGGGTTCTTTTCCTTCAAACTTTAGATCCGCCTCTTCATACTTTTGAAAGGGTGGGTTACGAAACCATCCACTTTCTTTTAACTTAGGAATACTGTTTTTGAATGCAATGCTTTTTCCCCAGTTATTTTAAGACCCTTAGATATATTGAAAGTTTAACCCAAAGGTTTCGAAAGGAATGGTTTTAAATGGTTTCGAAGCTATGTTCCACAAACTTTGCTTGAACCCAGTGCTTTCGAAATGCATGCTTTAAGTAAAGGACTTTAATGCTTTCGAAAGATATATAATGAAAGTATCGAAGGGGAGATTCCCCAATATTTTCGAAAGGTTTACTTTTAGTATTTGAATGGAAGGTTTCCAATGCTTTCGAAAGACTAGTTTGAAGTGTTTTGAAAAGAGAATGTCTAAGGTTTTATAATGCTTTCGAAGGGACACTTTTAATGGATTAAAAAGGTCGATTTTTAAAAGGTTTTGAAAGGTATGTTTTGGCCTTTCAACCTTGTGTTTCAAGGTAAAGTAGTTAACCTATTTTGAAAGGGTTACTTTCAATGGATTCAAGAGGGAATGTTTAAAGCTTTTAAAAAAGGGTTTCGAAGATGATATCTTTTATTTAAAGCCTAATGTTTTCTAGGTTAAAGAAGGGATTTAACTTGTTTTAAAGGGTTGATAACCCTATTGATTTAGGTTTTCATCAATATTGATTTATGTAAAGCATATATCACGACGACGATAATTTTGAGTAAACTAAAAAGTATATTTTTCTAGTTTAAATATGATTTAAAGGATTAATTTAATTTGAAATAAATGTTATCAAGGAAAATTTGATGGAGTAGTTAACCTAAGTAAATGACTCAGATATTAGAATACCAGATGTGACTGGTATAGGGCCGCGTCCTATACTTTATCTAATAAACCCATAGCTAATATAAGTCCAAAATTCCAGTGTGTAGGGCTTTGTCATATGTAAGACTAAAATGATGTTACATACAGAAAGGAATATATAGAAAAAGATAGGTTATTGATGAACCCGCAAAACCATTATGATTATTTGACCCTGGGAGAAGTAAGTTAAGGACAGACCATCTAGAAGCGTGTCTAACAGATGTTAGATTAGTTATGTTGTCTGGTAGGCCTTAGTCACCCAACAGTTAGTAGTTAGCCAAACAAAACTATAGTGTTCAGACAGATAGTCCATTCATCGCCTTATTTGTGTGCATATATGATATTTCTATTATTGTTTAATCAGTTTGATTGTAGGATTCTAATTTGCAAAAAGATATGTTTTAGAAAAGGGATATTAGTGAGGAGAAACCCGTTCCGCTAAGTGGTGTGGTCTCACTTAATATCAGTAAAATGAGATGCAATAGTATTATTCACGCCAGGCTTTATGTATGACTCGAAGTTTATGTTTCCCCATGAACTCTCAGGTGCTTAAAATTTAATTTGAGTAGATTGAGAGATACGGTTCTATAGGTTTAGTAGGATGGACGAATAAGCTTTCGAAGACATGCAAGAGGAAAAGTTAGGAGCATATTTCAACTCTGATGAATTATGACTGATATGTCTATTTATTGCTCTGATCATCTAAGGGTGCATCTTCATATGTCACTCTTAGCATAATTTGTAATAATTATATTTGATCAAAACCGGGGAATTGTTTGAGATTATGTATCTAAATATGAAATATTGATTTGAAATGTAGTTAGAAAAGTTGTTTTAATCTGGGTTGATTTTATTTCATATCCACGTGCTTCTGATATTATGGATACCATTAACATTACCGTGTTTTTCATCGGAAGTTAATACTATGGATGACGGCAGCATCCATAGTGCTAAGCTTCGGGCCTCAAGATAGGGGATGTTATAGTAAACATCCTTGATGAGGATGCATAAACCACTATTTAAGTGGATTTCCCCAACCAACACCGAGAGTTTGGCGTGGTAAGAACATGCATCCCAAAGAAGGATGTCTAGATTTTCATCCAAAGATTAATCGCTTTGATTAATGACCGGAGTTAGGCACGATCACATTCAAAACATCCTCAAAAAGGATGATTAAACTACCTTCCCTGGTAAATGAAATTCGGCCAGGTTCTAGAATCAAACATGGTTATGTACCAACACATGAAGATAGACGCCCTAATGATCGCCCTTCACTCACCGAAATGACTATAACGTCAATTTTATCCTTAGTTAGGCGGGACTAGTCGGTAAAAAAATGGACAAATAACTTAGCCTAATAGTGATGATGAGAAGTGGTTCACAAACACATGAACGAGATGAAAAGCGCATTTCTCAAGACTTAAGAAAATTCACAGTATAATTGAACATAACAAAAAGCCTTTATTATTTACATCAAATAAAGCTGAAGAAAAATACAAGTTTTATAGGCACTAAACCAAAAATAAAAATGCGAGGGCTGAACCCACACTAATTCGACCTAAAATAAAACAAATCCTATGGTTGTATAACAAAAAAGCAGAAAGCAAATAGATGATCGTTTATTGTGCTTCTTTCGCCTTTTATCTTCCCCGAAAAATTATGCATCAGGCCCTTCGGGTTTTTTCATGCTCCTACCTCGCTTCCTCGGCATTTAGGTGGGTTGTTATGTGAAGACCCAAATGGTGTGCCTTAAGTACTTCCAGACATAGGAAGAGTAACCGGGATGAAGATAATCTTGCCAGGTAAAGCTATTGACAAATGAGGAGGAATGAATTCAACTGGCTCCTTCTTAATCTTCTTAGCCAATAAGACTTGAGTCGAGAGTAACTCTTGCATGCTAGGCCTCGAAGAAGGATCAAAAGTTCTAGCCATAAGAACGTCCTCCTTAGCCTGAATGCCCAAGGGATCTTTAGTCATCTCCTCTTACAAATCATGAATTATTTACATGCCCGGGCCTGGAGTATCACCAACTGGAATGCTTAGGATTGTCCCAGAAACAATTATGACAGTTGATTCAATCATTGTTGCTTGCTAATCTAGTTGGAAGCCTTCCTTTGGGGGACTTGAAATCATGAGCTGACCTAAAATTTAAGAAAGATGAAAGGAGAGATTAGCAATGCCGACTAGTGTTATGTAGATCGTCTCAAATATGAGGGACATCGGTGAGATAGCTCTGCCAAGTCTATGCTCGTTGTAAGCAAGAGTGCCATTAGAATTCCCTCTAGAACAAGGTACATGATGGTTAACCTTGGCATTTCCGGAGCATCCAGATTGTTCAAGGAATCCAACAGAGTGACGAAGACAGTTGGGAGTCCGAAAGTGGGACCAGTAGTAGGATCTTGATATGTAGTTCTGCTTCCTTTGTCTTAGTCTTTCTGGACCGTAGTAGCCAGCTCTAGAAGCAAAATAAGCTCACCAGCTCTAAGTGCTTTGGTCTCATATGGACTCAGAATCTCATGCCCTAGCTCCACCAGATTCACTTCACCTCCATCTAGAGCCCACTGTTCTTCTCACACGATCTACTCCATGCTAAAGATAGAGCTCTGGGATAATCTTTTCCAGCTATCATAAGTCTCTAAACTTAATTACATTGTCATTATATTTGATGATATAGCTCAAATCTGTCCATGATCTGCTTCTCTATAACTGCAACTGATTCATCCACGTTTTAGCACAAGCCAGTGCATCATCGCTTTCCTTATGTGCATCCACCAACTCCTTGCAATATTTATGAGCTTGCAAAAGAGCATCATTTTGTTTTTCTCCTTCTCAAGTTACTCTTTCACGTTCTCATGTTGCACTTTAAACTTTACCACTTCTCTTGCAAGGCGCTCGTTTTCTTCCTATAGAAGATGATCCCTATAGTGAGTGGATTTGATCTGGCCCAAATGGTCTATCCTCTCCTGTTCGATTATTTTGGTGAAGTCTTTGACTTTATACTAAACTTCTACCCATGCCTTCTTTAAATTGGAAATTTCCATGTCAAAATAAGAGATCATCCCCTTGTCTTGGTTAGCTTCAAGCTCCAACCCCTGTGCTTCAACTTTCACTTTCTCGGCATATTTAAAAATCTGCTTGGCTAATCTCCTTTATATGAAATAATGGTCATAAACATTGCCAACATAAGCCACGGTCTGGCCTTTGACCTCTATCGGGATTTCCCTAATGCCGTCAAAACATATCTTCGGAAAGCAGTGCTTCAATTCAACCATCAAAGGGTTGGATATGATCTTTTACTCCATTATTATCGTTGAAGGTTCAATAGCCTTCCTATCAGCCCTATGGTGGCAAGAGGAGTCGGTGACAATATGCTTCGATGATTGCTTAGATTTGCCGATGAGTACGAGAAAGCACCATTTGCTTTATGGAGTGAGGAGCTGAAGTATGGATAAGTCGTTCAAAATATTTATCCTAGCTTCTAGGCAGAGGCGACCTGATCTACACCTTGAAGATAAATCACTGGAATCATAGACCTTATATCGACTACTCTAATCCTGACTTGAGTGCTGCTATTGTTTGAATTATAAGTAGGACAATGGGAGCATGTTTGCGAATCACATCTCCTGTGATGACCCACCCGCTCCTTAATGGAATCAAACATGTCGTGATTCTCCATTGAACCTATAAATGAAACGAAGACGAGTCAACTTTAACAGGATAACGCATAGCATGGAATAAGAAAAGTGTTATGCATCCCTAGTGTCCCCCTGATGGACCATGGGTTTGAATGTTGTGGATAGGAGTGATCTTCCCCATATGAGTGGTTGGCAAGTCACTTTGTAGATGAATGAGGAGGTCAAGACTCCCGAGAATCATGTCTTCCGGGCCAACAGAACCAAATTCATTCGAAATCGGACCAACATCTTGGTCGGCATCATCGAAAGGAGGGATAGGAGTATTCTCAATTGAAGTGGTAGGCGGAAGGTGCACGAGATTTTGCCTTGTAACAGTATTTATCTTGGGCCTTTTCCTTAAAAGATATTCCTAACCGTCGTCACCATCATTACTTGAAGGCTCGCAGCCTACTTCGGCATCATAGCATCTTGCTCCATCACCTTTGCCCTCTTCAACATGCTCTTGAACTTCTTTGGTATTAACCATTGGATTCTGGACTGGGGAAATGTTCAGATCCTCGCCACCATCTCCATATGGGAAGTCATTCTCATCCTTATCTGTGGCCTCAAGGATTTGACCAATGCTATGGCCTGCTTCTAACAAGTTGTATGTCCAGAGGTTCTCATTGATGAGCAATATCCTCATCTCTCTGTCTACATCTAAAATTTCATGAACTAGCCTAAGAGTCTCTGCTAGGGCCACACTGCTTGACCTGTTCAACACATTTGAAGGAACAAAGGAAGACATTCTGAACAAACAAAGCTATGAAATGATTTCGAATGGGAAAATAAAGGCAAAATTATGTTTGGATAGCCACTACTATGCGAATTCGGTAGACAACATACAAAGAAAATTCCATTTTTGAAGGAAAACTTAACTTGTTCTAAGAGCCAATCACTATTCTACACCTTGAAAGGTTCCAAAAATGTGAGGGAAGGATTTCCCCTACGGTGTTTGAAGCTACAGGTATTGGATTTTCTCGGTTCTTGGAAGATCTAAGTGGCGAGCAAAAATAATGAATACACTATACAGAAATGCATATTTGTTGGGGTGTAGCTGAGCTCTCATGAAATGAAGAATCTGTTGAATGAGTTGATTGAAGGGTAGGATGCACCCCGCCAAACACATATATCGATTGCACGTATACCCAGCTAGAGGGTGATGTGCTCGTTGGTGGCATGTGGGAACCAACATGCCTTCAAATGGAATGCAAGTGGTTAACAAATCCTCCTAATTCATCCCTCTTTGATTGTTGAAGCAACTTAATTTGTAGGATTATTTACCTGCTTTTTGAACAAAGCAGATAACTTAAAATGGAACTACCGAACTCATAAGGGGTTAGATTGACTTGAAATTTTAGGAGAACATTTAGCAGACGTAAAAGAAGGCTCATAGGAAAGTGCATTGATTGGAGTTAGTTTGATGGTTCATTGGCGATCCATCTTGACGGGTCGCTAGCGACCCATATGGGGTGGGCCGTCTATCTCAAATTTTAGGGTAGGCCCTAGAAAACATCTAGAGTGTACCTGCAAAGTTTCATCTAATTTCATTAAGTTTTGTGCGAGTTGTGCATGATTCCTTTGTACCAAATTACCCATGAAGATAGATGATCAACCTAATTCCAAACGACTTGATATATGGACAACAAACTCAAAAGAACAAGTGAGTTGCACTTAAGGAAAACTAGCCAGAAATAATCTAAGGAGATGGATCGCTAGCGATCCATCACCTATAGATCGCTTACAACCCATAGGGACACTACACGAGTCATCGTGTCCTCTTGCATCTTGATTCATTGTCTCTTCTAAATATGTTTGCCAAGTTTCATAGCCTTCCAAGCAACCTAGTTCGAGAAGAAAAGACCCATATGATTCTAGTCATAGATCAATCTAACGTAGATATGAATCATCATCGAAATAGGACAACTAGCTACGAAATTACACGGAGAGCATCTACAGATGGTAAGGAATGCAACCCAAATGAAATGATATAACAATATTCTAACTACATGGATCACTAGCGATCCATGCCCTACGGATCCCTAGTGATCCCTCAATTCAGGTCTGGTTGCTATGCAATTTTTGAAGCTCCTTGATATCCTTAAATTCAGGTCTTTGGCAAAGAGGCCTAGCATAATAGCTCTCCAATCCTTATAAATACTCACCTATTTGCAACATAAAGAGGATTTTGGGGACTTGCTGGTGAAACTTTGCAGAAACTATTCTTCACTTTTCTCTTCCCATATAACAGTTATCTAAAGGGTTCACTGTGATTCTCCAGTGAACCTAGCGTTGGTGACTTAATCTAACTTACTAGATCCAATCAAATTGTAATCAGATTCAATTTGTAATTGCAGTCAATCAATAGCAAAAGTTATAAAGTGAACATAAGCTTCGTTAAGAACCAAATCACTATAAAAATATCTTATCTCTTTACTTTATCTGCATGTTATTATTCCTTGTTTCTATTTCATTTGCCTTGACAAATAGGGCTGGAGCTTTCACACTCAATCCAAGGTATTGATCCATTTTTGGGGATAACAAGGATCATCCAATATTTCAGCATCGTTGAGGGTGTATAGAGTAGCCCCAACTTCAGGACCTTCTATGGGCTCAACTGGAACCGCTGGGAGAGATTGTTCAACTTGTTGATTTGTAGGCTAGGGTATAGATGGCACTGGAATATGTGTTGCAGAAAGAATCATGGCCGAGCTTGACTCGATGTCTGATTCAACATATTTAGAAATCGATGGACCTGCATCTAGAGCAGAAGACGCTCGGAACATCTATGACCCATAGCTGCCACAATTTAACATATAAGTAATACTTGAAAAATTAAAAGCTATGCCCCTATGCTAAAGTGAAATCCTAGTGTGGTGTAATGCGTACTATAGTATTTTGCAGTGTCATGGAGTGTCAGTATCCGATATTGTATAACAGTTCATTAGAGAGCTAGGATATTATTCAAAGTGACCGTGATCGTCGACTATCCCAATGGGTTCCACATCATTAACCACGCATTGAGAACTTCTTGAAACTCAAGAGATTTCATTTAAGAAATCTTTGGTTCTATTTGTTTGCAAAAAAATCTTAAGTATATTCAAGGCAGAAATTCACCAAGGGTTGGATCAGAACCGATCCATATCCTTGGATAGAATTTCCAACTTTATCTCTTTCTCCCCATCCCAAGCATGACCAGCATCAAAGTTTGTCCAGGCTAATCACCAGCACCACCGCCTACTTAAGTCATTAATCTCAAGATAGGCGATGGATTAAAATGATGGTTTCGGGTTGGGAGACAGATCAGATTCGAGGTAGTGGATTGAGTTCGGTCGTGGCAAGTTAGACGGTAGTTGGAGGTGGAATCAAATGGCGACTAACGGTGGTGCTCTAGTGATGGCATTGTTTGTGTTCATTTCAATCAAGGAGCAAGGAAAATTTATTGGCAAATTGAGCTTGAAAGTTTGAGTATCAAGAAAGTAAGAAGAACAAGTGTGGGATCGGGTCTTGTATCCTCGAACCCACGTTTTTATGCAATCTACTCGCCTACTTCTAAGCATGGGATCGGTATCGATCATATATAAAAAGGGAAGAAAGGGATAAACATATGTATCTGTTTATGTACTTGTATCTTCACAAGAATGTGCATGTATAGTGGAATTTGGAAAACAATTCGAGCGTGTGCATGTACATGAATTTGTTGAGCAAATCTCTAAAAACAATATGCATGAGGTCAAAAAAATAAGCGGGAACATTGGTTAGCCCAAAAGGCAAAACCATTCATTCATAAAAACAATCCAGACCTCTAATGAAGTTAATGGAATGCAATATTTTGCTACCTTTAGTTGATGGAATCCTATGGCCGGATCCATTTGTGAGAATGCCCAAACAAGTCATCTATACAGGGTAGATGATACTTGCTTTTAATTTTCTGCTTGTTCAGGTCTTGTTAATCTACATAAAGCCTTAAGAAGCCATTAGACTTAGCAATGAAAACTATTGATGTTCCCCAACTTAAGCAACTAGCCTAATTAACCCTTTCATTAATAACTAATCAGTTTGATTCCCTAACTCATCCTTCTCTTTCAAGGTCATCCTTCAAATGTGGTGTATAACAGTCCCTGCATCGGGAATCAAGTCAATACAGAATTCAATTTCCTAATGTGGGGTGAATATTTTCACTTGTTCGAAAACATCCCGAAACTCCTTAAAAATCGATATCGTTTCTAAACCTTTTTGGGATGAGTCTAGTGCATACATGAAACTATCCCTTATCAAACTAGGTTCTTCACATAATATTTCAAAGCTCTCGAAGTTGGTCCATATAGTCACCATCCTCTTAACCCAATCAAGAATAGCATTATACTTAGATAACCAATCCATACCGAGTAAAACTTCAAACCCAATAAAATCAAGAACAAATATGTCGCATGAAAAATTATGGGAAAGGTGGGTAACTTGGACGTTTTCACAAATCATACAAAGATTAGTTGTTCCGCCTTTTGGATTAGACACACAGATAGCGGTATCTATGATTTTTGTGATCTGTTTTAATCTATCAACCAATCCTTTGTAATAAAATGATGGAAAGCCCTAGTATCAAATAATACTTTAACTAAATCTTCACTAACATAGATATTACCTTTTAGAACTCCTTTACCCTTTATATCTTTAGAGGTTGAAGGCTCGTCCTTGATAGAATAATCCTTAACCCACTCTCCTTTCTTCATTAGTGGGCAAGCACTTTTCCGATGTCCCGAGGGATGGTAGTTGTGGCAAAGACTCTTTGGAACTATAGGAGAGATGGGACCCTATTGTTGTTTCTAAAGTTTGGGACTCCTACCGAACCTTGCTCAAATACTCTTCCATGGATATTTTTCCTTACTTTAGATTCATGAAACTTCTATGGAGGCGGGACTTTCTAGCAGTGGGTATGTATTATTCTTCAAAAACTTTTTTTAACCTTTCCCAAGAGAAATTATCTTTCAATTTTTTAAGAGTAATGGACACCCACCAAGCTAGAGCCCCGTCCTTCAATTTCCAAGAGGCTAAAGCCTTTTTCGATCATCATCAAGATTTAATCCTTTAAAGATTTTCTCACATGATCGGAGCCAAGCTTGAACTTTAATAATAGATTTTGTTCCCTTAATTGGCTATCCTCCTGGTATAATCTTTGCATATTGTGGCAAAGTCAACCTATGGTTGCATAGGAACTACTACTTCTTCCATTACCGCGGTATTTGGATTTCGACCACTGGTGGTCTTTGTGCTGTTATTGCCCCCTCTACGTCCTCTTCAGTTACTCATTTCCTACTATCCGAATGTAATAAGGTATCAGTTTAGAATATATAGATTAGATTATCTTAGAGGAGGTGTATAAAATATATTTATTTGGATAAAAACTTCAAATACTCACTCTTGGTGAGTAAAATCATCCTAGGGCATTACTAACCATATCCCTAATGAGTTGACCCCATCAAGGCTTATGAGTTCACTCAACCTAAGCTCTGATACCAAGCGTAGTGACCTACCATTTTATCCCTCGAAAATCGACATCAATACATCCATGGTATTCATGTGCCACAAATTCAAGGGCCGGAGAGGTGGATGATCATAGGTAAAAGAAAATAAATATAAAAGATCGATACACAGATTCTCACATCGCATTGAAAAACTTAAATTTTTTACATATAATAGTACATACAATCACCCCCAAAATGATATATCAGAGTTATGGCAAGTACTAACCCAGCTAGAGATAGTTAATTGTCTATCCCTACACAGATGTCGGTATAAACATATACATCATACATCGGGAATAGAAATGTATAACTATCCACAGAGGAATCTACTGCTTCATTCTCCAAGCTCCTCCAAAATGCTCCAAGTTAAACCTGACTACTTGGCTGGCCAAAAGAATAGGGCACACAAAGTTCAAAGGAAAAGAAAAGATACTCCTGATCAGTCATAGGAATGGTGTGAGAAAACTCAAAAGAACAAATACTTTGAAATCAAAGGGTATCTCATAAGACCATGCCGCACATAAATATGGACGGATTTTTACCTAATGATAACCAAAACATTTGCTATGTAAAATCAAGGATATTATTGTTAATGGCATTCTATGAAAACCCTTCCAAATAACATATTAATAATAGCCAAAATTGTTACGTTAATTAATTCCAACATACTACGTTCTACGATCAAAACATTAAAGGCATGTATTGGAGAATGGGTTTCCAACAATGACAAGGTAAAGGATTACATTCTGACGGTATAGAGGAATATACCGAGGCGTAGCCCAATTGCCCTCCACCAACACAGAACTGGCTGACCTTTGCCATAGATAGTACCGAATATCCCATCACCCCCGTCTTTCTCAACCTATCCATGGGATCCCAAAGCACGCACAACAAACCCGATATATATAGGGTAATCAAGAAACGTGATGATCATATCCTACTTGGTGTGACCCACTTAGCCCTACCGCATCTACCATGCCATTACCGACTATCGGATTGAGGTAATGTTTTACCTTTCACATGAAAAATCCCACTTTGAATGCCACATTGCCCTTCCCGATGATACACTAATTGGTTTCCACAAGTATAACCCCTGAGTTCATACGCCTCAAGAAAAGGTGTTAAGTATAAGAGGGATTATGTCCTATACCACCAAATAGATGTTTTTAAAAAACCAATGTATGTAGTTGTAGAAATGCAATGTCAAACATTCATTCGTACAAGTTGTTTAAGAATAGACAAACCGAAGGTACTCCTACCACATCATGTTTAGGAATCACCCCTAGGATTAGTAGCAAGCGGTCCTTGCATTGAAGATTTCAAAATCATTATCTTCTACATATCTTCACTATTGAATGCATATATTGTTTCGAAGTGGGTTTTGGATAGGAATAACCCAAATCTGATCATGGTCTATCTGAACCATTTATCGATAGAAAAGAGGTTAAGCATGTGGGTGGTTGGTGATCATCATTTAGTCAATTAATATCTTTATATCCAATGAAATATCTTTAGAGATATAAGTTAAACAATTTCTTCTTGGTACATACATTTTATTAAACCTCTTTTTAAATTTGGAAACACCAAATCATTTCCTTTAAATTTCTTAGGAAAAATGTTTCCTTCTTCTATAATTTCAATCTCATTGGAGATTACTTATTTTCGAAACATATCTTTTAATGGGTTCAAAACAATGTTATTTAAGACTGTAGGATCGATTTCACCCTTGAGGGAGGGTGAATAAGGTGAAACTATAAATTATAAAAATTATTGTGGAAGTTTATAAAATTATTTCAACATAGATATATCAAAATAATAGCAGCACAGATAATAGTAGAATAAATGTAGAAATAGAACGACATAGAATTTACCCAGCTTTGGCAAAACGTTGCCTACGTGCTGCCGCTAAGGTTTCTACTAGAAATTAAGTAGTCAGACGCTTACACATGTAAACTCACGGCACCCGCTATTGACTAGCCTTAACTCTACGCTCGAAACCCTGCCATAACTCAGCCACCGAGTTGCAAATTCTTGAACTACACCACCGTAGTTCGTCCCCTAGTCACACGACTAGAAATTACAATGGTTTAAAAAGGGAATACAAAATTTAAGCAATAATAAATCAAAGCCCTAATTTAAACTAAAGCCTTATTAATATAACTCGGCCCAAAATAATTTATCACTAAAAAAATGCGGCCCCGTTATCTCCTTTATTTTTTTGCTCTATTTTGCTCTGTAAAAAATGTCGGCATGGTTCCTTTGTTCTTTGCTCGAAATTAGGGCTTTGAGAGATTAGAAGCCGTCGACTTTTATTATCTCGATCGAATGATGATTTACGTCCCTTATCTTTGTCGATCGATGCTTTCTTCTCTTTGCGCTCGTTCACGGCTGCTTCCAGTATTGAGTTCGAATCAACGAATCTGGTATGTGAATTGTTACTTTTGCTTTACTGTTTTTACTTCCTTGAACTCGATGATTTCGTAGCCGATGATGAATGGGTTTATATAGGGTTTGATTCCCTATAATTTCGTTCGAATTAATTTTCGAGTTCGTCTGATATTTTTTGTGCTTGGTCGTTGATCTTCGTATGGATGCTTGTGATGATTTCTGACTTTGTCAATTTCATATATTTGTTACTTGCTTCCCACGGTATTGATTTCTGACTTGGTTTGATTTCTTGGTCACCACGATTTGATTTTCATTTGACTTCGGTCACTTGATTTTGTGAAAATATGAACTTGTTCGATACTCTGTTGACATCGGCACTTAGCTTGACGTGGTTGTTGAAATTGCCTGATTTCATTTTTTCTGATTTGTTCATTTTGGCTTCATAAAAACTCTGGCATGTCTGCATTTGTGATATTCTTGAATATTCATCACTGCTCTGTTGTTAATCACTGTCTGCATATATACTTGTATGTATGTACTTGTGAAGCTTTGCATCGAATGGGTGTTTTGGAGCTTGTTGATATTTTGGATTGCTCTAACCAGTTCATTGCATTCATATTGTTGCTCCATTTTATATCCACTTGGGTCTTGTTCATGGGTTGATATCTATAGTTCTGACCACTGTGTACATTGTTTTGTGATCTGGTCCATGTATATCCGAAATGCTCTGACTGTTGAGGCAGTGCCATTGGTATTTGATGTGCATTGCATATATGTGTGATCATATATGTATGTGTTAGCTTTTGCTTCCAGTTATCATTTCTGGGTTTAGTGTAGTTTCATTTTGTTTGGTTGGTCAAGTTAAATTTGCTGCTGCATTGAGTTGCATATTTCCTGTTGGTCTGCACTTTAGTTGTTTCGAGTACATGCATATTGTTACTGCATTTGTTGTAGTATGGAGCTTGTTTGCAACTATAGTTTCATTATGGCATTTGCTTTGAGACATTGTTGTTTCACTATTTTGTTTACCTATGCACTGTTTTGAGTTCGAGTCTTGTTCATGTCTTCACTGTTCATTTTGATGCAGAGTCTGTATGGCCTTTTTAGTTGCACTTATAAACTTTTGGTGTCTGGTTATAGTTGATATCTTTACCTGTGCCTATTGTTTACTGATTTGTAACCTCATTTGCATACTGCTCCATTTGGCAGACCCTTGTGTACCTGTATTTGCAGTTACCACTTTGCATTGTGGTTTCTCTGACCAGTCAGAGTTGTACATTTTGATTCGCTGTCCTCTATCAAACTATTTTGGTTCATGTGTACGCTTTGACTGGCTTGCTCCTGACTATTTTATTAAGCTTGTATATTCGGATTGCACCTGTGTTGAATCTAGCTTTAAAGCTCAGGTTTGACCTTGTGCTTGCCCGTCCCTCTAATTTTATCAAGTGTATATATTGGTGGCATGTACAGTGATACACTGTGCATGTCACAAGCTGTTCGTGTATGATGAATTCAAATTTAAATGATGACGAACAACCCAAATAACCGAGGTAAATAAAATTTCCAAAATCACACTTTATTTTATACTACAAAAATATTTTATTTTCAATTTTACTGCGTTAGTGTGTATTTTTGCAGATTTCTCAGATGCTGGATTAAATCTGGAGTGAAGTTGAAGATAAAATACGAGTGAATCAGTGAATTGTAGTGAGGCGCATTTGTATATAATAAATTGTGGCATAATCGAATTTGTATTGTCATTGAATTTGTATGTATATAGTGAGAGCTCAAATTTGTACTATTCAAAATTGTAATAAATATTGATGTGAATAAAATATCTGTTTGAATTTAAACTTTGTGTTATTTATTTTATTCTGCAAGTATTTATTTAATTATGTGAAAAATAAAATAGTACATTAACAAATACATTTAAATGAATATATATATATATATATATGTTTATTATCATCAAACAAAAAATCATATACTCGCATATTCAACAAAGAAATCGATTACTTTATATCTGAACCAATTAGTACTGAGTAAAAAGGATTCAAAGATTTTAGATTAATCATACTCATTACTAATTTCCGTATTCAACCCGTACTATTCGTTGAATAATGGTGAAATCACCTTTAAATTCCCTCCTCGGAATTTACTACAGAGTTTAACTATAACATTCTCTTCATCATTAAAATATTATTTCAATCTTGTTTAACTTTATGGAAAATTACATGTCTTTTTTCTTTTATTTTAAGAAAATACAATCCGACTAAATCGAATTAACTAACCCCTCTGCCGGGCCAGTCCGGATAGCACGGGGGAGTAGGAAAATGGTTTCTCAAACTCCACTCCAAAGACTACCTCTCGGTCACCCATAAGACGGTCAAGTTATTTGATCGACTCGAAATCTTTAAAATACTTGTATGGTTATTTGGAAAACATTTCCATAAGATCTAGGAAGAGAAATCCAAGTTTAAATCATTTGTTCAAAAATTTCCAAATTTAGTTATTAAATCTTTGGTGAATAGTGATTTTAAAGCTTTATAGACCAAACACTTATTTCATTATATATTTATGTCCATTTTTATAACTTAAATGCTCTTTAAAAAAATTAACATATTTATGGAATTTATTCATAATTTGAATTAATTAAAAATATCAAATTTGAAAAGGTTGAAAACTATGGTTTATGAACTGCCAAAATGTGAATATTTTAAAAACTTGATTTCGACACTCAAAATTTATTAAATGAAAATTTGATTTTTCATTTTATTTGTAAACAATGGTTATAAGAATCTAGAAAATTCTTACCCTAAAGAATTCCGACTCATATTCTATTCTATAAATGGATTTACTTTTTATGGGAAGAAATCATGAACTACTGTTATGCGGTGCGCATATTTCGACTCTATTTTCCAATCCTTTTCAAACTTTGTCGAAATGAGTTTGACTATTTATAAAATACTTATAAACCATTTTGAGTGATTTTTAAAAATATTAAAAATGCTATATATACCATTATAATTTATAAAGGAAAGTGATCCCTTTATGTAAATTCGACGTGTATTTTGCAGTGAATCATTTCTATATCAAGCAAGCATATAATCAACATTTGAAACATGATGATCAAGCATGTGAAATAAGCATGGCAAAACATATCATATCATTATATAGTTTAATAAAATAAACTAGTAGTGCAATGCTCACTTATATGTTTTTTCGATCTAACTTTTAGTGCTACGAAATCGACTGTAGCTCCTCTATTTCCATACCAAAGCTTATGAATCGTTCCTTAGGACTCTTGGGTATGCTTGAGATTATACATGAGAGGGTAAAGAGGTGGTGGCTCTTGAAGACCTTGGCCAAGCAAGGAGAAAGAAGAGGTGATCGCTAACTTGGTCATGAATTTAAAGTGGTATGTCTCTCTATATCTTATGATTATTTCGGCAGAAGATCGGCTTGATTTTGGAATATTTTTAAGAGATTATGAAATCCATTAATGGACTCATGAAGAAGATGAAGAAATCTTAAGAATTTGCGAAGGAAATTATGAATAAATAAGCGAGTATGCCTCCCCTTTTATATGTAAAATTTGTAAAATATCACATCATCATATCACATCACCTCACCCATGTGCTACTCCACCCTTCCCCTTATTTCGGCAGATCCACCCCATTGTCCACTCCCGTCCCATGTGTTTGTCTTCCCTTGATTGAGTGATGGTGAGTTTGCTTTTTCAAGTTGTATTCGTTTATACATAAGGAGTTTATATGTATATATTTAGATATTTATTTTGGCTTTTATTTGACTAATTGTGTTACACATTTATAAGTATATGTGCATATATATGTATGTTTATACATATGTGTGCATGTTCAGACAAGGTTTCTACAACTTGAAATAATTTTACTTCGTCAAACCATTGTAAATTCGAAATTCAATTTTCGGGCATATTTTCAGGTTTTAACCAAACTATTTATTTATGTAAACAAAACCAAAAAATAAATTTCTTATCTCTTTTTAATAATTAGAACAAGATTTTTCAAGCTATAAAACCATATTAAATAATATTAAAATAGATTTATAAAAGTACGACATCGGTCTGCCAAAATGCGACAAAGTTTGTATATCTTTATATATATTTATAAACCATTATAAATCACTTATTATTATAATAAAAATTAATTAAAATGGATTATTTATCATTTGAAACTATCAATTGAATATTTAAAATTTATTAAATATTCCTATTCAAAATGATAAAACTACGGGTCGTTGCATATATAAACACATATAGTGCGCGTATGTGTATGTACATATTTATTCACATTTGTATGTATATGTATGTATGCATGTATGTTTGTGGCGAATATATAAATGGTACATATATATCCCAATATTTACTCACATGTATATATTATCCACATATTACACTCAAAGACATATCATATCATCATGTTACACTATTATCATTTAATATATAAATTATTGTGCATACACACATTTATATTTATTTAATGAACTAATTAAATGAAAAACAAACTATTCAAATAAAATATTATTTTTTTATATTAAGAGTGGTGCTTTATTCAACCAAAGTCCTCATTTTGATACCTCGGGGGTTCGAACCCATAACTTCTACAACCGAAGTTTAGAGCGCCATAGCACTAACTAGTAGAGCTAGTGGTCCTTGACTTAAATTTTTTGATAACAAGAGTGATACTTTAATGATCTGCAAATTTATCACTTTGATAATTTGATTTATTTTTAGAATATTCAAACAAAAGGCTAATAATACAAATAATATTGTTTTGAGTAATAATAAATAATAATAATTATTGCATTGGCTTTTCAACAAATACCCATTAATGGGGACTAGGGCAAAGGAGCAACCACCTCTATTTTCTTCTTGTTCTTATCTTATCTCTTCAATCCCTCTTCGCTTCACCATTTGTTGCTCATCTAACCCTAGCTTTCCTCACTATTGTCGATTTGTTGATGGCTCCACTCTCAAACCTCTTCCTACACTTCCAAATCTGATTCTTTCCCTTATCTTTTGGCCTTTGCTTCTCTTCGCTGATGAATCGACCATGATTGGAACCTCCATATTTCCTACGCCCTCTCATGAGTCAACGAGGTCTACTGCCTTAGTGGCTGTTTTCAGCATTTGGAGAACTTGTAGCCTTGGTGGTCATCTTGAGACTCGGGTGAGCTGTCTCAGTTTTGGTCATATGTATATTGCGTCTGGTTTTGATTCTAGGTTGGTGATAAAATATTTTTTGGATATGTTCTTGAGTTGTGTGTGGTTTTTGGCTTCTCCTCACGGGTGCTTCTCTACAGCTCTGCTCCTCCTCCACTGCCTCGCCCGATGGCGAGAGCCTTGCTATTGCTGAGTTTATATGTTCGGTGGTTGTAGTGGTACTGCTATACATGAAGTCTACTAGTATGCTATGCTCATTATCAATTTCTTTGGCAACTATTTGCTCAGGAAGATGATGTTTGTGTAATTCAGGTTGTGTTTTCCTCCTTAGCATACTTTGTTTTTGCCCTAGTTTGCTTCCTGGCTGCTGTTGGCTAATGCCTCTTGTGATTGTGTCTGTGTCAAATTGAACTATGTCAATTGCTAGCTTTATGTTGGCTTGTAATGTGTTTTGTAACTCTCTTCTGTAATTGTTTGCTTAGGATATGTTTTGGTCATTGTATTTTGGTTTGCTTTTTGGTAAACTGTATTGATTTTCTCCCTGCGTGGTGCATTTGCTATTAACAGTCTAAACATGTTGTTTAACACATGTTCTCTAAGCTAGTTAGCTTTTAGTGGACGGACCACTTTAAAAACCATGTATTGTAGCATAGGCATCCTGCCTATCTCTTGCTCCTTGTTTCATTTATTATGTTTGTTGTAATAAAAAGTGGACGATCCACTTTAAAAATCGGATGGCCTTGCCAAAAATAGTAATAATCTTATTATGAACAATGAATAATAATGGTAATCAATAATAATGGTAATCTTATTTTGATTGGATATTTACAAAAATGTCTTCCTTGGGATTTAAATTGATAAAATAGTCGAAAATCGTTTAACCAATAAACGGCTTTATAATTATCCAAAGTCGTGAACAAGACCAGATGCATACACTAATTTTTATATTTAAACAAGAATATGAAATAAAAATAATTTATTTTTGAAAAATAAAATGTATTTATAACACCATCAATAAGGTTATTAAATTAATAAATAAATAATGACTTTAAATCAAGATTAAATGATTTATTAATTATTATAATTGTCCAGATAACTTTTTTAAAATGATAATAATTCATTTGTACTAGTAATAAAGTGATAATAACTCATTTATAAAGATATATAATTGTTTTGAAATTTTAAGGAAAATCAATATCCGTTTATCGATATAATAACATTTTTAGTAAACAAGGATTTGATATTGATTTATATGGTTTTATAATTAAAATTAGATTATTTTAATTCATGAATAATAATAAGAAAATAGTTTTCAAGGTTTATTTACAAATATATATACGTTAATTAATAAACTAAAGTATAACTGAAGATCGGAATCCAATTCGTAAAGGCTTGACGTACACAAGTTGTACAACATTGTTCAAATAACTTATACATATACGTGACATGCAAATACACACATTTTCATATACATATGCACATGATAATAGTAAATACACATTTACATAACATAAAGGAATAAATATCTAAAGCAATAATTACTTTAAAAAGCAAACATCAAATCAATCTTACACCACATCACATCACCACCTCCACCATTATCACCACCATCACCTGCGCCTCATCACCACATGGGAGGTGTTTGCTTGGGTAAGTAAGGATATGGTGGTTATTTCACTTCGAAGATATTTTCTTATCTTTCCCTATTCTCACTTATTCTTCACATTCATTCTTCTTCTTCTTCATTTTTGAGCTTTCTTATGCTCTTTAATGGCTTCTTTGGAAATCTCTCATCTTTCTCAAAACTTGAGAAAAAGTATGAGGGTTAAAAATAGTGGAAATGCTTAAGCACTAATCCACTGATTACTCTCTAATTTTTCAAAAGTTAACCAAATCTTCTCTAATTTCTTAAAAACTCTAGTATTATGCCTAAGTAATCATGAGAAGCATGATTAAAAAGTGGAACGAGGCATGGCCATGAGCTTTGGGTGTTAGGAGATGTTTGATGAAGCGTTGATTTGTTTGAATGTTGGTCGGAAGTATCGGTTTGGATTATGGTGATAAACTCTATATTTACATAAATTATATATTGGATGATATAATATGATTCTCTATGTTTGGTTTTGATGATTTTTAATCGTGTTTGTTTGCTTGTTTATAATTTGACCATCAATTATTGATTGTTTAATATGGTTGTTTTAACAAGTCACGTTACATACATGTCAAAAATCATAAAGGAAATAACTTTCCTTTTATTAATGAAATGGTATATATAAATTTTAAATCTCTTAAAAAAGGTTTAAAATGTTTTAATAATGTTTCACAAACACTATAAACACATTTGGTGAAATTTAAATAAGAAATGAAAAACAAGTCAAAACTAGGTGCATCGCGTAATGGTTGTTCATGATTTCACGCTGCAAAAATTAAATGAGTATATAAAGTGGGATATAGCTTAGAATTCTTTATAATAAGAATTTTCTAAACTATTATACCAACAGTTTTCAAAAGAAGGAAAAAGATCGACACTTTAATAAGTAGATTTTGAAATATAAGTAAAACAAGTTTTTGAAATAATCATGGTTTTGCAATTCGGAATCCAAATAATAATATTCCTAAATTTTAATATTTTTAAATGTTTTAAAAATATGGAAAAATAATTTTGTAAATCTCTCGAATTGTTTTAAAAGAGATTTGATTTATACAAATGTATTTACAAATGATAGAAAAGTCATTTTAGATAAACATAGCTTTTAATTAAGTGTGTTGAGAGATCATTAGCTTCTTCGATAGCTAATACTTTTCTTTCTCACTATAGAGTTAATGAATTGAGTATTCTAGATATTTAGTCAAAATTTGTGAATTTGACTCCAGGCGCCATTAAATCGTGTTGAATGGTTTGGAATCTAGAGTACATGTCTACTGTAGATTCATTTTGTTTCGTTTTAAATGATGAAAACTGATTTTGTAAAATTGAAATCTTAGTTTGTTTAACTTTGTTTGTGCCTTCGTGTGTAAAGGTACGCCAAATATCATATGCAGCATTACATGACATGACATGTGAAAATTCATTCATATCTAATGAACAAAACATAACATTCATAGCTTTGGCATTATTAGAAGCTGTGGTTTTTTGTGCATCATTCCATGTGTTCATAGCAGTGTCAGGTGCTTCATATTTATTTTGAGTGGCTAACCACATTTCTAATCCATTAGCTTCCATAAAGATTCTCGTACTTGTTGACTAATATGCATAGTTAGAACCATTAATGAGTAGGGGTCATGCTGTGGATTGACCTTCCTGAGAAATACTTGCCATATCAAAGTGATTCAAAAAATGTTGCCGTACTTTGTTTAAACCTTGCTCTCATACCAAATGAAAGTCAACAGGGTGGATTGTGTAGTGTATATGCAAGTATATGTGAGAAAATATATGATGCAACTAAAATAATATTAATCTAAGCAAATATAGAATAAGCACATCAGGATTTTATACTAGTTCGGACCTCCCATCCTACGTCCAGTCCCGAATCTCCCCTTCGGAATTGACTACCAAACACCCTCGCTTCGCCCGGAGGAATAGGTTTGGATACAAAAAGTTGTTCTTGTCAAATGTGTGTTCTATAACAAGGAGATTGACTAATTAGTACAAATTTTTCCACTATATATCTAGAGAGTATTGTCCGTGAAGAACTGAATATATGAAAGAGTGAAATACAAATATAGATTGCTAGAGATCAAGAATATATAATAGAGTATATAGTTAGAGAGAATACGTAAGTAAGTTGATTTGTTCTCTTAATTCTTGATTACATATATTGTTGTAGAGAGGTTCCTTGGGTAGTTACATCCATTAACTAGTGCTCTACAGTTGCTTATGTCGATGATGAAGAGTTGCGACGAAGAGAAGCAGAGATGTCTATTTGAATGTGGCAGTTGAAGTTTATTTTCAAAATCCAAGTTTGAAATTAGACGTCTGGAATATGTTTGAGACATCTGATACTACATATATTTTTGAATATAGTAGCAGATCAGACGTCTGAGTGCAATTCCCATACATCTGGTTCAGTTTATCAGTAGTTCTAGAGAACTGTTTCAGACGTCTAGCTTGTGCACGCAGACGTCTAATATTGTGCATATCAGCTTTTGTGCTCTTTTTCTTGTGCTTCTTTAATCCTATCGACTTATAGTCTCTTGTAGTGTTCTTTGAGCCTTGTTATTTTCTTTCTAGTGATGTTGCTCTAGCAAGTACCTGTATATATAAATATATATGTATATTCGATTTCCATTGTGTAGTTGTTGTTATCGAAACCGTAAATTTGATTTCCTAACAATTGTAGTACCTAGTTCCTTGGTATTATTTTAGAGTTACTCGATTTACATAATTTTCTAAAGTTAAAAAGAAATATATTATAATAAGTGAAGTTTGTAAATTTGGATAGTAAAAATAAACTACCTTTTAAATTCAATTGGTTTCTTTTATAAAAAAGATAGAAATATTTTGTAAATAAATATTTCGAAGTAATAAATTTTTATAAACAAAGGGATATGTTTATAAATGACATTTTTATAAATAAAAGTAATAAGTGCTATAAAGGAGATTTTATAAAGAAGTAGATTTTTGATTAGAACTTCATAAATGAAAGGTTTTCATAAACATTTTGGGAAGTTAATAAGTATGTTTTTTGTGCATAGATCATTTCATCGCACAATTTTGATCTAAGATTCAAGTATGGAACTTTGAGTTGTTTGCACCAGTCTGAACTATCACTTGGTTCTTGACAATGAATATCGACGAGGGTTTATGATTGGATAATTGACTTTTCTATCATAGTTGAGAGCTATGCAAGGAAGAGTAAAGTTTTGATTGTAAAGTTTGATCAGGGTCCGCACTAGAGGATCGGGGTATAATACTAATTCGAAAGCAAATTGGGGATTCGAATAGTAGATCGAATCAGATAATGCGTACGAATGATTTATATACATTGTACAAGAGTAAGTTTAAAAATATTTATTTTGGGCAAACACCTTCAGGTTTTTGTTCTGGTGTAATTTCGGGGACAAAATTCATTTAAGGGGGGAAGACTGAAATGACTTGCAAATTTAACACTTTGATAAATTTGATTTTTTTTAAATATTCAAATAAAAGGTTAATAGTACAAATAATATTGTTGTGCACAATAATAAATAATAGTAATCTTGTTTTGAATAACGAATAATAATGGAAATCTTATTTTGAATGGATATTTATAAAATATCTTCCTCGGGATTTATATTGATAAAATAGCCAAAACAAATTATCGATAAACGACTCTATAATTATCCAAAGTCGCAAATGGGACTAGATACTACACTCATTTTTAAATTTAAATACGAAGATGAAATAAAATAATTTATTTTTGAAAAATAAAATGTATTTATAGCATCATCAATAAGGTCATTATAATTAATAAATAATTAAGGATTTTAAATTAAGATTTTAAATTATAATAATTAATATCAATTCATAAAAAATTTACTAACAAATTTCCTAACTAAAACAAACATTTCAATTGCCATCAATTCACTTATCATAACCATGTTAGTCGCGAGTGATTTCTCACCTTTCATGGCTATAAAGGTGATAACAACACAAATGAATACGGAGTGGAGATCACAAGCTAAACAAAATCCAATCCAAAGTAATAACAAGATCAAAAGCAGTCCAAGATCCAAACAAAGCAATGATAAGAACAAGCTTGCAACAAATATGTTTCTTCTTTTCTTTTCTTTTTTGAAGAGAGAGGGAAGAGAAGAGGGGGCATAGGGTTCGTTCTATGCTTGCAAAGAGGTGTAATGCTCGGCCAAAGTGGATAGGTGGTGGTGGTCGACTTTGAATGATCGTCGATTTCACTAAAATCATACCTGAAAATAGGTCGTCTTCAAGAAAAGATTTGGACCGGAATATTACTCAATCTCTAAAAGTGACTAACTAGAAAGTTGTTGCAAATTATTTTCTCTCCGCTTTCAAAAAAAATCACTTAAATTTTTTTTCCTTTAGGAAGTTACGGTCAAAATAGACAGAGGTGTTTTCTGAGTTGAAAATCCAACTACGAAAACATTTTGAAAAGATTTGAGTTTTTCGCATATCAACTTAAGGAATCTGAAAAACTGATCTAAAAGAAAGTTGATGCCACTAGAAGAATAAATGTTCGAAAACAAAATGACATTATTTCGTGCAGAAATGAAGAATTTCCATGGTAATTAAAATAGGGAAGAAAGAGAGAGGAAGGAGATGAGAGGAGAGGGAAAGGAGAGGAGATTGGAATTTTAGTTTAGGAATTCAGGCAAAGGAAGAGGAGAGAGGAAGGAGAAGAATACAGAGAAGTTTTTCAAAGAAAAGAAATGAGGAAGTGAGAAAGATTGTACGTGCTTTATTTTATCAGAAGTGCCTATAGGTGAATGGGTAAGGCCCTTTAGTTCTAAGTGTCCATTAGTATCCCTAGGAAGCCTAATAGTCATTAGGAAGCCCAATTGCCAAAGTGGAAAACCCAAGAATCACTGTAAAGAGAATAACTCTAGAATTACAATAGGCGATGTAATGTGTACATGTACAAGGGAATACACTGTACATTTATGCGAGTTATTTCACAGTTAATTGCATATTTACAGTCCTAGAAGAACGATTTTGACGAAACGAAAAGTGGAATCCCTCTTAGAATTAAGTCCAGATTTTTTCCAATGATAAAATTTAAATTTTAAAACTTATAAATTTTCAACTAAAATTAAATTTGATTAAGTTTGACCAAAAGTTGACTTTTCATGAAATTTTCCATTTGAATGTTGAGTACACTTGAATCAGATTTGAATAATTTTATTTTCAAAACTAACATTTTTAGTTTGAATATAACTGATTGTAAATTAAATATGAAACTGAAATAAATGTCAAATTCTACAACAATAAATTTAGTTTGAATTATTCATAAAAAATGTTAAATCATTCAACTTCAGTTTAATGATATTCAACTTTTACTGTTACAATCACTTTATGCTGACTATTTTCACTATTTAACATGTGTAACTTTTGTTTGAATTCAAGTCTTCTATTCTTATAAAATTACACTAAAAAAACGATCATTTTTTAATCACAACTTTGTTTTGTTTCCGTTACGATGTTTAAATCTAATTTAACACAAATGGATGATGCTCATTGTAACATCCCTGGATTTTTTTCCAGGATAATTTGATAATTAATTTAATTTTTGAAATTGAATTGTGAATTTAATTATGAATTAATTAGAAAATTTTTAGAATAGATAAATTTTTTTTGGATTATAAATAGAATTTGATTTGGAATTTAAAAATAAGTATTTATAAATAGAAATAAAAGTGGATTTATTTATTCTATATTTCCAAAGGACTAATATATATGGATATATAATTATTTATTTGTAATTAATAACTTTTCAAATCAATTGTTTTAAAAATTGTATTAGTACAAAATAGAATGTAAGGAAACTAAATAAAATCTTGTTTTCTAAATTTTAGCAAATATATTTTAAATTTTAAATTTGAAAATTATACTTTGAATTAATGTGGTAAATTTTTAACTACTATTTAAAGGATAACTTCCAATATGATATTAAACAAGGTTAATAAAAAGTTTTAAATATATATACACACATACACATATGCAAAATATTAAAATAAAAAGAGTTTAAAATAAAAATTATAAATTTAATCAAGACAAGGTTTAAAACATAATCTAAATTACATTGGACATTTGTAAGAAAAATTTAAAAACATGATTTGTAAATTAAAAATAGAATAGGGTTTAAAAACAAAATTTGTAAATTAATTTTGAGTAAAAGGATTTAAACATAAAATGGATAGTTAAGACATTTGTAAGCATTTCAATAAAAGAATTAACAAGTGTAAAATAAATAAACATCAATGATACAAGTGGCAAGCAAATTTCTTTTCTTTGGATCTAAAAATTATAAAATATGAATAAGAACTAAATTCATAACACATATGTAAGAGAAGAAAACTAATTCTCAGTTCATAATTTTTAAAACCCGAGAAACAAATTCGAAAACAAAACACACTCTCATAAAGAAATCACAAACCAGATCAAATTTTTCAACTCGTTTCAAACTGAAAACAAGATAATTTAAGAGCAAACAACATGAACTTGTGAGAGAATAATGCTAAGTGATCAACTCAGTATTTCGAGAACCTAGAATCAGAGATTAAATAATTGAAGCAAGCATACAGATTGTCAAGCAACATCAAAACAGATTTGGAAATAAGCAATGCAACAGATCAAAGATAAGGCTTTGAAATCAATTCCAGATCTTCACAAAACAAACCTGAAAAATCTCAGGTAAATTTTAACATTATAGCTTAGTAAACTTATGATTTCCAGATCAAGTTTTTAACAATAAAATGAATTCAGAAAATTTGCAGATGTGTTTTATAAAAAGAATTACCAGTGAGCAAGGATCTCTGAAATGAATTGACTTAAGTAAAATTCTTTTAAAAAAAAGGTTTGAATTTAATGAATGATTAATAACAAAACAAGGATCTAAGTAATATAATTAGTCTAAGTTGCAGATCTAAGCTTCAAAAAGATTAAAGAAGAAAATAAAAATTCCAGTTCCAGATCACTTCATCCCCAGGCTCTGTTCTTCAATCATGAAGGTGAGCAAACTTACTTTTGTACCAATTTTTTTTTAGTCTGTGATGTTATATAATGTGCATGTTGTTTAGATTTGAATGGAATGAATATATACAAATCATGTGTGCATAATTGAAACAGGGGTATACCCTCTGTTGTTTTACAGTTTCAAAAGAAAAAAAATCTAAATTCCATTCCCTAATTCGTTTCAGGCATTGTTGTACAAACAAAAATAATTTAGATTTGTAAGGTCTACATTCTAAAAATAGTTACAGGTCCAATTTGTTTATAAACTATCTGGGAGTGTGAATATACAGTAAAAATGTTTCAAAACAGGAAAATTTATAATCTAGATTCCCAGATTTGATTATGCACATGGGATTGAAATTTAAAACGATGAATTTTAATGAATAAAGTTAAGTTTTTAATTTGGTACTGATTGTGGGATCTGGGTTTTGAACTAAATCATGTTTTCGTCAATTCTAAATGATCAAGGGGAAATCGAGCTATGGGGTTGATGTTGGAGGAAGTTTAAGTAATGAAGTTTACTGGAAAAATAGTCAATGATTTTTTTAGATGCTCATGAAGGTTCGTCGATGGGGTTTTAGGGTTTAAGAACCCATAATTGCTGATGTATTCTTCGACTTCGGGTGGTGACAAACGTTGATCGAAGCCGTTTGGTCTGTTTGGAATCAAAGCGGGGAGGCTTGGCGTGGCTCCAGTCATGTTTGCGTGATTCACGATGGTCGGGGCACGGTGATACGAGAGTTTTCTGATGAAGGATGGTCTTTGGGTTGCAGCTGAGGGCTCGATTTGTTTCAACGATTCAATTGAGGTTGTCGAGTAGCTCGATGTTGTGAGGACGTCGTTGCCGATTTGCTGGGCGTCACGATGGTGGCCGGAGGTGATGGGGCTTTGTGTGCAGGTGCACGCGTGAAACTTGTACCTGGGTTTGTGAAGTGGGGAAGAAGAAGAAATTTTCCTAGTAGTTCATGTGATTCTCGAGTTTGGCTCGAGAGAGTAACGGCGTGTCTCGAGTCTCAACTCGAAGTAGGTTTTAGGTGTTTAAGTAAAGTACTTAGGAAAAATTTTCAAGTTGAAATTTTGGTCACTCGTGTAACTTGAGGAAAAACCCAAAGTAATGGAGCTTTGAGCTCGGGTATGACTCGAAGCAGCTGATAATTTCCTCAAGTCAGCACGTAAGCGGTTTGAAATTTTAAGGAAATTCAAGGTTTGAAAATAAAACTTGTTAAATTAAAATTCTCTTCAATGTTTAAAAGTTCTTAAGTTTTAAAATAGTAAGGAGTTTTTTTTAAATAATTGTTTTAAATTAACCCGAATTTAAATGGTTTAAATAAATTGATTTTAATTTAAAGGGTATCTATTTAATAATGTATAAGGAAATAATTATTGAAAAGGATGTTTTAAAGTGGTTAAACTAATTTTCAAAGTCGCGTTAACATACTAGTTAAGGGGAAATAATTATTATTTGAAGTGTTTAATATAAGTAATTAAAGTAAATTAACTAATAACTCGAGTTAATAAATCAAGTAATTAATGATTAAATGAAAATAGTAATTACTTGGTGAAAGCAATTAAGGGCCAATTAATTTAGATAATGATTTAATTAATAAAGGATTATGTATTAATTAAAGGTTAATCGATTATAATTAATTAAGTAATTAAGATAAATCGATTTCTAATTTGGAATTAATTAAGCAATTAATTAAGATTAATTAATTGTAAATTAAGGGTTAATTAGTAATTAATTAAGGAATGGTAAATTTTTAATCAAGTTTTTATTAATGAATAATTAAAGTTATTAATTAATAATTAAAAGGTAATTAATTAATTAATTAAAGATTAATTAATTGATAATGAGGGTAATTAAGAAGTGATAAATTAATTAAATGATTGTGATAAATTAATTAATGATTGGTTAGGCAAAGTAAATTGAATTATTCTTAAATAATTGATTTAATTTGAATTAATTAAATTGATTTAAAATTTGAATTTGAGATATATTTGCTTATGAATGATTGTATTACCTTGCATTGATTGTTATCTCTGGACTGTAATATTCTGTGACGTAAGATATGCTGTGTATTGATCTGTGATATGTTTTCGGTGTAAATACCCTTGGCCGTAAAACGACATTTGAAATTCGATGCGACAGGGAGTCGGATTCCAGTTGGTTATCTGAAACCCACGTCGAATCATATTAGTGAATCCTTATTATGGATAAATTTACTTCATCTATGAATTTGTGAATGAAGATAAGCGTTATAGCTTATACCTCTTATCGATGTTGCTGCACTTTGATCAGTGATGTGATGACTTTTGTTGCACTATTGTGTGTAAACCCCTGGACTACACTATACACATACAAATATGGATTGAACGTGGAAATCGGTTAAGTCACAGATTTTTAAAATAAACTTTGAATTTAAATTTTTAAATTCAAATAGTTTTTGGAAATAAATTAATTTTAATATGGAAAGCTTTGAAAAGGTGTTTTAAGAATGAAAGTTATTTTGAATAACTAATATAGATTTGGAATTTGAATAATTTGATTTAAATTGGAATTCAATATCCAGAATTGAATTCTATATTCGGTATTTATGATTTAAAAGGGGTATACAAGCTTATATAAATTTAAACATTTTAAAGAATGTTGTTTTGGGAATTTGAATTAACCCAAGAATTTTAAACCTGTATAAATGAAATCGGGTTTTCTAAAATAAAATTGTTTGATTTCAAATGATAAAAGCTTTTACATAAGTAATGAATTTCCAATTCATAAAAAAATTCAAGTTTGAATTGGAATAGTTTTCCAAGTTATAAATGAATCTTTGGAAATAACTTTGAAAGCTATAAAATGAGTCTTTGATTTAAAGTCCCGATGAGTTAATCCAATTTGGAATTTAATTGTTTTGAAAAGCTATGAATGAATCTGTGTGACAGATTGATGAACCTTGTTTTAAAATTGAAAGGGGTCTTAAAAGCGAATCTTTTGTTTAAAAGATTTAAATGTGGAAATTGTTTAAACCATTTAAGATTTTGAAAATGAATCTTTTTGTTTAAAAGATTGGAAATGGTGTGATTTGTTTTAACCATTTGAATGAAAGGTTTTGGGTTTTAAGTTGTGACTTAACTAAGACCCTATATCCATATGTTTTTAAATATTGCGCTCACTATTCGGTTTAGCCGGGAGAGGACCTTTGTGTCATATAGCCCATTCCGAATATGTGATACGACGTTATGGATAACATTTGAAGACCGGTGGTGAAGACCGGGTGTTTGCGAGAATGATAGGATGACCTATCGATTGTCTCTGCACTGAGTAGCAACGGTATAGAGATTTCCGAAGTGATGGGAAGTCCGATCGAGATTGTGAATACTCGGATTGCAAGGGCTTCTTCGGAAGTGCCTTCGGTTCTGTTCGAACCCAGAATAGACTTGTATGGATGTGTGTCTGACGTTACACTTTGAGATGTAAAAACAGTTTCTATCAAATACATTTCTGTTTGGTGGCGGAGATTTATTCTCTTAGCTTAACACCCTTCTCTGAGAGTACGACCTCGGAGGTTATGTTATTGATGGTTACTAGTGATACGTTCCCAATTTGGTAATGTGGCATACGAAGTGTTGCTGATCATTTGTTGATCGAAGCATGGCTTTTGTGAAAAGCGTAGCTTTATGGATGAGACTGCATCAGGACCTCACACCCCGGAAATGGTCGAAACAGGAAAGATGCAGCAAGGTTTCAGGGGTAGCGCCCCTAGGGTATGACCATTCCTTCTGGAAAAGGGCAGTATCATGGTATGGAGCCATGATACTTACTCGTGTGAACATTGTATATTTATTACCGTGTGATGTTGTTGTTGGAGGGCCCTCGGATGAAAGGTCCCAAAGGACCGGGGGTGGCATATCTTAGGTTTTATTCCCCGAGAAGGGGGTAGCCAGCCTTGTGTTAGCAGAGAACGAAGGTTAGTTCTCGGGACGTCCCTCCAGAGGCGTACCCATGTGGTAATGGGAAGTTCCTTGGCCTGACCATTTGTTGGAAAATCCAAAGAAACAATACGCGCCCAGTACGGTTTTAGTTGTATAACCTGCCATTTACTTATGGTGGTCACCATTGTTTGGATGGTAGCTATAATAGGCATAGTACGAAATGTCAATGTTGGCTAAGATTAATATTATACTTTCGAAATGTTTCCCACTATGCACTTATGTTAATAATATCAAAGGATTTCGCGTGTTAAGCATTTTTGACTGTCATAAGGAGAAATCTCCTCTAAGTCTGCGTTTGCATTGTGTGTGTAGTGGGAGGCCTTATGACAGTTTCATTTTCAAAAAACATTACGGATTTCAATGTTTAAAATCTTTTGTTTGTTTTAAAGATAAAACTGTTTTGTTTGCTCATACCAGTCCCATGACTGACTCGGAGTTTATTGTTCCCTTCCTAAACTCTAGGTGCCCAAAATTTTCCACACGGGCAGTCTAGAGTTGGGTATTTCAGATAGTACATGGTAGATATCGATTTGATATCCTTCAGCTTTCTCTTTGGAATTCTTTGGAATCTTTGGATTCGTGGATGGGACTTGCTCAGCTTGGTGAACAGATGGTGGTTCGAGCTTGTGATTTTGGAGTTGGCTTTGGAGCATTGGATTTGAGTTGCAGTTGTTGTTTGGAGTTTTGGTTCCGCTGCTTGTTCATTTTGTTTTTCCGCCGTTGTTTATTGTCTCTGATAGACTGTATCATATTGTATCAGTGTTGTTCCATATTTGGATATTATATTCATTGGAATTGTATATGATATTCGTTTCTTTTTCTTCTGCTGCGTTGTTAAACTTAATTGTGTTATAAGCTCCGGCGACTCGGGTTTGAACGATTAAATCTGCGACATTCGAGTACGATGTAAAGTATGGATGTCGATTTTTGAACGCGAAAAATCCGTGCCATCACATTTGGTATCAGAGCTGAAGGTTGAAACTTTAGCTCAGGAGTATAACACATTAACTCATTAGAGATAGGGTGAAGTATACCCTAGAATGAGTAATCCCTAAGATATCCATTCGAATGCCTCAATAAATTCTCGTACTATCCACTGATAGTGTGTATGAGGGGAAAAAGAGGACGAGATAGGGGACAGGGGAGTACCACTACAAATGATCTGTACTCTGTAATAGAGGAAACAACTTTCTCTATCAATCTCGTTTGATTCATCTTTTCAATTCTTTAATGATTCCTAGTAGATCCAGGAAGAAGCTTTTATATATTTGCATGGGACACAAACTCCAGATGGGTTAGAATTGTTTGCTTGGATGAATTGTTTGCTTTGGTTGCTATGGTTGGTAGGTATATTTTGGTTGTTTAAACTAAAATTTTGGGATTGTACCCATATATCTGTTTATTCTGTTGGGTCCAGATATATTCTACGAGTGGTTAGTTATCCCTTCGAGCTAACCAATGCTCTACATACTTCGTAGATTTGGTGACCCGAGTATCTTGATTCGTTCTTATATCCATTATTGATATTCTGATTTGGGAAGCCAAATGCAGAATAGATATTCAATTTTATCTGAAAAGATATTTCTCTGTCTTTCATCCGTTCTTTGTTGTCTCCCTTATAAATTTCCAGGACGAAATTTTATTAAGGGGGGAATCTGTAACATCCCTGGATTTTGTCCAGGATAATTTGATAATTAATTTAATTTTTGAAATTGAATTGTGAATTTAATTATGAATTAATTAGAAAAAATTTAGAATAGATAATTTTTTTTTTGGATTATAAATAGAATTTGATTTGGAAATTAAAAATAAGTATTTATAAATAGAAATAAAAGTGGATTTATTAATTCTATATTTCCAAAGGACTAATATATATGGATATATAATTATTTATTTGTAATTAATAACTTTTCAAATCAATTATTTTAAAAATTGTATTAGTATAAGATAGAATGTAAGGAAACTAAATAAAATCTTGTTTTCTAAATTTTAGTAAATATATTTTAAATTTGCAAATTATACTTTGAATTAATGTGGTAAATTTTTAAATGCTATTTGAAGGATAACTTCCAATATGATATTAAACAAGGTTAATAAAAAGTTTTAAATATATATATACACATACACATATGCAAAATATTAAAATAAAAAGAGTTTAAAATAAAAATTATAAATTTAATCAAGACAAGGTTTAAAACATAATCTAAATTACGTTGGACATTTGTAAGAAAAATTTAAAAACATGATTTGTAAATTAAAAATAGAATAGGGTTTAAAAACAAAATTTGTAAATTAATTTTGAGTAAAAGGATTTAAACATAAAATGGATAGTTAAGACATTTGTAAGCATTTCAATAAAAGAATTAACAAGTGTAAAATAAATAAACAGCAATGATACAAGTGGCAAGCAAATTTCTTTTCTTTGGATCTAAAAATTATAAAATATGAATAAGAACTAAATTCACAACACATATGTAAGAGAAGAAAACTAATTCTCAGTTCATAATTTTTAAAACCTAAGAAACCAATTCGAAAACAAAACACACTCCCATAAAGAAATCGTAAACCAGATCAAATTTTTCAACTTGTTTCAAACTGAAAACAAGATAATTTAAGAGCAAACAACTTGAACTTGTGAGAGAATAATGCTAAGTGATCAACTCAGTAAATCAAGAACCTAGAATCAGAGATTAAACAATCGAAGTAAGCATACTGATTGTCAAGCAACATCAAAACAGATTTGGAAATAAGCAATGCAACAGATCAAAGATAAGGCTTTGAAATCAATTCCAGATCTTCCCAAAACAAACCTGAAAAATCTCAGGTAAATTTTAACTTTATAGCTTAGTAAACTTATGATTTCAATATCAATTTTTTAACAATATAACGAATTTAGAAAATTTGCAGATGTGTTTTATAAAAAGAATTACCAGTGAGCAAGGATCTCTGAAAAGAATTGAGCTAGGTAAAATTCTTTTAAAAAAAAGGTTTGAATTTAATGATTGATTAATAACAAAATAAGGATCTAAGTAATAGAATTAATCTAAGTTGCAGATCTAAGCTTCAAAAAGATTAAAGAAGAAGAAAAAAATTCCAGTTCCAGATCACTTCATCCCCAGGCTCTGTTCTTTAATCATGAAGGTGAGCAAACTTACTTTTGAACCAATTTTTTTTTAATCTATGATGTGATATAATGTGCATGTTTTTTAGATTTGAATGGAATGAATATATACAAATCATGTGTGCATAATTGAAACAGGGATATACCCTCTGTGGTTTTACAGTTTCAAAAGAAAAAAAAAATCTAAATTCCATTCCCTGATTCGTTTCAGGCTTTGTTGTAAAAAAAAATAGTTTAGATTTGTAAGGTCTACATTCTAAAAATAGTTACAGGTTCAATTTGTTTATAAACTATCTGGGAGTGTGAATATACAGTAAAAATGTTTCAAAACTGGAAAATTTATAATCTGGATTCCCAGATTTGATTATGCACATGGGATTGAAACTTAAAACGATGAATTTTAATAAATAAAGTTAAGTTTTTAATTTGGTATTGAATGTGGGATCTGGGTTTTGAACTAAATCAGGTTTTCGTCAATTCCAAATGATCAAGGGGAAATGGAGCTTTGGGGTTGATGTTGGAGGAAGTTTAAGTAATGAACTTTACTGGAAAAATAGTCTGTGATTTTTTTAGATGCTCATGAAGGTTAGTCCATGGGGGTTTTAGGGTTTAAGAACCCATAATTGCTGCTGTATTCATCGACTTTGGGTGGTGACAAACGTTGATCGAAGCCATTCGGTCTGTTTGCAATCAAAGCGGGGAGGCTTGGCATGGCTCCAGTCATGTTTGCGTGATTCACGATGGTCGGGGCATGGTGATACGAGAGTTTTCTGATGAAGGAATGTCTTTGGGTTGAAGATGAGAGCTCGATTTGTTTCAACGATTCAATTGAGGTTGCCGAGTAGCTCGATGGTGTGAGGACGTCGTTGCCAATTTGCTGGGCATCACGAAGGTGGCCGGAGGTGATGGGGCTTTGGGTGTAGGTGCATGCGTGAAACTTGTACCTGGGCTTGTGAAGTGGGGAAGAAGAAGAAATTTGTCTGGTAGTTCGTGTGATTCTCGAGTTTGGCTCGGGAGAGTAACGGCGTGGCTCGAGTCTCAACTCGAAGTAGGCTTTAGGTGTTTAAGTAAAGTACTTAGGAAAAATTTTCAACTCCAAATTTTGGTCACTCGTGCAACTTGAGGAAAAACCCGAAGTAATGGAGCTTTGAGCTCGGGTTTGACTCGAAGCAGCTGATAATTTCCTCGAGTCAGCATGTAAGCGGTTTGAAATTTTAAGGAAACTCAAGGTTTGAAAATAAAACTTGTTAAATTAAAATTCTCTTCAATATTTAAATGTTCCTAAGTTTTAAAATAGTAAGTATTTTTTTGAAATAATTTTTTTAAATTAACCTAAATTTAAATGGTTTAAATAAATTGATTTTAATTTAAAGGGTATCTACTTAATAATGTATAAGGAAATAATTATTAAAAAGGATGTTTTAAAGTGGTTAAACTAATTTTCAAAGTCGCGTTAACATATTGGTTAAGGGGAAATAATTATTATTTGAAGTGAATTATTTAATATAAGTAATAAAAGTAAATCTACTAATAATTCGAGTTAATAAATCAAGTAATTAATGATTAAATGAAAATAATAATCATTTGGTGAAAGCAATTAAGGATCAATTAATTTAGATAATGATTCAATTAATAAAGGATTATGTACTAATTGAAGGTTAATTGATTATAATTAATTAAGTAATTAAGATAAATTAATTTCTAATTTGGAATTAATTAAGCAATTAATTAAGATTAATTAATTGTAAATTAAGGGTTAATTAGTAATTAATTAAGGAATGGTAAATTTTTAATCAAGTTTTTATTAATGAATAATTGAAGTTATTAATTAATAATTAAAGGGTAATTAATTAATTAATGAAAGACTAATTAATTGATAATGAGGGTAGTTAAGAAGTGATAAATTAATTAAATGATTGTGATAAATTAATTAATGATTGGTTAGGCAAAGTAAAGTGATTAATTCTTAAATAATTGATTTAATTTGAATTAATTAAATTGATTTAAAATTTGAATTTGAGATATGTTTGCTTATGAATGATTGTGTTACCTTGTATTGATTGTTATCTCTGGACTGTAATATTCTGTGACGTAAGATTTGTTGAATATGCGCTTATATGATTTTTGTTTGCTGATAATAAACATATATACATTCATTTAAATGTATTTGTTAGTGTACTATTTTATTTTTCATAGATTAAATAAATATTGTTGAATAAAATAAATTACACAGAATTTAAATTCAAACAGAAATTTTATTCAAACAAATATTTATTACATTTTTGAATAGTACAAATTCAAGCTCTCACTATACATATACAATTTTGATTCTAGTTACATCACAAATTCAATTTACATAAATTCCTCACTACATGTCACTCACACTCATAGTTTATCTTCAACTTCATTCCAGTTAGAATCCAGCATTTGAGAAATCTGCAAAAATATTCACTAACGCGGTAAAATTGAAAAAGAAATATTTTTGCAATATAAAATGAAATACGATTTTTGAAAATATGATTTGCCTCAGCTATTTGGGTTGTTCGTCATCATTTACATTTGAATTCATCACACACGAACAGTGTGACATGCACAGTGTATCACTGTACATGCGACAAGGCCGTGCACATCGATATACACTTGATGATGCTACAGGGACAGGTGAGCACAGGTCAAACCCAAATGAAAAGCCAGGTTCAACTCACGTGCAATATATTTAAAATCACGATACGAGCACAAGGTCAAACCTGAGTTTTGAAACTGGATTCAACTCAAGTGAAATTTCAAAAATCAACATGAAAGGATGCAAAGACTAGAAGTACAAACTGAAGACTGCAAGAAGTATGCAATTCGAAGTGATATAACAGCAAATACCACAATATCAAGTTCAAGTCAGACCAACAGCTACATGATGCAAACAACATGAATGCCTCAAGCAATGAACAACAGAATGCATCCAGAAAACAAAGTAACTCAAGCAAGTGCAGTGTACATGAGTGCAACCTTAAAGGGGTGTAAACACATGCAAAGACATGAATACAACTACAGGTACAAGGCCAGAAGTTCAAGTGAGTGCACAAAAGACATGATATCACAGCAAACTTGCAGATCAAACATAATGGACTACATGCACAGACCAAAGAGACAATATGAACAAGTGACTCAGGCAAATACACATGAAGACCAACAACAAACCCAAATGAAGACCACAAGTATACAACAACTCCAAGCAGTGACAAAAGTGCAGATAGATTTGGAGAAATGACACAGCAAAAATGGAATCAACATGAATATCACAAGTATGATCAGTGGTACATATGCAAGCTCGAGCACAAAATATAGAAACTGCACCAATGCAAATCAAAACAGTGTACAACTCACATGTACACCATGATATCAAGTATCAGTGAAACAGAGATATGCTACAAGATGGTCAGCCACCATAATGATAAAAATGTCATGCTCAATGCAACACAGTGGCAACCACAAAGTGCAATAACAAATTCAGTGAAGCCCAAAGTCAATGCCGAGAAACAATGTATACAAATGATCAGGTCAAAATGAAGCAAATTACTGAATCAAATGCACCAGAAACATGGGAACACAACAAACACACAAGCCAATCCTAACAGCATCAATGTAACATGAACCAGAGCCAAGAATACATGTACTCGAGGCAATATGCACAAGTGAAAAACTAAACTGGCACAGCAGTTCATACAACATATACAAGACAGAAGAAGCCATGGTCAATGCAAAGCAAATGCGAAGTTACAGTGAAATCCTACAAGTCAAGTCAACAGCAGATACATGAAAAATGCAAATGCAAACAGCAGAGTAATAAACACAAAGATGGCCAGATGAAGTCAAAGCCGTAATACACAGTAAAGCCGAAGTCAGAATTCAACGAAAATATATGTTTTTGAAAAAGTCAAAGCAAAGGAAAAAGAGGAAAGTTTCTGCCGTATCAAACAAGGGAAAATCGAACGCTACAAAATCAAGGCCGTGCGCATCAAGTTGAAAACATATCAGGAAAGCCATGCGCATCAGGTAATCAAAAATTAGGAAAGTGTAAATGAATACGAGCAAATTCAAGTGTCTCAAATTCATATAAATATCAAACCCAAAATTCATCATCGGCATCGAGTTCGAATACGAGAAATCATAAAAGCACAAATAGAAAATTACGTACCGAAGCAACAGTGAACTCGATGAAAGGAGCAGCTGCGAATGAGTGCAAGCAACACAAACCAGAGAATCGATCATCATAGAAGCCGCGAGCAAGAGCAACACCATAAAATCGAATTTGAAGAAAGCCCCAATTTGGATCGATAGCACAAAACCCTAATTGTTGAAGAGGAACGAACAAGAATAGAGAGTCGACATTGATAAAAGAAAATAACAGGGCCGCGTTTTTTTTCTTGAGTGATAATACTTTGGGACGGTTATATTTTAAAGGCTTTTGGCTATTAGGGTTTTGGGTTTAATTGTTTTTTATTTGTTGTTTTTACTTTTTGAGTCAAAGTATTGGTAAATCACCACCTAGGTTGTAGGTAGTGTCAGATTGTCTAGTTAGAATTAGTTCAGTGAGCAGGGTGTGCGAGTTTGCAAAACTCTATAGGCGGGAGCAGGGTGTGCGAGTTTGCAAAACTCTATAGGCGGAAGCAGGGGTTGCGAGTCTATTAGAGTGTTTGTAAGCGCGAGCAGGGTTTGCGAGTCTGTTAGAGTGTTTGTAAGCGTAAGACTATTTAATTCTAATAGAAATCTGGGAATGCAGCAGTAGGCAGGGGTTGCCGAAGCTGGGTAAATTTTGTGTGTGATTTACTTTTCAGCTTATTTATTTCTGCAGTTTGTTTCTGTGTTTAAATTGAGAAAATTTGCTATAACCTTATTCACACCCCCCCTCTAGGGTTAATCTAGATCCTACAAGTGGTATCAGAGAACGGTATTTTTCTTTAACTCTAGAGTCATGAATTCATCAAATAACGCTTTTTCTGAGGGGCAATCTATTGTTAGGCCACCCATGTTTGATGGGAATGATTATGCTTATTGGAAAGTTAGGATGGGTATTTATCTTAGTTCTGTTGATTATGATGTTTGGGACATTATTGAAACTGGCTTTAAATCTCCCACTATAACTGTTGGTGATACTGAGATTCCTAAACCTAAGGATAGGTGGGATGCTAATGATAAGAAATTAAAAAATACAAATGCTAAAGCCATGAATGCTTTGATCTGTGCTCTTGATAAGTCTGAATTTAATAGAATTTCTCATTGTAAAACTGCACAGGAAATTTGGCATACCTTGGTGGTGACACATGAAGGAACTTCTCAAGTCAAGGAGTCTCGTCTAGCCCTATTCAGCAATGAATACGAGAACTTTTTGATAGACAAAGGCGAGAGCATAAAGGACATGTTTGGACGCTTTTCAACTTTGGTATACAACGCTAGAGCACTTGGGAAGGCATTCACGGAGGTAGAGCTTGTGAGGAAGGTGCTATGAGTCTTACCGATGAACTTTGAGACAAAAGTCACGACAATACAAGAATCGAAAGATCTGAGTAAACTAAGCATGGAGGAGTTGAGCTTGAGATAAAATCAAAGGAGGAACGCAACAACTCCGAACCAAAGAAGAAGACGATTGCCTTAAAGAGCAAAGAAGAGAGCGATGAAGAAGAAGAAGATCCAATTGAAGAGCTTGCAATGGATGTCAATAATCTTAGAAAATGGTCAAGATTCAAGCCACGCAAGAAGAAAACAAGTGGTAATAGGCCAAAAGATTCTGACAATTTTGATAATGAACTGACGTGCTTTAACTGCAACAAGCCTGTCCACTTCAAACAAGAATGCCCGCTTCTCAAATACTACCAAGGAAAGAAAAAGAAGAAAAAGGCCTTTGCAGCAACTTGGGATGATGAAGAAGGAGAGGAAGTTTCGAATAATAGCTCAGAGGAGGCTAACCTGTGTCTTGTGGCAAAATCAAATTCAGAAGCAAGCTCAGAGGAATCTAGTGAGGTAGGTGACTATTCTTATAAAGAACTTGTTTTTATGTGTCTTGATCTTACTAAAGTAGTTGATACTCTTGAATCTAAAATTGAAAAACTGAAATTTGATAGGAGAGAACTTGCTCGTTAAAATTTTGGGTTAGAAACTGAACTTGAAAATATTCAAAACCTAGAATGTAAAAAATGTAAAATTTTAGATTCGGAATTATCAAGACTTAAGAATAGCTTTGAGAATCTTGAAAAAGAAAACTTGAGTCTTAAGGAAATCATTGACGCTAGGAAAAAGGATTTTATAAATAGATGCACCTCACTTGTCACTGAAAACACAACACTCAAAACCAAAGTCCAAAATCTTGAGAAATCTCTGAATAACTTTTCAAGAGGAGAAAAATCATTCAACATGTTATTGGGAAATCAAATTTTTGCTAACAACAGAAAAGGACTAGGCTTTGGAAAAACACAAGTTGATGGTAATGCATAAGGTAAGAGTGTCTTTGATAGATGTGAAATAATTGGACATCGTGTTGAAAATTGGAGTCATAGGAACAAGAACACAAAATTTATACAAGTTTGGGTTCCTAAGAATTCTACAAAAAAAATTCATGTCTATTGGAACAAGAATGAAATGACAAAACAAGTTTTGGTTCAAAAGGGTTTGTTTATTCACAATGCTTTAGCCACTAACAATCATGGACCTATAAAAACAAATAGGTCACAAAAATCTTTCATCGTGTAGGTATGGTGGCAGGCTAAGGAACAACAACAGTGTTTTCTAGATTTTGGCTGTTTCAGAAACACAACGGGCAACAAAGAAAAGTTCCTTAGCCTAGTACAAAGGTGACAGAATCACAATGGGCAACCACGAAAAATTATCGTAAAGGTAAAACAGGTGAAGGTGCATTAAATGTGATAATCTGCACCGTATTCTGAATGAAATCAGCCAATATTGAGATGTTGTAAAGAGAAGATTTTTTGATTCTGACTTGTTCGACATAGTTGGCCAATTATATTTATGCAAAAAACACTATTCTTTGAATTACTTCATACATATATGTTTGGATTAAACATAGTGTTTTGTTGGATGATAATATTTTTTTTCGGCTAACTCTATATTCACGGTTTTCTGATTATTTACATGCTTCAATTCAAATTCAAGAATGCTGTAAAAATTGAGTTTGAGTTTTGATGCACGCTTCATGGTCTAGTCAATCAAATTTAGTTAGTGAATTTTTTAGTGAAAAAGAAATCCAGATGCAGATTACACTGGTAATCTAGTTGATAGAAAAATTACTAGTTGAACGTGATTTTTGAGACATTTAGTAACTGCATCGTTTTCAAAGAAAATATCTGCATACTTTTCATTTCGAATAATTTTCAATTAGCAGAATTTTTTTTCTCATATAACCCCTTCGAGAAAATAATTGTTGACCATATTTTCAGATTAGTCATTTTTATTTGATTTTAAATGACAAATTTTGACTAATCTGACTCCCTACTAATTATCAAAAAGATAAATAGTGATTGAAAAGGTGATAAGTGTTGATATTTAACATACATTACTCAAGAGAGTATATTTGGAAAATTTCTTTAGGAATTCAAACAAGAGTTATAAAACTTTTTGTTGGGTAAAGATTCCATGACCATTTCTATATCTATCATATTTCTATTGACCATCGTTTTTCAAAAATTCAATATAGCTTGTCGATATGTGGTACTATAATCAGGGATCATTTTTTTTTCATTTCATATTTTTTTGTAAAAATAAATAATATCCAAAGTATTCACTCTCATTTAAAAGTCCTCACGGTTATGCATGGGTGAATTACTTGGATTTTTGATTATGTGCTTCCATGCTCATTTAAAAGTCCTTACGGTTATGCATGTATGGAACACATATCAGAATTAATTGATTAAATAGACAAGTTGATTCTAATCCCATTTAAAAGTCCTCATGGTCATGCGTGGTTAGAAGATACTTGATTTCATTTTTTAAAATTAAATTGGAATACTGCTAATCTCATTTAAAAGTCCTAACGGTTATGCATGATTAGTAGATATTCAAATTCCTGATATAAATGTACCACAATTTGATACATTTGTATGATTTTATATTAGAACATCATTTCCATTCTTTCTAAAAGTGGAATATGCGCCTAACAAGGGTAGTTATGATTTTTGTTTGATTTTTATTGAAGTTTAATATTTATATTCAATTTGAGTTTAATGTTGGATTAATATCAATCACTTTATCTCTATTTTTCTCTAACACTATTATTCTTTTGCTGATAACAAAAGGGGGAGAGAAAAGTTAAGATTTTGTCAAATAAAATCAAGCAAAGGTCAAATAATTTTCCATTTGCATATAGGCTTATTTATATATTTCTATTTATATGCGTATATGTAGGGGGAGCATCATGTAGAGAGGAAGCATTTAAATAGGGGGAGCCCTTAGAGCATATCATTGATCAAATACATTTAACACAGTCAAAATCTTAAATATATGTTTGTTATCATCAAAAGGGGGAGATTGTTGAATATGCGCTTATATGATTTTTGTTTGATAATAATAAACATATATACATTCGTTTAAATGTATTTGTTAATGTACAATTTTATTTTTCATAGATTAAATAAATATTTGTTGAATAAAATAAATTACACAGAATTTGAATTCAAACAGAAATTCTATTCAAACAAAAGTTTATTACATTTTTGAATAGTACAAATTCAAGCTCTCACTATACATATACAATTTTGATTCTAGTTACATCACAAATTCAATGTACATAAATTCCTCACTACATGTCACTCACACTCATAGTTTATCTTCAACTTCATTCCAGTTAGAATTCAGCATCTGAGAAATCTGCAAAAATATTCACTAACGCGGTAAAATTGAAAAAGAAATATTTTTGCAATATAAAATGAAATATGATTTTTGAAAATATGATTTGCCTCAGTTATTTGGGTTGTTCGTCAGCATTTACATTTGAATTCATCACACACGAATAGTGTGACATGCACAGTGTATCACTGTACATGCCACAAGGCCGTGCACATCGATATACACTTGATGATGCTACAGGGACAGGTGAGCACAGGTCAAACCCAAATGAAAAGCCGGGTTCAACTCACGTGCAATATATTTAAAATCACGATACGAGCACAAGGCCAAACCTGAGTTTTGAAACTGGATTCAACTCAAGTGAAATTTCAAAAATCAACATGAAAGGATGCAAAGACCAGAAGTACAAACTGAAGACTGCAAGAAGTATGCAATTAGAAGTGATATAACAGCAAATACCACAATATCAAGTTCAAGTCAGACCAACAGCTACATGATGCAAACAACATGAATGTCTCAAGCAATGAACAACAGAATGCATCCAGACAACAAAGTAACTCAAGCAAGTGCAGTGTACATGAATGCAACAAAAAGGGGTGTAAACACATGCAATAGACATGAATACAACTACAGGTACAAGGCCAGAAGTTCAAGTGAGTGCACCAAAGACATAATATCACAGCAAACTTGCAGATCAAACATAATGGACTACATGCACAAACCAAAGAGACAATATGAACAAGTGACTCAGGCAAATACACATGAAGACCAACAACAAACCCAAATGAAGACCACAAGTATACAACAACTCCAAGCAGTGACAAAAGTGCAGACAGATTTGGAGAAATGACACAGCAAAAATGGAATCAACATGAATATCACAAGTATGATCAGTGGTACACATGCAAGCTCGAGCACAAAATATGGAAACTACACCAATGCAAATCAAAACAGAGTGTACAACTCACATGTACACCATGATATCAAGTATCAGTGAAACAGAGATATGCTACAAGATGGTCAGCCACCATAATGATAAAAATGTCATGCTCAATGCAACACAGTGGCAACCACAAAGTGCAATAACAAATTCAGTGAAGCCCAAAGTCAATGCCGAGAAACAATGTATACAAATGATCAGGTCAAAATGAAGCAAACTACTGAATCAAATGCACCAGAAACATGGGAACACAGCAACGACCACAAGCCAATCCTAACAGCATCAATGTAACATGAACCAGAGCCAAGAATACATGTACTCGAGGCAATATGCACAAGTGAAAAATTAAAATGGCACAGCAGTTCATACAACATATACAAGACAGAAGAAGCCATGGTCAATGCAAAGCAAATGCGAAGTTACAGTGAAATCCTACAAGTCAAGTCAACAGCAGATACATGAAAAATGCAAATGCAAACAACAGAGTAATAAACACAAAGATGGCCAGATGAAGTCAAAGCCGTAATGCATAGTAAAGCCGAATTCAGAATTCAACGAAAATATACATCTTTGAAAAAGTCAAAGCAAAGTAAAAAAAGGAAAGTTTCTGCCGTATCAAACAAGGGAAAATCGAACGCTACAAAATCAAGGTCGTGTGCATCAAGTTGAAAACATATCAGGAAAGCCGTGCGCATCAGGTAATCAAAAATTAGGAAAGTGTAAACGAACACGATCAAATTCAAGTGTCCCGAATTCATATAAGTATCAAACCCAAAATTCATCATCGGCATCGAGTTCGAATACGAGAAATCATAAAAGCACAAATAGGAAATTACATGCCGAAGCAATAGTGAACTCGATCAAAGGAGCAGCTGCGAACGAGCGCAAGCAACAAAAACCAGAGAATCGATCATCAGAGAAGCCGCGAGCAAGAGCAACACCAGAAAATCGAATTTGAAGAAAGCCCCAATTTGGATCGATAGCACAAAACCCTAATTGTTGAAGAGGAACGGACAAGAATAGAGAGCCGACATTGATAAAAGAAAATAACAGGGCCGCGTTTTTTTTCTTGAGTGATAATACTTTAGGCCGATTATATTTTAAAGGCTTTTGGCTATTAGGGTTTTGGGTTTAATTGTTTTTTATTTGTTGTTTTTACTTTTCGAGTCAATGTATTGATAAATCACCACCTAGGTTGTAGGTAGTGTCAGATTGTCTAGTTAGAATTAGTTCAGTGAGCAGGGTGCGCGAGTTTGCAAAACTCTATAGGCGGGAGCAGGGTGTGCGAGTTTGCAAAACTCTATAGGCGGGAGCAGGGTTTGCGAGTCTATTAGAGTGTTTGCAAGTGGAAGCAGGGTTTGCGAGTCTGTTATAGTGTTTGTAAGCGGGAGACTGTTTAATTCTAATAGAAATCTGAAAATGCAGAAGTAGGCAGGGGTTGCCGAAGCTGGGTAAATTTGTGTGTGATTTACTTTTCACCATATTTATTTCTGCAGTTTGTTTCTGTGTTTAAATCGAGAAAATTTGCTATAACCCTATTCACCCCCCCTCTAAGGTTAATCTAGATCCTACAAGATATGCTGTGTATTGATCTGTGATATCTGTGATATGTTTTCGGTTTAAATACCCTTAGCCGTAAAATGGCATTTGAAATTCGATGCGACAGGGAGTCGGATTCTAGTTGGTTATCCGAAACCCACGTCGTATCATATTAGTGAATCCTTGTTATGGATAAATTTACTTTATCTCTGAATTTGTGAATGAAGATAAGCGTTATAGCTTATACCGCTTATCGATGTTGCTGCACTTTGATTAGTGATGTGATGATTGTTGTTGCACTATTGCGTGTAAACCCCTGTACTACACTATACACACAAATATGGATTGCACGTGGAAATCGGTTAAGTCATAGATTTTTAAAATAAATTTTGAATTTAAATTTTTAAGTTCAAATAGTTTTTGGAAATAAATTAATTTTAATATGGAAAGCTTTGAAAAGGTGTTTTAAGAATGAAAGTTATTCTGAATAACTAACAGAGATTTGGAATTTGAATAATTTGATTTAAATTGGAATTCAATATCGAGAATTGAACTCTGTATTCGGTATTTATGATTTAAAAAGGGGTATACAAGCTTATATCAATTTAAAAAATTTAAAGAATGTTGTTTTGGGAATTTGAATTAACCCAAGAATTTTAAACCTGTATAAATGAAATCGAGTTTTCTGAAAAAAAAACTGTTTGATTTCAAATGATAAAAGCTTTTACATAAGTAATGAATTTCCAATTCATAAGAAATTTCAAGTTTGAATTGGAATATTTTTCCATGTTATAAATGATTCTTTGGAAATAACTTTGATAGCTATAAAATGAGTCTTTGATTTAAAGACCCGATGAGTTAATCCAATTTGGTATTTAATTGTTTTGAAATGCTATGAATGAATCTGCGTGACAGATTGATGAACCTTGTTTTAAATTGAAAGGGGTCTTAAAAGTGAATCTTTTGTTTAAAAGATTTAAATTTGGAAATTGTTTAAACCATTGAAGATTCTGAAAATGAAACTTTTTGTTTAAAAGATTGGAAATGGTGTGATTTGTTTTAATCGTTTGAATGAATGGTTTTAGATTTTAAGTTGTGACTTAACTAAGACCCCATATCCATATGTTTTTAAATATTGCGCTCACTATTCGGTTTAAACCTTTGTGTCATATAGCCCATTCCGAATATGTGATACGACGTTATGGATAGCATTTGAAGACCGGTGGTGAAGACCGGGTGTTTGCGAGAACGATAGGATGACCTATCGATTGTCTCTGCACTGAGTAGCAACGGTATAGAGATTTCCTAAGTGATGGGAAGTCCGATCGGGATTGTGAATACCCGGATTGCAAGGGCTTCTTCGGAAGTGCCTTCGGTTCTGTTCGAACTCGGAACAGACTTGTATGGATGTGTAACAACCCGCATATTTATCGATTTTATATTTAAATATCTTATTTAAATATTTTATCGTTAGTCGGATTTTAGTCCGAAAATCTACTTTTTGCATACGGTCGAATTAGGACTCGGGACCACTCCCATTGAGTTTAAAATGCCGTTTGCGACCTTTTTGAGTATAAGCTTCGATATGTTTGGAGAAAGTTGATTTTTGCTACTTTTCACTTTGGGTTTGGTTTGGGCTCAGCCCTATGTTAACTTATGCTCAAATCTGAGCCACTCTTCCCCACTCACCCTCATTCCCTTCTCATTTCAGTTTTTAGAGTATTAATGGTGGGAGAGATAGGAAATTAAAAGTCCAAAACCCTAGTTCCTCTTGCAAATCAAATTCCTAGCTCCAAACTCAAGAAGAACCCATTGCTTAGATTCAAGCTTCTAGTGTTGAGATTGAAGTGTGGTTGATTTCCAATTGCTTTCAAGCTTCTTCTTCATTGATTTGGGTTCAAAGGTGAGATTTTTAATCTCACATCTAAGTCTATGAATTATCTTCGAATGTTAGGTATGAATTCCTAACACTTATTCGTGTGTATTTGCTTTTGGATTGGATTGAATTGGTAAATATTCCAATTTTTTTTGTGTTTTGAGTTCAATTCGTTAAAAATCCTAACTTTGATGTTTGAACATGTTTTTGGTGATGCATCGAGGAGCATATAGGGCCGGGTAGTCGAATGGCATAATCCCTTAGCGCCGTTGCCCGAGAGAATGCAATTTGGTCAAGATTGAACCTCATTTGTAATAGGCAGGGAAGAGACTGGAAACAGGTCCGGCCGACCGACCCCCTGGTTCGGTCGACCGACCTGCTTCCAAATGTGCAGTTGCACTTTTTGTTTCTGGTTCGGCCGACCGACCCCCCTGGTCCGGTCGACCGACCTGCTTCCAATTGCATAAGCACTTTCTGTTTTAGGTTCGGTCGACCGACTCAGGGAGTCCGGCCGACCGACCTGATGATTTTTGCCTGCGTTGCCTTGTTGCTTAAATTTCCAACTTAAATCGATTTGTGTTGTTTCCTATTTATTGTTATCAATTATTATGACTTTGATGACTCCTTTTTAGGGATTTTCTTGAGTATCCATTTTGATGGATTCTTTATCGGTTTCGTTGGATTTTTACTCACATCTTCGTACGTGAATTTTAGTGATTGATTGTTTCTACAATCTTCTTTGTGTTTTGTCACTTTAAAAATATAAAGGTTTTCTATACTAGTAGTAAATATCAAAACTCTTTCCTCAAACGATTTCAATACTATTTCAATACCAAATTTGTTTATAAAACCGTTTTCCAATCTATTAGTATATACAAACCTTTACCTCACTCATACGAGAAATCTAATTAAACGGCTTAGTAAAATGAGTGGTATGAAACGCTTACGTTTACTTCGTCGGTTAATTCTTGGACTTGTTCGATTGAATCTCTTGTGACAATTTTCTAGTGGAAATCTACAGTTTGTTCGTAAATATTTAAGTTAAGCTAGTGGTTATGGGACATGATGCTAAACTCATATATTTACTAGCTTAGTGTAATTAACACTTCCCGATGATCATGACGATCATTTTTGTGATTTAGACAAGCAATGCACGATGTCTCTTTGTCTGTAAGGGAGGCTAAACCCCGTTTTGTGGAGTTTCGACTCAAATTGGTGGGGTAGCAACCCACGGTCTTCGGACCATTCGTGTGTCAGGTCTTCGGACCATTCGTGTGTCAAATTAATGGCTAGCTACCATGAGATAGCTTCTCGTTCGTGTGTTACAGCTGTTGGTGAGTTTTCATGCTCCCGTTCATGTGATAGGCCTTCCCCCCTTATTTTGTAAAATTTTTGGATTTCGTGTGTCGAATTCTGGAATTTATACTTCACCTATTTTTGTGATTTCTATTGATATGATTTATCAATTCTTGCGCATAGGTGAATTTGTGTGTCATTGACTGGATTTCTTGTGTTGATTTCTGGAATTTATACTTCACCTATTTTTGTGATTTCTATTGATATGATTTATCAATTCTTATGCATAGGTGAATTTGTGTGTCATTGACTGGATTTCTTGTGTTGATTTCTGGAATTTATGTTTCACCAATTTTTGTGATTTCTATTGATATGATTTATCAATTCTTGTGCATAGGTGAATTTGTGTGTCATTAACTTGTTGTGAATACAAGTTTTGGGTATGATACCCTTTGTGGATCTTTGAGAAGATTCTTTGATATTGATTAATCGTTTGTTGATTATTATTTACATACTTATAGTAGTATGCCATTATGGATATTATACATCTATGCCATATCTTATATGTCATTTATTGTGGCTTGGTGAATGAAATTAGGAGTATGACATTCCTTTTTATCTTGAGTAGATTATCGTGATATTGATTAATCTCTTGTTGATTTTCAATTACTTATATATATCACAGCTTGGCATTGTGATTATTATGTGTTTAGTCATATCTCCTATTCTATATCATGTTATCTGATATTTATAGTTAGACTGATCCGTTTATTATTTTCTTATAAATAATACTCGGGTCAGACCGAGATGTTGCAGGTGCTTCGACTTGACCTCTCTCCGGGGATCCATTACTCTGACCTTTTGCTTACTACTTAGATTAGTAGTTTTTTGTTGTATACATTTGTGATACAGACTCCATAATGTATACTTATTCTTTTGTGTAGATCATGTAACTATTCTTTTGTGATATTGTGGATCTTTTTAGACCACTACTCTGATGAACACTTTCATGTGTTATACTCATATCTATTTCCGCCTTTGTGATATGAATTGTCTGTGACTGATTTATGTTATGTTTACTTCTATATTTGTTTCCGAAGATATTATAGCCACTGTGTAGTAGCTTTGAGTTTGTGTCGGCATGTCGGATTTCCACTTGAAAAGAATTGCATGCTATACTATCTGACATATCGATGCTCGCACAAAGCAATTACACGGATGGTCGCTCCTCAACAGCCTTATTCTCCGTGCTAGTTGACAGCATTCACCGTAATGTTCTTGGCTAGCGTGGGTATAGAGGTGGGGCGTCACAGCTTGGTATCGGAGCCAAACTTTGGAACAATATAGAATAATTTAACAAGGATCATCGTCCTAAGTCTTTCTTAGGAGTCGTGCTTTAGGATTTTATTCGAGTCTTCGTACTGATTCATCCTATTTTCCTTTATGATTCCTTATTTTATCTATCAAGAGTTGCTTGATATTTATCTTGAGAATAACTTTTTCTTCTTCTTTATTTCTTTCTTAAAGAAGAGAAATGGTTAGACCTGGTTGTCCCAGCGCCGGTCAATCTAGTGCTACTCCCCAGGATGGAGTATTTATGTCTGCCCAGCAGCTTTTAGATCTTGTTAAGAATGCTCAAGCATCCGGTCCCATTCCAGAGCCTACTTATCCTAGATCCGGTTTTGCACGCCTATGCAGAGACTATACTGATTTGGGTGGAAAGCCATTCACGGGATCCGAGAGCGTTATAGAAATTCAAGCTTGGCTCAAATCATGCGATCGCATCTTTTCTCGCATGAACCTTATTGACCTTCATCTAGTCCAAGTGGCTTCTAGCATGCTCCAAGAAAGAGCATTAGATTGGTATGAGCTTTTAATTTCTGAAATCATTGAAGCGGATCTCACTTGGGAGCAATTCCGGGAAAGGTTCGAATTGAAATTTGTGCCGAAGGCCGAAAAAGTAACTTTGGCCCGGCGTTTTATTGACCTTGTTCAATGTGAATCTTCGGTGACAGACTATGTCGCATCTTTCGAATCTCTTTCCAAATACGGGGTTGAATACATTAACACCCCAATGAAGAAAAATCAGAGATTCGTCTATGGCTTGAATATGAATCTTAAGAAGCCATTACTTCTGAAACTTGAAGTTTCATTTGATCAGCTTATTGATATCGCTCTTCGTCTTGAAGAGGCCGATAATGAAGGTGATGTTGAAGTTGTGCATGCCCAACAGAACTTCAACAATAACTTGAAGAGGCCTATCAAATTCAAAGGCCCCAATTCTAATAAGAAAGGGAAGCAACAAATTCCGGTAGCAAAGACTCCTACCTCTAGTCGTGGTCAATGCTACAATTGTGGTTCCACGGACCACTATGCAAGGGAGTGCACGAAACCCCTCTTTTGTCGGTATTGCAAAGGTTCGGGCCATCTTTTATCCTCGTGTCCTAAGCTTCCAAGCAAGAGAGAAGGAAAGCTGCAAGCTCCTGGCAACTCTTCTCTTGGTCAAGGTATTTTTCACTCAATCCTTGATGGCATTGTTTTATTTCGTGATCTTCTTATTTGAGTTCTTTTTGATATGGGTTCCATCTCACTATTTTATATCAAAAGAACTTGTTGATTCTTTTTCTTTAAAAATATTTTTGGGCTTGATGACTTCTTTGAGAGTTGTGAATCCGGATGGTAGGTCCGCAACACTCAATTTGCTTTTTTAGTGATGTCGAAAACTATTTTATGTGATTTTTCTTTCCGAGCCGATATTTTTACTTAGGCTTCGGAATTTACTTTTGTAAGGATTGGCTTAATTATTATGAGGCCATATCCTTTGTCCCATGTGGACTATTCATCTTTGACATTTTCAATCTGTTAAGAAGATTTCTATTTTCCTTTATGATTTTGTTTCCAACTTGATGGCATCATTTTCTTCCTTAAGCCTACTTATAAGGAAAGTGTTATTTCTCTCATTTATGTAGTTAGAGAAATTTTCCGGTATCTTTGAGTTTGTCTTAGGATTATCACCTAAGAAATCGTTTGTGTGGTGTTAAGGTCTTTCTAGTTCGACCTTGCCACCGATTTTCGTTTGCTATGAGTTGCGGAAGTTAGCATTCCACTTACCGCATTCCGCACTCGTTATGATTCTTATGAATGACTTATTATGTCATTCAATTTGTCCAGCTTATTTCATCCATTTTATAAATCGAATATTCTATGAATATTTCGATGAGACCATTCTTGTATTTATTGATTTTGGATGAAAATAGTAATTTAAAATTTTGCAAATCCTTTTCATAAGATTTATTTCTAAGTAAAATTGGATTTTGTTCTTGAAACGAACAAAGAATATTCTTAAAACTTTTTAAGATATTTATTTATCCTATAAAAGATGATTTTGTGATTGTATTGCCCGTTGAGTGCTTTAAGAATTTTGGTCGATGCGCTTGATCAACGTTATCGATAGGAATTTCCTAAACGCTTTGATGTGACAATCAGACACGATATATTGACTTGTAAATTGTAAAAAATTTCTAGAAATATTTTTACATTGAAATAATTGTGATTTTGAAAGTTTTAGCTTTTTGAGAAAGAAGATTATCTAAAAGAACTCTTCCTTTCGATACTCTTGTTCTTGTGATTCCTGAAGGGGAACCAAAACTTTTCTATTTGTACCAATACTAGTCGTATTGGTTTGGATGCCGTTCTCTTACATAAGATAACGTGCTATCACTTGTGCTTTTAAATCATTATAGCTTATCGAGACTAGATATGCCACTTATGATCTAGTGCTCTCGGCTATTGTTTTTGCTTTTGGAATTTGGCATCATCATATTTGGATGAGAAATTTGTTCTCTACCTCGATCATAAATCTTTGGAATATTTATGTTCTCTTAAGGAACTGCCTGTTGACTCGAGTTCCTAGCATCTTATGATCTTGATATTCTTTTTATTCTCGAAGGGGAAATCGTGTTGCCAACACGTTTTGTCGTAGGCAATAAGGTGTTGATTCTTTGATGATGTCGGAATGGAATCATCTTTTTACCAAGTTCATCGGGAGTTTTGGTGCACTTCGTTTTATTGAGTTCCATCTCATTTCTTTTATGGACTAGCGTCCAATGTCCTTTTATTGGGTTCGGTTCATTGGACGTACCGTTTTTGTACTACGTCGGTGTTCCGAAATTATTCGGGCTTTGATTCATTAGATGTACCGTTTGTACTACATCAATGTCTTTGTTGTTTGATTCATTGGATGTACCGATTGTACTACATCAATGTCTTTGTTGTTTGATTCATTGGATGTACCGTTTGTACTACATCAATGTCTTTGCTTTTGATTCATTGGATGTACCGTTTGTACTACATCAATGTCTTTGATTCATTGAATGTACCGTTTGTACTACATCAATGTCTTTGCTTTTGATTCATTGGATGTACCGTTTGTACTACATCAGTGTCTTTGATTCATTGGATGTACCGTTTGTACTACATCAATGACTTTGTTGTTTGATTCATTGGATGTACCGTTTGTACTACATCAATGTCGTTGCTTTTGATTCATTGGATGTACCGTTTGTACTACATCAGTGTCTTTGATTCATTGGATGTACCGTTTGTACTACATCAATGACTTTGCTGTTTGATTCATTGGATGTACCGTTTGTACTACATCAATGTCTTCGCTTTTTGATTCATTGGATGTACCGTTTGCACTACATCAATGACTTGGCTTTTTGGTTCATTGGACGTACCGTCTTTGTACTACGTCGGTGTTCCAAATTATTCGAGTTTCTAGTTTCTCGGGCGTACCGTATTTGTACTACGCCGTTGCACTGGCTCAACTTTCTGCTATTCTTGACGTTTTCCACGTCTTTTAACTAGGGAAATGCTTTTATGTTTCCGGTTTTTATTCTTGAGCCCGGTGTTATTGTGGAAATTGAAGTTTCACCAGATTTGATTTATGAGCAACATTCCATTCGCATCATTACTTCGGAGGTTGAGCGCCTTCGGAATAAAGATGTTCTTTTTGTGATAGTTCAATGGTTCTCAAATCCTATGGATTGCTCTTGGGAATCAAGAGAATTCATCAAGCGATCCCGTTCGTGCTAACTCTTTCGTGCTCTTTATGGTGAACTTCCTATTTCAAATTTTCTTTTTTGTTGATATGCTTCTATGGTTATTACTTACTATTTTCTTCTTAAGTATTGCGAGGACGCAATTTTTTTAAGGAGGGGAGTCTGTAACAACCCGCACATTTATCGATTTTATATTTAAATATCTTATTTAAATATTTTATCGTTGGTCGGATTTTAGTCCGAAAAGCTACTTTTTGCATACGGTCGAATTAGGACTCGGGACCACTCTCATTGAGTTTTAAATGCTGTTTACGATCTTTTTGAGTATAAGCTTTGATATGTTTGGAGAAAGTTGATTTTTGCTACTTTTCACTTTAGGTTTGGTTTGGGCTCAGCCCTATGTTAACTTATGCTCAAATCTGAGCCACTCTTCCCCACTCACCCTCATTCTCTTCTCATTTCAGTTTTTAGAGTATTAATGGTGGGAGAGATAGGAAATTAAAAGTCCAAAACCCTAGTTCCTCTTGCAAATCAAATTCCTAGCTCCAAACTCAAGAAGAACCCATTGCTTAGATTCAAGCTTCTAGTGTTGAGATTGAAGTGTGGTTGATTTCCAATTGCTTTCAAGCTTCTTCTTCATTGATTTGGGTTCAAAGGTGAGATTTTTAATCTCACATCTAAGTCTATGAATTATCTTCGAATGTTAGGTATGAATTCCTAACACTTATTCGTGTGTATTTGCTTTTGGATTGGATTGAATTGGTGAATATTCCAATTTTTTTTGTGTTTTGAGTTCAATTCGTTAAAAATCCTAACTTTGATGTTTGAACATGTTTTTGGTGATGCATCGAGGAGCATATAGGGCCGGGTAGTCGAATGGCATAATCCCTTAGCGCCGTTGCCCGAGAGAATGCAATTTGGTCAAGATTAAACCTCATTTGTAATAGGCAGGGAAGAGACTGGAAACAGGTCCGGCCGACTGACCCCCTGGTTCGGTCGACCGACCTGCTTCCAAATGTGCAGTTGAACTTTTTGTTTCTGGTTCGGCCGACCGACCCCCCTGGTCCGGTCGACCGACCTGCTTCCAATTGCATAAGCACTTTCTGTTTTAGGTTCGGTCGACCGACTCAGGGAGTCCGGCCGACCGACCTGATGATTTTTGCCTGCGTTGCCTTGTTGCTTAAATTTCCAACTTAAATCGATTCGTGTTGTTTCCTATTTATTGTTATCAATTATTATGACTTTGATGACTCCTTTTTAGGGATTTTCTTGAGTATCCATTTTGATGGATTCTTTATCGGTTTCGTTGGATTTTTATTCACATCTTAGTACGTGAATTTTAGTGATTGATTGTTTCTACAATCTTCTTTGTGTTTTGTCACTTTAAAAATATAAAGGTTTTCTATACTAGTAGTAAATATCAAAACTCTTTCCTCAAACGATTTCAATACTATTTCAATACCAAATTTGTTTATAAAACCGTTTTCCAATCTATTAGTATATACAAACCTTTACCTCACTCATACGAGAAATCTAATTAAACGGCTTAGTAAAATGAGTGGTATGAAACGCTTACGTTTACTTCGTCGGTTAATTCTTGGACTTGTTCGATTGAATCTCTTGTGACAATTTTCTAGTGGAAATCTACAGTTTGTTCGTAAATATTTAAGTTAAGCTAGTGGTTATGGGACATGATGCTAAACTCATATATTTACTAGCTTAGTGTAATTAATACTTCTCGATGATCATGACGATCATTTTTGTGATTTAGACTAGCAATGTGCGATGTCTCTTTGTCTGTAAGGGAGACTAAACCCCGTTTATGGAGTTTCGACTCAAATTGGTGGGGTAGCAACCCACGGTCTTCGGACCATTCCTGTGTCAGGTCTTCGGACCATTCGTGTGTCAAATTAATGGCTAGCTACCATGAGATTGTTTCTCGTTCGTGTGTTACAGCTGTTGGTGAGTTTTCATGCTCCCGTTCATGTGATAAGCCTTCCCCCTTATTTTGTGAAATTTTTGGATTTCGTGTGTCGAATTCTGGAATTTATACTTCACCTATTTTTGTGATTTCTACTGATATGATTTATCAATTCTTGTGCATAGGTGAATTTGTGTGTCATTGACTGGATTTCTTGTGTTGATTTCTGGAATTTATACTTCACCTATTTTTGTGATTTCTATTGATATGATTTATCAATTCTTGTGCAAAGGTGAATTTGTGTGTCATTGACTGGATTTCTTGTGTTGATTTCTGGAATTTATGTTTCACTAATTTTTGTGATTTCTATTGATATGATTTATCAATTCTTGTGCATAGGTGAATTTGTGTGTCATTAACTTGTTGTGAATACAAGTTTTTGGTATGATACCCTTTTTGAATCTTTGAGAAGTTCTTTGATATTGATTAATCGTTTGTTGATTATTATTTACATACTTATAGTAGTATGCCATTATGGATATTATACGTCTATGCCATATCTTATATGTCATTTATTGTGGCTTGGTTAATGAAATTAGGAGTATGACATTCCTTTTTATCTTGAGTAGATTATCGTGATATTGATTAATCTCTTGTTGATTTTCAATTACTTATATATATATCACAGCTTGGCATTGTGATTATTAGGTGTTTAGTCATATATCCTATTCTATATCATGTTATCTGATATTTATAGTTAGACTAATCCGTTTATTATTTTCTTATAAATAATTCTCGGGTCAGACCGAGATGTTGCAGGTGCTTCGACTTGACCTCTCTCCGGGGATCCATTACTCTGACCTTTTGCTTACTACTTAGATTAGTAGTTTTTTGTTGTATACATTTGAAATACAGACTCCATAATGTATACTTATTCTTTTGTGTAGATCATGTAACTATTCTTTTGTGATATTGTGTATCTTTTTAGACCACTACTCTGATGAACACTTTCATGTGTTATACTCATATCTATTTCCGCCTTTGTGATATGAATTGTTTGTGACTGATTTATGTTATGTTTACTTCTATATTTGTTTTCGAAGATATTATAGCCACTGTGTAGTAGCTTTGAGTTTGTGTCGGCATGTCGGATTTCCACTTGAAAAGAATTGCATGCTATACTATCTGACATATCGATGCTCGCACAAAGCAATTACACGGATGGTCGCTCCTCAACAGCCTTATTCTCCGTGCTAGTTGACAGCATTCATCGTAATGTTCTTGGCTAGCGTGGGTATAGAGGTGGGGCGTCACATGATGTGTGTCTGACGTTACACTTTGAGATGTAAAACCAGTTTCTATCAAATACATTTCTGTTTCGTGGCGGAGCTTTATTCTCTTCGCTTAACAGTCTTCTCTTAGACGTACGAGCTCAGAGGTTATGTAGTTGATGGTTACTAGTGATACACTCCCAATTTGGTAATGTGGCATACGAAGTGCTGCTGATCATTTGTTGATCGAAGCATGGATTTTGTGAAAAGCGCAGCTTTGTGGACGAGACTGCATCAGGACCTCACACCCCGGAAATGGTCGAAACAGGAAAGATGCAGCAAGGTTTCAGGGGTTGCGCCCCTAGGGTATGACCATTCCTTCTGGAAAAGGGTAGTATCATGGTATGGATCCCAGATACTTACTCGTGTGGACACTGTATATTTATTACCGTGTGATGTTGTTGTTGGAGGGCCCTCGGATGAAAGGTCCCAAAGGACCGGGCGTGGCATATCTTAGGTTTTATTCCCCGAGAAGGGGGTAGCCAGCCTTGTGTTAGCAGAGAACGAAGGATATTTCTCGAGACGTCCCTCCAGAGACGTAACCATGTGGCAATGGGAAGTTCCTTGGCCTGACCATTTGTTGGAAAATCCAAAGAAACAATACGCGCCCAGTACGGTTTTAGTTGTATAACCTGCCATTCACTTATGGTGGTCACCACTATTTGGATGGTAGCTATAGTAGGCATAGTACGAAATGCCTATGCTGGCTTAGATTAATATTATACTTTCGAAATGTATTCCATTATGCACTTATAATAATAATATCAAAGGATTTCGCGTATTACGCATTTTTGACTGTCATAAGGAGAAATCTCCTCTAAGTCTGCGTTTGCATTGTGTGTGTGGCGGGAGGCCTTATGGCAGTTTCATTTTCAAAAAGCATTGCGGATTTCAATGTTTAAAATCTTTTGTTTGTTTTAAAGATAAAACTGTTTTGTTTGCTCATACCAGTCCCATGACTGACCTGGAGTTTATTGTTCCCTTCCTAAACTCTGGGTGCCCAAAATTTTCCACACGGGCAGTCTAGAGTAGGGTTTTTCAGATAGTAGATAATAGATATCGATTTGATACCCTTCATCTTTCTCTTTGGAATTCTTTGGAATCTTTGGATTCGTGGACGAGACTTGCTCAGCTTGGTGAACAGATGGTGGTTCGAGCTTGTGATTTTAGAGTTGGCTTTGGAGCATTGGATTTGAGTTGCAGTTGCTGTTTGGAGCTTTCGTTCCGCTGCTTGTTCATTTTGTTTTTCCGCTGTTGTTTATTGTCTCTGATAGACTGTATCATATTGTATCAGTGTTGTTACATATTTGGTTATTGCATTCATTGGAATTGTATATGATATTCATTTCGTTTTCTTTCGCTGTGTTGTTATACTTAATTGTGTTATAAGCTCTAGCGACTCGGATTTGAACGGTCGAATCTGCGGCATTCGAGTACGATGTAAAGTATGGATGTCGATTTTCGAACGTGAAAAATCCGTGCCGTCACACTCATATTGCATTAATGTACCATTAATTTCTTTTCATTTTAATTAAAAGATTTTCAAAAATTTCAATTGTAATAAGCTCAATATTAAATCAAAAAATGAACAAAAATAATACAACCACTGTTTTCTTTACATTTTATATATTCCAACATTTATTTATTTATTTCATACAATAAATACACACATTAATTATCAAATAAATGTTTCTTATCAACTTATCTCATTAATTTTTTTCTATTAGAGGTCAACTTATCATATACAATTTAATAAATAAAAGTTTAGGTTTTTCTATTAAATAGCCTTAATTTTATTATTTATTCACATTGACCCATATTATTTAGTTGCTGTTAATTATTACATACAGATTAATATCCTTGGATCACATTCCAAAATATGCTACCCACTCCTCATATCACAATTTGTCATTTAAGAATTCATTTTAGCTTCATAGCCAATGAGTTTGCATTAATATATTGTTAAATTTATTTCTACCCATCTTTATTCTGAAATCTTATTTAATTTAATAAATTGTTAAAATATGGGTCGTTACAAATCACTTATTTAAATGAATCACATTTAATAAAATTATCTCAAGATCAATTAAGATAAAACTAAATAACTATTCTCAAATACTATAATTAATTTCATTACTAAATTTCACAAACAACTAATTAGAATTAATTATTTTTAATTAATAATTTTTATTCAAACAATCAGGTAATAAAAAATAGGGTTGTTCCATGAGGAGTCTGAATTCCAAAGACCCATATTACATCAGCAAGCAATTTCTCAAAGTAGAAAAGAATATTCTGAAACTAGAGAAACCAATATATTGCTTTTTGATTGCTTTGATAAAGTTACAACCATACTTTCAAGCTTAATCGATCAAAGTGCTTACTGATCAGCCATTGAGGCAAGTACTACATCGATCCGAGACTTCGAGGAGATTGTTGAAGTAGAATATTGAACCGAGTCAATATAATATAATCCACCATCCTAGGAAGGTGATATGAGGACAGGCATCGACTGACTTCATTACCGAATTCACCGTCTATGATGGGGAAGTGGAAGAGGATACAGTTCAACTATCCTGATCAAAATTGTACATAGATGGAGCTTCCAAGGAGCATAGTTCCAGGGAGGAGTGATTCTTCTAACCCCAGGATGATGGAAGATTTGCTATACTTTGAAGCTAGAGTTATCGGCAATAAACAACAAAGCCGAATATGAAGCGTTGTTAGCGAGACATAAAATAGCAAAGGAATTGGAAGTCAAATCACTACATATATTTAGCAACTCTCGGTTGGTGGTCTATCAAGTTAAGAAATAATTTTAGGCCAAGGGAGTGAGACTTTACCATTACCTAACAAAAGTTACAGAAGTACTGATTTATATGCACATCCTTAGAGCTAGTCATCTTGGAATGAGTTATAACTAGCACTACGGGCTTATTGGACAACCGACAAGTTTGTGATTGGTCATACTTCATCAGATTTGGCCTACGGATCTAAGGTCATGATTTTGAAAAATGCACTATAAACCCAAGATGGATGTGGAACTCTTGCATGAGTACCTTGACTGGTCAACGAGGAATGAGAAGAGGCTGATTTGAGAGTCGTTGCTCATTAGAAAAGAGTAGCATGATTATTTAACACCAAGGACAGAAACCATATCTTCGAGATAGGTTACCTCATTTTGTAATAGGTTTCCTTGGTATACTCGGAAGTTCCTTATGCGATCGAACAGAAGCTTAGAGATGGAACTTTCAAGCTATTAACCGTGGATGGAATCTCGATTCCATGGGCATGGAACATCAAGCACCTTAAGTGCTATTTCACTTTGATTTATTTTTTGTAAATAATTGATTAGGCTCTGATATGATAAGGCACATTCTTCCATTGCTAAATGAAATTGGCTTTTGGAATTGATGGAACCATATTCTTAAATTCTAACCTAGTGCCACATAAATATTGGTAAAATTAAACATTCTATGTTTTGAAAAACCATATGTATAGGCACCTGGAGATAGGTACTGATCAACTCCTTTGATCCATGATCGGGTCATTGAAGTATAATCATACTACGATCTATCAGAGGATTATCCCTTACATATATTGTCTTTGAATAATTCCCGGAGATAGGTAAGGTCAGAAATTGATTCCCGAAGATAGGAATTTGAGTCACCGGATCCAGGATATAGAAACATGTATGAAATTATATTTTTTTCAAGTACAACCTTATTTACGGATTATCGAGAAACTCATATCTGATGATAAGCGAAAATGGTTGATGAATGATTTTGATCAATGCCCAAAGATAGGCGAGATCAAAGATGGATGTTCGAAAATAGACACCCAAAATGCTACTTCCCAAAGATAGGAAATGATATACATTTAAATTTCATAAATTCAACCTAATTTACCTTCGAACGGGGTGCATAAGACAAAAGATAAATGAAGTTGACCACGGTGTTGGCCAATGAAGCAAAGTTTCCTTTAGCTAAGTGAGAAATATATTAGCAACGATAAACAAAAGTAAGCAATAAAGTAACACTGGGCGATTGTTGAAACTTATTTATGCATATAGAATATGGTAAATAACAAAATTGGACAGACTCGGACATAAATACGAATTTAATTAAATTATAGATAAATATTTGCACATGCACCGAGTATATAGGCCTTTAGATACAATAACATGGAAGTAAATAAGATGTAACTAGAAAGAAAAACAACTTTGTTTACTTCTAAGTGTTCTGAAAAAAGCAACGGTCGTACCCGCACAGTGGTGAACTGTATACATGATCAAAAGAAAAATAAGAGAACTATCACTAATCATGCTTTCACTTCCTCTTCTTCTTTCCTTTTTTGGAGAGGGTGGAAGCTTTATATTTTGGGGATCTGCATCCTTCCCCATTGATGGGAAACCCTTTGAATCATCGTCCCAAATGTTGTCGCTAACCAAAGATTTTGAGAGTTTCAACAAAAACACTATCCACCAAGAGTGTGGAAGTTGGAAAGACATATGGCTGGGTCGACAAGGACATTGAGAAAGAGGGCAGAACATCATCAACACCTTTCTCTTTCTTTATATTTTTCAACTTTGAAAGATCAATAACTTAACTTTCCATCATTGATGGCCCATCTAGGACCCTTAATGCTGGTGATAGTCATGTCCTTGTTGCCCTATGAAAGTTAGGATCTTATAAAGCATCTTCATTCAATAAAAGAATCTTATTTGAATTAGAACTTAAATTTGACCAAGTCGAAGAGCTTGGAACTAGGAGTGGGAGAAAATAATAACGGATTTCATCAAGAAAGCATGGGGGTCTAGAGAAAAGATCATGTTAGGCAAGGGAGAAAAGGCAGGTGGACCTGAAAATTGATAAAGAGAAGAGTGAAGATTAGAAACATCTACAAGTATCATATAAAGTTTCTCGAACATAGGAGAAACTAATAATATGGCTCCATGAGAGATGAAAGGGATCTAAGAGGAAGTCTCGATTTGGCTCTCCTCTAGAATGAGAGACAATGTGGTGTGCTTCAAAATAAACTTAGGTAGTGAATAGCAAGGGTCCTCGAGGTTATATAGCTTATGTGTTGAGGACAATTGCTACCACTAAAATTACTACAACAGCATCAGTACTTTCCTAATAAAGGGATGACAGGGTCAAAAATGATTAGCCTAGATGTAGAAGATGCGACGACACCACAGCTAGTCATTGCCAAATTAACAATATCTGCTTGGGATATGAAATGGGAACAATAATTTTTGCCAAATACTTAGAGCTAGATTTGGGAAGGGCCCCAACAGGCACCTGGGTAGCGGTCAAGGCTCCAAAGACTAAACATACCCAACCTATAATGAGAGCTTCCAACAAGGAGGTCGGCCTTATCTCCTCCTCATCGACCTCTCCCATATGCTTCCATTCCTATCGAAGAATTTCCTCACACGCCATAGCCAGTGATTTGGGTTACTTTTTATTAAGCCACTTTAGGTTGCCAGATATAATCACATTTTCGTAAAAATGGATTAAAGTGGTCTCAATTTGATTACAAAGTTCTTCTACCCTCTTTTCAGCTTCAATCGGTTGAGTCTCTAAAGACTTTTTCACCTCTTCGGCATCCAGTATTTTAGCCATGTATTCCTTAGCCAAAACAAGGGTGTCATCTTTTTCTTTCTCTAGATTTTCCACTCCAACCTTCAAATTGGAAATTATTAAAGTTTTTTTATCAATAATAGTCTGGAAAGTGCCATTTTCCTTGATAAGTTTTCCATTCCTATGATAGGATTTTAGAGTTGTTCATCTTGCAGTTTGTACGTGGCCTTGAAGGTTTTCTTCTCATCTAGGAATTTCTTTTTTCCTCCTTAAGAGATTTCTTTGCTTAATATAGCTCCTTCGAGTAGCAGGCGATGATTCACTCATTGTCTACCTTTTTAATTTCGTTCTATTGAATAGTTAGTTGATTAGCACTTTTAGTCTCGAGCAAAAGCATGAGAAAAACTCTCCCAAATATATTATTGTTCATAAGCATCGTAAATGCTACATTGGTATGATTAATGACCTCATAAGGAATGTTCTTCAAAATGATAATAAAATTTAACCCTAATAAAGAATGAATGTGGGATGCATTCAATAAGGTGGGGGCTTGTGACTAGGGCTGAGACTTCCACTGGGATGCATTCGAATAGGTTCTTTGTTAGGCCTCTTTTAGATAGGCTCAGAAGTCAAAAAGCCAACATGCCGAGAGATATGTTTGGATTTTTGGGAAGAAGCCAACGCTTAAGTAGGGGGAGGTACTGATATAAAAGCAGTATAAGCTTTGGAGGTAGGAGGAGGACTGTCGGGCCTCAAGGAATATGGGTCTATAAACCTAGGAAAAGGAGAACAACCATGATAAGGAGCATGAATTTCGAGTAGACTCGAAGTGGTCACAAGAGTATCGATCACAATCCATATGGCAATGCCTCTTATCATCATCTCTCCTTTCTCTTTCCCTCCTTTAGAGCCTTGAAGAATCAAACTCTTGTGATGAGTCGCATTTACGATATGAAGAATTAGATGATTTGCAACCTAGATACTTAGTTGAATTTCCATGTAGGTTTTTGAAGAGTTCAGAATGCCCCATTGTACCTAAAAAGAGATAAGACCGAATTAAGACATGGAATTCAAGAAATAACGCATGTAGAGTGAACGTGTTATGACTTTGGGTATTGTGTGAGGTGTCATTATGCCCTATTGATTCTATGGACCTTTATCATGAAGTTGGTTTTGCGGGCACTCCTGTGGCATTTGAAAGCTCATCTTCAACTATACGAATTAGAGAACCATGATTTGGGAAATTGAAGGCAGCAAGATCATATAATGGGAAATTATCGAGAATACTCCCAAGTGAACCAATGACTTCATCTGTAGGAGGAGCTGGAGTCGTCTCTCCAACCGAGGTCTATTTGGATGTGGAACCAGATGAGATGATATTATATTTATTCCTGGACAATGGGTGATGGGTGAATCCCCTTCATCACCACTTGTCTCTCCCATAGATTCATATCTGAGATCCACATCACCATTGTCGCCTCAATTCTCACTTACATCATCATCGTCTTTGTCATTGTTCTCATACCCTTGATCTCAATGGGGAATCACGTACCATAGGTGAAGCCTCTTGATTTTCTCTACTAGGGATTCAACCTTAGCCTCTTGTGCAATCTCCGCACCCTTACGCATAGTATGAAGTATGATACGGCTACGACCATTGTACAGAAGTAGGACGTGTCACATTTAAGAATTAATTAAGTGAAATTTCATTCATTTCTCATCGGTAGGTATATCTTTCAAGGCTTGTATATGTGCACCAGAGCTGGGTTAGCATGCCATTTTGAAATGTTCATAAATTTGAGAGACAATTAAGTTAGTAATTTTAATGAAATGAACTCCATAGAATTGAGAGATAATGGGATAACTTATTTCCTAATAACCACTTCTGAGAAACCATTAGAGGATTCTATGAACGTTAAGGAAGGATGATCATTCAGTTTCTTAAAACTACATAAATATCTAGTCTCTTTAAGAGTAGGCACCTTGCCAAAGTGCCTAAGGAAAGTCATATAGGTATGATTCAACATAGCATACCCATTTGGATGAAGTTGGGAAGGGAAAAACTTCATGAATTAAAGGATTAGTCGGGTAAAGTAAGTAAATGGAAGACAGCTTTGGAAAGGCACATATAACGATTGCATGTTATATAACCCTCTAGAAGGGAATATGTCCATTGAAAAAGTTTTGAAGTCTGAGTCCTTTCGAAAGGAATCCCATAAAGATCACAAAACCTTCTAACCTCTGCCACGATTAAAGTTGAAGCTAGAGAATATGAAGTGTTGTTAAGAATCATAACCCTTTGGGTTAATATTAGGGGCAATTCGTACATGGGACTCATACTTTACGGTAAAACGAACCATTTGTAAAGACCACTCTAGCTGGCGATGAGATGGTCAAGCACTAGAGGGAGTTGAAGTAAATACCGAGCAGAAATTGAATCAACCGCTGATGGAATAAGCTTTAAAGTTGAAGTACCTACATCCATAGCAGAGAGATGCGTGGAGCATTTGTGGTTCATAACATACTTAAAAACTCGTTACATGAGCTTGGTTAGGTACGATTTATCTTTACTTTTCATGTTTTAACTAATTCTCGTGTAGTCGATGTATGACACCTACTGTGTGTCCACCAACTAGATCTCATACATTGGCGATGGCAGTGATGCATTGTTCACTCTATATATTGTGTCTAGAGCATGGTGTACATGCCTATGTAGATAGCTCACTTGTTCTGGCAAACTAGCTCCAACACACAATGGAACCATGTATCAGATTTCACCCACTATCATAGAATATATGATAACGAAACCATTATCCAGAGTGACATCAAATTTTCTTTGTAGGGACATAGGAGTAAAATATTCGGCTTAATATATTGATTAAAGGTTCCACTAGATGTAGAAACATGTTCGACATGATCGTTCCTGAAACCGTCCCACTGACACCAACCCACCAGTTCATATTCGACTAAGATGCAGTGAAAATAAAATATTCCTTCTTCCTAATTTAAAAAACTTATCAAAAATTGGCATATCCTGTGGCTACACAGAAAATTCGAAAAAGAGCCTTAGTAAACTCGAACATAACAATGAAAGTGCGGTGTGTATACAATTATATGTGCTAATATAGTATACACGGATCGTGTAATATGGATTACAATACAAATGCGGAAATGGATGATAATAGCATTGTAAATAGAAAATAGAAAAATCACACCAGAGATTTTTATACTGGTTCGGAGCACCGTCCTACGTCCAGTCCCAGACTTCTATCTGGATTTTTACTATTAACTACCTCGCTTCACCCGGAGGAACAGGTTTACAATACCCGAACAACCGAACGGGATTTCACGCCTCTAATACACTGAGGACTTCAACACTTGCCTCTTACAACACAGAGGACTTCAACAAAAGAACAAATACAATTGTTGTTGACAACTTGTGTTCTTGAAAACACGGATTTGTCACTAGCAGTACACCCTTCCTATAATCTTATCCTCAAAGTATGCGATATGATGTTTTGAAAAGATTAAGGAAAGTATATTATTGAATCAAAGGATATGAAATAGTTTCAAAGATTCAATAAATAATTTAGAGCTTTTATAATACAGAATTGAGATCAGAGATTAGATTAAAAGAATATATGAAATCGTTGTAAAAACTTGTGTTTGAATCAATGATTTAGATGAGTATATATAGAGAAAAATAGTTGTAACTCTTTGTGAACAGTTGCCATTAAGAGTTATGATCATTGATGAAAGATAGGAGATGCAACCTTTGGAGAAGAGAAGTGTCTTTTGGAAAAGTTGCTTTCTGTTTAAAAACGGTCGACAGGTCAAAAATGGACCGGTAGACAGGAATTCAAATATATATATACGTTATGTGCATGTGTGCACGTTCACTGTGCAATTTACACAGGAACGGTCGACCGCACCTATATTGACCGGTCGACCGGTGCCTGTTAAATTGCACATTGAATTGTGCAACTGCATGCAACTTATAAATTATTCGTATATATATTGATTCCCTTGATATGCATGATTATTTGAGGATAGATTTTAACAAATTTATTACTATTACAACAACAAATAATCAACCTATAATCTAGAGTACCATATATAGCTCTATTGACCTTGTTTTTGTCGATCGCCTTGTTTGTCAGAAATCAATCGCCTTATTTGTCAGAAATCAAAACTTTCATAAAGCTTGTGACTCAACATTCTCCCCCTTTTTGATTGATGACAATATATATATCTGCAAATCTGAATCTCCCCCTGAGTATGTGATTTCTTTCCTGCAAGCAATTGTTAGCCCTTTCTCCCCCTTTGTCATCGACAAAAAGGAGTAACAGATTACTAGAATATGATATGCGTAGAATGAATATGATAAGCATAGAAAAATAAATCATTAACACATCAAAGACATAACAGAGTTTACTACAGAACATAATGTTAATTGAAAAGCATAAATAACGACACTATTTAGTACAAGTGTCGAAGAATGTTTTTAAAGAGCTAAAACATAATAGAATCTAGGATGAAGCAGATCGAATCTCCTCTTCATCATCGTCATCATCGTCATCATCGTCATCTTCATCTTCTTCCTCTTCCTCCTCATCATTGTTCCCTCTAGACGATTCGCCCTCGTCAGATGATGTCCATGTGAAAACTGGAGCAGCAGGACGTTTTCCTGGATGTTATGCTTGAACAGAGGTGGATGAGGAACATGATATAGCGTCCCATAGCATACCGAAGAACGACTTGACCTTATTGAAGCGCTTATCAATTTTAGAGTCCATACGCTTGAGACGAGATTCAAGCAGAAATTGATTACACGTAATGGTTTCAAGAGATTCTTTTGTTGATGACTTTGATCTTAAAAGTTTCACCTCATCGGGACGAGGTCGAGAGGAAGTTGCTCTTTGTTTTCTCGGTCCTCGTTGTTGCCATTCTTCAAAAGGCATAATCTCAAGATAAGGTGGAGGAAGCTTCATTCTTTTGATGGTTATGGAATCAATGCATTTTGGTGTTGAAGTTGCAGAATCAGGAGGATTGACCCCACAAGCTAACAAAAGTCTCATGATATATTCATTATAGAAGAAATGAGGCCGGGTTGAATTATTTACCTTGAGAATTTCATCAAAAAGCATGTGAACCCAATTGATTTGGATTTCACCATAGATAGCATAGAGTGCCTTGAAGTTTTCTTTATACACTGCATCATAATTTCCAAGTCTAGGAAAAAGAGAATGCATCAAGACCCGATGAAGTAACCTTGCTGTCGGTCGAAGTCCAATAGACTTAGTGCCATCACTATTGTCTTCTATAAACTGATGACTTGTACTATTTCGAGTGAAAACTTCGCAGAAGGTAGATGAAAATTCTTAGCCTCGATTTGGTATGCCAAGTATAGAGGCAATTCTAGCATGAGTAAGAAAAATTTGTTTTCCACAGACCATAGACCAGATGACGCCGTTTGGATTATCAGGTTGATATTCATCAAGATTCATGTTGGCGTAAAATAATTTAATCATTAAATGATTTATCTCCACACTATTTGCTGAAAAATCTATTAATGGAGTAATGTTGGCATTATCGGCTAACCTTCGAACTCCGTAAGCCGTGAAATCATCAAATTTGATGAAAGATCCCGGATGAAACTTGTAATTTGTCATTTGATTCCATCGTGTTATAGCAATTGGAGTTTGAAGCCATTTTTTGACGGAGATGGTATGAGATGAAGTTTCAGAGATTGCTCCTTTCTTTGATTTCTTTTGAGGAGGAGCCATTGTTGGAGGATTTGTGATTTGGGAATTGAAGAATGGGAACTAGGGTTTGTGATTTGGGGATAGAGAATAGTTTGAGTAGAGAGTGAATGAGGGTAGAGGGTAAAGTAACGTATAGGGTTATATAAAAAACTGAAAAATGCGTAACCGGTCGACCTACAAATTTTGGCCGGTCGACCGTTTTCAACCAGAGAGCAAACGGTCGACCGGCAATAATATGGGCGGTCGACCGGTCCTGGTCTGTTGTGCATATAGGATTCTTTTTCAAGTTTTTTATTATATATCAACCTATATATATATATATATATATATATATATATTATATTTTATACATAATACAAAATATAACCATCATTACACAAGAGATAGATAAATATTTAACAACTATATATAAATCTAATGAGAAAGTTCGTCATTAGAATTATCGTTGTTTCCTTCAATACGATTCGACCATGGACTCCATTGTTTCTGAGCTCCTTCATTCTTTTCATAGTTCCGATCCCATGAGTTAGGACTTTTAGATGTTGATGGCCTAGACGGCATTGGTTCATGTACGTCATGTTTGTTGGAACCGCAGAAAAATGTTGCCAACTTTTCTAAAACAGACAATCGTGCCGATGTCCGTTGTTGCTCGTGATAAAGTTGACTTTGCCCGTAATGGAGTTGTCTCTGAAGGTGTGTATATAATTATATGTGCTAATATAGTATACACGGATCGTGTAATATGGATTACAATACAAATGCGGAAATAGATGATAATAGCATTGTAAATAGAAAATAGAAAAATCACACCAGAGATTTTTATACTGGTTCGGAGCACCGTCCTACGTCCAGTCCCAGACTTCTATCTGGATTTTCACTATTAACTACCTCGCTTCACCCGAAGGAACAGCTTTACAATACCCGAACAACCGAACGGGATTTCACGCCTCTAATACACTGAGGACTTCAACACTTGCCTCTTACAACACAGAGGACTTCAACAAAAGAACAAATACAATTGTTGTTGACAACTTGTGTTCTTGAAAACACGGATTTGTCACTAGCAGTACACCCTTCCTATAATCTTATCCTCAAAGTATGCGATATGATGTTTTGAAAAGATTAAGGAAAGTATATTATTGAATCAAAGGATATGAAATAGTTTCAAAGATTCAATAAATAATTTAGAGCTTTTATAATACAGAATTGAGATCAGAGATTAGATTAAAAGAATATATGAAATTGTTGTAAAAACTTGTGTTTGAATCAATGATTTAGATGAGTATATATAGAGAAAAATAGTTGTAACTCTTTGTGAATAGTTGCCATTAAGAGTTATGATCATTGATGAAAGATAGGAGATGCAACTTTTGGAGAAGAGAAGTGTCTTTTGGAAAAGTTGCTTTCTGTTTAAAAACGGTCTACAGGTCAAAAATGGACCGGTAGACAGGAATTCAAATATATATATATATACGTTATGTGCATGTGTGCACGTTCACTGTGCAATTTACACAGGAACGGTCGACCGCACCTATATTGACCGGTCGACCGGTGCCTGTTAAATTGCACATTGAATTGTGCAACTGCATGCAACTTATAAATTATTCGTATATATATTGATTCCCTTGATATGCATGATTATTTGAGGATAGATTTTAACAAATTTATTACTATTACAACAACAAATAATCAACCTATAATCTAGAGTACCATATATAGCTCTATTGACCTTGTTTTTGTCGATCGCCTTGTTTGTCAGAAATCAATCGCCTTATTTGTCAGAAATCAAAACTTTCATAAAGCTTGTGACTCAACAAACAAGTGGATAAGAATGAGGAAAACTTAAGATTCTTCCCGTAGATGATGAAATTCTAGTGAATCAAGTATATGGCTAAGTGAATAGAATATATATAAATATATATATAAACTAATTGGTAGAAATAAAATAAAGTATATAAGAACTAGCACGTTGGGATTTTTATACTGGTTTGGAGTGACATCCTACGTTTGGTCCTAGATTCTCTATTCTGGCTTTTCACTAGCTAACACCATCACTTCACCCAACGTAGCTAGTTTACACAATGCCTGAGTCATTGAATGGGTCTTTCCACTAACTCAAAAGAAAAACTATCTTCGACAATAGTTGTATTTTAATGTACAAATTTTTCAAATTGAGCATAAGGGTCCTTTAACTCATAAGAATATTTATGAAGTTGAATGAGCAAGCATTTTAAGAAAGTCGAAATAAAAGAACTAATTTTATAATTGAAGAAAATTGATTATGGATTGGTTTAGAAATCAAGAGATTTTTTAATCAAAGAACAAGAAATTAGAAAGCAACTTGTAAATTCCTTTAAAATACATACATATTTATAAATACTAAAGAGAATCTCTAAAGAGAAATGACTATCTCTATTAAACTCTGCAAGTTATGACGAAAAGAAGAGATGTGATCTTCAAAAGTTTCTTACGGGCTTCGGTATTTTTGAAAATTCATCTGCATCAGTGCACCGGTTGGCCCCAAAGGTAGACTAAACATAATGATAGAATGAAAATTACGGTACATATATCACAGAACATAGAACATAGAACACGGTCGCAAAATGTCATAAAAATAAAATACAACAGAATGCAGAAACACAACAAAATGTTGTAATATGTAAATACACAACAAAACAGAGTGCTAAATCAAATTCCTAACAAAATGCAAATAAATAGAAATAAGGATACCATATATCTAGAGAATAATAGTAGTATAAGCTCTCACAAGTCATAGTAACCATATGGTATGGTAGGATCGGACTCCATAAAAGTGGTATTGTGATTACCCACCTTTCTAACCCCTGAAGATGACACTTAACACATCCTCGATGTTCATGTGTTGTTGTCCAAGCATCCAATAGACGAGTTGTCATGGGGTAAAATAAAGAAAAAAATAGAATAGAATATAAATTCTCTCAACGAAACGGTTAAATATAATACAACAATAATACAGTACATAAGGTTATTCCTTAATATGGTGTTATCAGAGTTACAAAAAAGTACTACTACTATCGGCCTAGGCAGTTATATACCCTGCCTTTACACTTGCTAATCCATAATACACGCATAATTCACATAACAGTGGAAATAGGTAAATAAATAGGTAAATAGTCTCTTGCTCATCCATCATCTTCAAAAGAGCCCGAAGTAACCCGCTACTCTCGGACTACTCAAAATAATTGAATATCCGAAAGTTTAGGGAAAACAAATAACTTGGGTCAGACAATAAGTATGGTATGATTAAATCTCTAAACAAAGGGTGAAATAAACAACAATATATGAGACCATTCCCCCAAATGCATAATGTCTTTCTCCTCATAAAAACAATATCTAACTACAAGTAATGGGTATAAATAATTAAACATCGCGATAATAATTAAACATCACGATGCAAGACACTTCAAAATTCAAAGGTTTTGAGTCAAAAGGAAGGAAATGGAAATTTTCCAACAACTATAAGGGTGCACCCCCTTTACTGGATGTATACCTTTATACCATATACTAGGGAGGTCTATTTTCTCTACGACTCTCTCGAAAATGTACAAGCCAGAACCTGCCAACCTTACCGAGAATCCGAGTATTTCACATCTTAATGCGCATATAACCAAAACCAATCTAGAGTAGATGTGATAATACCATAATGGAAGCAAACCACACAGCTTGACGTCCACTCGCTTTTTGGTTTTAGTCATTTCCAACAAAGGATATCAACACTCAAATGAGCAACAAATCGTCTTATGTTGACGATGCACAAAGAAGAAAGCTGAACCGATAGTCAAAGCATCACCTATCAGGAATGTTTAAAATGAACGTATATGGAAATTGAATCTTATATTCTTATCAGTACCAGTCGATTTCAAACTTGTACTATTTCTTGGTTTAAAATGAAGTCAGGCAAGTGAAGGTAGTGTTACATCTAGGCATTGCCTTGACCACATTTTTAATTTTTAAGATAGGGATGCATTTCTATACCTCGACATTTAATGTTAAGAGTATGACGAAATCCTTCCCATATAAGCAATATTAGATTATGAAAAATTGAATTCTTATCCTTTTCACAACCAAGTCAAACTTTTTTACTTTAAAACCAGACTTGTGCTGGAATTTCACATTGCAGATATTAACTTTAAACAACATTATGAAAATGATTAATTAATTTTAAAACTTGATAAATTTCTTCAATATCATTATTTTAAGATGATTTATCAACTTTAATCAATGATTAATTACTTTAACATCTTTACATTATTGAAGTGATTAGTTAACATTAAAACATCATTATTAAAATAATTAATTAACCTTAAAACATCATTATTAAAATGATTAATTAATATTAAAAAACCATTATTAGAATGATTAATTAATCTCAAACCATCATTAATAAAATAATTAATTAATTTGTATATCATTATTTAAAGTGATTAATTAATCTTAAACTCTCATTAATAAAATGATTAATTCATCTTATAACATCATTAATTAAATAATTAATTATCCTTAATCATCATTATTTAAAATTATTAATTAATTTTAAATATCACTATTTAAATGGTTAATTAATTTAAACTATCATAAATAAAATGATTAATTAACTCTGGTACATCTTATCTAAATGATTAATTAACCTTAAACATCATTGGTTAAAATGATTACTTACCTTTAAACATCATAAATAAAATGATTAATTAATATTAAACACATCATCATTTAAACAATTAATTAACCTTAATCATCATTATTTAAAATGATTAGTTAAATTTAAATATCATTATTTAAAATGGCTAACTAATTTTAAATATCATCATTAGAGCAATTAATTATCTTTGTAAAACCCAAGCACAAGATTAAACCAAAAGTTTTCAAAGGAGGTGATGTTTTTCAAATTGCGGATGCAGCGATAGTTGCTATACGGACACTTCCATAACCATTTTCATATGTCAATTATTTATCAATGAATCACATAACATAAGCATAGACTTATAATAAAAAAGTAAATAACAACCATACAACATGGAGAGCGTCACTTGTAAAACAATTACTTGAACTTTACGACTAATCTAAAGTTGTTAACTAATTACCAAAATGTCAATTTTTTAAAGAGAAAACCAAGCTAAAATTACTACTTTCCAACGCATATAAACATGCAACTAACAACCATCATTATTAACCATAATGAAGTTTAAAACTATGGTTTATAAACGTGAGATTTTTTTATCAAAAGCAACCAAAAAAAGCCAACTAACACCATGCCTTGAATCGACACTCGAACTCGGTTTTTCTTTGAGGATGCTTTAATTTTTGAATCCTAAATGGGCTAGTTGGGTTCGGCTACGGTCAACACGGGCTCGTCCATGGTTGTATTGGGGTGGTAATAGGTCTTGTTATGGAGTATATGAGGTGTAGAGAGGAAAACAAGGAGTTTTAACAATTTTTCTTAAGAAAAATGAAAAAGATGCAATTTTCAAAACTTTAAAACTTTTTGGAAGCTATGGAAGAGCTTGTAATGCTTAGGAAAGGAAGATGGATATTGAAAAAAAAGAAATGAAATGGAAAAATGAGAGAGAGAAATTTATGAATTGTTTGTATATAAAATGAAATAACCTAATTACCAAATTAACCTTTAGGTGTGTACCGTCCATCTATATTTTACCACATCATCTCCACTCATCTCCTTCCTTAATCCACACAAAAGTCACCTCCAACCTCCCCTTTGTCTACCATTTAATCCACCCTTGCACCATGATGTGTAAGTGATAATGTTACATTTCATTCTTAATTTGTTTTTATTTAAGTTTTTAAAAAGATGTCACATCTTCTTATATTTACTTAAATAAATACATTTGCACCACATTATTTACCTTATCCATACTTATGGTAATATAAACGTGTGTGTATATTTTTATTAAAATGTACATAATGTTTCCGCTAACTTTTAAACGATAAAAAATTGAAAATTTGAAAAACGATTTCCGACCACATTTTTATTTTTTTCGAACTAGTTAGTTTTGTAGACCAAATTTTAAAACAACATCCTCATTATTAGTTATTACTTAAAAGAGGTTTATTTGGGTTATAAAATCCATTATTTAAAAATAATTTAAATATTTAAATTTAAAGTGATTAAATTACATGTCGTTACAAGTATGATGGAAACTCCATGTACGGTTGAGTGGGAGATCTAGATGCATGGCTGAGTCGGGCCAATAGTCTAGGGCCTTAAGCAGTAGCTGTAGAATGCTAAAATGATGGTTAGGTGCATCACTTTCCTGACCTTCTACATGAAAATCATGTATTGATGGCTGTGAAAATAACATCTCATCTGAAACGAGTGGAGGCTATAGGCCGCTACCCTCATTAGTTGTACTAAAACTGCTCTATCGAATTCATACAAAACTACTAGTTGAATTAGTAAAGAACTAATAAAGCACAACTCTTTATTTTTCTCATTTAGCTCTTAAATAACTGAATGAATGAGCTGCTCTTGCCTCTTTAGCATGGATATAATTTGATCCTCTATAGAGGGAGAAGAAGGCTATGGGGGTTCCTGGTGCTATGAAGAGGAGGGAATATCATGTTATAATAGCTGGTACACATTGGTATCAACATGAATCTCATCCAAAGTAGTAGGAATCTTCATAGCTTTAAGGACCTTGGTATAAAAAACAAAGCCATAATGATGTTGACATCTCATCTATACGAGGAACATGGAAATGTTGAAGGATAGTAGTGATAAGGTTCCTATATGGGTTGTCTCTCCTTCTTTCTCCTAATTTACACTTAATCATATTGTCCATTAATGAAACGAGCCCAGTTAGGTCTAATGTTACCAAGTATAGCATAAGTAGCTTTGCACACCGAAGGATAAATTTCATCAAAATTGCTAGTCCTAGGAATCAAATCATATTGGAGAACACGAATAACGATTCGAGCTAGATTGGCCAGATTTGATGTAGACCAATTTCATTCTATCTATCTAGAATTCTTTGCATTATATTTCTATTATCCATCATTATCTCATCCAAAATAACTTCATCGAAGAATATGCCCATAATAGCACATAAAACTCCTTCACTAAACTTAATATCACTCCTATTTACGCTTGTATAAATTACAATTCCATTATCATCACCCCATACGATCTACCCCTATAGAATTATTCTTCGTCACAACATTGAATCTCTTAATGCTATCCTAGCTGGTCTTTATCCATTATTTCACTTGGTTGGTCAAAATTTTGTTGATAAATCCAAAGGATGTAGAGGAGATTGCCCTCTTTGCTCTAGTCATTGAACAAACTTGCGATGTTTGATGAAAGTTTAGTGGAAATCATGAAACTGAAGGATAAGGTTTCAGAGAAGAGGGATAAATTTCAAATGAAGGAGTAAAAATAAAGAGGTGGGTGAAAAAATAGCATAAGAAAGGGTAAAAGTTCCCTCGGGTATGTCAATAAAACCTGTCCCCGCTGGCTACCTGCATCGGTGCACTGGTGTGCTATATTTTTGTAAAGCTTCAAAATTTAAAAAAAATAGATTTAAAATAAATTATTGTATAAGTTTTAAATATTTTAGTACTACATAATTTTAATAATATTTCATTAATTTTTCTTGTTAAATTTTGTTAAGTATAATTTTAACCTAACTTATTATAAAGTCTTTTTACTATAAAGTTTATCTTTATTAACAAAAAATAATATGAATTTTAATTTTTTATGAATTTTATAATTTTGAAACTATTTCTAAAATCCGTAAATAGAATTTATTATTTATAACCCATATGAATTTATTATAAGGAAAAGCTTTTAATTAAAAATTATTATACATAAATCTATTTTTTAAAATATATGTAAATTTAATTTTCAATAATTCGATTATATGAAAGTTTAAATTTATACTTTATTTTGTTTGTAAATATCTTTTTTTAAGTATTTATAAATAAACTATGGTAAAATTCTTGAGGTGAAGTTATTTACATATATGTATATATTTAAAAATAACTTTATTGTATAAAAAATCATTAGAAAAATTTATTAGATTAAATCTATTAGGGAACAAATTCCAAGCTCACCACACAATCTAAAATATGTGTTCTCATTTAATGGCTGCAATTTGATTTTCAGTATTACAAATTCTAAAGTAACATTTTGTTTTCCAAAGTGATCTCGTAGAAAAATAACGTCTTATATTGATGTTTTTAGTTATGGAATGAATGCGTTAATTTTTCGCTAAATTTATTGCACTTGTGTTATCATAATAAATAAGTGATTTTGTTAAATTTGTTCCACAATCCTTAAAAGTTTGTTGCAAATAATTTATTTGAGTGTAAGCCAAAGTGGCTGAGATATATTCTATTTTACAAGTAGATAAAGACATACAGTTTTGCTTTTTACTAAAGTACGAAACTAAAAATTGCTCAATAGAGTGACATGTGCCACTAGTGCCTCTTCTATCTGTTTAACATCCATCGAAATCAGCATCACTACATGACAATAATTCAAATGGACATCCTTTTGGAAAGAAAAGACCATAATCTTTGGTTCTAACTAAATATCTCAGAATTCTTTTAATAGCGCGTCGGAGTGAATCTATAGGATCAACTTTAAATCTAGCATGTAGACATACACTCATCATTACATCTGGACAACTGGCAATTAAATAAAGATCCGATGATAATTCTAAATTATTTCTAATCAGCGTCTTTATCATTTTCATTTTTATCTATGTAAACAGTTATACTTATTTAAGTTGGCTTACTACTCATATTTTCTACACTGAATCTTTTAATTAAATCTCCACAGTATTTTCTCATGTAATAAAGATACCATTTTCTAATTTTTCAATTTGTTAACCATTTTCTAATTTTTCAATTTGTTAACCCAAAAAATAATTTAGTTCACCTATGTGGACTTATAAAATTCTTTTCTCAATATATTTGAAAAATCTATGCAGAGCACTTCATTAGTTGATCCAAAGATAATGTCATCAATATAAAACTTGGATAAGTAGTAAATCATTATATTCATGTTTTATAAAAAATTTGAGCCTACTTTACTGATTTCAAATCTTACTCTAGTAAGTAATTTTTAATTCTATTATACCAAGCACGTGGTGCTTGCTTTGGACCATAAAGTGTCTTTTTATTTTTAAAAACATGATCGGGATATTTTTCATATTTGAATAAAGGTGGTTGTTCTACATAAAAAATTTCCTTAATAAAACAATTTAAAATGTGATTTTCAATATAATTTATTGTTATGATGACAAGAAAAAGATAGTAATATTCTAACTGCTTCAAGTCATGGAATAGGAGCAAAAGTTTCATCATAGTCGATTCATTCCTCCTGATTTTATTCTTGAGCAACTAGTCTAGCTTTCTTTTAGATTATTTCACTATTTTCATAACTTCTATTTTGCAAATTCATTTATTTCCTATTATAGATTGATCATTGGTTCTGGGAACTAATTCACATACATTATTTCTTTTAAATTAGTTTAATTCTTCTTACATTGCTAAAATCCAATATCAGTCTTTTCAATATGCTTTATAATTTTTAGGTTCTATATTTAAAATAAAATCTAAGTAACTCATCTCATTTAATTTCCTTCTAGTTAAAAATTTTATGCTTATGTCTCCTAGATCATTTTCAATAGGGTGATCATTTTTAAAATACGAGTCTGATCTTTTGTTATATTTTGTTTCAAAGATCTATTAGTTTCTTGAGTACTTTCGTCAAGTTTATTTTGTTCAATATTTTAAGTGGCATTGGTGATAGAGTTATGGGTATGCTCTAGAGGCAATTATGTAATTTTATATATATATATATATATATATATATATATATATATCTAACCCATTGACCGATCTTGGTTGAAATAAAGATATTTTCTTTCTATTATATACTTGATATAATGCGGTTATACTAATTAATCAATTTAATTAAAAGTATATTTAAAAGAAAATCCATAAATTGTATGTTTTGTGCTAGTAGTTACAGAGTATTGAAACCATGAGTAATTTATCACAATGAAAGAAATATACCATTTGAAATGTTCCTAGTCAAGATGTATCGAGATTGAATATAGATGTGTACTTTGAGACTAGAGTATGTAAGCTCTCCAAATATTGGACGGTGTATTATTCATGACTGTTGAAGGCACCAAGGGGTTACGTACTAATAATTATTGGATAAATAAGGAATGGATCACTTGATAGTTTTCTTTGGGTTAATATAACTAAGGTCAAGCAAAGAATATCAAAGTGACTAATTTACACACTTCTCTCGACTTGAGAATGCCATTGATCTTCAATGTGGAAGCTCGCTTAGATTATAGTTAAATCGTGGCACGTTGTCCATCGAATGACTATAGTTGGGTCGAGTAGAAGCATTGAAAGTGAAACACTATTCAAGAGAGGATTCATTTCCTCAGTTATATGAGGTTAGTATCATAGTCAACTCAAAGTCAATGTCTCTGGCTAGAGAATTTCGGTTAATAATAATAATTATTATTATTGAACCAAAGACTTTGTGTTTGGACTATAAATTTGAATACATATGATACTGGAATTTTAACAATTACCAAATTTCATAAATCTGAAGTGATATAGTTATAATAAAGCGAATATTTCTAAATAATTGTCACTATTAGGTACTGCTTATATTTAATAAAATTAGATTTTACCAAAAGATGTGTAAGCGATAAATTCGGCCAAAATGTCACACCACTAGCTATGTGATGTATGAACGTTAATATTCGAATAGTTCGATATTAATCGCTGACTTAATTTACACCTATGAGTCGCACAACCGTAATGATGAATTCTCTGAAAAACCATATGATTTAATTAATTTATAGATTGATGTAAATTGATTAAATTAATTGATGTTTGAGGAATATTAATTATTATTTATTTGATCTTTGGAAGTTTTTAATAATTATTTTAATGCATTTATAAAAGTTATATTTGCGTGCATTGGTATACGATATCAATGTAATTGAAACATAATTGCATGAAATGATTTATGGAAATTTAATATCATTGATGACATGATTTATTGAAATTTTATGTCATTTGAGGACATATAGGTAAACAAAGGATCGGAGAGAGAAACAATCAAGGGAACTAATTAGAAAAGTTTTAATTAAAGAACGAGAAAGTTTCATTCTTTCAAACAAAACATATTCCTTAATTAATTCTGTACGTAAAATTCTTTTTCTTTCTCAATCATTCTTTCTCTTTCTCTCCTCCTAACTTTTCATGGTAGAAATTAAAAAAAAAAATCAAATTTCCAAAATCTTTTAACTCCAAGTAAAAACTTCAAATTGAATAAAACAAAAGTAGTTCATCCATCTCTTGCAAGGATAGGATGGGGATCTTGAAGATCTGAGGAGATATCATCATTCAAGGTGTTATTTCTAGACAACATCCTAAGGGGAATTCATTTTCAAGGAGTGTTTCACGGCCTTGGGTAATAAGGTCCTTGCAAAATCCAGAGGCTGATTTCTAAATCTGGGAGTTTTGATTCATCATTAAACGTGTGCTTTATTGGCTACATCAAAAAGTAATCTTTAATTAGATTCACATATATATTTATATGATTAATGTAGATTCGCTTCATGTTGCAATTTTTTATCCTGCCATATGTAAATTAAATATGCCTTATGCTTAGTTTGATTATATCATGTTTATTGTATTATTTTTATATAGATCTATTTTTGTTCAACAATTCCTTTTAATGTATGTTTATGATAAATTGACATGTTTTGATTATCATATTACTTCTAATAAATTATCTTCATTTTATGTATTGTTTAAATCTATAAATTCTTATCACAAATTTACATATATCTGCATTGTTCAAATCTCTTTTATTTTATTTTGGAAACTTATGAAATTGAAAATTGACATTGGATGAGATTTTATGTATGGAATGATATAACATTCATTTATTCAATTGCTAATGAATTACATATATGTTAAATTGTCAACCATTCATTGACATCGATCTTGTTCATATGTTAAATTTCCATATACAATTGTTTCTATCTTTGTTTTATTAAAGGGGAAACTTTGATTTAAGATCATTGAATGGACTTTAGTGCAAATTATAGTTCTTTATTGTTTTCTATATTTAAAGTTCATGTAAAATTTAAAGTATTTTTTCATTCCTAAATTAAAAGTTTAACGAAAACTGTTAACTTTAAAACCAAAAACCATTTATAATATATATATATATATATTAATTATCATAGGATAATGCTTGCAAATGTTTGTTGTTCAGATCTAAATTATTAAATTGTAATTATCATATATATATATATATATAATATAATATAAATGTTTAGTTTAATTCAAACTTGTACAAAAATTATGAGTAATAATGTAACAATTTTGTTTTTAAACCTTTCTTAATTGAAATCATAACCATTAATATTAATTTTGGACTCTAAATTATTTAAAACAACTAACAGTTTTTCACTCTATATGTATATATGTAATGATCCAGAATTTTAGTCAAAGAAATTTGGAATATATAATTGATTTTAAATATTAAAAAGTTAATTTTATAAGTTAAATAACTTGGATTTCAAATATAATGATTTATTTAATAATTCAATTGTTAAGTTTCATATTTGAAATTGTTTCAATAGTTGACTCTTGAATTTAATATGAATGGAAAACGATTTCTTAAGTCGATTTACTATTTGAATAAGAATGAAGTACGTAAATCTTAAATTTGGATTTAAAAGTGAATAAACTGAAATTAGAAATTACTTGTTTTAATTAACATATAAAAATAGCTTTTGGGGGCACTATCTCGGATTTTGACGAAACTGGTTTCATTGAATCCATAATAGTGAATTATAATATGCTGTCGAATTTAGTAACGATTGGACATATCTTTTGGTTGTGCTAGTTCGAAATGTATAGAAATAGTTAAATGAATTTTAAGTAAAATAATTAGTATGCATATGATCGAATTAGGGCTCACGATAATTTCCAGTGAATTCGGAATAGGGGTGTAATATATAGAACGCCAACCGGCATATTTCGTTTAGAGTTTGAAATTTTTACAGTTGAATGGTGCCGAGTTTATTTTCTATAATAGCCCCAACCTTCTTCTATTTTCAAACAAAAACACAAAAATATTTTCGGTCGCCCTTAAAACACCACCATATAATGGCCACTATTGCATGGTGAGCTAGGTGAAAAATTAGCCAAAACATCCAACATGAAATTTGGAGAGCTCGAGTCCACAAACAAATCTATATAGTCAGATCACCGAACGACGAGCCGAGGCACGGAGAAGGCCTTGCGTTCAACTGTAGATTTTTGGATTTTACGGCGTTCTTTATGCATGAGGTGGCGTTGGCTCAGGTCGAGGCAGCATGGTAGGGGGGACTGGAGCAGCGGTTGGGTGGCGACATTCCGGCACGATCGACGTTTGATCGAGAAATAAAAAATGAAAAAAAACAAAAAACAAAGAGCATGGCCTGGGAAGGATATCTCGCGTGAGAGAGGAGATGAATAAAGTTTTAAAATTTTTATTTTATTTTATTATGTTATTTAAATTTTAATGCTATCGCATGTTCAATAACTCATAACTTTCTCGTACGATGTCCGTTTCGAGCATGGCAAGTTGCTTTGTGTTCGTATCAGCGAGCACTATGCTATGGAGTTGGCTTGGATGAATTAGAAGATAGTTGAAATCTTGTGTTAAAATTAAAAGTTCGTTCAATTTTAATTCAAAATGGAATGATATAGCAATTATTAAAATCAAAATGAGTTGATTTCGGCTTTTTTGTTAACTAGAAATATTTATAATCGGTAAAAATTATCTATTGGATATTTGGATATATTACCGCCCCTAAAGCGGATGAGACCCTATTACGTTCGCGTGTAAGAGTGGATTACCCTTTGTATATGAATCTGAACTCGAAGCGGTCAATTTTTATATTATTTGATTATGTATTTAATGCTGGGGGAAAGGTTGGAGGGATCCAATAGGATTCTTCACACTAATGATATTATTTTCAAATATGTATATATATAGTGATATATGACTTGTTGAATGCCATATTAATAACACAGATATGATTTTGCTTAATTAGTGCTTTAGTAGCACCGGGCCTCATTTTTAGTATTTTAAAATATTATAAAATAGTGATTTGATTTAAAAAGGGATTTCAAAATGATTTTGGGAATTTTATATGCTTTAAATAATTTTCCAAGATATGACTTTAGATATTATAAATTGATAGTTTTATAAACTATTCTAAATAGAAATTTTCGAACTATACAATATAGATTCTTAAAACCTTGGAGAGTAAGTCTGTGTTTTATAATAAAGGGACTTGTTTTAAAAGAAATTAGAAATATTTGATATAATATTTATTAATCATCTTCGTATAAAGTGATCTATATGTATATAGGTACATGTGTTATGATATATTTATAAATATGAAATTATATATTGGATAATTTACAAGGGTGATAATTTTACAAAGGAAGTAAAGATTTGTAAAATCGTATTTTGATAATAAAAGTGTAGATTTGTAGACGGGGTTTATAGATTAAAGGAAACTACCATCGTTTAATAAATTGGAGAATAGATCAAATGGTGGATTTACATAAAGAGATGGAAGGATATTTAGAAATAATTGACTATGTTTTGAAAATTGAAGGCGATGATAAATTTGGAATGTTAAACAATATTTATAAATAGAATGGAATTTATCCATATTGAAGTTACGTTAAAACGGGTGGTGATTTACATTTTAAATGATATTTATGAATAAGTGAGATTCATAAAGGGAACAAAGTTATAAATGGAGTTTATAAATAAATAGTTTTTACGAGAGGAAGTTTTTATAAAATCGAAAGAGATTCTTAAATGTAGTTTTATAAATATAGAAATGACTGGGTTTAAGATTTAAGAATGGATATTTATCAAGGAAATATATTATGATTTAAAGTTGGTTATTTGTAACAACCCTGTATTTTGTGATTATTTTAATTGTATATTTTAATTATTTTAAATTGAATTTCCTGATTTAAAAACTTTATTTTATTTATTAAAAATGAATAATTTTTGTTATTTTAAATATAAATTTTGATTTGATGTAAATTATAATTCCAAACATAAATAAATAGAACATTTTCCAGAAATGTGAATTTTGGTAAATATGGTCAAACTTGGACTTTTAATTCTAAATTTTAAAATTTGAAATTTTGAAATTTATTTTTCTTTTGTGAAAGTAAATAAAATTTTAAGTATACTGCTTTGCGTTTCGTTGGAATCCGATTAATATTGTGAAAGTTATGCTTTTTAGACCATTGTATGTAAATTGTTTTATTTAACAAAATTGTTTATTTTAATTTATATAAATAATATTTTGTTTGTCGTATCATGTTCTAATTTATGTTTACATGTGTAACATGGCATGTTATGTATATATATTTTATTTTTTAAACATTTTAAAAGTGTAGTTGAAATTTTCCAATGTTAGTTGTATTTTGTTTACAATTTTAATTCTAGTTTCAATTAAATAAAGTATTTTCTTTATTTATTTTCTATTTTCCTAAAACTATTATTTATTTTCATTTCTACTTTATTTTGTTTCCATTTTTTTATTTACTTAATTTTTATTTGTTTATATTGGATTTAAAAGAATTGGAAATTCAAAGAGACAAAGCTTTTAAAACGTGTAACTTTTCATTATCCTTGTCTCTTCATTGCCTTGGCCTTTCATTTTCTCTTTGTTTAGCCATGTATTTCATTTTTTTTCACATGAGAAAGTTCTCATCCTCATCATTTGTTCGGCCATTCCTTATTTCTGGAAAAAATAGTAAGTATGGCTTCCATTCTCTTACTTTCTACTTCATTTTCCTTTGATTTTGCCTTGCTCCTCTCTATGTTTGCTCCGCCTAACCACCTTCACCTCCACCGACCACCACCATCATCTCCTCCTCATCATCCATAGCCTACAACCTTCCCTTCCTCTGACCAGACTAGGCCGTGACCACAAAGTGAGCAAGCAACACAAAAACTTTGCAAAAACTCCAAACAATGCCTAGCCAAGCCATGTATTCCTATCACCTTAATGTTTAGCCTTGGCCACCACCTCTAACACCACCACCACTTGCTGCCATGACCTCTAGCCATGACCATCAGCCTCTGACCTGACCTGCAGTTGCATGGCCGAACCCAAATGTTGGCATAGGCCGAGCCTATGTTGCACCAAAACCTTCCATCCCTTGACCCCTTGCATACTTTTGCCTCTCCATGCCTTTGCCTTCCATTTTCATATCCATAGACATGTCTCATGACTCATGGCCGAGCTTTCCTTTCGATCTGTTCCACCCCTCGCTTAAGAAGAGAAAACATAGGCTAGGTAAGTTCAAGGAACTGGTTGCTACATCCCTAACCTTAGTTAAACACCTTGTTTTATCATCCCAGATCTCACAGGAGGGACAAATGTACTAATCGTTTCCGCATACTCAGTTTATTATTACATGCAATATTCTTCACATTTTGTTTAAGTGTTACAAACAATTTCTCTTAACCGTTTATTCAAACTCTTATTAAAACTTTCAAATCATCTTTACATTACTTAATTATTCCTTTAAATTCATTCACAAAAGATTTACGAAATAATTGTTATATTTAAAACTGCATTTCAAAAGTTATTTCAAACTGCTATGAAAATCCTTGCGAAAAGTGTTTGCAAATAGCGTTTTAAAAGCTATATTCTTCAAAATGACTTTTATATCATTTAGAAATCCATATTTACAACCTAAATCCCTTTTAAAAAAATTTAAAATATTTTAAGGATTTATTTCATATTTTTAAAGCATTTAAAATATCAATTTTAAACTTTGGTCACTTTAGTGCAAAAGCGCGATTTTTCTGGAAAATTATTTTGGACATATTTAAAATATACGAGATAAAATCTTGATTTTCTTTCTTTATTTCTTCATACATATTTGAATGTTTATAAAACATTTCTAATTCATTTTAAAACTATTTCTAAAAGGTTTAAGCATTCCATATACACCATTTCATTTTCAAAAGGAAAGTAATTTCCTTTGTGCTTATCGACGTGCATCAACGTGACTTGGTAAAACAATTTTAACAAACATATCAACCAATCAACACTTCATGATAAAAGTATATATAAGCATCCATAGCAATCATAACACAACATCAAACATGTGTGTGTGTGTGTGTGTGTGTGTGTGTGTGTGTGTGTGTGTATAGATGTTAAATAGAGTTTCTCACCATAAACCAAAGCGGTTAACTTCCTATCAACATTCAAATCAACCAACACTTCACTAATTAATTCCTACTCCATTAAACACTAGAACACAACACCTTCTCCGTTCCATTGTCTTGGCTGAGGCTTGAGATGGAGACTGGCCGAAAATATAGAGAAGAAGCGGTAGAGCTTTGAACTTGAATTTCCATGATTTATATTCGAAAAATAGATCATTTTCTCTCTTGTTTTTGACTCTCTTACTCACAAAATTTGAAAAAGTTGTTAACTTGAAATTTATTGAAAATTATTTTCTATTTAATTTGAAAAAAAGAATCATTTGAATCCAAATATTTTTGAGGGAGATATGACAGAATGAAAAAGAGGTATTGTCGGATTGACAAAAATGAAGGCCGAAAATGCACTTCAAAGAATTGAGTTTCAGGTATAGCAAACTTTAAAACAGGAAAAAGTGATCAACATAAAAGTTGTAGCCACTAGAATTTTATACGGTTCTATAAAATAATTTCTTAATTTAGATCTGTTATGGTCAAAATAAAATGGCCTATTCTCTGGCTTTAAAATTGGGCCAGAAAATGCACTGGAAATAAATATATTTTTGACATAGTTAACTTTAAAATTTATTACAGTGGTCAACAAGAAAGTTGTAGCCACTGGAATAATACATGATTTATATAAAATAAATTTACAATTTGAATCGATTTTGAAGAAGTTATGGTCGAGAGAAGAAGAGGTAAAATGTTGAGAAAAGAGGAGTTTGATTTGAAGAGAATAAACATTGGTTTCTTTTGAATATTTTATAAATATTTTGACATTATTTCTTTTTAATTTTTTTATATGGCATGGAAGCCATTAAAGAGAAGAGGAAGAAGACGAAGAAGCTTGAGAAAGAAGAATAAGAAAATGTGAATGAAAGTGAAGTAGTAGGTGGATATTTATAGAAAAAGAAAGAAGTGGTAATTTCACCAAAATAACCTCTTACCAAACTAACCTTACTTCAACCTAAAGAAATCTACACTTTTTCAAAACTTAACATCATCCTTTTACTTTTTACTTTATGTCTTAATCACTTAAAGATTAAGTAAAGAATATCATAATTATGTTGGCTTTGATTTTATGTGATTTGATGTTTACTTTTTCTCACTTTTGTTAATTCTTACTTACTTTTACTAATGACTTCTAGAAGTTTTCTAATCTTATTTATTAAAAGTAAACATGTTTGGTGAATTAATTAGTACTTACACTATTTGAATATATGTTCCTATATAAGAAAATAAAGGTGCGACGACATTACGACAACTTTTAATCGACAAAATGTTGTTTTTCGACAATGTTTTACGGTCACATTTTGACGTTTTAGTTAAATTATTTATTTATGTAAATACAATTTAAAAATAAATTTTTATAATGCTATTTAAAAATATAAACACTCATAAATTGATTAATTTATTTAACCATTAAAACATACTTTTCTGAAATCAGCATTTTGTCATTTTTGTCGATATAGGCAAATGTTACTATTTTTATGTATGTTTCTACTTCCAAATACTATCGAATATTATTTAAATCATAAAACATTTTATATTTTATATTTAAAATCACTCTAAATACTATATTTTGAAGTGGTCAAATTCTGGGTTGTTACATTCTCCCCTGCTTAAAAGAATTTCGTCCTCGAAATTACCCAAACAAAAGTTTACCTAAAACATTTATCTTTAAATTTAATTTCATATAATATACACAGGTTATCCATTTGAAATATCTTATTCGATCTCTTATTCGAATAAACAACTTCATTTTCGAACTAGTATCGATCCCCCGATCCTCTAGTGTGGACTTTAATCAGGTTCTTTGCTCAGAAGCCTTTGCTTTCCTTGCATAGTGCTCAACTATGATAGAAAACTCAAGTACCCACCATAAACCCTAATCAATGTTCGTCGTCAAGAATTGAGCGATAAATCCTTTTTCGGATCGGTGTAAACACCTCAAAGTTCCAAACTCGAATCTTAGATCAAAATTTGTGTGATGAAATGATTTACATATAACATATGTATTTATTAACCCACAAAAACTTTCATAAAAACTTTATCTTAAGATCAATCACTTTATAAAGGTGCTTCTTTATATAATCCTCTTTTATTATTTATTTCCAAATATTTTTATTAAAGGAAAATATTCTAAAAAAACCATTTTTCACTCAAAAGATAATTTATCTTTATAAAAAAATTCCCCACAATACTTTAATTCTGTATATTTCCTTTAGCACTAATATTATTTATGAATCATTTCATAAAACTAATATTTAAGTTTATTACATATTATAACTTATGCAAATCAATCACTTTCTAAAGACTTAAGTCAAATTCTTAATTAATGCTAGAATTCATTAATAAAACTTTTTCTATGTTTAAATTTCACTTTTTTTTGTTTATAATCATATTTATAAACTATTCTTATCCAATTTCATTTATTTAGAATATTTCACAATTGTTTTCCTTTTACCAAAATATTCCACAAATTCCTAGCTCCGAGTTAGATATGATTCGAAAATTTTCGACTGTCCAAAATCGTCGAGAATCCTGCTTTATCATATCAATTAGTGATCCCAATTTAGCTTTGGTTTAAAACACTTTTATAAAGATTACTAATCAATGATTCACATTATTTGTTTAACTTAAGAAAATTATATAGATCGAGTAACTCCGAAACAATCCAAGGAACTGGGTACTACCAATAGTATCATATATCCTCTTAACAAGAAGAGTAATACTTAAGACAAGTGTTTACCATCCGAACATATCTCTTGCCCATTTTTAGTTTATTTTCGAGCTAATCGAATTAGTTAACATAAAATATCTCCTTTTATATTTGAAATAATACCATTTTCAAAATCCTTTTGAGATTACTCTATAAAACCTATTCTTTTATAAGTTCATTTTATCTTACATTAATTAACTTCATTTAAATTACCACAATTCTTTAAATTACACAAATTTAAATTCCCATTCCTTTTATATATAACTTTTAAAAAAATAATTTTCTATTATTTAAATACATTTTCATCTTATATGTTCATTCCTTAAACAAATCTTATTATCAAATACCCTATAGTCAAATCGTGAAACTTAATTCACAAGGTATTTGTATTTAACTTTTAAATCAAACAATTGATCAATTTATGATGGTAACTTAATATTATCATTTCTTAATTTATTATTTCGAATAAGTATTAAAGATTTTAATTACCTTATCAGATTTCTTACTTATCGATAATTTTTATGAAACATCTTTTAATCAAATTGTGAAATTCTAATCACAAGATGTTCATATTTAAATTTCACTAATCCTGATTTCTAACTATACAACTATTCAAAATATATATTTTATATTCAAAATATAACCCTAGGTAAAATTATTTCATTTACCAATCTTTTCGAAATTAGTGTGTCGGTTCACCTTGTTTAAATTTTTAGGAATCCTCATCGATAACGGTGATCAGGCGCATCGATCGGAATCCATAAATCACTCAATAGATAAATCAACACAAAACATTTTTATTAGTAACTAACAAATACATGCTCATATATAATACACTCAAACTCATTCTAGGTTGTTACTAACCCTATCTCCAATGAGTTACTCATTCTAGGGTATTACTAACCCTATCTCTGATGAGTCTTTACCCAACCAAAGCCAAGGTTCTCGCTTAACCTTTAGCTTTGATATCAAATGTAATAGCCCGTTTTTCCGTACCATTTGAATCGACAATAAACCGCACATGTCCAACTCAAATTGCACGAATAAGCGGATCATTAAGGGTAGAATGAAAATAAAGACAAAACAAAATCTCACATGAATGGAATAACAAATATCATTTCAATAATAATCTTTACAGTAGAAAATTTTAAATACAACATCAGAGTCTAATCTAAATTCAGCTTGAACAGTTATAAACATCTGTCCTTATAATTACTGGGGAATATCAAATGAAATAAACTAAGTACAACGGATAATTGAATATGTCCATACGATGATGAAGATCTCCAGCTCTCCTCTAGAAACTCCAACCGTCTTCAATCTCAACTTGAAACTACTCGGATTTGACCAGAGTATTAAATATACCTAGATTAGGCTTGATAAACCAGCGTGAGATACTCGAACTTTAAAATGACTATGTTATCAAAACCTTTGAAAAGAAGGATATCTCATAAGACCATGCCCACATATAAACACGGACGGGTTTTTACCCTATGATAACTAAAATACTTTTATATATCAAAATGGTTGATATTATTTTTAATGACATTCTTTTGTAAACACTTTTCAAATAAACTTATTCAATCAATACCTAGACTAAGTCTAAGGTAATATCCCGGACTAGGTCAACGGAATTTCCCAACGGAACATATGATACCAAAAGAGGTAGCTGAAATGTTGCAAGTCGTTACAGCTATTTTGGGAGTACAATCAAAATCATAAATCTCGTATTGGGATTGGATTTCCAACATGATAGGGAACTAGTGGAAAGATATTCTGTATCCACGACTTACGTCCATGACTCAGACGCCGTTATACAACAACACAAATGGCTAAAAGTGGATACAATCTGTGAATAACATCCAAGGACTCGTACTTTGCGCATTCCTGCCATGAGGCCCAGACGTATCCGGTACCTAGGGCTCAGAACATCTGATAACCCAAATCGCTACTACTCAAAATGCGAGCATACATCTGACCACATAGAATCCCATCATAATCGGGGTGTGAGGCTTGCGAAGCTACGCTTAATTTCTTCAAAGCCACACTTTTCATACAAAACCACGCTTTCATCATAACAGGTTCCAGTTTGAATGCCATACTGCCATTCCACGTCACGCTGCTGATTTCTAGAAAAGTATAACTTCCTGAGCTCGTATGTCTCGGGAAAGGGTGATAAGCTAAGAGAAGTTGCCTTCTCCGCCACCAACTGATATACGTTTATAAAAACCACTCAAATGTGATTTAGAATACAATGTCAGACAAACATCCATACAAGTTTGTTCTAGGACTGAACGAAACTGAAGGCACTTTCCTCGGCCATTACTAGGCGAGAAGCCCTTGCAATCCAAAAAATCTCCATCACGAGGAGAGCACTGCTATAAATAACTCTATAATGGGAGCTACCTAGAGCATTTTCAACAGGCAGTCCTCACGCTATGAAGATCCACGGTCTTCAATAATCATCATCTTAACATGTCTTCACTTTCGAACGTATACATTGGTTCGAAGTGGTTTTCGGATAGGAATCATCCAAATCCGACTCCGGTTCCTTCGAAGCCAATCAACGCTTTAAAAAGATGTTATGTTCATACGCGGATATCAATCATCAATAATTACTTCATCTTTTAAATCAAATATCTTTCTTATAAATAATCTTTTCAAGTTATTCCATTTTCTTTACAAATGTATATGTAATCAATAAGCCTCATTTATCAAATCGTTTATTTAAACCTTTCTTAAATCTTGGAATAATTCCTAATCATTTTCTCTTTTACATAGGAAAACTTTTCTAAATCATTCATTAAATCTTAATCAAAGATTTCTTATATTAAAGTTATACCTTTAACTTAGGGAAAATGTTTCCAAATCATTCATTAAATCTTAATCAAAGATTTCTTTCTTAACTTCAAATCATATTCTTGCCAATCGAAGATTTTCATAACATAGTACTACTACCATCTTAGATATGGTAAATTTCACCTCCAGGGACTAATGGCAAGTTTCACCTCCAGGGACTAATAGAAAGTAATCCCACATCATGAATATCTTTGTCTTTTAACTTGGAAAAACTTAAATATGATCTTTTAGAGCATCCGAGCTTTCCTTTCGATCTGTTCCACCCCTCGCCTAAGAAGAGAAAACATAGGCCAGGTAAGTTCAAGGCACTGGTTGATACATCCCTAACCTTAGTTAAACACCTTGTTTTATCATCCCAGATCTCACAGGCGGGACAAATATACTAGTCATTTCCGCATACTCAGTTTATTATTATATTCAATATTCTTAACTTTTTGTTTAAGTGTTACAAACAATTTCTCTTAACCGCTTATTAAAACTCTTATTGAAACTTCCAAATCATCTTTACTTAATTATTCCTTTAAATTCATTCATAAAAGATTTAGGAAATAATTGTGAAGTGTTAAACTGCATTTCAAAAGTTATTTCAAACTGCTGCGAAAATCCTTGCGAAAAGTGTTTGCAAATAACATTTTAAAAGCTATATTCTTCAAAATGGCTTTTATATCATTTAGAAAATCCATATTTTCAACTTAAATCTCTTTTAAAACATTTTAAAATATTTTTAGGATTTATTTCATATTATTAAAGCATTTAGAATATCAATTTTAAACTTTGGTCACTTTACTGCAAAAGCGCGAATTTTCTGGAAAATTATTTTGGACATATTTAAAATATACAAGATAAAATGTTGATTTTCTTTCTTTATTTCTTCATACATATTTAAATGTTTATTAATATTTCTATTTCATTTTAAAACTATTTCCAAAAGGTTTAAGCATTCCATATACACCATTTCATTTTCAAAAGGAAAGTAACTTCCTTTGTGCTTATCGACGTGTATCAACGTGACTTGGTAAAACAATTTTAACAAACATATCAAACAATTAATACTTCATGATAAAAGCATATACAAGCATCCTTAGCAATCATAACACAACATCAAACATGTGTGTATATATATAAATAGATGTTAAATAGAGTTTCTCACCATAAACCAAAGCGATTAACTTCCTACCAACATTCAAATCAACCAACACTTCACTAATTAATTCCTACTCCATTAAACACTAGCAAACAACACCTTCTCTATTCCAATGGCTTGTCCGAGGCTTGAGATGGAGGTTGGCCGAAAATATAGAGAAGAAACGGTAGAGCTTTGAACTTGAATTTCCAAGAATTAGATCCAAAAATAGATCATCTTCTCTCTTATTTTTGACTCTCTTGCTTTCAAAATTTGAAAAACTTGTTAACTGAAAAGTTGTTAATTTTTTTTCTATTTAATATAAAGATAGAATCATTTGAATCCAAGTAGTTTTGAGGGAGATATGATAGAATGAAGAAGAGGTATTGTCGGATTGACAAAAATGAAGGCTGAAAATGCAATTCAAAGAATTCAGTTTTAGATATAGCAAAATTCAAAACGAGAAAATATGATCAACATAAAGGTTGTAGCAACTAGAATTTTATACGTTTTCTAAAAAATAATTTCTTAATTTGGATATGTTATGATCAAGTTATGATCAAAACAAAATGGCCTATTCTTTGGCTTAAAAACTGGGCCAGAAAATGCACTGGAAATAAATGTATTTTTGACATAGTTAATTTTATAATTTAACAAAGTGGTAAACATTAAAGTTGTAGCGACTGAAAAAATACATGATTTAAAAAGAATAAATTTATAATATGAGTCGGTTTTGAAGAAGTTATGGCCGAGATAAGAAGAGGTAAAATGTGGAGAAAAGAGGAGTTTGATTTGAAGAGAATAAACATTGATTTCTTTTGAATATTTTACAAATATTTTGACATTATTTCTTTTTAATTTTTTATAAGGCATTGAAGCCATTAAAGAGAAGATAAAGAAGATGAAGAAGTTTGAGAAAAGAAGAAGAAAATGTGAATGAAAGTGAAGTAGTAGGTGGATATTTATAGAAAAAGAAAGAAGTGGTAATTTTATCAAAATAACCTCTTACCAAATTACCAAACTAACCTTACTTCAACCTAAATCAATCTACAATTTTTCAAAAATTAACATCATCCTTTCACTTCTTACTTTATGTCTTAGTCACTTAAAGTTTAAGTAAATAATATCATAACTATGTTGGCTTGGATTTGATGTGATTTGATGTTTACTTTTTCTCACTTTTGTTAATTCTTACTTACTTTTACTAATGACTTCTAGAAGTTTTCTAATTTATTTAGTAAAAGTAAACATGTTTAGTAAGTCAATTAATACTTACATTATTTGAATATATGTTCCTATATAATAAAATAAAGGTGCGACGACGTTGCGACAACTTTTAATCGACAAAACGTCGTTTTTCGACAAAATGTTTTACGGTCTCATTTTGACGTTTTAGTTAAACTATTTATTTATGTAAACCAAATTTAAAAGTAAATTTGTATAATTCAATTTAAAAATATAAACACTTATAAATTAATTAAGATAATTTATTTAACCATTGAAACGTACTTTTCTGAAATCGGCATTTTGTCACTTTTGTCGATATAGGCAAATGTTACTATTTTTATGTATGTTTCTACTTCCAAATCCTATCAAATATTATCTAAATCATAAAACCTTTTATATTTTATATTTAAAATCACTCTAAATACAATATTTTTAAGTGGTAAAATTCTGGGTCGTTACACATATGATATATGAGAGTATATTATGACATTGACATGTTAGTATAATTGTTTATATTGTTTATGCATATGTTTACACTGCAAGTTCCCTGTTAGAATAGAATCACTATGGGTTGAAATGTTACATACCCGAACGGACATTAGAAAAGGGAAAAATCATTATAAGCTGAAATGATAGGCTCAAGTGATTTTTATTGTATTTTAGACTTGGGATTGTGGGTTTGAAATGATAGATACCGGGTTATTCTTTTTAAATTGCGGATTGAAATGATACATATCCATATCACTTGACCTAGGATAGAAAATTTTATACAGATCCCGTGGTATATTTTAAATTTTTTATATAAATATATATTTTAAAGTATGAAATTATGATTTAAATATTTTCTTATATTTTAAGAAAGTCAAATATTTGAATTAAATTTAAGTATGTAAATTGGAAGTGAATGTGATTTTTGACTTTAAATTTTATTTTTAAAAGTGTAAGTAAATAATGGTAAAGTTTTGAAAAGATATTTGAAGTAAAATGTTAAAGTTTCGTTAAATTAATAAGTTAATAAAATAGTGAAATTTTGACTTAACAAATCAATTGAGTTTTAAATTGGATATTTAATTATCAAATTTTGTTGTGATAAATCATATATTAAATGATTTAAATTTGAAGTTTTAAAGCCTAAAAATATGATTTATAAGTTTAAAATTTGCTAAAATTGCAGTTTTATTGTTTCTGAAAAGTTATAATAAAATCTAGAATTTTATTGATAGCATTTCCAATAATGCTGTGGTTTTACGACGGTATTTGTTAAGTGCTATCACTTCTGAAATTTAACTAAGTTCTGAAATAACTAATATCTATTACGACATTTATAAATGGTGTTGTTTCTGAACTGTAGCACTTTTTAAATGTCGTCGTTGCTAAAATTTGACAATGTTTTGAAATGTTATAAATTTTAACATTGTTTGAGTTATATTTTAAAGTTCAAATGGTTTAACGTTTGGAATTGATAAATTGTGAAATTTAAGGAGTTTGAATATATTTTAATATTTAAATTTAATGTTTAAGGAATTTAAATTGATTTGAATTTAAATAATGGTTACTTTGTTATGTGTTAAATGGAATGAAATGAAATGAGATAAATGATTTTTTGAATGGAATTTTGAAATGTGTTTTGTAATGATATTTGGAATAATAAATGAATGACATATTTGATTTTAAAATGACATTTAATTTGAATATTTGAATTAAAGAATGATAATGAATTGATAAAGGATTTTGAATGGAAATGATTTTGAAATTGTTTTGGTTTCGAAGTATAAACTATTTTGATTTGAATATAGTTTTGAAATAAAAATGGTTTTGGTTTCGAAGTATAAACTATTTTGAAAGGAATATAGTTTGGAAATGAAATGATTTGATTTTTGAAGTATGAACTATTTTGAAATGACCACGGCGTTATAATAACGATTGGTTGTTAAAGAGACCAGAATCGGAAGTTGTTATACTCTCTGCCAACTCCGAAAACCACTTTAACAACCGTGCACGTGGTGGAGATTCTAGAAAGAAGTAGGACGGACGCGACGTCCTTTGAGGTATATACGTGGACCCGAATCCCTCAAATTGGCATAAGGTGGCTCAAAAAGGAGCGATCTCGGGCCAAGGAGGTGGCCTCTCTTTTCGAACACATCCCTTCAATATTATACTCTGACTTTTGGGCTGAATCGGTGGCCACTTTTGATTTTTGATTTGGGGGTGTGGCTCGAGGTGGGCGGTAGTAGCTGCTACGCGTTACCACCAGCCCGTGTGCGTAATTGGTATATCTACCCTGGCATTGCCTTGTTTACCATGTCTCCTACCCTATCGCGCCTTGACGAGTTTGATTTTCTCCCATAGCCCGTGGAGTATTTAGGGTAGTCTCCCGATCTAGAGATACGCTGATACTGGATGGACTACTGGGACTATTATGTGTTAAGGTGGAAAATGTAAAGCCTTAACGCTATTTAAAAGTAAGTTTATTTTACTATAGACATTATTATAATAGCGAATATTACTACATAGTAAATAGTTCAACGGATCCTTAAAGGATGGGCGATCCTAAGCATCCTTTATGTTACTGATGCATTTTGGTACTGTTCACTTGAGTTGATTTAAAGTTCATAAGTATGTATGTCCTGACTCGAGTGTTTTGTATTTTGCTTTACGCTCGGGTCAGACTGAGTGATTTAGCATTCAAGACTCACCTTCGGAGTTGGAGCTTTGTTTGAAGATCCAGCCATCTATTTTGCTTTCAGTATCCAATGATTCCAGTGATGTATTATGATTTGTACCTGATGTATCTTGTTACTCTTCTTTTTTTATCTTGTTTAACTCTGATGTATTTTGTATATATATAGTTGCTTCATGAACAACTATCTCTTTTACTTCCGCTGCATTATTATTTACTCTATGTCTGTGATTATGTGATAATTTATTTACTTTATATGCTGAGATTGCCAAATTTTATTTATAACGCGGTATTTTAAGCAATTCAAGTCTGACATGTGCGGATGCGAGTGGTTGAAAATATCGGGTCATTATAGTTAGTATCAGAGCTTTGGCTCTAGGCAAACATAACATATACAGTAAATTTATTTACAAAATCACTTTTGTTTGAGTTTGATTCTCTTCCTCTTTGATTCGAATTTCCTTTGAATTTTGGAACGTTTCCTGCAGTTCCAAAATCCATTCGTGTTCCTCACTATTCGTCTTCTTTTGATTTTGGAGTATCCCGTAACTCCCCTTTGAATGATCTTTATCATGAGTCGGCGGTCTCGCCAATCTCAAATTGATTCGTAAAGTTGTGAAACTCCTTTACAACAGTATCGATTCACCAAAGATTTTAGATCCTTAGTTTAGATGCTAGTATCTCTTATTATCCCAAATTCTATCTCTTGAGATCTAATGTAGATTTAGGCCAGAAAATCCACATCGATCTTTTTCTTTAAGTCACGGTTGACCAGTTGGAGTTGCCTGCGATTTATTTAAGCTTATCCATCTCCCTATTTTGTTATTTAATCATCTTGCCTTTTGTTTCCAACCTATCTTCAAAACATTTTTGAATTGTACTTATAAATCTATATTTAATGTTTTGTTTTATATTGTGTTGTTTGAGTTGTTGATGTTGATTTGGGTTTCCAATCGATTTGTCTGATCAACGCCACCAATAAGATTTCCAAAACACACGAATAGAGCAAACTGACACAATATGGTTTTTCAAATTTAGTAATGAAATAAATTTTGTAACTATATTATAATTTTTTTTGGATTTTTATTGAATTGGTTGTTAAGAAATAATATTTGATTTTATATATCATTATCCCTAGTTTCATATATAAATAATTGAACTATAAAACATGGTTATAAATTTATTTGGAAATTTAAAATGAATTTAAAACAAGAATTTGAGAATTTAATTTCCGATGGTTTCAAACCTTATGTTTAAAGTTTTAAAAGGATATATTATTTAAAGTATTTTCGAATAGAAATTTGTTTCAAAGAATTTTAAAGTTTAAAGTTAGTGGTCTTCTCTTTGTCGCTGGAAAATAACTTCATGATGACTGCAGCATCATCGACATTCATTTTCAAGTTTCAAAGTGAAGAGACCGTCTGTAGTCTTGCTACAGTTTTGTTTTGGGGAATTTATTTGATTTGAATTTCTAAAATAAGAATGGTTTTGTAACATATGCTGATATATGATTTAAAATTTGAATGGATATATATATATAGTATATGTGCATTTATTTATCTCTAAATAGTTGGAATTTATCGGAAATTTAATTCCTAAATTTTATCTTGAAAGATAATTTCAAGTATAATTTTAAATAAATATTCAAGCTTGAAATGATTGAATTAGAAGGTTTTATTTATATAATACACAATTTAATTCCAATATAACTTACCTAAATTATACAGAAGTTGAATATGTAATTGGATAATATACAATATAAAAAGATTTTATAAATAAAATTTGAATAGTTATAATAAATGTTATACACTTAAATTTTAGTTATAAAAAGATTAATAGAGGTAAATAGAGTGTGATGACCTGGAATTTAAGGCAATATCAATTTAATAATCTATGTTAAAAATTAAATTGATTTGATAATCCTTGTTAATAAATTTGAATTGATTTAATAATCTTCTTTTAAATTGGTGAATTTGATCTTTTAAAAAGCTAATAAAATGTTTTCTATTTATAACGTATATATATTTGTATATATTGTAAATAGAGAAGCTTTGGTTTGAAATTTAATAAATAAATAAAATCTTGCTTTCAAAATCTAATATGTACTCGACAATTTGGATTTATGATTTAAATTAAAAATAAAACTTTTCATACATGATTTAAAAGTTAATTATATAGTTTTAATATACTTAAGGTAAATTTTTTTAAATAAATTTTTAGCTTAAGTTTAAAATTTAAATAAGATTAACATAAAAGCTTTGTTTTATTTTCTTTTTAAATATTGCTTGAAATTATATATAAGAATTGAAAATACAATACAACATATGATATATTAATTCATTTAGTAATAGTAGTAATTTATAATCTCTTTTATAAACTATTTAATATTTTAAAATTTGTTATTTTCAAATAATAATTATAATAATTAGTTTTTATAAATATAAATAGATTTTATAGAAATAGAATTGTTATTTTTAAATTGAATAAGTAGTTATATATATAACTTGATTTTTAAATTGGATTTTATAATTTAATTTGAATTTTATAATTTAATTTGAATTTGAATTTAAAGTTTTGAAATCAAAAGATAGACATTTAAAATGTTTTGGATTTTATAGATATTTGTATAAGCTTTTATTTATAAATATAATTGGTTTTATTTTATTTTATTTTCTTTAAAAAAATTATCTATATATATAAATAAGTATTTGTTAATTAATAAATTAAGTAAAAAGCTTTTTCTTAACATTTAAAATAAAAAAAGAAAATACTTAAAGGACATGTGTTAATACATTAAGTAGCATAAACAACATGTGTTAAGTAATAATCAAAGGTATATGACAAGTGTTGAATTTTTGCACAAGTGTCATTTTAGTTTTTGATTTTCTTTTATTTTTAATAAAATTATTTTCAGGCTATATAAACATGCTTCCCTTCTCTTCTATCCCTTTTGCTATCTTTCTTTAGTTCAAAACTAAGAAACTTAAAACAAAATCCGAGAATATTCAAATCCAAAACCTGTAACTCATTTCCAAAATCAAAAAACAAGTCTGGTAATCATCCTCCTCAAAAACCAGAAAGTAATTTCAAAACCCCCGTGCAAATTCTTCAAAATCAATCTGCAAATCTACTCCTCAAAACCAGAAACCTGTAATTCAGTTTCAAGATTCAAACCTGTAACCATATTCAATCTCAATCAAAATCAAGCCCATTTCTTTTTACAACCTGAGATAAATAAGCAACTTCAAATCTATTTTGAGAAAGCAAGCCATTCCAGTTTGATAAGAAAACTACAACAACTCAGATTTCAAAATTTCAATAGCAAGCACGTAGTTTTTAAGATCAAAGAACATCCTTCTAGCAACTCATTTTTTTAAAAAAAGATTAAGGCTGTTTTCAAAAAAAGGGTGGCTCTGTTCATCTTCATGTTAGGTGAGGAACATTTTTATTAAAATAACTTAAGAATTTGAATAGTTTGATTGCATGCTAGTCCCCTGGGATGAATATGTATTGGGTATGTATATGTGCAAATCTATTGTGCATATATGAATGTATATGTGTGCATGCCTGTAAACAACCGTGACGACTCTGTTCCAGTTCTAAAATTCAAGTTTTGATTTAGAATCCTTAATCTGCTGATCTAGTCTTGGATAGAATTTAAGTTATAAAAAAAAACTGTTTGTTTAACCCTAGATTTAGTTTTAAAATTTTATTCAAGTTAAAATAAATTTAAACTTGACCTGGAAAGCCAAAATGGACAGGAAGACTTGAGTTTTGATTAAAATTAAAATTCTCTAACTCATTAATTTAGGTTTGTGATCTGAAACCTTATACGAAAACATGATTTTTAAATCTGAAAACATGATTTTTAGCATTGAATCAAAGGAGCAGTTCTAGTTGATCAAAAAAGGAGGGTTTGGGTTACCTCTGGCAATATAGCAGCTTGGGATGGTCAGGGTTCTTTCTGGAGGAAGAAGAGTGATCGCGAACCTTGGCAAAAATGTCAGATGGTGGAGCAAGGCGTTGTAGCGGAAGTGGTTGATCATTTGAGTTTATAACCCTAGTTTTTCTGATGATCGGGAATTTGTTTCCCTCAACTCCTCTGGTGGACCGAGTTCCACCAAATTAAGGGAACTGATTGTGGGATGTTTTTTGAAGGTGTTACTGGAAGATCGGAAGCACCGGTGTTCGTAGGCGTGAGAACGAGGGAATTTCTAGGTTTGGGTCTAGTTCCAGTTTTGAGCTTTAAAGCTCGATTTTGATTTTGAGCTGCTACTAATGACTTGAGGGTCGGAATAGAGTTCGAAGGTGATCGCCGACTTGCGTAAGTCATCGCGAGTGGTCGGAAAGGGTTGCAGTGTTGGTGCATGTGCACGGAGGTGATGGTGTACCTGCAATTATTTTGGGAAGCAGGGTATCCGAGTTGCTCGAGTTTTTAGCATGGGTTACTCGAAGTAATGTGAGGTAGGACTCAAAGTCTTTGAAGGGTTGGCTCGGGTAGATTTCTGATTACAGGTTTTTAGAAACCTGTCAGTTCAAATTTTAAAGATGAAATTTTAAAATGGAAAGCATGATTTAAACTAGTTTTAAAAACATTTTAAGTATAGATTCAAATACAAATTTGTATTCTAGTTTGAAATAAAATAAGGTTTTACCAAATTTAAAATGTTTAAACAACTATAAAATGTTTAAGTATATTTCAAAAGTGATTTGAATTTAAATTAAATTTGGTTTAAAACTCTTGTAAATTCCTTTTATAAAATAAGTGTGTCTTTAACATGTGAGGTAAAAGGTTTTTTTTATTGTTTTTAAACTTTGTTAAAGTTAAATTGTATTCATTTTAATTCTTATTTTGAAATGAAATTTAAAAGTAAATTTGAAAGTAAAAAGTTTCAAATGCCTTTATTAATGATAATTTAATCATCAATAGGAAAATGTTTTATATTAAAAGTTTAATTAAGATGTAATAATTTAGAATAATTAAATTATTAAGGTAATTAAATTGGATAATTAATTAATTTACTTAATTAATGATTTGGATTAATTAATTAAATTATTAAGGGTATAAATTAATTAATTAAGATTTAAGTTAATTTATTTAAGGAATAATTAACTTGTAATTAAGAATCATTAATTAGATAAGATTAGATTTTTAATCAATGATTAGGAATTAATTAATCAATTAATTAAGGATTAATTATGTTATAGTTAATCACTTAATTAATTAAATAATTAGATATTAATTAATTGGTTATTAAATATTAATTAATTTTTAATTAATAATGATTAATCGAAGTTTAATTACTTAAGAGAAGTAATTAAAGAATTGTAAATAGTTAATGAAGATCATTAACAAGGAATATTAAATAATTAATTAATATGATTAATTTTTATTAATTAATTAAAGATAATCATTTATGGAATTGTTTGAGTATGATTACTTAATGAAAGTAATTAAGAGGAATTAATTACTTAATGTAATTAATTTAATTAATGTGATTAGTTTAAGTTAATTAATTAATTTAATTAATTTAAATAATCATTGGATGATGGGTTAAGTAAAATTACTTAGTGTAACTTATAAAGTATAATTACTTAGTGAAGTAATTATGGATAATTACTTCATGTTATTAATATAATTTATTCGTTCCGCTGTTTAGATTCTGATGTTGTTTCTTCTTTCTCTTCTTTCTTTTCTCTTTTCTATCCCTTTCTTTCTTATTAATGATGCGTCATTCTGTGGAGACGGATGGTGGGTCATTACAGTGGTATCAGAGCGTTAGGTTGAGTGAATACCTAGGCTCTGAAATGGTATCTTTCTTGAGAGAGCGTATTTGTAATTTTTATATATTACTATATATATTTACTCTACCTATCTGTTGGGTTACCTGTTCGGGGTTTCCAATATAAGTTATAAAGGTAGATGGGGTAGTAGTGTGTGTAACAAAACTACCATTGGTTCGAGTTTGAATGTTTGAGGTTGGAAGTTCATCTGTCGAGACTGTAGACCTAATACCGTCTCGAGTGAATTTTATAGTGATGAAGGATTTCATCGATCTCTGAAGAAAACCTGTTAAGGTTCAAAGTTTATTTTTGAATTCGAATGAGTAGAGTTTGGATGTGTCGGCTGGGTAGAAGCGAGTGATGGTATTTTGGATACCTCAGGAAGTAGTAGCTGCGCGATGAGATGCAGTGACTATGGATGTTCCCGAAGATGTTTTCTTTGGAACAAGTTTAAGGAAGTGAGTCTGTTTCGGTGTGGTGGCTGTGTTCAGCATTGTGTTTCTGTTGATTTGAAGTCCGAGTTCTCGAAGAGCTTTGGATTAGGAGATCTTTGGCATCTATGACAGCAATGCAGCTCGGAGTGTTCTGTGTGTTGGCAGGAGATCTTCCGGCTTAGTAGTTTTCTGAAGTGGAGTTCAGAAGAAGAAGAGTGGACCCATTTTTGGGTGGATTAGCTAGTTAAGCGTAAGCTGTTCTGTTTGATAAAGGGAGAACAGTTTTCCTTGGATTTGATTTGGATTGATCGCAAAAGCGACTTACGATTGTTTGAGTGTTTTCTTGAGTTGTCATATTTTTTCTAGATGTCTTCTCAAGGAAGTCAGAATTTTGTCCGCATCTGGGAATTTAGTTTCCTTTTCGGCTGGAATTCCAGGAGTGCTACCGGTAGTTCAGCTTAATAGAAGAATGGTTACTAAAGTTTGAGTTGGTGTAGCAGCTCGGGTTTTGGAGAAATTTCTGAGTTTTCTTATGGATCTGATGAACTATATTTTCTGGGAGGTGTTGTCCAGTTTGTGCTCGTGTTCTTCAGCATTCTCTTCTACTGCGAATCAGACTTGTGCAGCGGAAGCAGTTTGGTAGTGCATCTGCTTTTCTTTACTGGACAGGAGAAGTGAGTTTAGTCTTCTGATGTTTGAGGAGTAAGGTTTGAGTTCTTGGTCTTGGTTGATCTTGAGGAGATCATTTGGTTGAGTTAATGGGTCTAGTTGTTTATAGAGGCATCTGCAAGGGATGAGCTGATTAGTAAGGGTGTAGGCAGCCCAGGATTGTCTGGAGAATTTTGAGGATTTGGGTTCTGAAGTCAGAAATTTAATTTTAGATAAGTTTTCTCCGATTGAAAAGGAGCTATAAGATGGGGTAAGTCTGAGAAGCTAGCTCTGAAGTGTTTTGGATCTTTTCTGTAATCTTGGAGGTTAAGTGATTGATCTACAGGATTGAATTGCTAGTTTGGATAACCGAGATTCGATGAGTTTCACGTATCTCTGAGGGAGTACGTGTATGATCTATCTCTGGTTGTGGAACCAGCAGTTCTAGAGTTTTGGTTGTTGAGTCAGACTCGTCTGTAGTCTGATATCTTGTCTAGTGTTATAGATCTAGATGAATAGGAGCTTTGTAGCTTCATAGTATTGATTGTCTGATTTCTACAGAGCGAGTATCCCGGTATATATACACACACACACACACACACACACACCTGGGGAAACTCGAAGAAATTCTATCCAGAATTTTGTCTGGATGGTGAGATTTATTTGATTGGATAAATTGGTTGTTTTGGTAGTTAGCATATGTTTGATATATGCTTGTGTTTTAAAATTAAATCTTTAATGAAATTATTAAATTACCTTTGTTTTAAATTTCGGGGATGAAATTCTTTTAAGGGGGGAGGGATTATAACATCCCGGAATTTTTAACAATATCAATTTAATAATCTATATTAAAATTAAATTGATATTGATATGTTGTTAATAATAATTCAAATTGATTTAATAATTTTCTTCAATAAATATTTAAATTGGTTATTTTATCTTTTAAAAATAATAAATTGGTTTCTATTTATAATATAAATATATAGTTGATGTTGTAAATAGATTAGCTTTGATTTTAATAAATAAAACATATTTTCTAATTCTTATTATTTGTAGTAATTTGGAAAATTGTTTTTATTTAATATTAGCTTTTCAAAGTTACTAAATAAATGGTCTTGGTTTAAACTAAATAAATGAATCATGTTTTAAAATTCTAATACATATATTAATAATTTGGAAATTTTGATTTAATTAAATGTTAAGTTTTCAAAGCTATTAATAAATAAATATATGATTTCAAAATTGATAAGAAAAATATTTAAATGTTTAAAATAATTTGGCTTGAGTTTTAAATTTAAATGAATCAACAAAAAGTTTTATAGCTTAATTAAACAAGTAATTTATTAATAAAAGAATAATTTCTTTTACAATTATTTTAATTTAATAATAAGTTATTTCTAAAAATAATATCAATAGTATATTGTCTTTATAAATAGGTTTTGAATAGGAATAGCAACTGTTATTTCAAAGTTTAATTTGTATTCATAACTTGTTTTTTTTTTAAATATTAGATTTTGAATTTGATTTAATTTAAATTCCAAAGTTAGATTTTAGATTGTTTTAATTTTTATATGTATAAGCTTTATTTTAAGTATAGTTTGTTTTTATTTCCTTTATAAATTTATATACTTATTTAAATTCTAATTAATTAATCAATTAAGCTTAATACATATATATTAACATGTTAATTAATATGCAAATTACTTTTAGAAGAGACATGTGTTGTACTCTTAAAGCCTAATTAAACAAGTGTTATAAGATTTAACATTTAAGTTGACAAATGTTGGAATTTTTACAAGTGTCAATTTTGTTTTAATTTTTTTCTTTTATGTAAAATCTGAAAATACACTTATATAAACCTACATCTACATCTCTTTCTTCCTTTTCTCATTTTTTTTTAATCAAAGACAAGTGAAGCTTTAATTTCAGATCAATTGCAGATCCGAAAACCCAAAATCAAACCCTCTTCAAATTCTGTGGCTTGCAAACGAAATAAAAAAAATCTGCATTTTTCTGAAAATCTGAAAACTTGCTCTGCATGCCACTTGAAACTAAGCAATACAAATCCCAGTAATCATCTTCAACCAAATCTGCATCACCATTTTCTCTCTGCAATCTGGAAGTGCAGCAGTTTTTAGGTCAAGCAATATTCAAAAGCATTTTGTATAGAGGCATGCAAACCTGCATTTTCAATCTGCAAATTGTGGCTCTGCCTACTTTTAAAAACCGTGAGTAACATTTTAAAAAATTTAAATCTAAATTTTGGTTGCATTATGTTGAAGATGAAATAAGCATTGCATGTCAATATAAGTAAATATCTGATGCAAATATTATATGTATGAATGATGTATATGCTCTGTTGTACCCCGTTTAAAAATCTGTACTTTAATCCTTATCTCTTAATTAAATTTATGATAGAATGAAAATTTATAAAGCGAAGTTGTTTGACTGTCTGAAGTTAATAATTAAAACCTTAAATAAGTTAAAAACACAATATGTTGTCTCTGGAAACACAGGAAAACATCGTGCATGTGATTTTCACCAAAATCTAAGCATATTAATTTTGTAATTCAGTTTCATAAATTAAAAGCATTAACTGAAAGTTGATTTTTAAATCAAGAATTGGGATGTTTAGAGTATAGTTAAAGATGTAGTTAGATATTGAATTAAAAATGAAATTTAAGCAAATTCTGGTGATTTTTGAATTGGGAGGTCTCAGGTTTCTTCTTGGTAGTGTAGAAGTGTTTGTTGATGCTAGGAAAAATCTTGGATGGTGATTGAATTTATCAAAGAGATTGCAGTTTTGAAAATTTATTTTAAACCCTAGTTTTTAAATGGTTTAAAGAGTCGATCATTTTGGGTTGTATACTTGACCGAGTGCTATGATCTTTTGGTGATTGATGGATTGGCCGTGGATGAAGTTGAAGCTAGAGGGGCTAGTTGTCAGGTGGTCGGAGCGATAAGTTTTCGTCGTTGACAGGTTTTGAAGGGAAGCCTGTTTAAGGTTTTCCAGGTTTGGGCAAGGAGCTCGAACTCGAATTTGAGAGTTGAGGTATGAATTTAAGTTTATGGTGGGTTGCTGTGTCATTTTATGGGTTGTTGAGATCATCGGCGACGATTAGAAGTGGCTAGGGTCGCCGTGCATATGCACAGTGATGGAATTTGCACTGGTGATGTTTTTGGTTTAGTCAGGTAACGGGGGAGGTTCTTGAGATTGCTCGAAGTAAGTGGGTAGTTGGCTCGAGAAAGTCAGGCCTTAGACTCGAAGAAATCATTAATGCCTCGGGTTGATCTGTGCTTTACAGGTTTTTTAGAAACCTGGAATTTTTGTTTAAAGTTTTTAAACTCTGAAACTTTTTAAATGTTAAGAAATTTTAAACCTAGTTTTAAAATTCAAGTTTGAATTTTTGAATTTAAGTTAAAATTTAAAATCTCAGTTTTTGAATAAAAGTTTTAAACTTGAACTTATTTAATTACTTTATTTTTAAAGTAGTTTGAACTTTTTAGAAAATGAAGTTTTTAAAATATGAGCAAGATTTGAAATTCAATTTAAATCTGGAAATCTAAATTCAAACATGAACTTCTGTTTTTAAAATTAGAAGAAGATTTAAATTTGAAGATTTAAACAAAATGTGAATTTAAAATTATTGGATTTTGAAATGAATTTTGTTTTCAAACTCTGCTGAATTTCATTTCTAAGACAAACACTTGTTGTCTTGCAATTTAAAAGGTTTTAAATTATTTAAACTTTGATTAACTTTAAATTTATTCATTTTAAATCTTGTATTTGAAATGAAATTTAAAAGTAAGTTCAAAAATACTTTGTTTCAAATAAATTTGTTTTTAAACATAATTAAGAAATGTTCTAACTTAGAATTAAGTTAAGAATTAATGTTTTGAAATTAATTTATTAAAAAGGTAATTAAGAAATAATTAATTAACTTATTTAATTAATTTGTTAAGGTTTAATGAATATTGATTAAGGGTTAAACAATTTGAAAACTAAAGATCATTAGTTAGATTTTTAAATTAATGATTAAAGAATTATTAATTAAGTAATTAAGATTTAAATCAAGGTTAATTAATTAAATAATTAGAGTTTAATTAATGGATAATTAAAGATAATTTAATTTGTAATTATCTAAGTTAATTACTTAATGAAGATAATTAGAGAATTGTTAATGAAGGTCATTAACAAGGATTATTTACTAATTAATTAATGTGGTTAATTTTTATAATTAATTAGATTAATTAATTTAATAATAATCATTTGTGAATTGTTGAGTATAATTACTTAATGAAGTAATTAAGAAATTAATTACTTAAGGTAATTAATTGAATTAAATGTGATTGTTAGTTTTAATTAATTAAGTTTAATTAATTTTAAACACTGGATGTTTTAATGATAATTACTTAATGAAATTTATGGATTGGAAATTTCTTAGTAAAGTAATTGATTGATAATTACAGGTTGTAATTTATAGAAGATGTTCAAAGTGTAAGTAATTTGGATTAAATTACTTGTAATTAATCAAGGTATTAATTAAGGGATAATTAATTTGTTTTAATGAAGTAATTAAGTTAGTTAATTACTGGATATGGTTAATCAGGGGGGATTAATGATTATGGATTAATTACTTAAGGTAATTAATTTAAGAGGGTAATTAATTAAATATAATTAAGGATCATTAATTATTATAATTAATGATGTAATTAAAGTTTATTAATTATGATTAATTAATCAATGACAAGTAATTAAAGGTAATTAATTAATGTAATTAATTAAGGATTAATGTAATTAATTATAGTTAATTAATTAATTGAAGTAATTAGAGGTTAATTACTATTTTTGGTTGAGAATAATTAATTTGCTAAATTAATTAAGGATAATTACATGAATGTGATTAAGGGTAATTAATCAAAGGTGATTAATAATGAATGATTAATTGATTGATTGTAATCAATTAAATGGTTGAGATAGCAAGATTTATATTGGTGAAGTAATTAATTTAATTTATTTTAAATTAATTAAAGATGGAGTAATTAATTTAATTCACTTTAAATTAATTAGAGATGGAGGTAGTTAATTTAAATCATTTTAAATTAATTATAGATGGTGTATGAGTAAATCTTTGCTTATGTATGAATGGGTGACATTGATTGCCTTGAATGATTGTGATCTCAGTAATAAGATAAGTAATATTATGTGGTATGAATGCTTGGTTGCATTGTGATGATAATATAGGTTATCTATTATGATGATGATATGGATTACCTATTATGATATGGATAATCTGTTTATTATGATAATGTGGATTATCAATTGTGATTTGTGAGTTATCTATCTGTGTGTATATAGATAATTGAATCGTTTTAAACTTTAAAACAACTTGGACCTAAAAGACACACTGTGGATTTCGATGAGACCGGGATCGGGTTTCCATTTTTGGATATCTGAAAACCACATCGATCCAAATTACGATAGGTCGTGAATCTTATGTAAAGAGTGAAGACTCGAGGTGTAAGGACTATTCGTCAGTATAACTCTGGGGGTGATTCGGTGATGAGTTTGATGGAAATAGTACTTACATGCTCGAGATGGTGATTCAGAGTGCAAGGGTTATCGTCGTTAACTCTGAGGGTGATTCCAAAATGAGTGTAACGAGATAATGCCTTTGGTTTCGTTCGAACCCGGAACAAACTCGTATGGATTGATCAGAACATCGTCAAGTGGACGATGAGCATTCTAAGTGATGTGTTCATTAAAGGTAATCGTAGCCTCAAGCCTCATCAACCGGGAATGGCTAAACCATGGGAGGTGCAGTAAGGCTAAGTGGGTCATGCCCAAGTAGGACGAGATTTTCCCCTGTCTAGATTATTTCGGCTGTGTGGACGGTTGTGAGCTCCAACTGTCGGGGTTGTCTTGTTCGGGACTGTCCAGTAAGGGATGGTTCCGGCCTTGTGTTGCAAGAGAGCGGGTGTACTCCTCGGTACAGTGATCTAGGCCCCGTATTGTGACGGGCGGTACCCCAGTTGCCCTGCCATTGTATGAAATCCAAAATCCAATAAGTGCCAACGGTTTTGTTTGTATTACCCACTTTTGTGGCTAGTAGCTGGAATTTAATAATGTAACAATTTTGGCTATTTTATATTTACTTGAAAACCCTGGACCTATTATAATATCACTGAATTTTCTACCAAATGTTTTGGTTAGCGTAAGGTAAATACTTTCCATGTTTATGTGGGGTAGTCTTACGTGATAGCTTTCTTTTCAAAAGGTTTTTAAAAGTTAAGCAACCTTAACCTGTTACTCACACCAAACCCATGTATGACCCGGAGTTTATCTTCTGTTTTCTTAAACTCTTGGGCACTCAAATTTTTACGAGTAGCCAAGGGATTCAGGTTAGCTTTGACGAATTGTGGAGGAGCAATGGAGAAGGAGGCTTCTGCGTTCATATATATATATATATATATATATATATATATATATATATTTCTGCTGTATTGATTTCTCTGAGTAATTCTCTTGTGTTCTATTGAGTTGTATAACTAGACAGATGTTTATAACTGTCTAGTATGTGATGTATATCGGTGTAACTCTGATAATGGTTGTAAACTATGTAATATTTATGTTATTAATATAATTTGTTCGTTCCGCTGTTTATATTCTGATGTTGTTTCTTCTTTCTCTTCTTTCTTTTCTCTTTTCTATCCCTTTCTTTCTTATTAATGATGCGTCATTCTGTGGAGACAGATGGCGGGTCATTACAAATTACCTTGTGTAATTAATATGAAGGATAATTACTTAGTGGAAGTAATTAATAATTAATTACTTAGTGTAATTAATTTAAGAATTGATTAATAACGTTATTTGAAGATAATTAAGTGAGGTAATTAATTAAGGGTAATTAACTACTGAATGAGATTAATCAAAAGTGACTAATAAAGATAATTAATTAAAGATTAATTATTAAATGTAATTAGTTAAGGAGTAATTAATTTATTTAATGAAGTAATTAAGGGTAGTTAATTACTGAATGTGATTAATCAAGTGTGATTAATAAATGTGGTTTGATTAAAGATTAATTACTTAATGTAATTAATTTAAATAGAGTAATTAATAATTAAAGAAGTAATTAGGGATCATTAATTAATATAATTAATGATGTAATTAAGGGTTGATTAATTAAGATTAATTAATCAATAATAAATGATTATAGAGTAATTAATTAATGTAATTAATCAAGAATTAATGTAATTAATTATAATTAATTGATTAATGAAGTAACTAAAGATTAATTATTGTAAATGGTTAAGGATAATTAATTTGTATGATTAATTAAAGGCTAATTACTTAAAGTAATTAGAGAATAATTAATCAAGGGTGATTAATTAAAGATGGATATTTAGAGAATGATCTATTGGTTTGAAACTAATTAATGGTTAAGTAAGCAAGATTTATGTGGTGGAAGTAATTAATTTATTTTATTTTAAATTAATTAGAGATGAATTAATTAATTTAATTCATTTTAAATTAATTATAGATGGTGATTAATAAATCAGTGCTTATGGATGTGTGATATTGATTGCCTTGAATGGTTTGAGATCTCAAATATGAGTTAAGTGATGCTATGTGATATGGATGCTTTGGTTGAAGTATGATGATAATGTGGATTATCTGTTTATGATGGTAATGTGAATTATCTATTTGTAACGATAATGTGAATTATATATTTGAGATGATATTGTGAATTATCCATCTGTGTGTATATAGATAATGAATTGAATTGTTTTAACCTTAAAACAAATTGGACCTAAAAGATGGCGTTTTGGATTTCGATGAGACCGGGATCGGGTTTCCAGATTTGGATACCCGAAAACCACATCGATCCAAATTAACGTTAGGTCGTGAATCTCCAGTGAAGATGAAGATTCAAAGTGCAAGGGTTATCGTCGTTAACTATGAGGGTGATTCCAAAATGAGTGTAATGACATAATGCCTTCGGTTTCGTTCGAACCCGAAACGAACTTGTATGGATTGAATGATTTCAGAACATCGTCAGGTGGACGATAAGCATTCTAAGAGATGTGTTCTCTAAAGGTAATCGTAGCAACAAGCCTCATCAACCGGGAATTGCTAAAATAGGGAAGGTGCAGCAAGGCTAGGTGGATATCACCCATGTAGGACGAGATTTACCCATGCCTAGAGGTCCATTTATATTCGGCTGTGTGGGCAGTTGGTTGCAAACAACTGCGGGGTTGTCTTGTTCGAGACTATCCAGTAAGGGATTGTTCCGGCTTTGTGTTGTAGGGGATCGGGACTAATCCTCGGTACGGTGATCTAGGCCACGTACTGTGATGGGCGGTACTCCAGTAGCCCTACCATTGATGGAAACCCATTCTTCCTACGTGCCCTTACGGTTTTGATTGTATTACCCACTTTGTGGCTAGTAGCTGGAATTTAATAATGTAACAATTTTGGCTATTTTATATTTACTTGAAAACCCTGGACCTATTATAATATCACTGAATTTCCTATCAAATGTTTTGGTCAGCGTAAGGTAAAAACTTTCCATGTTTATGTGGGGTAGTCTTACGTGATAGCTTTCTTTTCAAAAGGGTTTTAAAAGTTAAGCAACCTTAACCTGTTACTCACACCAGACCCATGTATGACCCGTAGTTTATCTTCTGTTTTCTTAAACTCTTGAGTACACAAATTTTTATGAGTAGCCAAGGGATTCAGGTTAGCTTTGACGAATGTGGAGGAGCAATGGAGCAGGAGACTTTTGCGTGCAGATATATATATATATATATATATATATATATATATATCTGCTGTATTGATTTCTCTGAGTAGTTCTCTTGTGTTGTATTGAGTTGTATAACTAGACTGGTGTTTATAACTGTCTAGTATGTGATGTATATCTGTGTAACTCTGATAATGGTTGTAAACTATGTAATATTTATGTTATTAATATAATTTGTTCGTTCCGCTGTTTATGTCTAATGTTGTTTCTTCTTTCTCTTCTTTCTTTTCTCTTTTCTATCCTTTCCTTTCTTATTAATGATGCGTCATTCTATGGAGACGGATGGCGGGTCATTACAAATTACCTTGTGTAATTTATATGAAGGATAATTACTTAGTGGAAGTAATTAATAATTAATTACTTAGTGTAATTAATTTAAGAATTGATTAATAACGTTATTTGAAGATAATTAAGTGAGGTAATTAATTAAGGGTAATTAACTACTGAATGAGATTAATCAAAAGTGACTAATAAAGATAATTAATTAAAGATTAATTATTAAACGTAATTAATTAAGGAGTAATTAATTTATTTAATGAAGTAATTAAGGGTAGTTAATTACTGAATGTGATTAATCAAGTGTGATTAATAAATGTGGTTTGATTAAAGATTAATTACTTAATGTAATTAATTTAAATAGAGTAATTAATAATTAAAGAAGTAATTAGGGATCATTAATTAATATAATTAATGATGTAATTAAGGGTTGATTAGTTAAGATTAATTAATCCATAATAAATGATTATAGAGTAATTAACTAATGTAATTAATCAAGAATTAATGTAATTAATTATAATTAATTGATTAATGAAGTAACTAAAGATTAATTACTGTAAATGGTTAAGGATAATTAATTTGTATAATTAATTAAAGGCTAATTACTTAAAGTAATTAGAGAATAATTAATCAAGGGTGCTTAATTAAAGATGGATATTTAGAGAATGATCTATTGGTTTGAAACTAATTAATGGTTAAGTAAGCAAGATTTATGTGGAGGAAGTAATTAATTTAATTTATTTTAAATTAATTAGAGATGAATTAATTAATTTAATTCATTTTAAATTAATTATAGATGGTGATTAATAAATCAATGCTTATGGATGTGTGATATTGATTGCCTTGAATGGTTTGAGATCTCAAATATGAGTTAAGTGATGCTATGTGATATGGATGCTTTGGTTGAAGTGTGATGATAATGTGGAATATCTGTTTATGATGGTAATGTGAATTATCTATTTGTGACGATAATGTGAATTATATATTTGAGATGATATTGTGAATTATCCATCTGTGTGTATATAGATAATGAATTGAATTGTTTTAACCTTAAAACAACTTGGACCTAAAAGATGGCGTTTTGGATTTCGATGAGACCGGGATCGGGTTTCCAGATTTGGATAACCGAAAACCACATCGATCCAAATTAATGTTTGGTCGTGAATCTCCAGTGAAGATGAAGATTCAAAGTGCAAGGGTTATCGTCGTTAACTATGAGGGTGATTCCAAAATGAGTGTAATGACATAATGCCTTCGGTTTCGTTCGAACCCGGAACAAACTTGTATGGATTGAATGCTTTCAGAACATCGTCAGGTGGACGATAAGCATTCTAAGAGATGTGTTCTCTAAAGGTAATCATAGCATCAAGCCTCATCAACCGGGAATGGCTAAACCAGGGAAGGTGCAGCAAGGCTAGGTGGATATCACCCAAGTAGGATGAGATTTACCCTTGTCTAGAGGTCCCTTTATATTCGGCTGTGTGGGCAGTTGGTTGCAAACAACTACGGGGTTGTCTTGTTCGAGACTGTCCAGTAAGGAATTTTTTCGGCTTTGTGTTGCAGGGGATTGGGAGTAATCCTCGGTACGGTGATCTAGGCCACGTACTGTGATGGGCGGTACCCCAGTAGCCCTGCCATTGATGGAAACCCATTCTTCCTACGTGCCCTTACAGTTTTGATTGTATTACCCACTTTGTGGCTAGTAGCTGGAATTTAATAATGTAACAATTTCGGCTATTTTATATTTATTTGAAAACCCTGGACCTATTATAATATCACTGAATTTCCTATCAAATGTTTTGGTTAGCGTAAGGTAAAAACTTTCCATGTTTATGTGGGGTAGTCTTACGTGATAGCTTTCTTTTCAAAAGGTTTTTAAAAGTTAAGCAACCTTAACCTGTTACTCACACCAGACCCATGTATGACCCGGAGTTTATCTTCTGTTTTCTTAAACTCTTGGGTACTCAAATTTTTACGAGTAGCCAAGGGATTCAGGTTAGCTTTTACGAATTGTGGAGGAGCAATGGAGCAGGAGGCTTCTGCGTGCAGACATATATATATATATATATATATATATATATATATATATATATTTCTGCTGTATTGATTTCTCTGAGTAGTTCTCTTGTGTTGTATTGAGTTGTATAACTAGACATGTGTTTATAACTGTCTAGTATGTGATGTCTATCTGTGTAACTCTGATAATGGTTGTAAACAATGTAATATTTATGTTATTAATATAATTTGTTCGTTCCGCTGTTTATATTCTGATGTTGTTTCTTCTTTCTCTTCTTTCTTTTCTCTTTCTGTCCCTTCCTTTCTTATTAATGATGCGCCATTCTGTGGAGACGGATGGCGGGGCATTAGAAATTACCTTGTGTAATTAATATGAAGGATAATTACTTAGTGGAAGTAATTAATAATTAATTACTTAGTGTAATTAATTTAAGAATTGATTAATAACGTTATTTGAAGATAATTAAGTGAGGTAATTAATTAAGGGTAATTAACTACTGAATGAGATTAATCAAAAGTGACTAATAAAGATAATTAATTAAAGATTAATTATTAAATGTAATTAATTAAGGAGTAATTAATTTATTTAATGAAGTAATTAAGGGTAGTTAATTACTGAATGTTATTAATCAAGTGTGATTAATAAATGTGGTTTGATTAAATATTAATTACTTAAAGTAATTAATTTAAATAGAGTAATTAATAATTAAAGAAGTAATTAGGGATCATTAATTAATATAATTAATGATGTAATTAAGGGTTGATTAATTAAGATTAATTAATCAATAATAAATGATTATAGAGTAATTAATTAATGTAATTAATCAAGAATTAATGTAATTAATCAAGAATTAATGTAATTAATTATAATTAATTGATTAATGAAGTAACTAAAGATTAATTACTTTAAATGGTTAAGGATAATTAATTTGTATGATTAATTAAAGGCTAATTACTTAAAGTAATTAGAGAATAATTAATCAAGGGTGATTAATTAAAGATGGATATTTAGAGAATGATCTATTCGTTTGAAACTAATTAATTGTTAAGTAAGCAAGATTTATGCGGTGAAAGTAATTAATTTAATTTATTTTAAATTAACTAGAGATGAATTAATTAATTTAATTCATTTTAAATTAATTATAGATGGTGATTAATAAATCAATGCTTATGGATGTGTGATATTGATTGCCTTGAATGGTTTGAGATCTCAAATATGAGTTAAGTGATGCTATGTGATATGGATGCTTTGGTTGAAGTGTGATGATAATGTGGATTATCTGTTTATGATGGTAATGTGAATTATCTATTTGTGACGATAATGTGAATTATATATTTGAGATGATATTGTGAATTATCCATCTGTGTGTATATAGATAATGAATTGAATTGTTTTAACCTTAAAACAACTTGGACCTAAAAGATGGCATTTTGGATTTCGATGAGACCGGGATCGGGTTTCCAGATTTGGATACCCGAAAACCACATCGATCCAAATTAACGTTAGGTCGTGAATCTCCAGTGAAGATGAAGATTCAAAGTGCAAGGGTTATCGTCGTTAACTATGATGGTGATTCCAAAATGAGTGTAATGACATAATGCCTTCGGTTTCGTTCGAACTCGGAACGAACTTGTATGGATTGAATGCTTTCAGAACATCGTCAGGTGGACGATAAGCATTCTAAGAGATGTGCTCTCTAAAGGTAATCGTAGCATCAAGCCTCATCAATCGGGAATGGCTAAAACAGGGAAGGTGCAGCAAGGCTAGGTGGATATCACCCAAGTAGGACGAGATTTACCCATGTCTAGAGGTCCCCTTATGTTCGGCTGTGTGGGCAGTTGGTTGCAAAAAACTGCGGGGTTGTCTTGTTCGGGACTGTCCAGTAAGGGATTGTTCCGGCTTTGTGTTGTAGGGGATTGGGAGTAATCCTCGGTACAGTGATCTAGGCTGCATACTGTGATGGGCGGTACCCCAGTAGCCCTGCCATTGATGGAAACCCATTCTTCCTACGTGCCCTTACGGTTTTGATTGTATTACCCACTTTGTGGCTAGTAGCTGGAGTTTAATGAATGTAACAATTTCGGCTATTTCTTATTTACTTGAAGACCCTAGACCTATTATAATATCACAGGATTTCCTATCAAATGTAATGGTTAGCGTAAGGTAAAAACTTACCCTTGTTTATTTGTGGGGAGTCTTACGTGATACCTTTTCTTTTCAAAGGTTTTCAAAAGTTAAGCAACTTTAACCTGTTACTCACACCAGACCCATGTCTGACCCGTAGTTTATCTTCTGTTTTCTTAAACTCTTATGTACTCAAATTTTTACGAGTAGCCAAGGGATTCAGGTCAGCTTTGACGAATTCTGGAGGAGCAATGGAGCAGGAGGCTACAACATTGTAGATGTATATAGTATTCTGCTGTGTGTTCTCTGAGTCAAATGTTTGTGTTGTATTGAGTTGTAATAACTAGACAAGTGTTTATAACTTTCTAGTATGTGTTGTATAAGCTGTGTAACTCTGATAGTTGTTGTATACTATGTAATACTTATGTGATTAATATAATTTATTTGTTCTGCTGTTGAGATTCTAACGATGTTGTGGATAAAAGGTGAAGGAATTTGGATTTCGAAGTCGGAGATTTGATTTTGGATAAGTTTTTCTTTGATCAAAGGAGCTTTAAGTTGGAAAGACTGGGAAGTTAGCTCCGAGATATTTTGAATCTTTCGGTATTCTTGTAAGGATTATATTTTGGTCTACAGAGTTGAATGGCCAGTTTGGAAGATTGGAATTTAGTGAGTCTCACGTATCTCTAAGGGAGTACGCGAAAGATCTATCTTTGGTTGTGGAACTAGCAGTTCTAGAGGATTTGGTGGTTGAGTCAGACTTGAATGTGATCTGATATCCTGTTCAGTTTTGTAGATCTAGATGAGTAGGAGCTCTATAGCTTAGTAGTGTAGACTGTTTGGATTCTATAGAACGAGTATCCCGGTATTTATACCTAGGAAACTCTAGGAAATTCTATCCATAATTTTGTCTGGATTGTTGGACTGAGTAAATTGGTTGCTATGGTTGTTAGCATATGGTTGATAATATATGCATGTGGTTTAAAATTAAAATCTTAGATAGATTATTAAATTACCTTTTCTTTTAAATTTCGAGGACGAAATTCTTTAAGGGGAGGAATGTGATGACCTGGAATTTTAGGCAATATCAATTTAATAATCTATGTTAAAAATTAAATTGATTTGATAATCTTTATTAATAAATTTGAATTGATTTAATAATCTTCTTTTAAATTGGTGAATTTTACCTTTTAAAGAGCTAATAAAATGTTTTCTATTTATAATGTATATATATTTGTATATATTGTAAATAGAGAAGCTTTGGTTTGAAATTCAATAAATAAATAAAATCTTATTTTCAAAATATAATATATACTTGATGATTTGGAAATTGTGATTTAAATTAAAAATAAAACTTTTCATAGATTATTTAAAAGTTAATTATATAGTTTTAATATACTTAAGGTAAAATTTGTTTAAAATATTTTTTTTGCTTAAGTTTAAAATTTAAATAAGATTAACACAAAAGCTTTGTTTAATTTTCTGTAATGACCCTCTATTTTGCACCATTCAAATTCGACAATAAATTAAAAACATGTCGAACGTGAATAGTTTAAAACAATAGATTGTAATAAAAATTGGAGAAAATGAAATCAAATCACAGAATCACAGACACAAAAATCAGAATACTCGCAGCGGAAATAAAATACCATATTGGTTCATGAATCCACTATCAACAATAGTCTCAAAATAAGTACAAATTACATAGTTTTAAAATCAATATAGTTTGAAACAACCACATAAAATCCCAAATTCATTTGTCTCAATTACATAGGCTAAGAAAAAAGATAGTAAATAGATAGCAGCTTGATAAAGATGATCTTCAACAGTCCTAGCTCTAGGAAATGAAGTCCGAACTGATACTCAGGCTGACCCGAGCGTAAGAAATAAACACAAACACTCGAGTCAGGACATACATACTTATACAGTGTAAACTAATTCAAGTGAACTACAATATACCGGCAAGTAACTTAAAAGATGCTTGTGACCGCCCATCCTCCAAGGATCCGTTAAACTATTTACTATGTAGCAATCTTCCGCTATTATAATAGTGTTTATTTGTAAAATAAACTTACTTTAAAATCGCGTTAAGGCTTTACATTTTCCACCTTAACACATAATAGTGCCAATAGTCTATACAGTATCGTAATACATCCTGATCGGGAGGCTACCAGAGGATACTCCATAGGTACGACACAAATCAAACTCGTACAAGCTCGCTAGGGTAGGTGACACGGCACAACTAGGCAACGCTATGTTAGATATACCAATTACGCTTCCGGACCGGTGGTAATGCATAGCAGCTACTACCGCCCATCTCGAACAACACTCCAAAAATCAAAGGTGCACACCAAACAATCACAATGTAATAGAATGGCATATGAAGAAATGCGTCCAATAAGAGGTGCAACCTCCTTAGCCGTCGATCGCTCCTGTTTTAGCCACCTTATGCCAACTCACGGGAGTCGGGTCCACGTACATACCTCAATAGAACGTCACCACCATCCTACTTCATTTTGAAATCCCCACCGCGTACACGGTTGTCAAAGTGGTTTTCGGTATCGATAGAGAGTATGCCCATATCCGATCCTGGTCTTTTTAACAACCAACGTTATTATTACCGTGGTTATAAATTTCAAAAATTGTTTATATTCCAATCAAAATACTTCATTTTAAACTATTTAAAGGTGAAGTTATCATACTTACAAATCAATTATTTAAAAATCTCATTTCAGCCAACTACGACACTTAACAAGTGCCATTGTAACCCTTTTATTTATTCCGGTTTATTCTAATTTTGCAACTACAGCACTTGCCAAGTGCTGCAATAGCCCTTAATTAATTTTAGCCTTTAGTTCATTTGTATCAACTATAGCACTTACAAAGTACGGTAATATCCCTTACAACAGATTTTAAGTTAATTAAATTTTCAAATTTCAATACAATTTCAGCAACAATTAAAATCTATCTTATAAAAATCATATTTTTCCACTTTACAATGGTCATTTAAAATACCCAATAATTTATGATTTTTTTTATAAAGTAAATTTCACAAATAAATATCAATTTCTCATTGCTTCGCTTATTAAATTTAAGTGCACAATTTTCTATTCATTATATTTTAAAATTTTACTTTACAATTAAGTTTAATTACCATTTCAAATATAACTTAATTTCTAATTTATTTCTTAACTTAACTTTTATTCTTAAACCAACTTTACATTTTTATATTAAGTTATATTTCAATTACAATTTAAGTATTTATTTATTTAACCATTTAATTCATAGAAAAATCAATAACACTTCATTAATTCAGTTTAATTCCAAAATTATCATATTTTATTTACTTAACTTGAATTCCATTTTATTTTACAAAATCAGAAATTCCAAAATAAATTTATACTTCAAATTCCAACTTAACCATTCTTTTATTTACATATTTAACTTGTAGAAAATCAATAACACTTTATAAAAATCATTTTTAATCCAATTTAAGTCAAAAATATTATAATATACAAATTTAAAAATACTTAAAATTTCCAGAAAAATATATATATAATAACCACGGGTCTGTATAATATTTTCTAACTTAGGTCAAGTGATACGGATAATATATCATTTCAATCCATAATTTACAAAGAAAAATCCAGGTTCTATCATTTCAAATCCACAATCCCAAGTTAAATAAACAAACAAATAAATAAATAAAAGTCGCTCAGGCCTATCATTTCGGCCTATAACGATTTTTCCTTATTCTAAAGTCCATTCGGGTATGTATCATTTCAACCCGTAGTGATTCTACTCTACAGGGACCTTGCAATGTGATAATCAAAAATAATGAACAATATAACATCATATAATATTATAGCATATAACATAGCGGATAATGTGATTTTTTTTATAAAAGGGTTTTAAACATCATAAAATTCATATCACAGGCAAGTATAATATTATATATCAATCCTACAATTTCACTTGCTATTAATTTACAATTCTATAAGTATGAATGTCAAGCGTGAATACTCACCTCTTCGACGCTAGAGATTTTATTCAAAAAAATATCGATATCCACACCGAAGAGCACAAAGAAAGCACGATCAGATTTTAGAGGATGCGACAACCAAATTCAAATCTTGAAACAAAATAAATAAAACAAATCTATGTATGCTAATTCAAATAAGAATACATCAAATCTGAAATAAGAAAACTAGAAAAAAAATTGATCAAGATGATATAAACACAAGTGGCTCAGCCCCTTTACTACACGACTCAACCAACATCTCAAAGGCTCGACCATGATCAGATTTGAGGTTTGAAATGCACTCAAGGCAGTGTGATGTTGAAAAGTTTAGGCTGTGATTCAATATGCAAAGGTGGTGAATGGATTTTTGTTCTAATGTTTGGTCACAGCAACAGGTGGCTCGGCCACTGCATGGGCTCAGTCACGGTCTGGCCATCATCACCTAGAGGCACGGCTAAGGTCAGAGGCGGTGGTGGTGTTAGCTGCGACTGTGGTGGCTGCAGCTACACGTGATGGTGGAGGAAAAAGATGAAGTGGAACGGCAAGGCTATGTTATAGGTTGAGGTGGTGAACTACATGGCAAAACATGGCCAGATCTGTCACGTCAGGGGAGAGGCCGAACTTGTGGTGGAGGAGGGGCACAGGCCAATCATGATGGTGAATAGCCGAGCACTTGTTGGAGCAGAACAATGGAAACAAAAGAAAAAAAAGAAAGAAGAAAAAGAAAATAAAAGAAAAAAAGGCATGCGGCCATTATTACTTACATGAAGAAGCTTTACAAGCAAGGAGATGAAGACCAAAAGATATGCAGTAAGGAAATTTGTGTACGTGATTTAGTATTTATCAGAGAAGCCTCAAGTTGATTTAGGGGGAAAAAGGCAAGAAATAAATGATTTTGAAACGACTAGGGGAATTCAAAGATTTTATTCCTATTAAATAGAAGATGCAAATGAAAGTGGATAGTTTTACACGTGAATTGCAAGGCAAGGGTTTTGAACTCTTTCCTTTAGAATGCACGACTGTTGATTTTAACAACTAAGATATGTAATCAAAGAGTGCGTATTATAGAGGCAATAAATAAATTTTAAACGTATGCCCAAAATTTATAACAAAAGTAACGTATTTTAAACTTATTCATTTCTTATTTATTTAGTAAAATATATGCTAAAGAATATTTCAGTACATAACGTACCATTTATATAACGCCAGAGAATTAAACAAGAAACGGATATATAAAACATACCAAATAAAACGTATAATTAAATTTCTATCTACTACGTTATTTATTACTTAATTTAAAATTTTGATTTGTTTATTTTTTAACTAAGAAAACGGACGTAGAAACGTATAAATTTAATGCTTTTTACAACATTATTTATTGCTCAATTTACAACGTATATGACCAAATTAAATGAAACAAAACAGAACCAATATTGTGAATATATATAGTTTAAATAAAAGATTCGAAGTTAGAATTTAAAATTTAAAAGTTCAATTAGAGTCAAAATTTAACCAAAATCTAAAATTACAGAAATTTTTTATATTAAATAAAATTGGGCAATTGATTTATGACTAATTCAAGAAAATTTCAAAATTTCAAAATTTTTAATAATTAAACCCCAAAGTTTTTAAATAAAAATGAATTAAATTATTTAATAAAAAATTTGGGCTATTACACTCTCCCCCACTCAAAAAATTTCGTCTTCGAAAAAGAACGAAAGTAGGGAAAACAAAAGAAGATAAGATAATAGGGCAAAAGTACCTGAAACGAACAATTACGGATTCAAAACACGTATGCTCTCCTCCGTCTCCCAGGTGCAATCCCGTTCATCAGTGCTCCACTGCACTTTGACCAGGCTGACAATTTCCTTCTTAGCTATTTCATACCTCGATCGACGATACGAAGTGGCTTCCTCTTAATAGTCAGATTAGGCTCAATATCCAAACTATCAAGAGCAGAAGGCTGGATAATAAGAGATGGATCATGAAAACAGCAACGAAGGTGTGAAACATGGAATACATTATGTACTCCAGCGAATTTCTCGGGCAAATCCAGACGATAAACAAGAGACCCAACCCTTTCGAAGATGCGGAAAGGACCGATGAACCTAGGACCAAGCTTCCCTCTATGCCCAAACCGAGCCACATTCCTTAAGGGAGAGACCTTAAGGAAAACCAGATCATCGACTGTAAAATCCAAACTCCTTCTACGACAATCAGCGTACTTCTTCTGCCTATCCTGAGCAATCCTTAACCTCCTTTTAATCTCCTCAACCTTCTTCGAAGCTTCCAAAATCATCTTAGGCCCAAGAACCAAATGATTACTGGGTTCAATCCAGCAAGATGGAGATCTACAAGGTTGCCCGTAAAGAGCAGCAAATGAAGACATCTTAAGACTAGCCTGAACAAAAGATAGAATGAGGCAGATAGAGGATTAAGATAAGATAAGAAAAGAGCATTCGAATTATACCTGATAACTATTATTATAGGCGAATTCAACCAAATGGTGATGATCTTCCCAAGATCCTCCATAATCCAAAATACAAGCACGAAGAAGATCCTCTAGAATCTGATTCACCCTTTCCGTTTGACCGTTTGTTTGTGGGTGGTAAGCAGTGCTCAAATTCAGACGAGTACCCAAAGATTCCTGGAAAGCTTTCAAAAATTGACTGGTAAAGATAGGATCTCAATCACAAACAATGCTTAGGGGAACACCATAGAGGCGAACAACCTCCCTCATATAAATCTCAGATAAGCTCGAAGCCGAATGGGTAGACTTGACTGGAATAAAATGAGCGGACTTGGTCAGTCTATCCACAATAACCCAGATTCTCTCATTTCCTCTCCTAGATCTCGGTAAACCATGGATGAAATCCATAGAAATTTGCTCCCGCTTCCAATTGGGAATCTCAAGAGGCTGCAACAAACCAGGGGTCTTCTGATGATCTGCCTTGACTTGCTAACAAGTCGCACACCTACTAATAAAGATAGAGACATCGTGCTTCATACCTCTCCACCAATAAAGCTTCTTCAAATCTTGATACATCTTTGCCACACCATGATGAATGGAAAGTCTGGATTGATGATGTTCTCGAAGTAACTCTTGCCTCAATCCATCAACATTCGGGACGCAAATCCTATTTTTAATCCTCAAAAACCCTTTATCATCAATATGAGCTCCACTACCATCAAGTCTGCTGCCACCAACCCTGCTGCGAACATTCTCCTTAATCAATCTGATGATCCTATCCTCATCCTGCTTAGCTTTGATACGATCCAAAAGAGGGGAAGAAATAACAAGCTGGCACAACTAGAACTTCTTCTTTCTCAAAGCATCAGCCACAACATTAGCTTTCCCGGGGGTATAGTTAATGTCAAAATCATAAGAAGCGAGAAACTCAAGCCACCGAACTTGACGCTGATTTAAGTCCATCTGGGTGAAGATATACTTCAAAGACTGATGATCAGTGAAGAGGTCAAACTTAGCACCCAAGAGATGATGTCTCCAAAGCTTCAATGCAAAGACAATAGCCAACAATTCTAAATCATAAGCTGCATAGTTGGCCTCATGGGTCTTTAGCTGGCGATTAGCATAAGCAATCACATTCCCATCTTGCATTAATACCGCTCCCAAATCCTCGCGTCATGCATCAGTGTACACCGTTAATCCTTTATTTCCGTTCGAAACGGTAAGCACTGGTGCGGAAGTAAGCTTATTCTTTAACTCTTCGAATGCCGCTTTACACTTGCCATCCCATATAAACTTAGCATTCTTTCGAGTTAGAGCAGTGAGAGGTGCAGAAATTCGAGCAAAGTTCCCAATGAACATCCGATAGTAACCGGCAAGGCTCAAAAAACTGCGAATATCAGTTGGAGTCTTAGGAGTTTTCCAATCATTGATCGCAGCGATCTTGACTGGATCAACATAAACTCCATCACTAGAAACAATATGTCTGAGAAATCGGACTTCCACTTCCCAAAAATGGCATTTAGAGAATTTAGCCTTCAACTGATGATTTCTAAGAGTCTCTAGAACATTCTCCAAATGCAACTCGTGCTCTTCCTTTGTCTTTGAGAAGACAAGGATATCATCAATAAAGACCAAAACAAACTTATTGATCACATCACGAAAGACACGATTCATCAAATCAACAAAGAAAGCAGGAGCGTTAGTCAAACCAAAAGGCATAACTAGCCATTCAAAGAAACCATTCTCAGTACGGAAAGCAGTTTTAGGAATGCTCTCCTCAGCAACTCTGAGTTGGTGAAAACTTGTGGTAAGGTGGAGCTGAGAGAAATCAGTAGCATCATAGAGCTGATCAAACATATCATTATTGTGAGGCATATGATATCTGTTTTTCGTAGTGAGCTTGTTTAGCTCCCTATAATCAACACACATCCGGAGGGAACCATCAGACTTGGTGAAAAAAACTACGGCTGCTCCCCATTCTGAAAAGCTAGGTCTGACCAGACCTTTAGAGGACAAGTCCTGAATTTGCTTCCTTAACTCAACCTTCTCACGGGGTGCCATCCTTCTAGGTGGATGAACTATAGGTCGAGCTCCAGGGATAAGATCAATACGGAAATCAATTTCCTGCTTCGGAGGTAGAGAACTGACTTCACCAAATACGTCGAGAAATAGTTTGACTACAGGAGTCGAATGGATATCACCAGGGAAAGTATCAAGAGAATAAATGAAGCAACCAACGAAATCCTGGGGCAAATTACACCGGATCTCTAATGAATTACCAAAATCATCCTTAAGGGAAACAGTTCGAGAACTACACGAAATATGGGCATTACACCTATCCAACCAATCACCCCCAAGCAGTAGATCGAAAGCGTCAAACCCCAAAATATAGAAATCACCAGAAAATCAATAACTATTATGGAAGAGTCTCACATTCCTGCAAATCTTACTAAGGTTCGTAAGACCACCGATAGGGTTTGAAACACATAGAGGCACAGAAGAAAACTCGGGAGAAAGAAGATTCTCAAATTTATTACAAAGATCTACTGAGATAAATCTATGGGAAGCTCCGATATCAAAGAGAACACGTACAGTAAAATAAAACTAGGTAAAAGAACCCTGAAGTGTACCTTGAGAATCACTAGGAGCAGGAGAAGGTGCAAGTGCAGTCAGTGGGGGTAGAGAAGATGCAGAAGTCACAGCAAAAATACCAAATGCCTTGCCCTTCTTCTGAGTAGGGCAGTCTTTCTTGAACAACAGGAGAAGATACCTAAATTGTTCCCAAGTGATGTCAGCCTCAGCAGTGTGAGCTGTAACTGACAGCCACCAATCCAAAGCTGCTCCTTTCAATTGCCAAGCTGCCAACTGACGCTACTGGGCATTCGTGATCTCAAGACTGAAGAAGATTCTCTCCAAGTCCCTCAACCACTGTTGATTTCAATTATGCTCTCAGATCCTGTCAACTTGGTTCCACCAAGCTCGGCATATTCCTTGCAAAGCTTAGTGAACCTAACTAGGGCAGCGGGTGCAGGAGCTGGGGTAGCACCACGTCACCTACCTCTGGCATTTCCTCGATTCATCCTGAGAAATCAAGAATGAATTTAAGAATAGTGGAAAAATAGAGACCAAGATAGATTAGATAAGACAAAGTTCAACTAGAACAGGAATTCAACAGAGGAACTAATTACATAAGGTGGAGAAAGGAAAGATGTAGCTGGAAAGATTTGATTTCAAAACAAGAAAGTTTTATATCAAAATACTTCTTTTAAACATTCTCTCACAAAGAAAGGATTCTAAGATTGACTTCACTCATTCTAGGGTATTTCTACCCTATCTCTAATGAGATTTTGCTCTGCAGGCTATGGTTTGCCTAAAAACCAAAACTCTAATACCAACTGTAACAACCCACTATTTTGTACCATTCAAATTCGACAATAAATTAAAGCATGTCGAACTTGAATAGTTCAAAACAATAGATTGTAATAAAAATTGGAGCAAACGAAATCAAATCACAGAATCACAGACACAGAAATAAGAATACTCACAGCGGAAATAAAATACCATAGTGGTTCATGAAGCCACTACGAACATAGTCTCAAAATAAGTACAAATTACATAGTTTAAAACCAATACAGTTTGAAACAACAACAGAAAATCCCAAATTCATTTGTCTCAATTACATAGGCTAAGATAAAAGACAGAAAATAGATAGCAGCTCAATAAAGATGATCTTCAGCAGTCCTAGATCCAGGAAATGAAGTCCGAACTGATACTCAGGCTGACACGAGCATAAGAAATAAACACAAACACTCGAGTCGGGACATACATACTTATACAGTGTAAACTAATTTAAGTGAACTGTAATATAAAGGCAAGTAACTTAAAGGATGCTTGGGACCGCCCATGCTCTAAGGATCCGTTAAACTATTTACTATGTAGTAATATTTCGCTATTAATAGTGTCTATTTGTAAAATAAACTTACTTTAAAATAGCGTTAAGGCTTTACATTTTCCACCTTAACACATAACAGAGCCAATAGTCTATACGGTACCGTAATATCACATAATCGGAAGGCTGCCAGAGGATACTCCATAGGTACGACACAAATCAAACTAGTACAAGGCTCGCTAGGGTAGGTGGCACGGCACAACTAGGCAGTGCCAGGGTAGATATACCAATTACGCTTTCGGACCGGTGGTAACGCGTAGCAGCTACTACTGCCCACCTCGAACAACACTCCCAAAATAAAAGGTGTGCACCAAACAATCACAATGTAATAGAATGGCATACAAAGAAATGCGTCCAATAAGAGATGCTACCTCCATAGCCCGTCGATCGCTCCTGTTTTAGCCGCCTTATGCCAACTCATGGGAGTCGGGTCCATGTACATATCTCAATAGAACATCACCACCATCCTACTTCATTCTGGAATCTCCACCGCGTACACGGTTGTCAAAGTGGTTTTCGGTATCGACAGAGAGTATGCCAATATTCGATCTCGGGCTCTTTAACAACCAACGTTATTATTACCTGTGGTTATAAATTTCAAAAATAGTTTATATTCTAATCAAAATACTTCATTTTAAACTATTTAAAGGTGAAGTTATTATACTTACAAATCAATTATTCAAAAATCTTATTTCAGCCAACTGCAACATCCTTTTATTTATATAGGTTTAGTTTTAATTTTGTAACCACAGCACTTACCAAGTGCTGCAATAGCCCTTAGTTAATCTTAGCCTTTAGTTCATTTGTATCAACTACGGCACTTACAAAGTGCGGTAATATCCCTTACAACAGATTTTAAGTTAATTAAATTTTCAGATTTCAATACAATTTCAACAACAATTAATATCTATCTTATAAAAATCATATTTTTCCACTTTACAATGGTCATCTAAAATACCCAATAATTTATGATTTTTTTATAAAGCAAATTTCATAAATGAATATCAATTTCTCAATGCTTCGCTTGTTAAAGTCAAGTGCATAATTTTCTATTCATTGTATTTTAAAATTTGACTATACAATTAAGTTTAATTACCATTTCAAATATAACTTAATTTCGTATTTATTTCTTAACTTAACTTTTATTCTTAAACCAACTTTACATTTTTATATTAAGTTATATTTCAATTACAATTTAAGTATTTATTTATTTGACCATTTAATTCATAGAAAACTCAATAACACTTTATTAATTCACTTTAATTCCTCATTTATCATATTTTATTTACTTAACTTGAATTCCATTTTATTTTACAAAATCAGAAATTCCAAAATAAATTTATACTTCAAATGCCAATTTAACCATTCATTTATTTACATACTTAACTTGTAGAAAATCACTAAAACTTTATAAAAATCATTTTTAATCCAATTTAAATCAAAAATATTATAATATATAAATTTAAAAATAATTAAAATTTCCAAAAAAATATATATATAATAACCACGGGTCTGTATAAAATTTTCTAACTTAGGTCAAGTGATATGGATAATATATCATTTCAATTCGTAATTTACAAAGAAAAATCCGGGTTCTATCATTTCAAACCCGCAATCCCAAGTTAAATAAATAAATAAAATAAAATTTTCTCAGGCCTATCATTTCTGCCCATAACGATTTTTCCTTATTCTAAAGTCCATTCGGATATGTATCATTTCAACTCATAGTGATTCTACTCTATAGGGAACTTACAATGTGATAATCAGAAATAATGAACAGTATAACAACATATAATATAATAACATATAACATAGCGGATGATGTGAATTTTTTTTATAACAGGGTTTTAAACATCATAAAATTCATATCACAGGAAAGTATAATATTGTATATCAATCCTACAATTTCACTTGCTATTAATTTACAATTCTATAAGTATGAATTTCAAGTGTGAATACTCACCTCTTCGACGCTAGAGATTTTATTCAAAAATATAACGATATCCACACCGAAGAGCGCAAAGAAAGCATGATCAGATTTTAGAGGATGCGACAACCAGATTCAAATCTTAAAACAAAATAAATAAAACAAATCTAAGTATGCTAATTCAAATAAGAATACATAAATATGAAATAAGAAAACTGGAAAACAAATTGATCAAGATGATATAAACACAAGTGGCTTAGCTCCTTCACCACACGACTCAATCAACGTCTCAAAGGCTCGGCCATGATCAGGTTTAAGGTCTGAAATGCACTCAAGGCAGTGTGATGTTGAAAAGTTTTGGATGTGATTCAATATGCAAAGGTGGTGAATGGATTTTTGTTCTAATGTTTGGTCAAAGCATCAGGTGGCTCGGCCACTGCGTGGGCTCGGTCATGTCTGACCATCATCACCTGGAGGTGCGGCTAAGGTCAGAGGCTGTGGTGATGTTAGCTGCGACTGTGGTGGCTGCAGCTACATGTGATGGTGGACGCAAAAGATGAAGTGGAACGGCAAGGCTATGTTATGGGTTGAGGTAGTGAATTACATGGCAAAACACAGCCAAATCTGTCACGGTAGGGGAGAGGCCGAACTAGTGGTGGAGGAGGGACGCAGGCCCGTCGTGATGGTGAATAATCGAGCATTTGTTTGAGAAGAACAATGGACACAAAAGAAAAACAAGAAAGAAGAAAAAGAAAATAAAAGAAAAAATGCATGCGGCCATTATTACTTATAGGAAGAAGCTTCACAAGCGAGGAGATGAAGACCAAAAGATATGCAGTAAGGAAATTTGTGTACGTGATTTAGTATTCATCTGAGAAGCCTCAAGTTGATTTAGGGGAAAAAAGGAAAGAAATAAATGATTTTGAAACGGCTAGGGGAAATCAAAGATTTTATTCCTATTAATTAGAACATGCAAATGAAAGTGGATAGTTTTACACGTGAATTGCAAGGCAAGGGTTTTGAATTCTTTCCTTTAGAATGCACGGCTGTTGATTTTAACAGCAAAGATATGTAATCAAAGAGTGCGTACTATAGACGCAATAAATAAATTTGAAATATATGCCCAAAATTTATAACAAAAGTAACGTATTTTAAATTTATTCGTTTCTTATTTATTAAGTAAAATATGTGCTAAAGAATATTTCAGTACATAATGTACCATTTATATAATGCCAAAGAATTAAATAAGAAATGGATATATAAAACGTACAATTAAATTGCTATTTGCTACATTATTTATTACTTAATTTAAAGTTTTGATTTGTTTATTTTTTAACTACGAAAACGATTGTAGAAACGTATAAAAGAAATGCATAAATTTAATGCTTTTTACAACATTATTTATTACTCAATTCACAACGTATATGACCAAATTAAATGAAATAAAACAGAACCAATGTTGTAAATATATATAGTTTAAATAAAAGATTTGAAGTTAGAATTTAAAATTTTAAAGTTCAATTAGAGTCAAAATTTAACCAAAATCTAAAATAAATTGTTTATATTAATTTAAATTGGGCAAATTATTTATAACCAATTCAAGACAATTTCAAAAATTCAAAAGTTTAAATAATTAATCCCTAAAGTTTTTAAATAAAAATAAACTAAAATATTTAATAAAAATTTTGGGTTGTTACATTTTCTTTTTAAATATTGCTTGAAATTATATTTAAGAATTTAAAATACAATACAACATATGATATATTAATTCATTTAACAATAGTAGTAATTTATAATCTCTTTTATAAACTATTTAAAATTGTCAAATTTGTTATTTCCAAATAATAATTATAATACTAAGTTTTTATAAATATAAATATATTTTATAGAAATAGAATTGTTATTTTTAAATTGAATAAGTAGTTATATATGTATATATATAACTTGATTTTAAATTGGATTTTATAATTTAATTTGAATTTGAAGTTTTGAAATTCAAAAGATAGATGTTTAAAATGTTTTGGATTTTATAGATATTTGTATAAGCTTTTATTTATAAATATAATTGGTTTTATTTTATTTTATTTTCCCTAAAAAAATTATTATCTCTATATATAAATAAGTATTTTTAAATTAATAAATTAAGTAAAAAGCTTTTTCTTAACATTTAAAATAAAAAAGAAAATACTTAAAGGACACGTGTTAATATATTAAGTAACCTAAACAACATGTGTTAACTAATGATCAAAGATATATGACAAGTGTTGAAATTTTGCACAAGTGTCATTTTAGTTTTTGATTTCCTTTTATTTTTAATATAATTATTTTCAGCCTATATAAACATGCTTCCCTTCTCTTCTGTCCCTTTTGCTATCTTTCTTTAGTTCAAAATTAAGAAACTTAAAAAAAAATCTGAGAATATTCAAATCCAAAACCTGTAACTCATTTGCAAAATCAGAAAACAAGTCTGGTAATCATCCTTCTCAAAAACCAGAAATTAATTTCAAAATCCCCGTGCAAATTCCTCAAAATCAATCTGTAAATCAACTCCTCAAAACCAGAAACCTGTAGTTCAATTTCAAGATTCAAACCTGTAACCGTATTCCATCTCAATCAAAATCAAGCCCGTTTCTTTTTATAACCTGAGATAAATGAGCAACTTCAAATCTGTTTTGGGAAAGCAAGCCATTCCAGTTTGATAAGCAAACTACAACAACTCAGTTTTCAAATTTCAATAGCAAGCATGTAGTTTTTAAGATCAAAGAACATCCTTCCAGCAACTCATTTTTTTAAAAATTTTAAAGCTGTTTTCAAAAACAAGGTGGCTGTGTTCATCTTCATGTTGGGTGAGTAACATTTTTATTAAAATAACTTAAGAATTTTAATTGTTTGATTGCATGCTAGTTTCCTGGGATGAATATGTATTGGGTATGTATATGTGCAAATCTTTTGTATATGTATGAATGTAAATGTGTGCACGCCTGTAAACAACCGTGTCAACACCGTTCCAGTTCTAAAATTCAAGTTTTTATTTAAAATCCTTAATCTCTTGATCTAGTCTTGGATAGAATTTAAGTTATAAACAAAAACTGTTTGTTTAACCCTAGATTTAGTTTTAAAATTTTACTCAAGTTAAAATAAATTTAAACTTGACCTGGAAAACCAAAATGGACAGGAAGACTTGAGTTTTGATTAAAATTCAAATTCTCTAACTCGTTAATTTAGGTTTGTGATCTGAAACCTTATATGAAAACATGATTTTTAAAACTGAAAACATAATTTTTAGCATTGAATCAAAGGAGCAGTTCTAGTTGGTCAAAAAAGGGGGTTTTGGGTTACCTCAGGCAATATAGTAGCTTGGGATGGTCAGGGTTCTTTCTGGTGGAAGAAGAGTGATCGGGAACCTTGGCAAAAATGTCAGATGGTAGAGCAAGGCATTGTAGCGGCAATGGTTGATCATTTTAGTTTATCCCCTAGTTTTTCTGATGATTAGGAACTTGTTTCCCTCAACTCCTCTGGTGGACCGAGTTCCACCAAATTGAGGGAACTGATTGTGGGATGTTTGTCGAAGGTGTTGCTGGAAGATCAGAAGCACCGGTGGTCGGAGGCGCGAGAATGAGGGAATTTCCAGGTTTGGGTTTGGTTCCAGTTTTGAGCTTTAAAGCTCGATTTTGATTTCGAGCTGCTGCTAACGATTTGGGGGTCGGAATCGAGTTCGAGGGTAATCGCCGACATGCGTAAGTCATCGCGAGTGGTCAGAAAGGGTTGCAGTGTTGGTGCATGTGCACAGATGTGAAGGTGTATCTGCAGTTGTTTTGGGTAGAAGGGTATTCGAGTTGCCCGAGTTTTTAGCGTGGGTTACTCGAAGTAATGTGAGGTGAGACTCGAAGTCTTTGAAGGGTTGGCTCGGGTAGATTTCTGGTTACAGGTTTTAGAAACCTGTCAGTTCAAACTTTAAAGATGAAATTTTAAAATGGAAAGCAGGATTTAAACTAGTTTTAAAAACAGTTTAAGTATAGATTCAAATCTAAATTTGTATTCTAGTTTGAAATAAAATAAGGTTTTACCAAATTTAAAATGTTTAAACAACTTTAAAATGTTAAAGTATATTTTAAAAGTGATTTGAATTTAAATTGAATTTGGTTTAAAACTCTTGTAAATTCCTTTTATAAAATAAGTGTGTCTTTAAAATGTGATGTAAAAGATTTTTTTATTGTTTTTAAACTTTGTTAAGGTTAAATTGTATTCATTTTAATTCTTAATTTGAAATGAAATTTAAAAGTAAATTGGAAAGTAAATTTGAAAGTAAAAAGTTTCAAATGCTTTTGTTAATGATAATTTAATCATTAATAGGAAAATGTTTTATATTAAAAGGTTAATTAAGATGTAATAATTTAGAATAATTAAATTATTAAGGTAATTAAATTGGATAATTAATTAATATACTTAATTAATGATTTGGATTACTTAATTAAATTATTAAGGGTATAGATTAATTAATTAATATTTAAGTTAATTTCTTTAAGGAATAATTAACTTGTAATTAAGAATCATTAATTAGATAAGATTAGATTTTTTAATCAATGATTAAGAATTAATTAATCAATTAATTAAGGATTAATTAAGTTACAGTTAATCACTTAATCAAATAAATAATTAGAGATTAATTAATTGGTTATTAAAGATTAATTAATTTGTAATTAATAATGATTAATCTAAGTTTGATTACTTAAGAGAAGTAATTAAAGAATTGTAAATAGTTAATGAAGATCATTAACTAGGGATTATTAAATATTTAATTAATGTGATTAATTTTTATTAATTAATTAAAGATAATCATTTATGGAATTTTTATGTATGATAAAGAGGAATTAATTACTTAATGTAATTGATTAAATTAATGTGATTAGTTTAAGTTAATTAATTAGTTTAATTAATTTAAATAATCATTGGATGATCGATTAAGTAAAATTACTTAGTGTAATTTATAAAGTATGATTACTTAATGAAGTAATAGTGGATAATTACTGGATGTAATTAATTGAAGATTGGTAGTAGTTTGGGTTAATTACCTTGTGTAATTAATATGAAGGATAATTACTTAGTGAAAGTAACTAATAATTAATTACTTAGTGTAATTAATTTAAGAATTGATTAATAATTTTATTTGAAGATAATTAAGTGAGGTAATTAATTAAGGGTAATTAATTACTGAATGAGATTAATCAAAGGTGGTTAATATATATAATTAAAGATTAATTATTAAATGTAATTAATTAAGGAGTAATTAATTTATTTAATGAATTAATTAAGGGTAGTTAATTATTGAATGTGATTAATCAAGAGTGATTAATGAATGTGGTTTGATTAAAGATTAATTACTTAATGTAATTAATTTAAATAGAGTAATTAATAACTAAAGAAGTAATTAGGGATCATTAAGAATATAATTAATGATGTAAGGGTTGATTAATTAAGATTAATTAATCAATAATAAGTGATTATAGAGTAATTAATTAATGTAATTAATCAAGAATTAATGTAATTAATTATAATTAATTAATTAATGAAGTAATTAAAGGTTAATTACTGTAAATGGTTAAGGATAATTAATTTGTATAATTAATTAAAGGCTAATTATTTAAAGTAATTAAAGAATAATTAATCAAGTGTGATTAATTAAAGATGGATATTTAGAGAATGATCTATTGGTTTGAAACTATTTAATGGTTAAGTAAGCAAGATTTATGTGGTGGAAGAAATTAATTTAATTTATTTTAAATTAATTAGAGATGAATTAATTAATTTAATTCATTTTAAATTAATTATAGATGGTGATTAATAAATCATTGCTTATGGATATTGAATGATATTGATTACCCTAAATGGTTTGAGATCTCAGATTTGAGATAAGTGATGCTGTGTGATATGGATGCTTTGGTTGATGTGTAATGATAATGTGGATTATCTGTTTATGATGATAATGTGAATTATCTATTTGTGATGATAATGTGAATTATCTATTTGAGATGATATTGTGAATTATCCATCTGTGTGTATATAGATAATGAATTGAATTGTTTTAACCTTGAAACAACTTAGACCTTAAAGATGGCGTTTTGGATTTCAATGAGACCGGAATCGGGTTTCCACATTTGGATACCCAAAAACCACATCGATCCAAATTAACGTTAGGTCGTGAATCTCAAGTGAAGATGAAGATTCAGAGTGCAAGAGTTATCGTCGTTAACTATGAGGGTGATTCCAAAATGAGAGTAACGAGATAATGCCTTCGTTTTTGTTTGAACCCGGAATGAACTTGTATGGATTGAATGCTTTCAGAACATCTCAGGTGGACGATGAGCATTCTTAGAGATGTGTTCTCTAAAGGTAATCTTACTCTCAAGTCTTATCAATCGGGAATGACTAAAATAGGGGAGGTGCAGCAAGGCTAAGTGGTAGCACCCAAGTAGGACGAGATTTACCCCTGTCTAGAGGTCCCTTTATATTCGGCTGTGTGGGCAGTTGGTTGCAAACAACTACGGGGTTGTCTTGTTCGGGACTGTCCAGTAAGAGATGGTTTCGACTTTGTGTTGTAGAGGAATGGGAGTAATCCTCGCTACGGTGATCTAGGCCATATACTGTGATGGGCGGTACCCCAGTAGCCCTACCATTAATGGAAACCCATTCTTCCTACATGCCTTACGGTTTTGATTGTATTACCCACTTTGTGGCTAGTAGCTGGAATTTAATGAATGCAACAATTTCGGCTATTTCTTATTTACTTGAAAACCCTAGACCCTATTATAATATCACAGGATTTCCTATCAAATGTTTTGGTTAGCGCAAGGTAAAAACTTACCCATGTTTATTTGTATGGAGTTTTACGTGATACCTTTTCTTTTCAAAGGTTTTCAAAAGTTAAGCAACTTTAACCTATTACTCACACCAGACCCATGTCTGACCCGGAGTTTATCTTCTGTTTTCTTAAACTCTTGGGTACTCAAATTTTTACAAGTAGCCAAGGGATTCAGGTAAGCTTTGATGAATTCTGGAGGAGCAATAGAGTAGGGGCTTCAGCATTGTAGATATATATAGTGTTCCGTTGTGTGTTCTCTGAGTCAAATGTTTGTGTTGTATTGAGTTGTAATAACTAGACAGGTGTTTATAACTGTCTAGTATGTGTTGTATATGCTGTATAGCTCTGATAATTGTTGTATACTATGTAATACTTATGTGATTAATATAATTTATTCATTCCACTATTGATATTCTGATGTTGTTTATTTTCATTCTGCTCTATCTTTCTCTTTTCTATCCTTTTCTTTCTTAAAGATGATGCGTCTTTCTATGGAGTGAAAGACGGGCTGTCACATAAAGAAAAAGGGTAATGGAATAATTTACAATATAAAATGATGTTAAAGAAACTAAGGACAAATTAAAGCATTTATAATAAGTGTAAATATATTTAACAGAGGTGAGAAAGTATATTGAGAGGAATAAATTTAATTCTAATTAGGAATAAAGAAGAATTAAATTTATTGAGTACATTATGAGTATAGTAAATGATTTTTTTTCAAATCCATGATTTTAGAGGTTGTTTATTTAAGATAATTGGATGATAAGATAATGAATATAGAGATGGTTGAGATTTATTTAACTTGTGCAAAATTAATTTTCAATTTAAGTTGAAATTTTCATGGTTTCAAATTTATTGTCTTATTTTGTTTTTCAAACTATCTTTAGGTTGTCCTTATTTCCCTTATCTTGCTACAGAATGGGGAAACTATTGCTTATACCAGTCTGTTTGGAAACCTTTCTATAATATTTGGCACTCATTTTGAATTTGAGCACTGCTGGCCATCCACAGACTGTCGGTCAAGCGAAAAGGGTGAATCAGATTCTAAAGGATTTTTTTCGTGCTTGTGTTTTTGATTCTGGAGGATCTTGGAAAGATCATCTCCACCTTGTTAATCTTACCTATAACACGGTTATCATGTATAATTTCAATCTTCTTGTCATCTTGTCTTAATCCTATTTCATTCCATCTTTTTCTGTGTTTTCCCGTACCTCATTTCTTTGCGGGGACGAAAAGTTTTGAGTGGGGGAGAGTGTAATAACCCTGTATTTTATGGTTATTTTAATTGTATATTTTTATTATTTTAAATTGAATTTACTGATTTAAAAACTCTATTTTATATATTAAAAATGAATAATTTTTGTTATTTTAAATATAAATTTTTATGTAAATTATAATTCCAAACATAAATAAATAGAATATTTTTCAGAAATGTGAATCTTGGTCAATGTGGTCAAACTTGGACTTTTAATTTAAAATTTGAAAATTTGAAATTTATTTTTCTTTTATGAAAGTAATTTGTTTTTAAGTATACTGCTTTTCGTTTCGTTGGAATCCGATTAATATTGTGAAAGTTATTCTTTTTAAACCATTGTATGTAAATTGTTTTATTTAACAAAATTGTTTATTTTAATTTATATAAATAATATTTGTTTGTCATGTCATGTTCTAGTTTATGTTTACATGTGTAACACGACATGCTATGTATATATATATTTTATTTTTAAAACATTTTAAAAGTGTAGTTAAAATTTTCCAATGTTAGTTGTATTTTGTTTACAATTTTAATTCTAGTTTCAATTAAATTAAGTATTTTCTTTATTTATTTTCTATTTTCCTAAAACTTTTTATTTATTTTCATTTATACTTTATTTTTTTCCATTTTTGTTTCATTTACTTAATTTTTACTTGTTTATATTTGATTTAAAATAATCGAAAATTCAAAGAGACAAAGCTTTTAAAACGTGTGACTTTTCATTATCCTTGTCTCTTCATTGCCTTGGCCTTTCATTTTCTATTGGTTTAGCCTCGTATTTCATTTTTGTCACGTGAGAAACTTCTCATCCTCATCGTTTGTTCAGCCATTCCTCATTTCTGAAAAAAAGTAAGTATTTCTTCCATTCTCTTATTTTCTTCTTCATTTTCCATTGATTTTGCCTTGCTCCTCTCTATGTTTGCTCGGCCTAACCACCTTCACCTCCACCGACCACCACCATCATCTCGTCCTCATCATCCATGGCCTACAATCTCCCCTTCCGCTGACCAGACCAGGCCGTGACCACCAAGTGAGCAAGAGACACAAAAACTTTGCAAAAACTCCAAACAATGCCTAGCCTAGCCATGTATTCCCATCACCTTCATGTTTAGCCTTGGCCACCACCTCTAACACCACCACCACTTGCTACCATGGCCTCTAGCCATTACCATCAGCCTCTGACCTGATCTGCAGTGGCGTGGCCGAGCTCAAATGTTGGCATAGGCCGAGCCTATGTTGCACCAAAACCTTCCATCCCTTGACCCCTTACATATTTTTGGCTCTCCATGCCTTTGCCTTCATTTTCATGTCCATAGCCCTGTCTCATGTCTCATGGCCGAGCATACATGACCTAGTCCAAGCTTAGGTGTGGTTAGATCAAGCCCATTTGCATTTTAGGCCAAGCTTATGTTGTCTTGTACAAGTCTTTTGCTCCTAAGGTTTGGTTATCTCTCTTGTTTTGCAATTGTTTTGCAAACAAAAGTTATTAACTTTATTTGTATGTAAATATTTATATTTGTGCTTATGTATGTTATATTTTGTGTTGTTTACAAGGCCCTCCATCCATTCAAATCTAATCTTGCTTGTCGTGCTTTTGAAATCATTCTTGAGTGTTGTTTTGGATCTTTAGCTTTGATAAAGGTGAGTCCTTCTCACTCTGACATTATTACTTATGAAATGGTAAATGGATGACAAGTGATTAGTAATTAAAATGTTTATGCAAGTTAATGATGATTATATGATATATATTTCATGTTATTACCATGTTAACTTTGTTAATTATCACCTGACATATGATATATGACAATATATTGTGACATTGACATGTTAGTATAATTGTTTATATTGTTTATGCATATGTTCACGCTGCAAATTCCCTGTTAGAATAGAATCACTATGGGTTGAAATGAAACATACCCGAACGGACATTAGAATAGGGAAAAATCATTATGAGCTAAAATGATAGGCTCAAGTGATTTTTGTTGTACTTTATTTGACTTGGGATTGCGGGTTTGAAATGATAGAACCCGGGTTATTCTTTTTAAATTGCGGATTGAAATGATACATATCCATATCACTTGACCTAGGATAGAAAATTTTATACATACCCCATGGTATATTTTAATTTTTTTATATAAATATGCATTTTAAAGTATGAAATTATGATTTAAATATTTTTCTTATATTTTAAGAAAGTTAAATATTTGAATTAAATTTAAGTATGTAAATTTGAAGTGAATGTGATTTTTGACTTTAAATTTTATTTTTAGAAATGTAAGTAAATAACGGAAATTAAATTTTAAAGTTTTGAAAAGATATTTGAAGTAAAATGTTAAAGTTTTGTTATTTAGTAAGTTAAGAAAACAGTGAAATTTTGACTTAACAAATGAATTGAGTTTTAAATTGGATATTTAATTATAATATTTTGTTGTGATAAATCATATGTTAAATTGATTTAAATGTGAAGTTTTGAAGCCTAAAAATATGATTTATAAGTTTAAAATTTGCAAAAATTGAAGTTTTATTGTTTCCAAAAAGTTATAATAAAATCTGGAATTTTATCGACAGCATTTCCAAAAATGCTGTGGTTTTATGATGGCATTTGTTAAGTGCTATCACTTCTAAAATTTAACTAGTTTCTAAACTGAACTATTTTGGAAATTAAATACCCACCGTAGCATTTTAAAAATGCCGTCGTTGCTAAAATTTGACAATGTTTTGAAATATTATAGATTTTAACACTTTTTGAGTTATATTTTAAAATGATAATGACTTAACTTTTGGAATTGATAAATTATGAAATTTAAGGAGTTTGAATATATTTTAATATTTAAATTTGAATGTTTAAGGAATTTAAATTGAATTTGAATTTAAATAATGGTTACTTTGTTATGTGTTAAATGAACGAAATGAAATGAGATAAATGAATTTTTGAATGAAATTTTGAAATGTGTTTTGTAATGATATTTGGAATAATAAATGAATGACATATTTGATTTTAAAATGATATTTAATTTGAATATTTGAGTTAAAGAATGATAATGAATTGATAAATGATTTGAAAGGAAATGATTTTGAAATGGTTCTGGTTTCGAAGTATAAACTATTTTGATTTGAATATAGCTTTGAAATAAAAATGATTTTTGTTTGAAGGTATAAACTATTTTGAAAGGAATATAGTTTGGAAATGAAATGATTTGATTTTTGAAGTATGAACTATTTTGAAATGACCACGGCGTTATAATAACGATTGGTTGTTAAAGAGACCGGGATTGGAAGTTGTCACACTCTCTGCCAACTCTGAAAACAACTTTAACAACCGTGCACGCGGTGGAGATTCCAAAATGAAGTAGGATGGTGGCGTAGTCCTTTTAGGTATATGCGTGGACCGCCTCCCGTGAGTTGGCATAAGGTGGCTAAAACAGGAGCGATCTCGGGCCAAGGAGGTAGCCCCTCTTATCGGACACATCCCTTCGATATTACATTCTGACTTTTGGGTTGATTCGGTGGCCACTTTTGATTTTTTTTATTTGGGGTGTGGCTCGAGGTGGGTGGTAGTAGCTGCTACGCGTTACCACTAGCCCGTGTGCGTAATTGGTATATCTAACCTGGCATTGCCTTGTGTGCCATGTCACCTACCCTATCGCGCCTTATACTAGTTTGGTTTTCACCCGTAGCCCGTGGATATTTAGGGTAGTCTCCCGATCTGGAGATACGCTGATACTGGATGGACTACTGAGACTATTACGTGTTAAGGTGGAAAATGTAAAGCCTTAACGCTATTTAAAAGTAAGTTTATTTTACTATAGACATTATTATAATAGCGAATATTACTATATAGTAAATAATTTAACGGATCCTTAAAGGATGGGCGATCCCAAGCATTCTTTAAGTTACTGATGCATTTTGTTACCGTTCAATTGAGTTGATTTACAGTTCATAAGTATGTATGTCCTCACTCGAGTGTTTTGTGTTTTGCTTTATGCTCGTGTCAGACTGAGTGATTCAGCATTTAAGACTCACCTTCGGAGTAGGAGCTTTGCTTGAAGATCTAGCCATCTATTTTTCTTTCAGTATCCATTGATTCCAGTGATATATTCTGATTTGTATCTGATGTATCTTGTTACTCTTCTGTTGTATCTTGTTTAAATCTGATGTATCTTGTATATATATAGTAGCTTCATGAACTACTATCTCTTTTACTTCCCCTGCATTATTATTTACTCTGTGTCTGTGATTATGTATTTTCTGTATATGATGAGATTGCCAAATTTTATTTACAACGTGCTATTTTGAGCAAATCAAGTCTGACACGTGCAGATGCGAGTGGTTGAACATATCAGTCATTACGTTATTCATGTTAATATTGCTTAAAGTTGTTTATAAACATTTAAATAATTTTGAAAAGCTAATTATTTAAATTATTAATATGCTTTTAAATTAATTATAATCATTATTAATAATATTTTTGTAATTTATTATTATTATTATTATTATTATTATTATTATTATTATTATTTATATGGAAAAGGTTAACGATTGTTTTCCTCATAATATTTTGAATTATTAGTTATTATTTTTAAGAGGTTGAAAGTCAATAATTATTTATTTATGATGGTTTCGAGATTCATAAATAGAGTTTTGCAAATGTTCTTGGATTTTTATAAGAATAAAGTGGTCTAAAGATTTAAAGGGAGGTTATTTACAAGATAAAGAGGTTTATAATTGGATGGATATTTATAAACCGATTTTAGAGATGGGTTTATAGATTTATAAAAGGAGTTTTATAAATAATTGCATGGTTTATAAAGGGTTTAGAAATGACGTAAGAACTAATTTATATATGGTTTATAAACGGTTTTAGAAATTTATAATGGAGCTTATAAATGATTTTTGAATTTGGTAAAAGGGAGATCTTTCTCAATGTTTGGCAAATATACTTATATCGTTGAGATAAGTATATGGACATTTTCTAAGTATTGAAAATAGAAGGGTTTTTGAATATATCTTTGTAAAAGTATTTTGATACAAGCATTTACAATATGGTTTTAATTAATGAAAAGATTAATTGAGGAGGCTTAAAGTTGCTTGGTGCTTATCCAAATGTTAGTTTTTCATGTGAAGCAAATCCCTGATTGAATGTTTCTTATTCAATAGTTAAATAACCGATTATCAAATTTTGGACCCAAATGTAACTTTGAAAATATCCAGGAGAAGCACGTAAGTTATATGGCACAGTCATCTTCGATGATGCTGTGCTGTGCGAGTAAATCTCGTTTCATTTTTCTAGGTCAATGATAAGAAACTCGTCCACTGACGGTTAGAAGGTGATCTCCGATCTTACCTTTGACTATTTATTTCCGAAAGAACCGAGGTTGAGTTTACCTGAAACAATTGAATGTTGTTTCGAAGAGATCGGGATCGGATATGTTATCCGATAACCATTTTGATTCAGCTTAAGCATTCGAAGTGGAGCATCCTGAAGATGATGGAATTGGAGTTAGATCTCTCAATCGTTTCGTTCAGTCCTAGGACGAACTTGTATGGATGAATGCTGGTATTGTATTGTTGCCTGAAGGGTAGTGTTTGCATTCCAAGTGGGAAATGCTATATAAATGGTAAGAGCATGGTCTTTATGAGCCTCACACTAGGGAAATGAATAAAGCAGTGACATGCGGCAGGGATAAGTGGGTCGCACCTAAGTGGGGTGTGATCATCCAAAGTCTAGAGCGATATTCATGTATGCTTCAGGATCCCACTGTGCGGTTGTTGATTGCAACCAAGGGGTGATCATATTTAACGCTACTCGAGAAGGGGGCAGTGTCGGTCCTAAGTAGCATAGGTGCAACATGATATAGCCTTTTGTACATTTTATCCAAAGGTCTACGGATTTGATGAGTAGACCTTATCCTTTCATAGTTGGAATTCATTCTCCAATACGAGCCTTCGGTTTTGGTTGTAGAAACTAGTATGCTTAAATGTAATCAATGTAACAAATTTTTCTATGATTAATAAGTACTTATATATTAGACGCTATTAATAATGTCATAGGTTTTCATATGTTTTGGTTATCGTGAGGTAAAAACCCATCTGCGTTTATGTGTGGCATGGTCTTACGAGATACCTTTGTTTCGAAAGGTTCCTATAACTTTAAAAATCTAGTTGGGTGTGTTTTCTCACATTGGTTTTCCAGACTGACTCGGGTGTTATTTTATTATAATGCTCATGTCAGACCGAGCATATTTATAGATTGCTTAGGATTCATTGGAGCTTAAGAGACGAGTTCGAGCTCTTCAAGTTGTATTCTCGTATATGTTTATTTCTGCTGCTTTGTTGTTGAAATTATCAGTAAATATGAGGACATGCTGTTCTACCTGTCCAAGCTAATAACAGTTTCTCTTTTGTAAAAATCATTGATATTATGTTATATGTTCTTCCACTGCAATTGTGAGATTCTATGCTATTTTTAGTTTCTTTTCTCTTCTTCTCTTCTCTTCTTCTTTCTTTCTTTCCCTTAACTATCAGTCTTTCTGTTTGATTTAGGTTGGACATGTGTGGTTTATTGTTAGCTTGAATTGTATGGTAAAGTGGATCATTGCAACATAGTATCATAGCTTAGGTTAAGGGAACACCTATGCTTTGGTTGTGGGAATTTAAACATTTAAGATAGGGTAAACGAGACCCTAGGATGAGGTTGAGTGTACATATATTAGCGCATATTTATTATCGATTATAAAAAAATTTATATCGTGTTAATTTATCTATTGAGTGGCTTTTGAATTCTGGTCGATACATGGGATGCCACGATATCGATAGGGTTTTCTAAACGCTTAAATAAGGCAAACTGACACAGTATTGTTTTAAAAGTAAGTAAATGAAATAATTTCACCTAAGATATATTTTATATATAAAGGAATAATTTTTCAGAAATTATTATAAGCTACATATGGTGTGTTTGGATGTTAATGAATGATAATATTTGATTATTATCATTTGCTTTTAGTTGTTATTGTTATAATCTAACAAAGGAAAACATTTAGAAAATAGATGATATAAGAGACTAAATTTATAAGATAAATTATAGAGTACTGATTATAACTAAATTAATCAACATTTGCGAAATGGAATTACCTAAGTATATTTATAAATATGATATGATAATAAAATTGGATTTAAAACAAGAAGTTTGAGTATTTAAAACCCATTGATTTCAAATTGTTTTAAAAGGTTCTGGAATAAATAATAATATTATTATTTTGAAAATATTTGGGTTGGAAATATTTAAAATGGAATTTAAAAAGACAGAAAGCACCAAACTCACTTCAGTGTCGGAAAATAATCCAGGTGATGATTGCAGCATCATCGACGTTCATTTTCAAGTTTCTAAGTGAGTTATGCTACCTGAGTAATTTTCCTTTGAAGTTTATTTTGGTAAAACAAATTTATTTTAGATTCCAAAAGTGAAATATGATATATCAAGGAGTTATATATATATATATATATATGATTTCAAAATAATTTGAAAATAAAACCTAGTGTTGAAATTCTGAATATTTCTATCTAAATGTTTTGAGAAATTACGATAATACGGTTTTGAACTTGGAAGATGGTATAGATAGGAAATAAGTTATATAACTAATGGATTTTGATAATTAGTAAGTTAAAAAATAATAATTTGTTGAATATAGATGTTAAGAAAAGAAATTTGGAATCGAGATATTAAATTAAAATTTAAGTTAAATAACCTGAGTAAAGGGTTAAATGAAAATCATAAGCTGAGATAGGTAATTAAATATAACTTAAGTTAAATTTAATTAAAATGAATTTTGAAATGAAATTTAACTAAAGAAAATTTAAATGAAACTGAAATTGAATTCAATTTGTAAAGAATTAATGAAATGAACTAATAAGATAAATTAGTGAAATGGAAAGGAACTTGAGTTATAAAATGAATTGTATATGTATGGAATGTTGTTTGCAAGAAGTAAATAAAATTGAATTTGAGTTGTGAAATGAATTGATGAAATAAAAATATTCTTGAGTTATAATATGAAATTTAGCTAAAGATAAGTAAAGTGGGATGAAACGAGTAAATAAATTATAATTTGGCTTTCGAAATGATGGCGAACTTAGATTATAAAATAAAATTCAACTTGAGTAGAAAAATGAATTAAATCGGGCTAATGAAATAAATTGGCGAATAAAATATGGTTTGGTATGTTTTTTGTTAAAATTGAATATGAACCTAAGTTGTGATATGAAAAATAAACATTAGAATTATGTTGTATGAAATGTTTATAGTTAACTTAAGTAAATGCTAATAATTGAATGTAAATTAATTGAATGGGAATAAATTGAAACGAATAAATAGCAGGTTAATAAGAAATAGGACTGTGTAATGTTGACATTTGCAAATGCAAATTTATATGATGACAAATAGATTGGATGGACGTTATTTATTTAATAAGTTTTTTGTTACATTCACTAAAATTGCATATAGTTATGGTATAGTCTATGTTATATAGTGATTTTTTTCTATGTACATATTCTCATTGTTGTTGAGTGATTAATAGGTGCGGATGGCTTATGCTTTGCATTTGAAGCTCTCTTTTACATTATAATTGATTGTATATGCTTGCTAATGCAAATAATAAGGTACACATCTAGGATTACATATTATACTTTTATATTTTTTCCTATGGGATGCCTTATCCTCGAAGATGAGATGTATATTTGTGATTATATAAATATTGCAAATTTTTACGATTGAGTCGTGCAAAGGAGACATTGTAGAAATTTTTTGAAAATTTAAGGCGTTAGAATTTAGCTAAGAATTTTGGAAAAATTTTGATACCTAAAATTTGGATTTTGGTTTTATTACTTTAAATTGTATTAGTTAGCAACTACGAATGAATTTGAAGACTGAGAAAAGTTTTATAAGAAGTTAAACAACTCAGAAGAATTTGGTAATCCATTTTAACTAACTGTTTCTAAAAAGTTAATGGGATCGTGACATCTTTCTTACTTGGTAATTCCGGGGGAGTAATTATTTTTAAGGAGGGAGAATGTAACGATCCAGAATTTTAGTCAAAGAAATTTATAATATTTAATTGATTTTAAATATTGAAAAGTTAATTTTATAAGTTAAATAACTTGAATTTCGAATAAATGATTTATTTGATAATTAATTGTTAAGTTTAATATTTGAAATTACTTAAATAATTAAATCTTGAATTTAATATGAATGAAAAACGATTTCTAAAGTCGATTTAAAATCTATTTGAATAAGAATGAAGTTAGTAAACTTTTAATTTTGATTTAAAAGTGAGTAAACTTAAATTGGAAATTACTCGTTTTAATTAACATGTACAAAGTCTTTTTGTTGCATGGATTTTGACGAACCTAGCTTCATCGGATCCGTAATAGTTTGAAACGCGTATTATTTGGTTGTGCAAGTTCGAAACGCATGGAAATCAATTAATCGAATTTTAATTAAAATAACTCAATTTGAAAAGCTTTCTTCTCCATACGATCGAATTAGGGCTCGGGACTAGTTCTATTTTGTTCGGAATAGGGGTGTAACATATAGAACGCCAAGTGGCACGCTTTTTTTGGAGTTTGAAATTTTCACGGATGAATAGTGCCGAGTTTATTTTCTATAAATAGCCCCCAGCCTTCTTCCATTTGCAAACTAAAACCCTAAAATGTTTTCAGCTACCATTAAAACTTCACCACCCAATGGTCATTATTGCATGGCGAGTTAGGAGAAAAATTAGCCGAAATATCTAACATGGAAGGTAGAGAGCTCGTCACCATGAAAAAATCTATACGGTCGGATTATCGAATGATGAGGCGAGGCGGCGGCCAAGGCCCCACGTTCATCTGCAAATTTTTGGGTATCGCGACATTATTCTTGCGTGTCGAGGTGGCCTTGGTAAAGGTCGAGGTGGTGCGAGGAGGGGGGTCCCGTAACAACGGCCGGTGGCGGCTTTCTAAGGCAATCAACATTTGGTCGAGAATAAAAAAAGAAAAAAGAAGAGCATGGCCTGGGAAGGATATCGAACGTGAGAGAGGGAGACGAGTAAGGTTTTAATTTTTTTTAATGTTATCCTATGTTCAATAACTTTTTACTTTCTTGTACGGGATCCATTACGAGCATGACCAGTTTCGTTGCGTTCGTCTCAGTAAGCAATGGAGTTGGATTGGACGAATTCGGAGCTAGTTGGAATTTTGGGTTAAAATTGAACGTCAGTTCAATTTTAATTCAAAATGGAACTATTTGGCAACTATTAAAATCAAAGTGAGTTAATCTCACCATTTTGGTTAGCTAGAAATATTTTTAGCTGATATAAATTATATATTGGATGTTTGGATATTTATTTTTGATAATTATTGACTGTTTGGATAATTTACTAATTAATATTAGTTGGATTGGATATATTCCCATCCTTGGAGCGGATGAGACACTATTACGTTCCCGTGTAATAACGAATGACCCTTTGTATACGAATCCCGCCTCGAAGCAGTCGACTTTTACATTATTTGATTATATATTATATCTGATGCAGGGGGACAGCTTTGAGGGATCCAACAAGTTTCCTCACACTATTGATCTTTTTTTCATTTTATAATGATATATGACATTTTAAACGCCATATTGATGACATAGATATGATTTTTCTTAATTAGTGCTTTAATAGCACCGGGCCTCATTTTTGGTATTTTAAAATACTATAAAGTAGTGATTTGATTTAAAAAGGAATTTCAAAATGATTTTGGAAATTTTATATGTTTTAAATAATTTCCAAGAATGAAAGTATGATTTAGATATTACAAATTGATAATTTTATAAACTATTCGAAATAGAGATTTCCGAACTGTACAATATAGATTCTTAAAATTTGGAGAGTAAGTCCGTCTCTTATAATAAAGGGACATGTTTTAAAAGAAATTAAAAATATTTGATATAATATTTATTAATCGTCTTTTTATAAAGTGATACATATGTATATAGGTACATTTATTTTGATTTATTTATGAATATGAAATTATAAATTGGATAATTTACAAGGGTGATATTTTTACAAAGGATGTAAAGATTTGTAAATTCGTATTTTGATTATAAAAGTATAGATTTATAGACGGGGTTTATAATTAAAGGAAACTACTATCGTTTAATAAACTGGAGAATTAAACAAATAGTGGATTTATATTAATATATGGAATGAAATTTTAGAAATAGTTGACTTTATTTTGGAAATTGAAGGCAATGATAAATTTGGAATGTTAATCAATATTTTATAAATAGAAAGGGATTTATAAAAGGAATTTATCCATATGGAAGTAATGTTAAAATAGATGGTGGTTTATGTTTTAAATGAGATTTATGAATAAGTGAGATTCATAAAGGGAATAAAGTTACAAAATGGTATTTATAAACAAACTGGTTTTTTGAAAGGAAGTGTTTATAAAATGTAAAGAGATTCTTAAATGTAATTTTATAAATATGGAAATGACCGGCTTGAAGATTCAAGAATGGATATTTATTAAGGAATTATATTATGTTTTAAAGTTGGTTATTCATGTTAATATCACTTAAAGTTGTTTATAAACAATTAAATAATTTTGAAATGTTAATTATTTAAATTGTTAATATGGTTTGAAATTAATAATAATGATCATTAATAATATTTTGGTAATTTATTATTATTATTATTATTATTTATATGGAAAAGATTAATGACAGTTTTGTTCATAATGTTTTGAATTATTAGTTATTAAGAGGTTAAAAGTTAATAATTATTTATTTATGAAGGTTTCAAGATTCATAAATAGAGTTTTGCAAACATACTGGATTTTTATAAGAAGAGCTTATAAAATGGTTTGAAGATTTAAAGGGAGATTATTTACAAGATAAAGAGGTTATAAATGGATGGATATTTATAAATGGATTTTACAAATGGGTTTAGAGATTTATAAAAGGAGTTTTATAAATAATTGCATGGTTTATGTTTATAAATGGCTTGGGAAATAATTTATAAATGGTTTTACAAATTTATAATGGAGCTTATAAATGATTTTATAATTTGGTAAAAGGGAGATAATGTTTGGCAAATATACTTATACCATTGAGATAAGTATATATATTTTTCTAAGTATTGAAAATAGAAGGATTTGTGAATATATCTTTGTAAAAGTGTTTTAGTACAAGCATTTACAAGATGTTTTTAATTAATGAAAAGATTAATTAAGGAGGCTTAGTGTTGCTTGGTGCTTGACTAAATATTGGTTTTTCTTATGGAATTAAATCCATGATTGAACGTTTTTATTCGATAGTTAACTAACCGACTATCGGAATTTGGACCCAAATGTAACTTTGGAAATATCTAGGAACACATAAGTTATATGGCACAGTCATCTCCGACGATATTGTACTATGTGTGTAAATCTCATTTCGTTCTTCTAGGTAAATGATAAGGAAATCCGTCCACTAATGGTTAGGAGGTGATCTACGATCTTATCTTTGACTTTTATTTCCTAAAGAACCGGGGTTGAGTTTACCAAAAACTGTCGAATGTTGTTTAGAATAGACCGAGATCGGATATGTTATCCGAAAACCACTTCGATCCAACTTAAGCTTTCGAAATGGAGACATCTTAAAGATAATGTAATTGGAGACAGGGCTCTCAATCGTTTCGTTTAGTCCTATAATGAACTTGTATGGATGATTGCTGATATTGCATTGTTTCCTAGATGGCAGTGTTAGCATTCCAAGTGGAAAACGCTATATAAATGGTAAGAGCAAGGCCTCTTTTAGCCTTACACCCAGGAAATGAATAATGCAGGGACATGAAGTAGGGCTAAATGGGTCGCACCCAAGTAGGTTATGATCATCCCAAGTCTAGAGTGAGATTCATGCATGCTTCGTGATCTTATTGTGTGGTTGTTGATTGCAACCAATAGGTGATCATATTCGGTGCTACTCGAGAAGGTGGTAGTGTTGGTCCTAGGTAGCAGAGGTGCAACGTGTTATAGCCTCCCATGCATTTTATCTAGGGTGTACAAATTCGGTAGGTAGACCCTTGCCCTTTCATAGTTGGAATCCACTCTCCAATACGAGCTTTTGGTTTTGGTTGTAGAACCTAGTATGCTGGAATTTAATTAATGCAACAATTTTTGCTGTGATTAATAAGCACTTGTATATTAGACACCGTTATACTATCAAAGGATTTCATATGAAATGTTTTTGTAACGACCCGGAAATTTCGAACCCGAAAAGTTTCAGATAGTTAGAAAAAGAAGAAAAGAGAAAGAAGAAAGGAAGAACAGAAACAAGTCATAGAAACCTCACATTCGCAGCGAATCAAAATATAATATAACATAAATACGGTTTTACAAAGAAGAATCATCATCAGTACAATTATATTTTTATACATCAGAGTTACAACCATTACAATACACCGGACAGTTTAAAACAACATGTCCAAGCCAACTATACTATACATAGTGGTAAACACTCCATATGTTCAAGCCATCCAGCTCGCCTCCTGAGCTCCAGAACGTCCTTACTTGGAAATCTGTAATACTCGGTCTGACTCGAGCATTACATCAAAGTAACACCCGGGTCAGGCTGGAAACCAGCGTGAGTAAACCATATAATTTGAAATACTAAATTCAAATCATCAAAGAAAACCCGGGTAACTCGTACTTCACTATGAGTTCATTACCTGTTATGCTGAAAACATAATCCACAAATCAAACTCTAAGTATTCTTACTTAGTTCAAAGGTCCATATTATTCCATTTCAGTATATTTATCCTACACATTAAATCCAAATGGAATTATGTAGATTACAAATCGAAGTGGTTTCAGTTATGACTAATACCCGCTCCGGTCTCTTCGAATCCGATGACATCTTAACCCATGTTATTCAATTAAAAACAATTCAACTTTAATTACCAGATAACATCCTTATACAGCAATTCATAATTGATAAGTAATCTCCTAATCACTGTCCATCCAACATATCGTATCACGAAGCAATTCAAACCAGAGATATCAACCAGTCCAAAGCTCTTATCATCATTTAACCATTCATAAGAAAGAAGGATCACTGTCATTAATTACATTGATTAATGATCTTTTAATTACTTCCATTATTTAATATATTTTTTAAATTTTCATTTAATAATTAACCCTTATTCACTATCATTAATCAACCTTGATTCAGAAATTAACTTTCCTTAATTACTACATCAATTAAATCAACTCCTTGATTTTAATTTTATTAATTTTTTTTTTACACTGATAAATTATCACTTAATTTCTTCCTCCAAGTAATTATCCTTTAATTACTTCCCATCAAGTAATTTCCTTAAATTAATTACATCTGGTAATTATCCACTAATTACTTAACTAAGTAATTATACCTCATTAATTACCTTAAGTAATTATACTTAACTCAACATCAATTTATTTCTTTTAATTAATTAAACTAAATTAATTAACTAAAATTAACCACATCAACTAAGTTTTACTGAGTAATTAATTCCTTTAATTACTTCATTAAGTAAGTATCCATAATAATTCCTTTATATTAAGTAATAACCTCTTAATTACTTATCACTTAATTATTTATTAATTGACTAACCTTGATTAATTAATCCTTAGTTGTCACTTTTAAATACAGTAAGTAATTAGCCTTTAGTTAATTACACAAATTAATTTAACTATCACCCATATTTAATTTCCTAATTAATTCTATAACTATTTATCTTAAATAGTTTCTAAATAAGTAATTAATCCCTAATTACTTAATCAATTTATCCTGAATTATGAATTAATTAATCTCTAATTAATTATCTCATAATTAATCAATTAATTAGCTATTCTTAAATCATTAATAAATTAGCTACTTTTATATTGCTTATCCAATAATTTAATCTATAATTAAATCCTTAATTTATCACAAGATACCCTTTTTAAAACTTTATTACCTCAAAATAAATCTCAAAATCTCTTGTCATTAGCATATGATAAAAAACGTGTTAATTCTTTAATAAACAACTTAATTACATATCAAGTTAAATAAATTTAAGAATCAACTAAACTAATTTTAATAACAAAATTGTTCAACTTCTTAACTCAAAAATAAAAACATTGATTCCTCAAGAAAGTAAATTTATTTAAGAATAGTTTTAGACACTGGCTCAGTTCTGAGTCAAATCCCATTTCTTCATTGAACCCAGACTAAAATTTAAATCTAATATTATACTAGAGAATTACCGAAGGCAATCATGCAAATAACTCGAGTTAAACCCCGAGCTCAACCCAGAAAACCCCGATCGACAACTCGAGTCAATCCTGAAACTTCTCGCGTCAATCTTCTTCTTCTTCCCTTGTTTTTTTTCAACAGTTATGCTAACAAACACATGCAAGCTTCCTGATAAAAAACCCGAGTACAACCATCTCTTCCCCTATCATAAACTCGAGTAACTTCGCTCAAATCATCAAATCGTGCACGCGACCAAACTGTGCACGTGCACCCACCGCCGGCGAAACTCCGGCGCCTGAGACGACCCTCAACAAGTCCACAGACATTCCTAATTCCGATCTCAACAGCCAGCTATCCAAACGATCACGAGATCAAAAATTTACAAAATCAAGCCCACAGGAAAATAACTCTTCGACCATCGATCGTCTCATTCAGGTGATGTAGTTCACCAGAGCTTCACATCCTCCGGCCACACCTTGCTGGAAGTTCATGCCACCATTCCCCTGAATCCCGTGTAGCTCGATCAACCAGAGATGACCCAGTCATCTCGTTTCTGACCATGGAAAATTAAGGATATTAAACGCTAGTCCAACCAAAATTGATTGCCATGTCCCTTAGAAAAATACAACCATAATTTTCCATAACTCTACCATGCTTCACCCTCCTTCGAGCCAAAGCTCGATGCTTTAGTCAACACCATTCGCTGTGGGTGGCCGAAATACCCAAAATTGCTCATCATCAAAGATCTCCTCAAAATCCAAACAAAAAATTACCAATTTCATTTTAAAAATCATGATTCTTTAACACGAATCAGATTATATAATTCAATGATGAAGTTGTTGATATTGATTTTTTTCCAAAACTTGATTTTACTGAAATCCCAAAAATTTACAGGCTATTTACTAAATATAATACCTTAAATTATTTTTAAAAATGAGATCATACTAATATTCAGCTTTTCCTTTCAGAATTCGAAGTATAATTTTTATTTGTTTGGGAAGATAGGAAGTATTTGATGATGATGAGTTTTTATCAATAACAGATCACACAAAAAAACATAATATCCAGAAACAAACAAGCAATATTATACTCACATGCATACATTTGTAATCAAATTCAAGCAAACATTAGATATACTGCATTCAACAGATTTCATTCTTAGATCCATATACTATTTTTAAATAAAAAAAGTTTACTCACTATATTGCAAAACAGAGGTAAGCCCTTTAGATATGGAACTGCTATTATTTCAATCTGGAAGCTGCATTAAATCCTTAATGCTTGAGCAGAAATTGACTTAAGATGATCTTGTTTTAGCTTTAGGCTTGAAATTGTTCGGAATTTCATCTTCCCTTGGTTTGTTTCATTACAGGTTTGTTTGTTTTCCTCTTTTATTTACTTATTTTCCAGGTTTTCTTTTAAAGCGGAAAGAAGAAAGTGGAAACCTGGTTCCTTTCCAGCCTAAGTTACTTAAAATTTAAATAAAAGAAAATACAAGTTTGGCCACCCTTCCTCTTAGGTGTTAACTAGCTTACACATTGTCTTCAATCCATTTTAAATTGCTTACAAGTGTTACTCTTGTCTCTTATTAATTCATTTAAATTTATATATATATCTATGAAATATTTACATGAATATAAAATGTATTCATCTTATGTAAATAAGCTTTTTAGATTTTAATAAATATAAAAAAGTGAATTTCAAGTAAATATTTATTTATAAATAACTTATATTTTGATCAATTTAAATGCATCATATGTTTATATGTTTGGGAAATTATTTTAACTCTAAATATTTTCAAATATATGTATGTATTAAGCAACACAAATTAAATTTGAAATCAATAAAAATTTATTTAAAATCTATGTATACATACATACATACATATATATATATATATATATATACACTTTTGAGAAAACACATCTTAAATTTGTTTTAAAAATAAAAACTTCTCTACTTAAAATCTGCTTATCTATATATATATATATATTCAATCTTTATTATTTTCAAATATTTATAATTCAACTTTTGTTAAAATTTTAAATTCATTTATATATCCAGATATCTATATATATCAGAATTTCATTTGTTCAATTAACAAATAATTATTTTAAGAATTTTTAATCCTGTTAATTTCCAATTAACAGATGCCCATAAATTCGGGTTATCACATTCCTCCCCCCTTTGAATCTTTTCGTCCTCGAAAAGAAACGAAGCCAGATTTTATTAAAATGCTTAAAATCAGATAAATTTTCCTTTGATCATTTTTAAAACACCTTTAAAATCTATATATAGTATTATCAAAGTAGTTTTATAAAAATATCATTCTATAACTCGATGTTTTAGCAAGTCCATCCTCGTTCTTACAGAAATTCGGTCATACGTTGATCAGGCATAGGACTGAAAATCTATAAGTACTTAGCAGACCCAATTCCAATGCCTAGTGAAAATACTTGGAAAATAATTTTATTGAAAATATAGAAAACAGTTTTTTTTTAAATAGAGGATATATCTTTGGTGAGAATGCTCTGGAAATCATCACCCTCATCCATGGTCGCAGTTACATTCCAGGGTTACGTTGCCATCACAGCAAAAGTCTATGTAACTGCATGTTCTCCATGGCCTCTCGATTACGCCATGGATTCCGCGACAGATTGCAGTTACATTCTAGGGTTACGTTGCCATCCCAGCAAAAGTCCATGTAACTGTAGGCTCTCAACGACCTCTGATTTTCGCTGTCGAAATGAAACTTATCCACTCCTACATAGGTCGCAGTCTACCGATATAAAATCAGACGCAGACTATTGGCTCTCAGCGGCACACACGACTTTCGCTATGTTATACTCTACTCATAATCCCCAGGAACTAGTTTTGTCCGGACTCCTCACAGGATCAACTTTAGAACCCTCCATTTTGGGGCTCAAGGCAGCACCACCCGGTGGTACTCCTGAGAAGTTCATTTCAAGGGAGCGCCTTTTCCCCTAGAGCCATTATCAAAATATTTTATACTATACACATATAGTATCTTCAAATCATACACCTATTATGATCTCATACAAAGCTCCTTTACATAAAATCGATTATTCCAAAATCGATAATTCTCAAACTAGGCTTTCCAAATTCTCATATTGATTTTACCTAAAAATCAAAAGCCTTTCCAAATCCAAAGGTTCCCAAAACCTTTCTAAAATCCTCATAAGATCCTTTATATATATATACAGATATATATAATTTTTAAAACTTTGGATCATTTCAAACTTTGTATAAAACTCCTTTTATACTTCAAATATTTTCAAAAAAACCTTTTCTTCTGGAAAAAGATTCAACAAGGGGAGTTTCATTTTATAAAACAAAGATATTTAACTTTGTTTTCTCAAAATCAAATATTCAAATTTGATTACTCCTTTCAATATCATTTTCATTCAAATCCGTACGATGTATACATATCATCCGTACGCAATACCAATCTGATCGTTCACTAGACCACACAATTTCACTTCCGAACTAGTATCGTCCACCAGACTTCCTAGTGCGGAAACAAATCTGGTTTCTTGTTCAGAAACCGTCATTCTCCTTGCATAGTCATAACTATGATAGAGAATATCCAGAACCAATCAACAATCCATATCCAGGTTCGCCGTCGAAAATCGAGTGAAAACTCCCTACTCGGATCGACATACTGTCTCGAAATTATGTGCTCGCATCTGGATCAAATCATTATGCGAATAGAATAACATACGTGCATCCTACGTATTTATCTTTATTGGTTATTAGCCAAATCAATTCCATTTCTATTCACATTCACTTACTCACAATTGCTTCAATCCATTTGGATTATCACCTCTATTCTTATCACGATTGGGTATTTAACCAATAACAGTTTGAACTACGACCAGTTTATTTAGGAATAGCTTGCAAATTTTAAAAATAGATAAGTAATTGGAAAATAATTACTAGTTTGTAAAATAGATGTAAAATAGTTAGAAAATAGTTAAAATAACTATATAAATTTTAGATAATTGCAAAATAGTATTAAGATAGTAATTAGTTTTGAAAAATAGCTGAAATATAGTAATTAGTTTATAAAACTATTGGAAAATCGTTAAACAGTTTCAAAAATAATTGTAAATAGGTATAAGATAGTTTTGCCTTTTTACGAGAAAGGTTGTATATATAATAAATAGCTTGAAAAAAATAGGTTTATATTAAAACTATTTATATTAAAAATAGTCCAGAGTCAAAACTGTTCACTTACCAATCTCCATTCTCATCAATTCAATTTAAATTTCCACTTCCATTTAAATTGACCCAATCCCAATTTAAATAAATCCAATTTCCATTGGACTTGATTTATTCCCAATTCAAGTTGAATTAATTCTCAATTTCTTTCCAAATTCAAATCAAATTTCATTTGATTCTAAACCTATTAAATTTTAATTACAATCCTAAATTATTCAAATCAATTCGGACTAATTTCAAATTGAACCCACTTCAATTTCAAATCGTTTCAAATTAATCCAATTCAAATTTTCCATTTGAATTTAAAAACATATCCATCTTCAATCACAATTCTGATTAATTCAAATCAAATTTAATTTGAACTAATTCAATTCAACTTTCAAATTTAAACCATTTAATTCTGAATCCAAATTCTATTTCAAAGTTCAAATAATAATAATTCAAATCCCTTTTAAACTGTTTAAATCTTTGAAATTCAATTTATCACCAAACTTAAATTTTTATAACCTAACCTTTGAAGTTTTACCTTAAACATTTCAGCCTTAAGTCCAAAATGATTCCATACATTAATTCACTACATATCGGTAGTTCTTACGTTATATACATTAATCCAAAATAAGAGTCTTACAAAAGTCATAAATCTAGATGTCATCCAATTACCTAGAGGTTTGGAAAGAACAGAGCCCTAATACTCCTACAAGCATTCCTCCTATGGACTTCCTTCCAAAAGGGAAAAGCCCGAACATACACTTCTCAACAGGTTGTCCCCACTTATAACATTTACCACAAAATGTTTCTACCCTGTCCTCAATCTGGATAACCTTCACGCCTCCAACAGTGCGTTCTACAGCCTTACTCCTCTTCTGCCTCTCGGAACAATTCCTAACAATGCGTCCTGTCTTCTTACAATGATAGCAGATAGTCGACTCATTGACCGGTTCCACAGGTTTACGCTTCGCCTTTCTCACTTCAGGGCAATGATTTAGAAAATGTCCTTTCTTATGACACTTAAAGCACAAGATTTCAGAGCGAAACCGATGGGATGTACCCTTCAATTCCTCCCTTGTTTTACTGCACTTGGCTGCGTAATGTCCCTTACTGAAACATCTGTAGCAGGTGACATTATCATAAGATCCTGGTTCAGCCTTTTCCTTAACCTGTTCCTCATACTCTCGAATTCCTTCTTCTCGATCCCTACATGTAGCTGCTCTTTGCTCTCTACGCCAAACCTTCCCTTCATCACTCTTAGTCATCTCTCACAAGGACTGAATTCTAGAGGAGCTTCCTAACCTATAAATTAGACTTAATTAGATTACTAAGTTATACCTTATGTTTTAACATCTTTGGTTTTTAATTCAAGTATAATCTTCAAACAAATCATTGTTTGCAACAAATCTCTTTTATTCAAATAATACTTATTTATTCGTTTAGCACTTTGAAACAACCTTTCAAATTTATGGACTTAGATTTAAAATTCCACAATTTAGGTATTTTCTGTTTCAATTTGTAAGTCATACATTACATAAATGTTTATTTCTTTAGAAAATTTCATTTTGCTTACTCATTAATACACATCTTATTATTAAACACACAACTATCATTTAGGATAATAACCAAGATTATCATATCTAAATCCATACATTATCATCTTATTCCGAAATACTTCTCCAATTAAAGATTTTAATTTTAGTTTGAATCCATTTCAAACTTATCTTTGTTTAATTTTAGTTTGGTTGTATTTCTAATACCACTTAATTTAATCCCAATTCCATATTTCAATTTGGTTGTATTATATTACTTCTTAATTTAATTCCAAAAATTTAACAACCAATTACCTAAATATTTATTAGAAAGAAATATTGCTTTACATATCAAAATATATTCTTATATAAAATCATTTAAAATCTTTATATAAGAAAATAACAAGTACGCTCTCGTACATTTATACACTCAACTCATTTTAGGGTACCATCGACCCTATCCTTAATGAGTAATCCCAACAGAGCCAATGTTCTCCCTTAACCTTGCTCTGATACCAAATGTAACGACCTGAAAAAAACCTGAAAAATTCCAGATAGTTAGAAAAAGAAGAAAAGAGAAAGAAGAAAGGAAGAACAGAAACAAGTCACAGAAACCTCACATTCGCAGCGGATCAAAAATATAATATAACATAAATACGGTTTTACAAAGAAGGATCATCATCAGTACAATTATATTTTTATACATCAGAGTTACAACCATTACAATACACCGGACAGTTTAAAACAACATGTCTAAGCCAACTATACTATACATAGCGGTAAACACTCCATACGTTCCAGCCATTCAGCTCGCCTCCTAAGCTCCAAAACGTCCTTACCTGAAAATCTATAATACTCGGTCTGACCCGAGCATTACATCAAAGTAATACCTGGGTCAGGCTAGAAACCAGCGTGAGTAAACCATATAATTTGAAATACTAAATTCAAATCATAAAAGAAAACCCAGGTAACTCGTACTTCACTATGAGTTCTGTGACGCCCCACCTCTATACCTACGCTAGCCAAGAACATTACCGTGAATGCTGTCAACTAGCACGGAGAATAAGGCTGTTGAGGAGCGACCATCTGTATAATTGCTTTGGGCGAGTACCGATATACCGGATAAAAATATAACTTTTCATCTCAAGAGGAAATCCGACATACCGATACAAACTCAAAGCTACTACACAGTGGCTATAATTTCTTCGGAAACAAATATAGAAATAAACATAACATAAATCAGTCACAGACAATTCATTTCACAAAGGCGGAATAAGATATTAATATTACACTAGAAAGTGTACATCAGAGTAGTGGTCAAAAAAGATCCACAATATCACAAAAGAATAGTTACACGAACTACACAAAAGAATAAGTATACATTAAGGAGTCTATATCTCAAATGTATACAACAAAATAACTACTAATCTAAGTAGTTAACCCAAAAGTCAAGAAGTTAATCCCGGATGAGAAGTCAAGCAGAAGCACCTGTAACATCTCGGTCTGACCCGAGTATTATTTATAAGAAAATAATAAACGGATCAGTCTAACTATAAATATCAGATAACATGATATAGGATAGGAGATATGACTAAACACATAATAATCACAATGCCAAGCTGTGATATATATAAGTAATTGAAAATCAACAAGAGATTAATCAATATCACGATAATCTACTCAAGATAAAAAGGAATGTCATACTCCTAATTCCATTCAACAAGCCACAATAAATGACATATAAGATATGGCATAGGCGTATAATATCCATAATGGCATACTACTATAAGTATGTAAATGATAATCAACAAACGATTAATCAATATCAAAGAATCTTCTCAAAGATCCAAAAAGGGTATCATACCCAAAACTTGTATTCACAACAAGTTAATGACACACGAAATCACCTATGCACAAGAATTGATAAATCATATCAATAGAAATCACAAAAAAAATAGGTGAAGAAGAAAATTCCAGAATTCGACACACGAAATCCAGAAATCACACAAAATAAAAGGGGGGGAGGCCTATCACATGAACGGGAGCATGAAAACTCACCAACAGCTGTAACACATGAACGAGAAGCTATCTCATGGTAGCTAACCATTAATTTGACACACGAATGGTCCGAAGACCTGACACACGAATGGCCCGAAGACCGTGGGTTGCTACCCCACAAATTTGACACACGAACGGGGTTTAGTCTCCCACGCAGACCAAGAGACATCGCACATTGCTAGTCTAAATCACAAAAATGATCGTCATGATCATCGAGAAGTGTCAATTACACTAAGCTAGTAAATATATGAGTTTAGCTTCATGTCCCATAACCACATGCTTAACTTAAATATTTACGAACAAACTGTAAATCTCCACTAGAAAATTGTCACAAGAGATTCAATCGAACAAGTCCAAGAATTAACCGACAAAGTGAACGCAAGCGTTTCATACCACTTGTTTTACTAAGTCGTTTAATTAGATTTCTCATACGAGTGAGGTAAAGGTTTATATATACTAATAGATTGGAAAACGGTTTTATAAACGAATTTGGTATTAAAATAGTATTGAAATCGTTTGAGGAAAGAGTTTTGATATTTACTACTAGTATAGAAAACCTTTATATTTTTAAAGTGACAAATCACGAAGAAGATTGTAAGAACAATCAAATCACAAAAATTCACATATGAAGACGTGAATAAGATCCAACGAAATCGATAAAGTATCCATCGAAATGGATATTCAAAAATCCCTAAAAAGAGTCATCAAAGTCATAATAGATGATAACAACAAATAGGATTATCACGAATCGATTTAAATTGGAATTTCAATCCAAAAAGGCAAATTGGACTCAAACAGCAGGTTCAGTCGACTTAACAGAGTTTTTAAGTCGACTGACCCTGTACCTGGAAATTTTCCAGGTTCTGGAAACTTTCTGTTTCCAGTTTCAGTCGACTGTGCAGAGTTTTTCAGTCGACTGAATCATGCCTGGAAACTCTCGGGTTTCAGGTTCAGTCGACTGAACAGAGATTTTCAGTCGACTGAATCATGCCTGGGCTGTTTTTCAACCTTATTCAAATGAAGAGCAAACTCTTCCAAAATGCAACCGGACGGACATTGGCTCTAAGGGTTTATGCCAATCGGCAACCCGGCCCTATATGCTCCTCGATGCATCACCAAAAGCATGATCAAACATCCATAAAAGGATTTTACACAAATTTGGTTTTAAAAACCCAAACATTGGAATATTCACAAAAACCAATCCAAATCAAGAGCAAATGCACATGAAGAAGTGTTAGGAATTCATACCTAACAAACAAAGATAATTATAGTCATAGATGTGAGATAAAAATCTCACCTTTTCACACAATCGAACAAGAAGAAGCTTGAAAGCAAATGGAGAATCAACCTCTCTTCAATCACAACCCAAATGAGCTTGAATCTAAGCTCAAAAACAAGAACATTCCCGAAATTAGGTTTAGGAATTTCTGAAATTGGGAAGAGAATAAGTTGGAGAAGAAGAAGAGAAGCTTACCAATGGGTTCTTCTTGAGTTTGGAGCAAGGAATTTGATTTGCAAGAGAAACTAGGGTTTTGTAATTTTAATTTCCAATCTCTCCCACCACTAACACTCTAAAAACTGAAATGAGAAGAGAATGAGGGTGAGTGGGGAAGAGTGGCTCAGATTTGAGCATAAGTTAACATAAGGTTGAGCCCAAAAACCAAACCCAAAGTAAAAGTAGCAGAAATCAACTTTCTCCAAACATATCGAAGCTTATACTCAAAAAGGTCGCAAACGGCATTTTAAACTCAATGGGAGTGGTCCCGAGTCCTAATTCGACCGTATGCAAAAAGTAGCTTTTTGGACTAAAGTCCGACTAACGATAAAATATTTAAATAAAACATTTAAATATAAAATCGACAAATATGCGGGTTGTTACAGACTCCCCTCCTTAAAGAAATTGCGTCCTCGCAATATTACAAGAAGAAGATATATAGTAACAACCATAAAAGCATATTCAACACAAAAGAAGTTTGAAATAAGAAGTTCACCTCAAAGGGCACGAGAAAGTAAGTCCGGATGTGTACGCTCGATGTACTCTCTAGATTCCCAATAACAATCCTTAGGATTTGAAGACCATTGAACTTTAACAAGCGGAACATCTTTATTTCGAAGTCGTTTGACTTCCGAAGCAATGATACGAATAGGATGTTGCTCATAAGTTAAATTAGGCGAAACTTCAATCTCTTCCACAACCCCGGGCTCAAGAATAGAATCGGAATTTCGAAGACATTTCCGAAGCTGAGAAACGTGAAACACGTCATGCATAGCAGAAAATTGAGCCGGTAATAAAAGGCGATAAGCCATGGAACCAATACGTTCAGTGATAGGAAATGGCCCAATATATCGAGGCGCTAACTTTCCCGATCGACTGAAACGTACAACACCTTTCATTGGTGAAACACGAATAAACACAAGATCTCCCATAGAAAATTCTAACTTCCTTCTCCGGTTATCGGCATAGGATTTTTGTCTACTCTGGGCCTCTTTCATCCTATGACGAATAAGATCAATCTTTTCTGTGGAGTCACGAATAAGATCTGGACCAAAAACTAGCTTCTCACCGGCCTCAAGCCAACAAGAAGGAGATCGGCATGGCCTTCCGTAGAGTGCCTCAAAAGGTGCCATACCAATACTAGATTGGAAGCTATTATTATAGGAAAATTCAACAAGTGAAATATGATCTTCCCAACTTCCACCAAAATCAAGAACACAAGCACGAAGAAGATCTTCAAGAGTTTGATTCACACGCTCGGTTTGTCCATCGGACTGGGGATGATAAGCGGTGCTAAAATTAAGCTTCGTTCCCAAAGCTTTTTGAAGACTCTTCCAAAATCCACTAGTAAACAATGGATCACGATCACTAACAATTGAAGTAGGAACCCCATGCAATTTAACAATCTCTTTAATAAAGAGTTTGGCCAAAAGAGGAACGGTTCGGTTAGACAGAACAGGAATAAAATGGGCGGATTTAGTAAGTCTATCAACAATTACCCATAAGCTATCATAACCCGATCGAGAACGGGGAAGGCCATCTATAAAATCCATGGAAATTTGATACCACTTCCAAACTGGAATTTCTAAAGGTTGCAATAACCCTCCGGGCCTTTGATGTTCGGCCTTAACGAGTTGGCAAGTCATGCAACGTTTAACGAAGTTAGTGATGTCAAGTTTCATTCCCTCCCAATAATAAAGTCGCTTCATATCCGCATACATTTTACTACTACCGGGATGAATGGTAAATTTAGAGTGATGAGAATCTTCTAAAATATCTTTACGAAGATCCCTAACATTTGGCACGATAAACCTACCAAATTTCCGAATGCCGCCACGAGAATCGATATTAAAGTCTTTCAAACCTTCAATATCAATTTTATCCCTAATATTTTGGCCAAGAAGAGCCAAGTCGGGATCTAGCCCTTGAGCCTCAAGAATGCGGTCTAAAAGAGATGGATGAGCCTCAAGGCTACATAAAACAAATGATGAGCATAAATCGGAAACACGGTCTCGAATTTCGCAAGTGGATAAAATCTCGAGATCGTTCCATTCGGATATCATTATAGAAACAACAGCTTGTTGTTTACGGCTAAGAGCATCGGCGACAAGATTACCCTTACCGGGAGTATAAAAAATATCAAGATCATATGGTGCAAGAAATTCGAGCCAACGCTGTTGACGCAAACTAAGTTCCTTTTGTGAGAATAAATATTTAAAAGACTTATGATCTGTGTAAAGAACAAATTTCTCTCCTAAGAGATAATGACGCCAAATCCGAAGAGCGAAAACAATAGCCGCGAGCTCTAAATCATGAGTGGCATATCTAGCCTCAGCAGGCTTTAATTGCCTAGAAGCATAAGCAATAACGCGTTCCTTTTGCATAAGAACGGCACCCAAACCAGTGCGACTAGCATCGGTATAAACAACGAAATCTTGATTCCCATCGGGAATAACAAGAATAGGAGCATCAGAAAGAAGTTCTTTTAATTTCTGAAAAGAAGCTTCACATTTGTCCGACCAAATGTATATAACACCTTTCTTCATCAAGCTAGTGAGAGGCACGGCAATTTTAGAAAAGTCTTTAATAAAACGACGGTAATAGCCCGCCAATCCAAGAAAACTACAAATCTCTGTCACACTCTCCGGTCTCTTCCAATCTTGAATCGCTTCAATCTTTGAAGGATCCACGGAAATTCCGGATTCAGAAATAATGTGACCGAGAAACTTCACACTAGATTGCCAAAAGTGGCACTTAGAAAATTTTGCCTTTAATTGATTACTCCTAAGAGTTTCCAACACAATCCGAAGATGTTTTTCATGCTCCTCCTCGGTTTTAGAATAAACAAGAATATCATCGATAAAGATGAGAACAAACCGGTCGAGAAAGTCTCTAAAAACTCGATTCATTAAGTCAACGAAATAAGCCGGGGCATTAGTTAACCCAAATGGAATAACAAGCCATTCATAAGATCCATACCGAGTGCGGAACGATGTCAAAGGAATGCTATCCTCTGCAATACGAAGCTGATGAAAACCGGTAGCCAAGTCCAATTGTGAAAAGACTCTAGCACCACTAAGTTGATCGAATAGATCATCAATCCGAGGTAAAGGATATTTATTTTTGACAGTAAGATCATTAAGCTTGCGGTAGTCAACGCAAAGCCTAAGTGTACCATCGGATTTCTTCACAAAAATAGCTGAAGCTCCCCAAGGCAAGGAACTAGAGCGAATAAATTGCTTCGTTTCCAATTCAGATAATTGTTTACGCATCTCCTCGTTTTCTTTACTGGACATACGATAAGGAGGACGAGTGATAGGTTGAGCTCCCGGAATAAGATTAATTCTGAACTCAATTGCTCGCTTAGGTGGTAATCCTAAAACGGACTCGAATACGTCGGAAAATTCACAAACGACGTGAATAAGAGAAATAATATCACCCACATCATCATCATCGTCATCACGAGGATTTAAAGAATATAAAGATGCAACCAAAGCAGAATCTGAATCTTTAAGAATAACAGAAACCTGATTAACAGATTGAGGATGTCGAAGATGAATAGTCCGCTCAGGACATAGGATATGAGCTTCATAATGGTTAAGCCAATCCATTCCCAAAATCATTCCAAAGCCTAAATAACGCATGACATGCAAATCGGCTCGGAAAGAAAAATCACACAAAACAATCTCGACATCCTTACACAATAAACTGATTGTTGCGGATCCACCAACCGGATTCGCTATTCTCAAAGAAGTCATTAAACACAAAACATCCAAAGAAAAGGTATCAACAAGTTCTTTTGATATAAAAGAATGGGACGCACCCGTATCAAAAAGAACTCGAATAGGATGATCACGAAACAAAATAATTCCATCTAGAATAGAATGAGAAATACCTTGGCCACGAGATGTGTTGCCAGGGGCTTGAGCAACATTTAACTTTCCCTCCCTCCTATTTTGAAGTTTGGGACACACATGCATAAAGTGGTCCGGGCTCTTGCAATAGCGACAAGTACGAGGCTTTGAACACTTGTTCGCAAAATGGTCTTTCGAACCACAATTATAGCATTTCCCTTGAGTAGAGGAAAAGGACTTTTCAGCAGGAGTTGCTTGCCTCCCTTTCTTATTGGGATAAGGACCTTTGAATTTGCTTGGCCTCTTCTTGTTGTTGAAGTTTGGTTTGGAACCCATCACTTCAACATCATTCTCTCTATCCGCCTCTTCAAGACGAAGAGTGATATCAACGAGTTGGTCGAAAGAAACTTCTAACTTTAGAAGTAATGGCTTCTTGAGACTTTTGTTTAAGCCATAGACGAATCTCTGATTCATCTTAAGAGGGGTGTTGATGTATTCAACCCCATATTTGGAAAGCGACTCGAAGGAGGCGACGTAATCAGTCACGGATGACTCACCTTGAACAAGGTCTATAAATCGTCGAGCCAATGTCACTTTTTCAGCTTCCGGTACGAATTTTGACTCGAAGCGTTCTCGGAATCTCTCCCAAGTGAGATCTGCTTCAATAATCTCAGAAATAAGAAGCTCGTACCAATCCAATGCTCTTTCTCGGAGCATACTAGAGGCCACCTGAACTCGGTGAAGGTCAATAAGATTCATGCGCGAAAAGATGCGATCGCATGTTCTTAGCCAAGCCTATACTTCAATAACAGTTTCGGAACCTTTGAATGACCCCCCACCCAAATTAGTGTAATCGCTACACAAGCATGCAAATCTCGACTTTGGGTGAGTAGGTTCCGGGTTAGCTCCAGCTGCTTGAGCATTTGTTACCAAATCAAGAAGCTGTTGAGCAGTCATAAAAACTCCATCCTGGGGCGGAGTGCTAGATGGTACGGCTCTGGGGCGGCCAGGTCTAGACATTTCTCTTCCTTAAGAAAGAAAGAAGAAGAAGAAAAGGTTATTCACCAAATTGAATATCAAGCAATCTTGATAGATAAACAAGGAATCATAAGGAAAATAGGATGGAACGGTACGAAGACCCGAAAAAAATCCTAAAGCACAACTCCTAAGATGGACTTAGGATGATGATCCTTGTTATAATATTCCATATTGTTCCAAAGTTTGGCTCTGATACCAAGCTGTGACGCCCCACCTCTATACCCACGCTAGCCAAGAACATTACCGTGAATGCTGTCAACTAGCACGGAGAATAAGGCTATTGAGGAGCGACCATCTGTATAATTGCTTTGGGCGAGTACCGATATACCGGATAAAAATATAACTTTTCATCTCAAGAGGAAATCCGACATACCGATACAAACTCAAAGCTACTACACAGTGGTTATAATTTCTTCGGAAACAAATATAGAAATAAACATAACATAAATCAGTCACAGACAATTCATATCACAAAGGCGGAATAAGATATGAATATTACACTAGAAAGTGTACATCAGAGTAGTGGTCAAAAAAGATCCACAATATCACAAAAGAATAGTTACACGAACTACACAAAAGAATAAGTATACATTAAGGAGTCTATATCTCAAATGTATACAACAAAATAACTACTAATCTAAGTAGTTAACCCAAAAGTCAAGGAGTTAATCCCGGATGAGAAGTCAAGCAGAAGCACCTGTAACATCTCGGTCTGACCCGAGTATTATTTATAAGAAAATAATAAACGGATCAGTCTAACTATAAATATCAGATAACATGATATAGGATAGGAGATATGACTAAACACATAATAATCACAATGCCAAGCTGTGATATATATAAGTAATTGAAAATCAACAAGAGATTAATCAATATCACGATAATCTACTCAAGATAAAAAGGAATGTCATACTCCTAATTCCATTCAACAAGCCACAATAAATGACATATAAGATATGGCATAGGCGTATAATATCCATAATGGCATACTACTATAAGTATGTAAATGATAATCAACAAACGATTAATCAATATCAAAGAATCTTCTCAAAGATCCAAAAAGGGTATCATACCCAAAACTTGTATTCACAACAAGTTAATGACACACGAAATCACCTATGCACAAGAATTGATAAATCATATCAATAGAAATCACAAAAAAAATAGGTGAAGAAGAAAATTCCAGAATTCGACACACGAAATCCAGAAATCACACAAAATAAAAGGGGGGGAGGCCTATCACATGAACGGGAGCATGAAAACTCACCAACAGCTGTAACACATGAACGAGAAGCTATCTCATGGTAGCTAACCATTAATTTGACACACGAATGGTCCGAAGACCTGACACACGAATGGCCCGAAGACCGTGGGTTGCTACCCCACAAATTTGACACACGAACGGGGTTTAGTCTCCCACGCAGACCAAGAGACATCGCACATTGCTAGTCTAAATCACAAAAATGATCGTCATGATCATCGAGAAGTGTCAATTACACTAAGCTAGTAAATATATGAGTTTAGCTTCATGTCCCATAACCACTTGCTTAACTTAAATATTTACGAACAAACTGTAAATCTCCACTAGAAAATTGTCACAAGAGATTCAATCGAACAAGTCCAAGAATTAACCGACAAAGTGAACGCAAGCGTTTCATACCACTTGTTTTACTAAGTCGTTTAATTAGATTTCTCATACGAGTGAGGTAAAGGTTTATATGTACTAATAGATTGGAAAAAGGTTTTATAAACGAATTTGGTATTAAAATAGTATTGAAATCGTTTGAGGAAAGAGTTTTGATATTTACTACTAGTATAGAAAACCTTTATATTTTTAAAGTGACAAATCACGAAGAAGATTGTAAGAACAATCAAATCACAAAAATTCACATACGAAGACGTGAATAAGATCCAACGAAATCGATAAAGGATCCATCGAAATGGATATTCAAAAATCCCTAAAAAGAGTCATCAAAGTCATAATAGACGATAACAACAAATAGGATTATCACGAATCGATTTAAATTGGAATTTCAATCCAAAAAGGCAAATTGGACTCAAACAGCAGGTTCAGTCGACTGAATAGAGTTTTTCAGTCGACTGACCCTGTACCTGGAAATTTTCCAGGTTCAGGAAACTTTCTGTTTCCAGTTTCAGTCGACTGTGCAGAGTTTTTCAGTCGACTGAATCATGCCTGGAAACTCTCGGGTTTCAGGTTCAGTCGACTGAACAGAGATTTTCAGTCGACTGAATCATGCCTGGGCTGTTTTTCAACCTTATTCAAATGAAGAGCAAACTCTTCCAAAATGCAACCGGACGGACATTGGCTCTAAGGGTTTATGCCAATCGGCAACCCGGCCCTATATGCTCCTCGATGCATCACCAAAAGCATGATCAAACATCCATAAAAGGATTTTACACAAATTTGGTTTTAAAAACCCAAACATTGGAATATTCACAAAAACCAATCCAAATCAAGAGCAAATGCACATGAAGAAGTGTTAGGAATTCATACCTAACAAACAAAGATAATTATAGTCATAGATGTGAGATAAAAATCTCACCTTTTCACACAATCGAACAAGAAGAAGCTTGAAAGCAAATGGAGAATCAACCTCTCTTCAATCACAACCCAAATGAGCTTGAATCTAAGCTCAAAAACAAGAACATTCCCGAAATTAGGTTTAGGAATTTCTGAAATTGGGAAGAGAATAAGTTGGAGAAGAAGAAGAGAAGCTTACCAATGGGTTCTTCTTGAGTTTGGAGCAAGGAATTTGATTTGCAAGAGAAACTAGGGTTTTGGAATTTTACTTTCCAATCTCTCCCACCATTAACACTCTAAAAACTGAAATGAGAAGAGAATGAGGGTGAGTGGGGAAGAGTGGCTCAGATTTGAGCATAAGTTAACATAGGGTTGAGCCCAAAAACCAAACCCAAAGTAAAAGTAGCAGAAATCAACTTTCTCCAAACATATCGAAGCTTATACTCAAAAAGGTCGCAAACGGCATTTTAAACTCAATGGGAGTGGTCCCGAGTCCTAATTCGACCGTATGCAAAAAGTAGCTTTTCGGACTAAAATCCGACTAACGATAAAATATTTAAATAAAATATTTAAATATAAAATCGACAAATATGCGGGTTGTTACAAGTTCATTACTTGTTATGCTCAAAACATAATCCACAAATCAAACTCTAAGTATTATTACTTAGTTCAGAGGTCCATATTATTCCATTTCATTATATTTATCCTACACGTTAAATCCAAATGGAATTATGTAGATTACAAATCGAAGTGGTTTCGGATATGACTATACCCGACCCTGGTCTCTTCGAATCTGATGCCATCTTAACCCATGTTATTCAATTAAAAACAATTCAACTTTAATTACTGGATAACATCCTTATACAACAATTCATAATTGATAGGTAATCTCCTAATCACTGTCCATCCAACATATCGTATCACAAAGCAATTCAAACTAGAGATATCAACCAATCCAAAGCTCTTATCATCATTCAACCATTCATAAGCAAGAAGGATCACTTTCATTAATTACATTGATTAATCATCTTTTAATTACTTCTATTATTTAATATATTTTTTAAATTTTCATTTAATAATTTGCCCTTAATCGCTATCATTAATCAACCTTGATTAACCAAAATCAGAAATTCACTTTCCTTAATTACTACATCAATTAAATCAACTCCTTGATTAATTTCATTAATTAATTTTTTTTTATTACACTGAGAAATTATCACTTAATTTCTTCCTCTAAGCAATTATCCTTTAATTACTTCCCATCAAGTAATTTCCTTAAATTAATTACATCTGGTAATTATCCACTAATTACTTCACTAAGTAATTATACCTCATTAATTACCTTAAGTAATTATACTTCACTCAACATCAATTTATTACTTTTAATTAATTAAACTGAATTAATTAACTAAAATTAACCACATCAACTAAGTTATACTGAGTAATTAATTCCTTTAATTACTTCATTAAGTAATTATTCATAATAGTTCCTTTATATTAAGTAATAACCTCTTAATTACTTATCACTTAATTATTTCTTAATTGACTAACCTTGATTAATCAATCCTTAGTTGTCACTTTTAAATACAGTAAGTAATTAGCCTTTAGTTAATTATACAAATTAATTTAACTATCACCCATATTTAATTTCCTAATTAATTCTTTAACTATTTACCTTAAATAGTTTCTAAATAAGTAATTAATCCCTAATTACTTAATCAATTTATCCTGAATTATGAATTAATTGATCTCTAATTAATTATCTCATAATTAATTAATTAATTAGCTATTCTTAAATCATTAATAAATTAGCTACTTTTATATTGCTTATCCAATTATTTAATCTATAATTAAATCCTTAATTTATCACAAGATACCCTTTTTAAAACTTTATTACCTCAAAATAAATCTCAAAATCTCTTGTCATTAGCATATGATACAAAAACGTATTAATTCTTTAATAAACAACTTAATTACATATCAAGTTAAATAAATTTAAGAATCAACTAAATTAATTTTAATAACAAAATTGTTCAACTTCTTAACTCAAAAATAAAAACATTAATTCCTTAAGAAAGTAAATTTATTTAAGAATAGTTTTAGACACTGGCTCAGTTCTGAGTCAAATCCCATTTTTTCATTGAACCCAGACTAAAACTTAAATCTGATATTATACTAGTGAACTACTGAAGGCAATCTTGCAAATAACTCGAGTTGAACCCCGAGCTCAACCCAGAAAACCCCGATCGAAAACTCGAGTCAATCCTGAAACTTCCCGCGTCAATCTTCTTCTTCTTCCCTTGTTTTATTTCAACAGTTATGCTAATAAACACATGCAACCTTCCTGATAAAATCCCGAGTACAACCATCTCTTCCCCAATCATAAACTCCAGTAACTTCGCTCAAATCATCAAATCGTGCACGCGACCAAACTTTGCACGTGTACCCACCGCCGACGAAACTCCGGCACCTGAGACGACCCTCAACAAGTCCACAAACGTTCCTAATTCCGATCTCAACATCCAGCTATCCAAACGATCACGAGATCAAAAATTTACAAAATCAAGCCCCAAGGAAAATAACTCTTCGACCATCGATCATCTCATTCAGGTGAAGTAGTTCACCAGAGCTTCACATCCTTCGGCCACACCTTGCTGGAACTTCACGCCACCATTTCCCTGAATCCCGTGTAGCTCGATCAACCAGAGATGACCCAGTCATCTTGTTTCCAACCATGGCAAATTAAGGGTATTAAACCCTAGTCCAACCAAAATTGATTGCCACGCCCCTTAGAAAAATACAACCATAATTTTCGATCACTCTACCATGCTTCACCCTCCTTTGAGCCAAAGCTCGATGCTTCAGTTGACACCATTCGCCATGGGTGGCCGAAATACCCAAAATTGCTCATCATCAAAGATCTCCTCAAATTCCAAACGAAAAATTACCAATTTCATTTTAAAAATCATGATTTATTAACACGAATCAGATTATATAATTCAATGATGAAGTTATTGAAATTGATTTTTTTTCAAAACTTGATTTTACTGAAATCCCAAAAATTTACAGGCTATTTACTAAATTTAATACCTTAAATTATTTTTAAAAATGAGATCATACTAACATTCGCCTTTTCCTTTCAGAATTCAAATTATAATTTTTATTTGTTTGGGAAGATAGGAAGTATTTGACGATGATGAGTTTTTATCAATAACAAATCACCAAAAAAAAACATAATATCCAGAAACAAACAAGCAATATTATACTCATATGCATACATTTATAACCATATTCAAGCAAACATTAGATATACTGCATGCAACAGATTTCATTCTTAAATCCATATACTATTTTTAAATAAATAAAAAGTTTACTCACTATATTTGCAAAACAAAGGTAAACCCTTTAGATTTTTAACTGCTATAATTTCAATCTGGAAGCTGCTTTAAATCCTTAGTGCTTGAGCAGAAATTGACTTAAGATGATCTTGTTTTAGCTTTAGGCTTGAAATTGTTCGGAATTTCATCTTCCCTTGGTTTGTTTCATTACAGGATTATTTGTTTTCCTCTTCTTTTTTTATTTACTTATTTTCTAGGTTTTCTTTTAAAGCGGAAAGAAGAAAGTGGAAACCTGGTTCCTTTCCAGCCTAAGTTACTTAAAAATTTAAATAAAAGAAAATACAAGTTTGGCCACTTGTCCTCTTAGGTGTTAATTAGCTTACACATTGTCTTCAATCCATTTTAAATTGATTACAAGTGTAACTCTTGTCTCTTATTAATTCATTTAAATATATATATATATATATATATATCTATGAAATATTTACATGAATATAAAATGTATTCATCTTATGTAAATAAGCTTTTTAGATTTTAATAAATATACAAAAGTGAATTTCAAGTAAATATTTATTTATAAATAACTTATATTTTGATCAATTTAAATGCATCATATGTTTATATGTTTGGGAAATTTTTTTAACTCTAAATATTTTCAAATATATGTATGTATTAAGCAACACAAATTAAATTTGAAATCAATAAAAATTTATTTAAAATCTATGTATACATATATATATGTATATACTTTTAAGCAAACACATCTAACATTTGTTTTAAAAATAAAAACTTCTCTACTTAAAATCTACTTATATATATATATATATTCAATCTTTATTATTTTCAAATATTTATAATTCAACTTTTGTTAAAATTTTAAATTCATTTATATAATCAGATATCTATACATATCAGAATTTCATTTGTTCAATTAACAAATAAGTATTTTAACAATTTTTAATCCTGTTAATTTCAGATTAACAGATGCCCAGAAATTCAGGTTATCACAGTTTTGGTTATTATAAGGTAAAAAATCGTTTGTGTTTATGTATGGCATGGTCTTACGAGATACCTTTGTTTCGAAAGGTTTTTGTAACCTTAAAAATCTAGTTGGTGTGTTTTCTCTTGCTAGTTTTCCAGACTGACTCAGGTGTTATTTTATTATAATGCTTGGGTCAGACCGACATATTTAGTGATTGCTTTGGATGCATTGGAGCTCAGGAGGTGAGTTAGAGGACTTCAAGTTGTATTCTCATATATGTTTATTTCCACTACTTTGTTGTTGAAATTATCAGAAATTGTGAAGACAGGTTGTTATAACTATCCAGGCTGATAATTGTGATTGTTGTTGTGCTCTGATGGATGTATGTATATAACAGTTTCTCTTTCGTGAAAATCGTTGATATTATATTATATGTTGTTCCGCTACGATTGTGAGAATCTGTGTTGTTTTTAGTTTCTTTTCTCTTCTTCTTCTCTTCTTCTTTCTTTCTTTCCCATAACGATCCATCTTTCTATTTTATTTAGGTTGGCCATGTGTGGTTTTTTGTTAGCTTAAATCGTGTGGAAAAACGGGTCATTATAGTATATATGTATATTTACAATATTATGAATGTATGCCTATATTTCATTGATAAAATTTAGATAACATTGGCATGTGTAAATTTGATTGATAAGTGATAAATATTATTTAATATATTAATTCTTATAGTTTAATAGGGTAAGAAATGAATGGTTTCCTTCCTTTTATATTATACCATATCTTCTCTCTATTAGTTGAATAGGGTAAGTGAGGGAAAGAAATAAAGTGTTTCCCTCCTTTTATATCCTGTCATTATCTTCTCATTATTAATTGAATAGAGTAAGAGAGAGAAACAAATGTTCCCATTCTCTTAATTTTATATGTACATATTTCATTTATACAACACTTGTATACTGCACTTACTCTTCATACAAATGAATGTATTCTATACATTCATTGTAATACCTATAAGTTGAAATCAAATTTAAACTTCCTTTTTGCCAAATAAAATAAAATATTGATTTTATTTAAAAGAAACTTAGAAAAGTTCTAAGTATATTTAGGTTTGATAGGCCCATTAAAGATCCATAATTATAAAAAAAAAAAATTCACACATTTCTTCCGCGGTGGGCAGACCTAGTTCCTTTAATGGTATCAGTATCCAAAAGTTGATGCGATCTTAGTCATGTTAGGGCTAACTAATTAAGCTTGCGCATATAATGAAGTGTCTATAAAGGTGATGTGTAGGATTGGAATTGGGTAATCAAATACCCTACCTTACTTGGTTGCCTGCCTAGCCTGAAAGAGAAGTGAGCCCAAATGTTGCACCTGATAGAAAATGCCCAATTCGAATCGGGGTTTGGGCTAATTTTATAAATAGATTTGAAAATTAAGATAAGGTTTTAAATTTAAAAGTTAAATTTAAAATGAAAACATGTTTATTATAATTGGTTTTAATATAACATTAATTTTCAAAATGTTTGAAAATGTAATGAAAATTTTAGAATGTATAATATTATTTAAGTATTATTAAAAATTTATTAAAAAGATTAATAAAACAAATTAATTAGTTGAGTTTATTAATAAATACTTATATGCATGTATTATATATGTTAATATATGATATGTTATTTTAAAGTGTTTAAGACATATATGTATGTATAAAAGATAACTTTGAAATTAGTATAATGTAATTAAAATTGTTTAACTAAATAAATTAAGTAAATAAAAATATGCATACATAAGGTATATGTATTATATTATAATGGTTATAGTATATGCTATAAAGGTTATGGTAGATATATCCAATATAAATATTGTATTGGAATACTAATATAAAATTAATTAAAGAGTTAATTTAATTAAATAAGATTTAATTAAATAAAATATTATACATAAGACTATGATATATGTAACATGAAATATAAAAGTTATATAATAATAAAACTTATATAATATGAATGTATAAACTAAAGCTGGAACATTAAAGAAACTCAAATAGACTTGAGAAATAAATGCATACATAAAATGTATGTATATCGTGATTTCTGATGTGTTTTACACTTGAATTATGAGGATTTTTCACAAGAAATACATTAGTCCATAAGTCGATATCACTCGATATAATATATCGAAGATTATGAATCTTCAGTATAATGTTGTCCTCTACCATATATGTTAACAAATTACTTGCATACTCCTTAATTTTTGAGCAAACTCAAGCTAATAATGTTGTGTGGTATTATTAATATATTAAGTAGAAAAGGTAAGATAACTATATGTATTTGTTAAGCAAACTCAAGATACATGTGCTATACTTAGGCCGTCGCGATATGGTAGGACAAATGAATAATCTCTTATGATTTGTTGAGCAAATTCAAGGTCAAAATGAGATTAGGACAAGGAAACATGGGTTAGGACTTATACGTGATACAACCGATAAGGAGTTATCTATTATTTGTTGGGCTATGATTTGTTGAGCAAACTCAGGGTGAATACCAAGACAAACGAGTCCTAACACCCATTAATAAAGTCGAAAGACTTCTATGTTTCATTATAGGGTTTGGTGAAACATAAAAGACTAGTGGTAGCCTTATTAGAAAAATAAAATTGTAACATTTAACCCAATATTATAAGAACTTATGCTAAATAATGTTATAGTTATCTATAATGATAAATTTATGCGTTTAATAAGATTGGTAAAATGTTTATTAATTAAGCTATACAAATGAATTGAAGATTGACAAGTAGAAATATAGTATATACTTTCCAATAAAAGATTATTGCACGTTAATGTTTCAACACCCTTGCAAGTGCCTGATTTTACAACTACTAAACATATTCGTGGTTTGGTCACTTACGCATTTAATTGGTCAAGACCGTGTATTGCATTCTATGAGTTTCGAACTAAAATGATTTAATTAATAATTATGGTTTTTACTTCATCTCTATTACTGTCAATTTGATTTGGACTAGACTTATATTTTAAGAAAAAAAGTTACAATCTTTTCTAATATGTATGCTATAGTTTATAAAAATCAAATATTGACACATCCATGCCTCCACTTCTTACGAAGCAATAATTCATCGAATTAGATCGGCGGAATAAGAAATAAAAAATCTCTAGTTGATAGGGCGACACCTGGATTTGATACAAGACTATGGATATTTGATCCATATATAATTGCATATAAATGTTATATTGTGAACGGTCAAAGTTTGTAATGTACAATATTTCGATGAAATTAGTTCATCTGAAAAATCAAATAAACCTTAATCCAAGACCGAGTATTTAATCTAATTGATTACAAGAGGATTGTATCATGTTAAATGTAACATTTGGCAAAAACTACAATATAAATCTAAGAACCCGATTACCGAAACACCCCACACCCCTTAGTACACCCAAAAAAGACAAATTAAAAGATGTGGTGTGTTGTAGGTATAGATAAAACTTTACAGAGACTAAGATTCACAAGACAATTAAATAAAACATCGGAAACATTTAAAATTAAACTTTATTATTCTAGAAAATAAATTATCAAAACAGAATATGTCTTTAAAACCAAATACATATGTCCAGTGAAAAATACCATCTCGGTCATCTCATCAGGGTACATGAAAATAACCATCCCTCTCAAAAGTACCAGTACATCAAATCCAAATAAAAAAAACTGAAAAGAATACACAAAGGAAAAAACTCCGCAGCTGAATCTCCAAGAAAATCCAAAATCTATTATCCTTGCCTCTGCTAGTCTATGGGGAGAAGTGGAAAATAAAGGAGTGGGTCAGACTAAAAGTCTGGTGAGTGGAAGTAATTACTAGCATTTACTAGTATCTTTAAGCAAGATAAAGATAATAGACTTAGCAACCGTTCTAGTACAAAAGGAAGTAAAGGAAAAGATAAAGCTGGAAGAAAATATTGTTTAACTATTTGCTTCGGTTATTTCGATTGTTTGCACTTGTCTTAGATTGCTGCTTTGATTAGTCTGAAATCCTAATCCTACTGAAATTAGGCTGAAGTCCTAATTCTACATTTTTATCAGTTTTCTATCTCTGTTGTCCCACTCGTGAGATAGTCCCATCCTATGGATCCCACAACAAAATGACACATGTTTCGCACTTTGGAACTCAATAGCAACTTATATCCCTACACCGAGGTCGCACGCTTAGCCATCGTTAGACTCACACTGTCTGTTGCACCCTCTTTTGACCTCTTATCTACCCTAAAAAGCATAAGCATGCCTAGCCTCACCTGATCTATTGTGATACCATCAGTTCTACTCTAAAAGGGGAATGCTGTCGGTACGAGTCTTAACAAACAAAATCTAGATGCGTCCCTTGCCCATATTCCCTGATTTGGGCTTCTATTTGTTGACCACTTGTCTACCCTAAACAGCATAAGCGTGTCCCAACCTCACCTAATCTATTATGATACTGTCATTCCTAACTGAAGGGGAATGTTGTCGGTACAGGTCGTACTTCTATCTTTGCTTATTAACTTAGTATAAGTCTTTTAAAAAAGCTTCTTGTGACGACCGGGGATTTTGGCAATATTATTTTAATAAGCATCTAATCTAATTAAATAAAATACAAACTTATCATTTTGAAAATGAATAAGACTTTTGGACATTTACCATATATATATATATATATATGTATGTATGTATGTATGTATTGTGAAGGAAATTATGATTTGAAAATTTAAAATAAAATCTTTCAAAAATATTTAAAATAAAATCTATCTCACTCAATTTGATTAAAAGCTCTACCTTATTAACATTTGATATATAAATATATATATATATATGGATGTAATCTAGTTAATAATGCTTAAAATAAAATCAAGCTTATCAATACTAAATACAAGTATAAAAAAGTATATGATTATAAATTAAGTGTAACGACCCAGAATTTTAATTAATTAAAATTTGAATATTTAATTAATTTTAAATATTAATGAGTGAATTTATAAGTCGAATAAATTTTATTTCGAATAATTTGATTTAATTGGATAATTAAATCGATAATTTAATATGTGAAAATACAGAAATAATTGGGAATTGGGTTAAATATGATTGAAAATGATTTGTAAAATTTTATTATATTATATTGAAGTTATAACGATGTTATAGAACTTTTAAAATCGAATTAAAAGTTAATTTGTGAAAATTGAATATTTTAATATTTAATCGACTAGTGAAATTAGTCATTTTTCGAACAGTCTCAGAATTGGACGAAACTAGTTCCATTGGATCCGTAATAGTTTGTTACTATTGGATTTCAATTTTCGTAGTAATCGGAGTTATCGTTTGATCGTGGCAGCTCGAAACGCATCGAAATTGTTTTTAAAATTAATTTGGCGAGTTAAAATAGTCATTTTTCAAAAGTCTCGGATTTCGACGAAACCAGTTTCATCGGATCCGTAATGTGATATTATTGTATGGTTTCAAATTTCATGTCAATCGGATTTATCGTTTGTCCGGTGCAAGCTAAAACGCCTAGAAAATCGTTTAATCGGTTTAATTTTAAATCGAACGTTTATTGCCATAACTCGCACAGATGATCGAATTAGCTCCCGAAACACGATCCATTGTGTTCGGAACATGGGGTAAACCTTAGAAACGCCAACCGGCATGCTTCGTTTGGAGTTCGGAAAATCCGGGATGAATAATGTCGCGCGAATTTTCTATATAAGGACATATAATTTTCATTTTTGCAAAATATTAGAAACCCTAGGGTTTTGAAACTGCAGCCGCCTCCAATATGAACGAATGGCCGAAAATTCCCTATCTTCCTCCCTCAATTTCTTCGAATCCAAGCAACGATTCACAAAACTTTCAACTAGCATATTGTAGATCTAGGAGTGAACTAGATATCCAACGGTTAAGATTTCAAATGGTGGAGTAAATCAGCGGCGATTCACGTTTGAACACGCGCGTCTCGTGCACGTTTTTCTCCCCTATGGTGCAGCTGATTGAGCATGATGGCTAGAGGAGGTGGAGTTCGAGATGCTCTTCAAAATGGAAGCTTCTGATCGAGGTGGAAGTGCTCGAATTCGTGGTGATAATTAGTGAGATAGTGGCGGCATGGGTTTTGTGATGGCCTGTAGGAACGCGTGGGAGATGGAAGATGAAGGGGACGGTGGTGATTGCAGGGAGCAAGATCCAAAGGCCAAGATTGATTTAGGTTTAAAAAAAATTATAAATAATGTTGTATATATGTATGTTATATAAAATCGTGTAACTTTGAAAATTCGTATCTTTTTCATACGAGGTCGAAAACGCGCGAAACCAGTTGCGTTGGAATCGTATGGACAAGCACTATGCTATGGAAATGGATTGGAGTCGTTTAGAGTTAGCGAAAATTTTGGGTAAAATTAAACGCGCGTTTAATTTTATTCGAAATAAATCGCTAAAACAAAATTGAAATCAAGGTGAGAACTTCTCACTCAATCGAATCGGTTTCGATTTTAATTTTAAATAGTTATATTTAAAATTCTTGAATGCATGTTTGAATGATGATTGTTATCTATTGATTGTTAAAATAGACATTATGCGTCGTTAGTAAGCGGATGTTATTTATTAAAAACATATACCGCGAATATTTCATAAACAGTGAAATTGGTATTATTTATGTACTTGGAATTGATTTCCCGCAGTATATAGCGGATGAGACCCTATTGCGCCGTCTATTAAGCGGATAGTATTTTAAATCCTATATACCGCGATAATTTCGTACTGGAACGGAATTGGTATTGTGCTAACATCTTTGGATGCAGGAAAACAGGTTGGAGGGATCCAACTGGATTCCTCAACAGTATTTATTTGATTTCAGATATTTTGATATTTGATGGATTATCATATCGATATATAGTGTCATTGTTGTGGTGATTGACTATTTGGTATGTAGCATCATTGGACCAAATTTGGTACTTTAAAATGATTTTTAAAGTGATTTTTGAAAGTATACGTTATAAAATATTTTTGGAATTGATCCATTTTAAATAAATAGACGTATAAATTTTAATGTTATAAACTTATGATTTTTGAGAAATATAGTTAAAAGTTGATTTTTGAAAATATGGGGTTAATAATTTTATAAAATAGTTTAAATTGGGATTTCTGAATTTATTGTGAAAAATTTAAAAATAGGATTTATAAATTTGATTATTTTATAAATCTAAGAAAATGGTGAATTATAAAGGAGTTTAAGGATGTTTTAAAATAATAGTATAAATTGATTTATATAAAAGACTTATAAATTGATAATTTATAAATTAAAATATTTGAATTATAAAACGAGTTTTTATAAGTGTTGGAATGAATTGTAAATGAATTTCATAAATGAATGAGATTTATAGAATTATAAACGGTGAAGTTATAAATGGAATTTTATAAGCAGTAGGTTTATAAAATTTGTAAAGTTATTTGAAGAATAGATTTGGGTAAATTAATGAATCTTATAAGTTATAAGATTTATAATTTGGGAAGTTTAAAAGAATGATTTTTGCAAACAAATAAATTATAAGCATTTAACTTATAATATGAACTTTTAGTATATAATTGAGTTATAAATTGAATAGGTTAATAAAGGAGATTTATAAAAGGAAGTTGTTATAAAATAAATAGAAATGGAATTTATAAACATTGTTTTGTAAATCCGCAAACGACTTATTTTGATAAGTTAATTGTTATAACTTATTTATGGAGTTATATTCACATTTTAGACAGTGAATAATCCTTTAAAATAAAATGGATAGAAATGATGAAATTGGTTAACGAAGTATATTCACGTTTTTTAATAGTGAATAATAAGTTGAAGAAAATGGTTTGGAGGTGATGTTTTAAATAGAGTTAAAACGATCTAACGATGTTTTAAATTGTGTTAAGATTCGAAACCATAGATTTCAACATTCACTGTTGAAATAGACGTTTTCGAGAAATAGAAGGAAATGGTGGACTATAACACTGTTGTTATAGTAAATGAATTCCGAAAGGAAATGTTTTATTTAGTATTGGGATTTATATATCTATCTTAAATTCGAATCCCTATACTAGTGATTTTGGGACGTCGTAACGGTGTTTTACGCAACATTCGTTTTGACCCAAATAAATATTGTTAAGAGAATGATTTCCTTAAAGAATGAAATATATACTTAATTTCGATTTAAGTATATTGAATATTTTCCAAGTATAGAAAGTAAAAAGACTTGTGAATTACTTATGAATAAATAAGTATGGAAATGTTTTCCAATGTGAAATGAAACGTTTTTGAGAATTTATCTTTTTGAAGATAAATTGAAAATGAATAATTGAAATCGTATATTCATAAATATTTTGGAATATAAATTCACTATGTAATTTATAAAAGGAAAGGGGAATTTGTTTAAAAATAAACGTTGATTTATTTTTGAAGTGGGGGAATTAATTTACGGATTTGGAACGTAAATATAAAGTAAATCGTTAAGGATTTATTTAATTGGTTTAAATGAACCATATTGAAATGAAAGTATTTCCGCGTAAGGGAAAATGATTGAAATTGTTTTCAAAAGTGGTAGGGATGAAAAGTGATTTGAAATTTGTTTTCAAATGGTTGAAGTGTGAAAATTATATATCTAGTAAAGTATTTTTGGGAAATAAATTATTTGGAAAATTATTTGGAATCTGGTGATGTGTGCATATCCATTGATAGTTCAATAACCGACTATCAATATTTACCTTTGAATGGGTATTTGTTGTGATTTGCTTGAATTTCAATGCCACGCTTATTTTTAAATTATTGCGCTCGTTATTCGGATTACCATTCCGAATAGTGATACGACGTAATGGATAACATTGATGACCGGTGTTGAAGACCAAATATTTTTGAAAACGGAAGGATTACCGTCGAATGTTTCTGCACCGAATGGCCCCGGTATAGAAATTCCATATGTGATGGGAAGTCCGGACGTGATTAATGAATATCCGGGTTGCAAGGACTTCTTTGAAAGTGCCTTCGGTTTTGTTTGATCCCGGAACAGACTTGTATGGATTGTATGTCTGACATTACAAATTGAGATATAAAGCTGATTTCTTTCAAATATATTTATGTTGGTTGCGGAGAATTTATTCTCTTAGCTTAACACCCTTCTCTGAGACGTACGAGCTCAGAGGTTATGTAGTTGAAGGTCATTAGTGATATACTCCCAATTTGGTAATGTGACATGCTGAGTGTTGTTGTGAAATGATCATTGTTTGATCATTTGTGATATGATCATTTGTTTGACCACTTATCTTTGCGATCATTTCTTTGATCATTTGTTGACCCAAAGCACAGCTTTTGTATAAAGCGTGGCTTTATGGACGAGACTTCGTCGAGCCTCACACCCCGGAATGGTCAAAACAGGAAAGATGCAGCAAGGTTATTGGAGGTAGAGCCCCTAAGGGTATGTGCATTTCCTTCTGGAAAAGGGTGGTATCATGGTATGGAGCCCAGATACTTACTCACGTTGAAACACTTTATTTATCATTGTATGATGTTGGTGATCGAGCACTCGGATAAAGGTCCCAAAGGACCGGGGGATGGCATACTCGTGTCAGTAGTTACCCAGTTAGGGGTAACCCGGCCTTGTGTTGGCAGAGGTCCGGTTTGGTTCTCGGGGACGTCCTTTCAGAGGCGTTCTCATGTGGCAATGGGAAGTTCCTTGGCCTGACCATTTGTTGGAAATCCAATTCCCAATACGAAACCCTGTACGGTTTTAGTTGTAGAACCTGCCATTTACTTATGGTGGTCACCACTGTTTAGATGGTAGCTATAGTAGGCATAGTTCGAAATGTCTATACTGGCTAAGATTTATATCTTTATTTTCGAAATGAATTTTTCCTACACTATGCACTAGTAATAATATCAAATGTTCTTTTAATGCGTATCAAGCATCTTTGACTATCATAAGGAGAAATCTCCTCCGATTCTGCGTTTGCATTGTGTGTGTGCGGGAGGCCTTATGGTAGTCTCATTTTTAAAAGCATTGCGAATTGACTTTAAAAATATTCCTCTATTTTGATTTTAAAGAAAAATAAACTGTTTTGAGTTCTCACACCAGTCACATGACTGACTCGGAGTTTATTGTTTTCCTTCCTAAACTCTGGGTGCCCACCAATTTCCACATGGGCAGTCAAGAGTTAGGTTTATCAGCATATTCTGGAATTCAGGAGTTGCTGGAGGCAAGCTGGATGGCATGGTGTATTACTAGTATATAGTATTTCTTTTCCGCTGTTTGTTGTTGTTTGATGTTGTACACTCTGATGATGTAATGTAATGTATGAAATGTAATAACTGATATATTTCTTTGTTTAAAGATTATTCATTTTATCTATTATATGTTGTTCCGCTGCGATTGAGAGATTCTGATATTGTTCTGTTATTTCTTTCTGTTCCGTGCTGTTTTCTGTTCTATTTTCTATCTTCTTATCTCTTCTTCTGTCTTTTTCTTTTTCTTAAACATTGAGAATTCGTAGTTCTGTTCATCTTGAGTTAATCTATGGAGATTAGTGTATATTCAAGGAGTACGGATTTGCGGGTCCTCACAGGTGGTATCGAAGCATATGGTTAAGCGACAACCATGGCTCTGTTAGGTATTACTCATTAGAGATAGAGTCAGTAGTACTCTAGAATGAGTTTGACTGTAATAATAGCTATGAGAGTGTATTTGTTAGTGGATATAAAATTGTTTTATATTGCGATGATTGGTTTGTTGAGTGGCATATGAACCTTCGTCAGCACGGTATGCACAACTATGCCGAAGGGGTTTATAAACACTTGAATAGAACAATTCGACACAGTATTGTTTTAAACTGGGTAAATGAAATAATTTTACCTTGAGTATATTATATACATAAAGGAATAATTTTTCAGAATTATTAAAGTGTATATAAGTTGATTGTTTAGTTGTTTGAATAATCTAAATAAAAGAATAATTGTATAAGTAAAAAGAATTATAAGAATTGAATTATAATTAAAGTGATTTACATTTGTGAAATAAACTTATATATATAAGAAGTGAAACTATATGAATATATTTATGAATATAAGTTGTAATAAAAATGAATTTAAAGTTAAATGGAAATTTACTTTAGAATTGGAATTTGAAATTGAATTGAATTAATCGATTGAAAGTTAATCAATTAAATGTAAATTAAGTTGATATGAAATAATGAATGTAAGTGTAATTCATTAAAATCTAATGCTATTGGAAGTTGAATAATTGAATGGAAATTAATTTAATTGAACCAATTGAAAGTAAAGGTGTTAAACCAAATTAAATGAATATAAGCAAAGGAATTTGGTTGTAATTAATATACATTGGTTGTTATATGATTGTTAGTTGATTGTATATAATTCATTAAGTATTAATGAAAATTGAAAGCTAAAGTAATTGAAATTCAATTGGAATTTAAGTGAATCTTAAATAGAATTGAATTTGATTTGGAAGTGAACCAACTTGATTATGAATTAGTGAATATAAACCAACTTGAAAAAGAATGTTAGTAAAAACATCCATTGTTAATGAATCGAATGTGATTAAATTGAAAACCCAATTCATTGAATATTAATGAGAATATGAATGAATATTTATTGGTTATGAATGTTAGTTGGTTGATGGTTGAATATATTGCTTTTACTACATTTTCTATGTTGGCATATATAGTTATTATGTTGATATATGTTGTATATTGATATTATTTTCATATATACATGTTCTCATGTTGTTTGTTGAGTGTTTAGTAGGTGCGGATCACGTTTGCTTCGCATTTGGAGCTCGCTTTCGCGCTATATTAGCCGTATATGCTTGCTAATAAAATATAAGGTACATATCTCGGATTAAATATCATACTTTTACACTTTTTCCCTGCGGGATGCCTCATCACTTGATGAGATGTATATTTGTGATATATATACTGTCATTTTTTTTTCGGATCGAGCCGCGCAAAGGAGACTATGGCGAATTTTTCCGAAAATTTAAGGCGTTAGAAAAATTTGAGAAAAATTGGAAAATTTTGAAAACTTAACTTTGATTTGGAGTTGAAAGTTAAACAATAGTAGATTGTTTTGAAAAGATAACTAAGTATGATTTGAAAACTTAGTAAAGTATTGTAAGAAGTTTAATTATGGATTTTGGAAAAATTAATAGATTCTGTAACTTTTCTTACTTGGTAATTTCGAGGACGAAATTCTTTTAAGGGGGGAAGTATGTAACGATCCAGAATTTTAATTAATTAAAATTTGAATATTTAATTAATTTTAAATATTAATGAGTGAAATTATAAGTCGAATAAATTTTATTTCGAATAATTTGATTTAATTGGATAATTAAATCGATAATTTAATATGTGAAAATACAGAAATAATTGAGACCTGGGTTAAATATGATTGAAAATGATTTGTAAAATTTTATTATATCATATTGAAGTTATATCGATGTTATAGAACTTTTAAAATTGAACTAAAAGTTAATTTGTGAAAATTGAATATTTTAATATTTAATCGACTAGTGAAATTGGCCACTTTTCGAACAGTCTCAGAATTGGACGAAACTAGTTCCATTGGATCCGTAATAGTTTTTTATTATTGGATTTCAATTTTCGTAGCAATCGGAGTTATCGTTTGATCGTGGCAGCTCGAAACGCATCGAAATTGTTTTTAATATTAATTTGGCGAGTTAAAACAGTCATTTTTCAAAATGTCTCGGATTTCGACGAAAGCAGTTTCATCGGATCCGTAATGTGATATTATTGTGTGGTTTCAAATTTCATGTCAATCGGATTTACCGTTTGTCCGGTGCAAGCTAAAACGCCTAGAAAATCGTTTAATCGGTTTAATTTTGAATCGAACGTTTATTGCCATAACTCACACAGATGATCGAATTAGCTCCCGAAACACGTTCCATTATGTTCGAAACGCGAGGTAAACCTTAGAAATGCCAACCGGCACGCTTCGTTTGGAGTTCGGAAAATCCGGGATGAATAGTGTCGCGCGAATTTTCTATATAAGGGCATGTAATTTTCATTTTTGCAAAATATTAGAAACCCTATGGTTTTGAAACTACAGCCGCCTCCAATATGAACGAATGGCCGAAAATTCCCTATCTCCCTCCCTCAATTTCTTCGAATCCAAGCAACGATTCACAAAACTTTCAACTAGCAAATTGTAGATCTCGGAGTGAACTAGATATCCAACGGTTAAGATTTCAAATGGTGGAGTAAATCAGCGGCGATTCACGTTTGAACGCGCGCGTCTCGTGCACGTTTTTCTCCCCTATGGTGCAGCCGAGTTGAGCATGATGGCTGGAGGAGGTGGAGTTCGAGATGCTCTTCAAAATGGAAGCTTCTGATCGAGGTGGAAGTGCTCGAATTCGTGGCGATAATTGGTGAGATAGTGGCGGCATGGGTTTTGTGATGGCCTGTAGGAACGCGTGGGAGATGGAAGATGAAGGGGACGGTGGTGATTGCAGGGAGCAAGATCCAAAGGCCAAGATTGATTTAGGTTTTAAAAAAATTATAAATAATGTTGTATATATGTATGTTATATAAAATCGTGTAACTTTGAAAATTCGTATCTTTTTCATACGAGGTCGAAAACGCGCAAAACCAGTTGCGTTGGAATCGTATGGACGAGCATTATGCTATGGAATTTGATTGGATTCGTTTGGAGTTAGCGAAAATTTTGGGTAAAATTAAACGCGCGTTTAATTTTATTCGAAATAAATCGCTAAAACAAAATTGAAATCAAGGTGAGAACTTCTCACTCAATCGAATCGGTTTCGATTTTAATTTTAAATAGTTATATTTAAAATTCTTGAATGCATGTTTGAATGATGATTGTTATCTATTGATTGTTAAAATAGGCATTATGCGCCGTTAGTAAGCGGATGTTATTTATTAAAAACATATACCGCGAATATTTCATAAACAGTGAAATTGGTATTATTTATGTACTTGGAATTGATTTCCCGCAGTATATAGCGGATGAGACCCTATTGCGCCGTCTATTAAGCGGATAGTATTTTAAATCCTATATACCGCGATAATTTCGTACTGAAACGGAATTGGTATTGTGCTAACATCTTTGGATGCAGGAAAACAGGTTGGAGGAATCCAACTGGATTCCTCAACAGTATTTATTTGATTTCAAATATTTTGATATTTGATGGATTATCATATCGATATATGATGTCGTTGTTGTGGTGATTGACTATTTGGTATGTAGCATCATTGGACCAAATTTGGAACTTTAAAATGATTTTTAAAGTGATTTTTGAAAGTATACGTTATAAAATATTTTTGGAATTGATCCATTTAAATAAATAAACGTATAAATTTTAATGTTATAAAATTATGATTTTTGAGAAATATAGTTAAAAGTTGATTTTTGAAAATATGGGGTTAATAATTTTATAAAATAGTTTAAATTGGGATTTCTGAATTTATTGTGAAAAGTTTAAAAATATTATTTATAAAATTTGATTATTTGATAAATCTAAGAAAATGGTGAAATTATAAAGGAGTTTAAAGATGTTTTAAAATAATAGTATAAATTGATTTATATAAAAGATTTATAGATTGATAATTTATAAATTAAAATATTTGAATTATAAAATGAGTTTTTATAAGTGTTGGAATGAATTGTAAATGAATTTCATAAATGAATGAGATTTATAGAATTATAAACGGTGAAGTTATAAATGGAATTTTATAAGCAGTAGGTTTATAAAATTTGTAAAGTTATTTGAAGAATAGATTTGGGTAAATAAATGAATCTTATAAGTTATAAGATTTATAATTTGTAAAAGAACGATTTTTGCAAACAAATAACTTATAAGCATTTAACTTATAATATGAACTTTTAGTATATAATTGAGTTATAAATTGAATAGGTTAATAAAGGAGATTTATAAAAGGAAGTTGTTATAAAATAAATAGAAATGGAATTTATAAACATTTTTTTGTAAATCCCAAACGACTTATTTTGATAAGTTAATTGTTATAACTTATTTATGGAGTTATATTCACATTTTAGACAGTGAATAATCCTTTAAAATAAAATGGATAGAAATGATGAAATTGGTTAACGAAGTATATTCACGTTTTTGAATAGTGAATAATAAGTTAAAGAAAATGGTTTGGAGGTGATATTTTAAATAGAATTAAAACGATCTAACGATGTTTTAAATTGTGTTAAGATTCGAAACCATAGATTTCAACATTCATTGTTGAAATAGATGTTTTCGAGAAATAGAAGGAAATGGTGGACTATAACACTGTTGTTATAGTAAATGATTTCCGAAAAAAAATGTTTTATTTAGTATTGGGATTTATATATCTATCTTTAATTCGAATCCCTATACTAGTGTTCTTGGGACGTCGTAACGATGTTTTACGTAACATTCGTTTTGTCCCAAATAAATATGGTTAAGAGAATGATTTCCTTAAAGAATGAAATATATACTTAATTTCGATTTAAGTATATTGAATATTTTCCAAGTACAGAAAATAAAAAGACTTGTGAATTACTTATGAATAAATAAGTATGGAAATGTTTTCCAATGTGAAATGAAACGTTTTTGAGAATTTATCTTTTTGAAGATAAATTGAAAATGAATAATTGAAATCGTATATTCATAAATATTTTGGAATATAAATTCACTATGGAATTTATAAAGGAAAGGGGAATTTGTTTAAAAATAAACGTTGATTTATTTTTGAAGTGGGGGAATTAATTTACGGATTTGGAACGTAAATATAAAGTAAATCATTAAGGATTTATTTAATTGGTTTAAATGAACCATGTTGAAATGAAAGTATTTCCGCGTAAGGGAAAATGATTGAAATTGTTTTCAAAAGTGGTAGGGATGAAAAGTGATTTGAAATTTGTTTTCAAATGGTTGAAGTGTGAAAATTATATAACTAGTAAAGATATTTTTGGGAAATAAATAATTTGGAAAATTATTTGGAATCTGGTGATGTGTGCATATCCATTGATAGTTCAATAACCGACTATCAATATTTACCTTTGAATGGGTATTTGTTGTGATTTGCTTGAATTTCAATGCCACGCTTATTTTTAAATTATTGCGCTCGTTATTCGGATTACCATTCCGAATAGTGATACAACGTAATGGATAGCATTGATGACCGGTGTTGAAGACCGGATATTTTTGAAAACGGAAGGATTACCGTCGAATATTTCTGCACCGAATGGCCCCGGTATAGAAATTCCATATGTGATGGGAAGTCCGGACGTGATTAGTGAATATCCGGGTTGCAAGGACTTCTTTGTAAGTGCCTTCGGTTCTGTTCGATCCCGGAACAGACTTGTATGGATTGTATGTCTGACATTACAAATTGAGATATAAAGCTGATTTCTTTCAAATATATTTCTGTTGGTGGCGGAGAATTTATTCTCTTAGCTTAACACCCTTCTCTGAGACGTACGAGCTCAGAGGTTATGTAGTTGAAGGTCATTAGTGATATACTCCCAATTTGGTAATGTGACATGCTGAGTGTTGCTGTGAAATGATCATTGTTTGATCATTTGTGATATGATCATTTGTTTGATCACTTATCTTTGTGATCATTTCTTTGATCATTTGTTGACCCAAAGCACAGCTTTTGTATAAAGCGTGGCTTTGTGGACGAGACTTCGTCGAGCCTCACACCCCGGAATGGTTAAAACAGGAAAGATGCAGCAAGGTTGTTGGCGGTAGCGCCCCTTAGGGTATGTGCATTTCCTTCTGGAAAAGGGTGGTATCATGGTATGGAGCCCAGATACTCACTCATGTTGAAACACTTTATTTATCATTGTGTGATGTTGGTGATCGAGCGTTCGGATAAAGGTCCCAAAGGACCGGGGGATGGCATACTCGTGTCAGTAGTTACCCAGTTAGGGGTAACCCGGCCTTGTGTTGGCAGAGATCCGGTTTGGTTCTCGGGGATGTCCTTCCAGAGGCGTTCTCATGTGGCAATGGGAAGTTCTTTGGCCTGACCATTTGTTGGAAATCCAATTCCCAATACGAAACCCTGTACGTTTTTAGTTGTAGAACCTGCCATTTACTTATGGTGGTCACCACTGTTTAGATGGTAGCTATAGTAGGCATAGTTCGAAATGTCTATGCTGGCTAAGATTTATATCTTTATTTTCGAAATGAATTTTTCCTACACTATGCACTAGTAATAATATCAAATTTTCTTTTAATGCGTATCAAGCATCTTTGACTATCATAAGGAGAAATCTCCTCCGATTCTGCGTTTGCATTGTGTGTGTGCGGGAGGCCTTATGGTAGTCTCATTTTTAAAAGCATTGCGAATTGACTTTAAAAATATTCCTCTATTTTGATTTTAAAGAAAAATAAACTGTTTTGAGTTCTCACACCAGTCATATGACTGACTCGGAGTTTATTGTTTTCCTTCCTAAACTCTGGGTGCCCACCAATTTCCACATGGGCAGTCAAGAGTTATGTTTATCAGGATATTCTGGAATTCAGGAGTTGCTGGAGGCAAGCTGGATGGCATGGCGTATTACTAGTATATAGTATTTCTTTTCCGCTGTTTGTTGTTGTTTGATGTTGTACACTCTGATGATGTAATGTAATGTATGAAATGTAATAACTGATATATTTCTTTGTTTAAAGATTATTCATTTTATCTGTTATATGTTGTTCCGCTGCGATTGAGAGATTCTGATATTGTTCTGTTATTTCTTTCTGTTCCGTGCTGTTTTCTGTTCTATTTTCTATCTTCTTATCTCTTCTTCTGTCTTTTTTTTTCTTAAACATTAAGAATTCGTATTTCTGTTCATCTTGAGTTAATCTATGGAGATTAGTGTATATTCAAGGAGTACGGATTTGCGGGTCTTCACATTAAGTGTTGATAGTTTAAGCTTGAAATAGGAACAAAAGTAAGGGTTTATGTTAGAAATAAGTATATAAGTGGTTATGGTGTGTATGCAATATAAGTTAAAACTATAACAATAACTATAACGATGTTATATTAAGCACAAGGGTACAAAACAAAACCAGGAATGTATGTTTGCTGTGAAGTTAAATATGCCTAAGTATGGATAAGATGTGAACTTGTAAGGAGACATGCATTTAATACTATCATCTCCAGCATAAAAAAATTCATTTCGAAATATTCATAAATCATTTCAGTTCGAAGAAAATCTTGTTTCCTCAAAGATGAAATAAAAAAAAATCTGACCAAAGAAAAGAATGCACCAGTAAACTCCTACCCCTGTAAAAAAACTTTTCTCTTTATATGTACATCATTTTAATTAGTTCGTTCACAAAAAAATAAACTAAGCAAAACCAGAAAATAAGTAAGTATCATCATCTTACAAACTCAAATACAAATCAGCTAAACAAACAGGAAGATAAAAGGAAGATCAAACTAGCAGTTTCAAAACATAAGTATCTCTCTGTTCACACATTTTTTAGGCAAGTAAACACATTTTTAAAAGACTTAAGTATAACTAAAACTGCGCAGGTGATTTATGGCTAATATTGTGTTTGCATATGTATTATTTTTGAATATAGCTCTGTGTATGTATATGAGTTGTTCTATGAAAACTGAACATACCTGTTCTTTCTGTTTTTAATTACTGGGTGGAATAGTTATTCAAAATTCAAAATATTTTCATTTAGCCATTATTAGGCTTAGAGTTTAAAACCAAACAAGTTATTTAAACCTAAATCAAGATTTTAATTTTTTTTAAACATTGCTGAAATATCACCACTGGGAAACTTGTTTTACAGAGCAACATGTAATATTAGGTTGAATTCGAGTGTTATAAACTGTTAATTCAATTACATAACTTGAATCCGCTCTTCAAAATAGGATTTTTAAAACGAATGTTAATTTTTAGTTAAGTATACGACGAGCAGTTCATAGATGAACCGAAAATGGGTTTTAACGAATTTCTGGCGAACAGGGTTATATTGGATGTTGAAATTACGATCGAAGCTAGCTTGGCAATCGATGATATCGGGAAAAATGGCCGGAGATGTTCCAGTTGGTCGTGGTGTCGAGAATTGGTCGATGTAGGGTTTTTGTGTGTATTTTGGGCAAGGTCAGAAATTTGATCACCACGGCAACGTTAGTGCATCAAGTGGCACGTGGCTGGGGGAAATGATAGCGTGGAGGCTAGTGGTGTCATAGCCGGAGTTTCGAAGCTTCTGGAGGTTGGCTTCGCCGAAACAATGAGTTTGATGGTCAGAGTATCATTTTGTTGGAAGCTTGAACTATTGATTTTCGTCCTTGTGGTTCAACAGTTATCATTTTGTTGGAAGCTTGGACTATTGATTTTCGTCCTTGTGGTTCATCACTGTTTTGGGATGTTGTGATCGAATGGATGGTCGATAGGTGACTTGTTGGCGATCGTCTCAAGTGACGAAAGTTCATCGGCGGTGGGTGCAAGTGCACAGTGGGTCGCGTGCACGATTTGATACTTTGAGTTGTGGGTTCTCGAGAGTAAACTCATGCAAAGGAAGTGTTTTACTCGAGTAGATGAGGGGATTGCTTTGGGTTGGAACCTGAGTGCATGAGAGTGTTTTCTTGTTATTTAAGTTTAAAACCTAAAAAAAGAAAGGTATGTGAAGAAGAAAGAAGGACTCGGGGGAAATGGTGGGAAAACTCAGGTGGAACTCGAGTAAACCGGAGATTTTCTCGGGTTGGTTTTCAAATGCTAAGCCTAATAAAATTTGAAGTTAATCATCTTAAACAATTTTAAGTATTGATGAAGTAATTAACATTTGACAATTTTAAGTTAGAATTTAGTTAAAGTTTAGTTAATTAAGTTAATACTTTATAATGTTTTTAAATCCAATTAATACTTTAATTAAGTATTTAATGTAACATAGGTTTTAAATTTAATTAACATTAAAGCTTTTTAAGTTAGTAATAATTTGATTTCAAGACTTTGAGGGAAGATTTTAAAATGTTAATTAAGATAAATGATTATTATTTAATTAATTGTTTTGGAGGGTAATTAAGAATGGTAATTAATTTATAATTGTAACTAACTAAGTGATTTGAGATGAATAAATTTGTAATTTAAGATTGGTATTATCAAATAAGTGTTTAATTAAATTGTTATTAAAAATGCTAAATTAGCTAATCGAAGTTAATTAGTAGTTAATTAATTAAGTAATTAATTAAGAGGTTAAGTGATTAATTAATTGGTTAATTAATTAATGTAATTAATTTTAGATTAATTAATTACTCAATTTAATTAAAAATAATCACTTGTTAATTAATTGAGAAATCACTTAGTGAAGTAATTAATGTATAATTACTATGTGTAATTATAAAGAGGGAATTACTTATGGAAGTAATAAATGAAAAATTACTTAGGGAAGTAATTAAATGGAAGTGATTAAGGATTAATCACTTTTTGTTATTAATTTAAAAAACACAATTAATGGTTTGTAATTAATTATTATTAAGTAAGCAAAAATTTAAAAGTGATTAAAGAAATAAATCTGATTTAATTAGAAATAGGATCTAATTAATCTTGCTTATGAATGAGTGGGTGATATTACTGATATGAGGTGTTTGTGAAATGATATGTTTATCTTGAATAGTGATTGTGTGGTTATCTGTCGATGATGAATTGTTGTTTAAAAGTTGATACCTTGTATTTAAAGATTGAACTTTGTTTCACACGAATAATTTGGGTTAAATGGTATTGAATTCGAAGAGATCGGGGTCGGTTATTAGTAAATACCCGAACCCACTTCAAATTTGTAACCTACAATGATTCTTTATAGATTGATATATGCTATCAATAGGCCGGAATGGAATGATTTAAATGACTATACTATTTAAAACCAAGTGAAGATTATTAGTAATTGATTTGTGAATATAAGTGTTGGCTATAACTGATAATGAACTCGTAGTGAAGTACGAGTTACCTGGGGTTTTCTTTTATGATTTGAATTTAGTATTTCGAATTATATGGGTTTACTCATGCTGGTTTTCAACCTGACCCAGGTGTTACTTTGATGTAATGCTCGGGTCAGACCGAGTATTACAACTTGACAGGTAAGGACGTTTTGGAGTTCAAGAGGGGAGCTGGATGGCAAGAACGTATGGAGTGTTTTCCACTGCGTAGATTATTGTTGATTATCTGGGACATGTTGTTTTAAACCGTCCAGTGTTTTGTAAAGATTGTAACTCTGATGTATAAAAATATAAGTGTACTGATACAGTTCTTCTTTGTAAAACTGTTATTTATGTAATATTATATTTTGATCCGCTGCGAATGTAAGGTTTCTGTGACTTGTTTCTGTTTCTTCTTCTTTCTCTTTCTACTTTTCCTAACTATCTGGAATTTTTGGAATCGAAATTTCCGGACTGTTACACTTCTTCTATAAATTCTGCTCTATTTGCTTATTAACTTATTCTAAGTCTTTAAAATAAGCCTATTATGTTATGCCTACAATATTTGTTTATTAACTTAGTATAAATCTTTAAAATAAGCCTCTTCTATTATCTATGTTATATTTTCTTATTAACTTAATTCTAAGTTTTAAAATGAGCCTCTTTTTGTTCTTTCTGCTTAATTACAACCTCCGTTGTAATTTCCCTCTTATTCTGTTTTCTTAGTTATAACTACTAGTATAAACTTGCTCGCAAATGTCAAATTTTCCTAATTCAGTCTATATTCTTTTCATTACAGTTCTTCTTATTTACATCTAATTTTCTGTAAATTTAATATTCCTATAATTTAATCTATACTACTAAATTGCCCTCTTTTTATTATTTTTATTCAAGCAAAAAGGAATAAAAAAGAACTAAAATTTACAGGTTGAATTCTAACGTAAAACAGATGTAAATAAATTACAAAGAAGTGTAAATAACAGTAAATAACTGTAAATAAATGAATAAAATAGCTAAATAAAAATATCTGAACAAAATAGACTGAAAAGAACATTAAAAATTAACTGTAAACAACTTATATAGAAGTGGTCTCAAAATTGCAAAAAAACTACAACTATTGAAAACCATATTATTTTAAATTACTTAAAAATCTAAAATAATTACTTTAACACTCACATGTGGTCCTAAGCTTTTTTCCTTGGCGTTCCTGGATCCACTTACAGGGTATAAATATTTTAATTAAAAAGATCTCCTCCTCGAAAAAATACTCCTTTTAGGGTCCAGCCTCAGCAATGAACCCAGATAGAGAAATTATGAATGAGAAAAATAGCTAGGCCTAGTGTCTTATTTAAATTGTCGATCACAGACCATTGGATTTGAAGATTAAATCTAGCGCAACCACGACATTGGCTCAATAGGTACCGTCGGATGGAAGCACAGACGCACGAGATGAACCTAAAATAGCAAAAAATGCACACGGGTCGACCTACCTATCGACCCATCACTTGCTAGGGTCGACCTTAGGGTTGACCCAGCTATGGTGAGGGTCGACCTTAGGACCGACCTTCACTATATATATATATATATATATATATATATTTTCTTTCTTATTTTCTCATTTCTTCATTAATTCATATCTTCTACGTACTAGCTTGAATTTTGACGTTCTATGTATGTAAATTGACCAAAAAATTATCACGGACACAATGGTGCAACTACCGTGGCTCAATTCTGATAATTTTTCAAAGTTATTTTATCATTTAATTAATTTTTTAATTAATTGCTATAGCATAAATTTCAGTTTGTTACGTCTACCGAAATGTCAGTTTGATCCGTTTACGTAAATCAGAACATATCTAATATCCTTAAAAGCTAAGGATAATTGAATGCGATTTTGTAAAGAGTTTGTTATGATATTGTAGTAAGGGTTTTGTTTTGAATGGTTTGAACATTCAGAAAGAATAACAAATGTATAAGAGCAGATATGATTTAAGGTACAGTTAGGATGAAGAGAGTGAATAGTCATGTCTGCTTTATACAGAAACAACATAAATGATAATTGTAATAATAGTGATTGATACCTAACATTAGAGGTAGAAATGAGATTTATATTCCAAAATGTAATTTGTATAGAAAATTGTTTTCTATGAGATTTATTTCTTTGAGTTCAGGATAATTGATCAAAGAACTTTCCGCTGTAAACTAGTTACAGTATATGATAAATAAACTATATTAAGTGAATGTTGGACCTCCAAATTTAATATGCTATTAAAGTAATGGCGGAAATAGTTGGAGCATGCTATATATCAATTATTGATTTCATCATATTATGAAAATTGTTTTCTTACCGAACTTTATTTATAAAATAATGACTATTTTTCGGTATCGACTGAGAAATAGGCATAGCTATATTTCAGTATGAATATTATGAACATTTTTATGAAATAAAAATATAATGTGGTATTTTTTATATAATAAAAGTGATGCATTGGAAAATACAGAAGTATCTAATATTATTTACAATTATTTTTGAATTATTGACTAAGCCATAGTTTTGAGAAAAAAGTTTTATTATATGATTTTGAATCATACGATACTTATTAATTATATCTCAAACAATTGAGGGCTATGCACCCATTCAGTGGGAGCATCATTACAGTTGATGAACTCTTCAGATTGATACGTACAGATGTATACAGTTGTAATTCTATTAATACCAAAATGTTTCCATGTACTTCATTATATCCACTAGTGAGTTATCACAGATGTGGACATGTGTATTTTATTCACATGTAGTATGTCTATGGTAAGCTTATAAAGTATAAAACAAAGTAAATAAAATAACATGCAATAGAAATGATTTGATTTGATCGAATGAGTGAGTATATTGGAAAAGGTTCTGATCACACCTAAAAATGAATAAAGGTTCAATCTCAAAAGTCATTCCTCCACATGATACATGATGATGCATTGATTTGTAGTAATCGAACTTTGTCGGACAATGTACGATTAATTATGAGTGAAGTTGAGTTAGTTTCTTTCTATAAGGTCATGTACTTAAGAGTAGCACACAAAGTTAATATTATTTCATCTAAATAACTACCTACAAAACCACACAAGACGAGGGTTATAAGAAACCCTAACATGTCCTAGGCCAAGGACTTGCTGGGTTGTGCAAGTCGAAAGATTACATGTAATAATTATTCATGAGGGATCTTGTATGAATCTCCATAAAAGAATTTTTGAAAGTCTCTCATTAGACGACATATTTATGTTTTGAACATAAATTTTGTAAACTAAAATCAAATACATTTTATAAGTACAGAAAATCATAAAACTTTTATGAATACCTATTCTATTGCATTGAGAAACAATTGTTGTTGCAAGAAATACCAACTTCATTATGAAGAAATTTCTTTGAGGAATATTGGTAGTAAAATAGAATTAGATACGATCCATGGATAGAACTGATTAGATGAGATGAAATGAAATTAACTAACGTAAAAGAACATAATACATTAGAGTGTCTAATAATTATTCTCACACATTGAAGAGAAACTATGAGTTTCTTATCAATGTCGATAATATATAATCCTCGATTGTTTAAACCATTGCAAGTGTTGACTCTATCATATGGTATGATACACAAATCTGAAAGAATTCCATGTACGTTATCAAAATATGATTTTGCTAGTTGTAACCTAAAGGATGTGATCCATCGGCCGTGATTGTGTCTTTGTGAGCAAGACCAATGTGGTATGAATTAAATGAGCGATGTTGAGAAGAATAATATCGCAAATTTCAAATGTTGAAATTAGCATAATAGATTCGGTATTCAACACGATCAAGTTAATTCAAATTTACTCACAAAATTACCACTTGATATGAATTTATATTTGGTACGTATGTATGAAACCGAAATTCTATATAATGATTTGGAGTAAACAGCTTACACATAATAACCAAAATGTCTCAAAGTTAGTGGGAGTGATATTGAGTTTATGAGTCTGTGGATATAATCCAAGAAATGGTAGAAAGTGTCATTCTATAAGTATCAAAATTAAACAATTATTTTAATAGAAATATCAAATAGTTTGATTTTCAATCAAAATGCAGAGGAAGCATGTGTTCATAAGAAAGAACATTAAAAGGTACACCGATATTTATAAACTATAAGTAAAAAAATACGTTGTTGATTTTAAATGACGTACTTGTGTCAAAATCAACCTTAGTTGTTTTAATGCTCAATTATGGATTGTAAATGATGTCTTTTATAGTGAGTATTAAATTGGGAATGTCTCAAATCGATATGCAAAGACATCTTATTAAATTTTTTGCAGTCAAGAGTTGGGTTTTTCAGATAGTAGATATCGATCCAGTAGCTTTCAGCTTTCTCATTGGAATTCTTTGGAGACTTTGGATATTGAAGCCTTTGGTTAAGACAACTGACCTTGCTTAGCTTGGTGCAACTTGATGGTGGTTCGAGCTATCTATGGAAATTATTGATATTAGTGTTTCAAGTTCTAGTTGTTTCCGCTGCTAGTTCATTAGTGTTTCCACTGTAGCATTTCATTGTATCTCTGATATTGATCATTGTTGTATATTTGGATATTGTATCATTGGAGTTGTATATGATATTCATTCTTTTCTTCCGTTGTTTTGTTATACTTAATGTGTTATAAGCTCCGGCGAGCCAGATTCGACGTTTGAATCTGCGGCATTCGAGTAACATATGAGATGAGTTCTTTATGCATTGGCAATAGAAATTATCATACATGTTAGGTTGTCTATGAGATCGTGATTTTTTTGTGCATTTGATACATAAAGAAAATATCAAATCCAAATGATATCACTAAATGGTTGTTTGAAGTATTTTCATGTATTTATGCAATACTAAAGAATTATTTACAGAAACAAAAACACGTTATGAAGGAGTGTTTGGACTTAAACTTCATAAGTTATGTTGAATATAATATGTCAATAATAAATTTAAGTTAAGAATCTTTAAGTTGGAAATGTTCCAAATGAAAGACCATGGCTAATTCAATGAAAATGGCTAAGTACATCACCTAGAATAGTGCCACAATAAAAACAATGTATATAAAAATATAAGTGCACAAATTTATAAGTGCGCCGATTCCAAATATTTAGAATCTTGTAACATTGTTATGTGACAGCAATGTCGCAATATAGTTCATAACAGAACTTAGAGCTCACTAGAAGTCGAGATACATACTCTGATTTATTCCACATGATAAAATAATTTATCACCACCGAAGAGAGTTGACCGATAGAGTAGATAATTAAAACAGAATAGCATACCCATTCACAAAGAGACCGGCCTAATTGGTTTTGTGAAACCCATTGGAGAAGTTGGAATAAGATTCCATAAGTGACCCTAAGTGCAAGTGGGAGATTGATAAAGTTAGGAGTATGCCTTATGTGTAATTATGTAGTTTATCACATATATCTAACTCATTGACCAATCTTATTCAAAATAAAGATATTTTCTTTCTATTATATACTTGATATTATATGGTTATATCAATTAATCAATTTAATTAGAATATATTTAATAGAAAATCCATAAATGGAATGTTTTGTGATAGTAGTTACAAAGTGTTACAACTGTGAGTGTTTTATCACAATGAAACACATACCATTTTAAATGTTCCTAGTCTAGATGCATCAAGATTGATATCGATGTACCTGCTGAGGCTAGAGTAAATAACGCTCTTCAAATGTTGGGCATTGTATTACTCATGACTGTTGGGGGTACCAAAGGGTTACATAATAATAGTTATTGGATAACTATGAAATGACTCACACAATAGTTTTATGTTGGTTAATACAACTTAGGTCAAGTAGAGAATATCGACGTGATTAATTTACACGGTTCTCTCGACTTAAGAATATAATTGATCTTCAATGTGGAAACTCCGCTTTAATTATAGTTAAATCATGGCGCGACGTCCATCGAACGACTATAGTTGGGTCAAGTGGATGCATTGGAAGTGAAACACTATTCATGAGAGGATTCGTCCCCTCACTTATATGAGGTTAGCATCACGGTCAACTGAAGTCAACTCAAAGTTAAAGTCTCTGGCTAGAGCATTCCGGTTAATATTAATTGTTATTATTGAATAAAAGACTTTGTGTTTGGACTATAAAGTTGAATGTGGATGATATTGAAATTTTAATCATTACCAAATTCCATAAATCTAAAGTGACATAGTTATGAAAAAAATAATTGTTATTATTAAGTACCAATAATAAGTAAAATTGGATTTTACCAAAAAACGCGTAAGCTACAAAATTCGGCAAAAATGTCACGCCACTTGCTAAGTGACATGTGAACGTTAATATACGAATAGTTTGATATTAATGGCTGATTGAATTTACACCTATAAATCGTACAATTGTATGTTGAATTCTCTGAAAAACAATATGATTTAATTAATTTATAAATGTTGTAAATTAATTAAATTAATTGATGTTTGAGAAATATTAATTATTATTTATATGATGTATGGAAGTTTTTTATAATTATTTTAATGCATTTACAAAAGTTATATTTGCGCGCATTGGTTATACTATATCAGTGTAATTTAAAGATAATTGCATGAAATGATTTATGGAAATTTTATGTCATTTAATGACATGATTTAGGGAAATTTTATATCATTTGATGACATACGTGTAAAGAAAGGATCGGAGAGAGAGAGAACCAATCAAGGGAACTAATTAGGGTAGTTTTAACTAAAGAATGAGAAAGGTTTGAATCATTCAAATAAAACATATTCCCTAATTCATTCTGTTCATACAATTCATTTTCTTTCTTATTCATTCTTTCTCTTTCTCTCCTTCTAAATTTTCATGGAAGAAAACAAAAAAAAAAAATCAAATTTCCAAAATCTTTTAACTTCAAATAAAAACATAATAAAAAAAGTGTTCATCTATCTCTAGCAAGGATAGGAGGGGATCTTGAAGATATGGGGAGATATTATCATTCACGGGGTGATTTCTAAGCAACATCCTAAGGGGAATTCATTTTCAAAGAATGTTTCAAGGCTTTTAGTAATAAGGTCCTTGCAAAATCTGGAGGTTGATTTATGAGTCTGGGAGTTTTGATTCATCGTTCAAGGTGTTATTTATTGGCTACATCAAAAGCTAATATTTAATTAAATTCACCTATATATCCATATGATTAATATAATTAGATTTCTTATGATTCACTTCATGTTGCAATTTTTCATCCTGTAACGTGTAAATTAAATATGTCTTATGCTTAGTTTGATAAATCATGTTTAATTTATTGTTTTTATTTAGATCTATGTTTGTTCAGCAATTCCTTTTAATGTATGTTTATGCTAAATTGACATGTTTTTAATCTTATCTAACTTCTAAAAAATTATCTTCATTTTCTGTATTGTTTAGATCTGTAAATTCTTATCACAAATTTACATATGTCTACGTTGTTCAAATCTCTTTTATTTTATTTTAGAAACTAATGAAATTGAAAATTGATATTAAATGAGATTTTGTGTATACAATGATGTAACATTCATTTATTCAATTGCTAATGAATTACATATATGTTACGTTGTCTTCCATTCCATGAAATTGATCTTATTCATATGTTAAATTTGTCTGTACAATTGTTTCACTCTTTGTTTTTTTAAAGGAAAACTTTGATTTAAGATTATTGAATGGGCTATAGTGCAAATTATAGCTCTTTGTGGTGTTCTATATTTAAAATTTCATGTACCAATAGTTTTTAAATATATATGTATGTATATATATTTACAACTATTATGAATGTTTGTGTATATTTCAGTGATAAAATTTAGATAACATAAGCCTGTAAATTTGATTAATAAGTAATAAAATGTTATTTAATATATCAACTATCATAGTTAAATAGGGCAAGAAATAAATGGTTTCCTTTTTTATATTCTACCATATCTTCTCTTTATTGATTGAACAGGGTAAGAGAGGGAAAGAAATGAAATGTTTCCCTCCTTTTATATTCTGTCATTATTTTGTGACGACCCACCTCCTCGATCCTCGAAAATCGGCACTAATACATCCTCCGTATTCATGTGCTTCAAATCCAAGTGCTGAAGAGGTGGATTATTATGGGTAAGAAAGAAAATAAAGATAGAACAGAAAATCGAATCTCGCATGAATGGAATAACATATGTTTTGACATATAATTTGTAACGACCCGAAATTTTCGACCTTGAAAATTCGAAACTGATACGTTCACAATAAAAGTGCCTAACAATCGAATGCTGGAATTTCTAGATTGTTAGAGAAAAGAAGAAGAAGGAAGAAAAAGAACAGGAAACAAAAGCATCACCCATTCGCACCAGATTAAATATAATAACAAATAATAGCATTTATACAAAGAAAGCTGTAATTGTCAATTTTATAATAATACGTCAAAGTTACAACCATACACAAATAGACTAGACAATTATATCAACCTATCCAAGACTACTATCGAATCAAACTCTAATACACAGTGGAAAATACTCCATACGTTCCTGCCATCCAGCTCGTCATCTGAGTTCCAGAATGTCCTAACCTGAAAATCTGTAATACTTGGTCTGACCTGAGCATTACGTCAAAGTAACACCCGGGTCAGGCTGGAAACCAGCGTGAGTAAACCCATTTAACATAAAATACTAATGTATAAAACTTATTTAATACCCGGGGTAACTCGTACCTCACAACGAGTTCTTAGCTTGATAAAACCAACACTTATCTCACAAACAATTTCTAAGTACCCTTGCTCAGTTTCAATGGTCCAGTTCACTTAAAATTATTCCATTCCAGCCCATTGATTTCACAAATCAATCTGAATTATCGTAGTGTGTAGATCGAAGTGGTTTCGAGAATTTACTGATACCCGATCCCGTCTCTTCGAATCCAACGTTATTATCAATCCAAGTTGTTTAAGGGAAAATAATTCAATTCGTATTCAGAGTAACATATTCACATAGCGATTCTATTACAGATAGATAATTCATATTATCAAAGTTCAACCTAAACATATCATCTCACATAGCATCACAATTCACATATCAGAGATATCAAATAATCCAAGGCATTCAGTATCATTCAATCATCCATAAGCAAGATTAATTAGTCACACCATTTCTAATTAATTTAAATAAATTTAATTAATTACTTCAATCACTTTTAATCCTGCTTACTTAACATTAATTAATTACAAACCAATTAATTAATCATCATTTAATTATCATCTTTAATTACATTAAGTAATTAGCCTAAAAAAATCCTTTACCATTCACATTAACCCTTAATTTCTCTCATTAATTTAATTATACCATAATTAATTACATTAATTAATGATCCTTTAATTACTTTATTAATTACACTTTTAATTAATTACATTGATTAATTAATCCCTTTAACTACTTCCATTAATTAAATATTTTTTAATTAATTGACCTTTAATTACTTAGATTAATTAACCCTAAATTAATTAAGTAATTACTACCCGTAATTAATTAAACTGATTTATTATCTTAATTTAATTAATTAATGATCTTAGTTAATTAAGTAATTATACTTTAATTACTTTTATTTATAAAACCTTAATTAATTAAGATAACCATTTATCTTAATTTATCCCTTACTTAATTTTTATTTAAATCTTATTTAGATTAAACGTTGAAATTAATTTATCACTAACATACAAAATTTACTTAAGACCCTTATGACTTATTCAGTACATTTATCTTAATTACTTACTTAATTATAACTCTTTATTTTGAAAACACTTAAAGATATAATTAAATAATTCACTAAAATATTCAAACTAAATCAACTTAAATTCAAAACAGATTTATCTTCATAATCTAAATTTTGGAAAATTTTTGAATAACTTGATAAGTACTTTATACTCGTAGACTTGATTACTAGCTAGCTTTGAAAATTTTGTCTTTGTTTTTACAACTAAGCCATGTTTTCTTAAAAAACTTGGTTAACTATTTTACTTGAAAACTTAGTTAAATAACAAAAGAAGTCTTGGGTCAAACTCAAAGATTCCTAAGCCAACCCCCTTCTTCCCGCTACAATTTCCATCAAAATGACTCACGATCAAACCGAGCAGAGCCTTCTTTTCCCTAGAGCATCCCATCTCTTCTTCTTCTGCAACGGAACAACATCCCAGACATACCAACCCTGTACACCGTGCACATGCGCTGCCGTTCTGATCACCTCCGACTATCGCCGCGATCACCCCCAAGTCATCGACGACGCGCTCAATCGCTCTGACCACCCAGACTATTCCAAAACCCCTTGAATCGAAATATGGAACTCGACCTCAAACCTAGGCTAGAATCCATCGTCTATCGCACATAAGCCCAGCCACCTCTGTACACCTGAGGCCTTGAAATTTCGTCGGCACCATCGCCAGAGTTCACCTTTTCTTTTCCCCTCATATCGCAACCTGCAAACACCCCTTTGACGCCGCAGTTCAACGAAACCCGCACCCCATCAAAAACTACATCCCAAACCATATTTCGACCCCTAGCCGCCGCCACGGTGGCCAATAAAACCAGCGACCATTTTTACTAAACTCGCCAACTTCCATGCTACCTCCAGCAACCAATTTGACCACCCAAACCTTGCTGATCAATCGAAAATGCCCTAAAACCAAATCACGATCAACTTGAAATTTCTCTCGAAGTTCTATCTTAAAAATCATGATTTTATTTTTAAAAATCATAATTTTCGAAGATAAATCAGATCATATACATGAACCCACAAATTATTTAAGTCGAGGTTTTTAATATATTCAAGTTTTACTGTAATTTTCCTTTTTGTTAAAACTGCCATCAGATTCCACCTTGAAAATATTTTTGAACATTATTTCTTGTTAATTCTAATAAATTTTGTTTAAACATCAGAGTCTAAAGAGAATTAGGGAAAAGCAGTTAACTTTTGAACCTATTTCAAATCTGTAAAATCAAGAACAGGGCTGATGAACTAGAACACAGATATGTGCACAATATCAACATACATATATACATTCATTCAACTTTAAACAATCATGCAAGCATATAATTTCAAGGATCATTGCATGCATCGGATCACAGGTAAAATTAAGCTTTTGAAATTTGTTTTACTCACAGTTATTTGAAGAAACAGAGAACAGTTTTGATCTGGAACTTGATCTGTTTGATTTGAAACCAAAGCTTGATTGTTGAATTTGAATCTGATATGGAATCTTGTTGTTGAGATGTTGGAATAGCTTGCTTTGACCTGAACTTAGTTTTTGATCAGACTTAGGATTGAATTTGAAAAAGTTTTGTTTGCAGATTCTATTTCTTCTCTGGTTTTGTAATTCAGATTTATAAATTTGTTCTTTTATATAGAAAATGAAGTGATGAGGTAAGGAGATGTATATATAACTTGTTTTAATTTTATTCATTATTTTTGAAAATAATAAAAAGACAAATGACACTTGTATTATTTGCATGCTAATTTACTTACAAATGTTAATACATGATCTTATTATCTTACACTTGTTAATTTACATAAATTTATTAATTTTTTTATATGTTTTCATATTATATTTATATTTTTATGTTTATATATTTCCAATAATACAATTTCTCTTATGTTTATATTACTTAAGGAAAGACATACAAACCTAATTATATACTATTTAATTAACCATATATATTAGCATTAAAATGTAAAGTTTTCAAATCCAATTTATTTTTAAGATTTTGTTTCTCTTTTTCTTTTGAATTCCAATCCAGAATCCTCCTTACAATCTATTCACATATATTTACATAAACAGATACCTATTTATTTGTTTTGAAAAGAATAGGTTTTGGCACTCTCTAAATGATTTTAAAATCAAACATATATAAATAATAGTTATCATATTTTATTTTGTTATAAAATGAAAATATATTAGAAGATTATCAAAACTATTTATTTTCAGATATATGTACTCATTTATTTGTTCAACTAGTAAAAATCAGTATTTCAATAGTTATATTTTCAATTATCAGAGGTCCAAATATCCGGGTTATTACATTCCTTCCACTTTAAATCTTTTCATCCTTGAAAAGAACGAAGCCAGAATTTTAATACAATGATTATTATCAGCTTGTATTACTCTTTGACCATTTCAATTATAGATCCTTTATTTAAGAATTTTCGAAACACTTTAAAATATATATAATATTACCAAAACAGTTTTATAAGAATACTTTATATAACTCGATGTTTTCACAAGTCCATCCTTGTTCTTAAGAAATTCAGACATACGTTGATCAGGCGTAGGACTGAAAATCTATAAGTACTTGGTAAACCTGTTTTCAACACCCAGAGAAATACATGGGAAAACGTTTCGTTGAAATTATAGAAAACATTTTTTTTAAACAGAGGAAACAACTTTGGTAAGAATGCTCTGGAAATCATCACCCCCTCCATGGTCGTTGTGATGACCCGGAATTTTGGGCAATATCAATTTAATAATCTGTATTAAAAATTAAACTGATTTGATAATTGTCTTTTATAATTTAATTTAAATTGGAAAATTTTTCTTTTTAAAGGAAATAAATATTTGAATTGATTTAATATTCTTCTTTTAATAAATATTTAACTGGTAGATTTTATCTTTTTAAAACTAATAAAATGTTTTCTATTGATAATGAAAACATATTTGTATATATTGTAAATAGATAGCTTTGTTTTAAAATTAACAAATAAAGCATATTTTCTAATTCTAATATTTTTGATAATTTAGAAATTATGATTTATTTAATATTAAGCTTTTTAAACCTATTTAATAAATAACTATATGGTTAAATACTAAAGGAAATTGTTTAATTGTATAAATTTATTTTAGCTTTAGTTAAATTTAAATTAATTAACAAAATGGTTTGTTTTATTTTATTTTTAAATATAGCTTGATATATATGATTTGAAATATATATAAGTTTAAATTACAATTTTACAAATGATACATTAATACATATAAAAAAAGCAATTTATAACAAAATGATAATTTCTTTTATAAATTATTTTAAATTGTTGTTTTAAACAATATTAATAATTTATTGTTTTTATATATATAGATATAAATAGATTTTTAATAAAAATAGAATTTTTTATTTTCAAAATTTAAAAGTGTAGTTACATATGTGTGTGTATATATATATACATATATATATATATATATATATATATATATATATATCTTGATTGGATTTTAGAATTTAATTTGAATTTGAATTTAACTTTGAAATTCAAAACACAGACATTCTAAAAATATTTGGATAAGATTTTATTTATATATAATTAGTTTTATTACATTTTCTTTAAAAAGAAATTCATATATACATTTACATAAGAATAAATAAATTAAGTAAAGCTTTTATTTAACATTTAAAATAAATAAAATAATACATAAGACATGTGTTGATATATTAAGTAATCATAGTAACATGTGTTGAGTAGATATTAATTCAAGATGACAAATGTTAATATATTAGACATATGTCATTTTTTTCTTTTATTTAAAATAAATCACTTTAGCCTATTTAAACATACCCTTCTTCTCTTCAATTCTTCTTTTTCTATTCTCTTTTCAAAAACTTACGAAATCTTCAGCCTGAACCAAATCCTCATAAGCAATCTAATTATCAATGTCCCTCAAATTAGAAAACAAGTCGGGTAATCATCCTCCTCAAAAACTAGAAACCAATTTCAAAAAAACCTATGCAAATTTTCTCAAAATACAATCTGTAAATCAACTCCTTAAATGAGGAATTAGAAATCAACAAACTGTAACTCATTTTTGAAAAAAGAACAAAGCCTGCAATTCTTTTTCAACATCAAAACCTGAAGCATCAAGGCCTGTTTCTTTTTCAACCTAAGATTTGATCAAGCAAGTAAACCTAGAAAATTGTCTGAAGCAAGCAAGCTCAAAATCAAATCTTCAGTCATCTCAGCATATTTCAATAAAAAGCATATTTCCAGCAAACTAAAGTTTTAAAAAAAAGTATAAAGTTGTTTTCAAAACAAAAGGCTTGGTTCTTCATCATGTCTGGTGAGTAACATCACATTTTAAAAATTTAAGTATATGAAATCCGTTGCATGTTCATATCTGGAATTAGTATGTTTCAATATATATATATATATATATATATATATATATATATATATTGGTGAATTTCTGTGTATATATGTGAATAAATGGATGTGTACTTGGCTGTTTATCAATGATTTAATTGTTCTTAGTTTCAAAGCTAAGAATACAAACAAAATTATTTTTTCTTGATCTAGCCTTGGTTTGAATTTTAGACTTAAACAAAACTGGTTTGTTTTCATCATAAATTTTAGTTTTAATTTTTGTTTAAGTTAAGACAAATTTGAAATGGCTCTGGAAATAAGAACAACAGAGCAAGATTAATATAAAGTGAAATTTAAACATCGTGATTCAATTTTTCAGGCTTAGGATCTGAAACATCATATAAAAACATGATTTTTTAAACTAAAATCATAATTTTTAGTTTGCGGATGAATGAGCAGTTCTGGTTTGACCAGAAATGGTGTTTTGGGATAATTCTAATGATCTCGATGGTCTGGAAGGTTGTAATCTTCAGTGATGGTAGTGGAATAATCGGGAAGTAAAGGAAAAATATCAGGAAGGCGATCAAGGGATGGTGGCGATGGTGGTTGATCTTTGAAGTCTGTAATCCTAGTTTGGATAGGTTGGGAATTTTTGATCAACGCGGCATCTCTGGTAGACCGAGCTCCACCAGATTCTGGGTATTGAAAGCTTGGATGTCGGCGAAGTGGTGGCTGGAGCTTCTGACATTAGGGTGGCCGGAGAAGCGAGCGCATGACGATTCCAGGTTCTGATGTTGTTCCAGTTTTCGGTTTTTATGCTCGATTTTGATTTCGAGTTGATGGTAAAGTTCTAATGGTCGTAGTCGGATCTGGGCATGATCGTCGACATGTGGGGATCGTCGTGGATGGTCGGATGCAGTGAAACCTCCGGTGCATGTGCACGGTGCATTTTTGGGTTCTGATGAAGTTTGGAATTGAAGTAGAAGATACTCGAGTTTTTCTCGAGTAGATCGAGTGATTTGCTCGAAGCTTTCCAAGGTTCGACTAGGAGTTTTTGAAGGGTGGCTCGGGTCATTGTTTGTGTTACAGGTTTTCAAACCTGTCTGTTTTAAAATTTTAAAATGAATTTTAAAATGTAAAGCAAAGATTTAAACAAAGTTTTAAATCTAGATTCAGATTTAATTTATATCCTAATTTAAGATAAATAAAGTTTTATCGAATTTAAAATGTTTAAAACAACTTTAAATGTTAAAGTATATTTTATAAAATGTTTTGAATTTAAATGATTGGGTTCTAAACTCTTATATAAATTTCTTTTATATAGATAAGCGTTCTTTAACATTTAATTAAGAGGGTTTTTAAATTGTTTTTAAATTTTGTTAAAATCTAATTTGTATTTAATTTGAATCCTAATTTGAAATGGAATTTAAAAGCAAATTTGGAAGTAAAATGTTTTGAAATATATTTGTGAATGATAATTAAATAATAAATAAGAATAATTTTTTTATCTTAAAGTTAATAAAGACTTAATGATCTGTGATTCATTAAATTATTAAAGTAATTAAAATGGATAATTAATTAATTTAATTAATTAATGATTTGGATTAATTAATTAACTAACTGAGGGTTTAAATTAATTAATTAAAGTTTAAGCTAATTAATTAAGGAATAATTAATTTGTAATTAAGAATTATTAATTAGATAAGATTAGATTATTAATTAATGATTAGAAATTAATAAATCAAGTAATTAAAGATTAATTTACCGTTAAGCACTTAATTAATTAAATAATTAGAGATTAATTAATTGGTTATTAAAGATTAATTAATTTGTAATTAATAATGATTAATATAAGTTTAATTACTTAAGGAAACTAATTAAAGAATTATTAATAGTTAATAAAGATCATTAACGTGAGAATTATTAAATAATTAATTAATGTGATTAATTTTTAATAACTGATTATATTATTTAATTAAAGATAATCATTTGTGGAAATTGTTTAAGTATGTTTACTTAATGAAGTAGTTAAAGGAATTAATTACTTAGTGTATTTAATTAAATTAATGTGATTAGTTTAAGTTAATTAATTAGTTTAACTAATTTTAAATAATCATTGGATGATGGGATAATTATAATTACTTAGTGTAATTTATAAGTATAATTACTTAGAGAAGTAATTAATGGGTAATTACTGATTTAATTAATTGAAGAACGGTAGTGATTTGGGTGTAATTACTTTGTGACGACCGCCCATGACTCCTGCACCAAACGAGGAAATAGTGCGCTGTAAAGAGTGCCAGGCAGCCATGGACAATCATCAAGGTAAGGTAAACACAGAATTGTCTATCGTATTACTCACAACGCATGGATAAAATACAATAGAAAAGTACACATAGTGAAGCTCCATAGAACAGAATCTCTTCATATAAACTCATAATAGTTTGGTACAACAATCTGAAAAGTCAATACAACAAGCCTCACTACATAACACTCAGAGAATCATACAAACAGCGGAACATCCAGTACATATAGTAAGAAAACAATATGCAAAAGCCTCCAGCTCGTCTTCGTCATCAACAACGTTGGTCACTAAGAACAGCAACTGTCACCTGCTACCTAGTCTGCCTATCCCAAAACGGATGAACAACCCAAGGTAATAAGAGTTGAACATAAAACCTTGAGTCAGACAAAAGTCCTAGTGAGCAGTAAATCAACTATCAAACATACCAAAAGAGCAAAAAGGGTAAAAAGGAATAGGAACCCAACCATCCCACTCCACCTCTTTCTACAGTGATAGCCCCCCAGACACACTAAGCAGAAACAACATAGCAAGCAGACAATTAAAGTAAAGCAATTATCACTCGGGTCAAGGTCGATGTTTTCCAAGCACAAACACACAAGGCCTAAACAAAGATCAGATAAGCACCCACAAAACATCGCTCTTGAGACCGAGTGACGATACAACCAAAGCATCCAAACATCCATGACTCTGGCTATCACTGTTATCATTGCCTCGATATCACCGTTAATTGAATGACCGGCTCATTATTTCATCCGTCCGTCAAGGGCTAATGGTAACCCCGGTTCTAGACAGAACTCCGCACGTCGTCGTGACTCGTGCCTAGGACTATCGAATTTGCCCAGAGTACTAGACCAGTAACTATTAGTCTTGGGACTATCGAATCTGCCCAACGTACTCTTGCTTTGAGTCTGCTAGAACCTTCAACAACGATGAGATCTCAGCCTTCTAGTCATCCTCCTCGACGACTATTTCCATACTAGCTCAAGCGCCTCTCGAGCCAACCATTATCAAAAAACTCGAACCATTTCACCGAGTTATCAACATGCTTGGGATGATCCCGTCTGGATTAAACCAAGGCTATCTCACATCATGCTTTGCTTCATCGCATCATAGCAAAGTCCCATCTCAATATCATGCTTTAGCTCATCGCATCATTGCAAAGTCCCATCTCAATATCATGCTTTGCCTCATCGCATCATAGCAAAGTCCCATCTCAATGGCAATTTCGTAAATAAAGAGTCCAAATCTAACAAGCATGAATTCTAAGTAATATCTTGATGAATGAACTAACATAGGTTAACATGTAGTAAAATGGATATCAAGACTTTATGAACAATGGATCTACATGCAGACTTAAGGAAAATGCATGAAATCACTATCTTTAACACACAAACAAGCCACTGATCCAATATACTCCTTTGGGTCCGTGTGAGAGATAACCACCACTCATCGAATCACCTAAATACTTCAAAAGCAACTAACTTCAGATCTGGACAGCAAAGGATCTAGCTTGATCCGACAAGATTCCGATTCAAACGATGAAATCTCTCTTCAATGGATGGAGATCTTCAACTTTGGCTCTTGGATCTTCGATCTTGGATGGATGGAAGGAAGCACGGGATTAGAGTAGAGAAAAGAAGTGAAGAAGTGTTGTAGTCGAGCTCTCAAAATAGCAGCACTTCGTCGCTTCAAAATCCGGATCCCAAAAATGAAGATAGGCACTTCTATTTATAGGCCAAACCCATGAGTCGTTCGCCCCTATGAGTCGTTCACGACTCATCAAAGCCCACGACTCACGACTCATCAACCCACGGCTTAACAACATGCACGACCTAACTCCTTAGGCCTTCCTGCGACCTACGACTTAACTACACACACGACTCAACACTTAGGTACGACCTAACGACTCAAGCCCATACGACTTACGACCTAACACACTACCGCACTTCTTCCTAAGTCCTAAGTCCTAAGTGGTTTGGACGACTCAACGACTTATGACTCAACGACCTTAGCCTTATCTCGTCCACGACCTAACTACAAACACAGGGTCTCACGACCTAAACTCCAACGGCCTAAGCCATCTCCCTTAAGCCGTCCAACCAACCTATCTCCCTCTTAGGTCGTAACCCGTTCAATCTCCTAGGTCGCTACCCTCCTTAAGTCGCTAACTACCTTAAGCCGTTAACTCGTTCAACCGACCCATCTCCTATACCACTATCCCTTAGGTCGTTTACTAACTTAAGCCGTTCTCCTAAGTTGTTAGCTCCCTTAAGTCGCTCAAACCCCTAAGTCACCAACTTCCTTAGGTCGGTCACTACTATGAGTCGTTCACCCCTATAAGTCGCTCCACCGACTCATGCTACAACACGACCTAAGCTTCCACAAGACCCAACTTCTGGACGACTTAACTTCTACATGACTTAAGCTCCGAATGACTTAAATTCTGAACGACTTAACAACACTAACAACCTAATAACAACGATTCTACGATCCGTAATAATACGGGTCGTTACATTCTCTCCCCCTTAGGAATTCCGCCCCATAAATTCCAAACAAACAAGAGCAACCAAAACTATTCTTCATGCCTACCATCCATAGCAATCAACAAACCATGCATCCAATTACTAGCCTAGCATGCAGAATTCTAAGACTAGAACAAGTTACAAATTCATGAGATGTCACGACACCTTAGGGCCATACCTCGAAGAGTTCAGGATGAGCTGCCTTCATCCTCTCTTCCTCCTCCCATGTACAGTCGTTAACATCATCACTCCATTGTACCTTGAGCAACTTGACTACCTTCCTCCTAAGCTGTTTCGTGTCAGTTTCCACAACACGAAGCGGCTTACGAGGTCTTCTAATAACTGGATCCACTTCCAAATCTTCATAGCTATCAGTAGAAACCACTGTACTTGGGTCGTGCACATACTTCCGTAGATATGATATATAAAAAACATTGTGCACACCCGACATCTTTTCTGGTAATTCCAATTTATAAGCGAGTTTTCCAATTCGCTCAACGATCGGGAATGGTCCAACAAATTTCGGAGCCAATTTTCCTTTCTTCTCGAATCGAATAACATTCTTCAGTGGAGAAATCTTCACAAAAACCATATCTCCTACGTCGAATTCCAAATTCTTACGACGCTTATCGGCCTAACTTTTCTGATGGTCTTGGGCTGCCTTCATTCATCGTCGAATGATCTCTATACAATCCGTAGTCTGTCGAATCATTTCTGGCCCAAGTATTAACTTTTCTCCTGTTTCCAACCAACATGTTGGAGAGTTACACGGTCTTCCATACAATGCCTTATATGGTGCCATACCAATACTCGACTGGTAACTGTTATTGTATGAAAATTCCACCAAATGAAGATGATCTTCCCATGATCCTCCGAAGTCCAAAACACATGCTCCGAGGAGATCTTCCAAAACTCGGTTGACCTCTCTATCTGACCATCTGTTTGGGGGTGATAAGCTGTACTCAAACACAACTTGGTTCCCAAAACTTCCTGGAAGCTCCTCCAAAATCCACTAGTGAACAATGGGTCTCGATCGCTCACTATACTCTTCGGAATACCATGGAATCGAACTATCCACTTAACATACAACTCAGCCAATTTCGATGCAGTCTTGGTTGATCGAACAGGAATGAATCTTGCACTCTTAGTCAATCGATCTACGATGACCCAAATCCCTTCATTTCCTGCTCTGGTTCTAGGTAGTCCATCGATAAAATCCATCGATATTTGCTCCCACTTCCATGTAGGAGCTTCTAATGGCTGAAGCAATCCACTTGGCTTCTTCTGCTCGGCTTTTACCAACTGACAGTTCATGCATTTGGAAATAAAATTTCCAACATCCTTCTTCATACCTTCCCAGTAATAGGTTCTCTTCATATCCCGATACATCTTATTTCCACCTGGATGAATTGTCAGCTTTGAGTGATGACTTTCCTTCAGAACTTCGTCTCTCAATTCATCTATATCGGAAACAACTAGTCGTCCTTGTTTTCGAAGCCAACCCTCTCGATCGACCTCGAATCCTTTATCCTTCTTTGGGTCTAATCCATATTCCAAAACCACGGATAATCTTGACAAGCTTATCGTCTCGCTTTTGGCTCTCGCCAATTCTTTCCACCAGAGTAGGTCTTATCGATAAGTTTGCCAACATCTCAGGTTCCAATTCACATCTAGGCCTGAAGTCAAATTCATCCAAATACTCGAGACTCTTCCATTCTGAAAACATGGCTCCCAATCCTACATGTCTTTAACTTAACGCATCTGCCACTACGTTACCTTTTCCGGTAGTATAGGCTATACCAAAATCATATGATGCTAAAAACTCTAGCCATCGTTGCTGTCGAAGATTCAAATCCTTTTGGGAGAAAAGATACTTCAATGACTTATGATCTGTAAACAACTCAAATCGTACTCCCAATAGGTAATGTCTCCACATCTTCAGAGCAAAAACAATCGCCGCCAACTCCAAATCATGAGTCGGATAATTCCTTTCATGCAGCTTCAGTTGTCGACTTGCATACGCAACAACTTTATCCTTCTGCATTAGCACTGCTCCAAGTCCAGTACCACATGCATCGGTGTAAACCACCATCTCATCATTCCCACTTGGAATAGTCAAAACAGGAGCACTTGTCAGTCGCTCTTTCAGGATTCCAAAAGCTTGTTCACACTTAGCATCCCATCTGAACACTTGGTTCTTCTTCGTCAATCCTGTTAATGGTGCAGCTATCTTGGAAAAGTCTTTGATAAACCGACGATAATATCCTGCTAATTCAAGAAAACTTCTCACATCAGATGCATTCTTAGGTCTAACCCAATCCTGGATCGCTGCCACCTTGGCGTGATCAACCGCTATTCCGCTTCCAGAGATAACATGGCATAAGAACCTCACTTCGCTCTTCCAGAAGTGACACTTCGAAAACTTAGCCCTCAGCTGTTGTTTTCGCAAGATTTCCAAAACAATACGCAAGTGCGTCTTGTGCTCTTCTTCAGTTCTGGAATAAATCAGAATATCATCCACGAACACAAGTACGAACTTGTTCAACTGATCTCTGAACACTCTATTCATAAGATCCACAAAATATGCCGGTGCATTGGTCAATCCAAACGGATTACCAGCCACTCATAGAAACCGGATGGTGTCCTGAAAGCAGTCTTCGGTACACTATCCATTGCCACTCTCAACTGGTGAAATCCCGTTGCCAAATCCATTTGAGAAAACACCTTAGCTTCGTGAAGCTGATCAAACAAGTCATCTATTTTCGGCATTGGATACTTGTTCTTCTTAGTCACTTTATTCAGCTCACGATAATCCACACACAACCTCAACGATCCATCCGCTTTGGTTGCAAACACAACTGGTGCACCGCATTCGGACACACTACGCCGAATGAATCCTTTCTGTAAAAGGTCATCAACTTGCACCTTCAACTCTTGCTGTTCCCTAGGCGCCATCCGCCTAAGAGGCATCACAATAGGTCTGGCTCCCTCAACTAGATCGATACGAAACTCGATCTCTCTATGCGGCGGTAACGCTTTGACCTCGTCAAAGACATCCTCAAATCCATTCACAATAGGCACCGATGACGGTCCATCCTGTGGAACAACCAGCGAATACATGAAGCTCATGAAGACTCCTTCTTCATGCTTACATCGTATCACAACCTTTCGCCCCTCCACATTCTCGACTGTCACCTCCAGCCTCTTACAATCAACCCTTGCCGCATACTTCCTAAGCCAGTCCATACCCAAAATAATTCCGAACCCCGCAAAGTTCAGAACAAAACAATCACAAACAAAAGAACAATCATGACTCGATACAACCAGACCACGGCATACCATACCCAAACAAGACGAACCCCCAACTGGATTAGTCATAACCAATAGTCTATCAACAATATCCGGTTCCAAACCTAACCGCCCTACAAGTTCATTACAAACAAAGGAGTGCGACGCCCCAGTATCAAATAACACTCTAACTGGAACACCACAAATGGAAAGGGTATCTTGAACCACCACACTCTTTCCTTTCTCTTCCTCCATAGGAGCTTTCGAAGACGATGGCACAACCCCCAAAGCATAAGCTTGCACAATCTGCTTGTCCCTTCTCGGTTCTAGACAATTCCTCTTGATATGCCCCAGCTTGTCACAGTTGTGGCACTTCACCGGCACTCTCGGATTCTTACAATCTCTAGACAAATGGCCCTTCTGCTGACAATTATAGCAGGTCACTTCACCCTTCGGCTTCTTCTGGCCATCCTTACCCCTCTGTTGCTGCTGCTTCCTCTTCTTGTTCCCACCTTGCTGTGGTTTAGATCCTTCATTGGTTGCAGCAACAACAGAACCTTCTTTAGGAAACAGATTCTCGTGCCTGAGAGCTTTCTCCACAAGCTTCTCAAACGGATCGTCCAAATGATCCACCAACTGTCTCCCAAGATAACTGTCCAAACCTATCACAAACTTCTCATTCTTCTGATATGGAGATTCAATATATGACCGAGCATACTTGGACAAAGCTTCAAACTCAGAAACATACTCAAGAACTGGTCTTCCACCTTGCTTGAGTTCCACAAACTTCTTGAACAAAACGGATTTCTGAGCTGTAGAAATGAACTTAGCCTCAAATCTAACTTGGAATTGCTCCCAAGTGATCTCTTCCTCCGGAGTATCAATGGTGATAGAGTTCCACCAATCAGAAGCTCTCCCTTGAAGCTGTCTTGATGCGAGCTTCCTCTTAGTTGCATCCACAATTGCCAAATCACCAAAGATCCTTCTACAAGCATCTATCCACCTCTGAACTTCAATGGTTGATTCCGTCCCCAAGAAAACCTTTCCTCCAAGAGAAGTATAGTCTTTGCACAACTTAGCAAAATCCATTAGTTTTGGGGCTTGAACTTGAACTCCAACATCTACCGATGGCCCCGGAGCTGGTATTCTTCTCATGATCGAAGTCATCATAGCCTCGAACATAGAAGCATAATCAATAGCCCCCTCAGCAGCACGACCTACCCTGGCAGCAGGTCTCCCTCTTCGACTCATTCCTAATATTTAAAAGAAATGATTAATATACCTTGAGACACAACTGCATAAGGAGTTCAAATCCTTCTAAGCTACTATATTATATATAGTAATCATCCATAAAAATACAATTACGTCTCTCATACGTAGTTACGTCAGCGAGCGTTGGCTAAAATCGATTAACCAAAGCTCTGATATCAAATGTGACGACCGCCCATGACTCCTGCACCAAATGAGGAAATAGTCGCTGTAAAGAGTGCCAGGCAGCCATGGACAATCGTCAAGGTAAGGTAAACACAGAATAGTCTATCGTATTACTCACAGCGCATGGATAAAATACAATAGAAAAGTACACATAGTGAAGCTCCATAGAACAGAATCTCATCATATAAACTCATAATAGTTTGGTACAACAATCTGAAAAGTCAATACAGCAAGCCTCACTACATAACACTCAGAGAATCATACAAATAGCGGAAAATCCAGTACATATAGTAAGAAAACAATATGCAAAAGCCTCCAGCTCGTCTTCGTCATCAACAGCGTCGGTCACTAAGAACAGCACCTGTCACTTGCTACCTAGTCTGCCATCCCAAAACGGATGAACATCCCAAGGTAATAAGAGTTGAACATAAAACCTTGAGTCATACAAAAGTCCTAGTGAGCAGTAAATCAACTATCAAACATACCAAAAGAGCATAAAGGGTAAAAAGGAATAGGAACCCAACCATCCCACTCTACCTCTTTCTACAGTGATAGCCCCCCAGACACACTAAGCAGAAACAACATAGCAAGTAGACAATTAAAGTAAAGCAATTATCACTCGGTTCAAGGTCGATGTTTTCCAAGCACAAACCCCCAAGGCCTAAACCAAGATCAGATAAGCACCCACAAAACATCGCTCTTGAGACCGAGTGACGATACAACCAAAGCATCCAAACATCCATGACTCTGGCTATCACTGTTATCATTGCCTCGATATCACCATTAATTGAATGACCGGCTCATTATTTCATCCGTCCGTCAAGGGCTAATGGTAACCCCGGTTCTAGATAGAACTCCGCACGTCATCGTGACCCGTGCCTAGGACTATCGAATCTGCCTAGAGTACTAGATCAGTAACTATTAGTCTTGGGACTATCGAATCTGCCCAACGTACTCTTGCTTTGAGTCTGCTAGAACCTTCAACAACAATGAGATCTCAGCCTTCTAGTCATCCTCCTCGATGACTATTTCCATACTAGCTCAAGCACCTCTCGAGCCAACCATTATCAACAAACTCGAACCATTTCACCGAGTTATCAACATGCTTGGGATAATCCCGTCTGGATTAAACCAAGGCTATCTCACATCATGCTTTGCTTCATCGCATCATATCAAAGTCCCATCTCAATATCATGCTTTGCCTCATCGCATCATAGCAAAGTCCCATCTCAATATCATGCTTTGCCTCATCGCATCATAGCAAAGTCCCATCTCAACATCATCATCAAATCTATCCATATGAGCTTCATCATCCTCTTCATATGCCATGAGCAGCTTTCCTTATTCAAGAGCCTTTCCACTTAGCTTTTGAATCATCCTCGACCAACTTGTCCAAATCAAATCATCAATCAACTAATTCATAACAATCAATCAAATCAATCATTAATCCAAGTAATCAATCATTCAAACAAGATCTAAGTAAACAGTTATAACAATATTGGCAATTTCGTAAATAAAGAGTCCAAATCTAACAAGCATGAATTCTAAGTAATATCTTGATGAATGAACTAACATAGGTTAACATGTAGTAAAATGGATATCAAGACTTTATGAACAATGGATCTACATGCAGACTTAAGGAAAATGCATGAAATCACTATCTTTAACACACAAACAAGCCACCGATCCAATATACTCCTTTGGGTCCGTGTGAGAGATAACCACCACTCACCGAATCACCTAAAAACTTCAAAAGCAACTAACTTCAGATCTGGACAGCAAAGGATCTAGCTTGATCCGACAAGATTCTGATTCAAACGATGAAATCTCTCTTCAATTGATGGAGATCTTCAACTTTGGCTCTTGGATCATCGATCTTGGATGGATGGAAGGAAGCAATAGATTAGAGTAGAGAAAAGAAGTGTTGTAGTCGAGCTCTCAAAATAGCAGCACTTCGTCGCTTCAAAATCCGGATCCCAAAAATGAAGATAGGCACTTCTATTTATAGGCCAAACCCATGACTCGTTCGCCCCTATGAGTCGTTCACGACTCATCAAAGCCCACGACTCACGACTCATCAACCCACGGCTTAACAACATGCACGACCTAACTCCTTAGGCCTTCCTGCGACCTACGACTTAACTGCACACACGACTCAACACTTAGGTACGACCTAACGACTCAAGCCCATACGACTTACGACCTAACACACTACCGCACTTCTTCCTAAGTCCTAAGTCGTTTGGACGACTCAACGATTTACGACTCAACGACTTACGACTCAACGACCTAAGCCTTATCTCATCCACGACCTAACTACAAACACAGGGTCTCACAACCTAAACTCCAACGGCCTAAGCCATCTCCCTTAAGCCGTCCAACCAACCTATCTCCCTCTTAGGTCGTAACCCGTTCAATCTCCTAGGTCGCTACCCTCCTTAAGTCGCTAACTACCTTAAGCCGTTAACTCGTTCAACCGACCCATCTCCTATACCACTATCCCTTAGGTCGTTTACTAACTTAAGTCGTTCTCCTAAGTCGTTAGCACCCTTAAGTCGCTCAAACCCCTAAGTCACTAACTTCCTTAGGTCGGTCACTACTATGAGTCGTTCACCCCTATAAGTCGCTCCACCGACTCATGCTACAACACAACCTAAGCTTCCACACAACCCAACTTTCGGACGACTTAACTTCTACACGACTTAAGCTCCGAACGACTTAAATTCTGAACGACTTAACAACACTAACAACCTAACAACAACAATTCTATGATCCTTCGATCCGTAAAAATACGGGTTGTTACATACTTTGTGTAATTAGTGAAAAAGATAATTACTTAGTAAAAGTAATTAATAATTAATTACTTAGTGCGATTAATTTAAGAAGTAATTAATAAAGTTATTTGAAATTAATTAAGTAATGTAATAGATTAAGGGTAATTAATTACTGAATGGGATTAATCAAGAGTGATTAATGAATTTAATTAATCAAAGATTAATTATTAAATATGATTAATAATTAATTAAGAGGTAATTAAGGTATCATGAATTAATTAATGATATAACTAAGGATGATTAATTAAGATTAATTAATCAATAATAAGAGATTATAGAGTGATTAATTAGTGTAATTAATTAAGGATTAATGTAATTAATTATAATTAATTATTTAATGAAGTAATTAAAGGTGGTTAAGGATAATTAATTTGTGAAATTAATTAAAGGCTAGTTACTTGAATGTAACTAAAGGATAATTAATCAAGAGAGATTAATTAAGATGGAATTTGATAATGATTAACTAATTGGATTGTAATTAATTAATGGTTATGTAAGCAAGATTTATGTGATAAAAGTAATTAATTTAATTTACTTTAAATTAATTAGAGATGGAAGTAATTAATTTAATTCATTTTAAATTAATTAGAGATGGTGTGATTATTTAATCCTTGCTAATTTATGGATGGATGTTACTGATTGCCTTGAATGGTTTGAGATCTCAGATATGAGATAAGTGATGCTGTGTGATATGGATGCTTTGTTTGAAATGTGATGATAATGTGAATTATCTATGTTTGATGATAATGTGAATTATCTGTTTTTTGATAATAATGTGAGTTATCTATTTGTGAGATGTGAATTATCTATCTGTGTGTATAAAGATAATAAATTGAACCAAATTGTTTCAACTTTAAAACAACTTGGACCTAAAAGATGGCATTTTAGATTTTGATGAGACCGGGATCGGGTGTGCTACATTACAGCATGATAGGGGGTTCTCGATTCACATTTGGTGGCGAACGGGACTCTTACCCCTACATGTTCCTTTGAGGTAGTATAAGGCTTTGGGTTGGTTACGAGTCAAGAGGCTAGCTGTAAAAGTAAATTCGAGGTACCACTATAAGCTACGGTGGAGAGTGGCCGATGTCGATGGTTGAAAAGCCTAGGTCGTCACAGTTGGTATCACAGCGCTAGGTTAAGCGAATACCTAGGCTTTGGAGTAGTTTCTTTCTTGAGAGAGATTATTTGTAATTTTAAATATATTTATATATACATCTATTTATACCTATTTGATTGGGTTACCTGTTCGGGTTTTCCAATATAATTTCTAGAGGTAGATAGGGTAGTGGTGTGTGTAACACGACTGCCAGTGGTAGGAGTCTGATTGTTGAGGTTGGATGTGTATTTTTCGAGACTGTAGACCTAATACCGTCTCGAGTAAGCTTTGCTGTGGTGAAGGTATCATCAATATCTGAAGGAAACCTTTAAAGGGTTCGAAGTCAATCTTTGAAGTTTGGATGAGTAGGGTTTGGAACTGTCGGTTGGGCAGAAGCGAGTGATGGTATCTTGGCAACCTCAAGAAGTAGTTGCTGTGTGATGAGATGTAGTGACTATGGATGTTTCTGAAAATGTTTCTTTGGAACAGGAGTAAGGAAGTGTGTCTGATTCGGTGATGTGACTGAGTCTAGCAGGATGTTTGTGTTTGAGGTCCGAGTTTCTTGAGGAGCTTTTGGATAGGAAGTCTTTGGCATCTGTGGCAGCAGTGCAGCTCGGAGTGTTATGTATGCCGGCAGGAAGGTTATCTGACTAAGCCGTTTTTTGGAGTTGGAGTTCTGAAGAAGCTGAGTGAATCCTTTTCTTCGATGGATTGGTTAGATGAGTGTAAGATATTCTGATTGGTAAAGAGAGAACAGTTTTCTTGGGATATTAGACTGGTTTGATCGCAAAAGTGACTTGCGATGGATGAGTGTTCTCTTAGTTTGTCAGAGATTTCTCCGGATATCTTCAAAAGGTCAGAAGTTTGCCTTTGCATCTGGAGATTGAGTTTTCATATTGACTAGGATTCCAGGAGTCATACCAGTGGTTCAGCTAGTAGGAAAATGGCTTCTAGAGAGAGGGTTTGGTGAGGCAGCTCAGGATTTGGTGGAACTTCTGAGTTTTCTCTTATGGATCTGTTGAACCATATTTATGGGATGTGTTGTCCAGTTTGTGCTTGTGTTCTTTATCAGCATTCTCATCTACTTCATATCAGAGTTGCGTAGCGGAAGCATGGTAGCATATGTTCTAGAGTAGAAGCAACTGGAAGTTGCAGTGTTTTAGATTAGAGGGTTTCTACTGGAATTTTTCAGGATCTGAGGCAAGTTTGGCGAGTGACCATGTTTTCTCTTTTCTGGATAGGAGAAGTTGTTTTTCTACTGATGATAGTAGAGTTGTTCTTGATTTTGGTTGATCGTGAGAGGATCATTTTGTTGGGTTGTTTGGTCCAATTTATTTCAAGTGGAATCAGTGAAGGTTAAGCTGACCAGGAAGGATGAAGGCAGCCTAGGATCATCAGAAGAGTTCTGGGGATAAGAGACGAAGGAATTTGGATTTTGAAGTTGGAGATTTGATTTTGGATAAGTTTTTCTCCGATCAAAGGAGCTATAAATTTTGGTTAGTTTGGGAGGCCAGCTCAGAGATATGTTGGATCTTTTCTGTGTTCTATTTAGGCTAAGTGCTTTGGTCTACTGGGACTGAATTACCAATTTGGAAAACTGGAATTCATTGTGTCTCACATATCTCTGAGGGAATACGTGTATGATCTATCTCTGGTTGTAAAGCTAGCAGTTCAGGAGGATTTGGTAGTTGTGTCAGACCTGTCTGTAGTCTGATATTCTGTTCAGTTTAGTAGATCCGGATGAGTAGGAGCTCTGTAGCTTAGTAGTATAGCTTGTCTGGATTATGTAGAGCAAGTATTTCGTTGTGTATACCTGGGAAACTCTAGGAAATTCTATCCATAATTTTTACTAGATAATTAGATTTGTTTGAATGAGTGAATTGGTTGCTATGGTTGCCAGCATTTGGTTAATAATATATGCTTGAGATTTAAAATTAATTATTAGATAGATTATTAAATTACCTTTCCTTTTAAATTTTGGGGATGAAATTCTTTTAAGGGGAGTGGAATGTGATGACCCGAAATTTTGGGCAATATCAATTCAATAATCTGTATTAAAAATTAAACTGATTTGATAATTATCTTTTATAATTTTAATTTTAATTGGAATTTTTTTCTTTTTAAAGCAAATAAATATTTGAATTGATTTAATATTATTCTTTTAATAAATATTTAATTGGTAGATTTTATCTTTTTAAAACTAATAAAATGTTTTCTATTAATAATGAAAATATATTTGTATATATTGTAAATAGATAAGCTTTTTTAAAATTTAACAAATAAAGCATATTTTCTAATTCTAATATTTTTGGTAATTTGGAAATTATGATTTATTTAATATTAAGCTTTTCAAAGCTATTTAATAAATAACTATATGGTTTTAAATACTTAAGGAATTTGTTTAATTGTTTAAATTTATTTATCTTTAGTTTGAATTTAAATTAATTAACAAAAAGGTTTGTTTTATTTTCTTTTTAAATATAGCTTGATAAATATGATTTGAAATATATATAAGTTAAAATTACAATTTTACAAATGATACATTAATACATATAAAAAAAGTAATTTATAATAATGAGATAATTTCTTTTATAAATTATTTTTAAATTGTTATTTTAAACAATATTAATAATGTATTGTTTTTATATATATTGATACAAATAGATTTTAATAAAAATAGAATTTGTCATTTTCAAAAATTAAAAGTGTAGTTATATATGTATATATATCTTGATTGGATTTTAGAATTTAATTTGAATTCAAATTTAAATTTGAAATTCAAAAGATAGACATTTTAAAAATATTTGGATAAGCTTTTATTTATATATAATTAGTTTTATTACATTTTCTTTAAAAAGAAATTCATATATACATTTACATAAGAATAAATAAATTAAGTAAAGCTTTTTATTTAACATTTAAAATAAATAAAATAATACATAAGACATGTGTTAATATATTAGGTAATCATAGTAACATTTGTTGAGTAGATAATAATTCAAGATGACAAATGTTAATATATTTGACATGTGTCATTTTTTTATTTTTTATTTTTATTTTATTTAAAATAAATCATTTTAGCCTATTTAAACTTACCCTTCTTCTCTTCAATTCTTCTTTTTCTATTCTCTTTTCAGAAACCAAAGAAATCTTCAGCCTGAACGAAATCCTCATAAGCAATCTGATGATCAATGTCCCTCAAATCAGAAAACAAGTCTGGTAATCATCCTCCTCAAAAACCAAAAATCAATCTAAAAAAAACCTGTGCAAATTTTATCAAAATACAATCTGTAAATCAACTCCTCAAACCAAGAATTAGAAATCAACAATCTGTAACTCTTTTTCAAAAACAAGAACAAAGCCTGCAATTCTTTTTCAACATCAAAACCTGGAGCATCAAAGCCTGTTTCTTTTTCAACCTAAGATTTGATCAAGCAAGTAAACCTGGAAAATTGTTTGAAGCAAGCAAGCTCAAAATCAAATCTTCAGTCATCTCAGCATATTTCAAAATCAAGCACAATTCCAACAAAGTAAAGTTTTAAAAAAAGTCTAAAGCTGTTTTCAAAACAAAAGGCTCGATTCTTCATCATGTCTGGTGAGTAACATCACCTTTTAAAAATTTAAGTATATGAAATCAGTTGCATGTTCATATCTGGAATTAGTATGTTTCAATATGAATATATATATATATATATATATATATATATATATATATATATATATTGGTGCATTTCTGTGTATATATATGAATGAATGGATGTGTACTTGGCTGTTTATCAGTGATTTAATTGTTCTTAATTTCAAAGCTAAGAATACAAACATCATATAAAAACATGATTTTTAAAACTAAAATCATAATTTTTAGTTTAAACAAAATAGGTTTGTTTTCATCATAAATTTTAGTTTAAATTTTTGTTTAAGTTAAGGTAAATTTGAAATGGCTCTGGAAATAAGCACAACAGAGTAAGATTAACATAAAGTGAAAATTTAAACATCATGGTTCAATGTTTCAGGCTTAGGATCTGAAACATCAGATAAAAACATGATTTTTAAAACTAAAATCATAATTTTTAGTTTGAGGATGAATGAGCAGTTCTGGTTTGACCAGAAATGGTGTTTTGGGTAATTCTGATGATCTCAATGGTTTGGAAGGTTGCAATCTTCAATGATGGTAGTGTGACAATCGGGGAGTAAAGGAAAAATATCAGGAAGGCAATCAAGGGACGGTGGCGATGGTGGTTGATCTTTGAAGTCTGTAACCCTAGTTTGGATAGGTTGGGAATTTTTGATCAACGCGACATCTTTGGTGGACCGAGCTCCACCTGATTCTGGGTATTGAAAGCTTAGATGTCGGCGAAGTGGTGGCTAGAACTTCTGACATTATGGTGGCAGGAGAAGCGAGCGCGAGATGATTCCAGGCTTTGATGTTGTTCCAGTTTTGGATTTTTATGCTCGATTTTGATTTCGAGTTGATGGTGAAGTTCTGATGGTCGGAGTCGGATCTGGGGATGATCGTCGACTTGTGGGGATCGTCGTGGATGGTCGGAGGCGGTGAAACCTCCAATGCATGTGCACGGTGCACATCTGGGTTCTGATGAAGTTTGGAATTGAAGTAGAAGATACTCGAGTTTTTCTCGAGTAGATCGAGTGATTTTCTTGAAGCTTTGTAAGGTTCGACTCGGAGTTTTTAAAGGGTGGCTTGGGTCAGTGTTTGTGTTATAGGTTTTCAAACCTGTCTGTTTTAAAATTTTAAAATGTAAAGCAACTATTTAAACAAAGTTTTAAATCTGGATTCAGATTTAATTAATATCCTTATTTAAGATAAATAAAGTTTTATCAAATTTAAAATGTTTAAAACAACTTTAAATGTTAAAGTATATTTTACAAAATGTTTTGAATTTAAATGATTGGGTTCTAAACTCTTATATAAATTTCTTTTATAAAGATAAGTTTTCTTTAACATTTAATTAAGAGAGTTTTTAAATTATTTTTAATTTTTTTTAAAATCTAATTTGTATTTAATTTGAATCGTAATTTGAAATGGAATTTAATTGCAAATTTGTAAGTAAAATGTTTTCAAATATATTTGTGAATGATAATTAAATCATAAATAAGAATAATGTTTTTATCTTAAAGTTAAGAAAGACTTAATGATTTGTGATTCATTAAATCATTAAGCTAATTAAAATGGGTAGTTAATTAATTTAATTAATTAATGATTTGGATTAATTAATTAAGTAATTAAGGGTTTAAATTAATTAATTAAAGTTTAAGTTAATTAATTAAGGAACAATTAATTTGTAATTAAGAATCATTAATTAGATAAGATTAGATTATTAATTAATGATTTGAAATTAATTAATCAAGTAATTAAATATTAATTAAGTTATAGCTAAGCACTTAATTAATTAATTAGAGATTAATTACTTGGTTATTAAGATTAATCAATTTGTAATTAATAATGATTAATATGAGTTTAATTACTTAAGGAAAGTAATTAAAGAATTATTTATAGTTAATAAAGATCATTAACTTGAGAATTATTAAATAATTAATTAATGTAATTAATTTTTAATAATTAATTATATTAATTAATTAAAGATAATCATTTGTGAAAATTGTTTAAGTATGGTTACTTAATGAAGTAATTAAAGGAATTAATTACTTAGAGTAATTAATTAAATTAATGTGATTAGTTTAAGTTAATTAATTGGTTTAAATAATTTTAAATAATAATTGGATAATGGGATAAGTATAATTACTTAGTGTAATTTATAAGTATAATTACTTAGAGAAGTAATTAATGGGTAATTACTGATGTAATTAATTGAAGAATGGTAGTGATTTGGGTGTAATTACTTTGTGTAATTAGTGAAAAAGATAATTACCTAGTAAAAGTAATTAATAATTAATTACTTAGTGTAATTAATTTAAGAAGTAATTAAGAAAATTATTTGAAATTAATTAAGTAATGTAATTAATTAATGGTAATTAATTACTGAATCGGATTAATCAAGATTGATTAATGAATTTAATTAATCAAAGATTAATTAAAGATTAATTATTAAATATGATTAATAATTAATTAAGAGGTAATTAGGGGATCATTAATTAATTAATGATGCAATTAAGGATTGACTAATTAAGTTTAATTAATCAATAATAAGTGATTATAGAGTGATTAATTAATGTAATTAATTAAGGATTAATGTAATTAATTATAATTAATTATTTAATGAAGTAATTAAAGGTGGTTAAGGATAATTAATTTGTGAAATTAATTAAAGGCCAATTACTTGAATGTAATTAAAGGATAATTAATCAAGGGAGATTAATTAAGATGGAAATTTGATAATGATTAATTAATTGGACTGTAATTAATTAATGGTTATGTAAGCAAGATTTATGTGATAAAAGTAATTAATTTAGTTTACTTTAAATTAATTAGAGACGGAAGTAATTAATTTAATTCATTTTAAATTAATTAGAGATAATGTGATTAATTAATCCTTGCTTATGTATCGATGGATGTTATTGATTGCCTTGAATGGTTTGAGATCTCAGATATGAGATAAGTGATGCTGTGTGATATGGATGCTTTGGTTGAAGTGTGACGATAATGTGAATTATCTATTTGTGATGATAATGTGAATTATCTATTTGTGGTAATAATGTGAGTTATCTATTTGTGAGATGTGAATTATCTATATCTGTGTATGTAGATAATAAATTGAATTAAATTGTTTTAACTTTAAAACAACTTGGACCTAAAAGATGGCATTTTGGATTTCGATGAGACCGGGATCGGGTTTCCAGATTTGGATATCCGAAAACCACATCGATCCAAATTAACGATAGTTCGTGAATCTCAAGTGAAGATGAAGATTCATAGTGCAAGGTTCATCGTCATTAACTCTGAGGGTGATTCCAAAATGAGTGTAACGAGGTAATGCCTTCGGTTTCGTTCGAACCTGGAACGAACTTGTATGGATTGAATGCTTTCAGAACATCGTCAGGTGGGCGATGAGCATTCTAAGAGATGTGTTCGATAAAGGTAACCGTAGCCTCAAGCCTCATCAATCAGGAATGGCTAAAACAGGAGAGGTGCAGCAAGGCTAATTGGGTAGCACCCAAGTAGGAAGAGATTTACCCCTGTCTAAAGGTCCCTTTTTATTCGGCTGTGTGGGCAGTTGGTTGCAAACAACTGCGGGGTTGTCTTGTTCGGGACTGTCCAATAAGGGATGGTTCCGGCCTTGTGTTGCAGGGGATTTAAGGTGGATCCTCGGTACGGTGATCTAGGCCACGTACTGTGACGGGCGGTACCCCAGTAGCCCTGCCATTGATGGAAACCCATTCTTCCTACGTGCCCTAACGGTTTTGATCATTTTACCCACTTTGTGGCTAGTATGCTGGAATTTAATGAATGTAACAATTTCAGCTATTTCATATTTACTTGAAAACCCTAGACTATATTATAATATCACTGGATTTCCTATCAAATGTTTTGGTTAGCGTAAGGTAAAAACTTACCCATGTTTATGTGTGGGGAGTCTTACGTGATACCTTTTGTTTTTAAAGTTTTTTGAACGTTAAGCAACTTTAACCTGTTACTCACACCAAAGCCATGTCTGACCTGGAGTTTATCTTCTGTTTTCTTAAAATCTTGGGTACTCAAATTTTTATGAGTAGCCAAGGGATTCAGGTTGGCTTTGATGAATTTTGAAGGAGCAATGGAGCAGGAAGTTTCAGCGTTTTTAGATATATATAGTGTTCCACTATGTGTTCTCTGAGTTGTTTGTTTGAGTTGTATCTTGTGTTATAATAACTTGACAGGTGTTTATAACTGTCTAGTATGTGATGTAAGCTGTGTAATCTTTTATAGATGTTTTATACTATGTATTATTTTATGTGATTAATATAATTTATTCGTTCCGCTGTTGAGATTTTGATGTTGTTTCTTTTCTTTCTTCTCTATCTTTCTCTTTTCTATCCCTTTCTTTCTTAAAGATGATGCATCTTTCTGTGGAGAGAAAAACGGGTCGTCGCAGTCGTAGTTAACCCTATGGTTACGTTACCATCCTGGCAAAATCCATAGATAACTGTAGGCACTCCGCTTCCCTTGATTACGCCATGGAACCAACCAAAGATCGTAGCTACATCCATGGTTACGTCGCCATCATGGAAAAAATCCATGTAGCTGTAGGCATCAGCTCCCTCGAATTTCACGGCCAAATGAAACTTTACCATTCCTATATAGGTTGCAGACTACATCAGTCGAGTCCTATTGTAACCTTAGGCACTTACGCCTCTCGACTTTCGCTATTTCTTCATAGATCGCAGTCTACTGATGTTACATTGCCATCACAGCAAAATCAAATGTAGACTGTTGGCTCTCACCGCACACACGACTTCCGCTATGGTCCTTAGTATATCGCAATGACATCGAGTTACAATGTCGTCACTGCATAACCTAAATGTCTCTGTAGGCATCAGCGCCCTCGACTTTTGCTACCCACAACACAATATCCTTAGGAACTTCAGTTTTCCCGGACTTCCTCCTAGGATTCGATTTAGAGCCTCCCCTTTAGGGCTCAAGGCAGAACCACCCCATGGATCTCCTATGAAGTTCATTTCAACGGGAACACCTTTTTCCCCAAAGCCAATCTCAAAACATTTTGTACTATACACTTATAGTATCTCTCAAATCATACCCTTTATGATTCACCTCAAAATCTCCTTTACAAAAAATCGATATATCAAATCGATAGTTCCAAACTTGGCTTTCCAAATTCCCACAATTGATTTTTCCAAAAATCAAAAGCCTTTCCAAAATCCATAGGTTCCAAAACCTTTTTCCAAAATAATTCTCATAAAATCATTTATATATATATATATAACTTATCCTTTCCAACTTAAAAATAATCTTTGTATCACTTATATAGATTCCCCTTTTTATACTTCAAATATTATCAAAAACCCTTTCTTCTGGTTTTAGATTCAACATAGGGGGAGCTTATCATATATAACAAATATATATAACTTTAGCTATGCCAAATTAAATATTCAAGTTTGGTTTCTTTTAAAAAGTTATTTACCATATTGCTTACTTTTCAAAAAGTAAATTTCAATAATAGAGATATTCAACTTCCACTTTTATTCATATATATATATATATATATATATATATATATATATATATATATCAAAATATACTTTCCATCTTAGAATCATTTTTACTTTTCCTTTCAAAATTTCCAATATCCATTTCATTTAAGCTCGTATGATGTACATATACCATCCGTACGCAATATCAAATCTGATCGCTTACTCGATCACACAATTTCACTTCCGAACTAGTATCGTCCACCCGACTTCCTAGTACAGACTCAGATCTGATTTCTTGATCAGAAACTTTCATTCTCCTTGTATATTCATAACTATGATAGGGAATTTCCAGAATCAATTAGAAATCCATATTTAGGGTTCGCCGTCGAAAATTGAGTGAAAAATCCCAACTTGGGTCGATAAACTATCTTGAAATTATGTGCTTGAATCTGGATCAAATCATCATGCGAATAGAATAATATACGTACATCCTACGTATTAATCTTCGTTGACTTTTTGCTAGATCAATTCTCTTTCTATTCACCTTTATTTTAATTATATTCAACCCGAAGTGATTTGAATAAGTCACAGGTGCGTAGCGAGAGAGAAAATTGGATTTTCTCACTTGGTTTACAGGAGCTTCGACATCGGTTGAACCAGCTGTTTGTGACGAATTTCTATGCGCTTTTCGCTACATAAATTATGGGACACCCTATAGATTAGAGGTCCAGATTGGATAAGATGCTCGATAAGGCATAAGTTCCAATATCATAAGCGTTTCCTCATAAGAACGCCCGCGAATCTGATCAATTACTCTTTGCGCTTTGAAAATAGACATACATATATGTTGAGCTAAAACTTTTACTTCTCCACTCGAATTTGAGTTCTTTTTCTGCTTCATATAATTATCAATCAAATAAAAAGTTATTCTATGTATCAATCCTTACATCCCCTACAAATGGTGGAGTAACGGCCAGTTTTGGTATGTTGGGAGATGTCATTATTGCTGAACCTAACGCGTACATTGCTTTCGCAGGTAAAAGAGTAATTGAACAAACATTGAATAAAACAGTACCCGACGGTTCACAAGCAGCTGAGTATTTATTCCATAAGGGCTTATTCGACCCAATCATACCGCGTAATCTTTTAAAAGGCGTTCTGAGTGAGTTATTTCAGCTACACGGTTTTTTTCTTTCACTATTGCTTCCATTTCCATTTGGGTTATCACCTCAATTCTTATCTCAATTGGTATTCAACTATAGATAGTTTGCACTCTGACCAACTTGTATTAAGAAAATAACTTGAAAATTTTAAAATAGATAAGTAATTGTAAAATAGCAATGAAATAGTTAAGTAATTATAAAATAGTTGTAAACAGTTAAATAGTTTGTAGAATAATTAGATAGTGGCAAAATAGTTATACAATAATAATTAGTTTGTAAAACAAATGTAAAATAGTAATTAGTTTTCAAAATAATTGTAAAATAAGTATAAGATGGTTTAGGTTTTAAAAAGAAAGGTTGTATAGTAAATAGCTAGGAAAATAGATTTAAAGCAGTTTACATTAAAATAATCTATTTGAAAATAGTTTCAGAGTCAAACTGTTAAATTTCCCAATCTCCATTTCCAATTAACTTTCAATTTCCAATCTCATTAAATTGATTTAATTTCAATTCAGTTTAACTTAACTTCAATTCCCTTCCCAAATTCAAATCAATTTCCATGTGGATTTAAATTTATTCAGCTTCAACCTCAATTCCAATCAAATTCAATTTGAACTAATTTCAATTCCAATCTCAACTCTAAACCATCTCGAATTGCATATAAATTCGAGTTAAATTTTAAATGTTTATTTAATCCCTTAAATCAAATTAACCTTTACTTTTAAATCAACAACCTAAATCTTTAAACAATTTCATGCTGATTCCAAATTTCAAAATTCCATTTTAAATTACCTTTACTTGACCTTTTTTCAAAGTTCAAATAAGAGTCAAAAACAATTTTATCTTTAGAATCCAATGTATTATCCACTTTTAACTTCAAACTTTGAAACCGATTCTTAACAATGTTAGTTTGCAAGTTCATTTGAATCTTAAGTTCAAAGTGATTTTATTCTCAATAAGTTCAATCTTTATCTTTAATAATCAAAACCATTAAACAACTTTAAATTAAAGTTTAGTTCCATTAAATTCCAGTAATGGAATATTTATTATCTCAGTCTACTTCTAAATTCATTTAAACAATCTAATTCATAGTTCCATAGATTACTAACAATAAGATGATATCAGGATAAGCCAAGGTAAATAAACATCCTAATTATCCAAACACCAATCAATAGCATCCATTACCCACTTCCAGATCTCAAACCAGATCACACATGACTCCCATTTAAAATCAACTCATTTAACTTTCCTAGGTTAAATCTCAATTTCATCTTGAAATTCCCAATTCAGGTTGTTTGTTCTAACTTATTTAACTTCCATTAAGTTAAATTCAATTTATTTAATCCAGCCAACCTTATTCAATTTGAATTCTCTATTTCAAAATTTAAACTTCTTACTAAATCGTCCACTTATAAGTTCAAAAAATTATTTCCCTTTGGGTTTTCACATCACCTTCTAAGGAAAAATTCAAAACTTAACCTTAGAGTTTATTTCAAATCATTTTTGATATTTTGTATATCCCACATATATGCATATTTATTTCTTTTGTACCCCAAGACATATTTTAAATTTTAAATCATTCTTTGTTTTTTAGTTCAAAACAAATTCCTTTTAAAATTTTAAAACAACTCTTTTTTAAAATAAGATTACATTCGAAAATATTATGAATAATATTATCTATTATTTCTTTTAACATTATGAAACAATTTCAAATTTCTGGACTTAAATTTAAACTCATAATTTAAATCCAAACCAATTCACAAGTCATATTTATCTAAAATGTTTACTTCCTCAAAACATTTCATTTTGATTTATCATTATTTATTTTAAAAATAAACATCCCTTTAAAAAGATAAAACAATCATTTTAGGATAATAACTAAGGTTATCATAACTGGAAACCAATTCACCATATATTAACTCATAATTTGTTGGAAAATAAAAGTAGGGTAACTTAATTCAGCATTCTGAAAACATTCTTACAAATTTTTAGGATTTTACTCTCAGATTTGAATCCATTTCTAGCTTATCTTATTTGTACAGTACATATTATCCAATTCTTATTTGGTTGTACGTCAATTACCACTTAATTCCTATTATTTTATTTTATTCCAATTGTGACGACCCGCCCTTCTCGACCCTCGAAAATCGACACAAAATACTCCACAGTATAATATGCCGATGATCAAGTGCTGGAAAAGACAAATTGTTAAGGGAAAGAAAGGAGATAGAAGGAAGAAGGAACTAAACAATATCAGAATCTCACAATCACAGCGGAACAAAATATAACATATAATATCAGCTCTTTACACAAAATGAAAGCTATATCTATTTTATACAATATATCATCAGAGTATCTCATAGAAACAACAATTACCAGTCTGACAATCTCAAACAGTCACAGTAGCAAATATAAACAAGTACGGATAATACGTCTTGGACTCCAGCTCCTCTCCTGAGCTCCATAGCATCCTATCCTGAACATATAATACTCGGTCTGACCCGAGCATTAAAATGAAATAACACGCGAGCCAGTCTGGAATACCAACAGATAAAAATACATCCAAATTGATTATTAAAGTTTCAAAAATCCTTTGAAAAAAAAGCATCTCGTAAGACCACGCCACAAATAAACATGTCGGGTTTTTACCTTACGATAGCTAAAACACTTGTTATAAAAATCCTCTGATATTATAACAGGGTCTATATACAAATACTTGTATAATAGCCGAAATTGTTACATTCATTAAATTCTAGCTACTAGCCACAATTGTGGGTAATACAAACAAAACTCGTAAAAGGCTCGTAGGGAGAATGGATTTCCAACTAATGACTAGGCACTGGGGTACCACCTGTCACAGTACCTGGTCTAGATCAGTGTACCGAGGACCACTCCCGATCCCCTGCAATACAAGGCCGGGACTACCCCTTACTGGATAATCCCGAGTAAGATCACCCCACGGTTGGGATTAACAACCGCACCACCTTGCCGAAATAAAAGGGACATCTAGACAGGGATGACCTCACCCTGAATGGGTGCTACCCACCTAGCCTTGCTGCATAACTCCTGATTTTCAGTCATACCTGGTTGATGAGGCTTGAGGCTAAGCGTTACCTTTTTAGCACATCTCACTAAGAATGCCCATCGCCCACCTGCCGATGTTCCAAAAGCATTCAACCATACAAGTCCGTCTCGGGTTCGAACGGAACCGAAGGCACTATTCCTACAACAACCATTTTGGAAATATCCTCAGGATTAGTAGCTACTAGCCCTTGCACTTCATTGCTCCATCTTCGACTCCGAACTCATTTTTCCCACGAAAATGTACAAACCAGAACGAAGTGGTTTTCGAGAAATTAATCCTGATCTCGGTCTCTTTGAAACGATCAACGCATTGGCCAACATTGATAGTCGGTGATTTAACTATCAATTAACGTCCACAAACATCCATCACACAATAAATAATTTTCCACATTATTTATTTTCCTCAAAAATATCTTTGCAACACATATTTCCAGTCCTTTTTGAAATAGTTTTCAAACCCAACTCTTCTCTTAGAGGAAATCCCCAAATCTTTACTTCCCTTGAAAACATCCAGGAACAAATATTTAAGATTTAAAATAATTTAAATACTTTATTCTTGAAAATACATTAAAACATTTATATTAAAATTTCTTATATACTTAATTTAAAATATACCTATACTTTTGAAAATATTTCGGATAAAACTGCTTTATAAAATATAAACCCTTTTCCTTTAAAATAAAGTTAAGTCATACTAAATTTTAAAATAAAGTTATGGAATCCTATAAAAGTTTCAAATAAAACTTTAATTAATTATCTTTAAAATAAAACCATTTTATAAAGTGTAAATGTTAATAATACTCTTTTAAACATAATACTACTTACGATTGAAATAATTACTTCTATAACTAATTTTATAGATGTTCACTTTTAAAATTCATACCACTTAAATAATTTTCTTGAAACCATTCTTTAATACAAATTCAAACTTCTAACTTTTTCAAAAAAAATCTTCTTTAAGAACGTACTTGGCTTTTCAGGTAAATACACTTCCATTTTACGATAATCCAAAGAATTCTTTTTATAAATCCTACACGATTTATCCCAATTCAATTTTACGTTCATCCGGTAAATTCCTTTCCATATTTTAAAAATAAACTTCCTTTTATTTTTAAACACATTGCTATTTCCTGGAAATCGCTTTCAAATATATGTTCAAAATATTTAAAATAAAGCTTTTAGAAATTATTTAATTGAAAATAATACATAAGGAAATATATAGCGGTTTCCTAAGTACTTTAAGTCAAATTTAACTTTTAAAAAGAAAGTTATTAAATCAAATATTTATACTATAATTTTCTTTTGAAAACTTAACACTACTTTACTTTTAAAATAATAAAATATCATAACTACTTAAATAAATATTTACTTACACCTTAAACAATTAAAATAATAAATATTTTTCCAAAATGTTCTAAACACATTTTAAACTTCCCATTTATATTTTGAAAGCTTTTCTTTAAAACAAACTAAAGTTTCCAGGAAAAAGCACACTTCCCATCCTTTGAAAATAAATCTCGCTATTTTTTTAAAACAATTCACATTACTTTTCGAATCACAATTTCAAACACTTCAAGCTTTCAACCAATTTCTTGAATTTAATTCCATTTAAATTCTTTACTTAAGAATTCCTTTAATTTCCTTCTAAACCCAATTTATTTTATTTATTTTTAAATTCCCAGCTTGTATTCACCCAATCATGGCACAGCACAATTTAATTTTCAATTTAAACCCATCCCAGTATATAAATAAAACACAGTATAACAAGATCTAAAACAATTTATCACAGGATAACAACGAGATATATCACAGAATATAAATAAAATTTCTATATGTGAGGAATCTAGTTGGATCCCTCCAACCTGTCTCTCCCTACATCCACAGATATTAGATTCAATTTGATAATAATTATCATATTCAGCTAAACAACCAATCAAACATTTAAATATTAGCTATTTGAATTTGCTGGTATCCAGATGTGAGAGAGAATAACCCACCTTGGGTTTTCGACGAGCGTTCAAATTTAAATTAAATCGAACGGCGTTTGATTTAACCAAAATTTTTACTAGCTCCGAATGCTCCCAAAATTGCTCTACTGCGTAGCAGTCTTCTCTGCGATTCCGGTGCTACCAAATTCGTCAAAATCTGATAACATACGCATGAGATATTAATTTTTAAAGTTCGAACTATAATTTATATAAACAATTAACTTTTCCTTCATTAATAATTACCAACAAAAAGATCTGGCCATGCATCACGTAAAAAGAAATCATGGCAGTCAAAAATATTTCTCCCTCATCATGCTTCCCTCCTTCCAGAATGCACAAACCCATCATACGCGGCCTAGGGTTTACCAACGCGACCACCACGGTCAACTCGAGGTCGATCGAGCACCACCCCGACGAAGCGCCTCGCCGACTCCACTTCCACCCTGAACGCGCACGAATTCGGTGCCTCCCTAGCATTGGAAAACATGCGCAAGCACCCTATGAATGCAGCCCCTATACTCATTCTCAGGTCGACGAACGAGATCTCGACCGTATAGATCTAAAGCTCTCGACGAACTCTAGATTTAGGTAGTTGAAAGTTTTTGACGATAACGAACAGAGCATGAGGAATCAAGAAGAAAATCACGAAAAATTTCGTCCATTAACATTATTAATGGCGGCTACGTTATTTCTAGGTATTCGGCCCTAAGAAATTGAGCATATAAACGTGTAAACATATATAAATTTAATGATATTTTTCACAAATCACACGACTTTTCAAACGAATTCCAAATCGCACGTGCCACCTGGCGTTTATAAGGTTTTATCTGCATTTCGAACACAATGGAACGTGTTTCAAAGGCTAATTCGATCATATGTGTGAGTTACGGAAATAAACGATCAATTTTTAATTAAATCGGTTAAAATAGTTTCTATGTGTTTTGGGCTGCCAGGGTCAAACGACAACTTCGATTGCTACGAAATTGAAATCCGATAGTTACTAACTATTACGGATCCAATGGAACAAGTTTCGTCGAATTCCGAGACTGTGCCTCGGAAGGCTATTTTAACTTGTCGATTAATTCGGGCGATTTCCGAAATTGTCGAAATCACCTAAAATTTCACCTTTAAAATTTTATTAACTCTATTATAAATCATATAGAAATTATATTCATATTAGAAATCATTCTGATTCATTTCGAATGAAAATCTGATTATTTGCATTATTATATTATTAAATTAATATAAAATTCCAAATTTAACCTATCGGCTTTTAATTCTATCCAACAGTCCAATATTATAATTCAAATCCAAATAGACCTAAAATAAATTTTAAAATCTATTTTTATACCTATTTACATCCAGAATCGCCAATTATCCCAATTTCAATTATTTAATTATTATTATTCAAGCCCAATTAAACTGCCATATCTGAAATTTAACCAATCTTATTAATTTCAAAAATCAAATTAAATGTTCAAAATTAACGACCAGAAATTAATCGACATTTAAAATGAATTAAATGTTCAAAATTAACAACCAGAAATTTTGGGTCGTTACATTCCTCCCCCCTTATAAAAATTTCGTCCCCGGAATTTGCTAAGGTAGAAGAATGCTCCAAACTCAGTAGCAAAACCTACTTAGTGAAAATCTCAATTTCACTTTGCCTAAATTCTTTTAGTTTCAAATCAAAACTGCTAGTTTCGATTCCTATTCCAAAATCCTTTTATTTTAATTTTAAATTTGAAATTACTTTGTCGTTAACGAAATGTTTTCATAAATTTTCTAACTCCCAAAATTTTTGAAATTTTTTTGGCAAAGTCTTCCTTGTACGGAGGAGCTTTCGCAATATCGCAATAAATATAAATATATATACATCGATCCATACGGTCGGAAAACCAAAAACAGTTCATATTTCCTATTTTTATTGCATAGGCGTACCTTTATTAGTATTTTAAAAGTAATCAGCTAAATAATATTGCATATACGCACTCCAACTTTATCTACTGCCTCCCATACCTGTAATTACTTAAAAAAACACATCAGTTTTCAATAATATGAGAATTGATTAACATTCTATTTCATTAGACTGGCCAAACACATCAATTACATGGTTTAAACAAATAAACTTCATAAATTTAACATGTTAACTATATCTTATCAGTAATCCAAAGATTTCAATCACCATTTAATTTCCCGACAAATCCAAACTTCATTTTTAATCTTCTCGAATGATTTAAATTCAAGTTTACTTTTTACAATTCATATTTACTACAACCAATTCACTCTCTCTTTAATATGATTAACATATGCTTTACCTGCAACATTTTATTCCAATCCAATTCCAAATTGATTCACAATCAAATTCTTATTTTCAATTTGTCACCTTTGAATTTCCATTATGATCTTCTTCCATTTTTATGCAAAACACTTAATTATATTACACTTATTCTAATTAAGTCAAAACCAACTTTATTTACTTCTTCAAATCAATCCACTTCCGTTTACAGCAATCGACCAATTTCTATGCAAATTTAAAGTTATTCAAGCAAGTAACGATCACTTAAGCTTACAACCATTTAAAATTAATTCCAACTTAGATTTATATAAATTTTATTTCATTTGGAATTTTTCGCAATCCCAAATCTTCTTATTTCCTTGCAATTTTAAATCAAATCCTATATCTCACTTCAGGTTCATCATCCAACTTAAGTTTATATTAATATCATCTCATTCTGTAATATTTACAACTCATACGTTCTTATTTCATCACAATAATTAATTAAAACCATTTCATTTGCATTTCAATTTTATTATCTAAACAAATTCCATTCAAGACCCCTTATAAGCCCGACTATAGTTATTTTTCAATTTGCTTAAGTTCTTCCAATTTCACAATATTTCCATTTCTTCTTATATCAACTTTATTTTATTTTCATTTGATTCTCATCCAATCAAATTCCAATTCATTTACAATTTTACTTCAATTTGTTGACTTATTCAGTCCATTTTAAACTTTAATTCACCTCCCCGATTCCTTCTGAATTTTATTAATAATATGACCATTTTCAATTATCTTATACCCAAACTGATATTTTACTTGCATTTTGGACCATATCCATTTTAAATTGATTTTTCTTATTCAATCCAATACAATTTCCATTTAATTTAGCTAACACTAAATTCATCTTCAAGCTTTTCTTTATTCAATTTAGCTTACGCTAAATTCATTCTCAAACAATTCCTTTGGATTTAGTTGAGTTAAAATTTTATTCATACAATATCCTTTTAATTTAATTAAACTTTCTTTCAATTCAATTCATTTTCAATTCTAATTCAAGTTCAACTAAATTTATTTAGCCAACATGAATTCATACTATTCCCTTTACTATTGTAAATAAGAATTTAATTCCATTCAATGTTATCTATAATGCAACTAAATTTTGAATTTCAATTCAATCCAAATTTAACTCAATTCTTTTAATTGAAGTGAAATCCAGTTCGATCCAATTTTAATTCTCCATTCAATTTAAATTTTTACTCCCTAATATATAAGTTCAAAACTTATTTATTAACCTAAGTCCATCACCTTTTATATCTCACTTTACCTTATCTTACTTTACATTTCGTTTAGGATTAAGTTAGAATTCGCCATACCATTCAACTATTTCCCATTTGTGATTATAATTCCATTTTACTTCAGTTTACAATCTGATTTTCTATTCTTAAGTTCACCAACTTATTTATTTAAAAGCTTATATTGCTCATTTTAATCCATTTACATCTTATAATCTCAATTCCAAATTTTATATATATCTATGTATTACTTAATTGTTAAGAATACAAATTTTCTTTCAATTTAATTCTTTGCATAAATTTTAAATCCACAATTTCAGATTATAAGTATAACACTTAATAGCTTATGGGTACAATTCATTACATAATGACCCACAATTACAAAGTCATTTTACATTTCAATTTAACCCAAATCAATTTTATTCTAAGTCCAATTTATTTAACTTATCCCAAGTTAAATTCAAATTTTCTATTCACTTCCATATAGTCAAGTTAAATTTTGATTCCAGGATTAAAATATCCATTTCCTTCTTATTAATATCAACTTCACTTAATAAGTCCAATAGTTGATTCATTTTTACTTTACACATTATTTAAATAGAAATTTCCAGAATTCAATTATCCGGTTTTATTCCAAAACCATTTTGAAATAATATCCAATATATACCCATTTGGTATATCAACCAAATCTCTGGATTTCCAAATACTTGTTTATACCAAAACAAATTTCATCCTTTGAAATTTCTGAAACACCTTGTATATCAACCAAATCTAAACAGATATCATACCCAATTACTATGGAAGCAATCCATCACTTTAGAAACTCGAAAATGAATTCTAATGATGTGGCCATCATCATCAGGATTATTTTCCAGCGACTGAAGTCAGTTCAGTGCTTCCTTACATTCCTAAATTCATTCCAAAACAGTTTCCATTCAAACATATTACCCAAAATAATATTCAATTATTGCCTTCAAACACTTTGGAAAACATTTCAAACATTCCCAAGATTTTAAAATTTCCTAACTTTTGTTTTTATTACATTTAAAACACTTTTCAAAATTTTCTAGGATTTAAATTCTGGTTTAATTCAAATTTAGTTATACTTCTTTCGTATAATTTATACTCATAGAATTTTATTTTGTTACAACCATTTCAAATTTTAGATCAAATTTTGAATTTTTATTTGATTAAGATATCCACATCCAAACAATCAAATATATATAATAATTTCAAAAAATTATCTCTTTCATATCAAAATATAATTTTGGGCAAAATTATTTCATTTACCCATTTTAAAAACAATACTATGTCGGTTTATCTTGCCTAAGAGTTTAGAAACCCCTATCGATACGGTTGTACGTCCCGTACCGACCAGAATTCATAAACACTCACCCGATAAGTCAACACAGTATAAAAACAATTTTATATTCACTAACAGAAACGCTCTCATATCTATTAATACACTCAACTCATTATAGAGTACTATTGACTCTATATCTAATGAGTAATTTTCCCCACCAAAGCTTAGGTTGTAGCCAACCTAAGCTCTGATAACAAGTGCGACGACCCGCCCTTCTAGACCCTCGAAAATCGACACAAAATACTCCACAGTATAATATGCCGACGATCAAGTGCCGGAAAAGACAGATTGTTAAGGGAAAGAAAGGAGATAGAAGGAAGAAGGAACTAAACAATATCAGAATCTCATAGTCGCAGCGGAATAAAATATAATATATAATATCAGCTCTTTACACAAAATGAAAGCTATATGTGTTTTATACAATATATCATCAGAGTATCTCATACAAACAACAAATACCAGTATGACAATCTCAAATAGTCATAGCAGCGGATATAAACAAGTATGGATAATACATCACGGACTCCAGCTCCTCTCCTGAGCTCCATAGCAACCTATCCTGAACATATAACACTCGGTTTGACCCGAGCATTAAAATGAAATAACACCCGAGTCAGTCTGGAATACCAGTTGATAAAAATATACCCAAATTGAATATTAAAGTTTCAAAAATCCTTTGAAAACAAAAGCATCTCGTAAGACCACGCCACAAATAAACATGTTGGGTTTTTACCTTACGATAGCTAAAACACTTGTTATAAACATCCTTTGATATTATAATAGGGTCTATATACAAATACTTATAAAATAGACGAAATTGTTACATTCATTAATTTCCAGCTACTAGCCACAATCGTGGGTAATACAAACAAAACTCGTAAAAGGCTCGTATGGAGAATCGATTTCCAACTAATGACTAGGCACTGGGGTACCACCTGTCACAATACCTGGTCTAGATCAGTGTACCGAGGACTACTCTCGATCCCCTGCAATACAAGGCCGTGACTACCCCTTACTGGATAATCCCGAGTAAGATCACCCCACGGTTGGGATCAGCAACCGTACCACCTAGCCGAAATAAAAGGGACATCTATAAAGGGATGACCTCACCCTGAATGGGTGCTACCCACCTAGCCTTGCTGCATAACCCCTGATTTTCAGTCATTCCCGGTTGATGTGGCTTGAGGCTAAGCGTTACCTTTTTAGCACATTTCACTTAGAATGCCCATCGCCCACCTGACGATGTTCCGAAAGCATTCATCCATACAAGTCCGTCTCAGGTTCGAACGAAACCAAAGGCACTACTCCTACTACATCCATTTTGGAAATATCCTCAGGATTAGTAGCGACTAGCCCTTGCACTTCATTACTCCATCTTCGACTCCGAACTCGTTTTTCCCACGAAAACGTACAAACCGAATCGAAGTGGTTTTCGAGAAATTAATCCTGATTCCGGTCTCTTCGAAACGATCAACGCATTGGCCAATATTGATAGTTGGTGATTTAACTATCAACTAACGTTCACAAACATCCATCACACAATAAATTATTTTCCACATTATTTATTTTTTTCAAAAATATATTTGCAAGATATATTTTCATTTCCAGTCCTTTTTGAAACAGTTTTCTAACCCAACTCTTCTCTTGGAGTAAGTCCCCAAATCTTTACTTCCCTTGAAAACATCCAAGCATAAATTTTTAAGATTTAAAATAATTTAAATACTTTATTCTTGAAAATACATTAAAACATTTATATTAAAATTTCTTACATACTTAATTTAAAATATACTTATACTTTTAAAAATATTTCGGATAAAACTACTTTATAAAATATAAACTATTTTCTTCAAAATAAAGTTAAGTCATAATAAATTTTAAAATAAAGTTATGAAATCCTATACAAGTTTCAAATAAAACTTTAATTAATTATCTTTAAAAAAAAACATTTTATAAAGTATAAATGTTAATAATATTCTTTAAAACATAATACTACTTACCATTGAAATAATTACTTCTATATCTAATTTGATAGATGTTCACTTTTAAAATTCATACCACTTAAATAATTTTCTTGAAACCATTCTTTAATACAAATTCAAACTTCTAACTTTTTCAAAAAAATCTGCTTTAAAAACGTACTTGGCTTTTCAGGGAAATACACTTCCATTTTAGGATAATCTAAAGAATTCTTTTTACAAATCCTACACGATTTATCCCAATTCAATTTTACGTTCATCCCGTAAATTCCTTTCCATATTTTAAAAATAAACTTCCTTTTATTTTTAAACACATTGCTGTTTCCAGGAAATCACTTTCAAATATATGTCTAAAATATTTAAAATAAAGAATCTAGAAGTTATTTAATTGAAAATAATACATAAGGAAATATATAGAGGTTTCCTAAGTACTTTACGTCAAATTTAACTTTTAAAAAGAAAGTTATTAAATCAAATATTTATACTATAATTTTCTTTTGAAAAATTAACACTACTTTACTTTTAAAATAATCAAATATCATAATTACTTAAATAAATATTTACTTACACCTTAAACAATTAAAATAATATATATTTTTCCAAAATATTCTAAGCACATTTTAAACTTCCCATTTATATTTTGAAAGCTTTTCTTTAAAACAAACTAAAGTTTCCAGGAAAAAGCACACTTCCCATCCTTTAAAAATAAATCTCGCTATTTTTTTAAAATAATTCACATTACTTTTCGAATCACAATTTCAAACACTTCAAGCTTTCAACTGATTTCTTGAATTTAATTCCATTTAAATTCTTTACTTAAGAATTCCTTTAATTTCCTTCTAAACCCAATTTATTTTATTTATTTTTCAATTCCCAGCTTGTATTCACCCAATCATGGCACAACACAATTTAATTTTCAATTTAAACCCATCCCAGTATATAAATAAAACACAACATAACAAGATATAAAACAATTTATCACAGGATAACAATGAGATATATCACAGAATATAAATAAAATTTCTATTTGTGAGGAATCCAGTTGGATCCCACCAACCTGTTTCTCCCTACATCCACAGATATTAGCACAACCAATAAATATCGATTCAATTTGATAATAATTATCATATTCAGCTAAACAACCATTCAAACATTTAAATATTAGCTATCTAAATTAACTGGTATCCAAATGTGTGAGATATTAACCTACCTTGGGTTTTCGACGAGCGTTCAAATTTAAATCAAATCGAACGGCGTTCGATTTAACCAAAATTTTTACTAGCTCCGAATGCTCCCAAAATTGCTCTACTGCGTAGCATTCTGCTCTGCGATTCCGGCGCTACCAAATTCGTCAAAATCTGATAACATACGCATGAGATATTAATTTTTAAAGTTCGAACTATAATTTATATAAACAATTAACTTTTCCTTTATTAATAATTACCAACAAAAAGATCTGGCCACGCATCACGTAAAAGGAAATCATGGCAGTCAAAAAGATTTCGCCCTCATCATGCTTCCCTCCTTCCAGAATGCACAAACCCATCATACGCGGCCTAGGGTTTACCAACGCGACCACCACGGTCAACTCGAGGTCGATCGAGCACCACCCCGACGAAGCGCCTCGCCAACTCCACTTCCACCCTGAACGCGCACGAACTCGGTGCCTCCATAGCATAGGAAAACATGTGCAAACACCCCACGAACGCAGCCCCTATACTCATCCTCAGGTCGGCGATGGAGATCTCGATCGTATAGATCTAAAGCTCTCGGCGAACTCTAGATTTAGGTAGTTGAAAGTTTTTGACGATAACAAACAGATCATGAGGAATCAAGAAGAAAATCACGACAAATTTCGGCCATTAACATTATTAGTGGCGGCTATGTTGTTTCTTGGGTTTCGGCCCTAAGAAATTGAGCATATAAACGTGTATAGATATATTAATTTAATAATATTTTTCACAAATCACTTGACTTTTCGAACGAAGTCCAAATCACACATGCCGCCTAGTGTTTATAAGGATATACCCGCATTTCGAACACAATGGAACGTGTTTTGAAGGCTAATTCGATCATATGTATGAGTTACGGAAATAAACGATCAATTTTAAATTAAATCGATTAAAATAGTTTCTATGCGTTTTGAGCTGCCAGGGTCAAACGACAACTCCGATTGCTATGAAAATTGAAATCCAATAATAACTAATTATTACGGATCCAATGGAACTAGTTTCGTCGAATTCCGAGATTGTTCCTTGGAAGGCTATTTTAACTTGTCGATTAATTTGGGCGATTTCCGAAATTGTTGAAATCACCTAAAATTTCACCTTTAAAATTTTATTAACGCTATTATAAATCGTATAGAATTTATATTCAATTAGAAATCATTCTGATTCATTTCGAACCAAATTCTCATTATTTGCATTATTATATTATTAAATTCCATTATTAAATTAATACAAAATTCCAAATTTAACCTATCAACTTTTAATTCTATCCAACAGTCCAATATTTTAATTCAAAACCAAACAGACTTAAAATAAATTTTAAAATCTATCTTTATACCTATTTACACCCAGAATCACCAATTATCCCAATTTCAATTATTTAATTATTATTATTCAAGCCCAATTAAACTGTCATTTCTGAAATTTAACCAATCTTATTAATTTAACCAAACTCTTTTTTACTTCAAAAATCAAATTATAATCATATCCAACATTTAAAATGAATTAAATGTTCAAAATTAACGACCAAAAATTCTGGGTCGTTACACCAATAATCAATAATCAATTTCTTAATATGTTTAATAATTAGAAAATTATTTCTTTATATATCAAAAGATAAACTTATGTAAAAAACATTTTTAAAACCAGTTTTAAAATCTTTATATAAGAAAATAACAAGTACGCTCTCATACACACACACACACACTCAACTAATTCTTGGGTGTTACTGACCCTATCCTTAATGAGTAAATCCACCAGAGCCAAGGTTCTCGCTTAACCTTCAGCTTTGATACCAAATGTAACGACCTGAAATTTTCGACCTTGAAAATTCGGCACTGATACGTTCACGGTAAAAGTGCCAAACAATTGAACGTCGGAAATTCGAGATTGTTAGAGAAAAGAAGAAGAAGGAAGAAAAAGAACATGAAACAACAGCATCTCACGTTCGCAGCGAATTAAATATAATAACAAATAATAGCATTTATACAAAGAAAGTTGTAGTTGTCAATTTTATAACAATATTCAGAGTTACAACCATACATAAATAGACTAGACAGTTATATCAACCGGTCCCAGACTACTATCAAATCAAACTCTAATACACAGCGGAAAATACGCCATATGTTCCTGCCGTCGAGCTTGTCATCTGAGCTCCAGAACGTCCTAACCTGAAAATCTGTAATACTCAGTCTAACCCGAGCATTACATCAAAGTAAAACCGGGGTTAGGCTGGAAACCAGCGTGAGTAAACCCATCTAACATGAAATACTAATATATAAAACCTAAAACCCGGGGTAACTCATACCTCACAACGAGTTCTTAGTTTTATAAAACCAACAGTTATCTCACAAACAATTTCTAGTACCCTTACTCAGTTTCAATGGTCCAATTTACTTAAAATTATTCAATTCCATCCCATTGATTTCACAAATCAATCTATAAAGAATTATAGTAGTTTGTAAATCGAAGCGGTTTCGGGTATTTACTGATACCCGACCCCGGTCTCTTCGAATCCAATGTTATTATTAATCCAAGTTGTTTAAGTGAAAACCATTCAATTCATATTTGGAGTAACATATTCACATAGCGATTCTATTACAGATAGATAATTTATATTATCACATTTCAACCCAAACATATCATCTCACATAGCATCACAAATCACATATCAGAGATATCGAATAATCCAAGGCATTCGGTATCATTCAATCATCCATAAGCAAGATAAATTAGTCACGCCATTTCTAATTAATTTAAATAAATTTAGGTAATTACTTCAATCACTTTTAATCCTGCTTACTTAACATTAATTAATTACAAACCAATTAATCATCTTTTAATTATCATCTTTAATTACATTAAGTAATTAGCCTAAAATAATCCTTTAGCCATTCACATTAACCCTCAATTTCTCTCATTAATTTAATTATACCATAATTAATTACATTAATTAATGATCCCTTAATTACTTCATTAATTACTCTTTTAATTAATTACATTGAGCAATTAATCCCTTTAGCTACCACCATTAATTAAATATTTTTTAACTAATTGACCTTTAATTACTTAGATTAATTAACCCTTAATAAATTAAGCAATTACAACCCTTAAATAACTAAACCAATTTATTATCTTAATCTAATCAATTGATGATCTTAGTTAATTAAGTAATTATACTTTAATTACTTTTATTAATAAGACCATAATTAATTAAGATAACCATTTATCTTAATTTATCCCTTACTTAATTTTCATTTTAATCTTATTTAGACTAAATGTTGAAATTAATTTATCATTAACATACAAAATTTACTTGAGACCCTTATGATTTATTCAATACATTTATCTTAATTACATATTTAATTATAACTCTTTATTTTGAAAACACTTAAAGATATAATTAAATAATTCATAAAAATATTCAAACCAAATCAACTTAAATTCAAAACACATTTATCTTCATAATCTAAATTCTGGAAAAGATTTGAATAACTTGATAAATACTTTATACTTATAGACTTGATTACTAACTGGCTTTGAAAATTTGTCTTTGTTTTTACAACTTAGCCATGTTTTCTTAAAAAACTTGGTTAACTATTTTTCTTGAAAACTTAGTTAAATTATTAACAAAAGAATTCTCGGGTCAAACACGAAGGTTCCTGAGGTACCCGCTTCTTCCCGCTACAATTTCCATCAAAAATGACTCGCGATCAAACCGAGCATAGCCTTCGTTTCCCCGAAGCATCCCTTCTCTTCTTCTTCTGCAACAAAACAACAGCCTAGACATACCAACCATGTGCACCGTGCACATGCACCGCCGTTTTGATCACCTCCGACCTTCACCGCGATCGCCCCCATGTCATCAACAACGTGCTAAATTACTCTAACCACCCAGACTATTCCAAAACCCCTCGAATCTGAATCTGGAACTCGACCCTAAACCTAGGCTAGAATCCATCGTCTATTGCCGCCTCGCCTAGCCACCTTTGTACACATGAAGCCTCGTAATTTCGTCAGCACCACCGCCAGAGTTCACACTTTCTTTTCCACTCCTACTGCAACCTCCAAATACCCCTTTGACGCCACAGTTCAACGAAACCCGCACCCCATCAAAAACCACATTCTAAACCCTATTTCGACCCCTAGCCGCCGCCACGGTGGCCAATAAAACCAGCGACCATTTTTCCTAAACTCGCCAACTTCCACGCTACCTCCAACAACCAACTCGACCAACCAAACCTTGCTGGTCAACAGAAAACGCCCAAAACCCAAATCATGATCAACTTGCAATTTCTCTTGAATTTCTATCTTAAAAATCATTATTTTATTTTTAAAAACCATAACTTCCGAAGATAAGTTAGATCAAATATATGAACCCCTAAATTATTTAAGTTGAGGTTTTTAATATGTTCAAGTTTTACTGTAATTTTTCTTTTTGTTAAAACTGCCATCAGATTTAACCTTGAAAATATTTTTAAAAATTATATCTTTTTAATTTTAACAAATTTTATTTAAACATCAGAGTCTAAAGAGAATCAGGGAAAAAGCAGTTAATTTTTGAACCTATTACAAACCTGTAAAATCAAGAACAGGGAAGATGAACTGGAACACAGATATGCACACAATATCAACATACATATATACATTCATTTAACTTTAAACAATCATGCAAGCATATAATTTCAAGGATCATTGCATGCATCAGATCACCGGGTAAAATTAAGCTTTTGAAATTTTGTTTACTCACAGTTATATGAAGAAACAGTGAACAGTTTTGATTTGGAACTTGATCTGTTTGATTTGAAACCAAAACTTGATTGTTGAATTTGAATCTGATCTGGAATCTTGTTTTTGTGATGTTGGATTAGCTTGCTTTGACCTGAACTTTGTCTTTGATCAGACTTACGATTGAATTTGAAAAAGTTTTGTTTGCAGATTCTATTTCTTTCCTGGTTTTGTATTTCAGATTTATAGATTGTTTCTTTTTTAAAGAAAATGACGTGATGAGGCAAGAAGATGTATATACAACTTATTTTAATTTTATTTATTATTTTTGAAAAAAAAAGAAGACAAATGACACTTGTATTATTTGCTTGCTAATTTACTTACAAATGTTAATACATGATCTAATTATCTTACACTTATTAATTTACATGAATTTTTTTATTTTTTTTATATGTTTTCATATTATATTTATATTTATATGTCAATATATTTCCAATAACACAATTTGTCTTATGTTTATATCACTTAAAGAAATGAGATATAAAACCTAATTATATACTATTTAATTAACCATATATATATATATATATATATATATATATATATATATATATATATATGTATATATATTAGCATTAAAATGTAAAGTTTTCAAATCCAATTTATTTCTAAAAAAATTTCTCCTTTTCTTTTGAATTCCAATCCAGAATCATCCTTACAATCTACTCACATATATTTACATAAATAATTACCTGTTTATTTGCTTTGAAAAGAATAAGTTTTGGCACTTTTTGAATGATTTTAAAATCAAACATATATAAATAATAGTTATCATATTTTATTTTGTTACGAAATGAAAATATATTAGAAGATTATCAAGACTATTTATTTTTAGATATGTGTATTCATCTATTTGTTCAACTAGTAAAAATCAGTATTTCAATAGTTAAATTTCCAATTATCATATGTCCAATAATCCGGGAAATTACATAATTTTTATACGAAAATTTTAAATACATTTATCAGAGTTGAACTTAAACAGTTATAAATATCTTCCCTTATAAACGCAGAATATAATGATACATAAGTGTGGTGGAAATAGATAGCAATCTTCAGAAGAATCTTCTAACTCCATGCTCTGAGCTTCATCCAAAATTCTTGTAACTAAACCTGACTATTAGGCTGCTTGAGAAAATTAGGGCACCTAGAGTTTAAGGTAAAAATGAAATAAACTCCAGATCAGTCATCGGACTAGTGTGAGAAACTCAAAATACATGGTTTGAAAAAAAAGGTATCTCATAAGATCACGCCGCACATAAACACGAAACGGGGTTTTACCTTATGATAACCAAAACACGAATCTCCATCTGGATTCCCACATCTCGAACAGATCTCGAGAACACACATGGATTCCACATCTTGATCATATCCACTTCCAAGAGATACAATACGTATATTAGTCTTGAAGTGGTTTTTGATAAGTGAAACACTTATTGATCCCGATCTATTCAAGAATGAATCGACGAATTTAGTCATTCAACAACAATGAGAACGATCACATATGGAAACCAAGTCCTGTATACTCATCACATTTTCGACATTTTCATCTCACGCTATCCCTCGGTCAAGAGTGAAGCTGGTAGGTTAGAGCTCTATTGCTCATATCCCTACTTGAATATCAGCCTTAACTTCCATAGATAGACAAACCTTTTTCGTTGGTTTTTGGTGCTAAGTATATGACTAAATGTTTTCCATAACTGAGTAAACACATAAAGAATGATCAACATATATAAAGCATGATTAATTTACATAAGTGACTTCTAATTCCCTTTTTGTTTAACTAATCTTTTATTAATTAACCTCTTTTATTACTAAAACTTCTTTTAACTTATAAAACGTTACTTATCAATTTCTATTGTTCATTTGTAATATTTTCAACACTTCAAAATGTATCCATATACTTATCTCTAATGGTATAAATATATTCACAAATCATTAACTATAGTTCTTATTTAAACCCTTTACTTTTTCTATCTTTTCAAAGATTCCTTGCTTATAATTTACTTAAAAATATCCATTTTAAGGATCATAGTAGTTTCACAAATCCATTCAAAAGGTTAAGACTAATGTTACTTAAACATTATCACTACAAACCTAAAATCGTTTCACTTATGTTTATCTTTAAAACATTCTTTTGAAGATCTATTACATTCACAAGTTTAATGAAAAAGGATTCAAGATGACCATCATTAAAATATTATCACAATAAACTATTTTATACATATATTATCTTTAATTTTTTTTAAAGATCTAAGTTAATAATTGGTTAAGTTCGATAGTCGGCTAATCGAATATCCAACTAAAAACGATTGCTTATAGAAATCACGATTCGTATACTTAACTTGTTTCCAACATTTCAACATAACTATTCCTTGTCCATGAGTGAAACCAAGTAAGTTAAAGCAGCGATTATATATCAAAGCCATGCCTAGACACTTCATTCTTAAATCTCACAAATAGATAAATCTATCTCGTCAACTTTTAGTGTTAAGTATAGTATTACTGACTTTCATAAACGAGTAACAAACCATATGATTAACATGTTTTCGACATTCCCAACTTTGCTATTCCTTGGTCAAGTGGGAAGCCGATAGGTTTGAGCTCTATTTCTCATATTCATACTCAAACATCAACCTCAACTCTCACAAATAGATAAGCCTACTTCATCGGCTTTTAGCATTAAGCAAAGTTAATTATTTTTTGAAAAAATCAGTAAACAACAAGATTAACATGTTTTCGACATTCCAACTTAATTATTCCTTGATCAAGAGGGAAGTTGGTCGATTAGAGCTCTATTGCTTATATCCATACTCAAACATTAATTTGACAATCTTAACTCTCACAAATTAGGAAGTCTACCTCGTCGACTTTTAGTGTTAAGTCTAGTTAATTACCCTTTTCAAAACATATATATATAAATAAATCCTTTAAAAATAATTGTAAATAGGTTTTAAATATTTATGTAAAATATTACTTGAAAATAACTAATTTATAGTTCATTAAAAATCATGTTTTATATTATCAAATGTCTTTACTTTTAAAATAAATATATAATTATTAAAAAAAATTAAACTTCAAAAAAACCTTAAAATACTTAAAAATAGGTAAGAAAACATCTTTGAGAATATTATAGAAAAATATCAAATTTAAATATAATGTTTAAACCATAATTAACTTACTATAGCATTTATAAATGCAGTTAAAAGTCTTTGTTAAAGAAAAACATTGAAAAGCACAATCTTTATGACTAGTTTTAACCAGTTTAAAAATTGATTTAAGACTTGAAATTTTTATAGTTAGTACCACCCTTAAGTTATTTAAAAACAATGAAAATAAACCCATACGAATATCTTCCAATTTATTTATAAAAATTCTCGGAAGCAAGCTATATTTATAAAGTGTATTTATAACCACATTCTTGCTTTAACTTTCACCACTTTAGTTCAGAATTTCTATAACTTTCCAAACTTTTTGTTTACTTTCCAATATACAAAATATGTGTAGAGAACAAGTAAACCAAATTATCTCAAGTTAAGTTCATAAATATTCCATTTACACAAGTTAAAGTTAAGGGATATCGATGTGCACTTATAGTGACTATCCTTGCTTCAAACACTTTCAAACATACTTCAATTCAGCACACAGTCCAAATAACCATTAAACATCAAGTCAATTCCACACCACATTTTAAGATGATAATATAAGTGATGTTATACAATTTATAGTTTTCATTTTCTTTCAAGAGTAAGAGGGGTCCAAAGTTTATAACTTTAGTTAGTTAGCCACCTTAACTTCATATTTCAAACACGAAATATACACACATAATATATACAAACAAGATAGTGAGTTAACCCACTTAGATCTAAGCCAAAAAGATGCTCAAGTATAACCAAACTCAAGAACACTTCCTACCATCACCTTGCAAACATCTTTCCTTCCATCCTTTTAGCTTCAAACTTGGTTTTACCCTTCAAACGCCTATAATTGCTCACGACCATTGGATGCAGGGGGAGAATGGCTTCACTTATTCAAAATATAAAATAGCCAAAGGTGTGGTAATACTATCCTAAGGCTTGTGTCAAATATTGAGTTGATTGGGAGTTGTTTTGCAAAAAATCTTTAGAGATTTAGAGAAGAGAAGATATTAAAGAAGCTTAGTTTTAGTGTTGTGATTTTCTGTTTATTATTGAAGGGTAAGCCCTTCCTTATATAGGCTTCATATGGTGTTTCTTAAGATTGTTCTTACCCCCCCCCCTCATGTCAAAGAAGCCTTAACCCCCCTCCCTCCTAAAAAAACCCCACTTGCTTCATAACTTCTCGTCTATGCCCCTTCTTTTAGCAAAAATACATTAATACCCTTAACATGTAATATCTATTATCCATTAGAAACATCTAGAACTTCCATTTTCTTTATGGGTTAAATTTTTTTAATTAGTTCCTAATGTATTAATTTGATCATTAGACAAATACGCAAGAGTTTGAACATCTTATATTGAGTAAAAATTTGTTTATCGATAAACCAATTTTCAATCACAATATCGATTTTTCTTTGAAAAATATATTTTTGTAAAAAAATTTCAAGAAAACTTCACCATCATTATCTATAATTTAAAAGGGGGTTAAGGATGTTATTAAATCAATTTAATAACATTTAATCCAATATTCAAATATTTAAATAATTCAGGTATTTAAGTACAAAGTGTCCGAAATTCCGGACCGTTGCACATTGTATCTTTGGACCAAGCAGCATAGGGCTCGAACTACTCCAAAATATTCTTAAACAATTCATCAAAAGTAGAAATGGACTTTGGTTAGAGCCGAGTGAACCATGTTGATGCAACTCAGTCAACAAAGATGAAGAAATATCTACACCAAACTGCATCCGCTGCACTGACACCATCTATGTGCCACTCATACTTGAATATATGCTGTTTGGGATCAATCGGCCTATGGTATGATAGCATCAAGGGCATTGTAAACTTTTTGCTATATTCCTCACGTAATTTATTCGCCGTGAATAGAATTCTGCTATGCACAAAACCCCAGTATTCCTTCTTTTTTCATAGGTGTTCCTCCACCAACCGCTTTATCCTATCGGCAAGATGCTCCTCACTGGCCTGGTGATTTGAAAAACGATTATCAAAGGTAACATTGAGTATTTTACTTTGCAAATGGTCTCGGTTTGCTCGATGATGTCTAGGCTTTCCTATCTCCATGATGGCCACTTCTTCGGATCCTCCTTGATGCCTAATCGGCTCTACCATGGTCATTTCAACGTCGGCATCTAGAACTATAACATCCCATATCAAAAGGTCCAAAACTAAGTACTATAGATGCTGCAGTCGTCTATAGTATTAGCTTTCGGTGACTACATATGGCTATGTTAATGGTATCAATAATATCAGAAGCACTTGAATATAACCCAAAGCACATATTTCAAAAAACTTTTACTTCAATACATTTAAAACAGATGTTCCATATTCAACTTACATAATCCCAATACGTTCTTAGCCATAGATAAAATATAATTTACACAAAATACGCCAAGATTGGTGTATAAAGATACCCCCTTGGATGATCGGAGTCATATGGTCATAATAGACCTAATACAAACACATCAGAAATACAACAAAACACAACAAGAACTGCAAATCCTAAGTAGTTATTTGTTGCCTCTTGCATGCCTCCAGCAGCTTATTAGTCAACATTTTAGAACCTGAAAAAGAACCTTAACCCCTTAGCCTACTCAAATCAATTTGATAACTCGAGGGTTTAAGAGGAAAATTTAAACTTCGAGTCAGACATAAAGCTTGGTGTGAATAATATCATACATCCTGAAATAATTATGTTAAGTGAGACCATGCTGCTTAGCTGAACGGGTTTCCTCTTAATAACATCCTTTTAAAACATACCTTTGCAAAACCTTTCATAAAACCATATATTGTGCTTCTGCATTCACAATTGTCGAACATAGTAAAATAATCTTTATGTAAACATACATAAAAATCAGGTAATGATGAATTATTTGTTCAAACACACATGTTTTGTTTGGATAAATTTTATCCTTTGGCTGACTCGGGCCTACTAGATAATATAATCAATATTAACCTAACACCTATTAGATATTCTTCTTTTGGATTATCTATCCTTAACTATTTGTTAAACATTTCCCATCTGGACGGTCTGTTACTAACTATCTGTTTAATACTTCACTTATGGATGGTCTATCCCTAACATAATCTTCTCCCAGGTCTTCCCGATCTAAATGGTTTTTCCGGCTCACCAATAACGTATCTATATACAAACATATATTCCTTTCGCTGTGTAACCATAATTTTAGTTTACCTTTGATAAAGCCCTACACACTGGAATTTTGGATAACAATTAAATGGGGTTAATAGCTAATGTATAGGGTGCAATCCAATACTAGTACCATCTGGTCTTCTATTATTTGGGTCATTTTCACTTAAGGATCCCCTCTCATAATTTTTCTTGAAAATGTTTTCAAAATGATTTAAAAACTTTAAATCAAACTTAAACACGGAAAAACATATTTAGTCTTTATGCTTTACTCAAATCATATTACCATGTTATATATATTCTTTACTCAAACTTTAGTTGATTAAAACCTTTAAACATTTGAAAGTACCTCTTTCCAAAAACAAGCGAAAACCTTTTAATTATCTAGGCCAATATGCCAAAACCCAACCTTCCGAAACCATTCATCAAACCTTATGAAACCATTGAAAAGTTAACCTTTCAAAAGCAATGAAACTTCGGACATCCTTCCCTAAAAATCTCATTAAAACATTGCCTAGAAAAATATTGGAAAACCTTTCCTTTAAACCTTTCGAATCCATTGAATTCAACCTATCGAAATATTTGACTAAAAACTTTTGAAACCACTCAATAAACCTTTTGAAATCATTGAACAAAACCTTTCGAAATCACTGAACTAAACCTTCCAAAATCATTCAACTAAAACCATTCGAAGTCATTCAATAAAATATTTCGAAACTATTTAAACCATTTGAAGTCAATCATCAAACCTTTCGAAATCCTTCAACTAAAACCTTTTGATGTCATTCGCTAAAACCTTTCGAAACTATTGAACTTAAACCTTTTGAAGACTTACTAGTTTCAAAAAATAAGTGGAAAACCTTCTTTTAAAACCTTTCGAAGTCATTGGAAGCAACTTTCATCTAAGTTGAAAGCTCTCCTTTGCAATCTTGGTTATATTTCAATAAAAAATAAGGATAAATCACCTAAGTCGAAAGCTTCCTTTTGAAAGCATTGGGAGAAGTGGCTGGTTTTCAAAAACAAGTAAACCTTTTGCCTTTGTCAAAAGGTACAAAACAACACATATATAAAGCGACAGTAACCCTTCAACTGTGTCAAAAGGTTTTAAAATAGAATAGTGTTAAAGCAGATGTAAACCTTCGACTGTGTCAAAAGGTTTCAAAACAGAATAGTGTTAAATCAACAGTAAACTTTCGACTGTGTTCGAAGGCTTAAAACCTTTATTTTTGACCTTGTCGAAAGCAACCAAGTCGAAAGCTCTTATTCGAAAGCAAAGCATGTGAAAGCTTTTGGTTTATAAACAAAAATACCCTAACCTCTTTGGCCATCAACCCTTCGACTTAGAAACCTTCAACTCTGTGCAATTCATTACGTACCAAGTAGCTTGATACTATATGCATTGGTTTGACCATGTCGAAAGCTTTGATCCTCTTAACCTTGTCGGAAGGTCTGGGTTGGAAGATTTATTTCCGTAAAGGCTGAAACGTGTAAAAAATGTGATTTCTTTGTTTTTAATTTAAAAAAGAAATCTTTTCAACTAACTTGCCTTTGTATGTCAAGATATCAATGGTTAACAATTGCTTTTCAGAAATGTGCTGCCACTATTTTTAAAAATTAAATAATCATTTTATTTTACAAAATGTCTCTTCTCCTTAATTAAATATATAAAACATTTAAGTCCCATACCTTAAATAATTTTATATATTCATCAAAACACTTTGGAAAAATCTGGAAAAATTCCAAAAAAATCTATTTTAATATGTTTCCAACATATAAAAATTTCAAACCCAAATAAACATTATTTAGCCATAAATAGTTTATAACTCAATAAACAATTTCTTAAGTAGAAAATTAATATAAAATCCATATTAATTAAAAAAAATTATGAAAATCGAAACCCATCTCTAAAATATCATTTCTGATCTATATTTGAATTTTCAAGGCATTTGGATGTTATTAAATGAGGTTTTGATGTCAAACATATCATAAAACTAACATGAACATATATAATCATCAACCACATATGTACATATAATTTTAATCATCAAAACATGGCATGTACTTGCAAAGTCATTTCGGGTCTAATCTTAAAACTGAAAACTAAAAGAAATTGGAAGGTAGTAATTATTCAACTTAGCTTTGAGATTATAGATGTGAGATTCGATGTTGATTTAGTTGATTATTTCCCTTCCCATGAATCCTAGCTTTAATCTTCTTCTTGAGAATGATAATGGTGGCTGGCCTTCGTATTTTAGTTTGAGTAAAATGAAATGAACATGTGCATTCTATCTCCTAAGGATTTAGGGTATAAGCTCCACCTATTTCTTATATTCCCTTTTTCATGTCCTAACACATTAGCTTAGGTTATTTCATTTTAGTTTGCACATGGAACGACTATCCTTACCTAACCAATTATCAACTTATTAATCTCTGTATTATTTATTTAATTTATCTAATTAATTATTCTAAATAATGTAATAAAAATACGGGGTGTTATAGACTTCCCACCTTATAGAATTTCTACCTCAAAATTATGATAAGGTAGACAACAAAAAAATCAAAGGTAGAACAAACCATCAAACAAATAAGGGTAAGAGTCTCTAATCCTGCTCTCCATCTCCCAAGTACGCTCTCTAGTATCATCACTCCATTGAATCTTTGCTAACTTGACTGTCTTGTTCCTCAACTTCTTTTCATCTTTAGCCACAATCTGAATTGGCTTTCTAACTATGGTCAAATCCGGTTCTACTACTAAATCCTGTAACACTGTAGGTGCTATGGTAGTCTTCGGATCTCTAACACATTTCCTAGGATGAGAAACATAGAAATATCGTGGACTCTGGCCAAACTACTTCGTACCTCTACTCTATAAGCGAGTTTTCCGATCCTCTCAACAATATGAAAAGTTCCAACGAATCCAGATGCTAACTTCCCTGACTTCTCGAATCTCATCACACCCTTCATCGATGAAACCTTAATGAGCACATACTCTCCGACAGAAAATTCCAAATCTTTCCTTCTTCAATCAGCATAACTTTTTTTATCTAGATTGTGATTCCTTCATCCTAACTCGGATCAACTCAATCTTCTCCGCAGCTTCCTTCACCAAATATGGACCAAGAACCAATCTATCCCTTGTGAGAAATGCGGATTATGGATCTTAAGGCTAGGATAAACACTAGAGGAGGGGTGAAGAGTGTTTTAAGGAATTATTAAATCTTTTTGAGTTTTTATTAATTTGAACACAAATGTATGCAATATTCAGATGCATATATGATCACAGAATCAAACACAGACGCAAAAATAAAGTAAAAGCAGTAAAGGAAAGAACACACCGGATTTTATACTGGTTCGAAGTTACCCTACATCCAGTCCCGCACACAAGTACAGATTTCCTTTCAAAAGCAATTATACAATTACACCCTCGGTTTCAAGGCTACGAGGTACACCCTCCAGATTCACAATCCTCTGGGTAGAGATACTTGATTTCACGGGCAACAAGTTCACCCAATTGATTTCCAAGGCTACAATCACACCTTTTCTCGCTTGATTGATTTCCATGGCCACAATCGCACCTTTTCTCGTTTAATTGATTACAAAGAAGCCTATAACTCTGAATAGCACCGAGGATCTTGTTGAGATAGTGATAGAGAATTAAACCGAAGATAATCTAGTTATATTCAATGTTGATTTCGGCAGAGTAATGGTAGGAATATGTATGAAGAAATGTGGAAGAAGAAGAGAAATGAAAACCAGAAAATATAAATGAAAATTCGTTGAAAACAACCCCTATTTATAGAAGAACAACAGCCATGTACATTCGTAAAGGGATATGACGAATAGACACTTCTTTTGAAATTTAAATTTTGAAATTAACTTACACTATGTCGACATGGGTATATTGAGCATGTCGACATCCCAAAGGAAATTTTGGTGTTTTGTTTTTCTTTGAAAATAACTTTTATCTTATATTAAAACAATTTTAAACTTTTATAAATATACTTAAATATAGTTAAAATACATAATTAAATATAGAGAATAATATTTTGGTGTATACAAAATTTCACTATAATTTTATATTTAAATCTGAGTATAAATATTAAAAGTTAAATATATTATTATTAAAAGATAGTTTAAAACTAAGGATAATTTGATTTTGAAGATAAAGATTATTTTGAGGCTAAAAATATTTAAAACCAGGATACATATTTTTGATTCTTTTAAAAGGAAGGTTTTGAAATCATTTTGAAAACAAGATATAATTTTGTAAAAACATTTGAATAAAAGTTAGTGGATACAAAACAATGTTCCATTAGACTTTTCGTAAATTCCATCCTACTTAGGGTTCCATCCCTTTAACGGGCTCGAAGTGGATTCCATTCCACGAATAAATTAGATTTTAAGATGCCAGAGCTTTTCTACGAGTTTTAAAAAAATTTCCTAATAAAATTACTTGAAATCTTGAACTCTTGATAATCTTGATACTCATTAGTCTTCAATCTTGATATCTTGAATCTCTATACTGTACAGTCTTCATTCTTTGGTACCTACATGGTTAAATCCTGCATATACGTATATTTCTAAACTATAATGTTAGTATTTATATTTTATAATCCTATTCTAAGGTTGTTGTCATCAAAAATATCATCTCAGGGACTAACAATCTCCCCCTTTTTGATGATGACAACCTTTGTTTATAAAATATTACTTCTATCCTAATAACCCCCCCTTAATCTATGCCTAACTATCCTATTTTATATTTCTCCCCCTTTTCATCAACAAAAACCATCCTAAAATCATAAAACTATACCACTCCCCCTTAAACTAATACTAGAACAAAGTATAGTAAATGGAATGTGAAAGACATTAACATAATTATATTATAATTATTCAACACATAAATATGTATAAGTATATTTCAAACAATCCAATCAACATGCATATCAAATCCAATCATGTCAAACAATCAAATAAATCAACGGCCAAACAAATCAATCAATTCAATCAAGTCAAACAAGTCAATCAAGTCGAACAAGTCAATCTAGTCAAACAAGTCAATCTAGTCAAACAAGTCAATCAAGTCAAACAAGTCAATCAAAACATACCAAACAAATCAAAAAATAATAATCCTAAATTATAAGACAATACTACAAACTCCCCCTAAATAAAATACACTTTTATGTATACATGTATGCAATATGTAGTTTGTAAAGCAGTATGAAATGTATGATATATGCAACGTAACATGAGATGATATGTAGAATGAAGTGCAACTTGTGATGCAAATGATTATGATATTTCATGCATTGTAATTTATGATGTAACATGTAATGAAATGTGATATGAAATAGGATGCACAATGATATGTAATATGAAATAAAATGATAGAAAAGTAAAAATAATAATATGTAGAATGATATGATGATATATACTATGGTAAGAGATTCAGATTATAAGATAAGAATGAGTGATAAGATGCATATATATATATATATATATATATATATGTGTGTGTGTGTGTGTGTGTGTGTGTATGTATACATATGTCAAACAATTTATTATAAATCACTTCAACCAAACAAAGGTAATACACAACAATTATTAGACTTAGGATAAGGAAACTAATGAATGTGACTGAAAGAGTAGTAAAGACAAGAGTTTAAAGGTAATAAATGGTATTAAAACTATAACATATTCATGAAAGGTAGTAATCGAACTCAATATCAAAATCTAATTGCTAAGAAATATGAATTTAAACTATATATATGATCAAATATGGATTTTATAAAAATTAATAGCCTACTTATTTAATTTATTTAAAATATGAAAGAATCCAAACTTCCATTTTTATAAAATACTTAACTTATTAATTAAAACCTTTATATTAAATTATTATTGGTTTAAATATTTAAAAAGATGTTTAAACATCTTTAAAAAATATCATAATGAAATATTAAATAAAATAATAAAGATTGAAAAACTAAAATAAACATGTGTTATATTAAAGTTTCTTACATTAAAAAATTTAATTAATTATTAAAAAATATTTAAGCATGAAATTAATTTTAAAATATTCTAATATAAGTTAGAAAATAACTCTAAAAAGAATAGAGAAAAATACTTAATTTAAATATTATTTTTACATAGTTTAAAGTTTCAAATAGAAAAGACAGCATTTACAGAATACTGTAAAAAAAATTTGCAGTAAAATATATTCAAAACATATTCAACAGAAACTGCAGCATTTACCAAATGTTGTGAAATGTTTCTAAAACACTACAGTGTTTCAAAGCACAGTGATGTTATAATAACGAATTTGCAGCACTTAAGAAACGTTCCAGAAGAAAAGGCAGCATTTCAGATATACTATCTATTGTTCTGGGCCTGATTTTAACATGATTTTGCACTAATTTTACGACAAGATATTGACATTTAAATAATTGATTTTTTACCCAATTTTTATAGTATTTAATTAACATAAAAAATAATGAGAAAACTGTGTAAAGACACTTGGCATTATGCATGTAAAAATGCTCTTCTACTTAGTATAGTTGTAATAAATTAGTAGTAAGATTTTATTTGAAAGAAAACACATTTTAAAAAAAAACCTTTGAAAAAAAAATTTAAACTGGTATATCGAAATTTATACTATGGTGTGTCAATATATGGATAAAATATCAAAACATACAAAAAGAGATAAATTTCTAAACCTAACTAAATGCATAAATATATATTCCTAAATGCAACAATAAAGATGAAATAATAGCAAAGCATACCAATTTTTGCACTCCTCCAAATTTCTAACTTTATTTTTCTTTCATTATCGTGAACCACACATTTATATCTTTCAGAATTTCACGACGAACTCTGTTCTATTGCGACGGGCTCGTTTTTCTGATCAGCATAATATGTTCATTTGCTAAATTTGAAGACCGTATGAGAAAGATATAGATGATTTAGTAGATTGACCAATTTGACGCCAAAACTTTGAATTTGAATTTTGAATGAATGGACACTTCAACCACTATAAGTAGGTCCAACAGTCACCACTTTTCATAAAAGTTTCTCTTCTTCTTCTTCTTCTTCCCGTTTTTCTATTTACCATCAAACTTCTAGAAGGCATGTCTCCTTCATTTCCTAACGAAATTGGATGAAATCAGCGGAAAATCGAAGAGGAAGGCAAGGGCTACGATCGAGTAATAGTTTGGTGATGAATTTGGAGAGTATTGTGGTGCAACAGGCCATATCAGTAAGAGAAATGTTGAAAATCTCGTACACAATTTTTCAGTTTTGGATAGCCAACTTCAAACTGTCATATCTCACTCAATTTTGATCGGAATTAGAAGATCCACCCATCAAAACGACCGTGGGAACAAGGACTACAATCTGAAAAAGGAGTTGGGGGTAAAATACTCAAATTTTCAGAAGCAATTTGAAGAATTCCATTGAAAGTTTGATTTCTTTTTATCTTTGTTCACCAAAATATCATTTGACCATAACATGGTCATTTCTTGATGGATTCGCACGAAACCAGTGGCATTGCGAAAGCAGATGGAGAGAAGTACAATATCAAGTCAAGTTGTAGATGAGAACCAAAAGTTTTATAATGATCTGGTACCTATTTCATTGTCCATTGCCATTATATATCCATTTGTTCTTCTTGATCGATGAATGATTATCTGGTATCTTTTAACCAATGATTATTAAACTTAACTCTTCTCCTGCAAAACAACATAACTTTATAAAGAATCAAGTGACTTTTCAAAATAACTAAATATAGTTTTAAACAACAATATCATGATGATTCTGTGACATATTCATATGAAAATAGTGTTAATAATTTTATAAAAAAATTTCCATTTTAAAATTTTCAAAATTCAGATTATGAAAACTTTTGAAAACCTTGCTCTGATACCAAATGTGAGAAATGCGGATTACAGATCTTAAGGCTAGGATAAACACTAGAGGGGGGTGAATAGTGTTTTAAGGAATTATTAAATCTTTTTGAATTTTTATTAATTTGAACAAAATGTATGCAATGTTCAGACACAAATATGATCACAGAATCAAACACAGATGAAAAAATAAAGTAAAAGCAGTAATGGAAAGAACACATCGGATTTTATACTGGTTCGGAGTTACCCTACATCCAGTCCCGCACACAAGTATGGATTTCCTTTCAAAGGCAATTGTACAATTACACCCTCGATTTCAAAGCTATGAGCTACACCCTCCAGATTCACAATCCTCTGGATACAGATACTTGATTTCACAGGCAACAAGTTCACCCAATTGATTTCCAAGGCTATAATCACACCTTTCTCGCTTGATTGATTTCCAAGGCCACAATGACACCTTTTCTCATTTAATTGATTACAAAGAAGCCTATAACTCTTAATAGCACCGAGGATCATGTTGAGATAGTGAGAGAGAATCAAACCAGAGATAATCTAGTTAGATTCAATGTTGATTTTGACAGAGTAATGGTAGGAATATGTATAAAGAAATGTGGAAAAGAGGAGAAATGAAAAACAGAAAATATGAATGAAAATTCGTTGAAAACAACCCCTATTTATAAAAGAACAACAGCCATGTCCATCCGTGAAGAGATATGACGAATAGACACTTCTTTTGAAATTTGAAATTAACTGACACTATGTCGACATGGGTATATTGAGCATGTCGACATCCCAAAGGAAATTTTGGTGTTTTGTTTTTCTTTGAAAAAAACTTTTTTCTCAGATTAAAACTATTTTAAACTTTTATAAATATACTTAAATATAGTTAAAATACATAAATAAATATAGAGAATAATATTTTGGTATATATAAAATTTTACTATAATTTTATATTTAAATCTAAGTATAAATATTAAAATTTAAATATATTATTATTAAAAGATAGTTTATAACTAAGGATAATTTGATTTTGAAGATAAAGATAATTTTGAGGCTAAAAATATTTAAAACCAGGATAGATATTTTTGATTCTTTTAAAAGGAAGGTTTTGAAATCATTTTGAAAACAAGACATAATTTTGTAAAAACATTTTGAATAAAACTTAGTGGATACAAAACAATGTTCCACTAGATTTTTCGTAGGTTCCATCCTACTTAGGGTTCCATCCCTTTAACGGGCTCGAAGTGGATCCCATTCGACGAATAAATTGGATTTTAAGATGACAGTGCTTTTCTAAGAGTTTTAACAAAATTTCCTAATAAAATTACTTGAAATCTTGAACTTTTGATAATCTTGATACTCATGAGTCTTCAATCTTGATATCTTGAATCTCTATACTAAACAGTCTTCATTCTTTGGTACCTGCATGGTTAAATCCTGCATATACATATATTTCTAAACTATAATGTTAGTATTTATATTTTATAATCTTATTCTAAGGTTGTTGTCATCAAAACTATCATCTCACGGACTAACATCCCCAGTCTCTAACCAACATACGAGAGACTTGCATTGTCTTCCATACAAAGCTTCAAACGGTGTCATCCCAATACTAGTCTGATAACTGTTGTTATACAAGAACTCGAATAGATGAGGATGGTTCTCCCATGATCCCCTGAAATCCAATATGCAAGCTCTTAACAAATCCTCTAAGACTTTGTTAACTCTTTATGTTTTCCCACCAGTCCGTAGATGGTAAGCGGTACGCATGTTGAGCTTGGTTCCTAATGCTTCCTATAGATTTTTCCAAAACTCACAGGTAATTAAAGAATCTCTATCACTGACAATAAAACTAGGAATCCCATGTAGTCTAAGTACATTCCTTATAAATATCTTCGCCAAAATAGGTGCTACCGTAGTTGACTTTATCGGAATGAAATGGGCACTCTTAGTCAGTCTATCTACTATGACTCATATGCTTTCATTTCCTCTACTAGACCTTGGCAACCCATCAATAAAATTCATAGAGATGGAATCCCATTTCCATAGTGGAACTTTTAACGGTTGAAGCAATATACTGGCTTCTGGTGTCCAGCCTTTGCATGTTGGCAATTCAAGCACTGTTTAACACACAAAGAAAATGTCCCCTTTCATACCTTCCTAGAAGAAACTCCTCTTCTTATTCTGATACATCTTCGTTCCTCCTGGATAGATAATGAACTTCGAACGATGGCCCTCATCCAAAACTTCCTCCCTCATGTCTTCTACACTCGAAACACACAACCTTCATTTTCTCCTCAACCACCCATTTTGGTCAACACTAAAAACCTTTAGGTCATCGCTCTCCATTCCTTCCCTCAACCTTTTGACCTATCAGCCAAAATTGGATCCTCCTTCTATTTAGAAGCTATCTTCTCAATCATTACTGGTCGAAGTTCAAAACAAGACAACATATCACTTCCTGCACATGAACCTGCCTCGGATCTAGACTGCACACTACAAGCTAATAATGCTTCCTAATCTTTCCACTCGGCAATAAAAGCCAACACTGCATTATGATGTTTTTGGTTGAGTGCATCTTCTACCTTGTTTCCTTTTCCAAGTGTGTACTCAATTCCAAAATCATAAGTAGGAATAAACTCCAACCATATCTGTTGTCTCATGTTCAGCTCCTTCTAAGAGAACAGTACTTCAACTACTTATGATCAGTGTAAAGCTCAAATTGCCCTCCCAAAAGATAATGCCTCCATACCTTCAAATAAAATATAATGGCAGCTAACTCCAAATCATGCGTTTGATACTTAACTTCATGTGGTCTGAGCTGTCTAGAAGCATAAGCAATTACTTTACCTCTTTGTATCAACACAGCTCCTAATTTAGTTCCACACACATCATTATAAACAACCAAATCTTGATTCCCCTCTGGAACCACTAACACTGATGCATGAGTCAATAAGTGTTTCAAGCTCTAAACTTTTTCCTCACACTTATCAGTTCATACAAACTTCACATCTTTTCGCGTAAGCTTAGTCATCAGTGTAGCTATCTGTGAAAAATCCTTTATAAACCATTGTTACTGTCTTGCCAATCCAAGGAAGCTCTTAATCTCGGTCACCGTCTCAGGTCTCTTTTAATTATTTACTTCCTCAATCTTAGTCGGATCTGCAGATAACCCTTTCTCGGTAACGACATGACCAAGAAACTTCACCTTCCTCTTCCAAAAATGACATTTCAAAATCTTAACCTTCAACTAATGCTCCCTAAACATTTCGAGCACAACTCTAAGTTGAACTTCATGCTCCTTCTCATCCTTAGATTGTATTAAATTTCATCGATAAAAACCAATATAAATCTCTCTAAGTGCCCTTCGAAAACCCTATTCATCAGATGCACAAAGAATGCCGGCGCATTTGTTTGTACGAATAGCATAACTAACCATCCATACGATCCATACCTTGTTCTAAACATTGTCAAAGGAATGCCACCCTCTACCACTCTGAGCTGATAAAATCCCATCGCCAAATCCAGCTGAGAGAATACCTTGGCTCCACTTAACTAATCAAACAAATCATCAATTCTCGGCAATAGATATCGGTTCTTTATCGTCTTCTCATTTATCTTACGAAAATCAATACATAGCCTCGACGATCTGTCCGGCTTCTTTGTTAATACAATGGCAGCCCCCCATGGTGAACTACTTGGTCAGATAGAACTCTTACCTTCCAAATCCACCAACTGCACCTTTAGATCTCTCATCCCAGTAGGTGTCATCATGCTTGGCTGCCTACTCACCGGCTCTTCTCCAGGCACCAAATCAATCCTAAACTCTATGGCTCGTTTCGGTGGCAGTCCAACTACCGGCACAAATACATTAGCAAATTATCTAACCACAGAGAGTCGATGCAATTCATCCTCCAACTCCATAATACCCAATAAAGCATTCACTTCACAACTAGGTTTCTTTATGGTATAAGTTATCCGATCACTATAATCTGGGTGACTAAGCGATATTTTCCTATCATGGAAAAATATCCTAACATCATATTTACTTAACCAATCCATCTCATGCATAATCCCAAATCCCACAAAGCCAAACATATGCAAACAGCAATCAGAAGTATAGCCTAACAAATCAAATTCTAAATGGTCACACCTCATCCCAAGTGTTGCATACCCTCATATTGGATTTGCATCTCTTAAGGAAGTAACTAAGTATAAGGGTTATAGTTTAAGCCTATCTACCAAACATCGAGAAATAAAAGAATGAGGTACTCCAGTATTAAATAGAACACCAAAAGACATACTGTGAATCTGTAGCAAGCCCCAAAACAGCCTTCCCTTTTTCCTGTACAATCGGTCTTGAGGTTGTGGGCTCCAAAGCATAAACTTGCCCCCTTCCTTCTCTTACAGGCTCTGGGCACTTGTTCTTGTAATGATCGATCTAATCACAATAAAACATCTAACATTCTTCTTCTCACTGGCCTCTTTTCTTTACCGGTTTGACACTCATTAGCATAGTGTCCCTTCTTGTCACATTTGTAGCAAACCACTTTAGCCTTTCCATTCTTCTATGCTCCCCCTTTATGAGCATTCTTTTTCTAAAAAAAACTTCCTTTTCTGGCCTTGTCTAATCTAGGCCTCCTTCATCTTCTTCCTCAAGCAAGCCAATGCCTCTTCTTGCCTTAATGCCATTTCAACCACTACATCACTGGGATCTCTCAACTGCGGTAAAGTGGCACTTATCAACTCTGGTCCCATGCCTCTTATATAATTTTCATTCATCTTGATCACGGTGTCTATCAAAGCATATCTGTATCGGGCCAACTCCTCAAACATCCTCGCATACTCTAAGACAGACATGTCTCCTTGTACCAACTCTGCAAACTTGTTCACCAAAGCCAACTGTGCCATTACAGACATATATCTTTCTAAAAAACGTATCCTAAACTCCTCCCAAGTTATGGTTTCCTCATCGGCTTTAGCTGTAATAGTATTCCACCAGAATAGAGCACCTCCTTGCACCTGCCTTAAAGCCAATCTCCTCTTCTGTGCAATATTCAATCCAAAGGCGGCAAAAAAATTCTTGCAATGCAGTAGCCAATTTTCCATCTCGATCGCATCTTCAGTACCAATAAACGGCTTCCCTGCAAGCCTGATGTAATCCTTACTCAGGTTAGCATATTGATTAACCATCGAAACTTCCTGCACTCCATCTTCAATAGCATTACCTACGACAACTCCTGCTGCTATTCCAGCTTGCATCATGTTTGAAAAGAACCAATATATTTCTCTCATCTGGGAAACTCCTTCACCAATAGTTTCAGCTTATGCCTAACTGGGAACTCTCCTAGTATTTGTTCGGGCATTCCATTGGTGTTGGTGCTATCTCCTCCAAGATTTACTCTGCCTCTTCTTCCTTACATATATGTATTCAAATCTTGGGTGATACACATAAGTAGCCTAATTAAGATAGGTGTCAAAGGAGATAGTGTATACTTATATATATATATATATATATATATATATATATATATATATATATATATATATATAGAAAATACAAGTACGTTACTGCAACGTTATCCCATACCCCGATCTTAACTCTAATTTTTAAGGAATATGTTTTCAGAAATCACTTTTAGTTAAAGTATTTCATAAACCATGCTTTAATACCAAGCTGTAACACCCCCTATCTAGAAGCACAAAACTAAGCGCTATAGATGCTGTAGTCATATATGGTACTAGCTTGCGACAACTAAATACGGCTATGTTAATGGTATCAATAATATCAGAAGCACTTGAATATGAAACAAAACACATTTTTCAAAACAACTTTTACTTCATTACATTTAAAAATATGTTCCATATTCAACTTACATAATCCCAATACGTTCCCAAGCACAAATAAAATATACTTAATAAAAAATATGTCGAGAGCGGTTTATGAAGATACCCCCTTGGATGATCATAGTCATATGGTCATAATAGACCTAATACAAATATAGCGGAAATACAAAAAAACATAACAAGAACTGCTAATCCTAAGTAGCTATCGGTTTCTCTTACATGCCTCCGCTAGCTTATTCATCAATATTCTAAAACCGGGAAAGAAAACCTTAACGCATCAGCCTACTCAAGTCAATTTTGAGCAACTTAGAGTTTAAGGGCAAAACATAAACTTTGAGTCAGACGTAAAGCCTGGTGTGAGTAATATTATACATCTCGAAATAATTACGTTAAGTGAGACCACATCGCTTAATGGAATGGGTTTCCCCTCACTGATACCCTTTTAAAACATATCTTTGCAAAACCTTTCATAAAACCATATATCGTGGTCCTGCATCCACAATGGTTAAATACCTTAAAAACAATCTTTATTAAACATACATAAATATCAGGTAATAATGAACTATCTATTCAAACACACAAGTTTGTTCGGATAACTTTTAACCTTTGGCTGACTCGGGCCTACTAGACAATATAATCAATATTGACCTAACAGCAGTTCGATAATCTTCCTCTGGATTATCTATCATTAAATATCTGTTAAACATTTCACATCTGGACGGTCAGTCCTTAACTATCTGTTAAATACTTCAGTTTTGGACGGACTGTCCCTAACTTAATCATCACCCAGGTCTTCCCGATCCTAATGGTTATTCGGGCTCACCAATAACCTATATGTATACAAACATTTATTCCTTTCGATGTGTAGCCATAATTTTAATTTACTGGTGACAATGCCCTACATACTAGAATTTTGGACAATAGTTAGCTGGGGATAATAGCTAATGTATAAGGCGCGACTCCATACCAGTCTCATTTGGTTATCTATTATCTGAGTCATTTTCACTTAAGATTCCCTTCCCATAATTTTCCTTGAAAACGTTTTAAAAATGATTGAAACTGTTAAATGAAACTTGAGCGAGGAGAAATATATTTAGTCTTTATGCTTTACTCAAATCATATTACCATGTCATATATATATATATATATATATATATATATATTCCTTACTCAAACTTTAGTTGATGAAAACCTTTAAACATTTGAAAATATATCTTTCCAAAACTAAGTGAAAACCTTTTAATTATATAGGCCAATATGCCAAAAACTTACCTTCTAAAACCACTCATCAAACCTTTCGAAACCATTGAAAAGTAAATCTTTCGAAAGTAATGAAACTTTGGACATCCCTTTTTAAAAATTTCTTTAAAACATTGCCTTAGAAAAATCTTGGAAAACCTTCCATTTAATCCTTTCGAATCCATTGAATTAAACCTTTCAAAATCATTCAACTAAAAACCTTTCGAAACCATTCAATAAACCTTTCAAAACCATTGAACTAAACCTTTCGAAACCATTGAACTAAACCTTTCAAAATCATTCAACTAAAACCTTTCGAAGTCATTCACTAAAACCTTTCGAAACCATTGAACTTAAACCTTTTGAAGTCACTCATAAAAGCTTTCGAAATCATTCAACTAAATCCATTCGAAGTCATTCACTAAAAACTTTCAAAACTATTGAACTTAATCCTTTTGAAGACTTACTGGTTTCAATTTAAAATAAGTGGAAATCCTTCTTTCAAAACCTTTCGAAGTCATTGAAAGAAACCTTTCATCTAAGTCGAAAGCTCTCCTTCAAAAGCTTGGTTATGCTTTAATTAAAAAGAAGGGTAAATCACCTAAGTCGAAAGCTTCCTTTCGAAAGCATCGAAAGAAGTGGATGGTTGTAAAAACAAGTAAACCTTTCGCCTTTGTCGAAAGGTTCAAAATAAAACATTTGTAAAGTGGCAGTAATGCTTCGACTGTGTCAAAAGGTTTCAAAATAAAATAGTGTTAAAACAGCTATAATCTTTCGACTGTGTTGGAAGGTTTAAAACCTTTATAGTTAACCTGGTCGAAAGAAACTTAATCGAAAGCTCTTGTTCGAAAGCAAAGCAGGTGAAAGCTTTTGGTTTATAATCAAACATACCCTAACCTCTTTGGCCATCAACCTTTCGACTTAGAACCCTTCGACTCTACCAAGTAGCTTGATACCATATGCATTGGTTTTACCTTGTTGAAAGCTTTGTACCTCTTGACCTTATCGGAAGGTCTGGGTCGGAAGGTTTATTGCCGTAAATGCCGAAACATGTAAAAATGTGATTTCTTTATTTTTAATTTAAAAATGAAATATTTTCATCTAACATGCCTTTGTTCGTCAAATTCTCATTAGTCAATATTTACTTTTTAGAAATGTGCTGCCACTATTTTTTGAAATTAAATAATCATTTTATTTTACAAAATGCCCATTCTCCTTAATTAAATATATAAAGCACTTAAGTCTCATACCTTAAATAATTTTATATATTCACCAAAACACTTAGGAAAAATCTGGAAAAATTATAGAAAATCTATTGTAATATGTTTTCCAACATATAAAAATTTCAAACCCAAACAATCATTATTTTAGCTGTAAATAGTTTATAACCAACTAAACAATTTCCTTCACTAGAAAATTACGATAAAATCCATATTAATTCAGAAGATTATGTAGATCGAAACTCATCTCTAAAATATCATTTCTGATCTATTTTTAAATTTTCAAGGCATTTGGGTGTCATTAAATAGGGTTTTTGTGCCAAACATATCATAAAACTAACATGGACATATGTAATCCATCAATAACATATATATATATATATATATATATATAATTTTAATCATCAGAAAAAGGCTTGAATTTGCAAAATCATTTCGGGTCTAATCTTAAAACTGAAAACTAAAATATATTGGGATGCAGTAATTATTCACCTTAGCTTTGAGATTATAGATGTGATATTTGATGTTAATTTAGTTGATTATTTCCCTTCCCTTGAATCCTACCTTTAATCTTCTTCTTGAGAATGGTAATGGTGGCCGACCTTAGTATTTTTAGTTTGATTAAAATGAAATGAACGTGAGCATTCTATCTCCCAAGGGTTTATGGTATAAGCTCCACCTATTTTCCATATTTCCCTTCTCATGTCCTAACACATTAGCTTAGGTTACTTCATTTTACTTTGCACATTAACATGGCATAGCTATCCTTAGCTAATCAATTATCAACTTATTAATCTCCACATTATTTATTTAATTTAACCAATTAATTATTCTAAATAATGTTATAAAAATATGGAGTGTTACATGAACTCTAGCATCCTACATGTAATAAAACTACTTTCCACATTGTTGTAATAAATAATTTTAATTGATTTGAATTCAGCTTATGGATAAGTTTAGTCTTTAATATAGAATTTATTGAGGTTTAACGATAAATGTACTTTTAGTCTACTAAATTAAATTGATTCTTTTGGAAAATATATTGAATTTAAAAAATATTCAAATGAATATAATTTTTTTTATCATGTAAATTATTTCATATGGTTTAAATATATAAAAAGAGATTTTGTTTCATATTAATAAAATCAATGAGGATAAAATAACTATTGAATTTAAATAGTTTTTGTAAATCCATCGTAATATATTTATGCAAGTAGTAATTTCAATTAAATGGAAAATATATTAATAAATATTTGACAGAGTGTTTATGTATGTAAATAAATTAGAGAAATGGAAATTTTAATTCTATAAGGACACATTTGTAAAATAACTGTTCTAGCCTATCCCTTAACCGTCTCAACCATTCTAGATCTTTCTTTATGGCACTTAACCTACTCCAAGCCTAAACCCGTTCTTCAATCTCAACCATAAACCTTCCACATTAGCTTTGTCCCTTCGAAAAATATAAAAATAACACAAGCAAAAGAAGAAGAAAAGGAACGACGCTAGTAGGAGGTTGCAGAGGGTTGGACGAGTCTAGAGGTTAGTGGTTCTAAGGAAGGGCATGCGTGGGAGGTCCTTTATTTGTGGTTAGACATGTGACATTACGATGGCGACGACTGCTAATGGTGGCTGGCAAACTTATGTAGTTGGCGATTGAGGATTTTTTTTTTAAATAATGGGTTTAGTGGATAATTAGCAATGAAGGAGTTGACTATAAAGTGTTGAAAAAATTGGCTAGGGCATCAAATAATGGGTTTGATGGTGATAATTGTTAGTGAGTGTTGGTAGGAGGAAAGCTCTTACTTCTAGTTAGTTTGCTCATTTACTAACGCAGCAGAAATACGAAAATTTAGATGAAACGGTGAAAGTAGCAATCGGTGGATTGAAAAATACTGCAAGGCCCAAATTCGTTGATCCGAAGATACCGAATTCTAGCTATCTCTGACGCGTTGATCGCGCACGATACCGTGAAAAGAGATCCACAATTCTTCAAGCGTTGATCAAGCGCACTTGATTCCACGAATTGGCTTCAACGATCGAAGATTCGAGCGCACTAGAATGTCGAAAGTGGAGATAGGAGATCACACTCAACTACCAATTTAATGAAAGCACAAAGCTAACAAAACAAGAGCTTATTCAAAAATCAACAACCACAAAATGACCACCACCATGCCTATTTATAGGCTTACAACTCACGCCTCACTAGGTCGTTCGCGACCTATCAATTCACACGACTCAACTTAGATCGCTAGTGACCTACCCATATACGACTCAACTGATTACACGACTTAACAAACACACAGCGACTCAATATAAGACGACCTACGACCTAACAAGGTCGTTAACGACACAACAGAATGCAACACATATTTACAACACAAACAACTCAAGAAACAAATGACTTACGACCTAAAATACAACCCACGCGACCTAAACAAACACGACCCAAAACTGTAGCGACTCAAGAAAAACAGCTTCAGGAAACCTTCATGCGACCCAACTTAGGTCGTAACTCGTTGCCGCAACCTATCGCACTTCGGCATAATCATATCCGCCTCCAGCGACCTAACAAAGGTCGTAACATGCAAGGTCGCAACTTGAAGGATCGGAGCGAGCTAAGGAGATGCTCACCGGTTTGCTTATCTCGTTAAGTCGTTGCTTCGTTAGGTCGTAACCCGTTAGCGACCTATGGTTTAACTCGTTAACTCGCCTGAGTGTCTTAATGCTTTGCTCGTTAACTCGCGAGCGACCTTCGTTATGTCGCGAGTCTCTACTAGGTCGCAAGCGACCTAAAAACTGTTTTGTTAACTCGCTGGGTTGGACCTTTAGACTTCTTAGGTCGCTTGAACGACCGGTCTTCACCCTAGGTCGCTGCCGACCTATCTCCACTACCTCCACACTAGGTTGTGAGCGACCTAAAGCCTTGGACGACTCAAATCCAATGAGTTGGTGAATTCCATTGCTTTGTCACTCACCTGGGCTGCATCATCCTCCCCTGGTTGGGAAAAATTCGTCCTCGAATTTAAAAGTTCTTTCCCATCGGTTTGTTCATCCCCATAATAAGGTATTAAATGTTTAACATTAAACACATCAGAAGTATACACATCCTCCAGCAGCTTCAACCTGTAAGCGTTTTCATTGATCCGTTTCACAATCTCTACAGGACCAATCTTTCGAGCTTTAAGTTTATTGTATGGTCCCACTGGAAAACGATCCTTCGTTAAGACAGCATACACTGAATCTCCTTCATTAAACTCAACACTTCGTCGCTTCAAATCCGCAGATCGTTTATACTTCTCATTCGACTTTTCCAATCGTTCTTGAACGATTCTGTGACATTCTGTCAAACCATCAACAAAATCAGCAGCTCGTTTAACTATCCCCTTCGGTTGCGGCACTATCGTTAAATCCAACGGCCCCTTTGGCAAGCTTGAATATACAATCTGAAATGGACTAAAACCTGTACTTCGGTTAACTGCATGATTATGAGCAAACTCCGCTTGACATAACTTCACATCCCAGCTCTTCAGATTATCTTTCACAAGGCACCGTAATAAATTTCCCACGATCTATTCACCACCTCTGTTTGTGGATGATAAGCGCTACTAAAATTCAACTTTGTACCCACCATCTTCCACAAACTTAGCCAAAAATGACTCAAAAAACGAGTATCTCTGTCCGAAACAATAGACTCTGGCAACCCATGAAGTCGATCAATCTCTTTGAAATATAACTGTGCCACGTGAACTGCATCCGCTGTCTTCTTACAAGCAACAAAATGTACCATCTTCGAGAAACGGTCCACCACAACATATATAGAGTCATTTCCCCTTTGAGTTCTCGGCAAACCCAACATAAAATCCATGCTTATATCTACCCACGGCTTTGTAGGAACAGGTAAAGGCATATACCACCCTGCATTTGTAGCTGTCCCTTTCGAAACTTGACAAACATGACATCTCTCCACGAATCTCTCAACTTCCCGCCTCATCGATGGCCAAAAATAAGACTGAGAAATCAAATGCAATGTGCGATCTCTACCCACATGGCCTTCTTCGTGTAACTCCTTTACAATCTTCATTCGCAAGCTTCCTTCTGGTATGCATAATTGATTCCCCTTGAATAAGAATCCATCCATCAACACAAATTCATCAGTACTCCCCTCCTTGGCTTTCTCAACAAATTTCGTAAAGTAAGGATCTTCTTCAATCAACTCCGGCAATAGTTCAAACCCTGTCACTTCAACCTTCATTGTTGTCAACAAATGATTCCTCCTGCTCAAAGCATCATCTACACGATTCGTCACCCCTGACTTGTGTTTCACGACAAAAGTACACTGCTGTAGATACGCGATCCATGAAGCGTGCCTAGCTGAAATCTTGTCTTGCCCTTGCAAATGCTTCAAAGCTTCATGATCCGTATAAAGAACAAACTCCTTTTGAAACAGATAATGTCTCCAGTGCTTCGCTGCTTGAACAATTGTGTAAAACTCAACATCATAAGTACTATATCTCAACTTGGCTCCTGACAATTTCTCACTGAAATAAGCAATTGGCCTTCCTCTCTGACACAATACCCCACCAATCCCAACTTTCGAAGCATCAGTGTGTAACTCAAACAACAACTGAAAATCGGGTAAAACTAGAATTGGCCCTGACGTCAATAGTGTCTTGATCTTCTCAAAAGAAACCCCTGCTTCTTCTGACCATGTAAACTTCTTTCCTTTCATGCAATCGGTTACAGGTGCTATTACGCTGCTAAAGTGTGGAATGAATCTTCGATAAAAAGATACCAACCCATGAAAACTCCTTACTTCAGTAATTGTCTTCGGTTGTGGCCAACTCCTGACAGCCTCTACTTTATTCTCATCCACTTGAATACCTTCTTTCGACAGAACATAACCCAGAAACAAAACACTGTGCGTCATGAACACACACTTCTTTGTTGCGGCATAAAATTTCTCCTGTCGTAGAATCAACAGTACTTCACGCAAATGCTGGACATGTTCTTCCATACTCCCAATATAGATCAAAATATCGTCAAAGTAAACTACCACAAACTTCCCAATGTATGGTCTAAAAATCTGGTTCATCACTCTCATAAAAGTACTTGGTGCATTCGATAAACCAAACGACATAACCAGCCATTCGTATAAACCTTCCCTTGTTTTAAAAGCAGTCTTCCACTCATCACCCGGTCTTATACGAATCTGATGGTATCCACTCTTCAAGTCAATCTTTGAAAACACAACAGCCCCACTCAACTGGTCAATCATATCATCAAACCTCGGCATAGGAAATCTGTATGTCACAGTAATCTTGTTTAGAGCCCGACTGTCCGTACACATTCTCCATGTCCTATCCTTCTTTGGTACCAATAAGGATGGCACTGCACATGGACTCAAGCTCTCCTGAACACGCCCCTGTTCTAACAACTCTTCCACTTGCCTTCTCAACTCCTCATGCTCCTTAGGACTCATCCTGTAATGTGGTCTGTGTGGTAATACTGCCCCTGGCACAAGATCAATCTGATGTTGAATATCCCTCAACGGTGGCAATTCCGTTGGTAACTCTTCAGGAAACACATCACTGAATTCTTCTAATACCGGCTTTACTTCCTCTGGGATTTCAACAGATTCAGTCGTTTCACGTCCAATCAACAAAAATACTTCTGGAATCTCTTCTACTTCTTCAACAAATTCTTTCAAAGTCAACAAAGTCTTCAGCTCCTCAATTTCCTCTAATTTTCTCTCTCCTTGCTGTCTCTTCTTTGGAACCAAAATGATCTTAACACCTTCAGACATAAAACTGTAGCTATTGGTTCGACCGTCATGCTGCATTGCTCGATCATACTGCCATGGTCTTCCCAAAAGCAAGTGACAAACATCCATCTCGACTACGTCACACCAAATCTCGTCTTTATATTTCTTCCTAATAGAAAATGGAACATGAACTCGCCTGTCCACCTTCATCTCTCCTCCTTTTCTCAACCACGCTAACTTGTAAGGATTTGGATGCTTTTCCGTCTTCAAATTCAACTTCCTCACAGCTTTAGTAGAAATGATATTGTCACAACTTCCTGCATCAGTCACAAATTTACAAACCTTCTCCAGAATAGTGCACGTTGACTGAAAGATGTTACTCCTCAACCAACTAGCCTCTTCTTCCTGCTTCGGTATTAAACAAGACCTCCTCATCATAAGATTACATCCTTCATCTCCTGACGCGATATCCTGTTTATCCTCCTCAACTGGACTAGAATAACCTTCACCAACATCCTCGCCGTCAACTTCAGCAATCATGGTTCGTTTCTGCGGCTTCGGACATTCATTACTCTTGTGACCCACCTCCTGGAAATTATAACTTTTGAAACTGTTGTTGACCTTCGCCTTCGCAACTTCATTCACAACTGGTCGACTGAGAGTTTTAGAAACATTGGAACTCCCACTAGCACCTTTGTTTTGAATATTGGCGTAACGACCCAACTTCCTATCTCCAGGAAGTCGCATCGCTAATGAGAAAGAAAGGGATAGAGAATAGAAAGAAAAAGAAGAAGAAGGAAACAACACATCAGAATCTAAACAGCGGAACGAATAAATTATATTAATAACATAAAATATTTACATAGTTCACAACCACAATCAGTGTACACGGATAATACAACACATAATAGACAGTTATAAACACCTGTCTAGTTATTACAACTCAGTACGACATCATAAATAACTCAGAGATACCAAACACAGCGGACTACTTATATAACTACAACGCAAAAGCCTCCTGCTCCATTTGCTCCTCCACAATTCGTCAAAGCTAACCTGAATCCTAACCTGAATCCCTTGGCTACTCGTAAAAATTTGAGTACCCAAGAGTTTATGAAAAACAAAAATAAACTCCGGTCAGACATGGGTCTGGTGTGAGTAACAGGTTAAAGTTGCTTAACTTTCAAAAACCATTGAAAAGAAAGGTATCACGTAAGACTTCCCACACATAAACATGGAAAAGTTTTTACCTTACGCTAACCAAAACATTTAATAGGAAATCCAGTGATATCATAATAGGTCTAGGGTTTTCAAGTAAATATGAAATAGCCGAAACTGTTACATGATTAAATTCCAGCTACTAGCCACAAAAGTGGGTAATACAATCAAAACCATTGGCACTTATTGGATTTTGGATTCCATACAATGGCAGGGCTACTGGGGTACCGCCCATCACAGTACGTGGCCTAGATCACTGTACCGAGGAGTACTCCCACTCCCCTGCAACACAAGGCCGGACCCGTTCCTTACTGAACAGTTCCGAACAAGACAACCCCGGCAGTTGTCGCGAACCAACCGCCCACACAGCCGAATATAAAGGGACTTCTAGACAGGGATCAATCTTGCTCTCCAGTGGGAGCTACCCACGAAGCCTTGCTGCACCTCCCCTGTTTTAGCCATTCCCGGTTGATGAGGCTTGAGGCTACGATTACCTTTATAGGACATCAAATCTAAGAATGCTTATCGTCCACCTGACGATGTTCTGAAAGCATTCAATCCATACAAGTTCGTTCCGGGTTCGAACGAAACCGAAGGCACTATCTCGTTGCACTCATTATTGGAATCACCCTCAGAGTCAACGACCATAGCCCTTGCACTCTGATTCACCATCTCAAATCTATAAGCACTATTCCGTCAAACTCATTACGGAATCACCCACAGAGTTATACTGACGTATAGCCCTTACACCTCGAGTCTTCACTTGCTCCACTTGGATTAACGACCTAACGTTAATTGGAATCGATGTGGTTTTCGGATATCCAAATATGGAAATCCGATCCCGGTCTCATCAAAATCCAAAGCGTGTCTTTTAGGTCCAAGTTGTTTTAAGTTTAAAACAATTCAATTCTAATTATCCATATACACACAGATAGATAATTCATATCATCATAATAGATAATCATCAATATTATCATAAACAGGTAATCATCACAAATTGATAATCTATATCATCAATAGATACTTATATCATCATCACAATGCAACCAACGCATCCATAACACACAACACTATTTATCTCATGTCTGAGATTCAAACCATTCAGGGTAAACCATATCATTCATTCATAAGCAAAGATCTATAATCACACCATCTATAATTAATTCAAAATGAATTAAATTAATTACTTATATCTCTAATTAATTTAAAGTGAATTAAATTAATTACCTATCTTTAATTAATTTAAAATGAATTAAATTAATTACTTCCTTATTTTAAATCTTGCTTACTTAACACTTAATTGATTACCAATCAATTTAATAATTATCCTCAAAATTAATCACCTTAATTAATCATTCTTGATTAACTATACCTTATTTACATTCAAGTAATTATCTTTAATTAATTTTACAAATTAATTATCCTTAACCAAAATCAGTAATTAACCTTTAATTACTCTATAAATTAATTAATTACATTAATTAATTACTTCCTTCATCACTTATCATTGATTAATTTATCTTAATTAATTAATTCTTAATTACATCATTAATTATATTAATTAATGATCCTTAATTAAATTTAAATTAATTACTTATTTAAATTAATTACATTAAGTAATTAACCTTAATTAATCCACAATTATTAATCATACTTGATTAATTATATTTAGTAATTAATTACCCTTAATTACTTATTAATTACTTCTAAATTAATTACATTTAATAATTAATTATATTTATTAATCAATCTTGATTAATCTCATTAGTAATTAATTACCCTTAATTAATTACATCACTTAATCTTTTCAATATGACTTAATCAATTAATGCTTAAATTAATTACACAAAGTAATTAATTATTAATCACTTTTCACAAAGTAATTATCCTCATTATTATTTACACAAAGTAATTAATCCCAAAATACCATACTTCAATTAATTTCCTCCAGTAATTTATTTATCTTAATTACTTCCCTAAGTAATTATTTCTCAATGATTACTTATCAACTAATTTAATGATTATTCTAAATTAATTAAACTTAATTAATTAATTTAAACTAATCTAATTAATAAATTAATTACAATGAGTAATTAATATTTTTAATTATTTCCATAAAGTAATCATACTTAATTAAGTTTCATAATTGATTATTTAAATTAATTAATCAATTAATTATCAAAATTAATTACATTAATTAAAATAAAAATAAAAAAATCACAAGTTAATGACCTTCATTAACTTTTTAACAATTTCTTAATTACCTTTCTTAAGTAATTAACTTAAATTAATTACTAATTTAATTAACCTTAATTAATTTATTTCAAATCTTTAATTAATTAAACAAATTAATCAATTACATTATTTAAATTACCTTACTAATTTAATGAAGCAAAGATCATCAAATCTTAAATTTACTTCAAAATAAAACATTTCTTATTCATGATTACTTTATCATAAATAAAGTAACTTAAAACAATTTAACTTAAAATTGTTTCAAATTACATTTTAAATTTAAAATTTAAAAAGAAATCAAACTTAACTAAAACAAAATTTTAAAAACATTTCAAAACCCCTTTTTTTTTAAAAACTTATGCTAAAGATTTTCTTATTTTATAAAGAAGTTTAAAAACCCAAATTCATTTTAAAAATACAAACCATAATTAAATATGTTTGAACAACCAATTTGTTTAAACATTTAAATTTTCTTTTAAAACTTCCTTTATTTCCAAACCATTGTTTCAAATTGGAATTTGATTTCAGATTTAAACTCATGTTTGAATCTCTACTTAAATTTAAAGCTTTATCCTAAATTAAAATATTTAAACTCTTTGAATTTGTTTAAACATTTTGTTTCAAAGTTTAAATTTAAATTTTCAAACCTGGATTCAAATCTCATTTGAAATTCATACCTTAAATTTTGATTTAAATTCTGTTTACAAAATCCTGCATTAGATTTTAAAACAAATCTTCAAATTAAAACTACAGGTTTTCAAAAACCTGTAATTTCAGAAAGCAAACCGAGTTCCCCCTTTATTTGCTTCGAGTCGCAAACCTAACTACTTCGAGCAAAATTCGAATTCACTCGAGTATAACTCGAGTACATACTACTGCAAATCCCATACCCTCCCTGATACTCCTTCTTCACCGTGCATATGCACGGTGGCTGTAGCCACCTCCGGCCACCATCCAGACCATGAACAAATCGCCTGCCATCCATACATCACCTCGCGACCGTCAAACCACTCCATTTCACTCTAAAACGAATTCGAGTTTCCCCCAATTCAACCTGGCAGCAACAACAGGCTCACCTTCAACCAAACCTGGAAACCCTCACATCCTCGCTCCACCGGTCACCGGTGGCTTAGCAACTCCGTCCAACCCCTCTTCGACACTAAAGCTACTACCTCCACAAAAATCACCGCACTCGGTCACCTGAAATCCCCATACAAATGAAATCACTTGCAGTACCTAAAAACTAGGTTTACAGACTTTATCCACTTCCCATCTCCTCCACCGAGACCTATTCATCCTTCTGACATTTTTGCCACATCCCCTGATCACTGCTCTTCCACCACCAAGAACCCCAAACCTTCTGATCAACTTGATCATCAAAGATTTACTCAAACCCATTATCAGTTCAAATAAGAACTGCAGTCTCAACTTCTAACTAAACACTATGATTATAGTTTTAAAAATCATTATCTTGTTTAAGTTTCCAGATTATAACATTTTATTTATAATTTTTAATGTTTGAGTTTCATCTTTATTTAACATACTCTGAAGTTTAAAATTTTCAAAGACATTACCCAATTTGATTTTTTACTTAAATAAATTTCTAAGCTAAACTATGGTTTAATCATCACAGTTGCTTCAAGATTTAATCCTTAACAAAATTTAAACAAGAACAAAAGTATTTTATTTTTATTTATATGTATAAGAATCTGGAACTAGAATCATAAGAGCACAGTCACATACATTCAAACTTTTGTATGTGTATGTTCAACAATACATTTAAAATCATATGCACAGGCAAACAAATCAACATGCAATCTAAAAATCATACACAAACATACCTATTTAAAGCAACAGTTTATATTTAAATTTTCAAAAAGAGTTACTCACCTGTCAGTAGAGATGAAACAGAGCACAGATTTTCCAGAAACTTTTACTTCTTTGATTATAATTTAGTTGCTGAAACTTGATTTAACTTGCATGCAGGCTTTGATTCCATATGTATTTAAATCTTTAATTTTGAAAAACTTTTAATTTGCAGTTGCATGTTGAGATGGCCTTGAATGCTTGATTCCCAGATGCAGGCTTTACATTAAGCTTGATTTATCTTGCAAATTTGCTGTTGCTTTGCACATAAATTTGCATGCAGGTTGAAGAAATTTGAATGTTGCTCTTAAAACTTGCATGCAGAGTTTACTTGCTTACTGATTACAGAATTTTTTTTTAATTTTCTTCTTAGATTTGATTTGTGTCAGCTGAGAATTTTATTCACTTAGAAAAAAAAATGAACATAGAAAGAAATGAGGGTGAAGAAAAACATGTTTTTATATGAATGTATTTGTTTTACTAAAAATCAAAAGAGAAATAAAAAAGAAAAGGACACTTGTCCTAAATTATTACATTTGTCAAATAGGTTGAATTATTAGTTTACATTTGTCACTTTAGTTGCTTAAAATATTAACATTTGTTTTATACACATTTTACTTATTATTTTTAATTTAAAGATAAATAAAAATCCTCTTTTCTTTATTAAATACATATATAGTAGTTTCATTAATAAATGTATATATATTTCTTTAACGAAATAAAACAATTTATAAAACTTGAAAGCCCACTTACAAAATTTAAATATGGTTATTCATATATGTTTATTCATTTGAATTTCAAAATGAATTCAAATTCAAAAGCTATTTACATTTAAAATCCAATTTTAAAACTAATTTATATTAACATATTTAATTTGACAATAATAAATTTGTCTTTTAAAACATATCTACATTTATACATTTATTATTACTAGAAAATAACATATTTATTAATTTTAAATCATTTATAAAAGAAATCATCAATTACTTATCTTATTTATCTTAATTAAAAGAATTAATATATAAAGAGTATCTTAAATTTTCATATAATCCCAAATTATAATTATTAAGCTATATTAAAAAAAACAAATAAAATAAACTTTTGTTTATCTTACTAAAATTTAAACTATGTTTAAAATACAATTATACAATTTAAAACAATTTCTTTAAGTATTTTAAACAATTAGTTATTTATTAAATTAAATAAAAATCTTCAAATTATCAAAATGAATATTAGAATTTTAAAAACCATATTTTATTTGTCTATTTAACTTCAATTCAAAACTTATCTATCTATAATATATATACATATATATATGCATACATTATAAATAGGAAAACAATTATTAGCTTTTAAAAGATAAAATTCATCAATTAAACATTTATTTATTTGGATTATTAAATCAAGTAAATTTTTATTAAAATTTTATCAAATCAATTTAATTTTAAATATAGATTATTAAATTGATATTGCTAAAATTTTCGGGATATCACATTACTCCCCCTTAAAAGAATTTCGTCCCCGAAATTTAAAAGCAAAAGTAATTTAATAACCCATTTAAAATTTTAAATTTTAAATCACAAGCATACATCAATCATATGCTAACAACCATAGGAACCAATCTATCTAATCAAACAAATTAATTATCCAGATAAAATTCTGGATGAATTCCCACGAGTTTTCCCAAGTATATATATATATATACCGGGATACTCGCCCTACAAAATACAAACAATCTAAACTACGAAGCTACAGAGCTTCTACTCATCTAGATCTATAGACCTAGACAAGATATCAGACAACAAACGAGTCTGACTCAACCACTAACCTTCTTGAACAGCTGGTTCCACAACTAGAGATAACTCATACACGTACTCCCTCAAAGATACGTGAAACTCATAAATCCAATTATCCAAACTGGCAATTTAACTCTTGAAATCCAAACACCAATCTAACCAAACACAGAAGAGATCTGAAACAAAACTCCGACTCCGGAATCCAAATTCCTTCGTCTCTTATCTCCAAAACTCTTCTGACGATCCCGGGCTGCCTATATCCAAACTGATCAGCTCAACTCTTGCTGATGCTTCAAGAAACAAACAGAACCAAAAACATCCCAACCCAACGATCTCCTCAAGATCAACCAATACCAAGATCACCAACTCTACTCTTCAAACATCAGAAGGACAAACTTACTTCTTCTATCCAGAAAAGACAAAACAGAAATACTCTCAAACTGCTTCCGCTGCATAACTCTGAACTGGCACAGAAGACACTGCTGATGAAGAATATGAGCACAAACTGGACATCACTTCCCAGAAATATGGCTCAACATATCCAAAGAAAACTCAGATGTTTTACCAATCCTAAGCTGCCTTACCAAACCTATCTCGATAAATCATCCTTCTACTAGCTGATCCACCAGCCCTCCTCCTAGAATCCAGACGATAAGAAAACTCAATCTTCAGAAGTGGAAAAACCTCTGTCTTCTTAGAAGACAACCAAAAATTCTTCAATACCTCAAAAAAAAAACTCAAACTATCGCAAATCACTTTTGCGATCAATATAGACCAATTTCCAAACAAAACCGTTCTCTCTTTACCAAACAGAACAGCTTACTCTTAATTAGCCAATCCAATAAAGTATTGGGTCCACTCTGCTGCTTCTGAACTCCTTCTTCAGAAACTACTCAGCCAGTCAACTTCTGCCAACAAAAACACTCCGAGTTGCACTGCTGACACCAATGCCAAAATTTCCTTATCCAAAGCTCTTCGAGAAACCCGTCCCTCAAAGCCAATCACCACATCCTGCTGAACTCAGCCACAACACTGAAGTAGACACACTTTCTAAAACTTGTTCCAAAGAAAACATCTTTGGAAATATCCATATCTACTGCATCTCATCACGCAGCTACCACCTCCTGAGGTATCAAAATACCATCACACACTTCTGCCAAACCGATAGATTCAAACTCAACTCATCCATCCTCAAAGATGAACTCTGAACCTTTACAGGTTTCCTTCAGAGATCGATGAAATCTCTACACTCTGCACAACTCACTCGAGACGGTATTAGGTCTACAGTCTCGACAAATACACTTCCAACCTCAAACATTCAAACTCCAACCAATGGTAGTTGTGTTATACACACCACTACCTTATATACCTTTATAACCTATATTGGAAAACCTGAACGGGTAACCCAATAGATAGGTAGAAATAATATATATATATATATATATATATATAGATATATATATCAAAACTACAAATACGCTCTCTCAAGATAGACACCACTCCAGAGCCTAGGTATTCACTCAACCTAATGCTCTGATACCACTGTAACGACCCAACTTCCTATCTCCAGGAAGTCGCATCGCTAATGAGAAAGAAAGGGATAGAGAATAGAAAGAAAGAGAAGAAGAAGGAAACAACACATCAGAATCTAAACAGCGGAACGAATAAATTATATTAATAACATAAAATATTTACATAGTTTACAACCACTATCAGAGTACACGGATAATACAACACATACTAGATAGTTATAAACACATGTCTAGTTATTACAACTCAGTACAACATCACAAATAACTCAGAGATACCAAACACAATGGACTACTTATATAACTACAACGCAGAAGCCTCCTGCTCCATTTGCTCCTCCATAATTCGTCAAAGCTAACCTGAATCCTAACCTGAATCCCTTGGCTACTCGTAAAAATTTGAGTACCCAAGAGTTTATGAAAAACAAAAATAAACTCCGGTCAGACATGGGTCTGGTGTGAGTAACAGGTTAAAGTTGCTTAACTTTCAAAAACCTTTGAAAAGAAAGGTATCACGTAAGACTTCCCACACATAAACATGGAAAAGTTTTTACCTTACACTAACCAAAACATTTGATAGGAAATCCAGTGATATTATAATAGGTCTAGGGTTTTCAAGTAAATATGAAATAGTCGAAATTGTTACATGATTAAATTAAAGCTACTAGCCACAAAAGTGGGTAATACAATCAAAACTGTTGGAACTTCTTGGATTTTGGATTCCATACAATGGCAGGGCTACTGGGGTACTGCCCGTCACAGTACGTGGCCTAGATCACCGTACCGAGGAGTACTCCCACTCCCCTGCAACATAAGGCCGGACCCGTTCCTTACTGAATAGTTCCGAACAAGACAACCCCGACAGTTGTCGCGAACCAACCGCCCACACAGCCGAATATAAAGGGACTTCTAGACAGGGATCAATCTTGCTCTCCAGTGGGAGCTACCCACGAAGCCTTGCTGCACCTCCCCTGTTTTAGCCATTCCCGGTTGATGAGGCTTGAGGCTACGATTACCTTTATAGGACATCAAATCTTAGAATGCTCATCGTCCACCTGACGATGTTCTGAAAGCATTCAATCCATACAAGTTCGTTCCGGGTTCAAACGAAACCGAAGGCACTATCTCGTTGCACTCATTATTGGAATCACCCTCAGAGTCAACGACCATAGCCCTTGCACTCTGATTCACCATCTCAAATCTATAAGCACTATTCCGTCAAACTCATTACGGAATCACCCACAGAGTTATACTGACGTATAGCCCTTACACCTCGAGTCTTCACTTGCTCCACTTGGATTAACGACCTAACGTTAATTGGAATCGATGTGGTTTTCGGATATCCAAATATGGAAATCCGATCCCCGTCTCATCGAAATCCAAAGCGTGTCTTTTAGGTCCAAGTTGTTTTAAGTTTAAAACAATTCAATTCTAATTATCCATATACACACAGATAGATAATTCATATCATCATAATAGATAATCATCAATATTATCATAAACAGGTAATCATCACAAATTGATAGTCTATATCATCAATAGAAACTTATATCATCATCACAATGCAACCAAGGCATCCATAACACACAACACTATTTATCTCATGTCTGAGATTCAAACCATTCAGGGTAAACCATATCATTCATTCATAAGCAAAGATCTATAATCACACCATCTATAATTAATTTAAAATGAATTAAATTAATTACTTCTATCTCTAATTAATTTAAAGTGAATTAAATTAATTACCGATCTTTAATTAATTTAAAATGAATTAAATTAATTACTTCCTTATTTTAAATCTTGCTTACTTAACACTTAATTGATTACCAATCAATTAAATAATTATCCTCAAAATTAATCACCTTAATTAATCATCCTTGATTAATTATACCTTAGTTACATTTAAGTAATTATCTTTAATTAATTTTACAAATTAATTATCCTTAACCAAAATCAGTAATTAACCTTTAATTACTCTATAAATTAATTAATTACATTAATTAATTACTTCCTTCATCACTTATCATTGATTAATTTATCTTAATTAATTAATTCTTAATTACATCATTAATTATATTAATTAATGATCCTTAATTAAATTTAAATTAATTACTTATTTAAATTAATTACATTAAGTAATTAACCTTAATTAATCCACAATTATTAATCATACTTGATTAATTACATTTAGTAATTAACTACCCTTAATTACTTATTAATTACTTCTAAATTAATTAGATTTAATAATTAATTATATTTATTAATCAATCTTGATTAATCTCATTAGTAATTAATTACCCTTAATTAATTACATCACTTAATCTTTTCAATATGACTTAATCAATTAATACTTAAATTAATTACACAAAGTAAATAATTATTAATCACTTTTCACAAAGTAATTATCCTCATTATTATTTACACAAAGTAATTAATCCCAAAATACCATACTTCAATTAATTTCCTCCAGTAATTTATTTATCTTAATTACTTCCCTAAGTAATTATTTCTCAATGATTACTTATCAACTCATTTAATGATTATTCTAAATTAATTAAACTTAATTAATTAATTTAAACTAATCTAATTAATAAATTAATTACAATGAGTAATTAATATTTTCAATTATTTCCATAAAGTAATCATACTTAATTAAGTTTCATAATTGATTATTTAAATTAATTAATCCAATTAATTATCAAAATTAATTAAATTAATTAAAATAAAAAAATAATCACAAGTTAATGACCTTCATTAACTTATTAACAATTTCTTAATTACCTTTCTTAAGTAATTAACTTAAATTAATTACTAATTTAATTAACCTTAATTAATTTATTTCAAATCTTTAATTAATTAAACAAATTAATCAATTACATTATTTAAATTACCTTACTAATTTAATGAAGCAAAGATCATTAAATCTCAAATTTACTTTAAAATAAAACATTTCTTATTCATGATTACTTTATCATAAATAAAGTAACTTAAAACAATTTAACTCAAAATTGTTTCATATTACATTTTAAATTTAAAATTTAAAAAGAAATCAAACTTAACTAAAACAAAATTTTAAAAACATTTCAAAAACCCCTTTTTTTTAAAAAACTTATGCTAAAGATTTTCTTATTTTATAAAGAAGTTTAAAAACCCAAATTCATTTTAAAAATACAAACCATAATTAAATATGTTTGAACAACCAATTTGTTTAAACATTTAAATTTTCTTTTAAAACTTCCTTTATTTCCAAACCATTGTTTCAAATTGGAATTTGATTTCAGATTTAAACTCATGTTTGAATCTCTACTTAAATTTAAAGCTTTATCCTAAATTAAAATATTTAAACTCTTTGAATTTGTTTAAACATTTTGTTTTAAAGTTTAAATTTAAATTTTCAAACCTGGATTCAAATCTCATTTGAAATTCATACCTTAAATTTTGATTTAAATTCTGTTTACAAAATCCTGCATTAGATTTTAAAACAAATCTTTAAATTAAAACTACAGGTTTTCAAAAACCTGTAATTTCAGAAAGCAACCCGAGTTCCCCCTTTATTTGCTTCGAGTCGCAAACCTAACTACTTCGAGCAAAATTCGAATTCACTCGAGTATAACTCGAGTACATACTACTTCAAATCCCACACCCTCCCTGATACTCCTTCTTCACCGTGCATATGCACGGTGGCTGTAGCCACCTCCGGCCACCATCCAGACCATGAACAAATCGCCTGCCATCCATACATCACCTTGCGACCGTCAAACCACTCCATTTCACTCTAAAATGAATTCGAGTTTCCCCAAATTCAACCTGGCAGCAACAACAGGCTCACCTTCAACCAAACCTGGAAACCCTCACATCCTCGCTCCATCGGTCACCGGCGGCCTAGCAACTCCGTCCAACCCCTCTTCGACACTAAAGCCACTACCTCCACAAAATCACCGCACTCGGTCACCTGAAATCCCCATACAAATGAAATCACTTGCAGTACCTAAAAACTAGGTTTACAGACTTCATCCACTTCCCATCACCTCCACCGAGACCTATTCATCCTTCTGACATTTTTGCCACATCCCCTGATCACTGTTCTTCCTCCACCAAGAACCCCAAACCTTCTGATCAACTTGATCATCAAAGATTTACTCAAACCCATTATCAGTTCAAATAAGAACTGCAGTCTTAACTTCTAACTAAACACTATGATTATAGTTTTAAAAATCATTATCTTATTTAAGTTTCCAGATTTTAACATTGTATTTATAATTTTTAATGTTTGAGTTTCATCTTTATTTAACATACTCTGAAGTTTAAAATTTTCAGAGACATTACCCAATTTGATTTTTTACTTAAATAAATTTCTAAGCTAAACTATGGTTTAATCATCACAGTTGCTTCAAGATTTAATCCTTAACAAAATTTAAACAAGAACAAAAGTATTTTATTTTTATTTATATGTATAAGAATCTGGAACTAGAATCATAAGAGCACAGTCACATACATTCAAACTTTTGTATGCATATGTTCAGCAATACATTTAAAATCATATGCACAGGCAAACAAATCAACATGCAATCTAAATAGCATACATAAACATACCTATTTAAAGCAACAGTTTATATTTAAATTTTCAAAAAGAGTTACTCACCTGTCAGTAGAGATGAAACAGAGCACAGATTTTCCAGAAACTTTTACTTCTTTGATTATAATTTAGTTGCTGAAACTTGATTTAACTTGCATGCAGGCTTTGATTCCATATGTATTTAAATCTTTAATTTTGAAAAACTTTTAATTTGCAGTTGCATGTTGAGATGGCCTTGAATGCTTGATTCCCAGATGCAGGCTTTACATTAAGCTTGATTTATCTTGCAAATTTGTTGTTGCTTTGCACATAAATTTGCATGCAGGTTGAAGAAATTTGAATGTTGCTGTTAAAACTTGCATGCAGAGTTTACTTGCTTACTGATTACAGATTTTTTTTTAATTTTCTTCTTAGATTTGATTTGTGTCAGCTGAGAATTTTCTTCACTTAGAAAAAAAAATGAACATAGAAAGAAATGAGGGTGAAGAAAAACATGTTTTTATATGAATGTATTTGTTTTACTAAAAATCAAAAGAGAAATCAAAAAGAAAAGGACACTTGTCCAAAATTACTACATTTGTCAAATAGGTTGAATTATTAGTCTACATTTGTCTCTTTAGTTGCTTAAAATATTAACATTTGTTTTATACACATTTTACTTATTATTTTTAATTTAAAGATAAATGAAAATCCTCTTTTCTTTATTAAATACATATATAGTAGTTTCATTAATAAATGTATATATATTTCTTTTTAATGAAATAAAACAATTTATAAAACATGAAAGCCCACTTACAAAATTTAAATATGGTTATTCATATATGTTTATTCATTTGAATTTCAAAATGAATTCAAATTCAAATGCTATTTACATTTAAAATCCAATTTTAAAACTAATTTATATTAACCTATTTAATTTGACAATAATAAATTTGTCTTTTAAAACATATCTACATTTATACATTTATTATTACTAGAAAATAACATATTTATTAATTTTAAATCATTTATAAAAGAAATAATAAATTTCTTATCTTATTTATCTTAATTAAAAGAATTAATATATAAAGAGTGTCTTAAATTTTCATATAATCCCAAATTATAATTATTAAGCAATATTAAAAAAACAAATAAAATAAACCTTTGTTTATCTTATTAAAATTTAAACTATGTTTAAAATACAATTATACAATTTAAAACAATTTCTTTAAGTATTTTAAACAATTAGTTATTTTTTAAATTAAATAAAAATCTTCAAATTATCAAAATGAATATTAGAATTTTAAAAACCATATTTTATTTGTCTATTTAACTTCAATTAAAAACTTATCTATCTATAATATATATTCATATATATATATATATATATATATATATATATACATACATTATAAATAGGAAAACAATTATTAGCTTTTAAAAGATAAAATTCATCAATTAAACATTTATTTATTTGGATTATTAAATCAAGTAAATTTTTATTAAAATTTTATCAAATCAATTTAATTTTAGATATAGATTATTAAATTGATATTGCTAAAATTTCTGGGATATCACAATTGGAACTTGTAAACACACCACCTCCTCGTCTTCCCTACTTTTCCCAAGCCAACGCTTTTTGGTGCGCTTCAGCCACAGATCTAGGATCAAACATATTCACCATGTCTTGAATCTGCATCCTCAACCCTCCAACAAATCTAGCTGTCAATTGTTCCTCTGTCTCTATAATGTCATTCCTTGCAATCAGTTGATAGAATTCATCAGCATAATCATTAACAGTCTTTGCTCCTTGCCTCAGATTCTGCAACCTCTGATACATAAGTGATTGATAATTGTAAGGCAAGAATGTAGCCTTCATTAACTTCTTCATCTTCTCCCATGTAACAATCTTTGACTTCCCCATTCTCTCCCGCGTAAGTTTAGTTTGCTGCCACCATGCTAAAGCTCTACCTCTCAAACGAGTAGCAACCAACTTAACTCTTCGATTCTCAGGAACTTCTTTGAAATCAAAAATTTCTTCAACATTAGATAACCAGTCCAGAAACTCCTCTGCAACCATTCCTCCTTTGAATTCCAGAATTTCTGTCTTCATTCCCGACTCCCATCGTCGATCCTCTTCTACATCCCGATATGAATTTCGAACTTGGTCTCGATCTCGATAATGAATGCTAACTCTATCACCCTCTTCATCAAAAACAAATGTACGTCTATATCGATCTCGACCATCAACATCCCTTCGATCACGCATGTCTCTTCTACTATGTCTCTCTTCATCTCTATATGGCTCATTTTCAAATTCTCGTGGAGTTCTCCTCTCTTCATGTCCATAGTCATGGTGATCTCTCCTTGATGAAATTGATGTTTCTCTTCTTTCTCTAAAAGATAGTGGTGATACCCTCCTCGCTTCCGTAACCGATGGCGAAACTCGGTTTCCTCCATGGTTCGAGACTGGTGATCTCCTCCTTTGACCTTCATTCATGTCGATTATCAATTTCTCTAACTTTCCAATGCCTTCATCAAATTTCTCATTAGTGTGTTGTTCCATCTGCTCGGCTTCTTCCCTTCTATACAACGCTTCAACATTCTGATGGCGGTTAGCTCTCCTCGGAGGCATTTTCAAATCAAACAATCAAACACAACTTCAAAAACTTCAAAATAAACTTCAACTCTCAGCTTGATTCAAACAAAATGATGCACGGCTCAAACTTCAACACAAAGTTATGCTCGGCCTTCACTTTAACAAGTGATACCAAAAATGGTGCTTCAATTCTCGGCTCAAACACTTCAAACTCCTTGGCTCCAAGACTCGGCTTAGCTATGATTGGCTAAGTCTAGCTCCGATACCAAACTGACGCAGCGGAAATACGAAAATTTAGATGAAACGGTGAAAGTAGCAATCGGTGGATTGAAAAATACTGCAAGGCCCAAATTCGTTGATCCGAAGATACCGAATTCTAGTTATCTCTGACACGTTGATCGCGCACGATACCGTGAAAAGAGATCCACAATTCTTCAAGCGTTGATCAAGTGCACTTGATTCCACGAATTGGCTTCAACGATCGAAGATTTGAGCGTACTCGAATGTCGAAAGTGGAGATAGGAGATCACACTCAACTACTAATTTAGTGAAAGCACAAAGCTAACAAAGCAAGAGTTTATTCAAAAATCAACAACCACAAAATGACCACCACCATGCCTATTTATAGGCTTACAACTCACGCCTCACTAGGTCGTTCGCGACCTATCAATTCACACGACTCAACTTAGATCGCTAGCGACCTACCCATATACGACTCAACTGATTACACGACTTAACAAACACACAGCGACTTAATACAAGACGATCTACAACCTAACAAGGTCGTTAACGACACAACAGAATGCAACACATATTTACAACACAAACAACTCAAGAAACAAACGACCTACGACCAAAAATACAACCCACGCGACCTAAACAAACACGACCCAAAACTGTAGCGACTCAAGAAAAACAGCTTCAGGAAACCTTCATGCGACCCGACTTAGGTCGTAACTCGTTGCCGCGACCTATCGCACTTCGGCATAATCATATCCGCCTCCAGCGACCTAACATAGGTCGTAACACGCAAGGTCGCAACTTGAAGGATCGGAGCGACCTAAGGAAATGCTCACCGGTTTGCTTATCTCATTAGGTCGTTGCTTCGTTAGGTCATAGCCCGTTAGCGACCTATGGTTTAACTCGTTAACTCGCCCGAGTGTCTTCATGCTTTGCTCGTTAACTCGCGAGCGACCTTCATTATGTCGCGAGTCTCCACTAGGTCACGAGCGACCTAAAAACTGTTTGGTTAACTCGTTGGGTTGGACCTTTAAACTTCTTAGGTCGCTTGAACGACCGGTCTTCACCCTAGGTCGCTGCCGACCTATCTCCACTACCTCCACACTAGGTTGTGAGCGACCTAAAGCCTTGGAACGACTCAAATCCAATGAGTTGGTGAATTCCATTGCTTTGTCACTCGGCTGGGCTGCATCATTTACATTTATGTTCTAAATTAAAATATTTCATTTGCATGCCTTCGTATAATTGATGTTGGTAGAATTCAGTTAATACCATTGTTCTTTTTATTGTAATAATTGGTTGGTTTATTAGTAGCCGATGCAATTGCTATGGACAATATTATTGATTGGTTGTATGCAATGCATTATTTGATAGTCGTATAGATGTAAGTAGATTTGTTATCGAAATTGATTAATTGGGGAAATCGTGCTCCAAAATTTTTGAATATATATATATATTTTAGTTTGAAGTATACATTATGTTTTTAAAGAAAATATTTTAAAATTTGATTACATAAATGATTTTATAAAATGCAAAGATTTAAAGGGATTTCTTGTGATAAATTTAAATTAGTTGATTTGAAAATAAAGAGGAAAGGAAAATTTGTGAAGTAAATATTTTAAATCTACGAAATTTAGATTACATTCAGAAGTTAAGGTTTTAATTATATTTATATGGAAATAAAGTTTAATGTTAGAAGCTATATTTTATATAATTTATTTTAAATCATTTTAAAGGTATTAAGTCATTTGGTTTAAATTAAAGAAAAGAGAAATAAATTTAAACCAAATGTTTGTTAGAAGCGTTATATAGAAATTAGGTTTTTGAGAGTTGAAATTATTATATTTGGATTATTATTGAATTTATGGATAGACACTTATTTTGATTGTAAAATTATTTGGATTTAAATTTATATTTCAAAGTAATGAGATTATTTTATTACATTTCAATAAATGTGAAGCTTTGTAAAATAATAAATTTAGGAAAAGCAATGTGTTTTGACTGTGGCAAATGTTATTAATGATAATCATTTTTAAGGAAATGAGAAGTTTGAAATTTTTTGTATAATAATAAGGAACTCTTATTTAGAAAATCCTACCGGTATTTTTTTAAAATAAGCAAAACAAAATTTAGTTTGATAAATTAATGCTCAAAAATGGTTTAAAAGAGTTTGGTGGTAAGAAGATTTTAAATACCGATTTTGTAATTTAATATTAAATAATTAATATAGTTTGAGCTGAAACCATTTTTGGAAAGAATAATATTATTTAAATTTGGGTTTAAAGGAATTCTTGGATCATAAGCCACATTTATCAATATTCAAAGTGTTAAAATGGGTTTCATATGAAGTGAATTATTTTCATAAAGAAGTTTGTCGATTTTGAAATCAATTGAGGATTTAGAAGAAGAATTTCTTTGTAATTAAATAAGATGCATTAGAGTATTGAAGTTTGAAATTTATTACAGACTTATGAAGAGAACGAGAATTTTATAATTTAAAAGTACATGGAAATTTTATATGGATGTTTAAAATTTAATAGGAAGATTTTGCAAATGGGAATTATTAATGAAAACCCTTTTAATCAGTAATTGACTGAATAGTGTAAAGTTCTATATAATGAGTAATTTAAGTAAATGGATTTGTAATACCGAATGGTATAGGATGTTTTGTAATACTTTTTTGATTACTCCTACGACTCATTATATGGAACATATGATTATGTTGGATTTTTTCTGTATGTCAATAAATTTGAATAAATGGAGTTATAATATTGTCTAGTATAGGACATTCGGTAATGTTTCTCTAGTTACCCTTTAGACTTGTTATATAGAATAATATTATATGAAATTAAGATTGTGAGATAGATTCGGTCCATTTTTCATATTATATTGCTTTTAAGTTTCTTCATTTTCCAGACCTAAAATGTTTTTCTGAAATTTAGGATTTTCTTCAGCCATGGGGGAAATCCATTCTCCTCGCAAAAATTAATCTAATCTTCCATTCCTAAGATATCAAGACAGACCATCTGAATCTCACATCAAAAAGCCATGTGATGGTGTCGTCATCGACAACGATGGTTTTCAATTGGTTCAGTCAAGATTGCAAAGAAAGAGTTAGCCCGGGAAGGATCAGGAGTTCTCACCGATCAATAATGGTGTTCTGAAGAGGAAGGAGGGTCAAAAACTGACCAACCCACAACAGAATGATGGAAAACAACTATTGCAAGCAAGAAAGCCGGCAACCTTTTCATTAAATAAAGAACAAGGCCATAGAACATGGGCTAATATAGTTACAGAGCAATCGGAGGAACTAAAAGAAGATGAATGTAATCTTGAGACTATTGCACCAATCAAGATTAATAACAAGAAGTATGGTTTGGTTAAAGAGGCTGTCTGTAAAAGTGTAACAACCTGGGATTTTTATCGTCTTGAGTATGAATATTTATTTTTAATATTCAATAATACGGTCTTTTAATCAAAATAAAATCTTATTAAACGAAAATTGTAATAGTCTTTTTAAATCAAGATAATATTTTGAATTTTTCTAGATTTTATTTATAAAATAGAAAATTGTTCTAAAGTGGGAATTTCTTACATGTGTATTCATAACAACAAAATTTATATGTATAACAAATTCATAAAAAAATAAAAATAAAAATAGTATATTAAAAAGAGTATATAACGTAAAGTGAAGAAGAAGAAAATATATAACAAAAACTATATGATGATGGAAACGAGAAAAATTAAACAAAGTCATCTAAATCTTTAAAAAAAGAGAAATCTTTTACAAATATATTTTAAACAAAAATGTTATCTTCGTACAATAGAAAACTTTTATTTTTTTGAATTATACATTTTCAAGTATAAAAAGAAATGTGAATATGGAAATTTAAACTATATATTACTTTACATTGTTCTCAAAAATATAGTAGAATTGGCAATCATATTTCAAAAAAAGAAATTATGCTCTTCTTAAATTAATTATAGGAGTAGATAACTACATTGAACCCATAGCCTAGGTGTATACAACAATATACAATATATCATGCCATTTTACATACTGGGTCAAAATTTGCAAGTAAAAATAAATTTGCCTGGTCAAAGAAAAGGTTGGTTGAAAACCATATATCAACTCAAGCCACCAGGATTTCATTTCAATCTATCAAAAACATTGTACAGCAGCCAAAAACTTTTTTGTGCCCCAAAAATATTGAATATATACATCATTACATCTTTGCAAACATGTATATATAGGTATGTGTGTGTAGCGTCACGGTTTAAAAGCTTGTAAATAAAACTCTGTAAAAACATACAGGTTGTTCTTCTTTCTAAAAAAATCCAAAAACTGGCAAGATTTTTAAGATTTGTAGATCCTAGACTAAGATTCAAGATGAAGTTTTTGGAAGGCCTAAGCATGTTTAAGGTGAGGATTTGAATTTGAATTCCTGCAAATGCTGTATCATCACTCTGTCATGTTAACAGAGTTAAAAAATTATATATGTTCTAGTTTTAAAAATCTATATCTCTCTTTTCGATTCAAATTTGCCAATGGTGTAAACTGATGAATTTTTTTTGAGTAAAGATCACATTAAAAATAGTTTGAAGCTTGTTCATTTTGTATATGGTATTAAATTGCAAAATAACAGTAAGGGACCATGTTTTTGACAAATTTCAACATGCTTAAAACATTGAATCAAGATCAAAATCGTGATTATCATATGAAGATAGGAATTTTAGTGAAGAAATCCTAACTTTTAATAGCTTGGATTGTGAGAAATGGTGAGATGATCGGAATTCACTAAAAAAATAAATTCCAGCAATGTAGTCGACGAGAGGAGGAGAAGCTTTGCTGAGAAGGACGTTGCGACATGGACAAGGGTTCACCGTGGCTAAATTTCGATTTTGACTTTGGTTCGAGGTGGCGTGGGACTTTAGGGTTTTGGGTGGTCGATTTTTGGCTGTAGAACGTGGCCAAACTGTAGATGGCAGGGGTTATGAGGGACATTCGGTCTTCGGCAAGAGGTGCTAGAGGGGATAGGCTTCCTAATAGCGAAGGTGGATGGTATAGACGAGGTGCGAGGAGGCAGGACGAGGTTGATTGGGCTCGACGTATGTTTGAATTTGGCCAGAGGGTGTCAGAGATGGAACTATGGGGTGGAGACGGTCGAGATTGGGATGAGTAGTTCGCCAGTGGTCTCGGTTGGTTGAACAGCGCGAAGTGTGGTCGTGCACGTGCACGTACAGGGCAGCGTTTTAGGCAGTGAAAGATGGGTAAACATGGAAGATGGGTTGCCAAAGTTAGAGCTTGGGTCTCGAAGTCTTACGAGTGGAGTTTGGGTATGTGATCAGTGGAGACGCCAAGTTGACCAAGGAGGAGGCATTTGGTTTTGGGTTTCTGGGTTCAATTGGGAAATTAGGAAAGAAAAGGGGGAAGCGGGTTTCAGGTATGTGGGTTTGGGCTTCAGCCTGGAAGAATATGAAGGGGAAAAGTAATTATATTAAAAAAAATTATTTTTAAAAAGGTTTTTGAATACTTAAAAATTTATGTTCTAGCAAACCGTAAATCCGTATGAGGTGAAATTTTTTGTAATAAGTTCGTATCGACGAACACTACTTCATCGTGAAATTTATTGTCAGATTGGAATAATTAAAATTTTATATCAATTTGAAATGGACAAAATTTTAATTACACAATTTAAATCAATCACGTTGGTTAAATCTATATGATGTAAAGGCCCGTTTTTCCATACCGTGTGAATCAACATTAAACCGCACATGTCGAACTCAAATTGCACGAATAAGCGGATCATTAAGGGTAAAAGAAAATAAAGAAAGAACAGAATCTCACACGAATGGAATAACATATATTATTTCAATAATAATCTTTATAGCAGAAAATTTTATATACAATATCAGAGTCTAACCTAAATTCAGCTTGGACTGTTATAAACACCTGTCCTTACAATTGCCGACAAACATCAAACTAAAACTAAAAAACCACAGCGGATAATAGAATATGTCATACGATGATGAAGATCTCCAGCTCTCCTCTGAAAACTCCAACCATCTTCAACTCAACCTGAAACTACTCAGATCTGACCCAAGTATTAAAAATACCCAGATCAGGCTTGATAAACCAGGGTGAGATATCGAAATTTAAAATAACTATGTCATCAAAATCTTGAAAAGAAAGTTATCTCATAAGACCACGCCCACACATAAACACGGACGAGTTTTTACCTTATGATAACCAAAATGCTTTTATATTAAAACCTTCGATATTATTTCTAATGACATCTCTTTGAAAGCATCTACAAATAAACTTATTTAAATAAGGTATCAATATCTGGACTAAGTCTAACGGAATATATCCGAGCTGGGTCAATGGAATATATCCGAGCTGGGTCAACGGAATATATAATATCAAAAGGGGTAGCTGAAAAGTTTGCAAGTCATTACAGCTATTTTGGGACTACAATCAAAATCATAAATCTCGTATTAGGATTTAATTTCCAACATAATGGGGAACTAGTGGAAAGATCGATCTGTATCCACAGCTTACGTCCAAGACTCAGACGCCGTTATACTGCAACACAAATCGCTAAAAGTGGATACAATCTACGAATAACATCCAAGGACTCGTACTTCGCGTATCCCTGCCATGAGGTCCAGTCGTATCTGGTACCCGAGGCTTAGAACATCTGACAACTCAAAACCTACTATTCGAAATGCGAGCACACGTCTGACCACATAGAATCCCATCATAACCGGGGGGTGAGGCTCGCGAGGCTATGCTTAAATTATTCAAAGCCATATTTTGCATACAAAACCATGCTTTGATCATAACAAATTCCACTTTGAATGCACATTGCCATTCCACGTCACACTACCGATTTCTAGAAATATATAACTTCCTGAGCTCGTATGTCTCGGGAAAGGGTGTTAATCTAAAAGAAGTTGCCTTCTCTGCCACCAACTGATATACATTTATAGAAACCACTTAAATGTGATTTAGAATACAATATCGGACAAACATCCATACAAGTTCATTCTGGGACTGAATGAAACCGAAGGCAATTTCCTCGACCATTACTAGGTGATAATCCCTTGCAATCTGAAAAAATCTTCACAACAAGGAGACCACTGCTATAAATAACTCTATAATGGGAGCTACCCAGAGCATGTTCAACAAGCGGTCTTTACGCTATGAAGATCCACGATCTTCATTAATCACATCCACAACATATCTTTACTTTCAAACGTATACATTGGTACGAAGTGGTTTTCGGATAGGAATCATCCAAATCCGACTCCGGTTCCTTCGAAGCCTATTATCGCTTAAAAAGATGTTAAGTTCATATTCGATATCGATCATTAATCAATTACTTCATCTTCTATTTAAATCAAATATCTTTCTTAGATATTTTCTTTTCAATTTGTTCCATTTTCATTTCAAGAGTATATGGAATCATTAAGCCTCATTTATCAAATCATTTGATTTATTAAACCTTTCTTAAATCCTGAAATAATTTCGAAATCATTTTCCCTTTTACTAGTCGTAACTTTTCACTTAGGGAAAATATTCCCAAATCGTTCACTAAACCTAAATCAAAGATTTTCTTCTTAACTTCAAATCATATTCTTGCAAATCAAAGATTTTCGTAACAGAGTACTACTGCCACATTAAATATGGCAAGTTTCACCTCAGGGACTAATGGCAAGTTTCACCTCCAGGGACTAATGGCAAGTAATCCTACGTTATAAAGATCTTTGTCATCAATATGTTTTAAGGAATCGCCTAATTCCCACCTTGGTTCTTTTGTACAAACCACCGAATAAAAGATGTTAAATGGTTAATTAACATTCAAAGAATTTGTTTCTTTTCTTTTATCTTGGAAAAACTTAAATACGATCTTTTAGAGCATCCGGGCTTTCCTTATGATCTATTCCATACCTCGCCTAAAAAGAAAAAAAATTAGCCCAGGTAAGTTCAGTTCACTAGTTTCTCCATCTCTAACCTTAGTTAAACACATTGTTTTATCTTCTCAGATCTCACAAGCGGGATAAATGTACTAGTCTTTCCGCATACTTAGATTTTCAACTTTATTTTGAAACTGCTTATAAATATTCCAAATTCTCTTTCAAAACGCTTGATTATCCTTTTTAAAACATTCACAATTGATTGTGGTAATTGTCATTACATTTAAACTCATATTCCAAAAGTTATATAATTCGCAGCAGAAAAGTACTACGAAAAGTGCAATATAAGCCTATTTGATTTAAACAACTTTTAAATATTTGAAAATTCATATTTTCCATTCCGAATCTCTTTCAAACAATTTTAATAGATTTACCAAATTTATTTCATATTTTTAATCATTTAAAAATATCATTTATAAAGAAAATCTCCTTTTGGATTCCGAACTGCAAAACCGTGAAGTTTTTAGATAATTATTTTGGACATATTTCAATCTCTACTTAATGAAATCTTGATTTTCTTTCTTCGTTGGAAAGCTATTATCATTGTAGACCAAATAATTTTTAACTTTATGAAATTCGACTTATAAATCATTCTCTATGTTAATTTGAAGTTACGGGTCGAAATTTACGAACTACCGCTACGCGACGAGCTCGATTTTGACAAATTTTGTGAATTGCTTCGAAACTTGTCCGAAACACTTCAAATTTGTTTTAACCCATATTTAAACTATTTTAACGTATTTAAAATCATTAAGAGGCTAAATAACTTTCACACACATATTTGTATGGATTTAGTTCTCATTTAATTAACTTTGCTTAATTACTAATCATTTTTCTTATCATTTTTCAAACCAAGTTATCATCCATATCACAAATATGTAATCAACCATAATATCAACCAAGTTATCGTCCAATAAATCATCCAACATATACTAAACTTTTACATCATTATTTTTGAAATAATTTATGGATTTATTAGAAAATAAGAGTACTCACCTTTAACCAAATTGATAATTTTCTACCAACATTCATATCATCAACACTTCACTTATACTTCAACTAATCAACTTCTACTCCATTTCTTTTGTTTTATGCCATCGACCACTTCTTCAAAACTCCCAAAAATCCGGCAGAGCTTCCGCGACACCTTGAATTTTCTTCTATCTCCTTGGAATGAAATCAACAGCACTTCCTTCTGTTTTTCTTGCCCCGGAGCTTCACGACTTGCTCCTCTTTCCCCATAGGTTCGTCCATGTCCTATTCCACTCCTTCCTCTATTATTTCTTCACTTCTTAGATGCTAAACCATGTTCTAATGGTGTTCTAAGGTCTTTGGCAAAGTTTGGTGGTGTTTTTGACTTGATTTGATATGGTTTTGGAAAAGTTAGTAAGGATTTGGAAGAGAAGAAGAAGCCATTAAAGAGAGCTTCAAGGAAGAAGAAGAAGATAGAAAATAGTGTGAAAAAATGAGAAAGTGGATGTTTATTTATAGAAAAAGAAATGAAGTGGTAAGTTACCAAAAGATCCCTTTACTAAATTACCAAAATAACCTTACTTACTTCTTAAGTAACCTTATTTTTTTCAACACTTAACATCATATTTCAAATCATTACTTTATGTCATTTTCACTTAGATATTAAGTAAAGTAATTAATAATTACGTTTCTTTGATTTGATGTTTTACTTTTTGACTTTTGTATTTGTTTTGTCTTTTTGTGCTTACTTTTTGTTAGTTATATTTTAGAAATTTCTAACCTTGTTTAGTAAAAGTAAACTTGATTAGTGAATTAATTAATAATTATACTATTTGAATATATGTTCTTATATAAGAAAATAAAGGTGTGATGACGTTGGGACAAGTTTTAATCGACAAAACGTTGTTTTTCGACTAAATGTTTTAAGATCACATTTTGACCTTTTAATTAAACTATTTATTTATGTAAACCAAAATTAAAAATGAACTTTTTAATTCTTTAAATAAATTAAAACATGTCACTTTATATTTCAAAATCATATTTAAATAATATCAATATCTTCAATTTTACAGCGTATGTAAAACTGACAAAATGCGAAAAAATTTGGTTACTTTTTCACAACGATTATTAACATACTTATAAATATTTTAATATAATTTCATTACCTTTATTAAATGTTTTCAACAAGATTTATCTTTTTAAATAAATATTTAAACCTATTTATTTATTTTTAACAAAACATAACTTTTGTTGAGCTGTTCTAAAAACAAACATATACTTTTTAAATTATCAACTATAAGAATAAATAATTTCTCTATTATTATCTACTTAAGTTTTAAACCTTTTTAAATTTAAAAACGAACGAAATCTCTCATTTTCAAAGTAGCGAAATTACGGGTCGTTACATTCTCCCTTACTTAAAAGAATTTCGTCGTCGCATTACCCAAAACAAAAGTTTGTCTAAAGCCTTTATCTTCAAACTTAATTCCCTATAATATACACAGATCATCCATATGAAATATCTTATTTGATCTCCTATATGAATACACAACTTTATTTTCGAATAATATCGATCCACCGATCCTCTAGTGCGGACTCTGATCAGGCTCTTTGTTTAGAAACCTTTGCTTTCCTTGCATAGTGCTCAACTATGATAAAACTCATGTACCCAATCATAAACCCTAATCAATGTTCGCCGTCAAGAATCGAGTGATAAATCCTTTTTCGGACCAGTGTAAACACCTCAGAGATTCATGCTCGGATATTAGATCAAAATTTGTGCGATGAAATGATCTACATATAACATATGTATTTATTAACCCACAAAAACATTCATAAAACTTTATCTTAAGCTCAAATACTTAATAAATGTGCTTCTTTATATAATCCCTTTAATTATTTATTTTTAAATACTTTTATTAAAAGATTACATTCTAAAGAAACCATTTTTCACTCAAAGATAATTTTTCTATACTATAATTCCCATAATCCTTTAACTTAGTATATTTCCTTTAACACCAATGTTATTTATGAATCATCTCATAAAACTATTACATAAGTCTATTTCATCTTATAACTTATGTAAATCAATCACATTCTAAAGACTTAAGTCAAATCCTTAATTAATGCTGGAATTCATTAATAAAACATTTCTAGGTTATAATTTCTTTTTTTTTGTTGAATCATACTTATCCAATTTCATTTACTCAGAGTATTTCACAATCTTTTAGTTTTCATAAATTCCCTAGCTTCGAGTTATGTATGGTTCGAAAATTTTTGACTGTCCAAAATCGTCGAGAATCCCGCTTTATCTTATCAATTAGCGATCCCAATTTATCTTTGTTTAAACACTTTTATAAGATTACTAACCAATTTATCAGTTAATGATTCACATTATTTCGTTAACTTAAAAAAGTTACATAGATAGAGTAACTCCAAAACAATCTAAGAAACTAGGTATTACTAATAGTATCATATATCCTCTTAACAAGAAGAGTAATACTTAAGAGAAGTGCTTACTATCCGAACACATCACTTGCCCATTTTAAGTTTATTTACGAGCGAATCAAATTAGTTATCATAAAATACCTCTTTTTATATTTGAAATAATAACATTTTCAAAATCCTTTAGAGATTACTTTGTAAAACCTATCTTATAAATTCATTTTATCTTATATTTATTAATTAACTTCATTTAAATTACCATAATTTTTTTAAATTATTCGAATTTAAATTCTCCTTCCTTTTATATTTATTGTTTTACACAATCATTTAAATACATTTTTATCCTATGTCTTCATTTCTTAAACAAATCTTATTATCAAATAACCTATAGTCAAATCGTGAAACTTAACTCACAAGGTATCTGTACTTAACTTTAAATCAAACAATTGATCAATTTATTATTTTGGCATAGGTATTAAAGATCTTAATTACCTTTCTAGAATACCTACTTAATGATTATCTTTATGAAACATCTTATAGTCAAACTGCGAAATTCTAATCACGAGATATTCATATTTAAATTTCACTAATTCTAATTTCTAACTATACAACTTTTCAAAATATATACTATTCAAAATATAATCCTAGGTAGAATATTTCCTTTACCAATTTTTTTGAAATCACGTGTGTCGGTTCGCCTTGTTTAACCGTTTAGGAACCCTCATCGATAACGGTGATTAGCCGCATCAATCTGAATACATAAATCACTCAACAAATAAATCAACACAAAACAATTTATTAGTCACTGACATACGCACTCATATATAATACACTCAAACTCATTCTAGGGTATTACTAACCCTATCTTTAATGAGTTACTCATCCTAGGGTATTACTAATCCTATCTCGAATGAGTCTTTACCCAACCAAAGCCAAGGTTCTCGCTTAACCTTCAGCTCTGATACCAAATGTAATGGCCTGTTTTTCCGTACCATTTGAATCGACAATAAACCGCACATGTCCAACTCAAATTGCACGAATAAGTAGATCATTAAGGGTAGAAAGAAAATAAAGACAGAATAGAATCTCACACGAATGGAATAACATATACTATTTCAATAATAATCTTTATAGCGAAAATTTTTAAATACAGTATCAGAGTCTAACCTAAATTCAGCTTGGACAGTTATAAACACCTGTCCTAACAATTGCTGACAAACATCAAACTAAAACTAATAAACCACAGCGGATAATAGAATACATCCATACGATGATGAAGATCTCCAGCGCTCCTCTGGAAACTCCAACCGCCTTCAACTCAACCTGAAACTACTCAGATCTGACCCGAGTATTAAAAATACCCGAATCAGGCTTGATAAACCAACGTGAGATACTTGAAATTTAAAATGAATATGTCATCAAAATCCTGAAAAGAAGGGTATATCATAAGACCACACCCACACATAAACACGGACGGGTGTTTACCGTATGATAACCAAAATACTTTTATATCAAAACCTTTGATATTATTTCTAATGACAACTCTTTGAAAACATCTGCAAATAAACTTATTCAAATAAGGTATCAATTTATGGACTAAGTCTAACGGAATATATCCGGACAGGGTCAACGGTGTAACGACCCAGAATTTCAGTTGTCTGAAATTCGTATATTTAATTGATTTTAAATATTTAAAAGCAAATTTTATAAGATGAATAACTTATATTTCGAATATGAGGATTTAATTGGATAACTAAATTGTTAATTTAATATTTGAAATTACTGAAATAATTGTAAATTGGATTTAAAAAGAATAAAAATGATTTGTAAAGTGACATTAAATCATATTTGAATTGGAATGATGTTAAGGAACTTTTAAAATCGAATTAAAAGTTAATTTGTAGAAATTGAATATTTTTATATTTAACTAACGAGTAAAAATAGCCATTTTTCAAACAGTCTCGGATTTCAATGAAACTAGTTTCATTGGATCCATAATGTAATATTATTGTAAGATTTCAAATTTCGTGTCAATCAGATTTACGGTTTGTCCGGGCAAGCAAAAACGCGGAGAAATCGGTTTAAGTGAATTTTAAATTTAAATAAGTCGATTCGAAAACCTATCTTTCAAATATGATAGAATTGGCTCCTGTTATATATTCCATTGCGTTCGAAATATGGGCAAAACATTATAAACGCCAGGTGGCACGCTTCGTTTGGAGTTCGGAAAATTTTCGGGTGAATAGTGTCGTCAAATTTTCTATAAAAGGCCACATAATTTTATTGTTTTCACAAATTAGGGTTTCAAACCCTAGCCGCCACAAACAATTTCAATGGCCGAAATCTTCTAACTTTCTTCCCTCAAAATCTCTTAATCCTTGAACATTTACGAAAATTTATCAACTACAACATTGAAGAGCTTCGCGAGATCTACGATTTCAACGGCTGTGCTCGAAAATGGAGATACGGATCGACAGCAATTTGGCGATGAATGCACAACGTTCATGTACGAATTTATTGGCCATGGCATGACCGAGCTCGACAAGGTTCCTGCCGATAGTGGAGCATGGCAAGGACTTCGTCTTGGTGTAGTTTGATCGTCGTATATTATGATGTAGGAGGCACGAAAATTGATGGAAAGGGGCGGCCGAAATGGGTTCGTGCACATTTTCTTTAGCGTGGGAAATAAGTGTAGTTAATAGCCACGATCTGATGCAATGAAATCTACGGCTAGAATTCAGCTAGGGTAGAAACTAAAAAAATAAAATTGTGAAATTTATATATGCTTAAATTCGTTCAAACTTTAAAACTGCATAACTTTTTCATACAAGGTCCGTTTCGCACGAAACGAATTGCGTTGGATTCATATAGACGAACACTACGCGATGGAGCTAGATTGGAGTTGATTGGAGCTAGTGTGATTTTTTGGTAAAATTAAACGGTCGTTTAATTTTATTTGGAATAAAACACTGCAACTGCTATTGGAGACAATATGAGTACAACTCACTCTTTCTGACTTACTGATATGTTTATATAAGTGAAAATATTTATTATATGATGATTGATGATTGTTTGGATGATATATGATATATTGATTGGTATTTGGATATATACCTGCCTATTAGAGCAGATGAGACCCTATACGTTCCCGTGTATGAGCGGATGACCCTTTGTACGCGCGTCTGGATCGAAGCGGACATTGTACACATATTCTAATATGTATATTAGTTGCAGGTGATAGGTTGGAGGGATCCAACTGGATTCCTTAACAGTATTGATTTATTTACAGATATTGTGATATACTCTGTTATCATATTGATATATGATGTTTGGATGTTGTGATTGATGTATTTGATGCTGTTGCAGCATTGGGCCATATTTTGGAGTTTTAAAAATGTTAAAGTGGTGATTTCGAAATTTAAAAAGGATTTTAAAGTGATTTTGAAAATCGATGTTTTGTTAATTTTAAAGTGTTAAAGGAATTGATTTATTTTAAATAAATAAACGTTATAATTTTTATGTTATAAAACTTATGATTATTGGAAAATATAATTGAAATATGATTTTTGAAATATGGAAATAACTATTTTTTTGAATAGTTTAAATTGGGATTTTTGACTTATTATAAAGGGATTTTATAAATAAATAAGATTTATATTTTTGTGAAGTTATAAATGAATGAATTTTATAAATAAGAGAATTATAAGCTATTAGCTTATAATTTGGATTTTTGGCATGTAATTGAGTTATAAATGGAATTGGTTAATAAAGTGATTTTATAAGTTGAAGTTTTTATAAAATATAATGGAGTTTATAAACATTGTTTTATAATTCCAAAATCAATTGAATTTGATAAGTAAATATGAAAGCTTATTAAAGGAGATATATTCATGATTTTGGACAGCGAATTATCCTTTAAGTTAATTGTTGTAATAATAAAGAATTTGATTGGGAATTATATCCACGATTTTGGACAGTGGATAATCTTTGAATAAATGTGTAGAAGCTTTGAATCTGATAAATGAAGTATATTCACGATTTTGGACAGTGAATAATATATTAAATAAATGTTGTGGAAGTGATATTTTAAATGGAATAAAATGTTTTAAAGATGGTTTTAAAATGTGTTAAGGATCGAAACCATAGATTTCAACATTCATTGTTGAAATAGACGTTTTGGAGAAGTAAGGAAATGATGGACTATAACACTATTGTTATAGTAAATGATTTTTCGAAAGAAAATGTTTTTGTGTAGTATTGGGATTTATATATCTATCTTATTTTCGAATCCCTATACTATTGATTTTGGGTTGTCATAACGATTTTTTACGCAACATTCGTTTTGACCCAATAAATGTGTTTAAAGAGAATGTTTTCCTTAAAGAATAAAATATATACTTAATCGTGATTTAAGTATATTGAATATTTTCCAAGTGTTGAAAATAAATAGATTTATGAATTACTTATTATTAAATAAGTATGAAAATGTTTTCCAAGATTTAAATATTGAAATGCTTTTGAGATTATATCTTTTTAAAAGATAATTTGAAGTGGATATTTGGCAAGTGATTTAATTAATAAAAGATTAATTAAAAGGGCCTAGTGATTGTATATAGTGCTGAATATTTGTTTGTTTGCTTTGATAGTTAAATAACCGATTATCAAATTGCCCAAAAATTTTAGTTCCTCGACTTGATGTGGGAACTATTTAGTCGTACACATAGTACGTAGCCTTCTGTGTAGACTTGATTATCATTTGTGTTGAGGATGATGATTCGTGTAGTGCGGAGTATTACTCTAATCTATCGAGCTTCCTTCTTGGCCTGAAGGATAGCAAGTTGAAAGTTGGAGACGTGATAAGTCTATGAGACTTAGTTTCTGTGTGAGGTTGAGAAACATTTTTACGTTGTTGGTGCGAAGAGACTGGGATCGGTTCATCCAAAATCCACTTCGGACCAACGTATATGCGATGATTGTACAGGTTGCTTGTGATGATATTGATATTCTGGATTCCATAGTGGGGGACTACTTGTTGATCGTTTGGGGTTAAAACCCCAATATACATCCAGTAGCAGTGGTCTCTTCATTATGAAATATCCAATGCGAGGACTATTCGCTACAATCCTAAGGATTTCCCGACAGGATGTGGTAGGAAAGTACCTTCGGTTTGTCATGTTCCTGGACAACTTGTATAGATGTTTGTCTAACATTTCATTTCTATAGATTACGTATATTGGTTTTTACAAACGTACATCAGCGGTGGCGGAGAAGGCAACTTCTCTTAGCTTAACACCCTCCTTGAGACATACGAGCTTAAGGGTTTTATTTTTGTGGAAGGCAATTAGTAGTTAACGGAAATGGCCGCGTGGCATTCTAAGTGATGTGATTGTGCTTTGTGAAAGGTAATCGTTACCTCTAGCCTCATCAACCGGAAATGACCAAAACAAGGTTAGATGTAGTAGGGCTATGTGGGTCGCTCCCATTAGGGTATGATCATCCTCTTCTAGATATATCTTTGCACTCTATGACGTCGTGTATCTGATTATTATGGTTTGTATGCTAGAGGACCCTCGGAAAGGTCGGTAACGACCAGAGGATGACATATTCGGTACCATCTAGTTAAGAGGTGGGTCGGTCTTGTGTTGGTAGAGAAACTTTGTGATGGTTTCTTGGTACATTCTTCTAGAGATGTACTGCCAGAAGGTAGTCCCTTCACCTGGTCATTTGTATGGAGATCCAAACTCCACTACGTACCTGCCATTTTGATTGTATTACCCAATTGGGCTATATGCTTGAATTTTATCAATGTAACAATTTCGGCTATGATTAATATTATTTTTATATAGTGGAAACTGTTGATACGCTATATTTTTATCAATGACAATGTGCTTCAACAAAAAGGAAGAGATACGTGTAAAGCTAAAGGAAGAACGATGAAGACCAAGGATAGCATGAGTATAATTTAAATATAGGTCTTAATTTAGATTTATTTTTAAAATCTATCCTCAAGAGGCTTGCACAAACACTAGAACACATTTTATAAACTACATTTTCTAGATAAACATTCACTGTGCAAAAACCAATAGTTCAGTCAACTGAACAGGTAAGCCCAGTCGACTGAACCTGTTACACATATACAAACATGCACAGTTCCAATCGACTGAAACAACCTGCTCAGTCGACTGAATCTATTCCTGAATTTTTTTTACATTTACAGTCGACTGAAATCCCTGCTCAGTTGACTGAATTTAAACCTGCGAATTTTCTCTGAATGGAAACCTTCTTCTTCCCAAGAGTTGCAACCATTCTCCAATGGAAATGGAAGCATCTCTTGTCTGCATCTCTGGCCAACAAATGCATCTCTTCTACACCTACATATACATAGTTCTAACATCTTCAATTTACCAATTTTCTTATGCTTTAATCTCACTACTTTCTTGAACATATTGTATATTCTCTAAAAGTTTTCAAAGCAGTCACCAATCTATTGCTTGAATCTTTGCTTAGTTTATAACATTCTTTTGATTCATAGCAATTCACATTTCCTAAATCTTCACAAACACATTGCATACTCTTGAGGATAAGATTATAGGAATGTTGTACTACATTGGACTCATTAGTGTTGACAAGAACACAATAAGTCGAATAATTGTTTTTAGTAATTGAGTTGAAGTCCTCTTCAGTAGTTGAGGCAAGAAATCCCGTTCGGTTGTTCGGGTAAGTTGTAAACCTATTCCTTCGGGTTAAGTGAGGGTTGTTAGTTAGAATTCCTAAGAGGAGCTTAGGGACTGGACGTAGGACAAGAGGTCCGAACCAGTATAAATTCTTGGTGTCCACTTTACTTATTGCTTACTGCTATTTACCTATACCATTCCACTATTCCATATTATACGATCCTACCGCATAGCCTCTTTCAATTGGTATCAGAGCAAGGCCATCCTATAACCATAACACCGTTATTAGACATATTGATAATATGGAAAATAACGCAAGTACAAGCACAACATCTGCCTATAGTTCTACATTTACGGAAGGACAATCTACCCAAAGAGCCCCCTATTCAATGGACTAAACTATAACTATTGGGCTACAAGGATGAAAATTTATATGCAAGCAACAAGTTTCGAAGCCTGGAATGCCACTCAAGCAGAGTTCGTTGAACCCACGACCGATTATCCTACATGGACATAAACTCAAAAGAATGAAGCTAGTGCAAATTCCAAAGCTATGAACATGCTATTTTGCGCCTTCGATAGAAATGAATTGAACCGTGTTATCATATGTACTACTTCATATCAGATATGGGAAACACTTAAAGTCATACATGAAGGCACAAACAAGGTCAAACAAACAAAGATATCCATGCTGAAGAACCAATTCCAAAACTTTAGAATGCGACAAAATGAATCCATCAATAACATGTACTCGAGATTTCAAGACATTCACCATGCCTTAATACTACTTGGAGAAAAATACACGAACTTTGACATTGTGTCTAAAGTTCTAAATTCACTCACTGATGAATGGAAGAGAAAAGTACTAGCAATCAAGGAAGCATATGATCTATCTACAATGAAACCAGAGGAATTAATTGGAAATCTTATGTCGTATGAAGTAAATATGCAAGCTAAGAAAGATCAAGCTCAAGAAAGAAAGAATGTAGCTTTTCATGTGGAAAAGGAAGAATCAGAGTCTGAAGATGAGGATTTAGCATTTATAGCCAAAAATTTCAAGAAATTCTTAAGATATAGAAAAGGAAATAAAAACGAATTCAATAAGAATTTCTTGAACAAACCTACATCCTCGAATATAGAGTGTTTCAACTGTCATAAGAAAGGTCACATGCACAAGGATTGTCCAGAGCAAAAGAAGGAGAATCAGAAAGCTCTCAATAATAAAAACAAGAGAGAGAAATTCAAAAAGAAGGCATTCTCTGTAACATGGGACGATTCAGATTCTTCTTCATCTGAAAGTGAAAATGGTAGCGACAATGAACAGGCGAATGTATGCTTTATCGCTCAAGAATTTGAGGTTAGTAATTTAACTTTCAATGATTTAATTGAAGTAAACACTGAACTTTTGAGCACAATAAAAACTCTTAAAAAGAAACTCAAGGAAACTCGTGAAAATCAAAACAAAGCTGAATTTGAAAGGGATATGTTAAAAGATGAAAAGAAAATTCTAGAAGAAGAACTTGAAAATGTTCAAGAATGTCATTCAAATTCGGAAACTCAACTATCACTTTTAAGTCAAGAAATTGAAACTCAAAAGACAAAGAATGATATAATTGTTTCTGAAAATCATGAGTTAAAAACTAAGATTAGACAAGTTGAGTTAGGAAATAATAGTCTTCAAGCTAGATTAGATAACATCACTAAAATTGTTTCTAACTATAACAAAGGAAGAGAAAATTTATCTAAGATTTTAGAAAATTCTCAATTCTCTTCAAATAAACATGGATTAGGATATTAAAAGGAGTCAAAAATTCCTAAAAAGAAAAATACAAATTTTAAGAGGAATATTGATTCAAAACAACAAACGTTATTAAGAGAACCTATTAAAACAAAAGTAGAAACCAAGATAGTCCAAATTTGGGTTCCAAAAACTAACAATATTTTAATTAGGAATAAATATATTAAAACATTTATGGATAGTGTTCATAATAATAAAAACTACATTTATAAAAAGGATACTGAACCGAATTGGGTTTGGTTTCCTAAGCTCTAACTTTTAGGACCCTATTAAAAAGTGGGTACCAATAATTTCATATTTATTTTCAGGTCCCACTCAAAAAGAAGAAATGGATACAAGACAGTGGTTGCTCAAAACACATGACCGGCGACAAAGATACGCTTACAAACATCACATACTTTGATGGTGGCTCGATTACCTTCAGAGACAATTCAAAAGGTTATATCATTGGCAAAGGAGATGTGAGCAATTACAGTACATCGAATTTACCTTTTATAACAAATGTTTCATTAGTTGAAAATCTAAAACATAATCTACCAAGCATAAGTCAACTTTGTGACAAGGGTTTTCAAATAACTTTTTCGAAAAATAAATGTAGTATTTTTGATCAAAACCAAAATCTTGTTTTTGAGGGAAATAGAGATAGGAATATTTATGTTCTAAATATGAAAATTAATCATAATACAAATATGTGTTTACTAGAAAAAGATAACGATCTTGGTTATGGCACAAAAGATTTTGTCATATTAATTTTAAAAGTATTAGAAAACTTTCTAAAAATGAATTAGTAAGAGGTTTACCCAAGATAAACTTTAAAATAAAAAATCTTTGTGATGATTGTCAAAAAGGAAAATTAACAAAGTCGTCTTTCAAATCTAAGAAAAATATTTCTACTTTACAACCACTAGAATTACTTCATATGGATCTATTCGGACCAACATAGGTTCAATCCATTAATCATAACCGATATGTATTTGTAATAGCTGATGATTTCTCAAGATATACATGGACTATTTTTATGAAAAAATAAAAGTGATACTTTTGAGCATTTTAAAATATTTGTCAAAAGAATTCAAAACACTAAAGATTTGAAGATTAAAAATATACGAAGCGATCATGGAGGCGAATTCGAAATGAAGCTTTTGAATCTTTTTGTGAAAAGAAAGGAATAAATCATAATTTTTCATTACCTAGAACTCCTCAAAAAAATGGAGTTGTAGAAAGAAAGAATAGAACATTACAAGAATGTGCAAGAATATTATTAAATGGAAGTTTTCTACCAAAACATTTTTGGGCAGAAGCCGTAGCTACTGCATGTTATGTATTAAATCGTATATCAATTAGACCATTAACTAAAAATACTTCATATGAACTATTTAATAACAAAAAGCCAAATATATCTTATTTTAAAATATTTGGATCAAAATGTTTTATTTTAAATATAAAAGATCAACTTGGAAAATTTGATCCAAAAGCCGATGAAGGAATTTTTGTAGGATACTCAGAACGAAGTAAGGCGTATCAAGTATTTAATAAACGAACAAACATAATTGAAGAAACTTTACATATATCTTTTGATGAATATTTTAATAAAAATTTGAGTATAAAAGATGATGAAGAATTTATAAATATAGAAAATATAACCCTTGAAAATTGTAATAATGAACTAAGATCTCCACCAAGAATATTATGAGATCACCCAGCACAAAATATAATAGGTGAAATGAATTCTCAAGTTAAGACAAGAAGTCAACTAAATCAAATGGAACATGTTGCTTTCATTTCAACAATAGAACCTAAAAATCCTAAAGAAGCATCAATAGACGATTATTGGATTGTTGCCTTGCAAGAAGAATTAAATCAATTTGAACGTAACGATGTTTGGGAGTTAGTTCCCCGTCCTAATAATCAATCAGTTATAGGAACAAAAAGGGTTTACAAAAATAAAGTAGACGAACAAGGTAATATAACTAGGAATATTGCTAGGCTAGTAGCACAAGGATATAATAAAGAAGAAGGTATTGATTTGGAAGAAACTTTTGCTCCCGTTGCAAGACTTGAAGCAATACATATTCTATTAGCCTTCGCATGTTTTCACAATTTTAAACTTTATCAAATGGATGTTAAAAGTGCATTTTTAAATGGTTTTTTAAAAGAAAATAATATATGTAGAACAACTTCCTTTATTCTCTCATGAAAAATATCCAGATCATGTATATAAATTAAAGAAAGCCTTATATGGTCATAAACAAGCACCTCGTGCTTGGTATGAGAGACTTAAGAGCTATCTATTAGATTCGGGATTTCAAATTGGAAAAGTAGATCAAACTCTTTTCATTAAAAATACTACTAACGATAATCTAATAATTCAAATATATGTAGTGATATTATATTCGGTTCGACAAATGAAAACTTATGTAAAGAATTTTCAAATATAATGACTAAGGAGTTCGAAATGTCTCATATGGGAGAGTTGTCCTATTTTCTCGGACTTCAAATTAAACAATTAACAAATGGAATTTTCATAAACCAGGTTAAATATTGTGTTAATCTAATTAAACGTTTTAGAATGGAAAACACTTCTGCTAAACCTACTCCTATGAGTACCGCTACTCATCTCGATCGAGATGAAAATGGCAAAAATGGCAAAAGTGTAGACCAAAACTTGTTTAGAAGTATGATAGGCTCCTTACTTTACTTAACCTCTAGTAGACCAGACATAATGATGAGTGTATGTCTATGTGCACATTTTCAATCTAACCCTAAAGAATCACATTTAAGAGCTGCAAAATGAATTATGCGATATCTTAACTATACTAAAGATTTTGGTCTTTTCTATCCAAAAGAGTGTCCATTCGAGTTAGTATCGTTTAGTGATGCTGATTTTGGTGGATCTCGAATAGATAGAAAAAGTACATGTGGTACATGCCATTTCATTCGAAAATCACTTGTATCTTGGTTTAGTAAGAAACAAAATTGTGTTTCGTTTTCCACGTGTGAAGCAGAATATATATCAGCCGCTTTAGCTTGTACTCAAGTCATCTATATGCAACAAACACTTAAAGATTTTAATATAAATTTAATAAATTCTACAATATATTGTGATAATATAAGTACAATAAATTTATCTAAAAATTCGATAAATCATTCTCGTACAAAACATATTGATATTCGTCACCATTTTCTACGTGACAATATCGAAAAAGGAATCATAAATTTAGAATATATTTCTACCGAAAATCAAATTGTCGATATATTTACTAAACCATTACTAGAAAACTCATTTATAAAATTACGACGAGAACTAGGAATGATATCTTTCAAAGATATTATGAAGTAGCTAAAATTTTATACACTAAACCTATATCAACCATTTTCAAAGAAAATATTAACCATCCATTTTCAAAGAAAATATTAACCATTAATTTAATTTCTGGTCATAAATTCTTAATGATTTAACACCACATTCTTTTTGGAACTTTCATACTATATATATACATCTATACATATGTTATTTTCAAAACATTACAATGTTCGAAAATACAATAAAAAATGTCTTCCAATAATTCATAATCTCCAATCAACATTACCTCCTCAGTCGATAACTCACCTACATCACCACAACTTCCTACGCCTACACAAAAGCATGAGCCGCTTTATAAATGGGAAAACTATCGAACTGGCTACACACCGGATTCGAAGAAGGCAAAACGTGGACTTTTTATCTCTCTTGATACGAAAAGAAAGATTGACAAAATTCATCATTTTCAACATCAACAAATTGACCTTCAATGTGATTATATTTTAAACAAAAAGTAACGGCTAGACGATTAAGCTTTCTTGAGAAAATCGGTTTACGTTTTTGTAGCTCGAAGAAAAACGATGTGACTGAGCCACTACCTCGACCAGTTAGTTCGTATGATCCATCTTCGTCATACCGTACACCAGCCGATCCATTGAATCCTTGGATGTCGCCAAAAACTCCTTAATATAGTCCAAATTCATGGGACAAAAACTATATGGCGAATGAGGGAAATAAACCGCATAACAAAAATAGTCCATCTCCAAAGAAATGATTATTTTTTATTTTTGGTCAAATCATGTTGTTATATTGTAATATGTCTATACAATTGTAATCGTTTCTTTCAATCAAAATCTTTTGCTTTAAAAATTTAGAACACCAAAAATACAAGGTTCAGTCGATTGAACCTTACTGCTCGGTCGACTGAACATAAGGCGTGAAACAATTTCTAATAGCCCAGTCGACTAATTTCTCTGCACAGTCAACTAAATTTACCACAGAAACTTTCAGACAATAGTTCAGTCGACTAAAAACAACGTTCAGTCGACTGAATTTAACACAGAAAATTTTCGGCCATCAATTCAGTCGACTGAACAGGCTATTCAGTCGACTGAACGTCGTTTCCCAAGCTACTTTTTCCCTTTTTACCACCAATTTCTACCTTTACTCTTTACTTTTATCATTCCAAAAGCTCCTACTTCACCATTATTCTTCAAAACCCTAGCCCCCGATTTTCATTTTTTTCAAATCCCTCTCAAAACTCTTACAAAAATGGCTCCAAAAATATCAAGGGCTTCAACTTCAACATCCTCCGAGCCAATTGACGCTCAAATTGCTCAATGGCTTTATGATGGAGTGGCGGTCACAAGGTGGAACAAAATGAAGAATTCTCGGATCTTTGAACACTCCTTCATTGATTTTCAGAGTCTCCAAACGTACAACATACAAGCTTTGATGGATCAATAAGGTTTAACATCTCTCTTAGACATAAAACGAAATGACCATGCAATCAATCATATTATGGTCAAATTGTTCTATGCAAACCTTAACCTTGGACACCAAACTCCAAGAAATCCGAACGATAGTGTTTGGAGTATGGTGTGCAGCAAAAGGGTATGATTTTCCCTTGACCGAATTGCACACATTTTTGGATCTCCTAACATGGGAAGGAAGCTTGAAGAAATCGAATTTAATCCACATATTCGAGACAACATAAATCATCAATTTTTGGATGATAACATCAACATCCGGGATATTAAATCAACTTCCTTACGACCAAGAGCAAGGCTTCTCCACAAAGCTCTTATGCGAACCATCATTCCTTGAACGGGCTCATATGAAATTGTATACCTAAACAATTATAGAGCACTATATGCTATTTGGGGCAATATTCAAGTTAATTGGGTCAAACTAATTCTTGATGAATTTCTTACTTTCAATAATGGCAAAATGCAAAAAATATATTTTGGCGAGTATATCATGCGATTACTCCTCAACGTTGATACGCCATTACCAGAGTCTGAAAATACAATGGTTCATCAAATTAACCATCGGACTATAAGCCTTATGCAACTTTCGGCTAGACCTTCTCGCATTATATCTCTTGCCGAATGGGAAGCTAGACATCAAGAACCGCAACAACCTCCTCAAGCCTAACATGAAGAACCTTTTGATCAAGATGATGAAATTCATATCATTGAACCAAGTTTTACTACCAATCAATTGTTAGGAATTCTATCAAGAAATCAACAAATTCTTGATAATCGCCTCAAGAAGGTATATCATAAACTTGATAGAATTAAATGGTTCTTCAACAAATTATGGGATGCCATTTCATGCACGAGCTCCACTACTGCTTCAACCTCCTGTGGCAAGATTCCGGCACCAACTTTCACATGGACATCATCCGAAGAAAATCCAAGCAGCAGCACAAGTGGGAATAGCGGCGGTCAAGGAGAAGACCTTATAGACCACCCACCGGTGGACCCGTTATTCGCGAACCAAACGGAGGGAGAGAAGGCTCATATGATTGGGCTAAAGATGAATAACTCTCTTATGGTTTGATTTTCTATTTCAGAAAAAACACTATTCAAAAGGCTTGTATAAATAGCCTTCTATGTTTCATTTATTTATGCTACATTCTAAGTTTTTGAAACTATAGTTATGCATATCAGTTATTGTTTTGATAATATACTTCTGTAATTATTACTTTCTTTTTGTCGATGACAAAGAGGGAGAAATCTATGTTACTAACCTTGTTATGTAGGAAGGACAGTGCATATATTCAGGGGGAGGAAATAATTACTTCTCTACACGTTTCAGTATTGTCATCAATCAAAAAGGGAGAGAATGTTTATTTATTTTTAACAAAACATAACTTTTGTTGATTTGTTATAAAAACAAACTTATACTTTTTAAGTTATCAACTATAAGAATAAATAATTTCTCTATTATTATCTATTTAAGTTTTAAACCTTTATAAATTTAAAACAAACGAAATCTCTAATTTTCGAAGTAGCGAAATTACGGGTCGTTACATATGACTTATCTATTGACGTTATTTGCTTAGATAAAAATAGTGATGAGTTAAATCAAGCTAATTACGATGATTAGATGTCTGGTGTAGCGGAATAAAACACCATTCTGCTAATTGTATTTAATTGGTTTTCTATTGGTAGAATAAATCACAGTTCTGCCGTTATTACTAAGTAAGCATGTTTTAGGACATGGATTAGCATAAATAAACCCTGTTCTGCTACCACATTTAATTATTATCCTATTGATTATGTTGGGCAATGAGATGGATTGATTCTATGAATATTTGAATATGTTATTCTAGATTGTTTATGAAATAAATAGTGACTTGTTTAAGTACTGTTGGTGTTACTAAGCCTCATTCCCAATTTGAAAGTTGATTTTTGAACCAAAGTTATTTTAAGAATGATTATTATTTATTATTGACATTTTAAATATAATTAATAATTCTTTGATAATGGTTTAAAGTTCATTATTTTATGACACTTTAACAAATTTAGAAGTATTTAATTATTGTTTCAAAGTTATTAAGTTATTTAAATTGTTTAGAACCATATTTCAATTATTCATTATGTTTATCTTTCTTATAATGATTTGATTTAAAGTATTTAATTATTAAAAGTATTCAATTATTGTATCAAAGTTATTAAGCTATTTAAATTGTTTAAAAGCATATTTTAATTATTAATTAAGTTTATCTTATAAAGATTTGATTTAAAGTAAATTATTATTTAAGAGTTCATCGGTATTAAAATATTATTATTGCAAGGATAATTAGTTCAAATATTATTATTGTTTTAAAAATAATATATTATATAGTAAACTGTTATAAAGGAGTATTTTCCTAAATTAAACTTGGAAATTATTATGAAACTTTATAAGCATTATTTTGAGATAAATATTTTGGGAAGTAATGGTATATTTTCATTGCGTAATTAAAGGGAAGAATTGCCTACAGTTAGTTATGTTTTCATTAGGATAGCGCATAACCATTGTGCAAACTGCGATCTATGATTGCTTACATTTGTAAATCGAGAGGCGGAGATTGCCTAAGTTAAGTTTGGTTTTTCTAGGATAGAGACATAACCATTGAGCTGCAATCCATGGTCAATACCGAAGAGTGCTTTCCATATTTATTTTTAAATCGTTTCAAGTACTTTAAGTAAATTGATTTGTGAATATACTTATTCCGGTGAGATAAGTATATGTCTGTTTTTGATAAAGAGATTTAATCTATTGAAATTAAAATAAACGAGGCTTACTGTTTTCAATGGGAATGAAATATTTGTTCGAATGTTTGTTTATTTGATAGTCAAATAATCAACTATCAAATCTTGAACTAAAATGTCTTCCTTCTTAATTTTGGTGGTACAGAATTATTTCCTACTTAACACTGAAGGATTTTAACTCTGGAAATAGCTAGAAGAAATGTGCAAATTATATGGTACGGTTACCATCGGGTTGCTATAGTATGTGTATAAAATTGTGGATCTTCTAGGACAAATGATAAGGAGATACGTCCACTTAAACGGTTAGGGCGTGATCCCCTATCTTATGTATTATCTGATTATTTCCTAAAGAACCGGTCTTGAGCATTCCGAAAGTCGACGAATGGTTTTTGGAGCACCCAGAAAATAGAGAGTATACACGTAAGAGATGACTTGAAACCCATAACCTACTCTGAAACCATATACGGTTAATAGAGAAGATGCATTATATGTTGAGATGTTGAAATCCATACATGGTTCCATGACTCTTTGGAATGTGGGAATCAGTGTGAGATTCCAAGATCTATTAAGATGTGGAATTCAGGTGTGATTCCACAACCTATTAAGGTGTAGGAGTCCATGTGGGATTCCATAATTTATTTGGAGATAATGCATGAGCTGGAATGCCGGATGTGGCCTCATCAGTGGAAATGACTAGAACCAGATAGGATGCATGGCCTAGAGGCCTAGCTAACCCATAAGGGTGTAGCTGTCTCTTTCTAGTAATTCCCTATCATTTATTTTATGCATACTGGGAGCGATTCATTCGGCCTAGGTGGCTAGTTATGTATTTCCTATGTACCTCGGCTAGACAGGTACTGACCCTCGGAAGGATAACTCTAATCCTTATGCAGGAAGACCGTTCTTGAAGTACTGTGGGTACCTCCATGGAAACCTACACAATTAGAGACGGATTTTGATTTTATGACTAGTGTCGATGTGATGTACACAGCACATGCATCGCAGCTACTTGTTATTATTAATTTGGCGATTAGACACTATTTTAATATTAGATGATTTTATATAAAAGATTTTTGGGTATCGTAAGGTAAAAACCCTTCCGTGTTTATTTGTGGTAAGGTCTTACGAGATACCTTTGTTTGGAAAAGTTATTAAAATTTAAGAATCAAGTTGCTTGTGTTTTCACACGCTGGTTTAACCAGACTGACCCAGACATGGTTTTTCCTAAATGCTCGAGTCAGACCGAGCATATTTTCCAAGTTTACTTGGATATTTGGAGCTTCAAGAGAGGAGCTGGGGGCCAGAGACATATTCACGTCGATGATTATATATCTGTTGCTTTCATTATTATGTACTATTCAGCAAATTATGAGGACATGCTGTTATAACTGTTCATGTTGAATAGGTTAGTGTACTCTGATTGATGTCTGTATATATATAAATTACAGATTCATTTAGTGTAAAGGATTGGTCTATATTACAGGTTATTCATTCCATTGTAAAATTCTGTGCTGTTTAGTTTCTTCTTGTCTTCTTTCTTTTCCCTACCTATTTTCCTTTTCATTCGATTTGGGTTGTACATGTGTGGTTCATTGTCAGTTTAAATTGTACAGAAAGTCAGTCGTTACAGCATGGTATCAAATTTGAAGGTTAACCGAGAATGTTGGCTTTGGTGGGGTAACTCATTAGAGATAGGGTCAGTAACACCCTAGAATGAGTTTGAGTGTATTATATAGAAGAGTGCATATTTGTTAATGATATAAAAATGTTTTGTATTGTTTTGTTGATCGGTTGAGTGGCTTAAGAGTTCTGGTCGATGCAACTGGCCAACATTATCGATAGGGATTTCCTAAACATTCGAACAAGACTAATTAACACAATATTGTTTTAAAATGGGTAGATGGAATAATTTTACCTAGAATATATTTTATATATAAAAGGAAAGTTTTCTGTAGTTATTCTTACTTGGTTTGGTTGTTAAGGGTGATAGTATTCCATCATTATCATCAAGGATTTGATCGGTCATGCCCATCCATTTCTAAGTATTGACTATTATCTATAAATCTATCTTGAATCTTCCTTTTATAAAAAATCTGGATTGGATAAATAGGAATTTTGGAGACATTAAAATGAATACCTTGTGAATTAAATTCACAATTTGAATATAAGGCATTCATTGATAATAATTTATTTAAAATTTGATTTCTAAGGGTGTTTGTTTTAAAAGAGAATTTGATATTCTGGAATGAATATTTTCGGAATAAAAGGATCGATTTGATAAAATTTAAATAAAATTTATTTATTTAAAATAAAACTGGGAATATTTTGAAATAATATTTTGGAAATAAGTACCAATTCGTTTTGTGATGATCGAAAAAATCTTCTAAGTGACGATCGGATGCTTGCAGAGGTGAATAGTATTGTGCATATAGTAAATTATTCTCTTTGTCATTGTATGATTGGTTCGAGTTTGAACCCAAACGAATCCAAATAAAATTAGAATTGGGATTTTTTTTGAAATATTTCGCTAGGAATATATTTATGATATTGTTTTAAAATGGTTTGAAAGAAAGAAGTGATTTTTAGTTAACTAGTTCGAGTGGCTCGAAAATAACTAAAAATGGGTAACAGATAAGTTTAGATGGTAAACGTTCTCCTAAGTATTGTTCTTTTAGTGAGGAAGTATGTAATATTGTTTGGTAGCACCTAGTTCATTGATATAATTTTAAGGCACTCTGGCTAACTGTGTGTGTGTGTGTGTGTGTGTGTGTATCTTTTGTGGATTAAATATACGTTTCAAAAAGTGTTTTGAATAAAAACTGGGTATTTAAAACTCTTAAGTGGATTTAGAATAAGGATTTAAATCTAATGGTTGGGTGTACCCTTAGGGTATTTTAAATAATTTTATAAGTTTTACAACTTAAGCATTGTTTTATGAAAATGTTTTTCGTAAATAATTTACTAATAATATAATTGGTATTAAGGATAACCAATTAAATAAATGTGTGAGATGAACATAGATCATTTTCTTTTCATATAGTTTTGATCTAATATTCAAGTACAAGGCTTGAGGGTGTTTCACATCAATCCAAATAAGGATCTATTACTCGATTTTTGATGGTGAGCATTTTATGAAGCTTCTATATACGGAAACAAGGTTTTCGATCATAGCTACAGCTATGCAAGGAGAGTAGAGGTTCCTAATCAAGGAGCCTGATCAGGGTGTGCACTAGTGAATCGGGTAAACAATACTGGTTTGGAAGTGGAGTCGTATATTTGGGTAGTGATCAAATCATATTCTTTATATGAATGATTTATGGACATCATGTAGGCTTAAGAATAATATTGAGTATTCCTATGCTGGAATTTCAGGGACGAAATTCTTTTAAGGAGGAAGGAATTTAATGACCTGGGATTTTTATCATCTTGAGTATGAATATTTATTTTTAATATTCAATGATACGGTCTTCTAATCAAAATAAAACCATTATTGAATGACAATTTGTAACAATAAATAGTTTTAAATCAAGATAATATTTTGAATTTTTCCAGATTTTATTTATAAAATAGAAAATTGATCTTAATTGGGAATTTCTTATACGTATATTCATAACAAGAAAATTTATGTAAAACAAATTCATAACAAATATAAATAGAAATAGTATATTAAAAACAATATATGATGGAAAGTGAAGAAGAAGAAAATATATAAGAAAAAATATATGATGATGGAACTGAGCAAAAATAAATGAAGACATTTAAACCTTTTATAAAAAAGAGAGAAATCTTTTTCGTTTTAAACAAAAAATTTATCTTCTTTCGATAGCATACTTTTATTTCTTTAAATTATACTTTATTAAATATAAAAAGAAATATGAATATGGAAATTTAAACTATTTATATTACATTACATTGTTCTCAAAAATATAGTAGAATTCACAATCATATTTCAAAAAAAGAAATCATCTCTTCTTAAATTAATTATAGGAGTATACAACTACATGGAACCCATAGCCTAAGTGTATACAACAATATATCATGGCATTTTACATACCTGGTCAAAATTTGCAAGTAAAAATAAATTCGCTTGTCCAAAGAAAAGGTAGATTGAAAACCATATATCAACTCAAGCCACCAAGATTTCATTTCAATCCATCAAAAATATTATACAACAACCAAAAATATTTTTAAGCCCCAAAAGTATTGTACACATACATCATTACATCTTTGCAAACAAGTATATATAGTTATCTATGTGTGTAACTTCAGTGTTTAGAAGCCTATAAACAAAACTGTATAAAAAACATATATGTTGTTCTTCTTATTTCTAAACAAAATCCAAATGCAGGCAAGATTTTTAAGATTTGCAGATCCTAGACTAAGATTCAAGTGGAAGTTTTTGGAAGGTCTAAGCATGTTTAAGGTGAGGATTTAAATTTGAATGCCTGGAAATGATTTATCATCACTCTGTCATGTTAATAGAGTTAAAAAAATTATATAAGCTCTAGTTTTAAAAATCTCTATCTCTCTTTTCGCTTTGAATTTGCCAATGGTGTAAACTGATGAAACGTTTATTCTTGAGTAAAGATCAAATAAAAATAGTTTGAAGCTTATTTGTTTTGTATATGGTGTGAAATTAAAAAATAACATTAAGCAACCCAGTTTTTGACGAATTTCAACATGCTTAAAACATTGATCAAAATCATAATCGTGACTGTCATATGAAGATAGGAATTTTAGTGAAGAAATACTAATTTTTAATAGCTTGGATTGTGAGAAATGGTGAGATGATCGGAATTCACTAACAAGTTATAGCGATCTAGTAAATGAGGTAGGGAGAGGCTTCGTAGAGGAGGAGCACTGCGACATGGCCGAGGGGATCACCGTGGCCAAATTTCGATTTTGACTTTGATTTGAGGTGGCGTAGGACTTTAGGGTTTTGGGTAGTCAGTTTTTAGCTCTGGAACGCGGCCAAAATGCAAAGAGTGGGGGCAACGAGGGACGTTCGTTCTTCGATTGGAGGTGCTAGCATAGATGGGCTTCCTAATGGCGAAGATGGCTGGGGTAGGCGAGGTGCGAGGTGGCGGGACGAGGTCGATTTGGGTCGTTGGTTGAAAAACTGGGCTCTGTGTATGTTTGAAATTGGCTAGAGGGGGTCGGGGGTGGAACTATGGGGTGGAGATGGTCGAGATTGGGATGAGCCGTTCGCAAGTGGTCTCGGTTGGTTGAACAGCGGTGAGGTATGGTCATGCACATGCATGTACACGCACGTACAGGGGCAGTGTTTCAGCACTGGAAGATGGTTGAACATGGAAGATGGGTTTCCGAAGTTGGGGCATGGGTCTCGAAGTCTTGCAAGCGGAGTTTGGGTATGTGATCGGTGGAGACAGCAAGTTGATCGAGGAGGTGGATTTGGTTTTGGGTTTCTAGGTTCAACTGGGAAATTGGGGAAGAAAAGGGGGAAGCGGGTTTCGGGTGTGTGGATTTAGGCTTCGGCCCAAAAGAGTATGAAGATGGAATATAGTTTATATTAAATGTTTTATTTTTAAAAAGGTTTTTGAATAATTAAAAATTTAGTTTCTAGCAAGTCGTAAAATTTTTTAAGGTGAATTTTTTTGCAATAAGTTCGTATAGACGAACACTACTTCGTCGTGAAATTTGCTGTCGGATTTGTATGAGTATAAATTTATAGCAATTTGAAACGGACAAAAATTTAGTTATATAATTTAAATCAATAACGTTGGTTAAATCTATATGACTTATCTATTGACGTTATTTTCTCAAATAAAAATAGTGATGATTTAATTCAAACTAATTACGATGATTAGACGTATGTTGTAGCAGAATAAAACACCGTTCCGCTAACTGTATTTAATTGGTTTTCTGTTGGCAGAATAAATCACCGTTCTATCGTTATTACTAAGTAAGTATGTTCTTTTACATTGATTAGTAGAAATAAACCCTGTTCTGCTACCACATTTGTATAGACCCATAATTATTACCCTGCTGATTATATTAGGCAATGTGATGGATTGATTCTATGAGTATCTGAATATCTTATTCTAGGTTGTTTATGAAATAAATAATGACTTGATTAAGTACTATTGGAGTTACTCGGCCTCTTTCCTAATTTGGAAGTTGATTTTTGAACCAAAGTTATTTTAAGAATGATTATTATTTATTAATGATATTTTGAAGATAATTAATAATTATTTGATAATGGTTTAAAGTTAATTATTTTATTATCGTTTAAAAAATTTAAAAGTATTTAATTGAGTTATTAAGTTATTTAAATTGTTTAAAAGAATATTTTAATTATTAATTTAGTTTATCTTATAATGATTTGATTTAAAGTATTTAATTATTAAAAGTATTTAATTATTGTTTCAAATTAATTAAGTTATTTAAATTGTTTAAATGCATATTTTAGTTATCGATTAAGTTTATCTTTTAATGATTTGATTTAAAGTAAATTATTATTTAAGAATTAATCAGTATTAAAATATTATTATTTTAAGGATAATTTGTTTAAATATTAATATAGTTTTTAAAATAATATATTCTATAGTAAACTGTTTTGAAGGAGTATTTTCCTAAATTATACTTGGAAATTGTTATAGAAACTTTATAAGCATTATTTTGAGATAATTATTATGGGAAGTAATGGTATAGTTTCGTAGCGTAATTCGAGGGCAGAGATGGCCTACAGTTTATTATGTTTCTACTGGGATAGCGACGTAACCATTGTGCAAACTACGATCTATGATTGATTGCATGACGTAAATCGAGAGGTAGAGATTGCCTAAGTTAAGTTTGGTTTTTCTAGGATAGATACGTAACCATTGAGCTGTTATCCATGGTTGATACCGATGAGTGCTTTCTATATTTATTTTTAAATCGTTTTAAGTGTTTTTGGGAAAATGATTTGTGAATATACTTATTTCGGTGAGGTAAGTATATGTCTGTTTTTTATAAAGAGATTTAATTTACTGAAATTAAATTATATGAGGCTTACTGATTTCAGTGGGGAATGAAATCTTTAGCTGAATGTTTGTTTATTTGATAGTTAAATAATCAGCTATCAAATCTTGACCTAAATATGTCATCCTTCTTAATTTTGGTAGTACGGAATTATTCTATACTTAACACCAAAGGATTTTAACTCTGGAAATATCTAGAAGAAGTGCAAGAATTATATGGTATGGTTACCATCAGGTTGGTATATTGTACATATAAACTTGTGGATCATCTAGGACAAATGATAAGGAGATTCGTCCAATTAAGTGGTTAGGGGGTGATCCTTGATCTTATGTATTGTTTGATTATTTCCTAAAGAACTGATCATGAGCATTCCAAAAACCGACAAAGGTTTCTAGAGCACCCATGAAATGGAGAGTGTACTCGTAAGAGATGACTCGGAACCCATGACCTACTCTGAAACCATATACGGTTAAATGGAGGAGATGCATTATATTTTGAGATGTTGAAATCCCTACGTGATTCTATGACTCATTGGAGTGTGGGAATCTGTGTGAGATTCCAAGATCTATTGAGATGTGGAATATAGGTGTGATTTCGTGACCTGTTAAGGTGTAGGAGTCCATGTGGGTTTCCATAATTTATTTTGAGACAGTGTGTGAGCTGGAATGCTGGACATGGCCTCATCGACGGAAATGACTAAAACTAAAGATATGATGCTAGGGGCCGAGCTAACCTACGAGGGTGTAGTCGTATCTCTTTCTAGCAAGTCTGTATCATTCATTTTATGCATGCTGGGAGCGATTCACTCGGCTTAGGTGGCCAATTATGTATTTCCTTTGTTCCTCAACTAGACAGTTACTGACCCTCAGAAGGATAACACTGATTCTTGTGTAGGAGGACCGTTCTCGAAGTATTAAGGGCACCTTCGTGGAGGCCTACACAACTAGCGAACGATCCTTATCCAATTTTGATTTTACGACTAGTATCGTTGTGATGTACACAACACATGCATCGCAGCTACTTGTTACTATTACTTTGGCGATTAGACACTATTATATTATCAGATGAATTTCTATAAAGGAGTTTTGGTTATCGTAAGGTAAAAACCCATTTGTATTTATTTACGGTAAGGACTTACGAGATACCTTTGTTTGAAAAGGTTATTAAAATTTAAGAATTAAGTTGCTAGTGTTTTCTCACTCTGGTTTAACCAGACTGACCCGGGTGTGGTTTTTTCTAAGTGCTTGGGTCAGACCAAGCATATTTTCTAGGTTTACTTGGATATTTGAAGCTTCAGGAGAGGAGCTGGGGCCAAAGACATATTCACGTAGATGATTATATTTCCATTGCTTTCATTGTTGTGTATTTTTTAGCAAACTATGAGGATGAGCTATTATAACTGTCCATGCAGAATAAGTTAATATACTCTGATTGATGTTTGTGTATGTGTGTGTGTGTATATATAAATTACAGCTTTTTTAATGTAAAGGACTGATATATATTATAGATTATTCATACCGCTGTGAGATTCTATGTTATTTAGTTTCTTCTTGTCTTCTTTCTTCTTTTTTCCCTAACTATCCGCATTTCCGTTCGATTTGGGCTGGACATGTGTGGTTTATTGTTAGTTTAAATTATACAGAAAAGTGGGTCGTTGCAAAATAAGCCATTGAAAGCTGGAATAATTCAGTCATACTATATGTTGTCGGTACCAAACCATACTACATGTATTTTAAAGCGTATATGCAACGCGTTTGGAAACCCGTAGGAGAATTCAAAATCTTTACTAGAGAAAATGGATTCTTCCTTGTTAAGTTCAAAGAGACTCAAGATTGCAATTCTGTTATTCAAAATAGGCCATACTTTTATAATGGCAAACTCATTATAATGAGAAGATGGTCTGAAACCTTGAAAATGGACAGAGATCTACTAACAACAATGCCGTTATGGGTAAAATTTCCTAGTGTTGTTCTTTAATTGTGGGACTGCGAGGCATTTAGTGTGATGGCTTGCATTATTGAAAAATCCACTAAAATGGATGCGGTCACAACTATGAAGATGAGATTGAATTATGCTCACCTACCTGTGGAAGTGTCTGCACTTTATGAACTTCGTGAAGAAATCAATCTTACACTTTACAATGATGAAAGTATAACACAAAAAATTTAATATTAATGGGTTCCATCGAAGTGTAGCATTTGTAAATGTTTCGGTCATACTAGAGAGCAGTGTAATCCAAAACAAATGTGGATACCCAAAATTAGTAATCAAAATAAATAAAATTTAATTGTTCAAGAAAATAGTTCTGCTATGGCATCTTAAGAACCAAATTTCAATAAAGAGACATAAAATCAATCTGGAACTCAAAAGAGCAGTGATCGAATCAACCAAGAAAGTATTATCTTTGACCATGAAACAAATTCAAAGACGCTCACTGATCAAGATGATTAGATCCTTGCCGTGGAAGTTCATCATTCAGATGGTTGCAAAGAAAGTTCGAATGATATAAACCAACATAGTACAAAGGAGAGAAATCATATTAAGAAGGTCTTTAACTCTGAAACCCCTCCGATTTCAGAGTCATGTTTAATCATGGAAAATAATGGTACAAGAATAAAAAAAATCCCACATCAAAGAAATAGCCAGAACTGAGACAGTGATATTGAGAGGGAACCTCCATTAGAACATGCTGTAGAAGGTGAGGACAGGGACTGCATCTACTCAACCTTGCCTTACAATGCTGAGGAGTTGACATCTCTCATATACGAATCCTAAAAAGTGCAAATGTATCAACAGCTGACTTTGTAATGATTGAATCAGAAGAACAATTTGATATATCAAAACTGCATATTGCCAAGGTTAAAGAAATTGGAAAGAATAAGGGTAAAATTAAAGTGAAGAAGGCTTTTAGGAAAAAAAATTACATATCAGACGATCTAGATTGGATTGAAATGACTACAAGGCGCAAAGCTAAAAGCACGGAGAAAAAGAAGGGTAAGGGTATCAGTGCATCAGGTACAATCTGAAACCCTTCATTCTATCCTCTTTTATCATATTAATATATATTATTATGTCTATCCTTGCATGGAATGTCAGGGGAATGAACTCCCCTGCAAAACAAAGTGCAATTTTGCATATGGTTAGAGTACATAAACTACCAATTTTTACCGTAACTGAAAATAAGATGAATGATGATAGTACCGAGAAGTTTTCTTTAAGCTATCCAGTAATTGGAAATCTAACAATAGTGATTGTGGCAGCAAAGGAAGAATTCTGGTTGTTTAGTACTCTAATGTTTGGAATATGTTAATTATAATAAGGATATTCAATATGTTGACTGAACTTTTAAAAATGTTGGAGGATTTTCTATTTAAATTACTATTATATATGGTAGTAACTTTGAAAATGAAAGAAATAGCTTATGGTGCAGGTTGAATGCTTTGAATCAAAGTTATGATATTCCATGGTTAATTATGGGAGATTTCAATACTGTTTTCCATGCCTTTGAGAAGTTTGGTAGTAATAAAGTCCCCCAAAGTAAACTAGATAAAATAAATAAATTTTTGCTTTAGACTGGCCTCATGGAACCAAATATAAGTAGGAACAAATATGCTTGGAATTCTAGAAAAGAAAAAAGTATTCATTGCAAACTAGATAGGGTGTAACAGCCCACAAATCTGTACCTCTTTGAGTCAACAATATTCTCCATCAGTTCAACTCAAAGTGGGCGGAAATACGAACCATTAGGGTTAATGAAGAAGGAGGTGGAAGAAGAGAAAACAAAACAACATCAGAATCTCACAATTGCAGCGGAACAATATATAATACATAATAACTGATCTTTATGCAAAAAAGAATCATGTCTATTTTATAAATTACGTCATCAAAGTACAACACAATCAATAGCTGAATACTAGACAGTTACATTAACTTTTCTTCACAAAAGCTGACTATACAGCTTATACAACACAGCGAAATATGCATCAAGTATGTGCGATACGTCTTGCTATCCAGCTCGTCTCCTGAACTTCATAGCTTCCTATCATGTATCCTATAATACTTGGTCTTACCCAAGCATTATAGTAAAATAGCACACGAGTCAGTCTGGAAAACCAGCGTGAGAAAACACACTCAATTGAATTACTAAAGTTTCAAACCCTTTGAAATCAAAGGGCATAAGACCACGCCACAAATAAACATGTCGGGTTTTTACCTTACGGTAACCAAAACTTTTCTTATAAAACCCTCTGATGTTATAATAGTGTCTAAGTACAAATACTTATTCAAATAGCCGAAATTGTTATGTTCATTAAATTCCAGCATACTAGGTTCTACAATCAAAACCGTAAAGGGAACGTAGGGAGAATGGATTTCCAACTAATGACTAGGCATTGGGGTACCACCTGTCACGGTACCTGGTCTAGAATAGCATACCGAGGACCCCTCCCGATCTTCTACAACACAAGACCGGAGCTACCCCTTACTGGATAGTCCGAACATGATCACCCTACGGTCGGGATCAGCAACCACCCCATACAACCGAATAAAAAGGGACATCTAGACAGGGATGACCTTACCTAAATTGGTGCTACCCACTTAGCCATGCTGCATATCCCCTGATTTTTAGTCATTCCCGGTTGATGAGGCTCGAGGCTAAGCGTTACCTTTTTAGAACACGTCTAACTTAGAACGCTCATCGTCCTCCTGACGATGTTCTGATATCATTCATCCATACAAGTCCGTTCCGGGTCGAACGGAACCGAAGTCACTACTCCTACTACATCCATTTTAGAATCACCCTCAGGATTAGTAGCGATTAGCCCTTTAACTTCACTACTCCATCTTCGACTCCAGGCTCTTGTCTTCATCACGAAAACATACTCGTTAGATCAAAGTGGTTTTCAGATCACAATCCGATCTCGGTCTCTTCGAAACAACATTTTCTATTCCCCCGTAAACTCAACCCCGGTTCTTTAGGAAATAAACAGACGTAGATAAGATCGGAGATCACCTCCTAACCATTAGTGGACCGGTTTCCTTATAAACGTCCTAGAAGAACGAACGAGTTTATACGTATAGTATAGTATTTCGAATGGTAACTATACCATATAATTCTTGTACTCCTCCTAGAAATTTCCAATCTCATATGTGGGTCCAGATTTGATAGTTGGTTATTTAAATATCAAATAAACAATCAATTCAACCAATTATTTTATTTCCACTGAAAACTCCAAGTCTAATTAAAATTAGATTTTAAATAATTTAAATCACTTTCCCCAAAAACATACACTCAAAACCTTTGAAATAAAACTACTTAAATCACTTTACTCAAAATAATAGTTATGAAATTCTATAATAATTTTCCAAGTAAAACTTTAGCCACAAACTATTTTTAAAATAATTTTTTTTGTATAAAGTATAAATATTTAATAATTATCTTTTAAATCGTAATACTAATTTAACCTTTTAAAATAATTATTACTATAATTAACTTTAAATAAATATTTACTTAAAATTCTAACAATTTAAAATAAATAAATTTCTCAAAAAAACACTCCTTTAAACAACTTTAAATCCTTTAAGTTATACTTAGAAATCTTCCTTTGAAAAATATACTTAGCTTTTCAGGAAATACACCTTCCATTCCACATAACCTGTCTAACCATTTACAAATCCTTCTCGATTTATTTTGGTTTAATTTACATCCTAATCCCGTAAATTTATTTTCCAGTATTTTAAAAATAAACCACTATTTATTTTTAAACAAATCACCCTTTCCTTATAAATTCCATCCTGAATTTATACTTCCAAATTATCCTTTGATAAATATTTCACTTTATTTATAAACTTTGTTTATAAATTTGACAATCTCATTCTCCTTTAATCACAGTTTCAACACTTAGTCAGTTTTCAAATCGATTTCCAAAACCAAATTCGTTTTAAAATAAATTCCTTTACTTATCGAAATTTATTTCAAAACCCATTAATTCCATATTCATTCCTTTATTAAGATTCAAAATCTTATTTAAATTTGAAATATTAATTTCATACTTAATTTCAAAATTCTCCCTTTATTTCTCCAATCCCTTTAAATCCTGAATTTAAAATAAGTTCTTCAATTTTTAAACAATATAACCTAAGTTCTCAAAATTCTTTTATCCCCATTTATTCAAAAATCTTTTTCCCATACTCGAAATTTATTCGATAGGATTTTAAAAAAAAATCAACTTTTTATTCTTTTCCAAATTAATTCTTTTAATTTATCCAATTTCCTAAAATTGTTTTACTTATAATTGTCTCTTTATTTTTCTTCAAAAATCAAATCTTTTTATTTTTATATCTCAATATGCCCAAATATTTTCAGCAAACCAAGCAATCAATAACTTCAATTTTCAATAGAATCTATCTGGACTATCAAATAAATTATATCACAGAATATGAAAATATATTTCAATATTTTGAGGAATCCAGTTGGATCCCTCCAACCTGTTTCCCTACATCCACATATGTTAGCACAATATAAAAATTCCAATCCCACTTCGAGGGGGGTATCGCGGTATAAACGGTCATCTGCTATTACGCGGGGTGCATAGGGTCTCATCTGCTATATATTGCGAGAATATCAATCAATCCAAATATATATACTACTATATATAATATCACATCTAGATTGATAATAATTCATCAATTCAAGAAATCAATCAATAATTTAAATTTTAACTATTTAAAATTTAGGGTAATCCAAATGAGTGAGATTAACTCACCTTTGATTTTTGTTTGCAACCCATTTCCATCCAGACTTGTTTTCTTCACGATTTTTTGACCCTGTAACAAACATTATATGGTTTATTAATATACAAAATAAATCGAACAATTAATTTCCCTTTAATAAATTAATTAACAATTCAATTCTAACTAAATAATTATCCCTTTTTAAAGAATCTTTTAGTAGTTAAAATAAATTAGCTAAGTTAATTGAAAAGATTTATCACCAAATCCCTTATTTAAAACAAACCTAGCAAATCAAAATATGTATATGTATATTTCCAGTAAATAACCAGAATAAATGTTTACTCTGCTGTAATTATTATTATTATTATTCTGTTTACCATTTAATTTAATATAAAAGTTTCAAACTGTGTATATATTTTATGAAATCAAGTTAATCGAAAGAAGAAAAACGAAAACCTCTTAGCAAAACGAGAACCCAGATCCACCTCGTACGCGACCCCACCGGCGTTCGACCCTTGCTACAAAACTTTGACCTTCACTGCCCACTACCCTTCCATCCGTTGCCAGAGCCACACAACAATCCATCGTTCGATAATAACCATCCACTACATCGTCCCCGTCCCCCGCGCTCGTGACTCAAATCTCGACACCGACCACCCTAGCCGTGCAATGACCATCCTCGATCGCATTCATTCCCTAATCGACAGTTGCCTCGACCTCCAGATCGGGATTCATGCCACGCCGCTCGAGTCTTCCTTTGGAGCCTACCCACTCGATTGTGGTTCGATCGCGAATCGACTTCTATTTTTTTTTATTTCGGTTGAACTAAACGCGGCCATTTAATTTTTTCTCTAGTTTTGATTTAGAAGGAGGAGGAGGGGGTTCGGTTATCCCCTTTCTTCTTATTATTAATGAGAGGACGCACGTTATCAGGGAGGACATGTGTTTTAATTTTTCCTTGCGTGTCTGCAGGTTTGCTATAGTGCTTCTGAGGTGATAGAAAGGCAACTGGTGTATGGAAATTACAACTGTGGGTTCATTAGTCAAACGATATATTTTATATTTAAATTTTATATATAAATCATCTCAATACCCTAACTTAAAATTTCGATCTCCTATCGAGGCATGCCGCTAGGCATTCATAATGTTATACTCCTATTTCTAGCGTAATGGAAAAGGTTCCGAGTCCTAATTCGATCGTAGGAGAAGATAGCTTTTTGGACTCGGTTATTATACTGAATTTTTGATATGAATTCCAGTGCGTTTATCTACCGTACGATCACTCGACAACTCCAAACGCTTCGAAAATTAAAATTCGATAATAATATACTATTACAGATCCAATGGAAATAGTTTCATCGAAATCCGAGACCGTACCTCGGAAGGCTATTTTAAATGTCAATTTAAACGATGTATTTTTAAAACTGAACAAACCACTTTTAAACTCAAATTTTAAAAGTTCTATTATCTTCAGTATTGTTCATACAAATCTTATAAGCCTTCAAATTCTTTTTAACAAGCTTAAAGCTAAAGATTCAATATTTTACCCAATTTCCAATTATTCTATTTAATAATTTAATTATCCAATAATTGGTTGCATTTGAAATTCAGGTTAAAAATTAACTTTTAAATATTTAAAATCAAATAAATGTTCCAATTTCAAATATCCAAAATTCCGGGTCGTTACATCCTTTCCCCTTTAAAGAATTTTGTCCCCGAAATGACTATCGGTCCAATACCCGTCTACTATTTTCCAAACCAACAGTTTTTGACAACCCTCCCAAACAATCTTTTATTAAAGACACACTATTACCCTTACTAACTTTCCCAAACTCAACTATAGATAACATCAATATTGTTGACTCAATCATTTCAAATTATAACTTAAAACCAAATTTAAACTATCAAAATTTTCTCAAAAATTTTCCAACTCTCTAAATTTATGAAAAAAATTCTAGCATCACCTTCGCACAGTTAGCTCGGAACAACTACAAAATGCCATTACGGGTCCCAGATTTCAAAAGAAAACAAAAGGCCAAGTGGCCAGATCAGAAAACCATCAAATTTCGTATGACAATTTAAATACATACCTTTTTGACGGGGCATTCAAAATTTATCTTCTAAAATCAAAAACAACAATTTATCCTTTGCCTTTAGATACCTGTACCTTATCTACCAATAGTGTTCATTACCACAGTTTAAATTTATTTTACTCATCTCTTTCCAAAATTTTCATTATTTGCTTTACCCAAGCCGTACGATGCATACATATCATCCGTACACAATGTCAAATCTGATCACTCACTCGATCATACAATTTCACTTCCGAACTAGGATCGTCCACTCGACTTCCTAGTGTGGACTTAGATCTGGTTCCTTGATCAAAAACCGTTATTCTCCTTGAATAGTCTTAAAATATGATAGGGAATTTCGGAATCAATCAAAATTCCATACCTAGGGTTCGCCATCGAAAATCGAGTGAAAAATCCGAACTCGGATTGATACGACTATCTCGAAATTCTGTGCTCGAATCTGGATCAAATCATTATGCGAATAAAATGATTTACATAAATCCTACATATTTATCTCAATCGATTATTAACTATATCAATTCCCCTTTTTATTCACACTTATTTTGGTTTCCATGCACCTATTCTCAATTATCATTTCAGAAACTTTATTAAATCTTCATTCATTAACTAACTTAGTATATTTCCAATACCAAATTTACTTAAGAATTTTACCATCCATTTCTTAAGTTCAATATAAATATTTTACAAATTTAAAGATTTATTTCCACTTCACGACTTAAGCTTTCACATCTATTTTCATTTGACCTAAATTTTCAATTCCACTCTGAATTCAATTAATCTTCGATTCTTAATTTATTTCCAAGTCAAATTAAATATTGAATTCTATTCATCTTTTCTCAATCCATATTTAATTAATCATTTCTTCAATTAGTTCCACTTACTAATTTATTTTAAATCCAAATGAATTTTATTTCCAACTTTAATTATTTTTAGTCTACTTCGAATCAATTCTACAACTTCACTTAACTCAATTCAAAATGAATTAGAATATTCAGTTTAAGTTTCATTTACTAACGATTTAATATAAATACCATACCAATATCCATTTTCAATTCATTTGCTTACTCATTTAAATCAATTAGTTTACTTACTAATTTTATTTTCAATCCTTTTTTTATTTAGTCCAATCTTGACTAACTTCCTTTTCACACAATTCAAATTAATTCCTAATATCCAGTTTCAATTTCAATTACCATTCTACTTAGAATTTCCTCGAATTCACTTTTATTTAACTAGATTAAATTACATTCCACTTCCATTAAAAATTTTAAACTTCCATATGTTTCCATTTATTTAAATTCCATTTGCTAACTTTTTTTAATTTACTTCATTTCATTGGTTTACCCACCACTTTGCTTTATTGACACACTTACCATTATTTAGCCTTTCGATAATTCCATTCCAAGCAAATTTCCCACTTTATAAGTCCAAACTTATTTGTATCAAATAAACATTTTAAATAAGATTCCAGAGTTTAAACAATTGCTTAAACATTCCAAAACATTTTTTAAATTAATTGTATCCTAAAATCCTTTAGTATATCTAATATTCCTTTGTATTTCAAAAATCAAAATAGTTTTACTAAACCAAAACTTCAACATAACCCATTTATGTCTTCATAAATATCTTTGATTAAACTTCTAGAGTTTAAAAATTTTCTCAAACATTCAAAAACATTTTTGGAATCATATATACCAAATCAAACTATTTCAAAATAGAGCCCAATTTCGTAAAAAAATCCCAATTTAAAATATCCAGCCAGCAATTCCTCCCTTGGAAACTCGAAAATGAACATCGATGATGCCACAGTCATCACCGAAGTTATTTTCCAATGACCCAAGTGAGTTCAGTGCTTTTATTCTTTTCAAACATTTTCAAATATTTTTAATTCCAAATCCCACCAGATCTCAAATCCAACTCAAAAATATTTTCGAATAATACCTACTATTATTCCTTCAAAACCTTTGAAAACCATTTTGAAACCCAAAGGAATTTAAAGTTTCTCAAAATATAAATTTCAAATCCTTCTAATTCATATTCAAACATTACTTTGGAATTATATATCATTTCTGTAACGTCCGGGAATTTTCAATCTAGAAATTCCAGATAGATAGGAAAAGAAGAAAAGAGATAGAAGAAGAAACAGAAATGAAACACGGAACCTCACATTCGCAGCGGATCAAAATATAATATCAAATAAAATAACAGTTGTACAAGGAAAAACTATACTTGTTAATTTACATCAATACATCAGAATTACGACATTTACACAAACACTGGACAGCTAAAATCAACATGCCCCAAATAAACTACAATATATCACAGCTGAATACTCTCCATACGTTCCTGCCATCCAGCTCGCCACCTGACCTCTAAAACGTCCTTACCTGAAAAACTGTAATACTTGGTCTGACTCGAGCATTACATCAAAGTAACACCCCGGTCAGGCTGAAAACCGGCATGAGTAAACCCTCTAACTAGAAATTCTAATGCATAAAACTTACTTAAAACCCGGGGTAACTCGTACCTTATTAAAAGTAAACAACTTGTATAATCAACACTTATTTCTACAAATCAATATCTAAGTACCCAACTTTGTTTAAATGGTCCAAATTATTCCATTCCAGCCTATTGATTTCACAAATTAAGTCTATAAAGAATCATTATATGTTACAAATCGAAGTGGGTTCGGGTATTTACTGATACCCGACCCCGATCTCTTCGAATTCAATACCATCATAACCCAAGTTATTCAAGTGAAATATAATTTAATTTTAAATATAGGATGACGCTTTTTACATAACAATTCATCATTGATAGATAACCACATTATCACAGTTTAAACCAAACATCTCATATCACATAGCATCACAAATCACATATCAGAGGTTTCAACTAATCTAAGGCATACAATATCATTCCAACATTCATAAGCAAGATTAATTTGTCAAACCATTTCTAATTAATTTAAAACAAATTAAATTAATTACCTCAATTACTTTTAATCCTGCTTACATAACATTAATTAATTATAAACCATTAATTAATCATCCCTTAATTATCCTTTTTAATAACATTAAGTAATTAGCCTTCAATTAATAACCCAAATTAATTAGTCTTTACCCATTCACATTTACCACATTTACCCTTAATTAATTACTCAAATTAATTATCCTATAATCGTCCACATTGATTAATTATCCTCTAATTAATCATATTCATTAGTTAACTAACCCTTAATTAATTTTCTTAATCAATCAATCCTTTAATTAATTATTCTAAGTAATTTATCCTTAATTACTTCCCTTAAGTATTTATTATTAATTAAGTCACTTTTAGTAATTATCCATTAATTACTCTCCTTAATTTATTGACATTCGATAATTGTTCTTAAATTACTGTCATTGTAATCACTAATTAATTTCATTAAGTGATTAATTCTTAATCAATCACATTAATGTATCAATCTTTTAAATTGGTTTCTCAAATTTACTAACCTTTATTAATTTTCATAATAATTAAAATAATTAACTATTTCCTTAATTGCTTACATTAATTAATTATCGATCCTTTAATACATTAGACAATAAATACATTATTTAAATCACCTTTGAAACATATTATACAATTTCTTTAAAGAATAATTTTAAAGTATTTTAAAACTTTGTACCTTATTATAAAAAACTGTTCACTTTCTATTTTCAAAGACCAGCTCTTAAATCAAAACAATACCAAGCCTACCAGAATAAAACTCGAGCAAAACTCTCAAAATCACAGAGCTAACCCAGTGACATTCGCGTACTCAGCTCCTCGCTTCAACACTCTGAGTCAAACACGTAACAGTCACGGACTAAACTCCGTAAAAAGCTTCATCCCAAACTCAATCACACAACCGAGCTCAACCCTGACACAAACGTGCATGCGTGCATGTGCACATTGGCTAGACACTACTCCGACCAACCCTCGATTCCTCGACCAGTCGCCGACAACCCCTGCTAGTGCCCCGATCACCCAGTACTATATAACTCGTCACGAAACGAAATCGAGATGCACCAAACCCACTGGAACCGACAACTTCAACAAATTCGCCCTACCAATGATCACTCCGACCACCGGAGGCTACTGCTTCATGCCTGGACCATCGCCTAAGTTCTACGCTCCATTTCCCACTCCTCCGACCCAACTCGACTCAACGTCGGCACCGCAAATCCCCTAAAATCAAACTCGACCCAAACCTTAACTTAAACCCTAGATCATCCTCGTCTGACCACCTCACAGCATAGAAAAATGCCGCACCAATTTCACCTACTACACTCCTCCACCGCCACCTTCAAACCAAACGGTGGCCTCCCTCGTTGATTTGCTCACCGGAAATCGCTCAAAAGCTTCTTTCCGTTCATCTCGAAAATTTCCAAAAACCACAGCCTTAAAAATTATGATATTCATCTCAAAAATCATGTTTTCCAAACATGAATCCAAATTTATGATCAAATCTTGAAAATTCATCAATCGAAATTTTGTCTTGAATTGCTTTCCTCTGTAAATTATATTCTTGAAAAAAAATTTGCTTGATTTAATTACTTTAGACTATTTTTAAAAATAAAATCTCTTCCATACCATCTCTTTTCTTTTAATGATCATGATATGAAAATCATTAGAGCAAAATAAATTTATTTTTGAATTGAATTCTAGATCTATAAGCTAAGAACAGAGGCTGCATATAAATAATACACAGACATGCAGTTGATTATTAATAATTCCACTGAATTTTCCAAGCAAACATTTTTATAAATCCATGCAAATCATATTTCTAGCTTTATTATCATTTCTCAAGTAATCATGATGAATTCTATATTAAATAGTTTTAAAGTTTACTCGCCTTAATAGGATAGAATAGGGAAGCCTGGAACTGATTTGATCTATGAAAACCTAGAAATTTAGTTTTAATTTTTTATCTGCTTGATTGACCTGAATTGAATCTACTTTGAAGCTTGATCTTTGATTTGAATCTGAAGTTGCTTAGATCTGGATGACTTGAAATAGTTGTTTGATTTTTATCTTCTTTAGTTTTGCTTTCTAGTTTTTTTTCCTATTCTTCTCTAGTTTGATCTTTAGATTGTTTGATTTCCATTCCCAGTTTAAAACTTGATTTTTGAATTTGTTTCAGGTTCAATTTTTAAAAGAAATTTTTTGAACTGAGAATAAATGAAAAAAAATTCTTATTCTAAATATCTTATTACATATAAATTATTTCAACTAAAAGAAAACAAGTGCCACTTTTTCTACTGTATTAGCACTTGTTCATACATGAATCCATGAGCATACAATTGTCATTAGAGGTTAAATTATGTTTAAAACCCTTTCTTAATTTAATTTTTAAAAAAAAATTGGTTTTAAACCCTTATGTTTTATAAATTATGCATCATGTTTTATCTTTATCTATTCACTTCTTCTATTTATATGTATGTAACTCAATTAAACAATATAAACTTATTTATTTAAATTTTTATGCTTAACATATATATATATATATATATATATATATATATATATATATATATTTAGAAAAAGTATCATCCTTTATTAAATCCTATTTTAACTTGAGCTACCATTTAAACTTAATAAATATTTATCTTTAGTGTTTGAATTATAACTTTAAATTTCCTTTAAAAATTGAATTCTAATCAATGCTCTTAATATACTCAACATATATATACACTTAAAATTTTCATCATTATTAAGTTTGTACATCTCTATTTATATATTTTGCAAGGCAAGCCGGTTTTATAGTGGACCGTCCACTTTTATTACGAAAGTAATAAAAATTGAAGTACAGGAGCAAGGCAATAGCACCTTAACTACTAAAAAGAGATACAACAAAATACAGCACAGGTACGTGACAGCAATGTCACGGTAACTAAAAGTATCATAACAAACTAGCACTCCTCCAAGGAGGGAGAATCACCAACCACTAAAGTCACCATAGAAGAGCTCAAAGGGACAGATCCAGATAGACCAGCAAAAGGGCGGAACCTGAGAGCAAGACAAGGGTCATAAACCACATCATCAGAACAGTAGATAAAAGATCGATCCCAGGATGGATCAGCAAGCATGACAGAATTTGAAACCGCGTCCAAACCGTCCATATCAAGAACTATAGAATCACCAGATTGTTTGTAGCAAAGGCATCTAAGGTCCATTTGATTATCAGATACAAACCGGAAGTAGGATTCATTAGTCGGGTTATACCTCATATCAGAAATGGGATCAATCCAACACCCTTCGGCCTCATCCCAAGCAACAGGGGGCAGGAGCGAGGTAGGGTCAGGAGTAACTAGAGGGATGATAGGAGCAACACTAGGAACCTCAGGACGAGGCGGAGAAACATGCAAAACTAGGGGAAGAGAAGGAACACTCAGATCTGGCGACGCAGCCTCAGGATCAGGAAGGTGAAAGGGAGGTGCAGGAACTTTGAGGACCCAGATCCTACGACGGGGGCGCGACAAAGGTAACATAGGAGCAGCCGCGGTAGCTTCAGAATGTAGGCAATCACTAGCAAGGTGACCAAAGGAGTGACAATAGGTACAAATATCTGGAACCCAGCCATAGCGTACCCTGACTTCCACAATATGGCCGACAGCAAGCTGAACACGAATAGACTAAGGGAGAGGCTTAGAGGGGGAGATCTCGATAAGTGCCTTCGCATACATCAACTTATCACGCTCCACCGTGTTAGAGTCAAAACATTTCAACTTACCAACATTACAAGCTAACCAATTCAAACCGATAAGAGGCTGAAGAACTGTGGGAATCTGAGAAAAATATACCCAAACAGGGATGGAATAAACTTGCTCACGATCACACGCCACAATAGGAGACCATGGAGTAACAATAAAGGGCCTACCATCAACAATGCAAGGCTCAGCATCCAAAACACGCCCACGGTCTTCAGAAGAGGAAAACTTAAAGAAATACATCGTTTCAATCAATTTCACTTGCAAATTACCACGAATCTTCCATGCCCTGCGAAGCACCGTAGCCGCATTTGTAAGACGGTGATGTGGGTCGAGAAAAAAACCAACCAAATAGTCTGACCAAAAATCCACACCAGCTTGCAAAACACAAGGGGGAGGAATCATCACTCCATTTTCCTCAACCAATTCAAAATCAATCGGGGTGTAGGGACCCGCATTACGGGGCAAGGATGAGAAAAGAGAAGACCACGATTTAGTGGGCTGCTGCATTACATCAGGAACACGGCTATCAACAACTCTGGAGGCAGAGGGAAAGGTAGCATCGGGAGTAAAAGTAGTGACATTAGCAATGCCATTAGGATCAACATTCTCAGGGGAAAAAACACAAACACGTGGTGTGCCTAAACCACCACAAGCAACATCAGCAGAAACACTCCTCTGCGCAAGGTCAGTCACACCAAATTCGTCACTGGAAACATGATCATCCACCAAGAAGTTCTTGCCCACATCACAACATACCTCAATCTGGTTACTCAGCATCTGCGCACTCGCAACAGGGCATGGCACGGAAGCACTCATGGACACACTCTCAACCAAGACACAGGGGCGAGCTGGCGTGGAGAGCAATGGAGGAAACTCGGATGGCGAGAGGAGGGCAGGGGGACGCACAGACATTGGCAACAAAGGCTTGTAATATCGGCCTGACCGTGTAGATGAGGGAAGGGGGATAGAACCGAAAAGAGATGGAGGAGAATCAGACATAAGAAGGTGGAAGGAAGGGGAAACAGAACGGCAGCAGGGGGAGGAAGAGTAAGAGGCCGGAGCAAAAGCAAAAAAATCACGAGACGCAAGTATCGCCTATATCGCCTGTAGCCATAGTAGACATAAATGTCTTTTCCTTTTAAAATTATAATGTCTATTTATATATTGATATACTAATTTTACTATAAGATATACCACTTCTAAATATTTATATTTTAATATTTATCATGGTTTTCAAATCCATCCAGATATCCTTTATTACCAGAATTTATCTGTTCAACTGAATAAAACAAGTAAATTATCCAATTGTCATATGCCAAAAATTTGGGTTATCATAATTTCAATTATAAATCACATTTATACTTCACATTTATGAATTGCATTCTGTTATATGAATTTATTCCCTTAACTATCGTTTATAACTTAAATTTTCTTATTCAATTTCCACACAATAATGATAATAATATAATATTATCATTTCCTAGCAACCAAGCAACCATATATATACTTATAATAAATTTATGAAAACTATTCCTTTTATATACATTAATAATTTGGGCAAAGTTATTTCATTTACCCTATTTAACACTACTATGTCGAATTTTTCTATTCAAGTGTTTAGAGATCCCTATCAATAATGTTAATTACTGGTATTGACCAGAATCCATAAACCACTCAATAAACCAATCAACATAATATAAAACAATTTTGTATTCACATCTATTTAATACACTCAAACTCATTCTAGAGTGCTACTAACTCTATTTCTAATGAGTAATCCCCACCAGAGCCAAGGTTCTAGAGTGCTACTGACTCTATTATCTTAGTTATTGTTCATACAAATCTTATAAGCCTTTAAATTCTTTTTAACAAGCTTAAAACTGAAGGTTCAATATTGTACCCAACTTTCAATTATTATATTTAATAATTTAATTATCCAATAATTGGTTATATTTGAAATTCAGGTTAAAAATTAACTTTTAAATATTTAAAATCAATTAAACATTCCAATATCAAATATCCAAAATTCTGGGTCGTTACATAGGGTGTTAATTAACAAAGACTTTTTTGGTATTTTCTCGGATTTTGGTGGTTTTTCTACAGAAAAAACACAAGTGACTATACCCCTTTACTTATAAAACTTTTTTAAAATTTGAATAATTACAGTAACGTAACTCCTTTTAGATTTAAGAATGGGTGGGTGTCAAATAATGAGTACAACGAACTGATGAAAGAGTATTTCAACTTTTCTTGTACTGGTACATATCAATTCCAGTTTAATATGTCTTTAAAAAACACTAAAAATAGAATAAAAAACTGGAATAAGGTTAATTATCATCATAATCATATTTTACACAAGCTGAGATAGGATGGTAGAATTCTGCAAAAGCTTGCTGATGATAATCCTGGCAATCTAAGCATCATTGAAAAATTCTTTTCAAATCAGGAAAAACTATCTCATGAGTTATATATTAATACAGTTAATTATAAACAAAAAGCTAAAGTGGACTGGCTCACTCTAGAAGATGAATGCACTAAAATTTTTCATGCTAAAATGAGTAGCAGAAAGCATATTAATAACATTGGATATGTTATTGATAATATGGGTACATGTTCAAATGCATATGACAGGGTTGCTAACAAAGCAATTGAGTATTATTCTCTTTTATATTTTTATGATTCTATTGAAACTAATTTTCCTGATATTATTTGTAAAAATGTGCTAATTGATAATGCATCAGAAATTTCACTTGCCCCTACTTGTCAGGAAGGAATCAAATCTATTATTTTTAATGCTGGAGATAATAAAATTCCAAGCCCTAATGATTTTAATGCCAAGTTTTTAAAATTCATTGGGAAAATATCAAGGACCAGATTCTAAGAGTTGCTGATAAGTTTTTGGACAAGGGCAAAATGCTTAAATGTTTTAATCATACCTTCATTACTTTAGTTCCCAAAAATAAAAATCCCACTTGTATTGGAGAATATAGACCAATCTCTTGTTACGATTTTATTTAAAGTATTGCTACTCTTTTGAGCAACAGGATAAAAAAAATTCTTCCCTTTTCAATCTCTGTAAATCAGATTGCCTTTATACCTGGAAGGCTCATTTATGAAAATTCTTTGCTCGAACATGAAATGGTTAGGAATTTTAACAGTAAGAATGGTGACAATATGTGTCTGAAAGTTGACTTACAAAAAACTTGTGATAAAGTAAATATAAATTTCATATATCATATTACGAAATGTATGAGGTTCCTTATTAAATTTTGTGAGTTGATTTTTGAGTGTATTAATACACCCACCTTTTCTATACTCTTCCAAGGTAATCCCGAGGGCTTATAAAGATAACAGAGCTATTAGACAGGGTGATCCATTATCACCCTATCTTTTTACGATGGAAATAGAATATTTCTCCATCCTTATCGAAATAGAAACTATTAAGAATAAGATTACTCCAATCAACAGAGCCCAACCATCTATTACTCACCTAATTTATGTTGATGACCTTATGTTGTTTACTAAAGCTAATAAAAGTAATATAGATACTACTAATCATATTTTTGAGAATGTTTACAGGTATGATGGATTACAAATCAATGAATTTAAAAGTCAAGCATATTTCAATAAACAATGCAGGTATAAAAAAGCGGTTTTGGATTCTTTAAAAATTGGTGAAGGCGGTCTCCTTATTAAATATTTAGGTCTTTCTTTATCTGCCAACCAGATAAAGGAAGTAATTGTTATGTTTATTGAAAAAATTCAAGGTAGGATGGAGACTTAGTCTTGTAAACTTCTATCTATTGCGGGTAAAATGGAGCTTATTAAAGCTATGGTGTATGCCATTATTTTATATTGGTTTCAAACTTATCATATTCCAATGGCTATAATTAAAAAAATAGAGAGTAGGTGTGCTAATATTTTATGGAGGGGTGGCGATCATAAAATTAGTTAGGAAAAATTATGCAGACCCCAAAAAGAAGGTGGCTTGGTATAAAAAATTTGTATGATCTTATTCTAACACGTCAAATTAATTTTTTTTGGAGATTTATAAGTGCCAACTCTTTATGGACTAAATGGATGAAATGCAAATATCTCAAAAATGGTAATTTTTGGACAGTTATGCCAAATAATAATTAGTCCAGTGCTTGGAATAAAATTTTAAAATGCAGGGATATAGAAAAATCTTTTGTGAAAAGAAATTTTAAATCTGGTAATGAGAGAAGTTTATGGTTTGAACCTTGATTTCAAAATGAATCTTTTATAAACAGGGTGGGATGGGATAATTTAGTTATTTGTTATGGTGCTAATGCTAATGCTGATGTGGATGCTATTATAAATAACAATCAATAGCAACCCTAATTACATCCAATTACTTACCCACACAGATACAGTATTGCTAATATCCCCATAGATTCTACCGTAGACAGTGATCAGTGGGAGTGGCTAACCAGTGGCAAAGTGAAGTTTTCTTTTAAGAAAACTTGGGAGTTTATTAGAAATAAACAACCTACTGTTGAATGGCATAAATGCATATGGAACAAAATGAATAAGCCGAAGATGGCTATCTGTACGTATTTTGAAATTAATAACAGATTGCCAACTCTAGATAAAATCAATAAATGGGAGAAAAACAATTATTCACCTTGTTCCCTATGCAATTTAATTAATGAAAGTGCTACCTATCCGTTATTTGAATGCAGCTACAGCTATTTCATATGGAGCCAGATTATGTCTACACTGAATATTACCAGCAAGAGTTGTATGGATCTAAAGTAGATTATAGTGGATATGAACAATAATTTCAAAAATAAATCTCTACAAAGACACTTTGCTCATATTTTAATCACTACAGCAGTTTATCATATATGGAAAGAGAGAAATCATCGTACTCATAACAAGCTGAAGCTATCCAAAGAGCAAAGATGGCTTATTACAGAAATCGATGGCAGAATTATCCTTCATAAGTCCAATAAAAAAGTACAAGATCAAACCAGTTTTATTTTTTAGCGGATTACCGGAGTAAAGAGGCCGGTAGCAAGCATATCGAGCAATATCTCTGCCACTCGAAGGCTTATCAAACTGATCTAGATCTTCATCAGAGATAAAATTTGGTTAACCAAGAAGCTAATGAGCTTTAGATCGACACCAAGCACATAAAGTTGAAGATAAAGCTGTGGATCTACAGATCTAAGTGCGATGATGTCAAATCTGTAGATCTAGCTTTGAATAACCAAAATCATACTGTCAAAGCCGATAGTAGTATAAGAAGCAAATTCAATGAGTGTCTCTCATACTGGGAAAGAGGGGAAGCTAGTAAGAACAGGCAGATGAACATGCTTTGAATCCATCACCTTATTTCCCTTTTATTTTATTTTCACCATTATTTGGCTCGAGCTTGATTAATTATATTATGTCAGATGCCCTAGTGTAACTAGGGTTTTGTTTGAGTAGTGGTAGCTGGTTTATTTACGTGTATTCTTTGTACTCTGGGCTTGGCCCATTCACCTTTCTTTAAAAAAAATTCAAGATTGTGAGGAAATCGTGTAAGCGGATTAATAACAGCATCTGGTATGGGACATTTTGTAATATTATTCCGACTACTCTTTTGACTTATGGTATTGATATTATTATGTGTAAGGAGTGTAGTTTATAAGAATTGAGTAAATGAGCAAGTAACAACAAATGGTATGGGCACCTGCATTGATATTTGTTCGATTACATTCTATAAGTTAAGGACATTTTTATGTAATGGGTAATGTCTAAACGAAGGGTTTGTTGTGTGCCAACCTGTGTTGTTTACCCAAATACACTAGTGTCTGTCCTAGTTGTTGGATCGTGGGATCGCACCCTGAATCCGTGGCATCGCCTTATTATATACATGTTGTGTGCTAATATTTAGATTATGTAATGATATGCCCGATGCTACACTAGCCAAATAGTCTGTTACCCCTGGCAGTGGGATCATGGCCATCATGTATAGATGGATATAGAGTCATGATGACCAGGAGTAAGTAGACAATGGGGTGTGCTATGAGATATCGATCCTTTGTGTTGTTGTCCCTGGAATGTGTTGCGAAGCTCTCATCTGGAACATATGAGATTATTATACTATACTATATTACTTATATACCCCTTTCTAGGCATCTACTCAAAGGCGAGGACCTCTTAACCGACTGGTGCATGTTATGTGATGTGATGCTCCCTACAGGAATATGTGATTTGAGATATATAGATATATGATAACACACTTATAACACCTCGCTAGATTGTTTGCTTGTTGATGGTTGATTCCCTTTTGTGTTATGGCCGTTTTGGATGATGATTGGATTGTAACCCCCCTAATTTTGACTAACACTATTTAGGATATTTAATTAGATAAATAAAATGATGTAGATGTTAAGGAGATTGAGGTTTGATGATTAAAATGGGACAAGCCTTAAGTAATGAACTAACAAGATAAGTAGAACATTAATAAGAAGGAGGATATGCTAAGGGAAATATAGGAATAAATTATACTTCCTAATACATACCCTTACATTCCTTCTCCCTTATTTACTTCATTCGTACAAAAAAACAAAAAGAGCTAGGCCGACCATAGCTAGGAGGTTCAAAAGAAGAAAATCTTAGAAAATCAAGACCAAAAGCTAGGAGAATCAAATCAAATGCAAATCTCAGCCTTCTTAAACCATTCAAGGTGAATAATATTATGCATCTCAAGTTTTTTTCTTTTTAGTTTTAAGAATAAATCAGATTTTTTTTATGATTATTATGCCATGTGTGAGTATTTGGATGATTATATGCTTATTGGTGAATTTATTGACTTTTTATAAAATTGTTGGATAAGTTTGAGTTAGAAAATCTCTCATATGGTACCTATTTGACTCGAAATTTTAATATGATGTTGGAAATATTATTTTGAAAGTGGGTATTTAATTTCATAATTTTTTGATTTAGTGAGAATATTTGGCGAATTTTCCAAGGTTGGAAAATGGTTTAATTCGGGTATGAATTAATAAAAATACTTAAATTATGTATTTGGCCCTAAAAATTTTTTATGCTAAAGAATATAATAAATCATGTTATTATGATTTTTAGGGATTTTTCCTAAGTGTTTATGATTTATTATGAATTATTTGAGCTAGAAAAGCTTAATTAGTATATTCAAATATTAAAATAAAATGTAATGGTTACAAAATATTTTGGAATTGTAAATCTACTCTTGTGCAGATTTTTGGAAAAGAAATGTGATATATTTTTGTTAACTAATAAGGATTTGACAAATATATGGAGTGGTTGGAAAAGAACTTGGTTTTATTAGTAAAATTTCAGTTTTAATGATAATTACCATTATGCCACGCTGATAAGGTAAATGTCGCCTTCTATCTTGCCACTTCTAAGGTCTTCAACGTCCACCATGGATAAAGTATAGGACATCAACAATTATTGGTGTGAAATACATTAGCCTTGGGTGAAGTAAGAGGCACAACATCGAAGTCAATGTCATGACCTTCGACGCGATTCCTTGCCACATACCTTCAGCAACCAAGCTAATCCCTTAAAGTAACAATACTGCATAATATCATTAATGACTCCAAAGGCATTAACGTCGCATTTTATTTCTTTGACCTTAATGGCGACCAACTTTAATTTTTATCACCTGTTTTCAAAGAAGGCTATGTAGCCACCTATTATCGCTTAGGCCCAAATGATGTTATTTTCTTCTTTAAGGCGTTGATGATGAGACTCGTCAATGTTGCCATATTTCTTCTACGGTTTTATACTATATTATACGAAGTGGTTGACTTCTACTATATACCCTTAAGTTTATAAGTTGAAGATTTTAAAATATTTTATATTGAAGGGGGGCGATTGTAACACCCTTAATTTTTTATAACATTATTCAGAAGATTTAATTAGATAAATTAAATAGAATAATATAAATTTTAATTTTTATTCCGCCTTTTGGCAAGGCTGAGATATCAAGCGACTGATTAGGAACCAGGGGTCATTTGTCCCGGATATCGAGTATGCACTGGTTTGCTATGGATATCGATGAATTTTGTCCGAATCTGGATCAGGCTACAACTGACAAGACACCACAAGCGAAGCCATGGAAGCCAGCGTTCCAAATTTCATGTCATCCCGAGTACGAATGCTCAAGTTATGATTGATACAAGTTGAAGGAAATAGCCTCATTTTCGTATCCATCAGTGAGCCATATTTTGAATCGATCAGATTCGTATCCATCTTCGCGTCACCATTCGTATCGATCAGCTTCGTGTCCATCCTCAAGCAATAGTTCATATCGATCAACTCCGCATCCATCAATAGGTAACGCGCTTCATATCGATCGACCAATGTATAATTCATATCCATAGAGGAGGCTCCTATTCGAATCCATCAGATAGCCTTGGTTCGTATCCATCGGATGGCATTAGTTCGTATCCACCACAAATATTGCTTGTTCGTACCCACCAAGTGAAGATAACTTCCATTGATACGAACTGCGCTACCTCCATCGATGCGAGCTAAGTCATCTCCTTCGGTTCGAAATGAGCATAATGCAAATCGATACTAAGTGCACGTGGTTGATCGATTCGAGCTACGTAACGGCCCTCGATACGAATGAGGCAAAGTTCAAGGCGTAACTCGGTCGACTCGGCAAAAGAAGAGGATCAATCTGAGGCATACGCGCCACGTCATCTCGAAGACACGTGCGAACATCGATTCGAAGAGATTGATTCGAAGTTATCGACTCGGAGCAAATAGCCAACTGAAGAACTCCAACTCATATCGATCGTAACTCGAGATCCAAAAGTCCAAATGCTATGAAATTTTCACAGGAGATTTCGTACAAGCTGAAGAACGTTTCCACCAAGTTTCGACTCCATTGGACTTCATCTTGATCGATACGAATTGAGTTCGTATCGATCACAGATCGAGTCGAAACTTCCTAGGATCGATCGCGTGGTCCCACTCACGTGCCAGAATGAGTCTTTCGAAGTTTGAGCGAAATATCAGCCTCCTACGCCTATAAATAGAGCCCCCGAGCCTATAGAAAATGAATCTTTTGACTCTCAAGCGCCCTGATTCTGTCGGTTTGAACTTTGCAACCTACTACTGTAGTTGAATTTTGAATTTTAGAGTTGTAATCTACTGTTGTTCGCTATAATCAAGTGTAATCGTCAAAAGAGAATCAATAAAGTCATAAAACTTCATAGTGGACGTAGGCAACACGCCGAACCACTCTAAATTCACTGTGTCTGTGCATTTACTTATTACTTTTTGGATTTTTTGTTAGATAATCCACCTTTTAAATTTACATTCTTCATTATTATCTCTTCAAAAACTTCCGACGAGTGTTGTGCCCATTTCTGGTACAAACACTTTAGTGCTTTCACTGAGAAAACCCAGATTTTCTCCTGCTCTTTGGATATGTCGTCGATACCGGATTGCAAAATCTAAGAGGAAGATCCAGATCTGTATTCCAGAATCCTTCCAAGCTATTCAGATTTGCAGAAAATCTAGAAAAGGAATTCATTTATCATAATGGTGAGCACAAGGACCACCTCCAAAACCGCTGATCAGGAAGGACAGAATAGACAAATCCCCCGCAATTGCCTCTATCCAACCAAAACACTACCGAATCCTCAGAACCGTCAGGCCCCGTCACGAGGCAAGAATTTCAGATGCTGCTACAAGAGCTAACCCAGAGTCGGCAGCAACTAACTGAGCAGCTGCATGCTAATGCTAAGTTGACCAACTGGTTAAATTGCAAAGGCGCCGAAGATCTAGGAGGGATCGTGCCTCCAGTTCCTCTACAGAAAGCTCCGCCTCTTCCGATTACCATCACAGATCCGCCTGTCCCCGATTGGACGGGATCTATACGCAGGCTACCAGACATCAACCTGCGATGACTGTTGGGCAGCTGGGAGTCGGCTCATCGGCCAGTTTCCATACTGGACCCTCCTCCCGGGGAGGAACTGTTCCTCAATAACCCACAGATAACCATGCTACCATCGCCGCGGTTGAGCCAGGGGTTGATGCCCGAAATCATCATGGATGTACTCCTGAACCATACGTCCTAGAAGACATTGAGCCAAGGAGGCGAGACGTGGACCATCGACAGCGTCCGGTCCAACCTTGCAATGGTGGAGCCCGACCACACCTTAGCTCAACCTGCACAGAATGTCCAGATGCCAGACATTCCGAATATGATATGGCAAATGATCCATGAAAGCCAGGGTCTTACTAACGACGACTGGGGAATCTCCCAGAGTCATACCCCTTTCACGGATGACATACTTTATGCCAAACCTCCTCCGCGATTCAGAATGCCCGCTCTGCCAATTTATGAAGGGAATTCAGAGCCGAATCAGCACATCCTGAAGTATAAATGGCTAATGAATGCTGCAAGTACAGATGATGCAGTGAAGTGTCGTAGATGTCCCATCTCTTTGGAGGGCATTGCTACCATGTGGTTTACATGATTTCCACCCCGATCTATTTCTTGCTTCGACCAAATGACCACCAAGTTCGTGGAACAGTTCTGAATGCATGTGGCAAGGCCCAAGGATGTTAATACTTTATCCAGCATCACTCAAGCTCCCGAGAAGACTCTTAGACGCTACTTGGAAAGGTTCATGTTGCATGTGTAGAGATAAGCATTCCCATTGACAATTCTATTCTGATGGCGCTAACCAAGGGGATTGATCCTGATTTCGAGTCTAGAAATTGGCTAGTTGGAAAACCCCCAACATCATTAGACCGTTTCACTCCAAAGAAGCTCAATTCTTGAGGCGAGAGGATGCGAAACAGTCTAGGAAACAAGATGATGCGGGTCCCAACATGGAAGGCATATAATGTAATGTTGCAGTTAAACAGTCCAGTGAAAGTTTCAGAAAGGTTAAGTTGAACATACAGAACAAGCAAGCTTAGCCAAGAGGTAATCGCGGTCAAAATAAGAAGCGAGACCAAAATCGAGGCACGCAACATAGGGTTCAATGTTTGATAATTACACCCCCCTGAATACGTCGTTGGAGAACGTGTATTTGCAGACTTGCAATGTCATGCAATACAAGAAGCCTGCTCCATAGCCATCATCGGAGAGGCAGATTTAGACGGGAAATTTCTGTAGGTTTCATGAAAGCTACGGCCACAATACAAATGAGTGCCGTCATTTACAGAACCTCATTGAGAAGTTGATCAGGGAGAGAAAGTTAGATCAGTTCGTGCGGGTGCCGCAGTCTGGAGGTGCAGGCCCTTCAAATCAAAATCGTGCACAGAATCAGGAAAGGCAGGAGGAACCCGCTTGTACAGGCGGGAGGTTAGTTATAAACACAGTCAGTGGTGGTCCCGATCCAGCAAACCGAAGCTGGAGGGAAACAGAGTCGTATGCCAGCTCTATCAGGCATGCGGGTTTCGAGTGTTGTAGTAATTTTGATGAAGGGGCTCCAGCCAAACAACAAAGAACGATGATAGATGACATCGTATTCAGAAACCGAGATGCTAATAAGGTCGAAGCCCCCGCTATCAACCCACTAGTCATATCTGCCCAGGTAGGTCCTGCTTGGATGAAGAGGATCCTGGTTGACAGTGGGAGCTCTGTAAATATTTTGTTTAAGCGGGCTTACGACTTAATGAAGATGGAAGCCAAGGATTTAAAGCCTTGCCAACCTAGAATCCACGGCTTCAATAGAAGTGCAACTATACTCACTGGAGTGGTGGAATTGTTGGTGGAATTGGGGGTTGGAGAACGCCGGAGAGTCTGGATTTTACAGTTTGTTGTTCTAGACATTGATTCCCCATACAATGCCTTTTTGGGCCGACCGGCCCTTGCTGAATTCTAGGCAGCCATTGCCCCATGGTGTTTGACTCTGAAGTTCCTCACTGATCGGGAGGTCGGAGTAGTTCAAGGAGATCAGGCTGCTGGGAGAGCCTGTTATGTTGCTGAGCTACGCGAGGCATAGAGAAGGGAGAAAGGAAAGGGTGTAGAGGAATCTCTATGCGTCTATTTTGCCAACTGCGTCTATTTTGCCAACAATTGACAATTGGTGCCTGGGCCTAGGTCCGGGCACCCCAACCAATTCCAAAGAGATCTTGATCCAAGAGACACTGAGACCAAGGATGAATCTAAAGAGAGTCAAGCTTCCACGGCTAAACTGATGTCTCAGTTGAGCCAGCAGACACAACAGGAATTGGTTGAATTTCTCCGGGTGAATTTCGACGTATTCGCTTGGATGCACTCTGATATGTGTGGAATCTCATCGGACATCGCGAGCCACACCCTGAATATTGACCCGCGGTGTATCCTTGTCAAACAGAAAAGGCGTGGTACGGATCCAGAGAGATTTTCTGCCCTTAAAGGAGAAGTTGATAAGCAGAAAACAAATAGGTTCATTCGAGATGCTTATACCCGAAGTGGGTATCATATCCCGTACTTGTTCGAAAGCCGAATGGGAAATGGAGGACGTGTGTTGATTACTCTGATTTGAACAAAGCGTGCCCGAAAGACAGTTTTGCACTTCCCCGGATTGATCAACTTGTAGATTCGACGGCTGGACATGATTCATGGATGCTTATTTTGGTTACAATCAAATACCCATGCATTTACCTAACTAAGAACATACCATCTTTGTGACCGGTCTGGGACTCTACTGCTACAGAGTCATGCCTTTTGGACTCAAGAATACCGGAGCAACGTATCAACGCCTAGTCAATCGGATGTTCGCCAACTAGATCGGAAAGACCATGGAAGTACATGTAGACGACATGCTGGTAAAGTTGCGATTCTCCACTGATCACACCAGAGACCTGGAATTAATGTTCAACATTCTTTGAGAATACATGATGAAGCTCAATCCATTGAAGTGTCATTTTGGAGTCGCATCTGGAAAGTTCCTTGGGTTCATCGTCAATGCTCGAGGAATAGTAGCAAATCCCGAAAAGATCTGGGCAATCTGAAATTTACAAACTCCAAGAACAATAAAGCAGGTCCAGAGTCTCAACGAAAAGGTAGCAGCCCTGAGCAGGTTCATTTCAAAGTCCACCGACAAATGAATCCCCTTCTTCGATCTGATCCGAAAAGGAAATCGAAACTTTGAATGGACCACTGAATGTGAAGACGCATTCAAAGCACTAGTTCAACATCTCTCCACGCCACTAATTTTTTCGAAGCCTATCGACCACGAGCCGTTATATCTTTACCTGGCAGTGTCAGAAAACGCAATCAGTGCTGCCTTAGTTCGAGAGGAAGACCGAGTGCAGAAACCGGTCTACTATGTTAGAAAATAGCTAACTGAAGCTGAGAAAAATTATCCGAAGCTAGAGAAATTGGCTTACTGCCTAGTCATTGCCTCAAAGAAGCTCCATCCTTATTTCCAAGCTCATCCTATTACTGTGTACACCGATCAGCCGTTGCGATAGGTCCTTACGCGGCCTGAGACGTCTGGTAGGTTACTCAAGTGGAACATTGAACTGATTAGTTTGATATCACCTGTACTCCAAGGAGAGCCATTCAAGGACAAGTTCTAGTAGATTTCATAGCTGAATTACCATTCCAGAGGACTTGCCCGAGACCAATAAATCTCCCGAATACATCTGGAAGCTGCATACCGATGGTGGATCCAACGATCGGTGCTCGGGTGCTGGAGTAGTACTTAAAACCCCCGAAGGCCGATCCATATGCTATGGTTTGAAGTTCCAATTTCGTGAAACCAACAATGAAGCTGAATATGAAGCCTTGCTTGCTGGATTAAGGCTTGTCTGTGATCTGAGAAATACTAATGTGGAAATTTATTGTGATTCCCAATTGGTCGTATGCCAAGTCCAGGGTGAATATCAGGCCAAGGATTGGAGACTAGCTACTTATCTATCTCGAGTTCGGGAAATACTCGATCAGTTCGATTATTATGCATTTTCTATGTACCCTGTAAGCACAATCAAAAGGCTGACTCATTGGCTAAGTTAGCAAGTACGGGGGAAGCACAACAAATAGCGCTTGTTCCTGTGGAGACATTATCTTTTCCAAGTATTGATTAGATGGAGACGACTTCGTATTCGAAACTGCTCCTGGTAGGGAATCATGGATGACTACCGAGATTACATTGAGCATGGAACACTGCCTGAGCGTAGGAGTGAAAGAAGACAGATTCTTTGAAAAGCCTCGTGGTTCACCATTCAGAATGGAGTCATGTATAGAAGAGGATATTCTGTCCCTCTCCTACAATGTATCGCGAACGATGAAATTAAACGAATGTTACATGATGTACACGAAGGAGAGTGTGGCGGTCACATCGGGGGGTAAGCTCTAGCTAAGAAAGTACTTTAATATGGGTATTACTGGCCTACCGTAAACCGTGATGCAGCAGACTATGCCAGGAAATTCCATAAATGCCAAAGACGCGCTCAAATACTTAGAGCCCCACCTACTGAGATAACCCAAATGGTCAGTCCGTGGCCGTTCGTAGTATAGGGCATCGATATTATTGGAACTCTAGCGCTGGCCAAAGGTAGAGCGAAGTATGCCATTGTCACAGTTGATTATTTTACCAAATGGGCTGAAGCTGAACCCTTGCAACAATCACGACGAAGAAAGTGATCAACTTCGTAGTTCGCAACATTATCTGCCGATTTGGATTCCCGCATGCCATTGTCACTGATAAGGGGCCGAGTTCGACAGTGTTGAATTCAAGAATTTCTGTCAACGATTCCATATTCACAAGAAATTCTCTGTAGTTGCACACCCTCAAGCGAATGGCCAAGTTGAAGCTATTAACAAGGTTATCAAATCTATTCTTAAGAAACGACTCGAAAAAAGCTGGGGGCAAGTGGGTTGATGAACTTCCTATGGCTTATGGGCTTACCGAACAACCCACAAGTCCGCGACCGGACACACTCCATTTTCTTAATCTTATGGCTCTGAAGCCTTTATTCCAGTCGAGATGGAAGTATCTTCTCATCGCGTGACTTATTATGACCCGAAGATTAATGCCATATTGCTTGCTGGATCTTTGGATTTACTGGATGAAAAGCGGGAAGAGGCTGATTTGAGGGCAACCGCGTATCGAAGTCGAGTCGCCCGATTGTACAATGCCAAGGTCGGCCACGAACCTTTGAACTTCGTGATCTCATTCTCAAAAGAATCTATCCGGTTCCTTCGCACATGAAGCCAAATTGGGAAGGACCATATGCGATTGCACAAAAGCTCAGAGATGGCACGTTCAAGTTATCGACCATTGACGGTCTTACTTCGCCCAGAGCCTAGAACAACGAGAATCTCCGTCGCTACTACACGTGACAGGCTCTATTTACTCCAGTCTATTTTTTCACATTCACAATTTGTTTCTGCATTTCGAAATTTGAAATTGTAATAATGCAACTGATTGTGCCATATTTTTTCATTTCAGTAAGAAAATGCCATCTCTTCGAGCCAGAGCAGTGATTCATTGAATATGACATAAAACATCACGACACACGGAGAGCTAAGTTCCATCGCGCGGTGGAATTCATTCAAATAGAGAGTGACTGCGATATGACCAGTCACTCACTAAGTGAAACCCGAGCTCGGGGGCAGGTCACTACACAAAAATTAAAAAGGATTGATACACGACAATCCTTTCAACAACTCCAGACTCCCGAAGTGCGAGTTGGAGCATAAAACTCATAAATACGGTACTGGAGAGGGTAGACCCGTCTGCCTAACGACTTCAGTCGTATCCTAACCAATTTGGAGGAGGATGGACCCGTCCATCTAACGACCTCGCTTGTTTACTCGGGGTGAATGTGAACCGACCATTCACGATCCCGATAAATCACTCATTTCCAAATTGTGTACGAACTCCTAAAAAGCCTAAATAGATTTGAGTAACCATCTATCGGCTAACTCCAAATTCCCAGAGTGCGAATTGGAGTATAAACATCAACTCTAGGTTCCCAGAGTGCGAACCGGAGTATAAACACTAACTCCAAATTCCCAGAGCATGAATTGGAGTATAAACATCAACTCTAGGTTCCCGAAGTGTGAACCGAAGTATAAACACTAATTCCAAATTCCCAAAGCATGAATTGGAGTATAAACATCAACTCTGAATTCCCAGAGTGCGAATCAGAGCATAAACACCGACTCCAATTTCTCAAAGTGTGAATTGGAGTATAAATGCTAAGTCAGAGTTCCCAGAGTGCGAACTGAGTTACAAACGTCGATAGTCTATGAATTCCCAGAGTGCGAGCCACACTATCAGTCACAAATATCTCTGAGTCCCCAGAGTGTGGTCAGAGTAGAAATATAACTTGAGTGTGAACGATCATTCATAAACTAACCTAAGTCCCCAAAGTGTGGATATGTACTTAACAACTTCAACAAGCGCAGCTGATCGCCGAAATACGAATGCAGATCCCCGGAGCGTGGATGTAAGTACTATGAGTAAGCGAGTGTGATTCGACCGCTCGACGCTTACTTTTTTATGCATCGATCCGACAATGTTAAGTTTGAAATGTTACAGACAAATGGCGATCACTAGCTGATTGTTGAAACATATCCTCGGAACTGGGGCCAAAGCTTAAGTGTTAGTCATTGATCGAAGTAGTGCAAGCTAAAAATCCAACCCAATCTCCAGCTACGACTTATGTTCGTGATTTTCAGACTTGGTGAATGAAACAAACTCAGTCCAAAAGCTAGGACTCTGCAAATGCATTGAACTGAGAATCAAGTCCTATAACATTTAAGCATAAAAGACAGGAATAACAGTTAAAGCAAGAAAAAAAATTTCATTTCAACTGATTGAAAGTGAAGATCCATATACAAGTTCTTCCAAAAAATTCCTGCTAGCAGGGGCCAAACCCGTGTCTATACATGGCCTATGAAAGAAAAATAAGTTCCTAACTATCCAAAATGCGCCGGAGGGGCCTGTCTACTCCTTCTTCTTCGGTCTCCTCTTCGGTGTGGATCGGCCAAAGCCACTGGTGATTTTTTGCTTTAAGCTTTTATCCTTTGGCGGATCACCTTCAGACGAAGGTATGATGTCGACATCCTCCTCAAAACTTAAGTCTAGAGGAATGCTCTCTGGAGGAGGAGTCAGGGGAACCGGATCTACAACCGGGGGCAGAATAGACACACTAGTTTCAAGTAGTTTACCCCCAGGAGAAATCAATCTAAGTGGAGTTGGGCCAAGCACCTCCATTCCACCCTTAGAACTACCACAACATGCTGCAGCCTCCAACTCAGCGTTGATTTCTACCAGTATTTTCTCTTCTCGAATAGATCGGGCTTCGCTGGAGGCAGCAGTGGTCCATGTTGATGCGCTAGAGGTAGCGCGAATCCACTAATGACGAACGGTAAGTCCGCGAAGGGGTCACTCTGTCGGCCAAGAAGCTCGTTCATCATCTGCTCATCAAAAGAAAGTGAGCTCCCCTGCGTTACTTCAACGGGCATGGTCGTTGTCGTAGTGATCGTTTCGGTAATGATGGCCTCCTGCACTTGATGTGTTTCTTGGATTGTAGGAGGCGCTGTCGATGTAACTTTAGTCATTGCATAAGGAAGAAGAGAAGTTGTTAGTTCACATTTCAATACAAGTTCTTCAGTTCAAACACACATGAGATTTGTTCAGAGTACCTTCCTCTGTTTGGCTCGTGGTTGGCTGAACAGCTTCAAAAGAGTGATCCCTTATAGGAGATAGATGTGGTTGTTCTGGGTCGTAAATTGGGACGGGTTGCGGCTCAATCACTGGAACCGGCTCGGATCCAGATGAAGCAACCATGCCAGAACTTGTAACATGATGCTCAGCGCTTGAGCCTTCCCTGATTTCCCAGTGCTGGGTACCAAGCTTTTCTCTTGCATGTGAAATCATGGAGTTATGGAGAACTTTCTTTTCATCCTCGTTCAGTATACGATTCTCCAGCTCAAACTTGTCAAAAGCTCCATCCAAATGCACTGCCTTCTCCTCTTCAGCCAACAGATTCCAGGAATTATAGAGATGAGTTGAGTAATCGTCGAGCCAAGCCATATTTCTATGTCTCGGCACATTGGCATTGTAAGTGACGAGAAGATCCTCTATATCAGCCTCAAGCCTGGTTTCCGCCAGTTTGACCTTCTCATCAACCTTAGCATCTGCCATGAGAACTTTTTCCATAGTTGCGTCTCTCTCACCCCGAAGTACCACTGCCTGATCACATGCCACTTGTGCGGAGACATTGGCAGCATCCTTCTCCTTTATAATTTCAGAGAACTTCAACATAAGTTCATTGAGCTCTTTTAGGGCTGCATCTCGCTCGGCGGCGACGGTGGTGTTCCTGTGACCCATATCCTCCACCATGGCATAATGTTCTTGCCTCATTCTATCCATGGCTGCATGGGCATCATCGGCCTTATTGAAAGCCTCAATTTCGGATTTTATGGAAGACTCGGCTTCATTGTTAAGCAATTGAATAACATGATCTTTTTGAGAAATCTCTTTCTCCAGTTTTTCCATCGTGGCATCCTGATCGAAAGTCACCTTCGACGCTTTTTTCGTAGCTTTCGACCACTCCTTGTACTGAAAGAAAACATCTACACCATAGTCATGAACAGTGTTTTCTACCTCCGTCGGGATTCTCTTTAGGTGTGGAGGTAAGATGTAACCATCAAAGCATATATCGGGGAAATATTTTTTCAATTGTGCGAGTTTTATTGCTCCTTTCGCAGTAGTCTCAGTAAGGACTTGTTCTGTAGTTTAGGGTGCCGCTATTTTGGACCTGTGGTGAGAATCAAACCTTAGAGCATGAGAAGACTTATGCCATAAAGATTTAGAAGGTCATAAACTTGAACTGGAGGCTGTGCGGGAACTCTGGGAAGGGGTGAACGAGATCGAGATCGGCGTACGTATCCCCTATCTCTATCATATCATTCTTGGTTGGAATACCCCTGCTCGTAATCCCTATCTCCCTCTCTCCTGCGTGAATCATTGTGTGTCGAAGATCGGCGTGTATTGCATAAACTACCAAGCATTGAGCCTCGGCCAGACCTGGTATCAGCAAAATAAAACAAGAATAGAGTTAGTAATCTTCCAATAGTGGACAGCTTACAATCAGAAATCGTGTAGTGCCAAGAAGTGTGTATGTGTGTGCAACCCCCCGACCAACCAGAAGTGTCGACCACGCTAGTGGGAAGAGACTCGCTTAAATCTAAGGTGTATTGAAGTTCTTCCAATCTGGCATCGTGTTGAAAGGACACACAGTCCGGAATTATGATATCGGCAAGCCTTCGAAGAGATTTTCCGCTTGTGGGGGAGAAGCCTCCGAAATTCTAACTCCGGAAGCAGGCCGAGACATAACCATGGATTTCCATCTCTTAGATCTGGGACATTTGAACGCAGCTGCCTTGTCTTTTCTTTTTTCTTCAAATTCCAAGGTTACATCCGAAGACCCAGCTAGAGGTTCGTCGTCAGTATGCGTTCTTTCCGTGTCAGCCTCCTCGGTTATGACGAGACGGGGTGGCTGGCGCTTAACTCGCTTCTTCGAGCTGGCTCTTAGCGTCCCCTTAGGCCTTATACTTTGTTTCCACTCCATTAGCCCAAGGATTCTCAGGTTTTTGTCCGTCAAAATCGAATCGATGTATCTCTCTTTGTTTGGGACTTCTTGGAGAACACGAACTATCTCTCTGTAATAAGCGCCTTCAGGTCGCTGAATTATCACTGTAAAGGGAAAAAGGTGTGAGTTCGACTTCCGTTGTAACTGCATTATCAGCTATTCGAGAATATAGCAATACTCACGTATGAATAGCCATCGACAGGAAAATCCCGGAGGGAATTTGACATAGAACCACTCCGTCTTGAATTAGCTCAGCATAGTCCAAGATCCCGTAACTACTTGGCAATTTCTTACTACCTCTAGGAACGTGAAGGATGAGCTATCTGTTCGATTATTGAAGTTGAATAGATATCTGATCACAGTCGGGAGCGGTGGTCGATAGAGATGGTCCATGAATACAATGAACAGGCTGTTCAACAAGGCATATCCATTCGGATGCAACTAAGATAGAGCAATTCCAATGAAAGAAAACCCTTCTCGGATATATTGGTTAAACGGAGGAAGTGTCCCGGCCATGCATGCATGACGGTTGAATGCGGTATACCCTTCCGAAGGGCAGTGCGGCCTATCATTAGGACTCGATAATAGCACATCATCCACCGACAAGTCATGCCTCAGGCATATTCATCCCAGCATATCTTCAGACACATTAGATGGAACAGAATCTACCGGGTTGAAAATGAAAGATGCCCCAGGTACTACATCCGAGGTTGGGTCAATGGCTTCGGCCCCGATGGCCGGTATATCGATTACTGGAGGAGTTAAACTCTGAGATTCTGGTGGCTGCGAGCTTGAAGTTTCCATAGCTAACTAACTCATGAAAAACCATCATTAGACGATAATGAGCCTGTGCGTCCCCCAATGTGAAGTGTGTGAATGTGTTGTGTGGTGCAGTGCTATGTAGTACTTGAAAATATTTAATAGAGTTAGAGAAAATATGCAAACAACAAGACTTTGAAATCCAGTTGGAATGACCGTCATCGCTGACTGTCACAACCATGCCATCCAGTCTCTTGGCGGTCGATCCAAGATTAGCGTTCATTATATTTTTGTTAAGTCAAAGTTCCATCGACAAGCTTCGAAAGGCAGTCAAATACACAGTTCTATAGTCAAGTCCGGTCCTGCAAGGCTGTAGCTCGTCGGAGTCAAGTTTATGATTGTGAAAATTTTTGTATCCATCAAAAATTTAGGCTTGGATCAACCACTCAAGACCCTTGCTTCGTATCGATCGCGGCATCATCACTTTGCATCAATCATTCCAATCTGGTTCGAATCGATATGTTTCGTATCGATGGCGTTCAAATCGATACTCTTCGTATCGATCATGAGAGTGTATCTCGCATCGACCAGAGAGCCTTAACCTCGTATCGATCAGGGCAAGTAGCTTTGTATCAATCGAAACCTTTGGCTTCGCATCGATCGCCGCCTCGAACTTTCATATCGATCATTGGAGCCAGGACTTCACAGCGAACTTATGGGACAGATCCTTGAATTGATCACTCTGGATCGATACAAGTTCCAACCACCTTCCGTCGATGCGAACATCATCATCTCACTTGGCCTTTCTAGGATCGATACGAATTCTGATACAAAGTCAAGTTATCCTGATCGATTCGAGCATTTTTATTCCAAATCGACACGAAATGAAGGTTAAGCTATCCTTCTCCAAACTCCTTCTTCTCCAATCAACACGAACATCGCCATGGACTTTCTCAACCAAGCTACAGCCTAGATCTAGCCTTGCCGTCATCAGAATTGATTGTCAATAGGAGTAAGATGACATTGGATTCAAGCCTCCTCGCTCGGATTTATTCGTGATTAATTAATTACCTAAATTGAAATAGGGATTCGAAGGATTAAAAGATTTCTTTGGTTCGCTTCTAAGGCACACAGTTTTTTCTTTTCCAAGTTCCCTGCGTCGATGCGAAGACGAAAGAAGTGAAGGAAGCAGTAAAAAGTAAAAAGTGAAAAATGTCGAAGTCCAGAGTATTTATATGGGCGTAAGTATGAAGGGAAGGGGCGATTTGCCTCCCAGTCAAAAGCGACCGGTCATAGCAGGTCAACCAACGGATAGAGTCGAACGGTCAATTCGAATCCATTAGCCCAGGCTCCCATCGATTCGAAATGGCCGATAGGGTCCATCGATACGAAGTGCATGATGAAGGAAATTCTGAAGGCTTTGAGCTCCATCGATATGAAACCTTTATTCGTATTGACGATTTTACGGCTCCAACAATGATGCGAACTACTTCGATTCATACCCCCAAACACTTGTAACCATTGATACGAACGTTAATTTCGTATCCATCGATGCTCATGTCCATCGATGCGAAATGTTAAATTCGCATCCTTCAATGCAAAGTCCATCAATGCAAGAGCAACCTTTCAAACTTCAATATCGATTCAAGAGAGGATTCATACGAAGGAACATCCAAAAACAACCATCACGCGTTGTTACAGCTCGAGTTGCACATCGGTTCAGGAAAGGATCGATACAGAATTCGATATGAGAAAACTGACAACAACTCGTGAATGCGCAACGTTAACGAGAGTCAGATTAGCATATATGCATATATGTCGAACTAATATTCAATTTTCAACATTCACACGAATTTGATATCAATCTAATAACGATTATGACTACAAATAGCTAGCCACTATCATTCAGCAATCATTTACAACGGTACAGAGTACAACAGTTGATAATTAGCTGCTCGTGTTATTGAAAAAGTCAAAGGTTACAACCTTCAAAGGAAAAGCAATAACTGTTCAGAATGAAGACTGCAGCTTTTCACAACATGTCATGTTTCCATAAGACATACTTTGGGGGGCAAATGTTATCCCGCTTTTGGCAAGGCCGAGATATCAAGCGACTGATTAGGAACCAGGGGTCATTCGTCCTGGATATCGAGTACGAACTGGTTCGCTATGGATATCGATAAATTTTGTCTGAATCCAGATCAGGCTACAACTGACAAGACACGACAAGCGAACTTATGGAAGTAATAATTCCAAATTTCAAGTCAATCTGAGTATGAATGCTCAAGTTATGATCGATGCAAGTTGAAGGAAATAGCCTAATTTTCGTATCCATCAGTGAGACATATTTTGAATCGATCAGATTCGTATCCATCTTTGCGTCACCGTTCGTATCGATCAGCTTCATGTCCATCCTCAAGCATTAGTTCGTATCTATCAACTCCACATCCATCAATAGGTAACATGCTTCGTATCGATCGACAAATGTCTAATTCGTATCCATAGAGGATGCTCCTGTTCAAATCCATCAGATAGTCTTGGTTCATATCCATCGGGTGGCATTAGTTCGTATCCGCCACAAATATCGCTTGTTCGTACCCATCAAGTGAAGATAACTTCCATCGATATGAACTGCGCTACCTCCATCAATGCTAGCTAAGTCATCTCCTTTGGTTCGAAATGAGCATACTACAAATCGATACGAGGTACACGTTGTTGATCGATTCGAGCTACGTAACGGCCCTCGATACTAACGAGGCGAAGTTCAAGGCACAACTCGGTCGACTCGGCATAAGAAGAGGATCGATCCGAGGCTTACGCGCCATGTCATCTCGAAGACACGTGCGAACATTGATTCAAAGAGATTGATTTGAAGTGATCGACTCGAAGCAAACAGCCAACCGAAGAACTCCATCTCATATTGATCGTAACTTGAGATCCACAAGTCCAAATGCTATGAAATTTTAACAGTAGATTACGTACAAGCTGAAGAACGTTCCTACCAAGTTTCGACTCCATTAGACATCATCTTGATCGATACGAATTGAGTTCATATCAATCACAGATCGAGTCAAAACTTCCCGAGATCGATCGCGCGAGCCCACTCACATGCCAGAAGGAGTCTTCCGAAGTTTGAGCGAAATAACAGCCTCCTATGCCTATAAATAAAGCCCTAGAGCCTACAGAAAATGGATCTTTTGACTCTCAAGCTCCCAGATTCTGCGGGATTGAACTTTGCAACCTACTACTACTGTTGAATTCCGTATTCTAGAGTTGTAATCTACTGTTGTTCACTGTAATCAAGTGTAATCGTCAAAAGAGAATCAATAAAGTCATAAAACTTCATAGTGGCGTGGGCAACACGTCGAACCACTCTAAATCGACTATGTCTGTGCGTTTACTTATTAATTTTTGGAGTTTTTGTTAGATAATCCACCTTTTAAATTTACATTCTTTACTTTTATCTCCTCAAAAACTTCCGACGAGTGTTTTTCTTTGCAAATTAAATTATTTTAGAAGAAGGACTTATTTGCAATATTGGTTTTGCTTAATGGAAGGGCTTATTTGCTACATCAAACTTGGTTTAGATCTTAAATTAAGTGGCAGTTATTTTTCTAAAGAATTTGAAATGTTAAGGCAACAAATCATACATTTACATGTGGCAGGTTAGTTAGAAAGTGTTTGCTTTAATTAGTATTAAATCAGGTTTACCCAGAAAAATGGGTTCCGCCTCTATTTAGAAGTACATTTCGACTCTAGTGCTTCCACTCCATCTCAGTCGAAACCCAAGCTAAAACCAATACACAAGGTATCACTTAGATGGTATTTAGTGGATTGGAGAAAGGAGGAAGGCTTGATATCAAAAGCATTTCTTCCAATAGAGTCGATACCTTTGTTTGTTTTAAAAAGAGAAGCGCCTACCTTTGTTTATTAAAGCTTTCGAAGTAGTCAAAGCATATGTTTTCGAAATAGGTTTTCTAAAGGCTTTCAAAGGGGTTTCCATCGTATGTTTTAAAGAATAAGCTTTCGCATCGGTTTCTTTACTTATAAAAATAATGCTTTTGAGTGTATATGTTTCCACCTAGTCGAAGCCCTGCTGCCATTCCTTTGCCTTTTGAGTATATTGAAATCATCGATGCCTTCGAAGCGTAGTTTTGTTTTAAAAATGTTCTAAGCCGCTTCCTAAATGATTTCAAAAGGGTCCAAGGGTTTTGAAGGAAATGACTTCGAAAAGGGGTTTCGACACCATCTTTCAATGTTTTGTTTAAATGATTTAAAGCTTTCGAAAGAGATACTTTCGTTTATGTTTACTTTGACCCAAATGATATTTTTAAATGTTAATCCAATGATTTCAAAAGAGGGACTTTCTATTTGTGAGATGTGAATTATCTATCTGTGTGTATGTCGATAATAAATTGAATCAAATTGTTTTAACTTTAAAACAACTTGGACCTAAAAGATGGCATTTTGGATTTCGATGAGACCGGGATCGGGTTTCCAGATTTGGATATCCGAAAACCACATCGATCCAAATTAACGATAGGTCATGAATCTCAAGTGAAGATGAAGATTCAGAGTGCAACGTTTATCATCGTTAACTCTGAGGGTGATTCCAAAATGAGTGTAACGAGGTAATGCCTTCGGTTTTGTTTGAACCTGGAATGAACTTGTATGTATTGAATGCTTTCAGAACATCGTCAGGTGGACGATGAGCATTCTAAGAGATGTGTTCTATAAAGGTAACCGTAGCCTCAAGCCTCATCAACCAGGAATGGCTAAAACATGAGAGGTGCAGCAAGGCTAAGTGGGTAGCACCCAAGTAGGACGTGATTTATCCCTGTCTAAAGGTCCCTTTTTATTCGGCTGTGTGCGCAGTTGGTTGCAAACAACTGCGGGGTTGTCTTGTTCGGCACTGTCCAACAAGGGATGGTTCCGGCCTTGTGTTGCAGGGGATTTAAGGCGGATCCTCGGTACGGTGATCTAGGCCACGTACTGTGACGGGCGGTACCCCAGTAGCCCTGCTATTGATGGAAACCCATTCTTCCTACGTGCCCTTACAGTTTTGATTATATTACCCACTTTATGGCTAGTATGCTGGAATTTAATGAATGTAACAATTTCGGCTATTTCATATTTACTTGAAAACCCTAGACTATATTATAATATCACTGGATTTCCTATCAAATGTTTTGGTTAGCGTAAGGTAAAAACTTACCCATGTTTATGTGTGGGGAGTCTTACGTGATACCTTTTGTTTTCAAAGGTTTTTGAACGTTAAGCAACTTTAACCTGTTACTCACACCAAACCCATGTCTGACCCGGAGTTTATCTTCTGTTTTCTTAAAATCTTGGGTACTCAAATTTTTATGAGTAGCCAAGGGATTCAGGTTAGCTTTGATGAATTTTGAAGGAGCAATGGAGCAGGAGGTTTCAGCGTTTTTAGATATATATAGTGTTCCGCTGTGTGTTCTCTGAGTCGTTTGTTTGAGTTATATCTTGTGTTGTAATAACTTGACAGGTGTTTATAACTGTCTAGTATGTGATGTAAGCTGTGTAATCTCTGATAGATGTTTTATACTATGTATTATTTTATGTGATTAATATAATTTACTCGTTCCGCTGTTGAGATTTTGATGTTGTTTCTTTTCTTTCTTCTCTATATTTCTCTTTTCTATCCCTTTCTTTCTTAAAGATGATGCGTCTTTCTGTAAAGAGAAAAATGGGTCATCGCAGTCGTAGTTAACCCTATGGTTACGTTACCATCCCGGCAAAATCCATAGATAACTGTAGGCACTCCGTTCCCCATGATTATGCCATGGAACCCACCAAAGATCGTGGCTACATCCAGAGTTACGTCGCCATCATGGCAAAAATCCATGTAGTTGTAGGCATCAGCTCCCTCGAATTTCGCTGCCAAATGAAACTTTACCATTCCTATATAGGTTGCAGACTACACCAGTCGAGTCCCATTGTAACCTTAGGCTCTTACGGCCTCTCGACTTTTGCTATGTCTTCGTAGATCGCAGTCTACTGATGTTACGTTGCCATCACGACAAAATCAAATGTAGACTGTTGGTTTTCACCGCACACACGACTTCCGCTATGGTTCATAGTACATCGCAATGACATCGAGTTACACTGTCGTCACTGCATAACCTAATGTCTCTGTAGACATCGGCGCCCTCGACTTTTGCTACCCACAACATAAAATCTTTAGGAACTTCAGTTTGCCCGGACTTCCTCCCAGGATTCGATTTAGAGCCTCCCCCTTAGGGCTCATGGCAGAACCACCCCATGGATCTCCTATGAAGTTCATTTCAACGGGAGCAGCTTTTTCCCCAAAGCCAATCTCAAAACATTTTGTACTATACACTTATAGTATCTTTCAAATCATACCCTTTATGATTCACCTCAAAATCTCCTTTACAGAAAATCGATATATCAAATCGATAGTTCCAAACTTGGCTTTCCAAATTCCCACAATTGATTTTTCCCAAAAAAAAAGCCTTTCCAAAATCCATAGGTTCCAAAACCTTTTTCCAAAATAATTATCATAAAATCATTTATATATATAACTTATCCTTTCCAACTTAAAAATAATCTTTGTATCACTTATATAGATTCCCCTTTTTATACTTCAAATATTACCAAAACCCTTTCTTCTGGTTTTAGATTCAACATAGGGGGAGCTTATCATATATAACAAATATATATAACTTTAGCTATGCCAAATTAAATATTCAAGTTTGGTTTCTTTTAAAAAGTTATTTACCATATTGCTTACTTTTCAAAAAGTAAATTTCAATAATAGAGATATTCAAGTTCCACTTTTATTCATATACATACATACATACATACATACATACATACATACATACATACATACATACATACATACATACATACATACATACATACATACATATATATATCAAAATATACTTTCCATCTCATAATCAATTTTACTTTTCCTTTCAAAATTTCCAATATCAATTTCATATAAGCTCGTATGATGTACATATACCATCCGTACGCAATATCAAATTTGATCGCTTACTCGATCGCACAATTTCACTTCCGAACTAGTATCGTCCACCCGACTTCCTAGTGCAGACTCAGATTTGATTTCTTGATCAGAAACTGTCATTCTCCTTGTATATTCATAACTATGATAGAGAATTTCCAGAATCAATTAGAAATCCATATTTAGGGTTCGCCGTCTAAAATCGAGTGAAAAATCCCAACTCGGATCGATAAACTATCTTGAAATTATGTGCTCGAATTTGGATCAAATCATCATGCGAATAGAATAATATATGTACATCCTACGTATTAATCTTCATTGACTTTTTGCTAGATCAATTCTCTTTCTATTCACCTTTATTTTAATTATATTCACTTATTCACTATTGCTTCCATTTCCATTTGGGTTATCACCTCAATTCTTATCTCAATTGGTATTCAATTATAGATAGTTTGCACTTTGACCAACTTGTATTAAGAAAATAACTTGAAAATTTTAAAATAGATAAGTAATTGTAAAATAGGAATGAAATAGATAAGTAATTATAAAATAGTTGTAAACAGTTAAATAGTTTGTAGAATAATTAGATAGTGGCAAAATAGTTATACAATAATAATTAGTTTGTAAGTAGTTGTAAAATAATGATTAGTTTGTAAAACAAATGTAAAATAGTAATTAGTTTTCAAAATAATTGTAAAATAAGTATAAGATAGTTTAGGTTTTAAAAAGAAAGGTTGTATAGTAAATAGCTAGGAAAATAGATTTAAAGCAGTTTACATTAAAATAATCTATTTGAAAATAGTTTCAGAGTCAAACTGTTAAATTTCCCAATCTCCGTTTCCAATTAACTTTTAATTTCCAATCTCATTAAATTGATTTAATTTCAATTCAGTTTAACTTAACTTCAATTCACTTTCCAAATTCAAATCAATTTCCATTTGAATTTAAATTTATCCAGCTTCAACCTCACTTCCAATCAAATTGAATTTGAACAAATTTCAATTCCAATCTCAACTCTAAACCATCTCGAATTGTATATAAATTCGAGTTAAATTTTAAATGTTTATTTAATCCCTTAAATCAAATTAACCTTTACTTTTAAATCAACAACCTAAATCTTTAAACAATTTAATGCTGATTCCAAATTTCAAAATTCCATTTTAAATTACCTTTACTTGACCTCTTTTCAAAGTTCAAATAAGAGTTCAAAAACAATTTTATCTTTAGAATCCAATGTATTATCCACTTTTAACTTCAAACTTTGAAACCGATTCTTAACAATGTTAGTTTGCAAGTTCATTTGAATCTTAAGTTCAAAGTGATTTTATTCTCAATAAGTTCAATCTTTATCTTTAATAATCAAAACCATTAAACAAATTTAAATTAAAGTTTAATTCCATTAAATTCCAGTAATGGAATATATATTATCTCAATCTACTTCTAAATTCATTTAAACATTCTAATTCATAGTTCCATAGATTACTAATAACAATAAGATGATATCAGGATAAGCCAAGGTAAATAAACATCCCAATTATCCAAACACCAATTAATAGCATCCATTACCCACTTCCAGATCTCAAACCAGATCACACATGACTCCTGTAACGACCCGTTAAATTTGATAATGTTAAATGAATTGAATTAATATAATTTCTAATCTAATTGAGAATAAATGTAGAAATTTGGTATAGTAGTTGTAATTTAGTGTAACAATAAAATTTTATGACAATAGATTTGGATAATGTAATTGGTCACTTTTTGTTAAAAAAGTAAATTATAAGAAATCAATAAATGTTGAATTGAAATTATTAATAAAAATATTAACTAAAATGAGATTCATTAATATAAAATCAGTAGTGAAGAGGTTACCTTTGGTTGTAATAAAGGTGAATTCTATTAGTGGATGTCAACACTTAATAAAATTTATTTAGAATAAAAAGGTTTCAAATGCATGTTTGCATTGAATATGTAATTGATGGATTAAGGGTAAGTAATTAGAATTTAATCCTATAAGATTTGGAATTTAATGTATGAAGATAATTTGGTAGAAATAATTAATTAACCTCTTAATTGTGCATACCCAATATAATATAAATAACAAGAGGACTAGAACTTGATTTGCCTAGGTATGTATATATGTTTATAAACTATAACCAAGTGAGAAATTTGGTAGTAAATAGGGGATAAGTTGACTAAGGCAATTAGTAATTTAATAAATGAATGCATAGTAAGTAAGTGGAAATGTATGCATAAAAATATTTTCATATATGGGCTAATTACAAAAGTTTACCCATTTATCTAATGTATATAATTGAATCTAAATTTAGGGCAACGTTTTGTTATTGATGGTATAAGTGAATTTGAATAAAAGGGGTAAAAAAATTATTTAGATTTAACATGTATTGAGTATATAGCTAAGAAGGGCATTCGATGTAAATGAATCTAAATTAATGTGTCTAGTCAATAAAGGAGAACTTTAAGGGAATAAATATAAATGAATGTATTTGGGGAATGGAGTCCTTTTATATGTTGAATAGTATAACGTTGTTATTAAGAATGAACGTTACTTTAGTAATTATTAATATGGTAACGGAAGAGTGTATAAATTTTATAGTAACGTAAAAACGTATTGTAAGATAATAATTAAGTGTAGACTTATAAAATATATTTATGACAACAAATTTTGTAAGTTATTTATTCTATTAGTTGTTAAGTTTTATTTATGTGTAAGTTAACAATATTACAATTCAATTGAATACAGTAATTTATGCAAACAAAAGATGAACATTTGGAAGTATTACTGTAGTGATATATATAAGAAACGGTAACTTTGTAGTTGGGGAATAATTGATTTATTTGTGAGTTGTAATCAAATAGAGTCAAATTTATTAGAATTTATTGCAATTTAGGGGATTAATTGCAGTAACATTTGAAGATTTATTCACTAAAATAATTGACGATGGAAATTATATGTAAATTTGCTTTTAGTTAATATAAAATATCCAGAGGGCTAGAAATGACACAAATCTACTAGTTTAGAAATTTACAATAAAAAGTGGTAAGTAATTTTTCTAAATATATAGATAGTAGGAAGATGTAGATTTAGATGGAATTTATTATTTAACTATTTCATAAGTTGAGATCTAAGTTTAGAATTGAGATTTTTAATGTATAGATATTGAGCCAATGTTAGTTTCATTAAATTGACATCAATAAACTTGAATAATAGAAAGAAAGTGAATTTGATAAATTTAATCAAACTTATAATGTTGAATTTATTTAAAATTGGAATTAATATTGAAGTTAAGAATTTACATTTGAATTGATGAATAGAACAACTATTGACACTTAAATTGTTTAGAATTGGAGTAAATAGTTAAGAAAATTTAAAGGGAGAAAATTTGGTCAATTTTTGAATTTAGATGTAAAAATTGGATTTTTATAATTTATTTAATTTATTTAATGAATATTAAAAATAGCCATTTTGGCCACAGACTCGGATTTCGACGAAACCAGTTTCATCGGATCCGTATCGGTGAATTATTATAGGGTTTCAAGCTTCGTATCGATCGGATTTGTCATTTGATCGTACGGGCGTGAAACGCCTTGAAATCAATTTTAATAAAATCAATTTGAAATCAATTTGAAAATTTTGTTTTCAGCATAACTTCTTCATACGATCAAATTTGGACGTGAAACTTTTTCCATCGCGTTCAGAATATCTTAAAATACCTATTTGGATATATAGATTTAATAAATTCGGTTCCGGAGGCATAGCGGGCTTTTTGGATCATACTTTGTTTCATACGTTCACTTATCCGATCCATCTACGCTATCTCTAGTCTACCTATATAAGCACGGTTATAAACCCTAGCCACTCCTTATTTTCATTTTCTATACATACATCTCCTTCTCACCTCCTCATTCTAATGGCAGAAAAAAAACCTAATTCCCAAAAAAAAAAAAAAAAAAATTTGCGGATCTGCAGCAACTTCTGGTCGCGCTTCGGGTTTCAGGGGAGAAAACCCTAGAGCAACTTCGGGTCAGGAAGAAAATGACTCGGGCCGCTCCGGGTCGTTTTGGCGAAAACTCCAAGCAGGCACCGGGGAATTGAGGCGGCGCACCGAAGTCGAACCCGAAGTCGACCCAGGACCAAAATTTTCCATTTTTCAAATTTTCATAACTTTTGCATACGAGCTCGGATTCACGCGCGGTTTGTTTTGCTGGGATCGTATCGGAATTTCTGACGTTTTGACGCTGGTTTGGACGAATTCCGAAAAGGGCGAATTTTTGGGTTTAAATCGAATTTAAATTCGATTTAAATTCAAAAGGTGAGTGTTTTAACCCACTCACAACTGCTAGAAGCTTTTATGTTTGTTTAAATTAATTTTAGAAATGAATAGAAATTTATTTATGAGTATCTGGCATGTTTATTTTATTCATATCTGTTGAATTGCATTTATTTAATTTAACTGTTAATTTAATTAATTTATTGCGTATAAATTTACAGTTAGAATTTATTTGTTTGTATATGAACTGCTAGTTAATAGTTATATAATTTATTACTGAATATAGACTGTAGATTAATAGCTGTTAAATTTAATTTGAATAAAATTGCCAGTATTACCTGTTATGTAGTACCAAAAATAATATTGTTATTGATTGATATTGATTGATGATTGCGATTTGGATGATGGATGATGTTGATGAATGGATGTTTATTGTATATCATTAAATTGCAAATTATAATGCATATTTCATTTCATTCGGGATTGTGGTTTGAAATGATATATAACCGCAAAATTTTATATCTTTTAAATTGCGGATTGAAATGATAAATATCCGTATCACATGACCATAGGATAGAAAATTATATACAGGCACCGCGGTCTATATATAACTATTTTAATGTGATTTCTATGGTTTGGATGGAATACGGTTTATAATAATCTTAAATTTTATATTGTATAAATATTATTCTTCCATATATATACATATGAAGTTGAAAATTTTGAAATTAAAAGGTGTATAAATCTCTTTATTAAAAATGGAAGAAAATTAAGAAAATGGAGTTTAATAATTTATATCATATGTTTAAATGTTAAGTTTGGAAATTTTAAGATATGATATTTATAATTGGATTTTTCCCAAAATAAATTGAAATGAATATTCTAGTATAATTTGAATTGGGAAATTATATATATTTTATTACTAGAAATTGAAGTCTTATTATTTATGGATTTTATGAGAATATTCAAGACTAATTAATAGAACAATTGATCTGTTGAAAGAATAAAATCCAATTTTAGTTTGAAATATTGTTACTCAAAATGGATATACGTATATATAAATAAATTGAAGTGGTTTTGGAACTTGAGAGAGATAATATAAATTTTGGTTTAGACTTTAATAAAGAAATGTATTTGTAAAGCCATGAGAACTATTTCTTTACAAAGTAACATTTAAGTTAAACCTTTTAATTCATATACTCTTGAATATCCAAACCATTCAAGTTTTAAAAGTTATGGTTTTAAATTATGAATTTCGAAATATTATGCTTTGAAAGGATATTTGGCTTTCAGACGTTATAAATTTTAAAGCATTTGGATTTTTGAAAAGGTTTATATTTGGGATAAAGGATATCATATTGTTCTGGGTTTTAAAATGATATCGTATTCAAAATTTTAAAATGGAATGTTTATTCTGATTTTTAAAGTATAACCTATTTTTAAATGACCGCGGTGTTATAATAACGATGGGTTGGCAAAGAGACCGGGATCGGATATGGACATACTCTCTGTCGATACCGAAAACCACTTTGACTAACCGTGTACGCGGTGGAGAATCCAGAATGAAGTAGGTGGTGGCGGCGTTTCCTGTAAGGTAAATACGCGGACCCGACTCCCGTGAGTTGGCATAAGGTGGCTAAAACAGGAGCGATTCTCAGGCCAATGAGGTCATTCCTCTGATCGGACCCTCCTCTTCGATATTATACTTTGACTTGGATTGATTCAGTGGCCACTTCTATATTTTGATTTTGGGGAGTTAGTCCGAGGTGGGCGGTAACTGCGGCTACGTGTTTCCACCAGCCTGGATAGCAATTGGTATATCTACCCTGGCATTGCCTAGTTGTGCCGTGTCACCTACCATACCGAGCCTTTACTACGAGTTTCTATTTGTGTCGTACCTATGGAGTATCCTCTGGTAGCCTCCCGATCAGGAGGTATTACGGTACTGTATAGACTTTATTGGCATTTTACGTGTTAAGGTGGAAAATGTAAAGCCTTAACGCTATTTAAAAGTAAGTTTATTTTATAAATAGACACTATTATAATAGCGCAATATACTACATAGTAAATAGTTTAACGGATCCTTAGGAGATGTAAATCCCGAACATCTCTTGAGTTACTGTACTCATATTTATTTCTGTTAATTTAACTCATATAAGATCTTTTAGTTCTGACTCGAGTGTTTTGTCCTTTCAAATTCGCTCGGGTCAGTCCGAGCGTTTCAGGATCGAAGACTTTAGCTTTGGAGGACGAAGACGAAGAATACATATTATTATTATTTATAGTATGCACCGCACTCTTTCTATTCCGCTGCATTGTTTGTATTGGCATGTGTAACTCTGATATTTATTGTATAAAGAAGAATTAACTGTTTTGTAACCGTTTATGAACTGTATATTTATTATTATATTTTATCCTTCCGCTGTGAGATTCTATTTTGTTTTATTTCTTCTCTGTTTTTCTTATTTACCCCATAACAATCCGCCCTTGCGTATGCTTTTAATTGGCACGTGTGTCGGTTTAAAGTGTGCGAAAAGGCGGGATGTTACAACTCCCATTTCAAATCAACTCATTTGACTTTCCTAGGTTAAATCTCAATTTCATCTTGAAATTCCCAATTCAGGTTGTTTGTTCTAACTTATTTAACTTCCATTAAGTTAAATTCAATTTATTTAATCCAACCAACCTTATTCAATTTGAATTCTCTATTTCAAAATTTAAACTTCTTACTAAATCGTCCGCTTATAAGTTCAAAAACTTATTTCCCTTTGGGTTTTCACATCACCTTCTAAGGAAAAATTCAAAACTTAACCTTAGAGTTTATTTCAAATCATTTTTGATATTATGTATATCCCACATATATGCATATTTATTTCTTTTGTACCCCAAGACATATTTTAAATTTTAAAGCATTCTTTGTTTTCTAGTTCAAAACAAATTCCTTTTAAAATTTTAAAACAACTCTTTTTTAAAATAAGATTACATTTAAAAATATTATTGATAATATTATCTATTATTTCTTTTAACATTATGAAACAATTTCAAATTTCTGGACTTAAATTTAAACTCATAATTTAAATCCATACCAATTCACAAGTCATATTTATCTAAAATGTTTACTTCCTCAAAATATTTCATTTTGATTTATCATTATTTATTTTAAAAGTAAACATCCCATTAATAAGATACAACAATCATTTTAGGATAATAACCAAGGTTATCATAACTGGAAACCAATTCACCATATATTAGCTCATAATTTATTGGAAAATAAAAATAGGGTAACTTAATTCAGCATTCTGAAAACATTCTTACAAATTTTCAGGATTTTACTCTCAGATTTGAATCCATTTCTAGCTTATCTTATTTGTATAGTACATATTATCCAATTCTTTTTTGGTTGTACTTCAATTACCACTTAATTCCTATTATTTTATTTTATTCCATTTGTGACGACCCGCCCTTCTCGACCCTCGAAAATCGACACAAAATACTCCACAGTATAATATGCCGACGATCAAGTGCTGGAAAAGACAGATTGTTAAGGAAAAAAAGGAGATAGAAGGAAGAAGGAACTAAACAATATCAGAATCTCACAATCACAGCGGAACAAAATATAACATATAATATCAGCTCTTTACACAAAATGAAAGCTATATCTATTTTATACAATATGTCATCAGAGTATCTCATAGAAACAACAATTACCAGTCTGACAATCTCAAACAATCATAGCAGCGGATATAAACAAGTACGGATAATACGTCTCGGACTCCAGCTCCTCTCCTGAGCTCCATAGCATCATATCCTGAACATATAATACTCGGTCTGACCCGAGCATTAAAATGAAATAACACGTGAGTCAGTCTGGAATACCAGCTGATAAAAATACACCCAAATTGATTATTAAAGTTTAAAAAATACTTTGAAAAAAAAACATCTCGTAAGACCACGCCACAAATAAACATGTCGGGTTTTTACCTTACGATAGCTAAAACACTTGTTATAAAAATCCTCTGATATTAAAATAGGGTCTATGTACAAATACTTGTAAAATAGCCGAAATTGTTACATTCATTAAATTCCAGCTACTAGCCACAATCGTGGGTAATACAAACAAAACTCGTAAAAGGCTCGTAGGGAGAATGGATTTCCAACTAATGACTAGGCACTGGGGTACCACCTGTCACAGTACCTGGTCTAGATCAGTGTACCGAGGACCACTCCCGATCCCCTGCAACACAAGGCCGGGACTACCCCTTACTGGATAATCCCGAGTAAGATCACCCCACGGTTGTGATCAACAACCGCACCACCTAGCCGAAATAAGAGGGACATCTAGACAGGGATGACCTCACCCTGAACGGGTGCTACCCACCTAGCCTTGCTGCATAACCCCTGATTTTCAGTCATACCCAGTTGATGAGGCTTGAGGCTAAGCGTTACCTTTTTAGCACATTTCACTTAGAATGCCCATCGCCTACCTGACGATGTTCCAAAAGCATTCATCCATACAAGTCCGTCCCGGGTTCGAACGGAACCGAAGGCACTACTCCTACTACATCCATTTTGGAAATATCCTCAGGATCAGTAGCTACTAGCCCTTGCACTTCATTGCTCCATCTTCGACTCCGAACTCGTTTTTCCCACAAAAATGTACAAACCAGATCGAAGTGGTTTTCGAGAAATTAATCCCGATCCCGGTCTCTTCGAAACGATCAACGCATTGGACAACATTGATAATCGGAGATTTAACAATCAATTAACGTTCATAAACATCCATCACACAATAAATAATTTTCCACATTATTTATTTTCCTCAAAAATATCTTTGCAAGATATGTTTCCATTTCCAGTCCTTTTTGAAACAGTTTTCAAACCCAACTCTTCTCTTGGAGTAAATCCCCAAATCTTTACTTCCCTTGAAAACATCCAAGCACAAATATTTAAGATTTAAAATAATTTAAATACTTTATTCTTGAAAATGCATTAAAACATTTATATTAAAATTTCTTACATACTTAATTTAAAATATACCTATACTTTTAAAAATATTTCGGATAAAACTGCTTTATAAAATATAAACCCTTTTCCTTTAAAATAAAGTTAAGTCATACTAAATTTTAAAATAAAGTTATGAAATCCTATAAAAGTTTCAAATAAAACTTTAATAAATTATCTTTAAAATAAAACCATTTTATAAAGTGTAAATGTTAATAATATTCTTTTAAACATAATACTACTTACGATTGAAATAATTACTTCTATAACTAATTTGATAGATGTTCACTTTTAAAATTCATACCACTTAAATAATTTTCTTGAAACCATTCTTTATTACAAATTCAAACTTCTAACTTTTTCAAAAAAAAATCTGCTTTAAAAACGTACTTGGCTTTTCAGGTAAATACACTTCCATTTTAGGATAATCCAAAGAATTCTTTTTATAAATCCTACACGATTTATCCCAATTCAATTTTACGTTCATCCCGTAAATTCCTTTCCATATTTTAAAAATAAACTTCCTTTTATTTTTAAACACATTGCTATTTCTTGGAAATCGCTTTCAAATATATGTTCAAAATATTTATAATAAAGCTTTTAGAAATTATTTAATTGAAAATAATACTTAAGGAAATGTACAGAGGTTTCCTAAGTACTTTAAGTCAAATTTAACTTTTAAAAAGAAAGATATTAAATCAAATATTTATATTATAATTTTCTTATGAAAACTTAATGCTACTTTACTTTTAAAATAATTAAATATCATAATTACTTAAATAAATATTTACTTACACCTTAAACAATTAAAATAATATATATTTTTCCAAAATATTCTAAACACATTTTCAACTTCCCATTTATATTTTGAATGCTTTTCTTTAAAACATACTAAAGTTTCTAGGAAAAAGCACACTTCCCATCCTTTAAAAATAAATCTCGCTATTGTTTTAAAACAATTCATATTCCTTTTCAAATCAAAATTTCAAACACTTCAACCATTCAACCGATTTCTTGAATTTAATTCCTTGTAAATTCTTTACTTAAGAATTCCTTTAATTTCCTTCTAAACCCAATTTATTTTATTTATTTTTAAATTCCCAGATTGTATTCATCCAATCATGGCACATCACAATTTAATTTTCAGTTTAAACCCATCCCAGTATATAATAAAACACAGCATAACAAGATATAAAACAATTTATCACATGATAATAATGAGATATATCACAGAATATAAATAAAATTTCTATTTGTGAGGAATCCAGCTGGATCCCTCCAACCTGTTTTTCCCTGCATCCATAGATATTAGCACAACCAATAAATATCGATTCAATTTGATAATAATTATCATATTCAGCTAAACAACCAATCAAACATTTAAATATTATCTATTTAAATTAACTGGTATCCAGATGTGAGTGAGATTAACTCACCTTGGGTTTTCGAAGAGCGTTCAAATTTAAATTAAATCGAACGGCGTTCGATTTAACCTAAATTTTTACTAGCTCCGAATGATCCCAAAATTGCTCCATTGCATAGTATTCGTCTCTGCGATTCTGGCGCTACCAAATTCGTCAAAATCTGATAACATACGCATGAGATATTAATTTTTAAAGTTCGAATTATAATTTATATAAACAATTAACTTTTCCTTTATTAATAATTACCAACAAAAAGATCTAGCCACGCATCACATAAAAAGAAATCATGGCCGTCAAAAAGCTTTCTCCCTCATCACGCTTCTCTCCTTCCAGAGCGCACAAACCCATCATACGCGACCTAGGGTTTACCAACGCGACTACCACGGTCAACTCGAGGTCGATCGAGCACCACCCCGACGAAGTGCCTCGCCGACTCCACTTCCACCCTGAACGCGCATGAACTCAGTGCCTCCCTAGCATGGGAAAACGTGCGCAAGCACCCCACGAACGCAGCCCCTATACTCATCCTCAGGTCGATGAACGAGATCTCGACCGTACAGAGCTAAAGCTATCGACAAACTCTAGATCTAGGTAGTTGAAAGTTTTTGACGATAACGAATAGATCATGAGGAATCAAGAAGAAAATCACGACAAATTTCGTCCATTAACATTATTAGTGGCGGCTACGTTATTTCTAGGGATTCGGCCCTAAGAAATTGAGCATATAAACGTGTATAAATATATTAATTTAATGATATTTTTCACAAATCACACGACTTTTCAAACGAATTCCAAATCGCACGTGCCGCCTGGATTTTATAAGGTTTTAACTTCTTTTCGAACACAATGGAACGTGTTTCGAAGGTTAATTCGATCATATGCGTGAGTTACGGAAATAAACGATCAATTTTCAACTAAATCGGTTAAAATAGTTTCTATGCGTTTTGGGCTGCCAAGGTCAAACGACAACTTCGAATGCTACGAAAATTGAAATTCGATAATTACTAACTATAACGGATCCAATGGAACAAGTTTCGTCGAAATCCGAGACTGTGCCCTGGAAGGCTATTTTAACTTGTCGATTAGTTCGGGAGATTTTCGAAATTGTCGAAATCACCTAAAATTTCACGTTTAAAATTTTATTAACTCTATTATAAATCATATAGAAATTATATTCACATTAGAAATCATTCTGATTCATTTCGAACAAAAATCTAATTATTTGCATTATTATATTATTAAATTAATACAAAATTCCAAATTTAACCTATCGACATTTAGTTCTATCCAACAGTCCAATATAATAATTCAAATCCAAATAGACTTAAAATAAATTTTAAAATCTATTTTTATACCTATTTACACCCAGAATCACCAATTATCCCAATTTCAATTATTTAATTATTATTATTCAAGCCCAATTAAACTGCCATATCTGAAATTTAACCAATCCTATTAATTTCAAAAATCAAATTAAATGTTCAAAATTAACGACCAGAAATTAATCGACATTTAAAATGAAATAAATGCTCAAAATTAATGACCAGAAATTCTGGGTCGTTACTGTAACAACCCGCATATTTAACGATTTTATATTTAAATGTTTTATTTAAATATAACGTCGTTAGTCGGATTTTGGTCCGAAAAGCTACTTTCTGCAAATGGCCGAATTGGAGCTCGAAACTACCACCATTGGTTCCAAAATGGCGTTTGCGATCTTTTTGAGTATAATCTTTGATATTTTTGGAGTTTGTGAAATTTTGGCTACTTTTTCTACTTGAATCTTAAGTTTGGATTCAGCCCCAATCTCCACTTAACCCTCTAACTCAACCCCTTCTCTTCATTCATCTCCATTTCATTTCATTTCTTAAGCTAAAACTGAAATGGTGGAAGGGAAAGAGAAATAGAAACTCCAAGCCCTAGTTTCTTCTTTGTAACTTGATTTCTTGCTCCAAAATCATAGAGAAGCCATAGGTAAGTCTCTCTTCTTCTTCTCCAACTCTTTCTCCTTCAATTTCAGAAAGTTTTCCCAAACTTAACTTAGGAAATACTTGTTTTATTCTTAGATTGAAGCTTGTTGGGTTGAAGTAGTGTTTAGTTGGTCTTCTCCTTGATATTGAGCTCCTTCTTCTTATTTTGTGTTAAAAGTGAGTTTTGAACTCACATCTACTTCTCTTGATTTCATTGATGTTGGGTATAAATTCCTAACACCTTGTTCATATGCTCTTGCTTTTGGTTTGGATTGAATTGGTGAATATCCAAATTTTTAGTGTTTGGGTTCAATTCTTTAAAGATCCTATCTTTGATAGTGGAACATGTATTTGGTAGCGAATCGGAGAGCTAATGGAGCTGGGGTATCTATTGGCTAAGGCTCCTTAACTCCATTGCTCGAACGGTCGCATTTTGGAAGAACTTGAACTTCATTGGAAAAAAGGGCAGAAACTGCAAATTTATGCAGTTCGGCCGACCGAGATCTGTAGCCGGTCGACCGACCTGCTCATGTCGAGTTTTTTTATTTCCTGCATCTGGCCAGCCGACCGAGCCCTGCAACCGATCGACCGACCTGCTCCTGTTTTGCCTGTTTTGCCTATTTTTGCATATTTTGATCGGTTTTCCAAATTTCATCGATTCAAGTTGCTTTTTAGTAGTTGTTATTGCATCTTTGACTTTGATAACTTATTATTGACTTCATCCATGGGTTTTTAATAAATAATCCCTCTAAATCATATTAAAAGTTTCCTTCTCCAATTCTTAAATTCTATTTATAATGCACACACAATTTCGCACTTCGAGCGAAGTGGAAGGAAGATTAAATGGTTAGGTAAAACACGGACCATGAATCTGTGCGTTTGTCTTCCCGATTAGTCCCCGACCTATTCGATTGATCGTTTTGACCTTCGGGTTTGGTTTATCGATGATATGAGGTAAACTTTGTACTGCTTTGAGTGTGAAAGTGACTGACGGATAGTAAATCGTTTAGTGCGAACGAGTGGTTATGGGACATACGTTAACACTTTTCGAATTCCTTTTCGAGAGTTGTGACACATTCCGCCAGTTAGTGGTGTCCAGTATTGGGTCTTCGACCTTCACCACTACGGCTTGTCGCCCTATAGTATCGCTTCCGATGTTGGTCTTTATGAGCCGCATGGGTGATATTGGGTAGCCCTATAGTATCGCTTACGATGTTGGTCGTTATGAGCCGCATGGGTGATACAGTATCGCTTACGATGTTGGTCTTTATGAGCCGCATGGGTGATATTGGGTTTGGAGTCTTCGGACTCATGGATCCTTGTTTGTACAGTACTGAGCTCGAGCAAATTTTCTGATGTTTCATTCATATGTATATTCCCTAGGTATCGCCCTTCGGTGTTGGTCTTTGATGTGTAGCGTTTACCTTGCGGAACTTGTATACCTTATTGGTATTTGTTATTTGCCTTTTTGGCTTGATTTGGGATATTTGTGTCCTTTGTTTCTACATGTTGCCGATGATATGAGGCTTGTTCTATATGATTCATCTTTTGTTAGATGATTGTGTTATCTCCATTGGAGATATCTATTATGCTTTGTAACCTTGCAGGTTTATTGTTGTTCAGTTTATCTAACTGATTTGTTTAGCTAGACTGACCCGTGTATTTTATATTCGGGTCAGACCGAGATGTTTCAGGTTAGGTGCCTTTGGACTTAGCTTATTTTGCTTCCGCAGGGACTACTCCGCCAGCTTCTTTTTGTCATAGCTTTTTGTGTAGTCCTATTTTGTTGTAACTCTGATATGTATCCTTATGAACTCGTCTGTATATTGTGGTTTGCTATACCACTTGACATGCATTATTTTGTATACTCTGCTATGTATCAGTATATGTGTATATGATGGTTTACTGTTCTGTGATGTAAATTGCATTTGAGTTGTTATATTCTGTTCTGCTAGATTCTCTAGCCACCTATGGTTTCGTTTTAAGTATTCATTGGATATGTCGATCTTCTTGGTAAGGCAATTGTCGATGTATTCAATAGATAATTAAAGCAAGGCTATAGATGGTCGCTCCTAAACAGCCTTATTCTCCGTGTTAGCAGACGGTATTATCTATTAATACTCTTTGCTAGCCTGGGTATAGAGGTGGGGCGTCACAGCTTGGTATCAGAGCCAGGTTCAGAACAAAATATGATAAACACAGAATAGAGCACATACTACGATACATCAGAGTGTGATAAGTGATACAAATCTTTGAATCATCGTGTCTCTCTATTCCTTCTACCATCAAAGGTTAGATATGATTTGGGAATATGCCTAGGAATGCATTTAAATTCCGTAGTATTCCATATTGAATTATCTACCTTGGGAGTAATCTTTACCTTATCTTAACTTTCAGCTTATGGCTGGAAGAGACAGAGGATGACACTCGGATGCTGGGCAATCCAGTGGCTCACATCCGGACGGCGTCTATATGTCTGCCGATCAGTTTTAGAGTGGTTTAGGAGCACAGCCTCCATCTCCTACTCGAACATCTCCTCCATGCAAGTCCACCTTCGCACGTTTGTGCAGTGATTTTTATCATCTTGGAGGGAAGCCATTTAAAGGCTCCGAGATTGTTCTTGAGGTCCAAGCTTGGGTTCGCATGTACGAGCATGTTCTTTCTCGCACGGATCTTTCTGATCATGATAGGGTTCTTGTAACTTCTAGCTTATTGCAAAAGCGTGCCCTTGATTGATACGAGCTTCTTTTAGCTGAATTTGATGAGTCTGCTCTTTCTTGGACTCAGTTTCGGGAGCGATTCGAATTCAAGTTCGTTCCTGAATCTGAGCAAGCTTTATTGACCCGTCGCTTCCTTGAGTTGAAGCAAGGGGAGTCTTCCGTTTTTGAATATGTTGCATCTTTCGAGGCCTTATCTAAGTATGGTCTTGAATTCATTAGTACCTCGTATAGGAAGAATTTGAAGTTTGTTTCTGGTCTTAAGAAATGTCTTAAGAAGTCTTTAATTCTCCATCTTAAGCTTTCCTTTGAGGAGTTGGTTGATTCGGCACTTCATCTCGAAGCCTTCAAGAAGGAGTGTGATTGTGGGAATGATGTTGAGGTTCGCAAGAACGCCAACAAGAGGCAGTTTCCATTAGATAAGCAGAAATTTTTCCCTTCCAAGAAGAAAAAGCAGGTTGTAACTGAGTCTCAGTCTCAGTCTGCTGGAACACCTTCCACTCGAAAGTGTTTCAATTGTGGTTCCCCTGATCATATGATTCGAGCTTGCCCTATGCCTCTCTTCTGTCACTATTGCAAAAAGGAAGACCATCGTATTTTCACTTGTCCTATTGTTCCGAATAATCCTCTATCTGGAAAGCTTAAGATAACGGATGCTTCTGGAGGTTCTTCTCGGGGAAAAGGTACATCTCCAATTGTTTTGAAAGTTCTATTGTATTTCTTGACTATTGTATTCGAGTTCTCTTCGATACGGGGGCTTCACATTCTTCCGTATCGAAGAAGCTCATTGTCTTTGGATGTTTCTTGTATGGTTACTTCTTTGAGAATTGCGAATCCGAATTGGCAGATCCGCGATGTTCAATTTGCTTGTATTAATGTCGAGATTATTTTATGTGATTTTTCTTTCCGAGCCAATTTGCATGTTATGCGTTACTTAGGCTTCGGAATTGATATTTTTTTTGAGGATTGACTTAATTATTATGAAGTCATATCCTATATCCCGAGTGGACTATTCATCCTCAACGTTTTCAATCTGTTAAACAGATTTCTATCTTCTTTGTGATTTCGATTCCAATTTGATCTCATCATTTTATTCTTTAAGCCCTCATGATGAGGAAAGTGTCGTTTCTCTCATTTTTGTAGTTTGAGAATTTTCTGGTATTTCTGGTCTTGTCTTAGGATTATCCCCCAAGAAATCTTTTGTTGTAGTGTTAAGGTGTTTTTAGCTCGACCTTACCACCAGTTTTCATTTGACTACGAGTTGCGGAAGTTAGCATTCCACTTACCGCTCTCCGCACTCGTTGTAATTCTTATGAATGATTTGTTGTGTCCTTTAGTTTGTCCAGCTCATTTCATCCATTTTATGAATCGAGTATTCTAAGAATATCTCGATGATTCCATTTTGTATTTGTTGATTTTGGATGGAATAGCAACCTAAAATTTTTGCAAATCTTTTTCATAAGAGTTATTTATAAGTATAAATGGGATTTTGCTTTTAAAATGAACAAAGAGAATTTTCGAAAGTTTTTAGAAACATGTTTGTCATATAGAAGATGGTTTTGTGACTGTATGGCCCATTGAGTGCTTTAAGAATTCTGGTCGATGCGCTTGATCAACGTTTTCAATAGGAATCTCCTAAACACTTTGATGAGACAATTTGACACAATAAATTGATTTGAAATAAGAAAATTTTTCTAGAAAAATAGTTATATAAAGATAATTGTGATTTTGAAAGTTTTAATTTTTTGGGGAAGAATATTATTTGAAAGAACTCTTTTTTGCTACTCTTATTCTTGGGATTCCCAAGGGGAACCAAGACTTTATCTTTTGTTCCAAAGCTAATCATATTTGTTTGGATGTCGTTCCCTTGCAAAAGAGAACGCGCTATCACTTAGGTTTCTAAACCATTAAAGCTTACCGAGGCTAGATATGCCACCTATGAACTATTACTCGCGGCTATTGTTTTCGCTTTTTGTATTTGGCATCATTACTTTTGGGTGAGGGATTTTGCTCTCCTTACCAATCATAGTTTTGAAATGTTTATTTTCACATGAGACAACAGCGTTGGCTCGAGTTTCTTGCCTCCTATGACTTTGATATCCAGTTTACCCCTGGAAAGGGTAATCGTGTTGCAGATGCGCTTAGTCGCAAACATTCGGCTGTTATTTCTATGATGCTTGCCGAATGGGATATTCTTGAGACTCTATCTTTTTTTTGAAATTCGTGATCGAGATTCATCTTCTGATTCTCCTATTCTATTATCTAGTTTGGGAGCTCGACCTATTTTATTGGATCGTATTGCCGATGCCCAACGGCGTGATCCTGATTTGTTGCATCTTATTCAGCTTTGTGAGTCTGGATCTTGTGATGAGGCGTTGCAAGATTTTAGCATTGATTCTCATGGGTGTCTTCGTAAGAAGAACCGTCTTTTTGTGCCTTCTGATTTTACGCTTAGGCATGACATTCTTGATGACTGTCACCATTCTAAGTATACTATTCATCCCGGTAGTAGCAAGATGTATGCCGATATGCATCGTCTTTATTATTGGGAAGGCATGAAACGCGATGTGGCGAGTTATGTGAGTAATTGCATAACTTGTCAGCGTTCTAAGGCCGAGCATCAGCGTCCTCCGGGTCTTCTTCAGCCTCTTGATATTCCATTATGGAAATGGGATCAGATATCTATGGATTTCATGGACAGCCTACCTCGTTCGAGATCAGGCTATTCTAGCATTTGGGTTATTGTTGATCGCCTCACCAAGTCTGCTCATTTTGTCCCTATTAAGTCTAATAGGACAGCTTCGCATTTGGCTAAGTTGTATGTCAAGGAAATCGTGAGACTTCACGGTGTTCCTAGTTCTATTGTGAGTGATCGTGATACTTTATTCACGAGTCATTTTTGGAAGAGTCTTCAGCAAGCTTTGGGAACAAAGCTTAATTTTTTCTGCAGCTTATCATTTGCAGTCTGACGGACAGACTGAACGGGTGAATTGTATCTTGGAAGATCTTCTCCGTATTTGTATTTTTGATTGTTGTGGTAGTTGGGAGGATCACCTACCTCTTGTAGAGTTCTCCTACAATAATAGTTTTCAATCTAGTATTGGTATGGCTCCTTTCGAAGCCTTATACGGAAGGCCATGTCGATCACCTTCTGGTTGGTTGGAATCTGGGGAGAAGCTTTTTCTTGGTCCAGATTTTGTTCGTGATTCTTCCGAGAAGATTGATCTTATTCGATTGAGAATGAAAGAGGCCCAGAGTCGTCAGAAATCCTACGCGGACAACCGTAGGAAGCCTCTCGAGTTCCCGATCGGCGATCTTGTTTTTATTTGTGTTTCTCCTTTGAATGGGGTTATGCGCTTCAGTATGATTGGGAAATTGGCTCCTCGTTATATAGGACCATTTTCTATTACTGAACGTATTGGCCCTGCGGCTTATAGAGTTTCACTTCCTGCTCATTTATCTGGTATTCATGACGTGTTTCACGTCTCTCCACTTCGGAAGTATTTTCGAGAGTCGGATTCTGTTATTTCTTCTCCTGATTTGCAAGAGCTTGAGGTCTCACCGGACTTATCTATGGTACAGCAACCTATTCGCGTGCTTGACACGAAGGTGCGACACCTTCGAAATAAGGACGTGCCGCTCGTTAGGGTTCAATGGTCCGCTAATCCCAATGACTGTACTTGGAAAACCAGAGAGTTTATCGAACGATCCTATCCAGGTTTTCTATCTTTGCTTTAAAACGGTGAGTACGTCTTTTCATCTCAAGCTTATTTTCTTTTCTTTTGATTGATTGTATGTATGTAGTTGTTACAAATATCGTCTCTAGGAATTGCGGGGATGCAATTTTGTAAGGAGGGGAGATCTGTAACAACCCGCATATTTAACGATTTTATATTTAAATGTTTTATTTAAATATAGCGTCGTTAGTCGGATTTTGGTCCGAAAAGCTACTTTCTGCAAATGGCCGAATTGGAGCTCGAAACTACCTCCATTGGTTCCAAAATGGCGTTTGCGATCTTTTTGAGTATAATCTTTGATCTTTTTGGAGTTTGTGAAATTTTGGCTACTTTTTCTACTTGAATATTAAGTTTGGATTCAGCCCCAATCTCCACTTAACCCTCTAACTCAACCCCTTCTCTTCATTCATCTCCATTTCATTTCATTTCTTAAGCTAAAACTGAAATGGTGGAAGGGAAAGAGAAATAGAAACTCCGAGCCCTAGTTTCTTCTTTGTAACTTGATTTCTTGCTCCAAAATCATAGAGAAGCCATAGGTAAGTCTCTCTTCTTCTTCTCCAACTCTTTCTCCTTCAATTTCAGAAAGTTTTCCCAAACTTAACTTAGGAAATACTTGTTTTATTCTTAGATTGAAGCTTGTTGGGTTGAAGTAGTGTTTAGTTGGTCTTCTCCTTGATATTGAGCTCCTTCTTCTTATTTTGGGTTAAAGGTGAGTTTTGAACTCACATCTACTTCTCTTGATTTCATTGATGTTGGGTATAAATTCCTAACACCTTGTTCATATGCTCTTGCTTTTGGTTTGGATTGAATTGGTGAATATCCAAATTTTTAGTGTTTGGGTTCAATTCTTTAAAGATCCTATCTTTGATAGTGGAACATGTATTTGGTAGCGAATCGGAGAGCTAATGGAGCTGGGGTATCTATTGGCTAAGGCTCCTTAACTCCATTGCTCGAACGGTCGCATTTTGGAAGAACTTGAATTTCATTGGAAAAAAGGGCAGAAACTGCAAATTTATGCAGTTCGACCGACCGAGATCTGTAGCCGGTCAACCGACCTGCTCATGTCGAGTTTTTTTATTTCCTGCATCTGGCCAGCCGACCGAGCCCTGCAACCAGTCGACCGACCTGCTCCTGTTTTGCCTGTTTTGCCTATTTTTGCATATTTTGATCGGTTTTCCAAATTTCATCGATTCAAGTTGCTTTTTAGTAGTTGTTATTGCATCTTTGACTTTGATAACTTATTCTTGACTTCATCCATGGGTTTTTAATAAATAATCCCTCTAAATCATATTAAAAGTTTCCTTCTCCAATTCTTAAATTATATTTATAATGCACACACAATTTCGCACTTCGAGCGAAGTGGAAGGAAGATTAAATGGTTAGGTAAAACACGGACCATGAATCTGTGCATTTGTCTTCCCGATTAGTCCCCGACCTATTCGATTGATCGTTTTGACCTTCGGGTTTGGTTTATCGATGATATGAGGTAAACTTTGTACTGCTTTGAGTGTGAAAGTGACTGACGGATAGTAAATCGTTTGGTGCGAACGAGTGGTTATGGGACATACGTTAACACTTTTCGAATTCCTTTTCGAGAGTTGTGACACATTCCGCCAGTTAGTGGTGTCCAGTACTGGGTCTTCGACCTTCACCACTACGGCTTGTCGCCCTATAGTATCGCTTCCGATGTTGGTCTTTATGAGCCACATGGGTGATATTGGGTAGCCCAATAGTATCGCTTACGATGTTGGTCGTTATGAGCCGCATGGGTGATACAGTATCGCTTACGATGTTGGTCTTTATGAGCCGCATGGGTGATATTGGGTTTGGAGTCTTCGGACTCATGGATCCTTGTTTGTACAGTACTGAGCTCAAGCAAATTTTCTGATGTTTCATTCATATTTATATTCCCTAGGTATCGCCCTTCGGTGTTGGTCTTTTTGAGCCGCATGATGCGTAGCGTTTACCTTGCGGAACTTGTATACCTTATTGGTATTTGTTATTTGCCTTTTTGGCTTGATTTGGGATATTTGTGTCCTTTGTTTCTACATGTTGCCGATGATATGAGGCTTGTTCTATATGATTCATCTTTTGTTAGATGATTGTGTTATCTCCATTGGAGATATCTATTATGCTTTGTAACCTTGCAGGTTTATTGTTGTTCAGTTTATCTAACTGATTTGTTTAGCTAGACTGACCCGTGTATTTTATATTCGGGTCAGACCGAGATGTTTCAGGTTAGGTGCCTTTGGACTTAGCTTATTTTGCTTCCGCAGGGACTACTCCGCTAGCTTCTTTTTGTCATAGCTTTTTGTGTAGTCCTATTTTGTTGTAACTCTGATATGTATCCTTATGAACTCGTCTGTATATTGTGGTTTGCTATACCACTTGACATGTATTATTTTGTATACTCTGCTATGTATCAGTATATGTGTATATGATGGATTACTGTTCTGTGATGTAAATTGCATTTGAGTTGTTATATTCTGTTCTGATAGATTCTCTAGCCACCTATGGTTTTATTTTAAGTATTCATTGGATATGTCGATCTGCTTGGTAAGGCAATTGTCGATGTATTCAATAGATAACTAAAGCAAGGCTATAGATGGTCGCTCCTAAACAGCCTTATTCTCCGTGTTAGCAGACGGTATTATCTATTAATACTCTTTGCTAGCGTGGGTATAGAGGTGGGGCGTCACAGTTACATTCCTCCCCCCTTATAAAAATTTCGTCCCCGCAATTTGCTAAGGTAGATGAATGCTCCAAACTCAGTAGCAAAACCTACTTAGTGAAAATCTCAATTTCACTTTGCCTAAATTCTTTTAGTTTCAAATTAAAACTACTAGTTTCGATTCCTATTCCAAAATCCTTTTATTTTAATTTTAAATTTGAAATCAATTTGTCGTTAACGAAATGTTTTCATAAATTTTCTAACTCCCAAAATTTTCGAAATTTTTGGCAGAGTCTTCCTTGTACGGAGGAGCTTTCGCAATATCACAATAAATATAAATATATATATATATACATCGACCCATACGGTCGGAAAACCAAAAATAGTTCATATTACCTATTTTTATTGTATAGGCGTACCTTTATTAGCATATTAAAAGTAAGCAGCTAAATAATATTGCATATATGCACTCCAACTTTATCTACTGCCTCCCGTACCTGTACTTACTTAAACAAGCACATCAGTTTTCAATAATATGAGAATTTATTAACATTCTATTTCATTAAACTGGCCAAACACATCAATTACATGGTTTAAACAAATAAACTTCATAAATTTAACATGTTAACCATATTTTATCAGCAATCCAAAGATTTCAATCACGATTTAATTTCCCGACAAATCCAAACTTCATTTTTAATCTTCTCGAATGATTTAAATTCAAGTTTACTTTTTACAATTCATATTCACTACAACCAATTCACTCTCTCTTTAATATGATTAACATATGCTTTACTTGCAACAATTTATTCCAATCCAATTCCAAATTGATTCACAATCAAATTCTTATTTTCAATTTGTCACCTTTGCATTTCCATTATGATCTTCTTCCATTTTTATGCAAAACACTTAATTATATTACACTTATTCCAATTAAGTCAAAACCAACTTTATTTACTTCTTCAAATCAATCCACTTCCGTTTATAACAATCGACCAATTTCTATGCAAATTTAAAGTTATTCAAGCAAGTAATGATCACTTAAGCTTATAACCATTTAAAATTAATTCCAACTTAGATTTATATAAATTTTATTTCATTCGGAATTTTTCGCAATCCCAAATATTCTTATTTCCTTGCAATTTTAAATCAAATCCTATATCTCACTTCAGGTTCATCATCCAACTTAAGTTTATATTAATATCATCTCATTCTGTAATATGTACAACTCATACATTCTTATTTCATCACAATAATTAATTAAAACCATTTCATTTGCATTTCAATTTTATTATCTAAACAAATTCCATTCAAGACCCCTTATAAGCCCGACCATAGTTATTTTCCAATTTGCTTAAGTTCTTCCAATTTCACAATATTTCCATTTCTTCTTATATCAACTTTATTTTATTTTCATTTGATTCTCATCCAATCAAATTCCAATTCATTTACAATTTTACTTCAATTTGTTTACTTATTCAATCCACTTTAAACTTTAATTCACCTCCCCGATTCCTTCTGAATTTTATTAATAATATGACCATTTTCAATTATCTTATACCCAAACTGATATTTTACTTGCATTTTGGACCATATCCATTTTAAATTGATTTTTCTTATTCAATCCAATACAATTTCCATTTAATTTATCTAACACTAAATTCATCTTCAAGCTTTTCTTTATTTAACTTAGCTTACGCTAAATTCATTCTCAAATAATTCCTTTGGATTTAGTTGAGTTAAAATTTTATTCATACAATATCCTTTCAACTTAATTAAATTTTCTTTCAATTCAATTCTTTTCCAATTCTAATTCAAGTTCAACTAAATTTATTTAGCCAACATGAATTCATACTATTCCCTTTACTATATTAAATAAGAATTTAATTCCATTCAATGTTAACTATAATGCAACTGAATTTTGAATTTCAATTCAATCCAAATTTAACTCAATTCCTTTAATTTAAGTGAAATCCAGTTCGATCCAATTTTAATTCTCCATTCAATTTAAATTTTTACTCTCTAATATATATGTTCAAAAACTTATTTATTAACCTAAGTCCATCACCTTTTATATCTCACTTTACCTTATCTTACTTTACATTTCGTTTAGGATTAAGTTGGAATTCACCATACCATTCAACTATTTCCCATTTGTGATTATAATTCCATTTTACTTCGGTTTAAAATCTGATTTTCTATTCTTAAGTTCATCAACTTATTTATTTAAAAGCTTATATTGCTCATTTTGATCCATTTACATCTTATAATCTCAATTCCAAATTTTATATATATATCTATGTATCATTGAATTCTTAAGGATACAAATTTTCTTTCAATTTAATTCTTTGCATAAATTTTAAATCCACAATTTCAGATTATAAGTATAACACTTAATAGCTTATGGGTACAATTCATTACACAATGACCCACAATTACAAAGTCATTTTACATTTCAATTTAACCCAAATCAATTTTATTCTAAGTCCAATTTATTTAACTTATCCCAAGTTAAATTCAAATTTTCTATTCACTTCCATATACTCAAGTTAAATTTTGATTCCAGGATTAAAATATCCATTTCCTTCTTATTAATATCAACTTCACTTAATAAGTCCAATAGTTGATTCATTTTTACTTTACACATTATTTAAATAGAATTTTCCGGAATTCAATTATCCGGTTTAATTCCAAAACTATTTTGAAATAATATCCAATATATACCCATTTGGTATATCAACCAAATCTTCGGATTTCCAAATACTTGTTTATACCAAAACAAATTTCCTCCTTTGAAATTTCTGAAACACCTTGTATATCAACCAAATCTAAACAGATATCATACCCAATTACTATGGAAGCAATCCATCACTTTAGAAACTCGAAAATGAATTCTAATGATGTGGCCATCATCATCAGGATTATTTTCCAGCGACTGAAGTGAGTTCAGCGCTTCCTTACATTCCCAAATTCATTCCAAAACAGTTTCCATTCAAACATATTACCCAAAATAATATTCAATTATTGCCTTCAAACACTTTGGAAACCATTTCAAACATTCCTAAGATTTTAAAATTTCCTAACTTTTGTTTTTATTACATTTAAAACACATTTCAAAATTTTCTGGGATTTAAATTCTGGTTTAATTCAAATTTAGTTATACTTCTTTCGTATAATTTATACTCGTAGAATTTTATTTGGTTACAACCATTTCAAATTTTAGATCGAATTTTGAATTTTTATTTGATTAAGATATCAACATCCAAACAATCAAATATATATAATAATTTCAAAAAATTATCTCTTTTATATCAAAATATAATTTTGGGCAAAATTATTTCATTTACCCATTTTAAAAACAATACTATGTCGGTTTATCTTGTCTAAGAGTTTAAAAACCCCTATCGATGCGGTTGTACTTCCCGTACCGACCAGAATTCATAAACACTCAACCGATAAGTCAACACAGTATAAAAACAATTTTATATTCACTAACAGATACGCTCTCATATCTATTAATACACTCAACTCATTATGGAGTACTATTGACTCTATATCTAATGAGTAATTTTCCCCACCAAAGCCTAGGTTGTAGCCAACCTAAGCTCTGATACCAAGTGTGACGACCCGCCCTTCTCGACCCTCGAAAATCGACACAAAATACTCCACAGTATAATATGCGGACAATCAAGTGCCGGAAAAGACAGATTGTTAAGGGAAAGAAAGGAGATAGAAGGAAGAAGGAACTAAACAATATCAGAATCTCATAGTCGCAGCGGAATAAAATATAATATATAATATCAGCTCTTTACACAAAATGAAAGCTATATGTGTTTTATACAATATATCATCAGAGTATCTCATACAAACAACAATTACTAGTATGACAATCTCAAATAGTCACAGCAGTGGATATAAACAAGTACGGATAATACAACTCGGACTCCAACTCCTCTCCTAAGCTCCATAGCATCCTATCCTGAACATATAATACTCGGTCTGACCCGAGCATTTAAATGAAATAACACCCGAGTCAGTCTAGAATACCAGCTGATAAAAATACACCCAAATTGATTATTAAAGTTTCAAAAATCCTTTGAAAACAAAAGCATCTCGTAAGACCACGCCACAAATAAACATGTTGGGTTTTTACCTTACGATAGCTAAAACACTTGTTATAAACATCCTCTGATATTATAATAGGGTCTATATAAAAATACTTATAAAATAGCCGAAATTGTTACATTCATTAAATTCCAGCTACTAGCCACAATCGTGTGTAATACAAACAAAACTCGTAAAAGGCTCGTAGGGAGAATGGATTTCCAACTAATGACTAGGCACTGGGGTACCACCTGTCACAGTACCTGGTCTAGATCAGTGTACCGAGGACCACTCCCGATCCCCTGCAACACAAGGCTGTGACTACCCCTTACTGGATAATCCCGAGTAAGATCACCCCACGGTTAGGATCAACAACCATACCACCTAGCCGAAATAAAAGGGACATCTAGACAAGGATGACCTCACCCTGAATGGGTGCTACCCACCTAGCCTTGGTGCATAACCCTGATTTTCAATCATTCTCGGTTGATGTGGCTAGAGGTTAAGCGTTACCTTTTTAGCACATTTCACTTAAAATGCCCATCGCCCACCTGACGATGTTCCAAAAGCATTCATCCATACAAGCCCGTCTCGAGTTCGAACGGAACCGAAGGCACTACTCCTACTACATCCATTTTGGTAATATCCTCAGGATTAGTAGCGACTATCCCTTGCACTTCATTGCTCCATCTTCGACTCCAAACTCGTTTTTCCCACGAAAACGTACAAACCGAATCGAAGTGGTTTTCGAGAAATTATTCCTGATTCCGGTCTCTTCGAAACGATCAACACATTGGCCAATATTGATAGTCGGTGACTTAACTATCAATTAACGTTCACAAACATCCATCACACAATAAATAATTTTCCACATTATTTATTTTTTTCAAAAATATCTTTGCAAGATATATTTTCATTTCCAGTCCTTTTTGAAACAGTTTACAAACCCAACTCTTCTCGTGGAGTAAATCCCCAAATCTTTACTTCCCTTGAAAACATCCAAGCACAAATATTTAAGATTTAAAGTAATTTAAATACTTTATTCTTGAAAATACATTAAAACATTTATATCAAAATTTCATACATACTTAATTTAAAATATACTTATACTTTTAAAAATATTTCGGATAAAACTGCTTTATAAAATATAAACTATTTTCTTCAAAATAAAGTTAAGTCATACTAAATTTTAAAATAAAGTTATGAAATACTATACAAGTTTAAAATAAAACTTTAACTAATTATCTTTAAAATAAAACCATTTTATAAAGTATAAATGTAAATAATATTCTTTAAAACATAATACTACTTACCATTGAATTAATTACTTCTATATCTAATTTGATAGATGTTCACTATTAAAATTCTTACCACTTAAATAATTTTCTTGAAACCATTCTTTAATACAAATTCAAACTTCTAACTTTCTCAAAAAAATCTGCTTTAAAAATGTACTTGGCTTTTCAGGGAAATACACTTCCATTTTAGGATAATCCAAAGAATTCTTTTTACAAATCCTACACGATTTATCCCGAATCAATTTTACGTTCATTCCATAAATTCCTTTCCATGTTTTAAAAATAAACTTCCTTTTATTTTTAAACACATTGTTGTTTCCAGGAAATCACTTTCAAATATATGTTTAAAATATTTAAAATAAAACTTCTAGAAGTTATTTAATTGAAAATAATACTTAAGGAAATATATAGAGGTTTCCAAAGTACTTTACGTCAAATTTAACTTTTAAAAAGAAAGTTATTAAATCAAATATTTATACTATAATTTTCTTTTGAAAACTTAACACTACTTTACTTTTAAAATAATCAAATATCATAATTACTTAAATAAATATTTACTTACACCTTAAACAATTAAAATAATATATATATTTTTCCAAAATATTCTAAACGCATTTTAAACTTCCCATTTATATTTTGTAAGCTTTTCTTTAAGACAAACTAAAGTTTCCAGGAAAAAGCACACTTCCCATCCTTTAAAAATAAATCTCGCTATTTTTTTTAAAACAATTAACATTACTTTTCGAATCACAATTTCAAACACTTCAAGCTTTCAACCGATTTCTTGAATTTAATTCCATTTAAATTCTTTACTTAAGAATTCCTTTAATTTCCTTCTAAACCCAATTTATTTTATTCATTTTTAAATTCCCAGCTTGTATTCACCCAATCATGGCACAACATAATTTAGTTTTCAATTTAAACCCATCCCAGTATATAAATAAGACACAGCATAACAAGATCTAAAACAATTTATCACAGGATAACAATAAGATATATCACAGAATATAAATAAAATTTCTATTTGTGAGGAATCCAGTTGGATCCCTCCAACCTGTTTCTCCCTACATCCACAGATATTAGCACAACAAATAAATATCGATTCAATTTGATAATAATTATCATATTCAGCTAAACAACCAATCAAACATTTAAATATTAGCTATTTAAATTAACTGGTATCCAGATGTGAGAGAGATTAACCCACCTTGGGTTTTCGACGAGCGTTCAAATTTAAATTAAATCGAACGGTGTTCGATTTAACCAAAATTTTACTAGCTCCGAATGCTCCCAAAATTGCTCTACTGCGTAGCATTCTTCTCTGCGATCCCGGCGCTACCAAATTCGTCAAAATTTGATAACATACACACGATATATTAATTTTTAAAGTTCGAACTATAATTTATATAAACAATTAACTTTTCCTTTATTAATAATTACCAACAAAAAGATCTGGCCACGCATCACGTAAAAAGAAATCATGGTAGTCAAAAAGATTTCTCCCTCATCATGCTTCCTTCCTTCCAGAATGCATAAACCCATCATACGCGGCCTAGGGTTTACCAGCGCGACCACCACGGTCAACTCGAGGTCGATCTAGCACCACCCCGACGAAGCGCCTCGCCGACTCCACTTCCACCCTGAACGCGCACGAACTCGGTGCCTCCATAGCATAGGAAAATGTGCGCAAACACCCCATGAATGCAGCCCATATACTCATCCTTAGGTCGGCGATGGAGATCTTGACCGTATAGATCTAAAGCTCTCGACGAACTCTAGATTTAGGTAGTTGAAAGTTTTTGACGATAACGAATAGATCGTGAGGAATCAAGAAGAAAATCACGACAAATTTCGGCCATTAACATTATTAGTGGCGGCTACGTTGTTTCTAGGGTTTCGGCCCTAAGAAATTGAGCATATAAACGTGTATAGATATATTAATTTAATAATATTTTTCGCAAATCACGTGACTTTTCGAACGAAGTCCAAATCACACATGCCGCCTGGCGTTTATAAGGATTTACCCGCATTTCGAACACAATGGAACGTGTTTTGGAGGCTAATTCGATCATATGTACAAGTTACGGAAATAAACGATCAATTTTAAATTAAATCGATTAAAATAGTTTCTATGCGTTTTGAGCTGCCAGGGTCAAAAAACAACTCTGATTGCTATGAAAATAGAAATCCAATAATAACTAATTATTACGGATCCAATGGAACTAGTTTCATCAAATTCCAAGACTGTGCCCTGAAAGGCTATTTTAACTTGTCGATTAATTTGGGCGATTTCCGAAATTGTTGAAATCACCTAAAATTTCACCATTAAAATTTTATTCTCTATTATAAATCATATAGAATTTATATTCACATTAGAAATCATTCTGATTCATTTCGAACCAAAATCTCATTATTTGCATTATTATATTATTAAATTCCATTATTAAATTAATATAAAATTCCAAATTTAACCTATCGACTTTTAATTCTACAGTCCAATATTTTAATTCAAATCCAAACAGACTTAAAGTAAATTTTAAAATCTATTTTTATACCTATTTACACCCAGAATCACCAATTATCCCAATTTCAATTATTTAATTACTATTATTCAAGCCCAATTAAACTATCATATCTGAAATTTAACCAATCTTATTAATTTAACCAAACTCTTTTTTACTTCAAAAATCAAATTATAATCATATCCAACATTTAAAATGAATTAAATATTCAAAATTAATGACCAAAAATTCTGGGTCGTTACACCAATAATCAATAATCAATTTCTTTAATATATTTAATAATTAGAAAAATTATTTCTTTATATATCAAAAGATAAACTTATGTAAAAATCATTTTTAAAACCAGTTTTAAATCTTTATATAAGAAAATAACAAGTACGCTCTCTCTCACACACACACACACTCAACTAATTCTTGGGTGTTACTGACCCTATCCTTAATGAGTATATCCACCAGATTCAAGGTTCTCGCTTAAACTTCAGCTTTGATACCAAATGTAACGACCCAAAATTTTCGACCTCGAAAATTCGACACTGATACGTTCACGGTAAAAGTGCCAAACAATTGAACGTCAGAAATTCCAGATTGTTAGAGAAAAGAAGAAGAAGAAGGAAGAAAAAGAACATGAAACAACAGCATCTCACGTTCGCAGCGAATTAAATATAATAACAAATAATAGCATTTATACAAAGAAAGTTGTAGTTGTCAATTTTATAACAATATATCAGAGTCACAACCATACATAAATAGACTAGACAGTTATATCAACCTGTCCCAGACTACTATCAAATCAAACTCTAATACACAGCGGAAAATACTCCATATGTTCCTGCCGTTGAGCTTACCATCTGAGCTCCAGAACGTCATAACCTGAAAATCTGTAATACTCAGTCTAACCCGAGCATTACATCAAAGTAACACCCGGGTTAGGCTGGATACCAATGTGAGTAAACCCATCTAACATGAAATACTAATATATAAAACTTATTTAAAACCCGGGGTAACTCATACCTCACAATGAGTTCTTAGTTTTATAAAACCAACACTTATCTCACAAACAATTTCTAAGTACCCTTACTCAGTTTCAATGGTCCAATTTACTTAAAATTATTCAATTCCAGCCCATTGATTTCACAAATCAATCTATAAAGAATTATTGTAGTTTGTAAATCAAAGCGGTTTCGGGTATTTACTGATACCCGACCCCGGTCTCTTCGAATCCAATGTTATTATTAATCCATGTTGTTTAAGTGAAAACCATTCATTCATATTTGGAGTAACATATTCACATAGCGATTCTATTACAGATAGATAATTTATATTATCACATTTCAACCCAAACATATCATCTCACATAGCATCATAAATCACATATCAGAGATATCGAATAATCCAAGGCATTCGGTATCATTCAATCATCCATAAGCAAGATTAATTAGTCACGCCATTTCTAATCAATTTAAATAAATTTAGTTAATTACTTCAATCACTTTTAATCATGCTTACTTAACATTAATTAATTACAAACCAATTAATCATCTTTTAATTATCAACTTTAATTACATTAAGTAATTAGCCTAAAATAATCCTTTAGCCATTCACATTAACCCTTAATTTCTCTCATTAATTTAATTATACCATAATTAATTACATTAATTAATGATCCCTTAATTACTTCATTAATTACTCTTTTAATTAATTGCATCGAGCAATTAATCCCTTTAGCTACTACCGTTAATTGAATATTTTTTAATTAATTGACCTTTAATTACTTATATTAATTAACCGTTAATAAATTAAGCAATTACAACCCTTAAATAACTAAACCAATTTATTATCTTAATCTAATTAATTGATGATCTTAGTAATTAAGTAATCGTACTTTAATTACTTTTATTAATAAGACCATAATTAATTAAGATAACCATTTATCTTAATTTATCCCTTACTTAATTTTCATTTTAATCTTATTTAGACTAAATGTTGAAATTAATTTATCATTAACATACAAAATTTACTTGAGACCCTTATGATTTATTCAATACATTATTTATCTTAATTACTTATTTAATTATAACTCTTTATTTTGAAAACACTTAAAGATATAATTAAATAATTCATTAAAATATTAAAACCAAATCAACTTAAATTCAAAACACATTTATCTTCATAATCTAAATTTTGGAAAAGATTTGAATAACTTGATAAATACTTTATACTTATAGACTTGATTACTAACTGGCTTTGAAAATTTTGTCTTTGTTTCACAACTTAGCCATGTTTTCTTAAAAAACTTGGTTAACTATTTTTCTTGAAAACTTAGTTAAATTATTAACAAAAGAATTCTCGGGTCAAACTCAAAGGTTCTTGAGCCAACCCGCTTCTTCCTGCTGCAATTTCCATCAAAAATGACTCGCGATCAAACCGAGCAGAGCCTTCTTTTCCCCGAAGCATCCCTTCTCTTCTTCTTCTACAACAAAACAACAGCCCAGACATACCAACCCTGTGCACCGTGCACATGCACCGCCGTTCTAATCACCTCCGACCTTCACCGCGATCGCCCCCATGTCATCGACAACGTGCTAAATTACTCTAACCACCCAGACTATTCCAAAACCCCTTGAATCTGAATCTGGAACTCGACCCTAAACCTAGGCTAGAATCCATCGTCTATTGCCGCCTCGCCTAGCCACCTTTGTACACATGAAGCCTCGTAATTTCGTCAGCACCACCGCCAGAGTTTACACTTTCTTTTCCACTCCTACTGCAACCTCCAAATACCCCTTTGACGCCGCAATTCAACGAAACCCACACCCCATCAAAAACCACATCCTAAACCCTATTTCGACCCCTAGCCGCTGCCACGGTAGCCAATAAAACCAATGACCATTTTTCCTAAACTCGCCAACTTTCACGCTACCTCCAACAACCAACTCGACCAACCAAACCTTGCTGGTCAACAGAAAATGCCCAAAACCCAAATCATGATCAACTTGCAATTTCTCTTGAATTTCTATCTTAAAAATCATTATTTTGTTTTTAAAAATCATAACTTCTGAAGATAAGTTAGATCATATATATGAACCCATAAATTATTTAAGTTGAGGTTTTTAATATGTTCAAGTTTTACTGTAATTTTTCTTTTTGTTAAAACTACCATCAGATTCAACCTTGAAAATATTTTTAAAAATTATATCTTGTTAATTTTAACAAATTTTATTTAAACATCAGAGTCTAAAGAGAATCAGGGAAAAAGCAGTTAATTTTTGAACCTATTACAAATCTGTAAAATCAAGAACATGGAAGATGAACTGGAACACAGATATGCACACAATATCAACATACATATATACATTTATTTAACTTTAAACAATCATGCAAGCATATAATTTCAAGGATCATTGCATGCATCGGATCATCGGGTAAAATTAAGCTTTTGAAATTTTGTTTACTCACAGTTATATGAAGAAACAGTGAACAATTTTGATCTGGAACTTGATCTGTTTGATTTGAAACCAAAACTTGATTGTTGAATTTGAATCTGATCTGGAATCTTGTTTTTGTGATGTTGGATTAGCTTGCTTTGACCTGAACTTTGTCTTCGATTATACTTATGATTGAATTTGAAAAAGTTCTGTTTGCAGATTCTATTTCTTTCCTGGTTTTGTATTTCAGATTTATAGATTGTTTCTTTTTTAAAGAAAATGACGTGATGAGGTAAGAAGGTGTATATACAACTTATTTTAATTTTATTTATTATTTTTGAAAATAAAAAAAAAAGATAAATGACACTTGTATTATTTGCATGCTAATTTACTTACAAATGTTAATACAGGATCTAATTATCTTACACTTTTTAATTTACATGAAACTTTTTATTTTTTTATATGTTTTCATATTATATTTATATTTATATGTCAATATATTTCCAATAACACAATTTCTCTTATGTTTATATCACTTAAAGAAATGTGATATAAAACCTAATTATATACTATTTAATAACCATATATATATATATATATATATATATATATATATATTAGCATTAAAATGTAAAGTTTTCAAATCCAATTTATTTTTAAATTTTTTTCTCTTTTTCTTTTGAATTCCAACCCAAAATCATCCTTATAATCTACTCACATATATTTACATAAACAAATACCTGTTTATTTGTTTTGAAAAGAATAAGTTTTGGCACTTTTTAAATGATTTTAAAATCAAACATATATAAATAATAGTTATCATATTTTATTTTTTTAGGAAATGAAAATATATTAGAAGATTATCAAAACTATTTATCTTTAGATATGCGTATTCATCTATTTGTTCAACTAGTAAAAATTAATATATCAATAGTTAAATTTCCAATTATCAGATGTCCAATAATCCGGGTAATTACATAATTTTTACGAAAATTTTAATACATTTATCAGAGTTGAACTTAAACAGTTATAGATATCTGCCCTTATAAACGCAGAATATAATGATACACAAGTGTGGTGGAAATAGGTAGCAATCTTCAGAAGAATCTTCCAACTCCATGCTCGAGCTTCATCCAAAATTCTTCTAACTAAACCTGACTATTAGGCTGCTTGAGAAAATTAGGGCACCTAGAAGGGAAAAATGAAATAAACTCCAGATCAGTCATCGGACTAGGGTGAGAAACTCAAAATACATGGTTTGAAAAAAAGTATCTCATAAGATTATGCTGCACATAAACACGAAACAGGGTTTTACCTTATGATAACCAAAACACGAATCTCCAACTAGATTCCCACATCTCGAACAGATCTCGAGACCACACATGGATTCCAACATCTCGATCATATCCACTTCCAAGAGATACAATACCTATATTAGTCTTAAAGTGGCTTTGACAAGTGAAACACTTACTGATCCCGATCTATTCAAGAATGAATCGACGAATTTAGTCATTCAATAACAATGAGAACGATCACATATGGAAACCAAGTCTTGTATACTTATCACATTTTCGACATTTTCATCTCACGCTATCCCTCGGTCAAGAGTGAAGATGGTAGGTTAGAGCTCTATCGCTCATATACCTACTCGAATATCAGCCTTAACTTCCATAGATAGACAAACCTACTTCGTTGGTTTTTGGTGCTAAGTATATGACTAAATGTTTTCCATAACTGAGTAAACACATAAAGAATGATCAACATATATAAAGCATGATTAATTTACATAAGTGACTTATAATTCCCTTTTTGTTTAACTAATCTTTTATTAATTAAAACCTCTTTTATTACTAAAACTTCTTTTAACTAATAAAACGTTACTTATCAATTTCTATTGTTCATTTGTAATCTTTTCAACACTTCAAAATGTATTCATATACTTATCTCTAATGGTATAAATATATTCACAAATCATTAACTATAGTTCTTATTTAAACCCTTTACTTTTTCTATCTTTTCAAAAGATTCCTTGCTTATAATTTACTTAAAAATATCCATTTTAAGGATCATAGTACTTTCACAAATCCATTCAATAGGTTAAGACTAATGTTACTTAAACATTGTCACTACAAACCTAAAATCGTTTCACTTATGTTTATCTTTAAAACATTCTTTTGAAGATCTGTCACTACAAACCTAAAATCGTTTCACTTATGTTTATCTTTAAAACATTCTTTTGAAGATCTATTACATTCACAAGTTTAATAAAAAAGGATTCAATATGACCATCATTAAAATATTATCACAGTAAACTATTTTATACATATATTATCTTTAAAAAAATTTTAAAGATCTATCTTAATAATTGGTTAAGTTCGATAGTCGGCTAATCGAATATCCAACTAAAAACGATTGCTTATAGAAATCACGATTCATATACTTAACTTGTTTCCAACATTTCAACATAACTATTCCTTGTCCATGAGTAAAACCAAGTAAGTTAAAGTAGCGATTATATATCAAAGCCATGCCTAGACACTTCATTCTTAAATCTCACAAATAGATAAATCTATCTCGTCAACTTTTAGTGTTCAGTATAGTATTAATGACTTTCATAAACGAGTAACAAAACCATATGATTGACATGTTTTCGAAATTCCCAACTTTGCTATTCCTTGGTCAAGTGGGAAGACGATAGGTTTGAGCTCTATTTCTCATATTCATACTCAAACATCAACCTCAACTCTCACAAATAGATAAGCCTACTTCATCGGCTTTTAGCATTAAGCAAAGTTAATTATTTTTTGAAAAAATCAGTAAACAACAAGATTAACATATTTTCGACATTCCAACTTAATTATTCCTCGATCAAGAGGGAAGTTGGTCGATTAGAGCTCTATTGCTTATATCCATACTCAAACATTAATTTGACAATCTTAACTCTCACAAATAAGGAAGTTTGCCTCGTCGACTTTTAGTGTTAAGTCTAGTTAATTACACTTTTCAAAACTTATATATATATAAATAAATCCTTTTAAAAATAATTGTAAATAGGTTTTAAATATTTATGTGAAATATTACTTGAAAATAACTAATTTATAGTTTATTAAAAAACATGTTTTATATTATCAAATGTCTTTACTTTTAAAATACATATATAATTATTAAAAAATATTTAAACTTCAAAAAAACCTTAAAATACTTAAAAATAGGTAAGAAAACATCTTTGAGAATATTAGAGAAAAATACCAAATTTAAATATATTTTTTAAACCATAATTAACTTACTATAGCATTTATAAATGTAGTTAAAAGTCTTTGTTAAAGAAAAACATTGAAAAGCACAATCTTCATGACTAGTTTTAAACAATTTAAAAATTGATTTAAGACTTGAAATTTTTATAGTTAGTACCACCCTTAGGTTATTTAAAAACAATGAAAATAAACCCATACGAATATCTTCCAATTTATTTATAAAAATTCTCGGAAGCAAGCTATATTTACAAAGTGTATTTATAACCACATTCTTGCTTTAACTTTCACAACTTTAGTTCAGAATTTCTGTAACTTTCCAAACTTTTTGATTACTTTCCAATATACAAAATATGTGTAGAGAACAAGTAAATCAAATTATCTTAAGTTAAGTTCATAAATATTCCATTTACACAAGTTAAAGTTAAGGGATATCTATGTGCACTTATAGTGACTATCCTTGCTTCAAACACTTTCAAACATACTTCAATTCAGCACACAGTCCAAATGACCATTAAACATCAAGTTAATTCCACACCCCATTTTAAGATGATAATATAAGTGATGTTATACAATTTATAGTTTTCATTTTCTTTCAAGAGCAAGAGGGGTCCAAAGTTTATAACTTTAGTTAGTTAATGCCACCTTAACTTCATATATCAAACACGAAATATACACACACAATATATACAAACAAGATAGTGAGTTAACTCACTTAGATACAAGCCAAAAAGATGCTCAAGTATAACCAAACTCAAGAACACTTCCTACCATCACCTTGCAACCATCTTTCCTTCCATCCTTTTAGCTTCAAACTTGGTTTTACCCTTCAAACGCCTATAATTGCTCACGACCTTTGGATGTAGGGGGAGAATGGCCTCACTTATTCAAAATATAACATAGCCAAAGGTGTGGCAATACTATCCTAAGGCTTGTGTCAAAGATTGGGTTGATTGGGAGTTGTTTTGCAAAAAAAAAATCTTTAGAGATCTAGAGAAGAGAAGACATTAAAGGAGCTTAGTTTTAGTGTTGTGAATTTCTGATTATTATTGAAGGGTAAGCCCTTCCTTTATAGGCTTCATATGGTGTTTCTTAAGATTGTTCTTACCCCCCCCCCCCCTCTCATGTCGTAGAAGCCTTAACCCCCCTCCCTCCCAAAAAAACCCCACTTGCTTCATAACTTCTGGTCTATACCCCTTCTTTTAGCAAAAATACTTTAATACCCTTAACATGTAATATCTATTATCCATTAGAAACTTCTAGAACTTCCATTTTCTTTATGGGTTAAAATTTGTTAATTAGTTCCTAATGTGTTAATTTGATCATTAGACAAATACGCAAGAGTTTGAACATCTTATATTGAGTAAAAATTTGTTTAGCGATAAACCAATTTTCAATCACAATATCGATTTTTCTTTGAAAAATATATTTTTGTAAAAAAATTTCAAAAAAACTTCACCATTATTATTTATGATTTAAAAGGGGGTTAAGAATGTTATTAAATCAATTTAATAACATTTAATCCAATATTCAAATATTTAAATAATTTTGGTATTTAAGTACAAAGTGTCCGAAATTCTGGACCGTTGCACATATCTTTGGACCAAGCAGCATAGGGCTCGAACTACTCCAAAATATTCTTAAACAATTCATCAAAAGTAGAAATGGACTTTTGTTAGAGCCGAGTGTACCATGTTGATGCAACTCAGTCAAAAAAGATGAAGAAATATCTACACCAAACTGCATCCGTTGCACGGACACCATCCATGTGCCACTCATACTTGAATATATGTTGTTTTGGATCAATCGGCCTATGGTATGATGGCATCAAGGGCATTGTAAACTTTTTTATATATTCCTCACGTAATTTATTCGCTGTGAATAGAATTCTGCTACGCACAAAACCCCAGTATTCCTTCTTTTTTCATAGGTGTTCCTCCACCAACTGCTTTATCATATCGGCAAGATTCTCCTCACTGGCCTGGTGGTATGAAAAATGATTATCAAAGGTAGCATTGAGTATTTTACTTTACAAATGGTCTCGGTTTGCTCAATGATGTCTAGGCTTTCCTATCTCCATGATGGCCACTTCTTCGGATCCTCCTTGATGCCTAATCGGCTCTACCTTGGTTATTTCGACGTCAGCATCCAGAACTATAACATCCCATATCAAAAGGTCCAAAACTAAGTACTATAGATGCTGCAGTCGTCTATAGTATTAGCTTTCGGTGACTACATATGGCTATGTTAATGGTATCAATAATATCAGAAGCACTTGAATATAAACCAAAGCACATATTTCAAAAAACTTTTACTTCAATACATTTAAAACAGATGTTCCATATTCAACTTACATAATCCCAATACGTTCCTAACCATAGATAAAATATAATTTACACAAAATACGCCAAGATTGGTGTATAAAGATACCCCCTTGGATGATCGGAGTCATATGGTCATAATAGGCCTAATACAAACACATCTGAAATACAACAAAACATAACAAGAACTGCAAATCCTAAGTAGTTATTTGTTGCCTCCTGCATGCCTCCAGCAGCTTATTAGTCAACATTCTAAAACCTGAAAAAGAACCTTAACCCCTTAGCCTACTCAAACCAATTTGATAACTCGAGGGTTTAAGAGGAATATTTAAACTTCGAGTCAGACATAAAGCTTGGTGTGAATAATATCATACATCCTGAAATAATTATGTTAAGTGAGACCATGCTGCTTAGCGGAATGGGTTTCCCCTCAATAACATCCTTTTAAAACATACCTTTGCAAAACCTTTCATAAAACCATATATTGTGCTTCTGCATTCACAATTGTCGAACATAGTAAAATAATCTTTATGTAAACATACATAAAAATCAGGTAATAATGAATTATTTGTTCAAACACACATGTTTTGTTTGGATAAATTTTAACCTTTGGCTGACTCGGGCCTACTAGATAATATAATCAATATTAACCTAACACCTATTAGATATTCTTCTTTTGGATTATCTATCCTTAACTATTTGTTAAACATTTCCCATCTGGACGGTCTATTACTAACTATCTGTTTAATACTTCACTTATGGATGGTCTATCCCTAACATAATCTTCTCCCAGGTCTTCCCGATCTAAATGGTTTTTCCGGCTCACCAATAACGTATCTATATACAAACATATATTCCTTTCGCTGTGTAACCATAATTTTAGTTTACCTTTGATAAAGCCCTACACACTGGAATTTTGGATAACAATTAAATGGGGTTAATAGCTAATGTATAGGGTGCAATTCAATACTAGTCCCATCTGGTTTTCTATTATTTGGGTTATTTTCACTTAAGGATCCCCTCTGATAATTTTCCTTGAAAACGTTTTCAAAATGATTTAAAACCTTTAAATCAAACTTAAACACGGAAAAACATATTTAGTCTTTATGCTTTACTCAAATCATATTACCATGTTATATATATTCTTTACTCAAACTTTAGTTGATTAAAACCTTTAAACATTTGAAAGTACCTCTTTCCAAAAACAAGCGAAAACCTTTTAATTATCTAAGCCAATATGCCAAAACCCAACCTTCCAAAACCATTCATCAAACCTTCTGAAACCATTGAAAAGTTAACCTTTCAAAAGCAATGAAACTTCGGACATCCTTCTCTAAAATCTCATTAAAACATTGCCTAGAAAAACCTTGGAAAACCTTCCATTTAAACCTTTCAAATCCATTGAATTAAACCTATTGAAATATTCGACTAAAACCTTTCAAAACCATTCAATAAACCTTTCGAAACCATTGAACTAAACCTTTCGAAATCACTGAACTAAACCTTCCAAAATCATTCAACTAAAACCATTCGAAGTCATTCACTAAAATCTTTCGAAACTATTTAAACCATTTAAAGTCAATCATCAAGCCTTTCGAAATCCTTCAACTAAAACCTTTTGATGTCATTCGCTAAAACCTTTCGAAACTATTGAACTTAAACCTTTTGAAGACTTACTGGTTTCAAAAAATAAGTGGAAAACCTTCTTTTAAAACCTTTCGAAGTCATTGGAAGCAACTTTCATCTAAGTTGAAAGCTCTCCTTTGTAATCTTAGTTATATTTCAATTAAAAATAAGGATAAATCACCTAAGTCGAAAGCTTCCTTTTGAAAGCATTGGGAGAAATGGCTGGTTTTCAAAAAAAGTAAACCTTTTGCCTTTGTCAAAAGGTACAAAACAACACATATATAAAGCGACAGTAACCCTTCGACTGTGTCGAAAGGTTTCAAAATAGAATAGTGTTAAAGCAGAAGTAACCCTTCGACTGTGTCAGAAGGTTTCAAAATAGAATAGTGTTAAATCAACAGTAAACTTTCGACTGTGTTCGAAGGCTTAAAACCTTTATTTTTGACCTTGTCGAAAGCAACCAAGTCGAAAGCTCTTATTCGAAAGCAAAGCATGTGAAAGCTTTTGGTTTATAAACAAAAATACCCCAACCTCTTTGGCCATCAACCCTTCGATTTAGAAACCTTCAACTCTGTGCAATTCATTACATACCAAGTAGTTTAATACTATATCCATTGGTTTGACCATGTCGAAAGCTTTGATCCTCTTAACCTTGTCGGAAGGTCTGGGTTGGAAGATTTATTTCCGTAAAGGCTGAAACGTGTACAAAAAAAGTGATTTCTTTGTTTTTAATTTAAAAAAGAAATCTTTTCAACTAACTTGCCTTTGTATGTCAAAATATCATTGGTTAACAATTGCTTTTCAGAAATGTGCTGCCACTATTTTTTAAAATTAAATAATCATTTTATTTTACAAAATGCCTCTTCTCCTTAATTAAGTATGTAAAACATTTATGTCCCATACCTTAAATAATTTTATATATTCATCAAAACACTTAGGAAAAATCTGGAAAAACTCCAAAAAAATCTATTTTAATATGTTTCCAACATATAAAAATTTCAAACCCAAATTAACATTATTTAGCCATAAATAGTTTATAACTCCATAAATAATTTCTTCACTAGAAAATTAATATAAAATCCATATTAATTAAAAAAAATTATGAAAATCGAAACCCATCTCTAAACTATCATTCCTGATCTATATTTGAATTTTCAAGGCATTTGGATGTTATTAAATGAGGTTTTGATGTCAAACATATCATAAAACTAACATGAACATATATAATCATCAACCACATATGTACATATAATTTTAATCATCAAAACATGGCATATACTTGCAAAGTCTTTTCGGGTCTAATCTTAAAACTGAAAACTAAAAGAAATTGGAAGTAGTAATTATTCAACTTAGCTTTGAGATTATAGATGTGAGATTTGATGTTGATTTAGTTGATTATTTCCCTTCCCATGAATCCTAGCTTTAATCTTCTTCTTGAGAATGATAATGGTGGTTGGCCTTAGTATTTTTAGTTTGAGTAAAATGAAATGAACGTGTGCATTCTATCTCCTAAGGATTTAGGGTATAAGCTCCACATATTTCTTATATTGCCCTTTTCATGTCCTAACACATTAGCTTAGGTTATTTCATTTTAATTTGCACATGGAACGACTATCCTTATCTAACTAATTATCAACTTATTAATCTCCGTATTATTTATTTAATTTATCTAATTAATTATTCTAAATAATGTAATAAAAATACGGGGTGTTATAGACTTCCCACCTTATAGAATTTCTACCTCAAAATTATGATAAGGTAGACAACAAAAAAATCGAAGGTAGAACAAACCATCAAACAAATAAGGGTAAGAGTCTCTAATCCTGCTCTCCGTCTCCCAAGTACGCACTCTAGTATCATCACTTCATTGAACCTTTGCTAACTTGACTGTCTTGTTCCTCAACTTCTTTTCATCTTTAGCCACAATCTGAATTGGCTTTCTAACTATGGTCAAATCCGGTTCTACTACTAAATCCTCTAACATTGTAGGTGCTATGGTAGTCTTCGGGTCTCTAACACATTTCCTAGGATGAGAAACATAGAAAATATCGTGGACTCTGGCCAAACTACTTGGTAACTCTACTCTAAAAGCGAATTTTCCGATCCTCTCAATAATATGAAAAGTTCCAACGAATCCAGATGCTAACTTCCCTGACTTCCCGAATCTCATCACACCCTTCATCGATGAAACCTTAATGAACACATACTCTCCGGTAGAAAATTCCAAATCTTTCCTTCTTCAATCAGCATAACTTTTTTTGTCTAGATTGTAATTCCTTCATCCTAACTCGAATTAACTCAATCTTCTCCGCGGCTTCCTTCACCAAATATGGACCAAGAACCAATCTATCCCCTATGAGAAATGCGGATTATGGATCTTAAGTGTCACGACCCGACTTTCACTCCCAGAAAATCGCGTCATGAATTAAGAAAGAAAGGGATAGAAGAAGAAAAGAAAGAAGAGAAGAAAGAAACAACACAAGAATCTCAACAGCGGAAACGAATAAATTATATTAATAACAAAGTATTACATAGTATACATCAATTATCAGAGTACACAGACATATACAACACATACTAGACAGTTATAAACACCTGTCTAGTTATTACAACTCAATACAAACAGAACACTCAGAGACCAAACACAGCGGAACTATATAACTATACGCAGAAGCCTCCTGCTCCATATGCTCCTCCACAATTCGTCAAAGCTAATCCTGAATCCTAACCTGAATTCCCTTGACTACTCATAAAAATTTGAGTACCCAAGAGTTAATGAAAAACAGAAATAACTCCGGGTCAGACATGGGTCTGGTGTGAGTAACAGGTTAAAGTTGCTTAACTTTTAAAAACCTTTGAAAGAAAGGTATCACGTAAGACTTCCCACACATAAACATGGAAAAGTTTTTACCTTACGCTAACCAAAACATTTGATAGGAAATCAGATGATATTATAATAGTGTCTAGGGTTTTCAAATAAAATACAGAAATAGCTGAAATGCTTACATCTCACATTCCAACATAGTTGGGCACAACTAATACGTACGGCACTTATTGGATTTTGGATTCCATCAATGGCAGGGCTACTGGGGTACCGCCCGTCACAGTACGTGGCCTAGATCACCGTACCGAGGAGCCACCCTAACTCCCCTGCAACACAAAGCCGGACCCGTTCCTTACTGAACAGTTCCAAATAAGACAACCCCGACGATTGTCATGATCAACCGTCCCACACAGCCGAAATATAAAGGAACCTCTAGACAGGGGTAAATCTTACTCTCAAGTGGGGGCTACCCACGAAGCTTTGCTGCACCTCCCCTGTTTTAGCCATTCCCGGTTGATGAGGCTTGAGGCTACGATTACCTTTATAGGACATAACACTTAGAATGCTCATCGTCCACCTGACGATGTTCTGAAAGCATTCAATCCATACAAGTTCGTTCCGGGTTCGAACGAAACCGAAGGCATTATCTCGTTACACTCGTATTGGAATCACCCTCAGAGTTAACGACAATAACCCTTGCACTCCGATTCACCATCTCGAATCTATAAGTGCTATTCCGTCAAACTCATTTCGGAATCACCCACAGAGTTATACTGACGTATAGCCCTTACACCTCGAGTCTTTACTCGCTCCACTTGGATTAACGACCTAACGTTATTTGGAATCGATGTGGTTTTCGGATGTCCAAATATGGAAACCCGATCCCGGTCTCATCGAAATCCAAAGCGTGTCTTATTAAGGCCAAGTTGTTTTAAGTTTAAAACAATTCAATTCATTATCTAAACACAGATAGATAATTCACAATACAATAGATAATCAACCTTATCATTATCAACAGATAATTCATATCATAATCAGATAATCCATATTATCATCCAAAAGCAACCAATGCATCCATATCACATACTCTATTCATCTCATAACTGAGATTACAAACCATACTAACAACCAATACCAATCATCAAACATAAGCAAATGATCAAATGATCACACATTCTATAATTAATTTAAAATGAATTAAATTAATTACTCAATCTCTAATTAATTTAAAATGAATTAAATTAATTACTTCATCATCAAAATTCTGCTTAACTTAACCATTAATTGATTTCAAATCAATTTATAAATCATCTTAATATTTATTTCAATTAATCATTATTGATTAATCATCTCTAATTACAATAAGTAATTAGCATTATAGGTTGATTACACAAGTTAATTATTAAACCCTACATAAATTAATCACCCTTGATTAATAACCATTCAGTAATTAACTACATTAATTGCTCAACCCATAAATTAATTATTCTTAATTAATTATTTAAATTAATCCCTTAGATTAATTTCAAAGTAATTTAAATCCAAATTAATTCTAAAATAAATATCCTTAATTACATTCTATAATTATTAATTAATTACTTCCTTAAGTAATTACAAATTCATTAATTACATAAGTAATTATCAACAATTCAACAAATGTTTAAATCAATTAAACTTAATTAATTAATCTAAACAAATCATATTAACCTTAATTAATTACATTAAGTAATTAATTCACTAATTACTTTCATTAAGTAATTAAAACTTAAACAATTGATTATTAATTAATTAATCTAATTAATTATCAAAAATTAATCACATTAATTAACTATCTTGAGTTAATGACTTCATTAACATTTCTTAATTACTTAATTAAGAAATTAACTTATATTAATCATCATTAATTATTAAGTAATTAATTATTTAATTATTATTTAATTAATCTCTAATTATTAATTAACTAAGTGTTAATTAAAATCTAAATTATCATTAATCACTTGATTAAATAAATCTTAATTATAAATTAAAATTTAGTTAACCATTCTTAATTATAGATTAATTAAACTAATTAATTAATCTCAAATCAAATTTAAAATCATTAATTATTTAATTAAACATCCCTATTATTAATTAATTAAATAATTAACATTCATCTTAATTACCTTAATAATCAAATAAATCCAATCATTAAACTTTTATTTATCCTTTAGATAAACATTCCTTATTTAAATTATGCATTTAAAAACAAAATGTTTTAAATTTACTTTAAATTCCATTTGACATTTCTTTAAACTTTAAAACTCAAACTTATTTAAAATAAGATTTTAAATCAATACAACTTAATCTTATATGTTTACAAGAAACATATGCTTAATTAATAAGTTTAAAAAGAATTTGAATTTCAATTCAAATTAAATTCAAACCAATTTAAAAATTACTTTAAAATTTCCAAATTGAAATACAACTTTCATTCTCATTTTAGTTTTAACTCTTTAAAACTCTTTCTATAATTTACACTTTCAATTCAAATGTAAGTCATTTGAAAACAATTTAAATTTAAATCTTTATTTAAAAATTGAAGTTTAAAAATAGATTTAAAAACTCAGATTTAAATTCATTTGAACTTCTAATTTTAAATACATAACCTTCCAATTCAAAATGCAAAACAACAATGCATTTTATACTTGAGAGTTTAAAATCAAATTTGAATTTAAAAACCATCAATGATTTCAAATTCCAGACCAATCAAATTTGAATTCATATTCAAATTCAAACCAAAACTCATTTTAAATCTCCACTTAAAAAAAATTAAACCTACCTCTTACATTTAAAAACAGAAACAGTTTTCTGTTTTATAAATAGAAAATCAAACTTTGAATTTTCCTGAAATTAAATAATTTCAGAAGAACAGAGTTCAACTTATTTGAATTCATATTTGAATTGAGTTTCAAAAACCTAAGTTAGATTGTAGTTTGCATTTAATTCAAACCTTAAAAATCTGGAAACAGGCTCATGTTCCTCCTTTCTTTTTTTTTTCTTTTTATTTTAAACCAATTTAAAATTTCTGCATTTAAATAATTATAAAATAAGAATTCAAACAAATTTGAATTCATTTTAGATTCAAGTTTAATCCTAAGTTCAAATTTCCAGGTTTATATTTAAACTTTACTTTCAAAATTCAAAAAAAAAAAAAAAACAGAACAGTTTCTGTTTTTAAAACCTGAAACCAAAATACACAGAACTCTCCTATTGACTTCGAGTCAATTACCCTGTTACTCCGAGTTTTTTTCCAATTTACCCGAGACTTACCCGAGTCAAAAATCCCTGCAACCCAGAACTTATCCAAAAACCTGAAAACACTTTCCCTCCTCAGTGTCAAACCTGTCAACACCCAATCCTCTCATCTCCGATCACCATCATCGACCAAACTCCGGCAGTAACTCCTTCAACACACAATCCATCAATACCCAGAATAGCATTGAATTCGATCAACCCATGCGATCGAAATCGAGCAAACACAGTAACCCAGAGACATTGAGTTCATATCAGAAACTTCCAAATTTCAAACTCAAATTTGAATTGTAAACCAATTCAAAAATTTTCTTGTGATCAATGATATATAAACTACTTCCAGAAACAAATTTCAACTAGTTAAATTTCAAGGATCAACTAATATTGACCAAAATGAAAAATACAGTTAATTATCAAAACTGTATTTTAATTTAACACTGTAAAGTTTAAATTTTAGTCTTAAAATCCTTGAATTTACGTAATGATTCTATTAGTAAACTTATGCTATCCTAGAATATCATGATTTATTCAAAGCTAAGTAATAACAACAACAACAAAACAAATCAAAGGGGAAAACTCAGAGATTAAACATGAGTCTGGAATTTAGAGGCACATACATGAAACTTTCTTCAACATGTACACAGGCATATAAGTTCATATCAAATTTTTAAAAGAAAACATAAACAACTTTACCTATTAATAAGTTTAGAAGTGAGTTACTCACCTAATTATGCAGAATGCAGTGCACAATCAACTTGCAGGGTATCAGGCTTTTGAAAATATGAAATGCAGACTCCCTTCTTGCTTTACATGCTTCAGTTTTCAACATGCAGGTTCCAGATTTGAAGTGCAGGCACTTAGTTTTGTTTGCAAATTGAAATGCAGGCTCCTTGAATGCTCTTTTAAAACTTGAATAATGCTTTTTAAAACATGCAGATACAACTTGTGTTTGTAGCTCCAGATCCAGATTGTAATGTAGAGCTTTATGCTTGAAATTTGCAGAGCTTCTTTGTTTATAAATGATATATGCAGAGCCTTAAATGGTGAAGATTGAAATGCATGTCTGCAGGTTATAATTTTGGGAAAGAGGAGTTTGTTTGATGCAGAACTTGAAATTGCAGAGCATATTCATGTTGATGCAGGTTTGAATATTTTGAAGAGTTGCATGCAGGTCTGAATTTTTGGGGAATGCAGATTGTAATTTGAAAATGCATGTAGATTTGAATGTATTTGGTTTCAGATTTTTGATTGTTTGATGCAGATTTGCAATTTTGAGAAAGAGGAGTTGAATGCATAGTATATGCAAACTTGTATGTATTTGGTTGTGAGAATGAAGATTTGGGTTTTTTCTTTTATTAAGGAATGAGAAAATTGCATATGAATGAAGAACAAGTTCAAATGAATGTAGATTTTCAGAAAATGAATTAAAAGAAAAATTAAAATAAAACATTGACACTTGTCATTTTGAATAGATGATAAGTTTACATTTGTTAGCTTTAATCTCTAATACACATACACTTGTCTTTATGAATTAAATTAATAAATATGTTTAATTAAAGTTAAATAAATATTAAACATTGTTAATTAAATCTTATACATAATTATGTTATCTAAATAATTCTCTAAAGAATAAAGCAAAGCATTATAACAATATACAAGTAATTCATTTTGAAAAGAAACTTTTTAAAACAAATTTATAAAAGAGTTTGTAACATTTTTTAATATACAACTTGAATTAAAAATTAAATTTAAACTAATTAAAACATTTATCTCTTATTTAAAACCATATAGTATTTTATTAAATATTTTTGAAAAGCTCAAATTAAAAATAAATCACCATTTCTATTTTCAAAACATACTAAAATTATACTATACTAACTTAACTAAAACAACTTGTCTATTTAAAATATATACATAAATACATATACATTATTAAATAGAAAACAATTTATTAACTTATCTAAAATAATTTCACAAATTAAAAATTTAAATAAAGAAGATTATTTAAATCAAATCAAATTTGTTAACAAAATTTATCAATTCAATATAAATTTAAACCCAGATTATTAAATTTATATTGTCCAAAATTCCGGGTCGTTACAATCCTTCCCCCTTAAAAGAATTTCGTCCTCGAAATTTAAAACAAAGGCAATTTAATAATCTATTTACAGATTTTATTTTAAAATACAGCATATGTTAAACCTATGCCAACAACCAAAGCAACCAATTCACACAATCAGAATAAATCTAATTATCCAAAAGAATTTCGGATAAAATTTCACGAGTTTCCCCGGTATATATATATATCGGGATACTCGCTCTATTGAATACAATCAATCAATACTACTATGCTATAGAGCTCCTAACAACAATTCTATACAGAATATCAGACTACAAACGAGTCTGACACAACAAACAAACCATCTTAAACTACTGGTTCTACAACCAGAAATATCAAACATGTACTCCCTCAGAGATACGTGAAATACCTTGAATCCCAGTTATCCAAGCTGGCAATTCAACTCTAGAAAACCAAACACTGGTCTTACCCAACACAGAAGAAACCAAAACACTTCGGAGATAGCTTCCCAAACTTATAGCTCCCCGGAGAAAAACTTAACCAAATTCAAATCTCCGATTCCAGAATCCAAATTTCTCTGTCTCTTATCCATAAAAATTCTTCGGACGATCCTGGGCTACCAACATCCATCCTAATCAGCTTAACTCTCGCTGATTCCATAAGAAACAGACTGAATCCAAAACAATCCAATGATCTCCTCGAGATCACTCAAAAACCAAGAACACAAACCCTGCTTCTCAACAACAGAAGACAGAACAAACTTCTCCTTATCCGGAAAAGAAAACAGAAACATTCCCAAACTGCTTCCGTTGCGCAACTCTGATCCGAAACAGAAGAAAATGCCGACGGAAAACATAAGCACAGACTAGACAACCCAGCACAAAAATAAGGTTCCATATATCCATAAGAAAACTCAGATGTCCCTCCTAAACCTGAGTTGCTTCACCAACTTCTATCTTAAGGAACCATCCATCTACTAACTGAACCACCAGTTCCATTCCTGGAAAGAAAACTCGATCTCCAGATGCAGACAAACTTCTGTCTTCCTGGAAGAAATCCGGACAATCTCCAACAAACACAAGAGAACATACTATTGCAAGTCACTTTTGCGATCAACTCAGCCTAAATCCAAAGAAAACTGCTCTCTCTCAACCAAACAGAACAGCTTATGCTGACTTAGCCAACTTACCAGAGAAAAGATCCACTCTGATGCTTCTGAACTCCACTTCAGAAAAACTACCCAGCCAGAAGACTCCCTACCAACTCAGAATACTCAGCCAAACTCAGCCACACCACCGAGCTGACTCACTTCTTACTCTTGTTCCAAAGAAATATCTTCGGAAATATCCATAGTCACTGCATCTCATCACGCAGCTACTAATTCCTGAGATATCAAGATACCATCACTTGCTTGCTTCTGTCCAACCGACAGATCAAAACTCAATACTGCACTTCAAATATGAACTCCGAACCTTTACGGGTTACCTTCAGAGATCGATGAAGTCCTTCAACCAAGAAAAACTTACTCGAGACAGTATTAGGTCTACGGTCTCGACAAATACACTTCCAACATCATCCATCAAACTCTAACCAATGGTAGTCGTGTTACACACACTTCTACCTCATCTACCTTTATAACTTATATTGGAAAAACCCGAACAGGTAATCCAACAAATAGGTAGAACCAATAAATATATATATATATACATATAAAATTACAAATACGCTCTCTCAAGAAAGACACTACTACAGAGCCTAGGTATTCACTCAACCTAACGCTCCCTAAAGAAAGACACACTTCAGAGCCTAGGTATTCACTCAACCTACGGCTCTGATACCAACATGTCACGACCCGACTTTCACTCCCAGAAAATCGCGTCATGAATTAAGAAAGAAAGGGATAGAAGAAGAAAAGAAAGAAGAGAAGAAAGAAACAACACAAGAATCTCAACAGCGGAAACGAATAAATTATATTAATAACAAAGTATTACATAGTATACATCAATTATCAGAGTACACAGACATATACAACACATACTAGACAGTTATAAACACCTGTCTAGTTATTACAACTCAATACAAACAGAACACTCAGAGACCAAACACAGCGGAACTATATAACTATACGCAGAAGCCTCCTGCTCCATATGCTCCTCCACAATTCGTCAAAGCTAATCCTGAATCCTAACCTGAATTCCCTTGACTACTCATAAAAATTTGAGTACCCAAGAGTTAATGAAAAACAGAAATAACTCCGGGTCAGACATGGGTCTGGTGTGAGTAACAGGTTAAAGTTGCTTAACTTTTAAAAACCTTTGAAAGAAAGGTATCACGTAAGACTTCCCACACATAAACATGGAAAAGTTTTTACCTTACGCTAACCAAAACATTTGATAGGAAATCAGATGATATTATAATAGTGTCTAGGGTTTTCAAATAAAATACAGAAATAGCTGAAATGCTTACATCTCACATTCCAACATAGTTGGGCACAACTAATACGTACGGCACTTATTGGATTTTGGATTCCATCAATGGCAGGGCTACTGGGGTACCGCCCGTCACAGTACGTGGCCTAGATCACCGTACCGAGGAGCCACCCTAACTCCCCTGCAACACAAAGCCGGACCCGTTCCTTACTGAACAGTTCCAAATAAGACAACCCCGACGATTGTCATGATCAACCGTCCCACACAGCCGAAATATAAAGGAACCTCTAGACAGGGGTAAATCTTACTCTCAAGTGGGGGCTACCCACGAAGCTTTGCTGCACCTCCCCTGTTTTAGCCATTCCCGGTTGATGAGGCTTGAGGCTACGATTACCTTTATAGGACATAACACTTAGAATGCTCATCGTCCACCTGACGATGTTCTGAAAGCATTCAATCCATACAAGTTCGTTCCGGGTTCGAACGAAACCGAAGGCATTATCTCGTTACACTCGTATTGGAATCACCCTCAGAGTTAACGACAATAACCCTTGCACTCCGATTCACCATCTCGAATCTATAAGTGCTATTCCGTCAAACTCATTTCGGAATCACCCACAGAGTTATACTGACGTATAGCCCTTACACCTCGAGTCTTCACTCGCTCCACTTGGATTAACGACCTAACGTTATTTGGAATCGATGTGGTTTTCGGATGTCCAAATATGGAAACCCGATCCCGGTCTCATCGAAATCCAAAGCGTGTCTTATTAAGGCCAAGTTGTTTTAAGTTTAAAACAATTCAATTCATTATCTAAACACAGATAGATAATTCACAATACAATAGATAATCAACCTTATCATTATCAACAGATAATTCATATCATAATCAGATAATCCATATTATCATCCAAAAGCAACCAATGCATCCATATCACATACTCTATTCATCTCATAACTGAGATTACAAACCATACTAACAACCAATACCAATCATCAAACATAAGCAAATGATCAAATGATCACACATTCTATAATTAATTTAAAATGAATTAAATTAATTACTCAATCTCTAATTAATTTAAAATGAATTAAATTAATTACTTCATCATCAAAATTCTGCTTAACTTAACCATTAATTGATTTCAAATCAATTTATAAATCATCTTAATATTTATTTCAATTAATCATTATTGATTAATCATCTCTAATTACAATAAGTAATTAGCATTATAGGTTGATTACACAAGTTAATTATTAAACCCTACATAAATTAATCACCCTTGATTAATAACCATTCAGTAATTAACTACATTAATTGCTCAACCCATAAATTAATTATTCTTAATTAATTATTTAAATTAATCCCTTAGATTAATTTCAAAGTAATTTAAATCCAAATTAATTCTAAAATAAATATCCTTAATTACATTCTATAATTATTAATTAATTACTTCCTTAAGTAATTACAAATTCATTAATTACATAAGTAATTATCAACAATTCAACAAATGTTTAAATCAATTAAACTTAATTAATTAATCTAAACAAATCATATTAACCTTAATTAATTACATTAAGTAATTAATTCACTAATTACTTTCATTAAGTAATTAAAACTTAAACAATTGATTATTAATTAATTAATCTAATTAATTATCAAAAATTAATCACATTAATTAACTATCTTGAGTTAATGACTTCATTAACATTTCTTAATTACTTAATTAAGAAATTAACTTATATTAATCATCATTAATTATTAAGTAATTAATTATTTAATTATTATTTAATTAATCTCTAATTATTAATTAACTAAGTGTTAATTAAAATCTAAATTATCATTAATCACTTGATTAAATAAATCTTAATTATAAATTAAAATTTAGTTAACCATTCTTAATTATAGATTAATTAAACTAATTAATTAATCTCAAATCAAATTTAAAATCATTAATTATTTAATTAAACATCCCTATTATTAATTAATTAAATAATTAACATTCATCTTAATTACCTTAATAATCAAATAAATCCAATCATTAAACTTTTATTTATCCTTTAGATAAACATTCCTTATTTAAATTATGCATTTAAAAACAAAATGTTTTAAATTTACTTTAAATTCCATTTGACATTTCTTTAAACTTTAAAACTCAAACTTATTTAAAATAAGATTTTAAATCAATACAACTTAATCTTATATGTTTACAAGAAACATATGCTTAATTAATAAGTTTAAAAAGAATTTGAATTTCAATTCAAATTAAATTCAAACCAATTTAAAAATTACTTTAAAATTTCCAAATTGAAATACAACTTTCATTCTCATTTTAGTTTTAACTCTTTAAAACTCTTTCTATAATTTACACTTTCAATTCAAATGTAAGTCATTTGAAAACAATTTAAATTTAAATCTTTATTTAAAAATTGAAGTTTAAAAATAGATTTAAAAACTCAGATTTAAATTCATTTGAACTTCTAATTTTAAATACATAACCTTCCAATTCAAAATGCAAAACAACAATGCATTTTATACTTGAGAGTTTAAAATCAAATTTGAATTTAAAAACCATCAATGATTTCAAATTCCAGACCAATCAAATTTGAATTCATATTCAAATTCAAACCAAAACTCATTTTAAATCTCCACTTAAAAAAAATTAAACCTACCTCTTACATTTAAAAACAGAAACAGTTTTCTGTTTTATAAATAGAAAATCAAACTTTGAATTTTCCTGAAATTAAATAATTTCAGAAGAACAGAGTTCAACTTATTTGAATTCATATTTGAATTGAGTTTCAAAAACCTAAGTTAGATTGTAGTTTGCATTTAATTCAAACCTTAAAAATCTGGAAACAGGCTCATGTTCCTCCTTTCTTTTTTTTTTCTTTTTATTTTAAACCAATTTAAAATTTCTGCATTTAAATAATTATAAAATAAGAATTCAAACAAATTTGAATTCATTTTAGATTCAAGTTTAATCCTAAGTTCAAATTTCCAGGTTTATATTTAAACTTTACTTTCAAAATTCAAAAAAAAAAAAAAAAACAGAACAGTTTCTGTTTTTAAAACCTGAAACCAAAATACACAGAACTCTCCTATTGACTTCGAGTCAATTACCCTGTTACTCCGAGTTTTTTTCCAATTTACCCGAGACTTACCCGAGTCAAAAATCCCTGCAACCCAGAACTTATCCAAAAACCTGAAAACACTTTCCCTCCTCAGTGTCAAACCTGTCAACACCCAATCCTCTCATCTCCGATCACCATCATCGACCAAACTCCGGCAGTAACTCCTTCAACACACAATCCATCAATACCCAGAATAGCATTGAATTCGATCAACCCATGCGATCGAAATCGAGCAAACACAGTAACCCAGAGACATTGAGTTCATATCAGAAACTTCCAAATTTCAAACTCAAATTTGAATTGTAAACCAATTCAAAAATTTTCTTGTGATCAATGATATATAAACTACTTCCAGAAACAAATTTCAACTAGTTAAATTTCAAGGATCAACTAATATTGACCAAAATGAAAAATACAGTTAATTATCAAAACTGTATTTTAATTTAACACTGTAAAGTTTAAATTTTAGTCTTAAAATCCTTGAATTTACGTAATGATTCTATTAGTAAACTTATGCTATCCTAGAATATCATGATTTATTCAAAGCTAAGTAATAACAACAACAACAAAACAAATCAAAGGGGAAAACTCAGAGATTAAACATGAGTCTGGAATTTAGAGGCACATACATGAAACTTTCTTCAACATGTACACAGGCATATAAGTTCATATCAAATTTTTAAAAGAAAACATAAACAACTTTACCTATTAATAAGTTTAGAAGTGAGTTACTCACCTAATTATGCAGAATGCAGTGCACAATCAACTTGCAGGGTATCAGGCTTTTGAAAATATGAAATGCAGACTCCCTTCTTGCTTTACATGCTTCAGTTTTCAACATGCAGGTTCCAGATTTGAAGTGCAGGCACTTAGTTTTGTTTGCAAATTGAAATGCAGGCTCCTTGAATGCTCTTTTAAAACTTGAATAATGCTTTTTAAAACATGCAGATACAACTTGTGTTTGTAGCTCCAGATCCAGATTGTAATGTAGAGCTTTATGCTTGAAATTTGCAGAGCTTCTTTGTTTATAAATGATATATGCAGAGCCTTAAATGGTGAAGATTGAAATGCATGTCTGCAGGTTATAATTTTGGGAAAGAGGAGTTTGTTTGATGCAGAACTTGAAATTGCAGAGCATATTCATGTTGATGCAGGTTTGAATATTTTGAAGAGTTGCATGCAGGTCTGAATTTTTGGGGAATGCAGATTGTAATTTGAAAATGCATGTAGATTTGAATGTATTTGGTTTCAGATTTTTGATTGTTTGATGCAGATTTGCAATTTTGAGAAAGAGGAGTTGAATGCATAGTATATGCAAACTTGTATGTATTTGGTTGTGAGAATGAAGATTTGGGTTTTTTCTTTTATTAAGGAATGAGAAAATTGCATATGAATGAAGAACAAGTTCAAATGAATGTAGATTTTCAGAAAATGAATTAAAAGAAAAATTAAAATAAAACATTGACACTTGTCATTTTGAATAGATGATAAGTTTACATTTGTTAGCTTTAATCTCTAATACACATACACTTGTCTTTATGAATTAAATTAATAAATATGTTTAATTAAAGTTAAATAAATATTAAACATTGTTAATTAAATCTTATACATAATTATGTTATCTAAATAATTCTCTAAAGAATAAAGCAAAGCATTATAACAATATACAAGTAATTCATTTTGAAAAGAAACTTTTTAAAACAAATTTATAAAAGAGTTTGTAACATTTTTTAATATACAACTTGAATTAAAAATTAAATTTAAACTAATTAAAACATTTATCTCTTATTTAAAACCATATAGTATTTTATTAAATATTTTTGAAAAGCTCAAATTAAAAATAAATCACCATTTCTATTTTCAAAACATACTAAAATTATACTATACTAACTTAACTAAAACAACTTGTCTATTTAAAATATATACATAAATACATATACATTATTAAATAGAAAACAATTTATTAACTTATCTAAAATAATTTCACAAATTAAAAATTTAAATAAAGAAGATTATTTAAATCAAATCAAATTTGTTAACAAAATTTATCAATTCAATATAAATTTAAACCCAGATTATTAAATTTATATTGTCCAAAATTCCGGGTCGTTACATTAAGGCTAGGATAAACACTAGAGGAGAGGTGAAGAGTGTTTCAAGGAATTACTAAATCCTTTTGAATTTTTATTAATTTGAACACAAATGTATGCAATATTCAGATGCATATATGATCACAGAATCAAACACAGACGCAAAAATAAAGTAAAAGCAGTGAAGGAAAGAACACACCGGATTTTATACTGGTTCGGAGTTACCCTACATCCAGTCCCGCACACAAGTACAGATTTCCTTTCAAAAGCAATTATACAATTACACCCTTGGTTTCAAGGCTACGAGGTACACCCTCCAGATTCACAATCCTCTGGATAGAGATACTTGATTTCATGAGCAATAAGTTCACCCAATTGATTTCCAAGGCTACAATCACACTTTTTCTCGCTTGATTGATTTCCAAGGCCACAATCGCACCTTTTCTTGTTTAATTGATTACAAAGAAGCCTATAACTCTGAATAGCACTGAGGATCTTGTTGAGATAGTGATAGAGAATCAAACCAGAGATAATTTAGTTATATTCAATGTTGATTTCGGCAGAGTAATGGTAGGAATATGTATGAGAAAATGTGGAAGAAGAAGAGAAATGAAAACCAGAAAATATAAATGAAAATTCGTTGAAAACAACCCATATTTATAGAAGAACAACAACCATGTCCATTCGTGAAGAGATATGACGAATAGACACTTCTTTTGAAATTTAAATTTTGAAATTAACTGACACTATGTCGACATGGGTATATTGAGCATGTCGACATCCCAAAGGAAATTTTGGTGTTTTGTTTTTCTTTGAAAATAACTTTTATCTTATATTAAAACTATTTTAAACTTTTATAAATATACTTAAATATAGTTAAAATGCATAATTAAATATAGAGAATAATATTTTGGTGTATATAAAATTTTACTATAATTTTATATTTAAATCTGAGTATAAATATTAAAAGTTAAATATATTATTATTAAAAGATAGTTTAAAACTAAGGATAATTTGATTTTGAAGATAAAGATTCTTTTGAGGCTAAAAATATTTAAAACCAGGATAGATATTTTTGATTATTTTAGAAGGAAGGTTTTGAAATCATTTTGAAAACAAGATATAATTTTGTAAAAACATTTGAATAAAAGTTAGTGGATACAAAACAATGTTCCATTAGACTTTTCGTAAATTCCTTCCTATTTAGGGTTCCATCCCTTTAACAGGCTCGAAGTGGATTCCATTCCACGAATAAATTAGATTTTAAGATGCCAGTGCTTTTCTACGAGTTTTAACAAAATTTCCTAATAAAATTACTTGAAATCTTGAACTCTTGATAATCTTGATACTCATTAGTCTTCAATCTTGATATCTTGAATCTATATACTGTACGGTCTTCATTTTTTGGTACCTGCATGGTTAAATCCTGCATATACATATATTTCTAAACTATAATGTTAGTATTTATATTTTATAATCCTATTCTAAGGTTGTTGTCATCAAAAATATCATCTCAGGGACTAACAATCTTCCCCCTTTTGATGATGACAACCTTTGTTTATAAAATATTACTTCTATCTTAATAACTCCCCCTTAATCTATGCCTAACAATCCTATTTTATATTTCAACCCCTTTGTCATCAACAAAAACCATCCTAAAATCATAAAACTATACCACTCCCCCTTAAACTAATACTAGAACAAAGTATAGTAAATGGAATGTGAAAGACATTAACATATTTATATTATAATTATTCAACACATAAATATGTATAAGTATATTTCAAACAATCCAATCAACACGCATATCATATCCAATCATGTCAAACAATCAAACAAATCAATCAAGTCAAACAAGTCAATCAAGTCAAACAAGTCAATCAAGTCGATCAAGTCAAAAAAGTCAATCTAGCCAAACAAGTCAATCAAAACATACCAAACAAATCAAAAACTAATCATCCTAAATTATAAGACAATACTACAAACTCCCCCTAAGTAAAATACACTTGTTATGTATACATGTATGCAATATGTAGTTTGTAAAGCAGTATGAAATGTATGATATATGCAACGTAACATGAGATGATATGTAGAATGAAGTGCAACTTATGATGCAAATGATTATGATATTTCATGGATTGTAATTCATGATGTAACATGTAATGAAATGTGATATGAAATAGGATGCACAATGATATGTAATATGAAATAAAATGATAGCAAAGTAAAAATAATAATATGTAGAATGATATGATGATATATACTATGGTAAAAGATTCAGATTATAAGATAAGCATGAGTGATAAGAAGCACATATATATGTATGTATACATATGTCAAACAATTTATTATAAATCACTTCAACCAAACAAAGGTAATACACACCAATTATTAGACTTAGGATAAGGAAACTAATGAATGTGACTGAAAGAGTAGTAAAGACAAGAGTTTAAAGGTAATAAATGGTATTAAAACTATAACATATTCATGAAAGGTAGTAATCAAACTCAATATCAAAATCTAATTGCTAAGAAATATGAATTTAAAGTATATATATGATCAAATATGGTTTTTATAAAAATTAATAGCCTACTTATTTAATTTATTTAAGATATGAAAGAATCCAAACTTCCATTTTTATAGAATACTTGACTTATTAATTAAAACCTTAAATATTTTTAAAGATGTTTAAACATCTTTAAAAAATATCATAATGAAATATTAAATAAAATAATAAAGATTGAAAAACTAAAATAAACATGTGTTATATTAAAGGTTCTTACATTAAAAAATTTAATTAATTATTAAAAAATATTTAAGCATGAAATTAATTTTAAAATATTCTAATATAAGTTAGAAAATAACTCTAAAAAGAATAGAGAAAAATACTTAATTTAAATATTATTTTTACATAGTTTAAAGTTTCAAATTGAAAAGACAGCATTTACAGAATGCTGTAAAAAAAATTGCAGTAAAATATATTCAAAACATTTTAAACAGAAACTGCAGCATTTACCAAATGCTGTGAAATGTTTCTAAAAACTACAATGTTTCAAAGCACAGAGATGCTATAATAACGAATTTGCAGCACTTAAGAAACGTTCCAGAAGAAAAGACAGCATTTCAAATATACTATCTATTGTTCTGGGCCTGATTTTAACATGATTTTGCACTAATTTTACGACAAGATATTGACATTTAAATAATTGATTTTTTACCCAATTTTTATAGTATTTAATTAACATAAAAAATAATGAGAAAACTGTGTAAAGACACTTGGCATTATGCATGTAAAAATGCTTTTCTACTTAGTATAGTTGTAATAAATTAGTAGTAAGATTTTATTTGAAAGAAAACACATTTTAAAAAAAAACCTTTGAAAAAAATTTAAACTGGTATATCGGAATTTATACTATGGTGTTTCGATATATGGATCAAAATATCAAAACTTATAAAAGAGATAAATTTCTAAATCTAACTAAATGCATAAATATATATTCCTAAATGCAACAATAAAGATGAAATAATAGCAAAGCATACCAATTTTTGCACTCCCCTATATTTCTAACTTTGTTTTTCTTCCATTACCATGAAACACACATTTATATCTTTCAGTATTTGACGACGAGATCTGTTCTATTGCGACGGGCTCGTTTTTCTGATCAGCGTAATATGTTCATTTGCTAAATTTGAAGAACGTATGAGAAAGATACAGATGATTTAGTAGATTGACCAACTTGACGCCAAAACTTTGAATTTGAATTTTGAATGAATGTACACTTCAACCACTATAAGTAGGCCCAACAGTCACCACTTTTCATAAAAGTTTCTCTTCTTCTTCTTCCCGTTTTTCTATTTACCATCAAACTTCTAGAAGGCATATCTCCTTCGTTTGCTAACGAAATTGGATGAAATCAGCGGAAAATCGAATAGGAAGGCAAGGGCTACGATCGAGTAATAGTTTGGTGATGAATTTGGACAGTATTGTGGTGCAACAGGCCATATCAGTAAGAGAAATGTAGAAAATCTCGTACACAATTTTTCAGTTTTGGATAGCCAACTTCAAACTGTTATATCTCACTCAATTTTGATCGGAATTAGAAGATCCACCCATCAAAACAACCGTGAGAACAAGGAATACAATCTGAAAAAGGAGTTGGGGGTAAAATACTCAAATTTTCAGACGAAATTTGAAGAATTCCATTGGCAGTTTGATTTCTTTTTATCTTTGTTCACCAAAATATCATTTGACCATAACATGGTCATTTCATGACGGATTCGCATTAAACCAGTGGCATTGCGAAAGCAGATGGAGAGAAGTACAGTATCAAGTCAAGTTGTAGATGAGAACCAAAAGTTTTATAACGATCTGGTACCTATTTCATTGTCGATTGCCATTATATATCCATTTGTTCTTCTTGATCGATGAATGATTATCTGGTATCTTTTAACCAATGATTATTAAACTTAACTCTTCTCCTGCAAAACAACATAACTTTATAAAGAATCAAGTGACTTTTCAAAATAACTAAATATAGTTTTAAACAACAATATCATGATGATTCTATGACATATTCATATGAAAATAGTGTTAATAATTTTATAAAAAAATTTCCATTTTAAAATTTTCAAAATTCAGATTATGAAAACTTTTGAAAACCTTGCTCTGATACCAAATGTGAGAAATGCGAATTACAGATCTTAAGGCTAGGATAAACACTAGAGGAGGGTGAATAGTGTTTTAAGGAATTATTAAATCTTTTGAATTTTTATTAATTTGAACAAAAATGTATGCAATGTTCAGACACAGATATGATCACAGAATCAAATACATATGCAAAAATAAAGTAAAAACAGTAATGGAAAGAACACATCAGATTTTATACTGGTTCAGAGCTACCCTACATCCAGTCCCGCACACAAGTACGGATTTCCTTTCAAAAGCAATTGTACAATTACACCCTCGATTTCAAAGCTACGAGCTACACCCCCTAGATTCACAATCCTCTGGATACAGATACTTGATTTCGTGGGCAACAAGTTCACCTAATTGATTTCCAAGGCTATAATCACACCTTTTCTCGCTTGATTGATTTCCAAGGCCACAATCACACCTTTTCTCATTTAATTGATTACAAAGAAGCCTATAACTCTTAATAGCACCGAGGATATTGTTGAGATAGTGATAGAGAATCAAACCAGAGATAATCTAGTTAGATTCAATGTTGATTTCGATAGAGTAATGGCAGGAATATGTATAAAGAAATGTGGAAAAGAAGAGAAATGAAAAACAGAAAATATGAATGAAAATTCGTTGAAAACAACCCCTATTTATAAAAGAACAACAGCCATGCCCATCCGTGAAGAGATATGACGAATAGACACTTCTTTTGAAATTTAAAATTTGAAATTAACTGACATTATGTCGACATGGGTATATTGAGCATGTTGACATTCCAAAGGAAATTTTGGTGTTTCATTTTTCTTTGAAAATAACTTTTATCTCATATTAAACTATTTTAAACTTTTATAATTATACTTAAATATAGTTAAAATACATAAATAAATATAGAGAATAATATTTTGGTATATATAAAATTTTACTATAATTTTATATTTAAATCTAAGTATGAATATTAAAATTTAAATATATTATTATTAAAAGATAGTTTATAACTAAGGATAATTTGATTTTGAAGATAAAGATAATTTTGAGGCTAAAAATATTTAAAACCAGGATAGATATTTTTGATTCTTTTAAAAGGAAGGTTTTGAAATCATTTTGAAAACAAGATATAATTTTGTAAAAACATTTTGAATAAAAGTTAGTGGATACAAAACAATGTTCCACTAGATTTTTCGTAGGTTCCATCCTACTTTGGGTTCCATCCCTTTAACGGGCTCGAAGTGGATTCCATTCCACGAATAAATTGTATTTTAATATGCCGGTGCTTTTTTAAGAGTTTTAACAAAATTTCCTAATAAAATTACTTGAAATCTTGAACTTTTGATAATCTTGATACTCATGAGTCTTCAATCTTGATATCTTGAATCTCTATACTAAACAGTCTTCATTCTTTGGTACCTGCATGGTTAAATCCTGCATATACATATATTTCTAAACTATAATGTTAGTATTTATATTTTATAATCCTATTTTAAGGTTGTTGTCATCAAAACTATCATCTCACGGACTAACATCCCCGGTCTCTAACCAACATACGAGAGACTTGCATTATCTTCCATACAAAACTTCAAAGGGTGTCATCCCAATACTAGTCTGATAACTATTGTTATACAAGAACTCGAATAGATGAGGATGGTTCTCCCATGATCCCCTGAAATCCAATATGCAAGCTCTTTACAAATCCTCCAAGACTTTGTTAACTCTTTATGTTTTCTCATCAGTCTGTGGATGGTAAGCGGTACGCATGTTTAGCTTGGTTCCTAATGCTTCCTATAGACTTTTCCAAAACTCACTGGCAATTAAAGAATCTCTATCACTGACAATAAAACTAGGAATCCCATGCAGTCTAAGTACATTCCTTATAAATATCGTCGCCAAAATTGGCGCTGCCCTACTTGACTTTGTCGGAATGAAATGGGCACTCTTAGTCAGTCTATCTACTATGACTCGTATGCTTTCGTTTCCTCTACTAGACCTTGACAAACCATCAATAAAATTCATAGAGATGGAATCCCATTTCCATAGTGGAATTTCTAAAGGTTGAAGCAATATACTAAGCTTCTGGTGTCCAGCCTTTGCCTGTTGGCAATTCAAGCACTGTTTAACACACAAAGCAAATGTCCCCTTTCATACCTTCCTAAAAGAAACTCCTCTTCATATTCTGATACATCTTCGTTCCTCCTGGATAGATAACGAACTTCGAACGATGGCCCTCATCCAAAACTTCCTTCCTCATGTCTTCTACATTCGAAACACACAACCTTCATTTTCTCCTCAACCACCCATTTTGGTCAAGACTAAAATCCTTTAGGTCATCGCTCTCCATTCCTTCCCTCAACCTTTTGATATATTCAGCCAAAATTGGATCCTCCTTCTATTTAGAAGCTATCTTCTCAATCATTACTGGTCGAACTTCAAAACAAGACAACATAGCACTTCCTGCACATGAACCTGCCTCGGATCTAGACTGCACACTACAAGCTAATAATGCTTCCTAATCTTTCCACTCGGCAATAAAAGCCAACACTGCATTATGATGTTTTTGGTTGAGTGCATCTGCTACCTTGTTTCCTTTTCCAGGTGTGTACTCAATTCCAAAATCATAAGTAGGAATAAACTCCAACCATATCTGCTGTCTCATGTTCAGCTCCTTCTAAGAGAACAGTACTTCAACTACTTATGATCAGTGTAAAGCTCAAATTGCCCTCCCAAAAGATAATGCCTCCGTACCTTCAAAGAAAATATAATGGCAGCTAACTCCAAATCATGCGTTTGATACTTAACTTCATGTGGTCTGAGCTGTCTAGAAGCATAAGCAATTACTTTACCTCTTTGTATCAACAGAGCTCCTAATTTAGTTCCACACACATCATTATAAACAACCAAATCTTGATTCCCCTCCGGAACCACTAACACTGATGCATGAGTCAATAAGTGTTTCAAGCTCTAAACTTTTTCCTCACACTTATCAGTTCGTACAAACTTCACATCTTTTCGCGTAAGCTTAGTAATCAATGTAGCTATCTGCGAAAAATCCTTTATAAACCATTGGTAATATCTTGCCAATCCAAGGAAGCTCTTAATCTCGGTCATCGTCTCGGGTCTCTTTCAATTATTCACTTCCTCAATCTTAGTCGGATCTTCAGACAACCCTTTCTTGGTAACGACATGACCAAGAAACTTCACCTTCCTCTTCCAAAAATGACATTTCGAAAACTTAACCTTCAACTAATGCTCCCTAAACGTTTCGAGCACAACTCCAAGTTGAACATCATGCTCCTTCTCATCCTTAGATTATTTTAAATTTCATCGATAAAAACCAATATAAATCTCTCTAAGTGCCCTTGGAAAATCCTATTCATCAGATGCACAAAGAATGCCGGCGCATTTGTTTGTCCGAATAGCATAACTAACCATTCGTACGATCCGTACCTTGTTCTAAACACTGTCAAAGGAATGCTATCCTCTACCACTCTGAGCTGATGAAATCCCGCCGCCAAATCCAGCTGAGAGAATACCTTGGCTCCACTTAACTAATCAAACAAATCATCAATTCTCGGCAATAGATATCGATTCTTTATCATCTTCTCATTTATCTTACGAAAGTCGATACATAGCCTCAACGATATGTTCGGCTTCTTTGTTAATAAAATGGCAGCCCCCCATGGTGAACTACTTGGTCAGATAGAACTCTTACCTTTCAAATCTACCAACTGCACCTTTAAATCTCTCATCCCAGTTGGTGTCATCCTACTTGGCTGCCTACTCACCAGCTCTTCTCCAGGCACCAAATCAATCCTAAACTCTATGGCCCGTTTCGATGGCAGTCAACTACCGGCACAAATACATTAGCAAATTCTCTAACCACAGAGAGTCGATGCAACTCATCCTCCAACTCCATAATACCAAATAAAGCATTCACTTCACAACTAGGTTTCTTTATGGTATAAGTTATCCGGTCACTATAATCTGGGTGACTAAGCGATATTTTCCTATCATGGAAAAATATCATAGCATCATATTTACTTAATCAATCCATCCCACGCATAATCCCAAATCCCACAAATCCAAACATATGCAAACAGCAATCAGAAGTATGGCCTAACAAATCAAATTCTAAATGGTCACACCTCATCCCAAGTGTTGCATACCCTCATATTGGATTTGCAACTTTTAAGGAAGTAACTAAGTTTAAGGGTTCTAGTTTAAGCCATCTACCAAACATCGAGAAATAAAAGAATGATATACTCCAGTATTAAATAGAACACCAAAAGACATACTGTGAATCTGTAGCGAGCCCCAAAATAGCCTTCCCTTTTTCCTGTACAATTGGTCTTGAGGTTGTGGGCTCCAAAGCATAAACTTGCCCTCCTCCTTCTCTTACAGGCTCTGGGCACTTGTTCTTGTAATGATCAATCTAATCACAATAAACATCTAACATTCTTCTTCCCACTGGCCTCTTTTCTTTACCGGTTTGACGCTCATTAGCATAGTGTCCCTTCTTGTCACATTTGTAGCAAACCACTTTAGCCTTTCCATTCTTCAATGCTCCCCCTTTCTGAGCACTCTTTTTCTAAAAAAAACTTCCTTTTCTGGCCTTGTCTAATCTAGGCCTCCTTCATCTTCTTCCTCAAGCAAGCCAACGCCTCTTCTTTCCTTAATGCCATTTCAACTACTACATAACTGGGATCTCTCAACTGCGGTAAAGTGGGACTTATCAACTCTGGTCCCATGCCCCTTATATAATTTTCATTCATCTTGATCACGGTGTCTATCAAAGCATACCCGTATCGGGCCAACACCTCAAACATCCTCGCATACTCCAAGACGGACATGTCTCCTTGTACCAACTCTGCAAACTTGTTCACTAAAGCCAACTGTGCCATTACAGACATATATCTTTCTAAAAAACATCTCCTAAACTCCTCCCAAGTTATGGTTTCCTCATCGGCTTTAGCTGTAATAGTATTCCACCAGAATAGAGCACCTCCTTGCACCTGCCTTAAAGCCAATCTCCTCTTCTATGCATTATTCAATCCAAAGGCGGCAAAAAATTTCTTGCAATGCAGTAGCCAATTTTCCACCTCGATCGCATCTTCAGTACCAATAAACGGCTTCCCTGCAAGCCTGATGTAATCCCTACTCAGGTTAGCATATTGATTAACCATCGAAACTTCCTGCGCTCCATCTTTAATAGCATTACCTACGACAACTCCGGCTGCTATTCCAGCTTGCATCATGTTTGAAAAGAACCGATATATTTCTCCCATCCGGGAAACTCCTGCACCAATAGTTCCAGCTTATGCCTAACTGGGACCTCTCCTAATACTTGTTCGAGCATTCCATTGGTGGTGGTGCTATCTCCTCCAAGATTTACTCTGCCTCTTCTTCCTTACATATTTGTATTCAAACCTTGGGTGATACACATAAATAGCCTAATTAAGATAGGAGTGTAAAGAGATAGTGTACACTTATATATATATAGCAAATACATGTACGTTACTACAACGTTATCCCATACCCCGATCTTAACTCTAATTTTTAAGGAATATGTTTTCAAAAATCATTTTTAGTTAAAGTATTTCATAAACCATGCTCTAATACCAAGCTATAACATCCCATATCTAGAAGCCCAAAACTAAGCCCTATAGATGCTGTAGTCATATATGGTATTAGCTTGCGACAACTAAATACGGCGATGTTAATGGTATCAATAATATCAGAAGCACTTGAATATGAAACAAAACACATATTTCAAAACAACTTTTACTTCATTACATTTAAAAATATGTTCCATATTCAACTTACATAATCCCTATACGTTCCCAAGCACAAATAAAATATACTTAATAAAAAATATGTCGAGAGCGGTTTATGAAGATACCCCCTTGGATGATCATAGTCATATGGTCATAATAGACCTAATACAAACATAGCGGAAATACAAAAAAACATCACAAGAATGCATATCCTAAGTAGTTATCGGTTTCCTCTTACATGCCTCCGCTAGCTTATTCATCAATATTCTAAAACCTGGAAAGAAAACCTTAACGCCTCAGCCTACTCAAGACAATTTTGAGCACCTTAGATTTTAAGGGGAAAACATAAACTTTGAGTCAGACGTAAAGCCTGGTGTGAGTAATATTATACATCCCGAAATAATTATGTTAAGTGAGACCACATCGCTTAATGGAATGATTTTCCCTTCACTGATACCCTTTTAAAACATATCTTTTCAAAACCTTTCATAAAACCATATATCATGCTCCTGCATCCACAATGGTTAAATACCTTAAAAACAATCTTTATTAAACATACATAAATATCAGGTAATAATGAACTATCTATTAAAACACAAAAGTTTGTACGGATAACTTTTAACCTTTGGCTGACTCGGGCCTACTAGACAATATAATAAATATTAACCTATAAGCAGTTCGATCATCTTCTTCTGGATTATCTATCATTAAATATCTATTAAACATTTCACATCTGGACGGTCAGTCCTTAACTATATGTTAAATACTTCAGTTTTGGACGGACTGTCCCTAACTTAATCATCTCCCAGGTCTTCCCAATCCTAATGGTTATTCGGGCTCACCAATAACCTATTTGTATACAAACATTTATTCCTTTCGATGTGTAGCCATAATTTTAATTTACTGTTGACAATACCCTACATACTAGAATTTTGGACAATAGTTAGCTGGGGATAATAGCTAATGTATAAGGCGCGACTCCATACTAGTCTCATCTGGTTATCTATTATCTGAGTCATTTTCACTTAAGATTCCCTTCCCATAATTTTCCTTGAAAACATTTTAAAAATGATTGAAACTATTAAATGAAACTTGAGTGAGGAAAAATATACTTAGTCTTTATGCTTTACTCAAATCATATTACCATGTCATATATATATATATATATATATATATATATTCCTTACTCAAACTTTAGTTGATGAAAACCTTTAAACATTTGAAAATATCTCTTTCCAAAACTAAGTGAAAACCTTTTAATTATATAGGCCAATATGCTAAAAACTTACCTTCTAAAACCACTCAACAAACCTTTCCAAACCATTGAAAAGTAAATCTTTCGAAAGCAATGAAACTTTAGACATCCTTTTTTAAAATTTCTTTAAAACATTGCCTTAGAAAACCTTGGAAAACCTTCCATTTAATCCTTTCAAATCCATTGAATTAAACCTTTCAAAATCATTCAACTAAAAACCTTTCGAAACCATTCAATAAACCTTTCGAAACCATTGAACTACACCTTTCGAAACCATTGAACTAAACCTTTCAAAATCATTCAACTAAAACCTTTCGAAGTCATTCACTAAAACCTTTCGAAACTATTGAACTTAAACCTTTTGAAGTCACTCATAAAAGCTTTCAAAATCATTCAACTAAAACCTTTCGAAGTCATTCACTAAAAACTTTCAAAACTATTGAACTTAATCCTTGTTAACGCTTAAAATTGAACGCTAACACCCCGGTGTATGTAGAGATTAAGTGAAAGCACCACCCATGAACACGGGAATTAGAAACAAGTAGAAAAGTCACAGAGAAAGCAGTAAAAGACAACAGTTTTATAGTGGTTCGGCTTCAGGTTTAGCCTACTTCCACTTTAATCTTCTTTATTGCTGAATCAATTACAACTTTACAACAATCTTTGATTACAACACTGATGGGACAAATAACTAGAACTCCAATGTAGAAGAAGTCTTTGAATCCATGCTGATTGCGTTAGATTTCCTCTTGAAGTTTGTTGAGATGCCTTTCGTGTTTGAAGTGTCGAGTGAGTCGAGAATTCAGCAGAGTATCGGTTGCAGAAATGAACCGAAAGATCCCCTGAATGTTGGAGCTTGCGCCGTATTTATAGGGAATTCCTGGACATAGGTCGTAGGTCGTTCGGCGACCTATGGTAGGTCGTAACCCTCGTGCGACCTAACAGATACGAGCTTTGGTTCAAGTAGGTTGCACTCCGTCCTCCCCCAACGGGTTAGCAGTAGAGCGCAACCTAGTATAGGTCGTAGGTCGTTGGGTCATTATGTTGAGCATATTGCTAAGTCGCTCCCCTTCTTGACTTGCTAGGTCGCGTATACCTTTAGGTCGCTAGGTCACTAAGTCCATTTAGCAACTAGGTCGTTTAACTTGCTGAGCCGCTTTATGTGTTAGGTCGCTTACTTCCTTAGGTAGTTAGGTCGCGCCTTCACATAAGTTGTTAACTCATTGAGTCATAGGTCGTTGGACCATCTAATTCTTTAGGTCGCTGGGCCGCTTAGCAATAGGTCGCTAGGTCGCGATACCTTTAGGTCCTGCACCTCGTTAGGTCGTAATGCTTGCTGCACCATTAGGTCGCTGGGTCGCTGAATAAATGAGGAGTTAACAATCCTTTTGAAGACTTACTGGTTTCAATTTAAAATAAGTGGAAATCCTTCTTTTAAAACCTTTCGAAGTCATTGAAAGAAACCTTTCATCTAAGTCGAAAGCTCTCCTTCAAAAGCTTGGTTATGCTTCAATTAAAAACAAGGGTAAATCACCTAAGTCGAAAGCTTCCTTTCGAAAGCATTGGAAGAAGTGGCTGGTCGTAAAAACAAGTAAACCTTTCGCCTTTGTTGAAAGGTTCAAAATAAAACATTTGTAAAGTGGCAGTAATGCTTCGACTGTGTCAAAAGGTTTCAAAGTAAAATAGTGTTAAAACAGCTGTAATCTTTCGACTGTGTTGGAAGGTTTAAAACCTTTATAGTTGACCTGGTCGAAAGAAACCTAGTCGAAAGCTCTTGTTCGAAAGCAAAGCAGGTGAAAGCTTTTAGTTTATAATCAAACATACCCTAACCACTTTGGCCATCAACCTTTCGACTTAGAACCCTTCAACTCTACCAAGTAGCTTGATACCATATGCGTTGGTTTTACCTTGTTGAAAGCTTTGAACCTCTTGATCTTATCGGAAGGTCTGGGTCGGAAGGTTTATTGCCGTAAATGCCGAAACATGTAAAAATGTGATTTCTTTATTTTTAATTTAAAAATGAAATATTTTCAATTAATGCCTTTGTTTGTCAAATTCTCATTAGTCAACATTTACTTTTTAGAAATGTGCTACCACTATTTTTTGAAATTAAATAATCATTTTATTTTACGAAATGCCCATTCTCCTTAATTAAATATATAAAACACTTAAGTCTTATACCTTAAATAATTTTATATATTCATCAAAACACTTAGGAAAAATCTGGAAAAATTGTAGAAAATCTATTGTAATATGTTTTCTAACATATAAAAATTTTCAAACCCAAACAATCATTATTTTAGCTGTAAATAGTTTATAACCCACTAAACAATTTCCTTCACTAGAAAATTACGAGAAAATTCATATTAATTCAGAAGATTATAAAGATCGAAACTCATCTCTAAAATATCATTTCTGATCTATTTTTAAATTTTCAAGGCATTTGGGTGTCATTAAATAGGGTTTTTATGCCAAACATATCATAAAAATAACATGGACATATGTAATCCATCAATAACATATATATATATATATATATATATATATATAACTTTAATCATCAGAACAAGGCTTAAATTTGCAAAATCATTTCGGGTCTAATCTTAAAAATGAAAACTATAATATATTGGGATGCAGTAATTATTCACCTTAGCTTTGAGATTATAGATGTGAGATTTGATGTTAATTTAGTTGATTATTTCCCTTCCCTTGAATCCTACCTTTAATCTTCTTCTCGAGAATGATAATGGTGGCTGACCTTACTATTTTTAGTTTGATTAAAATGAAATGAACGTGAGCATTCTATCTCCCAAGGGTTTATGGTATAAGCTCCACCTATTTTCCATATTTCCCTTCTCATGTCCTAACACATTAGCTTATGTTACTTCATTTTACTTTGCACATTAACATGGCATAGCTATCCTTAGCTAATCAATTATCAACTTATTAATCTCCACATTATTTATTTAATTTAACCAATTAATTATTCTAAATAATGTTATAAAAATATGGAGTGTTACATGAACTCTAGCATCCTACATGTAATAAACCTACTTTCCACATTGTTGTAATAAATAATTTTAATTGAAATAAAACGTTTGAATTCAGCTTATGGATAAGTTTACTCTTTAATATAGAATTTATTGAGGTTTAACGATAAATGTATTTTCAATCTAATAAATTAAATTGATTCTTTTGGAAAATATATTGAATTTAAAAATATTCAAATGAATATAATTTTTTTTATCATGTAAATGATTTCATATGGTTTAAATATATAAAAAGAGATTTTGTTTCATATTAATAAAATCAACGAGGATAAAATAACTATCGAATTTAAATAGTTTTTGTAAATCCATCGTAGTATATTTATGCAAGTAGTAATTTCAATTAATGGGAAAATATATTAATAAATATTTGACAGAGTGTTTATGTATGTAAATAAATTAGAGAAATGGAAATTTTAATTCTATAAGGACGCATTTGTAGAATAATTGTTCTAGGCTATCCCTTAACCGTCTCAACCATTCTAGATCTTTCTTTGTGGCACTTAACCTACTCCAAGCCTAAACCATTCTTCTGTCTCAACCATAAACCCTCCAAATTAGCTTTGTCCCTTCGAGAAAATATAAAAATAACACAAGCAAAAGAAGAAGAAAAAGAACGACGCTAGTAGGAGGTTGTAGAGGGTTGGACGAGTCTAGAGGTTAGTGGTTCTAAGGAAGGGCATGTGTGGGAGGTCCTTTATTTGTGGTTAGACATGTGTCATGACGATGGCGACGACTGCTAATGGTGGCTGGCAAACTTATGTAGTTGGCGATTGAGGATTTTTTTTTAAAATAATGGGTTTAGTGGATAATTAACAATAAAGCAGTTGACTATAAAGGGTTGAGAAAATTAGCTAGGGCATCAAATAATGGGTTTGATTGTGATAATTGTTAGTGAGTGTTGGTAGGAGGAAAGCTCTTACTTCTAGTGAGTTTGCTCATTTACATCTATGTTCTAAATTAAAATATTTCATTTGCATGCCTTAGTATAATTGATGTTGGTAGAATTCAGTTAATACCATTGTTCTTTTTATTATAATAATTGGTTGGTTTATTAGTAGACGATGCAATTGCTATGGACAATATTATTGATTGGTTGTATGCAATGCATTATTTGATAGTCGTATAGATATAAGTAGATTTGTTATCGAAATTGATTAATTGGGGAAATCGTGCTCCAAATTTTTTGAATATATATATATATATTTTAGTTTGAAGTATACATTATGTTTTTAAAGAAAATATTTAAAATTTGATTACATAAATTATTTTATAAAATGCAAAGATTTAAAGGGATTTCTTGTGATAAATTTAAATTAGTTGATTTGAAAATAAAGAGGAAAGGAAAATTTTTGAAGTAAATATTTTAAATCTATGAAATTTAGATTACATTTAGAAGTTAAGGTTTTAATTATATTTATATGGAAATAAAGTTTAATGTTAGAAGCTATATTTTATATAATTTATTTTAAATCATTTTAAAGGTATTAAGTCATTTGGTTTAAATTAAAGAAAAGAGAAATAAATTTAAGCCAAATGTTTGTTAGAAGTGTTATATAGAAATTAGTTTTTTGAGAGTTGAAATTATTATATTTGGATTATTATTGAATTTATGGATAGACACTTATTTTGATTGTAAAATTATTTGGATTTAAATTTATATTTCAAAGTAATGAGATTATTTTATTACATTTCAATAAATGTGAAGCTTTGTAAAATAATAAATATAGGAAAAGCAATGTGTTTTGACTGTGGCAAATGTTATTAATGATAATCATTTTTAAGGAAATAAGAAGTTTGAAATTTTTTGTATAATAATAAGGAACTCTTATTTAGAAAATCCTACCGGTATTGTTTTAAAATAAGAAAAACAAAATTTAGTTTGATAAATTAATGCTCAAAAATGGTTTAAAAGAGTTTGGTGGTAAGAAGATTTTAAATACCGATTTTGTAATTTAATATTAAATAATTAATATATTTTGAGCTGAAACCATTTTTAGAAAGAATAATATTATTTAAATTTGGGTTTAAAGGAATTCTTGGATCACAAGCCACATTTATCAATATTCAAAGTGTTAAAATGGGTTTCATATGAAGTGAATTATTTTCATAAAGAAGTTTGTCGATTTTGAAATCAATTGAGGATTTAAAAGAAGAATTTCTTTGTAATTAAATAAGATGCATAGAGTATTGAAGTTTGAAATTTGTTAAAGATTTATGAAGAGAATGAGAATTTTATAATTTAAAAGTACATGGAAATTTTATATGGATGTTTAAAATTTAATAGGAAGATTTTGCAAATGAGAATTATTAATGAAAACCCTTTTAATCAGTAATTGACTGAATAGTGTAAAGTTCTATATAATGAGAAATTTAAGTAAATGGATTTGTAATACCGAATGGTATAGGATGTTTCGTAATACTTTTTTGATTACTCCTACGACTCATTATATGGAACATATGATTATGTTGGATTTTTTCTGTATGTCAATGAATTTGAGTAAATGGAGTTATAATATTGTCTAGTATAGGACATTCAGTAATGTTTCTCTAGTTACCCTTTGGACTTGTTATATAGAATAATATTGTATGAAATTAAGATTGTGAGACAGAATCAGGCTATTTTTCATATTATATTGCTTTTAAGTTTCTTCATTTTCCAGACCTAAAATATTTTTCTGAAATTTAGGATTTTCTTCAGCCATGGGGGAAATCCATTCTCCTCGCAAAAATTAATCTAATCTTCCATTCCTAAGATATCAAGACAGACCATCTGAATCTCACATCAGAAAGCCATGTGATGGTGTCGTCATCGACAACGATGGTTTTCAATTGGTTCAGTCAAGATTGCAAAGAAAGAGTTAGCCCAGGAAGGATCAGGAGTTCTTACAGATCAATAATGGTGTTCTGAAGAGGAAAGAGGGTCAGAAACTGACCAACCCACAACAGAATGATGGAAAACAACTATTGCAAGCAAGAAAGCCGACAACCTTTTCATTAAATAAAGAACAAGGCCATAGAACATGGGCTAATATAGTTACAGAGCAATCGGAGGAACTAAAAGAAGATGAATGTAATCTTGAGACTATTGCACCAATCAAGATTAATAACAAGAAGCATGGTCTGGTTAAAGAGGCAGTCTGCAAAAGTGTAACAACCCGGGATTTTTATCGTCTTGAGCATGAATATTTATTTTTAATATTCAATAATACGGTCTTTTAATCAAAATAAAATCTTATTAAACGAAAATTGTAATAGTCGTTTTAAATCAAGATAATATTTTGAATTTTTCTACATTTTATTTATAAAATAGAAAATTGCTCTAAATTGGGAATTTCTTGCATGTATATTCATAACAACAAAATTTATATGTATAACAAATTCATAAAAAATTAAAAATAAAAATAGTACATTAAAAAGAGTATATAACGTAAAGTGAAGAAGAAGAAAATATATAACTAAAAATATATGATGATGGAAACGAGAAAAATTAAACAAAGTCATTTAAATCTTTCAAAAAAGAGAAATCTTTTACAAATATATTTTAAACAAAAATGTTATCTTCGTACCATAGCAAACTTTTATTTTTTTTGAATTATACATTTTCAAGTATAAAAAGAAATGTGAATATGGAAATTTAAACTATATTTTACTTTACATTATTCTCGAAAATATAGTAGAATTGGCAATCATATTTCAAAAAAAGAAATTATGCTCTTCTTAAATTAATTATAGTAGTATATAACTACATTGAACCCATAGCCTAGGTGTATACAACAGTATACAATATATCATGCCATTTTACATACTGGGTCAAAATTTAAAAGTAAAAATAAATTTGCCTGGTCAAAGAAGAGGTTGGTTAAAAACCATATATCAACTCAAGCCGCCAAGATTTCATTTCAATCTATCAAAAACATTGTACAGCAGCCAAAAATTTTTTTGTGCCCCAAAAATATTGAATATATACATCATTACATCTTTTCAAACATGTATATATAGGTATTTGTGTGTAGCTTAACGGTTTAAAAGCTTGTAAACAAAACTCTGTAAAAACATACAGGTTGTTCTTCTTTCTAAAAAATTCCAAAAACTGGCAAGATTTTTAAGATTTGTAGATCCTAGACTAAGATTCAAGTTGAAGATTTGGAAGGCCTAAGCATGTTTAAGCCGAGGATTTCAATTTGAATTCCTGCAAATGCTTTATGATTACTCTGTCATGTTAACAGAGTTAAAAAATTATATATGTTCTAGTTTTAAAAATCTCTATCTCTCTATTCGATTCAAATTTGCCAATGGTGTAAACTGATACCCCCTTGGATGATCATAGTCATATGGTCATAATAGACCTAATACAAACATAGCGGAAATACAAAAAACATAACAAGAACTGCATATCCTAAGTAGTTATCGGTTTCCTCTTACATGCCTCCGCTAGCTTATTCATCAATATTCTAAAACCTGGAAAGAAAACCTTAACGCCTTAGCCTACTCAAGTCAATTTTGAGCACCTTAGATTTTAAGGGGAAAACATAAACTTTGAGTCAGACGTAAAGCCTGGTGTGAGTAATATTATACATCCCGAAATAATTATGTTAAGTGGGACCACATCGCTTAATGGAATGGGTTTCCCCTTACTGATACCCTTTTAAAACATATCTTTGCAAAACCTTTCATAAAACCATATATCATGCTCCTGCATCCACAATGGTTAAATACCTTAAAAACAATCTTTATTAAACATACATAAATATCAGGTAATAATGAACTATCTATTAAAACACACAAGTTTTTACGGATAACTTTTAACCTTTGGCTGACTCGGGCCTACTAGACAATATAATAAATATTAACCTAACAGCAGTTCGATAATCTTCTTCTGGATTATCTATCATTAAATATCTGTTAAACATTTCACATCTGGACGGTCAGTCCTTAACTATCTGTTAAATACTTCAGTTTTGGACGGACTGTCCCTAACTTAATCATCTCCCAGGTCTTCCCAATCCTAATGGTTATTCGGGCTCACCAATAACCTATTTGTATACAAACATTTATTCCTTTCGATGTGTAGCCATAATTTTAATTTACTGGTGACAATGCCCTACATACTAGAATTTTGGACAATAGTTAGCTGGGGATAATAGCTAATGTATAAGGCGCGACTCCATACTAGTCTCATCTGGTTATCTATTATCTGAGTCATTTTCACTTAAGATTCCCTTCCCATAATTTTCCTTGAAAACATTTTAAAAATGATTGAAACTATTAAAAGAAACTTGAGCGAGGAAAAATATATTTAGTCTTTATGCTTTACTCAAATCATATTACCATGTCATATATATATATATATATATATATATATATATTCCTTACTCAAACTTTAGTTGATGAAAACCTTTAAACATTTGAAAATATCTCTTTCCAAAACTAAGTGAAAACCTTTTAATTATATAGGCCAATATGCTAAAAACTTACCTTCTAAAACCACTCAACAAACCTTTCCAAACCATTGAAAAGTAAATCTTTCGAAAGCAATGAAACTTTAGACATCCTTTTTTAAAATTTCTTTAAAACATTGCCTTAGAAAAACCTTGGAAAACCTTCCATTTAATCCTTTCGAATCCATTGAATTAAACCTTTCAAAATCATTCAACTAAAAACCTTTCGAAACCATTCAATAAACCTTTCGAAACCATTGAACTAAACCTTTCGAAACCATTGAACTAAACCTTTCAAAATCATTCAACTAAAACCTTTCGAAGTCATTCACTAAAATCTTTTGAAACTATTGAACTTAAACCTTTTGAAGTCACTCATAAAAGCTTTCAAAATCATTTAACTAAAACCTTTCGAAGTCATTCACTAAAAACTTTCAAAACTATTGAACTTAATCCTTGTTAACGCTTAAAATTAACCGCTAACACCCCGGTCTATGTAGAGATTAAGTGAAAGCACCACCCGTGAACACGGGAATTAGAAACAAGTAGAAATGTCACAGAGAAAGCAGTAAAAGACAACAGTTTTATAGTGGTTCGGCTTCAGGTTAAGCCTACGTCCACTTTAATCTTCTTTATTGCTGAATCAATTACAACTTTACAACAATCTTGATTACAACACTGATGAGACAAATAACTAGAACTCCAATGTAGAAGAAGTCTTTGAATCCATGCTGATTGCATTAGATTTCCTCTTGAAGTTTGTTCAGATGCCTTTCGTGTTTGAAGTGTCGAGTGAGTCGAGAATTTAGCAGAGTATCGGTGTTCCAGAAATGAACCGAAAGATCCCCTGAATGTTGGAGCTAGCGCCGTATTTATAGGGAATTCCTGGACATAGGTCGTAGGTCGTTCGGCGACCTATGATAGGTCGTAACCCTCGTGCGACCTAACAGATATGAGCTTTGGTTCAAATAGGTTGCACTCCGTCCACCCCCAACGGGTTAACAGTAGAGCGCAACCTAGTATAGGTCATAGGTCGTTGGGTCATTATGTTGAGCATATTGCTAAGTCGCTCCCCTTCTTGACTTGCTAGGTCGCGTATACCTTTAGGTCGCTAGGTCACTCAGTCCATTTAGCAACTAGGTCGTTTAACTTGCTGAGCCGCTTTATGTGTTAGGTCGCTTACTTCCTTAGGTAGTTAGGTCGCGCCTTCACATAAGTTGTTAACTCATTGAGTCATAGGTCGTTGGACCATCTAATTCTTTAGGTCGCTGGGCCGCTTAGCAATAGGTCGCTAGGTCGCGATACCTTTAGGTCCTGTACCTCGTTAGGTCGTAATGCTTGCTGCACCATTAGGTCGCTGGGTCGCTGAATAAATGAGGAGTTAACAATCCTTTTGAAGACTTACTGGTTTCAATTTAAAATAAGTGGAAATCCTTCTTTTAAAACCTTTCGAAGTCATTGAAAGAAACCTTTCATCTAAGTCGAAAGCTCTCCTTCAAAAGCTTGGTTATGCTTCAATTAAAAACAAGGGTAAATCACCTAAGTCGAAAGCTTCCTTTCGAAAGCATTGGAAGAAGTGGCTGGTCGTAAAAACAAGTAAACCTTTCGCCTTTGTTGAAAGGTTCAAAATAAAACATTTGTAAAGTGGCAGTAATGCTTCGACTGTGTCAAAAGGTTTCAAAGTAAAATAGTGTTAAAACAGCTGTAATCTTTCGACTGTGTTGGAAGGTTTAAAACCTTTATAGTTGACCTGGTCGAAAGAAACCTAGTCGAAAGCTCTTGTTCGAAAGCAAAGCAGGTGAAAGCTTTTGGTTTATAATCAAACACACCCTAACCACTTTGGCCATCAACCTTTCGATTTAGAACCCTTCGACTCTACCAAGTAGCTTGATACCATATGCGTTGGTTTTACCTTGTTGAAAGCTTTGAACCTCTTGACCTTATCGGAAGGTCTGGGTCGGAAGGTTTATTGCCGTAAATGCCGAAACATGTAAAAATGTGATTTCTTTATTTTTAATTTAAAAATGAAATATTTTCAACTAATGCCTTTGTTTGTCAAATTCTCATTAGTCAACATTTAATTTTTAAAAATGTGCTGCCACTATTTTTTGAAATTAAATAATCATTTTATTTTACGAAATGCCCATTCTCCTTAATTAAATATATAAAGCACTTAATTCTTATACCTTAAATAATTTTATATATTCATCAAAACACTTAGGAAAAATCTAGAAAAATTGTAGAAAATCTATTGTAATATGTTTTCTAACATATAAAAATTTCAAACCCAAACAATCATTATTTTAGCTGTAAATAGTTTATAACCCACTAAACAATTTCCTTCACTAGAAAATTACGAGAAAATTCATATTAATTCAGAAGATTATAAAGATCGAAACTCATCTCTAAAATATCATTTATGATCTATTTTTAAATTTTCAAGGCATTTGGGTGTCATTAAATAGGGTTTTTATGCCAAACATATCATAAAACTAACATGGACATATGTAATCCATCAATAACACACATATATATATATATATATATATATATATATATATATAATTTTAATCATCAGAACAAGGCTTAAATTTGCAAAATCATTTCGGGTCTAATCTTAAAAATGAAAACTATAATATATTGGGATGCAGTAATTATTCACCTTAGCTTTGAGATTATAGATGTGAGATTTGATGTTAATTTAGTTGATTATTTCCCTTCCCTTGAATCCTACCTTTAATCTTCCTCTCGAGAATGATAATGGTGGCTGACCTTAGTATTTTTAGTTTGATTAAAATGAAATGAACGTGAGCATTCTATCTCCCAAGGGTTTATGGTATAAGCTCCACCTATTTTCCATATTTCCCTTCTCATGTCCTAACACATTAGCTTAGGTTACTTCATTTTACTTTGCACATTAACATGGCATAGCTATCCTTAGCTAATCAATTATCAACTTATTAATCTCCACATTATTTATTTAATTTAACCAATTAATTATTCTAAATAATGTTATAAAAATATGGAGTGTTACATGAACTCTAGCATCCTACATGTAATAAACCTACTTTCCACATTGTTGTAATAAATAATTTTAATTGAAATAAAACGTTTGAATTCAGCTTATGGATAAGTTTACTCTTTAATATAGAATTTATTGAGGTTTAACGATAAATGTATTTTCAATCTAATAAATTAAATTGATTCTTTTGGAAAATATATTGAATTTAAAAAATATTCAAATGAATATAATTTTTTTTATCATGTAAATGATTTCATATGGTTTAAATATATAAAAAGAGATTTTGTTTCATATTAATAAAATCAACGAGGATAAAATAACTATCGAATTTAAATAGTTTTTGTAAATCCATCGTAATATATTTATGCAAGTAGTAATTTCAATTAAATGGAAAATATATTAATAAATATTTGACAGAGTGTTTATGTATGTAAATAAATTAGAGAAATGGAAATTTTAATTTTATAAGGACACATTTGTAAAATAATTGTTCTAGGCTATCCCTTAACCGTCTCAACCATTCTAGATCTTTCTTTGTGGCACTTAACCTACTCCAAGCCTAAACCTGTTCTTCTGTCTCAACCATAAACCCTCCAAATTAGCTTTGTCCCTTCGAGAAAATATAAAAATAACACAAGCAAAAGAAGAAGAAAAAGAACGACGCTAGTAGGAGGTTGCAGAGGGTTGGACGAGTCTAGAGGTTAGTGGTTCTAAGGAAGGGCATGCGTGGGAGGTCCTTTATTTGTGGTTAGACATGTGTCATGACGATGGCGACGACTGCTAATGGTGGCTGGCAAACTTATGTAGTTGGCGATTGAGGAATCTTTTTTAAAATAATGGGTTTAGTGGATAATTAACAATGAAGCAGTTGACTATAAAGGGTTGAGAAAATTGGCTAGGGCATCAAATAATGGGTTTGATTGTGATAATTGTTAGTGAGTGTTGGTAGGAGGAAAGCTCTTACTTCTAGTGAGTTTGCTCATTTACATCTATGTTCTAAATTAAAATATTTCATTTGCATGCCTTAGTATAATTGATGTTGGTAGAATTCAGTTAATACCATTGTTCTTTTTATTATAATAATTGGTTGGTTTATTAGTAGACGATGCAATTGCTATGGACAATATTATTGATTGGTTGTATGCAATGCATTATTTGATAGTCGTATAGATATAAGTAGATTTGTTATCGAAATTGATTAATTGGGGAAATCGTGCTCCAAATTTTTTGAATATATATATATATATATATATATATTAGTTTGAAGTATACATTATGTTTTTAAAGAAAATATTTAAAATTTGATTACATAAATGATTTTATAAAATGCAAAGATTTAAGGGATTTCTTGTGATAAATTTAAATTAGTTGATTTGAAAATAAAGAGGAAAGGAAAATTTTTGAAGTAAATATTTTAAATCTACGAAATTTAGATTACATTTTGAAGTTAAGGTTTTAATTATATTTATATGGAAATAAAGTTTAATGTTAGAAGCTATATTTTATATAATTTATTTTAAATCATTTTAAAGGTATTAAGTCATTTGGTTTAAATTAAAGAAAAGAGAAATAAATTTAGACCAAATGTTTGTTAGAAGTGTTATATAGAAATTAGTTTTTTGAGAGTTGAAATTATTATATTTGGATTATTATTGAATTTATGGATAGACACTTATTTTGATTGTAAAATTATTTGGATTTAAATTTATATTTCAAAGTAATGAGATTATTTTATTACATTTCAATAAATGTGAAGCTTTGTGAAATAATAAATTTAGGAAAAGCAATGTGTTTTGACTGTGGCAAATGTTATTAATGATAATCATTTTTAAGGAAATAAGAAGTTTCAAATTTTTTGTATAATAATAAGGAACTCTTATTTAGAAAATCCTACCGGTATTGTTTTAAAATAAGAAAAACAAAATTTAGTTTGATAAATTAATGCTCAAAAATGGTTTAAAAGAGTTTGGTGGTAAGAAGATTTTAAATACCGATTTTGTAATTTAATATTAAATAATTAATATATTTTGAGCTGAAACCATTTTTAGAAAGAATAATATTATTTAAATTTGGGTTTAAAGGAATTCTTGGATCACAAGCCACATTTATCAATATTCAAGGTGTTAAAATGGGTTTCATATGAAGTGAATTATTTTTATAAAGAAGTTTGTCGATTTTGAAATCAATTGAGGATTTAAAAGAAGAATTTCTTTGTAATTAAATAAGATGCATAGAGTATTGAAGTTTGAAATTTATTAAAGATTTATGAAGAGAATGAGAATTTTATAATTTAAAAGTACATGGAAATTTTATATGGATGTTTAAAATTTAATAGGAAGATTTTGCAAATGAGAATTATTAATGAAAACCCTTTTAATCAGTAATTGACTGAATAGTGTAAAGTTCTATATAATGAGAAATTTAAGTAAATGGATTTGTAATACCGAATGGTATAGGATGTTTTGTAATACTTTTTTGATTACTCCTACGACTCATTATATGGAACATATGATTATGTTGGATTTTTTCTGTATGTCAATAAATTTGAATAAATGGAGTTATAACATTGTCTAGTATAGGACATTCAGTAATGTTTCTCTAGTTACCCTTTGGACTTGTTATATAGAATAATATTGTATGAAATTAAGATTGTGAGATAGAATCAGGCCATTTTTCATATTATATTGCTTTTAAGTTTCTTCATTTTCCAGACCTAAAATATTTTTCTGAAATTTAGGATTTTCTTCAGCCATGGGGGAAATCCATTCTCCTCGCAAAAATCAATCTAATCTTCCATTCCTAAGATATCAAGACAGACCATCTGAATCTCACATCGGAAAGCCATGTGATGGTGTCGTCATCGACAACGATGGTTTTCAATTGGTTCAGTCAAGATTGCAAAGAAAGAGTTAGCCCAGCAAGGATCAGGAGTTCTCACCGATCAATAATGGTGTTCTGAAGAGGAAGGAGGGTCAAAATCTGACCAACCCACAACAGAATGATGGAAAACAACTATTGCAAGCTAGAAAGCCGGCAACCTTTTCATTAAATAAAGAACAAGGCCATAGAACATGGGCTAATATAGTTACAGAGCAATCGGAGGAACTAAAAGAAGATGAATGTAATCTTAAGACTTGTAACGACCCAGAATTTTTATTAATTAAAATATGAATATTTAATTAATTTTAAATATTAATAAGTGAATTTATAAGTCAAATAAATTTTTATTTGAATTATTGGATTTAATTGAATAATTAAATCGATAATTTAATATGTTAAATTATGGAAATAATTGAAAATTGAGTTAAATATGATTGAAAATGATTTGTAAAATTTTATTTTATCATATGGGAGTTAGAACAATATTTTAGAACTTTTAAAATCGAATTAAAAGTTAATTTGTGAAAATTGAATATTTTAATATTTAAATCGACTAGTGAAAATAGTCAATTTTTGAACAGTCTCAGAATTGAATGAAACTAGTTCCATTGGATCCGTAATAGTTAGTTATTACCGGATTTCAAATTTCGTGTCAATCGGAGTTATCGTTTGATCGTGGCAGCTCGAAACGCATCGATTTATTTTTAATTTAAATTTGGCGAGTGAAAATAGCCATTTTTCAAAAAGTCTCGGATTTCGACGAAACCAGTTTCATTGGATCCGTAATGTGATATTATTGTAAGGTTTCAAATTTCAAGTCAATTGGATTTACCGTTTGTCCGGTACAAATTAAAACGCCTAGAAAATCGCTTAAATCGGTTTAATTCAAATTGAGCGTTTATAGCCATAACTCGCACATACTTCCGAATTAGCTTCCGAAACCTGTTCCATTGTGTCCGGAACGCAGGGTAAACCCTAGAAACGCTGGTTACGGCGCGTAAATCGGAGTTCGGAATTTCCGGGATGAATAGTGTTTCGATTTTCTTTATAAATAGGCCAACACCCCTCTCTCTTCATAAAAAAAAATAAAAAATAAATACATGTAACCCTAGCCGCCACCCCCCCCCCTGAACGGCCAGAATTGTCTCTTCTTCTTCCCTCGATAACTTCAAATCCATTTACATTTACAAGAAACGTTCAACTACAATGTTGAAGAGGGCAACGAGAGCTTGGATTTCAACGGCTATGATCGCGAATGGCTTCACGGATTGGCGGCAAATTGGGCTCAAAGGCCTGTAGTTCATTCTCGAACCACGTGCTACAGGGATGGCCGAGCTCCACATGCTTCAAGCCGAGCATAGCTTAGGTCATGGGCTTCGAGATGAAGGTGGTTTGATCGAATTTCGTCGAGTGTAGGAGGAGTAAAGTTAAAACCTAATTTCGTGCTATGGGTTTCTATATGTTCGGCCATGTTTTCTTGTTCCTGGAGTTTCACGTGAGGAGGAAGGAGATGTTGGGCGGTGGAGATTGCAAGGGAAGAGATCACGTGGCCTGAAATTGTTGTGGGTTTTAAATTATTAAAGTTATGTTGAAATTAGTTTATAAATTAATTCGTGTAACTTCATAAATTCATAACTTTTTCATACGAGGTCAAAAAAATGCGAAACCAGTTGCGTTGGAATCGTATGGACGAGCACTACGCGATGGAGTTGGTTTGGAGTCGTTTGGAGTTAGTGAGAATTTTGGGTAAAATTAAACGTGCGTTTAATTTTATTCGAAATAAAAGCTGAAACGGAAATTAAAATCAAGGTGAGAATTTCTCACTCAATCGAATCAGTTTCGATTTTATTTTAAATAGTTAGATTTAAAATATTTGAATGCATGTTTGAATGTTGATTGTTATCTATTTATTGTTAAAATAGACATTATACGCCGTTAGTAAGCGGATGTTATTTAATAAAAACATATACCGCGAATATTTCATAAACAGTGAAATTGGTATTATAAATAATATCAATATATATATATTGGCATATGTATATATTGCAGTTGTTGATTTCCCGTATTTTTTAGCGGATGAGACCCTATTACGCCGTTACTAAGCGGATAATATTTAATAAGAACATATACCGCGATAATTTCGTACTGGAGCGAAATTGGTATTGTGCTAATGTTTGTGGATGCAGGAAAACAGGTTGGAGGGATCCAACTGGATTCCTCAACAGTTTTTATTTGATTTCAGATATTTTGATATTTGATGGATTATCATATACGATATATGATACCGTTGTAGTCGTGATTGACTATTTGGTGTGTAGCATCATTGGACCCAGATTTTGGAATTTTAAAATGATTTTAAAGTGATTTTAGAAAGTATATGTTTTATAAAATAATTTTGGAATTGGTCCATTTTAAATAAATAAACGTTATAATTTTTAATGTTATAAAAAATTATGATTTTTGAGAAATATAGTAAAAAAACTGATTTTTGAGAATATGATGCTAATGATTTTATAAAATAGTTAAATCGGAATTTTTGAATTTATTATGAAAAGTTGAAATATAGGATTTATAAAATTTAATTATTTTATGAATCAAAAGGAAGAAGTTTTTAAAGGAATTTAAAGAGGTTTAAAAAGAATAATATAAATTGATTTATATTAAGAGATTTATAAATGGATATTTATAAATTGAAATATGGACATTATAAAACGAGTTTTTATAAGTGTTTGAATGAAGTGAAAATGAATTTCATAATTGAATGGAATTTATAGAATTTTATACGGTGAAGTTATAAATGGAATTTTATAAGCAGTAGGTTTATAAAATTTATTAAGTTATTAAAATAATGATTTTGGGTAAATGAATGAATCTTATAAGTTATAAGATTTATAATTTGGGAAGTTAAAAAGAACGATTTTATAAAATAATCGTTTTATAGGCATTTGACTTATAATAGGAACTTTTAGTTTATAATTGAGTTATAAACTGGAATAGGTTAATAAAAGAATTTATAAAAAGGAAGTTTTTATAAATAAATAGAAATGGAATTTATAAACGTTGTTTTATAAATTCGCAAATGACTTATTTTGATAAGTGAATTGTTGAAACCTATAAATGGAGTTATATTCACATTTTTGAATAGTGAATAATCCTTTGAATTAAAATGAATAAAAGGATGAAATTGTTAATGAAGTATATTCACGTTTTTGAACTGTGAATAATATGTTAAAGCAAATGTTTTGAATGAGATGTTTAAATTGAATTAAAACGATCTAACGATGTTTTAATTGTGTTGAGATTCGAAACCATAGATTTCAACATTTATTGTTGAAATAGACGTTTTCGAGAAATAAAAGGAGATGATGGACTATAACACTGTTGTTATAGTAAATGATTTCCGAAAGGAAATGTTTTGTGTAGTATTGGGATTTATATATCAATTTTAAACTTCGAATCCCTATACCAGTGATTTTTGAGTCGTCGTAACGATGTTTTACGTAACATTCGTTTTGGTCCAAATAAATATGTTTAAGAGAATGATTTCCTTAAAGAATGAAATATATACTTAATTTCGATTGAAGTATATTGAATATTTTCTAAGTGTTGAAAATAAATAAAATTTGTGAATTACTTATGAATAAATAAGTATGAAAATGTTTTCCAATATAAAGTGAATATCTTAAGAATTTATCTTTTTGAAGATAAATTGAAATGAATAATCGAAATCGAATATTCATTGATATTTTGGAATTATAAATTCACTAAGGAATTTATAAAGGAAGTGGAATTTGTTTAAAAATAAATATTGATTTATTTTTGAAGTATTGGAATTTAATATCTAGTGAAGATATTTTGGAAAATAAATAATTTGGAAAATTATTTGGAAACTGGTGATGTGTGCATATCCATTGATAGTTCAATAACCGACTATCAATATTTCCCTTTGAATGGGTAATTGATGTGATTTGTTTGAATTTGAAAGCCACACTTACTTTTGAATAAGCGCTCACTATTCGGGTTAACCGGGAAAGGACCATGGGGTCGTATAACCCATTCCGAATATGTGATACGTCGTTATAATTGCATTGAAGATCGGTGTTGAAGACCCGGTATTTGCGAGAGTGATAGGATGACCTGTCGATTTACTCTGCACCGAGTTGCTCCGGTATAGAGTTCTCCATATGTGATGGTGAATCCGATCAGGATTGTGAATATCCGGATTGCAAGGACTTCTTTGTAAGTGCCTTCGGTTTTGTTCGAGCCCGGAACAGACTTGTATGGATTGTATGTCTGACATTACAATTTGAGATATAAAGCCGATTTCTTTCAAATATATTTCTGTTGGTGGCGAAGAATTTATTCTTTTAGCTTAACACCCTTCTCTGAGACGTACGAGCTCAGAGGTTATATAGTTGAAGTTATCAGTGATATATTCCCAATTTGGTAATGTGATATGCTGAGTGATGCTGAAATGATCATTGTGTTGATTCTTGTGATAGGATCGTTTATTTGATCGTCTATCTTAGTGATCATTGTGTTGATCATTTGTTGACCCAAAGCATGGCTTTTGTATAAAGTATGTTTTTGTGGACGTGACTTCGTCGAACCTCACACCCCGGAAATGGTCAAAACAGGAAAGATGTGGCAAGGTTATGAGGGGTAGCACCCTTTAGGGTATGTACATTTCCTTCTGGATAGAGGTGGTATCATGGTATGGAGCCCAGATATTTAACCTATGTGGTTACTACGAATTTATTACTTTGTGGTTGTTGGTTTTCGGGATCCCGTGAGAAAGGTCGTTTACGATCGGGAATGGCGTGCTCGTGTCAGTAGTTACCCAGTTAGGGGTAACCCGGCCTTGTGTTGGCAGAGTTCCGGTTTGGTTCTCGGGGATGTCTTTCCAGAGGCATTCTCATGTGGCAATGGGAAGTTCCTTGGCCTGACCATTTGTTGGAAATCCAAAGAAACAATACGAAACTTGTACGGTATTAGTTGTAGAACCTATCATTCACTTATGGTGTCGCAACACTGTTTGGATGGTAGCTATAGTAGGCATACGATAATGGTCGTATGTTGGCTAAGATTTATATTCTACTTTCGAAATGAATTTTTCCTACACTATGCACTAGTAATAATATCAAATGTTATTTTTAAATGCGTATCAAGCATCTTTGACTATCATAAGGAGAAATCTCCTCCGATTCTGCGTTTGCATGTGTGTGTGTGCGGGAGGCCTTATGGTAGTCTCATTTTTAAAAGCATTGCGAATTAACTTTAAAAATATTCCTCTGTTTTGATTTTAAAGATAAATAAACTGTTTTGAGTTCTCACACCAGTCACATGACTGACTTGGAGTTTATTGTTTTCCTTCCTAAACTCTGGGTGCCCACCAATTTCCACACGGGCAGTCAAGAGTTTAAGGTTTATCAGGATATTCTGGATATTCTGGAATTGCTGGAGGCAAGCTGGATGGCATGGCATATTACTAGTTTATATAGTATTTCTTTTTCCGCTGCATTGTTTGTTGTTGTTGATGTTGGACACTCTGATGATATGATGTAATGTATAAAATGTAATAACTGATAGTTCTTTGTTTAAAGATTATTCATTTATTATTATATGTTGTTCCGCTGCGAATTGTGAGATTCTGATGTTGTTCTGTTGTTTTCTGTTCCGTTCCATTTTCTTCTGTTTTTCTTTTTCCTCTATTCTCTTTCCGTCCTATGTTCTCTATTTTCTCTTTTCTATTCTATTTTCTAATTTTCTGTTCTCTTTCCTAATTCCTTTCCTTCTCTTTTCTTCTTTTCTTTTTCTTAAATTCTTTTTAAAACCCATAACTATTCGGTTTTTCGGCAACGAAAAATCGCGTACGTTACAAGACTATTGCGCCAATCAAGATTAATAACAAGAAGCATGGTCTGGTTAAAGAGGCAGTCTGCAAAAGTGTAACAACCTGGGATTTTTATCGTCTTGAGCATGAATATTTATTTTTAATATTCAATAATACGGTCTTTTAATCAAAATAAAATCTTATTAAACGAAAATTGTAATAGTCGTTTTAAATCAAGATAATATTATGAATTTTTCTACATTTTATTTATAAAATAGAAAATTGCTCTAAATTGGGAATTTCTTACATGTATATTCATAACAACAAAATTTATATGTATAACAAATTCATAAAATATTAAAAATAAAAATAGTATATTAAAAAGAGTATATAACGTAAAGTGAAGAAGAAAAAAAATATATAACTAAAAATATATGATGATGGAAACGAGAAAAATTAAACAAAGTCATTTAAATCTTTAAAAAAAGAGAAATCTTTTACAAATATATTTTAAACAAAAATGTTATCTTCGTACAATAGCAAACTTTTATTTTTTTTTGAATTATACATTTTCAAGTATAAAAAGAAATGTGAATATGGAAATTTAAACTATATTCTACTTTACATTGTTCTCGAAAATATAGTAGAATTGGCAATCATATTTCAAAAAAAGAAATTATGCTCTTCTTAAATTAATTATAGGAGTAGATAACTACATTGAACCCATAGCCTAGGTGTATACAACAGTATACAATATATCATGCCATTTTACATACTGGGTCAAAATTTAGAAGTAAAACTAAATTTGCCTGGTCAAAGAAAAGGTTGGTTGAAAACCATATATCAACTCAAGCCGCTAAGATTTCATTTCAATCTATCAAAAACATTGTACAGCAGCCAAAAACTTTTTTGTGCCCCAAAAATATTGAACATATACATCATTACATCTTTTCAAACATGTATATATAGGTATTTGTGTGTAGCTTCACGGTTTAAAAGCTTGTAAACAAAACTCTGTAAAAACATACAGGTTGTTCTTCTTTCTAAAAAATTCCAAAAACTGGCAAGATTTTTAAGATTTGTAGATCCTAGACTAAGATTCAAGTTGAAGATTTTGGAAGGCCTAAGCATGTTTAAGCCGAGGATTTCAATTTGAATTCCTACAAATGCTTTATGATCACTCGGTCATGTTAACAGAGTTAAAAAATTATATATGTTCTAGTTTTAAAAATCTCTATCTCTCTTTTCGATTCAAATTTGCCAATGGTGTAAACTGATGAATTTTCTTTTTTGAGTAAAGATCACATTAAAAATAGTTTGAAGCTTCTTCATTTTGTATATGGTATTAAATTGCAAAATAACAGTAAGGGACCATGTTTTTGACAAATTTCAACATGCTTAAAACATTGAATCAGGATCATAATCGTGATTATCATACGAAGATAGGAATTTTAGCGAAGAAATCCTAACTTTTAATAGCTTGGATTGTTAGAAATGGTGAGATGATCGGAATTCACTAAAAAAAATCCAGCAATGTAGTCGACGAGAGGAGGAGAGGCTTGGTTGAGGAGGACGTTGCGACATGGACGAGGGGTTCACCGTGGCTAAATTTCGATTTTGACTTTGATTCGAGGTAGCGTAGGACTTTAGGGTTTTGGGTGGTCGATTTTTGGCTGTAGAACATGGCCAAACTGTAGAGGGCAGGGGTAATGAGGGACATTCGATCTTCGACAAGAGGTGCTAGAGGGGATAGGCTTCCTAATAGTGAAGGTTGCTGGTATAGGCGAGGTGCGAGGAGGCAGGACGAGGTTGATTGGGCTCGACATATGTTTGAATTTGGCCAGAGGGGGTCGGAGATGGAACTATGGGGTGGAGACGGTCGATATTGGGATGAGTAGTTCACAAGTGGTCTCGGTTGGTTGAACAGCGCGAAGTGTGGTCGTGTATGTGCACGTACAGGGCAGCGTTTCAGGCAGTGAAATATAGATAAACATGGAAGATGGGTTGCCAAAGTTAGAGCTTGGGTCTTGAAGTCTTATGAGTGGAGTTTGGGTATGTGATCAGTGGAGACACCAAGTTGACCACGGAGGAGGCATTTGGTTTTGGGTTTCTGGGTTCAATTGGGAAATTAGGAAAGAAAAGGGGGAAGCGGGTTTCAGGTATGTGGGTTTGGGCTTTGGCCTGAAAGAATATGAAGGGGGAAAGTAATTATATAAAAAAAATATTTTTAAAAAGGTTTTTTAATACTTAAAAATTTATGTTCTAGCAAACCGTAAATCTGTATGAGGTGAATTTTTTTGTAATAAGTTCGTATCGATGAACACTACTTCATCGTGAAATTTACTGTCAGATTGGAATAATTAAAAATTTATATCAATTTGAAACGGAAAAAAATTTAATTACACAATTTAAATCAATCACGTCGGTTAAATCTATATGATGTAAAGGCCCCTTTTTCCACACCGTGTGAATCAACATTAAACCGCACATGTCGAACTCAAACTGCACGAATAAGCGGATCTTAAGGGTAGAAAGAAAATGAAGACAGAATAGAATCTCACACGAATGGAATAACATATATTATTTCAATAATAATCTTTACAGCAGAAAATTTTATATACAATATCAGAGTCTAACCTAAATTCAGCTTGGACAGTTATAAACACCTGCCCTTACAATTGCCGACAAACATCAAACTAAAACTAACAAACCACAGCAGATAATAGAATACGTTATACGATGATGAAGATCTCTAGCTCTCCTCTGAAAACTCGAACCATCTTTAACTCAACCTGAAACTACTCAAATCTGACCCAAGTATTAAAAATACCCGGATCAGGCTTGATAAACCAGGGTGAGATATCGAAATTTAAAATAACTATGTCATCAAAATCTTGAAAAGAAAGGTATCTCATAAGACCACGCCCACACATAAACACGGACAGATTTTTAACTTATGATAACCAAAATACTTTTATATCAAAACCTTTGATATTATTTCTAATGACATCTCTTTGAAAGCATCTACAAATAAACTTATTTAAATAAGGTATCAATATCTGGACTAAGTCTAACGGAATATATCCGAGCTGGGTCAATGGAATATATCCGAGCTGGGTCAACAGAATATATAATATAAAAAGGGGTAGATGAAAAGTTTGCAAGTCATTACACCTATTTTGGGACTACAATCAAAATCGTAAATCTCGTATTGGGATTGGATTTCCAACATAATGGGGAACTAGAGGAAAGATCAATCTGTATCCACAGCTTACGTCCAAGACTCAGACGCCGTTATACTGCAACACAAATGGCTAAGAGTGGAAACAATCTACGAATAACATCCAAGGACTCGTACTTCGTGTATCCCTGCCATGAGGTCCAGTCATATCTGGTACCCGAGGCTTAGAACATCTGACAACTCAAAACCTACTATTCGAAATGCGAGCGCACATCTGACCACATAGAATCCCATCATAACCGGGGGGTGAGGCTCGCGAGGCTATGCTCAATTTCTTCATAGCCATATTTTCCATACAAAACCATGCTTTGATCATAACAAGTTCCACTTTGAATGTCACGCTGCCATTCCACGTCACACGACCGATTTCTAGAAAAATATAACTTCCTAAGCTCGTATGTCTCGGGAAAGGGTGTTAATCTAAAAGAAGTTGCCTTCTCTGCCACCAACTGATATACATTTATAGAAACCACTTAAATGTGATTTAGAATACAATATCAGACAAACATCTATACAAGTTCATTTTGGGACTGAATGAAACCGAAGGCAATTTCCTCGACCATTACTTGGCGAGAATCCTTGCAATCTGAAAAAATCTTCACAACAAGGAGACCACTGCTATAAATAACTCTATAATAGGAGCTACCCAGAGCATGTTCAACAAGCAGTCTTCACGCTATGAAGATCCACGGTCTTCATTAATCATCATCCCCAACATATCTTTACTTTCAAACGTATACATTGGTATGAAATGGTTTTCAGATAGGAATCATCCAAATCCGACTCTAGTTTCTTCGAAGCCTATTATTGCTTAAAAAGATGTTAAGTTCATATTGGATATCGATCATCAATCAATTACTTCATCTTCTATTTAAATCAAATATCTTTCTTAGATATTTTCTTTACAATTTATTCCATTTTCATTTCAAGAGTATATGGAATCATTAAGCCTCATTTATCAAATCATTTGATTTATTAAACCTTTCTTAAATCCTGAAATAATTTCCAAATCATTTTCTCTTTTACTAGTTATAACTTTTCACTTAGGGAAAATATTCCCAAATCGTTCACTAAACCTAAATCAAGGATTTTCTTCTTAACTTCAAATCATATTCTTGCAAATCGAAGATTTTCATAACAGAGCACTACTGCCACATTAAATATGGCAAGTTTCACCTCTAGGGACTAATGGAAAGTTTCACCTCCAGGGACAAATGACAAGTAATCTTACGTTATAAAGATCTTTGTCATCAATATGTTTTAAGGAATCGCCTAAATCCCACCTCGGTTCTTTTGTACAAACCACCGAATAAAAGATGTTAAATGGTTAATTAACATTCAAAGAATTTGTTTCTTTTCTTATATCTTGGAAAAACTTAAATACGATCTTTTAGAGCAACCGGGCTTTCCTTATGATCTGTTCCATACCTCGCCTAACAAGAAAAAAACATAGCCCAGGTAAGTTCAGTTCACTGGTTGCTCCATCCCAAACCTTAGATAAACATATTGTTTTTTCTTCTCAGATCTCACAAGCGGGATAAATGTACTAGTCTTTCCGCATACTTAGATTTTCAACTTTATTTTGAAATTGCTTATAAATATTCCAAATTATCTTTCAAAACGCTTGATTATCCTTTTTAAAACATTCACAATTGATTATGGTAATTGTCATTACATTTAAACTCATATTCCAAAAGTTATAGAATTCACCGCAGAAAAGTACTACGGAAAGTGCTATATAAGCCTATTTGATTTAAACAACTTTCAAATATTTGAAAATTCATATTTTCCATTCAGAATCTCTTTCAAACAATTTTAATAGATTTATCAAATTTATTTCATATTTTTAATCATTTAAAAATATCATTTATAAAGAAAATCTCCTTTTGGATTCCGAACTGCAAAACCGCGAACTTTTTAGATAATTGTTTTGGACATATTTAAATCTCTACTTAATCAAATCTTGATTTTCTTTCTTATTTGGAAAGCTATTATCATTGTAGACCAAAGAATTTTTTTTTTGAAGAAATTCGACTTGTAAATCATTCTCTATGCTAATTTGAAGTTACGGGTCGAAATTTACGAACTACCGCTACGCGACGAGCTCGATTTTGACAAATTTTGTGAATTGCTTCGAAACTTGTCCGAAACACTTCAAAATTTTTTTTTAACCCATATTTAAACTATTTTAACGTATTTAAAATCATTAAGAGGCTAAATAACTTTCACACACATATTTGTATGGATTTAATTCTCATTTAATTAACTTTGCTTAATTACTAATCATTTTTCTTATCATTTATCAAACCAAGTTATCATCCATATGACAAACATATAATCAACCATAATATCAACCAAGTTATCATCCAATAAATCATCCAACATATACTAAACTTTTACATCATTATTCTTGAAATAATTTATGGATTTATTAGAAAATAAGAGTACTCACCTTTAACCAAATTGATTAATTTTCTACCAACATTCATATCATCAACACTTCACTTATACTTCAACTAATCAACTTCTATTCTATTTCTTTTGTTTTATGCCATCGACCACTTCTTCAAAACTCCCAAAAATCCGGTAGAGCTTCCGCGACACCTTGAATTTGCTTCTAGCTCCTTGGAATGAAATCAACGGCACTTCCTTCTGTTTTTCTTGCTCCGGAGCTTCCCGACTTGCTCCTCTTTCCCCATAGGTTCGGCCATGTCCTATTCCACTCCTTCCTCTATTATTTCTTTACTTCTTAGATGCTAAACCATGTTCTAATGGTGTTCTAAGGTCTTTGGCAAAGTTTGGTGGTGTTTTTGATTTGATTTGATATGGTTTTGAAAAATTTAGTAAGGATTTGGAAGAGAAGAAGAAGCCATTAAAGAGAGCTTCAAGGAAGAAGAAGAAGACAGAAAATAGTGTGAAAAAAATGAAAAAGTGGATGCTTATTTATAGAAAAAGAAATGAAGTGGTAAGTTATCAAAATATCCCTTTACCAAATTACCAAAATAACCTTACTTACTTCTTAAGTAACCTTATTTTTTTAACACTTAACATCATATTTAAAATCATTACTTTATGTCATTTTCACTTAGATATTAAGTAAAGTAATTAATAATTATGTTTCTTTGATTTGATGTTTTACTTTTTGACTTTTGTAATTGTTTTGTCTTTTTGTGCTTACTTTTTGTTAGTTATATTTTAGAATTTTCTAACCTTGTTTAGTAAAAGTAAACTTGATTAGTGAATTAATTAATAATTATACTATTTGAATATATGTTCCCATATAAGAAAATAAAGGTGTGGTGACGTTGCGACAAATTTTAATCGACAAAACGTTGTTTTTCGACAAAATGTTTTAAGATCGCATTTTGACCTTTTAGTTAAACTATTTATTTCTGTAAATCAAAATTAAAAATGAACTTTTTAATTCTTTAAATAAATTAAAACGTGTCTCTTTATATTTTAAAATCATATTTGAATAATATCAAAATCTTCAATTTTACAGCGTATGTAAAACTGACAAAATGCGAAAAATTTTGGTTACTTTTGCACAACGATTATTAACATAGCTATAAATATTTTAATATAATTTCATTACCTTTATTAAATTTTTTCAACAAAATTTATCTTTTTAAACAAATATTTAAACCTATTTATTTATTTTTAACAAAACATAACTTTTGTTGAGCTGTTCTAAAAACAAACTTATACTTTTTAAATTATCAACTATAAGAATAAATAATTTCTCTATTGTTATCTATTTAAGTTTTTAACCTTTTTAAATTTAAAACGAACGAAATCTCTCATTTTCAAAGTAGCGAAATTACGGGTCGTTACATTCTCCCTTACTTAAAAGAATTTCATCGTCGCATTACCCAAAACAAAAGTTTATCTAAAGCCTTTATCTTCAAACTTAATTCCCTATAATATACATAGATCATCCATATGAAATATCTTATTTGATCTCCTATATGAATACACAACTTTATTTCCGAACTAATACCGATCCCCCGATCCTCTAATGTGGACTCTGATCAGGCTCTTTGTTTAGAAACATTTGCTTTCCTTGTATAGTGCTCAACTATGATAGAAAACTCATGTACCCAATCATAAACCCTAATCAATGTTCGCCGTCAAGAATCGAGTGATAAATCCTTTTTCGGACTAGTGTAAACACCTCAAAGATTCATGCTTGGATATTAGATCAAAATTTGTGCGATGAAATGATCTACATATAACATATGTATTTATTAACCCACATAAACATTCATAAAACTTTATCTTAAGCTCAAATACTTAATAAATGTGCTTCTTTATATAATCCCTTTAATTATTTATTTTTAAATATTTTTATTAAAAGAATACATTCCAAAGAAACCATTTTTCACTCAAAGATAATTTTTATATACTATAATTCCCATAATCCTTTAACTTAGTATATTTCCTTTAACACCAATGTTATTTATGAATCAACTCATAAAACTATTACATAAGTCTATTTCATCTTATAACTTATGTAAATCAATCACATTCTAAAGACTTAAGTCAAATCCTTAATTAATGCTGGAATTCATTAATAAAACATTTTCTAGGTTATAATTTCCTTTTTTTGTTTATAATCACATTTATGAATTATACTTATCCAATTTCATTTACTCAAAGTATTTGACAATCTTTTAGTTTTCATAAATTCCTTAGCTTCGAGTTATGTATGATTCGGAAATTTTTGACGGTCCAAAATCGTCGAGAATCCCGCTTTATCTTATCAATTAGCGATCCCAATTTATCTTTGTTTAAACACTTTTATAAAGATTACTAACCAATTTATCAGTTAATGATTCACATTGTTTCGTTAACTTAAAAAAGTTACATAGATAGAGTAACTCCAAAACAATCTAAGAAACTGGGTATTACCAATAGTATCATATATCCTCTTAGCAAGAAGAGTAATACTTAAGAGAAGTGCTTATCATCCGAACGCATCACTTGCCCATTTTTAGTTTATTTTCGAGCGAATCAAATTAGTTATCATAAAATACCTCTTTTTATATTTGAAATAATAACATTTTCAAAATCCTTTAGAGATTACTTTGTAAAACCTATCTTATAAATTCATTTTATATTATATTTATTGATTAACTTCATTTAAATTACCATAATTTTTTTAAATTACTCGAATTTAAATTCTCCTTCCTTTTATATTTATTTTTTTACACAATCATTTAAATAAATTTTTATCCTATGTCTTCATTTCTTAAACAAATCTTATTATCAAATACCTTATAGTCAAATCGTGAAACTTAACTCACAAGGTATCTGTACTTAACTTTAAATCAAACAATTGAGCAATTTATTATTTTGGCATAGGTATTAAAGATCTTAATTACCTTTCTAGAATACCTACTTAACGATTATCTTTATGAAACATCTTATAGTCAAACTACGAAATTCTAATCATAAGATGTTCGTATTTAAATTTCACTAATTCTAATTTCTAACTATACAACTTTTGAAAATATATATTATTCAAAATATAATCCTAGGTAGAATATTTCCTTTACCAATTTTTTCGAAATCACGTGTGTCGGTTCGCCTTGTTTAACTGTTTAGGAACCCTCATCGATAACGGTGATTAGCCGCATCAATCTGAATACATAAATCACTCAACAAATAAATCAACACAAAACAATTTATTAGTCACTGACATACGCACACATATATAATACACTCAAACTCATTCTAGGGTATTGCTAACCCTATCTCTAATGAGTTACTCATCCTGGGGTATTACTAACCCTATCTCGAATGAGTCTTCACCCAACCAAAGACAAGGTTCTCACTTAACCTTCAGCTCTGATACCAAATGTAATGGCCCGTTTTTCCATACCATTTGAATCGACAATAAACCGCACATGTCCAACTCAAATTGCACGAATAAGTAGATCATTAAGGGTAGAAAGAAAATAAAGGCAGAACAGAATCTCACACGAATGGAATAACATATATTATTTCAATAATAATCTTTATAGCGGAAAATTTTAAATACAGTATCAGAGTCTAACCTAAATTCAGCTTGGACAGTTATAAACACCTGTCCTAACAATTGCTGACAAACATCAAACTAAAACTAATAAACCACAACGGATAATAGAATACGTCCATACGATGGTGAAGATCTCCAGCTCTCCTCTGGAAACTCCAACCGCCATCAACTCAACCTGAAACTACTCAGATCTGACCCGAGTATTAAAAATTCCCGAATCAGGCTTGATAAACCAACGTGAGATACTTGAAATTTAAAATGAATATGTCATCAAAATCCTGAAAAGAAGGGTATCTCATAAGACCACACCCACACATAAACACGGACGGGTGTTTCCGTATGATAACCAAAATACTTTTATATCAAAACCTCTGATATTATTTCTAATGACAACTCTTTGAAAACATCTGCAAATGAACTTATTCAAATAAGGTATCAATGTCTGGACTAAGTCTAACGGAATATATCCGGACATGGTCAACGGTGTAACGATCAAGAATTTTAGTCGTTTGAAATTCATATATTTAATTGATTTTAAATATTTAAAAGTAAATTTTATAAGATGAATAACTTATATTTCGAATATGAGGATTTAATTGGATAATTAAATTGTTAATTTAATATTTGAAATTACTGAAATATTTGTAAATTGGATTTAAAAAGAATAAAAATGATTTTTAAAGTGGTATTAAATCATACTTGAATTGGAATGATGTTAAAGAACTTTTAAAATCGAATTAAAAGTTAATTTGTATAAATTGAATATTTTAATATTTAATTAACGAGTGAAAATAGCCATTTTTCAAACAGTCTCGGATTTCAATGAAACTAGTTTCATTGGATCCATAATGTAATATTATTGTAAGATTTCAAATTTCGTGCCAATCAGATTTACGGTTTGTCCGGGGCAAGCAAAAACGCATAGAAATCGGTTTAAGTGAATTTTAAATTTAAATAAGTCGATTCGAAAACCTATCTTCCAAATACGATAGAATTGGCTCCCGATATATATTCCATTGCGTTCGAAATAAGGGTAAAACATTATAAACGCCAGGTGGCACGCTTCGTTTGGAGTTTGGAAAATTTTCGGGTGAATAGTGTCGTCAAATTTTCTATAAAAGGCCACATAATTTTATTATTTTCACAAATTAGGGTTTCGAACCCTAGCCGCCACAAACAATTTCAATGGACGAAATCTTCTAACTTTCTTCCCTTAAAATCTATCAATCCTTGAACATTTACGAAAATTTATCACCTACAACATTGAAGAGCTTCGCGAGATCTACGATTTCAACGGCTGTGCTTGAAAATGGAGCTACGGATCGACGGCAATTTGGCGATGAATGGGCAACGTTCGTGTACGAATTTGTTGGCCATGGCATGACCGAGCTCGACAATGTTCCTGCCGATAGTGGAGCATGGCAAGGACTTCGTCTTGGTGTAGTTTGATCGTCGTATATTACGATGTAGGAGGCACGAAAATTGGTGGAAAGGGGCGGCCGTAATGGGTTCGTGCACATTTTCTTTAGCATGGGAAAGAAGTGTAGTTAACAGCCATGATCTGATGCAATGAAATCTACGGCCAGAATTCAGCTAGGGTTAGAAAATTAAAAAATAAAATTGTAAAATTTATATGTGCTTAAATTCGTTCAAACTTTAAAACTGCGTAACTTTTTCATACAAGGTCCGTTTCGCACGAAACGAATTGCGTTAGGTTCGTATAGACGAACACTACGCAATGGGGCTAGATTGGAGTTGATTGGAGCTAGTGTGATTTTTTGGCAAAATTAAACGGTCGTTTAATTTTATTTGGAATAAAACACTGCAACTGCTATTGGAGACTATGAGTACAACTCACTCTTTCTGACTCACTGATATGTTTATATAAGTGAGAAAATATTTATTATATGATGATTGATGATTGTTTGGATGATATATGATATATTGATTGATATTTGGATATATACCTGCCTATTGGAGCAGATGAGACCCTATACATTCCCGTGTATGAGCGGATAACCCTTTGTACGCGCGTCTGCCTCGAAGTGGACATTGTACACATATTATAATATGTATATTTGTTGCAGGTGACAGGTTGGAGGGATCCAACTGGATTCCTCAACAGTATTGATTTATTTACAGATATTGTGATATATTCTGTTATCATATTGATGTATTTGGTGCTGTTGCAGCATTGGGCCATATTTTGGAGTTTTAAAAATGTTAAAGTGGTGATTTCGAAATTTAAAAAGGATTTTTAAAGTGATTTTGGAAATTGATGTTTTGTTAATTCTAAAGTGTTAAAGGAATTGATTTATTTTGAATAAATAAACATTATAAGTTTTATGTTATAAAAATTATGATTATTGGAAAATATAATTGAAATATGATTTTTGAAATATGGAAATAACTATTTTTTTGTATAGTTTAAATTGGGATTTTTGACTTATTATAAAGGGATTTTATAAATAAATAAGATTTATATTTTTGTGAAGTTATAAATGAATGAATTATAAATAAGAGAATTATAAGCTATTAACTTATAATTTGGATTTTTGGCATGTAATTGAGTTATAAATGGAATTTGTTAATAAAGTGATTTTATAAGTTGAAGTTTTTATAAAATATAATGGAGTTTATAAACATTGTTTTATAATTCCAAAATCAATTGAATTTGGTAAGTAAATATGAAAGCTTATTAAAGGAGATATATTCATGATTTTGGACAGCGAATTATCCTTTAAGTTAAATGTTGTAATAATAAAGAATTTGATTGGGAATTATATCCACGATTTTGGATAGTGGATAATCTTTGAATAAATGTGTAGAAGCTTTGAATCTGATAAATGAAGTATATTCACGATTTTGGACGGTGAATAATATATTAAATAAATGTTGTGGAAGTGATATTTTAAATGGAATAAAATGTCTTAAAGATGGTTTTAAAATGTGTTAAGGATCGAAACACTTTTACGTTGTTGGTGCGAAGAGGCCAGGATCGGTTTATCCAAAAACCACTTTGGATCAACGTATATGCAACGATTGTACATGTTGCTTGTGATGATATTGATATTCTGGATTTCCATAGTGGGGGACTGCTTGTTGATAGTTTGGGGTTAAAACCCCAATATACATCCAGTAGCATTGGTCTCTTCATTATGAAATATCCAATGCGAGGACTATTCGCTACTAATCCTAGGGATTTCCCGACAGGATGTGGTAGGAAAGTACCTTCGGTTTTTCATGTTCCTGAATAACTTGTATAGATGTTTGTATGACATTTCATTTCTATAGATTACGTACATTGGTTTTTACAAACGTACATCAGCGGTGGCGGAGAAGGCAACTTCTCTTAGCTTAACACCCTCCTTGAGACATACGAGCTTAAGGGTTGTATTTTTGTGGAAGGCAATTAGTAGTCAACGGAAATGGCTGCGTGGCATTCTAAGTGATGTGATTGTGCTTTGTGAAAGGTAATCGTTACCTCTAGCCTCATCAACCGGAAATGACCAAAACAGGGATAGATGCAACAGGGCTATGTGGGTCGCTCCCATTAAGGCATGATCATCCTCTTCTAGATATATTTTTGCATGCTATGACGTCGTGTATTTGATTATTGTGGTTTGTATGCTAGAGGGCCCTCAGAAAGGTCGGTAACGACCAGAGGATGACATGTTCGATACCATCTAGTTAAGAGGTGGGCCGGTCTTGTGTTGGTAGAGAAACTTTGTGATGGTTTCTTGGTACATTCTTCTAGAGATGTACTGCCGGAAGGTAGTCCCTTCACCTGGTCATTTGTATGGAGATCCAAACTCCACTACGTACCTGCCATTTTGATTGTATTACCCAATTAGGCTATATGCTGGAATTTAATTAATGTAACAATTTTGGCTATGACTAATATTATTTTTATATAGTGGACACTGTTGATACACTATATTTTTATCAATGACAATGTGCTTCAATAAAAAGGAAGAGATATGCGCAAAGCTAAAGGAAGAACGATGAAGACCAAGGATAGCATGAGTATAATTTAAATATAGGTCTTAATTTAGATTTATTATTAAAATCTATCCTCAAGAGGCTTGCACAAACACTAGAACACGTTTTATAAACTACATTTTCTAGATAAACATTCACTGTGCAAAAACCAATAGTTCAGTCAACTGTACAGGTAAGCCCATCGACTGAACCTGTTACACATATACAAACATGCACAGTTCCAATCGACTGAAACAACCCGCTCAGTCGACTGAATCTATTCCTGAATTTTTTTTAAATTTCCAGTCGACTGAAATCCCTGCTCAGTTGACTGAATTTAAACGCTTCGAATTTTCTCTGAATGGGCACCTTCTTCTTCCCAAGAGTTGCAACCATTCTCCAATGGAAATGGAAGCATCTCTTGTCTGCATCTCTGGCCAACAAATGCATCTCTTCTACACCTACATATACATAGTTCTAACATCTTCAATTTACCAATTTTCTTATGCTTTAATCTCACTACTTTCTTGAACATATTTTATGTTCTTTTAAAGTTTTCAAAGCAATCACCAATCTATTGCTTGAATCTTTGCTTTGTTTATGACATTCTTTTGATTCATAGCAATTGACATTTCCTAAATCTTCACAAACACATTGCATACTCTTGAGGATAAGATTATAGGAATATTGTACTACATTGGACTCATTAGTGTTGACAAGAATACAACAAGTCGAATAATTTTTTTTAGTAATTGAGTTGAAGTCCTCTTCGGTAGTTGAGGAAAGAAATCCCGTTCGGTTGTTCGGGTAAGTTGTAAACCTAATCCTCCGGGTTAAGTGAGGGTTGTTAGTTAGAATTCCTAAGAGGAGCTTAGGGACTGGACGTAGGACAAGAGGTCCGAACCAGTATAAATTCTTGGTGTCCACTTTACTTATTGCTTACTGCTATTTACCTATACCATTCCATTATTCCATATTATATGATCCTACCGCATAGCCTCTTTCAATTGGTATCAGAGCAAGGCCATCCTATAACCATAACAACGTTATTAGACATATTGATAATATGGAAAATAACGCAAGTACAAGCACAACATCTGCCTATAGTTCTACATTTGCGGAAGGACAATCTACCCAAAGACCCCCCTATTCAATGGACTAAACTATAACTATTGGGCTACAAGGATGAGAATTTATATGCAAGCAACAAGTTTCGAAGCCTGGAATGCCACTCAAGCAGAGTTCGTTGAACCCACGACCGATTATCCTACATGGACACAAACTCAGAAGAATAAAGCTAGTGCAAATGCCAAAGCTATGAATATGCTATTTTGCGCCCTGGATAGAAATGAATTCAACCGTGTTAGCATATGTACTACTGCATATCAGATATGGGAAACACTTAAAGTCATACATGAAGGCACAAACAAGGTCAAACAAACAAAGATATCCATGCTAAAGAACCAATTCCAAAACTTTAGAATGCGATAAAATGAATCCATCAATAACATATACTCGAGATTTCAAGACATTCACCATGCCTTAATAGGACTAGGATAAAAATACACGGACTTTGACATTGTGTCTAAAGTTCTAAATTCACTTACTGATGAATGGGAGAGAAAAGTACTAGCAATCGAGGAAGCTAATGATCTATCTACAATGAAACCAAAGGAATTAATTGGAAATCTTATGTCATATGAAGTTCTTAAGATATAGAAAAGGAAATAAAAACGAATTCAATAAGAATTTCTTGAACAAACCTACATCCTCGAATATAGAATGTTTCAACTGTCACAAGAAAGGTCACATGCACAAGGATTGTCCAGAGCAAAAGAAGGAGAATCAGAAAGCTCTCAATAATAAAAACAAGAGAGAGAAATTCAAAAAGAAGGCATTGAACAGGCGAATGTATGCTTTATGGCTCAAGAATTTGAGGTTAGTAATTTAACTTTCAATAATTTAGTTGAAGTGAACACTGAACTTTTGAGCACAATAAAAACTCTTAAAAAGAAACTCAAGGAAACTCGTGAAAATCAAAACAAAGCTGAATTTGAAAGGGATATGTTAAAAGATTTAAAGAAAATTCTAGAAGAAGAACTTGAAAAAGTTCAAGAATGTCATTCAAATTCGGAAACTCAATTATCACTTTTAAGTCAAGAAATTGAAACTCAAAAGACAAAGAATGATATAATTGTTTCTAAAAATCATGAGTTAAAAACTAAGATTAGACAAGTTGAGTTAGGAAATAATAGTCTTCAAGCAAGATTAGATAACATCACTAAAAATGTTTCTAACTTTAACAAAGGAAGAGAAAATTTATCTAAGATTTTAGAAAATTCTCAATTCTCTTCAAATAAACATGGATTATGATATAAAAAGGAGTCAAAAATTCCTAAAAAAAATATAAATTTTAAGAGGAATATTGATTCAAAACAACAAATGTTATTAAGAGAACCTATTAAAACAAAAGTAGAAACCAAGATAGTCAAAATTTGGGTTCCAAAAACTAACAATATTTTAATTAGGAATAAATATATTAAAACATTTATGGATAGTGTTCATAATAATAAAAACTACATTTATAAAAAGGATACTGAACCGAATTTGGTTTGGTTTCCTAAGCTCTAACTTTTAGGACCCTATTAAAAAGTGGGTACCAATAATTTCGTATTTATTTTCAGGTCCTACTCAAAAAGAAGAAATGGATACTAGACAGTGGTTGCTCAAAACACATGACCGGCGACAAAGATATGCTTACAAACATCACATACTTTGTTGGTGGCTCGATTACCTTCAGAGACAATTCAAAAGGTTATATCATTGGCAAAGGAGATGTGAGCAATTACAGTACATCGAATTTACCATTTATAATAAATGTTTCATTAGTTGAAAATCTAAAACATAATCTACCAAGCATAAGTCAACTTTGTGACAAGGGTTTTCAAATAAATTTTTCGGAAAATAAATGTAGTATTTTTTATCAAAACCAAAATCTTGTTTTTGAGGGAAATAGAGATAGGAATTTTTATGTTCTAAATATGAAAATTAATCATAATACAAATATGTGTTTACTAGCCAAAGATAATGATCCTTGGTTATGGAACAAAAGATTTTGTCATATTAATTTTAAAACTATTAGAAAACTTTCTAAAAATGAATTAGTAAGAGGTTTACCCAAGATAAACTTTAAAATAAAAAATCTTTGTGATGATTGTCAAAAAGGAAAATTAACAAAGTCGTATTTCAAATCTAAGAAAAATATTTCTACTTTACAACCACTAGAATTACTTCATATGGATCTATTCGGACCAACACAGGTTCAATCCATTAATCATAATCGATATCTATTTGTAATAGCTGATGATTTCTCAAGATATACATGGACTATTTTTATGAAAAATAAAAGTGATACTTTTGAGCATTTTAAAATATTTGTCAAAAGAATTCAAAACACTAAAGGTTTGAAGATTAAAAATATACGAAGCGATCATGGAGGCGAATTCGAAAATGAAGCTTTTGAATCTTTTTTGTAAAAAGAAAGGAATAAATCATAATTTTCATTACCTAGAACTCCTCAACAAAATAGAGTTGTAGAAAGAAAGAATAGAACATTACAAGAATGTGCAAGAATATTATTAAATGGAAGTTTTCTACCAAAACATTTTTGGGCAGAAGCAGTAGCTACTGCATGTTATGTATTAAATCGTATATCAATTAGATCATTAACTAAAAATACTTCATACGAACTATTTAATAACAAAAGGCCAAATATATCTTATTTTAAAATATTTGGATCAAAATGTTTTATTTTAAATATAAAAGATCAACTTGGAAAATTTGATCCAAAAGCTGATGAAGGAATTTTTGTAGGATACTCAGAATGAAGTAAGGCGTATCAAGTATTTAATAAACGAACAAACATAATTGAAGAAACTTTACATATATCTTTTAATGAAAATTTTAATAAAAATTTGAGTATAAAAGATGATGAAGAATTTATAAATATAGAAAATATAAACCTTGAAAATTGTAATAATGAACTAAGATCTCCACCAAGAATATTATGAGATTACCCAGCACAAAATATAATAGGTGAAATGAATTCTCAAGTTAAGACAAGAAGTCAACTAAATCAAATGGGACATGTTGCTTTCATTTCAACAATAGAACCTAAAAATCCTAAAGAAGCATCAATAGATGATTACTGGATTGTTGCTATGCAAGAAGAATTAAATCAATTTGAACGTAACGATGTTTGGGAGTTAGTTCCCCGTCCTAATAATCAATAAGTTGTAGGAACAAAATGGGTTTACAAAAATAAAGTAGACTAACAAGGTAATATAACTAGGAATAATGCTAGGCTAGTAGCACAAGGATATAATCAAGAAGAAGGTATTGATTTGGAAGAAACTTTTGCTCCCGTTGCAAGACTTGAAGCAATACGTATTCTATTAGCCTTCGCATGTTTTCACAATTTTAAACTTTATCAAATGGATGTTAAAAGTGCATTTTTGAATGGTTTTATAAAAGAAAATGTATATGTAGAACAACTCCCTTTATTCTCTCATGAAAAATATCCGGATCATGTATATAAATTAAAGAAAGCCTTATATGGTCATAAACAAGCACCTCGTGCTTGGTATGAGAGACTTAAGAGCTATCTACTAGATTCGGGATTTCAAATTGGACAAGTAGATCAAACTCTTTTCATTAAAAATACTACTAAAGATATTCTAATAATTCAAATGTATGTAGATGATATTATATTCGGTTCTACAAATGAAAACTTATGTAAAGAATTTTCAAATATAATGACTAAGGAGTTCGAAATGTCTTATATGGGAGAGTTGTCCTATTTTCTCGGACTTCAAATTAAACAATTAACAAATGGAATTTTCATAAACCATGTTAAATATTGTGTTAATCTAACTAAACGTTTTGGAATGGAAAACACTTCTGCTAAACCTACTCCTATGAGTACTGCTACTCATCTCGATCGAGATGAAAATGGCAAAAATGTGGACCAAAAATTGTTTAGAAGTATGATAGGCTCCTTACTTTACTTAACCGCTAGTAGACCAGACATAATGATGAGTGTATGTCTATGTGCACGTTTTCAATCTGACCCTAAAGAATCACATTTAAGAGCTGCAAAACGAATTATGCGATATCTTAACTATACTAAAGATTTTGGTCTTTTCTATCCAAAAGAGTGTACATTCGAGTTAGTATCGTTTAGTGATGCTGATTTTGGTGGATCTCGAATAGATAGAAAAAGTACAAGTGGTACATGCCATTTCATTGGAAAATCACTTGTATCTTGGTTTAGTAAGAAACAAAATTGTGTTTCGCTTTCCACGTGTGAAGCAGAATATATATCAGCCGCTTTAGCTTGTACTCAAGTCATCTATATGCAACAAACACTTAAAATTTTTAATGTAAATTTAACAAATTCTACAGTATATTGTGATAATACAAGTACAATAAATTTATCTAAAAATTCGGTAAATCATTCTCGTACAAAACATATTGATATTCGTCACCATTTTCTACATTACAATATCGAAAAAGGAATCATAAATTTAGAATATATTTCTACCTAAAATCAAATTGCCGATATATTTACTAAACCATTAATAGAAAACTCATTCATAAAATTACGACGAGAACTAGGAATAATATATTTCAAAGATATTATGAAGTAGCTAAAATTTTATACACCAAACTTATACAACCATTTTCAAAGAAAATATTAACCACCCATTAGCTAATATTACATAACCATCCATTTTCAAAAAAAATATTAACCATTAATTTAATTTCTGGTCATAAATTCTTAATGATTTAACACCACATTCTTTTTGGAACTTTCATACTATATATATACATCTATACATATGTTATTTTCAAAACATTACAAAGTTTGAAAATCCAATAAAAAAATGTCTTCCAATAATTCATACTCTCCAATCAACATTACCTCCTCAATCGATAACTCACCTACATCACCACAACTTCCTACGCCTACACCAAAGCATGAGCCGGTTTATAAATGGGAAAACTATCGAACTGGCTACACAGCGGATTCGAAGAAGGCAAAACGTGGACTTTTTATCTCTCCTGATATGAAAAGAAAGATTGATGAAATTCATCATTTTCAACAGCAACAAATTGACCTTCAACGTGAATTATATTTTGAACAAAAAGTAAGGGCTAGACGATTAAGCTTTCTTGAGCAAATCGGTTTACGTTTTTGTAGCTCGAAGAAAAACGATGTGACTGAGCCCCTACCTCGACCAGTTAGTTCATATGATCCATCTTCGTCATACTGTACACCAGCCGATCCATTGAATCCTTGGACATCGCCAAAAACTCCTCAGTATAGTCCAAGTTCATGGGACAAAAACTATATGGCGAATGAAGGAAATAAACCGCATAAGAAAAATAGTCCATCTCCAAAGAAATGATTATTTTTTTATTTTTGGTCAAATCATGCTGTTATATTGTAATATGTCTATACAATTGTAATCGTTTCTTTCAATCAAAATCTTTTCCTTTAAAAATTTAGAACACCAAAAACACAAGGTTCAGTCGACTAAACCTTACTGCTCAGTCGACTGAACATAAGGCAGGAAACAATTTCCAATAGCTCAGTCGACTAATTGCTCTGCACAGTCAACTAAATTTACCATAGAAACTTTCAGACAATAGTTCAGTTGACTAAAAACATTGTTCAGTCGACTGAATTTAACACAGAAAATTTTCGGCCATCAATTCAGTCGACTGAACAGGCTATTCAGTCGACTGAACGTCGTTTCCCAGGCTACTTTTTCCCTTTTTACCACCAATTTCTACCTTTAATCTTTACTTTTATCATTCCAAAAGCTCCTACTTCACCATTATTCTTCAAAACCCTAGCCCCCAATCATCATTTTTTTTCAAATCCCTCTCAAAACTCTCACAAAAATGGCTCCAAAAAGATCAAGGGCTTCAACTTCAACATCCTCCGAGCCAATTGACGCTCAGATTGCTCAATGGCTTTATGATGGAGTGGCGGTCATAAGGTGGAACAAAATGAAGAATTCTCGGATCTTTGAACACTCCTTCGTTGATTTTCATAGTCTCCAAACATACAACATACAAGCTTTGACGGATCAAGCAGGTTTAACATCCCTCTTAGACATAAAGCGAAATGACCATGCAATCAATCATATTATGGTCAAATTGTTCTATGCAAACCTTAACCTTGGATACCAAACTCCAAGAAATCCGAACGATAGTGTTTGGAGTATGGTGTGCAGCAAAAGGGTATGGTTTTCCCTTGACCGAATTGCACACATTTTAGGATCTCCTAACATGGGAAGGAAGCTTGAAGAAATCGAATTTAATCCACATATTCGAGACAACATAAATCATCAACTTTTGGATGATAACATCAACATCCGGGATATTAAATCAACTTCCTTATGACCATGAGCAAGGCTTCTCCACAAAGCTCTTAGCGAACCATCACTCCTCTAATGGGCTCATATGAAATTGTATACCTAAACAATTATAGAGCACTATATGTTATTTGGGGCAATATTCAAGTTAATTGGGTCAAACTAATTCTTGATGAATTTCTTACTTTCAATAATGGCAAAATGCGAACAATATATTTTGGCGAGTATATCATGCGATTACTCCTCAACGTTGATACGCCATTACCAGAGTCCGAAAATACAATAGTTCATCAAATTAACCATCAGACTATAAGCCTTATGCAACTTTCGGCTAGACCTTCTCGCATTATATCTCTTGTCGAATGGGAAGTTAGACATCAAGAACCGCAACAACCTCCTCAAGCCCAACATGAAGAACCTTTTAATCAAGATGATGAAATTCATATCATTGAACCAAGTTTTACTACCAATCAATCGTTAGGAATTCTATCAAGAAATCAACAAATTCTTGATAATTGCCTCAAGAAGGTAGATCATAAACTTGATAGAATTAAAGGGTTCTTCAACAAATTATGGGATGCCATCTCATGCACGAGCTCCACTACTGCTTTAACCTCCCGTGGCAAGCGTCCGGCATCAACTTTCACATGGACGTCATCCGAAGAAAATACAAGCAGCAGCACAAGTGGGAATAGTGGTGGTCAAGGTGGAAGAGCTTATAGACCACCCACCGGTGGACCCGTTATTCGCGAACCAAAGGGAGGGAGAGAAGGCTCATATGATTGGGATAAAGATGAATAACTCTCTTATGGTTTGATTTTCTATTTCATAAAAAACACTATTCAAAAGGCTTGTATAAATAGCCTTCTATGTTTCATTTATTTATGCTACATTCCAAGTTTTTGAAATTATAGTTATGCATATCAGTGATTGTTTTGATAATATACTTCTGTAATTATTACTTTCTTTTTGTCGATGACAAAGGGGGAGAAATCTATGTTACTAACCTTGTTTTGTAGGAAAGACAGTGCATATATTCAGAGGGAGGAAATAATTACATCTCTACACGTTTCAGTATTGCCATCAATCAAAAAGGGGGAGAATGTTGATACGCTATATTTTGATCAATGACAATGCGCTTCAACAAAAAGGAAGAGATATGTGGAAAGCTAAAGGAAGAACGATGAAGACCGAGGACAGCATGAGTATAATTTAAATATAGGTCTTAGTTTAGATTTATTATCAAAATCTATCCTCATGAGGCTTGCATAAATACTAGAACACATTTTATAAACTTCATTTTCTAGATAAACATTCACTGTACAAAAACCAATAGTTCAGTCGACTGAACAGGTATGCCTAGTCGACTGAACCTATTACAAATATACAAACATGCACAGTTCCAGTCGACCGAAACAACCTGCTCAGTCGACTGAATCTATTCCTGAATTTTTTTTTACATTTCCAGTCCATTGAAATACCTGCTCAGTTGACTGAACTTAAACCTGCGAATTTTCTCTGAATGGACATCTTCTTCCTCCCAAAAGTTGCAATCATTCTCCAATGGAAACGGAAGCATCTCTTATCTGCATCTATAGCCAACAAATGCATCTCTTCTACACCTATATATACATGGTTCTAACATCTTCAATTTACCTATTTTCTTATGCTTTAATCTCACTACTTTCTTGAACATATTTTATATTCTCTAAAAATTTTCAAAGCAATCACCAATCTATTGCTTGAATCTTTTCTTTGTTTATAACATTCTTTTGATTCATAGCAATTCATATTTCCTAAATCTTCACAAACATATTGCATACTCTCGAGGATAAGATTATAGGAATATTGTACTACATTGGACTCATTAATGTTGACAAGAACACAACAATTCGAATAATTGTTTTTAGTAATTGAGTTGAAGTCCTCTTCGGTAGCTGAGGCAAGAAATCCCGTTCGGTTGTTCGAGTAAGTTGTGAACCTATTCCTCCGGGTTAAGTGAGGGTTGTTAGTTAGAATTCCTAAGAGGAACTTAGGGACTGGATGTAGGACAAGAGGTCCGAACCAGTATAAATTCTTGGTGTCCACTTTACTTATTGCTTACTTCTATTTACCTATACCATTCCACTATTCCATATTATACGATCCTACCGCGTAGCCTCTTTCAGACACTACTACAATATAACATGACATTTGACATGAAATGTTTTAGTTATCGTAAAGTAAAAACATGTCCGGGTTTATGTATGGACTTGTCTTACGAGATACTTTTGTTTTGATAAAGGAAAAGTTTGGTAATTTAATCAATCCAGTTGAGTGTGTTTCTCGCGCTGGTTTACCAGACTGATCCGGGCGTTCTTCCCTCTCAATGCTTGGGCCAGACCGAGTATATCTACAGGTTATGCTTTGGTGCTTTTGGAGCTTCAGCAGGCGAGCTGAAGATCTTCATTTTTGTACATCCGTATTTGTTTGATTATCCGCTGTGCTTTGTTTGTTGTTTTATATTATCGGCATTTGTAAGGACAAGTTATTATAACTGTTCAAGCTGATAACTCTGATTGATTGTTGAACTCTGATTGATGTATGTATATACAGTTTTTTTTTGTAAAGATCATTGATACGATATTATATATTTTCCGCTACGATGTGAGACTCTGTATTGTTCTGTTTGGTTCTATCTTCTCTCTTTCTTCTCTTCTCTTCTTTTTTCTTCTTTTCTTTCTCTTGACTTTCCGTCAGTTTGTGCTTTTTGGGTCGGACATGTGTGGATTATTGTCGATTCAAGGGGTATGGATTTTCGAGTCGTCACAAATGGAATATACCGAACGGAATATATAATACCAAAAGGGGTAGCTAAAACGTTTGCAAGTCATTACGGCTACTTTGGGACTACAATCAAGATCGTAAATCTCATATTGGGATTGGATTGCCAACATGATATGGAACTAGTGGAAAGATCAATCTATATCCACGGCTTATATCCAAGACACAGACGCCGTTATACAACAACAAAAATGGATAAAAGTGGATACAATATGCGAATAACATCCAAGGACTCGGACTTCGCGTATCCCTTCCATGAGACCAGGACGTATCTGGTACCTGGGGCTCAGAACATCTGATAACCCAAATCACTACTATCTGAAATGCGAGCATACATCTGACCACATTGAATCCCATCATAACCGGGGTGTGAGGCTCACGGGGCTACGCTCAATTTCTTCAAAGCCAGGTTTTTCATACAAAACCATGCTTTGATCATAACAAGTTCCACTTTGAATGCCACACTGCCATTCCACGTTACACGACTGATTTCTAGAAAAGTATATCTTTCAAAGCTTGTATGTCTCGGGAAAGGATGTTAAGCTAAAAGAAGTTGCTTTATCGGCCACCAATTAGTATATAAACCACTCAAATGTGATTTAGAATACAGTGTCAGACAAACATCCGTACAAGTTCGTTTTGGGACTGAATGAAACCGAAGGCACTTTTCTCGGCCATTATTAGACGAGAAGCCCTTGCAATCCGAAAAAAATCTCCACAACAAGGAGATCACTGCTATAAATAACTCTATAATGGGAGCTACCCAAAGCATGTTCAACAAGAAGTTTTCACGCTATGAAGATCCATGGTCTTCAATAATCATCATCTACAACATGTCTTTACTTTCAAACGTATACATTGATTCAAAATGGTTTTCGGATAGGAATCATCCAAATCCGACTTCGGTTCCTTTGAGGCCAAATATCACTTAAAAAGATGTTAAGTTCATATATGGATATCTATGATCAATCAATAACTTCATCTTCTATTTAAATCAAATCTCTTTCTTAAATTTATTCTTTTCAATTTATTCCATTTTCTTTTCAAGAGTATATGGAATCATTAAGCCTCATTTATCAAGTCATTTGATTTATTAAACCTTTCTTAAATCCTGAAATAATTTCCAAATCATTTTCTCTTTTACTTAGGAAAACCTTTCCAAATCATTCATTAAATCTTAATGAAAGATTTCTTATATTCAAGTTATAACTTAACCTAGGGAAAATATTCCCAAATCATTCACTAAATCTAAATCAAAGATTTTCTTCTTAACTTCGAATCATATTCTTGCAAATCGAAGATTTTCATAACAGAGCACTACTGCCACATTAAATATGGTAAATTTTACCTCTAGGGACGAATGGAAAGTTTTACCTTTAGGGACTAATGGCAAGTTTCACCTCCAGGGACTAATGGCAAGTAATCCTACATCATGAAGATCTTTGTCTTCAATATGTTTTATTTCAAAAATTAGTTTGAAGGGGTTTTCGGATAGGAATCGCCTAAATCCAATCTCAGTTCTTCTGTACAAACCACCGAATAAAAGATGTTAAATGATTAATTAACACTTAAAGAATTTTTTCTTTTCTTTTATCTAGGAAAAACTTAAATATGAACTTTTAGAGCATCCGGGCATTCCTTTCGATCCATTCCACCCCTCGACTAAAAAAAGAAAACATAGGCTAGGTAAGTTCAGGGCACTGGTTGCTCCATCCCTAACCTTAGTTAAACACCTTGTTTTATCTTCTCAGATCTCACAAGCAGGATAAATGTACTAGTCGTTTCCACATACTCAGATTTTCGACTTTATTTTGGAATTGCTTACAAATATTCCATATTATCTTTTAAAACGCTTAATTATCCTTTTTAAAATATTCACAATTGATTTTGGGGAACGTTGTTACATTTAAACTCATATTCCAAAAGTTATAGAATTCGTAGAAGAAAAGTGCCGCGGAAAGTGCTATATAAGCTTATTTGATTTAAACAACTTTTAAATATTTGAAAATTCATATTTTCCATTCCGAATCTCTTTAAACCATTTTAATAGATTTATCAAATTTATTTCATATTTTTAATCATTTAAAAATATCATTTATAAAAAAAATATCCTTTTGGATTCCGAACTACAAAACCGCGATGTTTTTAGAAAATTGTTTTGGACATATTTCAAACTCTACTTGATGAAATCTTGATTTTCTTTCTTCATTGGAAAACTATTATCATTATGGACCAAAGAATTTTTATTTTGAAGACATTCGACTTATAAATCATTCTCTATGTTAATTTGAAGTTACGGGTCGAAATTTACGAACTACCGCTACGCGACGAGCTCGATTTTGACCAATTTTGTGAATTGCTTCGAAACTTGTCCGAAACACTTCAAATTTATTTTAACCCATATTTAAACTATTTAACTTATTCAAAATCATTAAGAGGCTAAATAACTTCCACACATATATTTGTATGGATTTAATTCTCATTTAATTAACTTTGCTTAATTACTAATTATTTTTCTTATCATTTATCAAACCAATTTATCATCCATATCACAAACATTTAATCAACCATAATATCAACCAAGTTATCATCCAATAAATCATCCAACATATACTAAACTTTTAAATCACTTTCTTGAAATAATTTATGGATTTATTAGAAAATAAGAGTACTCACCTTTAACCAAATTGATTAACTTCCTACCAACATTCGTATCATCAACACTTCACTTAAACTTCAGCTAATCAACTTCTACTCCATTTCTTTTGCTTTATGCCATCAAACACTTCTTTAAAACTTCCAAAAATCCGGTAGAGCTTCCACGACACCTTGAATTTGCTTCTAGCTCCTTGGAATGAAATCAACGGCACTTCCTTCTCTTTTTCTTGTTCCGTAGCTTCACGACTTGCTCCTCTTTCCCCACAGGTTCGGCCATGTCCTATTCCACTCCTTACTCCATCATTTTTTCACTTCTTAGATGCTAAACCATCTTCTAATTGTATTCTAAAGTCTTTGGCAAAGTTTGGTGGTGTTTTGACTTGATTTGACATGGTTTTGAAAAAGTTAGCAAGGATTTGGAAGAGAAGAAGAAGCCATTAAAGAGAGCTTCATGGAAGAAGAAGAAGAAGGTAGAAAATAATGTGAAATAAATGAGAAAGTGGATGCTTATTTATAGAAAAAGAAATGAAGTGGTAAGTTACCAAAATATCCCTTTACCAAATTACCAAAATAATTTTACTTACTTCTTAAGTAACCTTATTTTTTTCAACACTTAACATCACATTTAAAACATTACTTTGTATCATTTTCACTTAAATATTAAGTAAAGTTAGTAATAATTATGTTTCTTTGATTTGATGTTTTACTTTTTGACCTTTGTACTTATTTTGTCTTTTTTTGCTTACTTTTTGTTAATTATATTCTAGAATTTTCTAACCTTGTTTAGTAAAAGTAAACTTGATTAGTGAATTTATTAATAATTATACTATTTGAATATATGTTTTCATATAAGAAAATAAAGGTGTGGTGACGTTGCGACAACTTTTAATCGACAAAACGTTGTTTTTCAACAAAATGTTTTAAGATCACATTTTGACCTTTTAGTTAAACTATTTATTTCTATAAACCAAAATTAAAAATGAACTTTTTAATTCTTTAAATAAATTAAAACGTGTCTCTTTATATTTTAAAATCATATTTAAATAATATCAAAATCTTCAATTTTACAGCGTATGTAAAACTGACAAAATGCGAAAAAATTTGGTTACTTTTGCACAACGATTATTAACATACTTATAAATATTTTAATATACATTTATTATCTTTATTAAATGCTTTCAATAAGATTTATCTTTTTAAATAAATATTTACACTTATTTATTTATTTTTAACAAAACATAACTTTTGTTGATTTGTTCTAAAAACAAACTTATACTTTTTAAGTTATCAACTATAAGAATAAATAATTTCTCTATTATTATCTATTTAAGTTTTAAACCTTTATAAATTTAAAACAAACGAAATCTCTCATTTTCGAAGTAGCGAAATTACGGGTCGTTACATATGACTTATCTATTGACGTTATTTGCTTAGATAAAAATAGTGATGAGTTAAATCAAGCTAATTACGATGATTAGATGTCTGGTGTAGCGGAATAAAACACCGTTCTGCTAACTGTATTTAATTGGTTTTCTATTGGTAGAATAAATCACAGTTCTGCCGTTATTACTAAGTAAGCATGTTTTAGGACATGGATTAGCATAAATAAACCCTGTTCTGCTACCACATTTAATTATTATCCTATTGATTATGTTGGGCGATGAGATGGATTGATTCTATGAATATTTGAATATGTTATTCTAGATTGTTTATGAAATAAATGGTGACTTGTTTAAGTACTGTTTGTCACGACCCGACTTTCACTCCCAGAAAATCGCGTCATGAATTAAGAAAGAAAGGGATAGAAGAAGAAAAGAAAGAAGAGAAGAAAGAAACAACACAAGAATCTCAACAGCGGAAACGAATAAATTATATTAATAACAAAGTATTACATAGTATACATCAATTATCAGAGTACACAGACATATACAACACATACTAGACAGTTATAAACACCTGTCTAGTTATTACAACTCAATACAAACAGAACACTCAGAGACCAAACACAGCGGAACTATATAACTATACGCAGAAGCCTCCTGCTCCATATGCTCCTCCACAATTCGTCAAAGCTAATCCTGAATCCTAACCTGAATTCCCTTGACTACTCATAAAAATTTGAGTACCCAAGAGTTAATGAAAAACAGAAATAACTCCGGGTCAGACATGGGTCTGGTGTGAGTAACAGGTTAAAGTTGCTTAACTTTTAAAAACCTTTGAAAGAAAGGTATCACGTAAGACTTCCCACACATAAACATGGAAAAGTTTTTACCTTACGCTAACCAAAACATTTGATAGGAAATCAGATGATATTATAATAGTGTCTAGGGTTTTCAAATAAAATACAGAAATAGCTGAAATGCTTACATCTCACATTCCAACATAGTTGGGCACAACTAATACGTACGGCACTTATTGGATTTTGGATTCCATCAATGGCAGGGCTACTGGGGTACCGCCCGTCACAGTACGTGGCCTAGATCACCGTACCGAGGAGCCACCCTAACTCCCCTGCAACACAAAGCCGGACCCGTTCCTTACTGAACAGTTCCAAATAAGACAACCCCGACGGTTGTCATGATCAACCGTCCCACACAGCCGAAATATAAAGGGACCTCTAGACAGGGGTAAATCTTACTCTCAAGTGGGGGCTACCCACGAAGCTTTGCTGCACCTCCCCTGTTTTAGCCATTCCCGGTTGATGAGGCTTGAGGTTACGATTACCTTTATAGGACATAACACTTAGAATGCTCATCGTCCACCTGACGATGTTCTGAAAGCATTCAATCCATACAAGTTCGTTCCGGGTTCGAACGAAACCGAAGGCATTATCTCGTTACACTCGTATTGGAATCACCCTCAGAGTTAACGACAATAACCCTTGCACTCTAATCCACCATCTCGAATCTATAAGTCCTATTCCGTCAAACTCATTACGGAATCACCCACAGAGTTATACTGACGTATAGCCCTTACACCTCGAGTCTTCACTTGCTCCACTTGGATTAACGACCTAACGTTATTTGGAATCGATGTGGTTTTCGGATGTCCAAATATGGAAACCCGATCCCGGTCTCATCGAAATCCAAAGCGTGTCTTATTAAGGCCAAGTTGTTTTAAGTTTAAAACAATTCAATTCATTATCTAAATATACACAAATACATAATTCACAACAGATAATCAATCTTATCATTATCAACAGATAATCATATCATAATCAGATAATCTATATTATCATCCAGAAGCAACCAATGCATCCATATCACATCCACTACTCATCTCATAATTGAGATTACAAACCAAACCAGTCAACCAATACCAATCATCAAACATAAGCCAATGATCAAATGATCACACTTCTATAATTAATTTAAAATGAATTAAATTAATTACTTCATCATCAAAATCTGCTTAACTTAACCATTAATTGATTTCGAATCAATTTATAAATCATCATTCAATTAATCATTACTGATTAACTATCTCTAATTACAATAAGTAATTAGCATTTAATATTAATCACACAAGTTAATCATATTAAACCCTACATATATATTAATCACCCTTGATTAATAATCATTCTGTAATTAACTACATTAATTACTCAACCCAATAATTAATTATTTTTAATTAATTATCTAAATTAATCCCCTTGATTAATTTCAAAGTAATTTAAATCCAAATTACTTCTATATCAAATATCTTTAATTACATCCTGTAATTATTAATTAATTACTTCCTTAAGTAATTACAAATTCATTAATTACATAAGTAATTATTCATCAATTCAACAAATGTTTAAATCAATTAAACTTAATTAATTAACCTAAACAAATCATATTTACCTTAATTAATTACATTAAGTAATTAATTCACTAATTACTTTCATTAAGTAATTAGAACTTAAACAATTGATTATTATTAATTAATTAATCTAATTAATTATCAAAAATTAATCACATTAATTAATTATCTTGAGTTAATGACTTCATTAACATTTCTTAATTACTTAATTAAGAAATTAACTCAAATTAATCATCATTAGTTATTAAGTAATTAATATTTAATTACTATTTAACTAATCTCTAATTATTAATTAACTAAGTGTTAATTAAAATCTTAATTATCATTAATCACTTGATTAAATAAATCTTAATCATAAATTAAAATTTAGTTAACCATTCTTAATTATAGATTAATTAAACTAATTAATTAATCTCAAATCAAATTTAAAATCATTAATTATTTAATTAAACTTCCACATTATTAATTAATTAAATAATTAATATTCAACTTAATTACCTTAATAATTAATGAATCCAATCATTAATATTTTATTTATCTTAAGATAAAACATTTCTTATTTAAATCATGCATTTAAAAACAAAATGTTTTAAATTTACTTTAAATTCCATTTGACATTTCTTTAAACTTTAAAACTCAAACTTATTTAAAAATAAGATTTTCAAAACAATACAACTAAATCTTATATGTTTACAAGAAACATATACTTTGTTAATAAGTTTAAAAAGAATTTAAATTTCAATTCAAATCAAATTCAAACAAATTTAAAAAAAAACTTTAACATTTGAAATTCAACTTTCAAACTTATTTTAGCTTTAAACTCTTTCTATAATTTATACCTTTAATTCAAATGCAAATCATTTGAAAACAATTTAAATTTAAATCTTTAATTTAAAAACTGAAATCTAAATTTTAAATCCAGATTTTAAAAACTAAAATTTGAATTCATTTTAAATTCCTACATTTAAATACTTAACCTTTTAATTCAAATACAAAACAACAATGCATTTTATACTTGAGAGTTTAAAATCAAATTTAAATTTAAAAACACAATATGGTTTCAAATCTCTGATAAATTAAATTTGAATTCATATTCAAATTCCAAACTTACACTCAGTTTAAATCTCCACTTAAAAATTTAAGCCTACCTTTTTTTATTTAAAACAGAAACAGTTTTCTGTTTTATAAAAAGAAAATCAAACTTTGTATTTTTCCCAGAATTTAAACTATTTTCAAAAACATAATTCAAACCTATTTGAATTCAATTAAAATTCAGTTTTCAAAATTCTAAGTCACAACTTAGTTTACACTTTAATTCTAACTTTATAAACTGGAAATAGTTTCTGTTTTCTTTTTTTCTTTTTCTTTCTTTAAAATCAAATTAAAATTCTGCATTTAAATTATTACAGAAAAATAATTCAAACAAGTTTGAATTCATCCTTAGGCTCAAATTTAAATCCTAAACTAAACTCCAGATTTAAATTTAAACTTAACTTTCAAATTTACTTAAAACAGAACAGTTCTGTTTGTTACAACCTGGAACAATGTAACTCGAGCAAGCAAAATTCTACTTCGAGTCAGTTCCCATTTTCCCCGACACCAACCCGGGTAAAAATCCCTGCAACCCAAAACAATCAACCCCCTGCACAACAGATCAAACCCCACCCTTCAACCTGTCAACACCAGTATATCACAACTCCGGCCATCATCATCGACCAAACTCCGGCAGTAACTCCACCACTTCACCATCCATCAATACCCCAAACAACATGGAACTCGATCAACCCTTGAAGCCGCAGCACCCAAAATACTTATAACCCAGTAAACTAGGTTTCTAACAGAAACTTTTCCAAATTTTAACACCAAACCCAACTTCAACTCAATTAAGTAATTTTTCCATGTTCACTGATAGATAAACTATCACCAGAATCAATTTCAAACAGTTTAAATGTAAGATTTAACTGAACCTGATAAAAGTGTAAATTACAGTTCATATAAAACTGCATTTTACCCTTTACACTGTAAATTTAAATTTTGGTTTTAAAATTCCTGAATTTACTAAATGATGCTATTTGTAAACTTATGCTATCCTATAATATCATGATCTAATCAAAGCTAAGCAATAACAACAACAACAAAACAAGTCAGAGGGGAAAACTCAGAGATTAAACATGAGTCTGGAATTTAGAGGCTCATACATGAAACTTCTTCAACATGTACACAGGCATATAAGTTCATATTAAATTTTAAAAAGAAAACATAAACAACTTTACCTATTAATAAGTTTAGAAGTGAGTTACTCACCTTATTGCAAGATGCAGAGCACAGCCAAATTTGCAGAGCACATTCAACTATACAGGTTCCATTCCAGATTTGAAATGCAGTCCCTTATATGCTTTGATTGTTGCCTTTTTAAAACATGCAGGCTCTCCTTGCTTTTAAATTGAAATGCAGGCTTGAATGCTCTTTTAAAACATGCAAGAACATGCAGAGCTTATTCATGTGTGCCTCTGAAATGCAGAGCTTCAGATCCAAACACATGTTGCAGACCCTTCTCTGTTCTTAAATGATGCATTCAGATTCTTTACATGCAGGTGGTAGTTTGGGATTTGCAGACTTGTATTTGGAGGATGCAAATTGTACATGGATGTGAGCATGTAATTTGGTTTTCTTGATTAAGAAATGAGAAAAAATAATGCTAATGAATGAAGAACAAAATTATGAATGTATTTTCAGATTTTAAGTGAATTAAAAGAAAAATAAAAATGAAATATTGACACTTGTAAACATAGAGACACTTGTAAGCTTAAAGTTTTAATATACAAACACATGCCTTTGTGAATTAAATTAATGTTTAATTAAAGTTAAATAAGTATTGAGCTTAGTTAATTAAATCTTTAAGAAATAAACAAAGTATTCTTATTATACAAGTAGTTCATTTGGAAAAGAAACTTTTAAAACAAATTATAAAAGAGCTTGTAACATATTTTAATATACAACTTGAATTAAAATGAATTTTAAACTAATTAAAACATTTATCTCTTATTTAAAATCATAAAGTTATTTTAATTAAATATTTTTGAAAAGCTTAAATTAAAAATAAATCACCATTTCTATTTTCAAAACAAATTAAAATTATACTATACTCATTTAACTAAAAACAACTTATCTATTTAAAATATATACAGATACATATACATTTATTAAATAGAAAACAATTTATTAACTCATTAAAAATAATTTCACAAATTAAATAATTAAATAAAGAAGATTATTTAAATCAAATCAAATTTGTTAACAAAATTTATCAATTCAATATAAATTTAAACCCAGATTATTAAATTTATATTGTCCAAAATTCCGGGATATTACAATCCTTCCCCCTTAAAAGAATTTCGTCCCCGAAATTTAAAACAAAGGCAATTTAATAATCTATTTACAGATTTTATTTTAAAACACAGCATATGTTAAACATATGCCAACAACCAAAACAACCAAATCACACAATCAGAACAAATCAAATTATCCAAAAGAATTTTGGATAAACTTCACGAGTTTCCCCGGTATATATATATATCGGGATACTCGCTCTATAGAATACAATCAATCAATACTACTAAGCTATAGAGCTCCTAACAACCATTCTAAACAGAATATCAGACTACAGACGAGTCTGACACAACAAACAAACCAACCTAAACTGCTGGTCCCTCAACCAGAAATATCAAACACATACTCCCTCAGAGATATGTGAAACATACTGAATTCCAGTTATCCAAACTGGCAATTCAACTCCAGAAAACCAAACACTGATCTTACCAATCACAGAAGAAACCAAAACACTACGGAGCTAGCTTCCCAAACTTATAGCTCCTTGAATCAGAGAAAAACTTAACCAAAATCAAATCTCCAATTCCAGAATCCAAATTTCTCTGTCTCTTATCCATAAAAATTCTTCGGACGATCCTGGGCTACCAACATCCATCCTGATCAGCTCAACTCTTGCTGATTCCAACAGAAATAGACTGAATCCAAAACAATCCAATGATCTCTTCAAGATCACTCAAAAACCAAGAACACACACCCTGCTTCACAACAACAGAAGACTGAACAAACTTCTCCTTATCCGAAAAAGAAAACAGAAACACCCCAAACTGCTTCCGCTGCACAACTCTGATCCGAAACAGAAGAAAATGCTGACGAACAGCACAAGCACAGACCAGACAACCCAGCACAGAAATATGGTTCCATATATCCATAAGAAAACTCAGATGTTCCTCCCAAACCTGAGTCGTTTCACCAACTTCTACCTCAAGGAACCGTCCATCTACAAACTGAACCACCAGCTCCAATCCTGGTAAGAAAACTCGATCTCCAGATGCAGACAAACTCTGACTTCCAGAAGACATCCAGACAATCTCCAACAAACATAAGAGAACATACTATCGCAAGTCACTTTTGCGATCAACTCAGCCTAAATCCAAAGAAAACTGCTCTCTCTCAACCAAACAGAACAGCTTATGCTGACTTAGCCAACTTACCAGAGAAAAGATCCACTCTGCTGCTTCTGAACTCCACTTCAGAAAAACTACCCAGCCAGAAGACTCCCTACCAACTCAGAATACTCTGCCAAACTCAGCCACATCACCGGTAGACTCACTTCTTATTCTTGTTCCAAAGAAACATCTTCGGAAATATCCATAGTCACCGTATCTCATCACGCAGCTACTACTTCCTAAGATATCAAGATATCATCACTTGCTTGCTTCTGCCCAAACGACAGATCCAAACTCAATTCTGCACTTCAAAGATGAACTCCGAACCTTAACAGGTTTCCTTCAGAGATCGATGAAGTACTCATCACAACAAAACTCACTCGAGACGGTATTAGGTCTACAGTCTCGACAAATACACTTCCAACCTCATCCATCAAACAACAACCAATGGTAGTCGTGTTACACACACTTCTACCTCATCTACCTTTATAACTTACATTGGAAAAACCCGAACAGGTAATCCAACAAATAGGTAGAACCAATAATATATATATATATACATATAAAATTACAAATACGCTCTCTCAAGAAAGACACCTCTACAGAGCCTAGGTATTCACTCAACCTAACGCTCCCTAAAGAAAGACACACTTCAGAGCCTAGGTATTCACTCAACCTAAAGCTCTGATACCAAAATGTCACGACCCGACTTTCACTCCCAGAAAATCGCGTCATGAATTAAGAAAGAAAGGGATAGAAGAAGAAAAGAAAGAAGAGAAGAAAGAAACAACACAAGAATCTCAACAGCGGAAACGAATAAATTATATTAATAACAAAGTATTACATAGTATACATCAATTATCAGAGTACACAGACATATACAACACATACTAGACAGTTATAAACACCTGTCTAGTTATTACAACTCAATACAAACAGAACACTCAGAGACCAAACACAGCGGAACTATATAACTATACGCAGAAGCCTCCTGCTCCATATGCTCCTCCACAATTCGTCAAAGCTAATCCTGAATCCTAACCTGAATTCCCTTGACTACTCATAAAAATTTGAGTACCCAAGAGTTAATGAAAAACAGAAATAACTCCGGGTCAGACATGGGTCTGGTGTGAGTAACAGGTTAAAGTTGCTTAACTTTTAAAAACCTTTGAAAGAAAGGTATCACGTAAGACTTCCCACACATAAACATGGAAAAGTTTTTACCTTACGCTAACCAAAACATTTGATAGGAAATCAGATGATATTATAATAGTGTCTAGGGTTTTCAAATAAAATACAGAAATAGCTGAAATGCTTACATCTCACATTCCAACATAGTTGGGCACAACTAATACGTACGGCACTTATTGGATTTTGGATTCCATCAATGGCAGGGCTACTGGGGTACCGCCCGTCACAGTACGTGGCCTAGATCACCGTACCGAGGAGCCACCCTAACTCCCCTGCAACACAAAGCCGGACCCGTTCCTTACTGAACAGTTCCAAATAAGACAACCCCGACGGTTGTCATGATCAACCGTCCCACACAGCCGAAATATAAAGGGACCTCTAGACAGGGGTAAATCTTACTCTCAAGTGGGGGCTACCCACGAAGCTTTGCTGCACCTCCCCTGTTTTAGCCATTCCCGGTTGATGAGGCTTGAGGTTACGATTACCTTTATAGGACATAACACTTAGAATGCTCATCGTCCACCTGACGATGTTCTGAAAGCATTCAATCCATACAAGTTCGTTCCGGGTTCGAACGAAACCGAAGGCATTATCTCGTTACACTCGTATTGGAATCACCCTCAGAGTTAACGACAATAACCCTTGCACTCTAATCCACCATCTCGAATCTATAAGTCCTATTCCGTCAAACTCATTACGGAATCACCCACAGAGTTATACTGACGTATAGCCCTTACACCTCGAGTCTTCACTTGCTCCACTTGGATTAACGACCTAACGTTATTTGGAATCGATGTGGTTTTCGGATGTCCAAATATGGAAACCCGATCCCGGTCTCATCGAAATCCAAAGCGTGTCTTATTAAGGCCAAGTTGTTTTAAGTTTAAAACAATTCAATTCATTATCTAAATATACACAAATAGATAATTCACAACAGATAATCAATCTTATCATTATCAACAGATAATCATATCATAATCAGATAATCTATATTATCATCCAGAAGCAACCAATGCATCCATATCACATCCACTACTCATCTCATAATTGAGATTACAAACCAAACCAGTCAACCAATACCAATCATCAAACATAAGCCAATGATCAAATGATCACACTTCTATAATTAATTTAAAATGAATTAAATTAATTACTTCATCATCAAAATCTGCTTAACTTAACCATTAATTGATTTCGAATCAATTTATAAATCATCATTCAATTAATCATTACTGATTAACTATCTCTAATTACAATAAGTAATTAGCATTTAATATTAATCACACAAGTTAATCATATTAAACCCTACATATATATTAATCACCCTTGATTAATAATCATTCTGTAATTAACTACATTAATTACTCAACCCAATAATTAATTATTTTTAATTAATTATCTAAATTAATCCCCTTGATTAATTTCAAAGTAATTTAAATCCAAATTACTTCTATATCAAATATCTTTAATTACATCCTGTAATTATTAATTAATTACTTCCTTAAGTAATTACAAATTCATTAATTACATAAGTAATTATTCATCAATTCAACAAATGTTTAAATCAATTAAACTTAATTAATTAACCTAAACAAATCATATTTACCTTAATTAATTACATTAAGTAATTAATTCACTAATTACTTTCATTAAGTAATTAGAACTTAAACAATTGATTATTATTAATTAATTAATCTAATTAATTATCAAAAATTAATCACATTAATTAATTATCTTGAGTTAATGACTTCATTAACATTTCTTAATTACTTAATTAAGAAATTAACTCAAATTAATCATCATTAGTTATTAAGTAATTAATATTTAATTACTATTTAACTAATCTCTAATTATTAATTAACTAAGTGTTAATTATAATCTTAATTATCATTAATCACTTGATTAAATAAATCTTAATCATAAATTAAAATTTAGTTAACCATTCTTAATTATAGATTAATTAAACTAATTAATTAATCTCAAATCAAATTTAAAATCATTAATTATTTAATTAAACTTCCACATTATTAATTAATTAAATAATTAATATTCAACTTAATTACCTTAATAATTAATGAATCCAATCATTAATCTTTTATTTATCTTAAGATAAAACATTTCTTATTTAAATCATGCATTTAAAAACAAAATGTTTTAAATTTACTTTAAATTCCATTTGACATTTCTTTAAACTTTAAAACTCAAACTTATTTAAAAATAAGATTTTCAAAACAATACAACTAAATCTTATATGTTTACAAGAAACATATACTTTGTTAATAAGTTTAAAAAGAATTTAAATTTCAATTCAAATCAAATTCAAACAAATTTAAAAAAAAACTTTAACATTTGAAATTCAACTTTCAAACTTATTTTAGCTTTAAACTCTTTCTATAATTTATACCTTTAATTCAAATGCAAATCATTTGAAAACAATTTAAATTTAAATCTTTAATTTAAAAACTGAAATCTAAATTTTAAATCCAGATTTTAAAAACTAAAATTTGAATTCATTTTAAATTCCTACATTTAAATACTTAACCTTTTAATTCAAATACAAAACAACAATGCATTTTATACTTGAGAGTTTAAAATCAAATTTAAATTTAAAAACACAATATGGTTTCAAATCTCTGATAAATTAAATTTGAATTCATATTCAAATTCCAAACTTACACTCAGTTTAAATCTCCACTTAAAAATTTAAGCCTACCTTTTTTTATTTAAAACAGAAACAGTTTTCTGTTTTATAAAAAGAAAATCAAACTTTGTATTTTTCCCAGAATTTAAACTATTTTCAAAAACATAATTCAAACCTATTTGAATTCAATTAAAATTCAGTTTTCAAAATTCTAAGTCACAACTTAGTTTACACTTTAATTCTAACTTTATAAACTGGAAATAGTTTCTGTTTTCTTTTTTTCTTTTTCTTTCTTTAAAATCAAATTAAAATTCTGCATTTAAATTATTACAGAAAAATAATTCAAACAAGTTTGAATTCATCCTTAGGCTCAAATTTAAATCCTAAACTAAACTCCAGATTTAAATTTAAACTTAACTTTCAAATTTACTTAAAACAGAACAGTTCTGTTTGTTACAACCTGGAACAATGTAACTCGAGCAAGCAAAATTCTACTTCGAGTCAGTTCCCATTTTCCCCGACACCAACCCGGGTAAAAATCCCTGCAACCCAAAACAATCAACCCCCTGCACAACAGATCAAACCCCACCCTTCAACCTGTCAACACCAGTATATCACAACTCCGGCCATCATCATCGACCAAACTCCGGCAGTAACTCCACCACTTCACCATCCATCAATACCCCAAACAACATGGAACTCGATCAACCCTTGAAGCCGCAGCACCCAAAATACTTATAACCCAGTAAACTAGGTTTCTAACAGAAACTTTTCCAAATTTTAACACCAAACCCAACTTCAACTCAATTAAGTAATTTTTCCATGTTCACTGATAGATAAACTATCACCAGAATCAATTTCAAACAGTTTAAATGTAAGATTTAACTGAACCTGATAAAAGTGTAAATTACAGTTCATATAAAACTGCATTTTACCCTTTACACTGTAAATTTAAATTTTGGTTTTAAAATTCCTGAATTTACTAAATGATGCTATTTGTAAACTTATGCTATCCTATAATATCATGATCTAATCAAAGCTAAGCAATAACAACAACAACAAAACAAGTCAAAGGGGAAAACTCAGAGATTAAACATGAGTCTGGAATTTAGAGGCTCATACATGAAACTTCTTCAACATGTACACAGGCATATAAGTTCATATTAAATTTTAAAAAGAAAACATAAACAACTTTACCTATTAATAAGTTTAGAAGTGAGTTACTCACCTTATTGCAAGATGCAGAGCACAGCCAAATTTGCAGAGCACATTCAACTATACAGGTTCCATTCCAGATTTGAAATGCAGTCCCTTATATGCTTTGATTGTTGCCTTTTTAAAACATGCAGGCTCTCCTTGCTTTTAAATTGAAATGCAGGCTTGAATGCTCTTTTAAAACATGCAAGAACATGCAGAGCTTATTCATGTGTGCCTCTGAAATGCAGAGCTTCAGATCCAAACACATGTTGCAGACCCTTCTCTGTTCTTAAATGATGCATTCAGATTCTTTACATGCAGGTGGTAGTTTGGGATTTGCAGACTTGTATTTGGAGGATGCAAATTGTACATGGATGTGAGCATGTAATTTGGTTTTCTTGATTAAGAAATGAGAAAAAATAATGCTAATGAATGAAGAACAAAATTATGAATGTATTTTCAGATTTTAAGTGAATTAAAAGAAAAATAAAAATGAAATATTGACACTTGTAAACATAGAGACACTTGTAAGCTTAAAGTTTTAATATACAAACACATGCCTTTGTGAATTAAATTAATGTTTAATTAAAGTTAAATAAGTATTGAGCTTAGTTAATTAAATCTTTAAGAAATAAACAAAGTATTCTTATTATACAAGTAGTTCATTTGGAAAAGAAACTTTTAAAACAAATTATAAAAGAGCTTGTAACATATTTTAATATACAACTTGAATTAAAATGAATTTTAAACTAATTAAAACATTTATCTCTTATTTAAAATCATAAAGTTATTTTAATTAAATATTTTTGAAAAGCTTAAATTAAAAATAAATCACCATTTCTATTTTCAAAACAAATTAAAATTATACTATACTCATTTAACTAAAAACAACTTATCTATTTAAAATATATACAGATACATATACATTTATTAAATAGAAAACAATTTATTAACTCATTAAAAATAATTTCACAAATTAAATAATTAAATAAAGAAGATTATTTAAATCAAATCAAATTTGTTAACAAAATTTATCAATTCAATATAAATTTAAACCCAGATTATTAAATTTATATTGTCCAAAATTCCGGGATATTACACTGTTGGTGTTACTAAGCCTCATTCCCAATTTGAAAGTTGATTTTTGAACCAAAGTTATTTTAAGAATGATTATTATATATTATTGACATTTTAAATATAATTAATAATTCTTTGATAATGGTTTAAAGTTCATTATTTTATGACTTTAACAAATTTAGAAGTATTTAATTATTGTTTCAAAGTTATTAAGTTATTTAAATTGTTTAGAAGCATATTTCAATTATTCATTATGTTTATCTTTCTTATAATGATTTGATTTAAAGTATTTAATTATTAAAAGTATTCAATTATTGTATCAAAGTTATTAAGCTATTTAAATTGTTTAAAAGCATATTTTAATTATTAATTAAGTTTATCTTATAAAGATTTGATTTAAAGTAAATTATTATTTAAGAGTTCATCGGTATTAAAATATTATTATTGCAAGGATAATTAGTTCAAATATTATTGTTGTTTTAAAAATAATATATTATATAGTAAACTGTTATAAAGGAGTATTTTCCTAAATTAAACTTGGAAATTATTATGAAACTTTATAAGCATTATTTTGAGATAAATATTTTGGGAAGTAATGGTATATTTTCATTGCGTAATTAAAGGGAAGAATTGCCTACAGTTAGTTATGTTTTCATTGGGATAGCGCATAACCATTGTGCAAACTGCGATCTATGATTGCTTACATTTAGTAAATCGAGAGGCATAGATTGCCTAAGTTAAGTTTGGTTTTTCTAGGATAGAGACATAACCATTGAGCTGCGATCCATGGTCAATACCGAAGAGTGCTTTCCATATTTATTTTTTAATCATTTCAAGTACTTTAAGTAAATTGATTTATGGATATACTTATTCTGGTGAGATAAGTATATGTCTGTTTTTGATAAAGAGATTTAATTTATTGAAATTAAAATAAATGAGGCTTACTGTTTTCAATGGGAATGAAATCTTTGTTCGAATGTTTGTTTATTTGATAGTCAAATAATCAACTATCAAATCTTGAACTAAATATGTAATCCTTCTTAATTTTGGTGGTACGGAATTATTTCCTACTTAACACCGAAGGATTTTAACTCTGGAAATATCTAGAAGAAATGTGAAAATTATATGGTATAGTTACCATCGGGTTTCTATACTATATGTATAAAATTGTGGATCTTCTAGGACAAATGATAAGGAGATACGTCCACTTAAACGGTTAGGGCGTGATCCCCTATCTTATGTATTATCTGATTATTTCCTAAAGAACCGGTCTTGAGCATTCCGAAAGTTGACGAATGGTTTTTGGAGCACCCAGGAAATAGAGAGTATACTCGTAAGAGATGACTTGAAACCTATAACCTACTCTGAAACCATATACGGTTAATAGAGAAGATGCATTAAATGTTGAGATGTTGAAATCCATACATGGTTCCATGACTCGTTGGAATATGGGAACTCAGTGTGAGATTCCAAGATCTATTAAGATGTGGAATTCAGGTGTGATTCCACAACCTGTTAAGGTGTAGGAGTCCATATGGGATTCCATAATTTATTTGGAGACAGTGCATGAGATGGAACGCCGGATGTGGCCTCATCAGTGGAAATGACTAGAACCAGATAGGATGCATGGCCTATAGGCCTAGCTAACCCATAAGGGTGTAGCTGTCTCTCTTTCGAGTAATTCCCTATCATTTATTTTATGCATGCTGGGAGCGATTCATTCGGCCTAGGTGGCTAGTTATGTATTTCCTATGTACCTTGGCTAGACAGGTACTGACCCATGGAAGGATAACTCTAATCCTTATGTAGGAAGACCATTCTGGAAGTACTGAGTGTACCTCCATGGAAACCTACACAATTAGAGAACGAGCCTTATCGGATTTTGATTTTATGACTAGTATCGCTGTGATGTACACAACACATGCAACGCAGCTACTTCTTATTATTAATTTGGCGATTAGACACTATTATAATATCAGATGATTTTATATAAAATAGTTTTGGGTATCGTAAGGTAAGAACCCTACCGTGTTTATTTGTGGTAAGGTCTTACGAGATACCTTTGTTTGGAAAAGTTATTAAAATTTAAGAATCAAGTTGCTTGTGTTTTCACACGCTGGTTTAACCAGACTGACACAGACATGACTTTTCCTAAATGCTCGAGTCAAACCGAGCATATTTTCCAAGTTTACTTGGATATTTGGAGCTTCAAGAGAGGAGCTGGGGGCCAGAGACATATTCACGTCGATGATTATATATCTGTTGCTTTCATTACTATGTACTATTCAGCAAATTGTGAGGACATGCTGTTATAACTGTTCATGCTGAATAGGTTAGTGTACTCTGATTTATATCTGTATATATATAAATTACAAATTCATTTAGTGTAAAGGATTGGTCTATATTATAGGTTATTCGTTCCATTGTAAAATTCTATGCTGTTTAGTTTCTTCTTTCTTTTCCCTACCTATTTTCCTTTTCATTCAATTTGGGCTGGACATGTGTGGTTCATTGTCAGTTTAGATTGTACAGAAAGTCGGTCGTTACAGCATGGTATCAAATTTGAAGGTTAACCGAGAATGTTGGCTTTGGTGGGGTAACTCATTAGAGATAGGGTCAGTAACACCCTAGAATGAGTTTGAGTGTATTATATATAAGAGTGCATATTTGTTAATGATATAAAAATGTTTTGTATTTTTTTGTTGATCTGTTGAGTGGCTTAAGAGTTCTGGTCGATGCAATTGGCCAACATTACTGGTAGGGATTTCCTAAACATTCGAACAAAACTAATTAACACAATATTGTTTTAAAATAGGTAGATGGAATAATTTTACCTAGAATATATTTATATATAAAAGGAAAGTTTTCTGTAGTTATTCTTAGTTGGTTTGGTTGTTAAAGGTGATAGTATTCCATCATTATCATCAAGGATTTGATCGGTCATGCTCATCCATTTCTAAGCATTGACTATTATCTATAAATCTATCTTGAATCTTCCTTTAAAAAAATCTGGATTGGATAATAGGAATTTTGGAGAAATTAAAATGAATACCTTGTGAATTAAATTCACAATTTGAATATAAGGCATTCATTGATAATAGTTTATTTAAAATTTGATTTCTAAGGGTGTTTGTTTAAAAAGAGAATTTGATATTCTGGATTGAATATTTGCGGAATAAAAGGATTGATTTGATAAAATTTAAATAAATTTTATTTATTTAAAATAAAATTGGGAATATTTTGAAATAATATTTTGGAAATAACTACCAATTCGTTTTGTGATGATCGGAATAATCTTCTAAGTGACGATCGGATGCTTGCAGAAATGAATGGTATTGCGCACATAGTAAATTATTCTCTTTGTCATTGTACGATTGGTTCGAGTTTGAACCCAAACGAATCCAAATAAAATTAGAATTGGAAATTTTGTTGAAATATTTCGCTAGGAATATATTTATGATATTGTTTTAAAATGGTTTGAAAGAAAGAAGTGATTTTTAGTTAACTAGTTCGAGTGGCTCGAAAATAACTAAAAATGGGTGACAGATAAGTTCAGATGGTAAACATTCTCCTAAGTATTGTTCTTTTAGTGAGGAAGTATGTAATATTGTTTGGCAGCACCTAGTTCATTGATATAATTTTAAGGCACTCTTGCTAACTATGTGTACGTATATATATGTATATATGTATATATATATATATATCTTTTGTGGATTAAATATACGTTTCAAAAAGTGTTTTAAATAAAAACTGGGTATTTAAAACTCTTAAGTGGATTTAGAATAAGGATATAAATCTAATGGTTGGGTGTACCCTTAGGGTATTTTAAATAATTTTATAAGTTTTACAACTTAAGCATTGTTTTATGAAAATGTTTTTCGTAAATAATTTACTAATAATATAATTGGTATTAAGGATAACCAATTAAATAAATGTGTGAGATGAACATAGATCATTTTCTTTTCATATAGTTTTGATCTAATATTCAAGTACAAGGCTTGAGGGTGTTTCACATCATTCCAAATAAGGATCTATTACTCGATTTTTGATGGTGAGCATTTTATGAAGCTTTTATATACGAAAACAAGGTTTTCTATCATAGCTACAACTATGCAAGGTGAGTAGAGGTTCCTAATCAAGGAGACTGATCAGGGTGTGCGCTAGTGAATCGGGTAAACGATACTGGTTTGGAAGTGGAGTCGTATATTCGGGTAGTGATCAAATCAGATTCTTTATATGAATGATTTATGGACATCATGCAGGCTTAAGAATAATATTGAGTGTTCCTATGCTGGAATTTCAGGGACGAGATTCTTTTAAGGAGGAAGGAATGTAATGACCTGGGATTTTTATCATCTTGAGTATGAATATTTATTTTTAATATTCAATGATACGGTCTTCTAATCAAAATAAAACCATTATTGAATGACAATTTGTAACAATAATAATTTTAAATCAAGATAATATTTTGAATTTTTCCAGATTTTATTTATAAAATAGAAAATTGATCTTAATTGGGAATTTCTTATACGTATATTCATAACAAGAAAATTTATATGCAAAACACATTCATAACAAATATAAACAGAAATAGTATATTAAAAATAATATATAATGGAAAGTGAAGAAGAAGAAAATATATAAGAAAAAATATATGATGATGGAACTGAGAAAAAATAAATAAAGACATTTAAACCTTTTATGAAAAAGAGAGAAATCTTTTTCGTTTTAAACAAAAATTTTATCTTCTTTCAATAGCATACTTTTATTTCTTTGAATTATACTTTTTTAAATATAAAAAGAAATATGAATATGGAAATTTAAACTATTTATATTACATTACATTGTTCTCAAAAATATAGTAGAATTCGCAATCATATTTCAAAAAAAGAAATCATGCTCTTCTTAAATTAATTATAGGAGTATACAACTACATGGAACCCATAGCCTAAGTGTATACAACAATATATCATGGAATTTTACATACCTGGTCAAAATTTGCAAGTAAAAATAAATTTGCTTGTCCAAAGAAAAGGTAGATTGAAAACCATATATCAACTCAAGCCACCAAGATTTCGTTTCAATCCATCAAAAATATTATACAACAACCAAAAATATTTTTAAGCCCCAAAAGTATTGTACACATACATCATTACATCTTTGCAAACAAGTATATATAGTTATGAATGTGTGTAACTTCAGGGTTTAAAAGTCTATAAACAAAACTGTACAAAAAACATATAGGTTGTTCTTCTTATTTCTAAACAAAATCCAAAAGCATGCAAGATTTTTTAGATTTGAAGATCCTAGACTAAGATTCAAGTGGAAGTTTTTGGAAGGTCTAAGCATGTTTAAGGTGAGGATTTAAATTTGAATGCCTGGAAATGATTTATCATCACTCTGTCATGTTAATAGAGTTAAAGAAATTATATAAGCTCTAGTTTTCAAAATCTCTATCTCTCTTTTCGCTTTGAATTTGCCAATGGTGTAAACTGATGAAACGTTTGTTCTTGAGTAAAGATCAAATAAAAATAGTTTGAAGCTTATTTGTTTTGTATATGGTGTGAAATTAAAAAATAACATTAAGCAACCCAGTTTTTGGCGAATTTCAACATGCTTAAAACATTGATCAAAATCATAATCGTGATTGTCATATGAAGATAGGAATTTTAGTGAAGAAATACTAATTTTCAATAGCTTGGATTGTGAGAAATGGTGAGATGTTGGAATTCACTAAAAAATTATAGCGATCTAGTAAATGAGGTAGGGAGAGGCTTCGTAGAGGAGGAGCACTGCAACATGGCCGAGGGGATCACCGTGGCCAAATTTCAATTTTGACTTTGATTTGAGGTGGCGTAGGACTTTAGGGTTTTGGGTGGTCAGTTTTTAGCTCAGGAACACGGCCAAAATGCAAAGAGTGGGGGCAACGAGGGACGTTCGGTCTTCGATTGGAGGTGCTAGAATAGATGGACTTCCTAATGGAGAAGGTGGCTAGGGTAGGCGAGGTGCGAGGAGGTGGGACGAGGTCGATTTGGGTCGTTGGTTGAAAAACTGGGCTCTGTGTATGTTTGAATTTGGCTAGAGGGGGTCGGGAGTGGAACTATGGGGTGGAGATGGTCGAGATTAGGATGAGCTGTTCGCAAGTGGTCTCGGTTGGTTGAACAGCGGTGAGGTATGGTCATGCACATGCATGTACACGCACGTACAGGGCAGTGTTTCAGCAGTGGAAGATGGTTGAACATGGAAGATGGGTTTCCAAAGTTGGGGCTTGGGTCTCGAAGTCTTGCTAGCGGAGTTTTGGTATATGATCCGTGGAGACAGCAAGTTGATCGAGGAGGTGGCATTTGGTTTTGGGTTTCTAGGTTCAACTGGGAAATTGGGGAAGAAAAGAGGGAAGCGGGTTTCGGGTGTGTGGATTTAGGATTCGGCCCAAAAGAGTATGAAGATGGAATATAGTTTATATTAAATGTTTTATTTTTAAAAAGGTTTCTGAATAATTAAAAATTTAGTTTCTAGCAAGTCGTAAAATTTTTTGAGGTGAATTTTTTTGCAATAAGTTCGTATAGACGAACGCTACTTCGTCGTGAAATTTGCGGTCGGATTTGAATAAGTAAAAATTTATAGCAATTTGAAACGGACAGAAATTTAGTTACACAATTTAAATCAATAACATTGGTTAAATCTATATGACTTATCTATTGACGTTATTTGCTCAAATAAAAATAGTGATGATTTAATTCAAGCTAATTACGATGATTAGACGTCTGTTGTAGCAGAATAAAACACCATTCTGCTAACTGTATTTAATTGGTTTTCTATTGGCAGAATAAATCACCGTTCTATTGTTATTACTAAGTAAGTATGTTCTTTTACATTGATTAGTAGAAATAAACCCTGTTCTGCTACCACATTTGTATAGACCCATAATTATTACCCTGCTGATTATATTAGGCAATGTGATGGATTGATTCTATGAGTATCTGAATATCTTATTCTAGGTTGTTTATGAAATAAATAATGACTTGATTAAGTATTATTGGAGTTACTCGGCCTCTTTCCTAATTTGGAAGTTGATTTTTGAACCAAAGTTATTTTAAGAATGATTATTATTTATTAATGATATTTTAAAGATAATTAATAATTATTTGATAATGGTTTAAAGTTAATTATTTTATTATCGTTTAAAAAATTTAAAAGTATTTATTTGAGTTATTAAGTTATTTAAATTGTTTAAAAGAGTATTTTAATTATTAATTTAGTTTATCTTATAATGATTTGATTTAAAGTATTTAATTATTAAAACTATTTAATTATTGTTTCAAAGTAATTAAGTTATTTAAATTGTTTAAATGCATATTTTGGTTATCGATTAAGTTTATCTTTTAATGATTTGATTTAAAGTAAAATATTATTTAAGAATTAATCAGTATTAAAATATTATTATTTTAAGGATAATTTGTTTAAATATTAATAACGTTTTTAAAATAATATATTATATAGTAAACTATTTTAAAGGAGTATTTTCCTAAATTATACTTGGAAATTATTATAGAAACTTTATAAGCATTATTTTGAGATAATTATTATGGGAAGTAATGGTATAGTTTCGTAGCATAATTCGAGGGCAGAGATGGCCTATAGTTTGTTATGTTTCTACTGGGATAGCGACGTAACCATTGTGCAAACTACGATCTATGATTGATTGCATGACGTAAATCGAGAGCAGAGATTGCCTATGTTAAGTTTGGTTTTTCTAGGATAGATACGTAACCATTGAGCTGTGATCCATGGTTGATACCGATGAGTGCTTTCTATATTTATTTTTAAATCGTTTTAAGTGTTTTTAGGAAAATGATTTGTGAATATACTTATTTCGATGAGATAAGTATATGTCTGTTTTTGATAAAGAGATTTAATTTACTGAAATTAAATTATATGAGGCTTACTGATTCCAGTGGGAAATGAAATCTTTATCTGAATGTTTGTTTATTTGATAGTTAAATAATCAGCTATCAAATCTTGACCTAAATATGTCATCCTTCTTAATTTTGGTGGTACGGAATTATTCCATACTTAACACCGACGGATTTTAACTCTGGAAATATCTAGAAGAAGTGCAAGAATTATATGGTATGGTTGCCATCAGGTTGCTATATTGTACATATAAACTTGTGTATCATCTAGGACAAATGATAAGGAGATTTGTCCAATTAAGTGGTTAGGGGGTGATCCTTGATCTTATGTATTGTTTGATTATTTCCTAAAGAACTGATCATGGGCATTCGAAAAATCGACGAAGGTTTCTGGAGCACCCAAGAAATGGAGAGTGTACTCGTAAAAGATGACGCGGAACCCATGTCCTACTTTGAAACCATATACGGTTAAATGGAGGAGATGCATTACATTTTGAGATGTTGAAATCCCTACGTGATTCTATGACTCATTGGAGTGTGGGAATCTGTGTGAGATTCCAAGATCTATTGAGATGTGGAATATAGGTGTGATTCCATGACCTGTTAAGGTGTAGGAGTCCATGTGGGTTTCCATAATTTATTTTGAGACAGTGTGTGAGCTGGAATGCCGTACATGGCCTCATTGGCGGAAATGACTAAAACCAAAGATATGATGCTAGGGACCGAGCTAACCTACGAGGTTGTAGTTGTATCTCTTTCTAGCAAGTCTGTATCATTCATTTTATGCATGCTGGGAGCGATTCGCTCGGCTTAGGTGGCCAGTTATGTATTTCCTTTGTTCCTCAACTAGACAGTTACTGAACCTCAGAAGGATAAAATTGATTCTTGTGTAGGAGGACCGTTCTCGAAGTATTAAGGGCACCTCCGTGGAGGCCTAACAACTAGCGAACGATCCTTATATGATTTTGATTTTATGACTAGTATCGTTGTGATGTACACAACACATGCATCGCAGCTACTTGTTACTATTACTTTGGCGATTAGACACTATTATATTATCAGATGAATTTCTATAAAGGAGTTTTGGTTATCGTAAGGTAAAAACCCGTTTGTATTTATTTACGGTAAGGTCTTACAAGATACCTTTGTTTGAAAAGGTTGTTAAAATTTAAGAATCAAGTTGCTAGTGTTTTCTCACTCTAGTTTAACCAGACTGACCCGGGTGTGGTTTTTTCTAAGTGCTCGGGTCAGACCAACCATATTTTCTAGGTTTACTTGGATATTTGAAGCTTCAGGAGAGGAGCTGGGGGCCAGAGACATATTCCCGTAGATGATTATATTTCCAGTGCTTTCATTGTTGTGTATTTTTTTAGCAAACTATGAGGATGGGCTATTATAACTGTCCATTTGGAATAGATTAATATACTCTGATTGATGTCTGTGTATGTGCGTGTGTATGTGTGTGTGTATAAATTACAGCTTTTTTAATGTAAAGGACTGATATATATTATAGATTATTCATACCGCTATGAGATTCTATGTTGTTTAGTTTCTTCTTGTCTTCTTTCTTCTTTTTTCCCTAACTATCCGCATTTCCGTTCGATTTGGGATGGACATGTGTGGTTTATTGTTAGTTTAAATTATACGGAAAAGTGGGTCGTTGCAAAAGGAGCCATCAAAAGCTGGAATAATTCAGTCATAGTATATGTTGTCTGTACCAAACCATACTACTTGTATTTTAAAGCGTATATGCAATGCGTTTGGAAACCCGCAGGAGAATTCAAAATCTTTACCAGAGAAAATGGATTCTTCCTTGTTAAGTTCAAAGAGACTCAAGATTGCAATTCTGTTGATCAAAATAGGCCATACTTTTATAATGGCAAACACATTATAATGAGAAGATGGTCTGAAACCTTGAAAATGGACAGAGATCTACTAACAACAATGTCGTTATGGGTAAAATTTCCTAGTGTTGTTCTTTAATTGTGGGACTGCAAGGCATTTAGTGTAACGGCTAACATTATCGAAAAATCCATTAAAATGTATGCGGTCACAACTATGAAGATGAGATTGAATTATGCTCACCTTCCTGTGGAAGTGTCTGCACTTTATGAACTTCGTGAAGAAATCAATCTTACACTTTACAATGATGAAAGTATAACACAAAAAGTTTAATATTAATGGGTTCCATCGAAGTGTAGCATTTGTAAATGTTTCGGTCATACTAGAGAGCAGTGTAATCCAAAACAAATGTGGATACCCAAAATTAGTAATCAAAAAATAAAATTTAGTTGTTTAAGAAAATAGTTCTGCTATGGCATCTCAAGAACCAAATTTCAATAAAGAGACATAAAATCGATCTAGAACTCAAAAGAGCAGTGATCGAATCAACCAAGAAAGTATTATCTTTGACCAGGAAACCAATTCAAAGACGCTCACTGATCAAGATGATTAGATCCTTGCCGTGGAAGTTCATCATTCAGATGGTTGCAAAGAAAGTTCGAATGATATAAACCAACATAGTACAAAGGAGAGAAATCATATTAAGATCTTTAACTCTGAAACCCCTCCGATTTCAAAGTCATGTTTAATCATGGAAAATAATGGTACAAGAATAAAAAAAATCCCACATCAAAGAAATAGCCAGAACTGAGACAGTGATATTGAGAAGGAACCTCCATTAGAACATGCTGTAGAAGGTGAGAACAGGGACTGCATCTACCCAACCTTGCCTTACAATGCAGAGGAGTTGACATCTCTCTTATACGAATCCTAAAAAGTGCAAATGTATCAACTGCTGACTTTGTAATGATTGAATCAGAAGAACAATTTGATATATCAAAACTGCATATTACCAAGGTTAAAGAAATTGGAAAGAATAAGGGTAAAATTAAAGTGAAGAAGGCTTTTAGGAAAAAAAATTTACATATCAGACGATCCAGATTGGATTGAAATGACTACAAGGCGCAAAGCTAAAAGCACGGAGAAAAAGAAGGGTAAGGGTATCAGTGCATCAGGTACAATCTGAAACCCTTCATTCTATCCTCTTTTATCATATTAATATATATTATTATGTCTATCCTTGCATGGAATGTCAGGGGAATGAACTCCCCTGCAAAACAAAGCGTAATTTTGCATATGGTTAGAGTACGTAAACTATCAATTTTTACTGTAATTGAAAATAAGATGAATGATGATAGTACCGAGAAGTTTTTCTTTAAGCTATCCAGTAATTGGAAATCTAACAATAGTGATTGTGGCAGCAAAGGAAGAATTCTGGTTGTTTAGTACTCTAATGTTTGGAATATGTTAATTATAATAAGGATATTCAATATGTTGACTGAACTTTTAAAAATGTTGGAGGATTTTCTATTTAAATTACTATTATATATGGTAGTAACTTTGAAAATGAAAGAAATAGCTTATGGTGCAGGTTGAATGCTTTGAGTCAAAGTTATGATATTCCATGGTTAATTATGGGAGATTTCAATACTGTTTTCCATGACTTTGAGAAGTTTGGTAGTAATAAAGTCCACCAAAGTAAACTAGATAAAATAGATAAATTTTTGCTTTAGATTGGCCTCATGGAACCAAATATAAGTAGGAACAAATACGCCTGGAATTCTAGAAAAGAAAAAAATATTCATTGCAAACTAGATACGGTGTAACAACCCACAAATCTGTACCTCTTTGAGTCGACAATATTCTCCATCAGTTCAACCCAAAGTGGGCGGAAATACGAACCATTAGGGTTAAAGAAGAAGGAGGTGGAAGAAGAGAAAACAAAAAAACATCAGAATCTCACAATCGCAGCTGAACAATATATAATACATAATAACTGATCTTTATACAAAAAAGAATTATGTGTAACGACCCAGAACTTTGAACAATTTAAATTGAAAGTATTTAATTAATTTTAAATATTTGAATGATGGTTTGACTTGAATTCCTAATATAACTATGAATTTAGCGATTAAATTATAAAATTTAATCTATTGAGAGTTGAATAAAAATTTGAATCTTCAATTTTAAGCTGATTAAAAATATTTTAAAGGATTGTAAATTCATATTGATAGTACTGAAGATAATATAAGCTTTAGAATTGAATTATGTAGTTATTTGTTTAGTTTTGAAATTATATCGTTTGAATCGATATTTAAAATTAGCATTCCAAGGCACAGTCTCGGAATTCGACGAAACCAGTTCCATTGGGTCCGTAATATTGAATAATTATCGGATTTCAAATTTGGTTGTGTTTGGAGTTGCCGTGTGAGCGTACGTTAAGTAAATGCGTTGAAATTTAAATCGAATTCAATTTAAATTTAAAATTGAAATTGGTCAACATCAGAAACACTGTAGAGGTAAGGCAAGCACATTAATATCAACGACTTTTTCTCTGTTAATCACGTACTTTTATCCCCTTCGTTTCCTTTTATTACGCGAGCAATTCAGAAGAAATTAAAGAAGGAAATAATGGCTGCTCTCCTCAAACCAAATACCATTCGAAACTCCCCTCCCTCATTCGACCTTCAGTTCGATTCCTCTCCTTCAATTTCGAAATCGAAACAAAAAAAATAAATTTAAAGAATAAATGGCCGAAGCCTCATTCAAATCTCAAAATCAAATCGCGAATCTCTGACGTGAAGATTTGTTTGGTCACGCGTTCAAATCAACTCGAATCGAGTCGAGTTCAAAGATCTGGAGCTGCAAGATGAAGCGCGCGAGTTCGTTCGTGAGACTGGGTATCGCGTGGGTGTCGCGAGGCCTGAAGGAGGATGTGGCAACTTAGGGCTTCGAAGCGAGGCAATTGCCGTGGGGGGGGTTTTTGAGTGTCGTCGGTGAGCATGAAGTCGAGACATTACTCATGGGTGAACGGATCGTGGCGATAATGGTTCCAGAAGAATGCTCGATCGCTCAGGCGACTGTTGCAAGGCCTGGGTGAAATCGTGGGAGGCTAGCATTCGCGTACGCAAGCAGATCTTGGGTAGTAGCTGTAAGTCTTACTTTTTTTTATTTAAAATCTTTACAGTAAACAGAAAAAGAAAATTGATTTACAGTTGTTTTAATTAAAATTTAGATATATGCAGAAACCAGAAATTATATATATATATATACACACATACATTCAAATACACATTTAAACTAAAATAGTAGGAATATATGTAAATATATAAGTTTTTGAAATATAAATTTTTAATGTTGAGCAGTAGGAATGAATATGTTCACATTTGTATTTTTATTTAAAATATATATAGTCATAGATAAGGTTTTAAAAAGGCTGAAATTTTGAATGCGAGAAGTTTATGCAAAAAAAAATAGATTTTTAAATCTAAAAAGATTATCTTATAAATCACTGAAAAATTTCATAAGAAGAAAATTTGTTTAAAATACTTGTTTTAGAAATGGTTAAAGAATATTAGTTTAAAATATAATTTATGGTTAATAAAATTTATAAAAAAAAGAAGGAAATTTAATTGTTTAAATTAATTTTTACTTAAATAAATTTAATAAAGGAAACTGGGTTAAAATAAAATCGTTGGATAATCAAAGTTGCCAAACGAAAATTGGTTATTCGTTTTTTCAAATATTAATGAATTGTGTAAATATTTATACAAGGTATAAATCAAGAAAATCGAGCCGGAATGGAAAATGGATTGCAAAATAAAAATCTAAGGTGAGAACTTCTCACTCAAAAGGGTTTGGTTTAAATTTTAAATAGTTAGATTTAAAATTTGTTGATTGTTTTGATTGTTTGTTTGGATAATATAGTATTATCTATTGTATTGAAATAGACCCTATACGCCGCCTATTAAGCGGATGTTATTTATTAAACCCATATACCGCGATATTCCACCTCGAAGTGGAATTGGTATTATATATGTACTTGGAGTTGATTTCCCGCATTATATAGCGGATGAGACCCTATTGCGCCGCTTATTAAGCGGATAATAATTTACAAATCCCATATACTGCGATATCCCGTCTTGAAACGGGATTGGTATTGTGCTAATGTCTGTGGATGCAGGGAAACAGGTTGGAGGGGTCCAACTGGATTCCTCAAAATAATTGAATTGGTTTCAATATTGTGTGTTGATTTCTTTTTATTATAATCCCCGTGTGATTATATTTATGATTGAAATCATTGAAGGCTAAAATTTAGCCGAATAAAATTCTGGTATCCTTAAATATCGAAAATAAATAAAATTTGATTTTTTAAATATATAGTAGATTAAAATGAATGGTTTAAATTGGGATTTTTGGAATTATTATAAACGATTTATATAAAGGATTTATAAAATTGATATTTATAAGTTAAAATATTGGGATTTTAAACAAGTTTCTATAAGTGTTAAAATGAAGTATAAAGGGATTTCATAAGTAAATGAAATTTATATATTTATAAATTATGAAGTTATAAAATGAATAGAATTTTTGTAAAATAAAAGACGTATAAGTAATTAACTTATAAGTTAGATTTTTGGTGTAAAATTGAGTTATGAATTGAATTGGTTAGTAAAGGAGATTTATAAATCGAAGTTTTATAAATGGAAATAGAATTTATAATACATTGTTCTATAAATCCGAAATTAATTCAATTTGATAAATTAAATATAAAAATTTATTAAAGGAGATGTATTCGTGATTTTAGATAGCGAATTATCCTTTATATAAAATATGTAGAAGTATGGAATTTGGTTAATGAATTTTATCCGCGATATTGGACAGTGGATAACCTTTTAATTAAATTTTTAGAAAATGTTGAATTTGGATTAACGAAGTATATTCACGATTTTGGATAGTGAATAATATATTAAAGAAATGTTTTGGGAAAATGATATTTTAAATAGAATTAAAACGATTAGAGATGTTTTAAATGTATTAAGCATTAAAAACATAGATTTCAACATTTATTATTGAAATAGACGTTTTCGAGAAATAGAAGGAAATGAAGGACTATAACACTGTCGTTATAATAAATGATTCCCGAAAGGAAATGTTTTATATAGTATTGGGATTTATCTATATCTATTTTAAAATTTCGAACCCCTACACTAGTGATTTTGGGTTGTCGTAACGATGTTTTACGTAGCATTCGTTTTGACCCAAATAAATGTGTTTAAGCGAATGTTTTTCTTAAAGAATAAAATTTATACTTAATATTGAATTAAGTATATCGAATATTTTCCAAATGTTGAAAATAAATAGATTTGTGAAATACTTATTATCAAATAAGTAGGGAAATGTTTTTCCAATATGAAATGAACGTTTTGAATTATCTTTTTAAAGATAAATTGAAAGTGAATATTTGAAATCGATTTGAAAATCGTATATTCACAGATATTATGGAAATGAAAGTTCAATATGGAATTTATAAATGAAATTGGCAAAAGTGGTTTAAAAATAAATATTGATTTATTTTTAAAGTATGGAAATTATATATATATATATATATATATATATATATATATATATATATATATATATATATATCTTGTAAAGATATTTTTGGGAAAACAACTAATTTGGAAAATTATTTGGAATCTGATGATGTTGCACATCTCTATTGATAGTTAAATAACCAACTATCAATATTTACCTTTGAATAGGTATTTGTTGTGATTTGTTTGAATTCGAATGCCACACTTATTTTTAAAATAAGTGCTCACTATTCGGGTTAGCCGGGAAAGGACCTTGGGGTCGTATAACCCATTCCGGATATGTGATACGCCGTTATGGATTGCATTTGAAGACCGGTGTTGAAGACCGGATATTTATGAAAACGGAAGGATTACCGTCGAATGTTTCTGCATCGGCCGATCCCCGATATAGAAATTTATTACCCTTTGTGATGGGAAGTCCGGTCGTGATTAGTGAACATCCGGATTGCAAGGACTTCTTTGTAAGTGCCTTCGGTTCCGTTCAATCCCGGAACGGACTTGTATGGAGGTGTGTCTGACGTTACAATTTGAAATGTAAAGCTGGTTTCTATCAAATATATTTCCGTTGGTGGCGGAGAATTTATTCTCTTAGCTTAACACCCTTAGAGGTTATGTAGTTGATGGTTACTAGTGATACATTCCCAAATTGGTAATGTGGCATATGAAGTGCTGTTGAGCATTTGATGATCAAAGCACAACTTTTGTGTAAAGCGTGGCTTTGTGGATGAGACTTCGTCGGACCTCACACCCCGGAAATGGTCAAAACAGGAAGGATGCGGCAAGATTATTAGGGGGTAGCGCCCCTTCAGTGTATGTCATTCCTTCTGGATAGAGGTGGTATCATGGTATGGAGCCCAGATACTTAACCCATGTTGTTGCTGTAAATTTATTACTTTGTGGTTGTTGAAATCGAGGATCCTCGGATATAGATCGGTTACGATCGAGGAATGAAATATTTGTGTCAGTGGTCACCTGGTTTGAAAGGTAACCCGGCCTTGTGTTGGTAGAGATCCGATTAGGTTCTCGGGGCGTCTTTCCAGAGGCGTTTCCATGTGGCTATGAGAAGTTCCTTGGCCTGACCATTTGTTGGAAATCCAAAGAAACAATACGATCTTGTACGGTTTTAGTTGTAGAACCTATCGTTCACTTATGGTGGCGCCCCACTGTTTGGACGGTAGCTATAGTAGGCATAAGTGTGGAATGCCTATGCTGGCTAAGATTTATATCGTTACTTTCGAAATGATTTTTCCTACACTATGCACTAGTAATAATATCAAATGTTTCTTTTTAATGCGTATCAAGCATCTTTGACTATCATAAGGAAAAATCTCCTCTGATTCTGCGTTCGCATTGTGTGTGTGTGTGCGGGAGGCCTTATGGTAGTCTCATTTTCTAAAAAGCATTGCGAATCTATTTTAAAATTATCATGTTCTTTGTTTTAAAGATAAATAACTGTTTTAAGTTCTCACACCAGTCACATGACTGACCTGGAGTTTATTGTTTCCCTTTCTAAACTCTGGGTGCCCACCAATTTCCACACGGGCAGTCCGGAGTTAAGGTTATCAGGATATTATGGAATTCAGGAGTTGCTACAAAAATCTGGAGGCGAGCTGGATGGCGTAGCATATTACTAAGTATATAGTATTTATTTTCCGCTGTTTGTTTGTTGTACATTCTGATAATTTAATGTAATGTGATGTAATGTAATAACTGATATAGTCTTTTGTTTTCAATGATAATTCATTTATCTATTATATATTGTTCCGCTGCGAATTGTGAGATTCTGATATTGTTCTATTCTATCTTTTTCTTTCTTCTTCTACCTCTTTCTTTTTCTTAAAAACCCTAAGTGTTCGTTTTCTGGCATCCAATTGCTCGGCAGTTGATACAGTGAACGTATTGATGTCGGTTTTCAAAAGTCGAAGAATCGGGTCCTTACAAAGTGGTATCAGAGCATATGGTTAAGCGACAAACATGGCTCTGTTGGGTGTTACTCATTAGAGATAGAGTCAGCAGTACTCTAGAATGAGTTTGAGTGTAATAATAGATATGAGCGTGTATTTGTTAGTGAATATGAAATTGTTTTGTATTGTGTTGACTTATCGGTTGATTGTTTATAGATTCTAGTCAGTGCAGTCTAGCTAACTGAATCGATGGGAGTTTCTAAACTCTTAAACAAGATAAACTGGACACAGTATTGTTTTAAAAATCAGGTAAATGAAATAATTTTATCCAAAACTATTTTTGTATATAAAAGAAATGATTTCCTGTAAGTTATTACAGTATATGGATGCATGGTTGTTAGGAAGTAATAATATTAAACTATTACCATTGAAATTGAATAAGAATTGAAATCATTGTTATATGAAAATTGAAATAAAGATAAGAAAATAAAATTCACATACCAATGAAATTTAAGTATGTAAATTATAAATGTGACTTATAATTGGAAATAGAATTCCAGAGTAGTTTTTGGAAATATTTTTGAAAGAATTTGGAAATTTTAGAAATTAAATTCCTTTTTTATTTGAAAATGAATTTCAAAGGTTTTGAAAAATATTTTGAAGGAATGAAAAGCTCTAAACTCTTTTTGGTCGCTGGAAAATAATTCTGATGATGATCGCGACATCACTGGTATTCATTTTCGGGTTTCCAAAGGAGGAATTGCTGCCAAATTGTTTTAAATAAAAGTTGTTTGAAAAAAATTTGGGTTTGGGTTTGGAAATTCAAAAGATAATTTGAATTGACTTCAAAATTGATTTTGAAAGGTTGAAAAGACTCTGTAATACTATTTAAAATAATTATGGAATATTAATGAGTTGATAACTTATACAATTTAAATTTTGATAGAATAAATTTAATTTAAAGGATGGAGTTAAATTAAAGTAAGTATAAGTGAATCAATTAAATGAAGTGAATCTGAATAATGGTGAATTTTAGAAGCCTAATAAACTAAGTTGATTGGAATAAAATTATTAAGGAAAAAAGTAAATTGTGAATGAATGGAATTTATAATTGCAAGTAAATAAAATTAAAACTGAAATTATATCGTTTGAATTTGTTAGTAAATGAAATTCAAGTTGAATATTGAAAATTGGATTTGACTTGTGATAAATAAAGAGTGAAGTATTGAAATAAAATTTAGTAAATGAAATTGATTAAAAATGAAAAGAATTGAATTCAGTAATTATAAATGAAGTAAATTGAATTCATATGGAATTTGAAATCCAGTTTAAATATAAGTGGTTATAAACTGAAATTGAAAACTGAATATTGACAACCAATTTGAATTGTGCGAGATGAAATGGATTAGAACTAGCAATGAATTAGTAATTGGAAATAATTTAAAATAGTGCAGTTATGAATAAAAGATAGTTGATAAAATTCTATATTCAGAAGGTAAATTGAATCCAAATAGAGTTGAAAGTGTAAATTGAATTCAAAGGGAATTGAAAATGCAAGATTGAATGGAAATGAATGTATAACTCCAATAGTAAACTAAAGATGGTATAAAAAGCATATATTGAAAATTTTGTAATGAAAGGTGCAAAATGGTTTGAATTTTGTAATTGGATATTATGACTAGCAGGATATACGGGTGTATTGAAAGAAATGGAATTGGGATTTTGATTTCAAAGATAAAATTGAATTGCTCGACAAAAAGGTACGTATTTCCATTTCAGTATGAAATTTGGTGATTTTCTTGTCCAGCCACTTGGCTTTTTGTTTTCTTTTGGGATTTGAGGGCCTGTGGTGCCATTTTGTAGTTGTATCGAGTTAGCCGCGCAAAGGAGACGCTGGCGAAATTTTTCGAAATTTAGAGTGTTAGAAAATTTTGAGGAAATTTTGAATTGTTAAGGAAACAATGTTGTTTGAAACTTATAATTGAAGTGGGAAAGCTAGTTGAAATGATAATGGATTTTTAATAAAAGATTTGTGTTGGTAAGTTGTTAAAACTGATTAGTTTTAGAAAGAGAGCGAATGGGTTGAGGATCATGTTTTCCTAACTTGTAATTTCGGGACGAAATTCTTTTAAGGGGGGAAGATTGTAATGACCCAGAATTTTGAACAATTTAAATTGAAAGTATTTAATTAAGTTTAAATATTTGAATGATGGTTTGACTTGAATTCCTAATATAACTATGAATTTAGCGATTAAATTATAAAATTTAATCTACTGAGAGTTGAATACAAATTTGAATTTTCAATTTTAACCTGATTAAAAATATTTTAAAGGCTTGTAAAATTCATATTGATAATACTAAAGATAATAGAAGCTTTAGAATTGAATTATACAGTTATTTGTCTAGCTTTGAAATTATATCGTTTGAATCGATATCTAAAATAGCCTTCCGAGGCACAGTCTCGGAATTCGACGAAACCAGTTCCATTGGGTCCGCAATATTGAATAATTATCGGATTTCAAATTTGGTTGTGTTTGGAGTTGCCATGTGAGCGTACGTTAAGTAAACACGTTGAAATTTAAATCGAATTCAATTTAAATTTAAAATTGAAATTCGTCAACATCAGAAACACTGTAGAGGTAAGGCAAGCACGTTAATATCAACGACTTTTTCTCTGTTAATCACGTACTTTTGTCCCCTTCGTTTCCTTTTATTACGCGAGCAATTCAGAAGAAATTAAAGAAGGAAATAATGGCTGCTCTCCTCCAACCAAATACCATTCGAAACTCCCCTCCCTCATTCGACCTTCAGTTCGATTCCTCTCCTTCAATTTCGAAATCGAAAAAAAAAATTAAAGAATAAATGGACGAAGCCTCATTCAAATCTCAAAATCAAATCGCGAATCTCTGACGTGAAGATTTGTTTGGTCACGCGTTCAAATCAACTCGAATCCAGTCGAGTTCAAAGATCTTGAGCTGCAAGAAGCGCGCGAGTTCGTTCGTGAGACTGGGAATCGCGTGGGCGTCGCGAGGCCTGAAGGAGGATGTGGAAACCTTGGGCTTCGAAGCGAGGCAATTGCCATGGGGGGTTTTTGAGTGTCATTAGTGAGCTTGAAGTCGAGACATTACTCGTGGGTGAACGGATCGTGGCGACATTGTTCCAGAAGAATGCTCGATCGCTCAGGCGACTGTTGCAAGGCCTGGTTGAAATCGTAGGAGGCTAGCATTCGCATACGCAAGAAGATCTTAGGTAGTAGCTATAAGTCTTACTTTCTTTATTTTATTTAAAATCTTTATACAGTAAACAGAAAAAGAAAATTGATTTGCAGTTGTTTTAATTAAAATTTAGATATATGCAGAAACCAGAAATTATATATACACACGCACATACATTCAAATACACGTTTAAACTAAAACAAGAGGAATATATGTAAATATATAAGTTTTTGAAATATAAATTTTTAATGTTGAGTAGTAGGAATGAATATGTTCACATTGTATTTTTGTTTAAAAATATATATAGTCATAGATAAGGTTTTAAAAAGGCTGAAATTTTGAATGCGAGAAGTTTATGCAAAAAAAAAATAGATTTTTAAATCTATATAGATTATCTTATAAATCACTGAAAATATTTCATAAGAAGAAAATTTGTTTAAAATACTTGTTTTAGAAATGGTTAAAGAATATTAGTCTAAAATATAATTTTCGGTTAATAAAATTTATAAAAAAAAAGAAGGAAATTTAATTGTTTAAATTAATTTTTACTTAAATAAATTTATTAATGGAAACTAGATTAAAATAAAATCGTTGGATAATCAAAGTTGCCAAACGAAAATTGGTTTTTTAAATATTAATGAATTGTGTAAATACTTATACAAGGTATAAATCAAGAAAATCGAGCCTGAATGGAAAATGGATTGCAAAATAAAAATCTAAGGTGAGAACTTCTCACTCAAAAGGGTTTGGTTTAAATTTTAAATAGTTAGATTTAAAATTTGTTGATTGTGTTGATTGTTTGGATAATATAGTATTACCTATTGTATTGAAATAGACCATATACGCCGCCTATTAAGCAGATGTTATTTATTAAACCCATATACCGCGATATTCCACCTCGAAGTGGAATTGGTATTATAAATGTACTTGGAGTTGATTTCCCGCATTATATAGCGGATGAGACCCTATTGCGCCGCCTATTAAGCGGATAATAATTTACAAATCCCATATACCGCGATATCCCGTCTTGAAACGGGATTGGTATTGTGCTAATGTCTATGGATGCAAGGAAACAGGTTGGAGGGATCCAACTGGATTCCTCAAAATAATTGAATTGGTTTCAATATTGTGTGTTGATTTCTTTTTATTATAATCCCTGTGTGATTATCTTTATGATTGAAATCGTTGAAGGCTAAAATTTAGCCGAATAAAATTCTGGTATCCTTAAATACCGGAAATAAATAAAATTAGATTTTTTAAAGAAATAGTAGATTAAAATGAATGGTTTAAATTGGGATTTTTGGAATTATTATAAATGATTTATATAAAAGGTTTTTAAAATTGATATTTATAAATTAAAATATTGGGGTTTTAAACAAGTTTTTATGTGTTAAAATGAAGTATAAAGGGATTTCATAAGTAAATGAAATTTATATATTTATAAATTATGAAGTTATAAAATGAATAGATTTTTTGTAAAATAAAAGACGTATAAGTAATTAACTTATAAATTAGATTTTTGGTATAAAATTGAGTTATGAATTGAATTGGTTAGTAAAGGAGATTTATAAATCGAAGTTTTATAAATAGAAATAGAATTTATAATACATTGTTTTATAAATCCGAAATTAATTGAATTTGATAAATTAAATATAAAATTTTATTAAAGGAGATGTATTCGCGATTTTAGATAGCGAGTTATCCTTTATATAAAATATGTAGAAATATGGAATTTGGTTATTGAATTTTATCCATGATTTTGGACAGTGGATAACCTTTTAGTTAAATTTGTATAAAATGTTGAATTTGGATTAACGAAGTATATTCACGATTTTGGATAGTGAATAATGTGTTAAAGAAATGTTTTGGGAAAAGGATATTTTAAAAAGAATTAAAACGATTAGAGATGTTTTAAATGTATTAAGCATTGAAAACATAAATTTCAACATTTATTGTTGAAATGGGCATTTTCGAGAAATAGAAAGAAATGATGGACTATAACACTGTTGTTATAGTAAATGATTCCCGAAAGGAAGTGTTTTATATAGTATTGGGATTTATATATATCTATTTTAAAATTTTGAATCCCTACACTAGTGATATTGGGTTGTCGTAACGATGTTTTACGTAGCATTCGTTTTGACCAAATAAATGTGTTTAAGAGAATGTTTTTCTTAAAGAATAAAATGTATACCTAATATTGATTTAAGTATATCGAATATTTTCCAAATGTTGAAAATAAATAGATTTGTGAAATACTTATTATTAAATAAGTAGGGAAATTTTTTTCCAATATGAAATGAACGTTTTGAATTATCTTTTTAAAGATAAATTGAAAGTGAATATTTGAAATCGATTTGAATATCGTATATTCACAGATATTTTGGAAATGAAAATTCAATATGGAATTTATAAATGAAATTGGGAAAAGTGGTTTAAAAATAAATATCGATTTATTTTTAAAGTATGTAAATTATATATATATCTTGTAAAGATATTTTTAGGAAAATAAATAATTTGGAAAACTATTTGGAATCTGATGATGTTGCGCATCTCTATTGATAGTTAAATAACCAACTATCAATATTTACCTTTGAATAGGTATTTGTTGTGATTTGTTTGAATTTGAATGCCACACTTATTTTTAAAATAAGCGCTCACTATTCGGGTTAGCCGGGAAAGGACCTTGGGGTCGTATAACCCATTCCGAATATGTGATACGTCATTATGGATTGCATTTGAAGACCGGTGTTGAAGACCGGATATTTATGAAAACGGAAGGATTACCGTCGAATGTTTCTACATCGGCTGATCCCCGATATAGATATTTATTACCCTTTGTGATGGGAAGTACGGTCATGATTAGTGAATATCCGGATTGCAAGGAATTCTTTGTAAGTGCCTTCGGTTCCGTTCGATCCCGAAACGGACTTGTATGGAGGTGTGTCTGACGTTACAATTTGAAATGTAAAGCTGGTTTCTATCAAATATATTTCCGTTGGTGGCGGAGAATTTATTCTCTTAGCTTAACACCCTTAGAGGTTATGTAGTTGATGGTTACTAGTGATACATTCCCAAATTGGTAATGTGGCATACGAAGTGCTGTTGAGCATTTGATGATCAAAGCACTGCTTTTGCATAAAGCGTGGCTTTGTGGACGAGACTTCGTCGGACCTCACACCCCGGAAATGGTCAAAACAGGAAGGATGCGGCAAGGTAATTAGGGGGTAGCGCCCCTTCAGTGTATGTCATTCCTTCTGGATAGAGGTGGTATCATGGTATGGAGCCCAGATACTTAACCTATGTTGTTGCTGCAAATTTATTACTTTGTGGTTGTTGAAATCGAGGATCCTCGGATATAGATCGGTTACGATCGGGGAATGACATATTCGTGTCAGTTGTTACCTAGTTTGAAAGGTAACCCGGCCTTGTGTTGGCAGAGATCCGGTTGGGTTCTCGGGGCGGCTTTCCAAAGGCGTTTCCATGTGGCTATGGGAAGTTCCTTGGCCTGACCATTTGTTGGAAATCCAAAGAAACAATACGATCTTGTACGGTTTTAGTTGTAGAACCTATCATTCACTTATGGTGGCGCCCCACTGTTTAGATGGTAGCTATAGTAGGCATAAGTGCGGAATGCCTATGCTGGCTAAGATTTATATCGTTACTTTCAAAATGATTTTTCCTACACTATGCACTAGTAATAATATCAAATGTTTCTTTTTAATGCGTATCAAGCATCTTTGACTATCATAAGGAGAAATCTCTTCCGATTCTGCATTTGCATTGTGTGTGTGTGTGCGGGAGGCCTTATGGTAGTCCCATTTTCTAAAAAGCATTGCAAATCTATTTTAAAATTATCCTGTTCTTCGTTTTAAAGATAAATAACTGTTTTAAATTCTCACACCAGTCACATGACTGACCTGGAGTTTATTGTTTCCCTTCCTAAACTCTGGGTGCCCACCAATTTCCACAGGGGCAGTCTGGAGTTAAGGTTATCAGGATATTCTAGAATTCAGGAGTTGCTACAGAAATCTGGAGGCGAGCTGGATGGCGTAGCATATTACTAAGTATATAGTATTTCTTTTCCGCTGTTTGCTTGTTGTACACTCTGATAATGTAATGTAATGTAATAACTGATATAGTCCTTTGTTTTTAATGATTATTCATTTATCTATTATATGTTGTTCCGCTGCGAATTGTGAGATTCTGATATTGTTCTGTTTTATCTTTTTCTTTCTTTTTCTACCTCTTTCTTTTTCTTAAAAACCCTAAGTGTTCGGTTTTCCGGCATTCGATTGCTCGGCAGTTGATACAGTGAACGTATTGATGTTGATTTTCGAAAGTCGAAGAATCGGGTCCTTACATTATGTCTATTTTATAAATTACGTCATCAAAGTACAACACAATCGATAGCTGAATACTGCACAGTTACATTAACTTTTCCTCACAAAAGCTGACTATACAGCTTATACAACACTGCGAAATATACATCAAGTACGTGTGATACGTCTTGCTATCCAGATCGTCTCCTGAGCTTCATAGCATCTTATCATGTGTCCTATAATACTTGATCTGACCCGAGCATTATAGTAAAATAGCACGCGAGTCAGTCTGGAAAACCAGCGTGAGAAAACACACTCAATTGAATTACTAAAGTTTCAAACCCTTTGAAATCAAAGGGCGTAAGACCACGCCACAAATAAACATGTCAGGTTTTTACCTTACGGTAACCAAAACATTTCTTATAAAACCCTCTGATATTATAATAGTGTCTAAGTACAAATACTTATTCAAATAGCCAAAATTGTTATGTTCATTAAATTCCTGCATACTAGGTTCTACAATCAAAACCGTAAAGGGAACGTAGGGAGAATGGATTTCCAACTAATGACTAGGCACTGGGGTACCACCTGTCACGGTACCTGGTCTAGAATAGCATACCGAGGACCCCTCTCGATCTTCTACAACACAAGACCGGAGCTACCCCTTACTGGATAGTCCGAACATGATCACCCTACGGTCGGGATCAGCAACCACCCCATACAACCGAATAAAAAGGGACATCTAGACAGGGATGACCTTACCTAAATTGGTGCTACCCACTTAGCCATGCTGCATATCCCCTGATTTTTAGTCATTCCCGGTTGATGAGGCTCGAGGCCAAGCGTTACCTTTTTAGAACACATCTAACTTTGAACGCTCATCGTCCTCCTGACGATGTTCTGATAGCATTCATCCATACAAATCCGTTCCGGGTCGAACGGAACCGAATGCACTACTCCTACTACATCCATTTTAGAATCACCCTCAGGATTAGTAGCGATTAGCCCTTTAACTTCACTGCTCCATCTTCGACTTCAGGCTCTTGTCTTCATCACGAAAACATACTCTTTAGATCAAAGTGGTTTTCAGATCACAATCTGATCTCGGTCTCTTCGAAACAACATTTTCTATTCCCCAGTAAACTCAACCCCGGTTCTTTAGGAAATAAACAGACGTAGATAAGACCGGAGATCACCTCCTAACCATTAGTGGACCGGTTTCCTTATAAACGTCCTAGAAGAACGAACGAGTTTATACGTACAGTATAGTATCTCGAATGGTAACTGTACCATATAATTCTTGTACTCCTCCTAGATATTTCCAAAGTCGTATGTGGGTCCAGATTTGATAGTTGGTTATTTAACTATCAAATAAACAATCAATTCAACCAATTATTTTATTTCCACTAAAAACTCCAAGTCTAACTAAAATTAGATTTTAAATAATTTAAATCACTTACCCCAAAAACATACACCTAAAACCTTTGAAATAAAACTACTTAAATCACTTTACTCAAAATAATAGTTATGAAATTCTATAATAATTTTCCAAGTAAAACTTTAGCCACAAACTATTTTTAAAATAACTTTTTTTGTATAAAGTATAAATATTTAATAACTATCTTTTAAATCGTAATATTAATTTAACCTTTTAAAATAATTATTACTATAATGAACTTTAAATAAATATTTACTTAAAATTATAACAATTTAAAATAAATAAATTTCTCAAAAAAACACTCCTTTAAACAACTTTAAATCCTTTAAGTCATACTTAGAAATCTTCCTTTGAAAAATATACTTAGCTTTTCATGAAATACACCTTCCATTCCACATAACCCGTCTAACCATTTACAAATCCTTCTTGATTTATTTTGGTTTAATTTACGTCCTAATCCCGTAAATTTATTTTCCAGTATTTTAAAAATAAACCACTATTTATTTTTAAACAAATGGCTTTTTCCTTATAAATTCCGTCCTGAGTTTATACTTCCAAATTATCCTTTGATAAATATTTCACTTTATTTATAAACTCTGTTTATAAATTTGACAATCTCATTCTCCTTTAATCACAGTTTCAACATTTAGTCAGTTTTCAAATCGATTTCCAAAACCAACTTCATTTTGAAATAAATTCCTTTACTTATCGAAATTTATTTCAAAACCCATTAATTCCATATTCATTCCTTTATTAAGATTCAAAGTCTTATTTAAATTTGAAATATTAATTTCATACTTAATTTCAAAATTCTCCCTTTATTTCTCCCAAACCATTTAAATCCTGAATTTAAAATAAGTTCTTCAATTTTTAAACAATATTACTTAAGTTCTCAAAAAAAAAATATCCCCATTTATTCAAAAATCTTTTTCCCATACTCGGAATTTATTGGATAGGATTTTAAAAAAAAATCAACTTTTTATTCTTTTCCAAATTAATTCTTTTAATTTATCCAATTTCCTAAAATTGTTTTACTTAAAATTCTCTATTTATTTTTCTTCAAAAATCAAATCTTTGTATTTTTATATCTCAATATACCCAAATATTTTCAGCAAACCAAGCAATCAATAACTTCATTTTTTAATATAATCTATCTGGACTATCAAATAAATTATATCACAGAATATGAAAATATATTCCAATATTTTGAGGAATCCAGTTGGATCCCTCCAACCTGTTTCCCTACATCCACAGATGTTAGCACAATATAAAAATTCTAATCCCACTTCGAAGGGGATATCGCGGTTTAAACGGTCATCTGCTATTACGTGGGTGCATGGGGTCTCATCTGCTATATATTGCGAGAATATCAATCAATCCAAATATATATACTACTATATATAATATCACATCCAGATTGATAATAATTCATCAATTCAAGAAATCAACCAATAATTTAATTTTTAACTATTTAAAATCTAGGGTAATCCAAATGAGTGAGATTAACTCACCTTTGATTTTTGTTTGCAACCCATTTCCATCTAGACTTGTTTTCTTCACGATTTTTTGACCCTGTAACAAACATTATATGGTTTATTAATATACAAAATAAATCGAACAATTAATTTCCCTTTAATAAATTAATTAACAATTCAATTCTAACTAAATAATTATCCCTTTTTAAAGAATCTTTTAGTAGTTAAAATAAATTAGCTAAGTTAATTGAAAAGATTTATCACCAAATCCCTTATTTAAAACAAACCTAGCAAATCAAAATATGTATAGGTATATTTCCAGTAAATAACCAGAATAAATGTTTACTCTACTGTAATTATTATTATTATTATTATTCTGTTTACCATTTAATTTAATATAAAAGTTTCAAACCGTGTATATATTTTATGAAATCAAGTTAATCGAAAGAAGAAAAACGAATACCTCTTAGCAAAACGAGAACCCAGATCCACCTCGTACGCGACCCCACCGGCGTTCGACCCTTGCTACAAAACTTCGACCTTCACTGCCCACTACCCTTCCATCCTTTGCCAGAGCCACACACCAATCCATAGTTCGATAATAACCATCCACTACATCGTCCCCGTCCCCCACGCTCGCGACTCAAATCTCGACACCGACCACCCTAGCCGTGCGACGACCATCCTCGATCGCATTCGTTCCCTAATCGACAGTTGCCTCGACCTCCAAATCACGATTCATGCCGCGCCGCTCGAGTCTTCCTTTAGAGCCTACCACTCGATTGTGGTTCGATCGCGAATCGATGTCTATTTTTTTTGATTTCGGTTGAACTAAACGTGGCCATTTAATTTTTTCTCTAGTTTTGATTTAGAAGGAGGAGGAGGGGATTCGGTTATCCCCTTTCTTCTTATTATTAATGAGAGGACGCATGTTATCAGGGAGGACATGTGTTTTAATTTTGCCTTGTGTGTCTGCAGGTTTGCTATAGTGTTTCTAAGGTGATAGAAAGGCAACTGATGTGAGGAAATTACAACTGAGGGTTCATTAGTCAAATGATATATTTATATTTAAATTTTATATTTAAATCATCTCAAAAACTAACTTAAAATTTCGATCTCCAATCGAGGCGTGCTGCTAGGCGTTCATAATGTTAGACTCCTATTTCAAGCGTAATGGAAAAGGTTTCGAGTCCTAATTCGATCGTGGGAGAAGATAGCTTTTTGGACTCGGTTATTATATTGAATTTTTGATATGAATTCCAGTGCGTTTATCTACGGTACGATCACTCGACAACTCCAAATACTTCGAAAATTAAAACTGGATAATAATATACTATTACAGATCCAATGGAAATAGTTTCATCGAAATCCGAGACCGTACCTCGGAAGGCTGTTTTAAATGTCAATTCAAACGATGTATTTTTAAAACTGAACAACCCACTTTTAAACTCAAATTTTAAAAGTTCTATTATCTTCAGTATTGTTCATACAAATCTTATAAGCCTTCAAATTCTTTTTAACAAGCTTAAAACTGAAGATCCAATATTTTACCCAATTTCCAATTATTATATTTAATTATCCAATAATTGGTTGCATTTGAAATTCAGGTTAAAAATTAACTTTTAAATATTTAAAATCAATTAAATATTCCAATTTCAAATATCCAAAATTCCGGGTCGTTACATTCCTTTCCCCTTAAAAGAATTTTGTCCCTGAAATTACTATTGGTCCAATACCCGTCTACTATTTTCCAAACCAAAAGTTTTTGACAACCCTCCCAAACAATCTTTTATTAAAGACACACTATTACCCTTACTAACTTTCCCAAACTCAACTGTAGATAACATCAATATTGTTGACTCAATCATTTCAAATTATAACTTAAAACCAAATTTAAACTATCAAAATTTTCTCAAAATTTTTCCAACTCTCTAAATTTATGAAAAATTTTCTAGCATCACCTTCGCACGGTTAGCTCGGAACAACTACAAAATGCCCTACGGGTCCCAGATTTCAGAACTAAACAAAAGGCCAAGTGGCTAGATCAGAAAACCATCAAATTTCGTACGACAATTTAAATGCATACCTTTTTGTCGGGGGATTCAAAATTTATCTTCTGAAATCAAAAACAACAATTTATCCTTTGCCTTTAGGTACCTGTACCTTATCTACCAATATCGTTCATTAGTACAGTTTAAATTTATTTTACTCATCTCTTTCCAAAATTTTCAATATTTGCTTTACCCAAGCCGTACGATGCATACATATCATCCGTATGAATATCAAATCTGATCACTCACTCGATCACACAATTTCACTTCCGAACTAGTATCGTCCACTCGACTTCCTAGTGTGGACTGAGATCTGGTTCCTTGATCAAAAACCGTTATTCTCCTTGCATAGTCTTAAACTATGATAGAGAATTTCGAAATCAATCTAAATTCCATACCCAGGGTTCGCCGTCGAAAATCGAGTGAAAAATCCGAACTCGGATTGATATGACTATCTCGAAATTCTATGCTCGAATCTGGATCAAATCATTATGCGAATAAAATGATTTACATACATCCTACGTATTTATCTCAATTGATTGTTAACTATATCAGTTCCCCTTTTTATTCACACTTATTTTGGTTTCCATGCACCTATTCTCAATTATGATTTCACAAACTTTATTAAATCTTCATTCATTAACTAACTTAGTATATTTCCAATACCAAATTTACATAAGAATTTAACATCCATTTCTTAAGTTCAATATAAATATTTTACAAATTTAAAGATTTATTTCCACTTCACTACTTAAGCTTCCACATCTATTTTCATTTGACCTAAATTTTCAATTCCACTCTGAATTCAATTTATCTTCGATTCTTAATTTATTTCCAAGTCAAATTAAATATTGAATTCTATTCATCTTTTCTCAATCCATATTTAATTAATCATTTCTTCAATTAGTTCCACTTACTAATTTATTTTAAATCCAAATGAATTTTATTTCCAACTTTAATTATTTTTAGTCTACTTCGAATCAATTCTACAACTTCACTTATCTCAATTCAAAATGAATTCGAATATTCAGTTTAAGTTTCATTTACTTACGATCTAATATAAATACCATCCCAATATCCATTTTCAGTTCATTTGCTTACTCATTTAAATCAATTAGTTTACTTACTAATTTTATTTTCAATCCTTTTTTTTATTTAGTCCAATCTTGACTAACTTCCATTTCACACAATTCAAATTAATTCCCAATATCCAGTTTCAATTTCAATTACCAATCTACTTAGAATTTCCTCGAATTCACTTTTATTTAACTAGATTTAATTACATTCCACTTCCATTCAAATTTTTAAACTTCCATAAGTTTCCATTTATTTAAATTCCATTTGCTAACTTTTTTTTTAATTTACTTCATTTCATTGGTTTACCCACCGCTTTGCTTTATTGACACACTTACCATTATTTAGCCTTTGGATAATTCCATTCCAAGCAAATTTCCCACTTTATAAGTCCAAACTTATTTGTATCAAATAAACATTTTAAATAAGATTCCAGAGTTTAAACAATTGCTTAAACATTCCAAAACATTTTTTAAATTAATTGTATCCCAAAAATCCTTTAGTATATCTAATATTCCTTTGTATTTCAAAAATCAGAATAGTTTTACTAAACCAAAACTTCACATAACCCATTTATATCTTCATAAATATCTTTGATTAAACTTCCAGAGTTTAAAAAATTTCTCAAACATTCAAAAACATTTTTGGAATCATATATACCAAATCAAACTATTTCAAAATCGAACCCAATTTCATAAACAAATCCCAATTTAAAATATCCAGCCAGCGATTCCTCTCTTGGAAACTCAAAAATGAACATCGATGATGCCGCAGTCATCACCGAAGTTATTTTCCAGTGACCCAAGTGAGTTCGGTGCTTTTATTCTTTTCAAAAACATTTTCAAATATTTTTAATTCCAAATCCCACCAGATCTCAAATCCAACTCAAAAATATTTCCGAATAATACCTACTATTATTCCTTCAAAACCTTTGAAAACCATGTTCAAACCCAAAGGAATTTAAAGTTTCTCAAAATATAAATTTCAAATCCTTCTAATTCATATTCAAACATTACTTTGGAATTATATACCATTTCAGTAACGACCAGGAATTTTCAATCCAGAAATTCCAGATAGATAGGAAAAGAAGAAAAGAGATAGAAAAAGAAACAGAAATGAAACACGGAATCTCACATTCGCAGCGGATCAAAATATAATGTCAAATAAAATAACAGTTGTACAAGGAAAAACTATACTTGTTAATTTACATCAATGCATCAGAGTTACAACATTTACACAAACACTGGACAGCTAAAATCAACATGCCCCAGATAAACTACAATATATCACAGCGGAATACTCTCCATACGTTCCTGCCATACAGCTCGCCACCTGACCTCCAGAACGTCCTTACCTGAAAAACTGTAATACTTGGTCTGACCCAAGCATTACATCAAATTAACACCCGGGTCAGGCTGAAAACCAGCGTGAGTAAACCCTCTAACTAGAAATTCTAATGCATAAAACTTACTTAAAACCCGGGGTAACTCGTACGTTATTAAAAGTAAACAACTTGTATAATCAACACTTATTTCTACAAATCAATATCTAAGTACCCAACTTGGTATAAATGGTCCAAATTATTCCATTCCAGCCTATTGATTTCACAAATTAAGTCTATAAAGAATCATTATATGTTACAAATCGAAGTGGGTTCGGGTATTTACTGATATCCGACCACGATCTCTTCGAATTCAATACCATCATAACCCAAGTTATTCAAGTGAAATATAATTTAATTTTAAATATAGGATGTCTCTTTTTACATAACAATTCATCATTGATAGATAACCACATTATCACAGTTTAAACCAAACATCTCATATCACATAGCATCACAAATCACATATCAGAGATTTCAACTAATCTAAGGCATACAATGTCATTCCAACATTCATAAGCAAGATTAATTTGTCAAACCATTTCTAATTAATTTAAAACAAATTAAATTAATTACCTCAATTACTTTTAATCCTGCTTACATAACATTACTTAATTATAAACCATTAATTAATCATCCCTTAATTATCCTTTTTAATAACATTAAGTAATTAGCCTTCAATTAATAACACAAATTAATTAGTATTTACCCATTCACATTTACCACATTTACCCTTAATTAATTACTAAAATTAATTATCCTATAATCATCCACATTGATTAATTATCCTCTAATTAATCGTATTCATTAGTTAACTAATCCTTAATTAATTTTCTTAATTAATCAATCCTTTAATTAATTATTCTAAGTAATTTATCCTTAATTACTTCCCCTAAGTATTTATCACTAATTAAGTCACTTTTAGTAATTATCCATTAATTACTTTCCTTAATTTATTGACATTCAGTAATTGTTCTTAAATTACTATCATTGCAATCACTAATTAATTTCATTAAGTGATTAATTCTTAATCAATCACATTAATGTATCAATCTTTTAAATTGGTTTCTCAAATTTACTAACCTTTATTAATTATCATAATAATTAAAATAATTAACTATTTCTTTAATTGATTACATTAATTAATTATCGATCCTTTAATACATTAGACAATAAATACATTATTTAAATCACCTTTGAAACATATTATGCAATTTCTTTAAAGAATAATTTTAAAGCTTTGTACCTTATTATAAAAAAACTGTTCACTTTCTATTTTCAAAGACCAGGTCTTAAATAAAAACAATACCAAGCCTACCAGAATAAAACTCGAGCAAAACTCTCAAAATCATAGAGCTAACCCAGTGACATTCGCATACTCAGCTCCTCGCTTCAACACCCTGAGTCAAACACGTAACAGTCATGGACTAAACTCCGTAAAAAGCTTCATCCCAAACTCAATCACACAACCGAGTTTAACCCTGACACAAACGTGCATGCGTGAACGTGCACAATGGTCAGACACTACTCCGACCAACCCTCGATTCCTCGACCAGTCGCCGACAACCCTGCTAGTGCCCCGACTACCCAGTACTATATAACTCATCCCGAAACGAAATCGAGATGCACCGAACCCACTGGAACCGACATCTTCAACAAATTCGCCCTACCGACGATCACTCCGACCACCGGAGGCTACTGCTTCACGCCTGGACCACCGCCTAAGTTCTACGCTCCATTTCCCACTCCTCCGACCCAACTCGACTCAACGTTGGCACCGCAAATCCCCTGAAATCAAACTCGACCCAAACCTTAACTTAAACCCTAGATCATCCTCGTCTGACCACCTCACAGCCTAGAAAAATGCCGCACCAATTTCACCTACTACACTCCTCCACCGCCACCTTCAAAACAAACGCCGGCCTCCCTCGTTGATTTTCTCACCGGAAATCGCTCAAAAGCTTCTTTCCGTTCATCTCGAAAATTTCCAAAAACCACAGCCTTAAAAATTATGATATTCATCTCAAAAATTATGTTTTCCAAACACGAATTCAAATTTATGATCAAATCTTGAAAATTCATCAATCGAAATTTTGTCTTGAATTGCTTTCCTCTATAAATTATATTCTTGAAAAAAAATTTGCTTGATTTAATTACTTTAGACTGTTTTTAAAAATAAAATCTCTTACATACCATCTCTTTTCTTTTAATGATCATGATATGAAAATCATTAGAGCAAAATAAATTTATTTTTGAATTGAATTCTAGGTCTATAAGCTAAAAACAGAGGCTACATATAAATAATACACAGACATGCAGTTGATTATCAGTAATTCCACTGAATTTTCCAAGCAAACTTTTTATAAATCCATGCAAATCAAATTTCTATCTTTATTATCATTTCTCAAGTAATCATGATGAATTATATATTAAATAGTTTTAAAATTTACTCGCCTTAATAGGATAGAATAGGGAAGCCTGGAACTGATTCGATCTATGAAAACCTAGAAATTTAGTTTTAATTTTTGATCTTCTTGATTGACCTGAATTGAATCTACTTTGAAGCTTGATCTTTGATTTGAATCTGAAGTTGCTTAGATCTGGATGACTTGAAATAGTTGTTTGATTTTTATCTTCTTTAGTTTTGCTTTCTAGTTTTTTTCCTCTTCTTCTCTAGTTTGATCTTTAGATTGTTTGATTTCCATTCCCAGTTTAAAACTTGATTTTTGAATTTGTTGCAGGTTCAATTTTTTAAAAGAATTTTTTTGAACCGAGAATAAATGAAATTTTTTTCTTATTCTAAATATCTTATTACATATAAATTATTTTATCTAAAAGAAAACAAGTGCCACTTGTTCTACTGTATTAGCACTTGTTCATACATGAATCCATGAGCATACAATTGTCATTAGAGGTTAAATTATGTTTAAAACCCTTTCTTAATTTAATTTTTTAAAAAAAAATGGTTTTAAACCCTTATGTTTTATAAATTATGCATCATGTTTTATCTTTATCTATTCACTTCTTTTATTTATATGTATATAACTCAATTAAACAATATAAACTTATTTATTTAAATTTTTATGCTTAATATATATATATGTATATGTATATTTAGAAAAAGTATTATCCTTTATTAAATCCTATTTTAACTTGAGCTACCATTTAAACTCAATAAATATTTATCTTTAGTGTTTGAATTATAACTTTAAATATCCTTTAAAAATTGAATTCAAATCAATGCTCTTAATATACTCAACATATATATACACTTAAAATTTTCATCATTATTAAGTTTGTACATCTCTATATATATATTGATATACTAATTTTACTATAAGATATACCACTTCTATATATTTATATTTTAATATTTATAATAGTTTTCAAATCCATCCAGATATCCTTTATTACCAGAATTTATCTATTCAACTGAATAAAACCAGTAAATTATCCAATTGCCATATGCCAAAAATTCGGGTTATCGCAATTTCAATTATAAATCACATTTATACTTCACATTTATGAATTGAATTCTATTATATGAATTTATTCCCTTAACTATCGTTTATAACTTAAATTTTCTTATTCAATTTCCACACAATAATGATAATAATTTAATATTATCATTTCCTAGCAACCAAGCAACCATATATATACTTATAATAAATTTATGAAAATTATTCCTTTTATATACATTAATAATTTGGGCAAAGTTATTTCATTTACCCTATTTAACACTACTATGTCGAATTTTTCTATTCAAGTGTTTAGAGATCCCTATCAATAATGTTAATTACTGGTATTGACCAGAATCCATAAACCACTCAATAAACCAATCAACATAATATGAAACAATTTTATATTCACATCTATTTAATACACTCAAACTCATTCTGGAATGCTACTAACTCTATTTCTAATGAGTAATCCCCACCAGAGCCAAGGTTCTAGAGTGCTACCGACTCTATTATCTTCAGTATTGTTCATACAAATCTTATAAGCCTTTAAATTCTTTTTAACAAGCTTAAAACTGAAGGTTCAATATTGTACCCAACTTTCAATTATTATATTTAATAATTTAATTATCCAATAATTGGTTATATTTGAAATTCAGGTCAAAAATTAACTTTTAAATATTTAAAATCAATTAAACATTTCAATATCAAATATCCAAAATTCTGGGTCGTTACATAGGGTGTTAATTAACAAAGACTTTTTTGATATTTTCTTAGATTTTGGTTGTTTTTCTACAGAAAAAACACAAGTGACTATACCCCTTTACTTATAAAACTTTTTTATAATTTGAATAATTACAGTAACGTAGCTCCTTTTAGATTTAAGAATGGGTGGGTGTCAAATAATGAGTACAACGAACTGATGAAAGAGTGTTTCAACTTTTCTTGTAATGGTACCTATCAATTCCAGTTTAATATGTTTTTAAAAAACACTAAAAATAGAATAAAAAACTGGAATAAGGTTAATTATCATCATAATCATATTTTAAACAAGCTGAGATAGGATGGTAGAATTCTGCAAAAGCTTGCTGATGATAATCCTGGTAATCTAAGCATCATTGAAAAATTCTTTTCAAACCAGGAAAAACTATCTCATGAGTTATATATTAATACAGTTAATTATAAACAAAAAGCTAAAGTGGACTGGCTCACTCTAGAAGATGAATGCACTAAATTTTTTCATGCTAAAATGAGTAGCATATTAATAACATTGGATGTGTTATTGATAATATGGGTACCTGTTCAAATGCATATGACAGGGTTGTTAACGAAGCAATTGAGTATTATTCTCTTTTATATTTTTATGATTCTATTGAAACTAATTTTCCTGATATTATTTGTAAAAATGTGCTAATTGATAATGCATCAGAAATTTAACTTGCCCCTACTTCTCAGAAAGGAATCAAATCTATTATTTTTAATGCTGGAGATAATAAAATTCCAGGCCCTAATTATTTTAATGCCAAGTTTTTAAAATTCATTGGGAAAATATCAAGGAATAGATTCTAAGAGTTGCTGATAAGTTTTTGGACAAGGGCAAAATGCTTAAATGTTTTAATCATACCTTCATTACTTTAGTTCCCAAAAATAAAAATCCCACTTGTATTGGAGAATATAGACCAATCTCTTGTTACGATTTTATTTAAAATATTGCTACTATTTTGAGCAACAGGATAAAAAAATTCTTCTCTTTTCAATCTCTGAAAATCAGATTGCCTTTATACCTGGAAGGCTCATTTATGAAATTCTTTGCTGGAACATGAAATGGTTAGGAATTTTAACAGTAAGAATGGTGACAATATATGTCTAAAAGTTGACTTACAAAAAACTTATGATAAAGTAAATATAAATTTCATATATCATATTACGAAATGTATGAGGTTCCTTATTAAATTTTGTGAGTTGATTTTTGAGTGTATTAATACACCCACCTTTTCTATACTCTTCCAAGGTAATCCCGAGGGCTTATAAAGATAATAGAGCTATTAGATAGGGTGATCCATTATCACCTTATCTTATTACGATGGTAATGGAATATTTCTCCATCCTTATTGAAATAGAAACTATTAAGAATAAGATTACTCCAATCAACAGAGCCCAACCATCTATTACTCACCTAATTTATGTTGATGACCTTATGTTGTTTACTAAAGCTAATAAAAGTAATATAGATGCTACTAACCATATTTTTGAGAATGTTTACAGGTATGATGGATTACAAATCAATGAATTTAAAAGTCAAGCATATTTCAATAAGCAATGCAGGTACAAAAAAGAGGTTTTGGATTCTTTAAAAATGGGTGAAGGCGGTCTCCTTATTAAATATTTAGGTCTTTCTTTATCTGCCAACCAGATTAAGGAAGTAATTGTTCTGTTCTTATTGAAAAAATTCAAGGTAGGATGGAGAGTTAGTCTTGTAAACTTCTATCTATTGCAGGTAAAATGGAGCTTATTAAAGCTGTGGTGTACGCCATTATTTTATATTGGTTTCAAACTTATCATATTCTAATGGCTATAATTAAAAAAATAGAGAGTAGGTGTGCTGATATTTTATAGAGGGGTGGCAATCATAAAATTAGTTAGGAAAAATTATGCAGACCCCAAAAATAAGGAGGCGTGGTATAAAATTTTTGTATGATCTTATTCTAACATGTCAAATTAATTTTTTTTGGAGATTTATAAGTGCCGACTCTTTATGGACTAAATGGATGAAATGCAAATATCTCAAAAATGGTAATTTTTGGACAGTTATGCCAAATAATAATTAGTCCAATGCTTGGAATAAAATTTTAAAATGCAGGGATATAGAAAAATCTTTTGTGAAAAGAAATTTTAAATCTGGTAATGAGACAAGTTTATGGTTTGAACCTTGATTTCAAAATGAATCTTTTATAAACCGGGTGGGATGGGATAATTTAGTTATTTGTTGTGGTGCTAATGCTAATATGGATGCTATTATAAAAAACAATCAATGGCAACCGTAATTACATCCAATTACTTACCCACACAGATACAGTATTGCTAATATCCCCATAGATTCTACCGTAGACAGTGATCAGTGGGAGTGGCTAGCCAGTGGCAAAGTGAAGTTTTCTTTTAAGAAAACTTGGGAGTTTATTAGAAATAAACAACCTACTGTTGAATAGCATAAATGCATATGGAACAAAGTGAATAACCCGAAGATGGCTATCTGTACGTATTTTGAAATTAATAACAGATTGCCAACTCTAGATAAAATCAATAAATGGGAGAAAAACAATTATTCACTTTGTTCCCTATGCAATTTAATTAATGAAAGTTCTACGTATCCATTATTTGAATGCAGCTACAGCTATTTCATATGGAGCCAGATTATGTCTACACTGAATATTACCAGCAAGAGTTGTATGGATTTAAAGTAGATTATAGTGGATATCAACAATAATTTCAAAAATAAATCTCTACAAAGACACTTTGCTCATATTTTAATCACTACAGCAGTTTATCATATACGGAAAGAGATAAATCATCGTACTCATAACAAGCCGAAGCTATCCAAAGAGCAAAGATGGCTTATTACAGAAATCGATGGCAGAATTATCCTTCATAAGTCCAATAAAAAAGTACAAGATCAAACTAGTTTTGATTTTTTAGCGGATTACTGGAGTAAAGAGGCCGGGTAGCAAGCATATCGAGCAATATCTCTGCCACTCGAAGGCTTATCAAACTGATCTAGATCTTCATCAGAGATAAAATTTGGTTAACCAAGGAGCTAATGAGCTTTAGATCGACACCAATCACCCAAAGTTGAAGATAAGAGTTGTAGATCTACAGATCTAAGTGTGATGATGTCAAATTTGTAGATCTAGCTTTGAATAACCAAAATCATACTATCAAAGCCGATAGTAGTATAAGAAGCAAATTCAATGAGTGTCTCTCATACTGGGAAAGAGGGGAAGCTAGTAAGAAGAGGCAGATGAACTTGCTTTGAATCCATCTCCTTTTTTCCCTTTTATTTTATTTTCACCATTATTTGGCTCGATCTTGATTAATTATATTATGTCGGCTGCCCTAGTGTAACTAGGGTTTTGTTTGAGTAGTGGTAGCTGGTTTATTTACCTGTATTCTTTGTACTCTGGGCTTGGCCCATTTACCTTTCTTTAAAAAAAAATCAAGATTGTGAGGAAATCGTGTAAGCGGATTAATAACAGCATCTGGTATGGGACATTTTGTAATATTATTCCGACTACTCTTTTGACTTATGGTATATGATATTATTATATGTAAGGAGTGTAGTTTATAAGAATTGAGTAAATGAGCAAGTAACAGCAAATGGTATGGGGCACCTGCATTGATATTTGTTCGATTACATTCTATAAGTTAAGGACATTTTTATGTAATGGGTAATGTCTAAACGAAGGGTTTGTTGTGTGCCAACCTGTGTTGTTTACCTAAATACACTAGTGTCTATCCTAGTTGTTGGATCGTGGGATCACACCCTGAATCCGTGGCATCGCCTTATTATATACATGTTGTGTGCTAATATTTAGATTATGTGATGATATGCCATGATGCTACACTAGCCAAATAGTCTGTTACCACTGGCAGTGGGATCATGGCCATCATGTGTAGATGGATATAGAGTCATGATGACCAGGAGTAACTAGACAATGGGGTGTGCTATGAGATATCGATCCTTTGTGTTGTTATCCCTGGAATGTGTTGCGAAGCTCTCATCTGGAACATATGAGATTATATTACTATACTATATTACTTATATACCACTTTCTAGGCATCTACTCAAAGGAGAGGACCTCTTAACCGACTGGTGCATGTTGTGTGATGTGATGCTCCCTACAGGAATATGTGATTTGAGATATATAGATATATGATACCACACTTATAACACCTCGCTAGATTGTTTGCTTGTTGATGGTTGATTCCCTTTTGTGTTATGGCCGTTTTGGATGATGATTGGATTGTAAGCCCCTAATTTTTACTAACACTATTTAGGATATTTAATTAGATAAATAAAATAATGTAGATGTTAAGGAGATCGAGGTTTGATGATTAAAATGGGACGAGCCTTAAGTAATGAACTAACAAGATAAGTAGAACATTAATAAGAAGGAGGATATGCTAAGGGAAATATAGGAATAAATTATACTTCCTAATACATACCCTTACATTCCTTCTCCCTTATTTACTTCATTCGTACAAAAAAAACAAAAAGACCTAGGCCGGCCATAGCTAGGAGGTTCAAAAGGAGAAAATCTTAGAAAATCAAGACCAAAAGCTAGGGGAATCAAATCAAATGCAAATCTCAGCCTTCTTAAACCACTCAAGGTGAATAATATTATGCATCTCAAGTTTTTTTCTTTTTAGTTTTAAGAATAAATCTGAATTTTTTTTATGATTATTATGCCATGTGTGAGTATTTGGATGATTATATGCTTATTGGTGAATTTATTGACTTTTTATAAAATTGTTGGATAAGTTTGAGTTAGAAAATCTCTCATATGGTACCTATTTGACTCGAAATTTTAATATGATGTTGGAAATATTATTTTGAAAGTGGGTTTTTAATTTCATAATTTTTTTATTTAGTGAGAATATTTGGCAAATTTTCCAAGGTTGGAAAATGGTTTAATTCGGGTATGAATTATTAAAAATACTTAAATTATGTATTTCGCCCTAAAAATTTTTTTATGCTAAAGAATATAATAAATCATGTTATTATGATTTTTAGGGATTTTTCCTAAGTGTATATGATTTATTATGAATTATTTGAGCTAGAAAAGCTTAATTAGTATATTAAAATATTAAAATAAAATGTAATGGTTACAATATATTTTGGAAATTGTAAATCTACTCTTGTGCAAATTTGTGGAAAAGAAATATGATATATTTTTGTTAACTAATTAGGATTTGACAAATATATGGAGTGGTTGGAAAAGGACTTGGTTTTATTAGTAAAATTTCAGTTTTAATGATAATTACCATTATGCCACGCCGATAAGGTAAATGTCGCCTTCTATCTTGCCACTTCTAAGGTCTTCAACGTCAACCATGGATAAAGTATAGGACATCAACACTTGTTGGTGTGAAATACATTAGCCTTGGGTGAAGTAAGAGGCACAACATCGAAGTCAATGTCATGATCTTCGACGTGATTCCTTGCCACATACCTTCAGCAACGAAGCTAATCCCTTAAAGCAACAATACTGCATAATATCATTAATGACTCCAAAGGCATTAACGTTGCATTTTATTTCTTTGACCTTAATGGCGACCAACTTTAATTTTTATCACCTGTTTTCAAAGAAGGCTATGTAGCCACCTATTAACGCTTAGGCCCTAATGATGTTATTGTTATCCCAACTTTTGGCAAAGCTGAGATACCCAAAGATCAGCTGAAAATCAATGATTACTATTCTTGAATATCAACCATGCATTACAGGATAACCATGGATATCGATGAATTTTGTCCGAGTCCGAATCGGGCCGCAATTGACAAGACACGATGAGAAAAGCTATAGAAGCCAGCGTTTCAAATTTCAAGTCAATCCGAGTTCGTACGCTCAAGATATGATCGATACAAGTTAAAAAGACTACGTTGTTCGTATCCATCAGCGTTCGTATCGGTCCGTGTTCGAATCAATACCATTCGAATCCGTCATTACAGGGTAGCCTCATTCCATTCGAATCCATCAGGTTCGAATCCATCAGGAATTAGTCACTTCGAACCGACCTTTGTTCGTATCCATCGGTTCGACTCCATCTAGTTCGCAACCATCAGCAAGCACTCGTTCGAATCAGTCTAGGTGTGCCGCTTCGTATCCATCGGCAGGTCGTGTGCTTCGTGTCGGTCATTCATCAACAAATAACCCTAGGTTCGAAACCATCGGATGAGCATGTATTCGAATCCACCAAGTCCCTCCTACTTCGAATCCATGAAGATGCTCCATTTCGAATCCATCTACAACAATTTCGTATCGATCGGCCAGAGCATACCACGATCGATACGAACACGCTTCTGTTCGAATCCCTGAAAGACCTCGAATCCACTAAGTCGGAGTGGCGAAAATCATGGAGTCGACCTAGTCAACTCGAGTAAATAGAGGATCGATACGAAGAAGGTGCACCACGTCATCACGAAAGCACCTGAAGCCATCGAGTCGAACCCATCGATTCGAAGGGGATCGAGTCGAAGCAAGCGACCTGCTCGAGAATATCAACTCGAATCGACCATATCTTGCAATCTACAAGTCCAAATGCAACGAAATTTTTATAGGAGCTTACCTACACGTTGAAGAATGTCCATACCAAATTTCGTCTCGATTGGGTGATTTCTTGATCGATTCGAAAGGAGTTCGAATCTATCCCAAGGTGGGCCCAAATTTCCTGAGGCCGGGCATGCGGGCCCCCTCACGTGCCAGAAGTGGTCTACCGGATTTTTAGGAGAAATATCAGCCTCCTACACCTATAAATAGAGCCCCAAGTCATTCAGAAAAGGGGATCTGAATTCTGAAGCATAAGACTCTATCGGATTCAATTCTACACCTTATCATCGTTGTTGCATTCAAGTTTCAGAGCTATAATCCATTGTAACTTGCTGTAACCAACTGTAACCATCAAGAGAATATCAATAAAGATATAAACTTCAGAGTGGACGTAGCAAGATCACCGAACCACTATAAATCCCGCGTTTGTGATTGTTATTTGTAAATTGCTGTGATTGTTATTGCTTAGATCTGAGTTTTATACTGATTGTTGATGATTTGCGTTCATAAACGGGTGCTTTCACGATATTGGGTGTTTGTGACCAATTTTGGCGCAAACACTTTGGTGCTTTCACTGAGAAGGACTAGCACCCGCTACACCAGATTCGGAATTCAGATTTAAGAGTTTGAAGAACCCCGATTCAGAGACAATGACTCAACAAACAAGACAAAGAGCTGATCGGAGCCAACAATGAGGGAGCCAAGAAGCATCCTCTGGAGCCGGAGAGGGACAGGCTTCGATGTATATCACTAGAGATGAGATGGAAACTATGGCTAATTCATTACGTGAAAGCATAGTGAAGACTCAACAGGAGATGCTGCAGAATTTCCTCGAACAAATGAGGGCGGCGAATGTGCAAAATCTTGGACCAATTACAACGACTGCAAGTGCGGGATAAGGAATCAGAATTACAGAAGCTAATGAAGGTCAGGTTCAAGACCAGATTGCAGGAGCTGAAGGTGATCAACAAGGGCTTGGGGGCAGACCCTCAGGGTCCGATACTGGAAGACCAATAGACGGAGCTCAACAAGCTGGAGCCGATGCTTACACTAACGGGCACCCGAAGAGTATGTACCAGAATTCCCTTCAAGGCTCGGGGGGCAGGACAGGAATGTGGCCAGGGGCCAACCCCTGGACGGAGATGAGAGAATGATTGGTCTAATGCGACGAATCATGAGAGGAGGATTGTCTGGCGGAGGGTTGGAAGAAGTCAGTCGGAGTCCGTTCACTCCAAACATTAGACATGCAAAGAACCCTCCAAAATTCAAACTACCAATGCTAGATCCTTATGACGGGAGGTCAGACCCGACCATGCACATCACCAGATATATTAGGCACATGGAAGTGCTAAGAGCATCCGTGGAAGTGATGGCTCGATGCTTCCCTTTATACTTGTCGATTTTGCTGCACTTTGGTTCAGGCAACAAGAAACTGGATCAATCAGAACATGGGGCGAGCTTGTACACTGCTTCATGAGACAGTTTAGGGTCCATGTGACGCGACCCAAGAGTGTGATGACTTTAGCCTCATTAAAGCAAAGGACCGGAGAGTCCATAATAGATTTCTTATTGCGATTCAATGCAACGGTGGCTTTTGTAGATCGCCCGGATCCATCGATGATTTTGATGGCGGCGGTGGCAGGAGTCGGGGAAGGCACCAAATTTAAAAATTCTCTGACTAAAGATCCACCGCAAGATCTCGAAGAGTTCTAACACAAAGCTGAAAAGTTCATCCGATTAGAAGAATCACGAGCCGAGAGGCAGGAAACAAACGCCGCGCAAAGCGAAGGAACCTCCAGGGAACAGTCCGGAGTATATAAAGGAAAGAGGAAACAGGAGGACAGATACGATGGTCCTGATAAACGGAAGAAATTCCGGGAACCTAGATTCAGGCAGTACACAGATCTGACTGCAGGCCTGGAACGAATTTACACTGATACTCGGGGGGATCTACCTTATCGAAAGCCACCCAGGAGAGATCCTACTGAGCGGGAGCGCAGAACTGGTAAATACTGCCTATTCCATGAGCTGGATGGGCATACTACAGATGAATACCGCCATTTGAAAGATGAGGTGGAAGAACATGCCAGGAGAGGTAGATTGCCACAATATGTCAGAGAACGGATAGCGGCGGCAAGGCCTGAACAACTACCGCCTCCATCTAACAGGAATGATCCTGGATCGGGATCACGACTCGTCATCCACTGATTAGAGATGGCAGGGGTCAAGTCCAGGATTTGGACTTCGGTCGAGTAATTTTGTTTAGATTTGTTTTTGGAATAAATGGCTACCCCACTTACTCATGTACGGGAACCGGAGAGATCCCTAGGCATGCTCTGAGATGGAGATAGAGTGATATGCCCGGAGAGGCGATGTTTAGCTTTATCCTGATGTTTGAGATTGAACATCTAGGACCTTAATTTGAATAAATAAATTTGAATTTCTTGAAATAAACCTTTGACCGGAGATTTAAAGGATGAGCATTAAATACCAATATAAAGATGATCGCTTTATGACCCTACCCGGAGAGGCATGGTACGGAGTGCAAGAAGTGAGTTGCTTCGCCGGAGAGCGACGGGATCGACTCACTTAAGCGTAGTTTCCCCTTCACCGGAGAGTGACAGGATGGGATCCAGCAAGAGCCCGGAGAGGCTATGATCGGTTTAGAGCGACCAAGACATCACTTAATGTTCAGATACACTGAACTGGAGTGCAAGAAGTGAGTTGCTTTGCCGGAGAGCAACAGGATCGACTCACTTAAGCACTATTTCCCCTTCACCGGAGAGTGACAGGATGGGATCCAGCAAGAGCCCGGAGAGGCTATGATCAGTCTAGAACGACCAAGACATCGCTGTACGTCCTAACCAGGACTGGAGTGCAAGGAATAGAAGGCAACGCCAGAGTGCAATATGATCTTTCTATTCAATCGCTAGGTCAAGAATGGGCTTGGCAAGGGCCCGGTGTAACCATCGATAGTCCAGAGAGACTGAAGAATTTCATTCTTAACTTCCACTGGAAGGGATTGATAATAACTTGGCTCCAAACAGCCATGAACTTGATTGATAATACTGCAGCTACGAATGAAACATGAATTTACTACACTCGATTTAAAACTGTTCAAAACATACCTTTTACAAAAAGGCATGTTTTGGGGGGCAAAGTGTTATCCCAACTTTTGGCAAAGCTGAGATACCCAAAGATCAGCTGAAAATCAGTGATTACTATTCTTGAATATCAACCATGCATTGCAGGATAACCATGGATATTGATGAATTTTGTCCGAGTCCGGATCGGGCTGCAATTGACAAGACATGATGAGAAAAGCTATAGAAGCCAGCGTTTAAAATTTCAAGTCAATCCCAGTTCGTACGATCAAGATATGATCGATACAAGTTAAAAAGAATACGCTCTTCGTATCCATCAGTGTTCGTATCGGTCCGTGTTCGAATCGATACCATTCGAATCCGTCATTACAGGGTAGCCTCATTCCATTCGAATCCATCAGGAGTTAGTCACTTCGAACCGACCTCTGTTCGTATCCATCGGTTCGACTCCATCTAGTTCGCAACCATCAGCAAGCACTCGTTCGAATCAGTCCAGGTGTGCTGCTTCGTATCCATCGGCATGTCGTGTGCTTCGTATCGGTCATTCATCAACAAATAACCCTAGGTTCGAAACCATCGGATGAGCATGTATTCGAATCCACCAAGTCCCTCCTACTTCGAATCCATGAAGTTGCTCCATTTCGAATCCATCTACAACAATTTCGTATCGATCGGCCAGAGCATACCACGATCGATACGAACACGCCTCTGTTCGAATCCCTGAAAGACCTCGAATCCACTAAGTCGAAGTGGCGAAAATCATGGAGTCGACCCAGCCAACTCGGAGTAAGTAGAGGATCGACACGAAGAAGGCGCACCACGTCATCACGAAAGCACGTGAAGCCATCGAGTCGAACCCATCGATTCGAAGGGGATCGAGTCGAAGCAAGCGACCTGCTCGAGAATATCAACTCGAATCGACCATATCTTGCAATCTACAAGTCCAAATGCAACGAAATTTTTACAGGTGCTTACTTACACATTGAAGAATGTCCATACCAAATTTCGTCTCGATTGGGTGACTTCTTGATCATCCCAAGGTGGGCCCAAATTTCCTAAGGCCGGGCATGTGGGCACCCTCACGTGCCAGAAGTGGTCTACCGGATTTTTAGGAGAAATATCAGCCTCCTACACCTATAAATAGAGCCCCAAGTCATTCAGAAAAGGGGATCTGAATTCTGAAGCACCAAGACTCTACCGGATTCAATTCTACACCTTATCATCGTTGTTGCATTCAAGTTTCAGAGCTAGAATCCATTGTAACTAGCTGTAACCAACTGTAACCATCAAGAGAATATCAATCAAGATATAAACTTTAGAGTGGACGTAGGCAAGATCGCCGAACCACTATAAATCCCGCGTTTGTGATTGTTATTTGTAAATTGCTGTGATTGTTATTGCTTAGATATGAGTTTTATACCGATTGTTGCTGATTTGCGTTCATAAAAGGGTGCTTTCATGATATTTGGTGTTTGTGACCAATTTTGGTGCAAACAGTTATTTTCTTCTTTAAGGCGTTGATGATGAGACTCGTCAATGTTGCCATATTTTTTCTATAGTTTTATACTATATTATACGAAGTGGTTGACTTCGACTATATACCCTTAAGTTTATAAGTTGAAGATTTTAACATATTTTATATTGAAGGGGGGCGATTGTAACACCCCTAATTTTTTATAACGTTATTCAGAAGATTTAATTAGATAAATTAAATAGAATAATATAAATTTTAATTTTTATTCCGCCTTTTGGCAAGGCTGAGATATCAAGCGACTGATTAGGAACCAGGGGTCATTTGTCCTGGATATCGAGTATGCACTGGTTTGCTATGGATATTGAAGAATTTTGTCCGAATCTGGATCAGGCTACAACTGACAAGACACCACAAGCGAAGCCATGGAAGCCAGCGTTCCAAATTTCATGTCAACACGAGTACGAATGCTCAAGTTATGACTGATGCAAGTTGAAGGAAATAGCCTCATTTTCGTATCCATCAGTGAGCCATATTTTGAATCGATCAGATTCGTATCCATCTTCGCGTCGCCATTCGTATCGATCAGCTTCGTGTCCATCCTCAAGCATTAGTTCACATCGATCAACCCCGCATCCATCAACAGGTAATGCATTTCATATCGATCGACCAATATCTAATTCATATCCATAGAGGAGGCTCCTATTCAAATCCATCAGATAGCCTTGGTTCGTATCCATCGGATGGCATTAGTTCGTATCCACCACAAATATTGCTTGTTCGTACCCACCAAGTGAAGATAACTTCCATTGATACGAACTGCGCTACCTCCATCGATACGAGCTAAGTCATCTCCTTCGGTTCGAAATAAGCATACTGCAAATCGATACTAAGTGCACGTTGTTGATCGATTCGAGCTACGTAACGGTCCTCGATACGAATGAGGCGAAGTTCAAGGCACAACTCGGTCGACTCAGCACAAGAAGAGGATCAATCTGAGGCTTACGCGCCACGTCATCTCGAAGACACGTGCGAACATCAATTCGAAGAGATTGATTCGAAGTGATCGACTCGGAGCAAATAGCCAACCGAAGAACTCCATCTCATATCAATCGTAACTCGAGATCCACAAGTCCAAATGCTACGAAATTTTCACAGGGGATTACGTACAAGCTGAAGAATGTTCCCACTAAGTTTCGACTCCATTGGACTTCATCTTAATCGTTACGAATTGAGTTCGTATCAATCACAGATCGAGTCGAAACTTCTTAGGATCGATCGCGTGTTCCCACTCACGTGCCAGAAGGAGTCTTTCGAAGTTTGAGCGAAATATCAGCCTCCTACGCCTATAAATAGAGCCCCCGAGCCTATAGAAATTGGGTCTTTTGACTCTCAAGCGCCCTGATTCTATCGGATTGAACTTTGCAACCTACTACTGCAGTTGAATTTTGAATTTTGAATTTTAGAGTTGTAATCTACTGTTGTTCACTATAATCAAGTGTAATAGTCAAAAGACAATCAATAAAGTCATAAAAATTCATAGTGGACGTAGGCAACACGTCGAACCACTCTAAATTGACTGTGTCTGTGCATTTACTTATTACTTTTTGGAGTTTTTGTTAGATAATCCACCTTTTAAATTCACATTCTTCATTATTATCTCTTCAAAAACTTCCGACGAGTGTTGTGCTCATTTCTGGTACAAACACTTTAGTGCTTTCACTGAGAAAACCCAGATTTTCTCCTGCTCTTTAGATCTGCCGTCGATACCGGATTGCAAAAATCTAAGAGGAAGATCCAGATCTCTATTCCAGAATCCTTCCAAGCTATTCAGATTTGTAGAAAATCTGGAAAAGGAATTCGTTTATCATAATGGTGTGCACAAGGACCACCTCCAACACCGCTAATCAGGAAGGCCAGAATAGACAGAATCCCCCACAATTGCCTCCATCCAACCAAAACACTACCGAATCCTCAGAACCGTCAGGCCTCGTCAGGAGGCAAGAATTTCAGATGCTGCTACAAGAGCTAACCCATAGTCGGCTGCAACTAACTGAGCAGCTGCAGCTAATGCTAAGTTGACCAACCGGTTAAATCGCAAAGGCGCCGAAGATCTAGGAGGGATCGTGCCTCCAATTCCTCTATAGAAAACTCTGCCTCTTTCGATTACCATCACAGATCCGCCCGTCCCCGGCTAGACAGGATCTATACGCAGGCTACCGGATATCAACCTGCGATGACCGTTGCGCAGCTGAGAGTCGGCTCATCGGCCAGTTTCCATACTGGACCTCCTCCCGGGGAGGAACTGTTCCTCAATAACCCACAGATAACCATGCTATCTTCGCCGCGGTTGAGCCAGGGGTTGATGCCCGAAATCATCATGGATGTACTCCTGAACCATACGTCCCAGAAGACATTGAGCCAAGGAGGCGAGACGTGGACCATCGACAGCGTCCGGTCCAACCTCGCAATGTGGAGCCCGACCACACCTTAGCTCAACCTGCACAGAATGTCCAGATGCCGGACATTCCGAATATGATATGGAAAATGATCCATGAAAGCCAGGGTCTTACTAACGATGACTGGGGAATCTCCCGGGGTCATACCCCTTTCACGGATGACATACTTTATGCCAAACCTCCTCGGTGATTCAGAATGCCCACTCTGCCAGTTTATGAAGGGAATTCAGAGCCGAATCAGCACATCTTGAAGTATGGATGGATGATGAATGCTGCAAGTGCAGATGATGCGGTGAAGTGTCGTAGCTGTCCCATCTCTTTGGAGGGCATTGCTACCATGTGGTTTACATGCTTTCTACCCCGATCCATTTCTTACTTCGACCAAATGACCACCAAGTTCGTGGAACAGTTCTGAATGCATGTGGCAAGGCCTAAGATGTTAATACTTTATCCAGCATCACTCAAGCTCCCGGTAAGACTCTTAGACGCTACTTGGAAAGGTTTCATGCTGCATGTGTAGAGATAAGCATTCCCAATGATAATTCTATTCTGATAGCGCTAACCAAGGGGATTGATCCTGATTTCGGGTCTGGAAATTGGCTAGCTGGAAAACCCCGACGTCATTAGACCATTTCACTCCAAAGACGCTCAATTCTTGAGGTGAGAGGATGTGAAACAGTCTAGGAAACAGGATGATGCGGGTCCCAACATGGAAGGCATACAAAGTAATGTTGAAGTTAAACAGTCCGGTGAAAGTTTCAGAAAGGTTCAGTTGAACATACAGAACAAGTAAGCTTAGCCAAGAGGTAATCGCGGTCAAAATAAGAAGTGAGACCAAAATCGAGGCACGCAACATAGGGTTCAATGTTTGATAATTACACCCCCCCCGGAATACGTCGCTGGAGAACGTGTATTTGCAGACTTGCAATGTCATGCAATACAAGAAGCCTGCTCCGTAGCCATCATCGGAGAGGCAGATTTAAACGGGAAAGTTCTGTAGGTTTCATGAAATCTACAACTACAATACAAATGAGTGCCATCATTTACAGAACCTCATTGAGAAGTTGATCAGCGAGAGAAAGTTAGATCAGTTCGTGCGAGTGCCGCAGTCTGGAGGTGCGGGCCCACCAAATCAAAATCATGCACAGAATCAGGAAAGGCAGGAGGAACACACTTGTACAGGCGGGAGGTTGGTTATAAACACAATCAGTGGTGGTCCCGATCCAGCAGACCGAAGCTGGAGGGAAATAGAGTCGTATGCCAGCTCTATCAGGCATGCGGGCTTCGAGTGTTGTAGTAATTTTGATGAAGGGGATCCGGCCAAACAACAAAGAACGATGACAGATGACATCGTATTCAGAAACCGAGATGCTAATAAGGTCGAAGCCCCCACTATCGACCCACTAGTCATATCTGCCCAGGTAGGTCCTGCTTGGATGAAGATGCTCCTGGTTGATAGTGGGAGCTCTGTAAATATATTTTTTAAGCGGGCTTACGACTTGATGAAGATGGAAGCCAAGGATTTAAAGCCTTGCCAACCTAGAATCCACGGCTTCAATAGAAGTGCAACTATACTCACTGGAATGGTGGAATTGCTGGTGGAATTGGGGGTTGGAGAATGCCGGAGAGTTCAGATTTTATAGTTTGTTGTTCTAGACATTGATTCCCCATCCAATGCCTTTTTGGGCCGACCGGCCCTTGCTGAATTCTAGGCATCCATTGCCCCATGGTGTTTGACTCTGAAGTTCCTCACTGATCGTGGGGTCGGAGTAGTTCAAGGAGATCAGGCTGCTGGGAGAGCCTGTTATGTTGCTGAGCTACGCGAGGCGTAGCGAAGGGAGAAAATAAAGGGTGTAGAGGAATATCTGTGCGTCTATTTTGCCAAATGGGTCTATTTTGCCAACAATTGACAATTGGTGCCTGGGCCTAGGTCCGGGCACCCCAACCAATTCCAAAGAGATCTTGAACCAAGAGACACTGAGACCAAGGATCAATCTAAAGAGAGTCAAGCTTCCATGGCTGAACTGATGTCTCAGTTGAGCCAGCACACACAACAGGAATTGGTTGAATTTCTCTAGGCGAATCTCGACGTGTTCGCTTGGACACACTCTGATATGTTTGGAATCTCGTCGGACATCGCGAGCCACACCTTGAATATTGACCCATGGTGTATCCTTGTCAAACAGAAAAGGCGTGGTATGGATCCAGAGAGATTTTCCGCCGTTAAAGGAGAAGTTGATAAGCTGAAAACAAATAGGTTCATTCGAGATGCTTTATACCCGATTTGGGTTTCCAATCCCGTACTTGTTCGAAAGCCGAATGGGAAATGGAGGATGTGTGTTGATTACTCTGATTTGAACAAAGCTTGCCCGAAAGACAGTTTTGCACTTCCCCGGATTGATCAACTTGTAGATTCGACGGCTAGACATGAACTGGTATCTTTCATGGGTGCTTTTTTCGGTTATAATCAAATACCCATGCATTTACCTAACTAAGAACATACCAGCTTCGTGACCGATCTGGGACTCTACTGCTACAGAGTCATGCCTTTTGGACTCAAGAATGTCGGAGCAACCTATCAACGCCTAGTCAATCGGATGTTCGCCAACCAGATCGGAAAGACCATGGAAGTATATAGAGACGACATTCTGGTAAAGTCGCGATTCTCCACTGATCACATCAGAGACCTGGAATTAATGTTCAACATTCTTTAAGAATACATGATGAAGCTCAATCCATTGAAGTGTCATTTTGGAGTCGCGTTTGGAAAGTTCCTTGGGTTCATCTTCAACGCTCGAGCAATAGAACCAAATCCCGAAAAGATCTGGGCAATCAGAAATTTACAAACTCCAAGAACAATAAAGCAGGTCCAGAGTCTCAATGAAAAGGTAGCGGCCCTGAGCAGGTTCATTTCAAAGTCCACCGACAAATGAATCCCCTTCTTCGATTTGATCCGAAAAGGAAATCAGAACTTTGAATGGACCACTGAATGTGAAGACGCATTCAAAGCACTGGTTCAACATCTCTCCACGCCACTAATTTTGTCGAAGCCTATCGACCACAAGCCGTTATATCTTTACCTGGCGGTGTCAGATAACGCAATCAGTGCTGCCTTAGTTCGGGAGGAAGACCAAGTGCAGAAATCAGTCTACTATGTTAGCAAATGGCTAACCGAAGCTGAGAAAAATAATCCGAAGCTAGAGAAATTGGCTTACTGCCTAGTCATTGCCTCAAAAAAGCTCCATCCTTATTTCCAAGCTCATCCTATTACTGTGTCCACCGATCAGCCGTTACGATAGGTCCTTACGCGGCCTGAGACGTCTGGTAGGTTACTCAAGTGGAACATTGAACTGATTAGTTTGACATCACCTATACTCCAAGGAGAGCCATTCAAGGACAAGTTCTAGTAGATTTCATAGCTGAATTACCATTCCAGAGGACTTGCCCGAAACCAGTAAATCTCCCGAATACATCTGGAAGCTGCATACCGATGGTGCATCCAATGATCGGTGCTCGGATGCTGGAGTAGTACATAAAATCCCCGAAGGCCGATCCATATGCTATGATTTGAAATTAGAATTTCGTGAAACCAACAATGAAGCTGAATATGAAGCCCTGCTTGTTGTATTAAGGCTTGTTCGTGATCTGAGAATTACTAATGTGGAAATTTATTGTGATTCCCAATTGGTCGTATGCCAAGTCCAGGGTGAATATCAGGCCAAGGATTGGAGACTAGCTACTTATCTATCTCGAGTTCGGGAAATACTTGATCAGTTCGATTATTATGCATTTTCTATGTACCCTGTAAGCACATCAAAAGGCTGACTCATTGGCTAAGTTAGCAAGTATGGGGGAAACACAACAAATAGGGCTTGTTCCTGTGGAAACATTATCTTTTCCAAGTATTGATTAGATGGAGACGACTTCGTATTCAAAACAGCTCCTGTTAGGGAATCATGGATGACTACCGAGATTACATTAAGCATGGAACACTGCCTGAGCGCAGGAGTGAAAGAAGACAGATTCTTCGAAAAGCTTCATGGTTCACCATTCAGAATGGAGTCATGTATAGAAGAGGATATTCTGTCCCTCTCCTCCGATGTATCGCGAACGATGAAATTAAACGAATGTTACATGATGTACACGAAGGAGAGTGTGGCGGTCACACCGGGGGGCAAGCTCTAGCTAAGAAAGTACTTCGGTACAGGTATTACTGGCCTACCGTAAACCGTGATGCAGCAGACTATGCCAGGAAATTCCATAAATGCCAAAGGCACACTCGAATACCTAGAGCCCCACCTGCTGAGATAACCCAAATGGTCAGTCCGTGGCCGTTTGTAGTATAGGGCATCGATATTATTGGAACTCTACCGCTGGCCAAAGGTGGAGCGAAGTATGCCATTGTCACAGTTGATTATTTTACCAAATTGGCTGAAGCTGAACCCCTTGCAACAATCACGACGAAGAAAGTGATCAACTTCGTAGTTTGCAACATTATCTGCCGATTTGGAATCCCGCATGCCATTGTCACTGATAAGGGGCCCCAGTTCGACAGTGTTGAATTCAAGAATTTCTGTCAACGATTCCATATTCACAAGAAATTCTCTGTAGTTGCACACCCTCAAGCGAATGGCCAAGTTGAAGCTATTAACAAGGTTATAAAATCTATTCTTAAGAAACGACTGGAAAAAAGCTAGGGGCAAGTGGGTTGATGAACTTCCTATGGCTTTATGGGCTTACCGAACAACTCACAAGTCCGCGACCGGACACACTCCATTTTCTCAATCTTATGGCTCTGAAGCCTTTATTCCAGTCGAGATGGAAGTATCTTCTCATCGCGTGACTTATTATGACCCGAAGACTAATGCCATATTGCTTGTTGGATCTTTGGATTTACTGGATGAGAAGAGGGAAGAGGCTGATTTGAGGGAAGCCGCGTATCGAAGTCGAGTCGCCCGATTGTGCAATGCCAAGGTTCGGCAACGAACCTTTGAACTTGGCGATCTCATTCTCAAAAGAATCTATCTGGTTCCTTCGCACAAGAAGCCAAATTGGGAAGGACCGTATGCGATTGCACAAAAGCTCAGAGATGGCACGTTCAAGTTATCGACCATTGACGGTCTTACTTCGCCCAGAGACTAGAACAGCAAGAGTCTCCGTCGCTACTACACAAGACAGGCTCTATTTAATCCAGTCTATTTTTTTACATTCACAATTTATTTCTGCATTTCAAAATTTGAAATTGTAATAATGCAACCGATTGTGCCATATTTTTTCATTTCAGTAAGAAAATGCCATCTCTTCGAGCCAGAGTAGTGATTTATTGAATATGACATACAACATCACGACGCACGGAGAGCTAAGTTCCATCGCGCGATGGAATTTATTCAAATAGAGAGTGACTGCGATATGACCAGTCACTCACTAGGTGAAACCCAAGCTCAGGGGTAGGTCACTACACAAAAATTAAAAAGGATTGATACACGACAATCCTTTCAACAGCTCCAGACTCCCGGAGTGCGAGTTGGAGCATAAAACTCATAAATACGGTTCTAGAGAGGGTAGACCCGTCTGCCTAATGACTTCGGTCGTATCCTAACCAATTTTGAGATGGATGGACCCGTCCATCTAACGACCTCGCTTATTTACTCGGGGTGAATGTGAACCGACCATTCACGATCCCGATAAATCCCTCATTTCCAAATTATGTACGAACTCCTAAAAAGCCTAAATAGATTTGACTGACCATCTATCGGCTAACTCCAAATTCCCAGAGTGCAAATTGGAGTATAAACATCAACTCTAGGTTCCCAGAGTGCGAACCGGAGTATAAACACTAACTCCAAATTCCCAGAGCACGAATTGGAGTATAAACATCAACTATAGGTTCCCGAAGTGCGAACCGAAGTATAAACACTAATTCCAAATTTCCAGAGCGTGAATTGGAGTATAAATATCAACTCCAAATTCCCAGAGTGCAAATTAGAGCATAAACACCGACTCCAAATTCTCAGAGTGTGAATTGGTGTATAAATGCTAAGTCAGAGTTCCCAGAGTGCGAACTGAGTTACAAACGTGGATAGTCTATGAATTCCTAGAGTGCGAGCCACACTATCAGTCACAAATAACTCTGAGTCCCTAGAGTGTGGTCAGAGTATAAATATAACTCGAGTGTGAACGATCATTCATAAACTAACCTAAGTCCCAAAAGTGTGGATATGTACTTAACAACTTCAACAAGCGCAGCTGATCGTCGAAATACAAATGCAGATCCCCGGAGCGTGGATGTAAGTACTATGAGTAAGCGAGTGTGATTCGACCGCTCGACGCTTACTTGTTTATGCATCGATCTGACGATGTTAAGTTTGAAATGTTATAGACCAATGGCGATCACTAGCTTATTGTTGAAACATATCCTCGGAACTGGGGGCAAAGCTTAAGTGTTAGTCATTGATCGAAGTAGTGCAAGCCAAAAATCCAACCCAATCTCCAGCTACGACTTATGTTCGTGATTTTCAGACTTCGTGAATGAAACAAACTCAATCCAAAAGCTAGGACTCTGCAAATGCATTGAACTAAGAATCTAGTCCTATAACATTTAAGCATAAAAGACAGGAATAACAGTTGAAGCAAGAAAACAAAATTTCATTTCAACTGATTGAAAGTGAAGATCCATATACAAGTTCTTCCAAAAATTCCTGCTAGCAGGGGCCAAACCCGCGTCTATACATGGCCTATGAAAGAAAAACAAGTTCCTAACTATCCAAAATGCGCCGGAAGGGCCTGTCTACTCCTTCTTCTTCGGTCTCCTCTTCGGTGTGGATCGGCCAAAGCCACTGGTGATTTTTTGCTTTAAGCTTTTATCCTTTGGCGGATCACCTTCAGACGTAGGTATGATGTCGACATCCTCCTCATAACTTGAGTCTAGAGGAATGCTCTCTACAGGAGGAGTTAGGGGAACCGGATCTACAACGGGGGGCAGAATAGATACAATAGTTTCAAGTAGTTTACCCCCAGGAGATATCACTCTAAGTGGAGTTGGGCCAAGCACCTCCATTCTACCCTCAGAACTACCACCACATGCTGCGGCCTCCAACTCAGCTTTGATTTCAGGAAATATTTCCTCTTCTCGAATAGATCGGGCTTCGCTGGAGGCAGCATTGGTCCGTGTTGATGCGCTAGAGGAAGACGCAAATCCACTAATGACGAACGGTAAGTCCGCAAAGGGGTCACTCTATCGGCCAAGGAGCTCGTTCATCATCTACTCATCAAAAGAAAGTAAGCTCCCCTGCGTTACTTTAACGGGCATGGTCGTTGTCGTAGTGATCATTTCAGTAATGATGGCATCCTACACATGATGTGATTCCTGGATTGTAAGAGGCGCTGTCGATGTAACTTTAGTCATTGCATAAGGAAGAAGTCACATTTCAATACAAGTTCTTCAGTTCAAACACACATGAGATTTGTTTAGAGTACCTTCCTCAGTTTGGCTCGTGGTCGGCTGAACAGCTTCAAAAGAGTGATCCCTTATAGGAGATAGATGTGGTTGTTCTGGGTCATAAGTTGGGATGGGCTGCGGCTCAATCACTGGAATCGGCTCGGATCCAGATGAAGTAACCATGTCAGAACTTGTAACATATTGCTCAACGCTTGAGCCTTCCCCGATTTCCCAGTGCTGGGTGCCAAGCTTTTCTCTTGCATGTGAAATCATGGAGTCATGGAGAACTTTCTTTTCATCCTCGTTCAGTATACGATTCTCCAGCTCAAACTCGTCAAATGCTCCATCCAAATGCACTGCCTTCTCCTCTTCAGCCAACAGATTCCAGGCATTATAGAGATGAGTTGAGTAATCATCGAGCCAAGCCAGATTTCTATGTCTTAGCACATTGGCATTGTAAGTGACGAGAAGCACCTCTATATCAGCCTTAAGCCTGGTTTCCGCCAGTTTGACCTTCTCATCAACCTTAGCATCTGCCACACGAACATTTCCATAGCCGCGTCTCTCTCACCCCGAAGTACCACTGCCTGAACACATGCCTCTTGTGCGGAGACATTGGCAGCATCCTTCTCCTTTATAATTTCAGAGAACTTGAACATAAGTTCATTGAGCTCTTTTAGGGCTGCATCTCGCTCGGCGGCGACGGTGGCGTTCCTGTGACCCATGTCCTCCACCATGGCATAATGTTCTTGCCTCATTCTATCCATGGCTGCATGGGCATCATCAGCCTTATTGAAAGCCTCCATTTCAGATTTTATGGAAGACTCGGCTTCATTGTTAAGCACTTGAATAATATGATCTTTTTGAGAAATCTCTTTCTCTAGTTTTTCAATCGTGGAAGCCCGATCGAAAGTGACCTTCGACGCTTTTTTCGCAGCTTTCGACCACTCCTTGTACTGAAAGAAAATATTTACAACATAGTCATGAACAGTGTTCTCTACCTCCATCGGGATTCTCTTTAGTTGTGGAGGGAAGATGTAACCATCAAAGCATATATCAGGGAAATATTTTTTCAATTGTGCAAGTTTGATCGCTCCTTTCGCAGTAGTCTCTGTAAGGACTTGTTCTGTAGTTTAGGATGCCGCTATTTTGGACCTGCGGCGAGAATTAGACCTTAGAGCATGAGAAGACCTATGCCATAAAGATTTAGAAGGCCGTGAAACTTGAACTGGAGGCCGTGCGGGAACTCTAGGAAGGGGTGAACGAGATCGAGATCGACGTACGTATCCCCTATCTCCATCGTATCGTTCTTGGCTGGAATACCCCTGCTCGTAATCCCTATCTCCCTCTCTCCTGCGCGATTCTTTGTATGCCGAAGATCGACGTGTATTGCGTAAACTACCAGGCATTGAGCCCCGGCCAGACCGAGTATCTGATAAATAAAACAAGAATAGAGTTAGTAATCTTCCAATAGTGGACAGCTTACAATCAGAAATCGTGTAGTGCCAAGAAGTATGTATGTGTGTGCAACCCCCCAACCAACCAGAAGTGTCGACCACGCTAGTGGGAAGAGACTCGCTTAAATCTAAGGTGTATTGAAGTTCTTCTAATCTGGCATCGTGTTGAAAGGACACACAGTCCGGAATTGTGATATCAGCAATCCCTTCGAAGAGATTTTCCGCTCGTGGGGGAGAAGCCTCCGAAATTCTAACTCCAAAAGCAGGTCGAGACATAACCATGGATTTCCATCTCTTAGATCTGGGACATTTGAACGCAGCTGCCTTGTCTTTTCTTTTTTCTTCGAAGTCCAAGGTTGCATCCGAAAGCCCAGCTAGAGGTTCGTCGTCGGTATGCGTTCTTTCTGTGTCAGCCTCCTCGGTTATGACGAGACGGGGTGGCTGGCGCTTAACTCGCTTCCTCGAGCTGGCTCTTAGCGTCCCCTTAGGCCTTATACTTTATTTCCACTCGATTAGCCAAAGGATTCTCAGGTTTCTGTCCGTCAAAACCGAATCGATGTATCTCTCTTTGTTTGGGACTTCTTGGAGAACACGAAATACCTTCCTATAATAAGCACCTTCAGGTCGCTGAATTATCACTGTAAAGGGAAAAAGGTGTGACTTCGACTTCCGTTATAACTGCGTTATCAGCTATTCGAGAATATAGCAATACTCACGTCTGAATAGCCATCGACAGGCAAATCCCGGAGGGAATTTGACATAGAACCACTCCGTCTTGAAGTAGCTCAGCCTAGTCCAAGATCCCGTAACTACTTGGCAATTTCTTACTACCTCTAGGAACGTGAAGGATGAGCTATCTATTCGATTCTTGAAGTTGAATAGATATCTGATCACAGTCGGGAGCGGTGGTCGATAGAGATGCTCCATGAATACAATGAACAGGCTGTTCAACAAGGCATATCCATTCGGATGCAACTATGATGGAGCGATTCCAATGAAAGAAAACCCTTCTCTGATATATTGGTTAAACGGAGGAAGTGTCCCGGCCATGCATGCATGACGGTTGAATGCGGTATACCCTTCCGGAGGGCAGTGCGGCCTGTCATCAGGGCTCGATAATAGCACATCATCCACCGACAAGCCATGCCTCAGGCATATTCATCCCCGCATATCTTCAGACACATTAGATGGAACAGAATCTACCGGGTTGAAAATGAACGATGCCCCAGGTACTACATCCAAGGTTGGGTCAATGGCTTCGGCCCCGATGGCCGGTATATCGATTGCTGGAGGAGTTAAACTCTGAGATTATGGTGGCTGCGAGCTTGAAGTTTCGATAGATAACTAACTCATGAAAAACCATCATTAGACGATAATGAGCCCGTGCTTCCCCCAATGTGAAGTGTGTGAATGTGTTGTGTAGTGCAATGCTATGTAGTACTTGAAAATATTTAATAGAGTTAGAGAAAATATGCAAACAACAAGACTTTGAAATCCAGTTGGAATGACCGTCATCGCTGACTGTCACAACCATGCCATCCAGTCTCTTGGCGGTCGATCCATGATTAGCGTTCATTATATTTTTGTTAAGTCAAAGTTCCATCGACAAGCTTCGAAAGGCAGTCAAATATACAGTTCTATAGTCAAGTCCGGTCCTGCAAGGCTGAAGCTCATTGGAGTCAAGTTTTTGATTGTGAACAATTTTGTATCCATCAAAAATTCAGGCTTGGATCAACCACTCAAGACCCTTGCTTCGTATCGATCGCAGCATCATCACTTTGTATCAATCATTCCAATCTGGTTCGAATCGATATGTTTCGTATCGATGGCGTTCGAATCGATACTCTTCGTATCGATCATGAGAGTGTATCTCGCATCGACCAGAGAGCCTTAACCTCATATCGATCAGGGCAAGTAGCTTCGTATCAATCGAAACCTTTGGCTTCGCATCGATCGCCGCCTCGAACTTTCATATCGATCATTGGAGCCAGGACTTCATAGCAAACATATGGGCCAGATCCTCGAATTGATCATTCTGGATCAATACAAGTTCCAACCACCTTCCGTCGATGTGAACATCATCATCTCACTTGGCCTTTCCAGGATCGATACGAATTCTGATACAAAGTCAAGTTATCCTGATCGATTCGAGCATTCTTATTCCAAATCGACGCGAAATGAAGGTTAAGCTATCCTTCTCCAAACTCCTTCTTCTCCAATCAACACGAACATCGCCATAGCCTTTGTCAACCAAGCTACGGCCTAGATCTAGCCTTGGCGTCATCAGAATTGATTGTCAACAGGAGTAAGATGACATTGGAATTCAAGCCTCGACGCCCGGATTTATTCGTGATTAATTAATTACCTAAATTGAAATGGGGATACGAAGGATTAAAAGATTGTTTTGGTGCGCTTCTAAGGCACACAGTTTTTTATTTTTCAAGTTCCCTGTATCGATGCGAAGACGAAAGAAGTGAAGGAAGCAGTAAAAAGTAAAAAGTGAAAAATGTCGAAGTCCAGAGTATTTATATAGGCGCAAGTATGAGAGGAAGGGGCGATTCGCCTCCCAGTCAAAGGCGACCGGTCATAGCAGGTTAACCAATGGATCAAGTCAAACGGTCAATTCGAATCCATCAGCCCTGGCTCCCATCGATTCGAAATGGCCGATAGGTTCCATCGATACGAAGTGCGCGATGAAGGAAATTCTGAAGGCTTTGAGCTCCATCAATATGAAACCTTTATTCGTATCGACGATTTTACGGCTCCAACAACGATGCGAACTAATCGATTCATACCCCCAAACACTTGTAACCATCGATACAAATGTTAATTTCGTATCCATCGATGCTCATGTCCATCGATGCGAAATGCTAAATTCGCATCCGTCAATGCAAAGTCCATCAATGCAAGAGCAACCTTTCAAACTTCAATATCGATTCAAGAGAGGATCGATACGAAGGAACATCCAAAAACAACCATCACGCGTTGTTACAGCTCGAGTTGCACATTGGTTCAGGAATGGATCGATATGGAATTTGATATGAGAAAACTGACAACAACTCGTGAATGTGCAACGTAAACGAGAGTCAGATTAGCATATATGCATATATGTCGAACTAATATTCAATTTTCAACATTCACACGAATTTGATATCAATCTAATAACGATTATGACTACAAATAGCTAGCCACTATCATTCAGCAATCAGTTACAACTGTACAGAGTACAACAGTTGATAATTAGCAGCTCGCGTTATTGAAAAAGTCAAAGGTTACAACCTTCAAAGGAAAAGCAATAACTGTTCAGAATGAAGACAGCAGCTTTTCAAAGCATTTCATGTTTCCACAAGACGTGCTTTGGAGGGAAAATGTTATCCCTCTTTTGGTAAGGCCGAGATATCAAGCGAATGATTAGGAACCAGGGGTCATTCGTCCTGGATATCGAGTACGAACTGGTTCGCCATGGATATCGATGAATTTTGTCCGAATCCAGATCAGGCTACAACTGACAGGACACGACAAGCGAACTCATGGAAGCAAGAATTCCAAATTTCAAGTCAATCCAAGTAAGAATGCTCAAGTTATGATCGATGCAAGTTGAAGGAAATAGCCTAATTTTCGTATCCATCAGTGACACATATTTCGAATCGATCAGATTCGTATCCATCTTTGTGTCACCGTTCGTATCGATCAGCTTCATGTCCATCCTCAAGCATTAGTTCGTATTGATCAACTTCACATCCATCAATAGGTAACGTGCTTCGTATCGATCGACCAATATCTAATTCGTATCCATAGAGGAGGCTCCTATTCGAATCCATCAGATATCCTTGGTTCATATCCATCGAGTGGCATTAGTTCGTATCCACCACAAATATCGCTTGTTCGTACCCATCAAGTGAAGATAACTTCCATCGATACGAACTCTGCTACCTCCATCGATGCTAGCTAAGCCATCTCCTTCGGTTCGAAATAAGCATACTGCAAATCGATACGAGGTGCACGTTGTTGATCGATTCGAGCTACGTAACGGCCCTCGATACTAACGAGGCGAAGTTCAAGGCACGACTCGGTCGACTCGGCATAAGAATAGGATCGATCCGAGGCTTACGCGCCATGTCATCTCGAAGACACATGCGAACATTGGTTCAAAGAGATTAATTCGAAGTGATCGACTCGAACCAAACAGCCAACCGAAGAACTCCATCTCATATCGACCATAACTCGAGATCCACAAGTCCAAATGCTATGAAATTTTCACAGGAGATTACGTACAAGCCGAAGAATGTTTCCACCAAGTTTCGACTCCATTGGACATCATCTTGATCGATACGAATTGAGTTCATATCAATCACAGATCGAGTCAAAACTTCCCGAGATCGATCGCGCGAGCCCACTCACGTGCCAGAAGGAGTCTCCCGAAGTTTGAGAGAAATATCAGCCTCCTATGCGTATAAATAAAGCCCTAGAGCCTATAGAAAATGGATCTTTTGACTCTCAAGCTCCCAGATTCTGCCGGATTGAACTTTGCAACCTACTACTACTGTTGAATTTTGAATTCTAGAGTTGTAATCTACTGTTGTTCGCTGTAATCAAGTGTAATCATCAAAAGAGAATCAATAAAGTCATAAAACTTCATAGTGGACGTCGGCAACACGTCGAACCACTCTAAATCGACTGTGTCTGTGCATTTACTTATTAATTTTTGGAGTTTTTGTTAGATAATCCACCTTTTAAATTTACATTCTTTACTTTTATCTCCTCAAAAACTTCCGACGAGTGTTGTTCCCATTTCTGGTACAAACATTAACTGATAAGGGGATTGAGATTTGAATAAATACTTAAAGTGTCGTGCTTAATTTATTTAATTAAATGGGGTTAAGAATGGCTTATAGGATAATTGGTTTACACAAGGATATGTTGTTTATTAACCGCATCTTTATTCCATAACCCTTATATATATCCATAGCTTGCCATCTATTTACATTTATTCTCATTTCAACAAAAACATAAAATGAAAATATAAAGAGGAGCCGACCATAGCTACGATGAAATGAGAAGAGAATTCAAATCAAGCTAAGGAACTAAAGAAGGGGAATAAATCTAAATATTGATCCAATCTCCTTAGCATAATCAAGGTGAATAATAATTTATACTATCTCTACTTTTTTATGATCACATGTTTTCGGGTTTAAGATTAAAATCGTTTTTATGATAATTTGGATGACGATATGCTTAGATCAAAATATGTTAGATTTAATGTTAGATTTAAACAAGATTGTTTAAATATGATTTCTCATGGTTTTAAGGGTAAACCGATTATAACTTATTTTGAATGTCATGGAAAAAATTTATGTTATGTACATGATTTTAGAGTTGGGTATTAATTTTGATAATTTTCCAAGCTATGGAAAGATTATTATGAATTTTCAAAGGAAAATATGATAAAACTAGGTTTAAATTAATTGTCAATTATTTCAGGAAGAAATTAGGTCTGAAATTTTGATATGTTAGATAGCATGATGAAAGCGAATTTCTTTAATTTTTTGAGATTTTTCCTAAGTGTTTTGCTTTGCAAATTAAATTATTTTAGAAGAAGGACTTATTTGCAATATTGGTTTTGCTTAATGGAAGGGCTTATTTGCTAAATTAAACTTGGTTTAGATCTTAAATTAAGTGGAAGTTATTTTTCTAAAGAATTTGAAATGTTAAGGCAACAAATCATACGTTTACATGTGGCAGGTTAGTTAGAAAGTGTTTGCTTTAATAAGTATTAAATCAGGTTTACCTAGAAAAATGGGATCCGCCTCTATTTAGTCGAAACCCAAGCTGAAATCAATACACAAGTTATCACTTAGATGGTATATAGTGGATTGGAGAAAGGAGGAAGGCTTGATATCAAAAGCATTTCTTCCAATAGAGTCGATACCTTTGTTTGTTTTAAAAAGAGAAGCGCCTACCTTTGTTTATTAAAGCTTTCGAAGTAGTCAAAGCATATGTTTTCGAAATAGGTTTTCTAAAGGCTTTCAAAGGGGTTTCCATCGTATGTTTTAAAGAATAAGCTTTCGCATCGGTTTCTTTACTCATAAAAATAATGCTTTTGAGTGTATATGTTTCGACCTAGTCGAAGCCCTGCTGCCATTCCTTTGCCTTTTGAGTATATTGAAATCATCAATGCCTTCGAAGGGTTGTTTTGCTTTAAAAATGTTCTAAGCCGCTTCCTAAATGATTTCAAAAGGGTCCAAGGGTTTTGAAGGAAATTTTTTCGAAAAGGGGTTTCGACACCATCCTTCAATGTTTTGTTTAAATGATTTAAAGCTTTCGAAAGAGATACTTTCGTTTATGTTTACTTTGACCCAAATGATATTTTTAAATGTTAATCCAATGATTTCAAAAGAGGGACTTTCAATGGTTTCGGAAGGGATACTTTCAAAGGTTTCGAAAGGTGTACTTTAAGTGGTTTTGAAGCTATGCATCTAAGGTTTAATAAGTGATAATTTATTACATTCAAAAGGTTTTGAAAAAGAGGTTTTAAAGTGTTCCAAAAGGCAGAGGCCTAACGTTTTGAAAAGAGATTTATATGCCTTCGAAGGAAGTGATCTAGTGAGGTCAAAAGCAAGGTTTTGAAGGTTTCAAAAGCCTTAGTTTTCAAAACTAATAACCTAATCTATTTTTAAAACAAAACCATGGCATAAATAAATAGAGTGTTTTGAAAATGAGTTTTTAAAGAAGTTTTCATTAACTTAAAAGGTTAAAGGGATTAAGAAGAAGTTTTCTTTGATTTAAAAGGTTAAAGGGTTAACCAAGTTATTGTGTTTTCTTCTTCACATATGTGTATATTCACATTGTAATGGACCATAATTGTATTTGAGGGAAAGGCAGAATAACCAGCTAGTTTGACCTAGTAGTGAATATAAATTAAGTTAAGTCCTGAATGAATAGAACTGCATGCAGGAGGCCAGAAAGACCAAAATATAAGATGCTAAAATATTAAAGGAAGATATTCGTAGGGTTCAATAGGCTCTTAGTAAACCAGTGAAAACTGTGTATAGGAAAAGATATTGGCAGAAGCCAATAGTTTCATAGTAAGCCCATGAAAACTATGTATAAATGAAGATGTTAGAAATATAGGTTCATAGTTAGCCCATGAAAACTATGATTTGATATTGGTAGGGGCCAATAGGTTTGTATTTAGCCCATGAAAACTATATCCGGATTAAGATATTGACATATGTCAATAGGTTTCTAGTTAATCCATGAAAACAAGGACAAGAAGAAAAGATATTGGAGTTAACAATAGGTTCCTAGTCAACACATGAAAATTAAGATAAGAGTAAAGACATATTGAGTTACCAATAGGTTCTTAGTGATCCTATGAAAATTATGCAACTGGACAGGGAATCCATAAACATTTTACAGGTTATTAGTCAGTCCATGAAAACTATTAGGTTAATAATAACCCAAGAAACTATAACTGAGACAGAGAGTAAAAATGAATGGGGATGGGTAAGCTAAAATTGATTCACTTGTTTTGCATACCATCGTAACATATTGTTTTGAATTGTTTTAACAATTGTGGAGCAGGAGCACATTATATGGTTTTATAAAGGTTTTAAGATACTAGCGATGGGAAAACATTTTCCACTAAGCGACATGGTCTCACTAGATATCTAAATGATCTGAGATGGTAGATTAATACTCATATCAGGCTTTATGTCTGACTCGAAGTTTATGTTTTCCTCTTAAACTCTCGAGTACTCAATTGATTTTGAGTAGTTTGATAGATGAGATTTTTAGGTACCTCTATAGACGAATAAGCTTTCGAAGACAAACAGGAGGCATGATAACTATCTAGTGTTCTCTTTTATTTTGATTCCGCTGTATTAATGTAAAGGCAAAGTTGTTGAGGATAATTAATTAATTAATGATTTATTTAATGAAAGTGATTAGGGATAATCACCTAATGTAATTAATTAAGGAGGTTAATTAATTAAGGGTAATTAATTTAAAGGTTAATTATTTATTAATTAAGGTTAATTAATTTAAATTGTTTATATATATACTCTTATCATCCAAGGGGACATCTTCATATGTCGCTCTTGGTGTATGTTGTAATAAATATATTTTCTCTGAATGTGGTTAACGATTATGGGATTATGTAATGAATTGAAAATGTTTTGAAATGGAATGTGATCTTGTTTGATGTTTTAAATATTTTCCATATTCATTTGTTTTTGTGTATCAATGTATCTAATATCATCGTATTTGGTCATCAAAGACTAATAACTATGGATGACTACAGCATCCATAGCCGTTAGTTTTGGACCTCCAAGTAGGGGATGTTACAAGTTCGTATCAGAGCATAGGTTTATGAAAACTTAAAACAAAAGTTAAACCTAAAAGCTTTTTGAAACATAATCGAATGAATCAGAAATATGATTGGGGTTTAGGATAACGATATAGGAATGTACTTGTATTTGATATATAAATATATATATATATATATATATATATAAGTATGTATTCTCCTCTCTCTTAAACCATTCTTCTGTATCTTACTAAGGCTCGTCTGCAGATTTACAAGAAATAAGATATGAAAGAAGGAAATGGAAGAGGTAATCTCAGCGGAGGAAGCACCACAACTAATGGAAGTGTCCAACCTAATACCAGGAGGAACCAAGGTCGACGGACTAATGCTAGCCAAAATGCTGATGCCAATGTTGGTGCTGGAAATCCACCAGTAGATATGAGCAATGTATCAGTTCTTCGTCAGTGTGATGCAAGTAGGAGTTGTTGGAAATATTATAAGAGCTAATCTGTGGCTCCAGTTGGAAATAATTATGCTAAGCTGAGCAGCGTTTACACTAGTCTAGGTGGGAAATTATTTATGAGAACGGAGGATGCCATAGAAGTAGAGAATTGGTTGTTGCGTTTTAGCATATCTTTGCTGATTTGGGTTTAGATGATGAGCAGAAGAGAAGGTTTTGCAAGGATCATCACTTCATCGGTGGAATAGTGTTACTCCGAAGTTCCAGAGGAAGAGTTGACATGGGTTGAACTCGGAAGGAGATTTAAGCAGTGGTTTTTATTTGAGGTTGCCAAGTCAGCATTGATGAGAAAGTTTATGGATCTAGTTCAAGGAGAGATGTCGATTATCGAGTATGCCACTAAGTTTGATGGGCTGTCTCGATATTAGTATGCTACTATAGACACAGGCATAAGGAGAAACGAGAGGTTTAATCAAGGATTGAGGCCCGAGCTTGCTAAAGAGACCCTAACACATATATGTGATCCTTGTAATGCGGTTGTGGAGATGGAAATTCGCTATGAGAAGATGCTTGCTATTTGTGCTAGAGAGAAGCAAGTTGAAACCCAGGGTTCTGAGGGAAAGAAAAGAAAGTTCTTTAAGAAGAAGGAAGCCCAAAAGGGAGAAGCTGCCAAGAAGGTAAAGGCTGATTTAGTTTGCTACACGTGTGACAAGACGGGTTATTATGCTAGTGAGTGCTGGTCAGGAAAGGGGAGGAAGGCTGTAGATAAGAAGAATGTGAATTGCTTCGACAATGATCAACTTAGGCATTATAAGAACCAGTGTCCAAAGCAAGTCGGGGCGGACGAGGGAAAGGTTTTTGCTATTGGATAATCATCTGTTAAGCCAACTGCAGCTGAAAAAGGAAAGACTGTAGTGGAAGGTACGTTTTTATTCATAATATACCAGTTAGGATATTTGATACCAGTGCATCACATTCATTCATATCACAGTGTTTGGTTTATAGGTTACGCTTAGAACCTGCATATCTTGTTACTTCCTTAAGGGTTGCGAATCCAATAGGAGGGTACGCAACTCTAAGGATGAGATGTGTCTAATTAGAACTTGATTTATTAGGTCATAAGTTTGCATGCATTTTTTATGTTTTCGATTTCGTAGATTTCGAAATCCTTTTGGGTATGAATTTGTTGAGATGGCATGAGGCTAGGTTTATTTTGCCAGGATAGGGATATATCACTAAGACACCATGATAGTCATAACCAAATTATATTCTCGGTATAAAAATCTGACCAGAGTAATTGTGCTTTGTTAAATGCAATGGAAGTGGGAGAAGAGCTAAGTCAGGTTCGAGTATCAAGAGAATTTGCAGATGTCTTTGAGCTAGTCATAGGACTACCATTCGAAACGAGCTGTTGAGTTTCAGATAGATCTTATGCAAGGAGCTTAATTTATAATTAGACTACCTAACAGGATGACACCTACTGAGATGAAGGAATTGAAGTTGCATCTAATGGACCTATAAGGTGGGAATTTTATTAGACCAAGCAGTTCACCTTGGGGAGTGGCTGTAGTATTCGTAAAGAAACCAGTTAGATCATTGAGGATGTGCATCGACTATTTTAAGCTGAACGAAAGGGCGATTAAGAATAAGTTCCCTTTTGTTGAGAATTAATGATCTATTTGATTAGTTGTGTGGAGCTAAAGTGTTTTCCCAGTTGGATTTGGCGAAGGGATTCCATCAGTTAAGAGTGGCAAAGGATAGTATTCCTTTGATAGCATTTCGAACTAAGCCATTCGGGTTAACGAATGCACCTGCTTACTTTGTGGATCTGATGAACCGAGTCTTTTGAGAGTATTTGGACAGATTCGTGTTGGTGTTTATAGATGACATTTTGATATGCTCTAAGGATGAAAGAGAGCATGAAGATCATCTTAGAGTTGTGCTTGAATCGCTAAGGTAGCATCATCTAAAGGCGAAGTTTTCCATGTGTCATTTCTAGAAGAAAGAGGTTAAGTTTCTTGGTCACTGGCTTCAAAGAAGGGTTTGTCAGTTCCAGATAAGATCGAACCTTTTATTAATTGGAAGAGACCAGAGATGGTTAATGAGATTAGAAGGTTTTTTTGGACTTGTTGGCTATTACCAAAGATTCATTAAGGATTTCTCGTGGATAGCAGCGCCTTTGACTAAGCTAACCAGGAAGGAGGTGAAATTTTTTTGGTCCGACAAGTGTGAGGAAGCATTCCTTAAAGCATCTATTGACTGATGCACCTGTGTTAGTAGTTCCAGACCGAAACCAAGGGTTGGCAGTGTATACCAATGCGTGTGGAACTGCATTTGGAGCTATGTTGATGTAGAAGGGTAAAGTAATTGCCTATGCTTCACGACAGCTTAGACCGCATGAAGTGAGGTATCCTACTCATGATTTGGAGTTGGTTGTGGTAATCTTCACATTAAAGATTTGGAGGCATTATTTCTCAGGGGAGAGATTTGAGCTATACACAGATCATAAGTATTTAACGTACTTATTCTCTCAGAGAGAGTTGAATATGAGACAAAAGAGGCGGTTGGAGTTTTTAGCTACTTGTTATTTTGGTATAGAGTATACTCTTAGGAAAGGAAATAATGTGGCGGATTCTCATAGCAGAAGACATTAGAATGTGGTGTAAGCTATATTGGCAGAATGGAAGGATTTGGAAGCTTTGACTACTTGTAGTGTGCAGTTAAGATCGATCGCTGGTTCTAGTGAAAATACTGCATGTTGTCCTGTTTAGAAGTTCGACTAGTGTTGATTGAGAGAATTGCTTCAAAGCATAAGGAGGATCCATTATTGGCTGAGAAGATCAAAAGGCTCGAGGTTGGATCAGAGATCAATGATCTAAGGGATTTTAGTCTTGACCAAAAGGAATGGTTAAGAAACAAGGGACGGTTGTGTATTCCAAATGTTGAGAAGTTGAGGAAAGAAGTTCTTGGGGAATGTCATTGATTCAAGTTTACAATTCATCCTAGAGGAACCAAGATGCATCAAGATATGAAGAGGAACTTCTATTGGGAAGGTATGAAGAAGGATGTTGGTTCGTGGGTTAGGCAGTGTACCAATTGTCAACAAGTGAAAGCCGAACTTCAGAAGTCGAGTGGGCTACTTCAGCCTCTAGAAATTCCAGTTTGAAAATGGGATTCGATATCCATGGATTTTATAGACAGAATGCCAACGTCAAATAGAGGAAATGAAAGTATATGGGATATAATGGACCAGATTGACCAAAAGCGTCCATTTCATTCAAGTTAAGTCAACCAGGACGGCATTTGTTTTAGCTAAGTTGTTCATAAAGAACATAGTTAGACTACATGGAGTTCCTAGGTATAGTCAGTGACAGAGATGCCTTGTTCACTAGCGAATTCTGAAGGAGTTTACAAGATGTGTTAACCACTAAGCTCAAGATGAATCATGCATATCACCCTCACACGGATGGGCAAACATGGAGAATAAATAAGGCACTCGAAGATTTGTTGAAAGCTTGTGTGTTGGACTTTGGTGGATCTTAGGAAGATCACCTACACTTGGTTGATTTTTCCTATAATAATAGTTATCAGGCTAGTATATGAATGGTGCCTTTTAAAGCTTTGTATGGAAGGCCTTACAAATCACCAGTATGTTGTTTAGAGACAGGAGACAGATTGGTCTTAGGTCCAGATTTGGTTAGGGAAGCGTCAAAGAAGACTGAGTTGATCCGAAAAAGAATGAAGAAAGCTCAATCTAGATAGAAGAGTTACGTAGATAAAAGGGTAAACACCTAGAGTTCTTAGTTAGAGATATGGTTTTCATTAAGGTATCATCGTTGAAGGTGTGGTATAGTTTGGGAAGTTGCGGAAACTGACACCAAGATATGTTGGTCCATTCTAGAGTACGGAGAGGATTGGAAAGCTCGTAAATAGAGTAGAGTTGTCGAGCAGTATGGAAGGTGTCCATAATGTATATCACGTATCTCATCTTTGCAAGTTTGTGCATGATCCAGAGATTACTATTCTTTCGATAGGGTTGGAAGATTTAGTAGTAGAGCCTAATTTGACTTTTGTTAGATAACTAGTTTGGGTTGTAGCGAGAGATGAGAAAAGATTAAGGAACAAGATAGTCAAGTTAGTGAAAGTTCAGTGGAGCAATAATGAGAAAGACTGCACTTGGGAGACAGAACACAGGATTCGAGATACTTATCCTGATCTACTTTGAGGGTATGTCTATATTAGATTTATATATATAATTCTTAGTCAGGTAGACTAGTATAGTTGTTAGGAGTCGTTACAACTGATTGCTATGTTTAATATTTAGTCCTTACTGAATTTCGAGGACGAAATTCTTTGAGGGGAGCCTGTAACACCCTTAATTTTTGATAACATTATTCAGGAGATCTAATTATATAAATTAAATAGAATAATGTAAATGTTTAGTGATAAGGGTATTGAGATTTGAATAAATACATAAGGGGCCGTGCTTAATTTATTTAATGAAATCGGCTTAAGAATGGCTTATAGGCTAACAGGTTTGCACAAGGGTATATTAGGTATCAGCCGCACCTTTATTCCATAACCCTTATATATACACATGGCTTGCCATCTATTTGCATTTATTCTCATTTCAACAAAAACGTAAAACGCAAATATAAAGAGGATCCGGCCATAGCTAGGAAGAAAAGAGAAGAGAATTCAAATCAAGCTAAGGAATTAAAGAAGGGGAATAAATCTTAATCTCAATCCAATCTCCTTATCATAATCAAGGTGAATAATAATTTATACCATCTCTATTTAGTATTATGATCATATGTTTCTAAAGTTAAGATTAAGTTCGTTTTTATGATAATTTGGACGATGATATGTTCAGATCATTGTTTAAATATGATTTCTCACGGTTTTACAGGTAAAATAGATGATAACTGATTTTGAATGCCATGGAAAAAATTTATGTTATGCAAAACATGATTTTGGAGTTGGGTTTTAATTTTGATAATTTTCTAAGCTAAGGAAAGATTATAATGAATTTTCAAAAGAAAATATGATAAAATTGGGTTTAAATTAAATTTCGATTATTTCAGGATGAAATTGGTTCTGAAATTTTGATATGTTAGATAACATGATGAAAGTGAAAATCTATAATTTTTTCAAGATTTCTCCATAATGATTTGCTATGTGAACTAAATTATTTTAGAAAGACATGTTTCCAATATTGGTTTTGCTTAATGGAAGGGCTTATTTGCTAAATTAACCTTGGTTTAGATCTGAAATTAAGGGGCGGTTTATTTTGGTAAAGAATTTCAAAATTTCAGGCAATCAATTATATGTTTACACATGGAAAATTAGTTAGAAATTGTTTGCTTTAATTGGTATTAAATCAGGTTTACACAGAAAAATGGGTTCCGCCGCTATTTAGAAGTACCTTTCGAATCCAACGCTTCCGCTCCATCTCAGTCGAAACCCAGGCTGAAACCAATATACAAGGTATCACTTATATGGTACGTAGTGGATTGGGGAAAGGCAGAAGGCTTGGTATCGAAAGCATTGCTTCTGATAGGGTTGATACCTTTGTTTGTTTTAAAAAGAGAAGTGCCTACCTTTGTTTATTAAGGCTTACGAAGGAGTCAAAGCATATGTTTCTGAAAGAGGTTTTCTAAAGGCTTTCGAAGGGGTTGCCATCTTATGTTTTAAAGAACAAGCTTTCGAATGTGTTTCTTTACGTATAAAAATAATGCTTTCGAAAGTAGGTATTTCGACCTAGTCGAAGCCCTGCTGCCGTTCTTTTGCCTTTCGAGTATATTGAAGTCATCGATGCCTTCGAAGGGCAGTTTTTTTTTTCAAATGTTCTAAGCCACTTCCTAAATGCTTTGATGCTTTCTAAAGGGATGCTGCCGATGCCATCAAGTTTTCCACAATACCCTTATATGATAAAGAATTGTTTCGAACGAGATACTTTCATTTATGTTCACTTTGACCCAAATGATATTTGTAAATATAAACCCAATGATTTCGAAAGTGGGACTTTCAATGGCTTCGGAAGGGATACTTCCAAAGGTTTCGAAAGGGATGCTTCCAGTGGTTTCAAAGCTACGCTTCTAAGAGTTAATAAGTAATAATTTATTACATTCGAAAGGTTTCAACAGAGAGGTTTTAAAGTGTTTCGAAAGGCAAGGGCCAAATTTTTTGAAAAGAGATTTATATGCTTTCGAAGGAAGTTATCCAATGAGGTCGAAAGCAAGGTTTTAAAGGTTTCAAAAGCCTTAGTTTTCAAAGCAAATAATCTAATCTCATTTTAAAAGAAAACATGGGATAAATAAATAAAGTGTTTTGAAAAGGAGTTTTTGAAGAAGTTTTCTTTGATTTATAAGGTTAAAGGGATTAGCCAAGTTATTGTATTTGCTTCTTCACATATGTGTATATTCACATTGCAATGGACACATAACTGTATTTTGGAGAAGGGCAGAATAACTAGCTAGGTTGACCCAGTAGTGAATATAAATTAAGTTAACTCTTGAATGAGTAGAACTGCATCCAGGAGGCCAGAAAGACCAGAATATAAGATTCTAAAATATTAAAGGAAAATATTGGCAGGGTCTAATAGGCTCTCAGTAAGCCAATGAAAACCGTGTGTAGGAAAAGATATTGACAGAAGCTAGTGGGTTTATAGTAAGCCGATGAAAACTATGTATAAATGAAGATGTCAGAAAGATAGGTTCATAGTTAGCCCATGAATACTATGATTTGATATTGGCAACGACCAATTGTTTTGTAGTTAGCCCATGAAAACTATATCCAGATTAAGATATTAACATATCTCAATAGCATCCTAGTCAACCCATGAAAACTAGGATAAGAAAAAAAGATATCGGAGTTACCAATAGGTTCCTAGTCATCCCAAAAAAATTAGGATAAAAGTAAAGATATATTGAGTTACCAATAGGTTCTTAGTGATCTCATGAAACTATGTAACTGGACAGGGAGTCCATAATCATTTTACCAGTTATTAATCAGCCCATGAGAACTATTAGGTTAATAGTAACCCTAGAAATTATAACTGAGACAGAGAGTCAAACTGAATAGGGATGGGTAATCAAGAATTGATTTACTTGTTTTACATATCATTATATCATATTGTTATGAATTGTTTTAACCATTATGGATGCAGGAGCACAGTATGCGGTTTTATAAAGGTTTTAAAATACCAGGGAGGGGAAAACCCATTCCTCTAAGTGGCGTGGTCTCACTAGATATCTAAATGTTTTGAGATGGTAGATTATTATTCATACTAGGATTTATGTCTGACTCGAAGTTTATGTTTTCCCCTTAAACTCCCTGGTAATCAATTGATTTTGAGTAATTTGAGAGTTGAGGTTTTCAGGTACCTCTTTAGATGAGTAAACTTCAGGAGATGTGTAGGAGGCATGATAGTTATCTAGAGTTCTCTTTTATTTTGATTCCACTATGTTGAAGTAAAGGAAAAGTTGTTAAATTTCTTATATATATACTCTGATCATCCAAGAGGGCATCCTCATATGTCGCTCTAGGCGTGTGTTGTAATAAATATATTTTCTTTGAATGTGGTTAAAGATTGTGGGATCATGTAATGAATTATAAATGTTTTGAAATGGAATGTGATCTTGTTTGAATTTTTAAATTTTTTCGCATTCATGTTTTTCTGCATATCAATGTGTCTAACATCGTCGTATTTGGTCGTTGAGGACTAATAACTATGGATGAATGCATCATCTGAAGCCGTTAGTTTTGGGCCTCTAAGTAGGGGATGTTACAGCAATGACACAAGTGGCGATAATGACGCCGAGGTCTATCAATATATGAGGTTTTATTGTTTTGGCCTATGTTTTGAGGGGCGAAGATCCTCATCCACTTTATCTTTGTCACGTTATATCAATATAAAGGTTTTATATTATTCTAGCTCTATAGCCTATAATTTTGATGTGAGATAACTTCCAAGCGATTTTGAGATTCATTAATATAATTTATTAAAGCATATACATGGCATAAATATTTTGGGATAATGTAAAGAGCTATATTTTCCTTGTTTAAATAGGTCTTCAAGGGTTAAATAGTTTATAAAGAAAGTGTTTCAAGGAATTAGAAAAGAGTATTTAGCCTAGGATTTTTACTAAAGAGATTATTGTTCTTATCGCTTTTAGATAGATTGTGGTAGGATAAATTTGACTCAGTTATTAGAAAACTAGATGGGATTGGTGTAGGGTAGCCCCTTATACTATAACTATTAAACCTAGTTGATATAAGTCCAAAATTTTCAATGTGTAGGGCTTTGTCAAGCATAAGAAAAGGTAGGTTTAAGCAACGAAAGGAATTCATAAAGATAAGATAGGTTATAGGTTGGCCTGCAAAACCTTTAGATTTATAGTAAGCCTAGAAAAACTATGAGATTAACAAATAGTCAGGGAAACATTAGGATAAGTTTATTTGGACAGACTGTCCAGTTTTCTTCCAAGAGTCAATTAGGAAATTTGATATATTTGGTAGGCCTAAGTCATCCATGTAGGTTGTAGTTATCCTATGAAAACTAAAAAATGGGCTGGATAATCTATTGATTTGATGGATAGTCGTGATTACCCATGTGGCATGCATGCACATTATTGTATATATTGTCTATTTTAACCAGTTTGGTTGCAGGATTTTAATTTGCAGAAGATATATTTTAAAAGAGATATTAGTGAAGGGAAAACCCATTCCACTCAATGTCTTGGTCTCACTAGATATCTGTAACACCGAGATGGCATATTATTATTCACACTATATTTTTTGTCTAACTCGAAGTTATGTTTTCCCCTAAAACTCTAGGCTGCCCAAAATATGATTTGAGTGGCTCAGGAGTAAGGGTTTCACAGGTTAAGTAGGCTTTGATGAATAAAGCTTCTGGAGACATGCAGGAGGCAAAGCTAGCTATTTATGAGTCTATCTATTACTATTTTCTGATGTGTTATGTCATTTGTTGTACGAATTTATTGATAGTAGATGTATTTGTCTATTTAGTAACTCTAATCAACCAAAGTGGCATCTTCATATGTCGCTCTTGTAGTATTTTGCAATAATTATATTTTTTCTGAACCTGGGCAACATTTTGGGATCATGTAATGAATATGAAATGTGATGAGAAAATTTGCTTTGAAACTATGTTTAAAATTATTTCATATTCTTGTTATTAAATGTTATAAATACAATTAATATTATCACATTTTAATACCAGAAATTAATACTATATATGACCACAACATCGGAGCGCTTAGTTTTGGGCCTAAATTAGGGGATGATACCTGGATATTTAGTTGTTTCACCCACTTGACCAAATCCCCGTTTGATGTGTTGGTTGACTTTACTTAGAGATTGGTTATCTTTTATGTGCATGGTTTTGAGATTTGTTGACTCTAGAGATATACACATGCCTCTTGTATTATACTTGTTTATCCCATGCCATATGATATTTTATACCGTCGATTACATTCTAGACCTAGTCTGAACTATGTGTCATTCATATAATACGGGTCAGTTCAAGATTGATATTGTAGGTTTAAGGACGAAAAGACTTGATTGTGATTATTGGGCGTAGACTGAGCCTAGTTTATTAATTAACTAGTTATTATTATCTATTTTATATCCTCATTTATTGGAGTAAGGGTATTGGATTTATATGTTGTATATTTTGATGATAGTGGGCTTTTGACTATTTTGTAGAACTACTTGGACTCATGTATATTTTATATTATACGTTATTGCTCTGTTAATGGCTTTATGATCTATATGATTTATTTTATATTGTATATTGTCCTAGTATGGAAATACATGTTTACTGCTTTGTGTCGATACTGTGCACGTATATGTAACAACCCAAAATTCTGGTCATTTGATTTTAAATGTTTAATTTATTTTAAAAATTTAAAATAATTGAATTTTGGAATTTAATAGCTTATAATTCAAATATAGAGAATGTTTGAATATTTGAATTGTGAATTATATGGATTTAATAATTTCATTTAACTCCTTTTAATTAATAAATAATATTGGTAAATTCAATTTATAGATTTATTTACAATTGTAAGTAGGCGGGATAAATATCGATAATCAAATATGGAAACAATATTTAAATATGTGAAATTAGCCTTTCGAGGCATAGTCTCGGATTTGGATGAAACCAGTCTCAATTGATCAGTAATAAAGAATTATAGCATGTCGTTGAATTTTCAAACGTATCATTTGGTCGTGCAAGTCTGAAACTCATAGCAATTTATTTTAGAGAATTAAATTTATTATAAATTGATTTAAAAAGCTAAATTCTGTATGTGATGGAATTATGTCCCAAAACTAGTTTTATTGAGTTCGGAATAAGGGTATAATATATAGAATGCCAGTGACCATGCCTCAATTGGAGTTCACCAATATTAAAGCGTGAATAGTGCCAGTTAGAAATCTATATAAAGACCCCCAAACCCCTTCATTTACCCTAGTCATTGCTTCCTTATATGCCCTAACCCTAAATCCTACTGCCACTATTCTTCAAAGTCGTCGGAGGTGCTTTTTAGGCAAAGTGACCAACAAGAGATAGGTAGAAGAGAGGATGATGAGTTCATCGGATATCGCTGATCATTGTTTGATGGAGTGTGGCATTCGCGATTGGGTTGCGATATTGAGGCGGTTTTGGGCCTTATTCTCAGTGGAGACGATGAATTGAGAGGTAGCTCCAATGGCATTGGAGGCATCTAAGGCGGGGCTGGCTCTGGAAAAGTGCGGCGGTGTAAGGAGGACGGTAGTGATGATGTTAAGTGCACGAAATTGAAAGGCGGCGGGTACGAACGAGATAGAGAAGAAGCAATTAGCGACCCAAAATTTTCACGTTGCAAATTAACAGTTTTTTTGTATAATTAGGGTTTGTTATAATTAATTAAGTAATTAAATAATTGATTATTTAAGTAATTCAAAAATTTTGTAAATTCAATATCTTTTTCATAGGAGTTCCAAATCAAACGCAGTTTATTGCGTTCAACTCACAAAAGCGAGATCTACGTAACGAAAATCAAGGTGAGTTTAACTCAAATTAGATTTTATTATATCATATCTATGATGTTGTAAACGTTTATTATTTGCTTGGATGTTAGTTTAATTGATTAATTGCTAATATTGATGGTTAATTGAATTAAACACTAATATTGATGCTAAATTGAATTAAACCCTGATATTCCATTTAACTTGTTAATTGTCTTTAACGATTACACTATATCGTCATTTATTAAATTCTATCCCCAAAACCCTATCGTATAAGCTTAAGCTTATGTTACCACTAAAAAGAATACTGCAAATTTCATTAATCATTTGATTAATGATAATCTAAAATAATCAATCATTTTAACTAATGATTTTGAGATTAATTAACCAATTTAATAAATGATGATTAAGAAATTGGTTTATCTTTAGATTTAATTAAGCATTTTTTAATGATGTTTTACACTTAATTGATCATTTTAATAATGATTATTTGAGTTTAGTTAATTCTTTTAATTAATGATAATGGAGTTTAATTAATTTATTAAACTTAATTAGTTATTTTAATTAATGATGATGGAATTAAATTAATTGTTTTAAATAATGATAATTGAAATTAATAATATTTTAATTATTGATATTTAAAAGTACCTAATCATTTGAAATAATGATATTTGAATTTCATTAATCATTTTCAATGATTGTTTAATATTTAATTAATGGTCTTAACTAATGATATTTGGAATTTAGTTAAATCATTTTAATTATTGATGTTTTAATTAATTGCTTTAGCTATTGGAGTTTGAATTTAATAAATTCAATTAATTTATGCTTATTTGAACTTGATTAATTATTTTAATTAATGGATTTTAAAAACCTACATACCATTTTAATAAATGAAGTTTGAGATGACTTATTCATTTTTAACTAATGATTATTTGAATTTAATAAATCTTTTTAATTAATGATGTTTAAAGTTAATTAATTGATTTAATAAAAGTGATTTAAGTAAACTAACTAATATGATCAAATTACTTTAATCAACTGTTTTAAAGTTAATTTATCAAAGTTACAAAAATGTTTGGATTTTATTAAAGATAATGGATTTGTTTATTTAAAAGAGATTTTAAGTGTAATAATAATCTTTTGGGATAACTAACATTTTTTAAAGTTATAAAAAAGAATTGGAACTCGATTATTGGAGTGTTAGATTGGTTAATCTTCTGGGTGTTCGGTCTGATGTTGGTTTAGGCCTTCAAGTTACGCACTTGAAAAAATTATTCTCTTATCGTTTTAACAATTGAGAACTAATTCTAAAAGTGTTTTACCAATATGGAAATCAAGCACAAGTTCAGTCTGTTTTTAAAAGTAAAAGTTTGATTTTTTTATGGAAATAAATTATTTTCGTAAAGTGAATCACTTATAAGTGAATCATCTAGTTTCAATTCGGTAGTGCACTTAGATATGGAAATATTTGGATACTCGGTAAGGTTTGGTAGGGTCCGGCTTGATAATGCCCGAGAAGTGTCACAAAAGTAAATGAGCTTCTCAGAAGTTTATTACTAGAGGTATACTTTAAGGGGGTGCACCTTCATTTTCATTTGCTGGAAAATTTCCTTTCATTCTTTGATTCGAAACCTTGAATCTATTTTCGCTTTAAATTTTCCACGAGTAGAGCCAACTCCTCATCACATCATTTTAGTATTAATTTAGTATATTCTCTCAAGTTGGATTGTTACTTTATTTGGCTCATTCTATCAAGTTTGGACTGCCAACTTATTTTTTCCATTCAATCGAATTTGGACCGTTCCCTTATTTAGTCCATTCAATCAAGTTGGATTATTTTCCTTGTTCTATCTATTCTGAAAAGTTTGGATTTTACTAGGTTTATTCCCATTCTTTCAAGTCGGATTTTATATTAATTATGCTCATTCATATTTGGATTTGTTTCCTGATGTTTATTTCTGCTCTTTCCTGTATGGATATTATTCTTGTGAGATAAAAATATGTTACATGTTAGCAGCGTGGTCTCACGGAACTTTTATATATTCTCCATTATTTGAGTTATCTCACGCTGGTATGTCCAAACTGGTCCAGGTGTTATTTTATTATAATGCTTGGGTTAGACCAAGTATTTTTCCTCAGTTGGTTTTGGTGTTATGGAGATCATGGAGGGGAGCTGAAGAGTCACCTATCGTAATATTTTATTTTCCATTGTATTATACGGTATACCTATCGGCATTTGTATGGTCAGAATTTTGTAACTATCCAGCTGATAAGGTTTGTTTTAATTCTGATATAATCTGTATGTTTGGAGTGACAGTTTCTACTGTCTTTGTTATATTATATGATGTCGATTCCATTGTGTGATTCTATTTTCTCTATTCTCTGTTCTTTTCATTTTATCTACCCCAACAATCTGCCTTTTGTCGATTGGATGCGTGATATTCAAACATAGTGGTAGTGTTCGGTGTCGTCTTTCAATGGTCAAAAAGGAGGGTCGTTACATTGGGTATCAGAGCGCAAGGTTAAGAGAGAACCTTGGCTTTGGTAGGGTTTGGCTCATTAGCAATAGGGTAAGCGACATCCTATCTAACACTACCACTATTTAAAGTGATTTTATGTAGGATTTTATAATTGAAATAATATATATATATATATATATATATAATTTATGATTTAAATACTATTTAAAGTGATTTTAAATATAATATATATAATTTTATGATTGAAATAATATTAGGTAGGATTTGCAAAGAGAAATATACACAAAAATAGGAATAGTTGCTTATATTGTCAAAATTAACAAAAACCGGTTTTTAATAAAACTGAATATACAGTCCAATAATTGTTTTCAAGGATAAATAATTGCTTTTAAAATCATTATATAATGATGATAATAATTGGTTGATAAAAGTTTGATATCTTTATATATACTTATGTTATAGTGATTGATAAATTTCGTCGTGCATTGATAAAATCAATGTTGTATATTTGCCAATGAATTTTGATATTGTTTTATATTATTTTATAAGTCAAATATACTTGTTTTAATTATTTAAAAATGATAATAAATTTGTTCAAAAGTTTGGTTTACATGAATAAGTATTTTAACAACAGCGTCAGAATGTGATCGTAAAACATTTTGTCGAAAATCAACGTTTTGTCGAATAAAAGATGTCGCATCGTTGTTGCATCTTTGTTAACATGTTTTAACATATATCACATATTTTATATCTAAACATGTTTACTTTTATTAATTATGATTTGGAAACTTCTAGAATATAACTAACAAATGTAAGTAAAAAAAGAAAAGCCAAAAGGTAAACAGCATATCAAAATTAAACCAAATCTTCTCTTTAGCCAATTTTCCATCCAAATGCATTTTCTTAGATCTTAAGTGATTACGACGTAAAGTAAGAAGTGACAAGTGGTTGTAAGTGTTGAAAAAGTAAGGTTACTTTAAAATTAAGTAAGGTTATTTTGGTAATTTGGTAAAAGGATATTTTAGTAACTTACCACTTCATTTTTTTCTATAAATACACATCCATCCTTCTCATTTTCTCATATAAATCATTCTTTTCTTCTTCTTCCTTTAAGCTATGTTGATGGCTTCTTCTTCTCTTCTTTTCCTTACTAACTTTTCTTAAAATCATATCAAACGAACTCCAAACTCCATAAAACTTTGCCAAAGTTCTTATATCATCATTGAAACATGGTTTAGCATCTAAGAAGTGAAGAAATGTTGGAAGAAGAGGTGGAATAGAGGAAGGCCGAACCTATTGAGGAGGGAGGAGCAAGTTAAAAAGCTCCGGTGAAAGAAAAAGAGAAGGAAGTGCCGCCCTTTTCATTCCATGGAAATAGGAGGAAGTTTAAAGTACCACAAAAGCTCTGCCGAATTTTCGGGAGTTTGGAAGAAGACATTGATAACATCAAGCAAAGAGGAATGAAGTTAAAGTTCATTAGTTAAAGTTAACAATGGTTTTAGTGAAGTGTTTTTTATAAGAATGTTGGTAGGAAGTTAATCGATTTGGTTAAAGGTGAGAACTCCTAAACTATTTTTATAATTATATTTTTGGATGATGATATGATGTTTGCAATTGATGTTTAATATGCTTTGATCATCAGGTTTCGTTGCTTTCATATGAATGTTGAATATATATGCAAGTCATGGAAATACATGTCGATAAACACAAAAGAAATCGCTTTCCTCTATATTTATTGAAATGGTGTATATGGAATATTAATCCTCTTTAAAAATGGATTAAAATGTATTTGAAATGTTTTATAAACATTTAAAAGTGTTTCGGTGAAGTTTGAACGAGAGATGGAAAATTTAGTTAAAAATAAGCAGGTCACGTAAAGGTAGTTCTCGAATTCGTGCTACAAAAGCCAAACAAGTATAAGTTGGAATATAGCTCGGAAATATTTGAGACAAGAATTTTTGTAACAACCCGTAAATTTTTGATAATTTAAATTTGTCAATTTAATTAACTTTTGTTATTTAATGTTGGGAAAAACAGAAGTTTGTGGTTTATTAAAGGAAATTAATAAATAGAATGAAATGGAATAAGGTTAATTTAAGAAAAGGATAACCTTTTTATGGAAGTTCAATTAATTGAAATAATGTAAATGCTATAACTTGGTTATAAATTTAATATAAGAAAATGAATGTAAATATTGAACTTATGAATGAGATAAAATATAATAAATGGTAACTGGATAAAATTGGTGTTATGCAAGTATTTATATCCTTTGTTTGAAAGTAATAAACTTATAGTATAATTTAAAGTTAACGGTAACAATTATTGTATGATACCTATTTATTTAGCCGGTTAGCTTAAATTGGAAATCAATTACAATGATTATGATTCAACTGTGTTAATGTAAATTAAATTAATATTTGAAAATAATGTTAATTTTATTCATAATATGAATATTAGTTGAATAAAAGAATGGAAATCAATATTTATTAATTTATTGGAATTTAAATTTTAATAATTGGATTAACTACAATTGAATGGAATTATTGAAAATTTATTTATAATTTTTGAATTTAATGAAATTGAAATTTAACACCGAAATTGGTAAATAATCAACTTTAAATTGACGTTTAATTTTTTTTAATTTATTGTAAATTATTAGGAAACCAAAAATGATAGAAGTTGTAAATTATTAAATAATTTTAATTGAAAAAGTGAATCATTAATTTAATATTAATCTATTTAATTAATGGGAAAATAGCCATTTTGGCCACTGACTCGGATTCGACGAAACTAGTTTCATCCGATCTGTAACAGTGAATTTTTGTAGGATTTCAATTTTCGTAACGATCGGACTTGTCGTTTGAACGTATTGGCTCGAAACGTCCAGAAATCAATTCAATTGAAATTAATTTGAAATAAACTGATTTTATCATAACTTATTTATACGATGGAATTAGGATTTGAAACCTATTCCATTGGATTCAAAAATTTGAAAACATTTATTTTGATATATGGGTTGACCCATTTTCGTTCCGGAGGCCGAACGGGCTTTTCGGGTCGTTTATCGTTCCAACCCAAATCAAATCCGATCCGTTATTTCTATTTTCTAACCTACCAATAAATATCTCATTATAAACCATAGCCACACCTTACTTTCATTTGTCCATACTTACAATTCCGTTTTCTCCTCCTCACTCTAATGGCAGACAAAACCTAATTCCCAAATGCAATTTCAAAATCAAATTCAAAGCCAAAAATTCAAACTTCTCAAATAATATTTGTGATATCTAGGAATTTCAAGAAATTTAAAATGTGATAATCTCTTTATTAATTATTTAAAATTGTTAAAATTTGTTATTTTCAAAAAAAATTAATAATGTGTTGTGTTTAAATATAGATATAAATAGATTTTAGATGGAATAGTTATTTACAAATTTAATTTGTGTTGTTTTATAAATAGATTTTAAATAGACTTATTATTTGTTCAAATTTAATAATGTGTTTGTTTAAATTAATTAATATATATATATATATATATATTTGAGTTGATTTTAAATTGTTGAATTTGAATTTGAGTTTAAATTTGAAACTTAAAATAAATATTTTAAAATATTTTGGATAAAAATATATGAATATTTTTTTTCAAAATAAGATTTGTTTTATATTATTTTTCCTTGAAGAATTTTATTTATATAAATTAAGAGAGTATTTATTTAATCGTAAAATAAATATAAAAATTTTATATTTACATTTAAAATGGATTAAATATATTTTATATGATTTTATTTAGAATATAATTTGTTTTTATTTTATTTTCTTTTAAAGGGTTTTATTTATCTAAAATTAAGAAAATCTTTTAAAAATTAATAAAATACTTATGTAATAGGAAAAATAAAAAAACAAAAGCTTTTAATTCTTTTTAAAATAATAAAAAAAATGCTTAATTACAAGTGTTAGCTTTTAAATCATGTTAGGTAACATGTGTAAGTTAATTAGAAATTGAAAATGACAAATGTTAAGGAGGTTAACATGTGTCACTAAATTGTTTTTATTTTCTTTTATGTTAAATAAATCCTAACTAACCTATATAAACATCAATCTCCTCCTTCATTTCTTTTTCCCATCTTCTCTTGTCAAAAGCAAGTAAACTCAAACCTGAAAACATTCTCAACATATCAAATTAAAAACCCTGTAAACCCTTTTAACATAAACATTTCCTAAAAAACAAATCAAAACAAAGAATTCAAAAACCTGTAAACAAGCCTGTTATAAAAGATCGGCAAACGAGCTTCAACCTTCTCAAAGCAACATCAAGTTTTTTCAAGTAAAACCAATCAAAGTCTTAAATCATCTCGGCAATTCAAGGTTTCTAGTAAAACAAGCTTTCAAACAATTCAAGTTTTCAAAGCTTCCCAGTTTTCAACCCTCTGCCTTTTTATACAGTGAGTAAACATTTATTTAAAAAGTTTAAGTAAATATAAATCTATGCTTGTAACTTTCTGAGGTGAATAATGCTCTGCCTGTGTATATATAACTGTATTATCTGTGTATATATATGAATGTGTTCAGGTGTGCATGTCTGATTGTATTCATGTTCTTCTCTGTTTTCATATTATAGAGTTTAAATCTAGATCAAAATCCATTCTCTCTTCCTCTAATTTCTGATAGGATTTAGTTTTCAAACAATAAATGTTTGTTCAGTCATAGATTTGATCTTAAAAATGTATTTAAGTAAATTAATTGGATGTTTATCTCGGAAAAAATGGAAAGACAGCTCAATTTCTTTTAATCATGTTAAAATCAAACATTTTGTTTTGCTGTCTTAGGAATGTAACATGAATCGATTATATGGAATATGATTTTTAAGATAAAATAAAAAAATTAGATTTTTTTTTGGGTGGGTGGGCATTTCGGAGTTGTTCGGTTTTTATTTTTCAAAATTCTTTTAAGGGGGAGGAATGTGATATCCCGGAATTTCAAGAAATCTAAAATCTGATAATATCTTTATTGATTGTTTAAAATTGGAAAAATTTGTTATTTTCAAACAAAATTAATAATATGTTGTTTTCAAATATAGATATAAATAGATTTTTAGATGGAATAATTATTTACAAATTTAGTTTGTGTTGTTTTATAAATAGATTTTAAATAGACTTATTATTTTTTCAATTTAATAATGTGTTTGTTTAAATTAGTATATATATATATATATTTGAGTTGATTTTAAATTGGATTTTTAAATTTTGAATTTGAATTTGGATTTATATTTGAAATTTAAAATGAATATTTTAAAACTTTCTTATATAAATTTCCTTTATATATAATAATTGTTTTACTTAAAATTTGTTTAAGTAGTTTTGAAATTTGTTAATTTAAATTTTGTTAAGTAAAATTTAAAGTTATTTTAAAACTTAAGTTAGAAATGAAATTTTAATGGTTTTTATAAAAGTAAGTTTTTAAATTAAAATTAAAATTAGTTTTAAACTATTACTTGATAATGTTTTAAGTATTTAAAGGAAGTTATGATTTGGTAACTTTAATTTATCAAGTTGAATGATTATTTTATTTCCAAATTTAATTAAATGATTTAATTAAGGAAGTTAATTATAAAGATAAAATGTTTTAAAACGTTAATGATAATTAAGTCATTAATAAAAATAATGGTTTGCCTTAAAGGATAATTAAGGTTTTAATGATTAGAGATTAATTAAGTTAATTAAGTAATTTAAGTTTAATTAATTAATGATAAAGGATTAATTAAGTAATTAATTAAGATAATTAATTAATTTGATTAATTAATGATTAAGGATTTATAATTAATAATTAAGTGTTAGAAGTTAATTAATTAGAGGTTAATTGATGTGTAATTAAGGATTATTAATTAAGTAATTAGAGATTAGTAAATTTGTAATTGAGAATTGATAAATTGGTAATTAATTATTAATTGACTTGTATTTAAGAAGAACTTAATTTGTAATTAAGTTTTATTAATTAATAATTAGTTTTTATTAATTAATCATTAAAGGATAATTAATCTATAATTGAAGATTAATTTAGGATTGGTTAACTGTAATTAAGGATTAATTAATTTGTAATTAAGTTTAATTAATTAATAATTAGGGTTTATTAATTAATAATTAAGGGGTAATTTAGTAGTTAATTAAAGATTAATTAATTGGTTATAAAATTAATTATGGTTTGATTAATTTGTTATTAAGGGATATTAATTAATAATCAAGGTTTATTAATTAATAGTAAAAGAATAATTAATCTGTGAGTAGAGATTAATTAATTGATTGATAAGGTGATTAAGGTATGATTAATTAATTAAATGGTTTATAATTAATTAATGATTGATTGAGTGGTATTAGTTGATTAATTCTTAAGTAATTAATTTAATTTAAGTTAATTAAATTAATTATAAATGGATTAATAATTCTTACTTGTAGATGATTGTTTGCAGAATGTCTGGATTGGTTAATATCTATTGTATGATAATCTATGATATTCTATGATGTGATATTGGATATATCTATGAAAAATGTGTGATATTTATCTGTGATAAATGTTGTGTGAATTCAATGTTTTGAATTGAATTAAATTGAATTGTTTAAGCCTTAAACAACTTGACCTTTAAGAAACATTCAGATTTCGTTGAGACTGGGATCGGATATCAAATTTGACTATCCGTAAACCACATCGATCCTTGTTAAACGATAGGTCATGACATCTCAAAGTGAAGATCGAGATGGAGTTTCACAGTGCAAGGGTTATTGTCGCTAACTCTAAGGGTGATTCCAAAATGAGTGTAATGAGATAATGCCTTCAGTTTCGTTCGAACTCGGAAAGAACTTGTATGGATTGAATGCTTTCATAACATCGTTAGGAGGACGATGAGCATTCTAAGATAGATGTGTTCTATAAAGGTAATCGTAGCCTCAAGCCTCATCAACCGGAAATGGCTAAAAAAGGAGAGGTGCAGCAAGGCTAAGTGAGTCGCGCTCCAGTAGGATAATATTTCTCCTGTCTAGAGTCCCTTTCTATTCGTTGTGTGGCGGTTGCTGGCTCCAACCATGGGGTTGTCTTATTCGGGGTTGTCTAGTAAGGGATGGTTCCGGATTTGTGTTGCAGAGGATCAGGAGGGATCCTCGATACATTGATCTAGGCCACGTACTGTGATAGGCGGTACCCCAGTAGCTCTGCCATTATATGAAATCCAATCTCCAATAAGTGCTCTCAGACTTGATTGTACAACCCACTTTGTGGCTAGTGTGCTGGAATTTAATGAATGTAACGATTTCGGCAATGGGAATATTTATTTGAAAACCCTAGACCTATTATAATATAACCAGATTTGCTATCAAATGTTTTGGTTATCGGAAGGGAAAAACTTGTCCGTATTTATTGGCGGAGAGTCTTATGAGATACCTTTTCCTTTAAAGGTTTTCCAAGTTAAACAACTTTAACCGTTTAATCACACCAGACCCATGTCTGACCCAAAGTTTATTTTTGTTTTCTTAAACTCTTGGGTACTCAAATTTTTATAAGTAGCCAATTTATCAGGTTTTAGGTTGACGAATTTGGATAGCTTGCACCAGGAGTCCAGACGTAGCTATGTCTATCTGTTTCCACTGTGTAGTGTTTTGTCTGTTGTATTTTGGTTGTAATGGATAGACAGGCCTTTATAACTATTTAATGTGATGATGTCGTGTAATCTGTGTAACTCTGATGTAAAGACTATGTGATATATTATATTTTGTTCCATTTCCGCTGTGAGATTCTGATATTGTTTAGTTCTTTCTTCTATCAATTCTATTTCTACCTCTTTCTTATGAATGATACGTCTTTCTATGGAATGAAAGGTAGATCGTCACACTTGGTATCAGAGTGTAGGTTGAGATAGTACCTAGGCTCTGGAGTAGTGTCTATCTTGAGAGCACGTATTTGTAATTTTTTATATAACTATATACCTATCTATATTTGTTGGGTATCTATTCGGGTTTCCAACATGAGTTCTAGAGAAGTTTCATCTTTTCTTTTGTTCGGTTGACCATCCTATCTTTATATCTAATCCTATAGGCAGAGTAACTAAGTTAGATAAGATCTGTAGAGACTTAAGGCTTTCTTATCTCCCCTACAGATTTTACGGTGACCCATTTGTATTGGATTTCAAAGAGTTTGGTCTTATTTTGAATATGGATTGGTTGGATAAGTATAAGGCTGTTTGATTTGTGAAGCAAGGATTGTGTCTTTGGAAATTTAGTTGGGAAGGATCGCAAAAGTGACTTGCGATAATTCTGGAGTTCATTTGAGCAATCTTTTGCATGAAAACGTGGCATCTCCAGATGGTGTAGAGTCCGTTGAAGTGGGCAGAGATTTTCGGATGTTTCGAGGAAGTGATAGGTTTGCCCCCTCATCGGGAGATAGAGTTTCGGATCGACTTAGTTCCGGGAGTAGTTCCTATTGTTCAGCTTAGTAGAAGGATGGCGCCAAAGGAGAGATAAGAGTTGGTGTAGCAGACCTAAGATTTCTTAGAGAAAGGTTTGATCCGGCCTAGTTTTTTTCTAGTTGGGGTTCTACCGTTGTATTTGTGGCCAAGTCGGATAGATCTTTGAGATTCTATATGGATTTGATGAACCAAGATTTTTGGGATGTGCTGTATAAGTTCGTTCTCGTGTTCATCGATGATATTCTTGTCTACACCTAGTCTGAAGAGGAGCACAAGCGGCATTTGGGGATAGGGTTAAAGACTTTGAGGAGGCGTGTTTTGAAGATAAGGTATTTCTGTAATTTTAGAAATCGAAAGTCATATTTTTGGGGCATATTGTTTCTGGTGAGGGTATTTCTGTAGATCTAGCTAAGGTAGCTATTATTCAGGAGTGGAAGCAGCCGCAGATTCTGATAGAAGTCCGTAGTTTTCTGGATTTGGCAAGTTACTATAGGAAGTTTATCAAAGATATTTCTAAAATTTCTTCGCACTTAAATAAGTTGACTCAGAAAGGAGCAAAGTTTAAGTGCGCCTATTCTAGCTATTCTTGATGGCAAGAGTAAGTTTGAGATCTACACGGATGTTTGTGTGTGCCAGAGGTGGATGGATTGAGTCAAGAATGGTCAGTGTTCCAGTTTTGAGATTGATGACCAAGGAACTTTAAGGATCAACGGAAGGATTTGTGTTCCAAAATTTCAAGGATTTGAAACAAGAAGTTCCGTCAGAGAGTCCTCGCTGCAGGCTGAGTATCCACCCAGGAATTTCAAAGATGTATAAAGAGAGTCTTTTGTTGGAAGGGTATGAAGAAGGACATAGCTGCTTTCGTCAATGGATGTGCGATCTGTCAGCAGGTGAAGGTAATCAACAAAAGACCGCAGGTTTGTTGCAGCCGTTGGAAGTTTCGAAGTGGAAGTGGGAAGTGATATCTTTGGATTTCATCGATGGTTTTCCAAGGACCAAAGATGGAAATGAAGGAATATGGGTGATTATGGACCGGCTAATCAAGAACGCCCATTTTATTCCGATTAAGGCAACCCGATCTGCAGTATCTTTGGCTGAGTTTTTCTTGAAGGAGTTTGTCTGACTGCATGGTATTCCAGCCAGCATTGTTAGCGATCGTGATCCTATCTTCTCCAGCACATTTTGAGAGGCTTTCCTATCATTTTTGGGTACGAGATTGAGTTTGATTTTAGCCTATCATCCCCAGATCGACAGTCAGACAGAAAGGCTGAATAGAATTTTTGAGGATATGCTGAGGTCTTGTGTTTTGGACTTTGGTGTATCTTGGGAGGACCATCTGTGTTTAATGGAATTCTCATATAGTTATCAGGCAAGTACCAAGATGGCACCCTGTGAAGCTTTTATGGAAGACCTTGTAGATTCCCATCCTATTGGATAGAGTCAGAAGATTGCCTTATTCTTGATCCAGATTTGATCGGAGAGGCATCTGCAAAGATGGAGCTTATCAAGAAGAGTTTGAGAGTAGCGCGAGACCACCAAAAGAAATATGCAGACAAGAGGCAATGTAACGACCCTGAATTTCCGACCCGATTTAAAACTTTAAAATTCATCATTTTAATGTAAAATTTTGAAAATTTATAAACGATTTCAATTTGCGTCCAAACTTTAGTTATGACATACGTCTAGTTAGATATGAGCATAGAAAAAGTTTCGTCGCAAATTATTACTGTAAACTTCGTTCGCGTTTTACTGTATATCAGTCCATATAAAGCTGATATACAGTAAAACGCGAACGAAGTTTACTGTAATAATTTGCGACGAAACTTTTTCTATGCTCATATCTAACTAGACGTATGTCATAACTAAAGTTTGGACGCAAATTGAAATCATTTATAAATTTTCAAAATTTTACATTAAAACGATGAATTTTAAAGTTTTAAATCGGGTCGGAAATTCAGGGTCGTTACAATCTCCCCCACTCAAAACTTTTCTTCCTCGAAAACGAACGAGACGAGTGAAGTAGAAATGAAATAAGTAGAAAATCAAAACAGATTATAAGAAATTTGAATTATACCTGAAATTAGTAATTCGGGGTTCGAATCCCGAATACTATCCTCAGTTTCCCATGTGCAATCTCGCTCATCTACACTCCATTGGACTTTTACGAGATTTACCGACTTCCTTCTGAGTTGCTTGGTCTCACGATCGACTATCCGAAGTGGCTTTCGCTCAATAGTCAAATCAGGCTCGATAACTATCTCTTCTAACTGAGCAGTAGGAATAGTCATAGATGGATCATGCGCAACTTTGCGCAGGTGTGAGACGTGGAACACGTTGTGCACACCGGCGAACTTCTCAGGTAATGCCACTCTATATGCCAATGTTCCGACTCTTTCTGTAATCTCAAACGGACCAACAAATCTCGGATCTAGCTTCCCTTTCCTTCCAAATCGAACAATATTCTTCAAAGGCGATACTTTCAGAAATACTTTATCTCCTACGCTGAATTCAAGATCTCTCCTGCTTTTGTCAGCGTAGCTCTTCTGTCTATCCTGTGTCGTCTTTATCTTCTTCCTGATTTCTTCGACCTTTTCAGAAGCTTCCATAATCATTTCTGGACCAAGCACAAGTCTATCTCCAGACTCGATCCAACAAGCTGGCGATTTGCATGGCCGTCCATATAAGGCTTCGAACGGTGCCATACCAATGCTTGCCTGGTTTATTACAGATGATCAATTCAAATTCAAATTCAAATATACTTATTCAAATTTGAAATTCAATTCCTTTACCTGGTAACTATTATTATAAGTGAATTCGACCAAATGAAGATGGTCTTCCCAAGATCCACCAAAGTCGATAATACAAGCTCGGAGAAGGTCTTCTAAAATCTGATTCACCCTCTCAGTTTGGCCATCTGTCTGAGGATGATAAGCTGTGCTCAGATTCAGTTTGGTGCCCAAAGTATCCTGAAATGCTTTCCAGAATTTACTAGTGAAAATAGGATCTCGATAGCATATGATACTAGATGGTACACCATGAAGTTTAACATACTCTCTCATGTATATCTCTGCCAAACTCGAAGCTGTACGAGTGGACTTGACTGGAATAAAGTGAGCGGATTTCGTCAGTCTATCGACAATCACCCATATGCTTTCGTTCCCCTTTCTAGTCCTTGGCAGCCCATCAATAAAGTCCATAGAAATTTTCTCCCACTTCCATCCTGGAATCTCTAATGGTTGAAGCAAACCGGCTGTCTTTCTATGATCAGCTTTAACTTGCTGACAAGTTGTACATCTACTGACATAGGTAGAGATATCGCGCTTCATTCCACTCCACCAATATAACTTCTTCATATTCTGGTACATTTTAGTAACACCGGGATGAAATGAAAGTGAAGAGTTGTGGTTTTCTTTCAGCACTTCTTGTCTAAGACCATCAACATTAGGAACACATATGCGATTGTCAATTCTCAAGACTCCATTACTATCAACATGTGCTCCCAATTTATTGTCAGCATTTCCAACTCTACCAAGAACTATTTCTTTGATGCGATAGAGTAAAGTGTCCTCGTATTGCTTGGCTATAATACGATCCATAAGAGCTGGGGAGACGGAAAGCTGGAATAACATTCCTTCAACAAGATTACAACATGCCATTGCTTGATTTCTGCTCAAAGCATCGGCTACGTCATTTGCTTTCCCTGGAGTATAATTAATATCAAGAACTTATCAATATCTAAATTCGAATCCTTGAAATTTGCAGGATTGGGAGACTCCCAAAACTCCTACTGATATCCGCAGTTTCTTGGGATTAGCTGGCTATTATCGCGGCTTTATATGGACTTATATACAGTAAAACGCGAACGAAGTTTACTGTAATAATTTACGATGAAACTTTTTCTATGCTCATATCTAACTAGACGTATGTCATAACTAAAGTTTGGACGCAAATTGAAATCCTTTATAAATTTTCAAAATTTTACATTAAAACGATGAATTTTAAAGTTTTAAATCGGGTCGGAAATTCAGGGTCGTTACAATTACTGTAACAACCCGTATATTTGGACCATTTAAATTGACAATAATCCACACATGTCAACTTAAATAGTACAAATATACGGGTTGTTACAGTTGGTATCAGAGCTTTGGTTCTCGATAACCTTAGCCTGTGGAGTTTAAAGCTCATTAGAGATAGGGTAAACATACCCTAGAATGAGGAGAATCATTTCAGAATCCACATCTTTTGATTCATCTTTCTAATTCGTTTGAGTAGAATTTCCTTAAGTTCTATAAATTCCTATCTTTGATTCTAAATCACTTTTGGTATTCCAGGATGGCTACCAGAAGTAATGTTAGAGGTGGAAGGGCTGGAAATGCTCCTGGTCCACATGCTCTAGTTCCTGCAGTTCGATTCTCCACTCTTAGCAAGGAGTATACTCAGCTTGGAGGAGTCAAATTTACTAGCTCCGAGAGTATCATCGAAGCACAGCAATGGCTAAAGAGTTTGGAGAGGATCTTTACTGGCTTGGAAATCACAGACGCTCAGAAGCGTAAGTCGGCCGCTTGGCAGCTCCAGGATGCTGCACAAGATTGGTGGGAATCTGTCACTTCTCGTACCGATGAGGAAACCATCACTTGGGCCCAGTTTAGGTAGTTATCTATCTAAAAGTTCATCTAAATATAAATTTCCTTTTATCTCGTCAAATTTTGACTCGTTCTTATATATTTGTAAATAGGGACTCCTTTGTGGCTCAGTGGATGCCAGCTGCTGGGAAAGCCCAACTCTATCGTTCTTTTATGGATCTCAAGCAAGGCAACATGACCTTCACTGAGTATGAACGGAAGTTCAACGAATTATCCAAGTTCGGAACTGGCTTGATTGATACACCACTGCTTAAGAATGAGAAGTTCATACATGGCGCACGCCCTGAGTATTACAAGCTTCTCACCGCTCATGTCCATGGAACCTTCACTGAGTTGATGGACTTTGCTCTTCGATATGAGGGAAAGCCAAAGGAAACATCATCCTCCAAAGCTCCAGTTGCTCAGACATCAGCTAGTAAGTCAGGAAAGAGAAAGCCAAACTTTGCACAACAGCAATTGGAATTTGAGATTGGAGATTTAGTCTTTGTCAAAGTTTCCCCGATTAAGGAAGCGATAAGATTTGGGAGATGGGAAATCTTGCCCAAGGTATATTGGTCCGTTTCAAGTACTTGAGGGGATTGGTGTTATGGCCTACAGGATTGAATTTCCAGTTTGGGTGGCTGGGATTCACATTGTATTTCTTATATCTCTGAGAGAGTATGTGTATGATCTATCTTAATTTGGATCTGTAGTTCAGAAGGATCTGATAGTTGAGCTGGTTTTTTTAGTGTGGTTTGATATCTGGTTCGAATTTACAGATCGAGGTGAGAGGAAGCTCTGGATCATAGTAGTATAGCTAGTTAAGGTTCTGTAGAGTGAGGATCCCAGAACTGTATCTAGGAAACTCTGGATAGTTTAGGAAAGCTTATCTGGATCTGTTTTCGGATAGCTAATAATTTTTTGTTTGGATGAAATTGTTTGTTTGGTTGATAGTTTATGGTTGATATGTATGCTTAGATGGTTTTAAATAAAAATAAATTTTGGATTATCTTTCGTTTTAAATTTTGGGGATGTAATTCTTTTAAGGGGGGAGGAATGTGATATCCCGGAATTTCAAGAAATTTAAAATGTGATAATCTCTTTATTAGTTATTTAAAATTGGTAAAATTTGTTATTTTCAAACAAAATTAATAACGTGTTGTTTTTAAATATAGGTATAAATAGATTTTTAGATGGAATAATTATTTACAAATTTAATTTGTGTTGTTTTATAAATAGATTTTAAATGGACTTATTATTTTTTCAAATTTAATAATGTGTTCGTTTAAATTAATATATATACATATATATATTTGAGTTGATTTTAAATTCGATTTTTAAATTTTGAATTAGAATTTGAATTTGGATTTAAATTTGAAATTTAAAATAAATATTTCAAAATATTTTGGATAAAAATATATGAATAAGTTTTCTTTAAAAATAATATTTGTTTTATATTATTTTTCCTTAAAGAATTTTGTTTATATAAATTAAGAGAGTATTTATCTAATAGTAAAATAAATACAAAAGTTTTATATTAACATTTAAAATGGATTAAATATATCTTATATGATTTTATTTAGAATATAATTGGTTTTTTTTATTTTCTTTTAAAGGGTTTTATTTATCTAAAATTAAGAAAAGCTTTTATAAATTAATAAAGTACTTATTTAATAGGAAAATTAAATAAAAAAGCTTTTAATTCTTTTTAAAATAATAAAAAATGCTTAATTACAAGTGTAAGCCTTTAAATCATGTTAGGTAACATGTGTAAGTTAATTAGAAATTGAAAGTAACAAATGTTAAGGAGGTTAACATGTGTCACTAAATTGTTTTTATTTTCTTTTATATTGAATAAATCCTACTAAACTCTATATAAACATCCATCTCCTCCTTCATTTCTTTTTCCCATCTTCTCTTGTCAAAAGCAAGTAAACTCAAACCTGAAAACATTCTCAACAGATCAAATTAAAACCCTGTAATCCCTTTTAACATAAACCTTGTAAACATTTTCTCAAAAACAAATCAAAACAAAGAATTCAAAAACCTGTAAACAAGCCTATAACAAAAGATCAGCAAACAAACTTCAACCTTCTCAAAGAAACATTAAATATTTTCCAGTAAAACCAATCAAAGTCATAAATCATCTCAGCAATTCAAGGTTTCCAGTAAAACAGGCTTTCAAACAATTCAAGTTTTCAAAGCTTCCCAGTTTTCAAGCCTCTGCCTTTTTAAATAGTGAGAAACATTTATTTAAAAAGTTTTAAATATAAATCTGTGCTTATGAATTTCTGAGGTGAATAATGCTCTGCCCGTGTATATATAATTGTAGTATCTGTGTGTATATATGAATATGTTCAGGTGTGCATGTCTGATTGTATTCACGTTCTTCTCTGTTTTCATATTGTAGAGTTTACATCTAGATCAAAATCCATTCTCTCTTCCTCTAATTTCTGATTGGATTTAGTTTTCAAACAATAAATTTTTTTTTAGTCATAGATTTGATCTTAAAAATGTATTTAAGTAAATTAATTGGATGTTTATCTGGAAAAAATGGAAAGACAGCTAAATTTCTTTTAATCATGTTAAAATCAAACATTTTGATATGCTATTTCAGGAATGTAACATGTATCGATTTTGTGAAATACGATTTTTAAGATAAAAATCAAAATTTTTAGATTTGTTTGAGGTAAGCATTTCGAAGTTGATCGGTTTTTGGTTTTTGGGTATTTTCTGTCAACTGGAGGGTGGTGGGACCTCCTGGTCACCACTGGAGGTTGCTGGAAGGTTGTCGAGGCCTGGAAAAATAGTGGATGGTTTTCTTTGCCACTATGGCGGCGGCATAGGATCGAAGTAGGGTTTTAACCTAAATTTGGTTGAAGCCTGGAAACAGGATCAATGCATTGTCTTTGGGTGATCGAGTGGCATTGGACCTAGGGGATGGCTTCGTGGATGGTCGAAGGATGTGTGACCGTGGTTGCGCGTTATCTGGTGGTCAGAGACGTGAGTTCGAGGCGCTTTTATGGCATGGTGTCTGGTTCCAGTTCCATCTGAGTTGCTCGATTTTGATTTGAGGCTTGAGCTAGTGTTTGGATGGTCAGGAACTGATGAAGGGGTAATGGTCGATGGGATGAAGGTATCGGCGGTGGTCATCGCCGTCGCAGTCGACTGTGCAGGTGCATAAGGGTGGGATGGTGTTTGTTGTTTGGGTTTGGTTTAGCTTGAAGGAAGGATCGGGATTTGGGGGTAGTGAATCAAGTTTGTAATCGAGTAGTTAGCGAGTGATAAGCCTACGGGATTTTTTTAACTTAAAAATAAATCTATGTTTTTGAAAATGAGAAAGAAGAAGGGAAACCGGGAATTGACCCAAGTGATCTTCGGGTTTGACCCGAAGCAAGGTTCAACAGATTTATAAAGTTTAAAAAAAAATAAGATTTTTGAAATTTAAAATAAATTTAGTTAAAACTTTCTTATATAAATTTCCTTTATGTATAATAACTGCTCTTTAACATTTGATTAAGAAGTTTTGAAATTTGTTTAATTTAAATTTTGTTAAGTAAAATTTAAAGTTATTTTAGAACTTAAGTTAGAAATGAAATTTTAAAGGTTTTATGAAAGCAAGTTTTTAAATTTAAATTGAAATTAGTTTTAAACTATTACTTGATAATGTTTTAAGTATAAAGGAAGTTATGATTTGGTAACTTTAATTTATCAAGCTAAATGATTATTTTATTTCAAAATTTAATTAAATGATTTAATTAAGGAAGTTAATTATAAAGATAAATTTTTTTACAATGTTAATGATAATTAAGTGATTAATAAAAATAATTGTTTACCTTAAAGGATAATTATGGTTTTAATTATTTAAGATTAATTAAGTTAATTAAGTAATTTAAGTTTAATTAATTAATTTAATCAATTAATGATAAGGGATTAATTAAGTAATTAATTAAGAGTAATTAATTAATTTGATTAATTACTAATTAAGGATTTATAATTAATAATTAAGGGTTAGAAGCTAATTAATTAGAGGTTAATTAATTTGTAATTAAGAATTATTAAAGAAGTAATTAGAGATTAATAAATTGTTAATTAATAATTGATAAATTGGTAATTAATTATTAATTGACTTGTAATTAAGAAGAACTTAATTTTTAATTAAGTTTTATTAATTAATAACTAGGTTTCACTAATTAATCATTAAAGGATAATTAACCTATAATTGAAGATTAATTAAGGATTGGTTAAATGTTAATTAATGATCGATTAATGGGTAATTGAGGATTAATTAATTTGTAATTAAGTTTTATTAATTAATAATTAGGGTTTATTAATTAATAATTAAGAGGTAAGTAGATAGTTAATTAAAGATTAATTTATTGATTATAAAATTAATTATAGTTTGATTAATTTGTTATTAAGGGATATTAATGAATAATCAAGGTTTATTAATTAATAGTAAAAGAATAATTAATCTTTGATTAGAGATTAATTGATTGATTGATAAGGTAATTAAGGTATGATTAATTAATTAAATGGTTTGTAATTAATTATTGATTGATTGAGAAGGACTAGGTGATTAATTCTTGAGTAATTAATTTAATTTAAGTTAATTAAATTAAATATAATATGGATTAATAATTCTTGCTTGTGGATGATTGTTTGTAGAATGTCTGGATTGGTTAATATCCATTGTATGATAATTTATGATATTCTGTGATGTGATATTGGATATATCTGTGATAAATGTGCGATATTTATCTGTGATAAATGCTGTGTGAATTCAAAGTTTTGAAGTGAATTGAATTGTTTGAACCTTAAACAACTTGAACTTTAAGAAACGTTTGGATTTCGATGAGATTGGGATCGGATATCAAATTTGACTATCCGAAAACCACATCTATCCATGTTAAACGATAGGTCATGACATCTCAAAGTGAAGATCGAGATGGAGTTTCAGAATGCAAGGGTTATTGTCGTTAACTTTGAGGGTGATTCCAAAATGTGTGTAACGAGATAATGCCTTTGGTTTCATTCGAACCCGGAATAAACTTGTATGGATTGAATGCTTTTCGAACATCGTCAGGAGGACGATGAGCATTCTAAGATAGATGTGTTCTATAAAGGTAATCGTAGTCTCAAACCTCATCAACCGGGAATGGCTAATAAAGAGGAGATGCAGCAAGGCTAAGTGAGTCACGCTCAAATATGATAAGATTTCCCTTGTCTAGAGTCCCTTTTTATTTGGCTATGTGGCAGTTGCTGGCTCTAACCACGGGGTTGTCTTATTCGGGACTGTCTAGTAAGGGATGGTTTCGACTTTGTATTGTAGAGGATCGGGAGGGATCCTCGGTACGTTGATTAGGCCACGTATTATGACGGACGGTACCCCAGTAGTCCTGCCATTGTATGGAATCCAATCTCCAATAAGTCCCCTCGAACTTGATTGTATAACCCATTTTGTGGCTAGCATGCTGGAATTTAATAATGTAACAATTTCGGCTATGTGAATATTTATCCTAGACCCTATTGTAATACAATCATATTTCTATCAAATGTTTTGGTTATCGTAAGGGAAAAACTTGTTCGTATTTATTGTCGAAGAGTCTTACGAGATACCTTTTCCTTCAAAGGTTTTCCAAGTTAAACGACTTTAACCGTTTACTCACACCAGAACGATGTCTGGCCCGGAGTTTATTTCTTGCTTTCTTAAACTCTTGGGTACTCAAATTTTTATGAGTAGCCAAGTGATCAGGTTTTGGCTTGACGTATTTGGATAGCTTGGAGCAGGAGTCCAGACGTAGCTATATCTATCTGTTTCCACTGTGTAGTGTTTTGTTTGTTGTATTTTGGTTGTAATGGATAGCCTTTATAATTGTCTAATGTGATGATGTTGTGTAATCTGTGTAACTCTAATGTAAAGACTATGTAATAGTTATTTGATATATTATATTTTGTTCCATTTCCGCTATGAGATTCTGATATTGTTTAGTTCTTTCTTCTATCTATTCTATTTCTACCTCTTTCTTTCTTATGGATGATACGTCTTTCTGTGGAATGAAAGGCGAGTCGTTACAATATTGAACTATATATCGATTTGAAGCTCTGGATGAGCGCATCTCAGATTCTAATTTGAACCACTGTTTGTCCAGAAATCAATGGATTAGTCTCGGCCGTTCACCTCATCGTGATCAACTTTGTCGGATCGTGGGACGGAGGGTATGGTCACGTAGAGGGGCACGAGTGGAGGTAAACGGCGTCATTCATTCGATTAATTAATGGTCGGATTTGGCTACAAAACTCATTTGGATTTTACCCTATATGGCGACGGCTTCTAATTCGGTCTTCGATCGGCATCGTGAGGTGTTGTTGTGGCATAGCAAGATGTGCGACGGAGGACTGAAGGTGGTTGCGGCTGGCTCTGTTGAGCGGCGCGAGTTACGGAGGTGGTCGAAGCATTAACGTGGCAGCCTAGTTTATCATGTGGCATGTGTTCTGCTTGTGCTTGGGCTCGTACTAGTGTTGAGAGAGAGAAGTTGACGTGGAGTAAAAGTTTGTTTTTTTAATTTAAACTTCAAAATCTTATATCGTTCTAATATCAATAACTTTCACATACGAGGTTCGTTTCGTGTGCAGTTTTCTCCATTGGGATCGTATTGGAATTCCGGATATTCATGTTTGGATAGATTCTGAGAGTGTTAAAATTTTGGGTTTAAATTGGATTTAAATTCGATTTAAATTCAAAGGTGAGTGTTTTAATCCACTCACAACTTCTAAAATTTCTTTTGTTTGTTAAATTTAATTTATGATGTGATTAGGAATTTATTTATGACTATTTGGTATATTTGGAATCATCATCTCAGTTAATTCGAATTTATTTGAATTAAATCATTATGTAATTTATTATTAAATATAAATTGCTAGTTAAACACCTGTTATTGACTATCAGCTCTATATTGATATTTATTGATTAATTTGGATGATGTTTGTAATGGATGTTGATTGTTGATGTTGGTTGAATGGATGTTGTGTTTTATGTCATTATAAACTGCAAGTTCGTTATGGATTTTTATTTAATTCGGGACTGTGGTTTGAAATGATATATAACTGTAAAATTTTAAATTGTGGATTGAAAGGATAAATATCCGTATCACTTGACCCTAGGGTAGAAAATTATATACGGACACGGGTTGGTTAAATTATATGATTTTAAAATACTTAAATTTTTGAATTTAATCAATTGATGTTTTGGCTTAAAATTTGATTTATATAAATTGAAGTAATATTGAAAAATCAGTTTTGCATTGAAATGTGAATTGGTTTAAAAATGAATTTCTTTATGAAATTAAATTGGAAGTCTGAAGTTGAACTTTTAAGTATAAACGAAATACCATCGAAAGTGAGTTATTAAATCTGTTTGAAAATAACTTTGAAATATTTTTGGAATTGGAGTGATTCGAAATTGGATATTTGAACATGGATTGAAACGATATGAAATTCGATAGTTTATTGAAATTTGTTTTGTGGATTTGGAAATTTGAAATGGTCCGAATATGTTGAAATGAAATGAATAATTTAATTTGATATTAATTTCAAACCCATATTTTAATACAAACTTTTTTAAAAATATATTATAAAAAAAATTCTAATTATTAAGATTTTCAAATTTATTAAACTATTTAACTAATGTTAACTATATGAATTATTTATATTTTATTCCAATTTAATTTATTTTAAACTAATTAAACTATTTTAATTTATTTTTAAATCTAGTTAATCTATTTTAAACTATTTAATCTATTTTAATAATATTTAATCTATTTTAAATCTATACTAATTATTTATAACTATTTAAACTATTTTCTTCCAAATTCCAAACCAAGTAAAATAGATGGGTTTATATTCAAATTTCTCGATTTTGAAGTGAATGTGGTTAAAGATGTCTTAACCTAAGTTGGGATTTAAAAGTTATAACTAATTGAATATAATGATTTTGAAGTAAGAATTTTCCTAATTTTAAAGTATGATTTTTGAAAGAATCATGATTTTGGAAACGATAATGATTTGCAAGTGGTATAATCTTGGGAATACGATATTTCGATATAAATTGTGAGTTCAACTTTGAAAGGAAATATAATCATTGAACTATGATTTCAAGGGCGAATATGATTTTGAAATTAAGTAAAGATTTCGAACATGATATGGTTTGAATTGAATATGATATTTTGATATCAATTATGAAATGATTTTGGAAATGTAAAAGAACCATCTAATGTGCAATAAGCGATTGGTTGTCAAAGAGACAGGGATCAGATGTTGTCATACTCTCTGCCAATGTTGAAAACCACTTTGACAATGTATACGCGGTGTGTAACGCCCCAGTCCTAGACCCACTCTAGCAAAGAGTATTACAGGGTAATACCGTCTGCTAAAGCGGAGAATGGAGTATAATGGAAGCGACCATGTGTAATCAAGCTATAACTATCTACTGAATACGTCGAATGTGGTATCTATTTTTTTTCCTCAAGCGGTTCGACATATCAAATAAATATTTATAACGAAATTACAATGGCTAAAGATCTATCAAAACAAACATAATAACTAAATGATAAAATCATCACAAGATATAATAACATAACAGACACAGAGTCTCAGAACAATACATAGTCAATACAGATCTAAATATATCATAAGTGGGTACAAGCCTCTGCTCACACATGTGAGTCAAAAATATGTACAGATAAATCTGAATAACAATGTAGCATCAAGCGGACAATAAGAAAGCTATCTAACAGCATAGCAGATAAGTCCTGAGCGGAAGCACAGAGCAAGCTAAGTCCAGAGACCTAACCTGAAACAACTCGGTCTGATCCGAGCATAAAACACTCGAGTCAAGCTAGCTAAATAATCAGTTAGATAAACTGAGATATAATAATGCGGTAACATAGAGGATAAGGTACTTTTCCATAGAGAAGAGCGATGTGAACCACATAATATAATAGACGATCACATAATCATCAACCAATAATAAACTCTCCAAAGAGATAATCAACACTCAAGTGTTGAGTAAACAATAGTGCTCATATCATCGGCGTAGCAAAAGCTATAAATAGTTGCCCATAAGAGATAACACATAATATGCAATCTAACCATAAATCAATGCCAAAGCAAAGATATATCGCCAAATGCAAAGGGAACATACCCCAAAAGACAATATAACATAATAAAACACATATCACTCGAGCGGTGACGAAGGACCAACTCCAAAAGTGACATAGAAATCATCAAAAAAATGCACGTGCACGACCAGTGTCGTTATCGCCAAGTACTGTAGTTTTGTGGTACCACACACCTAGGGGCAAAACATGCGATTGGTGACACCCCAGTGGGTAAATGCCCAAAGGCACGCACCAATAATACTGCTCACATGAGTAGAATGTCCAGAGACCGCCAAAAGGCAAATGGCCCAGAGGTGCAGTACTGGCCGCCAACAGGCAAATGTGTCGGAAACATCTAGAAAGGAACCCGAAAAGGGTTAATGCACCTCGTTTGCCCTAATTGGTTTACTTACCTTCTGCCAACTCCACACTCAAAACAGTAAACAAAAGTTTATCTCATATCATCGATAAACTGCGCCAAAAGGCAAAACGATCAATCGAAATAGTCGGGGGTTAACCGAAAAGGAAATACGCTCAGTTCCATAGGCCGAGGTTTTTCCCAACCGTTTCTCCACTTCGCTTGAAGTGCACAAAACTGAGTGTGGAATTTTATTCTAGAAAATAGTTGCAGAAAATGGATTTTTATTTGGATTGAAATCGCTTTTAAAACGTCCTTTTAAAAATTCTCCTATTATGGAGTAATTAATTTAATAATTAAAGTAATACTAATTAATAGTTTCGAAAGCCATTTTGAGTGAAAAATCCTTTTAATACATTTTTATGAAGTCCGTGCGCGAAATCCAGAAACAAATCTCAAGAAATCGATAAATCCATAAAAAAACCTCAAAAAATATATTCTAGTGTTGGAAAAATAGGCCAAATATTGCTGCGAACCCATGTTCGGAAAATATTCGGACTAGCAAACTGAATACAAATGTCATGAAAATTTGCAAGAATGTAGTCCGACATTCCTAATTCAAGTTGCAAAAAGAATTGCTTGATTCCGACTTGAAACGAAGGCGCAGCGACATTCCAAAGTCGGACTCAGAAACATGAAATGCACTGTTTTGCACAGCGATCTGGGTTCAACTTTGACAGGAAATTCGAAGGGTCTAATGAATTCAGATGATGACCAAACTTTCCAATATGGATTTCGTAACTCCATCTTTCCAACAGACCAAAAATGTTGAATTCCGATAACGGACGTAGCCGTGGCGGAGTCACGAAGTTGCAACCCTGAACGGAAACAGGGTAATAAAACACAGTTGAAGAAATATTTGCTCAGGCCCAAACGGGCTTTAAGCCTGGAACAGCAGTCCCAGCCCATTCGGGCTAGGTAATTAAATTATGTTCCACTAAAAAGAATGCAAATGGAATTATCGAAATCGTCAAAATATCATCAAAAATCCGGAGATTACACATTATACTAATTTCACCTCTGCTGTAAAGAATTCATATTTTAATATAACAAACTTCAAAATCAAAAAAACACTTATCGAAGGAAAGTTGTTCTACTAAGTGTAAGCTTTTCAACAATATGAAGTTCATCAAAATCCGACTTAGTATGAATGAGATATGACGATTACAATTCTCAGATTTGTAAATTCACTGTCGCTGTCGTTTATTCTCAAGCCAGCGACAAATAAATGAGGTTTCGACCCTCTTAACCTTATAATTTTGCAAAACACAAAACATGAAAGTTGTAAATTAGTTTCTAAGCTTTTCAGAAAGTCCAAAATCATTCAATACTGACTAGCGACTCAAAAGTTATGACCAAAATAGTTTCATCCACAGAGCTAATATGTGTATCGCTCTGGGGAAGACAGTAGAAAAATCAATTTTTTACATAGTTAGCCTCAAAATTTCAGAAAACTCACTGAACAAAAATTGTAGCATATGTTTTAAGCTTTTCGGAACATCCGTAATTATCTAATTCGAATCAAAAACGAGTGACATACATGCAAAACAATATCAGATTGAAACTCAGGATAACTTTATAAAGACAAAATTGGTCTTCTGTCTTCGAACGCATTTCAGGTCATCTAAATGGCAAAATATCAAAATATAACCTGAATTGAAAGTGTTCCTTATTGAATCTAATTTGCAGCACAGAAAATCTGACCAAAAACGGATGAGAAACGTGTAACTTATGTCCAATACAATTCATAGGCCTGAGATTGTTGTTGCTGTCAATTTACTCTCGGGATAGCAACAAACAAGCACGATTTTGATCTAATAAATGGCAAAATTTTGGAAAAATCTATACATTAAACTTATAGCTCTATATCTAAGCTTTCCATAACATTCAAAACTATTGAATTCGGCTGAGAAATGAAGAAGTTATGCCTGATTTCGTTTCAGGTACAATTCCAAAACGAAAATTACAGAAATGATCTTTAATTTTTTTTAATTTTTTTTGGCAACCCTCTCATTAGCATCAAGTAAAAAGGGATTTAGCTAGCAATTTTACATCAACCAATGCAAGAAAAATATGCACAAATAGTTGGTGTGCACTCCAAAAGCTAGAGAGAGGAGATCAGGCTTCATAACAAAAATAAACCAAAAACCATGTATTAAAAATTAATTTCAGAAATTAGAATGAAGATTAGAGAGTGATTAGAGAAGGATTGCTTTACCTTTTAGCTTGTATTAACCTAGATTCGCTATGTGGAGAGGAAAATAGATCTTCTACCAAATGGGGGCCATTAATTAGGTTTTTAGGAGGTGTTTAGGGTTTGAGGAAATTATGAAGAGGAGAGTTAGGGTTTAGGATGGGTTTAATATAATATATAGAGGTGGGTAATGGGTTTGGTTTCACTAATTGACCCAATAAAAGAAGTGGCATCCTAATGTTCACTAAAACTATTTAATGCTTCATTAGCCAACTAAAACTCACCATTATATAACCACCCGTTTTTTTAAATAACTTTATTTTAAAGAAATTAGCCTATCCAAAAAAATCCATTTTTAGCTCCATTTAAATTAAAATCGTAATTTTAATTTATTATTCAGTAATTGCAATCCCGGGTTGTTACACGGTGGATATTCTAGAATGAAGTAGGATGGTGGTGACGATCCTAAAGGTACATTTACGTGGACCTAACTCCCATTATTTAACATAAGGTGGCTAAAACAGGAGCGATTCACGGCCAAGTGAGGTAGCCCCTCCGATCAGACACATTCCATCGATACTATATTTTAATGAATGACTTCTCGCTACTAATCCTAGGGTTGATTCTCGACAAGAGGTAGGAGAGTACCTTCACTTTCTGTTTCGGTCAGTCCCAGAACGAACTTGTATAGATGGCTGTCTGACATTGCATTCTTGAGATTGACATCGTTGACTTTTATAAACGTACATCTGCTTAGTGGCCGAGAAGGCAACTTTTCTTAACTTAACACCCTTCTCTAAGACATATGAGCTTGTAGTTTGTATGTTTGTGAAAGTCAATAAGTGATCGATAAGATTGTAGGGTGGAATTCAAAGAAAGATAATGTACTATGTGGAAAGGTAATAATTACTTCAGCCCTCACACCCCAAAATGACCGAAACATGGTTGGATGCGGCAAGGCTAAGCGGATCACAACCATTAAGGTATGATCATCACTTTCTAGATGTATTTCTTACTGCTATGATGTTTAGGATGTAAACTAATGTGAACGTATGTACAAGGTACCTCGGATAGGTCGGTAACGACTGGGGTGATGACATATTCGGTACTATCAAGGAAGAGGTAGGCTGGTCTTGTGTTGGTAGGGGACCATCTTTTGGACCTCGGTACATTCCTCTAGAGATGTACTGCCGGAAGGTAGTCCCTTTACATGGTCATTTGTATGGAAAACCATTCTCCAATAAGTGCCTACCATTTTATTTGTAGAACCTCGTTTGTGATTAGTATGCTGAAATTTAATAATGTAACAATTTTGACTAAGATTGATTAGTTTACTTGCAAACGTTTTCAAAGATATGTCATTAAAAATAATATCAATTATTTTGACATAAAATGTTTTGGTTATCATAAGGTAAAAACTCGTTCAGTTTTTATGTGCGGCTGGCCTTATGCTTTTGTTTTCAAAACACATATTTTAAGTTCTCACACCAATTCCATGACTGACCGGGAGTTTATTTTTCTTGTGCTTAAACACTAGGTGCCTTAATTTTCTCGGGCAGTCTAGTAGTCTGGTTTAGTTAGAAGATTCTTTTGAAGATTGTATTCTGTATCTGTAAGGACAGATATATACATCTGTCCATGTTTAACTCTAATAAATGTATATAAATTTTCCTTTGCAAAAAAATTCTATGCTAAAATAATCTATGTTATTTCATTCATATGAGATTTTGTTCAGTCTTTATTTTCTTTCTTACACTTAATGATCGGTTTTCTGGCACTTGGGTTTGCGGCACGTGAATACCGTGGATATATTAGTGTCGATTTTCGAGGATTGAAAATCAGGTTCGTTACACCTTAGAATGAGTTTAAGCGTGTTAAAGATTAGAGAGCGTATTTGTTGATGTTATAAAAACATATTATGTTAATTGGTTTATTGATTTTTTTTATGAATTCCTGGCGAGACATGGGATGCCACGGTATCGGTGGGGACACATAAACACTCGTCCAAAGCCAACGGAGATGGTATTGAATATTTGAAAATTTTGGAAAATTTAATATTTTTCCTAGGATTATATTTTATATATATAAAGGAATAATTTTGAAAACTTCATATATATATAAAAAAGTGTGTTGGTTTTAAATGTGATAATATTTATTTATTATAATTATTGTTTGTTCGGTTATACTTAATATGAATAAGAAGTATTAACTGTTGCTTGATAGTTGTTAAATTGTGCTTGATTTAGTTAGAAGAATTTATCGTTTTGATTTAAAATGAACCCTTTGTTTACTAATTTTCATAATTTGACTATAAAGATGTTCAAAAAAATACTAGCTTGAAAATTCACCTTTTAATAATGGTGGGTTAAGAATTAAATTTTATAAAAAGTTGTTAATATAACCTAAATAGTGGGATAAGATATTTAGAGAATAAATATTGGAGATAATTTTATTATAATAAAGAAGGATTATTATAACATGAAATGATTTTTATATAAAGGAAATTTTATATTAATTTAGTTTGTGAAGTGTATTTAAAAAGAATTTACGAATCTAAATACCAAAATTTTTGAAAATAATTTCAAAGGAATTTTTGATAAATAGCAGAACTTTTGAAAGTATTTAAAAGTAATATTATGTTGGGAAGCAAAAATTTTAAATGGAATGCATTTTCTTTAGGATACTTGGTGGAAATTTTTTCGATTAGTTTTATGGTAATCTAAATAGTCTTTTAAGTAACGACCAGATATTTGCGTAGGCGAATGTTGTGGAATAATTAGTAAATTATTCTTATTTTCATTGTGCGATCGAAATGAATTCAATTCCGAATAAACCCAAAAAGAATGTTAATAAATAAATTGTTTGAAGTTAATATATATAAAAATATATGAAGTATGCTTTCAAAGGTAAATTTTAAAATTAAAAACGGATGTCGAATTTTTATCTTCCCTAAAGGAGAATTGGGTTCAAAATAAAAAATATTTCTAATAAGAGATTGTTTTGATAAATAAGATTTTACCCTTAGAGAATTTATGGGATAATTCAACACAGGTTTAAGCTGGGTTAAATTGGATAAGAAAGTTTTGATAAACTTTATCTTATTTAAAATCCTATATTTGTTTAAAACATCTAAGTAGTGTAAACTATTTGCAGTTTTTGGGTCAACTTATGAAACATGATTCATTTCAAACACTTTAAGTTAAAAAGGTTAATAGGTTGATTCGGTTTTCAGAAACCATAGCTTGATTTGATCTTCATCTAGATCTTTAAAAAGGTGAAATTAAATTTGTATGTACTCTTAGGATAGAGAAGTGTATTATACAAGTAAATAAAGTAGAATAAGTTATGATTTGATGTTTTATAAAGAAATAACTTTATAAGGCATTTTAAAACTTGGGTGAGAATTTATTAAATAATTCATAAATAATCTTAGTATCGAGTAAAATACCAAGTGAGAAAAAAATAGTGATTCAGAAGAATTTTTTTTTTAATGAAATTAAGAAACTAATAAAATATAGTGTACAACTTTCTTTTTTATCCGAGCGAGTTTGTATAATCTTTTAAGCAATAACCAAAGGCTAATGAGCAAAATGTTATGCTTAGATAATTATCTATATTTTTTGGACAATCAAGGAGGTTTCGAATCTAAGTTAAGATTGGTTTGCTAGTCATTTGACATTTTGAAACAATGTTAAGTGATAATTTTCCCTTTATGGAATTTGATCCACTATTATTGTTAGTTTATTCCTTCATGAAATTTTATTGATTTAATCCAATTGAATTGAATTGATTTCATATACCATTGTCGATCAAGTTTAAATTTAAAGACGAAGGATTTTGAATTGTTGTTATTAGGACCTTAATCCCGGTGATTTTGAAAAGGAGATTTTTGAAGATTTTGGGAAAGGAATGATATTTGTTCACTCTAGTTGATGTTTCTAGAGGAACCGAAATACCACTGGACGCTTGTAACGTCCCACCATTTCAAACCATTCAAATCAACAATAATCCACACATGTCAGACTTAAATTGCTCAAAACAACAGATTGTTAATTTATAATTGGAAAAACTTAGCATATGTAGTAAATAAATCAATCGCAGAATCATAGACATAGAGTAATATAACAATAAGCAGCATAATAGATAAATAGTAGCTCATGAAGCTATTAGAAAACAACAAAAATCCCGAATACATAGAAGTCTCAATACATAAGCAAATGACAAGTCTGAACATAAAACTGGAAATAATTGAAAACAGAATAGATAAAGATAGATCTACAGACAAATCTCCAGGCTCCAAAGGTGAGACTTAAATGCTGTGACACTCAGTCTGACCTAAGCATAAAGCAAAACACAAAATACTCCAGTCAGGATTAACATTCTTATACAAGTAAATCAACTCAAGTGAAATGTCCAAATGAAATGCAATATAACGTAAAGGATATTGGGATTCCATCCTTTAAGGATCCGTCAAACTATCTACATACATAGTATAATACGCTACATAGAAATGTCTATAGTAAAGTAAACTATTAAAATAACATTAAGATGTTACCCATATCCCCATTAACACATTTTTATATATTGCCGAAGTCTATACAATATCGTAATTCCTCCATGAACTGGAAGGCTATCAGAGGGCACTCCATAGGTACGGTACAAACCAAACTCATAATAGGCTCATTAAGGCATGTGACAAGGGATTCTATCGTTTGCACTCTTGGACTGGTGGTAACAAATAACAACCACTATCGCCCACCTCAAGGCACACTCCTAAATCAAAGGTGCACCCATTCATATCACAATGTAATAGAATGGTATCGAAGAAATGTGTCCAATAGGGGGAGCGACCCTACTTGTCTCGATATAGCTCATGTTTTAGCCACATCAACCTAACTCGAGGGAGTCAGGGCTGCATTCATACCTCCTATAGACGTTCGCCTAACCATCCTACCTCATTCTGGAATCACCACCACGTGCACAGTTGTTAAAGTGGTTTTCGGCATTGACAAAGAGTATGACAATATCCGATCCCGGACTCTTTAACAACCAAACGCTTATTTCACACGTGGTCATTTTCATTTTAAGCGGTTTATAATTCATATCAAAATATCACATTCATTTCAAAATCATACCGCTTCCGAAATCATATTCACTTTTGAAGTCATATCACTTTCGAAATCATATTCAATTTTGAAATCATATCGCTTTCGAGATCATATTTACTTTCAAAATCATAACCACAAAATAGATTAAACCATCATCTCAAAATATTCGCATTTAAATTGATTAAATCTAAATCGTAACAGTTCTAACCTAAAAAATTTAAATATTGAAAACAGTTTATATATTGAAATAGTTATAAATTAAAAATAGTTTATATATTTAAGAATAGGTTATAGATTAATATAGTTTATATATTGAAAATAGTTTATATATTAAAGAATAGGTTATATATTAAAATAGTTCATATATTAATTATAGTTTTTATATTAAAATAGTTTATATCGAAAATAGTTTCAAATTAGAATTGTTTCTTCCAATTTCACAAATCAATTCAAATCAACTTTAGCTCTAAAATTTAGTTTAAATCAATCTCAGTTCAACAATTTCAAATGAAAGATTAAGGGTTCAATTACCATTTCTAATTTATTCAATTTCAAATCCAGGTTTGAATTACAAATTTAAACCATTTCCAATTCAATAGGTTTCAAAGGTTAAATATTCAAACTATTTACAATAACTCAATTTGCTAAATTTCATTATATTTCCAAATTTTAACTTTAATTAAATTTGAAAGTTTTCACTTAAACATTTTTAATAACATTTGAATAATTTCTCAAATTACAAATTTAAATAAAATCAATAATTAAATGTCTAACTTCAATCATATTTAACTCTAAAATATTCATCTTGTCACTTTTTATAAGAATTTAAATAAAAGCTCAAATTACAAATTTAAATAAAAACTAAATATTCAATTTCAGTTTGATGTAAGTTTGAAAATATTCATTTAATCACCATTAGTCAAACATTTAAAAATCTCAAATCAATAAATCCAATCAATTCTTATTTATATATAATTCTCAACAAATTAAATTACAAATTAACCTAAATTATCTTTCCAACCATAATTTAATTAAAGTTATTACAAGATCTATTTTTCAAATATTAGTATAAATTTTAAATAAATATTTTAAATGCAATATATATACTTATCCAACTAAGTTCTATTAAATTATATTTTACTATATTGAATATTATTAAATTAAATATGGTTTTATTAAATCTATTTTATTTTATAATAAACTATTTTTTATATGTTTAAAAATAACAAAATTATAAGTAAAATCTTAAAATTTAGATTTTTCAAAACTTAACTTATAAAATTTTCAAAATACATAATTTAAAATTTAAATTTTACACATATATTAAAATAAAATCTTTATATTATATTCAAAATTATTATTTATTAAAATCCATATATTTCCTTTCGAATTATGGACATCATTTTTCAAAAATAGACCAACAGTGTCCCTATATATTTTTCTAACCTATGGTCAAGTGATATGATATTTATCATTTCAATCCACAATAATTTAATATTTACGGGTATATATCATTTCAACCGTAGTCCTAAAATTCAAAATCAATAAAATTACTTGGGTTTATCATTTCAACCCATAATGAAATGACAATTAAAAGAGATAAAAAATTCAAAAATAACATATCATATTCAACAACTAAATTTCTAGCCAATTCAGTTTAACAACATATTTCAATCGTCATTTCATGTGAAATAAATTTACTACAAATAATAATGTTAATCGTGAGTGATCGCTCATCTTTTGAGGCTACAGGAACAATAAGAACAGGATGTGACGAATCCAAGCACAAATTCCAAAGCAAAGCACGGTAGACTTAAATTGATGAATTCAAAATCAAAACTGGCTTGATATAAATGGAAACAAAATATATATTATATTATGATTATGATTTTTCTTAAAATCAATATTCATTTAAAAACACATAGTTAAAATAAAGTCTTCATATTATATTAAAAAAATCAATGTTTATTAAATCCATATTTTTCAAAATTATTCAAATAAATATATAAACATAATATATACATTAAAGTTATTACAAAAAATCTATTTCAAAATATTAACATAAATTATATAATAACTTTAAACATATTATATATATAACTTTTTCCTTCTTTGAAAACAAGATAACTTATTTTATATATATAAACTTACTCTATTATTATAAATATATGCATATTTTATTTTATAACAGAAGGCTGCTTGTACTTCGGGTTGTTGGGTGCGAGGAGTTTAGGTGAAGCATGGCGAAGGCTGCGATGATGGGTGTGCACTGGATGCTTAGAAAGGCTTAATTTGTAGTGAGAAAGCGAGTCATATGCTCGGGTTTAGGAAGTGGGTTTGGCAACCATGTAAGGGAAGGGGGAGAGACTTGGTGATGGATTTGGCTAGACGATGAGGGGCAGTGCATGCTCGGTTCTGGCAATAAGGCAGATGAGTGGTGGATGTGGCGTTTTGTGGAGCTCTGGGTGAATGGCAAAGGGTGCTGGAGGGTTCGAAGAAAGCGGTGGGAGCTGGGTGGCGTGCTGAGGTCGGAGGAATAGGTGGTGGCGGTTGGACCTATGGTCGGGATGTTGTTGCGGCTTAGGTGGAGAAGATGTTGCATGAGAGAGGAGAGGGGAAAAGGTTGTAGAGGAGCGGCTGGTAAGCGTGTTTTGCAGATCCAGGAGGTCGTAAGGTAGAGGCAGTGGGTCCTGGCTATGGGTGGAAACGTGTCAGCGGAGGGGCTGGGAAGGGAATGGGTAGGTAGGAGGAAGTGAAGGCGTGGGGTTAGGAAGAGGGAAGGTTGCTTAGCCGAGGGCTCGGTGTCGCTACTAGGAGATGGCGAAAGAGAGGGGTTTTAGAGAGAGGGAACACGAACAAAATTGCTTAGTTATATATACATACATACATATATATATATATATAAACACACACGTGCGTTCATATTTTATATATTTAATCAATCAAAACATAAGAAGAAGGAGAGAGAGACTGAAAAATAAGAACAAACCAGAAATAAAAAATGAAATATCAATAGAAAGCCAAGTGAGTATTTCTAGAATTAATAAAAGCTAATGGCTATTCAATTTCTCATGGTGGATAAATGAATGGCCACCAGGAAACAAAAGGACTCAAACGGATACCGATACGGCTAACAGTTTCGCAGGTTTCGCCATGCACCGGACGCCGAAATACACAAATGAATATATTATGAAGATCAGTATGATGAGAAAAACAGAATGGTACACAGATATGAGAGATACGATTATCCTGTCAAAACTCGAATTTCGCTGCCAAAACTGCTGCTAAAATGCCGAAAATAAGATAAACGGAGCTAGAGCAATCCAAATTTGAAAAAACGAAATATGACGTCTCACTCAAAATATGATTTACATTTTTCTTATATAAAAATATTTATATTTAAAAAATATTTTACTTCCATCAAATTTAACTTATTTTAAATTTAAAATTGAAATTTCATAACAGAACAAACTTCTATATTTACCCATGAAAATATGTCATTTGGTATGTTTAAATAGACGCCTATCAAATTTTCATTGCTAAAATTTTATTATTTATTTTCAAGAAAGATTTAGTTAATTACGTTATTTAAAATCATTAAATTTCTTAAGTCATTATGCTCTCCCTTACTCAAAACTTTTCGTCCCTGTAAAGGAATGAGATAGGAGCATAGAAGCAACAAAAAGGAAAGTTAGGTTTGAAACACACAGTACCAGATACAACAATTAATTTAAAACCATATAAATTTCATTTTTGGACACCTTATTACTTACATTTTATATTGTATACTATTCAATCAACATATTCGCATTACATTCAAAGTTTTTCCAGGTATGCTTTTATTAATGTTCTGAGTGTAATTGAGCACTATACGAAATTATCTTTTATTTACAACATTTTTATTAAGCAAAAATTTAGTTTTGAATATTTTATTACATAAGTTTTCTCTTGTATAACCTTCAATTATATATTCACATTTCATTTTAGCTTTTAAAATAATTCAGGTAAGTTATATATATATGTTTTAGAATGCAATTGAGTATTATACAAATAAATTTTATTCTAGTTCAATTGTTTTAAGTTGTTTCAATTCCATTTCTTATTTTTAAACATTCCAATTATTCAAAAAAATTGCTTCATTTTAATAATTGAAAACCATCACTTAACATAAAACTTAAAAGTTAAATTTCTGTTTTCACTTAAAAACATTTTGGTATAATATATATATATATATATATATATATTGTACATCAAATCATAATCAAGAAATTCAAATCAAATCCATTTTTCAAAAAAAAGTGTAGCAAAGCTACTGAGTGGTCTCCCAACTCTGAGACTGGAAAATGAATGTCGATGATGCTACAATCATCATCGAAATTATTTTCCAGCATCAAAAGAGGAAAGCACTGACTTACTTCTTTTAAAATTCTTTGGGAACAATTTCCATTCGAAAATACTTTCAAATAATATATTTTTCAGAACTTTGAAAACCAAATTTTGAAAAGCATTTAAAATTAAATTCTCAAATCCTTAATTTAAATTCATTTCATTTGCAACTCAGATTTGTAAACCATGTTTATAAAATTCATCTCCTTTTAACATATAGCAATAGTTAATGGTTTAGGAATGTTGACAAAATAATAAATGATAATCTAGTACAATCATTTCTAAAACCAATTCATTTAACTATCTAATTTTAGAAAATTATACTCTTATATATAAAATATAATCATACATAAAATTATTTCATTTACCAATTTTGAAAACAATGTTGTGCCAGTTTGCTCAAGTGTTTTGGAATTCCTATCGATAACGTTGACCAAACGAATCGATCGAAACCCAAAATTCAAACTTAACAACTAAAACAGCACAATACAAAATGTTTTATATCAATTACAAATACACTCCCTCACCGAATGATTAGAGAATGGATTTAGAACAAGGATAGAGATTCAAATTTAGAGGGACCCTAATAGAAGAGAATTCTATCTAAGAAGAAAGGCTCGAAATGAAGATAAGATAACTAAATTACAAAAGAGAAAAGATGGATAGACTATATTAATCACGACAACCTTAACCAGGTCAACCAAGACTCCATTTACAGAAACAATATATCTAAGGAATCAAACTTCTTTCATCTAGAAATGGCATTTAGAAAATTTGGCTTTCAATTGATGGCTCCTAAGAGTTTGGAGAACATAGCTCAAATAGGATTCAAGCTCCTTCTTTGACATAGAAAAGAAGAGAATATCATCAACGAAACCAGGATGAACTTGTGAAGAACATCACGAAGCGAAGAAGGCAGGAGAATTGATTAATCCAATGGGCATGACTAACCATTCATAGAAACCATTCTCCATTCGAAAAGTTGTCTTAGGAATGCTCTCCTCGGCTACACGAAGCTAGTGAAGACCGGTAGCAAGATCGAGCTCCGGGAATAAGATCGATGTAGAATTCAGTTTCCCGTTTAGGAGGAAGAGAAATGACTTCACCAAAAACATCAGGATAATCCCTGACTTTCGGGATGGAGTCAAGATCACTAGAATGGGGATGAAGCGAAAAGACAAAACTGCTTGCGTAATCCATAGGCAATTGGCATTCAATTACGAGAGAATTACTTGGTTGACTACTAATGAAAGAGTTTAAGTTTCGAAAGAAGTAATACATCAAATCGAGGACATAAAATTCTTCGGTGAATCGATGCCTATTGTAAAAGAGTTTTACCCCTTTGCAAATCATACTAAGTCTGGCGAGACCGCCAACGGAATTTATCAGACATAAGAATGAAGTTGCCAATTAAGATTGCAAGATGTGCTCAAATTATTACAGAGATTAAAGAATAAAGCTATGGGATGTTTCAGTATCAAGAAGAATATGAATAGGAAGGACAAGAATGGATTTCAAAACAAAGGGAAAGTTCCAAAAATTCAAAAGAAATCCTAATCCAGGAGGATCCTAACGAAGAATTTCAAGCTCGAATGACTATAATTCTAAAATTGATTCTACTCTTTTAAGGGTATCACTGCCCTATCTCTAATGAGTTTTTACTCCATATGCTAAGTTTTACCTAAACTAGAGCTCTGATACCAACTATAAGGACATGCCATTTCAGGCCATTGAATTCGACAATAATCCACATATGTCAGACTTGAATTGCTCAAAACAACAGATTGTTAATTTATATTTGGCAAAGCTTAGCATATGCATTAAATAAATCAATCACAGAATCATAGACACAGAGTAATATAACAATAAGCAAACAAATAGATAAATAGTAGTTCATGAAGCTACTACAGAACATTAGAGTTTAAAACAAAATACAACAGAAATTCCAACTACATAGAAGTCTCAATACATAAGCAAATGACAAGTCGAAACATAAAACTAGAAATAACTGAAAACCGAATAGATAAAGACAGATCTCCAAGCAAAGCTCCAGACTCCAAAGGTGAGTCTCATATGCTATGACACTTAGTTTGACCCAAGCATAAAGCAAAACACAAAACACTCGAGTCGGGATTAACATTCTTATACAAGTAAATCAACTCAAGTGAAATGTCCAAATGAAATGCCATATAACTTAAAAGATTTTAGGATTCCACCCTTTAAGGATCCGTTAAACTATCTACATTCATAGTACAATACGCTACATAGATAATGTCTATAGTAAAGTAAACTATTAAAATAGCGTTAAGGCGTTACCCATATCCCCCTTAATAAATTTTTATATATTTTCATAGTCTATACAGTATCGTAATTCCTCCGTAAACTGGAGGTCTATCGGAAGGCACTCCATAGGTACGGTACAAACTAAACTCATAATGGGATCGATAAGGCATGTGACCAGGCACGCGAGTAATGCCAGAGTAGGATCCTACCGTTCGCACTCCCGGACTGGTGGTAACGCATAGCGGCTACTACCGCCCACCTTGAGACACACTCCCAAATCAAAGGTGTACCCAATCAAATCACAAAGTAATAGAATAGTATCGAAGAAATGTGCCCGATAGAGGGAGAAACCCCACTTGTCCTGGTATAGCACTTGTTTTAGCCACATCAAGCTGACTCGAGGAAGTCAGGATTGTGTTCATACCTCATATACACGTTTGCCAAACCATCCTACCTCGTTTTGGAATCTCCACCATATGCACAGTTGTTAAAATGGTTTTCGGTATTGGCAAAGAGTATGACAATATCTGATCCTGGTCTCTTCAACAGCCAAATGCTTATTTCACACGTGGTCATTTTCATTTTAAAAGTTCATAATTCATATCAAGATATCATATTCATTTCAAAAACAACTCATTTTCGAATTCATATTCACTTTTGAAATCATACCACTTTCGAAATCATATTCACTTCCAAAATCATAACCACAAAATAGTTTAAACCATCATATTAAAATATTCGCATTTAAATTTATTAAATCTAAATCATAACAGTTCCAACCTAAAAAAATTAAATATTGAAAGTAGTTTTTATATATTGAAATGGTTATAAATTAAAAATAGTTTATATATTTAAGAATAGTTTATATATAAAAAATACTTTATATATTAAAAATAGTTTATATACTAAAAAATAGGTTATAGAATAAAATAGTTTATATATTAAAAATAGTTTATATATTAAAAACAGTTTATATCGAAAATAGTTTCAAATTAGAATTGTTTCTTCCAATTTCACAAATCAATTCATATCAACTTTAGATCCAAAATTCAATTTAAATCAATCTTAGTTCAACAATTTCAAATAAAAGCTAAAAGGTTCGATTCAAATTCTCATTAAACCCATTTCTAATTTAAATCGATTTCAAATCCAGGTTTGAATTACAAATTTAAACCATTTGCAATTCAATAAGTTTCAAAGTTTAAATATTCAAACTATTTACAATAACTTAATTTGATAAATTTCATTTATATTTCCAAAATTAAACTTTAATTAAATTTGAAATTATTCACTTAATAATTTTTAATAGCATTTAAATAAATTCTCAAATTACAAATTTAAATAAAATCAATAATTAAATATCTAACGTCAATTATATTTAATTTTAAAATATTCATCTAATTAATTTTTATACATTTAAATAACATCTCAAATTACAAATTTAAATCAAAATTACATATTCAATTTCAGTTTTATGTGAGTTTGAAAATATTCATTTAATCACCTTTAATCAAAATCAAGTTATAAAATAATACCGTTAAAATCTTAAATGAATAATTCTAAATCAATTCTTATTTATATCCAATTCTCAACAAATTAAATTACAAATCAACCTAATTAGTCTTTAAAACCTTAATTTAATTAAAGTTATTGCAAGATATATTTTTCAAACATTAATATAAATTTTAAATAAATATTTTAAATACAATATATATATATATATATACTTATTTATCCAATTAAATTCTATTAAATTATATTTCGCTATATTAAATATTATTAAATTAAATCTTATTTTATTAAATCCGTGGTATTTTATATTAAACTATATTTTATATATTTAAAAATAAATAAAAATTATAAGTAAAATCTTAAAATTCACATTTTTATAACCTAACTTATAAATTTAAAATTTCCAAAATATGTAATTTAAAATCTAAATTTTACACATATATTAAAATAAAATCTTTATATTATATCTAAAATCAATATTTATTAAAAAAAACCCATATATTTCGTTTTGAAACTTTGGAAATTATTTTTCAAAAATAAACCAACAACGTCCGTATATAATTTTCTAACGTATGGCCAAGTGATACAGATATTTATCATTTCAATTTGCAATAATTTAATATTTACAAGTATATATCATTCCAACCCATAATCCCAAAATTAAAAATCAATAAAATCGCTTGGGTTAATCATTTCAACCCATAACGATTTTCCCTTATCTATAATATCATTCGGGTATGTATCATTTCAACATGTTGGGATTTCCTAAACTTACAGGAAACTTGCAGAATGAGAATAATAAAATAATAATATAAAATAACGTGGCAATATCAGTGGCAATTATGATTATAATTAAAAATTTACAATAATTTATACATATGTATAACAAGTTATGGTTATCATATAACAATTAATAGAGAGATAAAAAAACTTAAATAGTAACATATTTTATTCAACAATTTAATTTCTATCCAATTCAATTTAACAACATATTTCAATCGTCATTTCATGTGAAATCGATTGCTAAACATAAGAATGTTAATCGTGAGTGATTGCTCACCTTTCAAGGCTAGAGAAATAATAAGAACATGATGCGACGAAACCAAGCACAAATTCCCAAGCAAAGCACGACGGACTTGAATCAATGAATTCAAAATCAAAACTGGCTTGATATAAATGGCAATAAAATATATATTATATTATTATCATTATTTAATTAAAATAAATATTCAATTAAAACACATGTTTAAAATAAAATCTTCATATTATATTAAAAAAATCAATACTTATTAAACCCATATTTTTCAAAACTCTTCAAATAAATATTTAAACATAATATATATATATATATAAATTATTACAAAAAAATCTATTTCAAAATATTATTAGAAATTTAAATAAATACTTTAAACATATTATATATATAACATTTTCCTACTTTGAAAACAAAATAGCTTACTTTATATATATAAACTTACTTTATTATTATTATATATACATATTTTATTTTATAAAAGAAGGCTGCCTATACTTCGGGTTGTTAGGTGCGAGGAGTTCCGGTGAAGCAAGGCGAAGGCTGCAATGATGTATGTGGCATTAGGTGCTTGGTAATGCTCGGTTTGCAGTGAGAAAGCAGGCTATGTGATCGGGTTTGGGCAATGGGTTTGGCGACCAAGTAGGAGGAAGGTCGACATACTTGGGGATGGGTTTGGTTGGACGTAGAGGGGCAGTGCTTGTTTGGTTTAGGTGATGAGGCAAATGAGTGGTGGATATGGCGTTTCGTGGAGCTCTGGTGAACAGCAGAGGGTGCTGGAGGGTTCAAAGAAGGTGGTCGGAGCTGGGTGGCATGCTGAGGTTGGAGGAAGAAGTGGTGGTGGGGTGGAGCTGTGGTTGGGATGTTGTTGCAGCTAAGGTGGAGAAGTTGCTGCGCGAGTGAGGAGAGGGGAAAAGGTTACGAAGGAGTGGCTGGTGGGCATGTTCGGTAGATCTAGGAGGTGGGAGGGTTGAGGCTATGGGTCCTGGCTGTAGGCGGCTACGTGTCAATGGAAAGGATAGGAAGGGAACAGGCAGGTCGGAGGAAGGGGAGGAAGTGATGGTATGGGGATGGGAAGAGGGAAGGTTGCTTGGCCGAGGGTTCGGTGTCGTTGCTAGGAGGTGACGAAAGAGAGGAGTTTTGGAGAGAGGGAACACGAGCAGACTTTCTCATTTATATGTATATAACTTCCTATTTTATATATTTAGTGAATCAAAACATAAGAAGAAGGAGGGGAGATACTGAAAAATAGGAACGAACCGAAATAAAAAATTAAATAGCAAATATAAATTTAACTATGGGCATATAGAAAGCCAAGTTACTATTCTTGGAATTAATAAAATCTAATGGCAATTTAATTTCTCATGGTGGATAAATGAATGGCCTCCAGGAAACAAAAGGACTCAAAGGATACCGATATAGCTAACCGTTTCACAGGTTACGTCGTGCATCGGACGTCGAAATACATAAATAAATATACTGCAGAGATTAGCCCGACGAGGCGAATAAAATGGTACACATTTATAAGAGTGATGCAGCTCAGAACAGAGAAGAAATGCAACCAAAATGTCTAACAAGGAGGAGTCGTACACGACTCATAGAGAGGTTAAGTCGTACGCGACTTAGGAAGGCAGGGTTAAGTCGTTTCCGACTTAATAGTGCACGGGATAGCAAGTTCCGAGTTAACAACAGTTTAAGTTGCATAAAAGAAGCATCGGGTTTGAGTCGTCCTAACTTGAGTCGTGAACGAGTCAGGAAAGTTATGAGTCGTTTTCGAGTTAAACGGCTAACAGAAGGAGGCTGGGACAAGTCAAAGAACCACGACCTAGTTGAGTCGGCTGGGGGTAACTCGCGTAAAGAAGATATGCCGGGGGGAGGCTTGAGTCGCCTGGAAAGTTGAGTCGTTATGTGTTGTTCTTTGAGTCGTTGCACTAAGTGTTTGTGGCATGAGTCGTAGGTCGTTGCCGACCTAGTATGAGTCATAAGTCGTATAACTGCGTATGTTGAGTCGGCTGTATTTTGAGTCGTGTGTTGTATGTTGTGAGTCGTAAGTCGTGAATTTCTTAAGTCGGTATATACTTGAGTCGGTTGCGTGTGAGATTGTAATCAGTTGAGTCGGCCGATGGTCTTGTATATAGTTAAGTCGAGTCGGCGTGTGTTGTAAAGAGCTTGTGTTGCTACCAGTTGAGTCGGTGCCGACCTAAGGATGTTGAGTCGGTCACGAGTTAAGAAACTGGGTCGAAAACACTATAAATAGGGCGTGTGTTGTACATTTTTGGGTTGTTGATTTTGAATAAAATTTCTCTTTTGTTAGCTTTGTGCTTTCATACCAATTGGTAGTTGAGTGTAATCTCCTATCTCCTCTTTCGGTTAATCGAGTGCGCTCGATTCAACGATCGTAGAAGCCGATTCACGGAATCTAGTGCGCTAGATCAACGTGCGAAGAATCGTAGATCTTTAAACACGGTATAGTGCGCTATCAACGTGTTTGAGATAGCTAGAGTTCGGTATCTTTGGATCAACGAACTTGGGCATTTTGGTATCTTCAACTCACCGATTGCTACATTTCATTGATTGAAGTTTGTTTGATTAATCCGCTGCGTCAGTATTGGTATCAGAGCCATTCTTAGCCAATCATAGCTAAGTTTGATTCTTGGAGCCAAGTTTTTGAAGTTTTTGAAGTTGAAGGAGTTCATCGTGTTCATATTGAAGTTGCATCAAGTTAAGAGTGTTTGATCCATTTCATTTTGGATCGAGGAGTTGGACTTTGTTTGGATTTTGACTTGGAGTTTTTGCGCGCCAAGGAGTTTGAATTTGAAGAAGACCGTGTATACTTGGGAGTAGCCGTGCCTTGTTGATTGCATTGAAGTGTTTGTAGTAGGTGGCCAAGACAAGTCATAGCGAGTCAAGGTAGAGCCGACCTAACTTGAACCGAGTTAGTGTGAGCCGTGAACATCTATTGCCGATCTGAGGTTGAGCCTAGATTACTTTATTGTGTGAAATTTTGAAGTATTGTGTTCAATTTGTTGAAGTTTGTGAAGTTTTCAACCATGCCACCAAGGAGAGCTAACCGACATCAAAACGTTGAAGCTTTGTATCGTAGAGAAGAAGCCGAGCTTATGGAACAACGTATTAATGAGAAATTTGATGAAGGCATTGGTAAATTGGAGAGATTGATGAATGATTTGAATCAAAGGAGGAGATCACCAAACTCGAACCATGGAGGAAACCGAGTTTCGCCATTGGTTACGGAAGCGAGGAGGGTATCACCACATTCTTGTAGAGATAGAAGAGAAACATCAATTTCATCACGAAGAGATCATCATGACTATGCACATGAAGAAAGAAGAAGTCATCGAGAATTTGACCATGAAGCATATAGAGATGAAGAGAGACATAGTCAAAGAAGCATGCATGAGAGAAGGGATGATGTTAGTCGAGATCGATGTAGGCGTACCTTTGATTTTGTTGAAGAGGGTGATAGAGCAAGTATTCATTATAGAGATCGAGACCAAATTCGAAATTCTTACCGTGATGTGGAGGATGATCGTCGTTGGGAGTCGGGTATGAAAATGGAAATTCCAGAATTTAAAGGTGGGATGGTTGCTGAGGAGTTTTTAGATTGGTTGTCTAATGTGGAGGAAATCTTTGATTTCAAGGAGGTGCCGGAGAATCGAAGGGTAAAGTTAGTTGCTACAAGGCTGAGGGGGAGAGCGTTGGCATGGTGGCAGCAAACTAAACTTACTCGAGAACGGATGGGGAAGTCAAAGATAGAATCATGGGAGAAGATGAAAAAGTTGATGAGATCTACTTTCTTACCTTACAACTACCAGTCACTTATGTACCAAAGGTTGCAGAATCTGAGGCAAGGGACAAAATCTGTTAGTGATTATGCTGATGAATTTTACCAACTCATTGCCAGGAATGATATTATGGAGACAGAAGAACAGCTAACTGCTAGATTCATTGGGGGTTTGAGAATGCAGATCCAGGATATGGTTAATATGTTTGATCCTAGATCCGTTGCAGAGGCACATCAGAAAGCGTTAGCTTGGGAGAAACAAGGAAGGCGTGGAGGTGGTGTGTTTACTAATTCCAATAATCAAGCAAGGGGTGTTGGCGGAAGTTCTAATGTTCCTAAACCAGTTACCAAGCCAGTGGTGAAGGAGGTTGAGAAGGCGAAGGCTAGTAGTGTTTTCAAATGTTATAATTGTCAGGAGTGGGGTCACAAAAGCAACGAATGTCCGAAGCCGAAGAAGAGAACCATGGTTGCAGAGGTTGAAGCAGATGATGGTGAGGAGGCAGAGTATTCAAATGTACCATATGTTGAGGAGGAAGAAGAAGTGTCGGGTGATGAAGGTTGTAATCTTATGATGAGGAGAAGTTGTTTGACACCTAAGCAAGAGGAGGATTGTAGTTGGCTGAGAAGCAATATTTTTCAATCGACATGTACTATTCTGGGGAAAGTTTGCAAGTTCGTTATTGATGCGGGAAGTTGTGATAATATTATTTCTACAGAGGCAGTGAGAAAGTTGAACTTGAAGACCGAGAAGCATCCTAAACCATACAAGCTTGCATGGTTAAGAAAAGGGGGTGAAGTGAAAGTGTGTCGAAGGGCTTGTGTTAATTTTTCGATTGGGAAGAAGTACAAAGATGAAATCTGGTGTGATGTCGTAGATATGGATGTTTGTCACTTATTGTTGGGCAGGCCATGGCAGTTTGATAGAGCAGTTCAGCATGACGGTCGTGCCAACAGTTACAGTTTCATGTTCGAGGGTACTAAAATCACTTTAGTTCCTAAGAGACAGCAGCAGAAGGAGAGCAAGCTAGAAGAGATTGAAGAATTGAAAACTCTGTTGACTTTGAAGGAGTTTGTTAAAGAAGTGGAGGAAGAACCGGAAGTGTTTTTGTTGATTGGGAGAGAGAGTAGTGAAGAAGTTGAGATTCCCGAAGAAGCAAAGCCAGTTTTGGAAGAATTTGAGGATGTCTTTCCTGATGAGTTACCAAAGGAGTTACCGCCACTTAGAGACATTCAACATCAGATTGATCTTGTTCCAGGAGCAGTGTTACCACATCGACCACATTACCGAATGAGTCCAAAGGAACATGAGGAGTTACGAAGGCAGGTGGAAGAATTACTTGAACAAGGTCGTATTCAGGAAAGTTTGAGTCCATGTGCTGTGCCTGCATTGTTAGTACCAAAGAAGGACGGAACTTGGAGGATGTGCACTGATAGTAGAGCTTTGAATAAGATCACTGTTCGTTACAGATTTCCTATGCCGAGGTTGGATGATTTGCTGGATCAGCTGAGTGGGGCAACTATATTCTCGAAGATTGATTTGAAAAGTGGTTACCATCAAATTCGAATCAGACCTGGAGATGAATGGAAGACAGCTTTCAAAACAAGAGAGGGGTTGTACGAATGGTTGGTTATGCCGTTTGGTTTGTCAAATGCACCAAGTACATTCATGCGGGTGATGAATCAAATCTTTCGACCATTCATTGGGAAGTTCGTCGTAGTTTATTTCGATGATATACTGATTTATAGCAGGAATACAGAAGAGCATGTTCTACATTTGAGGGAAGTGTTGCTTATTCTTCGTGAAGAACAATTTTATGCTGCTACAAAGAAATGTGTGTTTATGACACCCAGTGTTTTATTCCTGGGTTATGTTGTTTCAGGGAAAGGTATTCAAGTTGACCAGAGCAAAGTTGAAGCAGTCACGAATTGGCCACAGCCAAAGACAATTGCAGAAGTGCGAAGTTTTCATGGGCTAGCGTCATTCTACCGAAGATTCATTCCACACTTCAGTAGCGTGATGGCTCCAGTGACTGATTGCATGAAGGGTAAACAGTTTGTGTGGTCAAAGGAAGCGGGGGTTGCATTTGAGAAGATCAAGGAATTGTTGACGTCTGCACCAATTCTTGTTCTACCGAATTTTCAGTTATTGTTTGAATTACACACTGATGCTTCGAAGGTTGGTATTGGAGGAGTACTGAGTCAGAATGGGAAGCCAGTTGCTTATTTTAGTGAGAAACTATCAGGGGCAAAGATGAGATACAGTACATATGACGTTGAATTTTATGCTGTTGTTCAGGCTGTTAAGCATTGGAGACATTACTTATTCCAGAAGGAATTTGTTCTGTACACTGATCACGAAGCTTTGAAACATTTACAGGGACAGGATAAAATTTCAGCGAGACATGCATCATGGATTTCTTATTTACAGCAGTTTACTTTTGTCGTTAAGCACAAATCAGGGGTGACAAATCGAGTAGCTGATGCTTTGAGTAGGAGGAGTCATTTACTAACGACAATGAAGGTTGGAGTGACGGGGTTTGAAATGTTGCCAGAGATGATTGAAGAAGATCCTTACTTTGTGAAATATGTTGAAAAAGTGAAGGATGGGAGTACCGATGAATTCATGTTGGTTGATAGTTTTCTGTTTAAAGGAAATCGTTTATGCATACCGGACTGTAGTTTGAGGATGAAGATTGTGAAGGAATTACATGAAGAAGGGCATGTGGGCCGCGATCGTACTTTGCAGTTGATTTCGCAGTCTTACTTTTGGCCGTCGATGAGAAAAGAGGTTGAAAGGTTCGTGGAGCGATGTCATATTTGCCAAGTTTCAAAGGGGACAGCAACGAATGCAGGGTTGTATATGCCGTTACCAGTACCATCTAAGCCATGGGTTGATATTAGCATGGATTTCGTTTTGGGTTTGCCGAGAACTCAAAGGGGAAATGATTCGATATTTGTTGTGGTGGACAGGTTTTCAAAGATGGCACATTTTGTTGCTTGCAAGAAGACAGCAGATGCAGTTCGAGTGGCGCAGTTATTTTTCAAGGAGATTTATCGACTTCATGGTTTACCAGAATCTATTGTTTCTGATCGAGATACTCGTTTCTTGAGTCATTTTTGGTTGAGTTTGTGGAAGATGGTGGGAACGAAACTGAAATTTAGCAGTGCTTATCATCCACAAACTGATGGGCAGACAGAAGTTGTTAACAGGTCATTGGGAAATTTGTTGCGTTGTCTTGTACAAGATAATTTGAGAAGTTGGGACATGAAGCTATGCCAGGCAGAATTTGCTCATAATCATGCAGTAAATCGAAGCACAGGATTCAGTCCGTTTCAGATTGTTTATTCAAATTTACCCAGGGGACCGTTGGATTTAGCAGTTGTACCACAGTCAAAGAGAACAGTTAAACGAGCTGCTGATTTTGTTGATGAGCTGACTGAATGTCATAAAGTCGTTCAGGAACGATTGGAGAAATCGAATGAGAAGTATAAGAAGTCTGCAGATTTGAAACGTCGAAATATTGAATTTAAAGAGGGTGATTTGGTTTATGCTATATTAACAAAGGATCGTTTTCCGGTGGGTGCTTATAACAAGTTGAAGGCACGAAAAATTGGTCCAATTGAAGTTTTGAAGAAAATCAATGAGAATGCTTATCGATTAAAGTTACCAGATGATGTTTATACTTCTGATGTTTTTAACGTCAAGCATTTAATTCCATATCATGGGAGTGAGATTGTTGAGGAAGAATTTACAAATTCGAGGTCGAATTTTTCTCAACCAGGGGAGGATGATGCAGCTCAGAACAGAGAAGAAATGCAACCAAAATGTCTAACAAGGAGGAGTCGTACACGACTCATAGAGAGGTTAAGTCGTACGCGACTTAGGAAGGCAGGGTTAAGTCGTTTCCGACTTAATAGTGCACGGGATAGCAAGTTCCGAGTTAACAACAGTTTAAGTTGCATAAAAGAAGCATCGGGTTTGAGTCGTCCTAACTTGAGTCGTGAACGAGTCAGGAAAGTTATGAGTCGTTTCCGAGTTAAACGGCTAACAGAAGGAGGCTGGGACAAGTCAAAGAACCACGACCTAGTTGAGTCGGCTGGGGGTAACTCGCGTAAAGAAGATATGCCGGGGGGAGGCTTGAGTCGCCTGGAAAGTTGAGTCGTTATGTGTTGTTCTTTGAGTCGTTGCACTAAGTGTTTGTGGCATGAGTCGTAGGTCGTTGCCGACCTAGTATGAGTCATAAGTCGTATAACTGCGTATGTTGAGTCGGCTGTATTTTGAGTCGTGTGTTGTATGTTGTGAGTCGTAAGTCGTGAATTTCTTAAGTCGGTATATACTTGAGTCGGTTGCGTGTGAGATTGTAATCAGTTGAGTCGGCCGATGGTCTTGTATATAGTTAAGTCGAGTCGGCGTGTGTTGTAAAGAGCTTGTGTTGCTACCAGTTGAGTCGGTGCCGACCTAAGGATGTTGAGTCGGTCACGAGTTAAGAAACTGGGTCGAAAACACTATAAATAGGGCGTGTGTTGTACATTTTTGGGTTGTTGATTTTGAATAAAATTTCTCTTTTGTTAGCTTTGTGCTTTCATACCAATTGGTAGTTGAGTGTAATCTCCTATCTCCTCTTTCGGTTAATCGAGTGCGCTCGATTCAACGATCGTAGAAGCCGATTCACGGAATCTAGTGCGCTAGATCAACGTGCGAAGAATCGTAGATCTTTAAACACGGTATAGTGCGCTATCAACGTGTTTGAGATAGCTAGAGTTCGGTATCTTTGGATCAACGAACTTGGGCATTTTGGTATCTTCAACTCACCGATTGCTACATTTCATTGATTGAAGTTTGTTTGATTAATCCGCTGCGTCAAAGAGATATGACCATCCTATCAAAACTCGAATTTCGCTGCCAAAACTCTGCTAAAACGCCGAAAATAAGATAAACGGAGCTAGAGCAATCCAAATTTGGCGAAAAGAAATATGACGTCTCGCTTTGAAATTGATTTACATTTTTCTTATATTAAAATATTTAGATATCAAAAATATTTTATTTCCATCAAATTTAACCGATTCAAAATATTAAATTGAAATTCCACTACAGAATAAACTTTTATATTTACCAATGAAAATCTGTCATTTGCTGTGTTTTAATAGACGCATACCAAATATCAAATTTTCATTGCTAAAATTTTATTATTTATTTTCAGGAAAAATTTAGTTAATTATGTTATTTAAAAATCGTAAAATTCACGGGTCATTACAATGCTCCATATTGTTTTGATTCTAGAGTTTCACCATACTTTATTTTGAGGAATCCCCTTCCTTGTCATTTTGATTTTCGATCTTTGATTTCTCTCGTCTGAGAAATTTGAAAATAAATTATTAAATTGGAAAATCTAGGTATTTAGATCTAAATTCATCATTGAAATCATTGGATGCACAACATTCATTTACAGAAGATTCTCTATATTTGGTCACATATGATTGAGATTAGTTTGTTGCTTTCATGTGGATTTCTATCAGAATAGTTTTTACATGTAGAGTTACATCACATTGCTTTTGTCATCCTGATTTTCTTTTAGATTTCATAAGTATAGGTATGCAAGAGATTCATATTTGATTTTTGTGCACCTGGCATTTGCATAGAAGATAATAAATTGCTTGTCAACAATATAAATCAAACGCAAAAAGGTACATAATAAACTTAGAAAATTTAAATTGGTTGATGATTTTATGCCCTAGATATAGGAGGCCAGTTGGCTTTTGTTTTCTTTGATTAGTTTAGAGCCAGTTGAGGCAATTTATAGTTGTTTCGATCGAGCTATGAAAAGGGGATGCTGGTGTAATTTTCCGTAAATTTAAGAGCTAGAAAATTTTTAAGAATTTTGAAAAAAAATTGGGTAACAAAAATTTGACTTTCGAGTTATATCTTGGAATGAACGAATATTAGAAATTAGTTAGTATATGTAAATGAATTTAAAAGGCTTGGAAATCTTAGAATCTATCCAGCTAATTGGTTTTGAAAAGTTAATAATTTCAATAACTGTTTTAATTAATAGTTTTAAAACTTAAGGGTTTTGGAAACGTTTTCTCTCTTAGGCATTTCGGGAATGAAATTCATTTGGGTGGGGGGAGAATGTAACAACCTATAATTCTGGTCATTTGATTTTAAATGCTTAATTTATTTTAAATATTTAAAACAATTGAATTTTGAAATTTAATAGCTTATAATTCAAATATAAAGGATGTTTGAATATTTGAATTGTAAATTAAACGGACTTAATAACTTCATTCAAATCTTTTTAATTAATAAATAATATTGGTTAATTCAACTTTTCTATTTATTTACAAATGTTAATAGACCGGATAAATATCGTTAATTAAATATAAAAACAATATTGAAATATATGAAATTAGCCTTTCGGGGCACAACCTCATATTTTGATGAAACTAGTCTTATTGGATCCGTAATAAAGAATTATAGTATGCCGTCGAATTTCATGGCAATCAGACGTATCGCTTGGTCGTGCGAGTTGAAACGCATAACAATTTATTTTAGAGAATTAAACTTTCTATAAATTGATTTAAAAAGCTAACTTTTATAGATGATGGAATTATGTCTCAAAACTAGTTTCATTAAGTTCAAAAAGGGGTATAACGTATAGAATGCAAGTGACCACGCCTCAAATGGAGTTCATCAATTTTAAAGCGTGAATAGTGCCGGTTAGAAAATCTATATAAGCACCCCAAACGCCTTCATTTACCCTAGTCGCTGATTCCTCATATGCCCTAACCCTAGACCCTACGGTCACCATTCTTTAAGGTCGCCGGAGGCATTTTTAGGCAAAGTGACCAACATGGGATAAGTAGGCGAGAGGATGAGGAGTTCATCGGTGCTAGCCAATTATCGTTTGGTGGAACGTGGCATTCCCGATTGGGTTGCGATGATGAGGCAGTTTTCGGCCTTATTCTCGGTGGAGAAGATGAATTGAAGGGCAGCACCGGTGGCGTTGGAGGCATCTAAGGCTGGGATTGCCTTTGGCAAAATGCGGCGGCGTAAGTAGGATGGCAGCGACGAAGTTAAGTCAATGTAGTGGAATGGCGATGGGTACGAGGGAGATGGAGAAGAAGTAATTAGCGACCCAGATTTTTTACGTTGCAAATTAATGGCTATGTTTTTGTATAACTGGGGTTTGTGCTAATTAATTAAGTAATTAAATAATTGATTACTTAATTAATTCAAAAATATTGTAAATTCAATATCTTTTTCATTGGAGGTCCAAATCAAACGCGGTTTATCGCGTTCAACTCATAAAAGCAAGATCTACGTAACGGAAATCAAGGTTAGTTTAACTCATTAAATTTTATTATCTCATATCTATGATGTTATAAACATTTATTAATTGCTTGGATGTTAGTTTAATTGATTGATTGCTTGTTTGGTTGAATTTTCGACTAGAAAATGAATGACAAATTAATTTGATCGTTACAAACCCATATGATTATCTATATATTATCCATAACCATTGTTTTGTAGGAGAAATCTGTAGAGAGAGCTAAAAGGGGTTTCTCACCCATAAATTATTTATTACATCCCCATGCCGGTATTGATGGTTAATTGAATTACACCCTGATATTCAATTTAACTTGTTAATTGTCGTTATAGCGATTTAGCTATATCGCCATTTACTAAATTATATTCCTAATATCCCACCGTATAGCTTGAGCTTGTGTTTCCACTGAAAATATTATTGCAAATTACATTAATCATTTTGATTAATGATAATTTAAGATAATTGATCATTTTAACTAATGGTTTTAAGATTAATTAAAAAATTAATTAATGACGATTAAAAAATTGGTTTATCTTTAGATTTAATTAATTTTTTTGCTAATGATGTTTTATACTTAATTAACCATTTTAACTAATGATTATTTAAGTTTAACTATTAATGATAATGGAGTTAAATTAACTTAATGAACGTAATTAATTATTTTAATTAATGGTGATCGAATTAAATTAATTATTTCAATTAATGATAATTGAAATTAATAATCATTTTAATTACTGATATTTGAAAGTAATTGATCATTTTAAATAATGATATTTGAATTTTATTAATCATTTTCAATGATTTAAAATTTAATTAATTGTTTTAACTAATGATATTTGGAATTTAGTTAAATCGTTTTAATTAGTGATGTTTTATAATTAAATAAATCATTTTAACAATGTTGTTTTAATTAATTGTTTTAACTAATGGATTTTGAATTTAATTAATTCAATTGATTTATGCTTATTTTAACTTTATTAATTGTTTTAATTAATGGTTTTTAAAAACTTATTTATTATTTTAATAAATGATGTTTGAGATGACTTATTCATTTTTAACTAATGATTTTTGAATTTAATAAATCTTTTTAATTAATGATATTTAAAGTTAATTGGTCAATTTTATAAAAGTGATTTAAGTAAATTAACTAATATGATAAAATTGCTTTGATCAACTGTTTTAAACTTAATTTAACAATGTTATAAAGGTGTTTGGAAATAATTATCTATTTTGATAATGGATTTATTTATTTAAAAGAGATTTTAAATGTGATTAATTATCTTTTGGGATAATTAATATTGTTGTAAAGTTATAAAAAGGAATTGGAACTCGATTATTGGGATGTTAGGTTGGATAATCTTCTAGTTGTTCGGTCTGATGTTGGTTTAGGCCTTCGGGTCGTGCACTTGAAAAAATTGTTCTCTTAACGTTTCAACAATTAGGAATTAATTCTAAAAGTGTTTTACCAATATGGAAATCAAGCACAAGATCAATCCCTTTTTAAAATAAAAGTTTGGTTCGTTTATGGAAATAAATTATTTCCGTAAAGCGAATCACTTATATGGAAATGATTTATTTGTATAATTAGCACTAAACATTGAAGAAGTAAATTTATTGCTATTTCAAAAGTTAAGAATAATCGTTGGACGTGACTGTGAGGTAACGCTACCTTGACTTTTCTGGTATTATTGTTAAACAAGAAAAAGTAAAAGTTTGAATTCAACGAGTTGTGATAAGTACACAAGACTTAGTTTCCATATACGATCATTTTATATCCTCGATAGTTGGTATCACAGTTATTGGTTACTTCAGCTACTTTATGATCGTCATTCTAAGATGATTTATTGCTCACTGAGTGTTACAATTCTTTGTTGGAAATGACTAAACCAAAAGTGCAAGAGGAAGTCAAGCTATGTGGGGTTGCTCCCGTTAGGGTATTTTCACATCTCTTCATGTTTGGAATCAGTTGTGCACTTAGATATGTAAATATTCAGATACTCGGTAAGGTTTGGCGGGGTCGGGCTTGGTACAATCTAAGAAGTGTCACAGTGTAAATGAGCTTCTAAGAAGTATATTACTAGAGGTATACTTCAAGGGGTGCACCTTCCTTGTCGTTTGCTAGAAAATTTTCTTTCCTTATTTGATTCGAAACCTTGAATTTATTCTAGCTTTAAATTTTCCACGAGTGGAGTCAACTCCTCATCATGACATTTAAGTATTGATTTAGTGCATTCTATCAACTTGGACTGTTACTTTATTTAGCCCATTCCATCAAGTTTGGACTGTTAACTTATTTTTTCATTCAATCGAATTTGAACTATTTCCTTATTTAGTCGATTCAATCAAGTTGGACTATTTTCCTTGTTCTATCCATTCTGACCAGTTTGGATTTTACTAGGTTTATTTCCATTCTTTCAAGTCTGGTTTAATATTAATTATGCTTATTCATATTTGGATTTGTTTCCTGATGTTTATTTCTTCTCTTGCCTGTATGGCAATTATTCTCGTGAGCTAAAATTATGTTCCGCATTAGCGGCGTGGTCTCACAGAACTTTTACACATTCCCTATTATTTGACTTATCTCACTTAGTATGTCGAGATTGATACGGGTGTTATTTTATTATAATGCTCAGGTTAGACCGAGTATTTTTCTCAGGTTGGCTTTGGTGTTATGGAGATCGTGGAGGGGAGCTAAGGATTCACATATCGTAGTATTTTATTTTCCACTGTATTATATAGTATACCTATCAGCATTTGTAACGTTGGGATTTTATAATTATCCAGCTGATAAAGTTTGTTTTAACTCTGATATACTCTATATGTTTGGAATGACAGTTTCTATTGTCCTTGTTATATTATATGATGTTGTTTCCGCTATGAGATTTTATGTTTCTCTGTTCTCTATTCTTTTCTCTTTATTTACTCTAATAATCTGCCTTTCGATTGGAATTTGCGATATTGGAATGCGGTGGTAGTGTTCGGTGTTGTCTTTTGATGGTCAAAAAGGCGGGTTGTTACAGTATAGGTGAGTTGTTTATTATTTTTGAAATACATACTAGTATTAGCCCAGGGGAATATTTATTAGTGATATCCCAACATCGTTTTATTCTCCATATTATCAGATAATATTACCTAGTAATACCCTTTGGTAGTATAGGTATAGAGGTGGGGTGTTGCACTACACAATGTCATTGCCAGTGTCTTACAAATCATCTTCACTGTCAAACAACGCTAGGTTGAATACCTTTAAAAGCCCCTAAATTCATGACGGTATCAATCTGTTTTTGTCCGGTACTAAGTTGTTTTACTCTGGCCAGGTTTTGGACAGTTCCTCTAGTATTTCTTCTTAACAATCCAACAATCTACACCTTTAGCTTCTATATCACATCCCTTCTATTTTGATCAGAAGCATTTGAATTCTCCTCTTCAAAACTAAAAGGTAATGTATCTCTCCTGCTTCTCCTAGGCCTTTAAGGACTACTACGTCAAGAAGGCAATGCTAGCATCCATCTTTTCAATAAGCACCCTTTGGCTATCTGCCATTCTCTGATTCAACTCTGCCATCATCCTATTGAATTCAACTCTCAATACCATCTCTTGAGAGGGAGATGGTCCTGGAAAATTGATTACGTGTTAGTTAGTCTCCTCGTTATGCTGAAAGGCTTCATATTCTCCATTAGCTACATCTGAAGACTTACCGAATCTCGTAGGGGTTATTCAGCAATAAATATCCAAGTCAGCAACAAGATGCTCTAGATCCAACTTATAGATGTTCCAATCCAAAATAAAATAAAGATCTACTCATGAGTTCAACTCTTAGTGAAAGCACCAAAAATATTAGGGTGGAATGTGGCACAACACCTCAAAATATATTAAAATGAGTAGATCTAGTAAAAAGTAGCAAGAAAAAAGTAAGCACACATAGATTTTATAGTGGTTCAACAAATTCTATGGCCTATGTCCACTTAATCCTGTTTAGATTGACTTTATCACATATACAAGAGATTTTTCTATTATAATATATCTAAACAGTCCCTAGGTGATAAAACTTAAGTAGAGATAGAGAATAAAGAAGAGAATGGCCAAAAGTCCTTTATCCATCGCTCTAGGTTTGGTATTTATTGAAGAATTGCCCACTATAACGTTTAACAAGCAGAAAAGTAGAGCAAATATATTGACATAGAAATCAAATAGTTTGGTTACAGTGAAATTGTAGAGGAAGCATGTGCCTGTAAGAAAGAAAATCAAAGCTACTACATAATTTTTAATATTATAAGTAAATATCATACCGCTGATTGCAAAGATGCCTAGTGTCCAAATCGGTTATAGATTGGTTGTTTAATTTCGACGAAGGATTTGAAAGAGACATCTCCTATACTCAATATGGGGGAGGTCTGGATTGTCCTAGTCTATGTATACTAACAAATTAAAATGTTAAACATAGAACCGATGATATAGGTCCCTTATGAACCAGCAATTGGGATCATCACATATGCTATGTTATATCGTACATTATATCTTACTTACATAATTAGTGTATTAAGCGAATATCAAGTATGGATTAAAATCATTGCATGGAAAAAAAGAGTGTTCTCAAGTAATTTTAAAATACTAGAGAATTGTTTATGGAAAAAACGAACTCCTTATGAAGGAGTGTTTGGACTCGATCTTCACAAGTGACATTGAATATAGTAAGTGAACCTTTAACTCATCTACAACCATATTTAAGAAGCTTTAAGTTTGAAATGTTCCAAATAAGAGGTTGTAGTGGACTTGACTATAGAGGCTAAGTACATCACCTTGAGTAGTGTCGCAGAAAAAGCAGTATATCTGTGCAAATTTATAAGAAAGCTAAGAGTAGTTTTAACTATTAAAATCCTATAATGTATTATGATTATAAAAATGCAATATAGATTTTAATGGGAATAGTTGGGTTGATAAGAAATCGAGATCAGTTCTACCTAATGAACACACGATAAAAGAGATTATTAGTAACAGGGAAGCATAATCAAAAAGTAGATACAAAATAGTAATATTGCAGATCCATTCAACAAGGCCCTTCTTGGTCTAGTTTAGTAGATCGAAAGTATGGTCATGAGGTACCATGATTTGCCACTAGTGCAAGTAGTAGATTGATAGAGTTAAGTGTGTGCATTAGGGACAATTATGTAATTTATTGCATAACCCAACTCATATAAAAGAATCCTGTTCAAAATGATATATGCGGTTAGTTTATTTTTCTTCTATATAGATATAAATAGTGAACCAAACACATTAAACATATAAAAGTAGAAATTATTAGAAGAGATATTTTATTGACTGTGGTTGCGAATATATTTGTAACCATGAGTATTGATCGACATACACACAAACATACATGCATACACACACACGATTCTAAAATGTTCCTAGTCAAAATTTATTGAGAAAAGTATATCGATACATTCGTTGAGGCTAGTGTACATAATGCTCTCTTCCAAGAAGTTACATACTTGTAGTTGTTTGGAGCAATCATAAAATGACTCAATAAGGGTTTTCTATAAGTTAACATAACTAATTCAAAATAGAAGATCTCACGGCAATGATGCAAAGTAGTCTTCTAACTTGTAGTTATTGTTGATCTTAAGTGGATAGGCTATACTTTGATTATGATTAAGTAGTTGGCATGACCACCTTGCTACGATCATAACTTGGTTCATGTTGAACTAAAAGTGGGACAACTCCTAAGAAAGGATTCAACTCCTTTATAGAAGTGTAGTATCACTGTAATTGGTATTCGACCTAAAATCCAAAAAAATTAGTCGAAGTAAATTGGTTAATTGATTAATGTTATTAGATTAATCTAAGGAATTTAAAGTTGTCTACACAATCAAATATGAACATTAATAGAGTATTTGAGTATAGACTAAACTCTAGATATCAAAATGATAGAGCGATTGAAAAAAGAATAAGCGTACAAAATGTCATTACTAAGTGAGCTTATTATAGATCAGAAATTGGATTTTTCCTAAATAATATGTAAGCATTGAACTTGTGCCCAATACTGTACATCAGCAAAGTCCATACATGTTTCAATATTTAAATAGTTCAAAGGTTGACTGAGGATTGTGTTAACATAAAAGAGTCAAGTATTGATTGTTATTTCTAAATTCATCCAATGATAAACTAATTTATAAATGTTGTAAATTAATAATAGAATTAATACAAATGATGCATTAATATCTCAAAGCATTTTTAATTATTTATTTAAAGCTTAAAATCGATTAGAATGATGTATAAATGTTGTATGTCTGTTCGGTCAAAAAAAGAGCTTGAATTAAGTAATTGATTAATTTATTCATATTGAATACAAGATAATTTTGACCATGCTTAGACAAATATGTGGCCAGCCATAATCGGGAAAAAGTTTATATACACGTAGATATTTCCATACATAAATATTTAAAAATAGTGATTTTGTTAAATTGCTTTTGGTTTTACTTTTTCGAACCTAATTACATACATCCATCGTGTTTTAATTAAATTTACAAAAGTTTAATAAATTATTCGTTGTAGCTAAATTTTAGTAAAGAAAATTATAAAGATATTATTAGATATCATTTTTGAATCAGTCAAACTTGTTTAAATTTTGATTTTAGAAGTATTTTTGATAAATCCAAACAATATATGTAATAATTATTTAAATATAAATTTTGTACATATACATATATTTGCCATTTGTTTATAAGTTATATTTTAAAATAATCATTATTCCATGTATGTACATACTTATATATATACATATATAATGTTAATTTATAAATATTAGTTAAATATTATGGGAAAAAGTTAGTTAATATCAATGTAGATATAAACAGGATTACATGAATAATAAAATCATTACTTTGATATTTAATTTGACATATGTTGATCATTGACATTTATTTTGACCATAGGACACAACAGTCAATTTCCTATTATAACTCTAGGTTACTTTATACTTTAGTATTGTTATGATGTTTGTATTTTGAATGTGAATGTCCCAGTATAATGAAATATTAAATATAAGTAAAACTAAAATTAATAAATTATATTTTAGATTATTTAAAATAATAAAATATTATTATTAAACATTAACCAACAAATAAATAAATATTTTAAATAATAAAATTTATTCACGTAAACACAAAATAAAATCTTGTGCAATTTAATAAAAGGATTTATCCAATATTCACCATTTAAACCCCGTTGCCAATGCCACTGATCCAACACATATTTGTTTTTATTTCTTTATTAACTATCTTTTAATTGACAATCAATTAAACCATTTAAGTGTATTAATGTATTAAAATTTCAAATAATTTATTTCTTTTATAGTTTATACATTTTGAGTTAATATATAATCATAAATTTTGTAATAATTTAATTTAATTTAAACTCTTTTAAATTAATAAATTTTTAACCCTTATAAATATTTAGTTCAAAAATTTGAAAACCTTTTTATATTCAAATTATTTATTCCAAAATTAGCAATTTTAAGATTTGAAACCACTTTCAAAGCTTGAATTTCAAACATTAATTTTAAATATTTACTTAATTTTCAAATATGCAAATGTGAAGTAACCTCGAGCTCAAAACATTTACTAGCCTTACACGTAGGGCAAGCCTTATTACTTAAATCACTCAATGGGCCAGGTTGGGTCATATGATTGATCATTTTCAGTATCATCTTAGTTAACCACCTTTTTTATATGCCCATGTCCTATGATTGATTCTTTAAATAGGACATATTATTGGCTTGTTATTTAAATTAATACAATGCAGATTCTGTATCATTATTAGATTGAGTGCATTGGCAGCGTATAATTTTGTCTAAATTTCGAAAAAAAAATCTTCAACTAATTCAAAGTACTAAATAATATGTTGTCTTAATACTAATAAATTAGTGCAATAAATCAAATTTGATGCACTGAAAGGTATTTGAAAGATTACATTAGGTGTCTTAAAGTTAATAAATTAATGCATTAAATCACATTTAATGCATCAGAAGGGATTTGAAAGGTTATAGTTACGGTTATGTTATCAATATTCTAACTGGCAATTAAAACTATATGCTGTTGATATATATATGTGTGTGTGTGTGTGGGTGTGTGTGTAGATACCAAAATCCATAAACACACACACAAATATATATATATGCTTAAATCTAAGTGTGGATATGTACGTTTAAATGTGAATATATAATGTGTAGGTAAGTGTACATATATTGGTAACTTATACTATAAGACATTATATATATATATGTCAACATAAAATATACATAAATAAATACAAATTTTGTTATTGGTATTTATAACCATATATCTTATATAATAAGAAAAACTTTGCTGATTGGAACATATTGAAGCCATTTTTGGAGTACCAAAGTTGCCTATCTCTGAAATTCAAATGATTTATATAATGTAAGGACCCTTTTATCATTTCATTTGGCTACTTAATGCATCATCCCATTTTTTACCAAGTGGTTTCCTAGTTTCTCCCAATCTCATACAAAACTACTTATCATTTAGCACATAGCCATAAGATTCTTATGATATTCTTTCTCGTTCAAATTTCATAACATGGATCATTAGGCTTTGGGTCAAAATCTAAATTTGGATCATAAGACTGGATAATTAATTTAATGTCCACTTACTCTAAATTCATGATAAGAAGTTATTCGATATGAATACTAAAGTATTAATTGGGTTACTGTAAGACCACCATCATTACTTTGATCATTAAATATAAAGTTGTGAATATTTTTTAAGTCCAAATTAAGGTTTCCTTCAAAACCGAAATTCTCTTCTCTTGTCATCATTTTTTTAAACAGAATAATGTGCTGGAAGACAATGATGGATAAATCATAAAGAAATTTTAATCTATCAAAACACACCACTAATGTTATCCCATAATTTTATTTAGTCTATGCCTGTAATATCACATAATATTTAGCTAATCATGATCTTTCTTGTTTATAAAACCACCAATGTTCAAGGGATATTTAAATTTGTGATATGTAGCAATCTTGGCTAGAATACCAACTTGATAAAATAATTACACTAACAACTTATTTTCATAATGACGTTTCTTTGTATTGTAAGTATATCAAATTATATTAACAAATTACTTGTGTACCTTTCCACATTATATGATAAATATAAGTGTAAATCCAAGAGATTAAAAAATTAGAGGATTTGATCAAATAATGGTAGCAATTATACATGAAAAATCCTTGAAATTTAAAGGACTAAGAAACATTTTATTTATTCATATGAGTTCAAATCTGAAATAATGATGTGTAAGATGAATTCTTTTTAAGCAACCTAACTAATAGGAGAAACAATCCAACACAAAAGGTTGATACTACGCATAAATAGGTGTATGAAATCAGTGACGTGATTGAGACTTTTTAGAATAGTTGGTTAAGAAAGTATAAAACCTAAATGTTGTGAATAAGAGGAAGAAATAATTATTGGGTATATTTAGAATTATCAGACTTTGATGGTTTTATTGGATGAAGGAAGAAGGAAAAAAGGAATGGGATATTAGTCTTATATTAAAGAAACTGAGAACTTATATTTGTTTAAATATAAGACTTCATGAGAAGGTTGGACCTTTAAGGCACCTAATTGTTTTTCCTTGGGTTTAAGAGAGAGGTCATGCATGTTAACACATATGTGCATGCACCGTTGTCGTCCTTCCAATCGGCAGGCCGATCGGGCTAGTTCGGGTTTAGGATTGGGTCCAAGTTATATTTTTGGACAACACTGTAAATTGTAACAAGTTTAATTTTACAGGCTATTTATAAACCCAAAAGTTCGAATTCAAACAAATATAGATGGAAGGAGATATCGCTATTGTAAACCAACAGATGCGATTTTGTGAATCGAGTGGAAAATGATGGGAAAATTAATAGTTTGTAACGACCTAGAATTTTTATTAATTAAAATTTGAATATTTAATTAATTTTAAATATTAATGAGTGAATTTATAAGTCAAATAAATTTTTATTTGAATTATTGAATTTAATTGGATTATTAAATCGATAATTTAATACGTTAAATTATGGAAATAATTGAAAATTGAGTTAAATATGATAGAAAATGATTTGTAAAATTTTATTTTATCATATTGAAGTTAGAAGGATATTTTAGAACTTTTAAAATCGAATTAAAAGTTAATTTGTGAAAATTGAATATTTTAATATTTAATAATCGACTGTAAAATAGCCAATTTTTGAACAGTCTCAGAATTGAACGAAACCAGTTTCATTGGATCCGTAATAGTTAGTTATTACCAGATTTCAAATTTCGTGTCAATCGGAGTTATCGTTTGATCGTGGCAGCTCGAAACGCATCGAATTGTTTTTAATTTAAATTTGGCGAGTCAAAGTAGCCATTTTTCAAAAAGTCTCGGATTTCGATGAAACTAGTTTCATCGGATCCGTAATGTGATATTATTGTAAGGTTTCAAATTTCAAGTCAATTGGATTTACCGTTTGTCCGGTACGAATTAAAACGCCTAGAAATCGATTTAAATCGGTTTCATTTAAATTGAGCGTTTATAGCCATAACTCGCACAGATGTCCAAATTAGCTTCCGAAACCTGTTCCATTGCGTCCGGAACGCGGGATAAACCCTAGGAACGTCAGTTTCGGCGCGTAAATCGGAGTTCGGAATTTCCGGATGAATAGTGTCGATCGTTTCTCTATAAATAGACCCACACCCCCTTCATAATTAAAAAAAAAAAAACCTAATTTATAAACCCTAGCCGCCACCCCCTATATGAATGGCCAGAATTGTCTCTCACTTCTCCCTCAATCTCTCTCAATCTACAAAGATTTAGCCAAAGTGTTCAATACGAAGGTTGGAGAGCACGACGAGAGCTTTAATTTCATACGGAGATGATCGGAAACGGCGCGACGTGGAGGGAGCAAGGGGGGGCCGTCACCTACAGCTCATGCACGCATTTCGAGGGCCAAGCAAGGGCCGAGCTCCACGTGCTTCAGGCCGATGATGATGTTGGTGAAGGCCTTTGATTTGCAACTCCCTGATCGAATTCAAGTCGAGTGATTTTGGTGCAAAATTAAACCCTAATCTATAATGATGGGTTTGTGTGTGCGTGTTTGGGTCTGGAGATGGAACGTGAGGAAGATGATAGAAGGGGACGGCCTGATGTAGTTGGGGTTGAGATGGAGGGCCATGATTTAAAGAGAGGTTTAAAAATTTTAATTATGTTGTAAATAGTTTATATAAATCGTGTACAAACTTCAAAAAATTCATAACTTTTTCATACGAGGTCGAAAACGCGCGAAACCAGTTGCGTTGGAATCGTATGGGCGAGCACTACGCGATGAAATTGGTTTGGAGTCGTTTGGAGTTAGTGAGAATTTTGGGTAAAATTAAACGTCCGTTTAATTTTATTCGAAATAAATCGCTAAAACGGAATTAAAATCAAGGTGAGAACTTCTCACTCAATCGAATAGGTTTCGATTTTATTTTAAATAGTTAGATTTAAAATATTTGAATGCATGTATGAATGATGATTGATATCTATTGATTGTTAAAATAGACATTATGCGCCGTTAGTAAGCGGATGTTATTTAATAAAAACATATACCGCGAATATTTCATAAACAGTGAAATTGGTATTATATATAATATCAATATATATATATTGGCATATGTATATATTGCAGTTGATTGATTTCCCGTATTTTTAGCGGATGAGACCCTATTGCGCCGTTATTAAGCGGATAATATTTAATAAGAACATATACCGCGATAATTTCGTACTGGTGCGAAATTGGTATTGTGCTAATGTTTTTGGATGCAGGAAAACAGGTTGGAGGGATCCAACTGGATTCCTCAACAGTTTTTATTTGATTTTCAGATATTTTGATATTTGATGGATTTTCATATTGATATATGATATCGTTGTAGTCGTGATTGACTATTTGGTATGTAGCATCATTGGACCCAGATTTTGGGATTTTAAAATGATTTTTAAAGTGATTTTTGAGAATATACTATATTTTGGAATTAATCCATTATAAATAAATAAACGTTATAATTTTTAAGGTTATAAAAATTATGATTTTTAAGAAATATAGTTAAAAGCTGATTTTTTTGAAAATAAGGAATTAATGACTTTATAAAATAGTTAAATTGGGATTTCTGAAATAATTGTGAAAAGTTTAAATATAGGATTTATAAAATTTAATTATTTTATAAATCAAAATGGTAAAATTATAAAGGAGATTAAAGACGTTTTGAAATAATAATATAAATTGATTTATATAAGAGATTTATAAATGGATATTTATAAATTAAAACGTTGAAATTATAAAACGAGTTTTTATAAGTGTTTGAATGAAGTGAAAATGGATTGCATAAGTGAATGGAATTTATAAAATTATAAATGGTGAAGTTATAAATGAAATTTATAAATAGTAAGATTTATAATTTTTTGTGAAATTATTAAAGAATATATTTGGATAAATAATTGAATCCTATAAGTTATGGGATTTAAAATTATGAAGTTCAAAGGAACGATTTTTGTGAACGAATAAATTATAGGTATTTAACTTATAATATGAACCTTTGTTTTATAAGTGAGTTATAAATCGAATAGGTTAATAAAGGAATTTATAAAAGGAAGTTGTTATAAATAAATAGAAATGGAATTTATAAACGTTGTTTTATAAATTCGCAAACAACTTATTTTGATAAGTAAATTGTTGAAACCTATTAATGGAGTTATATTCACATCTTTGACTGTGAATAATACTTTAAAATAAAATGAATAGAAATGATGAAATTGTTAATTGAAGTATATTCACGTTTTTGAATAGTGAATAATATGTTAAAGAAAATTGTTTTGAATGAGATTTTTAAATTGAATTAAAACGATCTAACGATGTTTTAAAATATGTTAAGATTCGAAACCACAGATTTCAACATTCATTGTTGAAATTGACGTTTTCGAGAAATAAAAGGAAATAGTGGACTATAACACTGTTGTTATAGTAAATGATTTCCGAAAGGAAATGTTTTGTATAGTATTGGGATTTATATATCTATTTAAATTTCGAATCCCTATACTAGTGATTTTGGGTTGTCGTAACGATGTTTTACGCAACATTCGTTTTGGCCCAAATAAATATGTTAAAGAGAATGATTTCCTTAAAGAATGAAATATATACTTAATTTCGATTTAAGTATATAGAATATTTTCTAAGTGTTGAAAATAAATAAAATTTGTGAATTACTTATGAATAAATAAGTATGGAAATGTTTTCCAATATAAAGCGAATATTTTGAGAATTTATCTTTTTGAAGATAAATTGAAAGGGAATATTGAAATGAATAATTGGAATCGAATATTCATAGATATTTTGGATTATAAATTCACTATGGAATTTATGAATGAAATTGGAAATTGGGTCTAAAAATAAATATTGATTTATTTTTGAAGTGTGAAACTATATATCTTGTAAAGATATTTTGGAAAATAAATAATTTGGAAAATTATTTGGAAACTGGTGATGTATGCATATCAATTGATAGTTCAATAACCGACTATCAATATTTCCCTTTGAATGGGTATTTGATGTGATTTGATTGAATTTGAATGCCACACTTATTTTTGAATAAGCGCTCACTATTCGGGTTAACCGGGAAAGGACCATGGGGTCGTATAACCCATTCCGAATATGTGATACGTCGTTGTAAATTGCATTTGAAGATCGGTGTTGAAGACCGAGTTTTTGCGAAAGCGATAGGATGACCTATCGATTGTCTCTACACTGGGTAGCTCCTGGTATAGAGATTCCTTAAGTGATGGGAAATTCGATCGGGATTGTGAATACCCGGATTTCAAGGGCTTCGTAAGAAGTGCCTTCGGTTTTGTTCGAGCCCGGAACAGACTTGTATGGATTGTATGTCTGACATTACAAGTTGAGATATAAAGCAGATTTCTTTCAAATATATTTCTATTGGTGGCGGAGAATTTATTCTTTTAGCTTAACACCCTTCTCTGAGACGTACGTGCTCAGAGGTTATATAGTTGAATGTTATTAGCGATATATTCCCAATTTGGTAATGTGACATGCTGAGTGATGCTGAAATGATCATTGTGTTGATTATTTGTGATAGGATCGTTTATTTGATCGTCTATCTTTGTGATCATTTCTATGATCATTTGTTGACCCAAAGCATGGCTTTTGTATAAAGTATGTTTTTGTGGACGTGACTTCGTCGAGCCTCACACCCCGTGAATGGTCAAAACAGGAAAGAAGCAGCAAGGTTATGAGGGGTAGCGCCCTTTAGGATGTGTGCATTTCCTTCTGGAAAAGGGTGGTATCATGGTATGGAGCCCAGATACTTACTCATGTTGAAAACACTTTGTTATGATTGTGTGAATTGATTACGAGCGCTCGGTTAAAAGGTCCCAAAGGACCGGGGGATGGCATATTCGGTCAGTTGTTACTCAGTTAGGGGTAACCCGGCCTTGTGTTGGTAGAGATCCGGTTTGGTTCTCGGGGATGTCCATCCAGAGGCATTCTCATGTGGCAATGGGAAGTTCCTTGGCCTGATCATTCGTTGGAAATCCAATTCCCAATACGAAACTTGTACGGTATTAGTTGTAGAACCTGCCATTCACTTATGGTGGTCACCACTGTTTGGATGGTAGCTATAGTAGGCATAGTTCGAAATGTCTATGTTGGCTAAGATTTATATTCTACTTTCGAAATATTTCTCTACACTATGCACTAGTAATAATATCAAATGTTATTTTAAATGCGTATCAAGAATCTTTGACTATCATAAGGAGAAATCTCCTCCGATTCTGCGTTTGCATTGTGTGTGTGTGCGGGAGGCCTTATGGTAGTCTCATTTTTAAAAGCATTGCGAATTGACTTTAAAAATATTCCTCTATTTTGATTTTAAAGATAAATAAACTGTTTTGAGTTCTCACACCAGTCACATGACTGACTCGGAGTTTATTGTTTTCCTTCCTAAACTCTGGGTGCCCACCAATTTTCCACACGGGCAGTCAAGAGTTAAGGTTTATCAGGATATTCTGGATATTCAGGAATTGCTGGAGGCAAGCTGGATGGCATGGCGTATTACTAGTATATAGTATTTCTTTTTCCGCTGCATTCTTTGTTGATGTATGTTGTTGTACACTCTGATGATATGATGAAATGAAATGTAATGAAATGTAATAACTGATATAGTTCTTTGTTTAAAGATTATTCATTTATTATTATATGTTGTTCCGCTGCGAATTGTGAGATTCTGTTGTTCTGTTATTTTCTATTCTTTGTTGTTTCCTTTCTGTCTGTTCTATTCTCTTTTTCTTCTATTTTTCTATATTTTCTATTCTCTTTTCCCTCTATCTTTTCTACCTTATCTATTTTCTACCTTCTATTCTCTTTTTCTTCTTTTTAAAAACCCATAACTGTTCGGTTTTTTCGGCAATGAAAAATCGCAAACGTTACATAGTTGCAGCCAATAGAGATGATCGTTGTTTTAAATGGAATTGATTGTTAATGAAGACACATCCCCTCATTGCCTGGGTGAATTCATCTTAAGACACACAAAAGGATTCTTCTACTTCTTTATTTGTGAACTCCCATGTTGCATTATCTACCTCTAAATAAAAGATGTCCTTGGCCGAATCAAAGTCATACAAAGTTTGAACTCGGTTACATTCTAAAAGGCTTCATTGAATTTTGAAATCAATAATTCAATACCCCGCTTGTACTTGAAGAGTTTAATTATTGTCTAAAAGAATCTTTTGCAAAGACCCTTGAAGTTGGATGTAAAGCCCATATCATCATCATCATTCTCGAACCACCAAATATTTCAAATATATTTTAGACAATAGTCCAACCATAAAAGGTTCGAGAAACATCAATGCCTTTTCAAGCCATGAATCAACAACTAAATTGGTTAGAGCATTTAACAGAGATAATTTCACTTACTAGAAAATGACCATGAAGTTCTTTCTAGTCACCTTTAAACTATTCCACATACTAGAAGATCATTCAGAGGAAATACCCAATGAAACTTCTACAAATATGATGCACCTGAAAAAAAATATAAAAAGCGTAAACAAGACAAACTTTTTGCATGGAGGATATATTCTGATTGCACCGCCTATTTCATTCTACAATGCATGGAGGAGTCTGGAAACAATAAAAGCACTTTGGATAGCACTACAAGCAAATAACGCATATCGGAGGAAAATAACAAAAAATTATTAGTATGCAACTTTATGAATTTCAAAATGTCTCATAATAAGTGCCTTATTATACAAGTCTGTAACGTTCCCGGATTTTAGCCAAGTTTAATTTGATAATTAATTTAACTTTTGAAAATTAAATTGTGAATTAAATTGAGTTTTTTAAAAATAAAATAAAATATTAGTTGTATACATATATATTGATTTTTAATTGAAATTTGAATTTGAAAACTCAAAAATAAATATATTCGAGATAAACTAGATTTAAAATATTATTTTTAATCTGATAAGAATTTGTTTTAATTATATTAAATATGCATTTTGATTTGAAAATGATACGATAAATATCACTGTAAATCCAAGAGATTAAAAATTTAGAGGATTTGATCAAATATTGGTAGCAATTATACATGAAAAATCCTTGAAATTTAAAGGACTAAGAAACATTTTAATCATTCATATGAGTTCAAATCTGAAATAATGATGCGTAAGATGAATTCTTTTTAAGTAACCTAACTAATAGGAGAAACAATCCAACACAAAGGTTGATACTACGCATAACTAGGTGTATGACATCAGTGGCATGATTGAGACTTTTTAGAATAGTTGGTCAAGAAAGTATAAAACCTAAATGTTGTGAATAAGTGGAAGAAATAATTATTGGGTATATTTAGAATTATCAGACTTTGATGGTTGTATTAGATGAAGGAAGAAGGAAAAAAGGAATGGGATATTAGTCTTATATTAAAGAAACCGAGAACTTATATTTCTTTAAATATAAGACTTCATGAGAAGGTTGGACCCTTAGGGCACCTAATTGTTTTTCCTTGGGTTTAAGAGAGAGGTCATACATATTAATACATATGTGCATGCACCGTTGTCGTCCTTCCATTCGGCAGGCCGGTCAGGCTAGTTCGGGTTAGGATTGGGTCCAAGTTATATTTTTGGACAACACTGTAAATTGTAACAAGTCTAATTTTATAGGCTATTTATAAACCCAAAAGTTCGAATTCAAACAAATGTAGATGGAAGGAGATATCGCTATTGTAAACCAACATATGCAATTTTGTGAATCGAGTGGAAAATGATAGGAAAATTAATAGTTGCAGCCAATAGAGATGATCGTTGTATTAAATGGAACTGATTGTTGATGAAGACACATCCCCTCATTGCCTGGCCGAATTCATCTCAAGACACACAAAAGGATTCTTCTACTTCTTCATTTGTGAACTCCCATGTTGCATTATCTACCTCTAAATAAAAGATGTCCTTGGCCGAATCAAAGTCATACAAACTTTGAACTCGATTACACTCTAAAAGGCTTCATTGAATCTTGACATCAATAATTCAATACCCCGCTTGTACTTGAAGAGTTTAATTATTGTCTAAAAGAATATTTTGCAAAGACCCTTGAAGTTGGATGTAAAGCGCATATCATCGTCATCATTCTCGAACCACCAAATATTTCAAACAAATTTTAGACAATAGTCCAACCATAAAAGGTTCGAGAAACATCAATGCCCTTTCAAGCCATGAATCAACAACTAAATTGGTCAGAGCATTTAACAGAGATAATTTCACTCACTAGAAAATGACCATGAAGTTATTTCCGGTCACCTTTAAACTATTCCACATACTAGAAGATCATTCAGAGGAAATACCCAATGAAACTTCTACAAATATGATGCACTTCAAAAGAAATATGAAAAGCGTAAACCAGAAAAACTTTTTGTGTGGAGGATATATTCTGATTGCACCACCTATTTCATTCTACAATGCAAGGAGAAGTCTAGAAACAATAAAAGCACTTTGGATAGCACTACAAACAAATATCGCATATCGGAGGAAAATAACAAAAATTACTGGTATTCAACTTTACGAATTTCAAAATGTCTGATAACAAGTGCCTTATTATACAAGTCCGTAACATTCTCGGATTTTCGCCAAGTTTAATTTGATAATTAATTTAATTTTTGAAAATTAAATTATGTAAATTGAGTTTTTTCAAAATAAAATAAAATATTAGTTGTGTGTATATATATATATATATATTAATTTTTAATTGAAATTTGAATTTGAAAACTCAAAAATAAATATATTGAAGATAAATTAGATTTAAAATATTATCTTTAAGTTAATAAGAATTTGTTTCCAATTATATTAAATATGCATTTTGATTTGAAAATGATATTTCGATATTAATATAATAAATTTTTCAAAGGCTAACTAAAAATAAAATTCTAATATATTTATTTATGTGTAATTAAAATTTAAAATCATTTTTCTTAAAAATATTATATAAATGATTAATAAAGAAAACATATTTATTTAAATAGGAAATATGATATAAAGTTATATTTAAAATATTATTTATAGTGTTTAAAATATATTACATAAATTATAATAGCATAAAGGGTTAAAACACAATTTTTAAATTAATTAAGATAAAGGATTTAAACACAATTTTAATTACATATGACATCTGTAAAACAAGTAACAATATATAATAACAAATGTAAAGAAATAGGTACAAATATTTACAAGTGTTAATTTATGGTAACAAGTGGCATTTTTTTTTAAATGAATTAAAATTTTATATATTGAAGAGTAAACTAAATTACATTCATTTTCTCATATCTTCAACATCAAGCCTGAGAATTCAAAAGCAAAAGAATCTGAAGAAAAAAAACTGAAACCAAAAGAAAAAAATATATACAGATCAAAGAAAAAAAATAAAACTTCAAAATTCTTCAAGCCTAGAAATTATTAAAGCTGAAATCAAAACTTGGACAGCAAACAAGCTTCAGGATTCAAATTTAAGTTGCAAATTAATTAACAAGCCTGGGAACAAGAATCAAACATTATAAACAAATTCAAAGCTTAAGCCCAAGTTATCATTTCCAGTTTCAAGCTTCCCGTTCTATGCTCTGTCAAACTACAGGTGAGCAAACTCACCTATATCCTTTGATATTATAATTGATGCTTAAAGTATTTTATGGAAATGTTGGGTTAATATGCTTGCATGTCTATGTGAATGTGTGTGTATATCTATGTACAGGTATTTACTCTGTTATATCAACAGACTTAAAAATAACATCTTGAAAAATTCATATCTTTCTTTCAAAACAGAATTAAGTTTTGATTTATAAAAAGAAATTGTTTGTAACATCATAAATTTATTTTTAAAAATAATTCTGAGTGGAAATGTTAATAGGAAATTGGATATTACAGTGATAATTTAAATTCAAGTCGAAAATCAATAATTTTAATTTTGTGTTTTGACTTTACAAACAGTTTCGTAAGGTGAAAGCATGAATTTAGGTAGTCGTTTCATAAATTTTAGGCTAATATTTGTTGAGATATCTTGTGTTGAATGGAATTTGGGTTTCGTTCGATTACTGGCGATCGGCAAGATTATATGCGTCGTGGTCAAGGGTGGAAGAAGATGACGTGTCGGAGAGCAAGGGAAAAATGTTCGCTTAATTTTTAATTCATTGTGGATGATGAATGAGGCCGATCTAGGTTTTAAAACTGGTTTGGGGTCAACGTCGGAATTTGCATTGCCGCGTCATCGTCAAGACGATTCAGGTCATCGGATCTTGGGGGATTGTTGCGTCGCCGTATGGTGAAGCTGTGGATGAGATGGCGAGGTTTCAGGTGGTATTGGTCGGCGAGGTGAGTCGAACTTTGTGATCGAAGTTAGTTCCAGTTGGTGCTGTCGTGCTCGATTTTGAGCCACGGCGAGTTTGAGCGAATTGGTCGGTCGGGGTTGTCGACGAGTTCATTTGTGACTTGGCGACGGTCTTGGCAATGGTCGGCGGTGTCCAGAATGGTCGTGCATGTGCACGCATGAAGTTGTGCATCTAGAGGTGGTATTGGTCTTGAGGAAGACAAAGATACGCTCGAGTTCATGCTTGAGTAATTCACGTGAGTATCTCGAAGTAGATGAAGATTGCGTGAAGCCCAAAGTAAGCCTCGGGAAAGTCAGGCAATGGCCCGGGTTTGAGTATTTGTGTATAAAACAGTTTTAAAGTTTTAAATTTTAAACAAGTTTTATAAAGTTTAATCAAGTTTTAACAAATTTTGTTAAACAAATTCTTTTATACAATATGTGTTTATTTTTGTATTAATTAAAGGTTTTAAATATAAATTATTTTAAAATTTATTAAGTTTAAAAAGTGCTTTTTATATATTAAAAAATAACCTTTGATATTTAAAGCAATTAATTTTGAGGCGAAGGGATTATCTTTTTATTTGATTAAAGTCTTAAGTGATTAAAAGATTAATTACTTCATTTAAGTTATTAAAGATAATTTTTAACGTAAGAAATTTTTAAGGATAATTACTTAATCAAAGATTGATTAAGTTTAATTAATTTCATAATTAATTAATTAAAAGATTAATTAATATAAGTAATTAGAGGTAATTAATTACTTCAAGATAATTACTTAATTAAAAGTCATTAATTAATGGTTAAAGTTAATCAAGTAATTAGGGATAATTACTTATTATAATTAATTAAGGATGATTAATTTTGTGAACGATTAATTAGGATAATTAATTAATTAAAGATTTATTTAATGAAAGTGATTATGGATAATCACCTTTTGTAATTAATTAAGGATAATTAATTAAATGTAATTAATTAAGGGTTAATTTATTTATTTATAAATTAAATTAAAGGATAATTAAACAATTAAAAGTTTATTATTTAATAATTAAAGGTTGATTAATTAATAATTAAAAGTTGATTAATTTATTTTAAAGGTTAATTAATGATTAAAGGTTAATTAATTAAGATGGTTTGTAATTAATTAATATTAATTAACCAGGATTAATAATTTATTCATAAGTGATTAATCTGGTTTAATTTAGTCAGATGAATAATTAATCTTACTTATGGATGTTTGAATGAAATGCTTTGAATTGTTTGATATCCCTGATGTATGATGCTTTGTGATATGAGTTATTTTGATTCGAGCTGTGATGAATGTAATTTATTTTATCTGTGATGAATGCACATTATTTATCTATGGATCTTTGAATGGAAGATAGCATTATAGGAATATACCACTTATCGATATTGATGTGCTTGAATCTGTGATGATTGATGATGTTGCACTATTGTGTGAAACCCCTGGACTACACTATACACTCATAAATATGGATTGCACGAGGAAATTGGTTAAGTCGTAGATTTTTGAAACGATTTTGAATCCAAATGGTTTTGGAAATGGAATTGGGTTAAATATGAAAAGTTTTGAAAAGGAGTTATAAAGATAAAAGTTATTTTGAATAACTTGATAAAGTTTTGAAATTTAAATAATTCGATTTGAATTTGAATTCAAGATTTGAATTATGGTTTAACAAGTTATATAATGTATTTATATTGGTTTTAAGCCATTTTAAAAGTATTGTTTTGGGAATTTGAATTTAACCCAGTTTTATATTTGAAGGGCTTTAACTTATGCAAATGTAATCGGATTTTTCTGAAACGAAAAGGATTGTTTTCCAAATAATAATGGCTTTCATATAAAGAAAGGATTTCCAATTTATGTTGAAAAGATTTCAAGTTTGAAATAGAATTTTTTTGAAAGCAATGAATGAATCTTTGTGAAAGATTGTTGAACTTTGTTTTGAAATTAAAGAGGATCTTTAAGGTGTATCTTTTGTATAAAAGATTTGGAATGGAAATTGTTTTGAAAGCCATGAATGAATCTTTGTGAAGTAAATCTTTTTGTTTAAAGATTTGAAAATGGTAATTGGTTTAAACCATTTGAGAGAAAGATTTTAGATAATAAGTTGTGAGTTAATTGAGACCCATATATCCATATGCTTTTAAATATTGCGCTCATTATTCGGTTTAGCCGGGAGAGGACCTTGTGTCATATAACCCATTTCGAATAATGATACGACGATATGGATAGCATTTGAAGACCGGTGGTGAAGACCAGGTATTTTCGAAAACGAAAGGATTACCTGTCGAATGACTCTGCACTGAGTAGCTACGGTATAGAGATTTCCATATGTAATGGAGAGTCCGATCGGGATTGTGAATACTCGGATTGCAAGGGCTTCTTTGTGAAGTGCCTTCGGTTCTGTTCGAACCCAGGACAGACTTGTATGGATGTGTGTCTGACGTTACACTTTGAGATGTAAAGCTGGTTTCTATCAAATACATTTCTGTTTGGTGGCAGAGAATATATTCTCTTAGCTTAACACCCTTCTCTGAGACGTACGAGCTTGGAGGTTATGTAGTTGATGGTCACTAGTGATACATTCCCAATTTGGTTATGTGGCATACGAAGTGTTGCTGATCATTTGTTGATCGAAGCATGACTTTTGTGAAAAGCGTAGCTTTATGGACGAGACTGCATCAGGACCTCACAACCCGAAAATGGTCGAAACAGGAAAGATGGAGCAAGGTTATTAGGGGTCTCTCCCCTAAAGTATGTCCAATTCTTCTGGAAAAGGGTGGTATCATGGTATGAAGGTCGGATACTTAACTCATGTGGACACTGTAAATTTATTACTTTGTGGTTGCTTTGTGGTTGAGGATCCTCGGATAAAGGTCGCTAACATCCGAGAATGGCATACTTGTAGGCGTTACTTCCGAGAAGGGGTAACCCAATCTTGTGTTGGCAGAGAGTTGGGTAAGTTCTCGGGCGTCCCTCCAGAGGCGTATCCATGTGGAAATAGGAAGTTCCTTAGCCTGACCATTTGTTGGAAATGCAATCACCAATACATGCCCCTTTACGATTGCAGTTGTATAACCTGCCACCTAAGGTGGTAGCTATAGCAGGTATAATATAATGGTACATATGCTAGCTAAGATTAATATTATACTTTTGAAAGGTTTTCTGCACTATGAACTAACAATAATATCAAAAGGGATTTTGCGTAGTAAGCATGTTTGACTATCATAAGGAGAAATCTCCTCCAATTGTGCGCCTGCATTGTGTGTGTGCAGGGAGGCCTAATGTTAGTTTCATTTTCCAAAAAGAATTGCGGATTTCATTTTAATTTCTTTTGTTCAAACCAAATGTTTTTGTTTGCTCACATCAGTTCCATAATTGACCTGTAGTTTATTGTTCCCTTTCTAAACTCTGGGTGCCTACAATTTTTCCACACGGGCAGTCTAGAGTCAGGTTAGCCGTAGATTTTAAAGCTTAGTAGAATCTGGATCTATAAGTTCATGGTTTTGGAGCTTTTGGTTTGGAGATCTTTTAAGCCGTTTGGATTTGAAGGTCTTTGGAAGTTTTGGAAGACCTTAGCAAAGTTACAGTATTGGATTTTCTTGAAGACTTTGCAAATGTTGATATATCTCCACAGTGGTGTTGTGTTGTGTTGTATATAAACTCTGATGGTGTCGGGTTGTTGTTATCAATTGATGTAACTAACATTGTATCTATGTTGTATATCAATGACATCATCCTTTGTTTTCATTGTGTTGTTTATCATCTGATGTTGTTATAAGCTCGGCGATATGGATTTCGATGTCGATTGTCGGGCATCGAGTTTGGGTCGTCACAAGTGGTATCAGAGATAAAGGTTGAGTAAGAACTTTAGCTACGGAGTGTAACACATTAGATGGCTCATTAGAGATATGGTGAAGTATACCCTAGAATGAGCACAACCCGTGAAACCGAAAACCCAAATTACTCAGTCTATTTTCTTTAACTCTTGTTATTCCCTAGGATATCTCGTCTGAATGCCTAAATCGGTTTTCTTACTATTTACAGATAGTGAGAATGAGTGGAAGAAGAGGACAAGGTAGAGGACGGGGAAGTACCACTTCAACTGGTCAAGTCCCTGCAACAACGGAAACAGTTATTCCCACTCAACCTCAGCCGAATCTGGCTGATTTATATCGAAAATTTTCCAGACTTGGTGGAAAGCCGTTCACTGGAAAGGAGTCTTTGTTGAAGCACAGGCCTGGATCCGATCGTGCGAAAGGATTTTCAGGGGACTAAAGTTGGATGATGATCAGATGCGATCGATAGCTTCCTGGCAACTCCAGGAAGAGGCTTTAGCTTGGTGGGAGACAATTATATTGGATAAGCCGGCGGATGAGTTTACTTGGAGTCGTTTTGAGGAAGTGTTCGAGCAGCGATATATGTCGTCTGTTGGTATCTCCAGAATGTACCAGGAGTTCACGGATTTGAAGCAGGGAAGGTTATCGTTTGAGGAATACTTGAACAAATTTAACGAATTATCTCGGTTTGGCCCGGAGTTAGTGAATACACCTTTAAAGAAGAATGAAAGATTCATTAGAGGGATGAATAAGAAGTTCCATGAGAGAATGACTGCTCACGTAAAAGAATCTTTTTCTGACTTGATAGATATGGGCTATCGATATTCCACTCTAGATAAACAAGAAGTTTTAGAAGAGAAGGGAAATGCAAGCAATCCAAATTGGAAGAAAAGGAAGTTCGACGGAAAGAAACCGTGTCAAGGGAAAGGAAAGAAGAATACACAGGATAACAAGGTGAAAGATGTTACTTGTTTCAATTGCTTGGAGAAATGTCATTAATCGAACAGTTGCAAGAATCCCAAGAAGAAAGGAGAGAGGGAGCAATTTATAAAGCCAGGGCAGGAATCTAGGGAATGCTATTACTGCCACAAGCCAGGACATAGGACCAAGGATTGCCCAGTAACAAAGCAAGCTCAAGTAGCGAAGCTGTATGAAATCAAAGATGATCCTTCAACCTCAAAGGCTGATAAAAGAAAAGGAATTTTAGAAGGTAACCTTCTAATTTACAATAAAAAATTATTTGAGTTTTGTTCGACATGGGAACTACACATAGTTTTATTTTTCAGCAAATCATAAATGAGTTAAAATCTTGAATATGAGATTGTAGACAAACTTATTTTTGTCTGTTTCATTGGGTCTCGATATATTCTACGAACGGTTAGTTATCCCTTCGAACTAATCAATGGTCCTGCATATTTCATAGATCCGGATGACCCGAGTATTTCGTAAAGTGTTGGATAGAATTGTTCTCATATCTATAGTTGATATTTCGATTTGGTGAGCCAAATGCAGAATAAATATTCAGTTTGATGTGAAAAGATATTTCTCTATCTTTCATCTTTTCTCCTGGCAAATTTCGGGGATGAAATTTTCTTAAGGAGGAATGTGTAAAATTCCCGGACTTTATCCAAGTTTAATTTGATAATTAATTTAATTTTTGAAAATTAAATTGTGAATTAAATTGAGTTTTTTCAAAATAAAATAAAATATTAGTTGTCTATATATATATATATATATATTGATTTTTAATTGAAATTTAAATTTGAAAACTCAAAAATAAATATATTGGAGATAAACTAGATTTAAAATATTATTTTTAAGTTAATAAGAATTTGTTTCCAATAATATTAAATATGCATTTTGATTTGAAAATGATATTTTGATATTAATATAATAAATTTTTCAAAGGCTAACTAAAAATAAAATTCTAATATATTTATTCATGTGTAATTAAATTTTAAAATCATTTTTCTTAAAAAGATTATATAAATGATTAACAAAGAAAATGTATTTATTTAAATAGGAAATACGATATAAAGTTATATCTAAAAATTATTTGTAGTGTTTAAAATATATTACATAAATTATAATAGCATAAAGGGTTCAAACACTATTTTTAAATTAATTAAGATAAAGGATTTAAACATAATTTTAATTACATATGACATTTGTAAAATAAGTAACATCATATAATAACAATTGTAAAGAAATAGATACAAATTTTTACAAGTGTTAATTTATGGTAACAAGTGGAATTTATTTTTTATAGAATGAATTAAAATTTTATATATTGAAGAGTACAACTAAATTACATTAATTTTCTCGTATCTTCAACGTCATGCCTGAGAATCCAAAAGCAAAAGAATCTGAAAAAAATTAAAACCAAAAGAAAAAAATATATACAGATCAAAGAATAAAAATCAAACCTTCAAAATTCTTCAAGCCTGGAAATTATTAAAGCTGAAATCAAAACCTAGACAACAAACAAGCTTAAGGATTCAAATTTAAGTTGCAAATCAATTTACAACCGTAGGAACAAGAATCAAACATTATGAACAAATTCAAAGCTTAAGCCTAAATCATCATTTTCAGTTTCAAGCTTCCTGTTCTATGCTCTGTCAAACTACAGGTGAGCAAACTCACCTATATCCTTTGATATTATAATTGATGCTTAAAGTACTTTATGGAAAAGTTGGGTTAATGTGCTTGCATGTCTGTGTGAATGTGTGTGTATATCTGTGTATAGGTATTTACTCTTTATATCAACAGAGTTAAAAATAACATCTTGAAAAATTCATATCTTTCTTTCAAAATAGAATTAAGTTTTGATTTCTAAAAAGAAATTGTTTGCAACATCATAAATTCATTTTTAAAAATAATACCAAGTGGAAATGTTAAGAAATGTTTTGAAAATTGGATATTGCAGTGGTAATTTAAATTCAAGTCGAAAATCAATAATTTTAATTTTATGTTTTTGACTTTACTAACAGTTTCGTAAGGTGAAAGCATGAATTTAGGTAATAGTTTCATAATTTTTAGGCTAATATTTGTTGAGATATCTTGTGTTGAATGGAATTTGGATTTCATTCAATTACTGGCTATCGGCAAGATTATATGCGTCGTGGTCAAGGGTGGAAGAAGCTGACGTGTCAAAGAGCAAGGGAAAAATGTTTGCTTAATTTTTAATTCATCATGGATGATGAACGAGGCCGATCTAGAGTTTAAAACTGGTTTGAGGTCAACATTGGAATTTGCATTGCCGCGTCGTCATCAAGGCGATTCAGGTCATCGGACCTTGGAGGATTGTTGCGTCACCGTATGGTGAAGCTGTGGACGTGATGGCGAGGCTTCAGGTGGTCTTGGTTGGCGAAGCAAGTCGAACTTTATGGCCGAAGTTGGAGCTGTCGTGCTCGACTTTGAGCCATGGTAAGATTGAGGGAATTGGTTGGTCAGGATTGTCGATGAGTTCATTTGCATCTTGATGACGGTCTTGGCAATTGTCGAAGGTGACCAGAAGGGTCGTTCACGTGCATGCGTGAAGTTGTGCATCTGGAGGTGATATTGGTTTTGAGGAAGACGAAGATACGCTCGGGTTCGTGCTCGAGTAATTTGCGTGAGTATCTCGAAACAGATGAAGATTGGGTGATGCCCGAAGTAAGCCTCGGGAAAGTCAAGCAATGGCCTGGGTTTGAATGTTTGTGTATAAAGCAGTTTTAAATTTTAAGCAAGTTTTATAAAGTTTAATCAAGTTTTAACAAATTTTATTAAACAAATTCTTTTATACAATATGTGTTTATTTTTGTATTAATTAAAGGTATTAAATATAAATTATTTTAACATTTATTAAGTTTAAAAAGCGTTTTTAATATATTTAAAAATAACCTTTGATATTTAAAGCAATTAATTTAAGATTAAGGGATTATCTTTTGATTTGATTAAAGTCTTAAGTGATTAAAAGATTAATTACTTGATTTAAGTTATTAAAGATAATTATTTAATGTGAGAAAATGATAAGGATAATTGCTTAATCAAAGATTGATTAAGGTTAATTAATTTCATGATTAAGGATAATTAATTAATTAGAAGATTAATTATTATAAGTAATTAGAGGTAATTAATTACTTAAAGTTAATTACTTAATTAAAGGTAATTAATTAATGGTTAAAGTTAATTAAATAACTAGGGATAATTGCCTATTATAATTAATTAAGGATAATTAATTTGTGTGAATTATTAATTAATCTGCGGATAATTAATTAATTAAAGATTTGTTTAATGAAAGTGATTAGGGATAATCACCTATTGTGATTAATTATGGATAATTAATTAAATGGTAATTAATTAAGGGTTAATTAATTAATTAATTAAATTAAAGGATAATTAAATAATTAAAAGTTAATTATTTAATGATTAAAGGTCGATTAATTAATAATTAAAAGTAAAGGTTGATTAATTAATAATTAAAAGGTGATTAATTTATTTTAAAGGTTAATTAATGATTAAAGGTTAATTAATTAAGATGGTTTGTAATTGATTAATATTAATTAACCACGATTAATAATTTATTCATAAGTGATTAATCTGGTTTAATTTAGTCGGATGAATAATTAATCTTACTTGTGGATGTTTGAATGAAATGCTTTGAATTGTTTGATATCCCTGATGTATGATGCTTTGTGATATGAGTTATTTTGATTCGAGCTGTGATGAATGTAATTTATTTTATCTGTGATGAATGTATATTATTTATCTATGGATCTTTGAATGAAAGATAACGTTATAGGAATATACCGCTTATCGATATTGATGTGCTTGAATCTATGATGATTGATAATGTTGCACTATTGTGTGAAACCCCTGGACTACACTATACACACACAAATATGGATTGCACGAGGAAATTGGTTAATTCACAGATTTCTGAAATAATTTTTGAATCTAAATGGCTTTGGAAATGGAATTGGGTTAAATATGAAAGGTTTTGAAAAGGAGTTTTAAATATAAAAGTTATTTTGAATAACTTGACAAAGTTTTGAAATTTAAATAATTCGATATGAATTTGAATTCAAGATTTGAATTATGGTTTAACAAGTTATATAATGCATTTATATGGGTTTTAAACCATTTTAAAAGTATTGCTTTGGGAATTTAATTTAATCCAAGTTTTAGGCTTGAAGGGCTTTAACTTGTGCAAATGTAATTGGATTTTTCCGAAACGAAAAGGATTGTTTTCCAAATAATAGTAGCTTTCATATAAAGAAAGGATTTCCAATTTATGTTGAAAAGATTTCAAGTTTGAAATATAATTGTTTTGAAAGCTATGAATGAAACTTTGTGAAAGATTCTTGAACTTTGTTTTTAAATTAAAGAGGATCTTTAAGGTGTATCTTTTGTATAAAAGATTTGGAATGGAAATTATTTTAAAAGCCGTGAATGAATCTTTGTGGAAGATTGGTGAACTTTGTGAAGTAAATCTTTTTGTTTAAAATTTGAAAATGGTAATTGGTTTTAACCATTTGAGAGAAAGGTTTTAGATAATAAGTTGTGACTTAACTGAGACCCATATATCCATATATTTTTAAATATTGCGCTCATTATTCGGTTTAGCCGGGAGAGGACCTTGTGTAATATAACCCGTTCCAAATAATGATACGACGATGGATCGCATTTGAAGACCGGTGGTGAAGACCGGGTATTTTCGAAAATGAAAGGATTACCCGTCGAATGACTCTGCACTGAGTAGCTACGGTATAGTGATCTCCGTATGTGATGGGGAGTTCGATCGGGATTGTGAATACCCGGATTGCAAGGGCTTCTTTGTGAAGTGCCTTCAGTTCTGTTCGAACCCGGGACAGACTTGTATGGATGTGCTCCGACGTTACACTTTGACATGTAAAGCTGGTTTCTATCAAATACATATCTGTTTGGTGGCGGAGAATTTATTCTCTTAGCTTAACCCCCTTCTCTGAGATGTACGAGCTCAGAGGTTATGTACTTGATGGTTACTAGTGATACATTCCCAATTTGGTTATGTGGCATACGAAGTGTTGTTGATCATTTGTTGATCGAAGCATGGCTTTTGTGAAAAGCGTAGCTTTGTGGATGAGACTGCATCAGGACCTCACAACCCAAAAATGGTCGAAACAGCAAAGATGCAGCAAGGTAATTAGGAGTCGCGCCCCTAGAGTATGTCCATTTCTTCTGGAAAAGGGTGGTATAATGGTATGGAGCCTAGATACTTAACTCATGTGGACACTGCAAATTTATTACTTTGTAGTTGCTTTGTGGTCGAGGATCCTCGAATAAAGGTCGCTAACGACCCAAAATGGCATACTTGTAGGTGTTACTTCCGGGCAGGGGTAACCCGGCCTTGTGTTGGCAGAGAGCTGGGTAAGTTCTCGGGGAGTCCCTCCAGAGGCATACCCCTGTGGCAATAGGAAGTTCCTTACCCTGACCATTTGTTGGAAATCCAATCACCAATGCACGCCCCTTTATGATTGAAGTTGTATAACCTGCCACCTCAGTGATAGCTATAGCAGGCATAATATAATGGTACCTATGCTGACTAAGATTAATATTATACTTTTGAAAGGTTTTTTGCACTATGCACTAATAATAATATCAAAAGGGATTTTGTGTTGTAAGCACGTTTGACTATCATAAGAAGAAATCTCCTCCAATTATGCGCTTGCATTGTGTGTGTGGGGGGAGGCCTTATGGTAGTTTATTTTCCAAAAAGCATTGCGGATTTCATTTTAATTTCTTTTGTTCGTACCAAATGTTTTTGTTTGCTCACACTAGTCCCATGACTGACCTGGAGATTATTGTTCCCTTTCTGAACTCTGAGTGCTCATAATTTTTTCACACGGGCAGTTCAGAGTCCGGTTAGCTGTAGATTTTGAAGCGTAGTAGAATCTGGATCTAGAAGTTCATGGTTTTGGAGCTTTTGCTTTGGAGATATTTTTAAGCCTTTTGGGTTTGAAGGTCTTTCGAAGTTTTGGAAGACCTTAGCAAAGTTACAGTATTGGATTTTCTTAAAGACATTGCAAATGTCGATATATCTCCACTGTGGTGTTGCGTTGTATATATTCTCTGATGGTGTCGGTTTGTTATTATCAATTGATATAACTAACATTGTATCTATATTGTATATCGATGAAAACATCCTTTGTTTCCGCTGTGTTGTTTATCATCTAATGTTGTTACAAGCTCCAGCCATTTGGATTTCGATGTCGATTGTCGGGCATCAAGGTCGGGTCGTCACAATTGGTATCAGAGCTAAAGGTTGAGTAAGAGCTTTAGCTACGGAGTGTAACACATTAGATGGCTCATTAGAGATAGGGTGAAGCATACCCTAGAATGAGTACAACCCGTGAAACCAAAAACCCAAATTGCTCAGTTTATTTTCTTTAACTGTTGTTATTCCCTAATATATCACACTCGAATGCCTAAATCGGTTTTCTTACTATTTATGGATAGTAAGAATGAGTGGAAGAAGAGGACGAGGTAGGGGACGGGGAAGCACCACTTCAACTGGTCAAGGCCCTGCAACAACGGGAGCAGCTATTCCCACTCAAACTCAGCCGAATCTGGCTGATTTATATCGAAATTTTTCCAGACTTGGTGGAAAGCCGTTCACTGAAAAAAGTCTATTGTTGAAGCACAGGCCTGGACCCGATTGTACGAAAGGATTTTTAGGGGACTAAAATTGGAGGATGATCAGATGCGATCGATAGCTTCCCGGCAACTCCAGGATCAGGCTTTAGCTTGGTGGGAGACAGTTACATTGGATGAGCAGGCGGATGAGTTTACTTAGAGTCGTTTCAAGGAAGTGTTCGAGCAGCGATATATGCCGTCTATTGGTATCTCCAGAATGTACCAGGAGTTCACAGACTTGAAGTAGGGAAGTTTATTGTTTGAGGAATACTTGAACAAATTTAATGAATTATCTTGGTTTGGTCCGGAGTTGGTGAATACACCTTTAAAGAAGAATGAAAGATTCATTTGAGGTATGAATAAGAAGTTCCATGAGAGAATGAATGCCTACATAAAAGAATCTTTTTTGACCTGATATATATGGGCTATGGATATGCCACTCTAGATAAACAAGAAGTTTTAGAAGAGAAGGGAAATGCAAGCAATCCGAATTGGAAGAAAAGGAAGTTCGGCGGAAAGAAACAGTGGCAAGGAAAAGGAAAGAAGAATACACAGGATAATAAGGTGAAAGATGTTACATGTTTTAATTGCTTGGAGAAAGGCCATTACTCGAGCAGTTGTAGGAATCCCAGGAAGCAAGGAGAGAGGGAGCAATTTGTGAAGCCAGGGCAGGAATCTAGGAATGCTATTACTGCCACAAGCCAGGACATAGGATCAGGGATTGCCCAGTAACAAAGCAAGCTCAAGTAACGAAGGTGTATGCAATCAAAGATGATCCTTCAACCTCAAAGGTTGATAAAGTAAAAGGAATTTTAGAAGGTAACCTTCTCGTTTACGATAAAAAATTGTTCAACTTTTGTTCGACATGGGAGCTACACATAGTTTTATTTCTCAGTAAATCATAAATGAGTTAAAATATTGAATCTAAGATCGTATACAAACCTATTTTTGTCAATTTCATTGGGTCTTGATATATTCTATGAATGGTTAGCTATCCGTTCGAACTAATCAATGCCCCTGCATATTTCGTAGATCCGGACGACACGAGTATTTCGTAAAGTGTTGGATAGAATTGTTCTCATATCTATTGTTGATATTCTGATTTGGTAAGCCAAATGCAGAATAGATATTCAGTTTGATCTGAAAAGATATTTCTCTATCTTTCATCTGTTCTTGGTTGTCTTCCTAGCAAGTTTCGAGGATAAAATTTTCTTGAGGGGGGAATTTGTAACATTCCCGAATTTTAGCCAAGTTTAATTTGATAATTAATTTAATTTTTGAAAATTAAATTGTGAATTAAATTGAGTTTTTTCAAAATAAAATAAAATATTAGTTGTTTATATATATATATGTATGGATTTTTAATTGAAATTTGGATTTGAAAACTCAAAAATAAATATATTGGAGATAAATTGGATTTAAAATTTTATTTTTAAGTTAATAAGAGTTTTTTCTAATTATATTAAATATTCATTTTGATTTGAAAATGATATTTTGAAATTAATATAATAAATTTTTCAAAGGCTAATTAAAAATAAAATTCCAATATATTTGTTCATATGTAATTAAATTTTAAAACCATTTTTCTTAAAAAGATTATATAAATAATTAATAAAGAAAATATATTTATTTAAATAGGAAATATGATATAAAGTTATATTTTAAATATTATCTGTAGTGTTTAAAATATATTACATAAATTATAATAGCATAAAGGGTTAAAACACAATTTTTAAATTAATTAAGATAACGGATTTAAACACAATTTTAATTACATATGACATTTGTAAAAAAGTAACAATATATAATAACATGTGTAAAGAAGAAGAATTTTTTTACAAGTGTTAATTTATTATAACAAGTGGCATTTATTTTTTTAAAATGAATTAAAATTTTATATATTGAAGAGTAAAACTAAATTACATTCATTTTCTCATATCTTCAACATCAAGCCTGTGAATTCAAAAGCAAAAGAATATGAAAAAAACTGAAACCAAAAGGAAAAAAATATATACAAATCAAAGAAGAAAAAATCAAAAATTCAAAATTCTTCAAGCCTGGAAATTATTAAAGATGAAATCAAAACCTGGACAGCAAACAAGCGTCACGATTCAAATTTAAGTTGCAAATCAATTTACAAGCCTGGGAACAAGAATCAAACATTATGAACAAATTCAAAGCTTAAGCCCAAATCATCATTTCAAGTTTCAAGCTTCCTGTTCTATGCTCTGTCAAACTACAGGTAAGCAAACTCACCTATATCCTTTGATATTATAATTGATGCTTAAAGTATTTTATGGAAATGTTAGGTTGATATGCTTGCATGTCTGTGTGAATGTGTGTGTGTATCTGTGTACAGGTATTTACTCTGTTAACAGAGTTAAAAATAACATCTTGTAAAATTCATGTCTTTCTTTCAAAATAGAGTTAAATTTGGTTTCTATAAAAAATTGTTTGTAACATCATAAATTCTTTTTTAAAAATAATTCTGAATGGAAATGTTAAGAAATGTTTAGGAAATTGGATATTGCAGTGGTAATTTAAATTCAAGTAAAAAATCAATAATTTTTGTTTTGTTTTTTGACTTTACAAATAGTTTCGTAAAGAGAAAGCATGAATTCAGGTAATCGTTTCATAATTTTTAGGCTAATATTTGTTGAGATATCTTGTGTTGAACGGAATTTGGATTTCGTTTAATTACTGGCGATCGGCAAGATTATATGCGTCGTGGTCAAGGGCGGAAGAAGATGACGTGTAAGAGAGCAAGGGAAAAATGTTTTCTTAATTTTTAATTCATCATGGATGATGAACGAGGGCGATCTAGGGTTTAAAACTGGTCAACGTCGGAATTTGCATTGCTGTGTCGTCGTCAAAGCGATTCAGGTCATCGGAACTTGGGGGATTGTTGCGTCACCGTATGGTGAAGCTGTGGACGAGATGGCGAGGATTCAGGTGGTCTTGGTCGGCGAAGCGAGTCGAACTTTATGACCGAAGTTGGTTCCAGTTGGTGCTGTCGTGCTCGATTTTAAGCCACGGCAAGATTGAGCGAATTGGTTGGTCAGGTTTGTCGATGAGTTCATTTGCATCTTGATGACGGTCTTAGCAATGGTCGAAGGTGACCAGAATGGTCGCGCACGTGCACGCGTGAAGTTGTGCATCTGGAGGTGGTATTGGTTTTGGGGAAGACGAAGATACGCTCAGGTTCGTGCTCGAGTAATTCGCGTGAGTATCTCGAAGCTGATGAAGATTGGGTGAAACCCGAAGTAACTTTCGGGAAAGTCAGGCAATGGCCCGGGTTTGAGTGTTTTTGTATAAAACAGTTTTAAATTTTAAATTTTAAACAAGTTTTACAAAGTTTAATCAAGTTTTAACAAATTTTGTTAAACAAATTCTTTTCTACAATATGTGTTTATTTTTCCATTAAGTAAATGTTTTAAATATAAATTATTTTAAAATTTATTAAGTTTAAAATGTGTTTTCAATATATTTAAAAATAACCTTTGATATTTAAAGCAATTAATTTAAGATGAAGGGATTATCTTTTGATTTGATTAAAGCCTTAAGTGATTAAAATATTAATTACTTGATTTAAGTTATTAAAGATAATTATTTAATGTAAGAAAATTTTAAGGATAATTACTTAATTAAAGATTGATTAAAGTTAATTAATTTCATAATTAAGGATAATTAATTAATTAGAAGATTAATTAATTTAAGTAATTAGAGGTAATTAACTACTTAAAGATAATTACTTAATTAAAAGTAATTAATTAATGGTTAAAGTTAATTAAGTAATTAGGGATAATTACTTATTATAATTAATTAAGGATAATTAATTTGTATCAATCATTAATTAATCTGAGGATAATTAATTAATTAAAGATTTATTTAATGAAAGTGACTAGGGATAATCACCTATTGTAATTAATTAAGGACAATTAATTAAATGGTAATTAATTAACGGTTAATTTATTAATTAATTAAATTAAAGGATAATTAAATAATTAAGATTTAATTATTTAATGATTAAAGGTTGTTTAATTATTAATTAAAAGTTGATTAATTTATTTTAAAGGTTATAATGATTAAAGGTTAATTAATTAAGATGGTTTGTAATTAAGTAATATTAATTAACCAAGATTAATAATTTATTCATAAGTGATTAATTTGATTTAATTTAATCGGATGAATAATTAATCTTACTTATGGATGTTTGAATGAAATGGTTTGAATTGTTTGATATCCCTGATGTATGATGCTTTGTGATATGAGTTATTTTGATTCGAGCTGTGATGAATGTAATTTATTTTATATGTGATGAATGTATATTATTTATCTATTGCTCTGTGAATGGAAGATAAGTGTTATAGTAATATACCGCTTATCGATATTGATATGCTTGAATCTATGATGATTGATGATGTTGCACTATTGTGTGAAACCCCTAAACTACACTATACACACACAAATATGGATTGCATGAGGAAATTGGTTAAGTCATAGATTTTTGAAATGACTTTTGAATCCAAATGGTTTTGGAAATGGAATTGGGTTAAATATGAAAAGTTTTGAAAAGGAGTTTTAAGGATAAAAGTTATTTTGAATAACTTGATAAAGTTTTGAAATTTAAAAAATTCGAATTGAATTTGAATTCAAGATTTGAATTATGGTTTAACAAGTTATATAATGTATTTATATGGGTTTTAAACATTTTAAAAGTATTGTTTTGGGAATTTGAATTTATTCCAAGTTTTATACTTGAAGGGATTTAACTTTTGCAAATGTAATCGGATTTTTCCGAAACGAAAAGGATTGTTTTCCAAATAATAATAGCTTTCATATAAAGAAAGGATTTCCAATTTATGTTGAAAAGATTTCAAATTTGAAATAGAATTGTTTTGAAAGCTATGAATGAATCTTTGTGAAAGATTGTTGAACTTTGTTTTGAAATTAAAGAGGATCTTTAAGGTGTATCTTTTGTATAAAAGATTTGGAATGGAAATTGTTTTGAAAGCCGTGAATGAATCTTTGTGAAAGATTGGTGAACTTTGTGAAGTAATTCTTTTTGTTTAAAGATTTGAAAATGGTAATAGGTTTAAACCATTTGAGAGAAAGGTTTTAGATAACAAGTTGTGACTTAACTGAGACCCATATATCCATATGTTTTTAAATATTGCGCTCATTATTCGGTTTAGCCGGGAGAGGACCTTGTGTCATATAACACATTCCGAATAATGATACGACCATATGGATAGCATTTGAATACTGGTGGTGAAGACCGGGTATTTTCGAAAACGAAAGGATTACCCATCGAATGACTCTACACTGAGTAGCTAGAACAGATATCTCCATATGTGATGGGGAGTCCGATCGGAATTGTGAATACCCGGATTACAAGGGCTTCTTTGTGAAGTGCCTTCGGTTCTATTCGAACCCGGTACAGACTTGTTTGGATGTGTGTCTGACGTGATACTTTAAGATGTAAAGCTGGTTTCTATCAAATATATTTTTGTTTGGTGGCGGAGAATTTATTCTGTTAGCTTAACACCCTTCTCTGAGACGTTCGAGCTCGGAGGTTATATAGTTGATGGTTACTAGTGATACATTCTCAATTTGGTAATGTGGCATACGAAGTGCTGCTGATCATTTGTTGATTGAAGCATGGATTTTGTGAAAAGCGTAGCTTTGTGGACGAGACTGCATCAGGACCTCACAACCCAAAAATGGTCGAAACAGGAAAGATGCAGCAAGGTTATTTGGGGTCGCGCCCCTAGAGTATGTCCATTTCTTCTGAAAAAGGGTGGTATCATGGTATGGAGCCTAGATACTAAACTCATGTGGACACCGCAAACTTATTATTTTGTGGTTGCTTTGTGGTTAAGGATCCTCGAATAAAGGTCGCTAACGACCGTAAATGGCGTACTTGTAGGTGTTATTTCCGGGCAGAGGTAACCCGACCTTGTGTTGGCAGAGAGCTAGGTAAGTTCTCGGGGCATCCCTCTAGAGAGGTACCCATGTGGCAATAGGAATTTACTTAGCCTGACCATTTGTTGGAAATCCAGTCACCAATACACGCCCCTTTACGATTGCAGTTGTATAACATGCCACCTCAGGTGGTAGCTATAGCAGACATAATATAATGGTACCTATGCTGGCTAAGATTAATATTATACTTTTGAAAAGTTTTCTGCACTATGCATTAATAATAATATAAAAAAGGATTTTGCATAGTAAGCATGTTTGACTATCATAAGGAGAAATCTCCACCAATTATGCGCTTGCATTGTGTGTGTGCGGGGAGGCCTTATGGTAGTTTCATTTTCCAAAAAAGCATTACGGATTTCATTTTAATTTCTTTTGTTCAAACCAAATGTTTTTGTATGCTCACACCAGTCCCATGACTGACCTGGAGTTTATTGTTCCCTTTCTAAACTCTGGGTTCCCATAATTTTTCCACACGGGCAGTCCAGTGTCAAATGAGCCGTAGATTTTGAAGCTTAGTAGAACATAGATCTAGAAGTTCATGGTTTTGGAGCTTTTGGTTTGGAGATCTTTTGAAGCCTTTTGGATTTGAAGGTCTTTGGAAGACCTTAGCAAAGTTACAGTATTGGATTTTCTTAAAGACTTTGCAAATGTTGATATATCTCCACTATGGTGTTGTGTTGTATATATTCTCTAATAGTGTCGAGTTGTTGTTATCCATTGATGTAACTAACATTGTCCGTATTGTATATGATAAAATCATCCTTTGTTTTTGTTATGTTGTATGTCATTTAATGTTGTTACAAGCTCTGGCGATACGGATTTCAATGTCGATTGTCAGGCATCGAGTCCGGGTCATCAAAAGTCTATGAAATACTATACATAATAACTACTAAAAAATGCCAAGGTTGATCTCCCTGAATCATTTATAGTAAGGTTTATAAATTCTACACTCCCCCATTCTTGGAATGACTATAAGAAAAAAAATTAAAGCATGTAGAGATGGACTATGATTTAGAAAGTTTACAATATCACCTTCGCATAGAAGAGGATTCAAGCCAAAGAATGAGACACGATTCAAAAATAGACATCCTGTTGATGCCAAAAATGGGCATCGACACCCAATATAATCTAGTAGATACTAAATGAAGAATGAAATTAAAATCGAGCAAAAATCATAAATGAACACATAGATTTTTATAGTGGTTTAGCAATTTTGACCTATGTCCACTTTATATTTTTAATTATCTTGCACTTGATTATGATTATAAGAATGTTTGGATCAGTTGGGATTCATTAGTACAAGAATGAAGAATAAAAATGAAAGAGTCATGGCAGCCGAAAGAACGATCCTTTTTTTGATGACGTGCCTTCTGTATTTATAAGGGAAAGTGTGCATGGATCGAACTGAAATTTTGGCAGAAGAACCTCCAGGCTAAGACGATACCACATAAGAGTTTTAAGGCCCATTGGGGCCCATAATAGGGATCAGACTGACCCCTATTTTGATGTCCAAATGGAGTGCAATCCCTTAAGTTGGTTTTCCATGATGTCAGCTACTTACCCTCCAAATTTCGTGCCATTCCGACTTAGCGTTGGTGAGGTATCGCGTATTCCGTGAAGTTATGTTGCACGCATTCTGATTTCAGCCGATCCCTCTTGAGGGATAGGGGTCGATCCCTCCAATCTCCTCTGATTGGGTTTCAATCCTAGGGTAGGACTGCTAGGGTCACTACATCTTGCTCACAAAATTTTAGATACATTGGACTTATGGATTTTAAAATATTGATCATTTTCCATTGAGTTGCACTTGTTTGGCTGAAATATGCCGATCCCTTCTGTACGATCCGGTTTATACCGATTACTTTTATATCGATCCCTTTTATATCGATCCCTTTTATACGATCCCTTTCTTAAGTGAAGTAATTTGTCCATAACTTAAGCATACAAACTCCAAATGAATTGAGAGTTGAAATATAGACTCATGGGGCCTTCCTTGTCACTCTATATCCATATCACCCAATTGGGACAATAATTGAGAATATATATCGATCCCCTAGGGAAAAGGATAGACTTCGATCCCCTCCATAGGAAAGGTATTATTCTATACGTAGAATATTCTAAAGAATCTATCTCTTTGTCTCCGTTGATCGTCGTTTCATATTATTGCTTGCACTTGATATTTGGACATCACAATCATCGCTTCGGGAAATTGGCCTTGATGAAAGTCGAGCCTAACTTGTCCAGTCAGTCTGAATACAGATGGACCAAAAGGCCGGATAACATTTGCCCTGCAAAGTACGTCTTGTTGGGTATATGACGTGCTTTGAATTGATGTCAAGTTAAGGTCGTCGGAGAGGATTCCACTCAGTGTTTTGAATGGTTGCTATCCTTCCATTACTTTTGAGCTGCTTCGTGGAGAGTCGAATCTCTCACTGTTCGTTGTGTGTGATGCTTGGTCGTTATCAAACAATGTAAGTTCTGAAGTAGAATCTATCGATAATCGCCTACACTCAGATCCATTGAGCTGATTAGTCGAGTTAGCATGCCTTAGCTATCTGATCTAATTCTTCCTCTGTTTTCCCTCTTGAGAATCCAATTTCTATCGATTTCAAGAAATTGAATTTTCAGGACGTACACGTGCATGTTTAGGTATATGTTTTTGTTGTTGGCTCCCGAATGTGTTCATATGCTCATGCCAATTTAGTGGAATGTAATTCAATCATTTGCAACTTATTTGTCCATCGATCCTTCTCGCTCCAAATATTTGTGGACACAGGATGAAGGGATTAGAGAATTTGAGACGCTGATGACGATTGATTATGGGTTTGATGCATATTGGTCGGGCTTGAGGTTGAATATGGCATGTTTCATTTGATCGCCTAGGATATGAATAAGGGGCGGTTTCGATCAATTACAGGCACGGTTGGTCTTGGATATTGATGGAAAAAGGAATGGTGTTTCTTCAAAAATGATTTTTTTGTGTAGGACTTCTCTCACTATACGTTTGATTTTGTCATGGGCAATTCATCGACGGGAGAACAGATAAACCCTTCCTGTACGTGATTCCTTCTCGGATGATGTAGCATGAAGCTTTGTAGTGGAGCTATCGTTTTTTCATTCCTCCCTTTGGGAAGGAATCCCCATTATAGATAGTCTTTCATAGGATTCATCCGTGACTCCTTGTCCAACTCCATCTCCAAGATTCGGTTGATCTCAATCTGATCAATACTTAGAGCATTAAGTACTATACTAGGACTAAGTCCATTTGCTGTGCATTCCCTGAATCGGCATACTACGAACTGAGGATCGCAAAAGATCTGCAAGTTTTGTGCTCTCGGTTCTTTAAAAAGCTTGAGCTAGGCAATCAACGCTTTATATTCAGCTTCATTATTTATCATAGGAAAATTGAGTTTCAAGGCATAGCAGATCGATCATTCTTTAGGAGTCTCTAACGCAACTCCAGCATCAGAACATCGGTCGTTAGATGTTGCACCCATGTACATCTCCCACCAAATGGTTGGTTCTACACTGCCCCCCGGAGAGTCGTCTGGTGCAGTAAATTCAACTATGAAGTCTGCCAAATGTTTTTCCCTGGATAGCTCTCCAGGGGAGATAAGTGATGTCAAATTGGCTCAATTAAATGTTCCACACAAGTACTCTTTTAGATGTCTTAGGTCGCTGTATGACCTGTCGTAACGGCTGGTCGATATAGACGTTAATGGTTGAGCCTGTCAATCGCTTGCTTACATAATATACAGATCTTTGGATCTAATTCTCTTCCCACAGCATTACGGTGCTTATGGCATGTAGCGACAAGGCTAAATAGATGTATAAATCTTTGTGATCCAATGGGTTGGATAGGATAAAAGGTCTCTCTAAATGATCTACCAAAGCTTGAAGCACGTCAACATAGTTCTATATCCATTCAAAGTTTATTTTCTGTCTCCTAATTAGCTGAAGAAGAAAGTACACTTGTCATGGTCTGGAGATGAATCAACTTAGGGCGATGACCTTCCTATTTAGGCTCTGCACCTGCTTGATTGTCTTCAGTACATAAATGTCTCTGATTACCTGAATCTTCTTAGAACTGTCTTCAATTCCGCCAGAGTTGAACATTAAACCATGGAACTTCCCTGACGCAGCATTGAAAGAGCATTTCAAGGGACAGAGTTTCATTCCATATCTTTATATAAAGCTAAATATCTGCCATCGATGTGGTTATTTGATTTCCATGACTTGACGAGCATATTATTCACATACCTCCATTGACCGTCCAATCTAGTCTGTGAACATCCAGTTGACCAAACTCTAGTAAGTAGCACTAGCATTCTTCAATCTGAATGCATTACAACAAAACAATATAGTCCTAGATCGTAATGAAGTTAGTGTGTTCCAAGTGGGGATGTGCATCAGGATCTATTTGCATTTGGAGTACCCATCCATGAGTGAAAGTTGTTCATGTCCAAAAGTCGAGTCTACCAACTGGCCGATCTTTGGAAGTGGAAAGTTGTCCTTTAGGATCATCTTGTTTACGTTTGAATAATCAACACATATCGGCCACTTTTCATTTTTTTCTCTCATAATTACATGATTGGATACTCATTTTGGGAAGAGGGCATCGTGGGTAAGACTATTTCTTTGAGTTTGAATCTGCTTGTGAATTTGAGTAACGAGCTTTCCCTTTAATATCCTCTTGATCTGTTGCTCATCATTCGGGTTGAAGCGATGGTCAGTTTCCCATGAGCTTAGGCATTGATTTAATGATTCTATCTCTAGGAATCCATTCGGTCGTAGCCTTGACTTGTTATAAAAGCTGGGCATGAGTTACAATATTGAGCTATTGTAGTCATTTTTTGGATGATCACACTTCTGCCCCCCCAGTCTTGGGTTGGTAGACATACTGCATGGATGGTCGAGTCTCATCCCAGTCGTGTTATATTTCCACCTAAGCTTCGAATACTTAGAATTGATTGATGAATGATTGATAAACACTAACCTTATTTCTCGCTCGTGCCCTCAAGTCTAGGGAATACGTCGATAAGTGGAAAGGCAAGCCATGTTCACTTTAGTTCTGTAATCTTTACCATCGAACTATGCGACCGAGTTAATTAATGGAAGGTTGAGTTGCGCCTACCATGGATTGTATTTTGGTTTTTCCTTTCAGAGGAATACTTCGATGCTTCTTTAGATTTTGGGTATGAGCTGGATACTAGATGGTCAATCACGTCCACTTTTGGTGAAGATGTCGCCATACTCTAAGCAGGACCTAGGAATTGATCGTTAAGCCACATCCAATCTATGATTAATGCTCCTTTTGTCAGACCAAGGGCAAGGATTAGTGTGTAGACAGTCGATCATGTCCATTTCGTATTGCTCTTCTATTCGGATCATGGTAAGAGTCAGCGAATGAACGGTCGCACCACATTCATTCAGAGCTGGATAGTTAGTCACATCCATTTTGAATCATATTTTCCCATTAGATCCAGGGACAAAGTTGGCCCAGGTGTAGTCGGATCATGCTCATCCTGTTTCAAACTCCTCTTGATGGATCAAAGGAGGGTGTTGGAGAATGAATGGTCAAGTCACACTCATTCATTATTTATTCTCCTACCACGCTCTGGTGATCAAATTTATTCGAAGGATGTTTGCACAATTGTTTGTGTTTGGTGTGAATCGATGTTGACCGTTGACTTAGCGACACGATATAGAAAACTCGGATCACATTATCTATCGATCCGGTGGTATAGTATAAAAAGTCTAGATCGATATTGCACATCGATCATGCGGTACGATATTGTCAATCACTAGTAAATTGGAATGTCGTTCTGATTGGTTTTGTACTAAAGCCTCCTTACAGTAGTTTCCTTAAGTCATAAAGAACAACGATTCGGTGTTATTATAAGCTGTCGTATTCAACTTTTAGTGGTTTGTACTCCTGCCCCTTTTTTCGGGTCGGTGGAGTTAGTTCGTGGATGGGCGAACCTCATCCATAGTATCTTCTGTCGAGTTTAGGTCAGAGTTGGCTAATAAATGGTCAATTGCATTCTTTTTTTTGCTTATGCTTCGATGCAAACTCTCGGGATCGAAGTTAATTGATGGGCGATTAATGTAATGACCCTGACTCGACCTTTGAAAATCGACATCCAAATACTTTACCCGTATTCAAATGCCGCAGATTCAAACGTTGAGTCTGGTTCGCCGGAGCTTATAACAACATTAGGCTATAACAACACAGTGGAAACAAAATAATAATTTTATTGATATACAATATTTGATACAACAGTGATACAAATGAAATGATCAACGCTATCAGAGATAGATACAATAGCGGAAATAATAAGACAGCGACAGCAGTGGAGAACAACATCCCCAATGCCAAGCTCCAAAGATCCCAAACCAAAAGCTCGAACCACCATTATGCTGAAGTGAAACACAATGAGATCGCAAATCCACAGACTGAAGGCTATTGAATCTATATCTACAATCTGACTATCTGACAACCTGACTCTAGGCTGCCCGTGTGGAAAATTGTGGGCATCCAGAATTTAGAAAGGGAACAATAAACTCCAGATAAGTCATGGGACCGGTGTGAGCAAAGAAAAATAGTTGTTCGAACAAAAACAATTTACAAAAAGAAATCCATTATGCTTTTTGGAAAAATGAAACTACCATAAGGCCTCTCGGTACACACACAATGAAATCGCACAATTGGAGGTGATTTGTCCTTATGACAGTCAAACTTGCTTGATACGCAAAATCCTTTTGATATTATTATTAGTGTACAGTGGAGAAAACATTTGCAAGTGTAACATTAATCTTAGCCAGCATACGTACCATTATAGTATGCCTACTATAGCTACCATGTTAAACGGCAGTTCTACAACTAAAATCGTGCAGGGTGCGTATTGGATGATTGGATTTCCAACATATGATCAGGCTAAGGAACTTCCTCACCGAATGGGTACGCCTCTGGAGGGACGCCCAAGAGAACCTAACCGGCTCTCTGCCAACACAAGGCTAGGTTACCTCTGTAACTAGGTAACTAATGACTTGAGTATGCCATTCCCCGGTCGTAACCAACCTTTTTCGAGCGCTCAACACCAACAAATTCCAACAACAACATAAGTTAAGTATCTGGGCTCTATACCATGATACCACTTTTTATCTAGAAGGAAATGCACATACCCTAAAGGGCGCGACCCTTATAACCTTGCTGCATTCTTACTGTTTCGACCATTTTCGGGTTGTGAGGTTCGACGAAGTCTCATCCACAAAGCTATGCTTTTTACAAAAGTGATTCTTTAATCAGCAAATGATCAGTAGCACTTAGCATGCCATATTACCAAATTGGGAGTATATCACTAATAACCATCAATTACATAACCTCTGAGCTCGTATGTCTCAAAGAAGGGTGTTAAGCTAAGAGAATAAAATCTCCGCCACTAAACAGAAATGTATTTGATAGAAATCAGCTTTATATGTCAAAGTGTAATGTCAGACATACAACCATACAAGTTCATCCTGGATCTGAATGGAACCGAAGGCACTTCAAAGAAGCCCTTGCAAATTCGAAATATTCACTAACCACGTCTGGACTCCCCATCACATAGGGTAATCAAAATCTCTATACCTGGGCCATTCGGTGCAGAGACATTCGACAGGTAATCCTTTCATTTTCGAAAATACCTGATCTTCACCACCTTCTTCAAATGCTATCCATTTCGTCGTTTTATGACACAAGGTCCTCTCCCGGCTAAACTGACTAATAAGCGCTTATTTTAAAAAAGCATATGGATAAATTAGGATCTTAGTTAAGTCACAACTTTTAACCCTTGTTTCCCAAAACCTTTCATTTTGAAAGGTTTAAACAATTTTTCCACTTTTAATCTTTTAAATAAAAGATTCACCCTTAAAGATCATCTTTAATTTGAAAACAAGGTTCACCAAATCTTTAACAAAGATTCATTCATAGCTTTCAAAACTATTTCCATTTTGATTCACCCATAACTTGAAACCTTTTCGACAAAAACTGAGAATTCTTCCTTTATATGAAAGTTATTATCATTTGAAAACAAATGTTTTTCGTTTCGGGAATATCCGATTAAATATGCACAAGTTACAGGCCTTAAAGTAGAAACTTGGGTTAAATTTAAATTCCCAAAATAATTCACTTAAAATACTTCAAAAATGGTTTAAAATCCATATATATACAATTTATGACCTGTTTAGCCCTTGAAACCATAGTTTTCAAATATATATGGATATAGAATTCAACTTCAAAATCTTGAATTCAAATTAAAATCAAATTATTTTTAATTCCAAAGCTTCTTTTTCAAAAGCTTTTCAAATCACTTCCAAACCATTTTGGATTCCAAATTCAACTTTTAAATCATTTTAAATTCAAAAACCCATGACTTAACCAATCTCCCATGAAATCCATATTTTTGTGTGTATGGTGTAGTCCAGAGGTTTTTAAACACAACAATAACATATCACAACCATCATCAATTCAAGCACAATAATATCGATAAGCGGTATAATACTATAATGCTTATCTTTCATTCACAGATAAATATATAAGTCCATCACAGATAAATAAATCATAGTTCACAGCTCAATCCACACAATTCATATCATAGAATATCACACATCGGAGATATCAAGCCGTTTAAAGCATTCAATATAATCTAATCATCCATAAGCAAGATAAATTAATCACCTGATATAATTAATTTAATTAACTCAAAATTAGTAATCTAATCATCCATAAGCAAGATAATTAGTCACATGATATAATTAATTTAGTTAACTCAAAATTAATTGTCACCTAAACTTGATTAATTAATATTAATTAATTATAAGCTATTATAATTAATTATCCTTTAATCATTTATTAATTAATCTTTAATAATAAATTAATTAACCTTTAATTGTTAATAACCTTAATTATTAATTAATTTACCTTAATTAATTAATAAATCAACCTTTAATCATTAAATAATTAACCTTTAATTATTTAATTATTCTTTAATTAACTATCCTTAATTAATTACATTAATTAATCATCCCTTAATTAATTAATTAATCATCCTCTAAATATTAATTAATCACATAAATTAATTAATCTTAAATTATTAATTAATTAACCTTTAACTAATCAAACAATTAACCTTTAATTATTTCCATTAAGTGATTACCTTTTAAGGGATTAATTATCCTTTAATAAATCACACTAAGTAATTATCCCATAATTACATTAAGTAATAATCTTTTATTAATTACATTAAGTAATTATACTTAATTAATTTCATTAAGTAATTATTCTTTAATTACTTATTATTAATTAATCATCTTTAATTTAGTAAGTATCCTTTACTCATACCAAATTATTAACCCTTGATTAGTTAGTTACCCTTCGATTAATTATGTTAATAAATCAACCTCAAATTAATCACATTAATTAATTAATCACATTAATTAATTATCCTTTAAGCAAGTAATTAATCCTTTAATTAATTACATTAAGTAACTATTCCTTTAATTACTTCCATTAAGTAAATACACTTTATTAATTACCTTAAGTAATTACCCTTTTAAATAATCACAACAATTAACTAACCTTAATTATTTTCATTAATTAGCCCTTTAATTACTTACAATGAAGCAATTATACTTTAATTAATTACACCAAGTAATTATCCTCTCATAAATCAAGACTTTAATCAACTAAAGATATCCCTTTATCTTAATCGATTTACTTAATTAAATCATTTAAATCTTATTGAAACTTAATGCTTGAAATCATTTTATACAAAACATTGATTTAATTAAAGCTTAATATACTTACCTAAATTATTTTTTAATTACATCATCACATTTTCAAAAACACTTGTTAATTTAATTAATTAACCAATATACAATTATTTAATTCATAAACACTTTATTTTAACCTTTAAAAATTAAACTTCTAAAATTGTTTTAAAAAACTTATTTAAATAAATTTACTTTGGAAAACTTGTACATTTCATACTTGATCATGTCCTCTTTAAAATTAAAACCTGGTTAACTTAACGATAAAACAACCCGAGCTAAATGTGCAAAATTCCCGAGCCCATTTCAGTTTTTCCTGAGCAATTCCCACATCTCTCGCTTTCTTTACTTCTTCGAGATAAATCATAAAAGACTTCGAGTAAAAACCCGAGCAACCTTCGTATTCTTGATCACAAACAAAACCAGACCACGCCATGCACTCGTGCACGTGTACAAATGCTCCGACTGTCTCCGATCAAACTCGCCTCCTTTTACAAGTCCACAACGACCCACCCTAGCCTCCCAACCACCCAAAATCACCAATCTTGCCGAAACCTAAAATCGAGCAAGTTCGATTCCGCTGGACCCAAATTCGAACAACAGAACTCCCCTATGCCATCACCTCTGACAATCTGGAGCCACGCTAGTTAAACCAGAGCCACTCCACACCCTCATGCATCGATTCACCCTAGACCGGTCCACTCCAGTTCCACGAAGATGACGCAGTTTTGCCAAGAAATAAGTTCGACAAAAACCGAGTTTAAACCCTAAAACAATCTCACCTGACCACCATGATCATCTGAAAAATTTACGAGCATTTTTCCATGAATCCCCATCACCCGCGCTACCTCCAGCCATGAACCACGACCTCCTTACATCGTCGATGACCAGCAATTGCCAAAAGTCCCAATTCCGTTCAACCTCGTCTTTCTCAATCTATAGATCACTAAAAATTCTGATTTTACTTCTAAAAATCATGATTTTCAAAGAGGTGATGGATGGTATAGATGAATCAAGGAAATTAGACATTCGAATTTTGACATGGTTTGAATTTGTACTCTATATCTTCTTTCCAGTCTAATTTTTCTTCATTGTTAACTTAAAAATATTTTTAGAAGTTAGATCTTGATTATAAAAATGTAATTCGCTTAGACATCAAAGCCCATAGATGATTAGAGGGAAAGATTTGGATTTTTTAAACAGGTTTTAAAACCTGGAACTTAGAACAAAGAGATATCCATACATGCACACATATATTCTTCATACACATATACAATGAATTATATTTACATCATCATGCAGGCATATTTCATATTACTCTTCACAGATTATCACATGCTAACTCAAGATATAGCAAATTAAAGAGTTTACTCACCAAAATTTAAAGACAGAGAAGCCTAGGAAAATGCTTAAACCTGGAACTGTTTTGACTTTGAACTAGAGATAATTTGTTTGATCTGTACTTGATTGATATTGAACTGAATCTTTGCTCTTGAATCGGGTTGAAGTTATTGATGTTTGATTCCTGAATTTGCCTTGCCTTAGCTTGAAACAAGTTTTGATTTTGTTCTTGAAAACTTGATTTTTTAGTTGAATCTGAAGCTTGATGTTAATCTGCTACTTGATTTCTGGTTTGAGTTTGTTTTAACTTGACTTTACTTTGCTTAGCTCTGGTTTGAAGATTTGTAACAGATTTTAATTTTATTTTTCTAAATTTTCAAAAGAAAGAAGGATTTGGAAATGAGAATGAAGAAATGTTGAACTGTATATAGATTTCTTCTTATAGCCTTTTATTAGTTTTCAAATTAAAATAAAATTACTTGTCACTTATATTCCTAAGCTTACACTTGTTCAATCTTATGTTACATGGTTTACATTTGTTAAATTCATTTTAAAATCTTTACACTTGTCTTTTGCATGGTTAATTAATGTTTAAATATATATTATATTTTTTAATTTAGATAAATCCATTTCCTTTTACATATATATTTATATAACATAAATGAACATATATATATATATTACAGGTAATTAGGCACAAGGAAGAAGTTGCAAAAAAATTTAGTCTCAGGAACAAAAAGTTTGCTTTTTAGTTTGAAGGACACTTTTTAGTGTAAACTGAAAATGATAGTTACAACTATCATTCTGTGAATTACACTAAAAAGTGTCCTTCAACCTAAAAAACTAACTTCTTGTCTCTGAGACTAAATTTTTCTCTAACTTTTTCCTTGAGCCTAAAAATCCCTATATATTATATATATATTAGTTTTCAAAATATAGATTTTAACTTTCAAATCACAATGTATATATACATACATATATATATATATATATATTCTTAAAATTAGAAAACAAATTTTTATTAATTTTAATATATAGAGTTTCAAATCCAATTTATTTTTAAAATATTTATCTTTGAATTTCAAATCCAAATTCTATTTATAATCAATTTATATACATATATATAAATAAACAAATGAATATCTTATTTAATTTGGAAAAATTCAAATTAATACACAATTCAATTTAAAAGTTTATATAAATTACCAATTTAAATTTGACTTAAAAACGGGATCGTTACAATTAATCACACTCATTTGGTGCCTATACTCTAGTCCACGCTCAATGGATTTAGAGTTATTATAGAAAATGGTCGAACCGCGTTTTCCTGGGTCAATTCCTTTGCCTCCAGTGAAGGGCAAAAGTCAACAAGTGGTTGGTCATATCATGACTACTTTAATTTCAAGTTTCTCCTATTGAATCATGGGGAGGAGTTGATTAGCAGATGGTCGAGTCACATCTATCATGTGTTTTATACTCGGCCCATTGTATCATAGGCTATGGATGAACGGTCGAACCACATTCAATTTTCATCACCACTCTTGTCCACTCTCTAGGGACTAGAGTTTTTCAATGGGTTGTTTTTCGTGCCTGTTAGGTGTTTATACTTCAACTCACATTCTGGGAGCTAGATTTATCGATGGACGGTCGAACCGCGTCTAGCTTTTCGACATATGCTCCACTGTCGGACCGAGAGTGAGAGAAAGTGAGCGGATGGTCAAACCGCGTCCACTTGGTAAATTTATAATCCCTCCGCCATGGCATATATTGGAGTTAGCGAATGAATGATCACGTCGCGTCTACTTTATATCGGATGGTCGGGTCACTTCCAATTTTATTGTTTATACTATAGGCCATTCTTAGTGAACTGTGTTTATTGACGGATGGTCGGATCGTGCCCGTTTAGAGTTATACTTGAGTTCACGCTCTAGGCACTAGAATTGGCCGATGGGTGGTTAAATACACCCATTTGGTGTTTATACTCTAGTCCACACTCTGGGACCAGAGTTAATCGTTGGGTGGTCAGTCACACCCATCTGGTATTTATACTCCAGTCTGCACTCTAGGTACTAAAGTTGGTCGATGGATGATCAGTCACCCATTTGGTGTTTATATTCCAGTCCACGCTCTAAAGTCCAGAGTTGGTCGATGGATAGTCGTACCGCATCTATTATGTTGGTGTTCATACTTCGGTCCACATTCTAGGGACCGAAGTTTGTCAATGAGTGGTCAGTCACACTCGTTTTTGATTCATACTCCAGTTTTCAAGTCGAGGTAAGAATTTTTGAATGAACGGTCGAACAACATTCATCCATGGAATGGAATTTTGCCTCCAGCATCAATGAAAAAACATGACAAATGGACAATCGATTCATGTCCGCTTAGTGATTGTAGCTCCTCCAATCAATTTGAGGAAGAGAGTAAGTGACAGATGGCTAGATAACATCCATGCCTGTGTTGGATGGTCAAGTCTCATCCAATTTGTTTAGTACTCCTCCCAGCTAGTCGAGGGATAGAGTTGTAGGGTGGATGATCAAATCACATCGACCTCAAGCGTGATCTTGTCCACATGTTGAGGGCGATGGTTAATGAGTAGGAAGTTAGTCATGCCTACTTTAGGTCAAGCTTCCGAGCTGCTCCATGTGTCCAGAGTAGAAGTCAATGTGTAGACAATCAAATCACATCCACTTTAGTTGGATCCTGGCATCATTGAGCTTCGGAAGATGCATATGTATTTTGGCAAACTTCAAATATGAGCTAGGGAGTGGATGATCAGGTCACATCTGCTCTAAGTTTTTATTTGGTCTCAAAGTGAAGTTTGGAGGTTGATGAATGGACGTCCAGTCATGTCCACATTACATTGGAGTTTGTCCTTGCCAAGCTCTCAGCAAGGCATTGATGCATTGTCAAGACTGAAGCACAAAATAAGAAGTGGATGGTCAAGTCACGCCAACTTTCCATTTCAAGTTCTTGCCCCGAGTCAACAACATATGATAGCCGATGTGCAGTTGAATTACGATCATCATGATGATACTACAAAGGTCTGATCATCGTTCCACGGAAGTCAATTGGCACCTAACTATTGGTACCTAGTCACCCGCATCATTCGTAAGTAGTTTAAGTCAAATTGGTTGTAAGTCACAACGTAATTGAAATTGAAATAAATCTTATTGATAAGTGAAGCATCGTCATTGCTCGCTATTCCATTTCGCCCCAGTCCTCTTCAGCTAAAAGTCGACCGTATGTGGTCCAATTGATAATCAAAGTTCTTTATTGACCGGTATCGGATGTTCCCTACCTGCCATTCTATGGGGCTTGCACATGTTATTGAAGCTTTCCTTTCCGAATCTACTTTCTGATGACATCTCGGAGGTGTCCGCAATCGCTGGTGTTATTACTGTACGTATCTTGAAATATATAACATTTCCCAAATTTCTTCTATGTTTTGATGGACTCCCTCGAGGCTTGTTTCCATTGCTGCTTCGAGTTGTGACTCTCCAAGTATATTTTTTCGATTGAATTGTTCAAAGTAGTATATCAGTCGAATTTTAGGATTCTGGGTTGTCTACTAGAATTCAAGTCCTCATTTAGGGCATCATCGTTGCTCTTATTTTGAACCCCTCAGGCCATCAAGCCTGCATTGTTTCCTGTCAAAGTTAGTCTTGTGTCCTCCTTGCATAAGCATTGTTTCACTTGTAATTGAAGCGATATAAGGCTTTCCAGCTAACTAATCGCTGGATGACATGGAGTCGATTCCTCTTATCAATGCCATCAGTTTGATATCCTCGTAGGGAGTGCTCACATCGATGATGGCGCCTTTGAATTCATGCAAGAAGTCTTTGAGTGGCTTGTATGTCATTTGCAATCAGTTAGATAGTATCATTGCGTCATTGGATATTTTGCGCATAAAATGACTTCAGTGAGAGGGTTCCAATGGGGGGAGATGCTCTGATCATCATCAGTTTTGTCTTGGCTCTCTCTAATAAGTCGTCGTACCATAGCTGCCAAGTCAGGTGTTTGGAAGCTGGTAAGTTGAAGGCAGTCACAATCTACCCTGGGAGCTTAATCCAAAAACTGATCGTAGTTTGTGTCATATTGTCTTAGTTCTCCTGCCTTTAGGAGTACAGTTTGAGTTACAATTCCTTGCTCATTCCTTGGTGGCAATTCAACAGTTGCCACTTGATCACCTATTCCCCGGTCAGTCATAGAGGTAAGGGGAGTGGATAGAGTGCACCATCTTTAAGATGAGTTTCGAATCCACATAAGGGGAGTGGATAGAATGTACCATCTTTATTAGAATTCTTTTAAGAAAAAGGACCGTACCCGATCCATAATTTTTCTTAAAAAATTGATCGTACTTGATCCATATATTTTATTTTTTAAATAAGGATTCGAATTTTTTTAAATACAGGTTTGGTAACATAGTATCGACCCTTATTTGCAAACATCTTGTCGTGTTAGGCTTTAAAGTAGTAGGCCTTATTTATGCGAAACAACAAACTGGTCCCTTATTCTCTTTCTTCTCCAGCCCTTCTTTTTTTTTCCTTCTCCGACCCCTCTTTTTACACATTATTTTATTCCCACCGATCCCTTTTATTCCTTTTTCACATGGTTTTTTATTCATCTACTTCTTTAAATGAACCAATCTGATCCCTCCTCACCTCATTCAATTTCCAACTAATTCGATCCTTTTTCACAACCATCAAATTCATCAATTTTATCACTCAAATGTGTCTCCACCTCCATTGCCTTCCTCGATCAATCTGCCACCACAAACTTCACAACACTAAGCCCCAATCCATAATTGATTATTGTACTTCGACTAAATGGGTGAAGACAAGGTTGGCTTCATGCCGACTGTTAATTGGTTGCAGGGTTCAGTCGTGGGCTTGAAGAAGACGAGGTGGAGTTGTATATGAATATGGTCTGTTTTTTTTCTAAAATGGAGGGATTGGTCATTATGAAAGGCATAGGGATTGGTTATTTGGATATGGCATAGGGATTAGTTATTATGCATATACATCATTGGTTATTTGGATATGGCAAAGAAATGAACTGACGAAGGGATCGGTATTCCCATACTTAAGTGAACTGATAGATTTCGTAGCACCGATACGAAATACCAACTTAAATTGATGAATAAATTTGTATACATAGACTATATTAGCACTGATCCCGTACTTAGGTAGATTCCTGCCGTATGCACTTGGTCATGTATGAACAGATGGACTTACACACCCATGTGTAACTTGACCTTGAATTTGAATTTGTACGCATGAATTTGGATGCACACATTTGTTTGTTTGGACATTAATTTAAATGTATGCATACGTCTTAAATGCAGATGGCATGCTCTCATGTGCCGGCAGCAAATCTCTGAATTTGGATGTAATTGTTACATATAACTATTGATGTGAAATCTGGTTAGTAATTTCCTAATCGATCTCCTTTAAATCTGAGTAGAAATGGAAACTTTGGAAAGATGATTCTTGATCTCTTCTCATGGATAATGGAATCCATTAGTAGATGATTAGATCCAATCAAGCTGAGAATTCAACTTTTAGTGAAAACACTTAAATGTTGACGTCAAAAATGGACATCAACACCTAATAGAATCTAATAGAGACTAAATAAAGAATAAAATTAAAACCGAGCAAAAATCATAAATGAACACACATATTTTTATAGTGATTCGATAATCCTGGCCTACGTCCACTTTATACTTTTATTGATCTTCCCTTGATTATGATTACAAGAATGCTTGGATCAGTTGGGATCCATTAGTACAAGAATGAAAAAAAAATGGAAGAGCCTTAGCAGCCAAAAGAAGGTTCCCTTTTTTGAAGCCATGTCTGTGGTATTTATAAAGGAGGACGTACACAGATCGGGTTAGAATTTTGGCAGAAGAACTTCTAGGCCAAGACGATGCCACACAAATTTTTTACATCCCATTGGGCCCACTAAAGGGGTCGACCCGACCCCTATTTTGGTATCCAAATAGGGTGTGATCCCTCTAGTCGGTTTTCCATAATGTTAGCTACTTGCCCTTCAAATTACATGCCATTTCGACTTACCATTTATGAGATATCGCAGTTTTCATGAAGTTGTATTACATGCATTCTGATTTCAGCCTATCCCTCAAGAAGGATAAGGGCCGATCCCTCCAATCTCCTTTGATTAGAGTGCAATCCCTAAATTAGGCTTTCTAGGGTCCCCACATCTTTCTCACAAAATTTCATATACATTGTACTTGTGCATTTTGAGATATTGATTTTTTTTTCCATTGAGTTGCACTTGTTCGGTTGAAATATGTTGATCCATTCTGTACGATCCCTTCTATGTGATCCCTTCTGTGCGATCCCTTTATACCGCTCCCTTTTATATAGATCCCTTTCTTAGGTGAAATAATTTTCCCATAACTTGAGCATACAAACTCCAAATAACTTGAGATTTGAAATATAGCCTCGTGAGGCCTTTCTTGTCACTCTATATCGGTCTCACTCAATTGGTACAAAAATTAAGAATATGTACTGATCCCATAGAAAAAGGGATATGCAATGAACCTCTGCCTAGGATAGGCATTATTCCATATTGAGAATATTCTAGGAGTTTATCTCTTGTTCTCGGTAGATCGTCGCTTCATATCATTGCCTGCACTTGATTTATGGACATCACAATCATCGCTCCGGGCAATTAGCCTTGATGATAGTAGAATCTAACTTGTCCGGGCAGTTTGAATATGGCCAGGCCAAAAGGCCGGTTAACACATCCCCATAAAGACAAAAATGGAGGTGCTTTTTATTTCTGTAACAAGCCTGGCTACTATGCTTATGACTTTCAATGAGAAATGAGGATTAAGTATCTTAAGGCTAGGATAAACACTAGAGGGGGTGAATAGTGTTTTAGAGAATTTTTTTTTGAGTTTTTCTTAATTTGAACATAAATGTATGCAATATTCAGACACAAATATGATCACAGAATCAAACACAGATGCAAATATAAAGTAAAAGCATTAAAGGAAAGAACACACCGGAATTTATACTGGTTCGGAGTTACCCTACATCCAGTCCCGCACACAAGTACGGATTTCCTTTCAAAAACAATCTTTACAATTACACCCTCGATTTCAAGGCAACGAGGTGCACCCTCTAGATTCACAATCCTTTGGGTAGAGATACTTGATTTCCCGGGCAACAAGTTCACCCAATTGATTTCCAAGGCTAGAGTCACACCTTACCTCGCTTAATTGATTACAAAGAAGCCTATAACTCTGAATAGCACTGAGGATTTTGTTGAGATAGTGATAGAGAATCAAACCAGAAATGATCTAGTTGGATTCAATGTTGATTTCGGTAGAGCAATGGTAAGAATATGTATATAGAAATATGGAAGAAGAAGAGGAGTGAAAAACCAAAAAATCTATATTGAAATTCATTGAAAACATCCCCTATTTATAGAAGAACAACAGTCATGACCATTTGTGAAGAGATATGATGAATAGACACTTCTTTTGAAATTTAAATTTTGAAACCAACTGACACTATGTCGACATGGGTAGGTTGAGCATGTCGACATCCCAAAGGAATTTTTGGTGATTTGTTTTTCTTTGAAAATAACTTCTATCTTATATTAAAACTATTTCAAATTTTTGTAAATATACTTGTCTATAGTTAAAATACATAAGTAAATATATAGAATAATATATACAAAATTTTACTATAATTTTATATTTAAATCTAAGTATAAATATTATTATTAAAAATAATTTAAAACTAAGGATAATTTGATTTTGAAATTAAAGATTATTTTGAGGCTAAAAGTATTTGAAATCAGCATATATGTTTTTGATGCTTTTAAAAGGAAGGTTTTGAAAACATTTTGAAAACAAGATATAATTTTGTAAAAATCATTTTGAATAAAAATTAGCGGATATAAAACAATGTTCCACTAGATTTTTCGTAGGTTCCATCCTACTTAGGGTTCCATCCCATTAACAGGCTCGAAGTGGATTCCATTCCAAGAATAAATTGGATTTTAAGATGCCAGTGCTTTTCTAGGAGTTTTAACAAAATTCCTAATTAAAAAATTAAATTACTTGAAATCTTGAACTCTTGATAATCTTGATATTCTTGATACTCACGAGTCTTCAAGCTTGATATCTTGAATCTCTATACTGTACAGTCTTCATTCTTGGTACCTGCGTGGTTAAATCCTGCATGTACATATATTTCTAAACTATAGTGTTAATATTTACATTTTATAATCTATCCTAAGGTTGTTGTTGTCAAAACCATCATCTCACGGACTAACAATCTCCCCCCTTTTGATGATGATAATATAAAATATTACTTCTATCCTAATAACTCCCCCTTAATCTATGCTTAACTATCCTATTTTATATTTCTCCCCCTTTGTCATCAACAAAAACTAACTCTAAATATATAACTTCAAACTATATAACTCCCCTCATTCTTAGACTAAAATACCTGCATTAATAAACTATACAATGGAGTATATAATAGATATATTAAGAGATAATTAAATTGATGGACTTGATAATCAAACAAGGATCAAATGTATATTTATACAAGTTTTGTACAACAAACATCAATCCACACCAAATATCAATCCATATCAAACCAAATTAAAGTAAATGGAATCAAATCAATCAAAACAAACAATTCAAACAAAGCAATCAAATAAAATCAAATGTTACGAGGAGCTTCCACCCATCTTTCTTCTCCGAAAATAGGGTCTGCTTTAATAGCATCCCAATTTTCATTGTCATTGGTGAGAGAGACTGGAGGATGTGCTTCGTTATCATCCTTGTGCAGGGAGGAAATCATCCATCGTATTGCATCAAAATGCCTTTCTTGCTACTTGATCATCTACATTTGACTCAATTCTAAGTGTCCTAGTTAGGAAGAATGAACGAGAGAATATTCTTGAACGAATATTATGAGTTTCTTCAAGATTCTCGAATAAATTATGAATTGGATTAGCCATATTTGAATTTGTGAAAAGAATGAGAGATAAAGTAGATAAGAAATAATATTCAGTGATGAATTCTGGAAGAAATAGGTATTTATAGGTGTAGAAATTCATTTGAAATGAATAGACATATGGTAGTTATTAAAATTTCAAATTCAGAATGAAGTGTCATTTCTGACCAGTACATGTCGACATGGTCATAGGGGGTATGTCGACATAGGGCAGTGAATTTTTATGACTTATTTTGATTTTGTGAATAATTGTGTGTATATATATATTTATATAATATACTATCATTCATTCTGGAGATAAGATAAGCTTGATAACAGAAAAGAAATTCCATTTCATTTGATACTAAGGCGATACAACGATTAAACATAAAGAACTACACGAACATTCAAATCAAAATAAACTAAAACAAATAAAATGAGATACGAAAAGGTAGAACTAGTTAGAGGATGACGACGATGAAGATAATCCAAGCTTCTTGCTGACTTTGGAAATAAACTTGTTCATCTTGGATGAAATTTTATCCAACTTCTTACTAACGGATCTTTTAAGAATCCGTTGATTCTCAACAATAGTCTTTTGGTTTTTGAAAAGGGTTTTGTTGTATGGATTAGGAGGAAGTCGATGCTTTCCAAAGAAGTTTCACCTTCTTCTTCTTCAGTTTCCATTTCACCCCTTCCCCTTCTTCTTCCTCTTCCTCTTCTTCCATCTCCTCATGAGCCAAACGCTCTTCCTTTTCGTCAAGAGTCTCATAAGGTTGAAAAAAAAATGGAATTTTCATAAGCCAAATGTTGGAATGATTGAAAACTTTTCTAGAAACAAATTCTTCTTCTTTGAAATCCACTCCAAAATAGTTAAAAATCCGAGTGAGATAAATTCCATGATACAAAGTATTCTCAAATATTTCAAGATTTTTAGGACGAAGTTCATCCAAAATAACTTGCGGCCAATTAATATCATAATTTTCAAAAATAGAAAAAAGTGCTTTGCAAACTTTTGAAGTAGGATTATAAAAATTTCCCGATCTTGGGGTCAAAGTATGTTGCAAAAGAAGATTGACAATTCTTGCTTTTGGTCGAAAACTTTGATTTTTAAATTCAAAATCATCGTTTCCTTTGAAAATATGTTGAAATGTCTCACGATCATGTTCATCGATTTTAAAACTAGAATGATCCATTCCCATACTTTTGCAATTGACAATGGTACCCAAAAGATCACAATTCAAAACAATTCTAGTGCCTTTGACACTACTCCAAATTTCATCTTCGTTTCCATTATAAAATCCCCGGTTTAAATTTGCATAGAAAATTTTGACAAGGTTTGGATAGCAAACAAAATCATTTTGAGAAGCATCAATAAGACTAAGAATTTGATTGTTTGCAAAAAGAGAATCAAAATCATAAGAAGAAAAACCTTGAAATATAGTAAACTTTTCGGGATGGACTTTTGCATAGTTAGCATAGTTGATATATGATTTTATTGCCTCCGGATCATTGAAGAGTTGCTCTTTTATTTTTCTGGAAGCTCTCATGGTGGAGGGGGTGCTTGAAGAAGCCATTAAAGTAGAGAGCAGAGAGCATGAAGAGAGAGTTTGAATTTGAAAATGAAAGTGAAAAGATATGATAAAAGATAGTGAATAAATAGATTCTCAAAGGACATGTTCTCTGGTCAAAAGATGCCATTTCAGAGAATTGAATGAAGCGAACAGATGGAGGGAAATTCAACCATTTGCGTTCAAATTTTGAATTTCAAATTTTGGTACCCATGTCGACATCATGGTAGGGACCATGTCGACATGTGTCTGTGAATTTCTATGATTTATTTTTCCTAAGTACTCTAATATATATATATCTATGTACTTATTATTTTTAATGTCTATATATCTGGAATATTATTAGAATTATAGTATTTTCAATAATATATTATTATACTAATAAAATAATAATAAAAATAATAATAAAACAATGATGAAAATAATAAAATAATAGTAAAAAATTTAAAATTCAAATAACACACCAATTCAAAATCAATCAATCAAGCATCTATATCTAAGCATGCAATTTCAACCAATTGTATTATAAATGTGTACCTTTTTCTGAGTCCGTTTCCCTGAATTCATCGGAATTGTGAACTGCCGTGAAACACAAATTTGAATTATCTGTCTTTTGATCATCATTGCTTGAGGACGAGTCTGAGTCATCTACAGTAGCAGTAAATGAACGCTTCCGTTTCTTTACTGAATCATTGTTTATAGGAGGATTTTGCCTATCTGGATACGGACAGTCTCTTTTGATTTTCCCTGATTCATCATAGTTGAAACATTTGACATTGTTTGGCACTACATTCTGATTTCCAAAGTTCTTATAGTTGTTTCTCTTGAGATTATTCATCTTTCTGTATTTCAGAAATTTTCGAAAATTCTTGGTCATAAAGGCTATCTCTTCAGCATTATCGCTGTTTGAGTCTGATTCATCAGTTAATGCATTAAATGCCATTGATTTCTTTTCAGATGCTTTGCTTTCTCTTTTCCCGATCATTTGAACTTCAAATGACATTAGATTTCCAATTAATTCTTCTATCTTTAAAGTACTGATGTCATTTGCCTCTTCGATCGCAAGTGTCTTTTGATCCTATTCTGGAGTAAGAGAATTTAGAATTTTTCTAACTTGATCTTCTTCCAAAAATTCCTTTCCCAAGGATATTAGAGAATGCACAATATCCTGAAATCTACTATACATATCGGAAATAAACTCATTAGAATTCATTCTAAATAATTGAAGCTGATTTGTGAGCATGGAAATTTTGGTCTGTTTAACTTTGCTTGTTCCTTCATGAGTCACGTGCAAAGTTTCCCAGATTTCATATGCAGACTTACAAACTGACATTCTATAAATTCATTCCTGTCAAGTGAACGAGACAGAATATTCATTGTTTTAGAATTATTTTGTGCAACAGTCTTTTGCTTAGGGTCCACTGTACAAAATCAGTTGTGGGTTCAGAATATTCAGTTTGTGTGATATTCCAAGTATCTTATCCTACAGACTGTAAATATATTTTCAGCCTACATGCCTAATATGCATAGTTACTGCCATTAAAAAGTGGTGGTCTGACAGTAGACTGACCTTCTACAAATGAACTAGTGACAAGGATACTAGTGTTAGTAACAACACCGGTGTTGATAGCCATTTTGAAAACTTTCTCAAAAATCAGATTATGAAACTTTGAAAATCTTGCTTTGATACCAAATGTGAGAAATGCGGATTAAGGATCTTAAGGCTAGGATAAACACTAGAGGGAGGATGAATAGTGTTTTAGAGAATTATTAAATCTTTTGAGTTTTTGTTAATTTAAACACAAATGCATGTAATATTCAGACACAGATATGATCACAGAATGAAACAAAGATGCAAATATAAAGTAAAAGCAGTAAAGGAAAGAACACACCGGATTTTATACTGGTTCGGAGTTACCTTACATTTAGTCCTGCACACAAGTACGGATTTCCTTTCAAAAACAATCTTTACAATTACACCCTCGATTTCAAGGCAACGTGTGGTACACCCTCTAGATACATAATCCTCTAGGTAGAGATACTTGATTTCCCAGGCAATAATTTAACCCAATTGATTTCAAGGCTACAATCACACGTTATCTCGCTTAATTGATTACAAAGAAGCCTATAACTCTGAATAGCACTGAGGATGTTATTGAAATAGTGATAGAGAATCAAACTAGAAATGATCTAGTTAGATTCAGTGTTGATTTTGGCAGAGTAATGGTAAGAATATGTATATAGAAATGTGGAAGAATAAGAGTAGTGAAAAACCATAAAATTTGTATTAAAATTCGTTTAAAACATCTGCTATTTACAGAAGAACAGCAACCATGTCCATTCTTGAAGAGATATGACGAATAGACACTTCTTTTGAAATTTAAATTTTGAAACCAATAGACAATATGTCGACATAGGTAGGTTGAGCATGTCGACATCCCAAAGGAATTTTTGGTGATTTTTTTCTTTGAAAATAACTTCTATCTTATATTAAAACTATTTTAAATTTTATAAATATACTTGTCTATAGTTAAAATACATAAGTAAATATATAAAATAATATATACAAAATTTTACTATAATTTTATATTTAAATCTAAGTATAAATATTACTATTAAAAATAATTTAAAAATAAGGATAATTTGATTTTGAAATTAAAGATTATTTTGAGGCTAAAAGTATTTGAAATCAGGATAGATGTTTTTGACGCTTTTAAAAGGAAGGTTTTGAAAACATTTTGAAAATAAGATATAATTTTGTAAAAATCATTTTGAATAAAAATTAGGGGATACAAAACAATGTTCCACTAGATTTTTCATGATTCCATCCTATTTAGGGTTCCATCCCTTTAACAGGCTCGAAGTGGATTCCATTCAACGAATAAATTGGATTTTAAGATGCCAGTGCTTTTCTAGGAGTTTTAACAAAATTGCTAATTAAGAATTAAATTACTTGAAATCTTGAACTCTTGATAATCTTGATATTATTGATACTCATGAGCCTTCAAGCTTAATATCTTCAATCTCTATAATGTACAGTCTTCATTCATGGTACTTGCATTGTTAAATCCTGCATATACATATATTTCTAAACTATAATATTAGTATTTATATTTTATAATCTATTCTAAGGTTGTTGTCATCAAAACCATCATCTCACGGCCTAACACTTTCGTCTTTGAAAGAAACAACTTAAAACAATTATGGCCAAAGACTCACTTGTGGCTACAGTGTAAGAAGTAAACTCCATTGGCGACATAGAAAGCGATTGGTGGCTTGATACTAGAGAAACCATTCATTTACGCAAACACCGCAGCCTCTTCAAGACCTACAAAGAAGTTAGTGGAGAAGGCACTCAAGTTACCAGGGAAAATAATATTCATAGTAAAGTAATTGGAAAAGGCACTATAGAACTTCCATTTACCTCATGGAAGGTTCTAGCTTTGGTTAACCTATTTCATGTACCTGATATTTGGAAGAATCTCATTTTTGGATGCCATCTTAATAAAAGAAAATTCATGATGGTGTACGAGTCTGATAATTTGGTGTTATCAAAGAATAACAAGTTCATTGGACTTGAATATTCTTGTAATTCCATGATTAAGTTGAACTTAATAAAGAATACTTCTACTTATATTGTTCTTTTTATTAATTTTCGGCATTCTAAACCCCTTAAAAACTTGAATAAGTTAGGATTAGTTTATGGCTATAATTTTGAATCTGTCTCTAATGTAAAATGTGCGTTCAAGCATGAATACATATGAAGTCTTTTAAATCTATATATAGTAATGTTGGTGAGTTAGATGTCATACAGCTTATGGTGGTAACAGATATTACATCACATTTATCGATGATTTTTCTAGATATTCTCATGCTTATCAAATGAAAACAAAGATAAAATTTCTCATAAGTTCAAATTTATAAAGCAGAAATGGATATGCAATTAGGACTTAAAATAAAAGTTTTACATTCTGACCGTGTGATGAATATTTTTTAAATGATTTCACACTATTTAACAATATGGTTTAATTCATGAACGCACTCCTTATAGACCTCCACAAAATGGAGTTTTTAAAAGTGAAAATAAGACATTGGTAGAAATGATTAATTCTACGCTCATTTGTTCTGATTTAACTAACACTTTATAGGGTTATACCATATTATATGTTTTTTATATTTAAAAAGAGTTCCTTCGATAAAGAAGGATATTTCCCCTTATGAATTATTGTTTGGAAGAAAACCTAATATATCAGGACTTAAAGCTTGGGGTTATTTGGCTTATGTTTTAAAATAAAATCCTTTGAAACCAAAATTAGGAAATAGAGCATTTAAGTGTGCTTTTATTGGTTATTCCCTTCGTAGTGCGATTAATCGATTTATAATACTTAAGACGTTTAAAGTAAAAGAATTTGTAGACGTGGAAATTTTCGAAAAGAATATCTCTCAAAATTAAATCGTTGAGAATCCATTGTTATCTAGTCCAAAACATATTGAAACTTATGATAGTAACGATGAATATTATACCTCTTTTCAAATAATGAGAATATCTTAGTACCTAAAGAAAATAGTGAACATAGGAAAAGCAAAAGAAAGAAAATAGAAAAGGACAATGATCCTGATTTCATTACATATCCATTAGAAGGATATAAGGATGATTCTTTAATATAACTATATATATAATGATTATTGATGATGATCCTAAAATTTACGCTGACGCAATAAATTCCAGAGATGTCATTTCCTAGAAAGAAGCTATCAATGGTTAAATGAATTAAATTTTGGCAAACTAAACTTTGATTTTGACCGATTTACCTTCCCATGCTAAACAATAGGATGTAAAAGGATTTGATAAAAATTTGAATCCAGATAGATCCATTAACAAATTTAAAGTCATCTTAGTTGCTAAGGGTTATAAATAAAGACATGGAGTAAAATACTTTGATGCACATGCTACCACTACTCGTATTTCTTTTTTTTTGGACAGCACATGCATCCCTTCATAATTTAGTAATAAACCATATAGATGTGAAAATTAATTTTCTAAATGGTGATTTAAAAGAGTATGTGTGTGTATGTTTGGAACAACCAAGAGGTTATGAAATCCTAGCTAAGAAAAGAAAGTTAAGTTGATAAAAGTCTTTATGGCCTAAAATAAGCACTCATGCAATGGTATAAGAAGTACGATAAAGGAGCACTATTAAATGGGTTCATTGTTAATGATGTTGATACATACATTTATAGAAAACCAGATAAAATTGGTTGTGTTATAATGTGTTTGTTTGTTAATGACATGTTAATATTTGGTTCTGATATATCTTTGATGAAAGAAATAGAGAAGTTTATGTCCTCTAAATTTGATATAAAAGTTCTAGGAGAGGCTGATGGGATCTTAGGGATCAAATCATAAGAAAATAGGAAGAGTTGGTATAAACCCAATATCACTACAGTGGGAATTTGCTCAAGAAATACGGTCATCATGTTGACAAACCAGCTCAATCTACTTTAGATTCTAGTATCATATTAGTGAAGAATACTGGTCGTATTATTTCTAAACTTGAATATTCCAGTATTATAGAAGTCTTATATTTGTTATGCATTGCACTATACTAGATATAGCATATGTTATATGCGTGTTGTGTTGATTTATGAGTGAGATGGGTTATGACCATTGGAAAGTAATTTCTAGAATTTTAGCTTATTTAAAAGGAACTGTAGACTATGGTTTATCTAATGAACGATATTATGTTCTTTTAGAAAGATATAGTGAGGGACCTGGAGCAATATAGAATCTACCTCCAAGTCTACGACTGGACGGATCTACATATTAGGAGGTATACTATGCTTGAGGTTCCAAAAAGAAGACCTACATTTTCGACTGAACAATATTATCAGAACTTATTTCATTAGAAGATGCATGTAAAGTGATCGAACAGTTTACAACTCTTTTAATATTTATTCCTCTATTGAAGTCATTTCATGTAGTCATGATTAGTTGTGATAATCAACCTACAATTTATAATGTTTCTAACAAAACATATAATGGAAATTCTGGGCATGTGATTCTTTGACATCAAATGGTAAGACATTACTAAAAAGATAAGTAATCACTGTTAATTACATAGAAATAAAGAAAAACTTGTTGACCCACTCATTAAGTGTCTTCCAAAGGCAATGTTTTTAATAAAATTAAAAGAGATAGGACTAAAGTCTATGAATGAAGATTAATAAAATTTAATAGAAACCAAACCTATGTTTTGGAAAGGAAAATAAGGTTCAAAAGGTACAAATAAATTAAGAGAATAATTATGAAACATTAAAACTAATTAATCATCTATGAGTTTGTTTTGGAATATACATGAACTAAGATGGATGTAGATCCTTAATAAGTCAAGATAATAACAATCGTCAAAACTAAAGAGGCTTACTTTATATGAGTATGGAAATCAGGCCATCTCCTAAGGAAGTAAGAGCGCTTTCTAAAGTAGGCTCATGAACTCGGGATTTAAGCACATGGCTATTTATTTGTTGAAAATGCATAACATTTTGCTTAAATAAATCAATATATATGGCTATTTCGGTACTATCATAGGGGTTCTTGGTTCAAGATTGGTTTAATAAAGATCCCGATAGGATTTTGATGCGTTTACACTATGTGAAGGTTTAAATCCAAAATACATACCTCTTATTTATGTTTTGGTTGCCATAATGATGCAAATTCTTTATTTTTGAACAACATCAGCTGGATCCCACTTGGGTGCATTGCAGTCGATAAGTGATGAATCCATTTCATTTAATTAGTTTATTTATTTTGAAAATGGAGGAAAATGTTTGATATTTTCAAATTATTAGACTTTGATGATTGTTTTGAAAGAAGGAAGAAGGAAAAAATAATGATATATTAGTCCCACATTGTAGAAAATGGGAGCTTATATTTTTTTTAATATAGAAATCTCATGAGAAGACTGGACCCTTGTGGCACCTAATTATTTTCTCTTGGGTTGAACAGAGTAGTCGTGCATGTTAACAAACGTATGTGTTGTTTCCGTCTGTCCGACTAGCTTAACCAAGTCGGGTTAAAATTATATTTGTAGATAACATTGTAATTATAACGGAATTCTTTTATATCCTGTTTATAAAACCAGAAGTTCGAATTTGAACAAGCGCAGATAGCGAGAGATACAACTGTCAAGTGGCAAACAGAAGGAAATTGATAGTTGTAGCTGATAGACACGATGGTTGGATCAAACGGAAGCTATTGTTGATGATCAAACACATCCCTTTACTACCTATATAAAGGCTAGGAGAATTAATTTTAGGGCACAAAATTTCTTATACTTCTTCATTTCTAAACTCCTATGCTGCATCATCAACCTCTGAATAAAGAGTGTTCTTGGTTGAATTAAAGTCATACAAAATTTGAATTTGGTTGCACGATCATATAGCTTTGTTAAATCCTAAAGTCAATGATTTGATAACCCTCTTGTACTTGGTGGATTATATTATCTAAAATAATCTTTTGCAAAGATTCTTAAATTCATAAATACAGTTTGAATCATCATCATCCTCGAACCACCAAATATTTCTAACAATAATAACAAGGATGGTGAAGCAACAAACGCAATACACTTTTCCCTCTTCTCTGCCCACTTAGTATTTGATTCAAATTCTTTCCAATGGGTTGAGTCCAACTTTAATTTTTTATTCTTATCAATATTTTAATGTAGTGATGTTTTAATTGTTAATCCGTGAGATGATGGTTTTGATGACAACAAACTTAGAATAGATTATAAAATATAAATATTGACATTATAAGTTTAGATATATATGTATATGCAAGATTTAACCATGCAGGTACCAAGAATGAAGACTGTACAGTATAGAGATTCAAGATATCGAGATAGAAGACTCATGAGTATCAAGATTTGAAGCATAAGTATTTTTATTAGGAATTTTTTGTTAAAATTCGTAGAAAAGCACTGGCATCTTAAAATCCAATTTATTCATGGAATGGAATCAACTTCGAGCCTGTTAAAGGGATGGAACCCTAAGTAGGATGGAACCTACGAAAATCTGGTGGAACATTGGTTTGTATCCACTAATTTTAATTCATATGATTTTAAAAAATTATCTTGTTTTCAAAGTGATTTCAAAACTTTCCTTTTAAAAACATCAAAACTCTCTATCCTGATTTTAAATAATTTTAGCCTCAAAATTATCTTTAATTTCAAAGTCAAATTACTCCTGATTTTAAACTATCTTTTTAAATTATATACTTAATTTTTATACTTAGATTTAAATATAAAATTATAGTTAAATCTATATATATTATTCTCTATATTTACTTATGAATTTTAACTATAGTCAAGTATATTTGTAAAGTTTAAAATAGTTTTAATATAAGATAAAGGTTATTTTCAAAGAAAATCAAATCACCAAAAATTACGTTGGGATGTCGACATGCCTAGGGTAACCATGTCGACATGATGTCAGTTGAATTCAAAATTTAAATTTCAAAAGAAGTGTCTATTCACCATAACTCTTCACGAATGGACATGGCTGTTGTTCTTCTATAAATAGGGGTTAGTTTCAACAAATTATATATCAGATTTTCTGGTTTTTCACTCCTCTTCTTCTTCCACATTTCTTAATACATATTCTTACCCTTACTCTACCGAAATCAACATTGAATCAAACTCGATTACTTCTAGTTTGATTCTCTATCACTATCTTTACAAGGTTCTCAGTGCTATTCAGAGTTATAGATTTCTTTGTAATCTATTAAGCGAGAAAATGCGTAATTGCAGCCTTGGAAATCAATCAAGAGAGAAAAGGTGTAATTGTAGCCTTGGTAAATCAATTGGGTAAACTTGTGGCCCGAAAATCAAGTATCTCTACCTAGAGGATAGAAATTCTGGAGGGTGTACCTCGTAGCCTTGAAATCGAGGGTGTAATTGTACAATTGCTTTTGAAAGGAAATCCGTACTTGTGTTGCGGGACTGGATGTAGGGTAACTCCGAACCAGTATAAAATTCGATATGTTCTTTCCTTTACTGCTTTTACTTTATTTTTGCGTCTATGTTTGTTTCTGTGATCATATCTGTGTCTGTATATTGCATACATCGGTGTCTAAATTAACATAAACTGAAAATGATTTAGTAATTCTTTATTAACACTATTCACCCCATAGTGCTAATCCTAGCCTTAAGATCTGTAATCCGCATTTCTCACAATTGGTATCAGAGTAAGGTTTTCAAAGTTTCATAATCTGATTTTTGAAAAAGTTTCTAAAATGGCTATATTTGTTAATAATAATTTAGAAGTATTCAAACCATCATTGTTTCTTGAGTCTGCATATAATCAATATTCAAATTCAAGTTGTCTACTAAGATTGTTTGATGTGCAGGAATCATGCTTTATGGGTGTTGAGGAATCAATCCACAATGGACAAATTGTGCAGATCAGAAAGAACAAATAAATACTTGATTGTGGGTGTTCTAGACACATGACTGGCAATCCAAATATACTGAATGATATAATATACAAAGACGGAGGACTGGTTAACTTTGGAGACAATTCAAAAGGATATGTGATTGGCATCGGAAAAATCGGTAATTCTGAAACTCCTACTATTATTAAAGTTTTGCTAGTTAAGAATCTGAAACATAATCTGCTAAGTATAAGTCAACTATGTGATAAATGATATAAAATTAAATTTGAAAAAGATAAGTGTCATATAGAAGATAATAATTCAACCATTATATTTGAGGGAGTCAGGAAAAAGAATATTTATATTCTTAGTATGAAAGTTTCAAATACTAACCTATGTCTGTTGGCAAATACAAGTGACCCTTGGATTCGGCATAAGAGATTTGGGCATTTGAATTTCAAACTCTCATCTAGACTGTCATAACATAATCTAGTAAGAGGTCTCCCTAAAATGAATTTTAAAGTAGATAGTTTATGTGATGCTTGTCAATTAGGAAAAATTAGAAAAAGTTCCTTTAAGTTAAAAGATATGATTTCAACTTCAAAACCTCTTGATTTACTTCATCTTGATTTATTTGGTCCATCTCAAATTCTATCAATAAATCATATTAAATATGTCTTTGTAATTGTAGATGATTATTCTAGATTTACATGGACAATATTTTTGAAACATAAAAGTGACAACATTTGAATGTTTTAAGACATTTTCAAAAAGAATTCAAAATCAATTTTCTCTAAAAATTATAACTATTCGAAGTGATCACAGTGGTGAATTTGAAAATGAAAAGTTCGAGGAATTCTGCAATAAAAAGGGAATAACTCACAATTTTTCATTTTCGAGAACTCCACAACAAAATAGAGTAGTAGAACGTAAAAATAGGACGATTCAAGAGTGTGCGAGAATTATGCTTACAAATAGTAATTTACCAAAGAATTTTTGGGCAGAAGCAGTTGCTACCGCCTGTTATATTTTAAATAGAATTTTAAGTAGACCTTTAACTGATAAGACATCTTATGAACTTCTTTATTCAAAGAAACCTAAGGTATCTTATTTCAGAATTTTTGGAAGTAAATGCTTTATTTTAAATACAAAAGATAATTTAGATAAATTTGATCCTAAATCCGACAAAGGTATCTTTGTCGGATATTCTAATAGAAGTAAAGCGTATAGAGTGTTTAATTTAAAAACCAACTCCATTGAAGAAACAATGCATGTTTCATTTGATGAAAATTTCAAAATTTTTGAAGATACAAATGTGGAAGAGTGTTTAATCACTCAAAATAAAGAATAAATTGAAATTAATAATGAAATTAATCATCCTAATAAAAGGACTAAACTTTTAAAAGATCATCCTATAGAAAATATACTGGGAGATATGCAATCTGTTGTTAAAACTAGAAATTAACTAAGTCAAATGAGTAATGTAGCTTTTATACCAACTATTGAGCCCAAAAATCCAAAAGAAGCGTCAAATGATGATTCATGGATTTTGGCCATGCAAGAAGAATTAAATCAATTTACTAGAAATGATGTTTGGGAACTTGTTCCTAGACCAGAAAATAAAACTATAATTGGAACTAAATGAGTTTATAAAAATAAAATGAATGAACAAGGAGAGGTAGTTAGAAATAAAGTCGATTAGTCGCTCAAGGTTATTATCAAGAAGAAGGAATAGATTTTGATGAAACCTTTGCTCCCGTAGCAAGATTAGAAGCCATTAGGATTCTACTTGCTTTCGCAAATCATAATAATTTCAAATGGATGTTAAAAGTGCCTTTTTAAATGGATTTGTAAAAGAAGAAGTATATGTTGAACAACCACCACTTTTTGAAAATGATAATTTACCGAATCATGTTTACAAACTTAAGAAAGCATTATATGGTCTAAAACAAGCTCCTAGAGCCTGGTATGATAGACTAAGACCTTATTTATTGCAAATCTAATTTTGAAATTGGTAAAGTAGATAATACTCTTTTTATTAAAAGAAATAAAAATGATATTCAACTAGTACAAGTTTACGTAGATGATATCATTTTTGGTTCAACTAATTTTGAAATGAATAAAGAATTTTCTGAAATAATTACAAAAGAGTTTGGGATGAGTCATATGGGTGAATTAAATTTCTTTTTAGGATTACAAATAAAACAATTAGATAATCTATCTTTATTAGTCAAGAAAAATATGCTAAAGACCTAATTAGTAAATTTGGTTTGACTACTGCGAGTGGAAAACCCACTCCCATTGCAACCAATGAGTACCTTAGTAAAGAAGATCACTCGAAAGTTGTAGATCAAAAACTATATAGAGGAATGATTGGATCACTACTCTATATTACTGCCAGTAGACCTGATATCATGCATAGTGTTTGTCTCTGCGCCAGATATCAATCCTAACCTAAGGAGACCCACTTAAAAGCCGTCAAACGAATCATAAGATATGTTAAACACACATCTGATTATGGTTTATTCTACCAAAAAATGATTCTTTTGACTTAATATCTTACTGTGATGCTGACTATGCTGGTTGTAAATCAGACCGAAAAAGTACAAGTGGGACTTGTCACTTTTTGGGGCATTCTCTGGTTTCTTGGCTTAGTAAAAAGCAAAACACCGTTTCTTTGTCAATAACTGAAGCAGAATATATTTCTGCTGCTTTGGCTTGTTCTCAAGTAATATATATGCAATAAACCTTAAAAGATTTTGATTTAAAATTTTCAAAATCATCAATTTATTGTGACAATACGAGTGCGATAAATTTACCCAAAAATACTACTCAACATGCTCGAACTAAACATATTGATACCAAACATCATTTTCTCAGAGATAATATAAGTAAGGAAGTAGTTACTCTTGATTATATGAATTCTGAGAATCAAATTGCTGATATCTTAACAAAACCCTTAAATGAATCAATATTTACTAAATTAAGAAGAGAATTAGGTATTTGTTCTATAACTGAAATATAAAATATAAATAACAGGTATAATTAATAGTTAATATTAAAATAATTCAAAGAGTTAAAATATAAAAGACCATGTCGACATCCCCCATATACCCATGTCGACATGTAAGGTTTTTAAATTTTGAAATTTTTCCCACCAAAATTCAAAATAATCGGTTATAAATTCTTCACATTTTCGAAATTTTATTCATCCTTTCTGTTATCTCTCTGTTCTTCTCTCTGAAATCAAATAATCAATGGCCTCCTCTTCCAAATCAAACATAAAATCAACCTTTTCATTCGCCTCTCCTACGTCTAGTCCATTTCAACGTACTACTCTCGCTCGTGTGACTAAAATAGAGGACTCTCTGGAGGATGCACTTCAGATGATGACTGAAATTCAAGTGACTCAGCTTCGTATGGCAAAGGAACAAGAGAGGCAAGGCAAGGCAAGATTCTTTGGAATTTGCAAAAATTTCTAATGGATAACCAGGCCAATCCTATCTTGATTGATGAAGACTCTTCACTCAATCAAGAACAAGAGGCCAGCGAAGAAGAAGAACCCATGGAAGAAGAAGCACAAGCGGAAGATGATGACCAAGTCGTGTGTGTTGGAGAAGTGTGTTTTGAAAAAATGGGAATCTTGTTGAACAACGTGGAAATTTCTGTTTCCACTATTCAAACTGTTCGATTCATAGATCTCCTATGTTTAAAAACACACAATAGTTTCTTTTCTTTCTTCTCCATTGTTGTTTGTGTTTCTTTATGTTTTCCATACACTCATGTATATACAACTTCATACGTAATAAATAACTCGTGTTCTTATACGTGTTTTAATTATAAGTACTATCGTGAATTCTTAGTTAGGATAGTTAATTGTTTAGGACTATGTTTTATTATTAGATTTAAGTGACGATTACTTATGATAACACTATCATTATAAGCACATGTCATAGAGTGTTAGTTTTAGGGGGGGTTATATAGTTTTGAGTGAGTTTTTTTTTGATGACAAAGGGGGAGAAATATAAAATAGGGTAGTTAAGCATAAATTAAGGGGGAGTTATTAGTTTTAGGGGGAGTTATTAGGATAGAAATAATATTTTATAAACAAAGGTTGTCATCATCAAAAGGGGGTGATTGTTAGTCCGTGAGATGATGGTTTTGATAACAACAACCTTAGAATAGATTATAAATTATAAATACTGACATTATAAGTTTAGATATATATATATATATATATATATATATATATATATATATATGCAGGATTTAGCCATGAAGGTACCAAGAATGAAGACTGTACAGTATAGAATTCAAGATATCGGATAGAAGACTCATGAGTATCAAGATTATCAAGAATTCAAGATTTCAAGCATTAGTATTTTTATTAGGAATTATTTGTTAAAAACTCGTAGAAAAGCACTAACATCTTAAAATCCAATTTATTCCTGGAATGAAATCCATTTCGAGCCTGTCAAAGGGATGGAACCCTAAGTAGGATGGAACCTACGAAAATCTAGTGGAACATTGTTTTGTATCTACTAATTTTAATTCAAATGATTTTACAAAATTATCTTGTTTTCAAAATGATTTCAAAACTTTCCTTTTAAAAACATCAAAACTCTCTATTCTGATTTTATATAATTTTAGCCTCAAAATTATCTTTAATTTCAAAGTCAAATTTCTCCTGATTTTAAACTATCTTTAAATTATATATTTAACTTTTATACTTAGATTTAGATATAAAATTATAGTTAAAATCTATATATATTATTCTCTATATTTACTTATGAATTTTAAATATAATCAAGTATATTTGTAAAGTTTAAAATAGTTTTAATATAAGATAAAGGTTATTTTCAAAGAAAATCAAATCACAAAAAATTGCTTTGGGATGTCGACATGCATAGCGTAACCATGTCGACATGGTGTCAGTTGAATTCAAAATTTAAATTTCAAAAGAAGTGTCTATTCACCATAACTCTTCATGAATGGACATGGCTGTTGTTCTTCTATAAATAGTGGTTAGTTTCAACAAATTTTATATCAAATTTTATGGTTTTTCACTCCTCTTCTTCTTCCACATTTCTTAATACATATTATTACCATTACTCTGCCGAAATCAATATTGAATCAAACTCGATTACTTCTAATTTGATTCTCTATCACTATCTTTACAAGGTTCTCAGTGCTATTCAGAGTTATAGATTCCTTTGCAATCTATTAAGCTAGAAAAGGTGTGATTGTAGCCTTGGAAATCAATCAAGAGAGAAAAGGTAAGTTATAGATTCCTTTGCATCTGTGTTTGTTTCTGTGATCATATCTGTGTCAGTATATTGCATACATCGGTGTTTAAATTAACATAAACTGAAAAGGATTTAGTAATTCTTTATTGACACTATTCACCCCCCTCTAGTGTTAATCATATCCTTAAGATCTGTAATCTGCATTTCTCACATTAATTCTCATAAATTGTACCAGAAAAGGTAAGTAGTAATAGCAAGACTTCGATAGTTAGGGATGGATGAAATATTTTGATACTTGTGGATGAAGCATGGCATCGTATTCTTCTAGAGTCTATTTGAAGTTGAATATTACATAAACTTTTTACATCCATTGATACGGTTTATTTTTTTTCTAAAGTATATTAATAAAAAGTCACTACTTGGTTATACAATTTTATATAGGTGTGATGTGTCTGTTTAACGCATATTAGATATATTTGATATGTATTTGTCAAAGTAAGATTAGAAAACGAATTGTGTTAGCATGCCACACATTTGATATTGACATGTTAATCTATATTGTTACGCTAAGTTTCATGTATTTCTCATGAATAATTATAATTGATAGTGTAAGGATAATGTTATCCAGCATTTGAACAGAGCAACTTCTAAGTGAAGCTGGGCGTCAAGAGAAGACATAACGGATCAAAATCATAGGGGAATGCTTGGAATGATGAGATGAACCAATATAAAGTTTGAACTCAAATGGAGCAAACCAATTATTACAAGTGTCGAAAGGCGTTGAACCATGCTTGAAAAGAGACCGCCAAAGCGATCTCTGCCCATTTAACATGAAAAGAATGAGTATGTCAGTGCAAAAATACTGGATTAAAAACAAGTGCTCAGTGCTTGTGCTCGTGATCTTAGAAGTGTGTAAAGCGTACAGATCATTCTCAAAGGGCCGCAAAAGATGGAGTGTAGTCACTATTTGGAAGAACGTTCTCAACCGAAAGTTGAATTCATAGGGTTTGGTGTAATGATACATCCGAAGCTTATTGCTCCAGAGATGAAGTTGAGAATTTTCCAAGATCTCGCAATGAACTGAAGATGTTCTCGGAGGAGCCCATAGGAGGAGTAGCTTCTTCAATTGATTCCAAGCCTAGACTTCGTGTAAGCTATGAAGACTAGATGAACAATCATTTCGGATGGGTTGGTGTAGTAACCATGGTGCCTTTTGAAGATGTTTCTCCATACGATTCGTCCTCATCGAGATTGTATTCTTCGTCATTGTCATCCTCGTCTTCCTCTTCGTCTCCTTCGTCCTCCCCTCCTTCTTCTCTTCCTTTTCCTCTTTCCCTAACAAACTTCTTCTTCTCTTCTTTCTTCGTGACGTATATTTGCATTGCCGCCTTAATGCTCCCCTTGATCTTCATCGTCAAAATTGCAAGCTGAACTAGAGGGATCAATAGTGGTTAAAGATTTCTTAATGGGAAGTTTGTTTGAAATGGTGCTCCTACCATTGTATAAAGGATGATACTGGCAGTAGCGAGCATTCATTATTAGAAGTTGTATGATGTTCATACTCAACCCCTTTTATGATCTTTATAATATGAGCATATTCGTTGTTGACTTCCTATTTAGGGAGATTCCTAAAGGATACAGAAAGAAAGTTAGATGCTTGGGTAAAGAAAACCCATATGCGGAGTATGCATTTGATAAGAAGACTTATACCCAATCAAGTAGAAGCGATTGAAGCCGTGAAGATAGAAAATGAAGAAATATTCATTATTAAAGCAGCTATGCTTATTATAAAGCACCTCAATGCAATGGTTACAGGCCTTAACTACTAACAAGGAAGGCGAATCATACCTCTTCTTAGAGCTTAGAAATTAGTTGAGCTCTTTTAATGTAGGAGGACTATGCAATTGTATCGTAGAGAGGACATGTAGAGAGTTGAGTGGGGCATAGCCATTGGGATGTATTTGTAAAGGAGCTATCCCAATCTTTTGAAGAAAGACTTTAAGAAAGTCATTGAATGGCACCACGACTCTAGGCAGACACATATACTTATTGCATGTTGTAGAGCCTAGAGGCGGGAGATAAGGCCGTTGGTCGATCATTGAAAGGAGAACCTCATCGTTGGGAACCTTATGCTTGAGGCAGATTAAATAGAGTGACTCTGCCATCAACATATATGGTGCAGGGTCTTTGGGGATTTCTAAGACAATCATAACAGGTCGTTCATCCAATAGAGGAGCTTGACCTTGGGGTCATGCAGTCAAAAGAGCCTGTAGTTGGAATTCCTGTGTAATGTAATTCCCGGCTTCGAATGGAGTGGACGTTGAAGCCTGGCAGTATAAGTGCCCACTTTGAAGGGTTAGAAGGACCAGTGCTAACCCTAAAATAGGGAGATAGTCTGGTCATTCTAAACAGAAAATCTTGATGGAAAACTCGATCATGTATGTTTTACTTTAATGGGATATTTTAATTAAAACAATGTAGGTCATGCAAAGAGTCCAATGGATGTCGTAGTATGCTAACCAATCTGATCCGAAGCATTGACCGGGCCATCGTGAAGTGTCAGTCTATGCAGCACGTGTCCTGTGTTTAGAGCATGACATACGCGAACACTTTGTATAGATAACCCACTCATGTTGGGAAACAAGCACTTCTGTACAATGGAATTATGTGTCAGATCTTACCCATTATCGTAGAGTGTAGGATAATGGAACTAGTGTCCAGAGCGACACAAAGTTTTCTTTTGTATGAATGTAGTGTTATGGTGCACAACTTGAAGTATTGACTTGTATGTTCCATCCGAATGCCGAAGAGCATTCGATGCGACCATTCCATAGAACCATCTCATCGAAGTCAGACCATCGATCCATATTTCATCAAATTTGATGAACTTGACCACGCCACTACTATTTGTGCAAGAATGACACATATGCAAAATTAAGGCTCGACCATGGATAAACTCAGAGCAATTCTTTAGGACTCGAAGTCTATACCAAGAAAAAAGGTTGAAGGAAGACTTGGCTGCTAGCCAGGCATGATTGTTGTCGTCCTTATGAAAATGAGGTCCTTGGAAACCTTTGTTGCAAATTTGGCCAAGTATAGTGGAGCACTCATTTGAGGTTGATTATAAATAAATGGTAATGAATTAGAGTCGACGATGGTAGTGGTGGAAAAATTAACACCTATGGCATCGAAATTTTAGTTAACAATGCACATATTTGTTGATTCTAAATCTAGAAGAGATCATCGATATGGTGAGGTCGATATCGAATTGAATCCAATAGCAGCAAAATAGGCAGTGGCAATGTTATGCATGATGGTAGAGCCGGTGGTAGTGACATTCATGGAGATCAAAGAGCAGCGATGGCAAGAAATTGAAGGTCTCACAGGAAACAAGGATGCTTGGTAAAATGAATTCAGATAGAAAAAATATGCTAAGTATTTGGGTACCTATACTACTGTTTTCAAATCATGTTTGCATTGACATATTTTATTCATCATATGTATAAAAAATAGAAAAGCGGAATAAGGGAAAGTCTACCTGTTCGAGATAAGGTGTAGCTCCCAGATAGCTAAGAACTCCAACCTTGTTGTTGGAAAAGAATGGTACGCTTACTATTTGAATTGATGAGCAGATGTTCTTGGAATAGATATGATGCTTCAAAGATGATGATTGGCTAACTAATGGTTCTAGTGAAAACAAGACTATATCACTTGTCTTGATCCAAATCATGCTTTGTTTTTATAAAAACATGTTTTGGGGGAAAGTTTTATCTTGCATTTAAACCAAGCAATTTCTAAGCGAATCTGAACGCCGAGACAAAGATAGAATGGATCAAGAACTTGGAGGTTGGAATGATGAGATAAGCAACATAGAAATTTTGAACTCAAATGAAGCAAACCAATTATGGTCGGTACAGACCACAATTGTGATTGGTACCGAGCTAACTTCGAGCAAGAGATCCACTTTAGAGTTTGGAAGTTTGATTGTGTAAACAAGCATTAGTAGATAATCTTTGTGATGTGCAAACATGCTTGGTACCGACCAAAATATGGTCGGTACCAACATGATTTTATTGCACAAAATTGGCATGTTCTTCCTCTCTAGCTTCATTGATTTGAACTCTAACCTTGTCTTCGATAATTTGGCGACTATACTGGAGGATTTCGACTATAAATATGGGAGTCGGAGCAAAATGAAAACAAATTTTAGACTTTACACTTTTGGCTCATCTTCTTTATTCTCTGATCTCCGCTCCAACCTTTGGCTACAAAATGTTGTTAACCTCGAGATTCCCTTCAATGTTGTAAAATCTCTTGTACTGGTCACAAATCTAAAAGTAATGAGATTAAGTGGCCATAGACATTTGATTTAGCTGAACCACTATAAAAACTTGTGTGATCTTATTGTTTATCTTGCTTATGATTGATCTATTCTCGTTTTAGACCGACTAGAAGTGTTTTGTCACTTTTTGACCCAATAAATGCTATATTGGAAGAGTGTATTTTCAAGTTGAAAATATTTTTTTTACTATCAGGTTTCATTGTTATGATATACTGTTTGTTTATTAATCTATACCATGATAATTAGATAATTTGGAAGTGACTTTCAATTTCCCAATAATTTTATCAGTGTACATTCATGTATTTTCTAACATAGTTAAATTATAATTTTGTCCAACTAATTAAAAACATAGCGAGTTTCCTGAAAAATATGACCAAGAGCATTAAGCTAAATATATTAAGAATATGCATGATACTTAGATAAATTTGTGTTTGAAACTTTGTATGATTGATGCATGTAAATTATTCTTAATTTACATATACTTGTTGCCTAATATAATGCATTTAAAATTTTATCTCTCACTTTGTGAGTTTTGAACACAAAAACAAGACTATTCAAAATTGATTCACTACACCTTCTCTTATCATACCGTGTGGTTAAATCCCTGTTAAAGCCTAGCTGGATCCACTCTAAGGCACTTATTGATATTCGATTACTATGCTTTTACAATTTGGTGCTATTAAACATTGAATCCTCTTAAAGCCCCACTATTTGCCACCAAGATTACTAAATCATAGTCTTTTAGCATCTGCTTTAACAAGTTTAATATGAAAACTAAATCAACAAATAATTTTTCAAAATAAATCAAAAATATTAGTGTATCGGCCTATGTTTAAGTCTTAAACTCCCATTATAAATTACAAAACTATTTCTAGTCTATGAACTGGATTGATCACAACACTTTTGGATTTTGTTACATAGGAATAAACATTGTTATTTTTTGCTATACCTATGAAGTGAGTTTGATAATAAATGTGTTTTTAAATTAATTTTATATCCAATATGTCATTATGAACCTCTATTATTTCCCATTATATCCCAGCTTTATCCATTCTATAGCTTTTTGGACCACCACCACTATAGATTCTAAAGTGTTTGAACTGCATGACATAAAATTTTATATAAACAATCAAAGAAGTATAATGGAAAATTGATTGAAAATCTCTACTTTGAAATAGTTTGAATAAGTAGAGAATACTAGATTGTAGAAGGCTTCCTTTTCATTTGATGGAGTTGTGTATAACAATAGTAACCAAATATTATTATATGGAGACTATTTTGCATGTTTTGACAGTTCATTATAGACAAATAATGAAAGAATAGCTCGCCGATGATTATGTCTACATAAGGTACCATTTTCACAACATATATAGCAATGCCACATACACCCCACAAATGTAATGATATTTCAGGACAAAAAATAAGGATCTAAAATTAAAAACTGTACCAAATTACCTATTTTTGTTAAACAAAACAATGGATTACAAGATATGGAAATATGATGCCTGTTAAATCTATATACATAGGTTTTCTCAAGAAAACATACTAGATATGAGTCTATCTTTCCATATGAAATTAAAATGGAATTAATGGGACAAAAAATTCATGTGCCTATTATTATCCTGCCTTTTGGCAAGGCCGAGATATCAAGGAACTGGCTGAAAATCAAGAATCTCTCGTCCTGAGTATCGAGCATGCACAGGTTTGCTATGGGTGTCGATAAATTTTGTTCGAGTTTGGATCAGGCACAATTGACAAGTCACGACAAGCGAAGCCATGAAAGCCAGCATTCCAAATTTCAGGTCAATCTGAGTCCGTATGCCCAAGTTATGATCGATGCAAGTTGGAGGAGATAACCCTGTTTTCGCATCCATCAATCAACATCAGTTTGAATCGATAGCGTTTGCATCGATCAGACGATGCTACTTCGCATCCATTGGTAGGCCTTAGTTTGAATCCATCAGGTTCGTACTTATCCACAAGCTTTAATTTGTATCGACTGGTTTCATATCCATCACAAGTAATGCTCGTTCGTATGGATCGGACGGAGATAACTTCCATCGATATGAACTTACCTCCATCAATACGAAGTGGGGACGCTGCAAATCGATAAAAAAAACACATGCCATTGATGGGTTCGAGTTATGCAACGGCTCTTGATACGAATGAGGCGAAGTTCAAGGAGAGGCACGGTCAATTCGGAGTGAAAGGTGGATCGATGCGAGGAGTGCGCGCCGCGTCATCATGAAGGCACGTGCGCTATTGATTCGAAGAGGATCGATTGGAAGCCATAGATTCGAAGCAAACAGCCAATCAAAACGCCCCATTTCGTATCGATCATAACTCAAGATCCACCAGTCCAAATGCTATGAAATTTTCACTGGAGATTACGTACAAGCCAAAGAATGTTTTCACCAAGTTTCGACTCCATTGGACATCATCTTGATTGATAAGAATTGAGTTCGTATCGATCACAGATCGAGTCGAAACTTCCTGAGATCGATTGCATGGGCCCACTCACGTGCCAGAGGGAGTCTTTCGAAGTTTAAGCGAAATATCAACATCCTACACCTATAAATAGATCCCCAGAGTCTACAAAAAATGGATCTTTTGACTCTAAAGCGCCCAAACTCTACCGGATTGAACTTTGCAGCTTACTCCTACTGTTGAATTAAGTTGTATTCTACTGTTGTTTGTTGTAACCAATTGTAATCGTCAAAAGAGAGCAATAAAATCATAAAAACTTCATAGTGGACGTAGGCAACACGTCGAACCACTCTAAATCGATTGTCTCTATGCATTTACTTGTTGCTTTTTGAAGTTTTCGTTAGATAATCCACCTTTTAATTTTCTATTCTTCATTTTATCTCTTTAAAGACTTTCGAAGAGTGTTGTGCCCAATTTTGGCACAAACACTTTGGTGCTTTCACTGAGAGGTTCAACCCAGATTTTCTCCTGCTCTTTGGATCTATCGTCGATACCGGATTGCATAAATCTAAGAGGAAGATCCAGATCTCTAATCCAGATTCTTTCCATCCTATATAGATTTGCGTAAAGTCTAGGAAAGGAGTTCATCCCTCAAGATGGTAAGCACAAGGACTTCCTCCAACGTTGCCGATCAAGGAGGCCGGGATAGACAAAATCCCCCGCAGTTGCCTCCAACCAACCAAAACGCTACCGGACCCTCAGATCCGTCGGGCCCGGTTACCAGGCAAAAATTCCAGTTGTTGCTCTAGGAATTGACACAGAGTCGTCAACAGCTAACAGAACAACTGCGCGCAAATGCCGAGCTGACTGACCAATTGGACCGCCAAAGGCATAGAAGATCCAAAAGGGATCACGCCACTAACTCCTCTACCGAGAGTTCGGCTTCGTCTGGTTACAATCGTAGGTCCACCCGTCGCCAACTGGACGGAAGTTATGCGCAAGCTACTGGACATCAACTTGCATTGACCGTTGGGCAGCTAAGAGTCGGCCCATCGGCCAATTATCACACTGGACCCTCCTCTCGGGGCGATACAGTCCCACACTATACTTCAGATAACCGCACCACTACCGTCGCTGCAGAACCAAGGGTTGATGCCCGAAATCAGCCTGATCCAAACCAACATCAGCATGAGCGTACTCCTGAATCGTACGTCCCTGAAGACTATGAGCCAAGGAGGCGAGACGCGGACCGTCGACAGCGCCCGGTCCAGCCTCGCACTGTGGAGCCCAACCACAACTTGGCTCAACCTGTACAGCATGTCCAGATGCCGGCCTCCCAGCTATGATACGGCAAATGATCCGCAAAAGTCAGGGTCTTTCTAATGACGACTGGGAAATCTCTCGTAGTCACACCCCTTTTACGGATGACATACTCTATGCTGAACCTCCTTGGCGGTTCAGAATGCCCACTCTGCCAGTCTATGAAGGGAATTCAGATCCAAATTAGCACATCATGAAGTATGAGTGGTTGATGAACGCTGCAAGAGCAGATGATGCAGTGAAGTGTCGTAGCTTTCCTATCTCTTTGGCGGGGCGTTGCCACCATGTGGTTTTCACGATTGCCGCCCCGATCCATTTCTTGCTTTGACCAAATGGCCATAAAGTTTGTAGAACAGTTCTGTATGCATGTTGCTAGGCCTAAAGATGTTAACACTCTATCCATTGTCACTCGAACCCGCAGAGAGACACTCAGACGCTATTTAGAGAGGTTCCATGCAGTATGTGCAGGGATTATGTGACGACCCGAAATTTTAAGCAATTTAAATCGGAATATTTAATCGATTTTAAATATTCAATAGTACAATTTTAAATTGAATTACAAATGTCACAATTTATTTGATAATTGAATTTATTAAATCAAAATAATTTGAAGTTGGGTAAATTATTGAATTTGGGGTTTTAAGCCTGTTAAAAATAATTTAACGACTGATAAAATTTATATTGATAACATTGAAGATAATAGAAGTAATAAAATTGAAATTAACAGTTGTTTGTTCGGTTTCGAAATTTATATCGTTTAGATTGAATTTAAAATAGCCTTCCGAGGTGCCGTCTCGGAATTAGATGAAACCAGTTTCGTTGGATCCGTGATATTGTTTTATTATCGGATTTCAAATGTCATAGTGTTTGGGGTTGTTGTGTGACTATACGATATATAAACGCGTTGAAGTTTGCATTGAATTCGGTAGCCAGCATCACGTATAGAAAATAATAAAATCGCGTTACCTTCTTTACGAAGCTTCTACGTTTAGTAAATAAAATAATATACAATAAAGAATAGCTTTGTTCATAAGCTAATGAACGCAGGGATTATAAATGCGCTCTCTTTCTTTCTCTTCGGTTGTAAGCCGATCATTTTACTTAAAAAAAATTAAAAATTAATAATAATAATAATAATAAATTAAAGAAGAAGCTTATGGGGGAAGCCGCGTTTATAGAGAAAAAAAAGAAAGAGACGTAACACAGTAGGGACCGAAACCCCCCTTTTTTCTTCCTTTCGAAACCCTTAAGTTCGGTAATAAAAAAAAAAAAAGAGTATGAATGGCAGAATCTTTCGTGCCAAAGAAAAAAGAGAGAGGGATTTCGAATCGAATTGGCGAGGGGGAGGAGCGCTCGCGCACGCGCTTGGAAGGAACGATGGTGGCTTAGGGCATCACGGCATGAAAGAGGGACGCGGTACTAGATTAGGGTTCGGTTTTGATCGTTGTTCGCGTTCTTGTGGGGGTGGCGGTGCTGCGATCGAGGAGGGCCGTTTGGTAATGATGTCGAGGTGGCGGCTCCGAGTGTTCGGCAGTGGTGAGGGCTCGGTTGAGGATTTATGTCGCGTTCGTGGGTTGGGATTCTCGTCTGTAGGTCATCGAGGTGATGATTTTCTTTATTTTCTGATAATTTATTTAAATTTGGTTATTATTATTACTTAATATGATTTAGCATATCGTTTTCAGAAAAGGTAAAAAATAAATGTTTACTGCTGCTGTTAGTTTTCCAATTTGCAGAATTTAAGTTTGATATATAGGCATTTACAGACTATTATATATATGAACAGAAATTTAATTATATAAAAAGAATGTGTAAATTAGCTAATTAATTTACTTAATGACTGAAAGAACTTTTTAGCAAAGAAAAATATTAATAAAGATAAATTATTTGTTTAAAACCCAATTGCTAGTTTTAAATAAATTTAGTGGTTGATTTAAATTTCAACATGGATAATAAATAGTTTGATTAGTTCCAATATTAATAAACCACATAAATGTTTTTGCAAGGTAAAAAGTCATGAAAACGGGTTGGGGTGGTAATGGACTACAAACAAACGGAATAAGGTGAGTTAATCTCACTCAGTGAATTTAAATTTAAATGATTTAATTTAAATAATGGTTTGAATGGTTGAATTGATTGATGTGATATAGTATGATATTTTGGAATTGGAATATTATATGTTGTGCTAATGTCTGTGGATGCAGGGAAAACAGGTTGGAGGGATCCAACTGGATCCCTCAACATTTATTTAAATTATTTAATCCCCCTTTTATGATGATTTGATATTTTATGGTGAATTATGTTGAAATATTGAATGTTATGGTTCGATTGGTTATGATTGGGTTTAATGAATTACCAAAATGATATATATAAAATTTTGATTTTTGAAGGAAAATAAAAGAAGTGAATCTGTAAGTAAACTAATTATAGGATGAATTTAAGAATGAATTGGAGAAGAAATAAAGTGACTTTAAATTTCTAATAAATTAATTGTGAGTATAGAAAGGGAAATTTGAATAAATAGGAAATTAAGGAATTTTAAAATTCAATGTTATTATTAAAAAGAACAAAACATTTATTTAAAAATTCAGGATTTAAATTATTGGAAAGAATAAAGAAGAAATTGGGAAAGCCTGAAATTTGTATATTTCAGTTAAAGGATTTAAAAACAAACAACAAATAATAATAATAAAAATGAAGTCCAAAATTAATGAATTTTGAAATGAACCGAGCAAGTAAAGAAATTTATTTCAAATAGAATGAATTGGAAATCAATTCGGGAAATTGATTTATGTGCTCAAAGTTGGAATTTTCTCTGGATGGCCAAGTACACGTTTTTAAAGTAAAATTGTGAATATAAATTAAGTGTTTTAAAGTTATTTTTTTTTTAAAGAAAGCAAGTTAGTAAAATTTATTATTTCTAATATTTAATTTCTAAAGCAAGTATTTTTTTTTAATATCTTATAGCATTAATTATTTAAAAGTGACTTAGTATTTGTTTTAAAAGTGAAAACCTGGTTTTATATTTTATAAAGTAACCTTATTTTCTCAAATTCATATAATATGTATTTTTTAACAAATTATTTAAGTAGTTTATCCTAAGTGTTTTTAAAGTATATATTTCAAAGTAAAGTGTTTTAAATTATTTTAAAAATCTATTTTTTTGTGCTTGGTGATTTCAGAGGAGATAGAAAAGATTTGGGAAAGTTGATTCTGAAAGGGAAGATGGTTTTGAAACTGTTTTCAAAGGATTGAAAATAGAAATATATCTTTGAGGATATTTTGAGATACATAAATAATTTGGGAAATTATTTATTGTTGGATGGTTGTTTGTGAATATTAATTGATAGTTAAATAACCGACTATCAATATTGGCCAACTGCGTTGATCGTTTCGAAGAGACCGGGATCGAGATTTATTTCTCGAAAACCACTTCGATCCGGTTTGTACGTTTCGTGTAAACGATTTTGGATTCGAAGATGGAGCAGTGAAGTGCAAGGGCTAGTCGCTACTAATCCTGAGGATATTTCCAAAATGGATGTAGTAGGGTAGTGCCTTCGGTTCCGTTCGAACCCGGGACGGACTTGTATGGACGAATGCTTGCGAAACATCGTCAGGGGGACGATGGGCATTCTAAGTGAAACGTTCTAAAAGGTAACGCATAGCCTCAAGCCTCATCAAATGGGAATGACTGAAAATCAGGGGATATGCAGCAAGGTTAGGTGGGTCATACCCAAGCAGGACAAGATAATTCCCCTGTCTAGATGTCCCTTATATATATATTTCGGCTTAGTGGGTGGTTGGTCGCGCCAACCACGGGGTTTATCTTGTTCGGGACTGTTCAGTAAGGAATGGTTCCGGCCTTGTGTTGCAAGGGATGAAGGGAGTAATCCTCGGTACGGTGATCTAGGCCCCGTACTGTGACAGGTGGTACCCCAGTGCCTAGTCATTGTTGGAAATCCATTCTCCCTACGAGCCTTGTACGAGTTTTGTTTGTATTACCCACTTTTGTGGCTAGTAGCTGGAATTTAATAGATGTAACAATTTCGGCTATTTTATAAGTATTTGTATATAGACACTATTATAATATCAGAGGATTTCTATAAAAATTGTTTTAGCTATCGTAAGGTAAAAACCCGACATGTTTATTTGTGGCGTGGTCTTACGAGATGCTTTTGTTTTCAAAGGATTTTGAAACTTTAATAATCAATTGGGTGTGATTTTCTCACGCTGGTATTCCAGACTGACTCGGGTGTTATTTAACTGTAATGCTCGGGTCAGACCGAGTATTATAGGATACAGGATATGATGCTGTGGAGCTCAGGAGACGAGCTGGATGACGATACGTACTCCCGTATTTGTATATATATATATATTCCGCTGTTTGAGTTGCGTATTCTAAGTTGTTGTGTATTCATTGTATGATATTGATGTGATCTGAGATTGATGTACTCTGATGATGTAATATATAAACAGAAATATTTGATGTTGAGTAAAGATTATATATTATCTATTATATTTTATTCCGCTGCGATGGTTAGATTCTGATGTTGATTTTGTTTTCTCTTCTTCTACCTCTTCTTCTTAAACCCAAATGGTTCGTAATTTTGTGCAACTTGAGTTGATTGTTGTAAAATAGTATTAACTCAAGGGGTACGGATTTGCGGGTTGTCACAGTGGTATCAAAGCATAGGTTGGTGATAACCTTGGCTCTGGTGAGAATTACTCATTAAATAGAGTCCGTAGTACTCTAGAATGAGTTTGAGAGTATTAATAGATATGAGTGCGTACTTGTTAGTGAATATGAAATTGTTTTTATATTGTGTTGATTTATCGGTTGAGTGTTTATGGATTCTGGTCGATGTGTGGGACGCCATGTCATCGATAGGGATTTCTAAACTCTTGAACAAGATAAACCGACACAGTATTGTTTAAACTAGGGTAAATGAAATAATTTTACCCAAATTTATTTTATGTATATTAAAAAAATGAAAATGATTTTCTTAATTATTATAGATATACATGGATGTTTGGATGATAGAAGTGATAAATATTAAATTATTATCATCGTAAGATAATTGAATAAAGTTTGAAATATTAACTAAAACAAATTAAGGAATAAATTAACATAATAGCTGAAATTTATGAATGTGATTCATAATAGCATAAGGAATTGAATTCATAATTAAAAACTAAGAAACCAATTCATATCAAATGAATTTGTAAATGTAAACTATAATGTAAATTATAGTGTAATAAATTATTAAGGTAAGATAAAATTCCAAAGAAAAGTTTGAATTTAAATCTAAAGAGTTTGGAATTTGGAGATTTAAATTTCTTTGGATTGGATAATGATTCTCAAAGGTTGGGAGAATAATATATTTTGTGAAATATTTTTGAATCGGATTTGAAATCTAGAGAGATTTGGAATTTAAAAATATTGGATGAATTTTAGAAAAAGAATAAAAGCATTAAATTCCTTTGGTCGCTAGAAAATAACTTCGGTGATGACTGCAGCATCATCGATGTTCATTTTCGAGTTTCCAGAAGTGAAATTGCTACCAAATTGCTTTGAATTGAAATTGTTTGCAAAACTGGTTGAGTTTGAAATCCAAGGAGATAAATTGCATTTATCAAACGGATTTTGGATATAGAAGGTTTTAAAGGGGAATTTTGAAATGTTGAAAGGTTGTTTAAACTTTGGAATTAGTTGGAAAAAAAAAATATTTCAACGGTGTAAGTGAAACTGAGTATTGGAATTTAAAACTGAATTGTGTGAAGTTATGTGGAATGGGAAAATTAGTCAGGATGGACTAATGATAATTAATGTTTGGAAATAAAAATTTATTGGTTAAATAAAGAATTGGTGAATGAATAAATGATCAAATAATGTATTTGTAAAGAGGAGTTGATATTAATAAGAAGGGATTGAAAATTTTAATTCAGCAAATAAAATTTAACTTAAATGAATGAAAATGAAGGAAATATAAGTTTTGGATAATGGAATTTAAATTTAAAAGGGTAAATGAAATTAACCTGGATTGGGAATAAAATTTTAACTGAATTAAAATAAATTGAATAAGCTGAAAATAATATCCAGTTGTATTCGAATTAAATTGAAATCGAATTGAGTTAAGTAAAACTGAGTCAAAAGAAAATTGAATTGGAATAAGAATTCAATTGAATTATTTGATGGAACTAGATTCACACCCAAGCAAATGGAAATTGAATAAGGATTAGAACGGAAATCCATAAATCAGAATAACTTATAGGAGAATTAAAAATACATAGAAATAAAATATGCTTTGGCTATGAGTAAATAGAAGGCTTGAGTTAAAATAAAGATGAATATATTCAAGCTTATGATGAATGGAATTGTATAAAATAGTAAGTTGTGACTTATAAAATTGGAAATGGAATACAAAGCCCAAAATTTAATATTTTGATAAATTGGAAAATGAAAAAAAAAAATCCAAACTTGAATTATAAACTATATTGGACTTAAGAAAATTAAATGGAGTGATATTTGGAATTGAAATTCAAGTGTTGGATTATAAATAAGGCAATAACTAATTTGATAATAAATTAGTTAATGAAATGTGTAAATGGAGTTCAATGTAATTAAATAGAAGCTGAAGTGAAAGCTAATAATGAAAATTGGAGATAAAACTCAAGCTATGAATTGAATTCGACTTGAATCATTAGTGAGGACAATATAATTGAAGGGGCCTTGCAATTAATTAAATAATTTGTGAATGAAATTGCAATGTAAGTTAATAAAATTTAATGGAAAATTAAAAAGTGAATGGTGGAATCAGAACTTGAGATATCAATTAAAATTAGACTTGAAGTGTTAACAAAGTAAATATAATTTGAAAGTCTAGAATAAAAATGAAATAGATTAAAATAGTAATGATATGAATTGCAAATAAAATCCAAATCAGTGGAAATAAGATGGAAATGGCTTTGTGATAAATTAAATAAGTTGAATCTGGGAAGTTAAATTCTATAATAACCAATCAAATGAAATTGCAAATTTAAAATGAGGTTGTATTGAAATAGAATCAAGTTAAATTGAAAAGAGAACTTATTTGCAAACTGAGAATGAGCTTAAGTATAAAATTTGAATAGATTGAAGTAAAATTCGGTGAGTTGCCGATAATATTTAATGGAATGAAAATGCTTAAATAAATAATTGTAAACCATTTAAATTATTAAGGGATTGAAATAACTTGAGGCAATAAGGAAAATAGAATGTGTCAAGTTTATTAGAATAGTTTAAATGAATGTGGATAAACTAATTTTATATTGAATAAATAAATGATGGAATAAATAAGTATCAAATGAAATGTGGTTTTAAATGAGTTGAGAAATGGTTATAAAATGAAATAGCTTGGAGTGTCTTCGAGCTAAATAAAATAGTTTGGAATAAACAAATATGGAATGAAATGCAAATAAATGGATTATAAATGAAATTTAAATGGAGTGTGTCGAGCTAAAAAAAAAAATGCTTCTGAATGGATTAAAATAAAAAGGAATAAATGGTCGTTGGATGTAAATGGAAGTAATTAAAATTCTATGTGTTGATAAGGGTAAAATAAATTGATTTTGAAAGCAATTGAATTAATATGAGTTCAGTTTGCTTAAGAATAAATTAAATGTAAGCAATTGAGTTCTAAACCATTCAAATTGATGGAGTTGTATACGAATGAATCGAAAACCATCCGAATTGAGTGAAAATGGTTATAAATAAATTGAAATAGTTGAATTGGCATGGAAACTATATAAATTGCTTATGGAAAAATGTTTGCTGTGAATTTCTTTTAGAATTCATATGTTTTAACTATTTTAAATAAGTAAAATGTAGTTAAACTTCATTTATATCGTACTTACATGTTTAAATTGAGTAAGTACAGGTACCTGGAAGCCATGTGGCGGGATTTGGTTGTACTATTTGCTAAAAATAATAAGCTGCTCGCTTAAAATGCTAAATAAGGTACGCCTACGCAATAAAAATAGGAAATATGAACTGTTTTTGGTTTTTCCGACCGTGTGGGTCGATGTATATATATTTATCTCTTTTGTCAATTTGCAAAAGCTCCTCTGTACAAAGGAGACTCTGCCAAAAATTTTCTGAAATTTTGGGAGTTAGAAAAATTTTGAAAATTTTTAAGAAATTTTTGTTAAAGACAAAGCGAATTTAAATTGGATACTAAAATAAGTTATAAATGAAACTAATTAAATCAATGACATGAATTAGTAATAAATGACAAATAAAATTTAACATTTGGAGTTGAAAATAAATTGAATTCGTATGGAAATGAAAGAATCAAGTTGAATAGAAATAGATATAAACTGAAGTGGTAAAACGGAAATAAATAAAGAAACATATAAAATACTTATGTTAACTTAAGTAAGGAATGGTCAATCCTTAATTGGAGATTTAATATTGATGATATAAATATATTCCAAGTTAATATTTGGATGAATAAATATTGACATTTTGTGAAAAAGGCGATAAAATGTCTTGGGACATTGTAATTGGATATTAGTGCTAAGCAGGATATGCAGGTATTATAAAAAGGAAAAGGAAATTGGATTCGATTTCAAGAGATATATTTGAATTGCCCAACAAAAGGTACGTATTTAAATTTGGTATGGAATTTGATTGGGATTTGGATTTGGATTTGGATTGAGACACTTGGCTTTTTGTTTTCCTTTTGGATTTGGGAGGCCGTAGAGCCATTTTTGTAGTTGTACCGAGCTAGCCGCGCAAAGGAGACGCTGGCGAAATTTTTCAGAAATTTAGGGAGTTAGAAAAATTTTGAGAAAATTTTGATAATTCAAAATTTGGTTTTAAATTGAAACTTGAATGGTTAAACAAATGGTATAATCTGAAGCTAGGGAAAGGTTTGGAAAGTTAATAAGAATGATTATGGGTCTTTTATAAAAAGATAGTAAGATGTTGAACTGTTTGGTTTTTGGGAAACAGTAAACGGATATTGGATCATTCTTCCTAATTAGTAATTTCGGGGACGAAATTCTTTTAGGGGGGAGGAATGTGACGACCCGAAATTTTAAGCAATTTAAATCGGAATATTTAATCGATTTTAAATATTCAATAGTACAATTTTAAATTGAATTACAAATGTCACAATTTATTTGATAATTGAATTTATTAAATCAAAATAATTTGAAGTTGGGTAAATTATTGAATTTAGGGTTTTAAGCCTGTTAAAAATAATTTAACGACTGATAAAATTTATATTGATAACATTGAAGATAATAGAAGTAATAAAATTGAAATTAACAGTTGTTTGTTCGGTTTCGAAATTTATATCGTTTAGATTGAATTTAAAATAGCCTTCCGAGGTGCCGTCTCGGAATTAGATGAAACCAGTTTCGTTGGATCCGTGATATTGTTTTATTATCGGATTTCAAATGTCATAGTGTTTGGGGTTGTTGTGTGACTATACGATATATAAACGCGTTGAAGTTTGCATTGAATTCGGTAGCCAGCATCACGTATAGAAAATAATAAAATCGCGTTACCTTCTTTACGAAGCTTCTACGTTTAGTAAATAAAATAATATACAATAAAGAATAGCTTTGTTCATAAGCTAATGAACGCAGGGATTATAAATGCGCTCTCTTTCTTTCTCTTCGGTTGTAAGCCGATCATTTTACTTAAAAAAAATTAAAAATTAATAATAATAATAATAATAAATTAAAGAAGAAGCTTATGGGGGAAGCCGCGTTTATAGAGAAAAAAAAGAAAGAGACGTAACACAGTAGGGACCGAAACCCCCCTTTTTTCTTCCTTTCGAAACCCTTAAGTTCGGTAATAAAAAAAAAAAAAAAGAGTATGAATGGCAGAATCTTTCGTGCCAAAGAAAAAAGAGAGAGGGATTTCGAATCGAATTGGCGAGGGGGAGGAGCGCTCGCGCACGCGCTTGGAAGGAACGATGGTGGCTTAGGGCATCACGGCATGAAAGAGGGACGCGGTACTAGATTAGGGTTCGGTTTTGATCGTTGTTCGCGTTCTTGTGGGGGTGGCGGTGCTGCGATCGAGGAGGGCCGTTTGGTAATGATGTCGAGGTGGCGGCTCCGAGTGTTCGGCAGTGGTGAGGGCTCGGTTGAGGATTTATGTCGCGTTCGTGGGTTGGGATTCTCGTCTGTAGGTCATCGAGGTGATGATTTTCTTTATTTTCTGATAATTTATTTAAATTTGGTTATTATTATTACTTAATATGATTTAGTATATCGTTTTCAGAAAAGGAAAAAAATAAATGTTTACTGCTGCTGTTAGTTTTCCAATTTGCAGAATCTAAGTTTGATATATAGGCATTTACAGACTATTATATATATGAACAGAAATTTAATTATATAAAAAGAATGTGTAAATTAGCTTATTAATTTACTTAATGACTGAAAGAACTTTTTAGCAAAGAAAAATATTAATAAAGATAAATTATTTGTTTAAAACCCAATTGCTAGTTTTAAATAAATTTAGTGGTTGATTTAAATTTCAACATGGATAATAAATACTTTGATTAGTTCCAATATTAATAAACCACATAAATGTTTTTGCAAGGTAAAAAGTCAAGAAAACGGGTTGGGGTGGTAATGGACTGCAAACAAACGGAATAAGGTGAGTTAATCTCACTTAGTGAATTTAAATTTAAATGATTAAATTTAAATAATGGTTTGAATGGTTGAATTGATTGATGTGATATAGTATGATATTTTGGAATTGGAATATTATATGTTGTGCTAATGTCTGTGGATGCAGGGAAAACAGGTTGGAGGGATCCAACTGGATCCCTCAACATTTATTTAAATTATTTAATCCCCCTTTTATGATGATTTGATATTTTATGGTGAATTATGTTGAAATATTGAATGTTATGGTTCGATTGGTTATGATTGGGTTTAATGAATTACCAAAATGATATATATAAAATTTTGATTTTTGAAGGAAAATAAAAGAAGTGAATCTGTAAGTAAACTAATTATAGGATGAATTTAAGAATGAATTGGAGAAGAAATAAAGTGACTTTAAATTTCTAATAAATTAATTGTGAGTATAGAAAGGGAAATTTGAATAAATAGGAAATTAATGAATTTTAAAATTCAATGTTATTATTAAAAAGAACAAAACATTTATTTAAAAATTCAGGATTTAAATTATTGGAAAGAATAAAGAAGAAATTGGGAAAGCCTGAAATTTGTATATTTCAGTTAAAGGATTTAAAAACAAACAACAAATAATAATAATAAAAATGAAGTCCAAAATTAATGAATTTTGAAATGAACCGAGCAAGTAAAGAAATTTATTTCAAATAGAATGAATTGGAAATCAATTCGGGAAATTGATTTAAGTGCTCAAATTTGGAATTTTCTCTGGATGGCCAAGTACACGTTTTTAAAGTAAAATTGTGAATATAAATTAAGTGTTTTAAAGTTATTTTTTTTAAAGAAAGCAAGTTAGTAAAATTTATTATTTCTAATATTTAATTTCTAAAGCAAGTATTTTTTTTTAATATCTTATAGCATTAATTATTTAAAAGTGACTTAGTATTTGTTTTAAAAGTGAAAACCTGGTTTTATATTTTATAAAGTAACCTTATTTTCTCAAATTCATATAATATGTATTTTTTAACAAATTATTTAAGTAGTTTATCCTAAGTGTTTTTAAAGTATATATTTCAAAGTAAAGTGTTTTAAATTATTTTAAAAATCTATTTTTTTGTGCTTGGTGATTTCAGAGGAGATAGAAAAGATTTGGGAAAGTTGATTCTGAAAGGGAAGAAGGTTTTGAAACTGTTTTCAAAGGATTGAAAATAGAAATATATCTTTGAGGATATTTTGAGATACATAAATAATTTGGGAAATTATTTATTGTTGGATGGTTGTTTGTGAATATTAATTGATAGTTAAATAACCGACTATCAATATTGGCCAACTGCGTTGATCGTTTCGAAGAGACCGGGATCGAGATTTATTTCTCGAAAACCACTTCGATCCGGTTTGTACGTTTCGTGTAAACGATTTTGGATTCGAAGATGGAGCAGTGAAGTGCAAGGGCTAGTCGCTACTAATCCTGAGGATATTTCCAAAATGGATGTAGTAGGGTAGTGCCTTTGGTTCCGTTCGAACCCGGGACGGACTTGTATGGACGAATGCTTGCGAAACATCGTCAGGGGGACGATGGGCATTCTAAGTGAAACGTTCTAAAAGGTAACGCATAGCCTCAAGCCTCATCAAATGGGAATGACTGAAAATCAGGGGATATGCAGCAAGGTTAGGTGGGTCATACCCAAGCAGGACAAGATAATTCCCCTGTCTAGATGTCCCTTATATATATATTTCGGCTTAGTGGGTGGTTGGTCGCGCCAACCACGGGGTTTATCTTGTTCGGGACTGTTCAGTAAGGAATGGTTCCGGCCTTGTGTTGCAGGGGATGAAGGGAGTAATCCTCGGTACGGTGATCTAGGCCCCGTACTGTGACAGGTGGTACCCCAGTGCCTAGTCATTGTTGGAAATCCATTCTCCCTACGAGCCTTGTACGAGTTTTTTTTGTATTACCCACTTTTGTGGCTAGTAGCTGGAATTTAATAGATGTAACAATTTCGGCTATTTTATAAGTATTTGTATATAGACACTATTATAATATCAGAGGATTTCTATAAAAATTGTTTTAGCTATCGTAAGGTAAAAACCCGACATGTTTATTTATGGCGTGGTCTTACGAGATGCTTTTGTTTTCAAAGGATTTTGAAACTTTAATAATCAATTGGGTGTGATTTTCTCACGCTGGTATTCCATACTGACTCGGGTGTTATTTAACTGTAATGCTCGGGTCAGACCGAGTATTATAGGATACAGGATATGATGTTGTGGAGCTCAGGAGACGAGCTGGATGACGATACGTACTCCCGTATTTGTATATATATATATTCCGCTGTTTGAGTTGCGTATTCTAAGTTGTTGTGTATTCATTGTATGATATTGATGTGATCTGAGATTGATGTACTCTGATGATGTAATATATAAACAGAAATATTTGATGTTGAGTAAAGATTATATATTATCTATTATATTTTATTCCGCTGCGATGGTTAGATTCTGATGTTGATTTTGTTTTCTCTTCTTCTACCTCTTCTTCTTAAACCCAAATGGTTCGTAATTTTGTGCAACTTGAGTTGATTGTTGTAAAATAGTATTAACTCAAGGGGTACGGATTTGCGGGCTGTCACAGATTATTAATCCCAATGTCAACCTAATCTTGATGGCACCGACTGAGAGAATTGACCCTGGCTCCGAGTTTGGAAATTGGCTAGCTGGGAAACCTCCCGCATCATTGGACCGTTTCTACTCCAAAGCCGCCCAATTCTTAAGGCGAGAGGACGCAAAACAGTCTAGGAAGCAGGATGACGTGGTACCCAGCAGTGAGGGGATTCAAAGCAATGTGGTAGTTAAACAGTCGGGAGAGAGTTCTGGAAAAGTTCAGCTGAATATACTGAATAAGCAAACCCAACCTAGAAACAGTGATAATCAAAAAAGAAACAAGATCAGAACCGTGGCCCGCGACGTAGGGAACCAATGTTTGACGATTACACCCCCTGAATACGTCGCTAGGGAACGTGTATCTACAAACCTGCAATGCCATGCAGTATAAGAAGCCTGCTCCGAAACCATCATCGGAGAGGCAGATTCAGACAGGAAAGTTCAATATGTTTCATGAAAGCTATGGCCACAATACAAATGAGTGCCATCATTTACAGGACCTCATTGAAAAATTGATCAGAGAGAGAAAGTTAGATCAGTTCGTGCGAGAGCCACAGTCTGGAAGTGTGGGCCCGTCAAACCTAAATTGTGCACAGAATCAGGAAAGACAGGAGGAACCCGCTCGTACGGACGCGAGGTTGGTCATCAACACAGTTACTGGTGGTCCTCATCCAGCAGACCGAAGCTGGAGGGAAATGGAATCGTATGCTAGCTCTACCAGGCATGTAAACTTCGAGTGCTGTAGTAACTTTGATGAAGGGGCACCGGCCAAAAAACAAAGGATGATGACTGATGACATCGTATTTAGAAAAACCGGGATGCTGACAAGGTCAAAGCCCCCACTATCGACCCACTAGTCATATCTACGCAGATAGGTCCTGCTTGGATGAAGAGAATCTTGGTCGACAGTGGGAGCTCTGTAAATATTCTGTTTAAGCGAGCTTATGATTTAATGAAAATGGAAGCCAAGGATTTGAAGCCTTGCCACTCTAGAATCCATGGCTTCGATGGAAGCGCTAATATACCCACTAGAGTGGTGGAGCTGCCAGTGGAATTGGGAGTTGGGGAGCACCGGAGAGTCCGGATGTTGTAATTTGTTATGTTAGACATTCACTCCCCCTACAATGATTTTTTGGGCCGACCGGCCCTTGCTGAATTCAGGGCAGCTATTGCCCCATGGTGTCTGACTCTGAAATTCCACACTGATCATGGGATCGGAGTCATTCAAGGAGATTAGGCTGCTGGAAGACCCTGTGATGTTGTTGAGTTACGCGAGGCGCAGCGAAGGGAGAAGGGAAAGGGCGTAGAGGAATCTCTATGCGTCTGTTTTGCCAACAATTGACAATTGGTGCCTGGGCCCGGGCTTGGGCACCCCAACCAATTCCTGAGGGATCTTGATCCGAGAGACACTGACAGCAAAGATGAATCTGTAGAAAATCAAGCTTCCCCGGCCAAACTGATGATCGATGTTCCGATCGATGATGATGATAATTCAAGGATGTTAAAGATTGGGTCTCGGTTGGGGCAACAGACACAACAGGAATTGGTGGAATTTCTCCGGGCGAATCTCGATCTTTTCGCTTGGACGCACTCTGATATGTGTGGAATCTCGTCGGACATCACGAGCCACACTCTTAATATTGACCCGCGGTGTATCCCGGTCAAACAGAAAAGGCGCGATATGGATCCAGAGAGATCTGTCGCTCATAAAGAAGAAGTCGATAAGCTGAAAACAAATGGGTTCATTCGAGATGCTCTATACCTAGAGTGGGTATCCAATCTCGTACTTATTCGAAAGTCGAATGGGAAATAGAGGACGTGTATTGATTATTCTAATATAAAAAAAGCTTGCCTAAATGATAGTTTTCCACTTCCCTGAATTGACCAACTTGTAGATTCAACGGCTAGACATGAATTGCTATCTTTTATGGATGCTTATTCCGGCTACAATCAAATACCCATGCATTTTTCTGACCACGAACACACCAGCTTCGTGATTGATCTGGGACTCTACTGCTACAGAGTCATGCCTTTTGGGCTCAAGCATGCCGAAGCAACGTATCAACGCCTAGTCAACCGGATGTATGCCAACCAGATCGGAAAGATCATGGAAGTATATGTAGACGACATGCTGGCGAAGTCGTGATTCTCCACTGATCACATCAGTGATCTAGAATCAATGTTCAACATTCTTCAGGAATATAGGATGAAGCTCAATCCACTGAAGTCTCATTTTGGAGTCGCATCTGGAAAGTTCCTTGGACTCATTGTCAATACTCGAGGAATAGAAGAAAACCTCGAAAAGATCTGGGCAATTAGAAATATACAAACTCCAAGAACAATAAAGCAGGTCCAGAGTCTCAACGGAAAGGTAGCAGCCCTAAGAAGGTTCATTTCGAAGTCCACCGACAAATGCATCCCCTTCTTCGATCTGATCTGAAAAGGATAGCGAAACTTTGAATGGACCACTGAATATGAAGACGCATTCAAAGCACTGGTTCAACATCTCTCCATGCCACCAATTTTATCGAAGCCTATCGACCACGAGCAGTTATATCTTTGCCTGGCGGTATCCGAGAACGCAATCAGTGCTGCCTTAGTTCGGGAGGAAGACCGAGTGCAGAAACCGCTCTACCATGTTAGCAAACAGCTAACCAGAGCTGAGAGAAATTATCCAAAGCTAGAGAAATTGGCTTACTTCCTAGTCATTGCTTCGAGGAAGCTCTGCCCATGTTTCCAAGCTTGTCCTGTTATTGTGTACACAGATCAGCCGTTACGACAGGTCCTTACGTGGCATGAGACGTCTTGTAGGTTACCCAAGTGGAACATCGAGCTGAGTTAGTTTGATATCACTTATACTCCAAGGAGATCCATTCAAGGACAAGTCTTAGCAGATTTCATAGCTGAATTTACCATTCTAGAGGACTTTCCCAAACCAGTAAATCTCTCGAATGCATCTGGAAGCTGCATACCGATGGTGCATCAAACGATCGGTGCTCGGGTGCTGGAGTAGTACTTGAAACACCCGAGGGCTGATCCATATGTTATGCTTTGAAATTTGAGTTTCGTGCGACCAATAATGATGCTGAATATGAAGCCCTGCTTGCTGGGTTGAAGTTAGCCCGTGATCTGAGAATTGTTGCTGTGGAAGTTTACTGCGATTCTCAATTAGTCGTATGCCAGGTTTGGGGTGAATATTAGGCCAAGGATCGAAGACTAGCTTCTTACTTAGCTCGAGTCCAAGATGTGCTTGATCAGTTTGATTATTATGACATCTTCTACATACCCTACGAGAGCAATCAGAAGCCTGATTCATTGGCAAAATTAGCAAGTACAGGCGAAGCGCAGCAGATGGGGCTCGTTCCTGTTGAAACTTTATCCTTCCTAAGCGTTGATCAGATGGAGACCGACTTTGTATTTGAGGCTACTTCTGAAAGGGAATCATGGATGACTTCGTAACGAAATTACATTGAGCATGGAACACTGGCTGAGCGTAGGAGTGAAAGAAGACAGATTCTTAAAAAAGCCTCGCAGTTCACCATGCATAATGGTGTCATGTATAGAAGAGGATATTCTGTTCCTCTCCTCCGATGTATCGCACACGATGAAATTAAACGAGTGTTACACGATGTACACGAAGGAGAATGTGGCGACCACACCGGGGGGCAAGCTCTCGCTAAGAAAGTGCTTCGATATGGGTATTACTATCCCACTGTGAACCGCGATGCCGCGGACTGTGCTAGGAAATGCGATAAATGCCAGAAACACGCTCGAATTCCTAGAGCCCCACCTACAGAGATAACCCAATTGGTCAGCCCGTGGCCGTTTTCAGCATGGGGCATCGATATTATTGGAACTCTATCCCTGGACAAAGGTGGAGCAAGTATGCCATCGTCGCAGCTGATTATTTTACCAAGTGGGCTGAAGCTGAACCCCTTGCAACGATCACAACGAAGAAAGTAATCGATTTCGTAGTTTGCAACATTATCTGTCGATTTTGTCTCCCGCATACCATTGTCACCGATAACGGAGTCCAGTTCGATAGTGTTGAATTCAAGATTTTCTATCAACGATTCCATATCCATAAGAAATTCTCTACAGTTGCTCACCCTCAAGCGAATGGCCAAGTTAAAGTAGTTAACAAGGTTATCAAATCTATTCTGAAAAAATAAATGGAAAAAGCCGAGGGAAAGTGGGTTGATGAACTTCCTATGGCCTTATGGGCTTATCGAACGACCCACAAGTCCACGACCGGACACACTCCATTTTCTCTATCTTACGGCTCAAAAGCCGTTATTCCAATCGAGTTGGAAGTACCTTCTCATCGCGTGACTTATTATGATCCGAAGGCTAATGCCATATTACTTGCTGAATATTTGGATTTACTGGATGAGAAGCGAGAAGAGGCTGATTTGAGGGTAGCTGCAAATCTAAGTCGAGTCGCCCGATTGTACAATGCCAAGGTTTGGCCACGAACCTTTGAACTTGACATCTCATTCTCAAAAAAATCTATCCGGTTCCTTCGCTTATGAAGCCAAATTGGGAAGGACCGTATGTGATTGCACAAAAGCTCGGAGATGGCATGTTCAAGTTATCGACCGTCGACGGTCTTGTTTTGCCCAGGACCTGGAACAGCGAGAGTCTCCGTCGCTATACATGACAGGCTCTATTTACTCCAGTCTATTTTTCCCATTCATAATTTTTTTTCTTCATTTTAAAATTTGAAATTTTAATAAGGCAAATGATTGTGCCATATTTTTTCATTTCAGCAATAAAATGCCATCTCTTCGAGCCAGAACAGTGGTGTATTGAATGTGACGTACAACATCACGATGCACAGAAAGCTAAGTTCCATCACGCGGTGGAATGTATTCAAATAGAGAATGACTATGATACGACCGGTCACTCACTAAGTGAAACCCGAGCTCGGGGGCAAGTCAATACACCAAAATTAAAAAGGATTGATATATAACAATCCTTTCACCAACTCCAAACTCTCGGATTGAGAGTTGGAGCATAAAACTCATAAATACGGTTTTGGTGAGGGTAGACCCATCTACCTAACGACTTTGGCCATGGACCCATCCGTCTAAGGACCTCGCTTGTTTACTCGGGGTGAATGTGAACCGACCATTCACGATCTCAGTAAATCCCTCGTTTCGAACTCCTGAAATGCCTAAGCAGACGTGACTGACCATCTGTCGGCTAACTCCAAATTCCCAAAGTGTGAATTAGAGTATAAACATCGACTCTAGGTTCCCGGAGTGCGAACCGGAGTATAAACACTAACTCCAAATTCTCAGAGCATGAATTGGAGTATAAATATCAACTCCAAATTCCCAGATTGCGAATCGGAGCGTAAACACCGACTCCAAAATTCCCAGAGTGTGAATTGGAGTATAAATGCTAAGTCAGAGTTCCCGAAGGGCGAACTGAGTTACAAATGTCGATAGTCTACGAATTCCCAGAGTGTGAGCCAAACTATCAATCATAAATAACTCTAAGTCCCCAGAGCATAGGCAGAGCATAAATCTAACTCGAGTGCGAACTGCCACTCATAAAACAACCTATGTCCCCAGAATGCAGGCATGTACTTAAAAACTTCAATAGGCGTGATTGACCGCCAAAATGCAAGTGCTAATCCCCGGAGCATGGATGTGGTTGTTTATGAATAAGCGAGCATGATTCGACCGCTCAACTCTCACTTATTTTATCGTCAGGACGATGACGCTAAACCCGAAGGGGTAGAGACAATTTGCGACCACTGGCCGATCTTTATAACTTATCCCCTTAACTGGGGGCAAAGCTTAAGTGTTAGTCAAGCAGTGTAACGTCAAAAGTCCAACTCAATCTCCAATCGCGACTTGTGCTCGTGATTTTCAGACTTGGCAAATAAAATGAATTCAACTTAAGAGTTGAGACTCCACAAGCACATTAACCTGAGATTCAAACACTACGAAACTTAAATGTAAAAGACAGGAAGAACAGTTGAAGCAAAAAGAAAATCAAATTTCGTTTCAACTAACTGAAAGTAAGATTCATGTACAAGTTCTTCCAAAAAAGGCCTACTAGCGGGGGCCGAACCTGTATCTATACATGGCCTATGAAAGCAAAAATAAACTTCTATCTACCCAAAAAATATGCCTAAGGAGCCTATCTATTCCTTCTTCTTCCTCGGCTTCTTCTTCGGCGTGGAACCGCCGGAGCCGCTAATGATCCTTTGTTTTGAGCCTTTCCCTTTAGGTGGGCAATCCCCAGATGGATGGATAATATCAGTTTCCTCCTCCGAACTTGAGTCTAAAAGGATGCTCTTTGCAGGAGGAGTCGGAGGAACTGGATCTAGGCCGGGGGCGGAATGGATGCACTAGTATCAACAAGTGTACCCCCGGGTGATATCATTCTAAGTGGAGTTGGGCCAGGCGCTGTCACTCCACCCTCAGAACTACTGCCATGAGCCGCTGCCTCCATCTCAGCATTGATTTCAGCCAGTATCTCTGCTTCTTGAATAGCACGGGCTTCGCTGGAGGCAGCAGTGGTCTATGTCAAAGCGCTAGGGCAAACGAAAATCTACTATGGACGAATGGTAAGTCCGCGAAGGGGTCGCTTTGTCAGCCTAGAAGCTCGTTCATCATCTGCTCATCAAAAGAAAGTGAGCTCCCATGTGTTACTTCAATAGGCATGGCCGTGGTCGTAGTGGTCGCCTCGATGATGATGGCTTCCTGCATTTGGTGTGATCCCTAGGTTGCAAGAGGCGCTGTCGATATAACTTTAGTCACTGGACAAGGAAAAAGAAAACATTGTTAGTACACACTTTAATGCAAGATCTTCATTTCAGACACACACGAGATTTGTGGAGAGTACCTTCCTCAAATTGGCTCATGGTTGGCTGAACAGTTTCAAAAGAGTGCTCCCTTATGGGAGATAAGTGTGGCTGTTCCAGGTCGTAAGCTGGGACGGGCTGCGGCTCAATCACTGGAATCGACTCGGATCCAGTTGAAGTAACCATCTCAGAACTTGCAACATGATGTGCAATGCCTGAGCCTTCACCAATTTCTAGGTGCTGGGTGTCTAGTCTCTCTCTTGCGTAGAAATCATAGAGTCATGAAGAATCTTCTTTTCGTCCTCGCTGAATGTACGGTTCTCCAGCTCAAATTCGTCAAAGGCTCCACCCAATTGCACTGCCTTCTCCTCTTCAACCAGCAGATTCCAGACGTTGTAGAGATGTGTTGAGTAATCGTTGAGCTAAGCCAGATTTCTATGTCTCGGCACATTGGTGTTAATAGTGACAAGGAGCTCCTCTACGTCAGCCTCAAGCCTGGTTTCCTCCAGTCGGACCTTCTCGTCGACCTCAGCGTCTACCTCGTGGATGTTTTCCATTGCCGCGTCTCTCTTCCTCTAAAGCGCCACCACTTAATCGCATGCTTCTTGTGCAGAAACATTAGCAGCATCTTTCTCTTTCATGATTTCAGAGAATTTGGCCTTAATCTCTTTTAGCTCTTTCAGGGCTGCATCCCGCTCGGCGGTGACGGTGGTATTCCTGTGGCCCATGTCTTCCACCATGGTGTAATGTTCCTGCCTCATTCTATCCATGGCCACATCGGCATCATCAGCCTTTTTGAGAGCCTCCATTTCGAATTTTCTAGAAGACCCGGCCTCGTTGTTCAGCACTTGAATAATACGATCTTTCTGCGAAAGCTCTTTCTCAAGTTTTTCAATCGTGGCAGCCCGATCGAAAGCCACTTTCGATGCTTTTCATGCAGCCTTCGACCACTCCTTGTGCTGAAAGAATATGTTCGCAACATACATGCACTTTGTGTTCAGCCGACGTCGGAATTCTCTTCAAGTGCGGGGGAAAGATGTAGCCATCAAAGAAGATATCGAGGAAATCCTTCTTCAACTGAGCAAGATTAATCTCTCCTTCCCCAGTAGGCTCGGTAAGGATCTGTTCAGTAGTTAAGGGTCCACTATTTCGGTTCGGCGTTGAGGATCAAATCTTGGAGCGTGGGAAGACAGCTTATGCCATGAGGTTTCAGGAGGCCGCGAAATGTGAACTGGAGGCGGTGCAAGAACTCTAGGAAGGGGTGAGCGAGATTGAGATCGGCGTACAAAACCCCTATCTCTATCATAAAGTTCTTGACTAGAATATCCCTGCTCGTAATCCCTACCACCCTTTCTCCTAAGGACTCATGATATGACGAAGTTCGACAAGTGTTTCGTAGACTACCAAGCGTGGAGCTACGGCTGGCCATCGTGTCTGCAAAGTAAAACAAGAATAGAGTTAGTAATCTTCCAATAGTAGACAGCCTTCGATCGTAAATCATGTAGTGCCGTGAAGTGTATATGTGTGTGCACCCCCGACCAACCGGAAGTGTCGACCATGCTAGTGGGAAGAGACTCGCTTAAACCTAAAGCGTGATGAAGTTCGTCCCATCCGAAATCTTGTTGGAAGGACATATCATCCGGAATTGGGAGATCGGCAAGCCCTTCGAAGAGATTTTCCGCTCATGGGGGAGAAGCATCTGAAATTACAACTCCAGAAGTAGCCCGAGACATGACCACAGATTTCCATCTCTTGGATCTGGGACATTTAAAAGCAGCCGCCTTGCCTTTTCTTTTCTCTTCAGAATCCAGGACTGAATCCGAAGTCCTAGCTAGAGGTTCGTCATCGGTATGAATTCTCTCAGAATCAGCTTTCTCAGTTTTGACAACTCTGGGCGTCTTGCACTTAACCCATTTCTTCGAGCTGGCCCTTAGCGTACCCTCAGGCCTTATACTTTATCTTCGCTCGATTAACCCAAGAATTCTCAAATTTATGTCCTTCGGAACCAAATCAATATGCTTTTCTTCACTTGGGACTTCCTAAAGAACCCGAACTATCTCCTTATAATAAGCGTCGTCAGGTCGTTGAATTATCACTGTAAAGAAAAAGAGATATGAGTTTGACTTCAGCTATAACTATCTTATCAGCTATTCGAGAAGGTAGCAATACTCACGTCTGAATAGCCATGGACTGGCCTTTCCTGGGGGCATCTGACATAGAACCACTCCATCTTGAAGTAGCTCAGCCTGGTCGAAGACCCTATGACTACTTTGCAATTTCTTACTGCCTCTAGGAACGTAAAGGATAGGCTATCTATTGGACTTTTGAAGTTGAATAAATATCTGATCTCAGCCGGGAGTAGTGGTCGATAAAGATACTCCATGAATACTATGAACAGACTATTCAGCAGCGCATCCGTTCGGATGCAACTGAGATGGAGCGATTCCAATGAAAGACAACACTTTTCAGATATATTGATTAAACGAAAGAAGTGTCCTGGCCGTGCATGCAAGACAATTGAATGCGATATACCCTTCCGGAGGGCGGTGCGGCCTATCATTAGGACCCGATAATAGCACATCATCCACCGACAAGCCATGCCTCGGGCATATTCATCCCAGCATATCTTCAGATACATTGGGTGGAACAGAATCTGCCGGGTAGAAAATAAAAGATGCCCTAGGTACTACATCCAGGGCAAGGTCAATAACTTCGGCCTCAATAACCGGTATATCGATTGCAGGAGGAGTTAAAGTCTGAGTCCCTGGTGGCTGCGAGCTTAAAGTTTCCATAGCTAACTAACTCATGAAAAACGATCATTAATGAGCCCGTGCGTCACCCAGTTAGAAGTGTATGAATGTATCGTGCAGTGCAGTGCTATGCGGTTCTTCAAAATATTCAACAGAGTTAGAGAAAATATGCGAACGACGAGGCTTCGAAATCCAGGCGGAGTAACCGTCATCGATGACCGTCACCACCGTGCTATCCAGATGTTAGCGATCGGTCCGTATTATAGTCCACTGTCATTTTCTTAAGTTACATTTCCACCGACGAGCTTCGAAAGTCAGTCAAGTATGCAGTTTAACAATTAAGTCCAGATATGTAAGAATGAAGCACGCCGGAATCATGCTATCAAGTGCTCAAAAATTCGTATCCATCATGGGATGAGTTCGAATCGATCACAGGGGACTTATTCGTATCCATCAAGATTCGAGTTCGTATCGATCACTAGGGGATTACTTTAAATCGATCATCAATGTTTGGGTTCATATCGATCAAGATCAATAGCTTTGAATCGATCCTCGATGTTCAGGTTCGTATCGGTCAGGAAAGCCTCAGCTTCGCATCGATCACGTTCGAGTCGATACTTTTCGTATCGATCGTGAGAGTATAATTCGATTCGATCCAAAGCCGAGGGTTTCGCACCAAACACTAGCCTAGTTTTCGCATCGATCATTACAGATCGACACGATTTCCCACCATCTCGATCGATACAAACTTCATCATTTCCTTTAAAATTTCTAGGATCAATTCGAACTCCAAGATAAAACCTTATCATCTGCATAGATTCGAATGCAGGCGCCCCAGGTCGACACGAAATAAAGATCGAGTCTTTTTTATTTTTTCTCCACACTTTTTCTTCCCCAGAGCAGCCTCATCTCCACTGCCACGCTTCTTCCTCGACCTTACTCTGGCCCGACCCTGGCCTTGATTTCCTCGAAATCGATCGCAAGAGAAAATGAAATGGCTAGGAAATCGAGTCTCATCGTTTGCTTGTTAGGATTCGGTTAGTGAATTACCTAAATATGATAACTTGTTTAAGTAATCGAGGGATTTGGTTCGGTTCGAAGGGAGGTGGTTCTCCTTTTACGAGTTTCCGGATCGATGCAAAAGTAGGAGGTAAAAAAGGCAATAGTGAAAAGTGAAAAGTGAAATGCTGAAGTTCAGAGTATTTATATGAGCGCAAGGGTGAAGGGAAGGGGCGATTTGCCTCCCAATCAAATACGACCGGTCATTACAGGTCAACGATTGCATCGAATCGAACGGTCAGTTCGGATCCATCAGCCCAAGCTCCCATCAAGGCGAAATAGTCGATAGGGCCCATCGATACGAAGTTCACGATTAAGACATCTCTGAAGGCATTAAGCTCCCTCGATTCGAAACCCTTATTCGTATCAACAAGTTTGCGGCCCCATCCATGATCCATCGTTGCGAACTACACTGTTCGAATACATCGATGCACGACCCTTGAATACTTGTGCCAATCGGTACAAACTACCTATTCGAATCCAACGGCTCAATGCCCCATCGATATGAAAGGCATCGCGAGGACCTACTGAAGCTCCTGAACCATCGATACAAACGTTTATCCATGGAACGCATGACCATCGATACGAACTGATAATTCGTATCCATCAGTGCACAACATATCGATGTGAGAATTTTTTTTCAAACTTCTTTATCGATTCAGGAGAGGATCGATACGAAGAAACATCCAAAAACAACTGTTAAGTGTTCTTACAACTCGAGTTTCACATCGGTTCAGGAGAGGATCGATACAGAATTTGATACGGGAAAACTGACAACGACTCGTGGACGTGCAACGTTAACGAGAGTCAGGTTAACATATATGTGTGTATGTCAAACTAATATTCAATTTTTAGCATTGACAGGAATTGGATATTCATCTAATAACAATTAGGCGACAAACAGCTAAGCACTATCATGCAGCAATCAGTTACAACAATGCAAGGTTATAACCTTCAATGAAAAAGCAATAACTATTCAGAGTGAAGACTGTAAATTTTGAAAGCATGTCATGTTTACACAAGACTTACTTTGGGGGAAAATGTTATCCCGCCTTTTGGCAAGGCCGAGATATCAAGGAACTGGTTGAAAATCAAGAATCTCTCATCTTGGGTATCGAGCATGCACAAGTTTGCTATGGGTGTCGATGAATTTTGTCCGAGTTCGAATCAGGCTACAATTGACAAGTCACGACAAGCGAAACCATGAAAGCCAGCGTTCCAAATTTCAGGTCAATCTGAGTCTGCATGCTCAAGTTATGATCAATGCAAGTTGGTGGAGATAGCCCGGTTTTCGCATCCATCAATCAACATCAGTTCGAATCGATGGCATTTGCATCAATCAGACGACGCTACTTCGCATCCATCGGTAGGCCTTAGTTCGAATCCATCGGGTTCATACCCATCCACAAGCTTTAATTTGTATCAAACGGTATCGTATCCATCACAAGTACTGCTAGTTCATATCGATCGAACGGAGATAACTTACATCGATACGAACTCAGCGCCATCGATATGAAGTGGGGACGCTGCAAATCGATACAAAACACATGTCATTGATGGGTTCGAGTTATGCAACGGCTCTCGATACGAATGAGGCGAAGTTCAAGGGGAGGCACGGTCAATTCGGAGTGAAAGGTGGATAGATGCGAGGAGTGCGCGCCGCGTCATCACAAAGGCACGTGCGCTATCGATTCGAAGCCATGGATTCGAAGCAAACAGCCAACCGAAACACCCCATTTCATATCGATCATAACTCAAGATCCACCAGTCCAAATGCTATGAAATTTTCACAAGAGATTACGTACAAGCCGAAGAATGTTTTCACCAAGTTTCGACTCCATTGGGCATTATCTTGATCGATACGAATTGAGTTTGTATCGATCACAGATCAAGTCGAAACTTCTCGGGATCGATCACATGGGCGCACTCACGTGCCAGAAGGAGTCTCCCAAAGTTTGAACGAAATATTAGCATCCTACACCTATAAATAGATCCCCAGAGCCTACAGAAAATGGATCTTTTTACTCTAAAGCGCCTAGACTCTGCCGGATTGAACTTTGCAGCCTACTCCTACTATTGAATTCGAATTTTAGAGTTGTATTCTACTGTTTTTTGCTATAACCAATTGTAATCGTCAAAAGAGAAGCAATAAAATCATAAAAACTTCATAGTGGACTTAGGCAACACGCCGAACCACTCTAAATCGGCTGTCTCTGTGCATTTACTTGTTGCTATTTGAAGTTTTTGTTAGATAAGCCACCTTTTAATTTTCTATTCTTCAATTTATCTCTTCAAAGACTTCTGAAGAATGTCGTGTCCAATTTTAGTACAAACACCTATAGTACTGGTAATATAATGCACATACACACACAGGTAGAATTTGCACTTTATATGCATGTATGTATATGTATATGTATGTATATGCAAAACCACAAGTGTATATGTGTGTTTATGCATACACACACACACACACGCATAAACACACATATACACATGTGGTTTTGCATAAACATATATATTTATTATATAACAACACACAAACATGCACAAATATATATATATGTGTCTGTGTGTGTGTATAAAGTAAAATAATATATACATAGCTTAATATGTCTTTATGACTTTTAGCCTTTTATATATTTCTTAATAACAGATGCACATATACACACACATATATATATACATACTTAATACATGTACGTAAATATAAATTACTAATCATATTAAAGTTAGTACGTTCAGATTTTGAATTTTAAAATAATAGTTTGACTAACCAAAAAAAATTATTTTTTAAAACTATACACACATATGTTATATTGATAATTAGATCTTTGATCCGATTTTATTCCTATGATTTTGCATTCTAGTTTTGAAAAATATTTTGATCAAAAAATTTGGTTTGGGGTAGTAGCTCAATGGAAAGTAGGCTCACATCTCGTAGTAATACGTGGGTCGATCCCTACCCTGAGCAACTATTCCCCCGAGTAAAATTAACCTGGTGTAGTGAAGGTCTAAGCGAACTAAATATGGTGTGGACTAGGTAGCCCTACACCCCCAAAGATTAATGGTTCATTGTCATCTTCAGTGGCATTCATCTTATATATATATATATATATGTATGTATGTATGTATGTATGTATGTATGTATGTATGTATGTATATTTGTGTTTACACAAAATATGGATTTGAATTCATTGTTTTACAATCAACCTTACACAAACTATATATTTGAACTTATTGTTTTATAATCAAATTTACATAATTATATATTTAAATTTATCATTTTTAGTCAATTATAATGCAAAATAAAGAAATATTACAAGGAATATACTATTGGATTAGAGATGGATTACCTAATTTCTTATTTTGTTAACAACTCAAAATTAGTAATGTTTGCACTTTAGAGATCTCCTCCTTCCTTGAAGTAAAGTTGTAAGCTTTTCCCTTGGCTTGCAAATCCTAATGGAGATTTTACTTTATGAGTGTGTGTAAGAGAGAGAGAGATAATATTGTGGTAGTCAGGCTTTCCTAATGACACTATTATATATAACAGTGAAGGGCCCATCTAAATGGGCCTAGATTTAATCTATCCCTCCATGAATAAAACGTAGCTTTAAATAAATAGAAAAATACATCATTATGTATTCTATAAAATGGGAATGACCGATATTAGTAAAAAAAATTGATTTTCGATCATGATTTTAGGTAATTCAAATAATTTAAAGGATCATTTCACTTATTTAAATATTATTCGACTATTATTACTAATTGATATGTGTGTGTCTATATACATATATTAATCTATAGCCCTCCAATAGTATTAATTCTCTTAAATAAATTAGTACAATTTTAATATTAATTTCTCTATTTAATTTACAACATTTGTAAATTGGTCGCTTTTGGAATTCGCTCAATCACTCTTTAGTGTGTGACATATGTGAGAATCGATTAGCAAATAATATCAAACAATTTGATATCAAATTCTACACCAGCTTTGGCTTCACTAGTTTGGCGATATGGCATACGTTTTTGTTGCTTGTAAATAGTCTAGGAAAATCATACTATAATCAAATTAAGCATACACCCTTAATGACTGTGTTTGTGCACATTTTCCTTTCGTCATCACTATGTGATTAGAAACCTAGAGTTAGGTTAATAGTCATAAAATTTAATGATATCTATAATTATTTGCGAAGACCAACTATAAAGTCCTTGTTTGGATGATAATAAACATCACATAATTGATAGTATTATGGGCTACATATTTTTGACTTTGAGTTGACTTCCTATTTGTGGTGATACAAACCTCCTATATTAAAGGAAACAAATTGTTTGAGTTTATTTCTAAACGATTTGACATATACCCAGAAATAGTCATAACATGGTTGCAATGCCATGAGTTGACCAAATCAAAGCACAACCTCCTTGCTTAAGCTACATAATATTTTTAAGTCTATAGATACTGTTATCCTCACACTGAGATCCTATGTTTTGACTTACACATATTTAACCTACATAGGACTCTCAGTTGAGTCATTCTATTATAATCCAATAATCAAAACTATGTAACCTCTTATTGCCCTCATCAGTCATGAGTAACTCACCATCCAACATTTCGATAGTGTTACATACATTAATCTCAACGGATGCATTAATATCCCTTTATCTATGCATTTTGACTAGAAAACTTTAAAGTTGAGTATTATTACTATATCAATTCATTACTCATTGTTATGACCGATTCATAACTACAATTGATATAATACCCTACTTAAGTATTCTAGTTTATATATATTTAATGCTCACCATTATTTTTTATATCATTATAATAAACATGCATAATAGAAAACAAAACCAAAAAGCATACTTTTATTTTAAATAAGATTTTCCATAGAGTTATGTTTACATAAAAAGTTACATAATTTTCCCTATGGCATTCCCTTAACTCTTATAATTATCAATGGCCTAGGTTTACTTTGGTTTCCTTAGGATCACCCAGGTCCATATCTTAAAATTGTCTTGGGTCAGCTACCGAACGCGTTACTTCGATCCACTTTGTGGTTTGCTTTTGTTTTTTCCCTTAGGATTCTTTGGTCCTTGTCATATCACATCAAGTCCCCATTGCTTGATTTTATAGTCTCATTGATACATGCTAATATTCTGAAGGTATCATCGACTTGGGGTACCATCGATCACGATCATGAGAGCATCATCTTGAGCCATGAGATGGTACAATTGGTACTCATAGGTTGTCCTCATCCCTTCCCAATGGTAGCTTTAGGTCACATCCTTATCAGCATTAGTGTGGCTACCGTGCTCACGTAGGGTCGCATCTGATAGAGTTTGGGGTATGCCCCATGTGAAATTATGTAATTTGTTAGATATATCTAACTTGATAACCAACTTGTTTATAACAAAAGGTGTTTTTCTTTGTAATGTATACTTGTCGTACTATGGTAAGTTAATTGATCGTTTAACTTAAGTATATTGAATAGAAAATTCTTAAATGATATATTACATGATAGTAGTTATAATATGCTGTAATCATAAAATAAATTTCACACTAAATATTGTATTATTTTAAATGTTCCTAGTCAAGATATTTTGAGAAGGTATATTGATTCATTTGTTGAGACTAGAGTACTTAACACTCTCTAAATGTTGGGTGGTGTATTAGTCGTAGCTGCTAGGGCATAAAGGGTTATGCATTGATAGTTATGGGATAATCATGGAATGACTCATTCGAGAGTTTTCTATTGGTTAATATAACTAAGGTAAAACAAATAATCTCGAGGTGATAATACTACACAGTTCTTTTGATTTGAGACTGCTATTGAATTTTAATGTGGACACTCCACTTAGATTATAGTTAAAATATGGCATAGCATCCATCGAACAACTATATTTGGGTCTGATTTAAAGCATCTATGTGAAACACCATTCAATAGAGAATTCGTCTCCTCGCTTATATGAGGTTCGTAACATGGTCAACTATAAATGAGTCAAAGTTAAGTCTCTAGCCATGGCAGTATATTTAATAATAAGTGTTAGTATTGAAGCAAGGATTTTTTGTTAGTACTAGTCGAGTTAAATGTGGACACTATAGGAATTTTAACCAAAACTAAATTCCATAAGTCCCAAAGCGATATAGTTTTGACAAAGAGAATTAGTGTATATAACTGTTAAAACCAAGGTACGTTTATAATAGTAAAATTAGATTTTTACCAAAAATAAGTGCAGGTGATATATTTAACCAAAATGTCATACCGCTAGCTAAGGTGATGTATGAATGTCAATATTCGAATTTTTTATATTAATCGCTAGCTGAATTTACACTATTGAGTTACACAACCAAAATGATGAATACTACGAAAATCACATGATTTAATCAATTTATAATCATTGTAAATTAGTTAAATTAATTATATTTATGAAATACTAATTATTGTATATTATTTGTTTAAATTCCATTAGATTTAATGAAGTGCTATTATGAAATTTGTATATACACATGTCGATATACGATATCGATAAACGTTTGAATTTTGTTAAATCGATTAATTACTAGTTGATTTGTTGATTTGGAAATTTTAAAGCCCTATCTAGGCACATTCTTAGCCAGCTATTTATGATGGGAGGGGATTTAATTGTAATTTAATTAGGAATTAAAGAGGGAAAGTTTTAAGAAAGAAGCTGGAAATTTTTCAATGATTGCTTTAAAATAGAATTTCTTTCATTCATTAGTTCACTAGATAATTTATTCTAATGCTCTCTTCATCTCTCCCTAGATGGCCAAAAATTCCATGGCTTCACGAACATAAATTCTCAAAACAAATTCACAAAAAAAGTCAAATCAAATAAATACAAAAATGATGCTTCAAATCGTTACAATTTATGAAGGTGATTCAATCAAATCTAGGAGTTTTATTCTTCATTTAAGATGTGATTTTGGCTTCACCTTAAAGTAATTTTCTAATTTTATCTAATTATGGAATATACGGTGTTAATACAGTTTAGATCCCTATATGCTTCATTTCTTTCTTTTATTTTTTCATCTTATATGCAAAGTTTAGATCACAAATATTATACGACAAATTTTCACATGCATGAGTTGTCTAATCCAACTATGTTATTGTTTTGGATATTAACGTTGACAAAAAAATTGATTTGGAAACTAATTCTAAATTGATTGATACAATTTTGTAAATTTTATATACACAAACATTAGTAAGCTACATATATTGATTAATTGAAATGATTTTGAGAATTACGTTCATGTTTTGTAATATTTGTTATGTTTTTATGTAAATTCATGAGGTTATTGTTTTCGTCTGTTAAAAGTTTGTTTTAATTGAAAATTTCAAACGCGGTCTTTTATGCAAAGCATAAACCTACCTTTTATTATTCAAGTTAAAGTTGGATTTCTACTAGTTAACTTTCAATTCCAAAACATATAAAATTACAAATATTATATATATTAATACAAATATATATTATTTAAATTTAAAACACCATTTGTAATTATTTATCCATATGTATGTGCATTTCATTTTAACTTAATGCTTATAAAAAGGAACTTCTATATAGAAACATAATTTAATTTTAAATCCTTCCTAATTTAAAACTATGTCTAAAATTGTTAGTTCAAGAATTCATAACTTAGAAAATAGTTAAAATTAATTTTAACGTATATGTGTATGTGTGAAATATAATTATTATGCAGTAGTAAAAATGCATACGCTTAGGTGCATCCAGTATATAAAGATTTTTACTTTTTATTTAAGAAATATTTAATATGGTAAAACAATTTTCTTGCAATAAGGTTGTTTTTAGTATGTGCACTATAAATGGAAAACCTTTAATGATCACAACGCCTTTGTTTCAAGCGGTTTTGTTAGTGTTGGAGGTTTCAAATCGATAGTTAGATTCCTTAATGAGTGGTCATGAAGGGTATGATGATGCATGATACAAATCGTTCGTGATATTCATTGATGAGTTATAGAAAAAGGGATGTCATCTAGGTTATTTTCGGAATTTCAAAAAGACATGGTGGAAATCCTATTGACTGATCTTTCATTATTAATGGTAGAGAAATTTACAATTTCTATTTTATATAATTCAAAAACGCTTTAGACAACAAAATCATATCCAAAGGGACAAATGCATCCATTATGGTATAAATCCAAATATCTATCTACAATCACATTGGCAATGTACACTTCATAGGGGTGCACGCTCACTACTCACATGTGACTGCATTTGATACACTTATAATTATATAATTAATTAAATTAAACTGAAACACCTTTTTCAAACAGATTAAATAAAATAAGTATATAAAACTATATTAAATTGAACTAATAAACCCTTTAGACATCATAAGCTCAATATATCCAAAAATTGGAAACTTTTTGAAATATATATATTTCACCCGCTTCCGACTGACCTAGTTCCTTCAATGGTATCGGAGTTTAATAATTTATGTGGTCTAAATTAGTAATGATATGGCTAAGTGATGTAAGCGTACCCATTTAGTATGGTGTCTGAAATGGTAGTGTCTAAGGTTGGGTTTGGGTAACAAGTACTATGCCCTACCTAGTTACTGGCATGGCCCAAAAGATTAAGTAAGCCAAAAGGTTATCCGCAATATAAAGACCTGAATTGATTTTTGGCATTAGGCTAAGTTTTAAATTTTCTTGGAAATAAAAAATAAAGTTTAAACCTATAAGTTAAGTTTAGGATATAAAAGGAAAATTTTATAAAAATTGTAAGATGCATTCAAACCTTTCAAAATTATTTATAGAAATTCAATAATTAATTTTAAAATTTGAAATTTCAAAATTTAATTAATATGATTAGATAATTGAAAAAGGTAATTAATTAAAAGTTATTGATTAAACATATATATATGTATATATTGATATGTGTGCATAACCATGATTGTTGTGGTTATTTTTCTATCTTCAAATTATTTATGATAAATTAGGTTAAAATTTCAAATTAAAAATATGTGTAACGATTCGTATTTTACATATTAGAGGATCGTAAAGTGTTATTATGTATTTATATGAGGTCGTATGACTCTAAAATCTTAAGAAATGATTATTAGGGACATTTTTCACTTTTTGAATAGTGGACAGTTTAGACCTAAAAATTCTGATTTATGATCTAAATTAAATTAGGTTCTAAAATTAGGTTCTAAGACCACTTCCATTAGATTAGAATGATGGTTTCTCTTTTTGTAGGGTGGTCAAAATAGTAAAAATGGACTTACAATTTAGGAGATATGGTCGTTTTAAGTTCTATATGTTATTGGAACATATAGCGGGCAATTAGACTAAGCCCATACTTAGACTTACTAATGTATTTCAGGAATTGTGCCTAATTGGAGGAGATGGGATAGGTCTAAATCATTTCCCACTTTTCAAAAACAATTCCAAACCTCCATTAGCTTGAAATTCAAAAAAAAATCATCTTTTCCCTACTAACCTTAGCCAAATTCATCGGTAGAAGGGTAACTAGGGAAGGGGATTGTAGGTATATCATCTTGGTGCTTGAAAATTCACGTTATTGGTTGTTCATCTCAAATTTAGGCATCTAAAGTGGTAATTTGGGTATTAAATGAGTGATTATTAATCTCTCGCTATTATATGCTTGTCCATATAATTAAAAATGATGTTTTAAAAATGATTTCCATGTTAAAACAATTTTAAACTATAACTAAACCTCCAAAATTGTTTATGGCTGAAAATAAAAAGATTGGATTTGATATATATATATATAAAATTGGATATATGGAATGTTATGAATAATTATATATGATCTCTAATATGGTTTGCTGCTGTTTTAGTGCAGTTAAGAGAGAGGTCGTCGATTTGAGAAAAATGAAGTAAAAGTGCTCGAAATCGGATGACACTGGGAGGAGGGGCTCTAAAGGTGGAGTGGAGTGCATTTCAGGTCATATGAAGTTTAGAGTTCATTTGGGTAGCTAGCAAGAGTTCGGTACTAACCTAAAGTCCTACCTTGGAACATTATTGTTTTTATTGGAGAAGGGGAGTTTCTTCGAGACTTGAGCTTCGAAACTTTAGGGGAGCCTTGGAGTCGAGGATTGAAGGGGTTTACAAGCCAAAGTATAGAAAATTGCCAAATTATGGACATCTATACCGACCTCCTTTTGTTGGTATAGAGCACTTTATCGAGCGGAGGATAGACCCTAGGCGGTTGGGGTGTTGAAGAATGGTGAATAGGGGATCTAGGCAAGCAAGATATAACAAGAGATCGACATGAACAACTTGCCAAATTTTGACTAAGCAATGGCTAAGAAATTCATATCGGTACCGATCCCTACTGGTCCGTACCGACATGAATTTATGAGGCCGATGGAGGCCAAACTTCCAAGGGAAGATGTAAAGGCTCTACAGGTCATTCTGAAGATGCTTGGGTCATTATTTTGTGTTCAATAGCGATGTAGTAGCACGATGAAGGATGATAGCTTCAGGACTTTGATGACAATAACTCAATGGTGAATGGAGTTATGTTCCGAGGATGATGGATTTATGTTGAATGTAATCGTGATGATGATTATCCACCAAGGGTGAGTTTTACAAAGGGTGATCCACAGCAAGAATGTTGAATTGTTTTATTGTGGAAAGGAAGAATGTGGAATGGTTCCTTGAGGATGAATGTAAATAAGATGTAGAAAGGTAAGGGCTTGGAGATACGCATGCTAAGTGGTTGTTTATACTCAAAGTGTGTTTTGAAGTACTCGAAAGTAAGGGTACTATGAGGACGCTCATTGGATACTTGAAATGGCTACCCTAGATTGGTGGAATTGATCTGTATACCCTGGACCAGCAGGACGGGTCTAGTGTCATTTGGGCTATGAGCAATTATATTGAAAAATGAGATTTTTTTCCCCAATAATCCCTAGTAGTGGAATGGTTATACGAGTTATCATATATCTAGGGCACATCGAGTTGCAGCGAAGATTGTTTAATGGATGCTATGTTTACTTTGGTTGTCTCACTTATAATCTGGAAATCTAGGGATGTCACAGGATGTAGATATTATAGATGCAGATAATTATGCGCCTGATATTGTACTTAGGATGTAATACACTCGATGATGATAGTAGAATAGCATATTATGTTTGTTATGTGCTAACTCTTTGGTCGTAGGGACAGGTCAGGTATGTTCGTATACCCTTATTGCTTACTATATTGACTTGTACATTATTTTGGGATTTCTTATCGCTCACACGAGATAGTTATCTAACTTAAGTTTTTATATTTTTCTTCTTATTTTCTCAGGTAGTCTTAAATGAGTAGGCTGGATAGTAGGTTTACGTGGTACACAGTGGCTGTGCTGAGGACGAACATGAGTGGAGCTTTCTTGTATTACAATGGATATGTATGCTTATTCCACTATGCGACACTATGGAACCTCGATAGTGTTTGTCTATTATATACTAGAGACAATTGAGTTTATTATCACTTGTATAAATTACAAACTTGTATAACTTTTTGAACCTGTGTACTCTAATATTGTAGTTAATTTTAGTCATTACTATCTTGTCTATTGTATATCGATGATGTTTATTCTTATATCTTATTCAGTGTTCTATAAGATATATGATAGGTTCCGTGGTATGAGATATACCTTTGACAATCATCCTACATCGGTCGGGCACCACAGTAGTGCACTCTTCAGTCATATTGTGTACCAATGGTGTAGGGTGGTTTTCATATTTGGTAGCAGAGATTAGATTATGTGATTAACCTGAATTGATGTCGTGATCCAGTAGAGATAGGAAAGGAGTTTCCACCTTAGACTAGCCTGAGAGTGTATACATATACAAGAGAACATACTTGTTAAATAATTTTATTTTCAAAACTATATAGTAGTATATATAATATATAAGTCGCATGCACACATAAGTGTTTTTTATGGGAGACTGATCATTCTTGTTACAGATCAAGAATGAGCCGACATACAAGAAACACTTTAGGAACTATGTCTCTTGAGTTGAAGAAGGAGCGTATTCAATGGCTGCTAACCTTGACTTGCAGGCGATGTTCAATACAACCATGGAAAACTTGCTGCAAAATGCCCAAGAGGCCATTTCAAATGTTACTGTTCATGGTAGCAACCAAGTGTAGACATCCAGAGTCAATTTCATGAAGCTGAATAAGGAATTTTCCAGCCTTGGTAACAAACCATTCCAAGAACGAAATCGGCTATGGAAGTGCAGGATTGGTTGGACAACTATGAGAGGACTTTTGATGACCTTGAATTAGATGATGTGTTAAGGAGTGGGTTGGTTTCCTGACAGCTTCAAGGAATAGCCATGAACTAGTGGAATGTTATTAAAGCTGCCATACATGAGGGCCGCTTCACTTAGGACCAGTTAAAAACATGATTTGAGGATAAGTTCATTCTGACTGCTCAAAAGTCGGTGTTGTTCAGGAATTTTGCTAATTTGAAGCAGGGAGATATGTATGTATCTGAGTATGTTTTTTAATTCAATGCCTTGTCAAAATATGGGATGTCTTTCATTGATACTCCTTTCAATTAGAATGAGAAGTTGATTATGGGATTGTATTATTACTTGGGTAAGAAGACCATGGGGCGCATTGATGAACCATTGTAGAAAATAGTGGAGAAAGCCCTTCAACTTGAGAGCTTGTACCCTAAGCCTAAGTCTGCTATTATTTCTAAGGAGAAACTGAAGTCGCAATAAGACAGTGGAGGCAAGGATAAGTGGAATGGAAAGAGGAAGTAGTCTCTGGGAAAGAATGCTTAGAAATGGCACAGAGGGATCATGTCTGCTATGGTTGGGGAGATAAGAGCCACTTCATTAGGGGTTGCAAGGCTGATGGAAAGAAGAAGTGCTATAATTTTGGTAAGTTTAGACATATGCATAAAATTTTCCCAAAACCAGTGTGGCAGAAACAAGATGTCATCCTGATTTCGTCGAGTGCTCCATCGACAAAGAAGGGGAAGGGTATCACTATTCAAGGTATGCTTTCTATTTATAGAATTTCCGTATGTATTTTGTTCGACATTGGAGCTTCAGGTTCCTTTACATTTAATCACTTGGTAGATAGATTGGGATTGAAACCCAAATAGTTGACCACCATCAGTAGTGACGAACCCTATTAAAGGCACCACTATTCTTTATATGGTTTGTTATGGTTTGGTCTTATTAAGTCATGGACGCTCTTTTGTTTGTGATTGCTTTGTTTTGAGTGGTGCGATTCCATGGTATGCCGAATAGCATTATGAGTGATTAAGATCCTTTAGTTACTAGTGGGTTTTGGAAGAGCTTACAAGAGGCATTAGGGTCAAAGCTGTATCTTGGTACAGTTGATCACCTGCAAACAGATGGGCAGACCAAAAGAGTGAATCATGCATTGAAGGATCTCTTGCAATCTTGCATACTTGATTTCAAAGGCTCGTGGGATGATCATTTGCATTTGGTGGAGTTCACATATAGTTATTAGTCTAGTATCGATATGGTGTGGTATAAAGCATTGTATGGCCGACTATGTAACACTGCTTTACATTGGTGGAAAGGAGCGAGAAACTGATAGTTAGGCCAGATATGGTTAGAGAGACATCAAAGAATATTGAGATCATTTGACAGTGAATGAAAGCAACTTAGGATAGGCAGAAGAGCTATGCTAATTAGAGACGTCGAGATTTGGAATTCTATGTGGGAGACGTGGTGTTTTTGTGAAGGTTTCCCCACCAAAGAATGTAATTCGATTCGGTAGTAAGGGAAAGTCGGTGCCGAGATTCATAGGTCCTTTTTCGATAGTAGAGAGGATTGGGAACCTAGCATACAAGGTCGACTTACCTCAAAAGTTGGCAGGCTTGCATAATGTATTCCACGTATTTCACCTACGGAAGTTTGTCCAGGACTCAAGTGTGATGATTGCACCGGATCAATTTGATGATATCAAGATTGAGCAAAAAGTTTTAAGACCTCGTAGTCCAATTCATATCATTGGAAGTGATACAAAGCGGCTTAAGAATAAGAAGTAGAGTTAGTGAAGGATCAATAAGGCGAAAGTGAAAGCGGCTGCATGTGGGAAATCGAGGAGAGCATGAGGGATGCATATCTAAAACTCTTTGCATGACAAGGCTTACCATTTATCATATATACTTTCACCTTTGATATTACATAGGATAGTTTAGTATCTTACATGCTAAGATAGGTTTATATATACTACTGATACATGCAGCCTGTTTGATATGTTTGATGGTTGCATATGATTATTAGGCATGCAGGTAACCATGATGACCATTCTTTGATTTATTTGAGGATTTCGAGGGTGAAATTACTAAATGAGGGAGTGTAACGACCTATATTTTACATATTAAATGATCGTAAAATACTATTATTTGTTTCATATGAGGTTATGTGGCTTTAAAACTTTAGGAAATGACTATTGGGGACATTTTCCTCCTTTTGAATTTTTATTGGGTAGTTTGGACCCAAAAAATACTACAAGGCCTATAACTTATGATAGTGATTGAATTAGGGTCTGAAACCACTTTCATTAGATTGAGATGATGATTTCTCTTTCCATAGAGTGGTTACAACAGTAAAACAGACTTACCATTTAGGAGATATAGCTAGTTTAAGTTCCATGCGTTGTTGGAACCTGTAATTCTCTTGTAGGAGGACAGTAGCTCATTTTTGAGGATGTTTTTCACTTATCTACCACTTTTACATAATTCTCTTATACTGCCATGGATTTATACTGATCCATAAGAATAGAAGTGTAAAAAGTACTATAAACCATCAACATAGTTAAGTGGATGTAGGCCAAGATTAACTGAATCGCTATAAAACATTGTGTGTTCTTTTTTTGCTCTTCTTAATTTACTTTTCTTCACTTTTCATTCTCTACTATAGTCATTTGGGTGTTTGTATCATTTTGGTTCAATCATTTTGGTGCTTTCACTAAGAGTTACTTGAATTCATTGATTTGAAACTTGGAAAGATTTAAAATGACAGGACAATCAACTAGGAAGACTACTATAGGAGGAAATCAACAAAGGTGCAGTTAAGAGGCGTCCTCAGGAGCTGACCCCTCATCCTTCTATATCATGAGGGATGAGATGGAGACCATGATGAATGGATTACAAGAAAGGGTGATTGCTCGTTAAAAAGAGATGCTGGAGAATTTCTTTAGGTGAATGGGACACGCGGGAACAATCGGAGTTGCGACAGATTAGAACCAAAGACCAAAAGCCGAAGCAAATGCACCTGGAAGCTAAGTAGGACAAACTGGACCGAAACTTGCACAAGTTTCATGGATCGGTACCGATCTAGAAGCACAAATTGGTATCGATCCACGAGAACAAGGGGAATGGCCGGAGCTAATCTGGGAGGAAATGGTGCTCATCCAAGGAACAATGCTAAACATTTGAATGTGGATCAGAATGTCGAAGCATGACCGAATGAGTATGAACTAGAATTCCCTTATGGATATGGGGGCAAGATGAAAATGCTAACTTGAGCATTCCTTTGAGTGACAATGATAGACTTAGTTAGGTAGTGAAATGGGCTTTGAGGGGTGGATTGCTTAGCCAGAGCTTGGAGGATGTGAACAGAAGTCCATTCACTCCAAAATTTCGGCATGCTAGGAATCCACCTAATTTCAAGCTGCTTACGTTGGAAACATATGACTAATAGATGGATCCAATGGTTTATTTAATGAGGTACATCCAACACATGGAGGTGCTGGGAGCATCTGATGAGGCCATGGGATGGTGTTTCCCTTTATATCTAACAGATTTGGTGGTGTAATGGTTTAGATAGCTGGAGGACAGTTCCATCAGCACATGGGATGAGTTAGTGAATAGATTTGCGAAATAGTTCCAAGTCCATATTTCATAATCCAAAAATGAAATAACATGACTAAGTATGAAGCAAATGGCTAGAGAGACCTTCAAGAGTTTTTGAAAAGGTTCAATGCGGCAGCTACCGCAGTCGATAAGCCAGACCCATCAATGGTTTTGATGGCGGCAGTTTCAGGAATAGCCACTAATAAGATTTTAAGCTTAATTTGAAATGGGATCCTCCGATTGATTTCATAGAATTTCATCATGCGGTCGAGAGATACCTATGTCAAGAGGACACTGAAGCTGATTAGGGAGAAAATAAAGCTTTGAATGGTGGAGGACTGATCGGAGAAGAATCTAGCAAAGGTAAAGGAAAAGGAAAGATGGGTGATGGCTTAGAAGGATCAAGTGGTAGAGAAGGGAATCAAAATTCTCTTCTTATACATATTTGAATGAACTCCCGGAGCAGATTTACTTGGATATAGAGGAACAGATCCCATTCCGACAGCCGATGAGGAGAGAGCCTACGGACTGTGAGAGGACATCAAAAAAATATTGCCTATTCCATTAGCTTGATGGGCATAACACAAATGATTGCATACACTTGCATGGTCTAAGCAAAGAATAGGTCAAAAATAACCGATCATAGCATTTTGTGAGAAGTCGAACTGTAGTAGGGGAATGGAAGCAGCCATCAACCACAGTGAATGGAAACGGTATTGGGTCAGGGTCGAGGTTAGTCATCTCTTGATTAGGATGGTAGAAATCAAGTTCGGTTCTCGCACTTTATCTCCCCTTTCAGCACGCAACGCAGTAATACAGTCTAGCCACTTGCTCATGTATGAGATCTCAATCGATCTCTATGCACGCCCTAAGCTGGATGCTAGGCTATAATACCTGGTGAGGAAGATATTATGATGTTTGACTTTATGTTTCTAAATATTTGAATTTGATTCCTTTAGATGAATACTTGATTATTAAAATCCACATAAATGTGATGAATGAAATTAATCGATATAAAGTATCATTCGGAGAGAGGGACTAGAGTGTAAGGTGCAAGTCCCCTCGCTGGAGAGCGAGCAGATGGACTTGTACGATATTTATCACCATAGAGTCCCATCCGGAAAGATGGGACCGAAGTGTAGGGTGTAAGTCCCCACGTCGGAGAACGAGCGGATGGGCTTGTACGATATTTATTGCTTTTAGCCCTATCCATAGAGATTGGAGTAGAGTGCAAGAAGTAAGTCCCCTCATTAGAGAGTGAGTGGATGGGTTTGCTTGTCATTGAGTCCCTTCGCTGGAGAGTGACCGTGTAGGGCTCAACAAGGGTCCGGAGAGACCGTGGATTTGATTATCAACTCGAATGGTCATGGGTTTGATTATTGACCCCGAATGGCCATTGATTTGATTAAAGATCTAGAGAGATCGCAGATTTGACTATTGGCCCTGAACGGCCATGAATTTGATTAACAATTCAGATAGATTGTCCTCTTAACTTAAACATTAAACTGAATATAAAATGATCTGCAGAGATTGAGCCTTAGAAAAGATACAAATTTGATAAAAGGATTTGAACACCTTGTAATTAGAGTAGAACTGTTAAATCCTGGATGAAACGGGATGATTTAGATATATAATGTAATAACTCCAAATGAAATCAAAATGATGACGATGCATAGACTACACTTAGGCAGAGTCTAGAGTCTCAGGTTGTAACAAGTTTTGAACGACCCGTGATTGACAAGAGAATCCAAAAAAAGGATGATTCACAACAGCTTGAGCGAATGATAACCAGAAGATTCAATTACTAATATTCCATCATGTTCAATATTTTCCCTTAAGCAAAGCACGCCTTCCATTCATAAGGCGTGCTTTGGGGGGCAAGTGTTATCCCGCCATTTACCAGACACTATATGGACAAACTTGATTAGTCAAACATGAAATCTAACAAGACAGGAAGATTGGAAAGATTGCCACAAGAGTCCAAATCCCAAGTACGGCTAAGATCACAAAGTAAATTCAAGTTCATCCAAAAAATCGATGAACCAAAATTCGATATGTGTTGGATCGTAACCGATCCAACTCATTGATCGGTACCGATCCATGATATTTTGTCCAATGGCCTCCAACTTTTTACACTCTAAAACCATGTTGCATACAACCTATTTCTTGCCTCCTGTGATCATTCGCATCCACCGAAGATCGATCTCCTCGAACTCCAGAAAACTACACCACCAATCCATCATTTGGACTTAGAAACAAGCTAATGAAGATGCAAACAAGTTTGGAATCATGAGACTAACAAAAAAGTGCACTTATACATGATATTCATAAGGACCCATAAGTCAATCTTATAGATCGGTACTGATCCGAGCCTATGGAACGGTACCAATCCATAATGATTGATGATGTGGCGACTAGTTTTTCAGAAGAACCGGTCTTAGGCATAGAGAACGAGGAGGAGATCATGGGGGCAAGGCTTTAGGCTTCCTACAGCTGTAAATAGGAAAGCGGGGGCATATTTTTTAGGATCTTTTCACTTCTCTACAACTTTTATATAATTCTCATGCACTTCCACGGATTTGTACTGATCCATAAGAATAGAAGTGTAAACAGCACTATAAATCATCAACAAAGTTAAGTGGACGTAGGCCAAGATTAGCCAAACCACTATAAAATGTTGTGTGTTCTTTTCTTGCTCGTTTTAATATTCTTTTTTTACTCCACTATACTCATTTGGTTGTTTGTCCCCTTTTTGCTTTAAAAAACTACTATATAGTTCTCGAAACCAAAATATATAAGAAGTATGCAGTCTCTCGTATACATATACTCCTGATCTAGTCTAGGGTGATAACTCCTTCTGTATCTCTACTAGACCACGGTATCAATTTAGGGCAATCATATATAACCTAAGCTCTGATATCAAATGCGATGATCGCGTTATACCACCGAGACCTAATATAACTAAATAGTGCACTGCTGGCATGCCCGAATGATGTAGGACGATTGTCAAGGGTTAAAGAAATAAAACATCACAGATCTTGTCGTATATCTCATAGTATATGGAACAAAATATGATATACGTCACAAATATAGAACCTGACAGACGATAATTACTAAGTGAAACGAATATCAAAGCGTAGATCCATTGAGCTATACAACATAGTAATAGAGTTTATACAAAGTGGAAATAAAATCAAATAAACTATCTTATAATAGTAAAAAAAGCACTGTATAGGCTCAATGGCATTGCACAACCGAATAAGCAATAGTATCCACATATAATACACATCTTGCTCGCCCTCTGCACTACCATTGCGTACACCTAGACTTATTGTCTAATCTACCCATTTAAGAGTACTAGAGATAATAAGAAGCAAAGTATAAAACCTCCAGTCAGACAACAGTTTTGTGTGAGCGATAAATGAATCTCAAAATACTATACAAGTCGATACAGCAAGAAAAAAAGATATAAGAATCATACCTGATCTGTCCCTGCTTCCAAAGAGTTAGCACATCACATCTATAATATGCTACTTTATTATCGTCATCAAAATGTACTACATCCTAGTATAATATTTGGTGTCTAGGTATCCGTATCCTAAATATGTACATCAAGTGACATCCCTGGAGTGATAGACTCGTGGGAGAACAATCAAAGTACATATAGTATCCAGCAAACAATCATCACTATCACCCAATGTCCTTGTATATAGGATAACTCGTATGACATGATCATGATTCAAAGACCCGATCTAATCTCGGTTCCGTAGAGCTCAATCCATGCCAGTTCGTAAGGCCAGGAAATAGACCTACATTCATAAGGTTTAGGGTGATCTATAGTCATAAGATTTGTATAGGTCATAATCCAGGTTTGTGTCCCTATGTACTTACTCTACATGAGCATACAGGAAACCCTCGAGTATCTTCATACCCTTCGTACATGCCTTCATAATGGAATACAATCATAATTTCATTCTTTCCATATCTATAGTGGAACATAGTCATAATACCACTCATGAGTTCTCCTCATTAAACCTGCTCTTTAGATCATTACTTAGGCTCTAGTCATTGAACCCATATCATTGAAACCTAACTCGATTCACCATCGAGTTACTATTATCGGAGTCCCGAAGCTACATTGTGCTACTACACAGCCTTCAGTCTCCAAGCGAAGAAACGAACACCTTTAGCCTGACCTATAAAGCCTACACTTCACCTCTTGGAAATTTCACCCTAACTTGATCAAAACCTACAGGTCGATACCGACCTAATCTACTCGGTGCCAAATAGTATACTTCACCGAATTTGGTCCTTCTGCTTTCATAAAGTCCTCTTACCTTAGTACTCCAACTTCCAAGTCACTACACCTCCATCATCATCATCCAGGAAAGTACTCAGTACTGAGCTAAGTGATTAGTACCTATTCCTTTACTTTGCCAAATTTGGCCTCTAACCCTTGGAACTTCTCTCCTTTGGCAAGCTAAGGCTCCACTCGAGTCACCACTACGCTTTTCCCTAAGAAATCCTGAAGCATGACTTAAGTGGAATCTTGTTGACTTGAATCTCCCATCGACCTTTTTCTACTCATTGTGAGAAGATTTTCCTAAGCCAATCTTGATGTGACTTGAATTGCTAGCTCCTCCTATGCTCTAGAGCCTCTCCCCCATGTTTCATCCAACTCCAATCACTTTTGCCTTCTATTTTCCCAGTTCAACAATCTCTTTCGTAACTACCAAAGATCACTAGCTAACCATATCAAAGCACAACATACCAACTGAAATACCATCCATATACATCCATACACACATGCAATTCATTAAAACATGATAATCATATAAATCATATCCTAGATCTAACTTTTATACTAGCACACCAATGTGATCAAAAGGGGTTTGTAAAATCTTGTAAAAACCATTTTAAATCATTTTAATTTCAGCCATAAACAAATATAAAAGTGTGATTAAAGTTAAAAAATGTTTTATCTCCAAATTCATATTAGAAACATCAATTTTAGCTATGTGGACATAAGTATAGGGTAGTAATGGATCAAAAATCACTCACCAATTACTCAAATTACCAATCTAATCTCTATATCTTAAATGGACATCAAGGAGAACAAATTCAAATCAACCAAAAATGATAATCTATAATCCCACTATGCTAATTACCCCTCTAATAATGATTTAGGCTAAAAATAGTATAAAATAGCTTTTTGACAGAATTAAATTTAATTGATGTTTAGGTATTAGGAAGTGGAAAATGTGATTGGAGATGTCCCATCAAACCCAATTAGGTGAAAATCCCAAAACTAGTTAATAGGCTTAGGTTTGGGCCTAATTAATTACACATTAATTATGGCTAACATCATTTAATGCTTAAAAAAACCATAACTTTCAAACAGTAAGTCTATTTTACTATTATCATCACTCTACAGAATGGTAAAACATCATCCAGAAGCAATAGGAGTGGTTTAGAATCTAACCCGGCAACTATTGGAAGTTATAGTCCATAAAAGATTCTCAGGGTCAAAATTGTCATATAGAAATTAAAAAACGTAGTTATCGAAAATTTCCCTAAGATACATTTTTCAAATTTTATAGTCATATGACCACATATGAATTAAATTAAAATATTTTACGATCCTCCGACATATAACATACTGGTCGTTACAGGATGCATCGAGCTATGAAAAATTGTCTTCGTAAACATACCAAACATTATTAATGAAGTAATAACTGTTTTTGATATTGAATGAAAATAGACATGGTTTTATTTCAATATGTATATTATGAATATTTATTATAAGATAAAACTATAATAATGGTATTTGATATCATAACAAAATGATGTATTAGAAAATACAGAAGCGTTTGAAATTTTACAATTATTTTAGAATTACGCACTAAGTCACAGTTTTGAAAAATAATTCTTTAATCATATGAATATGAATTAGGCGGTGTTAGTGAATTGTATCTCAGATGATTAAAGGTGAAGCACTCAATCAATGGGAGCGACATAAGACTTAGTGAACTCTTAGGATTGATATTGATAGACGTAAGCAATTGTAGGTCTAATGGTGCCTATTATCCAACTTTTTAACCAAACCATATCTCGACGAGTCAGAATGATTGAATAATCAAATAGCAAACCAAAAATCAAGGACGATATCTTCGGAATTCATACTCCAATCGAAGCTCAAATATATAGCCACAAGCTTTTCGAATATTAAAGCAAATCATTTATTCATCAAAGTGGTTCAGATGGCTAAATTTGATGGTGCAAGATCCAAAACCGACTATTGGGTCAATAACGATCTGAGCCTCTTAGATCGGTACCGAACCATCTTACTTCATCAAACCAAAGCATGTTACTTCCTAACTAAAGTTTAGAGAAAATAAAAGTAAGAAAAGCCAATAGTAATGGATCATTATTGATCCATGAGTCAAACTCCAAAAGACAAAGATCAAGGCAAATTCCATGGCAGAAAAACCATGTGTTCTTAGATCGTCACCAATCTAAGGATGTAACTCAAATCTAAGTCCCTTTCGAGCTAATCAAAATCGAAAGGCGAATCCAAGGTCAAGTATCCAAGAGCTATGAATCATCACCAATCCATTAAGTATCTTCAAGAAATCAATCAAATTAGGCTCAACGAACCATCATCATGGATCGTCACTAATCCATAGACCATGATTGGGACCGGTCCATGAAACAACTATTGATTTGGCCATGATCTCTTAAGGCAAATTTCTTTAGGATGTGGATAATGTGGTGGAGACAAATCTATTGATCTTTATCTACAAATATGAGATGAGAGGCACCATTTTGGGATCTTTTTCTGCTTTCTAAATTTTGTACCATTAAAGAAATTTCTTGGATCAACACCGATTCAAGACTACCGATCCATAAATCTCAGTTGTAAAAAACTTGATAAAGATCATTAACAAAGCTTAAGTGGACATAAGCCGCTGTTTAGTCGAACCATTATAAATTATGACGTACCATTTCTACTCATTTTTTATTTAATTTCTTTATTTTGTTCTCTTCGCTAACCTACTTTGGTGTTTGTGCCAACATTTTGGTGCTTTCACTAAGAATCCCAACTTCTCTCCATTTAGATTTATTTTCAACCTTTTACTTTAATTTATGAAGTAGATCTATAAGTCTTATTCCAAAGGTCCATGATTATTTAGATTTTGCAAAAGTCTACGGTAGGATTTACCAAAGCAATGACCCCAAGAAATACCAAAGCAAAGTCGATTGCCTCCTAGCCCACTAATCATGCTAATCATGCTAGTAATGCTAGATCTCAACACGTAGAAGAAACCACTCATCCCAAAACGTTTGAAAACCAGAGCGCTTTAGATATAATCATTAGTGTTGAGTTGGATAAGATGATGAAAGAAATAAATGACAAACTGCTTGAAAATCGAAGCGTTGAGATGAAACAGATAAAAGATAACATGGATTCAGTGATTTAATTTTCTTGAGGTCGTAGAAGGAACAGGAAGGAATTGTCACCTTCTGACTCAGAAGAAGATAGTTCCACTTCATCCAGTGAAAATCACAGAGAAGGAAAGCAGAGAATGAAGAGGGAAGTAAAGAATGAAGAGGAAGGGGAAGAAGAAAAAGAAAAATGGAATAGGCGATGCTAAGATTGATAGAGCCTAGGTCGGCATTGAACAATCTCTTCAGGTTGGTATCGAACTAACACAACATGTCATGAATAATGAGGAATTTGTTGATGTTGATGATGTTGATAGCCCAGTTATTGATAGCTAAGATGCTAGAGTTCAAATGACATCATTGACCCTTTATGTAGAGATCATAGAAATTGATCAACTGAACGAACGGTTGTTCCAGAGACAGGAGAACCTAGATATCATGGAACTAACCGAGACCATTTGCAGAGTCAAACACTCAGGACATGCCATGATGATTACCATTCAGTTGATCTAATAAAGCTAGAGTTTTTAGCAGGTATGATAAGGAAGCTCGTGATTAAAAACCAGCAAAGAAGCAATGATGATTAGGGCTATTTTTCGAGTAGGAACCCATTTGCTGAGGAGATATTGCGAGAATAATACCCCCAAAAGGTTTACTATGCTCACAATGTCATCTTATAGTGGGCCGCTGATCTGTGACAACATTTATTAAAGTATGAATCGCATATGGATAGCTCCAAGGCTACTGATGTAATGCATTATAGATGTTTTCTGATATTTTTGGAAGGAATAGCTACAATGGTCTACTCGACTGCCATCGAGATCCATATCTTCATTTAATCAGCAAGCTAGAGAGTTCAAAGGTGCAGTTCAGGTTGCATGTTGCTCACCCAAAAGACGTAATGTCACTATCAAACATCTTTCAAAACTATGGAGAGTCTTTAAAGGATATTTCGAGTAGATTTAATACGGCTATGACGGAGGAGAGAAGTGCCAAAGAGGACATTATTTTGATGGCTTTAATCAGAGGAATACATTCAGATATGGATTTTGGTAAATGATTGAAGAGGAAACCTTCACTGGCCATGGAAGAATTCTATAGACAAGCTACTAGTTATTTACACTTGGAAGAGGCAAATACAAATTGAAAGCCGATGGTAGACAATTAGCTCAGGTGGTTCAGAGTAACATAGCTTTGAAAAAGATCAGATTGAGTTCTAGGAATGTTGTTGTTAATGTAGGAAACGAAAAGCAATCAAAAGAGGAATGGTCAGCGTAATGGAGGCAGGAAAGCAGACTTCATGAAACGTCTAAGGTTCTCGGAGCATGAGGATTACACACCATTGAATGATACAGTCGAGAATATTTACCTTGCTATAAAGGATACTTAGCATATATAAAGCCGGTTCGGAGGGAGTCGGCTGAAAGAGAGAAAATGTTAGTAAAGTATTGTTGCTTCCAAGAGACATATAGCCATAACACAAATGAATGTAGACATTTGCGAGATGTGGTCGAGAATTTGATCCAAAAAATGAAGTTATAACATTATGTGAAACCCGAAGAAAGGGTAAAGAAATGCTCAACCTGAGGGGCAATCGCTTCAATAGGCCATGTCGGTCTTAGTGAGGATGAAACTCGGCAGCTTGGTAAATGATTTATCATTAACATGATAACTGTTGGACCTCATTTGATTGAGAAGTGCTGAAATGAGATTGAAAGATACGAGAGTTCGTTGAGACGTGTTGTGTAGGAAAATTTCTTTACCATCAAAGACGGAGCTCCAATAAAGTAATTGAAGGAGATGATAGATGACATTGTGTTTAGGAACTGTAACGATCCGTATTTTTCGATAGCTAAAACTATTAAATTTAATAAGATTTTAGAATTTAATATTGTGTGAAATTAAAATTTGTGATTTGTTAATGAGAAATATAATTAGAAAATGACTTAATAATGTTGTTTAGATGTTATTGAAACTATTTTTAATATAATTTCATTCAATTGAAATAATTATAAAGTTAATTGGGTTGTAATTGAAAATATGAAATTAAATTGGTAATTAATGGAATCAATGAAATTGAAATATTATAATCAAAAATGGTAAAAGATGATAATTGTGGAATATAAATGTAATAAAGTGTAGGTTAACGTTAATTATATTCATATGATATTTTTATGATTTAATAATAATAGTGAGAATCAAAATATAAGAATTTGATTGAAATTTAAATATAATTGACTGGAATTTTATTATAGTTGTAATTTAACGATGTAATTAGTGCAATATATAAATATAGAATTTGACATGGAAATTTTAATTTTAATAGATTATTAATTTATATGTAATCAAGAATGATAAAATTGTTAACTACTAAATTTGAATTTAAAGGTGACTGAATCAATTTAATAATAATTTAATCAATTAACGTGTAAAAAAATTATCCATTTTGGCCACTGTCTCGGATTTCAATGAAACCAGTTTTATCGGATCTGCAATAGTGAATTATTATAGGATTTTAAGCTTCATAGCGATCGGATTTATCATTTGATTGTGCGAGTTAAAAACACGTAGAAATCAATTAATATAATTTAAAATGAATATAATTCGATTTTGAAAGTTAACTTCTATATACAATGGAATTGGGACTTGAAACTAGTTCCATTGAGTTTCAAATTATCAAAAACATATATTTCAATATATTGGATGTCCCATTTTCATTTCAAGAACGAAACAGGTTGTTCGGGTCGTCATTATCATTTCGACCTAATTCGATTTATCCATTCATTCTTATCTATCTTTGTCTATATAAATAGATTTCTTTTCAGAAACCTTAGCAGACTTTTTCTTATTTCTGTATGTAATATTGTCTCCATCTGCTTATTCCTATCTCCTTTCTCCAACAGGAGAAACCTAATTTCCAAATTTCAAACCCTAATTTCAATTTCAAAATTAAATTTCGAAATTCAAACTCCTCAAACTATATCAAATTATATATCACTAGAAAGCTCTTAAGGAACATAATCTACTTTCGCAATTCGTTTTTCGATTTGATGCATTATTTGGCTAGAAAACATGGAAGAAGCCTCGGCCGTCCATATTATGGCTTTCAGTTTCAACCGTGGATCGTCGATTGTATGACGATCGGATGATACTGCAGCGTAGAGCATGACGAACAAAGTCGATCCATGGGTTCACATCAAGTCAGAGGTGTATGGGATCACCTTAAATGGACCTCCAATGGCACGGCGGCGCGAGTTGCCTGGGTGCGCTAGACGTGGCCACGCATAGGATATAAAGGCGGCCAGACGTAGGGAATGCAATGGCGAGCTCTAGTCTAGGCTCAAGTTGCTGTAGGCGTCACGACTATCATGCTAGGGTTGGCGGTTGTGAACTGTGCGTGTCTGAGATGTTTGGTCGAGATAGGGTTAGGGTTTGAAAGGCAGACATATTTACACTTTTGCCCTTATTCTATTTTTAATTTACTTTAATGTTCTAATATCGATAACTTTTTCATACGGGCTCGGATTTGAACGCGGTTTTATCCATTGCGATCGTATCGAAATTCCAAACATTGAATTCCGAGAGAGGTAAATTTTTAGGCCTAACTTTGATTTTTAGCTGACTAAAAATCAAACATGAGTGTTTTAACCCACTCACAAATTCTAAATCACCTTATGTTGGTTAAATTAAATTATAATGCGATTATAAATTTATTGATAGTTGTTTGGTATATTTAAATTATTATTCAAATTTAGTTTGACTTTATATTGAATTTAATTGCCATTTGAATTAATATTGGAGTTGAATTGCTAGTTAAATACTTGATAATGATAGCCAGTTAATTGTTATGATTATTGGTTGATTTGAATGATGATTATTATGGATGTTTAATTGTTGACATTCTGTATGATTTGATTTGATGTTATGTTTATTTTATATGTTTTATCACACTGTAAGTTCCCTGAGTTATTATTTGGAAATCATTATGAGTTGAAATGATACATACACGAACAATATTATAGATTAGGGAAAAATCGTTATGGATTAAAATGATAAATCTGTGTGATTTTACGATTTGCAAATTGTGATTCGAGATACGAGTTGAAATGATATATATCTAGAAATTTAAATTATTGCGGGTTGTAATGATATATATCTGTACCACTTGACCATAAGGTAGAAAATTATATATGGACAATGGACTGGTTAAATTAAATGATTTTAAATCCTTAATTTTTGAAGCCAGTTAAATGTTATTGTGAAATAAAACTAGATTTGTATGAACTGAATTATTTTCAAAATCTAAGCTTTTAAAATGTTGAAATTGAAATTGGTTTAAATTAATTGTTTAAAGAATTTAAATTGTAGTCTTAAAGTTGGATTTTGAAATATAAATGAAATTTATCAAAATTGATTTATTATAAATGTTTGGAAATTTAAATTTTGAAACCAATTGGATTTGAAGTGGTTTAAATTTGTAGTTCAAATATGGATATGAAATCGATATAAATTGAAATGGTTTTAATGGGGATTTGAATTGAAACCTTTTAGCCTTTTAAAGTGAAATCGTTGAACTGACATTGATTCAAATTGAACTTTTGGAACTAAAGTTGATTTGAATTGATTTGTGAAATTGGAAGAAACAATTGTAATTTGAAACTATTTTCGATATAAACCCTTTTAATATACAAACTCTTTTAACATATAAACTATCTTTCTCATATAAACCATTTTAGTATATTAATATTTTATAATGCATTATCTATTTTAATATATAACCTATTTTAATATATAGACTACTTTAATATATAAACTATTTTAATATATAAACTATTTTTAGTATATAAATAAACTATTTTAATCTATAACCTATTTTTAATATATAAACTATTTTAATATATATTATTTTAAATTTATAAACAACTTTTAATATATTTTTAATGTATAAACTATTTTTAATGTATATCCATTCCAATATATAAACTACTTTCAATATCTAAACTTTTTAAAGTTGGAGATTTAATTGATTTAAATGCAAATACTTTGATATGATGTTTTAACTTATTTTTGGTTATGATTTTGAAAACAAACATGATTTAAGTGAATAATGATTTCTAAAGTGATATGATTTTGAAATGAACATGATATTATAATATCAACTACGATTGGCTTTTGAAATGTAAAAGAACCAACCGGTATGAAATAAGCGTTTGGTTGTTAAAGAGACCGGGATCGGATATTGTCATACTCTCTGCCAATACGGAAACCACTTTAACAATTGTGCACATGATGGAGAATCTGAAACGAAGTAGGATGGTTTTACAAGTGCTACTGTATGAGATATGAACACTGCCTTGACCCTTCGGGTCAGCTTGATATGACTAAAACAGGAGCTGTACCTAGGCCAAATGAGGTCGCTCCTCCGATCGGGCATGCTCCTTCGATACCGTATCTGTCACTTTGTGATTGATTTAGTGGCCACCTTCGATTTCATTATGGGAGTGTGTTCCAAGGTAGGCGATAGTAGCTGCTATGCATTACCACCATCCCAGTTCTTCAAAATGGTAGTATCATACCCTAGGCATTGCGTCATGTACCCTGTCATCTGCCTTATCGAGCACACTTTGAGTTTGGTTTGTGTCGTACACTATGGAGTGCCCTTTGATAGCCCTCCATTTTACGTTGGAATTACGGTATTGTATAGACTACGACATTTGTAAAAATGTGTTTAGCGGGTATGGGTAACACCTTAACATTATTTTAATACTTTACTTTACTGTAGACGTATTACAATAGCGTATTGTATTATATATGTAGATAGTTCAACTGATCCTTTAGAGATGGAATCCTGAACATCTATTAAGTTATTGCACGAATGTTATGCATTAGGTAGAGGATGTAAAATCCTATAAACATCTCTGAAGCCGTTACACTCATATTTATTTACTGTTGATTTAACTTACATAAGATCTTTTAGTTTTGACTCTAGTGTTTTGTCTTTTCATTATGCTCGGGTCAGTCTAAGCTTTTCCGTGTATTGAAGAACATTTTCTCTGGAGGATGAAGATGGAGATTAGTCCACTATTTATTAGTTTTATTTCACTGCATCATGTTGTTCCACTGTTATCTATTTATTCCTATTGTATGTATAACTCTGATATATTGCAAAGGTGTAATCAAATGTTATTTGTAAAACAGCTTCATGAACTATTTATTTGATTATTATATTTTGTCATTTCGCCATGAGATTCTGCTTTTTTCTTTCTTTTCTCTTATTTTCTTATTTACCCCATTAACAATCCTCCCTTTTGAATGGTTCGATTTGACATGTATGGTTTATTGTCGAGGTGGATCGTTATAGCAACCGTGGTGTGAATGGGGTCAAAGCTCCGATGCTTGACCCTCTAGTGATAATGGCTATGATCGGCCAGCTACCGTGAGGAAGGTTCTAACTGAATATGGAAGTTCTTTAAATATTTTGTTCAAGAAAGCATATGACTAGATGATGATGGATGGCCAGGATCTGAATCCATCTAAATCCTAGATTTAAGGGTTTATCGGAGAGGTTATAGAACATATCGGTTGTATTGACTTATCGGTGAGTTTAGTGAAGGTAACCACAAGTGAGTGAAAGTTGTGACCTTCATTGCGATGGATTTTTTCCTCGTATACACCTTTTGGGCCGACCGTCTCTTGCCAGCTTCCGGATGGCCATAGCTTCATGCTACCTAATGATGAAATTTCCTCTAAAGAATGGGATTGGAGTCATCCAAGGTGACCAAGATGTAGGACTTGAGTGCTATGTCGTGAACCAGAGAGAAGCGAAGCGAAAAAGGGAAGGACGTGGAGAAGACTCTCTGTGTGAAATCAATAGATACATAGCAACCATCACCTAAGCCTTGGCTTGGTCAGCATAGAAAATTTCACAAAGATATGGATCCGAGGAAAGAGCCAGTGGATGCGAAGGCTGCTCCGATTGAATTGACGATGAACATACCTGTTGACTAGGATGTCACTGCTCAGGTCTTGAAGATTGGATCTCAACTTAGTATGGAGACAAAAATGAGTTGGCAGGGTTCCTTAGGGCAAATTTGGATGTGTTTGCATGGATACATTCTGATATGTGTGGAATATCGTCGAAGATAGCATGCCACGTGTTGAATGTGAACCCTATATGAAGCAGAAATGGCATAGCCTGAGGTCGGAGCGATTCCCTGCACTGAAGGAAGAAGTGGATAAGCCAAATGTCAATGGCTTTAGCCGTGATGCTCTATACTCTGAGCTGGTATCCAACCTAGTGTGATCAAGAAGCCTAATGGAAAATGGTAGATATGCATCGACTATTCAGACTTGAATAAGGAAAACCCAAAGGACAGCTTCCCACCACCTAAGATTGACCAGTTAGGGGACTCAACAACCAAACACGAACTACTATCATTCATGGATGCTTATTTCGGCTAAACCCAAATTCCAATGCACATCCCAAATCAAGAACACCCTAGCTTCATCATTGAATTGGGACTGTATTGCTACCATTTTATGTCGTTTAATCTAAAGAATGTGGAAGCAGCCTATAAAATATTGTTGAATTAAATGTTCATGAACCAGATCAAGCGTACAATGGAGGTACAAATGGATGATATGTTGGTGATGTTGCAATGATCGATGAATAATTTGGAAGACCTGACAGAGATGTTTTGCATGCTCGGAAAATACAGGATGAAGCTTAACCCACTGAAGTGTTTATTCCAAGTTACATTAGGGAAATTTATGGGTTTCATAGTAAACCCAAGAGGCGTAGAAGCCAATCCAGAACAGATTAGGGCATTAAGGAATGTCGAAGCCCCAAAAACAACAAAGGCGACACAAATCTTGAATGGGAAAATATTTGCATTGAGTTAATTTATTTCAAAGGATATAGACAAATGTATCCCGTTGTTCGATACCCTTAAAAAGGGAAAAAGAAATTTTTTTGGACGCAGGAATGCATGGATGCTTTTTAGGCCTTGCTTGATCATTTGAAAAAACCACCCGTCTTATCAAAGCCTTTGGAAAGAGAGGATCTATTTGTTTATTAAGTAGTATCATTTCATGCTTTAAGTGCTGCCCTGGTATGCGAAGTAGTCGAGATCTAAAAGCCGGTATACTACTGTAACGATCCCGATTTTTAATTAAATTTAAATTGATAATTAAAATCAATTTTGGAATAAAATTGTAGATTAATTTGAATTTTTCAAATTAAGATAGGACATTTGTTATTTGGACATTTATTTTTACAATTTAATTGTGAATTTGAATTTGTATATTCAAAATCTTATAAAAAAAATATATAATAATAACCTCCAAAAAAAAAATTTGTCAATATAAATTTATGATATATTTTAAACTTTTGAAATTAAATTTAAAATAAATAAATTAAGAAGAATCTCAAAACAAATAAAATAAGTAATAACTATATATGGAAAAACTCCAATTCTTTTTTTTTTGTTTAAAATTCTTGAAATGATAAATATTTTAAAAGAAGAAAAAAATCATTTGAATTCAAATAATTATATATATGTAATACATACCTTCTTTTAAAAAGAAGAAAAATCACCTATTAATAAAATTAGTTTTTTTTAAAAATCATTTCTTTCTCTAAATTGGTATAAGTAGAAGTAATAGACATAAATGAGTTTATATTTCAAGTTTAAAATTAAAAATTGAATTTAAATTTAAAATGAATGTTTTTAAAAATAAATGGAATTTATTATTCATTGAGATATAATGTATATAATGTAAATATTGGCTAAGAAAAAAATTCTTTTAACATTGTATATGTATATACACACATACAAATGAATTAAGAGGTGTGTTCATTTATAAAATAAACATGATATAAAAAGATTGTCTTTGAAAATTGTAAATGTAAACATTTACATAAGGAAGTGAGGAAGTAAACATACATTTGTAAGTTTGAATTTGTACAAGTGTTAGATCTCATGATTTTTTTGTTACAAATGGCATTCAATTTAATTGTTTAAATAAAATAATAGAATTAAAAATTTCAAGAACTCTTCATTTTCCCATATGCAATCATATTAAACATCTCACCAAATCTGAAAAAATCAGTAATCAAAGATTTAGCTTTTTAAAACTTCAACACCCAAGAAAGCAAATAAAGATGGAAAGAAAGACATGGTAAAACCAGAAAAAAAAGAAGCAGTTTTCAAAAGCTTCAGTTCAAATTTGTTTCCAGCAAGTTTAAATTCAAAAACAAAGAAGCAACTCAGTAAACATGCAAGTTCAAGGTCACTGGAAATCAAATGTTTCAGCAAACAAACTAGATATCCCGATCAAAGCAGAAGTGAAAACAATTTATATTCACAAGTTTGAAACCAAAGAAATCAAGCAACTTCAGAAATTTGGAAACCAAATGCAAATCTCTCTGGAAAATAAAATAAAGGCAAGTAATTTTCTTTAAAAGTTTGAATTAAATGTTGTTGATCAATAACAAAGAAAGAATCTAAGCAATTGTATTAATCCAAGTTACAGGAAACAAATCAAGATAAAGGCTAAAGTAAACTCTGGTTTCAACTGCAGGAATAAAAGAAGCTTCTCTGTGTATAGCAGAGATTCATACTGTAAGTAATTAGAAATGTTTGTATTTAAATAAATTAAGTACAACAAAGAGTAAATAAAAATCTGTGTTTACAATTTACAAATCTAAGACTCCAAGATTTAAAGAAAAAAAAAACAGGCCTTCATCTATCTTTGAAAACTGTCAGGCAAAGCTTGTCTCTGCCTCAACCCATTTCATATGAGCAACTCTAAATCCCATTTTTTTTCTTTGGTTTGCATGCTTAATTTCCTCTGAATATATGCATGAAGATTCTTGGTTTCGGTTGTGAATGTTGGGTTGCATGGGGGTTTTCATTGGGTTGTAGTTTGAATTGCACTCAATACTTGTGTGAAAGAAACTAAAATAAACCAAATCAGTAGCTTTCAAATTTCCAACCTGAAAACTTGGGTAGAAGAAAAAGAAATTTGAAGATTTTAACTCAAATAGATCTAGGGTATCTCAATCATTTTTGGATGTGAGCAAACTGTTTTCTTTATAGCCTAATTTTGTTGATCATTTGTGATTAATGTTGGATGGGTGATGGGAAAATGTTTGAATGGATGCAAACTGGTGCGTATATGTTTATAAAAAAAAAACAAGTGTGAAGTTGCATGTCTGTATATATCTATATACAGGCCCTGTTTGGTTCAAACTCATCTCCAAATTTTATTTTGGGTCTGACATCTAGAAAAGAAAACTGGTTGTTAAACTCTAATATCCATTCAAAAGAAAAACTGGTTCAAGTTAAAATAACTTAGTATTGTTTTCTGGAAATAGAAAACACGGTGTAAACTTAAATTAAGTCTAGAATAAGTTGTCATGGTTTATAAATTCAGATCATTTCAACATCAAGTTCAATAGATCAGTTTCAGACCATCATTTCTAGAGCAAAGCCTTTAACCTGGAAATCACAAAAAAAATTCAAAAACCTAATAAATAAATAAAAAAATTTAAAAACCTAATAAATAAATAAAAAAAATTCAAACATTCCATCTAAATGATTTTTTTGGCTTTAATTCTTAAACAAAAGGTGATTAGGCCAACCAGATCTTAGTTTTGAGAATACTGTTAAACATAATTAATGAGTACATTTAACCTGAAAGCATGGTTTACAGTAGCAACTCAAAAATTATGACAAAAAAAAAAGCTTTAATGATTTATTGCTCCACTCATGTAATCTGTTTTGAAACTGGAAGTTATGATTTTTAAGATTGATCTCATGATTTTTAAGTACATATGTATAGAGAAATCGCTAGTTGAACAACAATTGGGTTTTGACCAAAATCTGATAATCGGCGTGATGATAAATCTTGCTATTGAATCTGGAGCACACTTGTGGGTCAAGGATCACTGGAAAAATACTCGGAAATTTTCTTAACGATCATGGCGATGGCGAAATGATGAGGTAGGGTTTAATGTTTCGATTTAGTCATGTTGATTTTCGTGACGTTTTCGTCATCACCATTGCATCGAGTTGTACGGGACCGGGGGGAATAGGTTCGCGAGTCATCAAGGCAGCTGAGGTCAGAATCGCGAGGTGTCTAGTGGCCTGCGGTGGTGTATTGAGGTGAATCACAGTGATCGGTTTTGTTTTTGGCTGATACTGGGTAGCTCGTATCAAATTTTCTGGCGAGCTTGATGATCTTGGAAGTTGTGGAGTTAGGGTAGGTTGTTGATGATTCATCGGAGTCGATGAAGTGGGCCGGAACTGTGGCGCTCAGATGTGTAGGTGAACGCGTGTCAGTGGTGCATGGTGGTTTGGGTTTTCGTGACGACTCGAAGTGAGCATCGATGGAAACGTGTGATAGCTCGGGGTGTAACTCGAGTAGAAATCCCAATTTATCGGGTAAGAAATACCTGGAAAAATAATTTAGATTGGAAGTTTGGCACTCGGGTTGATTCTTGGTGAAACTCGAAGTAAACTGTCAATTTTCTCGGGGACGACTCAAAGCAATCTCGGGTCAGCCCCGTAAACCAGTTTTTTTTGCATAAAAATAAATTCAGAATTTTTTTTGAAACATTTTAACCCATGTTTTTCAAAAGATAATCTTGAGTAAAGTTTTGAATTAATTAAGGATTTAAGTAAGATGTTTTTTTTAAAGGAATTAAATTTAATTTATTTAATCTTGTCTATATTATTTTATAAAGTTATTTACATTAAATAAATAATGTAATTTTAAAGGGATAAGTAAGATGAAAGGTTATTTTAACTATCTTAACCTTTTTAAAGCAACTAATATATGAGAATGATGATTTAATAAGATTTGTAAAAATATCTAAAGTGGTTAATAAAGACAAAAAGATTTCTCTTTTAAGTTACCAAATAATTAATGGCTTGTTCATGTAATTACTAAAAGGATAATTACTTAAATTAATTATTTAATATTAAAGATTTAATTAATCAAGGTGAATTAATGTGAAATTAATTAATTAAGAAGTAATTCATTAATAAAAGCAATTAAGAGTTAATTAATTAATCAATTAAGGATAATCAATTATAATTAAGATTTAACTAATAATTAAGGGTTTAATAATTAAAGTAATTAATTAAGGGATAATTCATTAAATAAAGTAATTAAGATTTAATTTATTACAATTAAGGGTTAATTAATTAAGGTAATTAATTAAAGAATGATAAATCATGAAGGTGATTAAAACTTAACCAATTGTAATTAATGATAATCAACCATTGATTAAAGAGGACTAATGAAAGTAGTTATGTAGGTAATAAATTTAAAACCACCCAATTTTTCACCTTAATTGTAGATGTTTGATTGCTATTGAATGCTTTGTGTTGAATTGCGATTTGTGATTTGTTCCTATATGTACGTGAAAACCCTTTTTGCCCGTAAAACGGCATTCAAACTTCGATGCGACAGGGAGTCGGATTCCAGTTGGTTATCCGAAACCCACATCGAATCGTAATGGTGAATCTTTGTGATTGATAAATTCATCTTATCTATGAATCTGTGAATAAAGATAAGCGTTATGGGATATACCGCTTATCGATATGATTGAATATGTGATGATGATGTTGTGCACTATTGTGTTGAACCCAGGATCACACTATACACACACAAATATGGATTGCACGTGGAAATGGGTTAAGTCGCAGATTTTGAAATTGTTTTAAAATTGAATTTTTGAATCCAAAATGGTTTTGGAATTAGAATTGAAGCTTTTGAAATGAATTTCAAAAATAAAAGTTATTTTGAATAACTTGATTGAGTTCTGAAATTTAAAAAAATTCGATTTAAATTTGAATTCAATATTTGAGATTGAATTCTATGATTTGGGAACTAGGGTTTAAAAAAGGTTATTCAACCTATAAATGAGCTTATATGGGTTTTTAAACCATTTTTAAAAAAAATGATGTTTTGGGACTTTAAAAAAAAAATTAAACCCAAAGATTTTAACTTGTATAAATATAATTGAATAATTCTGAAACGAAAACTATTGTTTTCAAATAATAGAAGCTTTCACATAAGAAATGAATTTCTAATTTGTGTAAGAAGGATTTCAAGTCTAAAATAAAGACGGTCTTCCAAGTTACAAATAAATCTTTGGGAAACGTGTTTTGAAAGCTATAAATTAAATCTTTAATTTAAAGATTTAATGTGTTAATCCGATTGAAATTTAATTGTTTGAAATCTATAAATGATCTTTGTGAAACTAGGTGAACTTTGTGAAATGAATATTTTTATTTAAAGATTTAAAATGGTAATTTGTTTAACCATTTAAAAGAAAAGCTTTGGATTTTTAAGTTGTGACTTGACTGAAATCCCATATCCATATGTTTTAAACTATTGCGCTCATTACTCGGTTTAGCCAGGAGAGGACCTTGTGCCATATAGCCCATTCCGAATAGTGATACGACGTTATGGATTGCATTTGAAGACCGGTGTTGAAGACCGAGTGTCTTCGAGAACGATAGGATAACCTGTCGATTGACTCTGCACTGAGTTGCTCCGGTATAGAGTTCTCCCTTAGTGACGGGAAGTCCGATCGGTATCGTGGATACCCGGATTTGCAAGGGCTTCTTCGGAAGCGCCTTCGATTCTGTTCGAACCCGGAACAGACTTGTATGGTTGTATGTCCGACATTACACTTTGAGATATTAAACTGATCTCTATCAAATACATTTCTGCTTGGTGGCGGAGAATTTATTCTCTTAGCTTAACACCCTTCTCTGAGACGTACGAGCTCAGAGGTTATGTAGTTGATATTTATCAGTGATATATTCCCAATTTGGTAGTGTGGCATTCTAAGTGCTGCTGTGTGTTATGATCATTTGTTGATCATTTGTGATCAAAGCATGGCTTTTGTATAAAGAGTAGCTTTGTGGACGAGACTGCATCAGGACCTCACACCCCGAAAATGGTCGAAACAGGAAAGATGCGACAAGGTTATGAGGGTCGCGCCCTTAGGCTGTGTCATTCCCTTCTGGTAAAGGGTGGTATCATGGTATGGAGCCCAGATGCTTACTCATGTGGATACTGCAGATCTATTACTTTGTGATTGCTTTGTGGTTTTGAGGCGCCTCGGATAAAGGTCCCAAAGGACCGGGGGATGGCATGCTCGAGTAGTAGTTACCTAGTTACAGAGGTAACCCTGCCTTGTGTTGGCAGAGATCCGGTTAGGTTCTCGGGACATCCCGCCAGAGGCGATCCCACCATTTGTTGGAAATCCATTCATCCAATACGTGCCTTGTACGGTTTTAGTTGTAGAACCTGCCATTTACTTATGGTGGTCACCACTATTTAGATGGTAGCTATAGTAGGCATAGTTCGGAATGTCTATGCTGGCTAGGATTTATATTATACTTTCGAAATGGTTTTCCACACTTTGCACTGATAATAATAATAATATCAAAGAATTTCTCGTATTAAGCATGTTTGACTATCATAAGGAGAAATCTCCTCCAATTCTGCGTTTGCATTGTGTGTGTGGCGGGAGGCCTTATGGTAGTTTCATTTTCTAAAAAGCATTGCGGATTTCAAACTTTAAATTATTTTGTTTGTTTTAAAAGACCAAATGTTTTTGTTTGCTCATACCAGTCCCATGAATGACCTGGAGTTTATTGTTCCTTTCCTAAACTCTGGGTGCCCACTATTTTCCCACACGGGCAGTCTAGAGTTGGGTTTTTCAGATAATCAACAGTAGGTATAGATTCGATATCTTTTAGCCTAGGATTTGGCAATCGCATTTGGATCGAGTTGCTTCTGTTCATCTTGATTGGGAGTTCGAGCTATTTCTGGATTGGTGCTTTGGAGATGGAGATTACCGATGCTGGAGTTTCTTCCTTAAAGACTATTGGAGTTTTTTTTCCGCTGCTAGTGTTATCTCTTCTTTCCGCTGCTATTATCTTGTATCATGTCTCTGATGTATATTCATTGTATCATCTGTTGTACCATATTATATCAGATATTGTATCAAATATTGTATATTGTTATATTCTATTTCTTTCGTTGTGTTGTACTTAATGTGTTATAAGCTCCGGCGAACCAGATTCGGCGTTTGGATCTGCGGCATTTGAATACGAGTGTCGTATTCGGTGTCGATTTTCGAAGGTTGAGTCAGGATCGCTACATTTGGTATCAGAGCTGAAGGTTAAAACTTTAGCTCAGGAGTATAACACATTAAGTAACTCATTAGAGATGGGGTGAAGTATACCCTAGAATAAGCATATCCTTAAGATATCCGTTCGAACGCCTCAGTAAATTCTCTTACTATTCACCGATAGTAAGTATGAGTGCGAGAAGAGAACGAGATAGGGGATAGGAAATTACCACTACAAATGGTCAATACCCTGCAACAGTGGAAACAGCTTTCTTCTCAATCTCCTTTGATTCGATTCCCAATTCTTTTGATTGCTTCGTAGCAGCTCTAGAAGAAGTTTCGGTGCGATGGTAGCCTTACAAATCGTTGTAGAAAATCCTTACTTCGTATCTTCATCCATTTCTTACCAGCTTTTCGATCTAAACATTAATGAATTTGAATATGAATTTGAAATTGAAAATTTAAATTAAATAAATTGGAAATTTTAAATTAAGTAAATTGGTTAACTAATATGAAGCTGAATTTGAATTGTATCGATAAAATGATTTCGTTTAAAAACGAATTGGAAAGTCTATCGTAATTTCTAGTGTATATCAAAGTCCGAAGTGGGACAAGTTGAAATATATTTTGGAGTATTCCGACCTGAATTTGGAATTCATATCTAGTGTTTGAGAATCATGGAAGATTAAATCCGTCTATCTATTCTCTGGGATCCGATATATTCTACGAATGATTAGTTATCCCTTCGAACTAATCAATGCCCTTGTATATTCGTAGACCGGTGAACCCAAGTATCTTGTGAAATAATTGTATGAGTTTGTTCTCATATTTTTGATATTCTGATTTGGTAAGCCAAATACAGAATTAATATTCATTTTGATTTGAAAAGATATTTCTCTATCTTTCATCTTTTCCTTATTGTCTTCCTTGCAAATTTCGAGGACGAAATTTTTTTAAGGGGGGGAATCTGTAACGATCCCGATTTTTAATTAAATTTAAACTGATAATTAAAATCAATTTTGGAATAAAATTGTAGATTAATTTGAATTTTTCAAATTAAGATAGGACATTTGTTATTTGGACATTTAATTTTACAATTTAATTGTGAATTTGAATTTGTATATTTAAAATCTTATAAAAAATATATATAATAATAACCTTCGGAAAAAAATTTGTCAATATAAATTTATGATATATTTTAAACTTTTGAAATTAAATTTAAAATAAATAAATTGAGAAGAATCTCAGAACAAATAAAATAAGTAATAACTATATATGGAAAAACTCCAATTCTTTTTTTTTTGTTTAAAATTCTTGAAATGATAAATATTTTAAAAGAAGAAAAAAATCATTTGAATTCAAATATTTATATATATGTAATACATACCTTCTTTTAAAAAGAAGAAAAATCACCTATTAATAAAATTAGTTTTTTTTAAAAAATCATTTCTTTCTCTAAATTGGTATAAGTAGAAGTAATAGACATAAATAAGTTTATATTTCAAGTTTAAAATTAAAAATTGAATTTAAATTTAAAATGAATGTTTTTAAAAATAAATGGAATTTATTATTCATTGAGATATAATGTATATAATGTAAATATTGGCTAAGAAAAAAATTCTTTTAACATTGTATATGTATATACACACATACAAATGAATTAAGAGGTGTGTTCATTTATAAAATAAACATGATATAAAAAGATTGTCTTCGAAAATTGTAAATGTAAACATTTACATAAGGAAGTGAAGAAGTAAACATACATATGTAAGTTTGAATTTGTACAAGTGTTAGATCTCATGATTTTTTTGTTACAAATGGCATTCAATTTAATTGTTTAAATAAAATAATAGAATTAAAAATTACATGAACTCTTCATTTTCCCATATGCAATCATATTAAACATCTCACCAAATCTGAAAAAATCAGTAATCAAAGATTTAGCTTTTTAAAACTTCAACACCCAAGAAAGCAAATAAAGATGGAAAGAAAGAAATGATAAAACCAGAAAAAAAAGAAGCAGTTTTCAAAAGCTTCAGTTCAAATTTGTTTCCAGCAAGTTTAAATTCAAAAACAAAGAAGCAACTCAGTAAACATGCAAGTTCAAGGTCACTGGAAATCAAATGTTTCGGCAAACAAACTAGATTTCCCGATCAAAGTAGAAGTGAAAACAATTTATATTCACAAGTTTGAAACCAAAGAAATCAAGCAACTTCAGAAATTTGGAAACCAAATGCAAAGCTCTCTGGAAAATAAAATAAAGGCAAGTAATTTTCTTTAAAAGTTTGAATTGAATGTTGTTGATCAATAACAAAGAAAGAACCTAAGCAATTGTATTAATCCAAGTTACAGGAAACAAATCAAGATAAAGGCTAAAGTAAACTATGGTTTCAACTGCAGGAATAAAAGAAGCTTCTTTGTGTATAGCAGAGATTCATACTGTAAGTAATTAGAAATGTTTGTATTTAAATAAATTAAGTACAACAAAGAGTAAATAGAAATCTGTGTTTACAATTTACAGATCTAAGACTCCAAGATTTAAAGAAAAAAAAAAGCAGGCCTTCATCTATCTTTGAAAACTGTCGGGCAAAGCTTGTCTCTGCCTCAACCCATTTCATGTGAGCAACTCTAAATCCCATTTTTTTCTTTGGTTTGCATGCTTAATTTCCTCTGAATATATGTATGAAGATTCTTGGTTTCAGTTGTGAATGTTGGGTTGCATGGGGGTTTTCATTGGGTTGTAGTTTGAATTGCACTAAATACTTATGTGAAAGAAACTAAAATAAACCAAATCAGTAGCTTTCAAATTTCCAACCTGAAAACTTGGGTAGAAGAAAAAGCAATTTGAAGATTTTAACTCAAATAGATCTAGGGTATCTCAATCATTTTTGGATGTGAGCAAACTATTTTCTTTAAAGCCTAATTTTGTTGATCATTTGTGATTAATGTTTGATGGGTGATGGGAAAATGTTTGAATGGATGCAAACTGGTGCGTATATGTTTATAAAAAAAAAAACAAGTGTGAAGTTGCATGTCTGTATATATCTATATACAGGCCCTGTTTGGTTCAAACTCATCTCCAAATTTTTTTTTGGGTCTGACATCGAGAAAAGAAAACTGGTTGTTAAACTCTAATATCCATTCAAAAGAAAAACTGGTTTAAGTTAAAATAACTTAGTATTGTTTTCTAGAAATAGAAAACACAGTGTAAACTTAAATTAAGTCTAGAATAAGTTGTCATGGTTTATAAATTCAGATCATTTCAACATCAAGTTCAATGGATCAGTTTCAGACCATCATTTCTAGAGCAAAGTCTTTAACCTGGAAATCGCAAAACAAATTCAAAAACCTAATAAATAAATAAAAATTCAAACTTTCCATCTAAATGATTTTTTTTGGCTTTAATTCTTAAACAAAAGGTGATTAGGCCAACCAGATCTTAGTTTTGAGAATACTGTTAAACATAATTAATAAGTACATTTAACCTGGAAGCATGGTTTACTGTAGCAACTCAAAAATTATGACAAAAAAAAGCTTTAATGATTTATTGCTCCACTCATGTAATCTGTTTTGAAACTGGAAGTTACGATTTTTAAGATTGATCTCATGATTTTTAAGTACATATGTATAGAGAAATCGCTAGTTGAACAACAATTGGGTTTTGACCAAAATCAGATAATTGGCGTGATGATAAATCTTGCTATTGAATCTGGAGCACACTTGTGGGCCAAGGATCACTGGAAAAATACTCGGAAATTTTCTTAATGATCATGGCGATGGCGAAATGATGAGGTAGGGTTTAATGTTTCGATTTAGTCATGTTGATTTTCGTGACGTTTTCGTCATCACCATTGCGTCGAGTTGTACGGGACCTGGGGGAATAGGTTCGCGAGTCATCAAGGCAGCTGAGGTCAGAATCGCGAGGTGTCTGGTGGCCTATATGTATGTGAAAACCCTTTTTGCCCGTAAAACGGCATTTAAACTTCGATGCGACAGGGAGTCGGATTCCAGTTGGTTATCCGAAACCCACATCGAATCGTAATGGTGAATCTTTGTGATTGATAAATTCATCTTATCTATGAATCTGTGAATAAAGATAAGCGTTATGGGATATACCGCTTATCGATATGATTGAATATGTGATGATGATGTTGTGCACTATTGTGTTGAACCCAGGACCACACTATACACACACAAATATGGATTGCACGTGGAAATGGGTTAAGTCGCAGATTTTGAAATTGTTTTAAAATTGAATTTTTGAATCCAAATGGTTTTGGAATTAGAATTGAAGCTTTTGAAATGAATTTCAAAAATAAAAGTTATTTTGAATAACTTGATTGAGTTCTGAAATTTAAAAAAATTCGATTTAAATTTGAATTCAATATTTGAGATTGAATTCTATGATTTGGGAACTAGGGTTTAAAAAAGGTTATTCAACCTATAAATGAGCTTATATGGGTTTTTAAACCATTTTAAAAAAAATGATGTTTTGGGACTTTAAAAAAAAATTAAACCCAAAGATTTTAACTTGTATAAATATAATTGAATCTTTCTGAAATGAAAACTATTGTTTTCAAATAATAGAAGCTTTCATATAAGAAATGAATTTCTAATTTGTGTAAGAAGGATTTCAAGTCTAAAATAAAGACGGTCTTCCAAGTTACAAATAAATCTTTGGGAAACGTGTTTTGAAAGCTATAAATTAAATCTTTAATTTAAAGATTTAATGTGTTAATCCGATTGAAATGGAATTGTTTGAAATCTATGAATGATCTTTGTGAAACTAGGTGAACTTTGTGAAATGAATCTTTTTATTTAAAGATTTAAAATGGTAATTTGTTTAACCATTTAAAAGAAACGCTTTGGATTTTTAAGTTGTGACTTGACTGAAATCCCATATCCATATGTTTTAAACTATTGCGCTCATTATTCGGTTTAGCCAGGAGAGGACCTTGTGTCATATAGCCCATTTCGAATAGTGATACGACGTTATGGATTGCATTTGAAGACCGGTGTTGAAGACCGGGTGTCTTCGAGAACGATAGGATAACCTGTCGATTGACTCAGCACTGAGTTGCTCCGGTATAGAGTTCTCCCTTAGTGACGGGAAGTCCGATCGGTATCGTGGATACCCGGATTTGCAAGGGCTTCTTCGGAAGTGCCTTCGGTTCTGTTCGAACCCGGAACAGACTTGTATGGTTGTATGTCCGACATTACACTTTGAGATATTAAACTGATCTCTATCAAATACATTTCTGCTTGGTGGCGGAGAATTTATTCTCTTAGCTTAACACCCTTCTATGAGACGTACGAGCTCAGAGGTTATGTAGTTGATATTTATCAGTGATATATTCCCAATTTGGTAGTGTGGCATGCTAAGTGCTGCTGTGGGTTGATGATCATTTGTTGATCATTTGTGATCAAAGCATGGCTTTTGTATAAAGCGTAGCTTTGTGGACGAGACTACATCAGGACCTCACACCCCGGAAATGGTCGAAACAGGAAAGATGCGGCAAGGTTATGAGGGTCGCGCCCTTTAGGGTGTGTCATTCTCTTCTGGTAAAGGGTGGTATCATGGTATGGAGCCCTGATGCTTACTCATGTGGATACTGCAGATCTATTACTTTGTGATCGCTTTGTGGTTTTGAGGCGCCTCGGATAAAGGTCCCAAAGGACTGGGGGATGGCATGCTCGAGTAGTAGTTACCTAGTTACAGAGGTAACCCGGCCTTGTGTTGCCAGAGATCCGGTTAGGTTCTCGGGACGTCCCGCCAGAGGTGATCCCATGTGGCAGTAGGAAGTTCCTTAGCCTGACCATTTGTTGGAAATCCATTCATCCAATACGTGCCTTGTACGGTTTTAGTTGTAGAACCTGCCATTTACTTATGGTGGTCACCACTGTTTAGATGGTAGCTATAGTAGGCATAGTTCGGAATGTCTATGCTGGCTAGGATTTATATTATACTTTCGAAATGGTTTTCCACACTTTGCACTGATAATAATAATAATATCAAAGAATTTCTCGTATTAAGCATGTTTGACTATCATAAGGAGAAATCTCCTCCAATTCTGCATTTGCATTGTGTGTGTGGCGGGAGGCCTTATGGTAGTTTCATTTTCTAAAAAGCATTGCGGATTTCAAACTTTAAATTATTTTGTTTTTTTTAAAAGACCAAATGTTTTTGTTTGCTCATACCAGTCTCATGACTGACCTGGAGTTTATTGTTCCTTTCCTAAACTCTGGGCGCCCACTATTTTCCCACACGGGCAGTCTAGAGTTGGGTTTTTCAGATAATCAACAGTAGGTATAGATTCGATATCTTTCAACCTAGGATTTGGCAATCGCATTTGGATCGAGTTGCTTCTGTTCATCTTGATTGGGAGTTCGAGCTATTTCTGGATTGGTGCTTTGGAGATGGAGATTACCGATGTTGGAGTTTCTTCCTTAAAGACTATTGGAGTTTTTTTTCCGCTGCTAGTGTTATCTCTTCTTTCCGCTGCTATTATCTTGTATCATATCTCTGATGTATATTCATTGTATCATCTGTTGTACCATATTATATCAGATATTGTATCAAATATTGTATATTGTTATATTCTATTTCTTCCGCTGTGTTGTACTTAATGTGTTATAAGCTCCGGCGAACCCGATTCGGCGTTTGGATCTGCGGCATTTGAATACGAGTGTCGTATTCGGTGCCGATTTTCGAAGGTTGAGTCGGGATCGCTACAACTACATCAGAAAAAGGTTAAAAAGACTAGGAAGGAATTATCCGAGATTGGAAAAATATCCTATTGCTCGTTGATTGCATCAAGGAAACTCTATCTCTACTTTCAAGCTTATCTAATCAAATTACCGACTAAATAGCCTCTGAGATAGATACTACGACAAATAATCATCCGAGGAGAGCAATCCGAGGACAGGCATTTGCCGATTTCATTGCCTGAATTCACCACCTAGGATAAAGAAGAGAATACGTAGGGTGGAATTCTCAATTGAAGCTATATACGGATAGAGCATCCAATGAGTGTTGCTCGAGGGAAAGAGTGATCTTAATAACTCCCAAGAAAGGTCGATATGTTATGTTAAACTTGAGTTCCTCGTAACAAACAATGAGACCGAATACAAAGCACTACTCATAGGGCTCAAGATAGAAAAGGAATTGGGAGTCAAAACATTGCATATATATAACAACTCTTAACAAGTAGTTTTCTAGGTAAAGAAAGAGTTTCAAGCTAAGGGAGTAAGGCTAGCCCTTTATTTGGTGAAGGTTATAGAACTACTCAATGACATTGAATATCAATGGTAACGCAAATCCCCAAGGTGGAGAACACAAAGGCCGATTCGCTAGCCAAGCTGCTAGCTTTAAGGATGCATAATTCATAGGTTTGGTTTTGATAGAAGTTTTATCAGCTCCAAGCATTGACTTGATGGGTGTTGATTGGATCTTAGAGGCCGAAGTTTAAAAGGAATCATGGATGAATCCAATCAAGGAGTACTTGCTGAAAGAAACTCTTCTAGATAGGAGGAATGAATGAAGGAAACTGGTGCGCAAAGCTCTAAAATTTATTATTCAAGGAGGAATACTGTATAGGAGAGGATTCTCATCTCCTTTGCTGCGATGTGTCACCAAAATAGAAGCTAAAAAGATCCTTGGGGATGTATACGTAGGAGCCTGTGGCTATCACACCAAAGGTAAACATTAGCGAGGAAGATTCTTTGCAAAGGATATTTTTGGCCAACAATCAAAAGTGATGTGGTGGATTATACCAGAAGGTGCAATAGATGCCAAAGATTCATGGAGATTTCCATAGTGCCATCGATAGAAATTACATAAACCGTTAATCCATGGCCATCTGTAGTCTAAGGAATTGACATTATTTATGTGCTAGTAATGTCGAAGGGTAGAGCGAAGTGCGCCATTGTTGCAGTTGACTATTTTATAAAATAGGCTGAAGTGAAACCGCTTGCCACAATCACCTTAAAGACATTGATTAATTTTGTAGTGAATATCATTATCTGCTAATTTAGGATTCAACAAACAATCATATCCGACAATGGAATCCAATTCGACAGTGTTGATTTCAAAAAAATTTCACCAAGTGTCGAACAGAGAAGAGGCTTATGATGGTAGCACATCCGTAAGATAATGGATAGGTGGAGGTAGTGAACAAAATCATCAAATCCATCCTAAAGAAACGACCGATGAAGGTCAAGGGCAAGTGGGTCAATGAATTACCTCTAACACTTTGGGCTTATCAAACAACCCATAAGTTTTCCTTAGCTTACGGATCGAAGGCCACGATTCTGATTGAGTTAGAAGTGCTTTCTCATCGAAAGATCCAATGTGATCCTAAGATGAACGAGGAGTTCATGATCGAGTCCCTCGATATGGTTGATGAGAAGCGCGACGAAGTTTAATTAAAGAATGGTACTCACTAGAAATGAGTAGCTCAATATTATAACGCAAAGATCAGGAATCAAACCTTCAAGATTGGTGATTTTATCCTTAACTGAATCTTCCTTGGACTAGTAAATATAGGCCTAAGCTGGGAAGGTTTTTATGCTATTGAACACAAGCTTAGAGATGGAACATTCAAGCTAGCATTTGTTGGGAACTCGCTTCCGTTGGCGTGGAATAGCGAACATCTACAATAATATTTTGCTTAAATGTATCTTTCTAAATACATGACTAAACTCTAATGTAAGAAGGAAGAGTCTGCCATTCTTGTGAATATAAAATGAACTGACTTTGGAGATTAATGGAAGTGTTCTCATTAACCTAAGTGTATGCTATGGATAACATCAAAATTGAATGCTCTATGTTTCAAAAATGCAGATATGTGGGTACCTGGGATAGGTGTTGATAAACACTCCTGATCCATGATTGGATCATAAGAATTTAACAATTCCAAGCATTTGGAAAACAATGCCAACTAACTCCTTCAATCCATAATTGAAAGGCTGGATATAAACACACTAGGGGTCAATCGTGACAATACCCCCTATTCTTTCATCTTGAAACCATTGCCTAGAGATAGGAAATCCATTGACCATTTCCCAAAGATAGGTAGAGTCTAAGAACAATCCTAGGGATAGCAAAGGTTGGCTTGTAATGCCTAGAGATAGGCATCTCGTATGTTAAGCCCCATTGATAGGGCATAAGGGATCAACTCTAGGGTTAGGCGAGTTCAAATGCAAACATTTGAAGATAGATATTTAAAACACCACTCAAGGTGGATAATTTCGACCGATAATCAGAGATAGACTGGGTCGTACGTGGATGTCGAGAAATAGATATCCAAAATGCCACTCCTTAATAACAAGGAATAGTATAAAAATCCAACTTATCACTATTCAAATGCAACCACGTTGGGGATAAGTTGAGAAGACAACTAATCTAATTAAGTAGCAACAAGGAATCTCCCATATGTATACAATTACGATAGGTGATTACTACATTTTGATTCAAATGCATTTGCAATTAATGTAAATAGCTAAATAAAGCCAAGTACATAAACAATTGAGATCGAAGTTTGAGAAGAAATTGCTTTATTCATTATTGACAAACTTTTCAAATATAAGTGGATGCTGGGCCCGCACAATAACAGCCTATATGCAAAAACCAAAAAGCTACACAAAAGACAACTTAATCGGGCTTTAATTATGGGTGTTTCCTCTTCTACCTTTATTTCTTATCTCCAAAGGAATATGTGGTATGTCACCTCCTGTGCTTCTTGCCTCTTCCTCCTCTAGAAAAATAGCCTTTGGGGTCTGCATCCCACTCGTAATCACTCCCTAAAGATATAGGGATGTTGGTTTGAATGCTACTAGAAGTAGAAGCATAAGCAGAAGCAGAAGTGGGAATGACGTTTGACGATATAGAAAACACAATTGAAAGAGGAGGGAAATTATTAATCTTTTCCTTCTTAATGTCACTAATCTTTATAGTTTTCCATTTCTTCTCTTCCAGCATTGATCGTCTTGATAAATGCTCCGCGACCCTTTAATAACAATATCTTCGCTCCTTTGTATATTGTGAGGGTCGCCTGTAGCCTCTTCATCCAAAGCATGGATAATTTTAATATTAGGACCCTGAGTAGGACTTGACAAAGAAGATGAAATCGGGATAGGGAAGACATGATGATCGATTCAGTCGTTGCAGCTTGAGTGCCCAAGAGCAAGCCTCCTTTCGGTAAAGGGCAAGAGCTGGTTGACCTGAAACTTGGAAAATGGAAAAGTAAATATTAGAGACATCACCTGATGTCATTTGAGACATCTTAAATATGGTTGAGGTTAATGATATACCTATGGAAGATTCAGATGCCATGTGAGATGGAGTACCAGCAGAGCCTTCTTTCAAGATAGGAGATAGGACAAGTGATTTTGAAAACGATTCAGCACCCATGAAGCCAGGCTCTTCAGGATTGTAGTGAATGTCCAGTGAGGATGCCAAAGCACCTAAAATATTGGAAGTTTCCTCAGCACAGAAATAGTAGTAGAGCTTGGAGGAGGAATAAAGGCCTTAGTGGATAGCGGCCCCAATGTGAAATAAGTGGTACCACCAGAAAAACCTGCTGTTGGCATTGAAGTCCCTACCGTAGGTCCCTGGAAATGGAATTAGAACTCTCGCCCAGAATTTTTAAACCAAGTTCGGGTTAGACTGTGGTAAGCACACCAATTTGGGGGATGATCTCGGAAAGAAGGCATAGCCAACTGTTCTTCCTCCAAAAGATCAAGCTTTAACTCTTCCTCATCAATTTCAACTCCATCGGAATGATCTAGTTCTTTCTTCAGGATTTCTTCTAAAGTCATAGTTAGGGCATGCGGATACCCCTCAATTAAGCATCTCAAATATCCAAATTTGAGGACATTTGCATAGAATTGCACAAGGGTAGGATCAATTTCAAATTTTATTTGGACTTCAATTGCTTTGACTTGCTCTTTAGCTATCCTTGCTCGGACCTCGGCTTCATCGCTCAACTGGCAAGTGTTTAATAACTCTTTGCAATAATCCTGAGCTTGAGTGAGACGGACATCTTTTTCTTTCCTTTCGGCCTCAAGCATCACTTTCAATCTCTCTATTTTTTAGGCTTGCTCATCCACGGTCTTTTTGAGCTTCTCGTTTTTCCAATGAAAGAGTGTAACTCCTTGGTGTGTAGCCTTAATCTTACTCTATTGAATCTGCCTTTGTTCTCCAAAGGACTTAGTCACTCAGCTTTGGCCAGTGGGCCTTAAGCCCTTCAACCTTTTTATCGAGAGAATCAGTAATACGCTTATTGTCCTACCTAAGGTGCTCCATTCCTTGAAGAGATACTTTTCTATTATAAGACACTTCAGAAATAGCCTCAGTTTCCCTCTTCTATTTATGATATTGGTCATATACATCACTTACATATGTCACTACGTTAGTCCCGATATGTGGGAGAATGTCTTTTAAACAAGGAACAAAAGCGATGTCATCGAGAAAAAGTTTCAAAAATGCACTATTCATAGCAGGTGGGTGTGAGTTTGAAATAAATCCGGTCTCTACATTAGAAATAGGGGCGTGAAGTTGCTCTTCCCAAGCCTTCGCTTGGAACTGTCAAAAGAAACTAGCCTAGATGGCTGCTGTAATCACTGAGGTGCATGAGAAGATACTATCGATTATGTTGCAAGTGGGTTTGAAATTGGAAGAATCAATGCTTCAATAGACAGGATAGGGTTAATCCTAGTTGAAAACTTGTCCATACTATGTGGCAGAAGAGAACAGGATCTTCATTGAGAAGGAAATTTTTTATCAAATTCCCCATGGCACTCATCGAAGAGGCCTATAGTCCCTATCTCCCCTTTTATAATCCCGCCTTTGACGTCTATTCAAGTCTGACTCATGAGATGATTCACCAAGGACGGCCTAATGAAGTAAACTTCTTATTCTTGCCTTTGTTGTTCTTAAATCATCAAAAAGATGCTTATGTTTCATGGAATTTGAAAATAAAATGTAGAAAATTTGTAATACAAATATGGAATGATAGAACATGCATGTGAAGCTATGATATTATGTAAGTACAGATGTGTCCTAATGCCCTTCACAGACCGTGTACTTGAAGTTTTCTCAAAAGGATTATTTCCTCTACTCCAGTCGTAGGCATCTCAGTTAGCAAACGAATGGGAGAAATGATATCCCTAATGCTAAAATTGCCCAGACCAAATAAGCCTATCTCATTCGATATGCACCCGAACGATCGATAAATATTCCCATATGGTGGGATGGGTGATTCCACCGTTGCGAAAGTTGGTGGAGGCTGGGAAGATATCCAAGATAAAATAATTTTTATTTTTTTTCCTATGAGAAATGAGTGACATGTGAGCATCACCATCCTCACCTCTAAAAGACTCGCAGCTAAGATTTATATTCTCATCACAATCTCCATCACTATCTTTCTCTCCCTCACTATCTCCTAATCTTTGACCCACACCAAGAACGATAATAGGATCTTGAATAGGGGCACTTCCTAATTCTATTTAGAATGAACTTCGGACTCGACCCCTTACGCAAGTTCAACATCCTCATAGGCCATGAGCATGTGGCCCAATCTACAAACTTTATCCAAAAGATTATGCATTCGCATATTCTCGTCGGCAACGAAGAACCTCATGTCTCTATTATCATGTGTAATTTTCTGAAAGGCTGCAGGTGTTCTCGCTAAGCCTACCTTGAATCATCTGCAAAAACAAGAAATAGCAAAATTAACAATCAGGATCAATTTGACTTCATGTAACAACCCGCCCCGAAACAGGCCTAATTTTTGACCCAAAAAAAGCTCATCGGATCTTAGACCCATTCCAAAGCTAGTTACTGGTTGGAAAAGTTTTATTGAACACAAATCTGTCTATCTACACATTTCGAATCTCACAGTAGAAGGGTAGAATATAATATCAGACAGAGCACCCATTTTATAAAAACTCAAGTCTTAGAGAAAAATATAACATAATACACATAACATCCCCAAATATCTTTAATGTAATATCTCAAAATACAACATCATCATGTCTAAATGGGTACATCAAAAATATAAGAATAACATAAGTAGATAGGTAAATAATTGCCATGAGACTCCATCTTCGCCTTTATCTCCTAAAATCTACGTCATCTTCTCTAACCTATGTTATAATAAGAAGAAAGTCAGAACAACAATATCTGGTGAATAAAAATCTTGAGTCATTGTATATTAGTACTTGGACAGTATAACTTAGATAAGAACATGTCATACGTATCCTAACTGTATTTCATATAAATACCTTCCAACGTAGACATGAAAGCTTTCCCAATCCAACCTTATAACCAACCCTTTTCTAACCAATCTCTATAACTTACTTTCAACTGTAGCCCCAAGGTAATTCCCAATCCCATTCATGTACTATCAATCATGTCCTAACAATGTAAGAGAAAGTATCCAAGCCGCTCAATATCTTTTCAATGGGAATTAGGTAGACTCTGACCATTTAATACATATATCTTAGGCATTTCCCTCCATTTAATACCTAACCCAAGGCAGACCCCTCGCTAGTACAATTTAGCTGACATTGAACAGAATCTCATTAGGTCACTTAATACTTCTTTTTGGAAGAGGCAGACCCTGCAATATCCATTTATTACCTCAAACCGAAAGCATACCCTTCCCAAGTTTTCCATCTACTATGCTTAAACAATATCCCCGACTATTTAAAACATCCTAATTAGGGAGGAGATGGACCATACAATGGCCACTTACTACCCCCGTCCCCAAAGAAGTTCCTAGGTGATATGACCAGCATCCTAACTATGACGTCTCACATAAGTCCGACTAATCATAGGCATTGGTTGTCAAATTAATAGGGCAGACTTGCCTTATAGAATTGGGACTAACTCGCTTCCTTCATGGGTACTTATTATTGGTGATGTCTCGCATCAGCCCCAAAATCACACTTATGGAAGGCAGATTAGCTGGACAGACTTCCGTGTGTTTTTGACTGGCCTCACATCCCTGTAACTTAGTCATAATTTACACTCTCCTAACCATATTACTGTATACCTCATTACATTCTATTATAGCTATAAAGAAAGATTCTTTATTCCACCACTAACCATATTCATTCTTAGCTTTCATCCTAGGGGTTGTTCATGCTAATAACTAACTATTTATTACGTTATCAATTATATGTTATTTATACAATAATATCGCTAATATATATATAACTAATATATTCCTAGATGTACGAAGATTTTTCCTTGTACTAATCGTTAAATGTCAAAAATTTCAATTTATACAAGTTTAATTCCATCCCATAATATAAATTTAGATGATATCTTTATTCCAGAAAAACTTCGATAAGAAATTGGAATCGATTACCAAACTTATTTCATATCAAAATATCAGAACTAACATTAGTAAAATGGAAAAGGGATTCAAAATGAGAAGTGGAATTAATGTAAAACATTAACATTGTAATAACTACATAAATTCTACCATTTTAATATAGAATAATTGAGATCGCAATAACATAAGAATTGACATTTCTTTTTAGAGGAATTTTAGGGTTTAGATTTGAAGTTTTCGTGAATCAAAATTCTCTAAGTCATGTACCAAATACAACGTATACTATACAAGTACTAAAATAAGAAAAAATAAGATTTTCGCTTATAGATAATTTCTAGCTTTCTACTTTGGATTTGACCATGCATGCTAGTTAAATCTCTTTTTGGATCTCTTCCTTTAGAAATATACAACAAGTGGGTTGCATGTATATTAGATTCATAAATTTAAGGATTGGAGGAGAATAGAATTACAAATTGAATATTAATGTCTAGAATTATTTACTTGAAGACCTTAACAAATTTATAAATCATGAAGAAAGAGAGAGTGACAGAGTTTCGCCTACATTCCTAAATAATTTGTAAATAAAAGTGCAAGGGCTAGGCTTTTGTTATAATGGTTATAAGTCACTAGAACCATCTTATTTAAGTCGGTTTAGAATAAAAAAAATTCTGGACCATTCTTGGCCTTAAATAACCCTAGCTGCCGCACTCTACCGGTCGACCGCTCTTCCCTAAGTGGTCGATCGGCCCAATGAAGGCGGTCGACTGGTAGCATGTATTTGGAAAGATTTTATTAGTTGTTTAATTTTTTTATTTAATTCCTCTCTAATTCAATTAACATTAACGTTTACTTAACCCCTAAGTTTCTAGTTACCATTAATTTTTAAATTTCAAACTTTGGCACAATTATTAATTTGAATTTGAATTCCATTTAAACTATTTTAAATTCGAAAACTTCAAACGTCAATAATTCTTCCATTGGAACTTCGATTACAAAACTTTGTATGGAAATTGATTAGAAAATCACCACGGACATAATGATGTAACTTCCGTAGTCGAATTTCGACATTTACAAAATTTTCATTTGTAGGCATATTATTACTTAATTAATTAATCATTTATTGATTTTTATGGTGTGTTATATTCTCCACCTGTAACATCCCGTTAGTTTTAATAATGAATTAAAATGTAAATTTACATAAAAGGATAAAATAATAAATTTTCACAAATAAATGAATTTGGGAATTTTGATTTGTCCATTGTATTAAGTAGATTTTTCAAGCCTAAATTCATATATATAAATTGTCGAAAATGGATACCGTATAAAGAAGATACGATGCATTTACTGTAGCTTGCGTTTTGCGTCTACTTTGAAAATAAAGGATTTATGCCAGAATATGGTAAAACTTAATTGTTAAGAATCAAGTTAAATGTTCATTTAAAAGATGAGAAGAAAAGGGTGTTTATATGAATAATATGAAAATGCATCAAGTAGCAAGTATTAATTGCTGCACTTGAACGGTTGAATATGTAAAAAAAGAAACGAATGAAAATAATTAACGCAAAAAGAGAAGGAGCATTACTACCTTTTTTGGAATCATCTGAAATTAGGATAAATGTGTATACATACAAATAAAGGGTTTTTGAAAGGAAATGCATAAAAAGTTCTAGTTATTAATGTTTATGTATATATGTTTAAACAGTTAATAATACTTGCATGCATTAATAAATCTGATTTATCAAATACAAATTAGGATATGAATAATTGATTTGCTAATTGATTAAGGGAAGCATTCTTGAAGAAAAAGGAAAGATAGGATATTAATTGGGATAACGTTGATTTGAATTGTAGGCGTTAATAAATACAATCAATTGCAAACTTGATTGCGTAATTAAAAGGCATAATGCAAGATTTACTATTTATGCATATTTAGTTAGATACAATAAAATTGGTATGAATTCAAATTGATTCATTGAAAATGAAATTAATGACATAAATGAGAATTATGTAACCATCGCATTAATGTGGAAAAAGGAGTAATACTTATTTAGGCAACGAAGTAAGATAATATGAAAAGGAAGATATTAATGTGTGTTTAAAAGAATAACAGTTTGTGCAAGAGGAAAAGGTTTATTTTAAAATCCAACATATAATAAAAGTTAAACATTTTGAAAGATATGTTTAAAAATTATACATTTGGATAATTAATTGTTTGAAGGAAAATATAGAGAAAAGATGTTAGTTAATAAAATATGGAACGGAAATTAAGAATACTGATTAAGATTAGAATCTTAGTTGATTGGCTTAAGTGGTAAATTTATTGCACTGATTTGGATAATGTAATTGTTGGAAAAGAAAAAGGGTTTATTTATACAAATAACGGGACGTGAGTAAAGAAATGACTTTTGATGTAAATAAATCTTCGCCGAATTTCTTCAATAAGTAAAGAGGTAACCAACATGTGTGTGTGTCTATATATGTGTGTATGTGCGCATTTATATGAATATACTTCGGAATTAAATGCATGGTACTTTGCCATATTTAATTTTAGTAATAAAGTGTAAAATGTGAATAAGTATTATGGACTAAATTTGTATAAATGAATTAATCAGCGCAACATAAACGATGAAAATGGGAAGATTTTATTTAGAAAGGAAAGTAAATATTTATTGATTTATTGATTTATGGATTGATTGATGTTATAGGCATGTATGCATATTCTTAACTTTAGAAGGAGATTTGACGTGTGTCTAGGTACATTGGATTAAATCTAATGGTCTAGTTTTAATAAGATAGGTTTACTTGAAAATAAAGCAATCAATCAATGGTTAGGATTAACAGTGATCTCCTATAAGTTAACCACTAACCTAACCTAACCATGGACTCTTCCCTCTATTCCTAGTTGTTATCATCTTCTTACCTCTCCTCCATTATTTCTTATATTTACATATAAATAAACAAAAATAAAATTAAAATAAAAGAACAAGATTAAAGAAGATCTAGCGAATTGAGGGAAGAATAAGCAGATCTCAGAAGGAAAATAGTAGGATTGGGACCAGATCTAAAGGAAATACACTATCTTGAGATTGAAATTAAAGCTAAGGATTTAAGCAAGGGGAATTAATCTCAATCAAATTTCAAAGTCCTTATCCTAACCAATGTGAGAAATATTTTATACCATTTCTATTTATTTTTTAATCATATGTTTTTTGGATTTAAGGTATAATCCATTTTATGATGTGATGATGATATGGTTGGATTTATAACATGTTTGAATTATATCAATAAGCTTAACATTGAAGCATACAGATTTAGAGTAAAACTGATTATAAATGATTTTAGAATGCCATGGAAAAAGTATATGTTATGTAAATTATGATTTTAGAGATGGTTTTTCCAAGCTATGGAAAATGTAATATGAATTTTCAAAGGAAAATATGAATAATTGGGTTGGAAATTTTGTTTCGATTATTTTAGGAAGAATTTGGGTCTAAAATTTTAATATGTTAGATATCATGATGAAAATGAATTTCTGTAATTTTTGGGGATTTTTCCTAAGTGATTTACTATGGAAATTAAATTGTTTTAGAAAGAAGGGCTTAATTGCATATTTGATTTTATTTAAAGGAAGGGCTTAATTGCTAAATTTTTCCTTGATTTAGATCAGGAATTATGCGGCAATTATGTTTATTGAGAATTTGAAAAGTTTTGAGGCAATCAATTAAATGATTATAAATGGGCAGGTTAGTTATAAAGAACATATTAAAAATAGCTTTGATTCAGCCTTAATTAGAAAAGCGGGTTCCGCCTCTATCAGAAATGCTTTCAGCTCAAATGCCTCCGCTTTGACTATGGTTGAAACCAACCAGTGCTGAAATCAATACACATGGTATCAATCTGATAGGTACATAGTGGAATGGGAAAAGGCGGAAGGCAAGGTGTCGAAACCAAAGCCTTCGATGGGGCCGAAAACTTTACTTGTTTTCAAAAGATACGCGCATGGCTTGTTTTTAGAAGGATGCTTTCGACCAAGTTGATATCCTATTGCTTTCGATTTTGATTGCTGCCTTTTTTTTAAATAGAGCTTTCGAATGAGTTTCCTTAATTATTAAGCAAATATTTTCGAAATGAGTGGTTCCGACTTAGTCGAAACCATGTTTCGCATCTTATGCCTTTCGAAGGTATTGAAGTCGTTAATGCTTTTGAAATGTAGCTTTTGTTTTCAAATTGTACTATGCCACTTCATATTCGAAAGGGTTCAAGGGCTTCAAAGGCACTGGCTTCGAAAGGGGGTTTCGATGCTATCCTTCAGTATTTTACTTAAACGATTTAAGCTTTCAAAAGGATAGTTCCGACGCCATCAAGTTTTCACCAAAGATTGGTATAAAGATAAAAGGTTTCGAAAGGAATACTTTCGTATATGTTCACTTTGACTTAAAATATGTTTTAAAGCAAAACCCAATGGTTTCGAAAGTTCTTTTATAAAGGTTTCGAAGGGGAATTACCCCAATGTTTTCGAAAGGTGTGTCTAACTGATTTTACTGTTTTCAAAGGATCCAATGTCTTTGAAAACCTTAGTATTTAAAATAAATAACTCAATCTCATTTTAAAAGAAAAATCATGGCATAAATAAATGTATTGTTTTGAAATAGAGTTTTTGAAGAAGCTTTCCCTTGATTAACAGGTTAAGGGGATTAACCAAGTTTTATATAAAATGACTTCAATAGTATTAAACCATAAGTGTTGTTATGATTACTTCTTCATATATTTATTTACATTATAATGAACCCATAACGGTACTTCGGGGAAGGGCGGAATAACCAGCTAGTTTGACCCAGTAGTGAATATAGATTAAGGATGCTAAAATATTATTTAAAGATATTGGCAGAGGCCAATATGTTCGCAGTAAGCCCATGAGAACTGTGTATAAGAAAAGATATTGGCGGGGACCAATAGGTTCATAGTAATCCCATGAATAATATGATTTGATATTGGCAGAGCCAATAGGTTTGTAGTTAGCCCATGAAATCTATATCCGGATTAAGGTATCGACAAATGTCAATAGGTTCCTAGTAAGCCCAAAAAAACTAGGATAAGAAGAAAAGATATTGGAGTTACCAATAGATTCCTAGTCACCCCATTGGAACTAGGATAAGAGTAAAGATATGAGAGTTACCGATAGGTTCTAAGTGATCTCATGAAAACTATGAAACCCGACAGGGAGTCCATAAACTTTAATAGAATATTAGTCAACCTATGAAAATTAATAGGTTAATTATAACCCTAGAAACTGTAACTATGATAGATAGTCATAATGAATGGGATGGGAAATCAAGAATTTATTAACTTGTTTGCATATCGGCGTATTGTTTTAACCGTTGTGGATGTGAGAGCACAGTATATGGTTCATAAAGTTTTTAGGATACTAGTGAGTGGAAAACTCATTCCGCTAAGTGGCGTGGCCTCACTAGATATCTAAATGGTTTGAGATGGCAAATTATTATTCATATTAGGCTTTATGTCTGACTTGAAGTTTATGTTTTTCCCCTTAAACTCTCGGGTGCTCAATTGATTTTGAGTAGTTTGAGAGTTGATGATTTTAGGTTCTTCTTAGATGAATAAGCTTCTGGAGACGTGCAGGCGGCAATCTAGTTAGTAGGAGTTCCTTTTTATTTTTAAATTCCGCTGTGTTTTTGGTTGTGAAGGCGAATTTGATTTATTGCCTAGCTATATACTATGATCATCCAATGGGGCATCTTCATATGTTGCTCTTAGTGTATGTTGTAATAATTATATTTTATATGAACATGGTTCTCGTGTTGGGATTATGTAATGAACTTGAAATGTTTTGAAATGGAACGTGAAAATTATTTGATGATTTTAAATTTTTTACACATCCATGTGTTTATGTATATTAATGTACCTAACATTACCATATTTGGTCGTCGATGATTAATAACTATGGATGACTGCAGCATCTGCAGCCGTTAGTTTTAGGCCTCCAAGTAGGGGATGTTACACCACCCTTAAAAAGGATTTCGTTCCAAAAATCCTTAAGGGATAGATAATATAGCATGCACTAGGCATCCATGTTATACAAGCAAGTTATCTACACAACCATTTACTAAACCAAAAGTACAATGCGATTATGCAGACATACTATAGGTGATCTCAATCCTAGTTTAAATGCAAGTTCGTGACATATAGTCATATATGTAAGTACCCTAAATATGCATAAAACTCTAAAAAAGTGCAAATAAGACAGTAAAAACTGTGGCAACCATCCTCTACCATCCAATCTTGCAATCATGATGCAACCAAAAACTAATTTTTGGAGAGAAAAAGCTTACTAGAGAAAAGCTCGGGATGAGAAGTCATCAACTTCTCTACAGCTTCATATGTGCTTTCCACCAGATTATCCCCTCATTGTACTCAAACCATCCTAATTTATTTACCGTAGATCTTTCTAGTCCCGTGCTCCATAATGCGTATGGTGGCACGGGATGCGATTGGCTCTGTCTCAATGTCTGCTAACTAATCGGGCTCTACTATGGTAGCGGTGCTATGAAGGCATCTCCTTACGGGTGAAACATGAAATATGTCATAGACTCCTACCAATTTATTCGACAGCTCTCCTCGATATGCAATTTTCCCTGTTCTTTCTAAAATTGGGAATAACCCAAAAAACCTTGGCGCTAATTTCCATGACTTAGCAAATCTCATAACCTTCCTAAGAGGCAAAACTTTAATAAACACCATGTCTACTACCTCAAACTTCAATTCCTTCCTCCACTTATCCCATATGACTTCTGATGATCATGTGTGGCCTTCATCTGTTGCATAATCAACTCTATCTTTTCGAGGTCTTACGAATCAAGTTTGATCCAAGTAGAATTTTTTCGGTGGTTTCCCAACAACAATTAGGAAATTTACATGGCCTCACACATAGTGCTTCGAAGGGTGTCATGCCAATATTCGCTTGGTAACAATTATTGTAAGCAAATTCTACTAAAGGTAAGTGTTACTCCCAATGTCCTTCAAAGTCCATGATGCAAGCTGTCAACAAATCTTCTAAGATCTTATTCACCTTTTTGGTTTGATCGTCGATCTATGGATGGTAAGCAGTGCTATGATTTAATAAGGTTCCTAAAACTGACCGCAAACTCTTCCAAAATTCACTAGTGAACAAGGGGTCCCTATCACTAACATTGCTAACTGGGATTCCATGAACTCGAACGACCTCCTTAATGTAAGTTTGCACTAAAGATGTTTTTAACGGGAATAAAATGGTTGCTTTTAGTGACTCTGTTACTATAACCCAAATAGCTTTATTGCCTCTTTGACTCCTAGGAAACCCACCTACAAAGTCCATTGATATATGCTCATTTCCAAGTCGTTACCTCCAACAGCAATAACAATCCTCCAGGCTTCCCTTGTTCTTCCTTTATCCTTTGGCAAGTCAAACAGCAAGCAATACGTTCTACTACTTTCTTCTTCATCCTTGGCCAGTAGAAAATTCTTTTCATACCTTATACAACTTATCTTCTCTAGAGTGAATGGTCATCCTTGAATGGTGATACTCCATAAGCACTCCCTCTAAAATATCATCAACCACCGAAAAAAAGAGGCATCTATCTCTCCTCAAGCATTTCCTTCCATCAATCGCATATCTACTAACATGAGGAATGTCCTCCACTCTCCTCAACTTGTCTAAAATACTCATTATTGCCTTATCTGCCTTTTGCTATAGTCTAATGCGGTCCATCAGTGCCGACCTGACCTCCGTTTCTGCCAAATAGCCTAGACTGGGTTATGTTGGCGGTTGGAAATTGAGATTTAAAAGGAACTCCAACTGGCTCCACTCATATTTAGCACCTGGGGTAGCATGCCTCCGGCTAAAGGTGTCGGCAACAACATTCCCTTTTCTGGGGTATATTATATCCCAAATTCATATGATGATACAAACTCTATCCACCTTTGCTGTCTAAGATTAAAATATTTTTGAGAAAATAGGTATTTGAGTGATTTGTGGTTGGTGAACAACTCAAATCTTTCTCCTAAATGACAGCGCCTCTACAAGTTTAAGGCAAAAGCAATGGCTGCTAACTTTAAATCATGTGTTGGATACCTCTTCTCATTGTCCTTCAATTGTCTACTAGCATAATCTATCACCCTTTCCTTCTTGCATATGAACATCTCCTAATCCTATACCACATGCATCGATGTAAATTGTGTAAGGCTTTGTCCCATTAGGATTAATTAATATAGGCATGCTAGTTAGTAGCCCCTTCAACTTCTTAAATGCTTTCGTGCGTTTTTTATCCCATGCAAAAACTGGATTTTTCTTAGTCAAGCGAGTTAATGGGACTACTACCTTTACGAAGTCCTTGATGAATTTCCTTGTTAGCCTAGTAACCCAAGAAACTCTTAACTTTCATGGTATTTTTCGGAATCTTCCAATCTTGAATATCTTCTACCTTTGTGAGATCTATAGACAATCTTTTCTTGAAAATAATGTATCCAACAAAACCCACCTCCTTCTTCCAAAAGTGACATTTTGAAAATTTGGCTTTCAATTGTTGCCTTCTTAAATTCCTTAATGCCACCTTTATGTGATTTTCATGCTCTCTTTCACTCTTGGAGAATACTAAAATGTCATCTACAAACATTACGACAAATTTATTTAGTTGTCCCTAAATGCTCTACTCATCCAATCTACAAAGTATGCGGGGGCATTCATTAATCCAAAAGGCATCACTTTCTATTCATACAGTTAGTCTGGAGTGTGAAATGTGATCTTCTTCTTGTTATCTTTTGTTATCCTCGGCTGATGAAATTTGAGAGCTAAGTCCAATTGGGAAAAGATTTTTTCTCCAACAAGCTAATCAAACAAGTCATCTATTCTAGGTAAGGTATACCTATTCTTTTTAGTCAACTTGTTGAATTCTCTGTAATCGACGCATAGCCTTAATGAACTGTCTACCTTACTGGCAAAAATAACAGATGCTCCCTATTTAGAAGTACTTCGATGAATGAATCCTTTCTTCAATAGTTCCAAAATCTATTTATCTAACTCTTTCCTTTCTTTGGGGGCCATGGGTCTTAATGGCAAAGTGATAGGCTCGTTGTCCTTCTCCTAATCAATCCTAAACTTGATCTCCCTTTTGGAGGAGGAAGGCCTAAGGTTTCTTCAAAAACATTAGGAAATTCTCGGATGATGGGTGTGGATTATAGCTCATTTTGTGACAAGCTTAGTAAATATAAGGAGTTTAACTCGATCGAGTTTTCGTAGGTACAGTGAACATTTATATCTCGCCCCTCACAACTCCTTAGCCCTATAATTCTCCCGTCACAATCTAAAATAGTACTGTGTAAGATAACCAGTCCTTACCCGTCAAATCTAAAATAGTACTACATTTTTAGCAAGGACTGAATATGATGTTCCTGAGTTAAAAGAGAACAAATAGTACACCCAAAAATAGTAGTTGTATCTTCCATTGCAAATTTTCCTTAACCTCTCAGAGGAGATTTACATGAGATAGGAACAACTTCAATGGTGTAGGATTGACCAATCTGCCCTCCTTTTACAAGATTCGGACAACGGTTCTTTAAGTGCCCCTCTTCGCAGTAGTGATAACACTTCCCTTTGAATTCTTCCTTCATCAAACTCACTCTACAATCCTTGGCAATGTGTCCTTTCTTCAGGCACCTCCGACATGTTACACCCTCCTTCTTGGACTTTTCCCTTAGCCTTCTTACTCACCTATAATCCTCCCTTCTTATCTCCTTCTTGATTTTGCACCAGTCATGCCTTCTCGTTTTCCTTCTCCTCCGAACTAACCATCTGAAGTAGGGCCACCTTAACTAATATCTCATAAGAGACATCAGTGGGTACATGGGTCAAAAGCAATTATATAAGTGGAGAATTTAGGCCTTTCACAAAATTCATGGTCTTCTTCATGGGGTATCTATCAAACTCATTTCGAACTTAGCTAGTTCTATGAACTTACTGATATATTCCTTTAAAGTGGATCTCCCAGCCTAAGTTGTGTAAACCTTTCCAATTGTAAATTCATCTCAACGCTAGACATAAATCACGACTTAAAGCAGTCTTCGAAGTTAGCCTAAGTGATAACCCTCTTAGCATTCTCCTTGGCCATAACAGTCAGTCAATCTAAGGCTTCTCCTCTAAGATGCCATGTTGCCATTCCCCTTTTAATCTAGTCTTCCCATCTAAGCTCTCGAAAGATACGCTCACAACTATTAATCCAAGTCTTTGCCTCCATAAAACCTTTAACTCCTGTATATACATTTTCATTTATATTTCGGAAGTCGTTGCATGTCTTGGGAAAGTCTATAGAGTGGGATGCTACTTCAGCAAAGGTGACAGAAGGTGTCGTTGGTGCAGCTTGTTGAGGAATGGGAACTTGCTCAATATGCCTCATGTACTGCTTGTACCATTTAAGAATCCCTCGAGTAGTGGGTATCTCTTAGGTAGAGGAGTTTCCAGTCTTAGAGGAATGATTTTCCGCCATTATCAACTATCTATAGGCTTAAACTTTTAGTTACAAGTCCCTAAAATAGTATTATTTGCTGAAATAAATGATTTTCCTAGTGTGTTTGCATATGTTCAAAATATATGTATAGTGGGGTTTTGAAAAGTAATTTCAAAAATCATAAATACGCACTCATACATATACCTCTACCATTGATTGGGCAACTTAAGCTCTGATACCAAATGTAATAACTCGCACCGAAATAGTTCTAATTTTTGACCTAGAAAAGGCCCATCAAATATTACACCCAATTCAAAGCTCGTTATTGATTGGTAAATTTTTACAGAACAAAAAGCTACATATCTACACATTTAGAATCTCACAGTGGAAGGATAAAATATAATATTTGAAACAGTACACATTTCATAAAAACTCAAGTCGTAGAGTAACATTATACAACATAACAACCCCATATATCCTTGGTGTAATATCTCAAAATACAACATCATCGTGTCTAAATTGGTACATCAAAAATATAAGAACAACGTACGTAGATAGGTGAATAACTACCACAAGACTTCGTCTTTGCCTTCAAACCACAAAAACATGCGTTGTCTACGCTAACCTATGTTGTCATAAGAAGGGAGTCAGAACAATAATGTCCAATGAATAAAAATCTCGAGTCTTTCCATATTAGTACTTGGGCGGTATAATTTAGATAAGAATATGTCTTACGTATCCTAACTGTATTTCTTATAAATACCTTTAACTAAAGGCTCGAAGGCTTTCCCAGTAAACCCTATAACTTATACTTTTCTAACCAATCTATATAACTTACTTTCACTATAGGCTCAAGGCCATTACTAGTCTCACGCGTCTACCGTCAATCATGTCCTAACAATGTGATAAAAAGTACCAAGGCCACCTAATACCTTTTCAGTGGGAATTAGGTAGACTCTGACCATTTAATACCTATATCTTAGGCAGGTTCGCATCACTTAATACCTAACCTAAGGTAGACCGCTAACCAGTACAATCTAGCTGACATCACATAAAATCTTAGTAGGCCACTTAATACTTCTTTTTGGAAGAGGCAAACCCTACAATAGCCACTTAATACCTTAAATTCGAAGTGGACCCTTTCCGAGATTTCCATCTAACATGCCTAAATGGCATCCCTAAACCATTTAACACTTCCTAATTAGGGAGCAGGTCAACCTACAATAGCCACCCCTGAAGTAGGTCCTACATAATATGACATGTAATCCAATTATGGCTTCTCACATTAGTCTGACTATTTGTAGGCAAATGTAGCCAGATTAACTGGGAAGATTTACCCTACAAAATTTGGACCAACCTCGCATCCTCCATGGGTATTTATTATATGTAATGTTTCATATCTACCCCCAAACTCACACTGATGATAGCAGGATTAGCTGGACAGACTTCCGTATGCTTTTGATGGACCTCATCCCTATAACTTAGTCATAATTTACTCTTCTAATCATACTACCATATACCTCACCACATTCTACTAAGGCTACAAAGAAAGACTCTTTATTCCGCTAAGGATCATATTCATTCTTAACTTTTATACAAGGGTTTTTTTATGCTAATAACATGCCTATTTATTACGTTATTAACTATATGTTATTTATATGCTATTACACACACATACATGCTCTCTCTCTCTCTTTCTCTCTTAGGCGTATAAATATTTTACCTCATACTAATTGTTAAATGTCAAAACTTCAAGTTTATATAATTTTTACTCCATACCATAACATACAGTCTAGCAAAAATACTTATTTCAAAATAAACTAGTACAAGAAAATTAAATCGATCGCCAAACTTATTTCACATCAAAATTGTAGAACCAACATAGTTAAATTAATTTAATCTTTTACACTCTATTTAACTTTCACATATAAAATGGAAAAGGGGTTAAAGATGAGAAGTGGAATAGAATGTAAAATATTAAAATTGCAATAACTACACAAATTCTACCATTTTAATATAGAATAATTAAGATACTAGTAATATAAACATTGACATTTCGCTTTGGAAGAATTTTGACGGTTTAGATTTGAACTTTTCGTAAACCACAATTCCCTAAGGCATATATCAAATCTGAAACATACTATATAATTACTAAAATAAGAAAAAAAATAAGATTTCCACTCATAGATAATTCCTCCTTTAGATTCGACTACGTCTGTTTGTTAAATCTCTTTCCAGATCTCTTCCTATAGAAATATACAACAAATGGGTTGTATATAGATTACATTCAAAAATTTAAGGATTGGAGGAGAATAGAATTAGAAGCTAAATATTAACATCAAGAATCCTTTACTTGAAGACCCTAAGAAATTTCTAAACAGCGAAGACTGAGAGACCGAGAGACCGATAGAGTTCCATCCATGTTCCCAAATAATATGTGAATAAAAGTGAGGATGCTAGGCTCTTATTTATAGTGTTAGAAGTCACCAAAACAATTGGATTTAAGTCGGTTTAAAATAATAAAATACGGGTCATTGTTGGCCTTAAATAACCTTAGCCACCAGTAATATACCAGTCGACCGCTCTTCCCTATGCGGTCGCTCGGCAACGTGCATTTGGGAAGGCTTTGTTAGTCATTTAATTTTTTATTTAATTCCATATCAATTCAATTAACGTTAGCATGTATTTTAACATTTACTTAACCTACAAGTTTCTAATTATCGTCAATTTTTAAATTTCAAACTTTGGCATTAATTATTAATTTGAATTTGAATTCCATTTAAGTTCTTTTAAATATAAAAACTTCAAACATTAATAACTTTTTCGTTTGAGCTCCGATTACAAAACTTAATATTTGTAATTGGTCAGAAAATTTCCAAGCATGCAATGGTGTAACATCAATGGCCAAATTCCAAAATTTACAAAATTTCCATTTTTAGCTTTATTATTAATTCACTCATTAATTAACCTTTTATTAATTTGTATAGGGTGTTACACTTATCAATATAAAAGGTGAAAAATGAAACTTACGTCCTGACAACCATTTTTGCACAAATTCGGGCGGACAATGCATGAAGTAGAACTCATCCGTAAAGTAAACAAATTTGTTCTATAGCCTGAGACTAAGCAACAACCCTTGAAAAGCTCCAAAAAAGTAAGTGAAGGAGTCCCCTTCCATTGTTTGAAACCATACAAATAACAGATCCCCTTTACAATGTGCATTTTGCTCAGGTGATGAACAAAAATCATGTACATGTTGTGCAAAGAGGCATAATTGTTCGTAGGTAGCTGGGCTAGGACAAGCTTCCTGTACTGAAGAATGAAACATATAAAGTGGTTAAAACAAGGAATATGAACTTCATTGTACTGAGAGACAATTATATTTCAAGAAACATGAACATAAAATGTTTATGAATATCTATTTCATTTCACTAAGTGGCAATTATGTTTCAAGAAACATAAACTTCATGATGTAGGAATTCTTTTTAGAAATTATTGGTTATAAAATGGATGTGGATGCAATCCAAAGATAATTGATTACAAAGGATGAAAGGAAATTGACCAAGCCAAAACAGACACAACTAATTAGAATGTCTAATATGAACTCTCGCACATTAGAAGCAAACTATAATTTTCTTATTGATGTCGAGAAAAGAATTTCCTTAGTTGTCAATAAACCATTAAGAGTATTGACTCTACCATATGGCATGATGCATAAATCTAAAATAGACTCCAATTACATTATCAAAGTATATTTTGATAGTTGTACCCGAAGAGATTGATCTATTGGCCGCAAAAGTGTCTCCAAGAAGAAAACCGATGCAACTGGAATATGGTAAGCTATGTTGATAGAATAATATCATAAATTTTAATTGTTGAAATTAAGGTAATAGTTTCATAATTCAACAAAATTAAGTTAGTTCATATTTTACTAGCAGAACTATTGCTCGATATGATATTGAGTTTAGGTATATGTACGTTGAAATAGAAATTCTAAATAATGATTTAGAATATGATGTTTGCGCTTAATAACCAAAGTGTCTTGAAGTCAATGGGAGCGATTTTGAGTTTGTGAGTTATTGGATAGGATCTAAGAACAGATATGAAAGTATCATTCAACAAGCATCAAAGTTGAGCAAATATTTTTTTTATAGAGTAATCAAACAGTTTGAATTTCAATGAACTAATCAAACAGTTTGAATTTCAATCAACACGGAGGAAGCATATGTCTATAAAAAAGCACTATAAAGGTACTAAAATATTTCAAAAACTTTAAGTAAGCATCAAACTAATGATTATTAACGATGTACTAGTGTAAAAATCATTTTAGTTTAGTTGTTTAATTCTTGATATTGGATTTGAAATTGACAACTTTTATAATCATTATAGAAAGATGTAAGGATTGGCCCAAAACAATTCTCACATTCACCATATTAAAATGTTTAATATGAAGTATGCAAGATGAATTTGTTATGCATTAGCAATAAACATTATCATACATGTTTTATTTTCTACAAAATCACATTTTTTTATGTATTTGATACATATATATGTGTGTGGAAAGTACCAAATCCAAATTAAAATCACTAAACGAGAGTTTAGAATGTTCTCGGGTATTTATGAAATACTAGGGAATTATTTATAGAAACAACAAACTCCTTATAAAGGAGTGCGCAGACATGAAATTCATATTGAGTTTAGTATACCAATCGTAAATTCATATTCAATCTTAAGTTAAGAACTTTATAACGCAAACATTCCAAATAATAAGTAGTGGTTGATAACCAAATGCTAAGTACACCACCTTAAATAACATTATAAAAAAAGTAAGTAGAGATAAATGCACAAATTTATAACCGATTAAAGTTATTCCAAATGTTGAGAATCCTGTGACATTTTTATATGATAACAATATTGTGAAGCATTTCATAAAAGAATCTAAAGCTCACTGGATGTCAGAAAACATACTCCGAAAAAGTTCTACATGCAAAGGTAGTTTCTCCGCATAGGAGAGAGTTAATTGACCGGGAAAGTATTTAAAACAATATAGCATACCCATTATTTGAGTGACTGGCCAATTAGTTTTGAGAAAACCGGTCGAAGGATTTGGAATAATATTCCATAGTTAACCCCAAGCAAAAATTGTGATTTGGAATAAGATTCCATAATTAACCCCAAGCAAAAGTAGTTGATGATAAAGTTAGGGTTATGCCTTATGGGAAATTAGTTAATTTTTTACATTCACCTAATTTGATAACCAATATTGTTTGTAATGAAAAGTGTTTTTCTTTATTTTATATTTGTCATATAGTAAAATTTTAATTAATTATTTAATTTAAGCTTATTAAATGTAAAATATTTAAATGATATGTTATGTGATGGTAATTATAACATGTTGTAATTTTGAGAAATTTATCACATTAAAAATAATATATTATTTTAAATATTACTAGTCAAGATGTTTCGAGAAAGAATATCAATTCATCCATTGAGACAGAGTATGTAGTGATTTGCAAATATTAGGCAGTGTATTACTTATGGCTGCTGAGGACACCAAGGGATTATGTACTAATGATATCTATGGAATGACTCACTAGAGATTTTTCTGTTGGTTAATATAACTGAAGTCAAAAGAAAATCTTGAGGTGATGATATTACATAGTTCTCTCTAATTAATAACACTATTCAACTTCAATGTGGACACTTCACTTTATTATAGTTAAATCGTTGCATGGAGTCCATCAATTGGCTATAGTTGGATCTGAGTTGAAGCACTAAAAGTGAAATACTATTCAATAAAGAATTCATCTCAAGTTATATGGGATTAGTATTACCGTCAACTATAGTCAACATAAAGTCTCTCGCAAGAGTGGTATGATTAAAAATAATAATTCTTATTATTGAACAAAGGACTTTATGTTTGCACTTGTAAAATTGAATGTAACGATTCGCCTTTTCAATCCTCAAAAGCCGACACTAATACATTCTTGGTATCCATGTGCCAAACATCCAAGTGCCAGAAGGATATATGGTTGGAGGAAAACAAAAGAAAAGATGGAACATAATCTCATGTCATGACGAGTAATATATAATATACAACATATCTTTACTAAAGAAAACAATTATACACATACATAAATCCGAGTTAATTAACCAATCATCGGCATGGATAGTTATAACAACCTATCCTCACAATCGCTGATAAATACAACTAGTAAATGCAGTGGAAATAAAATATATGGGAATATGTCTTACTGGAATCCAGTCCATCTCCTAAAGCTCCAAAGAATCCATGACTAAATCTAAAATATGCTCGGTCTGACCCAAGCATTATAAGAAAAAAAATGCCCGGATCTGTCTGGTAAACCAGCGTGAGAAACACACCTCATATGGATTTTAATGTCGTAAAACCTTTTAAAATAAAGGTATCTCATAAGACCACATTGTACATAAACATAGATGGGTTTTTACCTTATAATAATTAAACATTTCATAGGAAATTTTCTACTACTATTATAATGTCTAGGGTTTAAAATAAATATTGAATCATAACCGAATATGTTACATTAATTAAACTCCAGCATAATAGGTATGCAGCTAAGTCCAAAAGGCACTTATTGAAGAATGGATTCCATACAATGACAAGGCATTGAGGTATCGCCTGCCACAATAAACCTCTAGAAAAATATACCTCGGAATTTGGTGTTATGTATGAAAAGAACACTATCCATACCACCATAATTTAAAATGATCATTTATGAAAATCGAGTTTCGGTCTTTTTATAAAATGCCTTTATAAAACTCCTTATGTTTATAAACTCCTTTTATAAAATATTATCTTATAAATTATAAATTCCCTTCTTAAAAACCAAACATAATTATAAACCCCATTTATAAATCTCTAGATTTATTTAATAAACTCCTTTATAAACATCCCTTTAACTATTTGTAAACTCTTTATAAATCATCTTTTATAAAATAGTCATTTACAAAACTCATTTTATAAATCCCTAAATTTATTTCAACTTTTTTTTTATAAAACTCCCAATTCATTTATAAACCCTTTCATAAATTTCAAGATAAAATTGCAAAACTACTTATATCAAAAAAAAACTTCGAATATAGAACCAAACTCCAAATATAATTATGAAACTCATATACTTTCCATAACACAATCATTTCATATATTGAAATAAGTTTGCAATTGTAACTTATTTCTTCAATTTATCATTCCCCTTTATTAAATACTATGTAAAAACCTATCCTTTTATTTATAAAATACCGTTTATAAATATCTCTTTATTTTATAATGACCATATATAAACATGTTCTTTATTTACAACACTTTATATGAAATGTTTAATAAGTATCTATCTCCGAAACATTTCGAACTTCCTTTAGAAACAAAATCACTTTAGAATAAAAGATAAACGGTTTTATTTCCCTTAAAATAAAAATTCATTATAATAATAACCTTTCTATAAAAATAAATACTTCCCAAAATAATCTTAGAACGTTTACAAGTATACATAGATTAGAAAAGAATATTAAAAGAAACTGAAGTAAAATAGAAAAGTACAAAAACTAATTTTGAATAAAATATCGCAGAAAACCCAAAAGGTCGGATTAAAAATCATTTTTCAAATCGGAAACCATTTCCAATCCAAACAACAATTAATTATATTTTTATAAATACGACATCAAGGCCAATAGTTACTATAGCACTTAACCAATGATATTACTACCTTTTTCTTTAAAAATGTTCAATTTTTAAAAATGTCGGTGTTACATCCAACAGGGCCAAACTCTCAAATCTCATCATTTAACAATCTATATAACGGGTATATAATTGAAATTAAAATCAATAGGTGTATAACTGGAATTAAAAATCACAATATCGAGAAATGTGGATTTCTCTACAAATTTTTCCAATATGTCAAATTAAATGCCATTCGCTTTCCAAACGCAAATATTCAACCAAACCAATAATTCATCCAAATACAAGTAGTAAATTTTATCTACTATATATCATGCGGATTATCCAAAAAGGTGAGTTCAACTCATCGAAATTTCAACGTACGCCTAGACATTTCGCTCTAAACTAATATTGAACCCTAAAATTCCACTAGCTTCAAATTTGACGAAACCAGTTCCATCGCGTAGCTAATGCCATTACAAGCGCAACGCAACATGTCTCGCCTTGATTGGACCTCATTAAAGAGAGTCAAGTAATTTATAAGTTATTGAATTTTATATAATTAATTACTTTGCTATTTACAACTCAAACTTAATTACCTATCTTAATCTTTTCCCTCCCAAACACTAATATATTCCTAGACATGAACACCGTGCACCCAAAACCCACTTCAACCAATCCTTCTCTACTCCCTTTCTCCTTCATTTCTCCACTAAATCACGAACCGAAAGTTGCTAAGAACTCCACTACCTTTCCTCTCTGTGTTTCCCACCGCCAATGAAAGCTCGCACCACTTGAACAAAAGCTCACTTGGAACATCCATTCGCTTACCCAGTATCTCAACCACACTACACCATATTCAGCCACAAGGTCCTGTTTGCCATGCTAAACTCAAATCCAAACTCGCCTCGTCTAATCATTGACCACAACCCTAAAGAAACGAAACACCAGCTCCGTTGTTCCAACATCGAGCATGCCAGGGGATAGCTGCATCTCCCAAACACCACCTAGACTCAAAGCCCATTATACTACAAGTTGAATGAAACTAGTTTCAAGATTTCAAGTGGAGTGAATGATTTTATTTCGAATTTTAAATCGTGGGGCTTTTTTTTGTTTCTTTGTTTGGTTAAAGGAAAGTAAGTACGTAAGAGGAATTTTTTTGTTAAGCGTTTAAAGTCTTTGATTTTTTAACCAAAAGTCAATAGTCTCCTTCACAAGTTAAGTTGATATTTCAAGCAAACCAAGCTTTTTAAGCAACACTTCACCTCAAAATAAAATCAACATTGAAGGATGCTTTAAACTTTTGAATTTGATTTAATTTTTTTAAATAATGAAAAGAAATATTTGCAGTACCTCGGTACACAATATTCTGTTCACGTGTGGACTGCGAAAGACAGAACAAAATACGTACGTGTACTAAAATGTGGCCCAATAAAAAATAAACGATAAAATACAAAGATTATTTTATTCTATGAAATTCCAAACATATTATCGTTTGACGTAAAATATGTCAAACAATAATTTAAATATTTCCTAAATTAAAAATAATGGAAAATCAAATAAATAAAAATAAAAATACCTCAATAAACATCGAGTCATTATATTAATAAATTGATTTTCTTATTATTTATTAAATTCAAATCAAATTTTAAATTTTAAATAAATTAAATATTCTTATTTGAAATGTTAAAAATTCTAGATTGTTACATTCTCCCTCCTTAAAAGAATTTTGTCCTCGAAGTTTTCAAATGGAGAAAAATGTCACCAAACCCTTAAGTTTTCACGATCAATTGGTTTCAATGGATTATTAAATTTCCAAGTCTCTTAAAGTTAGTGAAAATTCCAACAGCATCTCCTTTGCGTTGCTCAATTCAGAAAACTATAACTTGCCACAACTGGTCCAAACCAACAAAAGAAAAACAGAAGGCCCAAAAGTGACCTTCTATATCTGGGGCATAAAATCATCACAACAATATAAACGTGTATTTATTAGTCGAGCGATTTAAGCTCAACTTATGAAACCAAAAGCATCAAGCTAGCTTTTTGTTGCCATAAACCTGTATCTCACTTACAAATGATATCCAACAGTATAAATGGTATTTTCTACTGTCAAAAGCATATAATTTTATTAAAGCCCGTATGATGTACATATTCCATTCCTACGCAATATCAAATCCAACCACTCGCACGATCACACAAATTCCACCTCAAACTAGTATCACTCACTCGACTTTACCAGTTTTGACGCCAATCATGTTTTTTGATTAGAAATATCTGTTCTCCTTGCATAGCCATATACTATGACAGAAAACTTCAAAATCAAATCAAAATTTTGTATCAAGTGTTTGTCGTCAAGAATCGAGTGAAAAAACCTTGTTTGGACCTGTGTAAGTCAGCTCGAAATCATGTACTTGAATCTGGATCAAAATAAGTATGCGAATAAAACAGAAGGCCCAAAAGTGACCTTCTATATCCGGGGCATAAAATCATCACAACAATATAAACGTGTATTTATTAGTCGAGCGATTTAAGCTCAACTTATGAAACCAAAAGCATCAAGCTAGCTTTTTGTTGCCATAAACCTGTATCTCACTTACAAATGATATCCAACAGTATAAATGGTATTTTCTACTGTCAAAAGCATATAATTTTATTAAAGCCCGTATGATGTACATATTCCATTCCTACGCAATATCAAATCCAACCACTCGCACGATCACACAAATTCCACCTCAAACTAGTATCACTCACTCGACTTTACCAGTTTTGACGCCAATCATGTTTTTTGATTAGAAATATCTGTTCTCCTTGCATAGCCATATACTATGACAGAAAACTTCAAAATCAAATCAAAATTTTGTATCAAGTGTTTGTCGTCAAGAATCGAGTGAAAAAACCTTGTTTGGACCTGTGTAAGTCAGCTCGAAATCATGTACTTGAATCTGGATCAAAATAAGTATGCGAATAAAATGATCTACACACAACTTACGTACTCAAATCATTTCTCAAATCGAGAACCCTTCCAACTCAAACAGTAATTAATAGTATTTACATCAACGTCAATAATTACTATATCACTTAACCAATGCTACTACTACCTTTTTCTCTAAAATGGTTCAACTTTTAACATATGTCGGTGACTCATCCAATAGGGTAAAATTATCAAATTTCAACATTTAACAATCTACATAACGGGTATATAACTAAAATTGAAATCAACAGGTATATAACTAGAATTAAAAATCATAATGTTGAGAAATCCAGATTTCTCTATAAATTTTATCTTTATTTCAAATTAAATATCATTCGCTTTCCAAAAGCGGATATTCAACCAAACCAATTATTCATCCAACCATAAACGGTTAACTTTATCTACTATATATCATGTTGATTATCCAAAAACGTCAGTTTAACTCATCAAAATTCCAATGCACGCTTAGGCATTCCACTTAGCCCAAAATTCCACTAGCTTCAAATTTGAAGAAACTAGTTCCATCATGTACTAACGCCATTATGAGTGAAATGCAAAATGTGTTGCCTCGATTAGACCTCGTAAGAGAAAGTTGTTCAATTTATAAGTTATTGAATTTTAAATAATATAATTACTTCGCTAATTATAATTCAATCTTAATTACCCATTTTAATCCTTTCCCTCCTAAACACTAATATATTCCTAGACATGAACATCGTGAACCGAAAACCCACTCCTACCGATACTTCTCTCCTCCCTTTCTCCTCTGTTTCTCCACTAAATCGCGAACCGAAAGTTGATATGAACTCTACTACCACTCCTCTCTACGTTCCCCATCGCCAATGGAAGCTTGCACCACCCGAACAAAAGCCGACCCGACACACCCTATTCCCTCCTGAAATAGTCACTAGCCCCATATCTTGACCGCACCACACTATATATTCCGCCACAAGGTCTATTTTCCACACTGAACTCAAATCCAAACTCACTTCATCCAATGGTCAACCACAACTCCAAATAACCAAAACCCTAGCTCTATTGTTCCCATGTCGAGCATGCCAAGTGACAGCCTAACCCCCCAAACACCGCCTAGACTTGAACCCCATCACATTACGAGTTCAATGAAACTAGTTTCAATATTTTAGGTGGAGTGAATAATTTTATTTTGAATTTTAAAGCCTAAGGATTGTTTTTCATTTCTTTGTTTGGTTACAGGAAAGTATATATATAAGAGGTATTTTTTTTTGTTAAGTGCCTAAAGTCTTTAATTTTATAACCAAAGGTCAATAGCCTCCTTCACAAGTCAATTTAACTTTTCAATCAAACTAAGTTTTTCGAGCAATACTTTACCTAAAAATCAAATCAACATTGATGGATAGTTTAATTTTTTGAATTTGATTTTATTTTAAAAAAAGTTATGAAAACAAATATTTGCGATACCTCGCTATATAATATTCCATTCACATACGAACTACGAACGATAGAAATAAAGTAAGACCATGCACCAAAAAGCGACCCGAACACAAATCAACAATAAAATACACGGATTATTTTATTCTACATAATTCCAAAAATACCATCGTTTTGTCATAAAATACATCAAATGATAATTTAAGTATTTTTCAAATTAAAAATAATAGAAAATCTTATAAATAAAAATAAAAATACGTTAATAAAAATAGATTCATTATATTAATAGTTAATTTTTTATTATTTATTAACTTCTAATCAAATCTAAATATTTAAATAAATTAAATATTCTCATTCAAAGCATTGTATTATATTCTCCCCCCATTAAATGAATTTCATGCCTGAAATTCCCAGAGGGAAAAAATTCTCACCAAACCCTTAAGTTTTCTTGATCAATTAGTTGAAAAGGATTATTAAATTTCCAAGTGTCTTAAAGTTACAGAAAATTCCGACAGCACCCCCTTTGCGCAGCTTAATACAAAAAATTAAAATTAGCCACAACTTGCCCAAACTAACAAAAGAAAACAAAAGGCCCAAAAGTGTATCTAGGGCACAAACATCAACAATAATATAAATGTGCACCTATTAGTCGAGCAATTCAAACTCTACTCATGAAACAAAAAGCATCAAGCTAGCATTTTGCTTACATAAATATGTACCTCGCTTACAAACGATATCCAACCATATAACTAGTATTTTCTAACATCAAAAGCATATAATTTTATTAAACCCCGTACGATGTACATATTCCATCCATATGCAATATCAAATCCAATCACTCAGTCCATCACATAAATTCACTTCCGAACCAATATCACTCATTCGACTTCTCTTGTTCGGACTCCGATCGTTTTCTTGATTAGAAACTTGCATTCTCCTTTCATAGCAATATACTATAATATAAAACTTTGAAATCAAATCAAAAATTTGTATCAAGTGTTTGACGTTAAGAATCGAGTGAAAAATCTTTGTTCTGACCGGTGTAACTCAACCCGAAATCTTGTACTCAAATATGGATCAAAATAGTTATGCGAATAAAATGATCTACATACAACTTACGTACTTATTCCATTGGTTTCTTAACTGTACCAATTACTTTTTTATTTACGTTCATTTTTACTTAGTGTATTTCCTTTAATACTAGTGGAGCCATTTCATAAAAAATTCTTAATTTTATAAACATCTTATTTAACATAACTTATGTTTATCAACGCTTTTTAAAACTTACATTCATATTCGTATGACACTTTTCCACATCCTAAGAGCATATATATAATTTCAAATTTGTTTTACTTAACCAAGATTTTCAACAAATTTAAAGCTTGTTTAAATTGTTACTATCTTCTCAAATTTATAAGTTATAAACTTGTTTTTTATAATTTCAAAAAAGCACCCCGCTTCAATTTCTCAATTAACTTAGCAGTTTTCGGCTATCCAAAATTGTTGAAAATTCCATGTCTTTTCAATAAGTGAATATTACCAAACAATATATCAAAATGATATACACAAGCCAAGCTATCCTAGTACATATGATACATGAGTCGATTAAATTACTTAGCTGGAAATTTCAGAACTAAATACCTGAGTTTATTTCAGGTCATTTTGAAATAATAATATACATATCTCCTCTGTACATCAAATCATTCTTTTACAATCCAAGACAAACCTTGTTTTACCAAAAAACTCCATAGTAAACTACTATGGTAGCAACTTCCAACTTGGTAACTCAAAAATAAATGCTAATGATGTTGCAATCATCAACAGAATTATTTTCCAACGACTGAAGTAAGTTAAATGCTTTCTTTCTCATTTAAAATCCAATTTAAAATATTTATATCAATAAATATTTCCAAAAGAATACTATTATTATTTTCCTCAAAAATTTAATAAACAAACTCCAAAATACCTAGATTTAAATTCTCAAATTCTCGGTTTAAATCCTTTTTCATTTATAGCCCATATAAATGAACCATACTTATATAATTTCACTCATTATATAAAAACATTGCACAATGTCTGTTAATGTTTAGATTATAATAAACTACTTTAACTAAAATCAAATTTTAATTTTACCATACCGTCGAACGCCCAATAGTCCAACTATGAAACTGAATTAACAAGGTGTTCGTATTTAATATAACCAAAACAATAAATGCTCATAAACTATCTGAGCACAAACAATGAATTACCAATCAATAATCAATGTTCCTAAGTCATACGTACATGACCAATCAAACAATAAATGATAATAATTTAATATTATCATTTCCTAATAAACAAGCATTTCATAAATAATTATATAAATTTCTAAAAATTATATTTTATATATAAAAAATAAAATAGTAAAATTATTCCATTTACCTAATTTAAAACAATATTGTGTCAGTTTGCCTTGTTTATTGTTTTACAAACCGTTATCGATACAGTTGTTCTTTCTATATTGACCAGAATTCATAAGCCACCGAAAAGATAAATCAAAATGATATAAAACACTTTTATATCACCCAAAAAATATGCGCTCCTATTTATATACGCTCAAACTCATTCTTTGGTATTACTAACCCTATCTCTAATGAGTCTTGCCCACCAAAGCCTAGGTATTCACTCAACCTAAGCGCTGATACCACTTGTAACAAACCGCCATTTCGAGTCGATACTAATACATCCATGGTGTTTACATGTTGAGTATCCAAGTGCTAGAAAGATAGATGGCTAGGGAAAAAGAAAGAAAATGTAACGGCCCTGACTCGACCTTTGAAAATCGACACCAAATACACCACCCCTATTCAAATGCCGCATATCCAAATGTCGAATCTGGTTCGTCGAAGCTTATGACACATTAAGTACAACAACATAGTGGAAGAAAATGAATAATTTTATTGATATACAACAGCTGGTTTCAACAACTTGATACAATGATACTAATATCAAAGCACAAAATATATACAACAGTGGAAAGATACCTCCTATAGAATTTCCAGGTGAGAAAATGAGGACCCAATAGAATGCATCACCATTGCCAAAGTTCTAAGGACTCAAAGCCACAAGCTCGAACCACCATCATTACGTTGTATTAAGCAAGGTCAGCCTGAATGTTGAAGAGAAGCAAATGCTACTGCCAAATCCAAACAGCTTCAAAGACCAAAGACTTCAAAGGCTACCGAATCTACACATACTATTTGATTATTTGAAAATCCCAACTCTAGGCTGTCCGTGTGGAAAATTATGGGCACCTAAAGTTTAGAAAGGGAACAATAAACTCCAGGACAGTCATGGGACTGGTATGAGCAAACAAAAATAGTTTATCTTTATCAAAAGCAAAACAAAAGAATTTAAAAGAAATCCGCAATGCCTTTTGGAAAATTAAACTACCATAAGGCCTCCCACCGCACACGCAATGCAAACGCAGAATTGGAGGAGATTTCTCCTTATGATAGTCAAACATGCTTGATACGCAAAAATCTTTTGATATTATTATTAGTGCTTAGTGCATAAAATCTTTCGAAAGTATAATATTAATCTTAGCCATCATACAACCATTATTTTATGCCTACTATAGCTACCATCTAAACAGTGGTGACCACCATAAGTAAATGGAAGGTTCTACAACTAATACCGTACAAAGAGCGTATTGGTGATTGGATTTCCAACAAATGGTCAGGCAATGGAACTTCCTAGGCCACATGGGTATGCCTCTGGATGGACGCCCCGAGAACCTAACCGGATCTCTGCCAACACAAGGTCAGGTTACCTCTGTAACTAGGTAACTACTACACGAACATGTCATCCCTCGGTCGTTTGTGACCTTTATCCGAGAGCTCTCAACCACAAAGTAATGAATTTGCAGCAACCACATGATTTAAATATCTGGGCTCCATACCATGATACCACCCTTTTCCAGAAGGGAATGAACATACCCTAAAGGGCGCGACCTTCATAACCTTGACGCATCTTTCCTGTTTTGACCAATTTTTTGGTGTAAGGTCCTAATACAGTCTCCTCCATAAAGCTATGCTTTACACAAAAGCCTTGCTTTGATCAATAAATGATCAGCAGCACTTCATATGCCACATTACCAAATTAGGAATGTATCACTAGTAACTATCAACTACATAACCTCTGAAGTCGTACGTCTCAGAGAAGGGTGTTAAGCTAAAAGAATAAATTCTCCGCCACCAAACACAAACCTATTTGATAAAAACTAGCTTTACATCACGAAGTGTAACGACAGACGTACATCCATACAAGTCTGCTCCAGGTTCGAACAGAACCGAAGGCACTTCCAAAGAAGCCATTGCAATCTGGGTATTTACAATCCCAACCGGACTCCCCATCACATATGGAGATCGCTATACCGGCGTGACTCGGTGCAGAGACATTCGACGGGTAATCTTTTGGTTCTCAAAAATACCCGATCTTCACCCTCGGTCTTCCCCACCGGTCTTCAAATGATATCCATATCGTCATATCATTATTCAAAATGGGCTATATGACACAAGGTCCTCTCCCGGCTAAATTGAATAATGAGCGCAATATTTAAAAAAATATGAATAATTGGGATCTTAGTTAAATCACGACTTATTACCCAAAACCTTTTCTTCGAATGGTTCAATAAATTACCATTTTCAAATCTTTAAACAAAAAGATTCATTTCACAAAGTTCACCAATCTTTCACAAAGATTCAAAGCTTTCAAAACTATTTTCAATTCCAAATCTTTTTATATAAAAGATACACCTTTAAGATCCTCTTCAATTTGGAGACAAAGTTCACAACACTTTCATAAAGATTCAATTATAGCTTTCAAAACTATTTTCAAACTTGAAACCTTTTCAACAATAATTAGAAATCCTTCCTTTATTTTAAAGCCATTATCATTTGAAAACAAATAGTTTTTGTTATCGAAAAAATCCAATCAAATATGCACAAGTTATATCCTTTAAAGTGTAAGCTTGGGTTAAATTTAAATTCCCAAAATAATACTTTTAAAATACTTTAAAGATGGTTTTAAAATCCATATATATTATATAACTTGTATTACCACTTTTCAAACCATAGTTTCCAAAACAATTTCAAAACTTAAATCAGATATATTATATTCAAACTAAATTTCAGCTTTAAAATTTTCTTTCCAAAAGCTTTCCATATTCAATTCAATTCCTTTTCCAAAACCATTTGAATTCAAATTTCAACTTTAAAACAAGTAATATTTAATTTCAAAATATCTGTGACTTAACCGATTTCTCGTGAAATCCATATTTGTGTGTGTATGGTGTAGTCCAGGGGTTTTACACAATAGTGCAACATCATCAATCATCACAATCCAAACACAGCAATATCGATGAGCGGTATAATCCTATAACGCTTATCTTCATTCACAGATTCACAGATAAATAATATAAATTCATCATAGCTCAAATCAAAACAGAGCGTCACACATCATGGATATCAAACAATTCAACATTCAATATAATCCAAATATCCATAAGTAAGATCAATTAATCATCTGATTAGTTTAAATCAGATTAATTACTTATGAAACTACTAATCATGGTTAATTAACATTAATTAATTACAAACCATATTAATTAATTATCCTTTAATCATTTATTAGTTAACCTTTATTATTAATTAATCAACCTTTGATCATTAAATAACTACCTTTAATTATTTAATTATTATTTAATTGATTATCCTTAATTAATCACATTAATTAATTAACCCTTAATTAATTACCATTTAATAATTATTCTTAATTAATTATCATAAATAAATCATTCTTAAGTTAATTACATAATTAATTTACCCTTAATAAATTTATTAATTAACCTTAAATTAATTAATTATCCTCAAATTAATTACCTTAATTAATTAATTACATTAACCTTAATTAATTATTCTTTAATCACTTGATTAATCAATCAACTTTTATTTATTTAATGATCAGTAAATCAACCTTTAAAAATTAATCTTACTAATTTATCATCTTAGGATAATTAAGTAATTATACTTTAATTACTTTTATTAATAAAACCTCAAATATTTAAGATAAATCATTTATCTCAACTATCGCTTAATTACATCATCAAATTTAATTTGAAATACTTAGGATAATTTAAATGATTAACTTAATATAATTATTCAAGACTAAAACAAGTTTTAAAATCATTGAAATTTGAAGTTTGTTTGAAAACTTGCTAATACTTTTCTTCTAGAACTTTAATAAAAAAAATTAACTTGTTTTAAAACTAAATCCTTTAATAACTTTAAAACTTGATAAATTATCAAGCTCAGGAAACCCGAGCCCATCACCAAAAAAACCCGACCAAGCACCCGAGCAATTTTCTTTCTTTTAAACCCTGTCACACTTTGGTTTTAAATTTTTAAAATCTGTTAAATCTTAAGATCTGTTATCAACTCAAACAGGCAGGAGAACATCTTCAAGCTCTATCGTTACTTTCTCCGGTTTGACTTCGAGCCACACCCCTCTTCTTTCTTTCTGAATCTCTGACACACATGTGAACTCATGAACGTGCACGCCTGAACGAGGTGATTCCGACCATCGTCGCCTTTCACACAAGTCACTGATGATCTTCTTACTTTTGACAAACACCCAGATCGATGTTTCCTTCATGAGTTTAAAATCGAGCTATTCGACAAAGCAGAAACCCCAAACCGATCAAAAATAACCACCAGCCGACGGTGATTTCGAACACCACAAACCTTCCTACTTCGCCCAGACCTCCCCCATTCACACATCTTCCTCTTCTCTTAACCTGACCCAGCTCGACATCACCAAAGTGCCGTAATCACCCTGAATTCGACCTCGACCAGAAAACAACCTAAAACCCTACATCGACTCAGCCAGGCCGCCACGGTGGAGCAAAATCCCACCTGATATTTTTTCGATGACTATCAACAACCCGGCCACCTCCATCTCAGGCTCGACAACCATAACGTTGCCGATCGCTAGCAATCGCCAATAATACCTTTTCCGTTCAACTGAAGATACCCCATTAATTACCAACTTAAAAATCGTGATTCCTATATTAAAATTCACCATCTTACAATTCAAATCTATTTGTAAGATCAAAGTGTAGTTTCCAGACATTCGATTCTTCTGATTTATTTAATTATTACTGTAATTTCTAATTTTGAAATGAATATTTCATATATTCATTTCATACTATTTTTAAAAATAAGTCTACGTTGTTACAATCACTTTTCATTAAGAAACCTAAACCTAAAATTGTTTATATACAGAGCAGTTGAATATATTTTAATGGAATAGGGTTTGTTGTACTAACAGAATGATATATACACACATATATCAAACATGCACAGACATTTTGAATTTATTTACATACATTTTTTCCCATAATGAAACATTTCAATTTTCAATTATCACAGGCATCAATAAATAAAAAGAATTTGGATTCAAAAGTGAAGTTTACTCACATGGATTTTGGAAAGCAGAGAACAAGCATGGGAAATGTAATTTGAATTTGAAAATTTGGAACTTAATTTATCTCTGAACTTTGATGTTGAATTGAATATATGTTTGATTTACTCTTATGTTATTTTGAAATTTCATTTCCAGATTTTGCAATGTTTTTGATCTGAGGCTCTGGATCCTGCTTGTTTTCAGATTTTTGAAATGCTTGTTGTTAAACCAAGTTGAATTGCATGCTTTAGGCTTTAAATTTTCTAAGAGTTTTTTCTCTTGTTACTGGTTTAAGTTTCCACAAATTTTTGTTTTGAGAAATGAAGGTGAAAGAAAATTGATGAAGCATGAGTTTCTACTCAAATATACTTTATAAGAATTCAAATTAAATGGAAATTTTATTTTTGACACTTGTTTAATTTTCAACATACATGGCTTACAAATGTTAGATTATATCATAAGATGTTTGCACTTGTTTAATTACATGAATAACTAATTTACAAATGTCTTAAACTATGTATTTTATGTTGAAACCCTTACTTATAAATTTATTAATTATGTTAAACCCTTTGTTAAACTTTTATTTATTTATGTAAATTATCTACATGTGTTTACTGAGATATAAGTGTTTAAATATGTGTAAAAATGTTTACACTTGTAAATATGTTTATAATATTACCCATATAAAATGCATGTATTTATATTTATACAAATTAAAGAAAAATGATTTCAAAACTAGTCATACATTGATAAGTAATCACATATATTTTCATATATAAGAATTTGACTTTAAATAACCTTTTGAAAATTTATTATATTTAATTTAAAATATAACTTTCAAATTATATGTATATTAAATTAGAAAACAAATTCTTATTAATTTTAAAATGTAGTTTTAAATCCAATTTATATTTCAACACATTTATATTTGAATTTCAATTCCAAATTCCAATTTAAAATCAATATATATATATAAACAAATATCTTATTTTATTTTGGAATAATTTAATTTAATTCACATTTTAATCCAAAATTTATATTAATCATCAATTTAAATTTGACTCAAAATCGAGATTGTTATAGATTCCCCCTTAAGAAAATTTCGTTCCCGAAATTTGCCAATGAGACAAGAAAGAACAGATGAAGAATGTTTTACCAGATCAAACTGAATATCTATTCTGCATTTGGCTTACCAAATCAGAATATCATCAATAATTATGAGAATGAACTTATTCAATACTACCCAAGATACTCGGCTCACCAGATCTACGAAATAAGCAGGGGCATCGGTTAGTTCGAAGGGATAACTAACCGTTCATAGAACATATCTGGACCCGAAAGAACAGACAAATGGATACTCAACTCAGGTCAGAATATCCCAAAATATACACCAACTTGTCCCTCTTCGGACTTTGACCTTTCACAAGAAATCACAACAGAAATTTCAAACTTTGGTTTTGACCGAAATCGTTTTTTGGTACCATCCAGTTTAACTTTATATTTAATTAACTAATTTATTTTTCAATTAAAATTTCAAATTTATTAAAGTTAAAATGAAAAAATGATAACGAGAATACAAGGTGGGAACTTATTTACATGATTCACAGGGCCATCATCACATTGAAGCTTCTCTTTGCAACTGCTACGAAGCAATCAAAGAATTGATACTGGATCAAAGGAGATTGAGAAGAGTTGTTTCCTTGTTGTTGCAGGGATTGACCCTTTGTAGTGGTACTTCCCTGTCCCCTACCTCGTCTTCTTCTTGCACTCATACTTACTATCAGTAGATAGTTAGAGAATTTACTGAGGCATTTGGACGGATATCTTAGGGATATACTCATTATAGGGCATTTATATCCCTATCTCTAATGAGTTACCTAATGTGTTATACTCCAAAAGCTAAAGTTCAACCTTTAGCTCTGATACCACTGAACGACCCTGACTCGACCTTCGAAAATCGGCACCGAATACATCACCCGTATTTGAATGCTGCAGATCCAAATGTCGAATCTGGTCCGCCGGAGCTTATAACACATTAAGTACAGAAATACAGGGGAAGAAAATGAATAATTTTATTGATATACAACAGCTAATTTCAACATCTTGATACAATGATACTAATATCAAAGCACAAAATATATACAACAGCGGAAAGATAACTCCAATAGAATTTCCAGTTGAGAAAACGAGGATCCAATAGAATGCATCACCACTGCCAAAGCTCCAAGGACTCCAAGCCACAAGCTCGAACCACCATCATTACGTTGTATTAAGCAAGGTCAGGCTGAATGCTGAAGAGAAGCAAATGCTATTGCCAAATCCAAACTGCTTCAAAGACCAAAGACTTCGAAGGCTATCGAATCAACACCTACTATTTGATTATCTGAAAATCCCAACTCTAGGTTACCCACCGCACACACAATGCAAACGTAGAATTGGAGGAGATTTCCCCTTATGATAGCCAAACATACTTGATACGCAAAAACCTTTTGATATTTTTATTAGTGCATAGTGCAGAAAACCTTTCGAAAGTATAATATTAATCTTAGCCAGCATACAACCATTATTGTATGCCTACTATAGCTACCATCTAAACAGTGATGACCACCATCAGTAAATGGTAGGTTCTACAACTAGAACCGTACAAGGCGCGTATTGGTGTTTGGATTTCCAACAAATGGTTAGGCAAAGGAACTTCCTAGGCCACATGGGTATGCCTCTGGAGAGACGCCCCAAGAACCGAACCGAATCTCTTCCAACACAAGGCCGGGTTACCTCTGTAACTAGGTAACTACTACACGAGCATACCATCCCCCATTCGTTTACGACCTTTATCGGAGAGCTCTCAACTGCAAAGCAACCACAAAGTAATGAATTTTCTATAACCACATGAGTTAAGTATCTGGGCTCCATACCATGATACCAACCTTTTCTAAAAGGGAATGAACATACCCTAAAGGGCGCGACCCTCATAACCTTGTCGCATCTTTCCTGTTTCGGCCATTTTCGGGGTGTGAGGTCCTAATGCAGTCTCCTCCACAAAGCTACGTTTTACATAATAGCCTTGCTTTGATCAAGAAATGATCAGCAGCACTTCATATGCCACATTACCAAATTAGGAATGTATCACTAGTAACTATCAACTACATAACCTCTGAGCTCGTACGTCTCAGAGAAGAGTGTTAAGCTAAGAGAATAAATTCTCCGCCACCAAACAGAAATGTATTTGATAGAAACCAGCTTTACATCTCAAAGTGTAACATCAGACATACATCCATACAAGTCTATTCCAGTTCGAACAGAACCGAAGGCACTTCCATAGAAGCCCTTGCAATCCGAGTATTCACTATCCCGGTTGGACTCCCCATCACATATGGAGATCTCTATACCGACGCGACTCAGTGCAGAGACATTCGACAGGTAATCCTTTCGTTCTCGAAAATACCCGGTCTTTACCACATGTCTTCAAATGCTATCCATATCATCGTATCATTATTCGGAATGGGTTACATGGCACAAGGTCCTCTCCTGGCTAAACTGAATAATGAGCACAATATTTAAAAACATATGGATATTGGGAACTTAGTTAAGTCACGACTTATTACCCAAAACCTTTTCTTCAAATGGTTCAACAAATTACCATTTTCAAATCTTTAAACAAAAAGATTTATTTCACAAAGTTCACCAATCTTTCACAAAGATTCATTCATAGCTTTCAAAACTATTTTCAATTCCAAATCTTTTTATATAAAAGATACTCTTAAGATCCTCTTCAATTTGGAAACAAAGTTCACAAACCTTTCACAAAGATTCAATTATAATTTTCAAAACTATTTTCAAATTTGAAACCTTTTCAACAACAATTGGAAATCCTTCCTTTATTTGAAAGCCATTATCATTTGAAAACAAAGAGTTTTCGTTTTTGGAAAAATCCAATCAAATATGCACAAGTTATATCCTTTAAAGTATAAACTTGGGTTAAATTTAAATTCCCAAAATAATACTTTTAAAATACTTTAAAGATGGTTTTAAAATCCATATATATTACATAATTTGTAGTACCACTTTTCAAACCATAGTTTCCAAAACAATTTCAAAACTTAAATAAGATATATTATATTCAAACTAAATTTCAACTTTAAAATTTTCATTCCAAAAGATTTCCATATTCAATTCAATTCCTTTTCCAAAACCATTTGAATTCAAAACTCAACTTTAAAACAAGAAATATTTAATTTTAGAATATCTATGACCTAACCGATTTCCAATGAAATCCATATTTGTATGTGTATGGTGTATTCCAGGGGTTTTACACAATAGTGCAACATCATCAATCATCACAATCCAAACACAGCAATATCGATAAGCGATATAATCCTATAACACTTATCTTCATTCACAGATTCACAGATAAATAATATAAATTCATCACAGCTCAAATCAAAATAGAGCATCACACATCATGGATATCAAACAATTCAACATACAATAGAATCCAAACATCCATAAGTAAGATCAATTAATTATTTGATTGGTTTAAATCGGATTAATTACTTATGAAACTACTAATCCTGGTTAATTAACATTAATTAATTACAAACCATATTAATTAATTATCCTTTAGTCATTTACTAATAAACCTTTAATTATTAACTAATCAACCTTTAATCATTCAATAATCATCCTTTAATTATTTAATTATTCTTTAATTAATTATCCTTAATTAATTACATTAATTAATTAACCCTTAGTTAATTACTATTTAATTAACCTTAATTAATTATCATAAATAAATCATTCTCAAGTTAATTACATAATTAACTTACCCTTAGTTAATTTATTAATTAACCTTAAATTAATTAATTATCCTCAAATTAATTGCCTTAATTAATTAATTACATTAATTAATTATTCTTTAATCACTTGATTAATCAATCAACTTTTAATTATTTAATGATCCTTAAATCAACCTTTAACCATTAATCTTATTAATTTATCATCTTAGGATAATTAAGTAATTATACTTTAATTACTTTTATTAATAAAACCTTAATTATTTAAGATAAATCATTTATCTCATCTATCCCTTAATTACATCATCAAATTTAATTTGAAACAATTAGGATAATTTAAATGATTAACTTAATATAATTATTCAAGACTAAAACATGTTTTAAAATCATTTAAATTTAAATTTGGAGTTTGTTTGAAAACTTGTTAATACTTTTCTTCTAGAACATCACTAAAAAAATTAATTTGTTTAAAAGCTAAATCCTTTAATAACTTTAAAACTTTCTAAATTATCAAGCTTAGAAACCCGAGCACATCACCAAAAAAACCCCATCAAGCACCCGAGTCATTCTCTTTCTTTTAAACCCTGTCATACTTTTGTTTTGAATTTTTAAAATCTGTTAAATCTTAAGACCTGTTATCAACTCAAACAAGCTCGAGAACATCTTCGAGCTCTACCATTACTTTCCTCGGTTTGACTTCGTGTCACACCCCTCTGCTTTGTTTCTGAATCTCGCATTCATGAATGTGCGCGCCTGAACGAGGTGATTCCAACCATTGCCACCTTTCCACACAAGTCACTGCTGATCTTCTTACTTCAGACAAACACCTAGATCGACGTTTCCTTCATGAGTTTAAAATCGAGCTATTCGACATAGCAGAAACCCCAAACTGATCAAGAATACCCACCTGCCAACGGTGATTTCAATCGCTAGAAACCTTTCTACTTTGCCCAGACCTCCCCCATTCACACATCTTCCTTAACCTGACCCAGCCGGACATCACCAAAGTGCCATATTCACCATGAATTCGACCTTGACCAGAAAAAAAAAAAACTAAAACCCCACATCGACTCAGCCAGGCCGCCACGGTGGACTAAAAATCCACCTGATATTTTTTCGATGACTATCAACAACTGGCCACCTCCATGCTCAAGCTCGACAACCATAACATTGTCGATCGCTAGCAATTGCCAATAATACCTTTTCCATTCAACTGAAGATACCCCAATAATTATCAACTTAAAAATCATGATTCCTATATTAAAATTCACCATCTTACAATTAAATCTATTTGTAAGATCAAAATGTAATTTCCAGACATTCGATTCTTCTGATTTATTTAATTAGTACTGTAATTTCTAATTTTGAAATAAATATTTCATATATTCATTTCATACTATTTTTAATAATAAGTCTACATTATTACAATCACTTTTCATTAAGAAATCTAAACCAAAAATTGTTTATATACAGAGCAGTTGAATTTATTTTAATGGAATAGGGTCTGTTGTGCTAACAGAGTGAAATATACATACATATATCAGACATGCATAGACATTTTAAATTTATTTACATATGTTTTTTCCCACAGCGAAACATTTCAAGTTTCAATTACCACAGGCATCAATAAATAAAAAGAATTTGGATTGAAAAGTGAAGTTTACTCACATGGATTTCGGAAAGCAGAGAACAAGCCTGGGAAATGTAATTTGAATTTGAAATTTGGAACTTACTGTATCTCTGAACTTTGATGTTGAATTGAATATATGCTTTATTTACTTTTACGCTATTTTGATTTTTCATTTCCAGATTTTGAAATGTTTTTGATCTGTGGCTCTAGATCCTGCTTATTTTCAGATCTTTGAAATGCATGATGTTTAAACCAAGTTGAATTGCATGCTTCAGGCTTTAAGTTTTCCAAGAGTTTTTTTTTCTTGTTACTGGTTTAAGTTTCCACGGATTTTTGTTTTGAGAAATGAAGGTGAAAGAAAATTGATGAAGCCTGAGTTTCTACTCAAATAAACTTTTCAAGAATTCAAATTAAAAGGAAATTTTAGTGTTGACACTTGTTTAATTTTCAACTTACATGGCTTACAAATGTTAGATTATATCATAAGATGTTTACACTTGTTTAATTACATGAATAATTAACTTACAAATGTCTTAAACTACGTATTTTATGTTGAAACCCTTACTTATAAATTTATTATTTATGTTTAAACCTTTGTTAAACTTTTATTTATTTATGTAAATTATCTACATATGTTTAATTAGCTACAAATGTTTAAATGTGTGTTAAAAGGCTTACACTTGTAATTCCTATTCATGCATTAATACTTAAATATGTTTATAATATTACCCATATAAAATGCATGTATTTATATTTATACAAATCAAAGAAAAATGATTTTAAAACTATTCATACATTGATAAGTAATCACATATATTTTCATATATATAAAATTTGACTTTAAATAACCTTTTGAAAATTTATTATATTAAATTCAAAATATATCTTTCAAATTATATGTATATTAGAATTAGAAAACAAATTCTTATTAATTTTAAAATATAGTTTTAAATCCAATTTGAGGAATTAAACCCTATTTAACCCAAATCATCATCGGCCTAAAAAAGGCAACGAGTTCATGCAAGCTAACAAGCGAAGAAAAAAGAATAAATCACATACCATTTTAGTCGAACTCGATCGAATTGATGCAGCCATGTGAGAATCGAAATAACGGTCGACTGTCGAAGCAAAGTAAAGTGATAGCCATTGTAATCGACCAACATTGGCGGCTTCAAGTTTCACAAAGCCTGAACGAATGAGCAAAGGAAGAAGAAGACATTATTTTCATAGAGCAAAACATGCCAAAAAAATAAATGATCAAAAGGAGGAAATATTTTCACACTACTTCCTTTTACTTTAGGCCCAATTAAATAGCTTTGGGCTTGCTTTATTTAAAAGTTAAGGTTTTTTTTAAATTGTTTTTAAATTTTGTATTTTTCTTTTAATCTTTTGTAATTCCTAGTCATGTGACTAGGGGACGAACTACGGTGGTGTAGTTCGAGCATTCGCAACTCAGTGGCGGAGTTGTGGCAGGGTTTTGAGCGTAGAGTTAGGTTAGTCGATAGTGGGTGCCGCGAGTTTACATATATAAGTGTCTGGCTACTTAATTTCTAGTAGAAACCTTGGTGGCAGCACATAGGGAGGATTTTGCTGAAGTTGGATAAATCTGTGTGTTCTATTTTCTGCTTTTACTATTATGTTGTTATCTATGCTGCTGCTATTCTGCTGTATTTGTGTTGAAATTATTTTTGTACACTTTCTCATTAAATTTTTATAATCATTAGTGCCACCCTATTCACACCCCCACTCTAGGGTGAAATCGATCATGCAAGTGGTATCAGAGCTAGGAACAAAAGCCATTTTTGTTTTAAAATTTTGATTTTTCAAAAAACAATTTTTGTTTTACAAATTTGAATTTTTAAAATGGCTTCTTTTAATAATGGTTTTGCAGAGTGTCAGTCCATAATTAGACCACCAATGTTCAGTGGTGAATATGCTTACTGAAAAAATAGAATGAAATTTTTTCTAAAAACCATTGATGCTTAGAGTATAGTTGAGACAGGATATAGGACATCAACTATAGTAGTAGATAATCAAGAAATTGAAAAACCAATAGATCAATGGACAGATCTAGAAACTAATGATAAAGCTATGAATTCTATATTTTTTTCATTGGATCAAATTGAATTTAATCGTGCCTCATGTTGTCTAACTGTGTAGGAAATATGGCACACGCTTGAAATGACTTAGAAGGACATCTCAAGTCAAAGAATCTCACCTTGCCATGCTAAATAGCGAATATGAGAATTTCATAATGGCCAATGAAGAAAATGTCAAAGAGATGTATGGACGACTTTCCAATATTGTATACAAATCGAAATCTCTTGGAATACCACACACAGAATTGGAAACAGTTTGAAAAATCCTCAGAATCCTTCCATGAAGTGTTGAAGAAAAATGGCTGCCATTCAAGAATCGAAAGATTTGAAACAAAACAAAGTTGAAGAACTAATCGAAAATCTCACCACTTATGAGCTAAAAAATAAAATTCAAGGAAGAGCATGAAGGAGGAGATACTTGAAAGAAATCAATAGCTCTTAAAAGAATAACTGAAAGTGATGATGATGACGATGATGGTGCAGCTGAGCTGGCACTATTAATAAAGAAATTCAAAAGGTGGAATCACAAACACAGAAATCTAGCTCTAAATCAACAATTGAAACGCAGAATAATCAAAGCACCAGACAACCCAAAAGAGCGGGAGATCATATGTCACAAGTGCAGCAAACCCAATCATATCAAGACCAATTATCCTCAGAATCGACACGGCCAAGAAAAGCAATCGAGAAGAAGAAGTTTTGCAGCCACGTGGAATAAAAGTGATGATGATGATAAAAGAACCAATAATAAGAGTGAAAAAGCAGATTTGTGCCTTCGAGGTGATATAACTGATAGCAACGATGACGAGCCAAGCGAGTTATCAAAACTCACTCACCCAGAATTACTTATATATTTCCACGAAGTAAATGGCTGTTTAAAAGACATAGGGAAAAGTGCGCTAAAATTTAAACTCAAAGAGATACCTCAATAGAATTAAATAAACAACTTAACAAATTGTTAAAAACTATCAAAGCAAGAGCCCTAAGTGTGATAAGTGTCCATTAATTGAAGAAGAGATTAAAAAATCAAAAATTAAAATTAAATCGCTTGAAAATGAAATTATGATTTTAAAAAGAAAGAGAAAATACAAAGAGAGAAAACTTTATTAAAAAGTGCACTCGCTTATTGAATGAAAATAAATCTCTGAAAGCACAAGTCCAACGCTTGTCTAAAACTTTAAGAAAAATTTCCAAAGGAGAAAGATCATTGAATATGTTATTAGGGAAACAAACCGATAATCCTGTTAAATAAGGACTTGGGTGTAATCGCTCTGAATGTATTATAGATAAAATTAATCAAGTCAATTCAAAGTGCACGATATGTGGAAAAACTAGACACAATCTCAATATTTGCTGGTATAGACACAAACACATGAAAAACATTTCAATTTGGGTTCCAAAAGGCATGAATATAAAATCCCTCAAAGTCAAACAAACGTAGGCGCCGAAAGGAACATATATAAATAGTTTCGGGTCTCCACAAGCTTATTTTTCAAAATCATTTGCCACTAACAACCGTGGACCTATAAAAAAAAATAGGCCACAAAAATCTTTTATCATGTAGGATTGGTGGCAGGCTAAGGAACAACAAAAGTGCTATCTGGATTCTGGTTGATCGAGGCATACAACGGGCGACAAATCAAAGTTCCTTAGCCTAGTACAATGGTGACAGAATCATAATGAGCAACAACGAAAAATTATCGTAAAGGTAAAATAGATAACGGTACATCTATCTTGAACGATATATTAAATGTGATAATCTGCACAATAGTGTGAATTAAATCAGAAAGTTATATGATAAAGAAATGAATGATGATATTGATTTTCACTTTTTCAAAATTATTGGCCAATTATTCTTTTGTACCGAGAACACTAGAGTCTTTGAACTCGTTCATATAGATTTGTTTGGATTACTGATGATGTTTACTCATGATACACATGGATATATTTTTTTGGATTTTTCATCATATTCACTAGTTGTTTATTTGCATGGCTTCAATTCAGTTCCATTTTAATGTTGTTTCTAAGGAAATTTGTTACAACTTCACGGTCTAATCTATAACTTCAGCTAATGACAATCTTGAGTCTAAGAGAAATTCAGATGCAGATTACACTGGTAATCTAGTTGATAGAAAAATTACTGGTGGAACGTGATTTATGTTGAGACATTTAGTAGCTGGATCGTTCTTCAAAGAAAATATTTACATATTTTTCACTTGAAATAATTTTCAAATAGCAGACTTTTTCCTAAAAACCCCTTCTAGAAAATCGTTTTTGTTGATCTTGTTTCAGATTAGTCATTTTAGAAATTTTGATTTTATAATTATTTTTCGATTTGATCTTAAATGACTACGTTGACTAATTTGACTCCCTATTGATTGTCTAAAAGATAAATAGTGATTGAAAAAGTGATGAGTGTTGATATTAATCATATATTATAACTTGAGACAATATAATTAGTAAATTTCTTTAGAAATTTAAAAAAGATTTATAAAAACTTTTTGTTGGTAATATTCCATAACCATTTCTAATTCTATCATATTTCTATCGACCATCACTCGTCAAAATTCAATATAGTACGTCAATATGTGGTTTTTTAAATGGAAAATTATTCGTTTTCATTTTATTATATTTTTTAGAAATAAAAACATCCAAAGTATTCACTCTCATTTAAAATTCCTCACGGTTATGCATGGTTGAATTACTTGGAATTTTCGATTATGTACTTTCATGCTCATTTAAAAGTCGTCACGGTTATGCATGTATGGAACACATAACAAAATTGATTAATTAAATAGACAAGTTGATTATATTCCTATTTAAAAGTCCTCACGGTTATGCGTGGTTAGAAGATACATGAATTCATTTTTTTATAAACTGGGAATACTGCTAATTTCATTTAGAAGTCCTAATGGTTATGCATGGTTAGTAGATATTCTAATTCCTGATATGAATATACCACAAATAGACATAACTATATGGCTTTATATACCGACACCATCCCCATCATTCTAATGTGGAATATGCGTCTAACAGAGTATTTATGATTTTTGTTTGATTCTTTATTTAAATTTGATATTTATACTCGATTGGGTATTAATGTTGTATTAATGTCTATTATTTTATCTCTTTTCTCTAACACTAATACTCTTTTGCTGATAACAAAAGGAGGAGAGAAAAGTTAAGATTTTGGGCAAATAAAGGTCAAATATTTTTTATTTGCATCTAGGTTCATTTGCATATTTTTATTTATTTTCATGCATATATGAAGTAGGAGCATTGTTGTAGAGAGGGGGCATTCAAATGGGGGCGCAAATTGAATGATCAAATACATTTAACAAATTCAAAATCTTAAATATATGTTTGTTATCATTAAAAGGGGGATATTGTTGAATAGGCAAGTGTATGATTTTTGTTTGATGATAAAAAACATATATATATATATATATATATATATATATATATTCATATAAATGTATTTGTTAATGTACTATTTTATTTTCACAGAATTAAATAAATACTTACTGAATAAAATAAATAACATAGAATTTAAATTCAAACAGATATTTTATTCAAACAAATATTTTATTATAATTTTGAATAGTACAAGTTTGTGCTCTCACTTTGTATACAAAATTTCAAATACAATACATTTCAATTTATACAACTGTCCTCACTACATATCACTCATTCACTCATATTCAATCTTCAACTCCACTCCAGATTGAATCCAGAGCAATCTGCAGAATAAACATTAACTTGGTAAAATTGAATTTTGCAGTGAAAAATAAAGTGTATATTTTGAAAATATTATTTTCCTCGGTTATTTGGGTTGTTCGTCATCATTTATTTTTGAATTCATCTATATGAACAACTTATGACATGCACAGTGCATCACTATACATGCCACAAGGCTGTGCATACCGATATACACTTGATAAAATTACAAGGACAGGTGAGCACAAGTTCAAACCAAATCAAAAGCCGGGTTCAATTCAAGTGCAATACAAATAATGTCATGACACAAGCACAAGGTCAAACTCGAGCTATAAGCTGGATTCAGCACAAGTGCAATCCAAATGCACAAGTTCAATAGAATGGTCAAGGTTTTAAGGACTGGAACAAGTCTCGACCAAAATTCAATATGTACACATGGAAATAGAGGCTAGACAGTCGCATGCCCAGGCTCAATCAAAGTCAAATGCTTTCAAATGAACAAGACCAAATCAGAAAATAAAATGGCATATGTACATACACATGCAATAGTCAAAACTGTTTTAGGGTGAACCAGATTACAAGATAACAAGTAAACCCAGTCCAACAAAAAAAAACTCCAGACTCGACCAAATCAGTTCAGGTGAAGCAACCTTCAATGACCACATACAGTACATGAAAACTCAACTAAACCAAAACAGTATACAAGAATACAATGAAGACCAGAGGATAGCAACCAAGCTAATGAACAAACAAAAAAACCAGATATACTCAAGAGAACAAGGACTGAACTAAAGAGAAAGAGGCACAATAATCACATACATATATACATACGTATGTATGTATGTATGTATACACATATGTATGTATGTGTACTATTTCTAATAGCTAGCTCAATGAACAATATATATGACACAGTGCACATTAACCCAATGCAAAACAGAAATGAGTTAAAGCAATGCAATGAACAGAGGCAATACTGGAGTACACATGAAGACATCGTGAACAAAAATGCAAGACCAAATTACTTCAGACTGCAACTCAAAGTGCACAACAACTATACATGAAGAACAACAACAGTTCAACATATGTACACTGTGAAGTCTTAAAACATTCTCAACCAAGACCACTTCTAGTAACAGTGGCAACTAAACAAGAAGGTCGCAGACACAAAAATTATAAGCATACATGATACAAGCAGTGAAATAGTGAATGGTGATCCATAAAGTATACAAGAACTAAATACAGATGAACTACATGACTCAAGAACAAAATCATGTACAAGTGTAGCCTCAACAATGAATGCTACAGTGACTTCAACAAGTTGATATGAAGACAGTAACACAAATGCTTTTAGACTTCATATATATATATGTTTGCACATATATATGCGCAGTCAGACAAATAAGTACAGATTCAAGTATACAAATAAAGACATATACAGGTGCATCGAATCACACAACAGCTCGAATAAGCAGCTGCACAAGACCAGTCAACTTGAAATTAATATCAAAGGCAACAAAGATCAAGCAACAAGACAACTCGGCTAACATCGTCATTGAAGACCAAAAAATTAGTGCAGACAAACCCAGTGAAACAAGAACAGGCATAAGCATAAGCAAACCGTGGTCACACATTTTCAGTCGGAGCAATACAAAACTGGCAAGTAACAGAGAATATACGAATATGAACAAGTAAGTAAAAAATATTATCACCATATTAAAGTAACCAAAGCTATGCAACAGACCAACAGTGAAACAAAGTGAAGATGACCATTAACCGAAAAGCAGATGAGTTCAAAAATCATGGAACAGCAGTTTCAAATCAAGACAGTACCGAAATCAAAATATTATCACTGGCCGAAGTCAAGATAAATCAACATCGTCAAAGAATTCGAAGCCGTGATGACCAAGGAGTCGAGCAAGTTCAAAATCAAAGCCTTGATAATCAAGTAAACACAAAATATACGAATTTGAACAAGTCAGAAACATCAAGCATTCAAGCAAAATCGAATGGCAAAGAAAATTATCAGACGAACGAAAATTTAGGGAATTAAACCATATTAACCCAAATCATCATCGGCCTAAAAAAGGCATCGAGTTCAAGCAAGCTCACCAGCAAAGCAAAAAAGAATAACTCACATTCCATTTCAGTGGAACTCGGTCAAATTGAAATAGCCGTGTGAGAATCGAAGAAACGGTCGGTTTCTAAAGCAAAGTAGAGCAATAGCTCTTGTAATCCACCAACAATCAGTTGGCGGCTTCAAGTTTCAAAAAGCCCTAGTTTTCGCACAGAGGAATGAACGAGCAAAGGAAGAAGAAGACATTATTTTCATGGAGCAAAACAGGCCGAAGAAATAAACGATCAAAAAAGGGAAACATTTTTACACTGCTTCTTTTTACTTTGGGCCGGATTAATAGCTTTGGGCTAGCTTTATTTAAAAATCATGGTTTTGTTTTTTTAAATTGTTTTTAAATTTTGTATTTTTCTTTTAATCTTTTGTAATTTCCAGTCGTGTGACTAGAGGATGAACTACGGTGGTGTGGTTCGAGAATTCGCAACACGGTGGCTGAGTTGTGGTAGGGTTTTGAGCGTAGAGTTAGGTTAGTCGATAGCGGGTGTCGTAAGTTTACTTGTGTACGCGTCTGACTACTTAATTTCTAGTAGAAACCTTAGGGAAGCACGTAGGCAGGGTTTTGCCGAAGCTGGGTAAATCTGTATGTTGTATTTTCTGCTTTTATTATTTTGCTATTATCTGTCCTAATACTATTATGCTATATTTGTGATGAAATTATTTTTGTATACTTTCACATTAAATTTTTATAACCATTACTATCACCCTATTCACCCCTTCCCCCCTCTAGTATGAAATCGATCTTATACCTTTGTCCTCCGTTTCTCCATTAAATCATGAACCGTAAGTTGCTAGAAACCATGTTACCTATCCTCTTCGCATTCCCCCACCCCCGCTAATGGAAGCATTCACCACCCAAAATAAAAGTCGACCTGACACCCCGTATTCTTGCCTAAATTTGTCTCTCACCCTATATCTCGACCATACCATATTCAGCCACAAGGTGCTATTTGCCACGACGAACTCAAATCCAAACTCACCTCGTCCAATCTCGACTACAACCCTAAATAAACAAAACTCTAGCTCCGTTGTTCCCACGTCGAGCATGCCAAGTGACATTTGCACCTTCCAAACACCACCTAGACTCAAAGGCCATAACATTACGAGATCATTGAAACTAGTTCCCAGATTATAAGTGGAGTGAAAAATTCTATTTCGAATTTTAAAGCCCGTGGCTTGTTTTTGTTTCTTTGTTTTTTTAAAGGAAAGTAAATATGAAAGAGCGAATTTTTTTGTTAAATGTTTAAAGTCTTTGATTTTATAATCAAAAGCTAATAGCCTCCTTCACAAGTTAAGTGAATATTTCAAGCAAACCAAGTTTTTTAAGCAACACTTCACCTCGAAATATAATCAATGTTGATGGATTGTTTAAATTATTGAATACGATTTGATTTTTTTAAAAGTTACGAAAAGAAATATTTGTGATACCCTGCTAGACAATATTCTGTTCACGTACACACTGGGAACGACAAAAATAAAAATCATGCACCAAAATGCGACCCAACCATAAATCAATAATAAAATATATAAATTGTTATTTTTTGTGAAATTCCATAAATACCATCATTTGCCATATAATACATCAAACGTTAATTTAAATATTTTCCAAATTAAAAATTATGGAACATCATATAAATCAAAATAACAATACGTCAATAAAAATCGAGTCATTATGTTAATAATTGATTTTCTTATTATTTATTAAATTCGAATCAAATTCGAATGTTTGAATAAATTAAATATACCCATTTGAAACAATAAAAATCCGAATAACATTATATGTGGATGATATTATAATTTGGACCAAAATCAAATTTCATAAGTCACAAAGTGACATTGTATTGGTGAAGCGAAGGAGTTTAAATAATCATGACTATCGAGTAACACTTATAATAGTAAAACGAATTTTTACTAAAAGGATGTGTTAGTGATAAATTCAATCAAAATATCAAACCATTAGCTAAAGTGACATGTAAACACTAATATTCAAATTGACCAGTATTAATCGCCGACCGAGTTTACACTTTTAAGTCGCATAAAACCGTAATGATAAATACTATAAAAACTACATGAAATTAATTTGTAATCCTTTTAAATTAATTAGTTTTTATGAAATATTAATTATCGTATTTTATTTATTTGAATGTTGTTAATATTTCATAAAGTGTGTATCTAAAAGTTATATATGTATGTCGATATCGATAAAAATTTAAATTTGATTAAATCAATAGACTATTAAGTGGGTTTGGAAATTTTGAAGGCTTATTTAGGCAATTCTTGGTCGGCTACATATGATTGGGGATGGGATTTGATTGAGATTTAATAATAATTACAGAGGGATTTTAAAGAAGGAATTGGAAATGTTTTAATGATTCCTTTAAAATGGAATTTCTTTCATTCATTAATTCGGCTAATAATTAATTTTCTCTTGCTCTCTTCCTCTTACTGTGGATGGCCAAAAATTCCATGGGTTCATGAAAATATACTCCAAAAACAAAGTCTTAACTAACAAAATAAAATAAATAATAAAGTTGTGCTTTGACTCATTGCAATTTCTAAAGGTAATTTAATCAAATCTAGGGATTTTATTCGTCATTCAAGGTATGATTTTTGGCTTCATCTTAAGGTAATTTTCTAGTTTTATTTAGTCATGAAATACATGATGTTAATACATGATTTGTTATGAAAAATACATGATGTTAATACTTGATTTCTATACATATAAAAATACATGACGTTAAATCATGTATTAACATTATGAATAGATTATAATCATATAAATGTTTATAAAACTTTTTAAACATATGTTTTTTATAACCATATTTCTGTAAACTTTGGTTCCCAAATGAGTTTAAAAGCTTTTTAAAAATATGATTACAATAAACATGAATAAAATTTTCATAACTAAATGGTTTATAATATTCTTACAGCTATAGTTTTAAAAACATCATGGTTTGGTAGTTTTGGGTACCAAAGTGGCAAATGCTTTAAATTGATATTCTAAATCTTTAAAAATATGAAATAAATTTTATAAATATATTAAAATGTTTTAAAAGGGGTTTGAGTTATAAAAATGGACATATAGGAAATGGAATTAGTGTTTTGTACAAAAAACTTTTAAAAATACTGTTCGCAGCACTTTTTGCAGGAGTTTTAGTAACTTTTGAAATTAAGATTTAAACTTGGAATTTACTTTCCAAATCTTATGCAAATGTTTTTCAAATAATAGATCAAGTATTTTGAAGAGTTTAGAGTTGATCAAATAACTTAACCGTCTTATGGGTGACAGAGAAATAATCTCTAGGCCCGAGCTTGGACAACTAGTGTTTGTTCCGCTCTAGCTATTCGGACTAGCCCAACGGCGGGTACGGTAAATTTGATTTACTCGGACCACATCTTTCTAACATAAAAAGAGATTTAGAGCTTTCAAAAAGTTAAACAAGATTTAAAATAGGATTTTGGTTGTTAAAAAACATTCTAGTTAAACTCCGTATTAAATTCCGATGTGGGAACACGTACTATCCGTATGAATTTAAAAGGTGATTTTAGCATTATTCAACAAATGGTACATGTTGGATAATAGAAATTAGTATTTGGTATACTTATTCTAAAATTTATGGATCCTTTTTATTTAATACTAACTTGTTTGGATTTACAGTAAACGATGTCTTAAAAAATATTGTTTTTGACCCATTAAAAATATGTTTGGGAAATGTGAAATCTTCATTAAGATTTTAATTATACGAATTCTAAGTAATTAAAGATGAAATGTTTTGATATTTCCAAAGTTAAAAAGGTGTTTTAATTAACCAAAGGATTTGACAAAAGAGGTTCGACTATCCAGTATATACTGAAACAGAATATGATTTAAAGATGTATATCTCTAAAGAGATATTTTACTTGGATAAAAGATATTGATTAATTGAATAACAATCATCTGTATACTTGACATCTTTTTTCGATAATTATTTTGGAGAAACTAGGATTGGATTTAGCCGATTCCTACCCGAAAACCACTTCGAACCAATATAGGTTCAAAAGTGAAAACATGTTGAAGATAATGATTTTGAAGGCGAAAATCTTCATAATGTAGGGTTACTGTCGCTAACCTCTAGGGTAATTCCCTTATTATATATATATGGTAGCAGTGGTTCCTTCAATTTAAAATCTTCAATTCAAGAACTACTTGCTACTAATCCAAGGGATGGTTCCCAAATAGGATGAAGTAGGAGAAGTGTCTTCGGTTTGACCTGTTCCTGGACAAGATATATGGACGAATATATGACATTGCATTTCTAAGACAACGCACATTGATCTCTACAAACGTATATCTATTGATGGTGTAGGAGACAACCACTCCTACACTTAACACCCTTCTTAAAGACATACAAGCTCAGAAGTTGTACTTTTGTGGGAATCAATAGTGTGGTTTTGAAAATGGAAATGTGACATTTAAATTAGGATTTGTTCTATGAAAGGTAAAACGTTACCTTAAGCCTCGCGCATCGGTAATGGCAAAAACAGGGTAGATGTGGTAGGGCTAAGTGGGTTGTCCCATTAGGGTATGGTCATCATCTTTCTAGATTACTCTCTATATTTCGAGTTTGTTGAATATACTATGGCCATGGATAGGACGGGAATGACCGAGGCGATGGCATATTCGATACTATCTATGATATAGGGAGGACGGTTTGTATTAGTAGATGTTGGTGCCTCAGGTGCATCCTTCTAGAGATTTACTATCTGAAGGTAGTCCCTTACCTTGTCATTGTATGAAATCCATTTTCTAATACGAGCCTTTACAGTTTTAGTCCTTGTTTGCTGGAATTTAATTAATATAACAATTTCGGCTAAGATTATAAATATTTATTTGATAGAGTTTTCAAGGAATGTCATTAAAAATAATATCACCAATTTTGCATAGCAAATGGTTTGGTTATTATAAGGTAAAAATCTGTCCGTGTTTATGTATGGTGTGGTCTTATGCGATACCCTTTGTTTTCAAAAATATCTGTGTTTTGAGTTTTCTCACACCAGTCCCACGACTAATCTAGAGTTTATTTTCATTTTCCCTTAAACTTTGGGTGTCCTATATTTCCAGGAAGCCAAGTAGTTCAGGTCTAGCTTAGAACATTTTGGAGAAACATAGAGCAGGAGCTAGATTTTCCTCCATAGATAGTTATCCATTTCCATTTCCGCTGCATTTGTTTACCGTTTGTATTCAGCACTAGTAAGGAACGAGATTTATGACTGTCCAGGCTGAGATTTGGGTAGACTCAGATGTACGTGTTTAAAATTTCTGCTGTAGAGATTATATATTTAAATAATATATGTTATTCCATTTGTGTAAGATTCTAATCTATCTTTATTTTTCTTTTTAACCTTCACGATCCGTCTTTTTGGCACTGGGATTTGCAGCACGGAAATATCATGGATGCATTAATGTTGATTTTTGAGGGTCGAAAAGGTCGGTTGTCATAGTGTACTTGTATATATTTTTTATGATAATTGACGATTGATAGTTTTTTTAAGTGTGATGAAGTTGAGTAGGAGACATTGTTATTCTGGGTTGGTATAATTGCAAAGAGATGGATGTGAACTATGTTATTTGAGTCTCATTCTCGATTTGGTTATGTTCTTGTTGGAGTTTGATTTTGGAATGACATGGTAGTGATGTTGCAGTTTAGAAGTGATAATGTGATCTGATCTTTTCTGTGTACTACTGTTGTGCTCGTATGTGCACTCATACTTGAAACCCATCTTTGTTTAGCCTTTATGTGCACTTACACTTGAGATTGCCTACTACACATGTACCTTATTTTGTCTAAAGTGAATTATGTGTTTTGGTCTGCCCCGTTCGGTTGTGCACCTTTGAGTAGTTTGACTATTTACACCATATTCACCTTGTTTTGTACATTTCACCTTTCGGACATGTTTGTGTGAAGGCCTGATTGCATGTATCTATGTGTACATGTCAAACTTTGTTATACATGTTTGCACCGTGTTTTCTTCACTAGAATCTGCACTAGCCTTTGAACCTGACTTTGTTGCACTGCCTAATACATGTATCATGATCTTATGGGCTTGAGTGTGCTTGTGTTAAGCCATTATGGCTAGACCTTGGTATTACTATATATTATCTAGTCGTGCACTGTGTTAAGCCTGAAGTACATTTAGGCTTGACCTTTGCTTTCACTTTTGTAGGTTGCCTTTGTATTATAATTTGCTCGGGCTTATGGCATATACAGTGACACACTGTGCATGTCATGGTTGCTTGTACACGTTTATTTTTTGGTTCCTATTTAAAATATAAAAACAAACGAACCCATATACTTGGGAAATATCATATTTAATTATATTTTTATTTTTGCAGTTTCAGTTTGTTTCTTTTTGCTTTTTACTACATTGTTATTTGGCAGGTAAAATAGTTGATTAGAGAGAAGATGGTTGAAGCAAGAAGGTAACAAATTGAATTCGAGTGAGTGAGTGTATTGTATATGAGAGTATGTTATATATGAGAGTGAAAAACAATGTTATATATGAAAAAGTAAAATACATGGAAGCTATGTTGTGCGTACAATTTGAAATTGTAATGAAATTGCTAGATCCCATCCTTTTTAGTTTCAATGAGACAACAATATATTTCCTAAATACACTTGCACATACATAATCACATATATAGGAAAATATAGGAGATATGATGATCGACATAAAAATCAGTTTGAAGTTGAAGAAATCAAATAAATTTTATTTTTTATTTTTTTCAGTTTAGATTTTATGTACAATCTTCGATTTAATGGTTACACACACAAATATATTTTTGGAAAATTACCATTTCAATATAATCATTTTATAATAACATTTTTTAAGAAAATTCAAAATATGATTTTATAAAGAAAATATAGTATTTTAACGAAAATTGAACAAAACAGTTCAATATCAGACATTTGGAAACTTTAGCCCAGACGTCTGTTTGTATTTCGTCTATACTAAAGTGGGACAAAACATATCATTTAAAAACACCTGGAAATTTTATCATAGACGTCTGTCTATTTTCAATTTAAAAGAACATTACAATTTAACTACATACGTTTGAAATTTTCATACTAGACGTCTAAATTGAATCTAGACGTCTGGTGCGACAATTCCAGATGTCTGAGTTACCTGTTTTTTGTTCCTTTACTTTTTGAATTTTTATATATTCATCATGACATCTGGGCACTTTTTCTCAGACTTCCAAACCTGACAAACAGAAACAACTCTTCACAAAAATTCAAAATTTGAAGATATATCTTCATTCACAAGAGTTGCAATTATTCAAATGGTTGCAACTACTGATATAGAACCTTTCAAAACTATAAATAGAATTAAGGTTTCACTTTATAATCACCTAATATACTTTCTATCTTTCTGATCTATATTTACTTGTGATTTACAAATACTCTCAACTATTTACTTCCTATAATTACACGTTCAAATGATCATCTCAAGGAGATTATAGGAAGGGCGTACTCAAACAAACTTATCTGTGTTGTCTAGAACATTAATCAATCAAGAAATTGACTACCATTTATAGTCGAAATCCTGTTGAAGTTATTACGTGCACGAAGTCATGTTCAAAAGCTCAGGCTGTTTGTATTACCTGCTTCTCTGAGTTAAATGAGAACATTTTTGTTTATTCCAGAAGGATTCACGGACTGAACATAGAACGGGAAGTTCGAACCAGTATAAAAAGCTCTGGTGCACTTTATTTATCGCAATTTTTATACTACAAGTTTTATATAAGTTTTATTTAGTAGATATAATCATATTACTCATCCCTTATAGACTTTCATGTAGTATCAGAGCAAGGCTATCATTCAACCGTAACGCGGTTTTCTGATATTCAAGTAATATGGATAATAATTCTATGTTATGTTTTGTTGAAGGTTAGTCTACAGCATGGCCCCCACTATTTAACGGATCAAGTTACTGTTATTGCTACACTAGGATGAGATTTATATGCAAGCAAATGGGTATGGCACTTGGAATATCACTCAATAAGAATAATACGCTTATGAAATTTGGTGTACTCTCAAAATTACTCATGATGGTACAAACAAGATTAAACAAAGCAAAATCGCAATTCTTAAAAATCAATTTCAAAATTATAATGAAGCAAGATGAAACTATGATTGATATGTACTCTAGATTTTAGGACATACATCAGTCACTCCTGACACTAGGAGAAAAATACAACTATTTTGATATATTCTCAAAAATCCTAAACTCTTTAATGGATGAATGGGAATGAAAGTTCTTAGCTATAGAATAGATTAATGACATTTCAACCATTAAACATGAAGAGTTAATAGAAAATCTCATGTCATATGAAGTGAATTTGCAGGCAAAATGAGTACAAGCTCAAGATAGAAAAACAATTGCATTCCAGGCAGAAAATGAAGACTCTGATGAAGATGACGAAGACATTGCGTTTTTGGAAAAAAAAAATTAGAAAATTTCTGAAATTCAAAAATAATAAGAAGTTGGGAACAAAAAAACATCAACAATAGTCTGTCAACTTCCTTACTTAAATGTTATAAACGTGATAAGATGCGTCATTTAAAAAGAGATTGTCCAGAATGAAAGAAGAACAGCTTCAAAAATATGAATGAAAATTTTAATAAGAAGAAAAACAGGCATTCTCAGTAACTTGGGATGATTCAAACTCCTCTTCATCAGATAGTGATTCCAAATAAGCAAATATATGTTTCATAGCTACAAATAACAATGTAAGTGAACTTTCATTCGATGATCTAACTAAGATAAATTCTAGGTTAGTAGATAAGCTAAAAGATTTGAATAAAAAATATAAAGATACATTAGAAAAGTTAAATAAAAGTGAATTAGAAATTGATATGTTAAAAGGTGAAAAGAAAATACTAGAAGAAAAATCAGTTAAATCACAAGATTCTTGTACTAAAATATCAACACAGTTTACTATGTTAAGTGATGAAATAGAAACTCAAAAAAATGAAACTGATGTATTGATAGCAAATAGTCACAATTTAAATTCTAGTAATAAATTTTAGAATTAGAAATAGATAGTCTTAAAACCAAGTTAGAAAACATTAATAAGAATGTTTCTAATTTTAATAAAGGAAGAGCGAATCTATAAAAAATTATAAAAACTTCACAATCAACTTCTAGTAAAAGAAGATTAGGATATAACAAACCTAGGAAAGAATTTAAAAATAAAAATTATAATTCACTATATAGTAATTTTAAGATGTATACAATCAAATAAGTTTAAGACTATAAAAATTTGGGTCCCAAAGACTAACAATTATTCGATAAAAATAAGTATATTGATAATTTTATTACAAACGTTCATAAAAGTTCAAATTTCATCAATAAAGGTAATTCTAAATCTTATTAGGTTTGGATTCCTAAGATCTAACTCTTAGGACCCTAGTAAAGATAGTGGGTACCAAAATCATTTCAATATTTTATGCAGGGATGTGACGACCCGGAATTTTCGAGCATTTAAAATCGGGATATTTAATTGATTTTAAATATTCAATAGAGTAATTTTAACTTAAATTAGGAATATCACAATTTATTTGATAATGGAATTATTAAATTAAATAATTTGAAGTTCGATAAAATGTTGAATCGGGAGTTTTAAGCCTATTACAATAATTTGAAGGCTTGTAATGTTTATATTCATAACACTGAGGACAATAGAAGTTGTAAAATTGAAATTAATAGTGGTTTGTTCAGTTTTAAAATTTTATAGTTTAAATTGAATTTAAAAATAGCCTTTCGAGGCACAATCTCGGAATTTGACGAAGCCAGTTCTATTGGGTCCGTAATATTGAATTATTATCGAATTTCCAATTTCGTATTGTTCGGAGTTGTTGTGTGAGCATACGATATATAAACGCGCTGAAATTATATCGAAATAATAAAAAAATTAATTGGATTCAAAAGCTATCTTCTCCATAAGATCAAATTAGGACTCGAAACCACTTCCATTGTGTTTGAAATAGGGGTTTAACATTATAAACGCATAGCGGCACGTCTCAATTAGAGTTCGAAATTTTAAGTTGCGTTTATCAGGACGGTTTGAATTTGAATTTAAATTATTTGTTTATCCTGTCAACTTCAGCCGCAATTTTATCACATCAGCTGTTTCCCATCATTTCAAAGTCTCTGTAGCCTGATGTTGCTGGCTCGTTGTCTTCCTTTTTGCGAACATCATTGTCTTCCTTGAAAAGCTTTATGACCAATTTAAATCACGAAATAATTCGTGTAAGTTACACCTCTTCGTTTTAGAAAGCTCCTCCCTCTCGAAAAAGAATTAATGGATGAAGCCTCGTTCAACTTAAAACCTAAATCGCGACTTCATTAACTTCCTTGTTCGTACTTATTCTCCTCATCCTTTCCCTTTTTCAGAAATCAAAGTCAAATAAAAAAATATAAATACTGCATAAAACCCTCCTTCCTCTTCTTTCAAATTTGCTTTTGTCGCCTCTTCTATTTCGTTCAGCTCGCAGTATAGTAGCAGCATCGAGTTCGACCCCTTCCTGTCAAAGTCGCGCAGATCAAACAGGGGGAAAACGCTTCGCGCGTGCGCTTGGAGAGTGACGGCGGTGGCCTTGTGGCAGCACGGCATGGAGGAGGTTGCGATTTTAAGTTAGGGTCGCTGTTGTTGGATTGGGACGCGAGTAGGAGGTGAATTCGCGATTTGCGCAAGGTAAAGGGGGGGCTGGTGGCGCTTAATCGACGACGCAGTGAGGTACTCGAGCGCGATGTTATCGCGGGCCGAGGAGCAAAGTGGCAGAAGGATGTTAGGGTTAGGGATGGCGTTCCTCGGTGAACTTCGTTCGGGTGGATCTGGATTTTGTGATGCTGCGAGGTATTTCCTTTAATTTAATTTATATGTAGTTACAGTAAGAATATAAAAAAAAGTATATAAAATTGGATTTTTGAATCTATATATTACTTTATAAGTATGTGCGTGTATATATAGGATTTTGAAAAAAAATAAGGGGAATTGGTGTAAAAGCAAGATCTTTGAAAATCTAAAATTTTGTTTTTATAAAAATATAGGTGGTCCCAAAATGAAAAAGAAAATTTAAAATTAGTTTAATTTAATTATCGGTTAATTAAATTTATTTAAAATGGTAAATAATTGTCCGGTTAGTTCGTATAGTAATAAGACCATATAATTGTTTATACAAGGTCAGAGTTCGGGAAACTAAGATGAAATTGAAGTGAATTGCAAATGAAACGCAAAGGTGAGTTAATCTCACTCAGCTGATTATAAATTTAAATTTAAGTGATTAAATTTAAATAATTGTTTGAATACTTGAATTGATTTATGTGATATAGTATGGCATAATTTGGAATTGGCATATTATGTTGTGCTAACGTCTGTGGATGCAGGGAAAACAGGTTGGAGGGATCCAACTGGACCCCTCAACATTTGTTTAAATTATTTAATACCCTCTGTTGTGATTATTTGATATTCTATGATGAATATATTGGAATATTAAATGCTATGGTTTGATTGGCTATATTTGGGTATAATGGGTTAGCAAAAATATATAAATTGGATTTGGAAGGAAAATAAAAGAAGTGAATCTGTAAGCGAAATAATTATATAAAATTTGATAAATTAAGAATGAATAGAATGAAATGTATGTGATATCACAATACTAATAAATAACTTCGTGTATGAAAAGATTTTGAATAATCGGAAATTAATGAATTGTAAAATCAAGTAATATTATTTCAAAGGAATAAAGATTATTTAAAAATTTAAAGTTCAAATTTATTTAAAGGAATAAAGAAGTAATTTGAGGAATCTAAATTGGTACTTTAGTTAAAAATATTTTAAATCACGATTAAGGAAATAAATCTGAAATTAATGGATTTTGGAATTAAAAAGAAAGTAAATTGGGAATCGATTTGGAAATTGATTCAAGTGTTGGATTGGAGATTTAAAGATGAATGTGAAGAGAAGTATATTTCTCTGGATAGCCAAGTATGTTTAAGGGAAATTTTTAAATATAAGATAAAAAGTTTTTAATGTTGTTTTTTTAAAAAAAGAGTATGTTTTAAGAATTTATTATTTTCTAAATATCAAATTTCTAAAGTAAATATTTTCAAATCTATTATCGTAGTAATTATTTAAAAGGTAACTTAGTGTTTTGTTTTAAAGAGTGAGAACCTAGTTTATATTATATAAAATAACCTTATTTTTAACTATTCATATAGTATGTATTTTTAGCCAATTATTGAAGTAGTCTTAACTTAAATGTTCTAAGTAAATTCTAAAGTAAGTATTTTATTTTAATCTATTATCGTAATAATTAATTAAAGAATGATTTGGTGTTTTAAAGAAGAAAATCTAATGCATGGTTATAAGATAACCTTATTTTAGTTATTTGTAGATTATTATTTTAAATTAAGTATTAAGGTAAATTTTTCTAAATTAAATGTCAAATATATTTTTCAATAAAGTGTTTTAAATTATTTTAAAAATCTAAAGTTTTGTGCTTGGTGATTCCAGTGGAAATGGAAGTACTCGAAATTTATTCTGAGAAAAGGAAGATAGTTTGAAAACTGTTTTCAAAAGGGTTTGAAAGTGAAATTATATCTTATAAAGATATTTTGAGATAAATAAATAATTTGGGAAATTATTTATTGGTTGATGTTGTCTGTGAATATTAATTGATAGTTAAGTCACCGACTATCAATATTGGACAAATGCGTTGATCGTTTCGAAGAGACCGGGATCGAGATTTATTTCTCGAAACCCACTTCGATCCGGTTTATACGTTTCATGGGAAACGAGTTTGGATTCGAAGATGGACCATTTAAGTGCAAGGGCTAGTCGCTAGTAATCCTGAGGATATTTCCAAAATGGATGTGGTAGGAATAGTGCATTTGGTTCCGTTCGGACCCGGGATGGACTTTTATGGATGAATGCTTGCGAAACATCGTCAGGTGGACGATGGGCATTCTAAGGGATATGTTCTTAAAAGGTAACGCTTAGCCTCAAGCCTCATCAAATGGAGATGACTGAAAATCAAGGGTTATGCAGCAAGGCTAGGTGGGTAGCACCCAAGCAGGGTGAGGCCATCCCTTTCTAGATGTCCCATTTTATTTTGGCTTAGTGGGCGGTTGCTGATCCCAACCGCGAGGTGATCTCACTCGGGATTATCCAGTAAGGGGTAGTCCCGGTCTTGTGTTGCAGGGGAGCGGGCGTACTCCTCGGTACTGCGATCTAGGCCACGTACTGTGGCAGGTGGTACCCCAGTGCCTAGTCATTAGTTGGAAATCCATTCTCCGTACGAGCCTTGTACGAGTTTTGTTTGTATTACCCACTCTTTAGCTAGTAGCTGGAATTTAATAGATGTAAAATTGTTTTAGCTATCGTAAGGTAAAAACCGACATGTTTATTTGTGGTGTGGTCTTACGAGATGCTTTGTTTTCAAAGGATTTTTGAAACGCTAATTATCAATTGAGTGTGATTTTCTCACGCTGGTATTCCAGACTGACTCGGGTGTTATTTAACTGTAATGCTTGGGTCAGACCGAGTATTATAGGATACAGGATTTGACGCTGTGGAGCTCAGGAGTCGAGCTGGATGACGATGCGTATTTCGTACTTTTTTATACACATATATATTCTGCTGTGCTGAGTTGTTGTGTATCCATTTGTATGATATTGATGTTGAGCTGTGATTAATGTACTCTGATGATGTAATGTATAAACAGATATATTTGATTTTTGAGTAAAGATCATCATTATCTATTATATTTTATTCCGCTGCGATGGTTAGATTCTGATGTTGATTTCTATTTTCTTCTTCTACCTCTTATTCTTTAACTCAAATGGTTCGTATTTCTGTGCAACTTGAGTTGATTGACGTAGAATAGTGTTGACTCAAGGGGTACGGATTTGCGGGTCATTACTAGGTACCTATTAAAAAGAGAGAAAAATGGATGTTCGATGGTGGTTGCTCCAAGCATATGACGGGGACCAAAGAAACATTAACGAATGTTATCTACTCGAATGGAGGATCTGTTGCTTTTGAAGATAACTCAAGATACGTCACCGGAAAAGGAGAGGTAAGCAACAATGGTATATCTAACTTACCTCTTATTACTAATGTTTTATTAGCTAAAAAATTAAAATATAATTTATTAAGTATTAGTCAATATGTGATAAAGATTTTAGTATATCATTTTTAAATTTTAATAGCCTAGATTAAAATTAATTTTTCTGAATAATTCTTTTAAAATATTACTTTGGCAATGGCGACCTCTTATGTATCTCGGTTTCAATTCTCATCGTTTTTTGGGAATTCTTCTAATATCTTTAGAAGCTCTAATGTCCTTAATCGTAATCCTCCTCCAGTTTCGTATGCTTAAGTTGTAAAGAATCAGTATTCATCTCAAAGATCGACTGTCAGTAAAGAAAAATCAAAATGGATCGATTCTAGGAAGGGAAAGAATTTTTGTTTTAGATGTGGAGATCTGAACCACTTCGCGAAACATTGCCGTGACCCGATTAGATGCTTTTCTTGTGGATTTTTTAGGCATAAAAGCAAGGATTGTGGGACGAAATTGGTTTCCTCTGAATCTAACTCTTTTTCGATCAACCATGGGTTCCAATTTGTTTTGAAATTCTTCTTACTGAAAGGAATTTGGATCGACTATCTCTGGTTCAAGAAAAATGAAGGTATTAAATATCTTGATGAGTTATTATATCATTTTAACATCATCAATGAACCAAACATAGGTAACGGGTACTTCGTAAGATTTGGCAACCCTGAAGACTACTTTGGCAAATCAGAAGTCAGAGTAAATAAGGGACATGATCAAGGTAAATCAAACCCAGCAGAGGTTAATCATGGATTTCAATTCGCCTTGAAATATCTAATGTTGAGGGGCATATTGATCGATCGTCACTAGCTCAAGAAGGATTTAGGAATTAACTATCTTGATGATTTATTCTACCATTTCGATATTACTAATAAACCGAATATTGGAAAAAGTTTAGTCATAATTCCAGAAGAGTTCTTTGATAAATTAGTTTTATCGGTTAAAAAGACTGAATCATCTGAGATTGTGGAGTTGATTATTCCTAGTTATCTTGCTGCTAAAGAAGTTTATTAGGGTTTTGATCCTATTCTCTTGGATCCAGCTGTTTCTCTATGTTATGAACCGTGTTTTTCAGAGTCATCTTCGATTGGATTCAAAAAAAGGGTAGAAGTTTTCACTTCTATTCGTATCAAAAATCACAAATCCAATTGTCGTGTTCAGGATAAATTTGAGATTAATATTTCTAATGCTTTTGATTGTCTTGCTGACTTTAATAACAATCTAGATGGTGATGGTGGACAGTTTGATAACTCGGAACATATAGCTAAACTCTCGAATGAGTTGAATGAAAGTATATCAAGATCTGATAAGAGAGAAGGTGTAAGCTCATTAGTTATCAGTTTTTCGAATATTGTTTGGTTGGATTGGTCTGATACTCTTCACGTGATGGATTTCGATTTAATAGAACAGGCGCCAATGGCATTCGAAAATGAAATTTCTGACTCAAAGTTGGATGGGAAGAACAATTTACACAATATGTTGGATTTCTCAAATTCTTGTTTGCTTCATCCTACAGATTTAGATAGTATTCTAGATTTTTTCATTGATGTTTTATTAACTGATAATGCAGCAGTATTGAGCATTGATGATATCAGTATATGTTTGAGCGAATCTAAACCTTTTTTTGAAACTAATTCGAACTATATTGATATATAGGATTGGATTATGGGTTCTGAAGTAGTTGAGGTTTTGGATGAATACGAGGCTCTTGTTGATTTTGACAACTTGCTGGAGGTTAATAATGTTTCTAGGATGGTAATATCAGAGTCTTCGGTAGGCGTGCACACATGCACTAGTGATACACTATGTCACTGTAGTGAATCTTTAGAGGACATTGGAAATGATAATCATAGGAAGGTGGTTGTTGTTTCTGGAATCACTTCATGTGATGGTGGTTTTTTGTTGAATTCTTGTATGGAGGCAGAGTATATTTTAGTCAACTCTAAATGGCTAGAGAGTGGTAGTTGATCAGTACCTAGCTCTTTTCTGTCGAAGAAAAGAAGGGGCGGGAAATCAGTAGTTTCTAGTGGACCGATTCATAGAAGTACTAGGATATGCAACTTCCAACTTCAGACTATAAGTGAGTACCTGGATTGAGTGCCACGTGTGGCGCTACGATTCCAGGCTCAGGTATGAGTTCTTTATGGGTAGTACATACTCTACCTATGCATTAGGCAATTTATCAGCTTTCGAGTTTAGTCAGCTTTCCTATGTTACTTCTTTTATTTGTTCCAATATTGAGATTGATGGAGAGTATATTAGGCATAAGGAATTAGAAAGAGTTAGTTTATGAGGAACATTAGCTGGAAAATTAGAGGTTTGAATGATTTGAATAAGTGTGATAAGGTTAGAGTGTTGTTTAAAGACTATTCTATTGACATTGCGTTACTTCAGGAGACAAAAATTAATTCTCCAACATTCATTTTTTAGAAGATTAGGCGCTTATCATTTTAGAAAATGGGTTTTCCTTCCTTCTGTGGGCTCTTTAGGGGGTTTAATGAAACGGTGGCGGGGTAATTATTTTAAATTGCTTCAGTGTATTACTAAGCAACATTCACTTTATATTATTTTAATTAATCTTTCTGATAACTCGTTTTTAAATATTTCTAATGTATATGGGCCTAATTCAAAGTTTAATTGGAGAATTTTATGGAATGAATGCCTAGAATTTAGATCCTTTGCCTCGGGTTCTTGGATTTTTGGGGGATGATTTTAATGTTATGCATTTCATAGGTGAGCGCTATCCTAGGGAAGGGGATTACTCTGCTATGGAGGAATTCAATCAATTTATTATTAATTCAAATTTGATTGAAATTCCCCTTTCTAACAAAGAGTTTACTTGGAGTAACGCTAGAGATTCTCCATCCATGGCTCTTCTCGATAGATTTTTTGTTAGTGATGAGACTGAAGACAAATCCCTATCTGTAAACTCACTAGTTTACCATATATCTACTCTAAGTATTGTCCAATTATTCTTACTGTTAACCCGCCTTTTTACAAGGCCACGGACATGTGGATTTAACTAAAACAACTTCACGACTATCGAGGCTGAAGTATGATGGATTCAGTTTAAATGGGTGATGGTCACTTGGATAGATGATGGGTCGTTCGGCATGTTGGGTCGTTCGGCATGTTGGGTCGTTCGGCGTGATGGGTCGTTCGGCATGTTGGGTCGTTCGGCGTGATGGGTCGTTCGGCATCAGGTATGGCACGGCATTGGGGAGAGATCGGTGTGGCTCGGTGGAAGGCCTTGATGGGCCTATACCATTCAAAAAGCCCAACAACTCAAGATTTGTCTATAAATACAGCGTGTGGAGGTTCGGAAAAGGGATCTTCTCTTCTGCTCTCTGACTTTCTATTTTCTAAGACTAAGGCTAGTCTACCATTTTGTAACTGTAATCAATTATTAGGGCAATAAAAAGGAAATTACTGGAGTGGACGTAGGACGGAGTTAGCCGAACCACTATAAATTCTATGTCTTTACTGTTTTCATTTTAATTCATGTTATTCTTTATATTTATATCCTCTACATACAATCTATCTGTTATATGTGACTGTGATTTGGTGCTTTCATCTGGATTTGGGTGTTAGTGACCAATTTTGGCGCTAACACTTTGGTGCTTTCACTGAGATGGCAAGCACTCGGGAATTTTGGAGTTAGAATCTTGGATTCTAAGGAGCAATGGCTAGACCATCAGCAAGGAAGCAAGTGATAAAAAGGAATAATCAAGAGGGAAGTCAAGAGGCTTCCTCTGGAGCGGGAGCAGGTCAAGTATCCATCTACATCACTAGAGATGAGATGGAAGCGATGTTGAAAAGACAAGAGGAGATGATGCAGGCGCTTCTTAGGCAATTTGCACAAGCAGGAATGCAGGAGCTCAGATCCGTGGGGTTGGATCAGAAGCGCTCAACCAGCAAACAGAGGGAATGGCCCAACAGGGGGCAGCCCCCAATCAGCAGACGGATAATAATCTAGATGGACCTAGACTCGGGGGCAGAGCACCAGGAAATGCTGGACCAATCCATGGAGGGATACCAGATGACGCCGTGCAACCCAACACTAACAGGAGTGCAGGAGTATGAGATGAGGAGTATGTGCCTGAATTTCCTCATGAACTCGGGGGGAAGACCGGAGGCAACGGACAAGGATTACAGCTTGGCGACAACGTCAGATTAGCAGAAATGGTCAGAGGGGCTATGAGAGGTGGATTGGTAAATAGAGACTTGGAGGATGTGAATAGGAGTCCCTTTACTCCTACAATCAGGCGAGCTAGGAATCCACCGGACTTTAAGCTACCAATGTTGGATATGTATGATGGGAGAACGGATCCCATCGTTCACCTGTCATGGTACATGAGGCATAAGGAGGTACTGGGGGCATCGGACGAGGTCATGGCTCGATGCTTTCCATTGTTTTTGACGGATATCGCAACTATATGGTTCAGACAGTTGGAGAGTGATTCTACCGGCACAAGGACGGAGCTGATTGAAAATTTTATGAGACAGTTTCGAGTCCATATAGTCAGACCCAAGAACGTAATGACCTTGACATCGATGAAGCAATTGAAGGGAGAGTCACTCAGGAACTTCTTAACTAGATTTAATGCAGCAGCAGCCTCAGTGGATCAACCCGATCCGTCAATGGTTTTGATGGAAGCGGTCTCAGGAATCGTAGATAATTCGGATTTCAAGATATCATTAGACTCACCGAGGGACCTTGGGGAGTTCAACCATGAGGCGGAAAGTTTCCTGAGATAAGAGGATGCGCAGGTTGAGAGAGAGGGGAGAGAGGCTGAGGCTTATGCAGTGAAGGGTGCAGGTCCATCCTGGGAGGATCCGAGTAAAGACGATAAAGGAAAAAGGAGAACAAATGGCAACGGTGGCACTTCGAAGAGGCCTCGAAGGGAGTCAAAGTTTCCTTCTTACACGGATTTAACTGAGACTCTAGAAAGGATTTACTTGGACACTCGGGGGTGACTCCAATATCAAAGGCCGGCAAAGAGAGAGCCTTCTGAATACGAGCCGGCATTGAGGAAGAATTGCCTATTCCATGAGCTGAATGGGCACAACACAAACGACTGCAGGCATTTGAGGGGTATCATTGAGGAGCATGTAAGGAATGGTCATCTATATGTCAGGAATCAAGTTGTGGTAGTGGGATAGGATCGATCACCGCCTACCTTGAACGGAGTTGGCACTAGACCTGGACAACGTCAGCTCATTATCAACCAAACAGGTTTATGGTTTTGAATAAGTAACAGAACTCAAAGTAATGCGGCTAGGTCACTTACACACGTACGGGATCGAGAACGGTCCCTAGGCATGCTCTGAGATGATGAAAAACCATACTACTTGAGTCTATGAAATCCTGCTTACTTTTTGTTTTTCTGCAAAATTTGGTTTTCTCTTTCGTACTTTGAACATTTACTTTTCTTTGGTATGGTTTTGGAGTTTGGATTTAACTCCCGGTTTGGTTGGTTTCTTGGTTTCCCATTTTGGTTTGGTGTTTGATTTTTGATATAGATTTCTGGTTTTCTAACTGGATTTGGATCACTGTATTAAAACAATTCAGGATTAGCGATTACTGTCCTAACCGGCGAGACGGGGCAGCGATCGCGAGTTACGAGTCCCTTCGTCGGAGAGCAATGGAATGGACGTGGACAGAATATAAACATCCTTGGTCGGAGTGCCGAGGCCGGTGAATATCAAAGCCCTTGGCCGAAGTGCCGAGGCCGGTGAATATCAAAGTCCTTGGCCGGAGAGCCAAGGCCACTGAATCTCAAAGTCCTTGGCCGGAGTGCCAAGGCCAGTGAATATCAAAGTCCTTGGCCGGAGTGCCGAGGCCGCTGAATATCAAAGTCCTTGCCTGGAGTGCCGAGGCCGATGAATATCAAAGTCCTTAGAGTGTCGAGGCCGGTGAATATCAAAGTCCTTGGCCGGAGTGTCGAGGCCGGTGAAGATCAAAGTCTTTGGCCGGAGTGCCGAGGCCGGTGAATGAAAAATTCCTTGGCCAGCGTGCTGAGGTCAAAGAACATAAAAGCCCTTGACAGGAAGGTCAAGGCTGGAACAGGACAACACGACCCGAGAAGGTCTATAAATTCAAGGTTAAACCCAAAGAGGTCAAGGATTTGATAATATGGCTACGAAAGGGTATGGACTTTGGATATCGAATTTGAGGAAATTCAAAACACACCTTCCAATAGCAAGGCATGTTTTGGAGGGCAAGTGCTAACCCGCCTTTTTACAAGGCCACGGACAGGTAGAGTTAACTAAAACAAGTTTACGACTATCGAGGCTGAAGTATGATGGATTCAGTTTAAATGGATGATGGTCACTTGGATAGATGATGGGACGTTCGGCATGATAGGTCGTTCGGCATATTGGGTCGTTCGGCATGATGGGTCGTTCGGCATGATGGGTCATTCGGCATGTTGGGTCGTTCGGCATGATGGGTCGTTCGGCGTGATGGGTCGTTCGGCATGTTGGGTCGTTCGGGTGATGGGTCGTTTGGCATCAAGTGTGGCTCTGCATTAGGGAGAGACCGGTGTGGCTCGGCATGGTAGAGGTACATGGCTCGGTGGAAGGCCTTGATGGGCCTATACCATTCAAAAATCCCAACAACTCAAGATTTGTCTATAAATACAGCCTTTGGAGGTTCAGAAAAGGGATCTTCTTTTCTGCTTTCTGACTTTGTATTTTCTAAGACTAAGGCTAGTCTACCATTTCGTAACTGCAATCAATTATTAGGGCAATAAAAAGGAAATTACTGGAGTGGACGTAGGCCGGAGTTAGCCGAACCACTATAAATTCTGTGTCTTTACCGTTTTTATTTTAATTCCTGTTATTCTTTATATTTATATCCTCTACATACAATCTATATGTTATCTGTGACTGTGATTTGGTGCTTTCATCTAGATTTGGGTGTTAGTGACTAATTTTGGCACTAACACTTACCTGCGATTATCATAGAGTTATTATAAACAATTTTAAATTTAAAAAGATGTGGCTTTTGGAATCTAACTTCATGAACCTAGTTAAAGATAAATGGGATTCTTTGAGTTTCCATAATTTCAAAAATAGGGAAAATTTTGCAAAAGATTTTGTTTCTAAACTTAGGGATCTTAGGATTTTTCTTAAATATTGGAACAAAAATGTTTTTGGTAATATAAAAATCAAAAAAGATAATATTCTTAATGAAATGCTTAAAATTAATAAGATTGAAGAATCTAGATCTCTAAATCTAGGTGAATGTAATGTTCTTTCTAATTTAAAAGATGAAGTAAATAGCATTTTAGAAAAGGAGGAGGTTATGTGGAAAAAGCGATCTAGAATTCAATGTATCAATGAAGTGATAATGATACTAAATTTTTTCATAATATAGCTAATGGTAGAAAATGTAGTAATACAATCAACTCTATATTTGTTAATAACATGGAGTTAGTTGATCAAAGAGAACTTAACAAGGCTTTTACAGACTATTATAAGAATATTTTTGGTTCTAAAATCAAACATAGGATCAATGTTAGATGGGTAGATTTGTATCCATCTGATTCCTTTGTTGATTTATCAGAGTTAGATAGTCCTTTTACTGAAGATGAAATTAGAAAAGCAATTAATGACATGTCAAGTGATAAATCCCCAAGTCCTGATGGGTTTCCTATTTTATTTTATAACACTTTTTGGGACGTTTTAAAATTTGGCTTGGTTAATATGTTTAATGATTTTTATATTGGTAATTTGCAATTAGGAAGATTTAATTTCGCAAATGTTATTTTGTTACAGAAAAAAGTACGAGCTAAAAACTTAATTTTAGACCTATTTCTTTGATTAACTACTTAGTTAAAATCATTTCTAAAGTTCTAGCTAATAGACTTAGTAAAAGAATGAACGATTTAATTGATTGTTCACAATCGGCTTTTATTAAAGGGAGAAATATCACCGATGGAGTGGCAGTTGTTCAAGAATATATTAATTACTGTTGTAAGAATAATATAACTTGTGCAATTTTAAAACTTGATTTTGCTAAAGCTTTTGATTCGGTGTATTGGGATTTTCTTATAGATATTTTTCATGCTAGAGGTTTTGTTCATAAATATATCAGTTGGATTTTGACTTTGCTTAGGAATAGAAACTCTAGTATTATGGTTAATGATATTTTAGGTAATAGAATTCAATCTAAGAGAGGTTTAAGGCAAGGAGATCCCTTATCGCCTTTATTATTTAATTTAGCTGCTGATGTTTTTACTAAAATTATTAAGAGAGCATTGGATAATAAATCACTTGGACGTGTAGGCAATGACATATCGCGTAATGGTATATCGGTTCTTCAATTTGCTGACGATACCTTGCTTTTTTCTTCCCATCTTCCTAGTCACATTATTATCCTTAAGTTTATCCTTTACAGTTTTGAACTTTTATCTGGTTTAAAAATAAATTTTGACAAAAGTTCCGTGTTAGTTTTAAATGATTTTGAAAGAGTTGAAAAATTAGTTGCTAATACTCTTAATTGCAAAACTATGAGCTTTCCTTTTGACAGCCTTGATTTTGTGATTCGACCCAGCAAACTCAAACATGATGAATGGATTATTATCATTGATAAAATTAAAAATAAGATTTCTAACTGGAATGGGAGATTTTTGTCAAGAGCAGGTAGACTATTTTAATAAATTCGGTTTTGTCAGCCCTTTCAATTTATTGGATATCCATGCATCTGTTTCCATATTGGGTTATTGATAAAATTAGAAGAGATCTCTTATGGAGTGGGGAAAATTATAATAATAATATAAAATGTCTAGTAAATTGGTAAACCGTCTGTAAGGCCAAAAAGGAAGGTGGTTTAGGAGTTATTAATTTGCGTAATATAAATTTGTCTCTATTAGGTAAATGGCTTTGGAAGTTTAAAGATATAAATGATAACGCTATTTGGAAAGAGATCATTTCTAAATATTACTATAACGGTAATAACAATTTATATCAAATTGCCTACCCATATACCCAAAATTTATCTAATTTTTGGATTTTTTTTAATATGTCATGAAATTTTTAACTTAGGAATTAATATGATGGTACATTCGAGTAATAGTACTTCTTTTTGGCACGACCATTGGATTTCGATCTTACCTCTAAAGTTAGAATTTAAGGTGCTGTATGAAATTTGTAACTTTAAGAATGCTTTAATCAATGAAGTTTATTCTCCTGAAAATGATCCTCCTTGGAATTTTAGTTTTAATATAATTTTAGTAGGTTCAACACTTAGGCAACTTTCTTTGCATTATGCAAGATTAAATCTTTATAATATTGATAATGATAATGATTTTATTAGTTGGGATAGGATAAGAGTAAGAAATATAGTTCTAATTCTTTCTATAGATTTATTAGTTTTTCGGGTACAATAAACAACTCATTTAAATATATGTGGAAATCTAATGCTCCTCCTAAATTCAAAATTCACATGTGGTTAATACTTTATGGAAAACTTAATATAATAGAATTTTTGAAGAGAAAAAACATTCAAAATGATAATATATGTTATTTTTGTAATCTGCATCTTGAGGACATTAACCATATATATTATGATTGTTTGGATTCTAATTACATCGTAATTAATACTCTTAAAATTTTTAACTTTAATATTATAACTAAAATTTCGGATTGTGAATTCTACTGGAATAATTATTGATTCAAGTTCAAAAAGAATATTAGATTTTTACTTGATACTTTATTCATTATTATTAGTTGGTTTATTTGGTTTGAAAGAAATCAAAGAATTTATAATAATAATAATAATAGTCATTTTAACAAATTGATTTTTACAATTTCTTCTTTTTGTTTTAATTGGATTTCTAACCTTAAATATAAATTAGCTAAAAATATCCTTTTCAAACCATATCTTAACATGGTTAGTCTTAATATTAATTTTTTTAAACACAACAATAATTTTTTTTAACATTAATAATAGTAGTATTAATATTTTCTCAAATTCATATGATGATTTCACTTTTAATCATAACTTACTTATGATTAAAGGTACATAAGATTGATTTGTCTTAATTTTTGTACCAATCTTTGTTTGGTATTAGTTTACAGGTAATTCATTTCCTTTACTATTGTCCAGATAGTCTTATTTAGGTTTTTATTTCCTTCCTAGTAAATACATATGTATGTATATTTATTATATAAATATACATATATATGTATCATTCTAATTTTTTCCTTAGTCATATTTCATATACATGTATGGGAGATAGGATATCAGGTTCTTTTTGCAGGTACTCATGTCCTTAGATTGCTGGATATCAAATTGTAGTGAGGTCATCAGAGCAGAGTTTCTTCATCCAAGACTACTAGCAGTTATCTCATCAGATATAGGATACTGCTATCTTCGTTATGGAGTATTATTTTTAGGAGGATCTATTCTTCGGTTTAGCATTCCTTCCTCTTGTTCAGGGCCTCAAAGCGGTCTTTATATTCAGCAAATCCACTTCAGAGAGCATGCTTATTCACCCTTTCTGTTTCAGATGTTTGGAGCTTCCTTATTAGTTTGTGAAGTCTTCCATTATTTATTTTCTTTAGTTTTTTAGGTACTTCTGACACCTTAATATCGGGCGGTGGCCATGCCGGAGCTCGATATTGGGGTGCGATGGGTGGTGGCCTTTTCGGAACTCATCTTAGGAGTACTTGAGATTTGATAGATGTATTTTGTTTTTGTTACCTGCCAGGCATATTGGCAGCATCTTATGTATGTGATATATATATTCACATGTGTGCTCTCCTCTATTCGTAGAGGATCACACATTTTTCTCAAAAAAAATATGTCGTTTTTAAAAGATAACTGTGAATTTTCGATCAAAATAAAAATATGATTTCTAAAGGAATTAGTGAAAAAAGATTTACATTTTAAATATGAAAGTCAATCACAATATAGATATGTGCTTAACAGCCAAAGATAATGATCCATGGCTAGAGCATAAAAGATTATTCCATACTAATTTTAAATCTATTAGTAAATCATCTAAAAATAATCTAGTAAAAGGTCTTCCAAAATTGAATTACAAAGTAAATAATATTTGTGATGCATATCAATTAGAAAAACTAACTAAAACATCTTTTAAATCCAAAAAGATCATTTCTACATTACAACCTATTGAACTACTACATTTGGATCTATCTGCTCCTACTCAAATCCAATCTACAAAGCATAATATATATGTTTTCACAATTATTGATGATTTTTCATGACATCCATGGACATTATTTTTGAAAAGCAAAAGTGATCATATTAGAAGTGATCGTGGTGGCGAATTTGAAAATGATCTTTATGAAAAAGATTGTAACAAAAAGGGTATTAGTAATAATTTCTCATTTCCTAGTACTCCGCAACAAAATGGAGCGGTGGAAAGAAAAAGTCGGACTTTATAGGAATGTACTAGGACGTTGCTTAGTGGAGTCAGCTACCAATACATTTCTGGGCAGAAGCCGTGTCTACTGCATGCTACGCCTAAATTGTGCCACTATTCGACCATTAACTAAACATACACCATATGAACTTTTTAATAGTAGAAAACCTAATATATCATGTTTACGAATTTTTGGTCAAAATGCTTTATATTGAATAGAAAGGATAAACTAGGAAAATTCGATCCAAAATCTAATGAAGGAATATTTATCGGATATTTGGAACAAAGCAAAGCATATAAAATATACAATAGACGTGAAAAAATTATAAAAGAAACATTAAATGTATCATTTGATGAAAATTTAAAAAATTACAAAAATAATGAGAAGATGTTATAGAGCAACAAGTTACACAAAATTCACCTCAAAACATTGCACCTTAAAATGAAGATCAAATCACAGAAAATCCTATTAAAAATGAATTTAGAACTCCACTACATATTTTAACAGATCATCCGATTGAAAATATTAATGATCATTAAATATGAATGTAAGAACCAGACATCAATTAAATCAAATAGGTCATATTGCTTTTATATCTAATACGTAACTTGAAAATCCTAAAGAAGCTTCAACAGATGAATATTTAATTTTAGCTATGCAAGAAGAATTAAATCAATTTGAACGATATGATATTTGAGAATTGGTTCCAAGGCCAAATGGTCAAATAGTCATAGGTATAAAATGGATTTACAAAAATAAAGCTGATGAGAATGGAAATGTAACTCGAAATAAGGCCAGATTAGTTGCATAAGGATATAATCAAGAAGAGGGGATAGACTATGAAGAAACTTTTGCTTCGGTTGCAAGACTTGAAGAAATACGAAATGTGTAAGCTTACTCATGTTATCTTAACTTTAAACTTTATCAAATGGACATAACAAGTGCATTATTAAATGGTTTTATTAAAGAAAATATTTTTGTAGAACAACCGCCTCTTTTCAAACATGAAAAATTTCTTGATCATGCTAAAGCTTAAGAAAGCACTTTACGGCTCAAAACAAGAACCTCATGCTTGGTATGAATGACAAAAAGGCTATCTTATAGATTCGGGATTTGAAACTGGAAAATTTGGTCAAACACTTTTTATTAAAAAAGATAAGGAAGATTATTAACTATACAGATCTATGTAGATGACAATATATTCGGATCGACAAATGAAAATTTATACGACGAGTTTCCTAAAATAATGACAAATGAATTTGAGATGTCTCACATGGGGGAACTCTTATATTCCCCTAGTTTATAAATAAAACAACTAAGCAATGATATTTTTATTAATCACGAAAAATATTGTACCAATTAAATAAAATGTTTTGGAACGGAAAATACATCTCGTAAACCAACACCTATGTGCACTACAGTTCATCTTGATAAAGATGAAAATTGTAAAAATATGGATCAAAAGTTATATCGAAGTATGATTGGATCTCTACTATTTTTAACCGCTAGTCGTCCCAATATCATGATGAGCGTCTGTCTATGTGCACGATTTCAAGCAATCCCAAAGAACCACATTTGCGATGCGTGAAACAAATTTTGTGGTACTTAAGCAACACTATAGACTATGGTCTCTTCTATCCAAAAGAATGTCCATTCGAACTCGTGTCATACAACGACGCCGATTTCGGAGGATGTCGAATGGACAAGAAAAGTACGAGCGGTACTTGCTACTTCATCAGCCAGTCTCTAGTATCATGGTTTAGTAAAAAGCAAAATTGTGTTTCACTATCGACGTGTGAAGCGGAATACATATCTGCTGCTTTCGCGTGTGCGCAAGTGATTTACATGCAACAAACTCTTCGTGGCTACGGGATATATGTTATTAAATCTCCAATTTACTATGATAATGCAAGTGCTATTAACCTATCAAACAACCCAATAAACCTCTCCCATACCAGATATATTGATATTCGTCATCACTTCCTACGTGATAACATAGAAAAAAACATAATATCGGTTGAGTTTCCTTCTTTCGAAAATCAAATCGCAAACATTTTCACCAACCACTAAATGAAAATTCATTTATTAAACTAAGACGTGAACTTCGTATTGTATCGCTACATGATTTATAGTAAAATAAAATTATATGTTAAAAAAATTCCCATAAATCCCATATCCATTAATAATTTGTATGGACATTAACTTAAATATATACTATCCACTAAAAATATTAGAAAACATAAACTTAGGAAACTAAAAAAATCCTACAAAATAGGAAATATTCTCAATTTATAATTTACAGATCAAATTTAACAAATGCATACTATATATAAATAACGGTTCCATTTTAAATAAACTCATGTAACATATCATAAATAAATTTCCAAATGGATTCAGACTATGATTCAACTTAGTTCGAAATCAATTATAGTTCACCTCTTCTAAAAGTAATCATTCAAACAAAACAACTTCATTATGACATAAATCATCTTCAATTGATATCATCATATCACACTGGCGATTCTCCAAAGGGTAAGAAAGTAAAACTGGTCAATCAATCTTGAATCATCATCCAATACCAAAATTGATGAGATTTTTCACTATCAACAAGAAATGATGGGAGTATAGAAGGAGATGTATTACGAGCAAAAAAGACAAGGAGCACATCTAAATTTCCTAGAAAGAGGTGTTTTGGCAATTTGCACACATTCTCTAACAAAAAATAGCATACGAAAAAATTCTCCTCGACTAACGGAGACACCAGTACATAAATACAATTCATCTCCAAGAAATTCATGGGAACAAGGACCATCAAACAATGATTGGAATCACACTCCAATTCGTAAAAGCATATGGTCTCCATTCAAACCTCTGAATTAGCACAAAAAGAGTGAACCTAGTGCATTGGAACACTTCCCTACCGATGAATCCAGCCAAAGGAAGACAAATGAAGAATCTTCCTTATCAATCTTTAAATTTTAATATATATATACACACACACACACACATACATACATATATATATTATTTATTCTAATAATATAAATAATATTTTACTAAATCAATGAAATTATTTTCACACTTTGTTAGGGATAATAAAATATAAAAAGAAAAATTAAGTTTGTGCACTTAAATGTGCATATCAAGAAATTGCAGCATATCAGACATCTGCATAAAAATTTCAGACGTTAGGAATGCTGTTAATAATAAAATTTTCTATTTTCTTCTAGACCAGAGTCTGAATTAAAACTTCCAAATGTCTAAAAATAGTTAAATTTGTTCCACCGCTCTCTTTTTTGAAACATGCCTCTAATAGACATCCGATCATTCTAAGCCAAACGTCCGGAGGGATATGTAAAATTCGAAAATTATATACTTAAACCTATTTTTTTTAAATACCCCATCATAAATAACCCTATCTCTTCATTATAAACCACTCTCCTAGAGTTTTCATGGTTTAACCCCTTTCAAACACTACTTTTCAAAATCAAAATTTCCCGATCTAAATTTCTACAGCAAAATGATTCCAAACAAAAGAAAGAACAAAAATGTTGGACCTTCACATGCTCTCCCTCCTAATACAATATCTATAATTGAAGATCAACTAGAAGCTTGGCTATATCATGAACAAAGAGCTATGGCTAGATTCAAGCATCTATCACAGTTGAAGGCTTTCCATGGTATTTTTCATGATCTCTATAAATATCATCAATATAATCTATTATCTTTTACGGATCAGGCTCAAATAACTAATTTGATAGATTATAGAGATAATCAAGTTCAAATTTGTAATCTAGCATCCTTGTCTTCTTAGCCAACATAAATAATCCTACTATTAGACTACATCGAGATAAAGGCGCTCTTTGGACTGTTGTTTTTAGAACCGTTCTCATTATTAAATTTTGTGACATAGTTCAAATTCTTAAAAAATTTCATGATGGTGTTGATTTGGACGATGTACAATTTGTAAAATCTTGTGATCCAATTTCACATCACTTATGGGATGACGATAAAACCAAATTCAAATCCATCAATCTTCACCTTACACCTGGCTGCCTTTACGAATGTTGATAAAAACTATATTTCCAAGACAAGGTAGTCACAAAGTTATCTATAATAATGAATTTAAACTATTATATGATATTTCTGGTAGCATCGAAGTAGATTGGGCACAATTTATTTTCGATGAGCTATGAACATATTTTAATATTAAAAAACAAACCTTGGTCTACACTCCTTACACCACTAGGGTACTAAATGCTTAAACATCTAAAGTCATGAAACTGATTCTAGCATAATTTCAATTGCCGAAAATATATTCTTTAGCTTAATGCACCTCCCGGAAAATAGCCCTAAATATCTCACTTTGGAGTTATACAATCAACAAAGAAAAGGGAAGGGTCCATTGATAGAAAAAAATAGAGAAATTGAGCATGATACGGAAGATGTTGTTGAAGAAGCACATTTAGAACCGCAAGAAGAAAGTGACAACGAATCCGTTAAAATTTTCAAGATTGATTACAAGTCCTACACAAATGAGAAGAAGCTTAAATCGAGTATCAATCTCTTTAAAAATTAAAAGAAACCTGAATGACAAATTTCCAAAGGATTTTCCTAAGTCTACTGCTATTTTGACCATATTGAAACAAGTGTTGGTCGAAATGACAATGAAATCCAAAATGTTAAAACAATTCTTCAAAGGATGTGGAAGAATTTCAGCGGATGATCACCACCACCATCACTAACCTGGGGTGATTGGCAAGGTAAAATTTTACATATTACTATTTCTCTTTCCTTTTACACCTTACAAACACATATTGCTCATATTCTACATTCATTATTTTAGTTAGCTCTTATGGAAACCAAGATTTCATTTCATGGATGGATTCTATGCAGTTTTTTGGACATCCTACATTGTCCAGTGGTGTTTTAATTTCATATTTTTCATGCTATCATTGTGTAAGTTCTATGTTTTAAACTTATGGTAAGACGTGTTGTGTACTGTTTATGTTCGTGATGAACTTTGTTAGGTTTATATCTTAAGTGGTGGAATTTTTTCTACTTACGGATTTGTTTGCTATCTAATGTTTGTATCTTATATATGCATCATAATATCATTTCATAAGCTATACATTCCTTTTTGTTAATGATAAAGGAAGTGAAAATCCAAGCATATTGAAAGGGGGAGTAATATTCACTGACTTGCTTTACATTTTTTATTTTTAAAATATATTGTTGTCATCATCAAAAGGGGAAGCATGTTAGATCTTGTGTTTTTCAGTTTCAATAAGACAACTACATATTTCCTCAACACACACACAAACGATCATTACATATGTAGGAAAATATAGGACATATGACAATCGACATCAAAATTGGGTTGAATTTGAAGAAATCGAATAAAATTCATATTTTATTTTTGTCAGTCTAGATTTTATGTCCAATCTCCAATTTGATGATTTCACACACGCACAAATATATTTTTGTAAAATTACCTTTGCAACATAATTATTTTATAATAACATTTTTTAAAGAAAAAGTCAAAATATTACTTTATAAAGAAAATACAGTATCTTAACAAAAATTGAACAAAACAGTCCAATATCAAACATCTGAAAGCATTAGCCCAGACGTCTGTTTGCATTTCATCTATACTAAAGTACAAATGAAACAAAATAATTCGTTTCTAGAGGTTTGGAACTTTTATCACATATGTCTATTTACGTTCAGTTTGAAAGAATATTTCAGTTCAACTCCAGACGTTTGAACTTTTCATATTAGACATCTAAATTGAATCTAGACGTCTAAGTTACCTTTTTTGTTCCCTTACTTTCTGTTTTTATATATTCTTCTAGACATCTGGGCACTTTTTCTCATATTTCTGGACCTGACGAACAGAAACAACTCTTCACAGAAATTTAAATTTTGAAGAGTCATCGTCATGCACAAGAGTTGCAAGTATTCAAATGGTTGAAACTACTGATTAAGGACCTTTTAAAACTATAAATAGAATTGAGGTTTCACTTTATATTCACCCAGTATACTTTCTATCTTTCTGATCTATATTTACATGTGATTTACAAATACACTCAGCTATTTACTTCCTACAATTACATGTTCAAATCATCATCTCAAGGAGTTGGAAGGGTGTACTCAAATAGACTTATTTGTGTTGTCTAGAACACAATCAGTCGAGAAATTTACTACCATTTGTAGTTGAAGTCCGGTTGAATTTATTACTGGAACGAAGTCCTACACCGAAGCTCGAGCGTTTTGTAATATCGGTTCCTCCGGGTTAAGTGAGGACGTTTGTTAGTTAATTGCAGAAGGAGTTTGGGACTAGACATAAAATAGAAATAGAACTGGTGTAAAAATTTCTAATGCACTTTACTTGTCGCAATTTTTATGTTGTAAGTTTTATATAAGTTTTATTTAATAGATATAATCATATTACTCGATCCTTATAGACTTTAAGAAATAAACTATTTGTTGAAATAAAATGACATTCGTTTGCTTCTATCTATGATTTTATAATAGTACATTACCAAACACACACACACACACACATATATATATGTGTGTGTGTGTGTATGTATGTATGTATGTATGTATGCGTGTGTGTTTTTATTATCATCAAACCAAAATCAAAATCCATTACGTTATATAATCTCCCTCTTTGATGATAATAAGCATGTATTAAGATTGTGTGCCTAGCAAAATGTGTTTGATGTGTTGTTATTAAGCTCCTCATATATAAATACTCCCACTGCACAGATGCATGCAATTAATAATTGAGAAAAAATTGATTGTCAAACTAATTGCAAAAACAACTATCGAAAAATTAAAACAACTCTTGATTATCAGTAGGTTATTACTCAACTACTAAAATCTCAACATCTCTTCCCTTTTTGTTATCATCAAAATAATAATAATAATTTAAATAGTGATGAATTTGTATTAAAACCATAAATCAAATAGAGCGAGGAATATATATTGTAAATTCCATTTAATCGAACAAAAATCATATATTCTATTTATTAGACGTAAAATCCACTTTAGAGTGACTATTAGATTATGGTTTAAAGGAAATTTGTGTAGTGATAGTGGTGTTGTATTTTTAATGAAGGAAAACTTTTTAAATTAATCTTTTAAATAATATACAAAAAATGTTAAGTACTTTCTAACCATACATAACTGTTAGGACTTTTAAATGAGGTTGGTGGTTGTGACGACCCACATTTCGGAAGGTTTAAATCAACAATAATCCACACATGTCCAATCCAACCAATCCAAAACATAGATAATCAATGGGGTTAATTCAAAAAAATAAGAAAAGAAGAAGAAAGTAGACATAGAATCTCGCAGCGGAATGACAAAATATAATAATCAAATAAAAAGTTCATGAAAATGTATATATTGTACATTTGACTATAATTTATAAAACATCTATCAGAGTTATACATATAATAGAATAATAGAATACAACAGTGCAGCAGAACATCAATGTGGTGAAATAATACTAGTAATATAATATATCAAATCTTCGTCTTCATCCTCTAGAAAATAATCTTCAATGCGCTGAAAACTCAGGGCTGACCCAAGTGTAATGAAAAGATAAAACACTGGAGTCAAGACTAAAATATCCTCATATGAGTCAAATCAATATCACCTAACATCAATGTAATAGCATCAAAGATGTTTATGGGATTTCACATCTCCTATCCAGTGTATAACGTGCATGCAATAACTCAAGAGATATTACGGGACTTTCCATCTCTTAAGGATCTGTCAAACTATTTATATATAGTAGAATACTTTATATATATAATTTCTAATCAGTAAAATAAATATTTTTCTTAGCGTTAAGGCTTTACATTAATCCCCCTTAAAGCGTTTTCAAGAATTATCGTTCAGTTTGCATATAACGCCCCAGGAGCACGTTGAGGGATAGCGATGCGCCATGATACGACAACACTAAACCAAAAACGTAGTAGTTTCGTATAGGGAAAAAAGTACGACAAGGCACATGAGGCAATGCCCAAGGTAGGATACTACCAGTTCGGATCGCAGGGCTGGTGGTAACGCATCGTTGCCACGATCGAACACTGCGTACATCCATCCCATTTTGAGTTGAAGGGAGGCTTCCCAAAATCAAGGTGCACCAATCGAAACCAACAACAAGAGTAACGGTATGGACCAAGTCCAAGAAGAAAATCGAAGAACGGATGTCCGCTAGGGGTAGCCAGCCCGCTTGGCCCCGTCAAGCCGTCCTGTTTTAGTCATTTCAAATTGGCACAAGTGTCAGGGTCTATGCATTATCGTTTTCTTTCTTAAAATCCAACAAATGTCGCCAAATCCAACCACTTCATTCTAGAGTCTCCTCTGCCTACGTAGTTATTAAAGTGGTTCCAATATTGACAAAGAGTACGTCAATAAGAGGCCTCGACCACTTTAACAATCAAACGACGTTTTACACACTGGTTGATACTTTCACGTTTCGAAAACAATGTTCATCAAAGTCAATTTCATTTCAAAATATCATCTTTTCTCAAAATAGGTCAATTTCACTCGAAGTATCATTTCACTCCAATATCTCAATTTCGCTCCTAAAATCATTTTGAATTTCCATTCAGGTTATAACTTCATTTTAACCCAATTCACATTTAAATCCACAATTTAAATATAAACATTCCAACCTTGAACGGTTTGAATTTTTAGAAAATAGTTTGAAATAATTTAAATAGTTTAAAGGTTAAAATAGTTTGATAAAATGGTTTAGATGTTAAAAATGGCTTGTATAGGAATGTTTGAAAATTCAAAATAATTTGATTATTTAAAAAAGATAGATTTTTAATAGTTTATATTAAAATAATTTATTTAAAAATAGTTTTAAAGTCATATTGATCGAATTTCAAATCTTTCAACTTCAAATCAATTCAAATCGACTATATTTCGGTTTCATTTTGAATTAACTTCAATTCCAATTCAAATCAATTTCAACTTTGATTTTCATTTTTAACTTCAAATTCGATTCAACAATTCAATTTTATGGTTTAAATTTCAATTTTAGTTTTAATTTTAAATCATTTCAGTTTATGTCAATTTCAAGTTCACTTTTAGAATATCGATTTAAATCATATAAATTAAACTTAACTTCGATGTCTGATTTAATGTTTAAATCTTTAAAATAATTCAATTCTGAATTCAAATACTGAGATATCCATTTAAATTAATTTTGCTTCGACTATTTCAAAGTTTGAATAAAAGTTTAAATCTTTCAAACAATTCAATTTCTATAATTTAAATCATATTTCAATTATAACTTCAAATTTCAAATTCGATTATTTAAACAATTCCTATTAACAAGTTCATTTTCAACATTCAAGCTCAAGTTCGAAAATAATTCTATTTCCACAAATTCGATTTTTATTTCTTAAAATCAAAGTCATTTTAAATAATTTCGAATCAAATTTTAAAATCATTTAATGTAACCAATCCAGTGTTCGTGTATAATTTTCTATCCTATGGCTAAGTGATCAGTTATTTCAATTTAATTCCAAAGATAGATATATATGTTTCAATCCAAAATAATTGTCATAGTCATATATTGTTTCAACCTATTTCTTAATTTATTCGAAATAATTCAATTAACAGTTTTATACACTATCAAATAATTTACAGGGTGATAGAGGATATGTAAAATAAACAACAGGAAATTATTGTTGAGGACAAAATTTCTCAACGTTTTAGCCTCAAGGACAAATCTTCAGTATTTTAGCCTGGATGACAAATTTCTTTAGGTATCAGTTTTTAGTTATTGATAGCAATTTTTAGATATCAGTTTGTAATTATTGGTAGCAGTTTTTGTGTATCAGTTTTTTTAGTTTGGTAGCAGTTTTGGAAGAATGTTAGTCCTTATGAATAATTTTGGAAGAATGTTTGTCCTTATGAATAATTTTGGGAGAATGTTTGTCCTTTTGGTTAAAATATTGAGGTCATATTCTTGAGGCTAAAAATATGCAAATTTTTGCCCTTCAAGTTAATTCCCCCAATAAACAATATCCAACCATCTAAAACATGGCATCCATCACAATCAATCATCTAAACAGTTAATATATCACAACAGTTGACCAATTACCAATAATCATAAATTTCACTAGCAATTTAATTCAAATTTCCATTTAAATGTTAACTCAAATTCCTAACATATAAGGTTCTATGTCAGTTAAGTTTACAAACAACAATCAATGAAATTAAGTCACCTCAGGATTTTAATTCAATAAACATAAAAATAATTTAGTCATTTATCAGCATTTAAAACACTCACCTTCATTCGAATCTGAAAATTTGAATGAAGCGAATAGAAACGAATTCACCTCTATAACGTAGAAGGCTCTGATATGAATCCAATGCAACAAACCACACTAGAATCCAATATCAAACGCAAAAGTTATATAATATATTAATATACAGTAATTAAAACCTAATAACAAAATAAAAAATTAAACCAAAAAAACACAACCTTCTTTCGTACGTGTACAGGCTGCTTCCCCTTCTCCTTGACTCTTGCTTAAACCATCAACGCGACCACGCACTTCGAGACGCGTGCCACCACTAATCACCAGGTGCCGATCTGAACCCACCACCACGATCGCCATCATGCACCTAGCTTCTGCCACGCTCGAGCACGCGTACGTGCATCCATCGTAGCCACGAAACCTAAAAACGACATAGCCCTAATTGCCTCGTTTCTAGCGATCTCACGATGCTTCGGCACAAACCATTCGTTGGATGTGTAGAGCTCGTTGAGCACTACATTTTCCCTTTGGAGTCGTGCGATTTCGATGAACAGATCGGAAGCTAATGAGGAGAGAAGGTGAGGGAGTATCGGTCATTAATCGTGAGAGATGCGGCCTGGAGATGGGTTAGGGTTTTGTTCACGAAAGTGAAAATAAATGTGTCCTTATATATAAATTTCCGAGCCAATCTATCCACGAACATTCCAAACTCCAAACAATCCGTGTCGCCTGACGTTTTATATGTTATACCCCCATTCCGAAGAGAATGGAACTAGTTTCGAGAGCCAATTCCATCGTATTCAAAAGATTTCTTTTCAAAATCAATTTATTTTAATTAAATTTCTTAAGTTAATTTCTACGTGTTTCAAGCTTACACGGCCAAATGATAAGTCTGATCGCTACGAAACATGAAATCCTAGATTAATTCACTATTATGAATTCGATTAGACTAGTTTCGTCGAAATCCAAGATAGTGCCAAAAATGGTTATTTTTTCTCGTTAATTAAAACAAGCAATTTCCCAAAAAAATATTTAATCGCCTTGAATTCAATTTTAAAAGAAAAAAATTTCATTTTTATTTAAGCAAAATTTTAATCAACTTTTGAAATAATTTTCATTCAGATTAAATTCCAAATTCAATTGTTTAAATAATTTCTAATATTAAATTTAAACAATTTAAATTATCCAATAAATCACATTAATAAACCATTGAACTTCAAATGAATTTTAGTGATCAATAATTATTTTATTTTCATCCAAATAATTCAATATTTGTTATTCAAATCAGCTATTGATTACAAACACACATAGAATTTCATTTCAATACTTGTTATTGTCAAAATCTTTGAAATTGTTTATTTAAATTTTTTTATTCAAGTTCATATTAAATAAACTACCTTAATAAATCATTAACTTTTTATTTCTAAACATTTTTATTCAATAATCAAATAAAATTTAATGATTTAAAAAGGTTAAAAATATGGGTCATTACAGTAGTTACTTAAAAAATAATGTCAAGCATTTTCTAACCATGCGGACTTTTAAATGAGGTTAGAAACTACTTGAATATCTATTCTACTCTTGTATACAAGTTCATCCATGCATAACCGTGAGGACTAAATGAGAATGGCACATATATAGAGATTAAAGCTATTCACTCAAGAATAAACATAAGGACTTTTAAATGAAGTGAATACTTTGGGATAGATTTATAAATTACATAAAAATATAATTCCTTATTTTTTGAAATACCAACTTCTGCACAATATATTAAATTTTGGCATATGGATTGCAAGAAGGATGATAGCGATAGAAATGATCATGGAATATGCACTAATTTTAAAAATATTATAAGACTTATTCAATTTTCATGAATTTTCAACATATGCTTCCTCTAGCTATGAAGTATAATTTAATCGTTACTCAACATTTTCTTAATAACTATTAATCATTTTTAATACATTTCAAAAGGTTCAAGAAGTCAACAACCATCTTTTCCAGAGTAAATCCGTTATCAAAGTAAACAAGAGTATTTTTCTCAAGATAAAAATATGAGTTATTTGAAAATTTTCTATATCCAAAGAAACTATAATAATCTATTTTTTGTAGGGGTTTTGTAAAACAACATCTTCCAATTTTAAAATCAGTTGAAACTAGAATCAAATGCAAATATGATCTCAAGTGAAGTGATGTCTGATACTGCTTGTATTTTGGTTGCCCAAAGTGACAAGCAATGGTTTGTTATTAAATAAGGAAACCGTGTACTACTCAATATCACTCGAATTGATTCACAAAATTTTCAACAAAGCTATTTATATCACACATAAGTAAAATTGTTTACATTTAACAAAAGCACGCACAACTAAAAATTCTCCACCCACTAATTTTCTAGTCATGAAGAAAGACAATGAAAGTTAATCATTATACCATAGCAATTGGCAATTCTAGTTTTGAAAATTAGTCCATTTTAAACCACTATTTGAAAGTTTTAAGTCCATAATTTGACTTAGCACAAAACATGAATGTTTTAGACATTCAAAATTTCTTCTCAATAAAATTGGTTTCAACTCAAGAAGATGAATTTCTGAAAGATATATCCAAAATACTACAACTTATTATCATAAATCGGAGATACTTTTCAAGTGATCTACTGAAATGATTGCTATTTTTCAAGACTTTACAAAATGAATGGGTAAAAACTCAAAACAGGAAATTGTATTGCTATCAGGTTTCTTTCTAGAACTTTAAGAATTTCAAAATTCAAAGTAAAGATGTTTAAGTTATGATGAATTACTACAGCTGTGTCAAGAAGTTCTGAAACATTTTTCAAACAATATTATGAATGATTTATATTTTTCACTGGATCAAGTTCAAATTCAAGAAAAACACACAAAATAAATTTTATATAATTTTCTGTCTATTTCCCAGAACATCTTGAATTTTTTAAATCGGAGCTAAGGAGCCTAATATATGGTAATTGTACTATAGCAGTGTCAATAAAAAAATAGAATTAACAATAAAGAAAGAAAATAGGGTTTAGTGATCATACCTTCACTTACTTTCGATGTCAGGTTCTGGTTCAACATTATTCTACAAAGCATGTAGGTCTTCATCTCATTTTTCTAGGCTAAGGAACTCAACAACTGTCTCTAATACAAATAGTATCAAGCAAGTACTATCACGGGCTCCATGGCGTTGCTCAAAAGAATACACATAGACTCTATATACGCATATAATGCAAGATAGATCCATCTAGCTCATCCTCCGAGCAGCTACCGTGTCACTTAGACCTGTTATTAAGTTTACTTGTTTAAGAGTACCCAAGATAATAAGAAGCAAAACATAAAACCTTAGGTCAGATAACAGCGTGGGGTGAATGGAAAATGAGTCTAAAATACTAAATAGGAAAATATGGTAAGGAACAATAGTACACAAACCATACCTGACCTGCCCTTGCAACCAAAGAGTTAGCATATAACATTATAATATGCTACTCTACGTTATCATAAAGATATATCAAAAACCAAATAAGGATATCAGTCTTCCAGGTATTCCTATCTCCAATACCTACTTCCCCTATTACCTACGACTACGAGTGATAGCATACTAAAGAGAACAATCATAGCATCCATCAAACAATCATAACTATCACTCCATGTGCTTAGAATATATGATAACTTGTATAGCCCCCGAGCCAGAGACTAATGGAAGTCTCGGTTCTCTATTTTACTCGCATATCTCTTGGTCCCAAATTGGATAGGTGTCTCATAGGCCAAAGCTAGACAATAGACCCAAAGCTATAGGTCCAGGGTATACGTACCCCTTCACTGACCCATGGGCAACCCCACTTACAATACCCCTACTTCGAGTACAATTGAAAACTCTCCGAGTCATCAATGATTCCATAGCACATATACCAGAGACCATCGTTGCACCCTTTTGGATACCGAGCTCTTCCTGCTCAATCCAGTTTAAATTATTCATAAGGAACCCTTCCACATTCCCCAATCATATGGCTTACCCTTTTGCGAGCCGCCATCTTTGGAACCTATTCCCAACACGAGCCAACATCTGAAGGCCAAAGCTTTTCATCATGTTGTTATATCAACATCCAACCTAATACGAACGAGCCAATACCTCCAACATGATCTACAAGACCTTTACTTCACCTCTCAGAAGTTTCATCCTATTTGGACCTCAGCCTAAAACTCAGCATCGACCTCTGAACTCGGCCCCGACCTCTCTACTTAGCTAATCTATGGTTAAGTTTTCTACCACTCCTTCATTGCTTCTAATACTCCACGCCCAGATGCTTTGATCCCAACTTCTCTATACAAGTCAAGTCGTCGTAGAACAAGTCCTCTCTTTAAAGCAACCTACTTCATATTCTAGAAACAAGTCATCATAGCCTCCAACACTTAGCTAATCACCTATACATCACCTTAGGTGGCCTCTACTATCACACTCTTGCTTCCTTAAAAAACCACCAACTTGTTGGATAAACCCACAAAATTCGGTACGACCTCTCATGTTAGTGCCGAATTCTGTGCTTAGAAAATTTGGATCTAAAACTTGAATCCTAAGTTCCTCTCATACTCCAAAGCTTCCCTTCTAAGTTTCGTCCAATTCTGACCAATTTTTTCCTTTTTTTTTGCTCCATTCTCCGACCTAACTTTCTATGCAATCATAGCACCAACAAATAACATCAAATCATGTCATCCAACATAGAATAACAAGCAGTCTCATTCAATCAAACATGCAATCCATCAATATAAGACAAACAAGTCAATTTCTAATATTGATCTACATATAGCATAAATATTTGAGCATGAGCAAGGGTGATTCTAGCCAATCTAGATCATATACATAGTTTAACATATAATTAAAGTGAGAAAAGTTTTTATGGCCAAAAAACGATTTAAAACATGTTAAATCCTATGATTATACCATATAAACATGCATAGTATAGTGAGAAGGCATAAACCACTCACCAATTACAAAGTTCAACCAACACGAATGTAAATCCAATTCGGACTGCAAGGGAATGAACTTCATCAAGCAAATCGATGATCTCTACCTTTAAGTTTGATTTAAAGAGCAATTTGGGTGATTTTGGACGGCTATTAGGGTTTAGACCTGATTTAGAATGAGAGGGTAATTTTCAAACTTGACTCTCTAGCCCTCTATTTAAACTATTCTCTATTTAGACTAATGGGCCCGTTAATCGGCTTAGTTAATTACACACTAAATATGATCAATGGCTTTAAAATCTTAAAATAGGCATAACTTTCTAACCATAAGTCTGTTTTCAATTATGATTACTCTACGGAATAGGAAACTGTCATCCTAAAGCAATAGAACTAATTTGACATCCTAATTCGACTCCTATCAAAATTTATAGCCCAAACAAGATTTTCACGGTCAAAATGGTCATACTGAAATTTGGGAAAAGTCATAGGTGTTTAAAATGTCCCTAAGAATCATCCCAAAATTATAGAATTATACGACCTCATACAAATAAAATAGAAGTATTTTATGATCCTTTGATATGTAAAATATGGGTCGTTACATTCTCCGCCCTTTACGAGTTTCACCCCCAAAATCCCCAAACAAGCCAAATTATAAGCAATCTTGGTCATCCCACATGCCTACCAAAAATAAGCAACCATCACACACATTAAACAAATAGCCATGCAATCAATAGTGTGGGTGACCTATTTTAGCATGTGGAATACTAACTTATCAAATATAGTATACAATGACAAGAGTAAATACTATAAACGATGGGCCTTGCCATATAGAGTGCTCCAGATAAGAAGTCCTCGTGCTCTCTTTCATCTTCCACATACAATCATTCTCACTTCTACTCCATTGTATCTTAACTAGCTTCACCGTTTTTCTCCTAAATTGTTTCATATTGTACCTAACAATACGAAACAACCTAGGAGATATACAAACTTCTACTTCTACCTCAACATCTTTTAGCGATCCGGTGTGATCTTCATGCTTGATTCATGCACAAACTTCCACAGATAAGAGACATGAAAAACGTTGTGCACGCTTACAATCTTCTGAGGTAAGTTGACCTTATATGCTAGCTTCTTGATTTCTCAACTATCGAAAAAGGTCCTTCTTATCTTGGTGCCAACTTCCCCTTTCTCCCAAATCGAACTACATTCTTTAGAGCAAAAACCATTACAAATACCATATCTCTGACAGAAAACTCTAAATCTCTTCGTCTCATATCAGCATAGCTTTTTGTCGATCCTAAGTAGCTTTCATTCATTGTCAAATGACTTCAATCTTCTCCGAAGTCTCTCTAACCATATCTGGCCCAAGATTCAGTTCTCGTCCGCTTTCCACCAACAAAAAGGAGTTTTACATGGTCGCCCATACAATGCTTCATATAGAGCCATACCAATACTCAACTAATAACTATTATTGTATGCAAACTCCACTAAATGCAAATGATTATCCCATGATCCACCAAAGTCTATATTGCATGCTCGTAAGAGATCTTCCAATATATGATTTACTATTTCGGTCTGCCCATCCATTTGCGGTGATAGGTTGTACTAAGATGAAGATCCTTCGCTAACGCCTCTTATAAGATCTTCCAAAATCTTCTAGTGAATAACTTGTCTTGGTCGCTCACAATGCTCTATGGCACAATGTGCAATTGTACTATCTATTTTACGCACAACACTGCCAACTTTGATGTCGTTCTACTTGAATTGACAGGTATAAACTTTGCACTCTTCGTCAACTGATCTACTATGATCAAATGCCATCATACTCTGCTCAATTCCTCGACGGTCCATCTATAAAATCTGTAACATCTCTTATCTTGAGGCCCGAAGCTAAGCGCTACAGATGTTGCGGTCATTCATAGTACTGAATTTCGGTTACAAATTACGGTAATGTTAATAGTATCCATAATATCAGAAGCACATGAATATGAAATGAAGTCATCCCAGATGAAATACAACTTTTCTGATTGCATTTCAAAACAATATTTCACATTCAGATCACATAATCCAATAATCGATTCCCGTATTTTGACCAAATATAATTATTACAAAATATGCCAAGAGCGACATATGAAGATGCCCCTTTGGAAGATCAGAGTACTAAATAGGCAAAACTATCTTAATACATCACAACGGAAATAAAACTAAATAGCATCTCCTAAATAGCTAAATCTGCCTCCTACACGTCTTCGGAAGCTTTATTCTTCGCCTACTAAACCTGAAATACTTTAACTCTCAATCTACTCAAATTAATTTTAAGCACCCGAGAGTTTAAGGAAAAAACATAAACTTCGAGTCAAACATAAAACATGGTGTGAATAATACTATTACATCTTGATTTACTGATATTAAGTGAGACCACACCACTTAGTAGAACGGGTTTCCCGTCAATAATATCCCTTTAAAACAATCTTTTTGCAAACCAAAATCCTGCAATCAAACTGAATATAATAATAATAGCAATATCATACATGCATATAAAACAGATAATAAATGGACCATTTTCCTGAAAAATATAGTTTAGTTTGGCTGACTACTAACTATTGGCTGACTCGGGCTTGCCAGACAAAATGAATAACCTAACATCTGTTAGACAAACTTCAGGACGGTATGTCCTTACCTTACTTCTCCAAGGGTCATTTGAGCCTAATGGTTTTGTGGGCTCACCAAAAACCTATCCACCTTCCCTGTATATATGTATTCCTTTCTATCTGTAACATCGTTTAAGTCTTATATCTAACTAAGCCCTACACAAAGAAATTTTGGACTAAATTAGCTAGAGACTATAGCTAATGTATAGGACGCGACCCTATACTAGTCCCATCTGGTATTCTAATATCTGAGTTATTTACTTAGGGTTAACTACCTTTTAAATTTTAATTTAAAACCTTTTCAAATTAATATACCCCTTTAAATCATACTTAAACTAGGAAAATATACTCTATGCTTTACTCAAAGCTATTTGCCATGATATATATACTTTACACAAACATTGTTGATGAAAATATTCAAAACCTTTATTCAAACCTTTAAACAATCTCTTTCAAAACCATTGAAAGTACCCCTTTTGAAACCATTAAAGTTACCCATTTCAATACAAGTAACTAATTTACTTTATAACATTATGCCAAAAGTAAAAAATGTACCTTTCGAAACCATTTACAACTGACCTTTCGAAAACATTGAAAGCATCCTTTTGAAATAAAACCTCGGATATCCTTTTTTCAAAGCACTTTAAATATGCCTTTCGATGCACTGGAAACCATCCATTTAAACAGTAAGGTAAACTTTTCGAAACATTATGGAACCACCCTTCAAAACATTGTTACCCTTCAAAGCATTAAGATATTCTCATAAATCAATAAATTTAAAAGCATTGGTTTCAAGCAAAAGTATGTGGAACATAGTTTCAAAACCTTTAAAACTATTCCTTTCGAAGCCTTTGGGTTTAACTTTCAAAAGCTCAAAAAGGGTCTTATAATTGCTAAGTTTAAAGCAACTCTTTCGAAAGCAATTTCCTAAGTAAAGGAAATGGACGGTGATTAAACCAACCCCTTCGAAAGCATTGGAGAAGCGGCTCGGGGTTTAAATCGAAAGAACTTTTTCAAAGCCATTTCTTCGAAAGGTAGGACGCGGCGGTAGAGGTTTCGATCCCTTCGAAAGCATTTTCTTACAACAAAGATGGAAAACTCTTTCGAAAGCACTTTTTTTAAAACATATGACCAAGTCAAAAGCTATCTCATTTGAAAGCATTTTCTTACAACAAGGGTGGAAAACTCTTTTGAAAGCACTTTTTTTAAAACACATGACCAAGTCGAAAGCTATCTCATTCGAAAGCATTCTTTTCGAAAGCAAAGCAAGCAGCATTTTCCTTTGAGAGCAAAACAAGGTCCCTTCCCCTTTGAAAGCCCTATTTTGACTATATACCTTTCGGCTATCTCCGATCCACCACGTACCAAGTCCATGATACCCCTTCAAAAGCATTGGAGAAGCAACTCTTTCGAAACGAACTCTTTCGAAAGCAATTTCCTTAGTAAAGGAAGTGTAACGACCCGAAATTTTCACTCCAGAAAATTCCAGATAGTTATAAAAAGAAGAAAGAGATAGAAGAAGAAAGAACAGAAACATTAACATCTCACATTCGCAGCGGATAAAATATAATAATAAATAATAATAGCTTACAAAAGAATACTATAACTATCAATTACATTTCAATACATCAAAGTTTCACATATATTCAAATGCTGGTCATATACAATCAATTTATCACAGAATTACAATAATATAATTACAGCGGAAATATTCTACGCGATATTGCCATCCTGCTCGCCTCCTGGGCTCCAGAACGTACCTACCTGAAAATCTGTAATACTCGGTCTGACCCGAGCATTACACCAAAGTAACACCCGGGTTAGGCTGGAAACCAGCATGAGTAAACCCAACCAACATGGAATACCAAGCAAACAACTTATATAAAACCCGGGTAACTCATTTCAATTCATAAACCATAATTAATTATTTGCATCACTTATTCTACTCATCCATTTCCTAAGTACCATGATTTAGATTTAATAGTCCAATTACTTTAAATCTTTTCAACCCAGCCTATAGATTTCGCATGGAAATCTATAAAAATACGAAGTGGTTTCGGGTATTCCCTAATACCCGAAACCGGTCTCTTCGAGTCTTATATCTTCCTCACCCAAGTTATCCAAATGAAATACACAACATTTCATCTCAGAGATATCAACTCATTCAAAGCATTTAATACCACTCAAACATTCATAAACAAAGCTTAATCACATACAATCAATTCAATTGATTCAAATTGAATTTCAAACCTCAATCACTTAGATTTGTTCATTTAACGTTAATTAATTCCAAATCAATTAATTGGTCAACCCATCATTATTTATCTTAATTAATCGCCCTGGATTAATTATCTTTCAATTGCATTCAAGTAATTATCATTAATTAACTTCACGATATTAATTATTTCTTAACCAAAATCAATGAGGAATATTAATTACTTCATGAATTAATTAACTATTTAATTACATTAATCCTTAATTACTTATATTAATTAACTTCTCTTAAGTCACTTATTTCTGATTAATTATCTTAATTAATCAATCTTTAATTACATCGTTGATTATATAAATTTATGATTTCTAATTATATTTCAATTTATCCTAAACTGAATTGATTACTTTGATTAAACCACAATATTAATCATTCTCGATAAATCTCAACATACAATTAACTACCGTTATTTGCTTCATTGAATAAATCAAGTACTCGTTTTATAATAGAAGCTTAAAGGAATTTACAATTACACCTTAACATTCAAGTTGTTAAACACTTAATATTTAAAAACTTTATTTATTAAATTTAACTTTGTTTTAGAACTAGTTTTAAATCTCCACTTACAATTTAACTCCAGTTTTTAAATATCACTTTTATTTCTTTTCAAATCATTCTCATTTTATTCTATAATAATTTCACTTTCAAAATTTCACCCTTATATTTCTTTTCAAAAATCCAAGTTTTTATATATTTCGATAACTTAGTATACCGAAATATTCAAGCAAACCACATCATTCAACTTCCAATTTCCAATAATATCCATCATTGAATATCAATCACCCAATATATATTATACTACCATATATAATATAGAACATCAAACAAACCAATCATTTAAACCATTTAAATTTAAATAGAAATCCAAAAGCGTGAGATTTACTCACCTTTGATTATTTTGTTTGCAGTCCACTCCAATTACGACTTGGCTTCCCGATTATAGACCTTGCATAAATATTACGCTTTTATTAATTATTTGAACTAATTGAACAATAATGATTTTTTTTCCATTCAAAAATACATATATCTTTATAAAATAGTTTCTAAAGATTTCAAAATCTATATCCATATATTCCTATATAAAAAATCTATATTGCCCTCCTAAAATTCCTACTTCTATTTCTAAATCTTATATATATATATATACATATATTTTATTCTGATTTCCGTGCATATATAAAAATCTGCATCCATATATTTTCCCAAAAACCTTAACTATAAACTCAACTAAATTAAATATGTCTGCCTGTATATACATTAATAAAAATCTTTAAACTGGAAAAAATATTTTCCTTTAAAATCCTAATGAAAATATAAAACCTATATACTTATAAATTAAATTAGATTTAAATTTGAAAATAGGTTGCTAACAAATCTTACTGCATCCAGCCCTAACCTGCCTGTACACCCAAAAATCCTGCTCGACCAACCCAAGAGCACCGCCCAATCATGATTCCTCGTGACTCCATTCGCGGCCTCTCCTCCTTCGCATGGAAACACGACAGCTCTCCCAAACTTTCAATGCCATCACGTGAACTTCGAACGAACACGGGAGTGCGCGATGATTCCCTTCGACGACTTGCCTATGCCGCCTCATAATCACTCCAAACCCACCACGCTTCCGCTGCGCACTCGCCTAAATCCCGCGCGTACCCTCCTAATTGAGGGTCGCAAACCGAAAACGATCCCGTCCTCTTGAAGACGAGCCCACCCTGATCTCTTCGATTTGATTTAGGGAATTATGAATATGAAGAAGAAGAAAGAACAATAATAGATTAAAGAAAAAAACTTCGGCCATTTTTTTTTTATTTTTTTTATTTTACGTTCGATTCACTGATGAAGGTTAGAGAGAGAGGTCGGGGATAATGTATAAGGTTGGAGAAGCTTCCTAAGAACGATTGTTGGAAAAAAAATATCTCTGACTAATAACGTACTTCATATTTTATTATATTATAAAATATTGAAAATATCTCGCGTTGTATAACGCGAAATCCCGAACCCCGAATCAGACATGCCGACAGACATTTATAAGGCTTTACTCGCATTCCGAACACAACGGGACGTGTTTCGGAGGCTAATTTGATCGAATGCGCGAGTTACGGAAGTAAATGATCAATTTTAAATTAAATCGATTATAATAGTTTCTAAGCGTTTTGAGTTGTCAGGGTCAAACGACAACTCCGATCGCTACGAAAATTGAAATCCGATAATAACTAACTATTATGGATCCAATGAAACTGGTTTCGTCGAATTTCAAGACCGTGCCTCGGAAGGCTATTTTTAAATATCGATTTAAACGGTATATTATTAAAACTGAACAAATCATCTTTAAATTAAATTTCAACCATTCCATTATTTTCAGTATCGTCATTAAAAATTTTATAAGCCTTCAAATTATTTTAAACAGGTTTAGAATTCCATACTCATCATCTTACCCCATTTCAAATTATATAATTCAATAATTTAATTAACAAGTAATTAGTGATATGTGGAATTCAAGTTAAAATTAACCTTTCAAATATTTAAAATCAATTAATTATTCCAATTTAAATTGTTAAAAATTTCAGGCCATCACATTCCTCCCCCCTTAAAAGAATTTCGTCCCCGAAATTACTAGTTAGGAAGAATGGTCCAATACCCGTTTACCTTCTCCCAAAACTCACAATTCAACCTCCTACCAACTATCCTTTATTAAAGACCTACTATCACCTTTACCAACTTCCCAAAACTTTCTATAGTTTCAAATAATATCCCTTTGCTCAATCATAAAATTTTAATTTGAAACCAAATTTTGAATTATCAAATTTTCTCAAAAATTTTCTAACTCTCTAAATTCTCGAAAAAATTTGCCAGCGTCTCCTTTGCGCGGCTAGGTCGGTACAGCTACAAAAGGCCTCTACGGGCTCCCAAATTCCAAAGAAAACAAAAGCCAAGTGGCTACATCAAAAACCCAATCCAATTTCATCTAGAAATTTAAATACGTACCTTTTTGTCGGGCAAATTCAAATTTATCTTTTGGGATCAAATCCAATTTTCTTTTCCCCTTTTTATACCTGCATATCTTGTTTAGCAACAATATTCAATCGAAACTTTACAAATCATTTTATACATTCTCTTATATAGGTTTTCATATTTACTTCTATTCAAATTCGTTTTTCCCGTTTTAATATGAATTCAACTTATTTCAATATTGAATATTAATTAATTTTTTTTTTATTTTCCATTATGACTGAGTCTTATTAGTTCCATCTACTAATCTATTTAAGTTTCATATTTAAAATCGTTTAATTGCTTAACAAAAATTTTCTAACTCCCAAAAATTTTGGAAAATTTTGACGGAGTCTCCTTTGTACGGAGGAGCTTTAGCAATTTGACAAGAGATATTAATATATATACATCGACCCACTCGGTCGGAAAAAGCAAAAACAGTTCATATTTCCTATTTTTATTGCATAGGCGTACCTTTATTTAGCATTTAAGAAAGCAGCTTGTTTATTTTAGCAATTAGCATACCCCAAATCTAGCCAAATGGCTTCGCTGTACCTGTACTTACTCAATTTAAATATGTAAGTGCCATATATAGAAAATTTACTGCATTTCACTTACTTTCGATAGCTAAACACATGTATTACATACACAACAAGTGCCAAACTCTTCCCATAAGCGATTCATATGATTTTAAAGCTTATTCAATTGTGTCAACAAAATTTATGTGCCATTTCATTCAATTTTGATGGCTTGCAACACAATTTCTTACATCCAGTTGATTTTAAATCCAAACAAGCTCATATTCAATTTATTTGATTTCAAAATCAATTTATTTAATCTCTATCAACTCATAGAATTTTAATTACTTTTATTTACGCCGAACGACAACCATTTTATGCAATTCTGACGATATTCGTTTAGTAGAGTATTCATGTAGTTTATAATTACTTAAATTAATTTCAACTTATATTGTATTCAATTCCATTTCATTTCTAATTTATTTACCAACCATTCATTAGCTCGATATATTTCATTCATGTATACTACTAGCCATTCCCAAATTAATTCAATCCAAGCTTTATTTAATAGGTTTTCGCCCTTATTCGAAGCTAAGCTTCTATAAATTTTAAACTTGAGTTAATTTACTTTAATTTATGCCAACATCAAACTTAAGTTTACTTCTATTTGATTCTCATTTAATCAAATTCCATTAAATTCAGTCAGCCCATCAATTTTAAATTTTAATTTTAAATTCACATTCTCAATAATATCCAAGCACATACTTAACTCATTTATAATCCAATTAATATGCCGCCGAACTTAAGTTCAGTCTGATAATCCAATTCCAATCACACTTTGATTTAGTTTTTATGTAATCAGATTTCATCCATTTATTATTTAACTCAAGTAACCCATTTCAATTTTTAATTCAGTTACTTAATTCGTTATCAAATTTATTTTATTAATACAAGGCCATTCCCAATTTATTTCTATTCACTTGTGTTTTGTTTTGCACTCAAACCATTTCTATCATAATCATTTCTCTTATATCCAATTTACTTGCAAATTTCATTAAAGATTATTCAAATCACCCTTGAATTTTATTTGTAATTCAAACCATCACATTTTCCAATCCAACTCTATTTATTTTTATTTTTATAGCACCTCTACTTATATAATCCATTATCAAACCAAGTCGAATTCTATTTACAAATTCGAATTCATTTCCAAACCCATTATCACTTACAACCCATTTATTTACCCAAGTTAAATTTTATTAATATACTCAACCAAATAATTATTTAGCCAATTAGTTTACTTTCGAATTCTAAATCAATGTTCGATTTTAATTACAAATTCACTTAATTAAAATTCCAATTTGGATTTCCTTTTTATTTCCTCAAAATTCCAACATCTTTATTTAAAAAAAATTAGAAATGCTTTTAAATTCACATCATACTTAATAAAATAGCTCTTATAAAAATACTTTTTATGACTCGATGTCTCAACCAGTCCATCCTTGTTCTCACAGAAATTCAGTTATATGTTGATCAGGCATAGGACTGAAAATCTATAAGTACTTGGTAAACCCTTTCAACATCCAGTGAAAATACTTGAAAAATAATTTTATTGAAAATATAGAAAACAGTTTTTGAAAATAGAGGAAATATCTTTGGTGAGAATGCTCTGGAAATCATCACCCCCATCCATGGTCGCAGTTAACCCGATGGTTACGTTGCCATCCCGACAAAATCCATATATAACTGTAGGCCTCCGCGCCCCACGATTACACCATGGAACCCACGACAGATCGCAGCTACAACTGGGGTTACGTAGCTATCACAGCAAAAACCCATATAACTGTAGGCATCGGCGCCATCGAATTTCGCTGCCAAAACTGAAACTTCTCCACTCCACTTGACCATAGATCGCAGTCTACCGATGTTGCGTTGCCTTCCCGCCAAAATCAAGTGTAGACTGTTGGCACTCATCCTCCACACGATTTCGCTATGGTCCCCACAGTAGATCGCAGCGACATCGAGTTACACTGTCGTCACAGCATAACCCAAATGCCTCTGTAGGCATCAGTGCCCTCGACTTTCGCTACCCAATAATCCTCAGGAACTAGTTTTGTCCGGACTCCTCATAGGATCAACTTTAGAACCCCCCCCCCCCTTGGGGCTCAAGGCAGCACCACCCGGTGGCACTCTGAGAAGTTCATTTCAAGGGAGCGCCTTTTTCCCCAGAGCCATCATCAAAACATTTTATACTATACATGTAGTATCTTCAAATCACACACCTAGTATGATATCATACAAAGCTCCTTTACATAAAATCGATTATCCCAAAATCGATAATTCTCAACTAGGCTTTCCAAATTTCAATATTGATTTTACCCAAAAATCAAAAGCCTTTCCAAATCCAAAGGTTCTCAAAACCTTTCTCCAAATTCCTCATAAGATCCTTTATATATATATATATATATATATATATTCAGATATATAAAAAATTTAAAACTTTGGATCTTTTCAAACTTGTATAAAACTCCTTTTATACTTCAAACATTTTCAAAAACTCTTTTCTTCCGTCAATAGATTCAACAAGGGAAGATTTATCTTATATAACAAGGATATATAGCTTTGTTTATTCAAAAAAAATATTCAAATTTGACTTCTCTCCAATATCAATTTCATTCAAATCCGTACGATGTACACATATCATCAGTACGCTATATCAACCTGATCGCTCACTCGATCACACAATTTCACTTCCGAACTAGTATCGTCCACCCGACTTCCTAGTGCGAACTCAGATCTGGTTTCTTGATTAGAAACCATCATTCTCCTTGCATAGCTTTAACTATGATAGAGAACATCCAGAACCAATCAACAATCCATATCCAGGTTTGCCGTCGAAAATCGAGTGAAAAATCCCAACTCGGATCGATATACTATCTCGAAATTCTGCGCTCGAATCTAGATCAAATCGCTATGCGAATAGAATAATATACGTACATCCTACTTATTTATTTCCATTGGTTATCAGCCAAATCAATTTTTCCTTTCCATTCACATTTCCTTTAATTCCCATTGAATTGTCACTTCAATTCTTACCTCAGTTGGGTATTTAAACCAATTAACAGTTTGAACTCCGACCAGTTTTAGAAAATAGCTTGAAAATTTAAAAATGGATAAGTAGTTGAAAATAATTATTAGTTTACCAAATAGCTATAAAATAGTTAACTAATCGTAAAATAGTTGGGAAATAGTTGGGTAGTTTCAGGAATTTTAAATAATTGCAAAATAGTTATAAAATAGAAATTAGTTTGTGAAATAGTTGTAAAATAGTAATTAATTTAGGAAATAGTTGAAAAATGGTTAAATAGCTTCAAAAGTAATTGTAAACCAAGTACAAAATAATTTGGCTTTAAGAAAGAAAAGTTGTATTTATTAAATAGCCTAGAAAAATAAGTTTATATTAAAACAGTTTATATTGAAAATAGTCAAGAGTCAAACTGTTCACTTCCCTAACTAATTTCCATTTAATTGACTCAATTCCAACTTGAATAACTTCAATTTCTGTTGAAATTTATTCCCAATTCAAGTTGAATCAATCTTGATTCCTTCCCCAATTTAAATCAAATTCTAGTTGATTTTAATCCTGTTCGATTTTAATTTTAATTTCATATTATTCCAATCAATTTGAATAATTATCAATTGAATCCATTCCAAATTCAAATCATTTCAATATAATCCAATTTAATTTCCCATTTAAATTTAAACTTATACATCTTCAATCACCAATCCAATTAATTCAAACCAAATTCAATTTTGAACTAATTCAATTTCAATCTTGAATTTAAACTATCTCGAATTATGTAAATTCGAGTTAAATTCTCAAAGGTTGGTTTAACCATTTAAACCAAATTAACTTTTATTTTAAGGTTTTTAATCTATTTAATTTCTGAGTCCAATTCTCAAAATTCCAATTTAAATTATTTTTATTTTAACAATTTAATTTGTTACTACATTTTATCTTCCAGTTTGAAGCCAGTTCTTAAACAAGTTTAATTTTTTATAAGAAAATAACAAGTACGCTCTCATATATATATATATATATATATATATATATATATATATATATATATATATATATATATTCTTAACTCATTCTAGAGTACTACAGACTCTATTAAATGAGTAATTCCCACCAGAGCCAAGGTTCTCGCTTAACCTTTCAGCTCTGATACCAAATGTAATGACCCGAAATTTTCACTCCAGAAAATTCCAGATAGTTATAAAAAGAAGAAAGAGATAGAAGAAGAAAGAACAGAAACATTAACATCTCACATTCTCAGTGGATAAAATAAAATAATAAATAATAATAGCTTACAAAAGAATACTTTATCTATCAATTACATTTCAATACATCAAAGTTTCACATATATTCAAATTCTGGTCATATACAATCAATTTATCACAGAATTACAATAATATAATTACGGCGGAAATATTCTACGCGATATTGCCATCCTGCTCGCCTCCTGGGCTCCAGAACGTACTTACCTGAAAATCTGCAATACACGGTCTGACCCGAGCATTACACCAAAGTAACACCCGGGTTAGGCTGGAAACCAGCGTGAGTAAACCCAACCGACATGGAATACCAAGCAAACAACTTATATAAAACTCGGGTAACTCATTTCAATTCACAAAACCACAATTAATTATTTGCATCACTTATTCTACTCATCCATTTCCTAAGTACCATGATTTAGATTTAATAGTCCACTTCCTTTAAATCATTTCAACCCAGCCTATAGATTTCGCATGGCAATCTATAAAAATATGAAGTGGTTTCGGGTATTCCCTAATACCCGAACCCGGTCTCTTCGAATCTTATATCTTCCTTACCCAAGTTATCCAAATGAAATACACAACATTTCATCTCAAAGATATCAACTCATTCAAAGCATTTAATACCACTCAAACATTCATAAACAAGGCTTAATCACATACAATCAATTCAATTGATTCAAATTGAATTTCAAACTTCAATCACTTAGATTTGTTCATTTGACGTTAATTAATTCCAAATCAATTAATTGGTCAACCCATCATTGTTTATCTTAATTAATCGCCCTGGATTAGTTATCTTTCAATTGCATTCAAGTAATTATCGTTAATTAACTTCACGATATTAATTATTCTTAACCAAAATCAATGAGGAATCTTAATTACTTCATGAATTAATTAACTATTTAATTACATTAATCCTTAATTACTTATATTAATTAACTTCTCCTAAGTCACTTATTTCTGATTAATTATCTTAATTAATCAATCTTTAATTACATCGTTGATTATATAAATTTATGATTTCTAATTATATTTCAATTTATCCTAAACTTGATTGATTACTTTGATTAAACCACAATATTAATCATTCTCGATAAATCTCAACATACAGTTAACTACCATTATAAATCAAGTACTCGTTTTATAATAGAAGCTTAAAGGAATTTACAATTACACCTTAACATTCAAGTTGTTAAACACTTAATATTTAAAAACTTTATTGATTAAATTTAACTTTGATTTAGAACTTGTTTTAAATCTCCACTTACAATTTAACTCTAGTTTTTATATATCACTTTTATTTCTTTTCAAATCATTCTCATTTTATTTTATAATTATTTCACTTTCAAAATTTCACTCTTATATTTCTTTTCAAAAATCCAAGTTTTTATATATTTCGATAACTTAGTATACCGAAATATTCAAGCAAACCACATCATTCAACTTCCAATTTCCAATAATATCCATCACCGAATATCAATCACCCAATATAAATTATACTACCATATATAATATAGCACATCAAACAAACCAATCATTCAACCAATCATTAAAACCATTTAAATTTAAATAGAAATCCAAAAGCGTGAGATTTACTCACCTTTGATTATTTTGTTTGCAGTCCACTCCAATTACGACTTGGCTTCCCGATTATAGACCTTGCATAAATATTACACTTTTATTAATTATTTGAACTAATTGAACAATAATGATTTTTTTTCCATTCGAAAATACATATATCTTTATAAAATAGTTTCTAAAGATTTCAAAATCTATATCCATATATTCCTATAAAAAAATCTATATTGCCCTCCTAAAATTCCTACTTCTATTTCTAAATCTTATATATATATACATATATTTTATTCTGATTTCTATGCATATATAAAAATCTGCATCCATATATTTTCCCAAAAACCTTAACTATAAACTCAACTAAATTAAATGTGTCTGCCTGTATATACATTAATAAAAATCTTTAAACTGGAAAAAATATTTTCCTTTAAAATCCTAATGAAAATATAAAACCTATATACTTATAAATTAAATTAGATTTAAATTTGAAAATAGGTTGCTAACAAACCTTACTGCATCCAGCCCTAACCTGCCTGTACACCCAAAAATCCTGCTCGACCAACCCAAGAGCACCGCCCAATCACGATTCCTCGTGACTCCATTCACGGCCTCTCCTCCTTCGCATCACCTCCAGATCGAACGCCTCCCTCGTCGCCAGACCCATCGTCGAACCCTTCCTCGAAACACAGCAGCTCTCCCAAACTTTCAACGCCATCACGCGAACTTCGAACGAACACGAGAGTGCGCGATGATTCCCTTCGACGACTTGCCTATGTCGCCTCACAAGCACTCCAAACCCACCACGCTTTAGCTGCGCACTCGCCTAAATCCCGCACGTACCCTCCTAATTGAGGGTCGCAAACCGAAAATGATCTCGTCCTCTTTGAAGACGAGCCGACCCTGATCTCTTCGATTTGATTTAGGGAATTATGAATATGAAGAAGAAGAAAGAACGACGATAGATTAAAGAAAAAAAACTTCGGCCATTTTTTTTATTTTTTTTTATTTTACGTTCGATTCACTGATGAAGGTTAGAGAGAGAGAGGCCGGGGATAATGTATAAGGTTGGAGAAGCTTCCTGAGAACGATTGTTGGAAAAAAAATATCTCTGACTAATAACGTACTTCATATTTTATTATATTATAAAATATTGAAAATACCTCGCGTTGTATAACGCGAAATCCCGAACCCCGAATCAGACATGCCACAGACATTTATAAGATTTTACCCGCTTTTCGAACACAACGGGACATGTTTCGGAGGCTAATTTGATCGTATGCGCGAGTTACGGAAGTAAACGATCAATTTTAAATTACATCGATTATAATAGTTTCTGAGCGTTTTGAGTTGTCAGGGTCAAACAACAACTCCGATCGCTACGAAAATTGAAATCTGATAATAACTAACTATTACGGATCCAATGAAACTGGTTTCGTCAAATTCCGAGACCGTGCCTCGGAAGACTATTTTTAAATATCGATTTAAACAGTATATTATTAAAACTGAACAAATCATCTTTAAATTAAATTTCAACCATTCCATTATTTTCTGTATCGTCATTAAAAAATTTATAAGCCTTCAAATTATTTTAAACAGGCTTAGAATTCCATACTCATCATCTTACCCCATTTCGAATTATATAATTCAATAATTTAATTAACAAGTAATTAGTGATATGTGGAGTTCAAGATAAAATTAACCTTTCAAATATTTAAAATCAATTAATTATTCCAATTTAAAAATTCCGGGTCATCACAGGAAGTGGATGGTGGTCGAAAGCATTGGAGAAGCGGCTCTGGGTTTAAAACGAAAGAACGCTTTCGAAGGCATTGATTTGAAAGGTAGGATGCGGCAGGAGAGATTTAGACCCCTTCAAAACATTTTCTTATAATAAGGGTGGCAATCTCTTTCGAAAGCTTATTTCTTTTAAAACACTAGACCAAGTCAAAAGCTATTTCATTCTAAAGCATTCTTTTCGAAAGTAAAGCAAGCGACATTTTCCTTTGAAAGCAAAACAAGGTATCGACCCCTTCGAAAGCCCTGTTTTGACCCTATACCTTTCGTCAATCTCTAGTCCACTATTTACCAAGTCCTTGCTACCCTATGTATTGGTTTCGACTAAGGTGGAGGTGGAAGTATATAGTCAAAAGGTGGTCGCCGAAAGTGGCCAAATAGAAAAAACCTTAAAAAACTGTTTTTAACTTAAAAAACAATTTATGTTCAACTACTGTTTTGTTTGTCAATATATGATTGGTTGCCAACACTTTTCCAAAATCTTTTCAAAAAATGCTACCAAATTTCATAGATTAATGATTTAAAACATTTACAAATTGCCCCTTCTCCTTTTATAAACATATAAAACATTTAAGTCCCGTACCTTAAATAATTCAATATACTTATTAAAACACTTAGAAAAATTCTACAAAAAATCCCATAAATTAATTTTAATATGTTTTCCAATATATAAAAATTTCTGACCCAAAGCCAATATAAAAAAACCGTAATTAATTTTAAACCCAATTAACCATTTTCTTCACTAGAAAATTCATAATAAATCCACATTAATTTATAAAAAAATGAAACTTGAAGTCCAACCCTAAAATAATATTTCTGACCTTATATCAAAATCGCAAGGCATTTTGATGTCATTTGACTGGTTTTTCAAGTTAAATATTATCATAAAATCAGTATGAAATAGCATAAATCATCAACAAGAATATATCTCTATTCAAACGATCAAAACATGGCAAATCATTTGCAAAATAATTTAGGATCTCAACAATTACTGAAAATATGAGATGTAACCTATTGTTCACCTTTGGCTTGTTGTTAAGGAGTTGAGATTTGATCTTGAATGAATTTCATTAAGCTTTTTCCTCTTGATTCTTGCTTATCTTATTTTACTTCTTCTTATGGTGGGCGGCCTCTCCTTGGTTTAGTTTTAGTTTATGAACGTGTAAAATGAGAGTGATATGAGGGTTTAGGGTACAAGAATATAACTTATTCCTATTTTGACCTTATCTAATTCCCCTTACTATTTCATTTTAATTCCATTTTAGTTCATAGTTTAACTTAGCATAGCTACCCTCTAGGTATACAAATCTCAATCCCTTAACCATTTACATTATTTAATTTAATTTAACCAACTAAATATCCTAATTAATGTTAATCAAAATTAGGGTCGTTACAGACTCCCCTCCTTTAATAATTTCGTCCTCGAAATTACGATAATGTACTCATGAAAATCAATCATAAAGGTAAAACATACCATGAAATAAGTCAAGAGAAGTGTCTCAAATCCTGCTTTTAGTTACCCAAATACAGTCTTTCTCATCATCACCCTACTGGACTTTGACTAGCTGACTGTCTTGTTGCTTAGCCTCCTCTCATCTCTCGTGACTCTACGAACTGGCTATCTAACTATAGTCATATTCGGCTCCACTACTAAGTCATTTAACACAGTCGGTATAATAGTAGTCTTTGGATCTTGAATACACTTCCTTAGATGAGAAACATGAAAAATACTATGGAATCCTACCAAACTGTTCGGTAAGCCTACTTTGTATGCGAGTTTCCCGACACTTTCTACATAGGAAATGGTCCAAAGAATCTTGACGCCAATTTTCCTGATTTCCTGAATTTGATTACACCTTTCACCGGTGATACCTTGACAAAAACATGATCTCCAACTGAGAACTCTAAGCCTCTCTGTCTTCTATCTGCATAGACTGAGCTTCTTTCACTCTGGCTCAAATTAACTCATCTTTTCTGCAGCTTCTCTAACTAAATTTGGGCAAAGAACCAACCTATCCCCTCTCCCTAACCAACAAACAGGATATTTGCATGGCCTTCCATACAAAGCTTCAAATGGTGTCATCCCTATACTAGCCTGGTAACTGTTGTTACATAAAATCTCAACTAGGCATAGATGGTCTTCCCATGTCCTCCAAAATTTAGCACACAAGCTCGTAACAAATCTTCTAAGATTTTGTTAACTCTTTCCATTTTCCCATCTGTTTATAGATGGGAAGCAGTACTCATTTTGAGCTTAGTACCCAAAATCTCATGTAGATTCTTCCAAAACTCGCTAGTGAATAAGGAATATCTATCACTTACTATACTACTAGGAATTTCATGCAGTCTAACTATATTATTCATGAATAACTTAGCTAAAATAGGTGCCACCCTGGTTGACTTAACTGGATGAAATGGCACCCTTGTTCAACCTATCCACTATAACCCATATACTTTCATTTTCTCTATTTAATCTTGGCAACCAATCTATAAAATCCATCAACATAGAATCCCATTTCCATACAGGAACATCTAAAGGTAGAAGTAACCCGCATGGTTTCTAATGTTCGGCTTTTACTTGTTGACAGTTCAAACATAGTTTCACCCATAAGCCTACATCTCTCTTCATACCTTCCCAAAAGAAACTTCTTTTCATGCCGTGATACATCTTAGTTCCTTCTAGATGAATAGTGAACTTCAAATGATGGCATTCTTCTTGTGACGACCCGCAAATCCGTACCCATTGAATCGACAATAATCCACACATGTCCGACCCAAAAAGCATAGACTGACGGAAAGTCAAGAGAAAGAAAAGAAGCGAGAAGAAGAGAAGAGAAGAAAGAGAGAAGATAGAACAAAACAGAACAATACAGAATCTCACATCGCAGCGGAAAATATATAATAGCATGTCAATGATCTTTATAAAACAGAAACTGTATATATACATACATAAATAAGAGTTCAACAATCAATCAGAGTTATCAGCTTGGACAATTATAATAACCTGTCCTCACAATTGTCGATAATATAAAACAACAAACAAAGCAAAGCGGATAATCAAGAAAATACAGATGTACGAAAATGAAGTTCTCCAGCTCTCCTGTTGAAGCTCCAAAGGCATCAAATCTAGACCTGTAAATATACTCGGTCTGACCCGAGCATTGAAAGGGAAGAACGCCTGGATCAGTCTGGTAAACCAGCGTGAGAAACACACTCAACTGAATTTATTAAATTACCAAACTGTTCTTTAGTTTTCAAAACAAAAGTATCTCGTAAGACAAGTCCACACATAAACACGGACATGTTTTTACCTTACAATAACTAATACATTTCATATCAAACTCATGTGATATTATACTAGTGTCTAGTATACAAATAATATTCAAAATAACAGAAATTGTTACCATTATTAAATTCCAGCATATTAGGCTCTACAAATAAAATGGCAGGTACGTAGTAGAGTTTGGATTTCCATACAAATGACCAGGTGAAGGGACTACCTTCCGTAGGGGTACACCTCCAGATGGATGTCCCGAGGCACAGAACATCTGCCCTCTACCAACACAAAACCGGCCCGCCTCTATAGCTAGATGGTACCGAATATGTCATCCTCTGATCGCTACCGACCTTTACCGAGGGCCCTCTAGCATACAAACCACAATAATCAGATACACGACGTCATAGAGTGCAAAGATATATCTCGAAGAGGATGATCATATCCTACTTGGGAATGACCCACTTAGCCCTACTGCATCTAACCCTGTTTTGGTCATTTCCGGTTGATGAGGTCTGATGAGGTAACGATTACCTTTAACAATCACAATCACATCACTTAGAATGCCGCACGGCCATTTCCGTTGACTACTAATTTCCTTTCACAAAAATACGACCCTTAAGCTCATACGTCTCAAGGAGGGTGTTAACCTAAGAGAAGTTGCCTTCTCCACCACCACTGATGTACGTTTATAAAAACCAATGTACATAATCTATAGAAATGCAATGTCAGACAAACATCCATACAAGTTGTCTAGAAACAGGACAAACCGAATGTACTTTCCTACCACATCCTGTCGGGAAATCCCTAGGAGTAGTAGCAAATAGTCCTCGCATTGGATATTTGATAATGTAGAGACCACTTCTACTGGATGTATATTGGGATTTTAAGCCCAAACGATCAACAAGAAGTCCTCCACTATGAAAATCTGGAATAACAATATCATCATAAGCAATCTGCACAATCATTGCATATACGTTGGTCCGAAGTGGTTTTCGGATAAACCGATCCCGGTCTCTTCGCACCAACAATGCAAAAATGCTTCTCAACCTCACACAGAAACTAAGTCTCATAGACTTATCACGTTTCCAACTTTCAACTTGTTGTCCTTTAGACCAAGAAGGAAGCTCGATAGATTGGAGTAATACTCCGCACTATACGAATCAACATCCTTAACACAAACGATAATCAAGCCTACACAGAAGGCTACGTACTAAGTGTACGACTAAGTAGTTCCCACGTCAAGTCGAGGAACTAAAATTTTAGCCAAGTCTGATAGTCGGTTATTTAACTATCAAGGCAAACAAATAAATATTCAGCACCATAACAATCACTGGGCTCTTTTAGTTGATCTTTTATTAATTGAATCACTTTCCAAATATTCACCTCAATTTATCTTTAAAAAGATATATTCTCAAACCATTTCAACATTGAAAAACATTTCCATATACTTATTTAATAATAAGTAATTCACAAATCAGTTTATTTTCAACACTTAGAAAATATTTCATATACTTAAATCAGGATTAAGTATATATTTTATTCTTTAAGGAAACCGTTCTCTTTAAACATCTTTTATTTGGGTCAAAACGAATGTTGCGTAAAACATCGTTACGACAACCCAAAATCACTAGTATAGGGATTCGGAAATAAAATAGATATATAAATCCCAAATACTATACAAAAACATTTCCTTTCGGAAATCATTTACTATAACAACAGTGTTATAGTCCATCATTTCCTTACTTCTCGAAAACGTCTATTTCAACAATGAACGTTGAAATCTATGGTTTTGATACTTAACACATTTTAAAACAACTTTAAACCATTTTATTCCATTTTAAAAATATAACTTCCCAAAAATATCCATTTTATCAATAGCTTATTCACTGTCCAAAATCGTGAATATAGACCATTTACCAAATCCAATATTTCTATATATTTATTAAAGGATAGTCCACTGTCCAAAATCGTGGATATAATGAATTTAATAAACATTCATATCTTAACTTACCAAATTCTATTGATTTCGGAATTATAAAACAATGTTTATAAACTCCATTTATTATTTTATAAAAAATTCAGTATACAAAATTCCTTTATTAAACAATTCCGTTTTTAACTCGATTATATAACAAAAATCCAATTTATAAGTTAATTCACTTACAAATCATTTATTTTACAAATTCATTCAATTTATAACTTCATCAATTATAAATCTATAATTTTATTTACTTATAAAATCCATTTATACTACATTTTAACACTTATAAAACTCGTTTATAATTCCAACACTTTGATTTATAAAAAATTCAATTCTATAAATTTTGTATACATACTGTTTATTATGAATCAAAAATCTCGATTTAAATAAACTTATTCTTTTAATAATTTACAAATCCTTATTAAAACTTATGTAACTCCACAAATCATACTTAAGTATTATTTCACAAAAATCATAATTTTTATAACAATAAAAATTATAATATTAATTTATTCAAAATAAATTCAATTCCTTTACAATTCAAAAATAAATAAAACGTTTATTTTCAAAATCACTTTTAAAATCCTTTTTAGATTTGGAAAGCAGCACTTCAACATTTTTAAAATTCCAAAAATAGGCCCAATGCTGCAACAACGCTAAATACATCAATCACAGCATCCAAACATCATATATCAATATGATAACAGAATATATGTCAATATCTGTAAATAAATCAATACTGTTAAGGAATCCAGTTGGATCCCTCCAACTTGTCACCTGCAACAAATATACATATTAGAATATGTATACAATGTCCACTTCAAGGCAGACGCGCGTACAAGGGTCATTCGCTCATACACGGGAACGTATAGGGCCATTTGCTCCACTAGGCAGGTATATATCCAAATACCAATCAATATATCATATATCATCCGAAAAATCGTCAATCATCATAAATAATATTTATTCTCACTTATATAAAAATATCAGTGAGTTAGAAAGAGTGAGTGGTACTCACATTGCTTGTAGTCGTCGCAATAGCGATTTATTTCGATTAAAATTAAACAAGCGTTTAATTTCAACCAAAATTTTCACTAGCTCAAACAAATCCCTATCTAGCTCCATAATGTAATGCTCGTTAATACGGACCTAATGCAATTCGTTTCGTGCGAAACGGACCTCGTATGAAAAAGATATGATGTTTTAAAGTTTATACGAATTAAAATATATATAAATTTCAAAAAAAATATTCCACAACCCATCCTGGCCGTTCAATTTCTCTACCTCAGATCTGGGCCGCCCCTTCTTTCATCTTCCCCATATGTACATCCTAGGTTAGTCACGAACGCAAGCAACCCATATAGCCAATCTACATCCAATTGCCAAGACCTCCTCACTTGATTCGAGCACGATCAGACGCTGCCATTTTGAAGCCATATGCCAGCACCACCTTCGGCTACAACATCAAGGAGCTCGGCCTTCTCCATGCAAAGAGAAACGTACCCGGACAGGTTAAGAACGCGATCCCCTAGCTCCTCGATTGTTGAGCCATTTTAGATCATAGCCGTTGGATTGAACGATCTCGTCGAGCTCTACAACTTTGTAGTTGAAACTTTTTCGAATAGATCGATGAATTTGAAGATAATTGATGAGAAACAAAATGAAATTCTGGCCATTAACAGTAAAGTGGCGGCTAGGGTTTAGATGTTAGGGTTTTGAGTTGCAAATGTGAAATGTTGTGGCCTTATATAGAAAATACGCGACACTATTCGTCCGGAAATTTTCCGAACTCGAAACGAAGCGTGCCGTCTGGCGTTTATAATGTTTTACCCCCATTCCAAGCATAATGGAATATATATCGGGAGCCTATTCGATCGTATTTGAAAGATAGGTTTTCAAATCGACAAATTTAAATTTAAAATTCACTTAAACAGATTTCTACGCGTTTTAGCTTGCCCCGGACAAATCGTAAATCCGATTGACACGAAATTTGAAATCTTACAATAATTTAACATTATGAATCTGATGAAACTGGTTTCGTCAAAATCTGAGACTGTTCGAAAAATGGCTACTTTTACTCGTCAATTAAATATTAAAATATTCAATTTTTACAATTCAACTTTTAGTTCAATTTTAAAAGTTCTATAACATCATTTTAATTCAAATATGATTTAATTCATCTTTATAAATCATTTTTATTCATTTTAAATCCAAATCTCAATTATTTCGGCAATTTCAGATATTAAATTAACAATTTAATTATCTAATTAAATCCAGATGTTCGAAATATTATTTATTCAGCATATAAACTTAACTTTTAAATATTTAAAATTAATTAAATATACGAATTTCAAATGACTAAAATTCTGGGTCGTTATCCCTTTCTTCCTTAACCACCCATTCTGGTCAAGACTGAAATCTTTCAAGTCACTGCTCTCTGTTCCGTCCCTTAACTTTCTGATCCGCTCAACTAACATTGGGTCCTTACCTTGCTTGGAAGCAACCTTTTCGATCACCACTGGTTGAACTTCTAAACATGACAATATTACAGTTTCCTTGCTAGATCTAGCTTCTGATCTCCACTGTATCCTACATGTGGGTAATGCTTCTAAATCATTCCACTCAGCTACCATTGCCAATACTGCATTCGGATGTTTTCTGCTAAGTGCATCCGCAACATTGCTGCCTTTTCCTGGTGTGTACTTAATCACAAAGTAATAAGTGGTTGGAAACTCTAACCACTTCTGTTGTCTAATATTTAACTCCTTCTGAGAGAATAATTACCTCAGAGACTTATGATCAATATATAACTCGAATCTCTCTCCCAATAGGTAATGTTTCCATACCTTCAACGCAAAAATTACTGCAGCTAATTCCAAATCATGCGTTGGATGTCTAACCTTATGTAGTCTAAGCTATCGAGATGCATAGGCAATCAATTTATCTCTTCGCATAAACACAGCTCCTAGTCTTATTCCATATGCATCTTTATACACAACTAAATCTTGATTACCTTCTGAAACAACTAACACATGTGCATTGTTCAGTAAGTGTTTCAGCTTCTGGATTACCCCTCACACTTATCAGTCCAAACAAACTTCACATCCTTTCGCGTTAACTTAGTCATCGGTGCCGCTATCCGCGAAAAATCTTTAATGATTCTTCGATAGTAATTGGCTAATCCAAGAAAACTCTTTATCTCAGTCACTGTCTCGGTCTCTTCTAATTATTTACCGCCTCGATCTTAGAGGGATCTACAGATAACCCTTTCTCTGAGACTACATGACCAAGAAACTTTACTTCCCTCTTCTAGAAACGACACTTCGAAAATTTTGCCTTCGGTTGGTGCTGCCTCAGCGTCTCAAGCACCACTCTAAAATGAACTTCATGCTCTCTTTCATCTTTAGTGTATATCAATATATCATCTATGAAAACCAACATGAACCTATCCAAGTGATCTCGAAAAAATCGATTCATCAAACCTACGAAGAATTATAGTGCATTAGTTAGTCTGAAAGGCATCACTAACCACTCGTATGATCCATATCTGGTCTTAAACGCCGTTAAAGGAATACTATCCTATACCACTCTAAGCTAATGGAACCCTGTTGCTAAACCCAACTGGAAAAATACTTTGGCTCCACTCAAATGGTCGAACAAATCGTCAGTCTAGATAATGGATATCAATTCTTTATCGTCTTTTCATTCAACTTACGATAATCAATACATAACATTAACAATCCATCCAGTTTCCTAGCAAATACTGAGGCTGCTTCCTAAGGTGAACTGCTTGGTATGATAAAATTCTTGCCTTCCAAATCCACCAACTACACCCTGAGCTCCTTCATCTCGGTAAGTGTCATTCTGCTTGACGGTCTACTCACCGGTTCTGCTCCTGATACCAAATCTATCGAAAACTCAATGGCTCATTTCAGGGGCAATCCTACTACAAGTTCAAAAACATTTGCAAATTCTCTAACAACGAAAACTCGGTTTAACCCGTCTTCTGCCTCCATAACACCCAATAGGGAATTAACCTCACAACTAGGGTTTGATATGGAGAATACAATCCGATCACTACAATTAGGGTGTCTAATCAATATTTTCCAATCATGGTAAAATATCCTAGCATTGTATTTACTTAACCAATCCATTCCCAAATAATTCCAAACCCGATGAAACCAAACACATGCAAACTACAAACAAATGTATGATCCAATAATTCAAACTCTAGGTGGCCATATCTCATCCCAAGAGTCATATAAGCTCCTATCGGATCAAGAACCCTTAAGGAAGTACCGAGGTATGAGGGTTCTAGGTTAAGCTTATCTACTAAACAATGAGATATAAAATAATGTAATGAACCGGTATCAAATAGAACTCTAACTGATACACCATAAATCAAAAGTGTACCTAAATCAAAAGTGTACCTCCTGACACAGCTTTTCCTCTCTCCCCTGCTGTTGGTCTCAAGGTAGCTGGTTCCAATGCAAACACTTTGCCTTTCCCGTCCTTGGTTGGCTCCTTGCACTGGTTCTTATAGTGCCCAATTTGGTCACAACTGAAACACCTTACTCCTTTCTTCTCAGCGGCTTTCTTTCCTTTCCTTGTCTGGCATTCATGAGTGTAATGCCATTTCATATCACTGTAACGATCCCTTAATTTAAACGAAATTCAATTTCAATCTTGAATTTAAACTATCTCGAATTATGTAAATTCGAGTTAAATTCTCAAAGGTTGGTTTAACTCTTTAAACCAAATTAACCTCTAAATCAAAGTGTTTAATCATTTTAATTTCTGAGCCCAATTTCTCAAAATTCTCATTTTAAATTATTTTTACTTATGTATTTCAAAGTTCAATACAATTTTATTTTAAAATTTTAATTTATTATTCAATTTAATTTTCCAGTTTGAAGCCAGTTCTTAAACAAGTTTATTTTACAATTCAATTATTCAAACTTATTTTATTTTATTTATACAATTCCATTCTCAATTTAAAGATTTTTATTTACAATAGGAGGATATCATCCTATTTATTTTAAAACGTCCATTCATTTTAAATTTTTAGATCTCAAACCCATTCGAGATCACACAAATTCCCAATTCAAATCAACCATTTAACCTTCCAAGTTAAATTCCAATTTCATCTCGAAATTTCCAATTCTGGTTGCTTTTCTACACTTATTTAACTTTCCAAAGTTAAATTCCAATTTACTTAATCCAATCAACCTTACTTAATTTGAATGCCCGCTTCAAACTTCAAAATTATTTCCCTCTTATAAGTTCAAAACTTATATCACTTTGGGTTTTTACATCACACTTAGGGAAAAATCAAAACTCAACCTCTTAGAGTTTATTTCAAAATATCTTTAATATCATGTATATCCATACATATTTACATATTTATTCCTTTGCCCTCCCAGCCATGTTTTAAAAATTTTAAACCACCCTTGGTTTTAATTCAAATAAATTTTCAAACAACCCATTGTTTGCATCAAATCCCAGTTATCCAAATAATACTTATTTATTATTATTTTTCATTACTTTGAAACAAAATTTTCAAATTTTGGGACCAGATTTAGAATTTCATTTTTAAATCAATTAAATTCTAATTTGGTTGTATTTCCATTTCTACTTAATTTAATTCCAATTTAAGACTTCAATTTGGTTGTATTATATTACTCTTAATTTTTATTCCAATAATTTAACAACCACTCGTCTAAATATCTATTAGAACGAAATATTCCTTTATATACTAAAATATATTTTTATATAAAATCATTTTAAAAATTTATATAAGAAAATAACAAGTACGCTCTCATATATATATATATATATATATATATATATATATATATATTCTCAACTCATTCTAGAGTACTACAGACTCCATTTAATGAGTAATCCCCACTAGAGCCAAGGCTCTCGCTTAACCTTTCTGCTCTGATACCAAATGTAACGACCCGGAATTTTCGATCCCGAAAATTCCATATAGTTATGAAAAAGAAAGAAAGATAGAAGAAGAAGAACAGAAATACCAACATCTCACATTCACAGCGGACAAAATATAATAATAAATAACAATAGTTTACAAGAGAATACTATATCTGTCGATTACATTTATAATACATCAGAGTTACACATTTATACAGACACAGGATATACACAATTATCAAGCCTCAGATTTACAATGATATAATACAGCGGAAACACTCCCTACGTTATTGCCATCCAGCTCGTCTCCCAAACTCCAGAACGTCCTTACCTGAAAATCTGTAATACTCGGTCTGACGCGAGCATTACACCAAGGTAACACCCGGGTCAGGCTGGAAACCAGCGTGAGTAAATCCAACTAACATGGAATTCCAAAGCAAACAACTTAAATAAACCCGGGGTAACTTTTATCAATTTAACCAATTCACAATTTGCTATAGGCAATACTTATTTCACGTATAAATTCCTAAGTACCAGACTTAGATAAAATAATCCCATTCACTTAAGTCGTTTCATTTCATCGTATTGATTTCACAAATCAATTTATATAAATTCGAAGGGGTGTTCGGGTATTCTGAATACCCGACCCCGGTCTCTTTGAAACCCATGATATCCTATCCCAAAATTATTTAAATGAAATACACAACATTTCATATCAGAGAAATCCACACATTCAAAACATCCAATGCCATCCAACCATCCAACATATACTAATTAATTTCAATGGTTCTAATTGAATTTCTAACCACATTCAGTTAGATTCCTTCATTCAATATTAATTAATTCCAAAATCAATTAATTAGTCAACCCTTCACTATTCATCTTAATTAATAAATCTTGATTAATTATTTTTCAATTACATTCAAGTAATTACCTTAATTAAACATCAGAATATTAATTTGTCTCAACTAAGATCATCAAGAGATCTTAATTACTTCATGAATTAATTAATTACTTAATTACATTAATCCTTAATTACTTATATTAATTAACTTTCCATAAGTCACTTATTACTGATTAATTCATCTTAATTAATCAATCTTCAATTACATCTTTAATTATATTAACTAATTATTTCCAATTATAATTTAATTTGTTCCAATCTAAATTAATTATTTTAATTCAACCACAACATTAATCAATTTCGATTACCCTCAACCTGTAATTAACTATCTTTTACTTCATTCATAAGTTAATCACTCCTTAACTATCTTAATTAATCAAGTGATTATTTATCACACCATCAAATGATTATTTTGAATTACTTATACTTAGTAAATTAATTTAACCTTAATTAATTAATTCAAACCCTTAATATTTTTTTCAAAATGGGAACATTTCCTTATTTATGTTGAAGTTTAAAACAACTTAAATTTCCCAATACTTCGAGTTAAGCAACAATTAACTCGAGAACCATCCAAACCAAAATCACCAGATCATCGATCCACGGTGCATATCAAATCAATTCAATCATTCAACCAAATATTTAAATTTAACCATTTAAATTTAAATAGAAGTCCAACAAAGTGAGATTTACTCACACTTGCCTCACAATTGGCAATCCACTTTATTCAGTTAATTACATCCTGTGATTATTTATTTATTTATTTCCCAAGAGAATTTTTATTCATTATTCCCTGGCTATTAATTATTAACCTTCATTATTAATTCCTAAATCCTATTTCCCATTTGTAAATCACTAATTACAAATTACTCAATCAAAAATTTCAAATCAATTTCTTAATTAACCTTTAACTTATTTCATAAGTGGCCAAATCTTAAATATACTTAAGATAAACATGTTCTTTGTTAAATTCTAATCACAATAACATTTAACCTAATTTGTAAAATAATTAAGTTTTAAGTATCCTTTTTGTATTTAACATACCTAATTTAAAATAAATCAAACTGTCTTAATTTAAGTTTTGAAGAGCAGTTAATTTACAGGGTTCATAAATGATTTTAACCGATTCCATTATTTATTTTTATTTACTTCTTTTTTTTTCCTAAGTTTTTTCTTAAAAAAAACAAACAGAGATTAAATAAGTAAATAAAGGGAAAGATTTCTCACAATTTTCGAACACTTCCACTGCGATTGCATAAGCTACCCCGAAGCTTGCATGTCCACGCTGCCCCCTGACGTGATTCGCGCGAGAACTTTCTGCCTTCGTTCGTCGCCCTAGGTTCACGATCTTCCCCCTGTCATCTCTCCACCTAGCACCGCCTCTATCGCGACTCCCCAAAATTTCCAGCAAGCCCTAGCTCGCGCGCGACCCAAGTCGCGACGCTCGGCTGTCGACGTCAACACACAAGGCAAAACCTCTCGGCCTCTACGTCTCTCTCGCGGCCACGTCCTCCCCCACGAGTCCGAGCTCGAATGATTGAACGTCGCCATCGATTTCATTTTTTTTTAAATCGGCTTCGGCCTCGTTTGATTTAAGCTGATGAAAGAAAGAGAGGACGGGTTTAATTATAGATGGAAAGAAGCGTCCCCAGCACGCGTTGATTCTAATAATTAAATATAGCAAATACCTCGAGTTGCATAATGCAAAATCCGGAACCCCAAATAAAACATGCCGACAGATGATTAAAGGGTTTTATCCGTATTCCGAACACAATGGAACGTGTTTCGGAAGTTAATTCGATCATATGCGCGAGTCAGGGAGTAAACGATCAATTTTAAACTAAATCGATTAAAATAGTTCTAAGCGTTTTGAGCTGCCAGGGTCAAACGACAACTCAGATTACCACGAAAATTGAAATCCGATAATAACTAACTATTACGGATCCAGTGGAACAGGTTTCGTCGAATTCCGAGACTGTTCCTCAGATGGCTATTTTAAATGTCAATTTAAACGATATATTATTAAAATTGAGCAAATTACCTTTAAATTAAATTTCAACCATTCTATTATCTTCAGTATCCTCATTATAAATTTTATAAACCTTCAAATTAATTTAAACAGGCTTAGAGATTTCAGATTCAACAATTTACCCAATTTCAATTATAAAATTCAATATTTAAACTATATAATTCAACGATTTAATTACCAAGTAAATATTGATATCTTAAATTCAAGTTAAAATTAACTTTTAAATATTTAAAATCGATTAATTGTTCCAATTTAATTCGTTAAAATTTCCGGGTCGTCACATTCCTCCCCCCTTAAAATAATTTCGTCCCCAAAATTACTAGTTAGGAAGAATGGCCAATACTCGTTTACCTTCTCTCCAAAACTCACAATTCAACACCCTACCAACTATCTTTTATAAAAGGTCTACTATCACCTTAGCCAACTTCCTAAAACCTTCTATGGTTTCAAATACTACCCTTTCGTTCAATCATTAAAATTTAAATTTAACCAACTTTTAGAATTATCAAAAATTTTCTAACTCTCTAAATTCCCGAAAAATTTTGCCAGCGTCTCCTTTGCACGGCTAGCACGGTACTACTAAAAAATGCATCTACGGGCTCCCAAATCCAAAAGAAAACAAAAGCCAAGTGGCTACATCAAAAACCCAATCCAATTTCATACAGAAACTTAAATACATACTTTTTTTGTCGGGCAATTCAAATTTATCTTTTGGAATCAAATCCAACTTTCTTTTCCCTTTTTAATACCTGCATGTCTTGCTTAACAACAATATCCAATCATGCCTTTTTAAAATCTTTGCATACATTTCCTTACATAAGTTTTCACATTTACTTTTATGAAAATTAGTTTTCCCCCATTTTCATACGAATTCGATTTATTTTCTATTTTGAATATTGAATTTCATTTTCCATTTATAAATGAGTCTTATTAGTTCCATCTACTAATCTATTTCAGTTCCATATTAAAAATCGTTTAATTGCTTAACAAAAATTTCTCAAAAATTTTCTAGCTCCCAAAATTTCCGGAAAATTTTGGCAGGGTCTCTTTTGTACGGAGGAGCTTTTGCAATTTGACAAGAGATATAAATATATATACATTGACTCACCCGGTCGGAAAAAGCAAAAACAGTTCATATTTCCTATTTGTATTGCGTAGGCGTACCTTATTTAGCATTTTAAGCATGCGGCTTATTTATTTTAGCAATTAGTGTAATCCGAATCCATCCAAACGGCCTTCAGGTACCTGTACTTACTCAATTTAAATATGTAAGTGTCATATATAGAAAATTTATTAGCATTTCACTTACTTTCAATAGCTAAACACATGTATTACATACACAACAAGTGCCAAACGCTTCCCATAAGCGATTCATATGATTTTAAAGCTTATTCAATTGTTTTCAACCAAATTTATATGCCATTTCATTCAATTTTAATGGTTTACAATGCAATTGCTTACATTCAATTCATTTTTAAGCAAAACAAACTCGTATTCATATCAATTGATTCAAAAATCAATTATATTTGCTTGAATTTAATTAAATCTCGTTTATGTTAAATGACAATTGTTTCTACGCAATTTGATGATATTCATGTGATAAATAATTACTTAAGTTTTATAACCAATTTAAATGGATTCCGACTCAATTTCATTTAATTCCATTCCATTTTAATTTATCTACCAACCATTTATTGCATTTCATTTTATTTCCGCATTAGATTCATGCAAACAATTTATTAAGCTTGGCACATTCAAACTTATAAGTTAATGACCATTTCCAAATTAATTTAATCCAAGCTTCTATTTAATGGGCTCTCACTCTTATTCGAAGCCAAACTTCCATAAATTCTAAACTTAAGTGGATTTATTTTAGTTTATTCCAAGACCAAACTTAAGTTTCTTCGATTTGATTCTCATTTAATCAAATCCCATTAATTTAGTTAGCCCGTCTACTTTAATTTTAATTTTAATTCACCTTCTCAATTTATCAAAATAATATCCAACACATACTTAACTCATTTTATATTTTTAATTCACTTTCTTAATTCATTTGCGAATTTATTTTATTTATACAAAGTCATTCTCAAATTATATCTCTTCACCTAGGTTTTGTTTGGAATCCAAACCATGACTATTATAATTCACTTCCATTAGATAATATTCATATGACACCACTTTCTTTATATCCAATTTATTTGCAAATTTCATCAAATATTATTTAAATGACACTTGAATTTTATTTGTAATTCAATCCATCACATTTTTAAATCCAACTCTATTTTATTTTATTTTACAACATCTCCTCTTATCTAATTCATTATCAAGTCCAAGTCGAATTCCATTTACAATTCGAATTCATTACCAAATTCCATTATTAATTTACAATCCATTTATTTACCAAAGTTAAATTTTATTAACATCCTCAATCAAACAATTATTTAATCAATAAGCTTATTTCCAACTTCTAAATCAATATTCGATTTTAATTGCAAAATCACTTCATTAAAATTCTAGTTTGGATTTCCTTTTATTTCCCCAAAATTCCAACATCTTTATTTAAAAAAATTTAGAAATGCTTTTAAATTCACATCAGACTAATAAAATAGCTCTTTTATAAAAATATCTTTTACAACTCGATGTCTCAACCAGTCCATTCTTGTTCCCACAGAAATTCAATCATATGTTGATCAGGCGTAGGACTGAAAATCCATAAGTACTTGGTCAACCCGTTTACAACATCCAGTGAAAATACTTTTGAAAATAATTTTATTGAAAATATAGAAAACAGTTTTTGAAAATAGAGGAAATATCTTTGGTGAGAATGCTTTGGAAATCATCACCCCCGTCCATGGTCACAGTTTCATCCCAGGGTTACGTTGTCGTCGCAGCAAAAGTCCATGCAACTGTACGCTCTCCGCGGCCTCTCGATTACGCCATGGATCCCACACAACAGATCACAGTTACATCCAGGGTTACGTTGCCGTCATAGCAAAAGTCCATGTAACTGCAGGCTCTCCGCGGCCTCTGATTTTCGCTGACAAAATGAAACATCTCCACTCCTACATAGGTCGCAGTCTGCCGATATAAAATCAAACGCAGACTGTTGGCTCTCAGCGGCACACACGACTTTCGCTATGTTATACCATAGGTCGCAGTCTACCGATATAAAATCATACGCAGACTGTTGGCTCTCAGCGGCACACACGACTTCCGCTATGGTATACACTACTCATAATCCCCAGGAACTAGTTTTGTTCGGACTCCTAACAGGAACAACTTTAGAAACCCCCCTTGGGGCTCAAGGCAGCACCACCCGGTGGTACTACTGAGAAGTTCATTTCAAGGGAGCACCTTTTTCCCCAGAGCCATCATCAAAACAATTTTATACTATACACATATAGTATCTTCAAATCATACACCTAGTATGATCTCATACAAAGTTCCTTTACACAAAATCGATTATCCCAAAATCGATAATTCTCAAACTAGGCTTTCCAAATTCAATATTGATTTTACCCAAAAATCAAAAGCCCTTTCCAAATCCAAAGGTTCTCAAAACCGTTTTCCAAATTTCTCATAAGATCCTTTATATATATTCAGATATATAAAATTTTAAAACTTTGGATCATTTCAAACTTGTATAAGACCCCTTTTATACTTCAATTCTTATCTCAGTTGGGTATTTAAATCAATAACAGTTTGGACCCCGACCAGTTTATATTTAGAAAATAGCTTGAAAATTGAAAATATGTAAATAGTTGAAAAATAATTATTAGTTTGGAAAATAGTTATAAAATAGTTAACTAATTGTAAAATAGTTGAGAAATGGTTAAATAGTTTCAAACATTGTAGATAATTGCAAAATGGTTGTAAAATAGAAATTAGTTTGTGAAATAGTTGAAAAATAGGAATTAGTTAAGAAAACAATTGAAAAATGGTTAAATAACTCCAAACCATAAAATAATTTGGCTTTAAGAAAGAAAGGTTGTATATATTTAATAGCTTAGAAAAATAAGTTTACATCAAAACGATTTATATTGAAGATAGTCAAGAGCCAACTGTTCACCTCCCCAACAATTCAATTTGAATCTTCATTTAAATTGACCCAATTCCAATTCAAATAACTCCAAATTCCATTGGACTCGATTAATCCCCAATTCAAGTTGAATCAATCTTGATTCCTTCCCCAATTTAAATCAAATTCTAGTTGATTTTAATCCTGTTCGATTTTAATTTTAATTTCATATTATTCTAATCAATTTATTATCAATTGAACCCATTTCATATTCAAATCAGTTCAATATAATCCAATTTAATTTCCCATTTAAATTTTAAACTTATACATCTTCCATCACCAATCCCTTAATTTAAACGAAATTCAATTTCAATCTTGAATTTAAACTATCTCGAATTATGTAAATTCGAGTTAAATTCTCAAAGGTTGGTTTAACTCTTTAAACCAAATTAACTTCTAAATCAAAGTGTTTAATCATTTTAATTTCTGAGCCCAATTTCTCAAAATTCTCATTTTAAATTATTTTTACTTATGTATTTCAAAGTTCAATACAATTTTATTTTAAAATTTTAATTTATTATTCAATTTAATTTTCCAGTTTGAAGCCAGTTCTTAAACAAGTTTATTTTACAATTCAATTATTCAAACTTATTTTATTTTATTTATACAATTCCATTCTCAATTTAAAGATTTTTATTTACAATAGGAGGATATCATCCAATTTATTTTAAAACGTCCATTCATTTTAAATTTTTAGATCTCAAACCCTTTCGAGATCACACAAATTCCCAATTCAAATCAACCATTTAACCTTCCAAGTTAAATTCCAATTTCATCTCGAAATTTCCAATTCTGGTTGCTTTTCTACACTTATTTAACTTTTCAAAGTTAACTTCCAATTTACTTAATCCAATCAACCTTACTAAATTTGAATGCCCGCTTCAAACTTCAAAATTATTTCCCTCTTATAAGTTCAAAACTTATATCACTTTGGGTTTTTACATCACACTTAGGGAAAAATCAAAACTCAACCTCTTAGAGTTTATTTCAAAATATCTTTAATATCATGTATATCCATACATATTTACATATTTATTCCTTGGCCCTCCCAGCCATGCTTTAAAAAATTTAGACCACCCTTGGTTTTAAATTCAAATAAATTTTCAAACAACCCATTGTTTGCGTCAAATCCCAGTTATCCAAATAATACTTATTTATTATTATTTTTCATTACTTTGAAACAAAATTTTCAAATTTTAGGACCAGGTTTAGAATTTCATTTTTAAATCAATTAAATTCTAATTTGGTTGTATTTCCATTTCTACTTAATTTAATTCCAATTTAAGACTTCAATTTGGTTGTATTATATTACTCTTAATTTTTATTCCAATAATTTAACAACCACTCGTCTAAATATTTATTAGAATGAAATATTCCTTTATATACCAAAATATATTTTTATATAAAATCATTTTAAAATTTTATATAAGAAAATAACAAGTACGCTCTCATATATATATATATATATATATATATATATATATATATTCTCAACTCATTCTAGAGTACTACAGACTCCATTTAATGAGTAATCCCCACTAGAGCCAAGGTTCTCGCTTAACCTTTCTGCTCTGATACCAAATGTAACGACCCGGAATTTTCGATCCTGAAAATTCCAGATAGTTATGAAAAAGAAAGAAAGATAGAAGAAGAAGAACAGAAATACCACCATCTCACATTCACAGCGGACAAAATATAATAATAAATAATAACAGTTTACAAGAGAATACTATATTTGTCGATTACATTTATAATACATCAGAGTTACACATTTATACAGACACAGGATATACACAATTATCAAGCCTCAGATTTACAATGATATAATACAGCGGAAACACTCCCTACGTTATTGCCATCCAGCTCCTCTCCCAAACTCCAGAACGTCCTTACCTGAAAATCTGTAATACTCGGTCTGACCCGAGCATTACACCAAGGTAACACCTGGGTCAGACTGGAAACCAGCGTGAGTAAATCCAACTAACATGGAATTCCAAAGCAAACAACTTAATTAAACCCGGGGCAACTTAAATTTCCCAATACTTCGAGTTAAGCAACAATTAACTCGAGAACCATCCAAACCAAAATCACCAGATCATCGATCCACGGTGCATATCAAATCAATTCAATCATTCAACCAAATATTTAAATTTAACCATTTAAATTTAAATAGAAGTCCAACAAAGTGAGATTTAATCACACTTGCCTCACAATTGGCAATCCACTTTATTCAATTAATTACATCCTGTGATTATTTATTTATTTATTTCCCAAGAGAATTTTTATTCATTATTCCCTGGCTATTAATTATTAACCTTCATTATTAATTCCTAAATCCTAATTCCCATTTGTAAATCACTAATTACAAATTACTCAATCAAAAATTTCAAATCAATTTCTTAATTAACCTTTAACTTATTTCATAAGTGGCCAAATCTTAAATATACTTAAGATAAACATGTTCTTTGTTAAATTCTAATCACAATAACATTTAACCTAATTTGTAAAATAATTAAGTTTTAAGTATCCTTTTTGTATTTAACATACCTAATTTAAAATAAATCAAACTGTCTTAATTTAAGTTTTGAAGAGCAGTTAATTTACAGGGTTCATAAATGATTTTAACCGATTCCATTATTATTTTTTTATTTACTTCTTTTTTTCCTAAGTTTTTTTTAAAAAAAAAACCAAACAGAGATTAAATGAGTAAATAAAGGGAAAGATTTCTCACAATTGTCGAACACTTCCACTGCGATTGCATAAGCTACCTCGAAGCTCGCATGTCCACGCCACGCCCTGACGTGATTCGCGCGAGAACTTTCCGCCTTCGTTCGTCGCCCTAGGTTCACGACCTTCCCCCTTTCATCTCTCCACCTAGCACCGCCTCTATCGCGACTCCCCAAAATTTCCAGCAAGCCCTAGCTCGCGCGCTGTAACGTACGCGATTTTTCGTTGCCGAAAAACCGAATAGTTATGGTTTAAGAAAAAGAAAAGAAGAAAAGAGGAGAGAAAAAAAAGATAGAAGAGAAAGAGAAAAGAGAATAGAAAAAAATAGGAAAAAGAAAACAGAAAATAGAGAAGAGATAGAAAATAGAACAGAACAGAAAACAACAGAACAACAACAGAATCTCACAATTCGCAGCGGAACAACATATAATAAATAAATGAATAATCTTTAACAAAGAACTATATCAGTTATTACATTACATCACATTTTAATTACATCATATCATCAGAGTGTACAACATCATACAACAACAAACAGTGCAGCGGAAAAAGAAATACTATATAAGTAATAATACGCCATGCCATCCATCTTGCATCCAGCAACTCCAGAATATCCAGAATATCCTGATAAACCTAACTCTTAACTGCCCGTGTGGAAATTGGTGGGCACCCAGAGTTTAGGAAGGAAAACAATAAACTCCGAGTCAGTCATGTGACTGGTGTGAGAACTCAAAACAGTTTATTTATCTTTAAAATCAAAATAGAGGAATATTTTTAAAGTCAATTCGCAATGCTTTTTAAAAATGAGACTACCATAAGGCCTCCCGCACACACACACATGCAAACGCAGAACCGGAGGAGATTTCTCCTTATGATAGTCAAAGATGCTTGATACGCATTTAAAAAGAACATTTGATATTATTATTAGTGCATAGTATAGGAAAAATTCATTTCGAAAGTAGAATATAAATCTTAGCCAGCATAGACATTTCGAACTATGCCTACTATAGCTAACTATGTTCAATAGCAGGTTACCGCCACATTCCATAGCAGGTTATACAACTAAAACCGTACAAGTCTCGTATTGTTTCTTTGGATTTCCAACGAATGATCAGGCCAAGGAACTTCCCATTGCCACATGAGAATGCCTCTGGATGGACATCCCCGAGAACCAAACCGGATCTCTACCAACACAAGGCCGGGTTACCCCTAACTGAGTAACAACTGACCGAATATGCCATCCCCCGGTCCTTTGGGACCTTTTCACCGAGCGCTCGTAATCAATTCACACAATCATAACAAAGTGTTTTCAACATGAGTAAGTATCTGGGCTCCATACCATGATACCACCCTTTTCCAGAAGGAAATGCACACATCCTAAAGGGCGCTACCCCTCATAACCTTGCTGCTTCTTTCCTGTTTTGACCATTCACGGGGTGTGAGGCTCGACGAAGTCACGTCCACAAAAACATACTTTATACAAAAGCCATGCTTTGGGTCAACAAATGATCATAGAAATGATCACCAGGATAGACGATCACACAAATGATCCTATCACAAATAATCAACACAATGATCATTTCACAGCAACACTCAGCATGTCACATTACCAAATTGGGAATATATCGCTGATAACATTCAAGTACATAATCTCTGAGCTCGTACGTCTCAGAGAAGGGTGTTAAGCTAAAAGAATAAATTCTCCGCCACCAACAGAAATATATTCGAATGAAATCGGCTTTATATCTCAATTTGTAATGTCAGACATACAATCCATACAAGTCTGTTCCGGGCTCGAACAAAACCGAAGGCACTTACAAAGAAGTCCTTGCTATCCGGATAATCTCTAATCACGTCCGGACTTCCCATCACATAGGGAGAACTCAATACCGTAGCTACTCGGTGCAGAGTCAATCGACGAGTTGTCCTTTCGCTTTCAAAAAGATCCGGTCTTCAACACCGGTCTTCAAATGCAATTCATAACGACGTATCACATATTCGGAATGGGTTATACGACCCCATGGTCCTTTCCCGGTTAACCCGAATAGTGAGCGCTTATTCAAAAATAAGTGTGGCATTCACATTCAAACAAATCACATCAAATACCCATTCAAAGGGAAATATTGATAGTCGGTTATTGAACTATCAATGGATATGCACACATCACTAGTTTCCAAATAATTTTCCAAAAATCTATTTTCCAAAATATCTTTACAAGATATATAATTTCACACTTCAAAAATAAATCAATATTTATTTTTAAACAGATTCCACTTTCTTTTATAAATTCCATAGTGAATTTTTAATCCAAAATATCCATGAATATTCGATTTCAATTATTCATTTCAATTTATCTTCAAAAAGATAAATTCTCAAAGTATTCACTTTATATTGGAAAACATTTCCATACTTATTTATTCATAAGTAATTCACAAATTTTATTTATTTTCAACACTTAGAAAATATTCAATATACTTAAATCGAGATTAAGTATATATTTCATTCTTTAAGGAAATCATTCTCTTAAACATATTTATTTGGGCCAAAACGAATGTTGCGTAAAACATCGTTACGACGTCCCAAAATCACTAGTATAGGGATTCGAAATTAAAAAATATATATAAATCCCAATACTATACAAAACATTTCCTTTCGGAAATCATTTACTATAACAACAGTGTTATAGTCCACTATTTCCTTTTATTTCTCGAAAACGTCTATTTCAACAATAAATGTTGAAATCTATGGTTTCGAATCTCAACACATTTTAAAACATCGTTAGATCGTTTTAATTCTATTTAAAATATCACATTCTAAACATTTTCTTTAACATATTATTCACTATTCAAAAACGTGAATATACTACGTTGATAATTTTTTTCATCCTTTTATACATTTTATTTTAAAGTATTATTCACAGTCAAAAATGTGAATATAACTCCATTAATAGGTTTCAACAATTTACTTATCAAAATAAGTCGTTGGCGAATTTATAAAACAACGTTTATGAATTCCATTTCTATTTATTTTATAACATCTCCTTTTATAAATTCCTTTATTAACCTATTCGATTTTATATCTCAATTATAAACCAAAGATTCATATTATAAGTTAAATGCTTATAAAACGATTATTTTACAAAATCGTTCCTTTGAACTTCATAATTATAAATCTTATAACTTATAAGATTCAATTATTTATCCAAAACCATTCTTTTAATGACTTTATAAATTTTATAAACCTACTGTTTATAAAATTCCATTTATAATTTCACCGTTTATAATTCTATAAATTTCATTCTGTTTATGAAATTCATTTTCACTTCATTCAAACACTTATAAAAACTCGTTTTATAATGTCAATATTTCAATTTATAAATATCCATTTATAAATCTCTTAATATAAATCAATTTATATTATTCTTTATAACGTCTCTAATCTCCTTTATTATTTCACCATTTTGATTCATAAAATAATTAAATTTTATAAATCCTATTTTTAAACTTTTTATAATAAATTCAAAAATCCCGATTAAACTATTTTATAAAATCATTAGCATCATATTCTCAAAAATCAGTTTTTAACTATATTTCTCAAAAATCATAATTTTTATAACTTTAAAAATTATAACGTTTATTTATTTAAAATGGATCAATTCCAAAATTATTTTATAAAACGTATACTTTTCAAAAAATCACTTTAAAATCATTTTAAAATTCCAAATTTGGTCCAATGATGCTACACACCAAATAGTCAATCACGACAACAACGATATCATATATCGATACGATAATCAATCAAATATCAAAATATCTGAAATCTAATAAATACTGTTAAGGAATCCAGTTGGGCCCCTCCAACCTGTTTTTCTGCATTCACAAACATTAGCACAATACCAATTCCGCTCCAGTACGGAATTATCGCGGTATATGGGATTTAAAATATTATCCGCTTAATAGACGGCGCAATAGGGTCTCATCCGCTAAACAAATAAATGCGGGAAATCAATAACTCCAATATATACATATGCCAATATATATATATTGCTATTATATATAATACCAATTTCACTGTTTATGAAATATTCGCGGTATATGTTTTTAATAAATAACATCCGCTTACTAACGGCGCATAATGTCTATTTTAACAATCAATAAATAACAATCATCATTCAAACATGCATTCAAATATTTTAAATCTAACTATTTAAAATAAAATCGAAACTGATTCGATTGAGTGAGAAGTTCTCACCTTGATTTTAAATTCCGTTTTAGCGATTTATTTCGAATAAAATCCAACGCGCGTTTAATTTTACCCAAAATTCTCACTAACTCCAAACGACTCCAATCCAATTTCATCGCGTAGAGCTCGTCCATACGATTCCAACACAACTGGTTTCGCGCGTTTTCGACCTCGTATGAAAAAGATATTGATTTTATAAGTTACACGTATTTTATATAAACTATTTACAACAATTAATTATAAATCTTTAAACCTAAGCCATTGGATCTCCTTCCTTTGCATCATGACCGTTACCCCTTTCTCTTCTTCTTCTCCAGTTAAAACACGCTACCACCGAACCCACTAGCCGCCCCCTAGGGTTTAAAATCGCCACCTCCTCGCTCAACTAGAATTCGATCAGGAAGCTCCATTGCGAAGCCCTTCACCACCACAACACTCGGCTCCAACCTCGGTACACTCGACCCCCTGTAGCACATCGACGTGCGTGCACAACTTGTTGCAATCGGCCCCTCCTATCTCCCAATTTATAGCTCCAAACACGATCTCAACCGTTGATCTCCAAGCTCTCGTCGTGCTCTACCACTTTGTAGTTGATCACGAAGCTTGAAAGTGAATGGATCGAGAGATAATCGAGGAAGAACGTTGAGAATTTCTGGCCATTGAATATTAACTGGCGGCTATAAGCAATTAGGGTTTAGGTTTTGTTATTTTTTTTATTTTTTTGATTTTAAGGTGTATTTATAGAGAATTTTCGAACACTATTCATCCGAAAATCCCGAACTCCGATTCACGCGCCGTAACCAGCGTTTCTAGGGTTTACCCCGCGTTCCGGACACAATGGAACAGGTTTCGAAAGCTAATTCGGACATCTGTGCAAGTTATGGCTATAAACGTTCAATTTAAATTAAACCGATTTAAATCGATTTTCTAGGCGTTTTAATTTGTACCGGACAAATGGTAAATCCAATTGACACGAAATTTGAAACCTTGCAATAATATCACATTACGGATCCGATGAAACTAGTTTTGTCGAAATCCGAGACTTTTTGAAAAATGGCTATTTTAACTCGCCAAATTAAAATTAAAAATAATTCGATGCGTTTCGAGCTGCTACGATCAAACGATAGCTCCGATTGACACGAAATTTGAAATCCGGTAATAACTAACTATTACGGATCCAATGGAACTGGTTTCGTTCAATTCTGAGACTGTTCAAAAATTGACTATTTTCACTAGTCGATTTAATTATTAAAATATTCAATTTTCACAAATTAACTTTTAATTCGATTTTAAAAGTTCTAAAATATCATTCTAACTCCAATATGATAAAATAAAATTTTACAAATCATTTTCAATCATATTTAACGCTATTTTCAATTATTTCCATAATTTAACATATTAAATTATCGATTTAATTATTCAATTAAATTCAATAATTCAAATAAAAATTTATTCGACTAATAAATTCACTTATTAATATTTAAAATTAATTAAATATTCAAATTTTAATTATTAAAAATCCTGGGTCGTTACACGCGCGACCCAAGTCGCGACACTCGGCTGCCGACGTCAACACACAAGGCAAAACCCCTCGCCCTCTACGTCTCTCTCGCGGCCACGTCCTCCCCCACGAGTCCGAGCTCGAATGATTGAGCGCCGCCATAGATTTCATTTTTTTTTTAAATCGGCTTCGGCCTCGTTTGATTTAAGCTGATGAAAGAAAGAGAGGACGGGTTTAATTATAGATGGAAAGAAGCGTCCCCAGCACGCGTTGATTCTAATAATTAAATATAGCAAATATCTCGAGTTGCATAACGCAAAATTCTGAACCCCAAATAAAACATGCCGACATATGATTAAAGCGTTTTACCCATATTCCGAACACAATGGAACGTGTTTCGGAAGTTAATTCGATCATATGCGCGAGTCACGGGAGTAAACGATCAATTTTATACTAAATCGTTTAAAATAGTTCTAAGCGTTTTGAGCTGCCAGGGTCAAACGACAACTCAGATTACCACGAAAATTGAAATCCGATAATAACTAACTATTACGGATCCAATGAAACAGGTTTCGTCGAATTCCGAGACTGTGCCTCAGATGGCTATTCTAAATGTCAATTTAAACGATATATTATTAAAATTGAGCAAACTACCTTTAAATTAAATTTCAACCATTCTATTATCCTCAGTATCCTCATTATAAATTTTATAAACCTTCAAATTAATTTAAACAGGCTTAGAGATTTCAGATTCAACAATTTACCCAATTTCAATTATAAAATTCAATATTTAAACTATATAATTCAATGATTTAATTACCAAGTAAATATTGATATATTAAATTCAAGTTAAAATTAACTTTTAAATATTTAAAATCGATTAATTGTTCCAATTTAATTCGTTAAAATTTCCGGGTCGTCACAATCACACTTACAATAGGCAACCTCTACCTTCCCTTTCCTAGCAACTCCACCCTTTTGAACTCCTTTCCTATGGAAAAGTTTCTTTTTCTGACTTTGCCCTCCTTGAGCTTCTTTGGCCTTATTTTCTTCGAGATAAGCAAATATCTCTCCACGCCTCAAGGCCATCTCAACAACAATATCACATGGATCTCTAATATGCGATAATATGGCCTTAGTAAGCTCAGGCTTCAACCCCCGAATGAATTTTCCATTCCTCTTATCAACTGTAGCATAGCCATATCTCGCTAGCTCCTAAAATCTCATTGCATGTTCAAGCACAATCATATCTTCATTCTCCAACTCAGCAAACTTCCAAAGCAAAGTGGACTTAGCAATCTTCGACATAAACCTTTCTTCAAACCTTCCCCTAAACTCAGTCCAAGTCATAGTCTTCTCATTGACTCCAACATTAACACTATTCCACCAATATGGTGTTGCTTCTTGTAGCTGTCAAGAAGCGAGTCTCCTTTTCTGCTTGTCGTTGAGCGACAAATCAGTAAAAATCCTCTCATAATGAAGTAACCAATTCTCTATTTCAATTGCATCTTCAGTACCAACAAACGGTTTTCCTCTTAGCCGAGCATAATCTCTACTCAAAATGGCATAGCTATTTACCACCCGAGCTTCTTGATTTCCTCCAACTATTGCAGCAGCAACTCCCACTTCTTCATATTTACGAAGAACTGATACATTGCTTCCATGTCAACTTGCGGGACTCTAGCATCCACATTTACAGCTTGTGCCTGACATGGGTTCCTCTTGGTATTTGGTCCGGCATTTCCATCAGTTGTGGTGCTTCCCCCTCCAATGTTAACTCTTTCACTTCTAGCATCCATATCTGCATTCGAATCTTCATAAGATACAAAAGAATAGCCTAAGAGAGATAGGAAAATAGAGATAAAGCGTATACTTATATATAACAAATACAGGTAGGTTACTATAGCGTTATCCTATTTCCTAATCGTTCCTCTAATTCCTTAAGATTATGTTTTCAAAATCATTTTAAGTTTAATTTTTTTCATAAACCTATGCTCTGATACCAAGTTGTAACATCCCTTATCTTGATGCCCGAAGCTAAGTGCTATAGATGTTGCAGTCATCCATAGTATTAACTTCCGGAAACAAAAAACGGTAATGTTAATGTATCCATAATATCAGTAGCACATGAATATGAAATGAAATCATCCCAAATTTAAAAAAAAAAACTTTTCTGATTACATTTTAAAGAAATATTTCATATTCAAATTACATAATCCTATATTTGATTCTAAGGTTTTGATCAAATATAATTATTACAAAATATGCCAAGAGCCTATCCACCTTCTGTTAGACAAATTCTGGGTGGTCTATCCTTATCTTACTTCTCCAACGGTCACCTGATCCTAAGGGTTTTGTGGACTCACCAATAACCTATCCACCTTCCTTGTATGTGTGTGTATATATATATTCCTTTATGTGTGTAACATCATTTAAGTCCTCCATGTGGCTAAGCCCAATATAATGGAGTTTTAGACTAAACTAGCTAGGGGCTATAGGTAATGTATAGGGTGCGACCCTATACCGGTCTCATCAGGTATTCTAATATCAAAGTCACTTACTTAGTGTTAACTACACTTTAAATTTTCCTTGAAAACCTCTTCAAATTGATTTAACCCTTTAAATCATACTTAAACAAGTAAAATATACTCTATGCTTTACTCAAAGCTATTTCTCATGTTATATATACTTTACACAAAACATTGTTGATGAAAACATTTGAAACCTTTGTTCAAACCTTTAAACAATCTCTTTCGAAACCTTTGAAAGTGGCACTTTCGAAACCTTTGAAAGTGGCACTTTCGAAACCATTGAAAATACCCCTTTTGATATAAGTAAACCATTTTGCTGTATAACCTTAGGCCGAAAGGCCAAAACATACCTTTTGAAACCATTTATAATAGACCTTTCGAAAACATTGAAAGCATCCTTTCGAAATAAAACCTTAGACATCCTCTTTTCAAAACACTTTAAAAACATTGGAAACCCTCCATATAAATACTAAGGTAAAACTTTTGAAACATTGGGGAACCACCCCTTCGAAACCTTTTTGATATACCTTTCGAAAATATTAAGTTCTTTTCATAAATCTAACCTTTCAAAAGCATTGTGTTCAAGTAAAAGTATGTGGAACATAGTTTTGAAGCCTTTAAAACTATTCCTTTAGAAACCTATGGGTTTAACTTCAAAACCTCAAAAAGGGTCTTAAAAATACTAAGTCGAAAGCAACTCTTTTGAAAGCAATTTCCTAAATAAAGGAAGTGGTTGGTGATGAAACCAACCCTTTCGAAAGCATTAGAGAAGCGGCTTGGTGTTTAAATCGAAAGAACCCTTTCGAAGGCATTTCTTTGAAAGGTAGGATGCGGCAGCAGAGGTTTCGACCCCTTCGAAATCATTTCTTACAACAAGGGCGGCAACCTCTTTCGAAAGCTCTTTTCTTTAAAACACTTTACCAAGTCGAAAGTTATCTCATTCGAAAGCATTCTTTTTGAAAGTAAAGCAAGCGGCATTTTCTTTTAAAAGCAAACAAGGTATTGACCGCTTCAAAAGCCCTGTTTTGACCTTATAGCTTTTGCCAATCTCCATTCCACTACGTACTTGGTGCCCCATGTATTGGTTTTGACTAAGGTGGAGGCAGAAGTATATGGTTGAAAGGTGGCTACTAAAAGTGGCGAAACAGCAAAAACCTTATAAAATTGATTTTTAACTTTAAAAAGCAATTTCTTTTCAACTAATCATCTTTGTTTGTTAACATATGATTGGTTGCCAATAATTTTATAAAATCTTTTCAAAAAATGTGACCAAATTTCATAGATTGATGATTTAAAACATTTACAAATTGTCCCTTCTCCTTTTATAAACATATAAAACATAAGTCTCATACCTTAGATAATTTTATATACTTATTAAAGCACTTAGGAAAATTCTCCAAAAATTCCCATAAATTAATTTTAATATGTTTTCCAACATATATAAATTTCTAACCTAAAGCCAATATAAAATAACTGTAATTAATTTTAAAACCAATTAACCTCTTTCTTCACTACAAAGTTCATAATAAATCCACATTAATTCTAAAAATTATAAAACTTGAAACCCAACCCTAAAATAATATTTCTAACCTAATATCAAAAAAATAAGGCATTTGGATGTCATTTTATTGGTTTTTCATATTAAACCTTATCATAAGATCTATATGAAATAGCATAAATCATCAACAAACATATATCTCTATTCAAACAATCGAAACATGTCAAATTATTTGCAAAATAATTTTGAATCTCAACCATAACCGAAAATATGAAAATATAAGATGTAACATATTATTCACCTTTAGCTTGTTGTTAAGGAGTTGAGTTTTGATCTTGGATGAATTTGATTAAGCTTTTTCCTCTTGATTCTTTCTTATCTTCTTTTACTTCTTCTAATGGTGGCCGACCTCTCCTTGGTTTAATTATAGTTTGTGAACGTGTAAAATGAGAGTGGTATAAGGGTTTAGGGTATAATAATATGACTTATTCCTATTTTGCCCTTATCTAACTCCCCTTATTATTTCATTTGAATTCCATTTTAGTTCATTGTTTAACTAGGCATGGATACCCTCTAGGTATAGAAATCTCAATCCCTTAACCATTTACAATATTTCATTTAATTTACCTAATTAAATGTCCTAAATAATGTTAATCAAAATTAGGGTCATTACAAAATCTATCTACACTTGTTCCTATTACCATTTAGGAATCTCTAATGGTTGCAGCAATGCACTGGGTTTTTTCTTCCCTGCTTTTATCAACTGGTAGTTCATACACTTCTAGATGAATGCCTCAACAACCCTCTTCATACCTTCCTAGTAGTAAGTCGCTTCATATCACGGTGCATCTTGTTATCACCAGGATGTATAGTCAATCTGGAATAATGACACTCTCGCACTTAATCTCTCAATCCATAAACATCATGAATGAATAATCTTCCACCCTTACGAAGCCAACCTTCTTCGTCGAGTTTGTATTGCTTCATGTCTTCAAACTCTATTTCTTCTTCTATCTTTGCTATGATCTCTGTTAGCATAGCATCCAACTTCTGACTGTTACCAATCCATTCAATTAGAGTAGATCTAATTGACAAACTTGCCAACATTTCAGGTTCTAGCTTGCAGCGAGGCTTAAAATCAAATCCAACAATATACTCTATCTGCTTCCTTCGAAGAACATTGCTTCCAACCCAGCATGTCTTCTACTCAATGCATCAGCAACTGCATTCCCTTTTCCTGGAGTATAGGAAATACTAAAATCATAAGAGGCCAAGAACTCCAATGACTGTTGTGTCGAAGGTTAAGATCCTTATGAGAGAAAAAGTATTTCAAGAATTTTGGTTCGTAAACAACTCAAACATTTCTTTCAATAAATAGTACCTCCACATTTTCAAAGCAAAAACAATTGCCACTAATTCCAAATCATGAGCAAGTAATTCCTTTCGCGCTGCTTTAGTTATTGACACGCATAAGCGACAACCCTTCCCTTCTTATAACATCCCCCATACTTGAAGGCCCAAAACTAACGGCTACGGATGCTATAGTCATCCATAGTTATTAATGCTCGACGATAAAATAAAGCGATGTTAGATACATTGATACACAGAAACACGTAAATATGAAAAAAAATTAAACATCAGATAAGATCACGTTCCATTTCAAAACATTTCCAATTCATTACATAATCCCACAATTGTTAACCATGTTAAGAGAAAATATATTTATTACAACGTACGCCAAGAGCGACATATGAAGATGCCCCCTTGGATGATCAAAGTATATATAGGCAATTTAATAACTTTGCCTTTACAAACAACACAACGAAATCAAAAATAAAAGAGAACTCTTGATTGCTATCATGCATCATGTAGGTCCCTGGAAGCATTATTCGTCTAAATAGCTACCGGAAAATCTCAACTCTCAAACCACTCAAAATCAATTGAGTACACTAGAGTTTAAAGGGAAAACATAAACTTAGAGTCAGACATAAAACCTGGAATGAATAATAATTTACCATCTCAAAACATTTAGATATCTAGTGAGACCACACTGCTTAGTGGAACAGGTTTTCCCCTCACTAGTCTCTCAAAACCTTTATAAAACCATATACTATGCTTCTACATCCACAATGGTTAAAACATCTCAAAATAATATGACATGATGATATGAAAAACAAGTGAATCAATTTTGGATTATCCATCCCCATTCATTTTGACTATCTGTCTCAATTATATGTTCTATGATTACTATTAACCTAACAGTTTTCATGGACTGACAAATAACTGGTTAAATGTTTAAGGACTCTCTGTCCAATTACATAGTTTTCATGGGATCACTATGAACCTATTGGTAACTCCAATATCTTTACTTTTATCCTAGTTTTCATGGGTTGACTAGGAACCTATTGGTAACTCCAATATCTTCTTTTCTTATCCTAGTTTTTATGGGTTGACTAGGAACCTATTGGCATCGGACAATATCGTAATCCGGGTATAGTTTTCATAGGCTAACTACAAACCGATTGGGCCTTGCCAATATCAAATCATAGTTTTCATGGGCAAACTATGAACCTGTCTTTCTGATATCTTCATTTATACATAATTTTCATGGGCTTACTATGAACCTATTGGTCCCTGTCAATATCTTTTCCAATACACGGTTTTCATGGACTTACTGAGAACCTATTATGGCCCCTGCCAATATCTACTTTAATATTTTAGCATCCTATATTCTGCTCTTTCTAACCTCCTGGATGCATTCTACTCATTCAGGATATAACTTAATTTATATTCGCTACTGGGTCAACCTAGTTGTTATTCTGCCTTTCCCTAAAATACAGTTATGGGTCCATTATAATGTGAATATTTACAAATATAAGGAAGCAAACACAACAACTTGGTTAATCCCTTTAACTTTTTAATCAAAGAAAACTTTTTCAAAACTGCTTTTCAAACTCTTTATTTATTTATTCCATGGTTTCCTTTCAAAATGAGATTGGATTATTTGGTTTGAAAACTAAGGTTGTCGAAACCTTCAAAACCTTGCTTTCGACCTCACTGGGTAACATCCTTTGAAAGCATATAAATCTCTTTTCAAAACATTAGGCCCCTGCCTTTCGAAACACTTTAAAAGTTCTCTTACGAAACTTTTCAAATGCAATAAAGTATTTCTTGTTAACGCTTAGAAGCATAGCTTTGAAATCATTGAAAGTACCACTTTCAAAACCTTTGGAAGTAAAGTCCCCCTTTTGAAACCTTTGGAAGTATCCCTTTTGAAACAATTAAAAGTCCCCTTCCGAAACCATTAGGTTTATATAAAAATATCATTTGAGTCAAAGTGAATCTAAATGAAAGTATCGCTTTTGAAACCATTCTTTATCATATAAAAGTATTGAGGAAAACTTGATGGCATCGGCACCATCCCTTTAGAAAGTTTTCAATCATTTAAACAAAACATTGAAGGATAGCGCCGTAACCCCTTTCGAAGCCATTGCCTTTGAAACCATTAGACCCTTTCGAAAGCACTTAGGAAGTGGCTTAGAACATCCTTAAAACAAAAGGCTACCCTTTGAAGACATTGATAAATTCAATAAACTCGAAAGGTAAAAGAACGACAGCAGGGCTTCGATTAGGTTGGAACCCCTTCTTTCCAAAGCATTATTTTATAAGTAAAGAAACCCATTCGAAAGCTTATTCTTTAATACATAAGTTGGCATCCCCTTTAAAAGCCCTTAAGAAACCTCTTTCAAAAACATATGCTTCGAATCCTTCGAAAGCTTTAATAAAACAAGGCAGGTGCTTCACTTTTTAAAACAAACAAAAGTATCGACCCCATCGAAAGAAATGCTTTCAACACCATGCATTCTGCATTCTCCAATCCACTACGTACCATCTAGTGATACCTTGTGTATTTCTTTTGACTTAGTGGTGTTTCGACTTAATTAAAGGCGAAAGCTTTGAGTTGAAAAGTACTTCTGTTAGAGGCAGAACTTGCTTTTCTGAGTAAAAGCTGATTAATGCCAATTAAAGCAAATTTTATCTAACTAACATGTTACGTGTAAACATGCGATTGGTTGCCTTAACTTTTCAAATTCTTTACCAAAATAACTGCCGCTTAATTTCAAATCTAAACCAAGGTTAATTTAGAAAATAAGCCCTTCTAGTAAACAAAACCAATATTGCAAATAAGTCCTTCTTCTCAAATAATTTAATTTTCATAACAAATCACTTAGGAAAAAGCCCCAAAAATTACACAAATTCACTTTCATCATGTTATCTGACATATCCAAATTTCAGACCCAAGTTCTTAATATAATTTCTGAAATAGATTATAAACTCAACTAACCATATTTTCCTTTGAAAATTCATAAAAATCTTTCCATGGCTTAGAAATTTATCGAAATTATAACCCAATTCCAAAATCATGTTTAACATAACATAAAATTTTCCCATGGCATTCGAGAATCAATTTCAGTCGATTTTTCCTTAAAACCGCATTAAACCTCGTTTAAACAATCTTGTTTAAATTAAACAAATTATAATTCAAGCATATAATCATCCAATTCATCGTAAAAATGAGTTTAATCTTAAATACAAAAACATATGATCATATAATAAAAAAGAGATGGTATAAACAAATATTCACCTTAATTAAGATAAGGAGATTGGATTGCGATTAAGATTTATTCCCCTTCTTTAATTCCTTAACTTGATTTGATTTCTCTTTTCTTCCTAGCTATGGTTAGCTCCTCTTGATTTATATTTTTTGTTTTGTTTCCAAAATGATGTGAATGGGGAAAATGAAACATGAATGGAATATATATAAGCGTAAGGGTTTTGTGCAACTATTTCCCAATATACCCTTATGTAGATTAATTATCTAATAAATCATTCTTAAGCCCATTTAATCAGTTAACTTAGCACGATCTCAATTTATTTATTCAAATATCAATCCACTTATCACTTAACATTTACATTATTCTATTTATTTTATCTAACTAAATCTCTTGAATAATATTATCAAAAATTAGGGGTGTTACACTTTTGCATTAGCACCGCACCCAATTCAGTAGCACAAGCATCGGTGTATACTGTCAACTCTTAATTTTCAGTTGCAATGGTCAATACTAGTGCACTCATCAACTTCTCTTTCAGATTCACAAATGCATACTCACATTTCGCATCCCACACAAAGGTCTGATTCTATTTCATCAAATTGGTCAACGGTGCCGCTACCGTCGAGAAGTCATTTATAAAGCATTTATAATATCCCATCAATCCTAGGAAACTTCTCACATATGTAGCATTCTTGGGCCAATTCCAACCTTGGACCGCTACTACCTTCATAGGATCCACTGCTATACCCTATCCCAAAACAACATGACCCAAAAATTTCATTTCCTCTCTCTAGAAGTGACACTTAGAGAATTTTGCACTCAACTTATGCTTCCTCAATACCTTTAGCACAATCCCCAAGTGCGTCTATTGCTCCTCTTCAGTTCTGGAGTAGATCATAATATCATCCATGAACACAAGCGCGAACTTATTTAGCTGGTCTCTATAAACATGATTCACGAGATTCAAAAAGTATGTCGAAGAGTTGGTTAACCTGAATGGCATCACCAACCACTCATAGAAACCTGATGGCATATGAAATGCAATAATAGGAACATTCTCCTATGCTACTTTCAATTGGTGAAATCCCGTCGCCAAATCCATTTACTTTCGCACCGTGCAGCTGAGCAAAAAAGTCATTAATGCATGGGAGTGCTTACTTATTATTCTTCGTCATTTTATTAAACTTTTCTCATGATAATCCACACACAACCTTAAAGAGCCATCAGTCTTCGTTGCGAATACACAGGTGTGCCTCACTTAGATATGCTTCTTTAAGTGAACCCTTTCCTCAATAGGTCATTCACTTACACCTCTGATTCCTTCCGCTCTCTGGGTGCCATACACTTCAAAGGCATAATTATCGGTCTGGCTTCCTTCATTAAGTCTATCGGAAACTCGACCTCTTTATGCGGCAGCAATCTAGTCACTTTCTCAAAAATATCTACATACTCTCTAATGATAGGCACATATGACAATCCCTCCTATGGAACCTCAAGTGAACATAGAAACCTAAACATTAACCCATCCTCTGTTAGGCAGCCAATCACTGCCGTTCGTCCATCCACATCTGTGATTGCCACCAAGAGCATCTCGCAGTCCACTATGGCTGCATACTTTCTAAGCTAGTCCATACACAAGATAATCCCGAACCGAACAAAGTTCAAAACAAAACAATCACAAGCCAATGAACATCCATAACTCGATAAAACTAGGCAACGAAAAACCATGCAAAGACTAGTAGAGCCTCCAACAGGGTTCATCACGATTAGCGGCCGGTTTGTTATCTTAGGTTCCAATCCCAACCTACCTACTAGGTCGTTATATATGAATGAAGGAGAAGCACCAGTATCAAACAAAACTCGAACAGGAACATCACTAATAGAATAAATACCTTGAATGATGACTCTCTTCCCCTTCTCCTTCGCCGAGGAAGCACTCGACGAAGTTGGGACTGTGTCCAAAGCATATACCTTCACTACCTGCTTATCCTTCACCGATTCTAGACAATTCTTCTTTAAATGCCCAGGCTTGTTACAGTTGTAACATTTCTTGTTCTAACTTGTCTTGCAATATTTAATCAAATGACCCTTTTCGTTGCATCCAAAGCAAGTAGGTTCTCATTTACCCTTGTTCTTACCACCATTTCCCTAGGACTGCTTTCTCTCTTTCCATTCCACTTCTTCTTGCCTTCACCGCCATGCTACGGCTTTGGCTCTTCTTTCTCAGTAGAAACAACAATAGTAGTCTTATCCTTAAGGTACAAGCTCTCAAGGTGAAGTGCCTTCTCTACAAGCTTCCCAAATGGCTCATCTATACGGTCCACTAGCTTTTCCCCTAAGTAGTCATCCAAACTAATGATGAATTTCTCATTCTTCCTCAATGGAGTGTCAATGAATGACATCCCATACTTAGAAAAAGCATCAAATTCTACTACAATTCAGAAACTGTCATCTCTTCCTGCTTGAGATCGGTAAATTTTATGAATAGTACCGACTTTTGAGTAGCCAGAATAAACTTCTCCTTGAACCTTTCCCAACTGAACTAAACCTCTGCAGTTGTAGTAGTAATCGCATTCCACCAATTTATGGTGTAAAACATCCCCTATCTGGAGGCCTGATACTAGGCGCTACAGATGTTGCAGTCATCCATAGTATTAACTTTCGGTGACCAAATACGGTAATGTTAATAGTATTCATATACAGAAGCATATGAATATAAAGCAAAATCATAGATTAAAAAACAACTGTTCAGATTACATTTCACAAAACATGTTTCATATTCCATTACATATTTATAATCGTTTCCCAAGTTAAGACCAAATATAATTATTGTAAAATATGCTAAAAGCGACACATAAAGATGCCCCCTTGATTGACCAGAGTACTACATAGTCATAATTGACATAATACAACATAGCGAAATCAAACAAAATAAAACAGCAACTCCTGCTAAAAGTCTGAAAATCCTTAACCCTCGATCTACTCAAATCAATTTTGAGCACCCAAGAGTTAAAGGGGAAAAACATAAACTTCGAGTCATACATAAAGCATGGTGCGAAACATGCTAAAAGCATGTAAAAACTGATTTTAACTTTAAAAAGAAATTCTTTTCAACCAACCCGCCTTGTTTGTTAAAGTATTATTTGCTGCCAATTTTCTTTTTTAAAAGTGTTGCCAAAATTTTAGAGTTAAATAATTTAAATAATTTACAAAATACCCCTTCTCCTTTTATAAAAATAAAAAAACATTTAAGTCTCGTACCTTAAATAATTTTATATATCTATTAAAACACTTAGGAAAATTCTACAAAAACCGAAAAATCATTTTTAATATGTTTTCTAACATATATTAATTTCAGACCTAAAACATAAATAATTTAGCCCTAAATTATTTTAAACCCAAATAATCATTTTCTCCACTAGAAAATTTATATTAAGTCCATATAAATTCGTAAAATTATGAAAATTGAAACCCATCTCTAAAATTTTATTTCTACTCTAAAATTAAAATCGCATGGCATTTGGATGTCATTTAATTGGGCTTTCATATCAAAACATATCATAAAACCTATATGAATAAGCATAAATCATCAACAAACATATACAAACATTTAATCATTCAAAAACATGGCATAACTTTGCAAAATAAATCGAGTTTAACCTTAAAACCGAAAACAATAGAAAATATGAGATGTGGTCATTATTCACCTTAGCTTTGTGATTAAGAAGTTTGAAATTTGAATGAATTTGATTTTAATTACACTTCTTTCGTTGATTGCTTTCTCTTTCTCTAGTACGGTGGTCGACCTCTACTTTTTCTTTAATTTTGAAATGAACGTGTAAATGAATTCGTAAGCGTTTAAGGTATAAGAATACTCTTTTTCCTATTTTACCCCTTCTCTATTTCATTCTAATTCATCTTTAGTTCATTGTTTGCATGGCTACCCCTTAATTTAATCACAAATATCAATCCCCTAATCATCCCATTATTTTATTTTATTTAGTTAATTAAATATCCTTAATAGTGTTACTAAAAATTAGGATCATTACAGACTCCCCTCCTTAAATAATTTCATCCTGGAAATTATGATAAGGTACACAACAAATCAAACATAAAGGTAAAACATACCATCAAACAAATCAGGATAAGCGTCTCTAATCTTGCTCTCAGTCTCCTAAGTATAGTCTCTGGACTTTAACTAATCTGACTATCTTATTGCTTAGCCTCTTCTCGTCTTTCGCGGTTATAAGAATCGACTTTCTATCTATAGTCAAATCTGATTCTATTACTAAATCATCTAACATGGTTGGTGCTATAGTAGTCTCCGAGTCTCTAACAAACTTCCTCAAATGAGAAACAAGGAAAACATCGTGGACTCCTGCCAAACTATTCGATAACTCTACTCTATACTGAGTTTTCTGATCCTCTCTATAATACTAAAAGGTCCGACGAATCTCGGTGCCAACTTCCCTAATTTATCGAATCGAATCACACCCTTCATTGGTGACACCTTAACAAATACATGATCTTCAACAGAGAACTCTAAGTCTTTTTGTCTTCTATCTGCGTAATTTTTCTGCCTGGACTGAGCTTCCTTTATCCTAGCTCGAATCAACTCAATCTTCTCTTCATCTTCTTTAACCAAATTTGGACCAAGAACCAACCTATCCCTGATCTCTAACCAACAAACAAGAGATTCGCATGGTCTTCCATACAATGCTTCAAAAGGTGTCATCCCTATACTAGTCTGATAGCTATTGTTATACGAAAACTCGACTAATCGTAGATGGTCTTCCCAGGATCCTCCAAATTCTAACACACAAGCTCTTAACAAATCCTCTAAGACTTTATTAAATCTTTCTGTTTGCCCATCGGTATGTGGATGGTAAGCGATACTCATCTTGAGCTTGGTTCCTAAAAATCCTGTAGACTCTTCCAAAAATCATTAGTGAACAAGGAATCTCTATCACTTACTATACTACTAGGAATTCCGTGCAATCTAATTACATTCTTTATAAATAACTTTGCAAGAACAAGTGTCGTTCTAGTTGACTTAACTAGAATAAAATGGGCACTCTGTTAATCTGTCCACCATGACCCATATACTTTCATTTCTTTTATTTGACCTTGGCAACCCGTCAATGATATCCATAGAAATAGAATCCCACCTCCATACCGGGATATCTAATGGCGGAAGCAACCCACTTGGCTTCTGATGTCGACTTTTACCTGTTGATAGTTCAGACATTGCTTCACCTATAAGCCTACTTCCCTTTTCAAACCCTCCAAAAAGAAACTCCACTTCATGTCCTGATACATCTTAGTTTCTTTGGATGAACGGTAAACTTGTGATGATGGCATTCCTCTAAAGCTTCCTTCCTTATGTCTCCTACATTCAGAACACATAACCTACCTTTCTTTTTCAACCACCCATTCTGGTCATGACTCTCTGTTCCTTCCTTTAACTTTCTAATCCGTTCAACCAATATTGGATCCTCCTCCTGTTTAGAAGTAATCTTTTCGATAATCATCGGTCGAACTTCTAAACAAGACAACACAATTGTTCCTTCAATAGACCCAACTTCAGATCTCCACTGCACTCTGCAAGTCGACAACATTTCCAAATCTTTCCCACTCTGATATCATTGCTAACACTGCATTATGATGCTTTCTGCTAAGCTCTTCTGCAACCTTATTACCTTTCCCCGATGTGTATTGAATTCAAAAATCATAAGCAGCAATAAACTCTAACCATCATTGATGTCTCATGTTCAGCTTCTTTTGAGAGAATAAGTACTTCAATGACTTCTGATTCGTATAAAACTCAAATCGCTCTCCCAATGGTTATGTCTACGCACCTTCAATGTAAAAATCACAGCAGCTAACTCCAAGTCATGCGCTGGGTATCCAACCTCATGCGGTCCAAGCTGTCAAGAAGCATAGGAAACCACTTTACCACTTTGCATTAACACAGCTCCTAATTCAGTTCCACACGCATCTATATATACAACCAAATCCTGATTTCCTTTTGGAACAACTAACAAAGGTGCATGGTCAATAAGTGTTTCAAGCTCTGGAGTGCTTCCTCACACTTATCGGTCCAAACAAACTTCACATCCTTCCATGTTAGCTTGGTCATCGGTGCTGCTATCCGTGAAAAATCCTTAATGAACCTCCGATAATACCCAGCTAATCCAAGAAAACTCTTTATCTCAGTCACTGTATCGGGTCTCTTCCAATTTTTCACCACTTCAATTTTAGCCAGATCTACAGACAACCCTTTCTCCGAGATTAAATGACTAAGAAACTTCACTTCCTTCTTCCAAAAATGACACTTCGGAAACTTCGCCTTCAGCTAATTCTGCTTCAGCGTCTTAAGCACAATTCTAAGATGAACTTCATGCTCCATTTCATCCTTAGAGTATATCAAAATATAATCTATGAATACTAATACGAATCTATCCAAGTGCTCTTGAAAAATTTGGTTCATCAAATCCATAAAGAATGCTGGCACATTAGTTAATCCGAACGGCATCACTAACCATTCATACGGTCCATATCTAGTTCTAAACACCGTCAAAGGAATATATCCTCTACTACTCTAAGCTGATGGGAACCTGTTGCTAAATCCAATAGAGAAAATACCTTGGCTTCACTCAATTGATCTAAAAAATCGTCAATTCTAGGCAATAGATATCGATCCTTTTATCATCTTCTCATTCAACTTATGCTAATAGATACGTAACCTCAACGATCCATTCGGCTTCTTAGCAAACACTGTGGCTGCTCTCCAAGGTGAACTACTCGGTCTAATAAAATTCTTGCCTTCCAAATCCACCAACTGCACCTTCAGCTCTCTCATCTCTGTAGGTGGCATCCTACTTGGCGGTCTACTCACTGGTTCTACTCCAGGCACCAAATTTATCCGAAAGTCAATAGCTCATATTAGTGGCAATCCTAATACCGGCTCAAAAACATCTACGAATTCTATAACCATGAAAACTCTATTCATTCTACCTCCACAACACCCAACAAAGCATCCACCTCACTACTAGGGTTTTCTACGGTATATACAATCCGATCACTACAGTCAGGGTGTCTAAGTGACACTTTCCTATTATGGAAAAATATCCTAGCATCATACTTACTTAACCAATCCGTACCCAAAATAACTTTGAACCCTATAAAGTCAAACATATTCAAACTGCAAACAAAATTATGACCTAACAAATCAAACTCTAGGTGGTCACACTTTATCCCAAGTGTCGCATACTCTCCTATCGGATTTGCAACCCTAAAGAAAGTAACTAAGTATGTGGGTTCTAGGTTAAGCTTATCTACCAAACAATGAGATATAAAATAATGTGATGCACCAGTATTAAACAGAATGCTAATAAACATACCATAGATCTGAAGCGTACCTCCCAACACTGCCTTCCATTTCTCCTTCGGTGTTGGTCCCGATGTAGCAGGTTCTAATGTAAATACTTTGCCCCTTCCATCCTTAGCAGGCTCTTTACATTGGTTCTTATAATGAACAATCTGATTGTAGTTGAAGCACCTGATATTCTTCTTCCCGATCACTTCCTTCGCCTTTCCAGTACGACACTCATTTGCAAAGTGTCTTTTCTTATCGCACTTAAAGAAAACAACCTCCGACTTCCCTTTCGTTGTAGCTTCCCCCAAGACCCACTCTTCCATTTCTAGCGTCCATATCTGTATTCAAGCCTCGTGAGATATAGAAGAATAACCTAAGAGAGATAGGAGAATAGAGATATAGCATATACTTATATATAGCAAATATAAGTATGTTACTATAGCATTATCCCATACCCCGATCTTATCTAATTCCTTAGAATTATGTTTTCAAAAATCGTTTTTTGTTTAAAGGTTTTTATAAACCTACGCTCTAATACTAAGTTCTAGCATCTCCTATTTGGAGGCCCAAAGCTAAGCACTACAGATGCTAAAGTCATACATAGTATTAACTTGCGGTGACCAAATACGGTAATATTAATGATATCCATAATATTATAAGCACGGGAATATGAAGAAAAACCATAGATTTCAAAAAAAAAACTATTCTGATTACATTTCACAAAACATGTTTCATATTCCATTACATAATCCCAATCGTTTTCTAGGTTCAGATCAAATATAATTATTACAAAATATGCCAAAAGCGACATATGAAGATGCCCCCTTGGTTGACCAGAGTACTAAATAGTCATAACTAACATAATGCAACATAGTGGAATCAAACAAAATAAAACAGCAACTCCTAAATAGCTATCCATCAACACTTGCTCATCCCCGAAAGCTTTATTCGCCAACCTACTAAAAACCTAAAAATAATCAACCTTCAGTTTACTCAAATCGATTTTGAGCACCGAGAGTTTAAGGGGAAAACATAAACTTTGAGTCGGATATAATGCCTGGTGTGAATAACACTATACATCTCAGTTGTTTGATATAAAGTGAGACCGCACTGCTTGGCGAAATGGGTTTTCCCTCACTAATATCCTTTTAAAACATATCATTTGCAGATTACAATCCTACAACCAAAACTGGTTAAAAATGTAAAGCATTGTCATGTAAACATACATATCAAGTAACAAATGAACTATCTGTCCGAACACTATAGTTTTGTTTAGCTAACTACTAACATTTGGCTGACACGAGCCTATCAAACCACATAAACAAGTAATATAACATCTGTTAGACGCCACCTTCTGGATGGTCTGTCCCTAACTTATCTTCTTACGCGGTCACCTGGTCCTAATGGTTTTGTGTGATCACTGATAACCCGTCTCTATACAAATGTATATATTTCCTTCTGTGTGTAACCTCATTTTAGTCTTACCTATGACAATGCCTTGCACACTGGAATTTTGGACTAAATTAGCTGGGGCTAATAGCTAATGTATAGGGCGTAACTCTATACCAGTCTCATCTAGTATAAAATATCATAATCATTTTACTTAGGGTAAACTTCCCTTAAATTTTCCTTGGAAACCATTTTATCTCCAATTCATTTAAAACCTTTAAATCAAACTTAAATAAGGAAAATATATACTCTATGCTTTACTCAAAATTACCTTGCCATGTTATGTATACTTTAGTCAAATCTTTGTTGATGAAAACATTTAAACCTTTGAAAGTACCTCTTTCGAATCCATTGAAAATACCCCTTTCGAAACCAAGTAAATCCCTTTTTATAACCTAGGCCAAATGGCTAAAACAGTCATTTCGAAACCATTCACATAAACCATTTGAAATCATTGAAAAACCTTTCCTTCGAAAGATATAAAACCCGAGACATCCTATCTTTAAAACACTTAAACATTGCCTTTCGAAAACAATGGAAAACCTTTCCTTTCAAACCATTGGAAACCACTGGGGAACCACCCCTTCGAAACCTTCATTAAAACCTTTCGAAAGCATTAAAACACCAAACCTTCTGAACGCCTTTTGGTTAAAGTAAAACATATGGAATAACCTTTCAAAACCAATTAAAACTATCTCTTTCGAAACCTTTGGGTTCTACCTTCAACAGAGAAAAAGGGTCGTAAACATTTAAGTCGAAAGCACTCTTTCAAAAGCTATTTCCTAAGCAAAGAAGTGATGGTGCCAAAACTAATCTTCGAAAGCACGGAAGAAGTGGCTTGAATTTTAAAATAAAGCATACCTTCCAAAACCATTTGCTTTGAAAGATAGAAAAGCAGCATCCATGGGTTTCGACCCCAGTTGAAAGCATTTACTTAAAACAAAGGCGCAACCTCTTCGAAATCATTTTTTGATCAATTTGACATTGTCGGAAGCCAACCAAGTCGAAAGAATATCCTTTGAAAACAAAGTAGGCATGTTTTATTTGAAAGCAAAGTAGCGCTTTGACCCCTTCGGAACCCCTGATTTCGACCCAATACCCATCGCCTATCCAGTTCGTCGTGCACCAAGTCTTTGATGCCATGCGCATTGGTTTCGATGAAGATGGAGGCGAAACTGCTAGGTCGGAACCCAAGGTGCCGAAAGTGGCAAAATATGATAAAAGCATGTAAAAATTGATTTTAACTTTAAAAAGAAATTCTTTTCAACTAACCCGCCTTATTTGTTAAAATATTATTGATTGCCAATATTTTTTCTAAAAGTGCTACCAAAATTTCGAAACTAAAAATTTAGATAATTTACAAAGTACCCATTCTTCTTTCATAAATATATAAAACATTTAAGTTCCATACCTTAAATTTTTATATATCTATTAAAACTCATAGGAAAATTCTACAAAAAATTCCAGAAAATCATTTTTAATATTTTTTCAAACATATATTAATTTCAGACCCAAAACATAAATTATTTAGCCGTAAACTATTTTAAACCCAAATAATCATTTTCTTTACTATAAAATTTATATTAAATCCACATAAATTCAGAAAATTATAAAAATTGAAATTCACCTCTATAATATAATTTCTGATCTAAATCTAAAATCGCAAGGCATTTGGATATCATTTAGTGGGGTTTTCACATCAAAACATATCATAAAAGATATATGACTAAGCATAAATCATCAACAAGTACGTATAAACATTTAGTCATTCAAAAGCATGGCATAACCATGCAAAATAAATTAGATTTAACCTTTAGACCGAAAACAATAGAAAATATGAGATGTAGTAATTATTCACCTTAGTTTTGAGATTAAGGAGTCTGAGATTGGAATGAATTTGATTTTGATTACTATTCTTCCTTTGATTGCTTTCTCTTTCTTTTTCTCTAGCTTGTCTAATGGTAGCTGGCCTCTACTTTGTCTTTGATATTGAAATGAACGTGCAAATGAATTCCTAAGGGTTTAGGGTATAAGAATACTCTTTTTCCTGTTTTACCCTTTCTCTATTTCATTTTAACTCATCTTTAGTTCATTATTTACATGGCACGGCTACCACTTAGTTTAATCACATATCTCAATCCTCTAATCATCCGATTATTTTATTTAATTTAGATTAAATATCCTAAATAATGTTACTAAAAATTAGGGTCATTATATATGGCTTGGCCCTGAAGTTGTCTTGAAGCCAACTTTCTCTCCATAGCATCCACCATCTACATATCACCAAAGATGTGCTCATAAGTATCCAACCAATCTTGCACTTTTATGGTCGACTCCATCCCATGAAAGGGCTTCCCTCTAGAAGTAGAATAATCTTTGCTCAGCTTGGCGAAATCAGCCCTAGGCGCTTGTATTGGAGCACCTCTTCCCATCACCACTTCAGGAGCATTCCTCTTCATATTAGCCATTATAGCATTGAACCTAGGTTAGACATTGGGTGTAGCAGCTCTTGATCATGCTCCTTCCTCTACTCCTGAAGCAGAATTCCTCACAACATTCTTTGTATGCCAGCTCATTCGTATTTGTAATAAGAATGATCAGTCTCTCATAAAGAAAACTGTGCCTACAATGCTCAAGTGCATGCGACTTATACTATATAATATATTACTATATAATTTTGAAAACCAAACTTATAAAAAGTACGCACTCTCTCATATATATTACGCTCTCGATCTAGTCTAAGGTGATAATACCTTCCTTATCTCTACTGGATGACGATATCAACTCCAATTAATCTTGTAGCCAAAGCTCCAATACCAAATGTGACGACCACCCTATACCACTGGCATTGAGTGTAGATAAACAGTGCATTATCTATGCCCGACCGATATAGGACGATCATCAACATTAAAATAAACTAATAAAACATATGACCTACCATATCTCACAGCGTAAAGTTAAGATACAATATCATAGATATAACAGAAAAGACAGTAATAAAAATGTGAACAGACCTTCATCACTAGAGTATAACATCCATTGAATTATACATCAATAATAGAGTTTATAAAATGGAAAAAAACTCAAAACTGTCTCTTTTAAAAATAGTAATAAGCAAGCACTATCACAGGCTCTGCAGCATTGCTCAAAGGAATAAGTGTAGACTCCATATATGTACATAATACGAAATAGCTCCATCCACCTCGTCCTCAAAATAGCTACTCCATCACCTAGACTTGTTATTTAGTCTACTCATGTAAGAATGCCCAAGATAATAAGTGGGAAAGCGTAAAATCTTGGTTCAGACAATAGTTTGGTGTGAGCGGTAAATGAGTCTCAAAATACTAAATAGGTAAATATGATATGGAACAAGAGTGCACGAACCATACCCGACAAATCCTTACAACTAAAGAGTTAGCATATAACACTATAATATGCTACTCTACAATATCATAAAGATATATCACAAACCAAAGAAAGGATATCAGTCTTCTAGGTATTCCTATCTCCAATACCTACTTCCCGTGATACCAACGAGTGATAGCATACTAAAGAGAACAAGCAAAGTAACCATAACATCTATAACATTCATCAAACAATCCGAACTATCACTCTATATGCTCTGAATATATGGTAACTTGTATGACCCTTGAGCCAAGGACTAATGAAAATCTCGGTTCTTTGTTGTACTCTCGTATCTCGCAGCCCAAAGCTGGATACGTGTCTCACGGTCCAAAGTTGGACACTAGACCCAAAGCTATAGGTCTAAGGTATACAGGTCCCTTCATTGATCCATGTATGTCCTCACTTACAATACACATGCTTCGAGTGCAACTGAAAAATCCTCGAGTCATCAATGATTCCTTAGCATATACACTTGAGCCCATTATTTCTCCCTTTTGGATACCAAGCCCTTCTTGCTCAATCCAATTTCTATTATTCATAAGGAACCCTTCCACATTCCCTGATCATACAGACAACCCCTTTGTGAATCCCTATCTTCGGAACCTACTTCTAACACGAGCCAACATCCAAAGACCATAGCTTTTCATCATGTTATTATATCATTATCCGACCTGGATGAACGAACCAACACCTAAAATATGATTTACCAGACCTTTAATTTACCTCCTAAAAGTTTCATCCCATTTGGATCTTAGCCTAGAACTCGGCATCGACCTCTGAACTCGGCCCCGACCTCTCCACTAAGCCAATCTATGGATAAGTTTTCTTCCACTCCTTCCTTGCTTCTAACACTTCATGCCTAGATGCTTTAACCCCGTCTTCTCTACATGAATCAAGTCGTCGTAGAACAAGCCCTCTCTTCAAAGCACCCTACTTCATATTCTAGAAACAAATCATCACCAATGCTTAGCCAATCAATTACTCAACATCTTAGGCAGCCTCAAGCGGCAACACTCTTGCTTCCTTAAAAAACGTCGACTTATTGGACCAACCCACATAACTTGGTATCAACCTCTCATGTCGGTGCCGAATTCTATGCTTAGAGAATCTGGATCTGAAACTTGAACCCCAAGCTCCTCTCATACTCCAGAGCTTCCCTCCAAGTTTCGTCCAATTCCGACTAATTTTTGCCTCTAATTTGCTCTATTCTCCAACCTAATTTTCTATACAATCACAACACCGGCAAACAACATCAAATCATATCATCCATCGTAGCCCATCCAATCGAACATGCAATCCATCAATATAAGGCAAGCAAATCAATTTCTAACATAGATCTATGTATAGCATAAATTTATAAGCACGAGTAAGGGTGAATTTTAGCCAATCTAGATCAGATACATTGTGTAACATGTAAATAAATTTAGAAAATGTTTTATGCCCAAAAATTGATTTAAAACATGTTAAATCCTATTATTTTACCATATAAACAAACATAGTATAGTGAAAAGGCATAAACCACTCACCAATTACCAAATTTTACCAATAAGAATCTAGATCCAATCCGAAAAGCAACGGGTTGCACTTCAAATTAAGCAAATCAATGATCTCTACCTTCTAGTTTGATTTTGAGAACAATTTTGGTGATTTTGGATGAAATTAGGATGGGTGTATGGCTATTAGGGTTTATACCTGATTTAGAATTAGAGAGAAAAGTTTTAACTTAATTCTTCAGCCCTCTATTTAAAGTATTCTCTAAATAGACTAATGGACACACTAATGGGCTTAGTTAATTACACATAAACGTTGCCAACAGCTTTAAAATCTTAAAACAAGCATAACTTTCTAGCCGTGAGTCTGTTTTTTTATTATGACCATTCTATGGAATGATAAACCATCATCTTGAAACAATGAAACTACTACGAGACCATAATTCGACTCCTATTAAAACTTATAGCCCAAATAATATTTCAAGGGTCAAAATAGTCACATAGGAATTTAGGAAAAATCATAGGTGTGTAAAATGTCATTTAGAGTCATATTCCAAAATTATAGAATCATATGACCTTATATGAATAAAATAAAAATATTTTACGATCTTCGATATGTAAAATATGAGTCGTTACATGTCTAGTGATCTAACAAAGGATGTAGGAAGACTCTTATTTTCATTTGTAGCCTTTGGTACCCAAATTTGTCTACATGACAAACCGTTAGCATTTACAATTGTAGTCTCGGGAACCCAAACTTGTTTAATTTTAAGAGAATTTACATTTGTAACTTTTGGACCCCATATTTATTTAACAGTTTTGTTTTTGTTTCTTTTCCAACATTTGTTTTGATTATGCCATTTTTCCATGAATTAAACACTTTAAAAATCTTTGCGGAATTTGACATTATCACAATTCGTTTTCTTAATTGGTTTAACTCTATCTTATCCAAGTCCTTTTCTATTTTCAACGATTGTTTGACTTTATAACAACATATTCAGTGATATATGACGTTTTAGATGCCGTGATTGTTATATTTTGTGTTGTTGCAGCATTGGGCCTATTTTTGAAGTTTTAAAAATGTTAAAGTAACGATTTCAAATTTAAAAAGGATTTTTAAGTGATTTTTGAAAGTATACATTTTTTTGAATTTTGGAATTGATTCATTTTATATAAATAAACGTTTTAATTTTTATGTTATAAAAAATTATGATTTTTGTGAAATATAACTGAAATGTGATTTTTGAAATAAGTAGTTGATTAATTTGTAAAATGGTTTAAATTGGGATTTTTGAATTATTATAAACGGTTTATATAAAAGATTTATAAAATTGATATTTTATAAATTACAATATTAGAATTATAAACGGGTTTTTATAAGTGTTAGAATAAAGTATAAATGGATTTCATACGTGGATGAAATTTATAGATTTATAAACTGTGAAGTTATAAAATGAATAGATTTTGTAAAATAAAAGATTTATAAGTAATTAACTTATAAATTGGATTTTGGCATTCAAATGAGATTTAAACAGAATTTGTTAATTAAGGGATTTTATAAGTTGAAGTTTTTATAAAATTTATATAGATGTGAATTTATAAATGTTGTTTTATAAATCCAAAACCAATTGAATTTGATAAGTTAATTATTATAGCTTATTAAAGGAGATATATCCATGATTTTGGACAGTGGATAATCCTTTAGTTAAAATGTGTAGAAAAATGTTAAATTTGGTTAACGAAGTATATTCATGATTTTGAGACAGTGAATAATATATTAAAGAAATGTTTTGGGGAAGTGATATTTTAAATAGAATTAAAATGATTTAAAGATGTTTTAAAATGTATTAAGTGTCGAAACCATAGATTTCAACATTCATTACTGAAATAGACGTTTTCGAGGAATAAAAGGAAATACTGGACTATAACACTGTTTTTATAGTAAATGAGTTTCGAAAGGAAATGTTTTATATAGTATTGGGATTTATATATCTATCTTAATTTCGAATCCCTATACTAGTGATTTTGGATTGTCAAAACGATGTCTTATGCAACATTCGTTTTGACTCAAATAAATGTGTTTAAGAGAATGTTTTCCTTAAAGAATAAATTATATACTTAATTGTTATTTAAGTATATTGAATATTTCCAAATGTTGAAAATAAATAGATTTGTGAATTTCTTACTATTAAATAAGTATGGAAAAGTTTTTTCCAATATGAAGTGAAATGTTTTGAGATTATATCTTTTAAAGATAAATTGAAAAGTGATTTGAAATTGTTTTCAAATGGTTGAAGTGTTAAAAAAATATCTTGTAAAGATATTTTTGGAAAATAAATAATCTGGGAAATTATTTGGAATCTGGTGATGTTGTGCATATCTATTGATAGTTAAATAACCGACTATCAATATTTACCTTTAAATGGTATTTGTTGTGATTTGCTCGAATTTGAATGCTACACTTATTTTAAAATAAGCGCTCGTTATTCGGTTTAGCCGGGAGAGGACCTTTGGGTCATAAATCCCATTCCGAATAGTGATATGTCGTAATGGATAGCATTTCAAGACCGGTGTTGAAGACCGGATATTTTTGAAAATGGAAGGATTACTGTCGAATGACTCTACATCGACTGATCCCCGATATAGAGATTTTATCACCCTTTGTGATGGGAATTCCGGACATGATTAGTGAATATCCGGATTGCAAGGGCTTATTTGGAAGTGCCTTCGATTCCGTTCGATCCCGGAACGGACTTGTATGGTTGCGTGTCTGACGTTACAATTTGAGATGTAAAGCTGGTTTCTATCAAATCATTTCTGTTGGTGGCGGAAAATTTATTCTCTTAGCTTAACACCCTTCTCTGAGACGTACGAGCTTAGAGGTTATGTAGTTGATGGTTACTAGTGATATATTCCCAATTTGGTAACATGGCATGATGAGTGCTGCTGATCAATTGTTGATCAAAGCGTGGCTTTTATGAAAAGCGTAGCTTTGTGGACGAGACTTCGTCGGACCTCACACCCCGGTAATGGTCAAAACAGGAAAGATGCAGCAAGGTTACTAGGGGATAGCGCCCCCTTAGTGTATGTCATTTCCTTCTGGATAGAGGTGGTATCATGGTATGGAGCCCAGATACTTAACCTATGTTGTTGCTGCAAACATATTATTTTGTGGTTGTTGGTGAATCCCGGGATAAAGGTTGGTTACGACCGGGGGATGGCATACTCGTGTCAGTTGTTACCCAGCTAGGGGTAACCCGGCCTTGTGTTGGCAGAGATGCGGTTAGGTTCTTGGGGCGTCCTTCCAAAGGCGTACCCATGTGGCAATGGGAAGTTCCTTGGCCTGACCATTTGTTGGAAATCCAAAGAAACAATACGAACCCTTTACGATTGCAAATTGTATAACCTGCCTCCTCAGGAGGTAGCTATAGCAGGCATAATATAATGGTACCTATGTTGGCTAAGATTTATATTATACTTTCGAAATGGTTTTCCACGTTTTGCACTTATAGTAATAATATCAAAGAAATCTACGTATCAAGCATGTTTGACTATCATAAGGAGAAATCTCCTCCAATTCTGCGTTAGCATTGTGTGTGTGGCAGGAGGCCTTATGGTAGTTACATTTTCTAAAAGCATTTCGGATCTATTTTAAAATATTTCTTTGTTTGTTTTTAAAGATAAACTGTTTTAAATTCTCACACCAGTCCCATGATTGACCTGGAGTTTATTGTTTCCTTCCTAAACTCTGGGTGCCCATCATTTTCTACGCGGGCAGCCTAGAGTTAGGTTATCGGGTCATTCTGGAATTCAGGAGAAGCTGTAGAGATTTGGAGGCAAGCTGGATGGCGTGGTGTATCAATTAGTATATATTATTTCTTTTCCACTGTTTGTTGTTGTAAACTCTGATAATGTAATGATAATGCGATGTAATGTAATAACTGATATAGTTCTTTGTTTTAAAGATATTCATTTATCTATTATATGTTGTTCCGCTATGATTGTGAGATTCTGATATTGTTTCTATTTTCTTCTTTTTGTTCTTTCCTTACTTCTTCTATCTTTTTCTTCTTCTTATACCCTGAGGGTTCGGTTTTTCAGCCTACGATTGCATGGCAGTTGATACAGTGAACGTATTAATGTCGACTTTCGAAAGTCGAAGAACCGGGTCTTTACAAAGTGGTATCAGAGCATATGGTTAAGCGACAACCTTGGCTCTGTTGGGTGTTACTCATTAGAGATAGAGTCAGTAGTGCTCTAGAATGAGTTTGAGTGTAATAATAGCTATGAGAGCGTACTTGTTAGTGAATATAAATTGGTTTATATTGTGATGATTGGTTTGTTGAGTGGTATATGGATTCTGGTCAATACGAGTAATTAATGTTGTTGATAGGGATCTCTAAACACTTGTACAGAACATCGTTTTAAAATAGGGTAAATGAAATAATTTTACCTCGATTATATTTTATATATAAAGGAATAATTTTTCAGAATTATTAAAGTGTATATAAATTTATTGTTTGGTTGTTGAAAATGTAAGAATATATATAATTTAATTAAAGGATGTTTGAATAATCTAAATAAAAACAATTGTAAAAGAATAAATTGTATAAGCGAAGAATTATAAGTATGGAGTTATAATTAATATGATTTACAATTGTGAAATGATCTTACATAGGTAAAGAGAAAATAGTGAAATTATATAAGTAAAAGATTTGTAAATGTGATTTATGAATAAAAAGAAATTTTTTTGAAAGTATATAAACCACTGAATTCACTACTGTTGCTGGGAAATAGTAAGGGTGATGACTGCAACATCATCAGTATCATTTTCAAGTTTCTGTGTGATGGATTTGTTAACATAGTAATTGAAAAAATTGAAGTTTGGTTGTGATAATCAAATTTGAAATTAAAACCCAAGCTGTAATTGTTGAATATAAGTGAAACGAGTTTTGAACTTACAATATGAAATAATAAAGATTTTATTTTGGTAAAGTTAAATAGAATTTACTTTAGAATTGGAATCTGAATTGGATTTATAAGGGGAAATTTAAGTTGAGTTAAACAAATGATGTTGAAATGGAATATAACTTAAGTGTTGTTGAATGAAGTTGATTTTGGTATCGAAATAAAATAATAAAGTGAATTAAATGGATGTGAACTTGAGTTATATAAATAAAATTCAACTTTATATGGTAAAATGAATTAGCAATTGAATTAATGAATGAACTGAATGTAAATCAATTGAATGTAAATAAATTGACATGAAATAATGGATGTAAGTGTTAGTTCATTCAAGCTAATTAAAAGTGATGAACCAAATTGAATGAATGTAAGCAAACTAAAGAAATTTGGTAATGTTGGATATTCATTGATTGTTAGATGATTGTTAGTTGATTGTATATAATTCATTAAGTGTTAATGAAGTTGAATTGATAAAATCGGATGCTATGTAATTTTATTTGAATGTGAAAGTGTATTGATTTGGTTATGGATGTTAGTTGAATGCAAGTTGGTTGATGGTTGAATTAATTGCTTTTGATTGCATTTACTATATTGGCACATATTGTTGTTGCTTCTGGTATATGTTGCATATTGATATTATTTTCTATATACATGTTTCTCATTGTTGTTGAGTGTATAGTAGGTGCGGACTACGCTTGCTTCGCATTTGGAGCTCGCTTTCGCGCTATATTAGCCGTATATGCTCGCTAATAATATATAAGGTACATATCTCGGATTACATATCATACTTTTACACTTTTTTCCCTGTGGGATGCTTCAATACTTTGATGAGATGTATATTTGTGATATACATATTGCCATTTTTTTCGGATCGAACCACGCAAACGAGGTTATGGCGAAATTTTCTGAAAATTTAAGGCGTTAGAATATTTTTGAGAAAATTGGAAAATTTTGAAAACTATAACTTTGATTTTGGAGTAAAAAGTTAAACGATATGGTTGGTTTGAAAAGATAACTAAGTATTGATTTGAGAACTTAGAAGGGTTATTATAAGAAGTTTAACTATTGGATTTTGGGAAAGTTAAACACTTAGAGATTTGGTAAATCTAGTTTTAACGATTTGTTTTGAAAAATTAATGGATTCTGTAACTTTTTCTTACTTGGCAATTTCGAGGACGAAATTCTTTTAAGGGGGGAAGTTTGTAACGACCCAGAATTCCTGTCATTGGAAATTCGTATATTTAATTAATTTTAAATATTAACAAGTAAAATTTGTAAGTCGAATAAAATTTTATTTCGAATATCTAGATTTAATTGGATAATTAAATCGATAATTTATATTTGAAATTACAGAAATAATTGGAAATTGGGTTTAATGTGATTAAAATTGATTTGTAAAGTTGTATTAAATCATATTGGAGTTAGAATGACGTTATAGAACTTTTAAAATTAAATTAAAAGTTAATTCGTAGAAATTGAATATTTTAATATTTAATTGACGAGTAAAAATAGTCATTTTTCAAACAGTTTCGGATTTCAACGAAACCAGTTTCATTGGACCCGTAATGTTATATTATTTTAATATGTCAAATTTCATGTCAATTGGATTTACGGTTTGTCCGGGGCAAGCTAAAACGCGTAGAAATCGGTTCGAGTGAATTTTGAATTTAAATAGTCGATTCAAAAACTTATCTTCCAAATTTGATTGAATTGGCTCCCGATATATATTCCATTGCGTTCGGAATAGGGGTAAAACATTATAAACGTCAGGCGGCACGCTTCGTTTGGAGTTCGAAAAATTTTTGGATGAATAGTGTGTTGCCATTTTTCTATAAAAGGACCTCAATATTCACTTTAATTTGCAAAAATAATCAACCCTAAGGTTATAGCCGCCGCTTCCTTCGTTCAATGGCCGAAACTTTGCCTTCTTCCCCTCGATTTCTCTTCTAATCCGTAAACTATTATCAAAAACCCTCAACTGCAATATCGTAGAGCATCTCAAGCTCTATGAATCCAACGGTTATGATCAAGAATAGCATGGTGCATCGACCAGAAATTGCTTGCGTTCATATGATGTTTGTGCACGCGTTTCGAGGTCAGGGGTTGACCGAGCTCGACTGCTCTCTGGCCGTGGGTAAGGCATGGCTAGGCGCACCTTTGGGTGGGTTCTGATCATCTTCAAACGAGGCGTGGTGGTCGCAAAAATCAAGGGCAAAAGGCGGCTATGGGTGTTCGGTCGCGTATGTAAAACCTAGGGAGGAAGAAGGCACGCACGGCCCTAATGGGATGAAAGAAATCCAACGGCCCAGAGAAGTAGGGTTTTAAAATAGAAAAGAAAATTGAACTTTATTTTATATTAATTCGTTCAATCTTTAAAACATCATAACCTTTTCATACGAGGTCCATTTCGCACGAAACGAATTGCGTTGGGTACGTATTCGCAAATACTACGCAATGGAGCTGAATTGGAATTGATTGGAGCTAGTGAAAATTTTGGGTAGGATTAAATGGTCGTTTAATTTTGTTTGAAATAAAACGCTGAAATTGTATTGGAAACAAGGTGAGAACTTCTCACTCAATCGAAATTGTTTCAATTTAAATTTAAAATAGTTAAATTTAAAATTTCTTGATTGTGTGATTGAATGATAAATTATTATCTATTATTTTGAAATAGACCCTATACGTCGTATATTAAGCGGAGTTATTTATTAAACACATATACCGCGATATTCCACCTTGAAGTGGAATTGGTATTATATATGTACTTGGAGTTAATTTTCCCGCATTATATAGCGAATGAGACCCTATTGCACCGCATAATAGCGGATAATATTTTATGAACCTATGGACCGCGATATCTCGTATTGAAATGGGATTGGTATTGTGCTAACATTTGTGGATGCAGGGAAACGGGTTGGAGGGATCTAACTGGATTCCTCACCCGTATTGATTTATTTACAGATATTGTGATATATTCTGTTATCATATGATATATGATGTTTTGGATGTCGTGATTGTTATATTTGGTGCAGTTGCAGAATTCGGCCTATTTTTGAAGTTTTAAAAATGTTAAAGTAACGATTTCAAATTTAAAAAGGACTTTTAAGTGATTTTTGAAAGTATACAATTTTTTGAATTTTGGAATTGATTCATTTTAAATAAATAAACGTTTTAATTTTTATGTTATAAAAAAATTATGGTTTTTGTGAAATATAACCTAAATGTGATTTTTGAAATAAGTAGTTGATTAATTTGTAAAATGGTTTAAATTGGGATTTTTGAATTATTATAAACGGTTTATATAAAAGATTTATAAAAATTGATATTTTATAAATTAAAATATTGGAATTATAAAACGGGTTTTGATAAGTGTTAGAATGAAGTATAAATGGATTTCATAAGTGAATGAAATTTATAGATTTATAAACTGTGAAGTTATAAAATGAATAGATTTTGTAAAATAAAAGATTTATAAGTATTTAACTTATAAATTGGAGTTTGGCATTTAAATGAGATTTAAACAGAATTTGTTAATTAAGGGATTTTATAAGTTGAAGTTTTTATAAAATTTATACAGATGTGAATTTATAAACGTTGTTTTATAAATCCAAAACCAATTGAATTTGATAAGTTAATTATTATAGCTTATTAAAGGAGATATATCCACGATTTTGGACAGTGGATAATCCTTCAGATAAAATGTGCAGAAAAATGTTGAATTTGGTTAGTGAAGTATATTCCCGATTTTGGGATAGTGAATAATATATTAAAGAAATGTTTTGGGGAAGTGATATTTTAAATAGAATTAAAACGATTTAAAGATGTTTTAAAATGTACTAAATGTCGAAACCATATATTTCAACATTCATTGTTGAAATAGACGTTTTCGAGGAATAAAAGGAAATAGTGGACTATAACACTGTTGTTATAGTAAATGATTTTCGAAAGGAAATTTTTTATATAGTATTGGGATTTATATATCTATCTTAATTTCGAATCCCTATATTAGTGATTTTGGGTTGTTGTAACGATGTTTTTTGCAACATTCGTTTTGACTCAAATAAATGTGTTTAAGAGAATGTTTTCCTTAAAGAATAAATTATATACTTAATTGTTATTTAAGTATATTGAATATTTCCAAATGTTGAAAATAAATAGATTTGTGAATTTCTTATTATTAAATAAGTATGGAAATGTTTTTTCCAATATGAAGTGAAATGTTTTGAGATTATATCTATTAAAGATAAATTGAAAAGTGATTTGAAATTGTTTTCAAATAGTTGAAGTATTAAAAAAATATCTTGTAAAGATATTTTTGGAAAATAAATAATCTGGGAAATTATTTGGAATCTGGTGATGTTGTGCATATCTATTGATAGATAAATAACCGACTATCAATATTTAACTTTAAATGGGTATATTTTGTGATTTGCTTGAATTTGAATGCTACACTTATTTTAGAACAAGCGCTCGTTATTCGGTTTAGCCGAGAGAGGACCTTTGGGTCATATATCCCATTTCGAATAGTGATATGTCGTAATGGATAGCATTTGAAGATCGGATATTTTCAAAAACGGAAGGATTACCGTCGAATGACTCTGCATCGGCTAATCTTCGATATAGAGATTTTATCACCCTTTGTGATGGGAATCCCGGACGTGATTAATAAATATCCGGATTGCAAGGGCTTCTTTGGAAGTGCCTTCGGTTCCGTTCGATCTCGGAACGGACTTGTATGGTTGTGTGTCTGACGTTACAATTTGAGATGTAAAGCTGGTTTCTATCAAATACATTTCTGTTGGTGGCGGAGAATTTATTCTCTTAGCTTAACACCCTTCTCTGAGACGTACGAGCTCAAATGTTATGTAGTTGATGGTTACTAGTGATATATTCCCAATTTGGTAACATGGCATGCTGAGTGCTGCTGATCATTTGTTGATCAAAGCGTGGCTTTTATGAAAAGCGTAGCTTTGTGGACGAGACTTCGTCGGACCTCACACTCCAGTAATGGTCAAAACAGGAAAGATGCAGCAAGGTTATTTGGGGATAGTGCCCCCTTAGTGTATGTCATTTCCTTCTGGATAGAGGCGGTATCACGATATGGAGCCCAGATACTTAACCTTTATTGTTGCTGCAAACTTATTATTTTGTGCTTGTTGGTGAATCCCGGGATAAAGGTTGGTTACGGCCGGGGGATGGCATACTCGTGTCAGTTGTTACCCAGCTAGGGGTAACCCGGCCTTGTGTTGGCAGAGATCCGGTTAGGTTCTTAGGGCGTCCTTCCAGAGGCGTACCCATGTGGCAATGGGAAGTTCCTTGGCCTGACCATTTGTTGGAAAACCAAAGAAACAATAGGAACCCTTTACGATTGCAAATTGTATAACCTGCCTCCTCAGGAGGTAGCTGTAGCAGGCATAATATAATGGTACCTATGCTGGCTAAGATTTATATTATACTTTAGAAATGGTTTTCCACATTTTTCACTTATAGTAATAATATCAAATAAATTTGCGTATCAAGCATGTTTGACTATCATAAGGAGAAATCTCCTCCAATTCTGCGTTTGCATTATGTGTGTGGTAGGAGGCATTATGGTAGTTACATTTTCTAAAAGCATTTCGGATCTATTTTAAAACATTTCTTTGTTTTTTTTAAAGATAAAATGTTTTAAGTTCTCACACCAGTCCCATGACTGACCTGGAGTTATTGTTTCCTACCTAAACTCTGGGTGCCCATCATTTTCTACACGGGCAGTCTAGAGTTAGGTTATCAGGTCATTCTGGAATTCAGGAGATGATGTAGAGATTTGGAGGCAAGCTGGATGGCGTGTGTATCAATTAGTATATAGTATTTCTTTTCCGCTGTTTGTTGTTGTAAACTCTGATAATGTAATGATAATGTAATGATAATGTAATGATAATGTGATGTAATGTAATAACTGATATAGTTCTTTGTTTTAAAGATATTCATTTATCTATTATATGTTGTTCCGCTGCGATTGTGAGATTCTGATATTGTTTCTGTTTTCTTCTTTTTTTCCTTCCTTACTTCTTATATCTTTTTCTTCTTCTTAAACCCTAAAGGTTCGGTTTTTCGGCCTATGATTGCATGGCAGTTGATACAGTGGACGTATTAATGTCGACTTTCGGAAGTCGAAGAACCGGGTCTTTACACTATAGGTCTCTTTCCTTTCTCGTGCAAACGGGACCCGCTAGTGGCATGGCTCTACAAACTACAATGGGATGGTCCGCTCATGAACTTAAAGCTAGAAGGTTATATGATGCATATTTATTTGTTTTCTGTGTTCTAGCATATCAATATTTTTGTGGCTGTTTTATTCCATTTGTTTGCATGTCAAAGGTTTAGTTTGACGTCAAGTAATATGCAGTTCTACTAGTGTGTAATCCGTGCGGTGCACACGGTAATGCTGCTAAAAAATAATATTTAAATTTCAATCATTGTTAAAAATTGAATATTTTTGAAGTAGTATATGATAAATTTATTGAAATAAAGGAGGTTATAATTTAAAATTACATGCAACGCTCATATGTAAGGTATATGGTCGATAACCACAAATTCTTGTCGGAATTATTGTCCTAAATCCTAACTTAGTAATAACAAACTGTTTGTGTGTGTGTGTACTATTTGTTGTCACTATATATGTAAACAGTTGATGCTATGTGATACGTATATTTTATATATGGATGGAAAAAAAATGAATTTTCCATTTCTATAAATATGAATATTGTATGTATATTTTTAAGGATTTATAATGAAATAATGATTATTACGCAATTGAATATATTTAAATATTTTAAATCAATGATCAACATAACTAATTAAATATATAGAGCTGAATGTTAGAAAATAGGAAAAAATGAGAAGAGCTTTGTATGTAATTGTAGTTGAAAACAACATCTTATGATCAACTTATCTGCACATGACTTTTATTCATTATCTGAGATTTCAATTAGTAAACATTTTTCAACTTTGTAGTTAATCTTGAATTTCAATTGTTGTAAGAGTGTCATGTTTACAGCTTCAATATTTGCAAAATAAAAAATTCTGTAGCATTAATTGTTATAAGTTTGGTAAGTTTTAATATCATGTTGAAAATGAGAATGTTTACATAATTCAATTTTTGTTAAAGTAATCCATGCTCCCACATCCCAATGCTGTAAAATATAAGTTTATCCTTTAAAAGTTGTAAAAAAAAGAAATTTTGTAATGTAATGTACGATATTGAGATACATGAATTATAAATTAAAAAATATTATTGGCTATGTTTACAATTTATGTTATGCGACTCACATATCTTTATATATATATATATATATATATGAATAAAAATAATAATTTTATCATCTTCGCTTATATATATAAGTGTTGTATACATACTTAAATCGGTATATTTTAGTACTTATTAGATGAAGTAATAAGTATTAGTTAATTGGGCTCGGTTATGGGCTCGGTAAAGTATATGATAAAATAACGTTTGTTGATCTTGATAATATATATGATTAAATGCGGGACTGAAGATCAATAGTATAGGTTACTTTGAAACTAGAAACTGAATGTACAAATCAATATAAATCAAGTGTATTGACAACTGATGTGATATATATAACAGAAATTGCTAATCAATAGTCACTAGTCAATAAAAAAATAGTTTTGTACCAATCTTAATCAAGGATTTTGCATACTTAACTCCTCTCCCACCCCCTCCCCCCACCCCCACCCCCCATGTTCTTTAGACTCATCAAAACAAAAAAGATCACCGGATATCCTAGTGACCATAGCCTAATAATGAACGGAGAGGACTTGCTCATACGCTGAATCTATAGTTGGACTCCGTTTTGTGACAATGAAAACTTTACTATGTCTGATGATCTGATCGTTTTTCAAGAATGCAACAATGCTCCACAAGATAAGAGAACTTGAAAGAAAAAAAATATTTTTCGTAATTAACTCTCACCTCCCTTTTATGATTCCAACATCGACCACAGTGGGAGTCGAACCCACGACCTTCTGATCCGAAGTCAGACGCGCTAATCCACTGCGCTATGCGGTCTCTTGGAATTTCATGCTCAACTCACTTTTGAATACAACATTTAAAACAAAACTAGCATGTTTTACCTTAGGCCGACAAACTTTTTGTTACATTTATTAATAAAATCCTTACATAATGCTTCTCGACCATTTAACAAATCTATCGATCATTGTTGAATAAAATAATATATTAACTTATAACACAATATTAAATTTAGTCAATAATCACTAGCTTAACTGATTGGTGGTATAACGTTTTAGACGTATGTTTTAAATGTCATTAGTTCGCACCCCTGTGACATAATTAAAATGAGTGTTTTGATTAAATAAAGTACCGGCTTTCCCATAAAAAAATGTGTATATATGATAAATTTCCAAAATTTATTACAACTATTTTCAATGATGTATCTTTGTACAATATATGTATTACACATGCTAATGTACTAGTTTAATTAATCATTAACAAAACTAAAAATTAGTATTAACCATGGTGGGAGTCCAACCCATGACCATTCGAAGTCAGATGCGCTAATCCACTGCAAATGTGGTGACAAGTTCGAATCCCAATCATGAAAAAAGTCAGTAAAATTGTCAAGAAATTTTAATACATATATGAGGTTGTCAATTCGAATGCTAAAAAAATCAATTATTTGTCCTTCTATCATGTGCATTGTTTTCCAAACAGAGTTATCATAGTGTGCGCTATAGCACAAAATAGCCCATAGCACAGGGTGTGTGCTATTTAACCTCTAATAGCATACACGTCATCTATAGCACAAATAGTGTGTTATTTAGTTAATATCCTAAAATAGTGATGTTGTTTATTTGCTTATTTTAGGTGTGTGCATTTAAAAAAGACCAAATAAAATTGAATGATATAAACTAGGACATAAGCACACTAACCAATCATGTGTCTTAAATTATAAATCAAAATCGTTTATTGAAGAATGACCATGATTCCTTTAAAATTGAAAGTACTCAGAACATCTACGCAGAAAAGTTAATACTTCTGTTTTTCTCCGGCTGCATTAATAGGTAAACTTTATGACCTTAATAATTCATTTTAAATTTGCTAGTGAAATGCTTTTTTACTTCGTTTTAATAATTTGCGATACTGGACTTTGTTATTGATACTGAAAAAATATAAGAACATCCTTTTTTATTAAATTCTTTTGAATAAACTCTTGAAAACAAAATTATTTTGATAAAACATTAAAAAATTCATCTTTCATACATTAGAAGAGCTACTGAACAAATACTCTGAAAATGACCTTATAGACAAGTTTATTTTGGTTGTACAGAAAAACCGCATTATTCAATATAAGATACCAAATTTTGATGCATACTCAGTGACGTTATTTTGTAAAAAAAATTCCATGAAAAGTTAGTCATTCGACACTGTAATAGATGTTTTAATTTATGCTATACTACTACCAAATATTATAATGTTGTTTTATAGATTCATGTATAACCCAAGTCTCTTTTTCATACCAAATTTACATTAAAAAAGGAAAAAAAATTGAAATCAACATTGAAAAGTTATATTAAATTTAAAAAATTACAATTCAACATAAATTTTGATGAAAACCAACAATTTAAATAGTCGATCTCAATTAGAGAAAATAAAGATGATGAAAATGATAAATCGCTAGAAATAACAAATAAATTGTTAAAGGATTTACTTCGAGATATAGTGTTAAGAATTTTAAAGTATGATTCTAAAGTTTTTAGTTTAATTTGAAGGCATCAACTAACAATTTACAATGTAAATATAAATTTCAATCAATAATTAAATCAATGTAAAATTTAATAAAATAATAGTGATAATCACATACGAGTGGTTTGATATTTATACAAATATGGATCGCGACTACTTTAGTCTCATTAGTATAATATAGAAAATATACAAAATTTACAAAAGTGAATAAAATAACATGTGCTATAACGTAAAATAGCTTATAATGTAAGTCTTGTGCTATTTGCTATCGACTACCTTGGTATTGAAGAACTTATATTCTAATTATGAAGCGCAATTCGAAAAATAGTACAAATGAACTATATAGTTATAAGAGTTTTTAAATCCTTTCATTTCAGCCGAGATATCAACCCGAGATCTTCTCCAAGGGCGGACTTTCATTGGGTGTAAGAACCGATCAGTCCTCTTTTGGGATTATGTGATTTCTTTTTACAGAAATTGGTATTTTACAAAAGTAAAAATTGCATCAACCACAGTGAGAGTCGAACCCATGACCTTCTGATCCAAAGTCAAATGCGCTAATCCACTGCACTATGCAATCTCTTGACATGTTATGCTCGACTCGCTTTTGAATACAACATTTAAAATAGAGCACACATTTTACCTTGGTTGCGTAAACTTTTTATTACGTTTATTTATGAAACCTTGCATGGTGCGTGTTAACTTCTCGACCATTTAACAACTCTATAGATCATTGTTAAATAAAACATTATACCAACGTATAATAAAATAATAATAGATTTAGTAAAAAAACAACTAGCTCAGCTAGTTAGTCGTATGATGCTTTACACAAACTATAAAGGTCATGAGTTTAACCCCTGAGATATCACTAAAATGAACGTTCCGCTTGAATAAAGCACCACTCTTACTATAAAAAAACAATTAAAACTAAAACTTATTCCAACTATTTTTATGATGCAACAATTGTTTTGAAGATATTTTGTACAATATATGAATTACACATGCTAATGCACTATTTGACAAAATCATTTAACAAAAGTAAAAAATAGTATTAACCATGGTGGAGTCCAACCAGTGACCATTTGAAGTCAGATGCGCAAATCCGTTATAAATATAGTGATGAGTTCGAATCCAAATCATGACAAATGTTAGTAATTTTTTCAACTGAATTTTTAGTAATAAATAAATGAGGTTATGAATTCGAATGCTAACCCTAACAAAAAAATTCATTTCTTTGTATTTTTATTATACGCACATTGTATGCTACAAAGACTCGTATTCTAGTTTAAAATAAGGTGTAACTTTTAAAAAAGTGCGATTGAACCAAACAGTTGTGAAGCTTTGGCAGTTACCATTAAAGATGTATATATTGTTCTTAAGAATATATACATTCTACGATGGACCTTCATTGGTTGTAAGAACTAGCCAGTTCCCCTTTGGGATCATGTGATTTCTTTTTACCGAGATTGATTTTGCATGTGTTTTTTTCCTTGGAATTTGTATCTTCTGTAGGAACAAGAGATGTGTACTTTGGAGAGAAAGGTAACGACATATGATAGTTAAGTTAGCAATTTTCTTAAGTTCCTCTTTTTATTTGTGTAATTTGTTAGTACTTTTTTCCATATAATAGATCTCTAGTAGTTTATTTGTGTAATTTGTTAGTACAATCATATGAAAAAGGCAAAAGTACTAACAAATTACACAAATTTCATATGATTCCATTCTTCGTTTATTTTACTATGATCGTAAAATTTATATATTGTTTTACAACATATAAAACATGTATATATTTATCCACTCGATGGGCAAAAGTACTATGACCGTAAAATATTTATGATCGTAAAATTTCAGGTTGCCCATCTTCTTTATATGTTATACTAACAAATTACACAAATATAAGACATCTCTTGATTGTAGGATCATGAAATTAATTTTTGACTATCTTTCCTTAAGTTTCTGGCCATATTTTTTGGTGTTAACATATATTTGTCCACTTGATGTAATTTTTGGATCTGACCATGTATATATAAATGCATTGCACGCGCCAAAGTTCTGGCGAAATAGTTATTTAGCAAAAGTAAAATCTGTATCAACAAAGGATAATGTTTTTCCAGATTGAAAATTTTAATACATAAATGAGTACACAAATTGGAGGCGCAACCCCAATAAAAAGTTCAGTTCCTTTTTCTTTGTATTTTATACCCACATGCATTTCATGTTACAAAGAACTCGTGTTTGTGATTAAAGAAGATGGGCAACTTGAAATTTTACGATCATATCGGAAAATCGAGAAGATATTACAATTACAATTAAGGATGTATTTTCTATTCTTAAGAAATTTTGTATATATCAATGGTTGCACACGCTAAAGTATAGTTGGAAAAATTATTTAACGAAAATAGAAAATTGCGTCGACCACAGTGCAAGTCAAACCGACAACCTTCAGATCCAAAATCAGACATGTTAATCAACTGCTCTATGTGGTCTCTTGACAACTTATGCTCAACTCACTTTTGAACGCCAGATTTAAAATAAATCAAGCATGTTTAATCTTGGATGGAAAAACTTTGGTTACATTATTTCTGTCATTTAATAACTCTTCGATCATCGTTGAATAAAATATTATATTTCTAAAATAATAATAAAATAACAGGCCATAAGTTATGGCCATTACACATTACAAATATTTTTAAAGATGTATCTATTATTATCAAGAACCACTATCTAAGTAACAAATGGTACGACGCTTTAGGGTAGGATTCTAAAAGTTATGCGTTGGAACCTTCGAGACATCAAAATGAGTGATCTGCTTGAATAATATATCATTCTTATTGTAAAAAAAAGATGTATCTATTATTCTTAAGAAATTTTGTAGTTGAAAGAATTATTTAACAAAAGTAAAAAATGTGTCAATCATAGTGGGAGTCAAATTCGCGACCTTCTAATTCGAAATTAGAAGTTCAAATACCACTAATGATAAAATGTAAGAACTTTCAATTTAAAATTTTAGTGCATAAATTCGTCATAAATTTGAATCTCAACCTCAACAAAAAAAATTACTTCTTTTATCATTGTATTTGTATTGTATACATATATTCGTTGGATGTTCCAAAGAATTTGTGAATGTATTACAACAATGATTAAAGAATATGTGTATATATTGTTCTTAAAAACTCTTGTATAAACAAGTGGATTGCATATGCCAAAGTACTATAGATAATTGCAAAAAGTAAAAATTATATCAACCACAGTGGAAGTCAAACCCACAACCTTCCAATCAAAAGTTAGTAGCACTAATCCACTGCACTATGCAATCTCTTAGAAAAGTTATGCTCATCTCACTTTAGAACATGAAATTTAAAATGAAACGAACACATTTTACCTTAGGCTGATAAATTTATCATTACGTTTATTTATTAATGCCCTTAATGTTTAGCGACTATTCAACCATTTAACAGCTTTATCGACCGTTGTTGAATAATTTACTATATTACTTTTAAGATAATATTATACTTTCAAAGTAACAATAAAATAATATGTTATAAGTAAAAGTCATCACATATTACAACTATTTTTAAAGATGCATCTATAGTTCTTAAGTAATTTTGTATACACATATGCATTTTACATGCTAAAATACTAGATGGAATAATTATAAGACAAAAGTAAGAATAATATCGATCACAATGGAAGTCCAACCCTCAACCTTTGACCATAAATCATGTACGCTGCAAACGAAGTTACGAGTTCAAATTCAATTCATGACAAAAGTTAGTAATTTTTTTCAGTTGAAAATTTTAGTGCATAAATGAGGTCATGCGTGTTCGAATTCCAAACCCAACACAAGATTTAATTCTTTGTGTTTTTATACACATGTGCATCGCATGTTCCAAAGAACTTGTACTCTAATTAGAAGTGAAACTCAATTTGAAAAAGTACGATCGGATCAGTACATTATAAAGGTATTGCAATTATTACTAAAAATGTCTATTGTTCTTAGGAATGTATACATACAAGTGCAGACCTACATAGGGTGAGTGTCCACCTTAGGATTTCGTAAATTGTTATATAAAGATTGATTTTGCTTGTGTTTCTTTTGGGGAAGAAGAGACGGATAGATTTAGGAAAAAATGTAGCATAATACGATAGATAGGTTGGTATTTATCGTATGAATTCAATCTTTATTTGTTTAGTTTTTTTGTGCTTTGCTTTTTTCATATCGGAGATCTGTAGTTGTTTTAGTATTTTGCCAGTTCGTCTGAGTCCATTCCTCATTTGTTTTATATTTATACTGTTGACTTATGTAAAGTTTTTTTAATCTGTAGTCACTTTTTGTTTTTAAAGAATTATTTGTGTTTGCTTTCTTAACTTGGATCCATGCATTTTCAAATTCATATAATGTCAAACTTCAAAATCGATTTTCAAAATTTCAAATATGTGCAATGGTTTGGAATTGATTAACGAGTTTTAATAACAGAAATTATTAATATGAAAACTACATATAAATTACCAAAAGTTGAAGCTTTTTCCACATAATTCTTCTGTACTCGGAACATTTGAATAACAAATTTATTTTTGGGCATGTGTGAAAAATAATATATGAATAAGATTGATTATGGGATCATGCAATTTAATTCTGAATTAAGTTTTTAGCTGTGAGTTTTTGTATTAAAAATATATATTTTCCCCCTCGATGTAATTTGTAGATCCGCCCATGTATACATAAATGCTTTGCATGCGCTGCTGAAGTACTAGTTGAAAATTGAAATTATTATTTTAATAAAGTGAGAATTGTATAATAAAAATAAAAATTGTGTCAACAAAAGTTAATATTTTTCCCGGTTGGAAATTGTAATACATGAATGACATCGCAAATTCGAATCTCGGTTCCAACAAAAAATTCAATTTTTTTCATAGTAGTTAAGGCGCAAAAAAGCGCAAGCCTCGGGCCTTCGGCTTTTTTGCATGTCTTTTTTACAAGTTTGATCTACTATTTTACTAACTACAAATTAAAAGTTAAACCATATTTTATAATTCATTCAACTATTTAAATATTTTATTATCTAAATTTTAAATTTTAACCAATTTTGCAATTCATTTAACCATTAAATTTTTTATTTAACTATTTTGTAAACTAAAATGTGAATTTTGCAAAAAGACGCACTCAAACTGCAAAAAGGCGCACAGCGTGTGCATGAGCCTTTTTGAGCCTAGGCGCGCGCCTTGATAACTATGATTCCTTTTCCGTATTATTTTTATACGCACATGAATCGCTTGTTACAAAGCAATCATAATTGTAATTAAAAAGAAAGGCAATTCAGAAGATTTACGACTGAATAAAAAAATTGTAAATATACCATGATTGTTACTAAAAAATTATTCCTTGTTCTTAAGAAATTTTGTATATGCATATTTGTTGTATGTGCATAAGCATAATTGAAAGAATTATACAAACAAAAGTAAAAATTGCATCAACCACAATAGGAGTCAAACCCACGACCTTCTGATCCGAATCAAACGCGCTAATCCACTGCGTTATGAGGTCTCTTGACAAGTTATGCTCGACTAAGGCTATCACTTGTTACCCAAAAATATGAAATCTATCTGCATATATCCTGGAAAACGAATAAGAATGTGGATATGAAGGTATTCGTATTCAAAACTTATTCATTCGATTTTAACTAGGATGATTATTAATTGAGTGTATTTCAATATAACCAATGATAGATGTTTACTGTTTTATCTGGATAATAACTTATATCATATGAATAGAAATGCATATTCACTGCTTAAAACTAATTTTTATTGTCATATTATTTTAGTTTGTGTACTTCTATAATAATTACGATTGAAGCATATTTATGTTAAAATAAAATTTACATGTCTTTAGATTTATCATTTAATGCCGGATAAGACAATAATCGATATTCATTCGCAACCCGCAAATACAAATGTCCAGTATCTAAAAATGATTTTAGATACGGATGCAGATATAATTCTATCTGCATCGGAAAATACCTGTTGACAATTCTATGCTCAACTTAAGTTCGAAAGCAATGACTAAACAAAACAAGCATATTTTATCTTGGGCGGATAAATTTTTGGTTACGTTTATTTATGAATATCCTTCATGTTTATCAAATTGTTGGCTATTTAATATGTAACAATCCTAGATTTTGATTATAAATTTGAATTTGACTTTATTTCATTTCAAAATTATTTTAAATTTGTTTTATTTGTGAAATTTCATCTCTAAATATTTTTAAAATGATAATAGAATTTTTCCAAAATTTACTGTATTTATTTCCTATTTTTAAAGGTTTTTTCTAATTTTCTGCTATTTTCTTCATATAAATTTTATTTAATTAAATTTTATTTATTTATTTTGTGAATGAATTTTTATGTTATCATCTTTGTTATAATTATTTTTCCAAGCCCATATAATTTTTCTAAAATTTATTCTATTTAATTTCAAATATTCTGGATCTAGGATTATTATTATTTCCAGAAATATAAAGTTATATAAATAAAATAAGGATATATGAAGGGTTTTTTACTTTTGAATTGCCTTTTGCCTTTTTGAATTCCACCTCTTCATTTTCCTCGCAACTCTTCATTTCTTTTGGCATAACTCCCCATATTTCAGCTGATCATTTCATTTTCGTTTCACGTATCTTCTTTTCCTCCTTCCTGAGAAAAAAAATTCGGCCATCACATGCTTGAGAAGTTGGTAAAAATTTTATCTTCTTTTATCTCTTTTTTTCACTTATATTGCTTATTCCTTTTGATTTTTGTTTGCACTTGCTCTTCCATTTAGGTTCGGCCATGCTACCTTACAACCTAGCCACCTCCACCACCTGATGGCACACCACCACCACCTCCTCCTCACCAGCCACCCAAGCCGTGACCCCCTTGGTGATGCATATCCACAAACTTTTCAAAACCACCCCAATACTAGCCTAGCCGAGCACTACCTCACATCCACCACCTCACCACCCCTTTAGCCGCCCCCGACATCACCACCACCACCTCCAGCATCTCCAGCACCCTCGGCCACACCATAACAGTGGACCCCACACCTCTGGCCGTGGCACCTAGGGCCCGTGCCGAGCCTAATTCATGGCCTAAAACCCATGTATATGCATGCTTTTGTGTTCTTGCCTTCACCCACCTTTACACCATCATTCCAACATGTAGGCCGAACCCATACTCACCCAAACCAGAGCCAAACACTTTCCATTGACATGTATTTTCCCCTATGGCTGAGCCTAGTAAAGGTTAAAAGCAAGTGCAAGCATTTCTATTTGATTCTGTGCAGTTTATTCTAGTGCAGTTTTGATAGTCGTTGGTTTGAAACTTATCGATGTTATATTGTTTTTGTTTGATTTGTATCCAAGGAATTTGACATTTGGCTCCTCCATTCGAATCTGTATCGTGTTTTTGTGCTTATGTAGATCCCGTTTGTGCAATTCGTCGTGGGTCATCAGCTCAAACCGATGAGTTATTCTCACCAGACAATATATACATATGTAACTAGTGAATTGACCCCTTGTGAATCTGTAAAATGCATTATCATTTATATCTGCTATATTATGATTTTATGATGTTCACCCATGCTTAAACACCAGTTATAACATTTGTTACTGTTATATTATGTTGTTCTGTTATTTTTATCAGTTTATCACACTGCAAGTTCCCTTTAGATTAGAATCACTATGGGTTGAAATGATACATGCCCGAACGGACTTTAGAATAAGGGAAAATCGTTATGGGCTGAAATGATAGGCCTGAATGATTTTCAATTTATTTCATTTACTTGGGACTGCGGGTTTGAAATGATAAAACCAGGATTTTCTTTGTAAATTACGGGCTGAAACGATATATTACCCGTATCACTTTTCCTAGTGTAGAAAATTATATACAGACCCGTAGTTAATGTATGTTTTCTAAAAAATTTAAAAATTAATTTAGAAATCTAAATATTAAAATATTTTGATTTAAATCTAATTAAAAATGATTTTTGTAAAATATTATTGATTTTCTGAATAATTATAAGTGAAGTAAATTAATGAAAAAGTTAAAAAAAATTGAATGTCATTTATTTTGGAAAATTTGATTTAATTATAATTGGAAATTAAATTGAATATGAAATCATGATAAATTTATGATAATTTGAATTTAAATGAATTTAAAGTGATTTTATATCATATTAATGATTTTTAATAAAGTTGAAATGTGAAATGAATAAATATTTAAGTTAAAATTTTGAAATATAACTAAAAATTGGAGGGCATTGACTTAAAAGTGAATTTTTAGTTAAGTAAATAAAAATAAAACTAAGTTATATTTGAAAATTTGAACTTAAGTGTTAGGTTGAAATTTAATGTAATGAATTTAAAATTGAACATTGCAGTTTAATAAGTGAATTAGTGTTAAAAATGAATTTTTAAATGGAAATTTACTTTATGAAATCATGAAATTAAAGAAAATTAAATGATGGTTATAAAAGTAAAAAAAAAATATGTGATTTTACAAGTTAAAATTGATTTATAGAAAATATATTTGTTGTGAAATTATATGGAAATTTTGAAGTTAATTAACTACATTTTTGAAATGCTATTATATCTAATATAAATGATAATACAACATTTGTAAATGCTGTAGTTGATAAGTGAACTAAATAGCTAAATTGAATTAAAGGCTATTATAGCATTCTATTTTATTTTTATGCTATAATTGTTGGATTAAACTAAGTTTTCTTTGAAACTAATGAAACTCTGTTACAGCATTTTTTTAAACGCTGTCTTTTGTTAAATTGAACTGTTTTGAATATAACTATATATAGCATTTACTAAATGCTGCGAAAGTTGAATTTTCACTGTTTTGATAAAATTAAGTGAAAGGATGAACTTTGAAAGTTGAAAATTTTGAAAATTTAATAATTTAATTATTAAATTAAATAACTTCATATTTTTATGATTTAAATGAAGTAATTTGTTTGGAATTGAACTATTTTGAAATGTGAATTTAAATGGTATTTTTAAATTGAATAAAATGAATATGTTTTTCAAATGAATGATAAGTTTGATATTTTGAAATGGATTAATGATAAATTTGATATTTTGAAATGGATTTGAAATGATATTGGATTTTGAGAAATAAATACCATTTTTAAATTATAACTATGGGTTATAATAACGATGAGTTGTTAAAGAGACCGGGATCGGATATGGACATACTCTGTCGATACCGAAAACCACTTTAACAACTGTGTACGTGGTGGAAATTCCAGAATGAAGTACGATGGTGGGTTATAAACTACAGAGGTCATGAGTTTGCACCCCTGAGATGTCATTAAAATGAACGTTCCGCTTGAATAAAGCACCACTCTTACTATATAAAAAAATTAAAACCAAAATTTATTACAACTATTTTTATGATGCAACTATTGTTTTGAAGATATTTTGTACAATATATGCATTACACATGCTAATGCACTATTTGACAGAATCATTTAACAAAAGTAAAGAATAGTATCAACCATGGTGGAGTCCAATCCGTGACCATTCAAGTCAGATGTGCTAATCCGTTGCAAAAATAGTGATGAGTTCGAATCCAAATCATGATAAATGTTAGTATTTTTTTCAACTGAATTTTTAGTAATAGATAAATGAGGTTACGAATTTGAATGCTAACCCTAACAAAAAAATTCATTTCTTTGTATTTTTATTACACGTGCATTGTATGTTACAAAGACTCGTATTCTAGTTTAAAATGAAGTGTAATTTTTAAAAAAGTGCGATTGAACCAAATAGTTGTGAAGCTATCGCAGTTACCATTAAAGATGTATATATTGTTCTTAAGAATATATACATTCTACAACGAACCTTCATTGGTTGTCAGAACTAGCCAGTTTCCATTTGGGATTATGTGATTTCTTTTTACTGAGATTGATTTTGCATGTGTTTTGTTTCCTTTGAATTTGTATCTTCTGTAGGAAGAAGAGATGTGTGTGTACTTTGGGAAGAAAGGTAACATCATACGATAGTTAAGTTAGCAATTTTGGTATAGTTCCTCTTTTTATTCGTGTAATTTGTTAGTACTTTGCTTTTTTCCATATAAGAGATCTCCAGTACTTTTGCCTTTTTCATATGATTCCATTCTTCATTTATTTTACATTTTAAAGAGTTTTAACAACAAAATCTAATAAGGTGAAAACAACATATAAATTACCAAAGTTAAAGCTTTTTCTTACATAATTCTTATATGCTCGAAATATTTGAGTAACAATTTTATAACAGGCACTCACTTCAAATAATATTTGAATATCTTGATTGTAGGATCATGAAATTAATTTTTGACTATCTTTCCTTAAGTTTCTGGCTATATTTTCTGATGTTAAAATATATTTATCCACTCGATGTGATTTTTGGATCTGACCATGTATATATAAAGCATTGCACGTGCCAAAGTACCAACGAAATAGTTATTTAGCAAAAGTAAAATTTGTATCAACAAAGGATAATGTTTTTCTGGATTGAAAATTTTAATACATAAATGAGTACACAAATTTTGAGTCGCAACCCCAATAAAAGTTCAGTTCCTTTTTCTTTGTATTCTATGCCCACATGCATTTCATGTTACAAAGAACTCGTGTTTGTGATTAAAGAAAATGGGCAACTTGAAATTTTACAATCATATCAGAAAATCGTGAAGGTATTACAATTACTATTAAAGATGTATTTTCTATTCTTAAGAAATTTTGTATATATCAATGGTTGCACAAGCTAAAGTATAGTTGGAAAAATTATTTAACGAAAATAGAAAATTGCGTCGACCATAGTGCGAGTCAAAACGACAACCTTCAGATCCAAAATCAGACATGCTAATCAACTGCTCTATGTGGTCTCTTGACAACTTATGCTCAACTCACTTTTGAACGTCATATTTAAAATAAATCAAGCATGTTTAATCTTGGATGGAAAAACTTTTGGTTACGTTATTTCTGTCATTTGATAACTCTTCGATCATCATTGAATAAAAAATTATATTTCCAAAATAATAATAAAATAATAGGCCATAAGTTACGGTCATTACACATTACAAATATTTTTAAAGATGTATCTATTATTATCAATAACCACTAGCTAAGTGACAAATGGTATGGCGCTTTAGACTGTGATTCTAAAAGGTATGCGTTGGAACCTTCGAGACATCAACATGAGTGATCTGTTTGAATAAAGTACCATTCTTATTGTAAAAAAAGATGTATCTATTATTCTTAAGAAATTTTGTATCCATATACACCTTGCATGTGTTGAAGTATTAGTTGAAAGAATTATTTAACAAAAGTAAAAAATGGGTCAATCGTAGTGAGAGTCAAATTCACGACCTTCTAATTCTGAAGTCAGCTGCGCTAATCTATTGCAAATGAGGTTAGAAGTTCAAATACCACTAATGATAAAATGTAAGAATTTTCAGTTGAAAATTTTAGTGCATAAATTCGTCATAGATTTGAATCTCAACCTTAACAAAAAAAATTACTTCTTTTATCATTGTATTTGTATTGTATACATATGTTCATTTGGATGTTCCAAAGAATTTGTGAAGGTATTACAACAATGATTAAAGAAAATGTGTATATGTTGTTCTTAAAAAATCTTGTATACACAAGTGGATTGCATATGCCAAAGTACTGCAGATAATTGCAAAAAGTAAAAATTATATCAACCACAGTGGAAGTCAAACCTACAACCTTCCAATCAAAAGTTAATAGCACTATCCACTACGCTATGCAATCTCTTAGACAAGTTATGCTCATCTCACTTTAGAACATGACATTTAAAATGAAACGAACACATTTTACCTTAGGCTGATAAATTTATCATTACGTTTATTTATTAATGCCCTTAATGTTTAGCGACTTTTCAACCATTTAACAGCTTTATCGACCGTTGTTGAATAATTTACTATATTACTTTTAAGATAACATTATGCTTTCAAAGTAACAATAAAATAATAGGTTATAAGTAAAGGTCGTTACATATTACAACTATTTTTAAAGATGTATCTATAGTTCTTGAGTAATTTTGTATACATATATGCATTTCACCTGCTAAAATACTAGATGGAATAATTATAAGACAAAAGTAAGAATAATATCGATCACAATGGAAGCCCAACCCTCAACCTTTGATCAAAAATCATGTGCGCTAATCCATTGCAAATGAATTTACGAGTTCGAATCCAATTCATGACAAAAAGTATTTTTTTTCAATTGAAAATTTTATTCCATAAATGAGGTCATGCGTATTCTAATTCCAAACCCAACACGAGATTTAATTCTTTATGTTTTTATACACATGTGCATCGCATGTTCCAAAGAACTTGTACTCTAATTAGAAGTGAAACTCAATTTGAAAAAGTACGGTCGGATCAAGACATGTTGGAAATTATTTTGAAAGTAAGTGAATTATTAAAAATTGACTAAGTGTGTAAATTATCTCCTATATGTGAATAGTCCCACATTGTTGCAAGAACCAAGTATTTATACTTGATTCTTAGAAGCTAAGTTGGGCCCTTTGGGCACCTAACGATGCTCTTTTGTGAGGAGGGAGATAATGCTTGACCACCACACGCGCGCGCGCCGACCGACTCGATCCGACCCAATCCGGTCCGCGCTTGGGTTCGGGCTTGTAGTGGTGTAACACTTATATTTTTGGTATAAATCTTTTAACCGTTTTTGACCGGGCTGGAATGGTAAAATCTAGCCAGACTCGCACTGAAGAACGTTATACAACATTCATTATTTGACCCGTTATTTCTTAGATCCGTTTTTCTTGACCGCGTTTCCCCCAACCAGCAACGTTCTTTTTTCATTTCGCCTTCTTAACTGATAAGGAGATGAAACAGAAAGAACAACATCTCAATTTCCATTTTCAAAACAAACAAAAAAATCGAGCAATAGTTTTTTGAGTGCACACCGAGTCGCTTCGTCCGTGCAAACGAATCGATACCACAAAACTTTGAGAGGCTGTTTTATCGTAGAGGCGGCGGTGATAGATACGAACTGCTTGCACCATAAAGCAGATCGCCAAAACATCTTCAAGAAAGTGACATAGTCCAGGACTCAGCCGAAGATAATTATTTTTTACAACAAATTGAAGACGTCACCACCGACTATGACTTCTGGTGCAGATCTCGATGCCGCTGCGCCCGCTTCCCTCTTCCAAGTCTCGATGGTCTCTGCTACGCCTTTCAGATCCGAGGGCCTCCATTTCAAATGCTGGAAACAGAAGATGAAATTCTTCTTGACCATGAGAAAGGTCGTGGCTGTGCTGACAAACCACAACTGCCGCACAGGCCAGACGCAGCGGACGCAGATCAGTTGCGAGCCTAGACAGAAAAATCAAAGGAGGTGCAGAACTGGACAGAGCAGGATTACCTGTGCCGGAACTTCATACTCGACGGCCTCAGCGATGACCTCTACGACTGCTACAACTTTGACAAGTCAACCAAAGAGATCTGGAAAGCACTGCAAAAGAAGTATGACACTGTAGAGGCTGGAGCGAAAAAATATGCAGTCAGCCGCTACCTGAAATACCAGATGATAGATGACAGGTCAGTAGAGATGTAATCTCATGAGCTACAGAAAATTGCCCATGGGATCATCTCCGAAGGTATGAGTTTGGATGAACAGTTTCAGATTGCTGTTATTATTGATAAATTTACCTCAAGTTGGAAAGACTTTAAGAATGTGCTTAGGAACAAGACTATGGAATTCTCCTTAGAGAGCTTGATCACTCGCCTCCGTATTGAGGAGGAGGCTCGTAAGCAGGACCAGAAGGAGGAAGTGCTTGTTGTTACCACCAACAACAATTAAAAGTCCAAGCCCGCAGTTCCGAATCCGAATCCGAAAAACTTTAAGAATCAGAACCGCAACCGCAACAAACAGAATTGGAACCCGCAAGGGAACCAAAAAGGACAGCAGAAACCGACACAAAAGAATGACTCTGGACAGTTGTTTCTGTGTTACAACTGTGGAAAACCAGGTCATATGGCATGCAAGTGTAGGAACAGAGCAGGCCCTACACCGCAGGCTAACCAGGCTGAGGAGCCTCTTACGGCTATGATTTTTGAGATTCACCTTGTTGGTGGATCAGAGGGTTGGTGGGTAAATACTGGTGCATCCCGCCATGTCCGCTATGATCGTGCTATGTTCAGTACATACACGGCTGCTGATGATCAGAAAGTGCTGCTGGGAGATTCTCACACCACTACTGCTGGCATTGGAAATGTGGAAATAAATTTTACCTCTGGAAAGACAGTTATTTTGAAAGATGTGATGCATACTCCAGAGATGAGAAAGAATTTGGTTTCTGGTTTTCTCCTTAATAAGGCTGGTTTTACCCAAGTTATAAGGGCTGATTTGTATACTTTGACTTATAAGGGGATGTTTGTAGGGAAGGGTTATGCTTGTGAGGGTATGTTTAAACTTAATGTTGAATCTAATAAAGTAACCAGTTTTGCTTATATGTTGTGTGACTTTAATATTTGGCACTCTAGATTATGTCATGTAAATAAGTGTATAATTCATAACATGATCACATTAGATTTGATTCCTAAAATGTCACAAATTGATTTTGATAAATCTGAATTCTGTAGTCAAGCAAAAATCATTAAGAAACCCCATAAATCAGTTGATAGATTTTCTGAACCCTTAGACTTGATTCATTCTGACATATGTGAGCTAGTTGGTACTTTGACTAGACATGGACACCGTTATTTTATCACTTTCATAAATGATACCTCTGATTTCACTTATGTATATCTTATGAGAAATAAAAGTGATGCATTTGATATGTTTAAATTATTTAAAACTGAAATCAAGAATCAATCAAATAAGAAAATTAAGAGACTTTGTAATGATAGAGGAACAGAATATGAAACTAGTCAATTTATTGATTTCTATAAATTGCATGGTATAATTCATGAGAGAACTGCACCTTATTAACCTAAAATGAACGGTAAAGCTGAAAGAAAGAATATGACCTTTACTGAATTAGTTGTAGCTATTTTATTAAATTTGGGTGCAGCAAAACATTGGTAGGGGGATATTTTGTTGATTGTATGCTATGTATTGAATAGAATCCCCAAATCAAAAAGTAAGATTTCACCTTTTGAAATTTTAAGAAATTATAAACCGAATGTATCTTACTTTAGAACTTGGGGATGTTTGGCGTATGTTCGTATATCTGACCCTAAGTGAATAAAATTAGCAAGTAGAACATACGAATGTATATTTATTAGCTATGCTATTAATAGCAAAGCATATAGATTTTATGACCTAAATACACATAATATAGTAGAATCTATTGATGCTGATTTTTATGAAAGTAAATTTCCTTTTAAATTGAGGAATAGTGGGGGCACGTCAAACAACATCGTGCCTACTAGAACAGAACTTAATGAATCTTCTGAAATTGAACCTAGAAGGAGTAAAAGAGCAAGAGTTGGTAAAAACTTTGGCTCGGATTTTTGCACTTTTACTATAGAGGAGGATCCAACAAACCTCCAAGAAGCCTTATCTTCATTAGATGCCGATTTTTGGCAAGAGGCTATAAATGATGAGTTGGATTCCTTGGAATCCAATAAGACTTGGCACTTAGTAGATTTACCACCTGGTTGTAAGTCTATAGGTTGTAAGTGGGTACTTAAAAAGAAATTAAAACCTGATGGAACAGTTGAAGAATATAAAGCCCGTTTGGTAGCTAAAGGTTTTAGGCATAGAGAAAATATAGACTTTTTTGATACTTTTTCACCTGTAACTAGAATCATATCCATTCGAGTACTAATTTCATTAGCATCTATTTATAATTTAATTATACACCAAATGGATGTTAAAACTGCTTTTTTAAATGGTGAATTAGAAGAGGAAATTTATATGGACCAACCTGAAGGCTTTGTAATTCCTGGTCAAGAACATAAAGTTTGCAAATTAGATAAACCATTATATGGTTTAAAACAAGCACCTAAACAATGGCATGAAAAATTTGATAATTTAATAATCTCAAACGGTTTCAAAGTTAATGAAAGTGACAAATGCATTTATTATAAATCTGAAAATGACATTTGCACTATAATATGTTTGTATGTAGATGATCTACTTATTTTTGGATCAAACATTCAAGCCATAAACACTGTTAAATTTTTGTTAAGTGCCAATTTTGATATGAAAGATCTAGGTGAAGCAAGTGTAATCCTTGGTATTAAGATTACTAGGTCCGGAAAGGGACTTTCTTTGGATCAATCTCATTATATTGAGAAGATCTTAAAGAAATACAATTACTTTGACTGCAAACCTACATGTACACCATATGATCCTAGTGTAAAACTTTTCAAGAACACTGGTGAAGGTGTAAGACAGTCTGATTATGCGAGCATCATTGGCAGCCTTTGGTATGCCACTGATTGTACTAGACCCAACATTGCCTATGTCGTGGGATTATTATGCAGGTTTACTAGTACACCTAGTATAGAGCATTGGCACGCTATTGAGAGAGTCATGAGATACCTAAAACGAACCATGAACCTTGGATTACATTATGAAAAGTTTCCAACTGTTCTTGAAGGTTACACCGATGCAGACTGGAATGCTTCATCTGATGACTCAAAGGCAACCAGTGGCTATATCTTTAGCATTGCTGGAGGAGCTATTTCTTGGAAATCCAAGAAACAGACTATTTTGGCTCAGTCTACTATGGAGTCTGAGATGATAGCACAAGCCACAGCTAGTGAGGAAGCAAAGTACTTAAGAAATCTGCTAGCTGAGATTCCTTTATGGGAAAAATCGATACCAGCTGTGTTGATACATCGCGATAGTACCGCGGCTATTGCAAAAGTTCGAAACCGTTATTACAACGGTAAGAGACGACAGATACGTCGTAAGCACAGCATTGTTAGAGAGCTACTCTCTTCAGGAGCTGTTAGAGTGGATCACATACGCAGTGACGAGAATTTGGCAGATCCTTTAAAGAAAGGACTGGCCAGAGAGAAAGTCCTTACGACTTCTAGAAAAATGGGACTATTTCCCTTAGATTGTTGAGTCACGCACAATGTTAACCCAACCTAATGATGGAGATCCCAAGAACTAGGTTCAATGGGTAAGAACAAGTTGTGAAGTAATATGAGTTGAACATGCTATTTTTTCATCCATATAGATGTATGTGTTCCTGAAGTGATTAGAGGATGAGTTAATAGGAACTCTTAATGAGATCTATACTCCATTTGGAGTGGAGTACCTACCTTCAGGAATACTCTTGATAGACTCACCTGTGTGAATGTGGAAATTTGGTCGTTTCCTATGGAGTTTTGGGCAAAACTCCTAGAGTATTCACTAAACTGGGATAGACGTGCATGGCCATAAATGCACGGGCTTATTTGATTGCACTCTAGAAAGATTGTGTGTGGTCTGATGTCAGGAATAGAGTTCAAGACTACATGTCACTCTAGTAAAAACTGAATCTTATTCACTATGTAAAGGTTCAAGTCGTACGACACCTTTGTTTATGCATAATCTTATGTTTTTAGAAATTGCTCGAAAATATTTTTAAAAAATTCAAGTGGGCGATTGTTGGAAATTATTTTGAAAGTAAGTGAATTATTAAAAATTGACTGAGTGTGTAAATTATCTCCTATATGTGAATAGTCCCACATTGTAGGATTATATGCAAGAATCAAGTATTTATACTTGATTCTTAGAAGCTAAGTTGGGCCCTTTGGCCACCCAATGATGCTCTTTTGTGAGGAGAGAGATCATGCTTGACTACCACACACACGCGCGCGCGCCGATCCACCGACTCGACCCGACCCGACCCGGGACAGGCTCGGGTTCGGGCTTGTAGTGGTGTAACAGTTATATTTTTGGTACAAATTTCTTAACGTTTTTGACCGGGCTGGAACGGTAAAATCTAGCCAGACCCGTATTGAAGAACGTTATACAACATTCATTATTTGAACTGTTATTTCTCAGATCCGTTTTTCTTGACAACGTTTCCCCCAACCAGCAACGTTCTTTTTTCATTCCGCCTTCTTAACTGATAAGGAGACGAAAGAGAAAGAACAACATCTCAATTTCCATTTTCAAAACAGAAAAAAATCGAGCAATATTTTTTGAGTGCACACAGAGTCGCTTCGTCCGTGCAAACGAATCGATACCACAAAACTTTGAGAGGCTGTTTTATCCTAGAGGCGACGGTGATAGATACGAACTGCTTGCACCATAGAGCAGATCACCGAAACGTCTTCAAGAAAGTGACGTGGTCCACGACTCAGCCGAAGATAATTATTGTTTACAACAAGACATTATAAAGGTATTGCAATTATTATTAAAACTGTCTATTGTTCTTAAGAATGTATACATACATGTGCAGACCTACAATGGGCCAAGTGTCCACCTTAGGATTTCATAAATTGTTATATAAAGATTGATTTTGCTTGTGTATCTTTTGGGGAAGAAGAGATGAATAGATTTAGGAAAAAAAATGTAGCATAATACGATAGACAGGTTGGCATTTATCGTATGAATTCAATCTTTATTTGTTTAGTTTTTTGTGCTTTGCTTTTTCATATCGGAGATCTGTAGTTTTTTTAGTATTTTGCATGTTCATATGAGTCCATTCCTCATTTGTTTTATATTAATACCGTTGACTTATGTAAAGTTTTTTTTAATGCGTAGTCGCTTTTAGTTTTTCAAGAATTATTTGGGTTTGCTTTCTTAACTTGGATCCATGCATTTTCAAATTCATATAATATCAAACTTCACAATCATTTTTCAAAATTTCAAATATGTGCAATGGTTTGGAGTTGATTAACGAATTTTAATAACAGAAATTATTAAGATGAAAACTACATATAAATTACCAAAAGTTGAAGCTTTTTCCACATAATTCTTATGTACTCGAAACATTTGAATAACAATTTATTTTTGAGCATGTATGAAAAATAATATATGAATAAGATTGATTACAGGATCATGCAATTTAATTTCGAATTAAGTTTTTAGCTATGAATATTTGTATTAAAAATATATATTTTCCCCCTCGATGTAATTTCTAGATCCGCCCATGTATACATAAATGCTTTGTACGTGCTGCTGAAATACTAGTTGATAATTGAAATTATTATTTTAATAAAGTGAGAATTGTATAATAAAACTAAAAATTGTGTCAACAAAAATTAACATTTTTCCCAGCTGAAAATTATAACACATGAATGACATCGCAAATTCGAATCTCTATCCCAACAAAAAATTCAATTCCTTTCATAGTAGTTAAGGCGCTAAGGCACAAAAAAGCGCAAGCCTTGGGCCTTCGGCCTTTTTGAGCCTTGGGTCTTTTTGCGTGTCTTTTTTACAAGTTTGATCTACTATTTTACTAACTACAAAAAATTTAAACCATATTTTATAATTCATTCAACTATTTGAATATTTTATTATCTAAATTTTAAATTTTAACCAATTTTATAATTCATTTAACCATTTAAATTTTTTATTTAACTATTTTGTAACTAAAATGTGATTTTTGCAAAAAGGCGCACCCAAACTGCAAAAAGGCGCTCAGCGTGGGCATGAGCCTTTTTGAGCCAAGACGCGCGCCTTGATAACTATGATTCCTTTTCCGTATTATTTTTATACGCACATTTATCGCTTGTTACAAAGGAATCATATTTGTAATTAAAAAAGAAAGGAAATTCAGAAGATTTACGACAGAACAAAAAATTGTAAATATTCCATGATTGCTATTAAAAATTTATTCCTTGTTCTTAAGAAATTTTGTATATACATATCTGTTGTACGTGAATAAGCATAATTGAAAGAATTATACAAACAAAAGTAAAAATTGCATTAACCACAATAGGAGTCAAACCCCATGACCTTCTGATCCGAAGTCAAACGCGCTAATACACTGCGTTATGAGGTCTCTTGACAAGTTATGCTCGACTAAGGCAGTCAATTGTTACCCAAAAATATGAAATCTGTCTGCATATATCCAGGAGAATAAGAATGTGGATATGAAGGTATTCATACTAAAAAATTATTCGTTCGATTTTAACTAGGATGATTATTAATTGAGTGTATTTCAATATAATCAATGATAGATATTTACTGTTTATCTGGATAATAACTTATATCATATGAATAGAAATGCATATTCACTGCTTAAAACTAATTTTTATTATCATATTATTTTAGTTTGTGTACTAATATAATAATTAGGATTGAAGCATATTTATGTTAAAATAAAATTTACATGTCTTTAGATTTATCATTTAACGTCGTATAAGATAATAATCGATATTCATTCGCAATCCGCAAATACAAATGTCCAATATCTAAAACAAGAAAATAGACGCAGGAAAGAAGTTGTGAAAAAATTTAGTCTCATGGACAACAAGTTTGCTTTTTAGTCTGAAGGACATTTGTTGGTGTAAACAGAAATGATAGTTACAACTACCATTCTGTGATTTACACTAAAAAGTGTCCTTCAGCCTAAAAAGCAAACTTCTTGTCCCTAAAACTAAATTTTTCCGTTAATTTTTCCTTAAGCCTAAAATCCCCTATCTAAAAAAGATATTAGATACGGATGCAGATATAATTCTATCCGCATCCGAGAATACCTGTTGACAAACAACATCAAAATTAATATGTATCAAAATACTTCTCTTAGTCAAGCAAGAACAGTATGTCAAATATGTTTCATATCAAAGAAGATTATTCTCCAGCTTGATAAGGACTACAAAAGGCGCTTGGAATAATTTATAGAGATTAGGAACCATCGTATGCAGAATTACTAAAATATCTTAGAGCACTGCAAAGCAGCAATCCTGGAATTGTATATGATGTTATTCACACCTTTGGTATTCTTTATGGTGCTTTTTGGGCTTTTGGACTGTCAGCTGAAGACTTCGCTCAATGTCGTCATGTACTTCTATTTGTGACACTCAATTATATGGAAAATATCTAGGTACTTGTAGCAATCGGTGTAGACACAAATCAAGGTCCTTTTCTATTAGCTTCTGCTATTGTGTAGACAGAGTCATGACATACATGAAGTTGGTTTGTTCGTTGTGTGTGGAATTATATTTCGTTACGTAATATATACACTACATTTATCTTAGACTATATGAAAGAGATTCCATTTGCGCTCAAAGAAGATTGGCCCATAGAATATCATCATCGCAATTGTATCAAGGCAAATTTTAAGAAAGCTAGTTTTAGTTCGGATGAGCTTTAAAACATGCTACAACATGTGCTACTGCATTGGAGATTGTAAAATATAAAGAATTGATAAAACAATTGAAGACCATTAAATCCATAAAATGATGCATGGATTAATAAATGTTTAAAAGATCAAGAATCAAATTGGACAATTCGTCGTGATGAAGTAAGATTCAATATGATGATAAAGCTTTAATGGTATGTTGAAAGAAACAAGGTATTTACTCATTGGATCATTGGTTGCACAAACTTTTCATCGTTTGACCTTTACTTCTACGAATGTCGTACTTAAAGAGAGGAATGATGCCCCTATTGACATCGAAGTGGGAAACATTAGTAAAAAGTAGAATGAAAGAAAGACATTTATGTATAGGGAGTAGAATAGAATGATAGATGAAAGATGTACAAATGCTTGATTGTATGATAAATATCGAGGATGATACTACCAAGTGTTCGTAGTCACTTAATAATGCAATAGGAGTGGAGTATGTTCTTGAACAATATGATCAAGTCTTATACTCAATAACTCCACACTTTTATTTAGCAGAGTGCTATAATCATTCGAGTTTAGATCTATTTGAAGAATAGGATAGAGAATGTGTTGAGTAAATCCAGATTGTCTTATCAACCAATCTAGAACATTATTTTCAAAATTGAATAATAGTATCGACGACACTTAAAACTCAAACTGGAAGGGGAAAATATAGAATAAGACCTTTAAATGCATGAAGCAACAAATACAATTTCCAACTTATGGCATCGCTCACTGGTAAATCTAACTCATTATGATAAAATCGCACATTTTTAGAAGTTTCACGCTAATTTCTAGTATAATTCCACCTACAATCATATTAAAGGTTACAATCCAATATTGTCGGGATCTTTATACCAGGATATCCAACGGTTAAATGAGACCAAAACCATAATTGTAGGAACGTTATACAACCATCTAATAATTTTATTCTTGTAGCGCAACATTTGTTAACTCACTATATAAATAGTAGAGTACCACACTATCCCACAAATAGTGACCATATTGTACTAAATCGATCAAAAATGACAGAAATTTCAAGCTATGTCGACCTGAAAATTATCCATAAAAGCCGAGAGTTTAAGAAGTACAAGATTACGTTGTGACTACAAAAAAGTATGTCAATATCCATTGCATTTTCTCCAAGTGGATCTTGAAATTCTTTTCTAAATCAACTCATACTGACCTCAATTTTAAATCTTATAGCATTTTCATGAGAAAATATAACAAGTAACTCATGAAACAATGTAAAATAATCGTAGTTCAAATTATCAAGATAAATTAGGCAACCATCTGTGGGTAAGCCTAACAAATACTAAACGTCATATAAAGTTATAGCCATTACTCCTACTCTAAAATGAAAAGTATTTGTCTTCGTCTTCAATCATCATACAATATCGTAATAAGATGATGACGTACTCTAATACATCCACCTTGCGTTGCTTTCCAAAATGGGGTAGTTTTAAGAAAAAATCCATTGGATGATTTTTATAATCTATTTCTTTAATCTTGCTTAAATGGTATATTTGTTGAACCATTTGAACTGATTTATATAACCAATACAAATCGACATTTTATAATATATTTTCTTCGAACAACGATGTATAAAATAAACACAAATACCTTCATAAACGATTCATTTTCAATACTATGTTTGAAGATAAATGATACGTCCATCGATGGTTCTGGACGGCAGTTCTAGAAGAATAATGAACTTGGTACATAGTCATTAATCGCCAAAATCAACCCAATTATTTACTACATAAATTAAAACTAGGATTTTCGTTTTCATTTACCTAGCTAATAACATATCAAATCATATCAATTGATCTCAAACAGTACCACTGATATAGTTAAATATGAAAATAATACTTAAATTAAACATTAGGGTTCAAAATCAAAAAAGTTTACCACTAATTTTTGAAGATGACGAGCCTTCTATTTAAATAGAAAATGTATCTATTGTTCGTAAGAAACCTTGTATACATAAATGCATTGCGCATGCCAAAGCACTAACTGAAATAATTATTTAACGGATATTAAAATTGTCTCAACCATCATGGAAGTCGAAGTTAGATGCGCAGATCCACTATGTTATGTTGTCTCTTCGCAAGTTATGCTCGACTCACTTTCAAACATAAGGTTTAAATAAGACAAATAAGTTAAATAAGATAAGCACATTTTATCCTAGGCTGTTAATTTTTTTTTACATTTATAAATATTCTTATGCAATGCCGATTGACTTTTCAACCATTTGACAACTCCGTCGATCATTATTGAATAAAATAATGTATTAACGTATAAATAATTTCATATTTCCAAAATAATAATAAAATGACAGGTTTTACATAGTACAATTACATTTAAAAACGTATTTATTGTTCTTAAGAGATTTTGTATACATCTATGCATGGCACGTGCTAAACTATTGGTTGAAAGAATTATTTAACAGAAATAAAAATAACATTGACCACAACGAGAGTCCAACCCACGACCTTCTAATTTGAAATATGTGTGAATCCATTGCAAATGAGGTTACGAGTTCGAATCCAAATCATGACAAAAGTTAGTGTGTTTTTTCTGTTAAATTTTTTAATACATAATTGAGGTCATAAATTTAAATCATAACCTTAAAAAACTTTATTTATTTTTATTTTTATACACACGTCCATCACATGCTCCAAAGAACTTATATCTTTAATCATAGTTGTAATAGCTTTGGTGGCACACTTTTTTGTTATCAACGTGAACTACCAAAAATGTCCATCTGTATTATTAAATCTTCATCACTTGAAAATAGAATCCAACATTAAAATTCATTTACAAACTCAAACGCCCCTAAAAGTAGGATCTAACAATTAAACATATTTTACAAATTCAAATTGCTTTTAAAAATAGGATCTAAAATTAAACTTTCTTTACAAATTCAAAATAGTTTTTTATAACTATACAAATCTTAATATCACTTGAAATTTTTTTGAATAATTTAAATATATACAATTTATAAGGCAAACAATTAATGCGCGAAGCGCTTGCCATGACACTTTCTAATAAAAAGAGAAGTGCCGTTTGAGAAAAGTTCAATGGAACCAAAAAGTAGCGAAGGTATTAAAATTATTATTAAGGCGCATCTATTGTTTTTAGGAATGTATACACACAAGTGCTAACCTCAATAGGGCCGGGATAGAGCAATTGCCCCCAATGGATTGTTTCACGGAGACCGATTTTGCACGCTTTTTTCCCCCCAGAATTATATCTCTTGGGAGAGAGATATGTACTACTGTAGTTTGAGGGAACAAAGGTAACATCTTATGATAATCATAATAAGTTAGCTTTTTCATATAAGTCCAATATTTGCGTAGTTTTTAGTACTTGCCTTTTCCATATAAAAGAGATGTATTTTCCCCTTTGATCTAAGATTTTGCATAGTTTTATTCTTGTAAGTTTTTGCTATAACTGTTGGTGTTAAAAATATGTTTTCCCTTTGATATGGATGTGGCCATGTATACACAAATGCACCGCACATGCTGAAGTACTAGTTGTAATAATTATTTAACAAACGTAAACATTATTGATTAAAGTATATATTTTTCTGATTTGAAAATATCAATATATAAATAAGGTCATAAATTCGAATCTCTGCCCTAATTAAAAATTAAACTCCTCTTTCTTTATATTTTCAAATGCACATGCACCTTGTATTTACAATTAAAAATGAATGCAAACTTTAAAATCTTATGTTCTTCAAAAAATTTGTGTATACAAATATGGTTGAAAATTATTTACCAAAACTAAAAAATGTATTGACCACAGTGGGAGTCGAACCCACGACCTTCTGATCCGAAGTCAGACGCGCTAATCCACTGCGCTATGCGGCCTTTTGATAAGCTATACTCGACTCACTTTTGAAAACCAGCGTTTAAAATAAAACAAGCATATTTTATCTTAGGGAGATAAAAATTTTGGTTACATTTATTTATAAATCTCTTGCTTAAGGTTGATCGTTTCGTCATCCATTTAACCGCTCTATCAATCATCGTTTAATAATATAGTATATTAACCAAGTTTTCAAATCTTGGATTTCAGATGAAGTCTCAGATTGACAACTTGGTATGTATCTTGGGTTGAGATTTTAAGATCTCGAATACGATGTGTGTGTAATAACTAAAATTCGTATTTGAAATCTCATCTCGGCCAAGCGCAAAAAGTGAATCTTAGGCGAGATGAAGGAGATCTAAAACTATGATATTAACCTACTTTTAAAATAATATTATATTTCCAAAATAATAATAAATTAATACTATAAGTTAGGATCGTTACTAAGTACAACCATTTTCAAAGATATATTTAGTAATTTAAGAAATTTTGCGCACGTATATACATTACAAATGCTAAGGTATTAGTTGAAAGAATAATTTAACAGAAGTAAACATCGTATCTACCACAGTGGCAGTCGAACCCATGACCTTCAGATTCAAAGTCAGGTTTGCTAATCCATTGCAAATGAGGTAACAAGCTCGAATTTCAATCATTACAAATGTTAGTGTTTTTACAATTGAAAATGTTAGTAATAAATGAGGTCATGAGTTTGAATTCCAATCCTAACAAAATATTTAGTTTTTCTTTGTACTTTGATACATATATGCATTGCATGTTATGACATCTCTCGTTCCGAAATCTGAAGATGGAACTTTATTATGTTGTAGCCACTTTGCAATTATTTTCGACGACAAAATGAAATCGGTATGTAATTCAACTGTAACGACCCAATTTTTCGACGTCCGAAAATCGACATCAATAAGTCCACTGTATCGAATGCCGAACAGTCGAATGCCGGAAAATCGAACCGTTAGGTTTAAAGAAGAAGAGGTAGAAGAAGAAGCAGAAACACTAACAGAATCTCACATATCACAGCGGAACAAATATTATAGACAAATGAATATCTTTAAACAAAGAACTATATCAGTTATTACATCACATTTCATTATCAGAGTGTACAACAACAACAGTGGAAAGAAATATTACATATATAAGTGATACGCCTCGCCATCCAGCTCCAACTCCTGATTCCACAGCAACTTCTTGACTTTGCTCCCGAATAATGATGACCTGATTCCAGGCTACCCGTATGGAAAATTGTGGGCACCCAGAGTTTAGAAAGGGAACAATAAACTCTAGGTCAGTCATGGGACAGGTGTGAGATCTTAAAAATAGTTATTTTCATAAAGAAAATAAAAAGAAATTCGCTACGCTTTTGGAAAATGAAAATACCATTAGGCCTCCCGCCACACACAAACAATGCAAACGCAGAATTGGAGGAGATTTCTCCTTATGATAGTCAAACATGCTTAATACGTAAAACCCATTTTGATATTATTATTAGTGCATAGTGTAAAATATTTCGAAAGTATAATATTAATCTTAGACAGCATAGACATTCTGAACTATGCCTACTATAGCTACCATCTAAATAGTGGTGACCACCATAAGTAAATGGCAGGTTAAACAACTAAAACCGTACAAGGCGCGTATTGGAGATTGGATTTTCAACAAATGATCAAACTAAGGAACTTCCTACTGCCACATGGGTACGCCTCTGGAGGGACATCCCGAGAACTTAACCAGCTCTCTGCCAACAAAATGCCGGATTACCTCTTTAACTAGGTAACTACTACACGAGTATGCCATCCCTCGGTCCTTTAGGACCTTTATTCGAGGATCCTCTACACCAGAAACCACAAAGAAAAGTATTTGCAGTAACCACAAAGGTTAAATATCAGGGCTCCATACCTGACACCACCCTTTTTCAGAAGGAAATGACATACCCTAAAGGGCGCGACCCTCATAACATTGCCGCGTCTTTCCTGTTTCGACCATTTCCGGGGTGTGAGGTCCGATGAGGTCTCATCCACAAAGCTACACTTTTCACAAAGTCATACTTTGATCGACAAATGATAAGCAGCACTTCGTATGTCACATTACCAGATTGGGAATATATCACTAGTAACCATCAACTACATAACCTCTGAGCTCGTACGTCTCAAAGAAGGGTGTTAAGCTAAAAGAATAAATTCTCCGCCACCAACAGAAATGTATTTGGTAGAAACCAGCTTTACATCTCAAAGTGTAACGTTAGACACACATCCATACAAGTCCATTCCGGGATCGAACGGACCCGAAGGCACGTCAAAGAAGCCCTTGCAAATCCGGATATTCACAAATCACGTCCGGAATCCCCATCACAAAGGTGGTAAAATCCCTATACCAGAGCAACCCGGTGTAGAGACATTCGACAGGTAATCCTTTCGCTTTCGAAATACCCGGTCTTTAACACCATCTTCAAATGCAATCCCATTTCTTCGTATCATTATTCGGAATGGGTTTTATGACACAAGGTCCTCTCCCGGCTAATCCGAAGAATGGGTTTTATGACACAAGGTCCTCTCCCGGCTAATCCGAATAACGAGCGCTTATTTATTTAAAAATAAGTGTTCATTCAGATTTCGAACAAATCACAACAAATTTCCACTTTGATCTTTTAAAATAAAAGATCTATCACAATCACAAAGATTCGATGTGGTTTTCGGATATCCACTTGGAATCTGAACCCCGGTCGCATCGAAATTCAAACGTCATTTAAAGGCAAATATTGATAGTCGGTTATTTAACTATCAATCAACATTCACAACAATTACCGGATTTAAATAATTTTCCCAATTATTTATTTTCAAAATATCTTCGCAAGATATATTTCACACTTCAACCATTTGAAAACAAATTTCAAATTACTTACCACATTTCCATACTTTGAAAACAAATTTCAAATCGCTTCTTCTTATGCGGAATACATTTCCAAATATTTATTTATTTCCACTGAAAATCTGCTGAGTTCAGATGCTTTAAAATAATTTAAATTACTTATACAAAATTATATACTTGGAACATTCAGAATAAAAACTATTTTTAAAACACTTTATCTAAAACATTAGTTGTGAAGATATTATATTAAAATCTCATATAAATTTAAGTCCAAACTAATTTTAAAATAAATTAATAGATAGGATATAACTATTTAAATATCCCTTTTCTAAAACAAATATCAATTAAAACTTTAAATATCCACTTTTATAATAATTTAAAATAAATCTTTACCTTAAAGATTTTCAAAATAACTCAAGTAAATAATTTATCCAAAAATAGTCTTTCCTTAAAACCATCTTCACGACTTCAGTTTCATATTTATAGACTATATTGAAAACATACTCGGCTTTCCAAGGAAAGTACACATTCCATTCTAAAATGGTTCATTCAAATCAATATATATAAATCCTTTTGGATTTATTTTAAATTTACGTTCTAAATCCGTAAATTTATTTCCACACCTTTAAAAAATAAAATAATATTTATTTTTAAAACAAATTTCCCTTTCTTTTATAAATTCCCATTGTGAATTTAAACTTCTAAATATCCATTGATATACGACTTTCAAATTGATTTCCAAATATTCAATTTTAGCATCGAATTAAATTCTAAATTGATTACCAAATTTATTTACAAATACCAAATCAATTTTCCAAAATTTATTTCTAAATTTATTTCAACACCAAATTTGTCATCTATTGAAACAAATTTCTTCTTTTGAATTTATTTAATTTTCATTCTAAAATAGTTCATTCATATCAATTTATACATCCTTCTGGATTTATTTTAAATTTACGTTCTAAATCCGTAAATTCCTTTCCACGCTTTTAAAAAAATAAAACAATATTTATTTTTAAAACAAATTTCCTTTTCTTTTACGAATTTCCATTGTGAATTTAAACTTCTAAATATCCATTGATGTACGATTTTCAAATCGATTTTCAAATATTCAATTTCAGCACCGAATTAAATTCTAAATCGATTTCCAAATTTATTTACAAATACCAAATCAATTTTCCAAAATCAATTTCTAAATTTATTTCAACACCAAATTTGTTATCTTTTGAAACAAATTTCTTCTTTTGAATTTATTTAATTTTCTAAAATTAATTTACTATAAATTTTCTACTAAATTTCAAGAAAAAAATCCAATTTTATTCATTTCTGGTATCGTACGATCCCAAAAATATATTCGGCTAAATTTTACCCTTCAACAGTTTCAATCACAAATAGTCACACATAGATTATAAATGATCAACATACAATATTGAAACAAATTCAATTATTTGAGGAATCCAGTTGAATCCCTTTAACCTATTTTCCCTACATCCACAGACGTTAGCACAACAATTAAATACAAATTCCACTTCGAGGTGGAATATCGTGGTATATGGGATTTATAAAATATCACCCGCTATTATGCGGCGCATGGGGTCTAAACTAATATAACTAATAATAAATCAATCATCCAAGCACACAATCAACAATTTAAATTTAACTATCACAATTCAACAATTAATCAATAACTGGAAATTTCAATTATTATAATTTGAGTGAGAAAATCTCACCTTTGCTTTGCATGCAATCCATTTTCCGTTCCGACTTGATTTTACGATTTTGACCTTGCATAACAATTATATGATTTTTATTAATATCCAAATCAATCGAACAATTAATTATCATTTTAAAATTTGACTTAACTAATAATTAGTTTTAAACTAATTTCTTTAAATAAAATATCTTCTAGTTACCAAATAATTACATTAGTTAAAATGTATTGTATATATATTTATTATATTCTTTACTTCGAAAAAAAATTATTATTTTGTTTTTATAAACTTTCAAATTAATTAAGGTTAACTGAAAATCAAAATAACTTCTTAAAACTTCACCTTACTGTAATAAAATTTTCTTTTATTTTCCTGTTAAAATTATAACATGCATGTAATAAAAATAAAAACAAAAATGGGTAATACCTCACCATGCTACAAGCTCGAGACCATCCGAACTCCACTCAAATGCCAGCAACTAGAACAGAGGACCGGCCTGCCTACCACCACAGATTGAACTCGAGCCCTTGACCTCGTCGACATCGACCAAAAATCGCAGAGCATCTTTCCCTTAAATCCATATTCGAGCTCAAACAATCACTCCTTCACCACGGCTTGTCTGCTCATCCACGACGACTCCACAGTCGCGCCTCCACCGAGTGTCGCGTCTGCGGCCCCGCCGTCCATGCAACCCAACCCCAGTCGCCCCATCAAGTTCACGCGTTCATCACCAAATCACTATCCAACTATGCTTGAACGGAGCACTCTCCAATGCCATCGCCGCCAAACTCGATCGTCCTTTCCACCTCACCATTGCGCCTGCGCGATTTCTATTCGCCTCTCAATCTCACGCGCCGCCTCGACCACACTTGCCACCTTTGCTCGATTTGGGAAGGAATCGATCGGCCCTGATTTGAATTCAATTTAAAAATTGAAAAAGCTTCGGCCTTGATTGATTTCGAATGCGACATGAATTTTTTTTTGTTTTTTTTGTTTTTCTTTCTGTCATAAACGAAGGGAAAGAGGGAGAAGATGGGTTTTAAACTGAAAAGGAGCCGGTTTCGTACGCAAATGGGTGACCGTAGAGTGGCGCACATAGATGGTTAGGTGGCTCGAGTTGACATTTGATTTGTTATGATTTTATATTCAGAATATCTCGCTATGCATATCTCAAAATCTCAAACCCCTATCGAGACATACCATATGGCGTTCTATATGTTATCCCATTCTGAACGCAATGGAAAAGGTTTCGAGTCCCAATTCGATCGTATGGAGAAGATAGCTTTTGAACCCAGTTATTAAACTGAATTTTAGATCTAATTTTCAACGCGTTAGCTTATCGTACGGCCAAACGACAACTCCAAACATTATGAAAATTGAAATCCGATAATAATACAATATTTTGGATTCAACGGAACTGGTTTCGTCGAATTCCAAGACTGCGCCTCGGAAGGCTATTTTTAAATATCGCTTTAAACGATAAAATTTCAAAACTGAATAAATCATTTTCAAATTAAATTCTAAAGCTTCCATTACCTTCAGTATTATCAATATAAATTTTCTAAGCCTTTGAAATATTTTTAAACAGCTTAAAACTGAAGATTCAAATTTTTATCTAACTTCAATATATTAAATTCAATAATTAAATTGCCAAATTCATAGTTAATTTTGAAATTCAAGTTAAACTAGCTTCCAAATATTTAAAATCGATAAAATATTACATTTCAAATGTTAAAAATTTCTGGGTCGTCGCATCCTTTCCTCCCTAAAAGAATTTCCTCCCAAAATTACAAGTTATGAAAAATGATCCTTAACCCATTTATCGTTTTCCCAAAACCAAACAGTTTTATCAACTTGCCCAAAACAAATCTTTTTATCAAAGATCCATTATTATTTCAACTAGCTTTGCAACCTCAACCATAAACTCCAAACAATATTGTTTTCTTAACCAGTTCAAATTTAAATTCAAATTTCAAATTTTCAAAATTTCTTAAAATTTTTTCTAACTCCCTAAATTTTCGAAATTTTTTGCCAGCATCTCCTTTGCGCGATGAGCTCGGTACGACTACAAAATCGCACCACAGGCCCCCAGATTTCAAAAGAAAACAAAAAGCCAAGTGGCTAGTCAAGAAAATCACCAAATTCTAAGATGAACTTCATGCTCCATTTCATCTTTAGAGTATATCAAAATATAATCTATGAATACTAATACGAACCTATCCAAGTGCTCATGAAAAATTAGGTTCATCAAATCCATAAAGAATGCTGGCACATTAGTTAATCCGAACGGCATCACTAAACATTCGTACGGTCCATATCTAGTTCTAAACACCGTCAAGGAATATATCCTCTACTACTCTAAGCTGATGGGAATTGTTGCTAAATCCAACAGAGAAAATACCTTGGCTCCGCTCAACTGATCGAAAAAATCGTCAATTCTAGGCAACAGATATCGATCCTTTTATCATCTTCTCATTCAACTTATGATAATTGATACATAACCTCAATGATCCGTTCGGCTTCTTAGCAAACACTGTGGCTGCTCCCCAAGGTGAACTACTCGGTCTAATAAAATTCTTGCCTTCCAAATCCACCAACTGCACCTTCATCTCTCTCATCTCTGTAGGTGGCATCCTACTTGGTAGTCTACTCACTGGTTCTATTCTAGGCACCAAATTTATTCGAAAGTCAATAGCTCATATCAGTGGCAATCCTAATACCGGCTCAAAAACATCTACAAATTCTGTAACCATGAAAACTCTATTCATTCTACCTCCACAACACCCAACAAAGCATTCACCTCACAACTAGGGTTTTCTACGGTATATACAATCCGATCACTACAGACAGGGTGTCTAAGTGATGCTTACCTATCATGGAAAAATACTAGCATCATACTTACTTAACCAATCAGTACCCAAAATAACTCTGAACCCTATAAAGTCAAACACATGCAAACTGCAAACAAAGTTATGACCTAATAAATCAAACTCTAGGTGGTCACACTTCATCCCAAGTGTCGCATACCCTCCTATCGGATTTGCAACCCTTAAGAAAGTAACTAAGTTTGTGGGTTCTAGGTTAAGCTTATCTACCAAACAATGAGATATAAAATAATGCGATGCACCAGTATCAAACAAAATGCTAATAGACATACCATAGATCTGAAGCGTACCTCCCAACACTGCCTTCCATTTCTCCTGCGTTGTTAGTCCCGATGTAGCAGGTTCTAATGTAAATACTTTTCCCCTTCCATCCTTAGCAGGCTCTTTACATTGGTTCTTATAATGAACAATCTGATTGCAGTTGAAGCATCTGATATTCTTCTTCCCGATCACTTCCTTCGCCTTTCCAGTACGACACTCATTTGCAAAGTGTCTTTTCTTATCGCACTTAAAACAAACAACCTTCGACTTCCCTTTCGTTGTAGCTCCACCTTTCTGAACACTCTTCTTATGAAAGAACTTCCTTTTCTGACTATGCCCCATTAAGACTTCGTTTGCCTTGTTCTTTTCCAAAGAAGCAAGTATCTCCTCATGTCTTAAAGCCATCTCCACTACAACATCACAAGGATCTCTAATATGAAGTAATGTAGCCATAGCCAACTCAAGCTTCAACCTCCCGATGAACTTCGCATTTCTCTTTATCACAGTATCCAAATAACATACCCATACCTTGCCAACTCATCGAAGCTTTTAGAATATTCCAACATAGACATTTCTCCCGCTCTAACTCGGCAAACTTTCTAAGCAAAGTAGACTGCACCATCACAGACATGAACCTCCCCTGGGACCATCTCCTAAACTCAGCCCATGTCATCATCTCTTCATTCACTCCAGCCGTCACACTATTCCATCAGAATAAAGTTGTTCCCTGAAGTTGTCTCAAAGCAAGCCTCCTCATCATTCGTAATTGAGCCCCAAGTCAGCAATGATTCCCACAATGCAACAACCACCTCTTCACCTCAATAGCATCTTTAGTTCCAATAAATGGCTTCCCTCAAAGCCTAACATAATCTCTGCTCAAGATAGCATAATTGTTGACCATGGAGCTTCATAAACTCCTACTCCGGCATTTCCTCCAATCATTCCGGCGGCAATTCCAGCTTGCAACATGTTCATAAAAATTGATGCATAGCTCGCATATCCACTTATGGAACCCATGCACCAATATTCCTAGTTTGTGCCTGATCCTGGTTCCTTCTAGTATTTGGTCTGACATTTCCATTTCTGGTGGTGCTTCCCCCAAGATCCACTCTTCCATTTCTAACGTCCATGTCTGTATTCAAGCCTCGTGAGATACAGAAGAATAACCTAAGAGAGATAGGAGAATAGAGATATAGCATGTACTTATATATAGAAAATATAAGTATGTTACTATAGCATTATCCCATACCCCGATCTTATCTCTAATTCCTTAGAATTATGTATTCAAAAATCATTTTTTGTTTAAAGGTTTTTATAAACCTACGCTCCAATACTAAGTTCTAGCATCTCCTATCTGGAGGCCCAAAGCTAAGCACTACAGATGCTGTAGTCATCCATAGTATTAACTTCCGGTGACCAAATACGGTAATGTTAATGGTATCCATAATATTATAAGCACGTGAATATGAAGAAAAATCATAGATTTCAAAAAAAACTATTCTGATTACATTTCACAAAACAAGTTTCGTATTCCATTACATTATCCCAATCATTTTCTAGGTTCTGATCAAATATAATTATTATAAAATATGCCAAAAGCGACATATGAAGATGCCCTCTTGGTTGACCAGAGTACTAAATTGTCATAACTAACATAATACAACATAGTGGAATCAAACAAAATAAAACAGCAACTCCTAAATAGCTATCTGTCAACACTTGCTCCTTCCCGAAAGGTTTATTCGCCAACCTACTAAAAACCTAAAAATAGTCAACCTTCAGTTTACTCAAATCGATTTTGACACCGAGAGTTTAAGGGGAAAACATAAACTTTGAGTCGGATATAAAGCCTGGTGTGAATAATGTTGAAACCTCGTTTACGATGTTTCATATGTATTTTGACTACGACAAACTATATACGTTATTTTTTAATACTAACATACTTTTGCAGGGATATCTACAAGACTGGAATCATATAATCTTCATGCTGCATATATGTTGTTTTGTGTCATTGTTTAGAATTGAAATATTGTGAAAATCTCTCCTTTGGATAAATATATATACACCTAATCAATCACTCTTGCACAAGGCTAAAAATGAAAATTCTGGTCAAATTCAGACGTCTGAAATGACCTATTCAGACGTTTGAATCTGTAATGAATTTTAAAATTTTAACAATATTCAGACGTCTGAAATTGAAGTTTCAGACGTCTGAATCTAGGCAGAAATAGCCTATTTCTTTTTTGGTTTGCACGTTTCAAATTTCAGAAGTCTGAAATTATTTTCAGACGGCTGAACTTCTTCAACTGCTATATTTTTGAAAAGACATTTCATTTTCATGAAGAGTTACAACCTTTTACTAAGAGATGCATCCATACTCTTTCATGATAACTTTTCACGAATGATTACAACTCTTTATACTCTATATAAACATATTAGAATCATTTGTTTAATTCACCAAAAATTGATAAAAAGCTTTCTATTTATATACTACACCGATTCTAACATTTTGAGCATTCAAATTTCTACATAATCATTCATTTACTTCAATATTCTTCACATACACACATATATATCAAAAGGAGAAGATTATAGGAAGATTGTACTATCAAGAGACAAATTCATGTTATTGAGCACACACTGTGTCATATACTTTCTGTATAAGTTGAAGTCCTGTTCTGTCGTTCAGGAAAGTGAAATCCTCTTCGGCTTTTGAGGCGAAATCCTATTCTGCTGCACAGGTCCCTTGTTCGGCTGTTCAAGGGTTATTGTAAACCTGTTCCTCCGGGTTAAGTGAGGATTGTTGTTAGTGAAATTCCAGAAGGAGTCTGAGACTGGACGTAGAACGGGAAGTTCGAACCAGTATAAAAATTCCTGGTGTGCTTGTTTTACTTTTTCTTATTTACTCTGTTACAGTAACTTTGTTTTATTTCTGCTCTAGTATATTATAATTCCATATAACACGATCCGCACCACGGTATTTTAATTTGGTATCAGAGCAGGTTCTTTTATAACCGTTACAAAGTTATCTGATATTTTGCTAAGATGGAAAACAACACCAGTACTGTTAACACTGTCACTAACACTAGTTTTATTGAAGGTCAATCTACTGCACGACCTCCACTATTTAATGGTATGAATTACAATTATTGGGCAACTCAAATGCGTATTTATATGCAAGCGAGTGGTTTTGACTCATGGATTATTACTCAAACTGAATATAACATTCCTACAACAGAATATTCTACATGGTCAAACACACAAAAACTAAATGCGACTGCTAATGCCAAAGCTATGAATATGTTATTTTGTGCCTTAGATAGAAATGAGTTTAACCATGTTAGCATGTGTACAACTGCTTATGAAATATGGAGAACACATAAAGTTACTCACGAAGGAACTAACAAGGTAAAACAAAACAAAATATCCATGGTCAAAAGTCAATTTCAAAATTTTAGAATGAAGCGGGATGAATCCATAAACGATATGTACTCTAGATTTCAAGATATATATCATTCATTACTAGGACTTGGAGAAAAGTATTCTGACTTTGATATTGTTTCAAAAATCCTTAACTCTTTAACTGATGAATGGGAAAGAAAGGTCTTAGCAATTGAAGAAGCTAATGATCTTTCTACTATGAAACTAGAAGAGTTAATAGGAAATCTAATGTCCTATGAAGTAAATTTGCAGGCTAAAAAAGTACAAGCATAAGATAAAAAGAATATGGCATTCCATGCTGAAAAAGAAGAATCAGATTCGGATGAAGAAGACTTAGCATTCATTGCTAAAAACTTTAAAAAGTTTTTGAAGTACAGAAAAGGAAATCGAAACAACGGGAAAAGGAACTTCAACAACAATTCGAATAAGCCATCTTCATCTATACTAGAATGCTTTAACTATCACAAGAAAGGACACATGCAAAAGGATTGTCCAGAACAAAAGAAGATATATCATAATAAGAATAGAAAGGACAAGTCTAAAAGAAAAGCATTTTCAGTGACATGAGATGACTCAGATTCTTCTTCTTCAGAAAGCAGCAGTGATAGTGAGAAAGAACAAGAAAATGTTTGTTTTATGGCTACATGAAATGAGGTAAATGATCTTACTTTTGATGATATGATTGAAATTAATTCAGAACTTCTTGATAATTTAAAAAGCATCAAATGAAAATATAAAGAAGCTCTAGAAAATCAGAAGAAAGCAGAATTTGAGGGAGATATGCTTAACGATGAAAAGAAAATATTAGAAGAAGAACTTGGAAAACTTCAAGATAGCTTCACTAATGATAACTCTCAACTTACTTTATTGAGTCAAGAAATTGAAACTCAAAAAGAAAAGAATGATTATCTTGTCTCTGAAAATCATGAGCTAAAAACTAAGATCAAAATGATAGAATTAGATAATACTTGTCTCAAAACCAAGTTAGATAATATTACTAGAAATATATCTAACTTTAATAAAGGTAGAGAAAACCTATCCAATATTTTTGAAAACTCTCAATCCACTTCCAATAAGAAGGGACTAGGATACTCTAAGAAATTAAAATCTCCACCTAAAAAGGAAATTAGGAGAAATATTTCTTATACTAATACTTATCCAAAAAGGAAAAATAATTATAAAATCATAAAAATATGGGTTCCTAAAACAAAAAATAATTTGATTAGGAATAAATATATAAATACTTTTTTGGAAACTGTTCATAAAAATCAAAATTATATTTTTAAGGGGGGATACTGAACCTATTTGGGTTTGGTTTTCTAAGACCTAACTCTTAGGACCCTATCATAAAGTGGGTACCAATGTTATTCTTATTTTTTGTAGGACCCACTTATAAAGAGAGGAAAATGGATACTCGACAGTGGTTGCTCAAACATATAACTGGAGACAAAAATATGCTATCAAACATTACTTACTCAAATGGAGACTCTGTTACTTATGGAGATAATTCCAAAGGATATATCATTGGAAAAGGCAACGTCAGCAATGTCGGTATATCTGATTTACCTCTTATTTTTAATGTTTTATTAGTCAAAAATTTAAAACACAATCTTTTAAGTATCAGCCAGTTATGTGACAAAGGTTTCAAAATATCTTTTTCTGAAAATAAGTGTAGCATTTTTGATAAAAATCAAAATCTTATATTTGAAGGAAATAGAGACAGAAATATCTATGTTCTGAATATGAAAATCAACCATAATTCAGATATGTGTTTAATAGCTAATGAAAATGATCCTTGGCTGTGGCACAAAAGATTCTGTCATATCAACTTCAAAACTATAAACAAACTTTCTAAAAATGATTTAGTCAAAGGATTACCAAAAATGAATTTCAAGGTCAATCATATTTGTGATGCATGTCAATTAGGAAAATAAACTAAATCATCTTTCAAATCTAAGAAAGTTATTTCTACTTTACAACCACTTGAATTACTACACATGGATCTATTTGGACCAACTCAAGTTCAATCCATAAACCATAATAGATATGTGTTTGTAATAATAGATGATTTTTCTATATATACTTGGACCATTTTTATAAAAAATAAAAGTGATACGTTTGAGCAGTTTAAAATTTCTGTCAAACGAATTCAAAATTTAAAAGGTTTAAAAATAAAGAATATAAGAAGTGATCATGGAGGAGAATTTGAAAATGAAGTTTTTGATCATTTTTGTAAAAGGAAAGGAATTTTTCATAAATTTTCGTTTCCTAGAACTCCACAACAAAATGGGGTTGTAGAACATAAAAATAGAACTCTACAAGAATGCGCACGAACTTAAAGCACTCTTCCAAAACATTTATGGGCAGAAGCTGTTGCAACTGCTTGCTATGTTTTGAATCATGTTTCTATTCGACCTCTAACGAAAAACACTTCTTATGAACTTTTTACTGGAAGAAAACCAAAGATTTCATATTTTAAAGTGTTTGGTTCAAAATGTTTTATATCAAATACAAAAGATCGGCTTGGAAAATTCGATGCAAAATCCGACGAAGGAATCTTTCTAGGATATTCATATCGTAGCAAAGCTTATCGTGTATTTAATAAAAGATCAAATATTGTTGAAGAAACGTTACACGTATCTTTCAATAAAAATGTTCTTCAAAAACCAAGTATAAAAGATGATGAAGATTTTCCAGATAACATTACAAATACAGAAACTATAAATCTTGAAAATGATGAAAACATTGTTGACAATAATGATGAATTAAGATCTTCACCAAAAAAATTAAGAGATCATCCTGTTCAAAATATTATTGGAGAAATTAATTCAAATGTTCGAACTAGAAGTCAACTACATCAAATGGGTCACGTAGCATTCCTTTCTAATATCGATCCAAAGAATCCCAAAGAAGCTTCCACAGATGACTACTGGATAATTGCAATGCTAGAAGAGCTAAACCAATTTGAACGCAATGAAGTTTGGGAATTAGTTCCTAGACCAAGTGATCAAACTGTTATTGGAACGAAATAGATCTACAAAAATAAAGCAGATGAACAAGGTAACATCACTAGAAATAAAGCAAGACTAGTTGCACAAGGATACAATCAAGAAGAAGGGATTGACTACGAAGAAACGTTTGCTCCAGCTGCAAGACTAGAAGCAATATGAATCTTATTGGCCTATGCATGTTTTCATAATTTCAAACTTTATCAAATGGATGTTAAAAGTGCTTTTTTGAATAAAAGAAAAAGTATATGTTGAACAACCTCCCTTATTTATTCACGAGAAATTTCCTAATCACGTTTATAAACTTAAGAAAGCTATTTACGGTTTAAAATAAGCACCACGTGCTTGGTATGATCGATTAAAGTCTTATCTAATTTCTTCGGGATTTCTAATTGGGAAAGTTGATCGAACACTTTTTATTAAACATTCGAAAAAGGATATTTTAATAGTTCAAATTTATGTTGATGATATCATTTTTGGTTCTACTAATGACAAATTATGTCAGGACTTCTCCGTAATAATGACCAAAGAATTTGAAATGTCTCATATGGGAGAACTAACATATTTTCTTGGTCTACAAATTAAACAACTTCAAAATGGTATTTTTATTAATCAAGAAAAATATTGTAATAATTTAATCAAACGATTCGGAATGGAAAATACTTCTGCCAAACCAACTCCAATGAGTACAACAACACATCTTGAAAAAGATGACAATGGCAAAAGTGTTGACCAAAAAGTATACCGAAGTATGATTGGATCATTACTATATTTAACTGCAAGTCGTCCTGACATAATGATGAGTGTTTGTCTATGTGCTAGATTTCAAGCCAATCCAAAAGAATCACATTTAAGAGCAGTAAAACAGATATTACGTTATCTTACAAACATAGAGGATTTTGGTCTGTTCTATCCTAAAGAATGTCCATTCGAATTAGTTTCATATAGTGATGCTGACTTCAGTGGTTCTCGAATAGATCGAAAAAGTATAAGTGGTACGTGCCATTTTATTGGAAAATCACTCGTATCCTAGTTTAGTAAGAAACAAAACTGTGTTTCTCTTTCTACATGTGAAGCAGAATATATTTCTGCTGCTTTGGCGTGTACTCAAGTAATTTATATGCAACAAACACTTAAAGATTTCAATATAAATTTATCAAACTCAACTATATTTTGTGACAACTCAGGTGCTATTATTTTATCTAAAAATCCTATCAATCATTCACGAACAAAACATATTGACATACGTCATCATTTTCTTCGTGACAATGTTGAAAAAGGAACAATCAATCTAGATTTTGTTTCTTCTGAAAATCAGTTGGCTGATATTTTTACGAAACCACTTTTAGAAAATATTTTTATCAAACTAAGACGAGAGCTTGGTATTGTCTCTCTTAAAAATTTATAATAACATATTAATTTTTGTAACTTTGCTTCATATTCTCTTGCTAATAGTTAACTATTACTAAAATTCCATAAACATTTAATTTGATTTGTATTAATATTTGTTCCTTAGCTCTTTTTTTGTTTCCTTGGTTGAAATCTTGTTAGTTTCATAGAAATCATCTTCTGTCTATGATATATTGCAAACTTGACATTTACTAATAATTCTAGTTCCTAACATATTTGTTTATTCTAATAAAAGGTCATAACTATGCTTTTTGTACTTAATTTAAATTTTTTCTTCCACCATTTAATTTTTCAACGAACGTATGAATATTATTAACTTACATCTTTCAGCCACACTTTTCTTCAAAATCTATGAGTTTTCTATTACATTTTTTTAACAGTTAATTTTCTTTTGAAAATTTCATATGGCTAAAATTATTTTACTTTATTCTTTACCGTTAGTTTCTTTCTTTTTTAACAAATAGACACTGCTAACTAAAGATTTTCAGCCATTGCTTTAAAAAAAATATTCTATAATTAAGCCTTTCATCTTCTATTAATACGTACAAATTTTTTCTTTCTTCATCAAATAATTTCTGTTTTATGTTTACCAAAAGAAATTCTTTCTACAATGGAATTTAACTTGATAATTTGCTTCTCTCCATGGCATCTAACTCTGACAATTCTCCATCATCCTATTCTACATCATCTATTGAAATTTTGGCAACTCCAACACCTCATGAAAAGGATAGACCTCGTCCTTCATGTGAATGTTCCGATTATACTCCTGAAAAGAAGAAATCTCGTCAGTTTTTTTTCTTTGGTTCTCCATCAACCAAAGAGAAAATATCTGAGATTCATCATTACCAAAGACAACAATTGGATTTGCAACGAGAGATGTATTACGAACAGAAAGTTAATGCTAAACGACTTAGTTTCATTGAACAAGTAGCATTAAAATTCTATGGTACATTTCCAAAGAAAGATGTAGTTCAACCATCAACATCTCATCAAATAATTTCATCTAGACGGAATCCATGGGAGCCGAGTCCACAACGTCCTCCGGTTTCTCCAAACTCTTGGGAATGTTGATCATATTGGTCTCCTTTGCAACCATACAAAGAGATAACCAAGATCGAACCGGAAGAGTGCAAAACTCCAAGCGATTCGGACAAATAATTTCTTGTATCTAAATATTAGTTAAAATGATCATATTTATATCTTGTAATTCTTTCAAATAATAATATAATTTCTTCTTTCATTTTATATAAAAAGTTTTGTGCATATGTCTGAAATTCAAATTTCAGACGTCTGAACTCAATGTTTCAGACGTCTGAATATTATAGAATAAATTTTTTTTCTTCATATTCAGACGTCTGAAACGATAATTTCAGACGTCTGAAAATAGGCAAAATTACACTAATTTCTTTCTGTTTCAATTTTCTTTCATTCAGACGTCTAAAATCTTAATTCAGACGTCTGAAATTTGGTGACTTTTCAAATTTTGAAATTTTGCATGAATTTCAAGACACCTACCCCTTTATTCAACTTGTCCTTTGCTTTATTCTCATACTTCATCTTCTCTTTTCAGTTTTTCTTCCTCCATTAAAACTTATATCTTTCTTCTCATACAATCAAATGGCACCAAAATCAAAGAGATCGAGACCATCATCTTCTTCATCTACACCAAACATTGATCAGTGGCATGGAATGAACAAGCTAGGCAACGATTTGCTCAAATGAGTAGGTCTAAATTTTTTCCTGGAGCTTTCATCAAATTTGAGGAATTCAGCGCTTATCGTATTCATCAAATTGTAAGAGCTAATGGGATAGAGTCTCTAGTTTCTTTTGCTGCCAACAATATTAAGATTAATCATCTTTTAGTAAAATTATTTTATGCAAATATGAATCTAGACCATCATACTCCTCACAATCACAATGATTGTATTTGGACTTTGGTATGTGGTGTTAAAATATCTACCAATTGCAAGACTTGGTGAAATACTACAATGTCCATCTACCGGCAATGTTTTAGATGAGATTGATGTGTCTTTAAACTTGGATGATAGAGATGAAGACTCACACCAATTCTTGAATAATGACATTACTCGACTCACTTCCATTCAACTTCGTCCTCAAGCTCGCATTCTACATAGGGAATTGATTCGATCCGTTATTCCACGGACGGGAAGTTATGAGATTATTAATAAAAGAAATTTCCAAGCCCTATATGCTATATACTCCTGTCAACCTATAAATTAGGCTCAAGTAATTTTAGAAGAATTCATGGATGTGAATCGTCGAAGACGATATAAGACTTTCCACTATGGTGCATACATTATGAAAATTCTTCAAAATTTCAACATTCCGTTTCCTGAGTCCGAATATTCTTCAACCAAAGAACTTGGGTCTAAAACATTGGGTCTTATGGGGTTGCCAAAACAACCGGGAAGTTTGGCATATATCTCTTTTCAAGAATGGGTTGCCAACCATGATCAAAACCGGCCACAACCTCGTCATCATGCTCCTCATGCTCAACCAAGTGTTCCTACATCGGAAGAAGAAGACAATGATGATATTGTGATTCTTTCTCCCGACTCAAGCACAAGGAATACCATAGTTACACTTTTCTAAAATCAAGCAAAGCTTCGCAATCGAATGGTCAAACTTGAAAAGAAATCTGAAAAACGTTTTAATTCCATTCGCGGTTTTCTAAACAAAATTTGGGAACGAATTGGTTGTTCAACCTCTTCATCTACCGAAGTTTTCAACCCCACTCCCTTTCAATGGTCATCAAGCTCGGGAAATAACGATGATGACGGTGATGATGATGATGATGATGATGCGGTTGGAAGTGACTCAAGTCCTAGATTCTGATTACTTTTTATTCATGTTTATTTATGCACTATTATGGTGTTTTTTATTTGTCATGAAATCCTTATTATCTTAACTTATTTGTAATCTGTTTTAATTCAAGTCTACTTTGGTTTATGTTCTAAATTATTGATTACCGTTTTGCAATGACAAAGGGGGAGAAAAAGATGTTGATGCTTTTTGACAGGGGAAGTTTAGTATATAGATGTCATCGTCAAAAAGGGGGAGAATGTTGAAACCTCGTTTACGATGTTTCATATGTATTTTGACTACGACAAACTATATACGTTATTTTTTAATACTAACATACTTTTGCGAGGATATCTACAAGACTGGAATCATATAATCTTCATGCTGCATATATGTTGTTTTGTGTCATTGTTTAGAATTGAAATATTGTGAAAATCTCTCATTTGGATAAATATATATACACCTAATCAATCACTCTTGCACAAGGCTAAAAATGAAAATTCAGGTCAAATTCAGACGTCTGAAATGACCTATTCAGATGTCTGAATCTGTAATGAATTTTAAATTTTTAACAATATTCAGACGTCTAAAATAGAAGTTTCAGACGTCTGAATCTAGGCACAAATAGCCTATTTCTTTTCTGGTTTGTACGTTTCAAATTTCAGAAGTCTGAAATTTATTTTTAGACGACTGAACTTCTTCAACTGCTATATTTTTGAAAAGACATTTCATTTTCATGAAGAGTTACAACCTTTTACTAAGAGATGCATCCATACTCTTTCATGATAACTTTTCACGAATGATTACAACTCTTTATACTCTATATAAACATATTAGAATCATTTGTTTAATTCACCAAAAATTGATAAAAAGCTTTCTATTTATATACTACACTGATTCTAACATTTTGAGCATTCAAATTTCTACATAATCATTCATTTACTTCCATATTCTTCACATACACACATATATATCAAAAGGAGAAGATTATAGGAAGATTGTACTATCAAGAGACAAATTCGTGTTATTGAGAACACACTGTGTCATATACTTTATGTATAAGTTGAAGTCCTGTTCTGTCGTTCAGGCAAGTGAAGTCCTCTTCGACTGTTGAGGCGAAATCCTGTTCTGCTGCTCAGGTCCCTTGTTCGGCTGTTCAAGGGTTGTTGTAAACCTGTTCCTCCGGGTTAAGTGAGGATTGTTGTTAGTGAATTTCCAAAAGGAGTCTGGGACTGGACGTAGAACGGGAAGTTCGAACCAGTATAAAAATTCCTGGTATGCTTGTTTTATTTTTTCTTATTTACTCTGCTACAGTAACTTTGTTTTAGTTCTGCACTAGTATATTATAATTCCATATAGCACGATCCGCACCACAGTATTTTCAAATAACACTATACATCTCGGCTATTTTATATAAAGTGAGACCACACTGCTTAGCGGAATGGGTTTCCCCTCACTAATATCCTTTTAAAACATATCATTTGCATATTATAATCCTACAACCAAAACTGGTTAAAAATGTAAAGCATTATCATGTAAACATACATATCAAGTAACAAATGAACTATCTGTCCGAACACTATAGTTTTGTTTGGTTAACTACTAATATTTGGCTGACACGAGCCTACCAGACAACATAAACAAATAATCTAACATCTGTTAGACGCCCCCCTTCTGGATGGTATGTCCCTAACTTATCTTCTTCCGCGGTCACCTAGTCCAAATGGTTTTGTGGGCTCACCGATAACCTATCTCTATACAAATGTATATATTTCCTTCTGTGTGTAACCTCATTTTAGTTTTACCTATGACAATGCCTTGCACACTAGAATTTTGGACTAATTAGCTGGGGCTAATAACTAATGTATAGGGCGTAACTCTATACCAGTCTCATCTAGTATAAAAATATCATAATCATTTTACTTAGGGTAATCTTACCTTAAATTTTCCTTGGAAACCTTTTTATCTCAAATTGAGTTAAAACCTTTAAATCAAACTTAAATAAGGAAATATATATACTCTATGCTTTACTCAAAATTACCTGGTCATGTTATATATACTTTACTCAAATCTTTGTTGATGAAAACATTTAAATCTTTGAAAGTACCTCTTTCGAATCCATTGAAAATACCCCTTTCGAAACCAAGTAAATCCCTTTTTACAACCTAGGCCAAAAGGCTAAAACATTCATTTCGAAACCATTCACATAAACCTTTTGAAATCATTGAAAAACCTTTCCTTCGAAAGATATAAAACCTGAGACATCCTATCTTTAAAACACTTAAACATTGCCTTTCGAATACAATGGAAAACCTTTCCTTTCAAACCATTCGAAACCATTGGGGAACCACCCCTTAAACCTTTCGAAAGCATTAAAACATCAAACCTTTTGAAAGCCTTTTGGTTGAAGTAAAACATGTGGAATAACCTTTCGAAACCAATTAAAACTATCTCTTTCGAAACCTTTGGTTTCTACCTTCAACAGAGCAAAAGGGTCATAAACATTTAAGTCGAAAGCACACTTTCAAAAGCTATTTCCTAGGAAAAGAAGTGATGGTGCCAAAACCAATCTTCGAAAGCATGGAAGAAGTGGCTTGAATTTTAAAATAAAGTATACCTTCTGAAACCATTTGCTTTGAAAGATAGAAAAGCGACTGCCATGGGTTTCAACCCCAGTTGAAAGCATTTACTTAAAACAAAGGTGCAACCTCTTCGAAATCATTCTTTAGATCAATTTGACATAGTCGGAAGCCAACCAAGTCGAAAGTATATCCTTTGAAAACAAAGTAGGCATGTTTTCATTTGAAAGCAAAGTAGCGCTTCGACCCCTTCGGAACCCCTGATTTCGACCCAATACCCACCGCCTATCCAGTTCTTCGTGCACCAGGTCTTTGATGCCATACACATTGGTTTCGATGATGATGGAGGCAAAACTGCTAGGTCGGAACCCAAGGTGCCGAAAGTGGCAAAACATGCTAAAATCATGTAAAAACTGATTTTAACTTTAAAAAGAAATTCTTTTCAACTAACCCGCCTTGTTTGTTAAAATATTATTGATTGCCAATATTTTTTCTGAAAGTGCTACCAAAATTTCGAAACTAAAAATTTACATAATTTACAATACCCATTCTTCTTTTATAAACATATAAAACATTTAAGTTCCATACCTTAAATTTTTTATATATCTATTAAAATTCATAGGAAAATTCTACAAAAAGTTCCAGAAAATCATTTTTAATATGTTTTCAAACATATATTAATTTCAGACCTAAAACATAAATAATTTAGCCATAAACTATTTTAAACCCAAATAATCATTTTCTTTACTAGAAAATTTATATTAAATCCACATAAATTCAGAAAATTAAAAAAGTTGAAACTCATCTCTATAATATAATTTCTGATCTAAATTTAAAATCGCAAGGCATTTGGATATCATTTAGTGGGGTTTTTACATCAAAACATATCATAAAAGCTATATGAATAAGCATAAATCATCAACAAGCACGTATAAACATTTAATCACTCAAAAGCATGGCATAACCATGCAAAATAAATTATATTTAACCTTTAGACCGAAAAAAGTAGAAAATATGAGATGTAGTAATTATTCACCTTAGTTTTGAGATTAAGGAGTTTGAAATTGGAATGAATTTGATTTTGATTACTATTCTTCTTTTGATTGCTTTCTCTTTCTCTAGCTTGTCTAATGGTGGCTGACCTCTACTTTGTCTTTGAAATTGAAATGAACATGTAAATGAATTCCTAAGGGTTTAGGGTATAAGAATACTCTTTTTCCTGTTTTACCCTTTCTCTATTTCGTTTTAACTCATCTTTAGTTCATTATTCACATTGCACGGCTACCCCTTGGTTTAATCACATATCTCAATCCTCTAATCATCCATTTTTTTATTTAATTTAGATTGAATATCCTAAACAATGTTACTAAAAATTAGGGTCATTACATATGGCTTGGCCCTGAAGTTTACTTGAAGCCAACTTTCTCTCCATAGCATCCGCCATCTCCATATCACCAAAGATGTGCTCATAAGTATCCAACCAATCTTGCACTTTTATGGTCGACTCCATCCCATGAAAGGGCTTCCCTCTAGGAGTAGAATAATCTTTGCTCAGCTTGGCGAAATCAGCCTTAGGCGCTCGCGTTGGAGCACCTCTTCCCATCACCACTTCAGGAGCATTCCTCATCATATTAGCCATTATAGCATTGAACCCAGCTTAGACATTGGTCGTAGGAGCTCTTGATCATGCTTCTTCCTCTACTCCTGAAGCAGAATTCCTCACAACATTCTTTGTATGCCAGCTCATTCGTATATGTAATAAGAATGATCAGTCTCTCATAAAGAAAACCATGCATACAATGCTCAAGTGCATGGACTTATACTATATAATACATTACTATATAATTTTGAAAACCAAACTTATAACAAGTACGCACTCTCTCATATACATTACGCTCTCGATCTAGTCTAAGGTGATAATACCTTCCTTATCTCTACTGGATGACGATATCAACTCCAATTAATCTTATAACCAAAGCTCCAATACCAAATGTGACGACCACCTTATACCACTGACATCGAGTGTAGATAGACAGTGCATTGTCTATGCCCGACCGATATAGGACGATCATCAACATTAAAATAAACTAATATAACATATGACCTACCATATCTCACAGCGTAAAGTTAAAATATAATATCATAGATATAACAGAAAAATTAGTAATAACAATGTGAACAGACCTTCATCACCAGAGTATAACATCCACAGAGTTATACATCAACAATAGTTTATAAAATGGAAACAAACTCAAAAACTGTCTCTTTTAAAAATAGTAATAAGCAAGCACTGTCACAGGCTCCACAGCATTGCTCAAAGGAATAAGTGTAGACTCCATATATGTACATAATACGAAATAGCTCCATCCACCTCGTCCTCCAAATAGCTACTCCGTCACCTAGACCTGTTATTTAGTCTACTCATTTAAGAATGCCCAAGATAATAAGTGGGAAAGCATAAAACCTTGGTTCAGACAATAGTTTGGTGTGAGCGGTAAATGAATCTCAAAATACTAAATAGGTAAATATGATAATGAACAAGAGTGCACGAACCATACCCGACCAATCCCTGCAACTAAAGAGTTAGCATATAACACTATAATATGCTACTCTACAATATCGTAAAGATATATCACAAACCAAAGAAAGGATATCGATCTTCTAGGTATTCCTATCTCCAATACCTACTTCCCGTGATACCGACGAGTTATAGCATACTAAAGAGAACAAGCAAAGTAACCATAGCATCTATAACATTCATCAAACAATCCGAACTATCACTCTATGTGCTCTGAATATATGGTAACTCGTATGACCCTCGAGCCAAGGACTAATGAAAATCTCGGTTCTTTGTACTCTCGTATCTCGCAGCCCAAAGCTGGATACATGTCTCACAGTCCAAAGTTGGACACTAGACCCAAAGCTATAGGTCTAAGGTATACAGGTCCCTTCATTGATCCTTGTATGTCCTCACTTACAATACACATGCTTCGAGTACAACTGAAAAATCCCCGAGTCATCAATGATTCCTTAGCATATACACCTGAGCCCACTATTTCTCCCTTTTGGATACCAAGCCCTTCTTGCTCAATCCAGTTTCTATTATTCATGAGGAACCCTTCCACATTCCCCGATCATACAGACAACCCCTTTGTGAACCCCTATCTTCGGAACCTACTTCCAACACGAGCCAACATCCAAAGACCATAGCTTTTCATAATGTTACTATATCATTATCTGACCTGGCATGAACGAGCCAACACCTAAAACATGATTTACCGGACCTCTAATTTACCTCCCAGAAGTTTCATCCCATTTGGATCATAGCCTAAAACTCGGCATCGACCTCTGAACTCGGCCCCGACCTCTCCACTAAGCCAATCTATGGATAAGTTTTCTTCCACTCCTTCCTTGCTTCTAATACTTCATGCCTAGATGTTGTAACCCCATCTTATCTACATGAATCAAGTCGTCATAGAACAAGCCCTCTCTTCAAAGCACCCTACTTCATATTCTAGAAACAAATCATCACCAACGCTTAGCCAATCAATTACCCAACATCTTAGGCAGCCTCTAGCAGCAACACTCTTGCTTCCTCAAAAAACGTCGACTTGTTGGACCAACCCACATAACTCGGTATCGACCTCTCATGTCGGTGCCGAATTATATGCTTAGAGAATCTGGATCTGAAACTTGAACCCCAAGCTCCTCTCATACTCCAGAGCTTCCCTCCAAGTTTCTTCCAATTTCGACCAATTTTTGCCTCTAATTTGCTCTATTCTACAACCTAACTTTCTATGTAATCACAACATCAAATCATATCATCCATCGTAAAGTAACAAGCAATCCCATCCAATCGAACATGCAATCCATCAATATAAGGCAAGCAAATCAATTTCTAACATCGATCTATGTATAACATAAATATATGAGCACAAGTAAGGGTGATTTTTAGCCAATCTAGATCAGATACGTTGTGTAACATGTAATTAAAATTAGAAAATGTTTTATGCCCAAAAATTGATTTAAAACATGTTAAATTCTATGATTTTACCATATAAACAAACATAGTATAGTGAAAAGGCATAAACCACTCACCAATTACCAAATTTAACCAATATGAATGTAGATCCAATCCGAAAAGCAATGGATCGCACTTCAAATTAAGCAAATCGATGATCTCTACCTTCTAGTTTGATTTAGAGAACAATTTTGGTGATTTTGGATGAAATTAGGATGGATGTATGGCTACTAGGGTTTATACCTAATTTAGAATTAGAGAGAAAAGTTTTAACTTAATTCTTCAGCCCTCTATTTAAAGTATTCTCTAAATAGACTAATGGGCAGGCTAATGGGCTTAGTTAATTACACATAAACGTTGCCAATAGCTTTAAAATCTTAAAACAAGCATAACTTTCTAGTCGTGAGTCTGTTTTTTATTATGACCATTCTATGGAATGATAAACTATCATCTTGAAACAATGGAACTAGTACAAGACCCTAATTCGACTCCTATTAAAATTTATAGCCCAAATAATATTTCAAGGGTCAAAATAGTCACATAGGAATTTAGGAAAAATCATTGGTGTATAAAATGTCATTTAGAGTCATATCCCAAAATTATAGAATCATATGACCTTATATGAATAAAATAAAAATATTTTACGATCTTCGATATGTAAAATATGAGTCGTTACATGTCTAGTGATCTAACAAAGGATGTAGGAAGACTCTTATTTTCATTTGTAGCCTTTGGTACCCAAATCTGTCTACATGACAAACTGTTAGCATTTACAATTGTAGTCTTGGGAACCCAAACTTGTTTAATTTTAAGAGAATTGACATTTGTAACTTTTGGACCCCATATTTATTTAACAGTTTTTTTTTTTTTTCTTTTCCAACATTTGTTTTGATTATGCCCTTTTTCCATAAATTAAACACTTTAAAAATCTTTGCGGGAATTTGACATTATCACAATTCGTTTTCTTAATTGGTTTAACTCTATCTTATCCAAGTCCTTTTCTATTTTCAATGATTGTTTGACTTTATAACAACATATTAAGTGATTTTTCTCCCTTTTAAAATTTTCTTATTGTTGATTCAAGTTTTTGAACGTTAAATCTAAGATCGTTGCTTTCATTCAAAAGTAAGGTATATCTTTTGATGGAATTTTCTCTTTTTGTTTCCGCTTTGTTTTTCAAAGCCAAAATTTTATTTTCGAGGATCCAATTTTAGTCTTAGACCTATTATCTTCTTCCTCTAGAGATTGACACTTCTCACATTCTAAGTTATGTTTTCTAATGTTCATCAGTTCTAACTCGTTATTTATTCCAAGAAGACTATTTTACTCAGATTCAAGTTTATAATATTTTTTTAAGTATACCATTGCTTCCGTTTAACCTGTGATATAACAATAATAAATTAGTATGTGATAATTTTGATACCTCACTGGGTTCATCGTCTCTATCACTCAATTCTACAATTAAGCACAAGTTTGCCTCCTCTTTCTCACTATCAGTGTTCTCCCCTTCTTCTTCATCACTCTCATCCCAAGTGGCTGCGAACTTCTTCTCTTATTATTCTTCCCTCTGTCAAGTCGATTCAATGGACAATTTGGCTTAATGTGACCTGGCTTCTTACATTTATGACATATGATTTCTTCCTATTTAGAATTATCCAAAACTTTGACAATTTTGATTTTTATTCGGTGGTTTATTGTTGAATTTCCATGCTTTTGGGTCCACTTATTAAATTCCATCATCAATAGTACTAGATCAGCCACGACATTGTCATCATCATCACTATCGGTTGTACCTTTTAGGGCAACTGATTTCTTTTTCGAATTTTTGCTTTCATATTCTTCTCTGACCTTCGGTTCCATCTCATAAGTGGTGAGATTTCCTATTAGTTTCTCCAATTTAAGCTGTTTCAATTCTTTAAATTCTTGAATTTCCATTACTTTTGCTTCAAAGCTTCTTGGGAGGATTCTCAGGATTTTTTGGATCATCTCCAATTCTATGCAAGCTTCTCCTAACGTTTTGGATTTGAATAATATTTGAAAATCGTCCATACATCTCCTTTATATTCTTAACTTTTGTCATCATGAAATTCTCGTATTTGTTGCTGAGAATGACTAGATGAGATTTCTCGACCTGTGATGTACCTTCATGAGTCACTTCAAGCATATGCCAAATTTCCTACGTAGTTATACAGTGAGAAACACTATTGTATTCAATTTTATCTAACTCACAAACAATAGGATTCATAGCTTTTGCATTAGATCAATATAAACTAAGCTCATTGGCATCCCACTTATCTTTGCCTAAGGAACTTTATGACCATCTATAATTACCATAGGCAGATTATAACCAGTTTCAACTATATTCCATGCATATATGATATCTTGAAAATTTTCCATCCTAGTTTCCAATACTAATAAACAATACCGTTAAACATGGGTCGTCTAACAATAGATTGTCCTTCAGAAAAAGCATTAGTAAAACTAGCAATAGTTAAAAAAGTGAATGTGATTACCTAGCTCTGATACCACTTGTAGGATCGAATTAAACTTAGAGTGGGGGCGAATAGTGTTTACAATAAATTCATAGAATAATAAAAATTACAGCATAGATAATAACATAGTAAATATGGAAATAAAACTGACTTGTAATTTTACCCAACTTCGAAAAAACTTGCCTACTACTGCTCCCAAGGTTTTTACTAGAATCTAACAATTGGCCGCTTACAAATCCTATAACCTTGCGACTATCGCTTACCTGATTGTCCTAATCCCACTCTCAAAATCCTACCTCGACTCTATCCCAAGAGAATTCTTCGAACTATGCTCTGTAGTTTGATCCTAGTTAAAACTAGAGTTTTATAAATTTTAAAACAAAATACAATAAAAATTAAAACAAAAAATATTGAAACCCTAAAATAAAAATACATCCCAGCTAACAATCAAAGACATTCTCCCTTTTTAGCCTGCATTTATTTTAACCATGTTGCTCCACTTTATTTTTTGGGTTTCCTGAATTAAAAGCCATTGCTTGAAATTGAGGTTCGAATCTCATTGTTCCTTCCCTGTTGATCGTGTTCTTCAATTTGTTGGCGATTATTGTTGCGATTACTTCCACCATCGAGAGTTTCTAATATTGATTATTTGATATGATTTTTTTCGTTTTATTTTGTATCATTCTCGACTCATGTCTAATAAATGATGAAATAGGTATATATAGGGTTTGATTTTGGAATTAACTGCATGATTTTCGATCTGAGAACTTCAAATTTTGACTTCAATTTTTAACCTTAGCCGTTTGATTTCTGATCGAACAATTATATGATTCTTGACTTGTTCAAGTCTTTGGTATATATTCGAAACTTATGGTTTATCTTGAATATATCTGGTTTTGGTCGACCGTGTTAATTTCGCTCTTGACATACGTAGACTTAATTAAATTGGCTTCGTCTTGAATTTTCTGTTCCCCTTGTTTGAGTTATGTTCGAATGCTTTGATTTTTGAAGTGTTTGTTGATGCTGAAAATTTTGTTGTTGGTGGTGGTGATTTGAAACTGATACTTGATAAAATGTGTTGTTTAGTCCATGCTTTTCTTAGCTTAACCATATCGCTATGTGCACTTGTATATGTTGTTCTGTGATAATTGATGATTAATAGTTGCTGTCAGTGTGATGAAGTTGGGTTGGAGATGTTGTGATTCTGGACTGGTATGATTGCAGAGGGATGGATGTGAACTATGTTGTTTGAGTCTCATTCTCATTATAGTTGTGTTCTAGTTGGAATTTGATTTTGGGACGATATAGTAGTGATGTAGTTTAGAAGTGATACTATGATCCAATCTTTTGTGTGTATTATTGGTGTGCCTACATGTGAACTTGCACTTGATACTCATCTTTGTTTAGCCTTTATGTGCACTTGCACTTGAGATTGCCTTCTATGCATGTACCTTCTTCTTATCTGAAGTGAATCATGTGTTCTGGCCTGCCTCGTTTGGTTGTGCACCTTTGAGTACTTTGACTGTTTGCACTATATTCACCTTGTTTTGTGCATTTCACCCTTCAAACCTATGTGCATGCATGCCTTAGTGAATGTACTTATGTATGTGCATGCTAAACTTTATTGTACATGTCTACACCATGTTTTCTTAACTTGAATATGCACTAGCCTTTGAACTTGACTTTGTTGCATTGCCTAATACATGTATCATGCTCTTGTGGGCATGAGTGTGCTTGTGTTGAGCCATTATGTCTTGACCTTGTTATAGCTATATATTATCTAGTTGCACACTATGTTGAGTGTGAAGTACATTTGGGCTTAACCTTTGCTTTATCTTTTGTGGGCTGCTTGTGTATTTTAATTTCCTCGGCCTTATAGCATGTATAGCGATACACTATGCATGTCATAGGTTGCTTATGCACATTTATTTTTTGGTTTCTGTTTAAATATGAAAACAAACAAACCCATATACTAAGGCAATATCGTATTTAATTACATTTTTATTTTTGCAGTTTCGGTTTGCTTTTTACAGCGTTGTTATTTAACAAGCAAAGCAGTTGATTGGAGAGAAGACAGTTGAAGCAAGAAGATAACAAATACGCGTGAGCAAGTGAGTGTATGTATATGAGTGTGTGTTGTATATGAGAGTGAAAAATAATGTTGTATATGCAAATGTAAAATATGGTGAAAACTATGTTGTAAATATGTACGATTTGAAATTGTAATGAAATAAACTACTTGTTGAAATATATCTGTGATTTTATAATAGTACTATATCAAACACATTTAGATATATATATATATATATATATATATATATGTTTATTATCATCAAATAAAAATTATAAACTGCTATATTTTACAAAAAACACTATATGGGGACTACCAAGACGACTATGACAAATTCTACAAAGAAACATACGATATAGGTTTTGAAGCTTATGAATTTTTTAAGTAAACTAGTCATTAGAACGACTTTAAAGAAATGGATGTTTAGGTATGTAATTGTGTTAACTTGTATCCGTGTCTTGTATATATATTTGTAGTGTGTTGTATTTTCACATCTATGTGCATTGTATAACAATGCATTCATATTTGAGTATTTCAACGTATACAATTTCGTTTATTCTTCCTACAATTACAAAACTAAATGCAGTTCAAATTAGGGATGACAATAGGGTGGGTTCATGGTCTAAATCTAACATACACGTCCCTATTTTAACTCGTAAAGATCCGCTCATTGGGTCATCGGGGCTAGTAGATCCACTACCGCTCTTGAAAGGCCTAAGTTTGGAGTTGGGTCGAGGCTTAGAAAACACGTCCCAACTTGACCCATATTCTTAAGAGCTACAATATCAATTAGTTATGATTTGTCGATCTACTTAATCTATCCATCCATATATATATATATATATATATATATATATATATATATAATGAAAATACTCCATTTGAAGCTTTTGAAATTACAAAAATACCTATGCTAAATGAGTGCTCCAAGCCAGGACTCTAAAGGTCTTGTGTTCGAACCTCGGAGGCATTAAAGTTATGTTGCTATTAATTTCATCATTTTTTACCAAAAGCTTTTTGTATATAAAGTATCAAGATTGTTCTTTTGTTATGTACACGTGCATGAGTACTAGTATATATAATACGAATATCATCAAACGAAGCTTTTGAAATGCCTAAATTGTCCTTTTCACTTTCTACTATGTGGTAATGATATTTTGGTCATTCATTAAAAGTGAAACATTTCTTCTAGACTCTCCCGTTGCACAAATTGAAAAGAATTTAGTATCAATTTTCCTCCTAAGGTCTGAACCCTAAATCGCTCTTCCTCTCCACTCTTATATTAAAATTATTCTTTTCTCAAGGAATTCATTGTTATTTTCATCAATGGATCAAAAACTTATATCGCTTATAATTTCTTTATTTTCAGTATGTATTGATAAATGATTAGATTTGAAAAATATGTTTATGTCGAATATAGTGAACCACGGTTTTAAATTTAATGATCAAAATAGCACTGTGAGTTATGTCAAAATATCTTTCAAACAACATTTTTAACTTCGCCATCTATATTCTTTTAGTTATTGATGTCAGTCTCAAGCTTGGATAAAGGAGGAGAGAAAACAATTGATGAAAAAAACTATATTGCTTGCCATTCGTAGTTTCATATTAGTTCTTTGGATGTTTGTGTTTCTCATGACTACCTTGATAAATATTTCAGTTAATGAATTTTGTGCACAATTTTTTATGTTTGGTATTTGCACAATAAAACAAATTTATGCATGTAATATATACATCGAGTTTTGTGAATGTTTGCACATACAACTATGCACTTAAAAAAAGTTAACATATGTTTTTCTTTTCACACGTCCAAATGACATGACATACGTAGTAGTGTTTATAACGAAGATAGTATAATGTTTATTCAATGAGTTCTGGTATTTTAAATATCTAAATTGTATCATTGCTAATTGTATAACAAAATCTATATGAGATTTGAATTGTAATTAAACACTTCATTTTTCTTTCAGTTACTATCTATAATCAATACATTTTTCATGCATGTAAATTAGCTAACAACTTTGAAAGAAGTACGAAGATGCATCGAGTATTGAGGCAGATCCGGTCTTTTACTCTAACTTGCATGAGTCAGGGGTTGTGTTGACAATCTAAATCTGCACCGGATCTACTTGATGGCTTTGAAGTTGAGTTTAGCAAACTCGAATTAGGTATGGAACACAAAAAACTTACACCATCGTCATTTCTACTTCAAACCATATCTCTACATTGCTATACCAAGGTAATCAACAAACTTACGAAAGACAAAGTAATTTAAATAAGTGAACTGTAATTATTAAGATGCATAAAACAACCAAAATACAAGAGTTCATAAAAAAAAATTCATTATTTTAACGTGTTGCTAATGACATCTCATTTTTCTTTTTTTAATATCATTGCTAAAAAATAGCATAAAATTTTACACTACACTTTTCATAATACCAACTTTTTAAGGGTCATCAAAGACATCATTTTCATCTTTTTTTTGTACGGCGAACAACTATCATTCAACGCCGTTTTTCATGGCGATCAACTACCGACCAACAGTAGTTCGGTGGTTGATGGTCGTGGAAAACGGTATTGGTCGACGATTGTTCGCCATGCAAAACGACTTTACACAGTGTTTCATTGTCGTGTGAAATGAATTTGGTATTATAAAGCACACAACTTTTATTGCGGTTATTATTTTGTCTACCGTATTGGAAAGGGGAAACCTTAATGCCTAGCAACACATTTTCTAAACGGTAAACCAAAAACCATTTATGTTGTGATCTATTTTCAGAAAACGCCAAAAGTCGTTTAATTTCAATTTTTACACGGCCGTATGGGCCGTATCTTGGGTGTAAATTGAAACCCTTGTACCATCGTACGTCGTAAATATTTGGAAATTCAAAAGTCAGTGACCTTTTTTACATTAGAAAAAATTGGAAGTTCTAAAATCGTGAAAACATTCGTCCTTTAATCTTCAAATGACCAAGCGTCTACTAAATCATTTTTCTAGGTAATTTCTGTTCATCATATTTAATTGTTGTCGATAGTTTAAGGAATAATTACATCAATTATCGTCGGATAATATAATTGTTACAGCTGCACTTTTTGATCTATAGGAGTTTGTAGAAATTATTAAAATTTTGGAAGAAAAATGCGTGTAATCCTAATTATGTTGAATTTTAATTCAGTGGTTTCACGAACAGCTTGTACTGTGACTGCTCTGATTTGAAAAGTTTTCCGGTAAATCAATGTTGTTCATTACATAGCTGACCTCCACTGTTAAAAGAGCTCTTTATCTTAGGCTCGTTTTGGGAGTTGTGTAGCACCCGTCATGTGAGGTTTTGAGAATACCATTATTGACGGTTGATAGTAGCGGTTTTGATTGATTCATATGAAGTATTGTCGCCATTGTAAAATTCCTTCTAGGCTTCTGTCTACACGCCTTCGTCTAGCAATTTGCCTAGACCCGCCTAAACAAAATTTAACTCCACACATTTATTTGGCACTGCTTAGACATTATTTAAGGTTCAATGCTACATATAAACGTGCTAGTTTTAGATGGTTTTGCTTTCTTGACTACTTCTAAGTACATAAAAAATCCCAAAATTTCAAGTTATATCAATTGACATTCAATAAATCGCTAAAATTTTATCCAAAATACACTAATTATCAAAAATGCCTAGTTTTGATTAATTCTCATCTAACTTTGAATCCTACCTAAATGATTAATCCCTAGTCCATATTTACCATCTAAACTCTAGCGATTTTTACAATCTTGAGTATTGTTATAGCCGACCAATACATGTTTGAGAGTTTAATATATATCGGTTGTAAGAATTTTCTACAAAGTAATATTGAATATATATTCTCTAATTTGATTTTGAATATAATGATTAATTTTCCAATATGATTAATAGGGATATAATTGAAGAAGAAAAAACTTCGAGAAACACCTCAATTTGATGGATTTGAGAATTACCATCAAAACTATACTACATTTCCGTTTTTGTAACTAATAGGAAGCGACGAGAAAAAAAACTTATAAATAGGGCTCTGAAAACAACTGAAATTCAGAGTCATCCAAAACCAGTCAAAATTGGTATTTTAAAAAAAAACTCCAAAGCGAAGCCTTACTGATTATGTTCTGTAATGTAATCCATTTTAAGAAATACGTTCTCTCAGTGTTATTAGTTACATAGCTGATGTCCATTGTAGAAAGCTCTTCACCTTACAAAATATGTTGTATAATTTTGCCAAAAAAATTCTACACACTATTGGTGAATTTTATATGCATGCTTAAATGTTCTACCTTATGGTGATATGATGCAGAGTTGTTCTAAGATTTTCTCTACGGTATTATTTTCTTAGAAAACCAGGTTATTATCTTTACATGTCAATATAAAAATTGTGCTTCTACGTTATGTTTTCATGCATCCAAATGCTATTTAATGATATTCTGATGCAAAATTAGTATATTCATAAATAAATAGATGTTCACATGCTTCAACAATAACAAGTATATAGGTGAAAGTGATTAGTGTAATAAATATCCTTATTTTACAAAGCTAGAAAATAATTGTTCATCCTTTAGTAGAAACCCCACATTTTGCCAATTTTTTTATACCATGTATGGCTGTTATTTATTTATCCCCCTGTAATTTTTATTTTTTTTGGATAGGAAAAAAAGGAACTAAAAAAAAAACTTGCCAATTTGGAAGAATATTAGGCCTCCCAACTATCAAAGCTTGTTCATTTGGTTTATGGCTAAGGTGGTATACGTGATCGTTAGATCTCCTAATACATATTTACAAGTTTCTCTGAACGTTTCTTTTCAACATCCAGTGAATTTTTTCTTTTTGATCTGTTGGAACCATGCAGAGTAAAAGTTTATATTTTTGTAGCTAGGTGGCTCTTGTTCATATTTGTATTTTATGTGTGCTTGGTGTGTGTGTTGTATAATGTATACAAGTGTAGAGAGTGCAAATGCTAACACGTGGTTGATACATCTCGAGTAATGCTACACCTGCAGATTCTCGGTTTTATAAGCGTCTACAAAGCAGAAAAAAATGACATGGATCAATATAGGTTGTGGATCCAACGCGTTGGATATCAAATAATGAGGTTTTTTCTGATGTTAAGAGACTTAGTGGGTACATTATACATTTTAAAAAGCTTGGTCAAATATTCACACCTGCAATGTATGGAAATATATTTGAATTGCATCATTGTAATACTAAATCATTTCTAGAAGGCGCGAATGGTAAAATTATTACGCTTTTTGCCGATGCTGCTTTGTATATCCTCAACAGTGACCTTGGCTTCATAGTTCAGTGAATCCAATATTTTACCATATGCAACATTGAGTTTTGGAATGTTTTTGCCCTATAAGCTTCTTGAAATCCAGTTTCCCATTAAGCATCTATTTCAGGGAATTTGAATCCACAACCTCTAAAACCACAATCTAGAGGCGTTAGTAGCTAAGCAAATGGTCCTGGACGTTGATAGTGATAATAATAGATCTAGACGTGTAACAATAGTCAATAAATTTTTTATGGCACTGTTGATGATTCACACAAGTGGAATATGTACCAATCCAGGGTCAAAATCTGTCGAGAATATTCTGAGTACATACGTTAATGCATGTGTATTAAGTATTGACTTGTGGACATACAAATGCATATTGTAACCTACCGTTACAAACAAATAGTCCCACATTGCGAGAAATAAATTGGAGTGAGGATGCACACACACTTAATTACATAAATGCATATATACCAAAACTTCACTCTGAAAAATGCGGAGGCTTTTGAAGAATACGATCTCGTGGTTTACTGCTGTTTTCCAGTTAAGAATAGCTGTGTGTTTTGAATTAGGATTTGCTTATTTTATGTCATTTAAAACAGCCTGCCTTTACTTAATTTAATTGTCTTGGATCACATTTAGGTGCCTTTACTTAATCTGTATTGTCTTGGATTATAGTCCTAATTAATTGCCATTGTTTATCTTATCATGCATGGTTAATTGTCATGTTCCTCTAATCACATCAAGTTTTATGCCATGCCGTGACCCACACTTGCCATGCCAGTATATATATGAAGTTTTTTGTTTTGTATTTTTGTTTGGTAGATTAAAATTTTAATTAATCAAATAACTTACTAATTATGTATTTGGCCTTTATGATATACTACAACAGGGTCTGTTTAAAAGGATCATACTATTATATCGATATTAGTCTGTAACCCGTGCGTTGCACACAGTAATGTTGTAAAAGAAACTGTCAAATATACATAGTTAAATAGTCGACGTACAATGTAATATGTTATGTTAAACATATATTTTTTGATTTTAGCATGTTAAAATGTTATGCTTTCACAGTAAAATATATTCAAAATTTATTTTCGAATAGTTAAAAATAATCATATATTCATTATTTTCATATTCTAACTATTTAAAATGATAGATTTTGTTTCAAATTAGTTTTACGATAATATTTCTAAAGTTTAAGGAAATTATATGTTAAACATATTATTTTATTGAATTTTACGTTTAAAAAATGTATGTATATATATATATACACACACACACTATTGATATTTCCAAAATTTAATATTTCAAAATATTTTATGTAATTTTAAAATAAGTGTAATTTATATTTTGAAATTAAGAAATTATACGTTAAATATGACCGATATACCGATGCATGTGAAATAATTTTTAGTGTTTATATATACGGTAAATTTCAAAGAAAAATATAGATGTAATATGTTCATTTTTAAAGTAATATTTAGTAAATTCATGATCCTGTGTGTTTTGATGCGCATGCGCACTCGCACATGTGCGGTGCGCATGCGCGTGATGATGAGTTTTAGATGTCAAATTGCATATCTGTATTGATAAGAATTTTAAATGTAACATGAGATATTAAGGGAAAAACTATTTTTTTTTTAATTTACTAAAATTATGGATAATAATAATAATAAAGTAATAGAATGTATCTCATGCATTGCACATGCTAATTTTGTAAAAACATGGTACTCATACTTTAAATGTTGTTAAAATAAAATTTTGTTATGCAATGTTCGATATATCAATCATAAATTAAACGTTTTATTATTGTTTGTGTCTATAATTTTTGTTAAGTCATTTAGATATTTTTATATTTGAAAGAAATATCTACCATGTGTTACTACTAATGCGGTATATAAATTGAAATTGTCATTTTGTTTATAAATTATCAAAGAATTTAATGAGTATTAATTACTTGAATTTATTTATATAGTATAGATTTATAGGGTTTGGTTAATTTAAATACATAAATTAAAATGTAAAATAATAAAAGAAAATTGATGAAAACTTCGTAAATGACTGTAGAAATTATAAAATCTCGGTATATATAGACATAAAATCATGGAAAAATTAACATAATATTTTGGATAATTATAAATATATGGATTCAAAAAGAAGAAGAGAATTAATGAGTACGAGTGAAAATTTTATAATTATTGTGATGATTTGTGATTTTTAAACTTCAATCATTTAAATATTAATTTATTAAAATAAATAATTACACATTAAAGTTGTTCGTGTTGTTTTTTATGTGATCCATATTTATACTGTTTTGTTACAATGAGCATGATATTTTATTGACATGGTTATCTATATTATTTATTAGACAAATTTATAAATAATGGTTAACTATTATTTTTTAAATAATTTATAATGAGATTATTTAATTAATTTAAATATACGGACTTAAACGTAAATTATACAAGAAGATTGAGGACTTTGAAAATAATTGTAGAAAGCAGAAAGTGTAGATTCTTGAATGTAAAACAATAGTGTAAAATTAATAAAATCTTATAAACAATTCAAAACTAATGCATTGTATTAGGTATTTAAAATAAAATTTAAACAAATATCTAGAGAAAATTAAGGAGAGGTGAGAGAAATGCTAGAATTAATGTGAGAGCGAGAATTTCTTCTGCTTTACTATTATTTAATAAATTCCCTTATTATCTAATGATACAGACAACCTGCTGTGGTTGATGACAAGTGGCACTGTTTCCGAAAGTTACCGATTGTTTGATTTTGCCTGATTCATCATTGAAAAATGATTGTTCCCCACCTCAGATGAAAGTGGAAGTGAAATATTGAAGTTTCTATTTTCTTTAGCAGTTGCGGAGGAAAAAGTTTCAGTTTCTAAAGTTACATATACTGCGAAAAGCGCCAATTTACAAATAATCCAAGCAAATAATAAGTAGAGCCACAGAAACATTGGATTATAAGCTATAAAGATAAACAAATAAAATCAACCTGACAGATTATAGGCTTCTTTGTGATTGGAAAAGAAGGTGGTTTTACTACTTTGTTATGATCTAGTAGCTCAAAACTGTGAAGTTATATTTGAAATCCTACTGTATTTTGTAGATCTAAATGGTATACATGGTTTTGAGAAGTTCATGCCTTGAACTGCTTTTTTGGATAAATTTTATACAGATAGTACTCCCTGCGCTCTTAAAAATAAGTAGCAACAGTATTCATCCAATTGTTGCTATGATATTTATGTATATTACCACTGCTTCCTAAAAGTTCCCATAGCTCTATATTTAGTCAATACACTCTTGTAAGCACCTTTATCAAACTGACATGTTCAGCAATTTAGCTTGGCCCACTGAGAACTGGCTTATAAACTTGTGAAATGTTAAAGAGTCCTCATTTCAGATGCATATAATGTTAACCCAAGTTTAACCATAAGCCATGGGAAGTCACATGGGTTATAAAGCCTTAAAAGCCATAGACCATTTGAAGTCACCATGGCTTATAAGGCTTTAAAAAACTTGACAAACTAACCTAAATACCTTTTATATAAGTGTACTTGTTTATCTGTTGTATGTGAGCTCTTACTCTATGTATATTCCGAGTCTCCAACTTCTTACATAAGGATGATTGTCCGGTTTAGGATTATACTATTAGTAAAAGGTGACAAATTATTTATCTGCTATAATGATAATACACTGTTAGATATCCATGGGGCACAAGCTCTGGTACATTGCAAGCATATGCCTTTTAGTTGCCAAATGGTTACAAGTCTATGTTTATTTTGTGTGCACTTGTTCTATAGGCATTTCTGGATTATTTTATCTAGATAATCTTATACGCATATCGGTCCATATATGTTATGTGCTTTATTTGTCCGTATTCAATACAAGAGTAATTTAATATGAAGCTATATGTTCAATATTTTTCCTCTTATACTTCCTGTAGGTCTCTTTCCTTTCTCGTGCAAATGGGACCCGCTAGTGGCATGGCTCTACAAACTACAATGGGATGGTCCGCTCATGAACTTAAAGCTAGAAGGTTATACGAAAGGACAAGAAAGGGACCCGTTTTGCTTTTATCGGTATTCCTCTTGACTTTGGTTGTGGATGCATATTTATTTGTTTTCTGTGTTCTATCATATCAATATTTTTGCGGCTGTTATATTCCATTTGTTTGCATGTCAAAGGTTTGGTTTGACGTCATAAAATTTATTGATGTTGCTTGGTTAATAGTAAAGAAAGTAATATGCAGTTCTACTAGTGTATAATCCGTGCGGTGCACACGGTAATGCTCTTAAAAAATAATAATTAAAATTTAATCATTGTTAAAAATTGAAATTTTTTAAAGTAGTATATGATAAATTTATTGAAATAAAGGAGTTTATAATTTAAAATTACATGCAACGCTCACATGTAAGGTAGATGGTCGATAACTACATATTCTTGTCGAAATTATTGTCCTAAGTCCTAACTTAGTAATAACAAACTGTTTGTGTGTGTGTGTACTGTTTGTTGTTGCTATATATGTAAACAATTGATGCTATGTGATACGTATATTTTTATATGTATGAATGGAGAAAAAAAATGAATTTTCCATTTCTATAAATATGAATATTGTATATTTTTTTTAAGGATTTATAATGAAATAACGATTATTACGCAATTGAATATATTTAAATATTTTAAATCAATGATCAACGTAACCAATTAAATATATAGAGCTGAATGTTAGAACATAGGGAAGAAAATGAGAAGAGCTTTGTATGTAATTGTAGTTGAGAAGAACATCTTACGATCAACTTATCTGCACATGAACTTTTATTCATTATCTGAGATTTCAATTAGTAAACATTTTTTAACTTTGCAGTTAATCTTAAATTTCAATTGTTGTAAGAGTGTCATGTTTACAACTTCAATATTTGCAAAATAAAAAATTCTGTAGCATTAATTGTTATGAGTTTGGTAAGTTTTAATATCATGTTGAAAATGAGAATGTTTACATAATTTAATTTTTGTTAGAGTAATCCGTGCTTCCACATCCCAATGTTGTAAAATATAAATTTATCCTTTAAAAGTTGTAAAAAAGGAAATTTTGTAATGCAATGTACGATATTGAGATAAATGAATTATAAATTAAAAAATATTATTGTTTATGTTTACAATTTATGTTAAGCGATTCACATATCTTTATATATATGAATAAAAATAATAATTGTATCATCTTTGCTTATATATATGAGTGTTGTATACATACTTAAATCGGTATATTTTAATATTTATTAGATGAATTAATAAGTATTAGTTAATTGAATGATTTAAAATAAAGGTTACATAATTAGTTAAATACATGGATATGGAAAAAAAGTTAGTAGAGAATTGCGAAGGATTTGTAAGTAACAATGGAAATTTAAATATAGATATTTAAAGCTAAACATATAATTTTTCAGTGTAATGCATGATAAATGCATTGAGATAAACGAATTATAAAATAAATTCGTTATTATTATTGATGTGTATAATTTATGCTATGTGATTTACATATCTTTATATGCAAATGAAAATTTTATTTTACAAGTTCATTATGCTACTATGGTATACTATTGAAATTGTCATATTTTAGGATTTACACGACGTATCGAATATTAGTTAACTAAGTTTATCCAATGGTTTAAATTACGAATTAAGTAATTAATTTAAATGCATGGGCTTAAACATAAAATATTAGAAGTCGGCTAAGAAGGCATTTTTGAATAATCATAGAAAATTTTAAAAGTATATATTTGATATATGTTGGCATTAGAACTTTAGTAGAGTAACTATAAAGTGACAAATTATAAAAATTTAAAAGTAAAATATCTAAATAGAGAAGCAAGAAGAGTAGAGAAAACTCCTACAATTAATAAGAAAGCTTAAATTTTTTTCTGCTTTACTATTATTTAATGCATATGATTTTAACTTCTGTTAGTGGATAGGTAAGGTAGTAGCTCTAACATTTTAGCATTATCAATCTTATAAAAGTTTTTTATTTCCGAGTATGGGATTTGATCCTGTACCAACTTTATTTGTAATAATTAAAATTTATTTATTCAAGTCATCTTATGTGTCACACCATTTTTTACATATAAATAAAGGACATTTGAGAAAATTGCATATATATTAAAGGTTTGTGATGTCAAACATATTGCGTTAACCGTACGTTAATTAAAGATATATAATGGCCTTATATGCTCAATAAAAAGTTAAAAATTCCATCTAGGCCATATCAAAACTCGTAATTCGGCACATGACACACATGCTCACACAAATCTGTTATCCATAGTCCATAGAGCAATAATTTAATTAATTTGATCATTTACAATAAAAGAAACCTTATATATAATATTATATGCTTAGGTATTGCCGATATGTGACTGATGTAGTGATTCATTTTTTAAGGGTTTCAACATAAAACACAAATGAGTCAATATCAATATAATTGATGGTTCAACTGGAATTTCAAAATACTGCATCATGCAATAAAACAACATAAATAGATAATTAATTATTATTATTTTTTTAGGGGGGAATTTGTGGCAAAGGTAATTACTTAATTGGCCCAAATTGGTATAATCGTGCATATTTTTAATTTTAAATTATGTGAAATGATTTATAAAAGCTGAGAGGGTTCCTTTGTAGTGTGCTACGTTGATAATCTGAGCTATTTGTGCAATTGAAAAATGTGCATCTTTAAAGATGCACATTGAGTACAAGATACTCGTCTGTCATACTTAACAATGTCAGAAGTGCATGTTCAATAACATGCTTCATGATATGTGATAATGCATTAAAAATAACACACTTTCATGTCAAAAGGTAACTTTGAAACTAGAAACTGAATGTATAAATCAATATAACTGAAGTGTATTAACAACTGATGTGATATATATATATAACAGAAATTGCTGATCAATAGTCACTGGTCAATAAAAAAAAATAGTTTTGTACCAATCTTAATCAAGGATTTTGCATACTCAACCCCCTCTCCCCCACCCACCCCCCACGCCCCACCCTCCCCCCTCCCCCATGTTCCTTAGACTCATCAAAACAAAAGAGATCACCAGATATCTTAGTGACCATAGCCTAATAATGAATGGAGAGGACTTGCTCACACGCTGAATCCACAGTTGGACTCCGTTTTGTGACGATGAAAACTTTACTACGTCTGATGATCAGATCGTTTTCAAGAACGCAACAATGCTCCTCAAGATATAGAACTTGAAAGAAAAAAATATTTTTCGTAATTAACTTTCACCTCCCTTTTATGATTCCAACAATGCATTAGATGATCTTTAACAATGGTGTAGGAAAGCTGTCTGTGAAGAATACCACCAAGTGGTTCTTCCAAATTGCATTGCCTGCACTACTCGGTTCACGCTTAGAAATAGATGTCCAAGAGGAAGGAGCAGGAATCTAATAAGGCAAAGGAATTGTTTCAAAGAGGGTTCTGCTTCGAGAGCAGGGCATAGGAATTACATAGGCATTCATCAGGGTAGGCATAGGTCAGGGAGGGATGTTCATTAATTAGTTTTTTCATTTTGTTCAGAATTTAATTATACTGTGCTTTTTCTTTCTACTTTTATCGGAATGTGCATCACATGTTCCAAAGAGCTAGTATTCTATTTAGAAAAGAGAGATGGCTATAAAATTTGAAGATCAGATCGGAAAAAATGTATTTATTGTCCTTGAGGAATTTTGTTTGCAAAATGCATTGCACGCCTAAAACACTAGTTGAAAGTATCAACTTAATAAGGCAAAAATTACACCGACCACAGTGGGAGTCGAACCCACGACCTTCTGATCCGAAGTCAGACGCGCTAATCCACTGCGCTATGCGGTCTCATGGAATGCAATGCTCGACTCACTTTTGAATACAACATTTAAAACAAAACTAGCACATTTTACCTTTAGCCGACAAACTTTTTGTTACATTTATAAAATCCTTACATAATGATTATGAAACCTCATTAACAACAACAGTAACACTCTATTGTTATGTGCTATGTGCTTATCGAGTTTCAAGTATGTTTGAAACCTCAATTACAGAGTACTATACACTTGTCCATCTATGATGATATATGATTAAACTATCCCGGATGCATAATGTTTTTTGACACAACTGACAAGATTAAGTATACTCAATTATGTATGAAGGCGTAGGAGTAATTTTAAAGAAATTGCGTTCTCACTTCATCATGGAGCAAATGCAGTTTAACTTACTAGGTTGTCTATTATACAAGTATGCATGTGCAATGGCACATAGGCAAACTTGTATGCTCATGGTTTTCAGAAGCAGTACAGGGTAAAATAGAGCAAAGCAGTTGATGTTTGTTCGAGGGGAAAAAGCATTGGGGTCTTTCAGACAACCTCGGATCCATCTAGCCGGGGGATGAACCCTAGAGCAAAGCAGTTGATGTTTGTTCGAGGGGAAAAAGCATTGGGGTCTTTTAGACAACCTCGGATCCATCTAGCCGGGGGATGAACACCAGCCAGAACGATCCTCTACAAGAATGGACTAGGTTAGTAATCCAATATAACCCGTTAATCACGCTATGGAAACGAGGCCATGTGTCATCATCAAGGCTGAGTTGCCTCCCTCCTTAAGTTATAAGGATAAAGTAGTACGAGCCTATAGAACAGATCCTGTTCAAGTAAGGTCGTGCTTTGTGTGTTAACAAGTCGATATTTGTACTACGCAAGGAAAAATTAACGGGGGGTGTGGGACTAATATGAGTTTAATTAAAGGAGCAAACATGTGTTCTAATCCTGAACACCACAGACCTGTGAATTTATGGAGAGTCGAAAATCTGAACATGCATCTATACCCTATTACGTTGCCTAGTATGGAACTTGAACTTCAGTTTTCTCTTTCCTAACTCATGTTTGATTTGAATACCTTGTATGTATGCACTATATATGCGCTGTGAAGCTTATTGAATACTAAATTAGTTAAGGAAACAAAATATTTTTTTACTTTTGGACTTGAGTTAAAATTCTAATAGTAGTAATTAGACATTTTTGCAGTTCCAAGCAATGAAATTGGAAGACCTGACCTGAGGCTGAAAGCTTGGAAGGTAAAAGGATATGGAGACAAAAGAGAAAGGAATGTTATAAGGTGGAATGAACATTGGTTATCCTTACAATTCTTCACAGGAGTGCGTGCTTACCCTCCTCTGTCAAGTTATGGATATGTTCTTATGGCTGCCCTACTGCACAACACAAGCTCCGTATCTGTTTGGATGTCTGCCGCCTGTTGCTTACCCAGCGGCTCATCGTTGTCGTCGTGGGCATGTTTCCAAATGAAAAGTTAATAATGTCAGGTTGGTAAATTCAAGCATGGAAAGTTTTTAAATGCATGGTAAGCTCAGCAAGTGAAAGTTATCATTCTTTACTACTTGCGTTTGTATTGTTGCCTGTGTAATGCATCTTCATCCTTTAACTTCTATTCTAATAAACTGTATTATTTTCAAATGGATCTGTCATGTCTTGTGTTACCCATGGTTTTATTTTTGTTTTTATTTTTGCCATTATACCGTGCCTACATGCATGGGCACTAAAAGTTGTTTGATGAGTAAGACTCCATGTTGTTATGTTTATCTTTCATTTTTATACTGCCATTACATGCATATGTTGATGAATGTTCTTTGATTATTTACTTGTAAGAACCATCATTTCTAGTGTTGGAGACCGACCAGTGAGCGTTATTACTAACTTTGGCCTTTGTTTTGAATACCCAACGCCATGGTTTTACTTAAAATCTTTTATCAATATGTACCGCGTAAACAAAAATTTAATATGATTACTAAACCCACCATCAATCGTACTACACATCTCCACACAAGTGTTCCTAACATCCTCTACTTGTGGTATCATTCCACGTTTATCATATTGGCATCGTACAGTGCTCTAACATTGTTAACCAGTCGATGCAAAATACCCACAGTTGTTCTTTTTGGTCCAAACGGGTCCAAGTTCAAGGCATGCGAGATACAGACGTTCAGTCGACCGCTCATGATCCCATCAATCGATTGTTCGCCTAAACTTAATTATTTTTCTACATCAGCAGATCAGTTGACCGACTTAAAGGGATCAACCGACTATTTGTCTGTCCATTCGACTGATGCCTCGAGTTCAGTCGACTATTTGACCATTGTTTTCTTTGTGGTTTCTTCTATAGAAAATCGATCAACCGTCGTGATTCAGTTAGTCAACCGATTGCCTATTGTTGCCTTCTTTTGTGTATTTTTCACTAATCTAATCACCTGACTTCATTTTTAAAGTGATTTTATGATTTAATATGTTATAGAAATGTCATACTATACTTTAATGGTTGTTTACCTTCACTCTTCTTTTTGTATTCAATGTTTTCATTGTTTTTCTTCTATTTAACCATCTTCTTCAATATCGATTAATCCAATTATGCCCAAAATCATTAGTAAGTTGTTTCATTACTAATTTATTATCAATCTGTTCATTTCAACAACAAAAGTTCCAATTATATCTCCAAACCTCAATTTAAAAACGTTTATATTTCCATTTCATATATCTATGTGCTTTTCATATAAAAATCCAAACTTTATTCATTTAGACCATCATTAAGTTTAACCTAATTAGCTTAGAGATCCCTTTTCCTTTTGCTCTCCGAATTTGGCCTAGCTGCCAGTCTTCGTAAACCATTGAGAAGTTTATAAAATTTACAATCTATGATTTTTTTTCCTTCCTATTTATACTATTTAATTGTTACTTTTGGTGGAGAATTGTTGATTTAGTTTACGATCTAAGCCGTGTTTGTTTCGAACAAAATAAGGCTGAATGCTTAATTAGCTTGTTTGTTTTTAAATAAGTGCTTTCATTAAGTTCTTCTTTTTACTTAATTGAACGAGTAGGTTTGCACGTGCGATGCACGTGCACAGGAAGAACTGGTGTTATGAAACTATGGTTGTGGAGTTATGTTAAATTTTATAAAATGACTTTGACGTGTACGTAATGTTGCATTTTTTAGATGCTGTCTAATTCAAAACACATCCACGTCTGGTAGACGTGTATGGAACTTTCGTATCAAACATCGAAATATGCTCTAAATCAAACCGATCGTAGGCAGCTAAAAAGAAAAATAATAAACTTATGGAATTATGAATTATTCTGGCTTGTTCATGCATATTGTAGACAACAGCTTTGATTTATAACAGAAGTAGATTATTTTTTTAACAGATATAATAGTTAAGGCGAAGTAGATAAGGTAGCATTTGAGAGGAGAAGGAGACAATATGACATATTGTAGCTTGCATGCTATATGAAAGTAAATCGTAACGACGAAGTATAGTTGTGTTAATTATTTTCTCTCCACCTTGTTTCGAGCTTGAGACCGGCATCAGTAGTAAGTTGATGGCGGAGTTAAAAACGTTTTTTAAGAGATTTTTATGTTAAGTAAAACTGAATCGTAGTAACACAGTCATATAACGTATAAGTTGAAATACTCAAACACGATTACGTGCGCACAACCAAGTTATATAACACACATTCACAAATCACATGAGTATTAGAATTTTGTCTGCAATCGGAAAATGTACAGATATTTATAATTAATGCAACAAACAATGCAAATCTTGTTTACAAACATTTCACACGCAACTACATAAATTCACGAAGATAAACTAACTAATTCGAGCAAGAACATGAGAATCAAGTTCCACATAACATTCATTCAGATTCCATTCTATCTAAATGTACTGAACTTGAAATATAAAACATGTATATCCAACTCCAAACTTAAACTTAATAAAAGAAAAAATAAATCCAAATAATGATATAATATTGTTTTTAAAATTTAATATCCAAAGAATCTCATCATAGATTTCACGACTGAATATTGGATCTGAGACTTACACAGATGGAGAGACATAATTGCAAAACCCATAGTAGATGACAATTTTAAACCTGAAGTGGCAAGCATTTTGCTTGCACGTCCTCCGCTTGGGAAATCCCAAATTATTTCACTTGCGATGCGTGCCGATAGTTGCAGTTAGATCTCTAAGGAACCACAATGGCTGAGAGGACTATCACGTTAGCAAAGGACGTTGTTTGTGAGAGCCCGTTATTTATGTACTCCTTAATCCGTTACAATAAATGCTTCTTTTCTATTTACACTACCCAAACACGGATCAAGATTTCTGATCAGTCTGACACCCTTTAAATTTTAATATTTTTAGTATTGGTTTCAATTCAGTTTTTCCCATATTAAATCCACGTCAAATCGACTAACCATCTACATTCGGTTCATTTTCATAAGTTGCATGATCAAAGTTTGTCATAGCTTCCTTCCCATTGTATTTAATTGATGCTTTATCAGAAGCTCTGCAAACAACCACAAAGAAAGTGAGAACGCCATAATCTACATGCAGTATTCATTGCTAATGACATCATAGGATCTAAACATCTTCAAATTATAGGTGATAAATCTATCACCTTGCATCTTCTTCCTAGGTATCAAACAGTCCCAAATACACATACTTGTTAAGAAAAAAAGTTGCATTATAAAAAAATATGCGCATACCTCAATCGATAATAAGAAATGATACATTACTTTTAACCCATAAATTGATCTATTCTACTCTTCCATTTTCCAAATTTATGCGATGTGATGCCTTTATATTATGAAGTTTCTCTTGTGCTTTGTTATCCAAGCACGTGAACAAACTCTTCTTTTGTTAGATCTTTATTATATGCATTTTTCCAAACATGTAAAACAAATATACCTGATTCATATTATTCTTATGGTCACTTAAACTGAAATTTATATCAGCTTTGTTATCATAAGCTCTGTTAAAGTAAGTGATAGAAGTTGGTCAAAAATTCAGTAAATTTGCATATAACTTAAGTCATAATATTTATAGTTTATTGAGTATTACCTTGTAGTGGCATGGGCTGTATCAAAACATCCTGAACATAAACAAAAATTTTACATACACAAAAATTAACAAAGATGTTCAACTATTGAAGTACCTATATAGACTTGCTTTCCATAATCCCCTGCACATAATAAAGGGACAACAATTTTACAAAAAAAGAAGATAAACATATCTATTAAGAAATAAAAAGTTTGTGGTTAAAAGACGTAAGACTAACCAAATATGATATTCCCATCTCCTTATTCTTCTATAGAAAGTAACACCTCTGTATTGAAAACTCTTCAAGCGTGGGCCACTCGGCTCTTTTTAGCTGTCATTGCCACTTGAGAAGACTTACCAATGGAGGTAGCCTCACCACCTATGGTCCTCTACACCATCTACTGATTGACTGACTGGAAAGAACTGGAAGATGACTAGATCCCCCATCTTCCAATGTCTTTTTGAACTTAATAGATTATATAAACTTATACGCTTTTTCACCATTATAATTCTCTATTTATTCGGCGAGATCTCAACTCCTTTATAATTTACATATATATGGAAAGAGTAGGTTATTGATTATAAAGGGGAGAAATTATTTATGAAACAAAACTTGGAAATCATCATAGTTATATTGACCGTAATTAACAGTCTATCTTTTCCACGTCAGTCAAATAATCATAAATACCTCATCTTTCTGCTTTTACCCGACCCTTTACAAAATTGATTGTCATAAGCAAACGATTCTGTTGTTTCTCCTTTTTTGAAAGTGAAATTGCTTATTGATAAATCAGCACATTAAGTTAAATCTAGGTAGAAAATTAATTAGAAAAGCAAAATCAATATTTTTATAGATCTTGGATTGACTTGAAATAATATGAATCTGAACTTTAGGAACATTAAATTTTAGAATATTAGTTAAAGGATGAAATGATGAAGAGCAACCAAGCATAAAAGACAGTATAGAGAGTCAATGGATTAACAATGATAAAATTACCGTATGTACCTGCTATAAGAGCTAGAAAGCGATGTCTAAAATAGAAGGAGGTTGAGTGTAACATCCTAATTTTTGATAAAATTTAAAACTAGTGATTGATATAAATTTTGGGATTAAATTGAAATTTATTTGAAAATTTCAAAACAAATAAAATAAATGTTAATTTGTAAATACATAAATAAGATTGTGATTGCATTTGAGTTTAAAAATTTAAAATAATAAGTGTTTTAAAATTATTTGAATTTAAAGATATATATGTATATGGATAGATTTTAATTTGAATTTGAATTTAAAATTTAAATAAATATTGTAGTAAAATATCTGGATTTGAAAATTATATATGTATGATTTTATTAATGTGTAAATTAGTTTTAAAACCTTATTCTTTTTAAAGTTATATATATATATATATATATATATATATATGATAAAGGAAAGGTATTTATACAAATAAGAAAATGTAATACAAAATTTTATTTAAAAACATGTAATCATGTAAAAAAAATTACAAGTGTTAAGCTTTTAGCACATAGATTAACAAGTGTAATCATTTTAATTATGGATGTAGACAAGTGTCCTATTTTTTATTTTCTTTTTCTTTTTATTGAAGAAGAAAATATCAGGTATATACATCTTTTCCTCCTCTCCATCATTTCTTTTAGTCTTCATTTTCAAACTTCAAAGAAAAAGAAGAAGAAAACCCATATACGAAGAAATCAGAAGAAAAAATCAAAGAAAGGCAAATTCTTCACGAATTCAACAAGTCAGATTCAAGCAAGTTATCAATTCAACAATTCCAGTATCAAGAGCAACATCAAATTTTTTAAAATCCAAGATCAAGATCAAAGTAGATTTCAAATTTCAACACCCAGGCTTCTTCTCTGTTTTCATAAAGACAAACTGTAAGTAAATCCTTTTAAGAATTTGAGTTTTAATTTGTTGTTAAATAATCAAACAAGTTAATCCATTAGAAGCTAAAAAAATCAACATCAACTAGTTGCAGATAAAATTCCAAGATCAAAGCAATTTTCAAATTCTCGTTTCCAGTTTTCTAAAAAAAGCAGATACACAGGCCTCTTCCTTGTCAACATAAATTGGTGAGTAAACCCTTGTGAGATCTGGATTTTTGAATGTTGTTTGAATTCATGCCTAAAGTGAAGTTAAGATTTATTTGCATGTGTATAAATCTTTGTATTTATGTATGATTTGGCTGTGCATGTCTGGAAAACAGATATATGCATCTCTGTTACAGGTTTACAGGCATCAGGCCTGTTCAAAAATCAACCTCTCTTCTTCTAATCATTATTTGACTTTAGGACCTAAACAAAATTTGTTTGTTTAACTATGATTCAAGTTCTACAAATAATTTTAAGAAAAATTAATTCAAGCTTCTTTTAGAAGTTGAAAAATATAGGGAAACTTGCTATATGTTGAATTTTCAAGTATCATGATTTATGTTTTCAAATATATTATCTGAAATGCTTTCGAAAACAAAGATTTTTAAAAGTGAAATCACATTTTTTAAGTACATATTCACTGATAAAATCGAGGATGAACGATTTTGGGGTTATTGTCAAGTTCTGGTGATCGGCAGCGTGAGGGCTCTCGTGACTGGGGTTGGAGCTAGCAGGATGGTCAGGGATCATCAGAAAATTATTGGACGAATTTATAAATCATCGTATTGGCCGGACGTTGCCAATCTAGGGTTTAAGCTCATGTCTTAGCTATGGTCGGAATTCGCGTTGCTGGCGTCTCGTCGTTGCATCGGAGTCGATCGCACCGGTGACAATCGAAACAAGGGAGATAGGCGAAGCTCTGGCCGGAATCTCGACGCTTCTAGTGGCCTGAGAAGTCGGAGCAAGGCATTTCTTTGGCGATCATTTTTGTCCCAGTCTGGGTCGTGCAGCTTAATCACGAATTCGTCATCGATTCATGTTGCTGGGTGGTCAGGGGCCTATGAGGAGTTGTCGTCGACCTGTCGACGATCGTAGCATCGACCAGTGGTGGCTGGAATCATTGTGCATGTGCATAATGTATTTGGTTGTGTCAGGGATTTGGTTTGAAGAAGGGAGGGATGACTCGAAGTAGTCTTCAGGGAAGCAGGTCACTGGCTCGAGGGTTGATTCGAGTATTTGTGTTGTACCGGGTTTTTATTAAACTTAAACAAATTCTAAGTTTTTAAAATGAAAATATGGGGTTATCTCAGGGACAACTCAAAGTAAATAGGCATGTAGCTCGAGCGATGCTCGAAGTAGGTCTCGGGTTTGTCATATAAAATAGTTTTCTTGGCTTTAAAAAAAACAAAACTCAAATTTAACCCATGTTTTTAAATAATGGTTTTAATTTTAGTGTTGGATAAAAAATGTTTTAAGTAAGATATTTTTAAAGTAATTAAGTTTTAATTTATTTAATTTTGTGACATTAATTGTAAAATTAATTATTTTAATTAAGATGAAATGTTATTCTTATTAACCTTAATCTTTTGAATTAATGTGTTAATGATATTTAATTATAAAGTTTATTAAGTAAAGATTTTTATAATAATTGAATGATAAATTAAGATAAATGATTTATAATTACTTAATAATTAAAGAATAATTAATTAACGGTTAATTAATTATTAATTTAAAGTTAATTAATTTGTAATTAAGGATAGATTAATTAACATAATTAATTAAAGAATAATTAATTAATGAAAGTAATTAAGATTAATTAATAAATGATTAAACATTAATTAAGAATAATTAATTAATTTATTAGTTAAAAATTAAAGGTTAATTAAATGATAATCTGTGTAGTTAATGCCCCGCTACAACCGCGCTATATCTCATAGCGGATTTCTACCGCTACGATTTTTCCTTATAGTCCCAAAATATAGCATTTCCGCTTTAATCCCCGCTATTTCTGCTATATCCCGTTATTTCCGCTATTTCCGCTATATCTTCTTTAACAAAATGAATTGAAAAATTGCATTTATACGTTATAAAATTATGAAACTAATTTATTTGATTTAATTTTTTAATATATTTTTAGAAATGAAAATACTTTAATATTCTACCAAATTCAATTATGTTATATAATAGTTTTTCGTTTATTTAAAGTATATCCGCACATGTTTTTATTTAAAATTATTTATATATTATTTATAATTCAATTGAATGATAATTTTTCATTTAATTACCATTTATATATTTGTAAAAACATTAAGTACGAGTTTTATATGCTATTTTAGAGCCATCCGCTATATCCCGCCATATCCTCGCTGTATCCCCGCTATGACTTTTTGCACCTCCACCGCTTTGAAGCTACCGAGCGCATTAAGTACATAGATGATAATTAAGGTTAATTAATTATTAATTAAGATTAATTAATTAATCATTAAAGATTAATTACTTTATAATTGAGAATATTTAATCATTAATTAAGGTTAATTTGTGAAAATAATTATGTGATTAATTAATTATAATCACACGAATAGTTCATCTTAATTACAGATGATTGATTGTTGTTGAATGCTTTGTATTGATTGATATCTGTGATATGTGGTTGTGATACTATGTGATATGAACTGCTTTGTGCTAAACCATGACATCTGTGTGTGTGTGTGTGTGTGTGTGTATATATATATATATATATATTACTGTATAAATGTGAAAACCCCTTAGCCCGTAAAACGAAATTTGAATTTCGATGCGACAGGGAGTCATATTCCAGTTGGTTATCCAAAACCCACATCGAACCTTAATGGTGAATCATTGTGAATGATTTATCCACGTGTTTTAAATTAAACACTCACTATTCGGTTTAGCCAGGAGAGGACTTTGTGTCATATAACCCATTCCGAATAGTGATATGACGAAATGGATAGCACTTCAAGATGGTGGTGATGTTTATTAGCTTAACACCTTTCTCTGAGATGTACGAGCTCAGAGGTTATGTAGTTGATGGTTGTAAGTGATATACTCCCAATTTGGTAGTGTGGCATGCTGAGTGCCGCTAAGTGTTGTTGAGTGTTGCTGATCATTTGTTGATCAAAGCATGGCTTTTGTGTAAATCGTAGCTTTGTGGACGAGACCTCGTCGGACCTCACACCTCGGAAATGGTCGAAACAGGAAAGATGCGGCAAGAATATGAGGGTCACGCCTTTTAGGATATGTCCATTCCCTTATGAAAAAAGGTGATATCATGGTATGGAGCCCAGATACTTAACCTATGTGGTTGCTGCAAATTTATTACTTCATGGTTGTTGCTTTGTGGTTGAGGGCCCTCGGATAAAGGTCGGTAACGACCGGGGAATGGCATATTCATGTAGTAGTTATCTAATTATAGAGGTAAACCGGCCTTGTGTTGGCAGAGATCTAGTTAGGTTCTCGGGGCGTCCCTCCAGACGCGTACACATGTGGCATAGGAAGTTCCTTAGCCTGACCATTTGTTTAAAATCCAATCATCAATACGCGCCCAGTACGGTTTTAATTGTATAACCTGCCATTTACTTATGGTGGTAACCCACTGTTTAGATGGTAGCTATATTAGACATAGTACGAAATGTCTATGCTGGCTAAGATTAATATTATACTTTCGAAACATTTTCTACACTATGCACTAATATTAATATTAAATGAATTTTCTCGTAGCAAGCATATTTGACTATCATAAGGGAAAATCTCCTCCAATTGTGCGATTGCATTGTGTGTGTGCAGGGAGGCCTTATGGCAGTTTTTTTTCCAAAAGCATGAGCAGTTTTCTCTTATAAATTATTTTTGTTCAAACAACTGTTTTGTTTACTCATACCAGTCTCGTGATTGACCCAGAATTTATTGTTCCTTTCCTGAACTCTGGGTGTCTATAATTTTCCACACGGGCAGCATAGAAGCAAGTATCCGTGTTTTGGAGCTAGCTTGGATCTAGAAGTCTTTTGGTAGCTATCGTATTTTGGAAGCTTTTAGTTTGAAGTCTTGGAAATCTTTTGAAATGTTTGGAATTTGGAAGACCTTATCGAAGTATGTTAGGAACCTTTTTGAAGACTCTGTTATTCTGCTGTAGCGTTACCATTTTGTTGTTGTGTTATATATATAGTACTCTGATGTTGGTGGTCGAATGTTGTAATGAATATTGTGATGAATATTGTATCCATGTTGTATCTGCATTATGATCAATGATGATTCATTTTGTTTCTGCTGCTCTGTATTTATCTAATGTTGTTATAAGCTCCATCCGAACTGAAGTTCAACGTTTGAATCTTCGGCAGTCGAATGCAAGTGAGGTATTTGATATCGATTTTTGAACGTTGGATTTCCGGTCGTGACATTGGGCTACTTAATATTGTCGATAATTTCCTTCCTTCTAACATTTGTATGTTTATGCACTACAACAAAACAACCATATTACAACCTTTTTTTTACAACTTGCACAAATTGGCAGTTGTAATAGGTATTTTATAACAACTGTTTATATGTAGCAGTAGTAACAAATTTATTTGTTCAGCAGTTGTAATATATGTCTGTAACAACTGTTTATTTGTGTCAGTTGTAAATATTTATCTATCACAACTGTTTTTGACAGTTGTTTGCCTGCACTATAAAAAAATTACAACTTCCCTCTTTTATTTTCTTCGGCCCGCTCAATACTTTCGTGTAAACTAAAAAATTAGCCGTAAAATTTCATAAATCTAAACTAACCCTATCCCACTCTGCCATTGCTATCCACCGAAGTAAATTGCGCTTGCTAGAAACCCTCTTCTAAACCCTAACCCTTTACTCTCTGTCATTTTCTCGCCTCCGTGGCCGCATCTCCATTGCTACACACGTTCGCTCGCTTCGCCACCGTTGCTACCTGCGTTTGCTCGCCGTTGTTGTTGGTCAACTTCGACGAAGTTGTGGTATGTTGCTATCCTACGATTTTCTTGATTTTATTTGGTTCTTAGTTATTTGTTTATTGAAATTGTTGATAGTTAAATGATTCTTTACTGCTATCCTACAATAACCCAAATTTCTCAAAACTAAACATAATCATCGATTCAAATCGCTTCCAATCTAGTATGAATTTATAACAATCTCACGAGTGAAGGCTAAGCACAATAATATACTGAATAGTACTAAAAATCACATACGGCAGTTATGTTTTGAATTAGGTGCATTGTATTGTGAATTAGGTCCATGTATGGAACCCATGCATAGATCCCACTTCGCTCACTCTATGGGGTAAAGTTTATTCCAAAATTTGGGAGATGTGTAGTATTTTTTGTTTATTATAAGCCTAATTTATACCAAATCTGCGCATATTATATAGCACAATCCAGTATTCCTATATCAAAATAGCAAATAGATGGTGTGAAATTATTCCGTTTATTCTTTTAATCAATAGGGAAAATTTCTAACTATGCATTCAAAATAGTAAACGGATGGTGCGAAGTTCTGTTTATTTGTTTAATTAATCACAAATGGAACTTTCTTTATATATGTGTGTGTGTAATGCAGATTGGGGAATGCGAAGTAGCTTGGGCTGATGAAGAAGTGGGAAAACCACATGATAAGCTTTCTCTACTCCCCCCGCGTCAAACCCTCCTAGCCAATTTTTTTTACTTGTTGGCGATTTAAAGTTACCTGATTTAAAGCAATTCCTTGTGAGCAAAGGCATTCAGGTAATGACTCAAGTAATGTGTATTCTTGTATAACTTGTTTTTCCCCACCTGCTTTACTTGTCTAATGCATCTCTTTACTTAATTATGATACAAAGATTTCACATGATAAGTAAAGAAAGTTCAGCAATTTTTCCATTTCCTTAAATTATTTGTTGACATACAAGGTATTAAAAAACAAGATTCAAATCGTAGATGGTAAATTTTCAATCTTTAAATTTAAATCATAGCTTGAAAAAATTCATATTTAACATGCATACCTACTTGTATGCTCGATTTTTCTTCTTCACTGTGTTGGTTATTAAGTGATATTTAAGCGTTCGAAAGCATCAATTCTCTTTTTTATAGAGTAATTTGTACATTTGGAATTGAATTTGATGCTTCTTCTAAACCTGTAATCCGATTTTTATTCTTGTTCCATCTTTATTTTTTTTAGAAAACATATAAAATACGAGTCATAAATTCAAGTAGAAATCTTGATATTTTTTTATTCAGTATGGATTAATGCTTTTTCTCAGTCACAGTTTTAATAGAGTAACAAGAGAAAGCGATGTACTTGTATATATTAAGTTTGGTTACATCATTTTAACATGATGTGTAATTATGTTACTTCATACCATATCAATAGTATATAAATCGCAGGTCTTGCTTAACACACACACATCTTTATGTATGTATGTATGCTACATCTATACTCGCAGATGAGCTCTTTCTTCAAGTTTCAAATTTGGCATCTTTACTCACTTGTATGAGAGATGCACATAATCTCTGCTTCCAGGTTGAGCTTGCTGGGGGAATTTTGCGATGCGGTGAGCATGTCACGATCAGAAAAATCATTGATGTGTCAGCAAGGTTATTTTTTTTTATTAAAATGCTATGTTTGTTAAATTTAGTAAGCATTTATAAACAATGAATAAAATGACTAATGCGGTCCACAATTCATTGAAGTAGTTTAGTCTATTTGATTGGTCTAACAATGATTTTGAGCACAATTGCAAATATTGTGCTAGTCTTCATCGTTTTTTTTTTGCCGACAAAGGAACACATATTCATACATATGTATATAATTATACATGTGCGTAGCTTTATAAGTTTTATCGCTTTTCTTTTATGCCATCAGAATAAATAATGAATTCTGTTTGATATTTTCCATATTTTTCCAAATAGGAAGTTGAACTGTACTTTATAATATTAGTGGAATATCATTTCAATTTTCTCATGTACCCATCATCCAAACCCTAGCCCATACAAATTTTGGTATGTTCATATCAGTTCACAATACCAAACAAGCCTCATTTTTAAACTTGCTTAAACAAATTTCTTGTGTGAAAGAATTATAACTTAATACAGGAATGCTTTATTTTAGATGTGCCCTTTTTAAAATAAGACATCAATACTACCTTGTGATATATGCATCTTTGATTGGACGTCGGAAGAATTAAAAATCAAGAAAGTCCTTCAGGAAATGGCAGTATTTTAGGCCTCAAACATCATCATTGTGTTGCTTTCTATTGAAATATGGTGGATACCAAAAAGTAAAAACACTGTTAAATTAAATAAGGGAAATGATTTAATAGAGGAATAATCATTGAATTTCAGTACGGATAATTTGAATTGTTAGAACATAAATTTCCTATTAATTCATGACTAATTATCCCTCATATGGAGATAACAATTGCATCTACTGATCCAACAGTTTTAATGCATCATGTACGACTTGGAGCAACTGCTTGGAAGGTTTGTATTGATTCAGTGGTGGAGCCCGAAGCTAGTTTATATAGGCCTACTTCGGATATGTATACTATTGGACAAGCGGTTGGATGACTGTTGCTTGGCATAAGGAATTTATCTCTTTTAATTAGTATGTATATATACTCTTGCTGAAATATGTTATGGATTTAGTTGTGTTTTGTATTGAAATTATGAATTCATAAATGGTGTAAACTCGAATTGTTTTCGATTTTCTTGAATGCAAATGTTTTGTGTTGTATCAAGTAATTTGCATGATTGTGTATAATGTTAACGAAATATTGGTTTTTTTTTTTGAAAAAAGGTACTTTATTAACAAAGAAGAGCATATATTTTCATGATATGCCTCATTAAAACCTTGTAACCCCCCTAACCTAGTCGGGTACCTTACAAGGAAAAAGAGTACATATCACTTCCATATATTAACGATACAATACGGAGAAACCGGATCCAAGTTGTTGAACAGATGGAGGAGTTGAAACAAAGTTTATAATGTACTCAAAAACATCCGTAATAACAACTTGGACCGATAAAAAACTAAACAGAAAATACAAAAACAACAATAGCAATCTAAAATACATCCTTCTCAAGGAGTCAATCCAGAACCTTCTAAAAGGAAGTGTGAAACCACTTCTGTCTCGTTAGGGGAGCAAAAGACATATGCCAAGTAAAAGCACAAACGGGTCTGGAAACACAAGTGGACAAAAATCTCATCAACGGGGAGATGACCGAAGAAACCCTCTAGTGTAAAAGCAGGTCAGGGGGGATGCGGAGGAACCTGGATCCTGCTGACAATGTTCCAGTTTTCGTAGATGAGTTTCGCTTCTCTACTAACTTCTCTATCTTGGATTAAGTGTTGCGTAAGCATTTTAACATCATGATTTATCAGGGTGTTTCTAACTGATGTTGGCATTTCAATACCTCTGAAGATCCGGTTGTTTCTTTCACACCAAATGTTCCAAATCAGGGAAGTAAACGCTATGTTGATGATTTGGTTGTCTAAAGTTTGATTCTTGTTGTTGTTGCTTATGCATTCCATAATTTGGTTAATGTTGAAATTTAGATTGATGTCTAATTTCAATTTTTGCATGGTATTTTCCAGCAACTTGTTAGAATACGGGCAGTTGAAAAATAGATGGTCTCTATCTTCTATATGGCTTGCACATAAATTGCATTGTTGGTCCATGTATGTGTTCCATTTGCTAATACGGACCTTGGTTTTCAATTTGTTTTGGATGGCCAGGAGAGTACATATTGACATTTTGGGGGCACATCCCTTACCCCATATGATTTTTGTCCAGAAATATTCTAGGTACTTATTTCTTAAATGATTCCATGCTGACTTTAGTGTAAATTGTCCATTGTTACTTGGTAGCCAATTCCAATAATCTTTTTCATACTGAGGTTGAATGGTAACATTGTATATGGTTTGATGGAACTGAGTAGGGACATAATTGATGTTTTGTTTCCATTTATGGTTGGAGATCAATTCAGACACTTTTCTGTTATGTCCTCTAATCATTGACATGGTATTCCATCCTATGTCGTCTATTAATGAGGTTCCATTGATCCAAGGGTCAAACCATAGGCTTGTGTCATCCCCATTGACTATGTTTTTGTTAATGAGACCTTTGCACCACTGTCTTGCTCGAAGTAATGTTTTCCAGGTGTTTGATGCAGTAAGATCAGTGCTAGCATTCCAGAATTTTGTATTTTTACAATATTTGTTTTGCATCCATTTAGCCCATGTGGTTTCACGATTGATAAATTTCCACAAAAGATTTGAGGCCACTGCTTTAGAGATATCTTCAATTTTTCTGATGCCAAAACCACCTTCAGTTTTAGTTCTGCACACTTCTTCCCATTTCATTTGGTGAGCTTTAGATTTCCATAAAAATTTGCACATAAGCTATCAATTCTTTGCATAACTGCCAGTGGAAATGGAGAAAATTGCAGCCAGAAGTGCAATATAGGGTGGATTACAGTTTTAATTAGTTCAGCTCTACCACTAATGTTTAGAAATTTGCTGTGCCAATGATTGAATTTTTTATTAATTTGATCAATTAACCCTCCAAAGTCCCTTTTTTTCAGTTTGTTGTTTGATAAAGGAATACCAAGATAGATGATTGGCAATTTACCAATATGAATATTAAGTATGTTGGCTATCTGGTCTTTATTTGTGGCACCTTTACTAAAAAATAGAGAGGATTTGTTGGGATTTAACTCCAGACCTGTAGTGTTGCACAGATTTTGAAAACTTTGCTTGATGCAGGTAGCATTTTGAATTGTGGCTTTAGTTAATATCAAAATGTCATCTGCATAAATCAGATGAGTAATCACTGGTTCATTTTGAATAATGGGGGTTAAAATGCCTTTGTGAAATTCCATGTCCAGAATAATAGTCAAGTATTCCATAGCTATGGCAAAAAGGTAAGGTGAGAGGGGGTCACCTTGTCGTAATCCTCTTGAGCTATTAATAAAACCATGTGGTGGCCCTTCTACTAACACCGAGAAAGTGGGTGTAGTAATACATTCATATATGAGATCCACAAATCTGGGGGAAAAGTTCATTGAGATCAGCATATGATGAATAAAATCTCTATTAATTTTATCATACGCCTTATGCAGGTCAATTTTCAGACATAATTCATTGGATTTTTTCCTGTTGAACCCTCTTATCATTTCATAAGCTAGGAGTGAGTTATCTGTGATAACTCTTCCAGGAATGAAAGCATTCTGGTTATAACAATTGTAAAAATATATGTTGCAACTGTCATTGTTAGTTGTATTTCATCATTCTACAACTGCAAGCGGTAGTTGTAAAAAACTTTTACAAGTGCTAAAAGTAGTTGTAACCAGTCATTTACAACTTGCATGTTGCAGTTGTAAATAGTTTTCCGCAGTGTAAATAAGTTTTCTACAACTAGCAGTGGTAGTTGTAAAAGACCTTTTGCAAGTGCTAAAAGCAGTTGTAACTAGTTATTTACAACTAACATGTCGCAGTTGTAAAATAAGTTTCTACAACTGCTTCTACCACTGTTCTGGCCAGTTGTAAAATAATTCAGATCTATTACAACTGCGGATATAACAACTGGCGGGTGCTAGTTGTAATAGACATATTACAACTGTTTTTGGCAGTTGCAAAAAGGTATTTTTGTTGTTGTGATGATTTCTCCATTTCTTTCAATATTCAACTTTTTTACTGAATGGACGGATGATGCTTTTGGGAGTAGGGAAACAAATGTGAACGAATGTGTATTACGGTTATTACCAAAGAGGGGTCGAGGAAATTGCAACAAACTTAGATTCTTAACAGCATGGTAAGGAGAAAAACTGAAATGTAGAAATTGAACTTTCATATGTAAATCTTTTATTAAGTAGCTTCGATTATAGATAAGAAATTTATAATAAGTTATGAAATTGTGTAGATATTGAAAATCAATTCCCCTTCAATAACCAAACCTAGCAATCAAAGCAATAAATCTCAAAATTAAAATGCAATAAAATCAAATAATCAAACGCAATTAAACCATAAGACAATCAAAAGGAAATAAAAAGTAATCAATGAACAAAGAAAGTACGGAGTAAAAAAAGGAGAATTCAAAGTGAAAAGAAAGCAGAACAAAATTCATACAAACTTATGAAATTTTTGAAGGAAGTTGGAGATCTTACCTTTGAGAAATAGCTTAGGCCTTTATCACAATTTTTCCAATATTTCCTGAATAGAGAAAGTACAGAGTAAAAAAAAAAAAAAAATCAAAGTGAAAAGCAAGCAGACCAAAATTCAGACAAACCTACGAAAATGTCGAAGGAAGTTGGATATCTCCTCAATTTATATGTCAAATCCCAAAGTTGCAACTCAACCCCACAAATTGAGTTGGTGGAAGAAGAGAGAGGCACCCCGTTTCAATATCAAACCCGACCGAGTTGGAGGAAGAAGAGAGCTCGTTCCAGCCATCAATTTGCTCGATCCTCGAATTTGGATCTAAAAAGCATCGTGATTCTAATTCTAAAAACAAAAGAAAATGAAATTCTAAAAACAGAAGAAAAGGAAGAAAATTGTAAGAGGTCGTTAACTCCATTTTTTTAGTGGGGAAGAAAAGGTTTAGCAGAAGTTTGAAGAATAGTAGGAAAAAAGAAAGTTGGCAGAGACGGCTGACTATATCGTGTAGTTTTTAGTGGGGAACGGAACATGGTAGGAGAATTGAGGCATATGCCCTTGGATTTTTTCTACTGTATTCTTTTGCGACAACGTTAGGGACTAATTGGGAAGTTAAAAAAAGCTTCACCATCCTAAGGTATTTGCATTATTAGCAGAGGTAAGCAAAATTTAATGTTTATTGTAAATACTGATCACTTATTACACCACACATTTCGATACCCATATGCAACATAATATGTAAAAAAAAATTAACTATATCAAACAATTAAAAAAGTTCAAACATAACGTCAGTTTTTTCAATTGGTGAATTTTTTTCGTTTAGTTTGGGTTTTAATTTTATACTGTAGTTTCAATCACTAGAAACGAATGTACTAAAAATTTAAAAAAAAATTAATATCAACCTACCGCGATATTTGCATGCAATTCGAAGTTAAAGTATGATAATTTATGAATCGGCTGAAAAGAATGGAAATGAAAAAATAAATAAATAGTAATACATAACGTAGATGTTAAAAAATTATAAATAAATAGTTTCGACAAGCCAAAAAACGCTAATTTATTTAAGGTAAATAAAACAAACAAAATCTGCAATGCATACGTAGAAAATCAATATATTACATAATTAAGAAAAGTTGGACAAAATCTTCTAATATTTTTATAACAACTTATTTCAATACATGTTTTATGTGTGTGTGTGTGTGTGTGTGTGTGTGTTAATAATGCTAAAATCATTAGTTGATAATCCAAACACAACACAAACTTCAATTTTATTACAATGAAATATTTTCTTCTCGACCAAACTCTTATAAATATATTTACATTGTCAAATTGACTATTTTTGATATGTTTTTAGTACTTGCACACGTGGGCATTTATTATTTTTTTCGTTTGTGTATAAATATAAGACATAAAATAAGATGATTAAGTGTGTTATGTATGACAATTACATCGAAGAATAATTAATTTTAACTTTGAGGGATAATATTGTCAAAGTGGTAATTTATATTCGCGGAACAAATTTCTAATTAGAATGTAAACAAATAATATTTTAAGTATTCAACAATCAGCATTTAGCATTTTAAACAAATGATGCCTAAGATTTTAAAGCAAGTGCTTGTTCAGAGGAGGAGGAGAAGAAAATTGAATAGAACGTATAGTTCTATCTCTATCAAGGAGGGATATTAATACCCTAGTTGGTGCTAATGGGTTGTTAGGTCTAACAAGCTTGTTTACACTTAATTTATTCTTTTAATTGTAACTTTATAGCATTACATCATTTTATGAAATCATGGTCATTCTTCAAATCCATCCATCCATATCATGTATGAAGAACATGTATGAACAATAGAACATAAGCACACTAACCAATCATGTATCTTCAATTATAAATCAAAATCGTTTATTGAAGAATGACCATGATTTCTTCAAAATTGAATGTACTCAGAACATCTACGCAGAAAAGTTAATGCTTCTGTTTCTCGGGCTGCATTAATAGGTATAAACTTTATTACCTTAATAATTCATTTTAAATTTGCTAGTGATGTTATTTACCTCATGTATTACTTTTTTACTTCATTTTAATAATATGCAATATTGGACTTTGTTGTTGATACTGAAAAAATATAATAACATCCTTTTTTATTAAATTCTTTTGAATAAACTCTTGAAAACAAGATTCTTTTGATAAAACATTAAAAAATTCATCTTTCATACATCAAAAGTGCTACTGAACAAATACTTTGAAAATTACCATATAGACAAGTTTATTTTGGTAGTACAGAAAAATCGCATTATTCACTATAAGATACCACATTTTGATGCATACTCAGTGACGTTATTTTGCAATTTGTTTTCCATTAAAAATTAGTCATTCAACATCGTAATAAATGTTTTAATTTATGCTATACCACTACCAAATATTATAATGTTGTTTTATAGATTCATGTATAACCCAAGTCTCTTTTTCATACCAAATTTACATTACAACAACAACAAAGCCATTTTTCCCAAACAAGTTGGGGTCGGCTAGAGATGGAACCCGACCAAATTTACATTAAAAAATGAAAAAAATTGAAATCAACATTGAAAAGTTATATTAAATTTAACAAATTACGATTCAACATAGAATTTTATGAAAACCAACAATTTAAATAGTCGATCTTAATTAGAGAAAATAAAGATGATAAATCGCTAGAAATAACAAATAAATTGTTAAAGGATTTACTTCGGGATATAGTGTTAAGAATTTTAAAGTGTGATTCTAAAGTTTTTAGTTTAATTTGAAGGCATCAACTAACAATTTTCAATGTAAATATAAATTTTAATCAATAATTAAATCAATGTAAAATTTAATAAAATAATAGTGATAATCATATACGAGTGGTTTGATATTTATACAAATATGGAGCATGACTACTTTAGTCTCATTAGTGTAATATAGAAAATATACAAAATTTACAAAAGTGAACAAAATAACATGTGCTATAACGTAAAATAGCTTATAGCGTAAGTCTTGTGCTATTTGCTATCGACTACCTTGGTTCTAAAGAACTTGTATTCTAATTAAAAATGAAGCGCAATTCGAAAAATAGTATAAATGAACTATATAGTTATCAGAGTTTTAAATCCACTCATTTCAGCCGAGATATGAACCCGAGATCTTCTCCAAGGGTGGACTTTCATCGGGTGTAAGAACCGGTCGGTCCCTTTTGGGATTATGTGATTTCTCTTTACAGAAATTGGTATTTTACAAAAGTAAAAATTGCATCAACCAAATGGGAGTCAAACCCATGACCTTCTAATCCAGTCAAACGCGCCAATCCACTGCACCATGAAATCTCTTGACTTGTTATGCTCGACTCGCTTTTGAATACAACGTTTAAAATAGAACACACATTTACCTTGGTTGGGTAAACTTTTTATTACGTTTATTTATAAAACCTTGCATGGTGCTTGTTAACTTCTCGACCATTTAACAACTCTATAGATCATTGTTAAATAAAACAGTATACCAACGTATAATAAAATAATAATAGATTTAATAAAAAACAACTAGCTCAGCTAGTTAGTTGTATGATGCTTTACACATAAACTATAAAGGTTATGAGTTTGCACCCCTGTGATATCATTAAAATGAACATTCCACTTGAATAAAGCACCACTCTTACTATAAAAAAACAATTAAAACGAAAATTTATTACAACTATTTTTATGATGCAACAAATGTTTTGAAGATATTTTGTACAATATATTCATTACACATGCTAATGCACTATTTGACAGAATCATTTAACAAAAGTAAAAAATAGTATTAACCATGGTGGAGTCCAACCAGTGATCATTCGAAATCAGATGCGCTAATCCGTTACAAATATAGTGATGAATTCGAATCCAAATCATGACAAATGTTAGTAATTTTTTCAACTGGATTTTTAGTAATAAATAAATGAGGTTATGAATTTCAATGCTAACCCTAACAAAAATTTTTATTTCTTTGTATTTTTATTATACGTACATTGTATGCTACAAAGACTCGTATTCTAGTTTAAAATAAAGTGTAATTTTTAAGAAAGTTCGATTGAACCAAACAGTTGTGAAGCTATCACAGTTACCATTAAAGACGTATATATTGTTCTTAAGAATATATACATTCTACGACGGACCTTCATTGGTGGTAAGAACTAGCCAGTTCCCCTTTGGGATCATGTGATTTCTTTTTACTCAGATTGATTTTGCATGTGTTTTTTTCCTTGGAATTTGTATCTTCTGTAGGAACAAGAGATGTGTACTTGGGGAAGAAAGGTAACATCATACGATAGTTAAGTTAGCAATTTTCTTAAGTTCCTCTTTTTATTTGTGTAATTTGTTAGTACTTTTTTCCATATAAGAGATCTCTAGTACTTTATTTGTGTAATTTGTTAGTACAAACATATGAAAAAGGCAAAAGTACTAACAAATCACACAAATTTCATATGATTCCATTCTTCGTTTATTTTACTATGATCGTAAAATTTATATGTTGTTTTACAACATATAAAACATGTATATATTTATCCACTTGATGGGCAAAAGTACTATGATCGTAAAAAAATTATGATCACAAAGTACTATGATCGTAAAATTTCAAGTTGCCCATCTTCTTTATATGTTGTACTAACAAATTATACAAATATAAGACATCTCTTGATTGTAGGATCATGAAATTAATTTTTGACTATCTTTCCTTGAGTTTCTGGCTATATTTTCTGGTGTTAAAACATATTTGTCCACTTGATGTAATTTTTGGATCTGACCATGTATATATAAATGCATTGCACGCGCCAAAGTACCGACAAAATAGTTATTTAGCAAAAGTAAAATCTGTATCAACAAAGTATAATGTTTTTCCGGATTGAAAATTTTAATACATAAATGAGTACACAAATTGGAGTCGCAACCCCAATAAAAAATCCAGTTCCTTTTTCTTTATATTTTATACCCACATGCGTTTCATGTTACAAAGAACTCGTGTTTGTGATTAAAGATGATGGGCAACTTGAAATTTTACGATCATATCGGAAAATCGTGAAGATATTACAATTACTATTAAACATGTATTTTCTATTCTTAAGAAATTTTGTATATATCAATGGTTGCACACGCTAAAGTATAGTTGGAAAAATTATTTAACGAAAATAAAAAATTGCGTCGACCACATTGCGAGTCAAAACGACAACCTTCAGATCCAAAATCAGACGTGCTAATCAACTGCTCTATGTGGTCTCTTGACAACTTATGCTCAACTCACTTTTGAACTTTAAAATAAATCAAGCATGTTTAATCTTGGATGGAAAAACTTTTGGTTACGTTATTTCTGTCATTTAATAACTCTTCGATCATCGTTGAATAAAATATTATATTTCCAAAATAATAATAAAATAACAGGCCATAAGTTACGGTCATTACACATTACAAATATTTTTAAAGATGTATCTATTATTATCAAGAACCACTAGCTAAGTAACAAATGGTACGACGCTTTAGACTAGGATTCTAAAAGTTATGCGTTGGAACCTTCGAGACATCAAAATGAGTGATCTGCTTGAATAATATACCATTCTTATTGTAAAAAAAAGATGTATATATTATTCTTAAGAAATTTTGTAGTTAAAAGAATTATTTAACAAAAGTAAAAAATGTGTCAATCATAGTGGGAGTCAAACTCACGACCTTCTAATTCGAAGTCAGCTACTCTAATCTATTGCAAATGAGGTTAGAAGTTCAAATACCACTAATGATAAAATGTAAGAACTTTCAGTTGAAAATTTTAGTGCATAAATTCGTCATAAATTTGAATCTCAACACCAACAAAAAAAATTACTTCTTTTATCGTTGTATTTGTATTGTATACATATGTTCATTGGATGTTCCAAAGAATTTGTGAATGTATTACAACAATGATTAAAGAAAATGTGTATATATTGTACTTAAAAAAATCTTGTATACACAAGTGAATTGCATATGCCAAAGTACTATAGATAATTGCAAAAAGTAAAAATTATATCAACCACAATGGAAGTCAAACCCACAACCTTCCAATCAAAAGTTAGTAGCACTAATCCACTGCACTATGCAATCTCTTAGAAAAGTTATGCTCATCTCACTTTAGAACATGACATTTAAAATGAAACAAACACATTTTACCTTAGGCTGATAAATTTATCATTATGTTTATTTATTAATGCCCTTAATGTTTAGCGACTTTTCAACCATTTAACAGCTTTATCGACCGTTGTTGAATAATTTACTATATTACTTTTAGATAATATTATAATTTCAAAGTAACAATAAAATAATAGGTTATAAGTAAAAGTCATTACATATTACAACTATTTTTAAAGATGCATCTATGGTTCTTAAGTAATTTTGTACACATATTCATTTTACATGCTAAAATACTAGATGGAATAATTATAAGACAAAAGTAAGAATAATATCGATCACAATGGAAGTCCAACCCTCAACCTTTGATCATAAATCATGTGCGCTGCAAACGAAGTTACGAGTTCGAATTCAATTCATGACAAAAGTTAGTAATTTTTTTCAATTGAAAATTTTAGTGCATAAATGAGGTCATGCGTGTTCGAATTCCAAACCCAACACAAGATTTAATTCTTTGTGTTTTTATACACATGTGCTTCGCATGTTCCAAAGAACTTGTACTCTAATTAGAAGTGAAACTCAATTTGAAAAAGTACGGTCGGATCAAGACATTATAAAGGTATTGCAATTATTACTAAAAATGTCTATTGTTCTTAAGAATGTATACATACAAGTGCAGACATACAATGGGGCGAGTGTCCACCTTAGGATTTCGTAAATTGTTATATAAAGATTGATTTTGCTTTAATAAATGAAGTTTATTCTCCGGAGAATGATCCTCGTTGGAACTTTTGTTTTAACAGAACTTTAATTGGTACTACCCTTAGGCAACTCTCCTTGCTTTATGCCAGATTAAATCTTTATAATATTGATGTCGATAATGACCTTATTAGTTGGGAATGGGATAAGTGTAAGAAATATACTTCAAAATCTTTCTATAGTTTTACTAATTTTTTTGGGTACTATTAATAACTCTTTTAAATATATGTGGAAATCTAATGCTCCTCCTAAATCCAAAATTCACATGTGGTTAATTCTTCATGGTAAACTCAATACAATTGAACTTTTAAAGAGAAAAAACATTCATATTGATAATAAATGTTATTTTTGCAATCTACATCTTGAGGACATAAATCATATTTATTATGAGTGTTTGGACACCAATTACATCCTAATTAATACTCTTAAATTTTTTAACTTTAATATAACAACTTCTATTTCGGATTGTGAATTCTACTGGAAAAATTATAGATTCAAATTCAAAAGAAATATTACATTTTTACTAGATACTTTATTCGTTATTATTAGTTGGTTTATTTGGTTTGAGAGAAATCAAAGAATTTTTCATAACAACAATACTCATCTTAACAAATTGATTTTTTCAATTTCCACATTTTGTCTTAAATGGATTTCTAATCCCAAATATAAACTAGCTAATAATATCCTCTTCAAACGGTATCTTAACAAGCTTAGTTATAATATTAATCTTTTTAAACTTAACAATATCTTTTATTGTTATAACAATAGTATTATTAATTTTATTCATAACTTATATGATAATCTCACTTTAAATCATAGCTTGCTTATGATTCAAGGCATATAAGTCTGGTCTGTCTCACTCTTTGTTCTTGTTTCCGTTTGTTTTTTGGTCTCAGTTTATTCTTTTCTTTTGTATTTCTTCCTATTAAATTGTTTTAGGTTTTTTTCCTTTTAAATCCATATGTATGTATATTTTTTTATTAAATATACATATATATGTATCATTCTAATTTTTCCTCTAGTCTTGTTCCAGTTACAGGTTTTGGGAGATAGGATACCGGATTCTTTTCGCAGGTTTCTCTTGGTGTCAGATTGCTGGATTTCAGATCATAGAGAGGTCATCATAGCAGAGTTTTCTTCATCCTGGACGTCTTGCATTTTTTTTCCTCCGATATAGGATTTCGCTATCTTCTCTTTAGAGTGCTCTTTCAGGATGTCCCTCTCTTCTGTTTGGCTCTGCTCCTTTATTCTGAGACTTCGGAGCGTTCTCTCTATTCAGCAGATACTCTTCTGAGCAGATGTTTTTTCTCTTCTTCTGTCTAGGACTTTTGGGGCTCTTTTTATTTATTTTTAGGCTTTTGGTACCTCTAGCATCTTAATATCGGGTGATTGACCATGCCGGTGCTTGACATTAAGGTGTGACGGGTGGGGGACTTGCCGGATCTCGCCTTAGGATTTCTTGAGTTTTTTGCTTCTTGTATTTTAGTTCATGTTACCTGCCAGGCATGTTGGCAGCTCCTTATGTTCGTGTTATATATATATTCACATGTGTGCTCTCCTCTATGCGTAGAGGATCACACATTTTTCTCAAAAAAATGAATGATTTTGCTTGTGTATCTTTTGGGGAAGAAGAGATGTATAGATTTAGGAAAAAATGTAGCATAATACGATAGATAGGTTGGCATTTATCGTATGAATTCAATCTTTATTTGTTTAGTTTTTTTGTGCTTTGCTTTTTTCATATCGGAGATCTGTAGTTGTTTTAGTATTTTGCATGTTCGTATGAGTCCATTCCTCATTTGTTTTATATTTATACTGTTGACTTATGTAAAGTTTTTTTAATGTGTAGTCACTTTTAGTTTTTAAAGAATTATTTGTGTTTGCTTTCTTAACTTGGATCCATGCATTTTCAAATTCATATAATGTCAAACTTCAAAATCGATTTTCAAAATTTCAAATATGTGCAATGGTTTGGAATTGATTAACGAGTTTTAATAACAGAAATTATTAAGATGAAAACTACATATAAATTACCAAAAGTTGAAGCTTTTTCCACATAATTCTTGTGCACTCGGAACATTTGAATAACAAATTTATTTTTGGGCATGTACAAAAAATAATATATGAATAAGATTGATTACGGGACCATGCAATTTAATTTTGAATTAAGTTTTTAGCTGTGAGTTTTTGTATTAAAAATATATATATTTTCCCCCTCGATGTAATTTCTAGATCCGCCCATGTATACATAAATGCTTTGTACGCGCTGCTGAAGTACTAGTTGAAAATTGAAATTATTATTTTAATAAAGTGAGAATTGTATAATAAAAATAAAAATTATGTCAACAAAAGTTAATATTTTTCCCAGCCGAAAATTATAATACATGAATGACATCGCGAATTCGAATCTCAGTTCCAACAAAAAATTCAATTCCTTTCATAGTAGTTAAGGCGCAAAAAAGCGCAAGCCTCGGGCCTTCGGCTTTTTTGAGCCTTGGGTCTTTTTGCGTGTCTTTTTTACAAGTTTGATATACTATTTTACTAACACAAATTAAAAGTTAAACCACATTTTATAATTCATTCAACTATTTAAATATTTTATTATCTAAATTTTAAATTTTAACCAATTTTGCAATTCATTTAACCATTAAAATTGTTTATTTAACTATTTTGCAAACTAAAATGTGAATTTTGCAAAAAGACGCACTCAAACTGCAAAAAGGCGCACAGCGTGTGCATGAGCCTTTTTGAGCCTAGGCGTGCGCCTTGGTAACTATGATTCCTTTTCCGTATTGTTTTTATACGCACATGGATCGCTTGTAACAAAGCAATCATATTTGTAATTAAAAAGAAAGGCAATTCAGAAGATTTACGACTGAATAAAAAAAATTGTAAATATACCATGATTGTTATTAAAAAATTATTCCTTGTTCTTAAGAAATTTTGAATGTACATATTTGTTGTACGTGCATAAGCATAATTGAAAGAATCATACAAACAAAAGTAAAAATTGCATCAACCACAATAGGAGTCAAACCCACGACCTTATGATCCGAATCAAACACGCTAATCCACTGTGTTATGAGGTCTCTTGACAAGTTATGCTCGACTAAGGCTATCACTTAATATGAAATATGTCTGCATATATCCTGGAAAACGAATAAGAATGTGGATATGAAGGTATTCGTATTCAAAAATTATTCGTTCGATTTTAACTAGGATGATTATTAATTGAGTGTATTTCAATATAATCAATGATAGATGTTTACTGTTTTATCTGGATAATAACTTATATCATATGAATAGAAATGCATATTCACCGCTTAACACTAATTTTTATTGTCATATTATTTTAGTTTGTGTACTTCTATAATAATTACGATTGAAGCATATTTATGTTAAAATAAAATTTACATGTCTTTAGATTTATCATTTAATGCCGGATAAGACAATAATTGATATTCATTCGCAATCCGCAAATACAAATATCAAATATCTAAAAATGATTTTGGATACGGATGCAGATATAATTCTATCTGCATCCGAAAATACCCGTTGACAATTCTATGCTCAACTTGAGTTCGAAAGCAATGACTAAACAAAACAAGCATATTTTATCTTGGGCGGATAAATTTTTGGTTATGTTTATTTATAAATATCCTTCATATTTATCAAATTGTCGGCTATTTAATAGCTCCATCGATCATTGTTGAATTTAATAATATATTAACTTGTAAAATAAATATTATATTTCCAAAAGGAGAAAATTTTGATATAAGCTTCAAACAAATAAAAAAACTTATTACAGTAATGGCTTCCTTAAAAACTAATTGTAGAATAGACATAGTTTTGTATAGATTGCGCAAGCTTTAATTTGAAAATGTAGCTTGCACAATTTCAAATTGCACAAGCTTTTTTTTTTAAATTCTACTTGCAGATTTTTGGATTACACACGTAGATTTTTGGGTTTATGAAAGCCAAATTGCTTTTTTCCTGTCATCTCTTCATTCTTCTTTCTTTACACTAAATCCAACCAAAATTTTAATTTCTTCCAATCTTAATTTTTTTTACCATAAGCAAATATTTTTTCGAAATAAAAGTAGTTTTGGTTGAAGATTCTCTAAAGATACACCATCTTCTTTTCAAATCAAGGTATTCAATTACAAATTTTGATGTTAGGAGTTTTCCCAAAATATTACTTGGTTGAGTTAGAGTATATAAATTTGTTAAATTTAGTTGTATGTAAGTTATAACTATTATTTTTGCTACTAATACTGGTATATGAAAGTTCATTTGATCTTGTAGATAACGTTAATGGTTTCAATTATATTTTACTACAATGGGGAATTATTGGTTGATGAAGACGATAAACCTATACATATTGATGGTAAACGAAAAAGATTGAAAATAAAAAATATTATGGTTTTAGAGAGTTTAAACAACATGTGTTTGAAGTGACAAGAATCAATTCTCTTGAGTATGATTTAAAAGTAGTAGTGCAATAGGTTAGGGATGATGGTTTATCAACTATTGATGTAGAAGATAACGATGGTATTAATTTCATGTTTTCGGATGGAATGAAAATGATAGAAATTTTGTTACGTAAACATAACTTGTTAATGTTGTAGAAACACAACTTTCCACGCCATCAATGGTAGAGCTAATATCTTTAACATAATTTCAAGAAATAGAATGTTCAACACTTCCTTCTTGTATAACATCTCATTGTGGTGGAGAGTTTAAAAATTATTAAATAGATGTAGTGAAATTATTGGAGGATCATCCAGTCAAGCATAAGATTCGTATTTTTATTTTGAATTACCTACGTACACTTTATTCTTATCAATAATTTTGTTATTTATAGTTTCACGATGAATAAATTGGAAGAAGCATCAAATACTCGTATGAATATTGATGATTACATCGAGAATGTAAACAATATCGAAGTGCAATTGGATAGTATGCAAGTTGCATATGCAGATGATATAAATATAACTTGGGTTGATAACATAAAAGTTAACAATAAAGCAATCATATATGACGATAATCAACCGATTGATGATCTAAATGCTAGTGAAGATATAATCATATATGAAATTTGTTAGCCGATGATCTATGCATTGCAAAAACGATGGAAAATCCATTATGGATAACTTTCAGTTAGAAGTGAAAGCGTTCAGAAGACAATCCGCTGAAAAAGAACCTCGGATTGGATTAATTTTTGAAACTAAAGAGAAACCTATTAAACAATTATGTGAATTGACGATTATATGATTAGTTTCTTTTCAAGTAGTGATATCGTGTGCAAATCAATATAAGTTTTGAAGTGATATGAATGAAAAATGTTCTTGGAGAGTTCATGCCAGTTCATGAGAAAATACCAAAGAGAAAATCCTAAATTGGTGGAAAATAAAAACATATGGAGGGTATCACACTTGTTTAAACGAAACCATGAACTCAAACAATTGACAAACAACATCAAAAATAATATGTAGCAAAATACTTCTCTTAGTCAAGCAGGAACAGTTCAAGAGACAATGTCGAATGTGTTTCATATCAAAGATTATTCTCGAGCTTGATAAGGACTACAAATGGTGCTTGGAATAATTTATAGAGATTGGAAACCATCGTATGCAGAATTACTAAAATATCTTAGAGCAGTACAAAGCAGCAATCCTGGAATTGTATATGATGTTATTCACACCTTTGGTATTCTTTATGGTGCTTATTGGGCTTTTGGACTGTCAGTTGAAGATTTCGCTCAATGTTGTCTTGTACTTCTATTTGTGACACTCATTTGTATGGAAAATATCTAGGTACTTGTAGCAATCGGTGTAGACGCAAATCAAGGTCCTTTTCTATTAGCTTCTGCTATTGTGTAGATAGAGTCGTGACATACATGAAGTTGGTTTGTTCGTTGTATGTGGAATTATATTCTGTTATGTAATAGATACACTACATTTATCTTAGACTATATGAAAGAGATTCCATTTGCGCTTAAAGACCCATAGAATATCATCATCGCAATTGTATTCGACATATCAAGGCAAATTTTAAGAAAGATAGTTTCAGTTCGGATGAGCTTTTTAAAACTTGCTGCAACATGGGCTACTGCGTTGGAGATTGTAAAATGTAATGAATTGATAAAACAATTGATGGCGATAAATCCATAAAATGATGCATGGATTAATAACAGTTTAAAAGATCAAGAATCAAATTGGACAATTCGTCGTGATGAAGTAAGATTCAATATTATGATAACAAATATATCTGAAAGCTTTAATGGTATGTTGAAAGAAACAAGGTATTTACCCATTAGATCATTGGTTGCATAAACTTTTCATCACTTTACCTTTACTTCTACGAATGTCGTACTCAAAGAGAGGAATGATGCCCCTATTGACATCGAAGTGGGAAACATTAATAAAAAGTAGAATGAAAGAAAGACATTTGTTTATAGGGAGTAGAACAGAATGATAGATGAAAGATGTACAAATGCTTGATTGTATGGTAAATATCGAGGATGATACTACCAAGTGTTCGTAGTCACTTAATAATGCAGTAGAAGTGGAGTATGTACTTGAACAATATGATCAAGTCTTATACTCAATAACTCCACACTTTTATTTAGCAGAGTGCTACAATCATTCGAGTTTTTATCTATTTGAAAAATAGGATAAGGAATGTGTTGAGTAAATCCAGATTGTCTTATCACTCGATCTAGAACATTATTTTCAAAATTGAAAAATAGTATCGACCGGTACTTAAAAACTCAAACTGGAAAGAGAAAATACAGAATAAGACCTTCAAATGCATGAAGCGACAAATACAATTTCCAACTTTTGGCATCGTTCACTAGTAAATCTAACTCATTATGATAAAACCGCACATTTTTAGAAGTTTCACGCTAATTTCTAGTATAATTCCACCTGCAACCATATTAAAGATTACAATCCAAAATTGTCGTGATCTTTATACCAGGATATCCAACGGTTAAATGAGACCAAAACCATAACTGTAGGAACGTCATACGGCCATCTAATAATTTTATTTCTTGTAGCACAACATTTGTTAACTCACTATATAAATAGTAGAGTACCGCACTATCTCATGAATACTGACCACATTGTACTAAATCGGTCAAAAATGGAAAAGTTTCAAGTTATGTCGACCTGAAAATTATCCATAAAAGCCGAGAGTTTAAGAAGTACAAGATTACGGTATGACTACGAAAAAGTATGTCAATATCCGTTGCATTTTCTCCAAGTGGATCTTGAAATTCTTTTCTAAATCAACTCATACTGACCTCACTTTTAAATCTTATAGCATTTTCAGGAGAAAATATAACAAGTAACTCATGAAACAATGTAAAATAATCATACTTCAAATTATCAAGATAAATTAGGAAACCATCTGTGGTTAAGCCTAACAAATACTAAATGTCGTATAAAGTTATAGCCATTACTCCTACTATAAAATGAAAAGTATTTTTCTTCGTCTTCAACGATCATACAATGTCGTAATAAGATGATGATGTAATCTAATATATCCAACTTGCGTTGCTTTCCAAAATGGGGTAATTTAAAAAAAAAATCCATTCGACGATTTTTATAATCTATTTCTTTAATCTTGCTTAAACGGTATATTTGTTGAACCATTTGAACCGGTTTATATAACCAATAAAATCGACATTTATAATATATTTTCTTTAAACAACAATGTATAAAATGAACACAAATACCTCCATAAGCAATTCATTTTCAATACTATGTTCGTGTTGAAGATAAATGACACTTCCATCAATGGTTTTGGACGGCGGTTGTAGATGAATAATGAACTTGGTACATAGTCATTAGTTGCCAAAATCAACCCAATTATTTACTACATAAATTAAAACTAGGGTTTCCATTTTCATTTACCTAGCTAATAACATATCAAATCATATCAATCGATCTCAAACAATACCATTGACATAGTTAAATATGAAAATAATACTTATATTAAACATTAGGGTTCAAAATCAAAAAAATTTACCTCTACTTTTTGAAGTTGACGAGCCTTCTATTTTGAGAACAAGAAATAAACTAATTACGAGAATTTGCAATTTTGGGATTGTTTGAAATGAGGGATTGAGAAAGAGAAATGAGGTAGAATGATTCAAAAATTGAAGAAAATGAATGAAATGGAGAAGAAACAAACTGTCTGGTTTTCATAAACCCGAACAACTACTTGTGCAATCCAAAATTGCGCTAGTAGAATTTAAAAAGAAAATAACAGCCTGCACAATTTACAATTTAAAATTGTGCAAGCTATATTTTCATACTAAAGCTTGCGCAATTTCAAATTGCGCGAGCTATATAAACCTAGATTTATTTTTTCAGTTAGCTTTTAAGGGTGTTTATTATTAGAATATGTTCTTTGGTAAAGCTTATATTAAAAATTTGTCCTTTCAAAATGATAATAAAATAGTAGGTTGTAAGTCAATATCCTTACACATTACAATTGTTTTTGAAGATGTATCTGTTGTTCTTAAGAAGTTCAAATCCCAGTCATGACAAAAAAAATTCTTTTATCAGCATTTTCTCCGGTAGAAAATTTTAGTATGAATGAGGTCACAAATTGAATCCCAACTCCAATAGAAAAATTCATTTTTTCCTTTGTATTTTTATACAAATGTACATTGCATGTTCGAAGGAATTTGTGTTCTAATTAAAAAAGAAGGGCAATTTTGGTAAGTATGACCGAACTAAAAAATTGTGAAGGTATTACAATTATTAATAGAAAATTGTATCTATTGTTCGTAAGAAACCTTGTATACATAAATGCATTGCACATGCCAAAGCACTAGTTGAAATAATAATTTAACAGATATTAAAATTGTCTCAACCATCATGGAAGTAGAAGTTAGATGCGCTGATCCACTATGTTATGCTGTCTCTTCGCAAGTTATGCTCGACTCACTTTCAAACGTAAGGTTTAAATAAGATAAATAAGTTAAATAAGATAAGCACATTTTATCTTAGGCTGTTAATTTTTTTTTACATTTATAAATATTCTTATGTAATGCCGATGGACTTTTCAACCATTTAACAACTCCGTCAATCATTATTGAATAAAATAATGTATTAACTTATAAATAATATTATATTTCCAAAATAATAATAAAATGACAGGTTTTACATAGTACAACTACATTAAAAAACATATTTATTGTTCTTAAGAGATTTTGTATACATCTATGCATGGCACGTGCTAAACTATTGGTCGAAAGAATTATTTAACAAAAATAAAAATAACATTGACCACTACGAGAGTCGTACCCACGACCTTCTAATTTGAAATATGTGCGAATCCATTGCAAATGAGGTTACGAGTTCGAATCCAAATCATGAAGTTAGTATGTTTTTTCTATTAATTTTTTAATACATAAATGAGGTCATAAATTTAAGTCATAACCTTAACAAACTTGATTTATTTTATTTTTATACACACGTCCATCACATGCTCCAAAGAACTCATATCTTCAACAGTAGTTGTAATAGCTTTGATGGCACACTTTTTTTGTATCAACGTGAACTAAAAAAAACGGCCCTCTGTATTATTAAATCTTCATCACTTGAAAATAGAATCTAACATTAAAATTCTTTTACAAATTCAAACGCCCCTAAAAGTTGGATATAACAAATAAACATACTTTACAAATTCAAAATGCTTCTAAAAATAGGATCTAAAATTAAACTTTCTTTACAAAGTCAAAATACTTTTGTACGATTATACAAATCTTAATATCACTTGAAAAAAAAATTGAATGATTTAAACATATACAATTTATAAGGCAAACAATTCACGCGCGAAGCGCATGCCGTGACACTTTTAATAAAAAGTGAAGTGCAGTTTGAGAAAAGTTCAATGGAACCAAAAAGTAGCGAAGGTATTAAAATTATTATTAAGGCACATTTTTGTTTTTAAGAATGTATACACAAGTGCTGACCTCAATTGGGCCGGGATAAGGCAATTGCCCCGATGGGAATGTTTCACGGAGACCGATTTTGCATGCTTTTTTTTCTCCCAGAATTATATCTTTTGGGAGAGAGATATGTACTATTGTAGTTTGGGGGAACAAAGCTAACATCTTACGATAATCATAATAAGTTAGCCTTTTCATATAAGTCCAATATTTGCAAAGTTTTTAGTACTTGCCTTTTTCATATAAAAGAGATGTATTTTCCCCCTTGGTGTAACTTTTTGCATAGTTTTTTTCTTGTAAGTTTTTGCTATAACTTTTGGTGTTAAAAATATGTTTTCACCTTTGATATAGATATGGCCATGTATACATAAATGCACCGCACATGCTGAAGTATTAGGTGTAATAATTATTTAACAAACGTAAACATTATTGATTAAAGTAAATATTTTTCTGATTTGAAAATATCAATATATAAATAAGGTCATAAATTCGAATCTCTGCCCTAATTAAAAATTCAACTCCTTTTTCTTTATATTTTCATATGCACATGCACCTTGTATTTACGATTAAAAATGAAGGCAAACTTTAAAATTTTATGTTCTTTAGAAATTTTGTGTATACAAATATGGTTGAAAAATTATTTACCAAAAGTAATGACCACAGTGGGAGTCAAACCCACGTCCTTCTGATCCGAAGTCAGATGCGCTAGTCCACTGCGCTATGCGGCCATTGATAAGTTATACTCGACTCACTTTTGAAAACCAGCGTTTAAAATAAAACAAGCATATTTTATCTTAGGGATATAAAATTTTTGGTCACATTTATTTATAAATCTCTTGCTTAAGGTTGATCGTTTCGTCATCCATTTAAAAGCCCTATCAGTCATCTTTTAATAATATAGTATATTAACCAAGTTTTCAAATCTTGGACTTCAGATGAAGTCTTAGATTGACAACTTGGTTTGTATCTTGGGTTGAGACTTTAAGATCTCGAATAAGATGAGTTTGTAATAACTAAAATTCATATTTGAAATCTCATCTCGGCCAAGTGCAAAAAGTGAATCTCAAGCGAGATGAAGGAGGTCTAAAACTCTGATATTAACCTACTTTTAAAATAATATTATATTTCCAAAATAATAAGAAATCAAACTATAAGTTAGGATCGTTACTAAGTACAACCAATTTTAAAGATATATTTATTAATTTAAGAAATTTTGCGCACGTATATGCATTGCAAATGCTAAAGTATTAGTTGAAAGAATAATTTAACAGAAGTACAAGTTGTATCGACCATAGTGGGAGTCGAACCCATGACCTTCAGATTCAAAGTTAGGTTCGCTAATCAATTGCAAATGAGGTAACAAGCTCGAGTTTCAATCACTACAAATGTTAGTATTTTTACAATTGAAAATTTTAGTAATAAATGAGGTCATGAGTTCGAATTCCAATCCCAACAAAATATTTAGTTTTTTCTTTGTACTTTTATACATATGTGCATTGCATGTTATAACATCTCCCATTCCGAAATCTAAAGATGGAACTTTATTATGCTGTAGCCACTTTGCAATTATTTTTGACGACAAAATGAAATCAGTATGTAATTCAACTATTTAAACAAGCGGAGCATCTAATGGGAATTCATAACACAACCGGTCTTTTACATTTTTTTCCATAAATCTCAAATCGGGCCCACGTAGGGGTTAAATATGAATCATTACATAATAACATCAAAGATCTGACATATGTAGATGTCGAAGCCTTGTAGTTACTGAACTTAACCGATATTACATTACACGGCGGAATTAAAGCTACTACAATAGATAATAACAATAAGGTCTCCTGTCCGTTTTCGCCTTTAGCAAAATCTCAGTAGATGTCCTGCCTTTGAGTAATATCTGTATTTGAAATCTTATATACTCAACCCACTCAAATGAGTAGCCATGAGTTTATATAGGAAAAACAATCAATAAGCAGGCCAAACAAAAGTGGTATGAATAATATCATTTTTCCATGTAAGTTCCTCCGCTAATTGGACCATGCCGCTAAAGCATGGAACGGTCTTTTTCCTACAGTAGCCTTGTTAAACAATCACATAGGACTATCATAAGTCATAAGTCTCCACAAGATTAACTTAAATATTCAATCATGTCATAATAAAGCTACACCTGAAACTTTATTGAGTTTAAGGTCTCGGAAAACTCAGTACTTAACATATTATCATATTCACGTTTCTATAACGCTACTTCTAAAACTATCATTAGTCCCGTTTATTATATCCCTTATACCTTAAGGTACAACCTCAAACGGTTTCGGTTATTCTCTTCTTAGCTTTATGTCGAAAGATACACCCCTTTCGGTCTTGTAACTCGTTTATTAGTCATAGATGACAAGGTACATCCCAAGGAAGCCTCTTTATTTTTATCTTTATGTTGCCAAGTACATCCCTAAGCGGTCTCAGTTCATTTAGTTTTATTCTGCAAGATACATCACGAAGCATTCTCTTTATCTTTATCTTTATACTACAAATTACATCCATAAGCCCTCTCGGTAAATTTCTTTTACTTATGTTTGAACCCTATAAGATAGTTACATTTACTCTCACGAAAGCATACCTCCCGCTTGGACATCCAATGTTTCTTCGAAAGTCTAATGCTAAGCCATACCCTAAAGTAGGCGTATTCAAGTGAGCATCTCCATTCGACGTCAATGGCTCTTCTAAATCCACGTTAATTGGAAGGTTCTTACTTTTACTTTTTAGTTATCTCAAACTTCCAGCACTTCACCAAATGGTTCATTTATTAGGTCGCGACTTCAGCTTTTTTGTTTAGCTTCATTAGGCTCCCAACATATTTTTAGCTATCTTAAACCTCTAAACTATTTTCGTAATGCATCATGCTTTAGAAAAATCTAAGTGTTACCTTTGGCTAGCCTTGGTTTTGGTATTAGTTTCCTCTGAAAGCTAATTAGTCTCGGTGTCGACTCTTCCCTAAAATTAACAAGTGTCGGTATTGACTTTCCTTGAAAGTCAAAAGATCTCGGGCATCAAATCACTACCCTCGAGTTTCATCCTATGAAAGTCTTATTTACACTCTCGTTAGGAACACCTTCAGCAATCTTCCTCTTTGATCGTCTTCGTCTATGGAACTTTGTTGTGGGACTTCAGCCATAACCCTCATATAGGCTCTTAGTTCATTTACTTAGAACTTTTCTTAGTCTTTCTTAGTTCATTTATGTTTCAGGTGTTATACTCCTGGTAGAGCACCTTCAGCTTAGCCCAACCCTTTGGCACACGTAGTAAAGCCTGTATAGCTGATAGTTAGAATCGAGAATCATAAACTCGAACTAAACCTACCCGAGAAGACCCAAACCTGAATCGGACTCAATAGGTCGGGTTTGGGTAATAAAAAAAACCATAACGACCTGACCAAACCTGACTAGAACCGACCCAATCCGAAAGACCTGACAAAAATACTTTGAAAAATATGCATTTTTAGTGTTATGACCCAACAAAAACTGAACTGACCTGACCTGACTCCTTGGCAAAACACTTTCCTTAACTAAATCTATGACAAATGTGACGGTAAGAATAACTTAGGAGACGACGTTTAATATGTTTCATATAAAAACAAGTTATTTTCAAGCTTGGCGAAGAATACAAAAAACGGTCGGAATAATTTATGGAGATTGAGAATCACATATGTAGAACTGTCAGAATATCTTAAAGCAACGCAAAGCAGCAATCCTGGAACCGTATAGATATTATTCACATCGTAATGTTTTCGATGGTGCTTTTAGGGCTTTTGAACCGTCAATTGATGGTTTCGCACACTTTCGTCCCGTACTTCCTATTGACGACACTCATTTGTATGAAAAGTACCTAGGTATGTTACTTGTAGCTACTAGTGAAGCCGCAAATCGATGTCCTTTTTTGTGAGCCTTTGCTATTGCGCAGACAAAGTCATGGCAGACATGGAGTTGGTTGTTTGTTGTATGTGTATATTCCTTCCTTTCATAACCGATGTATTACATTTATCTCAGACAATATGAAAGGGATTCCACGTGCGCTCAAAGAAACTTGGCCCATTGAATATCATCATCACTATTGTGTTCGTCATATTAAAGCAAATTCCAAGAAAGCCGGGTTCGATTCGGATTAGCTTCAGAATTTGCTACAGGCTTGTGTTACTGTATCAGATGTTGTAAAATATAATGAACTAAGAAAAACAATTGAAGACTGTATCCACAAGGTGACATATGAATTGAAAAAAGTTTGAAAAATCAAGAATCAAATTGGAATCTTTGTCATGACGGTGAAGTAAGGTGAACACGATGATAATGTAGTCAAGTGTTCGTGCAACATGCCAACTTTAGATCATTGGTGGTGCTCGCATGTATTAGCAGCATGTTCACATGGCTCGGATGGTGCGAATATAGCATATATTGATTTAATTTTCATCGTTTGAACCATTACTTTTACGAATGTTAAACTCAAGGAGAGCAATAGACGTCCCAATTGATACTGAAGTGGGAAGCATTAGCAAAAAGTAGAATGGAAGAATCAAAACACTTGTCTATAAAGAGACATAACAGAACAAAATGACAAGTGAAAGATGTATATATGATTGATTATACAATGAATACGATGATAATAGTCAAGTGTTCGTGCAACATGCCAACTTTAGATCATTGACGATGCTCACATGTATTAGCAGCATGTTCACGTGGCTCGGATGGTGCGAATATAGAAAATTTTGATTTAATTTCACAGTGGTACACAATGGCTAAGTACAATACTACTTATGTTCCTTTATTCCATCATGTATTTGATAGTCGTCATTGTGATGTCTACGAAGGTCCATATATAATCCACCACCGTTGGGTAGAAATTCCGAACGTCCGAGTTCAGCTCGAATAAAATGTGTCATAAATAAACAAACAAGTGTCGGGTAAAATAAATGTAGTTAATGTGGTGTTTTCAATCATAAAAAAACTTTTTCTCGTTAAGTTGTTTTCTATGTATGTAATGATGAACTCTAGATGTATTTTCTGTTTTAATGTTGGGTTGATATGTAATGTTGAACTCTGGTCGTGTTGATTTTGGTGAAATATTATGATGTTGTGGTATTGATGATATGGTGTTGTGTGTTGGTTATATAGTGCATTGTTTTGGTGATATGGTGTTGTGTGTTGGTGATACAGTGATTTATTTTGGTGATATGTGCTGTGTATTGGTGATATAGTGGTTTGTTTTGGTAATATGCGTTGTGTCTTGCCTAAAAACCACTCTCTGTTTTTTTGAGTACCAAATTAACGCTTGCGCATTTTCGAAACGCGTAAGTATTGTTTTTACGTAAAATTTGCACATTTCAAGTGCATTTTTGAAACGTGAGTTTTACATAAACATAATACTTGCGCATTTCTAAAATGCACAAACGTTTATTTGGTGCTAAAAAACTGAGAGCGGTTTCTAGAGTAAAACACGGTGCATTTCACCAATATCACCAGTACACATCATATCACCAATATCACAACATAACCATTATATTTCACCAAAACATTAACACTATATTACAATAAAATCATTACTAAAGCAACAAAATTATCTCACCATGAAAATAGAAAAAACGTCCAGCGTTCATAACATACCATATCAACTAACAAAAAAAAAGAAAAAAAATCTAACGTTTAACATAACATACCATAACAACTCAATCCTTAAGCCTTTTTATTTCAACTGGTGTGTCTTCTTTTCTTCTTCCTTTGGTAAGTGATTGGTTCTGAACTTTGCGATTGCTATTGAGTAGAAGAAGGACGTTCTTGTTCTCGAGTATGACCAAATATTAACTCTTCTTGTTATTGTATCGGCTATTGTGGCCATTCGGTGGAAGGAATAACTTGTTCACCATATGCAAATCGTCGTTCATTTTCATTCCATTGCAGCCATTCGATTTCTCGTCGTACGCCATATATCTCTCCTTGTTCATCTTCTCCGACCCTTGTTTATGTTTCTTGTGCCTCCACTCGTGTATGTATTTCTTGAGTGCTCTACCGGTAGTTACGATTGGTTCCGACGGTCGATGTAACTTGTTTCTGCCTAAAATTGAGTCGAGCAAACATCTAAGCCAGTACACTTACTTTTCACCTTCTTCGGTTCAAAACGATTGTATCTTCGGCCACTTCTAAACCACTATATGTTCCGTTTATGTATAAAAGAATTAAATTTAACAATTTAAATTGTACAAAAAATGCAAATTATCAAATATTGTAGATTAAAGAGCTAACCACTTCTCACTCTAGTGGAACTCGAAGAATGTAAGCAACCAATTTCCTGGACGATTGTTTCAGGTTGTAACGACGAGTTATTTTGCCAATACCAATATTCATACACGATAATGTAGGAGGATCATGTTCTTGAAGAACATGCTCAAATCTTGCATTCCTTAGCTTCAAATTTTCTTTTAGCAAAGATCTCCAATCATATGGACTTGGATCTATTGGAAAGATAGGATCGAGAATGCAAATGATTAGATCCAAATTATCTCATCGCTCGATCTGAAATATAATTTTCAAAGTTCCAAAATAGTATTAATCGACACTTTGCGATCCAACTTAGAAAAATATATTATATAATAGGATCATAAAATGCATGAAGCAATGAATACAGTTCCCAAGTTACAACATCATCCTCTAACAAATTTAATTCATTACGATATAGTTATACATTTTTTTTTAGTTTCACGTTAATACCTAGTAGAACTACACCTACAAGCATATGGAAGATCACGATCTAAATCGGCAGGAATCGTTATACCAAGACGTCCAACGACTATATGAGATCAAGACCATAACCGCAGCAACGTCGCACAATCGTCTAATAATTTTGTTTTTATAAGGCAACATTTGTCAACTCATCATACAAATAACAAAGTACTGCACTATACCATGAATGATAAATATTTCAAGTTTCATCGATCTTTCGAATGATTCATAAAAAGCCGATAGTTTAAGAAACACAAAGTGACAGCAAGACTACAACAAAGTATCTCAATATCTATCACATCATCTCCAAGTGGTTTTTGCCTAAAAACCGCTCTCTGTTTTTTTGAGTACCAAATTAACGCTTGCGCATTTTCGAAACGCGTAAGTATTATTTTTACATAAAATTTGCACATTTCAAGTGCATTTTTGAAACGCGAAAGTTTTACATAAAAATAATACTTGCACGTTTCTAAAATTCACAAACGTTTATTTGGTGCTAAAAAACAGAGAGCAGTTTCTAGAGTAAAACACGGTGCATTTCACTAATATCACCAGTACACATCATATCACCAATATCACAACATAACCATTATATTCAAAACATTAACACTATATTACAATAAAATCATTACTAGAGCAACAAAATTATCCCACCATCAAAATAGAAAAAAACATCCAGTGTTCATAACATATCATACCAACTAACAAAAAAGAAGAAAAAAATCTAACGTTTAACATAACATGCTATAACAATATACCATACCAAAACAACTAAATCCTTAAGCCTTCTAATTTCAAGTGGTGTGTCTTCTTTTCTTCTTCCTTTGTTAAGTGATTGGTTCTGAACTTTACGATTGATATTGAGTCGAAGAAGGACGTTCTTGTTCTCGAGTAGGACCAAATATTAACTCTTCTTGTTATTGTAGCGGCTATTGTGGCCATTCGATGGAAGGAATAACTTGTTCACCATATGCAAATCGTTGTTCATTTTCATTCCATTACGGCTATTCGATTTCTCATTGTACGCCATGTATCTCTCCTTGTTCATCTTCTTCGACTCTTGTTTATGTTTCTTGCGCCTCCACTCATGTGTGTATTTATTGAGCGCTCTACTGGTAGTTACGAATGGTTTCGACGGTCGATGTAATTTGTTTCTGCCTAAAATTGAGTCGAGCAAACATCGTAAGCCAGTACACTTACTTTTCACCTACTTCGGTTCAAAACGATTGTATCTTCGACCACCCCAAAGCACTATATGTTTCGTTTATGTAACGACCCGATATTTTCAACCATTCGCATCCGCACATGTCGGACTTGAATTGCTCAAAATACCGAATTGCAAAATAAATTTGGCAAAACACAGCATAAACAGTAAATAAATAGTAAATAAATAAATCACAGATCACAGACACAGAGTAATAAATGCAGCGGAAGCAAAAAGATAGTAGTTTATGAAGCTACTATATAAATACATCAGAGTTATACAAGATACAACAGAAGTTTAATATGATAAACAAGTACAAGCTGAATGCATCACCGGAATCAACTGAATAACTGGAATCAACAGAATACTGAAATTGAAATAGATGGTTGAATCTTCAAGCAAGGCTCCAGCTCCAAGTGTGAGTCTCTAATGCTATATCATTCAGTCTGACCCGAGCGTAAAGCAAAACACAAAACACTCGAGTCAGGACATATATACTTATACAATGTAAACCAACTCAAGTGAACTGTAATATAAGGTACAAGTAACTTAAAGGATGCTTGGGACCGTCCATCCTCTAAGGATCCGTTAAACTATTTACTATGTAGTAATATTTCGCTATTATAATAATGTCTATAATAAAATAAACTTACTTTTTAATAGCGTTAAGTGGTTACCCATATAGCCCTTAACATGTAATAGTCGCAGTAGTCCATCCAGTATCAGCGCATCTTCAGATCGGGAGACTACCCTAAATACTCCACGGGCTACGGGGGAAATCCAAACTCATACAAGGCGCTCTATGGTAGGTGACACGGCACAACTAGGCAATGCCAGGGTAGATATACCAATTACATTTCTGGGCTGGTGGTAACGCGTAGCAGCTACTACCGGCCACCTCAAGCCACACCCTCAAATCAAAAAATAAAAAGTGGCCACCAAATCAATACCAAAGTAAGAATATAATATTGAAGGAGTGTGTCCGATTAGAGGAATGACCTCATTAGCCCGTCAATTGCTCATGTTTTAGCCACCTTATGCCAACTCACGGGAGTCGGGTCCACGTTCATACCTCACAGGACGTCGCCACCATCCTACTTCATTCTGGAATCTCCACCGCGTACACGGTTGTTAAAGTGGTTTTCGAAGTTGGCAGAGAGTATGAAAACTTATGACCCCGGTCTCTCTAACAACCAAACATTATTATAACATATGGATATTTATTTCAAAATCATTTATACTTTCAAAACCAAACTAGCATATCCATTTCAAAATCATATCATTTCTTTCAAACTTGTATATACTTTCAAAACAAAAATATCATACTCATTTCAAAACCATATCACAATAGTATCATTTCCATATCAAAACTATTTCAATGATATATCATTTAAATAAAGCCAAATTTCCAAATCATTGAATATTTCCTTCAATTTATTAAACTTGAAATATTCCTTTAAATTATCATAGCATTTTGGAAATGTTACCTTAAGGAATCATAACATTTTTGGAATATAATACTTTCCACTTTAACATTTTATATAATCAAAGTATTTATATGCTTACAAATTTAACATGGTCGTTTTATCATAGCCTTATAGTTAAATAAACTTTGTTACTGTAATATCCAATTTAAAGCTGAAATTCTTATGTTAAGTTAAAAGTACCTTATTAACTTACATTATTCTTACAATAAAGAAACTTTATTATTTTAATCATTTAAAATATGTCATTTACATAAATTAAAACTTGCATATCAAATGTACATTATCAACTTACAGTTTATTATTTCAGTAAGTAACATCTATCATTTTAATCAATTTAAAATACACCATTACATTGATTAAAACTTACATGTCAAATGTACTTTTTAACTTACATTTATTATAATAATGAGCATTTATCATTTTAATCAATATTTCACTAACTAAAACTTTACATGTTTCTTTCATTAATTAAAACCTTACATGTTTCTTTCATTAATTAGAACTTTACACGTTTCTTTCATTAATTAAAACTTTACATATTTCTTTCGTTTTTGTTATTACAGTACAAACATTTATTATATTAATCAATTAAAATATTAATTAAACTTACATCTCACATGTATGTTTAACTTACATTTTTCTATTTTAAAGTCACAGCTATTTATCATACGAAACATAACATTTCACAAAAGAATATTTATTATAGTTAATATAACAATCAAATTCTTTGCAAATTTATTCACTTAGACATCAATTCAACTATGATTCCAAGTTAAATAAACTTATTACAAAATGTCCCATAAAATGTATTTCATTTTATTTATTCAAAACTACATTTATTTATTATACAAAATATGTCCATTTCAGGAAATAACCTTTATTAAAATTACTAGGTTAGATTTAAGATTCCAAATTAAATCAACTTAATTATTAAGTTATTTATCATAAATAAGACTCTTTAAATTCCAAATTAAAATGTATTTCTCCTGCGTTGTTGGTCCCAATGTAGCAGGTTCCAATGTAAATACTTTTCCCCTTCCATCCTTAGCAGGCTCTTTGCACTGGTTCTTATAATGACCAATCTGATTGCAGTTGAAGCATCTGATATTCTTCTTCCCGATCACTTCCTTCTCCTTTCCAGTACAACACTCATTGCAAAGTGTCCTTTCTTATCGCACTTAAAACAAACAATCTCCGACTTCCCTTTCGTTGCAGCTCCACCTTTCTGAACACTCTTCTTATGAAAGAACTTTCTTTTCTGACTCTGCCCATCTAGACTTCCTTTGCCTTGTTATTTTCCAGAGAAGCGATTATCTCCTCATGTCTTAAAGCCATCTCCACGACAACATCACAAGGATCGCTAATATGAGGTAATGTAGCCCTGGCCAACTCAAGCTTCAACCCCCCGATGAACTTCTCGTTTCTCTTCATAACGGTATCCACAGTAGCAAACCCATACTTTGCCAACTCATTGAGCCTTTTAGAATATTCCAGCGTAGACATTTCCCTCGCTCTAACTCAACAAACTTTCTATGCAAAGCAGACTGCACCATCATAGACATGAACCTCCCCTGGAACCTTCACCTAAACTCAACCCATGTCATCGTATCTTCATTCACTCCAGCCATCACACTATTTCACCAGAATAAAGTTGTTCCCTGAAGCTGTCTCAAAGCAAGCCTCCTCTTCTGTTCATCATTGAGCCCCAAGTTAGTAAAGATTCTCTCACAATGCAATAACCAGCTCTTCACCTCAATAGCAACTTCAATTCCAATAAATGGCTTCTCTCAAAGCCTAACATAATCTCTGCTCAAGATAGCATAATTGTTGACCACAGAGCTTCATGAACTCCTACTCCAGCATTTCCTCCAACCACTCCAGCAGCAATTCCAGCTTGCATCATATTCATGAAAAACTGATACATAGCTCGCATATCCACTTATGGAACCCTAGCACCAACATTCCTAGCTTGTGCCTGATCTTGGTTCTTTCTAGTGTTCGGTCTGACATTTCCATTTCTAATGGTGCTTCCCCCAAGATCCACCCTTTCATTTCTAGTGTCCATATCTGTATTCAAGCCTCATGAGATACAGAAGAATGGCCTAAGAGAGATAGAAGAATAGAGATATAACATATACTTATATATAGCAAATATAAGTATGTTACCATAGCATTATCCCATACCCCTATCTTATCTCTAATTCCTTAGAATTATGTTTTCAAAAATCATTTTTAGTTTAAAGTTTTACAAAAACCTATGCTCTAATACTAAGTTCTAGCATCTTCTATTTGGAGGCCCAAAGCTAAGCACTACAGATGCTGTAGTCATCCATAGTATTAACTTTCGATGACCAAATAAGGTAATGTTAATGGTATCCATAATATTATAAGCACGTGAATATGAAGAAAAATCGTAGATTTAAAAAAAACAACTGCTCTGATTACATTTTACTAAACATGTTTTCTATTCCATTACATAATCCAGATCGTTTCCCAGGTTCAGATCAAATATAATTATTACAAAATATGCCAAAGCGACATATGAAGATGCCCCCTTGGTTGACCAGAGTACTAAATAGTCATAACTACATAATACAACATAGTGGAATCAAACAAAATAAAACAGCAACTCCTAAATAGCTATCCGTCAACTACTTGCTCATCTCCGAAAGCTTTATTCGCCAACCTACTAAAAACCTAAAAATCCTCAACCTTCAGTCTACTCAAATCGATTTTGAGCACCGAGAGTTTAAGAGGAAAAATATAAACTTTGAGTCAGACATAAAAGTCTGGTGTGAATAACACTATACATCTCGGTTATTTGATATAAAGTGAGACCACATCACTTAGCTGAATGAGTTTCCCCTCACTAATATCCTTTTAAAACATATCTTTTGCAGATCATAATCCTACAACCAAAACTGGTTAAAAATGTAAAGCATTATCATGTAAACATACATATCAAGTAACAAATGAACTATCTGTTCGAACATTATAGTTTTGTTTGGCTAAGTACTAACCTTTGGCTAACACGAGCCTACCAGACAACATAAATAAATAATCTAACATCTATTAGACGCTCCCCTTTTGGTTATCTTCTCCCGGGGTCACCTGGTCCAAATGGTTTTGTGGGCTCACTTATAACCTATCTCTATACCAATGTACATATTCCCTTCTGTGTGTAACCTCATTTTAGTCTTACCTATGACAACGCCTTACACACTAGAATTTGGACTAAATTAGCTAGGGCTAATAGCTAATGTATAGGGCATAATCCTATACCAGTCTCATCTAGTATACAAATATCTGAATCATTTTACTTAGGGTAATCTTCACTTAAATTTTCCTTGGAAACCTTTTTATCTCAAATTGATTTAAAACCTTTAAATCAAACTTAAATAAGGAAAATATATAATCTATGCTTTACTCAAAATTACTTTGTCATGTTATATATACTTTACTCAAATCTTTGTCGATGAAAACATTTAAACCTTTGAAAGTACCCCTTTCGAAATCATGTAAATCCCTATTTATAACCTAGGCCAAAAGGCCAAAAGGCCAAAACATTCCATTCAAAACCATTCACATAAACCTTTTGAAACTATTGAAAAACCCTTCCTTCGAAAGATATAAACCTGAGACATCATATCTTTAAAACGTTAAACATTGCCTTTCGAAAACAATGGAAAACCTTTCCTTTCAAACCATTCGAAACCATTGGGGAACCACCCCTTCGAAACCTTCACTAAAACCTTTCAAAAGCATTAAAACATCAAACCTTCTGAAAGCCTTTGGGTTTAAGTAAAACATGTGGAATAACCTTTCGAAACTATTTAAAACTATCACTTTCGAAACCTTTGGGTTCTACCTTCAACGGAGCAAAAGGGTCATAAACATTTATGTCAAAATCACTCTTTCTAAAGCTATTTTCTAAGAAAAGAAGTGATGGTGTTGAAACCAACCCTTCGAAAGTATGGAAGAAGTGGCTTGAATTTTAAAATAAAGTATACCTTCCGAAACCATTTGCTTCGAAAGACAGAAAAGTGGCAGCCAGGGGTTTCGATAATTGAAAGCATTTACTTAAAACAAAGGCGCAACCTCTTCGAAATCATTCTTTAAATCAATTTGACACAACCGGAAGCCAACCAAGTCGAAAGCATATCCTTTGAAAATAAAGTAGGCATGTTTTCATTTGAAAGCAAAGTAGCGCTTCGACCCCTTCGGAACACCTGGTTCCGACCCAATACCCACCACCTATATCAAGTTCGTCGTGCACTAAGTCTTTGATGTCATGCGCATTGGTTTCGATGATGATGGAGGCGAAACTGCTAGGTCAGAACCAAGGTGCCAAAAGTGGCAAAACATGCTAAAAGCATGTAAAAAGTGATTTTAACTTTAAAAAGAAATTCTTTTGAACTAATCTACCTTGTTTGTTAAAATATTATTGGTTGCCATTTTTTTTCTAAAAGTGCTACCAAAATTTCAAAAATAAACAATTTAAATAATTTACAAAATACTCATTCTTCTTTTATAAATATATAAAAAAATTAAGTTCCATACCTTAAAATTTTTATATATCTATTAAAATTCATAGGAAAATTATACAAAAAATCCAAAAAATCATTTTTAATATGTTTTCAAACATATATTAATTCCAAACACAAAAAATAAATAATTTAGCCTAAACTATTTTAAACCCAAATAATCATTTCTTCACTAGAAAATTTATATCAAATCCACGTAAATTCAAAAAAGTATGAAAATTGAAGCTCATCTCTAAAATATAATTTTTGATCTAAATCTAAAATCGCAAGGCATTTGGATATCATTTAATGGGGTTTTCACATCAAAACATATCATAAAAGCTATATGAATAAGCATAAATCATCAACAAGCACATATAAACATTTAATCATTCAAAAGCATGGCATAACCGTGCAAAATAAATTAGGTTTAACCTTTAGACCGAAAACAATAGAAAATATGAGATGTAGTCATTATTCATCTTAGCTTTGAGATTAAGAAGTTTGAGATTTGAATGAATTTGATTTTGATTATTATTCTTCCTTTGATTGCTTTCTCTTTCTCTAGCTTGTCTAATGGTGATTGGCCTCTACTTTGTCTTTTATTTTGAAATGAACGTGTAAATGAATTCCTAAGGGTTTAGGGTATAAGAATACTCTTTTTCCTGTTTTACCCTTTCTCTGTTTCATTTTAACTCATCTTTAGTTCATTATTTACATGGCACGGCTACCCCTTAGTTTAATCACAAATCTCAATCCTCTAATCATCTGATTATTTTATTTAATTTAGATTAAATATCCTATATAATGTTACTAAAAATTAGGGTCATTACATATGGCTTGGCCCTGAAGTTGTCTTGAAGCCAACTTTCTCTTCATAGCATCCGCCATCTCCATATCACCAAAGATGTGCTCATAAGTATCCAACCAAACTTGCATTTTTATAGTCGACTCCATCCCATGAAAGGGCTTCACTCTAGGAGTAGAATAACCTTTGCTCAGCTTGGCGAAAGCATCCCTAGGCGCTTGCGTTGGAGCACCTCTTCCCATCACCACTTCAGCAGCATTCCTCATCATATTACCCATTATAGCATTGAACCCAGCTTAGACATTGGGCATAGCATCTCTTGATCCTGCTCCTTCCTCTACTCTTGAAGCAGAATTCCTTACAACATTCTTTGTATGCCAGTTCATTCGTATCTGTAATAAGAATGATCAGTCTCTCATAAAGAAAACTGTGCCTACAATACTCAAGTGCATGCGACTTATACTATATAATATATTACTATATAATTTTGAAAACCAAACTTATAACAAGTACGCACTCTCTCATATATATTACACTCTCGATCTAGTCTAAGGTGATAATACCTTCTTTATCTCTACTGGATGACGGTATCAACTCCAGTTAATCTTGTAACCAAAGCTCCAATACCAAATGTGACGACCATCCTATACCACTGGCACCAAGAGTAGATAGACAGTGCGTTGTCTATGCCCAGCCGATATAGGACGATCATCAACATTAAAATAAACTAATATAACATATAACATGTCATATCTCACAGCGCAAAGACAAAATATAATATCACATATATAACAGAAAAGACAGTAATAACAATGTGAACATACCTTCATCATCAGAGTATAACATCCACAGAGTTATACATCAATAATAGAGTTTATAAAATGAAAACAAACTCAACAACTGTCTCTTTTAAAAATAGTAATAAGCAAGCACTGTCACGGGCTCCACAACGTTGCTCAAAGGAATAAGTGTAGACACAATATATGTACATAATAGGAAATAGCTCCATCCAGCTCGTCCTCCAAATAGCTACTCCGTCATCGAGACCTGTTATTTAGTCTACTTATTTAAGAATGCCCAAGATAATAAGTGGGAAAGCATAAAACCTTGGTTCAGGCAATAGTTTGGTGTGAGCGGTAAATGAGTCTCAACATACTAAATAGGTAAATATAATAAGGAAAAAGAGTGCACGAACCATACCCAACCAATCCCTACAACTAAAGAGTTAACACTATAATATGCTACTCTACAATATCATAAAGATATATCACAAACCAAAGAAAGGATATCAGTCTTCCAGGTATTCCTATCTCCAATACCTACTTCCCCTGATACCTACGAGTGACAGTATACTAAAGAGAACAGGCAAAGCAACCATAACATCTATAACATTCATCAAACAATCCTAGCTATCACTCTATGTGCTCTGAATATATGGTAACTCGTATGACCCTCGAGCCAAGGACTAATGAAAATTTTGGTTCTTTGTTGTACTCTCGTATCTCGCAGCCCAAAGCTGGATACGTGTCTCATAGCCCAAAGTTGGACACTAGACCCAAAGCTATAGGTCTAAGGTATACAGGTCCCATCATTGATCCATGGATGTCCTCACTTACAATATACATGCTTCATGTACAACTAAAAAATCCCAGAGTCATCAATGATTCCTTCGCATATACACTAGAGCCCACTATTTCTCCCTTTTGGATACCGAGCCCTTCTTGCTCAATCAAGTTTCTATTTTTCACGAGGAACCCTTCCACATTCCCTGATCATACGGACCACCCCTTTGTGAACCCCTATCTTCGGAACCTACTTCCAATATGAGCCAATATTCAAAGACTATAGTTGTTCATCATGCTCTTATATCATTATCCAACCTGGTACGAATGAGCCAACACCTTAAGCATGATTTACTGGACCTCTAATTTACCTCCCAGAAGTTTCATTCCATTTGGATGTAAGCCTAAAACTCGACATCGACCTCTGAACTCGGCCCCGACCTCTCCACTAAGCCAATCTATGGATAAGTTTTCTTCCACTCCTTCCTTGCTTCTAATACTTCATGCCTAGATGCTTTAACCCCGTCTTCTCTACACGAATCTAGTCGTCATAGAACAAGCCCTCTCTTCAAAGCACCCTACTTCATATTCTAAAAACAAGTCATCACCAACGCTTAGCCAATCAATTACCCAACACCTTAGGCAGCTTCTAGCAGCAACACTCTTGCTTCCTAAAAAAACATCGACTTTTGGACCAACCCACATAACTTGGTATCGACCTCTCATGTCAGTGCCGAATTCTATGCTTAGAGAATCTGGATCTGAAACTTGAACCCCAAGCTCCTCTCATACTCTAGAGCTTCCTCGAAGTTTCGTCCAATTCCGACCAATTTTTTCCTCAAATTTGCTCTATTCTCGTGCAATCACAACACCGGCAAACAACATCAAATCATATCATCCATCGTAGAATAAGAAGCAATCCCGTCTAATCAAACATGCAATCCATCAATATAAGGCAAGCAAATCAATTTCTAACATAGATCTATATATAGCATAAATATATGAGCACGAGTAAGGGTGATTTTTAGCCAATCTAGATCAGATACATAGTGTAACATGTAATTAAAATTAGAAAATGTTTTATGCCCAAAAATTGATTTAAAACATGTTAAATCCTATGATTTTACCATATAAGCAAACATAGTATAGTGAAAAGGCATAAACCACCCACCAATTACCAAATTCAACCAATATGAATGTAGATCCAATCCGAAAAGCAATGGACTGCACTTCAAATTAAGCAAATCGATGATCTCTGCCTTCTAGTTTGATTTAGAGAAAAAATTGGTGATTTTGGATGAAATTAGGATGGATCTATGTCTAATTAGGGTTTATACCTGATTTAGAATTAGAGAGAAAAGTTTTAACTTGACTTCAGCCCTCTATTTAAAGTATTCTCTAAATAGACTAATGGGCTCACTAATGGGCTTAGTCAATTACATACTAAACATTGCCAACAACTTTAAATCTTAAAACAGGCATAACTTTCAAGCCGTGAGTCTGTTTTTTTATTATGTTCATTCTATGGAATGATAGACCATCATCTTGAAATAATAGAACTAGTACGAGACCCTAATTCGACTCCTATCAAAAATTACAGTCCAAATAATATTTCAATGGTCAAAATGGTCACATAGAAATTTAGGAAAAATCATACGTGTGTAAAATGTCCTTTAGAGTCATATCCCATAATTATAGAATCATATGACCTTATATGAATGTTTTTAATATTTTATGATCTCCGATATGTAAAATATGGTTCATTACATGTCTAGTGATCTAACAAAGGATGTAAGATGACTCTTATTTTCATTTGTAGCCTTTCGTATCCAAATTTGTCTATATGACAAATCGTTAGCATTTATAATTGTAGTCTTGAGAACCCAAACTTGTTTAATTTTAAGAGAATTTACATTTGTAACTTTTGGACCCCATATTTATTTAACGGTTTTGTTTTTGTTTCTTTTCCAACATTTGTTTTGATTATGCCATTTTTTCCATAAATTAAACACTTTGAAAATCTTTGTGGAATTTGACATTATCACAATTCATTTTCTTAATTGGTTCAGCTCTATCTTATCCAAGTCCTTTTCTATTTTCAACGATTGTTTGACTTTATAACAACATATTCAGTGATTTTTCTCCCTTCTAAAATTTTCTTACTGTTGATTCAAGGTTTTGAACATTAGATCTATGATCATTGCTTTCATTCAAAAGTAGGGTGCATCTTATGAAGGAATTTCTCTTTTGTGTCCGCTTTGTTTGTCAAAGTCAAAATTTTATTTTCGAGGATTTCAATTTTAGTCTTAGACCTATTAACTTCTTCCTCTAGAGATTGACACTTCTCACATTTTGAGTTATGTTTTCTAATATTTTCAATCATCAGTTCTAACTCGTTATTTATTCCAAGCAGACTAATTTACTCAGATTCAAGTTTATAATATATTTTTAAGCCTACCATTGCTTCCGTTTAACCTATGATATAACAATTATAAATCAGTATGTCATAATTTTGATAGCTCACTAGGTTCATTGTCTCTGTCACTTAATTCTACAATTAAGCGCAAGTTTGCCTCCTCTTTCTCACTCTCAGTGTTCTCCTCTTCTTCTTAATCACTCTCATCCCAAGTGGCTGCGAACTCCTTCTCTTATTATTCTTCCCTTTGTCAAGTCAATTCAACGGACAATTTGGATTAATGTGACCCGGCTTCTTACATCTATGACATATGATTTCTTCCTATTTATAGTTATCCAAAACTTTGACAATTTTGGTTTTTATTCAGTGGTTTATTGTTGGATTTCCATGCTTTTGAGTTACTTATTGAATTCCATCATCAATAGTACTAGCTCAGCCACGACATTGTCATTATCATCACTATTGATTGTGCCTTTTAGGGCAACTGATTTCTTTTTTGAATTTTTTCTTTCACATTCTTCTCTGACCTTCAGTTCCATCTCATAAGTGATGAGATTTCCTATTAGTTTCTCCAATTTAAGCTATTTCAATTCTTTGGATTCTTGAATTTCCATCACTTTTGCTTCAAAGCTTCTAGGGAGGATTCTCAGGATTTTTCGGATCATCTCCAATTCTATGCAAGCTTCTCCTAACGTTTTGGATTTGAATAATATTTGAAAATCGTCCATACATCTCCTTTATATTCTCACCTTTTGTCATCATGAAATTCCTGTATTTGTTGCTGAGAATGGCTAAATGAGATTTCTTGACCTGTGATACACCTTCATGAGTCAATTCAAGCATATGTCAAATTTCCTACGTAGTCACACAGTGAGAAACACGATTGTATTCAATTTTATCTAACGCACTAACAATAGGTTGCATCAGACCAATATAAACTAAGCTCATTAGCATCCCACTTATCTTTTCCTTAGGAATTTTATGACCATTTATAATTACCATAGGAAGATTATAACCAGTTTCAACTATATTCCATGCATCTATAATATCTTGAAAATTTTCCATCCTACTTTCCAATACGAATAATCAGTACCGTTAAACATGGGTGGTCTAGCAATAGATTGTCCTTCAGGAAAAGCATTAGTAAAACCAGCAATAGTTGAAAGAGTGAATTTGATTATCTAACTTTGATACCACTTGTAGGATCGAATTAAACTTAGAGTGGGGGCGAACAGGGTTTATAATAAATTCACGGAATAATAAAAATTGCAGCATAGATAATAATAGAGTAAATATGTAAATAAAGTTGACTTGTAATTTTACCCAATTTCGACAAAACTTGCATCGACTATCGCTTAACTGATTGTTCTAACCCCACTCTCAAAATCCTGCCTCAACTCTATCCCAAGGGAATTCTTTGATCCTAGTTAAAACTAGAGTTTTATAAATTTTAAAACAAAATACAATTAAAATAATAAATATTTAAACCCTAAAATAAAAATACTGCCCAGCTAACAAGTAAAGACGTTTTCCCTTTATAGCCTGTATTTATTTCAACCATCCCGCTCCACTTTCTTTTTAGGGTTTTCTGAATTGAAAGCCACTACTTGAAATTAAGGTTCAGCGCGTTGTTCCTTCCCTGTTGATCGTGTTCTACAATTTGTTGGCGATTATTGTTGCGATTGCTTCCACCATCGAGAGTTTCTAATATTGATTATTTGATATGATTTTTTCGTTTTATTTTGTATCATTCTCGACTCATGTCTAATAATCGATGATGAAATGGGTATATGTAAGGTTTGATTTTGGAATTAATTGCATGATTTTCGATTTGAGAGTTTCAATTTTTGACTTCGGTTTTTAACTTTAGCCGTTTGATTTCTGATCGAACGATTATATGATTCTTGACTTGTTCAAGTCTTTGATATATATTCGAAACTTCTGGTTTATCTTGAATATATCTGGTTTTGGTCGATTGTGTTGATTTCGCTCTTGACTTACGTAGACTTGATTAAATCAGCTTCGTCCTGAATTTTTTGTTCCCCTTGTTTGAGTTATGCTCGAATGCTTTGATTTTTGAATGTTTGTTGATGCTGAAATTTTGCTGTTGGTGATGGTGATTTGAAACTGATACTTGATAAATTATGTTGTTTAGTCCATGCTTTTGTTAGCTTAACCATACCGCTGTGTGCACTTGTATATGTTGTTCTGTGATAATTGATGATTGATAATTGTTGTCAGTATGATGAAGTTGGGTTGGAGATTTTGTGATTATGGACTGGTATGATTGCAGAGGGATGGATATGAAATGTGTTGTTTGAGTCTCATTCTCAATATAGATGTGTTCTAGCTGGAATTTGATTTTGGGACAATATAGCGGTGATGTTGTAGTTTAGAAGTGATACTATGATCCAATCTTTGTGTGTATTATTGTTGTGCCTGCATGTGCACTTGCACTTGAAACTCATCTTTGTTTAGCCTTTATGTGCACTTGCACTTGAGATTGCCTTTTGCGCATGTGCCTTCTTCTTATCTGAAGTGAATCATGTGTTCTGGCCTGCCTCGTTTGGTTGTGCACCTTTGGTACTTTGACTGTTTGCACTATATTCACCTTGTTTTGTGCATTTCACCTTTCAGACATACGTGCGTGCATGCCTTAGTGAATGTACCTATGTATGTGCATGCTAAACTTTGTGTACATGTCTGCACCATGTTTTCTTAACTTGAATATGCACTAGCCTTTGAACCTGACTTTGTTGCATTGCCTAATACATGTATCTTGCTCTTGTGGGCTTGAGTGTGCTTGTGTTGAGCCATTATGTCTTGACCTTGCTATAGCTATATATTATCTAGTCACGCACTATGTTGGGTGTGAAGTACATTTGGGCTTAACCTTTGCTTTATCTTTTGTGGCTGCTTGTGTATTTTAATTTGCTCGGCCTTATAGCATGTATAGTGATACACTATGCATGTCATAGGTTGTTTATGCACATTTATTTTTTGGTTCCTGTTTAAATATGAAAACAAACAAACCCATATACTAAGGCAATATCGTATTTAATTATATTTTTATTTTTGCAGTTTCAGTTTGTTTCTTTTTGCTTGTTACAGCGTTGTTATTTAACAGGCAAAGCAGTTAATTGGAGAGAAGACAATTGAAGCAAGAAGATAACAAATTGAATTCGCGTGAGTAAGTGAGTGTATGTATATGAGTTTGTGTTGTATATGAGAGTGAAAAATAATGTTGTATATGAAAATGTAAAATATAGTGAAAACTATGTTGTAAATATGTGCTATTTGAAATTGTAATGAAATAAACTGCTTGCTGAAATAAAATTTCGTTTGTTTAATTCTATCTGTGATTTTATAATAGTACTATATCGAACACATTTAGAAATATGTGTGTGTGTGTGTGTGTGTGTTTATTACCATCAAATAAAAATCATAAACTGCTATATTTTACAGAAAACACTATGGGGACTACCCAGACGACTATGACAGATTCTACAGAGAAACATATGATACAGGTTTTGAAGCTTACGAATTTTTAAAGTAAACGAGTCATTAGAACGACTTTAAGGAAATGGATGTTTAGTATGTAATTATGTTAACTTGTATTTGTGTCTTGTATATATATTCGTAGTGTGTTGTATTTTCACATCTATGTGCATTGTATAACAGTGCATTCATATTTGAGTATTTCAACATATACAATTTCGTTTATTCGTCCTACAATTACAAAACTATATGCAGTTCAAATTAGGGATGACAATAGGGTGAGTTCATGGTCTAAATTTGACATACATGTCCCTATTTTAACTTATAAAGATCCGCTCATTGGGTCATCGGGGCTAGTAGATCCACGTACCGCTCTTGAAAGGCCCAAGTTTTGAGTTGGGTCGAGGCTGAGAAAGCACATTCCAACTTGACCCATATTCTTAAGAGCTATAATATCAATTAATTATGATTTGTCGATCTACTTAATCTATCTATCTATCTATCTATCTAAATATATAATGGAAATACTCCATTTGAAGCTTTTGAAATTACAAAAATACCAATGCTAAATGAGTGCTCCAAGCCAGGACTCTAATTGGGTTCGAATCTCAGAGGCAATAAAGTTATGTTGCTATTAATTTCATCATTTTTTACCAAAAGCTTTTTGTATATAAAATATCGAGATTGTTCTTTTGTTATGTACACGTGCATGAGTACTAGTATATATAATACGAATATCATCAAATGAAGCTTTTTGAAATGCCTAAATTGTCCTTTTCACTTTCTACTATATGGTAATAATATTTTGGTCATTCATTACAATGGAAACATTTCTTCCCGACTCTCCCGGTGCATAAATTGAAAAGAATTTAGTATCAATTTTCATCCTAAGGTCCGAACCCTAAAATCGCTCTTCCTCTCCACTCTTATATACATAAAATTATTCTTGTCTCAAGGATTTCATTGTTATTTTCATCCATGGATCGAAAACTTATATTGCTTATAATTTCTTTATTTTCAATATGTATTAGTAAATGATTAGACTTGAAAATATATTTCTGTCGAATATAGTGAATCACGGTTTTAAATTTAATGATCACAATAGCAATGTGAGTTATGTCAAAATATCTCTCAAGCAACATTTTTAAGTTCGCCATCTATATCCTTTTAGTTATTGATGTCGGTCTTAAGCTTGGATAGAGGAGAGAAAACAATTAATGAAAAAAGTATATTGCTTGCCATTCATAGTTTCATATTAGTTCATTGGATGCTTGTGTTTCTCACGACTGCCTTGATAAATATTTCAGTTAATGAATTTTGTGCACAATTTTTTTTATGTTTGGTATTTGCACAATAAAACAAATTTATGCATATAATATATACATCTGCACTTAAAAAAGTTAACGTATGTTTTTCTTTTCACACGTCCAAACGACATGACATAGGTAGTAGTATTTAGAATGAAGATAGTATAATGTTTATTCAATGAGTTCTGGTATTTTAAATATCTAAGTTGTATCATTGCTAATTGTATAACAAAATCTGTATGTGATTTGAATTGTAATTAAACACTTCATTTTTTCTTTCAGTTACTATCTACAGTCAATGCATTTTTCAAGCATGTAAATTAGCTAACAACTTTGAAAGAAGTACGAAGATGCATCGAGTTTTGAGGCAGCTCGGGTCTTTTACTCTAACTTGTATGGGTCACGGGTTGTGATGACAATCTAAACCTGCACCGGATCTCCGGGATGAGTTTGAAGTTGAGTTTAGCAAACTCGAATTGGGTATGGAACACGAAAAACCTACACTATTGTCATTTCTACTTCAAACCATATCTCTATATTGCTATACCATTGTAATCAACAAACTTATGAAAAACAAAGTAATTTAAATAAGTGAACTGTAATTATTAAGATGCATAAAACAAGCAAAATACAAGAGTATCAAAAAAGTTCATTATTTTAACGTGTTACTAATGACACCTCACTTTCCTTTTTTTAATATTATTGCTAAAAAATAACATAAAATTTTACACTTTACTTTTCATAATACCAAACTTTTTAAGAGACATCAAAGACATCATTTTCGTCTTTTTTTTGCACGGCGAAACAACTGCCATTCAACACGTTTTTTCACGGCGATCAACTACCGATCAACAGTAGTTCGGTGGTTGATGGTCGTGAAAAACGGTGTTGGTCGACGGTTGTTCGCCGTATAAAACGGCTTTATACAGTGGTTGATTGCCATATGAAATGAATTTGGTATTAAAAAGCATACAAATTTTTTTGTGTTTATTATTTTTTTCCACGTGTTGGAAAGGGGGAAACTAAATGTCGTGATTTTTATGTCGTGATCTATTTTCAGAAAACGCCAAATATTCGTTTAATTTCAATTTTTACACGGCCGTATGGACCGTATCTTGGGTGTAAATAGAAACCCGTGTACCGTCGTACGTCGTAAATGTTTGGAAATTCAAAAGCCAGTGACCTTTTTTACATTTGAAAAAATCGGAAGTTCTGAAATCGTGAAAACATTCGTCCTTTAGTCTTCAAATGACCAAGCGTCTACTAAATCATTTTTCTAGGTAATTTCTGTTCATCACATTTAATTGTTGTCGATAGTTTAAGGAATAATTACATCAAATTATCGTCGGATAATATAATTGTTACAGCTGCACTTTTTGATCTATAGGAGTTTGTAGAAATTATTAAAATTTTGGAAGAAAAATGCGTGTAATCCTAATTATGTTGAATTTTAATTCAGTGGTTTCACGAACAGCTTGTACTGTGACTGCTCTGATTTGAAAAGTTTTCCGGTAAATCAATGTTGTTCATTACATAGCTGACCTCCACTGTTAAAAAAGCTCTTTATCTTAGGCTCTTTTTGGGAGTTGCGTAGTACCCGTCGTGTGAGGTTTTGAGAATACCATTATTGACGGTCGATAGTAGCGGTTTTGATTGATTCATATGAAGTATTGTCGCCATTGTATATTTCCTTCTAGGCTTCTGTCTACACGCCAGACGAGGCTTCGTCTAGCAATTTGCCTAGGCCCGCCTAAACAAAATTTACTGCCACATGTAAGAATCTAAACATTTATTTGGCATTAGACATTTTTTAAGATTCAATGCTGCATATAAGCATCAACATGCTAGTTTTAGATGGTTTTGCCTTTTTGGCTACTTCTAAGTACATAAATAATCCCAAAATTTTAATTTATATCAATTGACATTCAATAAATCGTTAAATTTTTATCCGAAATACACTAATTATCAAAAATGTCTAGTTTTGATTAATCCCCATCTAACTTTGAATCCTACCTAAATGATTAATCTCTAGTCCATATTTACCGTCTAAACTCTAGCGTTTTTACAACCTTGAATATTGTTATAGCCGACCAATACATGTTTGAGAGTTTAATATACAGCGGTTGTAAGAATTTTCTACAAAAGTAATATTGAATATATATTCTCTAATTTGATTTTGAATATAATGATTAATTTTCCAATATGATTAATAGGGATATAATTGGAAAAAAAAATAAAACATCTCAATTTGATCGATTTGAGAATTACCATCAAAATTATACTACATTTCCGTTTTTGTAACTAATAGGAAGCGACGAAAAAAAAAACTTATAAATAAGGACTATAAAAACAACTGAAATTCAGAGTCATCCAAAACCAGTCAAAATCGGTATTTAAAAAAAAAAAACTCCAAAGCGACGCCTTACCGATTATGTTCTGTAATGTAATCCATTTTAAGAAATACGTTCTCTCAGTGTTATTAGTTACATAGCCAATGTCCATTGTAAAAAGCTCTTCACCTTACAAAATATGTTGTCTAATTTTGCCAAAAAAATTCTACACACTATTGATGAATTTTATATGCATGCTTAAATGTTCTACCTTATGGTAATATGATGCAGAGTTGTTCTAAGATTTTCTCTAGGGTATTATTTTCTTAGAAAACCAGGTTATTATCTTTACATGTCAATATAAAAATTGTGCTTCTACGTTATGTTTTCATGCATCCAAATGCTATTTAATGATATTATGATGCAAAATTAGTATATTCATAAATAAATAAATAGATGTTCACATGCTTAAATGCTTTTCAACAATAACAAGTATATAGATTGATGGAAAACAATGGCAAGGTTCGGCTGAGTCGTGGACGGAGTCACTTTCTTGAAGACGTTTCGGCGATCTGCTCAATGGTGCAAACAGTTCGAATCAATCACCGCCGCCTCTAGGATAAAACAGCCTCTCAGTTGTTGTGTTACCGATTCGTTTGCACGGACGAACGGCTCAGTCTGCACTCTTAAAAATTAAAGCTCGAATTTTATAGAAAAGGAGTCACGGAAAAAAAATGTTGTTCTTTCTGTTTTTCGTCTTCATGTCAGTTAAGAAGACGATGCAGTAAGAAGAACGTTACTGGTTTGGGGGAAACGTGGTCTTAAAAAACGGATCTGAGTAATACCGGGTCAAAATAACAATACGGGTTTGAACAGATTTTACCGTTCCAACCCGGTCAAAAAACGGTTAATAAATTTGTAGCAAAAATATAAGTGTTACACCACTACAAGCCCAAGCCCGAGCCCGGCCCGGGTCGGGTCGAGTCGAGTCGGTCGGTCGGCGCGCGCGCGCGCGCGTGTGGTGGTCAAGCATGACCTCCCTCCTCACAAAAGAGCATCATTGGGTGCCCAAAGGGACCAACTTAGCCTCTAAGAATCAAGTATAAATACTTGATTCTTTCATATAGTCCTACAATGTGGGACTATTCACAAAGCCATTCTTCACACTTAGTCATTTTTAATAATTCACTTGAATTTTTCAACACAATTTCCAACAATCCCCCACTTGAATTTTTAAAAATATTTTCGAGCAATTTCTGAAAACATAAGATTGTGCATAAACAAAGGTGTCGTTAGACTTGAACCTTTGCATAGTGAATAAGATTCAGTTTTTACTAGAGTGACACGTAGTCTTGAACTCTATTCCTGACATCAGACCACACACAATCCTTCTAGAGTGCAATCAAATAAGCCCGTGCATTTATGGCCATGCACGTCTATCCCAGTTTAGTGAATGCTCTAGGAGTTTTGCCCAAAACTCCATAGGAAACGGCCAAATTTCCACATTCACACAGGTGAGTCTATCAAGAGTACTCCTGAAGGTAGGTACTCCACTCCAAATGGAGTATAGATCTCATTAAGAGTTTCTATTAACTCATCCTCTAATCACTTCAGGAATACATGCTTCTTTATATATGAAAAATGGCATGTTCAACTCATATCACTTCACAACTTGTTCTTACCCATTGAACCTAGTTCTTGGGATCTCCAGTCATTAGGTCGGGTTACCATTGTGCGTGACTCAACAATCTAAGAGCAATAGTCCCATTTTTCTAGAAGTCGTAAGGACTTTCTCTCTGGCCAGTCCTTTCGTCAAAGGATCTGCCAAATTCTCATCACTGCGTATGTGATCCACTCTAACAGCTCCTGAAGAGAGTAGCTCTCTAACAGTGCTATGCTTACGACGTATCTGTCGTCTCTTACCGTTGTAATAACGGTTCTGAACTTTTGCAATAGCCGCGGTACTATCGCAATGGATCAACACAGCTGGTATCGGTTTTTCCCATAAGGGAATCTCGGCTAGCAGATTTCTTAAGTATTCTGCTTCCTCACTAGCTGTGGCTAGTGCTATCATCTCAGACTCCATTGTAGACTGAGCCAAAATAGTCTGTTTCTTGGATTTCCAAGAAACAGCTCCTCCAGCAATGCTAAAGATATAGCCGCTAGTTGTCTTTGAGTCATCAGATAAAGTATTCCAGTCTGCATCGGTGTAACCTTCAAGAACAGCTGGAAACTTTTCATAATGTAATCTAAGGTTCATGGTTCGTTTTAGGTATCTCATGACCCTCTCAATAGCGTGCCAATGCTCTATACTAGGTCTACTAGTAAACCTGCATAATAATCCCACGACATAGGCTATGTCGGGTCTAGTACAATCAGTGGCATACCGAAGGCTGCCAATGATGCTCGCATAATCAGACTGTCTTACACCTTCACCAGTGTTCTTGAAAAGTTTTACACTAGGATCATATGGTGTACATGCAGGTTTACAGTCAAAGTAATTGTATTTCTTTAAGATCTTCTCAATATAATGAGATTGATCCAAAGAAAGTCCCTTTTCGGACCTAGTAATCTTAATACCAAGAATTACACTCGCTTCACCTAGATCTTTCATATCAAAATTGGCACTTAACAAAGATTTAACAGTGTTTATGGCATGAATATTTGATCCAAAAATTAGTAGATCATCTACATACAAACATATTATAGTGCAAATGTCATTCTCAAATTTATAATAAATGCATTTGTCACTTTCATTAATTTTAAAACCATTTGAGATTATTAAATTATCAAATTTTTCATGCCATTGTTTAGGTGCTTGTTTTAAACCATATAATGATTTATCTAATTTGCAAACTTTATGTTCTTGACCATGAATTACAAAGCCTTCAGGTTGGTCCATATAAATTTCTTCTTCTAATTCACCATTTAAAAAGGCAGTTTTAACATCCATTTGGTGTATAATTAAATTATGAATAGATGCTAATGAAATTAGTACTCGAATGGATGTGATTCTAGTTACAGGTGAAAAAGTATCAAAAAAGTCTATATTTTCTCTTTGCCTAAAACCTTTAGCTACCAAACGGGCTTTATATTTTTCAACTGTTCCATTAGGTTTTAATTTCTTTTTAAGTACCCATTTACAACCTATAGACTTACAACCAGGTGGTAAATCTACTAAGTGCCAAGTCTTATTGGATTCCAACGAATCCATCTCATCATTTATAGCCTCTTGCCAAAAATCGGCATCTAAAGAAGATAAGGCTTCTTGGAGGTTTGTTGGATCCTCCTCTATAGTAAAAGTGCAAAAATCCGAGCCAAAATCTTTATCAACTCTTGCTCTTTTACTTCTTCTAGGTTCAGTTTCAGAAGATTCATTAAGTTCTGTTCTAATAGGCACGGTGTTATTTGACGTGCCCCCACTATTCCTCAATTTAAAAGGAAATTTACTTTCATAAAAATAAGCATCAATAGATTCTACTATATTATGTGTATTTAGGTCATAAAATCTATATGCTTTGCTATTAATAGCATAGCCAATAAATACACATTCGTATGTTCTACTTGCTAATTTTATTCTCTTAGGGTCGGGTATACGAACATATGCCAAGCATCCCCAAGTTCTAAAGTAAGATACATTCGGTTTATAATTTTTTAAAATTTCAAAAGGTGAAGTCTTACTTTTTGATTTAGGGATTCTATTCAATACATAGCATACAGTCAACAAAATATCCCCCCACCAATGTTTTGCTGCACCTGAATTTAACAAAATAGCTACAACTAATTCGGTAAAGGTCCTATTCTTTCTTTCAGCTTTACCGTTCATTTCAGGTGAATAAGGTGCAGTTCTCTCATGAATTATACCATTCAATTTATAGAAATCAAGAAATGAACTAGATTCATATTCTGTTCCTCTATCACTACGAAGTCTCTTAATTTTCTTATTAGATTGATTCTCAATTTCAGTTTTAAATAATTTAAACATATCAAATGCATCACTTTTATTTTTCATAAGATATACATAAGTGAAATCAGAGGTATCATCTATGAAAGTGATAAAATAACGGTGTCCATGTCTAGTCAAAGTACCATCTAGTTCACATATGTCAGAATGAATCAAGTCTAAGGATTCAGAAAATCTATCAACTGATTTATGAGGTTTCTTAGTGATTTTTGCTTGACTACAGAATTCACATTTATCAAAATCAGTTTGTGACATTTTAGGAATCAAATCTAATGTGATCATGTTATGAATTATACGCTTATTTACATGACATAATCTAGAGTGCCAAATATTAAAGTCACACAACATATAAGCAGAACTGGTTACTTTATTAGATTCAACATTCAGTTTAAACATACCCTCACAAGCATAACCCTTCCCTACAAACATCCCCTTATAAGTCAAAGTATACAAATCAGCCCCTATAACTTGAGTAAAACCAGCCTTATTAAGGAGAAAACCAGAAACCAGATTCTTTCTCATCTCTGGAGTATGCATCACATCTTTCAGAAGAACTGTCTTTCCAGAGGTAAACTTTATTTCCACATTTCCAATGCCTGCAACTGTAGTGGTGTGAGAATCTCCCAACAGCACCTTCTGATCATCAGCAGCCGTGTATGTACTAAACATAGCACGATCATAGCAGACATGGCGGGATGCACCAGTGTCTACCCACCAACCCTCTGATCCACCAACAAGGTGAATCTCAGAAATCATAGCCGTTAAAGGCTCCTCAGTCAGGTTAGCCTGCGGTGCAGGGCCTGGTCTGTTCCTACACTTGCGTGCCATATGACCTGGTTTTCCACAGTTGTAGCACAGAAACAACTGTCCAGAGTCATTCTTTTGGGTTGGTTTCTGCTGTCCTTTTTGGTTCCCTTGCGGGTTCCAATTCTGTTTGTTGCGGTTGCGGTTCTGATTCTTAAAGCTTTTCGGATTTGGTTTCAGAACTGCTGGCTTGGACTTCTTAGTGTTATTGTTGGTGACAACAAGCACTTCCTCTTTCTGGTCCTGTTTCCGAGCCTCCTCCTCAATACGGAGGCGAGTAATCAAGCTCTCTAAGGAGAATTCCTTAGTCTTGTGCCTAAGCACATTCTTAAAGTCTTTCCAACCTGGGGGCAGTTTATCAATAATAACAGCAATTTGAAACTGTTCATCTAAACTCATACCTTCGGAGATGATCTCATGAGCAATTTTCTGAAGCTCATGAGACTGCATCTCTACTGACCTGTCATCCGTCATCTGGTATTTGAGGTAGCGGCTGACTGCATACTTCTTCGCTCCAGCCTCTTCGGTATCGTACTTCTTTTGCAGCGCTTCCCAAATCTCTTTGGCTGACTTGTCAGAATTGTAGTAGTCGTACAGGTCATCGCTGAGGCCGTTGAGTATGTAGTTTCGGCACATGTAATCTTGCTCTGTCCAGTTCTGCAACTCGTTTGATTTTTCTGTCCAGGCTCGCATCTGATCTGCATCTGCTTCGTTGTCTGGTTTACTGGGTAGCTGCGGTCTGTCGGTTGTCAGCACAGCCACGACTTTTCTGGTGGTCAGGAAGAATTCCATCTTCTGTCTCCAGCGTTTGAAATGGAGGCCCTCGAATCTGAAGGGAGCAGCAGAGACGACCGGCAGTTGGAAGAAGGAAGTAGGAGCGGCGGCATCTAGATCTGCAGCAGAGGCCATTGTTGTTGAACGTCTTCAATTTGATGGAAAACAATGGCAAGGTTCGGCTGAGTCGTGGACGGAGTCACTTTCTTGAAGACGTTTCGGCGATCTGGTCAATGGTGCAAGCAGTTCGAATCAATCACCGCCGCCTCTAGGATAAAACAGCCTCTCAGTTGTTGTGTTACCGATTCGTTTGCACGGACGAACGGCTCAGCCTGCACTCTTAAAAATTAAAGCTCGAATTTTATAGAAAAGGAGTCACGGAAAAAAAATGTTGTTCTTTCTGTTTTTCGTCTTCATGTCAGTTAAGAAGACGATGCAGTAAGAAGAACGTTACTGGTTTGGGGGACAAAAAACGGTTAATAAATTTGTAGCAAAAATATAAGTGTTACACCACTACAAGCCCAAGCCCGGGTCGGGTCGAGTCGGTCGGCACGCGCGCGCGCGTGTGTGGTGGTCAAGCATGGCCTCCCTCCTCACAAAAGAGCATCATTGGGTGCCCAAAGGGCCCAACTTAGCCTCTAAGAATCAAGTATAAATACTTGATTCTTTCATATAGTCCTACAATGTGGGACTATTCACAAAGCCATTCTTCACACTTAGTCATTTTTAATAATTCACTTGAATTTTTCAACACAATTTCCAACAATCCCCCACTTGAATTTTTAAAAATATTTTCGAGCAATTTCTGAAAACATAAGATTGTGCATAAACAAAGGTGTCGTTAGACTTGAACCTTTGCATAGTGAATAAGATTCAGTTTTTACTAGAGTGACACGTAGTCTTGAACTCTATTCCTGACATCAGACCACACACAATCCTTCTAGAGTGCAATCAAATAAGCCCGTGCATTTATGGCCATGCACGTCTATCCCAGTTTAGTGAATGCTCTAGGAGTTTTGCCCAAAACTCCATAGGAAACGGCCAAATTTCCACATTCACACAGGTGAGTCTATCAAGAGTACTCCTGAAGGTAGGTACTCCACTCCAAATGGAGTATAGATCTCATTAAGAGTTTCTATTAACTCATCCTCTAATCACTTCAGGAATACATGCTTCTTTATATATGAAAAATGGCATGTTCAACTCATATCACTTCACAACTTGTTCTTACCCATTGAACCTAGTTCTTGGGATCTCCAGTCATTAGGTCGGGTTACCATTGTGCGTGACTCAACAATCTAAGAGCAATAGTCCCATTTTTCTAGAAGTCGTAAGGACTTTCTCTCTGGCCAGTCCTTTCGTCAAAGGATCTGCCAAATTCTCATCACTGCGTATGTGATCCACTCTAACAGCTCCTGAAGAGAGTAGCTCTCTAACAGTGCTATGCTTACGACGTATCTGTCGTCTCTTACCGTTGTAATAACGGTTCTGAACTTTTGCAATAGCCGCGGTACTATCGCAATGGATCAACACAGCTGGTATCGGTTTTTCCCATAAGGGAATCTCGGCTAGCAGATTTCTTAAGTATTCTGCTTCCTCACTAGCTGTGGCTAGTGCTATCATCTCAGACTCCATTGTAGACTGAGCCAAAATAGTCTGTTTCTTGGATTTCCAAGAAACAGCTCCTCCAGCAATGCTAAAGATATAGCCGCTAGTTGTCTTTGAGTCATCAGATAAAGTATTCCAGTCTGCATCGGTGTAACCTTCAAGAACAGCTGGAAACTTTTCATAATGTAATCTAAGGTTCATGGTTCGTTTTAGGTATCTCATGACCCTCTCAATAGCGTGCCAATGCTCTATACTAGGTCTACTAGTAAACCTGCATAATAATCCCACGACATAGGCTATGTCGGGTCTAGTACAATCAGTGGCATACCGAAGGCTGCCAATGATGCTCGCATAATCAGACTGTCTTACACCTTCACCAGTGTTCTTGAAAAGTTTTACACTAGGATCATATGGTGTACATGCAGGTTTACAGTCAAAGTAATTGTATTTCTTTAAGATCTTCTCAATATAATGAGATTGATCCAAAGAAAGTCCCTTTTCGGACCTAGTAATCTTAATACCAAGAATTACACTCGCTTCACCTAGATCTTTCATATCAAAATTGGCACTTAACAAAGATTTAACAGTGTTTATGGCATGAATATTTGATCCAAAAATTAGTAGATCATCTACATACAAACATATTATAGTGCAAATGTCATTCTCAAATTTATAATAAATGCATTTGTCACTTTCATTAATTTTAAAACCATTTGAGATTATTAAATTATCAAATTTTTCATGCCATTGTTTAGGTGCTTGTTTTAAACCATATAATGATTTATCTAATTTGCAAACTTTATGTTCTTGACCATGAATTACAAAGCCTTCAGGTTGGTCCATATAAATTTCTTCTTCTAATTCACCATTTAAAAAGGCAGTTTTAACATCCATTTGGTGTATAATTAAATTATGAATAGATGCTAATGAAATTAGTACTCGAATGGATGTGATTCTAGTTACATGTGAAAAAGTATCAAAAAAGTCTATATTTTCTCTTTGCCTAAAACCTTTAGCTACCAAACGGGCTTTATATTTTTCAACTGTTCCATTAGGTTTTAATTTCTTTTTAAGTACCCATTTACAACCTATAGACTTACAACCAGGTGGTAAATCTACTAAGTGCCAAGTCTTATTGGATTCCAACGAATCCATCTCATCATTTATAGCCTCTTGCCAAAAATCGGCATCTAAAGAAGATAAGGCTTCTTGGAGGTTTGTTGGATCCTCCTCTATAGTAAAAGTGCAAAAATCCGAGCCAAAATCTTTATCAACTCTTGCTCTTTTACTTCTTCTAGGTTCAGTTTCAGAAGATTCATTAAGTTCTGTTCTAATAGGCACGGTGTTATTTGACGTGCCCCCACTATTCCTCAATTTAAAAGGAAATTTACTTTCATAAAAATCAGCATCAATAGATTCTACTATATTATGTGTATTTAGGTCATAAAATCTATATGCTTTGCTATTAATAGCATAGCCAATAAATACACATTCGTATGTTCTACTTGCTAATTTTATTCTCTTAGGGTCGGGTATACGAACATATGCCAAGCATCCCCAAGTTCTAAAGTAAGATACATTCGGTTTATAATTTTTTAAAATTTCAAAAGGTGAAGTCTTACTTTTTGATTTAGGGATTCTATTCAATACATAGCATACAGTCAACAAAATATCCCCCCACCAATGTTTTGCTGCACCTGAATTTAACAAAATAGCTACAACTAATTCGGTAAAGGTCCTATTCTTTCTTTCAGCTTTACCGTTCATTTCAGGTGAATAAGGTGCAGTTCTCTCATGAATTATACCATTCAATTTATAGAAATCAAGAAATGAACTAGATTCATATTCTGTTCCTCTATCACTACGAAGTCTCTTAATTTTCTTATTAGATTGATTCTCAATTTCAGTTTTAAATAATTTAAACATATCAAATGCATCACTTTTATTTTTCATAAGATATACATAAGTGAAATCAGAGGTATCATCTATGAAAGTGATAAAATAACGGTGTCCATGTCTAGTCAAAGTACCATCTAGTTCACATATGTCAGAATGAATCAAGTCTAAGGATTCAGAAAATCTATCAACTGATTTATGAGGTTTCTTAGTGATTTTTGCTTGACTACAGAATTCACATTTATCAAAATCAGTTTGTGACATTTTAGGAATCAAATCTAATGTGATCATGTTATGAATTATACGCTTATTTACATGACATAATCTAGAGTGCCAAATATTAAAGTCACACAACATATAAGCAGAACTGGTTACTTTATTAGATTCAACATTCAGTTTAAACATACCCTCACAAGCATAACCCTTCCCTACAAACATCCCCTTATAAGTCAAAGTATACAAATCAGCCCCTATAACTTGAGTAAAACCAGCCTTATTAAGGAGAAAACCAGAAACCAGATTCTTTCTCATCTCTGGAGTATGCATCACATCTTTCAGAAGAACTGTCTTTCCAGAGGTAAACTTTATTTCCACATTTCCAATGCCTGCAACTGTAGTGGTGTGAGAATCTCCCAACAGCACCTTCTGATCATCAGCAGCCGTGTATGTACTAAACATAGAACGATCATAGCAGACATGGCGGGATGCACCAGTGTCTACCCACCAACCCTCTGATCCACCAACAAGGTGAATCTCAGAAATCATAGCCGTTAAAGGCTCCTCAGTCAGGTTAGCCTGCGGTGCAGGGCCTGGTCTGTTCCTACACTTGCGTGCCATATGACCTGGTTTTCCACAGTTGTAGCACAGAAACAACTGTCCAGAGTCATTCTTTTGGGTTGGTTTCTGCTGTCCTTTTTGGTTCCCTTGCGGGTTCCAATTCTGTTTGTTGCGGTTGCGGTTCTGATTCTTAAAGCTTTTCGGATTTGGTTTCAGAACTGCTGGCTTGGACTTCTTAGTGTTATTGTTGGTGACAACAAGCACTTCCTCTTTCTGGTCCTGTTTCCGAGCCTCCTCCTCAATACGGAGGCGAGTAATCAAGCTCTCTAAGGAGAATTCCTTAGTCTTGTGCCTAAGCACATTCTTAAAGTCTTTCCAACCTGGGGGCAGTTTATCAATAATAACAGCAATTTGAAACTGTTCATCTAAACTCATACCTTCGGAGATGATCTCATGAGCAATTTTCTGAAGCTCATGAGACTGCATCTCTACTGACCTGTCATCCGTCATCTGGTATTTGAGGTAGCGGCTGACTGCATACTTCTTCGCTCCAGCCTCTTCGGTATCGTACTTCTTTTGCAGCGCTTCCCAAATCTCTTTGGCTGACTTGTCAGAATTGTAGTAGTCGTACAGGTCATCGCTGAGGCCGTTGAGTATGTAGTTTCGGCACATGTAATCTTGCTCTGTCCAGTTCTGCAACTCGTTTGATTTTTCTGTCCAGGCTCGCATCTGATCTGCATCTGCTTCGTTGTCTGGTTTACTGGGTAGCTGCGGTCTGTCGGTTGTCAGCACAGCCACGACTTTTCTGGTGGTCAGGAAGAATTCCATCTTCTGTCTCCAGCGTTTGAAATGGAGGCCCTCGAATCTGAAGGGAGCAGCAGAGACGACCGGCAGTTGGAAGAAGGAAGTAGGAGCGGCGGCATCTAGATCTGCAGCAGAGGCCATTGTTGTCGAACGTCTTCAATTTGATGGAAAACAATGGCAAGGTTCGGCTGAGTCGTGGACGGAGTCACTTTCTTGAAGACGTTTCGGCGATCTGGTCAATGGTGCAAGCAGTTCGAATCAATCACCGCCGCCTCTAGGATAAAACAGCCTCTCAGTTGTTGTGTTACCGATTCGTTTGCACGGACGAACGGCTCAGCCTGCACTCTTAAAAATTAAAGCTCGAATTTTATAGAAAAGGAGTCACGGAAAAAAAATGTTGTTCTTTCTGTTTTTCGTCTTCATGTCAGTTAAGAAGACGATGCAGTAAGAAGAACGTTACTGGTTTGGGGGACAAAAAACGGTTAATAAATTTGTAGCAAAAATATAAGTGTTACACCACTACAAGCCCAAGCCCGGGTCGGGTCGAGTCGGTCGGCACGCGCGCGCGCGTGTGTGGTGGTCAAGCATGGCCTCCCTCCTCACAAAAGAGCATCATTGGGTGCCCAAAGGGCCCAACTTAGCCTCTAAGAATCAAGTATAAATACTTGATTCTTTCATATAGTCCTACAATGTGGGACTATTCACAAAGCCATTCTTCACACTTAGTCATTTTTAATAATTCACTTGAATTTTTCAACACAATTTCCAACAATCCCCCACTTGAATTTTTAAAAATATTTTCGAGCAATTTCTGAAAACATAAGATTGTGCATAAACAAAGGTGTCGTTAGACTTGAACCTTTGCATAGTGAATAAGATTCAGTTTTTACTAGAGTGACACGTAGTCTTGAACTCTATTCCTGACATCAGACCACACACAATCCTTCTAGAGTGCAATCAAATAAGCCCGTGCATTTATGGCCATGCACGTCTATCCCAGTTTAGTGAATGCTCTAGGAGTTTTGCCCAAAACTCCATAGGAAACGGCCAAATTTCCACATTCACACAGGTGAGTCTATCAAGAGTACTCCTGAAGGTAGGTACTCCACTCCAAATGGAGTATAGATCTCATTAAGAGTTTCTATTAACTCATCCTCTAATCACTTCAGGAATACATGCTTCTTTATATATGAAAAATGGCATGTTCAACTCATATCACTTCACAACTTGTTCTTACCCATTGAACCTAGTTCTTGGGATCTCCAGTCATTAGGTCGGGTTACCATTGTGCGTGACTCAACAATCTAAGAGCAATAGTCCCATTTTTCTAGAAGTCGTAAGGACTTTCTCTCTGGCCAGTCCTTTCGTCAAAGGATCTGCCAAATTCTCATCACTGCGTATGTGATCCACTCTAACAGCTCCTGAAGAGAGTAGCTCTCTAACAGTGCTATGCTTACGACGTATCTGTCGTCTCTTACCGTTGTAATAACGGTTCTGAACTTTTGCAATAGCCGCGGTACTATCGCAATGGATCAACACAGCTGGTATCGGTTTTTCCCATAAGGGAATCTCGGCTAGCAGATTTCTTAAGTATTCTGCTTCCTCACTAGCTGTGGCTAGTGCTATCATCTCAGACTCCATTGTAGACTGAGCCAAAATAGTCTGTTTCTTGGATTTCCAAGAAACAGCTCCTCCAGCAATGCTAAAGATATAGCCGCTAGTTGTCTTTGAGTCATCAGATAAAGTATTCCAGTCTGCATCGGTGTAACCTTCAAGAACAGCTGGAAACTTTTCATAATGTAATCTAAGGTTCATGGTTCGTTTTAGGTATCTCATGACCCTCTCAATAGCGTGCCAATGCTCTATACTAGGTCTACTAGTAAACCTGCATAATAATCCCACGACATAGGCTATGTCGGGTCTAGTACAATCAGTGGCATACCGAAGGCTGCCAATGATGCTCGCATAATCAGACTGTCTTACACCTTCACCAGTGTTCTTGAAAAGTTTTACACTAGGATCATATGGTGTACATGCAGGTTTACAGTCAAAGTAATTGTATTTCTTTAAGATCTTCTCAATATAATGAGATTGATCCAAAGAAAGTCCCTTTTCGGACCTAGTAATCTTAATACCAAGAATTACACTCGCTTCACCTAGATCTTTCATATCAAAATTGGCACTTAACAAAGATTTAACAGTGTTTATGGCATGAATATTTGATCCAAAAATTAGTAGATCATCTACATACAAACATATTATAGTGCAAATGTCATTCTCAAATTTATAATAAATGCATTTGTCACTTTCATTAATTTTAAAACCATTTGAGATTATTAAATTATCAAATTTTTCATGCCATTGTTTAGGTGCTTGTTTTAAACCATATAATGATTTATCTAATTTGCAAACTTTATGTTCTTGACCATGAATTACAAAGCCTTCAGGTTGGTCCATATAAATTTCTTCTTCTAATTCACCATTTAAAAAGGCAGTTTTAACATCCATTTGGTGTATAATTAAATTATGAATAGATGCTAATGAAATTAGTACTCGAATGGATGTGATTCTAGTTACAGGTGAAAAAGTATCAAAAAAGTCTATATTTTCTCTTTGCCTAAAACCTTTAGCTACCAAACGGGCTTTATATTTTTCAACTGTTCCATTAGGTTTTAATTTCTTTTTAAGTACCCATTTACAACCTATAGACTTACAACCAGGTGGTAAATCTACTAAGTGCCAAGTCTTATTGGATTCCAACGAATCCATCTCATCATTTATAGCCTCTTGCCAAAAATCGGCATCTAAAGAAGATAAGGCTTCTTGGAGGTTTGTTGGATCCTCCTCTATAGTAAAAGTGCAAAAATCCGAGCCAAAATCTTTATCAACTCTTGCTCTTTTACTTCTTCTAGGTTCAGTTTCAGAAGATTCATTAAGTTCTGTTCTAATAGGCACGGTGTTATTTGACGTGCCCCCACTATTCCTCAATTTAAAAGGAAATTTACTTTCATAAAAATCAGCATCAATAGATTCTACTATATTATGTGTATTTAGGTCATAAAATCTATATGCTTTGCTATTAATAGCATAGCCAATAAATACACATTCGTATGTTCTACTTGCTAATTTTATTCTCTTAGGGTCGGGTATACGAACATATGCCAAGCATCCCCAAGTTCTAAAGTAAGATACATTCGGTTTATAATTTTTTAAAATTTCAAAAGGTGAAGTCTTACTTTTTGATTTAGGGATTCTATTCAATACATAGCATACAGTCAACAAAATATCCCCCCACCAATGTTTTGCTGCACCTGAATTTAACAAAATAGCTACAACTAATTCGGTAAAGGTCCTATTCTTTCTTTCAGCTTTACCGTTCATTTCAGGTGAATAAGGTGCAGTTCTCTCATGAATTATACCATTCAATTTATAGAAATCAAGAAATGAACTAGATTCATATTCTGTTCCTCTATCACTACGAAGTCTCTTAATTTTCTTATTAGATTGATTCTCAATTTCAGTTTTAAATAATTTAAACATATCAAATGCATCACTTTTATTTTTCATAAGATATACATAAGTGAAATCAGAGGTATCATCTATGAAAGTGATAAAATAACGGTGTCCATGTCTAGTCAAAGTACCATCTAGTTCACATATGTCAGAATGAATCAAGTCTAAGGATTCAGAAAATCTATCAACTGATTTATGAGGTTTCTTAGTGATTTTTGCTTGACTACAGAATTCACATTTATCAAAATCAGTTTGTGACATTTTAGGAATCAAATCTAATGTGATCATGTTATGAATTATACGCTTATTTACATGACATAATCTAGAGTGCCAAATATTAAAGTCACACAACATATAAGCAGAACTGGTTACTTTATTAGATTCAACATTCAGTTTAAACATACCCTCACAAGCATAACCCTTCCCTACAAACATCCCCTTATAAGTCAAAGTATACAAATCAGCCCCTATAACTTGAGTAAAACCAGCCTTATTAAGGAGAAAACCAGAAACCAGATTCTTTCTCATCTCTGGAGTATGCATCACATCTTTCAGAAGAACTGTCTTTCCAGAGGTAAACTTTATTTCCACATTTCCAATGCCTGCAACTGTAGTGGTGTGAGAATCTCCCAACAGCACCTTCTGATCATCAGCAGCCGTGTATGTACTAAACATAGCACGATCATAGAAGACATGGCGGGATGCACCAGTGTCTACCCACCAACCCTCTGATCCACCAACAAGGTGAATCTCAGAAATCATAGCCGTTAAAGGCTCCTCAGTCAGGTTAGCCTGCGGTGCAGGGCCTGGTCTGTTCCTACACTTGCGTGCCATATGACCTGGTTTTCCACAGTTGTAGCACAGAAACAACTGTCCAGAGTCATTCTTTTGGGTTGGTTTCTGCTGTCCTTTTTGGTTCCCTTGCGGGTTCCAATTCTGTTTGTTGCGGTTGCGGTTCTGATTCTTAAAGCTTTTCGGATTTGGTTTCAGAACTGCTGGCTTGGACTTCTTAGTGTTATTGTTGGTGACAACAAGCACTTCCTCTTTCTGGTCCTGTTTCCGAGCCTCCTCCTCAATACGGAGGCGAGTAATCAAGCTCTCTAAGGAGAATTCCTTAGTCTTGTGCCTAAGCACATTCTTAAAGTCTTTCCAACCTGGGGGCAGTTTATCAATAATAACAGCAATTTGAAACTGTTCATCTAAACTCATACCTTCGGAGATGATCTCATGAGCAATTTTCTGAAGCTCATGAGACTGCATCTCTACTGACCTGTCATCCGTCATCTGGTATTTGAGGTAGCGGCTGACTGCATACTTCTTCGCTCCAGCCTCTTCGGTATCGTACTTCTTTTGCAGCGCTTCCCAAATCTCTTTGGCTGACTTGTCAGAATTGTAGTAGTCGTACAGGTCATCGCTGAGGCCGTTGAGTATGTAGTTTCGGCACATGTAATCTTGCTCTGTCCAGTTCTGCAACTCGTTTGATTTTTCTGTCCAGGCTCGCATCTGATCTGCATCTGCTTCGTTGTCTGGTTTACTGGGTAGCTGCGGTCTGTCGGTTGTCAGCACAGCCACGACTTTTCTGGTGGTCAGGAAGAATTCCATCTTCTGTCTCCAGCGTTTGAAATGGAGGCCCTCGAATCTGAAGGGAGCAGCAGAGACGACCGGCAGTTGGAAGAAGGAAGTAGGAGCGGCGGCATCTAGATCTGCAGCAGAGGCCATTGTTGTCGAACGTCTTCAATTTGATGGAAAACAATGGCAAGGTTCGGCTGAGTCGTGGACGGAGTCACTTTCTTGAAGACGTTTCGGCGATCTGGTCAATGGTGCAAGCAGTTCGAATCAATCACCGCCGCCTCTAGGATAAAACAGCCTCTCAGTTGTTGTGTTACCGATTCGTTTGCACGGACGAACGGCTCAGCCTGCACTCTTAAAAATTAAAGCTCGAATTTTATAGAAAAGGAGTCACGGAAAAAAAATGTTGTTCTTTCTGTTTTTCGTCTTCATGTCAGTTAAGAAGACGATGCAGTAAGAAGAACGTTACTGGTTTGGGGGACAAAAAACGGTTAATAAATTTGTAGCAAAAATATAAGTGTTACACCACTACAAGCCCAAGCCCGGGTCGGGTCGAGTCGGTCGGCACGCGCGCGCGCGTGTGTGGTGGTCAAGCATGGCCTCCCTCCTCACAAAAGAGCATCATTGGGTGCCCAAAGGGCCCAACTTAGCCTCTAAGAATCAAGTATAAATACTTGATTCTTTCATATAGTCCTACAATGTGGGACTATTCACAAAGCCATTCTTCACACTTAGTCATTTTTAATAATTCACTTGAATTTTTCAACACAATTTCCAACAATCCCCCACTTGAATTTTTAAAAATATTTTCGAGCAATTTCTGAAAACATAAGATTGTGCATAAACAAAGGTGTCGTTAGACTTGAACCTTTGCATAGTGAATAAGATTCAGTTTTTACTAGAGTGACACGTAGTCTTGAACTCTATTCCTGACATCAGACCACACACAATCCTTCTAGAGTGCAATCAAATAAGCCCGTGCATTTATGGCCATGCACGTCTATCCCAGTTTAGTGAATGCTCTAGGAGTTTTGCCCAAAACTCCATAGGAAACGGCCAAATTTCCACATTCACACAGGTGAGTCTATCAAGAGTACTCCTGAAGGTAGGTACTCCACTCCAAATGGAGTATAGATCTCATTAAGAGTTTCTATTAACTCATCCTCTAATCACTTCAGGAATACATGCTTCTTTATATATGAAAAATGGCATGTTCAACTCATATCACTTCACAACTTGTTCTTACCCATTGAACCTAGTTCTTGGGATCTCCAGTCATTAGGTCGGGTTACCATTGTGCGTGACTCAACAATCTAAGAGCAATAGTCCCATTTTTCTAGAAGTCGTAAGGACTTTCTCTCTGGCCAGTCCTTTCGTCAAAGGATCTGCCAAATTCTCATCACTGCGTATGTGATCCACTCTAACAGCTCCTGAAGAGAGTAGCTCTCTAACAGTGCTATGCTTACGACGTATCTGTCGTCTCTTACCGTTGTAATAACGGTTCTGAACTTTTGCAATAGCCGCGGTACTATCGCAATGGATCAACACAGCTGGTATCGGTTTTTCCCATAAGGGAATCTCGGCTAGCAGATTTCTTAAGTATTCTGCTTCCTCACTAGCTGTGGCTAGTGCTATCATCTCAGACTCCATTGTAGACTGAGCCAAAATAGTCTGTTTCTTGGATTTCCAAGAAACAGCTCCTCCAGTAATGCTAAAGATATAGCCGCTAGTTGTCTTTGAGTCATCAGATAAAGTATTCCAGTCTGCATCGGTGTAACCTTCAAGAACAGCTGGAAACTTTTCATAATGTAATCTAAGGTTCATGGTTCGTTTTAGGTATCTCATGACCCTCTCAATAGCGTGCCAATGCTCTATACTAGGTCTACTAGTAAACCTGCATAATAATCCCACGACATAGGCTATGTCGGGTCTAGTACAATCAGTGGCATACCGAAGGCTGCCAATGATGCTCGCATAATCAGACTGTCTTACACCTTCACCAGTGTTCTTGAAAAGTTTTACACTAGGATCATATGGTGTACATGCAGGTTTACAGTCAAAGTAATTGTATTTCTTTAAGATCTTCTCAATATAATGAGATTGATCCAAAGAAAGTCCCTTTTCGGACCTAGTAATCTTAATACCAAGAATTACACTCGCTTCACCTAGATCTTTCATATCAAAATTGGCACTTAACAAAGATTTAACAGTGTTTATGGCATGAATATTTGATCCAAAAATTAGTAGATCATCTACATACAAACATATTATAGTGCAAATGTCATTCTCAAATTTATAATAAATGCATTTGTCACTTTCATTAATTTTAAAACCATTTGAGATTATTAAATTATCAAATTTTTCATGCCATTGTTTAGGTGCTTGTTTTAAACCATATAATGATTTATCTAATTTGCAAACTTTATGTTCTTGACCATGAATTACAAAGCCTTCAGGTTGGTCCATATAAATTTCTTCTTCTAATTCACCATTTAAAAAGGCAGTTTTAACATCCATTTGGTGTATAATTAAATTATGAATAGATGCTAATGAAATTAGTACTCGAATGGATGTGATTCTAGTTACAGGTGAAAAAGTATCAAAAAAGTCTATATTTTCTCTTTGCCTAAAACCTTTAGCTACCAAACGGGCTTTATATTTTTCAACTGTTCCATTAGGTTTTAATTTCTTTTTAAGTACCCATTTACAACCTATAGACTTACAACCAGGTGGTAAATCTACTAAGTGCCAAGTCTTATTGGATTCCAACGAATCCATCTCATCATTTATAGCCTCTTGCCAAAAATCGGCATCTAAAGAAGATAAGGCTTCTTGGAGGTTTGTTGGATCCTCCTCTATAGTAAAAGTGCAAAAATCCGAGCCAAAATCTTTATCAACTCTTGCTCTTTTACTTCTTCTAGGTTCAGTTTCAGAAGATTCATTAAGTTCTGTTCTAATAGGCACGGTGTTATTTGACGTGCCCCCACTATTCCTCAATTTAAAAGGAAATTTACTTTCATAAAAATCAGCATCAATAGATTCTACTATATTATGTGTATTTAGGTCATAAAATCTATATGCTTTGCTATTAATAGCATAGCCAATAAATACACATTCGTATGTTCTACTTGCTAATTTTATTCTCTTAGGGTCGGGTATACGAACATATGCCAAGCATCCCCAAGTTCTAAAGTAAGATACATTCGGTTTATAATTTTTTAAAATTTCAAAAGGTGAAGTCTTACTTTTTGATTTAGGGATTCTATTCAATACATAGCATACAGTCAACAAAATATCCCCCCACCAATGTTTTGCTGCACCTGAATTTAACAAAATAGCTACAACTAATTCGGTAAAGGTCCTATTCTTTCTTTCAGCTTTACCGTTCATTTCAGGTGAATAAGGTGCAGTTCTCTCATGAATTATACCATTCAATTTATAGAAATCAAGAAATGAACTAGATTCATATTCTGTTCCTCTATCACTACGAAGTCTCTTAATTTTCTTATTAGATTGATTCTCAATTTCAGTTTTAAATAATTTAAACATATCAAATGCATCACTTTTATTTTTCATAAGATATACATAAGTGAAATCAGAGGTATCATCTATGAAAGTGATAAAATAACGGTGTCCATGTCTAGTCAAAGTACCATCTAGTTCACATATGTCAGAATGAATCAAGTCTAAGGATTCAGAAAATCTATCAACTGATTTATGAGGTTTCTTAGTGATTTTTGCTTGACTACAGAATTCACATTTATCAAAATCAGTTTGTGACATTTTAGGAATCAAATCTAATGTGATCATGTTATGAATTATACGCTTATTTACATGACATAATCTAGAGTGCCAAATATTAAAGTCACACAACATATAAGCAGAACTGGTTACTTTATTAGATTCAACATTCAGTTTAAACATACCCTCACAAGCATAACCCTTCCCTACAAACATCCCCTTATAAGTCAAAGTATACAAATCAGCCCCTATAACTTGAGTAAAACCAGCCTTATTAAGGAGAAAACCAGAAACCAGATTCTTTCTCATCTCTGGAGTATGCATCACATCTTTCAGAAGAACTGTCTTTCCAGAGGTAAACTTTATTTCCACATTTCCAATGCCTGCAACTGTAGTGGTGTGAGAATCTCCCAACAGCACCTTCTGATCATCAGCAGCCGTGTATGTACTAAACATAGCACGATCATAGAAGACATGGCGGGATGCACCAGTGTCTACCCACCAACCCTCTGATCCACCAACAAGGTGAATCTCAGAAATCATAGCCGTTAAAGGCTCCTCAGTCAGGTTAGCCTGCGGTGCAGGGCCTGGTCTGTTCCTACACTTGCGTGCCATATGACCTGGTTTTCCACAGTTGTAGCACAGAAACAACTGTCCAGAGTCATTCTTTTGGGTTGGTTTCTGCTGTCCTTTTTGGTTCCCTTGCGGGTTCCAATTCTGTTTGTTGCGGTTGCGGTTCTGATTCTTAAAGCTTTTCGGATTTGGTTTCAGAACTGCTGGCTTGGACTTCTTAGTGTTATTGTTGGTGACAACAAGCACTTCCTCTTTCTGGTCCTGTTTCCGAGCCTCCTCCTCAATACGGAGGCGAGTAATCAAGCTCTCTAAGGAGAATTCCTTAGTCTTGTGCCTAAGCACATTCTTAAAGTCTTTCCAACCTGGGGGCAGTTTATCAATAATAACAGCAATTTGAAACTGTTCATCTAAACTCATACCTTCGGAGATGATCTCATGAGCAATTTTCTGAAGCTCATGAGACTGCATCTCTACTGACCTGTCATCCGTCATCTGGTATTTGAGGTAGCGGCTGACTGCATACTTCTTCGCTCCAGCCTCTTCGGTATCGTACTTCTTTTGCAGCGCTTCCCAAATCTCTTTGGCTGACTTGTCAGAATTGTAGTAGTCGTACAGGTCATCGCTGAGGCCGTTGAGTATGTAGTTTCGGCACATGTAATCTTGCTCTGTCCAGTTCTGCAACTCGTTTGATTTTTCTGTCCAGGCTCGCATCTGATCTGCATCTGCTTCGTTGTCTGGTTTACTGGGTAGCTGCGGTCTGTCGGTTGTCAGCACAGCCACGACTTTTCTGGTGGTCAGGAAGAATTCCATCTTCTGTCTCCAGCGTTTGAAATGGAGGCCCTCGAATCTGAAGGGAGCAGCAGAGACGACCGGCAGTTGGAAGAAGGAAGTAGGAGCGGCGGCATCTAGATCTGCAGCAGAGGCCATTGTTGTCGAACGTCTTCAATTTGATGGAAAACAATGGCAAGGTTCGGCTGAGTCGTGGACGGAGTCACTTTCTTGAAGACGTTTCGGCGATCTGGTCAATGGTGCAAGCAGTTCGAATCAATCACCGCCGCCTCTAGGATAAAACAGCCTCTCAGTTGTTGTGTTACCGATTCGTTTGCACGGACGAACGGCTCAGCCTGCACTCTTAAAAATTAAAGCTCGAATTTTATAGAAAAGGAGTCACGGAAAAAAAATGTTGTTCTTTCTGTTTTTCGTCTTCATGTCAGTTAAGAAGACGATGCAGTAAGAAGAACGTTACTGGTTTGGGGGACAAAAAACGGTTAATAAATTTGTAGCAAAAATATAAGTGTTACACCACTACAAGCCCAAGCCCGGGTCGGGTCGAGTCGGTCGGCACGCGCGCGCGCGTGTGTGGTGGTCAAGCATGGCCTCCCTCCTCACAAAAGAGCATCATTGGGTGCCCAAAGGGCCCAACTTAGCCTCTAAGAATCAAGTATAAATACTTGATTCTTTCATATAGTCCTACAATGTGGGACTATTCACAAAGCCATTCTTCACACTTAGTCATTTTTAATAATTCACTTGAATTTTTCAACACAATTTCCAACAATCCCCCACTTGAATTTTTAAAAATATTTTCGAGCAATTTCTGAAAACATAAGATTGTGCATAAACAAAGGTGTCGTTAGACTTGAACCTTTGCATAGTGAATAAGATTCAGTTTTTACTAGAGTGACACGTAGTCTTGAACTCTATTCCTGACATCAGACCACACACAATCCTTCTAGAGTGCAATCAAATAAGCCCGTGCATTTATGGCCATGCACGTCTATCCCAGTTTAGTGAATGCTCTAGGAGTTTTGCCCAAAACTCCATAGGAAACGGCCAAATTTCCACATTCACACAGGTGAGTCTATCAAGAGTACTCCTGAAGGTAGGTACTCCACTCCAAATGGAGTATAGATCTCATTAAGAGTTTCTATTAACTCATCCTCTAATCACTTCAGGAATACATGCTTCTTTATATATGAAAAATGGCATGTTCAACTCATATCACTTCACAACTTGTTCTTACCCATTGAACCTAGTTCTTGGGATCTCCAGTCATTAGGTCGGGTTACCATTGTGCGTGACTCAACAATCTAAGAGCAATAGTCCCATTTTTCTAGAAGTCGTAAGGACTTTCTCTCTGGCCAGTCCTTTCGTCAAAGGATCTGCCAAATTCTCATCACTGCGTATGTGATCCACTCTAACAGCTCCTGAAGAGAGTAGCTCTCTAACAGTGCTATGCTTACGACGTATCTGTCGTCTCTTACCGTTGTAATAACGGTTCTGAACTTTTGCAATAGCCGCGGTACTATCGCAATGGATCAACACAGCTGGTATCGGTTTTTCCCATAAGGGAATCTCGGCTAGCAGATTTCTTAAGTATTCTGCTTCCTCACTAGCTGTGGCTAGTGCTATCATCTCAGACTCCATTGTAGACTGAGCCAAAATAGTCTGTTTCTTGGATTTCCAAGAAACAGCTCCTCCAGCAATGCTAAAGATATAGCCGCTAGTTGTCTTTGAGTCATCAGATAAAGTATTCCAGTCTGCATCGGTGTAACCTTCAAGAACAGCTGGAAACTTTTCATAATGTAATCTAAGGTTCATGGTTCGTTTTAGGTATCTCATGACCCTCTCAATAGCGTGCCAATGCTCTATACTAGGTCTACTAGTAAACCTGCATAATAATCCCACGACATAGGCTATGTCGGGTCTAGTACAATCAGTGGCATACCGAAGGCTGCCAATGATGCTCGCATAATCAGACTGTCTTACACCTTCACCAGTGTTCTTGAAAAGTTTTACACTAGGATCATATGGTGTACATGCAGGTTTACAGTCAAAGTAATTGTATTTCTTTAAGATCTTCTCAATATAATGAGATTGATCCAAAGAAAGTCCCTTTTCGGACCTAGTAATCTTAATACCAAGAATTACACTCGCTTCACCTAGATCTTTCATATCAAAATTGGCACTTAACAAAGATTTAACAGTGTTTATGGCATGAATATTTGATCCAAAAATTAGTAGATCATCTACATACAAACATATTATAGTGCAAATGTCATTCTCAAATTTATAATAAATGCATTTGTCACTTTCATTAATTTTAAAACCATTTGAGATTATTAAATTATCAAATTTTTCATGCCATTGTTTAGGTGCTTGTTTTAAACCATATAATGATTTATCTAATTTGCAAACTTTATGTTCTTGACCATGAATTACAAAGCCTTCAGGTTGGTCCATATAAATTTCTTCTTCTAATTCACCATTTAAAAAGGCAGTTTTAACATCCATTTGGTGTATAATTAAATTATGAATAGATGCTAATGAAATTAGTACTCGAATGGATGTGATTCTAGTTACAGGTGAAAAAGTATCAAAAAAGTCTATATTTTCTCTTTGCCTAAAACCTTTAGCTACCAAACGGGCTTTATATTTTTCAACTGTTCCATTAGGTTTTAATTTCTTTTTAAGTACCCATTTACAACCTATAGACTTACAACCAGGTGGTAAATCTACTAAGTGCCAAGTCTTATTGGATTCCAACGAATCCATCTCATCATTTATAGCCTCTTGCCAAAAATCGGCATCTAAAGAAGATAAGGCTTCTTGGAGGTTTGTTGGATCCTCCTCTATAGTAAAAGTGCAAAAATCCGAGCCAAAATCTTTATCAACTCTTGCTCTTTTACTTCTTCTAGGTTCAGTTTCAGAAGATTCATTAAGTTCTGTTCTAATAGGCACGGTGTTATTTGACGTGCCCCCACTATTCCTCAATTTAAAAGGAAATTTACTTTCATAAAAATCAGCATCAATAGATTCTACTATATTATGTGTATTTAGGTCATAAAATCTATATGCTTTGCTATTAATAGCATAGCCAATAAATACACATTCGTATGTTCTACTTGCTAATTTTATTCTCTTAGGGTCGGGTATACGAACATATGCCAAGCATCCCCAAGTTCTAAAGTAAGATACATTCGGTTTATAATTTTTTAAAATTTCAAAAGGTGAAGTCTTACTTTTTGATTTAGGGATTCTATTCAATACATAGCATACAGTCAACAAAATATCCCCCCACCAATGTTTTGCTGCACCTGAATTTAACAAAATAGCTACAACTAATTCGGTAAAGGTCCTATTCTTTCTTTCAGCTTTACCGTTCATTTCAGGTGAATAAGGTGCAGTTCTCTCATGAATTATACCATTCAATTTATAGAAATCAAGAAATGAACTAGATTCATATTCTGTTCCTCTATCACTACGAAGTCTCTTAATTTTCTTATTAGATTGATTCTCAATTTCAGTTTTAAATAATTTAAACATATCAAATGCATCACTTTTATTTTTCATAAGATATACATAAGTGAAATCAGAGGTATCATCTATGAAAGTGATAAAATAACGGTGTCCATGTCTAGTCAAAGTACCATCTAGTTCACATATGTCAGAATGAATCAAGTCTAAGGATTCAGAAAATCTATCAACTGATTTATGAGGTTTCTTAGTGATTTTTGCTTGACTACAGAATTCACATTTATCAAAATCAGTTTGTGACATTTTAGGAATCAAATCTAATGTGATCATGTTATGAATTATACGCTTATTTACATGACATAATCTAGAGTGCCAAATATTAAAGTCACACAACATATAAGCAGAACTGGTTACTTTATTAGATTCAACATTCAGTTTAAACATACCCTCACAAGCATAACCCTTCCCTACAAACATCCCCTTATAAGTCAAAGTATACAAATCAGCCCCTATAACTTGAGTAAAACCAGCCTTATTAAGGAGAAAACCAGAAACCAGATTCTTTCTCATCTCTGGAGTATGCATCACATCTTTCAGAAGAACTGTCTTTCCAGAGGTAAACTTTATTTCCACATTTCCAATGCCTGCAACTGTAGTGGTGTGAGAATCTCCCAACAGCACCTTCTGATCATCAGCAGCCGTGTATGTACTAAACATAGCACGATCATAGCAGACATGGCGGGATGCACCAGTGTCTACCCACCAACCCTCTGATCCACCAACAAGGTGAATCTCAGAAATCATAGCCGTTAAAGGCTCCTCAGTCAGGTTAGCCTGCGGTGCAGGGCCTGGTCTGTTCCTACACTTGCGTGCCATATGACCTGGTTTTCCACAGTTGTAGCACAGAAACAACTGTCCAGAGTCATTCTTTTGGGTTGGTTTCTGCTGTCCTTTTTGGTTCCCTTGCGGGTTCCAATTCTGTTTGTTGCGGTTGCGGTTCTGATTCTTAAAGCTTTTCGGATTTGGTTTCAGAACTGCTGGCTTGGACTTCTTAGTGTTATTGTTGGTGACAACAAGCACTTCCTCTTTCTGGTCCTGTTTCCGAGCCTCCTCCTCAATACGGAGGCGAGTAATCAAGCTCTCTAAGGAGAATTCCTTAGTCTTGTGCCTAAGCACATTCTTAAAGTCTTTCCAACCTGGGGGCAATTTATCAATAATAACAGCAATTTGAAACTGTTCATCTAAACTCATACCTTCGGAGATGATCTCATGAGCAATTTTCTGAAGCTCATGAGACTGCATCTCTACTGACCTGTCATCCGTCATCTGGTATTTGAGGTAGCGGCTGACTGCATACTTCTTCGCTCCAGCCTCTTCGGTATCGTACTTCTTTTGCAGCGCTTCCCAAATCTCTTTGGCTGACTTGTCAGAATTGTAGTAGTCGTACAGGTCATCGCTGAGGCCGTTGAGTATGTAGTTTCGGCACATGTAATCTTGCTCTGTCCAGTTCTGCAACTCGTTTGATTTTTCTGTCCAGGCTCGCATCTGATCTGCATCTGCTTCGTTGTCTGGTTTACTGGGTAGCTACGGTCTGTCGGTTGTCAGCACAGCCACGACTTTTCTGGTGGTCAGGAAGAATTCCATCTTCTGTCTCCAGCGTTTGAAATGGAGGCCCTCGAATCTGAAGGGAGCAGCAGAGACGACCGGCAGTTGGAAGAAGGAAGTAGGAGCGGCGGCATCTAGATCTGCAGCAGAGGCCATTGTTGTCGAACGTCTTCAATTTGATGGAAAACAATGGCAAGGTTCGGCTGAGTCGTGGACGGAGTCACTTTCTTGAAGACGTTTCGGCGATCTGGTCAATGGTGCAAGCAGTTCGAATCAATCACCGCCGCCTCTAGGATAAAACAGCCTCTCAGTTGTTGTGTTACCGATTCGTTTGCACGGACGAACGGCTCAGCCTGCACTCTTAAAAATTAAAGCTCGAATTTTATAGAAAAGGAGTCACGGAAAAAAAATGTTGTTCTTTCTGTTTTTCGTCTTCATGTCAGTTAAGAAGACGATGCAGTAAGAAGAACGTTACTGGTTTGGGGGACAAAAAACGGTTAATAAATTTGTAGCAAAAATATAAGTGTTACACCACTACAAGCCCAAGCCCGGGTCGGGTCGAGTCGGTCGGCACGCGCGCGCGCGTGTGTGGTGGTCAAGCATGGCCTCCCTCCTCACAAAAGAGCATCATTGGGTGCCCAAAGGGCCCAACTTAGCCTCTAAGAATCAAGTATAAATACTTGATTCTTTCATATAGTCCTACAATGTGGGACTATTCACAAAGCCATTCTTCACACTTAGTCATTTTTAATAATTCACTTGAATTTTTCAACACAATTTCCAACAATCCCCCACTTGAATTTTTAAAAATATTTTCGAGCAATTTCTGAAAACATAAGATTGTGCATAAACAAAGGTGTCGTTAGACTTGAACCTTTGCATAGTGAATAAGATTCAGTTTTTACTAGAGTGACACGTAGTCTTGAACTCTATTCCTGACATCAGACCACACACAATCCTTCTAGAGTGCAATCAAATAAGCCCGTGCATTTATGGCCATGCACGTCTATCCCAGTTTAGTGAATGCTCTAGGAGTTTTGCCCAAAACTCCATAGGAAACGGCCAAATTTCCACATTCACACAGGTGAGTCTATCAAGAGTACTCCTGAAGGTAGGTACTCCACTCCAAATGGAGTATAGATCTCATTAAGAGTTTCTATTAACTCATCCTCTAATCACTTCAGGAATACATGCTTCTTTATATATGAAAAATGGCATGTTCAACTCATATCACTTCACAACTTGTTCTTACCCATTGAACCTAGTTCTTGGGATCTCCAGTCATTAGGTCGGGTTACCATTGTGCGTGACTCAACAATCTAAGAGCAATAGTCCCATTTTTCTAGAAGTCGTAAGGACTTTCTCTCTGGCCAGTCCTTTCGTCAAAGGATCTGCCAAATTCTCATCACTGCGTATGTGATCCACTCTAACAGCTCCTGAAGAGAGTAGCTCTCTAACAGTGCTATGCTTACGACGTATCTGTCGTCTCTTACCGTTGTAATAACGGTTCTGAACTTTTGCAATAGCCGCGGTACTATCGCAATGGATCAACACAGCTGGTATCGGTTTTTCCCATAAGGGAATCTCGGCTAGCAGATTTCTTAAGTATTCTGCTTCCTCACTAGCTGTGGCTAGTGCTATCATCTCAGACTCCATTGTAGACTGAGCCAAAATAGTCTGTTTCTTGGATTTCCAAGAAACAGCTCCTCCAGCAATGCTAAAGATATAGCCGCTAGTTGTCTTTGAGTCATCAGATAAAGTATTCCAGTCTGCATCGGTGTAACCTTCAAGAACAGCTGGAAACTTTTCATAATGTAATCTAAGGTTCATGGTTCGTTTTAGGTATCTCATGACCCTCTCAATAGCGTGCCAATGCTCTATACTAGGTCTACTAGTAAACCTGCATAATAATCCCACGACATAGGCTATGTCGGGTCTAGTACAATCAGTGGCATACCGAAGGCTGCCAATGATGCTCGCATAATCAGACTGTCTTACACCTTCACCAGTGTTCTTGAAAAGTTTTACACTAGGATCATATGGTGTACATGCAGGTTTACAGTCAAAGTAATTGTATTTCTTTAAGATCTTCTCAATATAATGAGATTGATCCAAAGAAAGTCCCTTTTCGGACCTAGTAATCTTAATACCAAGAATTACACTCGCTTCACCTAGATCTTTCATATCAAAATTGGCACTTAACAAAGATTTAACAGTGTTTATGGCATGAATATTTGATCCAAAAATTAGTAGATCATCTACATACAAACATATTATAGTGCAAATGTCATTCTCAAATTTATAATAAATGCATTTGTCACTTTCATTAATTTTAAAACCATTTGAGATTATTAAATTATCAAATTTTTCATGCCATTGTTTAGGTGCTTGTTTTAAACCATATAATGATTTATCTAATTTGCAAACTTTATGTTCTTGACCATGAATTACAAAGCCTTCAGGTTGGTCCATATAAATTTCTTCTTCTAATTCACCATTTAAAAAGGCAGTTTTAACATCCATTTGGTGTATAATTAAATTATGAATAGATGCTAATGAAATTAGTACTCGAATGGATGTGATTCTAGTTACAGGTGAAAAAGTATCAAAAAAGTCTATATTTTCTCTTTGCCTAAAACCTTTAGCTACCAAACGGGCTTTATATTTTTCAACTGTTCCATTAGGTTTTAATTTCTTTTTAAGTACCCATTTACAACCTATAGACTTACAACCAGGTGGTAAATCTACTAAGTGCCAAGTCTTATTGGATTCCAACGAATCCATCTCATCATTTATAGCCTCTTGCCAAAAATCGGCATCTAAAGAAGATAAGGCTTCTTGGAGGTTTGTTGGATCCTCCTCTATAGTAAAAGTGCAAAAATCCGAGCCAAAATCTTTATCAACTCTTGCTCTTTTACTTCTTCTAGGTTCAGTTTCAGAAGATTCATTAAGTTCTGTTCTAATAGGCACGGTGTTATTTGACGTGCCCCCACTATTCCTCAATTTAAAAGGAAATTTACTTTCATAAAAATCAGCATCAATAGATTCTACTATATTATGTGTATTTAGGTCATAAAATCTATATGCTTTGCTATTAATAGCATAGCCAATAAATACACATTCGTATGTTCTACTTGCTAATTTTATTCTCTTAGGGTCGGGTATACGAACATATGCCAAGCATCCCCAAGTTCTAAAGTAAGATACATTCGGTTTATAATTTTTTAAAATTTCAAAAGGTGAAGTCTTACTTTTTGATTTAGGGATTCTATTCAATACATAGCATACAGTCAACAAAATATCCCCCCACCAATGTTTTGCTGCACCTGAATTTAACAAAATAGCTACAACTAATTCGGTAAAGGTCCTATTCTTTCTTTCAGCTTTACCGTTCATTTCAGGTGAATAAGGTGCAGTTCTCTCATGAATTATACCATTCAATTTATAGAAATCAAGAAATGAACTAGATTCATATTCTGTTCCTCTATCACTACGAAGTCTCTTAATTTTCTTATTAGATTGATTCTCAATTTCAGTTTTAAATAATTTAAACATATCAAATGCATCACTTTTATTTTTCATAAGATATACATAAGTGAAATCAGAGGTATCATCTATGAAAGTGATAAAATAACGGTGTCCATGTCTAGTCAAAGTACCATCTAGTTCACATATGTCAGAATGAATCAAGTCTAAGGATTCAGAAAATCTATCAACTGATTTATGAGGTTTCTTAGTGATTTTTGCTTGACTACAGAATTCACATTTATCAAAATCAGTTTGTGACATTTTAGGAATCAAATCTAATGTGATCATGTTATGAATTATACGCTTATTTACATGACATAATCTAGAGTGCCAAATATTAAAGTCACACAACATATAAGCAGAACTGGTTACTTTATTAGATTCAACATTCAGTTTAAACATACCCTCACAAGCATAACCCTTCCCTACAAACATCCCCTTATAAGTCAAAGTATACAAATCAGCCCCTATAACTTGAGTAAAACCAGCCTTATTAAGGAGAAAACCAGAAACCAGATTCTTTCTCATCTCTGGAGTATGCATCACATCTTTCAGAAGAACTGTCTTTCCAGAGGTAAACTTTATTTCCACATTTCCAATGCCTGCAACTGTAGTGGTGTGAGAATCTCCCAACAGCACCTTCTGATCATCAGCAGCCGTGTATGTACTAAACATAGCACGATCATAGCAGACATGGCGGGATGCACCAGTGTCTACCCACCAACCCTCTGATCCACCAACAAGGTGAATCTCAGAAATCATAGCCGTTAAAGGCTCCTCAGTCAGGTTAGCCTGCGGTGCAGGGCCTGGTCTGTTCCTACACTTGCGTGCCATATGACCTGGTTTTCCACAGTTGTAGCACAGAAACAACTGTCCAGAGTCATTCTTTTGGGTTGGTTTCTGCTGTCCTTTTTGGTTCCCTTGCGGGTTCCAATTCTGTTTGTTGCGGTTGCGGTTCTGATTCTTAAAGCTTTTCGGATTTGGTTTCAGAACTGCTGGCTTGGACTTCTTAGTGTTATTGTTGGTGACAACAAGCACTTCCTCTTTCTGGTCCTGTTTCCGAGCCTCCTCCTCAATACGGAGGCGAGTAATCAAGCTCTCTAAGGAGAATTCCTTAGTCTTGTGCCTAAGCACATTCTTAAAGTCTTTCCAACCTAGGGGCAGTTTATCAATAATAACAGCAATTTGAAACTGTTCATCTAAACTCATACCTTCGGAGATGATCTCATGAGCAATTTTCTGAAGCTCATGAGACTGCATCTCTACTGACCTGTCATCCGTCATCTGGTATTTGAGGTAGCGGCTGACTGCATACTTCTTCGCTCCAGCCTCTTCGGTATCGTACTTCTTTTGCAGCGCTTCCCAAATCTCTTTGGCTGACTTGTCAGAATTGTAGTAGTCGTACAGGTCATCGCTGAGGCCGTTGAGTATGTAGTTTCGGCACATGTAATCTTGCTCTGTCCAGTTCTGCAACTCGTTTGATTTTTCTGTCCAGGCTCGCATCTGATCTGCATCTGCTTCGTTGTCTGGTTTACTGGGTAGCTGCGGTCTGTCGGTTGTCAGCACAGCCACGACTTTTCTGGTGGTCAGGAAGAATTCCATCTTCTGTCTCCAGCGTTTGAAATGGAGGCCCTCGAATCTGAAGGGAGCAGCAGAGACGACCGGCAGTTGGAAGAAGGAAGTAGGAGCGGCGGCATCTAGATCTGCAGCAGAGGCCATTGTTGTCGAACGTCTTCAATTTGATGGAAAACAATGGCAAGGTTCGGCTGAGTCGTGGACGGAGTCACTTTCTTGAAGACGTTTCGGCGATCTGGTCAATGGTGCAAGCAGTTCGAATCAATCACCGCCGCCTCTAGGATAAAACAGCCTCTCAGTTGTTGTGTTACCGATTCGTTTGCACGGACGAACGGCTCAGCCTGCACTCTTAAAAATTAAAGCTCGAATTTTATAGAAAAGGAGTCACGGAAAAAAAATGTTGTTCTTTCTGTTTTTCGTCTTCATGTCAGTTAAGAAGACGATGCAGTAAGAAGAACGTTACTGGTTTGGGGGACAAAAAACGGTTAATAAATTTGTAGCAAAAATATAAGTGTTACACCACTACAAGCCCAAGCCCGGGTCGGGTCGAGTCGGTCGGCACGCGCGCGCGCGTGTGTGGTGGTCAAGCATGGCCTCCCTCCTCACAAAAGAGCATCATTGGGTGCCCAAAGGGCCCAACTTAGCCTCTAAGAATCAAGTATAAATACTTGATTCTTTCATATAGTCCTACAATGTGGGACTATTCACAAAGCCATTCTTCACACTTAGTCATTTTTAATAATTCACTTGAATTTTTCAACACAATTTCCAACAATCCCCCACTTGAATTTTTAAAAATATTTTCGAGCAATTTCTGAAAACATAAGATTGTGCATAAACAAAGGTGTCGTTAGACTTGAACCTTTGCATAGTGAATAAGATTCAGTTTTTACTAGAGTGACACGTAGTCTTGAACTCTATTCCTGACATCAGACCACACACAATCCTTCTAGAGTGCAATCAAATAAGCCCGTGCATTTATGGCCATGCACGTCTATCCCAGTTTAGTGAATGCTCTAGGAGTTTTGCCCAAAACTCCATAGGAAACGGCCAAATTTCCACATTCACACAGGTGAGTCTATCAAGAGTACTCCTGAAGGTAGGTACTCCACTCCAAATGGAGTATAGATCTCATTAAGAGTTTCTATTAACTCATCCTCTAATCACTTCAGGAATACATGCTTCTTTATATATGAAAAATGGCATGTTCAACTCATATCACTTCACAACTTGTTCTTACCCATTGAACCTAGTTCTTGGGATCTCCAGTCATTAGGTCGGGTTACCATTGTGCGTGACTCAACAATCTAAGAGCAATAGTCCCATTTTTCTAGAAGTCGTAAGGACTTTCTCTCTGGCCAGTCCTTTCGTCAAAGGATCTGCCAAATTCTCATCACTGCGTATGTGATCCACTCTAACAGCTCCTGAAGAGAGTAGCTCTCTAACAGTGCTATGCTTACGACGTATCTGTCGTCTCTTACCGTTGTAATAACGGTTCTGAACTTTTGCAATAGCCGCGGTACTATCGCAATGGATCAACACAGCTGGTATCGGTTTTTCCCATAAGGGAATCTCGGCTAGCAGATTTCTTAAGTATTCTGCTTCCTCACTAGCTGTGGCTAGTGCTATCATCTCAGACTCCATTGTAGACTGAGCCAAAATAGTCTGTTTCTTGGATTTCCAAGAAACAGCTCCTCCAGCAATGCTAAAGATATAGCCGCTAGTTGTCTTTGAGTCATCAGATAAAGTATTCCAGTCTGCATCGGTGTAACCTTCAAGAACAGCTGGAAACTTTTCATAATGTAATCTAAGGTTCATGGTTCGTTTTAGGTATCTCATGACCCTCTCAATAGCGTGCCAATGCTCTATACTAGGTCTACTAGTAAACCTGCATAATAATCCCACGACATAGGCTATGTCGGGTCTAGTACAATCAGTGGCATACCGAAGGCTGCCAATGATGCTCGCATAATCAGACTGTCTTACACCTTCACCAGTGTTCTTGAAAAGTTTTACACTAGGATCATATGGTGTACATGCAGGTTTACAGTCAAAGTAATTGTATTTCTTTAAGATCTTCTCAATATAATGAGATTGATCCAAAGAAAGTCCCTTTTCGGACCTAGTAATCTTAATACCAAGAATTACACTCGCTTCACCTAGATCTTTCATATCAAAATTGGCACTTAACAAAGATTTAACAGTGTTTATGGCATGAATATTTGATCCAAAAATTAGTAGATCATCTACATACAAACATATTATAGTGCAAATGTCATTCTCAAATTTATAATAAATGCATTTGTCACTTTCATTAATTTTAAAACCATTTGAGATTATTAAATTATCAAATTTTTCATGCCATTGTTTAGGTGCTTGTTTTAAACCATATAATGATTTATCTAATTTGCAAACTTTATGTTCTTGACCATGAATTACAAAGCCTTCAGGTTGGTCCATATAAATTTCTTCTTCTAATTCACCATTTAAAAAGGCAGTTTTAACATCCATTTGGTGTATAATTAAATTATGAATAGATGCTAATGAAATTAGTACTCGAATGGATGTGATTCTAGTTACAGGTGAAAAAGTATCAAAAAAGTCTATATTTTCTCTTTGCCTAAAACCTTTAGCTACCAAACGGGCTTTATATTTTTCAACTGTTCCATTAGGTTTTAATTTCTTTTTAAGTACCCATTTACAACCTATAGACTTACAACCAGGTGGTAAATCTACTAAGTGCCAAGTCTTATTGGATTCCAACGAATCCATCTCATCATTTATAGCCTCTTGCCAAAAATCGGCATCTAAAGAAGATAAGGCTTCTTGGAGGTTTGTTGGATCCTCCTCTATAGTAAAAGTGCAAAAATCCGAGCCAAAATCTTTATCAACTCTTGCTCTTTTACTTCTTCTAGGTTCAGTTTCAGAAGATTCATTAAGTTCTGTTCTAATAGGCACGGTGTTATTTGACGTGCCCCCACTATTCCTCAATTTAAAAGGAAATTTACTTTCATAAAAATCAGCATCAATAGATTCTACTATATTATGTGTATTTAGGTCATAAAATCTATATGCTTTGCTATTAATAGCATAGCCAATAAATACACATTCGTATGTTCTACTTGCTAATTTTATTCTCTTAGGGTCGGGTATACGAACATATGCCAAGCATCCCCAAGTTCTAAAGTAAGATACATTCGGTTTATAATTTTTTAAAATTTCAAAAGGTGAAGTCTTACTTTTTGATTTAGGGATTCTATTCAATACATAGCATACAGTCAACAAAATATCCCCCCACCAATGTTTTGCTGCACCTGAATTTAACAAAATAGCTACAACTAATTCGGTAAAGGTCCTATTCTTTCTTTCAGCTTTACCGTTCATTTCAGGTGAATAAGGTGCAGTTCTCTCATGAATTATACCATTCAATTTATAGAAATCAAGAAATGAACTAGATTCATATTCTGTTCCTCTATCACTACGAAGTCTCTTAATTTTCTTATTAGATTGATTCTCAATTTCAGTTTTAAATAATTTAAACATATCAAATGCATCACTTTTATTTTTCATAAGATATACATAAGTGAAATCAGAGGTATCATCTATGAAAGTGATAAAATAACGGTGTCCATGTCTAGTCAAAGTACCATCTAGTTCACATATGTCAGAATGAATCAAGTCTAAGGATTCAGAAAATCTATCAACTGATTTATGAGGTTTCTTAGTGATTTTTGCTTGACTACAGAATTCACATTTATCAAAATCAGTTTGTGACATTTTAGGAATCAAATCTAATGTGATCATGTTATGAATTATACGCTTATTTACATGACATAATCTAGAGTGCCAAATATTAAAGTCACACAACATATAAGCAGAACTGGTTACTTTATTAGATTCAACATTCAGTTTAAACATACCCTCACAAGCATAACCCTTCCCTACAAACATCCCCTTATAAGTCAAAGTATACAAATCAGCCCCTATAACTTGAGTAAAACCAGCCTTATTAAGGAGAAAACCAGAAACCAGATTCTTTCTCATCTCTGGAGTATGCATCACATCTTTCAGAAGAACTGTCTTTCCAGAGGTAAACTTTATTTCCACATTTCCAATGCCTGCAACTGTAGTGGTGTGAGAATCTCCCAACAGCACCTTCTGATCATCAGCAGCCGTGTATGTACTAAACATAGCACGATCATAGCAGACATGGCGGGATGCACCAGTGTCTACCCACCAACCCTCTGATCCACCAACAAGGTGAATCTCAGAAATCATAGCCGTTAAAGGCTCCTCAGTCAGGTTAGCCTGCGGTGCAGGGCCTGGTCTGTTCCTACACTTGCGTGCCATATGACCTGGTTTTCCACAGTTGTAGCACAGAAACAACTGTCCAGAGTCATTCTTTTGGGTTGGTTTCTGCTGTCCTTTTTGGTTCCCTTGCGGGTTCCAATTCTGTTTGTTGCGGTTGCGGTTCTGATTCTTAAAGCTTTTCGGATTTGGTTTCAGAACTGCTGGCTTGGACTTCTTAGTGTTATTGTTGGTGACAACAAGCACTTCCTCTTTCTGGTCCTGTTTCCGAGCCTCCTCCTCAATACGGAGGCGAGTAATCAAGCTCTCTAAGGAGAATTCCTTAGTCTTGTGCCTAAGCACATTCTTAAAGTCTTTCCAACCTGGGGGCAGTTTATCAATAATAACAGCAATTTGAAACTGTTCATCTAAACTCATACCTTCGGAGATGATCTCATGAGCAATTTTCTGAAGCTCATGAGACTGCATCTCTACTGACCTGTCATCCGTCATCTGGTATTTGAGGTAGCGGCTGACTGCATACTTCTTCGCTCCAGCCTCTTCGGTATCGTACTTCTTTTGCAGCGCTTCCCAAATCTCTTTGGCTGACTTGTCAGAATTGTAGTAGTCGTACAGGTCATCGCTGAGGCCGTTGAGTATGTAGTTTCGGCACATGTAATCTTGCTCTGTCCAGTTCTGCAACTCGTTTGATTTTTCTGTCCAGGCTCGCATCTGATCTGCATCTGCTTCGTTGTCTGGTTTACTGGGTAGCTGCGGTCTGTCGGTTGTCAGCACAGCCACGACTTTTCTGGTGGTCAGGAAGAATTCCATCTTCTGTCTCCAGCGTTTGAAATGGAGGCCCTCGAATCTGAAGGGAGCAGCAGAGACGACCGGCAGTTGGAAGAAGGAAGTAGGAGCGGCGGCATCTAGATCTGCAGCAGAGGCCATTGTTGTCGAACGTCTTCAATTTGATGGAAAACAATGGCAAGGTTCGGCTGAGTCGTGGACGGAGTCACTTTCTTGAAGACGTTTCGGCGATCTGGTCAATGGTGCAAGCAGTTCGAATCAATCACCGCCGCCTCTAGGATAAAACAGCCTCTCAGTTGTTGTGTTACCGATTCGTTTGCACGGACGAACGGCTCAGCCTGCACTCTTAAAAATTAAAGCTCGAATTTTATAGAAAAGGAGTCACGGAAAAAAAATGTTGTTCTTTCTGTTTTTCGTCTTCATGTCAGTTAAGAAGACGATGCAGTAAGAAGAACGTTACTGGTTTGGGGGACAAAAAACGGTTAATAAATTTGTAGCAAAAATATAAGTGTTACACCACTACAAGCCCAAGCCCGGGTCGGGTCGAGTCGGTCGGCACGCGCGCGCGCGTGTGTGGTGGTCAAGCATGGCCTCCCTCCTCACAAAAGAGCATCATTGGGTGCCCAAAGGGCCCAACTTAGCCTCTAAGAATCAAGTATAAATACTTGATTCTTTCATATAGTCCTACAATGTGGGACTATTCACAAAGCCATTCTTCACACTTAGTCATTTTTAATAATTCACTTGAATTTTTCAACACAATTTCCAACAATCCCCCACTTGAATTTTTAAAAATATTTTCGAGCAATTTCTGAAAACATAAGATTGTGCATAAACAAAGGTGTCGTTAGACTTGAACCTTTGCATAGTGAATAAGATTCAGTTTTTACTAGAGTGACACGTAGTCTTGAACTCTATTCCTGACATCAGACCACACACAATCCTTCTAGAGTGCAATCAAATAAGCCCGTGCATTTATGGCCATGCACGTCTATCCCAGTTTAGTGAATGCTCTAGGAGTTTTGCCCAAAACTCCATAGGAAACGGCCAAATTTCCACATTCACACAGGTGAGTCTATCAAGAGTACTCCTGAAGGTAGGTACTCCACTCCAAATGGAGTATAGATCTCATTAAGAGTTTCTATTAACTCATCCTCTAATCACTTCAGGAATACATGCTTCTTTATATATGAAAAATGGCATGTTCAACTCATATCACTTCACAACTTGTTCTTACCCATTGAACCTAGTTCTTGGGATCTCCAGTCATTAGGTCGGGTTACCATTGTGCGTGACTCAACAATCTAAGAGCAATAGTCCCATTTTTCTAGAAGTCGTAAGGACTTTCTCTCTGGCCAGTCCTTTCGTCAAAGGATCTGCCAAATTCTCATCACTGCGTATGTGATCCACTCTAACAGCTCCTGAAGAGAGTAGCTCTCTAACAGTGCTATGCTTACGACGTATCTGTCGTCTCTTACCGTTGTAATAACGGTTCTGAACTTTTGCAATAGCCGCGGTACTATCGCAATGGATCAACACAGCTGGTATCGGTTTTTCCCATAAGGGAATCTCGGCTAGCAGATTTCTTAAGTATTCTGCTTCCTCACTAGCTGTGGCTAGTGCTATCATCTCAGACTCCATTGTAGACTGAGCCAAAATAGTCTGTTTCTTGGATTTCCAAGAAACAGCTCCTCCAGCAATGCTAAAGATATAGCCGCTAGTTGTCTTTGAGTCATCAGATAAAGTATTCCAGTCTGCATCGGTGTAACCTTCAAGAACAGCTGGAAACTTTTCATAATGTAATCTAAGGTTCATGGTTCGTTTTAGGTATCTCATGACCCTCTCAATAGCGTGCCAATGCTCTATACTAGGTCTACTAGTAAACCTGCATAATAATCCCACGACATAGGCTATGTCGGGTCTAGTACAATCAGTGGCATACCGAAGGCTGCCAATGATGCTCGCATAATCAGACTGTCTTACACCTTCACCAGTGTTCTTGAAAAGTTTTACACTAGGATCATATGGTGTACATGCAGGTTTACAGTCAAAGTAATTGTATTTCTTTAAGATCTTCTCAATATAATGAGATTGATCCAAAGAAAGTCCCTTTTCGGACCTAGTAATCTTAATACCAAGAATTACACTCGCTTCACCTAGATCTTTCATATCAAAATTGGCACTTAACAAAGATTTAACAGTGTTTATGGCATGAATATTTGATCCAAAAATTAGTAGATCATCTACATACAAACATATTATAGTGCAAATGTCATTCTCAAATTTATAATAAATGCATTTGTCACTTTCATTAATTTTAAAACCATTTGAGATTATTAAATTATCAAATTTTTCATGCCATTGTTTAGGTGCTTGTTTTAAACCATATAATGATTTATCTAATTTGCAAACTTTATGTTCTTGACCATGAATTACAAAGCCTTCAGGTTGGTCCATATAAATTTCTTCTTCTAATTCACCATTTAAAAAGGCAGTTTTAACATCCATTTGGTGTATAATTAAATTATGAATAGATGCTAATGAAATTAGTACTCGAATGGATGTGATTCTAGTTACAGGTGAAAAAGTATCAAAAAAGTCTATATTTTCTCTTTGCCTAAAACCTTTAGCTACCAAACGGGCTTTATATTTTTCAACTGTTCCATTAGGTTTTAATTTCTTTTTAAGTACCCATTTACAACCTATAGACTTACAACCAGGTGGTAAATCTACTAAGTGCCAAGTCTTATTGGATTCCAACGAATCCATCTCATCATTTATAGCCTCTTGCCAAAAATCGGCATCTAAAGAAGATAAGGCTTCTTGGAGGTTTGTTGGATCCTCCTCTATAGTAAAAGTGCAAAAATCCGAGCCAAAATCTTTATCAACTCTTGCTCTTTTACTTCTTCTAGGTTCAGTTTCAGAAGATTCATTAAGTTCTGTTCTAATAGGCACGGTGTTATTTGACGTGCCCCCACTATTCCTCAATTTAAAAGGAAATTTACTTTCATAAAAATCAGCATCAATAGATTCTACTATATTATGTGTATTTAGGTCATAAAATCTATATGCTTTGCTATTAATAGCATAACCAATAAATACACATTCGTATGTTCTACTTGCTAATTTTATTCTCTTAGGGTCGGGTATACGAACATATGCCAAGCATCCCCAAGTTCTAAAGTAAGATACATTCGGTTTATAATTTTTTAAAATTTCAAAAGGTGAAGTCTTACTTTTTGATTTAGGGATTCTATTCAATACATAGCATACAGTCAACAAAATATCCCCCCACCAATGTTTTGCTGCACCTGAATTTAACAAAATAGCTACAACTAATTCGGTAAAGGTCCTATTCTTTCTTTCAGCTTTACCGTTCATTTCAGGTGAATAAGGTGCAGTTCTCTCATGAATTATACCATTCAATTTATAGAAATCAAGAAATGAACTAGATTCATATTCTGTTCCTCTATCACTACGAAGTCTCTTAATTTTCTTATTAGATTGATTCTCAATTTCAGTTTTAAATAATTTAAACATATCAAATGCATCACTTTTATTTTTCATAAGATATACATAAGTGAAATCAGAGGTATCATCTATGAAAGTGATAAAATAACGGTGTCCATGTCTAGTCAAAGTACCATCTAGTTCACATATGTCAGAATGAATCAAGTCTAAGGATTCAGAAAATCTATCAACTGATTTATGAGGTTTCTTAGTGATTTTTGCTTGACTACAGAATTCACATTTATCAAAATCAGTTTGTGACATTTTAGGAATCAAATCTAATGTGATCATGTTATGAATTATACGCTTATTTACATGACATAATCTAGAGTGCCAAATATTAAAGTCACACAACATATAAGCAGAACTGGTTACTTTATTAGATTCAACATTCAGTTTAAACATACCCTCACAAGCATAACCCTTCCCTACAAACATCCCCTTATAAGTCAAAGTATACAAATCAGCCCCTATAACTTGAGTAAAACCAGCCTTATTAAGGAGAAAACCAGAAACCAGATTCTTTCTCATCTCTGGAGTATGCATCACATCTTTCAGAAGAACTGTCTTTCCAGAGGTAAACTTTATTTCCACATTTCCAATGCCTGCAACTGTAGTGGTGTGAGAATCTCCCAACAGCACCTTCTGATCATCAGCAGCCGTGTATGTACTAAACATAGCACGATCATAGCAGACATGGCGGGATGCACCAGTGTCTACCCACCAACCCTCTGATCCACCAACAAGGTGAATCTCAGAAATCATAGCCGTTAAAGGCTCCTCAGTCAGGTTAGCCTGCGGTGCAGGGCCTGGTCTGTTCCTACACTTGCGTGCCATATGACCTGGTTTTCCACAGTTGTAGCACAGAAACAACTGTCCAGAGTCATTCTTTTGGGTTGGTTTCTGCTGTCCTTTTTGGTTCCCTTGCGGGTTCCAATTCTGTTTGTTGCGGTTGCGGTTCTGATTCTTAAAGCTTTTCGGATTTGGTTTCAGAACTGCTGGCTTGGACTTCTTAGTGTTATTGTTGGTGACAACAAGCACTTCCTCTTTCTGGTCCTGTTTCCGAGCCTCCTCCTCAATACGGAGGCGAGTAATCAAGCTCTCTAAGGAGAATTCCTTAGTCTTGTGCCTAAGCACATTCTTAAAGTCTTTCCAACCTGGGGGCAGTTTATCAATAATAACAGCAATTTGAAACTGTTCATCTAAACTCATACCTTCGGAGATGATCTCATGAGCAATTTTCTGAAGCTCATGAGACTGCATCTCTACTGACCTGTCATCCGTCATCTGGTATTTGAGGTAGCGGCTGACTGCATACTTCTTCGCTCCAGCCTCTTCGGTATTGTACTTCTTTTGCAGCGCTTCCCAAATCTCTTTGGCTGACTTGTCAGAATTGTAGTAGTCGTACAGGTCATCGCTGAGGCCGTTGAGTATGTAGTTTCGGCACATGTAATCTTGCTCTGTCCAGTTCTGCAACTCGTTTGATTTTTCTGTCCAGGCTCGCATCTGATCTGCATCTGCTTCGTTGTCTGGTTTACTGGGTAGCTGCGGTCTGTCGGTTGTCAGCACAGCCACGACTTTTCTGGTGGTCAGGAAGAATTCCATCTTCTGTCTCCAGCGTTTGAAATGGAGGCCCTCGAATCTGAAGGGAGCAGCAGAGACGACCGGCAGTTGGAAGAAGGAAGTAGGAGCGGCGGCATCTAGATCTGCAGCAGAGGCCATTGTTGTCGAACGTCTTCAATTTGATGGAAAACAATGGCAAGGTTCGGCTGAGTCGTGGACGGAGTCACTTTCTTGAAGACGTTTCGGCGATCTGGTCAATGGTGCAAGCAGTTCGAATCAATCACCGCCGCCTCTAGGATAAAACAGCCTCTCAGTTGTTGTGTTACCGATTCGTTTGCACGGACGAACGGCTCAGCCTGCACTCTTAAAAATTAAAGCTCGAATTTTATAGAAAAGGAGTCACGGAAAAAAAATGTTGTTCTTTCTGTTTTTCGTCTTCATGTCAGTTAAGAAGACGATGCAGTAAGAAGAACGTTACTGGTTTGGGGGACAAAAAACGGTTAATAAATTTGTAGCAAAAATATAAGTGTTACACCACTACAAGCCCAAGCCCGGGTCGGGTCGAGTCGGTCGGCACGCGCGCGCGCGTGTGTGGTGGTCAAGCATGGCCTCCCTCCTCACAAAAGAGCATCATTGGGTGCCCAAAGGGCCCAACTTAGCCTCTAAGAATCAAGTATAAATACTTGATTCTTTCATATAGTCCTACAATGTGGGACTATTCACAAAGCCATTCTTCACACTTAGTCATTTTTAATAATTCACTTGAATTTTTCAACACAATTTCCAACAATCCCCCACTTGAATTTTTAAAAATATTTTCGAGCAATTTCTGAAAACATAAGATTGTGCATAAACAAAGGTGTCGTTAGACTTGAACCTTTGCATAGTGAATAAGATTCAGTTTTTACTAGAGTGACACGTAGTCTTGAACTCTATTCCTGACATCAGACCACACACAATCCTTCTAGAGTGCAATCAAATAAGCCCGTGCATTTATGGCCATGCACGTCTATCCCAGTTTAGTGAATGCTCTAGGAGTTTTGCCCAAAACTCCATAGGAAACGGCCAAATTTCCACATTCACACAGGTGAGTCTATCAAGAGTACTCCTGAAGGTAGGTACTCCACTCCAAATGGAGTATAGATCTCATTAAGAGTTTCTATTAACTCATCCTCTAATCACTTCAGGAATACATGCTTCTTTATATATGAAAAATGGCATGTTCAACTCATATCACTTCACAACTTGTTCTTACCCATTGAACCTAGTTCTTGGGATCTCCAGTCATTAGGTCGGGTTACCATTGTGCGTGACTCAACAATCTAAGAGCAATAGTCCCATTTTTCTAGAAGTCGTAAGGACTTTCTCTCTGGCCAGTCCTTTCGTCAAAGGATCTGCCAAATTCTCATCACTGCGTATGTGATCCACTCTAACAGCTCCTGAAGAGAGTAGCTCTCTAACAGTGCTATGCTTACGACGTATCTGTCGTCTCTTACCGTTGTAATAACGGTTCTGAACTTTTGCAATAGCCGCGGTACTATCGCAATGGATCAACACAGCTGGTATCGGTTTTTCCCATAAGGGAATCTCGGCTAGCAGATTTCTTAAGTATTCTGCTTCCTCACTAGCTGTGGCTAGTGCTATCATCTCAGACTCCATTGTAGACTGAGCCAAAATAGTCTGTTTCTTGGATTTCCAAGAAACAGCTCCTCCAGCAATGCTAAAGATATAGCCGCTAGTTGTCTTTGAGTCATCAGATAAAGTATTCCAGTCTGCATCGGTGTAACCTTCAAGAACAGCTGGAAACTTTTCATAATGTAATCTAAGGTTCATGGTTCGTTTTAGGTATCTCATGACCCTCTCAATAGCGTGCCAATGCTCTATACTAGGTCTACTAGTAAACCTGCATAATAATCCCACGACATAGGCTATGTCGGGTCTAGTACAATCAGTGGCATACCGAAGGCTGCCAATGATGCTCGCATAATCAGACTGTCTTACACCTTCACCAGTGTTCTTGAAAAGTTTTACACTAGGATCATATGGTGTACATGCAGGTTTACAGTCAAAGTAATTGTATTTCTTTAAGATCTTCTCAATATAATGAGATTGATCCAAAGAAAGTCCCTTTTCGGACCTAGTAATCTTAATACCAAGAATTACACTCGCTTCACCTAGATCTTTCATATCAAAATTGGCACTTAACAAAGATTTAACAGTGTTTATGGCATGAATATTTGATCCAAAAATTAGTAGATCATCTACATACAAACATATTATAGTGCAAATGTCATTCTCAAATTTATAATAAATGCATTTGTCACTTTCATTAATTTTAAAACCATTTGAGATTATTAAATTATCAAATTTTTCATGCCATTGTTTAGGTGCTTGTTTTAAACCATATAATGATTTATCTAATTTGCAAACTTTATGTTCTTGACCATGAATTACAAAGCCTTCAGGTTGGTCCATATAAATTTCTTCTTCTAATTCACCATTTAAAAAGGCAGTTTTAACATCCATTTGGTGTATAATTAAATTATGAATAGATGCTAATGAAATTAGTACTCGAATGGATGTGATTCTAGTTACATGTGAAAAAGTATCAAAAAAGTCTATATTTTCTCTTTGCCTAAAACCTTTAGCTACCAAACGGGCTTTATATTTTTCAACTGTTCCATTAGGTTTTAATTTCTTTTTAAGTACCCATTTACAACCTATAGACTTACAACCAGGTGGTAAATCTACTAAGTGCCAAGTCTTATTGGATTCCAACGAATCCATCTCATCATTTATAGCCTCTTGCCAAAAATCGGCATCTAAAGAAGATAAGGCTTCTTGGAGGTTTGTTGGATCCTCCTCTATAGTAAAAGTGCAAAAATCCGAGCCAAAATCTTTATCAACTCTTGCTCTTTTACTTCTTCTAGGTTCAGTTTCAGAAGATTCATTAAGTTCTGTTCTAATAGGCACGGTGTTATTTGACGTGCCCCCACTATTCCTCAATTTAAAAGGAAATTTACTTTCATAAAAATCAGCATCAATAGATTCTACTATATTATGTGTATTTAGGTCATAAAATCTATATGCTTTGCTATTAATAGCATAGCCAATAAATACACATTCGTATGTTCTACTTGCTAATTTTATTCTCTTAGGGTCGGGTATACGAACATATGCCAAGCATCCCCAAGTTCTAAAGTAAGATACATTCGGTTTATAATTTTTTAAAATTTCAAAAGGTGAAGTCTTACTTTTTGATTTAGGGATTCTATTCAATACATAGCATACAGTCAACAAAATATCCCCCCACCAATGTTTTGCTGCACCTGAATTTAACAAAATAGCTACAACTAATTCGGTAAAGGTCCTATTCTTTCTTTCAGCTTTACCGTTCATTTCAGGTGAATAAGGTGCAGTTCTCTCATGAATTATACCATTCAATTTATAGAAATCAAGAAATGAACTAGATTCATATTCTGTTCCTCTATCACTACGAAGTCTCTTAATTTTCTTATTAGATTGATTCTCAATTTCAGTTTTAAATAATTTAAACATATCAAATGCATCACTTTTATTTTTCATAAGATATACATAAGTGAAATCAGAGGTATCATCTATGAAAGTGATAAAATAACGGTGTCCATGTCTAGTCAAAGTACCATCTAGTTCACATATGTCAGAATGAATCAAGTCTAAGGATTCAGAAAATCTATCAACTGATTTATGAGGTTTCTTAGTGATTTTTGCTTGACTACAGAATTCACATTTATCAAAATCAGTTTGTGACATTTTAGGAATCAAATCTAATGTGATCATGTTATGAATTATACGCTTATTTACATGACATAATCTAGAGTGCCAAATATTAAAGTCACACAACATATAAGCAGAACTGGTTACTTTATTAGATTCAACATTCAGTTTAAACATACCCTCACAAGCATAACCCTTCCCTACAAACATCCCCTTATAAGTCAAAGTATACAAATCAGCCCCTATAACTTGAGTAAAACCAGCCTTATTAAGGAGAAAACCAGAAACCAGATTCTTTCTCATCTCTGGAGTATGCATCACATCTTTCAGAAGAACTGTCTTTCCAGAGGTAAACTTTATTTCCACATTTCCAATGCCTGCAACTGTAGTGGTGTGAGAATCTCCCAACAGCACCTTCTGATCATCAGCAGCCGTGTATGTACTAAACATAGCACGATCATAGCAGACATGGCGGGATGCACCAGTGTCTACCCACCAACCCTCTGATCCACCAACAAGGTGAATCTCAGAAATCATAGCCGTTAAAGGCTCCTCAGTCAGGTTAGCCTGCGGTGCAGGGCCTGGTCTGTTCCTACACTTGCGTGCCATATGACCTGGTTTTCCACAGTTGTAGCACAGAAACAACTGTCCAGAGTCATTCTTTTGGGTTGGTTTCTGCTGTCCTTTTTGGTTCCCTTGCGGGTTCCAATTCTGTTTGTTGCGGTTGCGGTTCTGATTCTTAAAGCTTTTCGGATTTGGTTTCAGAACTGCTGGCTTGGACTTCTTAGTGTTATTGTTGGTGACAACAAGCACTTCCTCTTTCTGGTCCTGTTTCCGAGCCTCCTCCTCAATACGGAGGCGAGTAATCAAGCTCTCTAAGGAGAATTCCTTAGTCTTGTGCCTAAGCACATTCTTAAAGTCTTTCCAACCTGGGGGCAGTTTATCAATAATAACAGCAATTTGAAACTGTTCATCTAAACTCATACCTTCGGAGATGATCTCATGAGCAATTTTCTGAAGCTCATGAGACTGCATCTCTACTGACCTGTCATCCGTCATCTGGTATTTGAGGTAGCGGCTGACTGCATACTTCTTCGCTCCAGCCTCTTCGGTATCGTACTTCTTTTGCAGCGCTTCCCAAATCTCTTTGGCTGACTTGTCAGAATTGTAGTAGTCGTACAGGTCATCGCTGAGGCCGTTGAGTATGTAGTTTCGGCACATGTAATCTTGCTCTGTCCAGTTCTGCAACTCGTTTGATTTTTCTGTCCAGGCTCGCATCTGATCTGCATCTGCTTCGTTGTCTGGTTTACTGGGTAGCTGCGGTCTGTCGGTTGTCAGCACAGCCACGACTTTTCTGGTGGTCAGGAAGAATTCCATCTTCTGTCTCCAGCGTTTGAAATGGAGGCCCTCGAATCTGAAGGGAGCAGCAGAGACGACCGGCAGTTGGAATAAGGAAGTAGGAGCGGCGGCATCTAGATCTGCAGCAGAGGCCATTGTTGTCGAACGTCTTCAATTTGATGGAAAACAATGGCAAGGTTCGGCTGAGTCGTGGACGGAGTCACTTTCTTGAAGACGTTTCGGCGATCTGGTCAATGGTGCAAGCAGTTCGAATCAATCACCGCCGCCTCTAGGATAAAACAGCCTCTCAGTTGTTGTGTTACCGATTCGTTTGCACGGACGAACGGCTCAGCCTGCACTCTTAAAAATTAAAGCTCGAATTTTATAGAAAAGGAGTCACGGAAAAAAAATGTTGTTCTTTCTGTTTTTCGTCTTCATGTCAGTTAAGAAGACGATGCAGTAAGAAGAACGTTACTGGTTTGGGGGACAAAAAACGGTTAATAAATTTGTAGCAAAAATATAAGTGTTACACCACTACAAGCCCAAGCCCGGGTCGGGTCGAGTCGGTCGGCACGCGCGCGCGCGTGTGTGGTGGTCAAGCATGGCCTCCCTCCTCACAAAAGAGCATCATTGGGTGCCCAAAGGGCCCAACTTAGCCTCTAAGAATCAAGTATAAATACTTGATTCTTTCATATAGTCCTACAATGTGGGACTATTCACAAAGCCATTCTTCACACTTAGTCATTTTTAATAATTCACTTGAATTTTTCAACACAATTTCCAACAATCCCCCACTTGAATTTTTAAAAATATTTTCGAGCAATTTCTGAAAACATAAGATTGTGCATAAACAAAGGTGTCGTTAGACTTGAACCTTTGCATAGTGAATAAGATTCAGTTTTTACTAGAGTGACACGTAGTCTTGAACTCTATTCCTGACATCAGACCACACACAATCCTTCTAGAGTGCAATCAAATAAGCCCGTGCATTTATGGCCATGCACGTCTATCCCAGTTTAGTGAATGCTCTAGGAGTTTTGCCCAAAACTCCATAGGAAACGGCCAAATTTCCACATTCACACAGGTGAGTCTATCAAGAGTACTCCTGAAGGTAGGTACTCCACTCCAAATGGAGTATAGATCTCATTAAGAGTTTCTATTAACTCATCCTCTAATCACTTCAGGAATACATGCTTCTTTATATATGAAAAATGGCATGTTCAACTCATATCACTTCACAACTTGTTCTTACCCATTGAACCTAGTTCTTGGGATCTCCAGTCATTAGGTCGGGTTACCATTGTGCGTGACTCAACAATCTAAGAGCAATAGTCCCATTTTTCTAGAAGTCGTAAGGACTTTCTCTCTGGCCAGTCCTTTCGTCAAAGGATCTGCCAAATTCTCATCACTGCGTATGTGATCCACTCTAACAGCTCCTGAAGAGAGTAGCTCTCTAACAGTGCTATGCTTACGACGTATCTGTCGTCTCTTACCGTTGTAATAACGGTTCTGAACTTTTGCAATAGCCGCGGTACTATCGCAATGGATCAACACAGCTGGTATCGGTTTTTCCCATAAGGGAATCTCGGCTAGCAGATTTCTTAAGTATTCTGCTTCCTCACTAGCTGTGGCTAGTGCTATCATCTCAGACTCCATTGTAGACTGAGCCAAAATAGTCTGTTTCTTGGATTTCCAAGAAACAGCTCCTCCAGCAATGCTAAAGATATAGCCGCTAGTTGTCTTTGAGTCATCAGATAAAGTATTCCAGTCTGCATCGGTGTAACCTTCAAGAACAGCTGGAAACTTTTCATAATGTAATCTAAGGTTCATGGTTCGTTTTAGGTATCTCATGACCCTCTCAATAGCGTGCCAATGCTCTATACTAGGTCTACTAGTAAACCTGCATAATAATCCCACGACATAGGCTATGTCGGGTCTAGTACAATCAGTGGCATACCGAAGGCTGCCAATGATGCTCGCATAATCAGACTGTCTTACACCTTCACCAGTGTTCTTGAAAAGTTTTACACTAGGATCATATGGTGTACATGCAGGTTTACAGTCAAAGTAATTGTATTTCTTTAAGATCTTCTCAATATAATGAGATTGATCCAAAGAAAGTCCCTTTTCGGACCTAGTAATCTTAATACCAAGAATTACACTCGCTTCACCTAGATCTTTCATATCAAAATTGGCACTTAACAAAGATTTAACAGTGTTTATGGCATGAATATTTGATCCAAAAATTAGTAGATCATCTACATACAAACATATTATAGTGCAAATGTCATTCTCAAATTTATAATAAATGCATTTGTCACTTTCATTAATTTTAAAACCATTTGAGATTATTAAATTATCAAATTTTTCATGCCATTGTTTAGGTGCTTGTTTTAAACCATATAATGATTTATCTAATTTGCAAACTTTATGTTCTTGACCATGAATTACAAAGCCTTCAGGTTGGTCCATATAAATTTCTTCTTCTAATTCACCATTTAAAAAGGCAGTTTTAACATCCATTTGGTGTATAATTAAATTATGAATAGATGCTAATGAAATTAGTACTCGAATGGATGTGATTCTAGTTACAGGTGAAAAAGTATCAAAAAAGTCTATATTTTCTCTTTGCCTAAAACCTTTAGCTACCAAACGGGCTTTATATTTTTCAACTGTTCCATTAGGTTTTAATTTCTTTTTAAGTACCCATTTACAACCTATAGACTTACAACCAGGTGGTAAATCTACTAAGTGCCAAGTCTTATTGGATTCCAACGAATCCATCTCATCATTTATAGCCTCTTGCCAAAAATCGGCATCTAAAGAAGATAAGGCTTCTTGGAGGTTTGTTGGATCCTCCTCTATAGTAAAAGTGCAAAAATCCGAGCCAAAATCTTTATCAACTCTTGCTCTTTTACTTCTTCTAGGTTCAGTTTCAGAAGATTCATTAAGTTCTGTTCTAATAGGCACGGTGTTATTTGACGTGCCCCCACTATTCCTCAATTTAAAAGGAAATTTACTTTCATAAAAATCAGCATCAATAGATTCTACTATATTATGTGTATTTAGGTCATAAAATCTATATGCTTTGCTATTAATAGCATAGCCAATAAATACACATTCGTATGTTCTACTTGCTAATTTTATTCTCTTAGGGTCGGGTATACGAACATATGCCAAGCATCCCCAAGTTCTAAAGTAAGATACATTCGGTTTATAATTTTTTAAAATTTCAAAAGGTGAAGTCTTACTTTTTGATTTAGGGATTCTATTCAATACATAGCATACAGTCAACAAAATATCCCCCCACCAATGTTTTGCTGCACCTGAATTTAACAAAATAGCTACAACTAATTCGGTAAAGGTCCTATTCTTTCTTTCAGCTTTACCGTTCATTTCAGGTGAATAAGGTGCAGTTCTCTCATGAATTATACCATTCAATTTATAGAAATCAAGAAATGAACTAGATTCATATTCTGTTCCTCTATCACTACGAAGTCTCTTAATTTTCTTATTAGATTGATTCTCAATTTCAGTTTTAAATAATTTAAACATATCAAATGCATCACTTTTATTTTTCATAAGATATACATAAGTGAAATCAGAGGTATCATCTATGAAAGTGATAAAATAACGGTGTCCATGTCTAGTCAAAGTACCATCTAGTTCACATATGTCAGAATGAATCAAGTCTAAGGATTCAGAAAATCTATCAACTGATTTATGAGGTTTCTTAGTGATTTTTGCTTGACTACAGAATTCACATTTATCAAAATCAGTTTGTGACATTTTAGGAATCAAATCTAATGTGATCATGTTATGAATTATACGCTTATTTACATGACATAATCTAGAGTGCCAAATATTAAAGTCACACAACATATAAGCAGAACTGGTTACTTTATTAGATTCAACATTCAGTTTAAACATACCCTCACAAGCATAACCCTTCCCTACAAACATCCCCTTATAAGTCAAAGTATACAAATCAGCCCCTATAACTTGAGTAAAACCAGCCTTATTAAGGAGAAAACCAGAAACCAGATTCTTTCTCATCTCTGGAGTATGCATCACATCTTTCAGAAGAACTGTCTTTCCAGAGGTAAACTTTATTTCCACATTTCCAATGCCTGCAACTGTAGTGGTGTGAGAATCTCCCAACAGCACCTTCTGATCATCAGCAGCCGTGTATGTACTAAACATAGCACGATCATAGCAGACATGGCGGGATGCACCAGTGTCTACCCACCAACCCTCTGATCCACCAACAAGGTGAATCTCAGAAATCATAGCCGTTAAAGGCTCCTCAGTCAGGTTAGCCTGCGGTGCAGGGCCTGGTCTGTTCCTACACTTGCGTGCCATATGACCTGGTTTTCCACAGTTGTAGCACAGAAACAACTGTCCAGAGTCATTCTTTTGGGTTGGTTTCTGCTGTCCTTTTTGGTTCCCTTGCGGGTTCCAATTCTGTTTGTTGCGGTTGCGGTTCTGATTCTTAAAGCTTTTCGGATTTGGTTTCAGAACTGCTGGCTTGGACTTCTTAGTGTTATTGTTGGTGACAACAAGCACTTCCTCTTTCTGGTCCTGTTTCCGAGCCTCCTCCTCAATACGGAGGCGAGTAATCAAGCTCTCTAAGGAGAATTCCTTAGTCTTGTGCCTAAGCACATTCTTAAAGTCTTTCCAACCTGGGGGCAGTTTATCAATAATAACAGCAATTTGAAACTGTTCATCTAAACTCATACCTTCGGAGATGATCTCATGAGCAATTTTCTGAAGCTCATGAGACTGCATCTCTACTGACCTGTCATCCGTCATCTGGTATTTGAGGTAGCGGCTGACTGCATACTTCTTCGCTCCAGCCTCTTCGGTATCGTACTTCTTTTGCAGCGCTTCCCAAATCTCTTTGGCTGACTTGTCAGAATTGTAGTAGTCGTACAGGTCATCGCTGAGGCCGTTGAGTATGTAGTTTCGGCACATGTAATCTTGCTCTGTCCAGTTCTGCAACTCGTTTGATTTTTCTGTCCAGGCTCGCATCTGATCTGCATCTGCTTCGTTGTCTGGTTTACTGGGTAGCTGCGGTCTGTCGGTTGTCAGCACAGCCACGACTTTTCTGGTGGTCAGGAAGAATTCCATCTTCTGTCTCCAGCGTTTGAAATGGAGGCCCTCGAATCTGAAGGGAGCAGCAGAGACGACCGGCAGTTGGAAGAAGGAAGTAGGAGCGGCGGCATCTAGATCTGCAGCAGAGGCCATTGTTGTCGAACGTCTTCAATTTGATGGAAAACAATGGCAAGGTTCGGCTGAGTCGTGGACGGAGTCACTTTCTTGAAGACGTTTCGGCGATCTGGTCAATGGTGCAAGCAGTTCGAATCAATCACCGCCGCCTCTAGGATAAAACAGCCTCTCAGTTGTTGTGTTACCGATTCGTTTGCACGGACGAACGGCTCAGCCTGCACTCTTAAAAATTAAAGCTCGAATTTTATAGAAAAGGAGTCACGGAAAAAAAATGTTGTTCTTTCTGTTTTTCGTCTTCATGTCAGTTAAGAAGACGATGCAGTAAGAAGAACGTTACTGGTTTGGGGGACAAAAAACGGTTAATAAATTTGTAGCAAAAATATAAGTGTTACACCACTACAAGCCCAAGCCCGGGTCGGGTCGAGTCGGTCGGCACGCGCGCGCGCGTGTGTGGTGGTCAAGCATGGCCTCCCTCCTCACAAAAGAGCATCATTGGGTGCCCAAAGGGCCCAACTTAGCCTCTAAGAATCAAGTATAAATACTTGATTCTTTCATATAGTCCTACAATGTGGGACTATTCACAAAGCCATTCTTCACACTTAGTCATTTTTAATAATTCACTTGAATTTTTCAACACAATTTCCAACAATCCCCCACTTGAATTTTTAAAAATATTTTCGAGCAATTTCTGAAAACATAAGATTGTGCATAAACAAAGGTGTCGTTAGACTTGAACCTTTGCATAGTGAATAAGATTCAGTTTTTACTAGAGTGACACGTAGTCTTGAACTCTATTCCTGACATCAGACCACACACAATCCTTCTAGAGTGCAATCAAATAAGCCCGTGCATTTATGGCCATGCACGTCTATCCCAGTTTAGTGAATGCTCTAGGAGTTTTGCCCAAAACTCCATAGGAAACGGCCAAATTTCCACATTCACACAGGTGAGTCTATCAAGAGTACTCCTGAAGGTAGGTACTCCACTCCAAATGGAGTATAGATCTCATTAAGAGTTTCTATTAACTCATCCTCTAATCACTTCAGGAATACATGCTTCTTTATATATGAAAAATGGCATGTTCAACTCATATCACTTCACAACTTGTTCTTACCCATTGAACCTAGTTCTTGGGATCTCCAGTCATTAGGTCGGGTTACCATTGTGCGTGACTCAACAATCTAAGAGCAATAGTCCCATTTTTCTAGAAGTCGTAAGGACTTTCTCTCTGGCCAGTCCTTTCGTCAAAGGATCTGCCAAATTCTCATCACTGCGTATGTGATCCACTCTAACAGCTCCTGAAGAGAGTAGCTCTCTAACAGTGCTATGCTTACGACGTATCTGTCGTCTCTTACCGTTGTAATAACGGTTCTGAACTTTTGCAATAGCCGCGGTACTATCGCAATGGATCAACACAGCTGGTATCGGTTTTTCCCATAAGGGAATCTCGGCTAGCAGATTTCTTAAGTATTCTGCTTCCTCACTAGCTGTGGCTAGTGCTATCATCTCAGACTCCATTGTAGACTGAGCCAAAATAGTCTGTTTCTTGGATTTCCAAGAAACAGCTCCTCCAGCAATGCTAAAGATATAGCCGCTAGTTGTCTTTGAGTCATCAGATAAAGTATTCCAGTCTGCATCGGTGTAACCTTCAAGAACAGCTGGAAACTTTTCATAATGTAATCTAAGGTTCATGGTTCGTTTTAGGTATCTCATGACCCTCTCAATAGCGTGCCAATGCTCTATACTAGGTCTACTAGTAAACCTGCATAATAATCCCACGACATAGGCTATGTCGGGTCTAGTACAATCAGTGGCATACCGAAGGCTGCCAATGATGCTCGCATAATCAGACTGTCTTACACCTTCACCAGTGTTCTTGAAAAGTTTTACACTAGGATCATATGGTGTACATGCAGGTTTACAGTCAAAGTAATTGTATTTCTTTAAGATCTTCTCAATATAATGAGATTGATCCAAAGAAAGTCCCTTTTCGGACCTAGTAATCTTAATACCAAGAATTACACTCGCTTCACCTAGATCTTTCATATCAAAATTGGCACTTAACAAAGATTTAACAGTGTTTATGGCATGAATATTTGATCCAAAAATTAGTAGATCATCTACATACAAACATATTATAGTGCAAATGTCATTCTCAAATTTATAATAAATGCATTTGTCACTTTCATTAATTTTAAAACCATTTGAGATTATTAAATTATCAAATTTTTCATGCCATTGTTTAGGTGCTTGTTTTAAACCATATAATGATTTATCTAATTTGCAAACTTTATGTTCTTGACCATGAATTACAAAGCCTTCAGGTTGGTCCATATAAATTTCTTCTTCTAATTCACCATTTAAAAAGGCAGTTTTAACATCCATTTGGTGTATAATTAAATTATGAATAGATGCTAATGAAATTAGTACTCGAATGGATGTGATTCTAGTTACAGGTGAAAAAGTATCAAAAAAGTCTATATTTTCTCTTTGCCTAAAACCTTTAGCTACCAAACGGGCTTTATATTTTTCAACTGTTCCATTAGGTTTTAATTTCTTTTTAAGTACCCATTTACAACCTATAGACTTACAACCAGGTGGTAAATCTACTAAGTGCCAAGTCTTATTGGATTCCAACGAATCCATCTCATCATTTATAGCCTCTTGCCAAAAATCGGCATCTAAAGAAGATAAGGCTTCTTGGAGGTTTGTTGGATCCTCCTCTATAGTAAAAGTGCAAAAATCCGAGCCAAAATCTTTATCAACTCTTGCTCTTTTACTTCTTCTAGGTTCAGTTTCAGAAGATTCATTAAGTTCTGTTCTAATAGGCACGGTGTTATTTGACGTGCCCCCACTATTCCTCAATTTAAAAGGAAATTTACTTTCATAAAAATCAGCATCAATAGATTCTACTATATTATGTGTATTTAGGTCATAAAATCTATATGCTTTGCTATTAATAGCATAGCCAATAAATACACATTCGTATGTTCTACTTGCTAATTTTATTCTCTTAGGGTCGGGTATACGAACATATGCCAAGCATCCCCAAGTTCTAAAGTAAGATACATTCGGTTTATAATTTTTTAAAATTTCAAAAGGTGAAGTCTTACTTTTTGATTTAGGGATTCTATTCAATACATAGCATACAGTCAACAAAATATCCCCCCACCAATGTTTTGCTGCACCTGAATTTAACAAAATAGCTACAACTAATTCGGTAAAGGTCCTATTCTTTCTTTCAGCTTTACCGTTCATTTCAGGTGAATAAGGTGCAGTTCTCTCATGAATTATACCATTCAATTTATAGAAATCAAGAAATGAACTAGATTCATATTCTGTTCCTCTATCACTACGAAGTCTCTTAATTTTCTTATTAGATTGATTCTCAATTTCAGTTTTAAATAATTTAAACATATCAAATGCATCACTTTTATTTTTCATAAGATATACATAAGTGAAATCAGAGGTATCATCTATGAAAGTGATAAAATAACGGTGTCCATGTCTAGTCAAAGTACCATCTAGTTCACATATGTCAGAATGAATCAAGTCTAAGGATTCAGAAAATCTATCAACTGATTTATGAGGTTTCTTAGTGATTTTTGCTTGACTACAGAATTCACATTTATCAAAATCAGTTTGTGACATTTTAGGAATCAAATCTAATGTGATCATGTTATGAATTATACGCTTATTTACATGACATAATCTAGAGTGCCAAATATTAAAGTCACACAACATATAAGCAGAACTGGTTACTTTATTAGATTCAACATTCAGTTTAAACATACCCTCACAAGCATAACCCTTCCCTACAAACATCCCCTTATAAGTCAAAGTATACAAATCAGCCCCTATAACTTGAGTAAAACCAGCCTTATTAAGGAGAAAACCAGAAACCAGATTCTTTCTCATCTCTGGAGTATGCATCACATCTTTCAGAAGAACTGTCTTTCCAGAGGTAAACTTTATTTCCACATTTCCAATGCCTGCAACTGTAGTGGTGTGAGAATCTCCCAACAGCACCTTCTGATCATCAGCAGCCGTGTATGTACTAAACATAGCACGATCATAGCAGACATGGCGGGATGCACCAGTGTCTACCCACCAACCCTCTGATCCACCAACAAGGTGAATCTCAGAAATCATAGCCGTTAAAGGCTCCTCAGTCAGGTTAGCCTGCGGTGCAGGGCCTGGTCTGTTCCTACACTTGCGTGCCATATGACCTGGTTTTCCACAGTTGTAGCACAGAAACAACTGTCCAGAGTCATTCTTTTGGGTTGGTTTCTGCTGTCCTTTTTGGTTCCCTTGCGGGTTCCAATTCTGTTTGTTGCGGTTGCGGTTCTGATTCTTAAAGCTTTTCGGATTTGGTTTCAGAACTGCTGGCTTGGACTTCTTAGTGTTATTGTTGGTGACAACAAGCACTTCCTCTTTCTGGTCCTGTTTCCGAGCCTCCTCCTCAATACGGAGGCGAGTAATCAAGCTCTCTAAGGAGAATTCCTTAGTCTTGTGCCTAAGCACATTCTTAAAGTCTTTCCAACCTAGGGGCAGTTTATCAATAATAACAGCAATTTGAAACTGTTCATCTAAACTCATACCTTCGGAGATGATCTCATGAGCAATTTTCTGAAGCTCATGAGACTGCATCTCTACTGACCTGTCATCCGTCATCTGGTATTTGAGGTAGCGGCTGACTGCATACTTCTTCGCTCCAGCCTCTTCGGTATCGTACTTCTTTTGCAGCGCTTCCCAAATCTCTTTGGCTGACTTGTCAGAATTGTAGTAGTCGTACAGGTCATCGCTGAGGCCGTTGAGTATGTAGTTTCGGCACATGTAATCTTGCTCTGTCCAGTTCTGCAACTCGTTTGATTTTTCTGTCCAGGCTCGCATCTGATCTGCATCTGCTTCGTTGTCTGGTTTACTGGGTAGCTGCGGTCTGTCGGTTGTCAGCACAGCCACGACTTTTCTGGTGGTCAGGAAGAATTCCATCTTCTGTCTCCAGCGTTTGAAATGGAGGCCCTCGAATCTGAAGGGAGCAGCAGAGACGACCGGCAGTTGGAAGAAGGAAGTAGGAGCGGCGGCATCTAGATCTGCAGCAGAGGCCATTGTTGTCGAACGTCTTCAATTTGATGGAAAACAATGGCAAGGTTCGGCTGAGTCGTGGACGGAGTCACTTTCTTGAAGACGTTTCGGCGATCTGGTCAATGGTGCAAGCAGTTCGAATCAATCACCGCCGCCTCTAGGATAAAACAGCCTCTCAGTTGTTGTGTTACCGATTCGTTTGCACGGACGAACGGCTCAGCCTGCACTCTTAAAAATTAAAGCTTGAATTTTATAGAAAAGGAGTCACGGAAAAAAAATGTTGTTCTTTCTGTTTTTCGTCTTCATGTCAGTTAAGAAGACGATGCAGTAAGAAGAACGTTACTGGTTTGGGGGACAAAAAACGGTTAATAAATTTGTAGCAAAAATATAAGTGTTACACCACTACAAGCCCAAGCCCGGGTCGGGTCGAGTCGGTCGGCACGCGCGCGCGCGTGTGTGGTGGTCAAGCATGGCCTCCCTCCTCACAAAAGAGCATCATTGGGTGCCCAAAGGGCCCAACTTAGCCTCTAAGAATCAAGTATAAATACTTGATTCTTTCATATAGTCCTACAATGTGGGACTATTCACAAAGCCATTCTTCACACTTAGTCATTTTTAATAATTCACTTGAATTTTTCAACACAATTTCCAACAATCCCCCACTTGAATTTTTAAAAATATTTTCGAGCAATTTCTGAAAACATAAGATTGTGCATAAACAAAGGTGTCGTTAGACTTGAACCTTTGCATAGTGAATAAGATTCAGTTTTTACTAGAGTGACACGTAGTCTTGAACTCTATTCCTGACATCAGACCACACACAATCCTTCTAGAGTGCAATCAAATAAGCCCGTGCATTTATGGCCATGCACGTCTATCCCAGTTTAGTGAATGCTCTAGGAGTTTTGCCCAAAACTCCATAGGAAACGGCCAAATTTCCACATTCACACAGGTGAGTCTATCAAGAGTACTCCTGAAGGTAGGTACTCCACTCCAAATGGAGTATAGATCTCATTAAGAGTTTCTATTAACTCATCCTCTAATCACTTCAGGAATACATGCTTCTTTATATATGAAAAATGGCATGTTCAACTCATATCACTTCACAACTTGTTCTTACCCATTGAACCTAGTTCTTGGGATCTCCAGTCATTAGGTCGGGTTACCATTGTGCGTGACTCAACAATCTAAGAGCAATAGTCCCATTTTTCTAGAAGTCGTAAGGACTTTCTCTCTGGCCAGTCCTTTCGTCAAAGGATCTGCCAAATTCTCATCACTGCGTATGTGATCCACTCTAACAGCTCCTGAAGAGAGTAGCTCTCTAACAGTGCTATGCTTACGACGTATCTGTCGTCTCTTACCGTTGTAATAACGGTTCTGAACTTTTGCAATAGCCGCGGTACTATCGCAATGGATCAACACAGCTGGTATCGGTTTTTCCCATAAGGGAATCTCGGCTAGCAGATTTCTTAAGTATTCTGCTTCCTCACTAGCTGTGGCTAGTGCTATCATCTCAGACTCCATTGTAGACTGAGCCAAAATAGTCTGTTTCTTGGATTTCCAAGAAACAGCTCCTCCAGCAATGCTAAAGATATAGCCGCTAGTTGTCTTTGAGTCATCAGATAAAGTATTCCAGTCTGCATCGGTGTAACCTTCAAGAACAGCTGGAAACTTTTCATAATGTAATCTAAGGTTCATGGTTCGTTTTAGGTATCTCATGACCCTCTCAATAGCGTGCCAATGCTCTATACTAGGTCTACTAGTAAACCTGCATAATAATCCCACGACATAGGCTATGTCGGGTCTAGTACAATCAGTGGCATACCGAAGGCTGCCAATGATGCTCGCATAATCAGACTGTCTTACACCTTCACCAGTGTTCTTGAAAAGTTTTACACTAGGATCATATGGTGTACATGCAGGTTTACAGTCAAAGTAATTGTATTTCTTTAAGATCTTCTCAATATAATGAGATTGATCCAAAGAAAGTCCCTTTTCGGACCTAGTAATCTTAATACCAAGAATTACACTCGCTTCACCTAGATCTTTCATATCAAAATTGGCACTTAACAAAGATTTAACAGTGTTTATGGCATGAATATTTGATCCAAAAATTAGTAGATCATCTACATACAAACATATTATAGTGCAAATGTCATTCTCAAATTTATAATAAATGCATTTGTCACTTTCATTAATTTTAAAACCATTTGAGATTATTAAATTATCAAATTTTTCATGCCATTGTTTAGGTGCTTGTTTTAAACCATATAATGATTTATCTAATTTGCAAACTTTATGTTCTTGACCATGAATTACAAAGCCTTCAGGTTGGTCCATATAAATTTCTTCTTCTAATTCACCATTTAAAAAGGCAGTTTTAACATCCATTTGGTGTATAATTAAATTATGAATAGATGCTAATGAAATTAGTACTCGAATGGATGTGATTCTAGTTACAGGTGAAAAAGTATCAAAAAAGTCTATATTTTCTCTTTGCCTAAAACCTTTAGCTACCAAACGGGCTTTATATTTTTCAACTGTTCCATTAGGTTTTAATTTCTTTTTAAGTACCCATTTACAACCTATAGACTTACAACCAGGTGGTAAATCTACTAAGTGCCAAGTCTTATTGGATTCCAACGAATCCATCTCATCATTTATAGCCTCTTGCCAAAAATCGGCATCTAAAGAAGATAAGGCTTCTTGGAGGTTTGTTGGATCCTCCTCTATAGTAAAAGTGCAAAAATCCGAGCCAAAATCTTTATCAACTCTTGCTCTTTTACTTCTTCTAGGTTCAGTTTCAGAAGATTCATTAAGTTCTGTTCTAATAGGCACGGTGTTATTTGACGTGCCCCCACTATTCCTCAATTTAAAAGGAAATTTACTTTCATAAAAATCAGCATCAATAGATTCTACTATATTATGTGTATTTAGGTCATAAAATCTATATGCTTTGCTATTAATAGCATAGCCAATAAATACACATTCGTATGTTCTACTTGCTAATTTTATTCTCTTAGGGTCGGGTATACGAACATATGCCAAGCATCCCCAAGTTCTAAAGTAAGATACATTCGGTTTATAATTTTTTAAAATTTCAAAAGGTGAAGTCTTACTTTTTGATTTAGGGATTCTATTCAATACATAGCATACAGTCAACAAAATATCCCCCCACCAATGTTTTGCTGCACCTGAATTTAACAAAATAGTTACAACTAATTCGGTAAAGGTCCTATTCTTTCTTTCAGCTTTACCGTTCATTTCAGGTGAATAAGGTGCAGTTCTCTCGTGAATTATACCATTCAATTTATAGAAATCAAGAAATGAACTAGATTCATATTCTGTTCCTCTATCACTACGAAGTCTCTTAATTTTCTTATTAGATTGATTCTCAATTTCAGTTTTAAATAATTTAAACATATCAAATGCATCACTTTTATTTTTCATAAGATATACATAAGTGAAATCAGAGGTATCATCTATGAAAGTGATAAAATAACGGTGTCCATGTCTAGTCAAAGTACCATCTAGTTCACATATGTCAGAATGAATCAAGTCTAAGGATTCAGAAAATCTATCAACTGATTTATGAGGTTTCTTAGTGATTTTTGCTTGACTACAGAATTCACATTTATCAAAATCAGTTTGTGACATTTTAGGAATCAAATCTAATGTGATCATGTTATGAATTATACGCTTATTTACATGACATAATCTAGAGTGCCAAATATTAAAGTCACACAACATATAAGCAGAACTGGTTACTTTATTAGATTCAACATTCAGTTTAAACATACCCTCACAAGCATAACCCTTCCCTACAAACATCCCCTTATAAGTCAAAGTATACAAATCAGCCCCTATAACTTGAGTAAAACCAGCCTTATTAAGGAGAAAACCAGAAACCAGATTCTTTCTCATCTCTGGAGTATGCATCACATCTTTCAGAAGAACTGTCTTTCCAGAGGTAAACTTTATTTCCACATTTCCAATGCCTGCAACTGTAGTGGTGTGAGAATCTCCCAACAGCACCTTCTGATCATCAGCAGCCGTGTATGTACTAAACATAGCACGATCATAGCAGACATGGCGGGATGCACCAGTGTCTACCCACCAACCCTCTGATCCACCAACAAGGTGAATCTCAGAAATCATAGCCGTTAAAGGCTCCTCAGTCAGGTTAGCCTGCGGTGCAGGGCCTGGTCTGTTCCTACACTTGCGTGTCATATGACCTGGTTTTCCACAGTTGTAGCACAGAAACAACTGTCCAGAGTCATTCTTTTGGGTTGGTTTCTGCTGTCCTTTTTGGTTCCCTTGCGGGTTCCAATTCTGTTTGTTGCGGTTGCGGTTCTGATTCTTAAAGCTTTTCGGATTTGGTTTCAGAACTGCTGGCTTGGACTTCTTAGTGTTATTGTTGGTGACAACAAGCACTTCCTCTTTCTGGTCCTGTTTCCGAGCCTCCTCCTCAATACGGAGGCGAGTAATCAAGCTCTCTAAGGAGAATTCCTTAGTCTTGTGCCTAAGCACATTCTTAAAGTCTTTCCAACCTGGGGGCAGTTTATCAATAATAACAGCAATTTGAAACTGTTCATCTAAACTCATACCTTCGGAGATGATCTCATGAGCAATTTTCTGAAGCTCATGAGACTGCATCTCTACTGACCTGTCATCCGTCATCTGGTATTTGAGGTAGCGGCTGACTGCATACTTCTTCGCTCCAGCCTCTTCGGTATCGTACTTCTTTTGCAGCGCTTCCCAAATCTCTTTGGCTGACTTGTCAGAATTGTAGTAGTCGTACAGGTCATCGCTGAGGCCGTTGAGTATGTAGTTTCGGCACATGTAATCTTGCTCTGTCCAGTTCTGCAACTCGTTTGATTTTTCTGTCCAGGCTCGCATCTGATCTGCATCTGCTTCGTTGTCTGGTTTACTGGGTAGCTGCGGTCTGTCGGTTGTCAGCACAGCCACGACTTTTCTGGTGGTCAGGAAGAATTCCATCTTCTGTCTCCAGCGTTTGAAATGGAGGCCCTCGAATCTGAAGGGAGCAGCAGAGACGACCGGCAGTTGGAAGAAGGAAGTAGGAGCGGCGGCATCTAGATCTGCAGCAGAGGCCATTGTTGTCGAACGTCTTCAATTTGATGGAAAACAATGGCAAGGTTCGGCTGAGTCGTGGACGGAGTCACTTTCTTGAAGACGTTTCGGCGATCTGGTCAATGGTGCAAGCAGTTCGAATCAATCACCGCCGCCTCTAGGATAAAACAGCCTCTCAGTTGTTGTGTTACCGATTCGTTTGCACGGACGAACGGCTCAGCCTGCACTCTTAAAAATTAAAGCTCGAATTTTATAGAAAAGGAGTCACGGAAAAAAAATGTTGTTCTTTCTGTTTTTCGTCTTCATGTCAGTTAAGAAGACGATGCAGTAAGAAGAACGTTACTGGTTTGGGGGACAAAAAACGGTTAATAAATTTGTAGCAAAAATATAAGTGTTACACCACTACAAGCCCAAGCCCGGGTCGGGTCGAGTCGGTCGGCACGCGCGCGCGCGTGTGTGGTGGTCAAGCATGGCCTCCCTCCTCACAAAAGAGCATCATTGGGTGCCCAAAGGGCCCAACTTAGCCTCTAAGAATCAAGTATAAATACTTGATTCTTTCATATAGTCCTACAATGTGGGACTATTCACAAAGCCATTCTTCACACTTAGTCATTTTTAATAATTCACTTGAATTTTTCAACACAATTTCCAACAATCCCCCACTTGAATTTTTAAAAATATTTTCGAGCAATTTCTGAAAACATAAGATTGTGCATAAACAAAGGTGTCGTTAGACTTGAACCTTTGCATAGTGAATAAGATTCAGTTTTTACTAGAGTGACACGTAGTCTTGAACTCTATTCCTGACATCAGACCACACACAATCCTTCTAGAGTGCAATCAAATAAGCCCGTGCATTTATGGCCATGCACGTCTATCCCAGTTTAGTGAATGCTCTAGGAGTTTTGCCCAAAACTCCATAGGAAACGGCCAAATTTCCACATTCACACAGGTGAGTCTATCAAGAGTACTCCTGAAGGTAGGTACTCCACTCCAAATGGAGTATAGATCTCATTAAGAGTTTCTATTAACTCATCCTCTAATCACTTCAGGAATACATGCTTCTTTATATATGAAAAATGGCATGTTCAACTCATATCACTTCACAACTTGTTCTTACCCATTGAACCTAGTTCTTGGGATCTCCAGTCATTAGGTCGGGTTACCATTGTGCGTGACTCAACAATCTAAGAGCAATAGTCCCATTTTTCTAGAAGTCGTAAGGACTTTCTCTCTGGCCAGTCCTTTCGTCAAAGGATCTGCCAAATTCTCATCACTGCGTATGTGATCCACTCTAACAGCTCCTGAAGAGAGTAGCTCTCTAACAGTGCTATGCTTACGACGTATCTGTCGTCTCTTACCGTTGTAATAACGGTTCTGAACTTTTGCAATAGCCGCGGTACTATCGCAATGGATCAACACAGCTGGTATCGGTTTTTCCCATAAGGGAATCTCGGCTAGCAGATTTCTTAAGTATTCTGCTTCCTCACTAGCTGTGGCTAGTGCTATCATCTCAGACTCCATTGTAGACTGAGCCAAAATAGTCTGTTTCTTGGATTTCCAAGAAACAGCTCCTCCAGCAATGCTAAAGATATAGCCGCTAGTTGTCTTTGAGTCATCAGATAAAGTATTCCAGTCTGCATCGGTGTAACCTTCAAGAACAGCTGGAAACTTTTCATAATGTAATCTAAGGTTCATGGTTCGTTTTAGGTATCTCATGACCCTCTCAATAGCGTGCCAATGCTCTATACTAGGTCTACTAGTAAACCTGCATAATAATCCCACGACATAGGCTATGTCGGGTCTAGTACAATCAGTGGCATACCGAAGGCTGCCAATGATGCTCGCATAATCAGACTGTCTTACACCTTCACCAGTGTTCTTGAAAAGTTTTACACTAGGATCATATGGTGTACATGCAGGTTTACAGTCAAAGTAATTGTATTTCTTTAAGATCTTCTCAATATAATGAGATTGATCCAAAGAAAGTCCCTTTTCGGACCTAGTAATCTTAATACCAAGAATTACACTCGCTTCACCTAGATCTTTCATATCAAAATTGGCACTTAACAAAGATTTAACAGTGTTTATGGCATGAATATTTGATCCAAAAATTAGTAGATCATCTACATACAAACATATTATAGTGCAAATGTCATTCTCAAATTTATAATAAATGCATTTGTCACTTTCATTAATTTTAAAACCATTTGAGATTATTAAATTATCAAATTTTTCATGCCATTGTTTAGGTGCTTGTTTTAAACCATATAATGATTTATCTAATTTGCAAACTTTATGTTCTTGACCATGAATTACAAAGCCTTCAGGTTGGTCCATATAAATTTCTTCTTCTAATTCACCATTTAAAAAGGCAGTTTTAACATCCATTTGGTGTATAATTAAATTATGAATAGATGCTAATGAAATTAGTACTCGAATGGATGTGATTCTAGTTACAGGTGAAAAAGTATCAAAAAAGTCTATATTTTCTCTTTGCCTAAAACCTTTAGCTACCAAACGGGCTTTATATTTTTCAACTGTTCCATTAGGTTTTAATTTCTTTTTAAGTACCCATTTACAACCTATAGACTTACAACCAGGTGGTAAATCTACTAAGTGCCAAGTCTTATTGGATTCCAACGAATCCATCTCATCATTTATAGCCTCTTGCCAAAAATCGGCATCTAAAGAAGATAAGGCTTCTTGGAGGTTTGTTGGATCCTCCTCTATAGTAAAAGTGCAAAAATCCGAGCCAAAATCTTTATCAACTCTTGCTCTTTTACTTCTTCTAGGTTCAGTTTCAGAAGATTCATTAAGTTCTGTTCTAATAGGCACGGTGTTATTTGACGTGCCCCCACTATTCCTCAATTTAAAAGGAAATTTACTTTCATAAAAATCAGCATCAATAGATTCTACTATATTATGTGTATTTAGGTCATAAAATCTATATGCTTTGCTATTAATAGCATAGCCAATAAATACACATTCGTATGTTCTACTTGCTAATTTTATTCTCTTAGGGTCGGGTATACGAACATATGCCAAGCATCCCCAAGTTCTAAAGTAAGATACATTCGGTTTATAATTTTTTAAAATTTCAAAAGGTGAAGTCTTACTTTTTGATTTAGGGATTCTATTCAATACATAGCATACAGTCAACAAAATATCCCCCCACCAATGTTTTGCTGCACCTGAATTTAACAAAATAGTTACAACTAATTCGGTAAAGGTCCTATTCTTTCTTTCAGCTTTACCGTTCATTTCAGGTGAATAAGGTGCAGTTCTCTCGTGAATTATACCATTCAATTTATAGAAATCAAGAAATGAACTAGATTCATATTCTGTTCCTCTATCACTACGAAGTCTCTTAATTTTCTTATTAGATTGATTCTCAATTTCAGTTTTAAATAATTTAAACATATCAAATGCATCACTTTTATTTTTCATAAGATATACATAAGTGAAATCAGAGGTATCATCTATGAAAGTGATAAAATAACGGTGTCCATGTCTAGTCAAAGTACCATCTAGTTCACATATGTCAGAATGAATCAAGTCTAAGGATTCAGAAAATCTATCAACTGATTTATGAGGTTTCTTAGTGATTTTTGCTTGACTACAGAATTCACATTTATCAAAATCAGTTTGTGACATTTTAGGAATCAAATCTAATGTGATCATGTTATGAATTATACGCTTATTTACATGACATAATCTAGAGTGCCAAATATTAAAGTCACACAACATATAAGCAGAACTGGTTACTTTATTAGATTCAACATTCAGTTTAAACATACCCTCACAAGCATAACCCTTCCCTACAAACATCCCCTTATAAGTCAAAGTATACAAATCAGCCCCTATAACTTGAGTAAAACCAGCCTTATTAAGGAGAAAACCAGAAACCAGATTCTTTCTCATCTCTGGAGTATGCATCACATCTTTCAGAAGAACTGTCTTTCCAGAGGTAAACTTTATTTCCACATTTCCAATGCCTGCAACTGTAGTGGTGTGAGAATCTCCCAACAGCACCTTCTGATCATCAGCAGCCGTGTATGTACTAAACATAGCACGATCATAGCAGACATGGCGGGATGCACCAGTGTCTACCCACCAACCCTCTGATCCACCAACAAGGTGAATCTCAGAAATCATAGCCGTTAAAGGCTCCTCAGTCAGGTTAGCCTGCGGTGCAGGGCCTGGTCTGTTCCTACACTTGCGTGTCATATGACCTGGTTTTCCACAGTTGTAGCACAGAAACAACTGTCCAGAGTCATTCTTTTGGGTTGGTTTCTGCTGTCCTTTTTGGTTCCCTTGCGGGTTCCAATTCTGTTTGTTGCGGTTGCGGTTCTGATTCTTAAAGCTTTTCGGATTTGGTTTCAGAACTGCTGGCTTGGACTTCTTAGTGTTATTGTTGGTGACAACAAGCACTTCCTCTTTCTGGTCCTGTTTCCGAGCCTCCTCCTCAATACGGAGGCGAGTAATCAAGCTCTCTAAGGAGAATTCCTTAGTCTTGTGCCTAAGCACATTCTTAAAGTCTTTCCAACCTGGGGGCAGTTTATCAATAATAACAGCAATTTGAAACTGTTCATCTAAACTCATACCTTCGGAGATGATCTCATGAGCAATTTTCTGAAGCTCATGAGACTGCATCTCTACTGACCTGTCATCCGTCATCTGGTATTTGAGGTAGCGGCTGACTGCATACTTCTTCGCTCCAGCCTCTTCGGTATCGTACTTCTTTTGCAGCGCTTCCCAAATCTCTTTGGCTGACTTGTCAGAATTGTAGTAGTCGTACAGGTCATCGCTGAGGCCGTTGAGTATGTAGTTTCGGCACATGTAATCTTGCTCTGTCCAGTTCTGCAACTCGTTTGATTTTTCTGTCCAGGCTCGCATCTGATCTGCATCTGCTTCGTTGTCTGGTTTACTGGGTAGCTGCGGTCTGTCGGTTGTCAGCACAGCCACGACTTTTCTGGTGGTCAGGAAGAATTCCATCTTCTGTCTCCAGCGTTTGAAATGGAGGCCCTCGAATCTGAAGGGAGCAGCAGAGACGACCGGCAGTTGGAAGAAGGAAGTAGGAGCGGCGGCATCTAGATCTGCAGCAGAGGCCATTGTTGTCGAACGTCTTCAATTTGATGGAAAACAATGGCAAGGTTCGGCTGAGTCGTGGACGGAGTCACTTTCTTGAAGACGTTTCGGCGATCTGGTCAATGGTGCAAGCAGTTCGAATCAATCACCGCCGCCTCTAGGATAAAACAGCCTCTCAGTTGTTGTGTTACCGATTCGTTTGCACGGACGAACGGCTCAGCCTGCACTCTTAAAAATTAAAGCTCGAATTTTATAGAAAAGGAGTCACGGAAAAAAAATGTTGTTCTTTCTGTTTTTCGTCTTCATGTCAGTTAAGAAGACGATGCAGTAAGAAGAACGTTACTGGTTTGGGGGACAAAAAACGGTTAATAAATTTGTAGCAAAAATATAAGTGTTACACCACTACAAGCCCAAGCCCGGGTCGGGTCGAGTCGGTCGGCACGCGCGCGCGTGTGTGGTGGTCAAGCATGGCCTCCCTCCTCACAAAAGAGCATCATTGGGTGCCCAAAGGGCCCAACTTAGCCTCTAAGAATCAAGTATAAATACTTGATTCTTTCATATAGTCCTACAATGTGGGACTATTCACAAAGCCATTCTTCACACTTAGTCATTTTTAATAATTCACTTGAATTTTTCAACACAATTTCCAACATAGATGAAAGTGAATAGTGTAATAAATATCCTTATTTTACAAAGCTAGAAAATAATTGTTCATCTTCTAGTAGAAACCCACGTTTTGCCAATTTTTTTATACCATGCATGGCTGTTATTTATTTATCCCCCTGTATATTTTTTTTGGATAGGGAAAATAGGAATAAGAAAAAAAACTTGCCAATTTGGAAGAATATTAGGCCTCCCAACTATCAAAGCTTGTTCATTTGGTTTATGGCTAAGGTGGTATACGTGATCGTTAGATCTCCTAATACATATTTACAAGTTTCTCTGAACGTTTCTTTTCTACATCCAGTGAATTTTTTCTTTTTGATCTGTTGGAACCATGCAGAGTAAAAGTTTATATTTTTGTTGCTAGGTGGCTCTTGTTCATATTTGTATTTTATGTGTGCTTGGTGTGTGTGTTGTATAATGTATACAAGTGTAGAGAGTGCAAATGCTAACACGTGGTTAATACATCTCGAGTAATGCTACACCTGCAAATTCTCGGTTTTATAAGCGTCTACAAACCAGAAAAAAATGACATGGATCAATATAGGTTGTGGATCCAATGCGATGGATATCAAATAATGAGGTTTTTTCTGATGTTAAGAGACTCAGTGGGTACATTATACATTTTAAAAAGCTTGGTCAAATATTCACACCTGCAATGTATGGAAATATATTTGAATTGCATCATTGTAATACTAAATCATTTCTAGAAGGCGCGAATGGTAAAATTATTACGCTTTTTGCCGATGCTGCTTTGTATATCCTCAACAGTGACCTTGGCTTCATAGTTCAGTGAATCCAATATTTTACCATATGCAACATTGAGTTTAGGAATGTTTTTGCCCGATAAGCATCTTGAAATCCAGTTTCCCATTAAGCATCTATTTCAGGGAATTTGAATCCACAACCTCTAAAACCACAATCTAGAGGCGTTAGTACCTAAGCAAATGGTCCTGGACGTTGATAGTGATAATAATAGATCTAGACGTGTAACAATAGTCAATAAATTTTTTATGGCACTGTTGATGATTCACACAAGTGGAATATGTACCAATCCAGGGTCAAAATCTGTCACAGAGAGAATATTCTGAGTGCATACGTTAATGCATGTGTATCAAGTATTGACTTGTGGACATACAAATGCATATTGTAGCCTACCGTTACGGACAAATAGTCCCACATTGCAAGAAATAAATTGGAGTGAGGATATATATATATATATATATATATATATATATATATATATATATATATAGACACACACTTAATTACATAAATGCATATATACCAAAACTTCACTTTGAAAAATGCTGAGGCTTTTGAAGAACAAAAACTCACACTTGGACATAATATCAGTGTCGTTTGTGGGTGTGAATAGTGACATGCGTTGAGAATACGATCTCGTGGTTTACTGCTGTTTTCTGGCTAAGAATAGCTGTGTGTTTTGAATTAGGATTTGCTTGTTGTATGTCATTTAAAACAGTCTGCCTTTACTTAATTTAATTGTCTTGGATCACATTTAGGTGCCTTTACTTAATCTGTATTGTCTGGATTATAGTCCTAATTGCCATTGTTTATCTTATCATGCATGGTCAATTGTCATGTTCCCCTAATCACATCAAGTTTTATGCCATGCCGTGACCCACACTTGCCATGCCAGTATATATATGAAGTTTTTTGTTTTGTGTTTTTGTTTGGTAGATTAAAATTTTAATTAATCAAATAACTTACTAATTATGTATTTGGCCTTGTTATCTAATGATGCAGACAACTTGCTGTGGTTGATGACAAATGGCACTGTTTCCGAAGGTTACCGATTGTTTGATTTTACCTGATTCATCATTGACAAATGATTGTTCCCCACCTCTCAGATGAAAGTGGAAGTGAAATATTGAAGTAAGTTTCTATTTTCTTTAACAGCCGCGGAGGAAAAAGTTCAGTTTCTAAAGTTACATATACTGTGAAAAGCGCCAATTTACAAATAATCTAAGCAATAATAAGTAGAGCCACAGAAACATTGGATTATAAGCTATAAAGATAAACAAATAAAATCAACCTGACAGATTATAGGCTTCTTTGTGATTGGAAAAGAAGGTGGTTTTACTACTTTGTTATGATCTAGTAGCTTAAAACTGTGAAGTTATATTTGAAATCCTACTGTATTTTGTAGATCTAAATGGTATACATAGTTTCGAGAAGTTCATGCCTTGAACCGCTTTTTTGGATAAATTTTATACAGATAGTACTCCCTGCGCTCTTAAAAATAAGTAGCAACAGTATTCTTCCAATAGTTGCTATGATATTTATGTATATTACCACTGCTTCCTAAAAGTTCCCATAGCTCTATATTTAGTCAGTACACTCTTGTAAGCACCTTTATCAAACTGACATGTTCAGCAATTTAGCTTGGCCCACTGAGAACTGGCTTATAAACTTGTGAAATGTTAAGAGTCCTCATTTCAGATGCATATAATGTTAACCCAAGTTTAACCATAAGCCATGGGAAGTCACGTGGGTTATAAAGCCTTTGAAGTCACCATGGCTTATAAGGCTTTAAAAAACTTGACAAACTAACCTATTATATAAGTGTACTTGTTTATCTGTTGTATGTATGTGATCTCAGTGCTCTTACTCTATTTATCTGCTATAATGATAATACACTGTTAGATATCCATGTGGCACAAGCTCTGGTACATTGCAAGCATGTGCCTTCTAGTTGCCAAATGGTTACAAGTCTATGTTAATTTTGTGTGCACTTGTTCTATAGGCATTTCTGGATTATTTTATCGAGACAATCTTATACACGTATTCAATACAAGAGTAATTTAATATGAAGCTATATGTTCAATATTTTTCCTCTTATACTTCCTGTAGGTCTCTTTCCTTTCTCGTGCAAATGGGACCCGCTAGTGGCATGGCTCTACAAACTACAATGGGATGGTCCGCTCATGAACTTAAAGCTAGAAGGTTATATGAAAGGACAAGAAAGGTACCCGTTTTGCTTTTATCGGTATTCCTCTTGTCTCTGGTTGTGGATGCATATTTATTTGTTTTCTGTGTTCTATTATATCAATATTTTTGCGGCCGTTACATTCCATTTGTTTGCACGTCAAAGGTTTGGTTTGACGTCATAAAATTTATTGATGTTGCTTGGTTAAGAGTAAAGAAAGTAATATGCAGTTCTACTAGTGTGTAACCCGTGTGGTGCGCACGGTAAAACTGTTAAAAAATAATATTTAAATTTTCATCATTGTTAAAAATTGAATTTTTTTGAAGTAGTATATGATAAATTTATTGAAATAAAGGAGTTTATAATTTAAATGACATGCAACGCTCATATGTAGGGTAGATGGTTGATAACCACATATTCTTATTGGAATTATTGTCCTAAGTCCTAACTTAGTAATAACAAACTGTTTGTGTGTGTGTGTATTATTTGTTGTTACTATATATGTAAACAGTTGATGCTATGTGATACGTGTATTTTTACATATATGGATGGAAAAAAATGAATTTTCCTTTTCTATAAATATGAATATTGTATATATATATTTAAGGATTTATAATGAAATAATGATTATTACGCAATTGAATATATTTAAATATTTTAAATCAATGATCAACATAACTAATTAAATATATAGAGCTGAATGTTAGAACATAGGGAAAAAATGAGAAGAGCTTTGTATATAATTGTAATTGAAAAGAACATCTTACGATCAGCTTATCTGCACATGAACTTTTATTCATTATCTAAGATTTCGACTAGTATAGTAAATATTTTTTAACTTTGCAGTTAATCTTAAATTTCAGTTGTTGTAAGAGTGTCATGTTTACAACTTAAATATTTGCATAATAAATTTTTTTGTAGCATTAATTGAAGTTATGAGTTTGTTAAGTTTTAATATCATGTTGAAAATGAGAATGTGTACATAACTTAATTTTTGTTAGAGTAATCCATGCTTCCACATCCCAATGTTGTAAAATATAAATTAATCCTTTAAAAATTGTAAAAAAAAAGAAATTTTGTAATGCAATGTACGATATTGAGATAGATGAATTATAAATTAAAAAATATTATTGTTTATGTTTACTATTTATGTTATGCGATTCACATATCTTTATATATATGAATAAAAATAATAATTTTATCATCTTCGCTTATATATATGAGTGTTGTATACATACTTAAATCGGTATATTTTAATATTTATTAGATGAATTAATAAGTATTAGTTAATTGAATGATTTAAAATAGAGATTACATAATTAGTTAAATACATGGATATGGAAAAAAAATAGTAGAGAATTGCGAAGGATTTGTAAGTAACAATGGAAATTTAAATATAGGTATTTAAAGCTAAAAATATAATTTTTCAGTGTAATGCATGATAAATGCATTGAGATAAACGAATTATAAAATAAATTCGTTATTATTATTGATGTATATAATTTATGCTATGTGATTTACGTATCTTTATATGCAAATGAAAATTTTATTTTACAAGTTCATTATGCTACTATGGTATACTATTGAAATTGTCATATTTTAGGATTTACACGACGTATCGAATATTAGTTAACTAAGTTTATCCAATGGTTTAAATTATGAATTAAGTAATTAATTTAAATGCATGGGCTTAAACATAAAATATTAGAAGTCAACAAAGAAGACATTTGTGAATAATCATAGAAAATTTTAAAAGTATATAGTTGATATAAGTTGGCATTAGAACTTTAGTAGAGTAACTATAAAGTGACAAATTATAAAAATTTAAAAGTAAAGTATCTAAAGAGAGAAGTAAGGAGAGTAGAGAAAGCTTCTACAATTAATAAGAAAGCTTAATTTTTTTTCTGCTTTACTATTATTTAATAGATATGATTTTAACTTATGTTAGTGGATAGGTAAGGTAGTAGCTCTAACATTTTCGCATTATCATCTTATAGAAGTTTTTTATTTCCGAGTATGGGATTTGATCCTGTACCAACTTTATTTGTAATAATTAAAATTTATTTATTCAAGTCATCTTATGTGTCACACCATTTTTTACATATAAATAAAGGACATTTGAGAAAATTGCATTTATATTAAAGGTTTGTGATGTCAAACATATTTCGTTAACCGTATGTTAATTAAAGATATATAGCGGCCTTATATGCTCAATAAAAAGTTAAACATTCCATCTAGACCATATCAAAACTCATAAATCGGCACATGACACACATACTCACACAAATCTGTTATCCATAGTCCATAGAGCAACAATTTAATTAATTTGATCATTTACAATAAAAGAAACCCTTATTTAATATTATATGCTTAGGTATTGCCGATTTGTGACTGATGTAGTGATTCATTTTTTAAGGGTTTCAACATAGAACACAAATGAGTCAGTATCAATATAATTGATGGTTCAACTGGAATTTCAAAATGTTGCATCATGCAATAAAACAACATAAATAGACAATTAAGTTTTTTTTTGAATTTGTAGCAAAGGTAATTACTTAATTGGCCAAATTGGTATAATCATGCATATTTTTAATTTTTAATTATGTGAAATGATTTATAAAAGCTGAGTGGGTTCCTTTGTAGTGTGTGTATGTTGATAATCTGAGCTATTTGTGCAATTGAAAAATGTGCATCTTTAAAGATGCACATTGAGTGCAAGATACTCGTCTGTCATACTTAACAATGTCAGAAGTGCATGTTCAATAACATGCTTCATGATATGTGATAATGCATTAAAAATAAAACACACTTTCATGTCAAAAGGTAGGGACCAAGATCAACGTCTGTTGATCTTGATAAAATATATGTCAAAATGCGGGACTGAAGATCAATAGTATAGGTAACTTTGAAACTAGAAACTGAATGTATAAATCAATATAACTGAAGTGTATTAACAACTGATGTGATATATATAATAGAAATTGCTAATCAATAGTCACTAGTCAATAAAAAAAAATAGTTTTGTACCAACCTTAATCAACGATTTTGCATACTCAACTCTCTCTCCCTCCCCACCTCCCCCATGTTCTTTAGACTCATCAAAACAAAAGAGATCACCAGATATCTTAGTGACCATAGCCTAATAATGAATGGAGAGGACTTGCTCACACGCTGAATCCACAGTTGGACTCCGTTTTGTGACGATGAAAACTTTACTACGTCTGATGATCAGATCGTTTTCAAGAACGCAACAATGCTCCTCAAGATATAGAACTTGAAAGGAAAAAATATTTTTCGTAGTTAACTTTCACCTCCCTTTTATGATTGCAACAATGCATTAGATGATCTTTAACAACGGTGTAGGAAAGCTGTCTGTGAAGAATACCACCAAGTGGTTCTTTCAAATTGCATTGCCAGCTTCAACAACATATGATGGGGGCATACTAGCACCATTGATAAAATGTAACTCAAACTTTTGAGGGGAATAAGAGCCTGCACTGCTTGGTTCACGCTTAGAAATAGATGTCCAAGAGGAAGGAGCAGGAATCCAATAAGGCAACGGAATTGTTTCGAAGAGGGTTCTGCTTTGAGAGCAGGGCATAGGAATTACATAGGCATTCATCAGGGTAGGCATAGGTCAGGGAGGGATGTCTGTTAATTAGTTTTTTCATTTTGTTCAGAATTTAATTATACTGTGCGTTTTCTTTCTACTTTTATTGGAATTTGCATCACATGTTCCAAAGAACTAGTATTCTATTTAGAAAAGAGAGACAGTTATAAAGTTTTGAAGATCAGATCGAAAATTGTCCTGTAATAACAAAATATGAATTTATCGTCCTTCAGAAATTTTGTTTGCAAAATGCATTGCACGCCTAAAACACTAGTTGAAAGTATCATTTTAATAAGGCAAAAATTACATCGACCACAGTGGGAGTCGAACCCACGACCTTCTGATCCGAAGTCAGACGCGCTAATCCACTGCGCTATGCGGTCTCTTGGAATGTCATGCTTGACTCACTTTTGAATACAACATTTAAAACAAAACTAGCACATTTTACCTTTGGCCGACAAACTTTTTGTTACATTTATAAAATCCTTACATAATGCTTATTCGCTTCTCGACCATTTAACAAATCTATCGATCATTGTTGAATAAAATAATATATTAATTTATAACATAATATTAAATTTAGTCAATGGTTACTAGCTCAACTGGTTAGTGATATAACATTTTAGACATATGTTCTAAATGTCATGAGTTCATACCCCTATGACATAATTAAAATGAGTGTTTTGATTAAATAAAGTACCAGCTTTCCTATAAAAAAGTATATATAAATAATAAATTTCCAAAATTTATTACAACTATTTTCAATGATGTATCTATTGTTTTGAAGATATTTTGTACAATATATGTATTACACATGCTAATGTACTAGTTTAAAGAATCATTTAACAAAAGTAAAAATTAGTATTAACCACGGTGGGAGTCCAACCCACGACCATTTCGAAGTCAGATGCGCTAATCCATTGCAAATGTGGTGACAAGTTCGAATCCCAATCATGACAAAAGTCAGTAAAATTGTCAAGAAATTTTAATACATATATGAGGTTGTCAATTCGAATGCAAAAAAAGTCAATTCTTTGTCCTTCTAGCACGTGCATTGTGTTCCAAACAGAGTTATCATACTGCGCGCTATAGCACAAAATTGCCCGTAGCACAGGGTGTGTGCTATTTAACCTCTAATAGCATACACATCATCTATAGCACAAAATAGTGTGTTATTTTGTTAATATCCTAAAATAGTGCACTATTTTGTTTATTTACTTATTTTAGGTGTGTGCATTTAAAAAAGACCAAATAAAATTGAATGACACAAACTAGAACATAAGCACACTAACCAATCATGTATCTTCAATTATAAATCAAAGTCGTTTATTGAAGAATGATCATGATTCCTTCAAAATTGAATGTACTCAGAAGATCTACGCAGAAAAGTTTATACTTCTGTTTTCCTCCGGTTGCATTAATAGGTATAAACTTTATAACCTTAATAATTCATTTTAAATTTGCTAGTGATGTTATTTACCTCATGTAATGTTCTTTACTTCATTTTAATAATTTGCAATATTGGACTTTGTTGTTGATACTGAAAAAATATAAGAACATCCTTTTTTATTAAATTCTTTTGAATAAACTCTTGAAAACAAGATTCTGTTGATAAAACATTAAAAAATTCATCTTTCATACATAAAAAGTGCTACTGAACAAATACTTTGAAAATGACCTTATAGACAAGTTTATTTTGGTTGTACAGAAAAATAGCATTATTCAGTATAAGATACCAAATTTTGATGCATACTCAGTGACGTCATTTTGTAATTTGTTCACCATGAAAAATTAGTCATTCGACATTATAATAAATGTTTTAATTTATGCTATACCACTACCAAATATTATAATGTTGTTTTATAGATTCATGTATAACCCAAGTCTCTTTTTCATACCAAATTTACATTAAAAAAATGAAAAAAAAATCGAAACCAACATTGAAAAGTTATATTAAATTTAACAAATTACGATTCAACATAGATTTTTATGAAAACCAACAATTTAAATAGTGGATCTCAATTAGAGAAAATAAAGATGATGAAGATGATAAATCGCTAGAATAACAAATAAATTGTTAAAGGATTTACTTGGGGATATAGTGTTAAGAATTTTAAAGTATGATTCTAAAGTTTTTAGTTTAATTTGAAGGTCAATTTACAATGTAAATATAAATTTCAATCAATAATTAAATCAATGTAAAATTTAATAAAATAATAGTGATAATCATATACGAGTGGTTTGATATTTGTACAAATATGGATCATGACTGCTTTAGTCTCATTAGTATAATGTAGAAAATATACAAAATTTACAAAAGTATATACGCAAGCCTTGTGCTATTTGCTATCGACTACCTTGGTTCTAAAGAACTTGTATTCTAATTAAAAATGAAGCGCAATTCGAAAAATAGTACAAATGAACTATATAGTTATCAGAGTTTTAAATCCTCTCATTTTAGCCGAGATATCAACCCGAGATCTTCTCCAAGGGCGGACTTTCATTGGGTGTAAGAACCGGTCAGTCCCCTTTTGGGATTATGTGATTTCTTTTTACAGAAATTGGTATTTTACGAAAGTAAAAATTGCATCAACCACAGTGGGAGTTGAACCCATGACCTTCTGATCCAAAGTCAAACGCGTTATTCCACTGCACTATACAATCTCTTGACATGTTATGCTCGACTTGCTTTTGAATACAACATTTAAAATAGAACACACATTTTACCTTGGTTGGGTAAACTTTTTATCACGTTTATTTATAAAACCTTGCATGGTGCTTAGTTAACTTCTCGACCATTTAACAATTCTATTTATCATTGTTGAACAAAACAATATACTAATGTATAATAAAATAATAATAGATTTAGTAAAACACAACTAGCTCAACTAGTTAGTCGTATGACGCTTTACATATAAACTATAAAGGTCATGAGTTTGCACCCCTGAGATATCATTAAAATGAAATACAACACCAATCTTACTATAAAAAAACAATTAAAACCAAAATTTATTACAACCCTTTTTATGATGCAACAATTGTGTTGAAGATATTTTGTACAATATATGCATTACACATGCTAATGCACTATTTGACAGAATCATTTAACAAAAGTAAAAAATAGTATCAACCATGGTGGAGTCCAACCCGTGACCATTCGAAGTCAGATGCGCTAATCCGTTGCAAATATAGTGATGAGTTCGAATCCAAATCATGACAAATGTTAGTAATTTTTTCAACTGAATTTTTAGTAATAGATAAATGAGGTTATGAATTCGAATGCTACCCCTAACGAAAAAATTCATTTGTTTGTATTTTTATTACACGTGCATCGTATGTTCTAGTTTAAAATGAAGTGTAATTTTTAAAAAAGTGCGATTGAACCAAAAGTTGTGAAGCTATCACAGTTACCATTAAAGATGTATATATTGTTCTTAAGAAATATACATTCTATGGCGGACCTTCATTGGTGGTAAGAACTAGCCAGTTCCCCTTTGGGATTATGTGATTTTTTTTTTTACTGAGATTGATTTTGCATGTGTTTTTTTCCTTGGAATTTGTATCTTCGGTAGGAAGAAGAGATCTGTACTTTGGGAAGAAAGGTAACATCATACGATAGTTAAGTTAGCAATTTTCGTATAGTTCCTCTTTTTATTTGTGTAATTTGTTAGTACTTTGCTTTTTTCCATATAAGAGATCTCTAGTACTTTTGCCTTTTTCATATGATTCCATTCTTTGTTTATTTTACATTTTAAAGAGTTTTAACAACAAAATCTATAAGGTGAAAATGACATATAAATTACCAAAAGTTGAAGCTTTTTCTTACATGATTCTTATATTCTCGAAATATTTGAGTAACAATTTTATATCAAGCACTCACTTCAAATAATATTTGAATATCTTGATTGTATGATCAGCAAATTAATTTTGACTATCTTTCCTTAAGTTTCTGGCTATATTTTCTGGTGTTAAAATATATTTATCCACTTGATGTAATTTTTGGATGTGGCCATGTATGTATAAATGCATTGCACGCGCCAAAGTACCAACGAAATAGTTATTTAGCAAAAGTAAAATTTGTATCAACAAAGGATAATGTTTTTCCAGATTGAAAATTTTAGTATACATAAATGAGTACACAAATTTGAGTCACAACCCCAATAAAAAGTTCAGTTCCTTTTTCTTTGTATTTTATACCCACATGCATTTCATGTTGCAAAGAACTCGTGTTTGTGATTAAAGAAGATGGGCAACTTGAAATTTTACGATCATATCGGAAAATCGTGAAGGCATTACAATTACTATTAAAGATGTATTTTCTATTCTTAAGAAATTTTGTATATATCAATTGTCACACACACTAGTAGCTGGAAAAATTATTTAACGAAAATAGAAAATTGAGTCGACCACAGTGCGAGTCAAAACGACAACCTTCAGATCCAAATCAGACGTGCTAATCAACTGCTCTATGTGGTCTCTTGACAACTTACGCTCAACTCACTTTCGAACGCCAGATTTAAAATAAATCAAGCATGTTTAATCTTGGATGGAAAAACTTTTGGTTACTTTATTTCTGTCATTTAATAACTCTTCATCATCGTTGAATAAAATATTATATTTCCAAAATAATAATAAAATATTATATTTCCAAAATAATAATAAAATAATAGGCCATAAGTTACGGTCATTACACATTACAAATATTTTTAAAGATGTATATTTTATTATCAAGAACCACTAGCTAAGTGACAAATGGAATGACACTTTAGACTGGGATTCTAAAAGTTATGCGTTGGAACCTTCGAGACATCAAAATGAGTGTTCTGCTTGAATAATGTATCATTCTTATTGTAAAAAAAAAGATGTATCTATTATTCTTAAGAAATTTTGTATCCATATACACGTTGCATGTGTTGAAGTATTAGTTGAAAGAATTATTTAACAATAGTAAAAAATGTGTCAATCATAGTGGGAGTCAAATTCACAACCTTCTAATTCGAAGACAGCTGCGCTAATCTATTGCAAATGAGGTTAGAAGTTCAGATACCACTAATGATAAAATGTAAGAATTTTCAGTTGAAAATTTTAGTACATAAATTCGTCATAAATTTGAATCTCAATCCCAATCTATCATGCCATAGTAAAATTTCGTGCTCAAGCAAGTAAGATTTGTATTGTATACATATGTTCATTGGATGTTCCAAAGAATTTGTGAAGGTAATTACAACAATGATTAAAGAAAATGTGTATATATTGTTCTTAAAAAAAATCTTGTATACACAAGTGGATTGCATATGCCAAAGTACTACAGATAATTGCAAAAAGTAAAAATTATATCAACCACAGTGGAAGTCAAACCCACAACCTTCCAATCAAAAGTTAGTAGCACTAATCCACTGCGCTATGCAATCTCTTAGACAAGTTATGCTCACCTCACTTTAGAACATGACATTTAAAATGAAACGAAACATTTTACCTTAGGCTGATAAATTTATCATTACGTTTATTTATTAATGCCCTTAATGTTTAGCGACTTTCAACCATTTAACAGCTTTATCGACCATTGTTGAATAATTTACTATATTACTTTTAAGATAATATTATACTTTCAAAGTAACAATAAAATAATAGGTTATAAGTAAAGGTCATTACATATTACAACTATTGTTAAAGATATATCTATAGTTCTTAAGTAATTTTGTATACATATATGCATTTCACATGCTAAAATACTAGATGGAATAATTATAAGACAAAAGTAAGAATAATATCGATCAAAATGGAAGTCCAACCCTCAACCTTTGATAAAAAATCATGTGCGCTAATCCATTGCAAACGAAGTTACGAGTTCGAATCCAATTCATGACAAAAGTTAGTAATTTTTTTCAATTGAAAATTTTAGTGCATAAATGAGGTCATGCGTATTCGAATTCCAAACCCAACACAAGATTTAATTCTTTGTGTTTTTATACACATGTGCATCGCATGTTCCAAAGAACCTGTACTCTAATTAGAAGTGAAACTCAATTTGAAAAAGTACGGTCGGATCAAGACATTATAAAGGTATTGCAATTATTATTAAAAATGTCTATTGTTCTTAAGAATGTATACATACAAGTGCAGACCTACAATGGGGCGAGTGTCCACCTTAGGATTTCGTGAATTGTTATATAAAAAGATTGATTTTGCTTGTTTATCTTTTGGGGAAGAAGACATGTATAGATTTAGGAAAAAATGTAGCATAATACGATAGATAGTTTGGCATTTATTGTATGAATTCAATCTTTATTTGTTTAGGTTTTTTTGTGCTTCGCTTTTTCATATCGGAGATCTGTAGTTTTTTTAGTATTTTGCCTGTTCGTATGAGTCCATTCCTCATTTGTTTTATATTTATACTGTTGACTTATGTAAAGTTTTTTTAATGCGTAGTCACTTTTAGTTTTTAAAGAATTATTTGTGTTTGCTTTCTTAACTTGGATCCATGCATTTTCAAATTCATATAATGTCAAACTTCAAAATCGATTTTAAAAATTTCAAATATGTGCAATGGTTTGGAATTGATTAACGAGTTTAAATAATAGAAATTATTAAGATGAAAACTACATATAAATTACCAAAAGTTGAAGCTTTTTCCACATAATTCTTATGTACTCGAAACATTTGAATAACAATTTATTTTTGGGCATGTACGAAAAATAATATATGAATAAGATTGATTATGTGATCATGCAATTTAATTTTGAATTAAGTTTTTAGCTGTGAGTTTTTGTATTAAAAATATATATTTTCCCCCTTTGATGTAATTTCTAGATCCGTACATGTATACATAAATGCTTTGTACGTGCTACTGAAGTACTAGTTGAAAATTGAAATTATTATTTTAATAAAGTGAGAATTGTATAATAAAACTGAAAATTGTGTCAACAAAAGTTAATATTTTTCCCTGCTGAAAATTATAATACGTGAATGACATTGCAAATTCGAATCTCAGTCCCAACAAAAAATTCAATTCTTTCATAGTAGTTAAGGCGCTAAGGCGCAAAAAAGCGCAAGCCTCGGGCCTTCGGCTTTTTTGAGCCTTTGTCCTTTTTTGCGTGTCTTTTTTTCAAGTTTGATCTACTATTTTACTAACTACAAATTAAAATTTAAACCATATTTTATAATTCATTCAACTATTTGAATATTTTATTATCTAAATTTTAAATTTTAACCAATTTTATAATTCATTTAACCATTTAATTTTTTTATTTAACTATTTTGTAAACTAAAATGTGAATTTTGCAAAAAGGCGCACTCAAACTGCAAAAAGGCGCACAACGTGCGCATGAGCCTTTTTGAGCCTAGGCGCGCGTCTTGATAACTATGATTCCTTTTCCGTATTATTTTTATACGCACATGGAGTAATCATATTTGTAATTAAAAAAGAAAGGCAATTCAGAAGATTTACGACTGAACAAAAAAATTGTAAATATACCATGATTGTTATTAAAAATTTATTCCTTGTTCTTAAGAAATTTTGTATATACATATTTGTTTTACGTGCATAAGCATAATTGAAAGAATTATACAAACAAAAGTAAAAATTACATCAACCACAATAGGAGTCAAACTCACGACCTTCTGATCCGAAGTCAAATGCGCTAATCCACTGCGTTATGAGGTCTCTTGACAAGTTATGCTCGACTAAGGCTATCAATTGTTACCCAAAAGTATGAAATCTGTCTGCATATATCCAGGAAAACGAATAAGAATATGGATATGAAGGTATTCGTATTCAAAAATTATTCGTTCGATTTTGACTAGGATGATTATTAATTGAGTGTATTTCAATACAATCAACGATAGATGTTTACTGTTTTATCTGGATAATAACTTATATCATATGAATAGAAATGCATATTCACTGCTTAAAACTAATTTTTATTGTCATATTATTTTAGTTTGTGTACTTCTATAATAATTAGGATTGAAGCATATTTATGTTAAAATAAAATTTACATGTCTTTAGATTTATCATTTAACGTCGGATAAGATAATAATCGATATTCATTCGCAATCCGCAAATACAAATGTCCAATATCTAAAAAAGATTTTAGATACGGATGCAAATATGATTCTATCCGCATCTGAAAATACTTGTTGACAATTCTATGCTCAACTTACGTTCGAAAGCAATGTCTAAACAAAACAAGCATATTTTATCTTGGGCGGATAAATTTTTGGTTACGTTTATTTATAAATATCCTTCATATTTATCAAATTGTCGGCTATTTAATAGCTCTATCGATCATTGTTGAATTTAATAATATATTAACTTGTAAAATAAATATTATGTTTCCAAAAGGAGAAAATTTTGATATAAGCTTCAAACAAATAAAAAAACTTATTGCAGTAATAGCTTCCTTAAAAACTAATTGTAGAATAGACAGTTTTGTATAGATTGCGCAAGCTTTAATTTGAAAATGTAGCTTGCACAATTTCAAATTGCACAAGTTTTTTTTTTTTTAAATTCTACTTGCGGATTTTTGGATTACGCACGTAGATTTTTGGGTTTATGAAAGCCAAAGTGCTTTTTTCCTGTCATCTGTTCATTTTTCTTTCTTTACACTAAATCCAACCAAAATTTGAATTTCTTCCAATCTTAATTTTTTTACCATAAGCAAATATTTTGTCGAAATAAAAGTAGTTGTGGTTGAAGATTCTCTAAAGACACACCATCTTCTTTTCAAATCAAGGTATTCAATTACAAATTTTGATGTTAGGAGTTTTACCAAAATATTATTTGGTTGAGTTAGAGTGTATAAATTTGTTAAATTTAGTTGTATGCAAGTTGTAAGTATTATTTTTGCTAGTAATATTGGTACATGAAAGTTCATTTGATCTTGTAGATAACGTTAATGGTTTCAATTATATTTTATTACAATGGAGAATTGTTGGTTGTTGAAGATGATAAACATATATATATATTGATGGTAAACGAAAAAGATTGAAAATATAAAATATTATGGTTTTAGAGAGTTTAAACAACATGCGTTTGAAGTGACAAAAATCAATTCTCTTGAGTATGATTTAAAAGTAGTAGTGCAATAGGTTAGGGATGATGGTTTATCAACTATTGATGTAGAAGATAACGATGATATTAATTTCACATTTTCAGATGGAATGAAAATGGTAGAAATTTTTGTTACGTAAACATAACTTGTTAATGTTGTAGAAACACAATTTTCCACGCTATCAATGGTAGAGTTAATATCTTTAACATAATTTCAAGAAACAGAATGTTCAACACTTCCTTCTTGTATAACAACTCATTGTGGTGGAGAGTTTAAAAATTATTAAATAGATGTAGTGAAATTATTGGAGGATCGTCTAGTCAAGCACAAGATTCGTATTTTTTTTTGAATTACCTATTTACACTTTACTCTTATCAATAATTTTGTTATTTATAGTTTCACAATGAATCAAGTGGAAGAAGCATCAAATACTCGTATGAATATTGATGATTACATCGAGAATGTAAACAATATCGAAGTGCAATTGGATAGTTTGCAAGTTGCATATGCGGATGATATAGATATAACTTGGGTTGATAACATGAAAGTTAACTATAAAGCAATCATATATGAAGATAATCAACCGGTTGATGATCTAAATGCTAATGAAGATATAATCATATATGAAATTTGTTAGCCGATGATCTATGCATTGCAAAAACGATGGAAAATTCATTATGGATAACTTTCAGTTAGAAGTGAAAGTGTTCGGAAGAGAATCCGTTGAAAAAGAACCTCGGATTGGATTAATTTTTGAAACTAAAGAGAAACCTATAAAACAGTTATGTGAATTGATGATTAAATGATTAGTTTCTTTTCAAGTAGTGATATCGTGTGCAAATCAATATATGTTTTGAAGTGATATGAAAGAAAAATGTTCTTGAAGAGTTCATGCCAGTCCATGAGAAAATACCAAAGAGAAAATCCTAAATTGGTGGAAAATAAAAACATATGGAGGATATCATATTTGTTTAAATGAAACCATGAACTCAAATCATTGACAAACAACATCAAAATTAATATGTAGCAAAATACTTCTCTTAGTCAAGCAAGAACAGTTCAAGAGAAAATGTCGAATATGTTTCATATCAAAGATTATTCTCGAGCTTGATAAGGACTACAAAAGGTTCTTGGAATAATTTATAGAGATTGAGAACCATCGTATGTAGAATTACTAAAATATCTTAGAATAGTGCAAGGCAGCAATTCTGGAATTGTATATGATGTTAATCACACCTTTGGTATTCTTTATGGTGCTTTTTGGCTTTTGGACTGTCAATTGAAGATTTCGCTCAATGTGGTCCTGTACTTCTATTTGTGACACTCATTTGTATGGAAAATATATAGGTACTTGTAGCAACCGGTGTAGACGCAAATCAATGTCCTTTTCTATTAGCTTCTGCTATTGTGTAGACAGAGTCGTGACATACATGAAGTTGGTTTGTTCGTTGTATGTGGAATTCTATTCCGTTACGTAATAGATACACTACATTTATCTTAGACTATATGAAAGAGATTCCATTTGAGCTCAAAGAAGATTGGCCCATAGAATATCATCATCGCAATTGTATTCGACATATCAAGGCAAATTTTTTTTTTTTTTTTTTTTTTTTTTTGAACTGGTACTTTATATACAACAAATCAATGGGACAACATATCCCATGTCAAATAAACGTTCGAAAGCAAGTTTCGAACTTGTGACATCCTACACCAAGCCGATCAATTAACCACTTGGACAATGGTGCTTGTCATCAAGGCAAATTTTAAGAAAGCTAGTTTTAGTTCGGATGAGCTTTTTAAAACTTGCTACAACATGTGCTACTGCATTGGAGATTGTAAAATAAAACGAATTGATAAAACAATTGAAGACTGTAAATCCATAAAATGATGCATGGATTAATAAAAGTTTAAAAGATCAAGAATCAAATTGGACAATTCGTCGTGATGAAGTAAGATTCAATATGATGATAACAAATGTATTTGAAAGCTTTAATGGTGTGTTGAAAGAAACAAGGTATTTACCCATTAGCTCATTGGTTGCACAAACTTTTCATCGTTTGACCTTTACTTCTACGAATGTCGTACTCAAAAGAGAGAAATGATGCCCCTATTGACATCGAAGTGGGAAACATTAGTAAAAAAGCAGAATGAAAGAAAGACATTTGTGTATAGGGAGTAGAACAGAATGATAGATGAAAGATGTACAAATGCTTGATTGTATGGTAAATATCGAGGATGATACTACCAAGTGTTCGTAGTCACTTAATAATGCAATAGGAGTGGGGTATGTTCTTGAACAATATGATCAAGTCTTATACTCAATAACTCCACACTTTTATTTAGCAGAGTGCTATAATCATTCGAGTTTAGATCTATTTGAACAATAGGATAGAGAATGTGTTGAGTAAATCCAGATTGTCTTATCACCCGATCTAGAACATTATTTTCAAAATTGAAAAATAGTATCGACGACACTTAAAACTCAAACTGGAAAGAGAAAATATAGAATAAGACCTTCAAATGCACGAAGCAACAAATACAGTTTCCAACTTATGGCATCGTTCACTAGTAAATCTAACTCATTATGATAAAATCGCACATTTTTAGAAGTTTCACGCTAATTTCTAGCATAATTCCACCTACAATCATATTAAAGATTACAATCCAATATTGTCGGGATCTTTATACCAGGATATCCAACGGTTAAATGAGACCAAAACCATAATTGTAGGAACGTTATACAACCATATAATAATTTTATTACTTATAGCGCAACATTTGTTAACTCACTATATAAATAGTAGAGTACCACACTATCTCACGAATAGTGACCACATTGTACTAAATCGGTCAAAAATGACAAAAGTTTCAAGCTATGTCGACCTGGAAATTGTCCATAAAAGCCGAGAGTTTAAGGAGTACAAGATTACGGCATGACTACGAAAAAGTATGTCAATATTCGTTGCATTTTCTCCAAGTGGATTTTGAAATTCTTTTCTAAATCAACTCATACTGACCTCACCTTTAAATCTTATAGCATTTTCAAGAGAAAATATAACAAGTAACTCATGAAACAATGTAAAATAATCGTACTTCAAATTATCAAGTTAAATTAGGAAACCATCTGTGGGTAAGCCTAACAAATACTAAACGTCATATAAAGTTATAGCCATTACTCCTACTCTAAAATGTAAAGTATTTGTCTTCGTCTTCAACGATCATACAATGTCCTAATAAGATGATGATGTAATCTAATACATCCAACCTGCGTTGCTTTCCAAAATGGGGTAATTTTAAAAAAAATTCCATTCGATGATTTTTATAATCTATTTCTTTAATCTTGCTTAAATGGTATATTTGTTAAACCATTTGAACCGATTTATATAACCAATACAAATCGACATTTTATAATATATTTTCTTTAAACAACGTTGTATAAAATAAACACAAATACCTCCATAAGCAATTCACTTTCAATACTATGTTCGTGTTGAAGATAAATGACGCTTCCATCGATGGTTCTGGATAGCAGTTCTTGAAGAATAATGAACTTGGTACATAGTCGTTAATCGCCAAAATCAACCCAATTATTCACTACATAAATTAAAACTAGGGTTTTCGTTTTCATTTTCATCTACCTAGCTAATAACATATCAAATCATATCAATCGATGTCAAACAATACCACTGATATAGTTAAATATGAAAATACTTAAATTAAACATTAGGGTTCAAAATCAAAAAAGTTTACCTCTAATTTTTGAAAATGACGAGCCTTCTATTTTGAGAACAAGAAATAAACTAATTACGATAATTTGCAATTTTGGGATTGTTTGAAATGAGGGATTGAGAAAGAGAAATGAGGTAGAATGATTCAAAAATTGAAGAAAATGAAATGAAATGGAGAAGAAACAAACTGTATGGTTTTCATAAACCCGAACAACTACTTGTGCAATCCAAAATTGCACTAGTAGATTTTAAAAAGAAAATAATAGCATGCACAATTTAAAATTGTACAAGCTATATTTATATATTAAAGCTTGTGCAATTTCAAATTATGCGGACTATATAAACCTAAATTTATTTCTGCAATTAGCTTTTAAGGGTGTCTATTATTAAAATAGGTTTTTTGATGAAGCTCATAGTAAAAATTTGTCCTTTCCAAAATGATAATAAAATAGTAGGTTATAAGTCAATATCCTTACACACTACAATCGTTTTTAAAGATGTATCTGTTGTTCTTAAGAAGTTCAAATCCCAGTCATGACAAAAAGTTTTCTTTTGTCAGCATTTTCTCCGGTTAAAATTTTTAGTATGAATGAGGTCACAAAATTGAATCCCTTACTCCAATAGAAAAATTCATTTTTTTCTTTGTATTTTTATACATATGTACATTGCATGTTCGAAGGAATTTGTGTTCTAATTAAAAAAGAAGGGCAATTTTGGTAAGTATGACCGAACTAAAAAATTGTGAAGGTATTACAATTATTAATAGAAAAATGTATCTATTGTTCGTAAGAAACCTTGTATACATAAATGCATTGCACATGCCAAAGCACTAACTGAAATAATTATTTAACGGATATTAAAATTGTCTCAACCATCATGGAAGTCGAAGTTAGATGCGTTGATCCACTATGTTATGTTGTCTCTTCGCAAGTTATGCTCGACTCACTTTCAAACGTAAGGTTTAAATAAGATAAATAAGATAAGCACATTTTATCTTAGGCTGTTAATTTTTTTTTTTTACATTTATAAATATTCTTATGTAATGCCGATTGACTTTTCAACCATTTAACAACTCCGTCAATCATTATTGAATAAAAAAATGTATTAACTTATAAATAATATTATATCCACAATAATAATAAAATGACAGGTTTTACATAGTACAATTACATTTAAAAACGTATTTATTGTTCTTAAGAGATTTTGTATACATCTATGCATGGCACGTGCTAAACTATTGGTTGAAAGAATTATTTAACAGAAATAAAAATAACATTAACCACAACGAGAGTCCAACCCACGACCTTCTAATTTGAAATATGTGCGAATCCATTGCAAATGAGGTTACGAGTTCGAATCCAAATCATGACAAAAGTATGTTTTTTCTATTAATTTTTTTAATACATAAATGAGGTCATAAATTTAAATCATAACCTTAACAAACTTTATTTATTTTTATTTCTATACACACGTCCATCACATGCTCCAAAGAACTCATATCTTTAATGATAGTTATAATAGCTTTGGTGACACACTTTTTTGGTATCAACGTGAACTGCCAAAAACGTCCATTTGTATAGTTAAATCTTCATCACTTGAAAATAGAATCTAACATTAAAATTCTTTTACAAATTCAAACGCCCCTAATCTAACAATTAAACATACTTTACAAATTCAAAATGCTTCTAAAAATAGGATATAAAATTAAACTTTCTTTACAAATTCAAAGTCCTTTTTTACAACTATACAAATCTTAATATCACTTGAAAAAAAATGAATGATTTAAACACTTTTTTACAAATTCACGCGGCTGTGACACTTTCTAACAAAAAGTGAAGTGTAGTTTGAGAAAAGTTCAATGGAACCAAAAAGTAGTGAAGGTATTAAAATTATTATTAAGGCGCATCTATTGTTTTAAGAATGTATGCACACAAGTGCTGACCTCAATAGGGCCGGGATAGGGCAATTGCCCCGATGGGATTGTTTCACGGAGACCGACTTTGCATGCTTTTTTTTCTCTCCCAGAATTATATCTTTTGGGAGAGATATATACTACTGTAGTTTGGGGGAACAAAGGTAACATCTTACGATAATCATGATAAGTTAGCCTTTTCATATAAGTGCAATATTTGCGTAGTTTTTAGTACTTGCCTTTTTCATATAAAAGAGATGTATTTTCCCCCTTGATGTAAGTTTTTGCATAGTTTTTTCTTGTAAGTTTTTGCTATAACTTTTGGTGTTAAAAATATGTTTTCCCCTTCGATATGGATGTGGCTATGTATACATAAATGCACCACACATGCTGAAGTACTAGTTGTAATAATTATTTAACAAACGTAAACATTATTGATTAAATTAAATATTTTTCTGATTTGAAAAATATCAATATATAAATAAGGTCATAAATTCGAATCTCTGCCCTAATTAAAAATTCAACTCCTTTTTCTTTATATTTTCATATGCACATGCACCTTGTATTTGCAATAAAAAATGAAGGCATACTTTAAAATCTTAGGTTCTTAAAGAAAGTTTGTGTATTCAAATATGGTTGAAATATTATTTGCCGAAAGTAATGACCACAGTGGGAGTCGAACCCACGACCTTCTAATCCAAAGTCAGACGCGCTAATCCACTGCACTATGCAACCTTTTGATAGGTTATACTCGACTCACTTTTGAAAACCACCGTTTAAAATAAAGCAAGCATATTTTATCGTAGGGATATAAAAATTTTGGTTACATTTTTTTATAAATCTCTTGCTTAAGGTTGATCGTACGTCATCCGTTTAACGACTCTATCAATCATCGTTTAATAATATAGTATATTAGCCAAGTATTCAAATCTTGGATTTCAAATGAAGTCTCAGATTGACAACTCGGTCTGTATCTTGGGTTGAGATTTTAAGATCTTGAATAAGATGAGTGTGTAATAACTAAAATTCATATTAGAAATCTCATCTCGGCCAAGTGCAAAAGGTGAATCTCAGGCAAGATGAAGGAGATCTAAAATTCTGATATTAACCTACTTTGAAAATAATATTATATTTCCAAAATAATAATAAATTAATACTATAAGTTAGGATCGTTACTAAGTACAACCATTTTTAAAGATATATTTATCAATTTAAGAAATTTTGCGCACGTATATGCATTGCAAGTGCTATAGTATTAGTTGAAAGAATAATTTAACAAAAGTAAAAGTTGTATCGACCACAATGGAAGTCGAACCCATGACCTTCAGATTCAAAGTCAGGTTCGCTAATCCATTGCAAATGAGGTAACAAGCTCGAATTTCAATCACTACAAATGTTAGTACTTTTACAATTGAAAATTTTAGTAATAAATGAGGTCATGAGTTCGAATTCCAATCCCAACAAAATATTTAGTTTTTTTCTTTGTACTTTTATACATATGTGCATTACATGTTATAACATCTTCCATTCCGAAATCTAAAGATGGAACTTTATTATGCTGTAGCCACTTTGCAATTATTTTCGACGACAAAATGAAATCGGTATGTAATTCAACAGTTTAAACAAGCGGAGCAGCTAAAGTGAATTCATAACACAACTGGTCTTCTATATTTTTTTTCCATAAATCTCAAATCGGGCCCACACAGGGGTTAAATATGAATCATTACATAATAACATCAAAGATCTGACATATGTAGATGCCGAAGCCTTGTAGTTAGTGAACTTAACCGATATTTACATTACACGGCGGAATTAAAGCTACTACAATAGATAATAACAATAAGGTCTCCTATCCGTTTTCGCCTTTAGTAAAGTCTCAGTAGATGTCCTACCTTCGGCTAATATTTGCATTTGAAATCTTATAAACTCAACCCACTCAAATGAGTAGCCATGAGTTTATATAGGAAAAACAATCAATAAGCAGACCAAACATAAGTCTGGTATGAATAAAATCATTTTTCCATATAAGTTCCTCCGCTAATTGGACCATGCCGCTAAAGCATGGAACGGTCTTTTTCCTACAGTAGCCTTGGTTAAACAATCACATAAGATTATCATAAGTCATAAGTCTCCGTAAGGTTAACTTAAATATTCAATCATGCCATAATAAAGCTACACCCAAAACTTTATTGAGTTTAAGGTCTCGGAAAACTCAATACTTAACATATTATCATATTCAGGTTTCTATAACGCTACTTTCGAAAATATCATTAGTCCTGTTCATTATATCCCTTATACCGTACGGTACAACCTCAAACTGTTTCGGTTATTCGCTTCTTAGCTTTATATCGTAAGGTACACCACTTTCGGTCTTGTAACTCGTCTTTAGTCATAGATGACAAGGTACATCCCAAAGCATCCTCTTTATTTTTATCTTTATGCTGCCAAATACATCCTTAAGTGGTCTCAATTCATTTAGTTTTATTCTGCAAGGTACATCACTAAGCATTCTCTTTATCTTTATCTTTATACTGCAAATTACATCCATAAGCACTCTCGGTAAATTTCTTTTACTTATGTTTGAACCCTATAAGATAGTTACATTTACTCTCACGAAAGCGTACCTCCCGCTTGGACGTCCAATGTTTCTTCAGAAGTCTAATGCCAAGCCATACCCTAAAGCAGGCGTATTCAAGTGAGCATCTCCATTCGACGTCAATGGCTCTTCTAAACCCACGTTAGTTTGAAGGTTCTTACTTTTACTTTTTAGTTATCTCTAACTTCCAGCACTTCAACAAATGGTTCATTTCTTAGGTCGCGACTTTAGCTTTTTTATTTAGCTTCGTTAGGCTCCCAACATATCTTTGGCTATCTTAAACCTCGAAACTACTTTCGTAATGCATCATGCTTTAGAAAAATCTAAGTGTAACCTTTGGCTAGCCTTGGTTTCGGTATTAGTTTTCCTCTGAAAGCTAATCGGTCTTGGTGTCGTCTCTTCCCTAAAATCAACAAGTGTCGGTATTGACTTTCCTCGAAAGTCAAAAGATATAGGGTATCAAATCACAACCCTCGAGTTTCGTCATATGAAAATCTTGTTTACACTCTCGTTAGGATCACCTTCAACAATCTTCCTCTTTGGTCATCTTCATCTATGGAACTTTGTTGTGGGACCTCAGCCATAACCCTTATATAGGCTCTTAGTTCATTTGCTTAGAACTTTTCTTAGTTGATTTATGTTTCAGGTAGAGCACCTTCAGTTTAGCCCCACCCTTTCGCACACATAGTAAAGCTTGTATAGTTGACAATTAGAAACGAGAATCATAAACCCGAACCGAACCTACCCGAGGAGACCTGAACCCGAATCGGACTCAATAGGTCGGGTTTGGGTAATAAAAAATACCATAATGACCTAACCAAACCTGACTAGAACCGACCCAATCCGAAAGACCCGACAAAAATACTTTGAAATATATGCATTTTTAGTGTTACGACCTAACAGAAACCGAACTGACCTGACCTGACCTGATTGTCTAGGTTTCAAAATGTATAGTTTGCGGCCAACAAAAGCTGACCCATCTAGAACTGCGGCCTCATTGGGACGGGTCCAGGTCTCTCAGGTCAGGTCTAATTGTCACCTCTAAAGGCTTAAACCCGTGCCTGCAAATCAGTATACGATTTGATGTGATGTGAATGAAAAATGTCCTTGGAGAATGCATGCTAGTATATCAACGAGAAAATCTCAAAATTGTGGGAAAAAAAGCAGTGATTACACATGTTTAAATGCAGCCGGCAACTCAAATTATCGATAAGCAACATCAAAGTTGAAATGTAGCAAAATACTTTCCTTAACTAAACCTATGACAAATGTGACGGCAAGAATAACTTAGGAGACGACGTTTAATATGTTTCATATAAAAACAAGTTATTTTCAAGCTTGGCGAAGAATACAAAAAATGGTTGGAATAATTTATGGAGATTGAGAATCACATATGTAGAACTGTCAAAATATCTTAAAGAAATGCAAAGCAGCAATCCTGGAACCATATAGATGTTATTCACATCATGATGTTTTCGATGGTGCTTTTAGGGCTTTTGAACCGTCAATTGATGGTTTCGCACACTGTCGTCCGTACTTCTTATTGACGGCACTAATTTGTATGAAAAGTATCTAGGTACGTTACTTGTAGCTACTAGTGTAGCCGCAAATCGATGTCCTTTTTTGTTAGCCTTTGTTATTGCACATTCAGAGTCCTGACAGACATGGAGTTGGTTGTTTGTTGTATGTGGAATTATATTCCCTTTACATAACCGATGTATTACATTTACCTCAGACAATATGAAAGGAATTTCACGTGCGCTCAAAGAAATTTGGCCTATTGAACATCATCATCGCTATTGTATTCGACATATTAAAGCAAATTTCAAGAAAGTCGGGTTCGGTTCGGATGAGCTTCAGAATTTGCTACATGCTTGTGTTACTGTATCAGATGTTGTGAAATATAATGAACTAAGAAAACAATTAAAGACTGAATCCACAAGGTGATGTATGAACTGAAAAAAGTTTGAAAAATCAAGAACCAAATTGGACTCTTTGTCATGACGGTGAAGTAAGATTCAATATGATGACAATAAATGTGTGAAATTTTTAATGGTGTGTTGAAAGAAACACAGAATTTACCCATTAGATCATTGGTTGCATGGACTTTTCATCGTTTGAACCATTACTTTTACGAACGTTAAACTCAAGGAGAGCAATAGACGTCCCAATTGATACTGAAGTGGGAAGCATTAGCAAAAAGTAGAATGGAAGAATCAAAACACTTGTCTATAAAGAGACATAACAGAACAGAATGACAAGTGAAAGATGTATATATGCTTGATTATACAATGAATACGATGATAATGTAGTCACGTGTTCGTGCAACATGCCAACTTTAAATCATTGACGATGCTCACATGTATTAGCAGCATGTTCACGTGGCTCGGATGATGCGAATATAGCAAATTTTGATTTAATTTCACAGTGGCTAAGTACAATACTACTTATGTTCCTTTATTCCATCATGTATTTGATAGTCATTGTGATGTCTACGAAGGTCCATATATAATCCACCACTGGTTGGGTAGAAATTCCGAACGTCCATGTTCAGCTCGAATAAAATGTGTCATAAATAAACAAACAAGTGTCGGGTAAAATAAATGTAGTAAATGTGGTGTTTTCAATCATAAAAAATCTTGTTCTCGTTAAGTTGTTTTCTATGTATGTAATGATGAACTCTAGATGTATTTTCTGTTTTAATGTTGAGTTGGTATTTAATGTTGAACTCTGGTCGTGTTGATTTTGATGAAATATTATGATGTAGTGCATTGTTTTGGTGATATGGTGTTGTGTGTTGGTTATGTAGTGCATTGTTTTGGTGATATGGTGTTGTGTGTTGGTGATACAGTGATTTATTTTGGTGATATGTGTTGTGTATTGGTGATGTAGTGGTTTGTTTTGGTAATAGGCGTTGTGTCTTGCCTAAAAACCGCTCTCTGTTTTTTTGAGTACCAAATTAACGCTTGCGCATTTTCGAAACGCGTAAGTATTGTTTTTACGTAAAATTTGCACATTTCAAGTGCATTTTTGAAACGTGAAAGTTTTACATAAAAATAATACTTGCGCATTTCTAAAATGCACAAACGTTTATTTGGTGCTAAAAAACCGAGAGCGGTTTCTAGAGTAAAACATGGTGCATTTCACCAATATCACCAGTGCACATCATATCACCAATATCACAACATAACCATTATATTTCACCAAAACATTAACACTATATTACAATAAAATCATTATTAAAGCAACAAAATTATCCCACCATGAAAATAGAAAAAACGTCTAGCGTTCATAACATACCATACCAACTAACAAAAAAGAAGAAAAAAAATCTAACGTTTAACATAACATAACAACTCAATCCTTAAGCCTTTTAATTTCAACTGGTGTGTCTTCTTTTCTTCTTCCTTTGGTAAGTGATTGGTTCTGAACTTTGCGATTGCTATTGAGTCGAAGAAGGACGTTCTTGTTATCGAGTAGGACCAAATATTAACTCTTCTTGTTATTGTATCGGCTATTGTGGCCATTCGGTGGAAGGAATAACTTGTTCACCATATGCAAATCGTCGTTCATTTTCATTCCATTGCAGCCATTCGATTTCTTGTCGTACGCCATATATCTCTCCTTGTTCATCTTCTCCGACTCTTGTTTATGTTTCTTGTGCCTCCACTCATGTATGTATTTCTTGAGCGCTCTACCGGTAGTTATGATTGGTTTCGACGGTCGATGTAACTTGTTTCTGCCTAAAATTGAGTCGAGCAAACATCGTAAGCCAGTACACTTACTTTTCACCTTCTTTGGTTCGAAACGATTGTATCTTCGGCCACTTCTAAATTACTATATGTTCCGTTTATCTATAAAAGAATTAAATTTAACAATTTAAATTGTACAAAAGTGCAAATTATCAAATATTGTAGATTAAAGAGCTAACCACATCACACTCTAGTGGAGCTCGAAGAATGTAAGCAACCAATTTCCTGAACGATTGTTTCAGGATGTAACGACGAGTTATTTTGCCAATACCAATATTCATACTCGATAATGTAGGAGGATCATGTTCTTGAAGAACATGCTCAAATCTTGCATTCCTTAGCTTTAAATTTTCTTTTAGCAAAGATCTCGAATCATTTGGACTTGGATCTATTGGAAAGATAGGATCGAGAATGCAAATGATTAAATCCAAACTATCTGATCGCTCAATCTGAAATATAATTTTCAAAGTTTCAAAATAGTATTAATCGACACTTTGCGATCCAACTTAGAAAAATATATTATATAATAGGATCATAAAATGTATGAAGCAATGAATACAGTTCCCAAGTTACAACATCATCCTCTAACAAATTTAACTCATTACAATAAAATTATACATTTTTTTTTAGTTTCACGTCAATACCTAGTAGAACTACACCTACAAGCTTATGGAAGATCACGATCTAAATCGGCAGGAATCGTTATACCAAGACGTCCAACGACTATATGAGATCAAGACCATAACCGCAGCAACGTCGCACAATCGTCTAATAATTTGTTTTTATAAGGCAACATTTGCCAACTCATCATACAAATAACAAAGTACTGCACTATACCATGAATGACAAATATTTCAAGTTTCATCGATCTTTCGAATGATTCATAAAAAGCCGATAGTTTAAGAAACACAAAGTGACAGCAAGACTACGACAAAGTATCTCAATATCTATCACATCATCTCCAAGTGGTTTTTGAATTTTTTTTTCTAAACCAACTCATAGTAACCTTACTTTTAGATTTTATTGCATTCTCAGGAGGAAATATTCCAAATAACTCATAACACAATGTAAAATAATCACACTCCATATTATCAATATAACACAATGTAAAATAATCACACTCTATATTATCAATATATATCGGGGAATCATATGTGGATAAGCCTAACAAACAGTACACGTCATATAATGTGATAGTTGATTCTCCTATTTTAAAATAAAAAGTATTTATCTCCAACCTTCAACGATCACAGTGTTGTAACAAGATGATGATCCAATCTAATTTATTCAATTTGCATCGCTTTCAAAAAACTAGCTATTCTTAAATTCTGTTCCAATAGAGTATCTTTATAATCTATTTCTTTAAACTTACTCGAATGGTCTACAGGTTGAACTGTTTGAATGCTTTGATTTATAACAACAAATACAAATCAATATTTTATAATGCATTTTTTAAAAAAAAATATGTATATAATAATACTTTCTTAAACGATTGATTTTCACTCATATTTCTATATTGAAGTTAAATGACACTTCTATCAATGGGTCTGGATGACAATTTTACAAAAATTAAGCATCTAAAACATAGCCATTAATACCCAATTGTACACGACCATTAAAACTAGGGTTTTCCTTTTCAATTAGTTAGCTAGTAACATTATATTGTTAAATCAATTAACTATAACTAAAATAAGTTAAACATCAACAAAAAAATCAGTTAATTCCAATTCAAATTATTTTTACCTCTAATTTGAGAAAAAGAAGAACCTTCCATTTTGAGATTGAACAAAAAATTATTTGAAGTTAATTACCGATTTGGGAATTAATTTGAATATGAAATGGAAATTGGAGAAGTTGAAATTGATTAGAGTAGAAAATGAGTTAGGGTTTGGTGAAATGGAGGAGGAAAGGAGGGGAATGGAACAAGAGGGAGGCTGGCTGGTTATTTCGGCCCGAAAATATATATGCGCAATCCAAAATTGCACATATACAGGTATATAGCCTGCACATTTCTGGATTGTGCAAGCTATATATATATATATGTATATCTATATATATATATGTATGTGTATATATATATATGTATGTGTATATATATATATATATATGTATGTATGTATGTATGTATGTATGTGTGTGTGCATGTCTACATATTAAAATTGAACTTATTGGGCAAGCTATATGAAACCAAATATATTTCTGCAATTAGTTTTGAACCATGTCTGTTGTTGCAGTAGATTTTTTCATGAGTCTAAATCAATTTTTTTTCCTTATTTTAATCTTTTTCAAACTTATAATTTTTATATCCTCAACCACAGTTAATTTGAATGTGTACTGAACTTAGACACCACATACAAACATAACCTGAATTCATTCAGTTAATACACCGTATAATTTTACCTTTGTCAGTTAGTCATCCATCTTTGATTTTTAAAATGTTTTTTGGTTTTTTATTATATTATAAGGGTAAAAAAAATTGTATGAAAATATTTTGCGTTCCTCCTATAATTTGTATTGTTATATAAGCAAGTGTATGATATCATTTACAATAAGACCACCATCCTCTTAAATACATATTTTTATTTTATGTATACAAATTATCAAAAAATTATTTTTCACACCGCTTCCACATGCATAATTCTTTTTCCTTTTTTTAATCAGTTTACAAAATAATTAATTTTTACGTGTCTTTTACCACATTATTGTACAATGCACAGGTTACGCATTGGTTAATATTTGGAAGTTAGCTGTATAACATGCCTCAATCCTAGGAACTACTAGTCTTGATCAAAGTGCTCAACTCAAATTGCTTGTCTAAACCACATCAACTTTGGTTAATATCATCGAATCAAATCGTCTCTAATATGCAAAACCTAGTTAAAACACTAATAAAAATCCACTGTATGTCTTGTATAAGAGAAGCTGGTAAGAAGCTTCATGTGCCATAATCAGGTCAGGTGTATTATATATATATATATATATATATATATATTATATATATATATATATATATATATATGCAATGGCCAAACACTAAAATTTATGAAACAAGACTACACTAGGTTCACTTAAATAATGAATAATTTAAAATTGCATTACTCAAATCGGTAATGGTTTATGAAGGGGCTTCAAAGACTCTTTGATTTTAACAACACCCCATTAAAGACAATAGAAAAAGTACATTAGCTAAAAAATATATAGCTAAAGAAACAAAATGTCAATTCTACTCAAATTTAATATTCTGCTTTCCTCAGTTTGTTGACAAGAGAATGTACAAAGCTAGTTTTTCTGCAGAAAAATCAGTTGTCGATGGCCTCTGATTTGTTCTTACAGTTGAGAAGTTCGCCACTGATTTGTTTCATTTGAAAAAAAAAAGCTTTAAAATCATATATATCTCAATTTAACTGAAATTAAAGCTTATATGATGATCTTATAATTTAATCTTTTTCACCAAAAGGCATTTTGACTTTATTGCAGATCACAGAAAATCATTAACAAACATATTAATTTGTTCCAGGTATCTGATATTTGCTCTATTTTTTTAGGGCATTGGTATTATGTTTCCAAAAAAATACATATGAGCACCAATAATGTTTCGGCAATACATGTTTACAATAGTTCTACACATGTTGAGATTATCAACCTTTTCCGGTTAATCGTATATATCACCATTTTTATCTTCTGTCAGTATCACTGGATTTAAGTCGTGTTGAATAAGTCGTCTCGAGCACAGTATCATTTTTTCTCATTGTTTATATTCTTTATCAGGTAAAACAATGTACAGATGAAGTGTAGGAAGGAGATAAGACATGCAAAATAATAATAATAATAATAATAATAATAATAATAATAATAATAATAATAATAATAATAATAATAATAATTAAAACACGGAAATCATAGTTTTCTTAGCAAAACCTGAGGAATGTATATCCTAACATGCATTTGGGTCCATTACAAACTGAATAGAGCCATGAGGTTTGATTTCTAATTGCTTCCATCAACAAGTCATTTGTCAATGGATGTACAAGGATATAGATAGTGCTAGATGACCTGCACCTGAAAACAATATAAATAATATACTGATTTTCAAACTTTTTTCCTAAAAAAGCATTGACATTGTTTCAAAGTGTTATTTTATGGCAGATCTAGTATTCAGTTTATTGTTACGAGACGATTAAATCTTAAGATCTTAAAACTATCATTCTAGAAAACACTCAACATCCTTATTGGATAGTTTATCGTTCATCCAAATTTCATGTTTGTAACCATAAAATGTTTAAATTTTTGTTCCTAAAAAGGCATTACCACTGTTTGAGCGTGTTATTTTATGTCAAATCTAGCATTCAGCTTATTGACGAGACTGTTAATTCTAAATATCTTACAACTATCATCCTAAAAAAACACAACATCCTTATTAGATAATTTGTTGTCATCCAAATTGCATGTTTAAACCAGTGTGTACCTCACATCTGTCTATTCTATCCACAATGTGTTGTAACTATAAACTTTATTTAACATTTATAATTGAATATATATTAAAGAATTTATGAAAAAAAGGATCGTAATTCTCAGTGGAATTAAAAGAGAATTTCCAAAATTTCCGAAATCGAATCGGAAATTCCAAATCTTCTAATGATTGGAATGGATACCGAAAATGAAAATTTAAACTTTGGCTACAACCCCTAATATGCTAATGATTGGAATCGATACCGAGAATGAAAATTTAAACTTTGGCTACAACCCCATGTTGAAATTATGCGACTCGAATATATGTTAAATGAAGAACAAACATTAATTTAGTGATAGAGCAATCAATTAAATGTATGAAGAAGGAAAAGAAGGAAAATGTATTGGCTTTCAATCAATCAATTAAATGTATAAAAAAGTTGGAACCTAGTGCATGAGGCTCCCGCACGATAGCGGGTTCTGAGAAGATTGATAATGTACGCAGCCTTTTTCTCGCATTGCGAAGATGCTGTTTTCAGACTCGAACCTAGGCGCCTAGATCACCATGCGGGTGATCTAACCGTTGCGTCATGGCAAATACAAGGAAAGAAGGGAAAGTAATTGATTGATTCAATCAATCAATTAATGGGTCAATATAAGAAGAGAAAAAGGAGCGAAATAATGTATTCATTTACATTCAATCAATTAATGAAGAATAAGAGAAAGGAAGTTCTGATAACATACAATGAAAAGTATTATACAAGTTAATATTGAGGTTAAAGATTGTAGTTCACACTTTTCATGGACAAATTGAACTAGAGGTTAGATATAAAGTAATTTTTGGCATTTTTGGAATGTATAGTTTTTTATATTTGCCTTAATTTTTAATTATTAAATATGATCAATAAACGATAGGAATTCAAATTCAAATTCAAACACCTACCTCAAATTCAGACACAAATTCAAATTAACAATAAAGAACGTGCAAATATTTAATACATCAACGTCTTTCTACAGCAACCAAAGCGCCTTTGATCCGATCTCGTGTTGCAACAATCTATGCAGTACATGATGAACTTGCACTACCATGGTTAAGCCGACACTGTTCACGCCAATTTTCCGTATTACTCGGTGAAACTTCTTCACCGATAATTTCTTCATAATCGAAATCCGTACCGTTAATTTCTTAAAAAATTATGAATAGCACAAGTTGCAATGACAAATTGTGCTTGTTTGGAGTACGTCTGCATGGCCAGTGAAGTATTGATTTTTTTTCTTCAAATATCGAATATCATTTCCACATTCGACCAGTGGAAGAAGTATGATGTGAAGTAGGAATTAACTGAAACAGATTTATCATCAAACCTGCAATAGCTTCGAGATCGTTGTCGTGCTCCTTTGATTCGTCGAAATAAGATAATTCATCGTTAGCAATTGAGTTTTCCAAGTATTGCCAATCATTAACTGATTTATTGTACTGGAAACTGTATGTGGACATTGTTGTAATTGTTTCGGCACCCCCTCGCATCTTCCGCTATGCGCGCACTTCATTCAGAACGAAGCTCTTTTGGTGCCAGCGTCATGATTGGATATCCCTACATTCGCCTAGAGCACATATATTTTCATGGCAACATTTATTTGTAACAAAAGAAATCCCTTGTTGTTACAAGCTACCAATCCCATATATGTGCTGATTTCTTTTAGAATATCTTGCGATGTGGGACTAACCATAATCTAATCTACGCACCTACTCTAATAGAATGCGAGCCACACCTAACAGATCTCCACCTTGGCGAGCATTTTCTCAATTCAACTTGAAGTTATACAGAGTCCTCAAACACTTGGATAAAGTCGCTAACACCTCCAGCAGTTTAGATTAGGTCGCTACCACCTCCAGCAGTTGGGCCAAGCTGTTTCACAAAGAGTTCTCTTTCATACGGTTGGAGCAGGTCACGTTCTAACTTATAACTTCACCTTAATGAGAATCCCGAGCTCAAACCACACATATTGGAGCATACTTAGTTCAACGCTGCATCATATTGGTCCCATCGAACCATCGGCTCTGGTACCATGTTGTAATTTTCGGCACCCCCTCGCATCTTCCGCTATGCGCGCACTTCATTCAGTGTAGAAGAAGCAAGACCACTGAACGAAGCTCTTTTGGTGCCAGCGTTATGATTGGATATCCCTACATCCTCGAGAGCACATATATTTTCATGACAACATTTATTTGTAACAAAATGAATCTCTTGTTGTTACAAGCTACCAATCTCATATGTATGCTGATTTTTTTAGAATATCTTGCGATGTGTGACTAACCTAACCCAATCTACGCACCCACTCTAAGAGAATGCGAGCCACACCTAACAGATTGAATCGCACTCAAGCGGAGAGAGTTAAGCAGGGATATGAAGCGGAGAGAGTTAAGACTCACTTAAGCGCAGTACATCGAGAATGTCTTCGCTGGATTTGGAATGGAGAAAGCTAAACCGGTTGACACTCCATTAGGCTCTCATTTTAAGTTGTCAAAAGACTTATCTCCCTCATCGGAAGAAGACAAGAGGTATATGGCTGATATACCTTATTCTAGTGCTGTTGGTAGTCTTATGTATGCGATAGTGTGCACAAGACCAGATTTGGCCCATGCAGTGGGTGTTGTGAGTCGATATATGTCTAACCCAGGCAAAGAACATTGGCAAGTTGTGAAGTTGATTCTTAGATATCTTCGAGGCACTTCTTCGGTGGGCATGTTATATGGTGGAGTGGATGGTGACATCTTTCTTAGAGGATACCGTGATTCTGATTATGCTGGAGATAGAGATGCTAGGAAGTCAGTGTCGGACAATGTTTTTACACTTGGCATAGGCTCGATTTCATGGAGATCAAAGCTGCAATCTATCGTAGCTTTATCGACTACCGAAGCAGAGTTAATGTCGATTGTGGAAGCAATAAAGGAAGGATTATACTTACTTCAGTTGTTGGATGATCTTTTAATGGTGCAGCGGACAATAGAGTTATTTTCAGACAGTCAGAGTGCGATTCATCTTGTAGAGAATCAAGCTTATATTTCATGGACGAAGCACATTGGTATTAGATGTTTCGTTCTTATGCTTGAGGAAGAACGAAGCAAGATCAAATTGTTGAAAGTGAGTACTTTGGATAATCCTTCAGATATGATGACAAAGTCACTTCCTAAGACAAGTTTGAGCATTGCTCAAACTTGATCAGTTTGATACATGTTACTTGAGCGCCGTGGGGCGCTAGACCCAACAACTTACATGTCGATTGCTTGATGATAAGGTGATGAAGAGAGATTGTATATTTGAATCAAGGTGGAGTGTTAAACTTGGATGATTCAAATATTTGTTAAAGATGAAAGAAATTGATTATTTGATTCATTCAAATCAATTAATTTGGTTGATATATGGAAGGATATTTTGAAGGAAACTAATTAATTGGTCAATCAATTAATTAGTCAATATATTTGTTATGTGAAGAAATAAATGATTAGGCATGGAGAATAAATCAAGCAAAGAAAAGATTTAAAAACCAAGATTACGCCATCTATTTGTACTAAAATCAAATCATGCAATTTGAAAAGATATTTTGTTAATCAGGAAATTGATTTTCTTAATCTCCAAGCAACCCTTCATTATCAAGTTTATTTAAATGAAGAAATTTCATCTTCATATGCAAGCAAGTGTGTGAGAGTATCCGCCATTATTCTTCCTTTCTTTTGTACTCTTTTCTTTAGTGAAATAAAAGAAGTTGTTGGGTCTCGGTGGACGTAGGATATTCATATCCGAACCACGTTAAATCTTCCGTGTCTCTTATTTCTATTATTATTTCTATGAGACTGCATAATTTTTTTAAGTGTCATTGGTATCTAAATAGGCAATACTAGATCCTGATCAAATAATCCACTTTCGCTCAAATTAAAACAAAATTCACTGCAGTTTGGTATCAAAGCTGGTGTTATTGTTCCTGTTTGGATATTAATGGCTACTTCTAGTAAGTCTATTGGTAGATATGGTGTCAATTATGGAGTAACACGTTTTGATGGGAAAGGAAATTCTGGTACTTGGAAGATGAAGATGGAGGCTGTATTAAAGAAAGAGAAGAATTATAAGGTTGTTTCTACGCCTGAGAAATTGAAAGGTATTGATGCAGCTGATTTGAAAGAGATGGAAGATGAAACTCTCACAACAATTCAGTTGAGCCTTTCAGATGAAGTTCTTAGAGAATTCTCTCAGAAGAAGACGGCGAAGGAACTATGTGATGCATTATCGGATGCATATAAAGACAAGTCTCTCATTAATTCGATTATTCTTCAGCAACAACTTTTTTCGTTCAAGATGAAGCTTGGAGCTGATCTCATGGAGCATGTTGGTGCTTTTGACGACTTTGATTATGAACCTGAAGACAGCGGAAGTTGATATTACCGATGAGGCTCAAGATGTGATCCTCTTATGTTCCTTGCCTAAGAAATATACTGATTTTGTTAATTCCATGATTTATGGCCGCAATAAAATTAGCCCGTCTGGTGTAAAGGCCGGTCTTCATAATGAAGTATTAAGAGGTAGATTGGCGGGCACTAGCTTGGATAGTGATATCGAAGGCTTATCTGTTCAGAGAGGTAGAGGCCAAAACAGGTCGAAGAAAGATGGAGGATGTAATTCTTCACGGTCTCAGTCTAAGGGGTCTAAGAATTTGACTTGTCATTGTTGTAAGAAACCAAGGCACTTCATAGCATAATGTTCCAAGCTTGAAGGTAGAAGAAAAGATCCAAAGCAAGCCTCAGCTTCTACAGCAGAGAAATCAGATATAGAAAGTGACACCGATGTATTTACAGCTTCTGGCTCTTCTGGTAAGAGCAACTTATGGCTGATTGATTCTGGCGCATCTTATCATATGACACCTGATAGAAACTACTTTTCCACTTACCGTGAAATTGATGGAGGAGAAGTTCTGATGGGTAATGATGTTTCTTGCCATATGATGGGTGTTGGTAGCGTGATGATAAGGATGTTTAATGATGTTATTCGTACGATCACCAATGCTAGACATGTACCTGATTTGAGGAGAAGTTTGATCTCTGTTGGGGCATTGAGTAGACTTGGCTTGAAGATTGTAGTGGAAGGAGAAAAAATGAAGATAACGAAGGCTTTCATGATTTTTATGAGAGGTGTGAGGGCAGGAAATCTTTATCTATTAAAGGACACTACTGTAACTGGTGAATCGGCTTCTGTTACATCGGTTGATTTAGATTCTTTCAGATTATGGCACTTACAGATGGGTCACATCGAGGAGCGCAGCATGGATGAGTTGAGAAAACGAGGATTGATTAATGGATTTCATCATTCAAAACTTGGTTTTTGTGAAGAGTGTGTTCTTGAAAAGCCGACGAAGATTTCTTTTGGTATAGGAGAGCACAAAGCAAAAGCTGTCTTGGAGTATGTTTATACAGATGTCTGAGGTCCCTTCTCTTGTCCGTCTTTAGGTGGAGCCAGATATTTCGTTTCATTTATAGATGATTTCTCTTGTAAAGTATTGATATAGTTTCTTCAGTCAAAGAGTGAAACCTTTGCCAAGTTTCGAAATTGGAAATCTATGATTGAGAAGCAGTCAAGGAAGAAATTGAAAGTTCTTCGTTCAGATAATGGCGGTGAATTTTTATCATAGGAATTCATCGATTATTGTGAGTCTGAAGGTATTAAAAGGCATTACACTACACCAGACGACCCCCAGTCTAATAGAGTTGCAGAAGGATGAATCAGACATTTTTGGAGAGAACAAGATGCCTTAAACTGACTGCTAAATTGAAGAAAGGATTTTGGGCTGAAGTTTTATCTATGACGACTTTTCTCATCAACCACAAACTTTCTACTGCCATAGATATGAAGATCCCTAAAGAAGTATGGAAAGGAGAGCCTGTTAGTTCTTCATTTCTCAGAGTGTTTGGTTGCCCAGTTTATGTGCATGAGAGCAAAGTGAAGCTGGAACTTAGAGCTCGCAAGTGTATTTTTCTAGGTTATAGGATAGGAATGAAGAGATATAGGTTGTAGTGTCCTATTAGCAAGAAGATCGTTATGAGAGAGCATGCGACTTTTGATGAGAAGGCTATGTTGAAGGTGGAGCGTTTCTCATCGGATGACAATGAGAGGACATGTGAAGAATACCAAACACAAAGCAAGTCATCTGTTGATTCTTTTCATAGACGTTCAAATGGTGTTTCCAATGACATCATGGTTGATGAGGATAATATCGATGTTGATACAGAGGATCAAACTCAAAATGGAGCTCATTCGGAACCTAGACCTGTCAGACAAAGAAGAAAGCCTAAGTGGCTTGATGAGTTTATTAGATTGAGCATCGAAGATATTAACTTCGATGAAATGACAACATATGCTTTGAATGTTGTCCATGATGAGCCCTGTGATTATAGAGAAGCTATCGCATCAATTAACAGTTCCAGTTGGTTAGTTGCTATGGAGGAGGGGATTGAATCATTGCAGAGAAATCATACTTGGGATTTGGTTCCTCTTCCCACCGACAAGAGAGCTATTAGATGCAAGTGGATCTATAAAGTGAAAGACAGTGGAAATGGTAATCTCAGATATAAGGCAAGATTAGTCGCAAAGGGGTATGTTCAGAAGAAGGGGGTAGAGTATCATGATATCTTTGCTCCAGTGGTTAAGCATACTTCTATTCATATTCTTTTGGCATTAGTTGCTCATTATGATATGGAATTAGAGCAACTAGATGTCAAAACTGCATTCTTGCATGGTGATCTGAATGAGGAGATTTATATAAAACAGCCGGAAAGGTTCATTGATAGTAGCAGACCAGACTATGTTTGCAAACTCAAATTTTTTTATATGGACTGAAGCAGTCTTCTAGACTATGGTATAAGAGGTTTGGTAAGTTTATGCTTTCACAGGGATACTCCATAAGTTTCAAAGACCAGTGTGTTTATTTCAGAAGATGTGATGGTGATATGATTTATTTGTTATTATATGTTGATGATATGCTAATTGCATCCCTGAGTATGGTCAGAATTAAGGAGTTGAAAGCGAAGCTCGGTAGAAAGTTTGACATGAAGGATTTGGGAAAGACACAAAGAATATTGAGTATGGAGATAAGCAGAGATAGAAAGCGGAGAGAGTTTGTGAAATGAATCTTTTTGTTTAAATATTTGGAAATGGTAATTTGTTTAAACCATTTGAAAACAAAGGTTTTAAAGTTGTGACTTAACTGAAATTTCATATCCATATGTCTTTAAATATTGCGCTCATTATTCGGTTTAGCCGAGAGAGGACCTTGTGTCATATAACCCATTCCGAATAATGATACGACGTTATGGATAACATTTGAAGACCGGTGGTGAAGATCGGTTGTTCTCGAAAACGAAAGGATAACCCGTCGAATGACTCTGCACTGAGCAGCTACGGTATAGAGATCTCCATATGTGATGGGAAGTCTGATCGGGATTGGGAATTTCCGGATTGCAATGGCTTCTTTGGAAGTGCCTTTGGTTTTGTTCGAACCCGGAACGGACTTGTATGATTGTGTGTCTGAAGTTACACTTTGAGATGTAAAACCGGTTTCTATCAAATACGTTTCTGTTTGGTAGCGGAGATTTATTCTCTTAGCTTAACACCCTTCTCTGAGACGTAAGAGCTTAGGGGTTATGTAGTTGATGATTACTAGTGATACATTTTCAATTTGATAATGTGGCATACAAAGAGCTGTTGATCATTTGTTGATCGAAACATGACTTTGTGAAAAAACATAGCTTTGTAGACGAGACTGCATTAGGACCTTACTCCTCGGAAATGGTCGAAATAGGAAAGATGCGGCAATGTTATAGGGGTCGCGCCCTTAGGGTATGTCCATTCCTTCTGGAAAAGGATGGTATCATGGTATGGAGCTCAGATACTTAACTCATGTGGACACTATATATTTATTACTGTGTGATGTTGCTTTGTGGTTGTGGATTTTCAAATAAAGGTCGCAAACGACCGGGGGTGGCATATCTTAGGTTTTACTCCCGGGAAGGGAGTAAACCGGCCTTGTGTTGGCAGAGAGCTGGCTAAGTTCTCGGGGCGTCCCTCCAGAGGCGTACCCATATGGCAATGGGAAGTTCCTTGACCTGACCATTTGTTGGAAATCTAATCAAACAATACGATCCCTTTACGATTGCAATTGTATAACCTGCCAGCTCAGGTGGTAGCTATAGCTGATATAATATAATGGTATCTACGCTGGTTAAGGTTAATATTATACTTTCGAAATATTTTCCACTATGCACTAATAATAATATCAAAAGGATTTTTTCGTAGTAAGCATTTTTGACTATCATAAGGAGAAACCTCCCCCAAGAGTGCGATTGCATGGTGTGTGTGCCGGGAGGTCTTATGGTAGTTTTATTTTCCAAAAAGCATTGCGGATTTCAATGTTTTAAATTCTTTTGTTATTTTTTATAAAGATAAAATGTTTTTGTTTGCTCATACCAGTCTGATGGCTGATCCGGAGTTTATTGTTTTCTTCTTAAACTCTGAGTGTCCATAATTTTCCACACGGGCAGTCTAGAATTGGGTTTTTCAGATAATCGAATATTAGGTGTAGATTCGATAGCTTTCGAAGTCTTTTGGTTTGGTAGCATTTGGAAATCTTCTTCCATTTATGGATCTTTGAAGTTTTGGTTGCAATTGCGTTTGGGATCACATTTGCTACAAGTTCAGCTTGATGATGGTTCGAGCTTGAAGTTTTGGAGCTCTGGCTTTGGAGTTTTGGTTTGGAGTTGCAGTATTGGATTCTCTTGAAGGCTTTGCTCATGTTGAGATGTTCTTCCGCTGTGGTATTGTGTTGTATATATTTTTTGATGGTGTTGGGTTGTTGTATCATGATGTATATCACATTGTATCTATATTGTGTATATCAATGCAATTATCTTTTTTTTCCGCCGTTTTGTTTATTATCTAATGTTGTTGCAAGCTCCGGCGATAGGGATTCGATGTCATTTGTCGGACATCGAGTTCGGGTCGTCACAAGTGGTATCAGAGCTAAAGGTTGAGTAAGAACTTCAGCTACGGAAAGTAATACATTAGATGGCTCATTAGAGATAGGGTGAAGTAAACCCTAGAATGAGTACAACCAGTGAAACCGAAACCCAAATTTCTCAGTCTATTTTCTTTAACTGTTGTTATTCCCTAAGATATCTCGTCTGAATGCCTAAATCGGTTTTCTTACTAATTACAGATAGTAAGAATGAGTGGAAGAAGAGGATGAGGTAGTGGACATGGGAGTATCACTTCAACTGGTCAAAGCCCTGCAATAACAGATATTCCCACTCAACCTCAACTAAATCTGGCTGATCTATATCGAAGTTTTTCCAAACTTGGTGGAAAGCCATTCACAGGCAAGGAAACCATTATAGAAGCACAAGCCTGGATTCGATCGTGCGAAAGGATTTTCAAAGGACTAATTTGAAAGATGATCAGATGCGATTGATAGCTTCTTGGCAACTCCAGAAAGAGACTTTAGCTTGGTGGGAAACAGTTACTGTGGATGAGCGGGCGGATGAGTTTTCTTAGAGTCGTTTCAAGGAAGTGTTTGAGTAGCGATATATGCCGTCTGCGGGTATCTCTAGAATGTACCAGGAGTTTACGGATTTGAAGCAGGAAAGTTTATCGTTTGAGGAATACTTGAACAAATTCAACGAATTATCTCAGTTTGGTCTGGTGTTGGTGAATACACCTTTGAAGAAGAATGAAAAGTTTATTCGGGGATTGAACAAGAAATACCAGGAGAGGATGACTACTCACGTAAAAGAATCTTTTTCTGAACTGATCGATATGAGCTATTGATTTGATACTCTGGATAAGCAGGAAGATCTGGAGGAGAAACGAAATACAAGCAATCTAAATTGGAGGAAAATGAAGTTCGGCGGAAAGAAATCGTGGAAGGGCAAAAGAAAGAAGAATACTCAGAATAACAAGGTGAAAGATGTTACTTGTCTCAATTGCTTGGAGAAAGGCCATTACTCGGATAATTGCAAGAATCCCTTGAAGCAAGGAATGAGAGAACTATTTATGAAGCCAGTACATGAATCTAGGGAATGCTATTACTGCCGCAAGCCGGGACATAGGATTAAGGACTGTCCAGCACAGAAGCAAGCTCTAGTAGCGAGGGTGTATGCAATCAAAGATGATTCTTCAACCTCAACGGCTGATAAAGGAAAAGGAATTTTAAAGGGTAACCTTCTCGTTTACGATAAATTTTTTGAGTTTTCTTCGACATAGGAACTACACATAGTTTTATTTCTCAGTAAATCGTAAATGAGTTAAATCTTGAATCTGAGATCGTAGTCGAACTTATTTTTGCCTATTTCATTGGGTTTCGATATATTCTACGAATGATTAGTTATCCCTTCGAACTAAGCAATACCCTTGCATATTTCGTAGATCTGGATAACCCGAGTACTTTGTGAAATATTGAATGAGTTTGTCTCATATCTATTGTTGATATTCTGATTTGGTAAGCCAAATGCAGAATAGATATCCAATTTGATCTGGAAAGATATTTCTCTATCTTTCATCTGTCCTTGGTTGTCTCCCTGGCAAATTTCGGAAACGAAATTTTCTTAAGGGGGAGAATCTTTAACATTTTCGAATTTTAGCCAAGTTTAATTTGACAATTAATTTAATTTTGGAATTTAAATTGTGGATTTATTTGTGAATTAATATGAAATTTCCAGAATAAATAAAAAAATTAAATTATAAATAGAAGTTTGGTTTGAAATTTAAAGATAAGTATTTTATGAATAATATTGGATTTAAAAATAAATCCATTGAAAATAAATAGAATTATAAAGTTTTAAGATTAATAAAAGTTGTTTGCTAAATTTTAATATATATTAATATTTGGAAGATGTAACAATTTTCAAAAGATTATTTTAAGTTAAATTCTCTTATGTATATATATATATATATAAATAAATGTGATTATCTATTTTTAAATCATTCTCTTCTTAAAAAAAAGTTGTGCAAATATAAATGATAGAAAATGTATAAATGGAAAATATAAATATATATATTTACTAAATTAAATTAAGATTGAATGTGAAAAAAAATTGAAATAAATTTTATTTGTGCAAATGTAAATATATATAAACATGAAAGCATAAACATTTTTTAAAATAAAGGCATGTGTTAACATATGAAATTTTATTTGCATAAAGGGGTTAAAACATGAATTTTAAATTAATTTAAACAAAGGAGTAAACATAATTTTCATAATTCTTAACAAGTGTAAGACATGAAAAGGAGTAATTGTACAAGTGTAATTAAATGGACAAGTGGCATTAATTTTTGTTTAAAATGAATTAAACTTTATATTGAAAAATAAAAACTAAACTACATTTCTTTTCTCATAATCTTCAAATCTGAAATCAGTAAATAAAAGAAAGAAAACAAGATCAAAATCAATAGCAAAACAAAATCATCTCAACCTGAATCAAATCAGGTTATCAATCCAATTCAAGAACCTGTAACCAAAATTTCTCAAGCTTGTAACAAGAACAAAAACAAATCTGTAAACCCTCCTCAAAACCAAAATCAAAACAGCAAATCAAAGTTTAAAATCTGGAAATCAAACCTGGGAAAGAAGAAGATTTAAACAGCAAGCAAGATCTAAAGTATTAAGGCAAAGCATCAGGAAATTTATCCTGTAACCAAATTTTCAAAAACTGAAAAAAAAACAGAATACAAATCAAAATTTTGAAGAAGAATCTGGAACCAAATTTCAGCTTCAACCTAGGGGAATCAAAGTCAATTCTGGAATCAAACAACAGCAAGTAAAACAAATTCGAAGCTTAAGTTCAAAATCATCACTCTGGCCTCTGTTCTTTCAATTGAAACAGGTGAGCAAACCTTTAACCTTAAACCTTAGATTTGTTTGAATATCTGTTTGCATGTGATCATCTAGGTAATTATGAAGCAAACTATGTTTGTATGGTTATATGAATGTGTTTGTGTGTGTGTGTGTATATATATATACTCTGTGCATATATCTGGAAGACAAGCATGAAGGCCTCTGTAAGATTTTTTTTTACAGGATTAGATTTAGTTCAAAATTCAATTCCACCTTCCCCAATCATTTCTAGTTTGTGATGTTAAGACAAAACATGTTTAAAATCACCCTAACTTAATTTTACAAAATATATTTCTAAGAAAATATGTGATGGGTTTATCTGGAAAAAGAAATACAGTATAAATTCAAAATTTGTCCAATTTTCAACCTGCATGAATTCGAGATTGAGTTACACCATCCAAATCTATTTCGAAATCAAGGATTTTTAAAACAAAAATTTGGATTTTTAGCTTTGAATTGTGGTAGTATTCGAGAGTTGAACGAGAAAGGGTTTATTGGCAATTTCTGGTGATCGACTAACTTTCGAAGATTGAAACTTGGCATGGAGGTAGGTGGAGTATCGTAGATCATAGGAAAAATGCAAGATAATTTTTAAATTCATTATAGTTGAAGATTTGAATTGATTTAGGGTTTTGATCCTGCGTTTTGTTGGTTGAAATCGCGGGGCGTTTTCTTCACCGTCACAGCGTTTCAAACGATCGGACCTAGGGGGTTGGTTTCGTGGTCGTGTGGCGAAGCTTTCTGCTTGGTGGCTCAGGTTCAGGTGGTCGGAAGTGATGGCGTGAGGAAGAAAACTGATGATCGGGTTTTGGGTTAAGGGGTGTTGGTAGGTTCGATTTCGAATTACGGCAGAGATGATGATGCTGGGTGTGTGGGTTGTCGAGGCGATCACCAGCGACGTGTGGGAGGTTACGGCAACGATCGCCGTTGCTTAGGCGAACTGTGCACATGCACGGCCATTGCATTGCATCTGGAAGTTTTGTTTGTTTGAGAAGATGATGGAGTCTCGGGGTCGTGCTCGTGTCACTCGCGAGATTGTCTCGAAGCAGTTGATGGTCTGGTGTAGCTCGAAGTCTTGTTCGGGGAAACGAAGGAATTGCCTGGGTTGGTATTTTGTGTATAAACAGTTTTGAGTTTAAATTTTGTAAGCAAGTTTTATAAAGTGTAATTAAATTTTTAACGAATTTTGTAAACAAATTTTTGTTAAAACAAATATCATTTAAATATTAGATGTTAATTAAGTTTTAAAATGGGTTAAAAATGTTTTTTTTTAATAGAATTTTTTTTAATTAACCAAGTTTTAAAATGGTTTAAAATATAAGTTTGAATGATAATGGTTTTCCAAGTTATGAATTTTTGAAAATGGTTTTGAAAGCTATGAATTGAATTTTTAATTTAAAGATTGGATGAGTTAATACATTTAGAAAGGGAAATTGTTTTGAAAAAGTTATGAATGAATCTTTGTTAAAGATTTGTATACTTTGTTTTTAAATTAAAAAGGGATCTTTAAGGTGTATCCTTTCTATAAAAGATTTAAAAGGGGATTTGTTTTGAAAAAGCTATGGATAAATCTTTGTGAAAGATGGGTTAACTTTGTGAAATGAATCTTTTTGTTTAAAAATTTGGAAATGGTAATTTGTTTAAACCGTTTGAAAACAAAGGTTTTAAAGTTGTGACTTAATTGAAATCTCATATCCATATGTTTTTAAATATTGCACTCATTATTCGGTTTAGCCGGGAGAGGATCTTGTGTCATATAATCCATTCCGAATAATGATACGGCGTTATGGATAGCATTTGAAGACCGGCGGTGAAGACTGGGTGTTTTCGAAAATGAAAGGATAACCCGTCGAATGACTCTGCACTGAGTAGCTACGGTATAGAGATCTCCATATGTGATGGGGAGTCCGATCGTGATTGGGAATTCCCGGATTGCAAGGGCTTCTTTGGAAGTGCCTTCGGTTCTGTTCGAACCCGGAACAGGCTTGTATGGATGTGTGTTTGACGTTACACTTTGAGATGTAAAACAGGCTTCTATCAAATACATTTCTGTTTGGTGGCGGAGATTTATTCTCTTAGCTTAACACCCTTCTCTGAGACGTACGAGCTCAGAGGTTATGTAGTTGATGGTTACTAGTGATACATTCCCAATTTGATAATGTGGCATGCGAAGTGCTGCTGATCATTTGTTGATCGACGCATGACTTTGTGAAAAAACATAGCTTTGTGGACGAGACTGCATCAGGACCTCTACTCTCCGTAAATGGTCGAAACAGGAAAGATGCGGCAAGGTTGCAGGGGTTGCGCCCCTAGGGTATATTCATTCCTTCTAGAAAATGGTGGTATCATGGTATGAAGCCCAGATACTTAACTCATGTGGACACTGTATATTTATTACTGTGTGATGTTGCTTTGTGGTTGAGGATTCTCGGATAAAGGTCGCAAACGACCGAGGGTGGTATATCTTAGGTTTTACTCTCGGGAAAGGAGTAAACCGGCCTTGTATTGGCAGAGAGCTGGGTAAGTTCTCGGGGCGTCCCTTCAGAGGCGTACTCATGTGGCAATGGAAAGTTCCTTGGCCTTGGAAATCTAATCAAACAATACGAGCCCTTTACGATTGCAATTGTATAACCTGCCACCTCAGGTGGTAGCTATAGCTGGCATAATATAATGGTACCTACGCTGGTTAAGATTAATATTATACTTTTGAAATGTTTTTCATTATGCACTAATAATAATATCAAAAGGATTTTTGCGTAGTAAGCATTTTTGACTATCATAAGGAGAAATCTTCTACAAGAGTGCGATTGCATGGTGTGTGTGTGTGCCGGGAGGGCTTATGTTAGTTTCATTTTTCAAAAAGCATTGCGGATTTCAATGTTTTAAATTCTTTTGTTGTTTGTTTCGAAGATAAAATGTTTTTGTTTGCTCATACCAGTCTCATGACCGACCCGGAGTTTATTGTTTCCTTCCTAAACTCTGTGTGTCCATAATTATCCACACGGGCAGTCTAGAGTTAGGTTTTTTAGATAATCGAATATTAGGTGTAGATTCAATAGCTTTCGAAGTCTTTGGTTTGGTAGCATTTGGAAATCTTCTTCCATCTATGGATCTTTGAAGTTTTGGTTGGCAATCACGTTTGGGATCACATTTGCTATAAGTTCAGCTTGATGATGGTTCGAGCTTGAAGTTTTGGAGCTCTGGCTTTGGAGTTTTGGTTTGGAGTTGCAGTATTGGATTCTCTTGAAGGCTTTACTCATGTTGAGATGTTCTTCCGCTGTGGTATTGTGTTGTATATATTCTCTGATGGTGTTGGGTTGTTGTATCATGATGTATATCACATTGTATCTATATTGTGTATATCAATGCAATTATCTTTTGTTTGCGCCGTGTTGTTTATTATCTAATATTGTTGCAAGCTCCGGCGATAGGGATTCGATGTCATTTGTCGGGCATCGAGTTCGGGTCGTCACAGAATTAAGTTTCACTCAAGCGCAATACATTGAGAAGGTCCTCGCTCGATTTGGAATGGAGAAAGCTGAACCGGTTGGCACTCCATTAGGCTCTAATTTTAAGTTGTCAAAAGACTTATCTCCCTCATCGGAAGAAGACAAGAGGTATAAGGTTGATATACCTTATTCTGGTGCTGTTGGAAGTCTTATGTATGCGATGGTGTGCACAAGACCAGATTTGGGTCATGCAGTGGGTGTTGTGAGTCGATATGTCTAACCCAAGCAAAGAACATTGGCAAGCTGTAAAGTGGATTCTTAGATATCTTCGAGACACTTCTTCGGTGAGCTTGTTAAATTGTGGAGTGGATGGTGACATCTTTCTTAAAGGATACTGTGATTCTGATTATGATGAGGATAGAGATGCTAGGAAGTCAGTGTCGGGCTATGTTTTTACATTTGGCATAGGCTCGATTTTATGGAGATTAAAGCTGCAATCTATCGTAGCTTTATCGATTACCGAAGCAGAGTTGATATCGATTGTGGAAGCAACAAAGGAAGAATTATACTTACTTCAGTTGTTGGATGGTCTTTCAATGGTGCAACGAACAGTAGAGTTATTTTCAGACAGTCAGAGTGCGATTCATCTTGTAGAGAATTAAGATTATGGTTCACGGACGAAACACATTGATGTTAGAGGTTTCTTTCTTATGCTTGAGGAAGAAGGAAGCAAGATCAAATTGTTGAAAGTGAGTATTTTGTATAATCCTTTAGATATGATGGCAAAGTCACTTCCTAAATACAAGCAGTTTGATACCTGTTACTTGAGCGCCGTGGGGCGCTTGACCCAACAACTTACATGTCGATTGCTTAATTATAAGGTGATGAAGAGAGATTGTTATATTTGAATCAAGATGGAGTGTTAAATTTGGATGATTCAAATATTTGTTAAAAAGGAAAGAAATTGATTAATTGAGCTGGTATATGGAAGGATATTTTGAAGGAAACTAATTAATTAGTCAATATATTTGCTATATGAAGAAATAAATGATTAGGTATGGAGAATAAATCAATCAAAGGAAAGACGTGGAAATCAAGATTACGCCATCTATTTGTATTAAAATCAAATCATGCAATTTAGAAAGATATTCGGATAATCAGGAAATTGATTCTCTTAATCTCCAAGCAACCCTTCATTATCAAGTCTATTTAAATGAAAAAATTTCATCTTCATATGCAAGCAAGTTTGTGAGAGTATCCATCATTATTCTTCCCTCTATGCAAGCAAGTTTGTGAGAGCATCCACCATTATTCTTCCTTCTCTATTGTACTCTTTTCTTTAGTGAAATAAAAGAAGTTGTTAGGTCTCCGTGGACGTAGGATTTTCATATTCGAAGCACGTTAAATCTTTTGTATCTCTTATTTCTGTTATTATTTTTATGAGACTGCATAATTTTTTTAAGTGTCATTGTTATCTAAATAGGCAATACTAGATCCTGATCAAATAATTCGCTTGCGCTCAAATTAAAACAAAATTCACTACAGAAATGATTAAAAAAAATGAGTGTGAAGAATGACTTTGAGAATGACAACTTAAATAACCGAAAAAAGAACGTAAAAGTTTATGTCCGACTTAACTATAGTTACGTCCGACTTTATTTCTACGTCTTGTTTACCCGCTTCAATTTGGAGCAGCAAAATGCTCCTTAACCAACCGTTGATGTAATGGTTACGTCCAACTTATCTTGGTTAAGTTGGACATAAGGGACACCAAATGCTAAAACATTGGCGTTTGACATGTCTATATACAGGGCCTGAATCTTCTTTGTTGCTTTAATTCTTTCTAAATTAATTCTTTACTGATGATGATATGCATGCAAATTATTTAGACAAGAAAAATTCTTTTTATCTCCAAGTAAATATATTCGTGTCCAAGTAATATTTTTATTTAAGCAAAATTGTTGCACTTGTACCTATTCTATCAAATCAGTCCACAAAAATACAGTTTTACTATGTCAAATCTATTCATCTTTTGATTAAAATTAGTGAATTGAGATTTGTACTTCTATCTAATTTTGTGATATCTCTTGTATCCCCTTAAACTTTGTAATCTCTATTATATCTCCTTAAACTGAATAATAAAGGGAAGTTGGATTCAAAATTGTGTTTTTTTTCTTTTTCTTTTTCTTTCTTTATAGTTGAATCCATTACAATTGTACATTGCACAAGATCTATCGGTCTTCTAATTGGTGATTCTAGATCTCAAGTGTGTGTTTATTTTTTTCTGCATAAAATAAGGATATGGGGCATTCAAAAATCCTAACGCTCCATTTGGAGAAAGTACACGATACCAGTTTGTTTGATCTACTTTTGATGCCATTTATGATTCACTTGCACAAACAACGTATATTTATCGTACTTCATCGATCTCCAAATAGCTTCAGTTGTGTTTAAGCTTCAAAGTATGGGAGTTGGTTTATATATACGAAATTTAGTATTTAACTTATCAGTGCGAGGATTATATTTTTTGAAGGTGTTAATCAAACAGTACAACATAAGAATGAGTGTATAAGGACAATTGTCATCCAAAATGTAACTAAATATTAAATTTCGACCATCTGTTTCAGTCTAAATATACATAATAAAACCTTAATTTTAGTTAATTGAACAAATATTTTTGTAACCATATACCATTGCATTTGCATCATTTTTTTGGGGCTTTATCGACCTCTCCAGAGCCCACTATCGTACAGTAGCCTTATGCACTGGATTCCACCTTATGTTTGTGTTTTTTTGGGATATGACAAAGAACGGTTCTTATCTCAGATATTTTTTGGTATAAGTTTATTTACCATTTGAACTCGGTGGTTTATATCAATACAAATTTGGAAGTAGAAATATTCATGATAATTATTTCCAAACCTTAAACCCAACTCACATGATAATGAAAGTCAAATATAAAATGAAAAGATAACGTTAAATAATTGTAATCTTGAATAATGTAGAATAGATTTTTATTATAAATTCAACATGTAAATAAGTTGTTTAATTTAATTAAGGAGATTAAATTATTATGATTAAACTATGTCAATTCATGTTACATTTTTTCAGCTGAGCCCGTGCATTATAGGCATGGCCGATTAATTCTAATGTGCTTTACTTTCAACCGAGCCATGGATTTTATAAATCTAACTACTTTAACAGAAAAATTAAGGAGAAGACCAATTCAAACCTTTCATTTTCATTCAACTCCTTGTCACACAGAAACAAAGTAAACAAGCCCCAACCCTACATTACTATATTCATACCATCACAAGCTTCCATATGCTGTATTCCCGACTAAATTATAAGTTGTACAAGTAGCCGATTGCAACTTAATGTATTTTATATTCCTTCTCCACATTGTTATATATGCCAAACTAATAGTATTGCATTCATTTCACACAACTCCAGCTACATATTTCAACACCACTGTCAAAAAAAGAAGTCGACATGGCAAGGAAGAGAAAAAACACCACTGAACCAGAAAATTCAAACACACTCTCAACTTCACCAATAGGAGAAGACACATTACTGGGAATTCGACGTGCAAGAAAAAGATTTGTGGGAGTGAGGCAGAGGCCATCAGGGCGTTGGGTTGCGGAAATAAAAGACACAATTCAGAAAATTAGGGTTTGGTTAGGCACGTTCGACACAGCGGAAGAAGCTGCACGTGCATACGACGAGGCCGCATGTTTACTACGTGGTGCAAATACTCGAACTAACTTCTGGCCTTGTTCTCCTTCCCAGAACTCTGCGACTTCAGTCCTTCCTTCAAAAATAACCAACCTTCTTCTTCTGAGGCTCAAGGCCAGGAACAACACTATTGCCATGCAAGAAGCTAATCAAGAAAAACATCAGAAACATAAGCAGATTGAAGCTCCCCGAGATTTGTTATGTCAGCAGCAGCAAATGATGCAGCAGGAGCAGGAGCAGATGTATGTGAATGAAGATGTAGAAGAAGAAGAAGAAGAAGAAGATGATGTTCAGTTTACCGACTTTCTGAATGATCCAAGCATGTTAAATACTGAAATGTATGAGAACATACAGTCGGAGTACAGTGATCATATACCAAATACAGGTGAAATGGAGCTGAATTTGGAGTATGATCATATGCAAAGTATTACAGATGAAGGATGCATTGAGTCCATTGACTTGAGTGAGATGAACTTTCAGTTTGATGATCAGGATTCAGGTTCATGTTTCTATTCGCATATTCAGATGGCTGGAGAAGTGGAAGAAGTGATGGAAAGAGAAGAAGACTGCATGGGAGATGAACCATCGATGATTATGAAAAGGATGAAGTATGAAAGGAAGATATCTGCTTCTTTGTATGCTTTGAATGGGATACCTGAATGTTTGAAGTTTAAGGTTCATCAGAGCAAAATAGAGGAGCATTTGAGTAGTTTAAGCAATGCATGCAGGAATAAACAGGCTGAAGAAGTGGTTGATAAGAAAGAAGAGCAAAAGAGCACACAAAATGATGATGCAACTTCATCTGATTGTGAACAGTCAATTTGGAACTCACTTGACCTTGCTCCTATTTGCTATGTTTCATAAGTTCTATAAATAAGCTTGTGTTTAATTTGTATGCTGCAAAATGCATGGGCTTCCATAGCTCGATTAAGAGTATCTGCTTGCTTCTACTTCTGAAGATCAAGATTTAGCAGTTGTGATCTTAATGAGTTCTATGTGGAGATTAGAATAAAGTTAAAAGTTAATGGTGTTCGTCAAATGTAAGGCTTACTAAGCAATATGCTACTGATGTATTATTTGTATTATTCAGTTTAATGATATGTTATTAATAGTTGTTTTGAATACTTAAGTGTATCAGCCTGTAACAAACATCTAAGCGTATCATTTGTGAAATATCGATTTTGATTTTTGTAGATGATGAAATCCTGAGATGCTATCAGATATTTCATGCTTTGCTAGTATTCTGTATTATTTTAATAGCATTTTTTTGAAATTGTGCTATATCCCTGATATTATTATATATGACAAACTTTATCCATAAGGTTCAACAAAAACCTATTTCAATTTTTGGTCTCGCTCAAAGCTAATTACAAAAATATGTATTTTTTTCTTATATCATCATTTTATACTTGTGCAGATTGAATATGGACGAGCATGCATTTTAGAATTTTGTACTTTCGCATTTTGAAATCGTGCGAAAACAAATTTTGACCTAGTGAAACTATATCTATTTTTATAATAAGTTTTGAACAAAATCTAATTTTTTTTTTTTTCGTTTGTAAATAATATTTGTTTTTTAAATCAAACCGACTACCTACCGTTGGGATGGTTTGCCAAATTCTGTGAAGTCAAAAGAACATAAAATATGTTTTTAACATGTCTCTTTAATGTTGTTTACTTTGTTCTCTTCACAATTGTCCCACAAAACTCTTTAATTAATTTTTTTTTTCAAACATATTATCCTTTGATGTTCCCATCTTACTTTATGGGGTCGTACTAGTCGAAGGTTATTACAATGGGTAGAGGCCAAGCAGTAATGTGTACAATTGTACAAAATCTTTGCTAAGAGACAATAGCACAAACCACCGATAAAAACCTTTTTGCAAGTCCTCTGGTCTGCTACGTTTCTATAGATCTTGACGTTTTTGTTCTGAGTATAATAATGGCAAAATTTGATTCCTATTCTATAGTTTATAATATTATATAAACTTTAGTCAATAATAGCAAATTATACATGCAGTCTCCATGTGTACGCATGTACACGAATATGTATATGTATGTTTTTGCATGTTTACACATCTCCGTTTGAAGCATTTGTAAAATTATTGGGCTTATCATTTTAGTATAAGTTTCAATCAGAGAGACATCTAAGCGTTAAGATATATTGACCAATTTTTCTCAAAAAAATTAGCACCAGAAATATAGCTATTTGTATACTAAACAATAGAAAGGTCGGATGCTTCAATAATTATGTTAGGTAAGGTTTATAGATATAACGAGTTCAAGGCATATTTGAATAATCTTATTTTTAACTAATGGAGTGACTTGAGATATTGGTATACTTTGCACAACATCATAATTGAACATAAGAGAGCGACTTTCCTTATCCTTTATGAAATAGCAATCTAAAGTGTACAATTATATGAAATATGTATTGTGGTATGTATATTATTTCGGTAGTTTATGAACATTAAAAGAAAAGAAAAATACTTGCTTAAGAAGGATTGTTTAAAAACCAAGGCGAACAACAATGGATTGTGAAGTTGTATTGTGCTAGACAGAGAGGGATAGCCCGCGGGAAACCCAAGTATATATTATACTAAAAACTTACAATTGTAATCACTATTGATCCAAGTTTTGTTTACAAGTGTGAAATGCAAGCTGACGATCATATATCTGCGTCATTTCAAAGTTAGAATTTTTTTTTTTTCTTTCAATTTGATCTCCAACGTATCGTATGGGGACTTCAATATGCTTTTGAAATGCATGTTGAAGGACATGATTATGTTGTTGCATAAATTATTGTACGACTGAAGTAAGAATGGATGTATTTTTAAAAACTGTTTTTAAAATCATAAAATGACCGTTTATATAAATAATTTTTAATTTTTAATTTTATTTTATATATTTTCAGAGAATATAGTATACATAATTGCCGTAATTTTAATAGTCCAAATGATTGCATTAATTAGATTGAAAATATATAATTAGAAAAAAAGAAAATACAACTTATTACTAAAAGAAAATAAGATATAAAGTCTAGAAAGAAGTAGATGAAGTTGGAGAATAGTCATCAAATTTGCTCTTCGTTTTCCCAAAGAAATTATCCTATCTTTCTTGAAAGTTTCGAGAACTTTTGCTAAAAGGTCTCTTATACTTATTTTAATTTTCAAAAAGCTTTTCTTGATTTCTTTGTAAATTATAGTCGCTAAGCTTATTCTTCATTTCAACGCCTTCAAGAGAGGTTTCTTCTTTCTCTTCTTCCATGTCTCGTTCTTCCCCTTCTTTCATTCTTTCTTTCATAATATCTTTCATAGTCAATCTCTACTCTTTTTCCACAAGAATTTCATATGATACAAACTCATCCAGAATGTCCATAAAAAGAATTTTTCTTGTTAGGAAGCTTTCTTTTGGAAGAAGGTTCTTCACTTAAATCAATTTCAAAATAATTCAAGATTTTTGTCAAATACACTCCATAACAAAGTGCATGTTCATGTCTGGAAATACCTTTGGCTACATAGTCAGAAAGAATGACTTGTGTCCAATTTATCTTCCTTTTCGAAAAAATTGGAAACAAAAAAAAATTGCAAACTGTTAAAGTAAGATTGTTATAAGTCCCAGTTCGGTGGGTTATACTTTGTTGCAAAATCAAACTCATAAGCCTTTATTTCAACCTATGATTTTTCCTTTAAATTACACTTTAAAATCACTTTCAAACAAATCATGTAAAACTTCATGATTTTCATAATTAATTTTCTTTGTCAAAAGAACATTGCCACCATTTTTGCAACCCAAATTTTCACCTAGTACGTTTGCATGCAAAACAATAATAGTGTGTTTCACACTAACTCTGGATTGATCATCATTTCCTTGATAAGATTTCTCATTTAAATTCACATATAACCTTTTGACAAGATTAGGACAATAAGGAAAATTGCTTTGAGTAGAATCAACTAAAATCAAAAATATCATTTTCCATAGAAAGAGAAAGTGAATCATAAGAAGAAAAATCATCAAATTTTGCAAATTCAAGAGAAAATACATTAGCATATTCTTTATAATCAATGAAGGCTTTCATTGATTCTTCATTATTATAAAGTTAACTTCTAATCTTTGAGGCGAGTCTAGAAGTTTGAGATGGTGATTTCGTTGAGAAAAAAGAATATAAGAATTGTATGTTTTTGAATTTTAAAATAAAGTGATGTTTGAATGAATGAGATAAGGTGAATAAATAGGCATATAAGTATGTCTTTTCGAATTTTGAACTGATAAATATGAGGGAATTTCAAAAGTTTGAAACTTCAAAAAAAATGTACCATTTCAAACCTGAGTATGTCGACATAGTCTCGCATGTATGTCACATATTCCAAAAAGTTGCTAATTCATTTATTTTCATTTCTATCTTAATTAAACATATTTTTATTAACTACCTATTATCTACTAGTATGAAACCATGTTACGTACACGGTGCTACTATAAACGTTGGGAATTGTTAAATGTAGAAACAATTTTGGTAAGAAGAACCATTAATATATTTCTGAGTAAAAACTAAATTAATAAATGAAAAAAAAAGTGTTTTCTCCTAAGTGATTACAATATATAATATAGATAACCCTTCTAAGAAATTGAAAAGATAAACATTCTGATAAATAATACTCAAATTTTTCGGTTTTTTTCGTAAAACCATATATAAGGTAACACTAAAAGGTTATTTTTACCAATAAACAATATAAGAACAACAAAACCAATTTAGTATTTTTCCCTAGCCATTCACACTAACATGTGGTTAGTGAATTAATAATAGCTTAAAAGCATCCTAAACAAATATTTACCATGCAAAATATTATATTAAATCCAAGAAAGTCAAAATAAAGTAATCAAGTACAGCGTCTCATACAAATAATATACCCACACAGGTATATAATACCTCAGACAACTTCAATGCAAAATGTCAAAATTGTTTAATAAATTAAGCACTATATAGAAGAAATAGAGTATTTCCATTAATCGCTCAATTATACGAATTCAAAGCTTCGATCGATGCAAGAATGCCACACAAAAATCTATGTGAACATTAGTTCTTTCACCAAGGGCTGAATTAAGGCTACAAACGGATTCTACACCAAATTTGGCAACCTTTGCATTCTGCAAAACATAGAAACAATGTTAGATGATGTGTTTATATAATATAATTGTTATCCGGCCTTTTGGTCAGGCCAGAATAACACGAATTCGGTTAAAACAGATAGTTATCAAGATTGAAGATCAGTTATATTTAAAACTCTGGACGATAGTTCAATGGATTCGGATGAACAACATCAAAAATGGCTAAGTATGAAATTGGCACTTCACCTAGGCAATGGATCGGATTCCCAATTTCTGACCCAATCAAGGTGCGATTAGTATGAAGTGACAACGAAGGCCCTATAATGCTACATTTCAAATTTCAAGTCGATCAAAGTTCGTATGCTCGATTTATGGGCAAAAGAAGATGGATCGGTGGTACTTTCTTTGGAGTCGGACCCGGAAAATTTGCTACTTGCTTGGAGTCGGTGCATGGTTCGCTTGGAGTTGAAAGAATTTGAAGTGTTGGATCGTGCTTGGAGTCGGTGCATGGTTCGCTTGGAGTTGAAGAAATTTGAAGTGTTGGATCGTGCTTGGAGTCAAATGCATGTTTGCGTAGATATTGCTTGGAGAAAAATGATCGGCACCGATCGTTTTTCGTGCTTCGAGTCGGAATCACGTTTGCTTGGAGAAAATTTAGATTTTACCCGAGTCTAACCTTGGGTTAGAATTTTCAACACCTGCTTCGAGTTAGAAAGGTGATTAATTCGATTCTCGTTTCGGGTCAACCCTGAAGTAGGTTTTCCGACGATCGTTGACGTTTTTCGATGATGATCGATCTACTACTAAAAATATACAAAGGAAATCACATGAAATTTGAAGGACATATACATTACACCATAAGAGACCGACACCATCGATCGTTGGGCCGCATGATGAAGTTGGATCGATCGGTCATGATCCATATGGAACGATCCATAAAATAATTCAAATCAACGATGATTGATCAATATCTCACAAATGTAAAGTCGGGATGGCACAAAACTTCGGAAATAGTAAAATATTATGTAAAGGAACCTACTATATCGATCACACATAATTTGGAGAAACTTAATGATTGACCTACATCATTCTTGAACGATCATATCATTTCAGCCAGAATGATCACAACTCCATGGAAAACGCGATACCTCATAAACTATAAGTCGAAATGGCACTAAATTTGGAGAACAAGTAGCTAACATCATGTTGGACTCTTCAGAATGATTGCATCCCAAAAGGAGCAAGTTGTAACACCCTAAATTTTAAATAACATTATTCAAGAGATTTAATTTGATAAATTAAATAGAATATGTAAAGATTAGAGTGATAAGGGGACCGAGATTTGAAAATAAATAGAGGCCGGACTTAATTAAATAAAATTAAAAGAATGAGTTTACGGAAATGGTTTCATAAGTTAACTTATAAGAGAATAAGGCAAGGACATTATGGGAAATAGCCATCCACCATAACCCTTAACCTTTAAACCCTTATTTCCATTTTCATTACATACATTCGTAATTCGAAAACATAAGAAAAGGGAAGCTCAAAGCTAGCCACAAACTAGGGGAAAAGGAGACAAAAATTCACTAAAGCTTAGGATTCAAGTAAAAGAGGATTAAGCAAGATCAAATCTCAAGTTTCTTATCCAAAGCAAGGTGAATAATAATCAAAACCATCTCATTTTTGTTTTCATGAACATCTGATTATGGGTTTTATATTCAAATCCATTTTGATGATTTTAATGATGACATGCTTGGGTTATATGTCATGTTTGATTTAAACAAGAATGTTCGATAAATGTTTGATTTGATTTTAAGGTTAAAATCATATATATTGGGTTTCAGATGCCATGAGGATTTAATATGTTATGTAAAATATTAATTTAGAGATAGGTTTAAATTTTCATAATTATCCAAGCTATGGATAATTTATTATGAATTTTGAAGGAAGAAATAAATAATTGGGGTTAAAATTTTATTTCGGTAATTATATAAAAGATTTTGGGTCTAAAATTTTTATATGTTAGAAAACATATTAAAAGTGAATTATTATGATTTTTGGGGATTTTTCCTTGGTGATTTACTATGGAAATTAAATTAATTAATCCAGAGGACTTAAATGTTTTAATTGCTTTGCTAAAGGGGAGGGCTTCTTTGTTAATTACTTTTAATTAATTCTGGATGAATTCGGTAGTCTTTAGAAAATATTTTGGTAAAGTTTATGGCAACCAATTATGTTTTTAGCAATAGGCAAGTTAGTGGAAAAGCATTTACTTAAAAAGGCAACAAAACAGTTTTGTACAGATTTACTGCTTCGCCACTTTCGTTTGCCACCTTTCAACCCTGTACTTCCGCCCTTAACCAAGGTGAGACCATACACATGGTATCAATACTTTGGTACATAGTGGATTGAAGAAAGGCAAAAGGCATAGAGTCGAAACCATGCTTCCAAAGGGGTCGAGGACATTTTAAATAGCTTTCAAAGGTCTTTGTTTTGCTTTCAAAAGAGATGCCGATTGCCTTGCTTTTAAGCGATGCTTTCGAAAGGGGTGAATCACTTTTATATAACTTTTGAATGAGTTGTTGTATATTACATTTTAAAGAGAAGCTTTCGAAAGGGTAGTTTTGAACCAAGTCGAAACCTTGCTGTCATCTTCATACCTTTTGAATATGTTGAAAGTTTTCAATGAGTTTGAAAGGCAAGCTTTTGTTTTATAAATATAATAACCCGCTTCCAATACTTTCGAAAGGGCTCCAGTAGCCATATAAACTAAAGGTTTTGAAGGCAGTGGCTTCAAAAGGGGTTTCAAAGCTATACTTCCAATTGTTTTACTTAAAAAAGTAAAGCTTTCGTAAGGATGGTTCTAAAGCCATATGTTTTCCCCAATCTCTTTTATTTGAAGGTTAATGGTTACAAAAGCGGTACTTTCGATTATGCTCATTTTACCCCAAAAGATAAACTCAATGATCTCAAAAGAGATACTTTCAAATGGTTTCAAAGCTATGCTTCTATAAGTTGAAAAGATACGCGTTAATACTTTCAAAAGGAATGTTTTGATGGTTTCAAAAGGAAGACTCTGATACTTTCGAAAGAGATGTTTTAAAATGTTTCGAAAGGCATATGCTTAAGTGTATTAAAAAGAAGATTTGAATGCTTTCTAAAGATATATTCTAATGGTTTTGAAAGAAAAGGTCTAAGATTTTGAAAGCCTTAGTTTTCAAAACAAAGAACTCAATCTCATTTTTAAGGGAAAATCCATGGCATTATAAAAGAGCTTTGAAATGGTTTTTTTATTTTGGAATTTTTGAAGAAGCATTCCTTGATGAAAATAGTGGGTTAAAGGGATTAACCATATTTCATGTGCAAATGGTTTCAAGGTTATTAAACCATAAATGTTAGTATTGTTATGTTATTGTATTTTCTTCTTCTATGAACATATTCACTATATAATAGACCCATAAATGTTTTCTGGGGAGAAAGGGCAGCATAGCTAGCTAGGTTGACCTAGTGGTGAATATAATTAAGTTAACTTCTGAATGAATAGAGTTGTATCCAAGTGGTAAGGTAGACCAGAACATAGGAAGCCCAAAGACTGATCAAGAAGTTGTCAGTTTAGACAGGTTCATAGTAAAGTATGAAAGCTATGTTTGGAGATAGTTATTGGCAGGGGCCAAAAGGTTCATAGTGAAACTATATCCGGATAAAGTTATTCATAGAGATCAATATGTTCATAGTTAACCCATGAAAACTATGATGTGAAAGAAGTTATTGTAAATACCAATAGGTTCTGGGAGAACCGATGAAAAAATTGGATGAAGTTATTAGCAGGGGCTAATAGGTCCTTAGTGATCCTGTGAAAACTATGAGATCTTACAAACAGTCCATAAGCATTGAACAGGTTATTAGCCAGACCATGAAAACTATCCGGTTAATAGTGACTCTAGAAACTATAACTAAGATAGATGTCAAATAAATAGGGGTGGGAAATCCAGGATATTTTGTTTCGTTGCATATCATCATGATATTTTAAATTGTAATATGTTAACCACTATGGATGCAAGATTACAGTATATGGTTATTATAAATTTTTGGGTAAGATACTAGTGAGGGGAACGTTTCGCTAAGCGGCATGATCTCACTAGACATCTAAATGGTTCGAGATCGTAGGTTATTGATCATATCAGGCTTTATGTCTGATTCGAAGTTTTTATTTCCCATTAAACTCTCGGGTGCTCAGTTGACTTTGAGTAGTTTGAGAGTTGAGGTTTTTAGGTTGTTCTTTAGACGAATAAGCTTCTAGAGATGTGGAGGAGGCAAGCTAGCTATTATGAGTTCTTTTCTATTTGAATCCGTTGTGTTTTGGTTGTAAAGGCAAAGTTATTTAATTGCCTATGTTTAGATCTAATCATCCAAGGGGGCATCTTCATAGGTCGCTCTTAGCATATTTTGTAATAATTATATTTTCTCTGAATATGGTTCTCGAGTTTTGGATTATGTAATGAATTTGAAATATGATTAAAATGGAATGATAACTTTATTTAATGGTTTTTTTTCATATCTATGTGTTTAGGTATATCAACGTATCTAACATTACCACATTTGGTCATTAAGAATTAATTACTATGGATGACTGCAGCATCCGTAGCCGTTATTTTTGGGCCTCCAAGTGGAGGATTTTACAAGTTGGTATTACAGCATAGGTTTAAAACTCAAAAGAAATTTCAAACTTAAAAAGATTTTTCAAAACATAATCCAATGAATCTAAAAATAAGATCAGAGTTTGGGTTAACGTTATAGTAACGTACTTGTATTTGATATATATATATATATATATATATATATATATATATATATATATAAGTACGTACTCCCCTCTCTTTTAGACTGTTCTTCTGTATCTTACTAAGGCTCGTATGTAGATTTGCGAAAAAGGAAGAAATGAAAGGAGGAAACGGAAGAGGAAATATCGGTTGAGGAATCACCATAACAAATGGAAATGCTAACCCAGCAGGAGAAACCAGGATCGGCAGGTAAATGCTAATCAAAATATAGATGCTAACGTATGTGCTAGAAATCCACCAGTAGACATAGAGATGATGTATCAGTTCTTTATTAATCTGGTGCAAGCAGGAGCAATCATAGGAGTAGCTAGGGGTCACGCTGGAATTGTTGGAGGAGCTAATCTCATGGATCCATTTGGCAACAACTATGCCAAGCTAAGCAGGGATTATACTAGTCTTGGTGGGAAGCTGTTTTTGGGAATGGAGGATGCTATAGTAGTTGAGAATTGGCTTTTGCATTGTCAAAGGATCTTCATTGACTTGGGATTAAACGATGAGCAGAAAAGGAGCCTTACTTCTAAATCGTTGCAGGGAGCAACGCGTCATTGATGGAATAGTGTTACTATCGGAGTTCCCAAGGAAGAGTTGAATTGGGTGAAATTTCGAAGGAGATTCTAGAAAAGGTTTTTGTCTGAAGTTGCCAAGTCAGCATTGTTGAGGAAGTTCATGGACTTGTTGCAAGCGAGATTTTGGTGATTGAGTATGCCACGAAGTTTGATGATTTACCCGGATATGGATATGCTACAATTGACGCCGTCATCAAGAGGAATTAGAAGTTTATTCAAGGATTGAGACTCGAGATTGCTAGCGCGACCCTGCCACATCTTCGTGATCCTTATAATGTTGTGGAAATGGAAATCCAACGTAAGGAGGAGCTTGCTACTTATATGAAGGAGAAATAGGTTGAAACCCAGAGTTCTCTTGGTAGAAAGAGAAAGTTCTTCAAGAAGAAGGGAACTCTGAAGGGAGAAGCTGTCAAGAAGGCAAAGGCTAATCTGGTTTGCTTTAAGTGCGATAAGAAGGGTCATTATGCTCATGAATGCTGAACTGGAAAGAGGAAGAAGATCCCAGACAAGAAGGGTGTGAAGTGCTTTAACTACGACCAGGTTAGGCATTATAAGAATTATTTTTTAGAACCAGTCGGGGCAAATAGGGGAAAAGTCTTTGCTATTGGACCATCGTTTGCTAGGCCAACTGCTGCTGAGAAAGGAAAGAATGTGATGGAAGGTATGCTTTTGATTCCTAGTTAGGGTACTATTTGATACGGGTGCATCACATTTATTTATATCTCAGTGTTTGGTTGATATGTTATATTTAAAACCCACATACCTTATTACTTCCTTAAGGGTTGCAAATCTGATAAGAGGGTATGCAACTCTGGGAATGAGATGTAACCAGTTAGAACTTGATTTGTTAGGTAATAAGTTTGCATGCATTTTGTATATTTTTTGTTTCGTAGATTTCAAAATCATTTTGGGTATGGATTGGTTGGGTAAATATGAGGCTAAGATATTTTTCTAGGATAGGGAAATATCGCCAAGATACCCTGATAGTCATAACCAAATTGTATCCTTAGTGTAGGACTCTGACCGGAGTGCTTGTACTTTGTTGAGTGCTATGGAAGTAGAAGAAGAATTAAGTTAGGTTCGGGTAGTAAAAGAATTTGTAGATGTTTTTGAGCTGGTTACAGGATTACCACCGAAACGAGCTACTGATTTTCAGATAGATCTTGTGTCAGGAGCAGAACCTATAAGTAGACCACCTAACATGATGATACCGACCGAGACAAAGGAATTGATGCTGCAGCTAGTGGATCTAGAAGGAATAAATTTTATTAGACCAAGCAATTCGCCTTAGGGTATGGCCACGGTGTTTGTGAATAAACCGGATGGGTCGTTGAGGCTGTGCATCGACTATCGTAAGTTGAATGAGAAGACGATCAAGATTAATAAGTAACCTTTGCCAAGAATCGATGATCTATTTGATCAGTTGTGTGGAGCCAGAATATTTTCCCAATTGGATTCGGCGATGGTTTTCCATCAGTTAAGAGTGGTAGAGGACAATATTCCGTTGACAGCAATTTGGAGTAGATATGGTTTGTATGAGTGGTTATTAATGCCATTCGGGTTAACGAATGCACCGGCTTTCTTCGTGGATTTGATGAACCAAGTTTTCCGATAATGCTCGGATAGGTTCGTACTTGTATTTATAGATGACATTTATTGTACTCTAAGGATGAAAGAGAGCATGAATATCATCTTAGCATAGTGCTTGAGATGCTAGGGCAGCATCAGCTGAAAGCAAAGTTTTCTAATTGTCATTTCTGTAAGAAAGAGGTTAAGTTTCTTGGTCACGTGGTTTCGGAGAAGGGTTTATCAATTGATATAGATAAGATCGAAGCTGTTAATAACTGGAAGAGACCAGAGATGCTGACCGAGATTAGGATTTTTCTTGGACTTGCTGGCTATTACCGGCGATTCATTAAGGATTTCTCGTGGATAGCAGCACCTTTGACTAAGTTGACCAGAAAGGACGTGAAGTTTACTTGGTCTGACAAATGTGAAGAAGCATTCCTTAAGTTAAAGCATTTGTTGACCGACGAGCCTGTGTTAGTGGTTCCAGACGAAATCGAATGGTTGGTGGTGTATACCGATGCATATGGAACTGAATTAGGAACTGTGTTGATGCAGAAGGGTAAAGTCATTGCCTACGCTTCATGGTAGCTTAGACCACATGAAGTGAAATTCATATTCATGATTCAGAGTTGGCAGCGGTGATCTTCGCATTGAAGATATGGAGACGTTATCTCTTAGGGGAGAGATTTGAGCTGTACACGGATCATAAGTCCTTCAGATATTTATTCTCTCGGAAGGAGTTGAATAAGAGACAACAATGGTGGCTGGAGTTTTTAGCAGCTTATGATTTTGGTATAGAGTATATACCTGGGAAAGGAAATAAAGTAGCAGATGCTCTTAGCAAAAAGAACTAGAATGTGGTGTTAGCTATGCTAGCAGAATGGAAAGATTTAGAAGCATTAACTAATTGTAGTGTGTAGTTAAGATCGACTGCTAGTTCTAGTAGGAGCACCGCTATGTTGTCCTATTTGGAAGTTTGACTAGTGTTGATCGAAAGGATTGCTTTTAAGCAAAAAGCAGATCCATTAATAGCTGAGAAGATTGGAAGGCTAGAGCTTGGGTTGGGGATTGCTGATCTAAAGGATTTTAGTCTTGACCAGAGGGGATGGTTGGGAAAGAAAGGACGGTTGTGTGTTCCAACTATTGAGGACTTAAGAAAAGTTCTTATGGAATTTCATCAATCCAAATTAACGATTCATCTCGGAGGAACCAAGATGTTAGGATAAGAAGAGGAGCTTCTACTGGGAAGGTATGAAGAAGGATGTTGGCTAGTGGGATAGGCGGTGTGCGAACTGTCAACAAGTGAAGGTCGTACATCAAAAGCCAAGTGGGTTGCTTTAACTTTTGGAAATACTAGTTTGGAAACGGGATTTGATATCCTTGGATTTTATAGACGGGTTGCCAAGGTCGAATAAAGAAAATGAAAGTATATGGAACATAGTGGACAGGATGACCAAGAGTGACCATTTCATTTCTATTAAGTCAACCAGAACGATACCTGTTTTAGCTAAGTTGTTCATAAAGAACATAGTTAGACTACATGGAAGTCCTAGTAGTGTAGTTAGTGATAGAGATGCTTTGTTTGCCAGTGAATTCTAGAAGGGTTTACTGGATGTGTTAGGTATCAAGCTCAAGATGAGTACTGCGTCAAACGGATGGGCAGACAGAGAGAGTCAATAAGGTGCTCGAGAATTTGTTAAGAGCTTGTGTATTTGACTTTGGTGTATCTTGGGAAGATCACCAACACTTAGTCGAGTTTTCTATGATAACAGTTAGCATATTAGTATAGGAATGACGCCTTTTGAAGATTTGTATGGAAGGCCATGCAAATCACTAGCATGTTGGTTGGAGACTGGAGACAGATTAATCTTGGATCCAGATCTGGTCAGAGAGACGACAGAGAAGATTGAGTTGATCAATGAAAGGATGAAGGAAGCTTGGTCTAGATAGAAAAGTTATGCAGATAAGAGGCATAAAAATATAGAATTCTCGGTTGGAGATACAGTCTTCATTAAAGTATCACCGACGAAGGGTGTGGTACGAATCGAAAAGTCAAGGGAACTGGCATCGAGATATGTTGGTATGTTCCTAGTTATAGAGAGGATCAAAAAGCTCGCATACAGAGTAGAGTTGTCGAGCAGTATTGTAGATATTCATAATGTGTTTCATGTATCTCATCTTCGTTAGTATGTGCATGATCCAGAGACTACTATTCCTCCGACAGAGTTGGAAGATTTGATAGTAGAACCAAAATTGACTTTTGTTGGACAATCAGATCAGGTTGTAGCGAGAGATGAGAAGAGGTTAAAATACAAGACATTCAAGTTGGTGAAAGTTCAATGGAGCGACAACGAGAAAGACTGTACTTGGGAGACAGAAGATAGGATTAGAGATGCTTATCCTGATTTGTTGTGAGGGTATGCTCTATATTTGTTTTATAAAGACGATTGTTAATCAGGTAGGCTAGTATGGTATTTAAGAGTTGTTACAAATGATTGATATGCTTAGTATTTAGTCCTTATTAGATTTCAAGGACGAAATTCTTTAAGGAGGGGAGCATGTAACACCCCTAATTTTAAATAACATTATTCAGTAGATTAATTAGATAAAATAAATAGAACAATGTGAAGATTAGAGTGATAAGGGAATTGTGATTTGAAAATTAAATAGAGGGCGTGCTTAATTAAATAAAATTAAAAAAACGAGTTTATGGAAATGGTTTCATAAGTTAACTAATAAGAGAATAAACCAAGGACATTATGGGAAATAGCCGTCCACCATAACCCTTAACCCCTAAACCCTTATTTCCATTTTCATTCCATACATTCATAATTAAAAAACATAAGAAAAGGGGAGCTCAAAGCCTGCCACTACATAGGGAAAAAGGAGATGAAAAATTTACTAAAGCTTAGGATTCAAGCAAAGGGGGATCAAGCAAGATCAAATCTCAAGTTCCTTATCCAAAGAAGAGTGAATAATAATCAAAACCATCACATTTTTGTTTACATGAACATTTGACTTCGGATTTTATATTTAAATCTGTTTCGATGATTTTAATGATGATATGCTTGGGTTATATGCCATGCTTAATTTAAATAAGAATGGTTGATTTGGTTTTAAGGTTAAAATCATGTATATTGGGTTTTGGATGCCATGAGGATTTAACATGTTATATAAAACATTATTTTGGAGATGAGTCGAAATTTTCATAATTATCCATACTATGGATAATTTATTATAAATTTTGAAGGAAGAAATAAATAATTGGTTTAAAAATTTATTTCGACAATTATTTAAAGAATTTTGAGTCTGAAATTTTTATATGTTAAATAACATATTAAAAGTGAATTATGATGGTGTTAGGAGATTTTTCCTAAGTGATTTACTATGGAAATTAAATTAATTAAGTTCGAGGACTTCAATGTCTTAATTGTTTTGCTAAAGGGAAGAGCTTCTTTGTTAAATACTTTTAATTAATTCTAGATGAATTCAGCAGTCTTGTACAAAAAAATTGGTAAAAGTTTCTGGCAACCAATTATATTTTTATAAATGTGCAAGTTAGTGGAAAAAAAATTACTTAAAAAGGCAACAAAATAGTTATGTACACATTTACTGCTTCACCACTTTCATTTGCCACCTTTCGACGCCATGCTCCCACCCCTAACCGAGCTAAAACCAATACACATGATATCAATGCTTTACTAAATAGTGGATTGGAGAAAGGTGAAAGGCATGGAGTCGAAATCATGCTTCCGAAGAGGTTGAGGCCATTTGAAATAGTTTTCGACGGTCTTTGTTTGCTTTCGAAAGAGATGCCGCTTGCCTTGCTTTTAAGGGAAGCTTTCGAAAGGGGTGAATCACTTTTATATAGCTTTCAAATGAGTTGTTGTATATTATGTTTTAAAGAGAAACTTTTGAAAGGGTAGTTTTGCACCAAGTCGAAACCTTGTTGTCGTCTTCGTACCTTTCGAATAGGTTGAAAGTTTTCAATGAATTCAAAAGGCAAGCTTTCGTTTTATAAATATAATAAGGTGCTTCCCAATACTTTTGAAAGGGCTCCAGTAGTCATTTAAATTAAAGGTTTCATTGGCAATGGCTTTGAAGGGTGTTTCAAAGCTAACCTTCAAATTGTTTTACTTAAAAGATTAAAACTTTTGAAAGGATGGTTCTGAAGCCATATGTTTTCCTCCAAACTCTTTTATTTAAAGGTTAATGGTTTCGAAAGGGGTACTTTCGCTTATGTTCACTTTGACCCAAAAGATTGAATTCAATGATTTCGAAAGAGAAACTTTCAAATGGTTTCGAAGTTATGCTTCTATATATTGGAAAGATACGCTTTAATACTTTCGAAAGGAATGTTTTGATGGTTTCAAAAGGAAGACTTTGATGCTTTTGAAAGAGATGTTTTAAAGTGTTTTGAAAGGCATACGTTTAAGTGTTTTAAAAAGAAGATTTGAATGCTTTCGAAAGATATATTCTAATAGTTTCGAAAGCCTTAGTTTTCAAAACAAAGAACCCAGTTTCATTTTTAATGGAAAACCCATTGCAATATAAAAGGGCTTTGAAATGGTTTTTCTATTATGGAATTTTTTAAGAAGCATTCCTTGATGAAAAAAATTTGTTAAAGGGATTAACCATATTTCATGTGCAAATGATTTTAACGGTATTAAACTATAAATGTTGGCATTGTTATGTTATTGTATTTGCTTCTTCTATAAACATATTCCTTGTATAATGAACCCATAAATGTATTTTGGGGAGAAAGGGCAGAATAAACAGCTAGGTTGACCTAGTAGTGAATATAATTGAGTTAACTTCTGAATGAATATAGTTCTATCCAGGAAGTCATAGTAAACCCATGAAAACTATGTTCGGAGAGACTTATTGACAGGAGCCAATAGGTTCGTAGTGATCCTACGAAAACTATATCCGAATAAAGTTATTGATAGAGATCAATAGGTTCACAGTTAACCCATGAAAACTATGATATGAAAGAAGTTATTGGAGATACCAATAGGTTTAGGAAGAACCCATGAAAAAATTATGTTCTCCGTGATCCCTTGATAACTATGAGACTAGACAGATAGTCCATAAGCTTAAACAGGTTATTAGTAAGCCCATGGAAACTATTGGGTTAATAGTGACCCTAAAAACTATAACTGAGACAGATTGTCAAATGAATGAGGATGGGAAATGCAGGATGTTTTGGTTGATTGCATATCATTATGATATTTTAATTTGCAATGTTTTTAACCATGATGGATGCAGGAGCACAGTATATGGTTATTATAAATTTTAGGTAAGATTCTAGTGAGGAGAAAACCCGTTCTGCTAAGCGGCGTGGTCTCACTAGATATCTAAATGGTTCGAGATGGTAAGTTATTATTCATACCAGATTTTATGTCTAACTCGAAGTTTATGTTTTGCCATAGACACTTGGCTGCTCAATTGATTTTGAGTAGTTTGAGAGTTGAGATTTTCTGGCTCTCAGTTAGATGAATAAGCTTCCGGAGACGTGGAGGAGGCAAGCTAGCTATTAGGATTTCTTATCCATTTGAATCATGTGTTTTGGTTGTACAGGCAAAGTTGTTTAATTGCCCATGTTTAGACTCTGATCATCCAAAGGGGCATCTCTATATGTCGCTCTTGGCATATTTTGTAATAATTATATTTTCTCTAAACGTGGTTCTCGAATTTGAGATTATGTAATGAATTTGAAATATGATTAAAATGGAATGAGAAATTTATTTAATGGTTTTAAATTTGTTTTCCATATCCATGTGTTTCTGTTATATCAATGTATCTAACATTATTGCATTTGGTCACCGAGAATTAACAACTATGGATGACTGCAGCATCCATAGCCGTTAGTTTTAGGCATCCAAGTAGGGGATGTTACGCAAGTATGGAATGGTCCCCCATGATCCATTTTCTACTCAAAACAATGAACATCGATTGATATCTCACAAAAGGTAAGTCGAAATGGTGTGAAACTTTGGAGGCATGACTAGAGGCATGGGGGAGCTCACAGAAACGACCACACATGCATTGGAGCACAAATGAACGATCGACACCCATCGTTCCAACGATCGGCATCGATCATTCCAATGGTCAAGATAGGACCTGCGATAGTTCGTATAGGCCCTTATGGAACTGGAGGTTCTTCTGGCGAAATTTCAGCCCAATCCATGTACGTCTTCACCTATAAATACAGCAGACTTGGCTCGTTATAAATGACTATTTCGGCTGGCTCTCCTTCATCACTTCTTATATCTTCCCCCATTATTTTTCTAAGGCAAAACATAGCTGTACTTATAACGTTGCAGTATAAATAAAAGATTATTGGAGTGGATGTAGGTTCGAGTTTGCCAAACCACTATAAAACTCGCATGTTATTCTGTGATATGTAAATCAACATTTGTCTGTTTGGATCTAAATATTGGATATTGGTGATTTCACATACAACTGGGCATTGGTGGCCATTTTTGGAGCTAACATTTTGGCGCTTCCACTTAGAAATCTAACCCCCGTGAATTTGGTGTTCAGATTTGGAATCAACTAGAGAACTTGGAATTAAAGCAATGGTGAAACCATCAACAAGGAGACAGATAGCAGCTATGAGCCATCATGAAAGGAGTTAGGAGGCTTCCTCAGGTGCTAATCAAACCTTAATTTTCATTACCAGAGATGAGATAGAAACGATGATGGATGCTATAAAGGAAAGGATGCTAAAGAGACAGGAGGAGATGACGTAGAATCTACTATGACAGATTGGACAAGCTAGAGTGTAAAACAAGGGACCAGAGTAGCTCAAGTTGCTGGAAACATGAATCACGGAGTTGGAGCAGCAAGAGCTTAGGAAAACTAGAATCTGGATAGAAGAAATAAAGCTAACAAACAGTAGGATGGAGTAGTAGCCGGGGGTAGCCCCCGGCCAACACATAACGATCGGTACCGATCATTCCAGAATGATCAACGCCGATCGATCGGGACTTGAGTACCTGCCCTCGGGTCCATTTGGTTATGCTGGATCGATTCCAAGTAGGTTGTTGGACAATGCTAAGCAGTTTGGTATTAATCAGAATGCAGATGTGCATAATGAGGAGCATATACCAGGATTCCCTCGGGGGGCAGTTTGGAAATGACGATCGGAGGCAACCTTTGGAAGACAATGATAGGTTTGTGGAAATGATTAGGTGGGCTATGAGAGGAGGATTAGTGAACAGAGATCCAGAAGATTTAAGTAGAAGTCCCTTTGCTCCTTATATCAAGAATGCTAGGAATCCACCAGAATTCAAACTACCAACACTGGAAGTTTATGACGGAAAGTTAGATCTAACTATGCATATGATGAGGTATATATGGCACATGAAAGTAATGAGAGCATCGAAAAAAATCCTAGCATGATGCTTCCCCCATACTTAACGGATGTAGCCGTGCTATGGTTAAGATAGTTGGAAAGTGGTTCTATTAGCACATGAACGGAATTGGTCGAAAGATTTATGAAGCAGTTTTAGGTTCACATTATGAGGCCCAAGAATGTGTTGATATTGACATTAGAAAAGTAGTTGGCATGAGAATCACTCAAGAATTTCTTAACAAGGTTCAATGCAGCAGTTGTTTTGGTGGTCGACCAGATCCATCAATGGTTTTGATGGCGATAGTATCAGGAGTTGCAGATAATCCAGGTTTTAAGATATCACTATGCAGGATCCACCGATGGATCTCGAGGAATTATACCATGAAGAAAAAAGGTTTATAGGACAAGAAGATGTGAAAGATGACAGATAAGTAATGGAAGTTAATACGGTACGGGGTGCTGAACCGTTCGGTGAAAGCTCAGGAAAAGGACAAGGGTAAACGAAACATGGACAATAGCTTCGATGGATCAAAGCGACAGAGGGGAGAACCTAAATTCTCTTCTTACTCAAAATTGAATGAAACCCTAAATCGAATATATCTGGAGACTCGGGACGCCTTTCGCATCGAAGGTCGGCAAGGAGAGGACCCTCCGAACGCGAACAGACATCAGGAAAGCGTTGCCTATTCCATGAGCTGGATGGACACAATATAAATGACTGCAGGAATTTGAAGGATATCATTGAGAAATACGTGAGGAATGGTCAATTACAACAATATGTAAGGTCTCAGGCTACGATAGTGGAATAGGACCAGACGCCATCCATCTCGAATGAAAATGGCACTGGACCAAGGCACATCATCAACTTATCATCAACTGATCGGGATGGCATGGAATAAGTAACAAACACTGCTGTCGGACGGCTAAGTCACTTACATACGTACGAGATCGATGACGGTCCCTAGGCATGCTCTAAGATGATGATAAACCGTAGTGCTCGAGTTTGTGAAATTTGATTTTTTTTCTTGTTTGCTTTGAACCCTTGTTTTTCTAATTTCATTTAAACTTTGGTTTATTGGTTGTATGGACTCTGACTTTATATTTTGGAAAATGAACTTAGGAATGCTTAATTTAGATCAATGCAATAGATAACGTAGGTTGTGGTTGTGGTCCTATCCAGAAAGACGGGATAACAATTGCAAGGTATAGGTCTTTTCGTCGGGCGAACACGATGAAACGGACTCATGCATCATGGATTAAATCCTCGACCGGGTATTGAGGCCGAATAATAAAACCCAACAGGTCATTAGGTAAGGACTTTGCCTGGCAAGGGGTAGGTCGCTTCATTCAAACGCGTTGGATCGACCTACTCAGGTAATCGAGTATGGATTGTGCTCGGTAAGGATCTGGAGAGATCAAGGCCATCAAGTATGGATTGTGCCTGGCAAGGGGTAGGTCATTTCACTCAAACGTGATGGATCAGCCTACTCAGGTCGTTGAGTATGGACTATGCTTGGCAAGGATCCGGTGAGATCGATGATGTGGATTAGGATAACAACCCGGAGAGGTCATAGATTTAGATATCAGCTTCGAACAATAACGAATTTGGCTTTGGATGGATGTAGATTCAGATACAACGATCTGAAGAGATCTTGGATTTGGATTGGATTCTTGATTGGAAAATACGGTTATCAATGGATTTTGCATTTATAGCAATTCAAACATACCTTCCTACCGCAAGGCCTGTTTTGGAGGGGGAAAATGTTATCCTGCTATTTGGTCAGGCCGAGATATCATAAATTCGGCTAAAACAGATGGTTATCAGGGTTGGAGATCGGTTGTATTTGAAACCATGGACGATAGTTAAATGAATTCAGATTAATAACACTCAAAAATGGCTGAGTATGGAATTTTCACTTCACCTAGGAAAAAGATTGGATCGGACCCCCAATTTTTGAACCATTCAAGGTGCGATTAGTGTGGCGTGACAAATAAGGCCCCATAAGGCTACATTTCAAATTTCAGGTCGATCAGAGTTAGTATGCTCGAGTTATGGGAAAAAGAAGATGCATCGGTGTTGACGGATCGGTGGTAATTTTCTTAGAGTCGACCATGGGAAAATTTGCTACTTGCTAAGAGTTGGCGCATGGTTCGCTTGGAGTCACAAAAATTTAAAATGTTGGATCGTGTTTGGAGTCGCATGCATGTTTTCTTGGACATTTCTTGGATAAAAATGATCGGCACCGATCGTTTTTTGTGCTTGGAGTTAGAATCTCGTTTGCTTGGAGAAAATTTGGATTTTACGCAAATCTAACCCTAGGCCAGAATTTTCAGCACCTGCTTCGAGTTAGGTAGGTGATTACTTCAAGTCTCACTTCAGGTCAACCTTGTGGTGGGTTTTTCGACGATCGTTTTGGCGATTTTCGATGATGGTCGATCTATAATTCAAAATGTACAAAGACAATCACATAAAATTTTACGGACAACTACATTACACTATGATGGACCCACACCATCAAACGATGGGACCCACGATGAAGTTGGATCGATCGGTCATGATCCATATGCATCGATCCATAAAATAATTCAAATCAATGATGGTCGATTAATATCCCACAAATGAAAAGATGAAATCACATGAAACTTTGAGAATTGTAAAATATTATGTAAAAGACCTACCATATCGATCACACATTATTTGGAGAAACTTGAACGATCGGCCTACATCATTCTTGAACGGTCGTATCATTTCAGCTAGAACGATTCCAAGTCCACGAAAAACACGATATCTCACAAAAAGTAAGTCAGAATGGCATGAAATTTGGAGAGCAAGTAGCTAACATTATGGTAGCCTCACTGGAGCGATCGCACCCAAAAAGGAGCAAGCATGGAATGATCTCCCATGACCATTTTTTGCTCAAAACAACGAAGGTCAATCAATATCTCACAAATGGTAAGTCGAAATGAGGTGAAATTTTGGAAGCATGGACTAGAGGCATGGAGGAGCTTGTAGAAACGATCGCACATGCATTGGAGCACAAATGAATGATCGGTGCCAATCGTTCCAACGATCGAGATAGGACCCGCGACCGTTTGTGTGGGCCCCTATGGATATAGAGGTTCTTCTACCAAAATTTCAACATGATCCATGCACATCTTCACCTATAAATACAGCGAACTTGGCTCATTGCAAAGATCTTTTTTGACTGGCTCTCCTTCATCACTTCTTATCTCTTCCTCCATTATTTTTCTAAGACAAAAAACAACCGTACTTGTAATCTTACAGTATAAGTAAAAGATTATTGGAGTGGACGTAGGCCGGAGTTTGTCGAACCACTATAAAACTTGCATGTTCATTACTTTTCTACAATCTATTCAATGATCTGTGAATATATATTTCTCTGTTTGGATCTAAATATTGGATACTGGTGCTTTCATATATAACTGAGTGTGGGTGGCCATTTTTAATGCTAACAATTGTATTGATCTTTGAAAACATAGGAACTATGTCAACAATATACGTTGAGCAAATATGTAAACATGATAAACCTCAAAAATTTCTAATAAAACTAAACCTTAATTTGAAAAGATGAAAAATGAACACAAAAATTTCTTACTATTCATATTTAGATATGTGGAATGAACAGTTAATAAATGGAAGAGATAAATTTTTATTTTATTATAAGCCAAACAAATGAATTACATCAGAGAGATACACAATTACAAACTTTAGTCACAATATATATATATATATATATATATATATATATATATATATATGCGCAATGATATTGACTTATTCAACATAACCAACTTTTTTTAATCAATGCATCTCTTATTCTACTGAGCTTCCCTTTCTACTACTGGGTTGATATGCGTACTCATGTGCACATTAATATGTATGTGCACTTGATGCTGCAATACTCTAACTCCTCCCCTCAGATTGGTCTCTCTCCTTATCTCTCTCTTTAGTCAGGCACGTTTCTTTAGTGACGGTCAAAAGCTCTCCCAGCTTGACGAAGCGGGTGGATGACAGGTTAATATGTCTACTTTCTGAAACATTTAGGGACATGGTTCACCATCAATCTTCCACTATCAACAAGTTACCTTAAAAAGTGAAAATCTATTTCTATGTGCTTGGTTCGATGATGCTAAATAGGATTGGATGATGTTGATATTGCACTTTGATTATTGCACCAAATCACAAGCACACTTTGATCTGCAGCTCTTAGTTCACTCAATAGAGATCTGATCCATATTATCTCAGCTGCTATAGCAATAATGCTTCTATACTCAGCTTCTGCACTTGATCTTGCAATTGTGGGTTGTTTTCTCGATGACCAAGAGATGATATTTGTGCCTATGTGTACACAATATCCACTAGTTGATCTCCTAGCATCATAGTTGGCTGCCTAATCAAAGTTAACATATGCTATGATATTGAGATCTTTGCTTCCCTAAAGTGTTATTCCATGATCCAGAGTTCCTATTAGATATATAAGGATTCGCTTAACTGCACTCCAATGCTCTTTTAAGGTTCTTGCATGATTTGGAAAACCTTATTTACATTATAGGATATATCTGGTCTTGTGATAGTAGCATATTAGAGTGCATCTACTGTGCTCCTGTATAAACTAGGATTTTCAAAAGGATCTCCTTTCCTTTTAGATAATTGAAGGTTTCTTACCATTGGAATGGGCACTGACTTAGCATTTATCATCTTAGTTCTGGAAAGAATATCTAATATGCAGTTTCTCTGACTCAAATGTATGCTCTTATCAGAGGTTCTTTTTACTTCTAATCCCAGGAAGTGATGCATATCTCCTAGGTCTTTCAACGAATACTCCTTGTGCAAACAATTAATCAATTGTTGTAATCATTTGAAGTTATTCCCTGTGATCAAAATATCATCAACATACACTAATATGTATATTGTCGATGTGTCAGTGACTTTTAGAAACAACAAAGTATCAGATTTTGCTTGATTAAATCCCAAGGCTGACAAAGATTGTTTGAATTTTATGAACCAAACTCTTGGAGCTTGTTTTAGACCGTAGATAGCTTTGTTCAGCTTACACACGGTTTGATAATCCTACTTGAATCCTAGTGGCTACTCCATAAATATTTCTTCATGTAGTTCACCATGTAGAAAAGTATTGTTCACATCTAGTTGTTTCACCTTCCAGTTGTAATGAAGGCCTAAGTGTAAGATTATTCGTATGGTTGTGGGTCGAACAACAGGTGAGAATGCATCTTCAAAATCATATCCATGATGCTAGGTGAAGCCTTTGGCCACCAACCTTGCTTTGCATCTTTATAGTTTTCCATTAGCATCTCTTTTGACTTTGAAGGTCCATATACAACCAACAATATTTCTGTCTTTAGGTAGTGTGACCAAGGTCCATGTGTTGTTTTTGATAAATGCTTCATATTGTTCAACCATAGCCTTCTTCCAGTTGTTGTCAGACATATGATGTCTGGGCATCTGTTTCTTCGCTATATCAATGGCAGTGTGAGATAATGCGTCTTCATCCTGGTGTTTAGCTGTTGAGCCATTATTTTATTGCTCTTAATCATCATTTTGAATGAATCTAGTTGGGCTAATTGTTTGATCACCATCCTCTAGTGTAATTGGTTTGTCACCATTGTCATCATTAGTAGTGGATTCATCTTCCTATTCAGTATCTTCAGTTCTATGAACATATATTAGAAGACTTAGCATACTTGGATTGAAAACTTTCTTTGTGGGTTGTGTGTTAAAATCTCTAAATGGAAAGACTTCCTCATTGAATACAACATGTCTTGAGATATATATTCTTCCATTAGCATCAAGGCACATGTAACCCTTTTGATTTAAAGAGTACCTTAGAAATGTACAATGTTTGGATCTGAAATCTAGTTTGTGAGTGTTGTAGGCTCATAGGTAGGGAAAGCAAAGGCAGCCAAAGACCCTCTATTCATTGTAGTTGGGCTTCTGATCTAATAATACTTCTGAAGGGATTTTATTCCCTAAGGTTCTTGGCATTTCATTAATCAGATATGAGGCAGTTGAAAATGCTTCAGGCCTGAGCTTCAGTGGAAAAGAAGCTTGTGCAAGGAGCATTAGTCCTGTCTCAACCAGATGCCTATGTTTCCTTTCAGGAATGCCATTTTACTTTGAGGTGTATGGGCATGTAACTCTATGTTAAATACCTCTGTCATTGAAGTATTTATCAAGAGGTTTATGCTCAGCCCCACCGTCTGATTGGAATTTTAGTAATTGTGTATTCAGTTGTCTCTCAATAAACTTGATGGAATGTATGACTGTGTGTACAACTTATGATTTTGCCTTGAGGAAATAAATCCATGTAAATCTAGAGTAGGAATCAATGAAGGAGGTGTAATATTTGTAGCCATAATACAGTTTATGTGTGTTGCCCCCTATATTTCAGGTGTGATTAGTTAAAGGGGTTTCAAATATTCAATTTTAGATAAAGAAATGAGAGCTTATGATTTTTCCTAACTTAACAGTAAGTACAAACATGAGGTAAATTCACATCAATGAACTCTATTTCAACATCATTCATTACTTGTCTAACTATTTTGGATGTCCTACCTATAGTGCCAGATGTCATATACATTTTTATGACTAGACTTATTACTTATAGCAACATTGTTGCATCTCATGTGATCTTGAATCTTCATTTTCCCACAAGTATCAAATCTATAGAATCCCTTATGTGGTTTATTGTATAGCAAAACTTTCTTACTCGAATTATCCTTAATTAGGCGGATTTTAGAATGAAATTCAATGAATATGTTATTATCAGAAGTGAGTTGAGAGACACTCATCAAGTTCTTCTTGATTTGAGGAACTCTAAGCAAATGTCTTAGATGCAAGATTCTATTATTTTCATTGCATCTGAGTATTGCATTTCCAGTATGTAATATTGTAACACCCCATATTTTTAGTAACATTATTTAGGATATTTAGTTTGCTAAATTAAATAAAGTAATGTAAGGTGATTAATGGATTGAGATTTGTGATTAATAGGGTTAGCCATGCCATGTTAATGAGTAAATCAAAATGAGATAACATTAAATAAAATAGATAAAAGGTTAGGAAGTAGGCAGGGGAAAAATGGGAATAAGAAAAATCCTTATACCCTAAACCTTAAACCCCTTAGCCGTGTATTTTCTTATTCACTCTCATTTGCAAATTAAAAACATAGAGGCCGACCACCATTTTAGAGAAATAGAGGAAGAGAAAGCTAAGGAAGAAGTTTAATCAAATCAAAAGCTATTCAAATCTCAAATCCATAATCTCAAGCTAAGGTGAATAATGACTATATCTCATTCTCTTAAATGTTTTCGGTTTTAAGTTAAATCTGAAGTGTCTTGCAAGTTTATGTATACTTGTCGACGATTAAATGTTTATGTATACTTGTTGATGATTTATGTTTGTTCATATAAATTTTATGATATGTTTTGATAAGAAGACCCTATTAAATACATCCAAATGCCTTACGATTTTAGATTTAGATCAGAAATGATATTTTAGAGATGAATTTCATTTTTCATAATTTTCTGAATTAATGTGGATTTTATATTAGTTTTCTAGGGAAGAAAATGATTAATTGGGTTTTAAATTATTTACGGCTTTATAACTATTTATTTGGGTCTAAAATTGATGTATGTTAGAAAATATATTGTAAATGATATTCTGGAAATTTTGTAGAATTTTCCTAAGTGTTTTGATGAATGTATAAAATTATTTAAGGTATGAGACTTAAATGTTTTATATATTTATAAAAAGAGAAGGGGTATTATGTAAATAAATTAAAGTGTTTATTTTTGAAATTTTGGCAGTGCTTTTAGAAAAGAAAATTTGCAACCAATAAAGTTAAGACAAACAAGGTAGGTTGGTTAAAAAGTTTACTTAAAAGGGTTAAAAATTATTTTTACATGCAAATAGTATGGTTCACCACTTTCGGCACCATGCTTCCAATTGGGTAGCTTACGACTTAGTGGTTCCGCCTTCGTCACCTTTGGAACCAATGCGGCTGGTATTAATTTATTGGTATGTAGCAAATTGTATAAGAGGCGGAAGGTACAAGGCCGAAACCAAAGGTTCCGAAGGGGTCGAAGTGCTGCTTTGTTTTAAATTGAAAATGCGCATGCTTTGCTTTCGACTATATTGCTTTCAACTTGGTTGGCTTCTGACCAGGTCAAATGGTTTAAAGAATTGATCATAAGGAGGTTGTGCCTTTGTTTTTAAATATATGCTTTCGACTAGGTCGAAGCCCTTTAGCTGCCGCTTTCTTACCTTTCGAAGTCAATGGTTTCGAAAGGTATATTTTGTTTTTAAACTTGGCCACTTTTTCAATGCTTTCGGAAGGGTGGTTTCGACACCATCACTTCTTTGCTTAGGAATGCTTTCGAAAGATAGGATTTCGACTTAAATGGTTTTAATAACTCTTTTATTCTGTTGAAGTGTAACCAAATGGTTTCGAAGGAGATGGCTTTAATTGGGTTCGAAAGATGTTTTCCACGTATTTTAAATTGAACCCAAATACTTTTGAAAGGTTTGCTGTTTGCAAAGGTTTGATGCTTTTGAAAGCTTTACATTATAGTTTCAAAGGGGCGTTTCTCTAACGCTTTCGAAGGGTTTAAAGAAAGGTTTCAAAGGGGGAACCTCCAATGGTTTCAAAAGGTTGAAAGGAAAGGTTTTCCAAAGGTTTCGAAAGGCAATGTTTAAAGGTTTTAAAAAATAGATGTCCGATGTTTTAAATCTTTCGAAAGGAAGGTCTTTCAATGGTTTTGAAGTGTTTCTAAGAATGGTTTCAAAAGGAAGGTTTTGGCCTTTCGGCCTAGGTTATAAGAAGGGTTTTACTTGTTTTTGAAAGAGGTGCTATCAAATGGTTTACAAAGAGCTACTTTCAATGGAATCGAAAGGGGTACTTTCAAAAGTAAAATGTTTTCATCAACAAAGGTTTGAGTAAAGTATATACATAACATGGCAAGATGATTTTGAGTAAAGCATAGAGATTATATACTTTCCTTATTTAAGTTTGATTTAAAGGTTTCAAATCTGTTTGAGAAAAGGTTTTCAAGGAAAATTTAAGGGTAGTTTTCAGAATACTAGATGGGACTGGTATACCATATACATTACTATTGGCCCCAGCTAATTTAGTCTAAAATTCCAGAGTGTGGGGCTTTGTCATAGGTAAGACTAAAATTATAATTACACACAGAAGGGAATATATGTTTGTATACAGATAGGTTATTGGTGAGCTCACAAAACCATTACGTTCAGATGACCCAGGGATATGCTAAGTTAGGGACAAACCATCCAAATGAGAAGTATTTAACAGATAGTTAAGGATAGACCGTCCAGAAAAGGTGTGTCTAACAGATGTTAGATTATTTTGTTATATTGTCTAGTAGTCCGAGTTAGCCAAAGGTTAGTAGTTAGCCAAACAAAACAAAAGTGTTCGGATAGATAGTCCATTTGTTACCTAATATGTAAGTTTACATAAAATGCTTTGCAATTCTAACCAATTTGGGTTACAAGATTATGATTTGCAAAAGATATGTTTTAAAAAGGATATTAGTGGAGGGAAACCCCGTTCCGCTAAGCGGCATGATCTCGCTTAATGTTAAATAACCGAGATATATAGTATTATTCACACTAGGCTTTATGTATGATTCAAAATTTATGTTTCCCCCTTAAACTCTCAGGTTCTCAAAATTGATTTGAGTAGGTTGAGGGTGGAAGTTTTACAGGTTTTAGTAGGTTGACGAATAAAGCTTTCAGAGACAAGCAAGTGGCTGACGGATAGCTATTTAGGAGTAGCTATTTTGTTTGTTTTGTTTCACTATGTTGTATTTAAGATAGTTATGTCTATATTGTACTCTGGTCAACCAAGGGGGCATCATCATATGTCGCTCCTGGCGTATTTATGCAATGATTATATTTTATTTGAACCTGGGAAACGATTCTAGGATTATGTAATTTGAATGTGAAACATGTGTTTTGGAGATGTAATGTGAAAAGGCGTGTTTGAAATCAATGGTTTTGTTTCATATTCATATGCTTTTAATATTATGGATACCATTAACATAGCCATATTTAGTCGTCGAAAGTTAATACTATGGATAACCACAACATCTGTAGCATTTAGCTTTGGGCCTTTAGATAGGAGATGTTACAACTTGGTATCATAGCATTGGTTTATGAAATGCTTTAACTAAAAAAGGTTTTTGAAAAAGCAAATCCCTCGGAATTAGAGTTAAGATCGGGGTATGGGATAACGCTATAATAACATACTTGTATTTACTATGTACAAGTATACGCTATATCTTTAGTTTTCTATCTCTCTTAGGCTATTCTTCTATATCTCATGAGGCTTGAATAAAGATATGGACGCTAGAAAAGGCAGAGTTAACCTACGACGGGAAAAAGCCACCAGTAATGGAAATGCCTGACCCAATACGAGGAGGACAAGTTAGGCTCAAGTTGAAAATGTTGGTGTTGGGATCCCACAAGTGGATATAGGAGCCATGTATCAGTTTTTCATGAACATGAAGCAAGCTGGGATTGCTACTAGAGTTGTTGGAGGAAATGCAGGAGTAGGAGTTCAGGAAGCTTCGATTGTTAATGATTATGCTAAGTTGAGTGGAGATTATGTTAAACTTGGAGGGAAGCCATTTATTGGAACTAAGGATGCTATCGAGGTGGAGAACTGGTTGCAACATCGTGAAAGGATTTTTGCTGACTTTGGGCTCAATGATGAGCAGAAGAGGTGTCTTGCTTCTAGATAGCTTCAAGGAGCGGCTTTATTTTGGTGGAGTAGTGTAACAGTTGATGTGGATGAGGAAACAATGACATGAGCATAGTTTAAGAGGAGGTTCTAGGAAAGGTTCATGTCAGTGATGGCGCAGTCTGTTTTGATCGAAAAATTTGCTGAATTGGAACGAGGAGAGATGACTGTTTTGGAGTATGCTAGTAGGTTTAAAGAGTTGGCTAGATATGGATATACCACTGTTGATACCGTGTTGAAGAGAAATGAGAAGTTCATTAGGGGATTGAAGCCTAAGTTGGCTTGGGCAATCTTACTGCATATCAGAGATCCTTGTGATGTGGTAGTGGAGATGGCATTAAGACGTGAAGAGATGCTTGCTTCTTCCGAGAAGAAGAAGGAGGAGGAGGTCCAGGTTGGGAAAGGTCAGAAGAGGAAGTTCTTTAACAAGAAGGATGCTCAAAAAGTTGGAGCAGCAAAGAAGGAGAAGTCTGAAGTGGTCTCTTACAAGTGTGATAAGAACGGCTATTATGCTCATGAGTGTCGGACATGCAAAGGAAAGAAGGCTACTGAGAAGAAAGGAGTTATATGTTTCAACTTGATCAAGTTGGTCACTACAAGAACCAATGTAGAAAGCCCGCCAAGGATAAGGGGTGGGAGGGGCTAGATGTATGCATTGGAGTCTACTACTTCGAAGCCAACTGTGCAGGAGAAAGGAAAGGCAGTTTTGGGAGGTAGGGTTCAGATTCATGGTATGTCTGTTAGCATTCTGTTTGATACGGGTGCATCGATTTCTTTTATATTTCAATGGTTGACAGATAAGCTTAACCTAGAACCTACATATTTAGTTACTTTCTTAAGAGTTGCAAATCCGATAGGAGGTTATGTGACACTTGGGGTGAAGTATGACCACTTAGAATTTGACTTGCTATGTTACACCTTTGTTTGCGGTTTGCATATATTTGACTTTGTAGGGTTCGAAATCATAAAGGGTATGGGTTGGTTAAGTAAATTTGATGCTAGGATATTTTGCCACGATAGAAAAATGTCATTGAGATGCCCTGATTATAATAATCAGATATTTTATACCGTAGAAAACCTTAGTAGTGAGGTGAATGCTTTGTTGGGTGTTATGGAGTTAGAAAATGAGTTGAATCGAGTTTTCATGGTTAGAGAATTCGTGGATGTCTTCGAGCCGGTAGTAGGATTGCCACCGAAACGGGACATTGAGTTTCAGATGGATTTGGTGCCTAGAGCAGAAATGGTGAGTAGACCACCAAGAAGGATAACGCCAACAGAAATGAGGTATTTGAAGGCTCGGTTGGTAGATTTGAAAGGCAATAGTTTTATTAGACCGAGTAGTTCACCTTGGGGAGTAGGCGTAGTATTTTCTAAGAAGTTGGACGAATCATTGAGGCTATGTATAGATTATCGTAACTTGAATGAGTGGACATAAAGAATCGATATCTATTGCCCAGAATTGACGATTTTTTTGATCAGTTGAGGGAAGCCAAGATACTCTCTCAGCTGGATTTGGTGACAGGTTTTCATCAGCTTAGAGTGCTAGAGGATAGTATAAATTTGATGGCATTTAGAACTCGATATGGATCACACGAATGGTTAGTTATGCCATTCAGACTAACTAATGCGCTGGCATTCTTTGTAGATTTGATGAACCGAATTTTCAGAAAGCACTTGGATAGATTTGTGTTAGTGTTCATAGATGATATTTTAAAATACTCTAAGGATGAGAAAGATCATGAAGTTTATCTTAGGGTGGTTCTTGAGACTTTGAGAGAACATCGGCTGTAGGCAAAGTTTCGAAGTGTCGTTTCTGGAAAAAGGATGTAAAGTTTCTTAGTCATATGTTTTAGAAAGAGGATTGGTAGTAAATCCAACTAATATGAAGCGGTGAATAGTTGGAAGTGACCAGAAACAGTGACTGAGATAAGAAGTTTTCTTGGATTGGATGGATATTATCGAAGGTTTATAAAGGATTTTTCACGGATAGCAGCGTCGATGACCAAACTAACGCGAAAGGATGTGAAGTTTGTGTATATGGAAAGCATTCCAGAGCTTGAAACACTTATTGACCCATGCACCTAGATTAGTTGTTCTGGAAAGAAATCAGGGCTTGGTAGTTTATACAGATGCATGTGGAACTAGATTAGGAGCTGTGTTGATGTAGAGAGGCAAAGTGATTTCCTACACTTCCAGATAGCTTAGACCACATGAGGTTAGATATCCAACGCATGACTTGGAGTTAGCTGTAGTGATATTTGCATGAAAGTGTGGGGTATTACCTTTTAGGAGAGAGGTTTGAGCTTTATACGGATTATAAGTCGTTGAAGTACTTGTTCTCTCAGAAGGAGCTGAACATGATACAAAAAAGATGGTTAGAATTTATTGTTGCTTATGATTTTGGAATTGAATATACACCAGGAAAAGGCAACAAGGTTGCAAGTGTTCTTAGTAGGAAGCATCAGAATGTAGTGCGGGCTATGATAGCAGAATGGAAAGACTTGGAAACGTTCACGACTTGCAGAGTGCAGTGGAGATCCGAGGCTAGATCTAGTGGAGAATCTGCTATGTTGTCTTGTTTAGAAGTCTGACCAGTATTGATTGAGAAGATTTCTTTGGAACAGGAAGAGGATCCAGTGTTAGCTAAAAGGATCAGAAAGTTAAGAGAATGAATGAGGAGTAATGACTTGAAGGATTTCAGTCCTGACCAAAGTGGGTGGTTGAGAAAGAAAGGTAGATTATATATTCCAGACATGGGAGACATAAGGAAGGAAGTTTTAGAGGAATGTCATCGTTCGAAGTTCACTATTCATTCAGGAGGAATGAATATGTATCAGGATATAAAGAGAAGTTTCTTCTGGGAAGGGATGAAGAGGGATGTAGGCTTATAGGTGAAACAATGGTTGAACTGTCAACCAGCGAAAGCCGAGCATCAGAAGCCAAGTGGGTTGCTTCAGCCAATGGATATTTCGGTATGGAAGTGAATTCTACTTCTATGGATTTTATAGACGGGTTGTCGAGATCTAATAGAGGAAATGAAAGTATATGGGTCATAGTGGATAGATTGACCAAGAGTGCTTATTTCATTCCAGTTAAGTCAACTAAGATGGCACCTGTTTTAGTGAAGTTATTTATGAAGAATATAGTCAGACTTCATGGAATTCCTAGCAGTATTGTTAGTGATAGAGATTCCTTATTCACTAGCAATTTCTAAAAGATTCTATAGGAGAGTTTAGGAACCAAGCTCAAAATGAGTACCACTTACTATCCGCAGATAGATAGGCAAACGAAAAGAGTTAACAAGATCTTGGAAGACTTGTTAAGCGCTTGTGTATTAGACTTCGGGGTATCATGGAAAGACCATCTACACCTAGTCGAGTTCTCGTATAACAATTGTTATCAGACTAGTATAGGGATGGAACCATTTGAAGCTTTGTTTAGAAGACCATGCAAATCTCCCACGTGTTGGTTAGAGACCGGAGATAAATTAGTCCTTGGTTCTGATTTGGTAAGATAAACAACAGAAAAGATTGAGCTGATAAGGGGTAGAATGAAGGAAGCTCGGTCTAGGAAGAAGAGCTATGCAGATAGAATATGGAAAGATTTAGAGTTCTCTGTTGGAGAACATGTTTTTATATATCGTCGATGAAAAGGGTTATTAGGTTCAGGAAGACAGGGAAGTTAGCACCGAGATTCGTAGGACCGTTTCCTATCTAAAAAAGGATCGGGAAACTCACGTATAGAGGATAGTTGCTGAGTAGTTTGGCAGGAATCCACGATGTTTTTCACATATCTCATCTAAGGAAGTGTGTTAGGGATCCAAACACTACTATAGCACCGACTGTGTTAGAGGACTTGGTAGTGGAACCGAACTTGAGTATAATTAGGATGCCTATCTAGATAGTCACAAGAAATGAGAAGAGGTTGAGGAACAAGACAATCAGATTAGTGAAGGTCTAGTGGAGTGACGATGATAAGGACTGTACTTGGGAGACTGAGAGCGGGATTAGAAACGCTTATCCTGATTTATTTGATGGTATGTTTTACCTTTGATTGTTTTATTGTGTACCTTATCATAATTTCGAGTACGAAATTCTATAAGGAGGGGAGATTGTAACACCCCATATTTTTAGTAACATTATTTAGAATATTTTGTTAGCTAAACAAAATAAAATAATGTAAGGTGATTAATGGATTGAGATTTGTGATTTATAAGGGTAGCCGTGCCATGTTAGTGAGTAAATCAAAATGAGATAAAGTGAAATAAAATACATAAAGGGCTAGGAAGCAGGCAGGGGAAAAATGGGAACAAGGAAAATCCTTATACTCTAAACCTCAAACCCTTTATCCATGTATTCTCTTATCCATTCTCATTTGCAAATTAATAACATAGAGGCTGGCCACCATTTTAGAGAACTAGAGGAAGAAAAAGCTAAGGAGGAAGGTTAATCAAATCAAAAGCTATTCAAATCTCAAATCCTTAATCTCAAGCTAAGGTGAATAATGACTACATCTCATTCTCTAAAAAAAATTTGGTTTTAAGTTGAATCCAAAGTGTTTTGCAAGTTTATGCCATGTTTTTAAAAGATTAAATGTTTATGTATACTTGTTGATGATTTATGCATGTTCATATAGATTTTATGATATGTTTTGATAAGAAAACCCTATTAAATGAAATCCAAATGCCTTGCAATTTTAGATTTAGATCAGAAATGATACTTTAGATATGATTTTCAATTTTTATAATTTTCTGAATTAATTTAGATTTTGTATTAGTTTTTGAAGAAAATGATCAATTGCGTTTTAAATTATTTATAGCTAAAAATTATTTATTTGCGTCTGAAATTTATATATGTTAGAAAACATATTGAAAATGATTTTTTTGGAATTTTTGTAGAATTTTCCTAAATGTTTTGATGAATGTATAAAATTATTTAAGGTAAGAGACTTAAATGTTTTATATATTATAAAAGGAGAAGGGGTATTTTGTAAAAGTGTTTATTTCTGAAATTTTGGTGGTGCTTTTACAAAAGAAAATTTGCAACCAATAAGATTTAGACAAACAAGTCAGGTTAGCTAAAAAAGTCTACTTAAAAAGGTTAAAAATTAGTTTTACATGCAAATAGCATGTTTTATCACTTTTGGCGCCCTACTTCCGATTGTGTAGCTTGTCACTTAATGGTTCTGCCTTTTTCACCGCCGAAACCAATGCGCCTGGTATTAATTTATTGGTACGTAGCGAATTGGATAAGAGGCGGAAGGTACAAGGTCAAAACCAGCGCTTCCGAAGGGGTCGAAGCGCTGCTTTGTTTTAAATTGAAAATGCGCTTGCTTTGCTTTCGACTTGGTTGCCTTCTGACTAGGTCAAATGGTTTGAAGAAATGATTTTAAGGAGGTTGCGGCTTTGTTTTTAAATATATGCTTTTGACCAGGTCGAAGCCTTTTATTTGCCTCTTTCTTACGTTTCGAAGTCAATGGTTTCGGAAGGTATATTTTGTTTTTTAACTTGACACTTCTCCAATGCTTTTGGAAGGATGGTTTCGACACCATCACTTCTTTGCTTAGGAATGCTTTCGAAAGATAGGCTTTCGACTTGAATGGTTCTAATGACCCCTTTGTTCTGTTGAAGTATAACCCAAATGATTTCAAAGGAGATGGTTTTAATTGGTTTCGAAAGGTGTTTTCCACATGTTTTAAATTGAACCTAAATGCTTTCAAATGGTTTGTTGTTTACAAAGGTTTGATTCTTTTAGAAGGTTTTAAATGATGGTTTCGAAGGGGCGTTTTCTGAATGCTTTCGAAGGGTTCCAAGAAAGGTTTCAAAGGGGGTGGTTCCCCAATGGTTTCGAAAGGTTGAAAGGAAAGGTTTACTAAAGGTTTCGAAAGGCAGTGTTTATAGTTTTAAAAGAAAGATGTCTAAGGTTTTAAAGCTTTCGAAAGGAAGGTTTTTCAATGGTTTCGAAAGGTTTCTAAGAATGGTTTCGAAAGGAAGTTTTTGGTCTATCGGCCTAGATTAGAAGAAGGGTTTTACTTGTTTTCGAAAGAGGTGCTATCAAATGGTTTTGAAAGGGGTATTTTCAATGGATTCGAAAGGGGTACTTTCAAAAGTAAAATGTTTTCATCAACAAATGTTTGAGTAAAGTATATATATAACATGACAAAGTGATTTTGAGTAAAACATAGAGATTATATATTTTTCCTAGTTTAAGTTTGATTTAAAGGTTTTTAATCGGTTCGAGAAAAGGTTTTCAAGGAAAATTTAAGGGAAGGTATCCCTAAGTAAAATGACTCAGATATTAGAATACCATATGGGACTGGTATAGGGTCGCGCCCTATACATTAGCTATTGGCCCTAGCCAATTTAGTTGGACTTTGTCACAGGTAAGACTAAAATTATTATTACACACAGAACGGAATATATTTTTGTATACATATAGGTTATTGGTGATCCCGCAAAATCATTAGGTTCAGTTGACCTTGGTAGATGCTAAGTTAGGGACAGACCGTCCAGAAGAGACGTATTTTGTAGATAGTTAAGGACAATTGTACTGAAGAGGTGTGTCTAACAGAAGTTAGATTATTTTGTTATATTATCTGGTAGGCCCGAGTCAGCCAAAGATTAGTAGTTAGCCAAAGAAAACTACAGTGTTCGGATAGATAATCCATTTGTTACCTGATATGTAAGTTTACATAAAATGCGTTATAGTTCTAACCATTTTTGGTTGTTGGATTATGATTTGCAAAATATATGTTTTAGAAAGGATATTAGTGAGGGGAAACATGTTTCGCTAAGTGGTATGGTCTCACTTAATATCAAATAACCGAGATATATAGTTTTATTCACACTAGGCTTTATTTATGACTTGAAGTTTATGTTTTTCCCCTTAAACTCTCGGGTGCTCAAAATTGATTTGAGTAGGATGAGGGTTGAGGTTTTACAGTTTTAGTAGGTTGACGAATAAAATTTACAGAGATGAGTAGGTGGCTGATGGATATCTATTTAGGACTTTCTGTTTTGTTTGTTTTATTCCATTATGTTGTATTTAAGACAGTTATATCTATATAGTTCTCTGGTCAACTAAGGGGAATCATCATATGTCGCTCTTGGCGTTTTATGTAATAATTATATTTTACCTAAACTTGAGAAAAGATCATGGGATTATGTAATTTGAATGTGAAACATGTGTTTTAAAAATGTAATGTGAAAAGATGTTATTGAAATCTATTATTTTGTTTCGTATTCAAATGCTTCTGATATTATGGATACCATTAACATGGCCGTATTTAGTCGTCGGAAGTTAATATTATGGATGACTGCAGCATCTGCATCGTTTAGCTTTGGGCCTCTAGATAGGGGATGTTACGGATATAGATATACCATTCCCCATATAAATAAGATGTTTACCTTTATATTCTAAGCATCCAAGATTCAGATTTTGAAGGTTGTTCGTCACATGATTTTCCCTGAATCTGGGTACCAGCTATCATTGGTAATGCCATCTGGCTTGGCTAAATCTTGAAGAAGAATCTGGCTTGTTCTTGGTTTTTCTTGAGTTGGCCTTAGTCTTGATTCAACATAGAAAGGTTGGCACTGATATTGTTGTTTTTGGAATTGAATTACCCTTGATGCTGTCCATGGAGAGTTCTTTTTCATATCGAAAATAGCATCTTAGGGCTGTAAGACCAGTTCTCCAACAAATCGAACACCTTGTTCTACCATACCACCTATCTCCTCTTCCTCTTGTAAATTGACTGCCTCCTCTATATTATGATGTTTCATTCCTGTAACCTCGAGGCCTATCATATTCTTTGGACTTGAAGTTGTTGATATAGTTGATTGTGAGATCCGAACTTGTCATTGCTCTCTGTTCCAACCTGCTTTGATAGGTAAGAAGAGTCGAGTGTACATGTTGAATGGATGGAAGGTTTTCATAGGATGAAATTAAAGCAATGACTGCTTCATATTTTCCACTCAGGCCATTCAAGATCATCAAGATTTTTTTCACTTTCTGATACCTTATGCCTAGTTCCTTCTGGAGAATCGTATAGAGTTTTGATCTTTAAGAGGTATTCACGCATGCTGATTCCATTTTTCTTTATATTTTGTAACTGTCTTTTGTAGTGCATCACTTTTGTGGTGGATTGTGAATTAAAAACTTGTTGTATGTTAGTCAAGACATCATTTGATGATTTGCAGCCGATCAGCTTTGGTAGGATACCTATCTTGATAGAAGCAAGAAGCCAAGAGCAGAGAAGTGAGTCTTTTCTCAGATAAATTGTATATTCTTGATTAGGGATTGCTTTATTATTCTCATCAGAGATGAATTTTGGTGGTGTTGCAATGGTTCCATCAAGAAGATTTCAAGACCGTGCCCTCTAATGGCTGTTTCTACTTGGAACTTCCATAAAAAAAGTTGCTCTCATCAAGAAGTACAGTGATTAATTGGCTTTGGGGTTTTATGAGGTTCTTGATTGAGTTGGTAGAGATCTGGGAGGAGACATTGGTGTGGCATTCTCGTCAGTGCTTGATTCAGTTCCCATAGAGATTGGTAGAGGATCTTGATTAGAGAATGGTGATTGAAGCCGCTACGCAATAAGAAAGCTCTGATATCAAGTTAACAAATGAAAGAGATAAATTTCTATTTTATTATAAGCAGAACAAATGAATTACATCAAAGAGATACGCAATTACAAACTGTAACATCCCGCATTTTTGCACGATTTAAATTGACGATAAACCACACACGTCAGACTCAAACCATACAAAAGAGCGGATTGTTATTGTGGTAAATAAGAAAAAGCAGAGAAAGAAAAAAACAAAAACAGAATCTTGCAGCGGAACGACAAAATATATTAATCAAATAAACAGTTCATGAATCTGTTTTACAAAACATTTGATTATACATATACAATACATATCAGAGTTACACATACCAGAGAATAATAAAAAGTAGTGGAGTACATGATGCAGTGAATAATATAATAGATAATGGTAACACAATCTTCATCTTCGTCCTTCAGAAATAAAGTATTCGAGCCCTGAAATGCTCAGGCTGGCCCGAGCGAATTGAAAAGACAAAACACTTGAGTCAGAACTAAAATACCTTATGTAAGTTAAATCAGCAGAAATAAATGTGAGTGAAACAGTGTCAGAGATGTTTACACGATTTGACATCTCCAATCCAGTGTCTAAAGTGAGTGCAGTAACTTAAGAGATGTTCGGGATTCACATCTCTTAAGGATTCGTTAAACTATTTACTATGTAGTAATATTTCTCTATCATAATAATTTCTATTAATAAAATAAACTTACTTTTAAATAGCGTTAAGGAGTGACCCAATATTCCCCTTAACACGTAATAGTCCTTGTAGTCCATCCAGTATCATAGTCCCTCCTGATCGGGAAGCCACCAGAGGATACCACACGGGCTATGGGAGAAAACCAAATTCGTACAAGGCACGCTAGGGTAGGTGACACGGCACAGGCAATGCCAGGGTAGATATACCAATTGCTATCCAAACTGGGGGTGACGCATAGCAGCTACTACCGCCCACCTCGAGCCACACCCCAAATCAAAAATCAAAAGTGGCCATCGAATCAATCCAAAAGACAGAGTATAGTATCGAAGGAGTGTGTGCGATCAGAGGAATGACCTCATTGGCCCGGAATCGCTCCTGTTTTAGCCACCTTACGCTAACTCACGGGAGTCGGGTCTATGTATATACCACAAAGGAAACGCCGCCGCCATCCTACTTCATTATGGAATCTCCTCCACGTACACGGTTGTTAAAGTGGTTTTCGGAGTTGGCAGAGAGTATGACAACTTCCGATCCCGGTCTCTTTAGCAACCAAACGTTATTATAACACCGCGGTCATTTCAAAATAATTATACTTTCAAACCCAGAATATAATATCCATTTCAAAACTATATAAATACGATATCATTTCTATTTCAAAAACCAAATCAATATGATATCATTTTTATAAAACCCAAATCAATATAATATCATTTTTATTTTAAAATATCATTTCCAAAACCATAGCAAACCAAACACTTCAAATTATAACACTTTCAAATCATAATACTTTGAAACTCGAATTGGAAACATAACTTCCCTCACTTAAATGGTTCAAATATTAAATTACTTTATGAAATAAAATAGCTTCTTACATTTCACAAATCAACTCCGAATACAGATTTGAACCCACAAACAAACCATTTCAATTTCCATATATTTCAAATCTTTAAATATTCCACCATTTCAAAGCTAATTCTTTAATACTTCCATATATAACAAATTCAATTACTATTATTTAGAGTTGGAATGTTTACTTAATAAATCCAATATCATTTAAGTAAAACTTTTAAAATTCAAATAACTGAAAATTCTTTCAATTTATTTGACTTGATATATTCATTTAAATCAACTTTGATAATCATTTGAATCACTCTAAACCAAAATCAGGTTATAAAATCATACCCCTTACAATCTCAAATTTATTTAATTTCAAATCAAATGTATTCGAGTATAATTCTTAAATAATTTAATTCAAATCAATTTCATATTTATTTTCCAACCTTAATGTTATTTAAGTCATTATAACCTCTATATTAAAGTATGATTTAAATACTTAATCACGTTTTATTTTAATAAAATCAAACTCCATTAACTTATTTTTATTAAACAAATTTATATCTAGCTTAAATTCAACAATTTACCTATATATAAAGATAATATTTGTATAATACCAAAAATCAATATTTATTAAACCGTATATTTCTTTCCAAAACAATAGAAATCACTCTCAAAATATTTATATATAAACCATGGTGTGTGTGTGTGTGTGTGTGTGTAATTTTATACCCTGTGCTCAAATGATACAGATATTTATCATTTCAATCCGTAATTTAAAATAAAAATACGGTTATATATCATTTGAAACCGCAATCCCGAATGAAATAAAATGCATAACAACTTGCAGTTTATAACAATGTAAAATACCAACATCCATTCATCCAATATCAATCATCAATCATTTATCACAACCATCATCTAATTCAAACAATAACATCAATATAGAACAGATAATAAATAACAGGTATTCGCTGGCAGTTTATATTCAATAATAAATTAAATAACAATTTAACTGGCAGTTTATATGCAATAATAAATTAAATAACCATTTATTTCAATAAATTCATTTAACTGAGATGATGGTTAAAAATATGCCAAACAGTCATAAATAAAATTCTAATCACATCATAAATCAATTTAACAAACATAAGAAATTTTAGAAGTTGTGAGTGAATCGAAACACTCACCTTTTGAATTTAAATTGAATTTAAATCCAATTTAAATCCAAAAATTGAACAGTCTCAGAATTCGTCCAAACTAGCCTCAAAATGTCCAGAATTCTATTACGAACCTAGCGGAGAAAACCGCGTGTGAATTGGACCTCGTATGCAATAGTTATATCGATTAAACGAGTTGAAAATCAAAATTGAAGTAAAATAAATATAACAGGCTATTACCAATAGTTGTCCACGTCACCCTCCCAGTACAATGCAGCCGAAACCTAACCTGCCAGATAACGCACGCGAGATTCCACAAGCCGCCACCCACGCAACGCCTCTGACCACTGAGCTCGTCGCTACGGCCACCTGACCTCGTCGCCGCTTCCCTCCATCGCTGCGACCCCCCTACGTACCCACTTCGTCGACTCCATGACCAGTTGAGACAGCCGCCGCCACTAAAGCAAAACCCTAGGCGAATTTATCGAGGCGATCTAGCCGTTAACCCGTCACAAAACCCACATGGATGCGATCCCCTCGGCTCTCTCCCCAATACCGCAACTCCGATTCGTCGATCACCCGCAGATGATTTCGACGCAATGGATGGCCAAAAAATCTCCAATGATTACTGATCAAATGAAGAATCAATACGAAAAATGAATCACAGATTCTACTTGCGCTCGTCGAGAGCTTAAAATCCATATAAAATTTGATATAGTTTGTAGAGATTGAAATTTTTGCTTTGAATTTTATTTGAAATTGCAATTGGATTTTTTTGTTTTTTCTGCCATTGGGATGGGGAGGAGCAACTGTAATTGTACGTACATAAATGAGGAATAAGAAATGAATTAGGGTTTATAACAGGGTATATATGTGTAGGTCAGAATAGAAATGAATGGACACGGTAGGTTTGGACCGTTGAACGATAAATGGCCCGAAAAGCCCGTTCTGATTCCGAAATGAGATTGGGTCAACCCATATATCAAAATAGATGTTTTTAAATATTTTAAATGCGATGGAATAGGTTTCAAGTCCAAATTCCATCATATGAAGAAGTTATGCTAAAATCAAGTTATTTCAAATTCATTTCAATTGATTTCAATTAAATTGGTTTCTAGGCATTTCGACCCCGTACGATCAAACGACATGTCCGATCGATGCGAAACTTGAAATCCTACAATAATTCACCGTTACGGGTCCGATGAAACTAGTTTCATCGAAATCAGAGTCAGTGTCCAAAATGGCTATTTTCCAGTTAATTAAATAAATTAATTGAATCACCATTAAATCCAAATTCTATAATTCATAAATTTTATCATCTTGGATTACTTTAGTAATTTATAACCCTTTATAACCAATTTCCATATCAATTTACAGTTAACCAATTCACAATTACAATGTTTAGCTTTCAATTTTTAATAAATTCATTAATTATCCATTACAATTCAAATAAATCCATTTATTTGATTCTAAATCATGTTATTCAATAAATTATTATCAATTGGATGAAATTTACATTGGTTCATGCTTTATTACATTAATACCCTCAAATTCCATCTTAATCTCTATTGACGTAATAATTACATATTAAATTTCATTTAATTTCAATTAATCCAATTTATTAAATTTAAATTAATAAAAATCGATTTCCATTCTTTTTGTTTAATCAACCATTATCCTATTCATACTTTATTATCAACCAACAATTATTACAATTTATTATCTAATATTTTTTTTCAAATTACAGCTTATTACTTATTAATTCGCCAATTAATATAACTTTGAATTTATTTCTCAATTTATTAATTACAATTAGTTATAATCTTACAAATGGTTCAATTAATTGGGTTTGCACCAAATTACTTGTTTATTAACTTGTACTAACATTATTACCTTTATTTCAGTGAATTCATTATTAAATTACCGATTTGTTTATTTTCTTTCCGAGTTAAACTACTAAAACTTATTAAATTAACTAAATTGAATTATCGAAAATTACGGGTTGTCACACTCTCCCCCATTCAAAACTTTTCGTCCCCGAAAAGGAAAAAGAATGGAAAAGAAGAATTAAGAAATCAATATATCTTACTTAAAATATTAAATTTATAAACAAATAAATTTACAAAATAAATTAATTTAAATAAAATATACCAATTTATAACCGTTAAATCTTTTTATACTCAAATTAACAAAGTTTGGAAAACATTTTTCAAAATATTCTAAGTCCAAAATTTACAGAAAATTTCGGGAGAGTCTTCTTTGTACGGAGAGGCTTGGGAGAAAATATAATATCAAATGTAATAATATACAACAATATTTCAAAATAATATATCCCAACAACGAGAAAGATATATATAATAGCGCTATAAAACCGTAATCCAAAAACATACCTATTTGTCGGGCAATTAACGCTTATTTTATGAAACCAAAAGCAGTAGCAATTGTTTCCATAACCTGTATTTCACTTATATAATCCAAAAGGTTAACAATTATATAAAATGAAATATTTAAAGTTGTTTCAATCAATAGCGAACAAATTAATATAAACAACTATCACTTGCAACAAAGCATACAACCATCCCATAGAATCAATATAACAACAATCAATTGCAACCAACAACACACCCATCAAATACAACTCAACCATCCAAGCAAGACAAACAATTGGTTTGTTCGGGTTAAGACACTTTAAATCACATAGAATGACAAATAAATATGAAGTATTCCACTTACTGAACGGTCTTAGATAACTCCATAGATTATTCATACATCTAAGCAATTAAAAGTATCCTTTACCCAAACAACTCATAAACCAAAACAAACAACCAACAATTTCAGAAAATAGATCAAGTTCCCTCTTATTAATTTCATTTCATAGCATTTATTGTTTAGACTCCTTTTCATTCATACAATGATTCATCTTTTTAATTTACCTTTATTTCTTACAAACTTTTATTCCCATTCACTCATTCGGTGTTTATTTCATTTATTTTCAGTTTATTACTTACAATTACTCATTTTCATTTATTCAGGTCATGTAAGTTTCTTTTTATTGCATAACGTTTATTCATTTCTCAATTTCATTTATTTTCATCCATTTATTACTTAATTTCATTTATTCATTTATTTATAATACCAACCTTCAATTTATTTAATTTGTAGCCTTTTAATTATACTTAAGTTTATAACAACTACAACATCCAATTCTTATTTATTAAAGAATTTCATTGAATACTTTCGTTATTTCAAATTTTACTTGTAAAATTTCCCATTACATTTTCTTATCAGACATTTCAACTTTTAAATCTTTTGGTAAGTTATATATGTGTTTTTAAGAATGCAATTGAAAACTATACAAGTTCATCTTATAAATTAACGATCAATAATCGTATCTTTTTTTTAGGTTACATATTTCAACTTTCTGTGAATTTTATTTATAACTAAGCATTTAATCTCTTATTTAAATCAAAGGTTCCAATTATTAACTAGTTACAACCCATTTCACTGCAATAACTGAAACTATTAATTAACGAAAACTTAAGAACTAAATACCGGGTTAAATTTCAAATCACTTTAAAAATAATAGATAAATGTATATACTTACAATTTATATATCTAATTATATTTAAACGATTTAAAATTTATATTTGTTTATCAAAATAAATCTAGAGTAAAACAACTACAGTGGCCTTCCCACTTCGAAAGTCAAAAATAAATGTCGATGATGCATGAACTCATCACCAAAATTATTTTCCAACAACAGAGAGGGGAGTGCAGAACTTATTTCTTTTCCAAAATTTCTTTAAATGATTCATCCAAATCATATTGAAATATTTATATCATAAAATACTTCTAAATAGTATTAGTATTATATTCCAAAATCATTCGAAAGAAAATTCCAAAAATTCCGGAACTTAAGTTCTAAAATTTCCAATTTTCATTTTATTTTATTTTCTTCAACTCGAGTTTCCAATCAATATTTATAAATTTCACTACCTAACAACCAATATAATACAACCAAATATATAACTTATTTATAAAAATTTATTTTATATATAGAAAATATAATAGGCAAAATTATTTCATTCACCTACATTTAAAACAAATATTGTGTCGGTCTGTCCTATTAAGTGTTTAGAAATCCCTATTGATGTCATAGCGTCCTACGCACCAACCAGAATTCATAAATACAAAATGGAACAAATTAACACAATATTAAAACCTTTTTATAACACTAACAAATACGCTCTCTCATATATATACACTCAGCGACTCATCATAGGGTATTACTACCCTATTTATAAAGAGTCAAACCCCACAAAGCTAAGGTTTATCGCTAAACCAAAGCTCTGATACCAGATGTAACATCCCGCCTTTTTGTACGATTTAAATCGACGATAAACCACACACATCAGACTCAAACCATACAAAAGAGAGGATTGTTATTAGGGTAAATAAGAAAAGGCAGAGAAATAAAAAAACAAAACAGAATGCAGCGGAACGACAAAATATAATGATCAAATAAACAGTTTATGAAGCTGTTTTACAAAACATTTGATTATACTTATACAATACATATCAGAGTTACACATACCATAGAATAATAAAATGCAGCGGAGTACATGATGTAGTGAATAATATAATAGATAATAGTAATACAATCTTTGTCTTCGTCCTCCAGAAATAAAGTTTTCGAGTACTGAAATGCTCAGGCTGACCCAGGCGAATTGAAAAGACAAAACACTCGAGTCAGAACTAAAAGATCTTATGTAAGTTAAATCAACAGAAATAAAGGTGAGTGAAACGGCATTAGAGATGTTTACGGAATTTGACATCTCCTATCCAGTGTCTAACGTGAGTGCAGTAACTTAAGAGATGTTCGGGATTCACATCTCTTAAGGATCCGTTAAACTATTTACTATGTAGTAATATTTTGCTATTATAATAATGTCAATTAAAAAATGAACCTATTTTAAATAGCGTTAAGTAGTGACCCAATATTCCCCTTAACACATAATAGTCCCAGTAGTCCATCCAGTATCAAAGTCCCTCCTGATTGTGAAGCCACCAGAGGATACCACACGGGCTATGGGAGAAAACCAAACTCGTACAAGGCGCGCTAGGGTAGGTGACACAACACAACTAGGTAATGCTAGGATAGATATACCAATTGCTATCCGAACAGGTGGTGACGCATAGCAGCTACTACCGCCCACCTAGAGCCACACCCCCAAATCAAAAATCAAAAGTGGCCACCGAATGAATCCAAAAGACAGAGTATAGTATTGAAGGAGTGTGTCTGATCAGAGAAATGACCTCATTGGCCCGGAATCGCTCCTGTTTCCACCTTATGCCAACTCACGGGAGTCGGGTCCACATATATTTCTCAAAGGAAACGCCGCCGCCATCCTACTTCATTTTGGAATCTCCTTCACGTACACGGTTGTTAAAGTGGTTTTCGGAGTTGGCAGAGAGTATGACAACTTCTGATCCTGGTCTCTTTAACAACCAAACGTTATTATAACACCGCGGTCATTTCAAAATAATTATACTTTCAAACCCAGAATATAATATCCATTTCAAAACTATATAAATACGATATCATTTCTATTTCAAAAACCAAATCAATATGATATCATTTTTATAAAACCCAAATCAATATAATATCCTTTTTATTTCAAAATATCCTTATTCCGAAACCATAGCAAACCAAACACTTCAAATTATAACACTTTCAAATCATAATACTTTGAAACTCGAACTTGGAAACATAACTTCCCTCACTTAAATGGTTCGGACATTAAATTACTTTATGAAATAAAATAGCTTCTTAAATTTCACAAATCAACTCCAAATACAAATTTGAACCCCCAAACAAACCATTTCAATTTCCATACATTTCAAATCTTTAAATATTCCACCGTTTCAAAGCTAATTCTTTGATAATTCCATATATATCAAATTCAATTGCTATTATTTAGATTTGGAATGTTTACTTAATAAATTCAATATCATTTAAGTAAAACTTTTAAACTTCAAATAACTGGATATTCTTTCAATTTATTTAACTTGATAAATTCATTTAAATCAACTTTGATATTCATTTAAATCACTCTAAATCAAAATCAAGTTATAAAATCATACCCCTTACAATCTCAAATTTATATAATTTCAAATAAAATTTGTTCGAGTATAATTCTTAAATAATTTAATTCAAATCAATTTCATATTTATTTTCCAACCTTAATGTTATTTAAGTCATCATAACCTCTATATTAAAGTATGATTTAAATACTTAATCACGTTTTATTTTAATAAAATCAAACTCCATTAACTTATTTTTATTAAACAAATTTATATCTAGCTTAAATTAAACAATTTACCTATATATAAAGATAATATTTGTATAATACCAAAAATCAATATTTTATTAAACCGTATATTTCTTTCCAAAACAATAGAAATCACTCTCAAAATATTTATATATAAACCACGGTATGTGTGTGTGTGTGTGTGTAATTTTCTACCCTGTGGTCAAATGATACAGATATTTATCATTTCAATCCGTAATTTAAAATAAAAATACGGTTATATATCATTTGAAACCGCAATCCCGAATGAAATAAAATGCATAACAACTTGCAGTTTATAACAATATAAAATACCAACATCCATTCATCCAATATCAATCATCAATCATTTATCACGACCATCATCCAATTCAAACAATAACATCAATATAGAACAGATAATAAATAATAGGTATTCGCTGGCAGTTTATATTCAATAATAAATTAAATAACAATTTAACTGGCAGTTTATATGCAATAATAAATTAAATAACCATTTATTTCAATAAATTCATTTTAACTTAGATGATGGTTAAAAATATGCCAAACAGTCATAAATAAAATTCTAATCACAGCATAAATCAATTTAACAAACATAAGAAATTTTAGAAGTTGTGAGTGAGTTGAAACACTCACCTTTTGAATTTAAATTGAATTTAAATCCAATTTAAATCCAAAAATTGAACAGTCTCAAAATTCGTCCAAACTAGACTCAAAATGTCCAGAATTCTATTACGAACCTAGCGGAGAAAACCGCGCGTGAATTGGACCTCGTATGCAATAGTTATATCGATTAAACGAGTTGAAAATCAAAATTGAATTACAATAAATATAACAGGCTATTACTAATAGTTGTCCACGTCACCCTCCCTGTTCAATGCAGCCGAAACCTAACCTGCCAGATAACGCACGCGAGATTCCACAAGCCGCCACCCACGCAACGCCTCTGACCACTGAGCTCGTCGCTACGGCCACCTGACCTCGTTGCCACTTCCCTCCATCGCTGCGACCCCCCTACGTACCCACTTCGTCGACTCCATGACCAGTTGAGACAGCCGCCGCCACTAAAGCAAAACCCTAGGCGAATTTATCGAGGCGATCTAGCCGTTAACCCATCACAAAACCCACATGGATGCGATCCCCTCGGCTCTCTCCCCAATACCGCAACTCCGATTCGTCGATCACCCGCAGATGATTTCGATGCAATGGATGGCCAAAAAATCTCCGATGATTACTGATCAAATGAAGAATCAATACGAAAAATGAATCACAGATTCTACTTGCGCTCGTCGAGAGCTTCAAATCCACATAAAATTTGATATAGTTTGTAGAGATTGAAATTTTTGCTTTGAATTTTGTTTGAAATTGCAATTGGATTTTTTTGTTTTTTATGCCATTGGGATGGGAAGGAGCAACTGTAATTATACGTACAGAAATGAGGAATAAGAAATGAATTAAGGTTTATAACAGGGTATATATGCGTAGGTCAGAATAGAAATGAATGGACACGGTAGGTTTGGACCGTTGAACGATCAATGGCCCGAAAAACCCGTTCTGATTCCGAAATGAAATTGGGTCAACCCATATATCAAAATAGATGTTTTTAAATATTTTAAACGGAATGGAACAGGTTTCAAGTTCAAATTCTATCGTATGAAGAAGTTATGCTAAAATCAAGTTGTTTCAAATTGATTTCAATTAAATTGATTTCTAGGCATTTCGAGCCCGTACGATCAAATGACAAGTCCGATCGATGCGAAACTTGAAATCCTACAATAATTCACCCTTACGGATCCGATGAAACTGGTTTCGTCAAAATCCGAGTTAGTCGCTAAAATGGCTATGTTCCAGTTAATTAAATAAATTAGTAGTAAATTAATTGAATCACCATTAAATCCAAATTCTATAATTCATAAATTTTATTATCTTGGATTACTTTAGTAATTTATAACCCTTTATAACCAATTTCCATATCGATTTAAAGTTAAACAATTCACAACTGCAGTGTTTAACTTTTAATTTTTAATAAATTCATTAATTATCCATTACAATTCAAATAAATCCATTTATTTGAATCATGCTATTCAATAAGTTATTGTCAATTGGATGAAATTTATATTGGTTCATGCTTTATTACATTAATATCCTCAAATTCTATCTTAATTTGTATTAACGTAATAATTAAATATTAAATTTCATTTAATTTCAGTTAATCCAATTTATTAAATTTAAATTAATATAACTCGATTCCCATTCTTTTTGTTCAATCAGCCATTATCCTATTCATACTTTATTATCAACCAACAATTATTATAATTTATTATCTAATATTTTTTTCTTCAAATTACAACTTATTACGTATTAATTCGCCAATTAGTATAACTTTGAATTTAATTCCCAATTTATTAATTACAATCATTTATAATCTTACAAATGGTTCAATTAATTGAGTTTGCACCAAATTAGTTATTTATTAACTTGTACTAACATTATTACCTTTATTTTAGTGATTTCATTATTAAATTACCGATTTGTTTATTTTCTTTTCGAGTTAAATTACTAAAACTTATTAAATTAACTAAATTTAATTATCGAAAATTACGGATCGTTACACAAACTTTAGTCACAATATGTGTGTGTGTGTGTGTGTGTGTATATATATATGCAATGATATTGACTTGTTCAACATAACCAACTTGTCTTAATCAACGCGTCTCTTATTCTATTGAGCTTCCCTTTCTACTACTGGGTTGATAGTGTACTCATGTGCACATTAATATGTATTTGCACCTGATACTGCAATACTCTAACTTGAATTATAAGATATCGACAAATATTATCAATCCTATTATATATAGCTTCCCTTGCCTAAATGTTTTCTATGAATAACAAAAAAGACAAATGTGTATACTGGACAGCGGACTCAGAAATATACGAAAAATGAATTTAAGCGAAGCAATATTGGTCCATTAGGTTTGATGTACTCATTGAAACTTTCATATATTGAGAATTAAACTAATTATATCAAACTTAAACAAAATGGCATGCTCTAAAAAATTCAGTTAAATCGGTACAAAATGAAGAAGTTTTATCAGACAAATAAAATTAACATCTATTTTTAGATAAATGTTGCTAGAAATTTAAAAAGTGCAAATAACAAAAATGGATTTTGCCTACACCATCCTAGATTGAAGCTCAACTAAAAATGTGCGCTAGAATTCTGAATCAAATATGGTTTAGATTGATGTTGTAAATAAGTCATATTGGTTCACTGAAGAAAAAAATTCTAGGACAAAAATACAATACAAAATGTATCATTTATACGGTGCATTTACAAAGAATGGTAACGAGGCATCTGAACGGGAAATTTGAATGGTGTATTTGAATAGGGAAGTTGATTGAACGAAGAATGCATTTGGCTGCAAACAGGGTATTTGAGCTAGGGATGACAATAGGGCAGGTATTTTTATGCCCCAGACCCGCCCCGTGTTTTTTTAACTCTACCCTAAACCCGTCCCTTAGGCCCGATGCGGGTCTGAATTTTTGCTCCATACCCGGAACCCATACGGATCAAGGTTGACCAGCCTCATCCCAAAACCCGGTGAGGGTTTACATTTTCATTCAAAAGCATGTATTAATGTACATACATATATTTACTTTATTTGTAAGGAATATCTGTCACTAAATGATACAATAAATATAGATATCAATATATTTACAATGATAAGTAAGATAATAAAAATAAAGTGTATGATAACGGTTCAAGAAAAACATGCATATGTTATTATGTAATTATTAGTGATGCAACTTAATATCATATTATTCCCTAGCCTATCTCGGGTTTTTTTAAACTTTACACCAGACCCGTCCCGTAAATCCGATGCATGTTTGAATTTTCATCCCGTAACCGAAACCCCATACAGATCAGGGTAGACCCGCCCCGTCCTAAAATCTGGTGAGGCTTTACGTTTCATTCAAAATTATGTATTAATGTACATATATTTATTTATTTAGTTTGTAATGAAGGATTGTCACTAAATGATATAATAAATATAGATATCAATGTGTTTACAATGAGAAGTAAGATAATAAAAATAAAGTGTGCGATAATGGCTTAAGAAAAACATGCATACGTTAATTTGTAATTATTAATGATGCAACTTAATATCATAAAAACATATAAATTATTAAATGTAACATTAGAATCTCCACGTTATAACAGCTTATGTATAAAAGAGTTAACAAATTATCGTTATAGTGATAAATTGATTTTATCAGATCTCAGTAGCACGAGTCAAATTAAGGAAGGTAAATTTCTACCGCATTCATAATCTTGTGAATGAATTGTTTCCCTGGTTCCGCATTCATAATATTTTCTATTTCTAACCAGAATTTCGTTTTTCATGCAAAAAAGAGTAATAAAAAACAAAGAGGGTAAGTTGCTAACTCAATCTCCTTTCCAGTTACATATTGTCAGTAAGTGTTACATATTTACCAATAAGCGCTTCTAGCATGTATAGGTGAATGATAGCAATACATTATACATAATAGTCTGCAACAAAGGACAAAGAAATTAAATACAATTAGATAACATAGAAATGTATCAACAAAAAACTCTTACCAAATCATATCGCATTATTCAAGCATCATTGTCATAGTGGTTAGACGCTCTGGCTTTGTTGCATGAGGTCACATGTTGGAAAACTAGGTAGCATGTGATTCAAAGCACTTGACATATGTTTAGTTGTAGTATATTATATACTACTTAAGTCTTGTAGTCTAACTTTGCACGACCATATCATTGATATTTTCCCTCAAAAATCATAACAACCATAACTTTATCATATTAGAGTACGATACTGAATTACCTAATTATTGCCACATTAGCAAGAATTTCATTATACTTTTACGAGGCTACTATTATTTTGGATAATGATTTTGTAAAATTTATTGCATATGAAAATTGCAAAAGAGGCCACCATTTACATAAGAAAAGAAAGTTTAGATTGAAACTAATAATCCATGTGGTATATCATCAATAAGATATAAAAGTAATAATATAAATGTTCTCTTTGTGAAATCATAACTTCGGCATGTAGAACAAATCATAATTTAAAGATACAAAAATACATTGATCTATTTGTCTAAACGTATAAATAATAATGCATAACAAAAATTTCAAAAAGATATATTATGCATAATTATAGATAATAACAATTGATGCATAACAAAAAAAAATTAACGATCAAAATGATACGCCTCGTATTAACCCATTTCATTCATATTTACTCTAGCACATTGATACATAATAACTTTATTCAACGAAAACATAGCGTACATATATGTAATGTGATACAACATTCATTTCTATTTTTTTACATTCCATGGTTGTTTTTTCGAACATATAAAGCAGGATAAATTGTACTTGTTCAACACGGGATAAATCATAACCAAGACATGAAATGAATATATGGATAAACTCAATTTAGTAATACGACATAAATTTGCTTAACCTTATTCCTTTGAGTCGTGCAACAAATAATTTGTGTATCTATAGTTTCATTCATACTATGTATATTATTTTCTACTTTAGATATGGAAATGTCTCGACGATACCATGTAAAGCAAGTTAGCACAAATACATATATAAACCAATATAGCACCAAGAAAATATTGATGAGAAATACAAAAGGTAATCAAATCAAGTAAATTTCCATATTTAAGATAGGAAAAACAATAATAAATGGATATAATGAAATACAAAAGAAACTCTAAATCTTATTTTGGTTTCAACTTTGCCTTGACCAGGTAATCATGAAGATATGATAGTAAATGGAATACAAATTAGAATGTGTGTGTGCCAAAGAGCTCCACCTCGATTATAAGAAATGATGGTATATGTAAAAGATACTTGTACCATGTCATCTTAGAATTATAGAAAATAAAAAACCGAGCATGTAAATAACACCTACAAACTGTTGGCCTTTTTTGAAGCTTTTTAAAAAAGGGAAAAGGTAGTATTAAGACATGAATATTCCTAACTGTATTCTAAACCGTGTAAAACGAATAAATTATGTCTCCATAGTTTCATGCAAAGTATATTTTTTCTGCTTTAAACATGGATGTCTCCATAGTAGTATAAAAAGCAAGTTATAAAAAATACATGTATAAATGAATATAGCAATAAGAAAGTATTGATGAAAAATACGAATAGTGATCAAATCAAGAAAATTTCCACATTTAAAGTAGAAATAATAATAATAATCAATGCATGTGATGAAGTAATAAGGAAACTATATATTTTATTTTATTTTTATTTAGCATCCATCGGGATTCATGAATATTGATAATAAATGGAATACAAAGTGGAATATATGTATTTATGTATGTATGTGTACATTATATGCGCACGCGAGGGCTATGTTGTAATAAGCACTAAGCGAGGCAAGGCGATAAAAGTCTCGCTTCGCTTAAAGTCGCTTAAGTGGCTTAAGTGTCATTTAAACGCTGCTTAATTTTTTAGCATACTACACCCATACCTATATAAATATATTATAAAGAGATTATATTAAATATATTGTATGTGAACAAGTGTACTTTATGTGTCTACGTCTAAAGTCATCACAAAGAACTGAAGTTTAACTTTGAAGTCAACTTTTTAATTCATAGGATTCAGAAGTTGGATTTAACTTTCGCTATTCGTTAAAATTTAGCATACTCGAATTGAGTACAAACAATGCACATTTGTTAAATAAAATAATCATATCTTAATGCATACCATCCATCGGTCCATATCATAGAAAATGAGAATTTTTTTTAGAAACGTGATTTTTTTTTACTATAATCTCAATTCGTTTTATTTTAAAAATAATAATTTTTTTGCTAAGTATGGCTTAAGCATTACTTAAATTTAAGCAAAGTGCATATAGGCACCATTCAAGCGTGCTTAAGCGCTCGTCGCTTAATCGTTCTTCTTTTTCAAAAGATGAAGTGTTGTGCATGCATTAAGTGCTTATGTTTTTCATAACATAGTGTTTATATGTATGTATATATATGTAAAAGAGTGTGTCAAAGAGCTCCATGCTCGTTGTTAGGAACAGTAGCATATGCATGCATGTGTAAGAGCAAAACTGCAACATGTTTTCTTAGAATATTACAAGTGAAAATATAAGCATGAAAATAATATGTCCAAACTATTGACATAGTTTGAAGCTTAAAAAATACGTGCAGGGAAGTAATCTAGGCTTCAACGATAAAGGGTAAGTTGTGGATATTGCTATGAACTCAATAAAAGAAAATATCTACTTCATATGTCAAGTTTTAATACTAAAATATCCTTTGCAATAAAGACAAAGGATGAACCCTATAATTTAGGATGAAAATTAAGTAAAGAGAGATCAAACATTTATACATGCACCTGTTATTTCCATAAGAACCAAGATCATGGAAATAGTAAAGGTACAGGAATTATTTATATTGTTTAAAAGATAAAAGAAGAAAAAACATCACGCTTTTTTTTAAAATTTTAGGTAAAATCTTTTTTTTAACTCTTAAATAAACATTTACCTTTATACATGCACAAGTCATAATATTAACTTTATATAAACATCAAGATTTTACATGGTAGAATATTCAAGTTGATGATCGATTACATTATGTGCTTGAATAATCGATCGAACCATTAAATTGTGAATTTGAAACCAAAAGAAAAATAATAATGCAATTTTTCTATGAACGGATATTTCGTATAAGTATTCAAGTGTAGATTACAAAAAATATTTTTTAGATCCACGAAAAGCGAAGTCTTTTTAATCTAAACATTTCATTTTATTGTATTTAGTAAGAACTTGCATGTTGAATATACTTGAAGTATATAATATTCTATTGTTAAAACCCCAAGAATAATTTAATATGCATATCCTCAACATAAAAAATGTACTCTTCTATATCTAATTGAAAGGTTCTATTAAATTGCTTAGTAAGGTTCTCTCATTCTTCTTTAGAAACGTTTTCTGTAAAATAGTGGGGTGTGATTCTCAAATGAAATATGAGCTGAAAGAACCATTAGTGGAATGCACTGAACATCGAAAGGCAAACTATATTCATACATTGTAAATTGCTATAAATACGCTGAAAATTTGCTAAAAACATAAATATGTGTTTTACATAAATATACACCATACATTACAAAATTACCCTCATTTTGGATTAATACAAACACTTATGTCATTTCATTAATACTCTCTCTCTTATGCATTAATCAAGCAAGGTTCATGAATTCCCTAAACACAATTTTGCAAACTTCAAATTTGAAATTCAAATACTTTAAATGAAATTTAAATTTGCCTAATTACTTATATATAAAAACCTAAATTTAACTTTGAATGCTACAGTGTTATCTGCTTAAATTTTGAAGTTAATTAAAACTTGATTTAATTTAAGTAAAAAATAGAGAATAATTTAGTATTATGAATCATATGAATTTTGGTACTGAATTTTAAAATTGAAATTTAGTGTTTAATTTGAAGTGAAAAATGTTAACATTAACTACCAATGAATATAGTTTAGAACTATATGGATAGTATCTGATACCTAAAAAGAATTAAGATTTAATTCAACTAATGATGTATATAAATTTTAGTTACTTGTGAAAGGAATTATGTTTATACAAAGAATTTTTTTATTCTTTAATATTGAATTTTATTTGTTTGTAAAGTAATGGTGTTTTTGTCTAAAATTTTATTAAAAATTGTAGCGTAGGTAAAGGAATTCATGATGTATGAACTGAATTTACTATATAAAAAACAATCTCTAAAACATACATCAACCTTGATTAACGAATAACTGGAAAATTCATCTATTGAGAAGGAATTTTGTTTGCGGATTAATTCCATTAAAAGGAAACTGCATACGAAAATGTTTTTTTAATAAAGAAAAGTTAAAAGCTAAAAAGATATAGATTTAACATAACCAAAAATAGGTAACATATTAGTTAGGAAAATTTTCAATTTAGCCCTATTTTACAAACTTATTACGCAAATAGCCATGTTTTAAAACAATTTACAAACGTAGCCCTGTTTTGACCAACTAAGCGCTAAGTTGGTCAGAACGTACTGACACAATCTCAAATTGCACCGCTTAAAACCTTTTTTTTGAATCTATAATTAACGCTCTTGCAAATAGCGCCAGTTTAATTGGGGCAAAAAAACAATAATATTTAGGCGGCATTTGAAATTGCCCCCGTTGGCTCAATTTCAAATGTCGCATTTGCATGTATAAAACATCAGCATCCCCCTTCTTCCTCCTTACATTTCCAACTCTTCCAAAAACAAAAATAGGAAACCCACTCCCTGTTTTTTCTTAAATTAAAAAATCAATCGATATTTCATTTAAAAACAAGTGTTATTTTGGATCTACTTCAAGAATAACAACATCTTCTTCATTTGGATCATTAATGGTACGATTTTGCAAACCTTAGTTTTTTTTATTTGTATGTTTCACTTTATAATGATAATTCCATTATCGAACTAAAATGACTCCTAATTTTATTACAACTATATGCTGTTATGATGGCGAGTCGGTTATTGATGATCAAATGTGTGGAAAATAATCGGTGAATCTACAAGCCGACAAAAGTTCGCAAAGGATCTAACTTCGAGCAAATAAAAGCGTCGGTATACAAAGCAACCAAGATCAAATCGAAGATTTTGATATTGATTTACTTTGCAATTGGCCAAAAGATTTTGAATCTAAAGCAATTAAAATTGTAGATGACGACGACGTAAAGTTAATGTTCTCCGCCATCTCTAAATCCATAGAGTTGTTTGTTGTGAGAAATAGAAAGTTGTTGGTAGAACAAACCGTAGTCGCATCTGTAGTAGCACCTGTAACCATCTATCTTTCGCAAACAATTTCATCTCCTAGTTACAATGATCCTCCTATGAACATACCGCAATTCGGACGGCAACAAATGTTGTTAGATTATCCTCCTTTTATGAATTTTCGACAAAATTTATAATTTAGCTATCCATATCCGACGCAGGATGGTTGTAACGACCCGTAAATTTCGATAATTAAATTCATTAATTTAATAAGATTTTGTAATTAAATTTAGTAGAAAAAATAAACTTTATAAATTATAATGAAGCGAATATTAAAAATGAAATGTAGCAATGGTAATTAAAATTAATTATTGACAAATGGAGTGAAATCCCAATAAGGAAATAGTGTAAATTGTTGCACTTGGGTATAAAATTGAAAATAAGTAAATAAAGGTAAGCATTGAATTAACCAATGAAATAATATATTGATTAATAGTAACTGAATGTAAATTAAGGTAATAATGTTAATGCAAGATGATAAATAACTAATTTAGTGCAATCCCAATTAATTTAAACAATTATAAGGTTATAATTGATTGTAATTAGTAAATTGGAAAATAAATTCAAAGTTATATTAATTGAGGAAACAATACGTAATAAATTGTAATTTGATAGAATCAATGCTAGATAAGTAATTTTAATAATTGTTGGTTGATAATAAGTATGAATGAGATTAAATTAGGCAAATAGTGATAACTATTAATTGTTTACCCATTTATTTCATTTATTGGATTAGATCTAAATCCATCGCAATTAAACGTAAGTAAAAATTACTTTAATATAAATTTAGTTGATGACTGTAAAAATATTAGGGTAATTGGATATATACTAATGTTAATTTTATCCATAAGATGGTGATTGATTGAATAAAGATACTGAATGCAAATTGTGTTAATTTAATAGAAATTAAAAATATAATTTAATTGAATTTACTTAAATTGAAAGTAAACACTATAAATTTTTCGATATATCCTTATTTGATTGATATGGAAATTTTGGTTAATGAATTAGAAGTTTATTCGTAAGCAGAAATGATAGAAATGGTGAATAATTAAATTTGGATTGAAGAAGTGATTAATTAATTTAATATTTAATTAACTGGAAAATAGCCATTTTGGTCATTGACTCGGATTTTGACGAAACCAGTTACATTGGATCAATAACAGTGAATCATTGTAGGATTTCAAGTTTCGTAGCGATCGGGCTAGTCGTTTGATCATACGTGCTTGAAACACATAAAAATAAATTAAATTGAAATCAATTTAAAATAACTTGATTTTAGCATAACTTCTTCATACGATGGAATTTGGACCTAAAATCTGTTCCATTGCGTTTAAAATATTTAAAAACATTTATTTTAATATATGGGTTGACCCATTTTTGTTCCGGAGTCGAAACGGGCTTTTCGGGTCGTTATCGTTTAAATTTTCCAAACCAATCAAGCACATTTGTTTCTATTGTGTTCTGCCTATATATATATATCATAAACCCTAGCACCTTTCTATTTCTCATTTCTATACGTACAGGAATTTCTGTTACTCCTCTTTTCCAATGACAGACAAACCCTAAAATTCACAACTCAGTTTCAATACAAAATTCAACCTCAAAAATTCTAACTCCTCAATACATATCAAATTTTATATCGATCTGAAGCTCTCAACAAGCGTATCTCAGATTTGAAATTTGTTTTCCGATTTGAAGCTCTGTTTGTTCCAAAATTGATGATCAATTCTCGGCCGATAAATTCGTCACGGTCGACTGCAACCGATTGGCAAAACAATAGTACCGGATTGTGGAGAGAGGCATGCGTAGTTCATCAGCGTTAGTGGTTTGCCGATCCAACGATTGGATCGACGGTAAAAATTAGATTAGGGTTCAACAAACCCTAAACGATGGCGGAGGCGACGTTGCTTCGGGGAGACCGGGTGGTGCTGGAGGGTGTGGCTAGGCTAGGTGGTGGGATTGGTAGTGGCCGACGACTATCTGAAGGCCGCAGTAGTGAGCACGAAGCGGTCAACGATGGCATGTCGGATTCGATTTCGAACTACGCGTGTGAGCTACAGGGAGGATAATGGTCTGTGCATGCTGATGTGGCTAGAGCTGAGTGGAGGTGATTCCTTTTCTTCTATTTTATTTAAATTTTAAGTTCTAGTGTTCTAATCGACATAAATTTTGCATACGAGGTCTGATTTACGCGCGGTTTGTTCCGTTGGAATCGCAATAAAATTTATGACGTTTTGACGCTGGTTTGGACGGATTCCGAGACTATTCAAATTTTTGGTTTAAATTGGATTTAAATTCAAAAGGTGAGTGTTTTAACCCACTCACAACTTCTAAAATTTCTTATGTTTGTTAAATTGATATATGTTGTGATCAGAAATTTATTTATGACTATTTGACATATTCGAAATCATCATCTTATTTTATTTGAATTTAATTGGATAAATAGTTATTTAATTTATTATTGAATATAAACTAGCAGTAAATACCTATTGTTATTATCTGTTCTATATTGATGTTATTGATTGAATTGGATGATGATTGTGATAAATGTTTGATGATTGATATTGGATGAATGGATATTGTATTCTGTATTGTTGTAAAATGCAAGTTGTTATGGATTTTTATTTCACTCAGGATTGCGGTATGAAATGATATATAACCATATTTATATTTTAAATTACGGATTGAAATGACAAATATCCGTATTACTTGACCATAGGGCAGAAAATTTTATACAAACACCGTGGCTTATCGATAAAAATATATTGAAATGATTTATATGGTTTTGCAAAGAAATATATGGTATTAGATAAATATTGACTTTAGATATTATATTAATGTTATTAATCCTTGATTTTAAGCTATGTATAGTTTGTTTTAATATAGAATAAGCTTAATAATAAGTTTGATATTAATTGAAGATAATATGGTTAAATATTTATATTTTATTTTAATATAGAGTTATAATGATTTAAATAAATTATGGTGGGAAGATAAATGTGAGGTTTATTTGAAATGGAATTTATTTTAGAATTAAAATCAAATAAGTTTGATGTGGATTTTATTAAATTTGAAATTTTAGAAGGTATGATGTTTATAACTTGGTTTTGGTTAAAGGTGAATTTAATGAATATTTCAAGTATAAATAAATTGAAGCGAATATTTTGTTGTTTGAAATTTGAGTTTTATTTAAATGATAATGGATTTATTATGTAAAATATTTCAAAACTAAATAATGGAAAATTGGATTGCTGAATCGTAATTTCCAAACTTAGTTTTGAAATTGTTGAATACTTAAAGTTGAAATATATTGAATTTGAAATGGTTTATTTTGTGGATCGAATCTGTTTTGAAATCGATATAATTTGGAATAATTTATTTGGAAACTGAATTGAATTGAAGTTTATGATTTGGGAATTGATTTGGGAAAATTGAAGAAGCTATTTTATTTTATAAAGTATTTTAATGTTTAAACCATTTAAGCGGTGGAAGCTATGTTTCAAAGTTATGAGTTTCAAGACATTATAATTTGAAAGTGTTATATTCAAGTGTTTTGATTTCGAAAGTTATAACTTTGAAAGTGTTATGATTTTAGAAAAGGATGTATTTGAAATGAAAATGATATCGTATTGATTTGGTTTTGAAAATGGCAATGATATTTGGTTTTAAAAGTATAAATTATTTTGAAATGACTGCGGTGTTATAATAACGTTTGATTGTTATAGAGACCAGGATCGGAAGTTGTCATACTCTCTGCCAACTCTGAAAACCACTTTAACAACCGTGTACGCGGTGGAGATTCCAAAATGAAGTAGGATGGTGGCGGCGTTTCCTTTGAGGTATATACGTGGACCCAATTCCCGTGAGTTGGCATAAGATGTCTAAAACAAGAGCGATTCTCGAGCCAAGGAGGTAGCCCCTCTCATCGGACACACTCCTTCGATATTATATTCTTACTTTGGATTGTTTGGTGGCCACTTTTGATTTTTGATTTTGGGGGTATGGCTCGAGGTGGGCGGTAGTAGTTGTTACGCGTTACCACCAGCCCAGATGCATAATTGGTATATCTACCCTGGCATTGCCTTGTGTGTCGTGTCACCTACCATAGCGCGCCTTGTACGAGTTTGATTTGTGTCGTACCTATGGAGTATCCTCTGGTAGCCTCCCGATCATGAGGTATTACGGTACTGTATAGACTATTGGCACTATTACGTGTTAAGGGCTATATGGGTAACCCCTTAGCGCTATTTAAAAGTAAGTTTATTTTACTATTAGACACTATTGTAATAGTGAAATATTATTACATAGTAAATAGTTAAACGGATCCTTAGGAGATGTGAATCCTGAGCATCCCTTAAGTTATTGCACTCACGTTAGACACTGGATAGGAGATGTCAAATCCAGTAAACATCTCTGACGCCGTTCCACTCATATTATTTACCGTTGTTTAAACTTACATAAGATCATTTAGTACTGACTCAAGTGTTTTGTCTTTTCAATTCGCTCGGGTTAGTATGAGCATTTTAGGATTTGAAGACCTTATTTCTGGAGGACGAAGACTATATTACTATTATTATTTATATTATTCCACTACATTCATACTGTTCCGCTGCATTGTTAATTATTATTTATATTATTCCACTACTATGATTCTATATTGTATAAGTATAATCAAATGTTTTGTAAAACAGCTTCATGAACTGTTATTTGATTATTATATTTTGTCATTCCGCTGCAAGATTTTGTTTTGTTTTTTCTTCCTCTGCTTTTTCTTATTCACCCCAATAACAATCCCTTTTTTTGTATGGTTTGAGTCCGACGTATGTGGTTTATCGTCGATTTAAAACGTACAAAAAGACAGGATGTTACATTTGGTATCAGAGCTTTGGTTTTGCAATAAACCTTAGCTTTATGGGGTCTGACTCCTTACTAATAGGGTAGCGATACCCTATGATGAGTCGCTGGGTGTATATATATGAGAGAGCGTATTTGTTAGTGTTATAAAAAGGTTTTGATATAGTGTTAATTTATTCTGTTTTGTATTTATAAATTCTGGTTGGTGCATAGGATGTTATGACATCAATAGGGATTTCTAGACATTTAATAGGACAGACCGACACAATATCTGTTTTGAATATAGGTGAATGAAATAATTTTGCCTATTATATTTTCTATATATATAAAAAATAATTTTTTTATAAATAATATATGTTTGGTTGCAATATATTGGTTGTTAGGTAATGAAATTTATAAATAATAGTTGAAATGAGATTGAAAATAAAATAAATGAAAATTGGAAATTTAGAACTTAAGTCCCGGGGTTTTGAAAATTTCTTTCAAATGATTTTGGAATATAATAATATTGTTATAAGTATTTTCTGATATAAATATTTCAATATAATTTGAAAGAATTGTTTTAAAGAAACTTTGGAAAGAAATAAGTCATATACTTCCCCCTATGTCGTTGGAAAATAATTTCGGTGATGAGTGCACGCATCAGCGACATTCATTTTCGAGTTTCTAAGTGGGAAGGCCACTGTAGTAGTTTTACTGCAGATTTATTTTGATAAACAAATATAAATTTCAAATTGTTTTAAATATAATTGGATATATAAGTTGCAAGTATATACATTTATCTATTATTTTAAAATGATTTGAAATTAAACCCGGTATTTAGTTCTTAAGTTTCCGTTAATCAAAAGTTTCAATTATTGTAGTGAAATGGGTTGTAACTAATTAATAATTGGAACCTTTAATTAAAATAAGAGATTAAATGCTAGGTTATAAATGAAATTTCAAGAAAGTTGGAATTGTAATCTATAAAACAAATGATATGATTATTGAACATTAAATTAAGTAAAAGAAATGAGAAAAACTTGTATTACTTTCAATTACATTCTTAAAGCATATATATAACGTACCAAAGGATTTAAAAGTTGAAATGTCTAATAAGAAAATGTAATTGAAACTGTACGAGTAAATTTATGTAATGAAAGTGTTCAATAAATTTCTTTTATTAGTAGGAATTGATTTGCCAAGTAACTGAACTGAATAGGAATACTATGGATAAATGAATAAACGAAATTTATAAATGAATGAATGTAATGCAATAAAATGAAAATTTGCAAGAAATAAAAGTAAATTAAAAAGATAAAACATTATATGAAAGAAAGGAAATCAAACAAAAAATGTTATGAAATGAATTTATTCAGAATGAACTTGATCTATTGTTTGGAATTGTTGTTTGTTTGGTTTAAGGTTGTTTGGGCAAGGATACTTTAAAATTGTTTGGATGTTTGAATAATCTATTAGTTTCATCTAAGACTATTGAGTAAAGGGTGCACTTAGTAGTTTATTTTTCATTCTGTACAAATTAAAGTTTAAACCCGGACAACTATTTGTTTGTTTTCTATGCATGTATGGATGGTTGATTTTGATGGCATTATATGATGGTTGTGTGTTGTGATTTCAAGTGATTATTATTGATTTTTTGTTAGTGATTGACACAACTTTAAATATTTCATTTTATATAATTGTTAACCTTTTGGGATTATATAAGTGAAATACAGGTTATGGAAGCAATTTCTACTGCTTTTGATTTCATAAATAAGCGTTAATTGCCCGACAAATAGGTACGTTCTCGGATTTCGGTTTTATAGCGTTATTATATTGATTTTCCCATTGTTGGGATATATTATTTTGTGAGATATATTGTTATCTTTGATATTATATTTTCTTCCGAGCCTCTTCGTATAAAGGAGACTCTGCCAAAAAAATTCGTAAATTTTGGACTTAGAAAAAATTTGAAAAATGTTTTCCAAACTTTATTAATTTGAGTATAAAAAGATTTAATGTTTATAAATTGGTATACTTTATTTAAACTAATTAATTTTGTAAATTTATTTGTTTATAAAGTTAATATTTTTAAACAAGATGTACTGTTTACTTAATTCTTTCTTTTCCCTTCTTTTTCCTTTTCGAGGACGAAAAGTTTTGAGTAGGGGAGAGTGTAACGACCCATAAATTTCGATAATTAAATTGGTTAATTTAGTAAGATTTTGTAATTAAATTTAATAGAAAAAACTTTATAAATTATAATGAAGCGAATGTTAAAAATGAAATGTAGCAATGGTAATTAAAATTAATTATTGACAGTTGGAGTGCAATCCCAATAAGGAAATAGTGTAAATTGTTGCACTTGGGTATAAAATTGAAAATAAGTAAATAAAGGTAAGCATTGAATTAACCAATGAAATAATATATTGATTAATAGTAACTGAATGTAAATTAAGGCAATAATGTTAATGTAAGATGATAAATAACTAATTTAGTGCAATTATTGTAAGGTTATAACTGATTATAATTAGTAAATTGGAAAATAAATTCAAAGTTATATTAATTGAGGAAATAATATGTAATAAATTGTAATTTGATAGAATCAATGCTAAACAAGTAATTTTAATAATGGTTGGTTGATAATAAAGTAAGAATGGGATTAAATTAGGCAAATAGTGATAACTATTAATTGTTTACCCATTTATTTAATTTATTGAATTAAATCTAAATCCATCGCAATTAAACGTAAGTAAAAACTACGTTAATATGAATTTAGTTGATGACTGTAAAAATGTTAGGGTAATTGGATATATACTAATGTTAAATTTATCTAATAGATGACGATTGATTTAATAAAGAGACTGAATACAAATTGTATTAATTTAATTAAAATTAAAAATATAATTTATTTGAATTTACTTAAATTGAAAGCAAACACTATAAATTTTGCAATAAATCCTTATTTAATTGATATGGAAATTTTGATTAATTAATTAAAAGTTAATTCGTAATCAGAAATGATAGAAATGGTGAATAATTAAATTTGGATTGAAGAAGTGATTATTAATTTAATATTTAACTATTTAATTAACTGGAAAATAGCCATTTTGGCCATTGACTCGGATTTCGATGAAACCAGTTTCATCGGATCCGTAACAGTGAACTATTGTAGGATTTCAAGTTTTGTAATGATCGGGCTTGTCATTTGATCGTACGGACTTGAAACGCCTAAAGATAAATTAAATTGAAATCAATTGAAATCATTTTGAAATAACTTGATTTTAGCATAACTTCTTCATACGATGGAATTTGGACTTGAAAACTATTCCATCGCGTTTAAAATATTTAAAAACATCTATTTTGATATATGGGTTCATCCATTTTTGTTCTAGAGTCGAAACGGGCTTCTCGGGTCGTTGTCGTTCAAATTTTCCAAACCAATCAAGCTCATTTGTTTCTATTATATTCCGCCTATATATATATATATATCATTATAAACCCTAGCATCCTTTCTATTTTTCATTTCTGTACGTACAAGAATTTCTGTTACTCCTCTTTCTCAATGGCAGACAAACCCTAAAATTCACAACCTAGTTTCAATACAAAATTCAACCTCAAAAATTCAAACTCCTCAATACATATCAAATTTTATATCCATCTGAAGTTCTTGACGAGCGCATCTCAGATTTGAAATTCATTTTTCGGTTTGAAGCTCTGTTTTTCCGAAAATTGATGATCAATTCTCGGCCATTAAATTCGTCGCGATCGACTGCAACCGATCGACGAAACAATAATACCGGATTGTGGAGAGAGGCATGCGTAGTTCATCGGCGTTAGTGGTTTGTCGACCCAATGGTCGTATCGACGGTGAAAATTCGATTAGGGTTCAGCAAACCCTAAACGATGGCGGTGGCGTCATTTCTTCGGGGAGGCCGGGTGGTGCTGGAGGGTGCGGCTTGGCTAGGTGGTGGGATTGGTAGTGGCCGGCGACTATCTAAAGGCCGCAGTAGTGTGCACGAGGTGGTCAATGTTGGCGTGTCGGACTCGATTTTGAACTGCGCGTGTGAGCTACAGGGGAGGATGATGGTCTGTGCGTTTTGACGTGGCAAGAGCTGAGTGGAGGTGATTCCTTTTCTTCTATTTTATTTAAATTTCAAATTCTAATGTTCTAATCAACATAAGTTTTACATACGAGGTCTGATTTACGCACGGTTTGTTCCATTGGAATCACAATAAAATTTCTAACGTTTTGATGCTACTTTGGACGGATTCCGAGACTGTTCAAATTTTGGGTTTAAATTGGATTTAAATTCAATTTAAATTCAAAAGGTAAGTGTTTTAACCCACTCCAAACTTCTAAAATTTCTTATGTTTGTTAAATTGATTTATGTTGTTTTTAGAAATTTATTTATGACTGTTTGGCATATTCTAAATCATCATCTCTATTTATTTGAATTTAACTGGATAAATAGTTATTTAATTTATTATTGAATATAAACTACCAGTAAATACCTGTTGTTATTATCTGTTCTATATTGATGTTATTGATTGAATTGGATGATGATTGTGATAAATGTTTGATGATTGATATTGGATGAATGGATGTTGTATTTTGTATTGTTATAAAATGCAAGTTGTCATGGATTTTTATTTCACTCGGGATTGCGGTTTGAAATGATATATAACCATATTTATATTATAAATTACGGATTGAAATGATAAATATCCGTATCACTTGACCATATGATAGAAAATTTTATACAGACACTGTGGTCTATATATAAAAATATTTTGAAATGATTTCTATGGTTTCGCAAAGAAATATATGGTTTTAGATAAATATTGACTTTAGATATTATATTAATGTTATTTTATCCTTGATTTTAAGCTATGTATAGTTTGTTTTAATATAGAATAAGCTTAATAATAAGTTTGATTTTAATTGAAGATAATATGGTTAAGTATTTAGATTTTATTTTAATATAGAGTTATAATGATTTTAAATAAATTAAGGTGAGAAGATAAATGTGAGGTTTATTTGAAATTGAATTTATTTAACTAAACTCAAATAAGATTGATGTGGAATTTATTAAATTTGAAATTTTAGAAGGTATGATGTTTATAACTTGATTTTGGTTTAAGGTGAGTTTAATGAATATTTCAAGTATAAATAAATTGAAGGGAATATTTAGTTATTTGAAATTTGAGTTTTATTTAAATGATAATGGATTTATTATGTAAAATATTTCAAAACTAAATAATAGAAAATTGGATTGTTGAATCGTAATTTCCAAACTTAGTTTTTAAATTATTGAATACTTAAAGTTGAAATATATTGAATTTGAAATGTTTTTTTTTTGTGTATCAAATCTGTTTTGAAATCGATATAATTTGGAATAATTTATTTGGAAACTGAATTGAATTGAAGTTTATGATTTGGGAAAATTGAAGAAGTTATTTTATTTTATAAAGTATTTTAATGTTTAAACCATTTAAGTGGTGGAAGTTATGTTTCAAAGTTATGAATTTCAACGCATTATAATTTGAAAGCGTTATATTCAAGTGTTTTGATTTCGAAAGTTATAACTTTGAAAGTGTTATAATTTTAGAAAAGAATATATTTGAAATGAAAATGATATCGTATTGATTTGGTTTTGGAAAGGGCAATGATACTTGGTTTTGAAAGTACAAATTATTTTGAAATGCCCGCGGTGTTATAATAACGTTTGGTTGTTAAAGAGATCAGGATCGAAAGTTGTCATACTCTCTGCCAAGTCCGAAAACCACTTTAACAACCGTGTACACAGTGGAGATTTATGAATGAAGTAGGATGGTGGCGGCGTTTCCTTTGAGGTATATACGTGGACCCAACTTCCGTGAGTTGGCATAAGGTGGCTAAAACATGTGCGATTCTCGGACCAAGGAGGTAGCCCCTCTTATCGGACACACACCTTCGATGTTATATTCTGACTTTGGATTATTTGGTAGCCACTTTTGATTTTTGATTTGGGGGTGTTGCTCGAGGTGGGTGGTAGTAGCTGCTACGCGTTACCACCAGCCCGGATGCGTAATTGGTATGTCTATCCTGGTATTGCTTTGTGTGTCGTGTCACCTACCCTAGCACGCCTTGTACGAGTTTGATTTGTGTCGTACCTATGGAGTATCCTCTGGTAGCCTCCCGATCAGGAGGTATTATGGTACTGTATAGACTATTGGCACTATTACCTGTTAAGGGCTATATGGGTAACCCTTTAATGCTATTTAAAAGTAAGTTTATTTTACTATTAGACACTATTATAATAGTGAAATATTACTACATAGTAAATAGCTTAACGGATCCTTAGGAGATGTGCATCCCGAACATCCCTTAAGTTATTGCACTCACGTTAGACACCGGATAGGACATGTCAAATCCTGTAAATATCTCTCACTCCATTCCACTCATATTATTTACCGTTGATTTAACTTACATAAGATCTTTTAGTTATGACTCGAGTGTTTTGTCTTTTCAATTAGCTCGGGTCAGTCTGAGCATTTCAAGATTTGAAGACCTTATTTCTAGAGGACGAAGACGAAGACTGTATTACTATTATTATTAATATTATTCCACTACATTCATATTGTTCCGCCGCATTGTTAATTATTATTTTCCGGTATGTGTAACCCTGATCCTTTATTGTATAAGTATATTCGAATGTTTTGTAAAATAGCTTCATGAACTGTTATTTGATTATTATATTTTGTCATTCCGCTACAAGATTCTATTTTCTTTTTTCTTCCTCTGCTTTTTCTTATTCACCCCAATAACAATATGTTTTTTTTGTATGCTTTGAGTCTGACTTGTGTGGTTTATCGTCGATTTAAAACGTACAAAAAGGCGGGATGTTACAATGGCATTGCACGCATGAGTCAAAGGTAATTCCCACCTGTTACTCTTCCTAAATGACATATTGTTCATCATGTTAAATTTGATATCAAATATTATTATCATGTTTAGTTATATTCTGCATCATCATCCGACGCAAAATAGTATTGGACCATCTACTACTCATAGGTCTTGTTAGATGCAGCACACTCCTTCCGAATTGTAATATGGACCAAAAGTAAGTTAAGTTTGACAATGATAATGAGTTGTGTTGTATATATAACTATATTTAAAATGTCATATTTTCATATTGTAGCTTACCGTCACAAGATACAGATGCACAATCGAACATGCAACCAAATGTATCCAATGACGATATGGATATAGATGAACATGTAGATGGACAGTTAAATGTTCCTGCTCTTGATAGCATGACTCTCGTATCTATATCGGAGAACGATACGACGTAGATCGACAACATGTAAGTAAACAATGATCCGATAAAGCATGATTTTGGAGGCGAAGACAATGCTAATGGTGATAGTGATGAACCTGAAATGGAGATACCGTTGGATGATGACTTGTGTAATATGCAAATGTTGGTTGGATCCATCATCGCAGACCTGTAATTCGTCGCAAACCTGCAATTCAACGAATAACTATTCTCATCGTCCTATGTTCAAAACGGTTTCAAAGTTAGTATGGTATTCGAGACCAAAGAAAAATTTCTACAACAACTTAGTGATGGTCAATTTTACAGGCAGTTTCTTTTAAGCGCTACAACAAAACTATCCTTTTACAACGCCATTTTACAACGAGCCATAAACAATCATTGTAATAGAAACCTTTTACAGCGGTTTTCTTAAGCCCATTGTAATAGGTGCAACTTTTCATCATCGAGTCCATCTATTACAACGTTATCAACTTGCTAATTGTAATATGATCCTATTATAACGGTTTCCGACCCGTTGTAATCATTTTCAGCTCTATTACAACAGTTTTGGCCCATTATATAATATAGTTCTATTACAACGGTTTTCGGTTCGTTGTAATATAGTCCTATTACAATGGTTTTCGGTACGCTGTACTAGATGCCTATTACAAAAAATTTATTCTTCCCGTTGTAGTAGATGTCAATTTTCAACCACTCTTATTTGTTGATAATTGTTACCTTCGATTATTTTAGGCGTCGTGGTATGATTTAATAAGGATAATTTTAGACCTTTAATTAATAAATAATTTATAATTACTATTTATTATCTATAATCAACAAATAATTTTTTATATTGCATAATTTATTATAGTTAGTTATTAATAATTAGTACTTACAATTAATATTTATTAATTATTAATAATTAATAAATTAATGAATATAATAATAATTAATATTAAATGTTACTATTAAATAACTAATATTTAATAACCAAAGTTTAATATTTAATATTTAATAAATTTACAATTTTAATATTCATTATATAGTAAGTTACTATAGCTTAATAATTAATAATTAATAATTATGGATTAATTTACTATTGTAATATATTTAGCAATTAATAATTGATGATTACTAATTACTATTACTATAATAATATATATAATAACAAGTATTTAATTATTAATATTCAATTATAATTAAAAAGTAATAGCTAACAACTAGTAATAATAATTAACAAATAAGAAGTAATTTTTATAACAAATGTATAAATAATTAATAAATAAGACTAATAATTAATAACTAATAATTAATAAGTAATTAATATTTAATAATTAAAAAGTAATATTAATTATTTAGTATTTAACATTTAATAATTATAGTTAATAATAATATTTAATATTTGAACAAATTTAAAGTTTTTAAATTTCCTACAACAAACATAGAAAAATTCGTAAAATTTAGAAATTCTTTTTAAAATTCATAATTAAAAAATAATGATTATTAATAAAATATTGAATTAATCTTAATTTCTACTACAAATAATGATTACTAATAAAATAATTTAAATATGATTTACAATATTTTTTAATAAATAATGATTTAATATAATTATCTATTAGTAATTAATAAATTATAATTATTAATTTATAATAATAACGTATAATAGTAATATACATAGTGATTTATAATTTATACAACATAAGTTTTGATGGTTAATAAGTTATAATTCATGAATAATGGAGTATTAGACATTTAGAAATGACTTCAGCTTTGCATCTTCATTCTCCCACTGTGTTCGGATGGCCAAATGTCTATTAACTAGAAAATAGCCGAACGAATTTTATAATAAAAATAACCACAAGCGCACGGCGTACTATTGAAGTACGTGGCGAGTACGGGTCGATCCGTAGGGAATTGTGATTTTAAAAATCTATTCGATCAAATTAAACCAAAGTTGAAGAGTGTGATTAGCTAGAAAAATGTCAAAAAGAAAGTGATAAAAATATGAGAGTTAAATGACAATTTAGAGATAATTCCGCTCTCTAGATCATATAGTTCAACAAATTATGAAATTATGATCTCTTTTTTTGGTCATAAATGAATTTAAATGATGTGTTTATCATAAGTATGGCTTATTTGTGCTATTAATTAGCTCAACATAAGCCATCAAACTATAACATAACCTTTAAACCACCTACTAACTCTAATGAAAATGACAACAAAGTTGAAAATGAAATCTATTTTAAGTATGGCCTATTAACTATTAATTAGAAATATAGACCATCAAATTTGAATTTCAATCATTTTCTTATGTCATAATCATATTTTAATGTATAGGCATTTGTGTTAGTGATTGTTTAAGCATAGCCTATTTGGTGTCAATAATATAGGCTATTAAACTTAAAACAAAAATAACAAATTAAACCACTTCAAGCATTACCATTAAGCACAAAAAGAGAGCTATAATTATCAAAATGTTGAAGTTACATGATTAGAGGCTTCATTATCCCTAAATTGAAGGGATTAGCCTCTTATATTTGTTATCAAAACAACAAATATAGCTTGCGACATGAAAGAAAAAGAAAAGGAAAAAGAGAGCAAAGTAAAGAAACAAAACTATTCTACTTGCATGAAAAATAAATCTACACTACTAACATGAAAGTAAATAAATAAAAGAAGCATGTAAAAGAAAGAGAGCACTAATTAACATTGCATAGAAAAATACACGAAGTAAAAATGGCTAAGTAGCCACGGAAAAGAGAAAGAGAACTTGTCTTTTATTTTGAGCCTAAACTAATGGAAAGGAAGAGGATGGTTACATGAAACATAAGGGTATATATACATGTGTTAAACCCTAATTCATATTTTTGGGGAATGCCCAAAATACTCTTGAGAAAATATGGAGGCCAAGTAATCATTAGCTTCTACTAATCATCATTTAAGTGTACATGAAGCCATTAATTCCATAAGCATGTGCATTAGCCTCTAATTTGTACATTAAGTTGTTGGGTAGGTGGGGCCCTCCATGTTATTTACTTTGAATTATTTTCATCTTCATTCTTTTGTATCTTCTTTGTGCATGCATATTCCTTCATGAAACACTCCTATTTGAGATCAGATTCCTACAAAAATATATATAAATTTCCAATTAATTTTTCTCAAAGAAATATGTGCACACAAATGACTGTTTTGCCCCTATATGAAGATGGATATGTGATAATTTGGAATTAATATGGATTTTGGTTAAAACAAGTTAAAATATACAATATGATCATTTATTTAATTTAAATAGATTAAACATGGTGGTAAAAATATGCACATTTACATGCACATCAAATACCCCCACACTTATCTTTTTATTCGTCCTCGAATAAAGAAAAACTAAGATAAATCTGTTTTCGTATGGAGCACGATTACATTGAGCATATGCAACAAGCCTTTAAACCTCTGGGTGTCCACTAGTAGGACGAGTGTTGTCTCGTGAGGGTTTTCAGCAGATACTACCCACAAAATCCAAATGCAAGATAAAAATATTTACAAAATGCAAGATTTATTTACAAAGAGATGAATGCGAGTTTTTGAATATATTTACAATGAAGGATTCACTTTTAAGTCGACACAAATAAGTTAAATAAATATGTTTTGGTTATTGTCTTGAAAATTTTAATCGTCAAAATTTCCAACAAAAATCAAGTTATCATAGACTATAGTTTAACTCGTTGTTTTGGTTCATAACACAGTGTAACTATGAAATGGATCCTTAGTTGATTATCAAAGTTTATCAAAGTGGTATTTTCATTTCTTTTCAATAACAAATCAAATCAAATAAGTAAAAATAATGCTAGTATTTCAAATGCTTGCTCTCTCATTATTTATAAGAAAAATTACACACCTAGCTCGGGTAAACTGAGGCCAGATATACCACCCATGCACTGCCTTTTGGGCTTATGTGAGGGAGTACAGAGCATGGCGAGTGCACACACTTTCGTGCATACACCTATTGACCGTAGGCGGTTTTTTTATTAAGTCTGTTTTTTTTACATGTGTTCCATACATGCATAACCGTGAGGACTTTTAAATGAATATGAAAACACATAATCAAAGATTCTAAGTAATTCACCCATGCATAACCATGAGGATGTTTAAATGAGAGTGAATACTTTGGATACTATTTTTTTTAAGAGAGAGAGAGTTTTGCAAAATCATTTTAGCACCATTTAACTTAGAAGACAAAAAAAATGTTATATCTTTACTTTAAATCAACCACTTTTTTTAAAAAAAGATTTTCAATTAGGATGTATTTCATAATTAACACGTATGAATCTTCCTATATCTAGTTAAACTGTTTTTATTTGTAATCAAACTTCATTTTTATTGTTGTTAATATAAATAAACTTTCAAAAATTTCAATTTAATAAGCCAAAACCATATATTTATCCTATAGTGTTTCTTTAAAAATAAATCAAAAATGCTTAAATAAAACTGTTTTTTTTGTTGTTTTTTTTTAGATTTTTTTTTGCAAAGAAAATTAAAAATAACTCATGAGAAATCGAAAACGAAGATGAGTCTCCCCCACACTTGATTTTGACTGTGTCCCCACAGTCAATCCAAGTGAAAGGAACGTTTATTATTATTTACATGAAAGGATTTGTATTTACACGAGATTAAAAAGTATATCGTCAAAAAGTAAATGAAACGGTCTTCCAAAGACCAATTCATTTGTCTCGTCAAGTATGTGAGACACAACTCAAGCGCAGAAAATCAAACCGTAAAAGATTTCGAAGTTGAACGTTGATTTGGAAAAACGAATGTTGTTTTATTGAAAATCGTACGAGTTGTTTTGTTTTCGATGATTTTTGGGGTCGATATTGAAGTTCAAGTTTATTTTCACCAATATGCAATTCAAGCTTATCATTGAAAACATTTTCAGAGTTATTGATTTCAAAATCAAAATGGTGATTTTCATTTTCCCCGCTGGAATTTAATAAATCGTCATCCAAAAGTTCAAAAAATTCGTGTTCGTTAAATTCATCTTCCTTTATTGGGTTGTCAACAACTTCATTGTGTATATAATTTTCAAAATCCAAAGTTGTTGTATTCAAATTTTCAAAATCAGGAAAATGAAGATCGAATTTTAAATTTGGTTCCACACCCTCAAAAGAATTGAAATCCAACTTAATTACCGTATTTTCAGCAACTTGATTAAGATCGTCATTATCAATTTCAAAAGTTGTTATTTGAAAATCATCGATTTGGGTAAAAGATGGATTATCATTTGACTCGTCACTCATTGTAATTTGATTTTGTTTCTCATGAAAATTTTCCAATGTTTTAACCAACAAATTCGTGTGATCATCGTAAATTTCATTCATTTGCTCAACATAGTCAAATTTGTAATTATTAACTTGAAAATTATCGATTTGGACTTGTTGAGAATAAGAATTGTCAATTTCGATAAACAGTAGACTATTATTTGATTCTTCGTAAGTTGAGATTTGATTATGATTTTCACAGAATTTTTTGTATTTTTCAACTAATAAATCCCCGTTATCCTTTTCCATTTGGTCAACAAAATCAAATTCATGATTATTAATTTGAAAATTTTCATTTTGAATTTGTTGATAACTAAAGTTTTCAATTGTATCGTTATTGAAACTATTCCCATTGCCAAAATTATATGAAAATTGGTTCACATTTTCTTCTTGATTTTGAAATTCATTTTGAAACTCGAAATTGAATTGGAATGGGTTACACTCGAAATTATTTGAATTTTGAAGTGAATTCAAATTTTCATTATTTTGAAAACTTTGATTCGAGTTATAGCACAAATATGGATTGCACAACTCATTTATTTCTTGATTTTGTTACATAGAGAGCTCAAGTAATGACGAAATGCTATTTTCAAGAGTTGAGGGTTGACCATTATTTTGGAAATTTTATGGTTCAAAATTCGAATTGTCTACAAAAAAGTTGTTGTTAAAATATCCATATGAATTTGGAGTGAACTCATATGGATTATATTGATTTTCACAACTATTGTAAAATTCAAGTGAGTATGGAAATTCGGACATTTTCAAGAATGTTTTTTTATAAAGATTTTATAAAGAAAAAATATTTACAAATAGAATTTATTTTTCAAAACGGAAAATTGATTTTTGTTTTTGATTTTTCAAAACAAATTCTTTGTTTTTAAATGGTTTTATAATTTTTTTTATCTTGGTTTTTCTAAAAAATTTTGGATTTTGGAAATTTCAAAGGAAAAGATTTAAAAATTTCAAAGGAAAATTTTACAATTTTTTAGTTTTGGATTTTAATTTTTTTTTAAATATGCATGAACTAATGCAACTAAATAAATGCAATGGTTAGGAAAATTATCTATAATCAACCATTACATTTATTTAGTTGCATTAGTTGATGCATATTTTAAAAAAAAATTAAAATCCAAAACTAAAAAATTTACAATTTTTTGGTTTTGGGTTTTAATTTTTTTTTAAAATATGCATGAACTAATGCAACTAAACAAATGCAATGGTTGATTATAGATGATTTTTCTAAGTTAACCTAAAATTGTATAATCATACATTGTTTTAGATAAACAAGATAGTTCTCAGTCAGATAACGGACAAGATTTATCGGTACACCACGAATAAACGTAGCAATGCAGCCGAAGGTTTAAGTACCTTCAAAGGACCAACCACTATAATATTTACGAATCACCGTAATATTTATAAATGGTTATTACTCTGCCGTAGCCTAGACACCAAGAAATTAATTTGTTTAAAGAAGACAATTTGTCAATATACAATTAAGTGTTATTGATTTCTAGCCGTTATTATTAACAAATTCTAGTATGAAATGCAAAACAGAAATTAAACGTGTATTAACAATGCAACTACGAAGAATTTTTGTTAAATGCAAGCAAACAACAAATGCAATTCAAATAAAACTACAGATAAAAGCAGCAATTTTTTTTCAAGCAAGCAAGCGGAGCAGTTTTATTCAGCAACTCCTTATTTATCTGCTTTAACAACCTGAAAAGAGAAACAAGATATATACAATATTTTTTCAAACGAGAAATAAATAGTGGAAAACAAAACTCGAAACAAAAGAAAATTGAAAACAATAAAACTTTGTCTAATTGTAAACAAAAAAAATTGTAAGCAAAAAGAAAATCAGAAAAGAAAAACAAAAAATTTCTCTTTTTTTTTTTAGAAGAATAACCCTCAACACAAAATTAAAATACACACCACTTAACACAACACACCCAAAATCCCAAAACTAAGAATAACTATTTAAACCCAAATTTAAACTAAACTTCTTCCCAATCCGGCCCAATAACAAACTAAAACCCACTAACCGCTTCAAAAACAAGACGTTCTTCCTCTGTTAAACTTAAAACGTGAAAGTCACACAAATAAAACAAATAAATAAAAAAAACAAAGAAAAAGGCGGCTGGACTCAATTTCGTGGTGATTTATGCTCAGGAGGTGGTCGCGTGGTGTCAGCGGCTTGATTTTGGGTAGCAGTCAAATTGCGTGATTGTGTGGAATTTCAAGTTCGATGGCGAGGTGGAGATTGGGAATTTGGGTCTCGGCTATGGGTCATGGCGAAGTTCGATGACTGTGTGGAAATCGATTTATGCGATGAAGCTGCGATGCTGCTATGGGTCACGACAAAGTTCGATTTGGTTTACAGATCTTGTATGATTTGGCGAATTGGGGTTGGGTGTGCAGGCGATTTTGGCGAGGTTTCGATTTTTTTCTCGGTTGTGACTGTATTGAGATGAGGAAGGAACATGCAGGGTGTCGGTGATTTAGTTTGGCGATGGTGGTGCAGTTGAATTCTAGGTTGTTGAATGCAGCTGATGGTATTTGAGGCAGTGGATGTTGTGTGTATGCAGTGATATTGGAGTAGATGTGGAAACTGGTGATGCAGTTGTTTGAGTGAAGTGGGTTGCAGGCAATGGTGGGGTGATGATAAGGTATGTGGAAGTGATAGTAGTAGAAGTTGGAGTCTGTGGGAGAAAGAGAAGTGGTAATCTGGAAGTTTGGGTGGTAAGGCTGAAATAATAGTTGGGTTGTGGTGATGTAAATGTGTACTTGCACAGTGAAAGAGGATGCAGAGGTGAAGCTTAGTTGCGGAGAAATGGTTTATGTTGATGAAGTAGAACTTGTAGGCAGTGGTGAAAGTTTTGTGAAGGCAGAAGGCAATATGTCAGGGAGAGTTGATGGCAGGCAAGAAGTTGATGATTATGTGAGTGTAGAGGAGTTGAAATATGAGATGGATGGTGTATAAATGGTGAGTTAACTTGTGAGGCAGTAATGTGATATGTGAGGGAAGTAGCAGTTTGTTCAGGAGGAGGTTGTGGAATGGGGATGGAGTAGAAGTATGTTTGCAGTTGGTAGTGTTGTTTGGATGGTTTCAGGTGAATGGTGTTGGTCAGAGATGGAAGGTAGGGGCAAGGTAGTGACCAGAGGAGTTGAAGTTTGGTCTATGTGAAGTTTGGTGATGGGGAAGTTGTTGAAGTTTTGATTGTGCACTGGTGATTGTTCAGAGGAATATTGGTGGTTCAGGGAAGAACTGTGGATGAATTTAAAGGAAGAAAATGGAGGAGTGACAGTTTGTATTGGGAGTTGAATATCAGTTGAGGCACTGTAGCAAACAGAGAGTGAAAACAGAGTGAAAACAGTTTTGTAACAGAGAGTGAAAACAGTGTATAATGTAAAACAATTCAAAATGTATGTACACTGTAAAATGTGAATTGCAATGAAATATTCCTTTTTTTTCTTTTTTATGAAAGTGTGGTTTTTTTTTAAATTGAAATGCAAATGAAAATGAAAATGAAATAGAACAACCACAAACACACAAATAAAAATACGAGCAAAAATCAAACAACAAACATACAATTTTTTTAAATTGCAAACACACACAAAAATCAAACAACAATTAATCCGAAGAATAGAAAATAAAATCAAAACAATTCCTCGGCAACGGCGTCAAAAACTTGTTCGGACGACTAAATGTCTATGAACTAGAAAATAGCCGAACGAATTTTATAATAAAAATAACCGCAAGCGCACGACGTACTATTGAAGTACGTGGCAAGTACGGGTCGATCTGCAGGGAATTGTGATTTTGAAAATCTATTCGATCAAATTGAACCAAAGTTGAAGAGTGTGATTAGCTAGAAAAATGTCAAAAAGAAAGTGATAAAAATATGAGAGTTAAATGACAATTTAGAGTTATTTTCGCTCTCTAGATCATATAGTTCAACAAATTATGAAATTATGATCTTTTTTTTTGTCATAAGTGAATTTAAATGATGTGTTCATCATAAGTATGACTCATTTTTTCTATTAATTAGCTCAACATAAGCCACCAAAGTATAACACAACATTTAAACCACTTACTAACTCTAATGAAAAGGACAACAAAGTTGAAAATGAAATCTATTTTTAGTATGACCTATTAACTATTAATTAGAAATATAGACCATCATATTTGAATTTCAATCACTTTCTTATGCCATAATCATATTTTGATGAAGAGGCATTTGTGTTAGTGATTGTTTAAGCATAGTCTATTTGGTGTCAACAATATAGGCTATCAAATTCAAAACAAAAACAACAAATTAAACCACTTCAAGCATTGTCATTAAGCACAAAAAGAGAGTTATAATTATCAAAATGTTGAAGCTACATGATTAGAGGTTTCATTATCCCTAAATTGAAGGGATTAGCCTCTCATATTTGTTATCAAAACAACAAATATAGCTTGCAACATGAAAGAAAAAGAAAAGGAAAAAGAGAGCAAAGTAAAGAAACAAAACTATTCTACTTGCATGAAAAATAAATGAAAGTAAATAAACAAAAGAAGCATGTAAAATAAAGAGAGCGCTAATTAACATTGCATAGAAAAAAGAAAAAATACATGAAGTAAAAATGACTAAGTAGTCACAGAAAAGAGAAAGAGAACTTGTTTTTTATTTTGAGCATGAACTAATGAAGAGGAAGAGGAGAGTTACATGAAACATAAGGGTATATATACATGTGTTAAAACCTAATTCATATTTTTGGGGAATGTCCAAAATACTCTTGAGAAAGTGTGGAGACCAAGTAATAATTAGATTCTACTAATCATCGTTTAAGTGTACATGAAGCCATTAATTCCATAAGCATGTGCATTAGCCTCTAATTTGTACATTAAGGTGGTGGGTAGGTGGGGTCCTCCATGTTCTTTACTTTGAATTATTTTCATCTTCATTCTTTTGTATCTTCTTTGTGCATGCATATTCCTTCATGAAACCACTCCTATTCGAGATCAAATTCCTACAAAAATATATATATATATTTTCAATTAATTTTTCTCAAAGAAATATGTGCACACAAATGACCATTTTTCCCCTATATGAAGATGGAAATGTGACAATTTTGGAAATAATATGGATTTTGGTTAAAACAAGTTAAAATATCCAATATGATTATTTATTTAATTTAAATAGATTAAATATGGTGGTAAAAATATGCACATTTACATGCACATCATAGTGCACTAATCGTTGAATTTTTTTATTTTCCCTCCGTAATTCTCTTTACTCTAAATTAACATTTAGAAAAATCCCAACACCACAGCTTCCCATTCCCCAAATCAATGAAACCTAGATCTAAATCCACGCTCCATACCTGTAAACAAATTCCTCCATCACGAGCTTTCTCTATCCTCTCCTTTTTCCGCTTCGTCATACTCTCCCTCGGCTCCAAATTCAATCATGAGATCTCCTTTTCCCTCCAACTCTATACCTCTTCCCTCGTCGTCGTCAGTCGACAATTCAGCTTCCATCACTTTTTGGTCCTCGGTCATGATTCCCCTGCTGCGTCAAAACTCATTATTCGTGCCTTCCCTTTCTCCAAATGACAAAAATAGTAGTAGTTTTAGTGTGGGCTTTACCATGTTGGACTCGTGGAGCTCGAGGATGGAGTTGGATGATGAATCATTGTGGGGAAGGAGGGGGACGATAGTCGGGAGCTCATCACTTCGAAGGGGTAGTGGAGAAATGATGATGATGAGGAATGGTGGTAGTAGGGATGAGACTATAAAGGCTGGGGCAAAGAGTCCTCTGACAACAGCATCAGTGATCGTTTCATTAGTCAGGTATTAATGGTAAGATATATTCTTTACATTTTTAGTAGTTTGATACGGTGTTGCATTGTGACTTATAGCAGATGAATACCTCTTGATACATGTAGTAGGAGTCAAGATTTTCAAAATGGTTTTGAAATTGTAAAACCCAAAGTAAAAGACTAATACTTCTGATTCTTGTTTGATATAGGGTATTTTATGTTGATTTGTAAGAAAGGTGCATGTGTGTGCTTTGTTTTGGCATTTTGCTAATAATGCTCTGCTAATTTTTTTAAATTATATTAATTTAATGTGAAAGGGGTGCCAATTAAATAATTATCTACTATAGAAACATTTGATTCTTATACTTGGTCCATGCATTGTTTCCCTTTACAATTGGAATAGTTTTATGTATTTGAATTTAACTAATGTGTGTACATGTTAGTAAAAATTTGCCAAATATGCAGGATCAGCAATATATTTTGCATTACTTTGTCATAAGAATATGTATACACCACTATATTTTAGCAAAAAAAAACACATGTAAACTGAACGATGGATAATTGTCCACAAACAAAGGAAATTAAGAGGGTTAAAAATGCTTTTCCATTTCGCTTCCTTATGTTTGAATAATGCTACAGTAACAGAAATACATTTAGTAAAAGAATAGCGAATAAAAATAGAGTTTAAGACCGTAAAATCTGAATCAGAGGTCTTGATATTTTATATTTCACATTCAGGTATATGACCTAAATCCAAATATAGACTGACAAAGAAAGGGTATTTACCTTCTATGCAATGAAGGATGAAATCCCATACATATGATAAATTTATATGAAAAGGATTTTTAGACCATGATTATTAGTCTACTAGGAAGGCATGTGTAAGAATAATTTGCAAACTTCTTTTAGTATGGATCGAAATAATCATCATATTTGAATTTTGCTATTATATAGGCTGACTCATGTATATAAGTGATGAACTCCTAACCAAACCAAAAATGACTGCTACATTGGCATTTAAGGACATGCCTTTTTTATTGACTATACTTGTTCTAATTAAGAAGTAATTTAGAAAAGACTTTTTGTATTGAACCGATTAGACTATTGAATATCTGTTAATATGTATATTGTCATCATCTACTTGTTACTATTATGGTAATTACATTCTATACTTCGAACATTTGGTTTATTGCCAGTATTTAACATAATAAATTGAAATAGAGTTTCAGTAACAAAATTGTATCTATACTATTACACCAGTAATGAGAGTTACACCACTCTACTTTTCAATAAAGTAACCTATGAATGCATTTTATTAATATAGTTATGGGAAAATAAAAATCTTTTTTCTTAAATTACATGATTAAACATTTGATTAATCACAGTTGTACTAGTACTTGGTTAAATTAGTTAAGATATGTGCTATCGCACCTTTTAGCAAGGTCGAGATATCAAGAAATTAACTGAAAATCAATGATTACTCATCGCAAATATCGATTATGCATCGCAGGTTCACTATGGATATCGATGAATTTTGTCCGAGTCTAGATCGAGCTACAATTGACAAGACATGACAAGCAAAGCTACAGAAGCCAACGTTTCAAATCTCAAGTCGATCGGAGTTCATATGATCGAGATATGATCGATACAGGTTAAGGAAGACACGCTGTTTATATCCATCAAGGGACGTCCAATTTCGAATCGATCATGTTCGAATCGATCAGAACGACTAAGCCTCATATTCATCTTGTTCGTATTGGTCCAGAGAAACCCTATTCGTATCCATCAAATTTTCGGCAGTTCATATCGATCAAGGTGACCTTAGTTTGCATCCATGTCGTCTATTCGTATCCATTACCATGCCATTGCGTTGCTCGTGTCCATCGAGGACGGTCTCCTTCGTATCCATCAACAGGCAGGCCCACTTCGCCCATTTCGTATCCATCGACTGCAAGGCAAGAGTCTAATTTGTATCGACCAAGCATGGTACATACTTCGTAACGATCAACCATGGATCGATACGAAGCAAACATTTCCCATCGATGTGAACAGGAACAAGCAATAGCGTGGTAGTCGATCGATACGAAAAAGAGCATTATGATCGATGCGAACGAGACCGAACGTTATCGACACGAGCAACACAATCACGATCGATACGAACAAGGTGCAAATAAGACTTGGTCAACTCGGCGAGAAGGATGGATCGATCCAAGAATTTCATGCCATGTCATCTTGGGCACACCTGCTCTAGATCGACTCGAAGAGAACGATACGAACGTATCGAGGAGAACGAAACAGCCTAAAGAAAACTCCTACTCGTATCTATCATATCTCCTAATCCACAAGTCCAAATGCTATGAAATTTTCACAAGAGCTTACGTACAAGCTAAAGAATGTACAGACCAAGTTTCGACTCCATTGGATAAAATCTTGGTCGATGCGAATCACGTTCATATCGATCGCAGACCGAGTCGAAACTTCGTAGGATCGATCGCGTGGGCCCACTCACGTGCCAGAAAGAGTCTCCCGAAGTTTGAGTGAGATATTTGCATGGAGCGCCTATAAATAACACCCTAAAGCCTACAGAAAAAGACTTTTGGATCCGACAACGTCGAGACCCAGCCAAAATCACGACTGCACTCAAACATACTTGTTGTACTCGAAATTTACTATTGTAATCGACTGTAACCAGCAAGTAAATCTATAAAAAGATTATCCTTCGAAGTGGACGTAGGCCGAAGATAGCCGAACCATTATAAATCTTGTGTTTTCTGTTTGTAAAGTCTCAGCTGTTGTTAGTAACTTTGCCTGGATTTGAGATTTTTGTTAGAACACTGCTGATTTATATTCATACACTAGTGCTTTCACGATAATTCAGGGTTTGTGACCAATTTTGGCGCAAAAATATGATAAAATGGCTTGGTTGTAGAATATAGTTTTATTTCTGTTTTGCGATAAAAATCTAGCCTTTTGCTTGCCAAGCGAAACATAGTTCATATGCTTTTGATTATGTGTAATTTATTTATAATACTTATCTGTTTATTTAGGAGACACTAGTTATTTGTGTTTACTCGCGAATCAAGGTGAGTAATTTAATAGGGAATAATTTCATATGGAGTTCATTTGGATTTTATTTAATCATTTTTACAATTTTATGAAATATTTTATTTTTTGAACTGCAATGGTTTAAAGGCTCCGATTTGAAAAATAAGATGGGAAGCAATGATGATTTTGGCACCTTGCTCCATCAAAATTTAACTAGTATGACCATGCAATGATTGAGAGAACTAACCATTTGAACGTATAATAGAACAATAATTAATAGAAAATTGAAGTTTCTCTTTCTGCTTTTCTTTTTGCTAGTAATAAGGTCGGTATTCCTCTTTGAATGTGTAGCTTCAGCTTTGTACTTCGGGCCATTGTGAACGACATTAGCCATAGGCTGAACCTGGCATGAATTCACAATTTCATCATAGATTCATGCAAAACAATTGTATAAATCAGATCAAAGGCAACATAGGTATAGCGTGAATTGATGCAATACTTTCTCTTTTTCGGTCCGACTGAAAATAAGATGAAGATGATGGCAGCAATACTATGCTAAGGAAGATGAATGCTAAGTTGTTGTTTGTTATTGAAAGCAATAATTCCTTTACATCAAGTACATTTTTGAAATAATATATGTTAGTGCATTTGTCTTAATGTTGTATCGCTAATTCATAGGATCAATATTATTCAGATGGCAGCAAGTATGAAGACATATATTCCGAAACTTTAGATATGGAGAGTGTGACAGGGTATCATGGAAAATCTATTGAAAACATAAAGAACAAATTATCGGTCATGTTAGATAGGTGGAAGAGCATGATTGCTTGTAAGTATTTTGATTGGTTGTGATATAATAGTTATCTTTGGAGAAGAAATATCATTTTAAGTTGATGAAACTACTGAAATTTTATCAAAAGGTCATTTTGTGTTACTCCACATCGTGTTTAGTATATAACTTTGACATTTTTAATTGACTCGATAATGTGCAATCTAATATATTTATATATAATTCGTTTTGACTTTTTATCAATTGTGAGTACGATCTATATACATGATGCACCAATAGTCTATTTTTTTTTTTTAATTTTGCGTCTTTTTTAACAACGTGCAAAAACAATTGTAATAGACATATATTACAACGGTCAATGCCTGTTGTGGCTAGAGCATATTGCAACGGTTCATGCACGTTGTAAAGACTCCATTGCAACGGTCTTGGACCATTGTAAAAATGTTTACTACAACGGTTTTAAACCGTTGTAAAAAAAATTTAGTCAATTACAACGTCGCATAATAAGACGGACGATGGCCCGTTGTGAAACCCTTATTACAATGAGTATTGTCCATTGTAAAAAGGGTATTTTTTGTATTGAAACCGATCAGGTTTAAGAAAGAAATATACGCTGCCATTTGTATTGTCAATGTAAACTGTCAATGGAGAATTCATGCTATAGATTCTGAAAAATCACAATCTGGATGGTGGGTCATTAAAAAAATATTCAAGCTATCATACCTGCGTTAACCCAAAAGTTAACTCCAATCACAAGCAAGCGACATCTAATTTTTGGTTTCAAAGATCATACCTTTTGTGAAATCGGATTTGAACATAATAGTTGCAACTGTGCAGGTATTAATGGAGGAGCAATTATTTATTAAGATTAGTTATATGAAAGCGTGGAGAGCGCTAAGCAAGGTAATGGAATAAATATACGGTGATTGTGCAGAGCCATATTCAAACCTACAATAATATTTTACTAAAATTACTAGAACGAATCCTGGTAGTATTGGACATGTAACAACCGATGAGTTTGGTATCTTCGATTGTGCTTTTTGGGCCTTGTATCGAGGAATTTGTGCACTATCGAACTTTTTTTTGTATCGATGGAATGCATCTATATGGCAGATACAAAGGAACATTACTTGTTGCTACCGCAGTTGATGTGAATGATCAACTTTATCCTTTGGCTTATGCGATTGCTGAGTCTGAATCATGTGATAGTTGGGGTTGATTTTTTGCTTGCATGCGTTGATTTATTTATTGTGTTAACAATCGATATATTACTTCCATTTCTAATAGAATGAAAGGAATACCGACCACATTGGAAAGCAAATCAAGATCACCACATAAGCATAGATTTTTTGATAGACATTTGAAAGCAAACTATTAAGCTGTCGGCTTTAGAGACAAACATTTGATCGGTTTATTCTATGCAGCGGCTTGTGCTTCGGATGAGGTTGAGTATCTGAAAATCTGGGAGGAAATTAAGACCATCAATATTAGAGCTCGCAATTGGATTGAGAGAAGTCTAGCAAGGAAGAAAGATAGCTGGGCTTTGTGTAAGGATGATGATGGACGATTTCTTGTATTGACAATGAATGCGTCCGAAAGCTTTAATGTTGTACTCAGAGGTGCAAGATCACTGCCTGTTAAAGCTTTGGTTGCTCATACCTTCTTCCGATCGGTGGATTATTTCTCCCAATAAAGAGAGTTTGCCAAGGCTTCGACATGTCGATTAACTCCAAAGTGGGAAGCAAAAATAGTTGAGAGAGCAAGTGAAACAAGATGTTGTAGAATAGCCTGCTTTAGCCAAATCGAATGACAAGTAATTCACTACTTTGGTGATGAGTTCAAAGTTACAATTGATGGCAACACTTATTCTTATACATGTAACGTCCCTTTACTGCAACAGCTTCCTTGCGTGCATGCTATGGCTGCTTGTTCATCAGTTGCTAATGGTGCAAACAGAGCTTATCATGACTTTGCCTCGTTTTAGTACTCGGTTTAGAATTACTTGGCTGCTTACACACCATAATTTTATCCCATTCATGAAAAATGTTATTGGAGTATACAAGAAGGTCATTTGGTTCTGCCACCAACTGCTCATAAAGCACCCGGAAGGCCAAGGTCTACACAAATTAAAGAGACCGTGGATGAGATGCAGCCTCCACGGGAAAATAGGTGTGGAGTTCCTAGCCATAAGAGGAGTCGTTGTACTTCAACAACTTAGTTCTTATTATTGTTTTTAGTAACTCTCTATTTGTTTGTGTTTTATAAAAGAATTGTTGTACTTAAGCATATGTTGTTATTGATATTGTTCATGTTTGTGTTTGTGTTGTAAAGACACCAAATTACCAATCAATAATATACATTAACATGAATTACTCGTACAACACAATCTACGATACAACACAATAACACAACAACATACGATACAACACAAACTATGATAACAGACAATACAGCTTACGATGCAACACAACCTACAATAACATACAATACAACTTACGACACAACGTACAACCAAACACCATACATTACTCATTAGGATATCTCAGGAGTCTTGACTCTAGGTCTGTAAATTTTTCTGTTAGCCGATAATTCTCTGTTTTCAAATGTGAATTTTCTTCCTACATCTCAAGCGCATACTCATGTCCTCCACGATACATTGGAGGATCAATCCACTTGGTATAACCGCAACAACTAAACGATCCAAACAGTTGTCTACTCAACATATACTGTGCACAAACGCAGTACACATGACCTGCACTGATTTCATTTTTTTTACAATCACTTCACACATGCTATTACAGTGATAAAATTTACGTGGGGGCCTCTCCAATAGCAAGTGCTTTACCTCGATTTTTCCACCTACCGCCATATATTACAACGAAATGTGTTTGCTTCTCGCTAGGCACACTATCAGGTTGTTAAAAAACCTCCCGCTTCATTGCGTACTTCTTTACCTAGCCTTTGATGATTGACTTCGCCATCCACCATGTTTGCATGGGATTCGAACGCATCCATGCATGTCATTAAAGTCTCATCAATTTCCAATTGATTCATTTCTAGTAATGGTTTATAAAAATTGGTTTTAAGAAATGCAAAAAAAAAAGTGAGAAGCAATGAAAAACAATTAAAGTGAAAATTGATTCAACTATAGAAGAATACCTTCGATTATCCAGAAAATCTACAAAAAAATCACAATTTTGATAAGGGATGATGTAGAATTGTGGAAAGGAATGTAATTATGGTTTTGGGTTTTTTTGTTTTGAGTTTAGTAAAGTGAGAAATGAGAGGAGAAAGTGGGGGTTTTTATTTTGAAACTTGTAAGCCATAGCTGGGACGCTATTTGAAAATGCGCAAATTGACGATATTTGAAATTACATCGGTTGACGCGATTTCAGATAACGTTCCAGGTATGATTTACAGGTTTCAAAATAGAAACTTGTCAAACATAATACAACATATACCATCCACCAAAAAATAACTCTAAACAATCAAATTCTGACATTCTAACATTAAACATCACAAAATAATCCAGCGATCGTATAAATATGACACAAATAATCCAACAATCGAAATCATACAACATCAAAATATTCAACCAACACCAAAAATAAAAAATTCAACCAACACTACAAATCAAACTACAAGCTAAACATTCGGCTAACACCATACCACAACAACGTTTTTCTACAACCTCTTCACCGCTAGAGGAGTTTTTTTACTTCCTCCGTGCTAATGGAACCTTGTCCGACGAAGACTCTTCGCTTTCTTGGTTGGACCCCTGCGGCTGTGAGGGCCCATGTTCGAATTGCGTAGGTTGAGAAGACGAAGGACTTTTTTCCCTGCCCTTCCGGCTGTTGCGTTGGTATACATGTGCCTAGGAGGCAGAGGAATCGATTCAAGAGGTGCTTCAATGAGTGCAAGAGGAGGTGGAGGAGGTGGGGGAGGAGGAGGCGGTGCAGGTCTGGCTAACTTATTCTTCCCTAGAATAGATTGCAATATACGCTTCGCACTAAAGCATTTTCCCTTCGTACGCTCCGGCACCTCTCCTGTAGCTCATCAACCAACTCCATAGCACGGTAAATGTCATCCGTCTGCCAAATAGTAGCAATTAACACATATGAAAACTAAATATGACTACTTTCCTCTCAAGTTAAATTATAGCAATTAACATATACCACATTCCTCTAAAGTGGAGCTCTAGGAGTATACACGTCTACCTCAGCAGGCTGCTCTAACTCAACAGGAAGTTCTACGTCATGAAGAATATAGCGTCGGGTGATGTACCAGTACCATGTATAATACTCCTCGTATGATAGCATGAGGTCTCGTTCTTGTTGCGTATGCATATGACGATGATTATGTGTCTCAATCGCCATCTCATACCCTCCGACTGAGTTGTCAATGCGGTAGTGAGGAGCTACTTCTGGCAGATGCCGTCTAAAACTAAATTGTCGCATCACTCTATCTGGAAGATGAAACGCTATGTCGTCAAAACAAATAAGTGGTATGCGTGTTGTTCAGAGATCAATAGAAGCGGTGCATAAGGACGGAAGCTGTCCAAGTGCATATGCGCATGGGGTCCATGCCACAACATAACAACCAAGTACATCAAACTCGTTCCGATAGATTATACCATTACATCTAGAAGTACTCACCATGCTCTTCAGCCCAATCCATCTACAAGAGCAAGATAATAAGAATTAGCGGAGCAAAACATATGTTTGTAATCAAATAATGCAGTAAATATACCTAGCACCATACGGCAAAGATAAATCAACTTCCACTCTCTTCATTGTTATTCTCTCGACCGGAAGACACAACTAAGACCATAGCCACAAACGTGTGGATGAATTAAAAAACAATGTATATGTACATAAAATATATGCATAAGAAGGAGGAAAATGCGAATACGTGAATTAGAGTCAAACAACCTTCAATAGATGTGCTCTCCTGCAAAGCGAGCTTAATCAGCTCGGTGTACGTATACGCTAGAACTACACTACCCCACGAACACTATGAAATAAAGCCACTTAAGCCAAACATGGGTCTTTGAATGATCACATATCAAACGCGAAGTGATGATACATAGTATAATAGCTCGAGCCCGCCGCTCAATCTGAATCTGGAAGGCGTCGGTTGGAATGTCCCCCTCAAACTGCTGTGGAACTAAGTGGTAACTATCATCTTATTACCCTACCACTGCTCGACGGAAGGAGATAGATCTAAGAGCCTCTCGCACGTCGACAAGTTCAGCTGGCTCCGAATTGCTCAATGGAGCACCATCTATAGGTAAACCAAGCAACACGGCAACATCATCCAACGTGATGGTCATCTCACTGGCTCTAAGGTGGAATGTAGACATCTTCGGCCTCCATCTATCTACCAAGGCAATGATAGGGTGACGATCCAAATGGGTGCAACCCAATCGATGTATAAACAAGAAACCAGCTTTATTTAACAACTCTAGCATGCCAAGATGAGAGGAAGTCACTGTCCTGAGCGTTGATGATGGATCAATAGTTGTAACTACAATTTTGTTTCGTCAAAAAAAATACAACATATAAGCACTACTAATAACAAAAATCAATGCATATCGGTATAACAAAAGAAAGTGTATTACCGCATGTGTAGTTAATGCCCCGCTATTACCCCGCTATAACTCCGCTATATCTCATAGCGAATTTCTACCGCTACGATTTTTCCATGTAGCCCCAAAATATAGCCTTTCCGCTTTAAGCCTCGCTATATCCCGTTATTCCCGCTATATTTCGCTATTTCCGCTATATCTTCTTTAATAAAATGAATTGAAAAATTGCATTTATGCATTATAAAAATTATGAAACTAATTTATTTGATTTAATTTTTAATATATTTTCAGAAATGAAAATACTCCAATATTCTACTAAATTCAATTATGTTATATAACAGTTTTACGTTTATTTAAAGTATATTTGCACATGTTTTTATTTAAAATTATTTATGTATTAATTATAATTCAATTGAATGATGATTTTTCATTTAATTATCATTTATATATTTGTAAAAACATTAAGTACGAGTTTTATATGCTATTTTAGAGTCATCCGTTATATCTCGCTATATCCTCGTTGTATCCCCGCTATGACTTTTTGCACCTCCACCGCTTTGAATCTACCGAACATTAACTGCACAGATTACCGCCATCATAGCGTTGTCACTCGATCGATGACGTGTTTGCAAGTACAAAACACTACCATACAACAAATGTTGACAATTTGAACATAGTAAAATTCCGTATTCTAGTTGCCAATCAATAATTTCAAATTCAACTACAAATCGATGTTTAACAACATAAAGTCAAATAATTTGTGAATTACAAGATGCAACAAGTATTACAAAGCTAAATAGCTACTACTCCTAACAATTTCAACATCAACAAACCCTAGATTGTAAATTAAATAAAGATTGCTTATAGAATTGATACCTACAGAAGCTTCCTGTGCCGATGAACTAGCCATGGTTCAATTTTTAGAAGAAATAAGCTAAAATAGAGTTAGGATTTTAGTTTTGAAAAACTGGAAAAGTGGCTTTCGATTTTGATGTTTGGGGAGAGTTGGAATAGCGAGAAGGAAGAAAGGGATTGCAGTTTTGTATACACAGAGGCGGAACTAGCGCAAATTCAAATGTTGCCCATCTATTTTTATTTTTTTGCCCCCAATTTAACCGGCGCTATTTGAAATTGCGCCAGTTTTAAATTCACAAAAAATAATGCTTCAACTAGCACAATTTGATATTACGCTAGTACGTTCTGCCCAACGCTGAATTGGCCAAAACATGACTATATTTGAAAATAGTTTTAAAATAAGGCTATTTGCGTAATAAATTTGTAAAATATGGCTAAATTGAAAAAATTTCCTATTAGTTAAGCATACACACGTGACATATGTTAACCACTATTTAAACAAGAACATGTACGTAGCCATCCAGAAATGGAAGAAAACATATTTAAGATAATATATAAATATATAATATTATTATAGTATAAAATTCATCCAAAATTTAAGTTTTTAAACGACAACATACTAAAGATTTAATGGGCAGTTACATATTTACATACATGGTCATATGAGCTTAGATTTGAAATATAGAAACTGAAGAAAATAGTTGAAACTTTTGGTGAATAAACATGTTGTAGCATGAGTTGAGTACAAATCCAGAACAAAAAAAGAGCCACAGTCCATGTTTTGGTGTTATTATAAAGAAAGTTTCTGCAGAAATGAATATGTAAATTTGATCTTTATTTTTAAAAAATAGAAAACGTAAGGTGTCTTGTACTTTTTTGACAGAAAAAGCAAGGTAACTTGCAGTTTTCTTACTTTCGAATTCTTTGTGAAATTTCTGAAAAGTTTTAAAATTTTGAAATTTTTGAAAATCGTAAGTTAAGTTGAACTTTTTATCAGGAAAATGCAAGCAAGTTTGCATTTTCTGATTTAAAAAAATTATACATCTAACTTACGTACTCATTGCTACATTGATCTTTCTTGTAAAAACATCAGAATTAAAGACCTGCTTTGTGAAGCCCCAATTCAGAAATATACATGGCAAGCCTAGCAGTAAGGCCGCACCATATTTACAATTTTCATGGTACTTCTTAGGAAGTTCGTCATTAAGAAAATCTCAAGAATACTACGTATATTCTTAACCGCCTAAAAAACAATGCAAAGCTCTTATAGCCATAAAGAATTTGGTTACACTACTTATCTAGATAACGAAAGAAACATATAATTTATTAGATTGGTTAGAGTGTTAAGGCAATTGTTATTTGGAAAAAATTACTTATTTTTAATAGCAAGAGTTAATATCAGTGTCCTTGACTCAAAAATAATAGCAAGACTTGGCACTCAATTAGATGGGAAATCCAATATAACCGTCATTATTAACAAATGCACTGATGATTAAAAGATTGCCAAATTGAATAACTATTTAGATCTGTAAGTGCATATAATATTTATTTCCTTTAAAAAGATAGAAGTTAGGATAGACCAATTGGCATCCTTACTTGCAGAAAAAAATTAGGAAAAAAATATGCTGACATAGTAGCTAGTAATATCATGGCTAAAAATTGATAAAGTCATAAAAAAAATGGTTAGCATTATCCCAGAAAATGGTGACATAATAGTTAATCATTAGTGCCATTCAACTCAATTTGCAGCACTAACCCATTACCATTTTGTTCGATTGATATCCTTAATTATAGACAGGCTAACGCAAAAATCAGACAAACAGGATATATGGATTAACTAAAATTACATTCAAATATACTAAATAAAAATCAAAGGCAAATTAAATGTGATGAAGGGTCAAATTGAAGGAAACACGGTGGAAATTAAAAACAAATAGTATAAATGAGAACAAAATTAAAGAAAAGGGCGGCGGCAGATCAAATTCGAAAGGTCGTGCAACATCAGCTCAACATAATTAGCAAAACACTGTAGACTTTGAAAAGGTTACAATGAATGAGAAAAGAGGGGGAGATTCGGTTAGCAGAATCACCTCTGACAAAGATGAAGCTCTGATTAAAGTTGGAAAGGGCAAATGAAGAAGGAACGTCCCTTAAATTCAAATCGGTTGGAGAGAGCACTGGCAGAAACGAAGCGATTAGAATTTACTGCCATTATTGCTAGCGGTTTGGAGCTAGGATTTTAGGATTTTAATTATGTTAAAGTGAAAATGTAATAAATTTGAAATAGAAAAGGGACAGTGATGTGTGATGAATATACCGTAATGTAAAACATGGTTGAAGGGGCTAGTCGTAAATTTTGAGGTAGACTGAGGTGTCATTCGCAGTCATTTTTTGGCATGTTTCCATTGGCAACGCGTCGGATGTTCCAACTATGCTAACTTCCATTGGCCCAGTTCCGTTGGCTGCTTGAAATAAGAGGAGCCGTTGGCGGACGCGTCAGACACCAACGGTAACTTCCATCCCATGGCTACATATCCTTCTCCCTTCCACCTTCCTCTTTCATCTACTCTTCCCTTCTTCTTCCCCTTTCATCTCCTCTCCATCTCTGTACTTCACGCATTTCCATCAACACCAAAAGTGACTGTTTCGGAATCAGATTCTGACTACGAGGATGCACTATATGTGACTGTTATAGCAACGTATTTGCGTAAAAAAAAGAAGTGATATCGTTCAGATTCACATGTCATAATATACTGGTTTAATATTGGTAGAAGACATTGAATGACGATTAAGAACGCTGTCGAAGAAAATTCCGAATGGAAAAGCTTTGTTTTCTCTCGTTATGCAGTAAACTGCAAAATTATGATCTGACTAAAACGAAAACTGTTGGTGTCCGAGAAATGCTTGCGGTATTCGTATACGGTGTAAGTGCAATGCTCTCAAATCGACAATAAGCGAAAGATTTCAAAGATCAGGTAGCACAGTTTCAGTTTATTTTCATGTTGTTTTAGATCTTGTACAATTACTCGCTACAGATATTATCGAGCCAGACAACCCCTCAATTCAATTTCATATCATGTTAGAACTTCAAACCGTTATTGTCCATGTTTTATAAACTGTGTTGGTGCTATAGACGGTATACACATAACGGCATACTTACCTTAAGATCGAGTTGTTCTGTATATAAGACGAAAAGGTTATACTACACAGAATATCTTAACAGCATGCTCACTCGATTTATATTTTACTTATGCTGTGGCTGGTTGGAAAGGTATTGTGCATGATGGTGGAATTTTTAATTAAATTGCACATGATAGAACCTATTACTTCTCTCATCCTCCACTTGGATAGTATTATGCAGTTGATTCAGGGTTTTTTTTGAGATGGTACTTTATATACAATAAATCGTTCGAATTACACTGCGCAAGTTTCGAACTTGTGACCGCTCGCATCAAAGCCAAATCACTTAACCACTGGGACAATGGTACTTGTCAGTTGATTCAGGTTTTCCACTTCAAACTGGTTATTTACCACCATATCATAATGTTAGATATCATATTCCTCACTTTCGTGAAACAGAAAATCAACCAAAATCGACAAATGTGTTATAATATATGTATATTATGAAGTGAATATGCTTGTACATTGTTTTGTTTAGTCCCACATCGTGGGATAAGTTCAGTCCTTACCTCTGAAGCCCTTATATAAAGTAGGCCATGTAATGTAATTAGACATCTATTCTAAGAAGTGAATAATATTTCTTTTGTCTCTCTCTTCAATGGCTTCTATTATTTTCTTTATTCTATAACACGTTATCAGCACGATCTGATCTTTTTCTCGAATGTATTGGATATTCTAATCCAGAAGATTAGATCCAAATTTTTTTTCACGTATGTACATCTCTTTCTCTTATTCAGTTACTGAAATCAGATCTATATCTTCCTCTTATTCAACCATTAAAATCAGGTTTGAAATTTTCTAGATCTGCTTTTCTAGATTTATTTTGCGATTAATTTAGATCTAGATTTAAATATTCTTGTTTCACAATTCTATGTCTATTTCCTAATTTTTCAGATTTGAATTTAAGTTTTAATAGATCTTATCTTTTCAAGATCTTATTTTGTTATAGATCTAAATTTATAGATCTTATTCCACTGTACATGTATTTTTATCATTATATTTCAGATCTCATCCTACAATAGATCCGATTTTTTTTTGTTCTTATTTTTCTGATCCCATTATATTGTAGATCGTAAAATCGCACTCAAATAATATATCGTTGAGATCTTTACATTGTTTAAAAATAAAATCTTGTGATTTTTTTTTGAATTTGACAATTTCTGTTGTTGATTCAAAAAAAAAATTATTGATCTTGATTACGTTTTGGTTTGTGATATAGATCTAAGTAATATATACATGTTTGATAAATGAAGTTTTCATTTTGAAAACTCTTTGATTTGGATTTTGATTTTAAAAATTATTTTGATATATATTGTTTATATTTCCAGAAGAAATATTTTATTATTTCTTAGAGAAACATATACAAGAATAATGCATATTTAGAAGATCATATTAGTTTAGATCCAATATTAATATTGATTTAGTACACCTGAAATGAATGGAAACATTAATGAAAACATATACGGTAAACTTAATTTCTAGCATTTGAAATAAAAGTTGAGAACCTGCAGTTCCTATAATGCTAAACGCTTGAGTTTCAATAAAAGAGCAGAAACTTGAATTATAAAACAAAAGGATATATGTATATATGTATGTTTGTATATACATATATATAAGAGTTATTTTAGTTATTTTAGAAATTTTGACTATTAAGAAATAAAGTTTCTCTAATGGTATTCATTTAATTTTATTATTGAGTATATTAAACTTAGCTTTGAGATTAAATTTTGCTAACTAAAGTTAGTTAGATTGATTTATTTGTTTGTAAAGAAATCAAACGTCTTTTCAAGAAATAACATCTCAAATATGTTATTTAAGTTAAATTATATTTTTATCCTTGACTAAGGTTTTTTACTGACATATTAAATTGATCCAGAAGTATCAAACTCTATCTGATGCAGTAAATTATTGAAATATGACATACTATATTGTACTCTTTTTCCTTCACTAAGATTTTTCTCATAGGGTTTTACTTAGTAAGGTTTTAATGAGACATTAGTTTGATCCAGAAGTATCAAGCTTTATTTAAAGAAATAAGAAAATAAAATATGTCATTGTACTCTTTTTCATTCACTAAGATTTTTCCCATTGGGTTTTTCTTAGTAAGGTTTTAATGAGGCATTATTTTGATCATGAATTATCAAACTCTTATAAGAAATATCATTTTTAGTATGATATTTATGATTTCACAAGTTGCACTCTTTTCCTCGTTCAAGGTTTTTTCCCACTGGGTTTTTCTAATAGAGGTTTTTAATGAGGCAAATCTATATCGATTGAATCGATAAATGCAAGCAAGATAATAATGAGGGGGAGCAATCATCATACACGTTTCGAAACGGAAATTTCCAAATTATCCGAGCATTCAAGATTTTGAAGACGCATATTCAAGGGGGAGTGTTATAATATATGTATATTATGAAGTGAATATGCTTGTACATTGTTTTGTTTAGTCCCACATCGTGGGATAAGTTCAGTCCTTACCTCTGAAGCCCTTATATAAAGTAGGCCATGTAATGTAATTAGACATCTATTCTAAGAAGTGAATAATATTTCTTTTGTCTCACTCTTCAATGGCTTCTATTATTTTCTTTATTCTATAACAAAATGAAATTTTTGATTTTTATCATTCAAGTTTACATATGGCAATTGAGAGAACCTTTGGAATATTGAAAAAAAGTTGTTATTTTGAAGAATGTGACAACATGCTCATTCGGAACTCAAATAAAAGTTGTATCGACAATAGCTATTCATAATCTCATGCGCAAATACAACAGCGGTGATCCAGATTTTATGGCTTATAATGATGATCCCGATTTTTTTTAGAGTGTACCTAGAGAAATATTATATTACAAGAAATGCAAAAAAACAAAGCAACTGAACAGCTTCAACAACATGTAAACAATGAAATGACAACAATTCAAGATAACATAAGAGATTAAATTGTTGTAGGGTTGTATTGCTTGATTGTATAACGTTGTCTGTATTTACTAGTATTGTATAATTAATTTGCATGTGTTTCAGTTTTTGTACCGTTATTTCATTTTAATTAAATGCATGTTATACAATAAAAATTATAATTAATTAACTATAAATCAATTAAATTAAAAATCACAAATTAAAATACTCCGCTCAAATGCCTCGTTCATAGCCGCAAACGCTTACCCCATTCAACAATATTCCACGCAGAAATACCCTGCTCAAGTACTCCACTTAAATGCCCTACTTCCATTCGCCACAAACGCACCTTGAATGAGAAAAGAGGATTTGAGCTTAAAGTTAATAAGATACAGAAAACTGCTATTATCATATTTTATTTTATATATAATAGAGTAGAATAAAATAGATATGTGTTGTTATCCATATCTTATTATTTAAAACATTCTATTCAATTTATTTTTCTTTAAATATATATTTTAAACAGATATTTAATTTCAACTTTTTTAATTATTTTTGAAATTTTGTTTATTTTAACAAAAAAAATTATCTGTTTAATAAAATTATAAAATGTTCTAACAAAAATTCTAATTGTTTGTATTATTCTTTATTTATATTCACAAACATAATAATATATATATATATATATATATATATATATATTATTCTTGAATATCATTATCTTCTTGAAGTGTCTTTTTCATTTCTAATTTAATTCATTTTCATAATGAATTTAAATTTGCATATACTATCATGAATATTCCTAGTTATTAACAAGAAAATAAGTAGAGTACAGGGTTACCGAATTATCTAGAGCTTTGTTCTTTATCTGCAATAAAGCATAAATCTACATTTTCTGAATCTGAATTTGTATTGCTTGAAGTGGTGTCGGAATCATCCCAAGTTGTTTTGAATGCACATTTCCTATTTTTGATTGAATCTATGTTTGGAGAGTCCTTTGATTTCTTCTTTGTTGGGCACCCTTTTTAGATGTCTAGCTTGTTGCATTCGAAACAATTTACTAAACTTTGTAAGTTGTTGTTGTTGTCCGTCCTTCTGAAATTGTTCCTCTTTTTGTACGTTAGAAATATTCCAAAATTTATTTCCATAAACGTTATTTCTTCATTGTTATTATCCGATCCTTGTTCATCGGTTATGGCATTGAAAGTGAGTACTTCTTTTCATTTGTCTGGCTTTCATTTTATCCATGCAACTGAACTTCATATGTCATTAAATTACCTATTAACTCTTCTACTTTCATAACACTTTTATCTTGAGCTCTTCTATTGCCAAACTCTTCTGATCATATTACTTGAAATGGAGTTCAGAATCCTTTGAACTTGGTCTTCCTCGGTAAAATTATTGCCTGGTTAAATTTAAGTTTCATTAAGTTTCATTTTAAATAACCAAAACTGATTGGTTAACATAGAAATCTTGGTTTGTTTAACCTCACTAGTGCTTCACATATGACTTGTAATGACCTTCAAATTTCATATGCTCTTTTACAAACAGACACTCTGTTGAATTCATTTTTATCCAGGTGTAGAATAAAATATTCATTGTCTTTGAATTATTGAGTGCTTGTGCTATTTGATCATTAGATCATTGTGCATAATTAGTATGGGGCTTCATGTACTCAGTTTATGTGATATTCCATATATCTAAGTCACTAGACTATAGACAAAATTTCATTCTACACGACCAATAAGCATTTAAAAAGTGGCGGTCTAGTGGTAGATTGTCCTTCTACAAAAGTGTTAGATAGGGTATTTATGTTAATAACCATTTAAACTTTACAAAACTTAGATTACAAAAATTTGGAAACCAGAAGGCTCTAACACCAAATGTAGAGGTACGTGATGCACTACCCTAATAATGCATTGAATGGATCTTAAGGGTAATGTAACACTAAAGGCGGGAGGTGTGAATAATGTTTTTAAACTTATTATTCATTTACTTTACGGTTATCAAAATTAACACTATAGAATCAGAATCATAGGCAATAATATAATAAATGCAGTAAGTAAAAACAATAAAGAGAAGTCACCAAGAATTTTATACTGCTTTAGATTCTCAATCCTGCATCCAGTCCTTTACTCTATACAGAATTTCGCTATAACCAACTTGCATTCCATAGGTTGCAATTAAACATTTACAACTTAACTTTGAACCAGGTGTCAAGTAACAATTACCCTAACTTTCCACCGATAGCAGGACACACCTAGAGCTTATTGACTTTGAACCAAATAACAAGAACGCTTATCATAACTTTCCATGGGTGGCATGACACATATATACAATTGAATTTCTTTGATGACAGTATGCACCTTTACAAATAAATAGTTGAGTAACATATACAAGAAATTAATTTTTTCGATCACAATTTCAAGTACTCTTCAATATAGCTTCGTATAGACTTCCGATATGAATATATATTTGATTTCTTTGAGAAATATGATAAGAATAAAGAGTAAATGATAGAGAATTGAATATAGACTCTCTGACTTTTTAGCAGACTATAAATCCATGAAGAAGTAAAGAGAAAAGGAGAGGATTTGCAAATTATAAGTGTATATATAAGCAACATAATTTTCTGCAAAATGTGCGAGGGAAGAGAGCGAGAAAATGATGAAGAATTCGGTTAAAAATTCGATTTCTAGAGCATTTCTATAAAAGATGAAGAGAAGTGACTTTTTGCGAAAGGCAAAAGAAAGTGTCATTTTGTTTAAAATGAAAAGTTGCACCCAACGGCTAGTATATCGATATACTTATAATGATATGTCAACATATCCTAGTTCAAAATTATAGTTCCTTTATAAAATTTATTTTAACTCTTTTAACGTAAAAACTAAAATAGAACTTTTATAAAAGGATCAAGAGAATAAAACAAAGAGTTTTAAAAGAGAGAATTCAAAGAATTACTGTGAGATCTTTAACAATTAATTCTATGACTTGATATACTAAAAAAATTGTCTGACTGTTGTCTTTTACTCTTCCAATCTTTGTTCCTTGAGTCTCTTGTGTTCTCCTAACCTTGCCTTTAAATTTCTATTCATTTTGATCTCTTCATCTACTTGATTCCCTTTTCGATCTTCCTTAATATGCTTGACCCTGTTAATCTATTTAGTCTTGTACTAGAGTTCTTGTATCGATATGTGTTGATTATTATATTGGTTCTCTAGTTGATTATCCTGTAATATATCTTAATAGATTCCTGCATTTCCTATACTGTATCATACAAAAACTTAGAAAATCATTAATACCAATATTTATCTAGTTGTTATCATCAAAACAAATACTTGTAATTCTAACAAGGTCGTCATGATTCAAAGTATGTTTTCTATTTATGACATACATGTTTGTGTCTTGTTTGATATTAGGGCATCACACTTATTTATATCTAATGACCTGGTTGGTAGGTTAGGATTGAAACCTGACTTTTCATGATATTGTTTTGTTGGGTTATGGATGTGTGTTTTCTTATAATTTGTATGTTCTTGGTTTTGTTGGGTTTGGTTTTATATTGGGGATGAAGTGGCTTCACAAATATAAAGTAATGGTCGATTGTGAAAGGTTATTGGTAATGGTATGGATAGATGATGGTCATAAGCTAGAGTTGAATTGCATGCCCAAGGATGCAATGATGGTTAGGTTTGTGTATTTATTCGAGATCCCGCACGATGAGTTATCATCATCGCTCATTACTTGAGAGTATCCTGATATATATGAGGAGGTTATGGGTTTACCACCATATAGAGAGAACAATCAATTTGCTAAAGGAAGCCAGATCAATAGTTTTGATGTTGAGACTTATGGCACTTAAAGAGCAAGGATAACTAGAGGTGCAAGTGAATGATTTACTGAGGATGGTGTTCATTTGTAGGAGTTTTTTAAGTGGGAGCATCTTTAGTATTTGCTACTAAGGTGGATGGATCTTTGAGATTTTGTATAGATTATCATATGCCGAAAAGTGATGAGAAAGGACAAATATCTTCTTCCACGTATAGATGACTTATTTGATCAATTGAATGGTGGTTTTCACCAATTAAGAGTGGCAAGGGATAGTGTGTCAATTACCATATTTTGTACACTACTGGGATTTTATGAGTGGTTGGTTATTCCGTTTGGGCCAACCAATTATGTTTTTCAGGCAACTAAACAAATTTGTGTTTGTGTTCATCGATGATATTCTTATCTATTCACGAATGGAAGAGGAACATATGAAGCATTTGAAAGTGTTGCTTGTGATGTTGAGAAAGCATCATTGAAGGCTAAGTTTTCTAAGAGTCATTTCTGGAGAAGGGAAGTGAGGTTTTATGTCATGTTGCTTTGGAGTAGAGCATTGTTGTAGATCTTGCCAAGGCAACAGTAGTCCAAGATTAGAAAGACTTGAGAATGCTATGGATATGAGAAGTTTTCTTGGATTAGTAGGTTATTATAGTATATTAGTTAAGGAATTCTCTAAGATAACTGCATCATTGACTCATTGGATAAGGAAGAATCAGACTTTTGTTTGGGACGTAAGGTTTAAGCATGCATTCATTGGTCTGAAAGAGAGGTTGATGATTGCACCAGTGTTAGTTATTTCAAATAGAAATAGGGTGGTATACATAGATGCATGTTTTGCTAGACTTAGGGGGTATTGATGTAAATAGGTGAAGTTGCCACTTATGCGAGCAGGTAACTAAAATCGCATGTGAGGAAATGCCTTAACCATGATTTAGGGGTAGTAGCTATAGCTTTTGCTTTGAGGGCATGGAGGCATTATTTGTTTGTAAAATGGTTTAAGTTTTTCACCAACCATAGGTCATTGAAATACCTTTTATTTCACACAAGGACTTAACATTGATAGAGTTAGAGGTATACCCTAGAGGCAGTTATGAAATTTGTTACGTATATCTAACTCGATAATCAATCTTAATCGAAATAAAAGGTATTCTCTTTCTATTATATTCTTGACATGATGTTTTATATCAATTAATTAAATTAAGGACAAATTTTCAAAGTAGGCTACTTTTCGGAACAATTTCGCAATTGGTGTTAGTTTTCAAACTTATTACCAAACATGGCTAGTTTCAGCTTAGTCAGCAAAATAGTCATCGTTTCTGTAACTGTCAGACCAAAGCGCAACTGTTAGTTGTGCATAGATTCAATATTTTCGTTGGCTCAACTCTTAGATGAGCATAGGCAGAAGTTTAATTTTTTTTATTTTGCGCAACTGTTAGTTGCTCAACTTATTTTTTCTCTATGTGCGACTAACTGTTGCGCATATGGCAATGTAGCAAGTAGTGCAACTCATAGTTGTGCCTACTTTAAACTCGTGTAGGCGCAACTATGAGTTGCTCCTGTATAGGTAGATGTTGTAAAACAAAGAAAGCAGCTACCCTTCCCCTTATAACCCAAAAACATTTCAAAACCCTCAACCCCTTCTTCTATGTCCGAATCCATCAGCTCCAAACCCAATCTTTAGCCATTTTGCACCAAATTATCAAGAATTATTCAAATTTCTTCTTCATTCTTTGATTAAACCAAAACTATAACAATGAAAGGTGGATCCTCTTCAACACAAATAGATTTTGGTAATTTTCAAAACCCTAGTTCTTTTGATTAAGTTCTAATTTGTTTATTATTTGGTTGTATTTGCTAGAAATACCGTCAATTAGCTTATTTTACATGTTAATAACCCAATTTGAAGTGTTGAATCACTAATTGATTGTAAATTTGTAAAATTTGATTTTTTTTGGTATGAACTTTGAAGAACCGGAAAGTGGACCGATAGACGGTAGCGTGCTTTATATGCAGGATAATCAATGCTCTAATTTTGAAGGGTTAATGAGGGTAATATTTTTTTTGTAATTATAGTAAATTTTTGTAAGCTTTTTCGCATTTTGAATTAACTATAAGTTATAATTATTTATTTTGCAGAGTGTAAAACCAGTGGATAGTTTGCAAAGTTTCAAAGATTTGATAGAGATGGTTGAAGATCAACGGGTTCAAAAGTTACTACATCAAGCGGGATTCTGGAATTTCATGCAGATTAAATATATCAGATTTGATAGGTCTTTACACGTAGATTTATGCGATAGATAGAGACCTGAGACTTGCACTTTTCATTTTTCCATTGGAGAAATGACAATTATACTGCAAGACATTTCTATTTTGCTTGGCCTTCCTATCAAAAGCACTGTGTTGAACTACGGTGGTAACGTGGACTCCGGTGAGATTTTTCAACGATTTCTTGGTGAAATTCCACCCCCAGAAGTGGTGGTCAATAGAAGAGAGTTGATGGTCAAATGGATAAATGACCTTATAATCGGCAGGGAGATTTCAATCTATTCATCCATTGAGGAGCTAGAACAGTTCATACGGGCTATCATATTACTTCTTATAGCATCTCATCTATTTTCGAACCATTCAAAGGGTAGTTGGCGTTAAATTGTTGTGCTTGCTAGAGGATTTTTCCACTATTTCTAATTATTCATAGGGAAGCGCGGTTTTATGCGTATTGTACAAGGAGTTGGATAATGTGGCACTAAGAAAGACGAATGGGTTAGCAGGTTGCCAATCCTTCTACAGGTATGTCGGTTTTGACTTATTGGTGTATCAATTTTATGAAATATTTGAAAGATGTTTCTTAACGCTGATAATATGCAGGTATGGTCTTGGACGCGTATTTCTGTTGGACGACCAAATGTTCGTGCCAACGTCGCTCCAGGATTGCCGTACGGGGCAAGGTAAAAGCAACTTGAAATTTATGCTGAAAACTTTATGGTTTCTGCCAATATTCACACACTTTTTTGTTTATGACTGAAATGGACCAGAGATAGACGTTGGAGAGATAATCCAGCCCATCATCCCACATTTTATCGGAATGAGCTCGATGTTATGGACGAGCATGCTATTGATTGGACGTCATACACGACTGAGATAGTATAGGATCTGCCGCCTATTTGCTTGGATGGGGAGAAAACTTGGTATGCAAGGATCTCGATTATTTGCTGGCAAAGTGTAGCCATGCACTATCCCAATAGAGTGATGAGGCAATTTGGCTTTCGTCAGCATATACCGGATCCAGCGGAGCAGATATTCCCACGCGGTTGGAATAGAGACTTGTACAACACGTACGTCACAAGGTGGGATCATAGGTTGGATCACGTTCAGGTTGAACATGTACTTAGAATGTCAATCGAACAATACTATAGTTTGTATTGGCATGTCACACGATGATTTATTCTTAAAGAATCGTCAACTAGACTGCCCAAATATGCTCCATGGGGACCGGTGGAACGTGATTTGGCACGTGTTCCTATGTTTTAATCTTTTAACTTCCTCAACAAGCTTTACTTACTTGTGTTGTTAATTCTTTTGTTTTAGGTTCAAGGGTTGTATATGATTTCTAATAAAGTTGACGATGTTATGGAAGATCCTACAGATGAAGACAGAGTAAAAGGAAAGTGCTTCAACATCAAGGAAATTATCAAGTCGCTTCTTAATAGGCATAAGCTAGAAAGACCACTACCGTATGTGTCTCGTCCGCCCCAAGCTTTTAGTCGTACCTACCAAAGAAGACGTTTTAGATGCACGGGGGTCCTTCACAAGGTAGTGAGCCGGGGCAGGAGATAGATGAAGCCGGACCATCTCAACCGCCTCCGACGCAAACTCAAAGAACACTACGCGACCGCAGAAACGTAAGAAGATAGGGCTGTGTTGGTTTGTCATTTGGTTGCTTTGTTTTGAATTTGTATTGGCTTGGAACTTGTTGGTTTGTAGGTGTTGCGATGTTGTAATATTGATTTGAAATATTTTGTTGTATGAATGTTTAATATTTCACCTATTTGAATGAAATGTTGTACTTATAAGTTGTTATTGTATGAAAGTTGATGTTGTATGAAAGTTGCATCTGTTATTTGTTCTCTGAAAATCTGAAAAGTTGTAGGCGCAACTTATAGTCGCACGTGAATATTATTTACTCTTTGGAAAGTTGCAGGCGCTACTTCTAGGTGTGTCCTCATGAATAATTTGTGCACAACTTTGAGTAGCGCCTAGTATTTTCATACGTATAGGCGCAACTTTAAGTTGCGCCTGCATACCTGGGCTATCCCCTGACCCAACAACAGTATGTAAACATCACATCTCCTCTCCAAACAAACACAACTTGTCAAACCCATTTTCTTTCAGAAACCCCAACCTCCATTGCCAGTATTTTCACTACCAGCAACACAACATTCCCCTCAAAATCATTTAATTCTACGAAGATCAACAAAAGATTGCACGTTCATCTACACTTGAGGTAAAACATCAAAACCCTACTCCACTAATTTTGATAGATCTAGTGTTGATATTTAACTATCTATAATTTTGATAGAACAATGACAACCGTGCCGATTATTTGTCACTATAACGGTGATTTAGTCATCGATGAAAATAACAATCCAACTTATGTTGGTGAAAAATATAAAGAATCGAAATTGAGGAGTGGTTGCAATTTTATTGAGCTAAAAACGGCAATTTATAAAGCTATAAAGATTGCTTCTACGGAGTTTGACATCTCATTGGTTAGTAAATGGGTAACGGATGACAGCCCAATTGCAATTGAGGTAAACGATGATGACGATGTCGATTCTATGTTTTGTGAGGGATGAAGGCAATTGAGCTGTATGTTAAGAAAATGGAGGTGGTACATACAACTAAACAGCAAGCTCAAATCTTTGATTATGCAAGCCAACCTGGACCCAGTAATACTGCTAAGCGAAGTCAAATGTATTACCCACACTACTCCTACTAGCCACCGAATATTTACGCACAAGCAGCTGGGTATGCTTTTATAAACTATATGAATGTTTTATTCATGTTTTTTGTACTTAATAGTAAAATGTTTGTGTATAGGTTGTATCCATAGTCATCCGGCTACGGTGTCATGGCATATCCATTGCAATCACCCAGATATGGTTTCCTTCCATATCCATCGCATCCTCCATAGTCAATTTCAACCCCGAATTCAAACGACTACTTGCACGAAATTGAAGATGAAAATGTTGACACCGAGGATATGGAGAGTGGAAATGCTGATATTGAAATTTTCCATTTGGATAGCACGAAAATCGCTGCTTCACTTGACGACGATGAAACATGGATTGATGCTATGAATGTTAAAAATGACGCTCCTTTAGATTATATTCCAAAGGAAGTTGTGACACTAATGAGCATATCGAGATGGAACAACCGTTAGAAGATGACCAATGCAATGTTACAATCACGAAAAGTTCTGTTATGCAAGAATTTCAATTTACCGACGAAATGTTCGGACTGGAATGTATGGAGAAAGGCCCTCGAGTTGGTATGATTTTTAAATCGAATGAATTTTTAATTGAACATATAAGTGAATGGTCAATAAAGTGTTCAGTTTCATTTAAAAACATAAAGTCCCATGCTAGAGAGTTCGCTGCTATATGTGATATTGATGCTAATTGTACATGGCGGGTTCATGCAATTGTGTCTAAAAGAGATCATGTTGGGTGGTGGGTGATGAAAAAATACGGTGGTGATCACACTTGCTCAAATCCAATCATCAACTCGAACCACAAACAAGCAACAACCAAATTCATTTGCACCAAAGTCCTTCCACGTGTTCATTCGAATCCAAGTTACACTGCAAAATCTGTCCAAGAGCTTATCGCAAACACTTAAAAAATTCAAATAAGCTACATGAGAGCCTGGAAAGGACTTAGCAAAGCGGTGTCTAAAACATTTGACGATTGGGAATCTTCGTACAATGACGTGCCTCAGTTTCTCCGTGATATACAGAAATGCAATCAAGGTACCATTTATCATGTACATACAGAAGGAGTACGATTTTGGAGGGCTTTCTGGGCATTTGGACCGAGCATAGAAGGTTTCAACCATTGTCGTCCAGTTCTTTCTATTGACGGAACACATCTATATGATAAATATTAAGGTACGTTGCTTGTGGCTATAGGAGTTGATGCAAACAACCCTCCTTTTCCTTTGGCATTTGCTATTGTACGGACCGAATCAGCAGAAACATGGGGTTGGTTTTTTTCATGCATGGGACACTTAATTCCATCTTTAAATGCAAGATGTATTACATTCATTTCTAATAGAATGAACGGAATTCCAACCGCCTTGCAAGAGAAGTGAAGAAGACCACATCATCATCGCTTCTGCCTTCGCCATTTAAAAGCAAACTTTAAAAAAGCTGGTTTGGTAGTAAGATTTTGCAAAACTTATTTCATGCTTGTGCTGAAGCAAGAGATGAGTTAACATACAAAGAACTCAGAGAGCAACTAAAAAATGCGAGTCCGGCTGCTGACAGATGAATTGATAGAAGTCTCCGACATAAAGATGAAAAGTGGGCTCTTTACAAGGACAACGGTGAACATTTCTGTATGATGACTACCAATGCTTCGGAGAGATTCAATGGAGTTCTTAAAAGTTTAAGATCGTTACTGGTAAAGGCGTTAGTGGCACATACCTTTCATCATCTTAATAGCTACTTCTATAGAAGACGTACCGATGGAATGGATTACGCATCTTCGCTCACACAAAATTATGACAAAATGATGGAAAAACATTTAGCAGAAGCACATAATATGAGCATTAATAGGTTCAGCTTAATGGAGTGGCAAGTAACAGATACAAACGCGTCCAACTACACATTAAATATTGCCAATGACAACTGCAGCTGTTCATGCAATATTTCTATTCTAGCTCATTTTCCATGTTCCCATGTTTTAGCTGCATGCGCATTTATCCAGTGTCCGACAATAGATATTGGGATGTACATGAAGGCCCTACTATACTCCAGCCGCCAATACGAAGGAATACAGGAAGACCGAGGTCCACAAGAATAAGGAAAGTCATGGACAAAATGGAGGACAGAAGACATGACATATGGGCAATGCGGTAACTTGGGTCATAAGAGAAGAACGTATGAGAAGCAATAAATATTTTACTTGTTTCTACTACTTTTTTCATTCGTGAACTGTATAGCTTATATTTTTATTCTGTATGCAACTTTGTTATCAAAGGTTATCTTACGTCAAACATTTAAATTACTTGCTGTATTATGTTGCTTTGATTTAATTTATACGCAGCTTTTGTATGAATTTTCCGCGGGTTTACATCCACCGTCAAACAAACATAACAGATAAACAATAATACATCATCTATTGCATATCCATTACAACAACCAAGTAATACAGCATTCATTAAAACTAAAGCGTACATAACTCAATTAAACAAGTATGATACAGATCAATTACATTATAGTTGCACTACCCAGTTTACTAGACCCCTTTTCAAATTGGATTTACGGACTGCAAATAGTCTACTTGACGTCGAAGCAGAATTTTTTCCTTTTTCAAATGTCTCACTTCCGCTTGCATCTCTAGTGCATACTACACTCCCATAGAGGTCAAAGAATAATCTAGCCATTTGAACAAATTATAACACTCGATGCCTTTTGGGTTAATTATATGATCAAGGTAACCGACACATCCGTAAAACCGACGTCCAGCATTTGTTTGAATCTCGCATACAACTACCTCACAAACATCTCCACAGTGGCAAAGTGGACTTGTATCTTGTCTCACTCATCCTTTGTCGCTAATTTGTTTCCTCGATCTTTGATTCGGTTCGCCTAAGCAAACTTGATTATCCAAAGCAGATTGAACAGTAACACCATTAACTGGAGGAACTATCTCAAATTAAGCTTAAGGAACTATTTCAAACTAAGTTTCAAGAACAAATTCATTTTCAGCTTCCATCCATTCAACATATTTCACCAATACTTCATCTGGAATCTCTCAATTATCCATACAAATGAATGGTAATGTGAGTGTGGGGTGAAGTAATTGTCGTAACTTTGGTTTAATCGAAGAATGAAGAAGAAATTTGGAAAATTTGATGCAAATTGGCTAAAAAATGGATTTGCAGATGTTGGATTCAGTCATGAAGAAGATTAAGGAGGTTGGAAAATGTTTTGAAGGGGTTAGAGAAAAATGTTGACGCTGCCTCTGTTTTAACAGCTGTAGGCTGTGTAGACGCAACACATAGTTGCGCCTATACCATGTTAAAGTAGGCGCAACTATGAGCTACACTTACGTATTATATTGTTATGCGCAATTGTTGACTGTGCAAAGTTATAAAATACTCGTGCGCAACCAACATTTGCGCCTTTTACAATATTATTCATAATGGAATTTGCCAACTCATAGTTGCGCAGCGGAAAAAAAATCAATTGATAGGCACGACTAACAGTTGCGCATTGGTCTGGCAGTTAGAAAAATACTGACTAGATTCCTAACTGGGCTGAAATTAGCCCTATTTGGTAATAAGTTTGAAAACTAACACTGATCGCGAAATTGTTTCGAAAAGTAACCTACTTTGAAAATTAGTCCATAAACTAATTAAAAATACATTTATAAAAGTCCATAAATAGTATGTTTTGTGATATTAGTTACAAACTATTGTAATCATGAGTAATTTGTCATAATAAAAGTAAGTATTTTAAATATTCCTAATTAAGATGGATCGGGACTGGATATCGATACATCCGTTGAGATTATAGTACGTAAAGCACTCCAAATGTTGGGCAGTGTGTTACTCATGGATGTTGGGGGCACCATATATTGATAATTATTGGGTAACTATGGAATGACTCACTTGATAGTTTTCTGCTGGTTAATTAATTAAGGTCAAACAGAAAATATTGATGTGACAAAATTACACAGTTCTCTTGACTTAAGAGTACTGTTGATCTTCAATGTGGAAATTTCACTTTGATTATAGTTAAATTACGACACAATGTCTATCAAACGACTGCTAATGGGTCTAGTGGAAGCATTGGAAGTGAAATACTATTCAAATGGGGATTTGTCTTCTCAGTTAGCATCACGGTCAACTAAAGTTATCTCAAAGTCAATGCTCTGGCCAGAGCATTTCGATTAATGATAATTGTTATTATTGAACCAAAGACTTTATGTTTGGACTTTAGAGTTGAATGTGCGTGATATTAGGATTTTGACCATTATCAAATTCTATAAGTCCAAAGTATTATAGTTTTCACGAAGCGAATTATGTAAATAATAGTCACAACCGGGTAACGCTTAATAAAGTAAAATTGGATTTTACCAGAACTAATAAGTGATCAATTGTGGCCAAAATGTCATACCGCCTTCTAAGTGTCGTGTGAATATTAATATTCGAATACTTCGATATTAATCACTGACCAAGTTTACACCTAACGGGCCATACAATTGAAATGATGAATACTCCTTTGACCAAAATGGTTTAATTAATTTGTACTTGTTATAAATTAATTAGATTAATTAATATTTAAGAATATTAATTATAAAACTTGATTTTTATCTGATAAACATATATTATTGAATGTATTTATAATAGTTATAAATATATTAATCGATATATGATATCGATGTATATTTAAATTGGATTTAGATGCAGAACATTTATTCGGGCTTTTAATGAGTTTAAAACTTTAGGTTATAGGTAGCTAAAAGATGGGATAGAAAGGCATTGAGATAGAGGACAAAAATGGAAGAGAAAGGTAAGAAATGATGTAGAATATTAATCTAAAAATATCTCTAAATTCTCCTCTATATAAGCATTTCTATCCTTAACCTTTAGAGGACTTTTGAAGCCTTAATTTCACAGTCATTTCTTGCCAACCCTTATACTCTCCATCTTCCATTAACTCTAGTTTAAATCAAATCAAATCAAACGCTATTCAATATCTGGTGGTCAATGATTCAGAGATTGGCAATCTACTTGATTATAAATTAGTTTATGAAGCAAATTTCATCATTTCAAGGTGTACCTTCAGACAATTGGATTAAGGTACATTTCTAACTAATATATGATTATTAATGTTTAGATATGATGTCTATATATAATTATATATGCAAAAAATATTTAATATATATATACACCTACATGCAGCATGGCTAATAAAAAAAAAATCTTTTATTTTAAATAACTCAAATATATAATATTTAAATGTTTGTTTTTCTTAAAAATGGCGTCCAACTCTCCAATGGCGTCCAAGATGCCACTACTTTTCCATCTCTCTCTAAGTCGCACGTGAAATTCTCACAACAATTTAGCTATAAAGAAGCACTACTTAAAAATTTGAACATGAAAATCAATATAGTCGCTTTGCTTCTCCCAAGAACAACAATTTCGAAGATTCTCTACAAAAAATCAAATCAGGTAAAAATTGCTTTCGCTGTGGATTGGCTAACCATTGGGCAAGAGACTTTAAAAATCTATTGATTTGTTTTAAGTGCAAACACATGGGTCATAAGGGATTTGCATGCAATCTTTCTTTCATGAAGAAATCAAATAGTATAATGGAGGCTGAAAATGGGCGAGAAGTTTACATTTCTTCAGCTGAAATTGAAAATGAGCTTCAAAGATCACGTTCTTGGGTAGTGATCTCTATAATCAAGGATGTTTTCACTATTAATCAAATTGAAGAGCTGCTTAGCACGAAATTTCAAAATCTCACTCTTAAAAGTGGAATTGGGATGTTAAAAGGCTTAATAATGATTTTTTTGTTAAATTTACTCAAAATTTATTTAATAGTGATAATGTGGGCTTGATTATTTGTTCCAAAGGCATTCTTGGTCTTAAGAAATGGAGCTTACACGAGGGATGTTCGAGGATTGGTAGAAGGGTGCGGGTCTGGGTTGTGCTCAAGAACCTACCATTAGCCTATAGGAGTCTTATTCTAGTTCAAACTGTGTTGGCTAAGGTAGCAGAGGCCAAGAAGCTTCAAAATAATCTTAAGAGTGCTGTAATTATATTACTGTAAGAGCAGAGATTGAAGTTGTAGCCCCATGCGTTCTGCCTTCTCCCATTAAGCTGCATACCAATGAGTACTACCATGAAGTCACATTAAGAAGGTATATGGGTGAGCTAAGTTATGTAATGGATTCAAACGGTTTTAAGAAGAATGTCTTTGAGAAATGTATTGATGGTAGTCTCAAAGTTTGGAGGTTTAAAAGGAATCTGACAACTACTGGTATGGATGACCAAAAAGGTGATATCGGGAATCCTATTGAGATTACCTCAAATGATAATAATGATGATGTGATAGGGGATAATTATGAGGTTGATAGTAGTAACATTGCTGAAGATGTTGATCTTGGTTGTCATAGGGCTTATGAAGAGGTTATGGCAAAAATGGCTGAGGCAGAGAATAGACATGAAGATCTTGGAAAGCAGGTAGTAGAATATGTTCCACCAGATGTTCCGAAGTGTTTTAAGAAAGGAAAGGAAAAGCAGACTGAAGTTACTACCTGAAGGCGGAGTGCAAGGGGACTGGAGCTGATCATCCTCTAGAAGGTAATGTTTTATCCCTCCTTTTCTTAATAGTTTAACTCATAATCAGTTTTATGAATTGGGTAATTGTTCGGGTTTTATACATAAAAATAACGGTGAAGATACTGTTGAAATTAAGGAGGAGTTAGGGACGGTTAAGTCTCTAAAATGATTGTATATTCATGCAATGTTAGGGGATTAGGCACTGATTCAAAGTGCCTTAGAGTTAGAAATATTATTAATTCTATTAAACCTGACATAGTTATGCTGATAATAGAATTTTTCTATGTTTAGGAGGTTCGTTGTTGGATGAATGGAGCTTTATTGAAGTAGAGGATAGTGCTGGAGGAATTTTTGTAGGGTGGAATAGTAGGCACTGGTCTTTGATGCAAGGAGTAAAGAATGTACATTATCTGCATGTGGCTCTAAAGGGTGTGCTATATTTTGTTACAAGTGTATATGGACTAAATGCTAGAATTAAAAGGAGGAAATTATGGGAGGAATGTATTGCTTTTCAGAACTTAATCCAAGGACCTTGGGTGATCGAAGGAGATTTTAATACAAGGTATATTGATGAAAGGAATAATAGAATGGATTGTTATTTAGATGATTTTGAAGAGTTTAGTGAATTTGCGAGACAATGCAATCTGATTGATCTTCCTTTAACTAATAGAAAATTCACTTAGAGCAGTAAGAAGGAGAATCCAACTCTGGTGAAAATGGATAGATTTTTTATCAATCTAGAATTTGAAGATCTTCATCCATTATCTTTTCAGAGAGGGATGGAACTATCATTTTAGACCATTGTCCAATTGTTTTTGAATCTGGTGAAAACACTGAGAGGAAAACATCTTTAAAATTTGAGAAAATGTTGCGTCTTGAAGAGAATTTCGATGAGATGATTGAGAGGAAATGAAACGAGTATTGGAAAGCTGGTGAGGCTGCTTGTATCATGAGTAAGAAGTTGAAGTATCTTCACCACACCAAAACAAAGGATTCTATGATAACCCGTATTTTTGAACATCTGATAAGTGGATAATTAACTGGTTTATTCTGTTGAACAGATAAAATTCTGATATCTGGAAATATAAATAAATTTGAATCTATAATAAATTTTGAAATATAAATATCTAGAATTATATTCAAAATTTCGTAATGTTGGAAATCTTAAGTGTATATATATAAGGTCATTGAGAAATAATAAAGATATTAATATAATTCAAATAATTTAAAATACAATAATCTCCTTTATTTTATTTTTTAAAATTTTTTTGTAAAATTATTTTCAAACAAAATAATAATAATGTATGTTTGATTTTTTTGTGTATATAAGTAGTTCTATATTATTTTCTTTAAAAGATTTTATAAATAAGTTAAGAGAAAATGTATTAATGTAAAAATGTAAACATAAAATTAAATAAAACATAAAGCACTAAAATAAAAAGAAAAGACTAATATTTAAAATAGGATTTAATAAGGTTTATACTTTCTTTAATATAAGTATTAAACATAAAATATAAGTATGATATAAAAGCACATATAAAAATAAATAGCAAATATAATTTATAAATTTTATTAAGACATTTGTAAGCTTTATAATACATGAATAAACAATTGTAACTTGAGTTAGCATGCAATGTAACATGTGGCACTTTTATTTTCTTTTAAAAAATTTAATGTAAAACAAATACCAAAGAATTAACCAGGCTTTATACAATTCAAAATATTTCCATTCTCTCAAATTAAAACCGAAAAATTGAATCAAAAGAATTAAAGAAAAACCAGAGAAAATTATACAATGATTTTTACCAATCTAAAACTGAATCAAGAAATTCAACTCAGTTAGATCAAAATTTGAAACAAATTCAAGCATGAAGCAAAAACAAGATCATCCCAGGCCAATTTCTGTTCAAGTTCAAAGGATTTAAAGCAGCTTCTAGTTTAATCATCTCAGGTTTACTGTGAGTAAACTGCTACTATTATTAATGCTTAAACCTATTAACAATGATGCTTGTGATAAATCATTGAAATAACTTGTGGAAATTTGTCCGCATGACGAAGATATGTATGTATATAGATAGATATGCAGTTATTGAACAAGAATGTCTATACATATGTTTACAAACCTCTGTTCCTTGATACAGGCTTATAAATTTAGTTTTAAATCTTAATTTCTCTTTATACAGACAATATTAAGCAAGAATTTTAAAAAAGAAATTGACCATGGCAATGCAATTTCATTTTTTAAAAGAATTTCATTTTTTAAAAGAATTTCAGGAAGAAATATTAAGTATAAGATGTGAAAATAAGAAATAACAGTAAAGTTCTTTTAAATCGGAAAAAATAAATGTCTAAATTTCTTGTATTGAATATGTAATCCGATTTATGTCGAAAATTCATGAATTTTGATAACTATATCATAATTTTTAAGTTAGTGGTTAGTGAAGAATTAGGTGATGATCAGTATTGGGATTAACTTCGATCTTCGGCGATCTCGAAGCTCGAAAATGGCGATCTCGAAGCTTGAAAATGTCGGGATTAAGGAAGGAGATAGGTTGATGATCAACGATGGTAGGAAAAATGGCTAAGGGTTTTACTGATGGTCGTGGAGGCTGGTACGAGTCGATCTAGGGTTTTGAACTGGGTACGGGTAGTGGTTGTTCACAAAACAAATGTGACGTCGTCAGAGCGTCGGACCTGGTGGGTCGTGGGGAAAATGAAGCGTAGGCTTCAGCGAGGCTATGGTCGAGGTGCCAGGGGTTCAGGTGGTCGGAACAGGTGGCGAATCGATTTTCGTCAGGGGGTTTTGGGTTCTGATGGTCTGGTCTCAGCTCGATTTCGATTTTGAGCTTGCTTTGGATTTTGGGTGGTTGAGATCGAGTGTGGGGATGGTAAGTGACTTGTCGATGGTGGTCAGAAGGGCCGGAGCATCGTCGATGGACGGTGCATGTGCACAAGTAAATCTGTGCACCAACGTTCATTTGGGGACGATAGGATTTTGCCTCGAGATCGATCTGGGAAAAATTGATAGATGACTTGGGTTGTCTCGAGTGTGTTTGAGGGGTATGTTTAATTTTTAACAGTTTTAATTTTAACAAGTTTTTTTTAAGAAAACAGAAGCTCGAAAAAAAATAAACAGGAAATGGTAGAGCAAGTTGCCAGGGTTTGTGCTTGGGAAAAACCATAATTTGGCTCAGGTTGTTTGTAAGCAGTTTTGATTTCCTTTAAAATTTAAACATGGTTTTCAAATTTTAATTTAAATCAAGTTTTAAATATTTTCTTAATTAATAATAAATGGTTTATACTAGTTTTGGTTAAATAACTTTGAAAATAATTATTTTAAATCAATTAAGTTCAGGTTTTTTACTTCTTTATTTTAAATAAATAAATCTTTAATTTATTTTATAAAAATTAATATTGTAACTAAGAAGTAAATCGAAGAGATAATTGATGGATTAAAAATAATTTGGTTCAAAGATTAAAGTTTTAAAGATATAATGTTTTTAACGTTAATGAAGGGATAATTACTTAGTGTAAATTAAAGCTATTTATTTTGTGCGATTACATTTACGTGATGATTAATTAATATGATTAATTTGAGGTTAATTAATTAATGTGGTTAATTAATTAAAGGTTGATTCATTAATGATAAGTAATTATAGGTAATTAATTACTTAAAGAAAATTACTTAATAAAAGTAATTGAATAATAATTTCTTAATGAAAATAATTTAAAGGAATAATTAAATAATTAAGGGTTAATTATTTAATGATTAAAGATTGATTCATTTGTTGAAATTAAAGATTGATTAATTAAGGAAATTAATTAAGGATTAGTTAAGTAGTGAATGTGATTAATTAAAGGATAATTAATCAATGTAAGTGATTTAGAATAATTAATTTGAGTAATTAATTAAGGATGAATGTAATTAAAATAAATAAGTGTAGGGTAATTAATTTGTGTTAATAATTAAAAGTTAATTAGTTGGTTTAATTAAAAGGAGACTAAGGGATGATTAATTAATAGTTTGAAATTAAGTAATATTACGAAAGCATATTAAAAGGATTAAAGAATTAATTTAATCGGAATGGTGAGACTAATTAATCATTGCTTATGAATGATTGAATGATACCGTAAGCCTTAGATTAGTTGATATCTCTGATATGCGATTTGGGATGCTATGTGATATGATATGTTTAGTTTAAACTGTGATAATGTGGTTATCTATCGATGATGAATTACTGTGTAAAGGTGACACCTTGTATTTAAAAGTTTGAATTGTATTTCACTTGAATAGCTTAGGTTAAGATGACTTGGAATTCGAAGAGACTGGAGTCCGGTATTAGTAATACCCGAAACCACTTCGATTTGTAATCTATAATAATTCTATATAGATTTGATATGTGAAATCAATAGGCTGGAATGGAATGATTTAAGTGAATTGGACCATTTAATCTAAGTTTTGGTACTTAGAAATTGATGTGTGAAATAAGTGTTGTCTCTAACAAATTGTGAATTTGTAAATTGATACGAGTTACTCCGGGTTTTAAATAAGTTGTATGCTTTGGTATTGCATGTTTGCTGGGTTTACTCACGCTGGTTTCCAGCCGGGTGTTACTTTAATGTAATGCTCGAGTCAGACCGAGTATTACAGATTTTCAGATAAGGGCGTTCTGGAGCTGAGGTGGCGAGCTGGATGGCAGGAACGTATGGAGTGAATTCCACTGTGATATATTGTTATTTATCTGGGAAAAGTTATTTTAACTGTACAGGGATTGTGAAATGTTGTAACTCTGATATATATGGATGTAAATTAACAGATACAGTTTTTCCTTTGTATAACTATTATTATGTGATATTATATTTTGATTCGCTGCGAATTGTGAGATTCTGTGCTTGTTTCTATTTCTTCTTTTATCTCTTTCTTCTTTTCTCTAACAATTTGGGATTTTCGGAGTCGAAAATTTTAAGTCGTTACATACTCCCAACGAGTATAACTGTTGCAAGTAATTTTATTAACACTTATATTTGTTGTTATAGGAGCATGGACATTTATTTGTAACACTTCTATCCGTTATCGAATTCTATCTGCCAATGGTTATAAGTAATGATAAATATTTATTCCCAACAGTTATAAACGTTGGTACTAGGATTTTCGCAATGGTAACATCTATTACTGTATTCGATCTTCCAACGAAAATAAGTGTTAGCCATATGCATTTTGTAACACATATATTAGTTGCAAATTTCATAATACCAACAGATAAGTATAAACAATAACAAAATAGTAATATAAATAGATGTTGGTAATTTCTATTTCTTAACATCAATAACATTTGCAATAATTAATATGGTATGCATGATTATAACCCAGGATATATTTAATATGAATGCAAAAATAATATTATCTCAATTTTGCAAATTATAACCAAATCAATATCAAGAAACAATGTCCATAATCATGATAGCAAAATTGATTATCAATTAACAAAAGACAAGATTAATAGATAATTAAGTTACCAAATTCAATACATAGTTTACCAATTCCTTACCAATAGCAAATTGGAATAACAAAATTAGTTTATAGTTGAAGTCTACAAATAGCGAATACGAAGCCTCCGGCCATATAACGAAGCCTCTATCTGAAACTTCTCATAGCTTGCACATTCCATTTTAACGACCATCGTAAATTGGTGCATCCGGTTCTAAAACATCAACCATCCAAATAACATTTTCCATAGGCCTGATATAGAAAAATATTGTTCATAAATAAAACACTTTAAGCATAAACATAAAAAAAATTGCTGGTTAGAAAATAAATAGAAAATGCATTGAACATAAATGTTATAACTAAAACAAGGCGAATCATGCAGGGTGGAATCAACCGGCCAGAAATGCATTTGCAACCACAAATCAGATTTCATGTTAGAAAATGCATTGAACATAAATGTTCAGATTCTCTTTTAAACAGCAAAAATTACTTAAAATGGTTATATATACAAAAAATTATGCTTACATTCCCGAAAGTCTGTATATCTCCTTAAAAATGATCAAAAATTTTGTACCTGTACCAAACAGAAACTGAAACACATACCAAATCACCAAAAGCCATAAGTCAGCTGCGAATTACATTAACATGTGTCAAATGTTCACATACATCTAATGCAAATGGAAATGCAAACATCTACATAATCCCAACTAAAAACCCAATACTAAACCCTACTACAAAACATTACTAAAACACAAGCACCTAATCATCTAAGGCAGAAGCTTCTGATGAATCCATACTAAAACACAATCCAATAAAATTGATTTTTTATGTCTCTAATCTATATTAATCAGGAATATAGTTTTTTTGAAAATTGATTTTTTATGTGTCTACTCTATGTTATTCAGTGATATAGTGTTTTAATTAGAGCATTATATCGCAATGGAATTTTTGAAAATGTGAAAACTGTTTTTTTGAAAATTTATCCATACTAAGAAAATTTAAGATCATTCATCGATGTAACATAGAATCTTTCTAAACAGAGAATAGAAGATATTGTTTTATTGATAATGCAGCAGTACAAAACGTTGATACAGAGAAAATGATTTTATACATAATGTAAATGGGCCAAATATGCGAGCCCATATGTATTTGGTAATCTGAAACAAATAGCAGTGAATGCTCCTGACCGTTGATCTTGATCCATGGCTGATATGCTTTGTGTTTGTTGGCTCGGATTGATATATGTGCTTTTCAGTAACCCTTGTATTGTTTGTTTCATTATACGCCGCCTCAAACAAAACTAAGGTTTTATCTTTTCTCCTCTTTCCATGTCGGCCGAAAAAATTCCGAGCTCCTCACGAAATCGATTGAAATTTTTGGCTGATAAAGCCTTGGTTAGAAAGTCTGCTCTTTGATAGTAAGATGGAACATGGTTGATGGCAGGCTTGCCGCTCCCTATCATTTCTCGAACGAAGTGGAGATCTATCTCCATGTGTTTTGTGCGAGTATGCTGAACAGGATTCATAGAAAGTGAGATGGCTCCGAGATTGTCACACCAAATGATGGGCTTGCGAGTTGATTCGAAGCCTAATTCCCAAATTAGGGTTTCGATCCAGGTGATTTCAGCCACTGTACTTGTTATGCATCTATACTCAGCTTCAGTGCTGCTTCTGGAAATAGTGGGTTGCTTCTTCGTGCACCAAGAGATCGGATTTGGTCCCAGATAGACGCAATATCCAGAAATGGATTTTCTGTCGTCAATGTCGTTTGCCCAGTCGGAATCACTGTAAGCGTGTATGTTTATATCTTTGCTAGCTTTTAAATGCAACTCATATGTATTTGTCCCTTTGAGATATCTAAGAATTCGCTTGACGGCACTCCAGTGCTCGTTTAGAGGATTCTGCATGTACTGACATACCCTATTGACACTAAAACAAATGTCTGGTCTAGTAATAGTGGCATACTGAAGTGCTCCAACGATATTTCTGTATTGTTTGACATTATCGATTGGCTCACCTCTATTTTTTGACAACTGTTTATTGCTTGTCATGGGGTAGGTAGTGGTTTTGCTTTATCCATGTTATGTCTGACCAGGATATCATTGATGTATTGCTTTTGCGATAGAAAAAATTCACTGTCAGTTTTTCTTTGGATGTTTATTCCTAAAAAATATTTCAATTCACCCATGTCTTTGATTGCAAAGTGCTTGTCCAGTAGCTCTATGATGTGGTTGATTTCCTGTTGATCATTTCCTGTAATTAGTATATCATCCACATACACAAGTATATATGTGCTCACATGCTTGCCTTTTTTCAAGTAAAGTGAATTGTCTGACTTTGTAGCATTAAAACCCAAATGTGTCAGTGTGTTTTTAAGCTTCTTATACCATGCTCTAGAGGCTTGCTTTAACCCATATATGGCTTCGTGTAACTTGCAAACATAATCTTTATTCATATGATGATTGTCTCCTTCTGGCTGTTGCATGTAAACATCTTCACATAATTCACCATTTAAAAAAACATTATGGACATCTAGCTGTCTTATTTTTCAATTTTTGTGAAGAGCTAAAGTTAACATGACTCTTATAGTAGTTGGTTTGATCACTGGGGAAAAAGTTTCAGTGAAATCAAAACCAAACTGCTGTGAATACCCCTTTGCCACCAACCTGGCTTTATACTTGGATACATTACCATCTGCATCTCTTTTGATTTTGTAAGTCCATCTGCACCCCACAATATTTTTGTTCTTTGGTGGTTGTACTAGTGTCCAGGTCTTATTTTTGACTAATGCATTTATTTCTTCATCCATGCCTTTCTCCACTTTTCATGTTTGTTAGCCTGATCATAAGAATTTGGTTCCACCTCATTTAATTGAGAAATGTATAATTTAGATTTAAAAATACCACTCTTAGATCTGGTAATCATGGGATGTCTTATTTTCACATGTTGACTATGAGAATCTTCCAATTGATTATCATTGATGTTTGTTGCTGCATCTGTTTCTTGATTGTCATTGGACATATTTGCACTTTGATCATTATTTTGTCTGCTGCTTAACATGCTTGTATTCCGCTCATCATTTACATCAACTGGTGAGTAGTTGTTAACATTGTTGTCTGAACTGTATCCTGATTTGGTGCTAGATATAGATGCATCTTTGTCAACACTTTGTATTGTCTGACTATTTCCTTGAACACATTCTGACAATTCTGGGATGTAAAAACCATGTGTTTTGTCATTGTTGATTTCATGATCCTGCTTTCTTTTGCCTGCAAATGAAAACACATTTTGATTAAACACAACATGCCTTGAAATATAGATTCTGCCTTGATTGTCCATGCACTTATATCCTTTTTGATTGTGTGCATACCCCAGAAAAGTGCATGGACTTGATCTCAGACTCAATTTATGTCTATTGTATGGTCTGAGATAGGGATAACACAAACACCCAAAAACCTTTAAATGATCATATTTTGGTTTAACTTTAAAAAGTTTTTCATGTGGACAACCATTGTTTAGCACTTTTGTTGACATCCTATTAATAAGATATACTGCAGTGGCAAAAGCATCACTCCAGTATTTCAAAGGTAATGATGCTTGAGACAAAAGTGTTAAACCTGTCTCCACTATATGTCTGTGCTTCATCTCAACTCGGCCATTTTGTTCTGATGTGTGGGGGCAGGTAGTTCTGTGAAGAATTCCTTTTTGGCTAAAAAATTCTTTTAATGGTTTAAATTCTCCCCTACCATCTGTTTGCATTATTCTCACACATTTGTTAATTTGTTTCTCAACATGAGTAATAAACTGTGTTATAGCATGGCTAGTGTCAGATTTAGTTTTGAGAAAATAAATCCAAGTATGTCTTGTGTGTGCATCTACAAGTGATAGATAATACCCGTGTCCTTGTGTTGAAGTGAGTGGTGCTGGTCTCCATAGATCTGCAGTAATTAACTCAAGGGGATTCTCATATATAGTTTCAGAAATTGGAAAAGGCAATTTATGCATTTTCCCCATTTGACAATGATCACATAAAGTTAAATCAAATTTATTTGGGACAGAAATATTGTTTTGCATTAAGATGAGTTTAACTACATCATAACTAGGATGGCCAAGTTTACAGTGTCATTCATGAAACAACTTTACATCACTGTCACTCTTTGTGCTAACATTATTTGACCAAATTCCCTCATTAGCAGCATCATTGTTTTGAATATTGCTGAATTTGTATAGACCATTGTCCAGCTTACCCTGTAATAATATGTTTCTATTTAATGAATCTCTAACAAGACATGTTTTTGGGTGAAACTCAAAATATACCTTATTTTCACTGGCAAATTGTGAAACACTAGTAAGGTTTTTCTTGATACTTGGTACTCTCAATAAATTGTTTAAATAGAGTAGCCTTGTACCTTTTATACAGCCAGTACCAACATGTGTTATATTTGTAGCTTCACCATTTCCCATAAGTACAGTTTGATTACCTGTGTATCCTTTGTTCCCCAGATTTAAATTCTGTAGGTTGTTTGTGATGTGATTTGTGGCACCAGAATCAGGAAACCATTCATCCATGCTGTAATCTTCTGTTTTAGGTGTATCATCAGTAGTATTATCTCCATTGTTTCTGCATTGATTGCTAGTTTGAACTATGTTAGCATTTGGTTGCTTGCTGGTTTGAGATGTTTGTCCTGCATTGAAATCTTCCTTATATCTGAAATAACACTTGTTTGCCATATGCCCAAATTTTTCACAAATCTGACATTTGACTTTATTATTGTATCCACTCCTCCCTCTGCCTCTGCCTCTTTGAACATAGTCTCCTCTCTGATTTTGATTTTCTTGTCTGGGTAGATTTGATGCATTTTTCTGATTTCTGTTCCTTGATGCAACAACATAATTGAAATTATATTCTTCTTGTATTGATTTCCTTTGTTGAATCCTTCCCTCATGGGAAAGCAGAGCTGTGTGGATGTATTCAATATCAGGCAGGGTTGGTTGTGTGACAATATATGTTATTAAAGACTCATAATCTTGATCTAATCCATTGGTTATCACTAGAATCTGCTCACTGATGGACACATTATGACCAACACCTTTTAATTTGTCACATAAATTTTTGATTTTGGCAAGATATTCCCTCATTGGCATATCATTTTTTCTTGCATTTTGTAATTCTCTTCTATATTGCATAACTTTGACTGCGGATTGTGAACTGAAAATGCGTTCGATTGCTGACCATATCTCATAAGAGCTGTTGCATCCAACCATTTGTGACAGTAAGCTTTGACTAATAGAAGATAATAGCCATGATGATAAGAGATTATCCTGCTTTTGGTAGTGTTTGTAATCTGGATTGCTGACAATCTTGTCTTCTTTGTCAGTTATCATGATTGGTGGTATGATCTTGGTTCCAGCAACATAATCGTGTAAGTCATATCCTTTCAAAGCTATTTCAACTTGATATTTCCATAATACATAATTGTCTTCGTCTAATGGTGTTGTGATAACTTGACTTTTAGGCGTTATCAAGATCTGATCCAGATTCTGGGGATTCATGGGTTGGTTGCCTGAAGTGGCTGATGTCATTCCTTCTTCATCAAGTGCCATAGTGATTCAATAATCTTGAAATGCCGGTTTCTGGTGTAAAGAATGACTGACTGGAATATTGGCGTGGCTATTTGAGAATAGCAGCCAAGAAACAAGAAAAGGTGGAAATTAAAACTGCTTGTGATAGGTGTATATTACTGTTTCATGAAGAAGCAGTAATATGCATGAACAACAGTGAAGAATCTTGCAAACAGAGGAGAAAAGTGAAGATGAAATTCTGATTTCTCCTCTAGGACGGCAAGAAATGGATATGGAACTGATATAACAGATTCTTGATGCGATTGAGAGAAAGGTATGCCTCCTCGATGATGATATTTTTCTGAGAAGAGCCAATACAATCTATATCTTCGAATTTCTTTGATTATGATTTTAGAAAGTTTTGCCATTTGGCTATGAGCTCCGATACCATAAACAGATAATAGAAGATATTGTTTTATTGATAATGCAGCAGTACAAAACGTTGATACAGAGAAAATGATTTTATACATAATGTAAATGGGCCAAATATGCGAGCCCATATGTATTTGGTAATCTGAAACAAATAGCAGTGAATTGTAACGACCCAGAATTTTAATTTATTAAAATTTGAATATTTAATTAATTTTAAATATTAATAAGTGAATTTATTAGTCGAATAAATTTTATTTTGAATGATTGGATTTAATTGAATAATTAAATCAATAATTTAATATGTTAAATTATGGAAATAATTGAAAATTTGGTTAAATATGATTGAAAATGATTTGTAAAATTTTATTTTATCATATTGGAGTTAGAATGATATTTTAGAACTTTTAAAATCGAATTAAAAGTTAATTTGTGAAAATTGAATATTTTAATATTTAATCGACTAGTGAAAATAGACAATTTTTGAACAGTCTCAGAATTGAACGAAACCAGTTCCATTGGATCCGTAATAGTTAGTTATTACCGGATTTCAATTTTCGTATCAATCGGAGTTATCGTTTGATCGTAGCAGCTCGAAACGCCTAGAATTGTTTTTATTTTAATTTGGCGAGTTAAAATAGCCATTTTTCAAAAAGGTCTCGGATTTCGACGAAACAAGTTTCATCGGATCCGTAATGTGATATTATTGTAAGGTTTCAAATTTCGTGTCAATTGGATTTACCGTTTGTCATGTACAAATTAAAACGCCTAGAAAATCGATTAAATCGGTTTAATTTAAATTGAACGTTTATTGCCATAACTCGCACAGATGTCCGAATTAGCTTTCGAAACCTGTTCCATTGTGTCCGGAACGCGGGGTAAACCCTAGAAACGCTGGTTACGGCGCGTAAATCGGAGTTCGGAATTTCCGGATAAATAGTGTCGATTGATTTTCCTATAAATAGCCCCCTTCCTTTGTAAATTAAAAAAATAAATAAAAACCTAAACCCTAACTATATGCAGCCGCCACCATAGAACCAAAGGCCGAAAATTGTCCATCTTCATCCCTCGTTTTCTTCAAATCCAAGCAACCATTCATAAAACTTGCAACTAGAAAGATGTAGAGCACGTTGAGATCCTTATATTCAACGGATATGATCGCGAATGGAGCTGTATTTTGTGAGATAGGAAGCCGCGTTCATCTGCAGTTCGGCCTCGAAATTCGCGCAATATAGACAACCGAGCTTCACCATATTGGACGCGGTGGTGCTCTTCGAGATGCTCTTCAACGTGGCGCTTCCTGATCGAATTATCGTCGAGTGGTGTGGCGTGCGTTTTAAACCCTAGGAGAAGCTAATGGATTCGGCTATGGTGCGCGACCTGGAGATGGATACGCGATGAGAAGGAGAGTTGTGCACGGTCATGATGCAAAGGTTTGGAGATCAACGGCCTGTATTAGATTAGGTTTGAAAAATAATTAAAGTTGTAAATTATATAAATAAAATTCGTATAAACTTCAAAAATGTATATCTTTTTCATACGAGGTCGAAAACGCGCGAAACCAGTTGCGTTGGAATCGTATGGACGAGCACTACGCGATGGAATTGGATTGGAGTCGTTTGGAGTTAGTGAGAATTTTGGGTAAAATTAAACGTCCGTTTAATTTTATTCGAAATAAATCGCTAAAACGAAATTGAAATCAAGGTGAGAACTTCTCACTCAATCGAATCAGTTTCGATTTTATTTTAAATAGTTAGATTTAAAATATTTGAATGCATGTTTGAATGATGATTGTTATCTATTGATTGTTAAAATAGACATTATGCGCCGTTAGTAAGCGGATGTTATTTATTAAAAATATATACCGCGAATATTTCATAAACAGTGAAATTGGTATTATATATAATAGCAATATATATATATATTGGCATATGTATATATTGGAGTTGTTGATTTCCCGCATTTGTATAGCGGATGAGACCCTATTGCGCCGTCTATTAAGCGGATAATATTTAAAATCCCATATACCGCGATAATTCCGTACTGGAGCGGAATTGGTATTGTGCTAATGTTTGTGGATGCAGGAAAACAGGTTGAAGGGATCCAACTGGATTCCTCAACAGTTTTTATTTGATTTCAGATATTTTGATATTTGATGGATTATCATATCGATATATGATATCGTTGTTGTCGTGATTGGCTATTTGGTATGTAGCATCATTGGACCAAATTTTGGGATTTTAAAATGATTTTTAAAGTGATTTTTGAAAGTATACGTTTATAAAATATTTTTGGAACTGATCCATTTTAAATAAATAAACGTTATAATTTTAAAGTTATAAAAATTATATTTTTGAGAAATATAGTTAAAGGTTGATTTTTGAAAATATGAGGCTAATGATTTTATAAAATAGTTTAATCGAGATTTTTGAAATTATTATAAAGAGTTGAAATATAGGATTTATAAAATTTGATTATTTTATAAATAAAAATGGTGAAATTATAAAGGAGTTTAAAGATGTTTTAAAAGAATAATATAAATTGATTTATATAAGAGATTTATAAATGGATATTTATAAATTAAAACGTTGGAATTATAAAGCGAGTTTTTATAAGTGTTAGAATGAATTGTGAATGAATTTCATAAATGAATGAAATTTATAGAATTATAAACGGTGAAGTTATAAATGGAATTTTATAAACAGTAGGTTTATAAAATTTATAAAGTTATTTGAAGAATAGATTTGGATAAATAATTGAATCTTGTAAGTTATAAGATTTATAATTATGAAGTTCAAAGGAACGATTTTGCAAACAAATAAATTATAAGTATTTCACTTATGATATGAACTTTTGTTTTATAATTGAGTTATAAATCGAATAGGTTAATAAAGGAATTTATAAAAGGAAGTTGTTATAAAACAAATAGAAAAGGAATTTATAAACGTTGTTTTATAAATTCGCAAACGGCTTATTTTGATAAGAAAATTGTTGAAACTTATTAATCGAGTTATATTCATGTTTTTGACTGTGAATAATCCTTTGAAATAAAATGTATAGAAAGGATGAAATTGATTAACGTAGTATATTCACGTTTTTGAATAGTGAATAATATGTTAAAGAAAATGTTTAGATTTGATGTTTTAAATAGAATTAAAACTATCTAACGATGTTTTTAAACATGTTGAGATTCGAAACCATAGATTTCAACATTTATTGTCGAAATAGATGTTTCGAGAAATAAAAGGAAATGGTGGACTATAACACTGTTGTTATAGTAAATGATTTCCGAAAGGAAATGTTTTGTATAGTATTGGGATTTATATATCTATTTTTAATTTCGAATCCCTATACTAGTGATTTTGGGTTGTCGTAACGATGTTTTACGCAACATTCGTTTTGGCCCAAATAAATATGTTTAAAAGAATGATTTCCTTAAAGAATGAAATATATACTTAATCTCGATTTAAGTATATTGAATATTTTCTAAGTGTTGAAAATAAATAAAATTTGTGAATTACTTATTAAATAAGTATGGAAATGTTTTCCAATATAAAGTGAATATTTTGAGAATTTATCTTTTTGAAGATAAAATTGAAATGAATAATTGAAATCGTATATGCATGGATATTTTGGAATATAAATTCACTAAGGAATTTATAAAAGAAAGTGGAATTTGTATGAAAATAAATATTGATTTATTTTTGAAGTGTGAAAATTATATATCTTGTAAAGATATTTTGAAAAATAAATAATTTGGAAAATTATTTGGAAACTGGTGATGTGTGCATATCCATTGATAGTTCAATAACCGACTATCAATATTTCCCTTTGAATGGGTAATTGATGTGATTTGTTTGAATTTGAATGCCACACTTATTTTTGAATAAGCGCTCACTATTCGGGTTAACCGGGAAAGGACCATGGGGTCGTATAACCCATTCCGAATATGTGATACGTCGTTATGAATTGCATTTGATGACCGGTGTTGAAGACCGGGTATTTGCGAAAGCGATAGGATGACCTATCGATTGTCTCTGCACTGGGTAGCTCCTGGTATAGAGATCCCCTAAGTGATGGGAAATTCGATCGGGATTGTGAATACCCGGATTGCAAGGACTTCCTTGTAAGTGCCTTCGGTTCTGTTCGATCCCGGAACAGACTTGTATGGATTGTATGTCTGACATTACAAATTGAGATATAAAGCCGATTTCTTTCAAATATATTTCTGTTGGTGGCGGAGAATTTATTCTTTTAGCTTAACACCCTTCTCTGAGACGTACGAGCTCAGAGGTTATGTAGTTGAAGGTTATCAGCAATATATTCCCAATTTGGTAATGTGACATGCTGAGTGTTGCTGTAAATGATCATTGTGTTGATTATTTGTGATAGGATCATTTATTTGATCGTCTATCCTGGTGATCATTTCTATGATTATTTGTTGACCCAAAGCATGGCTTTTGTATAGAGTATGTTTTGTGGACGTGACTTCGTCGAGCCTCACACCCCGTGAATGGTCAAAACAGGAAAGATGCAGCAAGGTTATGAGGGGTAGCGCCCTTTAGGATATGTGCATTTCCTTCTGGAAAAGGGTGGTATCATGGTATGGAGCCCAGATACTTACTCATGTTGAAAACACTTTATGATTGTGTGAATTGATTGCGAGCGCTCGGTTGAAAAGGTCCCAAAGGACCGGGGGATGGCATATTCGGTCAGTTGTTACTCAGTTAGGGGTAACCCGGCCTTGTGTTGGTAGAGATCCGGTTTGGTTCTCGGGGATGTCCATCCAGATGCATTCTCATGTGGCAATGGGAAGTTCCTTGGCCTGATCATTCGTTGGAAATCCAATTCCCAATACGAAACTTGTACGGTATTAGTTGTAGAACCTGCCATTCACTTATGGTGGTCACCACTGTTTGGATGGTAGCTATAGTAGGCATACGATAATGGTCGTATGTTGGCTAAGATTTATATTCTACTTTCGAAATGAATTTTTCCTACACTATGCACTAATAATAATATCAAATGTTCTTTTAAATGCGTATCAAGCATCTTTGACTATCATAAGGAGAAATCTCCTCCGATTCTGCGTTTGCATTGTGTGTGTGTGCGGGAGGCCTTATGGTAGTCTCATTTTTAAAAGCATTGCGAATTGACTTTAAAAATATTCCTCTATTTTGATTTTAAAGATAAATAAACTGTTTTGAGTTCTCACACCAGTCACATGACTGAATCGGAGTTTATTGTTTTCCTTCCTAAACTCTGGGTGCCCACCAATTTCTACACGGGCAGTCAAGAGTTAGGTTTATCAGGATATTCTGGATATTCAGGAGTTGCTGGAGGCAAGATGGATGGCATGGCGTATTACTAGTTATATAGTATTTCTTTTTCCGCTGCACTGTTTGTTGTTGTATTGTTGTACACTCTGATGATATGATGTAATGTAATGTATAAAATGTAATAACTGATATAGTTCTTTGTTTAAAGATTATTCATTTATTATTATATGTTGTTCCGCTGCGAATTGTGAGATTCTGATATTGTTCTGTTGTTTTCTATTCCGTTCTATTTTCTATGTTCTTTCCTCTATATTTTCTATCTTTCTCTCTCTTCTTCTGTCTTTCCTTTTCTTAAACCATAACATTTCGGGTTTCCAGCCTTCGATTTCTCGGCAGTCGATAAAGTGAGTATCGATGTTGAATTTTCGAAAGTCGAAAATTTTCGGGACGTTACATTTGGTATCAGAGCATATGGTTAAGCAACAACCATGGTTCTGTTGGGTATTACTCATTAGAGATAGAGTCAGTAGTACTCTAGAATGATTTTGAGTGTAATAATAGCTATGAGAGCGTATTTGTTAGTGAATGTATAAAATTGTTTTATATTGTGATGATTGGTTTATTGAGTGGCATATGAACTTTCGTCAGCGCGGTCTGCAAAACTATGCCGAAGGGGTTTCTAAACACTTGAATAGAACAATTCGACACAGTATTGTTTTTAAATTGGGTAAATGAAATAATTTTACCTTGATTATATTTTATATATAAAGGAATAATTTTTTAGAATTATTAAAGTGTATATAAGTTGATTGTTTAGTTGTTTGAATAATCTAAGTAAAAAGAATTATAAGAATTGAATTATAATTAAAGTGATTTATAATTATGAAATAAACTTATATATATAAGAAGTGAAACTATATGAATATATTTATGAATATGAGTTGTTAATAAAAAGTGAATTTAAAGTTAAATGGAATATAACTTAAGAGATGTTGAATGAAGTTGATATTAGTATCAAAGTAAAATAATAAAGTTAAGTAATAAATATGAACTTGAGTTATATAAATGAAATTCAACTTTTGTAATTGAATTGAATTAATGGATTGAATGTTAATCAATTGAATGTGAATTAAGTTGATGTGAAATAATGAATATAAGTGTTAATTCATTAAAATCTAATGTTACTGAAAGTTGAAAGATTGAATGAAAATCAATTTAATTAAACCAAATTGAATGAATATAAGTAAAGGAATTCGGTTGTAATTGATATACATTGGTTGTTATATGGTTGTTAGTTGATTGATTGTATATAATTCATTAAGTGTTAATGAAATTGAAAGCTAAAGTAATTGAAAATCCAATTGAAAGTTAAGTGAATCTTAAATAGAATTGAATTTGATTTGGAAGTGAACCAACTTGAATATGAATTAGTGAATATAAACTAATTAAAAATGAATGTTAGTAAAAACATCCACTGTTAATGAATCAAATATGATTTAACTTGAAAACCAATTCATGGAATATTAATGAGAATATGAATGAATATTTATTGGTTATGAATGCTAGTTGGTTGATGGTTGAATATATTGCTTTTGTTTCAATTGCTATGTTGGCATATATAAGTTATTATGTTGCTATATGTTGTATACCGATATTATTTTCATATATACATGTTCTCATGTTGTTTGTTGAGTGTTTAGTAGGTGCGGATCGCGTTTGCTTCGCATTTGGAGCTCGCTTTCGCGCTATATTAGCCGTATATGCTTGCTAATAAAATATAAGGTACATATCTCGGATTACATATCGTACTTTTATACTTTTTTCCCTTCGGGATGCCTCATTACTTGATGAGATGTATATTTGTGATATATATACTGTCATTTTTTTTCGGATCGAGCCGCGCAAAGGAGACTATGGCGAATTTTTTCGGAAATTTAAGGTGTTAGAAAATTTTGAGAAAATTGGAAAATTTTGGAAAACTTTAACTTTGATTTGGAATTGAAAGTTAAACAATAGTAGTTGTTTTTGAAAAGATAACTAAGTATGATTTGAAAACTTAGTAAAGTTATTGTAAGAAATTTAATTATGAATTTTGGAAAATTAGTAGATTCTGTAACTTTTCTTACTTGTTAATTTCGAGGACGAAATTCTTTTAAGGGGGGAAGATTGTAACGACCCAGAATTTTAATTTATTAAAATTTGAATATTTAATTAATTTTAAATATTAATAAGTGAATTTATTAGTCGAATAAATTTTATTTTGAATGATTGTATTTAATTGAATAATTAAATCAATAATTTAATATGTTAAATTATGGAAATAATTGAAAATTTGGTTAAATATGATTGAAAATGATTTGTAAAATTTTATTTTATCATATTGGAGTTAGAATGATATTTTAGAACTTTTAAAATCGAATTAAAAGTTAATTTGTGAAAATTGAATATTTTAATATTTAATCGACTAGTGAAAATAGCCAATTTTTGAACAATCTCAGAATTGAACGAAACCAGTTTCATTGGATCCGTAATAGTTAGTTATTACCGGATTTCAATTTTCGTATCAATCGGAGTTATCGTTTGATCGTAGCAGCTCGAAACGCCTAGAATTGTTTTTATTTTAATTTGGCGAGTTAAAATAGCCATTTTTCAAAAAGGTCTCGGATTTCGACGAAACCAGTTTCATCGGATCCGTAATGTGATATTATTGTAAGGTTTCAAATTTCGTGTCAATTGGATTTACCGTTTGTCCTGTACAAATTAAAACGCCTAGAAAATCGATTAAATCGGTTTAATTTAAATTGAACGTTTATTGCCATAACTCGCACAGATGTCCGAATTAGCTTTCGAAACCTGTTCCATTGTGTCCGGAACGCGGGGTAAACCCTAGAAACGCTGGTTACGGCGCGTAAATCGGAGTACGGAATTTCCGGATAAATAGTGTCGATTGATTTTCCTATAAATAGCCCCCTTCCTTTGTAAATTAAAAAAATAAATAAAAACCTAAACCCTAACTATATGCAGCCGCCACCATAGAACCAAAGGCCGAAAATTGTCCATCTTCATCCCTCGTTTTCTTCAAATCCAAGCAACCATTCATAAAACTTGCAACTAGAAAGATGTAGAGCACGTTGAGATCCTTATATTCAACGGATATGATCGCGAATGGAGCTGTATTTTGTGAGATAGGAAGCCGCGTTCATCTGCAGTTCGGCCTCGAAATTCGCGCAATATAGACAACCGAGTTTCACCATATTGGGCGCGGTGGTGCTCTTCGAGATGCTCTTCAACGTGGCGCTTCCTGATCGAATTATCGTCGAGTGGTGTGGCGTGCGTTTTAAACCCTAGGAGAAGCTAATGGGTTCGGCTATGGTGCGCGACCTGGAGATGGATACGCGATGAGAAGGAGAGTTGTGCACGGTCATGATGCAAAGGTTTGGAGATCAACGGCCTGTATTAGATTAGGTTTGAAAAATAATTAAAGTTGTAAATTATATAAATAAAATTTGTATAAACTTCAAAAATGTATATCTTTTTCATACGAGGTCGAAAACGCGCGAAACCAGTTGCGTTGGAATCGTATGGACGAGCACTACGCGATGGAATTGGATTGGAGTCGTTTGGAGTTAGTGAGAATTTTGGGTAAAATTAAACGTCCGTTTAATTTTATTCGAAATAAATCGCTAAAACGAAATTGAAATCAAGGTGAGAACTTCTCACTCAATCGAATCAGTTTCGATTTTATTTTAAATAGTTAGATTTAAAATATTTGAATGCATGTTTGAATGATGATTGTTATCTATTGATTGTTAAAATAGACATTATGCGCCGTTAGTAAGCGGGTGTTATTTATTAAAAACATATACCGCGAATATTTCATAAACAGTGAAATTGGTATTATATATAATAGCAATATATATATATTGGCATATGTATATATTGGAGTTGTTGATTTCCCGCATTTGTATGGCGGATGAGACCCTATTGCGCCGTCTATTAAGCGGATAATATTTAAAATCTCATATACCGCGATAATTCCGTACTGGAGCAGAATTTGTATTGTGCTAATGTTTGTGGATGCAGGAAAACAGGTTGAAGGGATCCAACTGGATTCCTCAACAGTTTTTATTTGATTTCAGATATTTTGATATTTGATGGATTATCATATCGATATATGATATCGTTGTTGTCGTGATTGGCTATTTGGTATGTAGCATCATTGGACCAAATTTTGGGATTTTAAAATGATTTTTAAAGTGATTTTTGAAAGTATACGTTTATAAAATATTTTTGGAACTGATCCATTTTAAATAAATAAACGTTATAATTTTAAAGTTATAAAAATTATATTTTTGAGAAATATAGTTAAAGGTTGATTTTTGAAAATATGAGGCTAATGATTTTATAAAATAGTTTAATCGAGATTTTTGAAATTATTATAAAGAGTTGAAATATAGGATTTATAAAATTTGATTATTTTATAAATAAAAATGGTGAAATTATAAAGGAGTTTAAAGATGTTTTAAAAGAATAATATAAATTGATTTATATAAGAGATTTATAAATGGATATTTATAAATTAAAACGTTGGAATTATAAAACGAGTTTTTATAAGTGTTAGAATGAATTGTGAATGAATTTCATAAATGAATGAAATTTATAGAATTATAAACGGTGAAGTTATAAATGGAATTTTATAAACAGTAGGTTTATAAAATTTATAAAGTTATTTGAAGAATAGATTTGGATAAATAATTGAATCTTATAAGTTATAAGATTTATAATTATGAAGTTCAAAGGAACGATTTTGCAAACAAATAAATTATAAGTATTTCACTTATGATATGAACTTTTGTTTTATAATTGAGTTATAAATCGAATAGGTTAATAAAGGAATTTATAAATGTTTTATAAATTCGCAAACGACTTATTTTGATAAGAAAATTGTTGAAACTTATTAATCGAGTTATATTCATGTTTTTGACTGTGAATAATCCTTTGAAATAAAATGTATAGAAAGGATGAAATTGATTAACGTAGTATATTCACGTTTTTGAATAGTGAATAATATGTTAAAGAAAATGTTTAGATTTGATGTTTTAAATAGAATTAAAACTATCTAACGATGTTTTTAAACATGTTGAGATTCGAAACCATAGATTTCAACATTTATTGTCGAAATAGATGTTTCGAGAAATAAAAGGAAATGGTGGACTATAACACTGTTGTTATAGTAAATGATTTCCGAAAGGAAATGTTTTGTATAGTATTGGGATTTATATATCTATTTTTAATTTCGAATCCCTATACTAGTGATTTTGGGTTGTCGTAACGATGTTTTACGCAACATTCGTTTTGGCCCAAATAAATATGTTTAAAAGAATGATTTCCTTAAAGAATGAAATATATACTTAATCTCGATTTAAGTATATTGAATATTTTCTAAGTGTTGAAAATAAATAAAATTTGTGAATTACTTATTAAATAAGTATGGAAATGTTTTCCAATATAAAGTGAATATTTTGAGAATTTATCTTTTTGAAGATAAAATTGAAATGAATAATTGAAATCGTATATGCATGGATATTTTGGAATATAAATTCACTAAGGAATTTATAAAAGGAAGTGGAATTTGTATGAAAATAAATATTGATTTATTTTTGAAGTGTGAAAATTATATATCTTGTAAAGATATTTTGAAAAATAAATAATTTGGAAAATTATTTGGAAACTGGTGACGTGTGCATATCCATTGATAGTTCAATAACCGACTATCAATATTTCCCTTTGAATGGGTAATTGATGTGATTTGTTTGAATTTGAATGCCACACTTATTTTTGAATAAGCGCTCACTATTCGGGTTAACCGGGAAAGGACCATGGGGTCGTATAACCCATTCCGAATATGTGATACGTCGTTATGAATTGCATTTGATGACCGGTGTTGAAGACCGGGTATTTGCGAAAGCGATAGGATGACCTATCGATTGTCTCTGCACTGGGTAGCTCCTGGTATAGAGATCCCCTAAGTGATGGGAAATTCGATCGGGATTGTGAATACCCGGATTGCAAGGACTTCCTTGTAAGTGCCTTCGGTTCTGTTCGATACCGGAACAGACTTGTATGGATTGTATGTCTGACATTACAAATTGAGATATAAAGCCGATTTCTTTCAAATATATTTCTGTTGGTGGCGGAGAATTTATTCTTTTAGCTTAACACCCTTCTCTGAGACGTACGAGCTCAGAGGTTATGTAGTTGAAGGTTATCAGCAATATATTCCCAATTTGGTAATGTGACATGCTGAGTGTTGCTGTAAATGATCATTGTGTTGATTATTTGTGATAGGATCATTTATTTGATCGTCTATCCTGGTGATCATTTCTATGATTATTTGTTGACCCAAAGCATGGCTTTTGTATAGAGTATGTTTTGTGGACGTGACTTCGTCGAGCCTCACACCCCGTGAATGGTCAAAACAGGAAAGATGCAGCAAGGTTATGAGGGGTAGCGCCCTTTAGGATATGTGCATTTCCTTCTGGAAAAGGGTGGTATCATGGTATGGAGCCCAGATACTTACTCATGTTGAAAACACTTTATGATTGTGTGAATTGATTGCGAGCGCTCGGTTGAAAAGGTCCCAAAGGACCGGGGGATGGCATATTCGGTCAGTTGTTACTCAGTTAGGGGTAACCCGGCCTTGTGTTGGTAGAGATCCGGTTTGGTTCTCGGGGATGTCCATCCAGATGCATTCTCATGTGGCAATGGGAAGTTCCTTGGCCTGATCATTCGTTGGAAATCCAATTCCCAATACGAAACTTGTACGGTATTAGTTGTAGAACCTGCCATTCACTTATGGTGGTCACCACTGTTTGGATGGTAGCTATAGTAGGCATACGATAATGGTCGTATGTTGGCTAAGATTTATATTCTACTTTCGAAATGAATTTTTCCTACACTATGCACTAATAATAATATCAAATGTTCTTTTAAATGCGTATCAAGCATCTTTGACTATCATAAGGAGAAATCTCCTCCGATTCTGCGTTTGCATTGTGTGTGTGTGCGGGAGGCCTTATGGTAGTCTCATTTTTAAAAGCATTGCGAATTGACTTTAAAAATATTCCTCTATTTTGATTTTAAAGATAAATAAACTGTTTTGAGTTCTCACACCAGTCACATGACTGACTCGGAGTTTATTGTTTTCCTTCCTAAACTCTGGGTGCCCACCAATTTCTACACGGGCAGTCAAGAGTTAGGTTTATCAGGATATTCTGGATATTCAGGAGTTGCTGGAGGCAAGATGGATGACATGGCGTATTACTAGTTATATAGTATTTCTTTTTTCGCTGCACTGTTTGTTGTTGTATTGTTGTACACTCTGATGATATGATGTAATGTAATGTATAAAATGTAATAACTGATATAGTTCTTTGTTTAAAGATTATTCATTTATTATTATATGTTGTTCCGCTGCGAATTGTGAGATTCTGATATTGTTCTGTTGTTTTCTATTCCGTTCTATTTTCTATGTTCTTTCCTCTCTATTTTCTATCTTTCTCTCTCTTCTTCTGTCTTCCTTTTCTTAAACCATAACATTTCGGGTTTCCAGCCTTCGATTTCTCGGCAGTCAATAAAGTGAGTATCGATGTTGAATTTTCGAAAGTCGAAAATTTTCGGGGCGTTACATGAATGCTCCTGGCCGTTGATCTTGATCCATGGCTAATATGCTTTGTGTTTGTTGGCTCGGATTGATATGTGTGCTTTTCAGTAACCCTTGTATTGTTTGTTTCATTAGCGTACACATGAAATTTGACTATATATCGCAATGGAATTTAGCATTTATAAAGTTACGAGCGGGAAATAATATACTTTCGTTTTCTAGTTGATTTTTGAAGAATTTTCAATCTATATAGAAAAGTTTTCTTCTACAAATAGTTGGATAAATAAACTTCAAAGCAATAAATTTTCAATGAATTAAAACTTGAATACTCAGTTTGTACTCAGTTTAAAACCAAGTACAAACCGAGTACTCAAAGCCGAGTACTCTGTTCAAAACTAAGTACTCAAAACTGAGTACAAAACTGAGCATTCCACTTATTTGAGTGAAACGAATTCTTCATCAACCTAGCATACTTTTAAATAAGTTTGGAAATTATCTTAAACTTCCTGCATTTGGACACACACACACACATATATATATGATATCCATATATTCCACTAGTCTTTGGATGAAGTAATTAAAAAAGCCAAAAGACAACTATTTTCGTAATATATGCGTGTGTGCGCACTCCCATGCGCAAGTATGTAAAGCCAATTTATACATATTAAATTTGATCCATTTGTGTAGAAAACAAGTTAAACTTTTTTAGTAAGCTCTACAATCAAATATAACATTAGTATCTAAACAAATGATAATTTAACATCTCTTCTTAAAAAAAATGGATTTTTACATACTAAAAATATAATCCTAGTTAACATATCTATATTTTGTATTCGGGGTAATTAACATGTATTTTCAAAGCATTTCTTTATGAATCATTTTACTATTCATTTAACAAAACACTATGAAATAAGTTGTCTCATGTAAAATCAACTAGGAAAATAATACATCTAGTTCATATATAATTTTTATCAATAATCCATGATAGTAGGCCTAAATGATAGTAACATCCTCCCTAAAAGCACGGAAACAAATGGCAAAATGTGAACTAATTTTGTGTGTGGGACATTGCCACTTTCTCCCAAACTAACCTACTATTATTTCTTCCATTTAAGAAACAATTTAAAGCCTGGATTCTCATTAAACTGATCTCAGAAGGTTGAATTCAACTTCTATAACTCTCAACTCAAACACTCTCTTCAAAATGCTAACCAAACTCTAAATATGAAAATCGAAACAAAGAAAAACATGTCCTCTACAATACCTTCTTCAATTTCAAAAAAGAAGAATGAAGAAAAGATATATAAGCATTGAATATACAATTAAATAATGCAAAGGAAACCAATGTATGCTTACAAAAGAACAGAAGAAAGATGCGTATGTTGAAAATAAGATCAGAAATGAAAATATTCAACTTAATTAGATCACAATTCTATGAGATCAATCCTAGACGCGATGATGAAACTGATAAGGAACAAACATATAATTTATCATATGTCCAACAAATAATTAGAGCAAAACCAAAATAAAATTTCGCTACTTAATAACCTAACCTTTCTCATATATCTTACAATCTATCAGCGCAACACCAGAAAAACTACATGGCTTGGTAACCTATCCCTACCTTTTTAATAAAATAATTCAAAACATGTCCAAATCACCATCAGTACTATCAAAAAACCCAAATTCAATCGCAATTAAATTCCTTTCTTCCATATTGGATGAATTCAATTTACTAACAACAATATAAAGTAGAAATCCAAAAAGAAAAAAGTGGACAAACAAAAACACAAAATTAAAATGGGTTAATAAACTAACCGTAGATCTCATGAAGTAAAAACCCCTAGAAATAGGAACTGGTTTAAATCACTTGGGTTGTTGTGGCAGACAAATAATGCTCGAAGTAGGCTGAAGGAAAGCTTTAGAAACAGAAATATTCGCAGCCATAAGAAAAAACCTTCAGCTAGCTCCTTTGATTGCGTGAAAGTAGCAACTAGAATGTCCATGTTTACTTATAAGAACTTGCTCTGTAATTATATGCAAATAGATGAAAGCAGCACCCAAGTGTGCTCCTTAAGTTGTTATATCTTTCTAGATGAGAACAAAGCAACCTATTTTAAGATAGAGAATAATATTTTAAGTTGTTATCTCATATAACAAATTTTTTGAAATCAAGGCAACCAATGTATTTTTTAGTACTTATCCATTGCTGCCCAGTGTTTTATACCATGTTAAACATCAATCTGCTAACCATTTTGAAAACAAAGTATATGTGATATGCTGTGAAAGTATATTCCTATTTTAAACTTCAACCACTTAACGTTTTTGAAAGTAAACTTGGTGATCCTTCATTGATCCTTGCTATTTGGCATAAATAACAGCAATAAATTATAGTAATAAATAATTAAAAATAATTGCATCAGTTAATAACATATCAACAATAAATTAAATGAGCCATAATTAGTAAGTTATAATAAGCCATAAATTGCAGTAATCTATAGCTACCATAAACAGTAAATTACAACAAATCTGAAAACCAAGTATGGTGGTTTAGGAACTATCATATTATTAATATATGTGTTTATGGAAGTTTAATAACTCCCTATAACATTTTCATTAATAAGTTATGCCCTCCTATAATTACTCCAAAGAAGATTAAAAGTCAAGAATTTCTTTTAGCTTTAAATTTTATTCTTAATTATCGAGGTAGTATCTCAATTTCCAGAAATAGTATTACTTTCAGTAACCACAACTACACATTACCTACAAACTAGCACAATTATCAATCAGAGTTAGCTCGAAAGCGTGGTGGACATGCCGAATTAGATTTTTTTCAAACCAAAAATAGAAAAACAACATACTTCACTTACCAAAGAACAAAAAAATGCGTTAGCTATGTTAGAGAAGTAGAGAAAGGAAAAGAAACCAAATTTATTCCTTATCAGATTATTTCACACTTAGAAAAACTAGAACTAATCAGGGAGGATGTTACAAAAAACAAAGTTAACTACACTTGTAAAATAAAAATCAGAAATAACCATTATGACAGCAAACATTGATTATTCACCAGCTGATATAAAAGAATTCAAAATACAGATTGAAGAAATGCTAAGACAAAACTTAATCAGGAGATCTGACAGCAGACATAGATCAGTAGCCTTTTTAGTTCGAAATCACTCCGAACAGAAAAGAGGAAAACCAAGAATCGTCTACAACTATAAAAGATTAAACGATAATACAGAAAACGACGGTTATAATATACCAAATAAAGATACATTGATTAACTTAATTCAAAATAAGCGAATTTTTAGCAAGTTTGATCTAAAATCAGGATACAACCAGTTAAAATTAGAAGAAAGTTTAAACCTTGGTCAGCATTTATATGCTCCGAAGGACATTTTGAATGGAACGTATTAAGTTTTGGATTAAAAACACCACCTGCAATTTTCCAAAGATTTATGGATAATATATTTAAAAAATATGATTTATGTTTAGTCTATATAAATGATATTTTAGTTGCAAGTAAAAATATTAAAAAACATGAACAACATTTAAAAACAGTATTTAAAGAAGTTGAAAACAATGGTCTAGTAATATCAAGAAAAAAGATGGAACTTTTTAAACAAAAAATTTCGTTTTTAGGTTTAGAAATAGTTAATGGAAAAATTGAACTTCGGATTATAGAATTCCCAGATAAATTAGATAGTAAAAAGAAAATCCAGGCTTTTCTAGGATTAATAAATTACGCTAGAAAATTTATTCCTAATTTAGCAAAACTAGTAGTACCCCTATATGATAAAATTTCGAAAAACGGAGAAACACGATTTAATACAAAAGATATTAAACTAGTTCAAAGAATTAAAGAAGTTAAGAAAATTAATTCATTAGAACTTCCACTAGAAACAGATTATATCAATATTGAATGTGACGGATGCACAGAAGGATGGAGAGCGATCCTAAAATGTAAACTATCTAAATACAGTGACAAGTCAACAAAAAAAATTGCAGCTTACGCAAGTGGCAACTTTAACAAAGTAACTAATTGGACATCTCTAGATTTCGAAATCCAAGCATTAATCAATGCGTTGGATAAGTATAGCATATATCTAAATAAAGAATTCACAGTACGAACAGATTGTGAAGTAATCGTCAAATTTATTTCAAACAAAAAATTCTAAAAAAGTAAATAGAACTAGATGGCTAAATTTGCAAAACCTTATATAAGGTAATGGTTATAAAATAAACTTTGAACACATTAAAGGAAAAAATAATCAGTTAGCCGATATTCTATCACGAAAATTATCTTATGTGTTTAACAAAATTTGTTACATGCAGGAAAGATTTTATATGAACAAAGAAACAGGAAAGTCTGTAAATAACAGCAATATCAAAACGAATGTGGAGGCAAAAGCCCCAACAATCAAAACAGAGGTGAAAATACCTGCAACGCCACCAACAAAATCCAGTTCACAAACTCCACCTCCAGTAAAAACGAGTGATAATCAAACGATGAAAGTTAATACTCCATACATGACCTTTGGCCAGACTTCTCTTATTCAGTTTAAAAATAATGATCCCAGAAAATTTATTCCTAATTTAGCAAAACTAGTAGGACCCCTATACGGTAAAATTTCGAAAAATGGAGAAACGCGATTTAATACAGAAGATATTAAACTAGTTCAAAGAATTAAAGAAGAAGTTAAAAGAATTAATCCATTAGAACTTCCACTAGAACAGATTATATCATTATTGAATGTGAAAGATGCAAAGAAGGATGAGGAGCGATCCTAAAATGTAAACCTTCTAAATACAGTGACAAGTCAACAGAAAAAATTGCAGCTTACACAAGTGACGGCTTTAACAAAATAACTAATTGGACATTTCTAAATTTCGAAATCCAAGCATTAGTCAATGCATTGGATAAGTATAAGATATATATTTAAATAAAGAATTCACAGTCTGATCAGATTCTGAAGCAATTATCAAATTTATTTCAAGTGAAAATTCTAAAAAAGTAAATAGAACTAGATAGCTAAATTTGCAAAACCTTATACAAGATAATGGTTATAAAATAAACTTTGAACACATTAAAGAAAAAAATAATCGATTAGCCGATATTCTATCACGAAAATTATCTTACGTGTTTAACAAAGTCTGTTACATGCAGGAAAGATATCATATGAACAAAGAAACATGAAAGTCTGTAAATAACAGCAATATCAAAACGAATGTGGAGGCAAAAGCCCCAACAATCAAAATAGAGGTGAAAACACCTGCAACGCCACCAACAGAATCCAGTTCACAAACTCCACCTCCAGTAAAAACGAGTGATAATCAAACGATGAAAGATAATACTCCATGCATGACCTTTGACCAGACTTCTCTTATTCAGTTTAAAAATAATGATCCCAGAAAATTTAAACCCCTTGTCATAATAAATAATTTATCCCAGCAATGCTTACTCGACCATCTTTGGAATTTGAAAACGGTTGAAAGTGAACGAAGGAATAAACAACGACTTGGAAACTGTTTTGCATATTACTTTTCAAAAATTCAACAAAAGCCTCTTTCTAAAAATTCCTTTTGCTATATAGCTTTTAGAGGCAATTTTACAGGAATATTTAAACATTATAGCCAAGTGCAGATGGCTATAAAAATTTTCAAAATCCAAATTTTAAACGTTTTTACAATCTGCAACAAGCCTTAGACGAAGCAAGAAACTGCTTTGGTCCTAATTATTACATTGACCCCGATTGCCAATAATCATATTCTCATACGGCTTCATCAACTCCTTAATCCTCAACAGACCTTATAAATTCTCAGGCCTCGCAATTAAATGATTTACAAAACCTATATCAACGAAGTCAAGCGAATTACAACATTACATCCAAAGAAATCAATTCCTAAAAGAAGAAAACCAGAAGCATGCATATGTCCACAAAACTAATCAGTTGCTAGAACAACGTATTTCACAATTAGTCCATGAAAAAGAACTCCTCAACCAAATTCCAAAACGGCCTAAAACCCTAACCCACGAACAACTTTCGAATCATCTCAAATTACGACCAGAGCCAATCCTTGACGAATTATGCATACAAGGAGGACAAGAAGTAGTTCTTAAGATATAAAAGCTAGCCTATGATCGATGGAATAATTACCAGGAAGAGCTACAAAAACTTCTTGCAACTTATTTCAAACGAATAATAGAAACAGTTCAGTTTAAAGTAGTCCAAGACAGAAGATCTAATATGTTACGTGTCACAGTCGACAATACACAATTACCATGCGACAAGGATAAGATAGTTTATTTGACCATGAAATATTATCCAAAATAACCTTCAGCAATCCAATTGAAGAATCGATATTAAAACGCTTTGGTAAACGATTTGCATTAGTAGCACAACAATACCTACGCATCTTTCCGGCCATAGTAGTATGTATCAGTTCAACTACTCCAGTTTTTCAGTTCAACAAGCAACATACGATTAAACCAACAATGCATCGTATGGCTATTTTTAAGCATGTAAACTATACACGACACAATGTATCAAAATGTCTAAGACGTTTTTTCCAGATGTATGAAGGAACGCCAATTTGGTTTGGAGCAGATAAAGCCTGACAATATCATCAATCAAAAATGATTCTAAGTCCTCCACCTAATTGAAAGAAACTAATTCTATAGGCAAAAACATCAAGATATCAGATATGGGGCGAAATGGAGCTAAAAATTCTACTATCCTTACCAACAGCAGAACATATGTTCGATCCAAAAAACGATGTCTTAATCTATGATCGAGAAACATCTGAACCAAAACCATAGTGTAGTCCAGATCTTAGCGCAAATGACAGAGGGATAATGGAAGAATTTAATCCTATGGACCAGATGGCAGATACAGATTGAAAGGTAGTTTTCAATCCTACAGCTGTAAAATCCACTAAAGCTGATATTCTCCACTAAAGAAAAAAGTAGATAAGGAATCTTATCTTTATAAAATAAGGACATATGATATAAAATTCTCCAGATATCTATACGATGGCATGTTTTGTATCGTTGCTTTAATAATGCATGTATTTTTAATAAAGGCGGAATATAGATAACTGTCTAGTGTGTGCTTATGTAACCGGTTTAACCGGCTGTGTAACTATATATATATATATATATATATATATATATATATATATATATATATATATATGTGTAAGTTGTAAGCTCAGGGATATACTTGAGCACTTATAAAATTGTATAAGCTTTCAAAAGACTTTATTCGGCCAAAGTATTGTCTAAATTTGATATGAAATCTGGATTTTGGCAAATTCAGATTAAAGAAGAAGATAGATATAAAACTGTATTTACTGTTCCATTTGGGCACTATGAATGAAATGTAATGCTGTTTGGATTAAAAAATGCCCCTTCAGAATTTCAAAAAATTATGAATGATATTTATAGTGTTTATACAGCATTTACCATAGTATATATTGACGATATTCTTATATTTTCAGAATCAATTGACCAACATTTTAAACACTTAAACATTTTTATAAATGCCACTAAAAGAGCTGGATTAGCTGTATCAGCTAAAAAGATAAAGTTTTTTCAAACAGAAGACATATTATAAAAGATGGAACAATATTTCCTATTGATAGAGCAATTATATTTGCAGAAAAATTTCTAAATGAAATTAAGGATAAAAATCAATTACAAAGATTTTTTGGAAGCTTAAACTATGTTTCCGAATTTTATAAAGATCTAGCTTATGATGCTAAACCATTATTTGAAAGATTAAGAAAAAATCCACCTGCTTGGACATAGGAACATACTAAAGCGGTTATAAAAATAAAAGCAAAAATAAAAGAAATTCCTTGCTTGCAATTCCTAATCCTGATGCACTTAAAATAGTCGAAACTGATGCATCAGATAAAGGATATGGTGGTATTCTTAAACAAAAAATTAATAATAAGGAATCCTTAGTCAGATTTACTTCGAGAATTTGGCAAGGACCCAGAGTTAATTACTCTACTGTTAAAAAGGAAATATGAGCAATCGTATTCTGTGTGCAAAAATTTAAAAGTGATTTATTAAATCAAAAGTTCTTTCTAAGGGTAGATTGTAAGTCTGCCGAAGAAATTTTACAAAAAAATGTTAAAAACATAGCATCAAAACAAATATTTGCTAGATGGCAAGCAATATTATCAGTATTCGATTTTGATATTGAGATTATTAAAGGATCTGATAATGTCTTACCAGATTTCTTAACTCGAAAATTTTTACAGGGAAAAAAAGAAGAAAGCAGTAAAACTGTACTATCTCGACCCATAACGACTTATAAGTCGGCCTTTCAGAAGGATGAAAAATTCTTAGAGAAGAAGTCTTAAAGACTACTCCAGTTGATGAACAACTCAGAGCTGATGCTTATGAGCTGGCAATAAAGTCTATATCTACAAGAGAATACTTATACATGTATATTCCGATATCAACCATATGGGTATCTCCTGTAGAGAAAAACACATATTCATTTATCTGCAGAAGAGGTTATGCCCTTCTATTTAAAGAACTTTACTGATCCATACCTTTATCCAAAGGATTTTAATTTCTATCAGGAAATTTTAACCTACACAGGTTCTGTACAATTTAAATCCGCCATGAGAACTGGTGGAGAATGGGCTTTCTCAAAGGCCTCCATTGTTAAAATAATTACCTCAGAACAATGGAAAAGTGATTTATATAAACCTAAAGAATTAATTACAAATTTAAAAAATCCTTATAGGAACAAATTAAATTTTAACTACTTTGACTATATTAAAGCTTGGGAGCTTGTTTTCTCTTATGAAAACAGGTAGAGAAAACATAGTTGGTTTATTCAATTTAAAACTCAAAATATCACAAATTTTCCAAATTGGTTTGTAGTCTGGTTTTCAAACTTTGGATTATATTCAGTGATTTTACCACAAAAAATAAGAAATATTTATGATGAATTTGTTCGAATAAATATTTCCACGAAATATCATAATCTACATTTTACAGCACTTTATCAAGCACCCTGAATTATGAAATGGGACGTTATTATTGTTCCAAGAACTTTACAAAAGTTTGAAATAAAATTTGAAAATATTCCTTATTTAGGAAGAAGGATTTTAATTAAATGGTGGGATAAATTTGAATTTTTCAAACATTCAATTTATTCACAAAAGGGTTTAATCAGCCACGAACCGCATAAAATACAGATTCACCTAAAAGGGAATTATCTGACTTACTAAAAGAATTAATGGCAAGTTCCTCAAAAAGAAATTTAAAAATACAACTCAAAGCCATATTGGATTCGGATAGCGATGATGAGCTTATGAGCATGTCCACAGATCCAAGTCCATGAAGAGACCAAAGAGAAATGGAAGATTATATGCTAAAAGCAAAAGACACAATGTGAGATGCTTTAAAAAGAAGGTTAATGGAATCTGGATAGTATATATATTTTTTCACCAGCCAGGTATTGTAACTTTTATTATGGATGAAATACCATTGTCACCGCCTCCAGGATTTCCTCCACTTGTACACGTTCCAGAAGGCTCTCCGCGGACAGGATAAAATTTTAGCCAAAAATATCTAATAAAGATAAGGATGAAATAATGCCAGCAAACATTTTCATATGATACACGAAACATTATTTCAAGAAGTGATGTGACCTGATGTGACAAAAAGCATTATAATTGCTAAATATAAGAAATGATGTGGCAAATGGATTGCTAAAGACATAGAACGAGGTGACAAAAGGCTTAATTATTGCTGAAAAAAAGATGGAAAGCTTGTTGATAAGGATGCAGAAGAATGAAAGATGCCGGTTTATACTAACCTACTAACCGAATGTACTAGTATATATATATGTGTGTATTCTATGTTAGAAAGCAGAGTTTGTAATCAAGAGTTTAAGAGTTTGTTAAGTTATTGTAATGGCGGATAGCTTATCTTTGTAATATAGTCCACTGTAATAAAATTTTCTTTTCTTCAAATAACTTTCTCTCTGTAATATAACATCCTCACTCGCAAAACTACTTTTATCTTACAGCTTTGCATCAAACAAGGAGCAAACGAAGGTCCGAAGTCGTTTGGTATCAGAGCCCGGTGGTAGAGGCTAGGTTTGCTCAGGCTTAAACGCCCCAGAAAGAAGGTACTATTCTGTACTATTCATCCGCGGTTACTATTCACCGTACTATTCATCATCGTTTATTAACAATTACTGTAGACATTTTTTGGTGCTAATTTATCAAACTGTTATTATTTTAATTCTATCTGATAAAATTTAGCTAATCCTACTTATTATTTGCCTTTGAAATCCGGGACTTTGTCCTTAAGTCGCGTAGCAGTGTTTTTCCCGTTTGATTGCCGTGAATAGGCGTTTAGGAAAGTTTTGCGTAAATCGTTGACAGTGATAAGGTAGATAATATGGAAATACTATCTAGAGCATTATCATTTAGAAATAATAATAATAATAACGGTCTACATAATCAAGACAGAGAAATTCTCAGTAAAAATAAAGAAATTACTATAAATGAAGATTTAGAATCTAGTTTAAACAATTGGAATATTCCGTCTTATTCGCCTTCAAAGATTTACAAGAAAACTGTAAGTTTTATTACGAAAACTGATTATATAATTAAAACAGTTGAACAGACAATCCCTTTATCCGAAGGATACAGTTCATTTAGTTTATATTTAAAAAAGCTTTTAAATTTACATAAAGAAAAATATAAATTTATTCACGTTGGACTAATTCAAGTAGCTTTAAAACCTGCTACAAGGTTAGGACTAAATACGTCTGCTGTTATTGCAGTTAGAGATAAAAGACATAATAAATTCCATGATTCCTTATTAGGAATAGCTGAATCAACATTATGTGATGGACCAATTTATTTTTCATGTTTTCCTAATTTTACTATGTCCTTATCCGATCCAAATTTACTCCAGTCTATATGTTTGGACATAAAAACTGAAGGTTTTAATATGAAACGAGGAACACAGAATGTAATTCTTATTTATAGAATATGTTATAAAGTAATGAATACTATTATTATTGATACAAAACATATACCAATTAAAAATCAAGTTACAACTACACTGTTTATAACAGACATCGGTAAAAGTAATGTTGTAATTCCAAAATCGATTAGTTGGAATGAGATAAATTTACCAAAAAAATGCTTCTTGAAGAAGCAAATGAACCTACTAAAGTAGAAAATAAAAAATTAAAAGAAATTGTTGAATATTCTGATGGTGACGTCGAAATTAGATTTTCAAAAGACAGAGTCACACACCTAAAATTAGGTTCTAACTCTAAATTAGAGGAACCAAGATTCAGCGGTGCTGAAGCTACTCCTTTAAGAATAGTAAAGGAAAATGTAATTGTAAGAAACACAATGGACGGAGTTAGTCAACCTGAATATAGGGTTGAAATTCCTGCATCAAATCTCAGATCGCCGACACCTTCAGATATGGGATATGATGAGGATAAATCAGTGTTTGGTATAAATACCATAACTCTTGATGAAGAGTTAAAATTTCCTTTTTCAGAATAGGGCCTTTTCATTATTTCTTTTACGGTCTGCACAAAAGGACATTTATTTGCGACTTTTTCATTAACGTGTTATTTTACCTCCTTTGCTTCTTTTACGGAAAGTTGTAAGATAACACGATTAATGGAAGATTATACTGATAATATTGCTTGCTCAGGCTAGGTTTTCTATCATTATACATATACTTCGGACCTTCGTTTGCTCCTTGTTTGATGCAAAGTTGTAAGATAACAGTAGTTTTGCGAGTGAGAATGTTATATTACAGAGAAAAATTTATTTGAAGACAAGAAAATTTTATTACAGCGGACTATATTACAAAGAGTAGGCTATCTGCCATTACAATAACTTAACAAACTCTTAAACTCTGGATTACAAACTCTGCTCTCTAATATAGAATACACACATATATATACTAGTACATTCGGTTAGTATGTTAGTATAAACCGGCATCTTCAATTCTTCTGCATCCTTATCAACAAGCTTTCCATCTTTTCTTCAGCAATAATTAAGCATTTTATCACATCACTCTTTGTCTTTAGCAATCCATTTGGACATCATTTCTTAACTTTAGCAATTATAATGTTTTTTGTCACATCAGGTCACATCACTTCTTGAAATAATGTTTCGTGTATCATATGAAAATGTTTGCTGGCATTATTTCATCCTTATCTTTATTAGATATTTTTGGCTAAAATTTTATCCTGTCTACGGAGAGCCTTCTGGAACGTGTACAAGTGGAGGAAATCTTGGAGGCGGTGACAATGGTATTTCATCCATAATGAAAGTTACAATACCTGGCTGGTGAAAAAATATATATACTATCCAGATTCCATTAACCTTCTTTTTAAAGCATCTCACATTGTGTCTTTTGCTTTTAGCATATAATCTTCCATTTCTCTTTGGTCTCTTCATGGACTTGGATCTGTGGACATGCTCATAAGCTTATCATCGCTATCTGAATCCAATATGGCTTTGAGTTGTATTTTTAAATTTCTTTTTGAGGAACTTGCCATTAATTCTTTTAGTAAGTCAGATAATTCCTTTTTAGGTGAAACTGGTATTTTATGCGGTTCGTGGCTGATTAAACCCTTTTGTGAATAAATTGAATGTTTGAAAAATTCAAATTTATCCCACCATTTAATTAAAATCCTTCTTCCTAAATAAGGAATATTTTCAAATTTTATTTCAAACTTTTGTAAAGTTCTTGGAACAATAATGACGTCCCATTTCATAATCCAGGGTACTTGATAAAGTGCTGCAAAATGTAGATTATGATATTTTATGTAAATATTTATTCGAACAAATTCATCATAAATATTTCTTATTTTTTGTAGTAAAATCACTGAATAAAATCCAAAGTTTGAAAACCAAACTGCAAAAAATTTGTGATATTTTGAGTTTTAAATTTAATAAACCAACAATATTTTCTCTGTCTGTTTTCATAAGAGAAAGCCAGCTCTCAAGCTTTAATATAGTCAAAGTAGTTAAAATTTAATTTGTTCCTATAAGGATTTTTTGAATTTGTAATTAATTCTTTAGATTTATACAAATCACTTTTCCATTGTTCTGAGGTAATTATTTTAACAATGGAGGCCTTTGAGAAAGCCCATTCTCCACCAGTTCTCATGGCGGATTTAAATTGTACGGAACCTGTGTAGGTTAAAATTTCCTGGTAGAAATTAAAATCATTTGGATAAAGGTATGGATCAGTTTAGTTCTTTAAAAAGAAGGTCATAACCTTTTCTGCAGATAAATGAATATATATTTTTTCTCTACAGGAGATACCCATATGGTTGATATCGGAATATACGGGTATAAATATTCTCTTGTAGATACAGACTTTATTGCCAACTCATAAGCATCAGCTCTGAGTTGTTCATCAACTGGAGTAGTCTTAAGACTTCTTCTCCATAAAAAATTCATCCTTCTGAAAGGCCGACTTATAAGTCGTTATGGGCCGAGATAGTACAGTTTTACTGCTTTCTTCCTTTTCTTTGCCTTTATTCATTTTTTTCCTATAAAAATTTTCGAGTTAAGAAATCTAGTAAGGCATTATCAGATTCTTTAATAAACTCAATATCAAAATCGAATACTGATAATATTGCTTGCCATCTAGCAAATATTTGTTTTGATGCTATATTTTTAACATCTTTTTGTAAAATTTCTTCAGCAGACTTACAATCTACCCTTAGAAAGAACTTTTGATTTAATAAATCACTTTCAAATTTTTGCACACAGAATACGATTGCTCATATTTCCTTTTTAACAGTAGAGTAATTAACTCTGGGTCCTTGCCAAATTCCCGAAGTAAATCTGACTAAGGATTCTTTATTATTAATTCTTTGTTTAAGAATACCACCATATCATTTATCTGATGCATCAGTTTCGACTATTTTAAGTGCATCAGGATTAGGAATTGCAAGCAAGGAATTTCTTTTATTTTTGCTTTTATTTTTATAACCGCTTTAGTATGTTCCTATGTCCAAGCAGATGGATTTTTTCTTAATCTTTCAAATAATGGTTTAGCATCATAAGCTAGATCTTTATAAAATTCGAAAACATAGTTTAAGCTTCCTAAAAATCTTTGTAATTGATTTTTATCCTTAATTTCATTTAGAAATTTTTCTGCAAATATAATTGCTCTATCAATAGGAAATATTGTTCCATCTTTTATAATGTCTTCTGTTTGAAAAAGCTTTATCTTTTTAGCTGATACAGCTAATCCAGCTCTTTTAGTGGCATTTATAAAAATGTTTAAGTGTTTAAAATGTTGGTCAATTGATTCTGAAAATATAAGAACATCGTCAATATATACTATGGTAAATGCTGTATAAGCACTATAAATATCATTCATAATTTTTTGAAATTCTGAAGCGGCATCTTTTAATCCAAACAGCATTACATTCCATTCATAGTGCCCAAATGGAACAGTAAATGCAGTTTTATATATATCTTCTTCTTTAATCTGAATTTGCCAAAATCCAGATTTCATATCAAATTTAGACATTACTTTGGCCGAATAAAGCCTTGCTAATAAATCTTTTTTATTAGAAATTGAATATCTAATCCATCTTAATGCTTTGTTCAAAGGTTTATAATTTATAACTAGTCTTGGGACTTCTCTTTCTAGTTCTGCTGCATTTTCTACATAAAATGCTGAACAGCTCCATGGACTTTTAGATGGTCTAATAAGGCCTTTCTGTAGTAATTCTTCAATTTCTTTTTTACGGATTTCTAGATGTCTTTTAGACATGGCTATAAGTCTAGCTTTTGTTGGAATTTGACTTTCCTTAAAGTCTGGTTCGTAAGGTAAACTTATTTCATGTTTTTTCCTCTGCCAAAATGCATTAGGAGTGTCTGCACAAATAGTTCTCTCAATATAATTTTATAGATCTTTAATCTGTTGTTGTAAACTGGGTTGCAATAATTTTTCTTTTATTCTTTTGTAATTTATCTCTTGAGATAAAGAGTTTAAAAAATTCTCGTTTCTTTTAATACTTTTTTGAATAATGTCAATTTTATGATGTTGTGGTTGAGATACAAATTTGAATGTTAATTCTTGATTATTAATAGTACTAGTAATTCCTTCTTTTGATATTTTTGTTATAGGATATAACAAATGTAAGAAGGGATTTCCTAATATAACATTATGAGACAAATTTTTAACCATTATAAATGGCATTTCTAGACAAATACCTTTATTGCAAACAGTTGTGTTTTGTAGCTTATAATTAACTAACAATTTTCTACCATCTGCACCATTTAGTATTTCGGTAGTTTTAGAAAAATATTTTGAAGGTACTAATCCTTCATTAATGCAGTTTAAGTCTGCACCTGAATCTATCATATTGCTATTGTAGTAAAATAATATTCTTTGTGGACTACAATATTAACTTTAGTGTGTCATTTATGGATGATTACCTTGTCAACAGCATTAATAAATGTTAAAGAGTTTAATTCTTCCTCTTCCAAAATATTGTTATTATTCTGGTTATCGTTCTTAGGGTTTATCTCTATTAAAGACATTCTTTCTTTTAATTCCTTTATTTCTTGTTTAAGCATTTTAACTTCATGATGTAATTTTGCAATTATAGTTTCAGTACTTACAGGGTTAATATTATTTGAAATTTTAACTCTGTTTAGTATATTATTTAAACTATAAGTTTCTGGTTCTTTAATTTTAGTTTCTTTTCTCTTTTATGTGATTCCAAATATTTCTTTAACATATTTTCTTTTCTTCTGCATCAGAAATTTTGTCTATGATGTCCAGAATAAAATTTTCTTCTTTTGTTAACATAAATAGTCCATTTGCTTTACATAAAGCTTTATAATAGTCACAATTTCCATCGCAACTATCAGATTCTGAATCGTTATCTAAATCGTATTCATTTTCAGTTTCTGAATCAATTTATGTGATAACAGATAATTTTAAATTTTCTTTCTCTGAATCAGAGCTTGATATAAATAATTTTGTGAATGAATTTTTTAACTCTTCATCTATTTCAAGATTATTTATCTTATTTTTTAATTTACACTTATTAGCATAATGACCTAATGTTTTACATTTCCAACATATTGGAATTTTTCTTTTAGTGGGTTTATTTTACTCTTTTCTTTTATAGGGTCTTTGTGGTTTCCTTTTAGGAATTTTACTGCTTTCAGCATAATTTTCTTTTCGAAAATTTTTATTTTTATAAAAAAATTTCTTAGATGGTTTTCTAAATCTTCTGTCTTCATTGGTTGGTTTTATAAGTGATAAAACAAGTTGTTCACAGAATTCTCCTAGAATTCTTTTCCATAAATTTTCTCATTTTGGATTTGTTTATGTAATTTTATTTCATTACATAAATGAATTCCTTCTGCAACTTCTGCTGCTAATTCACCATAAGTATATTGATTATAAGGAATAGTTCCGTTATTTTTTTGTTTTATTCGATTTTTAACTCTTTCTGAAAAGAAATGAGGTAGTCCTGATAAGAACTTTTCTTTCCAAATTCATGATTACTATCACTTCTAATAAATAGCTTGGAAAAATATACATCTTTATACCATCTGAACTAAGATAAATTCTGGCAAACTGTCCTTTTGTTTTCCTATTTTGTAAGATTTTTCTCTCATTATAAATATATCATAATTTTCTAGTTTCATATTAAAACCTTCAGTTTTTATATCCAAACAAATAGACTGGAAAGTTGTAAGATAACACGGTTTTGCGAGTTTGCCAGAATAGTACGTTTTTTTACGGTGTATAATGATAAATTATGTTTCGCAAAACTTTGCGACTTTTTCATCATTTCATCCATAATTTAAGGCAGAATATAGAAAAAGAAGCAAAGGAGGTACCTGATTCATAAAGATTTATGCAGAGGAGCAGCAGAAGGTTTGCAAATCAGATCTTGCTTTTTTCTCTTTCTTTTTTTGATCTCTCTCAAAATATGGTGTAAGAAAAAATAAGCTAGCACGGAGAAATGAAGAAATAATTTAAGCTGCCATTAGAGTCTTTTGAAAGCTTAATACAATTTTATAAGTGCTCAAATATATCCCGAGCTTACAACTTACACATATATATATAGTCACACGGCTGGTTAAACCGGTTACAAAAACACACACTATGCAGTTATCTATATTCTTCCTTTATTAAAAATATACGCATTATTAAAGCAACGATAAAAACATGTCATCGCATGGAAATCTAGAGAATTCTATAGCATCTGTCTTTATTTTATAAAGATAAAATTTCTTCTTATCTACTCTTTTCTTTAGTGGAGAATATCAGCTTTAGTGGGTTTTACAGCTTGCAAATCAGATCTTGCTTTTTTCTCTTTCTTTTTTTGATCTCTCTCAAAATATGGTGTAAGAAAAAATAAGCTAGCACGGAGAAATGAAGAAATAATTTAAGCTGCCATTAGAGTCTTTTGAAAGCTTAATACAATTTTATAAGTGCTCAAATATATCCCGAGCTTACAACTTACACATATATATAGTCACACGGCTGGTTAAACCGGTTACAAAAACACACACTAGGCAGTTATCTATATTCTTCCTTTATTAAAAATATACGCATTATTAAAGCAACGATAAAAACATGTCATCGCATGGAAATCTAGAGAATTCTATAGCATCTGTCTTTATTTTATAAAGATAAAATTTCTTCTTATCTACTCTTTTCTTTAGTGGAGAATATCAGCTTTAGTGGGTTTTACAGCTGTAGCATTAAAAACTACCTTTCAATCTGTGTCTGCCATCTAATCCATAGAATTAAATTCTTCCATTATCCCTCTATCATTTGCGCTAAGGTCTGGACTAGACTCTAGTTTTGGTTTAGATATTTCTCGATCATAGATTAAGACATCGTTATTTGGATCGAACATATGTTCTGCTGTTGGTAAGGGTAGTAGAGTTTTTAGCTCTATTTCGCCCCATATCTGATATCTTGATGTTTCTGCATGCAGAATTAGTTCCTTCCAATTAGGTGAAAGACTTAGAGTCGTTTTTGATTGATGATATTGCTAGGGTTTATCTGCACCAAACCAAATTGGCGTTCCTTCATACATCTGGAAAAAACATCTTAGACATTTCGATACGTTGTCGTGTATAGTTTACATGCTTAAAAATAGCCATAAGATACATTGCTGGTTTAATCGTATGTTGCTTGTTGAACTGAAAAACTGAAATAGTTGAACTGATACATACTACTATGACTGGAAAGATGTGTAGGTATTGTTGTGCTACTAATGCAAATCGTTTACCGAAGCGTTCCAATATCGATTCCTCAATTGGATTGCTGAAGGTTATTCTGGATAACATTTCGTGGCCAAATAAACTAACTATCTTATACATGTCGCATGGTTATTGTGTACTGTCGACTCTGACACGTAACATACTAGATCTTCTGTCTTGGACTACTTTAAACTGAACTGTTTCTATATTCGTTTGAAATAAGTTGCAAGATGTTTTTGTAGCTCTTCCTGGTAATTGTTCCATCGATCATAGCCTAGCTTTTCTATCTTAAAAACTAATTCTTGTCCTCCTTGTTTGCATAATTCGTCAAGGATTGGCTCTGGTCATAATTTGAGATGATTCGAAAGTTGTTCGTGGGTTAAGGTTTTAGGTCGTTTTGGAATTTGGTTGAGGAGTTCTTTTTCATGGACTAATTGTGAAATACGTTGTTCAAGCAGCTGATTAGTTTTGTGGACATATGCATGCTTCTGCTTTTCTTCTTCTAGGAATTGATTTTTTTGTATGTAATGTTGTAATTGGGCTTGACTTCGTTGATATAGGTTTTATAAATCATTTAATTGCGATGTCTGGGAATTTATAAGGTATGTTGGGGATTGAGGAGTTGATGAAGCCGTATGAGAATATGATTGATGGCGGTCGGGTCAATATAATAATTAGGACCAAAGCAGTTTCTTACTTCGTCTAGAGGTTGTTGCAGATTGTAAAAACCTTTAAAAATTGGATTTTGAAAATTTTGTATAGTCATCTGCACTTGGTTATAATGTTTAAATATTCCTGTAAAATTACCTATAAAAACTATATAGCAAAAGAAATTTTTAGAAAGAGCCTTTTGTTGAATTTTTGAAAAGTAATATGCAAAACAGTTTCCAAGTCGTTGTTTATTCCTTCGTTCACTTTCAACCGTTTTCAAATTCCAAAGATGGTCGAGTAAGCATTGCTGGGATAAATCATTTATTATGACAAGAGGTTTAAATTTTCTGGGATCATTATTTTTAAATTGAATAAGAGAAGACTGGCCAAAGGTCATGCATGGAGTATTAACTTTCATCGTTTGATTATCACTCGTTTTTACTGGAGGTGGAGTTTGTGAACTGGATTCTGTTGGTGGCGTTGCAGGTGTTTTCACCTCTGTTTTGATTGTTGGGGCTTTTGCCTCCACATTCGTTTTGATATTGTTGTTATCTACAGACTTTCATGTTTCTTTGTTTATATGATATCTTTCCTGCATGTAACAAACTTTGTTAAACACATAAGATAATTTTCGTGATAGAATATCGGCTAACCGATTATTTTTTCCTTTAATGTGTTCAAAGTTTATTTTATAACCATTACCTTGTATAAGGTTTTGCAAATTTAGCCATCTAGTTCTATTTACTTTTTTAGAATTTTCACTTGAAATAAATTTGATAATTGCTTCAGAATCTGATCAGACTGTGAATTCTTTATTTAGATATATATCTTATACTTATCCAATGCATTGACTAATGCTTGGATTTCGAAATTTAGAAATGTCCAATTAGTTATTTTGTTAAAGCTGTCACTTGCGTAAGCTGCAATTTTTTCTGTTGACTTGTCACTGTATTTAGAAGGTTTACATTTTAGGATCGCTCCTCATCCTTCTTTGCATCTTTCACATTCAATAATGATATAATCTGTTTCTAGTGGAAGTTCTAATGGATTAATTCTTTTAACTTCTTCTTTAATTCTTTGAACTAGTTTAATATCTTCTGTATTAAATCGCGTTTCTCCGTTTTTCGAAATTTTACCGTATAGGGGTCCTACTAGTTTTGCTAAATTAGAAATAAATTTTCTAGCGTAATTTATTAATCCTAGAAAAGCCTGGATTTTTTTTTTACTGTCTAATTTATTTGGGAATTCTATAATCTTTTGGGAAATATGTGGCTGAAGTTCAATTTTTCCATTACCTATTTCTAAACCTAAAAACGAAATTTTTTGTTTAAAAAGTATCATAAAAATAAAACCGTATGTATATTGATATTGCATGCATAGAATGCCATATAACAAATAAAACCGTAAAAGGGAATGCTTATACAGTTATAACTTGTTACTTGTTATGCCAGTTAGTAAAACAAAATTGAACATGAATAATTTTTACTAATTTCTTATTACGGTTATATTGCAGTAAATTAAATAAGAAAGCAAGTAAATTAACATGAGCAAATTTTCAATAATTTTGGACTGCAACCATTAATTTACTTGTTATGCTGGTTAGTAAAACAAAACTGAACATGAGTAATTTTTAGTAACTATGATATGTGATTTTGAAGAAACTACGTTCCTTTTCGTAATTTCTTTTCTCGGTTTTGATTATGATTCCCATTATGCATTGAGTAATCTTTTTTAAATTTTTAATTAATTGGATCTTGTTCATAATTTAGGCTCATTGATAAATTTTTAGAAGTTGGACTAAAGAGGAATGCTTTATCTTGCACCAATATTTGACCTTATCCTTTGAGGTGAATTTCATGTTCATTTTGATATATTTATGGTCTATCCCTAAACTTTTAGTTGAATGCTTAAATTATTTATTTGGTACTATGTTTGTGTATAACCCTGAGTTGGTATAGTAAAAAAATGAGATTCACGTTCATCTACAAGAAAAGTTCAAAATTATGGATATAATGCACAAAATGTACACGCATGGCCTGTAAAGTATTAGAAATATTAAATTAATGTCACTTATGTTCGAACATTGACTCTCTCATATCTCATTTCAATAACTTGGTTATAGGAGTTAATTCTTGCTATAACTACAGTGCTGAAGTCTAAGAGAATGGGGAAAAATAATCTTGGGTTTATTTTATTAGATATGAAAATATATGTAATGACAGTGTTTTCATTTAGTTGAGAATATCCCTTAGTTCAATTGTAGAGTGTTATGCTTCCATATCATACCTACACATAAAACAAGCGTTTCCCAAGTAGCAAGTTAACTTTACTACAAAGTGGAACTTACATAAAAAGCGTATAGGACCAGTGTTATCAAAATAAACTAATTCTCACAAGCACCGATTAGATGATTCATTAACCGACGTGTTCAACAGATCGAAAATAAAGACAACAGTTCAACAGAGTAAATTCTATATATATATATATATATATATATATATATATATATATATATATATATATATATATATATATATATATTGATGGCTTGTCTCAACTAATTACCTTTGTTGTTAACCAATTATGCACTCATTCCACTCGCCTGAAGTCCAAATTGACTTGCTTGAAGTCTTGTCTGAAACCGATTCGCCTAAAGTCGACATCGACTAGCCTAAAGTCGTGGTTAATCGCCTAAAGTCAAAATCGACTAGCCTGAAGTCGTGGCTGAAATTGAATCGTCTGAAGTCAAGGTCGATTCCCATGAAGTCGAAATTGACTAGCCTGAAGTCATGGCCGATATCGAATCGCCTGAAGTTGAGGCCGATTTGCTTGAAGCCGAGAGGCCGAAATTGATTTCGGCAAGTCGGGATTTTTTTTTTTTTTTTTTTACTGGCAGCTAAATGAATAAGCGTTGAGTAGTTGGGGATAGGGACTACAGATGATAAACGATGCTCATTTGCTTTTTTGTACCAAACATTTCAATTTAGTCGGATTTTCCAACACAAACATACGTCAGCAATGGAAAAAATAGTAATTGCGTGCTTTCAATGTTTATTGTTTTAATTAATCTGCAATGCAAATAAGTATTGACAATTGATAAAAATAAGTGTTATAAAATGGCTGTTATGGTATAACGGTTATAAAGTTTTTTAAAAAGTGGAATAGAGAAAATTTTGGTAATATTATGTTGAAGAAGGAGAAATTGGTTAATGATATTCTAGAACTTATGAGCTGCAAGTAGAGGATGAAGTGGAGTCTATCATGCTTCATGAGAAAAAGAAGAAGCTCATTAAAATAATTGATGAGAAAGAAATATTTTGGAGATAAGGATCAACCGATCAAGGATTCAATGGCTAAAGGAAGGTGATAGAAACACAGGTTATGTAACGACCAAGAATTTTAATGGTTTAAAATTAGAATATTTAATTAATTTTAAATATTGAAAAGTTAATTTTATAGGTTACATAATTTAAATTTCAAATATAGCGATTTATTGGATAATTTAATTACTGAAATTAATAATTGAAATTGTTTAAATAATTAAATCTTTGATTTTATTTGGATAAAAATGATTTAAAGGCTTACTAAATTTATATTAACAAGAATGAAGATAATAAAAAATTTAAATTAAATTTAAAAGTGATTTACTTGATTCTGAAATTTACTCGTTTTAATTAACATATGAAAATAGCTTTTCGGGGCACAGTCTCGGATTTCGACGAAACCAGTGTCATTGGATCCATAATAATGAATTATAATACGTCGTCAAATTTTGTAGCGATCAAATGCACCGTTTAGTCGTACGGAATAGAAACGCGTTGAAATTAATATCAAAAATTTAATATAATTAGGTTCAAAAACTTATCTTCTTCATACAATCGAATTGGAGATCGAGACTAGCTCCATTGTATTCGGAATAGGGGTCTAACATTAGAAATTTCAAGAGGCATGCCTCGATTGGAATCCGTAATTATATGGCTAGATATTTGAAATAATATATTTCTATTCAGACTTGACCACGGCCATTGTTCACTTCACATCAGCCACCCTACCCATCTATGACTGTACCCACCTCTTTCTTTTAAAAACGCGTCCCCCTCTCTTCTTTTTCTCAAACGTAGAAAGAAAAAAAATGGAGGAAAGGAAGAAAAATGGTGGTTATCCTTCTTTGACTCATGCACGAGCTACAGTCAGCGATGGGGGTAAAGTTCATATTTTTGGAATGCTAAGAGGCGTGGGGTTCTAATGGAAGTGGTCTCATGGTCAACAGTGGTCTGTGGGTGGCGAACGATGGAGATGAAAGGAAGTAGCTGGCTGTGTTGTCGAGTTCACGTTTGGGCTCATTACTGTTGATGGAGGCATCGAAAGGCTTTGTCGTGTGAAGGCAAAAGATGCGGGAGAGGATGCTGGTTTGTATGGTAGTGGTCTCGTAGTGTTAGGTGAGGCGGTGGTGGTGCAGTTCACTGTTGAACACGAGCTAATGTATAAACTCGGGGAGGAGCTAGGAGGCATGGGAGGTGATGTGGCTGGCATAGGAAGGTGCATTGGAGTCAGGGGCGTCTCGTGGTAGGGTCGCGGTCATTCCAGGTGGCCGTGGTCGACGGCGACATGCAGGAGAAGGAGGCGGTCATGATGGAGCCTGTAACATAAATTTTGATTGAAGGAGGGAAGGGAATATATTTGTAATTTAGTTAAAACTTGTAATTAGTTTATAAAATTTTTATTTAAAAATCATTTAACCTATAAATTTCATAACTCTCTCATAGGGGTTCGATCGAGACGAAACTTTTACGTTACGCTCGTATCGATGAAAGCTCCGCGATGGAACTGGCCAACCAATGTCGTATAATTCAAAAAAAAAGACTCAACGAAATTAGATTTATATAAAAAAGAAAAAGATCAATTACTATGCAGTAAATTCATTGATGAGTCAAAAAGACAAATTGAAAACATTTCAGACATGGTATTATATCATATAAATGTATAAATTTTGAGAATAATATATTTATGAATCAACGTTACAATTACAAGAAGTGAAAAACAAAATTTCAACTAATTTCAATACACTAAAATCTGAACAATTTGCTTTGGACGAAATTGAAGACAGTTGAATTTTGGACTAAAATTGAACGTTGTCTAGTTTTAGTTCCAAACCGGAGCGCCTCGGCAACAACAGAAAATTTCGGTGAGTTAAACTCACATTTTTGGATAACTAATATGATTTATAGTTGATAAAAATGGTTGAATGATTGTTTGGAGAAATTATTATATTATTAGTTGGTTTGGATATATTTCTGCGTGTTGGAACGTATGAGACTCTATTTCGTTTTCATGTAAGAGCGGATGACCCTTTGTATACGAATCTCACCATGAAGCGGTTGATTTATATTTTATGATTGTATAACATTTGTGATGCAGGGAAAAACAGACTGGAGGGATCCAATGGTATTCCTTTCTATTATTGAATTGTTCAATGGTATTTCTTTTATATGGTTTATTGAGTTATAAATATGATTGTTGATGTTGTGATATTATAACATCGTTATATGTTTGAAAATAAAACCTAGTAGTGATAAGAAAAATCAATATCGACATTGGTTAAATGTTGGGTGGTTATTGGCCTCAAGTTCGTATCTGGAAAATACTATAAATTGCCGATTAAGTTGGAATTTGGTTTTTTAGACAAAATGGATTTTTAAATCTGAAATTGGATTTCGTAAATATTTTAAGGACTATCTAATTAAAATATATTAAAATTGTTTAAAAGTTATATAATCATATTATTTTAAAGTTATTTAATTATTTTAATATTGTTAAAGGTTATTTGTTTTATAGTTAGTATGTTTTAAGAAATTATAAAAAGATTAATAAACTAAAAAAATAATTATTTAATACTAATTATAGTTTGAAACTTATAATAAGAAATCATTAATAATGTTTTAAAATAAATTATTATTATTTATAAACTGGTAAAGATTAATTATTATTATTTCTTAAACAATATTTTGGAATGACTAATTATTATATTATGACATTTAAAGTAAATGATTTCCATTTGTTTATAATGTTCATAGTTAATAATTATTGTGTTTTGAGGTAAACGATTAAAAAAATTATAAATGTTATCGAGGCCCCGAAAATATATTTGAAAGACTTAGATTTTATAAACAAATTATAAAATGGTGCGAAGAATTAAGGAAAGGTTAATTGAGAAGTGAACAGTTTATAAATGATTAGATATTTATAAACGAATTTCAGAAACAGGTTTATAGATTTTAAAGAAGTTTGTAAATGGTATATGATTCATAAAGAGTTATAAATGATTTTGAAATATACAAGAAGTTTATAAGTGACTGAATTCTTGGTGGAGGAATTATTTATGTTTTTTCTTTGGAGATTTATAAAATGGTTTATATCAATCTTGGAGAATTGTAAGGGGAATTATAAATGTTTTGAGAATCAAATAAAAAGGAAACTTTTCTAAGTTTTGTAGATATACTTATACCGTTGGAATAAATATATGGCTATTTCTAAATGTGGAAATATAGGGATTTGCAAGTATATCTTTTTAAAAAAATGTTTATATACAAGTAATTTACAAAGTAATTGTATGTATGAAGACTTATTATATGAGGCTAGCGATTGCTTATGTACTGAACCAATATTGGTTTTCCCTATAAAATAAATCCTTGATTAAATGTTTGTTATTCGATAGTTCAATAACTGACTATCGAAATTGGACCCAAGTATAAATTTGGAAATATCCAAGAGAAACACGTGAGTTTTATAGCACAGTCATCTCCGATGATGTTGTTGAGATGACCCTACTTTTCTTAGTGGCCAAATCATGGGCTAATTTGTTTTTTTTTTTAATTTTTGCATAAAGAAATATATGCTAAATGAAAACACAGGGTCATCTACCTTCAAAACCAAAACCAGGATCCACTATTACCAATATAGAAATATTGGTATATTCTTAAAACATAGATTAGTATATATGAAGATATACCAATCTCTTTAGTTATTAAATCAGAGTTTAAGAAAATTTAGCTAAAGCATTCACACATAGCATTTTAGTATAAAGATAAACCCATTTCATAAAAATCATTTTCAATATGACACAAAAGATACACAAGCAGACATGAAATATCAGAATTCCTGAGTATATCATAAAAATCATAGAGATCCTTTACTTAACTCAACTCTTGCTATAGCATAATTATGGGTGTGGCTGCGCGTACACACACATATAAATACATGTGTGCACGGCCTCGCCAACACACAAGCTCAAGCAATGATATTAATGAATAGGCAATGAAGCCTTGGCACCAACAAAATATTAATAATTATATGTATAAACAAAAGATCACCAATCCAACTATATAAAAATGAGGTCATCGAGTTTCCTCTTCCTCATTTATGCAAGTTATATTCAGACGTAAAAGATGAATTTACATCAACTATCCTTCTTTAAAACAAAAATATGTCACTGATGCAAGAACAAAAGCTATTCTGCATCATACAAATATTTTTAACACAAACAATTGGAAACTAACAAGTTCCTTTTATAAAAATCTCAAGATAATACATGGACTTGTAATCCATTTCTAGAATACTTATGAATATAAAACAGTTTACTTTCTTTTGCAAAACTTATCCAAAACTGTGTTTATTCATTTTAGAAATGTAAAGTAAAGGCATGCACGTATTTTAATTTATATGGCAAGTCCTCAATATAATTCAAGAATCTATCACATGAACATATATTAGCTATATGCTATATACAGATTCGAATAGCAACAGCCACTTACATAGAAAATTTCATTTCCCAAAAATCATAATGCATTTGAAAGCATCAAAAATCCATCTTTCCTTCAAAGATTTGCGGCATCAAATATCTCATCTTTGCTTTTCACAGATCAAATATTAAATATCAAATATCAAATATCAAATATCTCATCAAATATCAAGTATCAAATATCAAATATCTCATCAAAAACCAAATATCACAGGACTAAGTAACTTGAACTCAGAAAAGACCATAACATAGAGAAAAACAGGTATATATATATATGTATCTCATCTTTGCTTTTCACATTCAAGGCATTCAACTTGCCAAAAACAATAAATATATATATATATATATATATACACACATATTCTCAGATATGATAATTACGTACAAAAATCAAACTCCAGATCCATATATGCTTATGCATAAATGTAGAGATAATCTGTCAAAATAAGTTTATAAAGATTTTCCCAAAAACTTCCGAAAGGAAACTTGAACAAAATCCATAAAAATCCTTTAAATCACAAAACTCAGCAAATCTATGGGTCTGCACATATACACAAGTGTAAACACTTGTGTATACTGCCTTGACACCAGTTATTTCTCCAAATACAGATTTCAGAAAATATATACAAACTGAATAATCCAAGTGTTTCAGTTTCAACTTGCAATTACATATAAGACAATACAGTTTTCAAGATTATATACAAATCAATCTAACACATAATGGTTCACTGTTCATGGCATTACATACATATTTTAGTTCAGCAATACATATGAAGTGACAATGAAAATACTTAAATACTTTCTTCGTATCATCTACATGCAGTATAAATCATTCTAACTCCATCTCTTAAATCATCATCTCATCAATATGTGCATAGCAACCTGTAAAAACATCATCCCGAACTGCCACGTTGAATGAGACACCCCAGGAGATTGTCGAGACAATCAACAGGGTCAGACATGATACGTCTGGTATGAGTGTGCTTAAGCAATCCATTTGGCAGTAATACAAGTGTTAAATCAGTGTATCGTGACTTAATAGTGAATAAATATCATCTCAGTACAGATATGAGCATAATCAGACTTAATCATCACCAATATATGAATACGCAAGCAACCAAGATCAAACAATCATTAACAAGCATCAATACACGCAAAGCATCCATACACACAAATTAATTTACGGAAAATATAACCACGGCTGCCTGAGATAGGTCTTATTGCCAAATCATGATTAAGAACACTCACGTAGCTATATGAGATGTCGATCCCCTAGATATTGCCATAGCTTTCTCACTTTTTCTCACGAATCCAACGCCATTTGATACGGCAAAATAATTTTCCCCCAATCTGATTTCTAGGGCTTCGGCCATTTTTTTTTTTTTGGTTTTGTAACGAGAGAGTTAAAAATGAAAACAGCGGCCACCTCTTTCTTTTTTTTTATAATCCACTCACGGCTAGGGTTTTAATAGATGGGAAATCACAAATTTACCCCCAAGTCCAAATGTGTGCACAAATATACTTCAATACTTTATACTTGTTTGAATCACAATATCATAGTTGTGTGAATATTGTGGGTCATTACAAATACCCCACCTTTTTGGAATTGTGTCCTCACAATTCACTCTTACTCGTTTTAGCATCCCAAATATTCATTAAATTTTACGGAGTGGCTGCAATACACACATGTATAAATATACATGTGTGCACTTCCTTGCCAACTCGAGTACACCAGCAAATTTCAATCAACATGTTTCATCATCAAATGAACCAGCACAAGGGTACTGCAACTGTCATACAGACAACACATAAATAAGAAAGCAACATATTCAACAACTCAGTGCATCTGAAAACAGCAACCTCAGATGGATGTATGGGAACTTACACATAGACTTGGCAAATGCAAGGCAACACAAAATGATAACAGCAGAAGTGATCAAGACAAAGCACAAGTGTGCAGCATCTAGTAGTTTCAAGTACATGGACATATATATATATATGGAACTGCCACTGCATGCAAACAGCAAAATCAAGTCTAAAATCTCAAGTGCAACAGCAGATTTCAGATGCAACAGTGTTTGGACCAAATCTATGCATACAGTGTAACTCAGGGGTGCACACAGGATGAAGTGAGTATGCATACATATGGCAGTGTACAAATGAGAGCAGGAAACAGTGCCATTGCATTCATCATAATAGTGTTCACATTCAGTTTTAAACTAAACCCTATTGGCAAATTGGTTTAGTATATTTTAGAATCAATACAGAATTTACTTTCTGCTTTTCAAAGCATTTCTAATGTCTCAAACATATTTATACACCAAGCTTACTCAACCAGAACTAAACAATTATTAATTCAGTAACAGTTTATAGGTTTTGTCATCAAGTTATATATTGCTTACAAATGCATTCCTACTCATGATTCATATTGAAGTCATTTTAAATGTAATGCTCATTTATCCATGGCTGTACACACCATCTTCAGGCAAAACATATCATCCATATGCAAATCAAAATAGAGATCAATACCCTTATACAATCTGTCTTTATTTAAATGAATTTTTAATCCAAAACAGACCCCATTCTTGGCAATCAAAGTAAAATATCATAAACATATGTATGAATTAAGTTTATACAAATAATACTCAATCAATACAAACAACAAACAACCACTTAATACTGGTATTTTTCCTCAGTTCCAAAAAGAAAACCCAAATTGTTAACCTCTTTCATCAGGTACACATTTTTGTTGTGTCTTTACAGTGAAATGAATGATTTGTTAAATGCATGTATAAGTGCTTAAACCAATTCCTTAGCAGAAATTCTTATTTCAAGAATTCATAGCAGCCATCATACAAATCACACAGGCATTTCATAACCATTGAACAAGCAAAACTCCTACCATTTAGCTAAAGCATCAAAACTGGTCTGCATACCAGTACTCACCATACTCTTAGCATATACATCTTTGCTTATCAATCCATAACACATTTTTTTTTTAAGAGTCCAGTATCACATTTTGTAGTTGCACTGGTGCACACTGCCTGGAAGCTACTGTTTGATTTTCCAGTGCACTACTAGCTTTTGGACATAAACATGTCATGTGCAAACTTACACCCCAACCTTGATGCAAGCCAACTACCATGTCATACCCCCTTCCCTCATATCAACCTTGATGCAAGCCAACTACCATGTCATACCCCCTTCCCTCATATCCAACCTGATAGAGGTGACCCATGCCTTGAGTTTAATTACTAAATTCTTTCCCATGACCCCCTATTACCTATGCAGTGTCATGCCCCACCCTGTTGTACCCCTAATCAATGCATACAAGCAGTTTTATACATCCATCAACCATTCAGTAACCCATGTATTCAACCATCACTCAAATCACACAAGCATCTCATAAATATGAACAAGCAAAACCCACATCATTGAGCTAAGGCATCAAAACTGAGTCTGCATACCAGAACTCCCCATACCCCTAGCCTAATCACCTCTGCTTGTGGGTTCATTTCATATCATTTTTTTAAGGTCCAATATCACATTCATGGTTGCACTGGTGCACACTGCCTGGAACATCAGTTTGATTTCCAGCACACTACAAGCTATTTGGACATGAACATGCCATGTGCAAACTCACACCCCATCCTTGATGCAAGCCAACCACTATGTCATACCCACTTCCCTCATACCCAACCTGATAGAGGTGACCCAATTTCTTAGTTTAATTACTAAGTTCTCCTTTCATGTGTGCAGGTCTCAACTATACTGCATCATGCTCAAAATCTTTATGTACATAACCAGTAAATGCAAACAGTTTTCATGCATCCATGAAACATTCATCCATTCATACATTTCAACAATCAATTAATCACATCTGTACATCATTTGAAGCCAATTTTTGTTCAGAGACAGGCTTTTGACTAAAGCATGGATCAAATATTTTTGGAGATAAAATACCACTGTGGTTCCAGTAACAAGATCTAACAACCGGCAAGGCATCCAAACATTTCACATAGATTATATCACCACAAAGAAACTCATCCAACACATATGTGGTTAACAAAACTTATTTTCATTCATATAAAACTAACATACACCTAATCATAAGTAGCTATAAGTGTTCCTTTCGTCTTCACTTATGTCATTGGGCTATATAAACTTGCAGGTAAGGCACAGGGATTTTGCATATCAGAAAATTCTTATGTTTTTCATATTTTATATTACAATCAACATGACCAGAGATGTTTATATGTATATATTTTTTTTTTGAGGAAATACTTAGGCAACTAGAGCTCAGCACATGGTCAAACCATTGCACTCTTATCCCCTTATTAAATACCAGACATAAGCAAAAGAACTTCCCTCCTTTTACTGCCTTGTACTTAACCAATCTTAGATCACACTTGACTGTAATGATTATATAATCCATTTTTTTCAGGTTATATTCATAAGAAACTTTATCTTCCTCTAAGGGACCTGTTTTATAAACTTCCATCACAAAGTTATATGCAGTTATCAAACATATTCAAGAAATGCAGCTTAACAATTATGCATCCAAATCAGACAATTCACTTTCAATGTTTATTCATATAATGACCTATTGCAATTGATACTGGCATTTGATATTTATTTATTTTTTGAAATTTTTTCCAAATATCAACATCACTTGCATCAGCTCATTGTTGTGTTTATCAAGTTCTCAAACATATACTTATTAGTTATGGTGTAACAGTGGTGATTTCAGATTTAAATCAAAATAAATAAATACACCATCTACATTGAAACAAAGCAACATCCATGAAGTCCACAAAGAAGTAAAACTGTAATTTTAGCCATCTTTTAGATCAGATATAAACATAGGTGTCTTAATCCAACTTTTCTTGTATTAGAAAACATTTATAAATTCAAATTCCCTCATTTTAAATTTCTTACTACAGAGATTTACAATAGGTTTGTGGGCTTTCCAAAATAATTTAGGCATTCATGATTCTACTATATTATTGTAAAGATATCGACAGAGGTGTTTGTTAAGAAAATTTCACCAAAAACCCAGAAAACCTCATATCTTATTATTTAGAAAATAAGCATGAGCCAGATTTCTATCTTGCTGCCTATGTTCTAAATAATTTAAATCCATACTTGACAATAATAAGAATAGAGTAATAAAAATGCTCAAACCATTTTAACTTGGAAAACTGACATACAAAACTCCAAATAGAAATGCACAAACAAACATCCATCTCATCCATAATAACCACTTCAGAAATTTAAATAATTTTCATAATACTTCTTTGTTCATAGCAAATTTAAATGAACTAGACATGAGCATAAACCTCTCTGTTCATACTGCCTAATCCATTATTATTCAATACCCTACTTCTCAGTAAATTAATCAAATTATTTTCTTATAAAAACTGAGTCATAAACTCATTTCTGTAATCAGGTTATTTGATTGATTAAACAATTTTCAAAACAAAGTAGTAGAAAGGAGAAACATCATTAACATTGATGTAATTCAAATAAATCATCCAAAGCAATCAATTCAAACAATGCAACCAAAGCAGTCAAAACAAATTCACACAAATTAAATTTTTGCTATGTTATCTACCAACATAGCTCTGATACCAAATTGAGATGACCCTACTTTTCTTAGTGGCCAAATCATGGGCTAATTTGTTTTTTTTTTTTAATTTTTGCATAAAGAAATATATGCTAAATGAAAACACAGGGTCATCTACCTTCAAAACCAAAACCAGGATCCACTATTACCAATATAGAAATATTGGTATATTCTTAAAACATAGATTAGTATATATGAAGATATACCAATCTCTTTAGTTATTAAATCAGAGTTTAAGAAAATTTAGCTAAAGCATTCACACATAGCATTTTAATATAAAGATAAACCCATTTCATAAAAATCATTTTCAATATGACACAAAAGATACACAAGCAGACAGGAAATATCAGAATTCCTGAGTATATCATAAAAATCATAGAGATCCTTTACTTAACTCAACTCTTGCTATAGCACAATTATGGGTGTGGCTGCGCGTACACACACATATAAATACATGTGTGCACGGCCTCGCCAACACACAAGCTCAAGCAATGATATTAATGAATAGGCAATGAAGCCTTGGCACCAACAAAATATTAATAATTATATGTATAAACAAAAGATCACCAATCCAACTATATAAAAATGAGGTCATCGAGTTTCCTCTTCCTCATTTATGCAAGTTATATTCAGACGTAAAAGATGAATTTACATCAACTATCCTTCTTTAAAACAAAAATATGTCACTGATGCAAGAACAAAAGCTATTCTGCATCATACAAATATTTTTAACACAAACAATTGGAAACTAACAAGTTCCTTTTATAAAAATCTCAAGATAATACATGGACTTGTAATCCATTTCTAGAATACTTATGAATATAAAACAGTTTACTTTCTTTTGCAAAACTTATCCAAAACTGTGTTTATTCATTTTAGAAATGTAAAGTAAAGGCATGCACGTATTTTAATTTATATGGCAAGTCCTCAATATAATTCAAGAATCTATCACATGAACATATATTAGCTATATGCTATATACAGATTCGAATAGCAACAGCCACTTACATAGAAAATTTCATTTCCCAAAAATCATAATGCATTTGAAAGCATCAAAAATCCATCTTTCCTTCAAAGATTTGCGGCATCAAATATCTCATCTTTGCTTTTCACAGATCAAATATTAAATATCAAATATCAAATATCTCATCAAATATCAAGTATCAAATATCAAATATCTCATCAAAAACCAAATATCACAGGACTAAGTAACTTGAACTCAGAAAAGACCATAACATAGAGAAAAACAGGTATATATATATATATATCTCATCTTTGCTTTTCACATTCAAGGCATTCAACTTGCCAAAAACAATAAATATATATATATATATACATATTCTCAAATATGATAATTACGTACAAAAATCAAACTCCAGATCCATATATGCTTATGCATAAATGTAGAGATAATCTGTCAAAATAAGTTTATAAAGATTTTCCCAAAAACTTCCGAAAGGAAACTTGAACAAAATCCATAAAAATCCTTTAAATCACAAAACTCAGCAAATCTATGGGTCTGCACATATACACAAGTGTAAACACTTGTGTATACTGCCTTGACACCAGTTATTTCTCCAAATACAGATTTCAGAAAATATATACAAACTGAATAATCCAAGTGTTTCAGTTTCAACTTGCAATTACATATAAGACAATACAGTTTTCAAGATTATATACAAATCAATCTAACACATAATGGTTCACTGTTCATGGCATTACATACATATTTTAGTTCAGCAATACATATGAAGTGACAATGAAAATACTTAAATACTTTCTTCATATCATCTACATGCAGTATAAATCATTCTAACTCCATCTCTTAAATCATCATCTCATCAATATGTGCATAGCAACCTGTAAAAACATCATCCCGAACTGCCTCGTTGAATGAGACACCCCAGGAGATTGTCGAGACAATCAACAGGGTCAGACATGATACGTCTGGTATGAGTGTGCTTAAGCAATTCATTTGGCAGTAATACAAGTGTTAAATCAGTGTATCGTGACTTAATAGTGAATAAATATCATCTCAGTACAGATATGAGCATAATCAGACTTAATCATCACCAATATATGAATACGCAAGCAACCAAGATCAAACAATCATTAACAAGCATCAATACACGCAAAGCATCCATACACACAAATTAATTTACGGAAAATATAACCACGGCTGCCTGAGATAGGTCTTATTGCCAAATCATGATTAAGAACACTCACGTAGCTATATGAGATGTCGATCCCCTAGATATTGCCATAGCTTTCTCACTTTTTCTCACGAATCCAACGCCATTTGATACGGCAAAATAATTTTCCCCCAATCTGATTTCTAGGGCTTCGGCCATTTTTTTTTTGTTTTGTAACGAGAGAGTTAAAAATGAAAACAGCGGCCACCTCTTTCTTTTTTTTTTTATAATCCACTCACGGCTAGGGTTTTAATAGATGGGAAATCACAAATTTACCCCCAAGTCCAAATGTGTGCATAAATATACTTCAATACTTTATACTTGTTTGAATCACAATATCATAGTTGTGTGAATATTGTGGGTCATTACAGTTGTACTATGCGTATTAATCTCATTTCATTCTTCTATGACAATGATAAGGGAATCCGTCCACTAATGGTTAGGAGGTGATCTCCGATCTTATCATTGTATATTTATTTCCTAGAGAAATGGAGTTGAGTTTACCGAAAAATTATCGAACTTTGTTTTGAAGAGACCGGGATCAGATATGTTATCCGAAACCACTTTGATCCAACGAATGCTTTTCAAAGTGACAACATCGTGAAGAGCATGGAATCGAAGATAGAGATGTGAAGTGCAAGGGATATTCACTGCTAATTCTAAAGGTGATTCCAAAATGGATATAGTAGGAATAGTGCCTTCAATTTCGTTCTGACCCAGAACAGACTTGTATGGATGAATACTATCAACACATTGTCATTGAAGTCAACGAGCATTCTACGTGTAAATTTTCTTGAAAGTAATTAAAGCCTTAAGCCTCATCAACTGGGAATGACTAAAAATAAGGAGAGATGTAGCAAACCTAAGAGGGTCGCACCCATTAGAATATGTTGTCACCCTTCTAGATACATCTACATATTTATGAATTGGTTGTGCATGAGATCTCGAATAAAAAGGGTTGCAAAGCAACCAGGGTGATGTCATATTCGGTATTATCCAGGTCAGGGGTAGGTCAAACTTGTGTTGGTAGGGATCTAGGCGAGGTCCTTGGCATATTTTCTAGACATGTACCATGATAGGTGGTACCACAGTGCTTGGTCATAGTATAGAATCTAATCTCTAATATGTGTCTTTACGGTTTTGATTATAGAGCCTAGTATGTTGGAATTCAATAATGGTAACAATTTCGACTACCTTCATACATTTATTTTCAACACTTAACATTATTATAATATCACTTGATTTTCTATAAAAGTGTTTTGATTATCGTAAGGTAAAAATCCTCCCGTGTTTATGTGCGGCGTGGTCTTATGAGGTACCTTTGATTTCAAGGATTTCTTATAACTTTAAATCCAGTTTGGTGTGTTTTCTCACGCTGGCTTTCCAGACTGACTCGGATGTTATTTTATTATAATGCTCAGGTCAAACTGAGTATATTACATATTAGATTGGATGCTTGGAGCTTCAAGAGATGAGTTGGAGGCCCTGAGACATATTTACGTAGATTGTTATTTTTCTGTTGTATTCATTGGTGTGTTATTAGCAATTGTGAGGACAAACTATTATAATTGTCCAAGCTGAATTAGGTTTGTATACTCTGATTGATGTCTATATATACATATATTTTACTTTGTTTGTGTAAAGATTTATAGTATATTATAAATAATTCGTTCCACTGAGAGATTCTGTGTTATTTAGTTTTCTTCTTATCTTCTCTCTTCTTTCTTTTCCCTAGCAATCAGGTTTTTCGACATTCAATTGCTTTGCATGTGATACCATGGATATTTTAGTGTCGATTTTTGAGGGTCAAAAATCTGGTCCATTACAGGCTATTTCCATAGAATTGCTAATGGGAGGAAAAGATCGAATACAATTTGTAGTGTTTTATGTGGGAATGTAGAGATAGCTATGTAAGATGATTTTAATAAAGCCATCGCTGATTATTACAAAGAATTTTGGAAGATACAGAGATAGTAGAATGGATGTGGATTGAAAGTTATTACATCCTTTTAACATTTACTTGACTTGACTGGATGCCAATTTTTCAAAGACCAGAATATTCAATGCTTTGAACGAAATCCCTAATGACAAAGCACCTGGACCTGATGGCTTCGTAAATTTATTTTTTTAAATATTGGAATTGGTTGAAGGGAGATATTTTGAGATTATTTGAGGGTCTAGAGGTTGGGTCTTAAAATTTAGAGAAGTTGAGCTTTGCAAATGTGGTGTTGATTCCAAAAAAAGAAAGAAATCTATCATTAGCTAATGTACTAATGGTCAAAATGAATTTATTAATAGATAGAGCTCAAACTGCTTTAATTAAGGGAAGATCAATTTTAGAGGGAGCTACTTTGGTATATGAAGTAGTGTCATTTTGCAGTGAAAACTCTATACCTTGCACTTTGCTGAAATTGCATTTTAGAGGGGCTACTTTGGTATATGAAGTAGTGTCATTTTCCAACTTATACTGCTAAATTTTGCTTTTTGTTGGTTAACGTGGAATGAGAGGAACAAAAGGTTCTTTAAAGTGGTTATAACTAGTTCGAATAGTATTTTGTTTAAAATTCTTAAGTTTATTTATATTTGGATAGGAGTGGATAGGTGGAATTTTCAGATTATCTGAAGGAGAGTATTGGAGCTTGGGTGCATAGAAGGAGCAATGGGCAGTAGAAGTTGGAGTAGCTGTTGAAGTTCTTTTGTTGAAGATGGAAGCTTTTAGATGTAGCTTGTTTGGTACTTTTAGCTGTGTTGATGTTTTGGCAGTGTTAGTTTGTATATATGCTTTCTTTTTAGTCTCCTGCATGAGATAGGTGTTCTTCATGTTGTAATGTGGTTTGGGGTTTGTATTTTGCTTTATGTTATTTGGTATGGGTTTAAGTATGTTATGGTGTGGTGTGTTATGATGTTATACCGTGTATTCTATTTTTATTTGTAATTAAATACAGCGTGGCATAGCCACTACCATTTCTATCAAAAAATATATATTTAAATATGTATACATAGTGTACATTTAATACTATATCATACTTATATAAAATATAGTTAAACAAGCTTATATATAAATTTTTAAAGGTAAATTACTTTCGGACGCAATAAATATTATATATATATATTTAAATATTATTTAAATTTATATATATACATACATAAATAAATAAATTACACACACACATAGATATATACATATCATAAAATTATGTTTCAAATTTTATAAAATTAAATTATTACCTAGGTTTAATTTTGGAAAAAATTAAAAATAAAACGATTTTTTGTTATATTTTAAAATTGTTCAAATATGGGTTGAAACCAAAAACTAGATTTAACAACTGTTTTAAATTATAAAATTACTTATTATTATTTAAAATTACAAACTATATTTTAGAAATTTTTTATTATTTTTTATTCAATATCTATATGAATATTAATTGAAATATATTTTGAAATCTAAAAAAAATTGTCATGCATATGAATTTATATTATGTATATTTAAAAAATATTTTTTGTTTAAATTTAAAATGTTAGTATATATATAATTTATTATAATATTATTTATGCATAAACATATAAGTATTAACATACATACATACAACATATATACATACAAACATATATATAATTTAATTTTATGTACATATATATTCATATACTATTTTTGACTTTAACAAAACAATATATAAATTAATATATATAACAGTATATTTTATGTAATCTGTAAATGATTTAAATTCCATACAGCCGTTTATAAATACACACACACACACATATATATATATATATAATTATTTAAACAAAATTTAATTGCAAACTTACATACATATATATAATATTTTGTAAATGTATATAAATCAAAATATACATTAACACACATTTGGACCATTTATTGGTATATATAGGATGAGCCAACATGTCCATTATGGTGTAAATCCCAGCATCTATATATGGGCATGTTGTACCTTATATAGATTGATATGTTATACATGCACGCGCGCGCACACACACACATATATGTATATGATTACACACACACACCCCCCCAACATTAATCAAATAATATAAAATCATTTTATAAATTTAAATAAATAAAGATTTTATTTAAAAGAAATTTAGAAATGTTCTAAATAAATTAGACTTCGTAGGTCCAATAAGATCCAATATAGTAAAAAAAATTGAAATTCATCGATAATTTCCGCTGCGAGATGCCAAGTTTCAACAATGATATCAGAGCCTAATAGCCTATACGATCTAAATTAGTCATTTTAAAGTTAACTATTAAGCTAACAACCTAAATAGTAGGGTGTCTAGAAAGGTGATGTCGAAGGATTGGGTTTGGGCAACCAAGTACTCTACCCTATCTGGCTACCGACCTGGCACGAACGGACATGTAAACCCAAAGGTTGCCTCTAATAGAAAAGGCCCATTTTGAATTGGCCTTGGGTTAGTTTCAAAATTGTTTGAAAATTGAAAGTATAAGATTTCAAATTTAATAGTTAAGTTTGAACTAAAAATATATACATAATATTAATGTTAAAATATAATAATATTCAAAATGTTTGAAAATTAATATAAATTAATTTCAAAATTTATAAAATTTATTAATGAGATTATAAAATGTACTAATTAGATAAGTTATTAGTTAATAAATATATACATGTATTATATATTTTGATATATGTTATGTTGTTTTTAAATGCTAAATTTACATTACTATACATGTATTTATATATGAATGAATTTTGAAATTAATATAAATTTAATTAAATTGTTTGGTTAAATAAATTAATTAAAAGGTCAATCAGTTAAATAATATACAAATATGATATATGTGTTATACTATACAATTTATAATATATAATAAATATTTAATATAAATGTTATATTAAGATAATATAAAATTAATTAAAATGTTAATTAATTAAAATTAATCAAATAAGATTTAGTTAATATAATATCATACATAAGGCTATTATAAAAGTAATATGAAGTATAAAAGTTATACGATAATAAAACTTATAATATGAATTATAAATTAAAGGTGGAACATTAAGAAACCCTGAATAGACTTAAGGAATAAATACATATATAAACATACGTTTACCGTGATTTCTGTAATGTCCAACAATTGGATCACGCGGGTATTTCATAAGATTTACATTATTCCATAGGTCAATATCACTCAATATAATATACTGAAGATTATGAATCTTCAATAAAATGTTGTCATGTACTATACATATATATTAATAAATTACTTGCATACTCCTTAGTTGTTAAGAAAACTTAAGCTAGGGATGTTATATGTAGAATCATTAATATATTAAATAGATGAGGTAAGATAACTATGTGTGTTTGTTGAGAAAACTTAAGGTACACATACTATACTTATGTCATCGCGATATGATAGGTATGAGCGAATAATTTCATTTCGATTTGTTGAGCAAACTCATGGTCGAAGTGAAATTAGGACAAGGTACCAAGGGTTAGGAACTGTATATGATACAATCGATTAGGAGTTATCCATCATTCATAGAGTTATGACTTATTAAGCAAACTTAATGTTAGAATTCCAAGATGACTTATTAAGCAAACATAATGAAGTTGAAAGACTTCTATGCTTTGCTTAGGGTTTGTTGAAACATAAAAGAATGGTGGTAGTCTTATTAGAAAAATGAAATTATAACATTTAATCTTTCTACATATGCTATATATAAAGTTATAATAATCTGTATTGATAAATTTGTGCATTTAATATGATTGATAAAATGTTTATCAATTAAGATATACAATTGAATTGAAGTGAAGTTTGGCAAATAGAAATGTAACATGCACTTACTAACAAATTCTTATTGCATGTTAATGTTTCAATACCCATGCAAGAGCTTGATTTTACAATTACTAAGTATGTTTGTAATTTGGTTGCTTACGTGTTTATTTGGTCAAGTCCGAGTTCCGACCTTGAAAGCAAAAAAAGACTATGGATATTTGATCCATATAAAATTTCATATAAATACTATATGATAATGGCCACAGTTCGTAGTATACAATATTTTGATGAAATTAGTTCATCCAAAATAAGTAAATAAACCATATCCGATCGAATATTCAATTTGATTAATTACAATAAAGATCATTTTTTGTAAATATACCAATAGACCAAAATTACAAGATAGATCTAAGAATTCGATCACTCAAATGTTAGTTTAATCAGTTTACGTAAAGTGCAAATTATTTGATTCCTTAAATGTTAAGGGTGATTGAGTGCACTTTTGTAAAGAGTTCGTTATGATGTTATAGCAAGGGTATTCTTTTGAATGGTTCGACCATTTATGAGGAAAAATGAGTGTACAAGAGTATATATGATTAAGATACAGTTAAGACGAAGAGAGTGAATTGCCGCTTCTACTTCATAAAGAAACATCGAAAACAAGAATTGAAATAATTATAATTGATACTTAACTTTGGAATGAAAAATACAATTTCTATTCCAAAATGTATCTTCATATAGAAAATTATTTTCTTTAAGATTTATTTCTTTGAGTTCAAAATATTTGATCAAAGAACTTTCTACTGTAAACTAGTTGTAGTATATGAAATAAATAATATATATTGAGTGAATGATGGACCTCCAAATTTAGTACACTATTATAGTAATGGTGGAAATAGTGGGAGCATACCATATAGCACCTGTTGATTGTATCAAATTACAAAACTTATTTTCGTAAAACATACTGAACATTATTTATGAAATAATTACTATTTTTTGGTACTGAAAATAGACGTAGTTATATTTCAACGTGAATATTATGAATATTTGCTATGAAATAAAACTATAATTTGTTTTCATAATAAAAGTGATGCATTAAAAAATACTGAAGTATCTAAAATTATTTATGGAATTATAGACTAAGCCGTGGTTTTGAGAAATAATTTTTTATTATATGATTATTGATCTTATGATGCTAGTTAATTATACCTCAAATAATTATGGCTTATGCATCTATTTAGTGGGAGAATCTTAAGAGTTGATGAACTCTTTGGATTGATACATACATACATATATATATGCAACTATAAGTCTATTAATACCAAAATGGTTCTATATACTTCGTCAATTCACTGATGATTATCACAGACACGGATATATATATTTGATACACATGTATAAGACTATGATAAGCTCATAGAATATAAAATGGAAGTAAATAAAATAAAATGCGATAGAAATGATTCGATTTGATCGAATGGGTAAGTATATTGTAAAGAGTTCTATATGTACCAAATATGAAAAAAGATTCAGTCTCAAAGGCAACTCCTCCTTGTAATACATAATTGGGTATTGATAAGTAGTAATCGAACTTTGTTGGACACAACACAATTAGTGATGAGTGAAGCCAAGTTAAATTCTTTCAATAAGGTCTGTACTTGAGAGTAATACATAAAGTTAAAATTAATATCAACTAAAGGATAGTTTTACAAAACCTTACAGATAAGGGTTTATAAGAAACCCCTACATATCCTAGGCTAAGGAGGAAGCAAGTTGTGCAAATCGAAAGACTGCATGTAATAATTATACATAAGGGACATTGTATGAATCATCCTTAGAAAATTTTAGGAATGATATTTATTAGATGACTAATTTATTTTGTGAACATAAGTATGTTGTGAATTAATGCAAAATTAGTATTATATAAGACATTTCATAAAATTCTTATGAATGCATATTCCATTGCACCATTGTTTCAAAAAAGCCAACTTCATAGCGAAGTGATTTCTTTATGCAATTACTGGTATAAAATGAATTTGATACTATCCAATGATAAAACTACTTATAAGGGATGAAATGAAGTTAACCGAATATGAACACAAATACATTAGAATGTCTAATGACTATTCTTGTACATTAAAGAGAAACCTATGAGTTTCTTGTCAATATCAAAAGTAAATAATCACCACTTACTTAATTAGACCATTAAGAGGACGAACTCTATGATATGGTACAATGTGAAAATCTAAAATAGATGCCAAGTACATTATCAAAATATGATTTTGAAAGTTATACCCAAAAGGATATGATCCATTGGTTGCAAATATGTCTTTAAGAGAAAGACAAATGTAGTTGCAATATAGTGGGTCATATTGACAAAAATAATTTTGTGAATTTCAATTGTTGAAATTAACGTAACATATTCACCATTCGATGGCTCAAGTAGGTTCAACTTTTGCTTACAAAATTATCACATAGTATGACTTTATGTTTTGGTAGGTATGCATTGAAACAGAAAATTCTAAATAATGATTTAGAGTAAACTGTTTACATATAATAACCAAAGTATCTCGAAGTCAGTGGGAGCGATATCAAATTTGTGAGTTTTTGGATATGATCTAAGAACTAATACGAAAGTGTCTACAAGCATCAAAATTAAACAAATACTCTAATAAGAATATCAAATAGTTTGATTGTCAGTCAAAATACAGAGGAAGCTGTGTAACATCCCACACTTAATAATTAATTTACTAAAAAAAGAAATTAAGATAGGATTGGAAATGAAATAAGAGGTAAATTAAACAATGGGAAACGGGTAATGAACTAATATAAAAGAATATGAGTGCCAAGGCCCAAACTATTGTGGGATAATAAGAATGACTCTTTTTCATTCCTTCATTCCATTCTATTAAAAATAAAAATAAACATTTGAGAGTACATTAATAGTGGGAGCCTAAAGTGGGTAAATAAGGAGAAGATAAGAAGACTAAATCAAGAATTTCAAAGATGAAGGTGAGTACCACTAAACCTATTTTACGAATCCTAATTATTTGGTTTCAGTACGATTTTGTATAATTTTTATATAATGGAGTTTCATATGGATTTTCATTAACAAATAAAGTGTTTAATGAGTGTTTTGGGGAAAATAGATGAACATGAGATATTTAAATGTATTTACCTACTTTAAAGATATTAATATACTATAAAATTCAATAAGATGTTCTAATCATGATTTTAGAAATAGGTCTTTAGTTTAAGAGGTTTCCAATGTCAAAATAATTTAATATATATTTTTGAAGGAGAATGCACTAGAGATATTAAGGAAAATATCTTTAAAATGTAGAAATGAAGAATAAAAATAAATTAGAACAGATCCATTAGTTTTTTGGAATTTAATAAGATTTTCTATGAAGAAATAAGATAATATAAGAAAGGGACCATGCTGGGGAAAAAGTGTACTGTGCGATCATTAGTAATTTATAAATATATGGTGAAACAAATGTTAGATAAGTTTAGGACCAAATCCATATAAAAGCTGAAAAGAAAAATAAAGAACACTATCAATAATAGAAAGTGGAATTGGGATGTATTAGATAGCGACACGTGTAAAGATGTTATCAGACAAGTTAGAATTTGTTTGATATTAAGCTGAGGGTGTGGCTCGACTTTTAATAGAATCGTGCTAGGGAGTCAGGGTAGTGGATTGCTATGAGAATCTAGGGAATTTCTAGGGAAGGTAGATCCACATCGCGTTATGTAAGAGACATGATGTGCTACAAAAATTTAAGGATGGAAAAGACTAAATTGCGCCGTAATGTGCAAAAGACATATTGCGCTGCAGTGTGAAAGTGAACACTTAATGAGAAAGTGTACTGCGCACACAGGCTGAGTTAGGCTTGTTTTGCGCCAAGGCAAGGTCTGAATGAAACCTAATAAAGGATAATTAGGAAGGACTTGAGGAAGCCTAGGGTAAGCAAGGAAAAGAACTCTTGCACTAGGGATAGAGTTGGAAGGGCTATTGATGTTGGGTAGGGAATTTCACTTGAATGCACACCTAAAGAAGGTGATGAGAGACATTCAACTTCCAAGAGACTGTAGAGGGTTGATTCTACGTAGTTTCGAATTAAATAAATGAGCTAGAAGTAGATTACAGAGGGCAGGTTCTATGCAGTTTGAAATTAAATAAATATTTAGGGATTACGGGTGGCTATTTCATAGTAGTCTAGAATGTTAGTACGTAAATACATAGGGACTACATGTGGCTACATCTTTATGGTCCGAAGTTTAACAAGTAAATAGTTTAAAACCGCAGATGGATGGTTCAGCGCATTTCAAAGTTTAACAAGAGAAATACTACAGAGGGCTGATTCCATGCAGTATCCTTTTTAAGTAGTTTAAAATAAACTACAGGGTGACTATGTAGGGACTTTGTAGTAGAGAAAATTTTGCGTAGGAGCGCACCTCAATAGGCACGGAGTAATAAGAAATTCCAAGGAAGTAAACTTTGATTGTTTTATTATGATATGGTGAATAGTGAGTAGGAACCCGTTCCACGATCTGCGGTGTGGTCTCACTTTATATATATATATATATATGGGTGTGTAATGTTTTCAGCTAAGTTATTATTCACACCTGACTTCATGTCAAAGACCTATGTTTTTATTATTGTTTCCTTATAAAATCATGGGTACTTATTTGAGTAGGTTGAGTTTGTGGGTTCACGAAGGTTTATTTTAGGTGCCGTGGTACTTAGATCGAAGGCGAAGCAGGAGACTTTGTTGGCTAATAAAGATCGTTACTTCTACATTTTTATGAGTCTAGATAAAGCAACACTATGTTATTCTCTATTGTTGTTTTAACCCCTACGCAGGCATGACTCTTGGGTTAGTCTATAGAACTATGTATGCAATGAATTTTCGATGTATGCCTAAAATGAAAATGTATATATGCTCTGTTCACTTAAATTGTTTATGAGCATACATAACTCACTTATGTCGCTTGAAAATAGTACTGTGATGACTACAACAATATCGGTATCCATTTCTGGGTTTCAGGGTGGGGGATGTTATAGTTTACATCAGAGTTTGTTTATGGATACTTAGTAAAACAAAGCTAGAAATAGAGAACCTCTTCGGGAGGGTACACACCATTATATATATAATGTACCTATACTTTGCAGAATTGGTATAGATATCTATATATGTATCTACCCTTCTATTATTATTTCACTCTCTTCCTTCTCTTTTCTAATGAATACTTGATTAATAAAAATAGCAACATAGATTTGAGAAGTGGGCGAGGTACAATAAAAGAGGAAAATGCAAGGAGGGAGGCCGAAAGCACGCAGGCCAATGGAGAGAATAAGGGAAGTCCCCAAAGTAGTAGGGAGAAGCTGCACGGCCCGTAATGCCGCTGGTATGGATGTGAATGCTTTATTTAAGGAGTTTTGTTTCACATGATGAGGGAGAATAAATCGAAGGCGATTGGGCCTAGACGGACGATTGTGAAAGAGAATTTCTCTAGGATGAATAAAGACTACAGAAACTTAGGAGGGATGATGTTTATGGGGAAGGAGCCCAGAGTTGAAGTGATAAATTGGTTTAGAGTTTATGATCACATATTTCAAGACTTAGGGCTAAATGATGCATAGAAGAAGTGGTTGGCATCAGGGCAGTTGCATGAGAATGCATTGGATTAGTGGGAAATAGTAATTGCTAAGACCCGATAGGAGAAGATTACTTATGAGCGGTTTAAGGAGAGGTTCAAGGCTCAGTTCATATCAGAGTCTCGGCAGAGTGTGTTATGAAGAGAATCCATTAATTTGAAATAGGGTGACCATACAAAGGAGGGGTACCTCTAGAAGTTTAACTCTTTGGCTAGGTAGGTAGGGAGATCATTAATACACCAATGAGGAAAAATGAGAACTTCATTATGGTCTTAACCATATGGTAATGGTTCGTATAGTTACACCTTTTAAGTTTGTGGTTGACATGGCTTAAAGGCATGATGGGATGTATTAGGAACATATAAGAGTGGAGACAAGGCCCAAAGTAGAGCAGAAGAAGAAGTTTACTCGATGTACCAAAGGCAAGAAGGAAGCACCAAAGGGAAAAGGTAGAGAGGTTGATAATGCAGTGATTGTTTATTTTATCTACAGATAGAAGAGACACTATGAAACAAAGTGTCCAACTTCTAAGAGTCTTGAAAGAGTGAAGTGCTTTCAGTGTGATGAGATAGGAAATTTGAAGAAGGACTGCCCAAAACTTAAAGCATAGTTTTATGCTTTGGAGGGATTAAGGGAAGGACCATATGCCGAGGAAAAAGGAAAAGGAAAAATTCTAGAAGGTATGGCTTTGATTTTTGGTATTTAGTTAAAGTGCTATTTGATACTAGTGCCGCATACTTTTAAAGCTAAAGATCTAGCTGATAGACTTGGGATAGGGATTGACCATTTAGTTACATCTATACATGTAGTAAATCCAATAAGGGGATATGCCACTTCAATGTGAGATGTACTAACTTAGGTATTGAGTTAGGAGGGTGTAAGTTGAGTGTGACCCCTACGTCCTAAACTTCACAGACTTTGGAGTTATTTTAGGGATGGACTGGTTAGATAAGCATTGCGCTAGAATTTATTGCACCGAAAGAATAATTACTTTGAGTCACCCAAAGCATAAAGATAGAATGTATGTGGCCTTAGAGGAGTGTAAGCATAAATGCAGAGGTGTTCTGTTTGCTTTAGCTTCACAAGAAGAGCGCCTTGGAGTAGTGTGCATGGTGAAGAATTTCCTAGATATATTTGGGCCAGTTTTGGGATTGCCACCTCTGAAAGCAGTGGAGTTTCATACAGATTTTCTACCAGGGACTGAACCATTTAGTCAACCTCCTAGTAGAATGTCTCTTTCAAAGATGGAGAAACTGAAGAAGCGGTTGGTAGAGTTAGAAGGGAAGAGCTTCGTATGGCCAAGTAACTCACCTTGGGGAGTGGTGGCAATATTTATGAAGAAGTTCGATAGGTCTTTAGACTGTGCATAGACCATCGAAAGCTGAATAAAAGAACAGTGAAGAATGGATATCCTTTGCTGAGGATTGGTAACCTATTTGATCAATTAAGTGGAGCTTCTCGCAGTCGGATGGCTTTGGGGTTCCATCATTTGAGAGTTGCGGAGGAAAGCGTTCCTTTGATAAGTTTAAAATGAGGTATGGTTGATATAAGTGGCTATTCATTTGGACTAACCAATGCACTAGCATTTTTTTGTAGATTTGACGAATAGAATTTTTGGAGACCAGATGGATTTATATGTATTGGTGTTCATAAATGACATCTTAGTATATTCGGAGGAGGATGTAGAACATACAGTTCACTTGAGGCTTGTGCTGGAGACATGAGACAATACAAGTTGAAAGAGAAATTTCTAAGTGTCATTTTTAGAGAAAGGAAGTGAAGTTCTTATGTCATGTGATCTCAGGGGAAGGGATAACAGTAGATCCTTTGAAGGTTGATGCGGTAAATGGGTGAAAGGGACCTAAGACAGCAGCCGAAGTATAAGTTTCTTAGAATTGGCTGACTATACCAGAGATTGATTAAGAACTTCTCTCGTATAGTCGCGCCAATGACGAGACTGACCCAAATGAGTGAGAAGTTTACTTGGACGTAAAAGTGTGAGGCATTATTCCAGTAATTAAAGCATCGGTTGACTAATGCACCTATATTAGTGATTCCTGAAGGTAATGATGGTATGACTGTGTATATTGATGTGTATGTAGAAGTTCAAAGTGATCGCATACGCATCTGCTAGATACGACCCTATGAAGTTCGATATACTACTCATAATTTGAAGTTAAAGGTTGTTATTTTTGCATTAAAGAACTGGAGACATTATCTCTTAGAAGAATGATTTGAGTTATCTATTGACCATAAGTCCTTAAAATGTTTTTTTAGAAGGAGCTGAACATGTGGTTAGAGTTTTTAGCCTCCTACAATTTTGGGATAGAGTATACCCTTGGAAAAGGGAATAGGGTAGCCGATGCCATAAGTTGAAAACAGAAGGGTTGTGTTTTTCCTATGATAGAAGAATGGAACATTTTGAAAACGTTATCTGTGTGTAATACGCATTTTTGGCGTAGTGCAGATTTGAGCAGTACTTTCGTAATAATATCCTACGTAGAAGTAAGACCTGTGGTTGTAGAGAGGATCACCAAATTGCAAAAGAAAGATATGGCATGCGCCGACATAATGAGGAGCTTAGACTCAAGAACTCAGGTAGTAGAGTAGAACGGGCTCAGTGTTGATAGGGAAGATAGACTGAGTTTAATGACCAATATTTATATATATTAAAAGAATCATAAAATATTGATATTATTTTTATTTAGGGTCATGTGATTCTATATCTTCGGGAAATGACTACTAGAGACAATTTCCATCCTTAGAATTTTTATCGAATGATTTTGACTTTGAAAATCTTGTAAGGCTTATAGCTTTTGATTTGAGCCGAATTAGGATCTAAAATCACTTCCAATAGATTAGGATAATGGTTTCTCTTTTCGTAGAGTGGTCACAATAGGAAAACAAACTCACCTTTAGGGAGTTATGGTTGTTTGAAGTTTTACTCAATTTTGAACAACTTAATGGGTAATTAGTGAGTTAATGGTTAGGCCTAAAGCTCATCTCATGTTAGCATCGTGATGGGGCTGATGGGACTTTTCCTTATAACTTTCACATTTTCTAAAATAGTTAGAGAGCCACCATTAACATGCTCTAACCTTAAACCACTCATAACTCTTACTTTAATTAGCCAAATCTTATCATTAAGGAGAGATTAATGAGATTGGCACTTGAGATTGGAGATTTGCTATTGGAGATCACTTGGAGCTGCTGTTGATTCCTAGATTCCATGCATTTTTGAATTGGTAGGATTTTAGGTGAGTGGTTAGGACCTCTCACTCACTAATTAGTTATTATACACCCAAAATTTTTATTTTAAAATGACTTTTGAATTATGTTTTAAACCCTCTAAATATATATGTAAATTTAAAAATGATTTGGAAAATATTTGTGAAATTCATGTTCTTATGGATCCCCTTATTCTTATGGACCTTCTTCTTTAGATTTAGGCTCCATGTTGAAGTATATGAATATAGGCTTGTTACATTATATGTAATGTATGCTTGACTCAAAATTTAGTTGAGTGGTTGAAAACACCGATCAAATGGTGCTTTAGTTATAGGAATAGGCTATGGATCAGTGATGATTCATAGAGGTTAATTTGTCCAAATGACGTGCGATCTAAGGGTAAGTCAAGAAGGACCCCATAAAAGCTATATTTCAAATCACTTGGAGTTTTTTTTGCTTAAGTTGATGATTGAAGATGGATCAGTGGTGATTCGAGTACTATGGATCGGTGGAAGATTGCTTCAAGGCATGCTTGTGTGATGGGATAGATCACTTTGGGTCTTGGAAGGATTTTCTTCATGTCATGAATGAAGATGGACGGATCGCTTGATGACAGATCACTTGATGGGGATGAGAAAATCCTAAGTGGTGAATCAGTTATGTGCTTGCTTTGAGTTTTGGGATGTTTGCTTCAAGTCATAAGAGATTACTTAGGGTATAGGCCAATGGAGCAAAGAAGGAGGAAATTTGGCTAAGGCATGGATCGGTAGCAATAGATCACTATCGCTCTATGGAGGTACCGATCGGTGATGATGATTGTTCTATGGAGAAGAGTTTTACATGAAAGAACATGGCTTGCCTCGTTAAAGTTCGGGATTAGTGTTGAGATAGATCGGTGATGCTGGATCGAGGTCCCTTGGATTGGTGGTGATTGAAGACAAGGTTGCTTCGGGTTCTTCCAATGCTTTCTTTGAGACGTGGTGGTGTTTGCTTTGATTTTTGGACTCTTCACTCCAAACTCATGCCTACGCACACATTTAGCCAAATATGGCTAAGTATCTGGTCGATATCAAACCTTAGGGTTCGGTGGTAATTTCGACGACGAAGACATGTGACTTAATGTTGATGATCCCATGATGTGAAGTTATGGCTTCGAAGATGGATTGTTATACTTCGAAGATGCAGATTAGGCGACTATGAGTCGGATTGAAGGAACTGTTGGATGAGGATACACGATAAATGATGACATTCTACGCCTAATGATAGCCGTCGAGAATAGTTCCTACCGCAATGACATCAGATGGGAGTTGTAGGAAAAGTTCTTGGATGAGATTTGCTATGGACAATGTATGCAAAGGGATCGTTGACACTCAAGAGTTTTCAGAGTACTTGTAAAGTAGAGTATGCACTTAGGGCATGCTGGCTCCTGGAGCGTGATGACTCCTTGTTTTTAGATAAGAGGTTCGTTACCTTAGACCAACGTGGTGGTTAGTGTAGTTCTTGGTCTACTAAGTGGCATGTATTTAAGTACCGTGAAACTGTGACGTTGACTATTGAGATGGGTAGTCAAGTCCTCGAGTGTGATGGTTTAGCGAGTTATCAAATATCAAACACATTGAGTGAGTGAATGTGCGGATGGATGATCGATTTTTTGTTTGCTTGATTGCTTATCACCTTAGGAATGTCATCTAATGTAAATGTTATTGATGTAGATAGTTTGATATCCCTTAGTACTTTGATGTGTAGTACGCCCATGATGAATATGATGTAGAGTAGCGTATATCATTTGTATGTGCTAACTTTGTGGATGCAGGGACATGTTAGACATGATTTTCCATACTATTTGTCCTAGTATATTGAATTTACAGTATTTGAGACTTTCTACTGCACACATTAGACTATTTTCATACTTAGAATCTAACTTTCCTTCTAATTAGTCTAAGTACTCTTAAATGAGTTGATTAGGGATATCAAATCTGATGAGCATGTGGAGCTGGATAGGAAATGAGGAGGAGTCTATACTCTCGTGTTAATTGTTATTGCTTATTATTCCACTGTGCAGTACTATGGAGCTTACTATTGATATTATTTATATTGAGACAGTTATCTTTTTTGAGTTAATTATCACTTGTGTAGACTCTATCGCTTATTTATATAGCTGTATAGATCCGAGTACACTGATTTCTATGATTCGTTTAGCAATAAATGTCTTGCTTGTTTTATATCTGAGATGTTTACTATTGTTGGGCGGATTCTCACCCAGAAGGTCTCGAGACCGAGAAGCGTAAATTTCACCCGGGCTGGCAACCCCCATTCCACCCAGTAAGGAGTTCATTCAACACTCATGTCCAAAGTTCCATTCGGCATCCCCATGCGAGGTTCATTCGGCATCTCCATGTACTCAAGTGCTAAAGCCCATCCAACATCCCCTTGGCAGCAGTTCCATTCGGCACGAAGGCCACCGGACCAACCCCCCACATCTCCATGCCGGTCCAAACCAAGGCCCAACTACCGAATGAGATCATGCCAAACCAAAGCCTCGCCTCCACACCACCGAACCAGATGATGAGGTACCACTACCGGACCACCCCTCAGCCGAACCAAAGCTTCTCCTCCACTACCGGACGAGAACCAACACCGGTCCAAACTCCATCTCCACACTACCACCGGACCACGCCTACCACCGGACCAAGCTCCATGCCGAATGTCCTCCGCCGAACCAGACAACTGCCAGTCCAGATCGCTTCAGCCCGGGCCCACCAGCAGTTATATACTTCCAAGACCCCTGCCCCCTACCTCACTCTATAAATAGAGGGGCAGGGGTACAACAATGGCAGACAAGTTTGAGAGCTCAAGCAAGGAAGGAACTTTCAAACTACTTTCATATACTCATATACGAAGCATTGTACTTGTAATCTGAAGGAAAGAAGATAATAACATATAAAGTGGACGTAGGCACATTCTGGCCGAACCACTATAAATCCGCGTGTCATTTACATTTCAGCCCCTACTTCTTTTATATTTATATACTCATCTAAAATCATTGAAAATCACATATAATCAACTAAATAATACGACTTGGAGGTGTTTGTCCATTTTTTGTGCAAACATTTTTGGTGCTTTCACTGAGAACTGAACTCAGGCTTCATCTTCTCCCACTCAACCTTCTTCCTAACAACATCACTCGTTGCTTAGAAATCATGCCTTCCAAACAGAGAAGGGATGTTAACAAAGGAAAGAACATCGCAACTAGCAGCCTTCCAGATCCAGCAATCACAGATCAGCCCACTTCAACAGCAGTACCAGATGAAAATCAGGAGAATCCAACTGGTCCCGCAACGGAACAACCAATCACTAGGGCAGATCTGGACAGGGTTGTGGCTGAAGTAACTAACCGCTTCACATCCCAACAAGAAACTTTGGTGGACCAACTCATGTCACGCTTAAGGGATGCTGAAGAGTCCAACCGCAACACGGAATCATGGGGTGAATCCCAATCCGGAGGATCCCGGAGGCAACAAAGGTCTTCACTCTTCGAAGAAGCTATCAACAGAAACAACAATGATAGGGGCCGCGCCCGGACTCAGCCCGAATCCCGACTCGAGGAAGCCCTTGGTGCCGAGCCCAGCGGGGGAGGCACCAGGCGAGGGTCGGATGTAGCTGAGCCAGTCATGCCACCTAATCATAGAAACCCCGCTGAACAGAGCCGAGCTAGAACCCAGCCCGAAGTTGACCCCATGGATGTGCTCGAAACAGAACCCCACGGGGGAAGATCAAGGCAGGGGGCAACTGTAGCTGGTCCTAGCGTGCATCCAAGCAGCCAAAGACAACTACTGGATAATGCTGGAGGTGATAGACTGTACCATCCCTACAGGTCGTCTAGACGAGATAGATCCCGCAGGGAAGAACCGAGCTCATTTTTGTCCGCTCCAAGTTCTGACGAACGAATGGCACGATTATTTAGAGAATGTGTCCAACGGGAACAAAGGGACCGGGGAATAGGCGCTAGGGTCACCAGTCCCTTTACCCGAAATATTGAAACTGCCATCACTCCCCGGGAATGGAAAATGCCAACCATGGAACCTTACAAAGGAACTTCCGACCCCATCGTACACCTGCAGAGATACACCCAGCATATGCTCATGAGTGGAGCAACAGAAGGAGTATTATGTAAATGCTTTCCGCTATTCCTATCAGATCTAGCTACCTCCTGGTTCTGCCATCTACCCCAAGGATCCATCAGCTCATGGGAGATGTTAAAAGAAAGGTTTATTAGCCAGTTCCGCATCCATGTGGAACAACCCAAGGATGCTTATTCTCTATCCAATGTCAAACAGAAATCCGGAGAGACGCTGCAACAATATCTAACACGGTTCAACGCCGCAGCGGCAGCAGTTCAAGATGCCGATGAAAAACTCACTCTAATGGCCCTCTGTAGTGGTGTACATCCAGACACCAAGTTTGCCAGAAGATTAACTAAGGAAAAACCAGCTACCTTGCCTGATTTCTTCCATGAAGCTGGAAAGTATATGAGACTTGAAGACGCTGCTACGGAGAGGCAGTCAGGGCAACAAGGCAAGATAGTTCAGGACAAGGTTCCCACTGCAGCTAAGGACGCTCGAAGAAATGAATCTAGAGACAATGCTGGGGGCAGAAAGGTTGAGAAGCGCCAATATCGACCAGGGCCAAGATTTGACTCCTACACTCCTTTGAATGAAACAATCGAAAACATCTACCTAGCCACTCAGGGCGAACTCGGATACAAGCGCCCCCCGCACAAGAAAGAATCAGATAACGCACTCAAGTCCGGAAAGTTCTGTCGCTTCCACGAATCCCACGGACATGACACCAATGAATGCCACCATCTTCGGGACTTGATCGAAGAACACATTAGAAGAAGAAGACTGGAACGTTATGTGAAAGGTCAGAACAGGACTCCAACTCCTGCCAATGAGAACTCAAAGCAACCCCTCCCAGAAGTAGGCGGAGGGAATCGCAACAATCACAACACCAGTGGCTCTAGTCAAGAGAAGATAGTGGTCCTTACCATCTCAGGAGGACCACACATCGCCGACAGAAGTTGGGCAGAGATGGAAAGGTACGGCAAGTCGCTTAGAAATGCCAAAGGATATGTTAACTCCATTACGGAGGAACGCCACCCGAAACGAAAAGAAAACAATGACATTGTATTCAGTAGGCATGATTTGGAAGGAAGACAGTACCCACATATGGATCCCATGGTCATCTCTGCCTGGTTTGGTCCAGCTAAAGTTTTTCGGATTCTAATAGACACGGGAAGCTCCGTAAATATCCTGTTCAAACATGCTTTCGACAAAATGAAGTTATCAATGAAGGATGTATCCCCCTGTGACAAACCACTGCACGGTTTCACTGGAGATGCAAAAATGCCCCTCGGGCAACTTGACCTCTTCGTCAAAATAGGAAGTCATCCCCGCTCCGTTGTGCTAAAACAAACGTTCGTACTAATAGAAAACCACTCGGCTTACAACGCTTTCTTGGGAAGACCAGCCTTGTCTGACTTTCAGATTGTATTAGCCCCTTGGTGCCTGAAAATGAAATTTCCAACAGACAACGGAGTAGGAGAAGTAGAAGGAGATCAAGATGCCGCCCGAGACTGCTACGTAACTGAACTTTGCAATAACCGCAGAAAGAATAAAGGAAAAGATGCAGAGACTATTCTCTGCATGAAAAGCTTGGAAGCATAGCAACTAAAGAAAGCCCCTCCTCTTCGATACACAAGCGATCCCTTCAATGAACTAGACCCCAGGGATAAAGAGGAGGAGGCTACCGCCGAGCCTGCAGAGGCTATGGAATTCGTATCGGTAGATAAGCATGATTCAAGTAGACTATTAAAAATCGGATCTCAGCTGGAAACGGAATTGAAGGATCAACTCATTGACTTTCTCCGCCACAACTTAGATGTATTTGCATGGACCCATGCCGATATGACAGGAATCTCCCCAGACATAGCATGCCACATGTTGAACATCGATCCCACCAAGGTACCAGTAAAGCAGAAAAAGAGGAGCATGGGGGCAGAGCGATCGGCAGCCCTTGATGAGGAAGTAAAGAATCTACTTGCTAATGGCTTCATACGGGAAGCCATCTACCCAGAATGGATCGCTAACCCAGTGCTAGTAAAAAAGGCCAATGGAAAGTGGCGAACATGTATTGACTTTTCCAATCTGAATGACGCTTGCCCGAAAGACTGCTTCCCACTTCCCCGAATTGACCAACTCGTAGACAACACAGCTGGGCACGAACTCCTGTCTTTTATGGATGCATACTCCGGATATAACCAGATCCCCATGCACGCTCCCGATCAGGACCACACTAGCTTCATCACCGACCGCGGATTATATTGTTACAAAGTCATGCCTTTTGGACTTAAAAATGCTGGAGCTACCTATCAACGCCTCGTCAACAAAATGTTCGCAGGACTGATAGGACGAACTATGGAAGTATATGTGGATGACATGTTGGTAAAGTCCAGGAAAGCCAACGACCATGTAAGCCATCTGGACGATATGTTTCAGGTACTTCGCCGGTATGGAATGAAGCTGAATCCTCTAAAGTGCTCCTTCAGAGTTTCATCGGGAAAATTCTTAGGATTCATCGTCCACGCCAGAGGAATCGAAGCAAACCCTGAACAAATCCGGGCTTTAAAAGAAATAAGGATACCTTCCACTCGAAAAGAAATGCAGAGCCTAAACGGAAAGGTGGCCGCCCTAAGCAGATTCATTTCCAAGGCAACTGACAAGTGTGTCCCTTTCTTCGAAGCACTAAAGAAAGACAAAGGGAGGTTCGAGTGGACCGACGAATGCTTAAAAGCCTTCCTCAACCTAATCAAACACCTTCAGAGACCACCAGTACTCTCAACTCCAAATGAAGGTGAAGTGTTATACCTATACCTCGCTGTATCATCTCATGCTCTAAGCGCCGCCTTGGTAAGAGAAGAAGACCGCACACAACGCCCGGTTTACTTTGTAAGTAAGAGATTTACAGGGGCAGAGGCCAGATATCCTAAACTTGAGAAATTAGCATATTGTTTATTGATCGCGTCACGAAAACTGCGACACTACTTCCAGTCTCACTCCATCAGGGTTCTAACCGATCAACCACTAAGACAAGTGCTCCATCGTCCTGACACTTCTGGGCGACTCCTCAAATGGTGCATCGAACTAAGTCAGTATGATATCACCTACCATCCTCGTACCGCTATCAAAGGACAAGCCATGGCTGATTTCATTGCCGAATTCACTATCAACGAAGGCAAGGAACAATCCGAAGTAGCAAAAAACATCAAGTGGAACCTCTTTGTAGACGGAGCATCAAACGAACAAGGCTCGGGGGCAGGTATTGTGATCATCACCCCCAGGGGAAGAAAGTTGTACTATGCATTGAGATTGGAGTTCACGGCCTCTAACAACGACGCTGAATATGAAGCAGTAATAGCAGGATTGGAACTGGCCCTAGAAATCGGAGTCAATTCCCTATGTATTCATAGTGATTCTCAGCTTATCGTAAACCAGGTACTAGGAGAATTCCAGACTCGGGGAGAACGGCTCACAGCATACCTAAAGAAAACCAAACTGCTGCTCGATCAATTGGACCATTATCTAATCAAACACATTCCTCGAGAAGAAAACCAAGAGGCAGATGAACTTGCGAAACAAGCTAGCATGATGAACAACACCATTTCCGGGGCACTAGCAATCTCAAGGCAGCTAGCCCCAAGTTTCGAACAAGTGAATCTGATAACTACAATCGAAGAAGGAACCTGGATGACTCCTATCCGGAAATATTTGCAAGATGGCATACTACCCGACAGGCGAGACGAAGCCAAGAAGATTTTGAGGAAAGTTCCTCACTACACAATACAAGAAGGCATCCTCTACCGGCGTGGCTTCTCTAGCCCCTTATTGAGATGCGTCGCAGGAAGGGAAGCCAAGGAGATATTAACAGACATCCATCAGGGAGGATGCGGAGATCACACTGGAGGACAGACTTTGGCAAGAAAGATACTCCGATATGGATATTACTGGCCCACACTAAACAAAGATGCCCTAGACTTCGTTAAGAAATGCGACAGATGTCAGAAGTTCGCCAAGATCCCTCGTCTGCCCACAAACGAAATTACTCAAATGACCAGCCCTTGGCCCTTCGCTGTATGGGGAATTGACTTAATTGGCGAACTGCCAACGGGCCGAGGCGGAGCCAAATATGCTATAGTGGCAGTCGATTATTTCACCAAATGGGTGGAAGCGGAACCTTTGAATAAAATATCTTCAGCAAAAGTTATCAACTTCTTGATCAAAAACATTCTGTGCAGGTATGGAGTCCCCCTCAAGATCGTATCAGACAACGGACTCCAATTTGACAGCGAAGAATTTGCCGACTGGTGCCAAGAGCATGGAATTCATAAAAGCTTCTCATCAGTAGCTTACCCTCAGGCAAACGGACAAGTTGAAGCTGTCAACAAAATTCTCAAAGCCCTAATCAAGAAGAAACTTGAAAAGTCAAAAGGCGCTTGGGTGGACGAACTTCCTACGGCACTATGGGCATACCGCACATCTTTCAGAACAGCAACGGGACATACTCCTTTCTCTTTGGCATATGGATCGGAGGCAATGCTCCCAGTTGAGACTATTGTGCCTTCTCACCGTAGGATCCACTACAACCCAGAAGAAAACGAAGAACTCCTCCTCATGTCTTTGGATCTGATTGAGGAAAGGAGGAATGATGCAGCACTCAAAGCAGCAGCTCACAGACAAAAAGTGGCAGCACTATACAATTCCAAAGTCAAGCATCGCAGCTTACAAGAAGGAGATCTTGTCCTCAGGCGAATCTTTCCGCGCCCCGGGGCGCTGGACCCCGTCTGGGACGGACCATATGTAATTCACAAAGATCTCCACAACGGAGCTTACATTTTGTCAACAGTGGACGGAGAGGTGTTCCAGAGGGCATGGAACATCCGACACCTCCGTCGATACTTTTCTTAACTTGTACTGCCCATATGAAGTGAATTAACAAAGAGAATCAGTGGACGTAGGCATTTTCATGCCGAACCACTTTAAAAAATCTTGTCTCTTTTTAACTTGTTCCTTTATGTCTTGGCTACTTGTTAAGTTTTATCCCTTTCCGTTGAACAAAATCCTATGGCACCTCCACTCAAGACGCACCGCGGCCTCATCTGGACTAGGCCTAACAGGTACGCTACGATTCTATGCACTCGCCAATGAGACTCTTTTGCTCCAGCATCCCTCTGCTGCGGGTTAACTCATTGCGCGCCTGCCCTCAAAGCCAACTGTAATGAGCCGATTATAAGTCATCATAAAGGCCGACTATAGCCGATGGCAGCTCATTACGGCGTTCGGCTCGCCGGTAACTGTGAACCTACTTTAAGCCCCAACATAAGGTGTGGCCAGCCAGGGGTAGTTCACGGCCAACGGCACCCACGCTAGCCGGCCACGGTAAATCGAATAATACCCACGATTACGGACCATAATGGTTCGGGTAGTTACCGTGCGCGATCTCGGCTCCGATGTGTCTTAAGTGCGGCTGTGGTAAAAAAGAGAACTCCCCGCGGAGGCGTAAGATGGGTGACAAATGTCTCCAAGACCCACAGCTAGGGAAAGTGACTACAAAACCCATTTGCCACGAACTTAAGCACATCGACGGCCTTCCGTGACTGGAAGTTTTACTTTTACTATATTTCCATTCCATTTAAATATTTTTCTTCTATCCTGTATAACAAACTCTAAAGTGCAGGAAATCGAATAGGAAGCATTCACTCATGAGAATCTAAGCCTGCGTATTGGACGGCAGGGTACTCAGCTATATCCGTGAACAGTTACACATGACACTCAACGCTACCTCCTGCGAATAAAACATGAAGGGCGGTACTCTCTTCTCTTGTACATAAATGCGTAACTATAGCTTATTCGTACACTGGCATCGCAAAACGTGAAATTATATTTCAAGCAAAAACTTAACATCAAACACAACTAGAATCACAGGCATATACATAATTATACTTCTCACACGGCACATAATGATAGCAACAACATTTGAACGTGGCAAAATCAGCTTATATTATAAGATCACACGAAGTTATTCTTTGCAGATAATTTTATCACAGTTGCATATCAAAGACTAACATAAACAGTGAAAAAAAAAGAAACAAAAAGATGGCAGATGCATCCACACTCCATCACCAACTCCCCCAGCCTACTTAGCCGTAGGATCAGAGCCCCCAGCGTGTGGATCTGAAGTCCCACCTGTTCAGATCAGAAGAGGAATTCATTAAACGAACGATCAAGTTATGAAAACACGGAAAGAAAAGAAAGGGAAAAGAATAACTCACCAGCATCCGCCGCTTGATCCTCATCATCCAACTGCACGCCTGCTTCCTCCGCAGCAAGCAGCCGCATCCCCTCCTTCACCGCCGCTTGCTCCTCCTTTGAGAACTGAGCAGTAACCGCACTCAAGTTGAAAGCCTCTCCGCCTTCCTTACCCGCGTTCACCCTGGCCTCCTCTAAAGCCTGGAGATACACCTTGGCCATGACCCGAGGGTAATCGTCCATCCAAGACAAGCCGCCCTCTTTCCAAGTATGGAAGTACATATCCTGAAGCATCTCATCCATCATCCCCTCATTTTCCTCAAACTCCCTCACCCGAGCCTCGGAAGCTTGCAACTTAGCGACGGCGACGTCCCTCTCTGATTGGTATCTCAAGCAGTCAGCCTGGAGTGACCTCCTCATTTCCTCCTCCTTCAACTTGAGGGACCTCCTCATCTCCTCCAGCTCCTCCTTCAACTCGGCCTGAGCCATCTCCGCAGCCTCGAGCCTCCCTGACAACTCCTCTACCCGCTCGAGATCCGCATTTCGGACCTCATCCACCGTTGCGATAGCTATGTTAATCCGTTCCCTGCAAGCGACCTCCATCTTCCGTAATTCCGCCCTACTGGCCTTCTCCATGGTCTCTTTCAGACGCTTGGAGGCTTCCTCATGCTGGGAAATCTGGATGGCTTGGTCGGCGAGTTGCTTGGCCTGATCGGCAACCTTTAACCTCAACCGAATGTTAGCACTCCCGATCTCTTCCCCGGCCTTGACCAACTTAGCATGATGCTCCATTAACTTCTTGGTCTCTGCGGCCACCCGGTCGATATTAGCCTTGGCCTCATCCCCCATGGTGACTACCCGTGTAGTAAGTAAATCAAGATCTAAAGATTTGGCCTCGTCCAGCACTCTTACCATGGGGTTGCGGGGAAGGAGGTGCTCGCCCGTGGTCTCATCGAATGAAATGTCCCGAAAACTTGGGTCTAAATCAGGATGGCCGGCAAAAGGGTCACGAGGCACGGGGCGAGGCACATCGGGACGCCTTATATGAATGACAGTAGAACTCTTGGAAGGAGGAGGAGGGGGGCAGGGCTCCGTGCTCTCCTCCGTAGTATCACGAGGAGGCTGAGTAGGGGGAGGCAGAGTAGGAAGCTGCGAAGCAGAAGAAGACTCAAATAAGGAACGACTCCGCTTCCTTTTCTGAATGCCCTCTTCGATGACCCCAAGAAGAGGGCGGTACTTGACTACGTCCCCAGTGCGATCAGTAGAAGGTTTCGCGGAAGCTCTCCTCGACTTAAATTGTTCAAGGCGGTGTCGAACATCCGACGTTTTACCCGCCTGGCCTGCCCCTGGAATAAAGAACAAGTGTTACGAACATACAATAATCCGCAATTCAAAAAATGTGCTAAGTTAAAAAGAAAGAAAAGTGAGGAGACACATCTATTATACAAACCCGGCGGAGGAGTGGGATACTGCAATAAGTCCTGGATCTCATTCCAGGACGGAAGTGAACCGTAAAAAATTTCTAAGTCCTTATCGAAAATAGAATCGGCAGAAGACAAAAGTTCACCTTGCATCGCCGGAATCACCCTAGCTGAGGAACCCTTAGAGGATGGGTCAGTGCCAGCCACAGCTTTGCCGGTTTCCTTTGCCTTCTCCGTTCCCTTCTCCGTTTCCGACTCTCCCTCCGACTCCCCGAAGGCCCGACGGAGAGCCTCATCCAGTTCGAGGTCTTGTTCAGAGGTTAGAGCAGCAACACCACTACCACCTTGACCGTCGCCATCTCCTCCACCCTCCGACCCTTCTCCAACTTCGCCTCCTTCCTCCTCTTCTACACCTTCCTCCTCCGGGACAGTCGGGCAAGTACTTGGAGAAGGGCCATCGGACTTCCTCAGTTTCTTCCCCCCGACCACGGGACGCTCTGCGAAAGGCTCCCTCTTACCGCTCTTTACCTTATCCCCCTCCTTAGCTTTAGCAGCCTTCTCCTCAGCCGTGTCTCTTTGCTTAACCACGGACTGGTGCGGTAAGATCAAATTATACTCCAAGAGGGTTGCGTTCCTGATCAAGAAGGAGGCCGACCGGTCCCGTGCCGGAATAGCCTTTAGTTCAGCAGCCATTCGTACCAAGGAATCATCCTCCACAACTGCAATACCACCTGTCGCTAGCCAGAAATAGAAGCATGTCAGAAAAAACACTACAGTCAAAACATGGAAAATATAAATGAAATCCATCTTACAGCCAGAAGTGAAAAGGCGGAAAGAAACAGCATCGTCCTTGATGAAGAACCACTCTTTCTTGAACATGGTAAACTTGGAATATAGGTCCAGGACTGGTTTGAAGGGCACGGCCGCTTCCAGACTAATATACGGAGACCCCTTCTTATAGCCTCTCAGGTTGTACAAGTATCGAATTTCCCGGTTAGAAGGAGGACGCCCGTACCTCCTCTGGAAGATAACAAAGAGGCTCACCAGGATGGCATAAGAATTAGGCTGAAGCTGGAAGGGAGCCACCTTCAAATATGTGGTGAAGCTAATAATCCAAGCGTTGATAGGGGGGATAGCACCGCACATACAATGGTATCTGCTAAAAGCGAAGTAGCCCTCGGGAGGATTATATGGCATCACTCCATCTCCCGGCAGCAGCATAAGGGCCCTATCTATCCCGAAGGAACGGGATATGACGTCAAGTTGCTCCTCCTTTAGGGAGCTGGGAAAGCAATCCGGAGGAGAGATCAAAAGTTCCTGTGGACCATATCCATCCACTAGAGACCTCGGGATAGGTCGATGTTGCCCGGATCCTGGTTGGACTAGGGGCAAGGAAGAAGAAGGTTCTCCTGTGCCTCGAGACTTTTTTCTGTCTGATCGTGTTTCCGCTTTGCGAGACATTTTCTGCAACACAAGGAAAGCAAGGCATTAGGACAAGGAACATAGAAAAGTAAACAAACAAATGCGTGCAAGTGTGGGATTTCATTCGCAAACTAAAGTTTTCAAGTTCACAAGTTCATTCGGTTCCCAGTTCATTCGGTTTCCATCTCATTCGGTTTCCATCTCATTCGGTTTCCATCTCATTCGGTTACCATCCCTTCGGTTCCCATCTCGTTCGGCCCCAAGGCCATAGTCCCATTCGGTAAAATGAAAACTTTCGTATGTATTCGGCAAAAGGGAACATACCTGGTTCGGTACTAGATTGGTCCGGCGCTTGACCGATTCGGTATTTGTTTGATCCGGTACTTAACTGGTTCGGTGCTCAATATGGTTCGGCTCTACTCGTTCGGTAAAGAAAAACAAGGGGGTACGGCCTCTATATATAGGCGAATTCACAACCACCGAACCAAACATTTTGCCCAACCGGACCAATAATACCGGACCACCATAAGCCGAATGAGAATAGCCGGACCAACCAAGAACTGAATGGAACTCTCTCTCTACCGTCCAAGACCAGGAACTAGGGGGCACGCAGGGCGCCTCACTCAGATAAGTCCCGAACTCCAGATCTTACTAATAAAATAAAGAATATGATAACAACGGATAAGTCGTGAATCTCTCACCAACGTGGGTTAATCATTTACACGTGTACGCGACCGCGAATGGTCCATAGGCACGCTCTGAATGGCTATTAACCCCGTCGCCATGAGAATTCACACTTTGACACCCCTGTTTTAAGCCCATCGGTTAGACGAATATTTGACTCTGATAATTAGAGAATGGCTAAGCTACTTACACATGTACGGGATCGCGAACGATCCCTAGGCATGCTCTGAGCTGGCGATAAACCACCTTGAAAACGATCCGGGGAACCACTCGAACGTGGACCTGGCATCGATAACGAGCTCGAACGGTCATCATTTGAAATCACACTGAAGCTATAATTTCCTTTGCAGGACATCCGAAGGATATGGACACCCAGCTTATGTCGTTTTACAAATCACGCCCACTACAGGGAAACAAAGCGCGACACATGCAAGCACGTGCCCCACTTTGGGGGGCAAATGTTGGGCGGATTCTCACCCAGAAGGTCTCGAGACCGAGAAGCGTAAATTTCACCCGGGCTGGCAACCCCCATTCCACCCAGTAAGGAGTTCATTCAACACTCATGTCCAAAGTTCCATTCGGCATCCCCATGCGAGGTTCATTCGGCATCTCCATGTACTCAAGTGCTAAAGCCCATCCAACATCCCCTTGGCAGCAGTTCCATTCGGCACGAAGGCCACCGGACCAACCCCCCACATCTCCATGCCGGTCCAAACCAAGGCCCAACTACCGAATGAGATCATGCCAAACCAAAGCCTCGCCTCCACACCACCGAACCAGATGATGAGGTACCACTACCGGACCACCCCTCAGCCGAACCAAAGCTTCTCCTCCACTACCGGACGAGAACCAACACCGGTCCAAACTCCATCTCCACACTACCACCGGACCACGCCTACCACCGGACCAAGCTCCATGCCGAATGTCCTCCGCCGAACCAGACAACTGCCAGTCCAGATCGCTTCAGCCCGGGCCCACCAGCAGTTATATACTTCCAAGACCCCTGCCCCCTACCTCACTCTATAAATAGAGGGTCAGGGGTACAACAATGGCAGACAAGTTTGAGAGCTCAAGTAAGGAAGGAACTTTCAAACTACTTTCATATACTCATATACGAAGCATTGTACTTGTAATCTGAAGGAAAGAAGATAATAACATATAAAGTGGACGTAGGCACATTCTGGCCGAACCACTATAAATCCGCGTGTCATTTACATTTCAGCCCCTACTTCTTTTATATTTATATACTCATCTAAAATCATTGAAAATCACATATAATCAACTAAATAATACGACTTGGAGGTGTTTATCCATTTTTTGTGCAAACAACTATTATGTTTTATTTTATTCGATGCACTGTGAAATATATGACATGTTTTTTAATTGTCTTAATTTACCCTGTAAACATGACTATCATCCTACATCAACCGGGCACCATTATAGTGCATTACACAGGTATACCGGGTGCCGGTGGTGCAGGGTGGTCGTCACATTTGGTATCAAAGCCAAGTTGCATAGTTTAACCTGAGGGATACCATGATCCAGTAGAGATGTGATATGATTTCTCACCCTGAACTGGATCAAGAATGTATATATATACGAGAGCATGTACTTGTTACATATTTTGGTTTTTCAAAACCATATAGCAGTGTGTGTAGTATGAAGCCGCACTTCACACATGAGCACTACTTAAGCAAAATTCCTTAAAGAAAGACTGCTCGTCCTTATTACAGATTGAAGAATGAGTCATCAAACAAGGAATGTTGTTGGGAACTCTATCTTTAGAGTTAAAGAAGAATCTGACTCGAGAGCTATTAATCCCGACTTGTAGACCATATTCAATACCATGATATGGAATGTATTACAGAATGCTCAACTAGCCACTTCAAATATTGTTGTTGATGGTACTGCTCCAGTGCAGATGCCCAAAACCAATTTCGCTAAGCTGACAATGACTTTCCTTGTCTAGGTGGCAACCCATTCCAAGGAACGGTGTCGGTAATGGAAGTGTAGGATTTGCATGACACGTGTGAAAGAATTTTTGATGACTTAGAGATGATGATGCTATGAACAGGCGATTAGCTTTTCGATGGCTTCAAGGGCGAGCCATGAAATGGTGGAATGCTATTAAGCTCGTTTCTCCTAATGACCAGTTTATATAGGACCAATTTAAAGCCCGATTTAAAGAAAAGTTTAGTCCCTTAGCTTAAAAGTCGGTCTTGTTTCATAAGTTTGTGGATCTACAGCAAGAGGACTTGTCTGTCTTTGAGTACGTTACCGAGTTCAAGCATTGTCAAAATATAGGATTTCCTTTATTAACATTCAATCAAAGAAGAATGAGATTTCCATTGCCATTATGAATGAATACTTAAGGGAGAAACCCATGGGTCACATTAATGAGACTTTTGAGATGATAATTGAGAGGGCCATTAGGCAGAGAGTCTCTGCCCGAAGTGGAAGATTGTTACTCGTAAAGAAGAGACAAAGCCGCAATTGGGTAGGGGAGGCAAGAAGTGGAGTAACAATAAGAGGAAACAATTTCAAGGGATGGATGGCTTGAAGAAGAGAAAAGTTGTGGTGGTTTTCTACTGGTGCAGTGATAAAGGCCATTACAGTGGACATTGCAAAGCTAAAGGGAAGAAATGCTACAATTGCAACAAACTTGGGCATATTCAGAAGGACTGTCTAGTGACCATTAAAGCCAAAGAAAATGGAGAAAGCATATGATATTAATGTTGTCCCGATTTCGTCGAATGCTCCAATGGTGAAAGGGAATGGGAAGAGCATCGTTATTCAAGGTATGCTTTCCATTTATGATGTTTCCATACATGTTTTTAATACCCGAGCTTCACATTCCTTTATATCCAGTGTTGATGGATAGATTGGGATTGAAACCAAAAATTGTTGACCAATCTTTGATTGTGACGAACCCTGTTGGAGGCTCACTAGCCAGTGTATGGTTTGTCATGTTTTTGTCTTATCAAGTCCTGGATGTTATTTTAACTATGATTGCTTTGTTTTGGATTTCATTAGGTCTGGTATTATGTTGAGGATGGGTTGGCTTCATAGATACGAGATGATGGTGGATTGTGAGAGGTTGTCGGTGATGGAGGGATAGATGATGGACAAAAGGTAGTATTGGACTTTCTACTAGATGATGACGTGATGGTCAGTTTTCTACATTCGATCAATATCCCACACAATGAGCTATCATCAGTGCTTATTGCTAGGGAGTATTCAGATGTGTTTGAGAAGGTGACTGGACTTCCACCACATAGGGAGGTCGAGTTTCTATACTAATTTAATTAAAGATGCTAGACCGATAGTGATGCCTTTGAGGAGGATGGCGCCTAAAGAGTAGCATGAGCTTGAGATGCAAGTGAATTATCTATTGCGATGAGGGTTCATTTACAGGAGTATTTCTAATGTGGAGCCCTCATAGTGTTTTCCATGAAGGCGGATGGTTCCCTTAGATTGTATGCTAATTACCGTGAGCTGAATAAAATGATGAGGAAGAACTAGTATCCACTCCTACGTATCAATGACTTGTTAGATCAGCTTCATGGTGCAGATTATTCTCTTAATTGGATCTTACGATGAGAATTCACCAACCAAGAGTAGTGAAGAATATTGTGTCGATTACATCATTACACCTTTAGGTTTTTACGACTGGTTGGTTCTGTTGTTCGGGCTAACACATGCTCGACATACGTTGTTGATCTCATGAACCGTGTCTTTAGGGGTTACTAAATAAATTTGTGCTTGTGTTCATTGATGATATTCTCATCTACTCACAGATAAAGGAGAAACATAAGATGCATTTAAGGATCGTGCTTGAGGTATTGAGAGAGCAACAAATGAAAGCAAAGTTTACGAAGTGTCACTGCTGGAGGAGAGAAGTGAGATTTTTAGGTCTTGTTGTTTCTGAGTAGGGCTTTGCCATGGATCCTACAAAAGTTGCAGCAGTTCAAGTTTGGACTAGACAAAAAAATGCTATGAATATGAGAAGTTTATTAAGGCTAGCTGGATATTATAGATGATTCATGTAGGACTTTTCCAAAGTAGTCGCACCGTTGACGAAAAAGAATCAGACTTTTACTTGGGATACGAAAAGTGAACATGCATCCATGAGTCTGAAAGAAAATTTGACGAGTGCGCTAGTATTGATCATTTCGAGTGGGAATGAAGAGATGACAGTATACGTTGATGTTTATGGTATTGGATTGGGGGCAGTATTGATGCATAAAGAAACGTTGTTGTATACGCTATTCGACGATTGAATCCACATGAGAGAAATACCCGACCCATGATTTGGAGTTAGTAGCGATTGTGTCTGTGTTGAACATCTGGAGGAATTATCTTTTAGGAGAGAGGTTCAAGTTGTTCACTAACCATAATTCTTTGAAGTACCTCATTTTGTGAAAGGATCTTAACCTTCGTCACTGGTAATGGTTAGAGTTTCTAACCACCAATGACTTTGATATTGCTTATACACCAGGAAAAGGGAATGCAGTTGCTAATGCATTGAGTAGGAGACATGCCAGCTTGGGAGCTATGTTCCTAGAGTGGAGGTAATTAGAATGTTGCTGCTTATGAGTTTAGAGCGAGATGTAAGCTAGAGCCAGAGATATTGGCGAGATTGACTATCAGGCCTACTTTGATTGATCAGGTTGGTACTAGTCAGAGGCGTGATGCTAGATTAACTGAGTTTATTTCTAAGGTTGAAGCTAGAGTAAAATCTGAAGAAATGAGACAGTATGGACTTAATCGTGATGGTTCGCATTGGAAAGATGGGAGATTGTTTGTTCATGATGTCGACGGGTTAAGGGATGATGTGCTATGATAGTGCCATCATTCGAGATTAACTATCCACCCCGATGGTGATAAGATATACCATGATATAAGGCAAACCTATTATTGGCAAGGGATGAAAACAGACGTTGAGACATTCATGTCATAATGCATGAACTACCTGTTGGTCAAGTAGAGCAAAAGAAGCTAGTGGATTAGTGCAATCCCTAGAAGTTCCCTAATGGAAGCAGGAACAAGTTTTGATGGATTTCATCGACAGACTGCCAAGGACTCGGGTAGGGTATGATAGCATTTGGCTCTAGCCAGCCGATTGACCAAAAGCGCCAAATTTATACCCGTCAATACAAGTAGAATGGCATCCAAACTAGTCGAATTGTATGTGAAGTGGATAGTAAGATTCCATAGTGTGCCAAAGAACATTGTGAGGGATCAAAACCCATTGTTTACTTATGGGTTTTGGATGAGCTTATATGAGGCATTAGGGATAGAGCTGCGCCTCAGCACAACTTATCACCTTCAAACTAATTACCAAACTAAGAGAGTGAATCATATCTTAAAAGATCTCTTGCGGGCTTGTATACTCGATTTGGAGGCTCATGGGATGATTACTTGCATCTCGTTGAACTCGCATATAACAACGGTTATCATTCCAACATCGATATGGCAACGTTTGAGGTATTATATAGCCGACCATGCAATACTTCTTCTTATTGGTGGAAAGTGGGCAAAAAACTGATACTTGGGCCATATGATCAGAGAAACATTAGAGAAGATCAAGGTCATTCGATAATGGATGAAAGCTTCTCAAGACAGACAAAAAAGCTACACTGATAAGAGATGTAGAGATCTAGATTTCTCTGTCAATGATATGGTATTTGTTAAGATCTCTCCATTGGAGAATGTAACTCAGTTCTATAGTAAAGAGAAGTTGGCACTGAGATTTGTTAGTCCTTTTTCGATACTAGAGTGGATTACATACCTTGCTTATAGAGTCGACTTACCTCAAAGAATGGTGGGAACACACAATGTGTCCACGTTTCTCAATGACTTAAGCATGACTATTGCACTGGATCAACTAGATGATAACAAGATTGAACCAGAGGATTTGACCTCATAGGCTTGTTCGTATCATCGATATGATATGAAGCAGCTTAGGAGGAAGACGGTGAAGTTGGTGAAGGTCTAGTGGAGTGAAAGCATAGATGATTGCACTTGGAAGATCGAGGAGAGCGTAAAGATGGCTTACCCAAAGCTCTTAACTTGGTAAGATTTTTTATTTATCGCTTTTACATTCACTTATGGTACCATGAAGTATACTATAGTGTAGTATCCTGCGTGCTAAGATAGGCTTGGATGTTACCTTTTCATTTGTTGTTATGTATGCATGTTTGATGTGTGATGGTTGCTATGCTTGCATATGGTTGTTAGGCATGCAGGATAACCTTATCGATTTTGTTTAGGAGATTGTAATGATCTGTATTTTGCATATCGAAGGGTCATAAAATATTAATATTATTTTTAGTTATGCATCTATGATTCTATAACTTCGGGAAGTGGCTACTAGAGACATTTTCCATTCCTAGAATTTTTATCTAACAATTTTGACATTGAAAATCTCGTGTGACCTATACCTTTTGATAGAAGCTTAACTAGGATTTGAAAACCACATCCATTAGATCGGGATGATGGTTTCTCTTTCCATAGAATGGTCATAATAAGAAAATGGACTTACCGTTAGAGAGTTATGGTTGTTTGAAGTTTTGCTCGAATTTGAACGGCTTAATGGGTAATTAGTGAGTTAATGGTCTGACCCAAAGCCCATTTTGGAATTCGCATCATGATGGGGATGGTGGGACTTCTCCTTATCACATTCACACTTCCCAAAATAGTTAGATAGCAACCATTAACATTCTCTGGCTTTAAACTACTCAAAACCCTTGATTTATTAGCCAAATCTTGTCATTACGGAGAAATTAGCGAGATTAGCACTTAGGATTGGAGATTTGCTATTGAAGATCACTTGGAGCTATTGTTGATTCTTGGATTTCATGCACCCTTTGATTGAGTGGTTAGGACCTCTGACTTACTAATTAGTCATGTACACCCTAAAATGATGTTTTAAAATGATTTTTAAATTCTAATGTTTCAAACCCTCTTTAATCACATATATAAATTTTAAATGATCTGGAAAATATTTGTGACATTCATGTTCTTATGGATCTCCTTGTTCTTATGGACCTTCTTCTTTAGATTTAGACTCCATTTTGATGTGTACGAATATATGCTTGTTAGGGTATATTGTATGTAATGTATGCTTGGATGTACGTTGGTTAAATGGTTGAAAACGTCGAAATTCCAATTAGTTATAGGAATAGGCTATGGATTGATGACGATTCATAAAGTTCAATTTATCCAAATGACGTGCATTTCGTTGATTAGGTCAAGAAGGACCACCTAAAGCTACCTTTCAAGTCGTTTGGAGTTCGTTTGCTCGAGTTATGGATGATGGATCGGTGGTGTTTAGGGACTGTGGATTAGTGGAAGATTGCTCGAGTTATGGATGATGGATCGGCAGTGTTTTAGGTCTTGGAAGGATTTTCTTTTGATCACGAATGATGATGGATGGATTGCATGATGGAGTTGAGAAAATCCTAAGTGAGGGATCGACAGTGTGCTTGCTTTGAGTTTTGGGGTGTTTGCTTTGAGTCACGAGAGCTTACTTAGGGTATAGGCCGATGGAGCAAAGAAGGAGGAAATTTGGCTAAGGCATGGATCATTAGCTATGGATTAGTACTGATCCATAGGGTACCGATCAGTGATGATGATGATTCGATGTAGGAGAGTTTTACGTGGAAGAACGTGGCCTGTCACGTTGAAGCGTGGGATCAGTGGTGAGATTGATAGGCGATGATGGATTAGGGTCTCTTGGATTGTGGTGATTAAAGACACGATTGCTTCGGGTTCTTCCTATGCTTGCTTCGAGACGTGGTGTTGTTTGCTTCGAGTCTTGGGTGTGTTCACTCCGAACTCATGTCGACCCACACGTTTAGCCAAATATGGCCAAATATTGGGTCGAAACCAAACCATAGGGTTCGACGACGATTTTGGCGACGACGACATGTGAGTCAATGTTAATGATCTCATGATGGAAAGTAATGGCTTTGATGATGGATAACTATAATTCGAAGATGTAGGGTAGGTGACTGTCGGTCAGATTGAAGGAACTGTTCGAGGAGGGTACGGGACAAACAATGACATTCTACGACTAATGATGGAAACGAGAATAGTTCCAACCATGACAACTTTAGATAGGTGTTGTAGGGATAGTTATAGGATAAGCTCTTTTACAGATGATGTGTGCAAAGGGATTGTTGATACTCGAGAATTTATGAAGTACTCGTAAAGTAGGATATGCACCTGGGGCATGATGGCTCCTTTTTTTCTTCTGATAAAAGGTTTGTTACCCCAGACTAACGCGGTGGTTAGTCTAGTTTCTAGCCTATTGATGGCATGTATTTAATTGCCGTAAAACTGGGACGTTGATTATCATGGTGGGTTGTAAGTCCTTAAGCATGATAGCTTAGGCGAGTTATCTAATATCTAATGCACTGAATGAGTGAATGTGAGGATGGATGACGGATGCTATGTTTGCTTGATTGCTTATCACCTTAGGGATGTCACTTAATGTAAATGTTATTGATGTATATACTTAGGCACCCCTTAGTACTTGTAGTACACCCATGATGATTATGATGTCGTGTAACGTGTATCTTGTGCATATGCTAACTCCGTGGATGTGGTCGGGTATGATTTTCCATACTATTTATCCTAGTATATTGATTTTATAGTATTTGAGACTTTCTACCACTCACACCACTGTTGTTTGACTTGGAATTTTATGCTTTCTATCCTATTATTCCGGGTACTCTTAAATGAGTAGATTAGGGATATCTGGTCTGGCGAGCACGTGGAGCTGGATAGGAGACAAGGTAAGGCTATACTCTCGTATTACTATATTTCGCCATTATTTCTTATCATACCGCCGTGCAGCACTATGGTTCTTACTAGTATCTACTTTTAGTTTATTATCAGTTGTATAAACTATATCACTTATGTTGTATAGCTATATGGATCTGAGTACTCTGATTTCTATGATTCATTAAGCTCTTACTGTCTCGCTTGTTTTTTATCTAAGTTGTTTACTATTATATTTTATTCAATGAGCTACGAGTTTATACGACATGTTTTGTAATTGTTTTACTTTACTCTACAATCTTGACTATCATCCTACATCGATCGGGGACTATTGTATCGCACTATACAGGTATACTGGATACCGGTGGTGTAGGGCGATCATTACAGTGAGGAAGGGAGAAAGGTTATATGTCCCTAATATAGAAGGACTGCAGAGGTAAATTTAGAACGGATGTCATCATTTAAAGTTTACCATTCAGCCAAGGGTACTAATATGTCTCGAGATATGAAAAGAAGTTTCTTTTGGGAAGGGATGAAAAAAGATGTTGGGGAATATGTAAGAAAGTGTCTTACATGCCACAAGTGAAGGCGGAGCATCAAAAGCCTAGTGGGCTCCTACAGCCTTTGAAGGTCCCAGTTTGGAAATGGAATTTAGGGTCTACGGATTTTATTGATGGGTTACCAAGATTAAATGTAGGGAATGAAAATATATGGGTCACAGTCGATAGGCAGACTAAGTGCGCTCATTTTATCTCAGTGAAGGCCATAAGAACCGGGCCAAAGTTAGCTAGGATATATGTGAGGGCAGTAGTGAGACTACTCGGAGTGCCTAAACTATTGTTAGTGATTGAGATGCACTGTTTATTAGTGATTTTTGGTGTAGTTTGTAGAACGCATTGGGTAAGAGTTGTGTATGAGTATTGTGTACCACCTATAGACATATGGGTAGGCCGAGAAAGTTAATAAGGTTTTAGAAGACTTGTTAAGAGCTTGCGTTTTTTTACTTCGGAGGATCTTGGGAAGATTGCTTACCCTTGATAAAGTTTTCATATAACAATAACTATCAAAGTAGTATTAGGATGGCCCCATTTGAAGCATTGTATGGAAGGCTGTGCTGATCGCTTGCATGTTGGATAAAGATTAGGGATTGGATTGTATTAGGACCAGATGTGGTAATGGATACTACTGAGAAAGAAGAGATGATCCGATCTAGGATAAAGGAAACACAGTCTAGGTAAAAGAATTATACCGACACGAGGAGGAAGGAATCAGAGTTCATAGTAGGTGATCAGGTGTTTGTAAAAGTTTCTCTGATGTGAGGTGTGATGCGCTTTGGGAAGGCAGGGAAATTAGAACCTAGGGATGTAGGGCGATTCTCGATAATAGAGAAGATTGAAAAGGTAGCATATAAAGTAAAACTGCCAAGTGCTTTTGCAGGGGTCCATAATGTATTTCACATATCATATTTGCCAAAGTGTATTAGGGATCTGGGCGCTATAGCGAATCCGAGTGCAGTGGAAGACTTCATCATAGAGTGAAACATGACCTATGAGAGAAAACCGATTCAAACAGTGGACTGGGATGAGAAGCAGCTTCGAAATATGATAGCGAAGCTAGTTTGTGTCCAGTGGAGTGTGGATCGGGAGGACTACACATGGGAGGAAAAAGACAAGGTTAAGAGAACCTATCCAGAGTTGTTTGTTTAGGTTAGCATATATAGCTATGCATTGTATTATAGCGGACCATAAATTATTTTATGCATATGAGTATTATGGTTGACTGTTATGTATTAGAAGTTGGCACCAGTACAATTTGATAGATGCATTGGGAATTATTTGGTTTATGCTTAAGAGTAAGCATGAGATAGCTTGGCAATCACCACCGTACCATGCCTTAATCGAATTTCGGCGACAAAATTTCTTTAAGGAAGAGTGATTGAACACCCTACACTTAACAATTAATTTACTAATAAAAGAATTAAGATGGGCTTGCAAATGAAATAAGAGGTAAAATAAACAATGGGAAATGGTTAATAATCTAATAGAAAAGAGTATGAGTGCCAAGGCCTAAACTATTTGGGACAATAAGAATAAATCTTTTCCATTCCTTCATTCTATTCTACTAAATATAAAATTACACTTGAGAGTACATTTACGGGGGGAGCCTAAAAAGGATAAATAAGGGGAAGATAAGAAGACAAAGGTTAAAAAGGGATTAAGAAGACTAAATCAAGATATTTTAAAGATCAAGGTAAGTAATACTAAACCTATTTTGCAGTTCCTTATTATTTGGTTTCGGCATGATTTTGTATACTTTTATATGAGGAGTTTCGTATCGATTTTCATTAACATACAAAGTGTTTAATGACTGTTTTGGGGAAAATAGATGAAAATGTCCCGTTTAGATGTATTTACCTATTTTAAATATTTTGATATACTATGGAAATTTAATAGGATGTTCTAATCATGAATATAAGTCTTTAATTTGAGAGGTTTCCAATATTGATCCATGTCACATTATGTAGGAGACATTTTACGCCGCAAAAATGTAAAGATGGAAGAAACTTGACCGAGCCACAATGTGTAGAAGATGTATTGCACCACAATGTGAAAGTGAACACTTAATGAGAAAGTGTACTGCACATACAAGTTGGGGCAAGGTTGTACCGCACGAAGGCAAAGTGTGAATGAAACCTAATAGAAGACAATTAGAATGGACGTTGGGAAGCCTAGAGTAAGCAAGGAAAAGAACTATTACACTAGAGATAGAGTTGGAAGGGTATTGACATTGGATGGGAACGCTCACTCGAATGCACACATAAAGAAGGTGAGGAAAGACATTTAACTTCCAAGAGACTGTAGGAACTGATTCTATGCAGTTTCAAACTAAATAAACGAGTTTAAAGGGGACTGTAGGGGGCCTATCTATGCAGTTTCAAAATAAATAAATATTGACTATAGGTGGCTGTTTCATACTAGTCCGGAATTTCAGTAAATCAATACATAAGGGCAAAATGTGGTTGTACTTTTGTGGTCCGAAGTTTAACAAGTAAATAGTTTAAAAATGTGGATGGCTGGTTCAGCGCAGTTCAAAGTTTAATAAGAGAAATACTGCGAGGGACTGATTTCATGCAATATCAAATTAAATAAAGAAGTTAGGAGGATATAGTATGGTGTGGATTCCATGTTGCATCCTGTTAAAAAAGTAGTTTATAAAAACCATGGGGTGACAGTGTGGGGACGCAGTAGTAGAGGGAATTTTGTATAGGAGCGCACCTCAAGAGGAAATAGGTAATAAGAAATTCTAGGGAAGTAACTATGATTGTAATATTATGGTATAGTGAATAGTGAGGGGGAAATCCGTTCCGCGATCTGCAGCGTAGTCTCAATATATGTATGTATGTATGTGTGTGTGTGTATTGTTTTCAGGTGAAGTATTATTCATACCAAACTTCATTCCGACATGTGTTTTTATTATTGTTTTCCCCATAAACTCACGGATACTCATTTGAGTACGTTGAATTTGTGGGTTCAGGAAAGTTTATTTTACGTGCCACCGTACTTAGATCAAAGATGGAGAATAAGGCTTTAATAGATAATAAAGAATGTTATTTATGCAGTTTTACGAGTCCAGATAGGGTAGTATTTTGTTATTTTCTATTGTTATTTTGACCCTCATGTTGGCACGACTCATGAGTTAATCTGTAAAACTATGTATGTAATGAAGTTTTGAAATATGCCATATGAATTGAAAATTTTCTGTTGCTTTGTTCACTCAAATTGTTTATGAATATACAAAACTTGGTTTTGTCGCTTTAAAATAATCGTGGTGATGACTGCAACATCATCGATATTCATTTTTGGGTTTCATAGTGGGGATGTTACAGCGTGTGCTTGTAAGAAAGAAATATAAAAGGTACATAGATGTTTCTAAACCATAAGTAAACAATACACTGCTGATTGTTAACGATGCACTTGTGTTAAAATCAACTTTAGTTCTTTTAATACTCAATGCTAGATTTGTAAATTATGTATTTTATAGTAAGTATGAAAGATATTGGGAATGTCCCAAATGATATGCAAGAACACCTTATTAAAATGTTTATTGCGTAACATGTAAATGTATTCCTTATGCATTAGCGATAGGATTTATCATACATGTTATGTTATCTACGATATGATGATTTGTTTATGTATTTGACACAAGAATCAAGTATCAAATCTACATTGATATCACTAAATGGTTGTTTCAGGTGTTCTCATGTATTTATGAAATACTAGAGAAATGTTTACAGAAACATTGAATTCCTTATGAAGGATTGTTCGAACTCAAAAATTATAAGTGATATTGAGTATTATATGTCAATAATAAATTCAAGTTAAGAATCTTTAAGTTGGAAATGTTCCTAATGAAAGATTATGGTTGATTCAATGAAAAAGTCTAAGTACGTCACCTTGAATAGCACAATGATAAAAACAATGAATATATTAAATGCATAAATTTTATAACTAAGCCTAGGGTGGTTCTGAATGTTAAGAATCCCATAACTACGATAACAATGTCACGATATAGTTCATAGTAACTTAGAGCTCATGGGAAGTCGAGAGACATACTCTGAATTGTTCCACTTGATAAAGGTAGTTTATCAACATTGGAGAGAATTGATTGGCAGAGTATATAATTGGAACATAATAGTATTCCCATTCACTGAGAAACTGACCCAATTGGTTTCAAGGAAACTAATTGGAGAAGTTGGAATAAAATTCCATAATTGACCCCCATTGCATGTGGGAGATTGACAGGTTAGAAGATGCCCTAGGGGTAATTATGTAATTTATTACATATCTAACTCGATAACCAATCCTATACGAAATAAAAAATGTTTTCTTTGTGTTATATATTTGATATAATGCATTATATTAATTAATTAAAAGTATATTTAATAGAAAATTCATAAATTGTATGTTTTTCGGTAGTAGTTACAAAATGTTGTAACCATAAGCAATTTATCACAATGAAAATAAATATACCATTTTAATTATTCCTGGTCTAGATGTATCGAGACTGGATATGGATACATGTTGAGACTAGAGAATGTAAAGCTCGCCAACTGGGCGGTGTATTACTCATGGCTACGAAGGCACAAAGGGGTTACACACCGATAGTTATTGGATAACTATAGAACGACTCACTCGATATTTTTCTATCGGTTAGTACGACTAAGGTCAGACCAAAAATATCTATGACAAAATCATACAGTTCTCTTGACTTTAGAATACTATTGATCTACAATGTGAAAGCTCCACATTGATTATAGTTAAATCATAGCGCGATGTCCATCGAATGACTATAGTTGGTTGAGTGGAAGCATTGGAAGTGAAAAATTATTCAAGAGAATATTCATCTACTCAGTTATACGAGGTTAGTATCATGGTCAATTGAAGTCAACTTTAAGTCAAAGTCTCTGGCTAGAGTATTTCGGTTAATAATGATTATTATTAATGAAACTTGGACTTTAGATTTGGATATAGAGTAGAATGTGGATAATATTGGAATTTTGAACATTACCAAATTCCAAAAGTCCAAAACGGTATAATTTTGATGAAGAGAGTCGTGTAAATAATAGTCACAACCAGGTAATGCTTAACAAAGTATAATTGGATTTTACCAGATCAAGTAAGCGATAAATTTGGCCTAAATGTCACACCACTACTAACTGACGTGTAAACATTAATATTTGAATAATTCGAAATTAATCGCTATCCAAATTTACACCTAATGAGCCACACAACCGAAACAGTGACCACTCCTTTGACTAAAATGATTTAGTTAATTTGTAATTGTTATAAGTTAATTAAATTATTTAATATTTACAAATATTGATTATATAATTTTATTTTGATTTGATGAACAAATATTATTAAAAGTATTTGTAATAGTTATAAATATATTAATCGATATACGATATCGATACACGTTTAAATTAAATTTAAATGCAAAATATTTGTTTAGATTTAAATGGGTTTAAAGCCCATAAAGGGGCTCGTTAGTTTGGATCTAAAATGGGGTTATAGGTGGCTAAAAGATGGATTAGAGAGGAATTGAAATATAGGGCTAATATGGAAGAGAATTGATAAGAGATGATGTAGGTTATTGCTCCTAAAATGTCTCTAAATTTTCCTCTATATAAGCATCTCTATGCTCAACCTTTAGATGACTTTTGGAGCCTCCATTTCACACTTATTTCTATCTAACCACTATACTCTTTATCTTCCATCAATTCTAGTTCAAATCAAATCAAATGTTATACAATAGCTGGTGGTCAAAGATTCAGAGACTAGCAATCTATTGGATTAGAAATCAGTTCAAGGAGCAAATTTCATCACTTCAAAGTGTACTTTTAGGCATTGGAAGTAAGGTACAATTCTAACTAATAATATGATTATTATTGTTTTGATATAATGTCTATATTATATATATATATATATATATATTGTTAGTTAGGTGATGATTCCAATATACCTATAGATTATCACAATTGGACCGGTTATATGTTTACATATAATTGTTTTTGTGTGTGTGTCTATATATTTATATATATGTACATATATATGTATATGCATATACATATATAATTAATATGTGCATATATAGTGGACAACTAATAAAAATATATTTTTTATTTTAAATAAATTCAATATATAATATAGAAATATGTATACAAAGTGTATAATTTAATATTACATCATACTTATATAAATTATAGTTAAATAATTTTATATATAAAATTTTAAAGGTATATTACTTTTGGAAGTAATAAAAATAATATATATATATATATATTTAAATATTATTTAAATCAATATACACACACACACATAAGTTAATTAATATATACTCTGCAAAAAAAAGTTAATTAATATATATATCATAAAATTAATTTTTATATTTTATAAAAATAAATTATTACCTAATTTAATTTTGATAAAAAATGATATTTTGTTATATTTTAAAATTATTTAAGTATAGACTGAAATTAAAAAATAGAGTTAAAAGTAAATTATAAAATTACATATTAGTATTTAAATTTACAAAAAATATTTTAGAATTCTAATATAAATTTAAAATTTAAAATTAATTTATGGAAAAGTTTTTTTATGATTTTTTATCGACTTTTAATAAATATCTATATGGATATTTACTTAATATATTTCAATTTTTTTTTTAAATTATCATATGCATAACCTTGTGTTATGTTTATTTAAAATATAAATTTTGTATAAATTTGAAATGTTAGTGGGTGTATGTTTATATATTTTGTTATAATGTTATTTATGCCTAAACATATAAGTATTAGCATACATATATACATGCATATATGCATATATATATATATATATACTTATTTAATTTCATGTACATATATATTCATACATTATTTTCGGCTGTAAAAAAATATACTAAATTATATTTTATGTAATTTGTAATTGATTTAAATTTCATGCATATGTTTATAAATATATACGTATATATAATTATTTAAATAAAATACGATTGATATACATACATACATATATATTTGTAATATTTTGTAAATGTATATAAATCAACATACATACATACATACATATATAAACTTACATTTGGATAATATATTGGTATATAAAATTAGCTAATATGTCCGTTGTGGTGCAAATCCCAACACCTATACACGAACATCTTATACCTTGCACAGATTGATATGTTATACATGCACACACATATACACGTGTATATATGATACATGTATATATATAAAATAGCCTTAATCAAATGATATAAAAGCATTTTATAAATTTAAATAAAATAAATATTTTATTTTAATTTTTTTAAATATTCTAAATTAATTAGACTTCATAGGCCTAATAAAGATCCAATATGGTAAAAAATTTGAAATTCACCTATAACTTCCATTGCAGGCTGGCCCAATTCCAACAAATCTTTGGCAGTATAGATAGTTAAAGTTCTTAATGTGCCATGACTTTGACATTTCCTATACACCCGTTAAGGGAAATGCAGGTGTAGATGCATTAACCAGGAGATGCATTATCTTTGTCGCAATATTCCTAGAGTGGATGTAGTTAGAGTATATAGTTGGGTATCATATCCGATCTACATGTCAGCTAAAATCGAAAATGTTGGCAAGCTTGATAATTAGGCCTACTCTAATAGTGCGAATTGGTACTAGTCGGAAGTGTGATGCTAGACTAGATTATCTATAAGCTTGAGATGGGAGTTGAGGCTGAAGAGATAACGCAGTAAGGATTTGACTTAGATGGTTAGCTCCACAAGGTAGGGAGATTTTATACACCCGATGTAGATGGACTTAGAATTATGGTTCTACAAGAATGTCATTATTCAAAGTGGATCATCCATGTCAAAGGGAATAAAATATATAGAGATATGAAGCAAATACTTTATTGGGAAAAGATGAATAAGGATATCATGACATTTTTCTCAGAATATATGAATTATCAGGTAGTGAAACTCGAGTAGAAGAAGCCAAGTGGTTTTGCTGCAACTGCTTAAAGTTCCATAGTGGTATTGGGAACATATATCGGTGATTTCATCGATGTGTTCCCAAGGATAGAGGTTGGTATGATAACATTTGGGTCATAGTTACTAGATTGATGAAGAATGCCCAATTCATAACTTTAAAGTCCAAGGGAATGCCATCATAAATGACCAAGTTATAAGTATATTGGATTATACGATTACATTGAGTACCCAAGTGCATTGTGGGTGATGGAGACTCATTATTCACTAGTGGATTTTGGAAGAGCTTACAAGTGCATTCGTGATAAAGCTGTATTTAAGTACAACCTACCACCTACAAATTGACGGTCACATTGAGAGAGTAAATCGTATACTGGAGGATCTATTATGAGCTTACATACTTGACTTCGAAGGCTTGTCGGATGATAATTTGCATTTGGTGGAGTTCACATACAACAATAGCTATCGGCATACCATTTTTATGGCACCGTTCGAGGCATTACATAGTCGACCATGCAATAACCCTTCATAATGGTGCGAAGTGGTGAGAAACTGATACTTGACTAGATATGACTTGAGAGACTTTAGAGAAGACTAAGATCATTTGAAAATGAATTAAAACTGCATAGGACAAATAAAAGAGTTACGTTGATAAGAGTCCCGGGATTTAGAGTTCTCTATTGTTGATATGTGTTTATCAAAAAAATTCATTGAATAATACATTTTGGCTTGATAATAGAGGGAAGTTGGCAATAATTTGTAGGATTTTTTCTAATACTCAAGAGGATTGGAAACCTACCATGTAGAGTCGACATACCTCAGAAGGTAGTGGGTATGCATAATGTCTTCCATGTTTTGCATCTTTTGAAATTTGTGTATGATTTAGGCAAGGTTGTTGCACCAGATCAACTATATGATATTAAAATTGAACTTGAAGCATCAAGGCCTCATAGGTTGGTTTATATAGTCGAATAGAGTATGAAGCCACTTAGAAGGACGGTAAGAGTGAAAATGAAGGCGATAACACTATGGACACTGAGGGGAGCATAAGTATCATTTACCCGAAGCTCTTTACTTGGTGAGATTCCATTTATCACATTTACATTCACATTTATTATTTATTTTTATTTAGTAACTTATGTGCTAGGTCATTAGCATAGTTTGTTGTTTGCTATGCTTGTTGGATTGCTATGTCATTTTTTGTCATGCATGTTTGATATTGTTTTGGTTTTGTTTGATATGGAGTTCAAGGTACAAAATTCCTAAATGGGGGAAGAATGTAACGATCCACGTCTTTACATATTAGTAGATCATAAAAATATTATTTTATAATTAAATGACCTTCGATTGAACTAAAGTGGGTAGTACCATGTTTTGATCCTTTTGACCCTTAGAACTAATTGTGGAAAGTTTTGACTTTGAAATATTGTAATGTTTATAAATTTTGATCTAAACTGAACTATGTCTTGAAACCTATTCCAAATAAAATATTTGATGGTTTCTCTTTTTGTAGAGTGGTTATATAGATTTTTGGCTTACTAGTTTAGGAGATATCATAGTTTTAGGTTAGATGTTTTTTAGGCAGATTCATGGTAGTTAGCTAAAGTCCAAAATTCACTAATTCTTTTGGGAACTGTGCAGTAGTAGAGACATTCCTAAATCACTCTTCTTCTTCCATGGTATATATTCAATCCTCCATTCAACTATCTCTTATCAAATCCATTATTAATCCATGTTAAATTTAGTCAAATCTACTAATTAATGGTAGATCAGAAAGAGGATTAAAAAGAGGATTTCAAATTAGCACTTTAGGAAAGGGAATTTCAGATAGACTGCTATCATTCTAGATATAGCTTTGTTTGAGAGATTTTCGTCGAGTTTACACCAAATGGTGAGTGACCTATCATTTCACAACCTCTATATATACTTACATTTATAAAACATATTTTGGATCTACTTTTAAACTTACAAATGTGTTTTCTAATTTGGATTTAAAAACAAATTACAAATGAATTTAAAAGGTTTAAAATGGTTTTAACATATGTTTTCATATATGGTTGTTCATATATATATGCAAGAATGGGATATAAATGTTACATCAGTTGCTATGATATGATATGATATAATATGATGCAATTTTTTCTTGTTTGTATATATGATTGTGTGTTTAAATTAGATGAAAATCTTATCAAAAGCCAATCGGAGGTTGGATCGTTCTATTGCCAAGAGCTTCATCTAGATGGAGTTGATGTGGGATGCTCCCTGATTTGATTACATAAAGGATGGAAGATCTGAAGTAGTGGAATAAACTTCAATTGATCATCTCTAGACCATTTGGTGTCAGATCAATGCAAATAGGATGGCACATAGATTGAAGAATTTATATTAGAGTAGGATCAGAGTAGGAAACTTTAGAAAATGGATAAGTATCAACCAAGATCAATCAACACCGTTCGAGTATGGTTGTGTTTTGAAGCATTGGATTGATAGGACTTGAGGGTGATGAATCTGAGGTAGATGTCCAAATACACGAGTATAACTTTAGGTTTGGAGGCTGGAACGCATAGAGGCTATCAATCGAAACGAGGATTTTAAGGTGTTAGGCACTTAGCCAATATTTGGATGAGTGCAAAACATACTTGATCTGGAGCGATCAAAATAGTTCGTTACTAACCCGAAGTTATGATGCAGAGATGATAAAGAGGCATTAAGGAGGCATCGTGATCAATCGCAAGTGGTAAAAGTAAGAGGTCCGTGGGATATGAGCTACCACCGATCGATGCTACTTGGGGATTTTCATGACACTGACTTCGAGCATGAGATGAGGCAATTTTTGGGCTAACATGGGATTACTCTGGGGTCGAATGAAGCAATTGAGGAAGTAGCGGGACTTCAAAAACCCGATTTTTAAGTGACGTGGATCGAGTGCTTCACAAAAGAAGTGACTGTGGCATCTAGTGATCGTCCAAGCTGGTAGTTCAAAGAAACGATGGCCATGGAGTAGAAAAACTGGTGGTTCTACTACGGTATTTATGCTAATGGATTGTTGGATTACTCAAAGGTTGTGATGTGTGCTCATGAGGAAGAGGTGAGGACACTCACCTAGGGTAATCTGAGTGCACTCATATCTATAGTTGTCTAAGTGTTTCTAGTTCCTAGCCATATGAGTGGGCATGGATTTGAGCATGTGCATCCATGATGTTCAGTAATGGTTGACCATCTGTATGGGTCATATGAGTTATCACATATCTGATGGCACATAAGTGAGGGACGTGAAACTGTGTGATGGTTACTATGTTTGCCATGTTTATTGTGTTTGTTATGGATGTCATGTGATGTAGGAACTATCGAGATAGGTACCTCAACACCCTATATTTTACTTAGTGTGTACACCTATATGATGATAGTTTAACATATATTGTGTTAACTTATTCGATGTAGGAACATGCCAGGTATGGTTCTCCATACCGTATGTTCCTCTTTGCAGTTTTAAATACTTTTATCTATTTTGAGATTATAGATCCCTCATACCTGACTTTGTCTAACTTGAGGTTATTTGTATTGCTTCTTATCATCTTGGGTACTCTTGAATGAGTAGATTGAGAGACATATATGAGATAGCACATGGAGCTGTGTAGAGGATAAGTAAAAGGCTGAGGTTTTCTTATACATCATATATTAGAGCCATTTTCGCTATATTCTATTCTACAGTGCTATAGAGCTATGTTAGCACATATTACTTTATTCACTAAATTCTGTTGTGCAGTGCTATAGAGCTATACTTTATTAGAGACATTTATCGGTGGATCTTATTTAATTCAAATGTATAAACTCTATCATTACTTTATTTTGTATATAATCTGATGAATATATTGCACTCTGATATAATGTTTTATTCTGGTTCATTTGATTATATTAATATCTCACCTGTTTTACATCTATATTGCCATTATATTTTGTCTGTACATAGAGAGATGTTTTACAGGTTCTGTAATTGACATCGTACTTTACCTTGATTGTTTCCCTCTATCGATCGGATATTGATGCAGCGCACTTATGGTATCAGATATTTATGCATTAGTTATTGGAGGTGAAGGGAGGTCGTCACAATTCAACTATGCCTGTAACACCATCGTTATGCCATGTGATAGCCAAAAATCAAAGTACAATATACATACTTAAGTTCGACAATACTTTCAAATTAAAAGATGATAATATTTTCATTGCTTATGCCTTACCAATGTGGTGGTTACTACCTTGAAATCTTCTATTTTGACCAAGTTGTATAATGTATAAATGACCATCATTGAGTATTTCTTTGATTGTTTAAAAAAACTTATAGATTAGGAAGAGACCCTACCTTAAACTTCCTAAGGTTTGGAATTTTCTGGCATACTTTACGAATGTAAACCTAGTAAGTTAGAGGCAAGATCGATCTTGTGCAAGTTTATAGGGTATCTGAGAAATTTTCGTGGATACACATTCTATCATATTGAGGAATAAAAAATTAATGTTTCTCAACACACCACCATTTTTAGAAAATGAAATTCTCTTATGAAAAATTAGTTGTAACACGACAGACTTGGATGAGATCCAAGAAACTTATATGGAAACAGAATACGTAGGAAATACTTTGACTCTTATTGAAAATATACTGTCTATTAAAATGTCTAATAGGAATCTTGAATATTAGATAAATACTATGGGTTTCTCATTGACTACAAGAATACGGGTTATGTCGTTATAATGACAATCCGATCACATGCCTATAGGCCTTGGAGAGTAAAGAATCTACCTTATGGCTATATCCAATGTTATCCGAGATGAATTTGATGTACAAAATCAGAGTTCAGACTTTGAAAAATGTACTCGAAGGTATAAAATTCATTGGCTACAAATAGGTCTTTAAGAAAAAGATTGGTGCAAATGTACACGTTGAAATTGAAACTAAGGTTGTTCATGAAAGGTTTTTGTCAAATTCAAGTTGTTGGTTATGATGAAACATGTTTGCTAATCACCATGCTTAAATTCGTTCGAATTCTAACTTATAGTCGTCATATACTATGATCATGACATTAAAACAACTTTTCCAACTAGTGATTTACAAGAGATAATTTATATGTCTTCAATCGGAGAGTTTCAAGGTTAATAGGAGTAATGATAAGGCTAGTAGACTCTTTAGATTGATTCATAGGCTTAAGCAGCAGTCTTGAAGTTAGAACAAATGTTTTGGTAAGGTAATCAAATTGCTTGATTTTCGCCAAAACATAACAGAAGCATATATACAAGAAAAAAAATGGTGCTATAACATTCTTAATTCTATACTTAGATGATTTTTTATCGATTGGTAATATTGTACAAATGTTATAATTAGTGAAAGGATGGCTATCTAATAACTTCTTAAAGAAGAATTTAGGTGAGGCGTCCTACATACTAGATATTAAGATCTATAGATATAGATCAAAAAGGAAATCGAGATTGTTCTAGTCCATGTTAGTACGGAGAATTCCAAGTGCAAAAATATTCCATTTCAAATGGAATAGTCCTTTCTAAGAAGGAATCCCCATCTACAAATGAGGAATAGCAACACATGACTTAGATTTCTTATGCTTTAATAAGATTTTATGTACTAGGACTGATGTCATTGTTGCATTAGGTGTAGCTAGCCGATACCAATTTGATCTTGGTGAAAGCTATTGGATGGCTGTCAAAGTCATCACTAAGTATTTAAGAAGTACAATGGATCTGTTTATGATTTACGAAAGCGACAAACTCCTTATGAAGGGTTACTCAGACTCCATCTTTCAAAGCGATATCGATGATAGTATGTCAGTCCCATGATTTGTCTTTACTTTCAACGATGGAGAAACTAGTTGGAAGAGTTTCGAATAGAAAGTTATGTTAGATTCTACTATGGAGGATTAGCACATCGCTTTGAATGATGCCATAAAAAAATAGCGTGATCGCCCAAATTCTTTAAGGAGCCATGTGACCCCAAGCACCAAAGGTCCAATGCTCATATATTGTAATAATAATGCGACAATTTACATTGCATGAGCTCAAAAGAAGTTAAGACACATACAATTAAACTATCTAATAATCAAGTTTAGCATCACCCTTCGTAATTCCATATGATAATACAGTTTATCAATAATGGAGAGATCTGATCAATTGAGTGGACACAAAAGATAACACTGCAGACCTGTTCACTAAGATGCTTTTGCATTTATTTTAGGAAGGCTCACCAAAGGTATACTATAATTTGTCCTTATTGTAAGTGGTAGATTGATGGAGTTAAGCATCTGTGCTAGGGAAATTATGTTATTATTATGTAATCGAAATAAAATATATTCATAGTTCTGTTTTCTATTATTTGTGTCTATCATATTGTGCTATAATTAATGAGTTAGTAAATATTAAACATATATAAGTAGAAAATACGTGGGAGTAGGGTTCCATCGATTGTAATTACGAAGTATTCATAACCCCGAGTATTGAATTGTCTAAAATAACATAATTCCTTAAATGTTCCTAGTTGAGAAGCATTGAGAAAAGGATATCTGTATGCCCATTGAGACTAGTGCACGCAGTGCTTCCCATATTATGGACAATGATTTATTCATGTCCGTTGTGGGTAATAAGGGGTTACATACTTGTGGTTGTTTGGAACAATCACAAAGCGACTCAACGGGAGCCTTCTTTATGTTATATAACTAAGTTAAAATAGAAGATCTTACAGTAACGATGTATATTAGTCTTCTGACTTGAAAGTACTGTTGACCTTAAGCATGTAAATTATATTTTTATTATAGGGTAACCACATGGCATAACGACCATGTATAATTGGGTACAAATCGAAATGCCAGAAGTAAAGCACCACACAATAGTGGATTCATCTCCATTATTATATAAGGTCGGTTCACCATAATTGGCAAGTAAAATTAGAGTCAAAGACTTTAGCCAGAGCAAATTGATTAATTAATAAATTTTACTGGATTGAACCAAGGACTTTACTATTGACCTATGCAATTAATAAGGTTTTTAGTATATTTTTTGATCTTATACCAACAATATTTAGGTGATATAATGATGATGAAAAGAATACATGTACAAATTGTCATTACTAGGTGAGCTTATATTGGATTTAGAAATTCAATTTCACTTAAATGACATGTATGCTTCAAACTTGACCCTATACTATACTTCAACAATGTCGATACAAATTTCGATATTTAAACTGCTTAAATATTGATCGTGGATTGAGTTTACACTAGAGATTCAATACGCAACAACATTGCCATATATTTCATAATTCAACTAAGGATAAAATATTTTAAAAATGTTATAAACTTATAATAAATTAATATAAATGTTGTATTGAATTGTGGATATTTTTAATTATTTATTTCAAGCTTAATCAGACAAATATGATGTGAAAGTTTTATGATGGTTCAATCGATTAAGGAGGTAGGAATTAAATGATTAAATGTTGATTTGAGTTGAAGGCAACTAGAATCTTGACCAGACCAGGTCATAACATGGCCGACCACACTATGTGGTAGAAGAGAACTAAACCTAGCCTTTGATGTAGAGCAAAAGAAGGAGAGAAAGGTGTTGGTAGATGGTTATAAATAGCCTAGCCTCCATATTATATTTTGTGGCCTTGGTTAAAGTACAATATATGATCAGTTCAATACTTACTGAACATTTTGGTGAAATTGTATTTTTGATCTAGTATATGCTCATCTAGTAACGATTTGTACATGTATTCTTTTCATCATCACTGTATAGCTTAGATATCTAGAGTTTGGTCTAAGGTCAAAAAAATGTATTAATATTTTTATTAATTATGTAGGTCAATTTTGAAGTCCTTGTTTCAATCTAATACTTTTTATCGATCAGTCGATTTGGTTTGGCCAAAGACTATAGTTTGACTAACCAATTATGATTATACCGACCTTCTATAATGAAGGGAACGAGTCCTCTTTTGAGTAGCATTTCACGTCATCCATTTCTATATGTACCCAACCATGGTCGTAACATGGTCGTTATGCCATGTTGCTGCTTATAATCAAAGTGTAGTCTATACACTTAAGTTCGATAGCACTCTCCAGTCGAAAGACTACGATACATGGTTACCTTGAGATATTCTATTTTAAATTAGTTATATAACATATATAGGACTTTCATTGATTTTGTGATAGTTCCAAACAATCTAAAGTACATAACCTCATGGTGCCCTTAACGGTATTGAGTAAATCACCGTCAATCATATGGAAAGCATTATTTACACTAGTCTCAACATATGTACCAATGTCTTTTCTTGATACTTCTCGACTAGGAACATTTAATGACCTTTGTTTTTCTTGTATCGATCAAATACTCATGGTTATGTACATTTCATAACTACAATTGATAAAACACTACCTCTAAGGATTTTTCACTAAAATATTTTTAATGTTAATAACTCATTACTGATATTACAGTATAACAAATACATATAATAAAAGCCAAACCAAGAACACCTTTTATTTCTAGCAGAATCGTTTACAAAATTAAGATTACATAATAATCACATAGTCCCCTAGGGAGAACCTTAATTCTACAGTACCAAGTGTATAAAATGCTTATTATTGTTAACCTAGAAAATGGAAATACCCAAAAATCAGATGAAAGCACCAATTCAAGTAAAGTGGAAAAAATAGTAAAAGGAGACACAATTTTTATAGTGGGTCGACGTAATCTCTGGCTTGCATCCACTTTAATCTCTTTTATTTGTTATTCTCTCTCTAGATTACAACTTCTTTTATCAGAACTGACCGCAAGCTAGTGGATCTCAGATTTAGAATGGAGTTTTAGAACGTTTTATGAAGAGAGTAGAAGTGAAGAAGATGGAAGCTCCTAGGTTTCAGTGTCTATGAAGTAGATCCAGAGTCAAGAGCCAAAAGATCAAGCAGAATATCCCTCTTTGATCACAAGTAGGCTAGTATTTATAGGGAAACATATGTGTTGGGTCAAAAGCCTGCTTGCAGTAGAGTCGAGGAATCGGCGTAAGGTTGCATAAGTGAACTTGAAGTCCACTGAGTTAATATAATAACTCGATACTGAGTCATTTGACTCGGTGTCAGTTATTTCCTTTGGTGGAAATCATTTCAACTCTTTGCTCTGCTCTTCTATCTTCAAGTTGATGTGTTCCATGTTCTTTTCCTTCGACTTGAGTTGATTTTAATAATCTTTCTGTTAACTGCTTTCTTTGCATTCTTCTCGTCCATCCCGTGAATTTCTCGTTTGAATCTTGGAGAAACCACTTGACCATGAGTTATTGGAGTAGTATAAGGGATGTATGGTGTTCGAGAAGCAAAAAGAGAGGGACGAATAACTCGAGGACGACCTAAACAACTCAGGGCCGAATTGTTTCCTTAGCCAATTTTCCACTCAAAATTCTAGGGTTCAATTCTCTAGTCCATTTGATCGTATCTCCAAGTTCATGAATCGTTTCATCCTGGTTTTGGTCTTCTAAGTTCATTTGAAATCTGCTTTGGCTCAAAATCTGGTTAACACTTTCCTCCCCAAAGTATGCCTTTAGAACGTAAAGTATGCTTTACTCGAGAACAAGTGCCAAAACTAGTTTTCGATAGTTGAGCTCTCCAGCTGTCCATTGATCCTTGGTGAATTACGCAGAAGTGTCATTCTACATATCTAAGCCATCTTATGTTCGCCCAGGGCTTATCTTCCTTTCTCCAATTGCAAGGCATTCAAATCCCTTTATCAAGTCTGCATCCACTCTGGGGCTTGGTCTCGCTGGACCATTGATCTTCCAATCTAGGGCTAATTTCTATAGATCATTTATCGCTCAATCTAGGGTTTCAATCTCTCTGGATTCTTGCTGAGCCCAATCCGCTCGCTCTCCGACGAGGTAACATATGCTCATCCACTCACTTTCCAGTGAGGGGACTTTCTTTTCATAAAATCCCATCCACTTGCTCTCCAGCAAGGCGGCTTGCACCCTACACTTCGGTCTCGCTTCTTTGGACTGGAGTTAAAGCAGTCAATATCATACAAGTTCATGCGCACACTCTTCGACTAGGGAACTTGCACCCTGCACTCTGGTCCAATCTCTCCGGATGGGACTTAAAGTGATCTATACTATACACGTTCATCCAACCGCTCTCCAGCGAGGGAACTTGCACTTTGTACTCTGATCCCATCTCTCTAGACGGGACTTAAAGTGATAAATTTCCTATATCATATTCAATGTGGATTTTTCAAAAATCAAATATTTAAACCAAGACAAACAAGAAAATGGTAATCCTGATTATTTATCTCATACATCCAACTCAGAGCATGCTTAGAGGCCAATCTAGGCCTCATGCATGTGTAAGTGATACAAGGTTATTATTATTTTTCTAACCAGTCACCCCCGAAATCTGACTCAAAGCATGCCTCGAGACCGATCTATGTCTCTTACACATGTAAGTACTTTGAGGTTATTATTATCATAATTATTCAAAGAAAAAAGCAAAGCATGGGAAGTGATCCTGCCTCCCATCTATCCCGTTCATGGGATTACGAGTTTCGATCCAGATCTCTAGTTTTTCCTTGATGTATTCGCCACAGATGGTGGTTGCTCTGCCTTCACCATCCTTGCTTGATTCCTCATATATTGTTGTACCTGGTTGTTCTCAACCATCTCTTCTAGTAGATCATGAAGGTGCTAGCACTCGTTCATTACGTGCCCTTCTTACTCGTGGAAAATGAAAAACTTTTTAGACCTTCTCTCTCGATCAGTAACCAGCTTCTGATGGGGGATCTGCCTCCTAGTTCCAGATATATACTTTATGGGGTTTCAGTTAGATTAGTGTAGGAAAAGAATTTCAACTCCCTCCGCTGCCGTTTTGGTTCCCTAAAGTTATCATCGGCCTTTTGTTTTCCTTTGTCCTTTCCATATCCTATTCTAGAGAATCCTCTATCACCCGTAGAATTAATTTCAGCATCCTCAGCTTCAGCACCTTCCTAGCGCAAATATTCTTCAACTTAATGGTAGAATTCTGTAAGATCCATCTATGGGTCCCTTTCTAAAGCAATTTTGAAGTCGGTCTTATTTGTGACTCTAGATATTGCTGCCATTAAGATTATAGATGGATCGGGTTTACAGTCGGTTGCAGATGCTATATTGAATCTTGTCAAATAGGTTCATATGGTCTCTCCGGGCCTTTGTTTTATGCTTGATAGTGTCATCACATTCTTTGGTCATGAGACATGAACTTTGAACCGTCTTAAGAAGTTATTCACCAAATCGGTCCACGTGCTTATGGACCTATTCTTCATGTATCTAAACCACATTGCCGCCAAGTCCATTACGTTTAATGGGAAGCGTTGCACCTATTACCTTCTCGAAAGCGCCCAATACCTCCATAGTCGGATATATCTCATCAGATGAACCATTAGTACCAACTTTCTATCTTACATTTCCAGTGTTGGAAGCTTGACGTCGGGATGATTCCTTACATTCTAGATATTAAAAGTAAATGGATTCCTATTTACGTCCTCCAAACTCTAGTTTGGGGGTCCACCTCTAACTATTATTCCAAACATCTCAGCCATTCTATTGTTATCATCTAACGGAAGTCTCGGACCATCAACTACATTTTGCCCCCATTTCTATGGGGAACTCCGACACATACTATGGCATATATTCCTCTAGTTGCATATTAGCATTCCTACTCCTGTAGTATCATTCTATCCTCAATTCCTACAAGGAAGTTCTACCACATATTGCTCAAATTATTGACCATTCACATTTCTATCTCTAGCATTATACATTTTCGACGTCTCAGTAGACACTACGACATTGCATTTTAATATAGTTTTCTTATTACCTAGTAGATTTGGGTCTGTACCAAGTTGTTCTGTTCATAGGGGAATCGCTCTAGCTCGGTCCACTCTAACTCCAAATGCACCTACATTAATTTTCCGACCTTGGTTTTGAATTCCAACAGCTCGAGCTACTCCTTGTTATCCCATCATTTGTAAAAATCCTTTAAGCATTTCCTGTTGTCTAGTTATCATTCCATCCTGCATCTTCTTTATCATTCTTTCCATCTCTTCTCTGGTAACGTAGATGGGTTGATGAGAATTTAAGGACACATCATAGCTACTCCTAAACTTCAACTGGTCCCTCCAGTCTTAGATTTGGTGTTAGGCATCTTCATCTTCTCCAAATTCATATTCAAGCTTCTAGTCTAGTTCTTTCTCAGTGAAAACACCAATATGTTAATCCAGAAAATGGATCAACACCCAGAAATTAGATGAAAACGCCAATTCAAATAAAGTAGACGAAAAGTAGTAAAAGGAGTCATAATTTTCATAGTGGTTCAGCATAATATCCGGCTTACATCCACTTTAATCTCTTTATTAGCTGTTCTCTCTCCAAATTGCAGCTAGTTTAATTAGATCTAGCCACAAGCTAGTGGATCTCAGATTTGTGATGGAATTTTAGAATGTTTTATGAAGAGAGTAAAAGTGCAGAAAATGGAAACTCCTAGGTTCCAGAGTCTATGAAGTAGATCCAGTGTCAAGAGCCAAAAGATCAAGTAGAAGATTCCTTTTTTGTTGCAGATAAGCTAGCATTTATAGGGAAACAAATGTGCTGGGTCAAAAGCCCACTTGTAGTAGAGTCCAAGAGTCAGCCCAAGGTCACGCTAGTGAACTTGGAGTCCACCTAGTTAGAACAATAACTCATTATCGAGTCATTTGACTCAGTGTCGAGTTATTTTCTTTAGTGGAAATTGCTCCAACTCTTTGCTCTTCTCTTTATCTTGAAGTTAATGTATTTCATTCTTTTTTTGCTCAACTTTGAGTTAATTCCACTGATCTTTTTGTTAGCTTCTTTCTTTTCTTTCTTCTCATCAATCCATAGAATTGCTCGTAAGAACCTTGGAGAAACCACTTGACCATGAGTTGTTGGAGCAGTACAAGAGATGTACGGTGTTTAGGAAGAAAAAAAGGGGTGAGGAATAACACGGTGCCACAACCAGGCTTGAGTTGTTTCCTTAGCCAATTTCCACTCAAACTTTTGGAGTTTAATTCTCTGGCCCTTTTGATCATGTCTTCAAGTTTGTGAATCGTTTCATCCTGGTTTTGATCTTCTAAGTCCCGAAATATGCTTTGATTCAATAGCAGGTTGACAAATATTTAACTATACCATATAACCATGCTTTCAGCCTTAACACAACGTGACATGTCAGAGATCAATATAATTACTGATAGTTAGTTGAGTGCATATCCCTGTACCCAATTTAAACCACTTATGCCCTAAAAATTAATGAAATAAAAATCATAATTGTGCTAGTGAAAACAAAAAACGAATAATTGTCGATGTAAACACTAAACTTGAAAACAAAAAATAGTTCTAATTTTTATAGATGGATTTTATAAAAAATCAAAGATTCTATGTTATCCATATGTTACTAACTCTAATAACCTTCTACAATTTTTTCTTGATAAAAAGGGTGTTATTTTTTTCTCGTACAACACTCATTTCGATGTCTCCAAGGGTTCGAATCCATAATCTCTAGAAACTTAGTGTACATTTATAACTTGAGCTAGTAGTCCTTTACACCTCTTGCAAAATATTAAAGAAATCATTTTCATAATCATACAAATTGAAAGAAAAATAAGAATAAACATAATTTTGGACACAAAATTTGAAATAAATATACGAAATCATATATTTAGAACTAAAACAACAAATTCAACCTCAAATTTTATGAAATTGTAAATAATATGATAAAGATCGAACCTTTAAATCGAGCTTGATCAATTTAGTAATCCAAGTTTCTTTGGAGGCTTTTAAATTATTTTTTCAGTAAAACAATAACATTGGAAACAACACATATAAAGTCATTTTCTATAAAACATAAATAAAATAATAAAATAGGTAAGATAAATAGAGAGTTTCGAACTATCAATGAATTTTCTACAATCCTAGTCAGATTAAAAAATTAAAGAGATTGATTAAAAGATGTTCCAAAATAATTTTACTATGATTTAGACTTTAAGGGTGATATTTTATTGAAGTAGCACACTCGTTTTTATGTCTCAAGGGTTCGAACCTATAACGTGTAGATTCTGAGTTTGACCAACATACCACTTACCACTTGAGCTAGTGGTCCTTGACACTTTGGTTCTGATTTAGAATAGATTTTTGTTCTAATTATAATATACATATAAACTGGAAAAAGGGGAAAGATGAAAATATAAGAAAATGAAACGGGGCAGGAAGAAAATGGAGATAGGAAGTAATTGAGGAAATAAAAAATTGTAGTGAAAATATGAAGAAGAGAAGAAAAATCTATTAAATTAAAAAGGGAGGAATGATTATTAGTTTACACCTGAATAAAAGTAGGATTTGAGATTTTATTTCCTATATAACTGAGATGAATACTAATTGCAAAATGAATATTTTTATTCTATTTTCTAGATTAAGGGTAGTTTTTATTCATGTGTACCAATCTTTTTTGTTTCAAGAGTTTGAACTCATTACCTCTAGATACTCAGTCTAACGCTTCATATCGCCCACTAATTGAGCTAGTGGTTCTTACTGATTGCTATGTTAATATTAGTGTGGTTTTTGAAATAATGAAAATTGTGTAGAGGTAAAGTGAAAAAACGTACTTAAAGAAATAGATAAAATGAAAAAATGATAAATATGTTAATAGATTGAACTTCTGGTATATTAGAATAAATGTTGCTACTATAAACAAAAGGTAAATTTTGTCAAAGTATAGGAATAGTATTATCAGAGGAATTCAGGACATTATTTAACATGCGGTCCCTTTAATTATTTTCTTGTTGTACAAATTGACAAAATCAAAAGGGAAGTACTATTTAAAAAAACCTAAACTCTTACTAATACTATTTAAACATTTAATAAAATTAAACCATAATACCCACAGTAAAAGCCCACCTTAAACTTAAAAGAGGATTGGAAGTAAACATGATCGATTAAGTGTAACCGACCAACATAGAAATGGAATGACATCTAAGCCTTAAATAGAATTATTTCAATCATATCTACAATTAATGACAAAAGAAAATGAGATGAACAACATAACAAAAAATATTTTATCAATTTCAGATTTGGAGTTTATAAATTAAGATATTTGATTATGTCTAGAATATACATGTAAATTAATATTTTTGTAACCCTGTTAATTTTTTAGGTAAAAGATAATGATAATTAATTATATTTGATTGTATCAAGTATTTTTATAATGCAATCAACTTCATCATTATTCTTTTTTAATTGAAGCAATAATAGAAGTAACAATGATTGCATATTTTTATCGAAGCAGTAATGAAGGTACTTTATCTTGTTCTACTATACCACCGAATTTAAACTAAAAATTATTCTTAAATATGTCAATCTTATTTTTTTCTTCTATGCCTACTGATGTTGCCTGGTGTGAGTCATGAACCTTTGTAGCTGTTCATGGCTAGTTTTAGGAAGAAAATGGTGAATATTCCTGAGAAACGGGTTGAAGTTGTAGCAGAACAGGATAGGGTGGTGAATTATTAGGAGATGAATGAATAACAAAAGTTAAAGGCAAAAAAGGAAAAAGAAAGCAATGATATGCACAAGAAAGAAGGGGTAAGAAATATGGTAATTTATTATAAATCTTAAAAATGGAATGTTTATAATCATGTTAATCACATACACACACATATATGCATTACATGTGTGGATCATTGTTAGCTACAAATTAAATGATTAAACTAACTTAAACTATAGCCCGATTACAAGTATTTTTCGATCAAAAGAAGCCCATTTACACTTTGCCTTTTTTGGATTGTGCACATGCTCACTCTCCAACTCTTCATCCCTACTTTCCCATTGATAATTTCATGATTATGATTACTTCATCATGTTTCTTCATCATTCCAAATGATCGGTAACGACATTAGTTGCCTCATCAATATGTGTTGCCAATTCTTATATTGAGTGCATAGATGTTTGATGAAATATATATAGTTGTTTATGCTTATAGTCGTCTGGTTAAATGTCCGAGTGTAACATTACCATCTACTTAAACATTGACCTTGCCTCAAGGTCTAACATTGGAAATCTAGATATGATATATGTTACATCCATTTTTCTAATATTAATGTTTAGTGTGGGTTCAAGTATACAAAATAACAAACAGTGCATTATAGTTAAGGAATAAGATGAGCTAAGTCAATATAAAATAGATACTGCACAAGTTTCATAACACTTTAGGTAAAGCTTAATAGAATTTCTAAAAAGACTGCACGGTCATGAACTTCACACATCGAGTTGCATTAAACTATAATCAATAGGTTTAGCTTGACTTAATATAAACAGGCTGCACTGCCACACTTAAAATAAGAAAACAACTAAGCTGAGCTACAATAGCTGAATTTCTATTCAGTCCACACTTCCTAAATGCACACCATATCCGAGATCAGCATTGTCCACACTTCCTAATTACACTGCCATGGCTAAAATTGACTGAGGTTAAAGTCAACAAGTTGTGTCTCCATAGCTGAAAGCCAGTGCAGTCTGTGTCCTCGAAATACACTGCCGTGGTTGGAAGTTGGTACAGTCTATACTACCTAGATGTGTCACAACAGTTGAAACATCAACAATGCACAACACCTTTAACTTCACATTTCCAGTGCTACGTTGATAATGCTGCAAAGGCAAAAGCATATACATGTAAAGAGTGCATCTCGATTTCCTTACTTCATTTAGGCAACAACTTGTTCACAACACCACTCTTAAGGCTTAGTATTTCAAAAATTCAAATGTTCCCTCCTAAAGTCAAATTCCCCCACCAAAAGAAAAATTTCCCGTGTAATGCAAATTCTCCCACCTAAAGTCCATATCAATTATCTGCTACATTAATCATATCAAACAATGAAGAACATATGGAAAGATCTAATGGAAAAGTAACAATACGAAGATATGACATCAATAATCCATGTGTCATTTTTCTTCTCTCAGAGGAAAGGCATTACAGAAGAGAAAGGGATCAAATTTTTTACTCCTAGAATAACATACTATCAAATAGTACTATTTGTCATTAAATTATGAACATATCCTGAAAATTAAATAAAATAAAGATAATGATTTGACCCACGGATTTAGGATTTATTAATATCCGAACTACATAAATTTTAGTGTCCTTTTTTCTTTTCAATAATTTATTTTCAATTTTCAATGTTATATTTTGTTTAGATTTAAACTAATTTAAGTTTGGCATTTTAGTAAATGGTTAATTTTCATTCCTCAAAATTATATAAGTACTAATCAACATAAGTACCACATTAAACGAAAATTGAATATCACTGAAATTTGATAATTCATGGTTATTTAAGCATTCATTAACCATCACAAGAAAATGTGCTTTTAATTACATTAAACAGTAGCATTTGAATGCTAAATGCTACTGTTTCACCAACTACAGTACAATTGTAGCATTTTAGTTTTATATTTGCTCTAAGCGGCCATTATTTTCACATTCCCACTTCCCCCCATTGTTTTTGCATTACCCGTCATTTTGTTTTAATTTTATTTTGTTGTTTACCCCCCAAACAAAAACCATAAACACAAATTATCAGAATCTTGCTCCAAGATAATTCTTTCCCTTTTCGTGGAGAAACACACAAGTTTAAAATAAATCTATCTCCTCCTGGAAAAATCATGTCTTCTATGGAAAAATGAAAGAAGCTTAGTCACTACCTTTAAAAAGTATTTTGCCGACTCCCTATTAATCCACTCATCATTTCTGTGATTGTTTCTTGGCATTACGCTTATCTGAGCATTGATAAGGCTCCATAGGGTTACGGTTGCCCAAGGATCTCATCACTAATTTCGAGAGCTCGGATCTGATGCCACGTGGTTGACGATATCAATGTACGAGCTATCAATACTGAGTTGCTCTCATCAAAGTCAAACTTTTGGTATGAAGAAACTCAACTTCTTCTTTAATCACTACTTCTAGTTAGCCATTGATTGCTACTTTTAGTTTGAGATCTCGAATTCTGAAACCATCACTGAATAATGTTGTGGCACCTACTTTGTGTCGCAAGATATGATGTTGGGAACAATGTTGTGTATATTTATTTACACATAGGTTGTCATCAACCTTGCAGATAGATTGACATGTTTTGTATATACTTATTGGCATAACACAACCTACTACGTGGATGTACAACTTCGTATACATAGGGAAATGATTTTTACACATAGAACTTATTACTCGAAACTTGCTCAAATTAAATCTAAATGTTAAAATCTAATTATTACTTTGACTTCTAAAATTTCTACATATAGTTCTCTCTATTGTAATTTTGACTTCGTGGTTGTTTTGATCTAATGGCAATTAATTCAAGATTGAGCAAGAAAGTTGAATGTAGAAACCTTTTCCATTTGAGTAAGAAAGAACCGGACAATTAGCCTTAGATAAAACATGTATTCATCCTGTGTACACTACAACATATTGTACATACTTCTAGAAGCTTTTTTGGTTATCTCTATTTGGTTAACCTGTCTTCATTTCTTTTACTATAAACAGACAGTCCTTTTTAAACACTTCAAAGTGGATCGACTAAGTATGTACAGAGTGAGGTGGTGATGTCATTATTGTGCTTGTTGGAAACAAAATATATCTTGTCAATAAAAGGCAATAATTATTGAATTATGCAAACACTTATATTTTCTCAGTGTATGAGCTATAATATTTTATTAGACCTAATGACTTATTTCCTTCCTTTAGCCTTCCAATATCATATTTTGAATCATTCCAAAAAGAACCATTTATTTTACATGAATCTCAACATTATAATATCTCTATGTAAGTTAACTAACCTAATGCATGCTTGAAATACGAAAATTTTACATCTTTGTAGCACGACATATTGATCATAAATTGAAATTTAGCAGGCAAGTTTTAATAGAAAGGGTGGCTAAATCTCATGAATACAATGTTATGTTCATTGAAACTAGTGCTAAAGAAAGATCCAATATCAATGTATTAAGATTGCTTTCTTGAGGGAATGCATCTTAACAGTACATACAACTAATATGCATATGTATACATTCTAATTTGCAGCCATTGTTTTGCAGGACTGCTACAGCTTTTCTTAAAATGGAGACTCTCTTATCGATAAAACAAGAAGACATGGTAGATGTAAATTTGATATATGGATATTTTGTTTAAAATATTTTGTATTGAATTGCCTGTATATCATATTTCATCATGTGATTAATGTGTTTTTTCGATTGTTTAAGTGTGATAATCATATGAGTGATTGTTGGTTTCATGCCAAAATATGTTAACTATTACTATATAATATATATATATATATATATATATATATATATATATATATATAATGAATAAAATGAACTGAAATTGAACAAGCAGAAATCAATCATTTTTTGGCAACGTATAATAACGCTGCCAATTATATATACGGCGGCAGATAATAAACGCTACTATATTATTTTGTAGCAATGCTAATAATACTTTTTAGTAGCGTTCATACAACACTACGATAAACAAATTGTTTTCGTTTGCAGAAGGCTGCAGTGTTGATTTTTGGTAGCGTTTGTTAAAAACCCTATGGAAAGTCCTACATTTTTAGTCGCATGTCATATAACGACGTTCTCTAAAACCCTATGATAAGTTATGCTAGCATTTTTTTAAATGCTACTAAATCCATTTTTTTTGCAGTGAACATAATTACTTCAATTACTAAGTTAATGTTGTAAAGTCAAAATTCCTTCTAACATTTTGGTGCTAGAAGAACGATAAGCCCCTAACAAACCATTCTCATAGATTTCCTTACCTTAAAAAATTCACATCTCCACTTAAAAGAGCACTCTGATTTGGCATAAAATGCTAATAACACTATGCCTCCCTAACTGTGATGGAACATCTCGCTGCCAAAACAAAGGTTTCACCCCCCACCACGTATTCCAAATGGATAATCCTCAAAATATGGCCTCAGATCCAATCATATAACTCTAAACTAACTCATGGACCAAATCAATGAAAGATTATCTGGGTTTTAAAAGATTATGGCTCAATATCCACCTCCTAAACCAAATAACTCTCATTGCTCCATAGCTCACTATCAAAATTCACCAAATGAGAAATCTGCACAGTTGGTGAATAAATAAAACATTCTCTCTATTGGGAATACCGAAGCTAGCATATAGGGCATGGGAAGCAATCCCAAAAAATCCTGATTAATGCCAACATCAGAGTTAAATAACTATATATCAATCCTCGACTGGTTACCAAGCATGGTAAATAGACTACTCAAGAAAATAATGAGGCCATCTCGCTTTTGTGAGGGTGGCTCATCGCAAGTTAGCTTTAAGATGAGCAGATAATGGGGTTGAAAGTCCATATTGAGTAGTTGGTACCACCTCGTCAACAAAATCATATAATATGGAGGGGAGAGGAGGGCTCTTCTTCATTTAATAATGGTATATTTAAGTCAAACTTCCCCAATAAATTCAGGGCCCCACTATTGAAATGTATGATGGAACATCCAACCCGGATGACTTTCTATGCATCTTTGAATATCACATGGATATTCTAAATGTAGGGAAGCTAGCTAGATGCAAATTGGTCTTAGTACACTTGGTTGGGGCAGCATCAAGGTGATTCAGGAGAAATGCATCTTAAGAGATCCATTCGTAGGCATAATTGTCGATGGACTTCTATTGGTAGTTTAATGTGGGAAGAGAAGTCTCCCTAGACTAGAACACCTTATCCTATGCCAAGCAATGTGATAATGATAGCTTGCATATTTTCATTAAATACTTCAATTCGAAGCAATAAGGATCAAGGTTACTAGTGAAAAAGCACTACTCATGGTAGCCTATCCAAGTATAAAAGGAATATCATATTTTAGGATAAAAATGGTAGAAAGCCATGTAAAAGCATGGAGGCTTTCCATGAGAAAGCAAGCATATAAATACTAATGAAAAAAGTTTGAGAGGCAAAAGATATCCCATCTGAGAGAACCGCTCCTATGCAAAATGAACGGAAATAAGAGACAAATGGAGTTCAATTTCATAGCTAAAACTCCCTTGACTCACACTCCAAGGCATATTTGTTTGATGATAGAATGGAGCTAGCTTACAACATCCTTAATAAAGGGAAAAGCAAGAGTGGGATCAAGGAGGTGTATATTGCCAATTTCACAAGGTGAAGGCCTTCATAAAGACAACCATTGTCACAGGCCTATCAACGAATGATTTTGGATGAAATAGTGCCATATCCGCATTCGAAATCATTTTCAGATATCAGATATCTACATCCAGGGATACAGATAGATATTAGATAATTATCTTATCCGCTAACGATTGATAAATCAAGAATTATAAAAAGAAAATATTAGTTTAATATAAATATTTTTCAATCCCATTGCTTATAAAAGTGTTAAAAATTATCAAATATGATGATAATAAATAGTTTTAAGCAGTTAACAAACATTTAGGGCATATAAATAAATCACTAACTTAATAAAACAATAAACGGGTATCTTTCACTGCACTAAAATAAACGTAATTTGAATTATAATTTTGACAAAAACCAGACGAATAATTTTCGAATGCGGATGTCTTGCTATCCACATCTGCATCTTCTTTTTCGGATATCGGATATTTATCCCTTTTTTGGATGCGGATGAGGACGGATTTTGGATTTTTCGGGTATCCATTGACATCCATAGTCATCACTTAAATAATGAGATGAGATATTGATGCAAAAGGGCTCTCTGCTCTAGGCAGTCTTTAACAAAATACTGCAAAAATAAAAATGGAGTTGTCTTAAACCGTACCTCATTTAATTAACTACATGAAATGATTATACAAATATATGCATAACTTCATTGTAGATATGCAAGCACACAACTTGGATTATCATCTAAAATTAACTGCATATAAGGATAATAGATAGCCTGAGCCAGTATAAAAATTCCTATAGTTCTAAAAAAGAACCATGCCATATCATAGGGTTATAAAATATATGACTCAGCTTCTCGACGAAATTGCATTAGACGTAGGGATATCAGACGGCCGAACCAATATTAAAAATCTTGCACATGAATAAAATAATGATTGCAAATAGACGACCAGACTTCTCAATTTAAAATAATAAAAATAGTCTGCACCATAAAAGGAACAAACTATGCCAAGCACATGTCAAAAATGCTATAAACAAGGTTTAAGAAACACGTGACTATACTATGAACTGAATTGAGCACTGCAAATGCTACACCTATAACCAATTATCGAGTTTAAATAAAAGAGGAATCATGTGCAAAAAAGGTGTCAAAAGAAAAAAACAAAGTTCAAATGAAGACACAACTAAAAGATTTGCACAAAGCTCATAAAATAAAAGCAAAATCTTAATTTTTTTGACTTATCTACATGCTTTATTCATTTATATAATATTACAAGTATGTTCCATGCAAAACTAATAACCACTTAGATATTTACACACACCACTAATTTAACCACCCAAAGAATTGATTTTCGACTCAGAAGGTCATGCAGCCAAAATCTTTCTCCTTTCGCGAGAGGGTTGAGCTACAGATGAAGGTCGAGAGTAGATCCGCAAGCTAGTAGGGGAACCTATCACCTCCATAATAAAAATGAAGTATGCCATGGTGCGTTCATAAAAGAAACCCTAGGGTCATAGTGGGCACCAGCAATGGCCTGCAACATTGGGACATAGTCAGGGCGATTGTTTAAAAAGGTTAGTCAAGATCCGACCAACAATGGTGAATAACATCAATCTAAAGGTGCACCCAATATCTTCCATTGTCCACCTAACTTCCTCTTTGTGAAATTCATTGACCAATGATGCCCGAGATGAGCTTGAGAGAGAATATGTAGTTAAACCTGATGATGCAACATGAGGAGATAGTTCAGATGGTTGCGTAAGTGGTTGAGACTCACTAGTAGTAATTTTAACCTCGAGTGCATTTGTGCACTGCATAGCAATACTGCGCATATTTTCCATTTTTTCTAGGAATTGAGCTTTAATCTTCTTAATCTCTTTGGAAAAGGGGCCAAAAATTCATTCGCAGTAATACTATGCATTGACTCTTACAAATCTTGTCATATTCTTCTCATAGGAAGCCCTCAACGCATTAAACTTGGCTTGATAAAATTTACTAAGCCATTTTCCCATATGGTGGCCGCATCATGATCCATGCCAAGTGGAGAGGATGGAGCAATATCTAGCTTAGAAGATGCTTATGGAACTAAAGCCATGGAGTTATTGTCTTCTTATTAAAGCAGCTTTTCCACTTTCAAAGGCAACTCATCTATCGTGTTCTTTAACTTATTGATATCTTCTTTATAAGAGGAAGCATATAGACTCCATGTCCCATAGTGAAAATTTCGATTCTACAATGAGCCTTTTCACCGATCCTAGCTCAGTATGAGATTTCATGGAAGCAATGACATCTTCCTATTCTATTATCTTTCTCTACGATGCCTTAAGGTCAGTCTTTTGCTTCTTAATGCAGTATAGGTGATTTGTCAGCTTAGTCTCAAATTGGTTATGATCATAATCTTAAAATTCCTTAAGCATTTCATCTCTCGTTGCATTGCAATATTCTTAATCTCCTCAACCAACTTATCATTTGACGTTTCTAACTCCTTTATCTTCTCTTGTGCCATCTGTAAATTTGCTCATGCTAGATAATATGGTTGTGCTGCCTAAGATTAGCCTTCCTGGCCACTTTCCACTCATGCGACTGATATTGAAACTTTTTAAGCATCCCTTTCCCCTTTATATCGGCAACGTGCTCTTTTTCCTTTCATTTATCAGTTTTGAGGTCTTTAGTTGTGTCTTCGTATAACTTGAAAAAAGGTAAGCAAGTTTTGAGCTTTTGCAGAAATAGTGCAGGTAATTTGAGGGGCATGAGAAGGGCCACTAAATTCATGGATGACAAAATCATTTAATGATGTTTCCACTATGAAAGTGGGAAAAGCCTAATGTTATCCGGGTTTTTAACCCAACAAGATCCAGCAGAAAACAAAGGAATTCTCTGACATCGGGATGGCTTAGAAAGATAAAGGAAAGGAGTTAACGAGAGCCAAGTCGTATTACCAAGGTAACGGTCAAATTCAACTAAACCAAGAGACCAGCGTTAGTTTATTCCAATCAGTATCCAGATGCAACTAGCCAGTAAATTGTCATCTGAATAGAACAACGGAGAACAAGACTACACGAATGACATCAATGCAAGGCCATAAAAGAACCCCCAAACTTGGAACCTCAGAAACAATCAAAGAGCTTAGCTCGCTAGCAATCCAAATCTATGGATCGCCAGCGATCCATGCTAGCATATCAGTTTGCTGAGAATAATAGGGATAAGAAGTCTTGGAGACATGAGCATGAAAAATTCTAAGTGTATGGATCGCTAGTGATCCATGCACAATAGATCGCTAGTGATCCATATAATGCCATGATTCTTACGACCTAACCTTATGAAGAGATAGAGAAGAACTTAGAAGATACTAAGTCATTAGCTCGTCAGCGATCCAAGTCTATGGGTCACTAGTGATCCATAGATCATGGATCGCTAGCGATCCATGATTTTGGCTCGGATCGCGAGCTAAACCTTCCTAGGTCATTTTATACCTACCTGCGAGCAGTTGACGAAGTGGCCTAGCCAAGAAGCTCTTCGATCCATATAAATACCATCTTACTTGCAACATAAGCTGGATCTTCTCTAAACTAGTTGCTGAACCTTTATTGGAAACATTCTTCACTCTTTATCTCCCTCACAACAATCTCCAAAGGGATTCACTGTGATTCTCCAGTGAATTTTAACTTTGGGGATTCAATCTTCCAAAGAATAATCAAAGCCTTGTAATTAAACACTCCTTGTAATAGCAATTAGTCTATAATAAAACTATAAAGTGGATGTAGGCTTCATTAATGGCCGAATCACTATAATAATTCTCTGTCTTCTTTTTTTTTACTGTTCTTTTACTATACATGTTATCTATGATATTACTCTGTCACAACATGGCTGGTGCTTTCAAAATCAAACTAGGACGTTGATCCATTTTTTGGGTTAACATTTTGGTGCTTTCTCCGAGAACTCTAACTTGGGATCTAGATCTAGCTATCTACTTTGGATCCCATGGGTTCAGAAATTAGATCCACAATCTTTGCTTGAAGAATCTATTGTTTGGAATCGATAGACCTTGGAAGAAGAAGAACTGGCTCTGGAAGATCCATATGGGTTGTAGGCGCTGGGGAAGATGTTAATGCCCAACAACCCAAAGTAAATGGCGCTAACTTAAGGAATCAGGCGCCAACATCCTCCAGTCCGCATGAAGTTGTCACCAGGGATGAGCTGAATAAGATGGTTGATGAGATCAACCAAAAAATAAAAGGTAGCCAAAAGGCTCCGATGGATAAGATTAACGCTCTTTTAACCATACGGTCTAATCCCATCCCAAGGACTATGTCTGAGCATGTGGCTGCTATAGAACAAGATAATTCCTCCGTTTTTGGTCTGCATTAAAGAAACAGAAAGCAGCCACAAAGAAGGGTGACCATAGGACTTAACATGGTGGAAAATGCAAGTACTCTATTCGCCACAAGGCAACCTATTCTGAATTTGAATCAAGGGCCAAAGACCCTGGTAGAATACATAGCTATGGACCCTTCCAAATCAGAGGACGGAGAACGAGATGACAAATTGGTAGAAAATGCCAATGCATTTGATAATGCGAAGAATACCTAAGCTTCTCCAGTTAAACCAACCGCAAGCCAATGGGAATCTGTAGAGCGGCTCTCCCAAAAACAGAAGAGCCTAGGTCTTAGCCCCCACACCAAGACCATTTGCAAAGCCAAACACTTGGCGTAGTGACTGATTGTTACCCTTATGACTACCAGACATTAGAGGCATATATAGCTGATATGGTTGAATGATTAATAATGGAAGGTAAAATAGAGGAGATGATGAATGAGGATCTACGCCAAGTCGGAATCCCTTCACCGATGAAATCTTGAATGATAGATATCCAGAGAAATTCACAATGCCAACTATTCCAACTTATGATGGGACAAAATACTCAAAACCTCACCTGTACAAATACAGTTGGTATATGGACAGAGTAAACGTCTTCGAAGCTGTTCGATGTAGATGCTTTCCTATCTTTCTCAAAAGAGTCACATCAATGTGGTTCACTAGGCTTCGACCAAGATCTATCTCAACTTTTGAACAACTGACGACAAGGCTCCTTGATCAGTTCAGACTCCATACTGCACAACCAAAAGACGTCATGTCCCTATCCGGATTGTTCCAAGGGCATAACGAATCATTGAAATCTTTCGTGAATAGGTTTAACACCGCAGTGACGGCAGTAAGCAACCCCAATAAGGACATGGTTTTTATGGCGCTGCTCCGTGCAATCCACACGGAAACTGAATTTGGAAAGTGGATTAAGATGAAGCAACCTACCATGAGGAAAGATTTCAAACATAAAGCAAGTCAATACCTAAGGTCGGAGGAAGCATAGGAAATGGAAAGGAAGTCTACTAGTGTGCAATCGATGAATGTTGGGAAAAGCGATGTAGTAATGAACAAAAATGCGCACACTTCTCAGATCGTGGAAGGAATCGCTGGGAAAGATGGAAATGCAAAGAGAAAAATTCAAAAATCCAATAAGAAAAATGGTAACGACAACAATAAAAAGCACACAGGGTTTAGGCCCAAAGACTACACTTCCCTAAACGATACATTAGAAAACATTTTTATTACGAGTCAAGGGACCGAGGAATACAAAAAGCCCCCCAAAAAAGAAGCAACTGAGCAATAAAACCGCTCAAGGAAATTCTACTGCTTCTTTGAGACACACGGCCACAATACAAGCGAATGCCGCCACCTAAAGAATCTCATTGAGGAACTGATCTAGAATAACAAACTCGAGCGGTATATAAGACAACCACAAAACCTTGATCAATCTGCAACTCCTCAGCATCCTAGAGACCGAAGGAATCAAGCTGGAACCAGTGATAAAGGTTCAAAATGAACCAAACAGAGGCTTATTATTAGAACGATATCTGGAGGACCACATCCCGTGCAAAGAAGTTAGGGAGAAATGGAGCGATATGCGAGTTCATTTAAGCATGCTCCAAAGGAATCGTGTTTAGCTATAGAAGAAGAAATTCCGGCCAAACTACAAAGGGTTTTGAATGACGACATAGTGTTTCAAAATTAGGATAAAAAGGATCGAAGCTCCAACTCTTAATCTAATGGTGGTGACGGTAGGAATTAGCCCTATAGTAGTTCAGCGGGTATTGCTTGATAGTGGCAGCTCCATTAACATACTCTTCAAACATACTTTCGATCAAATGAAGATCGACTTGAAAAGCATATTCGCATGCCAAACAAAGATTCTAGGGTTTACTGATGAACCCAAATAACCGGTAGGAACAATTGACCTACTTGTGGAGCTTGGAGAGGGTGAGCAAAGGGTCACACTCATTTAGATTTTTGTGATCGTGGATGAAATGTCAGCATACAACGCCTTCTTAGGATGTCCTACATTAGCCATCTTCAGGACAGAATTGTCCCAATGGTTCCTTACAATGAAGTTCCTAACGGAGCATGAAGTCGGAATTGTGAAACGAAACCAAAGCGCCACCTGGGAATGCTATATCGCAGAATTGCATGAGTTAAGAAGAAAGGAAAAAGGAAAGGATGTGAGGAAAACCTGCTACATCTTTGAACCCTCTGAATAGAAACTACAGAGCAGCCCCTGGCTTAGTTACTATAGCCGATTTGACAAGGCTTTGAACTGTAGAAAGAAGAGCTCAGGGGTGGATCGGGCAGCACCGGCAGAATTGACGGTGTCTGTTCCAGTCTGTATGGATGAACCAACACGGGTCCTGAAAATTAGACCGCACCTGGGAAAAAGGATGCGGTCAGAACTATCTAAATTCTTTCGTGCCGAATGTATTTGCTTGGACGCACTCCGATATGTGTAGGGTATCTCCCGAAATTAACTATCACACGCTCAATATTGACCCCAAATTCACACCAATAAGAAAAAAGGGCGCAGTGTAACAACCCGTATATTTGGACCATTTAAATTGACAATAATCCACACATGTCAACTTAAATAATACAAAACACGAATCATTATGGGATTATAAATACATAAATGTAAATGAGAATCAATACAATATCACAGACACAGAACAGTCACAGAATAATGCAGCCGAAAATACATCATCATAATAGCAGTTCACGAAGCCACTACATGAATTATAACAATGTCACAACATAAGGTGACTGAAAGGAAATACATAAATGCCCAACAGGCCAGCACATCAATACGGGAATAGAAATAGACAGATAGAGATAAATGCTAAGTCTTCAGCATCTTCAACCAACCTTGATCAGCAACTGGATAGCTTCAGACTTACCCGAGCATATACAAAAGAGAAACACTCGAGTCAGGACTCAAAATCTTATGCAAGATAATCAATTGCAGGGAATAAAGTCCATAACTCAAAGATGAATAAAATAACATCTCTATGGGTCTGATAAACTATTTATATATACAATAGAATACGATAGGTAGATAATGTCTAATCAGTAAAGTACGATATTAAAATAACGTTAAGGCGTTACCATAATTCCCCTTAACACATTTTATAATGCCATAGCCTATATAGGACCGTAAACCACACCGTAAACTAGTGGTTATCAGAGGGTACCCCATAGGTATAACATAAAACAAAACGTAGTGGTCACGAATAGGATAATCAGTATGACAAGGTACATGAGGCGATACCAACTAGGATACTAGTAGTTGCTTGATCCGGACTGATGTTGAGCATAACCAGAAGCTACCTCAACACCGTGAAATAACACTCCCAAATCAAGGGGTGCACCCAAATCCAATCACAAAAGTAATAGACATGGTATCGAAGAAGTGTGTCCGCTAGAGGTGGCGAACCTCAATGGCCCGGCGCGGCTCCTGTTTTAGTCATGTCAGGGGTCATCCAATATCATTCTCTTTCTTCAGTCAACGCGTTCACCAAACCATCCACTTCATTCTACATCAACACTCCGCGTATAATAGTTATTAAAGTGGCTTTCGGTATCGATAGAGAGTATGTCCATATCCGATCCTGGTCTCTTTAATAACTACGTATTTATTACCCGATGGTCGGTTAAATTTACGTTTAAACAAATCAAAGTCCAAAAGTCAAGGTGCAAATTTGACTTCCAAAATTTGACATTTCACGATCCAATTTATTTCAGATATTTAAAACATATTTCCAAATGAAATTTTTAGTTCAAACATTTGAGTTAACAATAAAATTAAGCATTCAAGTTCAATTTAATAAGATCAAAATTTCGCTTATTAAATTTAGTTCATAATCAATAAATTCAACTTAATGGTCAATTTAGTTCGAATCATTAAATCAAATTCTATTCATTTCAATTCATATTTACATTCACTGTTATCATAATTTCGATTAAATCAATTTCATTAACTAAATTCCTTTTTATCAAAACTTCATTTGATTTATTTACCAATTTAATTAATTTTTTTTTGTTAAGAAATCCGTTTCCATTTATTTGGTTCAATGATCTACAGATCACAAATAAGTTATTTCCGAGTTACAAATCAACTCAATCCATATTCCGTTTACAATGTCCGGATTTGATTAATTCATTAAATTTAAAATCATTTAAATTTAAATTATCACTAAACTAATCCATAAAACTTTAGTTAGTTTTGTATTCCACTTAAGTCAAATTTTTCTTAATCTCAAATTAAATTTATAACAAGTTTCAAATATATTTAATTAAAACCGAGTTTAAATCTAAATCTAACAAATCTAATAAATTTTGAAATTATTAAATTCTAGCACTTACTTGTTTCTAAATCTCATTTCAATTAAATTTTCCAATTAATTTTATTCAATTAAATAGGTTTATTAATCCGTTCAATTAAATCCTTTAACTTATTTCAATTTAATCCATTAATTTATTTCAATTAAATCCATTAAGTTCGTTACTTAATTTCCAAACAAATTGTTAAGTTCATTCCTTAATTTAAAATATATTTCAATTTCAAAAATGATTTTTGTTGACCAATCGGGTTTCTTATTTTTACTATCCAAGGCCAAGTTATTTTAATTGGGTATTTATCATTTCAACCCAATATCATTCAATATAAAATAAAGCATAGCAAAGGGAACTTGTAGTGTGATAACTGGGATGGTGTCAAAGTAAATAAACAAGCAATAGCAACCATACATAACAATTCATCAATTTATTAAATAATCCCGAAATAATCGTATTAATTTACATTGTTATTTATGCAAATTAATATAATTATTCCTAGAATCCACACTATCATTTCATTGCAGATTAAAGATTTTTACATTATGGTTTTCACTTGGTATCTATTATCAAATTAATACCTCAATCATACATTCAATGGTTCAAAGTGAGGTTAACGCTTTTTCCACGTATCGATTTATTTAACATTTAAAGGGGTCAAGTTCAACATATATAATCCATTTTAAATTGTTAACCATCCTATATCAAATTAAATTTCATATTAATTATCGCTTATATTAACAACCAAATTCAACAATTTTAACAATCAACAATTTAATATCCAAATTAATATTAACAACAATTATCTCTTGATTATCATCGCATAATAGATTGAGTCGTGAATGAAATATTCACCTTGCGTGGTTAGAGAAGATGACGAATCACGAAGACGAATAGATGAGATAGATCCTAACAAGCACGACGCAAAACGAACACAAACTGCAATCAAACAAATAATTAATCAACAATTTGTTTATTGCAACATATATCAATTGAATATATATATATATATATATATATATATATATATTTAAACCATACCAACAACGAAGCAAGATAGGTTCGACAAGCTGAATGGAAGCCTAAGTCTCTGAAGCAGTAGCTGAAACAAACACAGTAAAACACTGTATGTGAGCAATCATAAATTCAAAAGCATATACTGCTTCATAATACAACAATTCCATATATATTTATATATATCAAATGCTGGAATACAGCTGCGACCAAGGCGAGGCACATAAATGACGGTGGAGCGGGGACGTCGCGGTGGTTGGAGAAGGCGGTTGCGGGCTGGGGTTCGGCTGGCGGGTTCAGGTGGTCGGCGGGTTCGGGTGGTCTGGGGTTCGGCTGGTCCTGGGTTGGAGTGGTCGGCCGGTTCGGGCAGTGGGTGTGGACGCGGGCGAACTGGGTGGGCGGATGGTGGCAGCGAATGCGGGTTGGAGCAGTAGAGTGGGGGGGGGGGGTCGTTGGCGGTGCGGGCTGTGTCAGTGGGACGCGGGGGAGGCGGACTGTGGGCGACGTGGGACGCGGGGGCGGGCTGTGGGTGGTGGGATGCGGGGGCGGGCTGTGGGCAGTGGGACGCGGCGAGGCGGAGCAGGTGGCGTGGCGGAGGCGGGCGAAGTGGCAGTGGCGGAGATGGGCGATGCGGAGCAGGGGTCGGCGTGGGTAGTGGGCAGTGGAGGCGGTCGTTGTGGCGGGCGGGGGAGCGGACTTGCATGGAGGAGTTTAGGCAAGCAGTGCATGGGTTTCGTGAGTTTCATACTAGAAGGGGAGACACAAAACAAACAAAAAAAATATATAAAGAGAATGATGAAGGAGGGAGAAGAACACGTACTAGAGAAGTGAGCAATTAATGAACTGAGTAATTAAAGAAAGCAGAGGGTAGCAGATATATACAGAGAAGTGTGGAGTCCCAAGGTCAAGGCAATGATGTTCTTGGTAAACGAGATGGCTATTGGCTTTCCAAGACAGCTGAATAGTCAAAGACTCCAAGAATTCTGAGCGTTGGGGACAGTTGGGTACCGGTTCGGGCTGCGTAACGGACCAGTTTGTACTTCGTTAAAAAATTATAATTCGCAACGCTGAACTTCGATTGACACAAATAAATATACCGTTTTGATCAGCGCGATGAGGCGGACACAATGGTATGAAGATACTGATGGTTTGGCATTGTTTGCAAAGTGGTTAATCTTATTGAACCATTTGCTCGAGAGAACAATTTAACTAGCAATTAAAAGCGAAATTTGACGAAACGAAATGCGCCGTCATGATCAAAATATTTTTCTTATGCAACATTGTGAAAAATATTTGAGTTCGGCCGATAAAAAATTCACACATAGAATTTAAACTAATATGTAAATGTGACGAACGAAATTTACTTCAATATTTTTCAACGAAATTTGGCGTACGCCTATGTCTATCTAGACGCATTCCAAATGTGAAGTTTGAATAGCAACGGAATTAGTTTGTGAAAATTCGAATTTCTACACTAATATACGATTTTAAAAATTTTAAACTGGGTCTGAATTTTAAGGTCGTTACATTCTCCCCCACTCAAAACTTTTCGTCCTCGAAAAGGAACGATGTAATGAGTAAAAGAATAGATAGAAGAGACACGATGGATATATAATAGATTATGGAACAGACTATAAAACATAGAATAGAGTTTACCTTCAACAAACAATTCTGGATTAGAATCCCGAATACTCTCCTCAGTTTCCCAATTACAATCACGATCATCGGGACTCCATTGGACTTTGACTAGGCTGATGGATTTTCTTCTAAGCTGCTTCATATCCTTATCAACAACACGAAGTGGTCTCCTCTCTATAGTCAAATCCGGCTCAATACCAACCTAATCTAACTGAGCAAAAGGAATGGTCATGGATGGATCGCGCACAACCTTCCGAAGATGTGAAACATGGAATACATTGTGCACGCCCTCAAATTTCTCCGGCGGTGCAACTCTGTAGGCTAGTGTACCAATTCTCTCAGTGATAGTGAATGGTCCTACAAATCTAGGAGAGAGCTTCCCTCTTCGATCAAATCGAATAACATTCTTCAAATGTGATACCTTAAGAAATACCTCATCCCCAACCTGGAATTTTAAATCTCTTCCATGCCTATCTGCATAGCTCTTCTGCCTATCCTGTGCGGTCTTCATCTTCCTTCTGATCTCATTAACCTTCTCGGATGCTTCCATAATCATATCTGGGCCAAGAATTAATCGATCACCGGGCTCAATCCAACAAGCTGGCGATTTGAATGGCCGTCCATATAAAGCTTCGAACGGTGCCATATCGATACTTGCCTGATTATAAAGATAGTTAAATTTCAATTCAATTTTACTTATTTAAATTGAAATTTCTGATTTACCTGATAACTGTTATTATAAGTGAATTCAACCAAATGGAGATGGTCTTCCCAAGATCCACCGAAATCAATAATGCAAGCTCGGAGCAGATCTTCCAAAATATGATTCACCCTCTCAGTTTGGCCATCTGTTTGAGGATGATAAGCTGTGCTCAGATTCAGTTTAGTGCCCAAGACGTCCTGAAATGCCTTCCAGAATTTACTAGTGAATAAAGGATCTCTATCGCATACAATGCTAGATGGAACTCCATGAAGTCTAACAATCTCTCTCATATAAATCTCGGCCAAACTTGAAGCAGTACGAGTGGTCTTAACAGGAATAAAGTGAGCATATTTGGTCAGCCTATCAACAATCACCCATATACTCTCGTTACCTTTTCTGGTCCTCGGTAAGCCATCAACGAAGTCCATAGAAATCTGATCACATTTCCAACACGGAATCTCTAGGGGTTGAAGTAATCATGCCGTCTTCCGGTGATCGGCCTTGACTTGCTGGCAAGTGGTGCATCTACTGACATATATAGAGATATCTCTCTTCATCCCACTCCACCAATATAAACGCTTCATATTTCGATACATCTTGGTGACACCAGGATGAAATGAAAGTGATGACTAATGGTTCTCTCTAAGCACTTCTTGTCTCAATCCATCAACATTAGGAACACAAATACGGTTGTCAATCCTCAAAACTCCATTACTATCTATCTGTGCTCCCATTTTACTGTCAGCATTTCCAACTCTACCAAGAACTAACTCCTTTATGCGATAGAGCAAGGTGTCCTCGTATTGCTTAGCTTTGATGCGATCCATAAGAGATGGGGAGATAACAAGCTGAAATAGCATGCCTTTTACAAGATTACAACATGACAATGCTTTGCTACGGCTCAAAGCATCAGCTACAACATTTTCTTTCCCCAGAGTATAGTTTATGTCGAGATCATATGCAGCTAAGAATTCGAGCCATCGGACTTGTCTCTGGTTCAAATCCTTCTGGGAAAAAATATACCTCAAGGACTTATGATCAATGAATAATTCAAATTTTGTTCCCAAAAGATGATGCCTCCATAGTTTCAAAGCAAATACACTTGCAAGAAGCTCTAGATCATGAGTTGCATAGTTTACTTCATGGGTCTTCAACTGACGACCAGCATAAGCAACAACCTTCCATTTTGCATCAAGATAGCGCCTAAACCTTCTCGACAAGCATTGGTATAGACAGTTAATCCTTCACTCCCGTCAATTACCGTAATAACTGGGGCTGAAGTTAACTTACGTTTCAACTCATTAAAAGCTGATTCACACTTATCACTCCAAATAAACTTGACATCCTTTCAAGTTAAAGCAGTAAGTGGGGCAGAAATCCGGGCAAAGCGCTCAATAAATCTGCGATAATAACCGGCCAAGCCCAAGAAGCTACGAATCTATGTAGGAGTTTTGGGAGTCTCCCAATCCTGATGATAAATTTCCAAATTATAAAGGAATAAGATGGATCGAATAGAAATAACGAATAGGATAGAACTTACATTGATTACGGCAATCTTAGCTGGATCGACCGAAATCCCATTTTCAGAAACAATATGGCCAAGGAATCGTACTTCGTCTCGCCAGAAGTGGCATTTTGAGAACTTGGCTTTAAGATGATGATTTCGGAGAGTTTCCAGAACATAAGCAAGATGTGTCTCATGCTCTTTCTCATCTTTGGAGAAGACAAGAATATCATCAATGAAGACAAGAACAAACTTGTTAAGGACATCACAAAAAACTCGATTCATCCAGTCGACGAAATAAACAGGGGCGTTGGTCAAGCCGAATGGCATAACCAACCATTCATAGAATCCGTTCTTGGTACGGAAAGCTGTCTTATGAATACTATCTTCGGCTACTCTGAGTTGGTGGAACCCAGTGGCTAGATCAAGTTGTAAGGAGACTTTAGCTTCATGGAGCTGATCGAATAAGTCATTTATGCGAGGCATCGGATAGCGATTTTTGAGAGTGCGTTTGTTTAGTTCTCTGAAATCAACACACATGCAAAGAGATCCATCTGATTTGGTGACAAATACGACTGCGGCGCCCTATTCAGAACAACTTCTCCTAATCAAACCCTTAGCAAGAAGATCATCAATTTGAGTTTTTAGTTCAACCTTTTCCTTAGGAGCCATCCTTCTGTGAGGGAGAACTACGGGAGTAGCTCCAGGAATAAGGTCAATGCGGAAATCGATCTCCCGTTTAGGCGGTAGAGAGTTGAACTCTCCAAATACATCGGGAAATTTTTGAACAATAGGAGTGGTACTAAGATCATTCGGGTGAGCATCAAGAGAGAATATGAAGCTTCCGGCATATTTCTGAGGTGATTTGCATTCAATGACAAGCGGTAGGCCCTTGTCATTGACTAGAGAAACAGAATGAACTTTGCAAGAAATAACAGCATCGAATTTTCTTAACCAATCAACACCAAATAAGATGTCAAATGCTACGAAGCCAAGCACATAAAAATCCCAAGTGAATCGATATCTTCGATACAAAAGCACAACCTCTTTGCAAATTCTACTGAGGTTGGCAAGTCCTCCAATAGGGTTGGAGACACATAAGGAAGTAGTAGCAAGAGTAGGTTCTAATTTGAGCTTATTACAAAGATCAATAGATATGAAGCTATGAGAAGCACCAGTATCGAATAATACCCTAAGAGGTAAATCATGTAATGAAAAAGTACTTCGTAAGGTACCTCGGTCATCCTGAGCAGGTGGTGGAGGTGGTGCAGGAGTGGTGATAGCAAATACTCCAGATGGTGTGCCTCTCTTCCTCAATGGGCAGTCTTTCTTGAAGTGACCAGGCTGGAGGCAGGCATGGCACAAATCACTCCTCATTTGAGAAGGTGGTGGAATAACAGCTCCGGTAGATGGACATCTATTGGCATAATGACCCTTCTTATCGCATTTGAAGCAAGTGATTTTAGCAAGGTCGATTGGGCTTTTCTGGGAATATCCTAATCCTGTAGTCTTTTGCCAAGTTTTCTTTTGTTGATCAAAGTTCATCTTCCTCTTTCCGAGCTGGCTAGAAGAGGAATGCGTAGGAGTGGCCTTGGCAGTGGGTCCCCTTGGCTTTGCCTCATATCTAAAAGCATAATCAACAAGCTCTGTGAAGGTGCAGTGAGTGTGGCCAATAAGCAAGTCATAATACTCTGGTCTAGCTCCCAAAATGAACTTCTCGTTCTTTAGAAGTGGTGTATCGATCAAGCCAGGTCCGAACTTTGAGAGTTCGTTGAATTTCCTCTCATACTCAGAAAAAGTCATACTTCCTTGCTTAAGATCCATAAAAGCTCTATAAAGTTGGGTTTTCCCAGCACCTGGCATCCATTGTGCCGAGAAAGTATCCCTAATCAAAAGATAGACTAGATGAATAACATTCCAAAGATTGAAAGAAGAATTTAGACTATGAAATCCAAACAAATTTATACCTAAATTGGGCCCAAGTGATGGTGTTTTCTTTGATACGAGAAGTAACGGATTCCCACCAATCTTGTGCGGCATCCTGAAGTTGCCAAGTAGCAAGCTGACGCTTCTGAGCATCAGTGATTTCCAATCCATAAAATATATTCTCTAAGCCTTTGAGCCATTGCTGAGCCTCGATAATGCCCTCGGATTCGGAAAACTTAATACCCCCTAGCTGTGTATACTCCTTACTAAGAGTGGTGAATTTGACTGGAGCTGGTGCGGCAGGTGCGGCCCAGGCAGGACCGTTGCCTCTTCCTCCCCTATTGTTTCTTCCAGCACTCATCCTGAAATATCGAAAGGGATTTAGAACCAAGGATAGAAAAATCATAGAGCTTTAAGAAAAATCTAATTAATGAATCAAAAGAGGTTTGAATTAGAAGGATCTGGATATCGAATCGATTCTCCTCATTCTAGGGTATTGATACCCTATCCCTAATGAGTTTATATAACCCCAAACTAAGGTTTTTGGGGAAACCAAAGCTTTGATACCAACTGTAGTAACCCGTATATTTGAACCATTTAAATTGTCAATAATCCACACATGTCAACTTAAATAATACAAAACACGAATCATTATGGGATTATAAATACATAAATGTAAATGAGAATCAATACAACATCACAGACACAGAACAGTCACAAAATAATGCAGCGGAAAATACATCGTCATAATAGCAGTTCATGAAGCTACTACATGAAGTACAACAATGTCATAACATAAGGTGACTGAAAGGAAATACATAAATGCCCAACAGGCTAGCACATCGATACGGGAATAGAAATAGACAGATAGAGATAAATGCTAAGTCTTCAGCATCTTCAACCAACCTTGATCAGCAACTGGATAGCTTCAGACTGACCCTAGCGTATACAAAAGAGAAACACTCGAGTCAGGACTCAAAATCTTATGCAAGATAATCAATTGCAGGGAATAAAGTCCATAACTCAAAAATGAATAAAATAACATCTCTAAGGGTCCAATAAACTATCTATATATACAATAGAATACGATAGGTAGATAATGTCTAATCAGTAAAGTACGATATTAAAAAATAGCGTTAAGGCGTTACCATAATTCCCCTTAACACATTTTATAATGCCATAGCCTATACAGCACCGTAAACCCCACCGTAAACTAGTGGTTATCAGAGGGTACCCCATAGGTATAACATAAAACAAAACGTAGTGGTCGCGAATAGGATAATCAGCATGACAAGGTACATGAGGCGATACCAACTAGGATACTAGTAGTTGCGTGATCCGGACTGATGTTGAGCATAGCCAGCAGCTACCTCAACACCGTGAAACGACACTCCCAAATCAAGGGGTGCACCCAAATCGAATCACAAAAGTAATAGATATGGTATCGAAGAAGTGTGTCCGCTAGAGGTGGCGAACCTCAATGGCCTGGCGTGGCTCCTGTTTTAGTCATGTCAGGGGTCATCCAATATCGTTCTCTTTCTTCAGTCAACGCGTTCACCAAACCATCCACTTCATTCTGGATCAACACTCCGTGTATAGTAGTTATTAAAGTGGCTTTCGGTATCGACAGAGAGTATGTCCATATCCGATCCCGGTCTCTTTAATAACTACGTATTTATTACCCAATGGTCGGTTAAATTTACGTTTAAACAAATCAAAGTCCAAAAGTCAAGGTGCAAATTTGACTTCCAAAATTTGACATTTCACGATTCAATTTATTTCAGATATTTAAAACATATTTCCAAATGAAATTTTTAGTTCAAACATTTGAGTTAACAGTAAATTTAAGCATTCAAGTTCAATTTAATAAGATTTAAATTTCGCTTATTAAATTTAGTTCATAATCAATGAATTCAACTTAATGGTCAATTTAGTTCGAATCATTAAATCAAACTCTATTCATTTCAATTCATATTTACATTCACTGTTATCATAATTTCGATTAAATCAATTTCGATTAAATCAATTTCATTAACTAAATTCCTTTTTATCAAAACTTCATTTGATTTATTTACCAATTTAATTTAATTTCTTTTTTCAAGAAATCTGTTTCCATTTATTTGGTTCAATGATCTACACATCACAAATGAGTTATTTCCGAGTTACAAATCAACTCAATCCATATTCCGTTTACAATGTCCGAATTTGATTAATTCATTAAATTTAAAATCATTTAAATTTAAATTATCACCAAACTAATCCATAAAACTTTAGTTAGTTTTGTATTCCACTTAAGTCAAATTTTTCTTAATCTCAAATTAAATTTATAACAAGTTTCAAATCTATTTAATTAAAACCGAGTTTAAATCTAAATCTAACAAATCCAATAAATTTTGAAATTATTAAATTCTAGCACTTACTTGTTTCTAAATCTCATTTCAATTAAATTTTCCAATTAATTTATTCAATTAAATAGGTTTATTAATCCGTTCAATTAAATCCTTTAATTTATTTCAATTTAATCCATTAATTTATTTCAATTAAATCCATTAAGTTCGTTACTTAATTTCCAAACAAATTGTTAAGTTCATTCCTTAATTTAAAATATATTTCTTTCAAAAATGATTTTTGTTGACCAATCGGGTTTCTTATTTTCAATTATCTATCCTAGGCCAAGTTATTTTAATTGGGTATTTATTATTTCAACCCAATATCATTCAATATAAAATAAAGCATAGCAAAAGGAACTTGTAGTGTGATAACTGGGATGGTGTCAAAGTAAATAAACAAGCAATAGCAATCATACATAACAATTCATTAATTTATTAAATAATCCCGAAATAATCGTATTAAGTTACATTTGTTATTTATGCAAATTAATATAATTATTCCTAGAATCCACACTATCATTGCATTGCAGATTAAAGATTTTTACATTATGGTTTTCACTTGGTACCTATTATCAAATTACTACCTCAATCATACATTCAATGGTTCAAAGTGAGGTTAACGCTTTTTCCACGTGTCGATTTATTTAACATTTAAAGGGGTCAAGTTCAACATATATAATCCATTTTAAATTGTTAACTATCCTATATCAAATTAAATTTCATATTGATTATCGCTTATATTAACAACCAAATTCAACAATTTTAACAATCAACAATTTAATATCCAAATTGATATTAACAACAATTATCACTTGATTATCATCGCATAATAGATTGAGTCGTGAATGAAATATTCACCTTGCATGGTTAGAGAAGATGACGAAGCACGAAGACGAATAGATGATATAGACCCTAACAAGCACGACGCCAAACGAACACAAACTGCAATCAAACAAATAATTAATCAACAATTTGTTTATTGCAACATATATCAATTGAATATATATATTTAAACCATACCAACAACGAAGCAAGATAGATTCGACAAGCTGAATGGAAGCCTAAGTCTCCGAAGCAGTAGCTGAAACAAACACAGTAAAACACTGTATGTTAGCAATCAGAAATTCAAATGCATATACTGCTTCATAATACAACAGTTCCATATATATTTATATATATATCAAATGCTGGAATACAGCTGCGACCAAGGCGAGGAACATAAATGACGGTGGAGCAGGGGCGTCGCGGTGGTCGGAGAAGGTGGTTGCGGGCTGGGGTTCGGCTGGCGGGTTCAGGTGGTCGGCGGGTTCGGGTGGTCTGGGGTTCGGCTGGCGGGTTCAGGTGGTCGGCGGGTTCGGGTGGTCTGGGGTTCGGTTGGCATGGGTTGGAGTGGTCGGCGGGTTCGGGCAGTGGGTGTGGACGCGGGCGAACTGGGTGGGCGGATGGTGGCAGCGAATGCGGGTTGGAGCAGTGGAGTGGGGGGGGGGGGTCGTTGGCGGTGCGGGGTGTGTCAGTGGACGTGGGGGAGGCGGACTGTGGGCGACGTGGGACGCGGGGGCGGGCTGTGGGTGGTGGGACGCGGGGACGGGCTGTGGGCAGTGGGACGTGGGGAGGCGAAGCAGGTGGCGTGGCGGAGGCGGGTGAAGTGGCGTGGCGGAGGCGGGCGAAGTGGCAGTGGCAGAGGTGGGCGATGCAGAACAGGGGTCGACGTGGGTAGTGGGAAGTGGAGGCAGTCGCTGTAGCGGGCAGGGGGAGCGGACGTGCATGGAGGAGTTTAGGCAAGCAGTGCATGGGTTTCATGAGTTTCATACTAGAGGGGGAGACACAAAACAAACAAAAAATATATATAAAGAGAATGATGAAGGAGGGAGAAGAACACGTACCAAAGAAGTGAGCAATTAATGAACTGAGTAATTAAAGAAAGCAGAGGGTAGCAGATATATACAGAGAAGTGTGGAGTCCCAAGGTCAAGGCAATGATGTTCTTGGTAAACGTGATGGCTATTGGCTTTCCAAGACAGCTGAATAGTCAAAAACTCCTAGAATTCTGAGTGTTGGGGACAGTTGGGTACCGGTTCGGGCTGCGTAACAGACCAGTTTGTACTGCGTTAAACAATTATAATTCGCAACGCCAAACTCCGATTGACACAAATAAATATACCGTTTTGATCTGCGCGACGAGGCAGACACAATGGTATGAAGATACTAATGGTTTGGCATTTTTTGCGAAGTGGTTAATCTTATTGAACCATTTGCTCGAGCGAACAATTTAACTAGCAATTAAAAGAGAAATTTGACGAAACGAAATGCGCCGTCATGATCAGAATATTTTTCTTATGCAACATTGTGAAAAATATTTGAGTTAGGCCGATAGAAAATTCACACATAGAATTTAAACTAATATGTAAATGTGACGAACGAAATTTACTTCAATATTTTTCAACGAAATTTGGGGTACGCCTATGTCTATCTAGATGCACTCCAAATGTGAAGTTTGAATAGCAGCGGAATTCGTTTGTGAAAATTCGAATTTCTACACTAATATACGATTTTAAAATTTTTAAACTGGGTCTGAATTTTAGGTTCGTTACACGCAGCTTGGGCCCTGAGCGGTCCAAGGCACTAAAAGAGGAGGTAGATAAACTGATGCCAAACGGCTTCATCCAATACGAAACTTACCTTGAATGGGTACTAAACCTAGCTTTAGTCAAGAAGTCTAATGGAAAATAGCGAAATTGTGTTGACTTCTTGGATCTAAATAAAGCTTGCCCGAAAGATAGCTTCCCACTCCACAGAATTGATCAGCGAGTGGATGGAACTGCGGAGCATGAATTAATCTCATTTATGGATACATACTCGGATTACAACCAGATCCTGATGCATGAGACAAATCAAGAAAACACCAGCTTCGTCACCGATATGGGACTGTATTGCTACAAAGTAATGCCATTCGGTTTAAAAAACGCCGAGGCAACATACCAAAGGATAGTGTCAAACCGGAAAGACCATGGAAGTTTATGTGGATGACATGTTGGTCAAATCTCGAGTAGCAGCTTACCATCTGGAAAACCTCACTGAAATGTTTGAAATACTATGAAAGTATGGAATGAATCTCAATCGACTCAAATGTCACTTCAGAGCAGCCTTTGGGGAAATTTTCAGGGTTCATAGTAACTGCTCAAGGTATCGAAGCAAATCCAGAACAAATAACAGCGTTACGAGAAGTTCAAGCCTCGATAAATAAGAAGAAACTTCAAAGCCTTCAAAGCTTGAATTGAAAAGTTGTAGCACTTAGCCAATTTATCTCAAAAGCTACCAATAAATGCATACCGTTCTTCGATGCACTGAAGAAGGGAAAGAAAAACTTTGAATGGAGCAAAGCTTGTTAAATGGCTTTCGAAGAACTTCTATGACAAATGGAAGTTCCACCAATCTTATCAAAGCCGGTGGATGAAGAAGATCTATTCATTTACTTAGTAGTCTCACCGTATGCACTGAGCACAGCTCTCGTGCGAGAGGAAGCGAAAATCCAACGACCTGCGTATCACATTAGCAAGCGGTTCACCGGAGCTGAGAAAATTACCAAAACTAGAAAAGCTAGCGTATTGCCTCTTGATTGCATCCTGGAAGTTGCGGCTATACTTTCAGGCATACCCATTCAAAGTATCAACCGACCAACCCTTGAAACAAGTGTTGTACCGACCCGAAACTTCTGGATGGCTCCTTAAATGGAATATAGAGCTAAGTCAATATGATATTGCATACCATCCTAGGAAAGCTATCAATGGGCAAGCATTAGCAGACTTCATCATCGAGTTTACCATAAGGGACGATGAAGAAGAAGTGCTGTTTGAGGTGGAGACTTAATGAAAACTCTTTATAGATTGTGCATCTAACAATCTCCGTTCAGGGGTAGGAGTTGTACTTGAAACCCCTAAAGGGATAGCCATATGTGACGCCCTGTGCTTGGAATTCCCTACGATGAGTAATGAAGCGGAGTATGAGGCGCTTATAGCAGGACTAAAGATGGTGAAAGAACTTAAGATAAAATTCATTCACATCTACAGTGACTCCCAGTTGGTCGTCTATCAAGTAAAAGGCTAGTATCAGGCACGTGGTGAGAATCTTGCCTCGGACCTATCCAAAGTATAGGAACTACTAAGTGGCGTCGAGCACTACACCATAACTCACATCCCATGGGAGAAAAACACTAAGGCAGATTATTTGGCTAAGCTGGCAAGTTCTAGAGAAGCTCAATCATTGGGACTAGTCCCGGTCGAAACTCTGGCCAACCCAAGCATAGACGAAATGGTCGCAGACTGGATTCTCGAAACCATCGTCGAACCAGATACGTGGGTGACACCGATAAAGAACTATCTACTCGTTGGAACCCTTCCAATTGATTAGAATCAACGGAAGAAGCTCCTCCGAAAGGCGCCATGGTTCATGATATAGGATGGAATACTCCATCGAAGGGCATTCTTAACCCCCCTTCTTAAGTGTGTGACCGATGATGAAGCATGACAAATCCTTAAGGAGGTACATGAAGGCAAATGCAGAGACAACACTAGGGGCAGACCTTTGCGAAGAAAGTCCTTCGATACGGGTACTTCTGGCCAACAATAAATCACGATGCCGTAGATCACACCAAAAGATGCAATTGCTGCCAAAGATTTAGTAAAATTAAGAGAACTCCTCCAACGGAGCTAACACATATGATCAGCTCGTAGCTGTTTGCAATATGAGGGATTGACTTGATTGGCGTCCTACTAATAGCAAAAGTAGGAGCCAAATATGCTATAGTTGTCGTAGATTATTTCACAAAATGGGTTGAAGCGAAACCACTGGCCACCATAAACACAAAGAAAGTTATTAACTTTATTACTAAAAACATCATTTGCAGGTTTGGTGTACCGTAAAACTTCATCACCGACAATGGAACCTATTAAGTAAGTGCCAAGTTCAAAGATTTCTACAAGCGCTTCCGAATTGAAAAGAGTTTTTCTTCAGTGGCTCATCCATAAGCAAATGGGAAAGTGGAAGCAATAACAAGATCATTAAATCCACTATCAAAAAGCGACTAGCAAAAGCCAAAGGAAACTGGGTTGATGAACTTTCACTCGTACTATGGGCTCACAGAACTACCCACAAAGCGGCAACCGGCCACACTTCGTTCGCCCTAGCATATGGTTCAGAAGCAATGGTTCCTGTTGAATTAGAAGTCCTTTTGCACCGAAGGTAGAATTTCAATCAAAAACAAAACGAGCAGCTTCTACTCGAATTGCTGGATATAGTAGATGAGTAAAGAGAAGAAGCAGAGCTAAGAACTACCGCCCACCAAAAAAGGGTCGAACAGTACTTCAACTCCAAAGTTCACAATCAAACCTTCAAATTGGAAGATCTTGTGCTCAAGTGAGTATATTCCGTTCCAGGGGCCTTTGGACCAAACTGGGAGAGACCATATGTCATTAATCAAAAGCTAAGAGACGGGACTTTCAAGCTAGCAACCATCGACAAAACTCAAGTTCCCAGGACATGGAATAGCGAATCGCTTCACCATTACTTTGTCTGAAAGCTACCTTATGTTTTTTTATTTTCCAGCAAATAAGCCATCTTAGGATGCCAGGGGCATTGTACATAGGCAAAAACTGCCCTGCTTTCCTTAATAAAGTTTGCTTCTTGAACCAACAATACCATGTTCAAAATAATTATGCGTTGGGTCGATGGAAGCAAATCGACTCAAACCGTTAGATTGACGAAACCCGATCTTTGCCTTCTAAAAACCGTTGTTACTCCAGCAGCATCGAAAAGGCTTAAACTAACACTCCCCACGTTGACCGAAGATAGGAAACACTGAAGGGGTGCCAAAAGCACAAATTTCATAAGCCACACATTAAAATAATAACTCCTTACGTTGCTTAAAGATAGGCAACACCAAGGAAAAACAAAAGCCATGCACCTCATAAGCCACGCACTAAAATAATAACTCCTCACATTGCCCGAAGATAGGCAACACTGAGGACATAAGCCATGCACTATAACAGAAACTCCTCACATTGCCAAAAGCCGCACACTAAAATAATAACTCCTCATTGCCCGAAGATAGGCAACACCGAGAAAAAAACAAAAACCACGCAACTCATAAGCCGCACACTAAAATAATAACTCATCACGTTGCCTGAAGATAGGTAACACTAAGGAAACCAAAAGTCATGCACCTCATAAGCTGCGCACTAAAATAGCACCTCCTCATGCTGCTTGAAGATAGGTGACATTGGAGAAACTAAAAAGCCATGCACTAAATTCCAAAATATTAACTCCCCCGTTGCCCGGAGATAGGCAACAGTGAGGAGCATGAGAAACCGCACACTAAATCCTAGGGCCTAAACCACTCACTCCGCCCGAAGATAGGCGGCATCGTGGAGCACTAAAATTTTTCGGACCTGCAAACCATATCGATACCGGAAACCGCGCATATCATAACCAGCGCCGACTACCCCTGTAATAGGGAATAATGAGCACAACTCCAACAAAATTGGAATGTTAAAAACCAATTAAAAAGCTTCAACTAAGGATGCTTAATAATTAAAATTTCTCTTATTTCACCCGTGCAATGTGCACCTCTCAAACGTGAACATATTCCATACTTGCCAGAATATCACCAGAAACTTGGATTACATGCTACAGTTGCAAAATTTTCGAAAGAAGAAAAATCAAGCTTTGACTTAGCCAAATTTCAAGTTTAATATGAGAATTATCTAAAGCCTAAGTTACCCATCATTTGAAAATAGTTTGAAGTAAATAGCCCAGTGAACTGGGAGGCACACACCGGTACTTGAACAAAAACACATGAAAACAATAACTTTACAAGTTCTGTCACTCCAAACAAAGAATTTTTAAACAAAAGAATTCTTAGGTTCTGCTACTTCAAATAAAGGATATTGTCAGTAATCACAGAACCGAACAAGTATAAAATATAAAAAGCACAAGTACAGAGAACATATATGAGCAGACAGAAGAGAATACATCAAAATATCAATATATTGCTTATAATTCTCTTTACACAAGATCAAAATGTGGGAGCCATACCCACAAAACATCGGTCAACAAAAAGAAAATACAGACTCTACAGCAAGAATACTAAGTACAGACTTGGCACTTGAACAAAAAGAGTTCAAATCAAGTCAATCTTCATGCAAGCTACTCAACGCTTCCTTCCATCGCTCTTATTTCCATCCTTGTTGGTAGCTTCTGCTTTGTCTTAGCAATGCTGTCGTTGCCAGCAATGTCAATGAATACCTCAGTGGCAATGTCCTCCTCTTCCTCCGAAGCCTTCTCAAAAGAGTCTCCCTTTGCTTTCGTTTCCATGATTTGTGGGAACTCTTTGAGGCTTTGATCGCTTCAACCTTTTCCTTCTCGATAGCGACTAGTTCATGTTGAGAGTTGCAGGGCTGCGCTATTTGAACTTCCTGCTCCTTAGTCTCTAAAGTTGTTATGTCACCTTCCAATGACATAGAAGAATCATCTAAGCCATGAAGCGTGGCTATCTGTTTGGACTTCGGACCAGACTGCGAGCTAGATGCGGACACAGTAACAAGAAAGGGAATGGGAATAGTGACGACCAACGATGCTATTGAGATAGTAGCGGTCTCGGGCGCCGAAAAAGCTTGCACATCAATGGGATAGGTAGATGGACCTATAAGATCAAAAATGAAAGCATTAAATTCTTCCTGCTCTTGCGGTGTAAGTTGAAAGATCTTGGATTTAGAGGAAGTAAGAACATTACCTGTATTGAAGGAATGGTCAAGAATGTCGACTTCAAACTCACCACCTTCGCCTTTCTTCGATGGCTCCACTGCTTGAGGAAGAATCTCAAGCTTTGAACTTATTGGAAGATCATGGGGTAAGTCTAATGATTCGCCAGCGCCGGAAATAAAGGGCTTGGTAAGCGCTTCGGTGGTGGCTGTTAAGGCAGCATCAGTGGCTTCTTTCTCTCTCTCTCGGCCCATAAGATTTCCCGGCCCTCGAGCAACGCTTTCTTGACTCTTCGTTTAGGTAAGCATCCTCCAACTTCAGCTCGATGTAGACATAATCGCTATCTGAAAAGCGGGACAAGACTTCTTCCCATTCCAAAGCAAGAATGCATGGGAACTTCGAGCCCAGATAGCTGAGACTCCTCTGGTGCAATAGGGAGTTAACATAAAAATTCAAAATCGTCGCGTCTAGCTTCTCCATTATTCTTTCGAAGGCATTTTGGAGTTGCTCTCACTATGGCTTTCTCAACTTCAACGGCCAACTTGTCGGCACTGAACTGCACGACCTGAGCATGTGGCTTGGAAATCATCTCAGCTTTGTCAGAAATAGCTTTTTTGTGCCCCTCAATGATGAGGTCATGGTCAGCAATATTTTTCCGTTGAGCCTCAACAGTTACGTTGCAGGCAGTTACTTCTTGTTTTAATTTCTCTTCTTCTGCATGATCCTTTTTTATCTCATCTTTATAGACGATCTCAATTCTAACATGAGACTCCTTTGCTTCTTTTAGCAAATCGGTGCTCTTCTTGCCCTCTTGCAGTGCCGTTGCCTTTTCTTTCTCTAGCAACTAAATTTTGGCATCACGTTCTAACAGCACTCTTTCAAAATTGTCCTTCTATGACTCGAAAGAGAGGATCTCCTGATAATTATTCCGATTCATATCCACTAGTTGTTTACAAAGATTTTCCCATCCTTCAGCTTGTTCAATGTCGCTCTGAACAGCTTGAAGGTGAGGCATGTACGAATTCTAGCGAACCGGGTGCAAGTTATGGTCAAATTTGACCCCCTTCAAGGACCATTCGGGAAGTGCTGCCTTAAGCTAAAGGGGGACTGAAGGAAGGATATAGGCAGGTATTCAGTGGGGGCAAGAAGCACTGAGGGCAGTAACAATAAAAGAAGACGAGATGTGAGTTAAAAGTGGAATTGGGGCAGAAGTAACGGGAATTTCTTGGCCCGCTGAAGAATGTGTTGGAGCGAACTCTAAAGAATGAGGACGATGTTCAAACTTTGACTTTTTCGATGGCTCCTCTCTTTACTCAAAACTTCTCCTTTTCTCGTACCCACCTTTATATGGCCGGCCTCTGTCTCTATCATCTTGACGGCGAGCTTCAGCTTCTTGTTCTTTTCTCCTTCTATATTCTTCCTACATTTCCCGAGGGTTGGTGATAGCCGGAGGTACGCTTGGAATACCCTTACGAGTTAGTGAATTCTTTGAAGTCATCATGGAAACCTCATCCTCTCGTCATACCTGGCATGAAGCATACATAAAAGGTTTCAGAAGCATACAATAAACACAACAAATAATGAAGGAATGAATGGAAGTGAGTGTAATCCTAGCGAGATGTGTAGTTTGTTTCTAAGGTAGGCCTAAAACATCATCATAAACTGGACTGGATGGCCGTCCTAAGAGGAATCGTCGTAGGCGAAACTGGGCTAACTTTTGGCATAGTTTCGCTCGAGCAGAGGAGCACCACATCGAATTTAAAATCTTCTCTCATAAGCACGTCAAAGACAACATAAACGTTGCTAAAATTCCCAAACTCTGCTCCGATGTCATTTTTTGGAGAATCTCGATGCCCTATAGTATTTGGTGCTTTATCTTTATCTCTTATATCGAGGAGAGGTGAGCTCGAAAGGATGGGACTCATACCCAGGGTCTCATCATACGATTCTGAGTCCTCATTGTCAGATCCTATGTAAAGGTCATCACTTGCAGTAGACTCATTGCTACTGCTCTCAAACTCCCTTATTTCCTTTTCTGAGTCCAATGCGGCTTTGCCTTTCCTTTGCTTAAACTCTTCTTCCCTTTCCTGCGGGATCGAGGGCATTCTAACCGGCCACTAAATCTAGTCGCACTAGCGTCCCTTCCTTTGTGGCCCTCCTCGGTTGATCCTCTGAATGGACTCTCTCTCTCAATAGGCGCCTTCCTTGGAATCGTGGGAGGAAGAAGTAGATCTTGTATGAATCTTGAATCGAGAAGGAGAGGGAATTTCAACTTGAACATCGAATCTACCCAGAGCCAGTAGTCCATATCGATGCAAGTTCTCATAGGTCAGTAACACTTTAATGGACCTCTCCTTGGCATCAATGGCCTTTAGGGTTCGAAAAAATTCATCAAGAGGTACATCTCTGTTCGGCCTCAGAATAACTTAAGGTAGTATATGGCCCGTTAGATATTCCATAATAACACGTCGAAGTTCGATAAGTATGAAAAGGAACTTACCCCGACCATCCACAAACGATTAAATCTCTCGGAACACTTGATGAAAAAATATTGCATTTTGAATTATGACATGTTTCTCTACAAGCGCAAGATGATTTTTTGTTTTCTTTAGGCTTCAATTACGATCAAAGAGGGGCAGTCATCTCTCTTTTTGAATGATAGATAGTACCTCAACTCATTGAAGCTTGGAGCATGGTTGAACGTTTGCATGAAAGTACATGTAGGCAAGTCTAGATGGCATAGCCGTTAGGATGAATCTAGAACGAGGCAATACCAAGTTCGAAAGAGTCTTGCATAGAAAGTTGTTAAAGGGAGACACTGCTCTATTCAGACACATGTATCCATGGTAGGCGGTATACCCCAAAGGAGGCGAGTAAGCGAATTCATCCTTCTTCGACAGGCTACATCCTCTTCCGGTATACATTGTTGTGCGCAGATGCTGTGAAGAACTCTAGCAGAAACCACCAAAGAAGCTCTCTTCGACGGGTTGAGTAGAACTCTGAAGTTAGGAGGCATTCGTTCCAAAACCGTACCAACCGGGACCAGCTGGCCAGTGAAGTGGAAAAAGGAAGGGTGACAGATGATAACTTGGCTTCTGAGAGTGTCGGACTTCCCCAGCTTGACTTACAATGTGTGGATGGCTTCTTCATTCTGAAAAGCAGAAGTCGTGTGCAAAATGGTCAGGTAATTCTATCCTAAACTAATAGTTTCCCCTACCACACTTTAATTCTAAAGAAGCATTAATTTGCAATTGGCACATCAGATTTCAAGTATGAGCCGGGGCAAGTGTAGCATGCTGTCTGTATGAGATAAACTCATTGCCCAAAACACTATAAACGCTCTATCCCATGCAAATAGTTTGCTCACAGTTGAAGAAGAAAAGAACTTCCCTCATCACTTTATTTTTGTTTTGGTTTTTACTTCCTCTACACTTACCCGTTATTGATCAACGACCGGTAATGGATCTGTTGTCTGAAGCGACACGGAAGACTCTTCTCATGACAAGGGCATCGAGTGTGCAACAAGCAAGCAAGATAGGTCTGAATTCTTTGGAAGGATCAGGATCAGTCAGTGGTGTGACGTGCAGTAACAACTATGAAACTGGGAACAAGTCAATTATGGTATAATGGACGAAGATAGCAAAATGCGTCGAGCATTGGGCTAAAGCCCGAACGTCGTTCCAGGAGAAAAACTCAAGACTTGATTTACTATCTTCCTTCATTAAACTACAATCAACTCAAACTTCTCACTACCAACATTGCAAATGCAAATTCTCCATCAAATCGCTACAAGAACGATGTAATTAGCAAACTAATTAGCAGACCCACCTTGGATTAAACTTTAAATATGAAATTGTTCGAATACTTGGATCAACAATCCCAAAGGCTCCAATGACAAGTACCCGGGTCGGTGGCGAGATGGTGATGGTTCGGTGATGAGCTAACGATGGGTAGGGGCTATTCAAAGGCGAGCTAAGGTTTCAAATCAAGTGTATGAATCGGCAACAAAAGGATGGATCAACTAGGATTTCACGAGAAACAATCTAAGAATCATGACATGGAGGTTAGACAAGATGGATCGAAGGAGGCGATGGATTAGGTCAAGCAAGCGCTTGAATCACCTGGAATTGGATTGCATGGAGACTCGATCACGTAAAGGAATCGGAATAGCTCCGGTCGAATGAGTTGTTGGGTCGGCTCGAACATATTTATAGGCAGACAAAAGATGAAGCAATTTTTTTTTGCTAAGGCATCAGGTCGCTTGCAATCCATTATGGATCGCTAGGGACCCAACTTACGGAGTAAAATTTTACAATTGTATGGATCCCTAGAAACCCATAAGGTGGGGGCATATTTTTCTCAAAGCACACCGAGAAACTTTGTGAAGAAATTTGATCCGTTATGGCAAGCAATATCAGTCAAGACCAAAGCTAGGTGATCAACAGCGTGTCCAATCTCGTATTCATAAAACTCTAGTGTGATCACTTGGAAATCGACGGACAGATATTGAAAACGATAACTTCCAGAGCACGCCTTGTTTACAATGATGACGTACTCTGTAGGGAAAATGTTATTCGAGTTTTTAACCCAGCAGGATCTAGTAGAAAATAAAGGAATTCCATGACATCATGATGGCTTAAAAAGACTAAGGCAAGGAGTTAACAAGAGCCAAGTTGTATTACCAAGGCAATGGTAAAATTCAACTAAACCAAGAGACTAGCGCCGGTCCATTCAAATTAGCAGCCGGATGCAACAAGCCAGTAGATTGTTATCCAAATAGAACAACGGGCAAAAAACTACACGAACGACATCAATGCAAGGCCATAAAAGCAACCCTAACTTAGAACCTCAGAAACAATCAAAGAGCTTAGATCGCTAGCGATCCATATCTATGGATCACCAGTGATCCATGCTAACATATCAGTTTGCTGAGAGAAATAGGGACAAGAAGTTGAGATAGGAGCATGGAAATTCTAAGTGTATGGATCGCTAGCGCTCCATACATGATGGATCACTAACGATCCATATGCCATGATGCTTGCGACCTAACCTTATGAAGAGATAAAGAGAGCACCTATAAGATACTAAGTCATTGGCTCGTGAGGGAGCCAAGTCTATCGGTCGCTAGTGATCCATAGACCATGGGTCGTTAGCGATCCATGGTTTTGGATCAGATCGCGAGCTAAACCTTCCTAGGTCATTTTGTACCTACCTACGAGCAATTGACAAAGTGGCTTAGCCCAGATGCTCTCCGATCCCTATAAATATCATCCTACCTGCAACATATGCTAGATCTTCTTCGGACTGGTTGCTAAAGCTCTGCTGGAAACATTCATCACTCTCTATCTCCCTCATGACAATCTCCAAAGGTATTAACTATGATTCTCTAGTGTATTCCAACTCTTGGGATTCAATTTTCCAAAGAATAATCAGAGCCTTGTAATCAAACACTCCTTGTAACAGCAATCAGTCTATAATAAGCTATAAAGTGGACGTAGGCTTCGTTAATAGCCGAACCACTATAAAAATTCTCTGTCTTCTTTCTTTTACTGTTCTTTTTTTATGTCTATTATCTGTGATATTGCACTGTCAGAACAAGGCTGGTCCTTTCAAAATCAAAACAGAATGTTGATCCGTTTTTTGGGTTAACACTTAAAAAGTGAACAACTAAGTAGGATTCAATAAACATTAAGCAAAGAAAAAACACAATAAAGAAAAAATAAAAATGCAGTTTTATTAAAAATAGATAAAAAAGAATAGTGTTATATTTGATCAAAATCTAAAGTACACAAAAAGGACACTACCTCGACCTACAACTAAGCCAATTTTTAAACCATTGTAAATGGGAGGTAGCCTAAGGGTTGTAAGTCACCCCCTAAGGTAGGATACCACTTGCATAGTATAAGATTACATACTACATTTCTCTCATGAATAACTTGCATAATTTTAGTTAGTAAGTCTTAGGATTCTCTCTTCAACTATAGAACTATACTCTCCAGCTCCTTTTCCCTTCTGCATATGAGGGTAGTCTTTATAGAAAGTATCTCCATGGTTTTTTTTTTCCAAACAATCAATGCACGCCGTTAAGTGTAGGGTAAAGTCGCTTTCCTCATTGGGCTTGAATAAAGGAGGCTTATAACACTTAATCTAAAAAAAGGCATGGTTATTTAAAAAATCTCAATGTATTCAACCAATAAAGAACATTAAGATATCTTTATTTACATGTTATTGTTTACAAAGTACTTTCAAAATAGCAAGGGCCTAAGCAGACAAGATAAAAATTAAATTTTATACAAACTTTCAAAAAATAGGAAACCCTAAGAAACAACATAAATGAAGAAAGAGTCCAAGAATCAAATGTTGCATTGGTAGAGGACTCTGACGGAGCATATTTTTCCTACTCGATATATTTAGCCGGCTCAGCTCTAATCTTGAGTGCCAAAGAAGAACCGTCTTCTATATCATCCAACATCTCCTTGGGCTGAAGGGAAGCTAATAGCAAGGTAGTTATTTTACTATATTCTTTGATCTATTCAATCTGTAATCCAATGCATATTTGATGAGCGTAGAATCGCTAAGTACTCTAGGCATACTTTTGCCTCTACAACATCAGGGCAATCTATGAAGAATTGCATTTTCCCTTTTAAATTGGATGAAGCAAGTCATTTCCTCAAGTTCCTTTCTAGCTTTGCCCATTTTACTCTTTATTTGTTCTCCAACGCCATATTCTTGGCGCCATCTTCTAACTCTACAGCCTTTTTCTTAGCTTGCTCAGTCCTCTCGACCTTCTCCTCTATCGCCTTAGCTTTTAGGATGGCTTCCGTCCACTAATTCTAATAGGTAGCCTCTCTAGCATCTATTTCCTAAAGGTCTAGGGAGAGTTTAGCTACTTCCTTCCCACAGTGAAGAACCTCAACTTTAGCTCTCTCCACCTCAATTTGGAAAGCTTTAATGTGATAGTGTAGTTCAAGGCTGAAGTGCCACCCTAAAAAAAGTTGTAGGATCGAATTAACCCCGGAGTGGGGTGAATAGGGTTTATAATAAATTTAGAGAGTAAAAAAACTTGTCACATAGATAATAACAGGGTAAATGTAGAAATAAAAACAACATACAAATTTACCCAGCTTTGGTAAAAACTTACCTAGTGTTGGCCCCAAGATTTCTGCTAAGATCAGACAATCGACCACTTACAGAACCCTGTATGCTCACGACTATTGCTAACCTAACTATTCTAATCCTAGACCTAGAAACCCCACCTCAGCTCTATCCCAAAGTAGAGAATTCCCAAACTACACACTGCAGTTCAAACTAGAGCTAGAGTTAACAAAAACAAAATAAAAATAAAATGAAACCTTAGTATAAATTAACACAGATAAAAATATTTAAAAAGCACGACCCAAAAAATTAAAAGAAGTGTATTTTTTAGCCTTATCCCTTTATTTCACGTTGATCTCTATACCTCTTTCAAGCTTATTTTAGGTTTCAATTTATAGCTGCCATTATTCGATCGGGTGAAGGAATTCTGCTTGTCACTCTTATCGATTGCTTTGCTCGTGGGATGTGTTATGCCTTCGGTTCCTTTAAGCATCAAGTGATTTACCGATTGCTAACTCGGTATGAATTTTTTGCCTTTCTGACTTTTGTATTTGATCTCGACTTTGTAAATTGCCAATGATGAATAAGATATTTATATAGTAGGATTCGTTGAAAAAATCCTCTTTAATTCCATATATTTCAAGAATTTTATTTTGAATATTTCAGCCCTTGAATTTGATTTTAATCATGACTGTTGATTTTCTTTGATCTGAAACGCTGATATATTCCATTTTGAATTATTGCGTACATATCTGCCTTGATATATTTTCAATGATTTTGAAATTTGACTTGTTCAATATTTTGATCTTAGCCTGAATTTTTTGAATTGTTCAACTTCGAATTGCATATGTTTTCCTTGTATGTGAATTATCATTCTATGATGGTTCTGACTTGAGTTGCTCGTATATTTGTGCGCTGTTTTGACCTGACTATGCATGTTTTGGTTTGGTGTGCTTGCTTTATATTTGTAATCTGAACTCGCTTGGTGTGTGTGTGAGCTAGTTGTGCATTGTTGCATTCATTTGCTGTTGCGAACTTTTGGCCATCCTACATGCTTTTGTTATTTGCCTTGCTTGTGCAGTTATTGTTTCACTTGTTAGCTCGACCATTTGGCCGTTGCAAATTGTTGTTGACCTTATGTACTTGTTCAACCTTGTGCATCACTTTAGCATTTTCCTGTTGTTTTTACACTAGATCTTGTTGCTTTTTTCTCTGTGAAACAAATCATCTGGTTGCACTAGTGTGTTTTTATGCACTGTTTTTGTACTCTCTTTGATTGTTGCGTAAGTTTATGCATTTTCCCTTGTGCACCACCTGTGTGCTTTGCTTTGATTGCTATATAAGTTTGTACAGTTTCCCTTGTGCACCACCTGTGTGCTTTGTTTTGCTTGCTGCACTTTTTCTTGTTCACTATATGTGCTTGTGCTTATGTTATCAATTTTGCTTGTGTTGAGCAATTTTGCTTGACCTTGCACTGCTTGTGTTGAGCCTTTGGTCTTGACCTTGTTTTTGTCCCTTAAATTAAGTTTTTGCAGATGTGTTTGACCTTATGGCATGTACTGTGATATTCTATGCATAATGTAGGTTGCGCGTGTACATTATTGATAATTTTGGTCCCTATTTCAAAATATGAAAAGATTAAAACCAATAGATTGAGGCAATGTTGAGTTCAAAAACTATTTATAAATTTGCAATTTGAATTTGTTTCTTTTTTCTTTTTACTGCGTTGTTATTCAACAGGCAAAGTAGATGATTGGAGAGAAGACAACTAGAGCAAGTAGATGCCAAATTGAATTCGTACGAGTGAGTGATTGTATTTGAGAGTGAATTTTATATGAGAGTGTAAAATATAGTTGTATATGAGAGTGTAAAATATCATTGTATATGAATTTTATATTTAAAATATTGTGGAAGCTTTTTTAATCGTGCACAATTGGAATTGTATTGAAGTAAATATTTGTTGAAATACAAATTTTATTTGCTTACTTCAATCTATGATTTTACAATAGTACTATATCAAACACATTTAAAAATATATAGATGTTTATTATTATTAAACAAAAATCATAAGCTATTATGTTCTATAATCTCCTCCTTTTGATGATAACAAATATATATTAAGATTTTATGTCAAACAAACGTGTTTGTTGAAATGTGTTTGATGTGTCCCCTATTTACATACTCCCCCACAACTAGATTCCCCTACATAGGCGCATGCAATAAAAAATGCAAAAGAAAAAAAATCAATGTCACAACAATTTAAAGGCTATACAATTGTTGACAACAAATAAAAAAACAAATTTTGAATATTAGTAAGGTTATCACTCAACCACCAAAATGTTAACCTCTCTCCTCCTTTTGTTGTCATCAAAATAATAATAATAATTGATATAGTGATGAATTTTGATTATAAGCATAAATCATATAGAGAGAAATATATACTGCAAATTCCAATCAATCAGACAAAAATCATAATATTTTACTATTTACATACAAATTCTATTTTAGAGTATTTGGGTTACGGTTTATGAGGAATACAATAATAACATTGTGGTATTTTTTTAATGATTCTTTATTTAAAAAATTAAAAAAATGTTAAGCATTTTCTAACCTTTCATAACCTTAGGACTTTTAAATGTGGTTAGCTGTAACTTAAAAGAATGTCAAGCATATTCTAACCGTGCAAAACCATTAGAACTTTGAAAATGGGTTAGAACTTATTTGTATATATCCCTCGCTTGTATAAGTATTCCATCCATGCATAATCATGAGGACTTGTAAATGAGAATGGAAGCTCGTATATAGATATTAAGAGTTATTCACTAATGCATAACTGTGAGGACTTTTAAATGAGGTTGAATAATTAGAGGTAGAATTATGATTTACACTAAAATATATTTTCTTACTTTTTCCGAAATGCCAACTTTGGTACACTATATTGAATTGTGGTGTATGGATTTTAAGAAGAATGATAATAACATAAATGATCATGGAATATGTGCTAATTTTGAAAAATATTATAAAACTCGTTTAATTTTCAAGAAATTATTAACATATACATCCTTAAGTTATGAAGTATAATTTAGTCATTATCCATCACTTTCTTAATCACTATAGGTAGTTCCGGTAGATTTCAAAGGATTCAAGCAGTCATTATCATGTTTTCCAAAGTAAATTCCGTACTATAATAAACAAGAGTATTTTTATTAAATAAAAAATCTAAATTATTTCTAAAATTCGTAAATATATTGAAGTTGAGAAAATCTATTTTCTGGAAGGGGTTTTGTAAAATGTCTACTAGTTGAAAATCAGTTGAAACAAATTCAATGCAAATATCTTCTTTTGAAATGCGTCTCGTGTAAAGTGATGTCTCACATCTATGTGTTTAGTACGAGAGTGATGCACATGGTTGTTTGAGAATTCAATTACACTTTTACTATCTCATTTTAAAGGGACATGTTTAAGTGATAGGCCATAATCAGATAGAGTTTGCATCATCCATAAAATTTGAGCAAATCAACTACCAAATGCAATATATTCTACTTTTGTGGTAGATAGTGCTACACGGTTTTGTTCTCTACTTGACCATGAGATTAATGAGTGTCCTAACATAAATCAAGTTCCACTAATACTTTTTCTATCAACAAGACAACCAGCATAATCCGCATCAGGCAAACTAACCAAATCGAAATTGTTACAAGATGGATGCTATAAACTGAAATCCTCTATGTATAAAAGATATCTCAATGTTCTTTTTACCGCCTCTAAATGGATTCTTTTTTATTTGTTTGGAAACATGTAATATTAGGCCTAGAAGCAGTGAGATAGAGTAGTGATCCAATCATACTTGATACTTCTTTTGATTTATAACTGTAACGACCAGGATTTTCGACCCCCAAAATCGACACTAATACGTCCACGGTATTACGTGCCGAGCAATTAAATGCTGAAAAATCCAATTGTTTGGGGAGAAAGAAAGAAAGAAGAAGATAATAAAAAACTAAACAATACAGAATCTCACAGCGGAATGAATGATCTATAATATACGTCAAACCTTTGTAGAAAACAAACAGTAATATACATGCATCAATTAGAGTATGCTAACCTATTTCAGCCCGAACAGTTATAACTGCCTGTCCTTACAATTGCTGATAAATGTTATCAATGAATACAATGGAAAATAACCACAACCATGAATACGTCTCTGGGATTCCAGCTCATCTCTTGAAGCTCCAAAGCATCCAAACTAATCTATAACATGCTCGCTCTGACCCAAGCATTGTAATAAAATAACACCCGAGTCAGCCTGATTAAACAACGTGAGAAAACACACCCAACTGGATTTAAAGTAATAAAAATCTTTGAAAACAGAAGTATCTCGTAAGATCACGCCGCACATAAACATGGATTGGTTTTTACCTTGCGATAATCAAAACCTTTTCTGTAGAAAATCCATTGATATTATAATAATGTCTAAAGGCAAAAATAATAATAATAATCAAGTAGCTGTGATGCTCATAAGTGTACATCACAACAATACCAGGTATATAATCAAAAACTGATAAGGCTCATTCACTAGTTGTGTAGGATTCCATGGAGATGCCCTCAATACTTCGAAAACGGTCCTCCTGCAAAAGGATCAGAGATATCCTTCCGATGCAGCATACATCCCTAGTGATGTACCATAGGAAAAACATAGTTTATCTCGCTAAGACCAAATGCATCGCCTCATGCATGCATAAGAACTGAAAGTAATGTTTAGGTGGAGCCGACTACACCCTATGGGTTTGCCAACCCTACCGGCCATGCCTTCTATCTCTGGATTTAGCCATTACCGCTGATGAGGCTACATCTAGTGCTGCAGCTCACGCACGACCACCATATAGATTATTGAATCTCACATGGACTCCAATGCCCCAATGTGTCTCGGAAGCACGCATGGATTCCAACTTTTCAATATATGTCAGAACCTCCATAGAACCGTATATAGTTTTTAAGTGGTCATTGTTTCAAGTCATCTCTTACTATCTTGCTTTCCTGGCGCTCTAAAAAACAAATGTCAATTTTTCAGAATGCTCAATGCCAGTTCTTAAAGAAATAATCAGACAATATACAAGAGCGGGGATTGCCCCCTAAACGTTTTAAGTGGACAGATCTCCTCATCATTTGTCCTAAAAGAAAAAACGAGTTCATATGTATAGTATAGCACCACCGACGGTAACTGTACTATAAAATTATTGTGTTTCTCCTAGATATTTACCGAGTTAAAATCCTTCGGTGTTAAGTAAGTAATATTTACGTACCAAAAAATTTAAAAGGTTACATATTTAGGCCAAGACTTGATAGTCGGTTATTTAACTGTCAACAAAAACGCATTCAAACAAAGATTTACTCCATAGGGAAAAACAACATCAGTTAAGCACATAAGCAACCACTAGCCTCCTCTTAATAAATCTTTCCGAAAAACCATTTCTAGTTGCTTTAAAAAAAATTAATCACTTATAACTCTTTGTGCTTTTCAAAAATCATTTATAAACCCTTTACAAATCCATAAAAACCAGTTATAAAACTCTTTTTATAAATCTATAAATCCGTTTCTAAAATTCTTTATAAACATCTACATTTATAAGCTCTTTCACCTTGTAAATGATCTTCCCTTAAGTCTTTGAACAATTTTATAAACTCCTTTATAAAATCCAAGTCTTTCATCTCTATCCATGGGTATTGGAAACATTTATAAATAATTAAAAATATTTTACTAAAAAATACCATTTTATAATAATAATTATTAACAATAAACATTATAAATAAATGAAAATTATTAACTTTAAAACTTCTTAAAAATAATAATTTCAAAATATTGTTAAACAAAAATCATAATTAATCATTACCATTTTTATAAATAATAATAATTTATTTCCAAAACCTTATTAATAATTCTTTTCATTAATTTCAAACCATAATTATGAAATAATTAACTTTTCGAAATATTAACATTTTGTTATGTAACTTTAAAACAATATTTATATAACTAAATAACTTTAAAATAATATTACTATAACTAAATAACTTTAAAACAATATTACTATAATTAAATAACTTAAACAATATTAATATAATTAAATAACTTTAAAACAATATTAATATAAATAGACAATCTTTATAACCATTACTTCCACTTTTCTCTCAAGTTCATTAATCCAAGTCATGACTTTTCCTTTGACTTTTGTAACTTCCAGAGTTCTTTTAGATGTTCGCCAACGTCTCGAAGGCACTGACTTTTCTAGTGCTGTTGCTTCCATCCGCGCTACCCTGGTTGAGAACTGGGACATCAAACTCCTCATAACCGATGAATTACTATCTTTCTTCGGGTTGTTTGAAGACGATCGCAGCATTAGGATTTCTGAAAGCATGGCATTACGTCAGAATATTGCAGAATGAAGAATGAAAACAGTTAACCCTGTCGTGCCTCCTGCTAAGGGGACTCCATTTGATATGGAGGAGGGAGAAATTAAAGATTCTCAAGCCATAAAATCGGGAGATTTCAATGTAGGCCTCGTAAAAGCACCAACTATTGAACTGTTGCAAGTAGGACAATCCCAAACACCTACAAAGCGATAAAAGAGGTTAGCATACAGGCTACATAGAAGAAAAACTACATCGAACTGAGAGTTTGTTATTACTCGTCTTGAAGAGGAATCATCGTCACAACATTTGGAAAGTTTGTTAAAAGGATTATCTAATCTTCAAATTCCAGATGACATCATGTCTTTTGACTTTCCAAACATTAACATCGAAGAACTTAACTCTCCATAAGAAGTGGTTAAGGCATCCAACCTTCAAATAAAAGGGAGAACACACCGATGAGCAAGGCTACCATCACTAGTCTATTGGGGGAAACACTAGGACAATCATAATCACATGCACTCCACTATACACTTTTGATTGACTTTTCGTATGAAAATTTCTAATATGCTCTCATTTGGCCTTTACATATGCAATGTCTCTATCGAGAGCCTTCGATTGTCTTCAAATCTCATTAGCATACCAACGGTCAAGCTGGGATTCCAAGTCCACCCGACGTAGAGAAAAAAGACGAGGGACGGGACAAGAATTATCACTCGAGGGAGTCTTCTTCTTCTTCTATATGAAAATCCCAATCTCACACATTTCGTTAAGGTGAACAATCTCATTTTCTGGTCAGAGTGGAGAACAACCTTCTTATCGTGGCCCTCATGTCATTGCGTCTCACGAGTAACACTTCGGCTCTTCAAGCTCTAGACAATCTCATGAGTGCCGATCAAGCCAACACTATTTGCTACCTTTGATCTTCCCCTACCGGCTAGTGCACCTTACACTTCTATCGTAGGGAAGTTGGCCAAGCCTAAGCCTACTTTCTCGAAAATTTGTTTCGATGGTCTTAAATTCCTCCCTTCTATTCACATAATCCCAGGACATGCCAAGGAAAGCTCTCTAACATGTGTGAATGATGCATTTGTGCAACATAATCATTTATACACTTGGCAAAAAGTCTTTGAAGTTTCCATCAAGCAACAACATGAAACAGATCATCTCAAGTTGGAAGCAATACATGACAAGGATATAATCAAGCACCAGGACGATAAGGTGTAGAATTTAAAGCCCAACTTGCCGAGGCGGAAAAAAGTGCCAAGGAAACGACAAAGATGGTAAGCCGTTTGGAAACTACTTATAAAAAAGAACTCGACATGGCACTTCATTGTAGTGGGACACTTGCTTTAGAAAAGGATCCTTGCAAAAGGAGAAAGATGCTTTAGCTTGCTGCATTAAGGAACCTGATGAATGGTTAAAGAAGGAAAGGGAGGAAAAAATTGAAGTCGAGGAGGAATCATAGAAGTATTGCGATGAAAAATTTACTAAAATTGAAGCTCTCAAAAAAGAGGCCCGAGAAGAAGGTCCAACAGAGATGATCGAATAAGCCAACTCCCAAGTGGAAGCCGCCATGGAGTCCGGTAGGAATAAGATCAAGGACTTATTCAATTTATTGATCATTGAATGCAATGCTAAAGTATGGCTCCACCACGACTTATGTTTGCTTGGAGAGGGTTACCTCGAATCGCTTGCTGAAGCTTAGGAGCACATCATCGAAATGAAGAAGAATGAGCTGGGTGAAGTCGATCTTAACGAGGAAGAATTAGTGAGGGAAATTCTTCGTAGGGACAAGCCTTTAGATTTAGCTGCTCCAAAACTTCGATTTTTCAAGGCCTTTGAACCTACTAAAGGAGGAGAGAATATTGTCGGGGCTTCAAGGACTGATCTTAAAGGTCCTTTTTCATCCTAATAGCTTGAACATCAACTTCTCTTGATACGGTGTAGGATCTTGGTTATAATCCGGACAGGCCTAGCTTTCAGCCCAGATGCTACCCCCTATTTTAGAAGGAGGCACTCCGGCGACGACAGAGAGTCAGCCAGATGCTTGTATTTTGCTTAACTCCTTAGTATACGAAAAGTTTTCATTCTTGCATGTCCAATGGCTTTGAGATAACCTCCCAATTTTATCAAATTTTGTAAGTTTTTGGGTTCCCATTCAAACTCCCCTAAGTGGCACTGTTGTAGAGCAACATGATTAAATGGCTGAAGACCCGACTGCTGCTAATGTTCCAGAACACATTGATAGATTCGATGCTTAAGCCGATGAAAAGGCGATAAAGGGTCCCGAAAGAGGAGCATAAGCGACTCTACTCCTGGGACATCCAAAAGAAAGTCAAAGAAGTAGTTACTGCTCCAGCTCAATGTACATAGTTTGCATATTTATTTCTTTCACTAGCCGTAGTTGTACGGGTATCAATCTCGATCTTTTGATATAACTTGTACTGAAATTTTGACACCTATGAATAAACGTTTTTGCTTTTGATTAAGCATCATGTGAATTGTTATTTAAATAGTTGAACGATTAATTTCCATTCAATGTAATTGTAATTTATTGATTGCAAATTCTGTTGATAATTCACTATCTCCATCCCAAGGCCTCCATATGGTCGTAGCCTCGAGTCATATCAAACACCAGGCTTGGGCCTTAGTGTTACGCTATCTGATTCAGCAATTTTCTTTTATTGTTGTTCTGACCCTAGTATAGATTTGGCGAGGCCAAAAATTAGACGGTCGAATTCCATCCTTAATGAGTTTATATTCCTCCTATCGATTTTAGGTTGGAGTTTATGGAATAGAGAACAGTCGAAATCCACTCATCTATTCATGGAGTTTGTGGAATAGAGAACGATTGAAATCCACTCATCTATTCATGGGATTTGTGGAATAGAGAATGGTCAAAATTCACTCATCTATTCATGGAGTTTGAGGAATAGAGAACAGTTAAAATCCACTTACCTATTCATCGAGTCTGGGGAATATAGAATGGTTGAAATCCACTCATTTATTTATGGAGTTTGTGGAATAGAGAATGCTCAAAATCCACATCTATTCATGGAATTTATGGAATAGAGATGGTCAAGATCCACTCATCTATTCATTCATATTTATACTCCAGTCCGCTCTCTGGGGGCTTAAAGTTATTCGATGGGTAGCGGTATCCGCCCGATTTATGTTTATACTCCAGTTCGCACTCTGGGGACTTAGAGTTGTTTTGCGAGCAGTCGATACCTGCTCAAGTTTTTTATACTACAGTCCACACTCTGGGAAATTTGAGTTGTTTCAGGAGCAATTAGGTTGTACTCCTTTTGGTTGATTGGTTTTGTTTCAGTCCTACAGTCTAGGTAGGAATTTTTTTAATCTCTAGATTGTAGACTATATTAGTTCCTTATTGTGTGTTCCATTCTCTGGATCATTTACAGGAATGGTTAGACGAGAAAATTAACCAATCTCATCTTGTTTGATCCCATCGGGGGTCAGCACGATCGATCGATGTCAAACTCTGGGAGCCTGTTCACACATATTGATATCAATCAGTTTCGTTATGTACTTAGCATACAATAACAATCATAACTACAAAGGGAGCTTGAAACTTTATTCATTAAATGGAAAGGAACAAAATAACTTGACTTATTACATATTCGAAAAATCAAATGCTAAAGCAAAACTTTGGAAGTAAATAGAACTAAAATGTAAAGGAAATAATCTAAGTGAAACAGCATAATAAATGCTCGATATTCCACGCTCTCGGAAGTGTAATGCCATCGACGGTTGCTAGCTTGAATGTTCCTTCTCCAAACCTCTGTTAAATGACATATTTTCCTTTCCAAATTGGATTCATGTGTGAAGAGGTTGGAAAAACCAGTTTTCGGACAAGATCGCTGATTTCGAAGGTTCTTAATCGCACTTTAGTGTTGTAATATCAGGCGACTCGATGTCAGTATGCAGCTACTCTCAAATCTGCTTCTTCGTGCTTCTTATCTATAAAATCCAAAGATTCCAAGAGAAGATCTTTATTTGTTTTAGGATCAAAGTAAGTCATTCGATGAGAAGGGACTTCGAGCTTGCTAGGAATAATGATTTCTGAACCGTAAGCGAGGGCGAATGGAGTATGGCCAGTCGTGAACTTGTGAGTGGTCCTGTAAGCCCAAAGTGCTGTAGGAAGCTCATCCACCCACTTGCCTCTAGCCATCTCCAAACACCTCTTTAGAATTTATTTGATGATTTTATTTATAGCTTCAACCTGTCCATTTGCCTGAGGGTGAGTAACCACTGCAAATCTGTTTTCAATGTAGTACCTTCGGTAGAACTTTAAACTTGGTACTATCGAATTGAATCTCATTATTTGTTACAATGATCTGTAGAAGACCAAAGCGATATATGATGCCTCGGACTACAAAGTTGATTACTTTCTTGGTCATGATTGTAGCTAAAGGTTCCACCTCGGCCCATTTGGTAATGTAATCAACTGCCACAATAGCATACTTCGCGCCACCTTAAGAGATTGGTAATGAACCGATATTATCTATACCCCACATAGCCAATGGCCATGGGCTGACCATTTGCATGAATTCTATTAGCAGAGCTCTCGGAACTTTTATATATTTAGCATTTATCACATAGTCTTACATGATTGGCTGCATCTCGGTTTATGGTTGGCCAATAATACCCATAATGGAGTATATTCTTTGCCAGAGTTTTCCCCAGGTGTGATCGCCGCATTCTCCTTCATGAACTTCTTCCAATATATGTTTTATCTCATCATAAACGATACACCAAAGTAGAGGGACTGAGAAACCTCTCCCATATATAATTCCTTCTTTCATAATATATTATGAAGCTTTGTGAAGGACCTATCGCTGTTCATTTCTTTTATTAGGCAGGACCCTGTAGTAAATAGTCTTCAATTGGAGTCATCCACAATTCCCTTTCAGATTATACCTCTAGTATTTGATCGATTTCCATCATTTTTATACGTGGGGTATTTAATACTTCGACCGTTACCAAACCCATTTGTTGTGCATTGCCAGTACTAGCGAACTTTGCCAACGAATCAGCCTCTTTATTTTCATCATGCAAAATACGTGAAATGTTGTAGTATTCAGATTCAGTTAACAACTCATGGACTCAGGTAAGATAAGGGGAAAGTCATTGTCCCTTAGCCTAGTAGTCTACTCTAACTCGATACACCACCAATTATGAATCACAAAAGATTCCAAGAGATTTAACTCCAAGTTCTTTAGCGAGTTTAAGTCAACAATCAGAGCTTCATATTCAGCTTCGTTGTTATCGCTAGGAAATAAAGCTTCAGAGCATAACAAATCAACCGATTCTCAAAAGTTACAAGCACAATCCTAGCTCCTGAGCAAAGATCATTTGACGATCCATCGGTATATAACTTCTATCGTACAGTGGAGATTTCACTTCTTTCTAGAAGATCATCCTGCACAATAAACTCTACTATGAAGTCCGCCAAAGCCTGTCCCTAGATAGCTCTCCGAGGGAGATAAGTAATGTCAAATTAGCTGAGTTCGATGTTCCAATTGAGTAATCTTCCAAACATTTCAGGTCGTTGTATGGCCTGTCGTAATGACTGGTTGCTGTAAATATTGATCAGATATGCCTTAAAGTATGGGCAAAGCTTCCATGATGCAATATGCTAGTTTCTTTATTTTCAGATAATTCCTTTCTCCTTCTGTTAATCGTTTGCTGACGTAATACACCGGCTTTTGGATCCAATTTGCCTCATGAACTAAGGCGGCACTTATAGCGTGTGTTAATACAACCAAATAAATGTACAACTCCTTATGATCTACCGGCTTTGACAAAATAAAGGGTCTCTCCAAATGACCCACCATAGCTTAGAACGAGTCTTTACAATCTTGCATCTATTCGAAGTTTCTTTATTCCTTTTTGATCAGGTCAAAGAAATGAATACATTTGTCAGTAGCTCTGGAGATAAATCGACTTAAAGCACCAACCTTCCCATTCAGACTCTGCACTTATTTAATGGTTCTTGGCGCTTGGATATTGCGGATAGCCTGAATCTTCTCTGGATTAGCTTCTATTCCACGAGCATCAACAATAAATCCTAGAAACTTTCCTGATGCAACACCTAACGAACATTTCAAAGGATTGATTTTCATCTTGTAATATCGAAGGATGTCGAACATTTCCGCCAAGTCTTTGATGTGATGGCTTGATCGTCATGACTTCACAAGCATATCATCCACGTACACTTCCATTGTCTTTCCAGTCTGATCACTGAACATCATGTAAACCAAGCGCTGATAGGTTGCTTCGGCATTCTTCAGTCCAATTGGTATTACTATGTAACAATACAACCCAATATCTATAACAAAACTAGTGTGCTCATGATCTAGGATATGCATTGGGATTTGGTTATATCTTGAATATGCATCTATAAACGATAACAATTCGTGTCCTACAGTTATCTCAACTAGCTGATCAATCCCGGGAAGGGGAAACTGACTTTTGGACATGCTTTGTTCAGATCTGAATAATTAATGCACGTTCTCCATTTTCCATTCGCCTTCTCCACAAGCACAGGAATAGATACCCACTCAGGATAAAGGATGTCGTGGGTAAACTCGTTGACTTTCAGTTTATCCACCTCCGCCTTAAGAGCAGCAGATCTCTTCGAATCGATGCCTCATTGTTTTTGCTTCACTGAAACATACTTTGGATCAATATTTAATGCATGGCTCACTATAGCAGGTGAGATTCCATACATGTCAGAGTGAGTCCAAGCGAATACATTTAGATTTGCTTAGAGAAAAATAGAAAGTTCTTTCATCATCGGGGAGCTGAGCTGTGACCCAATCTTCAGGACTCATGATGGGTGGTCGTAGTTGACCGTGATATCAATCTTCAACTCAGCCAGTGAAGCCTTGGTCTTGTCGGTCTCCTCTTTATCATATCTTGGATCTATATCTCTTGTCATAGCTAACCGGTCGCTGGTTGTTAATCTTTACTGCTTTGGATGCGGATAGCTTTGTCCATACTCTTTCCCTTCTCCTTACGCCGAGTGTCCCTCAACTCAGCTACTTTATAGGCATGTTTAGTTGCCTGTCTGCCATGGACAACTCCTATGCCATTATCCATTGAAAACTTCATAGTTAAACACCATAGGGCAAGAGCTGCTCGAAATTTAGCCACGGCCGGTCGGCCTAAAAAAACATTGTACAGAGAGTCAACATCAATAAATGGTAAGATCTACACTCTCCTTCGTTCACCTGCACCCAATTCAACGGGTAATTCCACATATCCTACAGCCTCAGTTGCAACTCCATTAAAACCAAAAATTGGAGCTTTAGATGATTTCAAGTCTTTGGCCTCCATTCTCATCCGATTGTACACCTTTTTAAAGATTATATTCACCGAACTTCCACAATCAATCAAAATCCTCCTGGCCAGCACAAGATCAATCTAGCTGAAATAACAATCGGATCAATTGTTGGAGCGTCTACTTCGCCTACATCCCTGATCTAAACACAATATCATCCGTCATCGTGCATTGTTGTTTCGTCGGAGCTCCATCTTTCGTATTTAAACAATATTTAAAATCTACATGCATTATCACGCTAGCATAATGCTCCATTTCTTATGAGCGCCTATCCGTAGGGTGCGGTCCTTCAACTATCGTATTATCACCTGTCTTCCATTGGTCCATGCAGGCTCCTCAGCCTTACGTGGAGCTTGTCCTCGATCGAGGTCAGATCTCCCCTCTCCCTCATCCCGCAGAATTTCACAAACTTTTGTAACTTCTTTACTAGAATCATTTTTTCTATGAAATCCTAGAGGTGCCTACATTCATTCATATTATGCCCATAACATTTATGAAACCGACAATACTTCCCAGTCTGCTTCTGTTTCTCTGACGACTCTTTTGGTTGCGGCTTCCTTTACTGCATGGTATTGGAAGTGGATAGCTAAATGTTCTCCAGGGACATGTTTAGCGGCACGTAATTTTCATACATTGGAATCCTGGCCTTTAGTCACCTAAAGTCCCTCTTCCGCTCTTGGTTCCTGTCTCCATCTTTCTTTTGTTGATTCGGCTTATTCTGAACATTCACCTGAACTTTCCCAGATCTGTCTTCAGACTATTTTATTACAATATTACTATGTACTACTTCTCTACTTGGTCCTGCAATATTCTTTTTCCTAAAGGACCTAGCCTCCTCCTTCCTAAAAAACTAAGTAGCCTTTGCATAGAGCGCTCCAACGTGCCAGGAAATTTTCTATCCAGCCAGTCGTCAAACTAAGATTTCAAATCAATCTCTCTTGTCATGGCCATGTGTATAGCATGATCATTCGGGTTATTGACCTCCGTAGAAGCAATATGAAATCTCTCCAAGTAGTCTTTCAACGATTCCCCTAGGGTCTGGATCACATTGGAAAGGGGCATTACGTCTTTAGGATGAACTGCGTGCATTTAGAATTGCTCTTCAAACTTGGTTGCCAGCTCATTGAATCTCAAAATTCAACGCGGAGGTAGTATCGTTAACCACATCATTGTTATCTCGGAAAGGGTTATGGGAAAGCATCTATACTTCATTAGCTCTTACCGAATCCATCAACCATTCATCTCTCATGATATCTTTCCTGTGGTAGGTTTTTCCCTCATAGGCAGGAATTAATGGCATGTTGAACCTTCTCAGGTATTTCGCATGTAGAATATGGTCTGTAAATGAGGTATGGCTTCTCGAGATTCCCCAATCATCATTAATCAAGCCTCGATTCTCTCTCACCAACTGTCTCACAGTTGCTGATAAATCTGGTGTATAGATGGGTGGTGCCAAGCGGTGGTTGCGCTCTACCTCATGTGAATGGTCAGGTTGATGTCTATGGGCCATTTCACGCCTTTTTGGTCCACCATCCTCTTGTGTGCACCTTGGACATTCATCTCATCGTCATTCCGAGGGAAGGGGTATCTAGTCAGCATTCAACTGAACTCCGGCTTCCAAGCTTCTGGGAATAGCTCCGGTGTGATTCCCCAAGTGTAGTAGGGGAATCCCTCCTCTGGAGGAGGGATCGTTACCAATCCCTGAGAAGGGATCAGCACCAATTGGTCTTGGCAGATCATACTGGTCTGTCAAGCGGCGCTCCGACGTTTCTACGTGATCTCCTTCAAGCCTGCGGTACCTAATCCTTTGGTATTCATCTGATGCTCTTGAACCTTCCAATGCCCAGTAAAAAGTAGGATCCCTTTTGGCCTTCCCATGCTGATGTTGAATAATCTATTTCATCAGACTAATATTAGTCTGAATCTGCTCATTTACTTGTCGATGGTTTTCTATCAACTCTCTCATCATCTTATGAAATTTTAGCTCGGGTTATGGAATCTATAGGGTTTTGAACTTCAACCGAATCGGCATTCAAATTTTCAAGCTGGTTGCTTGGGCCTCCTTGTTGAATACTTGTAGTCTCATTTCCATCAACATTCCGAGAAGTGGAACTAGTACGTCTCGCCATTGTCAATGTCCTTGTTTTGATTTTTACAAATCTTAGTAGTCTAAGAATTTTTTTTGAAGATAGTTAGGTATCTCCTTCGGGGGATTTGCTCAATCCAGTAGCAACAATAGGGATCGTAACAGGCAGAGAATAAGGTTTTCGGTGAAAGCGCCAAATTGTTTGCTACCAAATTGGTCGTAAGCACCTAAGAATGAGAAGAAAACGAGGAAAATAAAACTAAAATGGAGGTATAGAGCTAACTAGCAAATCAAAGCTATAATCAAGAACTCAAGGATTTATAGTGGTTCGACGTTGTATGCTTACGTCCACTTTGTAGATTCTCTTTATTGATTCACTATTAATTTGATTACAGTAACAAATAGCAAGAAGTAAGGAAAAAACTTAGTTACAACAAAGAGCTATGTAACTAGCAGTGTAAAGATCCTCAGAATGACCCCCTAGGCCAGTATTTATAGGTGAAAGCGACCACCAATCCTTATGAAACTTCGTCAATGGGACCTTCTTATCCACATGGGCCCACCATAAGGGTCGCTAGGCCTAAATCCTAATGAAGGGAAATTGGTACCGATCCCTCCATCGGTTAATTCTTGGACAGGGATCCCTATGGCGGCTTCTTCATGTTTAGACATGTTGGCTCTTCAAATATCATGTTGACTGGACAAGTGGAACTCGCGATTTTGCTTGATGTTTGGTTCAGATCCACTTGGAGGTTTCTTTGTTGAACCCTCCTCAATGGATTATGCTGATCCCCCATGGTTGACTCCATACTTTGTATGCCGATCAATATTGAATGCTATAGTGATCCATCTGCTTATCCAATCATGTCGATCCATGCATACTTATTTATGCTTATCCCTTGAATTTTATCATGTAATGTCGATCCCTCTGATTCCACCAAGATATGCCGATCCATCCTATTCCACGGTGTTATGCCTATCTCTCCTGTTCCACAAAGCTATGCCGATCCCTCCTATTCCACAATACTATGCCGATCCCTCCTGTTCCACAAAGCTATATCGATCCCTCCTATTCCACAATGCTATGCCGATCCCTCCTATTCAACAAAGCTATGTCGATCCCTCCTATTCCATAAAGCTAAGTCGATCCCTTGAGTTCCAACCTAACACCCATATTTTTAGAACCTTGCATCATCTATCTACCAACATCGTTCAATCCTGACTTCATATACCATTTGAGCTCTTCTTTCAGGTTCCACAACCGTTGCTCCATGGGCGTCCTTCTCGATAATAGTCTAATCTATCTTGCACAATCGGTCCAATATAGTCGGGTCAGGATACCGAGTAATAGAGAATTTCATAAATGGTAGTTAACATTTTATTGACTAGAATTATAGCCAACCTCGAAAGTACGATTAAGAGATGATGTTAGCAAATGTTACTTACTAATACCTTGGTTAAAAATGTAACTAAAGAAGATAAAATGCATAAAAATAAAGCGACAAAGTTTAGAGTGGTTGGATTTAGGATGATTACATCCACTATGAGAAATTTCTTATTACTTTTTTCTATTATGATAACTTATATTACAAGAGGTAATGACAAGAAAGAAATTGCTTGAAATATAATGTTGTTCAATCATTGTAGGAATGCATTACATGGTCAATTTATAGTTGCTGAAGTTGATGCTTGTATGATTGAGATTGTGCTAACCAAGAACCGCTCTAGGCCATTGATAGGTGTACATGTTTGATACACATGTCAGCCATGGCACTACATGTCTTATATGGTGCGGATGATGATAGTTGGTTGGTCGTTCTTTGAGCATGCTTGGAGTAGAGCATGCTATGTGGGATTAAGGAGTGGTTATAACAAAGGTGCTTTGATACTAGAAATGGGAATGAAGCGGCAACTGCACAGTAGCTCTTTTGTTAGATGAACAATGATTGTTTATGCCAATATTTTTAGAGGAATAGTATATGTGAAGCTTCTTTAGGCAGTGGAAATTCAATTCTTGTGGTCATGGATGAACGTTACCAAATGAGTTAATGCACATCAGTGGTTGGGGTTAGAGATAGGTGAGGGATCTTGTACCACCCCTAATTTTTGATATCATTGTTCAGGAGATTTAATTAGATAAATTAAATAGAATAATGTACATGTTAAGAGATAAGGGGTTGAGATTTGAATAAATATAATTAAGGCCGTACTCAATTAAATAATTAAATCGGCTTAAGAATGCGTTATAAGTTAATAAATTTAGATAAGGGTATATTGAGAATTTGCCGCACATAACCCTTACCCATATATATTCTCGTTCGTACCATTTCATTTCCTATTCACGTCATTTGAAAACGTAAAAGTAAAAACGTAAAGAGGAGTCGACCATTAACAAGAGGAATTCAATCAAAAGCTAACGATTCAAGCTAAGGGGAAATTAATCTCAATCCAATCTCCTTATCTTAATCAAGGTGAATAATAATTCATTTCATCTCTATTTTGTTTTGTAATGATACATTTTTGGATTTAAGATAAAATTCGTTTTATGATGATTTGGATGATGTTATGCTTGAATTATTATTATTTTTTTGATTTAAACAAAAATGATCAAATAAGATTATATGCGGTTTTAGGGAAAAACCAATTTATGTTGATGTTTAAATGCAATGGAGAAATTTTATGTTGTGTAAAACATGATTTTGGAGTTGAATTTTAATTTTGATAATTTTCCAAGCTATGAAAAGATTATTATGAATTTTCAAAGGAAATTATGATTAATTGATTTGATAAATTTATTTTGGAAAATACATTAAGAATTTCGGTTTGTAATTTTGATATGTTAGGTAACATGATTAAACTGAATTTTTGGAATTTTTTGGGATTTTTTCGAAGTGATTTGCTAAACAAATTAAATTATTTTAGAAGAGGGACTTCTTTGCAATATTGGTTTTGCTAATGGAATGGCTTTTTTCTAGGTTAACCATGGTTTAGATCTGAAATTAGAGGAAGTTATTTTAGTAAAGAACTAAAAAAGTTAAGGCAACTAATCTTGCGTTTACACGTGGTAGGTTAGTTAGAAAGTGCTTACTTTAATTAGTACTAAATTAGGTAACCTAGAAAAGTTGGTTTCGCCTTCTTTAGAAGTGCCTTTCGACTCAATGCTTCTGCCTTCAATCAAGTCGAAACCCCACTAAGTCGAAACTAATACACAAGGTATCACCTAGATGATATGTAGTGGATTAGAGAAAAGCGGAAGGCTAGATGTCGAAAGCATTTCTTCCAATAAGCGTCGATACCTTTTTGGTTTGTTTTAGAAAGAGTAGTGCCCGCCTTCGTTTTGATTAATGCCTTCGAAGGAGTTGAAGCATACGTTTTCGAAAGAGGTTTTAAAGACTTTTGAAAGGGTTGCCAACTTATGTTTTAAAGAGTAAGCTTTCGAATTGGTTTCTTTACTTATAAAATAATGCTTTCGAATGAAGGGGTTCCGACCTAATCGAAGCTCCTCTATCGTTCTTTAGCCTTTCGAGTGTATTGATGTCAATAATGCTTTCGAAAGGTAGTGCTTGCTTTAAAGATGTTTTGAGCCACTTTCTAGATGCTTTCGATTAGGTCCAAGGGTTTTGAAGGCAATGGCTTCGAAAGGAGGTTTCGAAGCTATCCTTCAATGTTTTGTTTAAATGACTTGAAGCTCTCGAAAGGGATGGCGACAATGCAATCATGTTTTCCCCAATATTTTTATATGATAAAGGATGGTTTCAAAAGAGATACTTTCATTTATATTTACTTTGACCCAAATAATACTTTAAGTATAAACCCAATGGTCTCGAAAGGTGGACTTTCAATGGTTTCGGAAGGGTTACTTCCATTGTTTCCAAAAGGGATACTTTCAATAGTTTCGAAGCTATGCTTCTAAGTGTTATTAAGTAATACTTCATTACATTCGAAAGGTTTCTCTAACGACCCGTATTTTCAACTATTTTGAATTATTAAATTTAATATAATTACTGAACAAAAATGGTTAGAAATAAAAAATTAATGTTTATTTATGTAATCTATTGAATTTGAATTTGGATAAATTTTGAAATAACCAATTTCGATGACTTGGGTAATAATCAGTATTGAAATGGAATTCTATATATTGAATAGGTTATAATCAACAGTTGGAATTGAATAATGAATATTGAATGATTGTAAAATGAAAGTAGTTGTTTTATTATTTGACTTTGTTTTAAAATTAATTTTTTTAAGTTAAATTACTTAAATTGAAATATAATTATTTATCGGACAATTAAATTATTTAAATTTAATGTTGGAATTATTTAAATAATTGAATCTTGAATTAATATGAATGAAAACGATATTGTAAATTGATTTAAATTCTATTAAATGAGAATGAAGATTGTTTACTTTAAAACTGAATTTAAAAGTGAATAATAGAAATTGGAAATTTGTATTTTAATCAACGTATAAAAAATGCCATTTTGGCCACTATCTTGGGTTTCAACGAAACTAGTTTCATCAGATCCGTAATAGTGAATTATTATACAAGCTCCGCAGCGATTGGACTTGTCGTTTGGTCATGCGAGATTGAAATACGTAGAAATTAATTTAAGGAATTCAATTAAGAAAAAAATTGATTTTGAAAAGCTATCTTCTGCATACAATCGAATTAGGCCTCGAGACTAGTTCCATTATGTTCGAAATAGAGGTAAAACATTAGGAACGCAAGGCGGCAAGCCTCGTTTTGAGCTCGAGAATTTTCGGACGTTATGAAGCTAGATATTCTTGAAATAAAATAATATATATTGATTTTCTCATCCTCATCAGACAACTTGTACAAGGCTGCATACACTCTGTCATTTCCCATGCTCCTCTTTCTCTTCTCTCATTTCAACCAGCAAACGATATATATATATATATATATATATTAATAAAGCAACCACCAATCGAAAAGAAAGAAGAAAAGAAAATTAAAAAATAAATCGCGAGTGCTTGGACATCGCTTGCTGATGTCGAAGTGGCGGCAACTAAGCTCAGGGAAAGGTGCGAGGCACAGCTCTCATTCACTATAGAGGTTAGGGTACAGCATAGGGTTCTTGAGCTTCAAGACACGCTTGCAGTTGTGGTGATGAAGACAGTGCGACCAGAGGTGGTTTCGGTGGTGAGCTCCGATCGAACTCCGACGATCTTTGGTGGCGTGTGTATTTCAATGGTTGCTCGCATGTGGGTTCATCGTGTGTTGGGATAAATGAGAGGGAGAGAATCAGGCGGCTGTAAGGTTGTCCTATTATATTTTATTTATTTTGTTAATTAATTTATTAATTATTTTTTAATTACAAATGTACAGTAATAAAATCATAACCTTTCGATCCGAGGTTGGGTTTGAGCGAAATGAGTCGCGCTGCAACCGTATCGAAGTCATCTACGGCATAGAGTCAAAAAGGAATTTATCTAAAGCTGAAATATTTTTAGTTTCAAATAAAAGGCGAGTGTTTTATAATGCTCATAAAGTACTAGAATATTTTTATGTTAGTTAAATTTAAAATTATGAAGTGATTTAAATTTATTGATTGTTGTTTGATAATTTTAATTGACATTTAAATTTACATCTAAATTAACTGATAGAAATTTGAATTGACAGTTAAATTGAATTAGAATTAAATTACTATTAAACTCCCAATTATTGATATCCAATTAATTGTTGTGATATTTTGATTGTTTGGATGATCGATTGTGATGGATGCCGATTGGTTGATATTTGGATGATTGGATGTTTATTTATTTTTTATATATCCCGCTATCACCCTATATATTATTTACATTATATAAAATTGTAAATCGAATAATTTTGAATAAATTAAGAAATAGGTTGAAATGATATATATATGGAATTTAGTTTGGATTGAAGTGATATATATCCATCCCTGAATTAAATTGAAATAACTGATTCACTTGGTCGTAGGAAATTTTTTTATATACGGACACCGGATTAGTTAAATTAAATGATTTCAGAATTCTTATTTGAAATTATTTAAATGATTTGGATTAAAGAGAGAAAAAAATCCAATTTATGGAAATCAAATTTTTTCGAAACCGAGGCATAATGCTTGAATAAGAATTTGTTAAACAAATTTGTTTAAAAATGAAATGTGAGATTTTAAAGTTAATTTAAAATATGATTTCAATTTCGAAAAATTTGTTTTTGAAAGATTTGTAATTTTATTCGAACTATGAATTATTGCTAAGTAAAGGTTATATAACTGAATATATAAAATTTGAACTCAAGAATGGAATTTATTTTAAGATTTGAATCTAAATTCAAAGATTGAAGTTTAATTTGAATTCGATGATTTAAATCGATATTCTGAAATCGAACTCAAATTTATATAAATCGAAATGGTTTAAAATTGAGAATTGAATTGAAACCAATTCAAATTGGAATTGAATTGAAATTAATTGGAATTGAAATCGAAATTAAATTAATTTGAAAACGATTTGAATTGGAATTGGAATCGAAGTTAATTCAAATTGACATCGAAATGGAATCGGTTTGAACTGGATTGAAGTTGAATGATTTTGAATTGGATTAGTTTGACTTTGAAACTATTTTCAAATAAATTATCTTATTATAAATTGTTTAAAATCTATCTTCTTAAATATTTAAATTATTTTGATTTTCCAAGTTATTTTATTATATAAACCATTCTCGATACTCAAACAATTTTATATTAAACTATTTTAACTTTTAAACTATTTAAAAAAATCAAACTTTTTCAAAAAATTCAAACTAGTTAGAGTAGGAATCATTTATATTAAATCATGGATTTAAGTACAAATTGGGTTAAAATGAAGTTTTAGCCTAAATTGTAATTTGAATTGAATTTTGAAGTGAAATTGGCACAACAAACTAAATTGATATATTTTGAAGTAAATATGATTATTTCAAAATGAAATTGATTTTGAAGCGAATACGATATTTTGATATCAAGTATGAATCGTTTTGAAATTTAAAACTACCACTCGGTGTGCAAAATAATTTTTGATTGTTAAAGAGACCGTAGCTTCTTATTGGCATACTCTTTGTCAATATTGGAACCACTTTAACAACTGTGTACGCGGAGGAGACTCCAGAACGAAGTGGTTGGATTTGGCATCGTTTGATGGATTTGAAGAAAGAGAACGATGACGATAGACCCCGACACTTGTGCCAATTTGAAATGACTAAAACAGGATGGCTTGATAAGGTCGTCCTTCGATTTTTTTGGACTCGGTCCATATTATTCCTCTTGTTTTTGGATTCCATTGGTGCACCTTGATTTGGGATAGCCTCCCTTTGACTTGATATGGGATTGACGGACGTGGTGGGCGGTCATGGCTATGATGCATTACCACCAGCCTTATGACGCGAAATGGTAGTATCCTACCTTGGGCATTGCCTCACGTGCCTTGTCACACTTTTATCACTATATAAGACCCTTATGATTTTGGTATAGTGTTGTTGTATCACGGCACATCCCTATCCCCTGACGTGCTACTAGGCCGTTATATGCAAACTGCACAACAATGCTTAAAAATGCGTTTAGAGGGATTAACGCAAAGCCTTAACGCTAAGAAAAATATTTATTTTACCGATTAGACATTATACATGCAGCGTATTCTGCAATATATAAATATTGTGATGGATCCTTAAGAGTTGGAAAATCACGTAACATCTCTTGAGTTATCGCATGCATGTTATACACTGGATAGGAGATGTAAAATCCCGTAAACATCTCTGACGCTATTACACTCATATTATATGGTATCAATTTGACTTACATAAGAATATTTTAGTCCTGACTCGAGTTTTTTTCCTTTCATTATACTCGGGTCTGCCTTGAGTATTTCAGTGCATTGAAGATCATTTTCTGGAGGACAAAGACTTGGTATATTATTACTATTGTTATTTCCCTACATCATATTAGTCTGCTGCAATATATATTATTTCCGTTATATGTATATAACTCTGATAAATGTTGTATAAATTATAATCAAATGTATAGTAAATAATTTCATGAACTGTTTATTTTATATTTTTTCATTCCACTGCAAGATTCTGTGTTTGTTTTCCTTCTTCTTTCCTTATTTTTCTTAATTAACCCCATTGATTATCTATGCCCTTGATTGTTTAAGTTGGACATGAGTGGATTATTGTCGATTCAAACCTTTCGAAATGTGGGTCGTCATAATTGGTATCAGAGCTTTGGTTTAGCGATGACCTTAGCATTGTGGGGTTTGACTCATTAGAGATAGGGTAGTTATACCCTAGAACGAGTTGTTTGAGTGTGTGTATATATGAGAGAGCGTACTTGCTAGTGTTATAAAAAAATTATATTATGTTTACTTATCCGTTGAGTTGTATATAAATTCTGGTCGGTGCGTGGGACTCCATGATATCGGTCGGAGTTTCTAAATACTTAAATGATAAGTTGATATAATATTGTTTTAAAATAGGATAAATGAAACAGCTTTACCTAAATTATATTTTGTATATATAAAATGATATTTTTCAATGAATGTTAGTTGTTAGAAGATGATAATATTTCATTATCATCGAATATTGGTTGAATTAAATTTAAAAGCGAATATTTCGTGAACTACATTTCACGAAGTGTTTGATAATTAATTAAATTGAAATCAATTACAATAAGAATTGTTTAAAGTAACAAAGTTCTAAATTAATGAAATGTTTTGGTAATGAGATAATGAAATTTGCATATAATGTATCTTATAAATAAGAAGGATTTAAAAGCTAAGAATTTTAGAATAAAAAAATCCCGTTGATTTTCAAATTTGTTTTCAAAGCCTTCAAATTTATTAATAATAACATTTGAAAGTGTTTTGACTAGAAATATATTTTGAAAGGACTTTTGAAAGAAAAAGGCATTGAAATCCCTTTAATTGTAGGGAAATAATCCTGAGGATGATTGCAGCATCACTAGTATTCATTTTTGAGTTTCTGAGTGAGAATTGCTACTAAGATTAAAATAAACTTTTGATTATGAAATTTTTTATTCCAAGTATGATTTGATAAATATATGAAAATAGTTTTGAACTTACATTTGAAAATAGTATAGATGAAAATAAATTTATAACTTATAATTTGAATAAGAAAATAAAATCGAATTTTTAAAATGGTTTAACATTGGTTAAACGACCAAAAGAAAATTTTGAATTTGGGATATGAAATAAAAGAACTAACCTGAGAAATGTTGAATAAATTAAGTTAATGAAATGAAGTGAATAAATGGAGTCTAACTTAAGAAAGCTTAAATAAAGTGAATTGTATTTGAAATGTATTAGATGAAATATGAAATGAAATTTTAAATGAATAGGTTTGTATAACTTATAAATTGAGAAATATTAAGCTAAAAACTAAAATTGATGAATGTGAATGATAAGAAAAAAATAACTTGAATAAAGTTTAATAAAATGAGTAATAAACTAAATGAAAGCGGTGGTGGTGATGAAGGCAGCATAGCCGAAGGTGGTTTCGGTGATGAGCTTTGATCGAACTTCGACGATCGTTGGTGGCGTGCACGTTTCAGTGGTTGCTTGCGTATGGGTTCATCGTCTGTTGGACCTGGATACACGAGAGGGAGAGAATCAGGTGGCTGTAAGGTTGTCTTGTTATATATATATTTTTTTATTTTATTTTGTTAATTAGTTTATTAATTATGTTTTAATTATAAGCATATATTAATAAAAACATAACATTTTCATACGAGGTTGGATTTGAGCGAAACGAGTCGCTTTGCGACCGTATCAAAGTCATCCGTGGCATAGAGTCAGATTGAATTTATTTGAAGCTAAAATATTTTTAGTTTCAAATAAAAGGTGAGTGTTTTATAAAGCTTACGAAGTACTAGAATATTTTTGTATTAGTTAAATTTAAAATTATGAAGTGATTTCAATTTATTGATTGTTGTTTGATAATTTAAATTGACATCTTAATTAACTTATAGAAATTTGAATTGACAGTTAAATAGAACTAGAATTAAATTACTAGTAAACTCCCAATTATCGATATCCAGTTAATTGTTGTGATATTTTGACTGTTTGGTTGATTGATTGTGATGGAAGCTAATTGGTTGATATTTGGATGATTGGATGTTTATTTATTTTTATACATATCTTGTTATCATTATGTATATTATTTATAGTATATAAAACTATAAATCGAATTATTTCAAATAAATTATGAAACAGGTTGAAATGATACATACCTATGACATTTATTTTGGATTGAAATGATATATATCCATCCAAGAATTAAATTGAAATAACCGATTCACTTGGCCATAGGATAGAAAATTATATATGGACACCAGATTGGTTAAATTAAATGATTTTCGAATTCTTATTTGAAATTATTTAAATGATTTGGATTTAAAGGAGTAAAAAAATTGAATTTATGAAAATCGAATTATTTTCGAAACTGAGCTCAAAATCTTGTAATTAGAATTTGTTAAACGAATTTTTTAAAAAGTGAAATGTGAGATTTTAAAGTTAATTTGAAATACGATTTGAATTTCAAAAATGGATTCGTTTTTGAAAGATTTGAACTTTCATTCGAACTCTGAATTATTTCTAAGTAAAGGTAATATAATTGGATATATAAAATTTAGACTCGAGAATGGAATTTATTTTAAGATTTGAATCTAAATTAAAAGATTGAAGTTTAATTTAAATTCGACGATTTAAATCGATATCATGAAATCAAACTTATATTTATATAAGTCGGAATGGTTTAAATCTGAGAAATTGAATTGAAATTAATCCAAATTGGAATTGAATCGAAATTAATTAGAATTGAAATCGAAATTAAATTAATTTGAGAGTGAAATTAAAATCGATTTGAATTGAAATTGGAATCGAAGTTAATTCGAATTTACATCAAAATGGAATCGGTTTGAACTGGATCGAAGTTGAAAGATTTGGAATTGGATCAGTTTGACTTTGAAACTATTTTCAAATAAATTATTTTATTATAAACTTTTTAAATCTTCTTAAATATTTAAATTATTTTGATTTTCCAAGTTATTTTATCATATAAACCATTTTCGATACTCAAACTATTTTATATTAAACTATGTCAACTTTTAAACTATATAAAAAATTTCAAACTATTTTCAAAAAATTCAAACCCGTCAGAGTGAAAACCGTTTATATTTGAATCATGGATTTAAATACGAATTGGGTTAAAATGAAGTTATTACCTAAATTGTAATTCGAATTGAATTTTGTAGTGAAATTGACACATCAAACTAAATTGATATATTTTGAAGTAAATATGATTATTTCGAAATAAAATTGATTTTGAAGCAAATACGATATTTTGATATCTAGTATGAATCTTTTCGAAATGTAGAAGTACCAACCGGTGTGTAAAATGACATTTGATTGTTAAAGTGACTGGAGCCTCTTATTGGCATACTCTCTTTCAATATTGAAACCACTTTAACGACTGTGTACGCGGAGGAGACTCTAGAACGAAGTTGTTGGATTTGACATCGTTTGATGGATTTGAAGAAACATAACGATAATGGATAGACCCCGACACTTGTACCAATTTGAAATGACTAAAGTAGGATGGTTTGACCGGGCCAAGTAGGTCAATTATCCCTAGCGGACATCCATTCTTCGTTTTTCTTGGACTCGGTCCATATTATTCCTCTTGTTGTTGGTTTCCATTGGTGAACCTTGATTTGGGAAAGCCTCCCTTTGTCTCGATATGGGATGGAGGGATGTATTGGGTGGTCGTGGCTATGGAGCGTAACCAACATCCCTACGACCTGAACTGGTAGTATCCGACTTTAGGCATTGCCTCACGTGCCTTGTCATGCTTTTATCCCTATACGAGACCCCTACGATTTTGATTTAGTGTTGTTGTATCATGACGCATCCCTATCCCCCGACGCACTACTGGGGCGTTATATGCAAGCTGTACGAAAATGCTTAAAAACACGTTAAGAGGGATTAATGTAAAGCCTTCACGCTAAGAAAAATATTTATTTTACGGATTAGACATTATATATGTAGCGTATTCTACTATATATAAATATTTTGACCGATCCTTGAGAGATGGAAAATCCCATAACATCTCTTGAGTTATTGCATGCATGTTATACACTGGTTGGAGATGTAAAATCCCATAAATATCTCTGACACTATTACACTCATGCTATGTGATATCGCTTTGACTCATATACGAATATTTTAGTCCTAACTCAAGTGTTTTGCCGTTTCATTATGCTCGGGTCAGCCTGAGTATTTCAGCGCATTAGAGATCATTTTCTAGAGGACGAAGATGAAGATTTGGTATATTATTACTATTTTTATTTCCTTACATCATATTGTTTTGTTGCAATATATATTGTTTCTGTTGTATATATATAACTCTGATAAATGTTGTATAAATTATAATCAAATGAATAATAAACATTGTCATTCCGCTATGAGATTCTATGTTTGTTTTCCTTCTTCTTTCCTTAATTTTTTTAATTAACCCCAATGATTATCTACGTTCCGGATTGTTTAAATATGACATGTGCAGATTATTGTCGACTTAAACCTTCCAAAATGTGGGTCGTCATAGTTTCAAAAGAGATGTTTTAAAGTGTTTCGAAAGGAATGGCCTAATGTTTTGAAAAGAGATTTATATGCTTTTGAAGGAGGTTATCCAATGAGGTTGAAAGCAAGATTTTGAAGGTTTCGATAGCCTTAGTTTTCAAAGCAAATAACCCAATCTCATTTTTAAGGAGAACCAAGGCATAATTAAATAAAGTGTTTTGAAAAGGAGTTTTTGAAAAAGTTTTCTTTAATTAAAAGGTTAAAGGGATTAACTAAGTTATTATGTATGCTTCATCATATATATATATATATATATATTCACTTTGTTTTGAACCCATAATTGTATTTTAGGGAAGGGCAGAATAATCAGCTAGGTTGATCCAGCAGTGAATATAAATTAAGTTAACTCCTGAATGAGTAGAATTGGATTCAGGAGGTCAGGAAGACCATAATATAGGATGCTAAAATGTTGAAGGAAAATATATTGGCAGGGGATAATACGCTCTCAGTAAGCCTATAAAAACTGTGTATAAGAAAAGATATTGGCAGGGGTTGATAGGTTCATATTTAGCCCATGAAAACTATGTATAAATGAAGATGTCAGAAAGACAGGTTCATAGTAAGCCCATGAAAACTATGATTTGATACTGGCAGGGGCCAGTAGTTTGTAGTTAGCCCATAAAAACTATATCCGGATTAAGATATTGTTCGATGTCAATAGGTTCCTAGCCTACACATGAAATCTAGGATAAGTGAAAAGATATTGGAGTTACCAATAGGTTTTTAGTCAATCCATGAAAACTAGGATAGGTGAAAAGATATTGGAGTTACCAATAGGTTCTTAATCAACCCATAAAAACTTGGATAAGTGTAAAGATATTGGAGTCACCTACAGGTTCATAGTGATCCCATGAGAACTATATAATTGGATAAGGAGTCCTTAAACATTTTACCTGTTATTAGTCAGTCCATGAGAACTAATAGGTTAATAGTAAACCTAGAAACTATAATTGAGACAGATAGCTAGAATGAATGGGGATGGGTAATCCAAAATTGATTCATTTGTTTTGCATATCATCATATTATATTATTTTGAATTATTTTGACCATTGTGGATGCAGGAGAACAATACATGGTTTTAAAAAGATTTTAGGATACCAGTGAGGGAAAAACCCATTCTTCTAAGTAGTGTGGTCACTGATTTGAGATGGTAGATTATTATTCATACCAGACTTTATGTTTGACTCGAAGTTTTTGTTTTCTCCTTAAACTCTCGATACTCAATTAATTTTGAGTAGTTTGAGAGTTGAGGTTTTCAGGTACCTCATGAGACGAATAAAGCTTTTGGTGATGTGCAGGAGGCATGATATATAACTACAGCTTTCTTTTACTTGATTCCGTAGTGTCGTTTGTAATGGAAAATTGTTAAATTGCCTACATATACACTGATCATCCAAGGAGGCATCTTGATACGTCGCTCTTTGCGTAATTTGTAATAAGTATATATCTAGACGTGGCAAATGATTGTAGGATTATGTAATGAATTGAAAATGTCTTGAAATGGAATGTGATTTTATTTGATGTTTAATTTTTTTCCATATTCATGTGTTTCTATGTATTAATGTATCTAACACCGTCGTATTTGGTCGTCGAGGATTAATAACTATGGATAACTGCAGCATCCGTAGCCGTTAGTTTAGGCCTCAAAGTAGGGCGATGTTACAAGTTGGTATCAGAGCATAGATTTATGAAAATTTAAAAGAAAACTAGACCTAAAAGCTTTTTGAAATATAATCCAATGAGTCAGAAATATGATCAGGGTTCGGGATAAAGCTATAGTAACATATATGTATTTGATATATATATATATATATATATATATATATATATTAGTATGTATTCCCCTTTCTCTTAGACCGTTCTTCTGTATCTTACTAAGGCTCGTATGCAGATTTACGAGAAATAAGATATGGAAGCATGAAACAGAAGAGGAAATCTCGATGGAGGAAGCACCACAACTAATTGAAATGCTCGACCTAATACCAGAAGGACCCAAGGTTGATTGGCTAATGCTAACCAAAATGCCGATGCCGATATGGGTGCTGGAAATCGACCAGTAGATATAGGGGTCATGTATCATTTCTTCGTCAATGTGATGCAAGCAGGAGCTGCTGCTGAAGTTGTTGGGAATGTTGGAGGAGCTAATCCTATGGCTCCAGTTGGGAATAACTATGCTAAGCTAAGTAGAGATCGCACCAGTCCAGGTAGAAAGCCATTTATAGCAGCGAAGGATGTCATAGAAGTAGAGAATTGGCTGTTGCATTGTGAGCGTATCTTTGTTGATTGGGGTTTAGATGATGAGCAGAAGAGAAGGTTGGCCTCTAGGCAGTTGTAGAGGTCAGCACTTTATTGGTGGAACTGTGTTACTACTGGAGTTTTAAAGGAAGAGCTGACATGGGTTGAATTCAGAAGGAGATTTGAACAGTGGTTTTTATCTAAAGTTGCTAAGTCAGCATCAATGAGAAAGTTTCATGGATCTAGTTCAGGGAGAGATGTCGGTTATCGAGTATGTCACTAGGTTTGATGAGCTATCTTGATATAGGTAAGTTATTGTTGACACTGACATCAGAAGGAATGATAGGTTCATTTGTGGTTTGTGACCTGAGCTTGCTAGAGCGACCATGACACATATCCATGATCCTTGTAATGTGCTTTGGAGATGGCAAGTCGCTATGAGGAAATGGTTGCTGTCTGTGCTAGAGAGAAGCCAGTTGAAACCCAGGGTTCTCAAGGAAAGAAGAGAAAGTTCTTTAAGAAGAAGGGACCCATTAAGGGAAAATTCTGCCAAGATGGCAAAGGCAGAGTTAGTTTGCTATAAGTGTGACAAGAAGGGTCATTCCGCAAATGAGTGCCGGTTAGGAAAGGGAAAGTAGGCTGCAGATAAGAAGAATGTGAAGTGCTTTAAGTATGATCAAGTTGGGAATTATAAGAACCAGTGTCCATAGCCAGTCAGGGCAGACAAGGGAAAGGTCTCTGCTATTGGATCATCATCTAAGCCAACGGCGGCTGATAAAGGGAAAATTGTGATGGAAGGTAAATTGTTGATTCAGAGTATAATAGTTAGGTTACTATTTGATATCGGTTCATCACATTCATTTATATCTTAGCGTTTGGTTGATAGGTCATGCTTAAAACCACATACCTTGTTACTTCCTTAAGGGTTGTGAATCCAATAGGTGGGTATGCAACTCTGGGGTTGAGATGTGACCAGTTATAACTTGATTTGTTAGGTCTTAAGTTTGCATCTAGTCTGTATGTTTTTGATTTCATAGATTTTGGAATCTTTTTGGGTATGGATTGGATGAAAAGGTCTGGGGCCAAGATATTTTGCCAAGATAGGGAGATATCACTTAGACACCCTGATAGTCATAACCGAATTATATTCTTAGTAGAGAATTCTGACCGGAGTAGTCGTGCTTTGTTAAGTGTAATGGAAGTGGGAGAAGAGCTAAGACAGGTTTGAGTAATAAGAAAGTTTGTAGATGTCTTTGAGCTAGTCACGGGACTACCACTGAAATGAGTGTTGAGTTTCAGATAAATCTTATGTTAGGAGCTGAACCTGTAAGTAGACCACCTAGCAGGATGACACCATCTGAGATGAAGGAATTGAAGGTGCAGCTAGTGTATCTAGAAGGAAGGAATTGATGAGACCAAGCAGTTCGCCGTGGAGAGCGGTCGCGATGTTCATGAAGAAATCAAATGGGTCGTAGAAGATGTGTATCGACTATCGTATGTTGAATGAAAGGATGATAAAGAATAAGTATCCTTTGCCAAGAATTAATGATCTATTTGATCAACTGAGTGTAGCTAGGGTGTTTTCTCAGTTGGATTTAGCGATAGGTTTCCATTAGTTAGGAGTGGCAGAGGATAGCATTCCTTTGACAGCATTTCGGATTAGATATGGTTCATACGAGTGGTTAGTAATGCCATTCGAATTGACGAATGTACCTGCTACCTTTATGGATTTTATGAATCGAGTCTTCCAAAAGTATTTGAATAGATTCTTTTTGGTGCTTATAGATGACATTTTGGTATACTCTAAAGGTTAAAGTAAGCATGAAGATCATTTTAGAGTTGTGCTTGAGATGCTAAGGCAGAATCAGCTAAAGGTGAAGTTTTCTAAGTGTCATTTTTGAAAGAAAGAGGTTAAGTTTCTTGGTCACATGGTTTCAGAGAAAGGGTTGTCAGTCGATCCAGATAAGAACGTAGCTGTTAATAATGGGAAGAGACCGAAGATGGTGACTGAGATTAGAAGTTTTTTCTTGGAATGGCTGGCTATTATCGGAGTTTATTAAGGATTTCTCGTGGGTAGCTGCGCCTTTGACTAAGTTTACCAGGAAGGAGGTGAAGTTTGTTAAGTCCGACAAATGTGTGGAAGAATTCCTTAATTAAAGCATTTGTTGACCAACACACCTGCTGTAGTAGTCCCAGATGGAATCCAAGGTGTGGTGTTGGCTATATTGGCAGAGTGGAAGGATATAGAATCTTTTGCCAGTTATGGTATGCAGTTAAGATCGACTACTAGTACTAGTCAGAGTACTGCCATGTTGTCCTATTTAGAAACTCGATTAGTGTCGATCTGCAGAATTGCTTCTAAGTAGAAGGAGGATCCATTATTAGCCAAGAAGATCAGAAATATTGACTTTGGAACTGAGATCGATGATCTAAAAAAAAATTTGTCTTGAGAGGATGATTGAGAAAGAAGGGAAGATTATGTGTTCCAGATGTTGAGAACTTAAGGAAAGAAGTTCTTGGGGAATGTCATCGATCCAAGTTTCTGATTCACTCTAGAGGGACCAAGATGTATCAAAATATGAAGAGAAGCTTCTATTGGGAAGGTATGAAGAGGGATGTTGGCTTGTAGGTTAGAGAGTGTGCAAACTGTCAACAAGTAAAAGCCGAACATCGAAAGCCAAGTGGGTTGCTTTAGACTCTAGAGATTCCAGTTTAGAAATGGCATTTGATATCCATGGATTTTATTGACAGGTTGCCAAGGTCAAATAGAGGAAATGAAAGTATATGGGTTATAGTGGACAGGCTGACCAAGAGTGGCCATTTCATTCTAGTATAGTCAACTAGAATGACACCTGTTTTGGCGAAGTTGTTCTTGAAGAACATAGTTAGACTACATGGAGTTCATAGTAGCACAGTAAGTGAGAGAGATGCTTTGTTCACTAGCGAATTCTAGAAGAGTCTACAGGATGTGTTAAGCACTAAGCTCAGGATTAGTACTGCATATCAACCTCTGATGGATGGGCAAACAGAAAGAGTCAATAAGGTACTCGAGGACTTGTTGAGAGCTTGTATATTGGACTTTAGTGGATCTTGAGAAGATCACCTACATTTGTTTGAGGTTTCCTATAATAATAGTTGCCAGACTAGTATAGGAATGACGCCTTCTGAAGCTTTGTATGGAAGGCTATGCAAATCACCAGTATGTTGGTTGGAGACTTAAGACTGATTGGTCTTAGGTCTAGATTTGGTTAAGGTGGCATCAGAGAAGATTGAGTTGATCCAAGAAGGGATGAAGGAAGCTCAATCTGTATAGAAGAATTACGCAGATAACAGGCGTAAAGACTAAGAGTTCTCAGTTAGAGACATAGTTTTCATTAGGGTATCACCGATGAAGGGTGTGGTACGGTTCAGAAAGTCAGGAAAACTAGCACCGAGATATATTGGTCCATTCCAGATTATAGAGATGATTGGAAAGCTCGCATATAGAGTAGAGTGGCTGTGCAATATGGCAGGTGTCTATAACGTATTTCAAGTGTCTCATCTTTGCAAGTATGTGCATGATCCAGAAATTACTATTACTTCAACAGGGTTGGAAGATCTTATAGTAGAGCCTAATTTGACTTTTGTTAGACAACCAGTTCGGGTTGTAGCGAGAGATGAAAAAGCATTGAGGAATATGATAGTCAAGTTGGTTATAGTTCAATGGAGCGACAACGAGAAGGATTGTACTTGGGAGACAGAGGACGAGATTCGAGATACTTATCCTACTCCGCTTTGAGGGTGTGTCAATATTAGACTTATATAGATAATTCCTAGTCAGGTAAACTAGTATGGTTGTTAGGAGTTGTTACAGATGATTGCTATGTTTAGTGTTTAGTCCTTACTGAATTTCAAGGATGAAATTCTTTAAAGAGGGGAGCCTATAACACCCATAATTATTAATAACATTATTTAGGATATTTAATTAGATAAAGTAAAAATAAATATGTAAATGTTAAGAGATAATAGGATTGAGATTTGAATAAATACAGTTAAGGTCATGCTCAATTAAATAATCAAATGGGCTTAAGAATGGGTTATAAGTTAAAAAATTTATATAAGGGTATATTGGGAATTTGCTGCACACAATCCTTACTCTTATATATTCCCATTCCTATCATTTCATTTCCCATTCATTTCACTCTGAAAATGAAAAATAAAAACATAAAGAGGAGTCGGCAATTTACAAGAGGAATTCAATCAAAAGGTATGGATTCAAGCATAGGAGAAATTAATCTCAATCTAATCTCCTTATCTTAATCAAGGTGAATTGTACTTCATTCCATCTCTATTTTGTTTTATAACCATATATTTTTGGATTTAAGAGTAAATTCATTTAATGATTATTTGGATGATGATATGCTTGAATCGTAATTTGTTTGATTTAAACAAGAGTGTTTAAATAAGATTATATGTGGTTTTATGGAAAAATTGATTTATGTCGATGTTGAAATGCCATGGAAAACTTTATGTTGTGTACAACAAGATTTTGGAGTTGGATTTTAATTTTGATAATTTTCCAAGCTATGGAAAGATTGCTATTTATTTTCGAAGGTTTTGGTTAACTGGGTTTATAAATTTATTTCAGAAAATATACTAAGAATTTGGGTTTGAAATTTTGATACATTAGGTATCCGGATTAAAGTGAATTTCTAGAATTTTGATGATTTTTCCTGAGTGATTTGCTAAGAAAATTAAATTATTTTAGAAGAGGGACTTCTTTGTAATATTTGTTTTTCTTAATGGAAGGGTTTATATGCTAAATTAACCATGGCTTAGATACGAAATTAGCTGCAGCTATTTTAGTAAAGACTTTAAAAAGTTAAGGCAACCGATCTTGTGTTTATACATGGCAAGTTAGTTAGGAAGTGCTTGCTTTAATTAGTATTAAATCAGGTTTACCCAGAAAAGTTGGTTCCGCCTTCTTTAAAAGAACCTTTTGACTTGGTGCTTCCGACTTCAATCAAGTCGAAACCCCACTAAGCCAAAACCAATGCATAAGGTATCACTTAGTTGGTATGTAGTGGATTGGAGAAAGGCGAAAGGTTAGGTGTCGAAAGCATTACTTCTGATTGGGTCGATACCTTTTTGGTTTGTTTTAGAATGAGAAGCGCCTGCCATTGTTTTAATTAAAGCCTTCGAAGGAGTCAAAGCATTTTCAAGTGAGGTTTTTAAAGGCTTCCGAAAGAGTTGCAAACTTATGTTTTAAAGAGTAAGCTTTTGAATGGGTTTCTTTACTTATAAAATAATGCTTTCGAAAGAAGGGATTCCGACCTAGTCAAAGCTCTGCTACCGTTCTTTAGCCTTATGAGTATATTGAAGTCATCAATGTTTTCGAAAGGTAATGCTTGTTTTAAAGATGTTTTGAGCCACTTCCTAAATTCTTTCAAAAGGGTCCAAGAGTTTTGAAGGAAATGGCTTCGAAATGAGGTTTTGATGTTATCCATTAATGTTTTGTTTAAATGATTTGAAGCTTTCGAAAGGGATGGTGTCGACGCCATCATGTTTTCCCCAATAGTTTTAAATGATAAAAGATAGTTTCAAAAGAGATACTTTTGTTTATTTTCACTTTGACCCAAATAATATTTTAAGTATAAACCCAATGGTTTGGAAAGGGGAACTTTCAATGGTTTCGGAAAGGTTACTTCCAATGGTTTCAAAATGGGTACTATCAATGGTTTGGGAGCTATGCTTTTAAGTGTTATTAAGCAATACTTTATTACATTCGAACGGTATCAAAAGACATGTTTGATAGTGTTTCAAAAAGAAAGGACCTAATATTTTGAAAAGAGATTTATATGCTTTCGAAGGAGGTTATCCAGTGAGGTCGAAAGTAAGATTTTGAAGGTTTCGACAGCCTTAGTTTTCGAAGAAAATAACCCAATATCATTTTTAAGGAAATCCATGGCATAATTAATTAAAGTGTTTTGAAAAGGAGTTTTTGAAAAAGTTTTCTATGATTAAAAGGTTAATAGAATTAACTAAGCTATTATTTATGCTTCTTCATATATGTATATATATTCACATTGTTTTGGACTCATTATCGTATTTTGGGGAAGAGCAGAATAGCCAGTTAGGTTAACCCAATAGTGAATATAAATTAAGTTAACTTCCGAATGAGTAAAATTGCATCTAGGATGTCAAAGGACCAGAATATAGGATGCTAAAATATTGAAGGAAAAGATATTGGCAGGGGCTAATAGGTTCTTAGTGAGCCAATGAAAACTGCGTATAGGGAAAGATATTGGCAGGGGCCACTAAGTTCATAGTAAGCCCATGAAACTATGCATAAATGAAGATGTCAGAAAGATAGGTTCATAGTAAGCCCATGAAAACTATGATTTGTTACTGGCAGGGGCCAGTAGGTTTGTAGTTGGCCCATGAAAACAATATCCGGATTAAGATATTGACAAACGTCAATAGGTTCCTAGTCAGGCCATGAAAACGAAGATAAGTGAAAAGATATTAGAGTTATCAATAGGTTTCTAATCAACCAATGAAAACTGAAAAGATATTGGAGTTACCAAAAGGTTCCTAGTCAACCCATAAAAACTAGTATAAGTGTAAAGATATTGTAGTCACCGGTAGGTTTATACTGATCCCATGAAAACTATATGATTGGACAATAAGTCCCTAAGAATTTTACTGGTTATTAGTCAACCCATGAAAACTAATAGGTTAATAGTAAACCTACAAACTATAATTGAGATAGATTGTTAGAATGAATGGGGATGGTTAATCCAAAATTGACTCATTTGTTTTGCATATCATCATATTATATTGTTTTGAATTGTTTTAACCATTGTGGATGCAGGAGCACAGTGTATGGTTTTAAAAAGGTTTTAGTATACTAAGTGAAGGGTAAACACGTTTCGCTAAGCTGTGCGGTCTCACTACATATCTAAACGATTTGAGATGGTAGATTATTATTCATACCAGGCTTTATGTCTAACTCGAAGTTTATGTTTTGCCCTTGAACTCTAGGGTAATCAATTGATTTTGAGTAGTTTGAGAGTTGAGGCTTTCAGGTACTTCATTAGACGAATAAAGCTTTCGGAGACATATAGAAGGCATGTTAGATATCTTGAGCTCTCTTTTATTTGATTCCACGGTGTCGTTTGTAATGGAAAAGTTGTTAAATTGCATGCATATACTTCGATCATCCAAGAGGCTATTTTCATATATCGCTCTTGGCTTATTTTGTAATAAGTATATCTTTCTGAATGTGGCAAACAATTGTGGGGTTATGTAATGAATTGGAAATGTTTTGAAATGGAATGTGATTTTATTTGATGTTTAAATTTTTTCCATATTCATGTGTTTCTGGGTATCAATGTATCTAACATCACCGTATTTGGTCGCTGAGGATTAATAATTATTGATGACTACAATATCCATAGCCGTTAGTTTTGGGCCTCCATGTAAGGGTATGTTACAGACCTGTCCGGTGGCAGATTGGATTGACAGATCGATCAATTGTAGAGGAGCACTTTAAAGAGGTTCGCTCTTATATCGCCATTGCCACCATTGTATATAGGGAATGCTTCTCCAAGGCATGTGTCAGTATGGACAAGATGTTCCTTGAGAGAAACTTGCTGGCTTGGGCCTAGGCTAGTCAGGGAGCAATGCCAAGAGAGCCAGGTACTGGGTGGGTATAATGCATGGGCAGATCATTGCTATCTGAGCTCAGGATGATCAAGTTGCTGGATTATGGGGATATGTGGGCTAAGACGAATATAACTAGGATTATATAGGGTGATTGGGCAGCTTGGGCTGGTCCAATTCATCCAAAAATTTGAGCAACATTTTGGCTCCCGAGTGTGGGCCCATATGTAGGTGAGGGCTTGTCATTCACTCATTTAGTGCTACATTAAATGTTGTTCCATATGTCACCGTGTCATTGGTAGCTGTTTTTTTCCTTCCCAGATGCCATAGAGATAATGCACTTTTTCAACATGGAGAAGTGACAGTTGCATTGATGATAACAAGACGGTTCAGATCGTTTCCTACATGGTTGACCCAATGGCTGACATCCACTCCTATAGTTATGTAAACATATCTTCCCCATCTTCTCATTATTTACTAAGAGCTCAACATTTTCACATTAAGAAGAGAAAAATCCAATCTTCTTTCATCTTATTCAATCAAAAGCAACTTTTCATATTGAATCAGTAAGTTCTTTTTTGTATCAATTCATTTTTCTTTTTACTATGTTTTCATTAAATGATTGTTGTATTTGGTAATCAAATTCTATTATGCCCTTTTGCACCATTGTCTCTCGATGGGTGCCATCTGTTGACTAATGATTACTGTGATGTTAACCTAAATGTTGCCATTAATGAACTTTGACCATATAGGTTATTCAATGACCACCATTACATTACCAATGGTGATTGTTTAACTTTAGGAATGTAGATAGTCATGCCAAACTTTTGAGTTCTGTAATATTACTGAACCCTTTATCCCGATTAGAATAGGAAGATGGCATGCTATATCTGACCCATGAATATATCCAAATGGAAGGTTAGTTAAGATGCAGGCCATAAGGCCAGTCTTGACCATAGTTTAGATCTTAGTTAACCTTGTTGTAGTTGCATACTAAATGCATTAGTTAATGAAGGAAAACTCACCCCGAGCCTGGTTAATGTTGAAGTTGGTTGGGGTGGTTCGGTAACCAATGTTGTTTGTTTATTAATTATAGATAGTCGAGTTTACTTCTATAAGTAAATAGGCTCCCCTTCTTGGCACTTGAAAGGTTTGGGTGGATACGGTCAATTTAAACCATACTTCGGCCTCCTCAAGATGTAAGAACATCAACCTCGTTTATACCATGGTCGAAGACATAGCCAACCAGCCCTTTATGGGCCACTTCATGTGATCGCTAGCTTATATGATGAGCGGGGAAACAACCCTCCTACGCTCATTTTTATTAGATTTCTAGTCAAGCATCAAATGACATTGGGGCAGCTGACTCTAAATAGCTACATTCTATTTGCGAAGCTCCACATCGTCTACTATGACATAAACATTTTGGTGCTGGACCGAGACTTGATTAGGTTAATCTTCAAGCTATGCAAGCACGCTAAAACCAAAGCGGGTAACTATAACTACCTTCAAGGGATCGACAAGCCTTATCTCTTCTTTGATCTATTCTTTGATCTATTAAGCAAGGTATTAGGATACAAGGAGCATCATTTCTTTATGTTGAGCAAGGTATAAGGATACAAGGAGCAAGGTATCGGGATACAAGGAGCACTACTTATGTTTTCTACTCATTGAATTTTTCTTGGAATTTCTTCCAATAATTTGTAACCATTTTTCTACTTCTTGTTGTAGTGAACCACATCAAGGCCGACGTAGGTGCCTATTTGTATAAGGGCAACATCTGCTAGACAAAGGCGACCAAAGCCGATGTTAGGAACTTGGCAATGATTTTGACAACTGAGAACCTTACTCGAGTGGGGTTCCTTAAACCAAGCCGAACGATGGGAGGTGGCAGAGCCATTACCGAGCCCTAACCATTACGAACAACTAGTCCCGTCGGGGTTATGATCAAGGAACAACTAATGGTGGCACCTTTGATTGACATAGAGGAAGAAGAGGAAGCTACCACCTCGAAGCCAGGTCATAATGGTGAGTGAGAGGCTTACTATTTCACACTCTTAGAGGATGTCATGGTCCTAGACTAAGATTCCATCGTTGATTAGTTCTTAAATTATTCTAGCACGCCAAAGACGTTGGAGGGGACAGGATGAGCAACTAGTAGCAAGAGTCGGATACGCTAACAAGCGGGGATCCTCCTTTGAGAACCCATTCCTTCTATGGGTCTTCGACTCCTAGTAACCCACATCGTGCCCTACGACACACAAAACCCCGAAGTAGCATAATCTAATAGTAACAACATAGAGTTTCCTTGCCCGCCTTTAGTCAGGAGGTGAGGGGGAGACCAATCCAAAGAGGGTAGCCTAGTTTTACATTCTTTTGCTTTATCTTACTTTGACATTATTTTTAATTCCTTGCCATGTTTGTCTTTTGTAGTGGTTCGTCTAAACCTGCCATGGCACTAGATTCATCCAGAGTAAGGAGCACCCTAGCATAGACCCCTACCTAGCAACAACACATGAGCGCCAGCACCCAACAACAAAAAACTATGATCAGTTCCCACCATAAAATGCTAGTCAACTCTCAACCAACTCACTTAGGGGAGTTTACCCCTCGTGGTTAGGTTATTCCAGTCTCGATGCTTCCCTCTTACTTTTGAATCGACCCCAGCTAATGATTCCTTTTGATGCTCCAATCAGATCTGATTCGGTTAAGTTCAAGAAAGGAGGGTTGATGAGGAGTCGAAGAGCTCAAAGAGGAGGCCATCCTTCAGCTTTCACATGAGATGGATCTTATTGGGCGGTTAACGTAATTCAATAAGGGTTGATAGGGTCCACTAGTCTTTTGGTAGTGGATCACTTGGATAAGATGGGATTGTTAGGTCTTCTCCAGACCTTGGCTAGGAAATCTTTAGAGGTTTTTGATGTAGACTGGACGACCTAAGTCCGGGTGGACCAGTCGCTGCTAAACGTTGAAGTGAGGGAAGATTTAATTGAAAAATTCTAGACTTAGACTTTTTTTCCTTTTCCTTTCTTTCTTCTATTTGATCATTTCTATTTTGCAGGGTGGGTCCCTTTCTCTTTGCTTCTGCAATAACGTACCACTATTTAAGAAGTGGGCCATAGACAAGGGCTACTGGGGATGAGGTGGCTAAGGAGACCGTGGCCAAGGGGAGGGTTGGGAAAGTGACCAAGGGGGAGGGTCTTAAGGTAGAAAATGCTCGACTAAGGAAAAAATTGGATGCAAGTTGTAAGGAGGCAGATGATATGAGAAGCACATTGCAGTTGCACTTACAATGTGCCACCCCAGAGTAGCAAGAAAAGATAAGGGTCGATAAAGATAAGGAGTTGAATGGGAGGCTGCAAAAATGCTGAAGCTAATCTTTGCAGCCAACTACACCTCCCTTTGGCGGTCAGCTTCCTTACCCCAAAGGAGTATGAAGAGGTGCAGTAGGACGTAGAACATGGTATGGTGGTCGAGGGAGCACTCCTCTGTCCCTCCAAACACCTAGATATATTCCTAATTTAACAACTAGTCTTAGTGAATTAGCCATTGATGACACTTCGGTGGATAAGTAATTGATTTTTGATGAAGACAACCAGGTAACCTTGGACCTTCCGCCCTTGTGAGTTTCAGGGTAGTAGTTGGAATTTTGTGCTTACACTCTCTCCTTCTTCTTCTTCTTCTTCTTTTTGTTTGGGCATAGCCCATTGATGTAATGAAACTTCTTTTGTGGAATACCATAGACTATTATCTTTTCCTTGATATGAAATCTGTTGTAGGTTTGTTTGTTTATATGATTATACTATGCTTTCCTTGCACCTTTCTGCTAGTTTTGTGTATCTAAATATATATATACATATATATATATATATACTTGTCTTCCATGTATACATTCTTATCATTCTTGTGATGGGTAACTCAAGCAGCCCCAACATTGTTAAGTAAACACATGGAATCAGCTTTTTATGCATACCATAATTGGTAAATAGACATAAGGAACATAGAGAGTAATCATACGGACAAAACTTATCTTTTAATAAAGTAGCCTGCCCACAGCTTTGCATAGCGAGAATGAGCTAGTGATGGAGCATCCTCATGCGACTGCATAATGCGCAGTTAGAGCCACCTCTATTGCGCTTATAGGCGTAGAGGGGCCTTACTTTGCTTGATAGGGCCACTTTAGGCGTTTATGTCCGCCAACACTACAGATGCCTAGTTCGGGGTAACAACATAGGTAACCATGATGCTATGGCACCAGTGCCATTCCCCACAAGAGTGATGGGCAATATCCGAAAGATTCGGGTCCACTACATGGAAGGTCTTGCCATTGATTCATGGAAAGGAACATTGAATGGCTCGTGCATCCTTATAGAGTAGCACTATAGATGCTTGGTTTAGAGTTACAACATGGGTAAACCCACCACTATGGCATAGATTCTCCACCATGTCAACATCATGGGCAAAAAATTTTGGATTATGGCTTGGTTGTGCCATCGGTTCATCGATGCCTTCGACATAAAAAGGAGCGCTGAGTGTCTTGTTCATCCTCATGGGGAAGCGCTATGGATGTTTGGTTTGCGATTACATTATCGGTACCGCACTGCCATGACCCTAGTGCGCTGCCTCGCTAAAGGGAAGGTTAGCATCTTGTGAGAACGATTTGGGACTATGGCATGGGTTGTCATACCATCGGTTCATCGTTGCCTTTAGCATGAAAGGAAGGACTGAGTTGTTTGTGCATCCTTACGAAGTAGTTTTGGGTATTCCTTGGTTGAAGAGGTAGGCCTTTATGGCCTGCCCTCTCTATATAGTTGTGGTTGTGTCATTCCATGGTAAGGGAGGGAGCATCTATGAACTTATTCTAGCTAGTTGGCCTTGTTAATGCTTGGCTTATGAATGTTTAGGAACGCCCTGTTTTACATTCCATACTGAGAATATTTAATACAAAACATTCTACTGCCTTATAATTGTGGCAGCATCCTATAGCTTAATAATTACAGCTCATACAGTTTCATAAATAATATGGACCAAGACATTTTGGATTCCAAGTGCAAGACATATAGGTGCCATCTACGCTGAAGGTGGTAGGCGCTATTGACAAGTGTAGCGCTGATCACATATAGGCATCCCAGTTTGGCCCATTACTCCTTCGGTAGAGTTTTTAGTGGTTGGAAAGACTTGGCACTTACCAAGTCCCGATCTTGAACTGGCGGAGCTTTACTCTTATATTATAGTGCTAGCTATTTTTATTTTGTACACTTTTGTGCTGAGTTCTTCCTTTGCTCTTCTTTCTTCTAAGTCATCGAGCCCAAGCTTTAGCAGCTCCCAGTTTTGCTCAGGATCGTGAATGAGACACTTTGACGTTCGCACATTGACCTCGATGGGAAGCATGGCTTCATCCTCATAGGAAAAAGATAAAAAAAAAGTATTTGATTGATGTGCAGCTCAAGGTGCAATATGACTAGAGTACAATCAGCAGATCTCAGCTAAGTTTCCTTTAGCTTCATGAGGTGCTTCTTTGATGTTTCCCTGAAGGTATGTTCATAGCCTCAACTTGCTTATTTGCTTGGGGTGGACGATCGTGGAGAAGAATTTTTCTATCTCATTCCGCTTCTAGAATCCTTGGAATGCCCCGCTCTTGAACTTCGTACCATTACGGGTTATGATCTTCTTTGGGAGGTCAAATTGGTAGATAATGTTCCTAATCATAAATTTCAAGATCTTGGGCATAGTGACCCATGCGTGGCTCCATGTAGACCCATCATGTAAAGTAGTCGACAATGACTAGGGCATGGTTGCATCACCCTTAATGTTTGGTAGCTTGCCGATTGGATATGTTCCTAAAGTGTCAAACAGCTTGGGGGAATCATCGAACTTAGGAGATTTAGGGAAGCTCTTGAGGTTTTGGAAAAATGCTGACATCGATCGGATTTTCTAATATAGTTCATTGCATCCTTGATCATGATAGGCCAATAATAGCCTCGACGGCCAGCCTTGTTTGCTAGAATTTGCCGTCGACATGGTCTCTACAGAAGCCTTCAAGTTGTTCCTCTAATATGTGGTCGGCTTCCTTATTTGTCACACAACACTAACGGGAAGTTGCGTACCCACTATGGTATGGTTTTCCATTCATGATGGTACAATGGGGTGCCTAGTACAGAATTTTCCATGACTCTTTTCCCGCGATAGGTAGTTTGTCATTTGTGAGGTACTCCGCAATAGGATCATCCAAGAGTCAAGGTGGACTTCATTAACTACCACGGCGGACTTCACAAGGTATAGCTCGCACCTCCATTGGGACTTAAGAGATGCTTTCCTTGGGATTTCTCGCAGCTTTGGCCAGCTAGTCAACCTTGGCATTCTTCTCACCTGGGGTCTATTCTAGCTTAAAGTCGGTAAAGGTTCAATGATTTTTGTGGATTATGCAACATAAAGGGCCAATGTTTTGTCCTTAACTAGGAAGGGTTCTCGAATCTGGTTGACAGCCTATGAGGAGTCATCAAAAATATGCAAAAACTCTATTCCTAGCTCTGTAGCCATCCTAAAACGGCCAGGACGACTTCATACTCAGCATCATTATTGTCGCCTTAAATCTTAGGCAAACGATGATGTAAAGAACTTTATCATCGGGCATTATTAGGACCATACCTGCCACTGTTCCTTTCTAATAAGATGCACCATCAACATAAGTTTGTCATGTTGGCTGGTTGGTTATTGGCTCCTCATACCTGCTATCTAGCCTATAACATTCTGCTATGAAATCAACCATAACTTGTCCTTTGATCGAAATGTGAGGATGGAAAGTGATATGATGTTGTCTGAGCCCTACGAACCATTCTAGGAGTCGGCCTACTGTACGGACTAGCTCATCATTTGTTCAATGGTTTCAACATGGGAACTTTAACGAAGTGATCTTAGAATTCTGTCCTAGATGATGGGCTACCATCATTAGGTGATAAGCCGGCTTTTCCAATAAGTTTCTTGTTTCTAGGGCCATTAGTCTTTTGCGTACATAATTGATGGGCCGTTTAACATTTTCTTCATCTCGAATCAAGGCACACTGATCACATGGTCGGTTATTACAACGTTAAAGTACAAGTCTTCCCCATCGATTGTCTTGGAAAGCATAAGGGTGTAGCCATATGCCTCTTTATGTCCTCAAAAGCTTTTGTGAACTATTCATGTCATACAAATGACTATCCCTTCTTGACAAGATCGAGGTAGAGTACACAATGGCTTGTGGCTTTTGACACAAAATGGCTAAGTGTCACGATCATTCCTTTCAAATTCTACATTTACTTGATTGTGCGAGTTACTCGCATCTCTTATGCTGTAAAAATCTTATTGATATTTTTCTAAATACCTTTGGTCTTACCATAAAACCAGGAACATTCTAGATCGAATGGCGAAGGAACACTTCCTAGGGTTGAGATTCATATTATATCTGCAGAGGATGTTGAAAGGCTCGATCAAGCTCTCTACATGCCTCAGCCTTATCCAACATAACTAACATGTCATCCACATAGACATTCATTGATCGTCTAAATTATTGAGCTTTGGTTGACGAGCCATTGACATATGGCACATACATTGCGAAGGCTAAATGATATGCTTGGTATTAGTCGAGTCCGGCTTTGTGATAAGGGAGGTGTGTGCTTGATCCGTACCATGCTTGGTAATTTGATTATATCCAGAGTATACATCCATGAATGTAGGTAGATCATGCCCATTAGTCGTGTCCAAAATCTGTCCAATCCGGGGTAGAGATAACAGTTATTAAGGCGGACCTTATTAAGAACTAATAAATCAATATAATTTCTCCAAGCCCTATTAGGCTTCTAGACAAGCAGGGGATTGGCTAGCCACACCTGGTATGCTGCTTCATGATCGATGATTTTTATTGTGAACAAATACCACAATTTTATTACTAGAATTGCACAGCATCAATTGCAACAATTATGTGAATATAGGTCAAAATTGTATGGAATTTATTTATTAATAGTGTTCAATAAAACTCTAGGTGATTTAAATGAAACTGAGATTGAAATCCGATTAAGCTAAAATAGGAGACTACTAAAATTAAAGAAAAACGAAAATTTTGAAAGTAAGCAAAAGAAATAGTTGAATAATTCTATGAAATTAAATTGCAAGAAAAAACAGAATTTGGTAGTAATGATTAACTAATTGATTAGTAGAAGATCAACAAAATTTAAAAGAAATATATTGACCTCTTGGCAAACCAATAGATTCCAAAAAAACTAAAATGAAAAAATAGAAACATAATAAAATTTGATTGCATGACAATAAAATATTGAGGCAATAAGAAAAACCTACATTTATGCCTTAACGACATCCTAAAATAAAATCCTAATATAAGTTCCCAAATGCCAGAATGCCTTCCAATGTAGCTTGACGGGGAGGTATTTACAAAGCCTTTGCAATCCAGATTTAGACTTGGTAAAAAGGGAGAATTTTCCAGAATTATTAGACCTACTCTTGCTCTAGAAGCTTCTTGCATATTCTTCACCCAAGTAAAATAGATTTAAGTCTAAAATGATCTTCCTCTAGTATATTCTAGAAGCTTCTTAAGTGTTCTAGAAAGTTCTTTATCATATAAATTCTAAAAAATTCTTGATCTTCTGAAAGATCATGATTTATTATGTTATGGAAGGTTTTTGCTCTAGGAAATGTACTTGGTTTTAAAAACATGTAATAAGCAGGACTCTAACTAGTGAACTCTTTATGGATGTATGTCTTCGAAATCGGTTGAGCTATAACAACTTTCATGTATAATTGGACAATTTACTTCTTATCAACATAACTTTGAAGTTGAACTATTATTTTTGAACCAATACTTCGATAATTTCTTCATTTCCTAAAAATCAATAATCTACAATAAACATAACAATAACGAACTAAATAATAATGCGTTATGAATATTGAATGTGTAAACAATCAATGCAAAATATACATAATTTGATGATCATCTAATACCCCTACATTAGAACTCATCCTCCAATAAAATTTAACTGAATTTATCAGCCGTATTTTGGTAGTGAAATATGATTGCATTTAGCACACAGAGCAAGCCTTTAAACCCATATGTGTCCCTTATAGGATGAGTTGTGTCTCATGAAAGTATTCAATGGATACTCCCCATAAAATCAAAATGCAGTGTGCCATGATCTAATGCAATTATAAGAATGCAAAACATGGAAATTGATGAATCAATTTATTTTTAAATAGTTATAAAATTACAGTGTACACATTTTTTCGGTCAAAATCTAGAAATATAAGTTCATTACCTAGTCACAACTTAAAACAAAAATCAAGTTCTCATCACACTGGACTCTAGCATATTAGATGTTTCAGTTGAAAACATAGTGTAACTAAGAAACTAGTTCTTTATTTGATTATGAAAGTTTGTAAAGTGATATTTATATTTCCACTTGTATAACAATTTCAAATCAATAAAACTAAAGAGAATACCTTGAATTTAATCACTTACCCTCTCTTTGAATATTTTCTATTTATTTTTTATACACATACACCTAACTCATAGACTAAGGTATACGACCCATGCACAGCATGTTTGAACCAAAAATGGCACAAACACTCAAATGAGTATAGTAGAGAAAAGAGTAATGAAACTAAATAAAAAGACATAGAAACGGGACACCAGAGTTTTATAGTGGTTCAGCTAATTATTGCCTACATCCACTTAACTTTGTTGATGGTTTATAGTGTTGTTTATACTTCTGTTCTTACGGATCGGTATAAATCTATGGATAATTACAGGAGATTAGAGTAAGAAAACACTCGAGCCAAAAAGATCCCCTAAAATGAGGTCCGCCCTCCTATTTATAGCTGTAGGAAGCCTAAAATCATGCTCTCATGATCTCCATATTGTTTTCCACATCCAGACTAATTCTCTTAAGAAAAATGAGGAAAGCCTCGTCAATATTCGTGGATCCGTACCCATCCGTAGGCTTGTATCGATACTAGTCCATAAGATTGCCAAATAGATCACTTCGAATGCTTTGTTCAGCTTGATTCGTAGTTATTTCATGATTACGAACTTATCTGCACCTTTATTAGCTTGTTTCTGTGTTCAAATAATGGACCAGTAGAAGAATAGAGTTGTTGACATCAAGTGCACATGAAGATTGGTGGAGGATTGTATGGGATCGATGAAATGAAACTTGAAAGAGACTCATGGCATCATCACTTACAAGTAGTAGAAGTGGGTCAAGTTCTGACAAAGGATCGTGTATCGGTACCGATCCACCATTTTGGTGGATCTTAGGTCCTCGTCCCTTGGAATGGCTTAGTCTTAATCTTATGGCTCCATCTGCACTTGGTTTTTGGACTACAAGGCTCTCTTTGGGCTTCTTACCTTGATAACTTTCAAGTTTGATTCATCAAGTCCATCTGGATACTGCCTGGTCAAAAGGCTGGATAACACTTGTCCCCTAAAAGCACGCCTTTCGAAAGGAAGTTGTGATTTGCTCAAGAACAAATATTGAAGTCGATGGAATTTTAGTAGTTGAATCTTCTATTTAATAGCCGATCAAGCTATTATGAATCACCTTGTTCCTTTAGATCACCTATAAATCAAAGGTCGTTCCAGAACATGATAGCTATGGATTGGAGTTCTTGCTTGAGTATTAATTATAGACAATGATCCTACCCGAAATCGGTAAGTCGTGGCATGTATCACTTATCAGGACCATCCCTTGATTATCGGAGGGCTAGCAGTTGTATGTTGAAATCTCAGTCTCTTTAAATCATTATGAAATCAATGGCCTTTCCTAGTCGACAATCAAACCCATGATCTCTCCGAACCATTAACCAAATCTGTGGTTGCTCAGGCTCAATAGTTAAATCCGCGATCTCTTTGGCTTGTTAATTGAATTCATGGCCGCTAAGGGCCGATTGTTAAATTCGCAATCTCCCCATATCGTTAATCGTTTAAGTAAGGGGACGATCTCTCTGGATCGTTTAATGTTTACTTTAAGGGGATGATCTTTCTGAATAGTTTATCGCCCAATCTAGGTTTTTTATCACTCCAGATCCTTGCTGTTTTCACCTATTCTCTTGTAAAGGAACTTAGCAACCAAGCAAGCCCATCCGCTCACTCTTCATTGAGGGGACTTTCTTTTCATATAAGTCCATCCACTAGCTCTCTAGCAAGGGAGCATGCATCCTGCACTCCGGTGCTGTCTCTTTGGATAGGACTTAAAGTGATTAATATCAGTCATCATAGTCAATATGGATCTTTCAAAAGTCAAATAAGCAGAAATCCTATGTGTGCATCCCAAACATCTGACTCAAAGCATGCTTAAAGACCGATCTAGGTCTCATGCACGTGTAAGCGGTCTAAGGTTATTATTATCCTAATAAGTCATCTTAGGCATCCAACTCAGAGCGTGCCTATGGACTGTCCAGGATCCCGTACAAGTGTAACAGCCTGAGGTTATACTGCATCATTTATTTAAAGTCAGGATAAAGGAATTAAACCTGATTTCAATCTATCCTGATCATGGGGTTGTCATCTAATAGAAGTCACTAATCCATAACTTCATTCTGCCCCCTTTGTTCCAACGGTGGGCTTCTGGTTCAAGCTCCTTCTGTCATGCATTCATATTCTTATTTGCCTCTCTGGCTCCCGCATTGCCTATTCCAAGCATTAAAGCTCATCCAAGATCTAAATCGATATGTGCAACTAAGTCATGGTGGACATTGTTTTAGTTTGCTTTGCTCTATCTCCAGATGCTCCTGCATTGGTTTATGGTCTTTTGTTTTGAGTTCCAATTACTCTGGCTATTCATTGTTGACTTATCCTTCTAAGAAATCCCTCCAAAATTTATTGTTATCAAGCCATTATTCCATCTTGCATTTCCTACACCATTCTTTCCATCTACACTCTGGTCATGTGGATGGATTGATTAGGATTTGAGGACACCTCCAAGTTGCCCCCAGGCTTTGGTTGACTTCCTCCAACATTAGATACTGTGTTAGGCCTCTTCATCTTCTCTAAATCCTTACTTAAAGCTTTAAGTCTTTAGATCTAGTTCTTGGCTCTCAGTGAAAGCACCAAAATGTTAACACCGAATGAATATAGTAAAGAAAACAGTAAAGAAACTTAATTAAATCACGCAAAAACATGACATCAGAGTTTTATAGTGGTTCAACTAATCATTGTCTATGTCAACTTAACTTTGTTAATGGTTTATAGTGTTGTTTACACTTCTGTTCTTATGGATCGGTATAAATCCATGGGTGATTGCAAGAGATTAAAGTAAGAAAGCACTAGAGCCAAAAAGATCCTCCAAAATGAGCCCCTGGCATCATATTTATAGCCGTATAAAGCCTAAAATCTCGCCATCATGGTCTCCACATTTTTTCCATGTCCAAATTAATTCTCCTGAATAAAATGAGGAACACTTCATCAATATTCATGGATCAGTATCAATACATGGGCTTAGATCGGTACCGATACACAAGATTTCCAAACGGATCACTTTGAATGCTTTGTCCTAGCTCGATTCATGGTTAACTTCATGATTCCGAACTTTTTGATCCATTATAGCTTGTTTCTGAGTCCAAATGATGAATATCTGGAAGAATCGAGTTATTGACTTCAAGTGCTCATGAAGATTGGTATAGGATTGTATGGGATAGATGAAATAAAACTTGAAATAAACTCCTAGAATCATCACTTCCAAGTAGTAGGAGTGGAGGCAATTTTTTATAAAGGATCGTGGATCAGTACCGATCCACGACTTTGATGGATTTTGGATCCTCATCTCTTGAAATGGCCCAATCTTCATCTTGTGGATCTGTTTGCGCTGGATTTCTGGACTCTGAGGCTATCTCTTTTAGCTTCCATCCTTAATAATCGAATTTGATTCACCAAATTTGTCTGGATACTTCTTGGTCAAAAGGATGGATAACAACTGCCTTTTGGGCTTACATGAGAATGGAATAGAGCTTGGTGAATTGTGCTAAACGATTCTAAAAATACCAGTAAAGATCGGTGATCCTTAGCTACCTAAATCATAAACTAAAACCAAAGTACACTACCCATGCACTATATTCCGAGTTTACGTGAGGTGAAACAGAACTTAACGGATGTGCATGCCAATGCTAGATGTATTAGCAATGTTAGATACCCTATTATCACTATTTTTTCTTAGGAGAGAGAGTATGCAAAATCATCTTAGCACCGCTTAGTTACAAAAATTTGAAAATGTTAACCCATATACTTTATAATTACCCCTTCTAAATGATGACAACAAATTTCAACAAACTTCATAGTCATCACTAATGAGTCAACCTACATACTAGCTTCACTATCGTCAATTGTAATTTAAACGTGAGCCCCCCTTATATGCATTTTAAAGTGTCATAACTATTCAGTCATTTCCTAAATGTAAAGAAAATAATCCACAAATGGATGCAATGCAAAATGATTTATAATATGAAGTGCAACTTAACAATATGTTGAAATTGATTATATTGTAAAACAATATATATGTTTATGATGAATTCGATGTAGAAATTGCCGCCATTATTTTCTTTCTCACTTGGTTATAGTTTTAGATTCCCCCCACACTATGCTTGGGTATATTTTCTCGTAAGCCAATTCTTTTTATCAAATATACCTAGAATTATAGTTGATTAAGGTGATCTCTAAGTATCTTATTAAGTAGAATTTTTCCACCCAAGTTTTTCGCATGATATGATTCATGCACTTGACAAATTTATCTATGCAATCCTTCAAAAATAGACAATCTTACGCAAATATAATTGAAATGATAAAATCAATATGTTGAGTTTCATCCAATACTTTATTTGGCTTCGGTTCTTCTTTTACAATATGCGTTCAAGCTTATATTTAATACCAATGTCTTGTTAGTTAACATTTCAATATTTCGGTTAAGTTCTGAATCAAGCTCGGGTTCACATTCACTAGTTTTGTTAATTGAAATTTCATTTTCACCATAAAAGTTTCATGGTTTTTTATCAGTGGGGATTTCTTCAAAATTAATTTTTTTAAATCAGGCTACTAATGTAAATTTAGCTCATCCTTGGGTGACAACTCATTCTAGAATGGTCCTAAAAATTTGTTTCACAAGATTCACTTTCTTTCACTAGCTCGGCTGCATCTTTATTATATTTATAATTTTCATCCTCAAAAATTATTATTTCTACCTTATCCGTGTCAAGCAAAGGAAAATCGACATTCAAATTTAAATCATTATTTAAAGGAATTAGATTCTAAATCATTTAGCGGCTATTGGAAAACTGCATCAATTTCATAATTTGTTATTTAAAACATATCCAAGTGAGTAAGATTTGGAATATCTTTCGATTAGTTGAATGTTTCAGTTTCATTTTTTCCCTCGTATTGTTTCAACAAAATTTCAATTAATTTTAACCATTCATCATAGTTGTTGTTCAATTTTCTCAGCCCCTCGTAAAAATTACACACAAGATTTTCAGTTTTAGCATTTTCCGAATACTTTCCTTGATAGAAGCTATTTTCAAAATTATAATCCAAGCAATTTTCATGATCAAAATTATTTCCAAATTGGTTTTCATATTCATTTCTATGTGTATAATTTACTTGACAAGAGCTATTTTCAAAATAATAATCCTAGTCATTTTCATGATCAAAATTATTTTCAAATTGACTTTCGTTTTAATGTTCATGAAAATTATATTGGTTTAAGTAATATTTTGACAATGGAAATTCGCTTGATAATGAAAATTATTTTGATACTAAGAATCAGGTTTGTAACCAAAATCATCAAAGTTGGATGAAAAATTATAATTTTGGTTGTTTTCAAAATTTTGGCTTGAATTATTTTGAAAATATTGTTCATACTGGACATTATTTTCAAAATGATTTTCGTAGCCACATTGATTTTATGAAAAATTATTTTCTGATTCATAAAATATGATGGTTTTCTTTCTTTTCTCTAAAAAGTCATGACAAGTTTTAAGAAAGAGTTCTATATTACTTTTTTCATTATATTTCCAATCTTCTAGTTGGAAACATTTTGATGTCTTTTTATGATAAAAAATTATTCTCAGATTATAATCCAAATCATCCCACTGATCAAATTTATTTTCATATAGATTTTGATTTCCATTTTCATAACAGCCATATCGTTGGCAATCATTTTGAACATAGAAATTATTATTTTGATAAAGAAAATTATTTTGATGATAAGAATTAGGCTCGTAGCCCAAATTGTTAAAGCTGGAAGGGAAATTGCAATTTTGGTTATTTCCAAAATTTTGACTTGGATTATTCTGAAAATTTTGTCCGCTTTGAAAACTTCTTGAACTGTAACCAAAGTCTCTTTTACTATCTGTTACCCACTATTCTAGCCCGGCTATATTGAACTGCCTACAAGAGTTAGATCCAATTGGCGTTAAGGCCGATGATTCCAGATTGATGATTGCGAGGCCAGACCGAGTACAAATGGCTATATGAAGTCAGAACTTAATTTATTTGATGGATGTACAATGTAGGATGCTCAAAGCATGGAATATGGTTCAATGAGAGGAAGGGTTCGGCATAGCATGACAAGTTGGAAGGGATTGGTATGAATGATTGAGAGGGGTTGGCAGGCTATGTTGAAAGGGATTGGCGTATATCAAAATTCAAGTGCATTGATACATTCAACAATCAATATCTCAGGATCTGCAAGTCCAGAGGCTATGAAATTGAGAGGGCAAGGTAAATGGACTCTAGGGAATCTACCCTAAGGATCGCACGTCATAGTAATAAAATTTAAGAGATCGACATACATCACTATAGAGGGTCGACTACACGCAGTGTACAAGTGATATCAAGTCAAAGATCAAGCAATAACTCGAGTTCCAGTGGTTCAAATCACATGAAAATTGGAGCATAAACATATTTTAGCATAGAGAAGCCACCAAAGGTATTGCTGCCTAAAAATCGACAAATAAAGGGATCAGTACCGATCCCTTCTCATTAGGAATTGGGCTTAATGACCCCTCTAGTAGGCCCATGTAGACTAGAAGGTTTTCAGTCGAAGTTTCAAAGAGATTGATGGTCATCTTCACCTATAAATACTTGCCTAATGGGACATTTTGAGGATCTCTACACTGCTTGTTACTCAAGACTCAATTGTAATTGAGTGTTATCTATTTCCTATCACTGTAATTAGATCTATAAGTGATTAATAAAGGTAATCTTCAAAGTGGAAATAGGCATACAAGGCCGAACCACTATAAATCTCCATTTTTCTAATTATTATTTTCTATTTGTTATTAGATTAATTTTTCCTTAATTTTATTTTATTTTCTTCACTTACTTCTCTACATAAATATGTTTTTAGATGTTTGTTACCAATTTGGTGTTGGTGTTTTCACTGAGAAACTTGATTCTCGGCTTTCTAGGATACCTTTTGTTGCTACTGGATTAGATAAATCTCCCAAAGGAGATCTATAGTTATCTTTAAAAAGTTGCTTATACTACTCATATTTCTAGGAATATAAAGCAAAGTAATTAATAATGATGAGACATACTAGATCTACTTCTCAGAAAGTGGAAGAAAATGAGAATACTAGCATTCAATAAGGAGACCCAAGCAATCAACTAAATGTGAATACTGATTCCGTTGAAGTTCAAACTCACACTATATCTATTACAAGATTTGAATTTCATAATTTAATGAGAGAGTTAATGGAAATTCGTTGATAATTGAATCAACAAATTCTGATCAATTTCAACTTGATGAATCAAATCAATCAGCAGCAACGGGGGAAGCTAGGAGGGATCCCACTCCTTACTCAGCATCGGAGAGTTCTAGCTCATCAGACGAGTATCACAAGCATAGGAATCACAGAACAAAAGAATATCACATAGAAACTTTGAGGCGTCAATTAGCAGACCAGCATGGTCTGCCAGGATCGATAGGTGCTAATCCCTCTATAGGGATCGATACCGATCCCTCCACTAGAAGGGAGAATTCATCTGTGCCCTATGGCAATCAAGCTCGAGTTGTTATGGTTGGTTTGGATGTTGGAGTTCAATTGAATCTTGACCAAGCTCTTTACCGGAATGATGATGAAGTGAATTTACAAGATACACATCGAGGGGATGGTTAACCAAGAAAGTGTGAAATAGCCTACAAACATCGACCGGACCATTCATATGAGGTGGAGCGCAACCACCGCTTGGCACCAATAATCCAAATGCCAGACTTATCGACAATGGTCAGACAGTTAGTAAGGGAGAGCCAAGGCTTAACCTGCGATGATTGGGGAATTACAAGACATCGTACCCCATTCACTGATAGTGTGCTACATGCACAGTATTCAAGGAAGTTCGACATGTCGTCGATGCCTGCCTACGAGTGAAAAACCGACCCCAGGTAGCACATCATGAGACGTGAATGGATGATAGATTCTGCATGAGAAGATTTTGCAACCAAGTGTAGATGTTTTCCCATAACATTCTCTGGAATAGCGATGATGTGGTTCACCAGGCTACCCTAACGATCGATTGCTAGATTCGATGATTTGGCAACCAAGTTTATGGAGCAGTTCCAAATGCATGCGACTAGTCCTAAAGATGTGATGTCCCTTTCCAGTATGATTCAGGTTCCAAGAGAGTTGTTGAATGATTATTTAGAGAGATTTCATAAAGTAGTTACGGAGGTCAGTAATCAGAATGGCCATGCGATACTCATGGTCGTGATGAGAGGGATTGATCCAAAGTCTGAGTTTGGTGATTCGTTAGGCGGTAAGCTGCCCGCAACATTGGAATGCGTTTTGCATAATGGTGGCTTAGTATATGAGAAAGGGAGAATCCAGGTCCTTCAAGAAGAAGAATGTTGCGGTACCAAGTGGAGAGAGAGTACAGAGTAATATTGCAATAAAATAGCTTGATGACAATACTGGAAAAGTCCAAGTGAATATCCAGAATAAACCAAATCAGCAAAAGAGAGGGAGATAGGAACCGTGAACTAAAGAGGGATTCTGGATGGGGGAAGCTCAGGACTTGGATGTATAATACTTACACACTATTGAATACGTCCTTGGAGAATATCTATCTGTCTACTTGCAATGCCATGTAATATAGAAAACCGCCTCCAAAGGAATCAATAGAGAAATAGAAATAGACCAGGAAATATTGTCAGTTTCATGAGTTCTATGGGAACAATACAAATGAATGTAGGCATCTCTAGGATAATATAGAAAAGATGATTTGAGAAAGGAAATTAAAACAATTTGTGAAAGCCCTGTCGAATGGCGGGCAGGGGACGTCTGACCCCAATTGAGGACAAACATTGCGTAGGGCTGAGGAACCTGCGTGTACTTGTGGAAGACCGATGATAAATACGATAGTCGAAGGACCACACCCAACATATAAGAGTTGGTAAGAGATGGAGCGCTATGCTAGCGCGATTAGGCATGTGGATTTTGAATGTTGTTCGAATATGGAAGATGGAGCTCCGGCAAAACGGCAACGCACGGTAGAGAATGATATTGTGTTTACGAACAAAGACGCAGTTAAGGTAGAGGATCCAATAATCGATCCAATGGTCATTTCGACCATGATTGATTCCGCTTTAGTGAGAAGGATATTGATTGATTGTGGAAGTTCGGTAAATATAATATTTAAAAAAATTATGATCAGATGAAGCTAGAAGCCAAAGACTTAAAACCATCTAAAGCTCGTATACACGATTTTAACGTCATTGCAACTGAAGCTATTGGTTATGTGGAGTTACCTATAGAGTTGGGAGAAGGTGAATAAAGGAGAGTGTGGATCTTTCCATTTATTATTTTGGATGTTGATTCCCCATACAATGTTTTTTTGGTTCGACTAGCCTTAGCTAAATTCCAAGGAGCTCTTGCCCTATGGTATTTGACTTTAAAGTTTCCGCCAGACAATGGTGTTGGAGTTGTTCATGGCGATCAGGCGACTGGACATGCCTGTTATGTAGCTAAGTTGAGGGATGCTTAGCGTAGAGAAAAAGGTAAGGATATGGACAAGACTGTCCACATCTAAGCTACCGAAGATTGACAATTAGCGCCCGAGCCTTGGGTCGAGCACCACAGTCGGTTCTATAGAGATACATATCCGAGGGATGATGAAGAGGAGCCCAAAGAGACCAAGGCTACATCGGTTGAACTCATAATTGATATCATGGTCAGCCATAATAACCCGTTACGAGTCCTAAAGATTGGGTCATAGCTCAGCCCCCTAACGATGAAATAAATTTCTAGTTTTCTCTAAACGAATCTACACATACTCGCTTAGACTCACTCTGACATGTGTGGAATCTTGCCTGACATTGCGAGCCATGCATTAAATATCAACTCGAGGCCTATCCCAGTGAAGCAAAAAAAGACGCGGCATGAATCCGAGGAGATCTGCCGCTCACAAAGAGGGGGTGGATAGACTAAAAGATAACGGGTATATCCATGATGCCCTCTACCTTAAATAGGTATTTAATCCTATACTTGTGAGAAAAGCGAATAGAAAATGAAGAACATGCATTGATTATTCAGACTTGAGTAAGGCGTGTCCAAAAGATAGTTTTCCTATTTGAAGATCGACCAACTGGTCGATTCAACCGTAGGACACAAATTGCTATTATTCATGGATGCATATTAGGGATATAACCAAATCCCGATACATGTTCCCGATCAGGAGCATGCTAGTTTCATTATTGATGTTGGATTATGTTGCTATGTAGTAATGCCATTTGGATTAAAGAATGCAGGAGCAACTTATCAGTGCTTAGTCAACAGGACTTTTGAAGATCATATTAAAAAAACAATGGAAGTGTATGTGGATGATATGCTCCTGAAATCATGACAATCAAGCGAGTACATTAGAGACTTGGAAGAAATGTTTGACATCCTTCAATATTACAAGATGAAAATTAATCCTTTGAAATGTTCTTTTGGATTTGCATCAAGGAAATTCTTCAGTTTTATTGTTAATGCCCGTGGAATAGAAGCTTATCCCGAGAAGATTCAGGCTATCCACGATATCCAAGCACCAAGGACTATCAAACAAGTGTAGAGTCTAAATGAGAAATTTGCTGCTTTAAGCCGATTTATCTCCAGAGCTACTGAGAAATGTATTCTTTTCTTTGATTTGATTAGGAAAAGGAAAAGAAACTTCAAACGAACGTAGGATTGTAAAGATGCATTTCATGCTTTAGTGAATCATTTAGAGAGATCCTCCATCTTGTCAAACTAGTGGATCATGAAGATTTGTATATTTACTTAGCCGTATCGGCACATGCTATAAGTGCCAATTGCTTTGTGAGGAGGATCAGATCTAGAGGTTAGTGTATGGCATCGGTAAACGACTAATGGAGCTAAAAGGAATTATCTGAAAATAGAGAAATTGGCATACTACTTGTTGATTGCATCATGAAAGCTTCGTCCATAATTCCAGTAACATCCTATCAATGTTTATACCGACTGGATGTTACAACAAGTGCTATAGCGACTTGAGACGTTTGGAAGGTTACTCAAGTGAAATATAGAGCTCGATCAATTTGATATTACTTATCTCCCTTTGAGGGTTATCCAGGGTCAGGCATTGGCATATTTTATAGCTGAGTTTTCTGCATAGGGTGATTCTTCAAAAAGGCAGCGAAATCCCTACCATATGGTGAAAATTATATACTGTTAGAGCATCTAATGATCATTGTTTTAGTGATGGAATAGTGCCGTAACTCTTGAAAATCGATCGATTTTTTATGCATTAAAACTTGATTTCCTAGCAACGAATAATGTAATAAAGTATGAAGCTTTGACTACTGGACTTAAACTCACTAGAGAACTTAGAATAAAATCTTTTGAAATCTTTTGTGATTTGCAATTGGTAGGGTATCAAGTTAGGGGAGATTATCATCAAGCTAAGGGACAATAGCTTGCCCTATACCTTACCTAAGTCCAAGAGTTATTGGCAAAGTTTGAGTACTATGGCATTTTTCATATTCCATAAAATCAAAATAGAGAGGCTGATTCATTGGAAAAGTTTGCGAGTACTGACAATGCGTAGGAGGTGGGCTTGGTTCCCGTCGAAGTATTAAATGCACCAAGTATAAACATGATAGAAATCGACGAAATACTGGAAGCGGAGCCAGTGAAGGAATCATGGATGACTCCAATCAAAGATTATTTATTACATGGAGTCCTTCCAGATAAAGGAAATGAAAAGCGACAGGTCCTTCATAAGGCTGTGCGGTATGCCATGCAGGAAGGAATTATGTACAAGAAAGGTTTCTCTGTTCCCTTACTCCAGTGTGTTGCTCATAATGAGATAAAGCGGTTTTTGAAAGAAATTCACGAAAGGGGAATGTAGCGACCACACTAGGGGGCAAACTATGGCAAAGAAGATACTCAGTTACGGGTATAATTGGCCAAATGTAAATTGAGACGCCGCTGACTAAGATGATGTGATAAATATCATATTTATGAAAAAATTCCAAGAGCTCCACCGATGGAAATCAACAAATGGTCAGCCCATGGCCGTTTTCTATTTGGGATGTAGACATTATCTGTTCCTTACCGATCACTAAAGGTGGCACAAAGTATGCTATTGTCATAGTTAATTACTTCCCTAAATAGGCTGAAGTAGAACCTTTAGCCATGATCACAACCAAGAAAGTAATAAATTTTATTGTTTGAAACATTATGTTTCATTTCTGTCTTCCGCAAAATATTGTAACAGATAATCGGACTCAATTCAACAGTGTTGAATTCAAAGACTTCTATCGAAGGCATCGTATTGAAAAGAGATTTGCAACGGTCGCTCACCCTTAGGCAAATGGATAGGTTAAAGCTATAAAAAAATCATAAATTCCATTCTAAAGAAGCATTTGGAGAAGGATAGAGGCAGATGGTTGGATGAACTCCCTACAACACTGTGGGCTTATTGGACCACCTACAAGTTCGGGACTGGCCATACTCCATTTACCCATGCTTACGGTTTCGAAGCCGTCATTCCTATTGAGCTTGAAGTTCCTTTTCATCGAGTGACTTACTATGATCCCAAAATGAATAAAGATCTCCTCTTGGAATCACTTGAGTTTATAGATGAGAAGCACAAGGAAGCCGATTTGTGGGTAGCTGCGCATCGACACTAAATCACCCGACATTACAACATTAAAGTCCAACCAAGGACTTTGGAATCAGTGATCTCATTCTAAAATAGGTTTTTACCACAGCATTGCATAAGAATCCAGTCTGAGAAGGACCCTATGTTGTTGAACAGAGGCTTGGAAAGGGAACTTTCAAGCTAGCGACTGTAGATGGCATCACACTTCCAAGGACATGGAATAGTGAGCATCTATGATGCTATTTCACTTAGCTTATTTCTTTTTCATTTCATTTGTTTTTGCTCTCAAAACTTGCTTTAGCATTTTATTTCCTAGAGATGTAATAAGACAGATTATTATTTTTTTCTCCATTTCACAAGTAAAGTTTCGGACTTCCTTTACGTTTATGTTTTCTGTAACATTATGTATTAGTTGCATGGAAAAACTGATTGGTGTCGATATATATGAACAGGCTCCTAAAGTTTGAAATCAATCAATCACGCTAATTCCTAATGGGACTAAATAAGATAAGCTTGGCCTACTTCTTCATTTCACAACTCCCACTTATAATCCAATGGAAAGGATACACATCGAGGAATAAATGTGGAATGCCCGTGTGATGATCGAATAAATCCTATAAAACTATGGAACTGGAATAAAATGGGAGCAACCTGACATAATCGATTGCTCGCTAAATCAAATCTTGGACCCTGAGGGGCAAATTAATCAATTAAGGAGAGTATGATGCGACTGCTCTTTGAAATAACTCTAAGTCCCTAGAGTATGGACTGGAGTATAAACATAAGTTGGGTATGAATCAACCATCCATGAAATCACTTTAAGTCCTCGAAGTGTAGAGTAGAATATAAACATAAGTCGGGCGTGAACCGACCACCCGCAACACAACTCTAAGTCCCTAGAGTGTGGACCGTAGTATAAACATAAGTCAGGTGTGAATCGACTACCCGTGACACAACTCTAAGTCCCCAGAGTGCAGGCCGGAGTATAAATACAAGTCGGGTGTGATTTGACCACCTACGACACAACTCTAAGTCCCGAAAGTGTGGACTGTAGTATAAACATAAGTCGGGGGTGAATAGACCACCCGCGAAATAATTCAAAGTCTGTAGAGTGTGGACTGGAGTATAAACATAAATCGGGCATGAATTGATCGCCCGTGTAATGACTCTAAGTACCAGAGTGTGGAATAGAGTATAAAGATAGAATGGATGTGATTCAACCATCCATCAACTAACTCTTATCCCTAAAGTGCGGATATAAGCGTAAATAGATAGTTGAGTGAGGTTCAACCATTCGCTATTCCATAAATTCTGGCCTAAAACTGACAGGAGGAGTATAAACTCGCTAAGGATAGAGTTCGACCATCCAACATCTAAACCCACTAACCTAAGACTAGGGGTAGGAGTATAGTTACTCAAAAACTGCTAAATTCGACGATGTAACACTAAGGCTCGAGCCTAGCATTTGATGCGACTCAAGGTCACCACCATATGGAAACCTTGGGATAGAACTACTGGACTGTTACCAGAATTAATGAATAACAAATTACAAGTACATTGAATGGAAAGTAGTTCTTCAATTATTAAAATAGCGATTCACATGAAAGCTCAATGGAAAACAAGAACTTTTATTCACATGATAGTTTTCAAAATCATGGTACAAGTTATTTCAAAAAACCGGGGATCATACCCATACAATCATAACTAATAAAAGAAATTACAAATAAGCAGCTATACAGACTATGCACACATGAAGCCGAATTGAAGGCTATTTCTTCGACCTCCTCTCCTTTTTGGATTTTTCAGGAGTGGTGCCACTTGATCCCTCGATGGTTCTCTTCCTGGATCCTTTACCACCTTTAGCAGAAGAGCTTTTAACGATAGGAGGAAGTTCATTGGGAATTGACCCGCTAGGTGGAATAACTTGTTGTGGGATAGGGTATGGATTGTTGATGTCCACCTCGATGGGCTCAACTTTAGCCTTTTTCTTCAACAACTACTCCTTTTCGACATGCTTATTCAGACTAATCTCATCGGTGCATTCGAAGGCATCGATGACCACAACAACGTCGGATTCATCCACTGGAAGCGAATCTTCAAACTTATCATCGTCAAGTTCCCCAATGACTTGAGCATTGGGGCCTGATACATCACTAGGCATCGGAATTTCTGTTAGTTTCTCTTGTTGCTCCACGGCAGCGTCGCTATTAAGGGTTTTACTAGGACCGAAAGACCTACAAAGTTTGTTGAAACAGAGAGATAAGCTTAAAACTATTGGGCGTAAAGAACAAAACCTTTCATAAATTGGAAAGCAAAGTGCATACCCGTATCCAGTTGGCTCTTGGTGGTTACTGGGGGACCTCCTTCCCAAATAGGGGATAACACTCTAGATTGATTACCGTGCCTATGTGGATCATAGCCCAAGTCTAATCTATGTCGAAGGAGACCGATGCTCCGGCTACTTGGGACAAAGAGGGACCTTTAGGATCGGCCTATCGGATTCAGCAATATGTTTCCCTTTGTCATAAGCATAGAAATATTAAAGTGTCGGAGTCTCGTGGCAGCCAGATCTAAGGGTTCATTTCCGGGAGGATCTCCCGCACTAATTTTTCTTCATCAAGTTCAGCTCCACCCAATTCTCTCTTTTTCATCTCAATGATATGCTCCCAAGCTTCAGCAAGTGATTCAACCTTCGTTAAGAAAGCTCAAGTCACTGTGGATGAGGACTTTTGTGTTATATTTTATGATTATTGGATGAAACAAGTAATTGATTCCATTGCTACCTGACTCTTTAGCATCTTCCACTTGGGATCCAATTTGTTCAATCATTTCTTTATGGCCTTCCTCTCAAGCCTCCTCTTTAAAAATTTCTATTTCAGCGAACTGCTCATCAAGTTTAATTTTCAGGCCCTTGGCTTCAACAACCTCTTCGTAGTACTTTTTCGATTCTTCCCGAGCCTCGATTTTCTCCTCCCTTTCTTTTTTGAGAAGCTCTTCAAGTTCCTCAGTGCAGCGAGAAAAGACATCTTTTTGCATTTGCAAGGAATATTTTTCTAAAGCAAGTGCCCCACTGCGGTTGAGGGCAGCATCGAGTTCTTTCTTATGAGAAGCTTCTATATGGCTCACTACCTGTGCCATTCCCTTAACACTTTTTTCTGCCTCGACGAGTTTCTTTGTCAGTTCCGACAGTTTGCAATCTTGATGTTTGATTATATCTTTATCATGTATCGCCTCTAGCTTAAGATGGTCTATTTCATATTGTCGCTCATTAGATGCTTCAAAGATCTTTTTCTACCAAGTGTTAAAATGATTCATGCTGCATGAACACATCATCCACACACGCAAGAGAACTTGCTTTGGCGTGCCTTGAAATCATATGTATTGTAGGAAGAAATTTAAGCCCATCGAAGCAGATTTTTAGGAAAGTGGCCTTAAGCTTGAACCATTTCTCCAATGTAGAAATGTCAGGAGCAATGGTCGGCAAGGACAGATCAGAAGCGGCAATTGGATGTTGCTTGATCTACGGCCGTGAGACTGCTTAAAGCTCGAAGGGTCGGAGTAATGCTCAAGTGATTTGGTGATTTGAGGGACGTGGTAGGGAGCCTGGTCTCCGTTGTAAGTAGGAAAATTAGGGTGATCTCCCTGGTGAGATGTTTGGGACTGGGCCTTGCACTTAGAAGTGGAGGATTCACTTGAATAATAGCTTTTATCCTGTCAATCGTCTTTCTCCCTGCGCTAGGCAGACTCCGAGTCGCGGCTAAATATGTTGAAGAACCTCTTAAGTGATCGAAGGCCCGGGACTAAGTTATCGCACCTATAAAGACAAAATGAGAACATGTGAGTAACTGTTTTGCAAATGATTAATGAAGAGCGTGTAGTAAAGTGCACGTGGCCGTGAGTGTCCTAGTGTCCCCCTTTGAAAGACCGGTGGCTATAGCTTTGCTTATGGGTGTTCTCTCCCTTTTATCAGCGGGAAGAATGCCTTCACCGCTCTTAGTAGGAGAATTGATCCACTTTGGTATTGATATTTGAAAAGTCATAGGTCATGATATCATCGAGAATTTGGAGATTTGAAAATCCACTTAGAGCACTTTCCAAGTGTTAGGAAGACGATTCCTCTTTAACAGAAGTAATGATGAATTCAAGATCTCTAAGAATTTTTCCTCTATGAAGTTTGTTTTCCATTTTTTTATTTCTCTTGGTGGGTGTTTGAGATTGGGTGCCTTATGGTCGTTCGACCATAGGTGCCTTGCCTTGGTGCGCATCGACATCTTCGGGTTCACTGTCCTGAGAACCCCTAATCCCACCTTCTTCAGTATCATCCCGAGTCTCCTTGGTTGGGGGCACAACATGATTGATGGCATCCCTTTCTTTCTCTTTGATGTTTCTCCACAATGCTGCACTTCTAGGGAGCCCGATTCTACGACCCTCCTTCAACAGCCTAAATAAAGATAGTAACACATCGGTTACAAGAAGTTTGATATCCACGTCATCGACAGGGGTAGCATGAATGGCGGCAACTACTCTTGAAAAATTAATGCCTTCAGGACGTGGACGGACACCTGACAGGACCTTGGATGTTAGCAAATTTAAAGAAAAAGTATGACAAGGATCAAAGGACGTGAGAGTGAAATGAAAGTAAGACTTACATCCTTCCGATCATCGCCGAAGCCGGGTAGACATTGAACATAGAACCACTCGTGCTTGAATAGAGAAAGTTTATTCCCAGTGCCTATCAAGACTTGGCAGTTTGGAGAAGGTTCATGAAAAACATAGAAAGGACTTCCTTACCACAGTTTGAAGCTATAAATGAATCTTATATCATCGGGAGTTGGTGGGCGAAATATAACGCTCATGAATAATAGAAAGATTCCATATAGGAAGGCGTAACTATTTGGATGGAGTTGAGAGGGAGCTATTCCAAGATATCTCATCATCTCTCGAATAAACGAATTAAAAGGCGGTACGCATCCAACCCTGCACATAATTTTTTTACATGCCTTGTACTCCTCCAAGGGAAAGTAAGGCCTATCATTTATTTAAGGAACCAAGATGTCTATAAATGGAATTCCATGTATAGAACACAGTCGGCGCAGGCCAGCCTCACCAATTCATGAGGCTTGTGTATCTTTTGGGTTACTTAGAAGAATGGCACCTTTTATTACATCGGGAGCAGGACTTATATCCTCCATTGGGAGGACTGGACATTTGAGAAATGGTCGACCGATGGGCCAGAAACTTCTATCTGTTCTGCTTAATGGCTGGGAGAAAGCCTGCCGGATATAGTCGTAGAACTTGATTTTACTTCAAGATGGATGTGTTGTATGTTTGGTTTGAAAGACATACCAGCTAAGTGCTCGAAGCATATGGAGTCCATATTATCTATATTCGGTAGATAAACGTGGTTAGAAAATTTTACCTGCTCCCCCCGTATTAAGTGTAAGCTAGTGCAGTGTAGTGAAGTGTATTGAAGATATAAATAGTTTAAAAAAAAAAAAAAGATGAAGTTAGACAATGAGATTCCAGATTTCGACCAGAGTGACTGTCGATGCTGACCGTCACTATTGGTAGAGAGACAAATCAGTTGTAAAAGTTTGGGATCAACTTTCGGCATATCAAAGTGTGAAGTTTGTTGTTCAAGTCCATTTTTAAGTTTTTAGTATATTTAGAAAGGTACCATGATCTGATTGTTCAATCTCAAGTTCAGTAGTAAATATGCATGTTTTAGTGTTCATTGTCACCATATGTTCAGGTTCGTTGGATGAATTAGTATCAAACAAGTAAGGTTAGGCTAGTTTAAAAGTTGAAAGAACCCCTACAAGTCCTTATGTCGATCCATATGGACCGAACCCCACATACCGATCCTTATCTCAAAGCTTCTCTATTGATCCCTCTCTTCACACAAGTCCTATCGATCCCTATGTCCAACCAATCTCTATGGATAAGCCAATCTCTTTTCCAAAGCCTCATAACCGAACCCTCTCTTCAACCTAGGTACACTGATCCCTTCTACTTCCTCCTCAAAACGTCTGGCCTCTACGCCGAGGGATCGGAAATGAACCAAGTACCTAAAACAGATCCCTCCTCAATCCCATTGACTCTCACTCTTTTATTTCCTTCTCCTTATTTATATATACCGAACTCTATATTCACACTAATCGGCATAGATCCAGAATGCGAAAACCTATCCCTCTTCCACTCCATCTTCTTCTTCCTTCCTTGTCTTTCGCCCTACCGAACACCTCCAAATCCAACACTTCACCTCTCCTAAATCGGTTCAACCACTGCACAACCATTTGGCCAAGCTTTGGAATATCTACACGTGCGTTTCTAAACCATTTAAGTCTCCTTCTCATATGCTCGAATAGTGCAAAAACGTGTATTTTATATAGAAAATAATTTGTTTGAGAAAACAATTTTCGAAACCATTTTGGAAAAAAAAAACTTTGAATTTCTCTTATTATAGAGAATATATAATTTTTATAGCTTTAAAATAATTTAATGAAACATTATATAATATATTTTGAAAGTTATTTTATTTTAAAAACCATTTCAAAATTGTTATTGAAAATCCTGTGCTAAAAAACAATAGTGTTCATAAAAAATCGCCAATAATCGGCTTGAGAATTCATTACAAAATTATGTTAATCCAAAACTCAAAACAACAAAATTTATTGGCTTATCTATTGGTAAGATAAAGCACTTCAAAAGAATTCAAGATATCACCAAAAACAAGCAAGGTAGGCCATTGGATGAAACAAAATAGGCAAAACAACACACTGGGAAGGGGTGTTGCTGACCGGGGCTAAATCAATAGCCTAGGTCTACCCATATGTCGACCTATAGGTCGACCTATGGTAGATTGGGTCGACTGTAGGGTCGACCTAGGCTATTGAATGGTCGACATTTAGGTCGTTAGACCTATAGGCGATTTCTGCCATGCGTGAATCCAACTTTGAGAAATTTTTTGACATAGCTACAAGTTGAGTTTTCATTTGAAATTTGGCATGAACAAACTAAAACATACGGACTACAAACCACAAAAATTATGGTAGAATTTCGATAAAGGACTTGAGAGATATGATTAAGCAAATAAGCTACTTAGAATAGTTTTTTACAGTAAATTCAAAACTATAAGATAATCATTTACAGTAAACGATTTTGGCACTTTCAGCTTATAATTTAGCTTTGTTTGATCTAGAATTTGTGAGATTATAACTCACCTTACAAATAAGTTAGGCAATAAGGTTGAATTGGATAGAAGATGCAAGCTTTGGCCTTGAGGAAGCTTCAATAACCTGAAAATGGAGTTTACAAAGACATGCAACAACAAATTTTCACTTACAAACAAACAAACTTCTCAAAAATTAGAATTTGATGAAGTATTTGGTTTTATGATAGATTACCTAAAATAAATTGACTTTAATTTGAATTCTACAATAAAAGAGTTGAATAAAATTGGAGAATTTTGGTTTTTGTTGAGAAAGAGGAAACTGGGTTTTGATTTTCTTTTCTTTATTTACAGGAGAGGACTCTAGTGTACGTACAGAAAAAGAGAACAAGCTCACCATATAACCCAAAGTTTGGAAGAAAAGAAGGCTTACCTATTTGACGATTTTAGGTTGAATGTGAGAAAGTGTTCGAGGATGTACGAACTGGAAGGAGGAATGAGTTTGTCAGGTAGGCGAGACGACAAATGAATTTCAATCCAAGGATTAAAGGTTTTGGGTTGTGAGTGGAAAAGGAGGGTTCGGGTAAATATAGAAGTTATAAAAGTTGGACAAGTGAAATTAGGATGGTAAAGGGGTAGCGTATATGTATACGAAAGGGGAGAAGGGTTTAGACTGGTGTGAAAATAGCTAGATTCAGCCTATGCATTTGCATTTAAAGACAGAGAGGGATCGACAATGAGTATGTCGATCCCTGTAGCAGAGAGAGTTGGAAAGGAAGGATCGGGATAATGCATGTCGACCCATGCAAATGCTCCTAAAAAAAGAGAAGAGAAGGAAAAAGGAATAAGAGGGATCAGCTAAGCATATGCCAATTCCTATACAAAAAAAAGAATGACCCGAATGGATAAATAAAATGGTTATAAGGGCTCAGCTATGAACATGAACATACAAAATATTACAAAAATTAGGAATGACCCGCAAATGTTAAAACACGTCCGGGAGCCAATAATGAAAGCGTGTATATGATTGTACACGTGAATGAAATTCAATTTTCAAATCGATAGAAATTGAAGTCAACCCCGAAATCTTCAAGTTTGAGGCTGAACCAGATAAAAAAACTTGTTAAATTCACAGGTGTATATATATATATATATATATATTAATCGAAGGTGTATGGCGCTGGATTTATATTATTGGAAATCGACCAAGTATCAGTGAAATCAATGAAGAATTCGATGCCGTCGATAAAAGAATATCAACTATTCATAAAGCTAAATGGATATCATTCTCTATGATTCAAAGCACGTCATGTTAATCCAAGACATACTTTGGGGTAAGGGGAAAATGTTACCTAGCATTCTGTCCCGGCTATACTGAACTGGTTGTATGAGTTAGATTAGATTGTTGTTAAGGCCGATGATTCCAGAATAATGATTGTAGGGCCCAAAGGTCGGGTACATATGATTATATGAAGTTAGAATTGAATGGATTTGATGGATGTACAATGTAGGATGATCAAAGCATGCAATATGGCTCAACGAATGGAAGGGTTCGGCATAGCATGGCAAGTTGGAAGGGATTAACATGATTGATGGAGAGGGGTCGGTACGCTACATTGAAGAGGGATCGACGTATATCCAAGTTCAAGTGCATTCAATAGTCAATATCTCAGGATATGTAAGTCCAAAGCCTATGAAATTTGGAGGGAAAGGTAAATGGAGCTAGGAAACCTACCTTAGGGATTGCAAGTCATAATAACAAACTTTGAGGGATCGGCATACATCCCTATAGAGGGTTCATTTGCAAGCAATGCATAAGTATATCAAGTCAAAGATCAAGCAAGAACTCGAGTTCCAGTGGTCCAAATGACATGAAAATTGGAGCATAAACATATTTTAGCATGGAGAAGCCATTAGGGATCATTGCCTAAAAATCGACCAATGAAAGGATCAGTACTGATCCCTCCTCATTGAGAATTTGGCCTAGCGATCCCTCTGGTGGGCCTATGTGGACTAGAAGGTCTTTCAGCCAAAGTTTCGAAGAGATTAGTGGTCGTCTTCATCTACAAATACTGGCCTAGTGGGTCATTCTAAGGATATTTACACTAATTGTTACTCTAGACACTATTGTAATCAAGTGTTCTCTATTTCCTACTGCCATAATCAGATTTATAAGTGATTGATAAAGATAATCTTCAAAGTGGACGCAGGCATACAAGGCTGAACCACTGTAAATCTTTGTATTTCTGATTACTGCTTTCTATTTCTTATTAAATTAATCACTTCCTCAGTTTAATTTTATTTTTCTTCACTTCTCTATATAAATCTGTTACTAAGTGTTTGTGACCAATTTAATTGCAAACACTATCAAAAATATTTTCAAAATAATTTTCATATCCAGTTGGTTTCGAGAATAGTTATTTTTGGGTTCAAAATTATTTAATGTAAATTTATCACCTAATCAAAATTATTATACTTTGGATAAAATATGTAATTTAGATTATTTAAAAAAAAATTACTTCTGTTGTTTCCATAAAGTAACTCCATTAAAATTTTCCGCTTTTTAATAATTGTTCGACGAGAATTCGTTACACCAAGTTTGAGATATTTGAAAGAAAATTTTAACCTGAATATAAAAATCTAAATATAATTGAAATAAAAGAAAATACTTATAGAATTAAACCATTGTCTACAATTGACTCAACGCTTCGATTCTGATGCTTATTGATGCTATCCCAATTTCAGTGACCATGTTTCACTTTCTGATGGTTTTTGATACTCCTCTCTCTCTCTTTCTTTTACTTGGCTTTACTTTTCTTTCTTTATATTTTTAGGCCATTGTTAAAGCCCAATCATATACAATTTAAGAAAATAATAACCCTACCCTTGTTTTGAAAACGCAACCGCCACTCCAAGTTTCTTATTTCTTTTAATATCTCCGATTTTTTCTTCTCTTTCCCTTTTATTCTTATTTTTTAAAAGAGCTAAATGGTCTTCAATTCGGGCAGTAGCTGAAAGAAGTGGCACAGTTGCAAGTAAGTGAAATAGGCAGATTTCAGAAAAAATTCCTATTTTGGATCTTTTAGACCTATAAAGGCTAAAGGTTTATTTGATCCAATCTAGTAAAATTCTAAATAAAAACTTATTTTATTTAAGTTGTTTAAAATGGAGTTTGAATTTGATTTAAATTTAAATGCATGAATGTATCAAATACACACATGTGTGTGATAGTTACTTGTTAATGTTAGTATAGGGAAGTAAACATTTCATTTCTTTCTCTAAAACTTGTGCAGTTTGTTGAGGTAAGACTCTTTCTATTTAGCGAGAGAAACATTATATGTCATTAATGAGAAATTGATATACATCATAAATTGTGAGTGTATTCAAAATACTCTAGTGTATATTTTGTAAGTGAAAAATATAAGCAGTGTACATAATTAATGTGTATGTATGAAAATGTTGGGATTTATATAGCGACAGACACATTCACCATTTATGTATACCTTTGTCGTCCATAGTTTAATTTTAAAATATGTATAATAAACAACACACACACACATATGCACAAATAATTGCAAAAATATATTTAAAATTAAGATTTTATATATATATATATATATATATATATATATATATATATATATATCTGTGTGTGTGCGCATGTGCACGCGCATGCGCAGGCATGTGTACATATAAAGTTTGTAATCTAATATAGCTCTAAAATTAGTAACAAACTGGCATCTAATTTTGGCTTAAAAAAGGAATGAAAAGGTTTATGATGTTTTGCACAAAAGTCCACTTGTTAACTTTCAAATAAAAGTATACAATGGAAAAATTATAATCAAAACAACAAGCATGAAAATCATCATTCGATTTCCAAAAAAATTCAAACAACCTATGTAGTTTGTCCATATTTATATATGTAACAAGTAAAAAATTATGTCTAACTTAGGTTTCAATCAAAATTGTGTTTTGTTAAACAATATTTTTTCCAAATATTAACCAAATTAATTAGGATAACTTAGGCACATATAAATTCATAATGATAGTTTCGTACATCTCATGCATCTAAAACTTTTATGTACATCTCATGCTAGGTATGACAAGGGGACAAGGCTTTTACGATGACTTCGAAGACTTCACTGACTCACAGAGATATCCCAAGCGCACCTCCGGCCACTATCAAGATCGAGAAATGGAGGAGGAATACAGGAGGAGGAAAGAGCTCGAATTCGAAATCAGCAACCAAAAAGAAAGGGACCAAAGTTGATCATATAAAGGCGGGTATGAAAGGAGGAGATCTCTTGAGGACATGGATGAGTCATCGAAGAAGCCGTAGTTTGAGCATAATCCTCATTCTTCAGGGCTTGCTTCAAAACATTCTTCTAGGAGCCAAGAAACTCCCATTACTAATGCCCTAATTCTGCCCCGAACTCATATTTCATCATCTTCTATTGTTACTGCTTCCCTCAGTGCTTCTCGTCCCCACCGGAGACCTGCATACGTTCCTCCTTCAGGCCCTCCTAAACTTGAGGCAGCGCTTCCTGGTTGGTTCTTAAAGGGGATTAAGTTCGACCATGATCTTTGTCATGCTCGTAAGGATTCCTACATGTCGCATCTGCTAGCTATTTAGAATGACCTAGAACAGGCCGAAGGATGGGAGAAGCTCTGTAAACAGCTCGCGGATATGAACGGAAATTACTATCAGGAGATCCTCTTTTTCGAATCAGAGAAGGATGACTTTGGGAGGGCGTTGGTCGACTGCGATGCTAAGATTAAATAGTTTGAGGAAGAGAAGGAGGTGGCCCTTAATGAAAGTAGGAGAAACGTTAGTCTGATGAAGGAGATGAAAGATGCACTGCAAAAGTTGAGATCGTCTATAGGAATGAGATTAAGAAAATTCATGTGGGGGAGGTAAAGCTAAAAGAAGAAGTGGTCGCTTGTAATGCCATCATCGAGGCTTAGAGGAAAACTATCGCCGACGACAATCTGATTGTTGAGGGGCATAACAAAACCATTTCTAACCATGCCAAGACCATTGCTAAGCTGCAAGCCTAGGTCGTGCAGCTCAATGCTGACAAGACTGTCACTGAAGTTAAAAAGGCTGTTGTGAGAGCGGATTACTTAGACCTCAAAAATGCCTTCGAAAGGAAAATGGAGAAGCTGGATGCGACTTTTTTGATTTTTTATGTTAACTCTCTGTTGCATCAAGGAAGTCTCAGCTTTCTTGGCCCGAAGTACCCATGCACTCCCGCTTCGGTTTGGGAGGAAATCTTATCTCATTTTGCCGACATCAGCGATGTTTATTTCAAGTGAGAGTTGCAGGATTCCTATCTCAACAACGAATCCAAGAAGACACTACTTGAGGGCCAGGAAATTCTCCGTGTTGAAAGGGTAAAGGAGGCCACCAATGCTATCTTGAAGACTACCGTCGATGTGCTTACTAAGCCTTCTATTTCTGGTGCGGGCGAATTACCCAAGTAGGCCCATGACTAGCTAATGAGTTCAAGACTTGAAATTCTTCCCCATGTGGTGGAGCCATCAAAGGAAGGCGAAGGTGGTGAGTTCGATATCGCTATTCTCGATCATTCCTCTGATGCAGGTAATGTCCTTGCTTCCTCTGAAATCGGGAGCTTCCAACTTACGCCGCAAGAGAAGGAAGGATTTAATGCTTTCATTTTTGATCTTATAGGTCCATCTACCTTTCCCTTTGAAGAGACAACTACTTCGGTGCCCGGACCTATCGCTATCCACATCTTCTGTAGTGGTTTCTATTCTTGTTTAGGCTTTTGCGTCCGTGTCTGGTTCGCAACCGGGGCCACAAGCCGAAAAGAAAGCCGCACTTTATGGCCCGGATGGTGCTTCCGTGTCTTTGAAAGGCGTCGTTATAGCAGCAAAGTCCAAGGAGTAAGAGACTTAGACGTATCAACCGCAGAAGACTCAACATAAGTTGGTCACTGTCAATAGGGAAAAGGTCAAAGCGATCAAAGCCTCTAAAAGATCCCGCAAATCGTGAAGGTGAAAGACGAAGGGAGAGACTTTTGAGAAGGTTTCAGAGGAAGATGAGGACATTGCCACCAAGCTGTTCGTTGACGTTACCGGCAGTACATCATTCCCGAGAAGAAGCAGAAGTTGCCGATCAAGGGCGAAAATGGGAGCGGTGGAAAGAACCGTTGAGCGGTTTGTACGAAGACCGACTCAATTTGGTCAAAGCTTGCATGAAGATTGACTCGTTTTGGTTTCTTTTTGAGTCATTCTGTTCAAGTGCAGAGTCTGCACTTAACGTCTTTGCCATGGAGTCTGTATTTTTTGTTGGCCGGTATTGTGTGGGTACGACCCCCATATTTTAACCCTGTGTACAGAAAAGCAATATGTTGATATTTTTACCGTGCTCTTATTTTCTGTTCATATATGTTGTGTGTACTTGTGCTTGTTTTATTTGATACTTACTAGTTCTATGATTATAGCCAAAGCCGTTCGATTGAAGCAACATAACTTAGGGATTAATAGATCTTTAGAAATTAATAGCACTTTGGAAATTAATAGAACTTTATAAATTAACAGAGCTTAAGAATTTCTTTCTAAACTTTTTTGTTTAATTTTTTTTGTTATGAGTGACAGAATTTGTGAACTTATTGTTTTCACATGTTCTTGCTCGCGTACCGGTGTATGCCCCAAGTTTATAGGGCTTTTTATTTCAAACAATTTTGAAATGACCAAAAACATAAGGTTTAGATAATTCTTATATCAAACTTGAAATTTGACTAAGTCACAGCTTGATTTTCCTTCTTTCGAATGTTTTGCAACTTTAGCGTGTAATCCCGACTTCTAGCGATATTTTGGTAAGTATGCAATTATGCGTGTATGAGGGACCCATACTGCATGGGTAAGTTTTAATTACTGAGTGCCTTTCTTTTAGAACCAATTTTGTCCGAGTTGTGTTAATTATTCCCGATTATATGTGTGTAGCTTCTCATGTTTCTCAATGTTTCCCATCTTCAGGCCATGTGAGGGGCTAGTATTTTGGAATTTAGTGCGCAGCTTATGTAGTGCACGACGCTTGGTGCTCTTTGGCATTGCCTATCTCCGGGCAAGGCAAGGAGTCTAAAGTCTGATGCTCTTCGGTGTTGCCTATCTCCGGGAAACGCATGGAATTAGTCCTTGATGTGTGGCTTATGAGATGCGCGACTTTTGATTCCCCTTGGTGTTGCCTATCTTTGGACAAGGCAAGGAGTGTAAATTTGGATATGTGTCTTACGAAATGCATGGCTTTTGGTGCTCCTTGGTGTTACCTCTCTACGGACAAAGCAAGGAGTGTTAATTTAGATGTGTGGCTTACAAGATGCGTAGCTTTTGGTGCTCCTTAGTGTTTCCTATCTCCGGGCAACACAAGTAGTGTAAATTTGGATGCGCGGCTTATGTGATGGGTGGCTTTTGGTGCTCCTTCGCATTGCCTATCTCCAGGCAATGTAAGGAGTGTAAATTTGGATGTGCAGCTTTTTGTGCTCCTTGGCGTTGCACTCCTCCGGGCAATGCAAGGGATGTAAATTTGGATGCGAGGCTTACGAGATGCACGACTTTTTGTGCTCCTTGGCGTTGCCTATGTCTGGGCAACGCAAGGAGTGTAAATTTGGATGCATGGCATATGAGATGCACAGGTTTTTGTGCTCCTTCGCATTGCCCATCTCTAGGCATTTGCAATCCAAGGAGTGTAAATTTGGATCCATGGATTACAAGATACATGGCTTTTGGTGCTCCTTGGTTTTTCCTATCTCCGGGTAAGCATGGAGTGTAAATTTGGATGCGCGGTTTACGATATGCACGGATTTTGGTGCATCTTGGCTTTGCCTATATTCGGGCAACGCAAGGAGTGTAAATTTGGACGTGCCTTAGCATTGCCTATCTATGAACAATGCGAGGAGTTAGTCTTTTAGCATTCCTCAGCGTTGCCTATCTTCGGGCAATGTGAGGAGTTAGTTTTTTAGTGCTCCTCGATGTTGCCTATATTCGGGCAACGCGATGAGTTAGTTTTTTAATACTCCTCAGCGTTGCCTATCTTCGAGCAGCACGAGGAGTTAGTTTTTTGCCTTCCCGATGCTGCCAGAGCAACATCGGTTTTTAAAAGGCAAAGATCATCGACCCGGTAGGTACTTATTATGAATCCGAAGAATTTCCCAGAGGCTAATCCAAAGTGGCATTTGAGTGGGTTGAGCTTCATTCATAAATTTCAGAGTATGTTAAACATTTCAACGAGTTTGTCTAGATGGTTAGCAGCTACTCGAGATTTAGGTAACATGTCATCCACATAAACTTCCATAGTCTTTCCATTTTGGCTTTTGAACATTATATTCACTAGCCTTTGGTACGTTGCCCCTGCATTTCTCAAATCGAATGGCATTACCCTGTAGCAATACAATCCCAAATCGATGATGAAGCTGGTGTTCTCTTGGTCATGCTCATGCATCAAGATCAGGTTGTAGCCCGAGTATGCATCCATAAACGACAACAGTTTTTGTCCCGCCGTTCCATCCACAAGTTGATCAATTCTAGGGAGTGGGAAGCTATCCTTCGGACAGGCTTTGTTTAGGTCTGAGAAATCAATACAAGTTCATCATTTTCCATTAGACTTCTTGACTAGGACTGGGTTTGATGCCCATTCAGGCTAAGTTGCATCTTGGATAAATCCGTTAGCCATCAGTTTATCTGATTCCTCTCTCAGTGCCTAGACCATTCGGGGCCCAAGCTACGCCTTTTCTGCTTTACTGGTGTAAATTTGGCGTCAACATAGAGTATGTGACAAGCAATTTCGGGTGATAACCCACACATATCTAAGTGTGTCTAAGAAAATACGTTCAGATCGGCATGAAGGAGTTTAGTTAGTTTAGACCGCATCATGTTTCTAGGGTGCAATCCAATTCTCAAGAATCGAGTTGGGTCGTCCATATAGACTAGGACACACACTGTCAGTTCTATCGGTGCCACCCATTCTTCCCTTGGGCTCATCTTCCTAGGGTCCAAGCGTTGTCGAATTGGCTATGGTCCCTAAGCCAGGAGCGGCCCTGTAGTTGCTATCTGGAGGGTTTGTGGATGTGGAGAGTTCTCCCCATATCCTTGCCTTTTTCTCTTTTTCTTGATTCATGCAATTCTGCGATATAACATTCCCAGGCGTCACTTTCGTCTCCTTTCACAACTCTGACTCCATGCTCTATAGGGAAGTTCATTGTAAGGCACTACTAGGCCAACACTATTCTGAAATCGGCTAGTGTAGGCCATCCCAAGAATGCATTGTATGTCGACATTTCATCTACGATCATAAAGGTCTGAATGAGGGTAACCCTTCGCTCACCCTCTCCAAGCTCCACTGGTAGGTCAATCGTTCCCACCGGTTGTTTGGTTCATCGATAAACTCCTGGATCTTTGTCTGGCACGCGGATACGCTTTTCATGCCAATCTTCATTTGATAAAAAGTAAATTTGAAAAGTATGTCAACTGAACTGCCACTATCAACCAGTACTCGACGGACTACGACGGGCCTGATTCCTACAGTCACCACCATTGGGTCAAGAGTTGGAACATCAATCCCTTCGATGTCCCGATTGCAGAACACTATATCATCACTCAAAACCTTTTGTAGTTTGATCAGAATTTCATCATTTATTGCTAAACATGATTCCTTTGGGGCGTGCTTTAACGAACTCACATATCGCTCCATCTCTCTCCAAATTCTTTCCTCGGGATGTGGTGCCCTAGATATTGTTCCAATAATAAGCCTCTGATTGGTTCATTTCCATCCTTTACCACTAGTTCCTATTTAGTTCCTTTATTCTCTAGGAGGTTGAGGGCCTGTAGGTTGATTGGGTTTCTACGGCTTTTTCACATATTATTGAAGCTTGTTGTCTCGGATCAACCCTTCATTGAGGCCCTTTAGATGGTGGCATTCATTTGTATTCTGGCTGTGTTACTCGTCGAAGTGGTAGAATTTTCCAGAGCGCTTTTGCTGGTCAGTTGCCTCTTTTCTAAGAGGTTACTTATATTCTTTAATTTCTTATGTTGCAAGATAAATATTTTCCGAAATGTCATTTAGAGGGGTATAGTTTTCCTATTTGAATTCTCTAAATCTTTTGTTGCGGCTACTGTTATTTCTTTTATTGGAGTTTTGATTTCTTCTCTTCTGATTCCCACTCTTCCCCACGACTCCTTGAGCACTTCTAGGATCGTGCGTGTTTTGATTTGCCACCACCTCATTTTGTCCGGTATTCATCTATTGTACATTAGAAGACTTTCTTTCCAGCTCCTATGCTTCCTCGAACCTCAAATACTGGCTTGCTTTACGATTGAAGTCATTGTTGGTGGTAGGTTGCTTCGCTTCAATCTATCTTTCGAACTCCATTTCTAGGTGAATAGCACGAACTAACACCATAAAATCCATATCCTCATTGGGATTTCTTAATTCTGTTACGGCGGTATTGAACCGGTTTATGAATGAATTCAGCGATTCCTGGCACCCCTCGACCAACCCGGATAGGGACTTGATGTCCTTTGGTTGCATGCTATGGAGCCTGAACTGGTCAAGGAGTTTCGTAACAAGTTGGTTAAAGGTAGAGATTGATCTCGGGGGAGTCTGGTGAATAACATAGACACAACTCCTTCTAGAAAGATAGGGAAACATCGGCAGCGAATGACCTTTGGAGCATTAGCTCCGTCAATATACCGGTTATACTTGTATAAGTGGGGTTTTGGGTCCTTCATCCCGTCATAGGAGGGGATAGTTGGCATGGTGAATTTTTCTAGGTATTTTTCATTCAAGATTTCGTCAGTAAATGGGGTTTGACTTGGAGCAGATCCCCGTTCATCATCTTTTCTATTTTTACTCTCATCCTTCAACCGTTTGACCATGTCTGCAACGTATGCCTCTGATGTCCGGTAATCCAGGGGAGGACAATTAGTCCCTATGCCAAGTGTTTGAATCTGCAAATGGTGGCATGTAAGTTGAACCCTAGGCTCTCCTATCTTCGGAAGAGCCACTCCCATGGGGACACGTTGGCTTGTACTTGGCCTAAAAGGGGGCAGTTTAGACATTTCTAGCCTCATCGAATGCATTAATGTTCTCTTCCATTTGATTACCTTGCTCTCCATCTGTTGAATTGGAGAGATTCACATCTATATCTTCCTGAGGGTTTTGGCCCCTTGATTCAAATTCAGGATTGGTTGCCTTGCGTCTAGTGGAGTATTCTCATTCTCCTCCACATTACATCCCATTGTTACCCTTCTTTGTGGCTGCTTTCTGTTTCTTCTATGCATGCTGAAAATGGAGGAATTCTCTTGTTCTAAAGCAGTCACTGGTTTATGAACAATCCTTTGAAGGGGGTATGATTGTAGGGTGAACAGAGTGTTGAGCTTATCCATTAGATCCATTTAACTAATTTCCATTCTTTAGTTGATCTCATCAACCATTTTATTCAGCTCATCTCTGGTGACAACTTCATGCTAACTGGAGGATGCTGGTGCTTAATTTCCTAATTTAGCACCATTTACTTCAGCCTGTTAGAGACTAACACCTTCATTAGCTATTACCGCCCCTAAGGATCTTCCAGAGGTAGTTCTTCTTCTTCCAAGAGACATTGATTCCAAAACATCGGGTTTTTCAAGCAGAGATTGGGGATCTAACTTCTGGACCTATGAGATCTAAAGTAGATAGCTAGATCTGGATCATGAGTTAGGTTCTCAGTAAAAGCACGAATATGTTAACCCAAAAAATGGATCAACACCCAAATTAGAGTTTGAAAGGACCAGCCATGTTCTGATAGAGCAATATCACAGAAGAAATATTAAGAAAAAGAACAGTAAAAGAAAGAAGGCAGAGAATTTTTATAGTGGTTTAGCTGTTAATGAAGCCGCATCCACTCTATAGTTTTATTATAGATTAATTGTTACAAAGCCATCTTTAGGTAAGTTGAATCCCCATAGTTAGAATCCACTGGAGAATCACAGCGAATTCCTTTGGAGATTGTTGTGAGGGTGGTATATAGTGAAGAATAATTTTAATAGAGCTTCAGCGACCAATCCGAAGAAGATCTCATTTATGTTGCCGGTTGGTTGGTATTTATAGAGAACGATGGACTTTTGGGCCAGGTCACTTCATCCACTGCTCGTAGGTAGGTAGGGATTGACCTAAAGGGTTTTTCTCGCAAACTGAGGCAAAACTATGGGTCGGTGGCGACCCATGCTCTATGAGTCGCTGGCGACCCATAGACTTGGCCTGTTTGCGAGCTAGTGACTTGGTCTCCTTTTCATGTCATTCTTAATAGCTTATTGAATCGGAGAGATGTATGGGATGCTGGTGATCCAAGCACTTAGGATTTTTTGGAGTTTGAAGTTTGAGATGTTTCCATTGTCTTTTTTTATTGTTGTCTCAATAATATAGCTTGGCTCTTATTAATTCCTTGCCTTTGCTTTTTTGGTTAAGTTCTGAGCCATTCTGATAACACAAGATTGTTCTGTTTCCTATTGGCTCCTGCTGGGTTAAAAACCCATATAACAATACTGATGCATTCAACTAACAAAAAAATTAATATTTCATATTTCATAGATATTAATTCACGTAATTTATTTAAAAACCTATGTAGTATTTATTTTATTTAAATCTAATTTAAACATTCTACCGACATCATATACGGGAACGTGGACACAGGTGGTGCGTGGTTGTCGTCAGCTTATGCCGTAAGGTGTTGGGTTAAATCTCGCAATGAGCGCAACCTTCGTGTTTAGTTGCCACCATTGAGTGTGGAACCATGAACAGGCTGCCGGTGATAAGCCGGAGGAAGGTGAGGAGGAGGTCAAGTCATCATGTCCCCTATGCCCTGGGCGACACACGTGCTATAATGGGTTGGATAAAGGGTTGCGATCCCGCGAGGGTGAGCTAACTCGAAAAACCCATTTTTAGTTCGGATTGCAGGATGCAACTCGCCTGCATGAAGCCGAAATTTCTAGTAATCGTCGCTCAGCCATACAGCGGTGAATTCGTTCCCAAGCCTTGTATACACCGCCCGTCACACTATGGGAGCTGGCCATGCCCAAAGTCGTTATAACTTTTATATGTGCACTTTATTAAATACTAATGGTATTTAAACAAATTAAATGAAATTTAATAGTTAACATTGCATAAATATTAATTAATTTACTTATTTACATTAATTATAAATTAATTAGATCTTGTGGTTCATTCAGAGTATTCATCGTTTCGGTTGTGCAACTCAAACGTGTAAATTCAATCTGCAATTAATATTGAACAATTCAAATATTAATGTTCATATATCACCTTAGCTAGTGTTATGACATTTTGGCTAAATTTATCACTTACGCATCTTTTGGTAAAATCAAATTTTACTTATTACAAGTTGTACCTGGTAGTAACGATTATTAATACCAATTCTCTTCGTCAATACTATATCATATTAGGGTTTATGGAATTTGGTTTTGGTCAAAACTCCAATATCCTCCATTTAATATTGTAATTACAAACGTAAAATCCTTGGTTTAGTAATAACAATTGTTATTACCGTACTGTTCTAGTCAGAGACTTTGATTTTGAGTTGACTATTGTTGATTGTGATACAACTCCATGTAATTGAGGAGACGAATTCCATATTGAATGGTGTTTCACCTCCAATGCTTCAACTTTGATCCAACTTGATTCATCGATGTATGCCAAGTCGTTATTTAGCTATAATCAAAATAGGGTATCCACATTGAAGTTCCACTACATTCTCAAGTCAAGGGAATTTATAACATCATCACTTCGAGATTGTCTGTTTGACCTTAGTTATATTAACTAATAGAGGACTCTCGATTGAGTCACTTCATAGGTATCCAATAACTATCAATATGTAACCCTTTGGTTCCCTCAGTAGCCATGAGAAATACACTATCTAACATTTGAAGATCGTTACATACTATAGTCTCAACGGATGAATCGATATCCTTTCTCGAAACATCTTGACTAGGAATATTTAAAATAATATGTTTTTTTTCAATGTGGTAAAATTTAGATGATTACAACACTTTGTAATTACTATCACATAACATACCATTTAAGGATTTTCCATCTATATACTTTAAACTAATTACTTAATTATTCATACCACTATATACCAAGTACATAATAGATAGAAAATCACCTTTATTTTGAACAAGATTGAGTTAGATATATGAAACAAATTGCATAATTGCCTATAGGTTATATCTCTAACTCTATATGTTGTTGAAGATGTCACTGATTCAAGAAGTAATAGAAGGTATATGCAGCTTTGGATCTAGGTGGTATTCATAGGCTTAAGGTTGATGGGATTCGGGTGTTATGCAGTGTTTGGAAGATTGGTAGCAGAGTCTGATGTTAGTTGTTGCATTGGTTTTTAGTGGTAAGGAGGTTGCAGGATTTTAGTTTTAGGGTTTGCATTAATTACAAAGGAGGAGGATAAGGCAAATATGGGTGGGTGTGGTAATGGTGATGTTGGAGGTGGTAGCGATGCAACTATTGGCTGAGATGAATGGGTAATTAAATGTTGGTTTGATGCCCGTGCTAGTCTGGTAGTGGAGCCAGGTAGTGGAGAAGGGGATGAGTTTGGTGTAGCTTTGGCAGTGGAGTGGGGTTGAGGTTATGTAGCGGTGATTTCTAGTTTTGCTTTGATTTATGAAGCTAGCTTAGGGGCAGCACAGTGTAGAGTTTCGATTCTTAACTAATGTAGGGGGTTAACGATGAGGTATAGGATTAGGAATATGGGTTTTGTGGAGGTTTATGAGTGGTGGCGGTCAGTTGGATATGGGTGGTTGCAATTGTGCATTGTAGATTCTGTGCAGAACAAGTAGATGATGTGATTCAGATAAGAGAGAAGAAAGGGAAATTTTTTATTTTTATAAAAGGAAGAAAAATGTGCCTTTTCCAAGGAAGTCGTAAGCTTTCCTTTTATTAAACTGGAATAGAAATGGTAATGTGTAAAATACAGATGGAAAGTAGATCTCCCAAATCTAGGATTCAACTTTATATTTTTTTCTTTTTAGTTTTTATTCTATATTTGTATGTTCTATAAAAGAACAAAAGAATCTGAATAATAAAAGAAAACAAAAAAATAAATAAACAAAAACTAACACGAACTAAATATTAAATTAATGCTACAAATTAATTAAACTCCCCAACAACGACACCAAAAACATGATCGACGTTTTTTGTTGTGAATAAAAATCGCTATTTTATTTTACCATAAGAACATGACATCGGTTGTAATAAATGTGCGAGTACATGTCAAATCCAAAGGGAGTTTCTTAATTAGTAGCGTTTAATTAAATTCTAGACAAGTTAGATGAAATTGGGATTGAGATCTAACTGTGCTAAAATAAAAGACAACTAAGATTGAAGAAAAAAAATTCTATATGTAAGCAAAAGAAATAGTTGATAATTCTACGAAATTAAATTGCAAGGAAGAAACAAAATTTGGGCAATGATAATTAGCTAATTGATCAATGAAAGATTAATAAAAATTTCAAAGAGATATATTGGCCTTTTGGCAAACCAATAGGTCCCAAAAAGATTGAAATGAAAAAAACATAAATGAAATAAAATAAAATGTAAGGCGACACTGAAAAAATAAAAATAAAATATTTTAATACTGAAATAAAAATTTGATTACATAAAAATAAACTAAAGAGAAAATAAGAAAACCCTAAATTGATGCCCTAATGGCATCCCAAAAGAAAAACTAACAGTAGTTCCTAAATCCTTAGATGCCTTTAAACGCAACTAGATGGAGGTGTTTATAGGGCTCTTTGTGATCTTCGATAACACCAATGACCTTCTTGTGAATGCACATTTTAATACCAGTTGAGTTACATCAACTTTCATGCATAAATGTATATTTTTTTTCTATCAACATAGCTTTGAAGTTGAACTATATATCATTTTTGAACCAATTCTTCAATAATTTCTTCGTTTACTAAAAATCAAGAATCTGCAAAAAACACAAAAAACCAAGTAATACAACCTTATGAATATTAGAATAAGTAAATAAGTAGTGCAAAATATACTCAATTTGGTGTTCATAACTGCATGAATGAATCCATTTGCTGGTAAATTTTCTACTTCCTCCTTGAGGGCTTTGCATCGTTCAGTGTTGAGTGGTCATTCCTTTTGCCAGACCTGATCAGAGATCCCCGGTACTTTATCTAGAAACAAATCACCTCAACCCTTATTTCTAAAATTACCATTGTACCTATTTGGACGACTTTATTAGGTCGTTGTCGTCAATTGATACCAGTTTAAGTGGAGTTGTCGGCTCGCCTTTGGGGCTATAATCTCCATACAGGGGTCAAGTGGCTCATCATCACTATCCCTCACACTCTTTTCTAGGTCACACTATTCCAATGCATATATCATGTGCTCAATAACATCGTCGGTCGAGACAGACATCCTTGCTATAAAGATGTGGTGGCCTTCGGCTCTCACAGATATGGCCTCCGGTGTAGAGAGGGTAGGAGTTATAAGATCTTCTGCTCGCACATAACAGCTGGGGTGGCCTTACTTACTCCATGTGGTTATAAGTTCTCTTGTCTTGCTTGAACAAGCTTGGGAAAGAATATTCCCATCGACCATGCTGCCTTGGCTAGGAGCGATGATTAACGTGGATGCTTCATCTTCAAGACTTTTGATGATCCCGGTGTGAACAGGAGCGATCAGTAACTCATGCATTCTCTCTGGCATGTCATCATTAAGCGTTATTAGCTCTTATTTCAATATAAGTACTCTCTTCTTTGCTTGCTGTAGGGAGATGCTGTAATAATATCTGAATGCGTACTGGTTGCCGTGGACTTATCGCATTCCTTCCTCGGTTGAAAATTTCATCATCAGCTGTTACTAGGCCACGATTGCATCCATGTTCACCAAAGGTGGTCCACCTACCGAGATGTTATATGCTGGCATACAATCTACCACAATAAAAAATACTTGAATCTTGGCCACTAAAGGTTCCTGCCCAAAAGTGACAATATAAGAGGTAACCCCCAAGGTACTATACCAAAGCCCCTGAATCCGTAGATGGGTATAGGGAGTGAAACTGGGGGTAGGAAAGTTCATATTGCAAAAAACTTCTTTAAACATCATATTAATGAAGCTGCCTACATCGATGAATACCTGATGGACCTTGGTATTGGCTACACTATCTCAGATGACTAGTAGGTCATGATGGAGAAAACCAACTCTTCTCTTGTCTTCCATAGTAAAATAATTTCAATGGTATATTCTTCAACCCGAGGGACTTTTAGTGCACATAGATCTACTTACTACACCCAATTATTGTAGGTGAGATCTCTCTTATAGTGGGTATTGAGCCTCTTGACTGCTTCTAACTATGTGTAGACCATCGTAAATGGTAGAATCTTAGTGTTGACTACAAAAATGTTGTTGTCGTCTTCCTGTTAGGATGGCGTAGGTGGATTAGTTTAGGCATTGCACTACTTTTCTCATTGTCTGACATACAGAACCGGTGCTCCGTTCTGGATCGGCAGCTCTATTTACTTTTAAGGTGTCTACACTCGTTGATTCACTATCCACTGAATTAGTGTAACTCACATTATTTGCCATTGCCCCTTGGCTCCTCCCTCCCACTTGATCGGGGGAGCTAGCTATTCAAATGGCTTGCGATCATGCGTTGCAAGATATTTAGTCCCCATGTCATGGTTTAGGTTCCATAGTTAGCATATCTGGGTTTCAAAAGTGCACCATCCTCGGTATGCTTTTTGCTATTTTCCCATTGAGCATTATTTTGGTGATTATCTTCTATTTGGCCAACCTTGTTTTTTTGGCTACTTTTCTCATCACAATCGAAGATGTCAACTTCTTCCACCCTCACTATGTCATTCTCTCTTTGAAAGAAGTCGATCAATGATGAATCAGGTTGCTTCTACTTTCCTTCCATATATGGGACAGGTACTTCACCCTTGAAAAAAGGTTGACTACCCTCCTCTCATCCATGTTAATAACCTGCGATTGACGTATAATCGAAGGTATTCGATTCGACCTTATCTTATTTTTCCTTGCTCGTTTTCCATCATGATCCTTGTCTTTGATGCAATGAAGTGACCTTGAAGTCTAAACACAATTTTCCTCAGGAGTGGCCACTAATGGTTTGCAAACGAAGGAACTAATGGGATGCAGGTCTTGTTGGGGTGGAGCGAAACAATGGGCGTTTTACATGGTTTGAAAGCTAGCTGGCTCGAGTCATTGAGTTGAAGGCGGCGATGTGATTGGATGGGCCAGTACCCTTATCATATTTAATTATCCATAGAAGGCAAAACATATCTCCAGTGCATATAAGTGCTTTGTATTTATTTGGAAAAAGGGTCTCCGTTCTTGTCATCTGATAAGGCCTCGTCACCTATATTTCTAGTTTAGATTCTGCAAATTTACTTATGTAGTGCAGTCACCTCTTATAAGAGGCCAGATTCTACATACCACGAACGATGCTGACCCTTTATTGGGGAAGGAACCATTTTTCACCAATCTGGTTTAGTGGATCTATAACGGTGATATGGTGAATAGGCATGATGATGCATGGCTACGGTAGGAAGCATGCTCCTGAGAACTTAAGGTAACCTGGGTGGGTAAGGGCGCCTTTCTCGGGACCTAGGTCGGGGGCCTCCCACTAGGGACAGGAGTGGAATGATGGTTCTTTGGTTATTGGGTTTTTTTCCTTGCCTCTAGCCACTGAGACGTTCAAAGCATAAGTTACGGACCCTATCTACCGCCTGAAGACGATGGAAAGCATACCATCTTTCGATCAAACTAGAATGACAGTATGTCATTGGTTCAGGCTTTGGAACCTTATAGAGCTTTTCTTTCTTGTGGGCAATACGTTTTTTCCTTTGGTGAAAATAAGCATGGTAAGTACCCATATTTTCGACCATCAAAAGTTAGCACTCAATACATCTACGATTTTAAGATGTCGAACATCCAATCGCCGGTAGATTATTAGGGTAAAATAAAAGGAACACTAGGCGAAATAGAATCTTACAGTGGAATCGACAATATCTAATATAACAAAGGCAGTACAGACTGTTACTCCAATATACAAGATACATCAGAGTTAGAAACATACTTCATCAGCTAGACGATTATAATTTTCTGACCTTACAATTGCTGATAGGTACATAATATAATACAGTGGAAAATTAAAATACTACAGTAGGTAAACATCCAGCTCTTCTTTTAGAGCTCATAACACCAATGCCAACCTAGAAAATTCTCGGCCTGACCCAAGCAATATAACAAAATAACACCTGGGTCAGTCTAGAAAACCAACATGATAAAACTTAATGGATATGATAAACAAAAAGTAATTTGTGGGACCTTGCTACAAAACATGGAATGGGTTTCACCATACAAGATTAGCATCCATACTTAAGAGAATGGATAAACAACAAAAACAAATTCAAAAATAAAGGATGGACACAAGTAAGGATAAGTCCCATACTTTAAGAATGTACAAACCTGGATTTAAAGAATGGGAAAAAGGAATTAAACACAGAGACGGGAACAAGTCACTTCTCAATGCAATTAAGAAAGAATCAACTCCAAGGTTTGAATTAAATAGGGAGAATGAATTCATCCAACATGACTAGGGGTGCACCCCCTGCACCAAAAGTGTACCTCTAGATAAAATATACTTAAATCCCATACTAAACACGCATCATTCTCGGGAACTTCTAAGTTGGACCTTGGTAAACCACGTGCATCCGCATATACTCACATCATCGCATGCATGCTACCAACAAATCTCTAGATAATTGTGAATATACCATAATGGGTGTGGCCAAACTGGCTAGGCTCCCACTCGCTCTTTGGTTTACGTTATCCATGGTGTTGGTTTTCAATGCTAAAAATTGAGCGATAAATCGTGTTACATTGACGAAGCACAATGAAGAATATCAAAATCGATAGTTAAGAAATCAACTATCAAAAATAAACTAGCTTTAACTCATGGAAAACAATGAAGCCGATAGTTAGGACCGTGTTGCTTCCTCTCTTAACTCGATAATAGTCTTAACTTTAAGAATAGCAAGATCTTAAATGCCCTCAAATGAGCAATAATATCATCTTGAATCGATAAACAAAAAGAAGAATATCAAAATCGATAATGAAGAAATAAACTATTGAAAACAAATGATTGTATATGGGAATTAAATTATATACACTTGCCACCATAAATGGATCAAGCTTTTAAAACATTTGATTCCCGCTTGTACTTGATATTCACATCATAAATATTTGTAAAATACTTTTACACTCTTTAAAAATATTCTATTAAAGAGAAAATTAAATTTCTATGTATATTAAAAAGAAGGGTAGAAAACGAATGCCATTGAAAACATTGTTTATTATAAACCCCAAAACAATTTACACTTAGCTTTGTATTTTAAACATTCCGTGTTTAAAGATTTTCACATTTATAAACTATCATTTATAAATTTAAAACAATCTTTATTATCCCAGAAGACAATAAATAAATTTAAATACTTTTCTTAATTTTAAACAATGTTAATCATCCTGGAAGATAATCAATATAATTCTTTTATAAATCTAAAACCACATTAATTATCCCAAAAGAAACTAAATCAAATTTATAATCTTTTATAAATTTAAAACAACATCAACTATCCCGAAAGAAAATTAATCAAATTTATAATCTCCTTTTATAAATTTAAAACAATATTAATTATCCCAAAGATTATTAATCAAAATTATAACCTTTTTTATAAATTTAAAATAACACTAATTGTCATGAAAGATAATTAATCAAATTTATAATCTCATTTTATAAATTTAAAACCATACTTATCTTTTATTTCAAAATTCATAAAATTACTTGAAAATATAGTTTAAACAACTTCCAAAGTGCAAAAATGCGACCAAACATTTATTTTGTAAAAATACAAGCATGAGTTCAACACGCAAAGGCTAAAGGAGATGATATTTCATAAGTGATGGCATATCAAAATTCGCTATAAAGACACTTATACAAATCAAATAGCATGTCACAAATATTTCAAACAAACATTAATATAAGAATATAAATAAATCAAGATTGGTGAGAAACCTCTTATAGGCTCTCTACAGAAGTCCCTTGTAAATCACAAATATATATGCACTTTGAAGTGTCAAGTAGTCACCTATTCGTTAAGAAAACACTCCGACTTTTTTTCTCTCCCCTGCAATATAATGGTTATTTATGCAATCGGCTTTTCAAATAGGAATTCAAATCCGAACAAGCACTCAAACAATAATAACAAATATATTATTATCAATAATTAGAAATCAATAGCTAACATATTATTTATCAATTAATCGACATACTAGTTAACTTAAAAAATAATCCTTTTCACACTGCAAGTACAGAATAATGATTTATTCTGCTCGATGGATGTCCAAAATAATCTATTCAATTTAATTATAGCATAATGGTATTTTAATTTGCTAAGCAGATATCACAAACAAAGTATTACCAATTTAACTATGTCAAATGTAATTAAATTAAATCACTATAATTTTATCATTAATTTATACTTAATTGAAAATATCAACAATCATCCTAGAATTCAACAACAATCTATAACAAAACAGATATCCTATTGTTTATTTAGAGGTGAGTAAACACATCAAAATTCCAGTTGACGCTTTCGCATTTTGGTTTGATCTAAAATCGGATAACATTCAATTTTAGCTCAAAAAATTCGCTAGCTCCAAATTCAATGAATCTAACTCTAATGCATAGAAAATGAATCTAACTCTAATCACCATGTTAATTACTCCAGTAAATTATCTTCTTCAAATCAAAATTCAATTTTCCTCCATGACAAATCATGCACGTTGATACTACTTAGATGCAACCACGACCGATCATCCATCGCCACTTTCTCCTTCCACATTCCACTAATAACAAACTGACTTCATCATCAAATTCCACAACGCGAACCCCACCTACCCGAACCAACCACGAGAAGCTCAACTCAACCATTGTGATAAAGACCTGACAACCATCATTCCCTAAACCTAGCATCGTTTTTCAGGATAGATGATTGGAGTTATTGAAAATGAGTGAGGAGGTGCTCCTCAATACAAGCTACTCGTCCGTGATCTCCATTTTGCCTCTTGCCACCCCAAGCTCGACAAAACCTTAAACCTAGCTTTATTGATAAACTGCCAAACTCCTCAAATCAAAATCGCACACTAAAATGAGCATATAGTTTGTAGATCTAATGATTATGAACTCAAAGAAACTAACTTTGCAATTTTTTGTTGAGTAAATCATTTTATTTTGATTTTTGAATAGAGGATGTTTACTTTCTTATATTTTTTAGAATGTGAAAAGAAGAAGAGGAAAAAATGCAAAGGAAACCAGGAAAGAAGAAAAGTGAATTTTTTTTGTTAAGCGCTAAAGTTATTTGCTTTTATAAACAAAACCTATTTTTTTACTTCACACTCAAGTAAAATGGCATTTGCAAGCAACATATCAAATCATAACGCACATCTTAATCCTATCCAAAAAATTGAAGTTGATTTGATTTGAAATAGCTTTACATTACTCCATTACATAATATTTCGTTTGCATACGTAAAATGAGCTGTAAAAATAAAAATACAATCGTGCACCAAAATGTGACACGATTACAAATCAATAATAAAATACGCAGACTATTCATTTTGTGAAATTTTATAAATATCATCATTTGCCGTAAAATACGTCAATGGAAATATAACTATTTTTAAAATTAAAAATTATGCAAAATAGTATAAATTCAATTTAAAGTACTACAACAAAAATCAAGTGGTTTTATTAAATATTGATTTTTTTGTTATTTATTCGAACAATTTATTATTATAGAAAAGTTTACTAGATGGGTTCGCTATTATTATTTATTAATTAAAAAGAGTTAAACAAGGCTATTGATCCATTTACTTAATATTTAATTCAGAATTCAAATATATAAATAATCACTATATTTGAATATAATTTATTAAACTCTAAAAACCAATTATTTAAATATTTAAAATTTATTAAATATTCGACGATCAAAACAATAAAAATTTCGGATGTTACATTCTCCTTCTTAAAGGAATTTCATCGCCAAAATTCATAAAGAAAGAAAATGTGTCCAAACCTTCAAAGTTTAAAAACTATTAATTAAAATGTGTATATCAAAGTCCTTTATATTACGGAAAATTTCAGCAGCACCTCTTTTACACTGCTAGATTTGAAAAAACTCGCCATAACTGTCCTAAACCAATCAAAGAAAAGAAAAGCCAAGTTACCTACCATATCTTGGGAATAAAATCATCAATCAGTCGCCAATCTCTAAATCTACCACGTACCTCTTTTACATTTTATTTTTTACTTTGCAAGCAACTTTTTATCTTGATGCAAATGCAACTGCGCAAGAAATCAAATAGCAATCCCTTGCTTCCCTGTGCCTATCCAATAATCATAATCCAAAAGTGAACTATGCTGACAAAAAGCAACAAGTTATTTCTATCATAAGAAATAGCGACATAAACAATATAATAACCATATGCAATTTAAATTATAGAGAATACTCCGTAGTAAAATACTAAGCATCCAATCTTTTTAAAAGATAAATTTAGAACAAAACGCATAGGTTTTTTTTATATTTAAAATACATTTTTAAATTCCTCCAAAGAGAAATATATCAAAACCAAAATCCATTATAACAAGCAGGGGTCACCTGCTATCGAAGCATGTTATTACTTTTGGACCAAACAATACAGAGCATCCAATGGTGTTTTAGTTCCTCTTAAAATAATAACTAGAGTAAATAAATATACATGGTGAGTCTTCCAAATCTGAAAACTCACAGTTGCCTAACTTTAATCATAACGAAATATTTGAAAAATCACTTCGCAAAATCTCTTTTCAAATATCATGGAATGATAATACTTCGCCAAAGTTTTTTCAAAACAATGTTATTTTCATTTCTTTCACAAATACTTTCGAAACAATTTTTTTTCAAAATCATCAGAATTTAAGTCCTAATAAACAACAACTTTATAAACCATAGTCTGTAAAATCACATTACCAATCGAATTAAATTCCATAAGAGATAAACTAACACTTAACATTATTTAAAATGTTAAATAACTGTCAAACAAGAGTTAGAATTTTTTTTAGGTTCACAAATTTCTCGATCATTTAAGGATATAGATAATTTCCAAAGCGTATTATTACGCTCATCCGGCTTTGGTTATTGCTTGAAAGATTATCTAAGCTCCCTCAAACAAAATTGAAAGTCAATCCCCAAACTTTCCTAAGCCACACAACAAAACATATAAATATACTTAAGCCTGTATGATGTACATAAATCATCCGTATGCAATTTTGATATGACTACTTGCTTAGATACATAGAGTTTACTTCCAAACTAGTATTGCTCACTTGACCTCCCTAGTGCGGACTTCAATCAGGTTCCTTGATTAAAAACCTTGTTCTCCTTACATAGCCATATACTATGATAGAAAACTTTGGTTCATATCAAGAACCTAAGTCAAGTGTTTGCTATCAAGAATCAAGTGAGAAATCCTTTTTCAGACTGGAGTGAATCACCTTGCAGTTATGTACTTTAGTCCTAGATCAAGAACCATGCGAATAAAATGATCTACATATAATTATGTACTTAATCTTGTTGGTTTCCTAACTACACCAATCTTTCTAAATTACTTTCATTTTTATTTATTTTATTTCATTCAATATTAAAATTATTCTATAAATTTTCAATCAAGTTTTCAAACATTTTATAAGTTCATATCTTTATAAAACATTAAATTAAAACTTACTCCACTCTTATTTACTTTTATAATACTCTTCTTTATTCCAAGAGTATATGTAGAATGCCAATTTTATTTTATTTTATTTATTATTTATTTATTTTTAATTTTTAAATCAATTTCCTTTAAGGAAACTTAATAACTAAATACCTAGTTTTTATTTCAAAACCCTTTTTGAAATCATACTACGTCTATTTCCATATATAAAATAATTTCAATAATTTATTCACTAACACTCACTTTAGGTTCGTTAAGTTTCAAACTCATTTCGATTGCATAATGGTATAGAGAATAATTTACTAAGTGCACTACAACGTTCGCCTAAGCAAGCATTCAATCATCACTTAGAAGATTATTCAGATTACTACAAAATTAATCGAGATGTTTTGCCCGAACTATCCAAAGAAAAGGTATCTTTCTTAAAAATTCTCCTTGAAATATTTATACTTACAAATATTTCTAGTAACACTAATATTATTCTCAAATTTATTATCTTTGTTATTATTTATAATAGTGTTGCTAGTTACTTGTTTATATGTATTATGAAGTGATGATGGTTGTCTTTATTTCCGTTTGAAGAAGACAACATCTTGGTATTTAGTAAGTGACTTGAAATTAGTCGAAAAAGGTTAAGTAAATAATATTATGTAATGCTCTCTACATGTTGTATAGTTATTACTTGCTTATGTATTTATGTTCATACTTTTGTTATGTGATGCTTAGATGCATAAGTGGCATATGAATGTGTTTATGGAAGTGTATGTACAGCGACTATCGCTATATCGGCACTTTGAAAATTATCATCCCTTTTAGAAAGCTTTTAGTTAAATCTTGTGCTTAAGTTTTTTTATAAAGGTAATTAATCATTTTAACTAATGGTGTTTAAGATTAATTAATCATTTAAATAATGATGTTTTAAAATTAATTAATCATATTAAAAATGATATTTAAAATTAATATATCATTTTAAATAGTGATGATTAAACTTAATTAATTATTTAAATACCGATGTTTTACTTAATCATTTTAATAATTATATTTAAAATTAATTAATCATTTTAAATAATGATGATTAAGGTCAATTAATTATTTAAATAATGATGTTTTAAAATTAATAAATCGTTTTAATATGTTTCGAGGTTAATTAACCATTGTAATAATGATATTATAAGGTTAATTAATCACTTCGAAAATGTAAAGATGTCAAATTAATTAATCATTAATTAAAGTTGATAAATCATTTTAAAATAATGATTTTGAAGAAATTTATCATGTTTTAAAACTAGTTAACCATTTTGATAATATTGTTTAAAGTTTATTCTGCAATGTGAAATCCCAACACAAGTCCGGTTTTAGAAGTTAAAAGGTTTGATTCGATTACAGAAGGTATAAGAAATTTAATTTCCATAAATGATATCGCTTATATGAAAATGATTTAGTCATACTCTTAGCACTTAATGTCAGGGTATGTAAACTCGTCCCTATTTCAAAAGTTAAAAATGTCGTCATGGCAATGCCTAGCGGTAACACCACCTTTACTTGCATAACTTCATTTTCAACCAAGAAATAGTACAAGTTTCAAATTGATGAGTACTGACAAGAATAGGAGATTTAATTTTCATATACGATCATTTTGAATATTCCCAATAGTTGATTTATTGACTATTGATTCAGCTTTCTTCTTTGTGTATCGTCAATTTTAGATGATTTGTTGCTCATTTGAGCATTGATATCCTTTGTTGGAAATGTCTAAATCCAAAATGAAAGTGGGGCCAAGCTATGTAGGGTTGATCCTATTAGGGTAATATCACATCTACTCTAGATTAGTTTCGGTTGTATGTGTGCTAAGATGTGAAATACTCAAATTCTCGGTAAGGTTGGCAGCGTCTGGCTTGAAGGTTTTCAAGAGCCATCATAGTTCTTATTTATATTCTAGAGGTATACTTTTGGTATGGGAGTGCACCTTCTTAGTCATTTGTTGGAAAATTTCCCTTTCCCTCTCTATGATTCAAAACCTTTGAATTTAATTCTTTCTTAATTGCATCGAGTGGTGTCTTGCACATTTCGCAATGCTTATTATTTATGCCTATTACTTGTGATTAGATGTTGTTATTGTGAAGGGAAACCTATTTTGCATTTGGTGGCGTGATCTCACATATTGTTGTTTATTTCCACCCTTTATTTTGAGATTTACTCATACCATACTTATTGTCTTGCTTGAGTTGTTTGTTCTCTCTAAACCCTTGAGTACTCAATTACATTTGAGTAGTCCGAGAGTAATAGGTTTCTTTGGGCTCATTGATGATGATGATGGACGAGTAGAAGGCTCTAAATCAATTTAGTTATCTATTTCTGTTGTTATGTGTGTGTTTATATATATATATATATATATATATATATTTGCTATATGGGGATATTGTATTTGCCCATAATTCAGATGAGAATTCATCAACATGCGTGCCTGTTACACCAAAAGAAATATATGAAATTAATAAAACTGTCTTAGAAAGATTGGACTCAGATACAAATATAGAGGATAGTAGTCCAAACAAGTTCATAAAATCCAATCAAGATTACATAAACCAATTTAAGAAACCCGAAATTAAAGGAAAGACGAGCTTAAATCTCGAGGTATCTCCTATGAAACTGAGGAGCAGACCTCCACAGTCGAAATCTCAATAATTAGTTGGAATGTAAGAGGTCTAAACAATGATACTAGACGTTTAGACCTCTTAAATATTAGGAGAACTCACTCTCCTTCCATTTTGAGTATTCTAGAAAATAAATTTACCACTGAAAACTTAACATTGTTTACTAATTAACCAGGTAACGAGTGGAACTACATTCATAATAATGATGTAGGAGGTAAAGGACGTAACTTACTTTTATGGAATAAACAAATTTGGAATTTCAATCTCTTGGAGAAGGATGATCAATATATTACTGTCAGTGCATCTAATATAGGTGGCCTCAATATGACTTTAAGTTTAATTTATCCTAGTAATTTGGCTTCTCATTGGACTCACCTTTGGCAAGCTGTTAAGGATGTTGGTAAAACTATTAAGAAATCCTAGATTTTTCTAGGGATTTCAACTCTATGCTTAGGGCAGAAGAGAAAAAAGAGGGCATTACCATGGAGTATCCCAGCTAGAAGAATACAACAATTGCATCATTGGAGCGGGACAGCTAGAACCCATCCACTGTGGCCTGAAATTTACATGGAGAAGCGGATCCTCCCCCATCTACTAATCACTGCCCAATCCTTATTAGTTTAGTAGAAAAAGGATTGAACGATAAAGGAAAGCCATTTAGATATGCTAATCACTAGCATGAGATAAAGGGATACAACCAGACCATACAAATTAATAATATACCACTGGTAGAGGGATCTCAATGCTAAAAGCTACTTTATATTCTCAAAACAGCAAAATGTAAAATTAAAAACTGGAATAGATGCAGACCCAAAGATGGAGATCAAATATCCAACATGCAAAAACAATGTGAGGAACTATTGTTAATGATAGACAACGGAACTGCTAATGATGATACATGGAGGAAATATTATCAAGCCTAAGGGAATCTAAAAGAGGCTCTCAGAACTAAAGCTACTGAACTCAAGCAAAAAGCCAAAGAAAAATGGATTGTTGAAGGGGATGAATGCACTAAACTTTTGTAATATAAAATGGAAATTCGTAGTAACATGAACAACGATTTCCATCTTATTAACCAGGAGGGAAATGTACTATCCAATGCAACGAATATTGAGGAACAAGAAATCAAATATTAGTATGACATGTTCAATGGGGAAGTTAATACCAACTTACCAGACATTAAATGTAGAAGGCATGTAAACTCTAAGGGCAGAAGAATGTTGTCCAGACAAATTACTAAAGCCGAGGTGCTAGAAGCTCTGAAATCCATCCACATTGACTCCAGCCCTGGACAGATGGCCTCGGATCCAAGTTCCATCTCCTACATTAGATTGACCTGAAAGAATATATCACATCAGCTATGCAAAGATATTTTTCAAAGTGGTAAATTTGTTAAAGAAATCAATCGCATCTTCATCTGCCTTATTCCTAAAAAAGACAGTCCATCAAAAATTGAGGATTATCGGCCTATTGCTTGCTGCAATGTGATATACAAAATTCTAAGCAGGATCTTATGCAATAGAATAAAGATTATCTTACCCGACCTCATTTCTGAATGTCAAAGTGCATTCATAAAGGGTAGAAATGTCTTTGAAAACTCTCTCATGGCACATGAACACGTTAGAAATTTTAACAAATTAGGAACTAATAAATTCTGTCTAAAGGTTAACCTCCACGAAGCATATGACAAAATTAACAGACACTTCAACATTCATATGCTTAATTCTATGGGGTTTCCAATAAACTTTGTGAATATTATAAAAGAATGTATTTCTACATCTACCTTTTCTATTCTAATCAATGGCATAACGAAAGGTTTTATAGGATCCAATAGAGGAATCAGGCAGGGTGACCCTCTATCACCTTACTCGTTCGCAAATGCTATAGAATACTTCTCGTTACAAAAGGAGTTAGCTATCCACCACAAGAATATTCAGCCTATTTTTAACATCCAGCCTATCGTGAGTCTCTTACTCTATGCATATGACTTGATCATCTATATAAAATCCAGTTATGAATCAGTTAAAACAGTTAAAGACATTTTTCTTAGCTTAGGAAAATATGCTGGCCTAAAAGTAAATGAGAAGAAAATTAAATGCTATTTTAACAAAACATGTAATAGAAAAGTGGTGATGTTGGATCTCTTGAATGTGAAAGATAGACTATAGGGCTGGAGCTCTAGACTTCTATCTCTTACCGGTCGAATTGAATTGGTGCATACTATTATACACTCTAAAGTCAATTTCTGGCTGCAAACTTTTCAATTACCTGATGCTTGAATACATAAAATTGAAAAAGTCTGTACAGATTTCATATGGAAGGGAGTTATTCACAAAATAAAATTTGAAAATTTATACAGACTAAAGGATGAAGGAGGTGTTGGAATCAGAAGACCTAAAGACATGAGAACGGTTTACACTTTGAAACAAGCATGGAGAATTATCAATGGTAAGGGTCTATGGTGCAAATGGATGAGACAAAGGTACATTAAAGGCAATTTCTGGCAAATGTCTATAGATAATAATGCTTCATTTAACTGGAAAGCAATTCTGAAAGCAAGAAGTACCCTAGCCTCGTGCTACACTCGTGAAATAGCTACAGGGAGGGATACAGGCCTGTGGAGAGACCCCTGGATACATGGTGAATCGTTAATTGATATTTTGGGCTTTAATACATTTTCTAATTTCGGATGTCCAGATAATTGTGTACAAGATGTGATCAATAATAATGCTTGGAACTGCTCCTCCTTACTAGTAAATCAAGACAAAAGGAAAAAAAGTTTAATTTATGCCAATTTATAGTGGAAGAGAGAATGCGTTATAGGTGTGGAAATCTACTGGTAATGAATTTACCACAAAGTCTGCTTGGAATGAGGTTAGACAGAAAGATAATAAAACGGTATGGAGCAGAATCATATGGGATCATGTGAACAACCCGAAGATGGCCTTCACAACTTACAAACCTATAATGAGAAGACTACCAACCAGAGACAGGCTGTCAAAATAGGGAGTGATAAAAGACACTGCTTGTGTCCTGTGTAATCAGGAAACCGAAACACATGAGCATCTATTTTTTGACTGTAATTTCTCCAAATTGGTGTGGTAATCATTGAAAAATTCTTCAGCCCAATCAAATAATTTAGGAGAAGAGACTACATACCTGATTCAGAGTGGTCATAGCAATGATTTGGAAGCCAAATTGAAAAAAATCGCCATTACTGTGTTTGGAGCATTTGGAAAGAGAGGAACCGTCGCGTGTTCCAAAATAAACAAAGAAATCATTTTGAGGTCAGTAAGCTTGCAAAAGGAGACATGCGGATAATTCAAAGGAGAATTAAAAATAATTCCCTTACCAAGCCGGAACGAGATGAAGCTCGAATTGCAGAAGTGGATACGAGCTTTCCATTGGCAGGAATCCCAAGTATGAGCTATCTTCACCAGCCGCCATGAACCAAGGAGGAAGGAGAAAGAAGCTGTAGTATTTCTGGAAAGTACTTGATAATAATGTAATGTCGGATTTGTCTTTATATTGTAATGTGCCATTTTGGGCTAACGCTATGGGCTGAAATGCCTCAATAAAATTCTTACCCATTTACCCAAAAAAATTGCTATACGGGATTTTAACCCAGCAAAAGCCAATAGAAAACAGAACAACCTTGTGTAGACAGGATGGTTCAAGACTTAACCAGAAAAGCTAAGATAAGGGATTGACAAGGGCCAATCTGTATGACTAGGACAACGATTGGGATCAACGAAGCCGAGAGAGCAGCATTCCTTTAGTCCAATCAGCAGCTGAACGTAAACAGCTAGTGACTTGCCATCCAAACATAACAACAACGATAAAAGGCTATGGAAACATCTCCAATTCCAAACTTCAGAAAAATCCTATGTGGTCGGATCATCAGTGACATATGCCTCTCCTCAAGCCTTCAAACAAACAAGCTATGGAGTACTAAGAAAAGAGGCAAGACATTGGATCGCAAACGAGCTAAGTCTATGGGTCGCTAGCGACCTATAGGCCATGGGTCATTGGCGACTCGTGGTATTAACTCGTTTTACGAGCCAAACTCTCCCTAGGTCGTCTATTATCTATCTACGAGCTGATGAAGGCAAGGCCTAGCCAAGAAGGTCTCTGATCAATATAAATACCATCTAACCTGCAACATAAGAAGGATCTTCTCCAGACTGGTTGCTAAAGATCTAGTGGAACTATTCTTCACTCTCTACTTACAACAATTTCTAAAGGAATCCACTGTGATTCTTCAGTGGATTCCAACTTTGGGGATTCAACATACTTTAAAATAATCAAAGCCTTATAATCAAATATCTCTTGTAACAACAATCAGTCTATAATAAAACTACAATGTGGACGTAGGCTTCATTAACTGCTAAACCACTATAAAAAATCTCTGCCTTCTTTCTTTTATCATTCTTTCTTGAAATCTATTATCTATGATATTGCTCTGTTAGAACATGGTTGGTGCTTTCAAACTCAAACTGGGGTGTTGTAACATTATTTGGGTCAATATTTTGGTGCTATCCTTGAGAACCCAACTCAGGGTCTAGATTTAGCTATCTACTTTGGATCTCATAAGTCCAGAAGTTAGATCCCTGGTCTTTGCTTGAAAAATCCACTGTTTCAAATCAATGGCTCTTGCAAGAAGAAGAACTACCTCTGGGAGATCCATAGAGGTAGTAGTGGCTAGAGAAGGTGTTAGCCTCCAACAAGCTAAACTAAACGGTGCTGACTTAGGAAACCAGGCACTGATGCCCTCCAGTCAACGTGAAGTTGTCACCAAGGATGAGCTAAATAAGATGGCTGAGGAGATTAAACAATGGGTGGAAAATAGTCAAAAGGCTCTAGCGAATAAGCTGAATGATCTACTAACCCTACAATCAAACCCCACTCCAAGGACTATGCCTAAACCAGTGACTATTGTAGAATAAGAGAATTCCTCCATTTTTGGCCTGCATAGAAGAAACGGAAAACAACCACAAATAAGGGTAATGGTGGGTTGTAACGTAAAGGGGAACCAGAATACTCCACCTGACGCTATGTTGCCGATCACGAATTTGAATCAAGGGGCCAAAACCTCACAGGAGGATATTGCCATGAATCTCTCCGATTCAGAAGATGGGGAGCATGGTAATCAGATGGAAGAGAAAGTCAATGCGTACGATTGTGCTAGAAACGTCCAAACTGCCCCAGTCAGGCCAACTACAAGCCAATACGGTCTCGTGGGAATGGTTTTCTTGAAGACAGGAGAGTCTAGGCTTCAACCCATGTGCCAAGACTGTTTGTAGAACCAATCACTCGGCGAAATAACTGATTTCTACCCCCAAGACTATCGGACATTAGAGGCGTACATAACAGACATGGTCAAATGGCTGATGGACGAGGGTAAGAAGCGAAAGGATGATGAATGGGGATCTGCCCTTAGTCGGACCCCTTTTACCGATGAGATCTTGAAGGTAAGATACCCAAACAAATTCACATGCCAACTATCCCTTCCTAAGATGGGACGAAGGACCTAGAATCCCATTTGTATAAGTATAGCTGGTACATAGACAGAGCCAATGCTCCAGAGGCCATCCGCTGCCGATGTTTCCCTATTTTTCTAGAAGGAGTCGCGTCTATGTGGTTCACAAGACTCCCCTAAGATCTATTTCTACTTTTGACCAACTTGCAATGAAATTAATTGACCAGTTCAGGCTTCATACCGCACAACCGAAGGATGTCATGTCCCTATCCGGATTGGTCCAAGGGCGCAACAAGTCATTGAAATCATTCATGAGCAGGTTTAACACCGCGGTAATGAAAGTAAGAAACCCCAATAAGGATATGGCTTTTATGGCGTTAGTCCATGCTATTCACCCAGAAATGGAGTTATGGAAAATGGATTAAAATAAAGCAACCTACCAATAGGAAAGACTTCAATCATAAAGCAAGCCAGTACTCGAGATTGGAGGAAGCACAGGATCTAGAAAGAAAGTCTGCTGGTACACGGTAGATGAACGTCGGACAAAATGACACATGGGAAAATCAAAACACGCGCAATCTTGGAAGTACTCAAGGAGTTGTGGAAAAGAGCAGGAATCAGAAGAGAAGAAACAAAAACTCCGATAAAAGGAATAATGGTGGCAGCAACAAAAGATTTAGAGGGTTTAGACAGGAAAACTATACCCTCCAGAATGACACTCCAGAGAATATTTATCTCGCAACGCAAGAAACTGAAGAGTATAAGAAACCTTTTAGAAAGGAGGCAATGGAATGGTAAAAGCGCTCAGGGAAATTCTAACCATGAGACGCCTAGGCACAATACAAATGAATGTCACAACCTTAAAGACTTCGTCAAAGGATTAATCTGAGACAACAAACTTCAACAATATGCCAAAAAGCCATAAAAACCCAATCAAACTATGGTCCTCAACCTCCTAGAGAGTAAAGATATCAAGGTAGAACTAGTGAAGAAGGGTCAAAATGAACTAATCAGAGGCTTATTACTGAAACAATATCCGAGGGACCACGTCCCGCGCAAAGAAGTTGGGGAGAGATGAAGCGATATGCGAGTTCATTAAAGCATGCCCCCAAAAATCGTGTTTAGCAATAGATGATGAAACTTCGGTCAAGAAGCGAAAGGTTCGGAATGATGACATTATGTTCCGCAATTGGGGCACCGAAGGGATTGAAGCCCCAACTTCTGACCCAATGGTGGTGAAAGTAGGAATCGGTCCCACCATAGTCCGACGATTGCTGGTTGATAATGGCAGTTCAGTTAATATACTTTTCAAACGTACTTTTGACCAAATGAAAATTGGCATGAAAATCGTATATGCATGCCAGACTAAGATTCAGAGCTAGACTGGAGATCCCAAGCAGCCAGTGGGAATAATCGACCTAACTATGGAGCTTTGAGAGGGTGAGCAACGAGTCACCCTCATTTAGACTTTTGTAATCATAGATGAAATGTCAGCATACAATGCATTCTTGGGATGACATGCGTTAGCCAATTTCAAAATAGCATTGGCCCAATGGTGCCTTACAATGAAGTTTCGTATCGAGCATGGAGTCGGAATTATAAAGGGAGATCAAAGCATCGCCTGGGAACACTACATCGTGGAATTGTGCAATTCTAGGAGAAAGAAAAAAGGAAAGGATGTGGGGAAGACACTCCACATCTATGAACCCTCTAAATAGCATTTACAGAACCGCCCCTGGCTTGGGGACCATAACTGATTTGATAAGGCTTTGAATCCTAGGAGGAAGAGCTCAAGGTAGGATCGGGCAGCATCGGTAGAACTGATGGTGTCTGTACCAGTCTGCATGGATGACCAAACGAGGGTCCTAAAGATTGGGTCGCATCTTGGAAACAAGATGCGTTCAGAACTAACTAAGTTCCTCCATGCCAATTTGGATGTATTTTCTTGGACACACTTCGATATGTGTGGGTTATCACTCGAGATTGCCTATATTGCCCTTAATATTGACCCCAAATTCACCCCTATTAAACAAAAAAGGCGCAGCTTGGGCCTTGAACGGTCCAAGGCATTGGGAGAAGAAGTCGATAAACTAATGGTTAACTGCTTCATTCGAGATGCAACCTACCCCGAATGGGTATAAAACCCAGTCCTAGTCAAGAAGTCTAATGGAAAATGGCGAACCTGTATTGATTTCTCGACCTCAACAAAGCAAGTCCGAAGGATAGCTTCCCGCTACCTAGAATTGACCAACTGGTGGATGGAATAGCGGGACATGAGCTGCTATCATTTATTGATGCATTCTCAGGCTAAAACCAGATCCTGATGCATGAACCAGACTAAGAGAACACGAGTTTCAACACCTATTTGGGACTGTGCCGCTATAGAGTAATGCCATACAGTTTGAAAAATGAAGGGGCAATGTACCAAAGGCTAATGAATACTATGTTCAAACGCCAGATTAGAATGACTATGGAAGTTTATGTGGACGATATGTTAGTCAAGTCCCGTTTAGCTGCTAACCATCTAGAAAATCTCGCTGAAATGTTCGCAATACTCTGCAAATATGGAATGAAGTTCAATCTGCTTGAATGTCACTTTGGAGTAGCCTTTGGGAAATTCCTGGGGTTCATAGGAAGTGCCAAGGGCATCGAAGCGAATCCAAAGCAAATAATAGTGTTACGGGAAGTCCAAACCCCTAAAAATAAGAGGGAACTTCAAAGCTTGAATGGAAAGGTCGCAGCACTGAGTTGGTTCATCTCTAAAGCTAGAGACAAGTGCATACCGTTCTTCGATGCACTAAAGAAAGGAAGAAAAAACTTCGAATGGAGCAAAGCTTGACAAACAACTTTAGAGGAACTGCTACAACACATGGAAACTCCCTTGATCCTATGGAAACCAGTTGATGGAGAAGACTTATTCATTTATTTAGCAGTTTCCTCGCATGCAATGAGTGCGGCTCTCATGTGGGAAGAAGCGAGAATCCAACGGCCTGTGTACTACATTAGAAAATGATTCACTGGAGCTGAGAAGAATTATCCAAAACAGGAGAAGCTAGCGTATTTCCTTTTGATCACGTCCCAAAAGTTACGACCATATTTTTAGGCTCATCTAATCAAAGTATTGACTGACCAACCCCTGAATCAAGTTTTATACTGGCCAGAAACTTCCGAATGACTACTCAAGTGGAATATAGAGCTAAGTCAATATGACGTTGCATATCGCCCCAGGAAAGCCATCAACGGGCAAGCGTTGGCTGACTTCACCGTCAAATTTACCATAAGAGATGATGAGGAGGAAGTTCAATCAGAAATAGAGACGCAATGGTAGCTCTTCGTTGATAGCACGTCAAACAACTTTTGCATGGAAGCAGTGGCGGTTCTCGAAACCCCCGAGGGGCGAGACATTATCTATGCTTTGCATTTGGAATTCCTAGCAAAAAAATAATGAAGCAAAGTATGGAGCATTGATCGCTTGGCTAAAGGTTGTGAAAGAACTCGAGATAAAATCTATTCACATATACAATGACTCCCAGCCAGTTATTTGTCAAGAGAAAGGGGAGTGCCAAGCACAAGGATAAAATCTTGCCATATACCTGTCCAAAGTACAAGTGCTATTAGGTGATATCAAGCACTAAACCATAACTCACTTCCCATGGGAGCAAAACACCAAGGAAGGCTATTTGGCCAAGTAGCAAGCTCCGGAGAAGCCTGGTCATTGGGATTGGCTTCGATTGAAACGCTAACCAACTCAAGCATAGACGAAATGGACACTAACTAGATTCTAGAGACCATCGTCGAGCTAGATACATGGATGACACTGATAAAGGACTACCTACTTGCAGGAACCCAACCAATTGCCTGAAATGAGCAAAAGAAGCTCCTCTGCAACGCACTATGGTTCATGATACATGATGGGATACTTTATCGAAAAGAATTCTTGACCCTTCTTCTTAGGTATGTGACTGATGATGAAGCACGACAAATCCTAAAGGAAGTACATGATGGTGAGTGCGGAGACCACACTAGGGGGCAGACGCTAGCAAAGAATGTCCTTCGGTACAAATACTTCCGGCCAGCAATAAATCATGATGCCACAGATCTTGCCAAAAGATGCGATTGCTGTCAAAGATTTAGGAAAATTAAGAGAACTCCTTCAATGAAACTGACACAAATGGTCAGCCCATAGCCATTTGCGATATAGGGGGTCAATCTGATTGGTGCCCTTCCAATAGCTAAAGGAGGAGCCAAATATGCTAGTTGCCTTATTTCACTAAATGGGCTGAAGAAGAACCACTGTCTACTATAACCACAAAGAAAGTTATTAACTTTGTCACCAAAACCATTATTTGTAGGTTTGATGTGCCGCAAAAAATCATCGCTGATAATGGAACCCAATTCTAAAGTGCCGAATTCAAAGACTTTTGCAGGCGCTTCTAGATCAAAAAAGCATTTCTGTAGTGGCTCATCTACAAGAAAATGTGCAAGTGGAAGCAATAAACAAGATCATCAAATCCACCATCAAAAAGCGATTAACAAACGGAAAAGGAAATTGGGTTGACAAACTTCACTCGCACTATGGGGATATAAGACAACACACAAAGCGATAACTGTCCACACGCCGTTCGCATTAGCATATGGTTCAGAAGCAATGATTCTTATTGAATTAAAAGCCTCCTTGCAGCAAAGATAGGATTTTAATCAAACATAAAATGAGCAACTCCTACTCGAATCGCTAAACATGGTCGATGAAAAAGAGAAGAAGTAGAGTTGAGACTGCCCACTAAAAAAGGGTTCCACGGTAATTTAACTCCAAAGTTCATAGTCTGACCTTCGAAGTTGGAAGCCTTGTGCTCAAGCGAGTTTACCCTGTTCAGGGGGCCTTTGGACCAAACTGGGAAGGACCATATGTCGTTAATCAAAAGCATAGGGATAGGACTTTCAAGCTGACAACCGTCGACGAGGTCGCGGTCCCTAGAGCCGGGAATAGCGAATCGCTCCGCCGTTATTTCATTTAAAAAACTATTCTATGTATTTTTTATTTTTCAGCAAATAAGCCATCCCGAAAGTGCCGGTGGCATTGAAAATAGGCAAAGAATCTATCATGCTTTCCTTAATAAAGTTTGCTTTTGGAACCAACCAAGCTGTATTCATAATAATTACCCGTCAAGTCGACAGAAGAAAATTGACTCAAACCATTGGATTGGCGAAACTCGATCCATGCCACTCAAAAAACTGGTGTTGCCTCGGCAACCCCAAGAAGTCAAAAAAATAACTCGTCCATGTTGCCCGGAGATAGGCAACACCGGGGTATTGAGACTTGGTTTTGATTCATGACACAAAACTATTATTACAACATACAGATTTGGCGACTACTATGACAAAAAGAGAATATATACTACAAGGAGACAAGACTTCAAAATTGGCGCATCAATTATATTATTCTTATTTTTGAGCCTTAGGTTAATTTTGTTAAAATCTCTCCTTGTTTATGTATATATAAGCATATAAAATATATATATTATAAAAGAATTAGATTCATTATATAATATATATATATATATTATTATACCTGTGTAAACTGTGAAAATTACACAGATATTACCAGGTCAGTCAATTGATCCAGAGGCTCAGTCGACCGACCCAGAAATTTCTGTGCAACATGCATAGGTGCATAGTTATACAAATATATATTTAAAAATTCATTTGAATATTCATTCGACTAACCAAGAGGTTCAGCTGACTGAATTTCTACAACTGCTACTTCTGAAAAGGCACGACTATTCGTAAAGAGTTACGAACCTCTACGAAAAGATTTGGACGCAACACTCAACTGAAACTCTTCATCAATAGTCGCTGCCTTCTAACCTCTATAAATACATACTCTAATTTGATTCCAAATAACCTAATTTTTTTTATCTCTCTAATCTAACTCTCTGGAATCTATTTATTATCATACTTTCAATTATTCTGCATTAAAGCAATATTATACCTTTCTATTCTTCGTAAACTTAAAATATATATATATATATATATATATATATATATTTATACTCGTGGAGAAGACTATAGAAAGGGAGTACTACAAGTGAAATTTTTGTGTTATTAGAACACGCAAAGTCAAAAAAAATCTTTTGTATTTGTTGAAGTCTTGTTCTGCTGCTCAGGCGTGTGAAGTCCTCTTCGGCTGTTGAGGCGAAATCATGTTCTGCTTCTCAGGTCCTTATTCGGCTGCTCAGGGTTGTATAGACCTGTTCCTCCAGGTTAATTGAGGGTTGTTGTTTTAGTGAAATTCCAAAAAGAGTCTGGGATTTGACGTAGGATGGTGCTCCGAACCAGTATAAAAATCTCTGGTGTCATTTTATTATACTGCTTTTATATTCCGCACTATTTGCTGTATTACTATCATCACTATACTCTGTATTATCATATTTCCATATTACGTGATTCATAGCACACTTTCACGGGGAGAAACTAAAAAACTAACTCCTTCGTGTTGCTCGAAGATAGGCAGCACCGAAGAGCAACCAAAAAACTAACTCCTCCATACTGCCAGGAGATAGGCAGCGTCGGGGAGCAACTAAAAAACTAACTCCTCCATGTTGCTTAGAGATAGGCAACGCCTGCGAGCAACTAAAAAACTTACTACGACGTGCTGCTTGGAGATAGGCAGCGCCTGGGAGCAACCAAAAACCCAACTCCTCCTTGCTGCTCAGAGATAGGCCATGCCGAGGCCAAACTAAAACTCCTCGCATAGCCCTGAGATAAGCAACGCCGAAGAACATTAAAAGTCACACGTCTCGTAATTCGTGCATTCAAACCAAAACTCCTTTCATTTCCCTGAGACAGGAAACGTCGAGGAACATTAAAAGCGACACATTTTGTAAGCCATGCATTTAAATCGAAACTCCTCGTGTTGCCCTGAGATAGGCACCACTGAGGAAAATTCAAAGCCGCGCATCTCGTAAGTCGCACATTCAAACCGAAACTACTTGTGTTGCCCTGAGATAGGCAACACCGAGGAACATCCAAAGTCGGGCATATCATAAGCCATGCATTCAAAACGAAACTCCTCGCATTACTCTGAAATAAGCAATGCCGAGGAACATCTAAAGCCGCGCATTTCGTAAGCCGCACATTCAAACTGAAATTTCTTGCATTGCCCGGATATAGGTAACGCCAAAGAGCATCGAAAGCCACACATCTCAAAAAGCACGCACTAAAGTTGAAACTCCTCGCATTTCCCGGAGATAGGCAACACCGAGAAACATCAAAAACGAACTCCTCGTGTTGCCCGGAGATAGGCAATGTCGAGTAATATAAAAAAAGAACTCCTCACGTTGCCCGAAGATAGGAAGCATTGAGGAACGTCAAAAACAAGCTCCTTGCATTGCCTGGAGATAACAACACCGAGGGAGCTCAAAATAAACCTCTTGCGTTGCCTGGAGATAGGCAACTTTGAGAAACATCGAAAATGAACTCCTCGCGTTGCCGAAAGATTGGCAACGCCGAGGAAGCTTAAAATAAACCTCTTGCGTTGCTCAAAGGGAGGCAATGCCTAAAACCATCCAAACTTCCTCTCCCTACATCACTCATAGATGGGCGATGTCAAGGAGCACCGAATGACGAGTACTACATGAGCAACGTGCTAAATCCCAAAATAATAGCCCCTCACATGACCCGAAGATAGGCAATGCCAAGGAGCGTGAGAAACGCCATGCATATACCTAGGAATAGTTGGTGCCAGAAGGAAGGCACTCAATGATTGACAATGCATACCCATGCGTAGATTGCATACTTACCCGTTATCCAAACTAAGACTACATGCTAAGGTCATAAAACTTCCGAAGAATGGAAAACCAAGTCATGACTTATCCCGATTTTCAATAGAGATTATGTAAACCCTAACTTACAGGATACTTGAAAATTGTTTAAAGTAAATAGCCATGAACTGGGAGGCATACACCTGTACTGAGATATAAACACGCGAACACAACAAGTACACAAATTCTATCGTTCCAAACAACAATAAATTCACAAGTTCTATCTCAATGTTTTATGAAATTCCTAACAAAAAGTCTATATCTATTTTAAAATTCTAAACAAAAATTTCAAAGTTTTAGAGTTTTTAGAATTTTTATGAATTTCTCAAACAAAAATTCTCTAAGTTCTGTTAGTTTCTAAAGTTCCATTAACTTCCAAAGTCCTGATAATTTATAAGTTCTATCGCTTTGAATGAAGGGCTTTGACTATAATCACATAACTAGAAAAGTATGAAATGAAAGAAGCACAAATACACAAAACATATGTGAACAAATAGACAAAAGTACGATCAAAATGTCAATGTACTACTTGTAAATTTCTATATACACGATCAAAATGTAGGGGTCGTACCCATACAACAACGGCCAACAAAAGGAAAATACAGACTCTATGGTAAGGATGCAAAGTGCAGACTCTACACTTGAACAAAATGACTCAAACAGAAACAAAAATAAGTCAGTCTTCTTGCAAGCTATTGGCCAAAATCAAGTCCATCCTCATGTCAGCCGCTCAATGCTTCTTGTTGCCGCTCAATGCTTCTTGTCACCGCTTCCCTTTTCACCTCTAGTTGGTAGTTTTTGCTTGTATTCAGGAGAGGTGTCGCTGCCAGTAATGTCAACGTGCACTTCGTTAGCGGTCTTCTCCTCCTCCAAAAGTTTCTCAAAAGAGCCTCCGTTTCCCTTGAGTTTTGTTAGCTTTCGAAAGCTCTTCGAAGCTTTGATTGCCTCCACCATTTCCTTCTTGATAGCAACCAAATCGTGCTGAATCTTCTGTGGCTGCTCCATCTACGTTTCCTGCTCCTTTGCCTCTGCTACAGTTAATATCACCTTCCTAAGACGCCAAAGGGCCATCCAGCTTCTCCTGATGCAACAGAGAGTTAATATAGAAGTTCAAAATAGTTGCATCCAGCTTCTCCATTTTCCTATCAAAGTCATGCCAAAGGTCCAAGTAATCTACTTTCGTCGCAGCCTTCTCAATCTTAGTAGCAGTCTTGTCGGTACTGAGCTATGCGACGTGAGCTTGTAACTTGGCGATGGTCTTGGCTTGGTCGAAGATTGTTTTGTTATGCCCCTTGACAATAAGATCATGTACAACAATTTCTTTCCTTTGAGCTTTAATGATAGCGTTGCAATCGACCAATTCTTCTTTTGGCTTTGCCTCCTCCGTATGAGTCTTTTTAATCTCGTCCCTCTAGAAAATCTCAACTTTTTCATGTGCCTCCTTCAACTCCTTCATTGGGCTGGCGGTTCTCATACTTTCACGAAGCGCCGCCTCCTTCTCCTCCTCTAACTGTTTGAACTTAGTGTCCCGATCAACCAACGCCTTCACGAAATCGTCTTTCTCGGATTCGAAGGAAAGGATCTCTTGATAGTTATTTCTATTTGTATCAGCCAGCTGTTTGCAGAGCTTCTCCCATCTCTTGGCCTGTTCTAGGTCATTTTGGATAGCTTGGAGGTGAGGTATGAAAGAATCCCTGCGAACGGAGTGGAGATCCAAATCAAACTTAACCCCCTTTAAGAACCAACCCAGAAGCGCTGCCTTAAGCTTAAGGGGACCCAAAGGAAGAATGTAGGCATGCCTCCAGCGAGGGTGAGAAGCACTAGGAGCAGTAGTAGCAAAGGAGAAGGATAAAATATGAGTTTGGAGCAGAATCGAGGCAGAAGCGATGGGAATTTCTTGGCCCACGGAAGAGCGTTTCGAAATAAGCTCGGAAAGATGGGGGCGGTAATCAAACTTTAATTTCTTTGATTGTTCATCTCTTTCCTCAAGAGATCATCATTTCTCATACCCACCATTATATGAACAAGATCGATCACTCCCTTCCCGGCGACGGGTTTCAGCTTCATGTTCTTTCCTCCGCATATACTCTTCCTCCATCTCTCGAACTTGATGGCGGCTAGAGGAGCGCTTGGAGTAGGGCTGTGAATCAGTATAGTCTTTGAAGTCATCATAAAAGCCTTGTCTCCTCGTCATACCTGGAATGAGACACACATAAGAGGTTTCAGAAGCATGATATAAACTAAGCAAATATACGAAGAGATGGAAATAAGTGTAATCCTAGTGCAATGTTTTGTGTGTCCCTAATAGAGGCCTAAGACATCATCACAACCAGAACAAACGGCTGTCATAGGTGGGATCAGACTGACTTTGGTTGTTATAGGTTGGAACGGGCTAACTACTGGTATGATATCACCCGAACAGGAAGGTGTCGTGTCAAATTTAAAGTCCCCTTTCATGAGTGCATTGAAGTCGACAAAAACATCGCTGAAATCTCCAAACCATGCTCTGACGTCCCTACTCGAAGAATCGTGATGTCTTCCAGTTTCGGGGGCTTTTCCTTTGCCACTTCCATCGGAAGGAGGTGGACTCGGGAGATCGAAACTCATTCTCGGAGTCTCATCGCAAGACTCCAAGTCTTAACCTTCAGATTCTGACAAGAAGTAGTCACTAGCAGTAGACTCGTCGCTACTACTCTCGAATTCTCCTTCTTCTTTCTCTAAGTCCAATGCAGCTTTGCCATGTCTTTTGCTTCCTCCTGGATTGGGGGAATTCTAAATGAACCACGTAGTCCAGTCGCAGCAGCACCTTCCTCCATGCGGGCCTCACCGGGCGATCCTCTGGATGGGATACCTCTCTCTTGACCTTCCTCGGAACCATTGGATAAAGAAGTGGATATTATATGAACTCTAGATAGACTAGGAGAGAGAGTCTCAATCTGAATGATTGATCTACCCAGAGCCAACAGTCCATATCGATGCAAGTTCTCATCGGTCAGTAGAACTTTGACACACCTCTCTTTGTCGTCGATAGCCTTTAAAGTTTGGCAAACTTCATCAAGCATCACATCTCGATTTGGCTTTAGGATAATTGTAAGAGAAGTATAGTTAGTTAGAATCTCTATTCTCGAAGCTCGATAAACGAAAAAGGGAAGCTTACCCCTGTCGTCCATCGATGGTTAACCCCTCGGGGCACCGAACGAAAATGTGATGCGTCTTGAACTATGATAAGTTGCTTTACAAGTGTAAGCCGGTCTTTTGATTCCTTTGAGCCTCGATTGTAATCAAAGAGGGACAATTGTCTCTCCTTTGGAATGCTAAAAAATACCGCAACTCATTGAAACTTAGAGCGCGGTTGAAAGTTTGCATGAAAAGGAAATGCAAGCAAGTAAGGATGGCGTAACCATTCAAATGAAGCTGGAAAGGGGAAATTCCAAAGTTCGAGAGTGTCTCACACAAAAAATAGTTAAAGGGAGGCACGGCTCCGTTCAGACATATGTATCGACTACAAGCAGTGTACACTGGGGAGCATATGAGCGAATTCGTTTTTCGTCAACAGGCGCATGACCTCTTCGAGAATTCATTGTTGTGTACATATATTATGAAGAACCTTGGCGAAAACCACTGACGAAGCTCTTTCAGGTGGTTTAAGCAAGACTCGTAAGTTGGGAGGCTTACGGTCCATGATGGGCCCAACTGGAACTAATTGACTATACTGGTCTTGCGAGGTGGATGATGATTCAGCTTGAAGAGTGTTGGGCTGCGCCCGCTTGACACAAGTCTCCCCTATCAAACTTAAATTCCGAAGAGACATTTACCTGTAATCGACACGTTGGATTTCGAGTGCGAACTGGGGAAGTGCAGAGTGCTATCTATATGGGATAAACTCGATGCTCGGTACACTGCAGATGATCTTTCCCATGTAGATAGTTCACCCACCGTGGAAGAAGAAAAGAACTTCCTGTGTTAGTTCGTTTTTCATTTTTGTATCTATTTCTTATGCACTTGCATATTATCGATCAATGATTGATAACAGATCTGTTGTTCGAAGCTATAAGGAAAACTCTTCTCCTCAAAGGAACGCCGAACGTGCAGCGAGTGAACAAGATAAGTCCGAGTCCTTGGATCAAGGTCGACTAGTGAATGTGCATGATGTGCAATAAAAGCTTTAAAAGTTGATGTGAGTCAATTGTGGTTTAATGGACGAAGATAATAAAACGCGTCAAGTGTTGGACCACAACCCAAATGTCATTTTCGAAAGAAACACAAGACCTGGTTGGCTATCTCGATCCATCAATCCGTAATCAACTTGATCTCTTAAAATCAATGTAGCAAATGAATACTTATCGACAAATCATTACACAAAATCAACAAACCAACTAGGCAAACCCATCTCAAACTGATTTCTAAGGCGTAGGAAGCATCAAGGATTGAATTCAACGAAATTTGAATCGATTGGTGGCGACCCAAGAAGGTAGCGATCTGGTGGTAGGACGACAACATGTCAGTAGCGACCTAGAGCTTGAATACAAGAAAATTAATAAGTTGGTTAGGGTTATACAAAATAGGCAAGAGCCTAAACCAAATCAACTGTGAATGAGTGCAAGAGAAGTGATGAATTAGATCACACAAGGCCTTGGATCGCTTAGAACTGAATCGCATGGAGGATTGATTGCTTGAAGGGGCAAAGATAACTAAGTTCGAATGAAGGGAATTGGGTCGGTCGTGTATTAATAGGCAAGCAAAAGAAAGATTTTTTGCTAAGCCATCGGGTCGCTTGCGACCCGATCTAACTTATATATAACGGTTAAAATTTCCCCTCTATAGTTAGGTCACTAGTGACCCATCCCCTTATGGATCACCAGTGACCCACTAATGTAAAAAATAATAATAAATAATGATAAAAGAAAAGAAGAGAGAAAAGGGAAGGAAAACTTTACTTGTCCTTCTCAAACTCGATCACTTACAGCTATCCACCATTCCAAGGCATGTCGGGAGAACTGCGAGCCGAAATGTGATACGTTGAGGTAAGAAGTGGTAGTCAGGACCAAAGAAAGATGACCAACAACATTGGTTTAGCATATACGTAGAGCTCTAAAGCAATCACTTGGAGATCAATAGATGGATGTTGAGAGCGATAACTTCTAGAACACGCCTTGTTTACAACAAAGACGTACTTTAGAGGACAAATGTTATACAGGTTTTTAACCCAGCAGAAGCCAATAGAAAATAGAACAACGTTGTGTAGACAGGACGGTTCAAGATTTAACCAGAAAAACTAAGACAAGGGATCGATAAGGGCCAAGTTGTATGACTAAGACAACGACTGAGATCAACGAAGCCGAGAGATCATCATTCCTATAGTCCAATCTGTAGCTAAATATAAACAGCTAGTGAGTTGCCATCAAAATGTAACAACAACGATAAAAGGCTATGGAAACATATCCAATTCCAAACCCCAGAAAAATCCTATGTGGTCGGATCATTAGTGACCCATGCCTCCCCTCAAGCCTTAAAACAAACAAGTTATTGAACACTAAGAAAAGATGCAAGACATTGGCTCGCAAACGAGCCAAGTCTATGGGGTCGCTAGTGACCCATAGGCCATGGGTCACTGGTGACCCATAACATTGACTCATTTTGCATGCCAAACTCTCCTTAGGTCATCTATTACCTATCAACGAGCAGATGAAGGCAGGGCCTGGCCTAGAAGGTCTCTGATCCATATAAATACCATCCAACCTGCAACATAAGAAGGATCTTCTCCGGACTAATTTCTAAAGCTCTACTAGAACTATTCTTCACTCTCTACCTCCCACGTAACAATCTCCAATAGAATTCATTGTGATTCTCCAATGGATTCCAACTCTGGGATTCAACTTACTTCAAAATTATCAAAGCCTTATAATCAAATATTTTTTATAACTGCAGTCAGTCTATAATAAAAGTATAAAGAGGACATAAGCTTCATTAACAGCCGAACCACTATAAAAATTCTTCGTCTACTTTCTTTTACTGTTTTATCTTGATATTCGTTATCTGTGATATTTCTCTGTCAGAACAGGCTGGTGCTTTCAAACTCAAACCAGGGTGTTGGTCCATTTTTTGGGTCAACAATATTTATGTGTGTATCTGTGTATTTTGGATCAGTAACTGTAAAGGTAGGGTGTATAACTGCCTAGGGTGATATTTGTAATACTTTTATCTAACTCTGATAGCTCCATTTTAAGGAGAAACCTTACGTACTATATTATTATTGTATTAAGTATGACTGTTCCATTGTGTATGTTTTATTCTATTATGTTCTTTATTCTACCCCATGACAACTCGTCTTTCGGATACTTATACAACATCACATGAATACAAAGAATGTGTTAAGTTTCATTCTCAAAATTCAGAAAGGTAGGTCATAATAGTTGGTATTAGAGCTTTGTCTGAGCGAATACCTTAGTCTGACATGGGTATAACTCATTAGAGATAAGGTAAGTGATGCCCTAGAATGGCTGGAGAGAGCGTATTTATAATTTTTATAAAAATAGTTATATCCTCTAAAGTCTCATTTTAGATACTTTGGTGTTGTTTCCTTAAACCATATTAATCCCATTCTGATATTCTAAAGACACTTGTTATTTGTTCAGGTAATAGAAGATGGATACAAGAAGAGGAGGAAGGAGAGGATCTAGAACTAGCATGGCTTCCAACAAAAGGGTACCTAAAAATGCTACTATGCCAGTTATAGACCCGGTAAAGGAAGTGGTAGCACAATTCCATCCCTTTATGAATTTCGCGACTTTGTGCAAGAATTACACCACTTTGGATGGGAAATCTTTCCACGGGACCGAAGGTATTCTTGAATTGCAAGATATTTGGAGATCTTCGATTGGTAGATGCAAAGAAATAGCTGCTAGCATCATTACAACTTTGGAAGTCAATGATGGATTGGTGGGATTCAGTGACAGCTAATAATCCAAAGGAGGAATTTTCTTAGGCTCGGTTTAGGAAGTCTTTGAGGCATAATTTATTCCATAAGCCGGAAGGACTCGGTTGTTTAAGAATTTCTTAGATTTGAAGCAAGTTGATATGATGATGGCGTAGTATGAACATAAGTTTAATGCATTATCCCATTTCGGACATGGATTGATAGACACACCGCTCAAAAAGAATGAAATATTTGTGAATGTGATGCGACCAGTGTTCCAACAAGGAATGACTAATCATCTTACAAGTACATTCACCAACCTTATCAATATGGCTTTGAGATTTGAAGCTCTAGATATTAAGGATGGATCCAGAAGGGAATAGTGCTAGAAATCGATGCCAAGCCATTGCTAGTTATACCAGTTGAAGGAAAGCCAAATTTCAAGCTTAAGTTTAAGGGGAAGAAGCGATGGACAGGTAATAAACCCGAAGGTGGAGCTCCAACATAGAAGAAGTTGCTCTAGTTAGCTAATATTACTTGTTTTAATTGCAACAAAATGGCCCACTTTGCATCCAATTGCCCGACTACCACGTGCTATAATTATCACAAACATGGACACATGAAGAATGAGTGCCCTTTTCCAAAGAATGGGTCGCAAGGACAAGCATTTTTTTATAGAGGAGATAACATCCACATCTTCAGAATAAAAGGAGAAGCAGATGTTGCAAGGTACATTATCCATCTATGATATGCCTATTAGAGTGTTATTCGACATAGGTGCTTTCCATAGTTTTATTTTAGTTGATCCCATTGATAAACTTAACCTTAAACCTAACCTTGTGGGTAATCTTCTTCGCGTATTAAACTCTATTAGGGGTTCGACCAAGCTTAACACCTTTTGTTCAAAGGTTCCTATTACTTATCGAAATCATCTCTTTCTTTCTGATTTATTTGTTCTTGGGTTCATGGGTTTTAGAGTATTATTGGGAATGGTCGGTTTCTTAAGTTTAAAGCGATCTTGGATAATGATCAAAGGATTGTGAGGGCTAATGATGTTGTAAATGTTAGTGTAGATATATTTTGTGAAAAGCTTAACAAGTTAATGAGCAGTATTCTACATTCGCTCGAAGTAGCTAAGGAGGAGATAACATATATACCGGTTGTTTAGGATTTCACATATATTTCAATAAAGTGCAAGGTTTAACTCCTCTTCGTGAAGTGGATTTCCATACAGATTTGATTCTAGGAATAAATACAGATTTGATTCTAGGAATAAATCTATTGTACAACCCCTCGAAATTTGGCTCCGAAAGAAATGATGGAGTTGGAAACCAGACATTCAACCTGTTGCAGAAGGGATTGATAAGACGTAGTAACTCCAGTTGGGGATCGCCAGGCAACTTTGTCACAAAGGGGGACAATTCTTTAAGTTTATGTATTGACTACCGAGAGTTCAATAAAGGACTATCAGGATAAAATACCCTTTACCAAGGATTGCCGACATGTTTGATCAGCTCCATATTGTTTGGATATTTTCCCATTAGATCTTTGCCATCGGTTTTAACCAATTAAGGGTAGCAGAGGAGAGTTTGCCCTTAAAAGATTTTAGTGTTAGGACATTAGTTCTTCGTTTTAATGATGATAACTATATGCTGCATATATATATTATATCATGATGACAGGCTATCATTCAAGAAGACAAAAAGCAATGTAACGAGCAAGAAGAATCATCTACAAGTCAAAGCAGTCAAAACTATGGAGCTTCAAGATCAATAGTATGTTTATGACCTTAGATTAAATTGTAAAATCTCCTTGATAGTTCATATACACATACAAAGACACACACAAACACGGATATCAACATAGCATAGAGTTGAATTTAAAACGGCAAGTGTTAATATACAAAAACTGAACATACATTGTTCAATCGACTGAGCTCAATCAACTGAGCCTAATTTCAGTCGATTGAAATTGGGTTGAACTAATTTTTATTAATTCATATATTTGTCGTGAAAATTAAAATGTTCATACTCAGTAGATTGACAAATTCGCTCAGTAGACTGAGATGCCGTAATGGCTACTTTTTATGAAAGGTCGTCTTCAAGAATTACGACCTTTTGAATTGCAATTCTGAAAGAACTTCTTGAAGATCGACAACTCTTGATCGCTTCTCTTCAATATATATAATAGCATAACAACTTATACTTAAAGATATACCTTCTACTCTGATTTCTATGTGTTTTACTCTCTTGTGTTATTCTAAGCATTTGTGCTTTCAACTATATTATTTCATTTACTATTGTTCCAATAATCACGGTGCACTCACTATAAATCATCAAGGAGATCATAGAAACCGTTATACTTTCAAGTCAAAATCAGTGTTAGATGAACATAAGATTGTTAGCAAGAATTGTATTTTTCAAAGGAAAGAATTAATTTGAGAGGTGCTTAGATTGGTTAAGTTGTAAACCTTTTCCTCCGGGTCAAGCGAGGGATTTACTAAGGAAATACCTAAGAGGTGCTTAGGGACTGGACGTAGAAGAGGTGCTCCGAACCTGTATAAATCTTGGTGTGTACATTTACTTACTTTTTTATTATTTCATAGTATAAATTAGTATATATACTCATTTTATTAGCCATACACGATCTACTAGTTCTTTCATTTACTAAATGCATTAATCGATGAATAGGAAAGAAAAGTATTAGCTATAGAAGTAGCCAATGATGTCTTTACACTCAAAGTAGAAGAGCTAATTGGAAATTTAATGTCATATGAAGCAAATTTGCAAGCTAGAAAAGATCTAGCCCAAGAAAAATGAAGTATTGCTTTTCAGGTAAATAACGACTATGACTCGTACTTGGATGAAGAAGATGTAGTTTTCTTTGCTAAAAACTACAATAAGTTCAGAAAATTCAATAAAATGGTGCAAAAGCAAAAACTAAGCAACAACAATGATGCTTCGTCATTTAAATGCTATGGTTGCAATTGATTTGGTTATATGAAAAAGGATAGTCTGGAATTAAATAAAGATAAGAAAAGCTTCAATAAGAACGGCAAATACGAGAAATTCTCTAAAAAGAAGCGTGCATTTCAAGTAATGTGGGATGATTCCTCTAGTGACAGTGACAGTAATGAAGAACAAGCTAATGTTTGCTTCATGGCAATTAAAGATGAGGTACTTTCAGATTTATCTTTTGATGATGTCGTAGAAATAGCTTCGGAACTAGATAAAAAATGTAGAAAACTTAGAAAGACTCATAAAGCATGTTTGGGAAAAATAACTACATTAGAATAAGAAAATGAAATGCTAAAAGATGATAAAATTATATTAAAATTTTAAAATTACAAAATATTTGTTAATCTTTTGAAGAAAATCAAAATATGCATGTTTTATAATAGGAAAATTCAACACTATCAATGATAGCGTAAAATTAAGAAAATTTATCGATGATTTAGAAAACCAGGTAAAAGGGTTAAACAAATATAAACAATCATTAGAAAAGAAAGTAAATGACCTATCTATAAACATTTCTAAATTTAATAAAGGAAAAGAGAATCTATCAAATTTATTAGTATTTCAAAATCCCCTAGTAATAAAAATGGTTTAGGACTTATAAAATCAAAGAAACCAAAATTTCAACATAGTATGCTACACTTTATTCTAAATTTCATAAAACAGTAAGCAGCAATTCAAATTGTGATAAAAAGACTATTCAGATATGGATTTTGAAAACAAATAATAACTTGATTACATAAAAACATATAGATATATTTTTGAATGATGTTTATTTTAATAAAGATTTTAGATTCAAAGGTTCTACCAATCCCTCGGGGTATGGTTACCTTCAGTTTAACCCCTACGACCCTAATGGAGGAAGTGGGTATTACTATATTGTTGTACCCCGACAACAACAGGAGAAATGGATTCTCAACAGTGAGTGCTCCAAGCATATGACGGAAAATGCTGATATGCTAATGAATATCTTTTACAAGGATGGCAAAACCTACACTTTTGGTGATAATTCCAAAGGCTGTGTTATAGACAAGGAGTTGTTGCTTTTGTCGGTATATCTAACTCTCCTATTATTTCAAAAGTTTTTCTAGTTAAATTTTTTAAACATAACCTCCTTAGTATTAGTCAATTATGTGATAAAGGATTTACTATAACATTTAAAAGCAAGAAAATATAGTATCTTTGATAAAAATAAAAATCTAATCTATGAAGGTACAAGAAAACACAATATTTATATTTTAAATATGAAAATAATGCATGATAAAGATGTTTGCATAATAGCAAATATTTTTTATCCATGAATTTGGCATAAATGTTTTTGTCATGTTAATTTTAAAAACATTCATAAGTTAGCTTAAAATAATTTAGATCGTGGTTTACCTAAAATAAATTTTAAAGTCAATAATCTATGCGATGCATGTTAAAATGGAAAACTTAAGAATACTCTTTTAAATCTAAGCAAGAGATTTCCACAAAACAACCTTTAGAACTTTTACATTTGGATCTTTTTCAACCAATGCAAATTAGATCAATTAATCATAATAAATACGTTTTTGTTATAGTTGATGATTATTCACGGTATACGTGAAACATTTAAAATCTTTTCAAAGCATATTCAAAATCCAAAAGATTTAAAAATCAAAGCAATAAGAAGTGATCATAGTGGAGAATTCAAAAATGAATCATTTCAAAAAAATTGTAAAAAAAAGGGGATAAGTCATAATTTTCATTTCCTTGAACATCACAACAAAATGGTGTTGTAGAAAGAAAAAATAGAACTCTCTACGAATGTGCAAGAACTCTTCCTAGTAGTAGTAATTTACTATAATTTTTGGGGTAGAAGCTGTAGCTACTGCATGCTATATTCTAAATCGTATCTCCCTAAGGCCTTTAACCAAAAATACACCTTGCGAACTACTTTTTGAAAGAAAACCCAAAGTATCTTATTGTAAACGAATCTAAATGTTTTATATAAACACTAGTGATCCTCTAGGAAAGTTTGATCTGCAAGTCGATGAAGGATATTCGTAGCATACTCATATCACAGTAAAGCATATAGAATTTTAATAAAAAATATAATAAAATTGAAGAGACATTACATGAATCATTTGATGAAAATTTTAACACTATTAAAGAAGATGATGAAAACAAGAATCGTTCAAATGTTCAAAATGAACAAATTGAATCAATTAATCCCGATAGTGCCAAAATAAAATCACCACCTAAAACATTAAAGATCATCCAATAAATAATATTATAGGAGACATTAATACTAAAGCTTCAACGTGCAATCAATTAAATCAAATGAGACATGTAGCTTTTATTTCAAATATTGAACCAAACAATGTTAAACAAGATTCTACAGATGATTATTCGATTATCGGAATGCAAGAAGTACTAAATCAATTTGAACGTAATAATGTATAGGAACTTGTGCCAAGACCCAATGACCAATCTGTTATTGGTACTAAATGGATTTTCAAAAATAAAATGGATGAAAATGTTGATGTATTTCAAAATAAAGCAAGACTTGTAGCTCAAGGATATTCTCAAAAAGAAGGAATTGATTATGAAGAGACCTTCGCTCCAGTAGCACTTCTCGAAGCTATAAGAATTCTCTTAGCATTTGCGTGTCATCATAACTTTATATTGTATCAAATGGACGTTTAAAGGACATTTTTAAATAGATACATTAAAGAAAATGCCTATGTTTAATAACCACCATTGTTTGTACATGAACAATTTTCAAAATAAGTTTTTAAATTAAGAAAAGCACTTTATGGTCTTAAACAAGCTTCTTGCGCTTAGTATGAAAGATTAAAAACATATCGTTTAGAATCTGGTTTTCAAATTAGCAAAGTTGATTATACTCTTTTTATAAAAACAAACAAAAATGATATTTTAATAGTTCAAATATATGTAGATGATATTATCTTTGGATCAAATAATAAAAACATATGTGATGAATTTTCTATAAGTATGAAAAATGAATTTGGAATGTCATATATGGGAGAATTAAATTACTTTTTAGGATTACAAATTAAACAATTAAAAGATGGAATTTTTATTTATCAAGAAAAATATTGCAAAGATTTAATTAAACGTTTAGAATGAATAATACAAGCAGGAAAGCTACTCCTATGAGCACTAATCTTGACTTAGACAAAGATGAAAATGAAAAAGGTGAACAAATATTTTATAGAAGTATGATAGGATCGCTATTATATTTAGCTGCTAGTAAACCCAACATTTTGATGAGTGTTTGCTTTTGCCCATTTTCAAGCTAGTCCAAAGAAACACACTTACGAGTAGTGAAAAGAATTTTGCGATACTTATCAAATACCAACTTTTTTTTATCTATAATACTGTCCATTTGAACTCGTATCATATAGTGATGCCGATTTCAGTAGTTATGGATGGGATCGAAAAAGTACAAGTGAAGCTTGTCACTTCGTTGGTCAATCTTTGGTATCATGGTTTGGTAAGAAACAAAATCGTGTTTCATTGTCTATTTGAAGCAGAATATGTATCTGCATCACTAGCTTGCATTCAGGTCATATATATGCAACAAAGATTACAGGATTTTGGAGTAAAAATAAAAAATCTCCTTTCTTTTGAAATAACACTAGTGCGATTAATTTATCAAAAAAACCTATTAATCACTCAAACTAAACACATTAACATTAGACATCATTTCTAGTATGATAATGTAGAAAAAGAGAAAATATCATTAGAGTTTATTACTATTTGCAAACAAATAGAAAATATATTTACTAAACCTCTTTGTTAAACTACATTTTTAAACTTGCTCATAATCTCGGCATATGCTAGGCTAAAGATTTAGAAATGGAATGTATAATTCACGTAATGTTATATCAAACCAACATCCGAAATTAAAAAATGAAAACCAATGGATATTAGTTAAATTATAAATATAACTAAATTTTGGAAGGAACAAAAAGGATTACAAAATTTAACAAAAGGAAGAAATTAACAAGGAAATTACAATGCTTAAAAATAATAAATGCCAAATTATATATAAAGAGTCTTTGTAAAAAGAAAAGAACACATACAAAAGTTAAAATCTATATACTATCAATTGAATAATGTTAAACAATTACGATTCCACTCATTCGTCTCTCGATTTTAGTTCTCCTTCCTCTTACTATGGACATCCATCTCCGAACGTTTCAACTCCACCTTCTATAAATCACCATTTACCTAAATTGTTCCTTCTGTGACCGAGTTCACCAAATTCTCGCCCAAGGGAAAGATGATAAGAAGAGCTTTGAAACTTGACACTCATACTAAAATAGATGAAATACATCACTATCAACAAGAAATAAAGAACGTACAAAGGGAGATGTACTACGAATAAAAACATCAAGGTAGGCATCTAATTTTTTTGAAAAGGAGTGTACTTGCTATCTATGGCCATTCCCCCACCAAAAACAGCATACGTCAACGCAGTCCGCGTATTACCGAATATCTGATTGTTATTGAAAACATTCCACCAAGAAATTCCAAGGAAGTTAGACCATCCACATCAAATTGGAACAAAACTCCAGTTCTGCATAACAGGTGGTCTCCATTTCGGTTATTAAATGAAAATACAAAGGTGGAACACAGTTCTTGGGAATGTTTTTCTGATAACAAGTTTGATGACTCGGAGAATAATTAGTATGTATTTATAATATTTATCTATAAAGGTATTTGTAACAAATATCCAAAAATCGATGTATACAATAATATATATCATATGTAATATTAAAAAATATGTTTATTTCAAAATTCTTCGTTCAAAATAACAAAGGCAATTAAACAATTCTGCATAGGTACAGTCGACTGAGAAAGAATCCCAATCGACTGAACCTATATCAAATTGATACTAAACTCTCTGCTTCAAAACAACATGGTTTCCATCGTCTAGGGATCTGTTCCAGTCGACCGAACCTGTTCAAAAATGTCGAATAACTCTCTGCCTCTAAAATGTGTGCTTTTAGTCGACTAAATTTCTATCTTAGTCGATTGAAATTCAAGAACCTGTCAATATAACTATCTTTTCCATCGTGCCTTTTCACCAAATCATTTTATCTCTTCTCAAACCCTGCCTCCAAACTTCATTTTAATGGCTTCAAGAAAGAAACTCCCAACTGTTCACCATAGACCAAGCAAAAATAAAGCCCTAGGCTCTTCTTCATCCACTCCAGCTCATCTCGAATTTGCTTCCGACGCTCAAATCTTAGAGTAGCTTAATGGGAGTGCCAAAAATCTATGGATCTTTAATAAATTGAATGACAAAAGATTCCAAGAAACATTTTACAGGATGGAAGATTTCACTACTTTTGTTATAGAAGAATTGGCAAGACGATATGGGTTCCTTTCTTTAATTGATGAAAAGCAAAATAAGATAAATTTTTACCCATTCTTAGTTAAATTATTCTAAGTGAACTTGTCGGCATCTTCATATATAGAGGATGTTACTATTATCTTTGTTTTTGTTGTTATATTTATCCCTATGTGGGGACGAATTAGGAAATGAAAACGTAAAGACAATTTTTGTAATGAAAAGTATTTAGTTGCTCTGTTCACTTAGTGTTACTAAAAAAACCGATCATATTTTGTTGCTTGAAAATAATTCTGGTGATGACTTTAGCATCATCGACATTCAATTTTGGGTCTTGAAATACAGGATGTTACAACTTGGTATCAAAGCTTAGGTTGAGGGACACATAAGTAAATGAAGCTAAGTATATATTTAAGTAGGAACTAGATAGCAGAAAACAAACCCTTTGGGGATGGTATACACAACATATATAATGTACTTATATTTTGATATATATGTATGTATGTATATATCTATCCCTCTTGTATTGCTTTCACACTTTTACCTCATTTTCTTACGAGCGCTTTCTTATGCAGAAATCAAGAGTAGAAACTAGAAGTGTACATTTAATGTTCGGAGGTGCTATGGAAGACACTAATTGGAGAGTTGCAAGTACATAGACTAATGGCCAAGTAGGGGAGATAGTCTCAAACGTGGGTGTTGAAATTGGAGCTCACATGCTTGCCCCAAGAGTATGAATTCTCATTTCCAGCAGTATATAGTGGAAATGATGAGGAAACAACAAGATGAATTTTTTGAGTCAAGACTAATGGTTAGAATTGACTTTTTAGATATGAACCAACATTATAAGAACTATGGGAAAGGCATTCACTAGGAAGGGACATTCTTTAGAGAAAATGTATCGGTAAAAGGTGCATGAGTGCATCTATGAAGAATCGGGGTACGATTACACTTTGAAAATTGACTTGGCTTCTGATCATCTTCAAGAAGATTCTTTGGACTAGTAGGAGGCATTGATTGCTGAGATTCTAGGGGAGGAGAATACATGGGATCAATTTAAGGTGCAATTCGAGGCTTATTTTATTCCTTAATCGCAAAATATTGCTTTTATATTAAGGGTATTTGGAGTTAAAACAAGGAGAAATGATGTTAGTTGAGAATATCCAAAGTTTTAATGCTTTGTCAAAATATGTAAGGGGCACATCAGGATTCCGTTAAAGAATAATGAAAAGTTCATTAAAGGTTTAAAGGAAGGGACCAAACCGTAAATTATGATGCATCTACTATCGCCCTTCGAGTTGGCAATAGAAATGGCGAGGAATATAATTTTCTATACCAAGAGGGGATAAAATATGATGTCAGACCCAAGATAGAGCAGAAAAAGAGGTACAATTCATATTTAAAAGAGAATAATGATCACTGGGATTATGGCAGTATTATCCATGATAAAGGAGCTTAGAAATGGAATTCGGTGGATGTTACTTCGTATAATTGTAGGTAGAAGGGTCGCTATTCAACTAAGTGTACTATTCCATGGAATAAGGAGAAGACTGTGATATCCCGGAATTTCGAGGAATTTAAAATGCGATAGTCATCTTAATAAATTAGTTAAAATGGATAAAATTTATTATTTTCAAATATAAATAACCAAAAATAATTAATAACATGATGATTTTAATAATAGTTATAAATGGATTCTTAATAGAATAATTATTTGCAAATTTAATTGGTAATGTTTTATAAATTAATTTTTAAGTGGAATAATTATTTTCAAATATAGTTGGTGTTGATCTATAAAAGAATTCTAAAATAGAGTTATTATTTTTGAGATAATAAGAAGTTTATATATAGTTGAGATTAATTTTAATAATAGTTTTTTTAAAAACAAAGTTATTTTTTTCAAAATTAAATTGGTGTTTGTTTAAAGATAATGTAAATTTGAATTGATATTAAATTTTGATTTCAAATTCAATTTGAATTTAGATTTAAATTTGAATTTAAATGAATATTTATATCTTAAAAGTATTTTGATTTAAAATAATATATGAATGAGTTTTATTTAAAATAAAATTTGTTTTCCTTAAAAAGAATTTATTGTTATTAATTAAGGTTGTGTTTATTAAATTTAAAAATAAATACAAAAGGGTTTATTTTAACATTTTAAAATGGATTAAAAATATTTTATATGATTTTATTTAAAATATAATTGGTTTATACTTTATTTTTTTTTAAAGATTTTATTTTTATAAAATTTAAAAAGCATTTATTTATTTAGAAATGTATTTATTAATTTAGGAAATTTATATAAAAGCTTTTAAAATCTCTTAAAGATAAATATAAATGAAAAAAATTACAAGTGTTAATTTATCAAAGCTTATAAAACACATGTAAGTTTATTAATTATGAGTTGTGACAAGTGGTGGCATTTCAAACAAGTGTCAAAATTTATTTTATTTTCTTTAACTTTAAAATAAGTGTAAATTTACATGATATAAAACACATATCTTCTTTTCCACATTCTTTTCTTATCTTCTTAAGCATCAAAAACTCAATTTTGTAAATCTATCTTCACAACCAAATTCTTTTACATTTAAACCTAAAACCATTGCAATCCTTTAAACTTTCTTCTTCTTAAATCTGTAGCAGATTTTCAAAACTTCAGATTTCAAATGCTAACACCTCAAACTCAAGAATCAAAATCTGAAAACTCCTCAAACAATTGAACCCTGGTCTCGGATTTAATAAAACTTAACCCTGTAGCATTTTTTCAAATCAGTGATTTGCAAATAAACTTGTAATCACCTCCTCAAAACTGTGATATTTTCAATCGCTGGTTCAAGAATTTGTAAACTGTGTATCCTCAAGCAAATTCTGTAAATCTTCCTTTTCAAATCTGTAAACAAACCTGGAATCATTTTCAGATTTGAAGCTTCAAACCAAAATTCAAATGCAACTCTATAAAACTAATTCTTCCTCAAGCATTTGTCTTCAAATATGAAAGTAAAGAATCTTCAAAAAAACACGCTTGTATTTGTCCTCAGAACAAAATCACCACTCTGCTCAAATTTTTGAAAAAGTTTTCAAGAGGCTGTACCATTCTCAAATCTGGAAATTGCATCCATTTCAAATCTAAATACAACCTGAAGTTCATGATCAAAGTCAATCTTCTCTACAGTAATTATTTCAACTAGCAGTTTAAAGAAATCTAAAGCCCAGGCAAATTCAGTTTTTCAAATTTCTAAGCATTCCGGTCTCTGCTCTTTTATTTGGTGAGTAAACAAATTAAAAAAAAATTAGTTAATATACTTCTGATTGTTTGTGAAGTTTAAGATAATAATGTTTGATTGTGCATGTATATGATATGAATGATTGTATAAGTGAATGTCTGTTGTGTTTATATGTTTCTGTTTCTTGGTTCAGGAAAATAAGAGTTTGATCAGAAATCATAATCAAATCATTCCATGTTTGTTAGATTTGGAGATACATATTATATATGTTTGTTAAATCCTAAATTTAAGTTTAAAATTTATTTAAAACAATTTATGTTTAAATTTTGTTCTGGAAACAAGAAAATGCAGTGGCAATTCTAAATGCATGATAAATCAAATGTTATAATTTGATAATATGATTTGATAACTTGAGAATCTAGATAGAAAATGAAGATTTTTAAAACAAGAATTCAGATTTTTAGTGATAGGATTGAGGAGAATTTCAGTGTTGACTGGATTGAGCAACTGCAGATGGCCTAGGGGTTTAGAAGGGTCGGGGCTTTGTCTGGTGGTGGAGGACTGTACGGTGAGGCGGGGAAAAATGGAAGATGGGATGTTTGATCATTGGGGTGTCGGCGGCAAGGGAAGTGGATTTCTAAACCTAGTTTGGTCGCGCTAGAAAATTTGGTTCCATTACTTTCTCTGGTGCATCGAGAGGGCTTTGGGTTATGGTAGCTTAGGGTGTCGGCATGGCATAGCCGGAGGGGTAGCAACTCCGATGATCGGAGTAGAGGCTGCGAGATAGTTTCTGGCAGTGGTTTTTTGGTTGCTGTTCTTCTTCCATACTCGATTTTTATTTAAGGAACGTGAGTGAGTTTGGATGATCGAGCGATGATGTTGAGGCGTTGGATGATGTGTCGACATCACCGGAGATGGTCATTGGCGTCAGGGTTGACTGTGCACGTGTAAAGGGGGGTGTGACATCTGATGATGGGTGTTGGTTTTACTCGAAGCATTGCTCGAGAGTTTGGGAAGAATACTCGAGAGCAAACTCGAGTAGATTTAGGTGTTTTTAAGCTTCAGGTTTTAAACTTTAAAATTTTAAATTAAGTTTCAAAATCAGGAAGAAAGGGAGTTTACTCGGGGGGAGACCCAAGTTGCCTTCGGGTTTGGCCCGAAGCAGAGATGTTATGAAGTTTTTTAAAATGTTTTAAAATCAAATTGGGTTTGAAATTTAAATTTAAATCTAGTTTAAATTTATTATACAATCTTACTCTATGTATAATTGTTTCTTTAACAATTGATTAAGAGATTTTGAAACTGGTTGAATTTAAAGTGATTTTAAAATATCAATTTAAAATGAAAGTTAAAATTCGTAGAAAAGTAAGTTTTAAAATACAAGTTGTAATTAGTCTTAAACCTTTACTTGGAATGTTTTAAGTTTTTTTTAGAAAGTTAAGCTTTGATAACTATAAAATTATTGAGTGAATAATTATTTATTTTAAAACATAATTAATGATGTAATTAAGTAAAGATAAATTATAATGTTAAAATGTTTTTAAGTGTTAATGTTAATAAAGGTATTAATGAGATAATGTCTTGTCTTAAGATGATTAAAGATTTAATACCTTGAGATAAACTAAGTTAATTTTGGAAATTAAATATAATAATTAATATATTTTAGGATTAATGGATTAATTAATTAAGAGCAATTAATTGATTAATTAAGAACTTAATTAAGGAAGAATAATTTATTTGATTAATAAATGGTTAAGGATTAAAGGTTAATTAATTAAATTGTAAATTAAAAGATCATTAACTAGATTATTAATTAATGATCAGAGCTTAATAAATCAAGTAATTAAGTGTAATTAAGACTTAATTAATCTAGTATTGATTAATTAAGTAATTAATGAGTAGTTAATTAAGTAAATAAAGGTTACTTAATTAGTAATTAAGAAGTGCTTAACTTGTAATCAAATTTTATTAATTAATAACTAAAGTTTTATTAACTAAATAATTAAAAAATAATTGATCTGTAATTAAGGATTAATTAAGAAGTTTTTAAATGGTAATTACTTAATTAATCAAAAGTGATTAAGGATTTATCAAATGATAATTAAGGATTAAGCAAATGGTTAATTAACTGATGATTAAGGAATAATTAATCTGTAATTAAGTTCTTAATTAATAATTGATAATTAGGTTTATTAATTAATAATTAAGAGATAATTAATTAGTTAATTAATGATTAATTAATTAATTACAAAAGTAATAATGGATTAATTAATTGGTAATTAAGAGATTTTAGTTAATAATTAAGGTTATTAATTATTAGTTAATGGATAATTAATCAGTTAATTAAGGGTTAATTAATTGATTATAAAAGTAATTAAGGGTTGATTACTTTGTATTGAAGGAAATTAATTAATAATTAAGATTTATTAATTGAGAATTAAAGAGTAATTAATCTGTGATAAAACATTAATTGATTAATTGATAAGGATAATCAAGAAGTGATTAATTAATTAAATGTTGTAATTACTTAATGATTGTTAAGCAGGATTAGGAGATTAATTCTTAAGTAATTAATTTAATTTAAGATGATTAAATTAATTATAACGTGAATTAATAAATCCTGTTTATGGATGGTTGTTTGTGTAGAACATCCATATTGGATGTTATTTATTGGATGATATCTATTGGATGATATTTATTGGATGATATCTATTGGATTGATATCTATTGATAATATGTTGTGACATTCTGTGATATGATATTGGTTATATCAGTGATAAATGTGTGATGTTTATCTATGTTAATTGCTGTGTGAATTCAAGTATTGAATTGAAATGAATTGTTTTAAACTTTAAAACAACTTGGACCTAAAAGATGGCGTTTTGGATTTCGATGAGACCGGGATCGAGTTTCCATATTTGGATATCCGAAAACCACATCGATCCAAATTAACGATAGGTCGTGAATCTCAAGTGAAGATGAAGATTCAGAGTGCAAGTGTTATCTTCGTTAACTCTGAGGGTGATTCCAAAATGAGTGTAACGAGATAATGCCTTCGGTTTCGTTCGAACCCGGAGCGAACTTGTATGGATTGAATGCTTTCAGAACATCGTCAGGTGGACGATGAGCATTCTAAGAGACGTGTTCTTTAAAGGTAATCATAGCCTCAGGCCTCATCAACCGAGAGTGGCTAAAACAGGAGAGGTGCAGCAAGGTTAAGTGGGTCATGCCCAAGTAGGACGAGAGCTTCCCTTGTCTAGATGTCCCTTTTTATTCGGCTGTGTGGGCAGTTGGTCTGCAGCCAACCGTGGGATTGTCTTGTTCAAGACTGTTCAGTAAGGAATGGTCCCGGCCTTGTGTTGCAGGGGATCGGGAGTGGTCCTCGGTACGTTGATCTAGGCCACTTACTGTGACGGGCGGTACTCCAGTAGCCCTGCCATTATATGGAATCCAATCTCCAATAAGTGCCGTACGTTTTGATTGCGCCCAACTATGTTGGAACGTGAGATGTAAGCATTCCAGCTATTTCTGCATTTTACTTGAAAATCCTAGACACTATTATAATATCACGGGATTTCCTATCAAATGTTTTGGATAGCGTAAGGTAAAAACTTACACATGTTTATGTGTGGGAAGTCTTACGTGATTCCCTTTTGCTTTCAAAAGTTTTCAAAAAGTTAAGCAATTCTAAGCCGTTTACTCATACCCGACCCATGTCTAACCCGAAGTTTATTTCTGTTTTTCTTAAACTCTCGGGTACTCAAATTTTTATGAGTAGCCAAGGGATCAGGTTTTGACTTGATGAATATTGGAAAGCATGGAGCAGGAGTCCAGACATAGCTATATCTATATTTCCGCTGTGCTGAGTTGTGTTGCAGTCTTTGTCTGTTGTATTTGAAATGTAGTAGACAGTACCCTATAACTGTCTAATGTGAAAGGTTGTTGTATCTGTGTAACTCTGATGTAAATGACTATGTAATTTCTATTTGATATATTATATTTTGTTCCGTTCCGCTGTAAGATTCTGATATTGGTTGAGTTCTTTCTTCTTTCTATTCTATTTCAACCTCTTTCTTTGTGACGACGCGGATTTTGCCCGCTCGAAAATCGACATCCATACTTTACATCGTACTCGAATGCCGTAGATTCGACCATTCAAATCCGATTCGTTGGAGCTTATAAAAACACTAAGTAAATAACACAGCGGAATAAAAGAATAATACATTGATATACAGCTTTGATACAATATCTGATACAACAGATGATCCAATAGATATCAATATACATCAGAGATATGATACAACAAATAGCAGGGGAAAAGAAACTAGATAACATCTAGCAGCGGAACAATATAACTCTAATATAGTCTTCAAGGAAGAACTCCAGCAGTAGCACGAACTCCCAACAACGATGCACAAAGATAAGCAAGTCTCGTCCACATCCAAAGACTGAACTAGCTCCAGATAACCTACTAAACCTGACTATCTGAAAAACCCAACTCTAAACTGCTCGTGTAGAAAATTTTGAGCATCCAGAGTTTAGGAAAGAAACAATAAACTCCGGATCAGTCATGGGACTGGTGTGAGCAACAAAAACAGTTTATCCTTTAAAACATTCAACAAAAGATTTTCAAAGTCAATTCGCAATGCTTTTTAAAAATGAGACTACCATAAGGCCTCCCGCACACACACAATGCAAACGCAGAATCGGAGGAGATTTCTCCTTATGATAGTCAAAGATGCTTGATACGCATTAAAAGAAACATTTGATATTATTACTAGTGCATAGTGTAGTAAAAATCATTTCGAAAGTAAAGATATAAATCTTAGCCAACATAGACATTTCGAACTATGCCTACTATAGCTACCATCCAAACAGTGGGGCGCCACCATAAGTGAATGATAGGTTCTACAACTAAAACCGTACAAGGTACGTATTTTGAAGAATGGATTTCCAACAAATGGTCGGGCAAAGGAACTTCCCAAACCCCGAAATGAAACGCCTCTGGAAGGACGTCCCCGAGCATCCCAAATGGATCTCTGCCAAACAAGGCCGGCTACCCCTTTCCCAGGGAGTAAGAAACCTCAGATATACCACCCCCGGTCCTTTTGGACCTTTATACGAGGCCTCGATTCCAACAACACCACACAGTAATAGATATAGTGTATCCACATGAGTAAGTATCTGGGCTCCATACCATGATACTACCCCTTTCCAGAAGGAATGGTCCTACCCTAGGGAAGCGATCCCTGAAACCTTGCCGCCACGATTCCTGTTTCGACCATTTCTGGTTTGTGAGGCTCGACGAAGTCTCGTCCACAAAGCCACGCTTTATACAAAAGTCGTGCTTTGGGTCAACAAATGATCATAGAAATGATCACCAAGATAAACGATCAAACAAATGATCCTATCACAAATGATCAACACAATGATCATTTCACAGCAACACTCAGCATGTCACATTACCAAATTGGGAATATATTGCTGATAACCATCAACTACATAACCTCTGAGCTCGTACGTCTCAGAGAAGGGTGTTAAGCTAAAAGAATAAATTCTCCGCCACCAACAGAAATATATTTGAAAGAAATCAGCTTCATATCTCAAATTGTAATGTCAGACATAACAATCCATACAAGTCTGTTCCGGGCTCGAACATAACCGAAGGCACTTCCAATGAAGCCCTTGCAATCCGGGTATTCACAATCCTGATCGGATTTCCCATCACTTAGGGAATCTCTATACCGTAGCTACTCGGTGCAGAGACAATCAATAGGTCATCCTATCATTCTCGCAAATACCCGGTCTTCACCACCGGTCTTCAAATGCAATCCATAACGACGTATCACATATTCGGAATGGGTTATACGACACAAAGGTCCTTTCCCGGCTAACCCGAATAGTGAGCGCAACATTTAAAACATATGGATTTGGGATTTCAATTAAGTCACAACTTAAAAATCCAAAGCTTTTCTTTCAAATGGTTTAACAATTTACCACTTTCAATCTTTTAAAACAAAAGGATTTATTTCATAAAGTTCACCTTGTTTCTCAAAGGTTCATTCCTGGATTTCAAAACAATTCCAATTCAATTGGAATTAATTCATTAAATCTTTAAATTAAGATTTAACTTATATCTTTCAAAGTTCGTTCCCAAATATTCTCTTTCAAAATTCGTTTCCAAATATTCATCTATAACTTGGAAGACTATTTCAGTTTAAACTTGAAATCCTTTTAATAAAATTTGAAATACATTTCTCCTATAAAAGCTTTCTTTTATCATTTAGAAACAACAGTGTTATTTCGGAAAAAACCTTATTTCATTTATACAAGTTATAATCTTTGGGTTAATTCAAATTCTCAAAAGAACAATACTTTAAAAATGGTTTGACTCATATATAACTAGTATAATATCGTTATAATCCCTAGTTCAAATCATAGAATTCAATTTCAAGTATTGAATTCAAATTTAAATCAAAATATTTAAATTTCAAATCTTAATCAAGTTATTCAAAATATATTTCATCTTTGAAATTCCATTTCAAAAGCTTTTCACTTTAAACCCACTCCATTTCCAAAACATTTGAATTCAAATATTCAATTTTATAAATCATTTCAAAATCTGTGACTTAATTGATTTCCTCGTGAAATCCATTTTTGTGTGTGTATGGTGTGGTCCAGGGGTTTAACACAATAGTGCAACATCATCCAATCATCATAGATCAAACACAGAAATATAGTTGATAAGCGATATAAACTATAACGCTTATCGTCCATTCACATATCCACAGATAATATACAAATGTAAATAAATGAATAAATCATACACAGCATAAATCACAGAACAAAATATCACAGATCAGTTAGGATAATCATTTCAAGGTATTTTATACTATGCAGTCATTCATAAGTAAGGTCAACCATTCAATAATCATTTGGAAGTAGGATTAATTAATGGTTTAATCCTAATTAATTCAATTTATTTCCAATTTAATTAATAACTTATGAATTGGTTATCCAATCCCGATGAATTAATTTTCAAATTCATTTAATATAAATTAATTGATCAATTACCTTAATTAATTAAATTATACTTAATTTATCATATTTATTAATTAATCTTTAATTTATCTCCTTTTGACTAATTAATTTATCTTTAATCATTTTCGTTAGTTAACTAACCTTTAACTATATAAATAAATCTCAAATTTATTACCTTAATTGATTATCACATTATTCTTGAATTAATTATTGCTCAACCACTTGATTAATCAGCTTTTAAACATTAATTTATATTTAATTAAAAATCCTTAGTTGCCTCTCGATTAATTTCAAGTAATTATACTCCAATTACTTTTATTAACAAACATCATCCAATTAATTTCCTCCAATAATTATCCATCAATTACTTCTCCAGGCAATTATACTTCCAAATATCAAGTGATTAAATCCAAACTAATTAAACTAAATTAATTCAAATTAATCAAATTACTCAATTAATTACAATAAGTCATTAATTCCTTAATTACTTCCCATTAAGTAATTTCATTTAAACTATTACAAAGATTATTATTAAATTAATTAATTATAAGATAATCTAGTTGATGACATTTATTAACATTTATTTGATTACATTTCTAAATAATTATAAGTTTGATTAACCATTAAAATTCATTAGTTTAAATAAAAATCTAATTTTACAATTTTAACCAAGTTAAAACTTTTTTAAAAATTAAATTTTATAAAACATTTATCTTTATACAGAAATTTATACTAGAGTTTAAATCAATCTTTTAAATTCAAAACATTTTAAATTAATACTTTAACTCCTTTTTAACGCAGTTCAAATAATTAAATTTTTATAAAACATTTTTTTTAGTTCAAACTAGGATACAAAAATAAATTTGGATCCATCTTTCAAATTCTAGTTTTAAACATTATGTTAAAACTTGGTTTCAATCTTCAAAATCTGTTTAAATTCAAACAGACAAGTTTAATTAAAAGCCTGTAACATTTTCAAATGACCCGAGGCAATTAAATTTTGCTTCGAGTCCATCCCCTTCCTGCTTCGAGCAAAACGCAGGAATCACTCGAGATAAACTCGCGTGCAACCCTGTTCCACCCAGCTTCTTCCCCACTTCCCAAATTTTCCAGACCTCCATAACAATTGCACGGTGCACGTGCACAGCCCCTATGGCCAACTCCGGTCATCGTCGACGTCATCAACAAGTCGACCATCATCCCCCAATCTGACAACGACCATCCAAACTTCCTTACGCACACGAAATCAAATTTGATTTTTTCAAACTCAAACCTAGAAACGTGACCAGGTTTCGCCATCATCCTGGAAACACGGCTCGTTCACGAAGCGTCGACCACCAGGAAGCTTCAAACTTCGGCCAACGCCTCTTCTATCTCCCCTCTACCTTCTCGCAAAGCCACGAGGCACTCGGTCCTCCAGACAAAAACGCGGTGGACCATTTACTAATCACCATCAAAACTAGGGTTCCAGATTTGAAACTACAATTCCCACCTTCACCCTGAAATATACAAACATTAGGAAATTTTTCCATCAACGTTGATCGCTCCTCCACCTCTAGGAGGAAGCTCGATCCCTCCGCCCCTTTAGATCAACCGAGATAGTTCAAAATACTCGAAGCAGATGAACCCAAAATCCTCCTTTGTCTTTGATCTAAAAATTAAGACTTTTACTTAAAAAATTATGTTCAAGTATATGCATTCCATTTGCATATCTGAAATCGCAATTCAAAAAGATTAAATTTTTTTTGTCTTATTGTAAGTTATATTCGGTTTCTTGTTTTCCAGGAAAAATTTGAAGTTGTTTTTGCTTGTATAAATTTTAAAATCTACTTTATACTCAACCAAACATATTTTGTTTGAAGTTCAAAATTAAATATGGTCAGGTAAAAAGAATTTGGAATTTGGTTTTCAAATTTAAACACCATGTATCCAAAAACAGAGAAGAACAACATGTTCAGACAAGCAGACTTATATCACAGCATATACCTTTAAATTTCATACAGAATATCACATAATTATTAACATGCAAGCATCAACTATCACCATAATTCTCACAAGCAACAAGATTACTTAAGTATTAAAATAAAAGAAGTTACTCACCTTTTGTTTTTCAGAAGAATGAACAGAGTTCATTTGGTTGAAGAACTGCAGTTTTGTTTTTCCTGTAATCTTCCTCTAAATCTCTTTTCTTGTTTGTTGAATTGAACTTGAGTGATGATTTTTTTTTTCATTGTAGTTTTTGCTTAAATTGAAGTTTTGTTTCAGTTTTTTTCTTGTTTAGTTTTGAAGATGGACGAAATGAAATGAGGTTGATATATATAAAAGTGAAGTAGATATATAAGGAAAGATGTTGACAGGGTAATGCAATTCCCTTTGTACAGGGTAATATCTTTGTGCTTTAAGTATAGATTTTCTTTCTTTTGCACAATCAAGGACATATATTTTCATTGTTTGTTGGCTGATGGTATCGCGTATGGTGGCTGAGATGTTTGCATTTATAACTTTGGTACTTTATGTTTTTGTTTGCAACCCATGCTTGTATACATTTCATTTGTTTACTTTGTATAAGCATGTACAAGTGTACTTTTGCCTATGCTTTATTTTCTTGTTTTCGGCTGAGATGATGTTAATAGATGCATGTCTTCTAATTTGTTTACTTTATTTACTTTGTACATGTTTGTACTGCTTGTTACTTCTTGTTTTGCTTTCTAAGCATACTTGTCCTTGTTTCAGCTAAGAGATTGTTCTTTTTTATTTATTTTCTTGCTTGCCTATTTTATGTGTTTCATTTGTTATCTTTTATAATTTGATTATTTCTTGTATTTGCTGTTTTATGTTTGGTTTGTTTTTATTTTCTTTGTAGATATTATTTCTTCTTTGTCTTTCTATATCTTCTTTTGTTTTGTTTTCCAATACTTCCATATGTATGTTATGTTTTAACACTAGTACGCTAAGTTGTTACTTATCAACATTTGTCAAGTATGATAAAAATTTGGGTTTAAACCCTTATTTCATTTTTAAAATTTATAAAACATGTTTCTCTATTTTATACTTACATATATTTTTGTCTTCTTTCTTTGACTTATACTTATTATTTTGTAATATAAATAAATTTCTATTTTATATAACATGATATTAGAATTTATCTAACATCTTTACTTTATATTTTATAATTCAAGATATTTACATTGTCATTCATTCATTATCGAGATATTAAATTAAAACAATCTATAAAAGAAACTATCCCTTTATAAACATATATTATTTGAATATGGAAAAACTCAAATCAATTTATCAATTTATTTCACAATTTTTTTTAAATCAAAAATGAATATAATTGTCAATTTAAAATTGGTTAAAAATTCGGGATCGTTACAGACTTCCCCCCTTAAAAGATTTTCGTCCTCGAAATTCGCAGGCATGAAAACAATACAGAGATAGACAGATTCGATCTCCTATAATTCCTCAAACTTAAGATATGAATTCCAAACTCAAGTCGGAATATCTCAAAATATATACCAATTTGTCCCGCTTCGGACTTCGACCAACCCAAGAAATTTCGACAGAATTTCAAAATTTGATTTTAAACAAAATCGTTTTATCGATTCAATTCAAATTATCCTTCATATTCTATTAATCAAATTTTAACTCAATTTAAAATTTCTAATTTCAATTTTCTAATTAATATTCATTAAAGTTTAAATCAAAAAAAATGACAAGAAATCGATGAAGATATGAAATAAGAATTTCCTACAACAATTCATAGGGCCATCATCGCACCGAAACTTCTTCTTGCAACTGCCATGAGGCAATCAAAAAGAAATTGGAATCGAACCAAAGAAATTGATAAGAAAGTTATTTCCACTATTGCAGGGTATTGACCATTTATAGTCGTATTTCCCTGTCCCATATCTCGTCCTCTTCTTGCACTCATACTTGCTATCAGTGGATAGTAAGAGAATTTACTGAGGCATTCAAACGGATATCTTGGGGATATACTCATTCTAGGGATACTTCACCCTATCTCTAATGAGTTACTTAATGTGTTATACTCCTGAGCTAAAGTTCAACCCTTAGCTCTGATACCAAATGTGACGACGCGGATTTTGCCCGCTCGAAAATCGACATCCATACTTTACATCGTACTCGAATGCCGTAGATTCGACCGTTCAAATCCGATTCGCCGGAGCTTATAACAACACTAAGTAAATAACACAGCGGAATAAAAAGAATAATACATTGATATACAGCTTTGATACAATATCTGATACAACAGATGATCCAATAGATATCAATATACATCAGAGATGTGATACAACAAATAGCAGCGGAAAAGAAAATAGATAACATCTAGCAGCGGAACAATATAACTCTAAGATAGTCTTCAAGGAAGAACTCCAGCAGTAGCACAAACTCCCAATAACGATGCACAAAGATAAGCAAGTCTCGTCCACATCCAAAGACTGAAATAGCTCCAGATAACCTACTAAACCTGACTATCTGAAAAACCCAACTCTAGACTGCTCGTGTAGAAAATTTTGAGCATCCAGAGTTTAGGAAAGAAACAATAAACTCCGGATCAGTCATGGGACTGGTGTGAGCAACAAAAACAGTTTATCCTTTAAAACATTCAACAAAAGATTTTCAAAGTCAATTCACAATGCTTTTTAAAAATGAGACTACCATAAGGCCTCCCGCACACACACACAATGCAAACGCAGAATCGGAGGAGATTTCTCCTTATGATAGTCAAAGATGCTTGATACGCATTAAAAGAAACATTTGATATTATTACTAGTGCATAGTGTAGTAAAAATCATTTCGAAAGTAAAGATATAAATCTTAGCCAACATAGACATTTCGAACTATGCCTACTATAGCTATCATCCAAACAGTGGGGCGCCACCATAAGTGAATGATAGGTTCTACAACTAAAACCGTACAAGGTACGTATTTTGAAGAATGGATTTCCAACAAATGGTCGGGCAAAGAAACTTCCCAAACCCCGAAATGAAACGCCTCTGGAAGGACGTCCCCGAGCATCCCAAATGGATCACTGCCAAACAAGGCCGGCTACCCCTTTCCCAGGGAGTAAGAAACCTCAGATATACCACCCCCAGTCCTTTTGGACCTTTATACGAGGCCTCGATTCCAACAACACCACACAGTAATAGATATAGTGTATCCACATGAGTAAGTATATGGGCTCCATACCATGATACTACCCCTTTCCAGAAGGAATGGTCCTACCCTAGGGAAGCGATCCCTGAAACCTTGCCGCCACGATTCCTCTTTCGACCATTTCCGGTTTGTGAGGCGCGACGAAGTCTCGTCCACAAAGCCACGCTTTATACAAAAGTCGTGCTTTGGGTCAACAAATGATCATAGAAATGATCACCAAGATAAACGATCAAACAAATGATCCTATCACAAATGATCAACACAATGGTCATTTCACAGCAACACTCAGCATGTCACATTACCAAATTGGGAATATATTGCTGATAACCATCAACTACATAACCTCTGAGCTCGTACGTCTCAGAGAAGGGTGTTAAGCTAAAAGAATAAATTCTCCGCCACCAACAGAAATATATTTGAAAGAAATCAGCTTTATATCTCAAATTGTAATGTCAGACATAACAATCCATACAAGTCTGTTCCGGGCTCGAACAGAACCGAAGGCACTTCCAATGAAGCCCTTGCAATCCGGGTATTCACAATCCTGATCGGATTTCCCATCACTTAGGGAATCTCTATACCATAGCTACTCGGTGCAGAGATAATCAATAGGTCAACCTATCGTTCTCGCAAATACCCGGTCTTCACCACCGGTCTTCAAATGCTATCCATAACGACGTATCACATATTCGGAATGGGTTATACGACCTAAAGGTCCTTTCCCGGCTAACCCGAATAGTGAGCGCAACATTTAAAACATATGGATCTGGGATTTCAATTAAGTCACAACTTAAAAATCCAAAGCTTTTCTTTCAAATGGTTTAACAATTTACCACTTTCAATCTTTTAAAACAAAAGGATTTATTTCATAAAGTTCACCTTGTTTCTCAAAGATTCATTCCTGGATTTCAAAACAATTCCAATTCAATTGGATTTAATTCATTAAATCTTTAAATTAAGATTTAACTTATATCTTTCAAAGTTCGTTCCCAAATATTCTCTTTCAAAATTCGTTTCCAAATATTCATCTATAACTTGGAAGACTATTTCAGTTTAAACTTGAAATCCTTTTAATACAATTTGAAATTCATTTCTCCTATGAAAGCTTTCTTTTATCATTTAGAAACAACAGTGTTATTTCGGAAAAAACCTTATTTCATTTATACAAGTTATAATCTTTGGGTTAATTCAAATTCTCAAAAGAACAATACTTTAAAAATGGTTTGACTCATATATAACTAGTATAATATCGTTATAATCCCTAGTTCAAATCATAGAATTCAATTTCAAGTATTGAATTCAAATTTAAATCAAAATATTTAAATTTCAAATCTTAATCAAGTTATTCAAAATATATTTCATCTTTGAAATTCCATTTGAAAATCTTTTCACTTTAAACCCACTCCATTTCCAAAACATTTGAATTCAAATATTCAATTTTATAAATCATTTCAAAATCTGTGACTTAATTGATTTCCTCGTGAAATCCATATTTGTGTGTGTATGGTGTGGTCCAGGGGTTTAACACAATAGTGCAACATCATCCAATCATCATAGATCAAACACAGAAATATAGTTGATAAGCGATATAAACTATAACTCTTATCGTCCATTCACATATCCACAGATAATATACAAATGTAAATAAATGAATAAATCATACACAGCATAAATCACAGAACAAAATATCACAGATCAGTTAGGACAATCAATTCAAGGTATTTTATAATATGCAGTCATTCATAAGTAAGGTCAACCATTCAATAATCATTTGGAAGTAAGATTAATTAATGGTTTAATCCTAATTAATTCAATTTATTTCCAATTTAATTAATAACTTATGAATTGGTTAACCAATCCTGATGAATTAATTTTCAAATTCATTTAATATAAATTAATTGATCAATTACTTTAATTAATTAAATTATACTTAATTTATCATATTTATTAATTAATCTTTAATTTATCTCCTTTTGACTAATTAATTTATCTTTAATCATTTTCATTAGTTAACTAACCTTTAAGTATATAAATAAATCTCAAATTTATTACCTTAATTGATTTATCACATTATTTTTGAATTAATTATTGCCCAACCACTTGATTAATCAACTTTTAAACATTAATTTATATTTAATTAAAAATCTTTAGTTGCCTCTCGATTAATTTCAAGTAATTATACTCCAATTACTTTTATTAACAAACATCATCCAATTAATTTCCTCCAATAATTATCCATCAGTTACTTCTCCAGGCAATTATACTTCTAAATATCAAGGAATTAAATCCAAACTAATTAAACTAAATTAATTCAAATTAATCAAATTACTCAATTAATTACAATAAGTCATTAATTCCTTAATTACTTCCCATTAAGTAATTTCATTTAAACTATTACAAAGATTATTATTAAATTAATTAATTCTAAGATAATCTAGTTGATGACATTTATTAACATTTATTTGATTACATTTCTAAATAATTATAAGTTTGATTAACCGTTAAAATTCATTAGTTTAAATAAAAATCTAATTTTACAATTTTAACCAAGTTAAAACTCTTTTAAAAATTAAATTTTATAAAACATTTATCTTTATACAGAAATTTATACTAGAGTTTAAATCAATCATTTAAATTCAAAACATTTTAAATTAATACTTTAACTCCTTTTTAGGTAGTTCAAATAAATAAATTTTTATAAAACATTTTTTTTAATTCAAACTAGGATACAAAAATAAATTTGGATCCATCTTTCAAATTCTAGTTTTAAACATTATATTAAAACTTGGTTTCAATCTTCAAAATCTGTTTAAATTCAAACAGACAAGTTTAATTAAAAATCTGTAACATTTTCAAATGACCCGAGGCAATTAAATTTTGCTTCGAGTCCATCCCCTTCCTGCTTCGAGCAAAACGCAGGAATCACTCGAGATAAACTCGCGTGCAACCCTGTTCAACCCACCTTCTTCCCCACTTCCCAAATTTTCCAGACCTCCAAAACAATTGCACGGTGCACGTGCACAGCCCCTCTGGCCAACTCCGGTCATCGTCGACGTCATCAACAAGTCGACCATCATCCCCCAATCTGACAACGACCATCCAAACTTCCTTACGCACGCGAAATCAAATTTGAGTTGTTCAAACTCAAACCTGGAAACGTGACCAGGTTTCGCCATCATCCTGGAAACACGGCTCGTTCACGAAGCGTCGACCACCAGGAAGCTTCAAACTCCGGCCAACGCCTCTTCTATCTCCCCTCTACCTTCTCGCAAAGCCGCGAGGCACTCGGTCCTCCAGAGAAAAACACGGTGGACCATTTACTAATCACCATCAAAACTAGGGTTCCAGATTTGAAACTACAATTCCCACCTTCACCCTGAAATATACAAACATTAGGAAATTTTTCCATCAACGTTGATCGCTCCTCCACCTCTAGGAGGAAGCTCGATCCCTCTGCCCCTTTAGATCAACCGAGATAGTTCAAAATACTCGAAGAAGATGAACCCAAAATCCTCCTTTGTCTTTGATCTAAAAATTAAGATTTTTACTTAAAAATTATGTTCAAGTATATGCATTCCATTTGCATATCTGAAATCGCAATTTAAAAAGATTAATTTTTTTTGACTTATTGTAAGTTATATTCAGTTTCTTGTTTTCCAGGAAAAATTTGAAGTTGTTTTTGCTTGTATAAATTTTAAAATCTACTTTATACTCAACCAAACATATTTTGTTTGAAGTTCAAAATTAAATATGGTCAGGTAAAAAGAATTTGGAATTTGGTTTTCAAATTTAAACACCATGTATCAAAAAACAGAGAAGAACAACATGTTCAGACGAGTAGACTTATATCACAGCATATACCTTTAAATTTCAAACAGAACATCACATAATTATTAACATGAAAGCATCAACTATCACCATAATTCTCACAAGCAACAAGATTACTTAAGTATTAAAATAAAAGAAGTTACTCACCTTTTGTTTTTCAGAAGAATGAACAGAGTTCATTTGGTTGAAGAACTGCAGTTTTGTTTTTCCTGTAATCTTCCTCTAAATCTCTTTTCTTGTTTGTTGAATTGAACTTGAGTGATGATTTTTTTTTCCATTGTAGTTATTGCTTAAATTGAAGTTTTTTTCAGTTTTTTTCTTGTTTAGTTTTGAAGATGGACGAAATGAAATGAGGTTGATATATATAAAAGTGAAGTTGATATATAAGGAAAGATGTTGACAGGGTAATGCAATTCCCTTTGTACAGGGTAATATCTTTGTGCTTTAAGTATAGATTTTCTTTCTTTTGCACAATCAAGGACAGATATTTTCATTGTTTGTTGGCTGATGGTATCGCGTATGGTGGCTGAGATGTTTGCATTTATAACTTTGGTACTTTATGTTTTTGTTTGCAACCCATGCTTGTATACATTTCATTTGTTTACTTTGTATAAGCATGTACAAGTGTACTTTTGCCTATGCTTTATTTTCTTGTTTTCGGCTGAGATGATGTTAATAGATGCATGTCTTCTAATTTGTTTACTTTATTTACTTTGTACATGTTCGTACTGCTTGTTACTTCTTGTTTTGCTTTCTAAGCATACTTGTCCTTGTTTCAGCTAAGAGATTGTTCTTTTTTATTTATTTTCTTGCTTGCCTATTTTATGTGTTTCATTTGTTATCTTTTATAATTTGATTATTTCTTGTATTTGCTGTTTTATGTTTGGTTTGTTTTTATTTTCTTTGTAGATATTATTTCTTCTTTGTCTTTCTATATCTTCTTTTGTTTTGTTTTCCAATACTTCCATATGTATGTTATGTTTTAACACTAGTACGCTAAGTTGTTACTTATCAACATTTGTCAAGTATGATAAAAATTTGGGTTTAAACCCTTATTTCATTTTTAAAATTTATAAAACATGTTTCTCTATTTTATACTTACATATATTTTTGTCTTCTTTCTTTGACTTATACTTATTATTTTGTAATATAAATAAATTTCTATTTTATATAACATGATATTAGAATTTATCTAACATCTTTACTTTATATTTTATAATTCAAGATATTTACATTGTCATTCATTCATTATCGAGATATTAAATTAAAACAATTTATAAAAGAAACTATCCCTTTATAAACATATATTATTTGAATATGGAAAAACTCAAATCAATTTATCAATTTATTTCACAATTTTTTTTTAAATCAAAAATGAATATAATTGTCAATTTGAAATTGGTTAAAAATTCGGGATCGTTACAGACTTCCCCCCTTAAAATAATTTCGTCCTCGAAATTCGCAGGCACGAAAACAATACAGAGATAGACAGATTCGATCTCCTACAATTCCTCAAACTTAAGATATGAATTCCAAACTCAAGTCGGAATATCTCAAAATATATACCAATTTGTCCCTCTTCGGACTTTGACCAACCCAAGAAATTTCAGCAGAATTTCAAAATTTGATTTTAAACAAAATCGTTTTATCGATTCAATTCAAATTATCCTTCATATTCTATTAATCAAATTTTAACTCAATTTAAAATTTCTAATTTCAATTTTCTATTTTATATTCATTAAAGTTTAAATCAAAAAAAATGACAAGAAATCGATGAAGATATGAAATAAGAATTTCCTACAACAATTCATAGGGCCATCATCGCACCGAAACTTCTTCTTGCAACTGCCACGAGGCAATCAAAAAGAAATTGGAATCGAATCAAAGAAATTGATAAGAAAGTTATTTCCACTATTGCAGGGTATTGACCATTTATAGTCGTATTTCCCTGTCCCATATCTCGTCCTCTTCTTGCACTCATACTTGCTATCAGTGGATAGTAAGAGAATTTACTGAGGCATTCAAACGGATATCTTACGGATATACTCGTTCTAGGGATACTTCACCCTATCTCTAATGAGTTACTTAATGTGTTATACTCCTGAGCTAAAGTTCAACCCTTAGCTCTGATACCAAATGTGACGACGCGGATTTTGCCCGCTCGAAAATCGACATCCATACTTTACATCGTACTCGAATGCCGTAGATTCGACCGTTCAAATCCGATTCGCCGGAGCTTATAACAACACTAAGTAAATAACACAGCGGAATAAAAAGAATAATACATTGATATACAGCTTTGATACAATATCTGATACAACAGATGATCCAATAGATATCAATATACATCAGAGATGTGATACAACAAATAGCAGCGGAAAAGAAAATAGATAACATCTAGCAGCGGAACAATATAACTCTAAGATAGTCTTCAAGGAAGAACTCCAGCAGTAGCACGAACTCCCAATAACGATGCACAAAGATAAGCAAGTCTCGTCCACATCCAAAGACTGAACTAGCTCCAGATAACCTACTAAACCTAACTATCTGAAAAACCCAACTCTAGACTGCTCGTGTAGAAAATTTTGAGCATCCAGAGTTTAGGAAAGAAACAATAAACTCCGGATCAGTCATGGGACTGGTGTGAGCAACAAAAACAGTTTATCCTTTAAAACATTCAACAAAAGATTTTCAAAGTCAATTCGCAATGCTTTTTAAAAATGAGACTACCATAAGGCCTCCCGCACACGCACACAATGCAAACGCAGAATCAGAGGAGATTTCTCCTTATGATAGTCAAAGATGCTTGATACGCATTAAAAGAAACATTTGATATTATTACTAGTGCATAGTGTAGTAAAAATCATTTCGAAAGTAAAGATATAAATCTTAGCCAACATAGACATTTCGAACTATGCCTACTATAGCTACCATCCAAATAGTGGGGCGCCACCATAAGTGAATGATAGGTTCTACAACTAAAACCGTACAAGGTACGTATTTTGAAGAATGGATTTCCAACAAATGGTCGGGCAAAGGAACTTCCCAATCCCCGAAATGAAACGCCTCTGGAAGGACGTCCCCGAGCATCCCAAATGGATCTCTGCCAAACAAGGCCGGCTACCCCTTTCCCAGGGAGTAAGAAACCTCAGATATACCACCCCCGGTCCTTTTGGACGTTTATACGAGGCCTCGATTCCAACAACACCACACAGTAATAGATATAGTGTATCCACGTGAGTAAGTATCTGGGCTCCATACCATGATACTACCCCTTTCCAGAAGGAATGGTCCTACCCTAGGGAAGCGATCCCTGAAACCTTGCCGCCACGATTCCTGTTTCGACCATTTCCGGTTTGTGAGGCTCGACGAAGTCTCGTCCACAAAGCCACGCTTTATACAAAAGTCGTGCTTTGGGTCAACAAATGATCATAGAAATGATCACCAAGATAAACGATCAAACAAATGATCCTATCACAAATGATCAACACAATGATCATTTCACAGCAACATTCAGCATGTCACATTACCAAATTGGGAATATATTGCTGATAACCATCAACTACATAACCTCTGAGCTCGTATATCTCAGAGAAGGGTGTTAAGCTAAAAGAATGAATTCTCCGCCACCAACAGAAATATATTTGAAAGAAATCAGCTTTATATCTCAAATTGTAATGTCAGACATAACAATCCATACAAGTCTGTTCCGGGCTCGAACAGAACTGAAGGCACTTCCAATGAATCCCTTGCAATCCGGGTATTCACAATCCTGATCGGATTTCCCATCACTTAGGGAATCTCTATACCGTAGCTACTCGGTGCAGAGACAATCAATAGGTCATCCTATCGTTCTTGCAAATACCCGGTCTTCACCACCAGTCTTCAAATGCTATCCATAACGACGTATCACATATTCGGAATGGGTTATACGACCCAAAGGTCCTTTCCCGGCTAACCCGAATAGTGAGCGCAACATTTAAAACATATGGATCTGGGATTTCAATTAAGTCACAACTTAAAAATCCAAAGCTTTTCTTTCAAATGGTTTAACAATTTACCACTTTCAATCTTTTAAAACAAAAGGATTTATTTCATAAAGTTCACCTTGTTTCTCAAAGATTCATTCCTGGATTTCAAAACAGTTCCAATTCAATTGGATTTAATTCATTAAATCTTTAAATTAAGATTTAACTTATATCTTTCAAAGTTCGTTCCCAAATATTCTCTTTCAAAATTCGTTTCCAAATATTCATCTATAACTTGGAAGACTATTTCAGTTTAAACTTGAAATCCTTTTAACACAATTTGAAATTCATTTCTCCTATAAAAGCTTTATTTTATCATTTAGAAACAACAGTGTTATTTTGGAAAAAACCTTATTTCATTTATACAAGTTATAATCTTTGGGTTAATTCAAATTCTCAAAAGAACAATACTTTAAAAATGGTTTGACTCATATATAACTAGTATAATATCGTTATAATCCCTAGTTCAAATCATAGAATTCAATTTCAAGTATTGAATTCAAACTTAAATCAAAATATTTAAATTTCAAATCTTAATCAAGTTATTCAAAATATATTTCATCTTTGAAATTCCATTTCAAAAGCTTTTCACTTTAAACCCACTCCATTTCCAAAACATTTGAATTCAAATATTCAATTTTATAAATCATTTCAAAATCTGTGACTTAATTGATTTCCTCGTGAAATCCATATTTGTGTGTGTATGGTGTGGTCCAGGGGTTTAACACAATAGTTCAACATCATCCAATCATCATAGATCAAGCACAGAAATATAGTTGATAAGCGATATAAACTATAACGCTTATCGTCCATTCACATATCCACAGATGATATACAAATGTAAATAAATGAATAAATCATACACAACATAAATCACAGAACAAAATATCACAGATCAGTTAGGACAATCAATTCAAGGTATTTTATACTATACAGTCATTCATAATTAAGGTCAACCATTCAATAATCATTTGGAAGTAGGATTAATTAATGGTTTAATCCTAATTAATTCAATTTATTTCCAATTTAATTAATAACTTATGAATTAGTTATCCAATCCTGATGAATTAATTTTCAAATTCATTTAATATAAATTAATTGATCAATTACCTTAATTAATTAAATTATACTAAATTTATCATATTTATTAATTAATCTTTAATTTATCTCCTTTTGACTAATTAATTTATCTTTAATCATTTTCATTAGTTAACTAACCTTTAATCATTTTCATTTTCTTCTTTTTTCTTCTTTTTTTAATGGCAGAGCACCCTTCTCCTCGTCCCATTCCAGGCCACCCATCCCACATCATTCCTCTACCCGCTGCAGGCCATTCAACCCCTAACCTTGTGTCGTCCTTACCTGAACCTGAACCCCCTCCAATGCATCAGTCTACCTCTTTGGTTGTGCCTACTGATGCTCCCTCCCTTTCCTCTGATACTTCCAAGTTAGCACAGTCTTCCACCCATCCCGTTACCTCTAGTCAACAGACATGGACTTCTCTTTTCAAGAATAAACCACGTAATGCGGGGAAGTACATACCTGTTAACTTTATTAATCAGTTTGATGGTGATGCTCTTGTTCTACCTGATGTTGTTCAGGAAGCAGGGCAAAGCATATGGTGTGATTATTTAGTTGGGTTCTTCCTTGATAAACCCCTGTCGTTTACTGCGGTAGTTCAACATCTCAAACGTGTGTGGCGATTGAAAGGAAATATAAAAGTCAAGTCTGATGGTGTTGTCTTCCTATTCCTGTTTTCTAATGAGGATGATCGGAGCAAGATCATCAAGGATGATCCGATAATAATGAAGAATAAATTGTTTATTATTAAACAATGGGACCCCACGGTAAGTAACGTGTGTGGATCGGTCACTTCGGTGCCAGTATGGATACATATCTACAACATCCCACTAGCAGCATGGTCCCCTCTTGGTATCAACTGGCTTGTAGGAAGAATTGGAAGTGTAAAATGTCTAGATGAAAGTACGGAGAAAATGGAAAGGCTAACCTACGCAAAAGCATTGGTGGAAGTGACACCTATCTCTGACCTTGTGGACAACTTCCAAGTACTGTGCAAGGATGGAACAAGGCAAACTGTATTTGTGGAATATCAGTGGAGACCACTTGCTTGTACTTCTTGTAAGGTATTTGGGCACGACATTTCAAGTTGCAAGAATAGTGTTATGATAGATGAAAATCTGAATAGTAAAAAGAATACCATACCAAAACAAGTACCAGAAAAAGACACAGCAGAGAAAGAACAAAATGTTAAAAATGCCAAAAATAATTCTGTCAGGATATGGAAGAAAGTTGAACATGGAAACAAAAGGAAAAATGAGTCAATTAAGATAAAGGAGAATACTGGGTTAGGTAATACAAGGAATGGAAGTGACAATAAAACAAGAAAAGAAGGAAGTGCAACACTGAATACAGAAGGAAATATGGAAGAGCAAGTTGAAGAAGGAGAGGTTGTTGAGGTGATGGGAATGAAGTTAGGAAATAAATTCCAAGTTTTGCAAGAAGTAAGTGATGTAAATGAAGATCAGTGTGAGGAAGGAGGAAGTGAAAAAGAAGATGAACGGTTTATTAGAACTACTGTTATTGCCTGCAAGGAAGTTATAGAGGCTAATGAGAGAATGCATGCTGTGAACAACATGAACAATGTTAAACACTGTGATGTTGCTGAGTTAGATGCAAACTATCATCTAGCAGATAGGTATGGCAAGCTTGTTCAGGAGCTGGTAGTAAGTGGAAGGACAAAACGAAAGGAAGTGAGAAAAGGAAAACAAAAAGAAAAGGAGGTACCTGATTCAATAGGAAATGCAAACATTATTGATAACAATGTCATAGTGGATGGTATATCTGTGCCTTCATTAATATACTGCAACGAGGAAAATAAAACCTCTCATGAAAATGCTTCTTGTTCCCATAGTCAGATTCTACCTCATGAGCAAAATATTGCTACACATGCACACAATATCAGTATGCATGCTACTGTTGAATCCACACCCCCATGCAACCTACCCAAAACCCTTTACTCACACATCATACCACCACCTGGTTATCTAAAACAACATGATCTTCCTCAGCAAGACCATCTCAACACTCCAATCCCAAATAATATTAACCTTTGCAATGTCAGGAAAAAAAAGGAGAAATCTTTGACTGACTTTGATAAAGGTTGCTATGTTGAATATGGAGAAACCTTACCTGATAAAGAAAAAACTCCTAACTCAGGCCTTCGTAGGTCTACGCGATTACAAAATCCATTACCTTAATATCCCATGTTACAAAATTTTGGATTCTGGAATATTCGAGGAGCACATTTGGAAATCAAACTTGTGCAAGCAAAACACTTAATTTCTGAGAATAATTTAGGCATATTTGGCATTCTTGAGACCAAACTTAACAAAGTTCTTACCCTCAAAGCTGCAAACTTTATCAACCCACTATGGAGCTATCATCATAATTTAGATGAGGCACCATATGGAAGAATTTTGGTGCTGTCTGATCCCAACTTATACTCCCTAACCCCAATATTATCCCATAAGCAATTCATCCATTTTCAAGCTTTACACCATTCAACCTCTACATCCTTTTACCTGACCTTCATCTATGGAGATAACCACCCTACTGCAAGGCAGGAAATGCTTGAGTATTTACCACATCTTAGGCAGGAAACTCACCCTTGGTTTGTCATGGGTGACTTTAACTGCATGCTGTCCGCTGACGACCGCTGTGGTGGCAAACCACTTTCAATCTCTGACATTGCCCCTCTCAACCTTGCCATAACTACCTCAAATTTACATGAAGCAGCGTTTGTTGGACCAAAATATACGTGGAATAACAAAAGTCGCTCTGGTGTGAGGACCATGAGTAGATTGGACTTGACTTTTCAAAACACTAAAGCCTTAACGCAATTCCCCAACTCCCTAAATCATATTCTTCCCCCACTTCTATCAGATCATTCTCCTGTTTTCTTAGCTCCTCAGTGTGATGCCATTAAAAGAAACTCAAGTTTTAAATTTTTTAATACCTGGATAAATGATCCAGAATTTATGCCATTAGTTATTAAAGTTTGGAAATGTCCTCAAAGTGGTAACAAAATGACTATATTGCAGTGCAAACTAAAGGCCACCAAGGAAGCTTTAAAGAAATGGGCCAAGAACAAGTATGGTGATGGTAACAAGTACTCTTCTGTCTTGCAGAGAGAGCTATCAACAATCCAGCTGAGGATGCTTGAAGATCCAGGTAATATTATCTTTTCAGAACAGGAACATGAGTTAACGAAGCGTTTATCTGATGCCCTAACTGCTGAGCTAAGTATGAAGAAACAAAAGTTGAGGAAAGAGTGGGATCTGCATGGGGATAGGAACACTGAGTTGTTTCACACCTCCCTTAAAATTAAAAATGCCAAAAGAAACATCTACCAAATTCAGTGTGATGATGGTTCCATATTAAATAATCCCCATGACATTGACAAGGCATTCCTCAAGCATTACACTGACCTTTTTTCCCCCAATGAAACAGTGACGCCAGTTATAAATGAGCTCTTGAATACCCCTATGCCAGTTTTGACTGCTGATGATACGATGCTGTTATCCTCAGCGGTGACAAATGAAGAGATATATAATGCTATGTTTGGAATGAAGAGAGATTCTTGTGGTGGCCCTGATGGCTTTAATGCTGTCTTTTTTACAAAATGTTGGGATATTGTTGCTGATGACCTGTTAGCTGCAGTGCATAATTTCTTTTCTCATAATAAATTGCCATTACCTATCAATGCTACCAATCTGTGTTTAGTGCCCAAAGTTAAACATGCTGCAACTTTACATTCCTTTCGCCCAATTGCTTGTTGTAACATAATATACAAATGCATATCTAAAGTCATTGCTTCAAGGCTCAGGCTTGTGCTTCCATCTGTTATATCTGACAATCAATCTGCTTTTTTGAACAATAGATGTATCCTCGACAATGTGTTGGTCACTCACGAACTTCTAAATGGGTATGGTCGTAGCCAGGTATCTCCTAGAGCTATGATGAAGCTTGACATCAGAAGAGCTTATGACACTGTGTGTTGGGAAGCTTTAACTGGTATTATGAGTTTAATGGGGTTTCCTTGCCATTTTGTTAGTTGGATATATACGTGTATATCCACTGTATCTTACTCCCTATGTTATAATGGGGGCAATGTTGGTTATTTCAGAAGTAAAAGGGGAATCAGGCAGGGGGATCCAATGTCCTCCTATCTGTTTATTATTGTCATGGAATTTTTTACTCAACTTATAAACAAGCAAGTCAGACTGAATAAATTTGAGTTACATCCCAAATGCAGGAATCCTAACATTACTTCGCTGCTCTTTGCTGATGATGTGATTCTTTTCATGAAGCCAACTGTCTCCACTATAAACTGTTTCAAAGACATTCTAACCTCCTTTGAGAATTGCACTGGTCTTCAGGTCAACAGCAGTAAGTTTTACCTCCTGGTGGCTGGTCTAAATGAGATTGATAAGCGGACCATTTTTCATGATTATCAGCTTCCCAACCTTCCTGATGGTACCATACACTTGGGCATTCCATTGTCATCGAGGAAAATTGGGACCAGTGCGTGCTTACCACTCTTTGAAAGAATTACTGAGGCCATGAACAGGTGGGCAAGCAACAAGATATCTCAGGCTGGTAGATCAACTATCATTAAATCAATTATACAGGCCATGACAGTGTATTGGAGCAGATGCTTTTTGCTGCCATCTTCTCTACTGCAGAAAATTAGGAAAGCTATGAATCACTTTCTTTGGACTGGAAATATGTACTCAACCAAACTTATTCCTATTGCTTTTGCCAAAGTGGAAAAACCACTTAAACTTGGTGGGTTGGGGTTTAAGTGTATGCCTATTTGGAATCAAGCTGCCTTTTCTAAGCACTTTGATAATCTGATTAATGACAGGCCTAACATTTGGGTTAAGTGGGCGAGGAAACATCACCTTGGAAATAAACATTTTTGGCTTATGGATCCATCTCCTCTGTGTGGCTGGGTGTGGAGAGCCATCCTAAATCTAAGAAGCATTCTACTTCCCCATGTCCAGCTGATCATTTCCCCTGACTGTGATGCAAGGTTCTGGTTTGATCCTTGGGTGAGAAGAGGTGTGATATTGTATGACATGCTTACTTATGATCAGGTTATTCAAACTGGCATCCCTATTAATGCAAGTGCTAATGATTACTGTGTTGATGGTGTCATTATGTTGCCTTACACCTCCAACCCTAACATCAATCAACTATGGGAGTCTGTGAAAGCCTACAAGTTACCATCTGTTGGTAGTGGTTATGTATGGGCAGCAAAACATGAAAGGCATTCAATTGCTTGCATTTACAAAGCACTAATTGGAGAAACAGGTAACTCTGAATTTAGATGGCATTCAAGAGTGTGGAATAGCTTTACGTCTCATAGCCTCAATTTCTCTTTGTGGAAGACTCTCAGAAATGCTTTGATGACAAAGGTGAAATTATGTAGTAGAGGGTTTACAGTGGACTTGAGGTGTGTTTTCTGCAATATTGTTGCTGAAGATACTGACCACCTGTTTTTTGGCTGTGGTTTTACATCAAAAATTTGGAAAGCTTGTCTCAATAGTGCTGGCTACAATGATACCATACTGCATGGTGATGCTGAGTGGAATAGGTTGTTCAGGAAGACTAGGTGGATGACTTCTACAACCTTGTGGCATTTGTTAATATTGAAGGTTTATGTGAATGCAATTTGGGCAGAGAGAAATGCAAGGGAATTTGATAACAATAGGAAGTCTGCTACTGCCTTAATCAGTGTTATTACAGCTAAGGTTAGGGAGAAGGCTTCACATCAATCTGCGTATGATACTATGGATTAAGGGGTTGGTGTATGTACTTGTGTTCTTGCTTGTTTGTCTTGTGTTTTTCTTTCAATTCTAAGTTGTATCTCTGTGTTTGTTGGAGCAGTTTGGCCTGCTCTGTTTTGTTTACTGTTTGTGTGTTTAATAAAGATGGTTAGGGTCCATTCAACCCTCCTTGCCGTTCAAAAAAAAAACTATATAAATAAATCTCAAATTTATTACCTTAATTGATTTATCACATTATTCTTGAATTAATTATTGCTCAACCACTTGATTAATCAACCTTTAAACATTAATTTATATTTAATTAAAAATCCTTAGTTGCCTCTCGATTAATTTCAAGTAATTATACTCCAATTACTTTTATTAACAAACATCATCCAATTAATTTCCTCCAATAATTATCCATGAATTACTTCTCCAGGCAATTATACTTCCAAATATCAAGTGATTAAATCCAAACTAATTAAACTAAATTAATTCAAATTAATCAAATTACTCAATTAATTACAATAAGTCATTAATTCCTTAATTACTTCCCATTAAGTAATTTCATTTAAACTATTACAAAGATTATTATTAAATTAATTAATTGTAAGATAATCTAGTTGATGACATTTATTAACATTTATTTGATTACATTTCTAAATAATTATAAGTTTGATTAACCGTTAAAATTCATTAGTTTAAACAAAAATCTAATTTTACAATTTTAACCAAGTTAAAACTCTTTTAAAAATTAAATTTTATAAAACATTTATCATTATACAGAAATTTATACTAGAGTTTAAACCAATCATTTAAATTTAAAACATTTTAAATTAATACTTTAACTCCTTTTTAAAGTAGTTCAAATAATTAAATTTTTATAAAACATTTATTTTTAAATTCAAACTAGGATACAAAAATAAATTTGGATCCATCTTTCAAATTCTAGTTTTAAACATTATATTAAAACTTGGTTTCAATCTTCAAAATCTGTTTAAATTCAAATAGACAAGTTTAATTAAAAACCTTTAACATTTTCAAATGACCCGAGGCAATTAAATTTTGCTTCGAGTCCATCCCCTTCCTGCTTCGAGCAAAATGCAGGAATCACTCGAGATAAACTCGCGTGCAACCCTGTTCCACCCAGCTTCTTCCCCACTTCCCAAATTTTCCAGACCTCCAAAACAATTGCACGGTGCACGTGCACAGCCCCTCTGGCCAACTCCGGTCATCGTCGACGTCATCAACAAGTCGACCATCATCCCCCAATCTGACAACGACCATCCAAACTTCCTTACGCACGTGAAATCAAATTTGAGTTGTTCAAACTCAAACCTGGAAACGTGACCAGGTTTCGCCATCATCCTGGAAACACGGCTCGTTCACGAAGCGTCGACCACCAGGAAGCTTCAAACTCCGGCCAACGCCTCTTCTATCTCCCCTCTACCTTCTCGCAAAGCCGCGAGGCACTCGGTCCTCCAGAGAAAAACGCGGTGGACCATTTACTAATCACCATCAAAACTAGGGTTCCAGATTTGAAACTACAATTGCCACCTTCACCCTGAAATATACAAACATCAGGAAATTTTTCCATCAACGTTGATCGCTCCTCAACCTCTAGGAGGAAGCTCGATCCCTCCGCCCCTTTAGATCAACCGAGATAGTTCAAAATACTCGAAGCAGATGAACCCAAAATCCTCCTTTGTCTTTGATCTAAAAATTAAGATTTTTACTTAAAAAATTATGTTCAAGTATATGCATTCCACTTGCATATCTGAAATCGCAATTTAAAAAGATTAATTTTTTTTGACTTATTGTAAGTTATATTCAGTTTCTTGTTTTCCAGGAAAAATTTGAAGTTGTTTTTGCTTGTATAAATTTTAAAATCTACTTTATACTCAACCAAACATATTTTGTTTGAAGTTCAAAATTAAATATGGTCAGGTAAAAAGAATTTGGAATTTGGTTTTCAAATTTAAACACCATGTATCCAAAAACAGAGAAGAACAACATGTTCAGACGAGTAGACTTATATCACAGCATATACCTTTAAATTTCATATAGAATATCACATAATTATTAACATGCAAGCATCAACTATCACCATAATTCTCACAAGCAACAAGATTACTTAAGTATTAAAATAAAAGAAGTTACTCACCTTTTGTTTTTCAGAAGAATGAACAGAGTTCATTTGGTTGAAGAACTGCAGTTTTGTTTTTCCTGTAATCTTCCTCTAAATCTCTTTTCTTGTTTGTTGAATTGAACTTGAGTGATGATTTTTTTTTTCATTGTAGTTTTTGCTTAAATTGAAGTTTTGTTTCAGTTTTTTTCTTGTTTAGTTTTAAAGATGGAAGAAATGAAATGAGGTTGATATATATAAAAGTGAAGTTGATATATAAGGAAAGATGTTGACAGGGTAATGCAATTCCCTTTGTACAGGGTAATATCTTTGTGCTTTAAGTATAGATTTTCTTTCTTTTGCACAATCAAGGACATATATTTTCATTGTTTGTTGGCTGATGGTATCGCGTATGGTGGCTGAGATGTTTGCATTTATAACTTTGGTACTTTATGTTTTTGTTTGCAACCCATGCTTGTATACATTTCATTTGTTAACTTTGTATAAGCATGTATAAGTGTACTTTTGCCTATGCTTTATTTTCTTGTTTTCGGCTGAGATGATGTTAATAGATGCATGTCTTCTAATTTGTTTACTTTATTTACTTTGTACATATTTGTACTGCTTGTTACTTCTTGTTTTGCTTTCTAAGCATACTTGTCCTTGTTTCAGCTAAGAGATTGTTCTTTTTTATTTATTTTCTTGCTTGCCTATTTTATGTGTTTCATTGTTATCTTTTATAATTTGATTATTTCTTGTATTTGCTGTTTTATGTTTGGTTTGTTTTTATTTTCTTTGTAGATATTATTTCTTCTTTGTCTTTCTATATCTTCTTTTGTTTTGTTTTCCTATACTTCCATATGTATGTTATGTTTTAACACTAGTACGCTAAGTTGTTACTTATCAACATTTGTCAAGTATGATAAAAATTTGGGTTTAAACCCTTATTTCATTTTTAAAATTTATAAAACATGTTTCTCTATTTTATACTTACATATATTTTTGTTTTCTTTCTTTGAGTTATACTTATTATTTTTTAATATAAATAAATTTCTATTTTATATAACATGATATTAGAATTTATCTAACATCTTTACTTTATATTTTATAATTCAAGATATTTACATTGTCATTCATTCATTATCGAGATATTAAATTAAAACAATTTATAAAAGAAACTATCCCTTTATAAACATATATTATTTGAATATGGAAAAACTCAAATCAATTTATCAATTAATTCCACAATTTTTTTTAAATCAAAAATGAATATAATTGTCAATTTAAAATTGATTAAAATTCGGGATCGTTACATTCTTTCTTATCGATGATGCGTCCTTTTATGGAAGAAGGGCAGATCGTCACAAAGACCAAATGCTTTAAATACAACAAACTTAGCTATAAGAAAAAGGATGGACCAAAGTTGAGACAAACTAAGGTTTTTTGCTTTGGAAGGACCAACAATTAGACCATCTGTTGAGAAAAACGAGAGTGGTGTGGTGCTTTAAAGTATGACGTTGATTTGCAATATTCTAGTTAGAGTTCTTTTTTGTACTGGAGCTACGCACTCTTTCATTTCAAAAGATTTGGTTGATGAGTTTGGGTTAAATACAACTTATTTAGTTATATCTTTGTGTATGGTTAATCCAATCTATGGGTATATCACTCTTGGATTAAGGTGCATTGATGTAGAGTTTTTTTTGTGGTCCTCTATTTTTTTACAACCCATTTGTGTTTTATTTGATTTGTTATAGGGTAGTTGTGGGTATAGATTGAGTGATACATAATGGAACTAGTACCATGCCCATAGATGTACCACTTTAAGACAGCTACAGGAGGTGAAAGAATTAGAGCAGCGTTATCCATGATGGAGGAAAGGCATAGAGCTTCCTTGTGTGCATTAGTGACTAAGGAAGGTTTTATTAATGAAATAGTGGTAGTTTAAGGATTTTCAAATGTGTTTGAACCAGTTACGAGATTACCACGTAGAAGAGTGATTGAATTCCGAATGGACTTGATATCGAGGGCACAACTTATTAGTAGGCCACCCAATAGAATGCAACTCAAGAAGATTGAGGAACTAAAGAAGCAACTAATGGAATTGGGGCATAAAAGTTTAATAAAACTATGCAGCTCACCATAGGGAGAATATGTGTTATTTGTAAGGAAGTCAAACAGATCACTTCAAATGTGTATTGATTATCAAGAGCTAATTGAGTTAATAGGAAAGAATCATTATCCATTGCCTAGAACAGCCAGCCTATTTGACTAATTGAGTGGAGCTAGAATATTTTCACAGTTAGATTTAACAATGGAACTCCACCAACTAAGGGTAGATAGTGTTCCATTGATCGCATTTGGAACTAGATACGATTCACACAATGATTAATTATGCCCTTTGGATTGACCAATATCCATGCATTCTTTTTGGATCTTATAAGGCGAATCCTTCAATATTAGTTGGATAGACTTGCGCTCGTCTTTATCAAAGATATTTTGGTATACACTAAGAATGAGGAGGATCATGAAGTTCATCTTTGATTGATATTGCATACCCTGAGATAGCACTTGTTAAAGGTTAAGTTTTCAAATGTCATTTCTGGGAACATGAAGATAAGTTTCTTGGTCATGTTTCAAAGAATGGATTAGCAGTTGACCCATCAAAAGACAGAAACTACTAGTGACTGGAAGAGACTAGATATGGTAATGGAGATGAGAAATTTCTTGGGATTGGCTGGCTATTTTTGCATATTTATTAAGGATTTCTCATAGATAGCATTGCCTTTGACTATGTTAACCGGAAAGAGTGAGAAGTTTGAGTGAAATGATAGGGGTAAAGGGTCATTTTAAGAGTTTAAGAAGTTATTGACAAATGCTCCTATATTGATTATGCCTAAAGGGAACCAAGATTTAGAAATTTACACTGATGCTTATGGAACTAAATTGAGAGCGTTATTGGTGAAAGGGAGAAGAGTAATAGTTTATGCATCTTTATTGAGACCGCATGAAGTTTGCTATTTGACTTGTGACTTAGAGTTGGTAGCGATGATCTTTGCATTAAATACTTGGAGACATCATTTGTTGGGATAAGGTTCAAATTGTATATGGACTATAAGTCTCTTAAGTTTATATTCTCTCGAATGGAGTTAAATACGAGGAAACTGAGATGGTTCGAATTCTTGGTGGCATATGATTTTAACATGGAATATTACATTAAGAAAGGGAAATAAGGTTATTGATGGCTCGAATAGAAAGTAGTAGAATAAGGTGTTAGCCAGATAATGGAATGGAAGTCCTTAGTGGTGTTAGCTTCTTGTAGGTACGCTTTAGGATGAATGTTGGATCAAGTCGAGAGTCGAGACCATTAATAAGTTTAGAAGTTCACCCATGACTTATAGATAGAATCACTACAAGGCAAAGGGACGAACCACTATAAGATAAGAGGATTAGGTGATTAGAGATGTGTGTGGATTTTCAAAAATTAAATAGGTTTGAGATCCAATTTAAAGGATGACTTAGGAAGAAAGGAAGATCACGTGTCCTAAATATGGGAAATCATTATAAAGAAGTCTTGGAGGAAAGCCATCAGTCTAAATTTACAATTCAGCTATAGAAAAAAGTTGTACTGTGACATGAAGCAAATGTTCTTTTGGGAAGAATGAAGAGGAACATTGGGGAATATAAAAGAAAATATTTCTCGTGCCAACAGTTGAAGGTTGAGCACCAGAAGCTAAATGGATTACTACAATCCTTGGAAGTACCAACTTCAAAGTGGAAATCAGTGTCTATGAATTTTGTAGATGGACAACCAAGGTCAAAAGCAGGGATGATATTAATGGGCAATAGTCGATGGACTGACTAAAAGCACCCATTTTATATCGGTAAAGGAGAGGAGAATGGTAGCTAATTTAGCAAAGCTATATGTAAAAAAATTTGTGAGACTCTATGGGATTCCAAGAGACATTGTTAGTTATAGAGATCAATTGTTTACCGGTGATTTTTGTAGAGTTTAGCATAGTACTTTTCTCATAGAGTTGAACTTGAGCATGGATTACCACACGGAGACAGATAGTCAACCGAAAGGGTATACCCAATGCTAGATAATTTGTTGAGAGCATATGTCTAGCATTTTAGAGGGTCTTGGGAAGACCATTTTCTTTTGATAGATTTTGCCTAAGTAATAATTACTAATTGAGTGTTATGATGACACCATTTGAGGGGTTGTACAAGAGACTATCTAAGTAACATATTTGTTGGTTAGACATGAGATGTAGACTCATAATAGAACCAGATTTGGTAAGAGATGCCGCTAAGAAAATAGATTTGATTCGCACCAGAATGAATGTTGCATAGTCGAGGAAAAAGAATTATGCCAACAAGAGGTGAAGGGAACTGCAGTTCATGGTACGCCATCATGTGTTTGTCAAAGTTTCACCAATGCTAGGTGTTATGCACTTTTGGAAAGCGGTGGAGTCGGTTGCTAGATATGTGGGTCCATTTCCCATGATAACGAGGAACGGTAAACTCACATATTGAGTCAAGTTACCTTGTATTTTGGTAGGGGTGCATAAATTTTCATATTTCACATTTGAAGAACATGTGCATGATTCTAGTGTAGGCAATTAAATATTTATCTATAGAACCAGATTTGACATATCTTTGACGATCGAAAGAACAGTAGGTCATGATATAAAGGAGTAAAAGAATAAAGTTATTAGACTTGTTTGTATCCAGTTGAGTGACGATAAGGTTGATTGTGCCTAGAAGGTAGAGGAGAAGATTAGGAATATTGTAACGACCCGAAATTTTCGATCCCGAAAATTCCACATGGTTAGGAAAGAAGAAAAGAGATAGAAGAAGAATCAGAAACAAAACACAAATTCTCACATTCGCAGTGGATCAAAATATAATATCAAATAATATCATTTATACAAAGAAAACTATATCAGTAAATTTACATTTAATACATCAGAGTTTTCAATATTTACACAAACACTGGACAGTTAATATCACATATCCCAGACAATCTACAATATATACACAGCCGAATATTCTCCATACGTTCCTGCCATCCAGCTCGCCTTTTGAGTTCCAGAATGTCCTTAATTGAAAATCTGTAATACTCGGTCTGACCCGAGCATTACATCAAAGTAACACCCGGGTCAGGATGGAAAACAATGTGAGTAAACCCATACAATTTGAAATACTAAGTTACAAAGCATAAAAAAAATCCAGGGTAACTCATATCCCCATTACAAGTACAGAACTTATTATATTCAAAGCTCATTTCACAAATAATCTCTAAGTATCCTTACTCATTTTCAAAGGTCCGGTTAAAAAAAATTCCATTCCAGCCCATTTATTTCACATATCAAATCTTATAAAGAATCATAGTAGATTATAAATCGAAGTGGTTTCAGATATTTACTAATACCCGACCCGGTCTCTTCGAACCCTAACCAAATCTATTCAAGTGAATATAATTTAATTTTAAATTACAGGATGTCACATAAACACAGCAATACATCATCGATAGATAACCACATTATTACTGTCCATCAAATCATATCATCTCACAAAACATTTCATATCAGAGATATCAACCAATTTAAAGCATTTAACATCATTCCATCATTCATAAGTAAAATTAAATCCTTCCCAATTAATTACTAACTTTAATCACTTATATTACTTTTGCTTAACATTAATTAATTACAAAACCATTAATTAATCATCTTTTATTTATCCATCTTAATTAATCACCCTTCATTAATCGTCCTTTAATTATATTAAGTAATTAACCCTTGACTAATTACCCAAATTAATCAACCTTCACCCATTCATTTTAGTTACATTTACCTTTAATTAATTACTCAAATTAATTATTCTATAACCACTTACATTAGTTAATTATCCTTTAATTAATCATACTCATTAATGAACTAATCCTTTAATTAATTTTCATAATTAATCCTTACTTAACTAATTACACTAAGTAATTAATCCTCGATTACTTTCATTAAGTAATTACTATTAAATAAATCACATTTTCTCATTTATTACTCTCCTTAATTAATGATATTAAGTAATTTTTCTTTAATTACTTTTATTAGTTAACTTTATTAATTACATTGATTAATTAATCTTAATCGATCATTAATTATTCACACTTATTAATTATCCTATAATTAATTAACCTTTAATTGCTTACATTAATTAATCTTTAATTAATTAATTAATCTTAATCACCCAAACTTTAATTAATTAAAAGATAATTTATTCATCTTAATTAACTTCTTATTTTAGAAATCTCACTGAATAAACTTGAATTAAATTATCATTAATCTAAAATTTAACTTAATCCTTAAGTTAAATTAATGATTTAACACATTAAATCTTCTTAATTAAATCACATTATTAATTTAGTTTTAAACAACTTTAAGAATCAACTTAATTAACATTTAAATAGAATGCCTTTATTTAAAATAATGATTTAAGTGAATTAATAGAAGACTTAATTATGTTATCTTAAACTCTTGAAACATAAACATTATACCTGAGAAAATCCAAGGATTACTCCAATGAATACCCGAATTTCTCATTCCTCTCCCGAGCTTCATCTTCTTTCTTTTTAAAAAAAAACTGTTATACGAAAATCTGGATCAACACATTCTCGAGTGACTCGAAGACCCATCCGAGCAAACCAGTTGAAACCCCGCAAATCACTTCGCGCAAAACTCTTCCAGATCCCGCTTCTTCTTCTTTCTGTTCTTTCTTTATTTCACCTGCACGTAAAGACACAGTGCACACCCTCCTCCGGCCGTTCAACCTGCCGCCGACCCATCCCGTTGATCATCCTCGTCACCCATGCTACTTCCAGTCACTCGGAATCACCGATCTACCCCTCGAGAAAAATTCGAGCTATACCCAAAAACAACTGGAACAATCCCTGTTCTATTTCCACCTCGCTCCGACACCTCAAGCCACCATGCATCATCAGACTTCGCCGAAATGAGCGCCACTAACCCTTCCTTCTTCTCCATCTGGTCTACACCTCCCACTCCTTCCCATGTCGCCGCGGTTTTCTCAAGACCGGCCACACCCACATCGGTCTCTGAAACCTAATCCAGCTCCTCTCGACCACCACGGCTCACTAAAATTTCTCCGAATAATTTTCCTATGCGCCTAGACCCACGAACAAGCTTCACCCATGACCTCAAGTCACACCTCCTCGTCGATCGCCAGAATTTGGCAAAAATACGAATTCCAATTTATCTCAAATATCTCAACAATTAACTATTTAAAAATCATGATTTTCTTTTTAAAACTCATGTTTTCCAGAGATGATTCAAAATTTATACTTAAATCAATAAAATTTAACATTTGATTTTATCATATTATTAAAATTTCTACTGTATTTTCCCAGATACAAGCATATTTTCAAACTTAAATATTTATACATATTTTTATCACTTAGATCTTGTTAAAACTAAACAATTTTGTTTGGAATCCAAAACTTATAGTGAATGGATAAAAAGATATGAAATCTTTAAACCAAATTTACACTCTGTAACATGAAAAGAGATACACACAGATGAATTACTCATGCACCCAGGTTTCAATCATTAATATAGTTGTATTCAGGTTAAAAACAAACATCACAAGTTCACTTCAACATTTATCACATGCATCAAATCCAAAGGTGTCTTATGTTCAGTTTACCCACCTGTGTTCGAAGACAGGGTACAAACATTTGAAATTTGAAAATTGATCTTGCATTTTAAAACCGGAGCTTAGATTACTTTGGTTTGCATTGATCTTGAATCTTCTTGCTTGACCTAAACTTGATTGTTAAGAGCTGAAACTTGGTTTGATTCTAGGTCGTTACCAGATTTTGATTGATTTTTTTTTAAAAAATTCTTTGATATTGATCCAGCTCGGATTTTGATTTGTTCACTGTTTTGTATTTATAAATTAGTAGATTTGTTTCTTAAATGAGGAAAATGAGGTGATGAAGTAGGAAGATATGTATATATCAATTATTATTTTTGAAAATAAAAATACAAAATGACACTTGTATTATTTGCTAGCCAATTTACCTACAAATGTTAATACAAAATCTAATTATTCTACACTTGTCATTTTATAAATTAATCACCTTCCACTTGTAATTAAAAAGATTTTCATACGTAAACACTTGTAATTTGCAAATTTAATTAACCTTTTAAATGTTAAATAAAAGCTTTTATATTTATGTACTAATTAATAAATACTTTCCTAAATATATATAAGTAAAATTCTTTTAAAGAAAATAAAATAAAAACCAATTATATTCAAAATAAAATCATATATAATATATCTTTAACCCAAAATATATATAAGGTATACTTCTTTTTCAAATTTTCAAATTTAAATTCAAATTCAAATCCAATTTTAAAATCCAATTTAAAATCAATTCAACAATACATATATATTTTAAACAAACCCAAATTCGATTTGTAATTAATAATTCTACTTAAAAATTTATTTTTCTATATTTAAAAACAACCCATTATCATTATTGTTTGAAAATAACCATTTTTTTCAGTTTAAAATAATTTATAAAGGGAATTATACATTTAATTTTGCTTGAAATTTCTGGGATATCACATTCCTCCCCTCTTTGAATCTTTTCGTCCCCGAAAAGGAACGAAGCCAGAATTTACTAAAATGCTTGTAATCAGTAAATTTTTAATTGATATAATTTTATTTTTTTTAAAACACTTTTAAAATCCATATAATATTATAAAATAGTTTTATAAAAATACACTTTTTTTTATAAATCGATGTCTCAACAAGTCCATCCACGTTCTCGCAGAAATTCGGTTATACGTTGATCAGGCGTAGGACTGAAAATCTATGAGTATTTGGTAAACCCGTTTCAACACCCAGTGAAAATACTTAGAAAAATAATTTTATTGAAAATATAGAAAAAAAATTGAAATCGGGGAAATATCTTTAGTGAGAATGCTCTGGAAATCATCACCCCCATCCATGGTCGCCGTCACATCCTGGGTTACGTTGCCATCGCAGCAAAAGTCCATGTAACTATAGGCACTCCACGCCCCTCGATTACGCCATGGAACCTACAACAGATCGCAGTTACATTCCAGGGTTACGTTGCCATCGCAGAAAAAGTCCATATAACTGTAGGCATCAGCGCCCTCGATTTTCGCTGCCAAAATGAAACTTCTCCACTCCCACATAGGTCGCAATCTACCGATGTAAAATCAAATGCAGACTATTGGCTCCCAGCGGCACACACGACTTTCACTATGTTACCATAGGTCATAGTCTACCGATATAAAATCAAACGTAGAGTGTTGGCTCTTAGCGGCACACACGACTTTCGCTATGGTCTACAGTAGATCGCAGTGACATCGAGTTACACCGTCGTCACTGCGTAACTGAAATGCCGCTATAGGCATCAGCGCCCTCGACTTCCGCTACACACTACACATAATCCTCAGGAACTAGTTTTGTCCGGACACCTCACAGGATCAACTTTAGAACCTCTCTTAGGGTTCAAGGCAGTACCACCCTGTGGCACTCTTGAGAAGTTCATTTCAAGGGAGCGCCTTTTTCTCCAGAGCCATTTTCAAAACACTTTATACTATACACATATAGTATTTTCCATTCATACACCTAGTATGAATCCCATATAAATCTCCTTTCTCAAAATCGATTATCCCAAAATCGATAATTCTCAAGCTAGGCTTTCCAAATCCAACATTGATTTTACCCAAAAATCAAAAGCCTTTCCAAATCCAAAGGTTCCAAAAACTTTTCCAAAATCATCCTTATGAAATCCTTTATATATATATACATAGATATATATATATAATTTTGAAAAAAAAAATCTTTGGATCACTTCAAACTTGTATAAATTTCCTTTTATACTTCAAATAATTTTCAAAAATCCTTTTCTTCCGACAATAGATTCAACAAGGGGAGATTTATCTTGTATAACAAAGATATATAACTTTGTTTATTCCAAATCAAATATTCAAATTTGATTACTCTATAAAGTCATTTACCAGTTTACTTACTTCCATAAAGTAAATTTCTACCATAGAAATATGCAATTTCTATTTTATTTCACCATATATTTCACAAAATATATTTTCACTTCAAAAACCATTTCACATTTCTTATCCACAAATTTTCAGTATCAATTTCATTCAAATCCGTACGATTTACGCATATCATCCGTATGCTATACCAATCTGATCGCTCACTTGATCACACAATTCCACTTTCGAACAAGTATCGTCCACCCGACTTCCTAGTGCGGACTCGGATCTGGTTTCATGATCAGAAACTGTCATTCTCCTTGCATAGCCATAACTATGATAGAGAATATACAGAACCAATCAACAATCCATATCCAGGTTTGCCGTTGAAAATCGAGTGAAAAATCCCAACTCAGATCGATATAACTATCTCGAAATTCTATGCTCGAATCTAGATCAAATCACTATGCGAATAGAATAATATACGTACATCCTACGTATTTATCTCCATTGATTATTAGCTAAATCAGTTTCTCCTATCTATCCACATTTACTTAGGCTCTTATTTACTTATTCACCATTGCCTCAATCCTCATTGGGATTATCACTTCAATTCTTATCTCAATTGGAAATAATCATAAACAGTTAGAACTCTGTCCACCTTAAATTTAGAAAATAGCCTGAAAAATTAAAAATAGACAAGTAGTTGAAAAATAATTATTAGTTTATAAAATAGCTGTAAAATAGTTAAGTAATTGTAAAATAGTTGGAAAATAGTCGAATAGTTATAGAATTTGTTTTAAATAATTGCAAAATAGTTGTAAAATAGCAATTAGTTATAAATAGTTGAAAAATTATTAAATAGTTTCAAAAATAATTGTAAAACAAGTATAAGTTAGTTTTAGGTTTTAAAAAGAAAGGTTGTATAGTAAATAGTTTGGAAAATAGATTTATATTAAAACACTTTATTTTGAAAATAGTCCAGAGTCAAACTGTTCAATTCCCAACCTCCATTTCCAATCAATTCAAATTAAATTTCCGCTTCCATTTAAATTGACTCAATAACTTCAATTTCCATTGAAATTGATTTAATCCAAATTCAAGTTGAATTAACCTCAATTTCTTTCCAAATTCAAATCAAATTCCATTTGAATTTTAAACCTATTCAACTCTAATCACTATTCCAAATTATTCAAATCAATTTGGATTAATTTCAAATTAAACCGGCTTCAACTTCAAATCATTTCAATTCTAGTTTAAATTACTCCCAATTCTCATTTGAATTTGAACTCATTCATCTTCAGTTTCATTTCAAAACAATCCAATTCCTACATCTTCAATCACAATTCCAATTAATTCAAATCAAATTCAATTTGGACTAATTCAATTCAAATTTTAAATTTAAATCATCCTGAATTATGTAAATTCGAGTTAAATTTTTAAATGTTGATTTAATCCTTTAAATCAAATCAACTTATATCTTTAAACCATTTAATTCTGAATTCAAGTTCCATTTTTAACTTATTCCAAAGTTCAAATAATAATTCAAATCCTTTTTGAACAACTAAATCTTTGGAATTCAATTTATCACCAAAATTCAATTTTAAAACAAAACCTTTGAAGTTTTATCTTACACATTCAAATCCTAAGTCCAAAATGATTCCATTTTATCTTAATAATGGATATATTACCATACTCCTTCCTTTGTTCATTTAAACAAATCCGATTTCAGATTATTAATAACAACAGGATGGTATCATTTAAATTATTTTAAAACATCCATCCATTTCCAATTTCTAGATCTCAAACCCATTTTGAGATCACACAAACTCCCAATTCAAATTAACCATTTAACTTCCCAAGTTAAATCCCAATTTCATCTTGAAATTTACAAATCAGGTTGCTTGTTAAATTATTTAACTTTCCCAAGTTAAATTCTATTTACTTAATCTAGCCTACCTTACCCAGTTTGAATTCCCATTTCCAATTTTAAACTTCACATTAATAATCTTCCCACTTATAAGTTCGAAAACTTATCACTTTAGGTATCACAGTCCAAGTAAAATTCAGAACTCAAACTTAGAGTTTATTTCAAATCACCTTTGATATTATGCATATCCCTCATTTATACATATTTATTTCCTTTACACACCAAGTTATCCTTAAATTTTAAACCACCTTTGGTTTTTAATTTAAAACAAATTCCTTTGAATTTTCAAACAACTCCTGTTTGAAACATGACCCTTCATTCAAATACACTAAATAATATTACTTATTATTTCTTTATCACTTTGAAATAATTTTCAAATTTCTGGACCTAGATTTAAAACTTCACAATTCAGATCATCTTCAATTTCAATTTATAAGTCATACTCATCAAAATGTTTTACTTCCCTAAAACATTTCATTTTTCTTACTCATTAATACACATTTTATTATTAAACACAACAATCATTTATGATAATAACCAAAATTATCATATCTGGAAATTAATTCATTATTATCTTATTCTGAAACTCTTTCCCAAATTCAAGATTTTAATTTCAGTTTGAATCCATTTTAATCTTATGTTTATTTAATTCCAATTTGGTCGTGTTTCCATTACCACTTAATTTAATCCCAATAATTTAACAACCAATTACCTTAATATTTATTAGAAAGAAATATTGCATTATATATCAAAATATATTCTTATATAAAATCATTTAAAATCTTTATATAAGAAAATAACAAGTACGCTCTCATACACACACACACACACACACTCAACTCATCCTAGGGTACCATTGACCCTATCCTTAATAAGTAATCCCACCAGAGCTAAGGTTCTCGCTTAACCTTCAACGCTGACACCAAATGTAACGACCCGAAATTTTCGATCCCGAAAATTCCAGATAGTTAGGAAAGAAGAAAAGAGATAGAAGAAGAATTAGAAACAAAACACAAATTCTCACTTTCGCAAGGGATCAAAATATAATATCAAATAATATCGTTTATACAAAGAAAACTATATCAGTAAATTTACATTTAATACATCAAAGTTTTCAGTATTTACACAATTACTGGACAGTTAATATCACATATCCCAAACAATCTACAATATATACACCGTCGAATATTCTCTATACGTTCCTGCCATCCAACTCGCCTTCTGAGTTCTAGAATGTCCTCACCTGAAAATCTATAATACTCGGTCTGACCCAAGCATTACATCAAAGTAACACCTGGGTCAGGCTGGAAACTAGTGTGAGTAAACCCATACAATTTGAAATACTAAGTTACAAAGCATAACAGAAATCCAAGGTAACTCATATCCCCATTACGAGTTCAGAACTTATTATATTCAAAGCTCATTTCACAAATAATCTCTAAGTATCCTTACTCATTTTCAAAGGTCCAGTTTACTCAAAAAAATTCCATTCCAGCCCATTTATTTCACATATCAAATCTTATAAAGAATCATAGTAGATTATAAATCAAAGTAGTTTCAGGTATTTACTAATACCCGACCCAGGTCTCTTCGAACCCAATGTCATCTTAACCAAAGCTATTCAAGTGAATATAATTTAATTTTAAATTACAGGATGTCACATAAACACAGCAATACATCATCGATAGATAACCACATTATTACTATCCATCAAATCATATCATCTCACAAAACATTTCATATCAGAGTTATCAACCAATTTAAAGCATTTAACATCATTCCATCATTCATAAGTAAGATTAAATCCTTCCCAATTAATTACTAACTTTAATCACTTAGATTACTTTTACTTAACATTAATTAATTACAAAACCATTAATTAATCATCTTTTATTTATCCTCTTAATTAATCACCCTTCATTAATCGTCCTTTAATTATATTAAGTAATTAACCCTTGACTAATTACCCAAATTAATCAACCTTCACCCATTCATTTTAGTTACATTTACCTTTAATTAATTACTCAAATTAATTATTCTATAACCACTTACATTAGTTAATTATCCTTTAATTAATCATACTCATTAATGAACTAATCCCTTAATTAATTTTCATAATTAATCCTTACTTAACTAATTACACTAAGTAATTAATCCTCAATTACTTTCATTAAGTAATTACTATTAAATAAATCACATTTTATCATTAATTACTCTCCTTAATTAATGATATTAAGTAATTTTTCTTTAATTACTTTTTTCAGTTAACTTTATTAAATACATTGATTAATTAATCTTAATCAACCATTAATTATTCACACTTATTAATTATCCTATATTTAATTAACCTTTAATTGCTTACATTAATTAATATTTAATTAATCAATTAATCTTAATCACCTAAACTTTAATTAATTAAAAGATAAGTTATTCATCTTAATTAACTTCTTATTTTAAAAATCTTACTGAATAAACTTGAATTAAATTATCATTAATCTAAAATTTAACTTAATCCTTAAGTTAATTAATGATTTAACACATTAAATCTTCTTAATAAATCACATTATTAATTTAGTTTTAAACAACTTTAAGAATCAACTTAATTAACATTTAAATAAAACGCCTTTATTTAAAATAATGATTTAAGTGAATTAATAGAAGACTTAATTATGTTATCTTAAATTCTTGAAACTTAAAGGTTATACCCGAGAAAATCCAAGGATTACTCCAACAAATACCCGAGTTTCTCATTGCTCTCCCAAGCTTCCTCTTCTTTCTTTTTTAAAAAACTATTATACGAAAATCTGGGTCAACACATTCTCGAGAGACTCGAAGACCCATCCGAGCAAACCAGTTGAAACCCCGCGAATCACTTCGTGCAAAACTCTTCCAGATCCTACTTCTTCTTCTTCTTCCTGTTCTTTCTTTATTTCACCTTCACGTAAAGACACAGTGCACGTGCACACACTCTTCCGGCCGTTCGACCTGCCGTCGACCCATCCCGTTGGTCATCCTCATCACCCATGCTACTTCCAGTCACTCAGAATCACCGATCTACCCCTCGAGCAAAATTCGAGCTATACCCAAAAACCACTGGAACAAACCCTGTTCCATTTCCACCTCGCTCCGACACCTCAAGCCACCGTGCATCGTCAGACTTCGCCGTAATGAGCACCACTATCCCTTCCTTCTTCTCCCTCTGGTCCGCACCTCCCACTCCTTCCCACGTCGCCGCGGTTTTCTCAAGACCGACCACACCCACATCGGGCTCTGAAACCCTACTCCGGCTCCTCTCGACCACCACGACTCACTTAAATTTCTTCGAATAATTTTCCTATGCGCCTAGACCCACGAACAAGCTTCTGCCATGACCTCGAGTCACACCTCCTCGTCGATCGCCAGAATTTGGCAAAAATACGAATTCCAATTTACCCCAAATATCTCAACAATTAACTATCTAAAAATCATGATTTTCTTTTTAAAAATCATGTTTTCCAGAGATGATTCAAAATGTATACTTAAATCAATAAAATATAACATTTGATTTTATCATATTATTAAAATTTCTATTGTATTTCCCCAGATACAAGCATATTTTCAAACTTAAATATTTATACATATTTTTAGCACTTAGATCTTGTTAAAACTAAACTATTTTGTTTGGAATCCAAAATTTATAGTGAATGGATAAAAAGATATGAAACCTTTAAACCAAATTTACACTCTGTAACATGAACAGAGATACACACAGATGAATCACTCATGCACCCAGGTTTCAATCATTAATATAGTTGTACTCAGATTAAAAACAAACATGCATACATATTTCAAAACATACATCACAAGTTCACTTCAACATTTATCACATGCATCAAATCCAAAGGTGTTTTATGTTCAGTTTACTCACCTGTGTTTGAAGACAGGGACCATACATTTGAAATTTGAAATCTGATCTTGCATTTTAAAACTGAAGCTTTGATTACTTTGGTTTGCATTGATCTTGAATCTTCTCGCTTGACCTAAACTTGATTGTTAAGAGCTGATACTTGGTTTGATTCCAGGTTGTTACCAGATTTTGATTTTGACTGATTTTTTTAAATTTCTTTGATCTTGATCCAGCTCAGATTTTGATTTGTTCACCGGTTTGTATTTACAAATTAGTAGATTTGTTTCTTAAATGAAGAAAATGAGGTGATGAAGTAGGAAGATATGTATATATAACTTTTATTTATTTATTATTTTTGAAAATAAAAAGACAAAATGACACTTGTATTATTTGCTAGCCAATTTACTTACAAATGTTAATACAAAATCTAATTATTTTACACTTTTCATTTTATAAATTAATCACTTCCACATGAAATTAAATATATTTTTATATGTAAACACTTGTAATTTGCAAATTTAATTAACCTTTTAAATGTTAAATAAAAGCTTTTATATTTATGTACTAATTAATAAATACTTTCCTAAATATATATAAATAAAATTCTTTTAAAGAAAATAAAATAAAAACCAATTATATTCAAAATAAAATCATATATAATATATCTTTAACCCAAAATATATATAAGATATACTTCTTTTTCAAATTTAAATTCAAATCCAATTTTAAAATCCAATTTAAATTCAATTCAACAATACAATACATATATATTTTAAACAAACCCAAATTCAATTTTTAATCAATAATTCTATTTAAAAATTTATTTATCTATATTTAAAAGCAACCCATTAGCATTATTGTTTGAAAATAACAATTTTTATCAATTTTAAATAATTTATAAAGGGAATTATTACATTTAATTTTGCTTGAAATTTCCGGGATATCACAAATATCTATCCCAAATCATTTCCATATTCAATATTTATAGCAACGTGCTTTGTTTGTATATTCTCTAAACTAGTAGTGGAACTAGCTTGTCTTATGTTTATGATACGATTATGTATTAGTAGTTGCTCTAATGCATGATGATTAATGATTTATGATTTTATATTAGCATGCTACTAGCGTTATTGATGCACTTTTGTGTACACTTCATGTTGATGACCAAGGGTCATTACTATACCTTATTTGAATTTTAAAGACGAAATTCATGTAAGGAGGGAAAGACTGTATCATCCTCTATTTTGAAGTGCCATAATGCGGGATTAAATTAATAACAAAGGTTATTAAATAGTAGTTAAACTGATTTAATAAAAGAATAAACCAAGGGAGAGTTTGATTAATTTAGTATTAGACAAAAAGATTGAATGAGTGAACCAAGGGTTTATTATACTTAAACTCTATGTCAGTAAAAGAATTAAAATCGGAATGTTATAATGAAGGAGACTAAGGTACTACTAAGATTATATAATAAGGGATTTTATCCCAAGTCCAGATTATTAACCTTTATAGCCCAATCATTTGTTATTCTCTTCATTCACATTCATTTATATAAGAACAAATTAAAACAAGAGCTATGTTGCCATCATCAAATGTAAAAGGAAAGGGAAACCCAAAATAAGATTCAATCTTTCGTTTTAAGGAGATAAAGATATTTTTAATCAAGCTTTCATTTTAAAGAGATAAAGAGTTTTTTAATCAAGTTTTCAACTTAATGAGTTATACTTACCCTATTTGATATTCAAATCTATTTAAATTTGGATTTCATATGTTTTTGCTATTTTAAATGATGATAATCCTGTTTTGATGATAATAGACACTACAAGAAAACCGATTTTTTGTAGCGCCCAAAAACCGCCACTAATTATTTTTAGTGGCGTTTCGATAATCGTTACGAAAAAACATGCCACTAAAAATCCTCGAGTATTAGCTGCACTTTTTTAAACGCTACCATTTTTTTTTTGATAGCGTTTTTATAACGCCATAGAATTCCTTTTTTGTAGCGCCTATTTGCCGCCACCGAAAAGGTTTTCTCCTCCATGATACTTTTTTATGGCGTTATCTAAATTTTTTGTAGCGCCTGTTTAACGCCACCGAAAGGGTTTTCTCCTCCACGTTATCTTTTCATGGCGTTATATACATTTTTATAGCGCTTAATAAACGCCATCATAAGTGTGCTTGAGTTTTTAATCACTATTTTGTAGCGCTTAATAAACGCTAGCATAAGTGTACTTGAGTTTTTAATCACTCTTTTGTAGCGACATTTTAACGCTACCAAAATAAATAATATCCAGTAGCGTTTGTTTCCCTCCACCTGCTACTCCAGATTTACCATTGATCTAGCATGCAATTATATAATAACAGTATACGCAAGTACATACACTTTTGAACACAATATATTAAACAACTACAAAATACGTATACACATTGAAGATCCACAAGATACATAGATATTCATACATCCACATACATAGTCGTCGACAAAAAGCTACCCGTACACATACACAACCAAACTACCATAAGTGTTATAACCAAACTACCATAAGTGTCATAACCGTACATATACATCTGAAATAACCAAAGTACCGAGAAAAACCTGAACCACGATAAAAACCTGAACTACCTGTCATTGCAGATGTCTTCAAAACCTGAACTACCTGTAAACAAAGAACAGAACAAAAGAGTGAGAAAACAAAACCTAAACTTAAAACTGCATCACCAACGTTCCACCACAATCCATACATAACTCCTCACCATCAATTATACTAAAGTAATATCTGAATAAATATACAGACATCTGTATTTTAAAAATATAAATCACTAAAACTTGCATAGATAAATAGGGATGTACCTACGCATAAAAGAAATGAAATCAATTCTACAAAATGGACAAGATATGATATAGTAAGAGTATTGTAACAGTGTAACGGTCAATTAAACAAGTCTAAAACACCAAAAAGCACAACAATACACCCCATGCACGTGAGATACACAACAACAAAACTAAAACTCAAATATATGAAGACAACACACAAACACACACAACATCCATTCAATATAAACACAACAGTTCTTACAATACATAACACTATATATATAGACACACAGACACAAATGCACTCACACATAAACATATAGAATTTGAATGCACACACACAACACAATGCAGAACACACATTGCTTAATCATGGTTACATGGCCTTAAATGATAGTTAACCGCTTAAGACAAGGTTTATATATATAAAAAATTAATTAGTGAATAATATGGCACATCCAACACTTCTAGTTATAACTAGGAATTTACTTGCTATAAGTTTCTCGCTACTTTATGCTAATGTACCGTAATAAAATTATTCGTGCTAGATACTGTGTTAAAATTATCATCTGTTTACTCAGTAGTATGATATTGAGTAAACAGATGATAATTTTAACACAATCACACTCACACACACACAGTTGGGTAAGCACACATCCTCATAAACACACTAGCGCATACATACAAAATCGCGCACGCACCTACAGGTTACACACATACAAATTAATCAACACACACGCTCATATGTACACACAAAAACACAGATCGTACGTAAGAACACATATACTCCAGGCAACACACACCTATATGCACACCAATACAAAACACTAAAACACACACACACTCTCTTCATGCACATAGAAATTCAAGGCAGTAGCAACACATATACCTAGCAGGCTAGCATGCACACACTCTCAAAGACCATAGTACTTGGGAAAACACAAAACAAAAGCAGCTTGCCATAGGTTTGTGAGTGGTAACACTCACCTGTAAATCACGTTCCACTCTGTCTCCTTCCACTGTTTTTCTTATCTTAGATTACGCACGCGACACAGGGCCCAAAAACCTAGTAATGCGATAGATGGACTTGTGCCAGAAAAGCCTAAGAGTGTCTTAATGAACATGCTCGAATATCAGAATTTATAATAATTTCTTGGATTTTATTTTTAATTTAGAAAATGACAATAATAGGTTTTAATTAATTCCAGAAGAAGAATGAGTGAATCCTGTTAAAGTGAATATGCGTGAGATATTTTATATGATAGAGAAAGTTCTTAAGTAGATATGATATTGCATCACTAACATTCCACCACAATCCATACATAACTCCTCGCCAATCAAAATCATTCAATCACAATTCGAATATAACACCCCTACTTATGTACTTTTATCAGTTTATCAAAAATTTATCTGCACTTTAGCTGCTAGCATTCCTAATGTATATATAAAAAAAATTATATACCTTTCATTTTGACTTAATAATGATTTTTTCCATTGGCCAAGCTATGGGAACGCCAAAGCAATCATCCATGCACGCCAGACCCGATGTTGGTCTCCATATCTCTGCATCTGGAACTATCAACAGTTCAATCCAAACTTTTACAGCATTACGTCCCAGTGGACGACAATGGACCATCGTTATCGGATCAGTTGATGCAATACTTCCTTCCGCCACTACGTCTGCTCCACCCAAATCGATCAACTGGCATTTGGCATCCTTTTTCATGGTTGCAATTGGCTGAAAGAAAAGAGATTATTATGCACAATGTATACATGCACATTAAATAAACTTTCATACACAGTTAACTTCTTCAAATTTGAAAATTAATACTTACATTTTGCGATTTATTCATGACCATATGTGCGGATTTCATGGGAGAATTCACAACATTTTCAGTATCATCACGACTCTCATCTAGTTTTTCTTGATCAGCTTCTACTTTTGATCTTGGCCATGCTATGTTCATACCAACTGCATCTCCAATGCACGACATATCAGATGTGGGTCGCCACAAATAAGCATCTTTATTTACTACCTTGTTCACCCAAATCACAACAGCAGACGGACCGAGTGGAATACCATTAACAGTATATTTTGGATCAGTGGCATGGATTCTTCCTTCGGCAATTACACCTTCACCCTCAGTCCAACCGCAAATCTTGCAAGTGTCTTCGATGATGCTGGTACTCTAAAAATGAGAAGTGAAATTCAAGACTTTAGTATGCTATACAAAAACAACGAATATGTGTTAAATTTTTATTCAGATGGGGGGTGTGCTCGCTGCATTTTAGACATCAATAAGCTCGCAGCATATTACACTAATATACTTAACGTGAAAAAAATTACCGTACTGGCTGCACTACAGTTCAACCATGTTCGCAGCGGGACCTTGATGCAAACTGATGGCCAAGCAACTACCTTATTCTTAGTGTCTGCTAAGACTGCCATTTCAGGTGTAGGCCTCCATAAATAAGTATCTGCTTTATCCACTGAATCTATAACAACGCTCCCGGCATTTGGTCCCAGACGAATGCCATTGACAACGTCATCTGGGTCCATGGACAACAGCCTCCCATGGGCAACAACTCCAGAGGTTCCATCCCAATTCAACAGCAAACATACTTCGTCGTCGCTCTACAATTAATCAACCGAAAATTAAATCAATTACTGGATTAAAAAATTAAAATATAAATTTCATTTATTGAGTAATATAAATATTATTTTTACCGAATCAGGTGAGTTCCTTCTCGAACTTTCTTTACCCTGCAGCGAAGCACGAATATAAATTAATATTTTACGAATATAAATTAATTTCCAAAAATTTACCTTCTGGTCCATCAGAGTCTGTATCATTCCCTTCAATTCTGCTATTTCCTCTCGACACCGAGACACTTGTTTATCTTTGGACTGGGCCAAAGCTAGCTTGGTTAAAGTGCAACCCCTACCCAATGCCCTTAACCGTCCCGGTTTATCTTGTCCCAGTACATGTACAAGAGCATCTTTTCCAATATCAGTCTGTGACGAGCCGGATTGGGATAGGCTACCGTATTTTTTGATCTCCTCCTATATAAATAAATACACATAGATAATGTACAATGGTAAAAATATCATAGTTTGAAAAAAAATATACCAATAAAATTAAAAACAATTTTACAATAATATTCCTAGCTTCCATGTTCACTGGTTCACCAGTTTTTTTAATGTGAGATCTAATCCACACATCAGCTCTACTTATGGACGATGGATCTACACTTTCTTTTTTCTAAAAATAGAATAACATTAAATTAATAAACTGACAGATATAAAATAATGTTAAATAATGCTATAGTTAATTAACTTACCATGTCTTCGGTCTTTCTAGCCATTCCCCTATGACCGGTTGTATGCGGAATTTGTGTGTACCTAAGGGCTGAATATTTCTCACTTTTTTGCTGAAAATGTTGAAAGATGCTAGAATTTAACAACCAAAATCATAAAAAAAAGAACTATCTAATATTTATAATGCAGGGTAAATATGTATAGTGAGGATTGCAATTTATTTGAAAATCAATTCATCATGGTCATATACTTATTTGGTATTATTAATGCTGGATAACTCAGTGACATATACAGCATTCCATATCTACTAATAATATTTATAGATTGAACTAACTTGCAAAGTGTTTTTTTACTTCATTTAAAATGTTCCTGTGCTTGTCATAATGCATTTGTATTTTGTACTGTCATAGGTTCCTGCAGCTAATACCTAAATAGGAACCCTCAGCATCCACCAACACTTGGGCTTCACTTCTAAAGAAATTTATCGGTTGCTAACTATGTACATGGATTTGCAGAAACATGCCAGACGAGTTCAGTAGGAATGATTTACCTTAAACTCTGGACTTGTTTTCGCCTTCACAAACTTCCTCCAATCGGTTATGTTTTTATGTTCGTAGGTTTCATTTTAAGTCTTTCCTCATCGTTCTCCGCTTTTTGCAAATTTCGAACCAATTTGCTTTTTGACGATCTCCAAAGTACTCCCATTTGTTGAAATATAGCTTTTCTTTGCCATTCCTCTTCCAATTTAAATCTAATCTGCAACAATACATCAAAACATGATATTAGTAAAATTTATTTAATTTAAATACGACAGATTTAATTAAATCTGAAAGGTTTTCTGAAGTTATTAGAGGGCAATTTCAATTTATAATTGGCAAGAACTATTTTTCAATTTATCCATAAGTTATTATATGGCAATTTCAATTTATAATTGGCAAGACCATGCAATATTAGAAGCCATTTTCAAAACATATTAGAGTCAGAATGTTAAATAATAGATGCCTGCTTCATACCAGAACCGACTGCCACAAAACTTCTTTTAAGTCATCACTAATATTCCTCCAATCATCAATGGTGTATGGAACCTGCTCCCGCACAAGCGGTCCAAGAAAAGAGGATAAATATACCGACCCTTGCCCTACAAGTATACCTAGATCATTGAACTCAACTTCAATTCGATCCTGACTGCATGACGGGAGTCTTTTTTCTTTTGCTGGACCTCTACCGCCTCTTTTCCGAGATGTACTTCCGATTTCAGCTTCACTTTGTTTCCCAATTTCCAGCTCGGCATAAGCAGTTTGTTCAGGACGGGTTTCATTTTCTGAGTGGAGTCCTTCATTTGGGTCAGAGGGGATATCATCTAGTAGTTGTTCGTCTTCTTCATTGTGAACAGTGGCTTGCTTCTTAGCATTGTCTGGTTGTTCTTCTATTTCATTTATACTAGCTGGAACTTTACGTTTTCGCTTTGACTGTTTGTTCTTACCTTTGACTGCTTGTTCTTCAGCCTTTCTCTGCAAGCGGGTACGTACAGATGTTGTAGACATATTTTTCTGCAAGTGACAGAAAACACAGTATAAACCAATAAGCACATGTAAACAATAAGCAGCGATAAATATTAACAAACAACACTTAAATATCATCAACATGTAGCTGAAAAGAGATGTGGCAGTTTGCAAACCAAACAAGAAGCCTAAAAGCCTTGAGATGATGAACAGATTTGTTATTTTATGAGAAAATGTACATGTAATGCAAATAGAATTGATAAGAACACTAGTCATTATCAAGCAATATATGCAAACAGAACTGATAAGAACATATAATGCTTTGTCTCTGGAAGTATACAAAGATCAAAACACAAAGAACAAAAATTGAATGGTACATGCATTTGCAATGGATTAGAAAATTAAATGGTACAATCACTAAAGAAAATCAATACAAGTTCAATGAAATTTCCAAATAGCCGGATTTAATATATAAGTTCAACCATCACTAAAGCAAATGAACAACTATGCTCAAGTAGAACATATAATCTACTCAATTATGCCCTCGCAATCCTCTCTAACATAGCAAACATCTTCATCATCCGCTTCAGTTATTTCATCTTCCACCACTTGAATATCTTCCTCGATGCAATCGTGCTCCTCTATATCATTAAAACTTCTTGATGGTGCTTTCATTACAACGTACCAATTAGAAACATCGTTCTCTCTTGAATAAAATACTTGTTTTTCTTGAGATGCAAGTATGTATGGGTCTCGTGAAAATGATGCTTGATGTAAATTAACAAGAGTGAACCCATCATCATCAACTTTTACTCCATTTCCTTTATACGTCCAACGACACTTGAAAACTGGAATATAAAACAAATGATAATCTAATAAAATTATATCTGTCAATATTCCATAATAAGTGACCACATCAACCACTTGGGACATATCTTTAGCACTTGCTCTACACATAGTAGTTGCATCAAAAGTCACCCTACAATTCTGAGTTTCTCTCCCTAAATCTTTTACATGAAAACGTTGCTCGTTGATGATATATCCTTTGAAAGACATGGCATCATCCTTCGGACCATAAGCAATCCATTTTAACATGTCATTATGATCCTTGGAGGTAATAGGTATCTACAACAAATTTCATTTAGCATGTAAATTTATATAGTAATATTGATAGTTGAATGAGAATATATTTGAAATCTAACTAACCTTCCTTTTAATCCAATCGACAAAACTTTTTGTATGTGTTTCCCAAAGTAAGGTCGCATTTTTTGTCATGCGTTGGTCTGAATTTTCTAATTCCTCCAAATGCAAACTAGTATTGAACAATTGATTATAAATTATATATATCATTGCGAACACATCAAAATATTTAAAACAATATAACGTAAACTTACTCTATGAACGGTTCCACCACGGCCATATTCATTAACACAGCTAAATGAGCACTTTCTTTCTCATTAACTGGCAATTTAATTATCTTCGATACTGAAATTGGACGCCCCTCTAATATTCTACTACTTTCATAATCTTCATTTCAAGCTCCTTTCTCCTCTATATGTCCTGATTTCTTCAAAAATTCATTGAAAAACAACATGCATTCTGTTGCAAGATACGATTCTGCAATACATCCCTCTGGTCGTGCATAGTTTCTGACATAATCTTTGAGTGTCTTCATATATCTTTCGAATGGGTACATCCATCGAAAATGAATAGGTCCACACATTTGTGCTTCTTTTCCAAGATGAATGGATAAGTGTATCATTATATCAAAGAAAGATGGTGGAAAAAAAATTTCAAGCTCATATAAAACGTCAATAATTTCAACATTGATTTGTTCTACCTTCTCTCTATCAAGAACACGTTGACATAATTTGTTCAAAAAAGAACATAAGCGAATTATCGCTTTTCTTGCCTTCTTTGCCATGAACCCTCTCGATGCTACTGGCAATAAATGTTGCATTAATACATGGTAATCATGTGACTTCAATCCACTAATTTTGCAATCCAACAACGAAATCCGATTTTTTAAATTTGAACAGTAGCCATCCGGTCCTTTGAAATCATACAGTCTTTTGCAAAATATTTTTCTCTCGGATTTTGACAACATATATGGAGCCAGTGGAAGATATGTTTTATTCCCACGAGGTTGTGTATGAAGCTCACTTCGAATTCCCCAATCCTCTAAATCCTTTCTACAGTTGGTTCCATCTTTGGATTTATTTCCATGCAACATTGTGCCCAATAGGCTTTCACCAATGTTTTTCTCCACATGCATCACATCTAAATTGTGACGTAATGGAAGTTCCTATGAAAACCAAAACAATAATGCATTATTGGGTTTTTCTTGTAGTAAAACAATGAAAAATAAATAAATTAACCACTAACCTCCCAATAAGGCAAATCAAAGAAAATTGATCGTTTTTTCCACCTTAATAGCTCTACTTCTGTAGAACTGTTAGTATCATCATATTCATCTTCTTTATCATAGACATGCTTTCTCTTCTTACTTTTCTCCTCTATTCCTTTTCCAAAATCATTTGGATAATCCTTCAATAATGCATAGATGTTTCTCCCAGAAAGCATTCTAGGAGCACCATTTGTCTCTACGGTATTATCAAACAATGCCTTTTGTTTCCTCCATGAATCTGAAGGAGGTAGAAATCTTCTATGACCCATGTAGGCGAACTTTCGACTATGTTTCAACCAACGAGAATGGGTATTGACACCACATAATGGGCAAGCTTTTTGCCCTTTCACACGACATCCAGCAAGATTTCCATAAGCCGGAAAATCATTAATCGTCCATAACAAAATTGCATTCAGTTTAAATAAAGTTTTACTAAATGCATCATAAGCAGTAACTCCATTAGACCACAAGTGATGCAAGTCTTCCACCAAAGGAGCCAAATATACATCAATATCATTCCCGGGTTGCTTCGGGCCTGGAATAAGTAAAGTTAACATAATATTTTCTTTCTTCATACACAACATAGGCGAGAGATTGTATGTCACAAGCATTACCGGCCAGCAACTATATTTCGAACTCAACATGGAAAATGGATTGAATCCATCTGTAGCAAGACCAAGCCTAAGATTGCGTGGATCGGATGAAAAGGATTTATACTTTTCATCCACCATTTTCCATGTCATAGAATCCACGGGATGACGCATTTTTCCATCGTTACTTTTATTATTAAAATGCCATCTTAATTCTTCATCCATCTTTTGAGATCTATACATTCGTCTAAACCTCGGAATAATTGGAAAATATCTCAATACTTTAACTGGAACACCTTGTATAACCTCTTCAATATCTTGATTTTTCTTCCATCTCGAGGAACCACATTTTGGACAACTTTCTAAATTTTTGTATTCTTTTCTGAAAAGGCAACAATCATTCTCACAAGCATGTATCTTTTCAAAACCCATGTCGAATGCTTTAAGAAATTTCTTGACTTCATATAAGGTTTTGGGAAGCACGTTATCCTTCGGCAGAAATAGATGTTGCACAGCTAAAAGCTTATCAAAACCACTATCGGACAAGCCAGTCTCGCATTTAAGATTATACAAGACGGTGATGGCAGATAATTTTGTGTGATCTGTGCAACCAGGATATAATGGAGTTTCTGCACCTTCCAAGTTCTTGACTAACTCATCCTCTTTTCTTCGAGAATCAACATCGTATTTATCATCATCAAAAAAATCTTGATTCAAAAAATCTTCATCTTCATAGTGAATCATCTTGAATAGTTCATATACGTCAAACGTATTTGTTTTATTCTCTACATTTATCTCTTCACCATGGTTAAACCATACACCGTCAATGTATTTAGGATCCATTTCTTTTATAATTAAATGTTCAACGATGATTTGGTCATCATGACGACTAAGATTCCGACAATCCTTGCAAGGGCATAAAATTTTTTCTACACTTCTTACATTCCTCTTTGCACCATGCATTAAATTCATTGCTCCTTTTCGGTATTCTATACTAGTTCTATGAAAAAAGTAAAAAAAAAAAGTGAGCTTTAGTATTAGATTATATGTTCTAATTCTCAAAATACATATTAAGTTAATCATGGTTTTAGCACCTGTTTAAAAAAACCCAGCCTTTTTCCATTATCGACATTTGAAGGCAAATAAGTTTCCAATCTTTGACGTATAAATTGGTTATCTGTTGTAATCAAAAAAAATAACTAGACGTTGAAGTACAAATACTTGTAGCACTACTGCATATAACCATGGTGGTTTAGTAGACAACGGCAAAGAATACTTTTCCAAAAATATAAATTTTACACTTATATTTTGCATTTAACCTCAGATTTACATGTATTTATAATTAATCCATGCATAACACCACACTCCTACCCACACATAACTGACCAAGTCACAACCCTCCAAACTGCTGCATAACAGTTACAGCTATCTGCCCCTCCTTTGTCAATCCATCCACAAACGCTCCACTTCAACAAACAACATTCCAGTCACTCCACTTCAACAAAACTTTTGCAAATCTCTGCACTTCACCATTACACACAGACCACTGACCAAACTTCCTCCCACCTATCACCAACAAACGCCGGTGCATTTCCGCTGCCACACATTGCTGCAACTTTCAAAAAACGCAGCAACCTCTCATCACCATACTACTCAATCCTCCTATTTTACCACTTCTCACAGCATTGTTTAATTCAACCACTTCCATAAATATACTTCAACACTGCAATCACTCCCCCACTCCACTGTTAAACAATTCATTCACTCCTCACAACAACACAGTTTCATACCAGCCTATAACAATACCCACTTTCATCTCATACACACCACATTCATTCATATCACCAAAGACAATATCCACTTGCCTACATTCTTGTAGCCTGCTTCAATAACCATTCTACAACCTACTGACTACTGCACTGATACAACCAACTGCACCATATTCACACACCACAACAGTGACCACTCCAACTACAAACCCCAAGCAACCACAGACCATCCTCCTTCCCATTTCTCCAACCTGCAACCTGTTCGCAACCGCACTTCATGCTACAACTCAACAAAACATCAACAACCCAGCCTCCGCAGCAAACTACCAAAGACTCACGCAACATTCATCAACTTGCCCTCTGACATTCTACCACTCCTTACGAACACATACTCACATCCTTCCCCCAGCCTCGCCCCCTCTTACCAAACCAACCGTCAACTTCACCGCCTCCTCTTCACTACCTCACATCCACACAACTGACATATTTCCAGTGCTTGCCACTCCACAAAAGACTATTTATGCTCCAACATTTACCACTCTCAACCATCCAGCCAGCCAATACCCAATCGCAAACAAAACCGCGACCTCCATCAATGCTACTTGAACCCACCAAATTCCCGAAACACGCAACCTCAACCTCCTCTCAGCAAGCAACCATTGATTCACTGAACCACTTCAACAGAACATTCATATACTCAAAGAAATCAAAGCAGATATCCCAACAGATCATTGCAATTAGGGTTAAATCAACCATTTCAGTAATAGTTTAGGAAAAAATACGAAAATAAGATGCATTCAAATTCATATAAAAGCCAAATAGAATCACAAAGTCGATTTAACAGATTCATACCTAAATATACCTAATCGATTTAAAAGATTCATACCTAATTATACCTAGATCTGCTGGCTGCCGCGACTCGATGTTGAGTAAGGGGGAAACGACGGAGTTGACGATGATACTTGAGTGCGATGAAAATTTAACACGATTAAAAGGGGAAATTTTTTTTTTTCTGAAGAAGAAAGCAAATTAGGGACGAGAATTTTGTTAAGTACGAGAGTAAAATGATAGGTTACGTTTATTTAGTTCGCGCGAACTCCTTTTTTTAGAAGCGGGAAACGTGAATTATTTTTTACCACGTTTATATTATTTGGTAACCTATTTTTTGTTGCATTTACAATAAAATGCCACCGATTTTTGCAACTATAAATGGTTTTTCTTGTAGTGAAACTAAACCTATATAAGTTTGGTTGTTGAATGACATTATTTATGATATGTTTAAGAGAAACATACAAAATAATTATCTCCAAATGGATTGAAATTATAATATGCTAGTTATAACATTATACTAAAAATCAAAGAAATGGGGATATACCTCCCAATGCTAAATTGGGAATCATCGGCTTGATCATATGTATCGATTCTCCTTCTGCTTTCGTCAATTCAGTGTCTCGTTTTAGGTTATCTGTACCTGTATTACTATTACATTTTCCTCACTCGCTCTCTTTTAAATTACATTAATATTTACAATTAACAATATTTTTAGATCTAGTTTGTAAATTTTAAGATTGCAGAAACTATAGCAGATTGAAGTTCTCCGCCTCGCTTGACTGATATCTAGACCTATTTTATTTCAATCCGAGTTAGTTTCTGAATACAAAAATGCAAGTAAATATCATTAGGGAGTCAAAGACTTAGCTTGTGAGGAAGACCTGATTCCCAAAGCATCACGTGAAAGGACCCCCTGCAAAGATGGTAAAGCTTCGAGTTCTGTAAAAGTTGTCAAATGGGTTAGTTACTAATTTAAAGAATAAAGACTCTATCTTTATGGAAGACAGTAACTTTCCCGGTTTAGATTGCTCGATTTAGGGGTAGTGACTTCTGAATCTTGCTGGAATTGAAGGTCCTGGCCTCCCAGTTGCAATCTTGAGTTCAAAAACGCAGTGACTTGCTATTAGATTCTCTTTAAAAGCGAAAAGTTTTAATCTTTACGGGTTTAAGAATCTAACCCGTCTTTGTTCTTCTCGTGGAGGATCTGATACAAGGATTTGAAGTTTTTCGTTTCACTCTTCTTAGATTTGTTACAGCAGACGAAGTCGACTTGAGATAATCCTTTATTCTCTTTCGCCGCCATTAAGGATTCTTTTATTAATTTTCGTTCGAGAGGAGTAAATGAAGTGGGATACAACTGTTATCTTTCATTATTTACCGTTCGAGACGTCTCGAATACTCTATTGGGTTTCAGGTGAAGTCATTTAGGCTATAGAATTATATTTGTATTTGGGCTTATTAACGTGGTTTATCATGTTGGGCCTATTATGCTTGTATTTGTATTTGTTTACCTGTGGTACTTTGTACATTATTGTTTTCTTGGTTTCTAATTGAAAGATTGAACCCTTATTCAAAAAAAAACATTATACTAAAAATGGATTTAATTTTCAGTTGAGAAAATTATTTATTAAGTTGAAAATGGATGGTTTTGAATGTAATTCAAGGTTTAAAAATGTTGATATGTAATGTTTTAATTTGAATTTATACAATGGTAAAGGAAAGCATTTTCAATTTTTTTGTGAATTTTTTAGAATTTTCCCTTGATTTTCTAAATTATTATGAACTAAATGGCAAGGAATTAAATATCCTTGTTTAGTGAGAAAATTAAAGAAAAGAGTAAATAAGGGCCGTGAGCCAAGGCTTGTAACAGAGATTTCTGCTACAGTATGAAAGTAACAAATATGACACTTGTGAAGATCAAATCAAAAGTAGTTACTTTCTTAAGGAACATATCAGTTCTACTTAGTTACAAACTTCCGTCGAGATATGTAATGGCACATGTCATATCCTCTATAGCCTATTTAACATCTTCAATAGCCTATGTTAGATCTTGATAGCTTTATTTTATAGGTTCATAGCTTCATCGTTGATAGCCAATGTTAGAACTTTGATAACCAATTTTAAAAGCTCAATAATTTCATCTTCACAATCTATATTAGATATTCGGTTGCCTATTTGACATCTTCTATAGCCTATGTTAATATGTTAGATCTTTAATGGCCTATTTGGAAGCTCGAGAGCTTCATCTTCAATAAGATATGTTAAATCTTTAATAGCATATTTTAGAAGCTTGATAACTTCATCTTTGAAGCCCATGTTAAACATTTGATAGTCAGTGTATGATCTTCAATAGCTTAAACATGCAATAACTAACTTAGAGCTCGATAGCTTAGAGATGTGATAATAAACCTTAGAAGCTTAATAGCCTAGACCTTCAGTAGCTATATCTTAAAATCTTGATAGTTGCATATGCAATAGAAGATGGTAATAAATCCATTAGATAAAATATGTGAAATATAGAATCATTTTGGAAGCTAGTATTCTAGATGTTTAACTTGAATTTCATAGATTATGAAATTATAAAGAGGAACGATAAGTTAAAATGTAATAACTTATGTGAAGATGGAAATAGTTAAGCTTAGCCAATGTTAAGAAATGATAAGTTGTTTCATTGAAGCAATAGATAAAAACATTTTATCTAAAGAATTGAAAGATTTTTGATCTAAACATGAAGATCTAAAGAATGTTCAGGGTATACAACTAAGAAATGATATAAATGGATGAACTCGTGATCTTAAAATATATACACTGATGGAGATAAAGAATGGCAGAGTGCTAAGGCTTAATGAAGTCTAACTTCAACGGATATATAAAAGGCTGTCAAGACTTGGGAAGTCTATTATGTCAAATCTAGGAAGTTTTAACTTTGGTGTGAATAGTACATCCAAATGGGCATAATTAATGAATCGACAACGTGAAATGAGATTATTTCTAGAACTAGAAGGGGCTTGTGATTCTTAATAAGGATGTTTAGTAGAATATATCTAGGGTGCTTACATTAAACCTCCTAGGAGAGTTAAGATGGATCTAGTCAAGGTGGCTCCCTAGGTGCATGAGTGGTCATTTCACCAGTGACACTAGTTGAGAATGATGTATTAGTGATAGTGTAATACCTAAATATTTTGCTGCACATTATGTCAATATTTAGTTAGGAAATAATTGAATAAATAACATGGGAGAATATAAATATATAAATAGTGTGGATAATTGCCACATGATAATATAATTTGAATTTCAAATGGAGAATTGATTTATAGAGAAAGAAAATAAAAGGGGCCTTAATTATATATGTGAGAAATGAGGAAATAAAGATAACACTCATAATTTATTTCTATTAACATGCACTCTCCCCCTCTCATATATTTTTAGCCAAACCCCTCATACTTAAAAACAAAAAGAAAATAAAATATAAAACTAAAGAGCCTTCATTAAAATTCATTCAATAATTAAGAAGAAAAAGAACAAAAAGCTAAGAAAGGAAATAAAGGCAATTATCTCCACACAAATTCAAACTAAGATGAATAATATCTCCATCTCTATGTTTTTGGATATGTTTATTTCAGTTTTGAGTGTAAACCTAAATTTTGGTGGATGTTATCATGCATAAGGATTAGATAATCGATTGTTTGAGATATGGTTATTATCTATTTATTTTGGTGGAATTCTCCCAAGGTGTTTGATATAAAAATTAATATTTTTGGTCCTCAAATGCTTGAATTTTTAATATAATGTTGAAACAATATTTTAGAGATGGATTTTAATTTCATAATATTATGAATTTTCTAAGTTGAGAAAATAAAAAAATTGGATTCAATTATTTAAAATACGTAAAATAATTATTTTGCTCTAAAATTTTATTTGGTGTAAAAGAGGAAAACTCGGATTTATAGGGATTTTTCCATAGTAATTTCGGTATATAATAAATTATATTATGCAAGAAGGTTTAATCGCAAAAGAATAATTAATGGCATAATTAATAGAAAATTAATATTTTGGGAAAGAAGAGAATTTTTTTCGTTTGTTTTGCGGTAAATTTAGTGAAAAGATTTTGATTGACCAATGAGAATTTGAAAACATATTGGTTTGGTAAAAATTATTACTTTTAAAGGAAATAAATCGGTTTTGCAGTTATTTATAGAAATGGCATTATCAACTTGCGATAGCAATATCATCAATATGCAATGACTATTGTTTTTATCAACTTGCGCTGATTACCATTTTATCAACTCGCAATAGCAATGATTTAATAACATGCGATAGCATGTACTTGCCAACGAGCAATGGCCTTGAGTTTTTCAACTTGTGATAGCAGCATTTTTGTCAACTCACAATAACTTTCAACTTGCGATAGCTATTGGTTTTTTCAACCTATGATAGCCATTGAATTTCAACTCGCGGTAGCTATATGTTTTCAACTTGCAATAGCTATATGTTTTCAACTTGCGAAAGCTTTGTGTTTTTCAACATGCAATGGCTTTATTTTTGGTTGACATGTAATACATTCTATAGTGTAGGCTGTTAGAACCTCTTTAATTGGGTTTTAATGACAACAACCATACAATCATACCGAAGAATATTTCAACCACTTTACAGGTATATGATGGAAAAATAGAAAGCGCTCTGGACATCGAAAGAGCAATAGAGTTCAGTGGAGTATAATCACGAAGAGCGATATAGAGATATTTCATAGTAAGGTCATATACTTGTGTCATTATATTAGATTACTTTGTACAATCTCCCTTGAGTAAGATGAGCAAAGCACAATATACACTCAAGTTATATCGCTTTCAAATATAAATTAGAAAACATATTTTTGCACAACTCAGGTAGCCAGATGTCTAGGAACATTACCCAGACATCTAGCAATACAAATTTTTGAACCTTAATTTCTTTGTTTTCAAATCAAGAACAAATAGAGGTCTATTTGTTTTTATCAAATGTTGGATTAAACTCTCGGGTTTCCAAATTTCTTTGATAAAGATGAATGATTGTAAATATCAGATGTCCAACCTTATGGAATTTATATTAAAACTTTATGTTTTGAAGTTGTCAATATATAGAGACATCTCACAAAATATATCAGACTTCTGGCCAGTAAAGGCAGATGTTTGGTTGGCATATACATATGTCTGATTATATAGTTTTTAACTTTATTTTCATACCGGCTTACTTTGTTTTAAATATATATACAATCAGACGTCTGAATTTCTACAACAGTTAAAATTTTGACACTCTCTTCCTCTTCATCGGTTGTGTAATATTCTCTAGTGGCAGCAATTTCTCATCAATATATGTTATCTCAATGGAGACAACTATTAAAGGAAACCTTTAAAGATCTATAAATATATCCAAGACTTGAGTTTGGAATTCACTTCACTTATTTCATGCTTTCTATCTTTTTATCTAACTCTCTAAACTCTAAGCACTCTCGTTAATTTCAAATTCTTACTCACCAAAATCTAAACTATTACATTTGGTGATTAAACTTCCTATAAATCCACGTATCTACACTCATTATACTCAAGAAGAGATTATGATATTTACAATAGTAAAAATTTGTGTTGTAAGAACACAAAGCGTGTCAACTCAAAAAATCTATTGTATTGCATGTTTCTCTAGGCGAAGTGAGGGATTTTGGTTAGTGGAAATTCCAAAGGGGAGCTTCAAGACTAGACATAGGACAAGCGGCCCAAACAAATGTAACAATCCTAGTGTGATTGCTTTTATTTACTCTACATTTTAATATATCGGACGTATGGCCAACAAATACAGAAGTCTGATTGGCATATATAGACGTCTGATTATATAGTTTTTAACTTTATTTTCAAACCGGCTTTCTTTGTTTTAAATATATATACAATCAGACATCTGAATTTCTGCAACAATCAAATCTTTGAAAAGACACTTCTCTTCTTCTTCACCGGTTGTGTCTCCTTCTTTAGTGGTAGCAACTTTTCATCAGATGTTATCTTAATGGAGACAACTGTTAAAGGTAACCCTTGAACATTTATAAATATATCCAAGACTTGAGTTTAGAATTTATTTCACTTACTTCCTTCTTTCTATCCTTTTATCTAACTTTTTAAACTCTAAGCACTCTCATTGATTTCAAAGTCTTACTTTATATCACCAAAATCTATACCATAGCATTTGGTGATTAAACTTCCTACAAATCCATGTATCTACATTCATTATAATCATGGAGAGATTATAGGAAGATTTGTACCAACAGTCAAAATTTTCGAACACAAAGCTTGTCAACTCAAGAAAATCTGTCATATTACTTGTTCCTCCAGGTAAAGCAAGGGATTCTGTTTAGTGGAAACTCTAAAGGGGAGTTTTGGGACTGGACATAGGAAATAAGGTCCGAACCAGTATAAAAATCATGGTGTGATCGCTTTTATGTACCCTACTTTTTAACACTCTACTAGTTAGTTCTTATTAGTTTAGAATACATACTTGATTATTCATATAAGCTTTATTATATAGGATCCATATACATTTTCATTTGGTATCAGAGTGGGTCTTTTCAACTACCATAGCATAGTAATTTGAATAATCATCATAATATGGCAAGTACCTTTCAAGAGAATTAGTCAACTGCCCACCACTATTTACCGGATCTAATATGCTTATGGTCCACATGTATGAGAATATTTATGGAAGCTAATGATCTTGAAACATGGCAAGCTACTCAAACTAAATATAAAGCTCCTACTACTAAAATGAGTACTTAGATAGACATTCAAAAGACCACAACAACCAGCAATGCTAACCTATGAATGTATTATTTTTCTTTAGTTGAAAAAACGAGTTTTCAATAGTTATGCTTTGTAAAACTTCTTATGACATCTAGGGGTGGGCGTGGGTTAGTTCGGTCGGGTATGAAGTCCAAACTATTTTGCACAGTATCGTACGGTTAGTTTAAATCAATAACCATAATCAATTTTTTTAATACAGTCCGGTTTTGGCTCGGTTTGGTTTGAATCCATATTACATTTGTATGAAAATGATTATTGAATAAATAGTCAAAGTATTAGTAAAAACACTCTAAAGAATTCAAATAAAAGACACATTCGTTCCTAAATAATGTGTATGGTGTACGGTGTGTACGTTTATACATATCAGATACTAAAATGGTTCGTTGCCTAATCTTGTGAAGTTCAAACACTCATAAACTTAATATTTTAGCAATTTTAAGTAGAATAAATACAAAACCCAATCAAAATATTTGAATTCTACCAAGTGGATAGGTCCAGTTTGATATGGTTGCTTCAATCATTCAAATCGCAACCATATCATATTAAATCGGATCGATTCGATTTTAGATATTCGGTTTAATTAGTAAATATGATGCATTTTATCGGACCATTTTAGTGGTTCAGTGCAATCTGTTTCCATATGTCGATGCATTTTATGCCCACCCCTAATGACATCTGGCGTACATTACAAGTCACTTATGAAGGCACAAATAAAGTAAAAATACCAAAATATATATTTTATAGAATCAGTTCTCGTTGGTTCAAATGAAAGCAAATGAGATTAATATTGACATTTATGCTAGATTTCAAATTATTCAACACGATCTCATAGTACTAGGAGTCACTTTTATAAAATTTGATCTAATTATACGTATTTTAAATTTTTTGACCGTGGAATGGGAAAGAAAGTCTTAGTTATCGAAGAAGCTAAATATTTTTCTCAACTCAATGTTGAAGAATTAATAGAAAATTTGATATCATATGAAGCTAATTTGTAGGCTAGGAAAGAGAAAAATCAGGAGATAAAAATTATAGCATTCTAACGATGATGACTCAGATTTGGACGATGACGATGATGAGACTGTATTCATTGCCAAAAAATAAAAGAAATTCTAGAGATTTAAGAAGTTTACAAAGGCACAGAATGGTGGTAATTTAAATTCATCTAACTTAACGTCAATCAAGTGTTATGGATGCAACAAATTTAGCCATATGAAGAAAGACTTTCCGCTACTGAATAACAGTAAGAAGAAAAACAAATTCAAAAGTAAAAAAAGGAGAAAGACATTCACGGTGACATGGGACGATTCAAATTCATCATCTTCAGATAGTGATAACGATAGTGACTTAGAACAAGAAAATATATGTTTTATAGCCACCACAATAGAGGTACCCAAAAACAAAATTAAAGAGAAATGGATACTCAATAGTGGATAATTCAAACACGTAACGAGCAATGCAAGTATGTTATCTAATGTAACATGGATCGATAGGGGTACCATAACATTTGGAGATAACTCAAAGGGATTTGTAGTTAGAATCGAAGATGTCATCAACATCGGTATATCTACCTCTCCTATAATTGCTAATATGTTATTAATAGATAATTTAAAACCTAGGCTTTTAAGTATAAGCCAGTTTTGCAATAAAGGATTTAATATGGATTTTGAAAATTATAAATGCAACATTTTTTATCAAAATAAAATTTTGAAGGAATAAGAAAATGTAATATTTATACCTTAAACATGAATATTAAACATGACAATGACTTATGTCTAGTGGCAATCACAATGATTCATGGCTATGGCATAAGTAATTTTGTCACATTAACCTTAAGTATACTGGCAAAATTAGCTAAGAATGAACTAGTTAGGTGATTACCAAAAATAAAATTTAAAGTTAAAAACTTATGTGATGCATGTCAATATGATAAATTAAAGAAAAGCAATTTTAAATCCAAGAAATACATTTCATCAAAGCAACTACCAGATCTACTTCATTTGGATTTATTCGGTCCTACTCAAGTACGATCAATAAATCATAATAAGTATGTTTATGTCATTGTTGATGATTATTTTACTTGGCCTTGTTTTTAAAAGACAAAAGTGGTATTTTTGGACTTTTTAAAATATTTTCTAAAAGATTCCAAATTTAAGAAATCTAAAAATTAAAAATATAAGAAATGATTATGGAGGCAAGTTTGAAAATGAGTTATTTGAAAGAATTTATTGTAAGAATGGTATTAGTCACAATTTTTTTGTCCATGCGCACCACAACAAAATAGTGTGGTTGAAGGGATAAATTGTACTCTTCAAGAATGTGCACGAACATTGCTCAACAGCAATAGTTTACCAAAGAATCTTTTGGGCCAAAGCTGTTACTATTGCTTGTTATATGCAAATTCGTGTATCATTAAGACTAATGACTAAAAAAATCTTTTATGAAATATTCTTTGGAAAGAAAACGAATGTATCTTATTTTCGAACTTTGGATTCTAAATGTTTGATATTAAATACAAAAGATCAATTAAGCGAATTCGATCCAAAAGTCAATGAAGAAATTTCTATTAGATATCCAAAATGAAGCAAAGCCTATAAACTTTTTGATAAAAGAACAAATAAAATTGAATAGAGTCTACATTCTCCTTCAATGAAGATTACAAAAATAAAAGAAAAAATAAAGATAAGGTGATATCAGATATTAATCAAACTCTTACCCTGGATAATAATATGAATATTGAAAATGAAAATATAAATATAAATACAAATAACATTGATAATGATAATTATGTATTGTCTGGAATTTTAGAAGATCATCCAATGGCTGATATAATAGGAGACGTATACATCAGAGTTACAACTAGAAGTCAAATAAATCAAATGAGTTACATAGCGCTTATTTCTAATATTGAACCGAAAGCTGTAAAGAGGCTGATAAAGATGGTTTTTGGATTTTACCAATGCAACAGAAATTAAACAAATTTGAACGTAATAAAGTTTGGGAACTTGTACTATAATGACCCACTTTTCCACACAGTTTAAGATAACAATAAACCACACATGTCCAACCTAAATTGAATGGAAAGACGTATAATTAGGGAAAAGAAAGAAGACAAGAAGACAAGAAGAAACTAAACAACATAGAATCTCACAGTGGAACGAATAATCTATAATATATGAAAAATCATTACATAAAAAATGTAATATGTGTATATACAAATGTCAATCGAAGTATACTAACCTATTTTAGCCCGAATAGTTATGGCAACACGTCCTCACATTTGCTGAATAATATACAACAATGTATGTAATGGAAATATAATCATCTATGTGAATATGTCTCTGGGCCTCCAGCTCCTCTCCTGAAGCTCCAAAATATCCATCTAAACCTGGAAATACGCTTAGTCTGACCCGAGCATTATAGGAAGACAACTCCCAGGTCAGTATGGTAAAACCAGCATAAGAAACACAATCAAATGGATTCTTAACGTTTAAATAACCTTTCAAAACAAAGGTATCACGTAAGACCACGCCGCACATAAACACGGATGGGTTTTTATCTTTTGATAACCAACACCTTTATATCAGAAAATCCAGTGGTATATAATAATGTCTAAGGGCGAAAATAATAATAATCAAGTAGCTGTGATGCTCGTGAGTGTACATCACAACAATACTAGGTATATAATCGAAAATGGATAAGGCACGCTCGCTAATTATGTAGGATTTCCATGAAGATCCCCTCAGTACTTTCGGGAACGATCCTCCTGCACAAGGATAAGAGATATCCTTCTGAAGCAGCATACATCCCTATTTATGTACCATAGGAAAACCATAGCTGGTCTCGTTAAGACCGAGTGCATTGCCCCCATTCATGCATAATAATCATAGGTAATGTCTAGGTGGAGCCGACTACACCCAATAGGTTTGCCAACCCTACTGGCCATGCCTCCTATCTATGGTTTTAGTGGTTCCCGCTGATGAGGCTACGTCCAGCATTCCAACTTACACACCACCACCAAATAGATCATGGAATCCCACGTGGATTCCAATACCCCAAATGGGTCTCGGAATCACACATAGATTACCATCTCAATTAGATCTTGGGATCACACTCGGATTCCCATACCCCAACGGATCCAACATCACACATGGATTCCAACATCTCAATATATCACGAATCTCCTCCATAGAACCGTATATAGTTTTCAAAGTGGTCAAGGGTTTTGAGTCATCTCTTATAAGTACACTCTTCCATTTCTCGGGTCTCCACAAAACCAAACGCCAATTTTCGGAATGTTCAATGCTGGTTTTTTAGGAAACAATCAGACAATACATAAGACCGGAGATCACCCCCTAACCGTTTAACTGGACGGATCTCATTCTCATTTGTCCTAGAAATATGAAATGAGTTTATACGTACAGTATAACACCCTGGATGGTAATTGTACCATATAATCCCCGTGTTTTCTTTAAATATTTCCAGAGTTAAAATCCTTCAGTGTTAAGTAGGGAAAATTTCTTACCACCAAAATTAAGAAGGATTCTATATTTAGTCCAAGGTTTGATAGTTGGTTATTTAACTATCAAATAAACAAACATTCTAAACAAAGATTATATTTCCAACGGAAATCATTAAGCCTTTTAAATTAATCATTCATTAATTTAAAATCACATTTCAAATACTTGGAAATCACTTCCATATACTTATCTTAACAGGATAAGTATATTCGCAATCCACTATATTTTCGATACTTAGAAAATATAACCATATGCTTATCTCAATGGTATAAGAATATTTACAAATATTTCACTTTCAAACTTAGAAACTCAAACTCTTAAAAATAGATATGGAAAGTACCATTAAATATCGACTATGGATCGCCGCATACAAAATGGTTACGTCGCTATCCCAGCAAATCCATAGTAACCGTAGGTAATCCCTGCCCCTCAGATTACGCCATGAAGATCAACCATTTCTTCCCAAATCCATTTAATTTTATAAATATTACCAAATCTATTAACAAAGTTTCTTTATAAATCTCTAATCATATTATAAAACATTCTTAATGAATCTCAAACTCCGTTTACTAAAATTCTCCTTTTTATATTCTTAAAACTCATTTATAAATCCTTTTTAAATATCAAAACCATTTATAAAATTCTTCCCTTATTTAACCAATTTATTTAATAGACTCTTCAAGTCCATAAAGTCCTCTTAATAAACCACAGTCATTTAAAAGAACTTTAAATAACAAGTTATTATTTAAACATCCCTTTATTTCATTCAATTTAAATCTCATTTAAAATAATAACTTTAAAATCTCATTAATAATATATTAAATTAATTTTAAAACATTATTATTCTATTAATAAGTTAACTTCAAAATAATATCGAGATAATAATTAATTAAATTTAAAATTTAATTAAAATAGTAATTTATTAACTTTAAACTAATATTTATATAAAAATTAATTATCCTTTAAATATAATTAAATAACTTAAATAAATATAATCAACTAACTTTAATTAAAAATTAGAGTATTGTTAAAACACTTAAATAATTAATTAAAATATAATTAAAACATTTTTAAACCATAACTGAATAGCTTTTAAATTGTAATTAAACATTCTTAAATAACATAAAGAAATAACTTTTAAGAATCATATTAATAAATAATTAAATTTACATCATATTTAAAATAATTATAAATTATCTTTAAAACATTATTAATAAAAAATTATTACTTTTCAAAACTTATTACTAAATAATGATTACCTTTAAACCTTATTCAAAACAATAATTAGTTTTTCGAATTTGAAGGCGGCTTAACGATCATCATGGTACTTAACAAGCTACCGCATTTTTCAATTAACCTTTCAAGTCAATAACAGATATTTATGTAATCCACGACTATATAAATAAATCCAAAATTTAACCATCATTGGTTAATATATCACTTATTTAAAGTGGCATATCAATCGCGATATAGAATCAAATATCCAAAACTATAAAATAGCAGAACAGGGATTTATTCTGCTAATTAATTGCCAAATTAATTTAATTAATGGAACGATGTTTTATTATGCTAAACAGGTGTCTGATTACCATATTCAATCCAATTTAACTCAATAATAATTTATTTGGCCAAATAAACATCAATAACTAGTATATAAATTTAAACGACATTATTAATTAAAATCACGTAATTTAAATCACGTCTGTATTAATATGTCAAAAATTTATACTTGTCCAAAGTTATTAAAAAGTTGCACTAAAATGTTCTCGTTCATATGAGTGTAATGCAAAAATTCATCCGTTAATCAGATTTAAAACGAGCACGTTATGGCATTTCAAAAATTTATAAATATTATAATTAAGGATTTCTCACCAAAATATGAATGGGCCAAGCCCATAGGTATTCCAGTCCACATCCACTTGAAAATCTTCTTCCCCAAATCATAATCGAACCAAAATTTACCTAAAATGGAAGGCAAACGTATACGATCGTGCACGCATGCACATGCACGCTCACCCTAAGCCATCAATCATCCAACCAAAGCCACGTATCAATCGTACTCCATGCGCTTATCCATCCAAACCCCACGACCAAGCTCTGATGCCTCATACCGTAAACCAAGCTTACAGTCGAAACCCTCGGCCTCCCATATGGCAAATGCACTCCAGTATCGTACCCATCACCAAAAAGGGCTCAACCCCCTCTTTGCTTTTCCCCTACCCCTGCCACCTAAGCCAACAGAACCCCCACTCAAGCTCTACCTTGCGGCCACCGCCCAATCGACTCCGTCGCAATTGTATCCCTCACGCAGCCTCAATTCCAAACACTATAGAAAATAGCCCCAAAAACCCTGAATCGAGCCATACACGACACCCTAAAGCCTAAATCAAAAATTGTCCACGGTCATCACCTCCGCCTCATCCCAAGGCTCCTCCTCGATATCTCTGATCCCCCCTTAACCACTGGTTCGTCGTAAATTATTTTTTTAACCTAAATCAATCGTCTCTTCCTCCACAATAAACCAAGCCGCCTAAAAACATGAGATGACCATTAAAAATCATGATTTGCCAAGGCAGTCATGACTATGACCTTCGTTTGAAGATTCGCGATCGTCGAAAATGATCCTTTTCTTGACCATTTATTGTTATTTGCAGATATCTCTCAAACTACTCGACGTAAACCCATGAAACTATTTTTAGGGTAAACTAGATTCAATGACGAATAACTTTCATTTTGGTCGTTTTGGATGATTTTGTTAGATATAGATTTTTGAATAAAGGGAAAAGTTTGGTTTTTGGTTTATTTTTAAAGGACAGAGAGTGGAGGAGAAGAATAGGGGATAGCTCAAAATAGGTGACAAAGAATGCATGGATGCTCCATGTCCATTTCATATGATGCTTGTGTTTATATACACATGCTAAGAAAGTACATCCATTAATTGCCTAGCAAAGAGCAGGCAAGGTCAAAAAATTGTGTACGTGAGTTTTAAATGTTTGTGTACTAACATATTTCCTTTATTTTCTTTTTTATATAAATTTTATTTCCAAAGGTTTTAGGGTACCCTGCCATACCATGTCGCGTCTAATTCCGGGCCGCAATTGACTGAAAATAAAATAAGATCGCGTATAACAATGTTACACGATCACTAATCAAAAATAAAATAGACAAGTAACTAAATTCTATGATGTTTTCAAAATGCCAGCATTTGCCATAAAATACATCAAACGGAAATTTACTATATTTTCCAAACTAAAAATTATGGAAAAATTCTAAAAATTAAATTAAAAATACGTCATTGTAAACTAAGTCTCAATTTGAAGCAGGTAATTTTTCATAATTTAAATTCAAATCTGAATATTTAAATAATTTAAATATTCAAATTTGAAGACCCAAAATACGGGTTGTTGCACTCTCCTCCCTTAAAAAGAATTTCGCCCTCGAAATTTCACCACATGAACAACCAATACTATTTCATAAGCCCGCATGATGTTCGTAGATCATTCATATACATAATCGAATTCGATCATTATTTGAATACATGACTCCGCTTTCAAATCTGTATCGTTTACCGATTTTCTTGTGCGAACCCAGATCAGGCTTCTTGATTAGGAACCTCTGCTCTTCTTACATAGCCATATCTATGATAAAAAACCTTAGTTCCATATCAAGAACCCTCATCAAGTGCTCGCCGTCGGAAACCGAGTAATAGATCCTTATTTGGAACGGTGTGAAACACCTTAAGTTATATACTCGAATATTAGATCAAAACTATATAAAGAGAGAAATGATCTACATCCATTCTATGTACTTGTCTAAATTGGTTGTTCCTAATACTAATTCTATTCTCATTTAAATATTTATGAAAACACTTTTCATAAAGCATAGCTTAAGTTGTAAAACATATAAAATTCCCTATCATACCCTAAGGGTAAATAAAACAGTAATTCAAACTTTTATTTTGAAACCACATAAGAATTTCAAACCCTTGGATTTTTAATCAAAACACTTTTTGAAACGATACCATATATTCTGGAAAATTAAGGGTCATATACTTTGATATTTATTTCAAAAACTTTTGAAATGATATTATATATATTTTAATCCATAACAAATATATATAGCTTGAGTAACCTTAAAAGTAAACCAAGGAATTGGGTACTACCAAACAATATCATACATTTCTCACAAGAAGGATAATACTCAAGAGAAACGTTTACCATCCGAACGTATCTCTTACCCATTTTTAGTTATTTCCGAGCCACTCGAACTAGTTAACTTAAAACTACTTCTTTCTTCCAAACTCATTTTGAAACAATATCATAAATATATTTCAAGTGAAATGTTTCAACAAAATATCCAATTCCAATTTTCTTTGGATTCGCTTGGATTCAAACTCGTTCTGATCGTACAATGGCAAAGAGAATAATTTACTAAGTGCACGATACCATTCGCCTAAGCAAACATCTGATCGTCACTTAGAAGATTATATTGATCACCATAAAACAAATCGGGGCTCATTTCCCGAAACCAAATCCAAAGGAATACCCATTTTTCTATAAAATTCCCTTTTACAAAAGAATTATACTTAATATATAATTTTATGTAAACTATTATTACCATTTCCAAAATCATTTAAAATAATAATATAAGCTTTTGCTTTATAGTAAATCAAATCATACTTTTGGGAATCAAATCAAATTTTGTTTTATCAAAACAATTATGTAGCGAGATCCTACTGGTAGTGATTTTCAACATAGAAATATTACTATCCCAAGAACATTTTCAATTACTATTATTAACCTGTAAACCATGAAAACCATTTTGCCAAAATCACCGCTGATTTAAACTCTCGAATTCCTTTTAGTTATACACATATTAAAAAAATTAAATTTATAAAATATCTCCTCTTAAAGGAATCATTTCTCAAATATTTATTACGAGCGTATTCTAGCTTTCTTATATAATTCATTCTTCAAGTATTATTTCAAAAATATTCTAGTTTCCTTTAATATCTTCTTTTATACAACCCCAATTTAAAATAACCAACTTTTATAATCAATCATTTCTAAATATTATTTCAAAATATTCCAAATTTTCTTTTAATAAAACAACATTTATTAAAAATTAATTTGACCAAATCAACGTTTATATAAAATCGTTTCTAAAATATTTATTTCAAAATATCAAAATTTTCTATTTTAAATAAACAATCTTTAAAAATCAGACTTTTAACCCAACATTATCAATAAACGCCTTATATTCAAATTGTGAAACTTAGTTCACAAGATAATCGTTTCAATTTTCCAAAATTTCCTATTTATCCAATCCATATTTGAAACGGAAGATTCTAGATGGTTTAATGGATAATAGTCAATGCTCAGAAATGGGCGAGCATGACAGATCAAATCCTAGATGATAATGATGAAATCTATCATTCCTTACAGCTAAGCCTAATCAAGAATAACTATATTGAATTTTCTTTGAGAAATTATCCTTTTATATATAATATATTCCTAGGTAAAATTATTCCACTTACCCAAATCCTAAATCAATATTGTGTTAATCGGTCTTGTTTGAGTGTATAGGAAATCCCAATCGATAATACAGGCCAAATGCATCGAACGGAATTCTTAAGCCACTCAATAGCTCAAATAACACAATATAAATACTTTTATGGAAATATCAAATACACACTCTTATATATATACTCTCAAACACATCCTAGGGTCTCACTTACCCTATCTTAAATGAGTCAACCCCACCAAGCCTAAGTGTTCGCTCAACTTAAGCTCTAACAATAACTGTAAAGACCCACTTTTTCATACAGTTTAAACTAACAATAAACCATACAAGTCCAACCCAAATTGAATTGAATGGCGGATAGTTAGGCAAAAGAAAGAAGAAAGATCATAAAAAGAAACTAAACAACACGGAATCTCACAGTGGAACGAATAATCTATAATATATGACAAATTTTTACATAAAAACAAAAGTTTCATATGTGTATATACAGATATCAATCAGTGTATACTAACTTATTTCAGTCCATACAGTTATAACAACCTGTCCTCGTAATTTCTGAATAATATACAATAGTGTAAGCAACGGAAATATAATCATCCATGGGAATATGTCTTTGGCCTCCAGCTTCTCTCCTGAAGATCCAAAATATCTGCTCGGTCTGACCTGAGCATTATAGGAAGACAATGCCCGGGTCAATCTAGTAAAACCAACATGAGAAACACAATCAAATGGATTATTAATGTGTAAATAACCTTTCAAAACAAAGGTATCTCGTAAGACCATGCCGCACACAAACACAGATGGGTATTTACCTTACGATAACCAAAACCTTTATATCAGAAAATCAAGTGATATTATAATAATGTCTAAGGGCGAAAATATTATTAATCAAGTATTTATGATGCTCGTGAGTGTACATCACAACCATACTAGGTGTGTAATCGAAAATCGATAAGGAACGCTTACTAATTGTGTAGGATTTGCATGGAGGTGCCCTCGGTACTTCGAGGATCCTCCTACACAAGGATCAGAGATATCCTTCCGAAGCAGTATACATCCTTGGTGATGTACCATAAGAACAACATAGCTACTCTCGCCATAACCGAATGCATCGTCCCATGCATGCATAACAACTGTAGGTAACGTCTAGGACGAGCCAACTATAACCTATGGGTTCGCCAACCCTACTGGCCATGCCTCATATCTTTGGTTTTAGTCAATCCCGCTAGTGAGGCTACGTTCGGCATTCCAGCTTATGCACCGCCACCAAATAGATCATGGAATCCCATATGGATTCCAATACCCCCAACGGGTCTCGTAATCATATATAGATTCCTACATCTCAATTAGATCTTAGAATCACACTCAGATTTCCATAACCCAACGGGTCTTGGAATCACACATGGATTCCAACATCTCAAATCACGAATCTCCTCCATAAAATCGTATATAGTTTTCGGAGTGGTCAAGGGTTTCGAGTCATCTCTTACTAGTACACTCTTTTGTTTCCCGGGTGCTCCACAAAACCAAATTTCGATTTCTCGAATTTTCAATTCCAGTCTTTAGGAAATAATCAGACAATACATAAGAGCGTGGATCACCCCTAACCATTTAATTGAACGGATCTCCTTATCATTTGTCCTAGAAGAACGAAATAAGTTCATACGTACAGTATAACCCCCCTATGGTAATTGTACCATATAATCCTCGTGCTTTCCCTAAATATTTCTAGAGTTAAAATCCTTCGGTGTTAAGTATGAAATATTTCCCTAATTAAGAAGGAATATATATTTAGATAGTCAGTCATTTAATTGTCAAATAAACTAACATTCCAAACAAAGATTATATTTCCTATGGAAATCACATTTCAAATACTGGGAAATCACTTCCATATACTTAACTCAATAGGATAAGTATATCCACAAACCACTATATTTTCGATACTTAGAAAATATAACCATATGCTTATCTCAGTGGTATAAGTATATTCACAAACCATTTCACTTTCAAAACTTATAAAATCGAAAATTCTTAAAAATAGATGTGGAAAGTATCGTTCAATGTCGACTATGGATCGCAGCTTACACAATGGTTACATCGCTATCCCAGTGAATGCGTAGTAACTGTAGGAATCCTTGCCCCTCAAAGTATGCTACAAAGATCAACCAATCTCCCAAATCCCTTTTATTTTATAAATATTACCAAATCTATTTACAAAGTTTCTTTATAAATCTCCAATCCCATTATAAAACATTCTTAACAAATCACAAACTCCATTTATAAAACTTCTCCTTTACGGATTCTCAAAACTCGTTTATAAATCCTTTTTTAAATATCCAAACCATTTATAAAACTCTTCCCATATTTAAACAACTTATTTAATAGTCTCTTCAAGTCCATAAAGTCCACTTGATAAACCATAAGTCATTTAAAAGAACTTTAAATATTGTTATTTAAACATCCCACTATTTCGTTCAATTTAAATCTCATTTAAAATAATAACTTTAAAATCTCATTAATAATATATTAGATTAATTTTAAAACATTTTTGTTTTTTTATAAGTTAACTTCAAAATAATAATTAATCAACTTTAAAATGTTATTAAACAGTAATTAATTAACCTTAAACTAATATGGATATAAAAATTAATTATGCTTCAAATATAATTAAATAACTTAAATCAATATAATTAATTAACTTTAATTAAAAACTAAAGTATTGTTAAACCATTAAAATAATTAATTAAAATATAATTAAAACATTTCTAAACCAGAACTGAACAACTTTTAAATAGTAATTAAACATTCTCAAAGAATAATAAGGAATTACTTTTAAGAATCATATTAATAAACAATTAGGTTTAAATCATATTTTAAACAATTATAAATTATCTTTAAAGCGTTATTAATAAATAATTATTACTTTTGAAAAACTTATTACTAAATAATAATTGCCTTTAAACCTTATAATAAAAGTAATTATTCTTAAAGTAACTTACAAAACAAAAATTGCTTTTTTGAATTTGAAGGAGGCATAACGATCACCATGGTAGTTAACAAGCTACCCTATTTTTCAATTAACATTTCAATTCAATAACAAATATGTACATAATCCATGACTATATAAATAAATCCAACACTTAGCCATCATTGGTTAATATATCACTTATTTTAAGTGGCATATCAATTACGATATATTATCAAACGTCCAAAACTATAAAATAGCGGAACGGGGATTTATTCTACTAATCAATTGCCAAATTAATTTAATTAAAAGAATGGTATTTTATTCTGCTAAATAGGTGCCTAATTACTGTATTCAATCCAATTTAACTCAACAATAATTTATTTGGCCAAATAAACATCAATAACTATGGTATATAAATTTAAACAACCTTATTATTTAAAATAACGTAATTCAAATCATGTTCATATTAATATGTCATAATTTATACTTGTCTAAAGTTATCAAGAAGTTTCACTAAAATTTTAAACTCATTCATACGAGTGCATCGCAAAATCCATGTGTTAATCGGATTTAAAATGAGCATGTTATGGCATTTCAAAGATTTACAAATAATATAATTAAAATTAAACAAGGATTTCTCACAAAAATATGAATGGGCCAAGCCCATAGATATTCCAATCTGCATCCACTTGAAAATCTTCTTCCCTGAATCACACTCAAATCAAAATTTTCTTGGAATAGAAGATAAACATGCACGATCGTGCACGCATGCACGTGTACGCTCGCCCTAAGCCATCAATCATCCAACCAAAGCGACATGCCAGTCCCACTCCATGTGCTCATCCATCGCCACCCCCCACGGCCAAGCTCCCATGCCTTATACTGGAAACCAACCTTTCGGTCAAAACCCCCTCTCGATACAACAAATGCACTCAGTATCGTACCCATCACCAAAAAGAGCTCGCCCTGCCTCCCTGCTTTTCACCTACCCCAGCCACCTGTGCCAACAGAACCCCCACTCAAGCTCTACCTTCCAGCCACCTTCTAACGCTCACGCGGCCTCGATTCCAGACACCATAGAAAACTGCCCCAAAAACCCCAATTCGAACCATACATGACACCCCAAAGCTTAAATCAAAAATCAGCCACGGTCATCACCTCCGCCTCGTCCCAAGGCTCCTCCTCGACATCTCTAATCCCTCCCCCTCGACCACCGATTCATCGAAAATTATTTTTTAAATGGATATGTATTCTTGTGGATGATTTACGTTGCTTCACGTGGATTTTTGATAAGTTTTGACTTCAAAAACCTATTAAATGACATCCAAATGGCCCGTGTTTTCGATATAAGGTCAAAAACATGTTTTAGAGATAGGTTTCAAGTCTCATAATTTTCTTAGTTAATGTGGATTTATTATGAATTTTCTAATAAAGAAATGGTTAAATTGGGTTTAAATTATTTTCAGTTATTATATGTTAGCTTTAGGTCAAAAAATTTAATATGTTAGAAAACATATTAAAAGTGATTTGTGGGAATTTTTGGAGAATTTTCCTAAGTATTTTATAAAAATAGAAAATTATTTAAGGTACAAGACCTAAATGTTTTATATGTTTACAAAAGAAGAAGGGGCAATTTGTTAAAATTTTTTAATTGTTAATTACTAAATTGATAGTACTCTAAGAAAAGATTGTGAAAAGAATTGGCAACCAATTATATGTTGGCAAACAAGGCAAATTTGTTGGAAAAAATTGCTTTAAAACGTTGTTAATCAGTTTTACAAGAAATTACTACTTTGCCACTTATAGCAGCCACCTTTCGACTACATACTACCGCCTCCAACCAAGTCAAAACCAATACACATGGTATTAATGCCTTGGTATGAAGTTGATTGGAGTTAGGCGAAAGGTATAGAGTCGAAACATGCTTTCAAAGGGCGTAAAAGTAACTTCTTTAAACTTAGAACTCTTTTGGTTATAAATACGGCTTTCGAAGGAATTAGCTTTCGAATTGGTCAAAAATGTCCTTATTTTAGAAAAAGGGCTTTCGAAAGATGTTACTGCCTTTGTTTCCAAAACAAACTTCGAAGGGGTCGAAACCTATGCTGTCGCATTCAACCATTCGAGTCAATGTGTTCGAAAGGGTTTTTTGCTTTAAACTTTAAAGTCGCTTCTTAATGCTTTCGAAAGGATTGGTTTCAAAACCGTCCACTTACTTTTACTTAGGAATAATGCTTTTGAAAGCAATGCTTTAACCCAAGTTCTTTTAGGACGCTTAGATATATTGAAATTTAAACCCAAAGATTTTGAAGGAATGGTTTTAAATGGTTTCAAATCTTTGTTCCATAAACTTTTATTTGAACCCAATACTTTCAAAAGTTTTGTTTTAAATAAATGACTTTAATGCTTTTGAAAGGTATATAAAAAAGGTTTCGAAGGGGAGATTCCCTAACGTTTTCGAAAGGTGTATTTTAAAAGGTTTCAAAAGGTATATTTTGGCTTTATGGCCTAGTGTTTCAAGGTAAGGTAGTTAATTTATTTTGAAAGGGGTACTTTCAGTGGTTTCGAAATGGACTATTTAAAGTTTTTAAGCAAGGGTTTCGAAGGTTTTCATCAACATTATTTTGTGTAATGCATATATCATGGCAAAGTGATTTGAGTAAAGAAAAAAGTATATTTTCCTTGTTTACGTATGATTTAAAGGGTTAAATCAATTTGAAAGAAATGTTTTCAAGGAAAATTTGATGGGGGTAGTTAACCCAAAGTAAATGAGTCAGATATTTGAATATAATATGGGACTGGTATAAGTTCACACCCTATACTTTAGCTATAGCCCCTAGATATAAGTCCAAAATTCTAGGGTGTAAGGCTTAATTACATGTAAGACTTAAATGATGTTACACATAGAAATGAATATACAAAGAAAGATAGGTTATTGATGAGCCTGCAAAACTATTAGGATCAGTTGACCTTGGGAGAAGTAAGTTAAGGATAGACCGTCCAAAAGTGTGTCTAACAAAAGTTAGATTATTTAATTTGTTTGGTAGGCTTGAGTCAGCAATTGATTAATAGTTAGCCAAACAAAACTATATTGTTCGAACATATAGTCCATTGATTACCTGATTCATGAGCATATATGATATTCTATTATTATTTTGATCAGTTTGATTGCAGGATTTTGATTTGCAAAAAGGTATGTTTTAAAGGGATATTAGTGAGGGGAAACCTGTTCCACTAAGCGGTGCGGCCTCACTTAATATCAATATACCAAGATATTACTCATATCAGGCTTTATGTTTAACTCAAAGTTTATGTTTTTCCCCTTAAACTCTAGGGTGCTCATAATTAATATGAGTAGATTGAGAGTTAAGATTTTACAGTTTAGTAGGTGGATGAATAAGCTTTCGAAGACAAGCAGAAGGCAACGATTAGCTATTTAGGAATTATCAGTTTTATTTCTACGATGATGTATTAAGATTGATATGTTTATTGGGTACTCTGATCATCCAAGGGGATATCTTCATACGTCGCTCTTGGCGTAAATTGTAAGAATTATATTTGATTGAAACCTAGGAACCATTTGAGATTGTGTAATGGAATATGAAACATGTGTTTGCAATGTAATCTATAAAGTCGTTTTTGGAAGCTATGATTTTATTTCATATTCATGTGCTTTTGGTATTATGGTTACTATTAACATTACCATATTTATCACTAGAAGTAAATGTTATAGATGATTGCAGCATCTGCAGTGCTTAGCTTCGGGCCTCAATATAGGGGATGTTACAACTTGTTATCAGTGCATAGGTTTATGAAAAACTTAGAAGAACTTTCAAACTTAAATGATTTAACAAACATAATCCTAAGGAATTAGAGAAAATATTGTATATGGGATAACGTTGTAGTAACATACTTATATTTGCTATACATAAGTATATGCTTTATCTCTATTCTTCCATTTCCCTTAGGATATTCTTATGTATCTTACAAAGACTAGAATGCAGATTTTATGTACATAAAATATGGATGCTAAAAGTGGAAGAGTTAACATTGGTGGGAGGAGCGCCATAACTAATGGGAATGCTACATTGAACACTAGTAGGAATCCAGATCAGGCACCAGCTGCTAATGTGTGCAGTAAGTAGATATGGGAGTTATGTACCGATTCTTCGTTAATATGATGCAGGCTAGAGTTGATGCGGGCTTAAATGAAGGAAATGTTGAAGGAGGAAATCAAGGGGATCCAGTGGTTAATATTTTGTTGTGGTGAGTAGAGATTATGCCAAGCTAGAAGGAAACCGTTTATCGAAACTGAGGACGCATTTGAACTGGAGAACAATTACTTCATTGCGAGAGGATTTTTGCAAATTTAAGGCTTAATGATGAGCAGAAAAGGAGACTCGCTTCTAGGCAATTACAAAGAGCAACACTGTATTGGTGGAACAGTGTTACGATTGGAGTTAATGAGGAGACCATGACTTAGGCTAAGTTCGAAAGAAGGTTTGAGGCAAGGTTTATGTCGGAGATTGCAAAGTCAACTCTGCTTAGGTAGTTTGCTGAGTTGGAGCAGCGAGACATGATAGTGCTTCATTATGCAACCAGATTTAAGGAGCTATCGAGATACGGATACACTACGGTTGATACCTTTATCAAAAGGAATGAGAAGTTCATTTACGGGTTAAAGCCTGAGCTTGCTAAGGACACATTATTGCATATTAGGGATTTGTGCTACGTAGATATTGAGATGGCTTTGAGATAGGAAGAGATGCTTACTTTTCTTGAAGGAAACAAGGCAAGGGAGCTCAAGGAGGGCTAAACCAGAAGAGGAAGTTTCTCCATAAGAAGGGAGCTCAGAAGAGTGAAGCGGCCAAGAAGGGAAAGACAAAAGTTATCTGTTATAAGTGTGATATGAAGGGACATTTTGCTCATGAGTTCCGGACAAGCAAAGGGAATAAAGTTTTTGATAAGAAAGAAGTGAGGTGTTTCAACTGTGAACAAATTGAACATTATAAGAACCAGTGTAAGGAGCCAGCCAAGGATGGAAAAAGCAAGATGTTTGTATTGGAGCCAGCTACCACGATATCAACAGCAGAGGAGTGGGGAAAAGCTATGTCGGGATGTACGCTTTTGATTTATGGTGTATCAGTTAGAGTTCTATTTGATACTGGTGCATTGCATTCTTTTATATCTTATTGTTTGGTAAATAATCTTAACCTAGCACCCTCAAACCTAGTACTTCCTTAAGGGTTGCAAATCTGATAGGAGGATATGTGACACTTGGGATGAAATGTGACCAATTAGAGTTTGGATTGTTAGGTCATACATTTGTTTGAAAATTGCATGTGTTTGATTTCATAGGGTTTGAAATTATTTTAGGAATGGATTGGTTAAGTAAATACGATGCTAGGATATTTTTCCATGATAGAAAAATATCGCTTAAGCACCTTGGCTGTAGTGATCGGATTGTATGCTCCATAGAAAATCGTAGTTTTGCGGTTAATGCTTTATTGGGTGTTTTGGAGGCATAAGACGAGTTGAATCGAGTTTTTGTTGTTAGATAATTTGAAGATGTCTTTGAACCCATGGTAGGACTGCCGCCAAAACGAACTAACGAATTTCAGAAAGATTTAGTACCAAGAGCTGAACCGGTGAGTAGACCACCAAGCAGAATGACACCTATCGAGATAAGGGAGCTAAAGGTGCAGTTGGGTGGATTTGAAAGGCAATAATTTTATCAAATCGAGCAGTTCGTCTTAGGGAGCAGCCATAGTGTTTGCCGAGAAACCAAATGGATCATCAAGGTTATGTATCTATTATCATAAGTTGAATAAGAAGACGATAAAGAATCAATATCCGTTACCTAGAATTGACGATGTCTAATCAGTTGAGTGAAGCCAAATTATTTTCCTAGTTGGATTTGGCAACAGGGTTCCATCAGCTTGGAGTGGCTAAGGATAGTATTCCTTTGGCGACATTTAGAACTAGATATGGATCATACGAATGGTTAGTAATGTCATTTGGACTAACTAATGTGCCAACATTCTTTGTAGATTTGATGAATCGAGTTTTCATAGAGCGCTTGAATAGGTTCGTACTGATTTTCATAGATGATATTTAGGTGTACTTTAAAGATGAAAGAGAGCATGAGGTTCATCTTAGAGTGGTGCTTGAGACATTGAGACAACATCAACTGAAAGAAAATTTTTCAAAGTGTCATTTTCGGAAGAAGGAAGTGAAGTTTCTTGGTCATGTTGTCCTAGAGAAAGGGTTGTCTGTAGATCTGGCTAAGATCGTGGTGGTGAATTATTGGAAGAGACCCGAGATAGTGACCAAGATAAAGCTTTTTCTTGGATTAGATAGTTATTATCGAAGGTTCATTTAGGATTTTTCGCAGAAAGTGGTACCGATGACCAAGCTAACGCGAAAGGATGTGAAGTTCATTTGGACCGATAAGTGTTAGGAAGCATTCCATAGCTTGAAACACTTATTGGCTAATGCACCTGTGTTAGTTGTTCAAGAAGGTAATTAGGATTTATTACTGTATATAGATGCATGTGGAACAGGATTAGGAGTCGTGTTAATGCAAAGAGGTAAAGAGATTGCCTATGCTTCTCGATAGCTTAGACCATATGAGGTTAGATATCCAACACATGATTTGGAATTAGCTATGGTAATTTTTGTGCTGAAGGTGTAGAGACATTACCTTTTGGGAGAAAGATTAGAGCTATATACAGATCATAAGTCGTCGAGGTATTTATTCTGTTAGAAGGATTTGAATATGAGACGGTAGAGGTGGTTAGAGTTTTTTGCTGCCTATGACTTGGGTATTGAGTGCACTCCACGAAAAGGAAACAAGGTTGCGATTGCACTTAGCAGAAAATATCAGAATGCATTATTGGCAATGATAGCTGAGTGGAAAGATTTAGAAACATTAACTACATGTAGGATACAGTGAGGATCTAAAGCAAGATCTAGTAAGGAAACAACTATGTTGTCATGTTTTGAAGTTTGACTGTTGATGATTGAAAATGTTTTTTCTAAGCATAACTCAAACAACCCTAACTCGACCTTCGAAAATCGACACCGAATATGTCACCCGCATTCGAATGTCGTAGATCCAAACGTCGAATCTGGTTCGCTGGAGCTTATAACACATTATGTATAACAACACAGCGGAAGCAAACAAATATATCATTGATACAATAACATTCGAAGAATGATACAATATCTGTTACAACAAGATACAACAGATCCAAAAATATTAGAGCAGAATATAGCAGAATATGACACGGCGGAAAGAAATTTCCAACTTGATCTCCAAGAGAGAAAGAAACTCCAATATCAACAATCTCCATCTCCAAAGCACCAATCCAGAAATAGCTCGAACTCCCAATCAAGTTGAACTTAAGAAAGGTCAGTCATCCAAAGACTGAAGAAGATTTCCAAAGACTGAACGCTACTAAATCTACTCCTACTATTTGATTATCTGAAGAAGAAAACCTAACTCTAGACTGCCCGTATGGAAAATTGTAGGCATCCCGAGTTTAGGAAGGAATAATAAACTCCAGGTCAGTCATGGGACTGGTATGAGAAAACAAAAACAGTTTTATTTTTAAAACAAACAACAAAAGATTTTAAAAGTTGAAATCCGAAATGCTTTTTGGAAAATGAAACTACCATAAGGCCTCCCATCGCACACACAATGCAAACGCAGACTTGGAAGAGATTTCTCCTTATGATAGTCAAACATGCTTGATACGCAAAAACATTTTTTTGATATTATTATTAGTGCATAGTGCAGAAAAAATTTCGAAAGTATAATATTAAGCTTAGCCAGCATACAACATTTCATCGTATGCCTACTATAGCTACCATGTTCAATAGTAGGTTACCGCTACATTCCATAGCAAGTTATACAACTAAAACCGTACAGGGCTCTTATTGTTTTGTTTGGATTTCCAACAAATGGTCAGGCAAAGGAACTTCCCACACAAAATGGAACGCCTCTGAAGGGACGTACTCGAGAACCTAACCAGATCTCTGCTACACAAGGCGGGGTTACCTCTGTAACTATGTAACTACTGAAACGAGTATGCCACCCCCCGGTCGTTACCAATCTTTATCCGAAGCGCCTATCAACCAACAACCACAAAGCAATAAGTTTGCAGCAACAACATAGGTAAATATCTGGGCTCCATACCACGATACCACCTTTTATCCAGAAGGAAATGACATACCCTCAGGGGGCGCTACCCCCAAATAACTTTGCTGCCACGATTCCTGTTTCGACCATTACCGGGTTGTGAGGCTCGACAAACTCTCGTCCACAAAGCTACACTTTTTCAAAAAGCCATGCTTTGATCGACGAATGATTAGCAGCACTTCATATTCCATATTACCAAATCGGGAATATATCACTAGTGACCATCAACTACATAACCTCTGAGCTCGTACGTCTTAGAGAAGGGTGTTAAGCTAAGAGAATAAATCTTCGCCACCAAACAGAAATGTATTTGATAGAAACCAGCTTTACATCTCAAAGTGTAATGTCAGACACACATCCATACAAGTTTTTTCCGGGTTCGAACAGAATCGAAGGCACTTCACAAAGAAGCCCTTGCAAATCCGGATAATCCCTAATCACGTCCGGACTCCCCATCACATATGGAGATCTCTATATCTTTGGGACCAGTCGGTGTAGAGACATTCGACGAGTTATCCTTTCGCTTTCCAAAATATCCGGTCTTCACCACCAATCTTCAAATGCTATTCATAACGTCGTATCATTATTCGGAATGGGTTATATGACATAAGGACCTCTTCCAGCTAAACGGAATAATGAGCGCAATATTTAAAAACACAAGGATATTGGGATCTCAGTTAAGTCACAACTTATTACCAAATGGTTTAAACAAATTACCATTTCAAATCTTTAAACGAAAAGATTTACTTCACAAAGTTCACCATCTTTCACAAAGATTAATTCATAATTTTCAAAACTATTTACAATTCCATATCTTTTTATATAAAAGATACACCTCAAGATTTTTTCCAATTTGGAGAGAAAGTCCATAATTCTTTCACAAAGATTCAATTATAACTTTCAAAACCATTTCCTTTTCAAATTTGATTAACTCATCCAATCATTAAATCAAAAACTCGATCCATAGCTTTCAAAAACATTCCCAAAGATTCATTCATAATTTTCAAAACAATTCCTGTTTCAAGCTTTTATATAAAAAAATTCACTATTTAAAATTCTCTTTAATTTCAAAACAAAGTTCAACCATCTTTCACAAAGGTTCATTCATAGCTTTCAAAACTATTTCAATTTCATTTCAAACTTGAAATCTTTCAATACAAATTGGAAATCCTTTCTTTATATGAAAGCTATTATTATTTGGAAACAAATAGTTTTCGTTTTCGGAAAAATCCGATTACATTTGCACAAGGTAAAGCCCTTAAATCTTGGGTTAAATTTAAATTTCCAAAAACAATACTTTTAAAATGGTTAAAACTCATATAAACATATTTATAACTCACATAACCTTTTTAAACCATAATTACTAACTATAAAATTCAATTTCAAATATTGAGCTCGAATTCAAAACAAATTATTTAAATTCCAAACTTTATCAAGTTATTCAAAATAACTTCTATCTTCAAAACTCCTTTTCAAAAAAACTTTTCATATTTAACCCAAATCCACTTCCAAAGCCATTTGGATTCAAAATTCAACTTTTAAAACCATTTCAAAAATCTGTGACTTAACCGATTTCCTCGTGAAATCCATATTTGTATGTGTATGGTGTAGTCCAGGGGTTTCACACAATAGTGCAACAACATCAGTCATCACAGATTCAAGTATAGCAACATTGATAAGCAGTATAATCTATAACGCTTATCTTCCATTCACAGATTCACAGATAAAGTAGATCTATCATAGATAAATAAATTACATTCATCACACATAATTACATTCATCACAGCTCGAATCAAAAGTAATTCATACCACAAAGCATCATACACAGGGATATCACATAATTCAACATTCAATTGAATCCAAACATCCATAAGTAAGATCAATTTAATCATCTGATTAATTTAAATCGAATAAATCACTAATCCTGGTTAATTAACATTAATTACAAACCATTAAATTAATTATCCTTTAATCATAAATTAATTAATTAACCTTAATTAATAAATAAATCAACCTTTAATCATTAAATAATTAACCCCTAATTATTTAATTGTTCTTTAAATTAATTATTCTGAATTAATTATATTAATTAATTAATCCTTAATTTAATTACCATTTGATTAATTATCCTTAATTAATAAGTGATTATCCCTAATCACGTTCATTAATTAATTAACCTTTAGTTACTTACTCATCCTCAAATTGATTACCTTAATTTATTAATCACATAATTAATTATCCTTTAATTAATTATTCTTTAAATTGATTACATAGACAAATTACCTTTTAATCAATCACTTTAATCTTTAATTAATCAAAAATAAGCCACTTACTTTACCTAGTTAACATTTGAATCTTATCGATTTTTTTAAAGCTTGAAATTGATTTATTACAAAATAAATTGATATCTTTTATTAATTAAAATTAACACTTTTACCTTTAATTACTTACTTAAATTAAATTTCTTTAAAACAATTTTAAAAACATTTAACATTTTATACTTTGAAACTTGTTAAACTTGTTTTAAATAAATTGACTTTGAAGATTAGTTCATATTTACTTTTAAAACTTAGTTAGCTCATTTTAAGAAAACTTGTAAATTTTAATTTAGCTTTGAGATTTAAAACATTTATTTTTGAAAACTGATTCAAATAATTTCACTTGAAAATTTGGTTAACATTTTACTTTAAAATTTATATTTCAAACCATGGTACAAGGTTACTTACCCGATTTTATAAGCTCAAGCTAATCAAAAAAAACCGAGCTTAAGCTTCAAATACCCGAGATCTACTTCGAGTCATTCGCCACTCTTTTCTTCTTCGAGTCAAACCCACGTAATTCCGAACATAAACCCGAGGTGAATCGTTCTCCTCCAAATCCTCAACTACCTGACACATTTGATATGTCGTGCACGTGTACATCACTTTGCTGACGATCCTATCAACTTCGCTTTCACGAACACATCGTTGATGATTCGCCTAAACCTCACACGCACCCAGATTCCCAGATTTGGTCGTAGATCGATAATGAGCTTGTCGATCGAATTGGAACACAAACCCAGATGACAAAATCTCCCTCGCGTCGCCGTGTCAGATCACCAGGAAACTTGCGATTGCGTTCTGAGATTCTCCATAGACCCATGCTTTGATTCCACCCCTTGCGAATAAACCTGATCCACCCTTGACGACACATGAGCATGTAAATCATCGACAACCACACCCGACCATTAAACCCTATATCAACTCCAATCACCCACCACAATGAATAATAAAATCACCATGCATTTTTCTCGAGATCGACCATCATTCCAGCACCCTCAGCTCAAATCACAATGACCATCCAACCACCGATCATTGGGATTTGACGATAATACATTTTTCGATCAATTCAAAATATCTCAGTATACGAATTTATAAATCATAAAACGATTACCAAAAATCCTATTTTTTCAATACGAATCTGTTCTTATAAACAAATCTTGAAACTAAAAACTTCGAATTTCCAGATTTTATAAAGATTTTACTATAATCTCTTGTTTCCTGAATATTTCCTAAATATTTTCATTTGAAACTATTTTTAGAAATAACATTGTATTGTTGTAATTATTTTCCTTTCAAAGATTATAGCTAGAAAAGCTTTGGGGAAAGAGATTTTGATTTTTTCTTTAAACAGGTTTGAAACCTGTTGCCTATAAACAGAAACACACAAATATGTACACCTCTCTCTCTCTCTCTCTCTCTCTCTATATATATATATATATATATATATATATATATATATATATATGCAACATGCAAGCATAGTCAACAGCTAGGCAACTTTTCAAATCATATTCAAACATCAATCACAAACATCAGAATAAGGAAAAAGAGGTAAGTGAGTTTGCTCACCTGGAGTCGAAGCGGAGAATAGAGGCCCTGATTTTGATCAGGTTTTGCAAGTTTGGGAACTGGAATTGAGTTTGAACTTTACTTGACTGTTGAGATGATTTCTAAATTTGTTTGAACTGCAATCCTAGTTCTGATACTTGATTCCAGGCTTTGATTCAGGTTTTAAACTTTTGGAAATTAATTTTACTTTGATTGATCTGGAATTTAATTTGCATCTACTTCTCAGGCTTCCAGGTTTTGGACTCCTTTTTGATTTTGAAGACTAGATTTTTGGTCTGAGCTTGTTGTTTGAATTAAATCTCCATTGATCTCAGGTTTTAAATCTTGATCTTTTAATTTGATTGTACCTAGTGTTTGTTGCTCAGGATTTTAAATTTGAGTTTAATGCTTGTTGCATGCTTTAATTTTCCAGTGTTGAACTTGAATCGATTTCCATTTGCTTCAGATTTTAAGTTTTTTTTGATCTTGTTTTCTTTTTTGGTCTCAGTTCCTTCTTTGCTTTGATTGCTGTTTGTTCCAGAATTTTGAAATGAACGCAAACTTTATTTTCTGGGTTTGAATTTCAGGCTTGAAAGATTTCAGATTTGAGAGGGTTTGAATATGAAGATGAAAGAGTTTTGAACAAAAAATGAATTAACCAGGATTTTTTTTTCATTAATATGTTATTTGTGATTAAAATTTTAAAAGAAATTTGAGCATGCCACTTGTTAATATTGCATGCTAATTCATCTACACTTGTTCAATTACAAAAATAATTAATTAACACTTGTTAATAAAGTTAAAATTATGTTTAAACCCATATTTGATTAAATTTACAAATTTTGTTTTTTAACCCTTTATGCTATTATAAATTTATGCAATATAATTACATATGTATTATATCTTCAAATCTATAATTATTACTTTCAAATGGCAATTCAACAATTATCATATTAAATTAAAATTTTAACTTCCAAATAGCTATTGAAAATTTTCTATATTGAATTTTAATATAACTTCAAATTACATATATATATTATTTACTGACTATATTTATTCTCAAATATATAAGAAAAGCATTTTAAATCTTAAATTAAATCTTACTTATATATTTACAAACCAATTTTATTCATATATATTTTTTCTTATTAATTTCCAAAAGATATGTATATTTTAAAACTTTCATTAATTCTTATAATTAGAAAACACATTCTATTAATTTCAAAATATAAAGTTTTAAATCCAATTTATTTTTAAAAAACACTTATCTTTGAATTTCCAATTAGAAATTCAATTTTAAAATCATATTTATATTCATTTATACTAATAAACAAACAAATATCTATTTAAATTTGGAAAATAAAAAATTAGTCCATAATTAAATTTCAAAATTTTATATTAACTATCAATTTAAATTTTCTCAAAACCGGGAACGTTGCAATAACGATAATCCATTATTAATTAAATGGATCAGAAAGTTAATGGATGGAATTGAGAGCAATGACTTGAGATTTCAGTCTTGACCAAAATGCGTGGTTAAGGAAGAAAGGAAGACTATGTGTTCTGAATGTGGGAAACATTAGAAAGGAGGTTCTTGAAGAATGCCATTGTTCAAAGTTCACCATTCATCTGGGAACTAAGATGTATCAAGATATGGGAAGAAGTTTCTTCTTGGAAGGTATGAAAATAGATGTAGGCTTATGGGTGAAGTAGTGATTGAACTGTCAACAAGTAAAAACCGAACATCAAAAACTGAGTTAGTTACTTCAGCCTTTAAATGTTCCAATAAGGAAATGTGATTCTATCTCAATGGATTTTATAGTCGGGTTGCCAAGATCAAGTAGAGGAAATGAAAGCATATGGGTTATAGTGGACAGATTAACCAAGAGTGCCAATTTCATTATAGTTAAGTCAATCGGGACGGGATCTATTTTAGCTAAGTTGTTTATGAAGAATATAGTTAGATTGCATAGAATTCCTAGTAGTATAGTAATTGATAGAGATTCCTTATTCACTAGCGAGTTCTAAAAGAGTCTACAGGAGACTTTGGGTACAAAGCTCAAGATAAGTGCCGCTTAGCATCCGCAGATAGATGAGCAAACTAAAAGAGTAAACGAAGTCTTAGAAGATTTTTTATGAGCTTGTGTGCCAGATTTTGGAGGATCATGGGAAGACCATCTATACTTAGTCGAATTTTCGTATAACAACAGTTATCAAGCTAGTATAGGGATGGCACTATTTGAAGCTTTGTATGGAAGACCATGTAAATCTCCCGTTTGTCAGTTAGAAACCGGAGATTAGTTAGTTCTTGGTCCAAATTTGGTTAGAGAAGCTAAAGAAAGGATTGAGTTCATTCGAGCTAGAATGAAGGTAGCTTAGTCTAGGTAGAAGAGCTATGCAAATAGAAGACAGAAAGACTTAGAGTTCTCAGTTGGAGATAATGTTTTCGTCAAAATATCACCGATGAAAGGTGTAATTTGATTTAGGAAATCAAAAAAATTCATACCGAAATTCATTGGACTATTTCCTATTATAGAAAGGATTAGGAAACTTGCATATAGAGTGGAGTTACTAAGTAGTTTGGTAGGAGTCCACAATGTTTTTCATATTTCTCATCTATGGAAGTGTATTCGTGACCCAGAGACTACTATAGCACCGAATGTATTGGACGACTTAGTAATGGAGCCAAATTTGACTATATTTAGTAAACTAGTTTGTGTAATCGCGAGAGATGATAAGAGACTAAGGAATAAGACAATCAGATTAGTCAAAGGCAAGTGGAGTGATGACGAGAGAGACTGTACTTAGGAAACCAAGAGCAAGGTTAGAGATACTTATCTTGACTTGTTTCATGGTATGTTGTACTTTATGATTGATTATTATGAGTACCTTATCGTAATTTCGAGGACGAAATTCTTTAAGGAGGTTAGTCTACAATGACCCTAATTTTGACTATAATTATTAAGGACATTTAACTAGATAAATAAAATAGAATAATGTAAATAGTTAAGGGATTGAGATCTACATAATTATAAGGTAGTCGTGCCTAAATCATCTAAATGCCAAAGAGAAATAAAATGAAATAAGTAAGAGGAATAAGCTAAGGGCAATATAGGAATAGGTTATATCCTTATACCCTAAACTCTTATTCAATTTTCATTTTCATCTTTCACAAACAAAACTAAGTATAGAGGAGCTTGGTCGACCGCCATTAGAGGAAATTTAAAGGAAGATAAACAAGAATTCAAGAAGGAAGCTTAAACAAATTAATTCCAGAGCAAATCTCAAACTCCTTAACTATAAGCTAAGATGAATAATAGATTACATCTCATTTTTATGGTTTTCGGTTTCTAGGAAAGACACGAACTTACTTTGCAAGAAACATGCCATGTTTTGATTGTTCAAATGGATATATATATATATACACACAAATATATATGCTTGTTGATGATTTATCTTGCTTCATATAGATTTTATGATAAGTTTTGACTTGAAAATCCTATTAAATAACATCCAAATGGCTTGTGTTTTTGATATAAGGTCAGAAACATTATTTTAGAGATGGGTTTCAAGCCTCATAATTTTCTAAGTCGATGTGGATTTATTATGATTTTTCTAGTAAAGAAAATGGTTAAATCGGGTTTAAATTATTTTCGATATTATATGTTAGCTTTGGGTCAGAAATTTAAATATGTTGGAAAACATATTAAAACTGATTTATGGAATTTTTTAGAGAATTTTCCTAAGTATTTTATTAAAGATATAAAATTATTTAAGGAATGGGGCTTAAATATTTCATATGTTTATAAAAGGAGAAGAGGCAATTTGTCAAATGTTTTTAATTGTTAATTACCGAATTCGATAGTTCTTTTAGAAAAGATTTTGAAAAAGAATTAGCAACTAACTACATGTTGACAAACAAGGCAAGTTAGTGGAAAGAAATCACTTTAAAAGGTTAATAGTCAGTTTTACAAGAAATTACTACTTCGCCACTTATAACAGCCACCTTCCGACCCCATATTGCCGCTTCCAACCAAGTTGAAACCAATACACATGGCATCAATGCCTTGGTACAAAGAGGATTGGAGTTAGGCGGAAGGTATAGAGTCGAAACTTGCTTACGAAGGGGGTAGAAATAGCTCTTTAAACTTAGAATTCTTTTGGTTATAAATAAGGCTTTCGAAGGAATTAACTTTCGATTTGGTCAAAAATGTCCTTGTTTTAGAAAAAGGGCTTTCAGAAGAGGTTGCCGCGTTTTGTTTTTAAAACAATCTTCGAGGGCGTCGAAACCTCTGCTGCGCGTTTAACCTTTCAAATCAACGCATTCGAAAGGGTTCTTTCTTTAAACTTTGAAGTCGCTTCTTAATGCTTTCGAAAGGATTGGATTCGAAACCATCCACTTTTTTTTACCTAGGAATAATGCTTTCGCCCTAGTTCTTTTAAGACCCTTAGATATATTGAAATTTTTAACCCAAAGGCTTTGAAAGGAATGGTTTTAAATGGTTTCGAAGCTATGTTCTACAAACTTTTATCTGAATCCAAAACTTTCAAAAGGTTTGCTATAAGTAAAGGGCTTTAATGCTTTCGAAAGGTATATAACGAAGGTTTTGAAGGGGATATTCCCTAATGTTTTCGAGAGGTCTATTTTAAAAGGTTTTGAAAGGTATGTTTTGGCCTTCCGACCTAGTGTTTCAAGGTAAAGTAGTTAACTTATTTTGAAAGGGGTACTTTCAATGGTTTCGAAAGAGACTACTTAAAGTTTTTAAATAAGGGTTTCGAAGGTTTTCATCAACACTATTTTGTGTAAAGCATATACAAAGAGATTTGAGTAAAGCAAAAAGTATATTTTCCTTATTCATGTATGATTCAAAGGGTTAATTCAATTTGAAAGAAATGTTTTAAAGAAAAATTTGATGGGGTAGTTAACCCTAGGTAAATGACTCGGATATTTGAATACTAGTTGAACTAGTATAGGGTCACGCCCTATACTTTTGCTATAGCCCCTAGCTAATATATGCCCAAAATTATAGCATGTAGGGCTTAGTCACAGGTAAGACTTTAATGGTGTTACACATACAAAGGAATATATAGAGAAAGATAGGTTATTGGTGAACCTGCAAAACCATTAGTATCAGTTGACCCTGGGTGAAGTAAGTTAATGACGTACTGTCTAGAAGTGTATATAACAAAAGTAGATTATTTATTTTGTCTGGTAGGCCCGAGTCAGCCAATGGTTTATAATTAGCCAAACAAAATTATATTGTTTGGACAGATAGTCCATTGTTTACCTTATTTATGAGCATATATGAATTGCTATTATTGTTTTGATCAGATTGATTGCAGGATTCTGATTTGCAAAAAGATATGTTTTAAAGGAATATTAGTGAGGGAAAACCTATTCCGCTAAGCGGCGTGGTCTCAATTAATATTAGTAACCCGAGATGTAATATTATTACTCACACCACGCTTTATGTCTGACTCGAAGTTTATGTTTTTTCCCTTAAACTCTTGGGTGCTCAAAATTAATTTGAGTAGACTGAAAGCTAAGGTTTTACAGGTTTAGTAGCTGGACGAATAAGCTTTCAAAGATGATCAGGGGGTAACAATTAGCTATTTAGGAATTATTAGTTTTATTTCCACTGTGATGTATTAAGATTGATATGCTTATTGAGTACTTTGATCATCCAAGGGGGCATCTTCATATGTCACTCTTAGCATAAATTGTAATAATTATATTTGATCGAAACCTGACAATCGTTTGGGATTGTGTAATGGAATATGAAACGTGATTTTGCAATGTAATCTGTAAAGTTGTTTGGAATCTGTGATTTTATTTCATATTCATGTGCTTTTGATATTATAGATACCATTAACATTACCGTATTTTTCATCGTAAGTTAATACTATGGATGACTGCAGCATCTGTTGCACTTAGCTTTGGGCCTCAAAATAGGGGATGTTACAATAAACATTAAGTAAACCAACTCCATTGAGCACAAGCATGCATTTATATAAAGGTGAAAGCGGAAAAGAGTTCGATCAAAAATTATATCACAGTATATGATGGGATCATTACTATATCTAACTGCCAGTAGACCAGGCATTATGATGAGTGTATGTTTATGTACTAGATTTCAAGCATACCTATGAAAAGAATTTTGCGCTACTTAACCAACACCAAAGATTACAGGATCATGGTAAGGCAGCTCTTTCAAATTAGACACACATAATGATGCTAATTTCAGTGGTTGCAAAATGGATCGAAAGAGTACAAATGGCACATGCCAAATTGCCGGTCTATCTCTGGTTTCGTGGTTTAGTAAAAAAACAAAATATTTCACTATTGACTTATGAAGCCCAATATATGTCAACTGCCTTAGCATGCGCATAGGTGATTTACATGCAACAAACTCTCAGAGATTTCAAAAAAAATAAGAACTAAATCTCCTATATATTGTGACAATACGAGTGCTATCAATTTATCAAAAATCCTCTTAATCACTCTCGAACTAAACATATTGATATTCACCATCATATTCTTCAAGATAATGTAGAAAAAGACATTATTTCTCTAGAATTTCTTAACACCGAAAATCAACTTGTTGATATATATACTAAGCCTCTCCATGTATCCACCTTTACAAAATTCTGTAGTGATTTAGGGATTTGTTCACTAAATGAATTAATTTCCTAATAATCTTATTACCATGACTTTATATAAGTATAATGTAAATTTGGCTATAATATAAAAAGCTGTTTAAAGATCTCCTGGTAGAAACGTAATGGGTAACAAATGTTTATGATCCTTAAATTCTTTTGTATGAAATTTACTTGTCTTTATATGTAATTGATATCAATAACTTGTATGTTAAAAATTAATGAATGGTAGAAAATTAACTTGGCAACTAACTATTATATGGATTTTAAAACTATGGTTTTCTTAAAAAATCTTTGTTTTTAACAATTTTTTCTATTTTTATAAACTAAAAAGATAATGAGTGGTTAAACTTCTACCTGGCTAAACAACCATCTCTCTTAACTTAGTATATTTTTCTCTCTATTTAATCTTCGTCTCTTAAGAAACTTTACCATTAAAACTAATTTATTTTCTGATAATGAATAATCCTCTAAACGATGTTAACTTTGGATAATGCATCATCATACATCAGAAAAATTCCTCATCTTCCTCAGAACTTACCGACTACTCTCCAAAAGTCAGGAAGATGAAGCAATCGATTAAGTTTAAAGGACAAATAACTATGACACAAGATGAGCATTAATGAAATAGCTCACCATCAAGGAGAATCTATATGGTTGCAAAAGAAATTGTATTGGAAGCAATGCCATCACGGAGAACGTTTAGTTATTATAGAAAAATCTATAACGCGTTTTTGTGGAAAATCATTAACATAACAGTGTATTCACTCCACTGGATGCCTCTCCAGACAGGTTAATCCTTCAAACAACATAACTCATCCAAGCAACTCTTAGTCCATCAAAATCACCATCAATCCAGATAAAATAAATGAACCATATCTTTAAAACTTGTGGAAAACCAATCCATTCAAAGAAATATCGAGTCCATCAATAAATTAAGATTGATATTGAGACTTCATGATTAACATTATTAAAGTATACATATGCAAAAAGTTCTTATATATATACATATATAATATATGTGCATATTTTTTTCAAATATGAATACTTAATATATGTAATATGTTTGTATATGCAAAGAATTCAATAGTTGTTTTTTATTTTTCAAAATTTATAAATAATAGACGTCTGTCTATGATTATCAAATGTTTGGAAATATTAATTATTTTAATTGCTTAGGCTTGGACAATATTTTCTCCAGCAATAGATGTGTATTGCTTAAATTCAGACATCTGAATATTTGTTTCTTCATATTTAATAGACTCATTTTCGGACGTCTATTCTTCAAAATTAGTCTGTTACTCAAAATCAAATGCCCAAGCCAGCCACATTTTTGACTATTTCCTTTTTGGTTAGTTTACCATCTAACTCAGATGTCCAACCTAGTAAAAAAGATGTTTGAGTGACTGTCTTTTTGTTTTTTAATATACAATTTCAATCATTCCATCCTTACTTTCATTCAAACCCCCAAATCAACTTCAACTAAAGATTCAAAAACTCTAATCTTCAAAAATGTGACCAAACTTTCCTAAAAAGAGCAAGACAAGGCCAATCTTCCTCAGCAACACCAAGCTCCTATGTTAGGGATGATAATATCATGGTTTGGTTACTTGATAATTCAATAGTTGATCAACGTTTTAAATTTTTTAAGAAGAAATGAATTCATGAAAGACTTGTTATCCCGCCTTTTGGCAAAGCTATGACACCAAGGACTTGAGTAGAAATTGAAGATAATGCGTCCCGATCGGTTATCTATAGGTCCACGATGGATACAGGAAAACTTGGTCCGAGTTTGGATCGAGTTACAACTAGCATAGTATGACGAGCAAATCTATGGAAGGCAACCTTCCAAATTTCAGGTCGATCGGAGTTCGTATGCTCAAGTTATGGATCGATCAAGATCCATGTGAAACATGTCTACTTTGTATCCATCAACTTCATATCCATTCCCTTTGTATCCATGTACTTCGTATCCATCCATTTCATACCCACCTATTTCGTATCGATCCCACTTTAGCATGTTTTGTATTGATCAGCCAATCGATGGATATGACGCATGGAGCCAAGCATCGATACGAAACCACAAACCAAGCATCGATACGAAGGCAAAGACGAAGCATCGATACAAAGGACAATGTGCCAGATGGATACGAGAGGCATAATCAAACCACAGCAAATGGTCTTAGGCGTGAAACATGGATCTCCACAGAACTCTCGCGCCACATCATCGATACGAAATCCATCGATACACAAGCATCGATATAAAGCCTTCAGTCAAACTAAAAATCCAATCATGGATCGATCACAACTCAAAAATTACAAGTCCAAATGCCATTAAATTTTCACAGAAGCTTTCTTATTCACTCAAGAATGTCCATGATCGATCGCAGCTCCATTGGGCCATTCCATGATCGATACGAAGTGCACATGGATCGATCCCAAACAACCCCAAATCAATCTGGTAGGCCCACCTACGCATGAGAAAGAGTATTTCGAGTTTTGAGGCAGATATTTCCAGATCTACTCCAATAAATAGCACCCTTATGCCAACTAAAAAAGAGTTTTGAAGCTCCTACACCGCTACTTTGCTAGAAACTCCATTGTAACTTGAGAGCTACTGATTTGCAATAAACAGCAAACTCTTTAGAGTGGACGTAGGCTACAATGCTGAATACTACAAATTCTTATTTTTTCTATTTCCGCTTACTTTTATTAGTCTGATTGTCAGATTAGCCTCTTTTTCCATTTAACTTCTTCACTCTTACATCCGAAGAGTGTTGTGCCCAATTTTGGTACAAACACTTTGGTTCTTTAACTGATAAAACTCTACTTTTCTTTGATTCTGTGGATCTCCTACCATTGTTGGATTGCTAAAATCTAAGGAGAAGATCCAGATTTGTCTTCTGGTAGTTCCTTCCATTCTACTTATATTGCTCCAGATCTAGGAAGAGCTACGTTCATCATGGTGCACACTACCAGAACTGCTTCCAATGCTGCAGATCCAGAAGGAATGAATAGGCAAAATCCCACATAGTTAACCATATCAGGCCAAATGTCAGCTAGAGCTCAAGATCCACTTGGTCCAGTGACTAGGGAGGAGTTTCAGACCTTATGCAAGAGCTAACACAAAGCCATCAGGATTTTAGCAGATTCGTGCCAACACGAAGCTCACAAACCAGCTGAAAGAAGAAAGGCAAAGGAGATCTAGAGGGAATGCCTCTTATTCCTTGTCTGAAAGCTCAATGTCCTTAGACTCCAATCACAGATCTACACGTCGATGGTTGGATGGAAACTACGCAGAAGCCTCTGGGCGCCAACATGTTATGAATCTTTGACAGGTCAGGATTGGTCCTTCCATAGGGCATCAAGCTGGACCCTCTTCCCGAGGAAGAGCACTTTCTCATCACAACACTCATGACCATGCAACTGTTTCCGCCATAGATCTGAAAGCTGAGATCCAGAACCAACAAGATCCAGCTCCTCGTCATCACATTCATGCTTAGGATCCTTAATTCTATGAAGCCCGGGAGCCAAGGAGGCATGAAATGGACCGTAGACAGCGACCGAACTGTCCCCGTAACAAGGAACCAGATAATTCCTTGGCCCCAAATATCCAGATGCCTCACATTGCAACCATGATACGCCAAATGATTAGAGAAAGTCAAGGCCTCACAAATGACTATTGGGGATCTCTAGGAGTCACAATCCATTCATGGATGATGTTCCCTATGCAGAGACACCCCCTCGATTCAAAATGTCGACCATGCCGGTGTACGAAGGAAATTCAAATCCTAACCAGCATATCTTAAATTATGAATGGCTCATGAATGCCTCTCAAGCTGATTAAGCGGTTAAGTGTCGAAGCTTCCCTATCTCCTTGGGAGGCATTGCGACTATGTGGTTCACTTATCTACCAACCAGATCCATTTCATCTATTGATCAGTTAGCTACCAATTTTTTTAAGCAGTTCCACATTCATGCTACGAGACCGAAGGATGTCAATACCTTATCTAGTGTTACTCAAGCTTTAGGAGAAACTCTTAGGCATTACCTGGAAAGAATCCATGCTGCTTGTGCTAAGGTCAGCAATCCCATTGACAACTCTATTCTAATGGCATTGACTAAAGGAATCGATCCTGATTTTGATTTTGGTGATTGGTTGGCTGGAAAAACCCTCGCTTTATTAGATCATTTCTATGCTAAGGCAGCCCAGTTTTTGTAGAGAGAAGATGCTAGATGATCTAGGAAGCAAGATGTTGCGAGGCCCAATGGTGAAGGCATTCGAGCAATGTTGACGTGAAGCGGGCCGGTGAGAGTTCTGGTAAAGTACAATTGAACATATATAACAAGCAAGGTCAACAGAAGGATAATAAAGGTCAGGAAAAGAAGAGAGACCCACATCACGAAAGACCCAGAGCTCCTATGTTCGACTGCTGGAAAATGTTTATCTTCAGACTCGTAATACCGGACAGTATAAGAAGCCAGCTCCGAAACCATCATCTAATAAAAAAATTCAGACTGGGAAATTCTATAGGTTCCACAATTGTTACGGCCATAACACTGGTGAGTGCCGCCATTTACATGATATCATCAAGAGATTGATCGGAGAGAGAAAGTTAAAACAGTTCGTCCAGGCTCCGTAGAATGAAGGTGCGGGTCCATCTAATCCAAATCAAGGCCAAGGCCATGCTAAGCCTGAAGAACCTGTGCATACTAGCGGGAGGTTGGTAATAAATACCGTGAGTGGTGGTCCTCATCCAGCTGATCAGAGCTAAAAGGAAATGGTGTCATATGCCAGTTCGATTAGGTATGTGGACTTCAAATGTTGTAGTAATACTGATGATGGGGCCCTCGAAAAACAACAGATGATGATGACAGATGACATCAATTTAGGAATCCTGATGCTGATAGAGTTGAGGGCCCCACTATCGATCCGTTAGTTATTCCAGCCCAGATAGGTCCTGCTTGGATGAAGAGAATCTTGGTCGACAGCGGAAGCACTGTCAATATACTTTTCAAGCGTGCTTATGACCAAATGAGGATGGAAGCGAAAGATTTAAAACCATGCCAGTCACGTATTCTTGGCTTTAATGGAAGTGCAACCATACCAGCTGGGATGGTGGAGTTACCCGTTGAATTGGGTATTGGAGATCGCTTGAGAGTCCATATGTTGTAGTTTGTTGTATTGGATATTCATTCTCCCTATAATGCTTTCCTGGGCCAACCGACCCTAGCGGAGTTCAGGGCAGTGATTGCCTCTTGGTGTTTGACTCTAAAATTCCCTACTGATAATGAGGTCAAAGTGGTACATGGTAATCAAGCGGTTTGACGCGCCTGTTATGTTGCAGAGCTGTGGGAGCGTAGGGAGAAAGGAAAGGGCGTAGAGGAATCTCTCTGCGTTTGTTTTTCATAAAATTGATAGCTAACGCTTGAGCCTAGGCTTGAGCACCACTACCAGTTCCTCAAGGACCTTGATCCTAGAGATAATAATGATGAGGAGGAAGTTAAAGATTACTAAGCTTCCCCGGTAGAGTTGACGATTGATGTTTTGATCGACGATGATGACGATTCTAGAATGATAAAGGTCGGATCTCAACTCGACCCCAGATAATACATGAGCTGGTTGATTTTCTCTGAGCGAACTTCGATGTATTGCCTAGACTCATTCAGACATGTGTGGGACCTCGCTGAACATCACGAGCCATGCATTAAATATCGACTCGTGGCACGTCCTGGTAAAATAAAAAAGGAGCGGTATGGATCCAGAGAGATTTACTGCTCAAAAGGAAAAAGTGGATAAACTCAAGACTAGTGAGTTTATTCATGATGCTTTATACCCAGAGTGGGTATCGAATCCAATGCTTGTGAAAAAGTCGGATGGAAAGTGGCGAACATGTATGGGCTACTTAGATCTGAACAAAGCCTGCCCAAAACACATTTTTCCTCTTCCCAGAATTGATTAACTGTGGATTCAACAACCAGACATGAGCTCTTATCTTTCTTGGATGCATACTTTAGCAATAATCAAATCTCGATGCATCTTCCCGACCAGGAACATACCAGTTTTGTCACTGATCTGGGACTCTTTTGCTATGAGGTAATGCCGTTAAGACTTAAAAACACTGGAGCAACTTATTAGAGGCCTATGAACCGAATATTCGCTAACCAAATTTAAAAGACCATGGAGGTGTATGTGGATGATATGCTCGAGAAGTCATGACTATCCATCAACCACATCAATGAATTGGAAACAATGTTTAACATACTCTGTTAGTGCAGAATGAAGCTCAATCCATTGAAGTGTCATTTGGAGTTGCATCAGGAAAATTCTTGGCATTCATCGTCAACGCCAGAGGAATCGAAGCCAATCCTAAAAAAATCTAGGCGATTCGAAATATTGAAACTCCGAGACCATAAATAGGTGCAAAGCCTTAATGGTAACGTGACAGCCTTGAGCATATTCATTTCTAGATATACGAACAAGTGCATTCTCTTTTTCAATCTGATCAGAAAAGGAAAATGAAAATTCGAATGGACAGAGGAGCACGAGGGTACATTCCAAGTACTAGTTCAACATCTGGCAACACCTCCTATTTTGCCGAAGCCTTTTGATCATGAGAGATTGTAGTCTATCTGGTGGTTTCGTTATATGCATTCCGTGCTGCTTTGATTCAAGAAGGGGATCGGATCCAAGGACCGGCCTACTATATCAACAAAAGGTTAATTGGGGCGGAAAGAAACTTCCCGTAGGTGGAGAAGCTATCTTATTATCTCATCATAGCCTCGAGGAACTCCGTCCATATTTTCAAGCTCGTCCGATCAATGTTTACACCGACCGACCGTTACAACAGATCTTGACATGACCTGAGATGTCTGGTAGATTGCTTAAGTGGAATATTGAATTGAGTCAATTTGACATCACTTACACACCAAGGCGAGCTATTCAAGGACAAGTACTAGAGGATTTCATAGCTAAATTCACCATACCGGAAGATTTGCCCGAGGCCAATGAATCTCCCAAGTGTATGTAGAAGCTATACACTAATGGCGCATCAAACGACTGTTGCTCAGGTGCTAGAGTGGTGCTCGAAACCCCAGAAGGTCGATCCATATGCTATGCTTTGAAGTTTGACTACCGAACAACTAATAATGAAGTCGGGCATGAAGCTTTACTTATTGGACTTAGGCTTGCCAAAGATTTGGAAAATATTGCTATGGAGGTTTATTATGATTCATAATTGGTCATATCCTGGGTTCGAGGGGAGTTTGGAAAATATTGCTATGGAGATTTATTGTGATTCATAATTGGTCATATCCTGGGTTCGAGGGGAGTATCAAGCCAGAGACCGAAGATTGACTACCTACCTCACTCTGGTTCAAGAAGTGTTGAATCAGTTCGACTATTATGCTACCATTGTATACCTCGAGAGCAAAATCAGAAAGCCAATTCTTTAGCGAAACTGGCTAGCACTAGCGAAGCACAACAAATGGGACTTGTCCCCGTAGAAACACTTACTACTCCAAGTATCGATCAGATAGAAACAGATTAGGTGCACGAAACAACACCAGAGAGGGAGTCATGGATGACTCCAATTGGAAATTATCTCAAGCACGGAGCGTTATCCAAGCGTAGAACTGAGAAAAGACAGGTTCTCCAGCAAGCTTCATGATTTATTATCTAGAGTGGAGTCCTGTACAGGAAGGGATATTATGTTCCCTTACTCGGTGTATCACCCACGATGAGATCAAACGAGTGTTACATGATGTGCACGAAGGAAAGTGTGGTGACCACACCGTGGTCAAACCCTTGCTAAAAAGATACTCAGATATGGATATTACTGGCCGACGGTGAACCGCGATGCAATAGATTATGCCAAGAAATGTGATAGGTGCTAGAAACATGCCAGAATTCCAAGAGCAACGCCTATAGAAATTACTTAGATGGTCAGTCCATGGGCATTCGCACCATGGGGCATTGATATAATAGGGTCCTTACCTTTATCCAAGGTTGGTGCGAAATACACCATCATTGTAGTTGACTACTTTACTAAATGGGCAGAAGCTGAGCCCCTTGTTACTATCACTACGAAGAAAGTAATCAACTTTGTTGTATGTAATATCATCTGCCGCTTTGGCCTCCCACGGATGATTATAACTGATAACAGAGCCCAATTTGATAGTACCAAGTGCAAAGATTTCCGTCAACGCTACCGCATCCAGAAGAAGTTCTTGGCAGTAGCTCACCCTTAAGCGAATGGACAAGTCGAAGCTATCAATAAAGTTATTAAGTCCATTTTGAAGAAACAACTGGAGAAGGATGGAGGTAAAGGGGTCGATAAGCTCCCCATGGTCTTATAGGCATATCAAACTACCTATAAATCCGCGAACGACCATACTCCGTTTGCACTTTCTTATAGATCTGAATCCATTATCCCGATTTAACTAGAAGACCTTCTCGCCGTGTGAACTATCATGACCTAAAGATGAATTCCATCTTACTTGTTGAATCTTTGTATTTACTGGATGAGAAGCATGTAGAGGCTGATTTGAGGGAAGTCGCACGTCGCAGTCGAGTCGTCCAATTATACAATGCTAAGTCCAACCCAAAAAATTTGAAACTGGCGATCTCGTACTTAAACGAATTTATTCGGTCCCTTCACACATGAAGCCGACATGGGAGGGGCCAAATGTCATTGAGCGAAGACTCGGAGATGGCACATTCAAACTATCAACTATTGACGGTCTCACTCTGCTAAGAGCATGGAACAGCGAGAGACTTCGCCGCATTACATATAACCGGCTTTTATTCATTTTGTCTACTTTTCTTTTGAAATTTGTTTATGCAATTTTAGAAATTTAAACTTGTAATAAGGCAACTGACTTTGCCACACTTTCTTATTTCAGCAATAAAGCATAGACTCATCAAGCCAGATTGACAGTTCTAGAAATGCATAGTGCGACCGTCATGATGTGCAAAGAGCTAAGTCTTATCCTACGATGGACTCACTCATATAGGGAGTGACCTGATCTGACTGGTCACTCGCTAAGTGAAACCCCAAACTCGGGGGCAGGCAACAATAAAGTAAAGAAGTATTAAAACATGGTGATCCTCTAATGAACTCTAGCTCCCAGAGTGTAGGTTGAAATGTAAACTCCAACATCTAGGCTCGAGGAGAATGGATCTGCCCATCCACGACCTCGCCTCTATTCGGCTTCGAAGAAGGTGGACCCGTCCACCTACGACTTCTCCCCCATTCAATCTAGGCTCAAAGATGGAGGACCCGTCCACCTATGACTTCACCCTCATTCAATACAGGCTCGAGGAGGACGGATTCATCCATCCACGACCTTACCTCAATCCGAGCTCGAGGAGGATGGATTCGTCCATCCACGACTTCGCTTTATTTTTCTAAGCTCAAAGAAGATGAATCCATCCATCTTCGACTTCACTTGTCGGACTAAGATGGATGTGATCCGACCATCCACAACCTTGTCCAACTCCATGTTCCGAGAGTGCAAACGAGATCCTAACACTTAAACAGACGTGATTGACCGTCTATCAACTGACTCTAGATGCCCCGAGCGAAGTAGAGTATAAACATTAAACGGGTTTGATTGACCACCAGTAAAATAACTTGTATCCCCGGAGTGTGGATATGATTCTAAATATTAAGCAAGCGTGACCGACCGTAAGTACAAAAGTCTAATCCCCAGAGTGTAGATGCAAATACCAGCGAATGAGCGAGTGTGATCCGACCACTCAAACTCATTTCACTTTAACTTTTTTCCGACTAAGTTAAATTAAAGTTTGTGAAGGTGTAGGATGATTTCCAATTGACTACTTCAATTCTCCCTAGAACTGGGAGCATAATTCAAGTATCTACCGCTGACCAAGACAGTGCAACGTTGGGACTCGATTAGACGTCAGGTTACGACCCGAAGCCATGACGTCAGGACTTAAAGATCGGACTCATGTTCGACTCAAAGACTAAAACTTCATAAGTACATTGAATGGAAGTGTGAGTGCTGAAATTCTTAGACAAATGAACATAGATTTATGCTAAAAAAGGAATTTTATTCATTCTATTCTTTGCAAAAGTAAGTACAAAATCTATTCAAAGAATCCCTATAAGCGGGGCCCAAACCCCCATCTATACATGGCATACAAAAAGCAAAGGAAAAGCTTGTTCTATCTATCCAAAAGAGGGAAAGGAAAAAAATGTGAATCTACACCTTCTTATTATCCTTCTTGCTTTTCTTCGGCGTAGACCCGCTCGAGCTGCCGCTCAAAACCCTCTTTGAACCTTTACCGTCCCGGCCTGCTCCAGCTGGCTTGTCTTCGGCTGGGGGAATCGAAGCAATCTCCTCCTGAGAAATCATAGGGACCGAAATATCCTCTATGTGCAGAATTGGAGGAATGATGGCACTCTCGATGTTAGTGGGAGGAGGTGTGCTAGTCTCAACAATAGTGTCGCCCGGAGAAACGAAAAGTAGCAGGACCGGACTAGGACCTGCCATGCCTGCACCAGCTCTACAAGCCTACTCAGCTTGCTCGATATTGACTTTTATTTCCTCCATTATCTGCAACACCGCGTCTGCACGTATGCTCATTGGAATGCTTCTGGTCGGGCCTGAGGAGCCCGTGATGACCATGTCATCATCTACATTGAATGGAACTTTGATACTGGGATCACTTTGATGGCCGAAGAGTGCTTTCATTAATTGTTCATCAAGCAAGCAGTTGCTATCGTGCATTTCCCCAGCTGGTGTGGTGACCGACATGGTTAGCCTCTGTCATTAGCACATCCTGCTCATGATGTACTTCTTGAGTTGTAGGAGGATCAGTCGGTGTAGGATCTAAGACTGAATGAAGATAGGAGAATATATTAGTGATATCATCCGATAGTTCTCCTGCATTTTGAGGAATAAGAGACGTGTCCAGAATACCTTCCTCGGGTTGGCTCCTGTGCTGAGATGACGTGCCATTTAAGCTGTGCTCGATTATTAGGGAGAGATGCGACCTATCATGGTTATATTCTAGAACAACAAGAGGAGCAATAGATGAAGCAAGCCCAAATTGGGATGTTATAGGCATTTCGAAGTCTACTTTATGATGTTCAATTTCGAATCCTCCCCCAGCTTTTGGATACTTGGCGGTTATTTTTCTTTCTCAAGAGAGATGGTTATCTCATGGAGGACTTTAGGTCCATCTCCTATTAGCACTTGAGTTTCTAGTTCGAACTCATCGACGTTTGTAGTATTGTGGATCACCTTCTCGTCCTCAAGCAAGTAATTCCAGACCTTGTATAGTTGGAAGGGATAATCTCGCCTACTCATTTTAAGTTGCGAGACATTAGCATTGTACGTGACCAGGAGATCTTCAAATTCACTCTCCATCTTGGCCTCAACCACTTTAGCTTCCCTTTCAATCCTGGCATCGGTCTCCTTAGCTTTCAAATTCGTTGCATCCCTCTCTCCCTTGAGCCTAACCGTCTCCTCACATGCCTCCTAGGCCACCTTGTTAGCTTCATCCTTCTCTTTAAAGGCCTCAATTAGCTTCGCCCTTAACTCCTCAACTTATTTGATGTGCGGTTTTAGAAGATGGCCTACCGAAGTTAGATGGTTTCAAAGGTCCTTTTGATGGTGGAGATCGCATCCGGGAGCGGCGCCTTCTTTTATGTGACCTTTCCTTCTCCCTATCATAGCACTTTCACTCTTGGTTGGAGTAATAGCCGCGACCATAGTCTCTCTTACTTTCACGCCACTGTGAATTAGTGTGTGAACTGGAAGAATGGAAGGAAGAGCGAAGATTGCTGAGCATGGAACCTTGTTTCACCATCGTGTCTGTAAAATGAAAAGAGAAGTTGAATTAGTTATCTCTAGAAATGAAGAAGCATGTGTTAGAAGTCGTGTGGTGCTGTGAAGTGTGTGTATGCATGTGCATACCCCCTAACCAACCGATTGTGGTAGTCTTGCTCATGGGAGTTGGCTCCCCTATGTCTAAAGAAGTCGGGCCTCGCCAGCTCGTGCTGGGGAGTGGAGCCCCTCTAATCCAATATCCTGGAATGAAGATATGTCATATAGAATAGAAACATCTGACAATCCTCTCAATGAACCTTCTATTTGCGGCAAAGAGGTCTTCGGACATACAGAAGTTGCAACAAGCTGAGTTACTACAACGGTCTTATGCCTCTTGGCTTTGTGGGCGAGAATCTTCCCCTTTCTCTTTGATTTTGATGATTGAAGGCCCTATGGAGGCGTGACCGCAGGCTCATGTCTAGTTGATATACTCTCACCATCGCCCAGTTCGATTGTTATAACCCTAGGTGCACGGTAGGAGCCCATTTTCCTCTATGTCTTACCGGCACCGCTCTATAAGGAACCCCTGTCAACCTAATACTCTGGCCTTTTTTAATGAGCCCGAGGGAAATCAAGTTATCATCAAATAACTTCGTCTATTTCTCTACGTTCGGGGGGCACCACATGGAGCACTCTCACTATCTCCTTGAATTGTGCTCCTTTGAACTGGGAAATGGAAGCTGTAAAATAAATGCAGTGATGAGTTTGGCATCAATTTGTATTACCTAGTTAATTTACGAAGAAGTTAGAGCACTTACGTTTGACCAACATCGCCTAGCAAACCCCGGTTGGCATCACACGAAGAACCACTCAGTCTTAAAGTAGCTCAATTTACTCCAAGCACTTGCCACGACTTGGCAATTCTCGACCGCTTCTAGAAAAGTGGATGAGGGATTATCCTCCTGACTTTTGACATTAAATCAGTATCTAATCTCCTCAGTGGTCCAAGGTCGAAGGAATTGCTCCATAAATATGATACATAAGCTATTAAGAAGCGCATATCCATTGGGGTGAAATTGAGAAGGCACGGTCCTCAAGAAGAATAACACGTCCTGAATGAATTTGTTACATGGGGGCAATGTTTCGGTTATAAACATGAATTGATTACAGGTAGTGAACCCTTTTGAGGGATTGTGTGCTCTGTCTTCAGGCCCTAGTAGTAGAACGTCCTCTAAAGATAGTCCATGCCTAAGACAAATTCTTCCCAGCATATCAGAAATCTTGGAACGGACCGAGTCCTTTAGATTTAGAACCAACTCTGCACCCAGCAGTTCATCTGGAGTAGGACTTACTATGTTAGCTGCGATGTACGGCATTTCTATTCTAGGAAGTGTAGGAGTCTGCACTTCCTGCTGCTCGAAACTTCTAGGATCCATAGCTATTGAACTCAGTAAAAACCATTATTAGATGGTAAGAAACCCGTGTTCCCCTCGACGTAAAGTGAGTGATCATATAGTGAAGTGCTGCATAATACTCTAAATTTCTACCGTAGTGTCTCAACCGCATCATCCTGACTTCAAAGAACGATCCACGTTAAAATTGATTACGTTTGTCAAGTTATAGTTCCGTCGACGAGCTTTTAAAGGATAGCCATATATGTAGATTTATAGTCAAGTCCAAGTATGCAAGGGCTAAAGCTCATCAGAGATAAATGTTTGAGTATGCAAAAGACAGTTGATTTCGTATCCATCATGGGTTGAATTGGATCGTTCCCCTGAAGCATGAGTTTGTATCAATCCAAGGCACTGGTTGATAACCTCTTCGTATCGATACATTTCATATCAATCATGAATTTCGTATTGATCACCCCAATAACCACTTCGTATCGATTCAAGATGAATAGGTTTCGTATCTATCGACCAACATCGATACGAAATGCTCCAATCGATCGACAAACTACTTCACAACATTCCGATCGATCCATGTCTTGTATCGATAAGAGTTCAAGGGAGAGATTTGGAGTAAGTGACCCAATCGATCACTCTCCTTCTTCCCCAAGCCTCCAAGACACCATTAAAGCACTTCCTCGATTTCACTCCAGCCATGTTCTAGCACCAACAATGCTAGGGATGGCCTTCACCACAAACGAAGTGGCATGAATCTCGATGCTCGTCACTAGAAATGTAAATTTACTGGTGAGTTACCTAGATTGGAGGAATTGGTTTAAAGGATTAAAAATTAGCTGCTTGGAAGACGAGATTTCTCTTTTCAGGATCGATACGAAGTGAAAGTAATAGCGGATGCAAGTGAATTTCTAAGTACAAAAGAAATGTATATGGGTTCGTATCCAAAAGAAACTTTTCGTATCCCATTCACTAAATCGAGTGAAACGGTCAACGTTTATCGATACGAAGGTTGGCTTTCGTATCCATCAACACAAGTAGATCTAGGCCATTGAATTTCATATCCATCAGTGTGTAGCCATCCCCTTCGTATCCATCGATGCAGATCGATCCCATGCTTAATATTTCATATCCATCGATACGAAGCGCCCTAAAGTCATTTCCATATCGTATCGATAACCATCGATACGAAGATTGCCTTCATACATCCCAGATCGATCCAGAAGAGGATCATTATGAAGCAATGAATCCAAGCGACCTTCATCGTTGTTTTAACTTGAATTTCACATCGATCTAGGAGAGGATCGATATGAAACTCGATCCAAATAAAAAAATGGGCACATGACAACGACCCATGAACATGCAAACATGAACAGGAGTCAGGTCAACATACATCCACCTATGCCAAACTAACATTTGATTTTAAAAGTTAATAGGGATTGAATGCTTACCTAATGACAACTAGAACAATAAACAAAAAGGTGCTAGCAATCGACCTTCGGTTACAACAAAACACTACATGATCGTGGCAGTCTATGACTCAACATTTATACTACTAGAAATTAATCAAAGGTTACATCTCTTGGTAAATAGAGAACAACTGTTCAACAAATCAAAAGAATCTTTTCAGAGTCAAGATTGCAGCTTTTCCAAGCATGTCATGTTCACATAGGATGTACTTTAGGGGGCAAATGTTATACTGCCTTTTGGCAAGGCCGTGACACCAAGGACCTGACTAGAGACTGAAGACAACGCGTCCCGAAGATCGGTTATCTACAGGTCCATGATGGATACAGGCAAACTTGGTCCGATTCCAGATCGAGCTACAATTAGCATGGTATGACGAGCAAAGCTATGAAAGGCAACATTCCAAATTTCAAGTCAATCGAAGTTCATATGCTCAAGTTATGGATCGATCAAGATCTATGTGAAACATGTCTACTTCATATCCATCTACTTCGTATTCGTTCCCTTCATATCCATCCATTTCATACCCATCCATTTCGTATCGATCAGCCAATTGATTGATACAAAGCACGAAGCCAAGCATCGATACAAAACCACAAACCAAGCATCGATACAAAGGCAAAGACGAAGCATTAATATGAAGGACAATATGCCAGACGGATACGAGAGGCATAGTCAAACCAAAGGGAACGGTCTTTGGGCATGAAACATGGATCTCCATAGAACTCTCATGCCATGTCATCGATACGAAATCCAACGATATGCAAGCATCGATAGGAAACCTTCAGGCGAACTGAAAATCCAAACATGGATCGATCATAACTCAAATACTACAAGTTCAAATGCTAAAATTTTCACAGAAGCCTTCTTATTCACTTAAGAATGTCCATGGTCGATTGTAGCTCCATTGGGCCATTCCTTGATCGATACAAAGTGCACATGGATCGATCGGGGATTGATCCCAAACAACCCCAGATCGATCCAGTGGGCTCACCTAAGCATGAAAAGGGGTATTCAGAGTTTTTGAGAAGAAATTTCCAGATCTACTCATATAAATAGCACCCCTTTGCCAACTAAAAACGGACTCTTGAAGCTCATATGCGGCTACTCTGCTAAAACTCCATTGTAACTCGAGAGCTAGTGATTTGTACTATTGTAACTCAGTTAAGAATCATCAATAAACAACAAACTCTTCAGAGAGGACGTAGGCTACAACGCCGAACCACTATAAATTCTTGTCATTTTCTATTTCTACTTACTTTTATTGGTGTAATTATTAGATTAGCCTTTTTTCCATTTAATTTCTTCATTCTAATCTCCTTAATTACATCTAAAGAGTGTTGTGCCCAATTTTGGTACAAATAGGACCTTTCTACCGCTTGATAAATCTTAAATAATATCATCTTCAAGAACTCACAAATGTCGCTGAAATCACTTCCATGATTGACTATAAACAAAATCAGGTAATAATCGATCAACTTGCGATTTATCTTTTCTATGCAAACTTGGGTAGTGCAAATATTTGGAAACCACACAATGAGGAAGGATGTTCGGGACTCGTGTGTAAGGAAAAACAATAAAAATTAATGTACATCACCTTGCTTTTGCTCTTGGTCATGGGCAAGGTGAAGTTAAGTTAGAACCTTTAGTAGATTATAGGAATTTGCCAAGAAATGCCATTACTCATGAAATTTGGAAAGATAGGATGCTAGAATGGAAAACTAGTTCCCTTCGACCTCATGCTAGGTTAATAAATATAATATTGATAAACACCATATTTCCTTGACTCAGAAACCACAAGCAAATGTATAAAAGTGCCACAAAGCACTTTATGCAATATTCATGGGATAAAGGTCAATTGGGCAAAGTTTAATCATGATGATTTTGGTTCCGTCGATGTCTAAGTATTATTTACGCACCTTACATAATAGGCTTCTCAACCTTTTAAAGTCAATACCATCCCATCACACTTTGAACCCATTCCAATAAAATATAGCGATCGACAATTTTTTAGTTTGATGCATCTCCCTGACCATGCTTGGTCGTATGAGTTTTGACGAGAGGATAGAACAATAAAATCTATGTAGGCAAGCATTCCCCAACCTCCTCCATAAGCTTCTATTCCTATCGAATAATATACAGGCTACCATTCTGATTCTGATATCTATGAGGCTCGATTCCATCCTAATTCGAATGAATCTTTGGTGGATTTGACTATTCAAAATCAAAAAGTGATAACTGAGAATATAAAAAACTTTGGAAAAGAATGTCAAAGGTTTATGAGATCATTTTAAACAAGAATGGGCAAAACGGAATGATCTATGGAGAGGATTATGTCTCCGCTCTCTAAAATGATGAGAAAAAGTTAGAGAACGATCAAGCTCTACTTTAGATCCTCTCCTTCTCATAGTCTACCTCCTTCTCACGCTCATGCCATACCTTCTTGAGCATCCATGCACAGTGCAAGGCTTCTCACCATGAGAGAGGTAAAAATTCAGTAGAAGAACACAATAAGGAAGAAGAAAAGGAGGAAGAATCATTTTATTGGTTCGACCCACCTGTAAAATAACAAACTCAAGATTCTTCGTTTCAAGGTCAATCGATAAAGGAAGGAGTGGAAGAAGAAATGGCAGGGAATTTGTGGCCTGGAGAGTAATGGTATGATCCTTTTGCTTATTACAAATACTATGAGAACTATGGAGGATTTTCATATGGCCACGATGAGTAATTTCCTTATTTATTTGCATGTAGTCTATTTTAGACATTGTGTTTTGCATCTCGTTTTGTTTATTGGTTTTGAGCTACTGTTGTGATGTTTTGATTATTTGAAAACATCTATTATTGTTTGCTATTGCACTACTATGTTTGCATCTATGTGTTGTTATTGATTGTTTGTTGCCGTTATCTGTTCTACTATGTGTTGTTTGTGATAAGATAATACATATCATACTTTTTTTCATTGGTTATCTCCTCCTGCAATTCTTTTTAGTAATGATAAAGGGGTAAAAATATGTGCATACTAATGAGGTAGATATCATATTCAAGGAAAGCATTGTTTATACTGTTGTTTGTGCATTCATTTGGAAAATTGTATAGTATCATCATCAAAAAAGGAAAGAATTAGAATCTCCCTTATTGGGTTTTAATAACAACAACTATACAATCATATCAAAAAATATTTCAACTACTTTACAGGTATATGATGCCAAATCAAAAGCTCTCTGGACACTATCCAGACGTATGGAGACACAAAGTTTGCATCTATGTATGGCGACACAAAGTTTTGATCCTTATCTAGATGTATGGTGAAAACATATCTTTGCACAATTTAGGCAGTCAAACGTCTAGGAACATTATCCAGACATACGGCGACACAAAGTTTTGAACCTTAATTTATTTTTTCAAATCAATAACAAACGAACGCCTGATTGTTTTTATCAGATTTCTGACTAAACTCTTGGATTTCTAAATTTCTTTAACAGAGACGTTTGACTATAAATATCAGATGTTTGACCTTATGGACTCTAAATTCAAACTTTCTATTTTGAAGTTGTCTACATACAAAGACGTCTAAGAAAATATATCATCTGGTTGGCATATACAGATGTCTGATCGTACTATTTTTAACTTTATTTTTAACCAGCTATCTTTGTTTTAGATATATATACAATCAGATGTATGACTTTAACTTTCAGACGTCTGAATTTCTACAATAGTCAAATTTTTGAAAATATGCTTCTCTTTTTCTTCATCGGTTGTGTCTCCTTCTCTAAGGGCTGCAACTTTTCATCAATAGATATTATCTTAATGGAGACAACTATTAAAGGTAATCCTTGAACATCTATAACTATATCCAAGACTTGAGTTTAGAATTCACTTCATTTACTTCCTGCTTTCTATCTATTTATCTAACTCTCTAAATTCTAATCACTCTTATTGATTTCAAATTCTTAATCTATTTCACCAAAATCTATACCATAGCATTTGGCGATTAAACTTCCTACAAATCCATGTATCTGTACTCACTATCCTCAAGGGAGAATATATGAAGATTTGTACCAATAGTCAAAATTTATGTTGTACGAACACAAAGCTTGTCAACTCAAGAAACTCTGTTGTATTACCAAGTCCCCTAGGTGAAGCGAGGGATTTTGGTTAGTGGAAATTTCAAAGGGGAGCTTTGAGACTGGACATAGGATGGAAGGTCTAAACTAGTATAAAAATCATCGTGTGATTGCTTTTATTTATTCTAATTTTTAATACTCTACTAGTTAGTTCTGCTTAGTTTAGAATACATACTTGATTATCCATATAAGCTATATTATATAAGATCCACATACAATTTCATGGACATGTGATAGCTATAATTCACTTGGCATGCAATGGCCTACGTTTTCGACTTGAAGTTTTTAAAATGAAAGATAGCTTACTTTATGACACTTCATAATTTCTTAACTCTATGTTGGGCGAAGTTTTCCTTAAACAAAAATATGACTTTTGTTAAATATTTTGATAAGTTTTCAAAAGAAAAGATAAATGTTTAGCCTATTTTTTAAGAATTTTTGTGAAGGAAAGGATTACTTTGTTATATATTTGTGTATAAAATGGCTGCCATATGAACATATTTTTTTTATGGTTGATAATGTATTATATGTTCATTTTTGCATCTTGATCCGTTATTATTACATATGTTAAAATGTTGACATGCTCACTTAAATGTTATATGCTATTACCTAACTTTTATGGCCTTTGGAATTAGGAACTGATAACTAGTTAGGATTGTTCCAACTATGGGTGTGGTAGGGCTTAAATTATCGAATGACTAGAATCGCATCTAGGACATCACGAAGATCAAATTATATTAGGATGCCCAAAATGATCAAAATACCTGACTCGTTGACATTTTAAAACAAGATTGAGGGTAGGGACTAGTGCAGGGTCACTTCTTACACTTTAACCGTTAAGCCCCCTAGTTGGTCAGGTCCCGATTGACACTAAAATTGGGAGTTATGCTCCTAATGGAACTCGTAGAAAGTTTCTCACCTATGTTTTTCTCATACTAATCTTAGGTGACCATTGTTATTTACTCCTATCGTATTTAGGATATTGTTGATATTCTTCTCCTATCGAATATAGGAGATTGTGTTATTTAATCTATATTGATTAGAAGACTATTGGATTCTTTTGTATTTTGGCTTGAGTTAGCCTGATAGGTTATTAGTTCATTTGAAAATTAATATAGGTTCATTATGACCATGGAAAAACTATGTCATTGAATGGACTATTTATGGGATTGTGCAATTCTATGAATGTGTAACCCTTCAATCCTAGTGAATGATGGACTATTTATTTTAACCCATTAATGTAGAATAATGATATTGATGTTATGATTACGTTCTAATCATTTTGGTTGCTAGATATTATGATTGACATAATATTTGACAGGATATTATTAAGGAGAAACCCGTTTCATTTAGCAGCGTAGTCACACCAAGTATCTATTTGGGTTTGAGATGGACTAAAATTATCCATATCGGCCTTTATGTCTAAACCAAAGTTTTTGATTTTCCAATAAACTATCGGATACTCAGTTGAAATTGGGTAGGCTGATAGTGGGGTTATTAGGTTAGATGAATAGCTTCTGCAGATATACAGGAGGCAAGCTACTGTTTAGAAGTATTATTTTCCACTATGCAATGTTAACTACATTTGTTTATCTGTTTCATTAATGTAATGATGGGTTATATAACTATTTAGTAGTCAAGGCTTTGATCATTTAAGGGGGCATCCTCATATGTTGCTTTTGGAACTTTATTTTTTATAAGAATGATAGAATCGTGGGATTATATGAGGAAATGTAATGAATTTGCAAATTAATGAATGGAAATGTTTTGTTATAAATTCGTAAATTCTTGTGCTTTTAATGTTAATGATATAATAACTGATCTCATTATGTCATCGAAAACTAATGCAAAGGATGTTTGTAGCATCAATAATATCTATTTTCGAGTCTCAAAATAAGGGATGTTACAACTTGGTATCAGAGCATAAGTTTACATAAAAAAATATTTGTGAAAAAAACATCACTTGAATGAAGCAGAAAGAATAAATTGGAGAATGAGACAACATTATGATAGTGTTATAATAGTGTACTTGTTGATTGATTAATATAAGTATGTATATCTGTCCATACTCTTCCCTCTGTCTTAGACCATTCTTCTGTAAGTTACGAAGGCTCGTATACAAGTATGAGAAATGAATACTAGAAATGGAAGACTAATTGTAATACCCCAAATATTTTTATAGTATTAACAATAGAATAATGTGAGAATAATTGAAATTAATGAACTAATTGAAATAAAAATAAGGAGGGGCAAAATGGCCATTTTCCAAATGTTGGAATTTGACGACAAAACCAGCTCCATTGTGACCCATCTCATTTTTGTGAGTCATGCAGTATTTTTGTTTGTCTCATTTAGTGCTCCTAGGGGAATTATGGTTGAAATTGCATCGAGTCAAATGGGCGCCAAAGCTTGGATTACATTTGAATTTGAAAATAGGCGGATAAATAGTTTTCCCTCCTATCGCAAATAAACTAATTCACGTACAAATATTTCATTTCAAAAACTAGCCAACTCTTTCTTTTTCCTCCTCCTTTCATTCAAACTACATAAGATCAAATTCAAATATCTCTATCAAAACTCCACCGAATCAAATGAGACTAATAGCATTGCAAAAGCTATCGAACAATGTTACGTATCAATAGTGATTTGGAGGTGAAAATCTAAAGTAAGGAGATGTGTCATGCTAGATAGTGATGATGTAGATAGAAATAGGTGTTTCGTTGAGTGATACATGCTCTCTTCTTAATATAACACAATCGTGATCCTCTAATTATTATAAGTTAGCTATAATAGAGTAGATAAACACTCTAAACATCTAAAATTGGATTAACCTAGGGTTTGGGAGGGATTTGGGTAATAATAGTACTTAGAAACTATGTTAGGTTAGAATATAGTAATTTGATGATTCTAAGTTAAAATTGGTGATAAAACGATCAAATTAGACCTAGAAATGAAGGGCTAGCATCTAGATAAGTTCTCAATGATTAGAGGTAGAATAAAGATTGTTAGAGGTGGAATGGAGGCCGTTAGAGGCAAAAACGATGATGAAATGACCAATTTCCCAAAACTTAAAAGACCTAGGAAACATGTACATCCCTCTGGTGGGCTTGGATCGGTGCACCGGCGGTCGAGTCTAGGCATGGTTTAAACTTGGACCCAGAAGGGCTTATATGATTAAAAAACAAGAAATTTGGGTCTTATTTCTCTTGTGTTTTAGAAGATGATATGAGGCTAGAGGCACATGATGGTGCTACGAAATAAATGAATTAGTGTGATGATTGGTTGTTGTCTAAAGTAAATGTATACATTGTTGGAATATAAGAATGTGATACGATAATGGACACATAATGAGTTTGGGGCATATGTAGATGACTCATAGTGTGTATGTGGATACGAATGCTATTTGTAACACAAGTATGTGGTCCAGACGTAACAATGCTCCCCTATTGTGCTTCAGCAGGCTAGGTGAGGAAGTGGATGTTAAGCGACCCTGCAGGCTATGGACATATTAGGGCGTGAGTCAAACTTGGTAGCATGAGGACAATAGCCATTCTTGTAGGCTACAGGAGGTCTAGGAAAGTGAGTCCTATATGTGATTGCATGACGGCGGATAATATGAAATCCTGTAGAGAATGAGGCCAGACCAGGGAAGTAAGTCTACACAGATATGATGCGATATGATTAGATGTACATGAAGCTAGGGATGATGTGGAAACACAATGTGGGTGGCCAAGCAATAGATTTATATCGTGTTATAGTATTATTTTTTCAATATATGTAGAGTAGAATGTGGCCCGTTTAATAGACTTATGTTTGACCCACTCCTATTTTTTCTTTTTATATACATATACATATACATACATATACATACATACATATATATATATATATATATTCATTTATATACTTTATTCATGGTGTATATAGGTGTTGTACCTGGATTAGACTCTTTGTATGGATAAGGTTGGACTTGTATTATTCACACATGTGTATGCAACATTCTAGACATATTATGGTGATGTGACTATGGTATTAATTTACGTATTATATTTTATTTTCTTCCACTATGAGGTCTAAAAGTAGTTATTAAATAGTATTATCCAAAACTATATCTGATATCTACCTTTGTCTACTATTCTTATTTTATCTTAACTCCAATGACTTATCTTACCGGTTCTTGGGTTGTCGATATCGATCCGGATGTTGGATCAAGGTCAAAAGGGCAAGTTGTTACATTTGGTATCAGTGCACAGTTTAGAAATATGGATAAGAATTAAGAATTTATTGAGAGAGCATATTTTTATTTTCTATTGGAAATATATATAATATATAGGAATTCCGAGTAAATATGCACACACACATAATTATTGTTCCAATTTTGTTTAATATATATTTGGAAGTGGGTAATGAACCCCACTTTTAGATAGCCAAAATGAGTAATTCAGTCAAAACATAGACCAAGACAGCCAATGCCGATGGGATGGAAACTTGGGTAGAGACTAGCAACCATGTACATATACTAGATATTCTCGGAGTTAATATTCCGGTATGATTCAGACGCTATCTTCTGCCAATAAGTGAAGCTAACACCAACCTCATCGAACCCATAGTCACCACTACCATTGCCAATCAAGGTATGATTCTAGCCATATCACCACCAACTGTTGACTTTCCCAAATTATGTAAGGATTTCTCAAGCCTTGGTAGAAATCCATTTCTCGAGTTAGAACCATACTCGGTAACTCAGGTGTAGCTTATTGATTGTGAAAAGATTTTTAACCTATCAAGACTTGGTGATGGTATTAAGGGATAATTAGCAACTATGCATTTGAAAGTTGAAGCAGCATGTTTGTGGGAAGTGATAAGAACTGAAGTGGACAAGAATACTATTAATTGGAGGATGTTCCAGTCAAGATTCAAAATGAAGTTTCTTTCTAGTATTGAAAAGGATTTACCGTCGAAAAGTTTATTCATCTGATGTAGGGAGAAATGATAGTTGGGGATTGTGTCGGTCATTTTAACGAGTTAGCCCAATTTGTATTTGAGTTAGTGAATACTCCAACAAAGAAGGCATTATAGTTTGGAAAAAGATTAAATTCACCTCTAAGGGAGTTAGCATTGAATCAGATGCCATTTGGAGCTACGTTTGAAGGATTGGTAGAAGCATCATTACTAAATTCTTTAAATTAAACTTTGGCTAAGGATCAATCTTAGGAAGGAGAAGGACAACAATAGGGAAAGCATAAAGGAAATGGACCACAAGGTGTGCAAAGCAAAATGCAGATGGTAATTTGGTACAAATGTTAGAGGATGGGACACCTTGCAAAGTATTATAGGATAGACCTCTCAAAGAATAAATGTTATAACTGTAACCAAGTAGGATGTAACAACCCGCACCCTAATGAGTCTGAATTTTCACTAAATTGAAAATCCAAGTCCACGAAAGTACGAATCGTAGGTTTGGTATCCTGCATATAAAAAAATGCATATCAAAGCATTATCAATATAACTCATAGTGGAATAGTAAAACATAATAAATCATACAGTTACTGACCAAGATTGACACTTCCAATATTTAGTGTCCTTGTTAGTGCCAAGCGTGCATAAGGAAACATGTTCTTGCACCAGTACATGTCCCCTTAAAACTATCTTGTGAGTTGTAACGAGGAGGGTTCAAAACAACTCTGATGACTGATAAATTATACACTATGCATAACACTAGTTTATGCCTATTACCTTCCATCACATGTTATGTCCTTTTATTTTACTTGGTCATCTCGACTCCACGTATGTATACGGTACGCACCATCCACCTGAAGTAGACCATAACTACATACGTATGTGTGTCTATATACAAGTACTACGGTCCCACTTTAGAATAAAATACTATCCCCGTTAGCATCAATAACCCAACACCTCGTCAGGATCCATCATCAACGCAGTATTACATCCTCGTCGTTGTGCATACCAAGGAACTCCCATAGTGTCTAATAATGGTATCATAATAGTTTAGTCATACTCTATCTCATTCTGGGGATTTTACCTAACCACTTCATATTATGGACTCATCTCCACGGACAATTGAGGACCTAACTTCACAGACCATTGAGGGCTCGGCTCCACCGACTATTGAGGACTCGATTCCTCGGACTATCCCAATCATTTGAAAGACCACTCTTAAGGTTTATCTACCCTTACCTCCTAAGAAATAAACTAGCAATTAATTGTGATGTTGCATGACCTAAACTTAACCTACACCAGCGAGAGATATAGCCCATTAAGGTGTAACCCTCATTTTTCGACCAACTGCTTAGGACCGATGACGTTCTTAACCTATGTATAGCTCTTACTTCCTAATATGGTACCAAAAACACTGACATAGAGCCAAGCCTTGCCCATCATCCCATTTAGGTTGCCTAATGCAATCAAGGTAATACCCCAAATAAAAAGTTGAAGTAGACCCTACTGGGGTATTCCTTCACATATACGCTAGTATATATAATTCCATGTGTCGTGTAGCTGGATATGTCCCACATCAGTATGATGTGTACAAAACCACTGGTAGCCCTTGCAGTGGGCGGAATTTTGTTGTGTAACACTATTGACTTGCCTTCAAACCCATTTTAATAACTATGTCATTCTTATCTATCTAAGTTATTAGCTAACTTTAATAATTCACACTCATCATAAAAGCATACTTGAGGCTATATATATATATACCTGTTTAATTATTATGCCTCTAACGTTCAATGGTTCGTACTATTTCTACACTTTTTCATGTTTTTACTTATTATCCTTTTAATACCAATTTAATGTCATTTACCGCTTTCATTAAAAGATCTAAATATCTTTCTCGATTTACTTTTCTTTTTCATTATTGAATTTTTATTTCTACTTCTCTTTACTTTTACCACCCTCCATTGATTAGTGGACTTTCCATACCCATATATTAGATATACTTCTTGTCGTTATTCATTTTATTACTTACCTACCTACTATTGTTTACTATTTAGTTTCCGTCTTATTTCTATTGCATATGTATGTATGTATGTATGTATGTATGTATGTATGTATATTATATTAGTTTTAAATTTTAATTGTTATTATTATCACAACTTCAATTCTTCAATTCCTACTTAGGGATTTCTGCATTTTAACGCATTGAAATAACATCTCCCTTAAAAGAAAAGGTTAAACTGTAATTTCTATATCTTATCCAAAAAAGGAATTTGTGTTACGTTTGAAACTAAAAGGAATTATATTTGTAGTTATCGAAATAGGTAGTAGAAAATATGGTAAAATATCCCTATTTTATACATATCTTTATTTTAGGCATATTTTTTGTTATTTCAAAAACGCACTTTTATTTATGAATTCGAACTTAATAATCTATAGAAATTTAAACTACAACACACTATATTCCAATGAATTAAAATACTACCTGAAACCCCATAATTCATTATGCCGGCTCTAAATTACATTTTACTTGTAGAAGACATTTAAATCTACAAATCTAGAATTACTACATAATTTATAATTTTCAGGGACTACTATTACGCAATACTTTCAAAATTCTGGTACATGCAATATTAAAATTAAGTTATCAATCACAAAATATGTAGGCAGGCTTTATAAATTTATTACACGTGTATAATTTTAGCCTACAACTCCAAATTTACATCCCATATTATATAAAAATATATAATTTCTCACTCACATTTTTAGCTTTTCAAATCTCCAGATCTAATCTGTGTTATTTAGTTTAAATTCCTTTTCCTAAGTATTTGAATACATAAACCGCAAGCATACATATATCTAGTAGAAATTAGACAAGAGATTTTGATTTAATTCAGATTTTAGATCTGAATTTATAATTTACTTTTGCTTTGACGTTTGATTCGACCCTATTCTTCTTCTCAATTATCCTTTGCTAATCTCCATTTATATATACATATACAAAACTATAAATATTTTTAAAATTAAGAATTTTATGGAGAAGAGAAAATGGTAGAGCTTCGTCGGTTCTCCAAGAAAATAAGAAGAAAGTGAGGGTTAGACCCATATTTATAAGGGTTCGAATCAATGTCAGCCATTGGATGGAATTGTTTTAAATCCGGACCATTCGGCCACGTCAAAATCTCACATTTGATGACTCAATTGGTAGACCACCGCCTCCTATCGATCAACCGCTAGCGGTCGACCGGCCTATGTTTGGGGTCGACTGGTCGATGTTAATTAGGTTAATTAATTTTAACATGTTATATTCCCTAATTATTCTACTTATAAAATTGGTTGTGATAATTTATTTCTACGTTATCTTTTCTTAAACTCTAAGAAAAAATTAACATTTATTAACGTTAATTACATTTTATCTCCTTAATTACATATATAATTATTTTCGATTCAAAAACTTCAAACGTTAATAACTTTCTCGTTTGAACCCCGATTAAAAACTTCATTTATGAAAATTGATCAGAAAATCATAACAAAACTAATAATGCAAGTTTCGTAGCAAAATTCCGATATTTGTGAAAAATTATATTTTTAGCATTAATAATTTTTTAATTAATTATCATTAAAATAACAGGGTGTTACACGGGACATATAGCTAAGGATTATAAGGCAGCCCCAGCTCAAAAGAAGTTAAAGTGCTATAATTGTAATCAGTTTGGATAGATGAGAAAGGACTATCCATCTTTGAGGAATAAGGGCTAGATTTTGAAGGAATATGCTTTGGATGCTATTCCAACTTCTAATAAGGCCCGACCTAGGAGAAGGAAAGGTAGGTAATGATGGAAGGTGTATTGATTTTATCCGATTCTCTTGTTCATACTTATTTGACGGTGGTGCATCTCATTTATTCATAACAAGTACAATAGTTGATAACTTAGCCCTTAAACCTGACATTGTGCATGAATCTGCTATGGTTGAATGTTGTTGGAGGATCGAACCATTCATTGATGTTATGACATAAGCTGAAGTTGGTCATCAAAGGTGTGGAGTTCCCTTATGATGCATATATAATAAAGTTTTCATAGTATAGGTTGACTTTGGGAATAGGTTGGATGTCTCTCTATATGGTAGTATTGGATTGTGATAGGAGGTTGGTTTGATTAAGAAAGGGTAATGGACTTGATTTGTTTCTGTGTTGTGAGCCTAATATTTCTGTTATGGTGACGTATTTGCATTCACTCAGCTTATTACAAGAAGAGCTATCACGTGTACCCATAGTGAAGGATTATCCTAATGTATTTGAAGAAGTTTCTGGTCTCCCTCCTCGAAGAGAAATTGAATTTCGTATCGATCTCAAGAAAGACGCTAGGCCTATTGTGATGCCTTTTAGGCATATGGCTCTGAAAGAGAGAAGAGAGTTGGATAAGCAAGTTTCAGAATTGTTGTAGAAGGACTTTATTTGGAGAACTATATCGGAATGGGGACGCCAATCATTTTTACTACTAACGCAGAAGGTTTTGTCATGTTATAGGTCAACTATTAAGAATTTAACAAGCTGACAAAAAACCATCATCCATTGCCTGCATTGACGACCTCTTGGATCAGTTAATCGAAGGTAAGGTTTTCTTGTAGCTTGATTTAGTGATTGGGTTTCACCAGTTGAGAGTGGCTGAATATGATACCCAAAAGACCGCTTTCCATATACCGATGGATTCTTTGAGTGGTTGGTCATGCCGAATGAGCTAACGAATGCTCCAGCTTATTTTGTGGATCTGATGAGTAAAGTATTTCGGGAATAGTTGAACAGATTTGTAGTGATCTTCATGGATGATATTCTTATTTATTCCAAGAGCGAGATAGAGCATGAGGTTCATTTGAAGTAAGTGATGGATGTACTAATAAGAAATTAATTGAAAGCTAAATTTTCTAAGTGCCACTTTCGAAGAAATGAAGTTTGTTTCCTCGTGCATGTATTGTCAACAGATGGATTAGTAATAGACTTAGAGGAAGTAGCCGAAGAATGCTTTAGAAGTCCGTAGCATTTTAGGTTTGGCTAGATTCTATCTGAAGTTTATTAAATATTTTATGAAGATATCAGCACATTTACCCATTTGACGAAGAAAAAACTGTTTTATATGCAGAGTCGAGAGTATAAAGCGACATTTATTTGATTAAAGAAGTTATTAACAAGCACACCAGTTTTGGTTATCCCCAATGGTACCAAACCATTATCATGTATACCGATGCATATAGTATTGATTTTGGTACTGTTCTTATGCAAGAAGGAAAAGCGGAAGCATATGTGAGTAAACAGTTAAAGAACCATAAGAGGAATTATACAACTCATGACTTGGAATTGGTTATTCTTGTATTTGCATTAAAGCCATGGAGATATTATCTGTTGGGTTAAAGATTTGAGTTATTTACAAATCATAAATCTCTCGTGTATTTTTTTTGTTAGAAGGACTTGAATCTAAGACCGCAATGGTAGATGAAGTTTCTATCATTGAATGATTTTTGAATTTCTTATACTCCAAGGAAAGGAAATGTAGTTGTAGACATTTTAAGTAGGAGGCAGTAGAGATGAATGTTATGTTGTTAGAATAGAGAAATTTGGAGTTCATATTAGAGTTTGATTTCAGACCTTGATCGAAGTATGCACCCAGATTATTAGTAGCAATGGAAGTTAGACCCGTGCTAATGGACCATAGTGAGCCGAGTCTAAGGCAAGACACATTGTTTGCAAGATTATGGAGCTGTTAGGATGGGATGAATGATCGAGTCATTTAGATCAATACTCTAAGGATTATAAGGGTTATTTGAGGAGGGATGGAAGGCGATGTGTATCACAAGTTGAGGAGTTAATAGAAGAAGTTTTGATGGAATGTCATCACTTTAGAATGACTATTCATTTGGGAGGATAAGATGTATTGGGATGTGAAGAGAATATCCTATTGGTCGGGAATGAAGAGGCAGGTGATAGAGTATGTGGTAAAGCATGTGTTGTGCCAAATAATAAAGGTAGAACAAAGGAAGCCAAGTGGGTTATTACTTCCGTTGGATGTGCCATAGTGGAAGTGGGAGTCTGTATCCATGGATTTTGTGAGTGAATTACCCTGAAGTAGAAGAGGAAACGAGAGCATATGGGCTATAGTAGATCGTTTCATGAAGAGCGCACATTTTATTCTAGTAAAAAGCATGAGAACCATAACAACTTTAGCAATGCGGTATGTTAAAGAATTGGTCTGACTCTGGCTAGTATAGTGAACAATCAAGGTCCACTTTTCACTAGTGAACTCTAGAGGAGTCTACAGGAGGCGTTGGGAACGAAATTGAATTTAAGAACCACATATCACCTACAGACCGATGGACAGACAGAGAGAGTGAACAAAGTGTTGGAGGATTTGTTGAGGGCTTGTATATCGGACTTTCGAGGATTTAGGAAGATCATCTTCCTTTAGTAGACTTCACGTACAATAACAGCTGCCATGCTAGTATAGGCATGACACTGTTTGAAGCATTATATGGAAGGTCATGTAAGTCACCTTCGAGTTAGTGGGAGTCTACAGATAAGATTATTTTGGATCCGGATATGGTTAAAGGTAGTGCGGAGAAGGTGTGTCCATCTTTGCAGCTACTCAGAAAACAGAAATATGTACAGGCCTGAAAACCATCTCGGGTTTCAACTTACAAACATGGAACAGAGGACCAAAAGACCTCAGATTGAACTGAAAATTGGTATGCCCATACTAGAAAACTTTAGCTTTCAAATAAAAAAGAATCAATGAATTCCGACTGAAAATGAAAAAGTTACGTTGTCTCAAACATGGAGCTTTTAAGGAAGAGGATTAAAGCCACATGGGATCGATAAAAGTCATATGCAAAAAGGAGGAGAAAAGATTTGTAATTTAAGGTGGGAGATTTGGTTTTATTGAAGTTTCTCAATTGAAGAGATTGGTAAGATATGGAAGTTCGGAGAAATTAGCATCTAGATTTGTCGGTCCATTTTCAATATTTGAGAGGATAGGAAATTTGCCATATAGAGTGGAGCTACCAAAAAATATGGCAGGAGCCCATAATGTGTTTCATTGTCACATTTGAAAAAATGTGTACACAATCCGACGACTGTGATAGCACCCAGCCAATTGGAAGAGGTGAATTGGCATCTGAATTAAGTTTATCCCATGGTCTGTATTGTGGAATATGAGGTGAAACGACTTAGAAATAAGATGGTGAAATTTTTTTAGCGTGTAGTAGGGAAATGACTTAGCAGAAAGCATGTGTGCAGCCTGAAGAGAAGATGAGGGCTACACATCCTCAAATTTTCTATAGTATGTTTCCTGGCTTTGATTTGATTTTTTTTAGTTGGATTATTAGGTTTAGGATTTGAGTGTTATGGGTAGATTGATTGCTAAATTATATATGATTAACTTGCATTCATATAGAACTATGTATGCTATTTCATTCTTTTGCATTTCCCCTTTATCATTTTATTGAGTGCTTATATTAGGATGTTGTGCATCATGCCTAATATGTCATTTTATCACGTTCATATAGGAGGTGTCAGCTGCCTTTATGCATTTTAAGGGTAGAAATTGCAAATTCATGACATTCTTGCCTATATGATATTCATATCATTTATATATACTATTTTTACATCAATTTGGATGTTATGTTTATGACTTGGTAGACGTAGAGCAAATGTTGTATTATATTTCCATTCATTATGAATTTCAAGGATGAAATTCTTTTAAGAAGTGGAGAATTTAAGATCCTGGAAATTTGATAAATATTTTAACAAAATATTAATAATAGAATAATGTGAATATAATTGAAATTAATTAAAAATAAGGAGGGCAAAATGGTTATTTTTCAGATGTTGGAATTTGACAACAAAATTAGCGCCATTGCGACCGTATCATTTTTTCGAGTCATGTGGTATTTTTGTTTACCTCATTTCGAGTTCATATGAATGAGTTGTGACTGAAATAGCATCGAGTCAAATATGCGCCTAAGCTTAGGTTGGGTTTGAATTTCAAAATAGGCGGACAAATAGTTTTCCCTTCTTCTGTTAAGAAACTAGTTCATATACCCATATTTTATTCCAGAAACTACTCGACCCTTTCTTTTTCCTTCTTTCATTCAAACTACCTAAGGTCAAATTCAAATATCTCTCTCAAAAATCCATTAAATCGAACAAGACCAAAAGCATTGTGAAGCTATCAGACATCATTATGTGTTAACAGTGATTTGGAGGTAGAAATTTGAAATTAGGAGGCCAACAAGCTATACACTGACCATTTAGACATGAATAGGCATTTTGGTGAGTGATACGTGCTTTCTTCTTCATATATTGCAACCATAATCCTCTAATTATGATATGTTGGCTGTTATAGAGTAGATAAATACTTGTAAAGATCTAAAGTTGGATTAACTTAGGATTTGAAAGGGATTTGACTAATAAGAGTACTTGTAAACTAGGTTAGGTTATAATATAGTAATTTGAGGATTATAGGTTAAAGATGATGAAACAAATGATCAAATTGGACTTAGAAACGAAGGACTAGGATCTAAGTATGTTCTCAGACGACTAGAAGCAGAAAGAAGGGTGTTAGAGGTGGAAACAATAATGGAACCGCCAATTTCCCAAAACCTGGAACACCTAGAAAACACATACATCGGTCCTCCGATAGGCCTGGACCGGTGCACTAGTGGTCGAATCTAAGCGCAGGTTGAACATGGACCCAGAAGGGTCTATATAAATAAATAATGAGTGATTCGAGTCTTGTTTCTCTTTTGTTTTGGAAGATGATCCGAGGCTACTGATGAGGTGAATGATGATGTTACGAAGTAAATGAATGTATACGATGATTGTTTGTTATTTAAAGTAAATATATAAGTAGTTGTGATACGAGAATGTGATATGATGATGGACATACATGCGAACAAGTCGACGGCCAAGTAGATGGCCCAAAGTGTGTATGCGGATATGAATGTCATCCTGTGACACAAGTATGTGGTCCATGCATGACGTTGCTCCCTTGTAGTGCTTCGATGGGCCAGTTGGAGGAAGTGTATGTTAAGTGACCCTACAGGATATAGACGGACTAGGGCACACTACACCAAATACTGAGATTCGCAACTAACCATCCGCGCATTTGGCAACGGTTATTAACCGTTGCCATTTAGAAACGGTTAATCACCGTCTTGGTTCAGTTAGCAACGGTTTTTTATCGTTGCTAATTGGGAACGGTTATTAATCGTAGCTTCTTTGGAGACAAATGATGGCGGTGAATTTCATCCTTTCGCGCCATAATTTTTGGCGCGCTTCGTTCCAACTAGCAACGGTTTTCAACCGTGGCTAATTAGCAACAGTTTGTAACCGTCGTAAATGTTGTGGCAAATAATGGCGCTAATTTTGTGCCAAATATTCGCTGGGAGCCAAAAAGAATTGGCTCGTCACTTTTCCTTTCCTCCTTTCCTTTGATATTCGTTTCGTCCTCTTTCAACGAAAAGAAAACCTAAATAAATAAAAAAACCCGATTCCACCAATTCGATTTGCTTCAACCGGCTCATCTTTCCATCTAATCGTGAAATCATCTTCCATCCAACCGCGAACCCATCTTTCCACCTAATCGTGTCCAGCTGCAAACTCATCTTCCTTCCAGCCGCACCAGTTCTTCCTTCATTCAACGCCAATCAGTGGCCCTATTAGATCTGTGTTTGGAGAAGTATTACAACGTGAATTTATCGAATACCTACTCCAGGTTGGGTACTCATTTTTAATTATTTGATTTCTATTTTAAATTTGATTTTTTTCATACTTGTATTATAAAATCTAATTTGAAATCTTAATTATCTCAGATCTGTGTATCTTTGATATTTGGTTCCTCGAGTTTCATTGGCATAATCGAAGAGAGCACATAACTGCCAGTAAGCTTTGTTTTGTAATAATACTTGTTGTCAATTGAAATGGAAACTCTGTGTACATGTATTTGCGGTGCATTGTTATATCACAGTACTTATGTGTAGAATTAAAAGAACCTTTAACTTCATACGTTGCTCGGCTAAGTCTTGAAGAACCTGGTTCAAATTTAACGTGAATATCTTCATGGTGATAAGATAAACTTTTAACTATGTACCAAGGATTTTCTGATTCTTCTCGGCCAAAAATTTGCCACCTTTTTCTTGTTCCATGTCGCTGAAAAGAGATTTAGGACGAATGTTACAGTGACCTTGAAAATTGACTTATCACAACTTAGTTAAAATATTGTCAAATGCAATGATAACAAATTAATCTGTAATCCACACATGATTAATAGAAATCAGTAAATTATTTGGAAAACAAGCATGTGTGTTTCTACTCAGTGCTTTATATGTATTATCGAGACTGGCTCTCTGCGCGGTGAATCCATTCGTTTCTATGGTTGAATAATAGGAAAAGATTACATGCTTATATTTGTAGTTTAGAATAATAAAGAAAGGGATGCAACACAAGTTAAGGAACAGTTTATTCCCTATAGTGCTTGCTTATGGGTTTGTTTAGTGTTACCATATAAGCTGTCATTTGAGTTCCATCATTATCTTCATCTTTTAGGACTGATGTTTCATTAAGTTTTTGGGGATTGATTATAGTCAATATCTACTACTCTTTAATAGTTTGCCAAAGTAGAGATGCACCTTCTAATCTGAACCATCAGAATACATATTTGATGTTTTAAGTGTACAGTGTTAGAGAACCAAGAAACAATTGGTTATGCAAAGGATGATCCTTTTACATTTATATATGATTTGTTTTACAAATTGTACAATGTGAGATAATCTAACACGTCCCCGTACGTGTGGTGTATCATCAGCCAAACATTGCAACATGGAAGAGAAGTAGTGTTGTAGTGTGCATTCTCATATTTACTAAAGCCTAAATGTTGTACTGTACTGTAGTGCATGCTAGTTAGACATAGCTGCTTATAGTGACTGCTAGGGTATAAGTTGATGCAATGAATTTTGTTTTACTAAATATGAGACCATATTTAGTAAGTGGATAAAATTGTTGTTAATGGCGCAAGCCAAGTATCAGGAGAGGGGTAATGCATAGACATTACTCTGGTGCTACAAAATGGAGCCGTTGTAATGGCAAATTTTTTGGAAACAGTTTGATGCTAATGTTAAATTTCAAGTGAAATCAGAAGAATATACATCTGTTTAGCTAATATCAGAGTTGAACTTGGTGGAAAGCCATAAGATATTGTTACCCATTATTTCTCATTAGCTCTTGTTATTTTCTTTCAGTATGTCTTTTAGTATAGACAAACAATGGATGAATCAATCTAATCAAAGAAATATAGAATATGTGGAAGGTGTGAGAAATTTCGTTAAATTTGTTGCTGAAAATGGTGGCAATAAGGAAAAGTATTCGTGCCCTTGCACACGGTGCAAAAATGAAGATACATTCAAATTAAATGACATTCATTTTCATTTGCTTAGATATGGTATTGTTCAATCATATACCATGTGGTGCTTTCACGGGGAAAGAATACCGGAGAAGCCAAAACAACAACCGGTTAGTCATGCCACAAATACTGATGAGTCCGAACATATGAGGATGGAGGATTTGATCAATGATGCAGATAGATTCCATCATTTTCAACCTACAAGTCAGTTGCATGATAATGCTAATATTGGTGAGCAGTTTATGGATAAATCATTTTTTGATAGTGCAACTGCAATAGAGCCATTGTATCCTTCTTGTCCAAAAGAGATTACAAAGTTGTATTCCATTGTGAAACTGAATAGCTTGAAGACCCAATACGGCTTTTCAGACAATGGTGTGACTGCACTACTCGAATTCATAAAGGAGTTACTCCCCGAAGGTAACACGCTACCATCAAAGCACCCCGACGTGAAGAAGATCATTAAGCAAGTTGGGATGAATTACATAACTTATGATGCATGCATTGATGACTGCATCTTGTACTGGAAAGATAATGCGAACAAAGTTTCATGTAAAAATTGCAACGCACCAAGATATAAGACATCATTCGACGAAGAGAGAAAAGCTACCACAGTACCTCAAAAGACCTTAAGACATTTTCCTTTAATTTCTAGATTGAGAAGACTGTATATTGTACCATGAATAGCAGAAGCGATGACCTGGCATGGTCGTGCCAAGTCCGGTACAACCGTAATGCGTCATCCGTGTGATACTTCTTAATGGAAAACTACAGATTCTTTTGATTCTTCGTTTGCTGCTGAACCACGAAATATCATGCTTGGAATAGCAACAGATGGTTTCTGTTCGAATGCTTCTTTAACTAACCCTTACAGCTGTTGGCCATTAATTGTAGTACCATATAACCTTCCTCCGTCTTTGTGCATGAAAAGAGAGTTCTCAATGTTCACACTGTTGATTTCTGGGCCAAAACAACCAGGGAAGGATATTGATGTTTATTTAGAACCTTTGATAGACGAGTTAAAGCAGTTATGGGAAGGAGTCGTTACATTTGATTCATTTAAGAAATCTGAGTTCATAATGAGAGCTAGAGTGTTGTAGGCAACCCATGATCATCCCGCTCTTGGGTCTTTATCGGGATGTACAACTCACGGCTATTTTGCATGTCCTATTTGTGGAGAAGAAACTACATCTGTTTATCTCCCTGAAAGTAAGAAGATTTGTTACATGGGACATCGTAGATTTCTTCCGTCCGGACACAAGTTTCGATACGATAAGACAAATTTCAACAATGAGCGAGAACTTAAGCGTCCTCCAAAACCACTGACTGGTTATCAAGTTGAAAAAAAGGTAGCGAATATAAAAATGAAAGTTGGTAAAAACATACCGGAAATTGGTCGAAAACAGAAAAAGACAATCGATGAAGAAGTTCCTGCATGGTATAGGAGGTCAAAGTTCTTTGATTTGCCATATTGGAAAACAAATTTGACCCGACATAATATTGATGTTATGCATACGGAGATGTATGTCACGAAACATTTGATCAACACAATTATGAACCATAAAGACATGACAAAAGATGGGATCAATGCACGAAAGGATTTGAAAATCATGGGTATAAAACAAAAGTTGTGGGTGATAGAAGATCCTGAAACAAGTAAAGTAACCATACCAAATGCGACTTTCACTTTGAGAAAAGAAGAAAAGATACGGTTTTGCACCGTTTTGAAAATTTTGAAAGTGCCGAGCAAATTCTCTTCGAACTTCCATAACAATGTGAGCATCAACCCTCCTGAACTAAAAAATATGAAGTCACATGATTGCCACGTCATAATGCAACATTTACTTCCGGTATTGCTTCAGCATTGTTTTCCGCAACATAAGGATCTACGGAATGCTATTCACCGCGTTAGTCTGTTTTATAACATTTTGTGCTCAAAGGTGATCAACAGGGAACATCTTCTAAAAGCAAAGGCTAGTTTGGTAGAAGCAATGTGTGTTATTGAAAAATATTTTTCCACCTGCATTTTTTGATATCATTATTCACCTTATGGTTCATTTAGCCGATGAAGCATTGATTTCTGGTCCTGTTAGATATAGGTGGATGTACCCATTTGAACGGTAAATTACTAATTTTAGTTATGTACATAATTATTCGATTTAAATAGCTATTGATGTCTACATTTTAAAATTATTCATCTTCATAGGTTGATGAAAACATATAAAGGATATGTGCGCAACAAAAGATATATTGAAGGGTGTATTGCAGAAGGATATATTGTACAAGAAGCTAGTCTTTACTGCATGGAGTATATGCCAAAAGGAGGTGCTGGCACTCATAAACATACCCGTGAAGCGTTTTTGGACGAGGATGATGAGTTTGCTAATGAAATAGCACTAGATAATCGTAAAGATATAACGTTAACTCAAGTGCAATTTTAACAAGTGCGTAAATGGGTCCTTGATAAGTACGACGGATTGGATGAATGGAAGAAGTAAATTCATGAATTTTTTCTAAATTCTTATTATTGTAAATCAATTCATATATATAGTATTTATTGTGTGTTTTTCGTAGGAGGTATAACTCCTATGTTCAAAGCACCAAATCTCAAACTCGAGGCGGGGGTACATCTGAGGAAGCTATTAAAAATTTCACTTTTTGGTTACGTGAGGAGGTATATGTATTAAATATTTAACGTATTTTCTAGTTGACCATACACCTCCTTGACAATGTTTTTTTACTTATTGTGTTTGTTGTAGTTGTTGAAGACCGTCGATGTTGACTCAACTCTTTGGCGGTTAGTTAACGGGCCGAAGTTTGATGCCCGTAGTTATATGAAGTACCAAGTGAATGGGTTTTTATTTTCTCCGAAGAGTTATGAAGAGCGAAAGCTAACACAGGATAGTGGTGTATGCATGAGAGCAATTACACAATTTAGAGCGAGTGGGAAGGATAAAAATTTTAAGGAAGCAGAAACAACTTATTACGGAGTCGTTCAACAGATAATTGAGTTGGATTACATTGACTTCAAACAAACAGTTTTTTATTGTGATTGGGTAAAGGTCGAAGATAAGATCAATGGTTGTAAAATAGATTCTGTTTCAAGCTTGATTACGGTTAACTTGGGAAAATTGAAGAATAAAGATAGCGTGAATGATGAGCCATTTATTCTTGCATCGGAAGCGAGTCAAGTGTTCTACTCAAAAGATTTAAAAAATAACGGATGGTTTGTGGTTTTGCATACACCAAAACGGTTGACCATAAATGTGGATGACACTGATTTTCCCACCGTTTATCAATCAGCTTTTGAAGACAATGAAAAATTAGAAGATCTTATCAAATGTGTATGTTAACTTTGTATTTCAGAGCAATTATTATACCTTAACAAAATATTTATTTAAAATGGTGTAAAATGTAAAATGGTGTGTTATATGATAGTAATAGATGCATTATATTTTTTATTAGTGCCATTATAATATCCTGATGGATCCATAAGGATGGATATATTGCAAGAGTTCATTTTGTGTTTGTAGTTGTAGGTACTTACATATGATCACATACATACACACATGTACACATACATACATATGATCAGCTTGACTATTCTTTCTTTCTTTGTGTTTGTAGGTAGACAGGCAGTTCAAGATATTGTATTTGCACCCCTTAGTTCAGCGGTGCTAAAGTAATATATTTTTGTATTTGCATCCTTTATTTCAGTCAGTATTTTAGATATTGTTTTGAATCCTCTTAAGTTTAAAATTCTGGCGATGCAGGAAGACTTTATCACTGCCGCATAAAAGTGAATGTTCCCCTTCCCGCCCATCCCTGTGATGCCCGATTGCTGTTAGCCAAATTATTGCATGGATTCCCCTCCATAATAAGATCAAACGCATTATATGACTTAATAAAATTGCTCCAAGCGATTACTGGTAAGCTGCTGTACATCTGATATAGTAAACAACGACCCTTCTGATTTGTCTGATCCCACCAGTTTCTCATCATATAATGTACGTCATAATGTTGTTGGGATTATTTTAGGATTTTAGACTTTGCAGGACATAATGTCACAAGATGCCACACCAACGTCAAATGATACAACTTCACAATCATCCACTTTAAAACGGGAGAAAATTGATATAGACAACTACGGTTCTCCAGTCGGAAAAAATGGTTCAAAGGTCGCTACGAAGATTGGTAAACTAGTAAGAAATCATGTGCCAATCTCATATCCAAGTTGGAAAAAAGTTCCGCCAAATTACAAGGAAGACGTGTGGAATCAATTGGAGGTAAGTTCTCCAATCTCATAACCATTTTTATGTACTGTTTCTGTTTGTAAAATATAGTCGTCTGATTGTAATATGCACCCTTTTTATGTACTTTTTTTTTTCTGTACTGTTTCTGTTTCTGATTGTAAAGTAGGCCTGAATGAGCGAGGGTTCATATGAGACCATATTTATGTACTGTTTCTGTTTCAAGATATATTCTTTTATGATATTTATAGGATATTTAGATTGATCACTTTATTCATAGAGACTGATGAAACTATATACGTTGAAATGTAAAAATCCATATACTTTGAAATGTAAACTGTGTACATGAACGTAGATGGTTTAAATTCATTTATAATGCTTTCAATACATAAATAAAAAATGGTTTACATGCATTTTTTGTTATGCATAAATATTATGAGCTCGATCCTCTATCAAAGGACCTTATTATGAAAAAAATGTCCGAGGCTTTTAGGAGACACAAGAATGATTTGCGCAAGAATCATTATGACCATTTCATCACTGACGAAGAAAGAATGAGAGATTGTCCACCGAAAATTGCTCAAGATGATTGGGATGAGTTCATAAGAAACGAATCAAAACCCAAGGCAAAAGAACAAAGGAAGCGAGGCAAACAAAATAGATCAATGCTCGAATATGGTCATCATTCGGGACGTAAGAGTCACGCTATGATTACTCAAGAAATGGTATGTGTCATTGAATTGGTGCATCACATTGCATATACCATTAGTCCCAAATATAATTTTAAGTCATTGTATGCAGGTCGATTCAAGTAGTTCGGGAACAGAAGTATCACGTCTTCAAGTATGGGAGAAAACGCATAAGAAAAAAGATGGCAGCACGTCAGATGCGACATCTTCCTACTTTGTAAGTTAAACAAATAATAACGCCTCTAAATTAAATTTTCATTATTCATATATATGTATTTACTTTTTAGGACAAAATTGAAAAAGAAAAGGAAATGACGAGTGGTGGTGATGAAGCCGTCTTTATAACAGTGCTTGGTAAAGATGTAAAGGGCAGGAGCCGAAGTATTGGGACCAATATAGCTCCTAGCCAAGTTAAGAGTGTTTTCATTCCATGCAAATGGCTCAAACAGGCCCAAGGAGTATATGAGCAGCGACTGCAAAATGTGGAGCAAAAATTGATGAAGCTGGACAATATGGATGATAAACTGGAGCGTCTTCTCAGCATAGCCCAAGATAATCGTCAAGTAGGCAGTGAAATCGCATCTTCTCAGTTTGCCACTCCGAACAATCAGTTAATCGACCAAAGATGTGAAATCTTGAACTTCGAGGACGAAGTAATTGCAACAGGTACTATTTTAATCGACCAATCAGTCTTTTTGTGCTTCAACCGAGTTTATTGCTCTCTGTTATTGTGCATATAAACAAATTAATGAGTATTAGTGCATGTGTATTTATAGATTCCAAATTATCTTTTGTTATAGAAAAAGAGGTTAGGCAACAAAGGTTCACGTTTGACATGTACGACATAATTAGGTTCACAAGAGGTATATATGACATTTTCAAATCCAAATTAACATAATCATAAGATATAAGAGAATATTTAGCAATATTTATAATGCTATAACCATAGGATAGAGCAAATTAAGCAGTTTTAAGTAGTTTTAGCAAATCAATAACAGTGGTCACATGGATAAGTTCTGGTGGGCACAACCTTCACTAAATTCTTGCTTGGCTGAAAGTACAGTGTTATTTAAAAAAAGGTTGTGTTCATGATTAGATTTGAGAAACAGTGAGAGATAGCAAGAAATGATGAAGAATCACGTAAAAGTTCAAAATGCTATTGCAGAGCTGGAGTTTGAGACAACGAATGAATGACAGAGATGAGAAGGAATTCATTGTCAATAGCGATCTAGTTTGTATACTTATACTCATCGTAGTCTTTATCTTATATCTGTTTTGGTTTCAATTTTCATTGACACTCACAATAGCCACTATGTCCAAAAATAAATCAGTAAACTCCAAAACAAAAAAGGATATAGAAAGATCATAAAAGTTTACACCTTCCATTCCAATCTTGCATGATTGTAAAGATTGAATATCGCATACACAATGGGTCTAGGACTTGTGTAGCTCTGCGCAATGGTATTAAATGTTTGGGAGCTTGTTAGTTCTGTAAATGTAATTCCATATATTCACTCCAGAAATGCTTATATAACAGGTACTATATGCCGAGATTCCACAGCATTAGTAATTCATGGAAAACCAGTACCACCCACATATGAAAAAGTGTTGTTGGACAAAATTTTATTGCTGGATGAGCTAACCGCCAAAATATATCGACAATTTACCGAGACCTTTGGGGATGTTGGAGCTGGAGGTTATGTGAGCCATCAAAAGGGTTTGATACAATATCTTTAGTCGGAGGTATTGATATTTCTGACTTGTTCTTTGCATATAGTGCTGATTTTCTTTTGTTTGCTGTATATGAAATTTGCATATGCAAATGCATGTGTATTTTGTCCTGGTCTGTCTTGTTTACAAGATAATCGACAATTTATCAAATACTAGGAAGTAAAGTCAAAATTCAAGGACAAAATCAAAAAACAAAAAACATGATCAATGTGCCTGAACGATGAATGGAGGTCCGATAAACTAAAAATTGATTAGCTAAAAAAATTTATGTGTGTATCGTACTAATTGGGTTTAATGGGTGGTAAAATAATTTGGTTATGATGTAGGGGAGGGGACTGAAATGGTAGGGGACTGGAACGTTTGGTAGGGAACTGGAATGGTTACTGGAGTGTTTACTGGTGGTTGGAGTGGTTGATACTGGTGGTTTGTGGTAGAGTTGGTGAATAGGAAGTGGGAGGCAGTTTGTAGTGCTGGAGTTCAATGCAGAATGTGGAGTTAGAGAGGTTGGTCGGGATAGTTGAATTATGCTAACAGTGTTATGGTTGTGATTTAGTTTGAAGAGGAAATGAAATGTGTAGTGATTGGTTTGAATAGGAAATATGGAAATGTTGTTGGAGTGCAGGCAGGTTTGTAGTTTGTGTTTGATGGCTTACTGGTACCAAGGGAACCAGGTTGGAAGTGTAAATGGTGGATGAAAGGGAAGTTGAAGGCTGCGGAGCAGTCAGAAGAAGACTGTTACAGTTTTTGTGATGTGATGTGAATGTGCAGTTGACAGGGGATTGGTTTTGAAGCAGACAATAAAAGGAAATACAGTTGTTAGAATGCATATAATTGATTTAAAAGTTATAACAGTTAGAATGCATATAATTAACTCGTTTAATCAATGTTGGATTACCAGCAGAAACACTCGCCGCATTCGCAGACGTTTCTTTTGCCTGAGTACTGAGTAGAACCAAACCTGTACTTGGCTTATTTATGATAACGAGGCTATGTGCAATATCCTTTTGTTTTCATATATTCTAGGTGAAATCAATCATAGATTAAGCATACATAATGTACACCTACCGATGAGGTAACTTAAAGGTATACTGCAATATAGCTTTTGTTGGATATTAATGGTGCAAAATTGGTACATACTATTAACATCAAGCAATATTTATTGAAAAAACCATTATAAAATGTTTGGATTTAACTTGATAGGTGTGTGCACATACAAACTTTAAAGATTATGAATTTAACAATACCCGAATGAGATAATTAAGAAAAATAGTAGAATCAAATGCATTCGGAGGAGGTGGACATTTAAGGTTAGATATGTCTGAGCAACTTGTTCATATTACTTGATTTCTGGCTCAGTACAAACGGTGCAACATTGGACAAAAACCCAAAAATAGTGTAGTACTTAAGTGTAGTACTTGACCAAGCTAATGGTGTATGTTGTTGACAGGCAATAGGCAGTAGGGGGTGTGATGTAGTACTTAAGTGTGGATGAGATGAAAACAGAGAAAATGAGGAAGTGCTGTAGTGTGTAGGAGTGTGGTTGTGAGTGGAAGTGTATAGTAGAGGGGATGGGATGAAGTTGAAAGGCAGTTTTTTTTGTTAGTGTTGTTATAGTTGTTTAAATGTTTGCTGCCACTTTTACTTGTGCATTATTATTGCTTACACAGGAATTCCGTTGCTCTATTAACTGAACTTGACCAAGCTAAAATTCACTGTATGATTTGAGTTTAAAACCTGTTTTTACTTTTGCACAGGAATTGGATAGAGTACTGTATGCACCACAGCATGAGCCAAAGAAATATCAGCTTCGGCTAACCTGCTCAGCATCCTTTTAATGTGTTTATTATATGTAGACTTCATTGCTTGCAAAACAATGTAGTGTAATTAATGAAATCTTTGTAGTGTAGTGTAATAAACAATGCAGTGTAATAAGTATGATATTCCGGTACGGTAGCATTCTGTTTGCAAAACAATGAGTGTAATTATAAGTTTGATAATTTTATATGTATGGTATATGTGCGATATGTTTATAGTGCTTGTGTACCAATATTTTGATATTCTGGCATATTTTGATACTCTGGCATATTTTGATATATATTGATATTCTGGTATATATACTGAGATATGCGTGTAACGGGGTAGTGAGTTACAGATGTGATTTTGTAGGAGCAGGAGCAAACACTATGTGCAACTGGTGTTAACCGTTGCTTTATGTGTGACTTTGGGCATAAAGAACGGTTTTTAACCGTTTTTTACTGGACATAAAGCAACGTTTTTTGGCCATAAAGCAACGCTTGCACCCGTTGCTTTTTGGACAGAAAGCAACGGTTTATATCTGTTGATTTTTTGCCCATTAAGCAACGGTTTGTAACTGTTGCCTTTTGTACATTAAGCAACAGTTTATACCCGTTGCCTATTGTCCATAAAGCAACGGTTTATACCCGTTTCCTTTGGCCCAGCAACGGTTTATACCCGTTGCCTTTGGCCCAATTTGCAACGGTTAATACCCGTTGCCTTTGGCCCAGTTTGCAACGGTTTATACCCGTTGCCTTTGTCCCAATTTGCAACGGTTTTACCCGTTGCCTTTTGGACATAAAGCAACGGTTTTCTCCCGTCGCTAAATTCAACCACTCCTGTGTTGAAGACGGTTTTTACCCGTTGCTTTTGGACTTAACAACGGTTTTTACCCGTTGTTAATAGCTTATAATGGTGTAGGGGCATGAGTCCAATTAGGTAGCACAAGGACAACATGCTTTCCTATAGGCTACGTCCGATCTAGGAAAGTGAGACCTATATGTAGTTACATAATGATGGACAATGGGTGACTCTATAGGACATGAGGCTAGACCAAGGAAGTAAGTCTGCATGGATATAATGTGGTATGATTAGATGTACATGACGGTTAGGTATAACGTGGTGACGAAATGTGCGGTGGCCAATCGATATACTCGTATCATGTTATATTATTAGTTTTATGGTGTATGTAGAGTAGAGTATGGCTAACTCACCAGACTTATGTCTAACCCACTCCTTTTTTTTTTCTTTTTATACAAATATCCAAGTTGATGGAGTCCAGGGACAAGATGATATCAAAGATGGAGATTCATTTATGTGTTATGTTTATGGTGCATATAGGCGTTGTACCTGGATTTGACTCTGTGTATAGGTTGGGTTGTTTTTATTATTCAAACATATGTATTCGCAATTTTAGACATATTATGGTGTATGACTATGGTATTTATTTATGTATTATATTGTATTTCCTTTTGCTGTGAAACTGTGACGACTCGGAATTTTTGAGCATTTAAAATCGGAATATTTAATTGATTTTGAATATTCAATAGAGTAATTTTAACTTGAATTACGAATATCACAATTTATTTGATAATTGAATTATTAAATTAAATAATTGGAAGTTGGGTAAAATGTTGAAGCTAGAATTTTAAGTCTGTTAAAATATAATTTGAAGGCTTGTAAAATTTATATTGATAATACAGAGGATAATAGAAGTTGTAAAATTAAAATTAGCAGTGATTCATTCAGTTTTGAAATTTTATCGTTTAAATTGAATTTAAAAATAGTCTTCCGAGGCACAGTCTCGGAATTCGAAAAAACTAGTTCCATTGGGTCCGTAATATTGAATAATTACCGGATTTCAATTTTCGTAGTGATTGGAGTTGTTATGTGAGCATACGATATATAAACGCGTTGAAATTTACAACGATAATTTAATTTAAATTTTATAAGTATAATATCACATAAGCAACATCACAGCCGAGATAAAAATTAAATGATATTATAACTTGACAAAAATCAAGTCTTGGCTTCAAGAGCACGCCACTTCCTTTCCAAAAAATCACGTCCCCTCTCCTCTTTAATGGTCGAGCTCCTTTTCGTTTTCAAATGGATCCTCAAACAATTCATCCTGTCCCCTTCCTCTTTGTTTTCAGAGGCAGTGTAAATCGAGAACAAATCGAAGCATCCCAGTTTCGGAAAAAAAGGGGATTCAAAATCCATTCAAATCAAAATTCTCAGGTCGAAGGATATAGCCGAGTTCTTCAAATCGATTCGTTCGAGTTCGGGGAAATCGCGATTGGGTTGGCACCACTGCAGTCAGGGCTTCATTTTAGGGTGGCGGCGATTCGAATTTCGCAAGTGCTGGTGGCGTTTTGGTGACTCGCGAGTCCATTCGTAGCCCCGGGGACGCGTGACTGGTGGCCGACGTCGGCGATGCAGGCAAGTCATGATGAGGGCTCGATTCGATTGGAATTCGGCAGTGAGGTATTTTGACAATCTATCTGTAATTAATGAATTTATTCTAGGATGGAATTTATAGGAAGGAAATAAAAAAAAGAAAATTTTTAAAAAAAAACCTGAACTGCAGTTGTTTTTCACACACACACATATATATATATATAAGTATTTCAAATTATATACATATATTTGATAAGGTATTTTATTTTTGATTTTGAAGTTTTGATTTAAAACAGTAATCTTTAGGGTTGTGGATTTCAGTCACTGAATTACCAAAAAGATTTAAACAGTTGATAAAGTAAATATACTTACCATTTAATTTTAAAAATGGATTTAGGGTGATTTATCGGTTTAATTAACTTATCTAAATTTTTCTAGTTACTACGGAAGTTATTTAAAAGGAAATTGGTTTAGAACTTAATCCCTTGATTTAAATTAAATCACTAGTTTAAAACTAAATTAATAGTTGATTGGATTTAAAAAAAAGAAAGAAAGAAAAAGAAAATGATTAGTTGAATAAATATTTGGTCAATTGAATAATTTAATAAATCGTATAAATGTTATACAAGGTCTGTAATTGTGGAGAGACAAGCCGGTTTGGATCGAATTCGCAAAACGAAAATCAAAGGTGAGTTAATCTCACTCAGTTAAATTTAAATTTAAATGATTGAATTTAATTAATTGTTTGAATGGTTGAATTGATTGATGTGATATAGCATGATATAATTTGAAATTGGTATATTATGTGATGCTAACGTCTGTGGATGCAGGAAAAACAGGTTGGAGGGATCCAACTGGACCCTTCAACTTTTATTTAAATTATTTTATATTCTATTCTCGGTTCTGATTGTTTGATATTCTATAATGAATTATGTGGAAGTATTGAATGCTATGGTTTGGTTGATATAATTGTTACCAAAAATATAAATTTGATTTTGGAAATGAAAATAAAAGAAGTGAAATTGCAAGTAAAATAATTATAGAATAAATTTAAGAATAACTTGGAAAAGAAATAAAGTGACTTTAAAATTCTAATAAATGAATCTTGAGAATAGAAAGGAAAATTTGTATAAACAGAAAGTTAATGAATTTTAAAATGCAGTATTATTAATTAAAAAGAACAAACATTTATTTAGAATTTAAGATTTGGATTATTGAAAGAGTAAAGAAGAAATAAAATAATAATAATAATAATAATAATAAAGTCCATAACTACTGAATTTGGGAATGAACTGATAAGTAAAAGAATTTATTTCAAATAAAATAAATTGGAAATCAATTTGGGAAATTGATTTAAGTGATTGAGATTTGAAATTCTCCCTGGATAACCAAGTACGTTTCAAAGTAAATTTTTAAATATAAGTTAAAAGATTTTGAAGTTGTTTTAAAAAGTATGTTTTGTAAAATTTATTATTTCTAATATTTAAAGTCTAAAGTGAGTATTTCCTTTTAATCTATTATAACAGTAATTATTTAAAGAATGATTTGGTATTTTGATTAAAGAAGAAATCTAATGTTTAGTTATAAGGTAACCTTATTTTAATTACTTCTAGAGTATTATTTAAAATTAAGTATTAAAGTAATTTTTCTAAATTAAATGATAAATATATTTTTGAATAAACTGTTTTAAATTATTTTAAAAACCTAGTTTTGTGCTTGGTGATTTCAGAGGAGATAGAAAATATTTGGGAAAGTTTATTCTGAAAAGAAAGATGGTTTTGAAACTGTTTTCAAAGGATTGAAAATAGAAATATATCTTGTGAAGATATTTCGAGGTTAATATATAATTTGGGAAATTATTTATTGTTGGATGGATGTTTGTGAATATTAATTGATAGTTAAATCACCGACTATCAATATTGGACAAATGCGTTAATCGTTTCGAAGATACCGGGATCGAGATAATTTCTCGAAAACCACTTATATCCGGTTTGTACGTTTCGTGGAAACGAGTTTGGATTCAAAGATGGATCAGTGAAGTGCAAGGGCTAGTCGCTACTAGTCTTGAGGATATTTCCAAAATGGATGTGGTAGGAATAGTGCCTTCGGTTCCGTTCGGACCCGGGACGGACTTGTATGGATGAATGCTTGCGAAACATCGTCAGGTAGACGATGGGCATTCTAAGGGATATGTTCTTAAAGGTAACGCTTAGCCTCAAGCCTCATCAAATGGGAATGACTGAAAATCAGTGGTTATGCAGCAAGGCTAGGTGGGTAGCACCCAAGCAGGGTGAGGTCATTCCAGTCTAGATGTCCCTTTTTATTTCGGCTTAGTGGGCGGTTGCTGATCCCAACCGTGGGGTGATCTCACTCGGGATTATCCAGTAAGGGGTAGTCCCGGCCTTGTGTTGCAGGGGAGCGGGCGTACTCCTCGGTACGGTGATCTAGGCCCCGTACTGTGACAGGTGGTACCCCAGTGCCTAGTCATTAGTTGGAATCCATTCTCCCTACGAGCCTTGTACGAGTTTTGTTTTATTACCCACTCTGTGGCTAGTAGCTGGAATTTAATAGATGTAACAATTTCGGCTATTTCATAAGTATTTGTAAATAGACCCTATTATAATATCAAAGGATTTCTATAAAAATTGTTTTAGCTATCGTAAGGTAAAAACCCGACATGTTTATTTGTGGCGTGGTCTTACGAGATGCTTTTGTTTTCAAAGGATTTTTGAAACTTTAACAATCAATTGGGTGTGATTTTCTCACGCTGGTATTCCAAACTGACTCGGGTATTATTTAACTGTAATGCTCGGGTCAGACCGAGTATTATAGGATGCAAGATATGATGCTGTGGAGCTCAGGAGACGAGCTGGATGACGATACGTATATCCGTACTTGTTCTGTATATATTCCGCTGTGGTTGAGTTGCTGTGTATCCATTTGTATGTTTGTCATTGAGTTGTTGATTGATGTACTCTGATGATGTAACATATAAACAGATATATTTGATTTTGAGTAAAGATCATTTATTATCTATTATATTTTACTCCGCTGTGATGGTTAGATTCTGTTGTTGTTTTCTATTTTCTTCTTCTACCTCTTCTTCTTTAACCCAAATGGTTCGTATTTCGATGCAACTTGAGTTGATTGTTGTAGAATAGTGTTAACTCAAGGGGTACGGATTTGCGGGCTGTTACACTTGGTATCAGAGCTTAGGTTGGTGATAACCTTGGCTCTAGTAGGAAATTACTCATTTAAATTAGAGTCCGTAGTACTCTAGAATGAGTTTGAGTGTATAAATAGATATGAGCGCGTATTTGTTAGTGAATATAAATTGTTTTAATATTGTGTTGATTGGTTTGTTGAGTGGCATATACACCTTCGTCGACACAGTCTGCGCCACTGTATCGAAGGGGTTTCTAAACACTTGAATAGAACAATTGACACGGTATTGTTTTAAATATGGGTAAATGAAATAATTTTACCCAAAAACATATTTTGATATAAAGAATAGTTTTTGAAAACTACTTAGCTAATATAGGGTTGCTTGGATGTTAGAAATTATAATATTAAAGTATTATCATTGTTAAGTGAAAATTTAACTAGAAATTGAAATATAACTAAAGTTTAAGGGAATAAATTCATTATAAAATGAAATTTATAAATATGGATTATGAATGTAATTTATAAATTGAAATACAATCAAATGGGAATTTGTATAAGCATAAAGTGTGCAAATGAATTATAGTTAGAATTTATTTAAGCAGGCTTTGGAAATTTAAAATCCCGGAGATTTGGAAGTATTTGAAGATAAATGATAGTATTATTGTTTTGGAGATATTTCTGAATGGAAATCTGTTTAAATGGATTTTGAAAGTGAAATAGCATTGAAATCACTTGGATTATTGGGAAATAATTCTGATGGTGACGGCCACATCATCAGTATTCATTTTCGAATTTCTAAGTGACGGACTGCTGCCAAAAAATTGATTTGTTCAGAAAAGTTAGTTGTTTTTGAAAATCTCAAAGGAAATTTGTTGGGAATAAAACCAGGATTGGTTTAATTTTTGAAAAATATGATTTGAGATGTTGGATATTTCAAAACAATTTGAAACCAAAGCCGGGTGTTTAAAAATCCTGATGAGATAGTTGTAAGTTTATAAATTGAGATGATTTTTTAAATCAGGAAGGAAATATAAGCTTTGAATGTTGGGAATTTAATTTTAAGTGAAAAGTTAAAAATGAAATAAGCTTTGATTGGAGAATAAAATTTAACTGGATTGAAATAAATCGAATAAGCTGAAAATAATATCCAGTTGTATTTGAATCAAGTTGAAATTGAATTGAGTTAAATAAATTTGAGTTAAAGTAAAATTGAATTGGGATGAGAATTCAATTGAATTAATGAATTGAAAAATAAAATAAAAATACAAACTTGAATTATATAATAAATTGAACTAAGAAAATTAAATGAAGTGATATTTGGAATTAAAAATCAAATATTGAACTATAAATAGGGGAGAACGAATTAGATAATAAATTAGTTAATGAAGTTGAATTGTGAGATAATAATGAAGTTTGGAAAATAAACTCAAGTTATAAATTGAATTCGACTTGAGTTGTCAATAAGTAAATGTAATTGAATTGTGTGTTCATGAAATTGGGTGGTAAATTAAAAGTGAATGGTGGATTCAGAACTTGAGTTATAAATTAAAAATTTAACTTGAAGTGTTAACAAATTAAGTATAATTGAAGTGTATCGAATAAAAATGTAAATGGATTAAAAATAGCAATGGTTTGAATGTGCAAAATAAATCCAAGTAAGTGGAAATAATTTGGAAATAGCCTTGTAATAAATTGAATGAGCTGAATCTAAAAAGTTAAAATGTATCATAACTAACCAAAGGAAATTGTAGGTTTAAAATGAGATTTAATTGAGATAGAATCAAGTTGTATAAAAGAGAAAAATTTACTTGTAAAATGAAAATGAGCTTAAGTATAAAATTTGAATAAATTGAAGTAAATTAACTTAAAGCTAAACAAATGGAAGACAATTGAATTGAATTCAACTTAAACAAAGTTTAATAATAGTGGATTGGATTTAAATCAAGTAAAAATGGATTTTAATTGAAATAAAATTCGGTGAGTTGTCGATAATATTTAATGGAATGAAAATTCTTAAATAAATAATTGTAAACCATTTAAAATGTTAAGGAATTGAAATAACTTGGAGACAATATTAACAATTGAATGTTTTCAAGTTTAATCGAATAGTTTTAAATGAAACGCTAATGATTGGGTTGAGAATAAAATTTAATTAGAATGTGTCAAGCTAAATAAATGGTTGAAATAAAGGAAATTTAATTGGTAATGAAAATGAACCTAAGTTGTTAATGGATTTGAATGAACTGGTTTGGTTAATAAATGAAATGAAAGTGAATGGATTCAAATCTGAAATGCTATGAAAATGAGAATATATGGATTGTGAATAAATTTAAAAATGGAATAGAATTAAGTATAAATTGAGTCGAAATCCATTTAAATTGATTATAAAACATAAATACTTATTTATTCACGTAAATCTCGTCGAATTGCATGAAATAAATATTCGTTGGATGTAAATGGAAGTAATTAAAATTCTATGTGTTGATAAGGGTAAAATAAATTGATTTTGAGAGAAATTGAATTAAATATGAGCTCGGTTTGCTTAAAAATAAATTGTAGGTAAGCGATTGAGTTTTAAACCATTCAAATTGATGAAGATGTATACGAATGGATTGAAAACCATTCGAATTGAATGAAAATGGTTATAAATAAATTGAAACAGTTGAATTGGCATGGAAATCGTAAAAGTTGCTTACAGGAAAATGTTTGGTGTTAATTTCTTTTAGAATTCATGAGTTTAACTATTGCAACTAAGTGAAATATTGATAAAACTTTATATATGTGGCACTTACATGTTTAAATTGAGCAAGTACAGGTACCTGGAAGCCGTGTGGCCGGATTTGGTTGTGCTATTTGCTAAAAATAATAAGCTGTCTGCTTAAAAATGCTAAATAAGGTACGCCTACGCAATAAAAATAGGAAATATGAACTGTTTTTGGTTTTTCCGACCGTGTGGGTCGATGTATATATATTTATCTCTTTTGTTAAATTGCAAAAGCTCCTCCGTACAAGGGAGACTCGGCCAAAATTTTTAGAAATTTTGGGAGTAAGAAAATTTTGGAAAATTTTGTTAACGACAAAATGGTTTAAACTGGAAAATTAAAATAAGTTAGTAAATGAAACTAATTAAAATAATGATATGAATTAGTGATAAATGACAAATAAAATTTATATAATCAGAGTTAAAGATAAATTGAACTCATATGGAAATGAAAGAATCATTTTGAATAGAAATAGATATAAACTAAAGTGGTAAGGTGAAAATAAGTATAAGAAACATATAAAATGCTTATATTAAGCTTAAATATAAGGAATGGTGAATTCTTAATTGGAAATTGATCTTCAAATAAATTCTAGGTTAATATTTGAGGGAATAAATATTGACATTTGGAAGGAAGTCGATAAAATGTTATTTGAATATTGTGATTGGATATTAGTGCTAAGCAGGATATGCAGGTATTATAAAGGGAAAGGAGAATTGGATCTGATTTCATAAGATAAATTTGAAATGCTCGACAAAAAGGTATGTGTGTTTAAATTTCTGTGAAATTTGATTGGGATTTTGGATTAAGCCACTTGGCTTTTTGTTTTCTTTTTGGATATGGGAGGCCGTAGAGCCATTTTGTAGTTGTACCGAGCCAGCCGCGCAAAGGAGACGCTGGTGAAATTTTTCGGAAATTTAGAGAGTTAGAAAAATTTTGAGAAAATTTTGGTAATTCAAAATTTGGTTTTAAATTGAAACTTGAATAATTGAGCAAATGGGATTGTTTGTAAACTAGGGAAAGGTTTGGAAAGTTAATAAGAATAATAATGTTCGTTGTAAAAGATAGTTGGTTGGATGTCGAATTGTTTGGTTTAAGGATAAGTAAGCGGGTATTGGGTCATTCTTCCTAGTTAGTAATTTCGGGGACGAAATTCTTTTAAGGGGGGAGGAATGTGACGACCCAGAATTTTTGAGCATTTAAAATCGAAATATTTAATTGATTTTGAATATTCAATAGAGTAATTTTAACTTGAATTACGAATATCACAATTTATTTGATAATTGAATTATTAAATTAAATAATTGGAAGTTGGGTAAAATGTTGAAGCTAGAATTTTAAGTCTGTTAAAATATAATTTGAAGGCTTGTAAAATTTATATTGATAATACAGAGGATAATAGAAGTTGTAAAATTAAAATTAGCAGTGATTCATTCAATTTTGAAATTTTATCGTTTAATTGAATTTAAAAATAGCATTCCGAGGCACAGTCTCGGAATTCGACAAAACCAGTTCCATTGGGTCCATAATATTGAATAATTACCGGATTTCAATTTTCGTAGTGATTAGAGTTGTTATGTGAGCATACGATATATAAACGCGTTGAAATTTACAACGATAATTTAATTTAAATTTTATAAGTATAATATCACATAAGCAACATCACGGCCGAGATAAAAATAAAATGATATTATAACTTGACAAAAATCAAGTCTTGGCTTCAAGAGCACGCCACTTCCTTTCCAAAATATCACGTCCCCTCTCCTCTTTAATGGCCGAGCTCCTTTTCGTTTTCAAATGGATCCTCAAACAATTCATCATGTCCCCTTCCTCTTTGTTTTCAGAGGCAGTGTAAATCGAGAACACATCGAAGCATCCCAGTTTCGAAAAAAAAAGGGGATTCGAAATCCATTCAAATCGAAATTCTCAGGTCGAAGGATATAGCCGAGTTCTTCAAATCGATTCGTTCGACTTTGGGGAAATCGCGATTGGGTTGGCACCACTGCAGTCAGGGCTTCATTTTGGGGTGGCGGCGATTCGAATTTCGCAAGTGCTGGTGGCGTTTTGGTGACTCGCGAGTCCATTCGTAGCCCGGAGACGCGTGGCTGGTGGCCGACGTCGGCGATGCAGGCAAGTTATAATGAGGGCTCGATTCGATTGGAATTCGGCAGTGAGGTATTTTGACAATCTATCTGTAATTAATGAATTTATTCTTGGATGGAATTTATAGGAGGAAATAAAAAAAAGAAATTTAAAAAAAAAACCCGAACTGCAGTTGTTTTTCACACACACACACACACACACACACACACACACACACATATATATATATATATATAAGTATTTCAAATTACATACATAGATTTGAGAAGGTATTTTATTTTTGATTTTGAAGTTTTGATTTAAAACAGTAATCTTTAGGGTTGTGGATTTCAGTCACTGAATTACCAAAAAGATTTAAACAGTTGATAAAGTAAATATACTTACCATTTAATTTTAAAAATGGATTTAGGGTGATTTATCGGTTTAATTAACTTATCTAAATTTTTCTAGTTACTACGGAAGTTATTTAAAAGGAAATTGGTTTAGAACTTAATCCCTTGATTTAAATTAAATCACTTGTTTAAAACTAAATTAATAGTTGATTGGATTTAAAAAAAGAAAAAAGAAAATGATTAGTTGAATAATTTTTGGTCAATTGAATAATTTAATAAATCGTATAAATGTTATACAAGGTCTGTAATTGTGGAGAAACAAGCCGGTTTGGATCGAATTCGCAAAACGAAAATCAAAGGTGAGTTAATCTCACTCAGTTAAATTTAAATTTAAATGATTGAACTTAATTAATTGTTTGAATGGTTGAATTGATTGATGTGATATAGCATGATATAATTTGAAATTGGTATATTATGTGATGCTAACGTCCGTGGATGCAGGAAAAACAGGTTGGAGGGATCCAACTGGACCCCTCAACTTTTATTTAAATTATTTTATATTCTATTCTCGGTTTTGATTGTTTGATATTCTATAATGAATTATGTGGAAGTATTGAATGCTATGGTTTGGTTGATATAATTGTTACCAAAAATATAAATTTGATTTTGGAAATGAAAATAAAAGAAGTGAAATTGCAAGTAAAATAATTATAGAATAAATTTAAGAATAACTTGGAAAAGAAATAAAGTGACTTTAAAATTCTAATAAATGAATCTTGAGAATAGAAAGGAAAATTTGTATAAACAGAAAGTTAATGAATTTTAAAATGCAGTATTATTAATTAAAAAGAACAAACATTTATTTAGAATTCAAGATTTGGATTATTGAAAGAGTAAAGAAGAAATAAAATAATAATAATAATAATAATAATAAAGTCCATAACTACTGAATTTGGGAATGAACTGATAAGTAAAAGAATTTATTTCAAATAAAATAAATTGGAAATCAATTTGGGAAATTGATTTAAGTGATTGAGATTTGAAATTCTCCCTGGATAACCAAGTACGTTTCAAAGTAAATTTTTAAATATAAGTTAAAAGATTTTGAAGTTGTTTTAAAAAGTAGGTTTTGTAAAATTTATTATTTCTAATATTTAAAGTCTAAAGTGAGTATTTCCTTTAATCTATTATAGCAGTAATTATTTGAAGAATGATTTGGTATTTTGATTAAAGAAGAAATCTAATGTTTAGTTATAAGGTAACCTTATTTTAATTACTTCTAGAGTATTATTTAAAATTAAGTATTAAAGTAATTTTTCTAAATTAAATGATAAATATATTTTTGAATAAAGTGTTTTAAATTATTTTAAAAACCTAGTTTTGTGCTTGGTGATTTCAGAGGAGATAGAAAATATTTGGGAAAGTTTATTCTGAAAAGAAAGATGGTTTTGAAACTGTTTTCAAAGGATTGAAAATAGAAATATATCTTGTGAAGATATTTCGAGGTTAATAAATAATTTGGGAAATTATTTATTGTTGGATGGATGTTTGTGAATATTAATTGATAGTTAAATCACCGACTATCAATATTGGACAAATACGTTAATCGTTTCGAAGAGACCGGGATCGAGATTAATTTCTCGAAAATCACTTCGATCCGGTTTGTACGTTTCGTGGAAACGAGTTTGGATTCGAAGATGGAGCAGTAAAGTGCAAGGGCTAGTCGCTACTAGTCCTGAGGATATTTCCAAAATGGATGTAGTAGGAATAGTGCCTTCGGTTCCGTTCGGACCCGGGACGGACTTGTATGGATGAATGCTTGCGAAACATCGTCAGGTGGACGATGGGCATTCTAAGGGATATGTTCTTAAAGGTAACGCTTAGCCTCAAGCCTCATCAAATGGGATGACTGAAAATCAAGGGTTATGCAGCAAGGCTAGGTGGGTAGCACCCAAGCAAGGTGAGGTCATTCCAGTCTAGATGTCCCTCTTTATTTCGGTTTAGTGGGCGGTTGTTGATCTCAACCGCGGGGTGATCTCACTCGGGATTATCCAGTAAGGGGTAGTCCCGGCCTTGTGTTACAGGGGAGCGGGCGTACTCCTCGGTACGGTGATCTAGTCCCCGTACTGTGACAGGTGGTACCCCAGTGCCTAGTCATTAGTTGGAATCCATTCTCCCTACGAGCCTTGTACGAGTTTTGTTTGTATTACCCACTCTGTGGCTAGTAGCTGGAATTTAATAGATGTAACAATTTCGGCTATTTTATAAGTATTTGTAAATAGACCATATTATAATATCAGAGGATTTCTATAAAAATTGTTTTAGCTATCGTAAGGTAAAAACCCGACATGTTTATTTGTGGCGTGGTCTTACGAGATGCTTTTGTTTTCAAAGGATTTTTGAAACTTTAATAATCAATTGGGTGTGATTTTCTCACGCTAGTATTCTAGACTGACTCGGGTATTATTTAACTGTAATGCTCGGGTCAGACCGAGTATTATAGGATGAAGGATATGATGTTGTGGAGCTCAGGAGACGAGATGGATGACGATACGTATATCCGTACTTGTTCTATATATATTCCGCTGTGGTTGAGTTGCTGTGTATCCATTTGTATGTTTGTCGTTGAGTTGTTGATTGATGTACTCTGATGACGTAACATATAAACAAATATATTTGATTTTGAGTAAAGATCATTTATTATCTATTATATTTTACTCCGCTGCGATGGTTAGATTCTGTTGTTATTTTCTATTTTCTTCTTATACCTCTTCTTCTTTAACCCAAATGGTTCGTATATTGGTGCAACTTGAGTTGATTGTTGTAGAATAGTGTTAACTCAAGGGGTACGGATTTGCGGGCTGTTACAGAAACTCTAAAAGAAGTTATTAGATAGTATTAGCTAGAACCGTATCTGATATCTACTTGTGTCTGTATATGCATATTTTATCTCATCCCCAATGACTCGTCCTTTCAGTTCTCAGGTTATCGACATCGGTTCAAGCATTAGATCCGAGGACAAAAGGGTAGGTTGTTACACTAAACATGAGAGGTGGGAGCACCACAACAAATGAAAATCTCAGGGCTAATGCTAGGAATGTTAGGCGAATTACCAATGCTAATACAAATGCAAATGGTAATATAGGTGCTGGAGTCATTCCAGTTGATATGGAGACTATGTACCAGCTCTTTGTTAATATGATGGAAGTTGAAACAACGGTTGGACTGACTAGAGGTAATGCTGGTAATGTAGGAGCTACTGCACTAGAAGTAGTTTCTCGCAATAACTATGTCATGTTAAGTCGAGATTATGCTAACTTAGGAGGAAAATCATTCTTGGGGATGGAGAATGCCATCGAAGTAGAGGATTGGCTTTTCCTGTGCAAAAGGACTTTTGCTGATCTAGGTTTGAATAATGATCAGAAGAATTAATTTCACTTTCATTTCAGTTTATGATACTCACGGGTATAAAGTTGAAACAAATGATACGAATGATCTCACTGTAATATGTAACCAAAATGTATAGACCATAACTAGTAACCCTTAATTGCTTTAGTCGGGTATTTATTTCCTTCTAATAGTGGCATAATGATACAACTAAGTCATTAGAGTGGTTATACTATAATTATTAGAGTGATACCACGAACACTTATGTGTTATCACACTACTATCATAATAAAGTAATAGTTTCATTTAATTAAATATGTTGAAGTAATGTCTATGTATACCAATAGAACGTATTTGTATAATTATCCAATAATAAAATCATTAAAAGCATTAATTAAGTTCTAATTTGGAATGAAATAAAGATATGCAGGTACAATGAAATCAAGCCTGGTTTAATATTAGTCAAAGTTATCATTTCAATGCACGATGGATTTTTTTTCAAACTAATAGAGAATAAGAATTGAAAGAAAATGAGTTAAAAATGTATAAAAAGGCACAGAAAAAACAAATATATAGTAGAATTATATGCCTTTTCAATGTATGTGAATATGTCAAACTAATAGAGAATAAAAATTGGGTGACCTCTGCAGTATACATGCATAGCTACACATTTATAACACTATGATTTTGACAATCTCAAATGAGTAGTAGTTCAGATTTATTTTTTACTGTTATCAAAGTATGATGAACCATCCTATCATATTCATTCATTAATTAAAATGAATTTATTAATAAAGTAACATCACATCATATTCATTCATTAATTTATAAAAGTAACATCATATCATATTCATTCATTAATTAAAATGAATTAATTATTAAAAGTAACTAAAACAAAATGAACAAATGGAATTATGTAAGGACATGGATAAACAAAAATTAGGATTAGAGAATCACATTTAGTCATGCAAAGTACCACAGAGTATAATTTTATTAATTGCTACCATTGAATAAAGCGTACATGCATGCGCATGATTAATGCATAAATTCATATCTATAGAAAGAAGACAACCCAATAGAAATTAATATAAAAGAAGCACAAATTCATATCCATTAATATGAAATGTCAAGTGTCTAACCCTTTATTGTTTAGGTGATTTTCATAGATGTAATCCAATAATTAGGACATATAAGCATCATAATATGGAGTTACAGGACAACTGAAAGTTCTTATATGATAAGCAACAACGAGTGCAATGCATAGTGGCATAAAGATTAATTTGCAAGGTAAGAATTTTAAAGTCACTTGTTAACATTTCATTTAAGTTCATTGTAAATCAAATTTAATTAGGTGGTTGAAATAAAAAGGTTGGAACTGTTACATGATAGTTGATGGACAATTGAATCCTTAAGCATCCTAATAATTATCTGTAGACAGAACCCGAATTCAAACATTGACAATACAAAGGGTATAACAGTTTCAATTAGTAAAAATTACCAAAAGAAGCCAAGATGAATTCACATTCTCCATTGCAATCATTTTTCATTGATTTTCTAGGTGACAGGGCTATGGTATATTTTCAAACTTAAATATGCACATAAATAATCAGAAAATAAAATACATTTTCTAAAAAATAACAATCACCTTCTTCGTTCTCAGTATAAACTACTACATGTCATGATATAAATTCACATACATATTTCTATATAGGTGTGTGTATATATGTCTTTGTGACACACATACATACATATCTAAAGAAGTGCAGAAGCAACATGCCTTAGTTCCATCTCCTATCATCCAAACCCAGCACAAAGAAAATTCCCTAAATAGATAGTGTCGGATTATAGCTCGGACTATAGCATTCTTTCATATTCCCATCAATACAACTTGCATGAATGGCAGGTTATTTCTAAAAACATTGACAAAAACCTGAGCAGCTAATGCCTACAACATCAAAGATCTTTACCAATTATAATAGTAGAAAGGTATACTGCTTGGCAGATTTCCACACACCGATTCATAATATACTTGACCAGTTATCGATAAGTAGTTTTTATAGCACAAAAATGAGATCTGAAAGAAAATAAGATAATATAGTCTCACTTTACAAACAAGCATCTCAATTCAGTCATCCTTTTTTCTATAGACCGGAGAACAAAACAAGAGTGATTGTAAGTTTTGATTAGTTCTAAATGAGTTTGTTTAGAACGAAATAAAGCAAAAATGTTTAATCTTTTTATTAATTCAATTTACTTCATAATTCTAATAAGTTCTACTAGTTCATCCAAATATATAACACAGACACACTCCATTTCACTAAAATAGAGCAAAAAAGTAAACTAAGGTTAAGCTTACTATGTGATAACTGAATTTGCAGTACCCAGAAAATATGAGAAACAATTAGACTTATATCTTATCCTAAATTACAGGGTTTCCACCGACTTTGTGCAGTGGTAAACAAATGTAGAGAAATTATTTAGAGGTCGGATTGAATTTTTCAAGACGGGAATGAACAATGAGAAGATTGTTGTAGGAGTTCCACCAATTGTTTTGGAGAGGCGACATATCATAGAAGATTGATTGAATCAAAAAATCTTTGAGACAAAGAAAAAATGTGTAATTATTTTGGTTTTACCCATACTACCTAAATCCTATGATTTGAGCAGCTAAATAAGGAATCATACAACTTTTAACTTCCCTAACTTCATAGCATACACAATTTTTCAACTCACGTCTTGTCTTGCTTGTCCAAGACTATAACTTAACTTTGTGATGGGAAAGCCAATGCAAAACTATTACAAATAACATCTAATGTCACAACGTAATCAAATCTGAATCAGGTTGTAGGCAGGCAAAAAATAAAAGTAAAAATACAGATATCCATGTTAAATCACCATGCTTATTTACCATCATTCCAGTAAAAATTTATGAATGTACCAGGAAATGGAGTTCTCGGAATATTATTCCCCAGCACTTCTATTTTTATTCAAAAACCATTTGTAGTTGACATCTACTCCTTTTACATGCAACAAATCAAAGCAAGGCTTTACCGGTAAAAGGTGAAGAAGACAAGTACATAAAGACACTCTTGGAAATGTATTATCAACAATCATTGTTATAATGTTCATTTTTTCAATAGTTTTACACTATGACAATAAATTTAATATAATTTTATGAAGAGTTCCCAACAGAACAAGCAGTAATAAATTATAAGTACTAAAAGAAGCTTGTGTTAATAGCTTACACAATACAAACAAAGAGCAAAATGTCATTGTCCACTTAAGCAGCAAATATATATATATATATATATATATATATATATATATATATATGCATATTTTTTATGTGATAATGCAAAATTAAGAAAGTTTGCATATTTATTCTTAGAATGTATCACAAATATCGTTAGTCAATAAGTATGCTGGCATTATGGACAAAATTGGAGTACATAGTTATCTAGATAATTTGACAGCTACTATATAAATAATAACTTGATGTTTCCTCATAACTTATAATATTTGAATGCAAGCGACTAAAATGTTAGATTAAAATTTTGTTGTGGGCACATATGTTAACATGTATAATGCTATTATAATTGTGGTATAAATAAGTGGTGTTTACAATTTGTTGAGGGATCAAATTGTAAATATTACATAACTGATTTTAGTCCGTTATAAAACGCCCTGGTTCCTGAGTAAAAGTACGTACCTTTTTATCTTTCTCTTTTCCCCATCAGAGAGAAATAATCCAAAAAAAGGAAAACTGTATTCTTGAAAGATCGTAACATTTGCAAATCGATTCAATGAACTCCGGTATGCTTCCGCTAATCACCTTTTATTTATTGTTTCAATCTCTCTTGAATTGATTAGGGTTAATTAGGGCTGAATTGAAATAATCAACAATTGGTATCAGAGCAACCTTAAATTAATTCTTGAGGATTTACTATGATAGTGAACTGATTTTCCAACATTTCTCGTTCTGGTAAATCATGAAAACCTCTCTTCTTCTATTTTTTTTCTTTTCTTTCGTTTGGACAGTCCATGCTTGTCCTCTTTCTGGGTTAACTAAATCAGTACATATTTATGCATGATGTGATTGAATAGTTGTGCATAAATTATTCATCACATTACTTTTTGCTGTTTCATCAAATGATGGCTACAGTATAAATTACAAATTATGTTTCCAATGTCATAAAAAGCAACAGGCAAGCATAAAACCATTGTATTTATTAATCTATAGCATAATCTTCACATGCAAAATAGTCAGAACATAATAGTCATGATGTATTTGGATTCATTTGCCTGAAACAATGGACAGCCTGGAATATAACTCATTAATATAATGCCTGTGCAATCCAATAGAGTGAGGCATTGCCTGATGTGCAAACTGAAGCACGTCTTTGATGTGCAAACTGAAGCACGTCATCTGGTATTGCTAAAGTGAGGCATTGCCTCATGTACAAACTGAAGCATGCTTGTTTTAGACACAAACTGAGTCAATACATTCTGCCAGTTTTATATCTTGATAATTAGGCAAGCTGCATCATACGGGTTTTGTTGCTTTGTAATGATGGCTCTTGCTCTGTCAATTTGGAAGGAGCTTTAGCAATACATTGTTTAGACATAATCTATATCAAAGATGCAGTCTTCGTGTCAGCATTTATATATGTTTGCTAGCTTGTTATATCTGTTTGGATGGTTGTCATTTTTAGTTGAACTCCAGGTTTTCAAACATTTATTGGTTTAATAATTTCAGTTTTGTTCTCAAATCATTTTCTCTGATTTCGTTAATTTGAAATCCTTTTTCATGGAGCTTCGGCTGTTGATAGAAGTAACTGTGGCTGCTTATTGATTTATACTAGGTCTACGACTAAATATATAGCGTTTAATATCTGATAGCTATATACAAAAATGACTTGGTATATTAGACCACCTAACATATAATAAAACAATTTGTTTTATTTATGTAGTCTTTTTCTTTAAATAATAATAATAATAATAATAATAAATTCAAATTTGGTTTCCATGAAAATTTGGTGTTTTAAATAGATTAATTGAAGCAAAATATCACCAAAGTGATCGCTTTTGTGTAGATTAATCAAATCAAAATATCAAAATAATTGTGTGTATGTAGTTCATGCATTTATTAACGAGTCCAAAGGTGAATTAATATTTGGCCAAATTTCATACACACTTGTGGTGATAAATGTGTGACAATTATAAAGTATTTTATGTGAGCAATATGTTAGTCCAAAGATTACATATTGTTTGACATAATTTATTGTCAACGTTTGATTGCTACAACAAGAGTACTGCTTACAATTAATATTATTGTCCAAAGACTTGATATTAATGATGTGTTTGGTATCTTGAGATGTGATTAACCATTATTTGAATTTATTGTTTTATATGAAGTCGTTAAAGGCATGTAATTTATATAATTTTATTCGTTTTCTGTTTCAGTTGTTGCTACTGTATCTGCTAACCTTAATTCAGTACCGGTCGTTAATGGTAATAACTTGAAGGATTGGAAGGGGAATATATTAATTGTTCTTGGTTGCATGGATCTGGACCTTGCATTAAGGATAGATCGGCCTGCTTCTCTAACAGATGCTAGTATCTCCGAGGAAAGGAGAATTTTTTAGAAATGGGACCGTTCAAATCGCATGAGTCTTATGATCATTAAACGAGGCATACCTGAGGCTTTTAGGGATGCGGTATCCGAAGAGATTACCGATGCCATAGATTTCCTTACTGAAATTGAGAAACGCTTTGTCAAAAGCGATAAGGCGGAAACAAGTACTCTTTTGAAGAAACTTATTTCCATGAGGTTCAAAGGCAATGAAAACATAAGGGAGTACATTATGGAAATGTCTCACATTGCTTCAAAATTAAAGACACTAAAGCTTGAGCTTTCAGATGACTTTCTCGTGCATTTATTGCTTATCTCGCTTCCTCCACAATTCAATCAATTTAAGGTCAGTTACAACTGTCAAAAGGAGAAGTGGACTCTCAATGAGCTCATTTCATATTGTGTACAAGAGAAAGAAAGACTGAAGCAAGATAAGACTGAGAGTGCCCATTTGGCAAGCACCTCTAAAGCAAAGGCAAGAAAAGAAAAATTAAAAATGAAGCTGCTAAGGATCCAGATCAAAAGAAACAACAAAAGGAAAAAGACGGTTGTTTCTTTTGTCACAAATCTGGACATATGAAGAAGGAAGGTACAAAATATCATGCATGGCGTGAAAAGAAAGGTATGTTTGTTACTTTGGTCTGTTCTGAAGTTAATTTATCTTCAGTACCTAGAAACACTTGGTGGATAGATTCTGGTGCTACCACTCACATAAGTGTTTCTACGTAGGGTTGCATGAGCTACCGAAAGCCAAGTGATGGTCAAAGACACATCTTTGTCGGCGATGGACAATCGATAGAAGTGGAAGCAATTGGACATTTTAGATTGTTATTAGCAACTAGTTTTTATTTGGATTTAAAAGACACTTTTGTTGTACCGTCATTTAGATGGAATTTGGTTTCTGTTTCTGTATTGGACAAATTTGGATATTGTTGTTCATTTGGAAACAATCAGTTTACTTTGTCTTTGAATTCAAATGTTGTTGGAACTAGTTATTTAAATGTGTATGACAATCTTTATTTGTTGGAAACAGTTGCATCTTATAATGAAACCTTGCATGTAGAATCACGTGATACTAAACGTAAATTAAATAAAGAAAATTTCGCAGCTTTATGGCATAAGCGCTTAGGTCATATCTCAAAAGGTAGAATTGAGCGCTTAGTATCTGATGGTATTTTAGAATCTCTTGACTTCACAAACTTTGACGTTTGTGTAGATTGCATCAAGGGAAAACATACCAAAACTAATAGATTGGGTGCTAACAGATCTTCAGACGTCTTAGAATTAATTCATACAGATATTTATGGACCTTTCCCTACAGCATCTTGGAATGATCAACAATATTTCATATCATTCATAGATGATTACTCATGTTATTGCTACCTATATCTAATTCATGAAAAATCACAGTCACTGGATGTGTTCAAAGCTTATAAAGTTGAAGTTGAAAATCAACTCAACAAAAGAATTAAAAGTGTCAGACCTGATCATGGTGGTGAGTATTACGGTCGATATGATGGTTTAGGTGAACAACGTCCAGGACCGTTTGCTAAATTCCTAGAGGAATGTGGTATTGTCCGACAGTACACCATGCCAGGATCACTTAGCATGAATGGTGTTGCTGAAAGACGAAACCGAACTCTTAAGGATATTGTAAGGAGTATGATTACTCATTCCACCTTACCTGATTCTCTCTGGGGAGAAGCATTAAAGACAGCAGCTTATATTCTCAATAGAGTACCAACTAAAGTAGCTGCAAAAACACCTTATGAACTTTGGACAGGTCGAAAGCCTAGTCTAAAGCACTTTTACATTTGGGGTTGTCTAGCTGAGGCAAGACCTTATAGGCCACATGAAAAGAAGCTGGATTCCAAAGCAGTGAGCAGCTACTTTATTGGTTATTCTGAGCGTTCTAGGGGCTATAAGTTTTATGATCCCATAGCTAAGAATATTTTTGAGATGGGAAATGTAGTATTCCTTGAGGATATTGTGTATGGGGGAAGAAATAAAGTTAAAGACATTTCATTTGAGGAGGAATTGGATTCAAACCCAGTTCCTATTATCACTTTTAACAATGTTATACAGTTTCCTACACCTATCATTGATCAAGAAGTGATTTCGGAACCTCAACAAGACAATGTTATACAAACCCTTATTCAAAACGAAGCTATTGTTCCAGAAGAACAAACTCAACAACCTCAAAAACCAGTGCCATTAAGGAGGTCCATGAGAGAAAGGAGAAGTGCTATTTCAGATGATTATATTGTATTTCTCCAAGAACAGGAGAATGATAATGGAATGATGGAAGATGACCCAATCAACTTTCATCATGCCATGAAAAGTGCTAGCTTTCAAAAGTGGATAGATACCATGGATGAGAAGTATAAGTCCATGCAAGACAATAGAGTTTGGGAACTTGTCCCATTACCAGAAGATGCAAAACCAATTGGTTGTAAATGGATATTTAAAACCAAGAGGGATGCAAAGGGTAATGTGGAGAGGTATAAGGCACGTCTTGTAGCAAAAGGCTATACTCAAAAGGAAGGTATCGATTTTATAGAGACTTTCCCTCCAGTTTCATCGAAAGACTCTTTTAGAACAATTATGGCATTTGTTGCTCATTTTGATCTTAAGTTACATCAGATGGATGTTAAGACGGCGTTTCTCAATGGAGACATTGATGAGACAATTTATATGGTACAACCAGAAAACTTTGTGTCGGGAGATCCAAAGAATATGGTTTGCAAATTAACAAAATCCATCTATGGACTTAAGCAAGCTTCTCGTCAATGGGACCACAAATTCCATCAAGTAATCATCTCGTTTGGTTTTGAGACGAATATTGTTGATGATTGTGTGTATCACAAGTTCAGTGGGAGTAAACATATATTCCTGGTTCTATATGTCGATGACATCTTGCTTGCCACTAATGATATAGGCTTATTGCACGAAATCAAGAAATTTCTATCTAAACATTTTGAGATGAAAGATCTTGGGGACGCCTCTTTTGTATTAGGTATTCAAATACTTCGAGATCAATCTCGATGTATTCTTGGATTATCACAAAAGAGCTATATTGATAAAGTACTCAAAAGGTTTGGCATGCAAGATTGTAGAACAGGAAATACCCCTGTTGCTAAAGGAGATAAATCCAGTCTTAGTCAGTGCCCTAAAAGCAATCTTGAAATTCAAGAAATGCAAAAAATTCCCTATGCTTCAGCCATTGGGAGTCTAATGTATGCTCAAGTATGTACACGTCCAGATATTGCATACATTGTTGGGATGTTAGACAGATACTTAAGCAACCCTGGTAAACCATTGGAAAGCAGCCAAGAGGGTTATGAGGTATCTTCATAGAACAAAAGATTACATGCTCACTTATAGAAAATCAGATCATTTGGGGGTCGTAGGGTATTCTGATTCTGATTTTGCTGGATGCCAAGATAGCAGAAAGTCTACATCAGGCTATATTTATCTATTGGCTGGAGGAGCTATATCTTGGAAAAGTGTTAAACAAACACTTGTAACTTCTTCCACTATGGAAGCAAAATTTGTAGCATGTTATGAGGCATCAAACCATGGAATATGGCTACGCAACTTTATCACTGGGCTGCGCATTTTGGAAAATGTAGAAAGACTGCTGAAGTTATATTATGATAATAAGTCAGCAGTGCTATATTCTAATAATAACAAAAGCTCAACTTAGTCAAAGCATATTGACATAAAATTCTTCGTTGTGAAAGAAAGAGTGCAGAGTGGACATATAACTATAGAGCATATTGGAACAAACTTCATGATAGCGGATCCGCTCACAAAAGGTTTACCACCCAAGGTCTTTCATGAGCACACTGCCCATATGAGTGTTGTATTACTGGAAGATGTTATGGTTTAGTGGGAGTTTGTATTTTTATGCTTTATATTTGCCTTGAGACATTTATTTATTTGGTTTTCTGATTAGAATAAAGTATTCAATTCATTCACTCTGACTACTATTTTGATTCTAACCTCACTTAAGTTTAAAAAGGACCAGTTGAAAAGAGGCATGTTTTGTTCACATTACATGTAATTTTCATCTTACGTATTCATGATTGATCTATGTCATTTGACTATATGTATGTATGTGACCATTGATGGGTTTAGTCATGATTAATATGGCGAAGACCACTATGATCCTATATAGATATGGTTGATGGACAAGATTGTTAAAGATTACCTTTATTTAATAGAAAATTTTGAGCTCATAAGGTTGTACATTTATAAAGAAACATATGTTGCCCAAGTGGGAGATTGTTAGATTAAAATTTTGTCGTGGGCACATATGTTAAATGTATAATGCTATTATAACTGGGGGATAAATAAGTGGTATTTACAATTTGTGTAGGGGCCAAATTGTGAATATTACATAACTGATTTTAGTCCGTTATAAAATGCTCTGGTCCTTGAGAAACAGTACGTACCTTTTTATCTTTCTCTTTTCTCCGTCAGAGAGAAATAATCCAGAAAAAGGAGAACTGTATTCTTGGAAGATCGTAGCCTTTGCAAATCGATTCAATGGACTCTGGTACGCTTCCGCTAATCAACTTTTGTTTATTGTTTCGATCTCTCTTGAATTAATTAGGTTAATTAGGGCTGAATTGAAATAATCAACATAAAATGACTCAAACAACTTGAAATAAGACTTAGCTTTACAAGTGAAACATTTAATCGGTGTCATGTGACAAAATACTTCAGTGCAAGTGACTAAACAACTCTACACTTTCTGTTACTCTTCCCTGATCTGGTCATAATGTTTGTCTTAAATATCGAATCTTATCACTATTAATTATCAGTGTGTATTAACTACACACTGTGCATCAGATGTTTGTATTAGTAGAATCTTTACTATTTCAAGTTAAGTCATTGGCAAAAATATTAATTTCAAACAAATAAAACAAATGAAACCAATATTAATTAAAACATCAAATGTTTGTAGTTGAAGAATCTTAGATATTCGTAAATTTACACAAGTTAAAAGCATAAAAAAGATGGACAAAGAAAACCAATATTATTTCAAAAAAAAAGGTCAAATGAGTAATACCTGGATAACTGGAATTAAATGGTTTGAGAGATGAGTTTGAATAGGGCAATGAAGTTGAAAACTATATCATGTCGGTACATTCCCTTTGGATGCTCAATTCGGTCATGTGGCCCTCTATATAGATTCGAGCAACAATCGAAGACTTTTCAAGTGGGAAAAGTGTAGGTGTAGGGGTCGGTGATGGTGGCATGGAAGGATTGAAGCACGATGAAGTAAAGAAGAAAATTAAAGGATGGAGATGAGAAAGACGGTGCAAATAAATGGGGATATTTTTCTTCCTATAAAACATTGCTAGATCTTGTCATTACATGTTTGAACTAAATCAGAAGAAAAATAGACATCTTTTAGAGTTTTCAATTTTTTTGGAGAAGAAGATGAATCTGTGTGAAGCTGGGAAAATAGGTTACGGAAATAATTTCAAAAGAATGTGAGCCCTAAAATAGATTGGAAGCCCACGATATAAATTTTGGTATACATCATTTACATTTTTTCTACAGTTTATTCTAGGACTAAGACCGCATTGTGCTATCAAATGTTGTTTTGAAATGTAAAGTATCTTGTAGTGAACATTGTAACCATGGAGGTACCGGAGGAGGAGTTAACTTTGAATGACTTCAGAGAAAGATTTAAGGAAAATTTTTGATCTAAAGCGGCAAATTTAATTTTGTTTATAAGGTTTTCAAAGTTGGAGTAGGGCAAGATGATTTTTCTGAAGTATGCTATGAAGTTTAATGAGATGGCCATCACTAACGCTCTGATTAAGGAAAATGGGAAGTTTATTCGAAGACCAAAGCCGAAAATTTTTGGGGAAATGATGTTGCATTTCAGAGATCATTTTAATGTCATGGTAGATATGGCTTTGAGAAACAAGGATTTTCTTTCATCGTTTGGGAAGAGTAAGCCTAAGAGACTATTGGTTTCTATGGCAAGAAGAGGAAGTTCTTTAAAAAAAGAGCTAAGAAAATGAAAGTTCCAAAAAAGTGAAAGTCTGAAGTGGCTTGCTATAAATATGATAAGAATGGTCACTTTGCTAATGAGTGTTGTTCTGGTGAACGCAAGAAGATTGCTGATTTCGAAGATGTGAGTTTATATGACTGCAACAAGATAAGGTACTTCAAGAGGGAATATCCTGAACTGGTCAAAGCTGAAAGATAATAAGTTTTTTCTTTGGAACCAACAACTTCTAGACCAACCGTTGAAAAAAAAAAGGAAAGGCGATGATGGGAGATATACTTTCGCTACAAGGTATACCTGTTAAAATAAGGTTTGGTAATGGTTGATCATGTTCTTTTATCTCTAAATATTTTGTAAATAAGTTAGATCTTGAACTAACATACCTCCTTACTTCTCCGAGGGTTGTGGATCTAATATGTGGCTCTGCAGCTCTTGGAATGTGATGTGACCATTTAAAGTTTGATTTGTTAGGTCGTATATTTTCCTACAATTTGCATGTGTTTGACTTTATGGGTTTTAAGTTGATTTTGGGTACGGACTAGTTAAATTGATATGATTGTAGGATATTTTGTTGAGTTACAGTAATATCATTAAGACACCCTGACTATTGAAATAGAAGCATATAATTATTTAAAGAATCGAGTTTCGATGTATGCTCAGTGTTGGGCATTATGAAAGGAATGGAGGAAGAAATTAATTAGGTTTCAGTAGTAATGGAATACACAGATATTTTTGAACCTATTACGGGACTACCGCCTAAACATGTCATAGAGTTTCAAATAGATCTTGTTTGAAGTTGAACCTATAAGTAGTCCACCTAGCAGAATGATACCTACTAAAATGAAGGAGTTAAAGTGCAGCTAGTGGATTTAGAAAAGGAAAGAATTTTATTAGACTAAGCAATTCGCCTTGAAGAGCTATATCGGTGTTCACAAAGTAACCGAATGGGTCGTTGAGCTTATGTATTGATTATGGAAAGCCAAATGAGAAGATGATAAAGAATCGATATTTTTCCTATAATAGATGATTTATTCGATCAAGTGAGTGGAGCCAAGGTACTCTCGTAGTGGGACTTAACAAGGGGTTTCCATTTAGTACACCATTGATGGCATTTCGAACAAGATATAGTTTATATAAATGATTAGTCATGCCCTTCGGACTGACTAATGCACCTATTTTCTTTGTAGATTTGATGAACAGAATCTTCTAAGAGCATTTAGACAGTATCTGTTTTGATATATTCTAAAAATGAACGAGATCATGAAGTTTATATCAAAATAGTGCTATATATGCCGAAGCAGCATTAGCTAAAGGCAAAGTTTTCAAAATTTCATTTTTGAAAAAGAGAAGTGAAGTTTCTTGGGCATGTAGTTTCAAAGAATGGATTGTCTGTGAATCCATCGAAGATCAAAGGTATTAATAGCTTGAAAAGGCCCCAGACTATGATTGAGATTAGAAGTTTCATAGGTTTGGTTGGCTTCCGTTGAAGATTTATGAAAGATTTCTCATGTATTATGTAGTTAAAACGCTTAGCGATTCCATAGCGATGGAGATGCAAAAAGTTACAGTGGGGATATAGCGGAAAATAGTGGAGATGCAAAAAAGCTTCATTAGATATAAAAACAAATGTTTATAGTTAATTATACCCATTCTCACGTCATTTATATAGGAAAACGAAGCATTGTTTGGTCTTATATAACAAAACTGAAGAATATCCTGATTTATTAGTCTAGATTTAGTGACTATAATAGATTTTTAACATATATTGAGTACTTATGGCTTAAAATTTGGTCTTTACCCTAACTTTATTGATTTAGTTTAAATGAGAAAAATTCATAATGACTATTTTATATTAATATTGTTACAGCGGATGCTAAAAAGCCTTGATTTATCTAGAGTAGCGGAAAATAGCGAAGCTTAAAGCGGATCTACTTAGGGCTGTCAATGGATACCTAAAAATTTTGAAATTCGTCTACATCTGCATTCGCATCCGAAAAGCAGATAAGATATCCCGAAAAATGGATGCGAATGCAAATACGAAGACATCCGCATTCGAAAATTATCCGTCTGATTTTTGTTAAGATTATAGTTCAAATTATATATATTTTAGTGCAGTGAAAGATATCTGTTTATTATTTTATTGTTTTAGTAGTTTATATTATATGCACTTAATGCTTTTTAACTGCTCGAAACTATTTATTATCATCATATTTGTTAATTTTTAACACTTTTATAATCAATGGGATTGAAAATTATTTATACTAAAGTAAAATTTTCTTTTTATAATTCTTGATTTATCAGTCGTTAGCGGATAAGATAATTATCCGATATCCGTCCATATCCACGAATGTGGATATCCGATATCCGAAAATGATTTTGAATGCGAATACGGATATGGCACTCTCCGCATCTGAAAGCATCCATTGACAGGCCTAGATCTAATGTTTAATAGCATTATATTGAAATACCGTAGTGGTAGAAGAGCACTTGTGCTATAGCGGGAATTTTACGAGGTTTTAGCGCGGCTTTAACTGCACAGCTCTCATATAACAGAACCAATGACTAAACTAATCTTGTTTGGACCAATGAATGTGAAGAATAATTTTAAAAGCTAAAGCATTTTTTGACAAATGTTAGTTGTTCCAAATAGGAATCAAGATTTAATGGTATATATTGATGCATATGGAACTGGATTAGGAGCTGTTAGCAAAAAGGGCAAGTTATTGTCTTTACTTCTCGACAGCTTCGACCACATGAATTTATTTATCCTACACATGATTTAGAGTTGGAGGCAGTGATCTTTGCATTAATGGTGTGGAGACGCTATCTTTTAGGAGAACGATTCGAATTATTTACATATTATAAGTCTTTGGAGTATTTATTCTCTCGAAAGGAGTTGAATATGAGACCAAAGATGACCGAATTTTTTAGTAGCATATGACTTTAGGATTGAGTATAGTTAGGAAAGGAAATAAAGTTGTTGATGCACTTAACAAAAAGCATCAAAACTTGACGTTGGAAATGTTATCTGAATGGAACGATTTAGAGGCGTTGGCTTCTTATGGAGTTAGAAAGAGGTTGGCGATCAATTCCACTAAGAGTACGACAATGATTTCTTGTTTACATGTTTGATTGGTATTGATTGAAAGAATTACAGCTAGTTAAAAAGATGATCTAATACTAGTCGAGTGGACGAAGAGACTAGAAGTGGGAAGTGAGATTGATGTCTTAACAGACTTTGTACTTGACTAAAGGGGAGTGATAAGAAAGAAGGGATGGTTGTGTGTTCCGAATGTGGATAATTTGAGGAATGAAGTTCTTAGAGAATGCCATTGATTGAAGTTTACTATTCATCCTGGAGGTATGAAGATGTACCAAGATATAAAGATGGGTTTGGGATTGAACGAAGAGAGATATAGGCATATGGGTGAATCAACGTATAAATTTCCACAAGTAAAAGCCGAACATCTAAAGCTAAGTAATTTGCTTCAATTATTGGAAGTGTCATTGTGAAAATGAGATTCTATATCTATGAATTTTATTGATTGGTTACCGAGGTTCAGTAGGGGAAATGAAAGTATTTGTTACGGTTAATTGACTGACCAAGAATGCACATTTATCCCCACTAAGTCGATAAGGACAACACCTAGTTTGTTGAAGCTATTCATGAATAATTTGTGAGGCTTCATGGAATACATAGTAGTATTGTAGGTGATAGAGATCCTTTGTTAACTAGTGAGTTCTGGAAGAGCTTACATGATGTAGTGAGTACCAAACTGAAGACAAGTATCACTTACCATCTACAAACTAATAGGAAAACAGAAAGGGTTAACAAGGCATCGATGATTTATTGAGAGCTTGTGTATTAGACTTTGGAGGGCCATGGTAAGACCATTTCCAATTTTCAACATTTCCTACAATAATAGTTACCATGCTAGAATATGAGTGACAACTTTCGAATCACTTTACGGAAGCCCATGCTAATCGCTTGCATGCTGATCGAAGACAGATGACAGACCAACGCTTAGTTTTGATTTAGTGAAAGAAGCTACTAAAAATTGATTTGATCCAAGCAAGGATGAAGGAAGCTCGGTCAAGATAGAAAAGTTATGCAAATAAAGGAAGTAAAGGCTAGGAATTCTCGGTTGGAGATTATGTTTTCATGGAAGTATCATCGATAAAAGGTGTTATATGACTTGGAAAGTCGAAAAAGTTAGTGCCAATATGTTATGCCATTTCCTATATAGAAAGGATTTGGAAACTCGCATATCACATCGAGTTACCAAATAGCTTGAAAGGAGTCCATAATGTTTGATTTGTTTGATTTGGTTTGTTTGATTTGAATTGTTTGATTTGATTTGATTTGAATTGAATTGATTTGGATTGATATTTGGTGTGAAAAATATGTATAAATATGCATTAATATTTATATGATCTTTAATTAATTATCATGTCTATCAGTATAATTATCCCTTAATCTATCTATTATATACTCCATTTGTATAGTTTATTAGGGCAGGTACTTTAGTCCAAGAATGAAGGGGAGTTATATAGTTTGGAGATTATATAGTTTGGAGTTAGTTTTTATTGATGACAAAGGGGGAGAAGTATAAAATAGGATAGTAAGGCATAGATTAAGGGGGGGTTATTAGGATAGAAGTAACATTTTATAAATAAAGGTTGTCATCGTCAAAAAGGGGGAGATTGTTAGTCCGTGAGATGATGGTTTTGATGACAACAACCTTAGAATAGGATTATAAAATATAAATACTAACATTATAGTTTATAAATATATGTATATGCAGGATTTAACCATGCAGGTACCAAGAATGAAGACTGTACAGTATAGAGATTCAAGATATCAAGAATGAAGACACATGAGTATCAAGAGTATCAAGAATATCAAGATTATCAAGAGTTCAAGATTTCAAGAATAAGTAATTTTAATTAGGAATTTTGTTAAAACTCCTAGAAAGCACTGGCATCTTAAAATCCAATTTATTCATGGAATGGAATCCACTTCGAGCCCGTTAAAGGGATGGAACCCTACGTAGGATGGAAACTACGAAAAATCTAGTGGAACATTGTTTTGTATCCACTAACTTTTATTCAAAATGTTTTTACAAAATTATATCTTGTTTTCAAAATGTTTTCAAAACTTTCCTTTTAAAAATATCAAAAACATCTATCCTGGTTTTAAATACTTTTAGCCTCAAAATAATCTTTATTTTCAAAATAAAATTATCCTTATTTTTAAACTATCTTTTAATAATAATATATTAATATTTATACTTAGATTTAAATATAAAATTATAGCAAAATTATATATATCATTCTCTGTATTTACTTATGTATTTTAACTATAGTTAAGTATATTTATAAAGTTTAAAATAGTTTTAATATAAGATGGAAGTTATTTTCAAAGAAAAATGAATCACCAAAATTTCCTTTGGCATGTCGACATACCCAAGGTACCCATGTCGACATGGTGACAGTTAATTTCAAAATTTTGAATTTCAAAAGAAGTGACTATTCGTCATATCCTTTCACGAATGGACATGGCTGTTGTTCTTCTATAAATATAGGCTGTTTTGAACGAATTTTCAATCATATTTTTCTGGTTTTCATTTCTCTTCTTCTTCCACATTTCTTTATACATATTCCTACCATTACTCTACCGAAATCAACATTGATTCTAACTAGATTATCTCTGGTTTGATTTTCTATCACTATCTCAATAAGATTCTCAGTGCTATTCAGAGTTATACGCTTCTTTGTAATCAATTGAACGAGAAAAGGTGTGATTGTAGTCTTGGAAATCAATCAAGCGAGAAAAGGTGTGATTGTAGCCTTAGAAATCAATTGGGTGAACTTATTGCCCGTAAAATCAAGTATCTCTACCTAGAGGATTGTGAATCTGGAGGGTGTACCTCATAGCCTTGAAATCGAGGGTGTAATTGTACAATAGCTTTTGAAAGGAAATCCATACTTGTGTGCGGGACTAGATGTAGGGTGACTCTGAACCAGTATAAAATCCAGTGTGTTCTTTCCTTTACTGCTTTTATTTTATTTCCGCATCTGTGTTTGATTTTGTGATCATATCTGTGTCTGAATATTGCATACATTTGTATTCAAATTAACAAAAAATCAAAAAGATTTAATAATTTTTTAAAAAAAACACTATTCACCCCCCTCTAGTGTTTATCCTAGCCTTAAGATCCGTAATCCGCATTTCTTACATTTTTCACGTATCTCACTTAAGGAAATACGTGCATGATCCATAGAATGTTGTTGAGCCAATGGTTTTGGAAGATTTAGTAGTGGATCCTGATACGACTAACGTGAACCTATTCATGTAGTTGATAAAAATACAAAGGAGCTTAGAAATAAGATAGTTGGGGTTAGTAAAAGTCCAGTTGAGTGACAGTGAAATAGACTATACTGGGGAGACTGAGGATGGTATTAGAGAGGCTAATCTTGAGTTATTTTGGTTGTATGTTCTATATCATTATGTAAACTTTTGACTAGTAGTTATACTAGTATTGTTGATTTTATGTGCTTGCAATGCATATTTTCTTGATTGATGAGCTTTTTGTTTGCACCTTGTTGGAATTTCGAGGACAGAATTATTTAAGAAGGGGAGCATGTAATATCCCTAATTTTTATTGCACATTATTCCAGATATTTAATTAGGGAATATTTAATAAATAATGTAGGAAAATGAATATATAGGTAGTGTGGATAATTGCAATATAAATATAATCTGAATTTCAAACTTCAAATGGGGAATTGGTTTATAAAGAAAGAAGTAAAAAGGGCTTAATTTTATTGGCGAACAATAAGAAACAAAGATAACATATATAGTTTATTTCTCCTGATACACACTCTCCCTTTCTAATATATTTTTGACCAAATCCTTCATAAAAATAAGAAAAGAAAATAAAACATAAACTCCAGAGCCTACATTAAAGTTTATTTAATAAAGAAGACGAAAAGGAAGAAAAAGCTAAGGAAGGAAATTAAGGCAATTATCTCCACACAAGTCCAAATTATGGTGAATAATATCTTCATTTCTATGTTTTTGGATATGTTTAATTCGGTTTTGTGTGTAAATATGAATTTTTTGAATTCGTGTCATGCATATGAATTAGTTAATTATTTTTCTAAGATATGGTTGTCATTTGTTTACTTTGTGGAATTTTCCCAAGGGTTTCACTTAAAATTAATGTCTTTGATCTTCTAATGCTTTGAATTTTTAATATTAATATTTTGGAGATGGGTTTTTAATTTCATAATATTAGGAATTCAATTTGAATTTTCTAAGTTGAGAATTTTTTTGGATTTAATTATTTAAAATATGAAAAATAATTATTTTACAATGAAATTTTTATACGTCGTAAAGGAGGCAAATTCTGATTTTTGGAATTTCTGCCAAGTAATTTCAACATTTATTAAATTGCTTTATGCACTAAGATTTTAGTTGCAAAAGGATAACTAACAACATAACAAATAGAAAATTAATATTTTGGGAAAGAGGAAAAAAAATTTGCTTTCTTTTATGGCAAATTTACTGAAAGGATTTTAGTTAACTAATGAAAATTTGACAAAGAAATTGATTTGGTAAAAAGTTATCACTTTTAAAGAAATAAATCAGTTTTATGCCATTATCAACTTACGGTAGGCAACAATTACCAATATGCAATAATTATTGTTTTTATCAACTTACGACAGCTATTATTTTATCAACTTGCGTTGTGATTTTATCAACTTGCGATGGCTATAATTTATTATGTTGCGATAGCATGTATTTGTCAACATGTGATGGCCTTGAGTTTTTAACTTGTGATGGTAGTATTTTTGATCAACTTGCGATAGCTATTAGTTTTGTCAACCTGAGATAGCTACCGATTTTCAACTTGCAATAACTATAAGTTTTCAACCTGTGATGGCTACATGTTTTCAACTTGCCTAGCTTTTTTTAGCATGCGATAGCTTTATTTTAGTTGACATGCGATAACTTCAAGTAGTGTAGACATGCGACAGCTATGATTTACTTGACATGGGATGGTTTACATTTTCAACATGCGATAGCATGATATGTTTCAATATACGACAGCTTAAGTTTTTGGAAAGGTAGATAGCTTATTTTGTGACATTTGATAGTTTTTTAACTCTATGTTGGGTTATGTATTCCTTAATCAAAAATATGGTTTTTGTTAAGTATTTTGACAGCTTTTCAAAGAAAATAAAAGATGTTTTAGCCCATTTTTTAAAGAGTTTTTGTGAAGCAAAGTATTACTTTGTTACATGTAATTTCGGTATAAAATGACTATCATACGAACATATTTTTTTGATGGATGATGACATATTGTATGTTCATTTTTGCATCTTGATCAGTTATTATTGCATATGCTGAATTGTTGACATGTCTGTTATATGTTATCACCCAACATTTATGGATGGGTAACTGGTGATTAGTTGGGTTGTTCTAACAGCAGGTATGGTAAAACTTAACTCCTAAGTGAGTATAATTGCATCCAGGAGACTATAAAGATCAAATTTTGTTAAGATGCCCAAACTGATCAAAAGACATGACCCATTGAAAAGTTAAAACCAGATTAAGGGTAGAGACCGGTAGGTGGTCGCCGTAACACCCCTAATTTTAAATAACATTATTCAGGAGATTTAATTAGATAAATTAAATAGAATAATGTAAATATTAGAATGATAAGGGGATTGAGATTTGAAAATTTAATAATGGACATGTTTAATTAGATAAAAAGAATGGGTTATGGAAATGTTTTCATAAATTAAGTAATAAGGAAATAAGGTAAGGGCATTATAGGTAATAACCACACCCATAACCCCGTCACCCCTAAACCCTTGTCCCACTTCCACTCTACACGTTCATAATTCTAAAATGTAAACCAAGGAGAAAGTCGGCCATAACCTAGGGGAAGAAAAATCAATTAAAAGCTAATGAATCAAGCAAGGGGAATTAAGCAAGATCAGATCTCAAGTTTCTTATCCTAAGCAAGGTGAATGATAATCAAAACCATCTCATTTTCGTTTAAAAGAGCACTTGATTTTGGGTTTTATGTTTAAAACCTTTATGGTGATTTTAATGATGATATGCTTAGATTTCATGATATTTTTTATCCAAACAAGTAAGGTTTATGAATGTTTATTTTGATTTTATGGATAAAATTGTATCTATTACATTTCGAATGCCATGCGGAATTAATTTGTTATGTAAAACATCAATTTGAAGATGGGTTTTAATTTTCATAATTTTTCAAGCTATGGATAATTTATTATGAATTTTTTGGAGGAAGACATAGATGATTGGGTTTAAAATTTATTTTGCTATTATATAAAAGAATTTGGGTTTGAAATTTTTATATATTAGATAATATATTAAAAGTGAATTTTAAGAAATTTGGGGGATTTACCTAGGTAATTTACTATGGAAATTAAATTAATTTAGTTGGAGGACTTAAATGTCTTAATTGTTATGCTAAAGGGAAGGACTTCTTTGCTAATCATTTTTAAACCTTTAAAAGTGAACTCGACGGTCTTTTGAAAAGATTTTTTGTAAAGTTTATGGAAACCAATTATACTTCTTACAAATAGGCAAGTTAGTTGAAAATCATTTGCTTAAAATGTCAATAAAATAGTTCTGCAAAGATTCTATGTTTCGCCACTTCTAATAGCTACCTTTCGACCACATACCTCCACCCCATCTAAGTAGAAACCAATACACATGGTATATATGCTTTGATACATAGTGGATGGGAGAAAAGACGGAAGGTATGGAGTCGGAACCATGCTTTCGAAGGGTTCGAGGCTAATTTAATTAACATTCAAAGGTGTTTTGTTTTGCTTCCAAAAGAGATGCCGCTTGCCTTGTTTTTAATGAATGCTTTTGAATGGGTCTTTTACATAGCTTTCGAAGGGGTTGTCGCCTCTTTATTTTAAAAGCATAGCTTTCGAATGAGTTGCCATGTTTTTGTTTTAAAATAGAGCTTTCAAAAGGGTGGTTTGAACCCAGCCGAAACCATGTTGTTGCCTATATGCATTTCAAATGGATTAAAATCATCAACGAGTTCGAAAGGTAGATTTTGTTTTATAAATGTAATAAGCCACTTCCCAATGCTTTTGAAAGGGCTCCAGTAGCCATTTATACTAAGGATTTCGAAGGTAATGGCTTCGAGAGTTGTTTCGAAGCTATCCTTCCAATTGTTTGCTTAAAATACTAATGCTATCGTAAGGATAGTTTCGAAGCCATCTGTTTTTTGCCCAAACTCTTTTATTTGAAGATTATTGGTTTCGAAAGGGGTACTTTCTCTTATATTCACTTTGACTCAAAAGATATGTTTAAGATTAAACCCAATGGTTTTGAAAGGGGTACTTTTAAATGGTTTCGAAACTATGATTCTATGAGTTACTTTAATACTTTCGAAAGTTATGTTTTGATGGTTTCGAAAGGCCCATGCTTAGTGTTTTGAAAAAAAAATTGAATGGTTTCGAAAGAGCTATTATAATGGTTTTGAAAGTAAAGGTCTAAGGTTTCAAAAGCCTTAGTTTTCAAAACAAAGAAATCAATCTCATTTTTAAAGGAAAACCAATGGAACATAAAATGTGCTTTGAAATGGCTTTCAATTTTGGAGTTTTTGAAGAATCTTTCCTTGATAAAATAATAGGTTAAAGGGATTGACCATGTTTCATGTGAAAAATGATTTCAAGGATATTAAACCTTAAATGTTGGTATTGATATTTTATAATGTTTGTTTCTTCTAAATATATATTCACTGTGTAATGGACCCATGACTGTATTTTGTAGAGAAATGGTAGAATAATCAGCTAGGTTGACTCGGTAGCGAATAGAAATTAAATTAACTCCTACCTGAGTAGAATTGCATCTAGAAGGTCAGATAGCCCAAAACTTAGGATGCCCAAAAACTGATTAAAGAAGTTGTCGATTAAGATAGGTTCATAGTAAACCCATGAAAACTATATTTGAAAAGAGTTATTGGTTGGGGCCAATAGGTTCGTAGTGATCCCATGAAAAGTATATCCAGATAAAGCTATTAATAGAAGTTAATAGGTTCTTGGTCAACCCATAAAAGCTATGATATGGAGAAAAAAAGATATCGAGATGTCATTGGTTTGGGGAGAACCCATGAAATAATGAAGTTATTGGTAGGGGTCAATACGTTCTTAGTGATCCTATGAAAATTATGAGAGCAGACAGATAGTCCGTTAGCTTTAAATAGGTTATTAGTCGATGCATGAAATCTAATAGGTTAATAGTGACCCTAGAAACTATAACTGAGACAGATGGTCAAATGAATGGTGATGGGAACTCCAAAATAATTTGCATGTTTGCATATCATCATCATATTTTAAATTGCTATAACCATTTTGGATGCAGGAGCACAGTATATAGTTAATATAAATTTTTAGATAAGATATCAGTAAGAGAAAAACTCGTTTTGCTAAGCGGCTTGGTCTCACTAGATATCTAAATGGTTCGAGAGGTAGGTTATTATTCATATAGGTCTTTATGTCTGACTCGAAGTTTATGTTTTCCTCTTAAATTCTTGTGCGTTCAACTAATTTTGAGTAGTTTGAGAGTTGAGGTTTCCAGGTTCTCCTTTAGAAGAATAAGCTTCCAAAGACGTGTAGGAGGCAAGCTTGCTAGTAGGAGTTCTTTTATATTTTGACTGTTTTGTTGTAAAGACAAAGTTGTTTAATTTCCTATGTTTAGACTTTGACCATCCAAGGGGGCATCTTCATATGTTGCTCTTGGCATATGTTGTAATAATTATATTTTCTTTGAATGTGGTTCTCGAATCTGGGATTATGTAATGAATTTGAAATGGAATGAGAAATTTGTTTAATGATTTTAAATTTTTACCATATTATATGTTTCTGTTATATCAATATATCTAACATTATCGTATTTGGTCACCGAGGATTAATAACTATCGATGATTGCAGCATTCGTAGTTTGTTTGTTTTGGGCCTTCAAGTGGGGGATGTTAAAAGTTGGTATCAGAGCATAGGTTTATGAAAACTTAAAAGAAATTTAAGCCTAAGAGATTTTTCAAGACATAATCCAATAAATCAGAAAATAAGATTGGGATTTGTGTTAATGCTATAGTAACGTACTTGTATTTGATATATGTGTGTGTGTGTGTGAGAGTACATATTCCCCTTTCCTAGACCATTCTTTTGTATCTTACTAAGCCTCGTATGCAGATTTATGAGAAAGGATAATAGAAAGGCAAGAATTGAAAGAGGAAATCTCGGTGAAGGAAGCACCATAACAAGTGGAATTGCTCGACTCAACAGGAGAAACTAAGGTCGACAGGGAAATGCTAATCAAAATGAAGATGCTAACAGGTGTTGGAAATCCGCTAGTAGATATGGGGACGTTGTATAGTTCTTTGTCAATCTGATGCAAGCGGAAGCAGCGACTGGAGTAGCTAGGAACATTGGAGGAGATAATCTCATGGCTCCAATTGGGAATAACTATGCTAAGTTAAGCAAAGATTACACCTGCCTTGGCGAGAAGCCGTTTGTGGGAACAAAGGATGCCATAGAAGTTGAGAATTGGCTATTGCATTGTGATAGAATCTTCGCTGACTTGAGATTGGATGAGGAACAGAAGAGGAGACTAGCCTCTAGGAAACTGCAAGGAGCAACGCTTCATTGGTGGAATAGTGTTGCTGCCAAAGTTCTTGAGGAAGAGTTGATTTAGGCAGAATTTCGAAAGAGATTCGAGCAGAGATTTTTGTTTGAAGTTGCTAAGTCGGCATTGTTGAGAAAGTTCATGGGTTTGGTATAGGGAGAGGTGTCGATAATTGAGTAGCTACTAAGTTTGATAAACTGTCCAAATATGGGAATGCTACCAATGACATAGTCATCAAGAGGAATGGGAAGTTTATTAGGGGATTGAGACTCGAGATTGCTAGGGCAACCCTGCCACATCTCCGTGATCCTTGTAATGTTGTTATAGAGATGGCAATATGACATGAGTAAATGCTTGCTATTTATGGGAAGGAGAAGTCGGTTGAAACCCAGGGTTCTTAGGGTAAGAAGAGGTAATCCTTTAAGAAGAGGGGAACCCAGAAGGGAGAAGCTACCAAGAAGGCAAAGGCTGTGTAACGACCTGCCTTTTTAGATGGTTTAAATCGATGATAAACCACACATGTCAGACTCAATCCATATAAAAGGGTAGATTGTTATAGGGTGTATAAGAAAAACAGAGAAAGAAAGAAAACAAATACAGGACCGTGCGGTGGAATAACAAAATATAATAATCAAATAAACAGTTCATGAAGTTGTTTACAAATAACATTGATTATACTTTTATAATACAGATCAGAGTTACAAACAAAAAGAATAAATAAATAAATGCAGCGGAACAACATGATGCAGCGGAATAAATATAATAAATAATAATAGTACAAAATCTTCGTCATCATCCTCCGGAAAGCAATCTTCGATAAACTGGAAAGCTCAGACTAACCCGAGCGAATTGAAAAGACAAAACATTCAGGTCAGAACTAAAAGATCTTATGTAAGTTAAATCGACAAGAAATAAATATGAGTGTAACGGCGCCAGAGATGTTTATGGGTTTTGATATCTCATATCCAATGTCTATCGTGAGTGCAATAACTTAAGTGATGTTCGGGATTTTCATCTCCTGAGGATCTGTTAAACTATCTAAATACATAGTACAATAAGCTATTATAATAGTGTCTATAGTAAAGTATTAAAATAACGTTAAGGCGTTACCCATATCCCCCTTAACACATTTTATATATTCACATAGTCTATACAGTACCGTAAGCTCCTCCATGGGATTTACCCAAAGGGCACTCTATAGGTATGGTACAAAACAAACTCGTAGAAGGCGCGATAGGGCATGTGAACACGGCACTCGAGGCAATGCCAGGGTAGATATACCAATTGCGCTCTTGAACTGGTGGTAACGCATAGCAGCTACTACCGCGTACCTCGGGCACACTCCCATAATCAAAATCGAGGGGTGGCCACCAAATCAATCACAAAGTAATAGCATGACATCGAAGAAATGTTCCCGGTCGGAGGTGCGACTTCACTTGGCCCGATATAGCTCATGTTTTAGTCACATCTAAGCTGAATCATGGGGGGTCAGGGTCACTTAAATACCTCATACAGAAACATACACCAAACCATCCTACTTCATTTCTGGAATCTCTACCACATACGCAGTTGTTAAAGTGGTTTTCGATATTGGCGGAGAGTATGACAATATTCGATCTCGGTTTCTTTAACAGCCAAACGCTTATTTCACACCGGATGGTTCTTTTACATTTCAAAGTCAATAAACAATTGATATCAAAATATCATATTCAATTTTTAAACCATATCACTTTCGAAATCATATTCAATTTCAAAACCATATCGAAAATATAGGTTAAATCCTCCTTTCAAGATCATCATATTTACTCGAATATATTGATTCACTAGAAAATATCATTTCAATTCCCAACTTAGGTTATAACTTCGTTTAACCACATTCGCCTTTAAATCAAGGATTAAATATAAACACTTCAACTTTACCCAACCTGAAATTTAGAAATAGTTTAGATAATTTAAAATAGTTTAAACAGTTAAATAGTTTGTATTAGGTTTTAAATGGTTAAAATACTTTAAATATAGTTTAATTGGCTTAAATGGTTGAAAGTAGATTAAAATACTTATATTATTGAAAATAGTTTAAAATGCTTTAAATTGGTTTAAATACTTTAAAATAGTTTTGAGTATTTTAAATTTGTTTAAAAGTACTTTAAATAGTTTAAATGTAGATTAAAGTAATTTAAATATTGTTTAAAGTAGTTTAATAGGCGAAAATCTTGGAAATCAGGGTTTTTAAAATAATAAATTTTTAAACAGTTTATATTAAAATTAAAATTAAATTAAAAGCCATTTCTTTTATTTCGACACATCTGGACCATGTCCAATTTTTTTCTTTCTTCAAATTCAAGTTCTCATTTAACCCTTTTATCAATATCAATTTCCATTCCATGTTTAATTATCAATTTAAACCACTTCAGATAAAATATATTTCCAAGTTGTATTCAAATAATTCCAATAACTCAATTTTGGTAAATTTCATTTATGTCTCAAAAAATCTAACTTTGAAACTTCCATTTAATTCCTTAAACAATTCATTAAATCAATTCCATTTCAACATTTAAAACTTGGAATTTCGACAATAATTCAGTTTATATAAAACAAATTTTATTTAAAATTTTAATTTAACTGGATTAAAAATTTAAGAATTAAAATCATTTAATTTAACCAATCTGGTGTCTGTATATAATTTTCTCCTTATGGTCAAGTGATATGGATATTCATCATTTCAATCCACAATTTAAAATTTTACGGTTATATATCATTTCAAACCACGATCCCAAATTAAATTCAAAATCCATAAAATCGCTCAGGTCTATCATTTCAACCCGTAATGATTTTCCTTAGTCTATAGATCATTCGGGTATATATCATTTCAGCCCATAGAGAACTTGCACTGTTATAACAATATAAATTATAACATCCAATCATCCAATATCAACAATCAAACATACATCAAAATCATCGTCCAAGTCAACCAATATCATTAATAGATAACTAATTATCATTAATAGGTGTCAAACTGACAATTAAATTCAATATTAAATTAAACGATGATTAAATGCAATAAAAGTCAAATTTAACCAGAATGACAATTTAAATATACCAAACATCAATCAACTAATTTGTAATCACATCATAAATTTAATTTAACTAACATAAATAGTTAGCAGTTGTGAGTGGGTCAAAACACTCACCTTTGTTTTCAAATCTAGTTGAAATTCAAAATAAGGCCCAAAATTGAACAGCCTCGGAATTAGTCCAAACTAGCATTAAAATGTCTGGAGTTTCAATACGATCGCGACGGAATAAACCGTGCATGAATCGAACCTCGTATAAATTAAAAATAAATAAAACAAAACAAAAAAGTACGTTCCCCACCAAAACACATCACTCTTCCACGCCTCCTTCATCTCTCAGCACCCACGCATCCCTTCATCGATCAAAATCCTAGCCCGATGCCTGAAATCATCATCGCGCCAGCCACGGCCAGTCGCGGCCCACGTGCACCACTCCAGGCGAAGCGCTAAACCTTCACCCATGCTCCACGACACCCGCGATGATCATGATTGCCTCGATCGAAGACCCACACTACTCAGCCGCCGCTTTACGTAAAACTCTGTTGAATTAAGTCGGACGATCCAACCACTACTACGATCAACAACGAGCACATATGTGTTTTCCCCAGCGACCTCGACAAAACTGTACCGTCGATTGGATGATCGGTTGAAGTTGATCACAACACGATGAACGACCGAGATTAATCCATTATATCTGGGCAAATGACGATCCAATTTGAGAGAGAAAATCACTGCAGTAGGTTGCGCAAGTCGAAAGCATCGAATCGATATATAATAGGATATACATGAGGAGATTGAAATTTTTCGATTTGATTTTGATTTGCAATTGAATTTGGATTTTAGGATTTCTGCCATTGATAAGAAGGAGATAGACGGAAGTTGATGTACGTATAGAAATAAGAAATGAGAAGCAATTAAGGTTTATAACAGGCTATAAATAGACAGATCAGAAATAGAACGAATGGACAGATTAAATTGATCAAAACGATTTCGCGAACCCGTAAAGCCCGTTCTGCCTTCGAAACGAAAGTGGTAATCCCATATATCAAAATAGATGTTTTCGATAGTTTTAAACTCGATGAAACAGGTTCAAGTCCTAATTCCATTGAATGAAGAAGTTGGCTTTAAAATCATCATATTTCAAATTGATATCAATTTAATTGATTTCTATGCGTTTCAAGTCCATACATCAAACGAAAAGTCTGATTGCTATGAAACCTGAAATCATACAATAATTCACCGTTACGGATCGGATGAAACTGGTTTAGTCGAAATCCGAGACAGTTGTCTAAATGACTATTTTTACATTAATTAAATTAATATTAATATTAAATTAATTGAATCACATTTTCCATTCAAATTTGACAATTAACCAATTTCATCATTTTTGATCACTTAAACATTTACACTAATTTAATACAAATTTACATATCAGTTCAGTGTCAAATATTACACTAATTACAATGTTTAATTTCAACTATAATAAAATCCAACTAATTAAAGTTTAATTCCAATAAATTGATTATACTTGATTTCGGTCATTTTCATTTCATCATTCATTACTCTATGCATATTTTAACATTGTGTTATATCTTATTACGTTAGTATTCCACAATTACCGTCTTTTATTTATTAATTGCAATTTTCCAATTATATTGAATTTTTATCGATTTTCACATTAATTATTATTTAAAATCCCAATAAATTAATTTATCTTAGTTTCATTCTTTTATTAAATCAATTAGTGCCTAATGAATATAACTAACATTTCTATACATTTTATTGCATTCACCTTTTACAGTTATCGTCCTAACTCATTTTATGTAACATTTAATTTCATTTAATTATAATTGATTAAATAAATTGGTTACAAGTAACAATTATCACCATTTTTATATTTAATCACATTTGTATGTTTGTTATCTACACACAGATGTTATAATTATTTATACAACACCAGATTTTCAATTACAGTCGATTACATACTATTTCATTAAATCAATACAACATTTAAATTATCAATTTCTCTTTTAAATTCAGTTATCAATTAATACACATATTATTACCATTAATTGACACTTTATAACCAATTATAACTTTTAATCATGTCAATCAATCAGAATTACATTTAAAACAGTTATCAATTACCTTACATTAATACTATTACATTTCATTCCAGTTATACTTTTATTATTAAATCATAGATTTTTATTTCTTCCAACATTAAATCACAAAACTTTATTACATCAATTATTTATAATTGTCGAAAATTACGGGTCGTTGCATTCTCTCCCACTCACAACTTTTCATCCTCGAAAAGAGAAAGAAGGAATTTAGAAATTAATATATCTTATTCAAAATTATTAAACTTATAAACTATTAATTTACACAATTAAATCATTTTAATAAAATATATCAATTTTATAAACAATTAAATCCTTTCATATTCATGTTTAATGAAGTTTGAAAAACATTTCACAAAAATTTTATAAGTCCAAAATTCATGGAAAATTTCGGTAGAGTCTCCTTTGTACGGAGAGGTCTAGAAGAAATAATAATATCAATAATAAACATATATATATCATATTTCAAAACAATATATCCCAAACCATGGGAAAACAATATAATATCGTTAGAGAACCATAATCCAAGAACGTACCTATTTGTTGAACAAACAATGCTTAATTTATGAAACCAAAAGCAGTAACTGTTGCTTCCATAACCTGTATTTCACTTATATAATCCAAAGAAGTCGATAATTATATAAAAGAGAATTATTATGTTGTTTCAATAAATAAAAAACAAAACATCACAACATAACACTAATCATTTACAAACAAACAGTACAAACATCATTTCAACCAAGAAATCAGTCATCCATCCATTGCAACCGAAACAAATAGTTTATTTGGGTTCAGAACTTCTAATCATATAAAATGATAAATAAACTATGAAGTAAACCATACACTTAACAACTATAGATAAACCTTTATAGATTATTTATAATCTCTATATAAAATAGAAGTATCCTTTTCCAACCAATCCATAAGCCAAACAATAATAATTTAAATGTTATTTAAGTTTGTTTCACATCATTTACTGTTCTTTTCTCATTCATATAATGACAATTTTCCTTAATTCACATTTATCACTTACCAAATTCATTTCCCATTAAATTACATTCATTTCTTAAAAAATTTCATTTCTCATTTATACATACAATGCTATTTTTCTCTTTTCATTACTTACATTCATTTCTTACATAAGCTGTTTCCATTCAATTATCTAGATTATCCATTATTATGTAAGTTTCTTTACAATTTAATTCACCAATAATAAGTTATTATTTTTTCACATTCATTTCTTCCATATATAATATTATTGAATGTTAAATCCATTTCTAATCATTTCAACATTTCTGAAGTTATAATCATTCAATTAATATGTTACTCGCTTAATTTTAAATGGCTACAATATTAACTTAAGTTTATAATTATTTACTTACAATTCCACCTTTTACTATTCAATCTGATCATAAATAGCTTAAATGTTAATTAAGCTTATAATCATATTTCTTACACTATTCACTTCTATTACATTTAACGAGTACATACGCACGTCCAAGTGGACCTGCATATAATCACAATGTACATGCATTTATAGTTGCATCCGTGCAAGTAGATTTGGTAGCACCATAGTCAGCATAAATCGAATCCGAAGCGACGACCGGGAAGACATTTTCCGGCAAATATTTGCCATTGTTGCTGTGCCAAATATTTGCCAGCCCGGTGACAAATATTTACCGGACGGTCAAATATTTTCCACTTCTACATTGGAAAATATTTTCCACTTCTACATTGGCAAATATTTGCCACACTTTCCACAGCTACAATGGCATTTGCCACTGTTACAATTTCAAGTATTTGCCAGCCCAGCAAATATTCAGGACATTATTTATCTGACAAATATTTTCCATTGTAGCCATGGCAAATATTTGCCATGTCGTCAAATATTTGCCACCGTAAAAATTTAAATAAAAAAATTATTTAAAATATATCACATATGCATCTTAATAGAAAGAAAACAAAATTTGTGATTTAATGGTGAAAATGAAATTGAAATTCGGTACATCTGCTGAAAGATATCACGTTTTAAATATTGTAAATTAACTTCTCATTATAGCATTTTTTATTGAAAAAATTAAATTTTGAGTGGGTGAAAAAGGCAGGGGCAAAACTGGAACTATGAGGAGAAACTCATTAAAACAGAAGGCGTATGTTTTTTTTGAAAAGGGAGGAAATCAGCATTTTTCTAACATTTTTTTGAGTTTAAATAGAATTAGCCTTAATATAAAAAGGTTCATAAATAATTCATCATTTTATTTTATTTGTTTATAAAAAAACTATGATAGCTTCTGGAATAAAATAAAGAGTTTGCGCTGGTATCTAACATTTTCATAGATTAACCATCCATTTGTTCATTCAATATATAGTAGTTTGCCACATAATAGAAGTTGAAAAAGATCACATACAAACCACCTTAAGGTAAAATATAAAATACAAATTAAGTTGGATAACGATGATCATTATAAATCCACTATTTATTTTAATATTGAGCGAACACTTCATTTTCTATTGACTGGATTCAACAATTAAGAAAATAAAATGTAGATAAAACCGGATCCTACCAATTTGACCAAGCACGTTTTTATTTCAGTGGCACTATTATAGATCAAACCAAGTAAGAACACTCATGTATAACTGTAAATGAATGTACCTAATAAAAGGATAACTCAAAACAGATCAGCAAGTATGTAAAATATGATGTAAAACGTTGGTTTTCGCATCACCATGCTTGCATTACTATTTTGTAAATAAAGCGAGTCCATGCTACCTTCGAAACAATAAACAAACTAAAATAGAAACAAACAAACTAAAACATGATGAACTGAATTAAATAGTAATAAACAAAACCGGCTAGTTTGGATATTATCAGCTGTCAGCAACAAACTAAAATAGTAACGCAAGCATCTGTCAGTAACTAAAATAGTAATGCAAGCATGTAAAACCATCACCTGTTAGTAACAAACAAACTAAAACATGATGAACTTCATTTAAGCAAAACAGATCACAAATTAACGAACATATAAGGCAAGCAAGCCTGAATTAATTTTATCCAAACAAATGGTTACAACAGCAAATCGAAATGACTGTTTGTTTCCATAAGAGTTTAAACCAAAAAAACATTGTAACTATGTAGCATCATTGATTCAGTAGCATACGTGGGTACAGGTTGTCGGCCTACCACACCCTCGCAGCTAACCCAAATAGACAGAGCATTCATCTGTTTACATAGTGTAAAGCTTACTGCCAGTGAATAGGAAGAATATTGTTTTAATAGTTGCTAAAAATCATCCTAGTTCCAAATACCAATTCTACGTTATGTCCTAATCTATAGAGATTGAGGTTAAGATTGTTTATATACAAAATAGATTATGCAAACTGGAAAGTAAAAGAATAAAAAACTTCTTTCCACTAACATAAGTCGATCATCGAAATTTCGGATCCTTAATTCAAAATTACCCTTTGAATTTGATTCTTCTTTGTTTCTACAATACAAACTGCCGTTTACACCGAATCTATGTACTATTGCAGTAATTTGATCACAGGTTTCACTTAAATTTGAATAGTATATAAGGAGTTGCTTAGATTAAATTATACCCTTGCTTTACCCTCAGACATGGTTGCTGCAGCAGCAAACTCAGCTACAGAATCAATTAGAAGTTGCTGCAGTAGCAAATCTGCTACACAATCAATTGGATATGCCATTCATCGCTTCAACTTAACTGCAAAGAATAATAGTTGATTAGCTGCACAGAATAATAGTCGGTTAGCACAGAATAAGATGAAGATGACAGTGAAGATATTATGGCTGAACTTGAAAGGATAACAAAAGAACGGGCAGAGGAGAAACTTGTGAAGATACTGTAATGTGTAAAATATTTTCCTTGTTTCTTTTATTCTCTTTCTGCACTTTATAAAATGATAATTACTGCTTTGACATGTTTTCACAATTGATCCACCTTTCTTTTCATCATCCTGATGCCACATTTTCACAATTTGTTAGTTGTTTGTTGCATTTCATAAGCATTGCCACACATACGAAATTTGTTTCCATTTTCAATCCATCTAACTTTTCCTAACATTTTGTGTTATGTGTAGCCAAAGAAAAAAATCCCATGTAGGTTGCATTCTATTTTACCATATTCTTGTCGGAAAACTAAATTAGTTGATCAAATGAAAGCTCTCTTTGAAAGAGAAAATATAGCGTGATATTTCAAGCTGCGAGGGTCGATTAGTAAAACTGTGCCCTAACAATTACGATTAAAATCTGTGTCCCACACACAATAAATAATCACCATTAATAAAGTCAATGAAACATAATGATATTCCAATGATTCATTGATGTAACCAACAGTTGCATAAAAATAATTCATTATAATGCAAGTTTACCGTGAAGTACCTAATCCACTTAGAGGGAAGCGAACTCTGATGATTATAATATAGCATCTTTGATAGATTAAACATTCACATGGTTCTATGGCTACATTATTTTTTGTGTAGGGGATAGATAATTGATAAAAGATGTAAATTACAACCATTCAAAATTGGAAAGTGATTTGAATGTGGATACCGTAAAGCCAACAAAATAGCTTGCTAAACATGTTCATTGACAACGTTAGAAAAAAGGTATAATTTCTATGTAATAATGGAAAATTATTATTCATTTGCCTATTTTAGATCTAGCAATCACATATATATTTTTAAAATGGTTTATTTAAGTAAATATGAATAGGTTGACTTTGAAATTTTCGTGAAATACCAACTTATATATGACCAATTTAAATATATCGTTTTAACGTTTGGACTGAGCGTTTGATAATTAAACTCGCTGCAAAAAGATACCTAGTATATTTTACAAATAACTTTGATTACTTTCATGATAGTCTCATGCAGATTCAACATAATGGATAAGGGATGTCCACCTGCAAAGTCATGAATAACTAAAAAGGCTGATTCAATTGATAGCTTCACAAACCTATAATTCAGCAGTTACAGTGGATAAAATGTCGAAAATCTATGAATAATATACTAACCTAAATGTCTACATAAAACATGTCATGAAAATGTAATTGTAAAGCACAAACATAAAATAATAACCAAACTGACAAAAGATGCAAGAAAGTTTTGATGAGTGGTGGAGAACCATAATTAATGACATCAATTATTATTTTTTACCTTACTATGTTAATGTAGAATAATTTTGTATGAATGCTTTCTACAATAATATTACCAGTTTCATCTTTTTAATAGATTATAATTAATAAATGTTATGATACATGCGTTTACATTATCTAGTCAGCAAAGTATTTCATGTTTTTTGTGGAAAACTAAATATTTTATTTTGATTCTGAGTTATAATTCAAAAATGTTGCTTCATTCTAATTTACATACTAAAATCTATGCAAAAATTGAAAATATTTATGGTAAATAATTATAAATTTGACCAAATTAATGCTAATAAACTATTAACTTGTACTTCTAAGTTTTAATGATCTAATTGTACTTCACTTCATATAAAACTAACCATGAAAGTGGGAGCAACCAATAGCATCATTATTACAAAATTAATGAGAAAAAAATGCACAGTAGGTGAAGAAAAAATTATATCTTTAGGCTTGTGATAAAGAAAGCTGTGAGAAGGCTGTGATAAATAGTGCATCAACATGGAGAATAATATCATGGTTGTCATCATAGAAATCTCTAAATGCGAATGAATAGGAAAAAATAACTTTAATCAGAATCAAATTAGGAAGGAGGAACCCAAACAACTAATTCGCTGTAGACACTAATGTATTCACAACTGACAAAAGTGACTCGCTTTGGTTTTCCCTCCTTCCATTGTATAAGTTTTTCCATTCCCAGTTTGCCTATAGGAAAATACAGCGCAATTATGACCTTACAAAACTTCATTTACCATAGGTGAAATGTCATGATCAAATATATCATTTTGTTGAGATGTTGGCCCAAACGCCTGTTTAAAATTCTATAAAATTAAAATACAATAGATTAGTACATAATGAAATCAAAATATGGACGTTAATTTAAAGTGATATATCCTATATAACTTGTCAAATTCAAAGGTTTTTGCCAATTTGCTTGTTGGCGATGTTATGCATTGTAGAAACTTCTCCCCTATTTTCTTTGCAAAGTTATAATGCAAGCACCTTTCACGTTTACTTCTACATCGTTTAAAGGCCTGATATTATTATCCATTTGAATGAGAAGGACAATATATAGCACAACAAATTTTTGGTGATGCTAAATTATTTTTTTACTACAGATAATAGAAATAAAAGATAACCCCCAATTTGATTGCTCTTTCAGTTATAAGCCACACTCAATTTTAAAGGTATTTCATAATTATTTTCCTGTAAGTCCTACCTAGTGATAATTGCTTAACAACATCCGGTGTAAATGATTTTGTCAATATAAAAGCAGCAAAGGTAATAAAAATATGGTAGTTAAAAATAGTACCTTACTTTGGTATGCATCTCTCTGCACAAACAGGTTGCCATTCAGTCCTTGTGTAGAGCCATCCGAGTCATTGCGTTAGTTGCGGAAACAACATAAATACCGGGAGTAAGGATCGATCTGATGTGCCATTGTGTTCGCCACAGCATTCTTCTTGGGTACATCAGTCTTCTTCCAATTCTTCATCTAACTAAAGTTTGGTCAGATCATAAGAAAAATGAATACTTAACTGAAGCTACAACATGTAGAAAAAAAGTTAACCCAAATTTCGAAATTCCTTTGTTCAAAAGACAAATTGTAATTCCACTTAATTAGAAAATGACATTTTAGCTAATTCAAATCACTAACAATTCAAACACATCTTCGTGGATTGACTAATAATTCACTTTAATTTACAAACATGACATCACAAAATACATAGGTTATGGCTGAAAATATTAGCTTCTGCTAATATCATATGTACTGCTTTTCCAACCCAATTCGTGTATCTATGTTCAATGCCAAAGAAAAGGTAATATAATATCCCAACCATTATTATATTCAAAATATGAGAAAGTTATCAAATCGGATCAATTTAAACCTATTTTTTCGTACCTTTCAATTAGAGCTCAATTTGTCTGTCGGAGGCTTCTGATGCTTCGAACGTTGCCACGTGATCATCGAGTGCCGTATGAGATTGAAATTCAAAATTAAGAATGAGTAACACATGACGGATAAACAGTTGAGCCTATGTTTCAGTGAACTAATCTTAGTGGGTCGTCGATCGCCGAACTGAAGTCAGTGGATTGCTGAAATCACGCTAAAGTGATCGTCGATCATCGAACAGAAGTCAGTGGATTGCTGAAATCACGCTAAAGTGACCTCAATGGATTATTAAAGAAGTCGTTGATCGCCGAACTAATCTCAACGGATAATCCGAAATCACGCTAAAGTGATCTCAGTGGATTGTTGGAGAAGTCGTCGTTCGCCGAACTAATCTCAACTGAAAATCTAGAATCGCGCTGAAGTGATCTCAATCTGGAATCTGGAATCGCGCTGAACTGAAAATATGGAATCGATCGATTGTTGGAGAAGAAATCGATCGTTGAGCTAATGCCAATCGTAATCTAGAGTCACGTTGAAGTAGACCTAGTTTACGCGTTTCAATAGACTAACCATTGATCGATCGATTGTTGGAGAAGAAGATTGTTGGATCCGGAATCGCGTTGGATCCGGAATAATCGATCGATCGTAAGTTGAAGTTAGAGAAGATGTCGGTTCGGGATTCGCCTTGGATCTGGAAATCTAAAATTGCAAAGGAGATACGAAAGAAAGGGCATGTTGGTTTCAGGGGTAAGAAGCGAGGAATAGACGGGAAAAACATGAAAGGGCATTTTTGGAATTCCAGAGAGACACGGTTGAAACTTATGTATTAAACTTTCATTATTAGTAGTAGAGATTAGCAGCATTTCAAACTATTAACTTTAGTTTATAACAATTTATACTATCGGAATTCTTATTTACAAAAGAAATTCCATTGAGTACTTTCATTTTCTAAGTTTTTCTTGTATAATATTCTGTCACATATTTCTATTTAGCATTTCAACTTTGAACATTTTGGTAAGTTATATATATGTGTGTGTGTGTGTCTTTTAAAATGTAACTAAATGTCACATAAGTTATCTCATTCATTTTAGATAACAAAATGTTCAATAATTAAATTTTCTAAATTTCATATCCTTTTAATTTATAGGTGGAAACCTTCAATTTCTTTACATTTCATTATCACCCAACTCTTAAAAAAAGTTTAGAAGTTTCCAATTATTATATAGTCAAGATTTCATTTCTTATAATAATTGAAATTTCCAATTTGCAGAAAACTTAAGAACTAAGTACCGGGTTCCCTTTACAGTCCATTTAAAATAATATCTATAATGATATCTTTTATATATTCAAATCATATTTAGAAAATTTTAAGATTCGTAATCAAAGAAAATGTGCAGTAAAATTACTACAGCGGTCTTCGCACTTTAAAACTCGAAGTTGAACGTCGATAATGCATGCACTCATCACCGAATTCATTTTTCAGTGACAGAGAGTGGAGTACCGAACTTGTTTCCTTTTGAAACTTCTTTAGAGACATTTCTTTCAAATCGTCTTAAAATATTTATATCAGGAAATACTTTCAAATAATACTAATATTACATTCCAGAATTCTTTGAATGCAGTTTCAAAATCCTAGAAATTATGTTCTTAAATTTTCAATTTATATTTATTTTAATTATAATATAAATTTGCAACCAATATTCATAAATTTCACTTCTTAACAAACAAATATATCACAAGCAACTATATGCTTTATAAAATTTATTATTTAATATACAAATATATAATATAAAAAATTATTTCATTTACCTATATTTCAAACAATATTGTGTCAGTCTGCACTATTAAGTGTTTAGAAATTCCTATCAATGTCATAGCATCCTATGTACCAACCAGAATTTATAAATACTAAACGGAACAAATTAACATAATAAAAAATCCTTCACAAAAATAACAAATACGCTCTCTCATATACACTTAATGACTCATTCTAGGGTATTACTACCCTATTTCTAATGAGTCAGACCCCACAAAGCTAAGATTATCGCTAAACCAAAGCTCTGATACCAACTATAGTGACCTGCCTTTTTGGACGGTTTAAATCGACGATAAACCACACACGTCAGACTCAACCCATTCAAAAGGGTAAAATGTTATTGGGTGTATACGAAAAACAGATAAAGAAAGAAAACAAATACAGGATCTCACAGCGGAATGATAAAATATAATAATCGAATAAACAATTCATGAAGCTTTTTATAAATAACATTAATTATACTTTTATAATACATATCAGAGTTACATACAACAAGAATAAATTAATAAATGCAGGGGAACAACATGATGCAGTAGAATAAATATAATAAATAATAATAACACAAAATCTTTGTCTTTATCCACTAGAAAGCAGTCTTCGATAAAATTAAAAGCTCGGACTGACCCGAGCGAATTTAAAAGACAAAACACTCGAATCAGAAACAAAAGTTCTTATGTAAGTTAAATCAACATTAATAAATATGAGTGTAAAGGCGTCAAAGATGTTTACGGGCTTTGACATCTCCTATCCAGTGTCTATCGTGAGTGCAATTACTTAAGAGATGTTCGAGATTCCCAGCTCCTAAGGATCCGTTAAACTATCTACGTACATAGTATAATACTCTTTTATAATAGTGTCTACAGTAAAGTAAAGTATTAAAATAGTATTAAGATGTTGCGCATATCCCCCTTAACACATTTTATATATTCCCATAGTCTATACAGTACCGTAAGCTCCTCCGTGAGGTTTACCCAAAGGGCATTCCATAAGTATGGTACAAAACAAACTCGTAGAAGGCACGATACGGCAGTGAACACGGCACCCGAGACAATGCCAGGGTAGGTATACCAATTGCACTCCCAGACTGGTGGTAAGGCATAGAAGCTATTATCGTCCATCTCGGACACACTCCCATAATCAAAATCGATGGGTAGCCACCAAATCAATCACAAAGTAATAGTATGGTATCGAAGAAATGTACCCGATCGGAGGTGCGACCTCACTTGGCACGACATAGCTCCTGTTTTAGTCACATCTATGCTGACTCGTGAGAGTCAGAGTCACGTAAATACCTCATACAGAATCGTACACCAAACCATCCTACTTCATTTCTGGAATCTCCACCACGTACACAGTTGTTAAAGTGGTTTCTGGTATTGGCAAAGAGTATGACAATATCTGATCCGCTCTTTAACAACTAAATGCTTATTTCACACCGGATGGTTCTTTTATATTTCAAAGTCAATTCACAATTGATTTCAAAATATCATATTCAATTTTTAAACCATATCACTTTTGAAATCATATTCACTTTCAAAACCATATTGAAAATATAGGTTAAATCCTCCTTTCAAGATCATTATATTTACTCAAATATATTGATTCACTAGAAAATATCATTTCAATTCCCAACTTAGATTATTCATTTAACCAGATTCGCCTTTAAATCAAGGATTAAAATATAAACACTTCAACTTTACCCAACCTGGAATTTAGAAATAGTTAGATAATTTAAAATAGTTTAAAACAGTTAAATAACCAGATAGTTTAAAATAATTTAACTAGACAGTTTAGATAATTTAAAATAGTTCAAAACAGTTCAAAATAGTTTGGATAATTTAACCAAAATGACAATTTAAATATGCCAAACATCAATTAATTAATTTCTAATCACATCATAAATTTAATTTAATAACATAAGATAGTTTAGTAGTTGTAAGTGGGTCAAAACACTCACCTTTGTTTTCAAATTGATTTGAAATTCAAAATAAGGACCAAAATGGAACAGTCTTAGAATACGTCCAAACTAGCGTTAAAATGCCTGGAATTTCAATACGATTGCGATGAAACAAACCGCGCATGAATCGAACCTCATATGTAAAAGTTATGATCGTTAGAGCATCATATGATTTAGATAAAAATAAATAAAACAAAAAAAACATACATTCCTCACCAAAACATGTCACCCTTCCACCATTCTTCATCTCTCAGCACCCAACCATCCCTGTACATCGATCAAAACGCTAGCCTGCCGCCTAAAATCATCATCGTGCTATTACCACGACCAGTCGCGGCCCACGTGTGCCGCTCCAGGCAAAGCGCCAAACCTTCCCAATGCTCCACGACACCCACGACGATCATGGTTGCCTCAATCGAAACCCCACACTACTCAGCCGCCGCTATACATGAAATACTAATTGGACTAAATCGATCGATCCAACAACTGCTACGGCCAACGACGAGCACGGATGCATTTCCCACTGCGACCTGTATAAAACTGTGCCATCGATTCGACGATCGGTCGAAGTTGATCACAACGCAATGAATGGTCGAGATTAATCCATTGATTTTTGGGCAAATGATGATCTAATTCGAGAAACAAATCACAGCACTAGATTGCACTTGTTAATAGCTTCGAATCGATATATAATAGGATATAGTTTGAGGAGTTTGAAATTTTTTGATTTGATTTTGATTAGCAATTGAATTTGGAGTTTAGGGTTTCTGCCATTGAGAAGAAGGAGATAGACAGAAGTTAATGTACATGCAGAATTAGAAACGAGAAGCAATCAGGATTTTTAACAGGCTATAAATAGGCAGATCGAAAATAGAACGAATGGATGGATTAAATTGATCGAAATGATTTCACGAACCCGTAAAGCCCGTTCTACCTCCGAAACTAATGTGGGTAATCTCATATATCAAAATAGAAGTTTTCAAAAGTTTTAAACTCAATGGAACAGGTTCCAAGTCCTAATTCCATCGTATGAAGAAGATGGCTTTAAAATAGTCTTATTTCAAATTAATTTCAATTTAATTGATTTCTATGCGTTTCAAGCCCGTACGATCAAACGACAAGTCCGATTGCACGAAACTTGAAATCCTATGATAATTCACCGTTACGGATCCGACGAAACTAGTTTCGTCGAAATACAAGATAATGGCCAAAATGGCTATTTTTACATTAATTAAATAAATTAATATTAAATTAATTGAATCACTTTTTCCATTCAAATTTGATAATTAAAAAATTCATCATTTATGATCACTTAGACATTTATGCCAATTTAATACAAATTTACATATCAATTCAATGTCAAATATTACACTAATTACAGTGTTCAATTTCAACTATAATTAAATCCAATTAATTAAAATTTAATTCCAATAAATTGATTATACTATATTTCAGTCCTTTATATTTCATCATTCATTACTCTACGCATATTTTAACATTGTGTTATGTCTTATTACATTAGTATTCCATAATTACTTTCTTTTATTTATTATTTGCAATTTTCCAATTATATTGAATTTTTGTCGATTTTCACATTAATTATTATTTAAAATCCCAATAAACTAATTTATCTTGGTTTCACTCTTTTATTAAATCATTTATTACCTAATGAATATAGTTAACATTTATATACATTTTATTGCATTCACATTTTCCAGTTATCGTCTTAACCCATTTTACGTAACATTAATTTCATTTAATTACAATTGACTAAATAAATTGGTAATAAATAACAATTGTCACCATTTCTATACTTAATCACGTTTGTATGTTTGTTATCTACACACAGATGTTATAGTTATTTACACAACACTAATTTTTCAATTACAATTGATTACATACTATTTCTTTAAATCAATACAACATTTATATTATCAATTTCTCTTTTAAATTCAATTGTCAATTAATACACACATTATTACCATTAAATTACACTCTATAACCAAATATAACTTTTAATCATGTCAATCAATTAGAACTACATTTAAAGCAGTTATCAATTACCTTACATTAATACTATTACATTTCATTCCAATTATTTTTATATTATTAAATCACAAATTTTTATTTCTTCCAACATTAAATCAAAAAACTTTATTAAATCAACTATTTTTAATTTTCGAAAATTATGGTCCTTACAGGCTGATTTGGTCCGTTTCAAGTGTGATCAGAAGGGTCATTATGCTCATGATGCCGGACAGGCAAGGGAAGAAGGCTGCAGAAAGGAAAGGCATGAAGTGCTTTAACTGTGACCAGATATGGCATTATAAGATTAAGTGCCCAAAACAAGTCAAGACGAACAGGGGAAAGATCTTTGCTATTAGACAATCATCGGCTAGGCCAACTGCTGCCGAGAAAGGAAAAACTGTGATGGAAGATACAATTTTGTTTTAGAATATACCAGTTAGGATACTATTTGATATTGGTGCATCTTATTCATTTATATCTCAATGTTTGGTTGATTGATTATGTTTAGAATCCACATTCCTTGTTACTTCCTTAAGGGTTGCAAATCCGATAGGAAGGTATGCAACTCTAGGGATGAGATGTGACCTGCTAGAACTTGATTTGTTAGGCCATAATTTTGCATGCAGTCTGTAAGTTTTTGATTTCGTAGATTTTGGGATCATTTTGGGTATGGATTGGTTGGGTAAGTACGAGGCTATGATATTTTGCCAGGATAGGGAGCTACTGCTGAGACAACCTGATAGTCATAATCGAATGATATTCTTAGTGGAGAATTCTGACTGAAGTGTTCATGCTTTGTTGAGTGCTATGAAATTGGAAGAAAAGTTAAGTCACGTTCAAGTAGAAAGAGAATTTGCAGATGTTTTGAGCTGATTACAGGACTACCACCAATACGAGCTGTTGAGTTTCAGATAGATCTTGTTCTAGGAGCAGAACCATTTAGTTGACCACCTAACAGGATGATACCGATTGAGATAAATGAATTGAAGGTGCAGCTAGTGGATCTAGAAGAGAGAAATTTTATTAGACCAAGCAGATCACCTTGGGAAGCGTCCGTGGTATTCGAGAAGAAACTAGATGGGTCATTAAGGATGTGTATCGACTATCATAAGTTGATTGAGAAGACAAATAAGAATAAATATCCTTTGTCGAGAATTGACAATCTATTTGATTAGCTGTGTGGAGCTAGAGTGTTTTCTCAATTGGATTTAGCGATAGGTTTCTCAGTTAAAAGTGGCAGAGGACAGTATTCCATTGATAGCATTTCAGACTAGGTATGGTTCGTACGGGTGGTTAGTAATGCCATTCGGGTTAATGAACGCACCAGCTTTCTTCATGGATCCGATGAACCGAGTTTTTCGAGAGTACTTGGATAGGTTTGTGTTAGTGTTTACAAATGAAATGTTAGTATAATCTAAGGATTTAAGAGATCATGAAGATCATCTTAGAGTAATGCTTGAGAGACTGAGACTGCATCAGTTGACAGCGAAGTTCTTAGAGTTTCATTTTTGGAAGAAAGAGATTAAGTTTCTTGGTCATGTAGTTACAGAGAAGGGTTTGTCAGTCGATCTAGATAAGATCGAAACTATTAATAACTGGAAGAGACCGAAGGCGATGACTGAGATTAGAAGTTTTCTTGGACTTGCTGGCTTGAACCAGAGATTCATTAAGGATTTCTCACGGATAGCAGCGCCTTTGACAAAGTTAACAAGGAAGGACGTGAAGTTTACTTGGTCTGAAAAATGTGAGGAAGCATTCCTTAAGTTAAAACATTAATAGACCAACGCACTTGTATTAGTGGTTCCAAACGGAAACAAAGGGTTAGTGTTGTATACCGATTCATGCGGAACTGAATTGGGAGCTGTGTTGATGCAGAAGGGCAGAGTCATTGCCTACGCTTCACGATAACTTAGATCACATGAAGTGGGATATCATACTCATGATTTAGAGTTAGCTGTAGTGATTTTCGCATTGAATACTTCAAAACACCTTTCGAAGCCGTTACCTTCGAAACATTCAGTATAAATGGCTATTGAAGCCCTTTCGAAAGCATGAGGAATCGGCATATTGTTGGAATTGGACTAGCCCGCGGCGGAAGATATGGGTGAATTTCAAAAAAGTTACCCTATTGGATCTTTTATTGGGCCTATGAAGTCTAACTGAATTAGAACATTTCTAAATTTCATTTAAAAAAAAAAATTATTTTATTTAAATTTAAATATATTAAGATATGAAATAAATTTGTTTGATTTAGTTTATATATAAATGTATCATATACATATATATGTGAGTGCACGTGTAACATAATAACCCGTGAATGGTGTAATATGCTCATATGTAGATGTTGGGATTTGCATCGCAATAGACATATTAGCTCATTTTGTATGTCATGTATGTTGTCCAAATATGTACATGTATAGGTGTTACAATACACATACATACTCATGTATGTATAAATATATTATATATAATATATTATATATAATATATAAACATAAAACATTTATATATAGATAAACGTACATATAGATCGAGAGATAACAATTATTAAAAATTATTTATAACTCAAAATTAACTTAGTTTTGCAAACATAATAATTTTAATATTTCAATTTATATATATTATGAATAAAATAATGTTTTCATCCATAAATAATTAACATAAAATAATCTATTGATGAAAATTCAAATTTTACAATTTTAAAAAATCTAGGATCATAAAATAGAGCTTAGGAAAAACCTGTAGATTTTTTAAAGTTTAAATATTATTTTTAAAAACAAATACATTGATTTCGACAATAAATATTTAATCTAAAATAATATATAACTCAAAATTTAAAATTTAAAATTTTATAAATTCAACGATTATGAATGAAAGCTTACAAAAATTTTAAAGAATTTTTCAATTAAATTATTATTTTTAGTAAATCATAAACAAATTTTCCAAAATATTAAAAATAATAAACTTTATTGGAAAATTCCTAAATTTTTTCTACTGTTTCTGAAATGAATAATATTTTTAAAAAATATATAATTTAATTTTTAATGTAATAGTTATTTTATATATAAGAAAAAATTTAATAAATATTAATTTAAAAATATGAATATATGTATGATAATTAATTCTTGAATTTGCAAATTCGTATTATATATAATTAGGTGTATTAAAATTTTAAATTATATATATATATCTAATATATGCATATATGCTATTATGAGAGAAAATATACACCAATATATATGTTGATATACACATATATATGAGATTATCAATAAATACAAGTAAAACAATTATTAATGGAAAAAATTGATTTTGTATAGTAAATAACATTTTTTGATACATAAATCAAATAGTATAATAAGCAAATTATGCACATAACCAAACTGATTTGTGACAAACATATCTACTTATAAAAATCTCACCTAACTAGACATATAGTAGCAGTATATTTAAACAGATATGAAATTGCTCATTATAGAATCATAGAATATAACTAGTTACTGTAATATGAATTAAAACTACCAATTTAATGATGCCTTTGAATCCACGTTGAAGTAATGACTTTCCTTCCTTTTACTGTTCTTGATTCATCTGCAAGTCCAGAATCACCGACTTCTAACTATCAAATAGTATTATTTTAATTTGAAATATATCTGAGAATTTTGAAGTGGATTATGTATGTATGTATGTATAAATAATTGTACGTACATAGAATGTATCTGAGTATTATTTTACAATTATTTATACATACATACATACATACATACAGATATATATGTACGTACATACATATACATACATACATATATATACATACATACATACATATACATACATACATACATATACACATATATACATATGGTTGTATTAGAGAGAAACGAGGAAAACCTTTTTACCCATTTTCACTTGATCTCAACCCATTATCTCCAAGCCAATTCCCTATGTTTTAGCCACCCGTAGACCTTACTAAAATCTAAATTTTGCAGCCCTAATGATGAGCCTAAAACCTATCTAAGCCCAAGCCAAAATACAATGCAATTAAATTAAATTTAATCGCATGTCGATATTGTATATCGATCGATATATTTATAACTTTATAAATATATATAACATTATTTATTTCTCAAATCATATTCAAATTTTATAATTAATATTCCATAAATATTAATTAATTTAATTAATTTATAACAATTATAAACTAATTAAATCGTTCGGTCTTAAGGGAATTCATCATTTCGGCTGTGTAACTCTTGAGTGTTGATTTGGTCACCGATTAACATTGAACTATTCTAATGTTAACATTCATACGTCACTTAGCAGGTGGTGTGACATATGGACAAAATGTATCACTTACTCATTTTCAGTAAAATCCAATTTTAGTTTAATAAGTGTTACCCGATTGTGACATTTGTTTACACCAATTCTCTTCGTCAAAACTATATCACTTTGGACTTATGGAATTTGGTAGTGGTCAAAATTCCAACCTCATCCACGTTCAACTTTATAGTTTAAATACAAAGTCCTTGGTTCAATAATAAAAATTATTATTAACTGAAATGCTCTGGCCGAAGACTTTGACTTTGAGTTGACTTGAGTTGACTGTGATACTAACCGCATATAACTGAGGAGACGAATCCTCTCTTGAATAATCCTTCACTACTAATACTTTCACTCGACCAAACTGTATTCACTCGATGGACACCATGCTATGATTTGGCTATAATTAAAGCGGAGCTTTCATATTGAAGATCACAGTATTCTCAAGTCGAGAGAACTATGTGAATCAGTCACATCGATATTTCTATTTGACCTTATTTATATTAACCAAAAGAAAACTATCAAGTGAGTCATTCCATAGTTATCCAATAACTATTAGTATGTAACCCCTAGGTGCCTCCAATAATCTTGAGTAATACACAGTCCAACATTTGTACGTACTCCAGTCTCAACGGATACATCGATATCCGGTCTAGATATACCTTGACTTGAAACATTTAAAATGGTATATTTGTTTCGTTGTGATAAACTACTCATGATTACAAAACTTTGTAACTACTATCACAAAATATACCATATATGGATTTCTCTATTAAATATACTTTTAATTAAGTTAATTAATATAATCACATTATATCAATTATATAATAGGAAGGAAATACCTTATATTTCGAATAAGATTGGTCAACGAGTTAGATATATATATATATATATATATATAACAAATTACTTAATTGCCCCTAGGGCATACCCGTAACTCTATCAACCTACCAATTGCACTTGAGGTCAATTATGGAATCTAATTCCAACTTCTCCAATCAGTTTTCTCAAAACGAATTAGGGTACTCCTTTAGTGAAAGGGTATGATACTATGTTTTAATTATATACTTTTTTGATTAACTCTCTCTAACACTGATAAACTTCCATTATCATGTGGAACGATTTGAAATATGTCTTTTGACTTCTAAGGAGATTTAAGTTCTATCATGACCAATTTCATGACATTGTTATGTTATAAAAATATTATGGGATTCTTAACATTTGGCATCACCTTTGGCTCAATTATAAAGTAGTGCATTTATATTTATATACATTGGTTTATTGTAGCGCTATTCAAGTTAATGTTCTCAACATTTCGTTAAATCGACCACAATCACTTTTATTTTGAAACATTTTCAAATTAAAGATTTTAACTTGAATTTTATCATTACATGTTATACTCAATATTACTTATGAAATTTTGTGTCCAAATGTTCCATTATAACGAGTTTGTTGTTTCTATAAATAATTCTCTAGTATTTCATAAATACGCGAGAACACCTCAAACAACCATTTAGTGATATAAATTTGGATTTTATTTTTTCTCCATGTATCAAATACATAAAAAAAACACGATATCATACACAACATAACATGTATGATAATTCCTATTGCTAATGCATAAGGAATCCAACCAATAGGAATCTAACTTACTTGTTTCCCTTTTAATAGGGTGCACTTGTACATCATTTTGGGACAATCCCTATATCTTTTATGCTCACCATAAAAGATATCATTTACAATTCAAAATTGAGTATTAAAACAACTAAAGTTGATTTTTAATACAAGCATTTTGTTAAAATCAGCAACGTGTTGTTTACTTATATTTTAGAAATATCAATGTACCTTTTACTTTATTATGAACACACGCTTCCTTTGCACTTTGATTGAAAATCAAACTATTTGATATTTCTATCAAAAAACTTATTCAATCTTGATGCTTATAAAATGATACATTCTATCATTTCTTAGATCATATCCAAAGACTTACAAATCCAATATTGCTCCTACCGACTTTGAGGCATTTTTGGTTAATATATGTAAATGGCTTACTCTAAATCATTATTTAGAATTTTCAGTTTCAATACATAAGTACCAAACACTAAGTATTATCGAGCGATAATTTTGTGAGTAAATCTGAATTAACTTGAGCATGTTGAATAAAGAATCTGTTATGCTAATTTCAACAATTAAAATTTGCGATATTATTCTTATCAACATTGCTTATTTAATTCCAACCACATTAGTCTTTCCAATAAAGATACAATCTCGGCCGATGGACCACATCTCTTTGGTTATGACCACCCAAATCATATTTTGATAGCGTTCTTGGAATCATTTTAGATCTGTGCATCATACCATATAGAGTCAACAATCTTAATGGTTTAATTAAATAACCGAGGGTAATGTATATTTTTGACATTAATAAGAAACTCATAGTTTCTCTTCGATGTATGAGAATATTTATTAGACATTCTAATGCTATGTGTTCATTTAGGTTAGTTAATTTCACTTTATCTCATACAATCGGTTCTATCTATGGACTGGATCCAATTCCATTCAACTACCAAAAATTTCTCAAAGAAATTCCTTCACAATGAAGTTGAAATATCTTTAAACAACAATTGTTTCTTGGTGCAAATAGAATAGGGATTCATAAACGCTTTATGAACCTTTTTATTTATAAAACTGATTTTAGTTTACAAAAATTATGTTCAAAACATAAATATGTCATTTGATGACAGACCTTTCCAAAAAACTTTTTGGAGATTTATACAAGATCCCTCATGAACAATTATTATGTGCAATCTTTCGACTTGCACAACCTGCCAACTCCTTGGCCAAGGATATGTTAGGATTTCTTACAAATCCATATCTTGTACGATTTTGTAAAATGTTGTTTAGATAAAATACTATCAACCTTGCGTGCTAATCTTATGTACATGATCTTATAGAAATAAACTAACTCAACTTCACCCACAATTAATCGTAAATTGTCGAACAATGTCTCATTATCGGTGCATCATTACGTATCACATGGAGAAGTGATTTTGAGATTGAATCTATATTCTTTTTTAGGTACATTTGGAACTCTTTCCAATATACTCACTTATTCGACCAAATCAAATCATTTTATTCTATTGCGTGTTATTTTATTTACTTTTCTTTTATATTATATGATTTTATCATAAGCTTACTACATGTATATATAATACACTTGTTCATGTTGGTAATAAGTCACTGATGAATATAACAAAGTATGTGGAACCCTTTTAGTATTAATAGACTTGTGATTGCATACATCAATATGTATTAATTAGAAAAGTTCACCAACTCTTATGATGCTCCCACTGAATGGGTACATAGCCATTAATTGTTTGAGATATAATTAACATGTATCATATGATTCATAATCATATAGTAAAATTATTTCCCAAAACTATGGCTTAGTCTATAATTCCAAAACAACTGTAAATAATATTAGTTACATATGTATTTTTGTTGCATCACTTTTACTATGAAAACAAATTCCATAATATAGCTCTATTTCATAATGAATATTCATAATACTCATATTGAAATATAGTTATATCTATTTTTCAGTCAATACCAAAAAATAAACATTATTTCACAAATGATATTGGTACATTTTATGAAAATAATTTTCGTAAGTTGATGTAATCATTAGGTGCTATATGGCATGCTCCCATTATTTCTACCATTACTATGACAACGTACTAAATTTAGAGGTCCACCATTCACTTAATATCGTTAATATTGTTTACTTATTTCATATGTTGCTACTAGTTTACAGAGGAGAGTTCTTTGATCAAATATATTGAATTTAAAGAAATGAATGTTATAGAAAACAATTTTTTATATGAAAATACATTTTGGAATAAAAAAATCATATTTCATATTCCAATATTAAGTATCAGTTATTATTACAATTCTTGTTTCCAATGTTTCTCTATGAAGCAGAAGTGGCTATTCATTCTCTTCATTCCAACTTTACCTTAAATTACATCTATTCTTATACACTCTTTTTTCTTTCAAATGGTCAAACTATTCAAAAGAAAACCTTACTACAATATCACAACAAGCCTTTTACAAAGTGAATTCGATTATTCTTAACATTTAATACATCAAATATGTTACACTTTATGTAAACCGATCAAGATGACATTTCAATGATCGAGTTCTTAGATGTATCTCGTAGTTTATGGTCTTGTGTTACATTAACACAATATGATCCATTTGAAATCATTCAAGTTGAATACATGATCTTAAAATACTGCTTATTGGCTTACTTCGAATGAACTAACTTCATCGAAATACTGTACCCCACAAACTATGACTGTTTACCATATAACATTTATATGTGAAAGTACATGGATTAAATATCCATAGCCTTGAATTGCATTTAAAGTTCAAAAACTCATAAAATACAATGCACGTCTAAACAAAATAAACATAAAAGTGATTAACTTACGAATGTATTAAGTAGTTGAAAATGGGCACTTACATGGGTATAGAAACATTATATAACATGCAATTATAAGTATTAGTAAATATATATTATATTTCTATTTGTTAACTTTAAATTCAGTTCGTTTATATATGTTAATTGATAAACGTTTTATCATTCATATTAAATGCAAAAATTTATCATTGTAGATAATTATAATATTATATAGCATATGTTATTACAATATTAGGAAGGTTAAATGTTACCATTTCATTTTTCTAATAAGGATCCTACAAGTCTTTTATATTTCTCCAAACCCTAAGATGAAACATAGAAGTCTTACAACTTCACTAGTGGGTGTTAGGACTCGTTTGTTTTGGTATTCTGACCTTGAGTTTGCTCAACAAATCATAGCCCCACAAACGATGGATAACTCCTTATCGGTTGTATCACATACAACTTCTAGCCCATTTTTCCTTGTTCTAACCTCATTTCGACCTTGATTTTGCTCAAAAAATAAAAAGAGATAATTCACTCATACCTACCATATTGTAATGGCCTAAGTATAGTATATCTATCTTGAGTTTGCTCAACAAATACATATAGTTATCTTACCTCATATGTTCAATATATTAATAATACAACGCATAACATCCCTAGCTTGAGTTTGATCAACAACTAAGGAGTATGTAAGTAATTTACTTATATATATATGTATGTATGTATATAAAGTAGATGATAATATATACATTGAGTGATATCGACTTATAAAATAATATATTTCTTATGAAATACCCTAAGGATTCAAGTGTCATACACATCAGAAATTACGGTATATGTACATTTACATATGTATTTATTTCTCAAGTCTTTTTGGGTTTCTTTAGTGTTCCACATTTAGTTTATACACATATTATATTAGTTTTATTGTTACATAACTTTTATATTTCATATTACTTATATGATATTCTTACATATAATATACCAATTATTAAATCTTTTTTAACTAATTTTAATCAATTAACTCTTTAATCAATCCTAATTAGTATTCCAATATAATTTTTCTATTGGACATAACTACTATAACACTTATAGTGTATAATATAACCTTTCTAGTATAACACATATATATCATATATATGTGTATTTTGTTTAATTAATTAACCATTAATTAATTTATTAAATTAAACAATATTTATTAAAATTTATTAATTTCAAAATTTATCTTGTATACATACTTGTATACTCATGTTATCTTAAACATTTTAACATAACATCTATCAACATATGTAATACATGCATATATGCATTAATTAATTAACATATTTAATTAATTTATTTTATTAATCTTATTAATAAATTTAAAATTTAAAATTATTGTATATGTATTTCAAACATTTAGAAAATATCATCATCCTTTCAAACATTTTGAAAACTTATGTAGTATTATAATTTTATGATAAACATGTTTTATTTTGAATTTAGCTATTATATTTAAAACTCTTTAACGTTAATTTTAAAAATGATTTGAAAATTAGCCCAAGGCTTAAATTAAGTTGGGCCTTTTCTATTAGGAGCAACATTTGGTGTCACTTCACCTTTCGGGCCAGGCCGGTAACCAGGTAGGACAAGGTACTTGATTACCCAATTTTAATCCTAGACATTACCTTTCTAGACACCGTACTAAGTTGGGAAACTTATTAGTTAGCCCTAATATGACTAATTTAGACCGTATAGGCTATTGGGATTTGATACCTTTGTTTGAACTAGACTAGTCTGCAGCGGAAGTTATGGATGAAATTCAAAAAAATTCCCTATTGGGTCTTTTATTAGGCCTATGAAGTCTAACTGAATTAGAAAATTTCTAAATTTCATTTAAATAAAACCATTTATTTTATTTAAATTCAAATATATTAAGGTATGAAATTAATTTTTTTTGATTTAGTTTATACATAAATGTATCATATACATATATGTGTGAGTGCATGTGTAACATAATAATCCATGAAAGGTATAATATGCCCATATATAGATATTGGGATTTGCATCGCAATAGACATATTAGCTCATTTTGTATGTCATGCATGTTGTCTAAATACATGCATATATATGTGTTACAATATATGTATGTATATATATATATAGACACACACACATATGTATGTATAAATATATTATATATAATATAGGAACATAAAACATTTATATATAGATAAATATATATGTAGAAAGAGAGAGAACAATTATTAAAAATTATTTATAATTCAAAATTAACTTACTTTTGCAAACATAATAATTTTAGTATTTTACTTTGTATATATTATGAATAAAATAATGTTTTCATTCATAAATAATTAACATAAAATAATCTATTGATGAAAATTCAAATTCTATAATTTTCCAAAAAAGGATAACAAAATAGAGCTTTGGAAAAATCTGGAGATTTTTCAAAGTTGAATTATTACTTTAAAAACAAGTACATTGATTTCGATAATAATTATTTTTTTAAAAAAAAGATATTAAAAATTCAAATTTCAAAATTTCAAAAATTCTAAGATCATGAATGAAAGGTTTAAAAAAAAATGAAGAAATTTTCAATTAAATTATTATTTTTAATAAATCATAAACAGTTTTCCAAAATAATATTAATTATTAAAAATAATAAACTTTATTGGAAAGTTCCTAAATTTTTCTATATGTTTCTAAGATGATATAATATTTAAAAAAAAATATAATTGAATTTTTAATGTAATAATTATTTTATATATAATAACTAACTCAAAAATTCTATAAATGTTAATTTAAAATATGAATATATGTATGATAATTAATTTTCGAATTGTAAGCTCATATTATATATAAATAAGTGTACTGAATTTTTTAAATCATATATATATATATATATATTCATATATGCTATTATGAGAGAGATATGTACATTTATATATATATATATATATGAATTTATTAATAAATATATACAACAATTATTAATGACAAAAATTGATTTTGTACAGTAAACAACATTTGTCATACATAAATCAAACAGTATAATAAATAAATAATGCACATAACCAAACTGATTTATGACAACTACATCTACTTACAAAATCTCACATAACTGAACATATAGTAGCAATATATTTAAATAGATATAAAATTGCTCATTATAGGATCATAGAATATAATTTAATTACTGTAATATAAATTAAAATTACCAATTTAATGATGCCTTTGAATCCACATTGACGCAACGACTTCCCTTCCTTTTACTGTTCTTGATTCGTCAGATTGCAAGTCCGGAATCACCGACCTCTAACTATCGAATAGTATTATTTTAATTTGAAATATATTTGAGAATTTTGGAGTGGATTGAGAGCAATGTTTTAACTAGCAATGTAGAAGGTAATGGCGGCAAAAAAGTTAATTTTTTTAGAGATACACATACACACACTCACTCACACACAAAAAAATCACACACAACACACACACATATAGGGTAGTATTAGAGAGAAACGAAAAAACCTTTATAACCATTCTCACTTGATCTCAACCCATTATCTCCAAGCCAATGTCTTATGTTTTAGCCACCGCTAGACCTTCCCAAAATCAAAATTTTACAGCCATAATGATGGGCCTTTAACCCATCTAAGCCCAAGCCAAACTACTATGCAATTAAATATAATTTAATCGCTTGTCGATATTGTATATCGATCAATATATTTATAATTGTTATAAATATATATAACATTATTTATTTCTCAAATCATATTCAAATTTTATAGTTAATATTTTATAAATACTGATTAATTTAATTAATTTGTCACGATTATAAACTAATTGAATCTTCGGTCTTAAGAGAATTCATCATTTAGACTGTGTAACTCTTGGATGTAAATTTGGTCAGCGACTAACGTCAAACTATTCTAATGTTTACGTTCACATGTCACTTAGCAGGTGGTGTGACATTATGGCTAAATTTATCGCTTATTCATTTTCGATAAAATCCAATTTTAGTTTAATAAGCGTTACCTGGTTGTGAAATTTATTTACACCAATTCTCTTCATCAAAACTATATCACTTTGGAATTATGGAATTTGATAATGGTCAAAACTCCAACCTCATCCACATTCAACTTTATAGTCTAAATACAAAGTCCTTGGTTCAATAATAACAATTATTATTAACCAAAAGGCTCTGGCCAAAGACTTTAACTTTAAGTTGACTTGAGTTGATTGTGATATTGACTGCATATAACTGAGGAGACGAATCCTCTCTTAAATAGTGCTTCACTTTCAATACTTCCACTCAACCCAACTATAGTTACTCGATGGAAGCCACGTCATGATTTGGCTATAAGTAAAGCGGAGCTTCCATATTGGAGATCTATAGTATTTACAAGTCGAGAGAACTGTGTAAATCAGTCACATCGATATTTTCTGTTTGACCTTAGTTATATTAACCAATAGAAAACTATCGAGTGAGTCATTCCATAATTATCTAATAACTATTAGTATGTAACCCCTCGGTGCCCCCAGAAGTCTTGAGTAATACACTGCCTAATATTTGGAGAGTGTTGCGTCCTCTAGTCTAAATGGATACATCGATAGCCAGTCTCGATGCATCTTGACTAGGAACATTTAAAATGGTATATTTGTTTCATTGTGATAAATTACTCACGGCCACAACACTTTATAACTACTATCACAAAATATACCATTTATGAATTTTTGTATTTAACATACTTTTAGTTAAGTTGATTAATTAATATAATCACATTATATCAGGATATAATAGGAAGAAAATGCCATTCGTTTCGAATAAGTTTGGTTAACGAGTTAGATATATGTAAAAAAATTACATAATTGCCCCTAGGGCATACCTCTAACTCTATCATCGGAAGGGGTACTTTCTCTTGTATTCACTTTGACCCAAAAGATATGTTTAAGATTAAACCAAATGGTTTTGAAAGGGGTACTTTCAAATTGTTTCAAAGCTGTGCTTCTATGAGTTAGTTTAATACTTTCGAAAGGTATATTTTGATGGTTTCGAAAGGCTTATGCTTAGTGTTTTGAAAAGAAGATTTGAATGGTTTCGAAAGAGGTATTCTAATGGTTTCTAAAGTAAAGTTTTAAGGTCTCGAAAGTCTTAGTTTACAAAACAAAGAACCCAATCTCATTTTTAAAGAAAAACTCATGGCAATATAAAAAGAGCTTTGAAAGGGCTTTTAATTTTGGAATTTTTGAAAAAGCTTTCTTTGATAAAATAATAGGTTAAATGTATTAACTATGTTTCATGTGATGATTTCAAGGATATTAAACCATAAATGTTGATCTTGATATGTTATTATGTTTGCTTGTTCTAAATACATATTCACTGTGTAATGGACCCATAACTGTATTCAATGGAGAAAGGGAAAATAAGCAGCTAGCTTGACCCAGTAGTGAATATAAATTGAATTAACTTTTGTATGAGTAGAATTTCATCTAAGAGGTCAGATAGATCAGAACTTAGGATGCCCAAAGACTGATTAAAGAAGTTGCCAGTTAAGACAGGTTTATAGTAAACACATGAAAACTATATTTGGAAAGAGTTATTGGAAGGGGCTAATAGGTTCGTAGTGATCCTATGAAAACTATATCCAGATAAAATTATTAATAGAAGTCAATAGGTTCTTAGTAACCCATGAAAACTATGATGTGGAAAAAAAGTTATTGGAGATACCAATAGGTTCAGAGAACCCATGAAATACTGAAGTTATTGGTAGGGGCCAATAGATTTTTAGTGATCCCATGAAAACTATGAGACCATACAGATAGTCCATTAGCTTTAAAACATGTTATTAGTCAATTCATGAAAACCAATAGGTTAATAGTGACCCTTGAAACTATAACTGAGACAGATAGTTAAATGAATGATAATGGGAACTCCAGAATAATTTGCTTGTTTGTATACCGTCATAATATTTTAAATTGCTATGTTTTAACCATTGTGGATATAGGAGCACTGTATATGGTTATTATAAATTTTTGGATAAGATACCAGTAAGGGAAAAACTCGTTCGGCTAAGTGGAGTGGCACTAAATATCTAAATGGTTCGAGTTGGTAGGTTATTATTCATACCGCGCTTTATGTCTGACTTGAAGTTTATGTTTTTCCTCTTAAACTCTCGGGTGCTTAATTAATTTTGAGTAGTTTGAGAGCTGGGGTTTTCAGGTTCTCCTTTAGACGAATAAGCTTCCAGATATGTGCAGGAGGTAGGCTAGCTAGTAGGAGTTCTTTTCTATTTTGACTGTTTTATTATAAAGGCAAAGTTGTTTAATTGCCCATGTTTAGACTTTGACTATCCAATGGGGCATCTTCATATGTCGCTCTTGGCATATGTTGTAATATTTATATTTTCTCTGAACGTGGTTCTCGAATCTGGGATTATATAATGAATTTGAAATGATTTGAATTGGAATGAGAAAGTTGTTTAATGATTCAATTTTTTTCCATATTCATGTGTTTCTATTACATCAATATATCTTACATTACCATATTTGGTCGATGAGGATTAATAACTATTGATGACTACAACAACCTTAGCCGTTAGTTTTGGGCTTCCAAGTAGGGGATGTTACAATCGCGCCCTATACTTCAACCATTAAGCCTTCGTTGGTTAGGTCCGTGATTCTAATGCATAAGGCTTGACCGATATTGATGCTAAAATTAGGAGTTATGCATCCATAGGAACTCGTAGCAAGTTGCTCATCTATGTTTTTCTCCTACCGATCTTAGGAGACAGTTTTTATAATCACCTACTATTTAAGATACCGTGGATATTTTTATCCTACCATATCTAGAAGACTACATTATTTCTTCTAAATGGATTGAAGACCGCTGGATTATCTGGTATTTGGGCTTGAGTCAGCCCGATAGGTTTTTTAGTTAGCCCGTGAAAACTAAATAGGTTTACAATGACCTTGGAAAAATTATATCACTAAAAATTTATGGAATAAGGCAATTATGAGAATGTATAACCCTTTGACCTTAGTAGATGATGGCTTATTCATTTTAACCCATTTATGCAGGATAATGATATTAATGTTATGCTTATGCTCTAATCATTTTGGTTATATAGGATATTATGCTTAACATAATATTTGATAAGATATTAGTGAGGGGAAACTTGTTCCGCTTAGCGGCGTGATATTGCACTAGACTTTTTATCTGATCCTAATTTTTTGATTTACCCCGAAACTCTCGGATACTCAATTTAAATTTGTACGATTAGAGTAGGATTTTAAGGTTAGACGAATAAGCTTTGAAAGACATGTAGGAAGCAAGCTACCATTTAGGAGTATTATTTACAATATGCAGCGTTAATTACTTTTTTGTTTATTTGTTGAATAAATGTAATGATGTGTATTATAACTGTCTAGTAGTTGAAACCATGATCATTCAAGGGAGACTTAGATCATTCAAGGGCATATCTTCATATGTCTCTCTTGGAACTATATTTGTATTTAATTATATTTTATCAAAACAATGGAATCGTGGGACTATGTTGTGAAATGCAATGGAATCCAATAACTTTGCAAGTTAATGAATGGAAATGTTTTGTTAGAAATTTGTAAATTCTTGTGCTTTTGATGTTAATGATACAATAACTGATCTCATTTTATCACTAGAAAACAATGTTAAAGATGACCGTAACACCAATATTAGTAACTATTTTTTAGGCTCAAAATATGGGATGTTATAAACCTAGGGAGGTAACCACTAAAGAAAGTTATGGATAACTTGTAAATTAACACTTAAATAAAGTCCATGTGATGCTTGTGAATGTGATATGTGGTTCATAACTGGATATTAAATACATGGTATACTTCTGTTTGAAATGATGCTTATATGTTTATGCTCACTATATGATGTTCTGATGTGGCATGATGGGATGTAATTATTGTTAATGATCCAGTGAGGGAAAAATCCATTTCGCTAGGAGGCATAATATCATTATACGTTATGTACAGAGAAATGTATTACTCATACCATGTCCGATATGCGTTTTTATTATTGTATAAACCATGAATTTATCTCTTGCCATTGAAGACAAAGTCTCATTTTGCGTGTTGCTTGCTATGGCCGGCCATATCTGGGTTTTGGCTTTCAGACTAGAACCCAAACTAATTTTAATAATTAAACCATTCATTCAGTTAATTTATTCATGTCCGCTCATCAATCAAATCAATGCACAATTTTATTCGTATTTTAACTAATTTAAAGGACTCTAATAAACAATCAAAATCACCTTAAAATTTAACACAACATTTCTATCCAATTTTATTATAATTTGTAACATTTGTAAATTAATTTTGTGTTTGTCAACTAGAAAGTTAACTAATAACATGATTGTGTTGGCTTGTAAGTGTGAACTCGGTCTTTAGTCAATATTTAAACAATTTAAATACTGAAGTATGTATAGGTTTTGCTAAAGTACGGTATTAAACACAAATTCAGTATAACCGCTTAAAGATCATTTAAGCGAAATCCAATTTATAGTATATGTAGGTTATACATAGATGTCATCACAGTAATATTTTGGTCTGTTTTCGGACACCCCAACATTACACACCCCTCCCCCAGCCTCATTTACCGATCGTTGGAAATTGGTACGTTGGCATCCGACGCGTCCGATGTCAACGAATTACCACCAACGTTCATTTCCCCTTCCCCTGTAAACTAACCTCATTCTCCTTCATCTTCTTCACACAATTATTTCTCCCACTTCTCGTCTCTACTTACATATTTTCTCATATACCAACAATGTCTAATTTGAAAACAGATTCCGACTATGAAGATGCATATGATTTAGTCGTTATATTGGCATATCTACGTAGAAGAAGGAGCGATATCATCCAAGTTCACACGTTAGATTATACCGGTTTACTGTAGGGAACGACATATTAAACGAGCATCAAGAATGTCATCAACAAAATTTTCAAATGAAAAGAATTTTTTTCCTCTCATTATTGGATAAACTTTAAAATTATGGTCTGAATACAATGAAAAAAAGTAGTATCAAAGAAATAGTTACCATATTCATATATACCATAGCTGCAGCGCTCTTAAATCGATAAACAAATGAAAGATTTCAAATGCCAGGTAGCACAATTTTAGTTTGTTTTCATACTGTTTTACATGCTGTACAATTACTTTTTATAGATATTATCAAGCCAGATGATCCTCCATTTAATACTGTTCTATGTCATATCAGAATTTCAAACCGATACTACCCATATTTTAGAAACTGTGTTGGTGATATAGACGATACACACGTAATGACATACTTACATCATATCGAGTTATTCCATATATAGAACAAAAATGTATGCTACACAGAATATCTTAGCAGCATGCTCATTCGATCTACAGTTTACTTATGTTATGATTGGTTGGGAATGTGCTGCGCATGATGATAGAATTTTTAATTCAGTTATAAATTATAGACACTATAGCTTTCCTCACCCTCCATTTGGATAATATTATCTACTTGATTCAGGATGTGCACTTCAACCTGGTAATTTTTACCACCTTATCGTAATATTAGATATCATATTCCTCGTTTTCGTGAAACCGCTAATCAACTAAAATCGATAAATGAAATTTTTAACTATTATCGTTTGAGTTTACGTATGTCAATTGAGATAATCTTTGGAATATAGAAGAAAAAGTTTGTCATTTTGAAGAATATGCCAACATACTCATTTGAAACTCAAGTAAAAGTTGTCGTATCTGCAATGGCTATACACAATTTCATACAAATACACTAATGATGATCCAAATTTGATGGCTTATAATGATGATCTCGATCCTATTCTAGAGGAATATCGTGAAGAATATTATAGTATGAGAACTACACCAAACAGAACAACTGAATCGGTACAGCGACACATGTGCCATTAAATGTTAACGATTTGAGATAGCATAAGAGATGAAATTGTTGTAGCAAGCCTGCACTAAAAATTGTATGATTTTGTCTGTACTTGCTACTATTGTATAATTAATTTTCGTTTATTTAGATTTTTGTACTACTCAGTTATTTTAATTAAACATGTGAGAAATGCGGATTAAGAATCTTAAGGCTAGGATAAACACTAGAGGGGGTGAGTAGTGTTTTAGAGAATTATTAAATCTTTTTGAGCTTTTGTTAATTTAAACACAAATGTATGCAATATTCAGACACAGATATGATCACAGAATCAAACATAGATGCAAATATAAAGCAAAAGCAGTAAAGAAAAGAACACACTGGATTTTATACTGGTTCGGAGTTACCCTACATCCAGTCCCGCATACAAGTACGGATTTCCTTTCAAAAAAGCAATTGTACAATTACACCCTCAATTTCAAGGCAACGAGGTACACCCTCCAGATTCACAATCCTCTAGGTAGAGATAATTGATTTTTCGGGCAACAAGTTCACCCAATTGGTTTCCAAGGCTACAATCACACCTTATCTCGCTTGATTGATTTCCAAGGCCACAATCACACCTTTTCTCACTTAATTGATTACAAAGAAGCCTATAACTCTGAATAGCACTGAGAATGTTGTTGAGATAGTGATAGAGAATCAAACTTGAAATGATCTAGTTAGATTCAATGTTGATTTCGGCAGAGTAATGGTAAGAATATGTATATAGAAACGTGAAAGAAGAAGAGGAGTGAAAAAACAGAAAATCTATGTTAAAATTAATTGATAACAACCCCTATTTATAAAAGAACAACAACCATGTCCATTTGTGAAGAGATATGACGAATAAACACTTCTTTTGAAATATAAATTTTGAAACCAACTGACACTATGTCGACATGGGTAGGTTGAGCATGTCGACATCCCAAAGGAATTTTTGGTGATTTGTTTTTCTTTGAAAATAACTTATATCTTATATTAAAATTATTTTAAACTTTAGAAATATACTTGTCTATAGTTAAATTACATAAGTAAATATATAGAATAATGTATACAAAATTTTACTATAATTTTATATTTAAATCTAAGTATAAATATTTAAAAGTTAAATATATTATTATTAAAGATAGTTTAAAACTACGGATAATTTGATTTTGAAATTAAAGATTATTTTGAGGCTAAAAGTATTTGAAATCAGTATAGATGTTTTTGATGCTTTTAAAAGGAAGATTTTGAAATCATTTTGAAAACAAGATAATTTTTAAAAAAAACATTTGAATAAAAGATAAGCGGATACAAAACAATGTTCAACTAGATTTTTAGTAGGTTCCATCATACTTAGGATTCCATCCCTTTAACAGGCTCGAAGTGGATTTCATTCCACGAATAAATTAAATTTTAAGATGTAAGTGCTTTTCTAGGAGTTTTAACAAAATTTCTAATTAAAAAATTAAATTACTTAAAATCTTGAACTCTTGATAATCTTGATACTCATTAGTCTTCAAGCTTGATATTTTGAATCTCTATACCGTACAGTCTTCATTCTTGGTACCTGCATGATTAAATCATGCATATACATATATATCTAAACTTATACTGTTAGTATTTATATTTTATAATCTATTCTAACGTTGTTGTTATCAAAACCATCATCTCAATGACTAACAAAACACATATTACACATCAAAACAAATAATTAGTTAACTATAAATCAATTGAATAAAAAAATACATTTTAAACACTCTGCTCAAATACCCACTCAAATGTCCCGCTCGCAGCACATAAATACATTTCTATTTCAACCAACTTCTCCACTCAAATACGTTGTTTTTCCTTAGAACACACCTGGCACCAACACACCTGGCATCAACATACATTTTAAGCAGAATTCCTTTTTCTCAACCCTGCTTGGAGTTCGGTCTAAGATATGAGAGTTCCGTACACACGTGATTAATCCCAGGCCAGCCTAGTAAAATCCTTTTAAAATTGATAGATCCATTTCTAATCCATAAAGAATGACTGGCCGTTAATAGTCTCTTCGGTCCAGTTCCTGCCCCCAAATTATAAGTCCCGTGCTTTTAATCGCAAATCATGCAATCTGTTTCAGCAGCAAACGCAGTAAGTCACAGAATTCATTCCTCTTTGACCTCCGCTCCGAATCTTTCAACAAAATTACAGTGGAATTCGTTCATAAACAGAACGCCAATATTCAAAAGGTCTTTATCAAGTTCGTATTTGAAGAAAAATGATAAAAAGGTAAGAATCGGGTTGAGTGTGAAGGCGACATGGCTGTTTAGTGGAAATAACGAGGAGAAAAAATCAGATGCAAGTATAGAAAGAAGTGAGGCGGCAAATGAAGATATCGTGATATTTTTCTTTCAGTTGGATTTGGCCACTAGGGTTCAATGTGCACTAAACATGGAGCAGTATGATGTTGCACAAGAATTAAGAAATAAGCTGAATGAGGCAAGTTTTTCCTTTTGTGCTTTTTTAGGGTTCCCAATTTTATATTCTGCAGAAGATAACTTAGAGGTGGAGAGAATGATGGTCAAGTCAGTAGAGTATACTTAAAAACATCGACCTTTGGATTCAAGCTCTATTTAAAAATGTAGTTTCCATCATGTTAACTACAATCTAGAGTATTCAAGTTCGTTTGTTTAAATAATGTCAGCATATGTGCATCATAATCATTGATAATTAAATGGTCTATATGAATTCATTTCACCACTTTACAAAGGAATATCGATTAGCCGCAGAGCCAATTTTACAAGTTTGGCAATGCTCAGTTTATTATAAACCAACGTAGAAAGTTTAAGTCTCCGGTGCTAAACATGGCCTTGTTTGTTTCATGCTTGTTTTTGTTGTTCCTACATATCGTTTAATCATTCTTTTCCAGGTAGAAACACAGATAGTCAAGCAGAGGGATGCAAAAAGGGGATCATCCTCAAAGAGCGATGCTCAAGATAAATCGATTACACTCTTACGTTTACGGTGAATACTTTCCTGTTGTTTTCACATTGCAATTCTGAAATTCGCTATGATCTATATGCTGATTATATCTGGTGTTTTCCTTTGCAGTGCAGATCTGCAAAAGGAGATCAAAAATGAAAATTATGATTTGGCAGCTAAATTGCGCGACGAAATATCCAAGATTGAGGTTTAAAAAACAGTTTGAATAATGTAGTAGTAATCATGGTAATTTATGTATGAGATGATCAGTCATGATCTTGTGCGTAATTATAATATGGTTAATGCTTCACAGGCAGAATCATTGGCTGCATCTGCAAAAGCTCTTGCCTTTGAAAATGTACAGTATGCATTTCGACTTGGCCAGAAAGTTAGGCATAAGACGTTTGGTGGGTTCTCGTTATACCAATCTTTTAAGGATTTTTCAGACTTATTTTAGTTACATATTTCATTCATAATTTTAAATGGAAATCATCCCATTCTTTATTTGTAAATTTTGGCTGTAAGAGTTCCCTTGATAGCAGTTAAGAAATCACTAGTGCATAATTTGTTTAAGCAATTAGAACTGCTTACTGTGATATCTAACTTTGTCTGAGTTTTAGAACTGATACCATACTTTATCAAGTAACTAGCAACCTAACAAACATTTTTCTGAAATATGGAAATCCTTCATGTAATAAATCGCTAGATGCTATTATATCTTCACTGTTGAAACCAAAGATGCAATCATTATATATTAAGCAAATGTATTTTTTCTTTCCCTTCCAAGTTCAATAAATTGTTCTTGCTTTTCTTCTAGCTGCATTAGTGGCAAGGATAAGTTGCCAATATAGATTCGTTTTATTCAAAAGTAGACATTTATTGTTTCAGGATATAGGGCTGTAATTTGTGGCATGGATCCTGTTTGTTGTGAATCAAGTTCTTGGATGGAACTGGCACGTGTAGATAAGTTGTCTGAAGGACCCAACCAGCCATTTTACCAAGTAGGTGATAACGAAAAACAATGAGATGAAAGTTTTTTGCTTTAAGCTGTTAACAGTTAGCCTTTTAATACTAAGATTACTGTACCATTTTTGCAGGTCTTGGTTGATATGCAAGAAGACCCTAACTTGCTTGTAGCTTATGGTACTGTTTTATATGCTGAAAACTTCATTCATGTTGGCATCTCTTATAGTTTTGTATTGGATATTTGCATTTATATGCCATCTTAGTCTGTCTATTGTGATTTCTCCATATGGCACAGATTTATGTCATTGTTTGACAGTTTAATTATACAGCGGTCATATGTCATCTTAATCTTTGTTACATCCTATCTTGACAATATTATTCCTCAATAGTTGGTGCCAGTCCTATCGTCTGGGTTGCCATAGAGGAACAACATGTAAGTTGCTCCTAATTGTTGAAAATGTTAGTTATATTGGACATAAACTAACGAGTCATGAATAAAATGAAGCTAGATAGATTTGACCTTTTACTAGAATATAAAGCTATAATCACTAAAACATTCCTAGCTTCGTTAAACTACAGTACAAAAATTCTATACACTAAATTTAATACTAGGGGTTGCTGTTATCATGGGGTTGCGATAGCTAACTGGCTCGTATACCTTACTATTGGGCTAGTCCTGCTACCAGCTTTACTTAGCAAGCACTGAATTAAGAATATAATGAGCACCAAGGCATGCATGGTTATGCATATCAAAAGTACTTGGGTTTAAATGTGGCATGAAAAAAAAAAAAAAAAAGAAAAGAAAAAACACCTGCTGTAATTTACTCCTCATCCATTTGAGGTCTCTAATATTGACAGTTTGTTGCACACAAGATTAAAAATTAGATGCAATAATTATGTTTTTTTCTTCTGTCTTCTCAAGTACAATATGTAAATTCAAATCTTGTGTCTGCTCATATATATTTGGTAGTAAATGTACAGCAACCTGTGCAGTAAAAGTTCCGCTAAAGCCTCGTGAAATTCCGCTATAGCTCATAATGCTCTTCGACCCCTACGTCTTTTCGATTTATCGCTGTTAAATAGTAGATCCACTTTAATCCCCTCTACCCCCACTAAATTAAGACTTTTTAGCACCCGCTTTAGCAACATTAATATAAAAAGGTTGATTTGACTAGTTTTCTTTTAAACCAAATCCAATAGGGTAAAAACATAATTCTAAAGCATAAATGTTCAATATAAGTTAGAGATCTATTGTAGTTACTGAATCTAAACCGTGAAAATCATGATATTCTTCGGTTTTGTTATATAGGATTTTATGATGCTAACCATTTAAACTTGTTTCGTTGTTTATTTTTAGTTTACTAGTTATCTGAAACCAATTTTACAATGTTGCTATTTACTAGTCTAATAATGTATTCAATGTCAGTGGCTGAGGAGAATCTTCTAGTCAGCGAGCAACCAGATCTGGTGGGTATAAATATTTATTTATCATAAATTGATACAGAAACACTAAAAAAAAGTCTAAAATCCCTAAAGTTGGAATTGTTGTATTGCAATAAGTTTATTTATAAACGGCTAGGTCCATCATGCTTGGAGTTTATTTAGATACCTCATTAGTTTTATAAGCAAAAAAAGCTACAAGTGCTTTGAACATATTTTATTGATAAGAAAGTTAATCTATCAATCAACTACATTTTTGTAGCTTGTTTAATAGTCTAATTAACACCGTATTTTGCTGCATTTACACAGGATGGATTTGACCACCCTTACACTTCATTCTTATTTTATGGAATGGACTCTGCGGGCGACTTCATCCCAGTAAAGCAGCTTCGAGAGAAATACAATAAGCCCCGCCACGAAGTTCCTGCAGATACAGATGATGAAGATGATGGTTTTAACATATGAGGTTAATAACTTAATATTTTGCGTAAGAAATACTAACTACACTCTCCTATAGGAAGAGTGCAGACATACTTTTCACCTGATTGGTGGGTATGTCTTCGCCTGATTGGTGGGTGGGTATGTCTTCGCCTGATTGGTGGGTGGGTATGTCTTCGCCTGGTATGTCTTCGCCTGATTGGTGGGTGGGTATGTCTTCGCCTGATTGGTGGGTATGTCTTCGCCTGATTGGTGGGTGGTGTGCAATAATTGAACTACTGTAGGTGATTGATAGACCTTCACTCTCCTTGTACAGAGCACGACTCTTGTACGTCACTTAGATATCAAAATTTGATAGAGCGCCATATATATTGACACATGCACAAAAAAATTAAACTTATATGTAAAGTATAATTTAATGTCTCAACTACCGTCCTTTAGTGCACATATCAAATTTTTTAAGTATTACATATGGAAGTTTGATATGGCATGGTGGTATCAAAATTTTGCCCCCTTGAGTGTAGTTAACATTTCTCTTTTCCATATCTCGCTGTTAAGTGAATATGTTAATCATAGATTTGCTATTTTTATAGGCTGTTAAGTATGGTGTCGACCTTTCTAAATTCTTGGGAAAAGTTATCGAGAATCAAACTAAAGCTCATCACATTCTGGATTCTTGGCAGAAAATAAGGAATGAATGACAATGATGTTAATATGTTGTAATATGATTTTGTATGTTTACACTTGCAAATATGCAACAAAATGACTGTCTTGAGTCTTTGACAAATGTAAATGGTACGTACAGTTAGTTAATTTCTCAATAGAAATAGTAGTCATGGATATGCACCCTTTATGTACTGTTAACAGCTATATGAATATGCACTTAGGATGCAGACATCTCTCTGTGCTTTGTTCATTATGGACAATAATATCTCTAGTTTATTTTAGTTTGAATAGCATTCGAGGGTTCCACGTGACTGTAGTTTTCATCTTCAATTTTGAGAACACGGTTATGACAGCAAATTTTTGTGCAAGCTCTTTTATATGAAGTTTTGATGTGTTGGTTTATTTTTCTTTTGCTCCTTTTTCACATTTTTGTTTCCTTTTTGAGGGGTTACCATTGAATTGATTTTTTGAGTTAGGTTTCTTAATTTTCGACGGTGACCTATATAATCCTATGATGTTTGTTGAAGCAAATTAAAAGGTCTAATCTTCATCCTTTTCTTCCAAATGGGAGTTTCTACTATGTCAATTGAAACCCTTTCATTGCTTACCCAAAATTAAGGATATTAATATAAATTGAGTGCTCTTGTATTGTTTTTATTTTTATTTAAGCTTAAAGTGATAGGATCCATACATTGTATAATTTAGTCTCTATTTGACCAATAGGTTGTATCCCTCCATTGTAATCTTGTTGAGTGAAATAAGATAATTGTTGGGTTTGTGGACATAAGTTATTAGGTTGAACCACATTATATATTCCATTCAATTATCTATCGCTTGAATTATCCCGATGATGGGATAATTTGTGATGTCCTTGTTGAAAATCACCGGTAGTTGATCGTCATACTAGATACTTACGATCAATTTCACTACTGTTTGGCATCAAAGGTAACTCCATGTTGAAAGATTGATTGTTACTGACAAGTAATGCAAGGAGTGGATGACAAGTAATGCAAGGAGTGGAGACAGAAACCTTGGTAATTATGCAATCACATGTTTTGATGAAAAAGAAAATTTTAGAACTTGAAAGATTAAAATTGTCTACACCTGAGAAATTGAAGGATATGGAACCTAGTGAATTAGAGAAGGCGGAAGATGAAGCTCTTACTACCATCCAACTAAGCCTATCATATAAAATTCTTAGAAATTTTCTTATGCAAAGACAACTACTGAATTCGGAAAGACGTATGTAACACCCTGAAAATTTACATGATATTCAAATAGAAATTTAATAAGAAAAGTAAATTTAATTAAAACAAAGACTAAGAAGAAAATTTTCATAGATGTTCTAGACTTTCGAATTTCGCTATGAAACTTGCACCATAGCGTTAATAGTGATTTTTTTAGATGATTTTCGTATATAACACTTCGAAATCGGAGCTAGTATGGAGAAGTTATGGACATCAAAGATTTAAGAATAAAATAGAATTTAATAAGAGATATAAAAGGACCATCTATAGGTCGACCCTAGGGATATCATGGTCAATCGGTATAGGTCGACCATGGATCATCTTGGGTTAACCCTGGAGAGCAAAAATGCACGCGTAAAGTCAGGAGTTGGAGCGTGTGGTATGGACAGTTGCGATCGTTGCTCGATGGCTAAGTTTTGATGACCGAATGTGATGTTAGCAAATATTCTCCAATTCAAATCAACGCACCAAATTCATCCCTAAACCCTGCAAATGCTAGCCTCATCTAACCTTAATTCTCACACAACTAGTTACAGTAACAAAACTCTGTCAGAATTTTCCCTCTTCTCCAAACTCTAAAATTTCATAAAAAAATAAAATAAAATAAAAGCAACCTGGATGAAAACAAGCATTGGAATCAAGGCGGAGCAAGTGTAGCTAGCAAATAAAGGGACGATTCTCAAGCAAGAGCAATAGGAAGAGCTTAGGCTAGAGGTGAGTGAGAACAATTTTATAGCTAATTATTACAGTTAGATTCAAACTATTTTAATTGTTTAGGGTGCTAGAAATCTAAATTGAATATATAAAACTCAAATTTGAATATGCAGACTTGACTAGAATTGAAGCACCGTAAATTGTAAAACTTGAAATTGATGTACAAAACCTTTTACAGTTAAACTTGCAAACCCTAAATTAACAAATCCAAATTGAATTGCTAATTTGAATATGAATGGATCATCTAGTAATTAGGGTTTAATATATGTAAACAACATATAATTAAACAATGAACCAAAATCGACAATTAAAAATCGCAAAAACCCAAAAAAAATTCGCGAACAGTCGACCCTAGACCTCTAACGGTCGACGAGTAACAATCGACTGTAGAGGAATAGCGGTCGACCATTCTTGAAGAAAATTGCAGATCTTGAACCTCGGCCTAAGGTCGATGTTAAATAATAAAAAAATATAATTTAGTAACAAATTATATAAATAACAGTTTGTTTGAACCTATTGTGGACTATGTACACATGCTTGATAGAGTAGGGAAGCCGGCTTCCTATCAGAGTTAGCTAGGGCGGTGTATTTCGCAACATTATGTTGATCAGGGTAATATATTTCGTTAAGACAGAGTTGATTAGGACGATGTTTTTCGCATAGGTTGAGGAGCATTCTGTAAGAGTAGGCACGCAACATTGGTGGAGACACTACTTGAGTGAGCCTGGTGCTAACGAGAGATCCATGTACACACGATATCCGGCGCAACGTGGTGCAGGTAGATGTGGACGCTGTACGATTAGAGGCTATAGAGTAAATTAGGGCCTGGTACTAATGTGAGTTCCTAAGGTGGACACCGGCACAATACGATAAGAGGCATTTTGCCACTACGATCGAGAGGTGAACATGGGTGCATACGATGAGTCACTATGCGAGTTTGCATTACGATGTTCTCCCTTTCCAGACGTAGTGTTGATGATATGTATAATGGGAGAGTAGTTTCGGCTTTGGCGATTAGTAGTTTGACTCTTTGTGTTAGATAAGAACCCATAGGTGATGCACCTTAGGAATTCACGGGCAATTGTAGTACATCCCATATCATTTAGTATGGTTTTGAAGTTAACTGCATATGATCATCACATATTAAACATGTACTTATTCACTAGAATTTTGTTCGATCCACTCCCTCTTTTCCATTTTGCCCACCATAGGATGGCAGGTTAGCAATTGATTGTGTATAGTATATGGAGAAAGGGGCTTCACGTTGGAGTTCTCATATTATTCATTGTTTCCCAGGTGGTCACTTATTGTAAATGTCGGTAAGCTTACAGTGTACTTTAAAACAGTGTATTTGTAAAACAAGTATTTTGAATATTGTTTTTCTAAGATGTCTATTTTGTGTACTTATATTTTAATTCTTTCTACTATGAGATTTAAAAGTGTAGAATATCATAGAACTTACCATTTTAATTATGCTCTCTAAGGTCATAAAATCCCAACAGCTTGTATTTCTTGGCATGACTCGGTCTGAAGGTCACATTAAGCTTTGAATCGGTGTGTCAGGAGATGTGGGTAGTTATATTTGGTATCAGAGCTTAGTTTTAGGGCTCGTAGAACTTAGACACGTATTGAGCGAGCGTACTTGAATAAGTTTTGAAAATAAGATGGTTTTTCGAAAAGATTTTCCAAAATGTTTCAAAAAAGTTTTCATAAATGGGTTTTAAACACACACACACACACACACACACACACACACACACACACACATATATAGATAAAAGATTTCAAAAGGATTTCCAAAGATTTTATCTATTTATTGAAAAATAATTATTCGTGCCTATACTATCTGTGGGAAAGTTGAAAATAATACCCGATCACAGATAGTGGGAATGGAATGACCCATAAATTAATCGCTTTGTATTTGAATATTTAAATAATTTTTAAATATTTAAAGAATGGATTTTAATAACCAAATAAACATATTTTAAATACTAATTAATGATATTAAAATCATTTTCAGACTTTGCTTACCAAAATAAATAGTTCAAATAAAAATAGAAAATGTGGCCGAAAAAAGTTTTTCGAAAATTCGACTTTTCGGCATCGGAAAGTCATCGAAAGCATTGTGCACATTTTGTATCACTTACATACACATGAACACACATGCACATATATCATGTGATAAGATAATCAATGTGTTAAAGTTAATAATCAAGCTTATTTTAAATATAAACCTTGATCTGACATAAAATGTACAAAACATAGCAAAAAATCTTAAGAAGTTAATTAAATAACCTAACCATACCCTAAACTAGGGCCTAAATCATGGTGAAGGGGAGAGGGACCTAGAGGTGTGTATGTGTACTAAGAGGGGTTGAGATGCATGGCTTCCATGTTACACGATAACATTTATATTTTTCAAATGTTTAAGTTAATTTAGATAATACTCCACTTCTTTGCCTATAAATACCCACCATCTCCATACATTTTCCACTTTGCATATTCATTTCCATCTTCAATTATCTCTTCATGTACATGAACACTTCCATGGCTTCTAAAATTATTTCCAAAGTCAAGAACTAGTAAATACACTTCCAAAAATCAAGCTAAACTCCTTACTTCACTTTCAAAAACCATTCTCTACTAAACAAGACCCTATAACCCCACGTATCCATCATGGCCAATCCCCATATGCTCTAGCCGAGCCCAAAAGCCCGTAAAAGATCCATTAAATCGAGCCATTTGCATAGTAGAGCTTAGATCTTGTCGCATTTAAGAAGTTAGCGAAAGTTTGGTAAAGTTAGTAAGCGTTTTGGTGAGTGAAGCTCCCACCCTTAAACCATAAAGTTTAAACTATGTTTATGCTCATATTTGTAGCTATTAAATCCTTATTGCATAGTTGTGATATTGGTTTGTTTGATGGATTGGTTTATTGCTTAAAAGTTAGTCGCTTCGAAGTTATATGAAAATCTAGTAGTTAAATCAATCGTGTTGTGGATAAATGCTTGATATAGGTTGTATTATTGTAAATCATCATGTATGTATGCTCATTGCCTTGCTATGTGATGTTTGGTTGTATTGCAAATAACATAAGCTTGAATTTCGAATTGCCCATATAGTGATAGTTGCTATATCGGCAATTTCAAAAAATCACCTTTTATCGAAATCATTTAGTTTCATATCGTGCTTGAAATTATTTTACAAGTTAAGCAAGTAATTAATTAATAATGTTTTTAATAATAATTAATTATATTAATAATGATTATTTAATTTAATTAATGAGGATTATGGTTAACTAATTAAATTATTAATGAGGTGTTTTAAATTTAACTATTTACTTAGTTAGTGATGTTTACATTTAATTAATCATTTTATTTAATGATGTTTTAAATTTAATTAATAATTTTTTTAATGATGTTTATGGTTAATTAATTGATAATGATGGATTAAGATTTATTAATTTATTTAATTAATAATGTTTTTAAAGTTAATTAACCTTTTTTAATTAATGACTTTTAAAGGTTAATAAATCTGTTTAACCTTAATTAATCTTTCCTTAAATAAAGTTTTAAATTAATTAATCACTTTTAAATAGTGATATTTAATTTATTTAATTAATTATATTATTAATTAATTGAATTAATGATGTCTAAAGGAGATTTACCCTTTTTAGTTAGAGGTTATTGATATAAATTAATTGACTAGCTAACAAAGTTTTAAAGTTAATTTATCAATGTAATAAGGATGTTTTCAGTTGTTAAATCCTTTATAGTGATGTTTCAAAGTTAGTAAACTCTTATAACAAACTGTTTTAAAACTAATACTTGTAATGCGAAGCTAAATACGAATTCGGGTTTTTAAAACAAAATGTTTGAATTGTTTATGGAAATGAACTAATTTTCGTAATGAGATTCACTTGTATGGAAATGATTTATTTATAATTAGCACTAAACATCGAAGAAGTAGAGTTGTCACTATTTCAAAAATTAAGAAAAATCGTAGGACATGACTTTGAGGTAACACTATCTTTACTTATCTGATGTTATTGTTAATCAAGAAATAGTACAAGTTTAAATTCGATGAATGGTGGTAAGTATACAAGACTTAATTTTCATATATGATCGTTTTATATCCTCGATAGTTGGTTCCTCAGCGATCGGTTACTTCAGCTTCTTTGTTATCATCACACTAAGACGATTTGTTACTCCATTGAGCTTTGTTATCCTTCGTCGATAAATGCCTAAAACCAAAGCGTGAAAGGACATCCAACTATATGGGGTTGCTCCCATTAGGGTATTTTCACATCTCATCTAGATCAGATTCGTTTGCACATTCAGATGTGAAATATTCAGATTCTTGGTAAGGTTTGGCGGGGTTCGGCTAGTACATTTCTAAGAAGTGTCACGGAGTATATGAGCTTCTCAAAAGTATATTACTAGAGGTACTTCAAGGGTGGTGCACTTTCCTAGTCATTTGTTGAAGATTGTCCTTTTCTTATTTGATTCGAACCTTCAAACTATTTCCTCATTTGCATCAAGAAGAGTCAACCACTTTTCATGGTGTTTAATTATTTATCCATTCTTTATGTTTAGATGTTGATTTATGTGAGAGTAAACCCGTTTCGTGTTCAGCGGTGTGGTCTCATGTGTTGTGTTTAACTTCACACCTACTGTTTAAAAGTTTCACTCATACCAGACATATCATCTGACCTGAGTTGTTTGTTTACCCAAAACTCTCAGGTACTCATTTTATTTGAGTAGTCCAAGAGTAACAGGTCTTTTGAGGGCTCTTTTGAAGATGGTGTCCGAGTAGAAGGATTTCATCTTCTTAATTATCTCTTCTGTTGTATTATCTTGTTTGTGTGAGTGTATTTTATTTCGGCATATGTTAAGCTGTGATGTTATAATTGCCTAAGCAGATTTGTAGTACTTTTGTATAACTCTGATAACTCCTTGTTAAGAAGTAACTTGATGTACTATCGATTGTTATGATTTTATTTAACAGTTCCGTTGTGAGGTTTTCCATTCTGTTCTTTATTTTACCCCACGATGATTCATCTTTTCGATTCTTAGGCAACAACATACGGACACCGAGGATGTGTTAAGTGTGTTCCTAGGGATCAGAAAGGTGGGTCATCACAGTTGTTATCGGAGCTTCGGTTGAGTGAACACCTTAGCCTGATTGGGGTATAATTCATTAGAGATAGGGTGAGTCGAGCCCTAGAATGAGTTAATCTTGAAAGAGCATTTTCTTTTTCTCCCTTGAAAATCTGGTTTTAGATCCTTTGTTGCAGATTCACTTTTATCATCTTTGACCCTATCTTTGTATTCTAATAATACTTGTCACTTATCCAGGTTATTGAAAATGAGTACAAGAAGAAGAAGAGGGAGGGGATCTGGAACTGGCACAACTACAAATGGCAAAGCACCGAGAAATGAGCTAGTTGTAGAGCCAGTAGTTGAGGCAGTGATGCATGTTCAGCTGCCATAGAACTTTGCGACATTGTGCAAGAATGACACTACTTTAGGTGGTATTCCTTATATAACTGAAGATATTTTTGGAATTTAGACATGGCTCCGCTCTGAAAGGATATTTGGGGACTTCAGTTGAGAGATGTTAGAAAGGGAATGTTGGCATCATGTCAGCTTCAGAAAGCAGCAATGGATTGGTTGGATTCAGTCACCATGAACACACTAGAAGAAGATTTCTCTTATGTGTAGTTTAAAGAGGTTTTTGAAGCTCGGTTTATCCTAAAGGAAGAAAGGACTCAGTTGTTCAGAAGTTTTATGGATTTGAAACAAGGTGAGATGTCAGTGGCGCAGTATGAGCATAGGTGCAACACATTGTATCGTTTTGGACCAGGATTGATTGATACACCACTCAAAAAGAACGAAATGTTTGTGAAAGGAACACAACAGAATTCCATTGAGAAATGACCAACTATTTCAGCAGTACCTTTACCAATCTGATCAGTATGGATTTTAGATTTGAGGATCTTGATATTGAGCAAGGAGTTCAGAAAGGAGTATTGCCAGCAGTTAATGACCAACCTTTATTAGTGATACATGTTGCTAAGTTATTTTTCAAGTGCAAAGAGAAGAATTGGTTAGGAAAGAAGCCTAGAGGTGGAGCTCCAGTACAGAACAAGCAATTAGACTTGACCAAGATCCTTTGTTATAACTGCAACAAAATGGGCCACTTTGCAAATCAGTGCCTGAACCCGGTTAGTGGACCAGTCTGCTATAATTGCAATAGACATTAACATATGAAGAACTAATTCCCTTTTCCAAAGAAGGGATCACAGGGATGAGCTTTTACTTTTGAGAAAATACCATCTACTTCTACGGATTCAAAAGGAAAGCAAGTGTTGCAAGGTACATTATCCATTTTCGATATTGCTGTCAGAGTATTATTCAACACCGGTAAATCCCATAGTTTCATTTCAGTAGATCTTATTGATAAGTTTAACCTCAAACCCATTCTTTTTAACAATTCTCTTTGTGTGTCAAATCCAATTGGGGTTTCGACTAGTCTTGATACCGTGTGTCTGAAAGTGCCTATTTATTATCAAGATTAGCACTTCTCATACGACTTATTCATTCTTTGGTTCATGGGTTTTGGTTTACTTTTGGGGATGGATTGGTTATCTAAGTTCAATGTCATCCTAGATTATAGTAGAAGAATCATTATGGTAAAGGATGCAGTAGGCAAAAGCATTGAAATTTGTTGCGGAGAGCCTAATAAGTTAATAAGCAGTTTCCTTTATTGAGATAAGGAATATATAAATTATTGGGGACTTCAAGGATATTTGTGAAGAAGTGCAAGGTATACCTCCTCATCGGGAAGTAGAGTTTCGTATTGATTTGATTATAGGAACCAGGCCTCTAGTACAACTTCCCCGAAGGTTGGCTCCAAAGGAAAGAAGAGAATTGGAGAGGCAGACATTTGATTTATTGCAGAAGGGTTTAATCAAACGCAGTACATCCAGTTGAGGATCGCCAGTAGTTTTGGTTACCAAGGTAGATGGTTCCCTTAAATTATGTATTGATTACTGAGAATTAAATAAAAGGACTATCAAGAATATGTACCCTTTACCTAGGATTGATGACATGTTTGACCAGCTCGACAGAGCTTGGATATTTTCTCAATTGGAACTTGCCGTTTGTTTTCACCAATTAAGGATAGTAGAAGAGAGTGTATCCTTGATAGCATTTCAAACCCCTGATAGTTTTTACGAGTGGTTAGTCATGTAGTTCGGATTGACTAACGCACCTTCTTATTTCGTGGATTTGCTGAATAGAATGTTTCAGGATTTTCCTAATAGGTTTGTTCTTGTCTTCATTGATGACATTTTCGTTTATTCTAAAATAAAGGAAGAGCAGAAGCACCGTCTTCATGTTGTTCTAAGTACTTTAAGAATTCATGTTTTAAAGGAAAAGTTTTCTAAGTGACATTTCTAAAAATCCGAAGTTAGATTTCTAGGGCGCGTAGTTTTAGGATAAGGCATATCGATGGACCTATCTAAAGTACTTGAGGTTCAAGATTGGAAGAAACTTGAAAATGCGACTGAAGTCAGAAGTTTCTTGAGATTAGCAGGTTTCTATAAAAGGTTCATTAAATATTTCTCAAAGATTGCTTCTTATCTAACAAAGCTAACAAAGAAGGACGCTAAGTTTGTTTGGACACCCAAGTGTGATCAAGCATTCAATGAGTTAAAAGAGAAATTGGCAAGTGCTCCTGTCTTGACTATTCCAGATGGGAGTGAAAGATTAACAGTTTACACGGATGCTTGTAGGACTGGAGCAGTTTTGATGCAGAATGGTAAAGTAATAGCGTATGCGAATTGACAGTTGAAACCTCATGAGAAAAATTATGCTATGCACGATTTGGAGCTATTGGCGGTTGCCTTCGCATTAAAGGTATGGAGGCACTATCTTTTGGGTACAATGTTTGAGTTATTTATGGATCACAAGTTAATAAGTATCTTTTTACCCAAAAAGACTTGAACTTGAGGCAGCAAAGATGGCTAGAATTTTTTACATCTTATGACCTAAACATTCTTTATACCCTAGAGAAAGCAAACACCATTGCAGATGCATTAAGTAAAAATATGGCAATAATTGCAAACTTGGAAGTTAAGCTAGCACTAATGGAGAGAATTGCATATTTCCAAGAAGAAGACCCTATTTTAGCTCGGCTTAAGAAGGATGTTGAAGGTGGAATTATTTCTAGTTTTTAGATTGACTCTCAAGGTATTTTAAGAATGAATGGACGAGTTTCTGTGCTAGATGTTAATGGAATTAGACAGGATATGCTAAGAGAGTGCCATCGATCAAGGCTATCTATCCACCCAGGAGTAACCAAAATGTTTCAGAATATGAAGAAGACCTTTTGGTGGAAAGAGATAAAGAGAGACATTTTGATCTTCGTGAGTCGGTATACAAATTGTCAACAGGTCAAAAGTGACCAACAGAAGACTGCTGAATAACTCCAATAGTTGGAGATACCAAATTGGAAGTGGGAGCAAGTATCCATGGACTTTATCGATGGGTTACCCAGAATGAGAAAAGCTAATGAAGTCATTTGGGTAATTGTAGATCGATTAATAAAGAGTGCCCACTCTATTTTGGTAAATTCAGCAAGAACTACAGCTTCTTTCGTAGGGATTTGTTTAAGGGAGATCATTCAATCGTGTGGAATTCTAGTAAGTATAGTCAGTGATCGAGATCCTATCTTCACCAGTCTATTTTGAGAAGCATTGCATGCCGCTTTAGGGACAAAGTTGAATTTGAGCATAGCCTATCACCCGTAGATAGACGGACAAATCGAAAAAGTGAACCGAATTTTAGAGGATCTCTTGAGAGCATGTGTTTTGGATTTCAGAGGTTCTTAGGAAGATCAACTACATTTAGTAGAGTTCTCTTATAAGAACAGTTACCAAGCTAGCATTGGCATGACGCTCTATGAAACTTTGTATGGACGGCCATGTAAATCACCTTCATGTTGGGTTGAGACCGAAGACCATTTAGTTCCTGGACTAGAGATAATTTGAGAAGCATCTGAGAAAGTGGCTATGATCAAGGAAAGGACAAAAGAAGCCCAGGATCGACAGAAAAGTTATATCGATCAAAGGAGAAGGGACTTGGAGTTTACGATTAAGGGTTTGGTATTTGTGAAAGTTTCCCCGATTAAAGGAGTTGTAAGATTCAGAAGGGCATGAAAGCTAGCATCTAGATTCATTGGACTATTTAGAATCCTTGAGAGAATTGGATCGTTGGCGTATAGATTTGAATTGCCTGAAATATTGTTAGAAGTTCATAACTTTTTTCCTATATCTCATCTGAGAAAGCATGTTCACGATCCATCTTTGATTGTTGAGATGTCTGGTCAAGAAGACTTAGAGATAGAATCGAATTTGACGGTAGTCCGACATCCCGTTTATATTATGGATCGAGAGGTAAGGAGATTGAGGAGCAAGGTGGTTAAGCTTGTGAAGATTTAGTGGAGTGATAATCCCTGTGATTGTACTAGGAGCCTGAGGATCATATTAGGGAAACTTACCCTGATGTAATGTCAGGTTAATTGTTTATTGTTTGAATGCATTATGAATGTTCTATTATGGAATGGTTGCTTTGCATTCTTATATGAATTTCAAGATATGATACATACCTTTTGGATTGCCTTTTGTGTATTAATTTTAGGGACGAAATTCTCATAATGAGGGGAAAGTGTAACAACCCATAAATTAATTTCTTTGCATTTGAAAATTTAAATATTTTTTAAATATTATATATATTAATAACCAAATAAACATATTTTAAATGTTAATTAATGATAGTAAAATCATTTTCAGCTTTTTTTACCAAAATAAATAGTTCAAATAAAAATAGAAAATGTGACCGAAAAATGTTTTTCGGAAATTCGCTTTTTGGCATCGAAACATCATTGAAAACATTATGCACATTTTTATATCACTCATATACACATGCACACACATGCCATATATCATATGATAAGATAATCAATGTATTAAAGTTAATAATCAAGCTTAGTTTAAATATAAACCTTGATTTGACACAAAATGCACAAAATATAAAAAAAACCCTTACGAAATTAATTAAATAACTTAACCATACCATAAACTAGAACCTAAGCATGGTAGGGGAACCTAAGGGTGTGCTTATGTACTAGGAGGGGACAAGAGGCATAGCTTTCATGTCACGTGATAACATTTATATTATTTAAGTGTTTAAGTTAAATTAAATAATACTCCACTTATTTGCATATAAATACCCACCATCTACGCATATTTTCCACTTTACATATTCATTTCCATCTTTATTTCTTATCCCTTCATGTACATGAACACTTCCATGGCTTCTAAAATTATTTCCAAAGTCAATACACTTCCAAAAATCTAGCTAAACTCCTTACTTCACTTCCAAAAACCATTCTCTACTAAACAAGACCCTATACCCCCACATATCCATCATGGCCAAGCCCCATATGCTCTAGGCCGAGCCCAAAAGCCCACAAAAGATCCATTAAATAGAGCCATTTGCATATTAGAGCTTAGATCTTGTCGCATTTGAGAAGTTAGTGAAAATTCGGTTAAGTTAGTAATCATTTTGGTGATTGAAGCTTTCACCTTTGAACCATATAGTTTAAACTATGTTCATGATCATATTTGTAGATATTAAATCCTTATTGCATAGTTTTTATAATGGATTGGTTTGTTGCTTGAAAGTTAGTCGCAAAGTTAGTAAACGAATCTTAAGTTATACAAAAATCTAGTAGTTAATTCAATCCCGTTGTAGATAAATGCTTGATGTATGTTGTATTATTGTAAATCATCATGTATGTATGCTCATTTCCTTGCTATGTGATGTTTGGTTGTATTGCAAATGACATAAGCATAAATTCCGAATTGTCCGTATAGCGATAGTCACTATATCGACACTTTCGGAAAATCACCATTTATCGAAACCGTTTGGTTTCATTATCATGCTTGAAATTATTTTACAAGTTAAGAAAGTTATTATTCAATGATGCTTTCTAAATTAATCAATTATTTTAATAATGATCATTTAATTTAATTAATTATTTAATCAACGAGGATTAACGTTAACTAATTAATTATTAATGAGGTGTTTTAAATTTAACTAATTACTTAGTTAGTGGCATTTTGAATTTAATTAATCATTTTGTTTAGTGATGTTTAAAATTTAACTAATCATTTTATTTAATGATGTTTAAGGCTAATTATTCTTTTGATAATGATGGATTAAGATTTATTAATTTATTAATTAATGATGTTTTTAAAATTAATTAACCCTTTTTAATTAATGACTTTTAAAGGTTAATAAATCTATTTAACCTTAATTAATCTTTCCTTGAATAAAATTTTAAATTAATTAATCGCTTTTAAATAATGATATCTAATTACTATTTAATTTATTTAATTAATTTTATTATTAATTAATTAAATTAAAAAGGAGATTTACCCTTTCTAATTAAAGGTAGTTGAAGTAAATTAGTAACTAGTTAACAAAGTTTTAAAGTTAATTTATCAATATAATAAGGATGTTTTAAGTTGTTAAATCCTTTTTAATGATATTTCAAATTAAGTAAACTCTTATAACAAAGTGTTTTAAAGCTAATACTTGTAACGTGAAGCTAAGTACGAATTTGAGTTTTTAAAAGAAAAAGTTTGAATTGTTTATGGAAATGAATTAATTTTCATAAAGCGCCACTTGTATGGAAACGATTTATTTGCATAACTAGCACTAAACATCGAAGAATTAGACTTGTCGCTATTTTCTAAAGTTAAGAATAATTATGGGACATGGATTTGAGGTAACACTACCTTGACTTGTCTGATATTATTGTCAACCAAGAAATAGTACAAGTTTGAATTCGATGAGTGGTTGTAACTAGACAAGACTTAATTTCCATATATAATCATTTTATATCCTCGATAGTTGGTTCCTCGGCTATTGGTTACTTCAGCTTCTTTATTATCATCATTCTAAGATGATTTGTTGCTCCATTGAGCTTTGTTATCCTTTGTCGGTAAACAGCTAAACCTAAAGTGCAAAAGGACATCTAGCTATGTGGGGTTGCTCCCATGAGGGTATTTTCACATCTCATCTAGATCAAATTCGTTTGTGCATTCAGATGTGAAATATTCGAATTCTCTGTAAAGTTTGGTGGGATTAGGCTGGTACATTTCCGAGAAGTGTCACGGAGTATATGAGCTTCTCAGAAGTATATTACTAGTGGTATACTTCAAGGGCGGTGCCCCTTCCTAGTCATTTGTTAGAGATTTTCCTTTTCTTATTTGATTCGAACATTCAAATTATTTCCTTGTTTGCATCGGGAAGAGTCAACCACACTTTGTGTGTTTAATCATTTATCCATTCTTTACATTTGGATGTTGATTTATGTGGGAGTAAACCCATTCCGCATTTAATGGTGTGGTCTTATATGTTTGTGTTTAATTTCATACCTATTGCTCAAAAGTTTTATTTATACCAGACTTATCATCTGACCGGAGTTGCTTGTTTTCCCTAAACTCTTAGTACTCATTTTATTTGAGTAGTTCGAGAGTAGCAGGTCTTTTGAGGGCTTTTTTGAAGACGGCGTCCTAGAAAAAGGCTTTCATCTTCTTAGTTATCTCTTCGTTGCATTATCTTGTTTGTGTAAGTGTATTTTGTTTCAGCGTATGTAAATCTAGAATGTTATAACTGCCTAAGCTGATTTGTAGTACTTTGTGTAACTCTGATATCCCAGTTAAGGAGTAACCTGACATACTATTGACTGTTATAATTTATTTAGCAGTTCTGTTGTGAAGTTTTTTTATTTTGTTCTTTATTTTACCCTATGACGATTCATTTTTCTGATTCTTGAACAATGACATATGAACACCGAGGAAGTTTTAAGTATCGTTCCTAGGGATAAAAAAGGTGGGTCGTCATAGAGAATGAGTAAAAATTTCAGAGGAATGGCTCAGGGAAGACAACTAAGATTCTATGCATGAACATTCCATATATGGTTTCATCGGTATCCATGAGCGAGGAGATAAGATGAGCCAAATCTGATTAGGAGAGCTAATTATAATTTTTTGATATGTGTATTAGTACACAACACCCTATACATGTGGACATAATAGGTAGTTGTTTGCATATTCCTTAGATAAGCAAACAATTATGGGTTAGAATAAATGATAATGTTATAATAGCTGAGGAGGAAAAATAAACTTTTCATGTTTATAGTGGTTTACCCCCCCCCCCCATAAAGAATAACTGGTAGAGATTTTACCAATCAGTAGTAGCAACCTAATTATGGAATTAAGGTTGAACAGAGAAGATTAGTACCAAGAGTCCTATATAACATGATTAAGGCGCCAACAAAGCGTAAAGGGAACATGAAAGAGGACTGTATAAGCTTAAGGTGTGGTTCCTTAGTTAAAGTAGGTTCTCTATTTTCATATTGTAAACGGTTGTAAGAACTCACGTTTACTCAAAGATAAGGTTACATTATTTCCATATCAAAGTTGGATACTATATTGGAAAATAAACTTGAGTAACCATCTTTTAAAAGGTAGACATAACTCTATACACTTAAAGCATCATTAGGTATAAGTGGACTTAGTTAATTAGGTTGTTATTGTCTACTCCAACGTAACTGATAAACCAATGAAAATGTTTTCAAAAAAGTTAGAAATGGGGTGTGCATGTGTGTGTACGATATTTTTAAATAGAAAAAACTTGGTTTATGATTTTATATAAAATAATCAGATAAACTTTATGAGATTTGTTTAGAAAGCAAAATTAAGAGAATCTGGTGAAAAGTTATACTTAATGACTGTTTTAAAGTCTTCATTTTGTTTTTGGGCATATTTTTATACTTACCTCAATGTGCACTTTTCTTTTAACAATAGAATTTTGAAAAGAAAAATAAAAATTGAAGAATATGTAAGGCCTAAATTTTGAATTCCTTTTGTAAATAAGAAACAGTTGTGTATCTGAAAATATTTTATAAATGTTTCTATCATATCCCTAAAATAATAATAAGTTAAAAATATTACATTATTTGTAAAATATGCTTTTGTGAAAATATTTTATTTGCAAAAGAAGATTTTAGAAAGGTATGTTTTTATGTACATTTTTTTACCAAGTCAAGTTTATCATTTTTGATAATCTAATTAAAGATAATGTTATGATTTTATAAAAGGAAATGGTTGTTAAAAATGATAAATGGTTTAAAGTCTTAAAAACTTACTAGTTTTATAGTAATGGTAAAATCAAAGGTTTTGATTTAAAAAGGTAAAATGAAAATATTATGATGATCACTTAAAATTTTAAAAAAATAGGGAATAAGTTAGAGTTAGATAAATAGGATTAAATAACCCACTAGGAAAAAAATTGACTATGGAGTTTGGAAGCATTGAAATGATTATGATAGAGATAAGCAGTAATATGAGAATTTAGTAACCGTTTCAATCAACAGTTAAATTGGAAGGACGGAATACTAGATAAAATTTCTTGTAATAATGAACGATGAACACCGCCTTTTGTTTCTCCACCCAATATGGTTGGAATTATAGATTATTTTATGTAAAGAAGGTTGAAAAGTATGGTTTGAGTAAATCTATTATAGAATAAGGAAATAGTAAGTCAAGATGTTTTAGTTGTATCAAAGAATACTACAGATGCAGGAAGTTTTCCAATTTGAAGTGTTAAAGGGACAAATAAGGTCTACTTCAATCCGTATTAAGAGTGTTAAGTAAAAAATAGGCATTTCCCTGATTACATTAGGCAATCTTAAGTGGAACCGTAAGCATAGGTTTGGCACTATAGCAACAAGACATTAGTTGATACCATGTAGATGAGGATAAGATATCTATAGGCTACGAGCAGTCTAGGTATTGTATTGTCCCCCTGAACCGGCAGACTAGGTGCACAAGATTGGAAAAGTATCTATTGTATATATGTTGTTGGATTTATTCATAGTCGTTGTGCTCCATGGATGCCTATATGTGAATCTTGGAAGTGTAGGGTTGAACATTGCGCATACTTGAGTATAGCAAATAATAGGTAGCAATAGTGTGTAAATTAATGAAAACCTTTATAAAGGAAATAGTATGATAAGTTTCAGATTTGTAGATTTATATGACTTGAGCAAGTGAAAATGTAGAATTAGTCATCACGGTACTTTTTTGAGTAATTGAGGTGGAGTAGTAAACACCAAATACGAAGTTGCTATAAAATGGAGTGGGATAAGCAATATTTTAATTCATTAGAATGAAGTGTGTGACAACGTAAATTTCTGTAACATATTCATTTTTAGTACAAAAGTGTATCGTTTGAATTAACAAGGAATATATCCAAAATAAGAGATGTACGCCATATTTCATACTGTCTATTTCAACAGTAAATAGAAGAGATAATTAAATCCTATTTTAGATAATTTATGGAAAGTTACAGCATTCACATTACTTTTAGGAAAAAGTGTAGTTCCAATGCATTAAAATGCAAAAATCACTAGGTATAAACCAAAGTAATGGTCATCTTGTCTACTGGATTAAAATGGTAAGACATCATTTTGCATTAAATTGCCCCAACCATGAAACACATAAAAATAATTGGAATAAAGTGATAAGAGAATATGTTAGTGAAAAGGTCTCCTTCATAGGATAACATCGAGGAGTAAAAGAGAAATTTTGGAAGTTCAAACTACAAAAGGCATCCTAGATAAAAATTTAGTCAAGATTTTGCAATGGATGGTAAATTCAAGAATTAGGATCCCCGTCAAGAAAAAAATATAGTCATTTGCATGCAATAAGAATGCATATGCAATTTTCATAGAGAAATACGATCATGAAATTTTTAGTAAGCGTTGAACGAAGGATAAAATGATTTTCTCAAACATCACTCGAATTGGAGGAAGACCATTTTCACAAGAAAATTCATGGAAGTCTAACATAGAATACATAGTCGTGTGCATAGCAACCACACACAAATGAAGTACCCCTTAAGTGGTTATTATTTTGGCTAGAATGATTTTAAATATAGCTCCAATTAATTTGAGGACTTCTATTGTTAAGTTTAAATGGGAAGGTAGAACAGGCTTTCACTTGTAGAACTTGGGATGAATCCATGTAGACCATAAACACTAGATACCATGTTTTTGAAGATTTTGAAACAGTCCAAAAATAATGAGAAATGACTTAAGTTGGACAGAATTGAAAAAGAAATTATATTATTTTTAATGAAATCACCAGTTTGGATAGCCATGAGGAAAGTGGAGGTATAACAAGGAGATAAGTAAGAAGCATAATAGAAAGAAGTACAGTCCACAAGTGAGTTATCCTACTTGGTATTTAGAAGTTGAGGTGATTAGGCATACCGCTAGAAGAGTTAATATGGTATGTTGTGCATGGGAGATTGTATGGAGCTACAGTTAGCGAGAGGATACTTATGCTTAAGTTATTTAGCATGGTGCAAAACAACACCATTTGTGTTAGTAGCAAGGATTGTTGAGGGTTACCGATGCATATATAATTTAATTGAAACTTTACGCCAGTTGTGATAGTTGGCTAAAATAGTTAGGATTCATTTCATTGAAAGGAAAGGATTGCACCAGATAGGCAGAAAGAAAGTACTGTCAGGAGACACATAGTGTAACACCTCATCTTTATAGTCATACCATCCAAGGGTATTACCGAGTAATACTGTCAGATAATACGGAGAATGAGGCTATATGGGGTACACACGTGAATATTCACTTGGGCTAACACTGGTAAAAATTAAAACATCGAATAATTAACTCACCTATACGTACACAAAATTTGAACAAAGCAATAAATATGTATGCCTCTAAGTTAGAACAATACATAATATACAGTAAATATTAAAGATCAAAGAGTCAATCGTAGCGATAATATGTAATACAACAACATATAAAGTATGATATACATCACCAGGTCATATACATACATACGTCTATATGATATAAATTAATATACCACAACTCTAAATAACTAGTCTTCCCTATGCCCAAATAATATAACCTGGTCTCAACGTCCTTGTACCTAAAATGTCTTGGATAACCCGAGTGCTATATAAGTAACACAGGGTCAGAGTATATCTAAATCCAAGGTCAATTGTAAACATATATATCATTGTATATGTTGGGTATAAATAATTATAATAATATCATCTCAACAGCCCCAAATATCATATATGCAGAACACCACAAACCCAACATAAAGATGTCATCGCCCATATAAAACTCATCAAACCAGAAATCATGAAACAACATTAAGTGTGAGAATCATCCATATTCAGAAAGCATAAACAAAGCCACAAATCATAAAATATGAGATGTCATTAAGTATATCTCTTAATCTTAAATAAAAATATTCACAATATCAATTTAAATAAACATCCATAAGTCAAAACATAATAATGGCGACACACGCCAAAGGTGTTAGAACCGGACCAGCCCGCAGCGGAAGAAATAAGTGAATGTCAAAAAATTTAGCATTTTGGATCATTAACGGGACTATGAAAATGCATTTATATCTTGTCTAAATTTTCTTTTAAATAAAATCAATATTTTGTTCAATATTTTCATTTAAGGAATTTTAAATATACAAATGTATGTGATAGTACGAATGTATAAAATACATTCATTTTTGTGAAGTGTAAGTGCGGTGTACAAGTGGTGTATATATGTATAAATGAAACATGAAAAAATAAATTAAGAGAAGGAAATATTTGTTTGCCTTTGTCACTATATTCAACTAATAAAGGGAAGATATGATAGAATATGAAAGGAGAGGAACATATCATTTCTTTCACCATTTAACTATGACAGTTAATACATTAAATGACATATATTACTTATCAATCAAATTTACACATGGATATGATAGAATATGAAAAGAGAGAAACATATCGTTTCTTTCACTATCTAACCATACAATTAATACATTAAATGACATCTATTACTTATCAATCAAATCTACATATGGATATGATAGAATATGAAAAGAGGAAATCCTTTCATTTCTTTCACCATTTAACTGTAATAATTAATACATTAAATGACAATGATTACTTATCAACCTAATCTACACATGTCTTTGTTCTCTAAATTTTGTCAATGAAATATATGCATACATTCATAATAATTATGGATGCGTACATTCATAATAATTATGGATACATACATACATACAAAGTGAAATCCTATTAGTTGTTTTAAATAAAAAATTCCAATTGAGGAAATGTTAACAAAAAAGGTTGTACGAATTTGATTTAATTAAAACATTTATATTACTTATATCTGATAATTAAAATTTAATAATTTAGATCTGAAAGCAAATATTTGCAAACAATGTACAAATCCTTACAGAAAAAAAACTATCTCAACTTCACTCATAATTAATCGTACATTATCCAAAAAAGTTCGATTACTTCATATTGATGCAACATTATATATCACATGGAGGAGTAATTTTGAGATTGAACCTTTATTCATTTTAGGTACATTTAGAACATTTTCCAATATACTCGCTCATTCGATCAAATCGAATCATTTCTATTACATGTTATTTTATTTACTTCCGCTTTATACTCTATGATTTTACTATAAACATACTACATGTGTATCACATACACATGTCTATGTCGACAATAACTCATCGGTGAATATGACGAAGTACGTGGAACCGTTTTAGTATTTACAGAATCACGATTGCATACATCTGTATGTATCAATCCGAAGAGTTCATCAACTCTTATTATACCCCCACTAAATGGATGCATAGCCCTTTATTGTTTGATATATAATTAACAAGTATCATATGATTCAAAATCATACAATAAAATGATTTCTCAAAACTATGCTTAGTCTACAATTCCAAAATAACTATAAATAATGTTGGATACTTCAGTAATTTTCAATGCATCACTTTTGTTATGAATTCAAATACCACATTATAGTTTAATTTCATAATGAATATTCATAATATTCATATTGAAATATAGGTATGTCTATTTCTCAGTCGAAACCAAAAAATAGTCATTATTTCATAAACAATGTTCGATATGTTTTACAAAAACAATGTTCATAATTTGATGCAATCAATAAGTGTTATATGGAACACTCTCACTATTTCCTCCATTACTATAATAGCGTACTAAATTTGGAGGTCCACCATTCACTCAATACAGTTTATTCATTTCATACTGTAACTAGTTTACAGCAGAATGTTCTTTGATCAATTATATTAAACCCAAAGAAATAAATCTCATAGAAAACAATTTTTTGTACGAAATTACATTTCGAAGTAGAAATCAAATTTCTTATTCCAATGTTAAGTATCAATCACTGTTATCACAATTCTCATCCGTTGTTTCTTTATGAAGCAGACATGACTATTTAATCTCTTTATCCCAACTGTACCGTAAATTACATCTATTCTTCTACATTCGTTTTTCTTTCAAATGGTTAAATTATTCAAAAGAAAATTTTACTATAATATCATTACAAACTCGTTACAAAAGAGTATTCGATTATCCTTAACATTTAAGGACATCAAATATGTTGCACTTTATGTAAACCGATCAAAATGACATTTCAACGATCGAGTTCTTAGATCTATCTTGTAATTTTTGGTCTTGTGTTACACTAACACAATAGGATCCCTTTTGTAATCAATCAGATTGAATACTCGATCTCGCACTAAGGTTTATTTGGTCTTTGGGATGAACAAATTTCATCAAAATATTGTACATTACAAACTTTGATCATTCACCATATAACATTTATAAGCAATTGTACATGGGTCAAATATCCATTATCTTTTATTGCTTTTAGAGTTTGAAACTCATAGAATGTAATACATGTTCTTGACCAAATAAATGCATAAGTGACCAAACTACGAATGTATTCAGTAGTTGTAAAATCATGCACTTGCATGGGTGTTTAAACGTTAAAATGCGATGGAATTTAACAGTGGGTACTATATTTCCAATTGTCAACTGTCAATTATGTTCATTTGTATATGTTAATTGATAAACATTTTATCAATCATATAAAATGCACAAATTTATCATTGTAGATGATTATAACACTATTTAGCATAAGTTTTTACAATATTAGAAAATCTATATGTTACCATTTAATTTTTCTAATAAGGCTTCCACCAGTCTTTTATGTTTCTCCAAACCCCAAGATAAAATATAGAAGTCTTTCGATTTCACTAGTGGGTGTTAGGACTCGTTTGTCTTGGTATTCTGACCTTGAGTTTGCTCAATAAATCATAGCCCTACAAACGATGGATAACTCCTTATTGGTTGTATCACATACAACTTATGACCCATTTTCCTTGTCCTAATCTCATTTCGACCTTAAGTTGGCTCAATAAATCGAAAGATGTTATTCATTTGTGCCAACCATATTGTGATGGCCTAAGTATCACTACTACAAAACAGGCCATTTGCATCGGTTGTTTACCCCCTTTTGCATCAGTTCAACAACCGATGCATATGCAACCGATGCAACAGGCTTAACACTTTTGCATCAGTTCTGAAACCGATGCAAAAAAGTCATTTTTGCATCGGTTGTTACTAACAACCGATGCAAAATATCATGGTTGGTTGCTTGAACACAGCCCCATGTTGCATCGGCTGTAATGAAAACTGTGCAACAAAGGAACTTGTTACATCAGTTGTTGAAAACCGATGCAAACTAATCCCTCTATTATATCAGTTTTTTATAACAACCGATGTGAAACTAATCCCTCTATTGCATCAGCAATTTATACCTGATGCAAAAAAACCATTCTCAGAAACCATTATTACAGTACTCAAATAGACTATATATATATTATTGGTTATAACAAACAATTATTGTATGCAATATTACAATCATTCAAAATAAATTTGATGGCAAATACATAATCAGATTTAATAAATAGCATAAGTGCACGGGTTAATGCATAATAAAATTTAATAAATACAGTACTCTTAGATTTAATAAGAGGTATATTCAGAACTCTTCTCAAAATGTCTGAAGATGAATATGGGTTAGAAGGAAATAGGCCTATTATAGTTCCATGCGATGCAGTTTTTATGGACTGCATCTTGGCTTTGCTTCAGTGTCGAGTTCCGGAAGACCTTAAGTTAACTTTCTTCAGTTCTTTATTCCCTGATCAGTGTTCCATGGCTTCTTTATCATTTCATGAATCTGCTAATAATTCTTGCGCAGTTTCAAGTTCTTGAAACTTTTTGAAATGGCTTCAGTGTAAATTTTGTATTCCAAGTTTCCAGCATGGAAGCTACATGTAAATTAGTTATTAGTGAATACCAAATGTACGATAATATCAGTTAAGAACTATGCAGGCCATAATATACTGCAACTTTTTTAAATAATCAACAAAAATATATATAATATACTTCATGTAGGGACATCACTATTCAACAGGCGTGTGGCAATTTGAAGGACATGCATATGTTCCAATAGGTACAAGCGGAGTATGTATCATGCAAGTATTTGGCTCAGGTGTTCCTAATAGGGCTACAACTCTAATGCTAAGAGTCTATAATGTTGCGCTAATGTACTATCGAAGAGTGCTAATTGCTGATGAAATTTATGGAAGATGGTTCAAAGTGAATGTCATCCATGATACCACTAAAGGAATGGTCAAAGTTTTCATTGATGGAGATCTTACATCAGTAACAAATGACGCGGGTGGAGCGAGCCATTACTTTAAATGTGGTGTTTATATGCAGAACAATGGTTCCTATTTCATGGAATCTCGATGGAAGAGAATCAGGGTCTTGAAGTTGTCTGACTGAATAATGCACTTCAAATGGTGAGTATTGCCTGTGAAAAGTAATATGATAAATAAAGATGTGTATTCATTTTGCAATTGAAATTAAGACAATGCTGTAGAATATCGCTAATGAAAGATATATTTGTAACAAAATGACCATTTGAGCAAAAGTAATTCATATGAACCTTTATGCTATCTGACAATGTGACATGGTTTGGTATGTGGTATGTGGTGTTTTATGGAGTGGAGCTTGTATGAACTGGTTTGCAAAAACTTGTTTGGTCGGAGGTGGTTGTAGTTTGCAAGTTGTAGGTTGAAGGAGATGACAGCGAGTTTTGGCCATGAAGCTAAGAAGGCAGTAAGTTTTTTTTTTAAATTTTTCTTTGGTTGTTTGGGAAAGTATGACGTGCACTATTATTTGATGTACACTGAAGTTGAAGGCAGGGGTTAGTGATTTGTTTTTGGCGAAGTTGGTAGAGAAGAGGGTGGTTCTGGTTGAAGTAAAGTGAAAATCAGTGAATGGTTTGAAGGTGTAGGCTGCTATGAATCAGGTTGTATTACAAACTGAATTTGTGGTTGTAATCGGGTTGTAGAGGTATTTTTTCTTGAAAGAGTGGATATGTATGTCTATTTGAACTGCAATTAGGGGTTGTATGATATGACATTAGGAGGAACTGCACTTAGTGGTGAATTGGATTATGACAGAAAGAATTGACAGTATTGGCTGTGGTTGACAACAATGTAGATGATGATGCTATTCGACAGTTGAGAAGTTTAAATTGAAATGGATGTGTGCTAGTTTGTCGAAGGGAAGTGGAGTGGAGGAGGTAGCTGGTGGTTTGTGGCAAAGGAGTGGGGTTGATGACTGTTATGTTGTGTCGATATGGTGGAGTTGTTGTGCGTATTAATGGTTGTAGTTTGCTAGGAGATGAAAGGCAGAAATGTAAGGGTTGAAGTGGTCAGCGCAAATCACAATATGCAGGGAGAATGATGCTATATGTGATTTGTCGAGGATGAGGAAGTTGTGGAGGAGTTCAATTGCAGGCTGTAGCAGCAGCAGCCATTTGTAAAAGAAGCAGGAATTTCTTGAAGTATTGTGGGGCAGTGGTGGAACTTGTAAAGATGGAAATGTTTCTATATGCAATGGAAAGTGTAAGTGCACAATGCACAGAGGGGAGGAGGGGAATCATGCAAATGCATAGACAGAGGAGAAAAGAGAAGTAGTAATGCACAATATAAATTTTTTTCTTTTTTTTTATATGGAAGTGTATAAAAAAAGAAAATGAAAAGAAAGATGTAAATGTAACAATGAAAATGCAAATGTGAATAATTTTTTTTTAGAATTTGATTCTTATTTTCTTTTTTAAATATGGAAATGCACACAAACAAAACAGCTATAACAACATGCACACAAACAAATACAAACAACAATCACAAAAACGTACAATATTTTTTTTAATTGCGAACATAAACACAACAAAAATACATGAAAAATCAAAAGAAAAATAATCCAAAAAATAGAAAACTGTGATTGTGATTAAACAATGTGAGCTATCTGACAAACCGAGCAATCATTTTCAACATTAACTGTAACAAAGCAACCTGATATGTGATGTTTGAAACAGGCCAACTTGGAAACTGGTATTTATTTATTAAAACATTTTTTGTTTTTTGATTTTTTTGATTTTTTTTGTTTTTTTTAAGAAAACTCTTGAGGTTGGGCTCAATATTTGGAGCTGCAATTGACTAAAACACACAAGTGGCCCCATTAGTTCTAATAATTTTATCTTCATGTAGAATAATAAAAGCAGTTTTGATGGGCTCAATATTTTGTTTCTTGTTCCGATAAAGCATACAAGTTAGACAACATTCTTATAAAAATTTGAATAGGATAATTATCAAAAAATATATAACCAAATGACAACATAACAATATAATACTCAAATATTAGGGAAAGTGATTAAAGCCTACCTTTTCTATGTCTCAACAATTGTCCTCAGTGGTTCTCTTCTCCTACAGGCTAAAAATCTCTTTCGAATTACTTTACCGACTCTGAAAGAAAAGAAAAAGAAAATCAAAGAAAAGATCAAAAGATGATTTTATTGTGTATATGACTAAATGGTATTGCATGAAAAATAAATTATTATACACATAGTAGTAAAGAACCTTTTTCTAGACCATATTTGACTCAGATACAAAAGATTTTTTATACTTACATTTTTCATGCATAAATACTTTATATTTACAGCCAATTCCAGTAATTACATGTAATAAGCCATGCAACACCAATCTAAACATAAATACTTTATACTTGCAAAAAAGGGCTTTCAAGCTAGTTATAAACAAAACAAAATTATCTTATCTATACCTATGTTATGGTTACTATTTAATCAAATTCCAGTGATTTTTTGTCAAGAAAACAGAAAAGTAGAACATATATCCATTGGAAGTTCCCAGTCGTCATCTACAATAGTTTCTGGTGAGCTCTAAGATTTCGACCATTCCACCTTTGACTTTTTAGTTATTTGAAGTCATAAGATTCATTTGTTATCAAACAAATTTATAAACATATTGAGAGTCCCATATGCCCTGGCATAAAAAAGTTTCTTAGAAACATACAGGGAGTGTTACATAGTAGAATGTCAATATCTTTAAACCTGCATTTAATGGGAAATGCACACATTATAAGACATTGTTAGACAAGAAGAATAAGGAGTGCACAGATTTCTTGCAATAGCCCAATATGCCCTACCCCCCTTGACCTAGTTGTTATACTTGAACTTTACTTTAGGGAACTTTACTTTAGGTGAATTTGAATATTCAGGTGCTTCAAACATATAGGCTAGATGCACTAACCCTGGAATTGAATGTGGTAGCCAATGCATGAAATTTAAAGCTATGTTTAGGATTCAGGAATGTGCAGCAAAATGCATGAATTATAATCAATGTCATCCACCTAATTTAGTCGAGAATACAAATCATACCTTATTCAGATGTTGTACTTGGGCGGCAACAATATCATGAACTGTTACATGATTAGAAGTTACATCTTCAACAAAAAAGAAAATATCTACTCACCTGCTAAAAATAAGATGGTAAAATTATTGAACTATTTGATCTAGTGCTATTTAAACATTGTAGTTTGTTGCTGTAGATGATAAAGAATAAAGTCAAAAAACATTAACAGAATTGTCTTGTATTATGCACCCATGAAGATTCCAAAATAGAGATTTACAAAATATGATGTGATAAGTTGTCAACAAAATCAGGAGTAAGTTGAAGCCGTTTTCTGTATTCTTATATTTATTGGTTCAAGTAATCTATAAATAAAATACTAGGAAGCAAATATTTATTGCACAGTTACAATAACCTGAACAACGTCATCAAGATGTACAGTCTCCTTATCTTCGAGTAGTCCAACCTTTTCAAGATTTTTTACATAATCGCTGAGATGTTTTAATACTGAGTATGTCACTTGTCTGGTCTTGACAACACGAAGTACCTAAATGTATCCATAACAGTTTCCATCGTGACCTACCAACATCCATTTTATTTGAACATACTAAAAAATTGTACAGAGTGGGTTAGGCACAAACCTGGGGAAATGCAACATGGACATCTTCCAAGAATTTATCAGCTTCTTCTCCTTCTTCCTTGTTTTCTTGTATAACAAGAGCTGCAATTTCACTTTCGCCTAAAAAAAGCCGAGTTAAAAAATGCTAGTGAAATGTAACCACTTGAATAAAATGTCATGCTATCTTGTATTCCTATTTGACAGAATTATAGTGCTACGGCTTGAGAATCTTGGTTAAAGTCTAGGGTTATAAATTCCGAAAATCATTCAATTTTCTTTGAATTGGAGATGACCGGTTAACAAATCTTAAATAAACGAACCAAAGGAGAATCTTCACAACGGAAAAGGTAATGCATGAGAAAAGCGATGATGCATGTTACATACTACTAATAAAGCCGTAAATAGACGGAGTAAAGAACACAATTACCTATAAAATCATGTAGTTGCCTTCTTGCAATTCTATGAGCACGGAGAAAAGCAGCACATATGTAACATGCCGACTCCAACCTTTCCACGGTAAAATAGGTTATCAACCTTCTTGGAAGTTTACTCGTCTGAATCATCCTATAATAAGTTGAAAACTGAACATTGGATTTTAGACCCTTCCAGTCACATAATTGTTCGTTAGATACAACATCCACAGCCTCATCAACAGAGCGCATTAATAAACTTGCAATATTCTGAGTTATTCTTCCCTCTTCAAGCATACCCCAGCAAGCAGCTTGGAAGTTCGAGCTTGGATTCAGAGCCGAGGGAGAGGAGAATGGAGAGGAAGAAAGAGAGGCGGGGAGAGCTCGTGATAGAGGAAATTATTTACGGGGACGTAGCTTGGATTTAGATAAGGTTTTGCCGATTTTGGGAAAGATGAAAAAGGGGGAGAGGGATTTAGGGTTTTCGAGCGGAGGACGAAAAGAAGAGGTTTGCGGTGAAAATGAGAGGGAGACCAAAAAATTTTACCGCTAACTTTTCATTCAACGTGGGAATAGTATTTTTGCATCGGATGTAAATAAAACTGATGCAACTAACACTATTTGCATCGGTATATTTTCTTCGGTTGTCGATGATAACCGATGCAAATTGTATTTTTCTACTATCTAATGCTTTCCACATACCAAATGCATCGGTGGTTAAAGAGTAATCGATGCAAATACTTCTATTTGCATCGGTTGTTGTAACAACCGATGCAAATGAGGCGAAGCAACATGCGTATTTTGTAGTAGTATATAGTGTATGTACCTTGAGTTTGCTCAACAAATACATATAGTTATCTTACCTCATTTGTTCAATATATTAATAATACTACACATAACATCCCCAACTTGAGTTTGCTCAACAACTAAGGAGTATGCAATAATTTATTAATATATATATATATATATATATATATATATAGTAGAGGAGAAAATTACATTGAAGATTCATAATCTTCAGTATGTTATATTGAGTGATATCGACTTATGCAATAATGTATTTCTTATGAATTACCCTTGTGATTCAAGTGTCAAACACATTAGAAATCGCAGTATACGTGCATTTACGTATGTATTTATTTGTTAAGTCTATTTGGGTTTCTTTAGTGTTCCATCTTTAGTTTATATGTTCATATCATATAAGTTTTATTGTTATATAACTTTTATTTTTCTTATTACTTATACGATTGTCTTATGTATGATATTTTATTAATTAAATATTGTTTTATTAATTTTAATTAATTAACTCTTTAATTAGTTTTAAATTATTATTCCAATACAACTTTTATATTGGACATATCAACAATAACCTTTATAGTAAGTCACATATATCTTATATATGCATATTTTTAGTTAATTAACTGACCTTTAATTACTTTATTAATTGAAAATTTTCAATTAAATTGTATTAATTTCAAAAATTTATCTTATATACATACATATATGCTTATGTTATCTTATACACTTTAAAATAACATAACATATATCGATATATACAATACATGCTTATAAGTATTAACTAATTTGCTCATTTAATTAATTTATATTATTAATCTTATTGATAATTTTAAATTTCGAAATTAATAATTTGCAAAGTTTCAAACATTTTAATTTTTTCATTACATTTTCAAACATTTTGAAAATTTACGTTATATTATAACCCTTTATAGTAAACATGTTTTTATTTTAAATTTAACCTCTAAATTTAAAATAATGTCTTGATTTTTGAAACTATTTTGAAAATTAGCCCAATGCGCAGTTTAAATTGGGCCTTTTCTATTAGGGGGAACCTTTGGGCTCACATCACCTTTAATGTCAGGTCGGTAACCAGATAGGACAGGGTACTTGATTATCCAATTTGAACCCTACACATCATCCTTCTAGACACCGTACTAAGTGCACAAGCATAATTAGTTAGCCCTAACATGACTAATTTAGACCGCATAGGCTATTGGGCTTTGATACCATTATTGTAACTGGGCCAGGCTACAGTGGAAGAAATTGGTGAATTCAAAAAAATTACCACTTTGGATCATTAACTGGCCTATGAAAATTCATTTAGATCTTATCTAAATTTTCTTTTAAATAAAATCAGTATTTCATTCAATATGGTAATTTAAGGAACTTTAAATATACAAATGTATGTGATATAATGAATGTATAAAATACATTCATTTTTGTGAAGTGTAAGTGCGGTGCGTAAGTGGTGTATATATGTATAAATGAAACATGAAAAAATAAAATTAGAGAAGGAAATTATTTGTTTTCCTCTGTCACTATATTCAATTAATAAAGAGAAGATATGATAGAACATGAAAGGAGAGGAACGTATCATTTCTTTCACCATTTAACCGTGGCAATTAATGCATTAAATGATATTTATTACTTATCAATCAAATCTACACATGGATGTGATAGAATATGAAAAAAGGAAAACCTATCGTTTCTTTCACCATTTAACTGTGGCAATTAATACATTAAATGACACTGATTACTTATCAATCTAATCTACACATGGATATGGTAGAATATGAAAAGAGAAAGATGAAATGAGGAAAACCTTTTATTTCTTTCACCATTTAACTGTAACAATTAATACATTAAATGACATTGATAACTTATCAACCATATCTACACATGCCTTTGTTCTCTAAATTCTGTTAACAAAATATATGCATACATTCATAATAATTATCGATGCGTACATTCACAATAATTGTGGATACATATATACTGTAACATCCTGATATTTTCAACCATTCGCATCCATACATGCCTGATTGAATTGCTTAAAATACCAGATTGTTAATTTATATTTGGCAAAAACTCAGCATATACAAAAATAAATAAATCACAGGATCACAGACACACAGTAATATACAATATGCAGCGGAAACAAAATGAATAGTAGTTCGTAAAGCTACTGTATATATCAGAGTTAAATAAGATATAATAGAAGTCTCAAATACAATAGTCAAATATAAGATCAGAATACATCACTGGGATCAACTGAGTAACTGAAAGCAGAATCGATTGATGGATCTCCAAGCGAAGCTCCAACTCCAAAGGTAAGTCTCAAAAGCTGAATCACACAGTCTGACCCGAGCATAAAGCAAAACACAAAACACTTGAGTCAGGATTAACATTCTTATACCAATAATCCAACTCAAGTGAAATAACAACTGAAATACAAGTAACTCAAAGGATGTTTGGGATAACCATCCTCTAAGGGTCCGTTAAACTATCTACTATGTAATAATATACGCTATTATAATAATGTATAAAGTAAAGTATACTATTTAAAAATAGCACTAAGGCTTTACATTTTCCACCTTAACACATTTATAGTGCCAATAGTCTATACAGTACCATCGAACCTCCAGATCGGGAGGCTACCATAAATACTTAATAGGTACGACATAAATCAAACTCGTAGTAAAAAACACTAGGGTAGGTGACATGGCACAACTAGGCAATGCCAGGGTAGATATACCAATTACACTTCCGGGCTGGTGGTAACGCATAGAAGCCACTACTGCCTACCTCGAAACACACTCCCAAAAAATCAAGTGGCCACCAAATCAATCACAAAGTCAGAATATAGTATCGAAGGAATGTGTCTGATCAGAGAAGCTACCTCATTGACCTGTCAATTGCTCCTGTTTTAGCCACCTTATGCCAACTCACAGGAGTCGGGTCCACATATATACCTCAATAGGACCTCGCCACTATCCTACTTCATTCTGTAATCTCCACCACGTACACAGTTGTTAAAGTGGTTTTCGGAGTTGGCAGAGAGTATGACAACTTTCGATCCTGGTCTCTTTAACAACCAAAAGTTATTATAACACCGCGGTCATTTCAAAATAGTTTTTACTTTAAAATCAAAATATCATTGCCAATTCAAAACCATATCAATACGATATTAGTTCCATTTCAAAACCAAATACGATATCATTTCCATTTCAAATATATCCATTTTCAAAATCATAGCACTTTCAAAGTTGTAACACTTTCGAAACCAAACACTTGAAATTATAACACTTTCAAAACATAATACTTTAAAATTCATAACTTTAAAACATAACCTCCACCACTTTAAACAGTTTAGATGTTAAAATAGTATATATATATATATAATGAAATAGTTTATATAAAAGAATTATAAGTTAAAATAGTTTATATTAAAAACGATTTATATTAAAAACGATTTATATTAAAATAGTTTATATAAAAATAATTTATAAAGTAAAATATAGAATAGTTTAATTATAATTTAAAATTACTTTATATAATAAAATAATTTTCTCAAACTTCACAAATTGATTCAAATCAACTTGAATCCCAAAATTCAATTTAAATCAAATCTCACTTCATAAATTTCAACTCAATTCAGTCCCAATAAACCATTTGAAATTATATCGATTTCAAATACAGATTTGAACCTCAAATAAACCATTTCAATTTCAATATATTTCAAAGCTTTAATTTGCAACAATTTCGAAACTAAATTTTGATAATTTCATATATATATATATATATATCAAATCCAATATACTATTATTTAGTTTTGAAATATTCACTTAATAAATCCAAATAAACCCCAAATTTTGAATCACTAAATATTTTCTTCAACTTATTTAAACTTGAAATATTCATTAACCAGTTTAACCCAAAATCAAGTTATAAAATCATATCCTCTAGATTTCAATTCAATAAGTTTCAAATTGATTAAATTAAGTAAATTATCAATTAAATACCATTTCAAACCAATTTCAAATTTATCTACTCACTTTAATTTATTAAATCATTATAAACTCTATATTAAAATATAATTTAAATAAATACTTAACCATAGTATATTTTAATAAAATCAAAATTTATTATTAAACTTCTTTTTGTATTAAACAAATTTATACATGGCTTAAAATCAAGAATTTAACTATATATAAAATAACATTTATATAATATCTAAGATCAATATTTATATAAAACCATAATTTCTTTTCCAAAACCATAGAAATCATTTTCAAAATATCTATATATAGACCAACGGTGTCATAATTTTATATCCTATGATCAAGTGATACAGATATTTATCGTTTGAATCGGCAATTTAAATATATATGGGTATATATCATTTCAACCCGCAATCCCAAATTCAATTCAGTGAAAATCGCTTGGGTCTATCATTTCAACCCATAACGATTTTCTCTTATTCTAAAGATCGTTCGGATATGTATCATTTCAACTCATTGTGAATTCTATAACATGGAACTTGTAGAGTGATAATAGATATAAAATATCAAGCATATATCATCAATATGAATAACAGATAATGATGTCAGATGTCACAGGTGAACATATACAGAGATCAGCATATATATATAACAATGTAAATAACCAACAACAACATATTTCAATTATCGTTTCAAATGAAATCAAATTTAATAAATATAAGAACATCAATCATGAGTGATTGCTCACCTTTCGAGGCTAGAGGAGATAGACTACACAATGGGTTACGAATCCAAACTCGAATTTCAAAGCAAGTACGATGGACACGAGTCGATGCAGAAAACAGGCACGATGGATAAAGATGATAAATGGGAAATGATGAGAACTAATCAGAATCAATTTTTAGTACATACAGAAAATATATTATTATATTAATTTCTTTTGAAACAATGTTTAATCAAAACATGTATTTAAAATAAATAAATATATATTTTAAAAAAATCAATATAACTTTAAAACGGACACATTGAAAAATCAAATTTATGTCAAATAAAAAATATCAAAATACATATACAACTGATACATAAGTCTATATAGGCTTACACAATATAATATGACTTATACTTTATAAAACACAGAATGTAACATATAATTCAAGTCAATATATATAAAAAAATTCTAACTTATTATATAAACCAACACATACTGTTCTACCAGATATGCATGTGAAAACCACTATTATATTATATATAATATTTTTTAATATAATATAGTCAACATATAGAATCTATAGCATACATTGTATATATACATATAATCCTACATAATTGTAATGACCCAGAATTTTATTTAATTAAAATTTGAATATTTAATTAATTTTAAATATTAATAAGTGAATTTATAAGTCGAATAAATTTTTATTTGAATTTTTGGATTTAATTGGATTACTAAATCGATAATTTAATATGTGAAATTATGGAAATAATTGAAAATTGGGTTAAATATAATTGAAAATGAATATTAGAAATCGAATGGAATCGTATATTCATAAATATTTTGGAATTGATCCATTTTAAATAAATAAACATTATAATTTTTAAAGTTTAAAAATTATGATTTTGAGAAATATAGTTAAAAACTGATTTTTGAGAATATGATGCTAATGATTTTATAAAATAGTTAAATCGGAATTTTTGAATTTATTATGAAAAGTTGAAATATAGGATTTATAAAAATTTAATTTTTTTATGAATCAAAAGGATGAAGTTTTTAAAGGAATTTGAAGACGTTTTAAAAGAATAATATAAATTGATTTATATTAAGAGATTTATAAATGGATATTTATAAATTGAAATATTGACATTATAAAACGAGTTTTTATAAGTGTTTGAATGAAGTGCAAATGGATTGCATAAGTGAATGGAATTTATAAAATTATAAATGATGAAGTTATAAGTGAAATTTATAAATAGTAAGATTTATAAATTTTGTGAAGTTATTAAGGAATATATTTGGATGAATAATTGAATCTTATAAGTTATAAGATTTATAATTATGAAGTTCAAAGGAACGATTTTGCAAACGAATAAATTTATAAGTATTTAACTTATAATATGAACCATTGTTTTATAATTGAGTTATAAATCGAATAGGTTAATAAAGGAATTTATAAAAGGAAGTTGTTATAATAAATAGAAATAGAATTTATAAACGTTGTTTTATAAATTCACAAACGACTTATTTTGATAAGTAAATTGTTATGATTTATTTATGGAGTTATATTCACGTTTTGACTGTGAATAATCCTTTAAATAAAATGAATAAAAGGATGAAAATTGTTAACGTAGTATATTCACGTTTTTGAATAGTGAATAATATGTTAAAGAAAATGTTTAGAATGTGATATTTTAAATAGAATTAAAACGATCTAACGATGTTTTAAATGTGTTGAGATTCGAAACCATAGATTTCAATATTTATTGTTGAAACAGACGTTTTCGAGAAATAGAAGGAAATAATGGACTATAACACTGTTGTTATAGTAAATGATTTCCGAAAGGAAATGTTTTGTATAGTATTGGGATTTATATATCTATTTTAAATTCGAATCCCTATACTAGTGATTTTGGGTTGTCGTAACGATGTTTTACGCAACATTCGTTTTGGCCCAAATAAATATGTTTATGAGAATGATTTCCTTAAAGAATGAAATATATACTTAATCTCGATTTAAGTATATTGAATATTTTCCAAGTGTTGAAAATAAATAAAATTTGTGAATCACTTATGAATGTATAAGTATGGAAATGTTTTCCAATATAAGGTGAATATTTTGAGAATTTATCTTTTTGAAGATAAATTGAAATGAATAATTGAAATCGAATATCCATAGATATTTTGGATTATAAATTCACTAAGGAATTTATAAAAGAAAGTGGAATTGGTTTAAAAATAAATATTGATTTATTTTTGAAGTATGAAATAATATATCTTGTAAAGATATTTTGGAAAATAAATAATTTGGAAAATTATTTGGAATCTGGTGATGTGTGCATATCCAGTGATAGTTCAATAACCGACTATCAATATTTCCCTTTGAATGGGTAATTGATATGATTTGTTTGAATGTGAATGCTACACTTATTTTTGAATAAGCGCTCACTATTCGGGTTAACCGGGAAAGGACCATGGGGTCGTATAACCCATTCCGAGTATGTGATACGTCGTTATGAATTGCATTTGAAGATCGGTGTTGAAGACCCGGTATTTGCGAGAGCGATAGGATGACCTGTCGATTGTCTCTGCACTGAGTTGCAGCGGTATAGAGACTCCCTAAGTGATGGGAAATCCGATCAGGATTGTGAATATCCGGATTGCAAGGACTTCTTTGTAAGTGCCTTCGGTTTTGTTCGATCCCGGAACAGACTTGTATGGATTGTATGTCTGACATTACAAGTTGAGATATAAAGCCGATTTCTTTCAAATATATTTCTGTTGGTGGCGGAGAATTTATTCTTTTAGCTTAACACCCTTCTCTGAGACGTACGAGCTCAGAGGTTATATAGTTGAAGTTATCAGCGATATATTCTCAATTTGGTAATGTGACATGCTGAGTGTAGCTGTAAATGATCATTGTGTTGATTATTGTGATAGGATCGTTTATTTGATCGTCTATCTTGGTGATCATTTCTATGATCATTTGTTGACCCAAAGCACGACTTTTTGTATAAAGTGTGTTTTTGTGGACGTGACTTCATCGAGCCTCACACCCCGGAAATGGTCAAAACAGGAAAGATGCGGCAAGGTTATGAGGGGTAGCTCCCTTTAGGGTATGTGCATTTCCTTCTGGATAGAGGTGGTATCATGGTATGGAGCCCAGATATTTAACCTATGTGGTTACTGCGAATTTATTACTTTGTGGTTGTTCGTTATCGGGATCCCGTGAGAAAGGTCGTTTACGATCGGGGAATGGCGTGCTCGTGTCAGTAGTTACCCAGTTAGGGGTAACCCGGCCTTGTGTTGGCAGAGATCCGGTTTGGTTCTCGGGAATGTCTTTCCAGAGGCATTCTCATGTGGCAATGGGAAGTTCCTTGGCCTGATCATTCGTTGGAAATCCAAAGAAACGATACGAAACTAGTACGGTATTAGTTGTAGAACCTATCATTCACTTATGGTGTCGCAACACTGTTTGGATGGTAGCTATAGTAGGCATAGTTCGAAATGTCTATGTTGGCTAAGATTTATATCTTTATTTTCGAAATAATTTTCTACACTATGCACTAGTAATAATATCAAATGCTTCTTTTTAATGCGTATCAAGCATCTTTGACTATCATAAGGAGAAATCTCCTCCGATTCTGCGTTTGCATGTGTGTGTGTGCGGGAGGCCTTATGGTAGTCTCATTTTTAAAAGCATTGCGAATTGAAATAAAAATATTCCTCTATTTTGATTTTTAAAGATAAATAAACTGTTTTGAGTTCTCGCACCAGTCTTGTTAAGCTTTGGGCTATGTGATGGGGGGTTCTCGCTTCGCGGTTTGGTGGCGAACGGGAGACTCTTACTCCCACACATCCTCTTTTAGGGGGTTGGTTAGGTGTAACCTGAGACAGTCGAGAGGCTGGCCGTAAAAGCAAGTTTGGGATACCAGTTGTTGCCACGGTGGGGCTGGGATGGTTGAAAAGCCTACCGGTTGTGACCGCAACTTTCGGGGCGTTACATTTGGTATCAGAGCTTATGGTTAAGCGACAACCATGGTTCTGTTGGGTATTACTCGTTAGAGATAGAATCAGCGGTACTCTAGAATGAGTTTGAGTGTAATAATAGATATGAGCGCGTATTTGTTAGTGAATATAAAATTGTTTTTGAATCGGGTAAATAAGATAATTTTGCCCAAAACTATTTATGTATAGAAAAGAAATGATTTTCTATGAATTATTATAATATATGGTTGCATGATTGTTAAGAAGTGATAATATTGAATTATTATCATTATTATATGGAATTAAATAAAATGGATTGGATTCAAGTAAATTAACTTGATAATTTATTCATTTGTGAAATAATTTCAAATGGAATGAATATGAATATGGAATGTGAGTAAAATTGAATAAAGATGGTATGTGAATTGGTCGTAAGCAATAAAAATTGAATTGAGTAATTAAGTAAATTCGAGATGAATTGAAATATTGAAATGAATTAGTGGATGAAACTAATTTAAGGTAGTAATATGAATTACTAAATGAAAGTTAATCGTTAGAATTCAATATTTAAAATTGAGAATTGAATTCGAATGAAATTTAAATTGTGAATTGAATTCAAACGAAATTGAAATGTAAAATTTAATGAAATTAAATGTGTAACTTCAACAGTGAAGTAAAAACGTATAAGAAGCATATGTTGAAAATTTTGCAATAAAATTGGCAAAATAGTCTGAATGTTAGAAATGGATACTACTGTTAGCAGGTTATACAGGTATATAAAGGAATTGAGATTTTGATTTCAAAGATTAAAATTGAATTGCTCGACAAAAAGGTACGTATTTCAATTTCAGTATGAGATTTGATGACTTTCTTCTCTAGCCACTTGGCTTTCTCTTTTCTTTTTGATTCTGAGGGGTCGTGGTGCCATTTTGTAGTCGTACCGAGCTAGCCACGCAAAGGAGACGCTGGCGAAATTTTTCGAAAATTTAGGGTGTTAGAAAAATTTTGAGAAATTTTGAAAGTTTGAAATTTAAATTTGAATTGTTAGGAAAACAATGTTGATTGAAACCTATAATTGAAGTTGAAAAGCTAGTTGAAATGATAGTGAATCTCTAGTAAAAAGATTTGTTTTAGTAAGTTGATAAAACTATTTTGAGTTGTGAAAAATAGTAGACGGGATAAAGGGCATTCTTCTTAACTTGTAATTTCGGGACGAAATTCTTTTAAGGGGGGAAGATTGTAACGACCCAGAATTTTATTTAATTAAAATTTGAATATTTAATTAATTTTAAATATTAATAAGTGAATTTATAAGTCGAATAAATTTTTATTTGAATTTTTGGATTTAATTGGATTATTAAATCGATAATTTAATATGTGAAATTATGGAAATAATTGAAAATTGGGTTAAATATAATTGAAAATGAATATTAGAAATCGAATGGAAATCGTATATTCATAAATATTTTGGAATTGATCCATTTTAAATAAATAAATGTTATAATTTTTAAAGTTATAAAAATTATGATTTTGAGAAATATAGTTAAAAACTGATTTTTGAGAATATGATGCTAATGATTTTATAAAATAGTTAAATCGGAATTTTTGAATTTATTATGAAAAGTTGAAATATAGGATTTATAAAATTTAATTTTTTTATGAATCAAAAGGATGAAGTTTTTAAAGGAATTTGAAGACGTTTTAAAAGAATAATATAAATTGATTTATATTAAGAGATTTATAAATGGATATTTATAAATTGAAATATTGACATTATAAAACGAGTTTTTATAAGTGTTTGAATGAAGTACAAATGGATTGCATAAGTGAATGGAATTTATAAAATTATAAATGATGAAGTTATAAGTGAAATTTATAAATAGTAAGATTTATAAATTTTGTGAAGTTATTAAGGAATATATTTGGATGAATAATTGAATCTTATAAGTTATAAGATTTATAATTATGAAGTTCAAAGGAACGATTTTGCAAACGAATAAATTTATAAGTATTTAACTTATAATATGAACCATTGTTTTATAATTGAGTTATAAATCGAATAGGTTAATAAAGGAATTTATAAAAGGAAGTTGTTACAAATAAATAGAAATAGAATTTATAAACGTTGTTTTATAAATTCACAAACGACTTATTTTGATAAGTAAATTGTTATGATTTATTTATGGAGTTATATTCACGTTTTGACTGTGAATAATCCTTTAAATAAAATGAATAAAAGGATGAAAATTGTTAACGTAGTATATTCACGTTTTTGAATAGTGAATAATATGTTAAAGAAAATGTTTAGAATGTGATATTTTAAATAGAATTAAAACGATCTAACGATGTTTTAAATGTGTTGAGATTCGAAACCATAGATTTCAACATTTATTGTTGAAATAGACGTTTTCGAGAAATAGAAGGAAATAATGGACTATAACACTGTTGTTATAGTAAATGATTTCCGAAAGGAAATGTTTTGTATAGTATTGGGATTTATATATCTATTTTAAATTCGAATCCCTATACTAGTGATTTTGGGTTGTCGTAACGATGTTTTACGCAACATTCGTTTTGGCCCAAATAAATATGTTTATGAGAATGATTTCCTTAAAGAATGAAATATATACTTAATCTCGATTTAAGTATATTGAATATTTTCCAAGTGTTGAAAATAAATAAAATTTGTGAATCACTTATGAATGTATAAGTATGGAAATGTTTTCCAATATAAGGTGAATATTTTGAGAATTTATCTTTTTGAAGATAAATTGAAATGAATAATTGAAATCGAATATCCATAGATATTTTGGATTATAAATTCACTAAGGAATTTATAAAAGAAAGTGGAATTGGTTTAAAAATAAATATTGATTTATTTTTGAAGTATGAAATAATATATCTTGTAAAGATATTTTGGAAAATAAATAATTTGGAAAATTATTTGGAATCTGGTGATGTGTGCATATCCAGTGATAGTTCAATAACCGACTATCAATATTTCCCTTTGAATGGGTAATTGATATGATTTGTTTGAATGTGAATGCTACACTTATTTTTGAATAAGCGCTCACTATTCGGGTTAACCGGGAAAGGACCATGGGGTCGTATAACCCATTCCGAGTATGTGATACGTCGTTATGAATTGCATTTGAAGATCGGTGTTGAAGACCCGGTATTTGCGAGAGCGATAGGATGACCTGTCGATTGTCTCTGCACTGAGTTGCAGCGGTATAGAGACTCCCTAAGTGATGGGAAATCCGATCAGGATTGTGAATATCCGGATTGCAAGGACTTCTTTGTAAGTGCCTTCGGTTTTGTTCGATCCTGGAACAGACTTGTATGGATTGTATGTCTGACATTACAAGTTGAGATATAAAGCCGATTTCTTTCAAATATATTTCTGTTGGTGGCGGAGAATTTATTCTTTTAGCTTAACACCCTTCTCTGAGACGTACGAGCTCAGAGGTTATATAGTTGAAGTTATCAGCGATATATTCCCAATTTGGTAATGTGACATGCTGAGTGTAGCTGTAAATGATCATTGTGTTGATTATTGTGATAGGATCGTTTATTTGATCGTCTATCTTGGTGATCATTTCTATGATCATTTGTTGACCCAAAGCACGGCTTTTTGTATAAAGTGTGTTTTTGTGGACGTGACTTCGTCGAGCCTCACACCCCGGAAATGGTCAAAACAGGAAAGATGCGGCAAGGTTATGAGGGGTAGCTCCCTTTAGGGTATGTGCATTTCCTTCTGGATAGAGGTGATATCATGGTATGGAGCCCAGATATTTAACCTATGTGGTTACTGCAAATTTATTACTTTGTGGTTGTTGGTTATCGGGATCCCGTGAGAAAGGTCGTTTACGATCGGGGAATGGCGTGCTCGTGTCAGTAGTTACCCAGTTAGGGGTAACCCGGCCTTGTGTTGGCAGAGTTCCGGTTTGGTTCTCGGGAATGTCTTTCCAGAGGCATTCTCATGTGGCAATGGGAAGTTCCTTGGCCTGATCATTCGTTGGAAATCCAAAGAAACAATACGAAACTTGTACGGTATTAGTTGTAGAACCTATCATTCACTTATGGTGTCGCAACACTGTTTGGATGGTAGCTATAGTAGGCATAGTTCGAAATGTCTATGTTGGCTAAGATTTATATCTTTATTTTCGAAATAATTTTCTACACTATGCACTAGTAATAATATCAAATGCTTCTTTTTAATGCGTATCAAGCATCTTTGACTATCATAAGGAGAAATCTCCTCCGATTCTGCGTTTGCATGTGTGTGTGTGCGGGAGGCCTTATGGTAGTCTCATTTTTAAAAGCATTGCGAATTGAAATAAAAATATTCCTCTATTTTGATTTTTAAAGATAAATAAACTGTTTTGAGTTCTCACACCAGTCACATGACTGACTCGGAGTTTATTGTTTTCCTTCCTAAACTCTGGGTGCCCACCAATTTCCACACGGGCAGTCAAGAGTTACGGTTTATCAGGATATTCTGGATATTCAGGAATTGCTGGAGGCAAGCTGGATGGCATGGCGTATTACTAGTATATAGTATTTCTTTTCCGCTGTTTGTTGTTTGTTGTTGTACACTCTGATGTAATGAAATGAAATGAAATGTAATGTAATAACTGATATAGTTCTTTGTTTAAAGATTATTCATTTATTATTATATGTTGTTCCGCTGCGAATTGTGAGATTCTGTTATTGTTCTGTTGTGTTTTGTTCTGTTCTATGTTCTATTTTTCTTTCCCCTCCATTTTCTATTCTCTCTAATTTCTATTTTCTATTTCCTTTTTCCTTCCTTCTCTCTTCTTCTCTCTTTTTCTTTTCTTAAATTCTTTTTAAAAACCCTAACTATTCGGTTTTTCGGCAACGAAAAAATCGAAACGTTACAATAATGATTTAAAATTATATATATATATATATATATAACATACTAACATAATATATATAACTTCTTTTATAAAAATTATATATATATAAGACACTTACATACAACAAACCACAGAAAAATGAATATATATTTTAACCACATATATATAGAATTTTTTTTACATGAATCAATATATATACATATACATATATAATATATACATATATATATATCATCAGAACTTTAAAAACATAAATAACTGTATAACCGAGACCACCCTTCAAATATATACACTTAACAGATCGATTAAGACTTATATATATATATATATATATAACATAGATTTTACACAAACAACAAACAAATATAACTTTTATAAACTACCTTAAAAAACAAGTACTTATATAGACTAGCATATAACTATACTGTAAGGAAACTATGCAAGTTATGTTATAATCATCTATAAAATAGCACTGTAAACATATAAAGGCCAATATACATACATAAATATAGATTATATCCAATCCTGTCTAGTTTTTTTTTTGTGTGTGTGTGTGTATATATATATATATAACATTCCATATACAAACTTATATATAATAATTTTTTTCCTTTCCACAGCAAAGCCAAATACATAAATACATTACTACTCTCAGGTAATAAACCAAACACTATATGAATCAAATATATCATATATATATATATATATATATATATATATATATATATATATATTGCTACTGCTTCTGTAATATAATGAACACCATATGCGTACATATATATAATATATATACTTTACTGTGAATTTTACATCCGAAATATATATATTCTTTTAAACACACATATATAAAACTCAACATATATATATATGTTAACAAATATATAATCATACCAAAAGAAGCTGCAGTGAGATGGAGATAAAAGTATAGCAAGGCACGACCGGAGAGGGGTGACGTGGTGTCGGCTCAGGTGGTAGGAAGATGGGTTGATGCGGTTGTGCTCGTTTGTGAAGCTGGGGCTGTCACCTTGGGATGGCGAGCTTGGACAATGGAAAAGCCTGGATCGATGGTTGCTTGGTGGATGTGTTGGAGGTAAGAAATGAGGAGGTGCAAGTAGTGATAGGTTTCAGGCAAAAGAAAAGTGAATAGGAGCAAGCATATGAAAGTGAACTCATATTTAATATTATTTTTTTTTTGCTAAACGAACCAGAAAGAAATAGAAGAGATAAAAACAAATAATGGAACCGACATGTCATGAATCTGAATAGGAAATAGTGAAGGTCAGGTGTTGAATTCCGGATCTGATTAATAGCTTATGACCGTTGGTTTACAACAGAGGGTTATGAAAGGACAGGAAACCCAAAAGCCCAACTACGGAACCGATACGGTTAACCGTTTCACAGCTTCCGCTGTGTACCAGACTTCGGAACACACAAATGAATATGCCGTAAAGATTAGTACGAAGAGACGATCAAAACGGTATATGGGTATCACTGATATGATCATCCTATCAAAAGTCGATAATCGATATCGAAAATGCTGAAAATTTGCCAAAAATAAAATAAACGGGGCAATAACAGTCCAAATTTGGAGAAACGATATATGACGTCTCACTTAGAAGATGATTTACAAATTTATTATATAAAAACATTCAAGTTTGGGAAACATTTTATTATCATTAAATATTAACCGATTTAAATAGAAATAGAATTACACAAGAAAATAAACTACAATGTTATCAGATGAAAATTTACCAGTTGCTATATTTAAGAGGACGTATTCCAAAAATTAAATTTTTATTTCAAAATTTCACAAAAATCCAGTTTAAATACGTTATTAAAACAGTTAAAATTTATGGGTCGTTATACTCTCCCCCACTCAAAACTTTTCGTCCCCGAAAAGGAAGGAGGTAGGAGAACAGAAACAACCAAAAAGAAAAATAGATTTGAAATACCTATCACACAAATAAATTTCAACTTAAATAGATTAATACTCAATAATTGATTTTAAATTCAAGTTATTTCATTAAGTTGATTTTATTTCAATTTATTAATATTTGACACAAAAAGGTTTCTTTCAAAACAAAATCTTATTTAATTTGTCTCGTTTACTATTCAATCAACTTATTATTCTATTTATCTCTATTAACATTTTAAAATCAAAATTAAGTGTATAACATTATTATAACCACTCAAATTTTATTTATAAAAACATTTAACATCATTTTACATTGTATATTATTCAATTACAAAGTTAACTTCTGAATAATTTAGGTAAGTTATATTGGAATGCAATTGAGTATTAAACAAGTAAAATTTTCCCAAACCATTTATTTCAGAGCTTTTTTTTCTATTCAAAACTTTAACTTTATCTACAATTGAAATCATCCTTTATTATAAAATTTAAGAATATCGATTTACTTCAAACCATTTGGATAAATATATATAATTTATATATCAAATCAAATTTGTAAATATATACCTATATATATATATTATAAATCAAGTCATATTATCAAATCAATTTTATTTCCAAAACAAAACTGTAGTAAGGCTATAGAATGGTCTCTCCACTCTAAAACTTGAAAATGAACGTCGATGATGCGGCCGCCATCACCTAAATTATTTTCCAGCGACAAAAGAGGAGAGCACTGATTTTGAACAGTTGTCTTTGAAACGATTTATATTTGAAAATACTGTAAATAATATACATTTAAAACTTTAAAACCAAAGTTTGAAACTACCAGAAATTAAATTCTCAAATTCTTTATTTAAATTCATTTTAAACTCTAAATCAATTTATGAACCACATTTTAAAATTCCAAATCAATTTATAGACTATGTTTTATAATTCCATTTATTTATTTTATGAGGCAACAGTCATTGGTTTAGAAAACAATAAATGAAAATCAAATATTATCATTTTGTTAATCAATTCATTTAACAATTATCTTTTAGAAAATTTACTTATATATATAATATCACACAAAATTTATTTTATTTACCAAATTTTGAAAATTAGTTTTGTGTTAGTTTGCTCTGTTCAAGTGTTTCGAAAATCCTATCGATAGCGTTGATCAGACGAATTGATTAAATCCCAAATCAACATTAACAACTCAAACAACACAATATATAAAACATTTTATATTAATTACAAATACACTCCCTCACCCGAAGATTTAAGGATGGATTTCAAAACAAAGATGGTGATTCAAACACAAAGGGACTCTAACCAAAAGAATTCAACTAAAAGATAGAATCGATAGGGAGATAAGATGATTGAATTTCAAACAGGAAGATGGATATACTAACATTAATTGCGGGCGACCTTAACCGGCCAAACCGTGACTTCAAGAATAAGATCGATATAAAATTCTAAGGCAAATCGACATTCGATCGCAAGAGAAATTACCCTCGTCGTCTACTAGAGAACGGTTCAGGTGTAGCAAGAGATGTCGGCATCTAAACCAAGGATAAAGAAATCTTTGGTGAATCAATGCTATTGTAAAGTAGTTTCACCCCTTTACAAATCATTCAGTGGAGCTATGGAATGCTCCAAAATCAGAAGAATACGAATAGGGAGAGACAAGAATGGGTTTTGGAACCGAGGGGAACATTTCAAAATTCAAAGGGAACCGAATCAACGAGGAAAGAACTTAAGCTTGAACGAAAGCGATTCTGTATTCAAATTTACTACATATGCAAAGTTTGCCTAAAACCAAAGCTCTGATACCATATGTAACATCTTGATATTTTCAACCATTCACATCCACACATGCCGGATTTAATTGCTCAAAATACCAAATTGTTAATTTATATTTGGCAAAAACTCAGCATATACAGTAAATAAATAAATCACAGAATCACAGACATAGAGTAATATACAATATGCAACGGAAACAAAATGAATAATAGTTCATAAAGCTACTATATATATCAGAGTTAAATAAGATACAATAGAAGTCTCAAATACAGTAGTCAAATACAAGATCAGAATACATCACTGGAATCAATTGAATAACTGAAAGTAGAATCTATTGATGGATCTCCAAGCGAAGCTCCAACTCCAAAGGTGAGTCTCAAAAGCTGAATCACTCAGTCTGACCCGAGCGTAAAGCAAAACACAAAACACTCGAGTCAGGATTAACATTCTTATATCAATAAATCCTACTAAAGTGAAATAACAACTGAAATACAAGTAACTCAAAGGGTGTTTGGGACAACCATCCTCTAAGGGTCCGTTAAACTATCTGCTATGTAATAATATACGCTATTATAATAATGTCTAAAGTAAAGTATACTATTTAAAAATAGCGTTAAGGCTTTAATTTTCCACCTTAACACATTTTGTAATGCCAATAGTCTATATAGTACCATCGTACCTCCAGATCGGAAGGCTACCATAAATACTCCATAGGTACGACACAAATCAAACTCAAAGTAAAGCATGCTAGGGTATGTGACATGGCACAACTAGGCAATGCCACGGTAGATATACCAATTACACTTTCGGGCTGGTGGTAACGCATAACAGCCACTACTGCCCATCTCGGAACACATTCCCAAATAAAAAAATCAAGTGGCCACCAAATCAATCACAAAGTCATAATATAGTATCGAAGGAATGTGTCCGATCAGATGAGCTACCTCATTGGCCCGTCAATTGCTCCTGTTTTAGCCACCTTATGCCAACTCATGGGGGTCGGGTCCACGTATATACCTCAATAGGACGTCGCCACCATCCTACTTCATTCTGGAATCTCCACCGCGTACACAGTTGTTAATGTGGTTTTTGGAGTTGGCAGAGAGTATGACAACTTCCGATCCCGGCTCTTTAACAATCAAACGTTATTATTACACCGCGGTCATTTCAAAACAGTTTATACATTAAAACCAAAATATTATTGCCAATTCAAAACCATATCAATATGATATCACTTCCATTTCAAAACCAAATACGATATCATTTCCATTTCAAATATATCCATTTTCAAAATCATAGCACTTTCAAGATTATAACACTTTCGAAACCAAACACTTGAAATTATAACACTTTCAAAACATAATACTTTGAGATTCATAACTTTGAAAACATAACTTCCACCACTTAAACAGTTTAGATGTAAAATAGTATATATATAATAAAATAGTTTATAAAGTAAATTAGTTTGTATAAAAGAATTATAAGTTAAAATAGTTTATATTAAAAATGATTTATATTAAAATGATTTATATTAAAATAGTTTATGTAAAAATAATTTATAAAGTAAAATATAGAATAGTTTAAATATAATTTAAAATTACTTTATAGAATAAAATAATTTCCTCAAACTTCACAAATTGATTCAAATCAACTTGAATCCCAAAATTCAATTTAAGTCAAATCTCAATTCATAAATTTCAACTCAATTCTGTTCTAAATAAACCATTTCAAATTAAATCGATTTCAAATATAGATTTGAACCTCAAAAAACCATTTCAATTTCAATATATTTCAATGCTATAATATACAACAATTTCAAAACTAAATTTTGATAATTTCATATATATGTATATCAAATCCAACATACTATTATTTAGTTTTGAAATATTCACTCAATAAATCCAAATAAACCCCAAATTTCGAATCACTAAATATATTCTTCAACTTATTTAAACTTGAAATATTCATTAACCACTTTAACCTAAAATCAAGTTATAAAATCATATCATTTAGATTTCAAATTCAATAAGTTTGAAATTGATTAAATTAAATAAATTCTTAATTAAATACCATTTCAAACCAATTTCAAATTTATCTTCTCAACCTTAATTTATTAAATCGTTATAAACTCTATATTAAAATAGAATTTAAATAAATACTTAACCATATTATATTTTAATAAAATCAAACTTTATTACTAAACTTCTTTTTTGATTAAGCAAATTTATACATAGCTTAAAATCAATGATTTAACTATATATAAAATAGAATTTATATAATATCTAAGATCAATATTTATATAAAACCATAATTTCTTTTTCAAAACCAAAGAAATCATTTTCAAAATATCTATATATAGACCAACGGTGTCTGTATATAATTTTCTATCCTATGGTCAAGTGATACAGATATTTATCCTTTCAATCCGCAATTTAAATTTATATACGGGTATATATCATTTCAACCCGCAATCCCAAATTCAATTCAATGAAAATCGCTTGGGTCTATCATTTCACCTATAACGATTTTATCCTGTTCTAAAGATCGTTCGGGTATGTATCATTACAACCCATAGTGAATTCTATACTAACAGGGAACTTGTAGAGTAGTAACGGATATAAAATATCAAGCATATATCATCAATATGAATAACAGATAATGGTGTCAGATGTCTCAGGTGAACATATATAGAGATCAGCATATATATAACAATGTAAATAACCAACAACAGCATATTTCAATTATCGTTTCAATTGAAACCAAATTTAATAAATATAAGAACATTAATCGTGAGTGATTGCTCACCTTTCGAGGCTAGAGGAGATAGACTATACGACTGGTTACGAATCCAAACCTGAATTTCAAAGCAAGTACGATGGACACGAGTCGATGAAGAAAACAAGCACGACGGACAAAGCTGATAAATCGAAAAACAATGAGAGGTAATCAGAATCAATTTTTAATACATACAGAAAATATATTATTATATTACTTTTTTTGAAACAATGTTTAAATCAAAACATGTATTTGAAAAGATAAATATATATATTTGAAAAAAAATCAATATAACTTTAAAACGGATACATTGAAAAATAAAGTTTATATCAAATAAAAAAAATCAAAAAGCATATATATACATAAGTCTATATAAGCTTACACGATATAATATGACTTATGCTTTATAAAACACAGAATGTAACATATAATTCAAGTCAATATATATAAACAAATTCTAACTTATTATATAAACCAACACATACTGTTCTACCAGATGTGCATGTGAAAACCACTGCTATATTATATATATATATAATACTTCTTAATATAATATATTCAACAAATAGAATCGATAGCATACACTGTATATATACATGTAATCCTACATAATGATTTAAAATTATATATATATAACATAGTAACATAATATGTATAACTTCTTTTATAAAAATTATATATACAAGACACTTACATACGACAAACCATAGAAAAATGAATATATACTTTAATCACATATATGTAGAAAAAATATATATGTGAATCAATATATACGCGTGTGTGTGTGTGTGTGTGTATATATATATATATATATATATATCATAACTTTAAAAACATAAATAACCGTATAACCGAGACCACCCTTCAAATATATACACTTAACAGATCGATTAAGACTTATATATATATATAACATAGATTTTACACAAAAAACAAACAAATATAACTTTTATAAACTACCTTAAAAAATAAGTATATATGTAGACTATTATATAACTATACTGTAAGGAAACTATGCAAATTATGTTATAATCATCTATAAAATAGTACTGTAAACATATAAAGGCCAATATACATATATAAATATAGATTATATCCTAACTTGTCTAGCTTTGTGCGTGTATATATATAACATTCCATATACAAACTTATATATAATAATTTTTTTCTTTTCCACAGCAAAGCCAAATACATATATACGTTACTACTCTCAGGTAATAAACCAAACACTACATGAATCAAATATATCAGTATATATATATATATATATATATATATATATATTACTACTACTTTTATAATATAACGAACACCGTATGCGTATGCGTGTATATATATATATATAATATACTTTACTGTGAATTTTACAAAATCCGAAATATATATATTCTTTTAACACACACATATAAAACTCAACAGATATATATATTAACAAATATATAATCATACCAAAAGATGCTGTAGTGAGGTGGAGAGAAAAGTAGAGCAAGGCACGACCAGAGAGGGGTGACGTGGCATCGGCTTAGGTGGTAGGAAGATGGGTTGATGCGGTGTGCTCGTCTGTGAAGCAGGGGCTGCCACCTTAGGATGGCTAGCTTGGACAATGGAAAAGCCTGGATCGAGGGTTGCTTGGTGAACGTGTTGGAGGTAAGAAATGAGGAGGCACGGGTAGTGATGGGTTTCGGGCAAAAGAAAAGTGAATCGGAGAAAACACATGAAAGTGAACTCATATTTAATATAATTTTTTTTCTAAATGAACTAGAAAGAAATAGAAGAGACAAAACAAATAAAGGAACCGACATGTCATGACTTTCAATAGGAAATAGTGAAGGTCAGGTGCTGAATTCCGAAGATGATTAATAGCTTATGACCATTGGTTTACAGCAGAGGTTATGAAAGGATAGGAAACCCAAAATCCCAATTACTGAACCGATACGGTTAACCATTTCATAGATTCCGCTATGTATCGGACTTCAAAATACAAAAATAAATATATCATAAAGATTAGTATGAAGAGATGATCAAAATGGTATACAGATATCAGTGATATGATCATCCTATCAAAAGTCGATAATCGGTACCGAAAATGCTGAAAATTTGCCAGAAATAAGATAAACGGAACAATAAAAGTCCAAATTTGGAGAAACGAAATATGACGTCTCACTCAGAAGATGATTTACAAATTTCTTATATAAAAATATTTGATTTTGGAAAACATTTTATTATCATTAAATATTAACTGATTTAAATTGAAATAGAATCACACAAGAAAATAAACTTCAATGTTATTAGATGAAAATTTACCAGTTTCGATATTTAAGAGGACGCATTCCAAAAATTAAATTTTTATTTCAAATTTTTTTGTATAAAATTTCTCAAAAATCCAGTTTAATTACGTTATTAAAACAGTTAAAATTTACGAGTCGTTACATATACATACAAAGTGAAACCTATTGGTTGTTTTTACTAATATGAAATCCTAAATTAGCATTAATAGAAAAAATTCCAATTGAGGAAATGCTTAACAAAAAAGGTCACATTATTGCTCATATTCATTGTACAAATTTGATTTAAACAAAACATTTATATTACATATATCTGATAATTAAAATTTAATAATTTGGATCTGAAACCATATATTTGCAAACAATGTAGCATATGGTATGTGTGTGTATACATTTGTACAAAAGTTTTTTAGTTTTAAAGTTAAAGTTTTCATTAAATTTTTAATTTAGGAATGAAACAATACTTCAAACTTTGCACAAAACTTTAAATATAGAAAACAATAAATAATTAAAATTTGCACTAAAGTCCATTCATTAATATTAATCAAGGTATCCACTTTTGATTTAACAAGGATTGTAACAATTTTACAAAAAATTAACATATGTAATTAAAATCAGATCCAAGGAATGCTAGATAACTTAACATGCATACATATATGTATATATATAATCCATTAGTTTTTGAATAAGTAAAGATTATCTCATAGTATACATAAATCTCATTCAAAGTCAATTTTTAATTTCATAGCTATTTACAATAAAATAAAATAAATTTGAATAAGGTAGGCATGCGTAGATCTGTGATAAGAAATTGCACATCCAAACAACACAGAGAACGATGACAATTTGTCGGAAGTAATATGAGATTCAAGACATGTCGATTTATCATAAACATACATTAAAAGAAAATGATAAACAAACATAGATCAAAATAATAATACAACAAACATGTAAATATCGAATTATATACGCATATAATTACCCTAGGAAGAAGCATGTGAAAACATCTTGAATGACAGAAGAATACCTATATCTGATTGATCACTCTCTAGATTTGATAAACCTTGCCGTTTGTCACACCTTAATTTGTGGCTTCTCCTCAGATTTTAAAATCATCGTCCCACTTTGAAAGAGAAGAATGAACCACCCTTTTTAATTTAGTTTGATGTTGATTTGAATTTATTTCGATGTTTTTTATGGATGAAGTTTCAGCCATGGGTAAATGATAGAGAAGAGGAAGAAAAAAAGTAAATTCAAGTTTTGTTCTCTGATTTTCAAAAATTAAGAGGTTTTGTTTTTAATATAATTAAAGGAACCTTTTCATATTCTCCTATTAGAACTTCCTCCTTTATTTCCTCGTATTTAATTTCAGTTAATCTCATTAGTTGATTTCCTCCTCTTACCATTATATGGTTGATCCAAGCACATTCCAAATATGCAACTTTTCCAAATAAAAGAAAACAAATTTTATGTAATTATTTTATTATTTAAAACACGTTTAAAATTATACTGATATCGCATATCGATATATGCAAATATAACTTTTTTATATGCATTAAAATAATTACAACAACATTCAAAACATCAAATAAATTAAAAATAATTAATATTTCATAAATATTAATTAATTTAAACGGTTTGCAAAATTTTACAAACTTATTAAATTGTAAGATTTTTAAAGAAATCACAAATGCGGTTGTGCTACTCAGAGGTGTGAATTCAGTCAGCGATTAATATTGAACAATTTAAATATTAATGTTCACACGTTACTTAGCAGGTGATATGACAGTTTGGCTGAATTCATCGCTTACAGGTCTTTTTGATAAAATCAAATTTTACTTATGTTATAAGAGGTACCTGATAGTGACAATTATTAACTCTAATTCTCTTCGTCAAACTATATCACTTTGGATTTATGGAATTTGATAATGGTCAATATTCCAATATCATCCACATTCAACTTTACAGTCCAAACAAAAAGTCTTTGGTTCAATAATAACAATTATTATTAACTGAAATGCTCTGGCCGGAGACTCTAAAACTTTGAGTTGACTTCAGTTGACTATGTACTAACTTCATATAACTAAGGAGACGTCGTCTCCTCAATAGTGTTTCACTTCCAATGCTTCCACTCGACCCAACTATAGTCGTTCGATGGACGCATGCCACGATTTAACTATAATCAAAGCGGAGCTTCCACAATGAAGATCAACGGTATTCTCAAGTCGAAAGAACGGTATAAATTAGTCACATCGATTTTCCCTGCTTGACCTTAGTTTTATTAACCATGAAAAAACTATCCAGTGATTCATTCTATATTTATCCAATAACTATTAGTACGTAACCCCTTGGTTCCTCCAACAGTCATGAGTAATACACTGCCTAACATTTGGAGAGCGTTACGTATTCTAGTCTCAATGGATACATCGATATCTAATCTCGATGCATCTGGTACATTTGCTTAATTGTGATAAATTACTCACTAATACAACACTTTGTAACTACTATCACAAAATATACCATTTGTGGATTTTCCACTAAATATAATTTTGATTAAATTGATTAACTAATATAATCACATTATATCAAGTATGTAATAGAAAGAAAATACCTTTATTTCGAACAAGATTGGTTAACGAGTTAGATATATGTAACAAATTACATAATTGCCCCTCGGGCATACCCCTAACTCTAAAAAAAAGTAAGATATAATTGGTGACACATGCATATGAAAATATAATTGGCGCCTATATAGTATAATCGACGACACATGTCTAGGAAAGATAGTTGGCAACACATGCCAATGAATAGTAGTTTGCGATATACGCCGAAGAAGGATAATAAGCGACACACGCCAAAGAAGGATATGAAGATTGATCATACTCAGGACAAAGTCTATAGTATAATCACAATTTATCATCTTCGATAGGAGAATAAGTACTTGTCTATATCAGAACACAATAGAACCATACATGAGACCGATGGACGCACCTGCACTAGGAAACTACACATGAAACTGGCGAACGCGACACACGTTCCTATCTAGCATGACTCTTACAGTCTTGGTTACCTCGATAGACATTATGACTCCTTATCCATCATATTTCATAAACACGCTATAAGACTACGCTCTACATTGGTCACGACCATGCACATGCCCCTGAATAGTAATAGGCTACTGGCCTAGCTGATACAAGAGGCTATAATTGATAACACATGGCTTGACAATCACCGACACATGACTCTATAATCATCGACACACGAATAGAATGATGCCGACACACGATACTGGGGTATCACAGACCCAGGTGTGGCCATTGGGATTAGCCCGCAAGAATGGATGCTAACCAATCTGGTTCACTCTCAAAAAATAAAGGGATTTGGATGGTGATAGATAAATATCGTAAATTTATATGCATCTAATAGCCAACACACAACTATATACACAAATCAACACATGACACTGCACATTTGCTGACACACAGCTAAATACATATAGCGACACACGGTTCTGTGTATTTCTAACACACAGCTTGATATAATAGCCTACACATGGCTCTACCTAAGTCAACACATGACTATACTATATTCACCGCAGCAAACACATTTCATATTCTCATATTGAGTGTTATCCATAAGCAAAAGATAACCTAATAAACATCACAACGGTGTTCATACCACCGTGTGTTAGTAGTCCTTTTATTCAGTGCTCACACACAACGCTCACCCTTCAATATTCTATATAACAAGCCCAGAGAATAACCAAATAAATATTACCAAAATTTTCATACCAAATGGTATTATAACTCCGTTTATTCAGATTTTTTATCACATAGAATGAAATTCATCATAATATCACATAAACGAATGTCATCACAATATCATTCCAAATCATTAAATAAATCAGTATCAACGGTGAATCCTTTATATAATTCAATTCAATATATAAGAAAGTATCACAAAATCAAGTAGAAGGATTATAACATCCCTCATTTTGAGGCTCGAAACCAAGCGCTATGGATGCTGCAGTCATCCATAGTGTTAATTTTTGATAAAAAATGAGGCCATGCTAATCGTTTTATCAACACCAGAAGCATGTAAATACGAAAGGGTTTAAACATAATTCAATAACAAACTTTTACATTTCACTTCACAATTAATATTTCATACTCATTACATAATCACATTCACAATCTCACGTTTAGAGAAATTATAATTATTACAAAGTACCCTAAGAGCAACATATGAAGATGCCCCTAGGTTGATCAGAGTCTAAACTTGGAAATTATATAATTTGCCATTACATCCATACAGCCAAAATCAAACAACACAGTGGATTAAATAAGAACTCCTAGACAGCTAGACTGCCTCCGGCACGCCTCTGAAAGCTTATTCGTTTAACTGGATACCTGAAATCCCTTAATCCCGACCTACTCAAATGACTAACCGAGAGTTTAAGGGGAAAAACTACGGGGTATGGTAAAAGGTCTGGTGTGAATAATAACCTACCGTCTTGAACCAAGAATAGATATCTAATGAGACCACATCGCCAAGCAGAATGGTTTTCCCCTCACTAACCAAAACACATTAGTCATATATTGTGCTCCTACATCCATAATGATTAGAACATAGAAAATAAATATTCACAGTCATGTAACATATATTGGACTAGCAGTTCCAATTTATTAGACTATTCGTCTTAATTTTCATCGAACTATATGTTTTAATTACAATTAACTATCTGTCTTAGATTTTATGTGGACTACCAATGTCAGGTGCAATTATTTGGGTTACCCACCCCTACTATATGGACTACCCATCCTACATGGTTTCATTACCAAAGTTATATGGACTATCTGTTTCACATATAAACATTTTAATGGATCATCTATCCCTTTGCATATGGATTGCACATCACATATTGTTTCATTATCAAATTTATATAGATTATCCATCTCATATATTTCATTTACTAAAAATAATTTGAACTATCCATCCCACATCCCATATTTTTACTAGGACGACTATGAACTCTTTATTAACCATATAGAGACTATCTATCTTTAGCATGATGTGGACTATCCACCTTACATCCCATAGTTTTCCTAGGATAACTATAAACCTATTAGCTGTTAATTTAATTCATATTTAACCTAAATGTTCAACCTAAATCTATTGATGTCCCCAATTAGGTCGTACCCTCTTTAAAATTATAACATCTCAAAATGATATGCATTGGTATCTCCAATGATCATGTCGAAATAAAGACCTACGGCTCGTCGCCATTTATATAGGAGATTTTGGGCATTCATGCCACATTATATAATGTTGAACTTCTATCCAGGGTCAGAAAATAAACTTTTTGGATTTTTATAAATCTTATGGCTAACTGGCAAAACCATATGGTGATCGACTTTCTTAAACATTGGCTATCTCGCCCTTTAAAAACATAATTTTAATTTGTATAAAATCTAGCCTCGTCGACATTAAAATGAAGAGAGGAGGCATCAATGCTGCTTGTAAGGGCATGATTAACCTCTATCCAAGGTTAGGAGAAAAACTTAAATTTCTTTTAAGTATAAAACATTATGTCGATAACGAGATTGTTGACATACATATGATATAGGTTATCCACCTTTTAAAGCAAAACTTTTGTTATCATAAACAAGGAAATACGGCTTATAAAGCCTCAATGGCGTTATACAAGAAATGCTGCACCAATACCGCCTGGCAACATCATCGAAAACAAAGGATTATAGAATGTCGATGCCTATGAATGACGACATCATTACTTTGAGTCAAACAGCTACTTATGGCATTTTGGCTATTATGCCATCTAATATATAAAGTCAATATTAAAAACAGGCGGCATCACTGCCTTTTATATAGTTGATATAAAAAACAATCAAAATGGTGGTATGCGACATTATTTAAAACAATGCTGAAACCATGCAATATCAATGATTGCGGCGTTAAGTTTCAAACACCTAAATGAATTACGAGATTGTGATGCCGCCAATATTAGGTTGCTGATGAGGTCCACTTCGACCGGAATGGAACGATTCCAATACTAAATAGTTGTCATAAGCTTCCCTTCATATCGATGTAGACTCCCATAGCTGCGGCGTTATCTTAGGTTCGGTATGGATAAGGGCGGCATGACATCATCGTAATCATCGTGAAAACTGATTTATTACTACTATAGGCAACTACTTTTCACCAAATCATAACTCATGTCAAATTCCTATTGGATAATGATATGCTTTACCCAAAACTTTTTGAGGAAAACTACTACAATCCATTTTTCCTTCCCAAAACATATACAAAATAATTAATTAATATCCTTAATTAATTATTAATCTAAAAGCTTATCTAGCATAATAAATTAATAATAATTCAAAATCACATAGGAGAAATCCTCAAAAATGACGGAAATTCAAAAATATTATATTATTTTCAGTATAAAACACCGGGGCTAAAAACTATATTAAGTTAATTTTAATAATTAAAAGCCGAATTAAACCTAATTTCCACCTTAGGAAATTCTTAAAATACACAATTTAACTTCGAAATTGTGAAATTAAAAACCCATCTCCAGATTGATGTTTTAAACGACATACCAAAAAATAAAAGCAATTTAATATTAAAAATTTAGATTTTACCCTTAAAACTTGTTCAAATAATTTCATAAAAATTCCATAAATCATTATTCTATCCAAACTATGATTATAAAATATATCAAAACAATTTGGATACTACCCGTAGCTGAATTCAAAAACAAGAAATAGAGAAGGTATACTTATTATCCACCTTAGATTTGACGTTAGAGTTGAGATTTGATGTTGCTTTAGTTTCCCTATGCTCCTCCTTTTTATTTCGATCCTCCATGGCTTGCTAATGGTCGACCTCTTCTCTTTTTTTTGATTTTTTATGTTTGTCAAAATGAGAGTGAAATGGGAAAGGGATAAGGTTTAAGGGATAAAAGGATGACTATTCCTATTTTGCCCCTCTTATTTCTTCCCTTCTATATTAAGTTTAAAACAATCTTATTAATTAATTAGTTAAGGCCTAACCTTGTTAATATCAAATTTCATTTTCATATCTCAATAAATTATTTTGTTTAATCTATCCAATTAAATTCCTTGAATAATGTTAAACTGAAAGTAATGGTGTTCCAAGGATGTCATCATCGTATGAAATCACATCAATATCAACATCAACATCAACATCAACTAACCGAAACAGATGCGATGAATCACTCATTTAATCCAATTCAATATAATTATTGTACAATATAATTCATTTTGTTTATTTAATCTCAATATAAGATTCAAGTATGATAATTCACTTCCAAAATCCTTTATATTCACGTTTTCAAAAACTTCCAATTCAATAAAAAAATAATTTTAGAAGTTATTTCATAATTTTCTATAACTAAATACCACTTTAAAATAAAAAAATTAAACCTTCAAAATAGTTCTTTTCATTTCAAGTCATCATTTATAATTCAAAATCTTCTAATCATATAGAATTTTTCATAATATCAACAAATCGATTTCAAATCATCAGTGTGTATATATATGTGTGTGTGTATAGAAAAAGAGATCTTATATCATAATACTCTTAAAACATTCAACAATATTCAAAATAAGCTAATAAACTCAAAATTCCTTTTCAAAGATATTATTGAAATCCACGTTTATCCTTACAAAATCCATACTTTCAATTATTCTGGATATTCTCTATTTTCTATTTCAAATCAACTTTTATTTCAAAATAGTTCCCATAAATAATTCATTTTATTTCAAACCATACTTTATTTCCTTATAATATGATTCAATTTAATCTTAAAATATCAAAAATAAATCATCAAAGCTATCAAGGATATTTTAAAACAAGAAAAACCAATTGAACGTCCAAAAATATGAATTATGGAGTAAAATCCTTCAAAATCAACAATAATCACCGATAATTTTTTTACCGCATGGCCGAGTCGAATTCAATCGAATTTCGACTATCAATACACTATACACACAATATAGATAAATTTCACAATTTATAATCCAAAACGGACAACGTCTCCTTTGCATTTGAGGCATATAACAAACACAAAACTCCACTATAAAATACCAAATGATATCTAATATCACAACAATCAAATGATTATCTCAATCAAAAAATTTATCCAAGCAAACAATTCAACATTCAGAAGCACTCAAATTTAAACAACTAATTTAACCAAGCAATTCCATAAATAATCGGGATAATATTATATAAGCAAGATGCGAGTGAAATTAAATATATTTTTGAGTGAGAAATAATCACTGAATCAATGTAATCTGTAATGACTTGTATTCCTAATAATTGGATATTTACATAATTGATTTGAATATTTAATCGCTAATTAAATAAAGGTCCAAAAATATAAATTTTCACATACGGTCGAATCGGGATACAAGACCACAACCATTGAGTTCAGATTAATGTTGCGAATTAAAGTAAGTATAAGGATCACTAAATTTGGAGATCGGATGATCCAATGGCCAAAATGATCTCGAAATGCGTGAAATTTGCATCCTAAGTCGCAGTCTCGAATGGCGATGAAGTTTATATCCTTGGATCCAAAAAAAATAAGATGATGTTTGCAAATGAGTTTCGTCTGTGTGGTCGTGTGAGCTCGAAATGTATGACTATTTATTTGATAAAAGTAAATAAACAGAATATACTATTATTATACCCAAATTAAATCCCTTTCTCACTCATTTGATTTCATTTCACTATTGCATTCCAAAGAACAAATATTCATGGCCTCCTTTCAAATCTCATTCAAAAATTAAAATCATGAGATCCCCTCCACTAAAAATGATGAAACTAGATTCGATGAGTTCGTATCGACGAGAGCTACGTGATAACCATGGCGGAATTTTGATCTATAGTGATTGGTGATGTCCACATCATCCACGTTATGATTTAGGGTTTGAGACGGCCGAAGCTGCGGTCTACGATAGATGAAATGGATATCGCCAATAGATTTCTCCACGTGAATAACACCTTCTTACCAAATCTCATCGAATCTGAGGCACCCTTGCAAAATGCGTTCGTTGCTTGGTGGAGCTCATCACATCAGATTGCGACTTCAAAATGTTGATCGAGCTTATCCATTTTGATTCTGGGTGGAGAGGATACATAATGGAGCGCATAAGGGAAATATGTTCGTTGATTCGTCGAGAAATGAGTGAGATAATGAAATGACCCGCAAATCCGTACCCCTAGAGTCAACACTATTTCGCAACAATCAACTTAAGTGGTACAGAAATACGAACCATTCGGTTTAAAGAAGAAGAGGTAGAAGAAGAAAATAGAAAACAACAACAGAATCTAACCATCGCAGCGGAATAAAATATGATATATAATAAATAATCTTTAATCAAGAACCAAATATCTCTGTTTATATATTACATCATCAGAGTACATCAATCACAGCTCAACATCAACATCGATAACATACAAATGGATACACAACAACTCTACACAGCGGAATATATATATATATATATATATATATATATATATACAAGTACGAGAGTACGTATCGTCACTCAACTCGTCTCCTGAGCTCCACAACATCATATCATGTATCCTATAATACTCGGTCTGACCCGAGCATTACAGTTAAATAATGCCCGAGTCAGTCTGGAATACCAGCGTGAGAAAATCACACCCAATTGATTATTAAAGTTTCAAAAATCCTTCGAAAATAAAAGCATCTCGTAAGACCACGCCACAAATAAACATGTCGGGTTTTTACCTTACGATAGCTAAAACAATTTTTATAGAAATCCTTTGATATTATAATAGGGTCTATATACAAGTACTTATAAAATAGCCGAAATTGTTACATTCATTAAATTCCAGCTACTAGCCACAGAGTGGGTAATACAAACAAAACTCGTACAAGGCTCGTAGGGAGAATGGATTTCCAACTAATGACTAAGCACTGGGGTACCACCTGTCACAATACGGGGACTAGATCACTGTACCGAGGAGTACGCCCGCTCCCCTGCAACACAAGGCCGGGACTACCCCTTACTGGATAATCCCGAGTGAGATCACCCCGCGGTTGGGATCAGCAACCGCCCACTAAGCCGAAATAAAAAGGGACATCTAGACTGGAATGACCTCACCCTGCTTGGGTGCTACCCACCTAGCCTTGCTGCATAATCCCTGATTTTCAGTCATTCCCATTTGATGAGGCTTGAGGTTAAGCGTTACCTTTTTAGAACATATCCCTTAGAATGCCCATCGTCCACCTGACGATGTTTTCGCAAGCATTCATCCCTACAAGTCCGTCCCGGGTCCGAACGGAACCGAAGAAACTATTCCTACTACATCCATTTTGAAATATCCTCGGGATTAGTAGCGACTAGCCCTTGCACTTCAATGCTCCATCTTCGAATCCAAAATCGTTTACACGAAACGTAGAAACCGGATCGAAGTGGTTTTCGAGAAATAAATCTCGATCCCGGTCTTTCGAAACGATCAACGCATTTGGCCAATATTGATAGTCGGTTATTTAACTATCAATTTATGTTCACAAACATCAATAAATAATTTCTCCCAAATTATTTATTTATCTCAAAAAAATCTTCACAAAATATATTTTCACTTTTCAAATTCCTTTGAAAATAGTTTTCAAAACTATCTACCTTTCTCAGAATAAATTCCAAGTATTTCTATTTCCACTGGTATCACCAAGCACAAACTAGATTTTAAAATAATTTAAAACACTTATTTGAAAAATACATTTATCATTTAATTTAGAAAAATTACTGTAGTACTAAATTTTAAATAATACTTTAGAACTAATTAAATAAGGTTACCTTATAACTAAACATTAGATTTCTTCTTTAATCAAAATACCAATCATTCCTTAAATAATTACTGTTATAATAGATTAAAAGGAAATACTTACTTTAGACTTAAATATTAGAAATAATAAATTTTACAAACCATACTTTTAAAACAGCTTCAAAATCCTTTATCTTATATTTAAAAATTTACTTTGAAAACGTACTTGGTTATCCAGGGAGACTTTCAAATCTCAATCATTCAAATCAATTTTCCAAATTGATTTCCAATTTATTCCATTTGAAATAAAGTTCTTTACTTATCAGTTCATTTCAAAATTCATTAATTATGGACTTTATTATTATTTTCAGTTTGATTTTTAAATCCTTTAGCTGAAATATACAAATTTCAGGTTATTCCCAATTTCTTCTTTATTCTTCTTAAATAATTTAAATCCTAAATTTCAAATAAATGTTTTGTTCTTTTAAACAATAACCTTGAAGTTTAAGTTTCATTGACTTTCTGTTTATTTAAATTTTCCTTCCCATACTCAAGATTTATTTATTAAAATTTTAAAGTCACTATATTTCCTTTCCAGTTCATTCATAAATTTATTCAAATTTTCTATAATTATTTTACTTACAACTTCACTTCTTTTATTTTCATTCCCAAACTCAAATTATATATTAACAATCAAGCCATAGCATTCAATATTTCCACATAATTCATCACAGAATATCAAATATTCAAAACAGAGAATATTAAATAATTAAATAAAGTTGAGGGGTCCATTTGGATCCCTCCAACCTGTTTTCCCTGCATCCACAGATGTTAGCACAGCATAAAAATGCAAATTTCAAATATATATCACACTACAGCACATAATCAATTCAACCATTTCAAACAATTATTTAAATTTAAACATTTAAATTTAAATTTAGCTGAGTGAGATTAACTCACCTTTTTGCCCCTTAAATTTTGCAAATCCACTTCATTCTCGATTTGATTCCACGATTGACCTTGTATAAACAATTTATGGTTTATTAATATTTGAATTGATCGAATAATTAATTTCTATTTGTTTATTTATTTAAACTAATAATTTGGATCTAATTTAACAAATACATCTTCATTATTTTAAAATTTACTAATAAATGGAAATAGATATATATATATACACACTTTTGCAATTACATGTATACGTATAAAAATAATAATCCATAGATTTCAAAATCTGATTCCATATATAAACTTCTAGCATTTTAACTCTTACTACCTGTCCAAACCTTAAATATTTTTAATATACTTATTTAAATTAAATTCAAAAATAAACCATCTTATAGCACTTATTTTAGATATATATTTTATATATATATCCCCTTTTTTCTATAAACCTTATATTCAAATGTCTTAATAAAACTCAACCATACAGTTTATAAATTTAAGAAAAATTTCTTTTTTCTGTAGAGAACAGTCTATGCATTCAATTAAAATTAAGAACGAGCGAGAATCGACACCTCACCAACACGCGCAAATCCACCCTGCTGATCAAACACAGAGCCCTGGAACCAGCCTCGACAACCCAAAAGACAGCTTGACCTAAAACCCTCTTCTTCTTCCTCCTTTCCCAAAGTCGAGCAATCTCCTTCCTTCTCTGCGATACCCACGAGCTCACGCTAATGTCGGCCGCGAGTCTTCCCACCCCAGCGACGACGAGCCCTACCAGTTCCCAATCATCAACATGACCCACTTCAGGCGACGCTCGCCCAGGCCCGGTTGATGACTCCGACACGATTTGAATCGTGACCCACAAATCGCGATCTCAAACTCGCCGCTAGGAACCTCGCCCACCCCTTAGCCTACTTGCTTCGCCACTCGCGTCGTCCAAAGAGGAAGAATGGTGCGGCCCTAAATCGAGATTCGCCAGGCATCGCGAGTGCGACGACTTCCTCCCTACGGCAATCGTCTCTCTTCCCTCTTTCACTTTTTTTTAGTGGATCTCGGTTTACTGGTTTGAGGATTAATGGCTTCGGCCATTATTGATTTAATTTTTTTGTTCATTCAAATTTTTTTTTATTGCCGTGAGGATTAGTAGAAGGAAAAGTTATATCCTGTTGTTCATTAGCTTACGAACGAAGCCCCCTCCTCTTTTTTTTTTTTTTATAAATCTGATCGAATGTGACTTGAGAAGATGAGGAGAAAACAAAAATGGGCACGAAGGAGGCAAATAGACGGCAGGTTGAACATAATGTCGGATTAAAGAAAAGCGACTATATTGCATTTAAATTCAATTTGTCACAGTAAAACTTCTAGGCGTTTATATATCGTACGCTCACCCAACAACTCCAAATACCATGAAATTTTAAATCCGGTAATAACTCAATATTACGGATCTAATGGAACTAGTTTCGTCGAAATCCGAGGCTGTGCCTCGAAAGGCTATTTTTAAATTCAATTTAAACGATATTAAATTTCAAAACTAAACAAACCATCCTTAAATTTGATTTCAACACTTCTAATTTCCCCAGTATTATTAATACAAATTTTATAAGCCTTCAAATTATTTTTAATAGGCTTAAAACTGAAGATTCAACAATTTACCCAATTCCTAATTATTAAGTTCTATTATTTAATTATCAAACAAATAGCGATATTTGTAATTCCAGTTAAAATTATTATATTGAATATTTAAAATCAATTAAATATCCCGATTTTAAATGCTAAAAAATTACGGGTCGTCACATTCCTCCCCTCTTAAAAGAATTTCGTCCCCGAAATTACTAGTTATGAAGAATGGTCCAATACCCGTTTACTTATTCCCCAAAACCAAACAGTTTTTAACAATTGAATACCTTACCAACTATCTTCTTATAAAAGACCCATTATTATTCTTATTAACTTCTCAACTCTCCCATAGTTTCCAAATATTATTACTTGCTCAATCATACAAATCATAATTCAAAACTAAGTTTTAAATTTTCATATTTTCTCAAAAAATTTCTAACACTCTAAATTTTTGAAAAATTTCGTCAGCGTCTCCTTTGCGCGGCTGACTCGGTACAACTACAAAATGGCTCTACGGCCTCCCAAATCCAAAAAGAAAACAAAACGCCAAGTGGCTCAACCCAAATCCCAATCAAATTTCATACCAAATTTAAATACATACCTCTTTGTCGAGCATTTCATATTTATCTCTTGAAATCAATCCAATTCTCTTTTTTCTTTATATTACCTGCATATCCTGCTTAGTACTAATATCCAATCACAATATCCCAAAGCATTTTATCGATTTCCTCACCAAATGACAATATCTATTCATTCCAATATTGTCTTAAATTATATTTGTAATGTCAATTTTTCATTTAAGAATTTACCATCCCTTTCTTAAGTTTAGTTTAAGTATTTTATATGCTTTTTATATTCATTTCACCATACCACTTCAGTTTATATCATTTCTATTCAAATTGATTCTTTCATTTCCACATGAATTCAATTTATCTTTAACTCTGCATATATAAATTTTATTTGTCATTTATTACTAATTCATGTCATTACGCTAAATTGGTTTCATTTACTAACTTATTTTAGTTTCCAATTTGAATTTGTTTGTCGTTAACAAAATTTTCCAAAAATTTTCTAATTCCCAAAATTTTCGAATTTTTTTGATAGTCCCCTTTGTACGGAGGAGCTTTTGCAATTTGACAAAAGAGATAATATATATACCTCGACCCACACGGTCGGAAAAACAAAAAAACAGTTCATATTTCCTATTTTTATTGCGTAGGCGTACCTTATTTAGCATTTTAAGCAAGCGGCTTATTATTTTTAGAAAAAAGCACAACCAAATCCAGCCACACGGCTTCCAGGTACCTGTACTTACTCAATTTAAACATGTAAGTACGATATAAATGAAGTTTAACTACATTTCACTTATTTACAATAGTTAAAACATATGAATTCTAAAAGAGATTCACACGAACATTTTTCCATAAGCAACTTATACAATTTTCATATTAATTCCACTGTTCTAGTTTAATTTATAAACATTTTCACTCAATCTGAATGGTTTTCAATCCATTCGCATACAACTTCACCAATTCGAATGGTTTAAAACTCAATCGCTTACAACTAATTTATTTTTAAGCAAACTGGACGCATATTTAGTTCAATTGCTCTCAAAATCAATTTATTTTACTTCTATCAACTCATAGAATTTTAATTACTTCCATTTATGTCAAATGACAATTTATTCTATGCATTTCAACGAGATTTATGTGAATAAATAAGTATTTTTGTTTTATAACCATTTCAAATGGATTTCAACTCAATTTATACATAATTCTATTCCCTTTTTAAAATTTATTCACAATTCATATATTCTCATTTCATTGCATTTCAGATTTGAATACATTCACTTGCATTTTATTTTGTTAACCAACTAGTTCATTCAAAACCATTTACAACCTAGGTTCATCTTAATTGCCAATTAAATTTCCCTTTTATTTTAATCCATTCACAATTATTTACTTAGCTCGACACATCCCATTTAAATTTCATTCACAATCCATTCATTTACGTTTTATTCCATATTTGTTTATTCCAAACTATTTTATTTAGCTCAAGCAAACCAAGCTATATCATTCAATAACCATTTCTCAACTTATTTAAACCATACTTCTTTTGGTTCTTATTTATCCACTCAATCCATTTTGAATTTTCATTTTCTTAAATTTTATTTACAACCCACCAAATTCTATTTCGATTCAAATTTATTTTCACTTGATTTAAACCCAACCCAAAATCATTAATTTAGTTTAAGTTGAATTAAAGTCAACTCTCTTCGATTTATTCAGCTTAAGTCAATTTACTTCAATTTATTTAAATTTTATACTTACTCATTTTCATTTTACAAGTAAATTTTTCTCTTTTATTACTCAACTTAACTCGATTGATTACAAGGCCATATCCAATTTATTTCCACGTATTTGGATTTTATTTGCAATTCATACCATTACTATTTAATCCATTTCCATTTTTATTTGATACATTCCCAATCTATTTAATTTGTTAACACTTCAAGTTAAATTTTAATCAATAACTCAAGTTCTGATTCCACCATTCACTTTTAAATTACCATCCAATTTTATTAACTCACAATTCAACTTCATTCTCAATTCATTTAATTTATTGCAAGGCCACCTCCAATTATATTTTCTTCACCCATGATTCAAGTCGAATTTAATTATAACTTGAGTTTATTTCTAAGCTTTAATATTAACTCACCAATTCAGCTTTTCCTTAGCTACATTGGTTATCATTATATATTTCGTTATCTAATTTATTATCTACTTAGTTTTTCCTTAATTTATAATTCAATACTTGAATTTTAATTCCAAATATCACTCCATTTAATTTGCTTAAGTTCAATTTATTTTATAATTCAAGCTTGGATTTTTGTTTTATTTCCCAATTCATCAAACAATATTTATTTTGGATTTTGTATTCCATTTTCAATTTAATAAGTCACAACTTATTGTTTTATACAATTTCATTCATCATAAGCTTGAATATATTCTTCTTTTATTTTAACTCAAGCCTTGTGCTTCTTTATAACCCAAGCATATTTTATTCCTATGGATTTTAATTCTTTTATAAGTTATTCTGGTTTATTTATTTCAATCCCAATCCTTATCCAATATTTTCCATTTATTCAGGTAAGAATTTAATTCCATTCATTAATTCAATTAAATTCTTATTCCAATTCAATTTAATTTTAAACTCGGATTTATTTAATCTCAATTCGATTTTAACTTAATTCGAATACAACTGGATATTATTTCCAGCCTATCTAGTTAATTTCAAACCAGTTAAAGTTTTATTTCCCTAATCCAAGCTTATTTCATTTTTAACCTTTCTCTTTAAATTTAAATTCCAACCTTCAAAGCTTATATTCCATTCCCAACAAATTTCTTTTGAAATTTTCAAAAACAACTAGCTTTCCTGAACAAATCAATTTGGCAGCAACCCATCACTTAGAAATTCGAAAATGAATACTGATGATGCGGCCATCATCATCAGAATTATTTCCCAATAATCCAAGTGATTTCAATGCTATTTCACTTTCAAAATCCATTTAAAACAAATTTCCATTCAGAATTATCTCCAAAACAATAATGCTATCATTTATCCTTAAAACACTTCGGTAAATATTTCCAAATCTCCCGGATTTTAAACTTCTAAAGCCTACTTAAATAAATTTTAAATATAATTCATTTATACACTTTATGCTTATACAAATTCTCATTTGATTGTATTTCAATTTATAAATTACATTCATAATCCATATTTATAAATTTCATTTTATAATGTATTTATTCCTCTAAATTTTAGTTATTTTTCAATTCCTAGTTAAATTTCACTTAACAATGATAATACTTTAAATATCATCATTCCTAACAACCAATTAACATCCAAGCAACCATATATTAGCTAAATAGTTTTCAAAAATTATTCTTCATATCAAAATATGTTTTTGGGTAAAATTATTTCATTTACCCATATTTAAAACAATACCGTGTCAATTGTTCTATTCAAGTGTTTAGAAACCCTTTCAATACAGTTGCGCAGACTGTGTCGACGAAGGTTCATATGCCACTCAATAAACTAACCAACACAATATTAAAACAATTTATATTCACTAACAAATACGCACTCATACTTATTAATACGCTCAAACTCATTATAGAGTACTACGGACTCTATGTTATGAGTAATTCCCACCAGAGCCAAGGTTATCACCAACTTATGCTCTGATACCAAGTGAAACGACCCGCAAATCTGTACCCCTAGAGTCAACACTATTTTGCAACAATCAACTTAAGTGGTACAGAAATACGAACCATTTGGGTTAAAGAAGAAGAGGTAGAAGAAGAAAATAGAAAACAACAACAGAATCTAACCATCGCAGCGGAATAAAATAAAATATATAATAAATAATTTTTACTCAAGAACCAAATATCTCTGTTTATATATTACATCATCAGAGTACATCAATCACAACTCAACATCAACATCGATAACATACAAATGGATACACAACAACTCAACACGGCGGAATAGATATATATATATACACACAAGTACGGGAGTACGTATCGTCACTCAACTCGTCTCCTGAGCTCTACAGCATCATATCCTGTATCCTATAATACTCGGTCTGACCCGAGCATTACAGTTAAATAATACCCGAGTCAGTCTGGAATACCAGCGTGATAAAATCACACCCAATTGATTATTAAAGTTTCAAAAATCCTTCGAAAATAAAAGCATCTCGTAAGACCACGCCACAAATAAACATGTCGGGTTTCTACCTTACGATAGCTAAAACAATTTTTATAGAAATCCTCTGATATTATAATAGGGTCTATATACAAGTACTTATAAAATAGCCGAAATTGTTACATTCATTAAATTCCAGCTACTAGCCACAGAGTGGGTAATACAAACAAAAACCGTACAAGGCTCGTAGGGAGAATGGATTTCCAACTAATGACTAGGCACTGGGGTACCACCTGTCACAGTACGGGGACTAGATCACCGTACCGAGGAGTACGCCCGCTCCCCTGCAACACAAGGCCGGGACTACCCCTTACTGGATAATCCCGAGTGAGATCACCCCGCGGTTGGAATCAGCAACCGCCCACTAAGCCGAAATAAAAAGGGACATCTAGACTGGAATGACCTCACCCTGCTTGGGTGCTACCCACCTAGCCTTGCTGCATAACCCCTGATTTTCAGTCATTCCCATTTGATGAGGCTTGAGGCTAAGCGTTACCTTTTTAGAACATATCCCTTAGAATTCCCATCGTCCACCTGATGATGTTTTCGCAAGCATTCATCCATACAAGTCCGTCCCGGGTCCGAACGGAACCGAAGGCACTATTCCTACTACATCCATTTTGAAATATCCTCGGGATTAGTAGCGACTAGCCCTTGCACTTTACTGCTCCATCTTCGAATCCATAATCGTTTACACGAAACATACAAACCGGATCGAAGTGGTATTCGAGAAATAAATCTTGATCCCGGTCTCTTCGAAACGATCAACGCATTTGGCCAATATTGATAGTCGGTTATTTAACTATCAATTTATGTTCACAAACATCAATAAATAATTTCTCCCAAATTATTTATTTATCTCAAAAATAACTTCACAAGATATATTTTCACTTTTCAAGTTCCTTTGAAAATAGTTTTCAAAACTATCTACCTTTCTCAGAATAAATTCCAAGTATTTTTATTTCCACTGGCATCACCAAGCACAAAACTAGATTTTAAAATAATTTAAAACACTTATTTTAAAAATACATTTATCATTTAATTTAGAAAAATTACTGTAGTACTAAATTTTAAATAATACTTTAGAAATAATTAAATAAGGTTACCTTATAACTAAACATTAGATTTCTTCTTTAATCAAAATACCAAATCATTCTTTAAATAATTACTGTTATAATAGATTAAAAGGAAATACTTACTTTAGACTTAAATATTAGAAATAATAAATTTTACAAACCATACTTTTAAAACAGCTTCAAAATCCTTTATCTTATATTTAAAAATTTACTTTGAAAACGTACTTGGTTATCCAGGGAGACTTTCAAATCTCAATCATTCAAATCAATTTTCCAAATTGATTTCCAATTTATTCCATTTGAAATAAAGTTCTTTACTTATCAGTTCATTTCAAAATTCATTAATTATGGACTTTATTATTATTTTCAGTTTGATTTTTAAATCCTTTAGCTGAAATATACAAATTTCAGGTTATTCCTAATTTCTTCTTTATTCTTCTTAAATAATTTAAATCCTAAATTTCAAATAAATGTTTTATTCTTTTAAACAATAACCTTGAAGTTTAAGTTTCATTGACTTTCTGTTTATTTAAATTTTCCTTCCCATACTCAAGATATATTTATTAAAATTTTAAAGTCACTTTATTTCCTTTCCAGTTCATTTATAAATTTATTCAACTTTTCTATAATTATTTTACTTACAACTTCACTTCTTTTATTTTCATTCCCAAACTCAAATTATATATTAACAATCAAGCCATAGCATTCAATATTTCCACATAATTCATCACAGAATATCAAATATCCAGAACAAAGAATATTAAATAATTAAATAAAGTTGAGGGGTCCAGTTGGATCCCTCCAACCTGTTTTCCCTGCATCCACAGATGTTAGCACAGTATAAAAATTCAAATTTCAAATATATATCACACTACAGCACATAAATCAATTCAACCATTTCAAACAATTATTTAAATTTAAACATTTAAATTTAACTGAGTGAGATTAACTCACCTTTTTGCCCCTTAAATTTTGTAAATCCACTTCATTCTCGATTTGATTCCACGATTGACCTTGTATAAACAATTTATGGTTTATTAATATTTAAATTGATCGAATAATTAATTTCTATTTGTTTATTTATTTTAAACTAATAATGTGGATCTAATTTAACATATACATCTTCATTATTTTAAAATTTACTAATAAATGGAAATATATATATATATACATACTTTTGCAATTACATGTATACGTATAAAAATAATAATCCATAGATTTCAAAATCTGATTCAATATATAAACTTCTAGCATTTTTAACTCTTACTACCTGTCCAAACCTTAAATATTTTTAATATACTTATTTAAATTAAATTCAAAAATAAACCAGCTTATAGCACTTATTTTAGATATATATTTTATATATATATCCCCTTTTTTCTATAAACCTTATATTCAAATGTCTTAATAAAACTCGACCATACAGTTTATAAATTTAAGAAAAATTTCCTTTTTCTGTAGAGAACAGTCTATGCATTCAATTAAAATTAAGAACGAGCGAGAATCGATACCTCACCAATACGCGTAAATCCACCCTGCTAATCGAACACAGAGCCCTGCAACCAGCCTCGACAACCCAAAAGGCAGCTCGACCCAAAACCCTCTTCTTCTTCCTCCTTTCCCAAAGTCGAGCAATCTCCCTCCTTCTCTGCGATACCCACGAGCTCACGCTAATGTCGGCCGCGAGTCTTCCCACCCCAGCGACGACGAGCCCTACCAGTTCCCAATCATCGACCTGACCCACTTCAAGCGACGCTCGCCCAGGCCCAGTTGATGACTTCGACACGATTTGAATCGTGACCCACAAATCGCAATCTCAAACTCGCCGCTAGGAACCTCGCCCACCCCTTAGCCTACTTGCTTCGCCACTTGCGTCGTCGATAGAGGAAAAATGGTGCGGCCCTAAATCGAGATTCGTCAGGCATCGTGAGTGCGACGACTTCCTCCCTGCGGCAATCGTCTCTCTTCCCTCTTTCACTTTTTTATTATATTTTAGTGGATCTCGGTTTACTGGTTTGAGGATTAATGGCTTCAGCCATTATTGATTTAATTTTTTTGTTCATTCATATTTTTTTTTATTGCCGTGAGGATTAGTAGAAGGAAAAGTTATATCCTGTCGTTCATCAGCTTACGAACGAAGCCCCCCCTCCTTTTGTTTTTTTAAAAAAATCTGATCGAATGTGACTTTAGAAGATGGGGAGAAAAGAAAAATGGGTACGAAGGAGGCAAATAGACGGCAGGTTGAACATAATGTCGGATTAAAGAAAAGCGACTATATTGCATTTAAATTCAATTTGTCACAGTAAAACTTCTAGGCGTTTATATATCGTACGCTCACCCAACAACTCCAAATACCACGAAATTTGAAATCCGGTAATAACTCAATATTACGGATCCAATGGAACTAGTTTCGTCGAAATCCGAGGCTGTGCCTCGAAAGGCTATTTTTAAATTCAATTTAAAGGATATTAAATTTCAAAACTAAACAAACCATCCTTAAATTTGATTTCAACACTTCTAATTTCCCCAGTATTATCAATACAAATTTTATAAGCCTTCAAATTATTTTTAATAGGCTTAAAACTGAAGATTCAACAATTTACCCAATTCCTAATTATTAAGTTCTATTATTTAATTATCAAACAAATAGCGATATTTGTAATTCCAGTTAAAATTATTATATTGAATATTTAAAATCAATTAAATATCCTGATTTTAAATGCTAAAAAATTACGGGTCGCCACAAATAAGGAAGAGAGAAGGTGTAGAATGTGGTGGGTTTGCTTGTGCTTGTATGTGCACGTATACAACTAAAGGGAAGGAAGAAGGATTAGTTGCTAATTGAGGTAATTAGCATCTTTTGGTTAACTAATTATCTAAATAATCCCGATTCTTATATTGTCCATATCTTTTGCATACGAGGTTCATTTTGGATGCAATTTCTTAAGTTGCCCGCATGAGGGAAAGATCTAAGCTTTGACATTAGTTTGGACAAATTTTATGGAGATGAGTGATATTGTCTCTCACCATAACATGGTTGATTTTATAGTATTGATCGACGAACATGAATGATTTTTGGATTTAAAATATGATTTTCCTATAATTATACACCTGTTAGATTTTAATAAAAGAAAATAAAAGTATTTCAAAAATGAATTATATTAAATATCACACATTTTTCATCGACGTGCCACTGTTAAGGAATTATTAGATTTGGGTTATTTTTGATAAAATTTCCCCACTGGTTGATATGGACGTATTATACATGTTGTATGGATGCTATTTTAGATGTAAGTATGGTTGTCGATTGCACGATTGCTTGCTTGGCAGTTTGGACTGTTTTGGTTGAAAACGCCGATCAGCGGTGATCGGGTGTTAGGGGAATGTTTTTGTTGGGGTTTCGCACGTGTGAAAACCTAACGAACAAGATAAGTTGTAGAGTAGTGTTTGGATATGTGCAGATGGACCTAAGGTGGAAGACAAGGCTTTAGACTTTAGGATGGATGTAGAATGTTTACATTTGATTTGTACTTATTCGTTTTGGTAAAGTATAAGACCAAGATGGTTGGTACAGACTACTGTAAAGTGGTCAATGTCCATCACTATTATTGATTATCAATTTTTCCAATCTTTGGCTTGGACATTATGGAGATTTCATGGTGCGCAATTTGATGGTTTTTTCCATGTGACAGACTTAGAGTCTCGATGTTATTGCTCTACGACAAGCGATTTAAATAGGGAGGCGATGATGTGATGCTTCGACATGAGAGTTGGACTTTTGATATTGGCTCGTGTTGGGAGTAGGTTACGAGGTAAATACTTTTAGGACTCTGTAGATCATGTTAGAGTGTTGGCTCATTCACATAATGGGGATGGCGATGTACAACATGATGGAAAATCTTGTATCTTCCGCTTATGGCTCGTACGGGTAGCAAGCACCGAAAATTAGACACTTTGTATCTTCAGTTTATGGCTTGTGGGGGTAGCAGGTACCAAAGAGGCTGATTTTGGAAGTTATGGAGTGAAGGAACATGGTGGGTTCTGGATAGTGGAAATTGTATCGAGCTAGTAGGGCTCGAATGGATGTGTATGTGCTAAGGGATAGTTAATGACTCGTACTGTTTTCTATTGTATTCATAGCATGAGTATTGTATAGTGGGGACACCCATGTATTGGTAGCAAGGTTCCGTATACCCTGGACCTTTTGGGTAGTGTCCAGCTTCGGGCTACAAGACACGTATCCATTTTTGGGCTGCAAGATATGAGAGTACAATGGAGAATCGAGATTTCCAATAGTCCTTGGTAAAAAGGAAGCCATACGAATTATCATATGTTTAGAGCATAATGGGTGATAGTTAGTATTGTTTGATGGATGCTACGTTTCTTATGGTTGCTTCACTAGCCACCTATCACCCTAGGGATATCACACGAGGTAGGTATTGTGCATAGGGATATCTTGACACCCTGGACATGTTACTTAGTATGGAGTAGGTATTATGGATGGAGATACCAAGGCACCCCAACAGCTGATTGAGTATGGAGTACCCTTTTATGATGTTGTAGAGTACTATATTATCGATGTTATGAAATGACTCTTTGTTGCAGGGACATGTCAAGTATAATTCATATACCCTCTATTTCGTATACTATATCGACTTTTATAGTATTTTAAGATTGTTTATTGCTCACACCATACTATTGTCTGACCCAAGGTTTTATGTTTTGCTACGTATTATCTTGAGTACTCTTAAATGACTAGATTAGAGAGCATGTGTGTAACAACCCGAATTCCAATGGGTCCCGAATTTTTGTAAAATGCTAAAATCCAAGCCCACTGAAGCCTGAATTGGGTATCTGGTATTCTACAAATAGGTAAAGATAAATATATCAGAGCTAAATAAATATATCAGAGAGGAGATGACTAAAATATAATAGTAAGTAAATACTCACCAATATAATAACACTTTCTAAAAAAGTGTCTCAAAGCTGTAAAATCTCTACCATCTATCTAACCTGTAGAATGCTATGGGGAGGGGGTCAGAACTAAAGTTTTGGTGAATGGACAAATTATACACTTCTAGGCTTACTTCTACATATACCGTTTTATTTCCATTTTCTGTTATATTAGGTTTATTGGGTTTATACTACTCTTGCCTCCGTGCGTGAATCGTACCCATCTACTCCCTAGTAGATTAAAACCTAATAACTAATATACATACATAAATACATACATACATACATACATACATACATACATACATACATATATATATATATATGTGGCTGCATACCCAATGACCGCATCGATCCTAGGTATTACCCATAGTACCTTTCATATCCTCCTCGAAAAGGACTCCATCGTCTTGCTCCGAGAGCGTTCTATGACTACTTCTGTAAAGGATAGCTTTGTGAGGCCTACAATATAAATGTTCCGTCGTCTACTATGATAGCGTAAAAATGCGTCCGCACTAGCCTATGCTAATGCTCGGACATCCACAGTGTACCACCTAGTGCGTACCTTGAGGACTAGACGTAATCGTTCTGTCTACTCCTTGAATCCCGCTTAACAAGGTCTACCTTATATGGAACTCAGTCGGAGATTTTCTATATTTGTAAAGGACTGCTTCGTTAGGCCTACAGATATTCTACTTGGTCCGTCTCTTTTCTCATCGTGGCTATGGCCCTACGCAGCTACCTCTCAACTAATCGAAAGACCTCTAAAAAGCTAAGTGGATGTGCCATACTGCAAACAATCTAAACATCCAATTGGCTATGCCCCTCGTCCAATGTGTTGATAGTGAATATATCATTGACCTCTTGGTTTAACTCTAGTCTTTGCTGAACTTGCATCTTGGTTTGAAGATAGTCTGATATCTGCATGCGACAATCCTTTTGGGTCTAACCCACTAAAACCTACTCGCAAGTTAAAGTACGGTATCATACGAATATCCTACTCTAAACATCAACCCGTTTTGACTACCTGTAATGATCCTGCCATGCAAAAGCAGTCAAGGCATACTCTTTTGATGGAACACCTACAGACCTGCCTCCGGGGTGCTGCTTCGCTATGCCTACCCCAGAGGGCCATCCTAGAGTACCCTCATGTTCCGTTGAAGTATCATACTTCCTTCTAACCCAAATTAACTAAGTTGGACGTGCTTATAGGCTCTTCATCATTTGGGTTGCTCCAAATGCATCTTACTCTTTTATTAGACCCAAAGTCTAATCTTTTGTTTTGCGTTTTGTTTACTTTTCTTATTCTGTTGGCTACTTATTTACCCTAATTAGCAAAGGCTTGTCTTAGCCTCACCTTACTATTGTGAGACCATCAGCTCCTAACTGAATGGGAATGCTGTTGGCATGGGCCAATTATATTATTTTGCTTATTAACTTAATCCAAGATCTAAGTTTATTAAAATAAGCATCTTCTGTTATTTCTGCTCTATTTGCTTATTAACTTAATCTAAGTCTTAAAATAAACCTTTTCTATTTTTTTCTTAATTATAACCTATGCTATAATTTTACTTGCAATTGTCACCACTATATTCTTTTATAATCTATATATTATAAATATAATTACAAGTGTCTTTTGTCTATTCTAGTCTGTCTTCTTTTATTATGATATTGAATTCTCTTTAATTCTCTTATATTATATAACAATCTTTGCTTGGGACTACATTCTACTATCATAAATTTATTTATAATAATAATTGTTTTTCTTTTATTCTACTATCTACGCAGTAAATTAAGATCTAGGTACATTTCTGTTTATTGTTTCTTGTCTAATAATTTACTTGATTTCTTCTTTAATTTCGATAACTCTACACTTTAACTTCTTTTATTCTAGGAAGTGGTTTTATTCTATTTGGTTGGTTAAAGACTCTATGCTAAATATCCATTTCCATATTTTACTACTAGATAATGCTATAAACAATAGTCCGTAACTGTAAGATATTTCTTTGATTATTTCTTTACTTTTTGGATGGTGTAAAATACAATAGTTTCTCTATTTTACACTGATTCTCTTTTTCTTTTTTTCATTCTTGCAATTATGTTTATCGTTATCTTTTAAATATTAAACTACAGAAATGTATTCTCTTTTCTAAGCCGACCAATTAATATATCACCCACTTCAAATCAGGTTATCAATTTTATTTTAATTTATTACGCCCGTTTAAGCATAATTACTGTAAATCTTTTTCTTCTAGGCTTAAGCATTTTTCTATAATTGTTAAGTCTAATTTTATTCATATTTAATTGGATTCCTTTCTTTCTTTTCCATATAAATAATTAAATATAAGTTCTCATGTAAATTTACAATCTCGGCATAATAAATTAACAGAACTAATTACCGAAATAAATGCTGAATCAAATAATTAACAGGAATCTAACGATAATTTATCATAATTGTAAAAGGTATATAATTTAAATCCACTCATATGTCGTTCTTAGCTTTGCTTGTGCTTAACTTAGTTCCATAGGCTTCCTGGATCCCCTTCTTAGGTGTATAATATTTTGATTGAGAAGATCCCCTCCCTAGAAATATTTTCTTCTTTTAGGGCCCATCCTCGGGCAATGAACCCAAAGAAATATTTTCGATTTAGGGTTCAGCCTCAAGCGATGAACCCATTGGGAGAAATCTGATTGTGAGAAAATATTTATGCCTAGGGTTCTATTTATAGTGGAGTTTAGGGATCTCAGACCGTCGAATTCTTGGATTGAATTTGAAGCCACCATGTGATGTCCCGGAAATTTGGGCAATATTTATTTAGTAATTTCCATTAATAATTATTTTAAAATGTGAAATATTGATTTAATAATCTAATTCAAGCAGAAATTATCTTTTGAAAAGTAATAATTATTTAGTTTGACAAATGTTATCTTTTCAAAATTTATAATAATGATAATGATAATTTAATTTGGGAATTTTATTCTGTTCAAAGTTAAAAATATTTAAATGATAAAATTTATCTTTCTAAGGTAATTTAAAGAATATTTTATTGATAATGTATATATGTGTGTACATTGTAAATAGGGGGTTTGATTTAAATTTAAATTTAAATTTAATAAGAATATTTTCAAAATTATTATATATGTATAACTTGTGAATTGGAAAATTTGATTGAAAATTAATATAGAAACTTTTTAAAAGTTTGTTTAAAAATTTATCTTATATTTTCAAAAGAAAATAAAGTAAAATATTTATTCTCTTTAAAAATATAATAGTTTAAATTGTATTTTATAATAAAAGTTTATTTTGTTTCCTTTTAAAAATTGTTTTTTAAAATAGACTTAGTTTATTTACATTAGAGTATAATATTTTAGTTTTAAATTTTGAAATAAAATTTAATTCAATATTCTTTTCTTTTTAAAAATTTCTCTCTTGAAAAATTAGCTTTAAAAATATTATTTTAGAAAGTTACAAATAAACATTAAAATATGTAATTGTGTAAAGGAAATTTACATGTAAACATTTAAAGGCTAAATGTAAATAAACATTTAAAACATGATAACATAAATTAGAAATGGATTTTAAAACATTTATAAAATTTAGAAATTTATTTTAATAATGAATTATAACATGTGTAGACATTTAACTTTTAAAGAAGACACTTGTAAATTAATCTACACCATAATGTAACAAGTGGCAATGGTTTTATATATTTTGGAACCTTTTTATTTAAAATATATTAAGTAGAAACTTAACAATTCATTATTGTTCAAACATTCTCCTCTAAAAGAAATCTGAAATCAGATTTTAGAAGAAAATTCAAAACCAAATACAATATAAAAATCCGCAAAAACAATCTGTTCAATTTGCAAATTTGTAATCTATATGAAGATCAACTCCAAATCTAAGCAAATGAAAATGGAGTTTAGCTGTAAATGATCAAAATCAACTAACAAATCACCAAGCAAATGCAAAACCCCAAATTCAACTAACGATCAACAAGTTCTACAGGAAATTCAAAATCAGTTCTAGGAAAATGAATATGCTTCTTCAATTATTGGTGAGTAAACTTCTATTTTTAAAAACAGTTCTTTCTTTAAAATCAATGCTAAAGCAAATTTCCAGTACTCAAGTTTTAAGTTCAAACTGTTTTTTTTTTAAATCAAACAGCTATGAATTAAACTGCTCTGCCTTCATTTTTTTAAGGTGAACAACTTCACAATTTTAAAAAGGCTTAATTATATCTGTTGCATGTGGATTGATAGAAATAAGCATGTTTGTATGATTGTATTGTGATGATATTCTGTATGTGTGTATATATAAATATACATATGTGTGTTGCTAGGTATCTGAATACCTGTTCTTGTTTTTTTTTAAACCAATATTTTAATAGAAATCCTTTATCACTTGATTTGATCTCTGTTAGGATTTGATATGTAAACAAAAATTGTTTGTTTAGTATGGATCTAAGTTTATAAATTATAACTAAGTTAAATTAAGAACTGTTTGTCTCTATAAACTGTAAGAACAGTTATTATTGGAAATAAGCCAAATATCAAACTTCTTAAATTATTAAAACAGGTTTATAACTTGAATGCATGTATGAAATCATGATTTTTAAAACAAAAATCACATTTTTTAGTTAACTATTGTGTGAGCATTACTGGGTTGAATAGATATTGGATTTTGGGATTTATCTGATTATCTAGTGGTTTTGGAATGGTGTAGTTCTTCCTGGAGGTGGAGGAATGATTGGTGAGTGGGGGAAAAATGTCAGGTGGATGGTCAGAGTTTGGTGGCGACAGTGGTTGTCTATTCCAGTTTCTAAACCAAGTTTTCTGGTAGTCGAATTGTTGATGCTTCTCTTTATCTCTGGTGCACTGAGTGTTGCAAGGCTTTGGGAATTGGAAGAGGAGATGTAGGCGTAGGGATTGCCAGAGTCGCAGTGATTCTGATGGTCGGAAATGGGTTGTTGCGGTATTAACAGGTTAGGGAATGTTTGCAGTGTCGAGTTTCCAGGTTGCTTGGATTACTCGATTTTGATTTCGAGTTTCTATGGGTAACCTGGTGGTCGTGATCATGTATGGAGATGGTCGGCGACGTGATGAAGAGGGTTATGGTAGCTGGTGGTTGCTTGAGCGTCGGTGCATATGAACCATGCATATGCACCGTGCATATTTTGTTCTGATGAACTATTTTGTGTTTTTGCAGAGAGTTGTGACTCGAGTTTTACTCGAGTAGATAGAGTATTTTACTCAACACAATTAAGGGGTTGACTCAAAGCACTTGTGAGTGGTCTCGGGTATGTTGATTCCAGGTTATAAAACCTGACAGTGTTCTGTTCTTTTTAAATTTGAATGAAATTAAAAATTTTAGAGCAGGATTTAAACAGGGTTTTTAATGCAAAGTTTAAATTTGAATTCAAAGGAACTTTTGAATCCTAAGTTTTAAAATGAAAATTTTTAAATTTAAAGCAAGATTTAATCAAGTTTAAAATCAAGTTTAAATATGAGTTCAAGTCTACTATGAACCCAGATTTTGAATTTAAAACAGTTTTGTAAATATAAATGTTGAACAAGTTTAAATGTTTTAAAGTAGAATTTAAAAATGAATTTGCTTTCAATTAAATGTTTAAACTTGATTAAATTCTTTATAAAGGTTTCTGTTAATATTTTAATAAAAGTTATGAAGTGTTTAACTTAAATTGGAAGTTAAAATATTCAATTCATTTTTAAGCTTGATTTCTTTTAATAAAATTAAGTAATTTAGTTTTTAAACTTTTTCTTATATAAGTAATGGTTGTTCTTTACTTTTATTCTAAGGTTTATAAATTTATATAAATTTGGTTAAATGTTTAAATGGTTAAACATTTGAAATCTTAAAATTCAAAATGGAATTTGTATTTAATTTAGAAATGTATTGTTTTAAATACATTTGAATGTTAATGAAGTTATTAATAAAGTAAATGAATTATTTTAGAAACAATTAAGATAATAAAAAGAATTTACTTTATAAGAGAATTAAGGAATGTCTTATTTATTTGATTTTAATTAATGTTTTAGATTAATTTATAATTAGAGATGTTTAATAATGATTAATCTAAGATAAATTTCTTAAGGAAGTAATTATAGAAATGTTATTACTTAATAAGGATTATTAGGTAATTAATTAATGTGATTAATTTTGATAATTAATTAGATTAATTAATTGAAGATAATCAATTGTAAATTGTTAAGCATAATTACTTGATAAAAGTAATTAAGGGATTAATTACTTATTGTAATTAATTATGATACTGTGATTTGTTTAAGTTAATTAATTTAGTTTAATTAATTTAAGATAATCATTTGATGATTTAATAAGAGTAATTACTTAATGTAATTAATGGAGCATAATTACTTAGGGAAGTAATAAATGATAATTACTGGAATGTAATTAGTGAAAGATGATTTATAATGAAGTAATTTGGATAATTACTTTTGTAATTAATCAAGGGATTAATTAATGAAGAAAATTAATTATGGGACAATTAATTTGTTAATGAGTAACTAATGGTAGTTAATTAATGGATTGATATTAATCAAGGGTGATTAATAATTGTATTTTAAATTTCAGATTAATTACTAAATGTAATTAATTTAAATAAAGTAATTAATTTAAATATAAATTAGAGACCATTAATTAATATAATTAATGATGTAATTAAGAATCGTTTAATTAAGGAATAATTAATAATAAAGTGATTAATTAATGTAATTAACTAAGGATAAATGTAATTAATTATAGTTAATTAATAAATGAAGTAATTAAAGGTTAATTACTAATGATTAATGTTAATTAATTTGTGAAATTAATTAAAGACTAATTACTTATTGTAATTAGAGTATGATTAATCAAAGGTGTTTAATCAAGATGAATACTTAGAGAATGATTAATTAACTAGGTTAATTAATTAATGGATATATAAGCAGGATTTATAGATGTAGTAATTAATTTAATTTATTTCAAATTAATTAGAAATAGAAGTAATTAATTTAATTCATTTTAAATTAATTATAGATGGTGGTTAATAAATCATTGCTTATGGATGATATTGATATCTCATTGAATGGTTGTGATCTCAGTAATGAGATGAGTAATATCTATATGATATGGATGCTTAGTTAAAGTATGATAATATGGATTATCTGTTTGTGATGATTATCTGTTTATGATGAAATGTGATTATCTATTGTGATATGTGAATTATCTATCTGTGTGTATATAGATAATGATGAATTGAATTAATTGTTCAAACTAAAATCACTTGGACATTAAGATGGCGTTTGGATTTCGATGAGACCGGGATCGGGTTTCCAAATTTGAAATTCTAAAAACCACATCGATCCAAATTAAACGTTAGGTCGTGAATCTCAAGTGAAGAGTGAAGACTCGAGGTGTAAGGACTATTCGCGTTAATACTTTGAGGGTGATTCCAATACGAGTTTAACGGGGGTAGTACTTTCAGGTTTGAGATAAAGATTCAGAGTGCAAGGGCTGTTGTCGTTAACTCTGAGGGTGATTCCAAAACGAGTGTAGCGAAATAGTGCCTTCAGTTTCATTCGAACCCGAAACGAACTTATATGGATTGAGTGCTTTCAGAACATCGTCAGGTGGACGATGAGCATTCTAAGATTGATGTGTCCTATAAAGGTAATCGTAGCCTCAAGCCTCATCAACCGGGAATGGCTAAAATAGGGGAGGTGCAGCAAGGCTAAGTGGGTCATGCCCAAGTAGGACGAGATTTACCCATGTCTAGAGGCCCTTTTTATTTCGGCCATGTGGGCAGTTGGCGACGGCCATCTACGGGGTTGTCTTGTTCGAGACTATCCAGTAAGCGATGGTTTCGGCTTTGTGTTGCAGAGGATTGGGATTGATCCTCGGTACGGTGATCTAGGCCATGTACTGTGATGGGCGGTACCCCGGTATCCCTTTCATTGTATGGAATCCAAAATCCAATAAGTGCCTGTACGGTTTTGATTGTTCCCAACTATGTTGGAACGTGAGATGTAAGCATTCCAGCTATTTCTGTATTTTATTTTGAAAACCCTAGACACTATCATAATATCACTTGATTTCCTATCAAATGTTTTGGTTAGCGTAAGGTAAAAACTTTTCCATGTTTATTTGTGGGAAGTCTTACGTGATACCTTTTGTTTTCAAAGGATTTTCAAAGTTAAGCAATTTTAAACCCGTTTATTCACACCAGACCATGTCTGACCCGAGTGTTTATTTTCTGTTTTAATAAACTCTTGGGTACTCATATTATGTATGAGTAGTCAAGTGATTCAGGATTGCTTTGATGAGTTCTAGAGGAGAAATGGAGCAGGAGGCTTCAGCGTGTAGATATGTATTGTGGTTCCGCTGTGTTTGAGTTGTATCTGTTTTCTGTGATGTACTTGAATTGTAATAACTAGACAGGTGTTTATAACTGTCTAGTTTGTGTTGTATTAGCTGTATAACTCTGATGTATATGATACTATGTAATATTTTATGTGATATAATATAATTTATTCGTTCCACTGTGAGATTCTGATGTTGTTTGTTTCTTTCTTTCCTATCTTTTCTCTTTTCTATCACTTCTTTCTTCTTAATAATGTGTCTTTCTATGGAATGAAGGGCGGGTCGTTACACACCACGTCACATGGTCATTTGAAGCCATCCGATCAACCAACATATGGCTCAAACTGAATAAAAATCAATTTTTATTTCGTTTGGCACGTACCTGGATGAGAGTGCATCCAGATAATAATGCAGGTCGACTATGGGGTCGACCTGTTCTCTCTTTGGGTCGACCTAGCGATCGACCTAGGGTTCTGTGGGTCGACCCATATATACTTTTTTTCTTCTATTTTCTTGATTTTGTTTCTTTCGTAATTTCTCTACATCAACTCGGATTTTGACAACTTATATATGAAAATTGATAAGAAAATTTCCACGAACACAATGGTATAAGTTTCGAGGCCATATCCTGACAATTACAAAAATGTTTATTTTCACTACTCATTGTTATTTGATTATTTAATTATATAAAAATGTGGGGTGTTACAAGTTGTGGATAGAATTTAGAGCACTACAGAAGGACTAGCAGGAGGTGACATTTATTCATACTTATATTTGAGTTTGTTATTATATATTCCACTGTGTGACACTGTGGAGCCTTAATAGTGTTTGACTTATAATTATTAGAAATAGTTTATCTTTTGAGTTTATTTCCAAGTTGTATAAACTCTATTACTGTGTTGTATAACTTTATGGATCTTATACTCTGATGATTAGTTCACATTTAGTATTAGAGCATAGGTTGTTTGATTAACCTAAGTTGATCGCGAGATCTAGTAGAGATAAGGTAGGACCTATTGCCTTAAACTGGATCTAGAGTGTATATGTATAGAGAGAGTTCGTATTTGTTATATATTTTGGTTTTCAAAACTATATAGTATATATAAGAGGTGTTGCACACACGAGCACTATTTGATGTAGTTTTCTTTGTGAGAGACTATTCATCCTTATTATAGAGTAGGAATGATTTGGCATGTGAGAAATACTGCTATTGACTCTATCTTTAGAGTTGATGATTGGGGAGGATTGTAATCACTAACCCTGGTTGATAGGATATGTTCGCAGAGACGGTGCAAATCATTTCCTAGAATGCCCAATTTATTCTGGATGGTTATAGACCTAAGGTGCTCAAGTGCAAATGGCTAGATCAACTTTGTCGAGCAATATAAAGATTACGGGAGTCTAGGAGACAGACCATTCTTTGAAATGGAGTCGGATATTGAGAGGCAAGATTGGATGGTTACTTGTAAGAGGATCTTTGATGACTTGGAGTTAGATGACGCAACGAGATAGAAGTTGACCTCTAGATAACTCCGGGGATGAACAATGAACTAATGAAGTGCCTTTATAGGTTCGATTCCCAACGATCGCTTTACTTGGGATTATTTCACAGTTCGCTTCAAAGAAGATTTATCTCGACTTTTCCAAAGTCAGGGTTGGTTAAAGAGTTCATCGATTTAGAGTTGGGTGATGTGTCTATGTCGGAGTATGTAACTAAATTTGATATGCTATTGAAGTATGGTCTATTTTCCATTGGTACCCTACACAGAAAGAATGGAAATTTAACATTGTATTGAGTGATCATCTTGGAAAGAGATTGGTTAGTCATATTGATGAGGGTTTTAAGAAGATAATCAAGAAGGCTTTATGACGTGAGGGGCTGTACCCAGTGTAGAAGGTTATCCCAAACCAACCGAGTAGGGATAAAAAATGGAATCATATGAATTGATTGCCATTTCGATTTCGTCGAGTGCTCCATCAATGAAAGAGAAGTGAAATAGCATTACCATTTGAGATATGCTTTCCACTTATAGTGCTTCCATACGTGTTTTATTTGACGTTGAGGTTTCGTATTCCTTTATATCCAGATTGATGGAGATATTGGGATTGAGACTCAAGATGGTTAATCGACATTTGATTGAGACAGACCTAGATAGGGGTTCAGCCAGCCTATACATGGCTTATCGAGACCTTATCTTATTGATTCATGGATGTTTGTTTGTTTAATAATGATTGTTTTGTTTTTAGCTGAGTTCGATATTATGGTTTGGAAATTGACTGGTTGAAGGGGGTACGAAATAGTGGTGGACTTTGAGAGGCCATTGGTAACGATTGAAGTTGCGGTGGAGCGAACAGTAGTGATTGGCTACCTGTAGAGGATGGGGTTATAGTTCATATGATGAGTTTTCATCTATGCCTATAGCTAGAGCGTCTGGGCATATTCAATGAGGTGACCAGATTACAACTATATAGGGATAAAGTTCTGTATCGGTCTGGTTAGAGGTGCTAGACCATTAGTTATGCCTTTAAGGCATATGATGTGCAAAGAGAAGAGGAGTTAAAGGTGCAAACAAATGACCTATTGAGGTGATAATTCATTCATTGGAGCATATTTAAGTAGGATGCAAGTATAGTGTTCGCCACTAGGGCGGATCGCCCTTTGAGGTTGTTTGTTGGTTTTTGTGAGCTGAATGAGACGACGTACAATTTTCTACTCCCATTTATTGATAGCTTGTTCGATCAGCTCTATAATCCAAGGGTGTTCTCTAGTTGGACCTTGCAATGGTTTCACCAACTTAGATTATAGCATTTCGTACGCCACTTTGATTTTTGATTTGTTGGTTATGCTATTCGAGCTGACCAATTTGTCGGCATTCCTTGTTGATCTCATGGACCGTGTTTTGAGAGAATGAGTTGTGCTTATTCTCATTGATGACACTTTGTCTACTCATGGACGAAAGAAGAGCACAAGGCATGACTGATTATTGTATTATAATTGTTAAGAGACATCGATGGCTAATAAAAATTTGGAGGTATCACTTCTAGAGTAGGAAAAGGATATCCTTGGGTCACATTGTTTCAAAGTAAGACATCGATGTAGATCCTATAGTTACGGCAGTCCAAAATTTGAATAGACCCAAGGTAGCAGCACCGTTACCCAATTTGATGGGAGAGGATGAAACTTTTGTTTGAGATGCGAAAAGCAGACATGCGTTAGTGAGTCTAACCAAGTGGTTGACATGTGCATTGATGTTACTCATTCCAAGCAAGAATGAGGAGATGATAGTACACACATGCCTGTGGTACTTACCTGGGTGCAATATTAATATTGAAAGGTAAGGTTGCCATATGTTAATTGACAACTAAAACTGCATGAGAAGAAGTATCCGACTCTTGATTTGGAGTTAGAGGCGATTGAGTTTTCTTTGGGGATTTGGAGGCACAATTTATTAGGAGAGGGGTTAGAGCTGTTCAGTGATACCACATCATTGGAGTATCTCTTCTCCGAGAGGGGTCTCAACCTTCATCAGTAGTGATTGTTGAAATTCTTAGTCTTCTACGGATTTAACATTTCCTATACGTACATAAGGGAAAGTAGTTGTTGGTACTTCGAGTGCAAAACATACTGGTTTGTGAGCAATTTTCCTAGAGTGAGCATTACTCGAGTATATCCCTGGTTATGACTTTAGAACTCAATGACCTATGGCCAAAGCTGATAGCTAGTTTGACCATCAGACCTACTTTGATTTAGCGAATTGTTACTAGTCAGAGGCATTAGGCTAGATAGTGGAGGTCATCGCTAAATTAGAAGAACGAGTAGCGTATGTAGAGGTGATACATTGCGGACCTGATCGAGATTGTTGGTTTCGTAGGGATGGGAGATTGTTTGTTCTTGAGTAGTGGGACTATATATTTATGGACCACATAGATGGATTGCCGAGGATTAAGGATGGTATGGTAGCATTTGAGTCATAGTTGATTGGTTGACGAAGAATGCTAGATTTGTATTCCTTAAGTCAGGTGGAATGACATTCGAGTTTGTTGAGTTATATGTGGGACGGATAGTGTGATTCTATTCTGTGCCAAAAGCATTGTAAGTGACCGATACCTGTCGTTTGATAATGGATTTTGGAAGAACTTACAAGAGGAGTTAGGATATAGGGCATTGAATCGATTATATTATATGAGATGGAATTAGACACTTCGAAACCTCGTAGACCTATTCATACCGATTGACTTGATACGAAATAGGTTACGAGGAGGGAACTGGAGTAGTAAAGGTTCAGTGAACTGAAAGCAAAGGTGATATAGGATATAGGAGACTGAGAAGAGCATGGGGACCACTTATCTGGAGCTCTTCACTTGGTGGGATTTCATGTATCATCTGCTTTCATATTGGATATCATATTCGATGTTTTATACTAGATAGTTTAGTATTCTGGATGCTAGGATAGGCACGGATGTTATTTTTTGATGATAGATCTTATGTATGTGTGTTTGATGTTGGATTGTTGGCATTTGATATGGTAGCTTATGATTATGTGATTGTTAGGCAATAACAGTTGGATATAGCATATTTATTTAAGACGATTGCCATATACGATTTAATATGTTAAATATATGATGTATATATATCTTTGTTGTATTGGGATTTTTGCCGAACCCTGCCGGCAAAGGAGGTGCAGCTGAATTTTTCTAAAATCGAAGAGGCTTTGATGGCCAATAGGTTAGGAGACGTTCGCCTTACTTTGTAATTTCGAGGACGAAATCCTTTTAAGGAGGGGAGAATGTAACGACCTGTATTTTTAACAATTATATATTTAAATAATTGATTTAAATATTTAATCATTAAGTAAATAAATATTCAAAAATATGATTTCTCGCATACGGTCGAATCCGGACTCGTGACCACTTCCGTGGAGGCCAGTTTGACATTGCAAATTAATATAAGTATAAGGATCGCTCTATTTGGAGATTGGACGATCCGATGGCCGAAACAATCTTAAAATGCACAAAATTAGCATCTTGGCGTGCAATCTCAGATGGCGACGAAACTAATACCATTGGATCCGAAAAATTAAGGTGATGTATGCAAACAAGTTTTGTTGCGATCGGAAGCATTGTATGGTCGTGCAAGCTCGAAACGTTCAACCATTTATTTCAGAAAAATAAATAAAAGGAACATAATATTATTACAAATATCCCCAAAATAGATCCCTCTCTCTCTTATTTGATTTCATTCAACTGTTCCATTCCAAATAACAAATATTCATGGCCTCCTCTCAAATCTCATTCAAAAATTAAAATCGTGAGATCCGCTTTACTAAAAATCATGAAACTATATCCGATGGGTTCATATCAATGAGAGCTACGAGATGGCCATGGATCGACGGTGATTGCCGACGTCGACCTCATCCATGGTCGATCTGGGATTTTAGATGGCCGGAGCTACGGCAGACAATAGGAGAAATCGATATTGTCATTGGATTTCTCTCTGCTAACAACACCTTCCTACCAAAACTCATCGAACTGAATGTACCCTTGCAAAACGCATTTTTTGCTTGGTGGAGCTCATGGCATCAGATCGCATCTTTAAAATGTTGACCGAGCTTGTCCATTTTGATTCCAGGGCAAAGAGGACGCGTAGTGGTGTGCGTAGGTGAAATATGTTCATCGATTCGTCGAGAAATGAGAGAGATAAAGAAGACAGAAGGTTTGGAATGTGGTGGGTTTGCTTGTGCCTGTACATGCAAATGTACAAGTAAAGGATTGCTTGTGCCTGTACATGCACATGTACAAGTAAAGGAGAGAAATAATTATTGGTTGTTAATTGAGGTAACTAGGACTTTAATTGGTTAATTAATTATTTAAATAATCTCGATTCTTATGTTGGCCATATCTTTTCCATACGAGATTCGTTTTGGGTTCATTTTCTTACGCTGCCCTCGTGATGCAGAGGCTTATGCTTGACATTGGTTTGGATAGATTCTATAGAGGTGAGTGATATTGTCTCTCACTATACTACGATTGATTGAATAGTATTAGATCGACATTTTGGAATGATTTTTGGTTTTAAAATGCGATTTTCCTATACTTCTATACCTACTAGATTTTTATAAAATAAAATAAAATTATTATAAAATGATTTATATCGAATATCACATATTTTCCATTGATGTGCCATTTTTAATGAATTATTGGATTTGGACTACTTTTGATATGATTTCTCCATTGGTTGATATGGATGTATTATACATGTTGTATGGATGTTATTATGGATGTATGTTCGCATGATTGCTTATTTCGCTATTTGGCTTGTTTGGTTGTTTTGGTTGAAAATGCCGATAAGCAATGATCGGGTGTTAGAGGAATATCTTGTACGCTAGGGTTTCGCACATGCAAAAACCAAATGTATGCGATAAATTATAGAATAGTGTTAGGATATGTGCCAACGGATCTGATATGGAAGACGAGGCTTCGGACTTCAAGATGGACACCAAACTTTTCTGTTTGGTTTGTACTTATCTGTTTTGGTTAAGTATAAGGCCAAGTGGTTGGTGTTAACTACTTTAGAGTGGTCTATGTCCATTACTATTGTTGATCGGTGATTTGGCCGATCTTTGGCTTGGACATTATAGAGATTTGATGGTGCGTAATTTGATGGTTTGTTCGTGCGACTTACTTAGAGTCTTGATGTTGTTCCTCTACGACAAGCGATTTAGACGGTGTGGTTATGATGTGATTGTTCAACGTGAGAGTTGGTACTTTAGATATTGGATCGTGTTGGGAGTAGGTTCCAAGGTAGATAGTTTTAGGACTCTGTAGATCATGCTGGAGTTGTTGGCTCATTTGCACCATGGGAGATGGGGATGTACAACACAATGGAAAGTCTTGTATCTTCGGTTTGTGGCTCGTGGGGGTACCAAGTACCGAAGAGGCTCATTTTGGGAGTCGTGGATTGGAGGAACATAGTTGCGAGTTCCAGATAGTGGAAATTGTATTGAGCTAGTAGGGCTTGGATGGATGTGTATGTGCTAAGGGATGATGATTCAGAGCATTTTCTGTTGTACTCGAAGCAAAGGTATTGTACAGTGGTGATGCCCATGGATTGGTAGCAAGGATCTGTATTCCCTGGACCCTTTAGGTCCATTGTACAACTTTGGGCTATGAGACACATATCCAACTTTGGGCTATGAGACACATTGTTGCTTCATTAGCCATCTGTCACCTAGGGATGTCATATAAGGTAGGTATTATGCATAGGAATATCTAGACACCTTAGACAATTTACTTAGTATGGAGTAGGTATTGTGGATGGAGAAACCTAGAAACCTCGATAGTTGGCTAAGTATGGAGTACCCTTTTATGATGTTATAGAGTAGCATATTATCGGTGTTATGTGCTGACTCTTTGGTTGCAGGGACGGGCCAGGTATGATTCGTATTCCCTCTATTCTATATACTATATCGACTTTATAATATTTTGAGATTGTTTATTGCTCAAACTAGACTGTTGTGTAACCGAGGATTTATGCTTTGCTTCTTATTATCGCAGGTACTCTTAAATGAATAGATTAAAGAGCAGATATGGATAGCACATGGAGTTTTTTAGATGGACTAGCAGAAGACATTGTGGAGCCTTGACGGTGTTTGATTTATTATTATTAAAGACAATATCAGTTGAGTTTTTTTTCCATTTGTATAAACTCTATTACTATGTTGTATAACTCGATGGATCTTACAATCTGATGACTAGTTCACACAGTTATTACTATCTTGACTGTTTTATATCTATGTTGGCTACTATATTTTATCTGATGCAATGTGAGATATACGATAGGTTATGTGATTATTTGATGTTTCCTTTTTCTTCTTTTCTGTTCTCTTCTCATCTATACCCTCTTCTTTACTTCTTTTCTTTCCTTTGATAGCCTTTCTGCATCGTAGAAATAAGACAGTTGTTACATTTAGTATTAGAGCATAGGAAGTTGATACTGCGATCCAAGAGAGATAGGGTAGGAGTTATTGCCTTATACTGGATCTAGAGTGTATATGTGTATAGGATAGTTTGTATTTGTTATATGTTTTATTTTTTAAAACTATATAGTAGTATATATAGTATATAAGTTGTTTTGCACACACGAGCACTATTTGATGCAGTTTTCTTTGTGGGAGACTAATCATCCTAATTTTGAAGTAGCAATGATCTAGCATTTGATAAATAATTTAATTCACGTTACCTTATAGAGAATATATATAAGTAATAGATAATTTTATTCAATTTAATGTATTATTTGAAAATAATTTATTAATTTGATTCAGTTTATTCAACCAAAAACCTATATTAAATAAACTTCGAACAAATAAGAATTTATTTTCAAAATAATAATTATCAAAATTGAATTCAATTATTTTATTTAATCAAAATTAAACTTATTTAATTTATACAACGTAGAAAGTAGGGATGTTACAGAGCCCACTGGCCAAATTTGCCTCCTCGCAATTTCTTATAGGGACATAAAAAAGAACTTATACCCTGACTTTCCTCGTATTGTACAATTTTCTATCAAACTCAACTACACAATCCTTTATGTGTCACTTCCTCCAATTCTCTTCTCGTATGCTACAATTTAAATAGATTCAATTCACGACTATTTATTTTTCAGATATGATAAATATACCGTGAAAATTGTCTATGTAGGATTTTCGAAAAATTTCGATAGAGTCTCCTTTATACGGGTAGCATTCCAATAAATAAAAATAAAATATAATTACATGACATACATCTTCGAAGAGGCATCCTAACATAGGGCATCCAGAAATACAGGGAAACAAGATAATATCATAATATATATCAATATACCTTAAGAATGTACCTTTTTAATTAGGATTTAAGCAAGCAATGTAACGACCCGTAGATTTATCACTTTGAAAAATGATATTTAATTGTGAAATATTTAAATACAAGGTTTTACAACACCAACTATAAAGATTTAAACCCTAAAATTATGATAAGAAACTTGTTTGAAAATATAATTATGGAATATAGTTTTATAAATAAAGTGCATGCTTTGTACACAAATTTTCATGATAAATTTATTTTCAATAGAAATGATATTTTCTCAGTATTTGAGTGCATGAACCTTTTTACATACACTAATATATCTATTTAAATAAGATAATGAAATAAAATTATTTATTTTAATTATAGAAATAAAACGTATTTATAACAGATGTCATCGCTTTTATATATTTCTCGTGAATTCAAGTTAAGTTTAAATAATTAAATAATTGTTTTAATATGCTAATAATTCATTTCAATTAGTTATAAAGTGATAGTAAATAATTCATAATAGTTTTGAGAAGCTATATACTTTATTTGTAAGAAAATTGATAGCGCTTTATCAATACGATATCAATTTTTGTAAACATTTGTTTAATATCAATATATATGGTTTTATAATTCAAATGAGATCGTTTTAATTCATTTAAAATGATGGGAAATATATTCTCAATTTTTGTTTACTAACATATATATTTTTAACTAAAAATTGGAAATGTGATCGACAATCGGAATCGGAATCCGTAACGGCTAAACGTATAGAAATTGTACAACGTTATCTATATCACTTGAACACATATCCAACATACACATGCATATTAACATATACATATGCGATTATCACATGTAGAAAAGTAAAAATATACTTACCATTTACACTAGAATTTACATATAGAAAAAACTATAAATATCTAAGATATTTTCCACCTCAAAAAGCAAACATCAACTCGTGCCTTGATGGGGGAGGAAGGATGGGGCAAGGGGCAAAAGAGTAATTACACATTGGATATTTATTTCCAAAATTTTCCCTATAAATACCCACCATTCTCTTCATAATTTTACACACTATTCTACATCATCTTCTTCCTCATTTTCAAGCTTTTCAACGGCTTCCTACTTTAAGGAAACTATGAAGAAGGGTATTGCAAAAAAAAATTAATATAGTGTATATATTAGAGATCCACCTCATAATAAGCTCGAATCACTCCATTTCTCTTCATAACACGCGACCACCACCATCCATCACTTTGTCCGAGCAGTCCACCTCCTTTCAAGCTGGTTGAGTTTTCCCAAGGTCCCGATCTCAATTCATTAGGTCCGATTCGATGTTGCGAAGCTATAGTTCGTTTTCCTAAGTTTAATATCAAATGAAGGAGAGAAACTCTATAAAACATTGTGTGTGTGTGTGTGTGTATAATAATGATGATGTGATATGTTTTCCATGGATGTTTACTATGCTCTGATCATCAAGTTTGGTTGTTCTAATGTAGTTGTTTAAATTGTGCAAACAAGTCGTGTTAATACACATCAAATATCAGAAAGGAAATCACTTTCCTTTATCAAAATAAAATGATGTATATGAGCTTGTTAGACCTCTTTAAAATGGTTTAAAATTATTTAGAAATATTTTATAAGCATTTAAAAGTATTTCTAAAAAGTTTGAAAAGAAAATGAAATTTGAGTTAAAATATGCACGTCGTGTAACGGTAGTTCATGATTTTGCGCCATTGAAAGTTTAATCCATTTATACAATGGATTTAGAGTCGAAATTCTTTGGAATAAGAATATTTTTAACTCTTATGATCATAGTTTCCAAACATAGAAAAAAATCCAGATTTCATCCTGTAGATGTTCAAACAAGTCCAAAATAATTTTCCAAAATTATTGCGGTTTAGCAGTTTAAAACCAAAATTTGAAATTGATTTAAAATGGATATTTTTGAATGTCTAAAAATGTGAAATAAATTTCATAAATATGTTAAAATAGTTTAAAAGAGATTTTATTTATAGAAATGGACATTTATCAAATAAAATTGGTGTTTGGTTCAATATAGCCTTAAAACACTCTCAGCGGCATTTTCTGCAAGAGTTTTCTATAACCTCTACAAATCATGTTTTAACTCAACTATTCTTCCCTAATCTTTTTATAAATATTTTTAGATAAATAATTAAGTGTTTTAATGACGATTTTGAGGTATTAATAAAAAGTTTAAAAGAAATTTTGGTTATAAAACCAATTTTAAATGAATGATTTAATCTTGGCTCTAAAAGCTGATGAGTAGACCTGATTTTTTTACTCATGAGATCCGGATGTGAGGTGCTTAAACTAAGGAGATTAGTAGGATAAATTGGTGCCCTGGCTCAGTTGGCTTCTTTCCTGGATGAGGGATAGATAATCTCGAAATGTCGGAACGAGACAAGTATAAAAGATTTAATTTTTATAATTAATTAATTGCAACTTGGATTAAATAGAGATAATCTTCTTTTATTCAATGTTAAATTCAAAGGAGGGAACTTGTACTAATCATATGAATTTAAAAGGTTATTCCATCATTATTCAATGAGTAGTATAAGTTGAATACGGAAATTAGTATCGAATAAAATTAGTATAATTTCTATGGATCTGTTATACTCGAATACTAACTAATTTGGATTTGCCATCTTAGATAACACGGTTTCTACCTATTAAAAGGATATGTGTTGAAAATAAGAAATATGTTGTCAAGATTTAAATAAATGATTTGGAATTATTTTAATTCCTATGGATCCTTTTACTAAAATTAATTGTTTTGGGTTTAAAGTAAACGATGTCTTAAATAATAATATTTTTGACCCATTTAAAAGTTATGATTTGGAAGCAAGAATTCCTTGCTAAAATTTAAATAAGTGATTTGGAGATATTTTCCTAAGTGAAGGATGAAATGATTTGGAATTGATCCAAGGTTTAAAAAGGTTTTTACATAAACAAAGATTTGATAAATGAGGTTTAATGATCTCGTGTATACTAAAAGGAAATGATCTTAAAAAGATATATATCTCTAAGAAGTTATTTTGGATAAAAACATACTAATTAATGGAATATTAATCACCTACTTGCATAACATCTTTTTATCGATGATTGGTTTGGAGGAACCAGGATCGAATTTGGGCAAATTCCTATCGAAAACCACTTCAAACCAATTTACAAGTTTGAAAGTGAAGACATGTTAAAGATAGTAAAGTTGAAGGCAGGGATCTTCATAATGGAAGGACTGCTTGTCGATAATTTTGGAGTAGCTTCCAAGATAAATAAATAGCAGCGGTCCGTTTGTTCTAGGATCTTCGTATGCAAGGACCATTCACTACTAATCCTAAGGGTGATGCCAAACAGGATATGGTAGGAGAGTGCCTTCGATTTGTCATGTTCCAGGACAACTTATATGGATGGAGGTTCAACATTGCATTTGTAATATCACAGTGCATTAATCTTTACAAACATACAACTGTTGGTGGTGTAGGAGGTAACCTCTCTTAGCTTAACATCCTTCTCTAAGACGTATGAGTTCAGAGGTTGTACTTTTGTTGAAATCGATAGTATGTTGTTGGAAATGGCAATGTGACATTTTAACATCAAGCCTCACACCTAGGAGTTATGAAACAGGGGTTGCTTTAAGGTAAGTGTTTCGCAACCATTAGGATATGATATCATTTTTCTAGCTTTATTTATTTCTACCCACTGTAACATCGGGTTTAAATTTTGTGTTGTATGCTCTGAGACGTCTCGGAGAGGTCAGGAATAGCCGGGTGATATCATATTTAGTGCTATCTGTACCATCTGTTGGTCTCGGGTAGGCTGGTCTTAATTCGCAGAGGACCGTCTGTTGGTGGTCTTGGTACATTCCTATAGAAATGTAATGTACGGGAGGTAGTCTCTTACCTCATTATTCATCAAAAATCCCTTCTCCAATAAGTGCCTTCGGACTTAGTTGTAAACCTATTATGTCGTAATGTAGTGGTTTCAGCTATTTGAATATGTTTATTTGAAAGGTTTTCAAAGAATGTCATTTAAAATAATACCACTGGATTTTACGTAGAAATAATTTGGTTATCATAAGGTAAAAACCTCTTCCATGTTTATGTGCTTCATGGTCTTATAAGATACCTTTGTTTTCATATACTCGTATTTTGAGCTTCTCATATCAGTCTCATGACTGACCCGAAGTTTATTTTCTTTCTCTTTAACTTTTGGTTCCCCATTTTTCTGTGCAGCCTAGTAGCCAGGTTTAGTTTGGAGCATTGTAAAAGAGCTCGGAGCATGGAGCTAGAAGATTCTTTCGAAGACTGTTATCCATTTCCACCACACTTATGTATTATTGTATTTCGCATTTGTAAGGACAAAGATTTATAACTATCCATGTTGATGTTAAGTTAAACTTTGGTAAATGTATTTAAAATTTTCCACTATAAAGATTATATGTTGAAATAATATATGATATTCCATTCGTGTAAGATACTATTCTATGCATTTATTTTTTTCCAGTAACTACTCCACCTTTTCGTTCAAATTGAGTTGGACATGTGTGTTTTATCGTCAACTTAAAATATACGGATTTGTAGGTCGACACAGTGGTATCAGAGCTTAGGTTAGGCAAACTGGTTGGGATGTGTCTCATCAAAGATACAGTCAGTACTACCCTAGGATGAGTAACCCATTAGAGATAGGGTAAGTGATACCCTAGAATGAGTTGAAAGTAATATATATGAGCGCTTATTTGTTAATGTTAAAAATGATTTTTTTTGAAAAAGTTGGGTAAATGAAATAATTTTACATAAGATGATATTTTACATATAAAGGAAAAACTTTCGAAAATGTATAGCAATTTATAGTGTGATAGTTTGCAATTAAGGAAATAATAATATTCATTTATTATTATTAATGATTGATTGTTTGATTTAAAAAACACGAACACCTAGTGAATTAAGTTCCACGATTTGACTATATGGTGTTTGGTAATAATATTGGTTTAAAGATAAGAAATTTATTTAAGATAAGTAAATTTATGAGCCTAAAATTGTATAAAATAAGATGATCCTAAGAAATGAATGAATAAATAAAGTTATATAGATAAAGGAATTGAAAAGAAGAATTATACAATGACTAGTTCGAGTGGATCGAAAGCGACTAAAAATGGGCAGGAGATATGTTCGGATGGTAAACACTTCTCTTAAGTATTACCCTTCTGGTTAAGGGAACATATGATACTATTGGTGATACCTAGTTCATTGGTGTCAATTAGGAGTTACTCGATCTATAAAAAAATTTAAGTTAGAAGACAATGTGAATCATCGATCGATAAATTAATTCGTAATTATAAGTGTTAAACCAAAGATAATTTGGATCACTAATTGATAAAATAAAATGGAATTTCAGTGATTTTAGACAGTCCGCAATTTCCAAATCACACCTAACTCAGAACTTAGAAATTTTGAAAATATAAAAGATAAACGATTATGAAAAAAAATTTAGTAACTAAAATTATATAATTATAATTTATAAATGTGATTTATAAATAAAAAGGATTTTAAAGCTAAGAATTCGAGAATTTAAATCCTAGTGATTTTGAAATTACTCTTCAAAATTGAGAACATAATAACAGTACTATTTCAAAGTATTTTTGAATAAAAATATAAGAGATAAGTTTTATAACTTATGAATTTGAGATGATAGTAAATGACAAGTTTTAATTTGTCAAACACCCTGATGTAAGTAAAACCAATTTGAAATTTCAGATTTGTATATATACTTTTTGGATGTAATGGAGTATTATACAAATATAGACTTAAGTCGCGAACTATTTATACACTTAAGTAATGTTGTAAGAGGTAATTCAATAATGGATTTGTATGAAGTGAATGGTAATGAAGGTTGAAAGTGTTGATTAAATCAAAGTTGTGTTTTATAAGTGTTTATAAACTTAAGAAATAGTTTTATGAAATGGTTCATATATTGATAGTGTTATAAAATTGATTGTGATTTGTTATAGTTAAGAAACCAATTGGAATAAATACATAAGTTATACATAGATCATTTGATTGCATAACTGTTTGACCTAAGATTCAAGTACAAAAATTTAAGGTATTTACACTGGTCCGAAAAAGAATTTATCACTCGATTCTATATAGCAAATACTAATAAAGGTTTGTGGTTGGATCCTCACATTTTCTATCATTTTAAGAGCTATGCAAGAAAAATAGAAGTTTCTGAGCCTGTACAAAGTCCTCACTAGAGAAGCGAAGGATCAATACTAGTTTGAAAGCAAAGTGATATATTCGAATTTAAGATCAAACAAGATGGTGCATACAAATAATATATAAATATAAGAATAAGTTTATATCTGAAATTTCAAATTTTATTTTGAACAAAGTGCCACCGGTTTTTGCATTGTAATTTCAAGGACGAAATTCTTTTAACGAGGAGAGTCTGTAATAACCCGCATATTTATCACTTTGATAAATGATATTTAATTTTGAAATATTCAAATATAAGGTTTTATAACACCAACTACAATGATTTAAACCCTAAAATTATGATAAGAAAACTTGTTTGAAAATATAATTGTGGAATGTAGTTTCATAAATAAAGCACGTGCTTCATTCAAAAAATTTCATTGATAAATTGATTTTCAACTCAACGAACACAACCACAAATTTATCGAGTTGATCCCAAAAGACATGACACATAAGATCAATAAGATATGCATGTCCATTTGTAAGACCGAATGACATAACTAACCATAAATAAGATGTAAGAAAAGTTCTAAAGATGGTTTTCAAAATTCTATCTCTAACCACCCTTAGTTGATAAAAACCCATAGCAAGATCAACTTAAGAGAAAATCTTTGATCCTTTGCATTGATCGAATAAATCATCAATGTAAGGAAGTAGATATTTGTTATTTCTTGTCAACTTATTCAATTCTTTATAGTCGACACATAATCTCAAGGATCCATCAGCACTAGTGGTAAACACAACGGGTCTTACCATTCGGTGTACCTCTTCAAATAAGGCCCTTCTTTAAAAGTTAAAAAATTAAGTTTCCGATTCTCTTCTTTCTCCCAGATTCATGGTCTAATAGGTAAGACAACCGACTTTCCATCTTAGACTAAATCAATATGGAAATCAATTTCCTATTGAAGAGGTAAACCCATACTGAAGTGCCTTTATAGCTTTCATTCTCGAGGATCACTTTACTTGGGATTATTTCATAATTCGCTACGAAGAAGATTTATCTTGAATTTTCCATAATATCGTCGTCGTTCATCAGTTTTAACCTTGTACTCGCTCACTCATGCCCAAAACCCTAAATAAGCCAACACCAACATCGCACTGCTTACCACTCGCACAACACCAGGTCGCGCTCGCTCTCCGATCACCTAGTGTTCGTTCTCGTGATTGATTTGATTTTATTTTTAAAATATGGACACTACTTTTAAATTAAGGCATAGGCTGAGGGTTGGGCTTCGGGTTTTGCTTGTGTGAAGAGATAAGAAGAATTAAAATAAGAGAATGAATAAGAACGTGTTTGGGGTTGGACTGTTAATTTATTTCTGGCCCACTAATTTAAATCTATTCATTTCTCTTTTATTTTCCTTTAGTTAATTATTATATTTGTTTGTCAGTGTATTTCAACTGATTTAATTTAATTCACATTATCTTGTATAGAATATATTCCAATAATAGACAATTTTATTCAATTTAATATACTATGTGAAAATAATTTATTAACTTAATTCAATTTATTCAACCAAAGTCCTATATTAAATAAAATTTGAACAAATAAGAATTTATTTTCAAAATAACAATTATCAAAATTGAATTCAAATATTTTATTTAATTAAACTTATTTAATATATACATCGTAGAAAGCAAGGATGTTACAAAGCCCACTTGCCAAGTTTGCCTCCTTGCAATTTCTTATAGGGAGGTAACAAACAACTTATATCCCGACTTTCATTGTATTGTACAATTTTCTATCAAACTCAACTACACAATCCTTTATATGGCTCTTCTTCCAATTCTCTTATCGTATGCTACAATTTAAATAGATTCAATTCACGACTTTTTATTTTTAGATATGATAAAAATACTATGAAAATTGTCTGTGTAGGATTTCGAAAAAAATGAATAAATTTGGCTATAATTAAAATTAATAAGAAAACAAGGGATAGAATTAAATTTTCACAGACGTCTAAATTTGGCTACACAACTTGCACCGTTGCGTTTATAGCTATTTTCCGGACAATTTTCAAATACACAGTTTCCAAATTATGATATAAATTTTAATAGACATTTAATACTATAAAGAGATACATGAGGAACAATAAGAATATAAGAACTCCATCGTTTTTCTGTATGCCCAATCAACTGCTAACCTATCATCCTTTGGTAGGGGAAAGTAAAAAAAGAAAGAGGTTGGGTCAGACAAAAGTTTGTGGATGAGTGTAGGTTTAATATATGGTGATCATGTGCGGTTGACTTTAATTCCACTTTATGAAACTTATGATGTCCTATAAGTGTCAATGTATTCCTAGGGCCCTTTACGTAAGGATTTTAATCCAATACACACCTACACTACAACCTGTGTAAGCTCCTACAAGGATCGAATTACAAGTCGAACCTCAATAACTAACGATTAGCCACTGCAACTGGAGCTACTCAATATAGGAAACACCGCTACTAAAGCTACTCAACATGGAAACACCACTATTAGAGCTACTCAACATAGAAACACTGCCACTAGAGCTACTCAATATGGAAACATCGCTCTAGATCTACTCAATATGGAAACACCGCTCTAGAGCTACATGGGAATAAATTTCCCATTTCTACGACTACACGTTACCTAACTACGCATCGAGGGGGAGTATGCAATGTCGACTCATCGGTGTGTCACTTCATCTACATCTGTGTCCACCTGTCAATCATAGTATATGCCTCTTATTGCACGTATCGAGATCTATTAACAATATTGTATCACGTCACGTCGGAATTATAAATACCAAAGAGTCCCGTTATGCCGAGCCCACGCACTTCATCAGACATCAGTCAATGCAATGCATCCACTTTAGAACCTCTTGTGAGTGCCATTTACGATAGAATCACCTCATTTGGTAAATTACATCTACCCAACCCTGCAATGTTCTAGCATCATTTCATAGGGAACTAGCTTCCCTATAGTCCCTAACATCCATACATATATATACAATATACTTATACATATAATTAACAGTTTATATTTTAACCTGGGTCTTAGGCCGAGATTCGAATTACACATTTCAGCATATAATCGATCGACCGCTACACCCTATCGGTCGACCGCTCAGGGTGAGCGGTCGACTAGCAGTAGTGTAAAGTTTAATGTTTCTCACTTTAACGATTTGGTTTTTAATTATATGTAAATTTTATCAATTTGACTTACATAGTGAACCCTGGGCATCGATTTACACTAACCGATCTTTGTAAATTTTGCGTTTAAATTTCAGAGGTTTATGCTAGATTAGTTATACTTGTTTAATTCAGGGTTAATCAATTTTTAGGTTTCCAATTCAATAACAGAGGTGTTTAATTTAGGTTAATCAAAATGCGATTAGCCCACATATATGAAGTTTCACTCTCTAATTATAAACTCAGGCTTAACAATTACGGTTTATAGTTTACAATTTGACTACTAACATCCTAGTTTTGATATAATAGTTTAAAATTAACTATAAATAATCAGCTTATTATATTTGTTCCCACTCACCTATGATCCAAGCTAAAGCTTTACTCTCCGTCGGAGAATCGTCACCCGCTAGCTTGCGCTATCCTTGGTCTGGTTTATTAATGCTTTCTTAATTTGTTTTAATTTTTTTTTAAAGAAATTTAATAAGTGGAGAAAAGAAATTTTGGCAGAGTTCTAGTATGCTCTTAACTTCCGAATGAAATTAGGGTTAATTTAGCTATTTATTTATAGGGGTTGTAAATTGATATGGAGCGTTAGATTTACCCTAGAGAATCTTTAGTTTCAGCCTCGACACATCTCATTACTTTGTAACATGTAAAATATTTTTATCCATTACATTCGCCTATTTATCGATCTAAATCCACAATTTAACAAATCAACCGGTCGATCGTTCATAAGAACCGATCGACTGCAATTGTTCGGCTGGTGGACCCTAGGGTCAACCGCTTGAGGCATTTAATTAAGGAAACTTTTATATTTTTAATTTATTTATTTTCCAAATTTTCTAATGTTCGCATCTTCTCCGTACTAACTCTGATTTCAAAGTGTTATATATGAAAATTGTCCAAAAAATCACTAGAATACAATGGTGCAAGTTTCATAGCCAAATTTATCGTGAAAAATTAATTTTACCCTCGTTCTATTTAAATTTTATTTTCTTATTAAATTTTCTGCTAAATTTACAGGGTGTTATAAGGACATAGGACAAGTAGCTCGAGGCTAACCACCTTTTACTACAAATTAGCCTAAGGTCTATCATGTTTACTATCGATATGAAATTTCTCTATCTCTAAATCTATCTCACCAAATATGCACAATCGAAACAATCAAAACTCATTCTACAAATGATCTACACATATCAGATTCCAAAGTCATAACTATAGGATATAGACTTATTCCATATAATGCAATATTGAATGGAATCGTATAATGTAATACGTAAGTTGTCATGTCTCAAAACCACCACACTCTAGAAAATCCACCTTATGAATCAATTTGCATCTCAAACCATCATCATAGTTTTTATCTCATTTGATATCAATGGAACATTTCCCCAATGAAGATGTATCGTCCTTGAACTCATCATATTGCTCTATAATCACTCTTATGACCAAAGGTCCATGAATCGAACCTGAGACCTAATAACATCAAAATCCAAGAATCAATACTCAACTGTCAAACTAACGGTATTTCAGACGTCTGACCTGATAAATTAGATGTCTAACTTCAATTTTAGACGTCTGGTCTGGAAATCCAGACATCTTAAATCCTCAAAACACACATGAAACTTATAGGATAAATTTCTTGAATTTCAAATGTATGAGTATTTGATTTAGACGTTTGCACACATGATTCATTCGAGCCTAAATCTAGATGGGGATTTTATCTTAATTAAATTTCTCCAACCATTCCCTTGTTCATGTTACTCTTTCCCTTCTTCGGTGTACGGCTCCATTTAATCGAGACACTTGCACTAATGTCACTTAACATGGATTCATGCCCTTTCATTCAACATTGAGACGAGAGTAACTTGCACTTGATGAACAACTTTGATGTATTGAACCAGTTTCATAACTATTCAAGTCCAAATACTTGATTTACCATCCCAAATCCACATTTCATTTGCAATGACAACCAAAAATACCATGAACCATCTCTTATTATTATATAAATTCCTATATGAAAAACAAATCAAACCAGACGTAATAAAATTCATATCAAGTTATTAACATAGTCATCCTATAATCAATCATTTTTAAAGCTTAATTAGAAATGATTCTTATCGCAAAACCCTAATTCAAGTTTATTACTCAATCCCTAACCAACATTGGATATTTAACATGATTTCTTAGCATAATTAATGATTGTACGTCCTAGAGTAAAAATCTCACTCACCCAACAAAAAGAAATCCAAGCTTCAATGAAACCTAATCTGAAGTTCTACTTTGACTTTTGAATTCATTCTCCAACTACTCCAAAATATGAATTTGATGTGACAGATTTATAAAGAACTAAACTTGCTTAGATATATAGTTTGGAATTTTTTAGATAAGAGATGTAGAAGTTATGATGATTTAAATCTTGGAACCCTTGTTTTCTTTTTAAGAGAAAGCAGAAGAAGAAGATGAAGTGATAAAGGGGAAGAAGCTCATTTAGATTTAATCGGGATAGTTTTGAAAAAATGACCATTCACTCTTATCATATCTTTTCTTCTCATTTGAGCAATCTAATCCGATTTTAATAAACTTTACATCTTTTTCATATAAAAATGACATTACGAACATAGCGGAGTCGGTCCAGAGTCCTAATTCATTCATCTTTAAAGATTAATCATTCAAGCCAATGATTTATTTAATCCAATTAAAACGAATAATTTCATCTTAAATACTTAGTGCAAGAATATGGGTTGTTACAAAAACGATATCATCTTATAACAACAAATGTATTACTTTAAAATGAAGTATGGAACCAACCTTATGGAACATGTAGATTCCTTAACTAATTTGATAATAAATTTAAAGGTGACGGATGTAGACATTATGACTGAAACCCAAGTGGTGATTATCTTATGTTCACTGCTTAAGAAGTATAATGTGCTAATTAACTCAGTAATACATGAACATAGTAATGCTAGATTGATTGTTGTAATGTTTTGTCTTCATAAAGTATTGAGAGGAAGATTGACTAGTATCATATTAAAGGTGATTCAAAAGAATTAGTGAGGAAGGAGAATATAGTTAGAGAAATTTGGTTAATTATGTCATGAAAATCCAATAGAAAAAAACTATCTAACGTGAAATATTGTGACATAACTCGCAATTGAGGGATAATATATAATATACATGAATTGCATAATCACATCGTAGGTATAAATAGGAAACAATGTATTGGAATAAAAATAATATGATTATATCTGCTAATACATAGTACGACATCTTCATAAAAATGGAGTATCAGATAATACATCAAGCATAGTATATGACCTTATATATGGATAGTAGTATATGATATCGCAAAACTAAATAATAGATGTGTAAAAGTAGTTGATTCCTATCTCCATAAGACCAGCAACCTACTATTGTATCCTCATACACCTTACTCTAAATCTACTTGTAGGAGTATATGTAAATTGTCAAAAACAGAAATAAACAATAAGAAAACAAGGGACTGACATAAACTTATGTGAGAGGAAATGTCTAATAATATTGTGTATATATGTTATCCATAAGTGTATATACAAATCATACCTCATGTGCACTTCTCCTATGTGACGACCCGGAATTTTCGAGCATTTGGAATTGGAATATTTAATTGATTTTAAATATTAAAAGTTAATTTTTTACTTGAATTTAAATATCACTATTTATTTGATAATTAAATTATTGAATTAAATAATTTGAAGTTGAGTAAATATAGAATCTGGAATTTTAAGCTTGTTAAAAATAATTTGAAGACTTATAAAATTTATATTGATAATACTGAAGATAATAAAAGTATTGAAATTGAATTTGGAATGTTTTTTTTAAGTTTTAATAAAATATCGTTTAAATCGATATTTAAAAATAGCCTTTCGTGATGAGTCTGTTGGCAGTGCTTCCTCAGCAACACACGAAGGCGGTTAGATGTTGTGTCCCATTTTAGGTTTTTGTGTGAAGTTATGTTTAATGTACTAATGCTGAATTATTACTTTTTGTTATCAATCAACGAACTGCAACTATATGCTCTGATCAAGTTTTTTTTGGCCACCGACCAGGCTTGTTGGTCGACCTTTATTTATATGATATTATGCTAATCGCTGTGTAGCTTCACGCTACACACCCGTTCTCTCAAAAAAAATAGCCTTTCGAGACACAGCCTCAGATTCGATGAAACCAATTCCATTGGATCCGTAATATTGTATTATTATCGGATTTCAATTTTCGTAGTGTTTTGAGTTGTCATGTGAGCGTACGATATATAAACGCGCTGAAATTTACATCGGAAATTCAATATAATAACTGGTCCAAAAAGGCTATCTTCTCCATACGATCGAATTAGGGCTCAAAACCTTTTCCTTTGCATTCGAAATAGGGGTATAGCATTATGAACACCTAGCAGTATGCCTCGATAGGAAGTCAAAATTTCGAATTGCATTTATCGAGACGTTTGGAAAAATAATAATAATAATAAATATCTCTTAATAAACCTACATCAGCCGCCTTCCTTTTCCATCACAACTTTTCATTAGCACTATAGCTGGTTTCCTCAACAAGCTTCCCTCTTTAATACTTACAACCGAACCTCTTCCCATCTTTGTTCAGAAAGAAAAAATAAAAATAAAAGAGAAACAAAAGAAAAAAATGGCGGAATGAAAGGAAGTTATAATCGAATAAAAATCAAATATAAGGGGGCCGAGCAAATCTCCTCTTCATTGCCAAATCTTGTTTCTCTCTATAAAAAAGGAATCGAATTGAGTTCGTATTCATGGCGAACGATAACCGAAGCCCTTTTTCTTCTTCTAAAATCAAATCAATCGGCGTGTAAAAAGAAAAGGAAGGATTTGGAATCGAATACGATTTCGTATTGAAATCGGCTCGATGTCGAAGGGAATCGAGTGCGCGCAAGTGATTCGCGACCAGGCGAGTTCATCATGGTGGCCATGGAGGTAGGTATAGGTGCGTTTCGAGCTTGGTGTCGTCATGGCAGTGGGTTCGATCGTGACGGTCGCGTTCATTGTGCAGTGGGTTAGGGTTTCGAACTTGAGTCGTGTTCGGTGAGATTTGAGGCGCCGTGACTTCGACGTCGTGGTCCGGAGACAAGGGTTCAGCGATGTCATGTTTGCCGAAGCCTGGGTTGACCTTTTGCAGTAAGATATTTACCTATTATGTTTAATCTTGCACACACACACACACACATATATATGTATATGGGAATTAGAAAGATACTTATGTTACATCAAGACATAAAGGCTATTCTGTTTTAATTATATGAAGGTGAGAAGAAGCATGAACAGTAAAGGGAAAATTTTTATTCAGGAAAACAGAAATGAATAGGCATGTGCATATATATATATATATTAGATTTAGAAATAGGAATTTTAAAAGGTATATGGATTATTTTATAAATATGCATATGGTTTCAAATGAAGAAAATAAATTAAACTAAATATACGTACACACGTTTTTACTTACTAGTTTTAGTAACTGACTTGTTTAATAAACCTATTTAATTATACTAGTTACCAAATTTTTTACTTTACGTTAAATAAATAAATAGTAATTAATGGTTCGATTAATTCAAATATTAATAAATCATATAAATTGTTTATTTAAAGTCAAACACCTGGAAATCCAAGGCAATATTGAAGTGGACTGCAAAACGATAAGGGTGAGTTGATCTCACTCAGCTGAATTTAAGTTTAAATTTAAATAGTCAAATTTAAATAATTGGTTGATCGATTGATTTGATTTGGTGTGTTATATTATATAGCAGTATATAGTATATCTTGGAATGTTTGATTTCCCATATTAAATAGCGGATGATTTTATATTTTAAAACCCATATACCGTGATATTCCACCTTGAAGTGGAATTGGTATTTTATGTTGTGCTAACGTCTGTGGATGCAGGAAAAACAGGTTGGAGGGATCCACTCAACACTTATTTAAATTATTTAACGTTCTCTGTGTGATTATTTGATATTCTATGATGAATAATATTAGAATATTGAATGCTTTAGTTTGCTTGAATATTTTGGTACTTTGAATATATAGAATTGGATTTTAAAAAGAAATAAAAGGAGTGAACTTTTAAGAAAATAATTATAAAGAATGTAATAAATTAAAATGAATCGGATAAGAATATTAGTGGTATCAAAATGCTAATTAACAAATTCCGTAAATATAAAGGGAATTTTGAATAAACAGAAAGTTAATGAATTTTAAATTGTAGTGTTATTATTTAAAAGAACAAAACATTTATTTAAAATTTAAGATTTAAATTATTGAAAGGAATAAAGAAGAAATTGGGAAAACCTGAAATTTGTATATTTCAGTTAAAAGATTTAATATCAAATGGAAAATAATAACAATAATAATAAAATCCATAGTTAATGGATTTGAAATGGATTGAGTAAGTAAAGAAATTTATTTAAAATGGAATAAATTGGGAATCAATTTGGAAAATTGATTTAAGTGATTGAGATTGGAAATTCTCCCTGAATAACCAAGTACGTTGTCAAAGTAAATTTTAAATATAAGTTAAAGGTTTTAAAGTTGTTTTAAAAAGCAAGTTTTGGAAAAATTTATTATTTCTAATATTTAATGTCTAAAGTAAGTATTTTCTTTTAATCTATTATAGCAGTAATTATTTAAAGAGTGACTTAGTATTTTGTTTTTAAAAGTGAAAATCTAGTTTTATATTTTATTAAGTAACCTTATTTTCAAATATTCATATAGTATGTATTTTTAACAAATTATTGAAGAAATTTAACTTAAATGTTTTAAAGTATATTTCAAAGTAAAGTGATTTAAATTATTTTAAAAATCTAGTTTTGTGCTTGGTGATTTCAGTGGAGATAGAAAATATTTGGGAAAGTTTATTCTGAAAAGAAAGATGGTTTAAACTGTTTTCAAAGGGTTGAAAATAGAAATATATCTTGTAAAGATATTTTTGAGATTAATAAATAATTTAGGAAATTATTTATTGTTGGATGGATGTTGTGAATGTTAATTGATAGTTAAATCACCGACTATCAATATTGGAAAAATGCGTTGATCGTTTCGAAGAGACCGTGATCGAGATTTATTTTCTCGAAAACCACTTCGATCCGGTTTGTACGTTTTCGTGGGAAACGAGTTTGGATTCGAAGATGGAGCAGTGAAGTGCAAGGGCTAGTCGTTACTAATCCTGAGGATATTTCCAAAATGGATGTAGTAGGAATAGTGCCTTCGATTCCGTTCGAACCCGGGACAGACTTGTATGGATGAATGCTTTTAGAACATCGTCAGGTGGACGATGGACATTCTAAGGGATATGTTCTAAAAGGTAAGCTTAGCCTCAAGCCTTTCAACCGAAGATGACTGAAAATCAGGGGTTATGCAGCAAGGCTAGGTGGGTAGCACCCATTTCAGGGTGAGGTCATCCCTGTCTAGATGTCCCTTTTTATTTCGGCTTAGTGGGCGGTTGCTGATCCCAACCGTGGGGTGATGTCATTCGGGATTATACAGTAAGGGGTAGTCCTGGTCTTGTGTTGCAGGGGAGCGGACGTACTCCTCGATACTGTGATCTAGGACACGTACTGTGATAGGTGGTACCCCAGTGCCTAGTCATTAGTTGGAAATTCATTCTCCCTACGAGCCTTGTACGAGTTTTGTTTGTATTACCCACTCTGTGGCTAGTAGCTGGAATTTAATCATGTAACAATTTCGGCTATTTTATAAGTATTTGTATATAGACCCTATTATAATATCAGAGGATTTCTATAAAAATGTTTTAGCTATCGAAGGTAAAAACCCAACATGTTTATTTATGGCGTGGTCTTACGAGATGCATTTGTTTCCAAAGGATTTTGAAACTTTAATAATCAATTGAGTGTGATTTCTCACGCTGGTATATATCCAGACTGACTCGGGTGTTATTTAACTATAATGCTCGGGTCAGATCGAGTATTATAGGATACATGATATGATGCCGTGAAGCTCAGGAGACGAGCTGGATGACGACACGTACTTTTGTACTTGTTTATATATATTCCGCTGTATTGAGTAGCTATGTATCCAGTTGTATGTTATTGATGTTGATCTGTGATTGATGTACTCTGATGATGTAATATATAAACAGAGATATTTGATTTTTGAGTAAAGATTATTTATTATCTATTATATTTTATTCTGCTGCGATGGTTAGATTCATTGTTGTTTTCTATTTTCTTCTTCTACCTCTTCTTCTTTAACCCAAATGGTTCGTATTTCTATACAACTTGAGTTGATTTAGGTAGAATAGTGTTGACTCAAGAGGTACGGATTTGCAGGTCGTTACATCCTACGTCAACAAGTTACTAAAATAAGATATAATGCTATTTCTACACACCAATTCTTAATATGGGTTGCTACACAACCATAGATAAAGTAGACATGTAGGAATATTACCACACTTTGAGGTTAGTGATTTCATGGGTTTCATAGCCTAGGTAAATCCAATAATGTAAAGTAAATTGTACTTTGCATTCACTCACCACTACCTACAAATATATTGAACACTAATCGGTAACCATAAATCTCCATGTACATTTCTACTAGATTATCATGTGCTGAGAATAAATATAAAAAGTCAACACAATTCCGAAGACTTTCATTGGTTAGGTTTTGATAACTTGTGTAGATGAGCATCCTCGTCTTTCCTTTACTTATTACAGGATTATGTATTCATGTAGTAATCATGATATCTCCCTTACCACTAATGCAAACTTTGATGCTCGCCATCACTCAACATGAAACAATGAGCTATGGGAATGAACCATGTAAAATGTGTCTTTAATAGCTAGAAAAACAGACATACTCAAAGTCGAACGAAAACACATGAACCTACATCGTTAACTCCCTTTGATCATGATCCTAATCACTTCCTCATTCACCGTTACAACCATCTAAATTTCCGTTCCAAAAATAATTTCATTGTGAACCCGAATGCGAGTACTCCTATTAGAAACCAAATTGGCCATTTATAGCACACACTATTTTGAAGTGCCAAAATAATGAGAATTAGTTAATAAAAAGAACTTATTAAATAATTAATCAATTTAATTAAAGGAATAAGAGGTGAATGTTATGATGAAGAGAATAAGGGATTAATAAGATTAAGCTAGAAAGGGACTTTAGTTCAAGCTAAAATCAATAACCCATACCCTAACCATACCATTCTCTTCATCCACATTTTCATTTCATAAGAAAAAGAGCAGAACTACCTAGGCTGACAACCGTTATTTAAGGAAGGAAGAGAAAACATAAATCAAAATGAGACAGGTTTTCATTCTTAGAGAAGAAAAGATTTGATAAGTAATACTTTCCGTATTTTATCCAATATTATTTGATTTTGGATTATATGAATTTTGATTCTTAAAGTGACGAAGAACATGTTTTAAGGATAAAAAATAATTTCGTTCATGTTTGGGAATAAAATGATAATGATTTTTAGCCATTTTTAGAATATAACATGGTTTAAACCCCCTTCAAATGCTTTGAAATTCTGATATGATGTTTAGAACGATAATTTGGAGATGAATTTTAAATTCCAATTTTTTTTTTGGAATTATTATGATTTTATATGAATTTTTTAAGTTAGGAAAATGCTTAACTTTGGTTTCTTTTAATTTTTTAAAATATTAATTATTTTGCCTTGAAATTTTTACAAGTGTTAAAAGATTGAAACCCAAGTTTTGGGATTTTCCCAAGCATTTTAGAGTTGATATTATTTATTTGGTAAAGGGAAAATTTACTTGCAAATGGTAAATAATTTTTTAATTATGTTATTAATTAATTTTTTGGTGAAAGAGAAATTGTCTTTGATTTACTGAAATCTTTTTATAAAGACTTTGGTTAACGAATAGAAATTTGACATATATCATGATTTAGTGAAAAACAATTACCTTTAAAGGAAGTAAACAGTTCACATGATAATTACGTAAATGTCATTCTAGATTTACGATAACCTTAAAATGTTATAAGCACTATAGCACTTGATTATATATTTATGATAAAATAAAGTTGTGCTTTACGATAGCAATAATTCATGATAGATATGTTTTACGATAATAATAATTCATGGTAGATATGATTTATGATAGCAATGGTTCATGATGGATATGATTTATGATAGTAATGATTCATGATAGCTATGGTTTACTATAGTTTTGTTTAATGATAATAATGATTCATGATAGCTATGATTTATGATAACAACGATTCATGATAGCTATGATTAATAATAGCTATGTTATACAATAATGATGATTCATGATAGTTATGATTTACGATAGAAATGATTCATAATTTCTATAACCTACGATAGTTGTGTTTTACGATAGATATAATTAAGATAGCTATGTTTTACGAGTAATTATTTGTGATAGCTAGATTCACGATAACATGATTCAAGATAGCCATGACCTACGATAGCTGTGATTAACGATATCTATGATTTAAGATAACAATGTTTATGGTAGCAACGATTCACGAAAAGTATTATTTATTATTTCTATGATTCATAATAACCTCTAATTAAGATTTGCAATAGCACCCAATTAAAATAGCTTTGTATTGAGATTTACGATAGCTATACTTATTATATCCTTAGAAGGGTGATAAATACTGTACTATAAATTCGATAATGGTGATGAATTTCTTAATTAAATGAGAAAATATTCACTAACATTCTAGAAGCCTGTTCTTAAGATGTTTATTTTAATTTTATAGAATGAAAATTAAAAAATAGTAAGTTCAAAATGAAATAACTTATCAAAGAATGAGAAAAAGGAGTTAAGCTTAGGAAAGATAAGAAATATTAAGTTACGTTTAAGGGAGAAGAGAGGAAAATAAAAGATGTAATATTTTAAGAATCGAATGCTCTTGACCTAAGTTTAATATGAAACGTGATGTAAGACCTAAGTGGCAATCAAATGTCTAAATACGACATTATACTTGGAAAAGTAGGGTAAGGCCTAAGTGGCAATCAAATGTCTAAATATGGCATTGTACTCGAAAAATGGAGCAAGGCCTAAGTAGCAGCCTAATTTCTAAATGCAAAATTGCATTAGAAACGTAATGTATGGCCTAAGTGGTAACCCAATGTCTAAATACGACTTTGTATTCGAAAATGGGTGCAAGGCATAAGTGGCAACACATCTTTGTTTACATAATGTTGTTGGAAAATAAATAATCCTATTTTATTGCTTGAAAGTAATTCTGGTAGAGAACGAACACCTTGGGAAAAGATTTACATTATCTATGATGTATTTTTATTTTAATATGATATATATGTAGATATACCTATCCCTCTTCTATTATTCTCACTCTCTTTATTCCCTATTCTTACAAATGCTTACTTATGCAGAAAGCAAAAATGAAAAGCCAAAGTGGACATTGTTAGAAGGTACGAAACCATGCATGTAGAGGTACTATGAGTATGCAGTCAAATGGTTAGGGAAGGGAGATAGCTTTAAATGCAAGCATAGAGGCTAGTGTTCAGATGACAGCTCCAACAATAGGAAACGCAGACATGAAAGTGTTTTTCCAACTGTCTATGACAAATCCAATACAGCAACAAGTTCGGCAGCAAGTGCCACCACAAGCCTTACATGTCCTAATTGACCTACGCAAGTTACTATGGAGAAATTTTCTAAAACAAATCAGGATCTTTGAAGTTTAAAAGGAGAAATTATTTATGAGATAAAACCAGCCTTGGAAGCAAGTGATTGGCTATGGATGCACGAACATGTCTATGTAGATTTGGAGTTTACAAGTGCCCAAATAGTAATATTTGTATTAAGACAACTTAAAGGGCCGGCTAGTATATAATGGGAAATGGTAAAGGTAGAAGATCCTAAGTATGAGGTTACTTGGGAAAGATTTAAGGAGATGTTAGAAGAACAATTCATTATTAGATCAGAATTGTTGGGATGTTTTGAGTGACTTTCAATAAGGGAGCATGAAGGTACTTGAGTATGTGTAGAAGCTTAATGCCCTATCTAAATATAAGGCTGACCTGGTTGGGACACCAAATAAGAAGGTGGAGAAGTTTACCTTAGGGCTGAGAGATTAGACGATGGCCCATTTGACACTTCCATTCAACGAAGTGGAGATATGGCAAGACGATATGAACTGATGTACACCGAGAGAAGGGGTGTGAGGGCAGAAAGCTTAGACTAATATGAAGAAGAGGGTCACCATATATCATAACGATAAAAAGTGCCAATGGCAGAATGGAAAGGCTCATGGAAGAGGAACGCAGAATGATGTTGATGAAGTTACCTACTATAATTGCAAGCAAAAGGGAGACTATGTATCAAAATGTCCAAAACCGACTAGAGTGGATAAGGTCAAGCGCTATAAATGTAACAAACCCAACCATGAGAAGAAGGATTCTCCCGAATTAAGACCAACAAAGGTTTATGTTTTGCAGGGACTGACACTTAGACCGTCTGCTGGGGATAAAGGAAAGGGTGTAGTGCTTCGAGGCATGATTAGGATTTCTGGTATTTCAGGTAGAATTCTATTTGATATTAGTATTACAAATTTTCAAAGATTTGGTTGATTGGTTAGGTCCAAATGTCACCTATTTAGCTATATATTTTCGTATGATTAATCCAATACGCAGGTATGCCACTTTTGGTTAAGGTGCACTAATTCAGAGTTTGTTTTATATGGAAATTCATTTACTTACAACCCAATTATGTTTGATTTCGTAGGCTATGAGATAATTACATATATGGGGTGCCTAGAACGAAATGATGCTAGAATTTATTGTGTCGATAAAGTTATCACTTTGAAAAGTCCAAGAAGTGGTAAAAGGATTATGGTAGCATCAGATACATTAAAGAAGAAGTATGGAGCAATGTTGAATGCAATAGAGCTTATAAAGAGGAGGTTAATAGTGTACTAGTAGTTCAGGAAGTTGCAAATGTTTTCAAACCAGTGATAAGATTACTACCCAGTATAACGATAGAATTCCATATCGATTTGATGCCCAAGGCACAATCAGTTTGTAGGTTGCCTAACAGAATGCTTCTTAAGTAGATGGAAGAATTGAATAAGCAGCTGTGAAATGTGAGCATAAAAGTTTTACTAGGACGAGCAGTTCACCGTGGAGAGCATCCATGGTATTTGTAAAGAAATCAGATGGATCATTTTCAATGTGTATCGACTGTAGAAAGTTGAATGAGTTGACTATGAAAAATCATTATTCACTGCCCATGATTGATGACTTGTTCAATCGGTTAATCGAGCTAGAGTTCACATAGCTAGATTTGGCAACAGGATTCCACCAAGTGAGATTATGTGGGGGTAGTGTTCCTTTGACCGCATATGGAACTAAGTACGGTTCATACGTGTGGTTAGTCATGAATTTTGAGCTGACTAATTCCCCTGCACTCTTTGTGGGTCTTATAAACCATAGTTCTGCCAATCATTTGTAAAGATTTGTGTTGGTATTCATTGATGTTATTTTGGTGTATTCTAAGAATGAGGGGCCACAAAGTCCAACTTAGATTGGTATTGGAGACCTTCAGACAACTCAAGTTAAAGGTAAAGTTTTTCAAGTGACACTTCTGGAAATGAGAAGTAAAATAGGTCATGTCATTTTAGAGAACAGATTGCTAATGGATCCGTCAAAGATAGAAACAATCAAAGATTGGAAGAGATCCGATATGGTCACCAAGATGAGAAGTTTCTTAGGTTTTTTTGGCTATTATCGTGGATTCATTAAGGATTTCTTGCGTACAGTAGCACCATCGACTATGTTGACAAGAAAGAATGAGAAGTTTGAATGGACCGATAGGTGTGAAGGGTCATTTCAGGAGCCAAAGAGGTTATCGACTAATGCTCTTGTCTTGATCAAACTTGAAGGGTATCTAGGTTTAGTAGTTTACATGGATGCTTGTGGAACATATCTAGGAGTAGTTTGATGCAGAAGGGTAGAGTTATAGCTTATGCACCTTCAATTGAGGCCATATGAAGTACGTTATCCAATTCATTAATTAGAGTTGGTAGAAGTAGTCTTTGCATTCTACATTTGCAGACACTGCCTATTAGAAGAACGGTTCACATTGTAAACGAACTATAAGTCTCTTTAGTATTTATTCTCTCTGAGGATGTTATTATAAGGAAACAAAGATGGTTATAGTTCTTAGAAACATAAGACTTTAATATTAATTATACATTGGGAAAAGGGAATAAGGTTGTCGATGCTTTGAGTAGGAAGCAATAAAACGGAAAGTAAGCCAAAATTGAGGAAGGAAAGACCTTAGAGGCATTAGCATCATGTAGAGTGCATTTTAGGCTTGATGAAGGATCAAGTCGAGATTTGAGGGCATTAGAAAGTTAGGAAGTGTGCCTAGAACTTGTAGATAGAATTACTACAAGGCAAACTGAGGACCCATTGTTAGCAGAAAGAGTTAGGCGACTAAAGATGGATGTGGATATGGAAGGCTTAAAGGGATTTGAGATAGACATTAAAGAATGGTTTAGAAAGAAAGAATATTGTGTGTCCCTAATATGGGAGATCTTCAGAAGGAAATTCTTAAAGGAAAATCATCGATCTAAGTTTACGGTTCATCTCGATGGAACAAAGATATACTATCACATGAAGCGTGTCTTCTCTTGGGAAGGGATTAAAAGGGATATCAGAGAGTGTGCAAATAAATTTTTCATATATAAGTAGGTAAAAGGTAAGCATCAGAAACCAAGTGGTTTACTTCAACCCTTGGAGGTAGGGACTTGTAAGTGAGATTCAATATATATGGATTATGTAAATGGACTGCCAAGTTCGAGAATAGGAAATGATAATGTATGGGTAATATTCGATAGCTGATTAACAATGCTCATTTTATCCCAGTGAGGTTGACAAGAACAACAATTATCTTAGCGAAGCTTTACCTAGAGAATATTGTGAAACTCCATGGGATTGTGAGCAACATAATCAGTTATAGGTCCCACTATTTACCGGTGAGTTCTGGAAAAGTTTGCAGAGTACTTTAAGTCAAAATTGAATTTAAGTATGGCTTACACCCATGGATAGATGGTCAAATGGAAAAAGTAAATCAAGTACTAGAGGATTTTATGAGAGCATGTGTCCTAGACTTTGGAGAATCTAAGGAAGTTCATTTTCCATTGGCAAAGTTTGCTCATAATAAAAATTACCAATTGAGTATTGGGATGACACCATTTAGGGTAGACTGTTTGAGTCACATAGATGTTAGTTAGACACGAGGAATAGGTTCGTGTTTGGACTCAACATGGTAAGAGAAGCTATCGAGAAGATAAATTTGATTCTTTCCAGAATGATAGTAGCACAATCGAGGAAGAAGAGTAATGTCGATAAGGGACCAAGAGATCAAGAGTTCGCGATAGGCGATCATGTGTTCGTGACAGTTTCACCCATGGGAGGAGTTATGCACTTTAGGAGACTGGGAAATTGGCTCCTAGGTATGTTGGTCCATTTCTATTGATTGCGAGAATCGATAAACTTGCATATCCAATTAATTTACCAAGTAGTTTGTCGAGTGTGCATAATGTTTTTTATATATCGCATTTGAGGAAATGTCTACATGACCCAAGTATGGTTGTGAACCGAGGGCAATCAAAGATTTATCTGTAAAACCCAATTTGACATATGTTCAATGATCGAAAGGGATATAGGTTGTGATACAAAAGTATAAAAGAACAAGAGCATTAGACTTGTTCACATCCAATAGAATGATGATGTAGATGATTGTACCTGGGAGCTAGATGATAAGATTAAGAATATCTATCCCAAGATATTTTGACATGTATGCTTTGTTGTATGAACTAGCATTGACAATAATATGTTTTTTGAAAGGAAAAGGCTTAGGGAGCCTAGCCTATTTATTCAATAACTTGGAAACATAAACAAAACAAAACCAACCAGGACGAACAGCAAAAAGGCACAGCCAAATGAAATAAAACATTAAAGTCCTAAACAAAACATATTACAATAGAGAAAATAACACAAAGTATTTATCCAACACCAATTCTAGAAAACTGGATCTCTCAATCTATTTGTCTATATAATAATGTCTCTCTGAACCTGACTCTATATCATGTGGAGTGTAGCTTTGCTCGTTTTAGCTACATTGGAGAAGATTTTTGCATTTCGCTTTGACCATAAAGCAGCAACAAATCTTTTGAGGAGTGCTAAAAGCGTATAGCCCTTGTGACTTCTATCTTGTTTTCCTAAATATAACATTCCATTCAACAAACTAGCTTGGAGATCGGTAGTGGAAGCATCCATTTGTTAACAGTGTAGTCTAGATGGCTCTAGAAAAAGAACAATCAAATAAGAGGTCAGTGTTGGATTCCACTTCTAAATTGCATGGTACACACATTGCTTTATCGATTAAACCAAAAGCATGCAATTTATCTTTAGTTAAAATTGCATTTTCCATTATTTCCCATAGAAGGAAGTTGTTTTTCATTAATCCACTTGCATTCCAAATCCAATCAGACCATGGAAAGGAGTCACAAGGACCAAGGAGAGAATTATAAACTACTGAAGTGCTTAGCTTTTCATTTTTCGTATCCCATGTTACAACGTCCATAGAGTCATTAAAGGGTCTAGCCATGATTGTAACCCATAGGGCATGAATATTTGTAGAATTTGAGTATGGAAGGTTCAGGGAACCATCAAAAATGTAGTCAATTGCTTTTGCATTTCCTAGAATACCTGTTAAGCATTAAAGGTTAGGGCTTATGACGTGCTTTAGAGTTAGGCCCGGTGAGGCCCAAGGATCCTCCTAAAAGCTGGTAAGTGGGAGCTTAACATGGTAACACTACAAGAGAGGTAGGAAGGTAGTCCTATACTTGAGAATGTTGTGCCATGTGCAACTAGCAGTTAAGGGTATACCAATAGACCAGAAATTTCTATGCTTAATAACGTTCTTGTTCACCCACTGCGCCCACGGACTAGCATCTTACGTCGGGATTCGGTTAAAGTATTTCGAAAAAGCTTCCATATTCCATAATTTCAAATTTCAAATACCAGGCTCGCCATTATTTTTTGGAAATTGGACTTCTTGAAAGAAAAAGGAGTCATTTTAGAGGAGTATAGATCACCGTTCCACAGAAATTTATTGAGCCCTATAGAGATCATCGAGATAAGCTTAGCCGGAAGGGGGTAGTGTCTGCACCAAAAGGAGGTCATGGAAGTTGCTATTGATTGGTGTTATAATAATTATGTATCGGTAGAGGCACAAATACAATATGATTATTGATTAATGGTTAACAATAATAGAAAAATAGTGTAATTGTTGTACGTGTAAATTTATATTGATAATGGTGGTCATTATCCTGCCCTATCTGGATTTCAAGGACAAAATTCTTATAAGAGGGTAAACTATAACACCTCATATTTTGGAGTACCAAAGTATGGGAAATTAATTAACAAAAATATTATCAAAAAATAATTTAGAAAATTTAATTAAAGGAATAGGGAGGGAATGTTATGATAAGAGTTAAGTGATTAGTAAGATTAAGCTAAAATGGGACTTTAGCCCAAGCCTAAATTAGTAACCCTTACCCCTTACCATACTATTCTCCTTATCCACATTTTAATTTCATCAAAAATAATATAGTTAAACTACCTAGGCTGAGCACCATTGTTCAAGGAAGCAAGAGCAAAATTAAATAAAAAAGAGAGGTTTTCATTCCTAAAGAAAAGAAGAAGATTTAATCAAGTTTTTCAAGTTTGGGTAAGCAACACTTTCCCTATTTTCTTCCAAACCCATGTAGGTTTGGATTATATGTGTTTTGATTCTTAAAATGAAGAATAACATAGATTAAGGAAAATAGATTGAACTCATTCATGTTTGGGAAATAAATGATAATGACTTTTGGCATGTAATAGAGTGAAACATGGAGTAATCCTTCTTCAAATGCTTTAAAATTTTGACATGTTGTTTAAAAAAATTAATTTAGAGATTGGTTTCTAATTGCATAAATTTTCAGAATTATTCATATTTTATATGAATTTTATAAGTTGAGAAAATGCTCTACTCGAGTTTTAAATAATTACAATATGAAAAATAATGACTTTTCCCTAAAAAAATTATATGAGTTAAAAGATAGAACATGTGATATGATTTACATGATAAAGAAAAATTTAATTACAAATGATAATTAATTAATTAACTATGGTATTAATTAATGTTTATAGTGCAAGGGAAATCGCCTCTAAATTTTTTTAAAGATTTATGTAAAGATTTTGGTTAACTAATAAAAATTTAACATATATCATGGATTGGTGAAAATTAATTATCTATAGAGTAAATAAATTAGTTTCCATGATAATTACATAATTTCTATTCCATATTTGCGATAGCCTTAAAATATTAGAAGCACGATAACACTTGAGTCCATATTTATGATATCCCATAGCTGCATTTTACGCTAGCAGCGATTCATTATAGTTATGATTATGATATATGATAGTTGTTTTTATTATTGCAAGGATTCATGCGATAGCAACAATTCGTTATAAATATGATTTACTGTAGCTATGTTTGGTTCATGATAGCTATCATTTATGACAGCAATGATTCATGATAGTTACGCTCTATGATAGTCGTGTTTTGCAATAGCCTTCATTTACGATAGCTATGTTTTTAATAGAAATGATTGATGATAGCTATGATTTAAGATAGCAATGGTTTATGATAGCTCTGATATATGATAGCTATTCTTTTTGATAGCCAAAATTTATGATGGCTATGTTTTTTGATAGCGATGATTCACGATAGCTAAGATTCAAGATATCTTCTAATAGAGATTTATGATGGCACCTAATAAGACATGTGGTAGCTTCGTATTAAGATTTATGAATAGTAATGCTTACGATAGCCTTAGAAGGGTGATAGCTATCGAGTTTGAATTATGATAGCTAATGGTGATGAATTTCTTGATTAAATAAGAAAATTTTGAGTAACATTTTAGAAGTTAGCATCCAAGGTGTTGATTTTAATTTCGTAAGTAGGAAATTTTAAAGAAAATAATAAGTTGAAAATGAAAAGGCTTATTAATGAATGAGAAAAAGTAGTTAAGATTAAGGAAGATAAGAAATGTTATGTTATAAATTTTAAAGGAGAAGAGAAGTTGATAAAGATGTTTTGTCTAAAGAATTAAATGCTCTTGACCTAAGATTAATATGAAACATAATGTAAGGCCTAAGTGGCAATCCAATGTCTAAGTACAACATTTCACTTGGAAACAGGCTTAAGGCCTTAGTGGTAATCCGATGTCTAAATACAACTTTGTACTCAGATACGTGGTGTAAGGCCTAAGTTCCAACCAATGGTCTAAATACAAAATTGTACTCGGAAACGTGATGTAAGACATAAGTGGCAACCTATGGCGTAAATATGACATTGTATTCGAAAATGTGGTGTATGGCCTAAGTTTTTACCCAATGTCAATATATGACATTGTATTAGAAGCGTTGTTGTAAGGCCTATATTGCAACCTAATAGCCAAATATAAGATTGCATTTGGAAGCGTTGGTGCAAGCCGTAGTGATAATCTAAAAGTATGTTCACGACATTACATGGAAGCAATAATATAAGGACTGAGTGACAATCTAAAATGTCGAAACTCGACATTAAACTGAAGTAACAAGGTAATTCATGAGAAGTAACGATATAAAAATGACTATAAAACCTAGCCACGATAAAGTAAATATAGGACACACTTATGTTTGAAAGAATGACTTGTATTTATAATCCATGTATGATGGATTTGATGTTATTAGAACACTAAGGGGAAAACTCAATCCTCTACAAGGCATGGTCCCTTTTTTATTAACATAAACTATTCCTCATATAAAACTTTATGTTTGACACGTGTTTTTATTATTTTCCATATACTCGTGGGTGCTCATTCGAGTAGGATAAGGTTGTGGTCTAGAAAAGTTTTCTATAAGACGAATAAGGATTTTTAAGACGAAGCAGGAAGCTAGTAGCTAATGAAGGTTATTTTTAAAATTCCATTGTTGTACAACTAGGCTCTATAACTGGTTAAGTGTTCATGCCGGCATCATCATATGTCCGGCAAAACACTATCGTTTATGTTTTATTATATTTAACCCTTGCATAGGTATATTTTGAGAAATGTAAGTGTAATGACAATTTGTGTAATGAAAACTTATTTTAGTTTGCTTTGTTTAATTAATATTGTCGAAAATAACTAATCCCATTTTGTCGCTAGAAAATAATGCAGGTGATGGTTGCAACAACATCGACATTAATTTTATGGTCTCGGTATGGAGGAGATACACCATTCTAGGCCTATTTTTGTTGATTGGTCAAAAATAGGAAATTGGCTAACCTCGGCTTCAGTCGAACGTCAATATATGGTCTGTAAATCGAAAGTAGCACATAATGCACTACTTTGATTCTACTCCAAACTGTTAAGTTTGGGGCCATTTGTTGAACCAGTCAAGTCAACTGCTTTATATGTGTCAGTCGACTATATGTAACAACTCTACCTTTTATGCCATAATAATAAATAAATTTAATAAAAATATAAATGTTCTAATTAGATTTTTGATAATTATTATTTTTAAAAATAATTTTTTACTTAATTGAAGCTATTTGATAAAAGATTTTATTTTGATATATTGAATTAATTAATAAACTCTTTTTGGATAATTTATTAAAATTAAATAAAATTTTGCAGCAAATATAAAATTTTCCAAATAATTGAAATAGTTGAAAAAAAAATTATTTTACATTAATACAATGAATAATTAAATGAAGACAAATAACTATTGAATTGATGAAATTGCACGGTTATTGAAATACATTATATAGAATGAAATGTCAATCAATTTAAATTAGACTGAAATATATTTACAAACAAATAAAAGAGTTTTTCAGAAGAGATAAAAACATAAAGGCAAAATTTGCATTATTCTCTTCTTTAGGGGCTAAAATGTGAATAGAGTTTGGTCCTTAACAAATATAATTACAAACCAGCCCATTTGGAAACACAAATCCCTTTTCTTTTCCCCAATTATATAGCCCCTCATTTCCTCAACCCATAAACCCTTATTTTTCTGAATCTCTAATTCCTTAACCAAATTGCAGCGAAAAAAATGGTGGTGCAGCCCAAAAAAAGTAGTGGGTGGCTATGCATCATCGTTGGAGGTAGGCATGTAGGCCTTAGAGCGACGACGGAGGCTGGAGAGTCATGCACAACCTACGCTCGAAGGCGGCGGCTGGCGGCAAAGAATGTGATGCTGCAACCATGGTGGAAGCAGCTAAAGCTAGCAGGGCCGGTCCTACGACATTTTTGGCCATGGACAAAACTTAAATTTGGGCCCTTTCATGTGATTGCAACTAATACCTTCAAATGATAATAATCATATAAATAATACCCAAAGTGATATTTTTTCCAAAAGCTAATTAATTTTTCATTACATCCCAAAAAGTATCAAACTTACAATTTCTTAATCATTAGAAATACAAACGGTAAATCCAACAATAACATCATTTGAAAATTTCTCTTAATGCATTTTTTGAAGCAAAATCATTGATTATATCGTCTTCTTCATTATTTTCCAGCATATCTTTTTCGATGCATAGAATTGCTAACCCATTCAACCTATCTTGAGACATAGAAGTTCGCAAATATGATTTTAACAATTTCAATTTGGAAAAGATTCTTTCAGCAGATGCCACGGTCACTGGGATAGTAAATAATATTCTATAACCAATCATCACATTCGGAAACATGTCTATTTCTCTCACAAACTCAATCATTCTTGTCGAAGTCCATGACTTGTTCATTTCATATGATTCCTTTGGCAACATAACTTGTAATACCTGTAATTCAGAACATAAATTTTTTCCATTCACATCAGAAGTATCATCTTTTTTTAAGGCATTTTCTAGATTCACACAAGAAATTAGTAATTCTTGATCATCCAAATTAACTAATTTTTGAGCATCAAATAAGAAACCAAATATAGACTCAAAGAGTTTCATTTGTTCAAATATGGTCCTTAATTGGGAGAGTGCAATATCAACTATGTGGATAAAATAGTCAATCCTAAATGATTCTTGTGCAGCTAATTGTTCTCTATCATTATCAAATGGTTCATCAAAATGTTTTTTTCTTCGAATTCGTCGTTTTGTATGAAACATCGATTCAATCTCCATATCTATTGCTATTTGTTTTGCTTCTTCAATTGCTAGATTAAATCCATTTTCTCTATATTTTTCGAAAAAAGAAACAAGACCTTCCAATTGTTTAACTGCAATATCAAGACGCATATCGTTCGATTGTAACTTTTTACTTACTACATTTATTTTATTTAGAACATCATGCCAAATTACTAAAGATAATATGAATTCAAAACTTGAAAGCTCGCATGTTGCTAAAGTTTCAGCATCTCTACTAAGCTTTGCATCTTCTGCAATTTCTGCTAATTTGAATAAAGCTTCTCTAATTTCAGAAAGTTGTGATTTTATTGCTTTTATACTTTCAATATGACTCTCCCATCGTGTGTTTGACAATGATTTTAAAGTTAAGCCCTTTATATGATCAATTAAAACATGCCACCGTTTTGTTGAGTTAGAAAAATCTAAATATATGCATTGACATGCTCCAAAAATGATTTCGCTTTATGAGAACAATTTGCCATTTTGCATAATATTAAATTAAGAGAGTGAGAACCACATGGCATGTAAAATGCTCTTGGATTTGTCTCAAGCAATCTTGTTTGTACTCCTTGATGTCGTCCACTCATATTAGATCCATTATCGTATCCTTGCCCCCTCACATCATCAATGTTAAGTCCAAGATTTTTTAATGCAATTTGTAATTCATTGAAAAGAGCTAGTCCAGTTGTACCCACAACATTTATAAACTCCAAAAAAAATTCTTCTATTTTTATTGGAGAACATGACACATTAACACATCTTATTATCAAAGTCATTTGTTCTTTGTGACTTGAATCAGGAGTACAATCAAGAATAACAGAAAAATATTTTGCCTCTTTAATTTTTTTAATTATAGCATTTATTACTTTGGACGCTAGAATGGCAATCAACTCATTTTGGATTTTATGGCTAAGATAGTGATAATGGATTTCTTTTTTTCTAGTAAGTTGAAATGATGTTGCATTACTGGATCAAATTCTGAAATCATTTGTATAAGACCCAAAAAATTACCTTTAGCATCGTCATCAATTGTTTCATTTGTTCCACGAAAAGCCAAATTATTTATTGCAAGACATTTTACAACAGCAATAATTCGAACCATTAAATTTTTCCAATGTAGTGTGTTGTTCCTAATTTTCATTTGCAATTCTTTGTCTATAGTTTGATTTTTCTTCAATCCAAGTCTTAGCATTTTCAATGATTTCAAGTTCTGAAGGTGCTCGATGCTATTTTCATGTTATTCAAGTGTTTTGCTAAGATGTTTCCAACCTTTAGTTCCTTCACTTGCTAATTGACTTTTTGATGGTTTTGTTCTGAATAATTTACATCAAAAGCAAAAAATTTTATCTAAATCTTTTGAATACACCAACCATTCTCTATCACGGGTTTCTCCGTTTGGTAGATTTTGAATATAATAATTTGGAGAAAATCTTCGAGAGCATTCATCATTTGGAAAATTAATATTAGTTTCCCGTTTAGGTCCATTTTCAATAAGCAAATTTCTAAGTTTTCCTTGAAGATTATCCCATATTCTAGGATCATAAATGTTTAAATCCAAATCATTTTTCAAATGCTTAGAATTATTGACGATATTCTCATTTGCTTGAAAATTGTTAATATCGTTATCATCTAATTTTTCAACATTTTTTTCATTTACTACTTGATTTTCATTGCTCTCATCCTCTTTCAGCTCTTCAATATCATTTTGCATCTCAAATTCATCAACATTGAGATGCAAAATGATATTGAAGAGTTAAAAGAGGATGAGAGCAATGAAAATCAAGAAGTAAATGAAAAAAATGTTGAAAAATTAGATGACAATGATATTAACAATTTTCAAGCAAATGAGCATATCGTCAATAATTCTAAGCATTTGAAAAATGATTTGGATTTAAACATTTATGATCCTAGAATATGGGATAATCTTCAAGGAAGACTTATAAATTTACTTATTGAAAATGGACCTAAACGGGAAACTAATATTAATTTTCCAAAAGATGAATGCTCTCGAAGATTTTCTCCAAATTATTATATTCAAAATCAACCAAACGGAGAAACCCGTGATAGAGAATGGTTGGTGTATTCAAAAGATTTAGATAAAGTTTTTTTCTTTTGCTGTAAATTATTTAGAACAAAACCATCAAAAAGTCAATTAGCAAGTGAAGGGATTAAATATTGGAAACATCTTAGCAAAACACTTGAACAACATGAAAATAGCATCGAGCACCTTCAGAAGTTGAAATCATTGAAAATGCTAAGACTTGGATTGAAGAAAAATCAAACTATAGACAAAGAATTGCAAATGCAAATTAGGAACAACACACTACATTGGAAAAATGTAATGGTTCGAATTATTGCTGTTGCAAAATGTCTTGCAATAAATAATTTGGCTTTTCGTGGAACAAATGAAACAATTGGTGACGATGCTAAAGGTAATTTTTTGGGTCTTATCCAAATGATTTCAGAATTATCCAGTAATGCAACATCATTTTCAACTTATTAGAAATAAAGAAATCCATTATCACTATCTTAGCCATAAAATCCAAAATGAGTTGATTGCCATTCTAGCGTCCAAAGTTAGAAATGCTATAATTAACAAAATTAAAGAGGCAAAATATTTTTCTGTTATTCTTGATTGTACTCCTGATTCAAGTCACAAAGAACAAATGACTTTGATAATAAGATGTGTTGATGTGTCATGTTCTCCAATAAAAATAGAAGAATTTTTTTTGGAGTTTATAAATGTTATGGGTACAACTGGACTAGCTCTTTTCAATGAATTACAAATTGTATTAAAAAATCTTGGACTTAAAATTGATGATGTGAGGGGGCAAGGATATGATAATGGATCTAACATGAGTGGACGACATCAAGGAGTACAAACAAGATTGCTTGAGATAAATCCAAGAGCATTTTACATGCCATGTGGTTCTCACTCTCTTAATTTAATATTATGCAATATGGCAAATTGTTCTCATAAAGCGAAATCATTTTTTGGAGCATGTCAATGCATATATTTAGCTTTTTCTAACTCAACAAAACGGTGGCATGTTTTACTTGATCATATAAAGGGCTTAACTTTAAAAACATTGTCAAACACACGATGGGAGAGTCATATTGAAAGTATTAAAGCAATAAAATCGCAACTTTCTAAAATTAGAGAAGCTTTATTCAAATTAGCAGCAATTACAGAAGATGCAAAGCTTAGTAGAGATGCTGAAACTTTAGCTACATGTGAGCTTTCAAGTTTTGAATTCATATTATCTTTGGTAATTTGGCATGATGTTCTAAATAAAATAAATGTAGTAAGTAAAAAGTTACAATCGAACGATATGCGTCTTGATATTGCAGTTAAACAATTGGAAGGTCTTGTTTCTTTTTTCGAAAAATATAGAGAAAATGGATTTAATCTAGAAATTGAAGAAGCAAAACAAATAGCAATAGATATGGAGATTGAGTCGACGTTTCATACTAAACAACGAATTCGAAGAAAAAAACATTTTGATGTACCATTTGATAATGATAGAGAACAATTATCTGCATAAGAATCATTTAGGATTGACTATTTTATCCACATAATTGATATTGCATTCTCCCAATTAAGGACCAAATTTGAACAAATGAAACTCTTTGAGTCTATATTTGGTTTCTTATTTGATGCTCAAAAATTAGTTAATTTGGATGATCAAGAATTACTAATTGCTTGTGTGAATCTAGAAAATGCTTTAAAAAAAGATGATACTTCTGATGTGAATGGGAAAAAATTATGTTCTGAATTACAGGTATTACAAGTTATGTTGCCAAAGGAATCATATGAAATGAACAAGTCATGGACTTCGACAAGAATGATTGAGATTGTGAGAGAAATAGACATGTTTCCGAATGTGATGATTGCTTATAGAATATTATTGACTATCCCCGTGACCGTGGCATCTGCTGAAAGAAGCTTTTCTAAATTGAAATTGTTAAAATCATATTTGCGAACTTCTATGTCTCAAGATAGGTTGAATGGGCTAGAAATTCTATGCATCGAAACAGATATGCTGCAAAATATTGAAGACGATTTAATCAATGATTTTGCTTCAAAAAATGCATTAAGAGAAATTTTCAAATGATGTTATTGTTGGATTTACCGTTTTTATTTCTAATGATTAAGAAGTTGTAAGTTTGATACTTTTTAGGATGTAATGAAAAATTAATTAACTTTTTTAAAAAAATCACTTTGGGAATTATTTATATGATTATTATCATTTGAAGGTATTAGTTGTAATCACATGAAAGGGCCCAAATTTAAGTTTTGTCCATGGCCAAAAATGTCGTAGGACCTGCCCTGGCAATTGGTTGAGGTGAGGTTTTACACTCACATCTATATCTAAACGTCAATACATGCCATGAATTTATCATGTTTATTACTTGAATTGTTTGGAATTGGTCAATGTTGGGATGGTTAATTTATAACATTGACTGAAAGTGTCAATTTGCAAATGGAACGTTGTTCGATTGCGAAATGAACTTTATGTTTTGTATTTTGACATGTATGCACTGTACGGGTGAGGAAGTTCGACAGAACTTGGGCCACACCTTAAATTTATATAGTAGCCACACATGTTAAATTTATATAGTAGATTGGTCAATATATTGTTAGTGCGATTGCTCCATGATTTATGTGTTTGGATTTTTAATTATTTTATGTGTTTCTAAAAGATTTTTTCCTTTAAAAGCTGTAGAAATTTTTTTGAGGGTTCTAAAATCTTAATAAAAGAATTCATAGATAATATATTAAAATTTTACTCAATTTAGCTTATTTTCACATTTAAAAAAGTCTACTATTAATTATAAATTATAATTTGCTTTTACGTTTGAAAATCACTATAATAGTTACATATTTAAATACAATAATGTTTTAAAGGAAAAATAAGATAGGTTATCATTTTATAAAGCATATTATGAAAGCATTAATTCATTTTAAGCGATTTTTTTATCAAAGCTATCTAAATACATTTGAAAGAGTTTTCTTGCCTTTGAAAAAATATCTTTTTTCGAGAAATAATTATAAGGTTTCCTAAATGTTTTGAATAAATAAAAATCTCTTTGCATAATATGAGGATTTCATAAAAAGTATAAAATAAAGGAAAATATCTCATTTTAAGTTATTTTGAATATAAAAGGCTATATAAGTAGGTTTTAAAGGGGTTTTCATTCCATTGTAAAAGATGTATCTATTTCTTTAAATGCATTTAAGGACTTAAAATAGTTTAATGAAATTATATATATATATATATAAATTAGCTATTTTATACAAATATTTGAGTTAGCAAATTGTTCCAATGGAGTATATTTTAACTAAAAAAAGCATTACTAATATTTTAAATATATTTTGAATTTTTTTTAGTAAAGTACAAACTTGTTTTATAAAATATAATTAAGATTCTTTCGATTAGTTTCAATGAATAAAATCTCTTCTATGTATTGAGTAATTTGAATAAACAATTTAGTAGTACCGTTTGGTATCGGACTAGGTAATACTTTGTCGATTATTCTTATGACTCATTATGAAGAATATACTTTTGGTTGAGTGGAGTTTACTACTCAGCAAACATTCAAGTAACACAAAGTGGTATGGGACACTTTTGTGATATTTGTTTCGTTACTGTTTGTAAGCGCATAACAATTATCGATCCAAATGCATAGGGGTCGGTTTACTGTGTGTTTGTTGTCTTGTTATGAGTTTGAAATGCGATGTGCTTGATCATTGGGCTAGTTGTCCGTGCTAGTGGCTTGACTGTGGAGGTCACACCCTGATTTAGGGCATCGCCTGTCTTACTGTGTGTTTAATTGTTTTGTTGCATGCTTAAGTCTTATTAATTAATGTACCTATTGTCTTTTCATACTTCCCTTGAATGCCACAAGAGACAACAGTCTGGTATAGAGGGCACGTTTGGTATCGTGACACTGCAATCTATCAAGATCACCATGTATTGATGTGAAAGGGTGGGACATTAATGTCACGAGGATCAAGTACCGAAAACACTGTTGGAGCATTGCTGTGTATTTGTCAGTATTCTCTTAGAATAGAGCAATAGCAACATGAATCCCCAATAGGAGAAGCTAAGGGCTTACTGTATGTTCATTCGACCCAACACAAGGCGTGCTTATTAGCACATTTTACTTGTTGTATGCTTATCTTATATTCGATTTTATATGTGTTTTTGATATGTACTTACTATGTGTTCGTCCACGGACTTACTCTGTGTTCCTTCATTAAAAAGATTGTATAAGCATTGCTTTCCTTGTTTTTTTATACGGTATCTATGCATTAGTTATGAGCTCACCACTATAAGGACCTACTATGTGCTCACTCTATCGAGTAATTATAAGTTAGTTGCTTGTGTATCACCATGATTCTTTTATACCATAAGTTTGCCCTTATGATGCCATGGTGATTTTGTGACGATCCGAAATTTTGGGTATTTGAAATTGGAATATTTAATTTATTTTAAATACTTAAAGGGTTAATTTTAAATTAAATTTCAAATATCTCCATTTATTGGATAATCTAATTATTGAATTTAATAAGTGGAAATTGGGTAAAGTATTGAATCTTGATTTTTAAGCTTGTTAAAAATATTTCAAAGGCTTGTAAAATTTATATTAATAATACTGAAGATAATGCAATTTTTAAAATTAAATTTGGAAATGCTTTGTTCAGTTTTGAATTTATATCGTTTAAATTGAATTTAAAAATAACCTTCCGAGGCACAGTCTCAGATTTCGAAGAAATCGGTTCCATTGGATCCGTAGTAGTGTGTTATTATCGAATTTCAAATTTCGTAGTATTTGGAATTGTTGTGTGATCATACGATAGGTAAACGCGCTGAAATTCATATCGAAAATTTAATATAATAACTGGATCCAAAAAGCTATCTTTTCCATACGACCGAATTAGGACTCGAAACATTTTTCATTGCGTTTGGAATAGGGGTATAACATTACAAACGCCTGGCGGCACGCCTCGATAGGAGTTCGAAATTTTTAGTTGCAAATTCAGACGATTTAAATTTAAATTTAAATTTAAATATAATACATATTTACTGTTTGACCAATCAAAATTCCTTCACATCAAAACTTTTCCAGGGACACTGTAGCTGGTTAATTCAATGACGTTACCATCTAATCATGCCTCCTCTTTGAAACCAGGCAGGAAGAGAAAATAAAAAAAAAAGTATAGTTCTGTTTCCATTTCTGCAAGTGAAAAACGTCTTCCCTACCATCTTCTTTTTTTCCCAATTTCAAAATGCCCAGAGCAAAAAAATGAATAAAGCTCGGATCGAAATAAAATGGCCGAAACATTTCAAATAAATCATTCAGTAGAAAAAAATATAAGAGATAAATCGAAATCGAATTCATATGCCTCTCAAATCAAATTTCAGCGCGTTCCTCGTTCGAGCTCAAGCTCGATACTTGAAGCAAGGGACTTCTCGTCGTTCGGCGGCGTTCAAGCTGACTAAGTTGTGGGAGTTCACAAGGCCGAGTCGCTGCGATTAGGGGAAAATCGTGAAAGGTTGGGTTCAAAGTTTGATGGTTTACCTAGCATGTGGCTGTAGGATCTAGATTAACCCTAGATGGGGGGTGAGTAGGGTTATAGCAAATTTTCTCGAATTAAACAAAAACAAACTGCAGAGAAATAAATATGCTGATAAGTAAATCACACACAAATTTTACCCAGCTTCGGCAACCCCTGCCTACTGCTGCATTCCCAGATTTCTATTAGAATTAAACAGTCTCTCGCTTACAAACACTCTAATAGACTCGCAACCCCTGTTCCCGCCTATAGAGTTTCGCAAACCCTTGCTCCCGCCCTTAGAGTTTTGCAAACTCGCACACCCTGCTCACTGAACTAATTCTAACTAGACAATCTGACATTACCTACAACCTAGGTGGTGATTTACCAAGATTTGAACCTTAAAAGAAAATTTAAAACAAACTAAAAACAGTTTAAAACTAAAGCCCTATTTGCCACATAAACTAAAGCAAATAAACTAAAGCAAATAAACTAAAGCAAATAAACTAAAGCCTCTCTATTTTAAAACAAGCAGGCCCAATTCATCTCTTTAACCCGATCCTCTTTTTGTCTTGTGAAGAGAATGACGGCTCTGTTGAATTAGGGCTTTTGTTCCCTTGCGAAAATTAGGGCTTTGATTCTTCGTTCGATCTGATTTGTGTTGCTCTTGCTCGCTGCTTCTCTGATGATCAATTGTCTGGTTTGCGTTGCTCTTGCACGCTGCTTCGCTTATGATTGATTCTCTGGTTTGCGTTGCTCCTCTGTTGATCGAGTTCATTGTTGCTTCGGTATGTAATTTCCCTATTTGTGCTTTTATGATTTCTCGTATTCGAACTCGATCATCTAATTTTCCGATGATGATTGATATTTATAGGAGTTGAATTCCTTGAATTTGTTCGTATCAATTTGATACTTTCCTAATTTTCGATTGCCTGATACGCACGGCTTTGATTATGGAACGTTCGATTTTTCTTGAGTCATACGAAAAGAAAACTTTCCTATTTTGATTTGTTTGACTTTCCTATTTTCGGCAATTTCCATTTTCATACATACTTGATTTCGTGTATACCAATCCACGACTCTGCATTACTTCGGCCATCACTGTTTTCATCCCTGTGAGCTTCATCTCTGACCTTGTTTGCGTCTGCATTGTAGTTTGCATTGTTCATCTCGACTTGTTCTTGTATTCACTGTCCTCACATGTACATGCTTCATGTCATACTTCCATGATTTTGAGTTGGACTTGTTTATTGCTTTCGACTTCGAGTCTGCACTCATTTTTACCACTGGACTATTTACTGACTTGTAGTGTTTGATTCTTCTGGCTTCACTGTGAACTTTGGCTCTGGCGATCTTTGTTTTTAGCCTTGACCGCCTTGATGCTGTAACCATACTTTTGGCATGATTGTTTTGGTCTTTGTTGTAACTGGACATGTTGCTTGAGTCAGGATTCAGATTGCACTTTTGTTTGTCTATCGAGTCTGTTGGCACTGGCTATTATACAAGTTGTATTTGCTGTTGACTTTGGTTTTCATATGCATTGAGTTTCATTGTGTATCTGTAACAACCAGGTATTTTCAACCATTCGCATCCATTATAAGTGTAAAGGTAGACACTCATGCCGGAATTGAATTGCTCAAAATACCGTGTTGTAAATAAAATTTGGCAAACCTCAGAATATACAGTAAATAAAAATCACAGATCACAGACACAGAGTAAATATAATGCAGCGGAAGCAAAAGAGATAGTAGTTCATGAAGCTACTATATAAATATATCAGAGTTACATAAGATACAATAGAAGAAATAAAGTACAATAGAAGTTTAAATATGATAACCAAGTACAAGATGAATAGAACAACCGAAATGAAAAGATGAAACTTGACAAGTAGATAATCTCCAGCGATCCCAATCTCCAGAAAGTGGAAATCCAAATCTGTGAATAACTCAGGCTGACCCGAGCGTAAATAAAAATACAAACACTCGAGTCAGGACATACATACTTATACAATGTAAACCAACTCAAGTGAACTGTAGCAAAGATACAAGTAACTTAATAGATGCTTGGGACCGCCCATCCTCTAAGGATCCGTTAAACTATTTACTATGTAGTAATATACGCTATATACAATAGTGTCTAATCAGTAAAGTATAATCATATAGAAAATAGCGTTAAGGGGATGGTGAACCTTAACGCGGTCGGATCTTTAAAACCAAAATCGTAGTGGGCTCGATATAAGGAGATGACACGGCACACAAGACAATGCCGGGGGGATACACTGTTTGCACTCCTGGACCGGTGGTGACGGCAAGCCAGCAGCTTCCGCCCACCTCGAACAATACCCCCGAATCAAAGTGGCGCCACATATCGAATCGCAAAAGTAATAGACTGGTTTCCGATGGAGCATGCTCGATGAAAGGGTGCGACCCTTTGTGTAGCCCGGTATAGCTCCTGTTTTAGTCATTTATGCCAACTCATGGGAGATGGGTCCACGTAATATACCTCGAGAACGTCGCCATCGTCCTACTTCATTCTGGAATCTCCACCGCGTACACAGTTGTTAAAGTGGTTTCCGGCATTGGCCGGCTATAAGACAATATCCGATCCCGGTCTCTTTAACAACCAATCATTATTATAACCCGTAGTTATAACTTTAAAAAATATATTTTATACTTCAAAATAAAATATCATTTCAACCCAAATCTTTATCAAAATAAAGATTAAATCATTTCCAAACCATTTCAATATATCATCATGCCATATCTTTCAATTCAAATATTTATCAAAATAAATATCAAGTCATTTCTAACCATTTCAATATATTAATTTATCATATCCTTTCAAAACTTCCTTTCAAATCATTTGAATATATCAAAATAGCTATATTTTCAAAACCACATTTCAAATCATTTCAATATACCAAAATATCATATCTTTCAGTACCACATTTCAAATCATTTTAATATATCAAAATATCATATCTTTCAGTGCCACATTTCAAATCATTTTAATGTATCAAAATATCGTATCTTTTCGAAACCACATTTCAATCATTTAATATCTCAAATAGTTAAATTCAAAACAAATTACTTCATTTTAAATCATAAAAATGAAGTTATTACATTTAATAATTAAATTATTAAATTCCAAAAATTTAAACCTTTCGATGTTCATTTATGCACTTAAATTTATTAAACAATGAAAATTCAAGTTTCGTAGCATTTGAAAAATGCTACAGAAAGTTACATTCAAAACAATTCAATTTAACAAAAGACAGCATTTAAAAATGCTGTTAATTAACTCCAATATTCAATAGAATTTCACAAACACTTTTTTTAAAAAAAATCATTTTTAACTTATAAAATCATACATTTCACATTTATAAGCATCATTTAATTTTCCTTAAATTCATGATTTTATAAAGTTAAGTTTCCTTTCAAAAATCAATATTTATTAATAATTCACTTATTAAATTTCAACATTCAAGTTTAAATTCATTACATTAAATTTCAATTTAACACTTAAGTTTAAAATTTCAAAACATAACTTAGTTTTATTTTTATTTACTTAACTCAAAATTCACTTTTAAGTCAATTTCATAAATTTCCAATTTTAGTTATATTTCAAAATTTCAACTTAAATATTCATTCATTTTACATTTCAACTTTATTAAAAATCAGCAATATGATATAAAATCACTTTAAATTCATTTAAATTCAAATTATTATAAATATATTGTAATTTCATATTAAATTTAATTTCCATTTATAACTAAATCAAATTTTCCAAAATAACTTACATTCAAAATTTTCTAGCTTTTTCATTAGTTCATTTTACTTACAATTATTCAAAAAATCAATAATATTTTACAAAAATCCTATTTAATTAGATTTAAATCAAAATATTTTAATATTTACATTTCTAAAATAATTTTAAAAATTTTAGAAAACATATATTAACTACGGGTCTGTATATAATTTTCTACGCTAGGTAAAGTGATACGGGTAATATATCATTTCAACCCGTAATTTACAAAGAAAATTCGGGTTTTATCATTTCAAACCCGCAGTCCCAAGTAAATGAAATAAATTGAAAATCATTCAGGCCTATCATTTTAGCCCATAACAATTTTCCCTTATTCTAAAGTCCGTTCGGGTATGTATCATTTCAACCCATAGTGATTTCTAATTTACAGGGAACTTGCAGTGTGATAAACATATATAAATGAACAGTAACAACATATATATGATAACAGATGATACGACATGAAATTTAACAGGTTTAACATCATATATAAAAAAAATCACATGGCAGTTATAACATCATATTTAATTCTACACATTCAGGTGTTGTCGTTTCACAACTGCATAAGTATAAATGTCGTGTGAGCTTTACTCACCTTTTATGGCTGGACATTGCAATACAAATGGCACAACGGATTCCAAAAGGCAATAGCACGATTTTTGATTTGAGTGGAGAGCAAATCCAAGCTATAGAACTTGTGTTATAACCCAAAACAAGCAAAATAAAATTAAAATTCAATACAACATTGAATAGGAATAACTTTGAATTGAAATGCAATATGAATACACAACTTTTTGCCTTGCTTTCTACACTTGCTAGCACGGCTTAGGGAATGTTTTGGCTCAGGTTTGGACATACTTTGGTTCAGGTTTGGGTCTTATAAGGCATGGGTGCAAGGTATTGAAGTGGTGGAGGAGTTACTACGCATGAATATGAAGAGGTTTATGCAAAATAGTAGTTTTTGGTTCATTTTGGGCTTGGCTACATGGATCTATGGCTCGGCTATGGCATGTTTCAGATCTGGACAGAGGATGAAGGTGATGGTTAGGGGTGTGTCAAGGTGGTGGTGTAGCAATAGGAGGTGGCCAAGGTCATCTAAGGTGATGGTGATGAAGACTAGGTGGCTAGACATGCTTTTTAAGGAGTTTTAACATAGTTTTTGTGGATTTTGCATCATGGGATGGTCATGGCACTTGAAGGTCAGAGGAGGAAGGGTTTTGGTCTTGTATGATGTGGGGAAGGAAGTGGTGGTGGTCGGTGGAGGAGATGGTAGAGGTGCTAGGCCAAACAAAGCAAGAGAAGCAAGGCAAAAATCAAGCAAAACAATAGAAAAAGGAAGAAGAAAAGAGAGAAGAGAGGAGGCCATTGCTTATTTTTCTTTGCTCAGATCTGAGATGGATGTGTATTATTGATGGAATGAGAAACTTTCATGTGAATAAGCAAAAGAAAAGGAACGGCTACAATAAATTGATGCATTGATTGAAAAAGAAACGGTAAAAGAAACGGTGAAACGACTTTACGTTTCTTAGCTTTTAAAACCTTCCATACTTCCTTTTCTTTTAAATCAAGTAAAACAAAATAATCTTTAGCAAGTACATCTAAAACCGAAACAAAGTGAAAAAAAATAAAAATATATAATTAAATTTAAAGAAAATATAAAAAGAATTAAGGAAATTGCGTAAAAATTGAAAACAGGGTTCAAAAATTACAATTAAAACATCAATGGCTTTGGAAAAATATCTACTTCGTTTTAAAAATATTATAAAGCAAAATTTTGAAATAAAATAATTTATTTAACATTTCTAAAATAAAATAAATAATTAAATTGGAGAAAAATAGAAAAGAACTAAAGAAAATGTTTAAAAATTGAGAACAGGGCATGAAAATTACAAGAAAAATGCAACTAGCTCTAGAAAAATTCCTACCTCACTTCAAAAATATTAAAAGACAAAAACATATATAAAATAACATATCAATACATATCACAATAAAATATGACAAAGAAAAATAAAATTTATACTATTTAAAATAACAAAATTGCAGAATAAACAAATTGCACTCAATATTGAAATATACATAACTTTCACAATTTAAATCCGTTTCCAACGAAACAAAAAGCAGTGTTCTTAAAATTTTATGTTCTTTCATAATAAAAGATAAAATTTAAATTTTCAAACTTTTAAAAATTTAAATTAAAAGTCAAAGTTTGACTGTTTTGACCAAAAATTCACTTTTTGGAAAATATTCTTTTTAGTCATGCTTTGGAATGATAATTCATATCAAAACTAAAGTTTATCATTCAAAATAAATAAAATAAGTTTTTAAATCAAAAATTCAATTAAAATAATTAAAAAAATCACAAAATACAGGGTTGTTACACTCTCCCCCACTCAAAACTTTTCGTCCCCGAAAAGGAATGAGGTACGGGAAAGCACAGAAAAAGATTGAGTGAAACAAGATTAGGACAAGATGACAAGGAGAAGGAAATTATACATGATAACTATTGTGATAGGTAAGTTTAACAAGGTGGAGATGATCTTTCCATGATCCTCCGGAATCAAGAACACAAGCACGAAAAGGTGGATTCAAAATGTGTACCAAAGATTATCAAAGATTATAGAAGATTTCTAAACAGAAAGATTATAGAAAGATGTCTATACCAGTCTATTGCAAGATGAGGATGATAAGGACAACCAAAAGATAGTTTGAAAAACAAAATAAGGAAATAAATTTGAAAGCATGGAAATTTCAACTTAAATAGAGAATAAATCTTTTCACAAGTTAAATAAATCTTAACTATCCCAAATTTCATTATCTTATTGTCCAATCATCTTAAATTAACAATTTTTAAAACTATGGGTTTGAAAAATAATCATTTATTACACTCACAATGTACTTAATAAATTTTATTCTTCTTTATTCCTAATTAAAATTAAATTTATTCCTATCAATATATTTATCACTTATGTTAAACATACTTACACTTATTATAACTGCTTTCTTTTGTTCTTAGTTCTTTTAACATTATTTCATTGTAAGTTATTCAATTACCCTTTATCATATTACCTCTGTTAATCATTTTATAATTAAAATTTAAGTGTATAACATTTATTATAACCACTCAATTTTTATTTATAAAATCTTTTTATATTGTATATTGTATATTATCCAATTACATTGTTAACTTCTGAAATTAAGGTAAGTTATATTGGAATGCAATTGAGTATTATACAAATAAAACTTTCCAATTCAATTATCTCAAGTTTAAATCATTTATTCAAAAAAATTGATTTTCTCTTTTTTTAATTAAAATTATTCTTTAAAAATAAAATTTAAGAATTAGATTTCCGATTTCTTCAAACCATTTAGAGATAAGTAATAATATATACATAATATGTCAAATCAAATTTCAATCATATATCTATATATATATTAAAATCAAGTCATATTTTAGAAATTCAAATCAATTAAATTTCCCAAAACAAAGCTGTAGCAAGACTACAGGGCGGTCTCTTAACTTCGAAACTCGAAAATGAACGTCGATGATGCTGCAGTCATCACCGAAGTTATTTCCCAGCGACAAAGAGAAGAACACTAATTTTAAACTTTAAAATTCTTTGGAAACAAATTCTTATTCGAAAATACTTTAAATAATATACTTTAAAACTTAAACACAAGGTTTGAAACCATCGGAAATTAAATTCTCAAATTTCTTGTTATAAATTCATTTCAGTTCCCAAATCAAGTATTATCACTTCAAATAATCAATTTATTAAGTTTCATAAATTTACTTATATATAAAAATTTATTTCATTAACCAAATTTTAAAATAATATTGTGTCAGTTTGTTCTGTCAAAGTGTTTTGGAAATCTTATCGATAGCGTTGATCAGACGAATCGATCAGAAACCAAATTCAACATCAACAACTCAAACAACACAATATATAAAACAAGACATAGATATACTAGTACAATTCAAAATGTTTTGAAGAATAGATTGGAAACAAAAGACAAGATGATTAAATAACAAAATAGGGAGGTGGATTAGCCTAAATAAATCACGGGCAACATTTACCGGGTCAACCGTGACTTAAAGAATAAGATCAATGTGGATTTTTCTGGGGTAAATCTACATTCGATCTCAAGAGTTAGAGTTTTGGATAACAAAAGATATTAGCATCTAAACCAAGGATAGATATAAATCTATGGTGAATCGATGTTAATTGTAAAGGAGTTTCACCCTTTTTCAATTCAATTTGAAATTGGCGTGACCGCTGACTCACTAAAAAGATCATTCGAAGCGGAGTTATGGAGTACTCCAGAGTCAAAAGAAGATGAATAGTGAGGGACACGAATGGATTTTGGAACCGTAGGGAACGTTCCAAAATTCAAAGGAATTGAGTCAAAAAGGAAGAGATTCAAACTCGAATGAAAGTGATTCTGTAAATACATTTACTCCATATGTTGAGTTTTGCCTAGAGCTACCAAAGCTCTGATACCAACTGTAACAACCAGGTATTTTCAACCATTCGCATCCATTATAAGTGTATAGGTAGACACTCATGCCGGAATTGAATTGCTCAAAATACCGTGTTGTAAATAAAATTTGGCAAACCTCAGAATATACAGTAAATAAAAATCACAAATCACAGACACAGAGTAAATATAATGCAGCGGAAGTAAAAGAGGAAGTAGTTCATGAAGCTACTATATAAATATATTGGAGTTACATAAGATACAATAGAAGAAATAAAGTACAACAGAAGTTTAAATATGATAACCAAGTACAAGCTGAATAGAACAACCGAAATGAAAAGATGAAACTTTACAAGTAGATAATCTCCAGCGATTCCAATCTCTAGAAAGTGGAAATCCAAATCTGTGAATAACTCAGGCTGACCCGAGCGTAAATAAAAATACAAACACTCGAGTCAGGACATACATACTTATACAATGTAAGCCAACTCAAGTGAACTGTAGCAAAGATACAAGTAACTTAGAAGATGTTTGGGACCGCCCATCCTCTAAGGATCCGTTAAAATATTTACTATGTAGTAATATATGCTATATACAATAGTGTCTAATCAGTAAAGTATAATCATATAGAAAATAGCGTTAAGGGGATGGTGAACCTTAACGCGGTCGGATCTTTAAAACCAAAATCGTAGTGGGCTCGATATAAGGAGATGACACGGCACGCGAGGCAATGCCACGGTGGATACACCGTTTGCACTCCCGGACCGGTGGTGACGGCAAGCCAGCAGCTTCCGCCCACCTCGAACAATACCCCCGAATCAAAGTGGCGCCACATATCGAATCGCAAAAGTAATAGAATGGTTTCCGATGGAGCATGCTCGATGAAAGGGTGCGACCCTTTGTGTAGCCCGGTATAGCTCCTGTTTTAGTCATTTATGCCAACTCACGGGAGTTGGGTCCACGTAATATACCTCGAGAACGTCGCTATCGTCCTACTTCATTCTGGAATCACCACCGCGTACACAGTTGTTAAAGTGGTTTTCGGTATTGGCCGGCTATAAGACAATATCCGATCCCGGTCTCTTTAACAACCAATCATTATTATAACCCGTAGTTATAACTTTATAAAATATATTTTATACTTCAAAATAAAATATCATTTCAACCCAAATCTTTATCAAAATAAAGATTAAATCATTTCCAAACCATTTCAATATATCATCATGCCATATCTTTCAATTCAAATATTTATCAAAATAAATATCAAGTCATTTCAAACCATTTCAATATATTAATTTATCATATCCTTTCAAAACTTCCTTTCAAATCATTTGAATATATCAAAATAGCTATATTTTCAAAACCACATTTCAAATCATTTCAATATACCAAAATATCATATCTTTCAGTACCACATTTCAAATCATTTTAATATATCAAAATATCATATCTTTCAGTGCCACATTTCAAATCATTTTAATGTATCAAAATATCGTATCTTTTCGAAACCACATTTCAATCATTTAATATCTCAAATAGTTAAATTCAAAACAAATTACTTCATTTTAAATCATAAAAATGAAGTTATTACATTTAATAATTAAATTATTAAATTCCAAAAATTTAAACCTTTCGATGTTCATTTATGCACTTAAATTTATTAAACAATGAAAATTCAAGTTTCGTAGCATTTGAAAAATGCTACAGAAAGTTACATTCAAAACAATTCAATTTAACAAAAGACAGCATTTAAAAATGCTGTTAATTAACTCCAATATTCAATAGAATTTCACAAACACTTTTCTTTTAAAAATCATTTTTAACTTATAAAATCATACATTTCACATTTATAAGCATCATTTAATTTTCCTTGAATTCATGATTTTATAAAGTTAAGTTTCCTTTCAAAAATCAGTATTTATTAATAATTCACTTATTAAATTTCAACATTCAAGTTTAAATTCATTACATTAAATTTCAATTTAACACTTAAGTTTAAAATTTCAAATATAACTTAGTTTTATTTTTATTTACTTAACTAAAAGTTCACTTTTAAGTCACTTTCATAAATTTCCAATTTTAGTTATATTTCAAAATTTCAACTTAAATATTCATTCATTTCACATTTCAACTTTATTAAAAATCATCACTATGATATAAAATCACTTTAAATTCATTTAAATTCAAATTATCATAAATTTATTATAATTTCATATTAAAATTAATTTCTAATTATAATTAAATCAAATTTTCCAAAATAACTTACATTCAAAATTTTCTATCTTTTTATTAGTTCATTTTACTTACAATTATTCAAAAAATCAATAATATTTTACAAAAATACTTTTTAATTAGATTTAAATGAAAATATTTTAATATTTACATTTCTAAAATAATTTTAAAATTTTTAGAAAACATATATTAACTACGGGTCTGTATATAATTTTCTACGCTAGGTAAAGTGATACGGGTAATATATCATTTCAACCCGTAATTTACAAAGAAAATTCTAGTTTTATCATTTCAAACCCGCAGTCCCAAGTAAATGAAATAAATTGAAAATCATTCAGGCCTATCATTTTAGCCCATAACAATTTTCCCTTATTCTAAAGTTCGTTCGGGTATGTATCATTTCAACCCATAGTGATTTCTAATTTACAAGGAACTTGCAGTGTGATAAACATATATAAATGAACAGTAACAACATATATATGATAACAGATGATACGACATGAAATTTAACAGGTTTAGCATCATATATAAAAAAAATCACATGGCAGTTATAACATCATATTTAATTCTACACATTCAGTTGTTGTCGTTTCACAACTGCATAAGTATGAATGTCGTGTGAGCTTTACTCACCTTTTATGGCTGGACATTGCAATACAAATGGCACAACGGATTCCAAAAGGCAATAGCACGATTTTTGATTTGAGTGGAGAGAAAATCCAAGCTATAGAACTTGTGTTATAACCCAAAACAAACAAAATAAAATTATAATTCAATACAACATTGAATAGGAATAACTTTGAATTGAAATGCAATATGAATACACAACTTTTTGCCTTGCTTTCTACACTTGCTAGCACGGCTTAGGGAATGTTTTGGCTCAGGTTTGGACATACTTTGGTTCAGGTTTGGGTCTTATAAGGCATGGCTGTAAGGTATTGAAGTGGTGGAGGAGTTACTACGCATGAATATGAAGAGGTTTATGCAAAATAGTAGTTTTTGGTTCATTTTGGGCTTGGCTACATGGATCTATGGCTCGGCAATTGCATGTTTCAGATCTGGAAAGAGGATGAAGGTGATGGTTAGGGGTGTGTCAAGGTGGTGGTGTAGCAATAGGAGGTGGCCAAGGTCATCTAAGGTGATGGTGATGAAGACTAGGTGGCTAGACATGCTTTTTAAGGAGTTTTAACATAGTTTTTGTGGATTTTGCATCATGAGATGGTCATGGCACTTGAAGGTCAGAGGAGGAAGGGTTTTGGTCTTGTATGATGTGGGGAAGGAAGTGGTGGTGGTCGGTGGAGGAGATGGTAGAGGTGTTAGGCCAAACAAAGCAAGAGAAGCAAGGCAAAAATCAAGCAAAACAATAGAAAAAGGAAGAAGAAAAGAGAGAAGAGAGGAGGCCATTGCTTATTTTTCTTTGCTCAGATCTGAAATGGATGTGTATTATTGATGGAATGAGAAACTTTCATGTGAATAAGCAAAAGAAAAGGAACGGCTACAATAAATTGATGCATTGATTGAAAAAGAAACGGTAAAAGAAACGGTGAAACGACTTTACGTTTCTTAGCTTTTAAAACCTTCCATACTTCATTTTCTTTTAAATCAAGTAAAACAAAATAAACTTCAGAAAGTACATCTAAAACCGAAACAAAGTGAAAAAAAATAAAAATATATAATTAAATTTAAAGAAAATATAAAAAGAATTAAGGAATTTGCTTAAAAATTGAAAACAGGGTTCAAAAATTACAATTAAAACATCAATGGCTTTGGAAAAATATCTACTTCGTTTTAAAAATATTATAAAGCAAAATTTTGAAATAAAATAATTTATTTAACATTTCTAAAATAAAATAATTAATTAAATTGGAGAAAAATAGAAAAGAACTAAAGAAAATGTTTAAAAATTGAGAACAAGGCATGAAAATTACAAGAAAAATACAAGTAGCTCTAGAAAAATTCCTACCTCACTTCAAAAATATTAAAAGACAAAAACATACATAAAATAACATATCAATACATATTACAATAAAATATGACAAAGAAAAATAAAATTTATACTATTTAAAATAACAAAATTGCAGAATAAACAAATTGCAGTCAATATTGAAATATACATAACTTTCACAATTTAAATCCGTTTCCAACGAAACAAAAAGCAGTGTTCTTAAAATTTTATGTTCTTTCATAATAAAAGATAAAATTTAAATTTTCAAACTTTTAAAAATTTAAATTAAAAGTCAAAGTTTGACTATTTTAACCAAAAATTCACTTTTTGGAAAATATTCTTTTTAGTCATGCTTTGGAATGATAATTCATATCAAAACTAAAGTTTATCATTCAAAATAAATAAAATAAGTTTTTAAATCAAAAATTCAATTAAAATAATTAAAAAAATCACAAAATACAGGGTTGTTACACTCTCCCCCACTCAAAACTTTTCGTCCCCGAAAAGGAATGAGGTACGGGAAAGCACAGAAAAAGATCGAGTGAAACAAGATTAGGACAAGATGACAAGGAGAAGGAAATTATACATGATAACTATTGTGATAGGTAAGTTTAACAAGGTGGAGATGATCTTTCCATGATCCTCCGGAATCAAGAACACAAGCACGAAAAGGTGGATTCAAAATGTGTACCAAAGATTATCAAAGATTATAGAAGATTTCTAAACAGAAAGATTATAGAAAGATGCCTATACCAGTCTATTGCAAGATGAGGATGATAAGGACAACCAAAAGATAGTTTGAAAAACAAAATAAGGAAATAAATTTGAAAGCATGGAAATTTCAACTTAAATAGAGAATAAATCTTTTCACAAGTTAAATAAATCTTAACTATCCCAAATTTCATTATCTTATTATCCAATCATCTTAAATTAACAATTTTTAAAACTATGGGTTTGAAAAATAATCATTTATTACACTCACAATGTACTTAATAAATTTTATTCTTCTTTATTCCTAATTAAAATTAAATTTATTCCTCTCAATATATTTATCACTTATGTTAAACATACTTACACTTATCATAACTGCTTTCTTTTGTTCTTAGTTCTTTTAACATTATTTCATTGTAAGTTATTCAATTACCCTTTATCATATTACCTCTGTTAATCATTTTATAATTAAAATTTAAGTGTATAACATTTATTATAACCACTCAATTTTTATTTATAAAATCTTTTTATATTGTATATTGTATATTATCCAATTACATTGTTAACTTCTGAAATTAAGGTAAGTTATATTGGAATGCAATTGAGTATTATACAAATAAAACTTTCCAATTCAATTATCTCAAGTTTAAATCATTTATTCAAAAAAATTGATTTTCTTTTTTTTTAATTAAAATTATTCTTTAAAAATAAAATTTAAGAATTAGATTTCCGATTTCTTCAAACCATTTAGAGATAAGTAATAATATATACATAATATGTCAAATCAAATTTCAATCATATATCTATATATATATATTAAAATCAAGTCATATTTTAGAAATTCAAATCAATTAAATTTCCCAAAACAAAGCTGTAGCAAGACTAGAGGGCGGTCTCTTAACTTCGAAACTCGAAAATGAACGTCGATGATGTTGCAGTCATCACCGAAGTTATTTCCCAGCGACAAAGAGAAGAGCACTAATTTTAAACTTTAAAATTCTTTGGAAACAAATTCTTATTCTAAAATACTTTAAATAATATACTTTAAAACTTAAACACAAGGTTTGAAACCATCGGAAATTAAATTCTCAAATTTCTTGTTATAAATTCATTTCAGTTCCCAAATCAAGTATTATCACTTCAAATAATCAATTTATTAAGTTTCATAAATTTACTTATATATCAAAATTTATTTCATTAACAAAATTTTAAAATAATATTGTGTCAGTTTGTTCTATCAAAGTGTTTTGGAATTCTTATCGATAGCGTTGATCAGACGAATCGATCAGAAACCAAATTCAACATCAACAACTCAAACAACACAATATATAAAACAAGACATAGATATACTAGTACAATTCAAAATGTTTTGAAGAATAGATTGGAAACAAAAGACAAGATGATTAAATAACAAAATAGGGAGGTGGATTAGCCTAAATAAATCACAGGCAACATTTACCGGGTCAACCGTGACTTAAAGAATAAGATCAATGTGGATTTTTCTGGGGTAAATCTACATTCGATCTCAAGAGTTAGAGTTTTGGATAACAAAAGATATTAGCATCTAAACCAAGGATAGATATAAATCTCTGGTGAATCGATGCTAATTGTAAAGGAGTTTCACCCTTTTTCAATTCAATTTGAAATTGGCGTGACCGCCGACTCACTAAAAAGATCATTCGAAGAGGAGTTATGGAGTACTCCAGAGTCAAAAGAAGATGAATAGTGAGGGACACGAATGGATTTTGGAACCGTAGGGAACGTTCCAAAATTCAAAGGAATTGAGTCAAAAAGGAAGAGATTCAAACTCAAATGAAAGTGATTCTGTAAATACATTTACGCCATATGCTTAGTTTTTCCTAGAGCTACCAAAGCTTTGATACCAACTGTAACAACCAGGTATTTTCAACCATTCGCATCCATTATAAGTGTATAGGTAGACACTTATGCCGGAATTGAATTGCTCAAAATACCGTGTTGTAAATAAAATTTGGCAAACCTCAGAATATACAGTAAATAAAAATCATAGATCACAGACACAGAGTAAATATAATGCAGCGGAAGTAAAAGAGATAGTAGTCCATGAAGCTACTATATAAATATATCGGAGTTACATAAGATACAATAGAAGAAATAAAGTACAACAGAAGTTTAAATATGATAACCAAGTACAAGCTGAATAGAACAACCGAAATGAAAAGATGAAACTTTACAAGTAGATAATCTCCAGCGATTCCAATCTCCAGAAAGCGGAAATCCAAATCTGTGAATAACTCAGGCTGACCCAAGCGTAAATAAAAATACAAACACTCGAGTCAGGACATACATACTTATACAATGTAAACCAACTCAAGTGAACTGTAGCAAAGATACAAGTAACTTAGAAGATGTTTGGGACCGCCCATCCTCTAAGGATCCGTTAAAATATTTACTATGTAGTAATATACGCTATATACAGTAGTGTCTAATCAGTAAAGTATAATCATATAGAAAATAGCGTTAAGGGGATGGTGAACCTTAACGCGGTCGGATCTTCAAAACCAAAATCGTAGTGGGCTCGATATAAGGAGATGACACGGCACGCGAGGCAATGCCAGGGTGGATACACCGTTTGCACTCCCGGACCGGTGGTGACGGCAAGCCAGCAGCTTCCGCCCACCTCGAACAATACCCCCGAATCAAAGTGGCGCCACATATCGAATCGCAAATGTAATAGAATGGTTTCCGATGGAGCATGCTCGATGAAAGGGTGCGACCCTTTGTGTATCCCGGTATAGCTCCTGTTTTAGTCATTTATGCCAACTCACGGGAGTTGGGTCCACGTAATATACCTCGAGAACGTCGCCATCGTCCTACTTCATTCTGGAATCACCACCGCGTACACAGTTTTTAAAGTGGTTTTCGGTATTGGCCGGCTATAAGACAATATCTGATCCCGGTCTCTTTAACAACCAATCATTATTATAACCCGTAGTTATAACTTTAAAAAATATATTTTATACTTCAAAATAAAATATCATTTCAACCCAAATCTTTATCAAAATAAAGATTAAATCATTTCCAAACCATTTCAATATATCATCATGCCATATCTTTCAATTCAAATATTTATCAAAATAAATATCAAGTCATTTCTAACCATTTCAATATATTAATTTATCATATCCTTTCAAAACTTCCTTTCAAATCATTTGAATATATCAAAATAGCTATATTTTTCAAAACCACATTTCAAATCATTTCAATATACCAAAATATCATATCTTTCAGTACCACATTTCAAATCATTTTAATATATCAAAATATCATATCTTTCAGTGCCACATTTCAAATCATTTTAATATATCAAAATATCGTATCTTTTCGAAACCACATTTCAATCATTTTAATATCTCAAATAGTTAAATTCAAAACAAATTACTTCATTTTAAATCATAAAAATGAAGTTATTACATTTAATAATTAAATTATCAAATTCCAAAAATTTAAACCTTTCGATGTTCATTTATGCACTTAAATTTATTAAACAATGAAAACTCAAGTTTCGCAGCATTTGAAAAATGCTACAGAAAGTTACATTCAAAACAATTCAATTTAACAAAAGACAGCATTTAAAAATGCTGTTAATTAACTCCAATATTCAATATAATTTCAAAAACACTTTTTTTAAAAAAAATCATTTTTGACTTATAAAATCATACATTTCACATTTATAAGCATCATTTAATTTTCCTTAAATTCATGATTTTATAAAGTTAAGTTTCCTTTCAAAAATCAATATTTATTGATAATTCACTTATTAAATTTCAACATTCAAGTTTAAATTCATTACATTAAATTTCAACTTAACACTTAAGTTGAAATTTCAAATATAACTTAGTTTTATTTTTATTTACTTAACTAAAAATTCACTTTTAAGTCAATTTCATAAATTTCCATTTTTAGTTATATTTCAAAATTTCAACTTAAATATTCATTCATTTCACATTTCAACTTTATTAAAAATCATCAGTATGATATAAAATCACTTTAAATTCATTTCAATTCAAATTATCATAAATTTATTATAATTTCATATTTTAATTTCCAATTATAAGTAAATCAAATTTTCCAAAATAACTTACATTCAAAATTTTCTAGCTTTTTCATTAGTTCATTTTACTTACAATTATTCAAAAAATCAATAATATTTTACAAAAATCCTTTTTAATTAGATTTAAATCAAAATATTTTAATATTTACATTTCTAAAATAATTTTAAAAATTTTAGAAAACATATATTAACTACGGGTCTGTATATAATTTTCTACGCTAGGTAAAGTGACACGGGTAATATATCATTTCAACCCGTAATTTACAAAGAAAATTCGGGTTTTATCATTTCAAACCCGCAGTCCCAAGTAAATGAAATAAATTGAAAATCATTAAGGCCTATCATTTTAGCCCATAACAATTTTCCCTTATTCTAAAGTCCGTTCGGGTATGTATCATTTCAACCCATAGTGATTTCTAATTTACAGGGAACTTGCAGTGTGATAAACATATATAAATGAACAGTAACAACATATATATGATAACAGATGATACGACATGAAATTTAACAGGTTTAACATCATATATAAAAAAAATCACATGGCAGTTATAACATCATATTTAATTCTACACATTCAGTTGTTGTCGTTTCACAACTGCATAAGTATAAATGTCGTGTGAGCTTTACTCACCTTTTATGGCTGGACATTGCAATACAAATGGCACAACGGATTCCAAAAGGCAATAGCACGATTTTTGATTTGAGTGGAGAGAAAATCCAAGCTATAGAACTTGTGTTATAACCCAAAACAAACAAAAATAAAATTATAATTCAATACAACATTGAATAGGAATAACTTTGAATTGAAATGCAATATGAATACACAATTTTTTGCCTTGCTTTCTACACTTGCTAGCACGGCTTAGGGAATGTTTTGGCTCAGGTTTTGACATACTTTGGTTCAGGTTTGGTCCTATAAGGCATGGCTACAAGGTATTGAAGTGGTGGAGGAGTTACTACGCATGAATATGAAGAGGTTTATACAAAATAGTGGGTTTTGGTTCATTTTGGGCTTGGCTACATGGATCTATGGCTCGGCTATGGCATGTTTCAGATCTGGACAGAGGATGAAGGTGATGGTTAGGGGTGTGTCAAGGTGGTGGTGTAGCAATAGGAGGTGGCCAAGGTCATCTAAGGTGATGGTGATGAAGACTCGGTGGCTAGACATGCTTTTTAAGGAGTTTTAACATAGTTTTTGTGGATTTTGCATCATGGGACGGTCATGGCACTTGCAGGTCAGAGGAGGAAGGGTTTTGGTCTTGTATGATGTGGGGAAGGAAGTGGTGGTGGTCGGTGGAGGAGATGGTAGAGGTGTTAGGCCAAACAAAGCAAGAGAAGTAAGGCAAAAATCAAGCAAAACAATAGAAAATGGAAGAAGAAAAGAGAGAAGAGAGGAGGCCATTGCTTATTTTTCTTTGCTCAGATCTGAAATGGATGTGTATTATTGATGGAATGAGAAATTTTCATGTGAATAAGAAAAAGAAAAGGAACGGCTACAATAAATTGATGCATTGATTGAAAAAGAAACGGTAAAAGAAACGGTGAAACAACTTTACGTTTCTTAGCTTTTAAAACCTTCCATACTTCCTTTTCTTTTAAATCAAGTAAAACAAAATAAACTTCAGCAAGTACATCTAAAACCGAAACAAAGTGAAAAAAAATAAAAATATATAATTAAATTTAAAGAAAATATAAAAAGAATTAAGGAAATTGTTTAAAAATTGAAAACAGGGTTCAAAAATTACAATTAAAACATCAATGGCTTTGGAAAAATATCTACTTCATTTAAAAAATATTCTAAAGAAAAATTTTGAAATAAAATAATTTATTTAACATTTCTAAAATAAAATAAATAATTAAATTGGAGAAAAATAGAAAAGAACTAAAGAAAATGTTTAAAAATTGAAAACAGGGCATGAAAATTACAAGAAAAATACAACTAGCTCTAGAAAAATTCCTACCTCACTTCAAAAATATTAAAAGACAAAAACATACATAAAATAACATATCAATACATATTACAATAAAATATGAAAAAGAAAAATAAAATTTATACTATTTAAAATAACAAAATTGCAGAATAAACAAATTGCACTCAATATTGAAATATACATAACTTTCACAATGTAAATCCGTTTCCAACGAAACAAAAAGCAGTGTTCTTAAAATTTTATGTTCTTTCATAATAAAAGATAAAATTTAAATTTTCAAACTTTTAAAAATTTAAATTAAAAGTCAAAGTTTGACTATTTTGACCAAAAATTCACTTTTTGGAAAATATTCTTTTTAGTCATGCTTTGGAATGATAATTCATATCAAAACTAAAGTTTGTCATTCAAAATAAATAAAATAAGTTTTTAAATCAAAAATTCAATTAAAATAATTAAAAAAAATCATGAAATACAGGGTTGTTACAGTATCTTCACTGTGTTGCATTCATGTTGGCTTAATTGTGCACTTGCCCGGCCATTCAAACTGCATTTGTACTTCTGGTTCTTCATTCTGGTTGGTCTGTATTTTTGTTGTTGTTCTGGCCTTGTACCTGTAGTCTTCATTGTTGTGTTGTATACTCTCAGTATACATACTTGTACAACTTGTATTTGTACTTGCTTTATTTGTAATCTCTGAAATATTCTGACCTGATGATTTGTATACATTGGTGGCATTTCTTTGTGGTCTGCACTTGCTTTTTCATTGTTGAGTTTGTTGCTGTGTTGATTTGAATTGTGCATTTGTCTGCACTTTGTGGTTGCTACTGTGTTGCATTGAATAGCTGAACTTGTTGTCTTGTGCACTGAATTGGTGCTGTCCACTTCATGTTGTCTTGAGTATTTGGTTCCTTACTTTTCATTGTTGCTTGGATATTGAACTTGAGATGTTTCACTCAGGTCTGCATTATTATCATTTTGCTCTTGATCTGGTCATTGCTTGCATCATTGATCTTTGCATTTACCAGTTTCATTTAGTTGACACTGTTTCACTTCCACACTGTTGCACTTACTTGGTCGAGTTCATTTGCATACTGATGCACTGTGATGTTTCTGTATATTTGCCTGAGTCACTTGTTCATATTGTCTCTTTTTTTGGTTTTTCTGTTTGCATGCTTGCTTTTGTTGGCTACGCACACGAGTTGGCGAGGCAGTGCACACGTGTATAAGTGTACACGTGTGTATTGCAGCCACTCATGATTACCTGTCCCTGTAGCATTATCAAGTGTATATCGATGTGCACGGCCTTGTGGCATGTACAGTGATACACTGTGCATGTCACATTGTTCGTGTATGATGAATTCAAATGAAAATGATGACGAACAACCCAAATAACTGAGGCAAATAATATTTTCAAAAAATCCATATTTTATTTTATATTGCAAAAATATTTCTTTTTCAATTTTACTGCGTTAGTGAACATTTTTGCAGATTGCTCAGATGCTGGATTCTAACTGGAATGAAGTTGAAGATAAACTACGAGTGTGAGTGATATGTAGTGAGGCATTTATGTAAATTGAATTGTGATGTATTGTAATCAAAGTTGTATAGTTATAGCGAGAGCTTGAAATTGTACTATTCAAAATTGTAATAAATATTTGTTTGAATAAAATTTCTGTTTGAATTCAAATTCTGTGTAGTTTATTCTGTTTGAATTTAAATTCTGTGTAATTTATTTTATTCAACAAATATTTATTTAATCTATGAAAAATAAAATAGTACATTAAGAAATACATTTAAATGAATATATATATATATATATGTTTATTATCATCAAACAAAAATCAAATAAGCGCATATTCAACAATCTCCCCCTTTTGATGATAACAAACATATATTTAAGATTTTGACTGTATTAAATGTATTTGATCAATGAAATACTCTATTTGCTCCCCCTATTTAAATGCTTCCTCTTTACATGATGCTCCCCCTACATATATGCATACAAATAGAAATATACAAATGAGCCTAGATGCAAATGGAAAATTATTTGACCTTTGCTTGATTCTATTTGACAAAATCTTAACTTTTCTCTCCCCCTTTTGTTATCAGCAAAAGAATAATAGTGTTAGAGAAAATAGAGATAAAGTGATCAATATTAATCCAACATTAAACTCAAGTTGAATATAAATATTAAACTTCAATAAAAATCAAACAAAAATCATAACCACCCTTGTTAGGCGCATATTCCACTTTTAGAAAGAATGGAAATGATGTTCTAATATAAATCATACAATTGCATCAACTTGTGGTACATTTATATCAGGAATTTGAATATCTACTAATCATGCATAACCGTTAGGACTTTTAAATGAGATTAGTAGTATTCCAATTTAATTTTAAAAAATGAAATTAAGTATCTTCTAACCACGCATGACCGTGTTAAATGGGATTAGAATCAACTTGTCTATTTAATCAATTAATTTTGATATGTGTTCCATACATGCATAACCGTAAGGACTTTTAAATAAGCATGGAAGCACATAATCAAAAATCCAAGTAATTCACCCATGCATAACCGTGAGGACTTTTAAATGAGAGTGAATACTTTGGATATTTATTTATTTTTACAAAAAAAAATATGAAATGTAAAACAAATGATCCCTGATTATAGTACCACATATCGATAAATTATATTTAAGATTTGATAAACAATGGTCGATAGAAATATGATAGATATAGAAATGGTCATGGAATCTTTACCTAACAAAAAGTTTTATAACTCTTGTTTGAATTCCTAAAGAAATTTTCCAAATATACTTTCTTGAGTAATGTATGTTAAATATCAACACTTATCATCTTTTCAATTACTATTTATCTTTTTGATAATTAGTAGGGAGTCGGATTAGTCAAAATTTGTCATTTAAAATCAAATAAAAATGACTAATCTGAAAATATGGTCAAAAATGATTTTCTCAAAGGGGTTATATGAGAAAAAATTTCTGCTATTTGAAAATTATGAAAAATATGCAGATATTTTCTTTGAAAAACGATGCAGTTACTAAATGTCTCACCAAAAATCACGTTCAACTAGTAATTTTTCTATCAACTAGATTATTAGTGTAATCTGCATCTGAATTTCTTTTTCACTCCAAAAGATCACTAACTAAATTTGATAGACCAGATCATGAAGTGTGCATAAAAATTCAAACTCAATTTTTCACAGCATTTTAAATGAGATTCTCTTGAATTTGGATTGAAGCCATGTAAATAATCAGAAAACCGTGAATATAGAGTTAGCCGTAACCAAAAATATTATCATCCAACAAAACACTATTGTTAATCCAAACATATATGTATGAAGTATTTCGAAGAATAGTGTTTTTGGCATCAATATAATTGGCCAACTATGTCGAACAAGTCGGAATCAAAAAACATCATCTTTACAACATCTCAATATTGGCTGATTTCATTCAGAATATGGTGCAGATTATCACTTTTAATTTATCGATCAAATAAATATACCTTCACCTTTTTTACCTTTACGATAATTTTTCATGGTTGCCCATTGTGATTCTGTCACCCTTGTACTAGGCTAAGAAACTTTTCTTTGTTGCCCGTTGTGTTTCTGGAACAGCCAAAATTCAGAGAACACTGTTGTTGTTCCTTAGCCTGCCACCATACCTACACGATGAAAGATTTTTGTGACCTATTTGTTTTTATAGGTCCATGATTGTTAGTGGCAGAATCATTGTGAATAAACAATCCCTTTGGAAACCAAACTTGTTTTGTCATTTCATTCTTGTTCCAATAGACATGAAATTTGTTTGTAGAATTCTTAGGAACCCAAACTTATATAAATTTTGTGTTCTTGTTCCTATGACTACAATTTTCAACACGATGTTCAATTATTTCACATCTATCAAAGACACTCTTACCTCTTGCATTATCCTCAACTTGTGTTTTCCCAAAGCCTAGTCCTTTTCTGTTGTTAGCAAAAATTTGATTTCCCAATAGCATGTTAAAAAAAATTCGCCTCTTGAAAAGTTATTCAGAGATTTCTCAAGATTTTGGACTTTGGTTTTTAGTGTTGTGTTTTCAGTTACAAGTGATGTGCATCTATTTATAAAATCCTTTTTCCTAGTGTCAATGATTTCCTTAAGACTCAAGTTTTCTTTTTCAAGATTCTCAAAGCTATTCTTAAGTCTTGATAAATCTGAATCTAAAATTTTACATTTTTACATTCTAGGTTTTGAATATTTTCAAGTTCAGTTTCTAACCTAAAATTTTCATGAGCAAGTTCTCTCCTATCATATTTCAGTTTTTCAATTTTAGATTCAAGAGTATCAACTTCTTTATTAAGATCAAGGCACATAAAAAAAAGTTCTTTATAAGAATAGTCACCTGCCTCACTAGATTCCTCTGAGCTTGCTTCTGAATCTGATTTTGCCACAAGACACAAGTTAGCCTCCTCTGAGCTACTATTCGAAACTTCCTCTCCTTCTTCATCATCCCAAGTCGCTGCAAATGCCTTCTTCTTCTTTTTCTTTCCTTTGTTGTTTTTGAGAAGTGAGCATTGTTGTTTGAAATGGCCAGGCTTGTTGCAGTTAAAGCACGTCGATTCATTATCGGAATTGTCAGAATCTTTTGACCTATTACCATTTGTTTTCTTCTTGCATGGCTTGAATCTTGACCATTTTCTAAGATTATTGACAGCCATTGCAAGCTCTTCAATTGGATCTCCTTCTTCTTTATCGCTCTCTTCTTTGCTCTTTAAGGCAATCGTCTTCTTCTTTGGTTCGGAGTTGTTGCGTTCCTCTTTTGCTTTTAGCTCAAGCTCATATGTCATCAAGTTGCCAATCAACTCCTCCATGCTTAGTTTACTCAGATCTTTTGATTCTTGTATTGCCGTGACTTTTGCCTCAAAGTTCATCGGTAAAACTCGTAGCACCTTCCTCACAAGCTCTACCTCAGTGAATACCTTCCCAAGCGCTCTAGCGTTGTACACCAAAGTTGAAAAGCATCCAAACATGTCCTTTATGCTCTCGCCTTTGTCCATCACAAAGTTCTCGTATTCATTGCTGAATAAGGCTAGACGAGACTCCTTGACTTGAGAAGTTCCTTCATGTGTTACCTCCAAGGTATGCCAAATTTCCTGTGCAGTTTTACAATGAGAAATTCTATTAAATTCATTCTTATCAAGAGAACGGATCAAAGCATTCATGGCTTTAGCATTTGTAGTTTTTAATTTCTTATCATTAGCATCCCACCTATCCTTAGGTTTAGGAATCTCAGTATCACCAACAGTTATAGTGGGAGATTTATAGCCAGTTTCAATAATGTCCCAAACATCATAATCAACAGAACTAAGATAAATACTCATCCTAACTTTCCAATAAGCATAACCATTCCCATTAAACATGGGTGGCCTAGCAAAAGATTACCCCTCAGAAAAAGCATTATTTGATGAATTCATGACTTTAGAGTTAAAGAAAAAATACCGTGCTCTGATACCACTTGTAGGATCTAGATTAACCCTAGAGGGGGGGTGAATAGGGTTATAGAAAATTTTCTCGAATTAAACAAAAACAAACTGCAGAGAAATAAATATGATGATAAGTAAATCACACACAAATTTTTCCCAGCTTCGACAACCCCTGCCTACTGCTGCATTCCCAGATTTCTATTAGAATTAAACAGTCCCTCGCTTACAAACACTCTAACAGACTCGCAAACCCTGCTCCCGCTTACAAACACTCTAATAGACTCGCAACCCCTGCTCCCGCCTATAGAGTTTTGCAAACTCTTTCTCCTACCCATAGTGTTTTGCAAACTCGCACACCCTACTCACTGAACTAATTCTAACTAGATAATCTGACACTACCTACAACCTAGGTGGTGATTTACCAAGATTTGAACCTTAAAACAAAATTTAAACAAACTAAAAACAGTTTAAAACTAATACCCTATTTTCCAAATAAACTAAAGCAAATAAACTAAAGCCTCTCTATTTTAAAACAAGCCGGCCCAATTCATTTCTTTAACCCGATCCTCTTTTTGTCTTGTGAAGAGAATGGTGGCTCTGTTGAATTAGGGCTTTTGTTCCCTTGTGAAAATTAGGGCTTTGATTCTTCGTTCGATTTGATTTGTGTTGCTCTTGCTCGCTGCTTCTCTGATGATCAATTGTCTGGTTTGCGTTGCTCTTGCTCGCTGCTTCGCTTATGATTGATTCTCTGGTTTGCGTTGCTCCTCTATTGATCGTGTTCGTTATTGCTTCGGTATGTAATTTCCCTATTTTTGCTTTTATGATTTCTCGTATTCGAACTCGATCATCTAATTTGCCGATGATGATTCATATTAATAGGAGTTGAATTCCTTGAATTTGTTCGTATCAATTTGATACTTTCCTAATTTTCGATTGCCTGATGCGCACGGCTTTGATTATGGAACGTTCGATTTTTCTTGAGTCATACGAAAAGAAAACTTTCCTGTTTTGATTTGTTTGACTTTCCTATTTTCGGCAATTTCCATTTTCATACGTACTTGATTTCATGTATACCAATCCACGACTCTGCATTACTTCGGCCATCACTGTTTTCATCCCTGTGAGCTTCGTCTCTGACCTTGTTTGCGTCTGCATTGTAGTTTGCATTGTTCATCTCGACTTGTTCTTGTATTCACTGTCCTCACATGTACATGCTTCATGTCATACTTCCATGATTTTGACTTGGACTTGTTTATTGCTTTCGACTTCGAGTCTGCACTCATTTTTACCACTGGACTATTTACCGACTTGTAGTGTTTGATTCTTCTGGCTTCACTGTGAACTTTGGCTCTGGCCATCTTTGTTTTTAGCCTTGACCGCCTTGATGTTGTAACCATACTTTTGGCATGATTGTTCTGGTCTTTGTTGTAACTGGACATGTTGCTTGAGTCAGGATTCAGATTGCACTTTTATTTGTCTATCGAGTCTGTTGGCACTGGCTATTGTACAAGTTGTATTTGCTGTTGACTTTGGTTTTCATATGCATTGAGTTTCATTGTGTATCTTCACTGTGTTGCATTCATGTTGGCTTAATTGTGCACTTGCCCGGCCATTTAAACTGCACTTGTACTTCTGGTTCTTCATCCTGGTTGGTATGTATTTTTGTTGTTGTTCTAGCCTTGTACCTGTAGTCTTCATTGTTGTGTTGTATACTCTCTGTATACATACTTGTACAACTTGTATTTGTACTTGCTTTATTTGTAATCTCTGAAATATTCTGACCTGATGATTTGTATACATTGGTGGCATTTCTTTGTGGTCTGCACTTGCTTTTTCATTGTTGAGTTTGTTGCTGTGTTGATTTGAATTGTGCATTTGTGTGCACTTTGTGGTTGCTACTGTGTTGCATTGAGTAGCTGAACTTGTTGTCTTGTGCACTGAATTGGTGCTGTCCACTTCATGTTGTCTTGAGTATTTGGTTCCTTACTTTTCATTATTGCTTGGATATTGAACTTGAGATGTTTCACTCAGGTCTGCATTATTATCATTTTGCTCTTTGATCTGGTCATTGCTTGCATCACTGGTCTTTGCATTTACCAGTTTCATTTAGTTGACACTGTTTCACTTCCACACTGTTGCACTTACTTGGTCGAGTTCATTTGCATACTGATGCACTGTGATGTTTCTGTATATTTGCCTGAGTCACTTGTTCATATTGTCTCTTTTTTTGGTTTTTCTATTTGCATGCTTGCTTTTGTTGGCTACGCACACGAGTTGGCGAGGCAGTGCACACGTGTATAAGTGTACACGTGTGTATTGCAGCCACTCATGATTACCTCTCCCTGTAGCATTATCAAGTGTATATCGACGTGCACGGCCTTGTGGCATGTACAGTGATACACTGTGTATATCACATTGTTCGTGTATGATGAATTCAAATGAAAATAATGACGAACAACCCAAATAACTGAGGCAAATAATATTTTCAAAAAATCCATATTTTATTTTATATTGCAAAAATATTTCTTTTTCAATTTTACTGCGTTAGTGAACATTTTTGCAGATTGTTCAGATGCTGGATTCTAACTGGAATGAAGTTGAAAATAAACTACGAGTGTGAGTGATATGTAGTGAGGCATTTATGTAAATTGAATTGTGATGTATTGTAATCAAAGTTGTATAGTTATAGTGAGAGCTTGAAATTGTACTATTCAAAATTGTAATAAATATTTGTTTGAATAAAATTTCTGTTTGAATTCAAATTCTGTGTAGTTTATTCTGTTTGAATTCAAATTCTGTGTAATTTATTTTATTCAACAAATATTTATTTAATCTATGAAAAATAAAATAGTACATTAACAAATACATTTAAATGAATATATATATATATATATATATGTTTATTATCGTCAAACAAAAATCATATAAGCACATATTCAACAGTGGTCGCGATCAATCGCGATGGAAAGAGGAGGAAGCAAATTTGGTTTTGGCTGCTGAGGGGTTGTGCATCGCGCTATAAGTATGGAGGATCGTGTAATATGGAATATAATTAAATCTAAATGTGGAAACAGATGATAATAGCAAAGTAAATGGAAATAAGCAAAATAAAACAAGCACACCAGGAATTTTTATACTGGTTTGAACTTCCCGTTCTACGTCCAGTCCGAGACTCCTTCTGGAATTTCAACTACAATAACTCTCACTTAACCCGAAGGAATAGGTATATACAGTCTGAGCAGCAGAACAGACACCGGAGCAACTGATTAGGATTTTCGCCTCAGCAGCAGAAGAGGACTTCACTAATACAAAATAATATCTGACACTGTGTGTTCTTGATAACACTGATTTGTCACTGGTAGTACAAACCTTCTATAATCAAATCCTCAAGTATATGAAGTGTATGTGAATATATGAAGAGAAAGTAATGCTAAGAATCGAAGATTATGAAAGTTTGTTTGTAGATTCAAAGTAGTAAAAACGTTTGTTCACTGTTTGAATGCAAATATTAAAGCACAAGAAGAATAATAGAGAGTTAGAATGAAATTCGGTGAATATGAAGTGTTTGGGAGTATCTATATATAGTAGTTGAAGAGTTACTGCCATTGGTGAAGGGTCTGACGAGGAGGAGAAACTATTTTCGTTCAGAGAAGGGTTGCATCCTTTCGGAGAAGAAGAGTCTTTTCGAAAATATGGCAGTTGGTCTCGGGTCAGTCGACTGGTCGTTCATGGTCAGTCGACTGACTATGAAAAAGATTTAAAAAATAAACAGTGCATATGTATATGTACACAGTCAGTCGACTGGATGGTTATGGCCAGTCACTGTGACATTTTTACATAGTATGTTTCTGTTTTGATTTTTTATGTGAAATATGAAGTGCAGACTACTTGAGGATAGATTTTAACAAGTTTCTAAGACTCAATCATACATACTAGACAGTGAAAGCATAGATTAAAAGTCATTAATATAGTCATAGTCTATTGATTATTTCTTATTCTCTTTTTCTTCTAACTTGCTTTGTCATGAACCAAAAACTAGTGATTCAACATTCTCCCCCTTTTTGATTGATAACAAACCTGTATATATAAAATTCCTAGAGAACAAATAAAAACTTCCCCTGAATATATGATACTTCTTGTACCTACATAAAGATGATTAGGACAATTCTTCTCCCCCTTTGTCATCGACAAAAAGGAGATATAGCAAAAATAATTTCAATATAAAGTGCAGAATTAAATAGCAAAGTGAGACTATTTAGTACAAGTCTCAAAAGATAAATAATTAACAAGTTTCAATGCATTTTAAATTAACAATAAAGTTATAGATAAGCAAATAATTCATACCCAACTCACTCACCAAGAGACCTACTCATCAAGATCCCAATTGCATTCTCCCTTTGGTGCGGGCTTCTTTCCTGGTCTAGAAGCGCCTTGAGCACCACTGCCTGCTCCACTAGTGTCACCACTAGTTGCTCCTCATATGTAGACCATGTAAATCGAGATGCGGGGCATTTTCCTTGGGCGACAGATGTGGCAGTGGTTGAAGAAGAACATGATAATGCATCCCATAATGTAGAAAAGAAACCTTTGATTTTATCGAGCTTCTTATCCATTTTCTTCAGTCTAGAATCCAAAATAAGTTGATTGCGGGAGAGAATTTCTATGCATTCACGGGTGCTAGAGGAAGTAGCTAAGCGAATATCGCCTTCTTCTTATTGCGCTACTGGTTCTCTAATAGTAGGACCTCCAGATTGTTGTTGTTTAGCCTGTTGATGCTTCCAATCTTCAAATGAAGTAATAGGTGGCAGACGTGTTGGTAGCTTCATAAGACTTATGGTCCTTATATTTATCATCCCGACTGTAGAGAATTCAAAATCCGGTTGACAAACACCCGCATCTAGAAGAAGTCGCATAATATATTCTCCAAAATAGATAACATGCATATTCCCATGTGTGAAGGTGAGAAATTCATCCATAATACGACGCAACCAATTAATGTGTATATTTCCCCATATGGCATAAAGAGCTTTGAAATTTTTCGGATATGTTAATTCATATAATCTGGTTCGGGGGAGAATAGATCACATAAGCGTCTTGTGTAAAACTCTTACTTTAGGATGAAGAAGCTTAGAACGCAATTCAATCATGTCGTCACCCATGAACATATGACTTATTCTCTCTCTTTTTCTTGGATTGCATTCGACATCATTTAAATATATTCCTTCATTCGGAGATTGAAGTATATGTGACATTCTATCAAGGGAAAAGAAAACTTTTTGTCCACATACCGAACTCCACACACAATTATTTGGATTTGATGGTTGTTGTTTGCTAAGATTAAATTTGCGAAGAGAAGTTTTACCATAAGATGATTAATATTGTGGCGATTTGCATTGTAGTCAAGGAGTGACTCTAAACCACATCTTCGCATTAATTCTTAAAGAGAGTAAGCACCAAAATCAATATAAACCATGAAGGAGCCTTCAAAAATCCTAGAGTTTTTCATCTTCTCCCATCGTTCAATTGCAGTTGCATCATATAGCCAATGAGCAACGTGAATATCAACAAAGATGAAGAGCCTTTTTTTGAGCGTTTAGATCTAGGAGGGGCCATTAATTTGGTGTTTTTTTGAGGATTTCGTGAAAGAAAAATGGGGGCTGGGTTTTGGAGGCAGTAAAAACGAAGAAGGTAAAGTGAATAGAAGGTGTAAAAAAGTTTTAAAAAGAAACAACAGATCCCCCTTTTTTGTACAACCAGTCAACTGGCCGGGGTAAGTCGGTCGACTGGTTGATAACCCGAGAGTTTTTTTACTCTGTAATCAGTCGACTGACCTATATGACTCAGTCGACTGGTTGACGACCCGAGAGGTTTTACACCCTGTAAACAGTCGACTGGTTATATATATCAGTCGACTGGCTGAAGATAGGAAATGCAATGAAGCTTAAAACAAAATTTTATTTAAAAAGGCATATACATAATCGAAATCCAAGTAAACAAGAACAATAACACACATGAAAAGATGATTATTTAGGAGTTTTTGGAGAGCATTCATGTGGTTCAACCTTGGTGTTCTCAACATAAGGTTGCAAAGGAGACCAATAATTTTGGCGTTCCCAAGAGTTTGGAGATGTCGGAGGTTGATGTGGAGTTTGCTCCCATTGATTCCAGCCGGATGAATTTGGTTGATGGGATGTTGAAGTTTCAACAACGTCATGCTTAGATGTTTTCCATAAAATTTATGAGCAATTGATTCTATAAGGCTAAGGCGACTGGAATTCATCCGTTGTTCATAATACATTTTTCTTTGTAGATTGATTTCTCCTTTTGATAATGATGGATTTCATCAATTTTTGTTTTTTTTTTGGAGAAACAAACAATGATCTTCGTGAATTCTTAGTTTTTGGCAAAAATCCAGTATGATATTGAGTTGTTTCATGTCTAGGAGTAGGAGTTGGCAAGGACGGAGTAGAGCTACTGGAAGAATGATAGCTACTGGAGGATGTTGGTGTAGCAGAAGATAATTTGGAGTTAGAGGAGTCACAGGAGTCGTGAGAGGCCATTAATAGAAAATGAGGAACTTGAAGTTTAAAGTTTTGATAAATAATTGTAAGGATGATTAAAAATGAAAGGAATGCAGATTTATAGATGAATTTGAGCTGTGTTTGAGTGGTTAGAAACAGCAGAACATTAATATCTAGAGAAAAAAACAAATACAAGGAATGGATGAAAATTAATTTAAAAATTGAATGGTTATGAGCCCACGAAATAAAAGAGTTAGCAGAAAATAATACATAGCTCAACTGGTAAGACATTGGACTACCAGCTAGGAGAACCGAGTTCGAGCTTCAGCGGCTACACAATCAATTTTTTGAATGAAAATTTTCGGAATAATTAAAACCAAACTTCTAGTTGAGACAAGAAACAATTATAGCTCAATTGGTAAGAAGAAATTGTAATACTATAAAGGAGAGGTCATGGGTTCAAGTCTCTCTAGAGTCATAATTTTTTTTTATATTTTGATAAAAAAAATTGAGAGAGAGTTTATATATATATGTATATCTTATCAAGTTGTGTTATGAAAAACTACAAATACAAATAGTATATATGCATATATAAAATTTTCAAATTTTTAAAAGAGACTATTCCAAGTTCTCGTCTTAAATTGATGAAAGTGTTTTCATTTAAAGGTTTTGTAAAAATATCGGCCAAATTTTTATCAGAGAAAACAAATTCTAGATTTATCAAATTCTTTTCAATATTATCATGAAGAAAATGATGACGAATGTCAATGTGTTTTGTTCGTGAGTGATTAACAGGATTTTTAGATAAATTAATAACACTAGAATTATCACAGTAAATAGTTGACTTAGATAAATTAAAACCAAAATCTTGTAGTGTTTGTCGCATATAGATAACTTGAGCACATGCCAGAGCTGTAGAAATATATTTTGCTTCACATGTCGATAATGAAACACGGTTTTGTTTTTTTACTAAACCAAGATACAAGAGACCGTTCAATGAAGTGACAAGTCCCACTTGTACTTTTTCTATCTGTCCGGCTTCCTCCAAAATCAGCATCACTATAGGACACTAATTCAAAAGGACATTCCTTTGGATAGAATAGTCCAAAGTCCTTGGTTTTATTAAGATACCGTAGTATGCGTTTCACTGCTCGTAAATGTGATTCTTTGGGATCTGCTTGAAATCGTGCACACAAACAGGCACTCATCATTATGTCAGGTCTACTAGCTGTTAAATATAGTAACAATCCAATCATACTTCGATATAATTTTTGGTCAATACATTTGCCACTTTCATCTTTATCAAGATGTATGGTTGTACTCATAGGAGTTGGTTTGGTAGAAGTATTTTCCATACCAAAGCGTTTAATTAGATTGTTACAATACTTTTCTTGATTAATAAAAATACCATTTTCTAGTTGTTTTTTTTGTAAGCCAAGAAAATAATTTAACTCACCCATATGTGACATTTCAAATTCTTTATCATTATTTTAGAAAAATCTTGACAAAGTCTTTCATTTGTAGATCCAAAAATAATATCATCAACATATATTTGAACGATTAAAATATCTTGTTTATTTCTTTTAATAAAAAGAGTTTGATCAACCTTTCCAATTTCAAAACCAGAATCTATTAAATATCTTTTAAGACAATCGTACCAAGCATGGGGTGCTTGTTTCAAACCGTATACAGCTTTTTTAAGCTTATAGACATGTTTAGGAAATTGTTCGTGTATGAATAATGGAGGTTGTTCCACATAAACATTTTCTTTTATGAATCCATTTAAAAAAACACTTTTAACATCCATTTGATATAATTTAAAGTTATGAAAACATGCAAATGCTAGCAAGATTCGTATTGCTTCTAGTCTAGCGACTGGAGCAAACGTTTCTTCATAGTCAATTCCTTCTTCTTGATTATATCCTTGAGCAACTAATCTAGCTTTATTTCTAGTAATATTTCCTTGCTCATCTACTTTATTTTTGAAAACCCATTTTGTACCAATAACTGATTGATCACTGGGCCGTGGAACTAAACCCCAAAATCATTTCTTTCGAATTGGTTTAGCTCTTCTTGCATAGCGATTAACCAATTTTCATCGATAGATGCTTCTTTAATATTTTTAGGTTCAATATTAGAAAGAAAAGCTACATGACCCATTTGATTTAATTGGCTTCTTGTTCTAACAGATGAATTGAGTTCTCCAATAACATTAACAGAAGGAAGATCTCTAAATATTCTAGGTGGAGATCTTAATTCATTGTTATTGTGAACAATGTTTTCATTATTTTCAAGGATTGAAGTTCCTGTGTTTATGATATTATCAGGGAATTCTTCATCATCTCTTATACTTGGTGTAACGACCCAGAATTTTTAATAATTTAAATTTGAATATTTAATTAATTTTAAATATTAATAATTGAATTTATAAGTCAAATAAATTTTTATTTGAATTTTTGGATTTAATTGAATAATTAAATCGATAATTTAATATGTGAAATTATGGAAATAATTGAAAATAGAGTTAAATATGATTGAAAATGATTTGTAAAATTTTATTTTATCATATTGAAGTTAGAATGATATTTTAGAACTTTTAAAATCGAATTAAAAGTTAATCTGTGAAAATTGAATATTTTGATATTTAATAATCGACTGTAAAATAGTCAATTTTTGAACAGTCTCAGAATTGAACGAAACCAGTTCCATTGGATCCGTAATAGTTAGTTATTACCGGATTTCAATTTTCGTGTCAATCGGAGTTATCGTTTGATCGTGGCAGCTCGAAACGCATCGAATCGTTTTTAATTTAAATTTGGCGAGTCAAAATAGCCATTTTTCAAAAAGTCTCGGATTTCGACGAAACCAGTTTCATCGGATCCGTAATGTGATATTATTGTAAGGTTTCAAATTTCAAGTCAATTGGATTTACCGTTTGTCCGGTACAAATTAAAACGCCTAGAAATCGATTTAAATCGGTTTAATTTAAATTGAGCGTTTATAGCCATAACTCGCACATACTTCCGAATTAGCTTCCGAAACTTGTTCCATTGTGTCCGGAACGCGGGATAAACCCTAGGTACGCTGGTTACGGCGTCTAAATCGGAGTTCGGAATTCCCGGGATGAATAGTGTTTACGCTAGCTTTTTCTATAAATACACCATACTCTTCATAATTTAGAAAAAAATAACAAAACCCTAATATTTTAAACCCTAGCCGCCTATGTTAAAACCAATGGCCAGAATTCAATTTCCTTTCCCCCTCAATCTCTCTCAATCTACAATGAATTAGCTAAGGTGTTTAACATGAAAGTTGTTGAGAATCTCGAGGGCTTCACATCCATACGGATATGATCTTGGTTGGAGCGACATGGAGTGAGAAAAAGGGGGCCGTTTGCATCAGATTTCGCACGCATTTCCACATGCATAAGCAGGCCGAGCTTGGCATGGAGGGGGCCGAACCTAGAGGGAGTTGAGAGCTTCAAAATGCATGTAGCTGATCGAGTTTTAATTGAGAGATGGTGTCACAAAATCAAACCCTAGTTAGGTTGTATGGGTTCGGCCATAGCAATTGCGTACTGGAGCTTGAACGCGTGGGGAAGAGAAAGGAAGGACGGCCTGGATTCAATAGGCATGGATCTAGTGGTTGTGGTGAGATGTGGGTTTAAAATATATAAGTTTATGTTGTAATTTATATAATTAAAACTCGTGTAACTTCAAAATTTAATAACTTTTTCATACGAGGTCGAAAAAATGCAAACTCAGTTGCGTTGGAATCGTATGGACGAGCACTACGCGATGGAGTTGGTTTGGAGTCGTTTGGAGTTAGTGAGAATTTCGGGTAAAATTAAACGCGCGTTTAATTTTATTCGAAATAAATCGCTAAAACGGGAATTAAAACCAAGGTGAGAATTTCTCACTCAATCGAATAGATTTCGATTTTATTTTAAATAGTTAGATTTAAAATATTAGAATGCATGTTTGAATGATGACTGTAAATTATAGATTGTTAAAATAGACATTATGCGCCGTTAGTAAGCGGATGTTATTTATTATAAACATATACCGCGAATATTTCATAAACAGTGAAATTGGTATTATATATAATATCAATATATATATATTGGCATATGTATATATTGCAGTTGTTGATTTCCCGCATTTTTTGTTTAGCGGATGAGACCCTATTACGCCGTTATTAAGCGGATAATATTTAATAAGAACATATACCGCGATAATTTCGTACTGGAGCGAAATTGGTATTGTGCTAATGTTTTTGGATGCAGGAAACAGGTTGGAGGGATCCAACTGGATTCCTCAACAGTATTTATTTTATTTCAGATATTTTGATATTTGATTGATTATCATATCGATATATGATATCGTTGTAGTGGTGATTGACTATTTGGTGTGTAGCATCATTGGACCCAGATTTTGGGATTTTAAAATGTTTTTAAAGTGATTTTTGAAAAGATAAAATATTTTTTGGAATTGATCCATTATAAATAAATGAACGTTATAATTTTTAAAGTTATAAAAATTATAATTTTTGTGAAATATAGTTAAAAGCTGATTTTGAGAAATATGGGTTAATGATGTTATAAAATAGGTTAAATTGGATTTTTGAATTTATTATAAAAGTTTGAATTTAGAATTTATAAAATTTGATTATTTTATAAATCAGAATGATGAAATTATAAAGGAATTTAAAGACGTTTTAAAAGAATAATATAAATTGATTTATATTTAGAGATTTATAAATGGATATTTATAAATCGAAATATTGACATTATAAAACGAGTCTTTATAAATGTTTAAATGAAGTGAAAATGAATTTCATAAATGAATGAAATTTGTAGAATTATAAACTGGGAGGTTATAAATGAAATTTATAAATAGTAGATTTATAAATTTGGTGAAATTATGTGAATAATGGTTTTGGATAAATGAATGAATCTTATAAGTTATAAGGTTTATAATTTGGGAAGATAAAAAGAACGATTTTGTAAAATAATCGTTTTATAAGTATTTAACTTATAATAGGAACTTTTAGTTTATAATGGAGATATGAAATTTAACAGGTTAATAAAAGAATTTATAAAAAAAGAAGTTTTTATAAATAAATAGAAATGGAATTTATAAACGTTGTTCTATAAATTCGCAAACGACTTATTTTGATAAATTAATTGTTATAACTTATAAATGGAGTTATATTCACATTTTTAAATAGTGAATAATCCTTTGAATTAAAATGAATAAAAGGATGAAATTGTTAACGTAGTATATTCACGTTTTTGAATAGTGAATAACACGTTAAAGGAAATATTTTAGATTTGATGTTTTAAATAGAATTAAAACAATCTAGTGATGTTTTAAAAGGTGTTGAGATTCGAAACCATAGATTTCAACATTTATTGTTGAAATAGACGTTTTCGAGAAATAAAAGGAAATGGTAGACTATAACACTGTTGTTATAGTAAATGATTTCCGAAAGGAAATGGTTTGTGTAGTATTAGGATTTATATATCTATTTTAAATTCGAATCCCTATACTAGTGATTTTGGGTTGTCGTAACGATGTTTTACGCAACATTCGTTTTGGCCCAAAATAAATATGTTTAAGGGAATGATTTCCTTAAAGAATGAAATATATACTTAATTCGATTTAAGTATATTGAATATTTTCTAAGTGTTGAAAATAAAAGAGATTTGTGAATTACTTATGAATAAATAAGTATGGAAATATTTTCCAATATGAAGTGAATATTTAGAATTTATCTTTTTGAAGATAAATTGAAAATGAATAATTGAAATCGTATATGCATGAATATTTTGAAATATAAATTCATTATGGAATTTACATGTGAAAGTGAAATTTGTTTGAAAATAAATATTGATTTATTTTTGAAGTGTTGGAATTTTATATCTTGTAAAGATATTTTGGAAAATAAATAATTTGGAAAATTATTTGGAATCTGGTGATGTATGCATATCCAGTGATAGTTCAATAACCGACTATCAGTATTTCCCTTTGAATGGGTATTTGATGTGAATTGATTGAATTTGAATGCACACTTATTTTTGAATAAGCGCTCACTATTCGGGTTAACCGGGAAAGGACCATGGGGTCGTATAACCCATTCCGAATATGTGATACGTCGTTATGAATTGCATTTGAAGATCGGTGTTGAAGACCGAGTATTTGTGAAAGCGATAGGATGACCTATCGATTGTCTCTGCACTGGGTAGCTCCTGGTATAGAGATCTCTTAAGTGATGGGAAATTCGATCGGGATTGTGAATACCCGTATTGCAAGGGCTTCGTAAGAAGTGCCTTCGGTTTTGTTCGAGCCCGGAACAGACTTGTATGGATTGTATGTCTGACATTACAATTTGAGATATAAAGCCGATTTCTTTCAAATATATTTCTGTTGGTGGCGGAGAATTTATTCTTTGCTTAACACCCTTCCTTGAGACGTATGTGCTCAAAGGTTATATAGTTGAAGTTATCAGCGATATATTCCCAGTTTGGTAATGTGACATGCTGAGTGATGCTGAAATGATCATTGTGTTGATTATTTGTGATAGGATCATTTATTTGATCGTCTATCCTTGTGATCATTGTGTTGATCATTTGTTGACCCAAAGCATGGCTTTTGTATAAAGTATGTTTTTGTGAACGTGACTTCGTCGAGCCTCACATCCCGGAAATGGTCAAAACAGGAAAGATGCGGCAAGGTTATTAGGGGTTGCTGTAGCTCCCCTTAGGGTATGTGCATTTCCTTCTGGAAAGGGGTGGTATCATGGTATGGATCCCAGATACTTACTCATGTTGAAAACACTCTATTTATTATGGTGTGATGTTGGATATCGAGCGCTCGGTTGAAAAGGTCCTAAAGGACCGGGGAATGGCGTGCTCGTGTCAGTAGTTACCCAGTTAAGGGGTAACCCGGCCTTGTGTTGGCAGAGTTCCGGTTTGGTTCTCGGGGGTGTCTTTCCAGAGGCATTCTCAGTGGCAATGGGAAGTTCCTTGGCCTGACCATTTGTTGGAAATCCAATTCCCAATACGAAACTTGTACGGTTTTAGTTGTAGAACCTGCTATTCACTTATGGTGGTCACCACTGTTTGGATAGTAGCTATAGTAGGCATACGATAATGGTCGTATGTTGGCTAAGATTTATATTCTACTTTTGAAATGAATTTGTTATACACTATGCACTAATAATAATATCAAATGTTATTTTTAAATGCGTATCAAGCATCTTTGACTATCATAAGGAGAAATCTCCTCCGATTCTGCGTTTGCATTGTGTGTGTGTGCGGGAGGCCTTATGGTAGTCTCATTTTTTAAAAGCATTGCGAATTGATTAAAATATTCCTCTATTTTGATTTTAAAGTTAAATAAACTGTTTTGAGTTCTCACACCAGTCTCATGACTGACTTGGAGTTTATTGTTTTCCTTCCTAAACTCTGGGTGCCCACCAATTTCCACACGGGCAGTCAAGAGTTAAGGTTTATCAGGATATTCTGGATATTCTGGAGTTGCTGGAGGCAAGCTGGATGGCATGGCGTATTACTAGTTTATATAGTATTTCTTTTTCCGCTGCATTGTTGTTGTATGTTGTTGTACACTCTGATGATATGATGTAATGAAATATAATGTGATGTAATAACTGATATAGTTCTTTGTTTAAAGATTATTCATTTATTATTATATGTTGTTCCGCTGCGAATTGTGAGATTCTGATGTTGTTCTGCTGTTTCCTTTCTTCCCGTTCTATTTTTAAAATTCTTCTATCTTCTATTTTTCAAATTCTCTGTTTTCAAAAAAAAAAATTGTCTATCTTCTTTTCCCTCTATTTTTCTTTTTCTTTCTTCTTTTTCTCTCTTCTTTCTTTTCTTAAATTCTTTTTAAAACCCATAACTATCCGGTTTTCGGCCTTCGATTTCTCGGCAGTCGATAAAGTGAGTGTCGATGTTGAATTTTCGAAAGTCGAAAATTTTCGGGGCGTTACATTTGGTATCAGAGCTGATGGTTAAGCGACAACCATGGTTCTGTAGGGTATTACTCATTAGAGATAGAGTCAGCAGTACTCTAGAATGAGTTTGAGTGTAATAATAGCTACGAGTGCGTATTTGTTAGTGAATATGAAATTGTTTTATATTGTGATGATTGGTTTATTGAGTGGCATATGAACCTTCCTCAGCACGGTATGTACAACTTTGCCGAAGGGGTTTCTAAACACTTGAATAGAACAATTCGACATAATATTGATTTTAAAATTGGGTAAATGAAATAATTTTGCCTCGATTATATTTTTATATATAAAGGAATAATTTTTCAGAATTATTAAAGTGTATATATAAGTTGATTGTTTAGTTGTTTGAATAATCTAAATAAAAGAATAATTGTATAAGTAAAAGAATTATGAGAATTGAAATTATAATTAAAGTGATTTACAATCGTGAAATAAACTTATATATATAAGAAGTGAAGCTATATGAATATGAGTTGTAAATAAAGGTGAATTTAAAGTTAAATGGAAGTATAACTTAAGAATTGTTGAATGAAGTTGATATTGGTATCAAACTAAATTAATTAAGTTAAGTGATGGATATGAACTTGAGTTATGTAATAGAATTCAACTTTGTAATTGAATTGAATGAATGGATTGAATGTTAAAACAATTGAATGTAATTTAAGTTGATAAGGAATAATTAATGAAAGTGTTAATTCATTAAAATCTAATTTTATTAGAAGTTGAATAAATTGGAATGGAAATCAATTTAATATTAAATCAAATTGAATGAATATAAGCAAAAGAATTTGGTTGTAATTAATATAAATTGGTTGTTATGTGATTGTTATATGATTGTATAAAAGTCATTAAGAGTTAATGAAATTGAAAACTATGAAATTGAATTCAAATTAGAAGTAAATAAATTTGAATAGAATTGAATGTGAATGGGATTTAATTAGTGAATGTTAACAAATTGAAACTAATTAGAATTGAGAATGAATGTTAGTAAATCCAATGTAAACAAATCAAATGTGATTTAAAGTGAAAACCAATTCATTGTATATGAATGAAAATATGAATGAATATATTGGTTATGAATTTGTTGAATGGTAATTGGATGATGGTTGAATATATATTGCTATTGTTGCATTTGCTATGTGATATATATAGTTGATATGTTACTATATGTTGTATATTGAGATTATTTGCATATGTGCATGTTCTCATGTTGTTTGTTGAGTTTAGTAGGTGCGGATCGCGTTTGCTTCGCATTTGGAGTTCGCTTTAGCGCTATATTAGCCGTATATGCTTGCTAATAAAGTATAAGGTACATATCTCGGATTAAATATCGTACTTTTGCACTTTTTTCCCTTCGGGATGCCTCATTACTTGATGAGATGTATATTTGTGATATATATACTGTCATTTTTTTTTCGGATCGAGCCGCGCAAAGGAGACATGGCGAATTTTTCCGAAAATTTAAGGCGTTAGAAAAATTTTGAGAAAATTTGGAAAATTTTGAAAACTTTAACTTTGATTTGGAATTGAAAGTTAAACAATAGTAATTGTTTTTGAAAAGATAACTAAGTATGATTTGAAAACTTAGTAAAGATTTGTAAGAAGTTTAATTATGAATTTTGGAAAATTAATAGATTCTGTAACTTTTCTTACTTGTAATTTCGAGGACGAAATTCTTTTAAGGGGGAAAGATTGTAACGACCCAGAATTTTTAATAATTTAAATTTGAATATTTAATTAATTTTAAATATTAATAATTGAATTTATAAGTCAAATAAATTTTTATTTGAATTTTTGGATTTAATTGAATAATTAAATCGATAATTTAATATGTGAAATTATGGAAATAATTGAAAATAGAGTTAAATATGATTGAAAATGATTTGTAAAATTTTATTTTATCATATTGAAGTTAGAATGATATTTTAGAACTTTTAAAATCGAATTAAAAGTTAATCTGTGAAAATTGAATATTTTGATATTTAATAATCGACTGTAAAATAGTCAATTTTTGAACAGTCTCAGAATTGAACGAAACCAGTTCCATTGGATCCGTAATAGTTAGTTATTACCGGATTTCAATTTTCGTGTCAATCGGAGTTATCGTTTGATCGTGGCAGCTCGAAACGCATCGAATCGTTTTTAATTTAAATTTGGCGAGTCAAAATAGCCATTTTTCAAAAAGTCTCGGATTTCGACGAAACCAGTTTCATCGGATCCGTAATGTGATATTATTGTAAGGTTTCAAATTTCAAGTCAATTGGATTTACCGTTTGTCCGGTACAAATTAAAACGCCTAGAAATCGATTTAAATCGGTTTAATTTAAATTGAGCGTTTATAGCCATAACTCGCACATACTTCCGAATTAGCTTCCGAAACTTGTTCCATTGTGTCCGGAACGCGGGATAAACCCTAGGTACGCTGGTTACGGCGTCTAAATCGGAGTTCGGAATTCCCGGGATGAATAGTGTTTACGCTAGCTTTTTCTATAAATACACCATACTCCTCATAATTTAGAAAAAAATAACAAAACCCTAATATTTTAAACCCTAGCCGCCTATGTTAAAACCAATGGCCAGAATTCAATTTCCTTTCCCCCTCAATCTCTCTCAATCTACAATGAATTAGCTAAGGTGTTTAACATGAAAGTTGTTGAGAATCTCGAGGGCTTCACATCCATACGGATATGATCTTGGTTGGAGCGACATGGAGTGAGAAAAAGGGGGCCGTTTGCATCAGATTTCGCACGCATTTCCACGTGCATAAGCAGGCCGAGCTTGGCATGGAGGGGGCCGAACCTAGAGGGAGTTGAGAGCTTCAAAATGCATGTAGCTGATCGAGTTTTAATTGAGAGATGGTGTCACAAAATCAAACCCTAGTTAGGTTGTATGGGTTCGGCCATAGCAATTGCGTACTGGAGCTTGAACGCGTGGGGAAGAGAAAGGAAGGACGGCCTGGATTCAATAGGCATGGATCTAGTGGTTGTGGTGAGATGTGGGTTTAAAATATATAAGTTTATGTTGTAATTTATATAATTAAAACTCGTGTAACTTCAAAATTTAATAACTTTTTCATACGAGGTCGAAAAAATGCAAACTCAGTTGCGTTGGAATCGTATGGACGAGCACTACGCGATGGAGTTGGTTTGGAGTCGTTTGGAGTTAGTGAGAATTTCGGGTAAAATTAAACGCGCGTTTAATTTTATTCGAAATAAATCGCTAAAACGGGAATTAAAACCAAGGTGAGAATTTCTCACTCAATCGAATAGATTTCGATTTTATTTTAAATAGTTAGATTTAAAATATTAGAATGCATGTTTGAATGATGACTGTAAATTATAGATTGTTAAAATAGACATTATGCGCCGTTAGTAAGCGGATGTTATTTATTATAAACATATACCGCGAATATTTCATAAACAGTGAAATTGGTATTATATATAATATCAATATATATATATTGGCATATGTATATATTGCAGTTGTTGATTTCCCGCATTTTTTGTTTAGCGGATGAGACCCTATTACGCCGTTATTAAGCGGATAATATTTAATAAGAACATATACCGCGATAATTTCGTACTGGAGCGAAATTGGTATTGTGCTAATGTTTTTGGATGCAGGAAACAGGTTGGAGGGATCCAACTGGATTCCTCAACAGTATTTATTTTATTTCAGATATTTTGATATTTGATTGATTATCATATCGATATATGATATCGTTGTAGTGGTGATTGACTATTTGGTGTGTAGCATCATTGGACCCAGATTTTGGGATTTTAAAATGTTTTTAAAGTGATTTTTGAAAAGATAAAATATTTTTTGGAATTGATCCATTATAAATAAATGAACGTTATAATTTTTAAAGTTATAAAAATTATAATTTTTGTGAAATATAGTTAAAAGCTGATTTTGAGAAATATGGGTTAATGATGTTATAAAATAGGTTAAATTGGATTTTTGAATTTATTATAAAAGTTTGAATTTAGAATTTATAAAATTTGATTATTTTATAAATCAGAATGATGAAATTATAAAGGAATTTAAAGACGTTTTAAAAGAATAATATAAATTGATTTATATTTAGAGATTTATAAATGGATATTTATAAATCGAAATATTGACATTATAAAACGAGTCTTTATAAATGTTTAAATGAAGTGAAAATGAATTTCATAAATGAATGAAATTTGTAGAATTATAAACTGGGAGGTTATAAATGAAATTTATAAATAGTAGATTTATAAATTTGGTGAAATTATGTGAATAATGGTTTTGGATAAATGAATGAATCTTATAAGTTATAAGGTTTATAATTTGGGAAGATAAAAAGAACGATTTTGTAAAATAATCGTTTTATAAGTATTTAACTTATAATAGGAACTTTTAGTTTATAATGGAGATATGAAATTTAACAGGTTAATAAAAGAATTTATAAAAAAAGAAGTTTTTATAAATAAATAGAAATGGAATTTATAAACGTTGTTCTATAAATTCGCAAACGACTTATTTTGATAAATTAATTGTTATAACTTATAAATGGAGTTATATTCACATTTTTAAATAGTGAATAATCCTTTGAATTAAAATGAATAAAAGGATGAAATTGTTAACGTAGTATATTCACGTTTTTGAATAGTGAATAACACGTTAAAGGAAATATTTTAGATTTGATGTTTTAAATAGAATTAAAACAATCTAGTGATGTTTTAAAAGGTGTTGAGATTCGAAACCATAGATTTCAACATTTATTGTTGAAATAGACGTTTTCGAGAAATAAAAGGAAATGGTAGACTATAACACTGTTGTTATAGTAAATGATTTCCGAAAGGAAATGGTTTGTGTAGTATTAGGATTTATATATCTATTTTAAATTCGAATCCCTATACTAGTGATTTTGGGTTGTCGTAACGATGTTTTACGCAACATTCGTTTTGGCCCAAAATAAATATGTTTAAGGGAATGATTTCCTTAAAGAATGAAATATATACTTAATTCGATTTAAGTATATTGAATATTTTCTAAGTGTTGAAAATAAAAGAGATTTGTGAATTACTTATGAATAAATAAGTATGGAAATATTTTCCAATATGAAGTGAATATTTAGAATTTATCTTTTTGAAGATAAATTGAAAATGAATAATTGAAATCGTATATGCATGAATATTTTGAAATATAAATTCATTATGGAATTTACATGTGAAAGTGAAATTTGTTTGAAAATAAATATTGATTTATTTTTGAAGTGTTGGAATTTTATATCTTGTAAAGATATTTTGGAAAATAAATAATTTGGAAAATTATTTGGAATCTGGTGATGTATGCATATCCAGTGATAGTTCAATAACCGACTATCAGTATTTCCCTTTGAATGGGTATTTGATGTGAATTGATTGAATTTGAATGCACACTTATTTTTGAATAAGCGCTCACTATTCGGGTTAACCGGGAAAGGACCATGGGGTCGTATAACCCATTCCGAATATGTGATACGTCGTTATGAATTGCATTTGAAGATCGGTGTTGAAGACCGAGTATTTGTGAAAGCGATAGGATGACCTATCGATTGTCTCTGCACTGGGTAGCTCCTGGTATAGAGATCTCTTAAGTGATGGGAAATTCGATCGGGATTGTGAATACCCGTATTGCAAGGGCTTCGTAAGAAGTGCCTCCGGTTTTGTTCGAGCCCGGAACAGACTTGTATGGATTGTATGTCTGACATTACAATTTGAGATATAAAGCCGATTTCTTTCAAATATATTTCTGTTGATGGCGGAGAATTTATTCTTTGCTTAACACCCTTCCTTGAGACGTATGTGCTCAAAGGTTATATAGTTGAAGTTATCAGCGATATATTCCCAGTTTGGTAATGTGACATGCTGAGTGATGCTGAAATGATCATTGTGTTGATTATTTGTGATAGGATCATTTATTTGATCGTCTATCCTTGTGATCATTGTGTTGATCATTTGTTGACCCAAAGCATGGCTTTTGTATAAAGTATGTTTTTGTGAACGTGACTTCGTCGAGCCTCACATCCCGGAAATTGTCAAAACAGGAAAGATGCGGCAAGGTTATTAGGGGTTGCTGTAGCTCCCCTTAGGGTATGTGCATTTCCTTCTGGAAAGGGGTGGTATCATGGTATGGAGCCCAGATACTTACTCATGTTGAAAACACTCTATTTATTATGGTGTGATGTTGGATATCGAGCGCTCGGTTGAAAAGGTCCTAAAGGACCGGGGAATGGCGTGCTCGTGTCAGTAGTTACCCAGTTAAGGGGTAACCCGGCCTTGTGTTGGCAGAGTTCCGGTTTGGTTCTCGGGGGTGTCTTTCCAGAGGCATTCTCAGTGGCAATGGGAAGTTCCTTGGCCTGACCATTTGTTGGAAATCCAATTCCCAATACGAAACTTGTACGGTTTTAGTTGTAGAACCTGCTATTCACTTATGGTGGTCACCACTGTTTGGATAGTAGCTATAGTAGGCATACGATAATGGTCGTATGTTGGCTAAGATTTATATTCTACTTTTGAAATGAATTTGTTATACACTATGCACTAATAATAATATCAAATGTTATTTTTAAATGCGTATCAAGCATCTTTGACTATCATAAGGAGAAATCTCCTCCGATTCTGCGTTTGCATTGTGTGTGTGTGCGGGAGGCCTTATGGTAGTCTCATTTTTTAAAAGCATTGCGAATTGATTAAAATATTCCTCTATTTTGATTTTAAAGTTAAATAAACTGTTTTGAGTTCTCACACCAGTCTCATGACTGACTTGGAGTTTATTGTTTTCCTTCCTAAACTCTGGGTGCCCACCAATTTCCACACGGGCAGTCAAGAGTTAAGATTTATCAGGATATTCTGGATATTCTGGAGTTGCTGGAGGCAAGCTGGATGGCATGGCGTATTACTAGTTTATATAGTATTTCTTTTTCCGCTGCATTGTTGTTGTATGTTGTTGTACACTCTGATGATATGATGTAATGAAATATAATGTGATGTAATAACTGATATAGTTCTTTGTTTAAAGATTATTCATTTATTATTATATGTTGTTCCGCTGCGAATTGTGAGATTCTGATGTTGTTCTGCTGTTTCCTTTCTTCCCGTTCTATTTTTAAAATTCTTCTATCTTCTATTTTTCAAATTCTCTGTTTTCAAAAAAAAAAATTGTCTATCTTCTTTTCCCTCTATTTTTCTTTTTCTTTCTTCTTTTTCTCTCTTCTTTCTTTTCTTAAATTCTTTTTAAAACCCATAACTATCCGGTTTTCGGCCTTCGATTTCTCGGCAGTCGATAAAGTGAGTGTCGATGTTGAATTTTCGAAAGTCGAAAATTTTCGGGGCGTTACACTTGGTATTTGTTTAAAATTTTCATAGAAAGATACATGAAGTGTTTCTTCGATGATATTTGTTCTTTTATTATAAATTCGATAAACTTTGCTTCGATCCGAATATCCTAAAAAGATTCCTTCATCGGATTTTGGATCGAATTTACCGAGCTGATCTTTTGTGTTTAAAACAAAACATTTTGAACCGAAAAATTTTCAAATAAGAAATATTTGGTTTTCATCCATTAAGAAGTTCATAAGGAGTATTCTTAGTTAATGATCTAACAGAAACACGATTCAAAACATAACAAGCTTTTGCAACTGCTTCAGCCCAGAAATGTTTTGGTAACGTACTTCCATTTAACAAAGTCCTTGCACATTCTTGTAAGGTTCTATTTTTACGTTCTACAACTCCATTTTGTTGTGGAGTTCTAAGAAACGAAAAATTATGGAATATTCCCTTTTTCTTACAGAAATGTTCAAAGGCTTCGTTTTTAAATTCACCTCCATTATCACTTCTTATGTTTTTGATTTTCAAACCTTTAAAATTTTGAATTCTTTTGACAAACGTTTTGAAATTATCAAAGGTATCACTTTTATTTTTCATAAAAATAGTCCAAGTATATCTAGAAAAATCATCAACAATTACAAACACATATCTACTATGATTAATGGATTGTACTTGTGTTGGTCCAAGTAAATCCGTATGCAGTAATTCAAGTGGTTGTAAAGTTGAAATGACATTTTTAGATTTGAAAGATGACTTAGTTAATTTTTCTAACTGACGTGCATCACAAATATGATCAATTTTAAAATTCATTTTTGGTAGACCTTTCACTAAATCATTTTTGGAGAGCTTGTTTATAGTTTTGAAGTTAATATGACAGAATCGTTTGTGCCATAACCAAGGATCATTTTCTTTGGCTATTAAACACATATCTGAATTATGATTTATTTTCATATTCAGAACATAGATATTTTTGTCTCTATTTCCTTCAAAGATAAGATTTTGATTTTGATCAAAAATACTACATTTGTTTTCAGAAAAAGCGATTTTGAATCCTTTGCCACACAATTGGCATACTAAGTAAATTATGTTTTAAATTTTTTACTAGTAAATATTTGAAATAAGAAGTAAATTTGAAATACCGTTGTTGCTCACATCGCCTTTGCCGATGATATAGCCTTTGGAGTTGTCTCCAAATGTGATGGAGCCTCCATCTGAGTAAGTAATATTTGACAGCATATCTTTGTCTCCTGTCATATGTTTTGAGAAACCACTGTCGAGTATCCATTTTTCTCTTTTCTTGAGTGGGACCTACAAAAAATATAAGATAACATTGGTACCCACTTTTTTTCAATAGGGTCCTAAGAGTTAAATCTTAGGAAACCAAACCCAAGAGGGCTCAGTGGCCCCTTTAAAAATGTAATTTTTATTTTTATGAACAGTTTTTAAAAAGGTTTTTATACATTTCTTCCTAATCAAACTATTGTTTGTTTTAGGAACCCAGACTTTTATGCTTTTTGGGTAAGAATTCTTTTTTGTCTGTACTGTAGTAGGATTAATATTTCTTCTATTTTACTTTTTAGGTGAAACTGTTGTTTTCTTAACATTTCCTAATCCTTTTCTACTTGAGACAGATTGAGAACTATCAATAATTTTAGATAAAGTTTCTTTTCCTTTATTAAAGTTTGAAACATTTTCGGTAATGCTTTCTAAATTAGTTTTGAGACTAGTATTATCCAATTCTATTAATTTTATTTTAGTTTTTAGCTCATGATTTTCAGAAACAAGAACGACATTCTTTTCTTTTTGAGTTTCAATTTCTTGACTCAAAAGAGTAAGTTGACAATTGATATTAGAGAATGATTCATGTAATTTTTCAAGTTCTTCCTCTAGTATTTTCTTCTCATCTTTAAGCATATCTCTTTCGAATTCTGCTTTGTTCTGATGTTCACGGGTCTCCTTATATTTTCTTTTGAGATTTTTCAAAGTATCAACTAGTTCTGAATTTATCTCAATCATATCATCAAAGGTAAAATCACTAACCTCGTTTTCAGTAGCCATGAAGCAGACATTTGCTTGCTCGTTTTCACTTTCACTATTGTTATCTGATGAAGAAGTATCTGAATCATCCCATGTTATGGAGAATGTTTTCTTTTTCGTATCTTTTCTGCTCTTGTTGAAGTATTTTTCTTTAATTCTGGACATTCTTTCTAGATATGACCTTTCTTATGGCAATTAAAGCATTCTAGAATTGAAGATGATGGTTTGATTGGAAAGTTCCTTTTTCCATTATTTATGTTGTTTTTCCTGAACTTCAAGAACTTTTTGAAATTTTTGGCAATAAATGCTAGATCTTCTTCATCCGAATCTTCATCTTTTTCTTCTTCAGCATGGAAAGACATGTTCTTTTTGTCTTGTGCTTGTACTCGTTTTGCCTGCAAATTTACTTCATAGGACATTAGATTTCCTATTAACTCTTCAAGTTTATGGTAGAGAGGTCCTTAGCTTCTTCAATAGCCAAGACTTTTCTTTCTCATTCATCCGTTAAAGAGTTTAAGATTTTTGATACAATATCAAAATCAGTGTACTTTTATCCTAATCCTAATAGTGAATGATAGATATCTTGAAATCTAGAGTACATATCATTTATGGATTCATCTTTTTTCATTTTAAAGTTTTGAAACTGATTTTTGAGCATGGAGATTTTGCTTTGTTTGACCTTGTTAGTTCCTTCATGAGTGATTTTTAGCATTCTCCATATTTCATAAGCAGTTTGACACATGCTAACACGATTAAATTCATTTCTATCTAGTGCACATAATAACATGTTCATAGCTTTAGCATTGGCAGTAGCATCTAATTTTTGTGTGTTTGACCAAGTGGAGTATTCTCCAGTAGGAAGAGTGTGTTCATTTTGTGTAATATTCCATGATTCAAAGATATTTGATTACATATAGATTCTCATATGAGTTGCCCATTAATTATAGTTCAGATCATTGAAAAATGGAGATCGGGCAGTGGATTGACCTTCAATAATACTAGTCTTAGTGACAGTGTTAGTGGTAGAGTTGGTGTTGTTTTCCATATTAGCAAAATATCATATAACTGTGTAATGGTTATAAGATTCCTTGCTCTGATACCAAATGTAAGTGTGTAGAATCGTGTAATATGGAATATAATTAAATCTAAATATGGAAACAGATGATAATCGCAAAGTAAATGTAAATAAGCAAAATAAAACAAGCACACCAGGAATTTTTATACTTGTTCGAACTTCCCGTTCTACGTCCAGTCCCAGACTCCTTCTGGAATTTCAACTACAATAGCCCTCACTTAACCCGGAGAAACAGGTATATACAGTCTGAGCAGCAGAACAGACACCTGAGCAACTGAATAGGATTTTCACCTCAGCAGCAGAAGAGGACTTTACTAATACAAAATAATATTTGACACTGTGTGTTCTTGATAACACTGATTTGTCACTGATAGTATAAACCTCCTATAATCAAATCCTCAAGTATATGAAGTGTATGTGAAGATATGAAGAGAAGGTAATGCTAAGAATCGAAGATTATGAAAGTTTGTTTGTAGATTCAAAGCAGTAAAAACGTTTGTTCGCTGTTTGAATGCAAATATTAAAACACAAGAAGAATAGTAGAGAGTTAGAATGAAATTCGGTGAATATGAAGTGTTTGGGAGTATCTATATATAGTAGTTGAAGAGTTACTGCCATTGGTGAAAGGTACTGATGAAGAGAAGCATCTATTTCCGTTCAGAGAAGGGTTGCTTCCTTTCGGAGAAGACGATGTCTTTTCGAAAATATGGCAGTTGGTCTCGGGTCAGTCGACTGGTCATTCATGGTCAGTCGACTAACTATGCAAAAGATTTAAAAAATAAACGGTGCATATGTATATGTACACAGTCAGTCGATTGGATGGTTATGGCCAGTCGACTGGCTGTGATATTTTTACATAGTATGCTTCTGTTTTGATTTTTTATGTGAAATATGAAGTGCGGACTACTTGAGGATAGATTTTAACAAATTTCTAAGACTCACTCATACATACTAGACAGTGAAAGCATAGATTAAAAGTCTTTGATATAGCCATAGTCCGTTGATTATTTCTAATTCTCTTTCTCTTCTAACTTGCTTTGTCATGAATCAAAAACTAATGATTCAACACGCGCGTAGCTGTAGCAGAGGATGATCTGGAGTTGAGTCGTGATCAGTGGTGGATGCGGCGAGGTATAATTTTTAAACTAAATAGATAATGTTTATATATACAGATTTGAAAATATATATAAAAAGTTTAAAATAGTAAAGAAAGGAAAGAATTAGCAGTAAACAGAATATACATACATATATATATATATATATATATATATCGATATAAAAGCACATACAAGTTTCAATTTAATTTTATATATATATATATATATATATATATATATATAATTTTTGGATTAAGATAGGAATCCTTTTTTTAAAAGGGTTTGGAAAATTTACATAAAATCAGATTTTTTGAATCTCTATAGACAATTTTATAAATATGCATGCACAAGCCTATTTAATTTAATTAGGTATATAGTGAAGATTTCTGAAAAGATATATAGGAGTTTTAAATGTTGGAAGTTATATGAAAAATTATATTTTTAAATCTACTAATTATTTATATAAGTATATAGTTTCAAAAGAAAAAAAGATACACACATTCTAAATCTACTAGTTTAAATTTTAAATTAATGGATTTGGAGATTAAATTGTTTCAATTAACTTATTTTAATTATTATAGATACTAAAGATTTCAAGGGGAAAATTAGTTAAATCAAATTATAAGTTAAATTTAAATAAGTAAATGGTGATTAATTGTTTGATTAATTCAAATAGTAATAAATCGTGAATTATTTACACAAGGTCAAAATCATGAAGAAAACAAGCCGAGATGGAAATGGGTTGCAAACAAATCTAAGGTGAGTTAATCTCCCTCATTTGGATTACCTTTTAAATTTAAACAGTTAAATTTAAATTATTGGTTGATTGCTTGAATTGATGATTTATTATCAGACTGGATGTGATATTATATATAGTAGTATATATATAATGGAGTGATTGATATTCCTGCATTCTACAGTGGATGAGACCCTATGCGCCCGCATTATAGTGGATGGCCCTTTGTACCATGATATCCCCCTCAAAGTGTGATTGGTATTTTTATATTGTGCTAACATTTGTGGATGCAGGGAAACAGGTTGGAGGGATCCAACTGGATTCCTCAAAATATTAGAATTTTGTTGGGCGAATTTTCACCCAGAAGACCTCAAGACCAAGAAGCCGCAGTTTCACTCGGGCTCGCAAGCAACCTCTACTTCGTTCGATAGCCAATACCAACCTAGAAGACCATCCAATATTCTCCATGAAGAAGTTCGGTCGGCCCGAGCCTCCATTCGGTCCCTTCATTCGGCAAACCCAGCCTATAACCTCATTCGGCATAAGTTCCTGCCGAGCCAGATGATACCGGACCAGCCTCTCCAATACGCTACCGAACTAGATGATGCCGGACCAGCCTCTCCAATACAATACCGAACGAGGATGGTACCGGACCAATCGCCACCGATCCAAGCCACAACCGAACCACCTCCACAACCGAACCACCATGACCAAACCAATCTCCAAGCACGGCCGAATGAAGCCTCGCCGAACCAGGTGACTGCCAGTCCAGATTGTCTCAGCCCGGGCCCACCAGCAGCTATATACCTCCAAGGCCCCTGCTCCCTACCTCATTCTATAAATAGAGGGGCAGGGGTACAACAATGGCAGACAAGTTTGAGAGCTCAAGCAAGGAAGGAACTTTCAAACTACTTTCATATACTCATATACGAAGCATTGTACTTGTAATCTGAAGGAAAGAAGATAATAACATATAAAGTGGACGTAGGCACATTCTGGCCGAACCACTATAAATCCACGTGTCTTTTACATTTCAGCCCCTACTTCTTCTATATTTATATACTCATCTAAAATCATTGAAAATCACATATAATCAACTAAATAATACGACTTGGAGGTGTTTGTCCATTTTTTGTGCAAACATTTTTGGTGCTTTCACTGAGAATAGAACTCAAGCTTCATCTTCTCCCACTCAACCTTCTTCTTAACAACATCGCTCGTTGCTTAGAAATCATGCCTTCCAAACAGAGAAGGGATGTTAACAAAGGAAAGAACATCGCAACTAGCAGCCTTCCAGATCCAGCAATCGCAGATCAGCCCACTTCAACAGCAGTACCAGATGAAAATCAGGAAAATCCAACTGGTCCCGCAACGGAACAACCAATCACCAGGGCAGATCTGGACAGGGTTGTGACTGAAGTAACTAACCGCTTCACATCCCAACAAGAAGCTTTGGTGGACCAACTCATGTCACGCTTAAGGGATGCTGAAGAGTCCAACCACAACACTGAATCATGGGGTGAATCCCAATCCGGAGGATCTCGGAGGCAACAAAGGTCTTCCCTCTTCGAAGAAGCTATCAACAGGAACAACAATGATAGGGGCCGCGCCCGGACTCAGCCCGAATTCCGACTCGAGGAAGCCCTTAGAACCGAACCCAGCGGGGGAGGCACCAGGCGAGGGTCGGATGTAGCCGAGCCAATCATGCCACCTAATCATAGAAACCTCGCTGAACGGAGCCGAGCTAGAACCCAGCCCGAAGTTGACCCCATGGATGTGCTCGAAACAGAACCCCACAGGGGAAGATCAAGGCAGGGGGCAACTGTAGCTGGTCCTAGCGTGCATCCGAGCAGCCAAAGACAACCACTGGATAATGCTAGAAGTGATAGACTGTACCATCCCTACAGGTCATCTGGACGAGGTAGATCCCGCAGGGAAGAACCGAGCTCATTTTTGTCCGCTCCAAGTTCTGACGAACGAATGGCACGATTATTCAGAGAATGTGTCCAACGGGAACAAAGGGACCGGGAATAGGCGCTAGGGTCACCAGTCCCTTTACCCGAAATATCGAAACTGCCATCACTCCCTGGGAATGGAAAATGCCAACCATGGAACCTTACAAAGGAACTTCCGACCCCATCGTATACCTGCAGAGATACACCCAGCATATGCTCATGAGTGGAGCAACAGAAGGAGTATTATGTAAATGCTTTCCGCTATTCCTAGCAGATCTAGCTACCTCCTGGTTCTGCCATCTACCCTAAGGATCCATCAGCTCATGGGAGATGTTAAAAGAAAGGTTTATTAGCCAGTTCCGCATCCATGTGGAACAACCCAAGGATGCTTATTCTCTATCCAATGTCAAACAGAAATCCGGAGAGACGCTGCAACAATATCTAACACGGTTCAACGCCGCAGCGGCAGCAGTTCAAGACGCCGATGAAAAACTCACTCTAATGGCCCTCTGTAGTGGTGTACATCCAGACACCAAGTTTGCCAGAAGATTAACTAAGGAAAAACCAGCTACCTTGCCTGATTTCTTCCATGAAGCTGGAAAGTATATGAGACTTGAAGACGCTGCTACGGAGAGGCAGTCAGGGCAACAAGGCAAGATAGTTCAGGACAAGGTTCCCACTGCAGCTAAGGACGCTCGAAGAAATGAATCCAGAGACAATGCTGGGGGCAGAAAGGTTGAGAAGCGCCAATATCGACCAGGGCCAAGATTCGACTCCTATACTCCTTTGAATGAAACAATCGAAAACATCTACCTAGCCACTCAGGGCGAACTCGGATACAAGCGCCCCCCGCACAAGAAAGAATCAGATAACGCACTCAAGTCCGGAAAGTTCTGTCGCTTCCACGAATCCCACGGACATGACACCAATGAATGCCACCATCTTCGGGACTTGATCGAAGAACACATTAGAAGAAGGAGACTGGAACGTTATGTGAAAGGTCAGAACAGGACTCCAACTCCTGCCAATGAGAACTCAAAGCAACCCCTCCCAGAAGTAGGCGGAGGGAATCGCAACAATCACAACACCAGTGGCTCTAGTCAAGAGAAGATAGTGGTCCTTACCATCTCAGGAGGACCACACATTGCCGACAGAAGTTGGGCAGAGATGGAAAGGTACGGCAAGTCGCTTAGAAATGCCGAAGGATATGTTAACTCCATTACGGAGGAACGCCACCCGAAACGAAAAGAAAACAATGACATTGTATTCAGTAGGCATGATTTGGAAGGAAGACAGTACCCACATATGGATCCCATGGTCATCTCTGCCTGGTTTGGTCCAGCTAAAGTTTTTCGGATTCTAATAGACACGGGAAGCTCCGTAAATATCCTGTTCAAACATGCTTTCGACAAAATGAAGTTATCAATGAAGGATGTATCCCCCTGTGACAAACCACTGCACGGTTTCACTGGAGATGCAAAAATGCCCCTCGGGCAACTTGACCTCTTCGTCGAAATAGGAAGTCATCCCCGCTCCGTTGTGCGAAAACAAACGTTCGTACTAATAGAAAACCACTCGGCTTACAACGCTTTCTTGGGAAGACCAGCCTTGTCTGACTTTCAGATTGTATTAGCCCCTTGGTGCCTGAAAATGAAATTTCCAACAGACAACGGAGTAGGAGAAGTAGAAGGAGATCAAGATGCCGCCCGAGACTGCTACGTAACTGAACTTCGCAATAACCGCAGAAAGAATAAAGGAAAAGATGCAGAGACTATTCTCTGCATGAAAAGCTTGGAGGCATAGCAACTAAAGAAAGCCCCTCCTCTTCGATACACAAGCGATCCCTTCAATGAACTAGACCCCAGGGATAAAGAGGAGGAGGCTACCGCCGAGCCTGCAGAGGCTATGGAATTCGTATCGGTAGATAAGCATGATTCAAGTAGACTATTAAAAATCGGATCTCAGCTGGAAACGGAATTGAAGGATCAACTCATTGACTTTCTCCGCCACAACTTAGATGTATTTGCATGGACCCATGCCGATATGACAGGAATCTCCCCAGACATAGCATGCCACATGTTGAACATCGATCCCACCAAGGTACCAGTAAAGCAGAAAAAGAGGAGCATGGGGGCAGAGCGATCGGCAGCCCTTGATGAGGAAGTAAAGAATCTACTTGCTAATGGCTTCATACGGGAAGCCATCTACCCAGAATGGATCGCTAACCCAGTGCTAGTAAAAAAGGCCAATGGAAAGTGGCGAACATGTATTGACTTTTCCAATCTGAATGACGCTTGCCCGAAAGACTGCTTCCCACTTCCCCGAATTGACCAACTCGTAGACAGCACAGTTGGGCACGAACTCCTGTCTTTTATGGATGCATACTCCGGATATAACCAGATCCCCATGCACGCTCCCGATCAGGACCATACTAGCTTCATCACCGACCGCGGATTATATTGTTACAAAGTCATGCCTTTTGGACTTAAAAATGCTGGAGCTACCTATCAACGCCTCGTCAACAAAATGTTCGCAGGACTGATAGGACGAACTATGGAAGTATATGTGGATGACATGTTGGTAAAGTCCAGGAAAGCCAACGACCATGTAAGCCATCTGGACGATATGTTTCAGGTACTTCGCCGGTATGGAATGAAGCTGAATCCTCTAAAGTGCTCCTTCGGAGTTTCATCGGGAAAATTCTTAGGATTCATCGTCCACGCCAGAGGAATCGAAGCAAACCCTGAACAAATCCGGGCTTTAAAAGAAATAAGGATACCTTCCACTCGAAAAGAAATGCAGAGCCTAAACGGAAAGGTGGCCGCCCTAAGCAGATTCATTTCCAAGGCAACTGACAAGTGTGTCCCTTTCTTCGAAGCACTCAAGAAAGACAAAGGGAGGTTCGAGTGGACCGACGAATGCTTAAAAGCCTTCCTCAACCTAATCGAACACCTTCAGAGACCACCAATACTTTCAACTCCAAATGAAGGTGAAGTGTTATACCTATACCTCGCTGTATCATCTCATGCTCTAAGCGCCGCCTTGGTAAGAGAAGAAGACCGCACACAACGCCCGGTTTACTTTGTAAGCAAGAGATTTACAGGGGCAGAAGCCAGATATCCTAAACTTGAGAAGTTAGCATATTGTTTATTGATCGCGTCACGGAAACTGCGACACTACTTCCAGTCTCACTCCATCAGGGTTCTAACCGATCAACCACTAAGACAAGTGCTCCATCGTCCTGACACTTCTGGGCGACTCCTCAAATGGTGCATCGAACTAAGTCAGTATGATATCACCTACCATCCCCGCACCGCTATCAAAGGACAAGCCATGGCTGATTTCATTGCCGAATTCACTACCAACGAAGGCAAGGAACAATCCGAAGTAGCAAAAAACATCAAATGGAACCTCTTTGTAGACGGAGCATCAAACGAACAAGGCTCGGGGGCAGGTATTGTGATCGTCACCCCCAGGGGAAGAAAGTTGTACTATGCATTAAGATTGGAGTTCACGTCCACTAACAACGATGCTGAATATGAAGCAGTAATAGCGGGATTGGAACTGGCCCTAGAAATTGGAATCAATTCCTTATGTATTCATAGTGATTCTCAGCTTATCGTAAACCAGGTACTAGGAGAATTCCAGACTCGAGGAGAACGACTCACAGCATACCTAAAGAAAACCAGACTGCTGCTCGATCGATTGGACCATTATCTAATCAAACACATTCCTCGAGAAGAAAACCAAGAGGCAGATGAACTTGCAAAGCAAGCTAGTATGAAGGACAGCACCATTTCCGGAGCACTAGCAATCTCAAGGCAGCTAGCCCCGAGTTTCGAACAAGCGAATCTGATAACTGCAATCGAAGAAGGAACCTGGATGACTCCTATCCGGAAATATTTGCAAGATGGCATACTACCCGACAGGCGTGACGAAGCTAAGAAGATCTTGAGGAAAGTTCCCCACTACACAATACAAGAAGGCATCCTCTACCGGCATGGCTTCTCTAGCCCCTTATTAAGATGCGTCGCCGGAAGGGAAGCCAAGGAGATATTAACAAACATCCATCAGGGAGGATGCGGAGATCACACTGGAGGACAGACTTTGGCAAGAAAGATACTCCGATATGGATATTACTGGCCCACACTAAACAAAGATGCCCTAGACTTCGTTAAGAAATGCGACAGATGTCAGAAGTTCGCCAAGATTCCTCGACTGCCCACAAACGAAATTACTCAAATGACTAGCCCTTGGCCCTTTGCTGTATGGGGAATTGACTTAATTGGTGAACTGCCAACGGGCCGAGGCGGAGCCAGATATGCCATAGTGGCAGTCGATTATTTCACCAAATGGGTGGAAGCGGAACCTTTAAATAAAATATCTTCAGCAAAAGTTATCAACTTCTTGATCAAAAACATTCTGTGCAGGTATGGAGTCCCACTCAAGATCGTATCCGACAACGGACTCCAGTTTGACAGCGAAGAATTTGCCGACTGGTGCCAAGAGCATGGGATTCATAAAAGCTTCTCATCAGTAGCTTACCCTCAGGCAAACGGACAAGTTGAAGCTGTCAACAAAATTCTCAAAACCCTAATCAAGAAGAAACTTGAAAAGTCAAAAGGCGCTTGGGTGGACGAACTTCCTACGGCACTATGGGCATACCGCACATCTTTCAGAACATCAACGGGACATACTCCTTTCTCTTTGGCATATGGATCGGAGGCAATGCTCCCAGTTGAGACTATTGTGCCTTCCCACCGTAGGATCCACTACAACCCAGAAGAAAACGAAGAACTCCTCCTCATGTCTTTGGAACTGATTGAGGAAAGGAGAAACGATGCAGCACTCAAAGCAGCAGCTCACAAACAAAAAGTGGCAGCACTATACAATTCCAAAGTCAAGCATCGCAGCTTACAAGAAGGAGATCTTGTCCTCAGGCGAATCTTTCCGCGCCCCGGGGCACTGGACCCCATCTGGGACGGACCATATGTAATTCACAAAGATCTCCACAACGGAGCTTACATTTTGTCAACAGTGGACGGAGAGGTGTTCCAGAGGGCATGGAACATCCGACACCTCCGTCGATACTTTTCTTAACTTGTACTGCCCATATGAAGTGAATTAACAAAGAGAATCAGTGGACGTAGGCATTTTCGTGCCGAACCACTTAAAAAAATCTTGTCTCTTTTTAACTTGTTCCTTTATGTCTTGGCTACTTGTTAAGTTTCATCCCTTTCTGTTGAACAAAATCCTATGGCATCTCCACTCAAGACGCACCGCGGCCTCATCTGGACTAGGCCTAACAGGTACGCTACGATTCTATGCACTCGCCAATGAGACTCTTTTGCTCCAGCATCCCTCTGCTGCGGGTTAACTCATTGCGCGCCTGCCCTCAAAGCCAACTGTAATGAGCCGATTATAAGTCATCATAAAGGCCGACTATAGCCGATGGCAGCTCATTACGGCGTTCGGCTCGTCGGTAACTGTGAACCTACTTTAAGCCCCAACATAAGGTGTGGCCAGCCAGGGGTAGTTCACGGCCAACGGCACCCACGCTAGCCGGCCACGGTAAATCGAATAATACCCACGATTACGGACCATAATGGTTCGGGTAGTTACCGTGCGCGATCTCGGCTCCGATGTGTCTTAAGTGCGACTGTGGTAAAAAAGAAAACTCCCCGCGGAGGCGTAAGATGGGTGACAAATGTCTCCAAGACCCACAGCTAGGGAAAGTGACTACAAAACCCGTTTGCCACGAACTTAAGCACATCGACGGCCTTCCGTGACTGGAAGTTTTACTTTTACTATATTTCCATTTCATTTAAATATTTTTCTCCTATCCTATATAACAAACTCTAAAGTACAGGAAACCAAATAGGAAGCATTCACTCATGAGGCTCTAAGCCTGCGTACTGGGTGGCAGGGCGGTCAGCTATACCCGTAAACAGTTACATAAGACACTCAAAGCTACCGCCTGCGAATAAAACATAAAGGGCGGTACTCTCTTCTCTTGTACATAAATGCGTAACTATAGCTTATTCATACACTGACATTGCAAAACGTGAAGTTATATTTCAAGCAAAAACTTAACATCAAACACAACTAGAATCACAGGCATATACATAATTATACTTCTCACACGGCACATAAAGATAGCAACAACATTTAAACATGACAAAATCAGCTTATATTATGAGATCACACGAAGTTATTCTTTGCAAATAATTTTATTACAGTTGCATGTCAAAGACTAACATAAACAGTGATAAAAAAGAAACAAAAAGATGGCAGATGCATCCACACTCCATCACCAACTCCCCCAGCCTACTTAGCCGCAGGATCAGAGCCCCCAGCATGTGGATCTGAAGTCCCACCTGTCCAGATCAGAAGAGGAATTCATTAAACGAACGATCAAGTTATGAAAACACGGAAAGAAAAGAAAGGGAAAAGAATAACTCACCAGCATCCGCCGCTTGATCCTCATCATCCAACTGCACGCCCGCTTCCTCTGCAGCGAGCAGCCGCATCCCCTCTTTCACCGCCGCTTGCTCCTCCTTTGAGAACTGAGCAGTAACCGCACTCAAGTTGAAAGCCTCTCCGCCTTCCTTACCCGCGTTCACCCTGGCCTCCTCTAAAGCCTGGAGATACACCTTGGCCATGACCCGAGGGTAATCGTCCATCCAAGACAAGCCGCCCTCCTTCCAAGTGTGGAAGTACATATCCTGCAGCATCTCATCCATCATCCCCTCGTTTTCCTCAAACTCCCTCACCCGGGCCTCGGAAGCTTGCAACTTGGCGACGGCGACGTCCCTCTCCGACTGGTATCTCAAGCAGTCAGCCTGGAGTGACCTCCTCATTTCCTCTTCCTTCAACCTGAGGGACCTCCTCATCTCCTCCATCTCCTCCTTCAACTCGGCCTGAGCCATCTCCGCAGCCTCGAGCCTCCCTGACAACTCCTCTACCCGCTCGAGATCCGCATTTCGAACCTCATCCACCGTTGCGATAGCTATGTTAATCCGCTCCCTGCAAGCGACCTCCATCTTCCGTAATTCCGCCCTACTGGCCTTCTCCATGGTCTCTTTCAGACGCTTGGAGGCTTCCTCATGCTGGGAAATCTGGATGGCTTGGTCGGCGAGCTGCTTGGCCTGATCGGCAACCTTTAACCTCAACCGAATGTTAGCACTCCCGATCTCTTCCCCGGCCTTGACCAACTTAGCATGATGCTCCATTAACTTCTTGGTCTCTGCGGCCACCCGGTCGATATTAGCCTTGGCCTCATCCCCCATGGTGACTACCCGTGTAGTAAGTAAATCAAGATCTAAAGATTTGGCCTCGTCCAGCACCCTTACCATGGGGTTGCGGGGAAGGAGGTGTCCGCCCGTGGTCTCATCGAATGAAATGTCCCGAAAGCTTGGGTCTAAATCAGGATGGCCAGCAAAAGGGTCACGAGGCACGGGGCGAGGCGCATCGGGACGCCTTATATGAATGACAGTAGGACTCTTGGAAGGAGGAGGAGGGGGGCCGGGCTCCGTGCTCTCCTCCGTAGTATCACGAGGAGGCTGAGTAGGAGGCTGCGAACCAGGGGACGACTCAAATAAGGAACGGCTCCGCTTCCTTTTCTGAATGCCCTCTTCGATGACCCCAAGAAGAGGGCGGTACTTGACTACGTCCCCAGTGCGATCAGTAGAAGGTTTCGCAGAAGCTCTCCTCGACTTAAATTGTTCAAGGCGATGTCGAACATCCGACGTTTTAACTGCCTGGCCTGCCCCTGGAATAAAGAACAAGTGTTACGAACATACAATAATCCGCAATTCAAAAAATGTGCTAAGTTAAAAAGAAAGAAAAGTGAGGAGACACATCTATTATACAAACCCGGCGGAGGAGTGGGAAACTGCAATAAGTCCTGGATCTCATTCCAGGACGGAAGTGAACCGTAAAAAATTTCTAAGTCCCTATCGAAAATGGAATCGGCAGAAGACAAAAGTTCACCTTGCGTCGCCGGAGTCACCCTAGCTGAAGCCACAGCTTTGCCGGTTTCCTTTGCCTTCTCCGTTTCTTTCTCCTTTTCCTTCTCCGTTTCCGACTCTCCCTCCGACTCCCCGAAGGCCCGACGGAGAGCCTCATCCAGTTCGAGGTCTTGCTCAGAGGTTAGAGCGGCAACACCACTACCACCTTGACCGTCGCCATCTCCTCCACCCTCCGACCCTTCTCCAACTTCGCCTCCTTCCTCCTCTTCCACACCTTCCTCCTCCGGGACAGTCGGGCAAGTACTTGGAGAAGGGCCATCGGACTTCTTCAGTTTCTTCCCCCCGACCACGGGACGCTCTGCGAAAGGCTCCCTCTTACCGCTCTTTACCTTATCCCCCTCCTTAGCTTTAGCAGCCTTCTCCTCAGCCGTGTCTCTTTGCTTAACCACGGACTGGTGCGGTAAGATCAAATTATACTCCAAGAGGGTTGCGTTCCTGATCAAGAAGGAGGCCGACCGGTCCCGTGCCGGAATAGCCTTTAGTTCAGCAGTCATTCGCACCAAGGAATCATCCTCCACAACTGCAATACCACCTGTCGCTAGCCAGAAATAGAAGCATGTCAGAAAAAACACTACAGTCAAAACATGGAAAATATAAATGAAATCCATCTTACAGCCGGAAGTGAAAAGGCGGAAAGAAACAGCATCGCCCTTGATGAAGAACCACTCTTTCTTGAACATGGTAAACTTGGAATATAGGTCCAGGACTGGTTTGAAGGGCACGGCCGCTTCCATACTAATATACGGAGACCCCTTCTTATAGCCTCTCAGGTTGTACAAGTATCGAATTTCCCGGTTAGAAGGAGGACGCCCGTACCTCCTCTGGAAGATAACAAAGAGGCTCACCAGGATGGCATAAGAATTAGGCTGAAGCTGGAAGGGAGCCACCTTCAAATATGTGGTGAAGCTAATTATCCAAGCGTTGATAGGGGGGATAGCGCCGCACATGCAATGGTATCTGCTAAAAGCGAAGTAGCCCTCGGGAGGATTATATGGCATCACTCCATCTCCCGGCAGCAGCATAAGAGCCCTATCTATCCCGAAGGAACGGGATATGACGTCAAGTTGCTCCTCCTTTAGGGAGCTAGGAAAGCAATCCGGGGGAGAGACCAAAAGTTCCTGTGGACCATATCCGTCCACTAGAGACCTCGGAATAGGTCGGTGTTGCCCGGATCCTGGTTGGACTGGGGGCAAGGAAGAAGAAGGCTCTCCCGTGCCTCTAGACTTCTTTCTATCCGATCGTGTTTCCGCTTTGCGAGACATTTTCTGCAACACAAGGAAAGCAAGGCATTAGAACAGGGAACATAGAAAAATAAACAAACAAGTGCGTGCAAGTGTGGGATTTCATTCGCAAACTAAAATTTTCAAGGTCATCATGTTCATTCGGTTTCCATCCCATTCGGTCATCATGTCCATTCGGTTTCCATCTCATTCGGTCATCAAGTTCATTCGGTCATCATGTTCATTCGGTGGTACTGTATCAAGGGCATTCGGTACGCAAGGCATTCGGCCCTAAGGCCTAAGTCTCATTCGGTAAAGCAAAGCTCCTCGTATGTATTCGGCAAGTCAGAATCGTCCGGTAATAAAAGTCATTCGGCACATGAGTACATACCTGGTTCGGAAATAGCTTGATTCGGCAGAGTCTTTGATTCGGTATAGTATTGGTTCGGCGCCTGTTGATTCGGTGAAGAAAAACAAGGGGGGTACGGCCTCTATATATAGGCGAACTCACAACCACCGAACCAAACAATTCGCCCAACCGGACCAATAATACCGGACCACCAGAAGCCGAATGGGAATAGCCGGACCAACCAAGAACCGAATGAAACTCTCTCTCTACAGACCAAGACCAGGAACTAGTGGCGTGCAAAGCGCCTCCCTCAGATAAGTACCGAACTCCAGAACTAACTAACAAAATAAGATTATGATAGCGATGAATAAGTCGTAAAATCCTCACCGACGTGGATTAAATCGTTTACACGTGTACGCGACCTCGAATGGTCCATAGGCACGCTCTGAATGGTTATTAACCCTACCATCGTGGAAATTTACACTTTGACACGCATTTTTAAGCCCATCGGTCATATGGATATTTGATAATTATGAAATGGCTAAGCTACTTACACATGTACGGGGTTGCGAACGATCCCTAGGCATGCTCTGAGCTGGCAATAAACCATCTTCACAAACATAAACCGGGCATCGACGATGCCGAGCCCCTTCGGGGCTCACTCTCTCGTCCTGAACGGCACAGTTCACTTCATCTCGAATATTTCGATCATGAACGGCCGTTATTCGAAATCACACTAAAACTATAAATTCCTTTGCAGGACATTAACAGAATACGAACGTCCAATCGCTGGCGTTACAAAGCCAATCTTCCTGCCACAAGAAAAACAAAGCGCGACACATGCAAGCACGTGCCCCACTTTGGGGGGCAAATGTTGGGCGAATTTTCACCCAGAAGACCTCAAGACCAAGAAGCCACAGTTTCACTCGGGCTCGCAAGCAACCTCTACTTCGTTTGATAGCCAATACCAACCTAGAAGACCATCCAATATTCTCCATGAAGAAGTTCGGTCGGCCCGAGCCTCCATTCGGTCCCTTCATTCGGCAAACCCAGCCTATAACCTCATTCGGCATAAGTTCCTGCCGAGCCAGATGATACCGGACCAGCCTCTCCAATACACTACCGAACTAGATGATGCCGGACCAGCCTCTCCAATACAATACCGAACGAGGATGGTACCGGACCAATCGCCACCGATCCAAGCCACAACCGAACCACCTCCACAACCGAACCACCATGACCAAACCAATCTCCAAGCACGGCCGAATGAAGCCTCGCCGAACCAGGTGACTGCCAGTCCAGATTGTCTCAGCCCGGGCCCACCAGCAGCTATATACCTCCAAGGCCCCTGCTCCCTACCTCATTCTATAAATAGAGGGGCAGGGGTACAACAATGGCAGACAAGTTTGAGAGCTCAAGCAAGGAAGGAACTTTCAAACTACTTTCATATACTCATATACGAAGCATTGTACTTGTAATCTGAAGGAAAGAAGATAATAACATATAAAGTGGACGTAGGCACATTCTGGCCGAACCACTATAAATCCGCGTGTCTTTTACATTTCAGCCCCTACTTCTTTTATATTTATATACTCATCTAAAATCATTGAAAATCACATATAATCAACTAAATAATACGACTTGGAGGTGTTTGTCCATTTTTTGTGCAAACAAATTTATTTTCATATTCGGTGATATGTTTTATTTGACAATCTATGATAGATTATATTGAAATTGAAGTTATGGAATACTATGGTTTGGATGAATATAATTTGGGTATTTGAAGATATGGAAAATGTAAAGAATGAATTTTTAAAGTAAAATAAAAGAGAGAATTTTAAGTAAAATAATTATAGTGAATTTGGATAAATTAAAAGAACGAATTTTGGAAAAGGACAACAAGTTGATTTTTAAATTCTAATAAATAAATTCCGAGTATGGGAAAAAAGATTTTTGAATAAATGGGAATAAATGAATTTTTAAACTTAAGTGATATTATTTAAAGGAATAAAGGATTTTTTTTTTAAATTCAAGGTTTAAAATAGTTTGGGAGAGATAAAGAAGAATTTTGGAAAAAGTATGAAATTGGTATTTTCAGTTTAATTAAGATTTTAAATCATAATAAAGGAGTAAAATCTAAAATTAATAGGTTTTGAAATAAAATTAAGTAAGTAAAGGAATTTATTTTAAAATGGAGTAAATTTTGGAAATCGATTTGAAAATTGATTAAGTGTTTGAAACTATGATTTAAAAGGAGGATGAGACTATGGAATTTATAAACTGAGTTTATAAAGTGAAATAAGATATTAGTTGATATTTGAAAGTATAAATCACCGTGGGAATTTATAAAGGAATGGGTAATTTGTTTTAAATATAAATAGTGGTTTAATTTTTAAAGGTATGGGAAAAAAATTTACGGGTTTGAGACTTAAGTTAAATTGGGATAAATCGAGAAGGATTTATTTACTGATTAAATAGACTATTTTGGAACGAAAAGTGTATATTTCTGAAAAGCCAAGTATGTTTTCAAAGCAGATTTTTAAGTATAAGTTAGAGGTTTTAAAGTGGTTTTAAAAGAATGCTTTTGAAGAAATTATTATTCAGTGGTTTAAAAATTTTAAAAGTAAATATTTATTAAGTTAATAAGTTAATTATATAAGTAAATTATTTTAAAGATTTGACTAGTACTATGATTTAAAAGATAAATTTTTAATATTTATACCCTATAGAATAACTTTTATTTTAAATTTAATTTTAGCTTGAGTTTTACACGAGAAATTATTATAAAATTTCATAACTAGTATTTTAAATAAAATATTTTAAGTAGTTTCTAATTTAAGTATTTTAGAGTATATATTTTTGGATAAAGTGATTTAAATTATTTAAAAATCTAAAGTATTAAGGCTTGGTGATTTTCAGTGGAAATAAAACAATTCGGTGGAAAATTTTTCCGCAAGAGAAAAGTGATTTGAAAACTATTTTCAAGGGACTAAAGTGTAGAAAATATCCTGCGAGGATATTTTAAAATAAATAATTTGGAAAATTATTAAGGCCTTATGATTATTTGTGGATGTTATATGATAGTTAAATAACCGACTATCAGTATTGGCCAATGCGCTGATCATTTCGAAGAGACCGGGATCGGGATTAATTTCCCAAAAACTACTTCGATCGGTTTAAACGTTTTCGTGAGGAAGACAAGAGCTTGGATTCGAAGATGGAGTAGTGAAGTGCAAGGGCTAATCGCTACTGATCCTAAGGGTGATTCCAAAATGGATGTACTAGGAGTAGTGTCTTCGGTTCCATTCGGACCGGGAACGGACTTATATGGACGAATGCTATCAGAACATCGTCAGGGGGACCATGAGCATTCTAAGTGTGTGTGCTAAAAAGGTAAATCAGAACCACAAGCCTCATCAACCAGGAATGGCTAAAATAGGGGAGGTGCAGCAAGGCAAGTGGCAAGCAACCAATTAGGGTAAGGTCATCCCTGTCTAGATGTCCCTTTTTATTCGGTTATGTAGGATGTTGCTAATCCCAACTGCAGGGTGATCTTATTCGGACTATCCAGTAAGGGGTACCTCCAGTCTTGTGTTGCAGGGGATCAGGGTGGATCCTCGGTACTCTGATCTAGACCAGGTACTGTGACGGGCGGTACACTAGTATCCCTGCCATTGATGGAAACCCAATCTCCAATAAGTGCCTTCGGACTTGTTTGTATAGCTATTATGATGGAATTTAATGAATGTAACAATTTCGGCTATTTGAAAAGTTTGTGTATATAGGCACTACTATAATATCAGAGGATTGGATAAGAAATGTTTTGGTTATCGTAAGGTAAAAACCCGACATTTTTATTTGTGGCGTGGTCTTATGAGATACCTTTGATTTTTGAAGGATTTTGGAAACTTTAATAATCCACTTAAGTGTGTTATCTCACACTGGTTTTCCAGACTGACTCGGACGTTATTTTACTATAATGCTCGGGTTGGACCGAGTATTATAGGATACAGGATGGGATGCTGTGGAGCTCAAGATACGAGCTGGATGACGAGACGTATCACACGTACTTGATGTATATTCCACTAAGCAGTATAAGCTGTGTATATAATTTTAGGGACAAGTTAATATAACTGTCTAGTATTTTGCTATTGTTTGTGTTGTACTCCTATGATGTAATGTATTATTCAGTTACAAGTTATTTTGTATAAAAATATGTTGTTTTCTATTATATTGTGTTCCACTGTGATTGTGTGATTCTATGTTATTTTCTATTTCTTCTTCTGCCTCCTTCTACTAAACCCTAATGGTTCGTATTTCCGTCCACTTTGAGTCAAACTGTTGGAGAATATTGTCGTCTCAAAGGGGTACAGATTTGCGGGTTGTGACAGTGGCATCAGAGCTGAAGGTTAAGCGAGAACCTTGGCTCTGGTGGAGATTACTCATTAGAAATAGAGTCTGTAGTACTCTAGAATGAGTTTGAGTGTATTAATATATATGAGTGCGTATTTGTTAGTGGATATAAAATTGCTTTATATTGTGTTGATTGGTTTATTGAGTAGTTTATAGATTCTGGTCAATACGAGTAATTAACGTAATTGATAGGGATCTCAAAACATTTGAATAGAACAATTTGACATAGTATTGTTTTAAATGGGGTAAATGAAATAATTTTACCCAAATTATTTTCATATATAAAAGGAATAATTTTCGAGAATTATTATAAGTAAATATATGGTTGCTTGGTTGCTAGAAAATGATAATATTGAGTTATTATCATTGTTGTGTGAAAATTGAATAATAAATTGAAATCATAACTAAAAGCCAAAAATTAACTCATATAACAAAATGGAATTTGTAAATGTGAATTATAAATGAGATTTACAATTGAAATAAAATTCCAGAGTAATGTTTGAATATAGATTGAAAGGATTGGAAATTTGAAAAAAAAAATTAAGAAAATTTAGTTTCCTATAAGTTTGAAAATGATTTTCAAAGGCCTTGAGGAATAATAGTAATATTATTCAGAAATATTTTTGAATTGGGAATGAAACCTGGTGAGATTTGGAACTAAAAATATATGAAAATATTTTTTTTAAAAGTAAAAGCACTGAACTCACTTCAATCGCTGGAAAACAAATTTGGTGATGACTGCAGCATCATCGATGTTCATTTTCGAGTTTCCAAGATAGGAATTGCTACAAAAATGTTTTAAATTAGAATTTTTTGTAAAACTGGGTTTGGTTTTAAAATTTAAAGGATAATTTGATACGCAAATGAATTATGTATATAATTGATTTCAAAAATGATTTTGAAATGTTGAGTAATTGTTTAAAAGACTCTGGAATCTTATTTAAAATGTTTATGGAAATAAGTGGGTTCGATAACTAGTAAAATTTCAAATTTTCTAGAATAGAAAATTTTAACTTGAAGAAGAGTTAAAAATTAGAAGTAAGTAAGTAAACGAAATAAGTTAGAACGTAAGCAGTTAAATGAAGTAAATTAAAAGAAATTAGAAAATGGGAAGTAAATAAGTAAGGAAACTTATAGAAGTTAAAATTTTGAATTGAAGTGTAACTGAATCAAGGAAAAATGAAGGTGAATTTAAAGAAAAATATAAGTAAGTGTATAAACTATTCATATTGAACTTCAGACAGGGAGGGTGAAATTCTTAAGTAAATTTGGTTCTGGAAAAAATATTCTAAGTTAATATTTGAATGAAACTTTAATAAAAGTGGTGAAAAAGGAAACTTTGGATAAGTGGATGAAAATGAAAAATAAAGATGTATAAAAGAAAACTGATATAGCTAAAAATCAATTGGAATAAATACGTAGGATGTACGTATATTATTTTATTTGCATAGCGATTTGATCCAGATTCGAGTACAGAATTTCGAGACAGTTATATCCCCGAGTTGGGATTTTTCACTCGATTTTCGACGGCGAACCCTAAATATGGATTTTTGATTGATTATGGAAATTCTCTATTATAGTATATGGCTATGCAAGGAGAATGATAGTTTTTCATCATGAAACCAGATCCGAGTCCGCATTAGGAAGTTGGGTGGACGTTACTAGTTCGGAAGTGAAATTGTGTGATCGAGTGAGCGATCGGATTTGATATTGCGTATGGATGATATATGTACATCGTACGGGCTTGAATGAAATAGATATTGAAAATTTTGAAAAGAAGCGAATAAGGGATTTTGAATTTTATGATTGGATATTATTACCGAGTAAGATACAAGTATTTAAAATATAAAAGGAAATTGGTGTCTTTGATTTCAGAAGATAAATATGAATTGTCCGACTAAAAGGTATGTATTTAAATTGTCATATGAAATTTGATGATTTTCTGATTTAGCCACTTGGCTTTTGTTTTGTTTTTAAATTTATGGCCGTAGAGGCGTTTTGTAGTTGTACCGAGCCAGCCGCGCAAAGGAGACGCCGACGAAATTTTTCAAAAATTTTAAGAGTTAGAAAAATAATTTGAGAAAATTTTGATAATTTGAAATTTGATTTGAAATTGAAATTTGAATGGTTTGGTAAGTAATATTGTTTGAAACCGATGGATTGGATTGGAAAGTTAGTAAGAGTAATAGTGTGTCTTTAATAAGAAGACTGTTTTAAGGAATTGTTAAAACTGTTTGGTTTTGAGAAGATAGTAAACGGGTATTGGACCATTCTTCCTAACAAATAATTTCAGGGATGAAATTCTTTTAAGGGGAAGGAATGCGACGATCCGAAATTTTGGGCATTTGAAATTCGAATATTTAATTGATTTTAAATATTTAAAGGGTTAATTTTAAATTAAATTTCAAATATCTCCATTTATTGGATAATTAAATTATTGAATTTAATAAGTGGAAATTGGGTAAAGTATTGAATCTTGATTTTTAAGCCTGTTAAAAATATTTCAAAGGCTTGTAAAATTTATATTAATAATACTGAAGACAATGCAACTTTTAAAATTGAATTTGGAAATGCTTTGTTCAGTTTTGAATTTATATCGTTTAAATTGAATTTAAAAATAAGCTTCTGAGGCACAGTCTCGGATTTTGATGTAACTAGTTCCATTGGATCCGTAATAGTGTATTATCATCGGATTTCAAATTTCGTAGGGTTTGGAATTATCGTGTGATCATATGTTAGGTAAACGCGTTGAAATTCATATCGAAAATTTAATATAATAACCGGGTCCAAAATGCTATCTTCTCCATACGATCGAATTAGGGCTCGAACCTTTTTCATTGTGTTCGGAATAGGGGTATAACATTATAAACGCATGGCGGCATGCCTCTATAGGAGTTCGAAATTTTTAGTTGCAAATTCAGATGATTTAATTAAATTTGAATTTAAATATAATACATATGTACTGTTTGACCAATCAAAATTCCTTCACATCAAAACTTTTCCAGTGATACTGTAGCTGGTTAATTCAATTACGTTACCATCTAATCATGTCTCATCTTTAAAACTTGGCAGGAAGAGAAAATAAAAATATAAGTATAGTTCTGTTTCCATTTCTGCAAGTGAAAAACGTCTTCCCTACCATCTTCTTTTTTCCCAATTTCAAAATGCCCAGAGAAAAAAAAAGAATGAAGCTCGGATCGAAATAAAATGGCCGAAAACATTTCAAATAAATCATTCAGCAGAAAAAAAATACAAGAGATAAATCGAAATCGAATTCGTATGGCTCTCAAATTAAATTTCAATGCGTTCCTCGTTCGAGCTCAAGCTCGAGACTTCAAGCAGGGGACTTCACGTCATTTGACGGCGTTCTAGCTGACTAGGTTGGGGGAGTTCGCTAGACTGAGTCGTCATGATTTGGGGAAAATCGCAAAGAGTTGGGTTCGAAGTTTTGTGGTTTTCCTACCATGTGGCCGCAATCAATCGCGATGGAAAGAGGAGGAAATGAATTTGGTTTTGGCTGCTGAGTGTTTGTGCATCGCGCATGGCTGCAGCAGAGGATGATCTGGAATCGAGTCATGATTGGTGGTGGATGCGGTGAGGTATCATTTTTAAACAGAATAGATAATGTTTATATATGCAGATTTGAAACACACATATATATATATAAAGTTTAAAATAGTAAAGAAAGGAAAGAATTAGCAGTAAACAGAATATGTATATATATATATCGATATAAATGCACATACAGGTTTCAATCTATATATATATATATAGAATTTTGGGATTAAGATAGGAATCATTTTTTTTAAAAGGGTTGGAAAATTTATATAAAAGCAGATTTACGGAATCTCTATAGATAATTTTATAAATATGCATGCACAGGTCTGTTTAATTTAATTAGGTATACAGTTAAGATTTTTGAAAAGATATATTGAAGTTTTCAACTTTGGAAGTTATATAAAAAAAATTAGATTTTTAAATCTACTAGTTATTTATATAAGTATATAGTTTCAAAAGAAAAATAGATACACACATTCTAAATCTACTAGTTTAAATTTTAAATTAATGGATCTGGAGATTAAATTATTTCAATTAACTTATTTTAGTTATTATAGATACTAAAGATTTCAAGGGGAAAAGTAGTTAAATCAAATTATAAGTAAAATTTAAATAAGTAAATGGTGATTAATTGTTTGGTTAATTCAAATAGTAATAAATCGTGAATTATTTATACAAGGTCAAAATCATGAAGAAAACAAGCCGAGATGGAAATGGGTTGCGAACAAATCTAAGGTGAGTTAATCTCACGCATTTGGATTACCTTTTAAATTTAAATGGTTAAATTTAAATTATTGGTTGATTCCTTGAATTGATGATTTACTATCATACTGGATGTGATATTATATATAGTAGTGTATATATATTAGAGTGGTTGATATTCCCACATTATATAGCGGATGAGACCCTATGCGCCCCGCATAATAGCGGATGACCCTTTATACCATGATATCCCCCTCGAAGTGGGATTGGTATTTTTATATTATGCTAACATCTGTGGATGCAGGGAAACAGGTTGGAGGGATCCAACTGGATTCCTCAAAATATTGAAATTTATTTTTATATTCGGTGATATGTTTTATTTGACAATCTGTGATAGATTATATTGAAATTGAAGTTATGGAATACTATGGTTTGGACGAATGTAATTTGGGTATTTGAAGATATGGAAAATGTAAAGATTGAATTTTTAAAGGAAAATAAAAGAGTGAATTTTAAGTAAATAATTATAGTGAATTTGGATAAATTAAAAGAATGAATTTTGAAAAAGGACAAAAAAGTTGATTTTTAAATTCTAATAAATAAATTCCGAGTATAGGAAAAGAGATTTTTGAATAAATGGGAATAAATGAATTTTTAAACTTAAGTGACATTATTTAAAGGAATAAAGGATTTATTTTTTTAAATTCAAGGTTTAAAATAGTTTGGGAGAGATAAAAAAGAATTTTGAAAAAAGTATGAAATTGGCATTTTCAGTTTAATTAAAATTTTAAATCATAATAAAGGAGTAAAATCTGAAATTAATAGGTTTTGAAATAAAATTAAGTAAGTAAAGGAATTTATTTTAAAATGGAGTAAATTTTAGAAATCGATTTAAAAATTGATTAAGTGTTTGAAACTGTGATTTAAAAGGAGGATGAGGCTATGGAATTTATAAACTGGGTTTATAAACTGAAATAAGATATCAGTGAATATTTGAAAGTACAAATTCACGGTAGAAATTTATAAAGGAATGGGTAATTTGTATTAAAAATAAATAGTGGTTTTATTTTTAAAGGTATGGGAAAGAAATTTATGGGTTGGAGACGTAAATTAATTGGGATAAATCGAGAAGGATTTATTAACTGATTAAATGGACTATTTTGGAATGAAAAGTGTATTTTCTAAAAGCCAAATATTTATTCAAAGCAGATTTTTAAGTACAAGTTAGAGGTTTTAAAGTGGTTTTAAAAGAATGCTTTTGAAGAAATTATTATTTAGTGGTTTAAATTTTTTAAAAGTAAATATTTATTAAGTTAATTAAATAAGTAAATTATTTTAAAGGTTTGACTAGTATTATGATTTAAAAGATAATTATTTAATATTTATACCTTATAGAATAACTTTTATTTCAAATTAAATTTTGGCTTAAGTTTTACATGAGAAATTATTATAAAATTTCATAACTAGTATTTTAAATAAAATGTTTCAAGTAGTTTCTATTTTAAGTGTTGTAAAGTATATAATTTTGAATAAAGTGATTTCAATTATTTAAAAATCTAAAGTATTAAGACTTGGTATTTTCAGTGGAAATAAAGCAATTGGGTGAAAATTTATTCCACGAGAGAAAAAGTGATTTGAAAACTGTTTTCAAAGGATTGAAGTGTGAAAAATATCTTGCGAGGATATTTTGAAATAAATAAATTTGGGAAATTATTAAGGCTGATGGTTGTTTGTGGATGTTATATGATAGTTAAATAACCGACTACCAGTATCGGCCAATGCACTAATCGTTTCGAAGAGACCGGGATCGAGATTAATTTTTCGAAAACCATTTCGATCCGGTCTGAACGTTTTCGTGAGGAAGACAAGAGGTTGGAGTCGAAGATGGAGCAATGAAGTGCAAGGGCTAATCGCTACTAATTCTGAGGCTGATTCCAAAATGGATGTAGTTGGTGTAGTGCCTTCGGTTCTGTTCGGACTGGGAAGGGGCTTGTATGGACGTATGCTATTAGAACATTGTTAGAGGGACGGTGAGCATTATAAGTGTATGTGTGCTAAAAAGGTAACACATAGCATCAAGCCTCATCAACTGGGAATAGCTAAAACATGAAGGTACAGCAAGGCTAAGTGGCTAGCAACCAATTCGGGTAAGGTCATCCCTGTCTAGATATCCCTTTTTATTCGGATGTGTGGGCGATTGCTGATCCCAACCGCGGGGTGATCTTATTCGGACTATCCAGTAAGGGGTGGCTTCGGACTTGTATTGCAGGAGATCAGGGTGGATCCTTAGTACTCTGATCTAGACCAGGCATTGTGACGGGCGGTACACTAGTAGCCCTGCCATTGATAGAAACCCAATCTCCAATAAGTGCCTTCGGACTTGTTTGTATATCTATTATGCTGGAATTTAATGAATGTAACAATTTCGGCTATTTGAATAAGTATTTGTATATAGACACTGCTATGATATCAGAGGATTTGATAAGAATTGTTTGGTTATCGTAAGGTAAAAACCCGACATGTTTATTTATGGCATGGTCATGAGATACCTTTGATTTTAAAGGATTTTGAAAACTTTACTAATCCAATTGAGTGTGTTATCTCAAGCTGGTTTTCTAGACTGACTCAGGTGTTATTTTACTATAATGCTCGGGTCAGACCGAGTATTATATGATACAAGATGGGATGCTGTGGAGCTCAGGAGACGAGATGGATGATGAGACGTATCACACGTACCTGATGTATATTCCACTATGCAGTATAAGTTGTGTATTTAGTTGTGGGGACAAGTTAATATAACTGTCCAGTATTTTGCTGTCGTTTCTGTTGTACTCTGATGATGTAATGTATTATTCAGCTACAGATTCTTTTGCATAAAAATCTGTTGTTATCTATTATATATTGTTCCGCTGTGATTGATCGATTCTGATGTTGTTTTCTATTTTTTTCTACCTCATTCTTCTTTAACCCTAATGGTTCGTATTTCCGTCCACTTTGAGTTAAACTGTTGGAGAATATTGTCGGCTTAAAGGGGTACAGATTTGCGGGTTGTGACAGATTTTTTGCTATAGTATGTTGGTATCTCATCCTTGCTAGTCGATATCATATGTTATGTGCATGACTATGTCACCTATTACGAGAATCATTATTTTGTTCTCGCCTTGTGGATTAGATATAATCTAACCCGATAATTATTTATATAATACTTGGATCAGTCCGAGACATTTTAGGTACAACGACATAAGCCACATTGTATGTTGGACTTTTGAGGAGACAAGTATATAAACTATATTGTATTTTGAGAAATCTATAATGTATATTTTCATTTGGATGCCCCTTTGTTTGTGATGATATGACCATCAGCGTATATTTTGTACTTAACTTGATGTATATTCCTGATATGAGTCAGAAACTCTATTTTATAGGCTTATTTTGTTGTGTATATATATTATCATGTATAGTATTTTCTACTGCAATTTGTGACTCTCTGTTTATTTAAATATATGTTATATATTGTTCTATCCTAAAAAATCCACATGTTTACTGTTTTGTGCTGATACCGAGTACGTATGTTGGTGCGATGTTTTGAGGTAAGAACATGTACAGTGTTAGCCGAAGGGAATATTCACATATGGTCACTCCTAACAGGTATCATTCTTCAGTCCTACTCTTTGGACTGAGGTAAGAATATGTATCAGACAATATTCTTTAATCATACTCATTGGTAATGTGGGTATAGAGGTGGGATGTTACATATTTAGTATCAAAGTAGGTTTTGAACAACATATAATATATATGACATGAGTATTAACCTTAGACTCACTTAGAGTCCCTGCTTCAATTAGGCATGTGGTATTTACCCTATATCAGAAAGGTAATAGGAATATATAATGATCATTGTGGTAATCATTTAGGGACGTACTTGATATTTTTCTTATATATTATCCTTATCCATCCCTCTTATGTTTGTTTGTCTCCATATGGAATGAAAGTCTTGATGGAGATAGTGAAGGGAGGAGTTATTAGTCAGACCAGTATTGTCAACACTGATGATGTTGTATAAACCCCTATGTGGCTTGGGATTAAGAATGAAGTAGATCAGTTAGCGAAGCTATAAAACCCTTCCAAATCTTTCCTTATGAACACTCCATAACTCTAAATTGTGATGAGATGAGTTAAGGAGGATCTAGTATTGATTAGAGTTGTGCAACGGTAGCTAGTAGCTGGTTTTTCACTGAAGGCGTTTGTTTGCTTTTTTTAGTGATGTATGTACTGTTGTATTAAAGTTGTTTTTTATTTTAGGCTTAGTCTAGAATGTGTGAGTTGGGTAGGACTTATCACTCAAAAATTATAAATCCACTTGAATTTGGATGATGCCAAATATTGACTAAAATGGTGGTTTCTCCAATACCAAACCATTCAGGAATAATAAATCTATTAAAGCATCATAGTATATATTATATATAATTAAAATATGGAATAGAAAAATAATAATAAATTAAATTAGATTAAATTAATTGAAATTTGATTGTTTTTGTGAAAAGACAAACATGGTGTGATGTGATTTGATTGCAAATGGTCAACAAATGAACGTGTGAATATAATTATCCTAAGTAAATATTTTCATATAAGCAAGCATACAATTTTTGATAAATGGTAAATATTATTTTATAAAATGATCGGAAAAGATTTTTAGTGGTTCATTTGTGTTGAACTGTCCTATTAGTTATTTAAGAATTCTGGTCGATAAAGATGCATACTTATCTTAGGGATTTTGAAACACTTAAACAAGACAAAATTGACACGATATTTTGAAAATAGTATAAGAAATATCTTACTTAGAATTGTATATTACTTTACAAGGTAATATATTATTTTTGTGATGACCCGGAATTTTTAAGCAATTTAAATTGGAATATTTAATTGATTTGAAATATTAAAAAGTAAATTTTTAACTTGAATTCAAATATCACTAATTAATTGTTAATTAAATTATTGAATCAAATAATTTAAAATCGGGTAAAATATGAAATCTGGGATTTTAAGCCTGTTAAAAATAATTTGAAGACTTGTAAAATTTATATTGATAATACTGAAGATAATATAAGTTGTAAAATTGAAATTTAACAGTGGTTTGTTCAGTTTTAAAATTTTATAGTTTAATTTGAATTTAAAAATAGCCTTTCGAGGCACAGCCTTGGAATTCGACGAAACCAGTTCCATTGGGTCCGTGATATTAAATTATTATCGGATTTCAAATTTTGTAGCGATCAGAGTTGTCTTGTGAGCGTACATTATATAAACGCACTGAAATCTATATCGAATCCAATTTAATAACTGGGTACCTAAACAATATATTTTTGAATATAAAAATATAAATTTTAAATCAGCTGCTACCCTGTAATTCCTTTAGCCAACATATCTCTGTTGAAGCCGACCATCCTGTCCCTTTTTCTATCAGCACGCAACTTTCTTTTCGAAATTACATTTGCTTTTACAAATCACATCGTTCCTTTGTTAAATATCTCATTCCCCTTCTTCATTTACCAATCGAATTTCATTTTCCTTTACCACTTTTCAATTCAAATCAAAAAAATCAAACAAGAAAATGGCCGCAGCCTTTCTGTTCCATTGGGCGGTTGTTGATCCCAACTGTGGGGTGATCTCACCCGGGATCATCCAGTAAGGGGTAGTCCCGGCCTTGTGTTGCAGGGGAGCGGGCGTACTCCTCGGTTGTAACGACCCAGAATTTTAATTAATTAAAATTTGTATATTTAATTAATTTTAAATATTTATAAGTGAAATTTATAAGTCGAATAAATTTTATTTTGAATAATTGGATTTAATTGAATAATTAAATCGATAATTTAATATGTTAAATTACAGAAATAATTGAAAATTGGGTAAAATTTGATTGAAAATGATTTGTAAAATTTTATTATATCATATTGAAGTTAGAACGATATTTTAGAACTTTTAAAATCGAATTAAAAGTTAATTTGTGAAAATTGAATATTTTAATATTTAATCGACTAGTGAAATTAGTCAATTTTTGAACAGTCTCAGAATTGGATGAAACTAGTTCCATTGGATCCGTAATAGTTTGTTATTACCGGATTTCAATTTTCGTAGCAATCGGAGTTATCGTTTGATTGTGACAGCTCGAAACGCATCGAAATTGTTTTAATATTAATTTGGCGAGTTAAAATAGCCATTTTTCAAAAAGCCTCGGATTTTGACGAAACCAGTTTCATCGGATCCGTAATGTGATATTATTGTAAGGTTTCAAATTTCATGTCAATTGGATTTACCGTTTCTCCGGTGCAAGCTAAAATGCCTAGAAAATCGTTTAATAGGTTTAATTTTAAATCGAACGTTTATTACCATAACTCGCACAGATGACCGAATTAGCTTCCGAAACCTGTTCCATTGTGTCCGGAACGCGGGGTAAACCCTAGAAACGCTGGTCATCGCGCGTAAATCGGAGTTTGGAATTTTCGGAATGAATAGTGTTTCGTTCGATTTTCTATAAATAGCCCATCTCTTCACAAATAAAAAAAAATAAAACCCTAATTTGCAAAGCTAGCCGCCGGCCTCAATATACACGGCCAGAAAGTAATCATCTTCTTCCTTCATATTCTCCAAATCTATACATCTATTCGAAAAATTATCAACTGCAACTTTGTAAAGGACGACGAGATTTTGAAGTTCAACGGTTATGATCGAGAATAGTGGAGTAGATTGACGGCAATTTGCAGTCAAAAGGGGTGCGTTCGGCCTCGTGATGCGTGCAAATGAGGTGACCGAGTTCAACAAGGGTTTGGCCGTGGGTGGAGCTAGGGGAGGCACGCGACGTGGCGTTCCCTGATCGACGTGGAGTAAAATTTTGGGGTTGCGAAAATTAACCCTAAATTTGAAGATGGGTTCGGCTATGTTACTGGGAGCGTGCGTACGTGAGTTGAGGGAGAAGGAACGCACGGTCATGATGAAGGAGATGGATCTAGTGGCCCAGATTAGATAAAGGTTTAAAATTATAAAAATTGTTGTAAATTTATGAATATAAAATCGTGAAACTTGTAAAATGCATAACTTTTTCATACGAGGTCGAAAACGCGCGAAACCAGTTGTGTTGGAATCATATAGACGAGCACTACGCTATGGAATTGGGTTGGAGTCGTTTGGAGTTAGTGAGAATTTTGGGTAAAATTAAACGTCCGTTTAATTTTATTCGAAATAAATCGCTAAAACGAAATTAAAATCAAGGTGAGAACTTCTCACTCAATCAAATAGTTTCGATTTTTATTTTAAATAGTTAGATTTAAAATTCTTGAAGGTATGTTTGAATGATGATTGTTATCTATTGGTTGTTAAAATAGACATTATGCGCCGTTAGTAAGCGGATGTTATTTATTAAAAACATATACCGCGAATATTTCATAAACAGTGAAATTGGTATTATATATAATAGCAATATATATATATTGGCATATGTATATATTACAGTTGTTGGTTTCCCGCATTATATAGCGATGAGACCCTGCTGCGCCGTCTATTAAGCGGATAATATTTTAAATCCCATATACCGCGAGAATTTCGTACTGGAACGGAATTGGTATTGTACTAACATCTTTGGATGCAGGAAAACAGGTTGGAGGGATCCAACTGGATTCCTCAACAGTATTTATTTGATTATGGATATTTTGATATTCGTTGATTATCATATCGATATATGATATCATTGTTGTCGTGATTGACTATTTGGTATGTAGCATCATTGGACCAAATTTTGGAATTTTAAAAGGATTTTAAAGAGATTTTTGAAAGTATATGTTTATAAAATATTTTTGGAATTGATCCATTATAAACGAATAACGTTATAATTTTTAATGTTATAAAAATTATGATTTTTGAGAAATATAGATAAAAACTGATTTTTGAAAGTATGGGGTTAATGATTTTATAAAATAGTTTAAATTGGGATTTTTGAATTTATTGTGAAAAGTTTAAAATAGGATTTATGAAATTTAATTATTTTATAAATCAGAATGATGAAATTATAAAGGGGATTAAAGATGTTTTAAAAGAATAATAGTATAAATTGATTTATATAAGAAATTTATAAATTGATAATTTGTAAATTAAAATATTTGAATTATAAAACGAGTTTTTATAAGTGTTAGAATGAATTGTGAATGAATTTCATAAACGAATGAAATTTATAGAATTATAATCGGTGAAGTTAGAAATGGAATTTTATAAACAGTAGGTTTATAGAATTTGTAAAGTTATTTGAAGAATAAGTTTTGGATAAATAATTGAATCTTATAAGTTATAAGATTTATAATATGAAGTTCAAAGGAACGATTTTTGCAAACAAATAAATTATAAGTATTTAACTTATAATATGAACCTTTGGTATATAATTGAGTCATGAATTGAATATAGGGTAATAAAGGAATTTATAAAGATTGTTTTATAAATTCGCAATGACTTATTTTGATAAGTTAATTTTTATAACTTATTTATGGAGTTATATTCACGTTTTAGACAGTGAATAATCCTTTAAAATAAAGTGTATAGAAAGGATGAAATTGGTTAACGAAGTATATTCACGTTTTTGAATAGTGAATAATATGTTAAAGAAAATGTTTAGGATATGATATTTTAAATAGAATTAAAACGATCTAACGATGTTTTAAAATGTGTTAAGATTCGAAACCATAGATTTCAACATTTATTGTTGAAATAGACGTTTTCGAGTAATAGAAGGAAATGGTGGACTATAACACTGTTGTTATAGTAAATGATTTCCGAAAGGAAATGTTTTGTATAGTATTGGGATTATTTTAATTTCGAATCCCTATACTAGTGATTTTGGGTTGTCGTAACGATGTTTTACGCAACATTCGTTTTGGCCCAAATAAATATGTTTAAGAGAATGATTTCCTTAAAGAATGAAATATATACTTAATCTCGATTTAAGTATATTGAATATTTTCCAAGTGTTGAAAATAAATGGATTTGTGAATTACTTATTAAATAAGTATGGAAATGTTTTCCAATATAAAGTGAATATTTTGAGAATTTATCTTTTTAAAGATAAATTGAAAATGAATAATTGAAATCGAATATTCATAAATATTTTGGGAATATAAATTCACTATGGAATTTATAAAAGAAAGGGGAATCTATTTAAAAATAAATATTGATTTATTTTTGAAGTGTGAAAATTATATATCTAGTAAAGATATTTTTGGGAAATAAATAATTTGGAAAATTATTTGGAATCTGGTGATGTTGTGCATATCCATTGATAGTTCAATAACCGACTATCAAATATTTACCTTTGAAAGGTATTTGTTGTGATTTGATTGAATTTGAATGCACACTTATTTTTAAAATTATTGCGCTCGTTATTCGGATTACCCATTCCGAATAGTGATACGACGTAATGGATAGCATTGATGACCGGTGTTGAAGACCGGATATTTTTGAAAGCGAAAGGACAACTCGTCGATTCTTTGCACCGAGTAGCTACGGTATAGAGACTCCCTATGTGATGGGAAGTCCGGACGTGATTAGAGATTATCCGGATTGCAAGGACTTCTTTGTAAGTGCCTTCGGTTCTGTTCGAGCCCGGAACAGACTTGTATGGATTGTATGTCTGACATTACAAATTGAGATATAAAGCCGATTTCTTTCAAATATATTTCTGTTGGTGGCGGAGAATTCATTCTTTTAGCTTAACACCCTTCTCTGAGACGTACGAGCTCAGAGGTTATGTAGTTGAAGGTTATCAGCGATATATTCCCAATTTGGTAATGTGACATGCTGAGTGTTGCTGTGAAATGATCATTGTGTTGATCATTTGTGATAGGATCATTTGTTTGATCGTTTATCTTTGTGATCATTTCTATGATCATTTGTTGACCCAAAGCATGACTTTGTATAAAGCGTGGCTTTGTGGATGAGACTTCGTCGAGCCTCACACCCCGGAATGGTCAAAACAGGAAAGATGCAGCAAGGTTATGAGGGGTAGCTCCCTTTAGGTTATGTGCATTTCCTTCTGGAAAAGGGTGGTATCATGGTATGGAGCCCAGATACTTACTCATGTTGAAACACTTATTATTTGGTGTGATGTTGATTACGAGCGCTCGGTTAAAGGTCCCAAAGGGCCGGGGAATGGCATACTCGTGTCAGTAGTTACCCAGTTAGGGGTAACCCGGCCTTGTGTTGGCAGAGATCCGGTTAGGTTCTCGGGGACGTCCTTCCAGAGGCGTTCTCATGTGGCAATGGGAAGTTCCTTGGCCTAACCATTCGTTGGAAATCCAAAGAAACAATACGATCCTTGTACGGTTTTAGTTGTATAACCTGCCATGGAATGTGGCGGTAACCTGCTACTGAACATGGTAGCTATAGTAGGCATAAGTGCGGAATGCCTATGCTGGCTAAGATTTATATCTTTATTTTCGAAATATTTTCCTACACTATGCACTAGTAATAATATCAAATGTTCTTTTTAATGCGTATCAAGCATCTTTGACTATCATAAGGAGAAATCTCCTCCAAGTCTGCGTTTGCATTGTGTGTGTGGTCGGAGGTCTTATGGTAGTCTCATTTTTAAAAGCATTGCGAATTGACTTTAAAAATATTCCTCTATTTTGATTTTAAAGATAAATAAACTGTTTTGAGTTCTCACACCAGTCACATGACTGAGTTTATTGTTTTCCTTCCTCAACTCTGGGTGCCCACCAATTTCCACACGGGCAGTCAAGAGTTAAGGTTTATCAGGATATTATGGAATTCTGGAGTTGCTGGAGGCAAGCTAGATGGCATGGCGTATTATTAGTAATAGTATTTCTTTTCCGCTGTTTGTTGTTGTTTGATGTTGTACACTCTGATGATTTGATGTAATGTAATATGATGTAATGTAATAACTGATATAGTTCTTTGTTTAAAGATTATTCATTTATTTATTATATGTTGTTCCGCTGCGATTGTGAGATTCTGATGTTGTTATGTTGTTTTCTTTCCGTTCTATTTTCTTTTCTCTCTATTTTCTATCTTTTTCTCTCTTCTTCTGTCTTTTTCTTTATAAAACCCTAACTATTCGATTTTTCGGCAATGAAAAATCGCGTACGTTACATCGGTACTATGATCTAGGCCACGTACTATGACAGGTGGTACCCCAGTGCCTAGTCATTAGTTGGAAATCCATTCTCCCTACGAGCCTTGTATGAGTTTTGTTTGTATTACCCACTCTGTGGCTAGTAGCTGGAATTTAATAATGTAACAATTTCGGCTATTTTATAAGTATTTGTATATAGACCCTATTATAATATCAGAGAATTTTTATAAAAATTGTTTTAGCTATCGTAAGGTAAAAACCCGACATGTTTATTTATGGCGTGGTCTTACGAGATGCTTTTGTTTTCAAAGGATTTTTGAAACCCTAATAATCAATTGAGTGTGATTTTCTCACGCTGGTATTCCAGACTGACTCGGGTGTTATTTAACTGTAGTGCTCGAGTCAGACCGAGTATTATAGGATACAGGGTGATGCGGTAGAGCTCAGGAGACGAGCTGGATAACGATACGTACTCCCGTACTTGTTTATATATATATATATATATATATATATATATATATATATATATATATATATATATATATATTCCGCTATGTTGTTTAGTTGTGTATCCAGTTGTATGTTATTGATGTTGAGTTGTGATTGATGTACTCTGATGATGTAATATATAAACTGATATATTTGATTTTTGTGTAAAGATTATTTATTATATATTATATTTTATTCCGCTGCAATGGTTAGATTCTGATGTTGTTTCTATTTTCTCTCCTTCTACCTCTTCTTCTTTAATCAAATGGTTCGTATTTCTGTACAACTTGAGTTGATTTAGGTAGAATAGTGCTGACTCAAGGGGTAAGGATTTGCGGGTTGTTACAATTTTAGAAAAAGAAAATATTATTTTTCTATATTTAAATATTTTTGAACAATGTACGTAGCCATTAGGCATTAGTGTTAAGTTGGGATCAATGGTGAGACAAAGTTGATATATTATCCTAAGCAGTCGACATTGCAGCTGTTTGGGAAAATGAATTGCTAACATTTATGGCATGACAATGTCGTATATTTTAAAATTAATTAATTCATGGATTATTATAAGTAAAGATGAATTTGTTTAAGTTTGAATTAAAAGAAGTTTCATATATTTGTTTTGAGTTGGAGATGAATTTTCTAACGGGAAAAATAAATTTCAAAAAATATGTGACATACTTTATTAATAAAGATTTGTTAAAGAAGTATGGGAGAATGTTATGTGTTTTAAAACATGTCTTGAAAAAATATTATGTAAAGATGTTTTGAAACCATATTCAAAAGAAATAAAATTCATTTGAAAAATATTTATTCGATCGCAAAATAAAGGATAAGTATATGGAAAAAAAACTATTTCCAGCTTTATAAGTTTAATTTACTGAATTGAATCTGAATTTTGCAACTCTTAGTTTTTTGAAAAGAATATTTCAAAACATACAACTTAGGTTATTTATTGTATTTGATTATTGCATACTATATACTTATGTAATTTTATTAATTCATGCCTTGAATATATGAATAGTTATAAAATTTAAAATGAGCAGTTTAAGAAAAAAGGTGGAAAAGAAAAGGAGTGAAACCATGAATTGATTTTTGAAAATGTGTATATATGTTAAAGAGACATAATTTATATAATAGTATTGATAAAATAAATTTAGAAAGGAATTTTTTCAAATATGAAGTTGTAATGAAAAAAAGATAAGAAGCGAAGAAGAAAAGAAAAGTGAATGATAAAGTTTATAGTTTTGTGAAAGAGATGAGGTTGTGGGGAAAAAGTGATGAATAAAAGTTTCAAACTAAAAATGTTAAAAGTGAATTTACATATTGGCAAAAGTTCTCGAATGATTTAAAATAATATTTCACACAACATTTGATAATTTGAAAAGTAAATTTTTGAATTTATCATGAAACATTTGATCATTGAAATTTTTCGTAATTCATGGGATATTTTGGAAGGAAAAAATATATGAAGTGGAAAAAATAGAAAGATACGAATTTTGATATGTTGTTAAATAAAATTCTATATAATTTTTTTTGGAAATTTTGTAATATTATCGAAAAAAAATTTACAAGGAAAATAATGTTGATTTGTTTTGAAAAATATGTATATAATGAAATTATATCGAAAATTAAATAATAAAAGTGTTGTTATTTAGTAAGATGTTTTTTGTGATGAATACTAAATGAATTTTGGATTTTAGGATTTTAAATTTTTTATGTTGAAGTATACTTAAAGTGGAAAAAATGGAAATGTTACATTTTTTATTTTTCTATCGTAACCAACCGTAAGCAATGACATTATGATAGGATTTCACCAATTTTTCTTTCATTAGAAATGTATTTTCAGTAATAATAACTTTCATGGTAATAATTTTTTTGAAAATTTGGACTTAGTTATTATAAAATGTTGCTTTGAAAAAATGAAGGATTTTGGAAAATGTGTAGAAAATTATTGAGATAAAATATTGATTTGTTTTAGTCATAAATCTCAAACTGATAATCCGTTTTTCATTTTTAAATCCATTTGAATGCTATGTCATTAGAGAACAAATTTTGTTTGAAGTGAAATGCAAAATTATGAGGTTTACTAAGGTTAAAACATAAGTTAAAATGGAATTAACTTGTTATCCTGAAAATGAAAATCCTTCGTAACAACGTTATCTTCATTTGTACATAATTCCAAATGGTTTATTCGATTTCGACGGTCTTATACTTATTAGAGACGTAATAAGATAAGAAACAACTTTGTTTTAAGAATTTCATAAAATATTGATCATTCCCAGCTAAAATGCAAATTTATAAAGCGGACCTATGCTTCTATAACAATTTCATATTTTTCTACCTATAGAAAAAAATCTCATAACTCATGTTGTACTCTACATTTTTGTAATGTGGAACTTATTATGAAAAGCTAATGCACTATGTAAAAATTGATCTTTGAAACTATTACCTAATTTTGTTTATGACTCTTGAAATTTTGTCTAAAAGGTGATAAGCTTAAACGTTATAATACATCTATGTTAAATGAATGCTTATATCTTTCTACGTGACACTAATGTGTATCTTGAGTTAAGTGTAGGTACTCAAAAGAACTATATGGCTTAACTAGCGATGTTAGCTCTATTTTGCTCGCATAATAATAAGAAAGCTTGCTTAAAATGTTAATAAAATATATGTTTTATGTTATATTGAAATATATGTGATATTATATAATTTCCCTATGTTTTGTGATTCCCTATTTTGGGATGTTTATAGATCATATGACTTTATTGTGTTCTGATTTTCGAAATGCCCTTTGTACAAAGGAGACTCCGTTAAAAAATTTCAAAAAAATTTAACACTTAGAAAATTTTCACACAATCTATCATATTCAGAAGCAGAAAGTCATTGAAGGAGTCTATTTAAATTATAGCATACAATAAGATTGGCTAGAGAGAGCTACATAGAGGGCTGAGTAATTTTTAGTTTGATAGAAGATTGTAAAATACGAAGAAAGTTAAGGGTATGAGTTGTGTACAACGTCTTCCCTATACAAAATTCCGAGGATGCAATTTTCATAAGTGGGAAGCTTTGTAACAACCCTGCTTTCTACATCGTAATAATAACTAAATTTAATTAAAACATAATGTTCAAATTCGATTTTTAATAAATTCGATTTTTTTTAAAATAAATTTTTACATAATTAAAGTCTATTTGATAAAAGATTTTTTTAATACGTTGGATTGATTAATAAACTCTTTTTGAATAATATAAAACTGAATAAACTGTTTGCAACAAATGCAGAATATTTTTATATAGTAAATAATTTTCAAATGATTGAAATAGTTGAAAAATAAATTTTATTTTATATTAATACAATGAATAATTAAATAAAGAGAAACAAGTATTGAATTGAACAAAATTGTGCAATTACCGAAATATATTTTATAAAAGAGATATCAGTCAATTTAAATTAGATTGAAATATATTTAGGAACAAAAAACAGGAGTTACTTAAAAGAGAGAAAAATATATAAAGGAACATTTGCATTATTCTCTTCTTTAGGGCTAAAATGGAAATAGAGTTTGATCCTTAACAAATAAAATTTCAAACCAGCCCATTTCAAATCCCAAACTCCATTCCTTTTCCCAATTCTTTATCCCCTCATTTTCCAAACCAATAACCTTTATATCTGCATAGTTAAAGCGCCCTATCGCTCCATTACGTTTGAGGTGCGAAAAGCTGTAACGGAGATATATCGAGGATATAGCAGACGACTTTTAAAAGAAAAATGATGAACACTCTACATTAAAAGGAGGAACAAGTATTACTTATTATTTCCCACCAAGCAAAAAAAGTTATAATGAATTAAAGATAAAAAAAGCTGACATTTAAAAAGTAAGAAATAACCAATAGTGTATATCATTGTTACATCAACTTTGAAGTTACCGTAAAATCTAAAAGCAAGACATCAAGCAAAGTACTTATTTATAAGAAAGGGGGATACAGCGGGGCAACAAAATTGAAGATATAGCGGATTATTGCCACAATATTAGGGATAATAGCGGATACGCTATATTGGGCCGCTTTATAGTAATATCGTTGCCCCAAAAGTCCGCTATGAGATATATTAGGGATATATCGGGGAAATATCAGGGAATTGACTACATAGCTCTATATTTCCTCAAATACCAAATACTTTAATCAAATTGCAGCAAAAAATGATGGTAGGGCCATAAAAAAGAAGAAGAGGACTACTCATCATCGTCGGAGGTAGGCATCTCGGCCTCGGAGCGGTGATGGAGGCATAAGGCTGGAGAGCCACACACAACCTTACTTTAAATGCGACGGTTGGCGGTGGTTAGCGGTGAAAAATGTGATGCCTCAAGCATGGAAAAAGAGGCTAAAGCTAGGAGTAGGAACATAAGTAAAGTCTGGACACTTTTGGGGTGAAGCTGCTATCAGGGATGCAAATACAACGGTTGATGTTATGGATGGCGGCGTGACGTTTTTGGGTTGCATGCACGACTTCTGGTGACAGAGCGGGCTGGGGTTTTGGGGAGCGATGATTTAAGGATTTGGTACAAGCTGAAACTAATAGGGAAGCCTAGGTTAGCAACTAGTTGAGGTGATTTTTTACACTTATATCTGTATCTAAATGTTAATGCATGTTATGAATTTATCATTTTTACCACTTGATTTGTTTGGAATTGGTTGATGTTTGTATGGTTGATTTATGGTATTAATTGAAAGTGTCAGTTTGCAAACGGAACTCTATCCATTTGTGAATTGAACTTTATATTTTTGCATGTTGACATGTATGCATCGAATGGGTGAATGAAGTTCAACGTAACTCTACTCAAGCCACACTTAAATTTGTATAGTTAATCAGTCAATACATTCTTGGAGCATTTTTTCTCCATGATTTATATATTTGAATTTTTATTTGTTATATATTTTATAAAGATCTTTCTTCTTTTAAAAGCTTTGGAAAATTATTTTAAGGGTTTTAGAATCTTATTAAAAGTATTTTATAAATAATATATTAAAATTTTGCTCAGTTTAGCCTATTTTCATGTTTTAAAAAAATCAATTATGAATTGCTGTATTTTTATCGTGGAACCCTTTAAAATCTCTATTGTAATTGCATTTTTAAATATGAGAATGTACCAAATGTAAAATAAAATATCTTATTATTTTATAAAGCATACTATGAAAGTAATAATTTCATTTCAAGTGATTATTATTATTATAAAGGATATCAAAATACTTTTGAAAAGTTTTCAAGCCTTTGAAAAATATAAAAATATTTCCAAAAAATAATTATAAGGTTTCAAAACATTTTGAATAAATAAAAATCTCTATCTATTATATGAGAACTACAAGTAAAATATAGTATAAAAGAATATGTCTCATTTTTATTTTGAGTATGAAAGGCCATATAGGTAAATTTTAATAGGGTTTTCATGCCTTTGGAAAGATATAACTATTTATTTAAATGAATATAAGGACCTGAAATGATTTAGTGAAATTATATTTTATATATAAAAAGTAGCTATTTTATACAAATATTTTAGTTGATTAATTATTTCAATGGAGTGTATTTTAACTAGATATACATTACTAATATTTTAATTACATTTTAGATCTTTTTCGGTAATGTATAACCATGTTTTATAAAATATAATTAAGATCCTTTTGAATGATTTTAATGAGTAAAACCTCTTCTATTTAATGGGAAATTTGAATAAACAATCTAGTAGTACTGATTAGTATGGGAGCTTCGGTAATACTTTATCGATTATTCCTATAACTCATTATGTAGAATATACTTTTGCTTGAGTGGAGTTTACTAACACTTGGTAAACTTTCTAGTAACACTGAGTGGTACGGGCACTGCTGAGACACTCTTTTGGTTTCTATTTGTAAGTATATAACATGTATGGGTCAAAATGCCTAGGGGTCGGTTTAATGTGTATTTACTGTCTTGTTATTAGTTTGAAATGTGATTTGCTTGACCATGAGGCTAGTTGTCTACCCTATCAGCTTGACTGCGGAGTTCGCGCTCCTAGTCGTGGCATCGCATGTCTTACTATGTGTTTGAGTGTCTTGTTGTGTGCTTGACTCTTGTTACTTAGTGTACCTACTATGTGTTCATACTACCCTTGGATGCCATAAGAAATAAAATTCAAGTACAGCGGGTGCATTCGATATCATAACATTATGATTCGTCGAGGTCGCCACGTATCAACGCGAGAAGGGGGGACATTAGTGTCATGAGGGTTGAGAACCAAAAAGACCATGGGAGCATTATTTTGTGTTTGTCTATCTTCTGGAGCATTATTGTATGTTTACAGTCTCCCCTTGGACTAGAGTAGTACCGACTTAAATTCCCAATAGAAGCAGCCAAGGATTTATTGTGTGTTTTTCCAACCCAAAATTAAGGTGTGCTTATAGCACATGTAACTTGTTGTGCGCTCATCATTGATCCTGAATTGCTATGAGCTCGTCATACAATCGATTTGCTGTATGGTTATGATATGGACATACTGTGATATCTACTAGTTATAAGTTAGTTGCTTATGTATCACTATGATTCTTTTATACCATATGTTTGCCCTTGTGATGCCATGGTGATTTTGATACTTATTATACACTTATATCTCATCTATACTAGTCAATATTATGTCATGTTCATTTATATATATATATATATATATATATATATATATATCTAACACCCTATATTTTGGAGGGTCTGTAATACGAGAAATCAATCCAAATTAATAATAAAGAAGAAATTAATATGATATTTTAATTGCAATAATTTCCTAAGTGAGATCTAATTAATTAAATATGAGACGCTTTAAAAGGTTAATTGTAACGACCAATAGTAATTAGAGTAATTAAAGTTGGCCTTTTCAATAAAAATAAATAAATTGAGTTTTGAATGGGAATTATTTGTGTTATAGGGAAGGAATTAGTGAGATTAGACCACATGGGATATTAGCCCAAACCTGACATTCCATTTTACTTCATTTCACAAAATAAATTCCTAAAACTCTAGTCAATGCCACAAACCATATTAGCAAAAGGAAGAGGAAAATCAAAGTTAGAAGATTCAAGCTACTAACTTTAAAGAATAAAGCAGATTAATTAAGTCACGGTCGAATATGAGTAAAAAAATTCCTAAAAACCTATCGTCACTCATTTGCTTTGGATTTGATTATATATGGATGTTTTTGATGAAAAACATGTTTGAATGATTATACATCATTTTTTTATGTTTGGAAACTTAAATGAGGTAAATTTGTTCATGTTTTAGGGTAAAACATGAATTACTTAAAGTTAGATGATTCGAAATTGAGATATGATGTTTACAACGAAGAAATAAAGATGGGCTTTTTAATTTCATAATTATTGGAATTGTGGAATTTACGAATTTTCTAAGTTAAGAAAATAGTCAATTCCTGGAAAATTAATTACTAAAATTAATAAAAATAAATATATTAATCTGAAATTTAGATATGAGGCAAAATATGATAAATCTGATTTTTGGTGAATTTTTAGGGTTTTCCCATTAATTTTTTGTTTTAAATGAATTAATTGGCTAAGGGAAAAAATAATTAATTAATGATAAAATAAATGGGGAGTATGATCAGCCAATTCTAAAAATTAAATGGGTAAAAAATAGATTAGCCAATGAGAAATCGATACCAAATGAGATTTTATGTAGAGTGATTGTTTAATAAAGCAATGAAATAGTTTTCAATGTAATTACATAAATGCCACTTTTCAACTTTAAAAAGCTTGTAAGTATAAACCCTCGATAGTTATTTTATTTATCAACATGCGATGGCATTTAAACCACTAACCCGCGATGGCTTTGGTAAAGTCAAGATGCGAAAGCACTTTTGAGCTCAACACTCGAAAGCTATTAACTTGCGATAGCTAACGTTCTTTAACATACGGTGGCTCTTGGGAAGAGTCAACCTGTGATAGCTCATAGAAGTCAATATTCGGATGGAAGCTCAAGGCGTGAAGGCTTAGAGAAGTCCACTAGCGGTGGCTATTTGGGGTTAACATGTGAAGGCCTAGGGAAGTAAAATTTCAAAGGCTATTGGATAGCCAATATGCGACAATTAAAGTCAACTAACGGTGTCATAGGAAGCCAAAACTTTCTAAGTAAAATAAGAAATACTTAGTGCACTTTGGAAGACATTTTTCAAGTGTTAATGAATTATTTCATAGGGTTGAAATAAAGGAGGGATTTTATAAGTTAAACTTGTGTTAATTTATTTATGAAATGGAAGAAAAGCTTAGAGAAGCTAATAAATGAAAGAGTGTCATTTAACAAAGAGAAAGATGTTTCATCTAATGAAAGTATAGGGATGAAAGAAAGGGTTTGAACTATGGTCGTAAAGATATAACAGCTCGGGAGCTATCGGATGGCAGGGTTCCTCGACTATTAGTCTAAAGTTAATGGTATATGGCAAGATGCCAAGAAAGGGTTCAATCCAAAAGGATTTATAAATTCTAAAGGGGTGTTATGGTAGGGTGCAATGGTCGAGTGCCAAAACATCAGGGTGATGTTATAGTTAAAATAAATAAATCGGAAACATGAATGATAGCGGTTCAAGGACTAAGAGGGACTATCAAAGCTTGGTATGGATACTTACTAGAATGTATTTATGGTGCTTACATTCAACCTCTTAGGAGAGTCAAGGTGGCTCTACTCACGATAGCTTCCATTTGCGGAATGAGTGGTCATTTCATCAGGTGACATTATTCGAGAAAATATAAATTAGTGATAAATAGACATGGGGAGGTAATCACTAAAATAAGTTAATGAAACTTAAAAATGAACACCTAAAACAAGAGATTTGGCAACATTCGGATGGATGATGGATGATTGTATGACTTGGTTAATAATCGATGTTAATTGTAAGGTATATGTAATTTGAATTGAAAATATAAATACAACATAGTTCATAATTGGATAAGAAGTGTAGGGTACATTTACGTATTGAATGTGATGCACATGGTTGCTTTTGACGTAATGCTTGTTTATGTGTTATGATGTAATTGTTGTGATGACAGAATGAAGTGAAAACTCATTCTGCCTTAGCGGCGTGGTCTCACTATGGATGATTAGGATAAATATTTTACTCATACTAGACTTTATGTCTGACCCGTGTTTTTGTTATTTCTTATAAACTCACATGTACTCATTCAAGTAGGCTAGGTTTATGGAATAGACAGGAATCTATTTATAGGAACAATAAAGACTTTGAAGACGAGGTATGAGGCTTATCTAGAAAATAAAAGTATCTGGTAATTTCTGCTATGTAAAACCAGGAATTATAACTGGTTATTTGCTGTGTTGGCATCTTCATATGTTGGACATGACACCTTCCTACTTTCTATTGTATTTACCCCTACGTGGGAACGAAATGGGTTACAGATGATGCAATGAGTTTTGTAATTCAAATTGATGTAATGGAAAAGTTATTTAGCTGCTTTTTTACATATATTTTCAAAATAATATTGAACACTCTTCGTTATTGGAAAATGATTTTGGTAATGACTGCAGCATCATCGATGTCTATTTTTAAGTCTCCAAGTAAGGGATGTTACAACGTGGTATCTGAGATTAGGTTAGGGAAAGCCAAAGTAAAACAGAGTTGAGTATAAATTAGGTAATTAGAAAATGAATACCTTGGAAAAGGGTATAAGTTATATATAACGTACTTGTATTTTGATATAGATATATAGGAGAATATATCTACCCCTTTATGTTTGATCTTACTCTCTTTACTTTTGTTTCTAATTAACCCTTGCTTATGTAGAAGGCAAGAATGAATCTATGTAACTGACATTCATGAAAGTTACTAAGGATCATAATATGGAATATTATCTAAGTTAACTACTAGTGTGGAATATAAATATAAAAGTAAATACTAAAGCAAATGACACCGGAGATTTTTATACTGGTTCGAACTTTCCTTTCTACATCTAGTCACAGACTCCTTCTGAAATTTAACTATCAACCCTCTCTTAACCCAGAGGAACAGGTATTACACCTCTTGAGCAACCGAACATGACTTCTACCGCCTAAGCAACAGAACAGGTCTTCAACTGCCTGAGCAACCAAACCGGACTTCTAATGCAAAAAGTAAAATTGCTTCTGGCTATGTATCCCCTTGAGTAGCACTAATAAGTTAATAACATACACTCTTCCTATAATCTTCTCTTTTGTTTTATATAGTGTGATTCGTGAAGATAGGAAGTTTATTTAATCACTAATGAGATTTGCTTGAATGAACAAGTGATTAGAATCCAAGGTATTTGAATGCAAATGGCAAGATAGTTTAGACAATTAGAATGTGAAAATAGAATCAGAATTGAGTAATTAAGATTATGTTTTTCTTAGCTATATATAGTGTTGAAGAGTTGCAACTTATCGTGAAAAGTAGCGATTAAAAGATACAGAAGCAACTCTTGAATCAAGAGTTGTTTCTATTTGCTGAAGTGAAGTGACATTTTAGAAATATAGCTGTTGTGAAGTTTTAGTCGACTAAATGAAATAATTCAGCTAGCTGAAATGATTGAAATTCGAATCAGAGAGGAAATAGTGCAAAAGATAGTTAATTCAGTCGGCTGAATCATAGGTTTCAGTCGCCTGAACATTCAAATAAATTATGCACGTGCACAAGAATTCAGTCGAATGACCTATGCATTACAGTCGGCTGAATTACCTGTTTTCTTCCATATTAAATATTTTTCAAAAATGCTTTCATGTGTGAACAAGTTTAATAAAAATCTTGGCATATGAACTGTGATTTGAAAGATTTTTAACTACGTGTGCATGCATATACCGCTTTGGGGAGATTTTAACAAGAATTAACTACTAGACTTAGACCATATGTAACGCCCCGTAAGTTTTCGACTTTCGAAAATTCAACATCGATACTCACTTTATCGACTGCCGAGAAATCGAAGGCCAAAAACCCGAAATGTTATGGTTTAAGAAAAAGAAAAAGTATTTAAGAAAAGAGAAGAGAAAAAGATAGAAGATGGAGAGGAAAGAAAATAGAAAATAAAGAATGGAATAGGAAACAACAGAACAACATCAGAATCTCACAATACGCAGCGGAACAACATATAATAAATAAATGAATAATCTTTAAACAAAGAACTATATCAGTTATTACATTACATCACATTTCATTACATCATATCATCAGAGTGTACAATAATAACAACAACAACAGTGCAGCGGAAAAAGAAATACTATATAAGTAATACGCCATGCTATCCAGCTTGCCTCCAGCAACTCCAGAATATCCAGAATATCCTGATAAACCTTAACTCTTGACTGCCCGTGTGGAAATTGGTGGGCACCCAGAGTTTAGGAAGGAAAACAATAAACTCCAAGTCAGTCATGTGACTGATGTGAGAACTCAAAACAGTTTATTTATCTTTGAAAAAAAATAGAGGAATATTTTTAAAGTCAATTCGCAATGCTTTTTAAAAATGAGACTACCATAAGGCCTCCCGCACACACACACAATGCAAACGCAGAATCGGAGGAGATTTCTCCTTATGATAGTCAAAGATGCTTGATACGCATTTAAAAAGAAACATTTGATATTATTATTAGTGCATAGTGTAGGAGAAATTCATTTCGAAAGTAGAATATAAATCTTAGCCAGCATAGGTACCATTATATTATGCCTACTATAGCTACCTCCTGAGGAAGCAGGTTCTACAACTAATACCGTACAAGTCACGTATTGTTTCTTTGGATTTCCAACGAATGATCAGGCCAAGGAACTTCCCATTGCCACATGAGAATGCCTCTGGATGGACATCCCCGAGAACCAAACCGGATCTCTACCAACACAAGGCCGGGTTACCCCTAACTGAGTAACAACTGACCGAATATGCCATCCCCCGGTCCTTTGGGACCTTTTCACCGAGCGCTCGCAATCAATTCACACAATCATAACAAAGTGTTTTCAACATGAGTAAGTATCTGGGCTCCATACCATAATACCACCCTTTTCCAGAAGGAAATGCACACATCCTAAAGGGCGCTACCCCTCATAACCTTGCTGCTTCTTTCCTGTTTTGACCATTCACGGGGTGTGAGGCTCGACGAAGTCACGTCCACAAAAACATACTTTATACAAAAGCCATGCTTTGGGTCAACAAATGATCATAGAAATGATCACCAGGATAGACGATCAAATAAACGATCCTATCACAAATAATCAACACAATGATCATTTCACAGCAACACTCAGCATGTCACATTACCAAAATGGGAATATATTGCTGATAACCTTCAACTACATAACCTCTGAGCTCGTACGTCTCAGAGAAGGGTGTTAAGCTAAAAGAATAAATTCTCCGCCACCAACAGAAATATATTTGAAAGAAATCGGCTTTATATCTCAACTTGTAATGTCAGACATACAATCCATACAAGTCTGTTCCGGGCTCGAACAAAACCGAAGGCACTTACAAAGAAGTCCTTGCAATCCGGATATTCACAATCCTGATCGGATCCCCCATCACATATGGAGAACTCTATACCGGAGCAACTCAATGCAGAGTCAATCGACAGGTCATCCTATCGCTCTCGCAAATATCCGGTCTTCAACACCGATCTTCAAATGCAATTCACAACGACGTATCACATATTCGGAATGGGTTATACGACCCCATGGTCCTTTCCCGGTTAATCCGAATAGTGAGCGCTTATTCAAAAATAAGTGTGGCATTTAAATCCAAACAAATCACATCAATTACCCATTCAAAGGGAAATATTGATAGTCGGTTATTGAACTATCAATGGATATGCACACATCACCAGTTTCCAAATAATTTTCCAAATTATTAATTTTCCAAAATATCTTTACAAGATATATAATTTTCACACTTCAAAAATAAATCAATATTTATTTTTAATCAAATTCCACTTTCTTTTATAAATTCCATAGTGAATTTATATTTCAAAATATCAATGAATATTCGATTTCAATTATTCATTTCAATTTACCTTCAAAAAGATAAATTCTCTAATATTCACTTTATATTGGAAAAACATTTCCATACTTATTTATTCATAAGTAATTCACAAATTTTATTTATTTTCAACACTTGGAAAATATTCAATATACTTAAATCGAGATTAAGTATATATTTCATTCTTTAAGGAAATCATTCTCTTAAACATATTTATTTGGGCCAAAACGAATATTGCGTAAAACATCGTTACGATGTCCCAAAATCACTAGTATAGGGATTCGAAATTAAATAGATATATAAATCCCAATACTATACAAAACATTTCCTTTCGGAAATCATTTACTATAACAACAGTGTTATAGTCCACCATTTCCTTCTATTTCTCGAAAACGTCTATTTCAACAATAAATGTTGAAATCTATGGTTTCAAATCTCAACACATTTAAAACATCGTTAGATCGTTTTAATTCTGTTTAAATTATCACATTCAAAACAATTTCTTTAACATATTATTCACTATTCAAAAACGCGAATATACTACGTTAATCAATTTCATCCTTTATTCATTTTATTTAAAAGATTATTCACAGTCAAAAACGTGAATATAACTCCATAAATAAATCATAACAATTTACTTATCAAAATAAGTCGTTTGTGAATTTATAAAACAACGTTTATAAATTCCATTTCTAATTATTTTATAACAACTTCCTTTTAAAATTTTCTTTATTAACCTATTCGATTTATAACTCAATTATAAACTAAAGGTTCATATTATAAGTCAAATACTTATAAATTATTCGTTCACAAAAAATCGTTCCTTTGAACTTCATAATTATAAATCTTATAACTTATAAGATTCAATTATTTATCCAAAACCATTCTTTTAATGACTTTATAAATTTTATAAACCTACTGTTTATAAAATTCCATTTATAATTTCACCGTTTATAATTCTATAAATTTCATTCAATTTATGGAATTCATTTTCACTTCATTCAAACACTTATAAAAACTCGTTTTATAATTTCAATATTTCAATTTATAAATATCCATTTATAAATCTCTTAATATAATTCAATTTATATTATTCTTTTGAAACATCTTTAATCTCCTTTATTATTTCACCAATTTGATTCATAAAATAATTAAATTTTATAAATCCTATATTTCAACTTTTCACAATAAATTCTAAAATCCCGATTAAACTATTTTATAAAATCATTAGCATCTTATTCTCAAAAATCAGTTTTTAACTATATTCCTCAAAAATCATAATTTTTATAACTTTAAAAATTATAAAGTTTATTTATTTAAAATGAATCAATTTCCAAAAATATAGTATATTTTCAAAAATCACTTTATAAATCATTTTAAAATTCCAAAACTTGGTCCAATGATGCTACATATCAAATAGTCAATCACGACAACAACGATATCATATATCAATATGATAATCCATCAAATATCAAAATATCTGAAATCAAATAAATACTGTTGAGGAATCCAGTTGGATCCCTCCAACCTGTTTTCCTGCATCCACAAACATTAGCACAATACCAATTTCGCTCCAGTACGAAATTATCGCGGTATATGGGATTTAAAATATTATCCGCTTAATAGACGGCGCAATAGGGTCTCATCCGCTAAACAAAAAATGCGGGAAATCAATAACTCCAATATATACATATGCCAATATATATATATATTGCTATTATATATAATACCAATTTCACTGTTTATGAAATATTCGCGGTATATGTTTTTAATAAATAACATCCGCTTACTAACGGCGTATAATGTCTATTTTAACAATCAATAGATAACAATCATCATTCAAACATGCATTCAAATATTTTAAATCTAACTATTTAAAATAAAATCGAAACTGATTCGATTGAGTGAGAAGTTCTCACCTTGATTTTATTTCCGTTTTAGCGATTTATTTCGAATAAAATTAAACGGACGTTTAATTTTACCCAAAATTCTCACTAATTCCAAACGACTCCAATCCAATTTCATCGCGTAGTGCTCGTCCATACGATTCCAACGCAACTGGTTTCGCGCGTTTTCGACCTCGTATGAAAAAGATATTGATTTTTGAAGTTACACGAATTAATTTATATACAAATTACAACATATATTTTTATATTATAAACCTAGAATGCATCTGAGCCCTTGGATCCAAAACATGCTACATCAGGCCGCACCCCTTCTCTCCCTCTCCCTCACGCAACTCCATCTCTAGATACAAAACATGCAACTCAAACCCATCCCCTTAGAACTAGGGTTTCAATTTGCATCCTCAATACTCGATATAAACTCGATCAGGGAGCTCCATCGCGAAGAGCACGACCCCCTCTATGTTCGGCCCCAAGCTTGGCACACTCGACCACCTGTACGTGCTCGAGTGGCATGCGCAACATCAGGGAACGCGGGTGCTTTGACGAAGATCCGTAGCTCCAAATGCGATCTCCACCGTTGAAAACGTAGATCTCGTCGTGCTCTACCACTTTGTAGTTGATCACGAAGCTTGAAAGTGAATGGATCGAGAGAAAATCGAGGAAGAACGTTGAGCATTTCTGGCCATTCATATGTGTGGAGGCGGCTGCAGTTGAAACTAGGGTTTTGTTTGTTTTTTTTTTAATTTATGAAGGTGTTGGGGCTATTTATAAAGAAACGATCGACACTATTCATCCGGAAATTCCGAACTCCGATTCACGCGCCGTAACTAGCGTTTCTAGGGTTTACCCCGCGTTCCGGACACAATGGAACGGGTTTCGGAAGCTAATTCGGACATCTGTGCGAGTTATGGCTATAAACGTTCAATTTAAATCAAACCGATTTAAATCGATTTCTAGGCGTTTTAATTTGTACCGGACAAACGGTAAATCCAATTGACATGAAATTTGAAACCTTACAATAATATCACATTACGGATCCGATGAAACTAGTTTCGTCGAAATCCAAGACTTTTTGAAAAATGGCTATTTTAACTCGCCAAATTAAAATTAAAAATGATTCGATGCGTTTCGAGCTGCCACGATCAAACGATAACTCCAATTGACATGAAATTTGAAATCCGGTAATAACTAACTATTACGGATCCAATGGAACTGGTTTCGTTCAATTCTGAGACTGTTCAAAAATTGACTATTTTCACTAGTCGATTTAATATTAAAATATTCAATTTTCACAAATTAACTTTTAATTCAATTTTAAAAGTTCTAAAATATCATTCTAACTTCAATATGATAAAATAAAATTTTACAAATCATTTTCAATCATATTTAACCCAATTTTCAATTATTTCCATAATTTAACATATTAAATTATCGATTAAATCATCCAATTAAATCCAATAATTCAAAATAAAAATTTATTTGACTTATAAATTCACTTATTAATATTTAAAATTAATTAAATATTCAAATTTTAATTATTAAAAATCCTGGGTCGTTACACCATAGACAAACCATATACAATATATTACTAAAGCTTCTATCTAGAATCTGGTCTGTTATCTGGAAGATTATTTGCCGAGTAAAATAGCATCCTTTCCTGCAAATAAGGTTAGTTCACATAATGTTTACTTATATAGTTGTCACAATCAAAACACGAAAAATAGGTTCTAACATTCTCCTCCTTTTTTATGATGACAACTATGTAAGTTTGTAAATTTATGAAACCAATTTACTCCTCCTAAATGAATATTTCCCCTATCAATCATATTCTCCCCCTTTATCATCAACTAAAAGGAACAAATAATTAATATGAGAAATATAAACATATAAGCACACAAATAAGTATAAAGTTTAAGGAAGCAAATAAACTTATCATCATAGATAACAAACAAATAAATATGAGCATGTAAATACGAGAAACAAAGGACAATGTTAAATAACAACATCGAGATAAAATAAGCACATAAGAGAATGTCTTAAAAATGATAAGATTACCACGAGTGAAAAAATAAAATAAACTAGAAATCCTCACTGTTGGGGACTTCTTCTTCCTCTTCTCCTTCTGAAGTTGACCAAGTGAATGGGGCCAAATTTTAAACAACACCGGTAGAAGTAGAGCCGATTCAGGAGACCTTTTCCCAAATTTTGTTTAAAAAGCCATTTATTAAGTTTGGCTTTTTATTTGTTTTAGACACATTTTTCTCGACGATAGCCATATCGTCCAAGCTTGCTTTGATTTCGAGAAAATGTGACAAGAGCTTGTTTCGGAGTTATGTCACCATGAAGTTCTTGAATCTCATTGTCGTCTTCTTCTACATCTTATCGAAGAGGTTAAGAGGATGAAGAGGCGACATTTGTACCTCTTGGTTGAGGAATTCCTTGTTCGTGATTATGGACCCATTGTTGAAAGCTAATAATTTGTTGACGTTCGAGACGTTTAGGAAGACCCATTAAACTTAGAGTCTTCGAGTTTAGCTCTCCGATGGTCGTGAAATCTGAATTGGATAAAGGAACTCCGAAATTTTGTAAAATGCGCATGATATATGCTCCATAATGAATTGTTTTGTAATTTCTCTTGTGATTGGCTGTGAAATCGTCCAAAATAATTTTTGCCCAATTTACTCTTTGGGAAGAGTAAGTAGCATAGAGGGATTGAAAATCCCTCTTATAGACCTTTTCATAGCTACCGGTCCAAGGTTGCAATGATCGAATGAGTGCTCGATGAATAATCCGTGCCTTCAGACATAAAGCACTGGAGTTCGAAATTGTCAAATCATCAGATAGAAAAAGATGTGAAACTTTGTCTCAATTATATGTATCTACCTCTACATCATCAATATCCAACCCTTCGAATGGACATCGTAGTATGTGCCCAATTCGTTGGAGAGGTAGATAAATTTTTACTCCGCACACCAAGGTCCAAATGCAATCGTCTTTACTACGGGAATCTTGGTGGTTTAGATTCATGTCTATAAAGAATAGCTTTATTAATAGAAGATATATTTTAACATTGTCGGAATCATACCCTATCAGATGATTAAGACTATTAGCTTCGGCAAGTTCTCTTATAACGTAGCCATAGAAATTAGCAAATTTCACGAAAACATCATCAAAAATCCTTGAATTTTTCATTGAGTCGAACCTATTTAGTGCCATTTCATTATGGAGCCAAGCACGAATTTGGCTCTTGGAAGGGGCCGGTAGTTGATTGACGAGCACGTTTGGATCTTGGTGCCATTTGATTGAAGAAGTTTGAAGGAAAAATGGAGTTTTGATGAGGAGGGTAGGGTTTGAGTTGGGTTTCTATTGGAGTAAGAGGGTTTAGGTAAGTGGAGTATGAAAAATAGATGGGAGTTTAGTATTGTTTGATTGAATAGTTGTATTGGAAAGAGTGCAGATCTATTTTTAAAAAACTAAAATTATCGGGGCAGTCAACTGAATTGAGGTGGCTAGTCGATTAATATGCAGGAAACTTGAACCCACAACTTTGTAGTGGAAAAAACCAATATTCAATCGACTGGAAAATGGGGCTTAGTCGACTGTTTGCTGATTTATGATTCAAAAGTATTGAATATTCAACCAACTGTTGTGAACATTCAGTCGACCGATATGCAGAAAATATTTCCCGCATATATATATAGTGTATTTTTGAGGTAATTCAATCAGCTGATGGGAGGTCTTCAGTCGGCTGAAGTTAGTGAAAAATTTTGAGTGCTTTGAAATTTCAATCGGTGGATTCTAAATATTCAGTTGGCTGGAACTTTTGTTTGGTCTGAGGTTGGCCATTCTTTTAGCTTATCCTTCATTTAGTTATAAACTATATATATATATATATATATATGATTTTGAGTTTTGTTTTGATGTTAAACAAAACTATATAACTATTATTTCAACAAACACAATACTTATTTATATTACAATATTAAAAAATTACAAACAAAAATAATTTATTTTCCTAAATTTTTGGAATCATCTGAGCACGATTCAACCTTGGTGATTTCATGCAATGAATGAATAGGATACCAAGCATTACTTTGAACACCTCGTTCCCAAGAATTCAAAGACACGTGAGTACTTTGAGCGCCTCATTCCCAAGAGTTCAGAGATACTTAAGGACGTTGCAGAGACAGTTGGTACACACTTTTCTTGGGAGATGATCCACAAAACTTGAGAGAAAATTGTTCTAGGAAATTTAATCGTTTTCCATTGACTTCTTGTTCATAATACATTTCACATTGTAATTCTAAAGTCTCTCATTTGTAACAACCCTGTATTTTGTGATTTATTTTTTTTGTATATTTTAATTATTTTAATTGAATTTTTGATTTAAACAAAACTTATTTTATTTATTTTGAATGATAAACTTTAGTTTTGATATGAATTATCATTCCAAAGCATGACTAAAAAGAATATTTTCCAAAAAGTGAATTTTGGTCAAAATAATCAAACTTTGACTTTTAATTTAAATTTTTAAAAGTTTGAAAATTTAAGTTTTATCTTTTATTATGAAAGTACATAAAATTTTAAGAACACTGCTTTTCGTTTTGTTGAAAACGGATTTAAATTGCAAAAGTTATACTGTTTTCAATATTGTGTGTATACTGGATTATTCAGCAATAGTCTTTATTTTAAATTATATAAATGACATTTTTATTTGATATATCTTATTCTAACTTGTATATTTATGTTATATTATGTATATTTTAACTTTTAATTATTTTTAAAATGACAATAGAATTTTTCCGAAATTTACTGTACTTATTTCCTATTTTTAAAGGCTGTTTCTATTTTTCTTTTATTTTCTTCATCTAAACTATATTTAAATAAAAAAATTATTTATTTTGTGAATGTTATTTTATTTTATATTATTATTTATGTTTAAAAATACATTACAAGCTCATATGAATTTTCTAAAATTTATTTCATGTAATTTCAAATTTTCTAGACTAGTTTACTATTTTAGCTATTTTCTTTAATTTAACTTTATATATTTAATAAATATTATATATATATTTATATTTTGATAAATTTTCGAAATCTTATCTTTTATTATTATTAATTCCAGAATATCAAGTTATGTAAACAAATTTAAGAAGTTTGAAAGGTTTAAAGGCTAAGAAACGTAATGTCGTTTCACGTTTCTTTTACAATTTCTTTTGTCATCAATTCATCAGTTATTTTAGCCACTCCTTACTTTATTTATTTATTTTGTACATTCACTTTCATTTTCTGTGTTTATACTTTATTAATATTAATTTTATATGTATTTTGATTAAAAATAGATTTTTCCAAAGATTATTTGGGTTGTTTCAATTTATTTAGCCTAGTTTCACATATATTGATATTTTCTTTATATAAATTATATAATTTAAAATGTATTTATTTATTTTTCTTATTTACATTATTTCTGAGATTATTTATCTATTTTATCAGGTTTTTTATGTATTTACAAAATAGAAAAGAGAAATTCGAAAGGCCTTAACCTTTCTATCTTCCTATGGGCCTTTATAGTCCACCCTTTTACTTTTAACCCAACCTTTCACCAATTAACCCTAACTATTCCTCTTTTTTTTTTCTCCGTCCAACTTCCTCCTGTTATTCACGAATTTTCAAAGCTCCAAAACCCTAAAAATCATGGCCTCCATCTTGAAGAAAAAAATTTAGGTAAATTCCTCTTTCTTTCTACTTTTTCTCCTATTTCTATGCAAATTTACCTTGCTTTCTCCCCTGATTGGAGCGGCTTTCCCCCTTGCTCCACGGCCACCACCCCTTTCCATCTCTTCCCGACCATCACCACCATCTAAGCCTATAGCCATGACCATGGCTGAACACCCCTTGATGGTCAAACTCTTCCAAATGCAACCAAAAGCCTAGATCTATGCTTGTTTGGCCTTTTCTTGCTCATCCACTTCAACCACCACCATAGAAGAAATCACCACCTCTGACCTGATCATCACACACCCCTCCAACCTCTATCCAGATCTGAAACATCAAGAGCCGAGCCAAACAATGCATGTAGACGAGCCTTGTGGTGCACCAAAACTACACTATGTTGCCTAGTCTCTTGATATTCTTATGTTGTAACTTCCTCCACATGTTCTAGCCTTTATGCCATGCATTCCTATGATCAAACCTGAGCCAAAGTCATGTCAAACCTGACCTAAATAAACCCCTAGGTCGTGCAAAAGAATAGAGAAAGCAAGGCAAAAGTCATTGCATTCATATCTCTTTTTATTCCTTTTTATTTCAAAGTTATTTCATATCTAGTTTTATTGAATTTGTGTTTGTTTGGATATTTTGTTTTGGGTTGTAACACAAGTTCTAAGCTTGGATCTCTTCCCACGTGAGCCTATTGTTGTGTCATCATGCCTTCTGGAATCAGTTGTGTCATTGGTATTGAAATCTCCAGCCATAAAAGGTGAGTAAAACTCACACGACGTTTATACTTATGCAGTTGTGAAACAACAACAATTGAATGTGTAGAATTTTATGTGATGTTATAACTGACTGTGATTATTTATATATGATGTTAAACCTGTTAAATTTCATGTCATATCATCTGTTATTATATATATGTTGTTACTGTTCATTCATATCTGTTTATCACCATTGCAAGTTCCCTGTAGACTAGAATCACTATGGGTTGAAATGATACATACCCGAACGGACTTTAGAATAGGGAAAAATCGTTATGGGCTGAAATGATAGGCCTGAATGATTTTCAAATTTATTTCTTTTACTTGGGACTACGGGTTTGAAATGATAAAACCCGGATTTTTCTTTGTAAATTACGGGTTGAAATGATATATTACCCGTATCACTTCACCTAGCGTAGAAAATTATATACAGGCCCGTAGTTAAAATATGTTTTTCTAAAATGTTTAAAATATTTTAGAAATGTAATTATTATAATATTTTGATTTAAAATTTATTAAAAATAAATTTTGTAAAGTATTATTGATTTTCTGAACAATTGTAAGTGAAATGAATTAATGAAAAGTTAGAAAATTTTGAACATAAGTTATTCTGGAAAATTTGATTTAATTATAATTGGAAATTAAATTGAATATGAAATTATGATAAATTTATGATAATTTGAATTTAAATGAATTAAAGGTGATTTTATATCATATTAATGATTTTTAACAAATTTGAAATGTGAAATGAAAGAATATTTTAAGTTGAAATTTTGAAATATAACTAAAATTGGAAATTTATGAAATTGACTTAAAAGTGAACTTTTAGTTAAGTGGATAAAAAAAAATTAAGTTATATTTGAGAATTTGAACTTAAGTGTTAAGTTGAAATTTAATGTAATGGATTTAAAATTGAACATTGCAATTTAATAAGTGAATTATTATTAAATCTTGATTTTTGAATGGAAATTTAACTTTATAAGATCATGAACTTGAGGAAAAATTAAATGATGTTATAAATGTGAAAATGTATGATTTTATAAGTTAAAAATGTTTTAAATAAAAATATAATTGGTTGAGAAATTATATTGAATATTTGAAGTTAATTGACTGTATTTTTGAAATGCTATTAATTACAATGTAAATGATATTACAACATTTGAAAATGCTGTAGTTGATGATAATGAACTAAAATGCTAAATTGAATTAAAAGCTATTATAGAAATTTTTGTAAGTGCTATAAATTGTTGAATTTAACTAAGTTTATTCGAAATTTAAGTAAACCCTATTACAACATTTTAAAATGTTGTCTTTTGTTAAATTGAACTGTTTTGAATGTATTTTTCCGTAGCTTTTTCTAAATGCCACGAAAAGTGAATTTTCACTGCTTTGATAAACTTAAGTGAATAAATGAACTTTGGAAGTCGAAAATTTTGAAAATTTAATAATTTAATTATTAAACATAATAACTTCATTTTAATGATTAAAAATGATTTTTGGAATATATACTGTTTTGAAATATGGATTGAAATGATATTTTAAATTGAATAAAATGAATAATGATTTGAAATGAATGTGGTTTCAACAAGATATGATATTTTGATATATTAAATGATTGAAATGTGGTTTTGAAAACATATGATATTTTGATATATTAAAATGGTTTGAAAATGGAGTTTTGAAAGATATGATATTTTGATATTAAAATGATTTGAAAAGAAGATCCGAAAGATATGATATTTTGGAATGATCTAATCTTTATTTTGATAAAGATTTGAGTTGAAATAATATTTTATTTTGAAGTATAAATATTGTTTTAAAAGGTTATAACTACGGGTTATAATAACGATTGGTTGTTGAAGAGACCGGGATCAGATATTGTCTTATAGCCGACCAATACCGAAAACCACTTTAACAACTGTGTACGCGGTGGAGATTCCAGAATGAAGTAGGATGGTGGCGACGTTCTCGAGGTATATTACGTGGACCCAACTCCCGTGAGTTGGCATATATGACTAAAACAGGAGCTATACCGGGCTACACAAAGGGTCGCACCCTTTCATCGAGCATGCTCCTTCAGAAACCATTCTATTACTGTTGTGATTCGATTCGGTGGCGCCACTTTGATTCGGGGGTATCGTTCGAGGTGGGCGGAAGCTGCTGGCTTGCCGTCACCACCGGTCCGGGAGTGCAAACGGTGTATCCACCCTGGCATTGCCTCGCGTGCCGTGTCATATCCTTATATCGAGCCCACTACGATTTTGGTTTTAAAGATCCGACCGCGTTAAGGTTCACCATCCCCTTAACGTTATTTTCTATATGATTATACTTTACTGATTAGAAACTACTGTATATAGCGCAATATACTACATAGTAAATAGTTTAACGGATCCTTAGAGGATGGACGGTCCCAAGCATCTTCTAAGTTACTTGTACCTTTACTACAGTTCACTTGAGTTGGTTTACATTGTATAAGTATGTATGTCCTGACTCGAGTGTTTGTATTTTAATTACGCTTGGGTCAGCCCGAGTTATTCATAGATTTGGATTTCCACGTTCTGGAGATTGGAATCGCTAGAGATTATCTACTTGTCAAGTTTATCTTTTGAAATCTATTGTTCCTTTCAGCTCTTGTATTAGTTGACATTTATGAAGTGAGACTTCTTTTGTACTTTATTTCCTCTGTTGTATTTTATGTAACTCTGATATTTTTATATAGTAGCTTCATGAACTACTATCTCTTTTTACTTCCACTGCATTATTATTACTCTGTGTCTGTGATCTGTGATTTTTATTTAATGTATATTCTGAGATTTGCCAAATTTTTAATTACAACGCGGTATTTTGAGCAATTCAATTCCAGCATGAGTGTCTACCTATACACTTATAATGGATGCGAATGGTTGAAAATATCGGGTCGTTACAGTTGGTATCAGAGCTTTGGTAGCTCTAGGCAAAACTCAGCATATGGAGTGAATGTATTTACAGAACCACTTACATTCGAGTTTGAATCTATTCCTTTTTGACTCAATTCCTTTGAATTTTGGAACGTTCCCTACGATTCCAAAATCCATTCGTATCCTTCACTATTCATCTTCTTTTGACTTTGGAGTATTTCATAACTCCGCTTCGAATGATCTTTCTAGTAAGTCGGCAGTCACGCCAATTTCAAATTGAATTGAAAAAAAGAAAGGGGAAAACTCCTTTACAAATTAGCATCGATTCACCAGAGATTTATATCTATCCTTGGTTTAGATGCTAATATCTTTTGTTATTCCAAACTTTAACTCTCGAGATCGAATGTAGATTTACCCTAGAAAATCCACATTGATCTTATTCTTTAAGTCAAGGTTGACCCAGTTAAGGTTGCCCGTGATTTATTTAAGTTAATCCACCTCCTTATTTTGTTATTTAATCATCTTGTCTTTTGTTTCCAATCTATTCTTCTAAACATTTTGAATTGTACTTGTATATCTATGTTTTGTTTTATATATTGTGTTGTTTGGGTTGTTGATGTTGATTTGGGTTTCTGATCGATTCGTCTGATCAACGCTATCGATAGGATTTCTAAAACACTTTGACAGAACAAACTGACACAATATTATTTTAAAATTTGGTCAATGAAATAAAATTTTGATATATAAGTAAATTTATGGAACTTAATAAACTGATTTAAATTGATTATTTGAAGTGATAATACTTAATTTATCATTTATTGTTCTATAAATGAATTTATAAATAGTTGTTTATAAATTGATTTGGGAACTGAAATGAATTTAGAACAAGAAATTTGAGATGATTTCTTGGTTTCAAACCTTTTGTTTAAAAAGTTTTAAAAGGGATATATTATTTAAAGTATTTTCAAATAGAAATTTGTTTCCAAAGAATTTTAAAGTTTAAAATTAGTGCTCTTCTCATTGTTGCTAGGAAATAACTTCGGTGATGATCACGACATCATCGACGTTCATTTCCGAGTTTCGAAGTGAAGAGACTGTTCTGTAGTCTTGCTACAGTTTTGTTTCAGGGGAATTTAATTGATTTGAATTTCTAAAATACGACTTGATTTATAATATATATAGATATATGATTGAAATTTGATTTGACATATTATATATATATATATTATTACTTATCTCTAAATGGTTTGGAGAAATCGGAAATACAATTCTTAAATTTTATTTTAAATAATAATTTCAATTATAAAAAGAGAATCAAAAAACTTGAGAGAATTGAATTGGAAAGTTTTATTTGTATAATACAATTGCATTCAAATATAACTTACCTTAATTTCAGAAGTTAGCAATGTAATTGGATAATATACAATATAAAAAGATTTTATAAATGAAATTTGAGTGGTTATAATAAATGTTATACACTTAAATTTTAATTATAAAATGATTAACAGAGGTAAATATAATAAAGGGTAATTGAATAACTTACAATAAAATGATGTTAAAAGAACAAAGAATGAAAGAAAACAGTTATAATAAGTGTAAGTATGTTTAACATAAGTGATAAATATAGTGAGAGGAATAAATTTAATTTTAATTAGGAATAAATAAGAATTAAATTTATTAAGTACATTGTGAGTGTAATAAATGATTATTTTTCAAACCCATGGTTTTAAAAATTGTTAATTTAAGATGATTGGATAATAAGATAATGAAATTTGGGATAGTTAAGATTTATTTAACTTGTGTAAAGATTTATTCTCTATTTAAGTTGAAATTTCCATGGTTTCAAACTTATTTCCTTATTTATTTATTTTTCAAACTATCTTTTGGTTGTCCTTATCATCCTTATCTTGCTATAGACTGGTACAGGCATCTTTCTATGAAAAAAATTCTGTTTAGAAATCTTTCTATAATCTTTGATAATCTGCACCTTGTTAAACTTACCTATAACAATATTCATCACATATAATTTCATTCTCCTTGTCATCTTGTCCTAATCTCGTTTCACTCTATCTTTTTCTGTTTTTTCCGTACCTCATTCCTTTTCGGGGACGAAAAGTTTTGAGTGGGGGAGAGTGTAACAACCCTGTATTTTGTGATTTATTTTTTTTTGTATATTTTAATTATTTTAATTGAATTTTTGATTTTAAAAAAACTTATTTTATTTATTTTGAATGATAAACTTTAGTTTTGATATGAATTATCATTCCAAAGCATGACTAAAAAGAATATTTTCCAAAAAGTGAATTTTGGTCAAAATAATCAAACTTTGACTTTTAATTTAAATTTTTAAAAGTTTGAAAATTTAAATTTTATCTTTTATTATGAATGTACATAAAATTTTAAGAACACTGCTTTTCGTTTCATTGAAAACGGATTTAAATTGCAAAAGTTATATTGTTTTCAATATTGTGTGTATATTGGGTTATTCAGCAATAGTCTTTATTTTAAATTATATAAATGACATTTTTATTTGATATATATTATTCTGACTTGTATATTTATATTATATTATGTATATTTTAACTTTTAATTATTTTTAAAATGATAATAGAATTTTTTCGAAATTTACTGTACTTATTTCCTATTTTTAAAGGTTGTTTCTATTTTTCTTTTATTTTCTTCATCTAAACTATATTTAAATAAAAAAAATTATTTATTTTGTGAAAGTACTTTTATTTTATATTATTATTTATGTTTAAAAATATATTACAAGCTCATATGAATTTTCTAAAATTTATTTCATGTAATTTCAAATTTTCTAGACTAGTTTACTATTTTAGCTATTTTCTTTAATTTAACTTTATATATTTAATAAATATTATATATATGTATTTATATTTTGATAAATTTTCGAAATCTTATCTGTTATTATTATTAATTCCAGAATATCAAGTTATGTAAACAAATTTAAGAAGTTTGAAAGGTTTAAAGGCTAAGAAACGTAATGTCGTTTCATGTTTCTTTTACAGTTTCTTTTGTCATCAATTCATCAGTTATTTTAGCCACTCCTTACTTTATTTATTTATTTTGTACATTCACTTTCATTTGCTGTGTTTATACTTTATTAATATTAATTTTATATGTATTTTGATTAAAAATAGATTTTTCCAAAGATTATTTGGGTTGTTTCAATTTATTTAGCCTAGTTTCACATATATTGATATTTTCTTTATATAAATTATATAATTTAAAATGTATTTATTTATTTTTCTTATTTACATTATTTTTGAGATTATTTATCTATTTTATCAGGTTTTTTATGTATTTACAAAATAGAAAAGAGAAATTTGAAAGGCCTTAACCTTTCTATCTTCCTATGGGCCTTTATAGTCCACCCTTTTACTTTTAACCCAACCTTTCACCAATTAACCCTAACTATTCCTCTCTTTTTTCCTCCGGCCGACTTCCTCCTGTTATTCACGAATTTTTAAAGCTCCAAAACCCTAAAAATCATGGCCTCCATCTTGAAGAAAAAAATTTAGGTAAATTCCTCTTTCTTTCTACTTTTTCTCCTATTTCTATGCAAATTTGCCTTGCTTTCTCCCCTGATTGGAGCGGCTTTCCCCCTTGCTCCACGGCCACCGCCCCCTTCCATCTCTTCCCGACCATCACCACCATCTAAGCCTATAGCCATGACCATGGCCGAACACCCCTTGATGGTCAAACTCTTCCAAATGCAACCAAAAGCCTAGATCTATGCTTGTTTGGCCTTTTCTTGCTCATCCACTTCAACCACCACCCTAACCACCACCATAGAAGCAACCACCATCTCTGACCTGATCATCACACACCCCTCCAACCTCTGTCCAGATCTGAAACATCAAGAGCCGAGCCAAACAATGCATGTAGACGAGCCTTGTGGTGCACCAATACTACACTATGTTGCCTAGTCTCTTGATATTCTTATGTTGTAACTTTCTCCACATGTTCTAGCCTTTATGCCATGCATTCCTATGATCAAACCTGAGCCAAAGTCATGTCAAACCTGACCTAAATAAACCCCTAGGTCGTGCAAAAGAATAGAGAAAGCAAGGCAAAAGTCATTGCATTCATATCTCTTTTTATTCCTTTTTATTTCAAAGTTATTTCATATCTAGTTTTATTGAATTTGTGTTTGTTTGGATATTTTGTTTTGGGTTGTAACACAAGTTATAAGCTTGGATCTCTTCCCAATAGAGCCTATTGTTGTGTCATCGTGCCTTCTGGAATCAGTTGTGTCATTGGTATTGAAATCTCCAGCCTTAAAAGGTGAGTAAAACTCACACGACGTTTATACTTATGCAGTTGTGAAACAACAACAATTGAATGTGTAGAATTTTATGTGATGTTATAACTGACTGTGATTATTTATATATGATGTTAAACCTATTAAATTTCATGTCATATCATCTGTTATTATATATATGTTGTTACTGTTCATTCATATCTGTTTATCACCATTGCAAGTTCCCTGTAGACTAGAATCACTATGGGTTGAAATGATACATACCCGAACGGACTTTAGAATAGGGAAAAATCATTATGGGCTGAAATGATAGGCCTGAATGATTTTCAAATTTATTTCTTTTACTTGGGACTGCGGGTTTGAAATGATAAAACCCGGATATATCTTTGTAAATTACGGGTTGAAATGATATATTACCCGTATCACTTTACCTAGCGTAGAAAATTATATACAGGCCCGTAGTTAAAATATGTTTTTCTAAAATGTTTAAAATATTTTAGAAATGTAATTATTATAATATTTTGATTTAAAATTTATTAGAAATAAATTTTGTAAAGTATTATTGATTTTCTGAACAACTGTAAGTGAAATGAATTAATGAAAAGTTAGAAAATTTTGAACGTAAGTTATTCTGGAAAATTTGATTTAATTATAATTGGAAATTAAATTGAATATGAAATTATGATAAATTTATGATAATTTGAATTTAAATGAATTAAAGGTGATTTTATATCATATTAATGATTTTTAACAAATTTGAAATGTGAAATGAAAGAATATTTTAAGTTGAAATTTTGAAATATAACTAAAATTGGAAATTCATGAAATTGACTTAAAAGTGAACTTTTAGTTAAGTGGATAAAAAAAATTAAGTTATATTTGAGAATTTGAACTTAAGTGTTAAGTTGAAATTTAATGTAATGGATTTAAAATTGAACATTGCAATTTAATAAGTGAATTATTATTAAATCTTGATTTTTGAATGGAAAATTAACTTTATAAGATCATGAACTTGAGGAAAAATTAAATGATGTTATAAATGTGAAAATGTATGATTTTATAAGTTAAAAATGTTTTAAATAAAAATATAATTGGTTGAGAAATTATATTGAATATTTGAAGTTAATTGACTGTATTTTTGAAATGCTATTAATTACAATGTAAATGATATTACAACATTTGAAAATGCTGTAGTTGATGATAATGAACTAAAATGCTAAATTGAATTAAAAGCTATTATAGCAATTTTTGTAAGTGCTATAAAATGTTGAATTTAACTAAGTTTATTCGAAATTTAAGTAAACCCTATTACAACATTTTAAAATGTTGTCTTTTGTTAAATTGAACTGTTTTGAATGTATTTTTCCGTAGCTTTTTCTAAATGCCACGAAAAGTGAATTTTCACTGCTTTGATAAACTTAAGTGAATAAATGGACTTTGGAAGTCGAAAATTTTGAAAACTTAATAATTTAATTATTAAACATAATAACTTCATTTTAATGATTAAAAATGATTTTTGGAATATATACTGTTTTGAAATATGGATTGAAATGATATTTTAAATTGAATAAAATGAATAATGATTTGAAATGAATGTGGTTTCAAAAAGATATGATATTTTGATATATTAAATGATTGAAATGTGGTTTTGAAAACATATGATATTTTGATATATTAAAATGGTTTGAAAATGGAGTTTTGAAAGATATGATATTTTGATATTAAAATGATTTGAAAAGAAGATCCGAAAGATATGATATTTTGGAATGATTTAATCTTTATTTTGATAAATATTTGAGTTGAAATAATATTTTATTTTGAAGTATAAATATTGTTTTAAAAGGTTATAACTACGGGTTATAATAACGATTGGTTGTTGAAGAGACCGGGATCAGATATTGTCTTATAGCCGGCCAATACCGAAAACCACTTTAACAACTGTGTACGCGGTGGAGATTTCAGAATGAAGTAGGATGGTGGCGACGTTCTCGAGGTATATTACGTGGACCCAACTCCCGTGAGTTGGCATATATGACTAAAACAGGAGCTATACCGGGCTACACAAAGGGTCGCACCCTTTCATCGAGCATGCTCCTTCAGAAACCATTCTATTACTGTTGTGATTCGATTCGGTGGCGCCACTTTGATTCGGGGGTATTGTTCGAGGTGGGCGGATGCTGCTGGCTTGCCGTCACCACCGGTCCGGGAGTGCAAACGGTGTATCCACCCTGGCATTGCCTCGCGTGCCGTGTCATATCCTTATATCGAGCCCACTATGATTTTGGTTTTAAAGATCCGACCGCGTTAAGGTTCACCATCCCCTTAACGCTATTTTCTATATGATTATACTTTACTGATTAGAAACTACTGTATATAGCGCAATATACTACATAGTAAATAGTTTAACGGATCCTTAGAGGATGGGCGGTCCCAAGCATCTTCTAAGTTACTTGTACCTTTACTACAGTTCACTTGAGTTGGTTTACATTGTATAAGTATGTATGTCCTGACTCGAGTGTTTGTATTTTTATTTACGCTCGGGTCAGCCTGAGTTATTCATAGATTTGGATTTCCACGTTCTGGAGATTGGAATCGCTGGAGATTATCTACTTGTCAAGTTTACCTTTTGAAATCTATTGTTCCTTTCAGCTCTTGTATTAGTTGACATTTATGAAGTGAGACTTCTTTTGTACTTTATTTCCTCTGTTGTATTTTATGTAACTCTGATATTTTTATATAGTAGATTCATGAACTACTATCTCTTTTTACTTCCACTGCATTATTATTACTCTGTGTCTGTGATCTGTGATTTTTATTTAATGTATATTCTGAGATTTGCCAAATTTTTAATTACAACGCGGTATTTTGAGCAATTCAATTCCGGCATGAGTGTCTACCTATACACTTATAATGGATGCGAATGGTTGAAAATATCGGGTCGTTACATCATTGATAATGATGGATGTCATCAACTTTTTCTTTGGTTAATGTAGAACCAAAACCTAAATTTCTCTTAGCTCTTCATTTCGGTGTATATCCAATGCGATGATTCGGGGAAGGAGTAATCATTACTGGCATATATACAGGAGTAGAATTTTTTGAAGAATCCAAGGTAGGAGTGCTAAAGACGATTGAGGATTGGTTTGAGCTTTCTTCTGACGACATTGTAAAGTTTATATATTATTTGAGGAATAATTTATGTGAAAAGTTTGTATATGGGTTTTCTAAAAAATTTGATTATGTATACACACACACACTTAGTTAACTAACTATTTCAAGTTATTTGTTTTTAAGGTTAAAAATCTTTAGAAATTTCAGCCAAGGAAAAATGAAAGGTTAGAAAATGTAAGAGATTATGACCATAAGTAAAACTAAAGTTACGTATGGTCTTAATTCAAGAAACATATTAGAACATTGGAAAATCATGCAACTTCCTCCCATGAGTGTAGAGTTCGAGTGCCACGAGCTCTAGACTTTTTTATAAAAAATTATTTATTTTATAATTGTAAATTCTTATGCATTAATATCGAATTATAACTCATGTAACGACACAATTCCTGGTTCATGTCTTAATAAAAACATTTTCGCTTAAGGGTTTAATAAATATATCGGCTATTTGATTTTCTACCGGTACAAAACCAATTGAAATATTTCCATTCTTATCGCGAAGAAAATGATGTCTAATATTGATATGTTTAGTTCTAAAGTGATTTATAGGATTTTTTGACAAATTTATCCCAAAATCTTATAGTGTTTGATCTATGTATATTACTTGGGCGCATGCCAACGCAGCAGAAATATATTCTGCTTCACACATCGAAAGTGAAACACAATTTTATTTCTTACTAAACCAAGACACTAAAGATCGTTCAATGGAATGACAAGTATCACTTGTACTCTTTTGATTCGTTCGACATCCTCTTAAATCAGCATCACTGTACGATACTAACTCAAAAGGACATTCTTTTGGATAAAAGAGACGGTAGTCTTTAGTTTTTCTTAAGTAACGCAAAATTCTTTTTGCTGCCTGCAAATGTGATTCTTTGGGATTTGCTTGAAATCATGCGCACAAGTATACGCTCATCATTAAATTTGGTCGACTAGCAATTAAATAAAGTAATGATTCAATCATGCTACGATACAGTTTTTGGTCAACACTTTTTCCATTTTCATCTCGATCGAGATGTACCGTAGTGCTCATAAGAGTTGGTTTAGCAGAGGTGTTTTCCATACCAAAACGTTTTATAAGATTATTATAATAGTTTTCTTGATTAACAAAAATTCAGTACTTAATTGTTTAATTTGTAAACCAAGTAAATATGAAAGTTCTTCCATGTAAGGCATTTCAAATTCTCGTGTCATAACATTTGAAAATTCCTGACATAATTTTTCATTCATGGAATCAAAAATAATGTCATCTACATAAACCTGTATTACTAAAATTTCATTTTATCTTATTTTATAGATAAAGTTTGATCTACTTTTTACATTTTAAAACCAGAATTTATTAAATTATTTTTAGGGAATCATACCAAGCATAAGATACTTGTTTTAAATTGTATAAAGCTTTCTTTAATTTATAAACATGATCTGGAAATTTTTCATGTGCAAATAATGATGGCTATTCTACATATACATTTTCTTTTGTAAAACCGTTTAAAAATGCACTTTACGTTCATTTGATACAATATAAAGTTACTAAAACATGCATAAGCTAATAAAATATATATAGCTTCTAGACGAGCTATAAGAGCAAATGTTTCATCATAGTCTATTCCTTCTTCTTGATTATAACCTTGAGCAACTATTATAGCTTTGTTTCGAGTAATATTTCCTTGCTCATCGACTTTATTTTCATAAACCCATTTGGTACCTATAACTGTTCGATTATTTGGTCTAGGAACTAAGTTCCAAACTTCATTTCATTCAAACTAGTTTAATTCTTCTCGCATAACTATATTCCAGTAATCATCAGTTGAGGCTTCTTTAGCATTTTTGGGTTCAATGTTAGAAAGAAAAGCTACATTATCCATTCGATTTAATTGGACTCGAGTTCGTACGTTAATATTTACCTCTCCAATGATATTTTCAATAGGATGATTTCTTAGAAGTCTTGGTGGAGTTTGAATTTCATTATTATTTGGTAAATTATTGTTTTCAATTTCAACATTATTTTCAATATTATCAATATTTTCAAAATCATCTACTGTGACATTTGATTTAGAAACAATTTCTTCATCTATATTTTTATGATTTACTTTGAAATTTTCATCGAATGATGCATGAATTGTTTCTTCAATTATTTTAATTCTTTTATTATAAATATTATAAGCTTTGCTTCATTCCGAATATCCAATGAATATTCCTTCATCGGAATTTGGATCGAATTTACCAAATTTGTCTTCTGTATTTAAATAAAAACATTTGAACAAAAACTTTAAAATATTATACGTTAGGTTTTCTTCCAATAAAAAGTTCATACGGAGTATGATTTGTTAATGGGCTAACGGAAACTTTATTTAAAATATAACAAGCAGTTGCTACCGCTTCTGCCCTAAAATATTTGAGTAGATTACTTCCATTTAATGAAGTTCTAGCACATTCTTGTAGTGTTCTAGTTTTATTTTCTACAACTCCATTTTTATGCAGAGTTCTAGGAAATGAAAACTTGTAAACGATTCCTTATTATAATATTTTTTGGAAGAATCATTATCAAATTCGCCACCGTGATCGCTCCAAATATTGTTAATTTTTTAATTTTTAATATTTTGAATTCTTTTAGCAAAGATTTTAAAATTTTCAAAAGTATCACTTTTATTTTTCAAAAATATTATCCACGTAAATTTAGAGAAATCATCTACAATTATGAAAGCATATCTATTATGATTTATAGATTGAACTTGAGTTGATCCAAAAAAATCTAAATGTAATAATTCAAGTGGTTGTAATGTATAAATTATTTTCTTTGATTTAAAAGAAAATTTTATTAACTTTCCTAATTGAAAAGCATCACAAAAAAAAATTTACTTTAAAAATCATTTTTGGTAAACCTTTTACTAAATGTTTCTTAGATAATTTGCTTATTTCTTTATAATTTATATGACAAAATCTTTTATGTCATATCCAAGGATCATATTCTTTGGCTACCAGACAAATATTTATGTTATGATTAACTTTCATATTTAATATGTATATATTTCTTTCTCTAGTTCCTTCAAATATAAGATTACCGTTAGATCAAATATTTTTAATTTATTTTCCAAAAAAATTATATTAAAATCTTTGTCTCATAGTTGACTTATACTAAGAAAATTATGTTTTAAACTTTTAACTAGTAAAATATCTGTAATAAGAGGTAAGTTAGGTGTACCATCATTGCTCACATCGCCTTTGCCGATGATATAACATTTAAAATTATTTCTAAATGTAACAGATCCTCCATCTGAGTGGATAATGTTAGTCAGCATGTCTTTGTTTTCTTTCATATATTTTGAGCAACCCTGTCAAGTATCCACTTTTCTCTTTTCTTAGTTGGTACCTGCAAAAAATATAGAGCTGACGTTGGTACCCACTTTTGTTAAGGTCCTAAGAGTTAGACCTTAGGAAACCAAACACAAGAGGGTTTAGAATTACCTTTATAAGTAAAATCTTTATTTGTATAAACTGAATTTATAAAAGATTTAATATGCTTATTTCAGATTGAATTGTTATTAGTTTTTCGTACCCATATCTTATAGTATTTATGTTGCAAGTATCTTTCTTTTGAATGGAAATCTTTGGTTTCGGTTTTTCTTTTACAAAAATCTTATGTAAAGATGAGTTATTCTTTTTTGAACTAGATTTTGAAGAATTTGCCTAACCCCTTTTTAGTAAAAGTAGTTTGAGAATTATTAATAATAGTAGAAAGATTTTCTCTACCTTTATTAAAATTAGATACATTTTTATTGATATTTTCTAACTCAGTTTTGAGATTGGCATTGTTTTAAATCATGATTTTCTGAAGCTAATGTAATATTATTTTCTTTTTGCACTTCAATTTCATTTGATAGCACAATGAGTTGAGAAGAAATGTTAGACAAAGATTCTTATGTTTTAACGAGTTCTTCATCGAAGATTTTCTTTTCATCTTTGAGCATATCAACTTCTATTTCACTTCTGTTTAATTTTTCAAAGCCATCTTTATGCTTTCTTTTAACTTCTTTTTGTTTATCCAATAGCTCTAAGTTTATATCAAATAGATCGTCAAAAGTTAGATCACTTACATCATTAATCAAAGCCATAAAGAAGACATTGGCTTGTTCCAAAACACTGTCAGTGTCACTATCTGATGATAAAGATGATTCTAAATCATCCCATGTAATACAGAATGCTTGCTTCTTTTTGTACTTGTCATTCTTATTCTGGTACCTGTCTTTCTTTGGATCAGGACAGTCTTTCTTTGTGTGGCCCTTCTTATGACATTCGTAAATTCGAGATTTGAAGCCGGTGATTTATTGGTATTGTCTCTCCTGTTGTTTCCGAATTTCTTGTTCTTTCTAAATTTTATAAACTTTTTGAAATTCTTTGATATAAATGCTACATCATCTTCATCTGAATTCGAATCTTGTTGTTCGGCTTGAAAAGCAATATTCCTATCTTGGGATTGATCTCGCTTTGCCTGCAAATTTACTTCATATGACATGAGATTTTCTATCAACTCTTCAGGTTTGATGGTAGAAATGTCATTAGCTTCTTTAGTGGATAAGACATTTCATTCTCATTCATCTATTAAATAGTTTAAAAATTTTGAGACAATATTAAAATCTGTATTTTTTTCTCCTAATGCTAATAGTGAATGACATATGTCTTGGAATCTAGAATACATATCATTTATGGTCTCACCAAGTTTTGTTTCAAAATTTTGGAACTAATTTTTTAGCATAGAAAACTTGCTTTGCTTAACTTTATTTGTTCCTTCAGGTGTGATTTTGAGAGTTTGCCAAATTTCATAAGTAGTTGTATACATGCTAACTTTATAAATTCATTTTTATCTAAGACATAAAATAACATATTCATGGCTTTTGCATTCGATGTAGCATCTATCTTTTGTTTGCTTGACCACTATGCATATGGTGTGGAAGGTGTAATACATTCATTCTGAGTGATATTTTAAGTATCATATCCATTTGCTTGCATATAAATTCTCATTCGAGTTGACCAATAATTGTAATTCAAACTGTTAAATAGTAGTGGTCATGCAGTGGATTGACCTTCAATAAAACTTGTGTTACTGTCATTTTCCATATTAACTAAATATAAAATAACTATGTTATGGTTATATGATGACCTTGTTCTGATACCAAGTGAAAGTTGCTAAGGATCATAATATGGAATATAATTTAAGTTATTTAATAGTGTGAAATACAAATATAAAAGTAAATAGTAAAGAAAAAACCCCAGAGATTTTTATATTGGTGTGAACTACTCGTTCTATTTCCAGTCCTAGACTCCTTTTGGAATTTAACTATCAACCCTCACTTAACCCGAGGAACAGGTATTACAGCGCCTGAGCAACCGAACAGGACTTCTACTGCCTAAGCAACAGAATAGGATTTCAACCGCCTTAGCAACCAAATAGGATTTCTAATACAAATAGTAAAATTTCTTCTGACTGTGTATGTCTTGAGTAGCATTGATAAGTCAATAATGTACACCCTTTCCATAATCTTCTCATTTGTGGTATATACCGTGATTCGTGAAGATAGGAAGTTTATTTAATCACTAATGAGATTTGCTTGAATGAACAAGTGATTAGAATCGAAGGTATTTGAATGCAAATGGCAAGATTATTTAGACAATAAGAATGTGAAATTAGAATCAGAATTGAGTAATTAAAATAATTTATTTCTTAGCTATATATAGTGTTTAAGTGTTGCAACTTATCATGAAAAGTAGGGATTAAAAGATACGGAAGCAACTCTTGAATCAAGAGTTATTTCTGTTCGCTGAAGTGAAGTGTCTTTTCAAAAGTATAGCCGTTATGAAGTTTCATTCGACTGAATGACATAATTCAACCAACTGAAATAATTGAAATTCGAATCAGAGAGGTAATAATGCAAAAGACAGTTAATTCAGTCGGCTGAATTATAAGGCTCAGTCGGCTGAACAATAAAATAAAATTATGCACGTGTGCAAAAGTTCAGTCGACCGATCTATGCATTTCAATCAGCTGAATTACATGTTTTCTACCATATTAAAGATTTTTCAAAAATGCTTTTGTGTGTGAACAAGTTTAATAAAAATCTTGGCATATGAACTTTGATTAGGAAGATTTTAAGTACGTGTGCATGCGTATACCACTTTGGAGAGATTTTAACAAGAATTAACTACTAGTCTTAGACCATAAACAAACTGTAGGCGATATATTACTAAATCTTCTATCTGGAATCTGGTAGATTATTTGTCAAGCAAAGTAGTATCTTTTCCTACAAATGTGGTTAGTTCAGATAATATTTACTTATATATTTGTCACAACCAAAACATCAAAAGTAGGTTCTAACAATTCGACCATAGGATGTAAAAGAGTGAACCCCAGTAGAGGAATTAACAGTATGCAAAATAATGGCCAAGGATAGGAGGCTGTCCCGAAAGTTTGTACTGAAGTCGGTACTCAAGTTTCCGCCCTAGTTAAAAGAGGAATGGATATTAATGCTTTATTCCACTAATTTATAGCAAGAATGATGAGGAAACATCTAGTTGAAGTTGTTGAGTAGGGACAGGAGGTAGCAAGCGTAGCAGACTTTTCCAAGATGAATAGATATTTCAAGGGTTGTGGAGGTAAGGAGTTTTCCTTTGAAGTGTTGAACTGGTTAAAGTGTGTGAATGAATCTTTCGCGACTTAGGGTATGAAAATATTCAATAAAAGAGAATGGCTTCTTATCAACTTCCAGAGGATGTATTGCATTAGTGGGAGGTTGTAATTGTCGAGGTCCTAATGGATGAGATAACCTAGGAGCAATTTAAGGAGCAGTTTAAGGAGCAATTTGAGGTTCGATTTATCCTCAAATCTCATAGGATTGTGCCATGTATGGAGTTCCTTGAGTTAAAATGGGGAGAGATGACCCTAGCAAAGTACATTCAATGTTTAATGCTTTGTTAACCTTTGGAAAGGAGCATGTCGGTCTCCAATGAAGAAGAATGAGAAATTTATTGAAGATCAAAGGATGAGGCTGAATCAAAAGGTGATGGCTCATATATTGGCGTCATTTGATATCGTGGTGGAAATAGCAAGAAGGTATGGTCACTTGTTTCAAGAAGAGAAAAAGGTTGACATTAGGTCTAAGGGTGGACATAAGAAAAGATTAAATCCATACCATAAGGGCGAAAGAATAGATTCAATCTACATGAGAAAGGGGAGAAGAATCGGAAAGGTGGAAAGGCCTCTAAAGGAGGAGCTCAAAGGCCAAATATAATAGATGTTACTTGTTTTAACTACAAACTAAAGAGGCACTATTCCACTAAGTGTACCTAGCGAGAGAACAAGGATAAGGTCAACTGCTTCATCTATAATAGGCCTAACCATAAGAAGAGGGATTGCCTTGAAGGAAAGCATGTTAAGGTCCATGCCTCAGAAAGGACCTTCATCTGGACCGACTATTGAGGAGAAAGGAAAGGGTGTGCTCGAAACGATGATTTTAATTCCAGTATATCAGTTAGAGTTTTGTTTGATACTGGTGTTTCTCACTCTTTCATTTCGAGAGATTTGGTTGATAGGTTGAAAATAGACACTACCTATTTGATTACATTCCTACATGTGGTTAATTTGATTGGTGGGTATGCCACTCTCGGATTAAGTGCACTAACCTTGAGTTTGACTTGTGTAGACACTTATTTGTTTGTGATCCATATGTGTTTGACTTCGTAGGGTACGATGTGATTTTGGGTATGGACTAGTTGATGCATAATGACGATAGGATCTATTATACAGATGGGATTATTACCTTAGGAATCCTAGAGGTGGAGAAAGAATTATGTTAGCATCGGACGCAATGTAGGAGAAATCAGGCTTGATGTCATGTAATATGGTAGTGGAGTACGAATGGTTAGAGAATTCACATATGTTTTTGAACCTGTAACGGGTTAACCGCCAAGAAGGGCAATCGAATTCTGAATAGACTTGATGCCAAGGGTGAAACCTATTAGTAGAACACTAGAGGAATGTCGCTCAAGGAGATGGAGGAATTGAAGAAGGTACTAGTGTAACCTAAGGATAAAAGTTTTATTTTTCCAAGTAGTTTGCCATGGGGAGCATCTGGAGTATTCGTAAAGAAGTCGGATGGATCTTTACGAATGTGCATTGATTATCGAAAGCTAAATGAGTTTAAAATGGAGAACCATATCTGTCTCCCAAGATAGATGACTTGTTTCATCAGTTTAGTGGAGCTTGGGTGTTCTCATAGCTAGTCTTGGAATGGGATTCCATCAACTGAGAGTAGTAGAAGATATTGTTCCTTTGACCGCGTCACGAACAAGGTACGGTTCATATGAGTAGTTAGTAATGCCATTTAGACTGACCAACGCCTCAATGTTTTTTGTAGATTTTACAAAATGAATCTTTCACGATCAGTTAGATAGATTTATGTTGGTCTTCATTGATGATATCTTGATATATTCTAAGGATGAAAGAGACCATGAATTCCATCTCACATTGGTATTGGATACGTTGAGACAACACAAGTTAAAGGCAAAATTTTCAAAATGCCCTTTTGAAAATGAGAGGTTAAGTTTCTCGGGCATGTTGTTTCAAAGAACGGATTGGATGTGGATCCATCAAAGATAGAGACTGTTAATGGTTGGAAGGGACCATAGGTGGCCACAGAGATGTATCGGGATTAGCAAGTTATTATCATAGATTCATTTAGGAGTTCTCACGCATAGCAGCACCCTGACTAAGTTGGCCAAGAGGAATGAGAAGTATGTGTAGGGCGATAAGTGTGAAGGGTCATTCAGGAGTTGAAGATGTTATTGACAAACGCTCATGTCTTGATCATGCCGAAAGAGAATCGGGAGTTTGTAGTGTATTCCGATGCTTGTGGAACAGGCTTGGGAGTAGTATTGATGCAGAAAGGGCAAGTGATAGCTTACGCATTAAGGCAATTGAGGCCACAAGAGTTTAAGTATATAACTTGCAACTTAGAGTTAGCGGCAGAGGTGCTTGAGCTAAAGATTTGGAAACAATACTTGTTGGAGAGTGGTTCGAGTTTATACGAAACATAATTCCCTTAAATATCTATTGTATTAGAAGGAGTTGAATATGAGGTGGCAGAGGTGGCTAGAATTCTTGGCAGCATATGATTTTGGGATAGAATATATGCTAGGAAAAAGGAATAAGGCTGCCGGTGCTTTGAGAAGGCATCAAAATGGAAGCTAGCCATAATTGAAGAATGGAAGACGTTAGTCTCTTTCGATGTGCATTATAGGCAAAATACTGGATCGAGTAGAGATCCGGGCGTGTTTACAAGTTTGGAGGTACGTCCAGCACTTGTGGATAGGATTTCTATAAGGTAGAGAGGGGACCCATAAATTTCTAAAAGGATTAGGCGACTAAAGATAGGGGTAGATGTTGAGGATCTGGAAGGATTCGAGATAGACCGAAAGGGATCGCTTAGGAAGATAGGAAGATCGTGTGTTCCGAATGTAGGAGAACTATCAAAAGAAGTCTTAAAGGAAAGTCAATGATCTGATTTTACTATTCATCCCGATGGCCCAAAGATGTATCATGACATGAAAAGAGTCTTCTTTTAAAAGGAGATATAGAAGACTGCTTGAAGAGGTGCTTCACCTATCAGAAAGTGAAGGTTGAGCATTAAAAGCCAAGTGATTTACTTCAACTTTTGGAAATATCGACTTGGAAATGGAAAACAAAGTCTATGGATTTCATTGACGGGTTGCCCTGGTTGAGGACCGAAATTTGTAGCATTTGGGTGATAGTTGATATATTAACTAAGAGTGCCCATTTTATCCCTCTGAAGTAGACAAGGGAAACATCCAGCTTAGAATAGCTATATATGAAGAATGTAGTGAGACAACATAGGATACCGAGTAGCATCGTTAGCGATATAGACCCATTGTTCACTAGTGGGTTCTATAGGAGTTTTTAGAGTGCAGTGGGTATAGAGTTGAACTTGAGCATGGCTTTCCACCATAAACTGATGGTCAAACCGAGAGGGTGAATCAGGTGCTTAAGGACTTGATGAAAGCATGTACATCTTATAGACTTGCTTACAATAATAGTTACCAAACGAGTATCGCGATGGCACCGTTTGAGGTATTGTATGGTAGACCGTGTAAGTCGCCAGTTTGTTGGTTGGACACAGGGGATAGACTTATGATAGGGGCTAATTTGGTGAAAGATGCTAATGAGAACATAAAGTTGATTTATGCTAGGATGAAGGCAGTGCAATCGAGACAAAAGAGTAATGGCGATAAGCAAAGGAAAGAGGTTGAGTTCATAGTAAGTGATCATGTACTCATGATGGTTTCTCCGATGCGAGGAGTTACATGCTTTCGCAAGGTAGGGAAGTTAGCACTAGATATGTAGGATCATTTCCAATGATTGAGAGGACTGGTAAACTCGCCTATTGATTTGAGTTACCAAGCAGTTTGGTGGGTATACATAATGTTTTTCATATATCGCATTTGAGGAAATGTCTGCACATCCTAAATTAATTGATGGAACCAAGGGCTATAGTGGATTTTCTATAGAGCTAGATTTGAGATATGTGAGACATTCAAAAGGGATAGTAGTCACGATATGAAGAAGTTAAGGAATAAAGTTATCAAACTTATCCACGTTCAGTGGAATGATGATAAAGACAATTGTACCTAGAGGTAGAGGATAGGATTAGGAGGAACAATCCCGAGTTAATTTAGACATTCACGTGTATAGCAGGGTCGCTTTGTTTGTCTATTGTATGATTGGTAGGGTGCTAGCGTATTCATGTTATTTTATGATCGAGAGTTAGTAGTTGTACTAATGCTTTTTCTTTGATGGTTGACAGTTTACATTAGTAGGGTACTAGTGTAATCTGTTGTATTGATGTGTACTTATATGAGGATGACTTTACACTTTCAAGGTGTTAGTGTATTTTATACATTTTTCCTTATCGAAATTTTAGGGACGAATATAAGGAGAAGAGAATGTAACACCCCATAATTTAGAGGGCCCATAATACGGGAAATTAAATAAAAATAATAATAAACAAGAAACTAATATGATATATTAATTGTAAGAATTATCTAAAGGAGATTTAATTAATTAAGTGTGGGACACTTTAATGGACCAGTGGTAATTAGAGCAATTAAGATTAACCTTTTTAATGAAAATAAATTTAGTTTTGAATGGGAAGGATTTGTGTTAGGGGAGGCATTAATGAGATTAGTCCACATGAGATATTATCCCAAGCCAAAATCACTTGTCTATTTTCTTTAGCCCTGACCCATCATTCCATTCCACTTCATTTCATTTAACAAAACAAATTCCTAAAACTCTAGTCAAGGCGGGCTACCGTTTTAGCAAAAGGAAGAGTAAATTAAATGTTAGAAGATTCAAGATATCAACTTTAAAGAAGAAAGCAGATTAATCAAGTCATAATCAAATTTGAGCAAACTTTTCCCTAAAAACCTATCCTTACTCAATTCAGTTCGGATTTGACTGCATATGGATGTTTTTTATGATGAAAAACATGTATAAATGATTATGTGGTGTTTGGTTATGTTTGGAAACTTAAATAAAGTAAACTTGTTCATGTTTTAGGGAAAAAAATGAATTATTCAAATTTATATTATTCAAAATTGAGATATGATATTTATAATGGTGAAATAAAGATAATTTTCTAATTTCATAATTTTTGGAATTAGTTTGGAATTTATGTGAATTTTCTAAGTTGAGAAACTAGTAATATAGAGAAAATTAATTATTAAAAATAATAAAAATAATCATTTTGATCTGAAATTATGGTATGAGTGGAATATGGTACATTTTATTTTTGGTGAACTTTTGGGATTTTCCCACTAATTTTCAATCTTATATGAATTAAGTGGCTAAGGGAAGAAATAGTTAATTAATAAATAGAGAATGTAATTAGCCAATTTTGAAAAGCAAACAGTAAAGAAATATATTAGCCAATGAAAATTTGACACCAAATGGGATTTGATGTAAAGTGATTCTTAAAAAAGCAATAAAACAATTTCAATGTAATTATGTAAATGCCACTTTTCAAACTTTCAAAAGTTCGTGAGTATCAACCCTCGATAGCTATTTTAATTATCAACATGTGATAGCATTTAAACTACCAACTTGTGATGGCTTTGGGAAAGTCAAGTTGTGAAAACTCTTTTGAGCTCAACATTCAAAAGTTTGCGATAGCTAACATTCTTCAACATGCGATGGCTCTTGGGAAGAGTCAACATGCGATGGCTCGTGGGAGTCAACATTCGAAGGCTAGATGAAAGCTCAAGGTGCAAAGGCTTAGGGAAGCCAATTAGCGATGGATACTTGGAGTCAACATGCGAAAGCTTAGGGAAGTCAAATAACTATGGCCTTGGAGTAATCAACATTCGAAGGCTTGGGGATATCCAATATACAATAGCTAGGCTCAACTTTCAAAGGCTATGGGATAGCTAATATGCGACAGCTAAAGTCAACTCACGATGGCTTGGGAAGCCAAAATTTTCTAAGTAAAATAAGAGATAGTTAGTGCACTTTAGAAGATAGTTTCCAAAGTGTTAATGAACTATTTCATAGGGATGAAATAAAGGAAGGATTTTATAAGTTAAAATTTTGTTAACTTATTTATGAAATGGAAGAAAAGCTTAGAGAAGCTAATAAGTGATAGGATCATTTAACAAAAAATAAAGATGTTTTATCTAAAGATAGTGTATGGTACACTATAACTGAATGAAAGAAAGGGATTGAACCATCATCGTGAAGATATACCAGCTCATGAAGTTATCAGATGGGAGGGCGCCTTGACTATTGCTCTAAAGTCTAATGGTTTATGGTAGGGTGCCATGATATAGTTCAATTCTAAAAGATTTATAAACTCTAAAGGGAAGTTATAGAAGGGTGTCAAAACATCGGGGTGGTGTTATAACTCAGATAATTAAATCAGCCATGTGAACAATAACGGTTCAGGACTAAGAGGGACTATTGGCACTTAGTAAGGATGACTACTAGAATGTATTCAGGATGCTTACATTCACCTCTTAGGAGAGTTAGTGTGGCTCTAGTCTAGGTGGCTCCCATTGGTGGAATGAGTGGTCGTTTCATTAAGTGACATTGCTTGAGAAAAGATGAATTAGTGCTAGATAGACCTAGGGAGGAAATCACTAAAATAAATTAATGATAACTTAAAAATGGACATCTAAAACAATATATTAGGTGACGTTCGGATGGATGTTGGATGATTGTATGACTTGGTCCATAATTAGATGTTAAGTATAGGGTATACTTATTTTTAATTGAAAATATAAATATGACATAGTTCATAACTCGATAAGAAGTGTAAGGTACACTTATGGATTAAATTTGATGCACATGGTTTCTTTTGATGTAGTGCTTGTTTACATGTTATAATGTAATTACTGTGATAATAAAGTGAGGGAAAACCTATTTTGCGTTAGCGCCATGGTGTCACTATGTGTGATTAGGGTAAACATTTTACTCATACCAGACTTTGTATGTGACCTTTTTTTTTATTATTTTCCATAAACTCAGGGTACTCATTCGAGTAGGCTGAGTTTATGGAATAGACAGGCATATATTGAGAGGATGAATAAAGATTCTAAAAGCGAAGCAGACGGCTTATCTACGGATTAAAAGCATTTTGAAATTTTTGCTATGTAAAACCAAGATTATAACTGGTTGTACATTGTTGGCAACTTCATATATTGAACACAACACCACTCTATTTTCTATTGTATTTACCCTTACATGGGAACAAAATGGGTTAAAGATGATTTAATGAATTATATAGTTCAAATCGATGTAATGGAAAGGTTAGATAGTGTTTACTTATGTTGTGCAAAATAATACCAAACTCACTTCATCACTGGAAAATAATTCCGGTGATGACTGCAGCATCATCGACATCTATTTGCAAGCCTCGAAGTCGAGGATGTTACAATATACGTTATTTATTGTTTTTTCCTAGAAAAGTCGCATGTTTATTGCTTTGTGCCGATACCGAGTACGTATATTGATATAATATTTTGAGGTAAGAATATGTATCGGTGTTTCCTAAGAGAATGTTCACGTGTGGCTGCTCCTAACATATCTCATTCTCTGTATTACCAGTCAATATTCTTTAGTGATTCTCTTTGGTAGTATGGATATAAAGGTGGGGCGTTAGGTTAAACTAGGTGAATTTAGCCCAATTTGGGTCTTGTCGAACCATGCTTGAACTTAGGCTCCCAAAACCTCATATATCCCCTCTTCTTCATCCTGGATTCTATTTATCTTCAGTCTTTGATCTTATATATCAATGCGAGAACATTTCCTCTTTAGTGACACTTTTTTACCATCGACATTTGACCCTTACTTGAATTCATTTTCCTGTAGATCAAGTAGCCACTTCTCTATGGAATCTGAACAAAAAGCTTCAAGGTGGGTATGCTTTTATTAATCGGCTAGTTCCTAGAAGCAATCATTCGACTTCTGCCAACTCTAACACAATCACCAACATCATTCAAACATGCATCGACTTACTACCAAACCTACACAAAAATTATGGTTCAATTCTATATACTTTGACAAGTTAATTTTCACATAAAAGGCTTATTATCTCAGGATAATAAGTTTCTGGTTTCAAGGATAAAAGAAAGAAAATTTCATTTTTAATGACAAGAAAAATGATATTTTCATTTATCATTTTTTCTATAAAATAATACATTATTTTATCTTTTGTCCTTAAAATTAATTATTCTAATATGTTGTCCTAAAAATAATTACCTTGGGATGTGATGACATTTGGCCTAATTTCCACATTTGACTAATAGTTTCGCTGGTTCATTCATATATTATTCCCTATATGATTACCTTGTCTATACATGACTTTATCGATTCACTAGAAATAATTATATTACATAATCATGTCCATATTACCAATACTACTCTAAAACAAGATAGTTAATTCCAAACACATGCATTATACGTAATGCAATAATCATCTTTATAGAATTCATTCTCTGGTTTAGTAACTTGTTACAATGATATGTTGTGGGTTCGTTTTACTAACCATGTCATTATACAATCATGTTCATTCATCTAATGCAAATTCCATACAAACCATTTCCAAACATATCAAACATGGTTTAGTTCACTAGAACTTCACCTGATGGTTTACATGTTCATTCATACATTGTTCCTATGGGTTCGGTATTACCAACATAAATAACATAAGTATCCATACAACTAGTATGACTTCAAATCAATTTAAGTTCACTGTTAATACAGTTATGTGCTTTAGAACCCTTGTAGTGACATACTAGCATGCTAAAATGTCATCTTTATGGGTTCAAGTTAACAAAGTGAGTGTATAATCATGTTTTCATATCATCTATAAAACTTCGGTCTAACCTAACTTCAAAGCATATACACTTGACTTCATAACTCCAAAAATACTAAAATAGAAGTTTAGAATTATTAATAATAAGGAGAATCCTTCCCACTCACCTAAATAATCCATTGATTATGAAATTAGCATAAAACCCATTTTTAAAATTTTTACTAAATCAGGCCAAAAGTTCGTTCTTTTTCAAAATTGGGTTTTGATGACATGGGTTTGTAGATCTCCTTTTCGATGAGTTTTGGTTATTTTCTTGCAATATAAAGATTATTTTGAGTGGGTTAGGATGGGTTTAGGGCTTACGGTTATGAAGCTGGGGGGAGACGATGAAAAATGATATTTTGCCAAATGAAATGAGGAAGGCAACCCTATGTAATGTAGAGTCGGGTTTGGGCCTTTGGAACAAATATGTATTGCCTTAAAATTGTAGAAAACAGTTTTCCTTATCTCTTCTACTCCGTAACTCTGGTCACATATGGTTTTCATCATCCGAACGACGCTCCAAACACAATGGAAAATGTTTCGATTCCAATTTCACTTATGTAAAAATTTGATTTTTGTGACATTTATTTACATAAAATTTATAATTATTAAGTCACTTATTTTGATTATTAGGCATTAAATTTATGGTTTGTTGCATTCCTCTTTCAGAATTTCATCCCTAAAATTCAATGAGATGAAACAATTCAACATGACTAACCTAGTATGCATAACAAACAATCAAGCACTATTATACAAATAAAAAAGTGGAAATTAGCCACAAGGGCCTCTTTAGCAAGTGCAATTAGTTTCTAGGATACACAACTGAAATAATTACTTTTAAGGACAAAATGCAAAATAATTGGTCTCTAAGGCTCAAAAACCTATGAAATTATGTCCTTAAAAGTAATTGGACTGCTCACTTTGTCCTTAAAAGTAATTATTCTGTTGAATTTGGCCTTAAAATTAATTTTTGTGGATGTGTGTCCTAGAAACTAATTGGACTGCAAAGTTTGTCCTTCTAGTAAAATGCCCCAATAAAAAACATAGCAGCATACACTTAAGTCCTATACTTCCATGCCATGCATACTAGTAAACAATAAACTAACAATCACTAGCATACATACCACTAGCTTAAAAATATACAAAATGAGTCCTACACTATCATCTCATGCATATCAGTATAAACAAACACACATGACAACCAATAAGAGATGCTTAAACAAGCAAACAATGAATGATGAGATAACATATAATGAACGTATTTAAGAAACGACTCAAGAAAAAGGTCAATTCTCTTCTTTCGGATTCCATAGTAGCACCATGTCTTTGCTCCATCAAACCATCATACACTCACTCATCTCTTAGGTTCATTTAGTTCCATATTACCACCTAACTTGTTCACATGCTCACAAAAGTGTGATATATGGGAGACGTAATACACAACCACTATAAATAGGGTAAGCCAACTCGCTCCATTAGATCACCGATTCCTTCAACTATTATATAAGTCTAACAATCTATATTCCCATTTTCCTTTATTTTCGAATAGAAGCTCGTTCTACCAAGAAGAAGCTCTAACAACCATCAATTTACTGGATAGAAAACTTAAAATTCTTGTATCTCTTATCAACTTGTCTCCTATATCATTCTTAAGATTCTTCATTCATAATCGAATGGTTTTCATTTCTCGTGACGTTTTTCTTACCACGCATGGACTAAGCATCAAGTATTTGCTAGCTTCATGATAAGGAGATGGCAATCAATACCATCTTCTATATAAAGCTCTGAATGGCATCGTGCCTATGAATAATCATAACTACCATTGTATATATGAACACCAGAGATACCAAGTTATGGGAATCGAGCTTTATGCCCTTATAAACAATAGGTCTCGATAACTAGAAATGCCCTTTGGTGGTCTATGGATTCTTACTAAAAAATGTACATACTACTTAGCCAACTTACATGCAGTCTTCGTAGATCCTAAGGGTATGAAACAAGCACTTCTCATTAATGGCTAGATATTATCTGGATATTCTCATTTTTCATTTGATCTCTAGTTAGTCCATCAATGGAACGATAATCATTTCTCACTTCCACTAAGCAACCTCTAGTGAGAATAATCATCTATTTGGTTTCTTCCATTGTCTTAATGTGGTTACACATCACATACTTGTTACATATTACCAATTTTGCAAATCATTCCTTTTTAATGAAATATATGTCTCGCTTCATTGTACTATTCATCCACTATGATGGGATAGTCAATCATTTAATACTCTCACCAATCATACTTTGGTCGTAACGAATCACACTCTCACGTATTCGTAAGTAAGTAAAATATTATTTAACTAATCAAACGACTTTAAACTAAACTTTGGATAATGTAGTAGATTAACATTTCTAGAATCTAGTATAACTATAGACATTTTCGGCCCAAAAAACTTATAAACACCATAACTTTTGATAGGAGTCGAACTTGGGCCGATTCTTGTTCCAAATGAAAATTTTGATAGCTTCAAGTTTTGGTTGTAATAGAAATTTGTGTCGGCCGTTTAAGAGATACCATAATTTTTAGTTCAAGCAGCTTTAGGAAGATTTTGTACTCAGGCCTAAAAGCCCACCTTTTGGCTTGATTAACTATTCTCAGGATTGTGCTAATCTTAGGATTAGAGTGACCAATGAAACATTATCTTTGTATTTAAAAACTATCCTAAAACAACATTAATTATTCCCTTATCGAAATCTTTATAAACCCTTATGATTTTGAGCCAGAAATAAGAGATTGAAGGCAAATCAAATTAAGGACTCACTAGAGATTAAATCAACAATGAATTGGGGAAGAGAATTCATTGTAGTTCATTATTCTACTCGAATTTGCTTTGATTTGGACTTGTTTCAACTTTTTTCCATCCATAGGTGAGTGGTTTACAACCTCTTACATATTGTATATAAAAATATATGTTTAAAAGTGTTTTGGATTAATTTTTCAAGTTAAAATGCTATTTTCAAATCTGATTCGATCTAAAAACGTGAATCAAAACATGTGTGAATGATTTTAAATGCTTTAAATCATGTATTTTAACAATATGGATTCATACATGCATTTTAGGTGTACATTAGAATGCTTGTATAATTGTATGATTTGATGTTATGGTATGTTTTCCATTATTGTGTTTTCATATTATGTTTGAATGGATGAAACACTTCTGTAGAGTGAAATAGAGGTTATTACTCTATGGGCGAGGGTCTCGAGCATAAGTGAAGGCTATACGAAGGAGTCTTTGATTGATTACACTCGAATGGAGAATCATAGTCATAATATACTTCGATGGATCGAATCTAGAGTGTTTTGATTTGATCGCTGCAAACAAAGGATGCTCACAGATCGAATAAGCCCGAAGAAGATGATTTGATGGCTAAAATCGAGCAATCGCAAAATACTTAGCTAAATTTAGCTAAGTGATGGATCGACATCGACCTATGTGGATTACTACCGATCCATTCCAATGTTGGGACATAGTATATGTTGGAGGTTGGATGCATGAAGAATTGATCGTAAGGCAAAAGAGAAGGAAATTAGCGAAGTGTATAGATCAACATCGATCCATGATGGGTCGATACTAATCTATTGAGAAGGTCAATTTTGGGCATTTCAAATCTAGGGAAGTAGAAATGAGCTGAATTTGAATGGTACTGATCCATAATGGATTAGTACAAATCCATGCTATAGTGGCATGTTGGTGTGGACTTCTATGCGGAGTTAGCTAAAGCATCTGGAGAATGTATGAGAAGTCAAGTACTGTATGATGATGACTTATGGAATGGAACAAAGGGTTTATGCTATTGGTTCACGTGCTAAGTGATCATTGATAATTGAAGGCATTGACGTACGCTTATAAATGAAGAGTAAGTGGGGATGCTTACTATGGATCGTACATTATGATGCCTACATCCGGGCCTTATGATGGTGGTCTAATTCCTAGCTATTTGAGTTGGCATGGATTTGATCAAAGATGTAACCATAACTTTAAGTAGTCTCTGACCTTACGATGGTGGTCATTTGAGTTATCATATATCCAGGTGCAATATGAGTATGAGAGATGCCAGATTGTTTTAATGGTTACTATAGTTATCTAGATGATGTAGGTATTATTGAGTCTAATACCCAAACACCATAGTTTGTACTTAGATGGAGTAGTACACCCATAGTGATGATAGTAGATTAGCACATCTTGTTTTTAAATGCTAATAGATGGATGCATGAGCATGTGAGGTATGACTTTCCATACCATATTACTCTTATTTACATCATATTAACTTTATATCTATTTTTGGAGATTATAGACCGTCATACCAAACTGTTGTTTGTTACGAGGTTATTTGCATTACTTCTTATATTATCGATTACTCTTATTTGCATATATTGAGAGACGAGTTAAGGATATCACATGGAGTTCTACGAAGGACGAGCAAGAGGCTTATGCTACTCATATATATGCTACTTTTATGGAGCTACTACTGCTTATTCTATTGTACAATACTATGGAGCTATTAACACTTTATTATATATATATATATAGTGATAGTTTTAGTATGTAGTTTGTGATGTATTAAAGATGTATAAACTCATATTGTAATACCCCATATTCTGATTATCGTAATATAGGGAATTAATTAAATAATTAATCAAATTAAGCTATGAGATAAAAATAAAGATAAATTATTTAAATTAGGATGAATTTAAGATGAAGATTATGCGGAATTACTAAGAATAGGCTAGGATGGGGTTTTAGCCCAAATTGCAAACCTCCTAACCCTCTCATACTTCATCATTCTTCACTTACTTAAAAAAAATCAACGCGAAAAGAAAATAGAGAGCGGTCATAACTTTAAGAGGAAGAAAAGAAAAATCAAGCAAAAGAAAAGGCTTTCTTCGCTTAAGAGAAGAGGAGACTTTTTAACTAAAATTAAACCTAACTTAAGTGGGTAATCCTTCCCTAAAACCTTCCAAACCTGTATGATTTAGGACTGTATGTATTTGGATGTTTTTAATGTTAATGAACAAGTTTAGGAAGATTAGAAAATATTTGTTCATATTTGAAAATTTAAAGATGATGATTTTTGATGTATTAAAGGAAAATTGTCAATCAAACGTTCTCTAAATCACTTGAAATTTTTTATATAATATGTAGAATAATGATATGGAGATGATTTTTTAATTTCATAATTTATAAAATTATTTGTAATTTATATGAATTTTCTAAGTTGTTAAAATGCCTAATTTTGAAAATTAATAATTTAAAATATAAAAAAAAAATTGGCATGAAAATTTTATATGAGGTAATATACGATGATTCAGATTTTTAGTGAATTTTGGGATTTTTTCTATGCATTTTCAAATTTATATGAATTATTTGGCAAAGGAAAGTGTTAATTGCAAAAGGGTAATTAGTTAATTAATTAAGAAGGTAATTAATAATTTCTTAAAAGAAACTACATAAAGCCCTTGTAATCCAATGATAATTAGACATATAACTAAGTTAGGTGAAAAGTAACTCTTTTTAATGGAAATAAAACGGTGTTCAAGTTAATTGTCGAATTGAAATATCGATTGGAGATAGCTAATATCAACTAGAGATATCAACTTGCGATAGCCTAATAGAGATATCAACTGAAGGTAGCAAATATTAACTTGCGATAATTGATATCACCTAGAGATTGCAACTTGCAATAGCTTACTATCAACTAGATATATCAATTGGAAATAGCTGATATCAAGTAGAGATATCAACTTGATAGCTTAATATCAACTATCAAGTGGAGATTGTTGATATAACCTAGAGATGTCAACTTATGATAGCCGATATCAACTAGAGATTAACTTGCGATAGCTGATATCAATTAGAGATAGCTAATGTCAACTAAAGATATCAACTTGCGATAAACTAAAGTCAACTAGAGATAGTTGATATTAACTAGAGATATCAACTTGCGATATTTGATATCAACTAGAGATACCAACTTGCAATAACTTAATATCAACTAGAGATATCAAGTGGAGATAGTTGATATCCAGTAGAGGTATCAACTTCCGATAGTTGATATCAACTAGAGAAATCAACTTGAGATAGCTTAATATAAACTAGAGATATCAACTGGAGATAGCTGATATCAACTAGAGATATCGACTTGTAATAGCTTAATATCAACTGGAGATAGCTGATATCAACAAGAGATATCAACTTGCGATGGCTGATATCATCTAGAGATATCAACTTGCAATAGCTTAATATCAACTAGAGATAGATAATGTCAACTAGAGATATCAACTTGCGATAGCTTAATATCAACTAGAAATAGCTAATGTCAACTAGGGATATCAACTTGCGATAGCTTAATGACAACTAGAGATATCAACTGGAGATTGCTGATATCAATGGAGATATCAACTTGCGATGGCTGATATCAGCTAGAGATATCAACTTGCAGCAGCTTAATATTAACTGGAGATAACTTAATATCAACTAGAGAGATCGGTTGGAGATAGCTAATGTCAACTAGATATATCAACTTGCAAGAGCTTAATGTCCACTAGAGATATCAATTAGAGAAGCTGACATCAACTAGATATATCAACTTGCGATAACCTAATGTCTAAACTTGAGATATCAACTTGCTATAGCTAAAATCAACTAGAGATATCAACTTTCGATGGCTAATGCCAATTAGATATATCAACTTGTTATAGCTTAATGTCAACTTGAGAGAGCTATAAACTTGATCAACTTGCTATAGTTTAATGTAACTTGAGATAGCTATAAAACTTATCAACTTGTTATAGCTCCTGAATGTAAACTAGATATAGCTACAAAACTCATCAAATTGCATTAGCCTTTAACCTATTATGGCAATGTACTAACAATCTACTATAGCTACCGATGCTAAGAAATTCTAAGTAAATAAATGAACATTCTGTAGCACTAGGGAACATATCTTCCCTAGTGATGGTTGAGAGTCTCATAGAGATGAAATTGTTATAGAGAAGAATAAGTTAAAAAGGAATAACTTCTTTAAAGAATGAAAATTGAGATTGAGCTTAAGTTAGCTCTGTGTTGATAAGTTGAATCATTAGAAATAATGAAAAAGTAGATATGAGGCCTTTGCAGCAATAATATGTCTAAACATGACACTATTTTTGGTAATTTCGATGGAAAGCCTTTGTGGCTATCAAATATCTAGATAGAACATTATATTTGATAACGCGACAGAAGACCGTTATGGCTACCAAATGTCTGAACATGAAATTATATTTGATGACGTTGATGGATAACTTTTGTGACTGATAAATGTCTGAACATGATATTATGTTTGGTACCGGGACGGGAGGCCTTTTTGGCTACCGAACGTCTAAACACGACAATATATTTGGTAACATTTATGGCAGGCCTTTGTGGCTACCAAAATATCAGATACGACATTAAATTTGGTAACGTTGTAGAAAGCCTTAGTGGCAAACCCTTGTCTATTCACGACAATATACATGAATGAGAGTATAATGCTTTTGTAGCATCCAGATGTCTATTCATGACAACATATGAGAGTATGAGGCCTTGGTGATAACTTAATTATTTGTTCATGATAAAGTTTGCAGGAGAGTAAGATAAAACACCCAAGTGACAACCTTAAGTGTCTAGTACTGTTATTTAGCAGGTAAGAGTGAGGCTTGAGTGATTTAAAATGAACCGGCTATAGAAACTAGTCGCAAATGTTGAGATTGATGACTTATGTTTGATCATTCGTGGATGTTATTTACATAGCATTATGTAATCGATGATTGATTGTAATAATTAAAGGAAAACTCATTCCATGCTTAAGCGGTGTGGTATCACTATATGATGTTTGTTTAGGGTAAAGTAATACTCATACCAGGTTTTGCGTCTGATCATGTTTTTATTATTTTCATAAACTCATTGGAATTCATTCGAGTAGGCTGAGTTTGTGGTATGATGTGTAGCTTTTGGAAAAGACGAATACATACTCTTAAGGCGAAGTAGGAGGCTTATTTTGCAAGTAAAAACTATTTTGAAATTCCGCTGTGTAGAACCAGAATTTATAAATGATTTCATGGGTGAATTAAGAACCAATTAGGGGAATTTCCTTTGAAATTTACCAAATTCTCCTACTGCTTACAGGGCCAGATCCAACACCACATTGGGATAATTGTGTATATAAATTAAGTTTCACTTGCACTATTGATTAGAAGAGCAAAGAGAAACGGGAAAACTAACAGTACTATGTCACACGCGAGCAGAAATAACTTAGTACTTTACATGTGTGCATTTATGAATAGATGTATAGAAAAGAAGTAGACCGAATGAATCTGTTTGTGGAATTATGAAAACCTTTTTTGTCCTTTTTTGATTTTTTTTGATTTTTTTTGCTAATCGAATTTGAACAGTTATGATTGTAAAATTTAAACAGTCTTATCTCTTTATATAAGCATCTTTTCGAATGCCATATACACACACCAACACCAGTTTATGAATCACTTTTCATTTTCTCTTCTTCTCTGTAAATAAATCTCCTTCGAATACACAAACATTGCTATCCTTTGGATTATGGTTTATTTGTATCCCGATAACCAATTTGCCATTGAACTTATTAGCAAACTCTATTCAAGTGGAGGTAAATATTATAATAAGGACAGCGATTACGTACCTGAAAGTTTGATTTGTTAGAACCTCAATTGTTGGATTTTAATGACAACGACTATACAATTATGTCAAAGAATCTCTAAGCTAATTTGCAGGTACATGGGCATCAAAAAGAGATAATCAAATACATTCAAAATGAAGATACATGGTACAAAAGAATAAAAGAATGTATATGGAGATACAAGAAGAGATATATACGATAGAGACAAGACAAAGGTGACAAACAAAGTATTATTAGTCATAGAGTGTCGTGTCTAGAGTTTACAAATGTTAAAATCTTCTCCAAATGGTATACACACATATACATTCATATTTTAAATGAAAAATCAAGTTTTCAAAAATTGCATGGAGCGGGACTCAAACCTGGGTCACTAGTTCAGAAGGCAAGTACTCTAGCCATTTGAGCTATGGTAATTTTTAGTTATAGGTCAAATTCAGACGTCTGAATTGACCATTTCAGACGTCTGAATCTGGGCAAAAATAGCCTATTTCTTTTCTGGTTTGCACGTTTCAAATTTCAAAAGTCTGATCAGACGCTGAACTTATTCAACTGCTATATTTTTGAAAAGACATTTCATTTTCATGAAGAGCTACAACCTTTTAATAAGAGATACATCCATACTCTTTCATGATAACTTTTCACGAATGATTACAACTCTTTATACTCTATATAAACATATTAGAATCATTTGTTTAATTCACCGAATTGATCAAAAGCTTTCTATTTCTATACTACACTGATTCTAACATTTTGAGCATTCAAATTTCTACATAATCATTCATTTACTTCCATATTCTTCACATACACACATATATATCAAAAAGAGAAGATTATAGGAAGATTGTACTATCAAGAGACAAATTCTTGTTATTGAGAACACACTGTGCAATATACTTTTTGTATAAGTTGAAGTCATGTTCTGTCGTTCAGGCAAGTGAAGTTCTCTTCGGCTGTTGAGGCGAAATCTTCTTCTGCTGCTCAGGTCCCTTGTTCGGCTGTTCAAGTGTTGTTGTAAACTTGTTCCTCCGGGTTAAGTGAGGATTGTTGTTAGTGAAATTCCAGAAGGAGTCTGGGACTAGACGTAGAACGGGAAGTTCGAACCAGTATAAAAATTCCTGGTGTGCTTGTTTTATTTTTACTTATTTACATTGCTATAGTATTTTTAGTTTATTTCCGCACTAGTAAAGTATAATTCCATATAGCACGATCCGCACAGTAACTTTCATTTCGTATTAGAGCACGGTACCTGGTTTTCTAGAGATCGTAGCAACATCCTAAAATAAATGGCTACAGAGAAATCTAGTCAAGGCAATAAGAAGAGGAAGAGCAATAAAGAAAAATCAAAGGAGAAAACAAACAAATGCTTCATGGCAAAAGATAATGAGGTTAGTGATCTAACTTTTGATGATATGGTAGAAATAAATTCAGAACTTCTAGACACTTTAAAAAGTCTCAAAAGAAAATATAAGGAAGCTCTGGAAAATCAGAAGAAAGCAGAATTCGAAAGGAATATGCTTAAAGATGAGAAGAGAATATTAGAAGAAGAACTTGAAAAAATTCAAGATTCAGACAATTCTCAACTCGCTTTATTAAGTCAAGAAATAGAAGCTCAAAAAGAAAAGAATAATGCACTGGCTTCTGAAAATCATGAGTTAAAAACAAAAATTAAAATTGTTGAGTTAAATAACACTAGTCTCAAAACTAAGCTTGATGACATTACTAAAAATATTTTCAATTTTAATAAAGGGAGAGAAAATATATCCAGGATTATTGAAAATTCTCAATCTGCTTCAAATAAGAAGGGATTAGGTTATGTTAAGAATTCAAGAGCTCACAATGATAAAAAGCGGTTTAGGCTATAAACAAGCTAAAAGTAAAAATAGTACTAGATATGCATTCATGTATACTAACTTTAGTGCTAGTACTAGTAATCAAGATAGTTTTAAAACCAGTTATAGTCATAATAGTACTTTGTTTAGAAATGATAGAAATTATTCTTCAAGTACTAAGCTAATGACTAATAGTATTAAGATATGGATTCCAGCTAATATGATTGATCATGATAAACAACTTTATATTAGCAACTATTATAAGAATGTAATTTGTAATGAAAATTATATTTATAAAGGTTCAACCACACCCAAATAGGTATGGTTTCCAAAGACCTAACCCCCCGGATCCTAACATAGCAAGTGGGTACCGAAAATTATTATTATTTTTTGCAGGTACTCAAAGAAACAAAAGGAAAAGGATATATTTTGGAATTTTAAAGAATGTACCATACATTTAATAGAATTACGTGCTTATAATAAAATATGGACTTCAGTAAATATGGTAAAATTTATTTTATTTTTCCTTCATAATTAATAATGAGTTTATCTCGTTATACACAAGATATTTTATATAATTTTATATATTCCCTCATTCTTTTTTACAATGACAAAGGGGGAGAAATTCATATGCATATTAATAGAGGGAGATATTATACTTAGGGGGAGATGTTATACTTAGAGGGAGCTTTAAACATATTAATATTATTTTATATAGAATGAATATTTTTTAAAAATTGTATAGTTGTCATCATCAAAAAGGGGGAGAATGTTAGAACCTCAATTATTGGATTTTAATGACAACAACTATACAATTATGTCAAAGAATCTCTAAGCTAATTTGCAGGTACATGGGCATCAAAAAGAGATAATCAAATACATTCAAAATGAAGATACACAGTACAAAAGAATAAAATAATGTATATGGAGATACAAGAAGAGATATATATGATAGAGACAAGACAAAGGTGACAAACAAAGTATTATTAGTCATAGAGTGTCGTGTCTAGAGTTTACAAATGTTAAAATCTTCTCCAAATGGTATACACACATATAAATTCATATTTTAAATGAAAAATAAAGTTTTCAAAAATTGCACGGAGCAGGACTCGAACCCAGGTCACTAGTTCAAAAGGCAAGTGCTTTAACCATTTGAGCTATGGTAATTTTTTGTTACAGATCAAATTCAGACGTCTGAATTGACCATATCAGCCGTCTAAATCTGGGTAAAAATAGCTTATTTCTTTTCTGGTTTGCACGTTTCAATTTTCAGAAGTCTGAAATTTATTTTCAGACGGCTGAACTTCTTCAATTGCTATATTTTTGAAAAGACATTTCATTTTCATGAAGAGCTACAACCTTTTACTAAGAGATACATCCATACTCTTTCATGATAACTTTTCACGAATGATTACAACTCTTTATACTCTATATAAACATATTAGAATCATTTGTTTAATTCACCAAATTGATCAAAAGCTTTCTATTTCTATACTACACTGATTCTAACATTTTGAGCATTCAATTTTCTACATAATCATTCATTTACTTTCATATTCTTCACATACACACATATATATCAAAAGGAGAAGATTATAGGAAGATTGTATTATCAAGAGACAAATTCGTGTTATTGAGAACACACTGTGTCATATACTTTCTATATAAGTTGAAGTCCTGTTCTGTCGTTCAGGCAAGTGAAGTCCTCTTCGGCTGTTGAGGCGAAATCTTGTTCTGCTGCTCAGGTCCCTTGTTCGGCTGTTCAAGTGTTGTTGTAAACCTGTTCCTCTAGGTTAAGTGAGGATTGTTGTTAGTGAAATTCCAGAAGGAGTCTGGGACTGGACGTAGAACGGGAAGTTCGAACCAGTATAAAAATTCCTGGTGTGCTTGTTTTATTTTTACTTATTTACATTGCTATAGTATTTTTAGTTTATTTCCGCACTAGTAAAGTATAATTCCATATAGCACTATCCGCACAGTAACTTTCATTTGGTATCAGAGCACGGTAATTTTCATGATTAAATTTTGGATTCACTCAGCACAATACTTAACAAATTGTTTATGTTGAAAACTATTCAATGTTACTACTAAAACACTAACGATGCTTTGACATTATCTTTTGAGGATGTGTCTTTAACTTCAACCTTTGTTCTCAGTTTGTTTAAATTTAAAATCCCTTATACTCAGCCATCAGGGTTAAAAAAGGGAGATTTATAAAACACTCTTTTTAAATTTCAAAATACATAGTCGTCCCCTTACAAAAACATGCTATAAAAATGTCTTATTTTTAAGTTTTAAGGTATTTGCGGAGAACTTTGTAACTTTGCAAATATTTACATAGAAATCTGCAAAAGAGAAACTTTTCAAGCAAATATTTGAAGAATCTGCACTGTAAATATTTGTAGATTTTTTTGTAGATATTTGTAATTTTTTATTCAAACAATTGTTCTAATAATAGAAACATACGATTATTATTGTGACGAACTGGATTTTTCGCGCTCGAAAATCGACATCCATGCTTCAAATCGTATTCGAATACCATAGATTCGACCGTTCAAATCCGATTCACCAGAGCTTATAACAACATTAAGTAAATAACACAGCGGAATAAAAGAATAATACATTGATATACAGCACGGCTACAATATCTGATACAACAGATGATCCAATAGATATCAATATACATCAGAGATATGATACAAGAAATAGCAGCGGAACAATATAACTCTAAGGTAGTCTTCAAAGGAGAACTCCAGCAGCAGCAGCTCGTTTCAACATCACAATACGCAAAGACAAGCAAGTCTCGTCCACATCCAAAGACTGAACTAGCTATCTGAAAAACCCAACTCTGAACTGCTCGTGTAGAAAATTTTGAGCACCCAGAGTTTAGGAAAGAAACAATAAACTCTGGATCAGTCATGGGACTGGTGTGAGCAAAAAAAACAGTTTATCTTTTAAAACAATCAACAAAAGATTTTAAAATCAATTCGCAATGCTTTTGGAAATGAAACTACCATAAGACCTCCCGCCACACACACAATGCAGACGCAGAATTGGAGGAGATTTCTTCTTATGATAGTTAAACATGCTTGATACGCAATTTCCTTGATATTATAACTATAAGTGCAAAGTGCAGAAAAACATTTCGAAAGTAGAATATAAATCTTAGCCAGCATAGGTACCATTATATTATGCTTACTATAGCTACCATATTAGATGGCAGGTTCTACAACCAATACTGTACAAGGCTCGTATTGTTTCTTTGGATTTCCAACAAATGGTCAGGCCAAGGAACTTCCCATTGCCACATGAGAACGCCTCTAGAAGGACGTCCTCGAGAACCTAACCGGATCTCTGCCAACACAAGGCCAGGTTACCCCTAACTGGGTAACTACTGACACGAGTATGCCATCCCCCGGTCCTTTGGGACCTTTATCCGAGCGCTCGTCACCAACATCACACAATCATAAATAAAGTTTTTAAACATGAGTAAGTATCTGGGCTCCATACCATGATACCACCCTTTTCCAGAAGGAAATGCACATACCCTAAAGGGAGCTACCCCTCATAACCTTGCTGCATCTTTCCTGTTTTGACCATTCCGGGGTGTGAGGCTCGACGAAGTCTCGTCCACAAAGCCACGCTTTATACAAAAGCTGTGCTTTGGGTCAACAAATGATCATAGAAATGATCACAAAGATAAGTGATCAAACAAATGATCATATCACAAATGATCAAACAATGATCATTTCACAGCAACACTCAGCATGTCACATTACCAAATTGGGAATATATTGCTAATGACCTTCAACTACATAACCTCTGAGCTCGTACGTCTCAGAGAAGGGTGTTAAGCTAAGAGAATAAATTCTCCGCCACCAACAGAAATATATTTGAAAGAAATCAGCTTTATATCTCAATTTGTAATGTCAGACATATTATCCATACAAGTCTGTTCCGGGCTCGAAAAGAACCGAAGGCACTTACAAAGAAGTCCTTGCAATCCGGATATTCACTAATCACGTTCGGACTTCCCATCACATATGGAATCTCTATACCGGGGACCAGTCGATGCAAAGACATTCGACGAGTTGTCCTTTCGCTTTCAAAAATATCCGGTCTTCAACACCGGTCTTCAAATGCTATCCATAACGACATATCACATATTCGCAATGGGATATATGACACAAAGGTCCTCTCCCGGCTAAACCGAACAGTGAGCGCAGTATTTCAAAAATATATGGATATTGGGATTTCAATTAAGTCACAACTTAAAACCCAAAAACTTTCCTTTTCAAATGGTTTAAACCAATTACCATTTCAAATCTTTATATTACAAAAAGATTTATTTCACAAAGACCAATTTATAGACTTTAAACAATTTCCATTCCAATTGGATTAACTCATTAAATCTTTAAATCAAAGATTTTGACTCATAGCTTTCAAAATTCGATTAACTTGTTGAATCTTTAAATCAAAGATTCAACTTATAGCTTTCAAAAATCATTTCCAAAGATTCATTCATAGCCTTTCAAATACAATTTCAATTCAATTTCAAACGTGAAACCTTTTCAACATAATGTGGAGATCCTTTCTTTAAAATGAAAGCTATTATTATTTGAAAACAAGTAGTTTTCGTTTCAAAGAAATTCAATCTCATTTATACAAGTTAAAATCTTTGGGTTAATTCAAATTCCCAAAAAACAACACCTTAAAATGGTTTAAAACCCATATAAACCGGTATACCATTTAATATCATAAATACTGAATATAGAATTCAATTTCAAATATTGAATTCAAATTTTTAAATCAAAATATTTAAATTTCAAAACTCGATCAAGTTATTCAAAATAAATTTCATCTTTGAAATCCCATTTCAAAAGCTTTTCACTTTTTACCCAATCTATTTCAAACCATTTGAATTTAAAAATTCAAATTCAAAACTATTTTCAAAAATCTGTGACTTAATCGATTTCCTCGTGAAATCCATATTTGTGTGTATATGGTGTGGTCTAGGGGTTCAACACAATAGTGCAACAACATTAATCATCACAGATTCAATCAATATCGATAAGCGGTAAAATCAATAACGCTTATCTTCATTCACAGATTCATAGATAAAATAAATTTATCAATTACAAAAATTCATCGTTACGATTCGATGTGGGTTTCGGACAACTAATTGGAATCCGACTCCCTGTCGCATCAAATTTCAAAATGTCGTTTTACAAGCAAAGGGGTTTTCACATATATACAGAAACAATCACAGTTCACAGTATAGCATCAAGCAAATCCACATCACATAGTATCATAATCACAAACAGAAATATCAATCCAGTATACAACACTTAATGATAGTCAATCATCTTCAATTTAAAGTGAAGGTAAAAAGAATTAACCACATCACTATTTTTATTTATTTATTTAAATCAATGATTAATTATTTTTGATGATTGAATCTATTAAATTTATAATTAAGGATTCCTTAATTAATTATCTAAATTGACTACTAATTATAAATTAATTATCTTAAATTGATCTAATTAACAATTCTTAAGAATAAACTAAATGCTTAATTGTTAATTAACCAAACCTTTTAATTTCAAATTGACAAATCTTTAGTTACTTAGTTAATTACAACTATAAATTTATTATCCATTCTTAATTATCCTTTTTTTTGAAACTATTAATAATATTTATTTGTCTTAAATTAACATTTTAGAATCTTCTTTAACTTTGAAATTAAATTATTACCAACTATAAAACTTTAATTTTTAATTAAAGTTAAAACCTATCTTATTTTAACTACTTAATTAAAACATCAATTAAGATTTTAAAACTTTGTTACGTATTTACTTGAGTAATTCGAAAGTTTGATTTTAATGATTTTCTTAAACATCTTTACTTCATTCAAATTATTTAAACCAACCTTGAGTAAAGCCAAAACTAACAGGCTCGAACAACAAAAATCGGCCCAAAGCCCATTTAAAAAAAAAACACACCAACTCTCCACTCCTTTCTTCCCCTACCTATAACCACCCACATAACAGAAATGCACCAATGATCCCTGACACGTGCACATGCACACCCCCGTTCGCCACCTCCGTTCGCCACCAACACCTCAAGCAAGTCGAAGGTCATCCCCAGCTCCGATTCGTACATCCCAAAACCCAAAGTCATTGCTACAATGAAATCGAGCCCCTGATGCGAAACCGGAGCAAAAGCCAACATCACAAAATCGCGCGCTCCTCCTCCTCTGACCACCTGAACATCACCACCCTCCGGCCTCGTCCCTGACACACTCTCGCCTAGCTCCTCCTGAAATTTCGTGCAGCTCGATGCACGAGAGGAGGCGCGAGGATCTCATATTCACGCACCATAAAAACTAGGGTTTCAAAATAAAAATGATCGCCGTAGTCACCACCGTGGATGATACCATCTTCGGCCATTTTTCCTACGACCGCCGTAGGCTCCTCCTCCTTCCCGCGTAACCCGACCAACCCCGGTTCCACCAATCGCCTGAATTCGACGAAAAACCAAAATTTGATCATCTCGAAACTGCTCTTTGCACACTCACTTAAAAATTTTCATTCGAGGCTTAAAAATCCTATTTTCTTATAAGGATTCGAGATATAATATTTAGTTAACAATCCATGATACTCAAATTTATCACATACTCAACTTGGCTCTGCAAAACCAAATTTCCAGAGGCAAAAACATTTCCAACACACTCCAAAACAGTTTTATACCATGTTTTAAGTTTAAACAAACTTGAGTTGTTCGAGATTCTAAACTTGATGATGCTTGGATGATGACGTATTTAAATTTCTCTGGTTTATTCTACTCTGTAATCAGACTAGGAAGAACAAACTAGTCACTACACAGAACAAGCATAATTACATGTAAAATTTCTTACTTACATCTACACAGTATAACACAAAATAATTTATGTAACAAGTACACAGGATTAAGTTTAGAAATGTTATGTTTACTCATAGGCATTAACAGACAAAAAGGAAATTTCTGGGTAGAAATATTTGCTCACCTGGATGTTTTTGGAAGAAGAACAGAGAACAATTTTGTGTTAAAGCAGGCTTGAATCCTTTGCTTGCCGAAACCATTTTGACTTCTGGTTGAATTTATTTGAGTTGTTGTTGAAATTTGTTTAAGTTTAAGATGATGTTTTATTTCACTTTTTTTTTTGTTTCTCAGTTTTGAAATGAACGAATTTGAAATGGGAGATTGATGTATATAAATGAGTTACAGGTGATGTATGGTTTGAACAATACAAAGCATGGCTGAAGATGCTTGCACAGGTGATATAAAATTAGTACAAAAGGATAATATATTGTCTAGTACAAAGCATGGCTGAAGTATGTACAATAGGCAGAGACATTCGTTTATGTTTTCACCACTGGTCTTGCACTGTTGGTCTCGGCTGGGATGATAGGGGTAGGTACTTTTGCTTCTTATTTTATTTACATACTTATTTTTAGTTATGTTATTTTATTTTGTCTTCATACTTATATACAAAACTTTGTTTTGTCATTGCTTTGTATTTCTTCATTTTACAAGTATACATACTTGTACATATAAAATGCTGTCTTCTTTTGTTCAACTTGACTATGTTTTCTTAGTCTTCATATATATTTATTGTTTTTATTAAGTACAATTTTGTCTGTGTTTTATTTTTCTTTGTATATTTTTGTTTGTTTCATTACTTGGTATTATTTTGTATTGATTTACTAAGATATATATTAACTTTATATCGAATAAAACAATAAAATTTATTTATTTCGCAATATAGAGGAATTTCTAGAGTTCTAATTTGTTGTTTAGATTTTAGCAATTATTTGTTTCTTTATATATATATATATATATATATATATATATATATTTCCAAAATTTTATCTTTTAATTATTTATTTATTTTTAAAACCATTTATTTAAAATTTTATTTCAAATCCAATATATACATATATATTCACATATATACAATTTGTCAAATCCATATGACTTTATATATTTTCTAGTCGAATCGGGGAAACTCGCTTCCATTTAATCAATTTATTTTACAATTTTATTCAAAAATTCATTTAATTATCAATTTAAATTAAATTAAAATCTAGGGTCGTTATAATTATTCAACAAAAAATAAATTCTTTTGTAACGACCCAGAATTTCTGTCAATTGAAATTAGTAAATTTTATTGATTTTAAATATTAACAAGCAAAATTTGTAAGTCGAATAATTTTTTTCCGAATATCTTGATTTAATTGGATAATTAAATCGATAATTTAATATTTGAAATTACAGAAATAATTGGAAATTGGGTTTAATGTGATTAAAATTGATTTGTAAAGTTGTATTAAATCATATTGGAGTTAGAAAGATGTTATAGAACTTTCAAAATTGAATTAAAAGTTAATTTGTGGAAATTGAATATTTTAATATTTTATTGACGAGTAAAAATAGTCATTTTTCAAACAGTCTCGGATTTCGACAAAACCAGTTTCATCGGATCCATAATGTTATATTATTGTAACGTTTCAAATTTCGTATCAATCGGATTTACGGTTTGTCCGGGGCAAGCTAAAACGCGTAGAAAATGGTTTAAGTGAATTTTTGAATTTAAATAGTCAATTTGAAAACCTATCTTTCAAATTTAATCGAATTGGCCCCCGATATATATTCTATTGCGTTTGGAATAGGGGTAAAACATTATAAACGCCAGGTGGCACGCTTCGTTTGGAGTCTGGAAAAATTTCGGGTGAATAGTGTCGCGAGAATTTTCTATAAAAGGACCTCTATTTTTCCATTTGCAAACAAAAACCCTAGGGTTTCATCTCAATGCTTCAGCCACCGTTTATTCGTTCAATGGCCGAAACTTTGCCTTCTTCCCCTCGATTTCTCTTCTAATCCGTAAACTATTATCAAAAACCCTCAACTGCAATATCGTAGAGCATCTCAAGCTCTACGAATCCAACGGTTATGATCAAGAATAGCATGGTGGATCGACCAGAAATTACTCGCGTTCGTCGGTCGTTCTTTCGCATTTTCCAAGGGCTTGGGGCAACCGAGATTCACTCTATTTTGGCCGAGGGTGGAGTTCACAGCACTTTTCGACGTAGTAGCCTTCGATCGATCTATCGTTGAGCGAGGTGGAGGCGATTTGAAGCCCTAGTCGGCCGTTGTTGCGTTCGTATGCGTTTTTTTTTGACCTGGAGATGGAAGAAGGGTTAACGCGTGCGTCCCTGATGTGGTTACAGGGAATGGACGGCCTGGATTGATTAAGGTTTAAAAATAAAAATAAATTGTGAAATAAATTATATATAAATTCGTATTAACTTTATAATGGCATAACTTTTTCATACGAGGTCCGTTTCACACGAAATGAATTACGCCGGATTCGTATTGACGAATACTACGCGATGAAGCTGAATTGGAGTCGATTGGAGCTACTGAAAATTTTGGATAAAATTAAATGCGCGTTTAATTTTATTCGAAATAAAACACTGAAAGTGTTATTGAAGCAAGGTAAGAACTTCTCACTCAATCTAATCTATTTCGATTTAAATTTTAAATAGTTAAACTTAAATTGCTTGATTGTATGCTTGGATGATAATAATTTATTATCTATTGTATTGAAATAGACCCTATACGCCGTTTTAAGCGGATGTTATTTATTAAACACATATACCGCGATATTCCATCTTGAAGTGGAATTGGTATTATATATGTACTTGGAGTTGATTTTCCCGCATTATATAGCGGATGAGACCCTATTGCGCCGCATAATAGCGGATAATATTTTATATAAACCCATGTACCGCGATATTCCGTCTTGAAACGGAATTGGTATTGTGCTAACATCTGTGTATGCAGGGAAACAGGTTGGACGGATCCAACTGGATTCCTCAACAGTATTGATTTATTTACAGATATTTGCGATATATTCTATTATCATATTGATATATGATGTTTGGATGTCGTGGTTGATGTATTGGTGCTGTTGCAGCATTGGACCTATTTTTGGAGTTTTAAAAATGTTAAAGTGGTGATTTTCAAATTTAAAAGGATTTTTAAAGTGATTTTTGAAAGTATACGTTTTATTGAATTTTGGAATTGATTCATTTTAAATAAATAAACGTTATAATTTTTATGTTATAAAAATTATGATTTTTGTGAAATTAACCGAAATATGATTATTGAAATAAGTAGTTGATTAATTTGTAAAATGGTTTAAATTGGGATTTTTGAATTATTATAAACGGTTTATATAAAAGATTTATAAAATTAATATTTATAAATCAAAATATTGGAATTATAAAACGAGTTTTATAAGTGTTAAAATGAAGTCTAAATGGATTTCATAGGTAAATGAAATTTATAGATTTATAAATTGTGAAGTTATAAAATGAATGAATTTGTAAATTGAGAATTATAAGTAATTCGCTTATAATTTGGATTTTGGTGTGTAAATGGGATATGGATAGAATTTGTTAATAAAGAGATTTTATAAGTTGAAGTTTTTATAAAATATATAAATGTGAATTTACAAACGTTTTTGTATAAATCCGAAACCAATTGAATTTGATAAGTTAATTTTTATAGCTTATTAAGGAGATATATTCACGATTTTGGACAGTGGATAATCCTTTAAAATAAAATATGTAGAAACGTTGAATTTGGTAAACGATTTATATTCACGATTTTGGATAGTGAATAATATATTAAAGAAATTTTTGGGGAAGTGATATTTTAAATAGAATTAAAACGATTTAAATTTGTTTTACAATGTGTTAAGGATCGAAACCATAGATCTCAACATTCATTGTTGAGATAGACGTTTTCGAGAAATAAGGAAAAGATGGACTATAACACTGTTGTTATAGTAAATGATTTTCGAAGGAAATGTTTTTGTATAGTATTGGGATTTACATATCTATCTAAATTTTGAATCCCTATACTAGTGATTTTGGGTTGTCGTAACAATGTTTTACGCAACATTCGTTTTGACTCAAATGAATGTGTTTAAGAGAATGTTTTCCTTAAAGAATAAAATATATACTTAATTGTTATTTAAGTATATTGAATATTTTCTAAATGTTGAAAATAAATAGATTTGTGAATTACTTATTATTAAATAAGTGTAGAAATGTTTTCCCAATATGAAGTGAAATGTTTTGATATTTTATCTTTAAAGATAAACTGAAAGTGAATATTTGAAATCGATTTGAGAATCGTTTATTAATAGGTATTTTGGAAATGTGAATTCACCATGGAATCTATAAAGGAAAGGGAAAATTGTTTTTAAAAATAAACATTGATTTATTTTTGAAGCGTGGAAATAAATTTACGGATTTGAAACGTAAATTTAAAGTAAATCGGTAAGGATTTATTTGGTTGGTTTAAATGAACCATTTTGAAGTGAAAATGAGTAAATATTTGGAAATGTTTCCACGTAAGGAAAATGATTTGAAAATTTGTTTTCAAAAGTTGTAAAGGCGAAAAGTGATTTGAAATTTGTTTTGAAATGGTTGAAGTGTGGGAAAACATATCTTGTAAGGATATTTTTGGAAAATAAATAATTTGGGAAAATTATTTGAAATCTGGTGATGTTGTGCATATCTGTTGATAGTTAAATAACCGGCTATCAATATTTACCTTTAAATGGGTATTTGTTGTGATCGCTTGAATTTGAATGCTACACTTATTTTAAAAATAAGCGCTAGTTATTCGGTTTAGCCGGGAGAGGGCCTTTGGGTAATGAATCCCATTCTGAATAGTGATATGTCGTAATGGATAGCATTTGAAGACTGGTGTTAAAGACCGAGTATTTTCGAAAACGGAAGGATTACCGTCGAATGTCTCTGCATCGGCTGATCTCCGATATAGAGATTTTATCACCCTTTGTGATGGGAAGTCCGGTCGTGATTAGTGAATATCCGGATTTCAAGGGCTTCTTTGGAAGTGCCTTTGGTTCCGTTTGATCCCGGAACGGACTTGTATGGATCTGTGTCTGACGTTACAATTTGAGATGTAAAGCTGGTTTCTTTCAAATATATTTCTGTTGGTGGTGGAGAATTTATTCTCTTAGCTTAACACCCTTCCTTGAGACGTATGAGCTCAGAGGTTATGTAGTTAATGGTCACTAGTGATACATTCCCAATTTGGTAATGTGGCATACGAAGTGCTGCTGAGCATTTGTTGATCAAAGCATAGCTTTTGCGAAAAGCGTAGCTTTGTGGACGAGACTTCGTCGGACCTCACACCCCGAAAATGGTCAAAACAAGAAAGATGCAGCAAGGTTTTAGGGAGTAGTGCCCCTTAGGGTATGTCATTTCCTTCTGGATATAAGTGGTATCATGGTATGGAGCCCAGATACTTAACTTTGGTGGATGTCGCAAATATATATATATATATGACTTTGTGATTGATGTTGGTTGAGGGTCCTCGAATAAAGGTTGTTTACAACCGGGGGATGGCATACTTGTGTCAGTTGTTACCTACTTTTGCAGAGGTAAGTCGGCCTTGTGTTGGCAGAGATCCGGTTAGGTTCTCGGGGCATCTCTCCAGAGGCGTTTCCATGTGACAATGAGAAGTTCCTTGGCCTGACCATTTGTTGGAAATCCAAACTCCAATACGCACCTTGTACGGTTTTAGTTATAGAACCTGTCATTTACTTATGGTGGTCACCACTGTTTGGATGGTAGCTATAGTAGGCATAGTTCGGAATGTCTATATTGGCTAAGATTTACATGATACTTTCGAAATGTTTTCCTATACTTTGCACTTATAATAATAATATCAAAGAAAATTTCTCGTATCAAGCATGTTTGACTATCATAAGGAGAAATCTCCTCCGATTCTGCGTTTGCATTGTGTGTGTGCACGGGAGGCCTTATGGTAGTCTCATTTTCTAAAAAGCATTGCGAATCTAATTTAAAATATTTCTTTGTTTGTTTTTAAAGATAAACTGTTTTAAGTTCTCACACCAGTCCCATGAATGACCTGGAGTTTATTTTTCCCTTCCTAAACTCTGCGTGCCCACCAATTTCCACACGGGCAGTCTAGAGTCAGGTTATCAGGTCGTTCTGGAATTCAGGAGTTGTTGTAGAGATCTGGAGGCAAGCTGGATGGCATGGCGTATCAATTAGTATATAGTATTTCTTTTCCGCTGTTTGTTGTTGTAAACTCTGATGATGTAATGTAATGTGATGTAATGTAATAACTGATATAGTTTTTTGTTTTAAAAGATATTCATTTATCTATTATATGTTGTTCCGCTGCGATTGTGAGATTCTGATATTATTTCTGTTGCTTTTTCTCTCTTCTTCTATCTTCTACTTCTTCTTTAACCCTAACGGTGCGGTTTTTCGGCCTTCGATTGCTCGGCAGTTGATACAGTGTACGTATTAATGTCGACTTTCATGAGTCGAAAATCTGTATCCTCACATCTTTACTGGAATTAAAAATAAAAGTGTAATTTAAAACATATTTTAAAAAAAGAGTTTTTCACATGTCAATTCTGGAAATAAGAAACGGATGAAAACATCATGGCAAATTGGAGTTGCGAAGCAAAGTAAGCAAGTGAAGGGGAAATGTCACAATGATTTAAAAATAAACATCCTTGAAACTAATGTTAAATTGTAAGACTTCTTAGTTCTTAAGACTTATTTAACTCAATAGTAAGCCATCCTATCAAAATCTTCAAATAGAACTGTTAATGAACAATACAATTCTCATAGAGAAATTGAGCCTTCGATTCTTCAATTTTATTTTTATTTTATAAAAGAAAGAAGAAAATGAAAAATTCAATAAAGTCCATTAGATCAACGTACATCCTTTTTGTTAATGTACTAACAACCAATAATTAAGTTAGGTACAAAGAAAATGATATAATCTAAGATGCTATTGACATGCTATGCTCACATTGCATCTACCCATAAAATAAACGGTCATCCTAAGCGCCACATTGGTTTATAAATCAATGGCCCACTCAATCATTTTCGGTATGACGAAAATCATCAACGTCCGCTTTCTGTAAAAGCCCAGCCCAATAGCCTCACCAAACACTTTACCTAACCTTCTCTCATCATCCAATGCACAATCCGCACACCAAACAGCACTTTGCTCCAATCAAACTCACTCTTCTTGTACTAAAAAACTCATGTATTTGTAATAAAATTTCTGATTTTATTCTAATCGGATCACCAAATCGAGCCCACCAAAAGTCAAAAATAAATGCAAGTTCACCCACCACGAAGGAGATAATCAACACTTGTATTTTTTTACCCTATCTATAAATTCTCGTCTTTTTCTTCCTGAATTACTCACAAATATTATTTCAGTCGCTCATTTATTTATTTTTTTCAAAAAAAATCTATCATCAATTCAGTTGATTTGCGATGGAGCTGAAACTTTTGCGAGCAGGTACTCCCACTGCTCCTATCCAGACATCGCGTCTCTTATCGGGGCCGAAACTGGCTTCTTCCTTCTCTATCCCGACCCGGAAAGGAAGAGTTGGGATTGGATGCAAGCTCCATTCAATCCAAAACACGATTTCTTCGCCTAGGTATTGAAAGTTTTGATTTTTGACGATACCCAGTTAGGAATTATCCGAATTTCGATTGATGATAGGGTTAGATGTTATATTGAGTTACTGTTCGTCTTTTGTTTACTTGGGCATTATTCATGAGCTTAAGATAAGTTCGTGAAAACTGTGTTAGGGCATCTCCAACAGCATCATCCTTTGATATACAAGGCCCTTAATATTCAGGTTGAACGTGGGAAAAAAGTCCAGCTGACAAAGTTGGACGCCCACGCAAAATTCTCAAGCGTGTTCCAATTCAGTTTTGGATTACCCTGAATATTAGAGAGTTATCGTTCTGATGGAATTGTAAGCTGAATATTCAGCCTGAATTTCAAACTGGAGATGTTCTTGCTATTTCTTCGTTCCAAATTTAGTTTCGCATTCCTTTGTACCCCTATCTACGCACTCCGAAAAGAAATCTCAACTTTTGATTCCGAAAAATTTAACTTTCACCTATGCTATCAAACTACTCAAATATCACGTTTATTTAACATGAGATCTAATATTTAGTACATAGATCACATGTTGTAAACATAATGCAGAATAATTAATATAAATGGAAAAGGTTCTGCAAGTAAGAAATAATATGAATATTATAAATGATACACACCCTACAGGTGAAAGTAATAATAATTAGTACAAACAACACATGCTTCATGCGTGGGAAATGATGTTATAATTTGAATTTTGAAAGCTTGAATGTCAACTGCTTGCACAGTAACATCAGTTCAATATACGTGGAAAGAAGTCCATAGGAAAGTTCAATATACTTGCATGGGGCGGTTCAACACATATTGAATATTGTTGTAGCAATCGTTTTTCTTTTCTTTTTTGATACTGAAACCAACATCAATAGCAAAAAGTGTATACATGGCAGAGTTGAAAATGTTGTTAAAGATATTTTTGTGTATTTCAAAATGCTAATCGATTATCAATATTAACAACTATTCGACTTAGCTTCATATTTGTCATTGTTAATCTATTGTTAAAGCAAAAACTAGGGTGGAACCCAGTGCATGAGGCTCCCGCGTGATAGCAGGCTTTGGGGAGGTCGATTGTACGCAGTCTTTCCCTCACTTTGCGAAGAGGCTGATTCCGGACTTGAACCCTTGACGTCCAGATCACCAGTCGTGTGACCTTACCGTTGCGCCAAGGCTCCACCTCTTAAAGCAAAAACTAGATTAACTAAAAATTGTTTACGAATGAAATTGACACGTGTCAGTATTTTCTATTAAGCTGTGATTACTTTAGGACGTGCGAGCTACATACGTATTTAAAAATTATTAAAAAATATACATATCTAATCGAAATAATCAAAATTTTGTATTGATTATTTTTTATTTGATAATTGGTAAATAATATATGGGTAAGTTTGATTTTAAAAATTGTCTTCTTGAACTAAAAAATGTAAATATAATATCTTCATTATTAGTTATAATAATATATTTTAAGTAATAGTTAAGTTCAAGAAAAAGATTAAATATTATAACAAAATGTTATTTTAAAAATGTTTTTATTTATGGTTAGATGCAATTTTTTTTCTCAAATCTAAAAAACATAAAGATTAAGTTTATCATGATCGGGATTTGAACTATGACGTTAATAATATCTTGAGTTTTTGGAATAAAACTAGAGATTAAATATTGTCATGATCGGGATCCGAACATGTGACCTTATTAACATATAATAAGAGCATTTTGAAAAGTTCGTGAGTGGACCAAAAAACTATGATCCTATGATAGGCTTATAAGTTAGTTACCTAACTTGATGTCATAGTTATGAAGAGAGCACTAATGCACATGCCATGAGCAAAGCATGGTGACGGCACCTTTTCACCTTAAGGCACCCCGCATATGGAATATTGCAATGAATGACGCAAAATGTGCACAACTTTTCAATATTTCGTTGTTTTTTATTTTTATTTATTTTCCACAACCCAAAAATGAAAGAAGATTAATATTTATCATATGACATCATTGATCCAATATCATTGGAAGATATTGATGATTGTAAATTGTAATGAATGGGTGAGGGTAAGTATAGATGATGCATATGATGTTGAGGATGGGTTGGTATTTGATGGTGATAACGATGATCTGACTTGGTGAGCCGTTGCTAGAACATTAGGAGTGAAGGAGGCTAGATATTCAAGTAGAATAACTTCTACATTGGAAGGTTTTCAAGCATTCGCTTACATCATGAAGTGGAAACAAAATTAAACGAAATAGACGAAAAAGATGTTGAAGCCTACGAATATGAGATGTTGAAGCCTACAAATATGATGATGCATATATTGATTTGGAGAACCTAATTAATGAATAAATTCAAATTTCTAGCTTACCAGTAATAAGTATATTACTTTTGGTTTTTAAAAAGACAACTGTACTTGCAATTCTATGCTTATGACATCGCGTTTAATGATGTTTTTGTGAAATGATTAAAAGGAAACGTTGGATATGTTTTAGTAAAAGAAATATTAATCATGTTGGACATTTTCAATTAATTGTTACGTATAACAAATTTATATTCTTTTTTCTTGGTAAATCATGCACCGTTCGCCACATCATGCGCCAAGGTTGAAGGAAGGTTTTTTGGTGCCGTTTTGCACGGTGTGGCACTAATAACTAGGGCTGTTACGGTTGAATCGTTCAACTGCTCAATCGTAACATCCTTTCATGCGGTTACTATCTATAACGGTTACGGTTACGGTTGAAGAATTTGAAAACCGCGGTTAACCATACCAACCATACATGATTGTTTTATGTAATATTTAACACTGAAGTATAAAAATTAGTAATTTAAGTTAAAAGAATGGCTTGTACATTAATATATGTGCCTTAATGAACTAATAACATGTGCATGCATATAGGTCGTTTTAAATACAAATAAATAAATTTGCAAAAAACAGTTAGAGCTATATCAATTTATCATCAATAATGCATATAATTGAAAATATATGTATGACATGCTTCGAAATTAAAAATGCGTCGGTTAACCATCATAGACGGTTGTGGTAACGGTTATAAAAATTTGTAACCATCAAAGGTCACGGTTACGGTTGGTGGTAATAACGACGGTTACCGCAACCGTACCACTCCTATTATTAACAATGTTTGATCTATTTGACCATCTTAAAATTTACTCAAATGTTGAAATTTGCTAACATTCTTATTTCATTTTTCAACTTAGTTCAAGTTTGTGGACAATCCATTTTTATGGCTATTTAAGTAATTTAAAATTAGTTTTGAGTAGTATTTTTTTTTTTAAAAAGAAGTTTTAAAGGAATGGTTAAATGTAAAAGAATGCTGATTAGACAAACTGAAATTGTAATAAGATATAGTTCTAACTGTTGAAGTATTTCATAAGCAAGTATTTATTGCTTATGACTTGTCAGCTTCTAGGCAAATTATTATTTAATGTTCAATTCTTGGCGAACATACAAGTAGTAAAAAGTAACTTAGAAGTTGTTTTGACTATTTACAAGTTATAAGTAGTTGCCAAACATGAACTTGATCAAACCTATATATAAATAACACTACCTTTTCACTGATCATTTAAAATTACTTGTTACACTTCCTAGTTACAAGGAGAAGTTGTTCCGAATGGGCTCTTCAACCAAATTCTTTGCACTGACCAAGTTTAATGCATAGTAATGTAGACTTATTTTATAACGTGTTTTATTTTTTGGAGAAAATCAAATTGTTTTAACTATGCTTTGTATAATAGTAATTAAACGGTATGGTGAAAGAGAAACTAACGTAAACGCACATGATTAATCTATATGATTGTTCAAAATTCGTCTATTATTCTGCAGGGTTGTTCATATACATTCAAGACAACACACAAGTCGAAGTGTTGAACTATTTTAAGAGTTTTGGGTTCATAATATTTGAAAGGTGTATCGAAGAATTTGGCAATCTTGTCATTTGGAAATTTGAAAAAAAAGAACCCAGAAGAATCAAGCTGCTGAGGATTGTGTGGGGGTTTTCCAGGGGGGGGGGGGGGGGGGATGCACCTCTAACCTGAGTGCAGTACACAAAATTTTGGCTATATGTTATTTCAAAATCACGTATTCACAGCTCACAAGAGCATGTGCCTTCACTCATCAAATACACATAGCGGTGACACAAATTACATACATGAACTTGGTTTCACCCAGATGCACAACTCTACATTAATTTAAAAAAGCATTTTGTATTCACCAGCCAAATTTATTAAGTGTAGTTAGCTAATGTAAAAGATTTGCTTCTTTAATTGTAGATTGGAGAGAGTGGATGAGAGTTCTATTCTGACATTAGACAGTATACGTCATTCTTTGATACGCCAAGAAGATAGCATTATATTCAGTCTTCTAGAGAGAGCTCAATTTTGCTACAACCCTAACACTTACGACAAAAATGTGTTCACTAAGGATGCTTCTTTGGTTGAATTCATGCTCAAGGAAACTGAAAAGCTTCATGCACAGGTATGTATGTCTTATAAATGTGATTTTGTTACAAGTATATATGTATGTATGTCTCATAAATTTGATTTTATTTATCTGTATTCATGATCATATTCCAGGTTGGAAGATACAGAAGCCCAGATGAACATCCATTTTTTTCTGAAGATCTGCCTGAGCCCATGCTTCCACCCATGCAGTATCCCAAGGTAGATTTCTTAAAGCTGGATCTACTAGGATATGGATTTGATTTTATCAAAGCTCTAAGGGAGCGTGTATCAAAGGTCAATAAAATATTTATAACCATGGCATGTTTGGTATTGCTTTTGATTAGAGCGCTTCACTTTTCTAAACTCTTTATAAAAAGAAAGTTGACTACTATTATAAATTGACTCTATCATCTCTTGTAAAAGTAATCTAAAGCAGTCTAAGTTATATGCCTACTATATGTTGGCCTTTAAACTAATAAAATGAAGACCGATATCAAAATATTATGCAATCTTTAATTGGATTTTTTTAGCAAATAAGAACTCAATGTTCATACACTAGCTTAAGGTTTTTAAGAGGGGATTGAAATTGTAACTCATAAAGCTCGCATTTGAAATTTGTATGAGATTTGACTCGTAAATCGGAGATTCAAAACGTCCATATATGTGGATGTCTATGAAATATAGATTTTTTATCAATCTATTTTTGTAATTCTTTTGAATCTTGCTCGAGCCGAATGATGAAAATTATCATGTCTGGTTCATTATGGGGATCGATCCATGAGAATTCACCTATCCCGATCACAAAGAAACCTGACTTGAACGATCCAGTATTAAGAGTAAAATTGACCAAAGGGATGAACATAATTGTTATGGATTCAAAATATCCATACCCTAAGGTTTGTACGCATTTTGAAATTGATTTTGATGCTTTAACTTCCACATCTAAACCCAAAACTCTTTTTTTTCACTCTTTTTCCATTTTTATTTTGTTTGCAAAACATTAGAATTGGAAATATGGTTCCAAATCGGTATATTGAATATATCGGTATGTATTGGATGTTTTTCCTCAATTACAACTTCAACTGAATTTAACTAAGAATGTGCAGAGATTCGAGTTGAAACAGGGTTTAAATAGTAAGATTTTTGATAACGATGTACTAGCTCTCATAAAATTTGATTTGATTTCTTTTCATGCAATGCTAGGTTTTGCATCCCATCGCTGATTCCATAAATATAAACGATAAGATACGGGGAATGTACTTCAGTAGACTTTTACCACGGTTAGTGAAAGAAGGAGATGATGGCAACTGTGGTTCATCTGCTGTATGTGACACCATTTGCTTACAGGTATAAATGCATATTTTGCTGTGTACTCAAAACCTTTACTGTGATGAATATCTGTTGCCTAGCAATATCTTTCTTGCTTGCTATATAGTCTCTTTTACAATGCAGGCTCTGTCAAAGAGAATACACTATGGCAAATTTGTAGCTGAGGCAAAGTTTCAAGAAGCCCCTGATGTCTATGAACCTGCAATCAAAGCCCAAGTATGTATGCTCCTTCATTAAGTTTTTTTCCAGATCTCTTGTTTTTTATTCTTAGTCATTACTTTGTTGTGCAAAATATAGGATGGAAATCAACTGATGCAACTACTTACATATGAATCTGTCGAAGCTGCAATAATGCAAAGGGTAGAAGCAAAAGCCAAAGTATATGGCCAAGAAGTAACCTGTGGCATTGAATCGACTAATAAAATTGAAACTTCTTCACCATCGTACAAAATCAAACCAAAATTGGTAGCTGATCTCTATGGAAAATGGATTATGCCTCTAACTAAGGAAGTGCAGGTTGCTTACCTCTTGAGAAGATTAGACTGAAATTGAATGTACATTCAAGATTTCATTAAGGATTTGGATTTAGAATATTCGTCATTATAGTTCTGTCCATTTAAAATAGTTTGCTATATGCTTTATGTGCGGAACTTGGGGAAATGTTATATTTTTAAGAAGTGAAATACATTTCAGTTTATTGGGATGTTTCTTTATTATCTTTTATTTGCAGTTTATATTAAGTGATCATTTTGAGTGGTTTGCTCATGGCATGTTGCAATTTTTTTTATCTATTTTGTTTCTATGTTATTATGAGTGAAATGTATAATTTCTTAAGTGATGATACTGCTTTTTTTTCCTGATATTTTGCTCTTCTGTTTACCGTCTGTAAAAATAAAAGAAACGAAATGTGATATCTACTACTTTGTTGATCAAAGTCAGCAGTACACAGCAAGAATGATACTGTTCTTTTTGTCATTTTTAAATGCAGTCAGCTTTAGTCATTATATGCAATAATACAAACTGCTATGATTTAATAAGGCAGTGCAGCAAGTGAAGGTATCAAGTCTAAATACCACTGTTATACAAAGTTGGTTCAAAGCAATCAGACTCTTCAACTGATAATACATAATCTGAACTATACTTAAAACTACGCATCATCAGTTTTCCTCCTGAGATTTATCTTCGTCATCCACGTCAAAATTTATACCGGACAGTGTCATTTTACCAATGTTCACTGCAGAATTAGCATACTAAAGTAAGTGATAAATGAAGTAAATTGCAGAAAAATAGTATAGAAGAAAAAAGAGCTCTGTGAACAATAGAAGAATCAATTGGTATTATACACGTACCAACTGCATCGAGCCCAGCTACATTTGGCATGTACTTGTTCAAGTGTTCTTCTGCAGCACTATCTGACTTGAGGGTTTCGCATTCGAAAGTTACTGATATCTTTTGCTTCACATGCTTCTCTTCAACCATGCCTATCACATCCTCTTCCCACCTGCACATAAATATGATGTTCAAAGTATTTATACAGTTTCAAATTATCGAAATTGAAATTCCAAAGAGTATTTTATCAATATAGGCTTGTTTTAGAAAGTAATAACAAATTTAGCCTGGTTTTTAGAAATAATTACAGAAATGGACCATTTTTTTCTGGTCTATTTAGTTGGCGATTTTCAAAAAATTACCAACAGACTATTTTTCAAAAATCGCCCAAAGAAAATAGCATATTTCTTAGTTGGCGACTTTTCGAAAATCGCCACCGTAGGAAAGTTTTTTTCTTTGGACGCTTTTTCAAAAATCGTCCAAAAGCCTGGTATAAAACCAACCAGCACTCTACCTTCTTCTTCACTCTCAACTTTACCAAATTCATCACCAAATTCCTGAACCTTTTCAAACTCTACTTCTTCGTAGAAAAACAAAAAGTCTAATTATCAAAGCTTCTTAACAACTAGATGTAATATTCGGTACAAGGTAATGTTTATTGATTCATAATTTGTTTATGCTAACTAGAATCATAATTCGGAGTTGTTGTGTACTCTAATCAATGTTGACGTGCTCATAGTTGAACTAGACATGGATGACTGGAAGATAGACGACGAGACGATGTCGAAATGTTACGATGATTTTGAAGCTCAAAGGGTCATTACGCATCTAAGTGATGTAGAATTTGTTTCAGAAACGCAATTTGAGCCGATACAGCAAAAGTTTCATTCCGGAACATCATCTCTCAATACTCGCTTACGCGAAGTTGTAGCGAACCAAATACCCGACAAACAAATTTCCATTGACGGTAAATACTAAGTCCTGATAATCATGTAGGTCATACGCTACCGTCTGGTGCATATCCAGTATGCCGATGTGGCGATGAATGCGTGCTTGTCGTAGCCAATACCGAAACTAATGCGGGACGAAGATTTTACGGTTGTGCTTCGTACGAAGATCACATGATGAATCCTGGCGAAGTGGGGTACTGTAATTTTATGAAGTAGATCGATCCTCCATTGCGTGCTCAAGGAGTGGAATACGCCCTCGAAATGCAAGCTGAATTTAGACGTTTGAAAAAGTTAGTTGAAGAAATGAATACAAAATGTTGGTAGAGAAGAAAATGTCATATTTAGCTTATGTTCGCAATGGATACGTTTGACAAGCTGTTTCTAATCAAGAACCTTGTGTTGGGTAGTTTGTTTATTTTCATGTAATTGATGGATATTTTCATGTTTCGTAGAATGTATGTTATTAGTTTTGTGTTATTAGTTTTGTATGTTATTAGTTCTCTAGAATTGATGGATTTTCTCGTGTTTCGCAAAATGTGTGTTTGATTTTCTTTGAAATTGATGGTTGTATCCATGTAATTGTCGTCGGATGAATTTTCATAGTCTTATAGAGTTGTTTGGAGGAACCTATAGAGCACGCATGCTAGAGTAGTTTCCGTATTGTTGTAGAATGTGTTGGTGTGCATGTAAATATGTTGGAGATTTTTCAAAAATCTCCTTTGGCGATTTTTCAAAAATCGCACGTGGACGATTTTTCAAAAATCGCGCGTGTATTGCCTGTAACAAAACAGACAGCCGAGGCTCCCCACCTCCCCACTCACTCTTAAAACATTCAAGCCAACTCAAAAAACCCATTTAGAGTATCATCTCTCTCCCTCTTTCCAAATTTTTTTTCTTACAATTTTCGTTGCTTTTTAATCAAATTCGAAGCTCATTCGGACCATGTCTTCTACATCCGGAATAGTGGAGGACATTGGTAATGCACTCATCTCCAATTTCATGATTTAGGGTATTTTTAGGGTTTTCTATATTTCATATTTTTGCAAGATTTTGTGAAAGCTATATGTTGTAGATTGCATTAGGAGGTTTTTGCAAGTGTATGTTTGTTCAATTGTGTATAACTTATTATAGATTAAAGAAAATTAAATTTATGATAATTAAGGGTTGAATACAAAATCTTTGTGTTGTAGATTACATCGAGATCGAGCCCGGTCCAGTAGACCCGAGCGTGTTGTACTTACAGTCTAAACACCGCACATCTAGTGAAGCATATATGATGGTAATTTCCTATGATTATCGTTTCACAAATTGTGTAAATATTAACATATGTACATGTAATGTTAAACAGAGCGAAGAAGCAAATTTCACCATCGATCACTCAATTTCTCTCAAGAAAGCCACTTCACATCATCCTAGAGTATTAGAAGAGATTAATCGAGCGCACTTTTCGACAGTACTATGTTTAGGCTACCTTCAGTTAGATCATCATCTGATCACAGCTCTTGTCAATAGATGAAGACCAGAGATATTCACATTCCATCTTCTTGTCGGAGAGATGACGATCATATTAGAGGATGTGGCCGTGCTTTTAGATTTGCCTATAGAAGGTAATCCAGGGACGGGTGAGGACCATCATGATTATATTCAGTTGTGCACGGATTTATTGGGTATTACTCCGCAACAAGTCAGGGGTAACGACATGGTAGAAGTGAAATGGTTTAGACATGCTTTAGCTGATGATATACATGTTGATGCTATAGAGGTTCAGATCCAGCAGCGGGCTCGAGTCATTATTCTACACCTCATTACATCTCGTTTGATGTGCGATTATTCAAAAAACCACGTGAACTTGAAATGGCTACCATATTTAGCCGATGTCGATCAGTGCTTGCAGTACTCATGGGGTAGTGCTGTTTTGGCGTACACCTATATGAAGCTCTCTAATCTCGCTCTTATGCCGACTAAGCTTATAGGCGGGTGTTTGACACTTGTTCAAGTACACGTATACTTTAGCTTACTACTTCTGTGCTAGACCATTTTTTAATATGTTTTAAGTTGCTAAATTATTTTTTCTATAGATTTGATCATGAACATATCTACCTGTGGACGGATCTAAGTCTGAAATGTTGTCGTCGATCACACACAGCCTCTTGGATCTCGGTATAACTTCTTGTCATTTGAAAACTAATTTTCCATTTCAAAATTTCTTTATGCTAAAATATTTTGTTCACCTGTTGACAGATGGATTGGTCCAAAAAGGACCTCTCAGACCCCCCCGACGAAATCTACGCTTTTACCGCAACGAGCTAGATGTTCTAGACCCAACAGCGGTAACCTGGACTCCATACACGCAGGATATATTAGAGGGACTTCCGGCTATATGTATACCCGCTAGATATATGTGGACTGCTAGGTTTCCACTCAATTGCACTACTCGTTCTGCACACCACCAACCAGATTGGGTAATGAGCCAGTTTGCAATGGCACAACATATTCCAGAAAACGCTCCAGTTTTACCGACGAGTATCAGAAGGGGGAAATTGCAAATGTTATGGAGATATGGAATCGGCGTCATTTGTTTACGCAATTTGAGAGAGAGCTAATCATCCCTCTAGAGACATATATGAGGTGGTATTGACACATAATGTTCTTCAGGTGCTTGTACAGGCTATTCCCCGCCATCCATACACCCTACGTGTCTCTCTTTAGAGAAACGTTGTAAGTATACTCAATTCCGTTAATTTAAATATATTTTGAAATAAAGATAAGTAATTATCTTTGCGTTCTACATGTTGATGGCATTCACGAGACGTTGGAAAGCACCGAAAGGCTCGAACAGCGTCTAGAGCACGATGCGCATCGAAGGGGATGTGCATGAACATCAAAAACATTCTACGCGATTGCTTGGGAAGGAGCAAATTAGAAAGGTCGAGACGTCTTCCCCCCTATACCTCCACCTCCAGCAAATATACCTCCACCTTACGGGGATCCATCGTCGCTCCTACTTACAGTCGGCGACACAAAAGAGGTGAAGGAACTTCGTTTGAAGGACCTTCGACGTCACAACACCTGGAAGATTTCATCCGTGGACCCTCTCAACCGCCATGTACATTTGATCCTTCCATCGAGATCAATAAGAAGAGTACATGTCCCAACGACCGGAACGTCATCGTACGCCTTTGGAACTTCGTCGCTTGCATAGATGATACATGCATTATATTGGATATGGCTATGTATTTTTAAGTGTGTTGTGTATGGTATGCTTGTGTTATTGTCATAGACGTAGACATGCATTTATAGTTTATTATGTACATTGGAATGTGAATAAAAAATGTTATTGTATGGCTTTCATGAACAACTTGTGTGTGATGCAATGGAACATGAATTAAAGATGTTATTGTGTGGTATGGACATGCATTTGATATTTGTGTGTGATGTGGCTTTCATAAACAACTTGCTGCTGTCTGTTAGCAACAGGTTGGTACTGGCGATTTTCCAAAAATAGTCGGTTGGCGATTTCTGAATTTTTGGAAAATCGCCCTTAACTTGCTGATGTTACCAGACAACAACAAGTTGTTTCATATAACACACACAAACCACAGACCTGTGATAAATAGCATTCGACAATTTGTCCAACGGCAGCATACAATATGACTTGTAAAGCAAAAATGCAAAATACAAAGGCACATTACCCCTTTTTGAATTACACAAATGTTAATCAGAAAGTAAAGTTCAATTACATAGAAGTTAAATTATACAAACACAACTACACAGCAATAGTACATCGCTTCGATTATGGCCCAGCACACCGCATTTGCTACACCTGTTTGATTTGGACGACTGGCCATCATCCATCACACCTTTGATCCTTATAGACCATGGCATCCCCAATTGTCGTCTCGCAGTCGGCGGCAATATTTGAGGACGTTATATGTGTCCCAATATCTTCTATCGCGCACGGGATGAAATTCGGGCTTATAAGCAGTTTTGTAGCTGCCAACGGAGTACCATCTTGACGTTAAATCATGGTGTGCTATATTAGCCCCACCCGATTGTGCCGAACAAGCTGTCATTACATGAGAACATGGTATCTTCTGCAGTATCGAAATATTGCATGTGCACGAGCAGTTGTTGACATCGATTATAACTTTGTATTCATCACCAAAGTAGCGAATTACCGACCATTCAGTTTGGGTAAATCGTACTAGTCTACACCAACGCGCTTCACTGACCCTTTCTGCTATTTTGGCTTCACACTTTGGAGTCAAGCGTGTCGCTAGTTCATCTGTAATTTGGCTTGCAGAAATATTCAACCGAGCGATAGAATATTCATGCAACCAAAGCCTTTACGGTAACGATTTAGCTCCTTTCAATACACAATTAAAACTTTCAGAAGCATTAGTTGTCATTACATGAAAACGTCCTCCATCGTCTTTGCACAAAGCCTGGTTTTCTTTACAATTTCTCAGACTCCGCTCAATCCACTCATGCGCGCGCCGGCTTGTTGCTTTAATCTTTTCTCTAATTTTTATGTACTCAACTAGCTCGGACGCGCACACTGCTGAATAAAATAACCCTGTCAATCGCTTCTCTTTGAATCCTGCCGCTTGGAAGTTGGCTTTTATATATCTTGCACAATAACGATGTTTGTGCGGTTGTCGCCATTTTCTGTGTAAAGCTTTTGGAATTTCTTTCATCCTATCGGATATGGAAGCAATACAATGACCGCGTATACTGTATGAATTCTAGCATGCAAGAAAAAACCAACCCCAAGAATCAAATGACTCCAATTCAACTACTACGTATGCCAAAGAAAAAATACAATCATCTGCATCTACCACGGTTGCAACAAGTAATGTACCTTTGTATTTACTATACAAGCATGTCCCTTCAATACATAACAAAGACCGACAACGCAAAAAACCTATAATGCAAGAGCCGAATGCCCAAAAAGCACGATCGAACACTCCCACTTCATTATGTGTCATATGACCTATAGAGCCAGGGTTCGTTCTTTTTATCTCATCAAAGAACTGCGGTAAAGTCGAGTATGATTCTGTCCAATCATCATAAATTCTCTCTGTTGCTTTGCTTAATGCTCGCCATGCTTTCACGTAACTTATGTTGATGAACAACCGATCATGCACAAGCACTTGAACTATACCAACTGAAATATCCAAATCGACTTTGACAAAAGACATTATTTTTGTCACAAGAAATTTTGAAGTTGCTTGCTTATGCTTGGAATTAACTATTGGGTTGACATAAATGTGTTCGCTTAGATACTTTCGAATTTTCCACCATCCCAACTCGGATTTTTTCGAAACTATGGCATGTATTCTTCAAGGACAATTACCTTCAACGTTGCATATAGCAGTGTATTGTGTTTTGTTTGACTTTATTGGCTTGTATGAAACAAGCACTTCCATCTCTAGTTCATCACTATCTGCATCATTGTCATCTGCTGTAGGAAAGTCATACTTCAACGGCTAGTTGTTAACTTGCATTCTTTATATCCAAGAATCTTCACTAACATTCATAGAAGCAACGACCATGCTATTTACGTGAGGTTCTTCACGTAATGCTTCATTCCCACCAACGTCCATATCATTGTCAAAATTTACATACGGAGAATGGGTGTATGGTCCAGCACTCCACCGTGCACCAGAATCAACTGTCATACATATGATTGAAATATAGAAGTCAACTAACCGACAATACATATTAAATGAGACGAAAAATATAGCCAAATCTGTAAACATACATTTGACTCATCATATAGTTCGGATGGATTAGGATACATTGACTGTGACAAATTTGCATGAACAAGTTCATCGCTTTCATCATGCTGAATATATTGTTGTTAGAAGCTGTTTAAATTACAACAAAGCATAAGAAAAAATAACTACATAACAGTACATCTACCAATTCATAAAAAAAATTGTCTCGCCCTCGTATTTGCATCCATAGGCGGGTTGCAATAAATATTCCTTTGTTGCGTAAATGGCTGCGAATTTTCATACGGCATAAACCCTACTGCATAGATGGAGGACGGTATCTTCCATCGGTTGCACATAAGGATTGCTATAGTAGAAGATACTTAGCCAGTAGATGGATCCGCAGTCTCCAACATATGTGTATAGTATCTAATTCCAGTATTCACAACAGGAGATGTCACGTGCTCTTTTTGTTGTTGCTTTGCAACTTTCCCTACGTATAACTCAATAGATTTTGCAACAGCGGAAAATATTACTTCTACATCGTCATCGTCCACTGATGTTATTGCTTTAGAACCCGAGTCTGTAGGCCAGTTAACCACTAGTTCAATTTCAAATTCTTCTTTATTAAACTTCGTCGTTTTGTACACAGCTTCTTTTAGTTCCGTCAATTTGCAACATTTTCACACTCTTTCTAATTTACAAATACCACCAACATATTTATCATTCCTTTGATCATCGATAATTAGTTCGCCGTCGTAGTAGCAAAGCGTAGGACGCATTAAACCAATTTTTTACCTTAATATAACCAATTACTAAGTTCATCAAACTTCAAAAATTACACAAAAAACCAGGGTTTACTGATTTTACCTTCAAATAGATGAACTTTGGTAAGCAACATCGACTGGATCTATAGATTTAGCACTAAACTAAGATTTTAAAGAGTATAAATATTGATTTCAGAACAGAGCTGCTATAAGAGATTTTTTTTCTTCAGTTTTATGGAAAAGGTGAAAGTGAGAGATGAAAGTAGGTTGCCGGTTGGTTTAGTTCGAATTTTGGACGATTTTTCAAAAATCGTCCAAAGAAAAAAGCTTTCCTACGTTGGCGATTTTCTAAAAGTCGCCAACTAGGAAATATGCTATTTCCTTTGGGCGATTTTTCGAAAATTGAAAAATCGCCAACTAAATAGACAAAAAAAAGTGGTCTATTTATGTAATTATTTTTAAAACTGTGCTAAATTTGTTATTGCTTTCTAAAACAAGTCTATGCTGGTAAAATTTCCAATTCCAAAAGCTTATGTGGTGATGAGGACAATGTCAAACATTCAAGACGAGCTATAGTCAAATACTCAAAAAGCAATAGAGTAAACACCAATTTAAATTGGTCAATAGTGAAGCTTTTGTGAAGAACATAATATTGAAAACTAGGGTTTTTTGCGCTAGAATATATCAGCGCTCTAATTTTTCAAACCACTCTATTCGTTTGTTTCTTTATGTTTTTTCTTAATGGAATAGAGGCTTTTTATATTGATTGATTTATATGTAATAGAGGCTTCGGTGCTCATTAACTCTTATCCTATGAAGCAACAAAAGAGAAGGAACCAATCTATTTTGGAGGTAATCCAATTTCATATGGGTAATTTAAATGGATGAGCATTCTGTAGCGTCTAGGGCTCTTTTAAAAATATATCACATACCGAGACACCCCTTTTGAAACTGATTACAAAAACTAAATCACTTCCTATCAATGTGACAAACTAAATTTTCGTAATTGATAACATCTATGCAACCTTTAAAAAAAACCACTAGTACACCTTGAAGCTAGGGGTGTATATTTTGGATATTCTCGGCTCGATCCAATGCTGTAATGAGTCCGGTCCGTGTCCGTACAATTCTCATTTCGGACCCAATTTAGTACAAGACAAAATATACGAAAATATGCCCGTTTGAAAATGTTCGAAGTTTTTCCATTGTCCATCCGTTGTTCGGCTCGTACGAAAAATATCCAAACTTAAACCTTATCCGATCCATGTTCGTCTGAATCTCTTATACGACGGGACACGAACACTTGCGTGATGTCCGGTCCGATCCATTTACACCACTACTTGAAGCGACGCTGGTACAATTTTTCAATTTTTTTAATGGTGCACATTGAAACAATGTCAATATCGCATTGACGTAGTTTGAGACTACACCCATAGAGAACGACGCTTTCAATCACATAGGCCCAAAGTGATCTATTTTTATAATTAGTTTTCAGAATGATCTGAATGCGTAATAAGGTTTGAAACGTGGTCTGGGTAAAAATTCTAAAATTTATTGTCGGTTTGAAGAAGGTAAAAGAGGGTGCACATAAATTCAATCACATCTTAATAGAACATATACGGGTTTCATGGAGGCTTTACCCTCTCAACACAATTTGTCATACTGGCACAAGGTTAGTGATACAAGATACAAAATGTATAATTATGGCAAAATATACCCATGTGCATGATCAACATTATTGAACCGGGCAGCATCATGACCTTTGCACTCCACAACCACCACTTGCTCTCTCTTGCTCTATTTTAAAAACAGATATCCATTTGTGTTGAGGATTTGAACTGTAGATAGAAACCAAAAAAACAGAAAAAGGTAGAACTGGGGAAGTTAAGATTGCTTACCGAGTAGTCGATGATTGAAAGTTTTATTAAGCGGTAATCTTCACCTCTGCTGCACTCCCTCTCACAAGATATTTCTAGCAAAAAGAAAATTCAAGTCTTTTAAAATATTTCTGACCAAATGAAGGGACTGCTAAATGATACATTTCATTGTATGTAATTGAAATGCATAAATCAAAAATAAGAATTGTGGTTTTATTGAGGAAACCTCATCAAGACTTTACCCAAATAAGCAATTTTGTTTCTTTAATTATCTTTCGATGCCCTTATTGAAATCAATACTAGGTTTTAAATCGTCATACAACAAGTTATGAAAAACGGGGAAAACTAATCCACAACTTATATTTATGAAGACCTGCCCTAGGAATAAGATAACAATGACCAAGTGCAGCATATTACAAATTTCAGTTTAAAGCATCATAAAGCTAGAACTAGTTGTAAAAAGATGAACTTTTTTATTGCATTACTTGCTTTCAGAAATAACTACATATTAATCGGCTTTGAAGCTTTAATGTCAATTACATGGTCTGGTACAGATTAGTCTAGAATCTTTCATTTCAATACCATTAATATGTAATTTCCACAAGCCAGTCTTTCTTCTTCTTCTTTTCATTGTGCCACACCACAGCTGATATCTAGTTCGTATGACATTACAAAACAAGAACTAACTCTAGTATCTCCATTTCTAATGTTATAGCAACGAAAATACTTATATTTGTAAAATGTAAGTAGTTCCCATATTTTCACGTTAGTATGACCACTTTTTTTCAAACTTTAAAATCAATTGTTGCCATTTGCCATCTTTCATATTCTGTCTCAAACTAAATTATTTTTCAATCTACATCTTCTCAAACTACATCTAGTGCAAACGGTTTCTTCTCAAACTTGATTTTCCCTTAACCTTGATAATATTTAATTTCTCCTTAACAACTGGAGTCTGCATCATCCTCACATCCGTAGCTGATGATGATGTTAGGTGTGGCTCGCATTAGTGGGTATGTGTACTCGACTTGATAAAGTCACACATCGCAAAAAAAAAGATAAGCATCATGTGTGTGTATATAAAATTGGTAACACATAATATTGAAAATTTCTTTTATTACAACAAAGTGTTGTCAAAACCAATTATATGCTCGTTGGTGGGCGCAATCAGAATGGCTACACATTGGAAGCTTCATTAGATGTTCTCTTCTCACTCACCATGAATTGTAGGTACATGGAGAACACGTTGGGATGCCAAAACTTAACATGATATCATAGCCGACGGTTCGAGAGACTATTAGATGATGCAAAAATGATTGAAACATGACTCATCAATGTGGAGGTTTGATTAAGCAGTCTAACCCACTGCTGAAAAAGAACTCATTGGTTACGCACTCTCACTCCACTGCCTTGAGAACTCAATATCTCCAAGACGACTTGCGTGGAAGGACTTGGCTAAAGGCGGAGAGTTGGTTAAAAAGCCATTAATTGCAAAAAAAAGACTCTTGAAAGCAGTCTGATCCAACTACAGAACTTCTTCGGTATGTTCGAGGCTTGAGGAAATGCTGGCCAAGACGGAGATTGTTAGGTGTAGCTCGCATTAGCAGATGATGTTTTCGAACTTGTAAAATAAGTCAATATTATGTTATATATACATGACTGAGAGAATTTGTAAATGATCCAAACAGTATTGATGTGTGAAGTTTAGATGTTGCAGATACAACTTTGGTGTTTGATGATATGTCGAGTAGAATAATACATTGTCTACAAAGTGCAGGGTTGTCCAAAATTTATGGCCACTACCTGAATGTGTTTCCTGCTATTTTAAGGTTTTGCCTAGTTTATTGTGTTTGACATTTTGAATAGTGTAATATGTTTTTTCGAATCTTGAAAAGTTCAAATCTTAAAACTTGAAAAGGTTTGACTTTTGATACTAAATTTTTTATATCTTGAATCTCGAATATGGAATCTTTATCATGAAAGTTCAAAGCTTGAAACTAGAATCTTGAACCTTAAAAAATTATAATCTTGAATCTTAAACATTGAAAAGTTCAAATTTTAATCTTGAAATTTGAATCTTGAAAAGCACAAACTTTGGTTCTGTGTGAGAAAATAGTGTTAAGCAAGAAAAATTGGTAAGTTGTATTGATCACCATTAAATTGGTAAATAGACCAAGAGAGTGCTAATTAATCCAACACTTTAAATAATCCATTATCAGAGAGAATCTCTCCTCTTTCATTGATCTTTCCATTCTCAATCTCCAACTAATCTCGATTCCTTTTTAATGATGATTAACACATAAGCCTTATATTTTTTGAATAAAGAGGTCTTTTTGGACATCTCTTTAAAGAAGATTAAAAAGCATGACAAGAGATTCAATGAGACCACGTACGTGAAGTATGTCGAAAGTCCAAATTTTCGATCATCTACGGCGATCTTTTTGATCAAAGGAATTTTTCGTTGATCTTGGATGTCAAAGGCGTATCGGTGCTTTTAGGTGTGTTTAAGTCAACAGATAAAATTAATGGTGGTGGATGGCCGGAATATTACCTTTGGTGATAGGAACGGGCGATTCTAACCAAAAATGATCGTATTTAGGGCTTTGTGAGGTGACGGCCTTTGATACAATGCCATTACCGGTGGATACGACTTTGGATGAGGAACCGAATGGTGCTCCGCTATGCAGTAGGCGAGATCAATGGCAACGGTAATTTGCCATCAAAGGCAGCTACGATTTAGTTTAGGCAATGGAGTTTGTTATGGTGACGGTCTTTGGTATTATGTCATTACCGATGGATACGACTTTAGACAATGAACCATGATGCTCAACTGTGTCGTAGGCGAGGTCAATGGCGATAGTAATTCTTCGTCAAAGGCAAAGCGATTAAGTTTAGAGCAATGGAGTTTGCAATGAAGTTCCTACAGTTTTGGAATTGCTTTACATGTTTTTCGCGCCATCTCAAAATATTTACATTAGAGAAAATATGTACATTAGAGTGTATAAAGTCACAAATTACATATCTACATCTTATATGTGGCAACGTCATCGTGCCATCTTCATTGCTCGTCGCCCATTGTAAATATAAAATCTTATCCTCCTTAAAAGATTATCCAAGAATTTGAGATGATAAAGTAAACATGTTGATCATAATTATATTTTTGATGTGAGCTAATGCAACACAATATACTACATTAACCTTACTTATGATGCATTGTACCTGAGTCTCTTTCTTGCATCCATAATGTTTAATCATGCATATGAGAAACCGTAGAAAAATAACTTCATATAGGAATTGATCCATGCATGATTCAAATCTATCATAAGCTCCCCTAATTAATAATATTCACTCACGTTTTTAGCAAATAGTTTATTCACTATATCAATTACCTTCCTTGTTTACAAAGAATTATGATCAATACCACCACGAAGTGCTTTACATTTCTCCCTAAAATTGTCTTAACATGTCCATTTTTTCTTAATAACATTAGGATTTTTTCGCAACAATTGCTGCAATTTCATGTTTTCACATTTAATTTATCGAAGTCACATTGCTTTACCATCGTAGCTTTACGTAAAACCAATTGTGCTTCATTCATAACCTCATTTTCTATTCCATCAGATAATATCGAGTATCACTTAAAAGGGTCGAAAACACATCGAATTACTTCAATAAATCAACTTGGCATCCCCTTAAGCTTATCACAAAACACCTTGGAATAACATCCATTATGCAAGCTCATCACATACAAAGTTAAATAATTTAAGGTCAGATTCCGAAAGCACAACCAAATTACAATTAGTTGATGGAGTCGAAACATCCATCGAGTATATTATCGATACATGAAACCAGAATATGGCCCAACCTATCATGAATCTCACAAAATTAACTCAAACCAACCTCCTCGGGGATTTTCCCTACCGTGAATATCACATATTCATACATCACATCAGGAAGCTACTCCCATAATTTTATAATCATAATAATAAATTCGAGCAAGGTTTTTATTCCCAACAAAAAAGGTTGATTCATCCATGATTAAGACAAAGCTCACTTGAAAAAAAATATTCCAAGAATAACGCCAGGTAGATATCTTATGTCTAACGTCATCAACCATTAGTACCACCTCCTTTCCATTCTATTGACTTTCTCACAAATTTGTATTAATTCGTTACTAAGATCAATTTAGTATATTTAAGCTTATTATTTGTACATTACTCATTATTATGAGTTTTCTTTTGAAGAAGAATGTTTGCGTCAAAATTGGTCACAAACACCCAATTGCTAATGAAAGCACCAGTTCACAATCACATATCTCAAATAACGAGTATGTAGAGAATAAAAAATGAAGAACACTCAGAAATTCAGAAGAAAACGGTAAAAAACACAGAATTTATAGTGGTTCGGCGATCTGGCCTACGTTCACTTTGAAGATGATGACTTTATTGATATTCATTTGCAGTTTACAACTGATCGTGATGGATTACAGAGGATTGTAGTGTTGAAATTCGAGTACAACAGCAACAAGTTCGGAGTACAAAATTGAATTCGGCAGAGTCTGAACGTCTGAAAGCCAAAAAGATCCATTTTCTGTATGTCATGTGGCTCTATTTATAGGCGTACAAGGCTGATATCTCGCTCGGACTTCGGAAGATCTCTTCTGGCACGTGAGTGGGTCCACGCGATCGATCCCTTGAAGTTTCGACTTGATTCATGATCGATACGAATCAATTTCATATCGATCAAGAATTTGTCCAATGGAGTCGAAACTTGGCATGAACCTTCCTTGCTTGTATGTAAGTTGCTGTGAAAATTTCATAGCATTTGGACCTTTGGATTGTGAGATATGATCGATGCAACCTTGGGTTTTGCATAGGCTGTCGTGTTCGAATCCATAGCCTTCGCATTCATCTGTTTGTATCGCTCATTTGACACGTGCCCAGGTGCTGACGTGGCGCGCGACTTTCGAATCGATCCACGTTTTATGCCGAATTGACCAAGTCATTCCCACGTATATGTCTCGCCCGTATCGATCGCTTAATGCTAACTTCGTATCGATTGATGGATGGCCCCTTCGTATCGATCATATGGCAGCCGATTTCGTATCGATAGGAGGTGTTTAGATTGATACGAAACAGACTCCCGTGTTACTTTCAATGGATTCGAAGGGGCCAGTTGCCGATGGATACGAAGAGAAGTTTTCTCACTGATGGATACGAAATGCAGTACATCTTGATGGATACGAATTGTGGCTCCATGATCGATACGAACAGTGGCTATGTGATGGATACGAACTGTGTAGTTCAGATGGATGCGAATGTAACGATACGAACATGGGTTCCATGGATACGAACAGATGAGCATTACATGGATACGAACTCATCGATTCGAAACCATGCATAGTAGATGGATGCGAAGCTCGACCGATACGAACAAGGTCCCTCTAGATCGATTCGAACAGTGTAGCCTCGGATGGGTTTGAATCTGATCGATTCGAACGTGACCCTTTTGATGGATACGAACAGAGTGACCGCTTGGATTACATCGATCATATTTCGTGCATACGAACTCCGATTGACCTGAAATTTGAAGCACTGGCTTCTATGGCTTTGCTTGTCGTGTCATATCAATTCTAGCTTGATTTGGACTCGGATAAAATTCGTCGATATTCATAGCGAGCCTGCGTACAACCAATCTTCGGGACGAACTATCTTTGGTTCTTGGTTAATCTTTTGGTGTCACGGCCTTGCTAAAAGACGGAATAACAAAGAATTCAAAAGACTCCTTTCTCGTTCACCCAAAATTAGGTCGCTCAATCTTAATAGCAAGTCCGCTTCTTTAGATATTAAAACTTAATCATCTTTTCAATTTACATTCGTTTTATTTACCTATTTACTATATTTCCACCCAACCTTCTACAACATTCAGAGAATTCACATTGCTTACCTCATATAGAGTTTACGTACCACGTGTGTTTTTCCTTCACTATTGTTCGTCTCAAAACAAGTACTAAAGTTTCCAAAAATACCAGCATCGGACCACCATCATAAAGCATAAGAGATTATTTTTATTGTATAATATCATGTTTGCTTTATTTTGATTCTTGCTTGAACACTGTTACACTGATTTTCTTATCAAACATATTGCACAAGTAAATAAAGTGATCACGGTTAATTGTGCAGCTTGTGCAGTACAAGCTATGGACGAAGTCTTCAGCATGTGGGATCAGCATAGTACAAGAAGAATTTGTCCTTTAAGCTACATCAACCAGGAATTACACATGTTTCAAATACAACGTACAAAGATGCCATGAACCTCATACCGTGATACGATACACCAAAAGGCTACGAATTAACCACTAGTGCAACATAACGTTCAACTATGCAACGTAGTCTACCGGGGGCATAGCACTAAAGTATTTCAGGACAATAACCTATGACCAAAGGTGAAACTGTGCCAGAAGGTCCCTCCATCAAAACAAGGTCAAGTGAAAACACATCAACACACAACATGGTTCTTATACAAATGGCAAACATCTAACGACATCAATTCAAAACCACATTATCCTGCCTAAATCAAAACGGTAATCCGTGATACACAACCCAAGGCAAGTCGACGGAGGACACGAGGCAATATCTGACGATGATGGTTGAGTACGAGAATGATGTCATCAATCCATATAATGTCATTCACCTATAAAAGAAAATGATCATTATAGTAAAAGGATTGAATTTTCAAAAATAAATTTGAAAATTTAATTAAAAAAAAGCTTTAAAACAATGTTTGATCTTTCAGAACTATGTGATTTTCCTTCAAAATAAAGAAAGGGGAAAGATTGACTGATCCACGGATGTAGAATTCCTTAATATCTGAACCACATAAATTTTTGTGTCATTACTTCTCTGCAATTTATATGTTTATCTGATTTTATTTTCTTAAAAACTAGATTGAACTCGGTTAAGCATTTTAACAATTGTTAGTTTGCAACATCTTAGTTGCATAAGCATAAGGCAATATAATTACTACATAACTAAGCATTTTAACAAACAATTAACTTATACCTCAGTTGTATAAGCTTTCAGCAATACATCTACTTTATATTGGTGTTGTGAAATCAAAAATCTCATTAATTTTTTGACGCTAGGAGGCCAAACCCTCCAGCAAATTTTCCACTCCATATACTCAATTAGAAGGCTAACTACCACATTTTTCTCAAAATGCACTCAACAACCCCTCAAAATCTCAGAAAACTCTCCTACCACTCCTTTTGCTGGAGCGGCGGCACATCAAACCGTCAAAGCAAAACCCAAAAATTGACATAACCTCTAGACAAGTAATGGAACCCTCTTAACTACCTATAACCTTTGATCATCCCATGCTCGAGGCACTCAACTAGTTCACATACCCAATAAGCCAAAGAATGACGGGGTCGAAAAGCTTGTGACCTAGAACCAATCCCAAAGTAACTCCCGCTCTCAAAACAAGTACACGGCCCGTCCTCTATTGTCACTAACCAATAAAGGGCTGGTTGATGAGCTAAACGACAATCTCGCTAATGAGAATGGCGCGACTAATTTTAAAAGGGATAGAACATGTTAGAAAAAGTTTAGACTAATCCCAACATATAAGCAAAATGACCCTACATCAACTAAGGACTGCTTAAGAAGTGCATATAACATGTCATTGCACAAAGCGAAGATGAAGCTAGCTCGGTGTCAAAAGGATGGCCAGTCAAAGCATAGGGCAAAAATGATAAGATAAGAGCCCAAAAGGCAAAAGGTTGAACAACATGTGAAGTTGTGTAATCCAGAGATAAGGAAGGAAAGAGCGGATTGACTCATCATTCAATGAGGAAATTACCAAATTGGACTTCTTCGACAATTTTAAAGCTTTAGTTATAGACAAATATGACGACTCCTTCAATCCAGTTGAACATATGAGCACCTTTAACTCTCATATGTATATTCTAAATATTGAAAGATTAGTCTGATGCAAACTCTTTTCAGTTTACCTACTGACGCAGCAACAAGATGGTTCAAAAAATATAAGCGTGGAGAAATATACTCTTGATCCTGGGTATCATCACATTTTCGTAGGCAGTTCACCGTTGGTTGGGAAGCGTCGTCAAATCTCAACATGCTTTCCTATATAAAGCAAACGTAAAATGAGAGTCTACGCATTTTTGTTAACATATTATAATATGAGGCTATGAGGACAACGGTAACTAGCGAGAAAGCTCTATTAATGGCTGCACGATTAGGTGCCAGGAAGGACGTTGCGCTTTGGACAAAAATATCGGGAACATGCAAAAACATGAAAGCTTCCTATGTACGCGTCAGTTGTCACACTAAGTTCGAAAAAGCCAGAAAAGCCGAAGACAGTCATGAAAATTGCACCTGTTCAAAATGATAGAAAAAGGAGGGCAAATGCATATAGCCAATTAGCAAAGACGCAAAGATAGTTTTTAACTTCATGGTTCATATACCTCTTACTCATAGCACAAGACGCATATTTAAAGTAACCAAATTTGAGTTCGTTTACGACTTCCTTAACAAGGGGGAAAAACCAAAAAAGAACACATATTGAGCATATTGTCGTTTCCACACAATAAATTGACACCACGTCGTAATTGTCGCTACTAAAAAAAATTAACCGCTGCAGAAATGGCACCGGGCAGTTTATAGCAAGCACCTACTTCAGTTCCTGCATCAAATCAGTCTTCGGATCCTCATGCGGATCATGTAGGAAATTCTAATATCTTGATCGGCTCTATCCATAGAAGACCTCCTTGCTGGAAATAGTAAGAAATCCATGGAAAGATATGTTCAGGAAGCTTAAGGGAAGAACCGCGCAATGCACTACATAAAGCAACTCGCTACACAAGAGATAACCTTCACAGCAGCTGATTCTACAAGAGCAGTCGTTCCACACCGGGATTCATTGGTAATCACTGTGCATGTATCAAACTGTACAATAAGAAGGTATTTATTGATCCAAACAATACTGTAAAGGTCATTTTCAAGAGTATCTGTGATTGGATGAAACGGCCAATGGAGATACTCAAGCGCAGCCCACGGCCAATTTTTGAATTCAACAACACTTCAATCATTCCAGACTCCTAGCCACAAAAGACTGCTCCACTTCATTATCATTTTATGTCACTTTCCTAGTCGTGGATCAACCACTGTCGTACAATACATTTTTGGAAATACATTACATGATTGATATAGGTGCGGTTCTCTCACAAAAAGATCCGCTTGTCCAGTTTAAAACTCTATATGGAGTAGGTAGTATCAAAGATAAGTGGTTACTAGTTACAGAGTTGTATTTTGTAACCATGAATCCTAATAACAAAATTGCATTTTCTTATACTACTGTGTCTTTTGTGTAAAAACAATGACAAACCAACAAAAACTAGTAAGTCGGATAATGAACCTGCAACAATAAATTCGATCCTCGCCAGCATTGAAACAAGTCAACCTACAGCTACAATGTGGGTTCAACCTAGAAAAGGAGATTACATTCATATGAAACGAACATGTATATTTCCATATATGTGCTGCATCTAAATGACTATGCTCAAAATTCAGATGGTTCTGCTTCTTTATATCCCACGGAGAATGAAGTAGAACTTAGACTAGGGATGAACTCAAAGAAACTCGGGTCAGTAGATGAATTAGAAGATATTCAACTAGATCCTAACTACCTAGCCAAAGTGGTAAAAATAGACAAGAATTTGGATGCAAAACTTCGTTCTTAGCTAGTTAGTTTATAGAAGATGTCGGCTGTTGTTTTTGCATGAACTCATTTAGGCATGGTTGGAATTAACCCATCGGTAATATGTTATGCACTCAATACTCACATCAAGTGCGCTAAATGAGACGATCCAGCCACAGTGGTAAAAGCAAGATCTTACAGAAGTCAAAGAATTTATATTAAAAAGCTGTAATATAATATCATGATCTTTATCGAATTTGCTTGCTTTAAAAATATAGAAAATGGAAAGATTGATTGACCCGTGGATATAGGATTTCTTAGCATCTGAACCAATAAATTTCTGTATCTTTTATTTTTCTGCAATTTATATGTTTTTTTTTGTTGATTCTCTAAAAATTAGATTGAACTCACAAGCATTTTAACAAATAGTTAATTTGCAACATCTTTGTTTTATAAGCATACGACAATACAATTACTACATAACCAAGCATTTCAACAAATAATTAGTTTGCCACCTCATAGTTGTATAAGCATTCATAATATATTTAATACAACATTCATAATATATTTACTTCATATTGGTGTTGTGCGACCAAAGATATTATTGATACATACATATTTTTCATAACAATCCTTCTTTTATAATCCTAAGTATATGTAAATTCCTTACCATATTCTTTCCTTACAAAGTCATATTGTTTACTTATCTTTCAGAAATCATTCGCTTTATCACTTCAAAATTCATATCATATTATCGCTAAACTTAACTACACACCTTTAAAAACGCACATACAAAGTAATACATATAATATTATACAAAACTAAAGATACAGTAAATTGCATTAAATGAGAGTAACTCAAAGGAAACATTGTCATCAAGAATTAGTAGGATAAACAATGCCACTATACAATGTCTTGTTCCTTTTCTTTTCTACTAATTAAATATTCTTTTTTTCAAGGAATTTCTCTTTGAGAAAATAATAAACGAGCTAAGAGTACAATTACCTAAGTAAAACATATTTATAAAGAATCAGAACACGTTCACTAACCAAACCAATGAGTTTTCCATTAGAAGTGGATCATCCTTTTAGTCGGTAAGGTTGAGGATACAAGTCTAGCCCAATAAAGAAACAATACATAAATAAGCAATTAGGTTCGATTTAAGTGTGTCGACTCATTAATTAAGGATCCAAATACTTGTATGTCTACTGTATAAAAATACGGGTTCTCACATCACTGTAATGTCAAAATTTCATATTAAAACAATACATGCAATTTTTGTGTTTTGCATACGTTCTCGCACTGATTTTGAAACATGAATTCCGACTTTATACAAGTTAGAATAATTATGATGTATTGGTGGAGCTTTGGATTGAATTTTAGGCATTTGTTACTGAGGGTTGGTATTTCGGAGCAAAGGTGAAAAATCACCCAACTCGATACTACTACGTGTCTTAGGGAGACTTTTGACTTATGTTTGATATTGTTGAGATATATGTTATATTGTATCATGCGTAGTTATGCATATATCTTGATGTGATTATTATGTTGGATTTGTATAATGTATGAGAAATTGAAAGCTCAGTTTGAGATAATGCTTAACTCAAACACTTTGATTTGGGAGTTATTTTGATATACATGTATATTTGATACACACCCATGTGTGTTACAATGTATATGTGATTGATTTGTGCATTGCTCTCTTGTAATATGGTGATTGCTACATCATTGTTAATATGGATACATGAGTGATACATGTGTTCGTAAGCATAGAAAATATATGCTGATTCTTTCACAAAATAAGGTGCGATTAACTCGTTGTAATTGATTAAGTATATATTTAAGGGATACTTGTTGGTTAAAATTAACTCACTTAATGTTTGATCATGTGATCGAGGATTAATAAATTGTTAAATATTAATTAACGTCAATTAGTGAGTTTTCCCTTATGTAAATTATAAAAGGTAGAGAAGAACCATGGTTACTGATCTAAGACTTGTGCACTTTTGTCTTTCATATGGTTAAATTAGTCACTTTTGTAATTAAAATATAACTAGTGGAATGCTTGATTTAATTTTGTTGACTAATGACTACCAAAATCTTTTACATGTTTAGAAGTTAGAGTTTTAACCATATGTTTATTTATAAATATAGGTTAGTTCTATATTTTGTTTCTACCAAAATCTTTTACATGTTTAGAGGTAACCATATGTTTATTTATAAATATAGGTTAGTTCTATATTTTGTTTCTACTATGAAACATATACAATGTAAGAAAACCATTAGTAATGTTATTGACAATTATTTGTGTATAGTGTAGAGAAGTCAAGTAAATATTTGAACAAATGAAAGTGGAATGCCTATGTAACGTTATGTTTCATGTTTGTTTTATCTTGTTATGATATTATATGTTAAATTCATAAATCCTCATTATTTACATTATATAGTGTGGATGTTTTTTCAAGCTACTCATGACGAAAGTGTTATTACTACAAATCAAATCAATTATATTATTATTTTAATTAGTATTTATACATTTGGTTGTATGCAATTTAATATCAAAGATACCAAATATTCCGAGATTGCTCCGAGATAAACCTTAGGACCCGAGATGTAAATCCGAGATGGATGCCCGATATATATTTATCTCGTTCGAGATCTCGTCCAATACGAGATCGGATCCCTAAAATATTTGAGACGAAATGTGATCGAAATATGAGAACTAAAATCTTGATGGTTAGTCTGGGTGAATGTTGGATTTGATATTCCCAATCTGTGGATATCTTATCACACATAAGGATTGAAATCATCCGGATCAAAGATCAAATGTAGGAGATATGTTGTGGTCAGTTAAGTAAAATAACATTAAGAGCTGATCAATTTGATTGGACTCGTCGATTGGGTTACTCTCATGAACTAGTCGACCAAGGATGAGGTAGCCCATGGTTTATATATATATATATATATATATATATATATAATGGAATATGTTTGTTATTTGAAACAAAAAGAAAACCAAGACAAAACATAAGAATTTTTTTGTTCTGTGTCATTTCTTTGTATTACTTTGACTATTTGATGAAGCAAATAGAAATAGCTTTTATGTTTTGTATGAATTATAATGAGGCGAAAATTGATCAAGGGTATTTTGTATTTAGTTCATTCATATTAAGAGGTGTGATTTAATCTTCATACCAGATGGAGCACAAACGTTTTGATAAGGATGATTCATTAGATATCTCCCACCAACACAAAAATAAATTCATTTGTTTGTTTCCTATTACCAAAAATTACAAAATCATTGATATCGAACGAAAATAATTTACAATTTTCCTTGAGTAACCATCACGTAGAATACCATGATGTTCTTCTACTTTTCTTCCTCTCGACACTCCAAATCACCTTACAAAACTTTTGTTGGATTCACTTAAGGCTCGTGATTCAAAGGCAAGACATCTTTTTTCATAGTGAAAAAGGATTTCAAACAAAAAGCTTTTTTTTTACTTCACCTTTGTATCATAACCTCATTCGCGAAGTAAAAGAATCAACTTAAACGATTTAGAACAAAACTATAAGAAATCCTTTTCATAATATTATTTGATGATAAAGGAAACCAAATGTGATGTTCCACCCCGAGACCCACGCTAACAAAGAGTATTACTAGGTAATATTGTCTGCTAGTGCACAGAATATGGCTGGTTACAAGTGACCATCCGTGAGTCTTGCATAAAACAAGTATCAAGTACATCGATTTAGTGCTCTCTTTTTTCTTACCTCATGTGGATCGACATACTTAATTCTTGCCTAATACAATACTGCGGTGGTTAGAGAATCAATCCAGAATATGAATCTCAAAAGCATTTTCGAAGCTGAGAGACATAAAACACGTCATGAATACCAAAAAAAAGGGCCGAAAGTGGTACTCTATAAGCAACTGGTCCAATACGCTCAGGAATGGTCCTAAACCACAACTTGTATACCTTCAAGATAGGCATACCTTTTTTGGTAGTGAGCATTCACAAATCCACGAATCAACACTAGCTTAGAATTGACATGACATGGCACAAAAACGTAAAGTGTCAAGATTGGTCCTTGACAATCCCACATATGTAGTGATATACTAATATTTTATGCACTACCAACCGCACTTTAGTGGCAAAGAACCACTTGCGTTCTTCACATGAAATGCAAAACGTTTTATCTTCGCATCAATAATAGTTGACTTGAGTACAAGTATGAGCCATCTTATATCTATGTTATGTTTGTGTGTAGAATTTTGTTTTGTTTGAGGTAGGTAAATGCAATATAATTGTATTCATTTATGCATGTTCTTCGTGGTGGATCAAATTAGAATGTGATTGTGAGTTTAGAATGTACACTAATTAAAGTTAAATATTGATATGTATTGGATTCTTTAAATTAATCGGATTTCAACGTCGCTATTTCGAGTTTTTTCAAAAAGATTGATTGTAAATAAACCAATAATTAAATTGTGTTAGGGTAAAACAATACATAACACGTTATAAATGAAAATTTCAACAAATCAATTGGACTTAAATGACAATTTTATTGCGATTGTTGAATTTTGTCACATTTTTTTCTTAATAATCAACACATAATTATGGAAATTTACTTCCTTCTAAGTTTCTGTTTACCTAGCAAAAAGTTAGTATTTAGCCAATTTTATTCATTTCAATCTATCTTTGTTTTGGCAATTAATCATCGGTGCTTCGATGTTGTAAGTGTATTTCTAACGGAATGATAATAAGTGGTTTTTATTTGAATTGGGTTTTCGTTAATTTTAACCACCTAATTATTGGCATTTGTATTGCTCTTCGGTGTATTTCTATAGAATCAAAATTCGAATTCAATATCTTTCAACCCAACCAAGTTTTCCATTAACACAACTGCATGCACCATAATATTGCCATTTCTTATCAAGATATTTAAAGTTTGTGAATAAATCTTGTTCTAAATTTTTGTTTAAAAATAAATTGCAGCTACTGATTTCAAAATTATTTATCCATATCATCCTAATAATTATCAATATCCTTTGAGATATAAACATAACCTCAGTAGAAATTTTAGTTCTAGAATTAAGTGAAGAAAAAAAATCAAAAGCAAGAAGGAAAACAAACATAAAAGATTTAAAAAAAAAAGAAAAAAAAAAGAGCAACAGAAATGAGATACAAATAGCATCTCATTTTAAAGATATTTAAGTTTTACATTTAGTAAAAGAAATAATAAACAAGAAGGAAAACAAACACACAAAAAAAAAGATTAACCAGAGAGAGGAGAGGAGACAATTTGAAAATAATAAAAATAACAAAGGGGTATTTCTGGCATTATGTGAAAAAGAAACACTTTGTTAGTGCAAATTATAGGGATTTGCAGCACAGGGTAACATAGACTGAAGTACAAACTATGTTTTTTCGTTTCCTTTTAAAAAAAACACTCAAAACAACCTCCATTTGTTACTAATCAAACGTTCTATATTACTATATATTTTTATGTGTGATGACATGATTTTTTTTTTCTTTCTTCCAATCACGTTTGTCACTTCTTCTTCTTATTTTTTAAAATCTTTTCTTTCTTATTTCTTTCTATCGTTTTGATTATTGAGTGTGTGTGTGTTATAATTTCAGTTGACTGTTTAACGCTACGGATGATACTGATTGAATTTGATTGAAAAAAAAGGTCTAATGGGTTGCGAATAAACGTATTATTTTATATATTATTTGGTTTGAATGCAACTTTTGAAACTTTATCTTGAAAATATTGAATGTAGATAATGCAACGGAAATATTTGATAAAATGCATGAAAGAGCTGTCGTAATTTTTCTATAAACTATATGTTTCTATGTTACATGATTGTTACAAATGTCTATTAAGATTCTTTGATTGATTTCATGTATGAGAAACAAAACAATTATCTTTCACCATATTAAATGCAAGACATATACATAGTACACTGACTTACATTTTAACAACGCAAGCAAATAGAAGCATCTAAAAATTTTGAATCCATTTTTGCTAATTTATCTTACATTTTCTAAATTAGTAATATGTTATATGCAAATAAATGATACAGTTTAATATACCTTCGAAGTCATGTCAATTTTCAATTTCTGCGGCTTCATTGTTTCTTTAACGAGCTTCATTTCAAAAAGCAAACAATGTGAATAATTTATTTATTTTCGCTGAAATGTTAAAAGTATGTTTTTTGTGCAATTTGATTGCTTTCATTGTTTCTTGCACTTTATAGAGACACCGTTTGTTTGTTTAAAGGAATTTATTTATTGGGTGACAGTCTAATGTAGATAAATGATATAAACTATTGAATGACTAAATTTATTAGCGCAATTTTGGTTGTGCTTTTGTGTCTTGCAAATTTTATATGGCAGGCAACATAAAGAGTTGATTTTTTTTTTTTCTAAAATGTCTTGCACTACATTATAAAAAGGATACATTTTATTCAGATAAATGGTATAAAAATATCAAATATTCAACATAATATTCATTCGTGCAATTATGTTGACTTATTTTACTTTGCATTTTGAGCAGTGAAAGCAAGCTGATATGTTATAACATTTGTTATTTACATCATTACTTAGTGTCTTACTATCAGCACCTGTGTTTTCGCTAGCGGCCACCATACAATCTTTTTTTTTTACACTACAGCCGGCTAACAACCGCCGAACCAAGCAAGGTTCGCACGGTGGTTGGTCGCCGGGCGTGGTGGCCGCAAGCAGAAACTTGGATGCTGATAGCGGTACTCTTACTTTTAGCGGCAATGAATTTATATTGTAATCTTATCAGTTGATATTTTAGGGACTAGACATTACAATGTGAAATAATCTAGGCGCTAAATTCCAAATACGAAGAGGTTCTTTTCAAGTAACAGCCAAAGATAAAAACATATTACCTTAAACTATACAAGAAGAAATGAGTTGCCACAGATACTAGTTTGAGAGAGATAGATGATAACTCTCTTTATTCGCACCCTTTAGTGATAGACATCAAAATAAGCTTCAATCCCCATCACACAAAACTACAAAACTTCTAAAGTATTTATAGTGGTATCCTCATCGAATATATATGGCAACGTGTAAAAACTTATTGATTTGTTAAAAAAAATAATGAGAAAAAGAAGTACCAGTTCCATGAAGACCGTAGCATGTAGAATTGGGCAGGCGAATGAAATGGCCAGAAATAGAACCAGACGGCAATAAAGCAATTGAAGCTATTCCTTCCATTACGGCCATCGCCGCCGATTCTTCCTCACTTTGCTTTCCATTTCTCTCGAATTCCATAGTTGCCCTCACCGTCTTAGCTTTCTGGATTTCTTTTTATTTCCGGGTTTTGTTTTGGTTTCATCGACGAAAGAAATAGATATAAAAAGTTGCAGAGTCTACGAGTATGTGTCAAAGTTAATCACACGCATCAATTGCAGAAGAAATCACCCGTTTATAGGGGTAGAAAACACAAATACGAAGAATATTCAAAATTTCAAAGAAAAGCGGTAGAAAACACGATTTATAGTGGTTCGATGTTGTAGCTTATGTCCATTTTGAAGAGTTGTTTTATTGATTATCACTCGCTGGTTACAAGAGTATAGATGATAATAATCAAGTTACAATGGAGTTTTGCAGAGTAATGGCGTAGAAGAACCAAAAAGATCTCATTTCTAAAGCTCCTGGACTGCTATTTATATATGTAGGTTGCAAATATCTCGCTCAGATCTCGGTATACTCCTTCTCCCACGTTGGTGGGCCCACATGATAGATCCTTGGTCGTTTCAACTCGATCCATGATCGATACGAACGAGATTCATATCGATCTAAATCTTGCCCAATTGAGCCGAGATCGATCATGAACATTCCTGAGGTTGTACGCAAGCTCCTGTGAAAATTTGGTAGCATTAGACTTGTAGATTTTGAGATATGATCGATGTAAGTTTGTGTTTGTAGCATGTTGCCGAATCGTATCGCTTCTATTCAAATCGCTTTACTTCGTATCGATGAAATGCACGTGCTAACCAGATGATGTTGCGCTATCTTCTAGGATCGATCTACTTTTCATGTCGAGCGACCGGGTCTTTCTCTTGGACGTGCCTCGTTCGTATCCACCGGTTTAGCCTCGTCCGTATCCACCGGTTTAGTCTCGTTCGTATCAACCGGTTTAGCCTCGTTCGTATCCACCCATTACACCTCATTTCGTATCGATCCATGCGTATTCTTTTCGCATCTATGGTTTCAATTTTATTTCGTATCGACATTTGAGACTACTTCGTATCGATAATTTCTACTTCAATTTGTATCGATATGAACATAGGCTCTTGGTGTCGATTTTGACTTCATATCGATGTTCTCAAGTGTTGTTTCGTATCGATCACTTCCATTCCTCCTTCGTATCGATAGTTGTCACCCCAACTCGTATGAATGCTTTCTAGGCAGTGTTTCGTATCGATTGTTTGTAGTCGATACGAATTGGGTAAGCGATACGAAGGATTCTCGTGCAATGGATACAAAACAAGGTTTCTCCATGGATACGAACTGGCTGCATTTTACTTGAAACTAAGTGGATACGAACGAGATTGTTATGCGGCTATGGTTACGAATTAGATGGATACGAATGTGATGCTTCTATCTATGGATACGAACTAGCCGCATTTTGCTTGAGACTTGATGGTTACGAACGAGACGGATATGGCGGTGGTTAGTGTGATGGATACGACCGAGGCTTTCTAGATGGATACGAATGAGAGCATTGATTGGCCATGGAAACGAATGAGTTTTACTCCTTTCATGGATGCGAATTGTAGATGTCTACCTTGATTTGCATTGATCATATCTTAAGCATACAAACTCTGATTGACTTGAAATTTGAAATATTGACTATTATAGCTTTGCTTGTCGTACCAGATCAATTATAACTTGATTCGGACTCGGGCAAAATTTGTTAGTATCCATAGCGAACGAATGTGTAACCGATTTTCGAGGACGATCTGTCTTTGCTCTCTAGTTAGTTTCTTGGTGTCACGGCCTTGCTAAAAGGCGGGATAACAACGAAAAATTTATTTAAAAATTAAGCTCCAGAAAACCAATAAGAATCGAAGTGTTGAAACGCTTTTCTTCCTGCCGCTGATTTAATTTCGTCCGAAGTATCTCCAATAAAAAAAACCGTTACCGCTCATTCCAAACGTTTGTCTGCGAACTCATCGTAAGAGAGCTATTGACTGAGCAGTCATTCCTTTTTCTCCAAAAACGAAAAGAATGCGCTCTAGAAACATCAGGACACTTTCGGGGACGCTTTGGGATAGTGCGGTATATTTACGGGTGGTGCCATATCCGCATTGGTGGATGCAGACCAATGTCGTATATTATATGCTTACGATAATCAAAAAATATAAATAGAAAATTTTGATTTAGTAAAATAAATTCAATTCCATTGGTTGCAGAAGTTAGAAAACTAAACAGATATGATCATAATAAATAGTTCTGATGGTTGATATGAATAAAATACATATAAATATAAACTATTAATTGAAATAATAATAAATTGATATATTTCATTATACTAAAATACACATAATATAAACTATAATCTTAACAAAACTCGAACCGTTTTTGAATGTGGATATCTTCATATCCACATCCGTATCCGTTTTCTGGATATCAGATATTTAATCGCTTTTCAGATGTGGGTGAACAGATTTCGGATTTTTTGTCTGTCCATTGACAGGCTTAAGCAACTCCTGGAAGTATATAATAAAATATTTGGGCTTTTCTCTACAAAATATCATTTTATGTAATTTATATATTTTTAAAATTATTGAATTTTTTAAAACTTTCAAACATATTGATATTTTCACGTGTTTTTCGGTCGATTTTTATTTTTCAAACTTTTTGAAATACTTTGAACTTTATTATATAAACAAATTTCTATTTTTATTATTTTTAACCATTTAGCAAAATTTAAGGAAAAATTATTTGAAATATTTTACATATTTAAATTTTAAACAAAAATAGAACTTTTTCGAACGTTTATCTTGGAAAGAACGATAATCTTTTTGGAAATATTTGAATTTCATAAATTATTTATTTCCCTTTTTCGTCAAGGACCTCTAGCCCAAGTGATTAAAAGTATGATTTTTTGATAAAAGTTCCAAAGTTCGTAGGTTCAAGCACTTAAGACGTCATTATGAATGCTGATTAGTAAACTAAGGGGATAATGTTACGTCAAAAATTGTTACAACACCCAATATCACTAAAAAATGAATTAAACAAAAATAAAAATGAAGAAATCAAATAGAAAAGAAGAAAAAACACAATCTTTTTATAGTGGTTCGGTAAAATCTTCGGCCTACATCCACCTCGTTATCTTTATTAATTTAATTCTCTCTGGAAACAGTCAATTTCTGATTACAATATGATAGATCTCGGTTTTGCCTCAGAGGGTTAATGGAAGAAGAAGAAGATCCAAAAGTCGTTTCTTAGTTAAAGGTACATTGCTATTTATAGACGCGAGATACAGCCCAAATTTTGCCATTGTATATTCGAATGAGTTAATTTATCCAGATTTGAAGTTCCGACACGAAGAACAGGTTACCAAGCACATTGTCCAAGGCACCAACATGGTTGATAATGTCGGTATCGATATGATTTTAGTGTCCAAACTTCATTTTTTCTTCCTTTCTTGAGTCTCAAGCCACCGAAGTAGCAAAATCAAGATCCCGAATCATGTCGGTACTGACATGTTCTGTTGTCCATAACTCAGTTAATTTTGCCATGCACCTTTATATTTTCATTCTTAATGGTTCCCAAATCATGTCAATGCAAGTAACATTGGTAAAAACATGATCATACCGGTACCAACCTGTTTTGCATTTCTGAAACTTGGCCAAATCTTTGATGTCTTTAGTCTTGACGGCTTCCAAACTACTTGACTCATTCTTTCATCATTTTTAGTCTAGTTTCTCTGATCTAAGTCAAGGCCATTTTAAATTTATAGGAAATAGAGTGAATAATGTATATCAACTATTATACACTTTACTTGCAATTTCCAAAATTATTTACTCATCATCACAAATATAGGCATATATATATATATATATATATATATATATATATATATATATATATGCAGACGGAAATAGTAACGGTAAAGTAAATGACACCGGTAATTTTTATATTGGTTCAGCTTCCCAATCCTACGTCCAGTCCTGTACCCCGTACAAAATTTTAAGTATAATAACTTGCTTTCCACGGGTGGCAAGTACATCTTTATAATCCAGACCGTAAACACCCATACCTCTATACATATACTATCCAAGAGCATTACTGAGTGATACTATAAGATAATACAAAGAATAAGGTGATATATAGTACATATATTCCCTTGGGCTAACGCTTGTACATACACAATATCAACACAAAGCAATAAACATGTGTGCCTCCATGAAGATACACAATATCAACACGAAGCTTTGTTTGGGGAGTAATCTCATTGCACGAGGTAGGAAATTGCTAAGAAGTTGTTCAACATGAAGATGTTGAAGGGCATGAAAATGGACGAGTACTTCTTAATGATGAAAGGCTATATTGATAGACTTGCTCAATTACTCATGAAGATAAGCAATGAGCTGCAAGTGTACTTGAACTATAATATAACCAATTGAATGTAAGCCTCATGGATCTGCTCAATATGTTGAGATCAATCGAGTCTTGATCCAAGGATTAAGGCACAATGCTCATGGTAAAAGATTAGGCATCTTCTTCAAATGGTTTGCATTGTATCACACCACGTAAATTTATTTATAATTCTAAATATTAATCTCACCATTAATGATTATAAAATACATAATGATATTATTAATGTCTGAATGTTCCATGTATCTACCATGTTATATAATTATATAAAAATTTGGATAGTTAGTATTATTATTTTCATGTACAATAACCATGCATTCATTATTTTATTATTTATGCATATCAAGACATTTATCTTAAAGTTCTTTTACTTTTATTTCATCTTCTCACATGTCCCTTGTCCTTTTACAATTTCAGATGTATGACATGGTTCAAAATATTTCTATTCCTATTTTAAATCAAATTAAATTTTCTTTCCAAACAATTTTTAATCAATCATTTAGCTTTTTCGATTTAACTAGATTTTGATTGAGTTTATTAATAGTTTTCCACTTCATATTCATCTTGAGTTATTTGTGATTTTATTAGTATTATGCAGTAATTGTTTTCCTAGCCCTTGCTTTCAACATTATAGTTTTTATCGAAAAATAATCTGAAGACCTATAAAGAAATTACACCACTGATTCGATCGAGCTTGATTAAAGGTTCATCTTTTTTTATTACTTCTCTTTTCAGTCAATATGATGTTAAATTTGCATTTTGTTAGAATTGCTAATTTCTAATTCTATTTTCTAATTTGAGGTTGAATTTGAAGTTTGTGGGATTATGAATATAATTCTCTTAATTTGTCTTGCAGAAAGCTACTGATTTTATAAATATATGCATACCATAGAATCTCCTATTGTTAATAAAATTTATTAGAGATAGGTTGAAAACTTTATTTATTCTTAGGTTTGTATAATGTTAACTTCCATTACATTTTTTTATTTGGTACGAGTTTTTGTTTTGTTTAATTTATTTATTATGTAAGGAATATTTGGTTAATTGCTACATATATATCAACTCCGATCTTACATGATCTATTAGAGTTAACTTTCTTCCTTTTCCAATTCAAACCCATATGATTATATAAGAAAATTTTGGGCAAAAAAAATTATATCTGAAGTAAAGAATATCAAAATATAAATTTTTATATAGTATTTTGAAGAAGAAAAAGCACTTTTGATCTAGCTACAATACGTGAGCATTTTGAGTGTTTTAACATGTTTAAACCAAAATTCAAATTATTTTCAAATAATCACATATTCATCTTCATTCAGGAGCAAAATGATTATTTTTGTGCATATGTTAATTTTCTAAAATTTAATTGAAAATTTTCTATGTTATTTCGTGGAAATTTAAATTCTAATACAAGTGGCTTCATGAAGATATGCATGCACAAGAGTGAATATAAAGGAATGAGATGAAAATAACTCAAAGTGATGATCATGGAAGACTCCACTTACCCACCTACTTTAATGTACACTTATGGGCTAATGCACATGCTAAAAGCCAATTAAATCTTCATGCATACTTAATGGATGATTATTTGAAGTTAATGATAACTTCACACTTTCTAAGAGGGTATTTTGGGTAGTTTCCAAAAAAATAAATTAAGTTCTTAAACTTATATAAATACCTCTTATGTTTCATGTAACTCTCTTTTCCTTAGTCCCTCTTATACCGTTTTCTCTTTAGTTTAGTTTAGGATCAAATAAAAAAAAGCTCCTTTTCTCTTTTACATGGCTATTTAACCATTTTTATTTTCATGCAACTTTCCTTTTTTATGCAATGTTAATTAGTACTCTCTTTTCTTTTACATGATTCGTTTCCTTTCTTGTTAGTAGTTAGTTTATTTTTCATGCAAGTAGAGTGGATTTTATTTTATGCAAGTAGATTAATTTTGCCTTTCATTTTTCTCTCTTCTTCTTCTTTTTTGTGTTTCATGTTGCATGCTACTTGTGTTGATATGGTAACACAAATGAGAGTCTAATCCCTTCAATTTAAGGGTAACGAAGCCTCTAATCATGTAGCTTCAACATTTTGATAATTATTGCTCTCCTTTTGTGCTTAATGAGAATACATGAAGTGGTTTAGCTTGTTGTTTTTGTTTTGAATTTGAGAGCCTATATTGTTGACACCAAATATGCTATGCTTAAACAATCACAAAACACAAATTGCCTCTTCATCTAAATGTGATTATGACAAAAAAGTGAATGTTGAAATTAAAATTTGATGGCCTATATTTCTAGTTAATAGTTAATAGACCATGATTAAAATGGATTTTGCTTTCAACTTGTTGCCATTTTTCATATGAGTTGAAAAGTAGTTTAAATGATGTGTTATAGTTTGATGACTTATGTTGAGCTAATTAATAACACAAATAGACCATAATTATGATAAGCACATCAATTAAACTTTCTAATGACTAAAAAAAATCATAATTTCATGTTTTATTGAACCATGTGATATTGAGAGTGGATTTATCTTTAATTGTCTTTCTACTCTCATATTTTCATCACTTTCTTTTTGTTAGTTTTGTTACATTTTTAGCTTAACATCATCAAATCTTTGATTATATTGATTGAACAAAAAAAAATTAAAATCTAACAATTTCCTACGGATCGACCCGTAATCACCACGTACTAACAATTGTACGCCGTGCGTTTGCGATTATTTTAATTTAAATTCGTTAAATGGTTTTCTAAACCGACAGAATTTCCGTCATTTGAACAAGTTTTTGGCGCCATTGCCGAGGAATAGTTTTGATTTTGATTTTCTATTCTTCGAATTATTTTTGTTTGATTTTTTGGGTTTTTATTTTGTGTGTGTTTGTATTTAAAAAAAATAAAATAAATGAATATATCGTGTGTTTTTGTATAATTTTGTTTGCATTTGTTTGTGTGCATGTTGTTGTAGCTTTTCTAGTTGCTATGCATTTCTATTTATATAAGAAAAACATACACAATTCAAAGAAGAAGAAAAATTCATTTCATTTCAAATTGCATTTTACATTTCAAATTGCATTACATTTAAAATTTTACACAAAATCCTTTTTCCTGTTACACATTTCTGTGCACATTGCTGTGCACCATTTAAAATTTCTATTCTTCTTCTTTGTTCTACACTTCAACCCACCAATACTGCCTGCAACCACCCTCTTCCCTGTCAACCTCATTACTACATCTTTCCTTTACCACTTCTCCAAACTGCCATACAACATTTTTTTCTCTCTTCAACATCATACTCCATTCTCATTCGAACCATCAAGTTCACAACTGACAGCCTCCAAACTTGCTTACATCTCTCAAAACTGCCATTACCCCAAACATTTATCACCTACAACACACCACACTGCCTCTATAACTGCCGTCAGTTCCACCTCCAGACTGCACAACAGTGCTACGACCAACACCACATTACCATTGACCGAAACTCCATAACAAACTGTCAAAGATTTCTGCCCACTCCTCACCATACCACATCTTCCCCTTCCAACTGCTACCAACCCATAGCCTCGATTGCTTCCACTCCAACCAGAACAAACTGTTCACTTCCACAATTTCACACTTCAACCCACCGCAAAACAGAACTGCCTCAAAATAAAATAAAAAGAAGTTTTCACTGTCCAACTTGACAACATACCTTACCTCTGCTCGCAACACTCACAACAAACCACCCCTTTACCTACCAGTCCCTTTACAACCATCTCGGCTTCTTGCTCAACATTCTATCGTCAGTACATACAGTTCTACACTGCATATCTTACTGTCTCCCCCTCCAAAACTCTGCATATCCCTCCATCCACCCCCTACCTTATACAACCAGACACTTCTTTCCACAAGCCATTGCACTGCCACAAACAAGTTCTACTCTGCCACAATTCATCATACTACAAACACTACTTGACTTGCCTCCTTCCGACCAATCATCCAGCAAGCTAAAATATCCACTTGACAATAACACCTCCTTTCTGACCAACACCCCCTCATTGATACTGCCACAACTCCAAACTCCACAAACCCATCCACTTGCTCTACACTGATCACATCAAATTGATTCATATCACGAACCATTTCACTACCGCGCTTCACATTGCTCCATACTGCACTGCATTCATCTACCGACAGTCCCCAAAACTCCAAACATCAATTACCACTTTGACATCAATCGCTACCCCATACCACCAGAATACGAACCCACAACGTCGCATCAGACTCAAATCCCCTCAAAAAAACAGCGATCACCATACGCATCCATTACTCATCGCCTCGCTACATCGACTTCGAAACCAAATCACCAATCCAAAAAAAAAAAAAAATCCAGTCTAAAAAAAAATCCCAATTTACAATCACCTCGAACTCGAATTAACCTTGCTGCCACATCCCACGAACGCGAAGCGACATCGACACCATCAAGCCGCAGTCGGTTTTTGATTTGATTAAGGAATTTATTATTATTTCCTTTTATCTTGAACCGAAGTGGCAGCGTCAATTATTTGTAGCCAGTGTTTGCTTAAGTTTGCTTGCGATCAATTATTTTGAATTGAACTGAACTGAAGAGGCAACGTGTTTTTTGATTTTTGATTTGATTAAGTTTGCTTGCGGTCAATTATTTGTAACCAGTGTTTAGTTTCTTAGTGGGCCGTGGTTCATCGGTTAAAAAAATATGAAAGGAGGATTGGTGGGCTTGGTTTTAAATGGGCCTATTTTAATTTTTTATGTTTTTATTGGCTTCTCTTCCTTTCTTTAGTTAATTTTTCCTTTTATTTCAAAAAAAGGGGAGAAAAATTTCTAAAAAAAAGATAATAATAAGTTTAATTTAGTTTAGGTTCGTTTTCTTTTGTTTTCAAATAACAAGTTTCTTTTTATTTTATTTGTTTCTTTGTTTTCTTTTCAATTGTTTTATTTTAAGTTCCATTATTATATCTTGTTTTATTTTCAAAAATTGTATATATATCTTGTTCTATTTTCAGGTTGCAGAAGCAGATAAGGAAGAATTATTCGAGTGCTTCGTCTTTACTTGCCAAAAATAAGTTGCTAGCTTGCTTATAATTTTTTTCTCCCGCGTTTAACCCATATCCATTGTTTTTACTTGTATTGCATAGTTGTTTGCTTGCATTTAAAAAATAATTCAAAAACCAAAAACAAAAATAAATTTTCATTCGTAGTTACATTGTTAACACATGTTTATTTTCTACTTTGCATTTCATCTTACAATTTGATTAATAATAACGGTTAGATATCGATAACACTTAGTTGTATATTGACAAATTGTCTTCTTTGAATAATTTACTTTTTTGGTGTATATGCTACGACAGAGTAGTAACCATTTATAAATATTATAGTGATTCGTAAATATTGTAGTGATTGTTCCTCTTAAGGTACTTAAACCTTCGACTACATTGCTACGGTGATTCGTAGTGCACCGATAAATCATGCCTGTTAACTGGCTCAAAATTATCTTGTTGATTTAAGATAAAGTGTGATTATACAATTTTGGGTTAACTTAGGATAGAAAGTCTGTAATTAACCCTTGCATTTATTTAATTGCATTAGTTCATGCATGTTTAAAAAAAAAACAAAAAAAAATCAAAATCCAAAAAAAAAAAATTGTAAATATTTCTTAACTTAGTTTTTTTAAATCCTTTCTTTTGAAATTTATTTTTCAATCAAAAGTTAAAAATCCAAAAAAAATCGAGTTAGTTTTTTTATAAAAATAAAAAAAAGTATAAAACCTTTTCAAAAAAAGAAGAAAAAAAATTGAAAATCCAAAAACAAAACAAAAATCAATTTTTTGTTTTGAAAAATAAATTATATTTGTAAATATTTTTTCTTTATAAAAAAGCCAAAAACATTCTTGAAAATGTCTGAATTTCCATATTCACATGAATTCTACGATAGTTGTGAAAATTAATATAATCCATATAATTTCACACCAAATTCTTATGGATATTTCAACAACAACTATTGTTTAAATGATTCAAATTTTAAACCATAAAATTTTCAAAATGATGACCAACCTTCAAATCTTGAAAACAACATTTCGTCTTTACTTGAAATCTCTACATAATAAAATCAAATGATAAATGATTTGTGTAATTCTTATTTGTGTGATAACTCAAGTCAAAATTTTCAGAGTAACCAAGATTTGAATTCACTTCAAAATGCAAACGATTTCGAGTATAACCCATGCGAATTCAATTTTGAACTCCAAAATGAATTTCAAAATCATAATAAAAATGTGATCCACTTTTCAAATAATTTTAGCAACGGTAATAATCTCGACTATGATACGAGTAAAAATTTTGTTCTCAACAATTCCAAATCGATAATTCTCGAGTTAATAACTATAAATTGGATTTTGTTGAACAAATGACGAAATCTTATGAAACAACGTGAGAAACAAAATCAAATCACAATGTGTGACGAGTCAAACGATAATCCATATTTTATCCAAATTGATGATTTTCAAATAACAACTTTTGAAATAGAAATGATAATCTTAATGAAGTTGTTGAAATACGGTAATTGAGTTGGATTTCAATTCTTTTGAAGGTGTGAAACTCGATTTAAAAATTGATTTTCCTTTTCCCGATTTTGAAATTTTGAATACAACTTTGGATTTTGAGAATAATATATGCGATGAAGTTGTGGTAATCCAAATAAGAAAGACGAATTTAATGAACACGATTTCTTTGGACTTTTCGAAAACGAGTTGTCAAATTCTGAAGGGAAAGATTTAAATCACCATTTTGATTTTGAAATAAATAATTCTGAAGAATTTTTCAATGAAGAGCTTGAATTTCAATTTGGTGAAAATAAACTTAAACTTCATACTTTTTGGATTGAAAAATGTCCCCACATACTTCGTGATTTGATGAGTAGAATATTTAGGGGACAATTAAACAAATATATTATAGTTTTTGTTGATGACATCTTGGTATTTTCCAAAAGTCAAAAGGAACATAAAGGCCACTTAAGGGAGATATTAGGAACCTTGAGAAGGAACCAATTTAAAGTCAAATGTTCAAACTGCTACTTTTGATAGAAGGAAATGAGATTTCTTAGGCATATTGCTTTAGAACATGAATTGGCAGTAGGCCCCATAAAAGTGCATGCTATTCGAAATTGGAAGATTCCAAAGAGTGCTACGGAGGTTAGAAGTTTTCTAGGGTTAGCAGGTTATCATAGGAAATTCATAAAGGATTTTGCAAAGACAACAATTCCTCTAACCTATTTGACCAAAAAGATTATGGTCTTTGCTTGGGATGAAAAATGCACGGATGCGTTCAAGAAGCTAAAGGAACTATTGACAACTCACCAATCCTCGATGGAACGAAGCCTTTTACATTTGTATAGGCGCATGTGGCACAAGATTGGGTCTTATGCAAGAAGGAAGAGTGATAGCTTATGCTAGCAACCATTGTTTTCGCCTTGAAGATGTGAAGGCACTATCTTTGGGGAGAAAGATTTGAGTTGTTTACTGACCATAAATCACTCAAATGTCTATTTTTTCTAAAAGACTTAAATCTTAAGCAGTAGAGGTGGATGAAGTTTGTTGCATTCTACGACTTTGAGATACAGTATACCCTTGGGAAAGGGAACGTCGTTGCCGATGCCCTTAGCTAGAGGCTTGCTATCTTTGGTATTATATTTGAGTAGTGGAAGTTGAAATTCCTCTCATTTTTCAACTTCCAACCACCAATGGAACCTAGTCAAAACTATTTGGCGGCAAAGGAGGTTAGAACAGTGCCGATGGACCATATAGGATTTGAGCAAAGCAATGATGAGGAGGCAATAGATATCTTGGATAAGCTAAGAAGAGGAGAACAATTTCCTTACAATGGTAGATATGCAGTTGTTGAGAAGGGATGTTTGAGGAGAGATGGATGCCTTTGTGTCCCAAGGATTAATACTGTATTGGAGGAAGTGCTTATTGAATGTCACCATTCAAGACTGTTCACCCCGATGTAAAATTTGAAGAATTATTGCCTTAATAAAAATATAAGTTAAAGAGATTAACTATGTTTTATACGAAAAGTATTTCAAGGACCTTAAACCCATAGGAGTGGTATTCTTAAGTTGTTATGTTAGCTTCTTCAAGTATAAATATATTCACATAATAAAGGACTTGTAGTTGTATTTGGGGATAAAGGGGTAGAAGAACCAGCTAGGTTAACCCAGTAAAGAATATGAATTGAGCACACTCCTGAATGGTTAGAATTGCATCCAAGGAGTCAGGAAGACCAAAGTATAGGATGCTTAAACTAGAAGTTGTCAAGGAGATAGGTTCATAGTAAACCCATGAAAACTTTGATTTGGAAGTTATTTGGGGGTAACCAACAGGTTCATAATGTACTCGTGGAAACTATGTATTAAGGATGGTAGGCAGGGGCTAATTGGTTTGTAGTGAACCCATGAAAATTATATCCGGAATACGTATTTACATCAGTCAAAAGGTTCCTAGTCAACCCATGAAAACTAGCATAAGAAAGAAGTTATTGGAGGCATCAGTAGGTCCTTGGTCAACCAATGAAAACTAAGCTAAGAAGGGAGTTACTTGAGTAATCCGTAGGTTCCTAGTAAACCCATGAAAACTAGGATCAAAGGTAAGTTATTGGAATGGACCAATAGGTCCAGGGGAACCCATGAATTAATTAAGTTAATTGGCAGGGACCTGTGGGTTCTTAGTGATCCCATGAAAACTATGAAATATGACAGGGTGTCTATAAATTATGAAAAGTTTATTAGTAAATTCATGAAAACTAATAGGTTAATTATAACCCCTTAAACTCAGATTTTTTATTTCCCCTTTAACTCTTGGGTACTCAATTGATTTTGAGTAGTTTAAGATTTAAAATTTTCAGTTTCTCTTCTTAGATGAATAAAGCTTCCGAAGGCGTGCAGGAAGCAATTTGTTATTTAGAGTTATCTTTTTTACCGTTGTGTATTTTGGATGTAAAGACAGACTTACTAGCCTTTATTATATACTCTGATCAACCAAGGTGGCATCTTCATATGTCGCTCTTGGCGTATGTGTAATAATTATATTTTTTTGAACATGGTTAATGTTTTTGGGATTATGTAATGAACATGAAATGTTTTGAATGGAATGTGGAAATGTGTTTTTAATTTGTTAATTTTTTTCCATATTCTTGTGATTGATGTATTAATATATCTAACAACGTCGTATCTGGTCGCCGATGATTAATCATTATGGATGACTACAACATCCATAGTCATTAGTTTTGGGCCTCCAAGTGAGGGGATGTTACATATAATAAAGAACAACAAGTTATTACTAGAGCAGACACTTGTAGAATGCATGATTATGGCATGAACATGCAGTTGTGCAAGTGTGAAGGCAAGAGCACATAGCTGCTGCACAAACCCTTAGGATCCTCATGAGCCCCTAACTACCTCTGCATCTTTGCAATGGATGCAGAGTCCTGTGCAGCATGTCCTTCAAATCCTTCCCAGTGGCTGCTTTTACTACACCTAGAAGAACACCCTAAAGATAGAAGATTTAACTTCTAGGTAGCGATTTCACAAAACAACGAGATGAGGTAAATGGGAAATACTTACATCCGGAATGCAACTTGTGAAAACATAGAGAGTCGCCCTCATACTATCTTCGTATACAGGTCCTCGATCGGCTTTAATTTACTCCTCGCTTTGAGATAAAAGAAAAGAGAACCCTCAATCTTGCTCTTTACAGCATACAAAAACCTAACCTAGCAATGAGTTAGGAGCACCTAAATCTCCTTCATAAAGATGGCATGTGAGCTGGTGAGGATGGTGTACTTATTCGGATGCAGCTGAAATGAAGCAATTTTTAGATATACTAAGAACCCAATGATCTATAGAGGGATAGGAGGCAGAGCTCCAATTGTTCAGTGTTAGCAAGAGTAAGCCATATACCACTCAGGTGGAGTATGCACTCGCTATTTCGAGGTAGGTGGAAGTAGGTCTTCCCTGGTAATGCCATATGTGGTAGTGATGAGGTCAAGCTACTTGGCAGTTAGCTTCAAGGCCTTAGACTCAATACGGTTCACTACTAGCTCAGATGGTTTGTATCTATGCACATGAGAATGAGCAAAACTAGGTTGACTAGACTGGCGCCTCGATCACCAGGATCCGGGGATGTAGAAGAAGAAAGCTGATTTTGATTGCTAGAGGCAGTAAAAGAGCGAGTATAGCGACGTCCCGACATTCCTATCTAGCATGCTAAATCATCTCGTACATAATTATAAAGAGTGCTAGTGTTCACGTATATGTGTGTGTGTATGCATGCTTAAATAAAAAAAATTCCAACACTTTTTTTTAGCTATCGAATAGCCTGATTCATACCCTAAATCTCGGCCTAGGAGTCGAACCCCACCTCGGTACAAATATGACCCACCTATAAAAAATACAATGTATAAATTGATGATATGGAAGCTAGAAAGATAGGAGATGCTCATCGAATCAGGTTTTTTCTTTAGATTGAAGTTTGGAACTGATTAGAAGCTTGAAGATGGTATACAACAATGGCGGCTCGAGGAGACGAAGAGTCACGCATTTAAATAGGGCTAGAAAGTGAATAGATGTGTCCGGTTGATCGAGGCATGCAAGTTATATGGAGGCCGTCCAGTGCCAATCCAACAATAGCACCAGCCTAGTAAGCGCCAAATCAACCTCGGCAACCGAATTATGAACACGTTGGTCTTAAATAACCAGAAGGCAGGTGATGTGTGTCTGCTGAGTGATCCTGCTTATCAACAAAGTCCATCGTGTATTTTACGAGATGAACTTTGGGGGGCAAGTGTTGTTGGCAAATTCACCCACATAGATCGCAACATCAGGGAGCTTAGGAATAGCTGAACAAGGGAGAACAGAAGGAAAGCCAACTAGAAAAGCAAGGGAGAAAAGAGGAGGCAACCCCCTACGTTTGTTCGGTACCCCAAGTATCTAACAAAACTTCTTGTTTGGTACCCTAGGGTATCGAACTATAGTTCTTGTTAGGTACCTTAGGGTACCAAACCGAATCTCTTGTCCACCACCTAACAAAAGGGGAAGGGCGCCAATACTAGACCGAGGTGGAGCTTGCATGCCGAGCAAAGGGGAACTAAACATAGAAAGGAGTGAACCTAGCCACCAAAACATCCACGTGCCCATGTGCAAGACCAACTTACCCGAGCCAAGCTCTCAACCGAACCAAATAGTGTATATATGGAAGAAAATCTATATATATAGTTGAAAATTATACAGCATATTTCAGATTCTTAGGAATATTCCATTTGGGTGAGATATACATGGAAATATCCTAATTAATGACATCGCTTCTTCACCCCATAAATACTCAAACATTTGGCATTCAAAACGACAACCTTTTGAGATCTACAAAGCTCCAAGCCACATAATCAATTGCATGGGGAATCCAAGTCACCATTTTCTATTATAAATCATTGTACTCTTTATCAACTACTTGTAATATCAAAAGTAAGAGAAAGGAATAAAAATGAACAACGGATGTAGGCCTATTATGGATGAACCACTGTAAACCCATATGTACTTTACTTTTTCTGCTTTTTATTCTTCATTTAGTCTATTGTGAAAAATTGATTGGAGATGTTTGCCCATTTTTTGTGCAAACAGACACAAATCCACAGGTCTCTTAGTAAAGTAACATTGTTAATTAATGATTGTTATTGAGCTAAACCAAGTAACTTCGAAGGTCAAACACTGGATTATGTATAGACATTTTTTTGATATTGTACTACTTTAATAAAGGAATTTTTTTGAATTTACTAGTTTACCAAGCTGCATGACACACTCGATTCAATAATTTAGAGAATATATAAAAACTTATGTAATTTGGAGATCGTAACCATTTATTTATGATATTATGAAATTTTTAGTTTGACCTTTCAACAAATTGGAAATCACTTTGGTATCTATGTATTCTTGCTAAGATCAACTTATTTCACAAATTAATCTTAGTGATAAACTATTCCATAAAATCAACATAAATCCCAGTGTACTATGGTATCCACAATCCAAAATTATTGTTTTTGATGATTATGAGCTGGAATGGTTTATTATTCACAATAGGCTTTGGCGGTGAAAGAGGTAGTGCAAAGCTTTCTAATTGTGGTGTAATGGATAGTAGCATCCGTGCGAGTGTCGAGGTTGATGATTTTGGTATTGTTAATGTCGATGGAGACTGGGGGGAGGGGTGATAATTACGGTGGGAAAGAATGACGGTTATGATGGGGAGGGCGATGATGTAGATGACCAAGACTGATATCCAACTAAAGAATAAGTTACAATAATTCATATTGCAATATCGTAGTAGATTCTTGTGATTTCGAAATTTGTAGCAAGTAGATGTGTATATCAGTTCATACTGATATTTTTATATGGCATTCTACTATTTTAATCTTATAAAAGTGTAACTTTTACTACATTTTTTTTTCTTTTTTGAATTTTCAGTTGTTTATTTTTTTTTAGTTGATAAATTAGTACTTATATTAATGCAATAGATTAGTATAATGAGTTTGTGTAATCAAATATTATCTAGAATTTTCACAAATTCCTCATGTATATTAGTAATTCTACTTATAAATAACATTTAATGAGAAATATTTTTTATTATGCTCTTTCACATAACAATTCAACATTAAATTATAAATTGCATTGTACTTTATTTAATGTGGCTTTAATGTTTTTAGTGTTATTTATAGCAGCATTATGTGAATTGAAAAATCAAATGTAACATTTTATGTTTAAATTTATAAAAAATTAAGTGAACTAAAAATTTGAGTGTAGCATATTGTATTTTACTAAAACCTTATAGTAGCATTTTATTTTTATTTTTTTATTTTTTTATATGTAGTGGATATTAGATACCAACAATATTGTTTACATTTTCATTTTTATACTTTTGTATAATTTTATTGCTTATTTCAATACATTTTTTATTTATGCAATTTCAATTGTACTATTTAATTCAGTGTAGAATTCAAATTTTGATGAGACCAACATAGTTCATATAACGTTTCATCATTTTTTGTGTATCTTTTCATTTTGATAAATGTATATAACATATAATTGACAGTAAAAGTATGAGAAATATCTTGTGCAATATTTCATTTTTTCACAACATTTTATATGATTATTTTAATTTTATGAAATTATGTGATTTTCATAAAGCATATTGTATTTGAGGGGTGTATGCGTGTTATAACATTTTGTGATGGATTTTTTTTGTTGGCGATGATTCGAAAGAGAATGAGGTAAGAGGATGTTCTAAATAGGGAAGTAAGGCGACATGATATGTGGCAATATCGAGTGCTGCAACTAAGATTGCTAGGGTTGAGATGAACAAGTACTTCGTACTAGCTTTGGGTGAAGATATGGCAACTAAGGGTGGCAACTATGCGGGTGACAATTATAGAGACAATGATAATGAAGAAGGGATGCGTGCAACGGGATGGTGTTGATAATGAGTAGATATGGTGGTATGGTGATGAATGACCGGAAAGTGTCACTTCTAAGTTAAGAAGTGTTACCCGGTGCCTTGATCCGGCTACATAGGGCTGATTATAAAGGCCGGGCTCAACTAATAACGAGAAGCATAATCACGATACATCAACCACATGACCAAAATATAATGTTCGGCACTTGTATCCAGTCCAAGGTGAATAAAATTAATATATAACCGACGTGGGATGTCGGAACTATGGAGTTTAGCTTGGTTCGAATAAAGATCGGCATGGACATTGGTCGAATTGGATGAGATGACAGATGGATTGGTACACCCTTAATATGGTGAGAGGTCGGCATAGTTATTTGGCAAGATAGTTGGTTTGGGTGAGAACGTAGAGGGATCGACATGACTCATGAAGCAAAAGGGTTCGGTTTGGTGCGCTTGTGGGAGTGGGATCAACATGATGCCTTGGTGGGACATGCATCAGCATACTACATTCAAGAGACATGGATTGGCATAATGTATTTGGAGTAGAGAATGGATCGACATGGTATCCTCAAGGGTGTACTATATTCAAGAGATATGGATTAGCATAATGTATTTGGAGTGGAGAATGGATCATCATAGTATCCTCGAAGGATAAGGATTGACATGTTATGGTTCGTATAGTATGGATCGATAGGACATGGCTAGTGGAGTATGGGTCGGCATATATAAGGAGCATCATGAGGGATCGACATTGCCTAGACCAAGTCAAGATTCAAGTTGAAATATTGCAAGAACTTAAGCTCCACAAGTCCAAGCACTATGATATTCGAAGAATCATCATTGTAGACCATAAGAGAGCTACAACAGGGATCGCTAGCCCAAACTCGACTCATGGAGGGATCGGTATCGATCCCTATCCATTGTGAGTTGGGCCTAGCCCTTCCTATGATGGGCTTATATAGCGGAGGAGGTAACATTCCCGAAGTTTGAGTCAGATTGAAGGCAACCTTCATCTATAAATACAAGCACAAGGGGCCATTCTGGGGATTCTTACGTTGTTAGTGAAACTCTAACATTATTGTAACTGACTTCCTCCATTCTTTTCCGATCACTTGTTATTTCTTGCTGTTTGTAATTATAATCAAGTGAATTAAGAAGCAATAAAGAAATATTCAAAGTGGACGTAGGAAATCAACGCTAAACCACTATAAATCTTGTTGTTTTTGCTTTCTGCTGTGTTTTCTTTGAAATTTTGTGATTCTCCTCTGTTTCCATTTAATTTCTTCATTTATTTCACTACTTAAATCTGTTCTTAGGTGACTGTAAACAATTTGGTGCTTTCACTGAGAACGTTGATTCTCAGGTTGTTAGGACCACCTTTGCTACTACTGGATTGAGGAAATCCCCTAAAGAATATTTAGGTTCATCTTCAGAAGCTTATAGATACTATTTGGATATATCAAGATCTAAGCAAAGAAACTTAGAAAGGTAAGATGCACCAAATCCACTTTCCAGAATGTTAATGCCCATGAAACCACCAGTGTCCGACAAGGGAGTCCAAGCAATCAACCTGCTAATGCGAACGTGGAGCTTGCTACAGTTCGAAACCTCGCTGATTCCACAACTAGAGCCGAATTCAATGACTTGATAAGAGAGCTGATGGAAAGTCATAGGCAGCTAAACGAGCAAATATAGGTTAATGCCAACTTGATGAACCGGATTGCTCGACAGCAAGGCCTAAGAGCCAACCAAAGAGCCGGCCAAAGAGCCAGAAGGGATCTCGCTTCTTACTCGACGTCAGATAGTTCAACTTCATTAAATGAACATCACAGACAAAGGCGTCACAGAGTTGAAGCAACATAAGCAAAGACATCGGACCAATACTTGGCAAACCATCATGGCCTGATAAGGTGGGTCGGTGCTGATGCCTTCTTAGGGGTCGGTACCGATCCCATAACCAAGGGCATGACTTCTTAATTGCAACTGGGGGGTCATGCTCGACTTGGATCCCAGAATTTGGACGTTGGAGTACATTTGAATGCTGACCAACTACCTCTCCGGAATGATAATGAAGTGAGTGCCTAGGATACACATCATGAGGATGATAGGCCAAGAGTGCGTGAAATGGCCTGGAGATAGCGACCAAAACATTCACGGGAGGTGGAGCACGATCGCCACTTGGTGCCACTTCCAGACACTGGATTTATCTGCAGTGGTCAGACAGCTGAAGAGGGAGAACCAGGGCTTGAAAAACGATGACTAGGGAGTCTCTAGGAGCCACACCCCATTTACTGACAGTATTTTACATGCGGAGTATCCTAGAAGGTTTAACATGCCTACGATACCTGCTTATGAAGGGAAAACTAACCCCAGGCAGCACATCATGAGGTACGAATGGTTAATGGACTCAACAAGAGCGAATGATGCTACCAAATGTAGATGCTTCCCTATAACTCTTTCTGGGATCGCTATGAGTGGTTTACAGATTACCCCCACTATCGATCTCAAGATTTGATGAGATGGAAACAAGATTTTTTGAGCAGTTTCATATTCACGTTAAGATCCTCAAAGATGTGATGTCATTGTCCTGTGTAATCCAAGCTTCGGGGGAATCAGTGAAGGACTACTTGCAGAGATTTCACGTTGCTGCCACTGAAGTTAGTAACCCTAATGACCACACAATACTTATGGCTGTGACAAGGGGGTTGACCCCGAATCTGAGTTCGGTGATTGGCAAGCTAGAAAACCACCAACCACCTAGAGTGTTTGTACTCAAAGGCAGTCTAGTTCATTAGAAAGGAAGAGGCTAGGTTGTCTAGGAAAAGCAATGCTCCAGGACCGAACAGAGAAGTGGTACAGAGCAACATCAGTAAAGCAGTCCAGCGAGAGTTTTGGGAAGGTTTAGGTCAATGTTTAAAACAAGCCGGATCAATAGAAAAGAAGTGGAGAAGGGAATCATGACCGGAAGAGGGAGCCTAGAAAGTGGAGGTCCAAGTTTCCTATGTATGACAACCATACACCTTTGAATGCATCCTTAGAGAACATTTATCTATCCACCAGGTAATACTTTCCAGTATAAGAAGCTGCATCCGAAAGAATCGACGGAGACACAAAAGCAAACCAGGAAGTACTTCCTATTTCATGAATGTTATGGGCACAATATGGATGAGTGTAGGCATCTCCAGGATGTCATTGAGAAATTGATTCAAGAGAAAAAGCTGCAGCAGTTTGTGAAAAATCCAAAGGATAGCAGACAAGGAACGTCTGATCCCAATCGAGGGCAGGCTCCGTGCAGGGCTGAAGAGCCTGCACGGACCAGAGGAAGGCTGGTAATATACATGATAATTGGTGGACCGCATCCTGAGGACAGAAGGTGGCAGGTAATGGAGCACTATGCTTGTTCAATGAGATATGTGGATTTCAAATGTTGTTCGAATACGAAGGATGGAACTTTGGACAAGCAACAACGTACAATGACGGATGATATAGTATTCACAAGTAAGAATACCGATAGAGTGGAGGCTCCTACCATTGACCCGATGGTTATCTCAGCCATGATTGGTCAGGCTCTAGTGAGAAGAATTTTGATTGATCGTGGAAGCTCTGTGAACCTTATCTTTAAGAAGGCATACAATCAGATAAGGATAGAGGCTAAGGATTTGAAAGCGTCTAAAGCTCGTATACATAGTTTCAATAGCGTGGCTATCGAGGCAGTTGGTTATGTAGAATTGTTGGTCGAATTGGGGGAAGGTGAACGTAGGAGGGTGTAGATCCTACTGTTCATTGTTTTGGATATTGATTCACCGTACAATATTTTTTTGGGCCGTCCGGCCCTAGATGAATTCTAAGAAGCTCTTGCCCCATGGTGATAGACATTGGAATTTCCGACTGATAACGAAGTAGGTGTTGTGCATGATGATCAGGCAATTGGACGTGCCTATTGTGTGGCTGAGTTGAGAGAGGCTCAACGAAAAGAGAACGGAAAGAGTATGGACAAGTCTGTCTACATCTAAGTTACTGAAGACTGATAAATGGCGCCTATGCCTTGGCTTGGGCACCATAGTCAGTTCTATAGAGATATAGATCCAAGGGATGATGATGAGGAACCCAAGGAGTCCAAGGCAGCGTCGGTTGAACTAACGATTTATACCACAGTCAGCCACGATGACCCATCGCGAGTGCTGAAGATTGGATCGCAACTCAACCCTTCGATGATGGGAGTACTTGTTGATTTTCTTCGAGCGAATTTGGATGCATTTACTTGGACTCATTCTGACATGTGTGAGATTTCTCCTACCATCATGAGACATGCATCAAATATGGCCCCGAAATATGTCCTAGTGAAACAGAAATGGATTCGGAGAGATTCGTTGCTCTTAAAGGGGGAGGTGGAAATTAAAGTCAATGGGTTTATTCGTGAACCTTCTATCCTGAATGGATATCTAATCCTGTGCTGGTGAAGAAGGCAAATGGAAGTTGAGAACGTGTGTAGACTATTTGGACCTGAACAAGGCGGCCCTAAAGACAGTTTCCCCTCGCCAAGAATTTATTAGTCAGTTGATTCAACTGTAGGGCATGAATTATTATCGTTTATGGATGCATACTCGGGGTATAATCAAATCCCGATGCATGTCCCAGATTAGGAACATACCAGTTTTGTCATCGATGTTGGGTTGTACTGTTATGCAGTGATGCCGTTCGGATTAAAGAATGCAAAAGCGACCTATCAACGTCTCGTTAACCAAATTTTAAAGACTAGATTAGGAGGACGATGGTCTATGTGGATGACATGCTCGTGAAAACGAACACATTCGAGACCTAGCAGAGATGTTCAATATCCTTCGATTCTATAACATGAAAATCGATCCTTTGAAGTGCTCATTCAGTGTTGCATCAGGGAAGTTATTGGGCTTTATCGTTAACGCCCGAGGAATTAAAGTTAACCCAAAAAAGATTCAAGTTATTTGGGATATACAAGTGCCTAGAACCATTAAGCAAGTGCAGAGCTTGAACGGGAAGGTTGCCGCTTTGAGTCCATCATCTTTAGGGTGACCAATAAATGCATTCCTTTCTTTGATTTGATAAGGAAAGTAAAGAGGAATTTTAGGTGGATGTGCGTTCCAAGCTTTGGTGGACCATTTGGAGAGACACCCTATTTTGTTAAAGCCAGTAAATCACAAGGAGTTGTATGTTTACTTAGTTGTATCGCCATATGCCATAAGTGCCGCCTTGATTCATGAGGAGAACCAGATTCACAGACCGGTGTACTACGTCAGTAAACGATGAACAGAAGCAGAAAAAACTACCCTAAGACAGAGAAACTATCGTACTGCTTGGTGATCACGTCCTGCAAGCTTTGCCCGTATTTCCAAGCCCATCCAATTAATGTGTATACCGACCAATCTTTGTGATAAGTCCTACAACGACTAGGGACGTCATGAAGATTACTTAAATGGAATATCGAACTCAACCAGTTTGACAATACATATCTTCCACGAAGAGCTATTCAGGGATAATCATTGGCAGACTTTATAGCAGGGTTTACTATTCAGGATGAGCCCCTGGAGAATGGAGTAATCCCTGCTGCACGATGGAAGATGTACACTGACGGATCATCTAATGAGCATTGTTCTGGAGCTGGAGTTGTTCTCATAACCCCTGAGAACCGATCAATTTGTTACACTCTAAAGCTTGATTTTCCTGCTACAAATAACGAAGCCGAATATGGAGCGTTGATCATTGGGCTAAAACTCACAAGGGATCTCCAAGTAAAGTCTCTTAAAATCTTTTTTGACTCACAACTGGTGATATATCAGGTAAGGGGAGATTATCAGGCTAAGGAACAGTGACTTGCTTCGTATCTTATCGAGTTCAGGAGCTGTCGGCGGATATCAAATACTAAGACATTTTGCATATCCCGCGTGAGCGGAACGGAGAAGCTGGTTCATTGGAAAAGCTCGCGAGCACCAGTGATGCGCAACAACTGGGCTTGGTTCCAGTCGAGACATTGCACGCCCTAAGTATAGATATGATGGAAGTTGACCAAATACTAGAGACGGAGCCCAAGAGGGAATCATGGATGACTCCATTTAAAGAATACATGTTGCATTGAACCTTGCCGAAGAAGAGAAACGAAGAGCGACAAGTCTTTCGCAAAGCTTTACGGTGTATTATGCAGGAAGGAACTATGTACAAAAAGGGTTTTTCCATTCCTTTACTCCAATGTATCGCCCACGACGAGATAAAGCATGTCTTAAGAGAAGTCCATGATGAGGAATGTAGCGACCACATTAGGGGGAAAACTTTAGCAAAGAAATATACCTTTTTATGGATACTACTAGCCGACTATGAACTGGGATGCAGCTCACTATGTTAGACGATGCGACAATGCCAGCTATATGTAAAAGTGCCAAAAGCCCCACTGCAGTTAGCCACGATTACAAATAAGAAAGTTATTAACTTCGTTGTTCGGCACATCATATGCTGTTTCGGTCTTCCAAAGACTCTCATGACTGACAATGTGACTCAATTCGATAGCGTAGAATTTAAAAAGTTTTGTTGAAGGTATCGTATTGAGAAGAGGTTTGCAGTGATCGCTCAACATCAGGCGATGGATGGGTCAAAGCTGTAAACAAGATTATCAAATCTATTCTAGAAAAGAGTTTGGAGAAGGCTAGAGGCAAGTGGGTAGATGAGCTTCCCATGACACTTTGGGCCTACAGGACCACATACAGGTCCGCGATCGGCCATACTCCATTTGCCCTTGCTTACGGAGCCGAAGCAGTTATTCTAGTAGAACTCAAAGTCCCTTCCCATCAAGTGACTTGCTACGATCCCAGTACAAACCAAAAGCTCTTATTAGAGTCATTGGACTTTATCGATGAGAAGCGCGAGGAAGCCGATTTGAGAGCAGCTGCACATTGGCATCAATCACCTGGTAGTTTAACACAAGTCCGATCGAGAACCTTTGATGTAACGACCTGTAATTTTGCTACTTCGAAAATGAGAGATTTCATTTGTTTTAAATTTAAAAAGGCTTAAAACTCAAATAAATAAGTTAAATATAATAGATAATAATAGAGAAATTATTTATTCTTATAATTGATAATTTAAAAAATATAAATTTGGATTTTAGAACAAATCAACAAAAGTTAAGTTTTGTTAAAAATAAATAAATGCTTAAATAAATAGGTTTAAATGTTTATTTAAAAAGATAAATCTTATTGAAAACATCTAATAAAGGTAATAAAAGTATATTAAAATACTTATAAGTATGTTAATAATCGTTTTACAAAAATAATAAAATTTTGTCGCATTTTGTCAGTTTTACATACACCATAAAATTAGAGATTTTGATATTATTTAAATATGATTTAAAATATAAAGGGACATGTTTTAATTTATTTAAAGAATTAAAAAGTTTATTTTTTGAATTTGGTTTACATAAATAAATAGTTTAACTAAAATGTCAAAATGTGACCGTAAAACATTTTGTCGAAAAACGACGTTTTGTCGATTAAAAGTTGTCGCAACGTCGTCGCGTCTTTATTTTCTTATATAGAAACATATATTCAAATAGTATAAGAATTAATTAATTCACTAATCAAGTTTATTTTTACTAAACAAGGATAGGAACTTCTAGAAAACAATTAAGAAAACGTAAGCACAAAAAGACAAAACAAGTACAAAAGTCAAAAAATAAAATATCAAATCAAAGAAACATAATTATTACTTACTTTACTTAATATCTAAGTGAAAATGACAAAAATTAATGATTTAAAATGTGATGTTAAGTGTTGAAAAAAATAAGATTACTTTAGAAGTAAGTAAGGTTATTTTGGTAATTTGGTAAAGGGATATTTTGGTAATTTACCACTTTATTTCTTTTTCTATAAATACCAACCACTTTCTCACCTTTTTTCACACTTTTCATTCTTCTTCTTCTTCCTTTTCCAAGTTTTTCTCTACATTTTTAATGGATTCTTCTTCTCTTCCAAATGCTTACTAACTTTTTCAAAACCATATCAAATCAACTCCAAACACCATCAAACTTTGTCAAGTACCTTAGAATACCATTAGAACATGGTTTAGCATCTAAGAAGTGAAGAAATGATGGAGGAAGAGGAAGAATAGGAGGATGCCGAAATTATGGAAGAAAAGCAAGTCGTGAAGCTCTGGAGCACGAAAAAGAGAAGGAAGTGTTGCCGGGATCAAAAGGAAAGTCCAGGAAAAAGATTTGGTGAAGATAAAAGGATGCGGTGAAGTGTCGGATGATATGAATGTTGGTAGGAAGTGAACAATTTGGTTAAATGTGAGTACTCTTATTTACTAATTAATCCATAACTTATTTCAAGTATAAAGATTTGAAAGTTTAAATATGTTGAATAAATGATTGATAACTTGGTTGAAAATTGGTTGATTATGTGATTGTTAATTTGATTGATAACTTGTTTGATAAATGATAAGAGAATTGATTAGTAATTAACCATAGTTAATTTGATGGAAATTAAATCCATACAAATATGTGTATGGAAGTTATTTAGCCTCTTAATGATTTTAAATGATCTAAAAAGGTTAGAAATAATATTATGATGATATAATATTATAAAGTGAAATGAAATGGAATATGAGTTTTAAATATTGCAATATTGTTTAAAATGAGTTTAAAATGATTTAGAAATATTTTATAAATATTTAAAAGTGTTTTCAAGAAGTTTAAAAAGAAATTGAGAAACAAGTCAAAACTATGCACGTCGCGTAACGGTAGTTCGCGATTTCGTGCCATAAAAGTTAAATGTGTGTACAAAGTGAAATATAGCTCGGAATTCTTCAAGACAAGAATTTTTCGATCCATTATGTTTATAGTTTTCCAACGAAGAAAGAAAATCAAGATTTCATTAAGTAGATTTTGAAATATGTCCAAAATAATTTTCTAAAAACATCGCGGTTTTGCAGTTCGGAATCCAAAACGGGATTTCTTTATAAATGATATTTTTAAATGATTAAAAATATGAAATAAATTTCATAAATCTATTAAAATGGTTTAAAATATATATGGAATGGAAAATATGAATTTTCAAATATTAAAAAGTTGTTTAAATCAAATAAGCTTATACAGCACTTTCTGCAGCACTTTTATGCTACGAATTCTATAACCTTTTGAAATGTAGTTTTAAACTTAACAATTCTTTCCTAAATCTTTTGTGAATTATTTTAAAGGAATAATTAAGTAATGTAAAGATGACTTGGAAGTTTTAATAAGAGTTTGAATAAGTTGTTAAGATGAATTGTTTGTAACACTTGAACAAAACGTAAAGAAGATTGAATATAATAACAAACTGAGTATGCGAAAACGACTAGTACATTTGTCCCGCCTATGAGATCTGGGAAGATAAAATAAGGTGTTTAACTAAGGTTAGGGATGGAGCAACTAGTGCCCTGACCTTACCTGGCCTATGCTTTCTCTTTTTAGGCGAGGGGTGGAATAGATCGAAAGGAAAGCGCGAATGCTCTAAAAGATCATATTTAAGTTTTTCCAAGTTAAAATAAAAAGATATTCATGATGTAGGATTACTTGTCATTATTCCCTAGAGGTGAAACTTGCCATTAGTCCCTGGAGGTGAAATTTACCATATTTAAAGTGGCAGTAGAACTCTACTGTGAAAATCTTCGATTTGCAAGAATATGATTTGAAGTTAAAAAAGGAAATCTTTGATTAAGATTTAATGAATGATTTAGAAAAGTTTCCTAATTAAAAGAGAAAAATGATTTGGAATTATTCCAAGATCTAAAGAAGTTTAATAAGTCAAATGATTTGATAAATGTGGCTTAATGATTCCATATGCATTTGAAAAGAAAATGGAATAACTTGAAAAGATTATATCTAAGAAAGATATTTTATTTAAAGGATGAAGTAATTGATTGATTATTGATATCCACATATGAACTTAACTTCTTTTGAAAGCGATGATTGGCTTCGATGGAACCAGAGTCGGATTTGGATGATTCCTATCCGAAAACCACTTCGAACCAATGTATACGTTCGAAAGTAAAGACATGTTGAAGATGATGATTATTGAAGATCGTGGATCTTTACGGCGTGAAGACTGCTTGTTGAACATGCCCTAGGTAGCTCTCATATAGAGTTATTTATAGTAGTGGTCTCCTCGTGATGGAGATTTTTCGAATTGCAAGGGCATTTCGCTTAGTAATGGCCGAGGAAAGTGCCTTCGGTTTCATTCAGTTCCAGAACGAACTTGTATGGATGTTTGTCTGACATTGTATTCTAAATCACATTTGAGTGGTCTCTATAAATGTATATCAGTTGGTGGGGGAGAAGGCAACTTCTTTTAGCTTAACACCCTTTCTCGAGACATACGAGCTTAGGAAGTTATACTTTTTTAGAAATCAGTCGTGTGACGTGGAATGGCAGTGTGACATTCAAAGTGGAACCTGTTATGATCAAAGCGTGGTTTTGTATGAAAAGCATGGCTTTAAAGAAATTGAGTGTAGCCTCGCGAGCCTCACACCCCGGTTATGATGGGATTCTATGTGGTCAGATGTATGCTCGCATTTTGGATAGTAGTGATTTGGGTTATCAGATGTTCTGAGCCTTAGGTACCAGATACGTCCGGGCCTCATGGCAGGGATGCGCGAAGTCCAAGTCCTTGGATGTTATTCGCAGATTGCATCCACTTTTAACCATTTATGTTGTTGTATAACGACGTCTGAGTCATGGACGTAAGCCGTGGATACAGGTTGATCTTTCCACTAGTTTGCTGTCATGTTGAAAATCCAATCCCAATATGAGATTTACAATTTTGATTGTATTCCCAAAATAGCTATAATGACTTGCAAACATTTCAGCTACCCCTTTCAGGCATCATATATTCCGTTCGGTATATTCCGTTGATTCAGTCCGGATACATTCCATTAGACTTAGTCCAGATATTGATATCTTATTTGAATAAGTTTATTTGAAAAGTGTTTTCAAAAGAATGTCATTAAAAATAATATCAAGTGTATTTTGTTATAAAGTGTTTTGGTTATCATAAGGTAACGTGTTTATGTGCGGGCGTGGAGATACCCTTCTTTTCAAAGGTTTTGATAACACTGTCATTTTAAATTTCGAGTATCTCAAGCTGGTTTATCAAGCCTGATCCGGGTATTTTCAATACTCGAGTCTGATCCGAGTAGTTTCAGGTTGATTTGAAGACGGTTGGAGTTTTCAGAGGAGAGCTGGAGATCTTCATCATCGTATGGACATATTCTATTTTCTGTTGTACTTAGAGTATTTTGTTTGATGTTTGTCAGCAATTGTAAGGACAGATGTTTATAACTGTCCAACCCGAATTTAGGTTAGACTCTGATATTGTATTTTAAAATTTTTCGCTGTAAAGATTATTATTGAAATAATATATGTTATCCCATTCGTGTGAGATTCTGTTCTGTCTTTATTTTCTTCTTACCCTTAATTATCCGCTTATTTGTACAAATTTGAGTTGGACATGTGTGGTTTATTGTCGATTCAAATGGTATGGAAAAACGAGCCATTATATTTGGTATCAGAGCTGAAGGTTAAGCAAGAACCTTGGCTTTGGTTGGGTAAAGACTCATCAGAGATAGGGTTAGTAATACCCTAGGATGAGTAACTCATTAGAGATAGGGTTAGTAACACCCTTGATTGAGTTTGAGTGTATTATATATGAGCGCGTATTTGTTAGTGACTAATAAATTATTTTGTGTTGATTTATCTGTTGAGTGATTTATGGATTCTAATCGATGTGCCTGATCACCGTTATCGATGAGGGTTCCTAAACACTTAAACAAGACAAGCCAACACATTGATTTTGAAGAAAAAAATAGAAATGAAATAATTTTACCTAGGATTATATTTTGAATATAAAGTACATATTTTGAAAAGTTATATAATTAGAAATTAAGATTGGTGAAATTCAAATACGAACATCTTGTGATTAGAATTTCACAGTTTGACTATAAGGTGTTTTCATAAAGATAATCGATAAGTAAGAAATCTGATAAGGTAATTAGGATCTTTAATACCTATTCCAAAATAATAACTTAAGAAATGATAATGTTAAGTTACTATCATAAATTGATAAATTGTTTGATTTAAAAGTTTAACTACAAATACCTTGTGAATTAAGTTTCACGATTTGACTATAAGGTGTTTAATAATAAAATTTGTTTAAAGAATGAACATAAAAGATAAAAATGTATTTAAATGATTATGTAAAAGGAAAAATAATATGAAAGGAATGAGGATTTAAATTCAAGAAAAAGAATCGGGGTAATTTAAATGAAGTTAATTAATATAAGATAAAATGAATTTATAAGATAGGTTTTACAAAGTAATCTCTAAAGGATTTTGAAAATGTTATTACTTCAAATAAAAAAAGAGATATTTTATGATAACTAATTTGATTGGCTCAAAAATAAACTAAAAATGGACAAGTGATGTGTTCGGATGGTAAACACTTCTCTTAAGTATTACTCTTCTTGTTAAGAGGATATATGATACTATTGGTAGTACCCAGTTTCTTAGATTGTTTCAGAGTTACTCGATCTATATAATTTTCTTAAATTAAAGAAATAATGTGAATCATTGATTAGTAATCTTTATAAAAGTGTTTTAAACTAAAGATAAATTAGGAATTGCTAATTGATAAGATAAAGCGGGTTTTCCGACGATTTTGGACAGTCAAAAATTTCCGAATCATACCTAACTCGGAGCTAAGGAATTTATGAAAACCAAAGGGTTGTGAAATATTCTGAGTAAATGAAATTGATAAGTATAATTTATAAATATGATTATACAGAAAAAAGTTGTAACGACCCAGAATTTTGAACAATTTAATTTGAAAATATTTAATTAATTTTAAATATTTGAATGATGGTTTAGATTGAATTTTTAATATAACTTTGAATTTGGCGATTAAATTATAAAAATTTAATCTATTGAAAGTTGAATAAAAATTTGAATCTTAAATTTTAAGCTGATTTAAAATATTTCAAAGGCTTATCAAATTTATATTGATAATATTGAAGATAATAGAAGCTTCAGGATTGAATTTGAAAGTGAATTGTTCCGTTTTGAAATTTATATCGTTTAAATTGAATTTGAAAATAGCCTTCCGAGGCACAGTCTCGGAATTCGACGAAACCAGTTCCATTGGGTCCGTAATATTGAATTATTGTCGGATTTCAAATTTCGTATTTTTCGGAGTTGATATGTGAGCACACGGTGAGAAAACGCATTGAAATTTAAGCCGAATTCAATTTTAATTTTAATTTAAATACCAGCTGCCTTTTATCAACTCAGATTACTGTAGCTTCCATTTATTATGCCTAAAATCACGCAATTGATCACGGAGGCAAGCATGTTCTCCCTGAAGCAGCACGTTCTCTTGTCTCCTCCCCTCTCTTTTTAAAAATCACGCAGTCTTCAGCTTCAATTACAAAAGAAAATCAAATGAAACCAATAATGGCAGACGCTCCTTAGAATCTAATCGAACGAAAGAATTTTTTTCCCTTTTCCCTTCTTTAAATCGAAATCTTCCCTCCCTTGTTCATAAAACCGAAGCCCTCTCAGATAAAAAAAAAGAGAAAAATAAAAGGGGGAACTCGCGCAGTTCGCGGGGTCGATTGAGTGTCGCGAGGGGAGGCGCTCGCGTGAGTATTTGGAGGCCGGCGACCGAAATTGCGTCGCGATGGAGGATGGGTTGGACAGTGTGGGTCGCATGCTCGATGGCGCAGGCGGCGACGACGTCAGGACAGTGGCGCGCGCGCGCACGTGGGTCGATGTAGGTGGTGAAGTTGCAGTTAGGGTTCTGGTGGGGCGTTCGCGCGAGGGGGGATCGAAATCAATCAAGGCGATGGCGTTCGATCATATGGCATTGGTGATGGTGGCTGGATCTAGATGTCGTGATGGCATTCGCGATGGGATGATGGACTGGGTTGCTCGAATTAACAGTAAAGGTAATTTTGTTTTAATATATATAGGTAAATTTAAAAAGAAAAAGGTAACGCAGAAAATTCATTTTTACAGTAAAGGTATAAGATTTCCTTTTTTTAAATTTAAAGACAACAAATATGTAAGTAAACAGAAAAATATTTTTACAGTTAGAAAGATATATCTAAGTTTAAAATTTTGAAGTTGTACATATAACCTGTATATGAATTTTTACAGTAAACTGAAATATTATATAGGAATTTTATATAGTTATAGAAAGAGAATAAATTTAGTTTAAATGTAAAAAAAAAAATTGTAAAAGAGAATTGGTTAGAAATTTTATTTATTAGATAAAATGAATTATCAAAAGAAATTATTATTTATTATTGGAAAAATGGGTAATTAAGGACTAAAAGATATGTAAAAAAAGAAAAAAGAAAAAGAGAGGAGATTTGTTTAAAAAATAGAATTTGTTAGTTAAATAAATTTATCGAAAGAATTTGATTTAAAGATATTAATTTAAAGTAAAATAATTTGTTAAAATAAATTTATTAAAGGAGAATATTGGTTTAAATAAGACTATCAGTTAATTTAACTATTAAAATGAAATCACCGATGAATCGAAATTATCAAATGAAAATTTATTATTCGATCTGTTCGAATATTAATGAATTTGTATAATATTTATACAAGGTCAAAATTGTGAAGAAAATCAAGTCACAAAGGAAATGGATTGCAAAATAAAAGGCAAAGGTGAGAACTTCTCACTCAAAAAGGGTTATTTAAATTTTAAATAGTTATATTTAAAATTTGTTGATTGATTGATTGTTTGCTTGATTGTGATATTAGATAATTTAGGATATATCTATATATAGCAATATATATATATATATATATTGGCATATGTATATATTGCAGTTGATTGATTTCCCGCATTGTATATCGGATGAGACCCTATTGCGCCGTTATTAAGCGGATGATATTTTATACATCCCATATACCGCGATATTCCACCTCGAAGTGGAATGGGTATTGTGCTAACATCTTCGGATGCAGGGAAAACAGGTTGGAGGGATCCAACTGGATTCCTCACAAATATTTATTTGCTTGTAAATATTGTGATGATTGTTGATTTTCATATCGATATATGATATTTGTTGCCGTGATTGACTATTGGATGCCGTTGCATCATCGGATCCATTTTTAAAGTTAAAAATAACGATTTTGAATTGAAAAGGATTTTAAAGTGAATTTTCAAAGTATATGTTTTTATTTAAAATTTGGAATGTATTCATTTTAAAATGAATTCAAATTTCAATTTTTAAAGTTATAGAATTCAGGATTTTTTGTAAAATATAACCAAAATGTTATTTTTGAGATAAGTAGTTAATAAATTTATGAAATGGTCTTAATTGGAATTTTGAATAACTATTATAAAGGATGTGTATAAAAGATTTTGAAAAATTTACATTTATAAATTAAAAATGTTGGAATTTTAAAAAGAGTCTATTAAGTGTTAAATGGAGTATAAAATGGATTTCATTGAAAATCATAGATTTACAAATTGTGAAGATTTTAAAATGAGTAGATTTTATTAAATAAAGAATTTATAAGAAATTATCTTATAAATCATATCTTGGTAGTTAAATTGAAATCTTTGATAAAGCATGAACGGTTTGTAGATCAGATTTATAAAACATATATTTTATAAATCGAAATAATGGAATTTTAAAAAGGGGTTTGTTAATGTTGAAAATAAGGCTGTAGATAAAATCTTATAAGTAATAAGATTTATGATTTGTGAAGTGTTAAGAAAGAATGATTTTGTGAATAAAAGGATTATAAGTAATTAACTTATAATATGAACCTTTGGTACAAAATTGGGTTATGTAAATTAAATTGGATTAATAAAGGAGATTTATAAATCGAAGTTTTATAAATAAGAATAGAACTTATAGTCATTGTTTATAAATTCGAAATCAATTGAATTTGATAAATTTAATATTGAAATTTATTAAAGGAAATATATTCACGATTTTGAACAGTAAATATATTATTAAAGAAAATGGATATATTTTGGGAAAGGAATGTTTTATATGGAATTTAAAACGATTTAAAGGTGTTTTAAAATGCATTAAGTATCGAATACATAGATTTCAACATTCATTGTTGAAATAGACGTTTTCGAGAAATAAAAGGGAATGAAAACATAGATTTCAACATTTATTGTTGAAATAGGCGTTTTCGAGAAAATAAGGAAATAATGGACTATAACACTGTTGTTATAGTAAATGATTTCCGAAAGGAAATATTTTTGTAGAGTATTGGGTTTTATATATCTATTTAATTTCGAAACCCTATACTAGTGATTTTGGGTTGTCGTAACGATGTTTTACGCAACATTCGTTTTGACCCAAATAAAAGTGAATAAAAGAACGTTTCCTTAAAGAATGAAATATATACTTAACTATGGGTCGAGTATATTGAATATTTTCAAATTGTTGAAAATAAATAAGATTTTGTGAATTACTTATTAAATAAGTATGGAAATGCTTTTCCAATATGAAATGAAACGTTTTGAGAATTTATCTTCTTGAAGATAAATTGGAATTGAATAATTGAACCTATTGAAAACTGTAGATCAATAGATAATTTGAAATATAAATTCACTATGGAATTTATAAATGGAAAGGGAAAATTGGTTTCAAAATAAACGTTGTTTATTTTTGAAGTGTGGAAAATTTTATATCTTGTAGAGATATTTTTGGGAAAATAAATAATTTGAGAAATTATTTGGAATCTGGTGATGTGGCGCATCTTTATTGATAGTTAAATAACCGACTATCAATATTTACCTTTAAATGGGTATTTGTTGTGATTGCTTGAATTTGATGCCACACTTATTTTTAAAATAAGCGCTCATTATTCGGGTTAACCGGGAAAGGACCATGGGGTCGTATAACCCATTCCGAATAGTGATACGTCGTTATGAATTGCATTTGAAGACCGGTGTTGAAAACCGGATATTTGTGAAAACGGATGGATTACCGTCGAGTTACTCTACATCAGCTGATCTCCGGTACAGAGGTTTTATCACCCTTAATGACGGGATGTCCGGACGTAATTAGTGAATCTCCGGATTTGCAAGGGCTTCTTTGGAAGTGTCTTCGGTTCTGTTCGATCCCGGAACAGACTTGTATGGATTGTATGTCTGACATTACAAGTTGAGATATAAAGCTGATCTCTTTCAAATATATTTCTGTTGGTGGCGGAGAATTTATTCTCTTAGCTTAACACCCTTCTCTGAGACGTACGAGCTCAGAGGTTATATAGTTGAAGGTTATTAATGATATACTCCCAATTTGGTAGTGTGATATACTAAGTGTTGCTGTGAAATGATCGTTGTATTGATCATTTGTGATAGGATCATTTGTTTGATCGTTTATCTGGATGATCATTGCTTTGATCATTTGTTGACCCAAAGCACTGCTTTTGTAAAGCGTGGCTTTGTGGACGAAACTTCATCGAGCCTCACACCCCGGAAATGGTCAAAACAGGAAAGATGCAGCAAGGTTATTAGGGGGTAGCACCCCTTTAGTGTATGTCATTCCTTCTGGATAGAGGTGGTATCATGGTATGGAGCCCAGATACTTAACCTATGTGGTTACTGCAAATTTATTACTTTGTGGTTGTTGAAAATCGGGGATCCTCGGATATAGATCGGTTACGATCGGGGAATGACATATTCGTGTCAGTTGTTACCCAGTTAGGGGTAACCTGGCCTTGTGTTGGTAGAGATCCGGTTAGGTTCTCGGGACGTCATTCCAGAGGCGTTTCCATGTGGCAATGGGAAGTTCCTTGGCCTGACCATTTGTTGGAAATCCAAAGAAACAATACGAGCCTTGTACGGTTTTAGTTGTAGAACCTGCCATTTAATATGGTGGCTATAGCGGGCATAATATAATGGTACCTATGCTGGCTAAGATTTATATTCTACTTTCGAAATTGTTTTCTACACTATGCACTAATAATAATATCAAAAATGATTTGATTTTGCGTAGTAAGCATCTTTGACTAACATAAGAAGAAATCTCCTCCAAGTCTGCGTTTGCATTGTGTGTGTGGTGGGAGGTCTTATGGTAGTTTCATTTTTCAAAAGCATTGCGAATTAATTTTAAAATTTCTCCTATTCTTTGTTTTAAAGATAAATAACTGTTTTAGTTCTCACACCAGTCACATGACCGACCTGGAGTTTATTGTTCCCTTCCTAAACTCTGGGTGCCCACCAATTTCCACACGGGCAGTCTAGAGTTTGGTTATCAGGTCATCCTGGATTTAGGAGTGCTGTGGAGTTCGGGAGGCGAGCAGGATGACGTAGTCTATTATTTATTGTATCTATGGTATATAGTATTTCTTTTCCGCTGTTTGTTTGTTGTAAACTCTGATGATGAAATGTAATATGATGTGATGTAATGTCGAACTCTTCTCTGACTTGATAATGTCTTTGACCATCACCGTTGCACTGATATTGCTTCTAGTCATTTTACTTGTACCATTCGAATTGTGATATTGGTCTTGACTTTGTTTATTTGAAATGATTCCTGGACATCTGATATTACGACTGAAGCTTGTACACGTGTGTTGTGTACTTCATGGTTCCCTTAACTTTTGCTTCACTTGAATTTTCTCTGTACCTTGTCTGGTTCATTATTGCATGTATGCATTGCCTGTGTATGTCTGCTATGTATATGCATTCATCTTTTCCACTGTGTATTTGCATGCTTGTCTCGGCTTTGGATTTGTTTGAACTTGCCACCACTGTATCATTTACTGGTTCACTTGATTTCATGGTTCACCACTGAGACTGCTGTTTCATGACTTCGACATATATGCTGTTGAACTACATGTTAAGGCCTGGTGAGCATGTATATGTATCTGTGATGTTTTGGAGCTGCAGTCTTCTTGAACCTGTTTGCAACTGTTATTTTCACTTGAGTCTGGGCTTGTTTGGTTTATGCTGCACTGAGTTGTTTTGTCGACACACTTCAAGTGGTCTATAGTTGTACATTCAAATATGTACCTGCATATGTATTTATGATGTGTTAGTCATGTTGTTCATTCTTATGGCATTTTCAACTTGATGCATTGTTCGCTGTATTTCATGTTGTCTGGTTTTGCTTGCATAGTTGGTTCATCACTTGTGTCCGCTGCTAACATGTACATATTTGCACTTGATTTTGAGGCCTGTTGCACTATTGCTTGATTCAGCCTTGAACACTACATCCCTGAAAATGTATGTGTATTCGATGTTGTTTCACTAGTCTGGTTTCATGCCATTACTGTCATGAAGTCTTGTTCAGTCTCGATTTCTTGCATATTGATGTTGAGCCACTGTTGCAGTTTGATATTAGTTGAGTTGTTGTAGTTTCGAGTCTTGTTCATGTCACTGGTATCATTGTTTCATTTGTGTTGTACATTCATGTGCCTCTTGAGTCTGTATTGTACTTATGCATTGAGTCATGTTGATGGTGAGGCTTTGTATTATTCAATTTGAAACTGCTCATTTGTTGATGGCCTGAATGGACTGTCTAACCTTTCACTTGAGACTGTATGTAGCTTGCATGGCCTTTGTTTCACTCGAGAATTATTTGCATTTTTAATAGCACATGTGTTGAATCCAGCTTTAAAGCTCGGGTTTGACCTTGTGCTTGTGTCGTGATTTTATTTGTATTGCACTTGAGTTGAACTCGGCTTTTCATTTGGGTTTGACCTATGCTCACCTGTCCCTGTAGATTTATCAAGTGTATATTGGTGTGCACGGCCTTATGGCATGTATAGTGATACACTGAGCATGTCACAAGCTGTTCGTGTTTGATGAATTCAAATTTAAATGATGACGAACAGCCCAAATATCTGAGGCAAATTCAAAAATTATATTTTATTTTATACTGCAAAAATATTTAGTTTTCAATTTTACTGTGTTAGTGTATATTTTTCCAGATTGCTCAGATGCTAGATTCTATCTGGAATAATGTTGAAGATACATACGAGTGAATGAGCGATATGTAGTGAGGACAATTATGTAAATTGAAATGTGATGTGATTGAAATTGTAATGTTATTGAAATTTGTGTGTGTGTGTGTGTATATATATATAGTGAGAGCTTGAGTTTATACTATTCAAAATTGTAATAAATATTTGTTTGAATAAAATATCCATTTGAATTCAAATTCTGTGTTATTTGTTTTGTTCAGCAAATATTTATTTAATCCGTAAAAATAAAATAGTACATTAACAAATGCATTTAAATGAATATATATATTTATTATCATAAAAAATCATATACTCGCATATTCAATAGAGTATGCATTGGAACTAATTGATGTTGATACCTATGATGTATGAACAGATTCACGAAGTTTATAGTTGATCAATCATACCAATCCCCGATGGCATCGAACGAGGTGAGCTTTGTAAGTTTACTCGGCTTGCGATTCCTGCAAACGAATCGAAAAGTGAAGCATGCAATAAGAAAAAATGGTTGCCAACGATGAGAGAACGATGAAATTTCTAAGTTCCCGACTGCAGACTAAAAAACTCTAAGTCGCTGACTGCAGACTAGAAAACTCTAAGTCTCTAACTACGGGTCAAAGTATAAACTATTCGGGCGGAAACCACGACTGCCCACCACGAAATTTCTAAGTCCCTAACTACGGACTAGAATATCCCAAGTCCCCACCGCGAACTAAAAAATTCTATGTCTCCGACTACGAACTAGAAAACTCTAAGTCCCTGATTGGGGACCAGAGTATAAACCATTCAGGAGGAAACACGACTGCCCACGATGAAATTTCTAAGTCCCTAACTGTGGATTAGAAAATCCCAAGTCCCCGACCGCGGACTAAAAAATTCTAAGTCCCCGACCGTGGACTAGAGAACTCTAAGTCCCTCATTGCAGACCAGAGTATAAACCATTCGCACAGAAACAAGACTGCCCACAATGAAATTTCTAAGTCCTGGATTATGGATTAGAAAACTTTAAGTCCCCCACTACGGATTGGAGGATAAATCATTCGACAAAGGAACGAATGCCACGGGAGAAAACATGACTGCCCGTGGTGAAAACTTTGAGTCTCCAGAACATGGATTAGATTATGGGCGGTTGGAATATAGCCGACCACCTGCGAAAAATTCTCTATCCTCAGACCGCAGACTAACTCGAAAACCCAATAGGTGGACGACGGATTTCGACCATTCTCTATCCCATGAATTCCAATCCTAAACAGATGAAGAAGACTCAAACTGTTAGAGGCAAAACATAATCGTTCATTATAGTTCCGGCTTGGCGTTGCTTATGACTTAAGACAGCGTCTACAAAGGGGTTTTGAGATGGAGATAGTGAATTATTAACGAGACTGGTGAAAATTATTACATGTACATGAAATGGGAAGTAATTACTATACTGTTGAAGTAATAATTCACGTGATGATTAATCAAAAATAATAATTTTATTCACTATCTCAAAAATTCGTTACAAATTATTCAAAAGTTCGGGATCCATGCCCGGACACCTGCTACTAAGAAAAAAAACACATATGTAACTTATCCAAACTATGTACAACGACACAAAACACTAACTATTTCTTCGACTTCTTCGGTTTCTCAAGAGTTGAATCAGTCGAGCGTCTTTTCTGGGACCCTTTACTGCCCTTGGCGAAAACACTTGAAGAAGGAGGAGGAATTTCAACAGAAATTGTCTTGATAGGTGGAATGACCTGCAAAGGTGCAGGAATAGGATCTTCGACTGCGACCTCAACGGCCTCCATTTTAACTTTGTGCTTCGATCTTTCTTCCTCTTCAGTATGCTCCTTCATACTGCTTTTGGCATGTGCTCAAAGGTACCCGTGATTGCTACATCGTCCCAGTCCTCGCCAAGGGACGGGTCCTTATCTTATCCTCCTCGAGTCCATTGATGACTCGAGCGTCGGTCCCTGGAATATCTGCAGCAACCAAAGCCTTGGCCACTTTCTCTTGTTGCTCCATGGCGACATCGCTCCTAGGAGTTTTCTCTAGACCGGGATGATCTGCAAAGGTTAATTAAAGCACATGCATTAGTAAATGATTGTTATGTGCTAAAAATAGCACATGGTTGAATTAAAGGGAATTATATGCTATACCAACATCTGGTTGGCTCTTGGTAATCATTGGAGTGCTTACTTCGAGAATGGGAGATAGAATTTATGGACCGAAGCCAGGTCTGTCCGAATTGTAGCCGATATGTTTCTCTATAGGCTGAGAAGATGACGTTCTGACCATCTGAGTAGGAGAAGGAACCTTGAGATCAGTTCCAGAGGATCTAGCGATGTCCTTTCCTTCTTTGTCAGGGGCAAGAACCTTAGAGAACCGAAGCTTCACGGTGGCCAAGTCGGACTGCTCATTTCCTTGAAGAACTTCTTGTGCGAGTGCCTCTTCATCATGCTCCGCCACTCCTAGCTCTTCCCTCTTGATTTTGGTGATAACCTCCCAAGCTTCGGAGAGCGGTTCAAGATAGCCATCGACTAGAAAAGTAAGGTCACGATGGAGAAGAAATTTGGCATTATATTCGACGATGAGCGGGTCAAACAAGTTCTTGATTTCTTCTCTACCGGACATGGCTGCAACTTCCACCCGGGAGTTGGCTTCTTCCAACACTTCTTTGCTGCCCTCTTCTCGGACTATTTCTTTCAAGGCATCGATCTAGTCAAGTTGTTCATCAAGTTTTGTTTTAAGTTTCTCGCCTCAACGATCTCCTCGCGGTATCTCTGTGATTCTTCTTGTGCCTCGATTTTCTCCTCCCTCTCTTTGAACAATAAATTTTCTAGCTCCTCAATGCTGTGAGCGAAGACATCTTTCTCATTTTGTTAGGAGTCCTTCTCTAAGGGCAAAGTGCCACTACGATGGAGCGTTGCATCGAGTTCTTTAATGTGCGAAGTCTCCAAACGACTTATAGCCTCCGTCGTTTCTTTCGCATTCTTCTCTGCCATGGCAATTTGGGCTTTATATTCAAGCAGCTTAGGATATTGATGTTTGATGATGTCTTTGTTGTGAATAGCCTCCAACTTAAGGCGATCAATTTCATGCTGGCACTTGATGAAAACTTCGAAGACTTTCTCGGCTAAGTGAATAAACGCTTCATGCTGGACATACATGTCATTCATACATGCTAATTAGTTCTCTTTGGCACTTCCAGGAATGACATGTATGGAAGGAAGGAACTTGAGTCCATCAAAGCAAATTTTTCAAAAAGTATCTTTGAGTTCCACCAACTTTTCCGCTATGGTAGGATCATGAGCGAGAACCGATGGAAGCGGATCAGAAGTAGCAAGCGAATGCTTGCTGAAATGGTGCTCACGTGATTGCCTTGAATTGGAAGACCCAAAAAGTTGGTCGTAAGGCATAGTAGCTTGAGAGCCCCGTCATGAGGACTTATCTTCGCTATGAGCGGGAAGGTGTAATTGATTGTCATGGCGAGGAGCATATGGTTGAGACTTCCATCTGGATGAGGAAGAAGAATCTCGAGAATAGTAGTCTTTGTCTCGCTCATTATCTTTGTCTCCGCATCTTCCAGAATCGGAATCTCGACTCGACCGATAGTAAGTGGAGGATCCCCGAAGACGGTCAAAAGCATGAGAGTGTGACACTACACCTATAAAAGAACCAAATAGGAGCATACTAGAAGTTGTAACATGAGAAATTAATTATTGGTGTATGGTGGAGTGCGAGTATCTGTGTGTGTCCTAGTGTTTTCCCCCGACGACCTAGTAACATTGGCTTTACTCAATGGAGTTGCCTCTTCTTTGTTGAAGGTTGCATGCCTTCGTCGCTTCTCGCAAGAGATTTGAGCCCTTCGATGTCAATGTTAGCAAAGAGGCAATTTAATATATCATCCGGGATAGGAATGTCAGAGAGTCCCTACAGCGAACTTTCCATTTGCTGGGAAGACGATTCCTTTTCGATTGGGGTTATGACGAATTCTAGTTTTGCCCCGGCCTTGTTCTTCCCCAACTTATACACCAACCTTTTTCTCCTCCTTGGGGGAGTTTGCATTTGGCTGGTCTGTAGTGCTTCGACTACCGACGCTTTCCTAGGGCCTACATCTTTGCCTATCAGCCCTACATCTTGATATTCTCCTATCTCTCCCTCTTCAATGTATCCCGGGGTCCCTCAACTGGAGGCACCATGGGGTCACTTGCTTATACCCTTCTTTAGATAATAATTTTCGAAACCACTTTGCTACCCGAAAGCCTAATTTTGTGGCCATCTTCAAATAGCCCAAATAATGAGAGCATCTCATCAGTGATAAGCAGTTTGATATCCCGATCTTCAATAGGAGTGGCATGAATGGCTAAATGGGCCTGGAATATTTGACGCTTTCAGGTCAAGGGCGGACACTTGAAAGAACGGGAGATGTTAGTATGACTAAGAAAGAACTTGCGACTTGAATCTTTGAATTAAAACGAAGACAGAGTAGCACTCACGTCCTTCTAACCATCTCATTGCAAAGCCAAAAGGAAACCATACATAGAACCATTCCTATTTAAATAGATAAAGCTTGTTCCATGTGCCCGTTAAGACTTGGCAGCTGGGCGAGGGTTCAAGGAAGACATATGAAGGACTCCCAGTCCATCTTTTGAAATTGTAGATGTATCTAATGTCTTTAGGAGTTAGTGGAAAGAGTAGGACATTTATGAAGAGAAGAAAAGTGCCATGGATAAAGGCATAAATATTAGGGTGCAGTTTCTCAACATTTCTCGAACGAAGGAGTTGAAGTGTGGCAAACATCCAGCCCGGCACATTAAATTGTTGCAAGCAATATATCAGGCTGGGGGCAAGTGAGATCTGTCTCGTCTCGATGGAACTAGAACGTCTTTGAAAGGAATTCCATGGATGGAACATAATCGACGATGAGCGGCTTCGCCTATTCTGGACACTTGTGAGTCAATAAGATTGTTTAGGATGATATCACCCTTAACGACATCAGAAGCTGGCATAATAACTTCTGTAGGAAAGACTGGAATGCCGAATAAGAGATTTGTTTGTGGGTCAGATGTCCCTACTTGTTCTGTTTGATGACTCGGAGCAGGTTTATCGGATAAAGTGGCGGAGCTTGATCTTGCGGTCGATTCAGAAGACATTATGGTTGAGCGCTCTGTATAACATGAGATCTATGTCAGCTATACTTAGTAGACAATCAACATTAGAAATAAAAACCTATTTCCCCCGTATTGTGTGTGAACTAGTGCATTGCAATATGAAACAAACATAAATAGTTTGAAATCAGAGAAGAGAAAGTAAAATCTTGAAACTTGGGAATTTCATCCAAAGAGGCCGTCGTCGCTAACTGTCTCACTTGACCAGAAAGTTGATCGACAACCAAAGATTTAGGATTGGATGCTAACATTTTGAATTGTGAAGTCCGTTGTTAAAGCGCGTTCAGTTAGTTTTTTACTTAGTTCATGTTGGGCAGTCCAAAAGTTTGTTCGTTCAAGTATGTTGGTCAAGGTATGCAAGTCACGTTGTTTTAGGCCATTTTATGTTCGAGCTATGCAGTATGTAGTTAGACGTTTGAATGGCTTAAGTTAAATTGGTTTCTATAGTCAATATCCACACCTATGTTATATGCCGATCCCTAAGCCCAACCACATATTCGACCCCTACACTTCAACTTATATAGGAACACCGATCCCTTCCTTTTGGCTCATCACCGGCCCCTATCTTTGAACTCTCATTACCGATCCCTTCTCTCTGGCCTATATACCGATCCCTATACTTAAACTTTCAGGGCGATCCCTACTTCTTAGTTCCTAAACCGATCCATATGTATAAACCTGTACACTAAACCCTCGTAAGGCCCTTATCTACACCGACCCCTAATGCCAGCTGTTCCCCATTCCATAACCATGTTGCCTGGTACCGAACTCTCCTTCTACCTCCTTTTTTCCTCGTCCCTCTTTCTTCCTCCTTCCTTATCCCTCTTTCTTCCTTCTCTAGCACCCTTTTCTTTTCCCTCAATCTCACCTAACCTAACGAAGCCCACTGATTCACTCACCTAGGATCGAACGTATGTGAACCCCTAAATCCGTGATTCAACCGATGTAATTATGAGACAAAATCATACCTATTTGATATAAAGTATGAGGTTGAAACTTGGATTAAGGATGAATTGATGGTGATGAAGATCAAAGACGAGGTATCATGCATAAATTTGAGTTCATGGGAGAAGTTTGTTCTCTTTCAAACCGTTCTACTAGGTGAAGAGCAAAGGAATAAAGGGTTTAAGTGCTAGAGAATGAAAAGTGAAAAGAGAATGGAGTGGGGTGCTAGTTTTATATAGGCAATGGAAGGGGAAGAGGAACCGGTCATCCCAAGTGACTCGGTTACGAGATCGAAAAGGGATCGGCCCGAAGGCTAGCCGATCCATACCCACGCAGACTCACCAATGGATCGACATACCGAATGCTGGCCCCTCTTATTATATATATATATAAATAATAATAGTAGTAGTAGAAAAAATATATAGTAATGTAATATAAAAAGAAGAAAAGGAGAGAGATGCTTGAATGATGGAGATGAATGAAATAAAAAAGAGAAGTATAAGAAAATGACAGCTAACCGAAAACCAAATGGAGATTGATATCGTTAGTGTTAGACTGAAACGTAAGCATATAGAATAAAACATCTTGGTAAGGGCCAACGGGTATTCAAACATGCTCGGGAGCCATCAACAGAAAAGTGTATGTAAACGTGCAAGGATCAATGATTCAAACTTTTGAGATTAATTAAAATGGCGATTTAGCTTGGAGCGATCAAGTTTGAAGTCAAATCAGAATAAAGCCTGTAAATCTCACATGACCAAATCTGTGCATACTAATAGAATACGACATCGAACTTATATCATCAAAGATTAATAAAGGAATAGCGATCACCCAGAAAGTTAGGCTTATTCCCCAAGAGCCTGGGATTTTCGAACTCAAACCATGTCATGTTACTCATGAGACGTACTTTAGGGTGCAAGTGTTACCCGGTGCCTTGACCCGGCTACATAAAGCTAATTACGAAGACTAGGCTCGACTAATAATGAGAAGGATGATCATGAGACATCATCCACATGACTAAAATATAATGTCCCGGCAGTTGTATCCAGTCCAGGGTGAATAGAGTTAATAGATAAATGATGCTGAATGTCTAAACTATGGAGTTTAGCTTCGCTTGAATACGGATCGGCAATGACATTGGTCAAATTGGATGAGATGACGGTGGGATCAGTAACATGTAATGTGGTAAGAGGTCGGCATAGTTATTTGGCAAGATAGTTGGTTTAGGTGAGAATGTAGAGGGATCAACATGACTCATGAAGCAAAAGGGTTCGGTATGGTGCATTTGTGAGAGTAGGATCAGCATGATGCCCTAGTGGGACATGGATCAGCATATTACATTCAAGAGACATGGATCGGAATAATTTATTTGGAGTGGAGAATGGATCGACATGGTACCTCAAGGGACATGGATCGGTGTACTATATTCAAGAGACATGGATCGACACAATGTATTTGGAGTAGAGAATGGATCAACATAGTGTCATCGAAGGATAAGGATTAGCATGATACGGTTCATATAGTACGGATCGACAGGGTATGGCTAGTGGAGTATGAGTCAACATATATAAGGGGCATAAGGAGGAATCATCATTACCTAGACCAAGTCAAGATTCAAGTTGAAATATTTCAAGAAATTAAGCTCCACAAGTCCAAGCACTATGATATTCGAAGCAACATCATTGTAGACCATAAGAGAGCTACCATAGGGATCACTAGCCCAAACTTGACTCATGGAGGAATCGGTGCCGATCCCTATCCATTCAGAGTTGTACCTAGCCCTTCCTGTGGTAGGCTCATATGGTGGAGGAGGTCCTATTGTCCTAGTTTGAGTAAGATTGGAGGCCGCCTTGATCTGTAAATACAGGCATAGGGAGCCATTCTAGGGACTCTTATGTTGTTAGTGAAACTCTACCATTATTGTAACCTACTTCCTCCATTCTTTTCCGATCTCATGCTATTTCGTACTGTTTGTAATTGTAATCAAGTGAATTGAGAAGCAATAAAGAGAATATTCAAAGTGGACATAGGCATCAACGCCGAACCACTATAAATCATGTTATTTTTGCTTTCTGTTGTGTTTTCTTCGTATTTTGTGATTCTCCTCTGTTTTCATTTAATTTCTTCATTTATTCCACTACTTAAATCTGTTCTTGGATGTTTGTGACCAATTTGGTTGCAAACAAGAAGAAAAGGTATATTCATGTCATGATATTTTGTGGTTTAAAAGTAAAAGGTGACTAAAGTTTGTCGCTATATTTTAGGGAGCATAACCCGACCTTGACCTTCCTTAGGTATATAGTAAATCAATTTGTTGATGCTCTAAAACATGTTCCACCCCAAAAAGAAACCACCACCGAGACCCCTCTTTTCAAGGAAAAGTCGTGCAATGTTGGTAGCTACATTCCAAAGAATTCAGACATTTAATGTAATGGCATTCCAATTCTCCATCCATAAGAAGTAAAAATAAGGGAATTAAATTTTGAAAAGGTTTTTCTTAAGGAAGTTGCTCTCTTACAAGACAGTCATAATGCATTTACTTTGAATTTGGAAGCTTAAAGGTAGCCTTGATATCAAATCTGATAACATTAGTTTCTATTTTGACTTTACATGTGATGAAGATAGGCAAAAAAATCATTTAATCGGATTGATTTTCATCAAAGGCCGAATTTTTATTATTGTGTCATGGAATCCATTATTTACCAGTGTGACGGATTAAGTTAGAAGAGTCCCGATTTGGTATACTTCTATAGAATCTCTCTAATTACTTGGATTCTAGTAGGTATCATTTGGCCGACATGCCATCTTGGTAGACTTATATGCTTTGATGAGCTAACCAAGTAAAAGAGAAGATTTGAATATGCCAAAATCTTAATCAAAATCTCTCCTAAATGTGAGCTATCAGAATTGGTAAATGGTTGGAAAGTTGATTTTCCTAGTGTGGAACTTCGCCATGACCAGCGGCCTCTGGTCTGTAATAAACGCAAGAGTTTTGGTCATTCCACAAATGTATGTTATATGGAGAAATACAATACTAAACATAATTCAAAACATGTTAATATTTCAAACGAGAAAATTCCAACCTTTATGCAACAAAAAACTATTAAAAAAATAGAAAAATCCTAAGCCAAACAAGACTGCTGCTCTAGAATATTCCAATCCTAAATAATCCAATGCCACAAAATATCCACTTGTCCATGCCACGTCACCATCTGACAAGCTTGACAATGTTGTTGCTCCACATAATATGATCAACCAATCCACTTATGCCATGATACAAGCTCATTCACATACTCCATTTTCCACTAACAGCACTGACCAACCATTTATCTACTTATCAAAACTGGATGCCTATGCAAACTCTAAAATTGTTATTGTTTCCACTAATAATGTCATAACACCAAGCAAACTTCCCTCATAAGCCCAACATTTGAACTAATCAACCTACTTTGAAAAAGAATTAACCCTACGATAAAATTTTCACCAGAAACGAATTAACACATTCAAACTCGAACTTTTAACTACCAACTCATCATAATATGTTTGTAGTGCTCGATGAAGAGGAGTTATATGACTTAGAGCAAGATATGCAACACTAATATCACATGTACCAATCCCTCAAATACGCACTCAATTGAGACAACTAGTCAAAACCACACTCTCCATGCTTTTGAATGTGATCAGTCTATTTCTGCCACTAACTAATCATGTATTCCCACTTTTTACCCAATCAGACTACACTTACCGATCCAATTTATAACATTAACCACTTTACCTACTAATCTTCCCTTTTCACAAACACCATCACTCCTCACCTAGCTCTTATATTCTTCTAAAAAGTCTCCTTACCGTCTCATCTTACCCCTACCTCTTATGTCATCATCTTCTCCCACAACCCTCCCCACATAGAAAATCAAAATCATAAGAACAAAAAACTTCTCTAAATTGAAAAGGAAAAAATCCAAAAGTGAAAAAGCAGCATACAAAGGCAATTCAGTGATGATAAGGAATAGTTAATGATAATGACATTGATGAAGGCCTAAACTTCAACTCTAATCTAATTTCCTTACCAAATTCCTTTCCTAAAGACCTAAATGCCCCCAACACTTCCAAAAGAATAACTAGGAAATCATCCCTCACCCTCAATTAGTCCTCTTCTAATTACTATTGATAACATAGTTGCATGGAACATTTATAGAGCTAACTTTATTCTCAAGAAAATAAAGAAATTTATCACAAAAGAGAACATAAAGCTTATAATCATTGTTAAAACAAAAATAGGCAAAGAAAAAGTTGCTAATGCTGCAAGTTACATTGCTTCTTCCTACAACTCATGTCATAATCTGGACTATGCCTTATATGGTAGAATCTTAGTGTGATAGAATCAAGAAATTATCACTCTTAGTATTTTATCATCCTCATATCAACACATGCACTTTATAGTTGAACACATTCCATCAAAAATCTATTTCAACTTTAATATATGCCAAGAATGATCTTGACTCAAGACATGAGCTACTCTCCTACCCTCTACCCAACAATCTACCAAATCAAAATTGATTTGACTTGGGGAATTCAATTTTATATACAAAATATCTCAAAAATAGATTGCAACCCTCTCCAATCTCTATTTTCCTCTAACCTTATCCCTTTAATAGGACTTGCATTCACATGGAACAACAAATCTCACCAAGGACACATAATGTTTTATAAACTTGACTAGTCTTTCTAAAACTATGAATCCCTCTCCTTATGACCAACTCTTTACAACATCATCATCCACCTTACCCTATCTGGCCATAATACCCTACTTCTTAATGGGGAGATGAAGTCATGAAAAGATTACCTTATTTTAAATTCATCAATTTCTGACTTAAGCACAATGAATTTAATGATATCCTCATGTAGGTATGGAACCCATCCACTTAAGGCAACCCTTTATTCACCTTAAAGGCTAAATTGATTGTTTTTAAGAATGATCTCAAGACTTGGCCTAGAAGCAAGTATGGGAAAGGCTCAAAATTATCTAATGACATAAGGATCAATCTTCTTGTTGTTTAGCTTGCTCTATATCTTGCCCAATCAACCCCTCTCTTTCTTACGATGAACACTAACTTTGCAACAAACGCCATGATGCTTTGGGCACCGAGGAAGAAATGGTAAGAAAAAAAATTAAAATATAAGAATGATGCTCTCAGTGATAGGAACACTTCTTTTCTCACAACTTTCTAAAAGATAAGTATGCTAGAAAAAATATAAATCTTATACGATACTCGCATGACATCTCTCACTCCAACCCTTAAACAATATGCACCACTTTTGTTAACTAATTTTTAAGGATGTTAGTTATCCCAATGCTATGAAAATGACCTATCCCTTCTAACTAATAACATCTGTCCCATCTTATACTTTCAATCCTATGTCTCGGTTATTCGATAAATATCCGATGATGAGATTAAAACCACCCTCCTCTCTCAATACAAACAGTTGTGAGGGACCTAATGGTTTTAATGCCAATTTCTTCACCAAGGCTAGTCGATTATGTCTTTTAACTTCCATTAGGCCTAGGGTCATTTTTTTAAAACAAATAAAATGTTGAGGAGAAATAATGAAACCACGGTTCCCTCATTCCAAAGGTTGATCATCCTTGTAAGCTGAGTGAATTCTGGCCTATCTCTGGTTGCAATGATGTGTAAAAATGCCTATCCAAAATTCTTGCCACAAGAATGAGGAATGTGCTTCATAAGATTATCTGCTCCAACAGAGCAACTTTCTTTCCTGGTGATAACAACCTATTAACTTAAAAACTTATAAGGGATATTGTAGAAAAATCATTTCATGAAGGTGCATGCTCAAATTAGACATTCATAAGGCATTTGACACTCTTCAATAGGATGCCATATCAGTCATTCTCTCTATCATGAACTTCACCCTATCATCGCATGGCTATACACTTATATCTCCATCCATTCTACTCCATAGCTATCAACCATACTGATCATGGTTATTTTCATGCAACTCAAGGAATCCAACAATGTGGTCCATTGTCTGTTAATATCATTATCACTATTATAGAGACGGTAAACTGTTTAATCAATGCGAAGGCTAACTGGAAAAAGCTTGATCTACAACATAATTGTAAAGACCCGTTTGACCAAAGATTAGGCCTAACTTATGCTTAAGTCTAAGTAGTTCAAAGGTGCTTGGGAAAGAGACCTAACTCTTGAGCAAGAATGTTGTTCATGATCAAATAGTCAAATATGGAATTATGCAAATGTTAAAGTCAGAAAGTCACAATTTGAACTTGACAAGGCCATTAAAATATTGAATCAAGCTTTACTAATTTATTTATAAAAAAAATGAAAATAAGAAAGAAGAGAAATTCAAAATTCACCATTTCTTAAATGGGAGCACATACCTATTTATAGAAAAACTATGTCCTTGGACTTTTGAAACTTGTCAGTCATTGAGCTTGGCCGGTCATGATTTCACTAACTTGGCATATTGTTGAAATGACATGTGGCATGGTTTTCTTTTAGTTTTCCTCAAGATGACATGGCATTGCTAGACCAATCAGTGATTGCCACATGATTGATGTACATATTTCAGAAGCTTATTAGTAGATGTGCGATAGCATTATTTATTAACATTCGACAGCTCTATCCTTGTTATTCGATAGCTCTTTTTATGGGATTTCGATAGCTTTTATTGGGTTATACGATAGCTCCAGTCATTGTACTTCGATAGCTTTACCTTCTTGTACTTCGATAGCTTTGTACCTTGACCTTTGATAGCTTGTTACCTTTACCTTCCATAGCTTTGTACTTTTACCCTCGATAGCTTGTTACCTTAACCTTGAAAATCTTATTACCTTATCCCTTGATAGCCTTTGATAGCTTTATGCCTTATCCCTAGCTTGTTGCCTTGACCTTTGATAGCTTCATTCCTTATCCTATGATAGCTTTGTTCTTTGACTCATAAAAGCTTTTGTCTTGCGATAGCTTGTTCTTTCAATAGATTCCCTAGTTTTGGCTCACGACAGCTTCATCTTTTATCATGAAATGGCTTTTCTTCTTGGCATGTAATAGCTTTCCTTATTGGCATGTTATCAATATATCTTTTACCATTCTATAACTTTGCTTTTGTCCTTCGATAATGAAGCCTTAACTTTATGATAGCTCTTGTTATTACCCGATGATAGTTTATGTAATGACCTGCAAACTCGTACCCCTTGAGTCGACACTATTTTCCATCACTCAACTCAAGGTGAACGGGAATACGAACCATTTGGGTTAAAGAAGAAGAGGTAGAAGAAGAAAATAGAAAACAACATCAGAATCTAGCCATCGCAGCGGAATAAAATATAATAGATAATAAATGATCTTTACACAAAAACAAATATATCTATTTATACATAACATCATCAGAGTACTGCATCAGAGTTTAATTCAACAAAAACACAACTCAGGAAGGTTATAATATCTCACCCTCTCCAAAACTGAATACACAGCGGAATATATCATAAAAATACGGAAGTACGTATCGCCATCCAGCTCGTCTCCTGAGCTCTACAGCATCCATTCCCATATTCTATAATACTCAATCTGACCCGAGCATTATAGTTAAATAACACCCGAGTCAGTCTGGAATACCAGAGTGAGAAAACCACACTCAAATTGATTATTAAAGTATCATAAATTCTTTTGAAAACAAAAGCATCTCGCAAGACCACGCCACAAATAAACATGTCGGGTCTTTACCTTACGATAACTAAAACATTTTTTATTAAAATCCTCTGATATTATAATAGGGTCTACTTACAAATACTTATCAAAATAGCCGAGATTGTTACATGTATTGAATTTTAGCTACTAGCCACAATCGTGGGTAATACAAACAAAAATCGCAAAAGGCGCGTAAGGAGAATGGATTTCCAACTAATGACTAGGCACGTGGGTACCACCTATCATAGTACCTGGTCTAGATCAGTGTACCGAGGATTACTCCCAATCCCTTGCAACACAAGACCGGGACTACTCCTTACTGGATAATCCCGAGTAAGATCACCCCATGGTTGGGATCAGCAACCGCACCACTAAGCCGAAATAAAAAGGGACATCCAGACATGGATGACTTCACCCTAATGGGTGCTACCCACCTAGCCTTGCTGCGTAACCCCTGATTTTCAGTCATTCCAGGTTGATGAGGCTTGAGGCTAAGCATTACCTTTTAGAACGTTTCACTTAGAATGCCAATCGTCCACTTGACGATGTTCCAAAAGCATTCATCCATACAAGTCCGTCCCGGGTTCGAACGGAGCCGAAGGCACTACTCCTACTACATCCATTTTGGAATCATCCTCAGGATTAGTAGCGACTAGCCCTTGCACTTCACCGCTCCATCTTCATATCCAAACTCGTCTTCCTTACGAAAACGTACAAACCGAATCGAAGTGGTTTTCGAGAAATTAATCCCGATCACGGTCTCTTCGAAATGATCAGCGCATTGGCCAATATTGATAGTCTGTTATTTAACTATCAATTAACATTCACAAACATCCATCAAATAATAAATAATTTCCCCAAATTATTCATTAATCTCAAATATCTTCACAAGATATATTTCCACTTTTCAACGCTTTGAAAACAGTTTTCAAACCACACTTTTCTCATGAAATAAATTTCCAAATATTTATTTCCACTGAAAACAACCAAGCACAAAACTTTAGATTTTTAAAATAATTTAAAACACTTTATTATAAAACATCCTTTAAAACATTTAAATTGAAAACTACTTCAATACTTTATGAAAAATATATACTATAGGAATATTAGAAAATGAGGTTACTTTATAAAATATAAAACAAGATTTTTTTCTTTTTAAAATGAAATACCAAGCCACCTTTAAATAATTGCTATGATAATAGATTTGAAAAATAGTTACTTTAGAATTTAAACATTTAGAAATAATAAATTTTCTAAAACACGCTTTCTAAAACAACATTAAAACTTTTAACTTATATTTAAAAATTTACTTTGGAAACGTACTTGGCTATCCAGGGTAATACGCTTCTCTTCCACATCTTTTAAAAATAAATCACTATTTATTTTTAAACAAATTTACCCATTCCTTTAATAAATTCCCACCACGAATTTATTCTTCCAAATATCCACTGATATATTACTTTACTTTTATAAACCCTGTTTATAAATTTCATAGTCTCAATTTCCCTTTAAAATCCCGGTTTCAAACATAGTGTCCAACATTTCCAATTATCAATATAATCATATCACAGAATATTTTAACAAAACTAAATATTTTGAGGAATCCAGTTGGATCCCTCCAACCTGTTTCCCTGCATCCACAGATGTTAGCACAATAAAATACCAATTCCACTTCTAGGTGGAATATCACGGCATATGGGTTTAATATAATATCATCCGCTATTATGCGGCGCTTAGGGTCTCATCCGCTAAAAAATGCGGGAAATCAGTCACTCCAATATATACTATATATATACTACTATATATAATATAACAATCAAATCAATTCAATCATTCAACCAATTATTTAAATTTAACCATTTAAATTTAAATAAAAATCAAGAAGAGTGAGATTAACTCACCTTTTATTTTGCCGTTTGCAATCCATTCCAAACGAGCTTGTTTCCATTATTTTAAACCTTGTATAAACATTATGCAATTTATTAATATTAGAATTAATTTAATAATCAATTTCCATGTAATAAATTTTAATTGACTAATGATTTTAATTGAACTATTAATTTCCCTTTGAAACTACATATGCACTAATACAAATAAACTATAGATTTCCAAAAATCTACTTTTATACATTCCTCAAACATTTTAAAATCCCTATATATTTTCAAGCTCTTTTCTTTTCTTTTGAAATCATATACATATACATATATTTATAAAATATATTCAGATTTAAAAATCTGATTTTATATAAACTCTTCTAATCCATTGTTTTTTAAAATAAACTAGTAGATTAAAATATTTATTTATGTATATTTATTTTATTTCCTACTTCAAAATTTCTTATACCAAATGACCTACAACATTTTTTTTTAATTTTATAACAGAAATTTACCTTACTGTAGAATTCCAGAATTCAAGTTCACTGTAATTCATGAATCCCTCCCTTAACACTGTAATATTTAAATTCTATAATTTAAGAAAAGCATAAAAAATAATATAATTAATTGATATAGGTGTGTGAGTTAATAAATAACTCATCAAACTTGATGAATGAAATTACCAAATAGTTTAACCCTCAACTCAACGTACAAGTAACACTATAAATTTTAATATTGGAACTTCATTTCAGTTATTTAATTCATTTCCAGTTATAGTTTCAATCCAATATTTTCAACTCATAATTTAACCAATTCACCCATCAAACAATTTAAACCTATAACATGCAATTTATTTTAATTATTTCTTCCAATCGCTACTAAAATTTAAGGCAATTTATAAGTGTTTCCTAAGCTAAGCGAAGCATACAAGAGGGATAATATATAGTTATTTAGATATAGCAATGTGAGTTGAGGATAACTCACATAAACCGCTTGTTTGCGCACTTTGCAGCCATGGACCAAGCTCAAAACTGAGACCACAAAAGTATCACCACCATCGATCAACAACTGCAAGCATAAGTGACAATCTTGAAGCTTCCTGTCGCAGCCAGTCTAAGTAAACACCGCCACTTCAACCTCGCATCACGTCTAAAAATCACGACTTTGACCTTGTTGCACGCCCAGGTCATTGCTCACGACCTTTTCTTCCAGGCACGATTTCGCTCGAACAACCCTCGACGTCCTCTGCACTTGAATCCCCCTCTGCTACCTCTCTTGGCTCACGATTTCCATAATCCCCTGAACCCATCTAAGCCGCCTCCAACTTGAGCCACGACGCACGCCTCATCCACCACTGCCTTTGACCCTCGCCTAAAAGCACACACGTCGCCTCTCCCCTTTGGATGCAACGGCCTTGTCGCGATTTTTATTCTTCTGTGTGCGATCGATTTCAAGAAAAATTGAACTCGGAGAGAAGAGAAAGTAAGCTCGACCTTTTAGACGAAAGGAGGGTTTCGATTACATGATTGGAGATGAAGAAAAAGGCATGCGGGGTTAAATGTTGAAGATTGAATTGCAGCTTCAAGAAAGAAGGGGAAGGGCTCGAGCGCTTCGGCCAGTAAAAAGAAGGAAGCATATAAGTTTAGTTCGGCCATCATATTTTTATTTTATTTTTGTATCGACTGAACTGATTTGAAGGAGGAGATAACATGATATCTAAAAGGATGGCTTGCGTGAAAAGAAATGAAGGGAACAAGATGCGATGTTACATGCCACCATCAGTTTGCTACAGTGATAGCAAAAAGCTGTGATGTGAAGTTTATTTGACCAGTCAAATAAAGTATATTAAATTCAAATTTTAATTTAAATCGCCTTGAATTCATGGCTTAAAATCTTTTCATCCTATTGAGGCGTGCCGCTAGGCATTTATAATGTTATACCCCTATTCCGAACGCAATGGAAAAGACTTCGAGTCCCGATTCGATCGTATGGAGAAAACAGCTTTTTGGATCCAGTTATTTTTATTGACTTTCGATATAAATTCCAATGCGTTTATATGTCGTACACTCACACAACAACTCCAATCACCACGAAAATTGAAATACGACAATAATACAATATTACGGATCCAATGGAACTGGTTTCGTCGAAATCCGAGACTGTGCCTCGGAAGGCTATTTTTAAACGTCAATTTAAACGATATATTTTCAAAACTTAACAAACATTCCCAAATTCAATTTCAACATTTCTACTATCTTCAGTACTATCGATATAAATTTTACAAGCCTTTAAATTATTTTTAACATGCTTAAAACTGAAGATTCAATAATTTACCCAATTTCAGTTTATTAAATCCAATAACTTAATTGCTAAATAATAATAATATTCAAATTCAAGTTAAAAATTAACTTTTAAATATTTAAAATCAATTAAATAATTTAATTTCAATCATCCAAAAATTCTGGGTCGTCACGTTCCTCCCCCTTAAAAGAATTTCGTCCCTGAAATTGCTAGTTAAGAAGAATGATCCAATACCCATTACTATTTTCCAAAACCAAACAGTTTTATCAATTTGCTATAACATATATTTATTAAAGACCCACTATTACTTCGACCAACTTTCCAAAACCTTCCATAGTTTCCAACAACATTATTTATTCTACTTATTCAAATTTAAAGTTAAATCCAAATTTAATTTATCAAAACTTTCTCAAAAAATTTCTAACTCTCTAAATTTTTGAAAAATTTCGCCAGCGTCTTCTTTGCATGGCTAGCTCGGAACAACTACAAAATGCCTCTACGAGCTCCTAAATTCCAAAAGGAAACAAAAGGCAAAGTGCCTAGATCAAAAACCCAATCAAATTTCATACAGAAATTTAAACACATACCCTTTTTTCCAAAATCCCTTATTTCAATTCCAATTTGAAATCGTTTTGTTGCTAATGAAAATTTTTCCAAAAATTTTCTAACTCCCAAAATTTTTGAAAATTCTTGACAGAGTCTCCTTTGTACGGAGAAGCTTTTGCAATTTGACAAGATATATATATATATATATATATATATATATATATATATATATATATATCGATCCACATGGTCGGAAAAACAAAAACGGTTCATATTTCCTATTTTTATTGCGTAGGCGTACCTTTATTTAGCATTTTTAAGCAAGCGGCTTATTATTTTAGCAATTAGCGCGTCTAAATCCAGCCAATCGACATCCCGCTACCTGTACTTACTCAATTTAAATATGTAAGTGCCAAAATCATGTAGCTTAACAATATTTTACATATTTAACTAGTAAACATACGAGTTTCTATAAGCAATGCAGGTTAAATAATATTTATAAGCAACTTATAAGGTTTCGACATTAATTTTAATTGTTTACAACCAATTCGTATACAAGTTCATTCAATTTAAATGGTTTAAAACTCAATTGCTTACATTCAATTCATTTTTAAGCAAAACAAACTCATATTTACTTCAATTGATCTTAAAATCAATTTATTAAATCTCTATCAACTCGTAGAATTTTAATTACCTTCGTTTACGTCAAACGACAATTCATTCTATGCAATTTGATGATATCCATGTGAATAAATAATTACTTAAGTTTTATAACCAATTTAAATTGATTCCGACTCAATTTATTTTAAATTCCATCCCATTTCTAGTTTATTCACCAACCATACATTTGCATTTCATCTCATCTCCGCATTGGTTTCATTTTAAAACCATTTCATTGAGCTTGACAGCATTCAATGCTTATATCAATAACCATTTTCCAGATTAATTTAACCCAAACTTTATTTAATGAACTTTCACCCTTCCTCGAAGCCAAGCTTCTATAAATTTTAAACTTAAGTTAATTTACTTTGATTTATTCCAAATTCAAACTTATGTTCACTTCTATTTAATTCGATTCTCATCTAATCAGATTCCATTTAATTCAGTTAGCGTATCCATTTTAATCTTAATTCACCTTCTCAGTTTATCAAAATAATATCCAAACACATACTTAATTCATTTATACTCGAATTGGATTTTATTTATAACTCAAATCATTTCTATTATAATCCAATTCCATTTTATTTTTACAACATCTCCACCTTTTTTTAATTCATTATCAATCCAAGTCGAATTCTATTTATAATTCGAGTTTATTTCCAAACTTCATTATTAACTTACAATCCATTTTATTTAACCGAGTTAAATTTTATTAATATACTCTATCAAATAATTTATTTAGCAAATTATCTCGCTTCCAACTTTTAAATCAATATTCGATTTTATTACAAAAATCACTTCATTAAATTTTTCCCCAGTTTATTTTTTTTTATAATTCCAGTTTGGATTTTCTTTCATTTTCCACAATTCCAACACTTTTGTTTCGGCTTATTCATTCCTTTTTTACATTTTTATAAACTGTTCACTTATTAATATTCATACTTCTCCATCCATTTATAGTCAATCACATTCACATTTTACTTTTAACTAGGGATTATATATTTTTATTTCAATGCTTTTCAATTCTTTTATAAGCTTCTTAAGCTTATTTATTCCAATTCAATACTTACTGTTGAATATGCGCTTATATGATTTTTTTTTGATGATAATAAACATATATACATTCATTTAAATGTATTTGTTAATTACTATTTTATTTTTCACAGATTAAATAAATATTTGCTGAATAAAATAAATAACACGAAATTTGAATTCAAACGAATATTTTATTCAAACGAATATTTATTATAATTTTGATAGTACAATTTCAAGCTCTCACTATAACTATACATTTTAAATTACAATACATTTCTGATTGCATCACAATTCTTTTCTACATTCAGAACCTCACTACATATCACTCACACTCGTATTTTTATCTTCAACTTCTTTCCAGTTTGAATCCAGCATCTGAGCAATCTGCAAAAATATTCACTAACGCAGTAAAATTGAAAAAGAAATATTTTTGCAATATAAAATAAAATGTGAATTTTGAAAATGATATTTGCCTCAGTTATTTGGGTTGTTCGTCATCATTTATATTTGAATTCATCACACACGAACAATGTGACATGCACAGTGTATCACTGTACATGCCACAAGGCCGTGCACACCGATATACACTTGATAATGCTACAGGGACAGGTGAGCACAAGGTCAAACCCAAATAAAAAGACGGGTTCAACTCACGTGCAATCACGACACGAGCACAAGGTCAAACCCGAGTTTTTTGAAACTGGATTCAACTCAAGTGAAATTTCAAAAATCAACATGAATGCATTCAAAGTCCAAACCAGTTGCAACATAAATGAGAAGACCATAAAGACAACAGCCAGTGCCAACAAAGAATCAAGTCTCGACCAAAACCAGTCACTCAATGCATGCAACATGGTGTACAAGCTCAATAAAGATTGCAGCAAAAATTCAGACCAACCAGTGATACAAGCAACTGCAATGCAACACAACTATGTATACATGGACCAAGCTCGTAAGCATCTCAAAGAAATACAACTGAAGTCAATATGATCGAGTGCAACAGTGAACAGTGCAGCATCAAGAAAGGAGTATCAATGGGCGGGAAGGTGTAATTGATTGTCATGGCGAGGAGCATATGGTTGAGACTTCCATCTGGATGAGGAAGAAGAATCTCGAGAATAGTAGTCTTTGTCTCGCTCATTATCTTTGTCTCCGCATCTTCCAGAATCGGAATCTCGACTCGACCGATAGTAAGTGGAGGATCCCCGAAGACTGTCAAAAGCATGAGAGTGTGACATTATACCTATAAAAGAACTAAATAGGAGCATACTAGAAGTTGTAACATGAGAAATTAATTATTGGTGTATGGTGGAGTGTGAGTATCTGTGTGTGTCCTAGTGTTTTCCCCCGACGACCTAGTAACATTGGCTTTACTCAATGGAGTTGCCTCTTCTTTGTTGAAGGTTGCATGCCTTCGTCGCTTCTCGCAAGAGATTTGAGCCCTTCGATGTCAATGTTAGCAAAGAGGTAATTTAATATATCATCCGGGATAGGAATGTCAGAGAGTCCCTACAGCGAACTTTCCATTTGCTGGGAAGACGATTCCTTTTCGATTGGGGTTATGACGAATTCTAGTTTTGCCCCGGCCTTGTTCTTCCCCAACTTATACACCAACCTTTTTCTCCTCCTTGGGGGAGTTTGCATTTGGCTGGTCTGTAGTGCTTCGACTACCGGCGCTTTCCTAGGGCCTACATCTTTGCCTATCAGCCCTACATCTTGATATTCTCTTATCTCTCCCTCTTCAATGTATCCCGGGGTCCCTCAACTGGAGGCACCATGGGGTCACTTGCTTATACCCTTCTTTCGATAATAATTTTCGAAACCACTTTGCTACCCGAAAGCCTAATTTTGTGGCCATCTTCCAATAGCCCAAATAATGAGAGCATCTCATCAGTGATAAGCAGTTTGATATCCCGATCTTCAATAGGAGTGGCATGAATGGCTAAATGGGCCTGGAATATTTGACGCTTTCAGGTCAAGGGCGGACACTTGAAAGAACGGGAGATGTTAGTATGATTAAGAAAGAAGTTGCGACTTGAATCTTTGAATTAAAACGAAGACAGAGTAGCACTCACGTCCTTCTAACCATCTCATTGCAAAGCCAAAAGGAAACCATACATAGAACCATTCCTATTTAAATAGAGAAAGCTTGTTCCATGTGCCCGTTAAGACTTGGCAGCTGGGCGAGGGTTCAAGGAAGACATATGAAGGACTCCCGGTCCATCTTTTGAAATTGTAGATGTATCTAATGTCTTTAGGAGTTAGTGGAAAGAGTAGGACATTTATGAAGAGAAGAAAAGTGCCATGGATAAAGGCATAAATATTAGGGTGCAGTTTCTCAACATTTCTCGAACGAAGGAGCTGAAGTGTGGCAAACATCCAGCCCGGCACATTAAATTGTTGCAAGCAATATATCAGGCTGGGGGCAAGTGAGATCTGTCTCGTCTCGATGGAACTAGAACGTCTTTGAAAGGAATTCCATGGATGGAACATAATCGACGATGAGCGGCTTCGCCTATTCTGGACACTTGTGAGTCAATAAGATTGTTTAGGATGATATCACCCTTAACGACATCAGAAGCTGGCATAATAACTTCTATAGGAAAGACTGGAATGCCGAATAAGAGATTTGTTTGTGGGTCATATGTCCCTACTTGTTCTGTTTGATGACTCGGAGCAGGTTTATCGGATAAAGTGGCGGAGCTTGATCTTGCGGTCGATTCAGAAGACATTATGGTTGAGCGCTCTGTATAACATGAGATCTATGTCAGCTATACTTAGCAGACAATCAACATTAGAAATAAAAACATATTTCCCCCGTATTGTGTGTGAACTAGTGCAGTGCAATATGAAACAAACATAAATATTTTGAAATCAGAGAAGAGAAAGTAAAATCTTGAAACTTGGGAATTTCATCCAAAGAGGCCGTCGTCGCTAACTGTCTCACTTGACCAGAAAGTTGATCGACAACCAAAGATTTAGGATTGGATGCTAACATTTTGAATTGTGAGTCCGTTGTTAAAGCGCGTTCAGTTAGTTTTTTACTTAGTTCATGTTGGGCAGTCCAAAAGTTTGTTCGTTCAAGTATGTTGGTCAAGGTACGCAAGTCACGTTGTTTTAGGCCATTTTATGTTCGAGCAATGCAGTATGTAGTTAGACGTTTGAATGGCTTAAGTTAAATTGGTTTCTATAGTCAATATCCACACCTATGTTATATGCCGATCCCTAAGCCCAACCACATATTCGACCCCTACACTTCAACTCATATAGGAACACCGATCCTTTCCTTTTGGCTCATCACCGGCCCCTATCTTTGAACTCTCATTACCGATCCCTTCTCTCTGGCCTATATACCGATCCCTATACTTAAACTTTCAGGGCGATCCCTACTTCTTAGTTCCTAAACCGATCCATATGTATAAACCAGTACACTAAACCCTCGTAAGGCCCTTATCTACACCGACCCCTAGTGCCAGCTGTTCCCCATTCCATAACCATGTTGCCTGGTACCGAACTCTCCTTCTACCTCCTTTTTTCCTCGTCCCTCTTTCTTCCTCCTTCCTTATCCCTCTTTCTTCCTTCTCTAGCACCCTTTTCTTTTCCCTCAATCTCACCTAACCTAACGAAGCCCACTGATTCACTCACCTAGGATCGAACGTATGTGAACCCCTAAATCCGTGATTCAACCGATGTAATTATGAGACAAAATCATACCTATTTGATATAAAGTATGAGGTTGAAACTTGGATTAAGGATGAATTGATGGTGATGAAGATCAAAGACGAGGTATCATGCATAAATTTGAGTTTATGGGAGAAGTTTGTTCTCTTTCAAACCGTTCTACTAGGTGAAGAGCAAAGGAATAAAGGGTTTAAGTGTTAGAGAATGAAAAGTGAAAAGAGGATGGAGTGGGGTGCTAGTTTTATATAGGCAATGGAAGGGGAAGAGGAACCGGTCATCCCAAGTGACTCGGTTACGAGATCGAAAAGGGATCGGCCCGAAGGCTAGCCGATCCCTACCCACGCAGACTCACCAATGGATCGACATACCGAATGCCGGCCCCTCTTATTATATATATATATATATATATAAATAATAGCAGTAGTAGAAAAAATATATAGTAATGTAATATAAAAAGAAGAAAAGGAGAGAGATGCTTGAATGATGGAGATGAATGAAATAAAAAAGAGAAGTATAAGAAAATGACAGCTAACCGAAAACCAAATGGAGATTGATATCGTTAGTGTTAGACTGAAACGTAAGCATATAGAATAAAACATCTTGGTAAGGGCCAACGGGTATTCAAACATGCTCGGGAGCCATCAACAGAAAAGTGTATGTAAACGTGCAAGGATCAATGATTCAAACTTTTGAGATTAATTAAAATGGCGATTTAGCTTGGAGCGATCAAGTTTGAAGTCAAATCAGAATAAAGCCTGTAAATCTCACATGACCAAATCTGTGCATACTAATAGAATACGACATCGAACTTATATCATTAAAGATTAATAAAGGAATAGCGATCACCCAGAAAGTTAGGCTTATTCCCCAAGAGCCTGGGATTTTCGAACTCAAACCATGTCATGTTACTCATGAGACGTACTTTAGGGTGCAAGTGTTACCCGGTGCCTTGACCCGGCTACATAAAGCTAATTACGAAGACTAGGCTCGACTAATAATGAGAAGGATGATCATGAGACATCATCCACATGACTAAAATATAATGTCCCAGCAGTTGTATCCAGTCCAGGGTGAATAGAGTTAATAGATAAATGATGCTGAATGTCTAAACTATGGAGTTTAGCTTCGCTTGAATACGGATCGACAATGACATTGGTCAAATTGGATGAGATGACGGTGGGATCAGTAACATGTAATGTGGTAAGAGGTCGGCATAGTTATTTGGCAAGATAGTTGGTTTAGGTGAGAATGTAGAGGGATCAACATGACTCATGAAGCAAAAGGGTTCGGTATGGTGCATTTGTGAGAGTAGGATCAGCATGATGCCCTAGTGGGACATGGATCAGCATATTACATTCAAGAGACATGGATCGGAATAATTTATTTGGAGTGGAGAATGGATCGACATGGTACCTCAAGGGACATGGATCGGTGTACTGTATTCAAGAGATATGGATCGACACAATGTATTTGGAGTAGAGAATGGATCAGCATAGTGTCATCGAAGGATAAGGATTAGCATGATACGGTTCATATAGTACGGATCGACAGGGTATGGCTAGTGGAGTATGAGTCAGCATATATAAGGGGCATAAGGAGGAATCATCATTACCTAGACCAAGTCAAGATTCAAGTTGAAATATTTCAAGAAATTAAGCTCCACAAGTCCAAGCACTATGATATTCGAAGCAACATCATTGTAGACCATAAGAGAGCTACCATAGGGATCACTAGCCCAAACTTGACTCATGGAGGAATCGGTGCCGATCCCTATCCATTCAGAGTTGTACCTAGCCCTTCCTGTGGTAGGCTCATATGGTGGAGGAGGTCCTATTGTCCTAGTTTGAGTAAGATTCGAGGCCGCCTTGATCTGTAAATACAGGCATAGGGAGCCATTCTAGGGACTCTTATGTTGTTAGTGAAACTCTACCATTATTGTAACCTACTTCCTCCATTCTTTTCCGATCTCATGCTATTTCGTAATGTTTGTAATTGTAATCAAGTGAATTGAGAAGCAATAAAGAGAATATTCAAAGTGGACATAGGCATCAACGCCGAACCACTAGAAATCATGTTATTTTTGCTTTCTGTTGTGTTTTCTTCGTATTTTGTGATTCTCCTCTGTTTTCATTTAATTTCTTCATTTATTCCACTACTTAAATCTGTTCTTGGATGTTTGTGACCAATTTGGTTGCAAACAAGAAGAAAAGGTATATTCATGTCATGATATTTTGTGGTTTAAAAATAAAAGGTGACTAAAGTTTGTCGCTATATTTTAGGGAGCATAACCCGACCTTGACCTTCCTTAGGTATATAGTAAATCAATTTGTTGATGCTCTAAAACATGTTCCACCCCAAAAAGAAACCACCACCGAGACCCCTCTTTTCAAGGAAAAGTCGTGCAATGTTGGTAGCTACATTCCAAAGAATTCTGACATTTAATGTAATGGCATTCCAATTCTCCATCCATAAGAAGTAAAAATAAGGGAATTAAATTTTGAAAAGGTTTTTCTTAAGGAAGTTTCTCTCTTACAAGACAGTCATAATGCATTTACTTTGAATTTGGAAGCTTAAAGGTAGCCTTGATATCAAATCTGATAACATTAGTTTCTATTTTGACTTTACATGTGATGAAGATAGGCAAAAAAATCATTTAATCGGATTGATTTTCATCAAAGGCCGAATTTTTATTATTGTGTCATGGAATCCATTATTTACCAGTGTGACGGATTAAGTTAGAAGAGTCCCGATTTGGTATACTTCTATAGAATCTCTCTAATTACTTGGATTCTAGTAGGTATCATTTGGCCGACATGCCATCTTGGTAGACTTATATGTTAGATGTGCTAACCAAGTAAAAGAGAAGATTTGAATATGCCAAAATCTTAATCAAAATCTCTCCTAAATGTGAGCTATCAGAATTGGTAAATGGTTGGAAAGTTGATTTTCCTAGTGTGGAACTTCGCCATGACCAGCGGCCTCTGGTCTGTAATAAACGCAAGAGTTTTGGTCATTCCACAAATGTATGTTATATGGAGAAATACAATACTAAACATAATTCAAAACATGTTAATATTTTGAAACGAGAAAATTCCAACCTTTATGCAACAAAAAACTGTTAAAAAAATAGAAAAATCCTAAGCCAAACAAGACTGCTGCTCTAGAATATTCCAATCCTAAATAATCCAATGCCACAAAATATCCACTTGTCCATGCCACGTCACTATCTGACAAGCTTGACAATGTTGTTGCTCCACATAATATGATCAACCAATCCACTTATGCCATGATACAAGCTCATTCACATACTCCATTTTCCACTAACAGCACTGACCAACCATTTATCTACTTATCAAAACCGGATGCCTATGCAAACTCTAAAATTGTTATTGTTTCCACTAATAATGTCATAACACCAAGCAAACTTCCCTCATAAGCCCAACATTTGAACTAATCGACCTACTTTGAAAAAGAATTAACCCTACGATAAAATTTTCACCAGAAACGAATTAACACATTCAAACTCGAACTTTTAACTACCAACTCATCATAATATGTTTGTAGTGCTCGATGAAGAGGAGTTATATGACTTAGAGCAAGATATGCAACCACTAATATCACATGTACCAATCCCTCAAATACGCACTCAATTGAGACAACTAGTCAAAACCACACTCTCCATGCTTTTGAATGTGATCAGTCTATTTCTGCCACTAACTAATCATGTATTCCCACTTTTTACCCAATCAGACTACACTTACCGATCCAATTTATAACATTAACCACTTTACCTACTAATCTTCCCTTTTCACAAACACCATCACTCCTCACCTAGCTCTTATATTCTTCTAAAAAGTCTCCTTACCGTCTCATCTTACCCCTACCTCTTATGTCATCATCTTCTCCCACAACCCTCCCCACATAGAAAATCAAAATCATAAGAACAAAAAACTTCTCTAAATTAAAAAGGAAAAAAATCCAAAAGTGAAAAAGCAGCATACAAAGGCAATTCAGTGATGATAAGGAATAGTTAATGATAATGACATTGATGAAGGCCTAAACTTCAACTCTAATCTAATTTCCTTACCAAATTCCTTTCCTAAAGACCTAAATGCCCCCAACACTTCCAAAAGAATAACTAGGAAATCATCCCTCACCCTCAATTAGTCCTCTTCTAATTACTATTGATAACATAGTTGCATGGAACATTTATAGAGCTAACTTTATTCTCAAGAAAATAAAGAAATTTATCACAAAAGAGAACATAAAGCTTATAATCATTGTTAAAACAAAAATAGGCAAAGAAAAAGTTGCTAATGCTGCAAGTTACATTTCTTCTTCCTACAACTCATGTCATAATCTGGACTATGCCTTATATGGTAGAATCTTAGTGTGATAGAATCAAGAAATTATCACTCTTAGTATTTTATCATCCTCATATCAACACATGCACTTTATAGTTGAACACATTCCATCAAAAATCTATTTCAACTTTAATATATGCCAAGAATGATCTTGACTCAAGACATGAGCTACTCTCCTACCCTCTACCCAACAAACTACCAAATCAAAATTGATTTGACTTGGGGAATTCAATCGTATATACAAAATATCTCAAAAATAGATTGCAACCCTCTCCAATCTCTATTTTCCTCTAACCTTATCCCTTTAATAGGACTTGCATTCACATGGAACAACAAATCTCACCAAGGACACATAATGTTTTATAAACTTGACTAGTCTTTCTAAAACTACGAATCCCTCTCCTTATGACCAACTCTTTACAACATCATCATCCACCTTACCCTATCTGGCCATAATACCCTACTTCTTAATGGGGAGATGAAGTCATGAAAAGATTACCTTATTTTAAATTCATCAATTTCTGACTTAAGCACAATGAATTTAATGATATCCTCATGTAGGTATGGAACCCATCCACTTAAGGCAACCCTTTATTCACCTTAAAGGCTAAATTGATTGTTTTTAAGAATGATCTCAAGACTTGGCCTAGAAGCAAGTATGGGAAAGGCTCAAAATTATCTAATGACATAAGGATCAATCTTCTTGTTGTTTAGCTTGCTCTATATCTTGCCCAATCAACCCCTCTCTTTCTTACGATGAACACCAACTTTGCAACAAACGCCATGATGCTTTGGGCACCGAGGAAGAAATGGTAAGAAAAAAAATTAAAATATAAGAATGATGCTCTCAGTGATAGGAACACTTCTTTTCTCACAACTTTCTAAAAGATAAGTATGCTAGAAAAAATATAAATCTTATACGATACTCGCATGACATCTCTCACTCCAACCCTTAAACAATATGCACCACTTTTGTTAACTAATTTTTAAGGATGTTAGTTATCCCAATGCTATGAAAATGACCTATCCCTTCTAACTAATAACATCTGTCCCATCTTATACTTTCAATCCTATGTCTCGGTTATTCGATAAATATCCGATGATGAGATTAAAACCACCCTCCTCTCTCAATACAAATAGTTGTGAGGGACCTAATGGTTTTAATGCCAATTTCTTCACCAAGGCTAGTCGATTATGTCTTTTAACTTCCATTAGGCCTAGGGTCATTTTTTTAAAACAAATAAAATGTTGAGGAGAAATAATGAAACCACGGTTCCCTCATTCCAAAGGTTGATCATCCTTGTAAGCTGAGTGAATTCTGGCCTATCTCTGGTTGCAATGATGTGTAAAAATGCCTATCCAAAATTCTTGCCACAAGAATGAGGAATGTGCTTCATAAGATTATCTGCTCCAACAGAGCAACTTTCTTTCCTGGTGATAACAACCTATTAACTTAAAAACTTATAAGGGATATTGTAGAAAAATCATTTCATGAAGGTGCATGCTCAAATTAGACATTCATAAGGCATTTTACACTCTTCAATAGGATGCCATATCAGTCATTCTCTCTATCATGAACTTCACCCTATCATCGCATGGCTATACACTTGTATCTCCATCCATTCTACTCCATAGCTATCAACCATACTGATCATGGTTATTTTCATGCAACTCAAGGAATCCAACAATGTGGTCCATTGTCTGTTAATATCATTATCACTATTATAGAGATGGTAAACTGTTTAATCAATGCGAAGGCTAACTGGAAAAAGCTTGATCTACAACATAATTGTAAAGACCCGTTTGACCAAAGATTAGGCCTAACTTATGCTTAAGTCAAAGTAGTTCAAAGGTGCTTGGGAAAGAGACCTAACTCTTGAGCAAGAATGTTGTTCATGATCAAATAGTCAAATATGGAATCATGCAAATGTTAAAGTCAGAAAGTCACAATTTGAACTTGACAAGGCCATTAAAATATTGAATCAAGCTTTACTAATTTATTTATAAAAAAAATGAAAATAAGAAAGAAGAGAAATTCAAAATTCACCATTTCTTAAATGGGAGCACATACCTATTTATAGAAAAACTATGTCCTTGGACTTTTGAAACTTGTCAGTCATTGAGCTTGGCTGGTCATGATTTCACTAACTTGGCATATTGTTGAAATGACATGTGGCATGGTTTTCTTTTAGTTTTCCTCAAGATGACATGGCATTGCTAGACCAATCAGTGATTGCCACATGATTGATGTACATATTTCAGAAGCTTATTAGTAGATGTGCGATAGCATTATTTATTAACATTCGACAGCTCTATCCTTGTTATTCGATAGCTCTTTTTATGGGATTTCGATAGCTTTTATTGGGTTATACGATAGCTCCAGTCATTGTACTTCGATAGCTTTACCTTCTTGTACTTCGATAGCTTTGTACCTTGACCTTTGATAGCTTGTTACCTTTACCTTCCATAGCTTTGTACTTTTACCCTCGATAGCTTGTTACCTTAACCTTGAAAATCTTATTACCTTATCCCTTGATAGCCTTTGATAGCTTTATGCCTTATCCCTAGCTTGTTGCCTTGACCTTTGATAGCTTCATTCCTTATCCTATGATAGCTTTGTTCTTTGACTCATAAAAGCTTTTGTCTTGCGATAGCTTGTTCTTTCAATAGATTCCCTAGTTTTGGCTCACGATAGCTTCATCTTTTATCATGAAATGGCTTTTCTTCTTGGCATGTAATAGCTTTCCTTATTGGCATGTTATCAATATATCTTTTACCATTCTATAACTTTGCTTTTGTCCTTCGATAATGAAGCCTTAACTTTATGATAGCTCTTGTTATTACCCGATGATAGTTTATGTAATGACCTGCAAACTCGTACCCCTTGAGTCGACACTATTTTCCATCACTCAACTCAAGGTGAACGGGAATACGAACCATTTGGGTTAAAGAAGAAGAGGTAGAAGAAGAAAATAGAAAACAACATCAGAATCTAACCATCGCAGCGGAATAAAATATAATAGATAATAAATGATCTTTACACAAAAACAAATATATCTGTTTATACATAACATCATCAGAGTACTGCATCAGAGTTTAATTCAACAAAAACACAACCCAGGAAGGTTATAATATCTCATCCTCTCCAAAACTGAATACACAGCGGAATATATCATAAAAATACGGAAGTACGTATCGCCATCCAGCTCGTCTCCTGAGCTCTACAGCATCCATTCCCATATTCTATAATACTCAATCTGACCCGAGCATTATAGTTAAATAACACCCGAGTCAGTCTGGAATACCAGAGTGAGAAAACCACACTCAAATTGATTATTAAAGTATCAAAATTCTTTTGAAAACAAAAGCATCTCGTAAGACCACGCCATAAATAAACATGTCGGGTTTTTACCTTACGATAGCTAAAACATTTTTTATTAAAATCCTCTGATATTATAATAGGGTCTACTTACAAATACTTATCAAAATAGCCGAGATTGTTACATGTATTAAATTTTAGCTACTAGCCACAATCGTGGGTAATACAAACAAAAATCGCAAAAGGTGCGTAAGGAGAATGGATTTCCAACTAATGACTAGGCACGTGGGTACCACCTATCATAGTACCTGGTCTAGATCAGTGTACCGAGGATTACTCCCAATCCCTTGCAACACAAGACCGGGACTACTCCTTACTGGATAATCCCGAGTAAGATCACCCCATGGTTGGGATCAGCAACCGCACCACTAAGCCGAAATAAAAAGGGACATCCAGACAGGGATGACTTCACCCTAATGGGTGCTACCCACCTAGCCTTGCTGCGTAACCCCTGATTTTCAGTCATTCCAGGTTGATGAGGCTTGAGGCTAAGCATTACCTTTTAGAACGTTTCACTTAGAATGCCAATCGTCCACTTGACGATGTTCCAAAAGCATTCATCCATACAAGTCCGTCCCGGGTTCGAACGGAGCCGAAGGCACTACTCCTACTACATCCATTTTGGAATCATCCTCAGGATTAGTAGCGACTAGCCCTTGCACTTCACCGCTCCATCTTCAAATCCAAACTCGTCTTCCTTACGAAAACGTACAAACCGAATCGAAGTGGTTTTCGAGAAATTAATCCCGATCACGGTCTCTTCGAAATGATCAGCGCATTGGCCAATATTGATAGTCTGTTATTTAACTATCATTAACATTCACAAACATCCATCAAATAATAAATAATTTCTCCAAATTATTCATTAATCTCAAATATCTTCACAAGATATATTTCCACTTTTCAACCCTTTGAAAACAGTTTTCAAACCACACTCTCATGAAATAAATTTCCAAATATTTATTTCCACTGAAAACAACCAAGCACAAAACTTTAGATTTTTAAAATAATTTAAAACACTTTATTATAAAACATCCTTTAAAACATTTAAATTGAAAACTACTTCAATACTTTATGAAAAATATATACTATAGGAATATTTGAAAATGAGGTTACTTTATAAAATATAAAACTAGATTTATTCTTTTTAAAATGAAATAGCAAGCGACCTTTAAATAATTGCTATGATAATAGATTTGAAAAATAGTTACTTTAGAATTTAAACATTTAGAAATAATAAATTTTCTAAAACACGCTTTCTAAAACAACATTAAAACTTTTAACTTATATTTAAAAATTTACTTTGAAAACGTACTTGGCTATCCAGGGTAATACGCTTCTCTTCCACATCTTTTAAAAATAAATCACTATTTATTTTTAAACAAATTTACCCATTCCTTTAATAAATTCCCACCACGAATTTATTCTTCCAAATATCCACTGATATATTACTTTACTTTTATAAACCCTGTTTATAAATTTCATAGTCTCAATTTCCCTTTAAAATCCCGGTTTCAAACATAGTGTCCAACATTTCCAATTATCAATATAGTCATATCACAGAATATTTTAACAAAACTAAATATTTTGAGGAATCCAGTTGGATCCCTCCAACCTGTTTCCCTGCATCCACAGATGTTAGCACAATAAAATACCAATTCCACTTCTAGGTGGAATATCACGGCATATGGGTTTAATATAATATCATCCGCTATTATGCGGCGCTTAGGGTCTCATCCGCTAAAAAATGCGGGAAATCAATCACTCCAATATATACTATATATATACTACTATACATAATATAACAATCAAATCAATTCAATCATTCAACCAATTATTTAAATTTAACCATTTAAATTTAAATAAAAATCAAGAAGAGTGAGATTAACTCACCTTTTATTTTGCCGTTTGCAATCCATTCCAAACGAGCTTGTTTCCATTATTTTAAACCTTGTATAAACATTATGCAATTTATTAATATTAGAATTAATTTAATAATCAATTTCCATGTAATAAATTTTAATTGACTAATGATTTTAATTGAACTATTAATTTCCCTTTGAAACTGCATATGCACTAATACAAATAAACTATAGATTTCCAAAAATCTACTTTTATACATTCCTCAAACATTTTAAAATCCCTATATATTTTCAAGCTCTTTTCTTTTCTTTTGAAATCATATACATATACATATATTTATAAAATATATTCAGATTTAAAAATCTGATTTTATATAAACTCTTCTAATCCATTGTTTTTTAAAATAAACTAGTAGATTAAAATATTTATTTATGTATATTTATTTTATTTCCTACTTCAAAATTTCTTATACCAAATGACCTACAACATTTTTTTTTAATTTTATAACAGAAATTTACCTTACTGTAGAATTCCAGAATTCAAGTTCACTGTAATTCATGAATCCCTCCCTTAACACTGTAATATTTAAATTCTATAATTTAAGAAAAGCATAAAAAAAGATATAATTAATTGATATAGGTGTGTGAGTTAATAAATAACTCATCAAAGTTGATGAATGAAATTACCAAATAGTTTAACCCTCAACTCAACGTACAAGGAACACTATAAATTTTAATATTGGAACTTCATTTCAGTTATTTAATTCATTTCCAGTTATAGTTTTAATCCAATATTTTCAACTCATAATTTAACCAATTCACCCATCAAACAATTTAAACCTATAACATGCAATTTATTTTAATTATTTCTTCCAATCGCTACTAAAATTTAAGGCAATTTATAAGTGTTTCCTAAGCTAAGCGAAGCATACAAGAGGGATAATATATAGTTATTTAGATATAGCAATGTGAGTTGAGGATAACTCACATAAACCGCTTGTTTGCACACTTTGCAGCCATGGACCAAGCTCAAAACTAAGACCACAAAAGTATCACCACCATTGATCAACAAATGCAAGCATAAGTGACAATCTTGAAGCTTCCTGTCGCAGCCAGTCTAAGTAAACACCGCCACTTCAACCTCGCATCACGTCTAAAAATCACGACTTTGACCTTGTTGCACGCCCAGGTCATTGCTCACGACCTTTTCTTCCAGGCACGATTTCGCTTGAACAACCCTCGACGTCCTCTGCACTTGAATCCCCCTCTGCTACCTCTCTTGGCTCACGATTTCCATAATCCCCTGAACCCATCTAAGTCGCCTCCAACTTGAGCCACGACGCACGCCTCATCCACCACTGCCTTTGACCCTCGCCTAAAAGCACACACGTCGCCTCTCCCCTTTGGATGCAACGGCCTTGTCGCGATTTTTATTCTTCTGTGTGCGATCGATTTCAAGAAAAATTGAACTCGGAGAGAAGAGAAAGTAAGCTCGACCTTTTAGACGAAAGGAGGGTTTCAATTACATGATTGGAGATGAAGAAAAAGGCATGCGGGGTTAAATGTTGAAGATTGAATTGCAGCTTCAAGAAAGAAGGGGAAGGGCTTGAGTGCTTCGGCCAGTAAAAAGAAGGAAGCATATAAGTTTAGTTCGGCCATCATATTTTTATTTTATTTTTGTATCGACTGAACTGATTTGAAGGAGGAGATAACATGATATCTAAAAGGATGGCTTGCATGAAAAGAAATGAAGGGAACAAGATGCGATGTTACGTGCCACCATCAGTTTGCTACAGTGATAGCAAAAAGCAATGATGTGAAGTTTATTTTACCAGTCAAAAAAAGTATATTAAATTCAAATTTTAATTTAAATCGCCTTGAATTCATGGCTTAAAATCTTTTCATCCTATTGAGGCGTGCCGCTAGGCATTTATAATGTTATACCCCTATTCCGAACGCAATGGAAAAGACTTCGAGTTCCGATTCGATCGTATGGAGAAAACAGCTTTTTGGATCCAGTTATTTTTATTGACTTTCGATATAAATTCCAATGCGTTTATATGTCGTACACTCACACAACAACTCCAATCACCATGAAAATTGAAATACGATAATAATACAATATTACGGATCCAATGGAACTGGTTTCGTCGAAATCCGAGACTGTGCCTCGGAAGGCTATTTTTAAACGTCAATTTAAACGATATATTTTCAAAACTTAACAAACATTCCCAAATTCAATTTCAACATTTCTACTATCTTCAGTACTATCGATATAAATTATACAAGCCTTCAAATTATTTTTAACAGGCTTAAAACTGAAGATTCAATAATTTACCCAATTTCAGTTTATTAAATCCAATAACTTAATTGCTAAATAATAATAATATTCAAATTCAAGTTAAAAATTAACTTTTAAATATTTAAAATCAATTAAATAATTTAATTTCAATCATCCAAAAATTCTGGGTCGTCACGTTCCTCCCCCTTAAAAGAATTTCGTCCCTGAAATTGCTAGTTAAGAAGAATGATCCAATACCCATTACTATTTTCCAAAACCAAACAGTTTTATCAATTTGCTATAACATATATTTATTAAAGACCCACTATTACTTCGACCAACTTTCCAAAACCTTCCATAGTTTCCAACAACATTATTTATTCTACTTATTCAAATTTAAAGTTAAATCCAAATTTAATTTATCAAAATTTTCTCAAAAAATTTCTAACTCTCTAAATTTTTGAAAAATTTCGCCAGCGTCTTCTTTGCATGGCTAGCTCGGAACAACTACAAAATGCCTCTACGAGCTCCTAAATTCCAAAAGGAAACAAAAGGCCAAGTGCCTAGATCAAAAACCCAATCAAATTTCATACAGAAATTTAAACACATACCCTTTTTTCCAAAATCCCTTATTTCAATTCCAATTTGAAATCGTTTTGTTGCTAATGAAAATTTTTCCAAAAATTTTCTAACTCCCAAAATTTTTGAAAATTCTTGACAGAGTCTCCTTTGTACGGAGGAGCTTTTGCAATTTGACAAGATATATATATATATATATATATATATATATCGATCCACACGGTCGGAAAAACAAAAACGGTTCATATTTCCTATTTTTATTGCGTAGGCGTACCTTTATTTAGCATTTTTAAGCAAGCGGCTTATTATTTTAGCAATTAGCGCGTCTAAATCCAGCCAATCGGCTTCCCGCTACCTGTACTTACTCAATTTAAATATGTAAGTGCCAAAATCATGTAGCTTAACAATATTTTACATATTTAACTAGTAAACATACGAGTTTCTATAAGCAATGCAGGTTAAATAATATTTATAAGCAACTTATAAGGTTTCGACATTAATTTTAATTGTTTACAACCAATTCGTATACAACTTCATTCAATTTAAATGGTTTAAAACTCAATTGCTTACATTCAATTCATTTTTAAGCAAAACAAACTCATATTTACTTCAATTGATCTTAAAATCAATTTATTAAATCTCTATCAACTCGTAGAATTTTAATTACCTTCGTTTACGTCAAACGATAATTCATTCTATGCAATTTGATGATATCCATGTGAATAAATAATTACTTAAGTTTTATAACCAATTTAAATTGATTCCGACTCAATTTATTTTAAATTCCATCCCATTTCTAGTTTATTCACCAACCATACATTTGCATTTCATCTCATCTCCGCATTGGTTTCATTTTAAAACCATTTCATTGAGCTTGACAGCATTCAATGCTTATATCAATAACCATTTTCCAGATTAATTTAACCCAAACTTTATTTAATGAACTTTTACCCTTCCTCGAAGCCAAGCTTCTATAAATTTTAAACTTAAGTTAATTTACTTTGATTTATTCCAAATTCAAACTTATGTTCACTTCTATTTAATTCGATTCTCATCTAATCAGATTCCATTTAATTCAGTTAGCGTATCCATTTTAATCTTAATTCACCTTCTCAGTTTATCAAAATAATATCCAAGCACATACTTAATTCATTTATACTCGAATTGGATTTTATTTATAACTCAAATCATTTCTATTATAATCCAATTCCATTTTATCTTTACAACATCTCCACCTTTTTTTAATTCATTATCAATCCAAGTCGAATTCTATTTATAATTCGAGTTTATTTCCAAACTTCATTATTAACTTACAATCCATTTTATTTAACCGAGTTAAATTTTATTAATATACTCTATCAAATAATTTATTTAGCTAATTATCTCGCTTCCAACTTTTAAATCAATATTCGATTTTATTACAAAAATCACTTCATTAAATTTTTCCCCAGTTTATTTTTTTTTATAATTCCAGTTTGGATTTTCTTTCATTTTCCACAATTCCGACACTTTTGTTTCGGCTTATTCATTCCTTTTTTACATTTTTATAAGCTATTCACTTATTAATATTCATACTCTCCATCCATTTATAGTCAATCACATTCACATTTTACTTTTAACTAGGGATTATATATTTTTATTTCAATGCTTTTCAATTCTTTTATAAGCTTCTTAAGCTTATTTATTCCAATTCAATACTTACTGTTGAATATGCGCTTATATGATTTTTGTTTGATGATAATAAACATATATACATTCATTTAAATGTATTTGTTAATTACTATTTTATTTTTCACAAATTAAATAAATATTTGCTGAATAAAATAAATAACACGAAATTTGAATTCAAACGAATATTTTATTCAAACGAATATTTATTATAATTTTGATAGTATAATTTTAAGCTCTCACTATAACTATACATTTTAAATTACAATACATTTCTGATTGCATCACAATTCTTTTCTACATTCAGAACCTCACTACATATCACTCACACTCGTATTTTTATCTTCAACTTCTTTCCAGTTTGAATCCAGCATCTGAGCAATCTGCAAAAATATTCACTAACGCAGTAAAATTGAAAAAGAAATATTTTTGCAATATAAAATAAAATGTGAATTTTGAAAATGATATTTGCCTCAGTTATTTGGGTTGTTCGTCATCATTTATATTTGAATTCATCACACACGAACAATGTGACATGCACAGTGTATCACTGTACATGCCACAAGGCCGTGCACACCGATATACACTTGATAATGCTACATGGACAGGTGAGCACAAGGTCAAACCCAAATAAAAAGACGGGTTCAACTCACGTGCAATCACGACACGAGCACAAGGTCAAACCCGAGTTTTTTGAAACTGGATTCAACTCAAGTGAAATTTCAAAAATCAACATGAATGCATTCAAAGTCCAAACCAGTTGCAACATAAATGAGAAGACCATAAAGACAACAGCCAGTGCCAACAAAGAATCAAGTCTCGACCAAAACCAGTCACTCAATGCATGCAACATGGTGTACAAGCTCAATAAAGATTGCAGCAAAAATTCAGACCAACCAGTGATACAAGCAACTGCAATGCAACACAACTATGTATACATGGACCAAGCTCGTAAGCATCTCAAAGAAATACAACTGAAGTCAATATGATCGAGTGCAACAGTGAACAGTGCAGCATCAAGAAAGGAGTATCAATGAGCGGGAAGGTGTAATTGATTGTCATGGCGAGGAGCATATGGTTGAGACTTCCATCTGGATGAGGAAGAAGAATCTCGAGAATAGTAGTCTTTGTCTCGCTCATTATCTTTGTCTCCGCATCTTCCAGAATCGGAATCTCGACTCGACCGATAGTAAGTGGAGGATCCCCGAAGACGGTCAAAAGCATGAGAGTGTGACATTACACCTATAAAAGAACTAAATAGGAGCATACTAGAAGTTGTAACATGAGAAATTAATTATTGGTGTATGGTGGAGTGCGAGTATCTGTGTGTGTCCTAGTGTTTTCCCCCGACGACCTAGTAACATTGGCTTTACTCAATGGAGTTGCCTCTTCTTTGTTGAAGGTTGCATGCCTTCGTCGCTTCTCCAAGAGATTTGAGCCCTTCGATGTCAATGTTAGCAAAGAGGTAATTTAATATATCATCCGGGATAGGAATGTCAGAGAGTCCCTACAGCGAACTTTCCATTTGCTGGGAAGACGATTCCTTTTCGATTGGGGTTATGACGAATTCTAGTTTTGCCCCGGCCTTGTTCTTCCCCAACTTATACACCAACCTTTTTCTCCTCCTTGGGGGAGTTTGCATTTGGCTGGTCTGTAGTGCTTCGACTACCGGCGCTTTCCTAGGGCCTACATCTTTGCCTATCAGCCCTACATCTTGATATTCTCTTATCTCTCCCTCTTCAATGTATCCCGGGGTCCCTCAACTGGAGGCACCATGGGGTCACTTGCTTATACCCTTCTTTCGATAATAATTTTCGAAACCACTTTGCTACCCGAAAGCCTAATTTTGTGGCCATCTTCCAATAGCCCAAATAATGAGAGCATCTCATCAGTGATAAGCAGTTTGATATCCCGATCTTCAATAGGAGTGGCATGAATGGCTAAATGGGCCTGGAATATTTGACGCTTTCAGGTCAAGGGCGGACACTTGAAAGAACGGGAGATGTTAGTATGATTAAGAAAGAAGTTACGACTTGAATCTTTGAATTAAAACGAAGACAGAGTAGCACTCACGTCCTTCTAACCATCTCATTGCAAAGCCAAAAGGAAACCATACATAGAACCATTCCTATTTAAATAGAGAAAGCTTGTTCCATGTGCCCGTTAAGACTTGGCAGCTGGGCGAGGGTTCAAGGAAGACATATGAAGGACTCCCGGTCCATCTTTTGAAATTGTAGATGTATCTAATGTCTTTAGGAGCTAGTGGAAAGAGTAGGACATTTATGAAGAGAAGAAAAGTGCCATGGATAAAGGCATAAATATTAGGGTGCAGTTTCTCAACATTTCTCGAACAAAGGAGCTGAAGTGTGGCAAACATCCAGCCCGGCACATTAAATTGTTGCAAGCAATATATCAGGCTGGGGGCAAGTGAGATCTGTCTCGTCTCGATGGAACTAGAACGTCTTTGAAAGGAATTCCATGGATGGAACATAATCGACGATGAGCGGCTTCGCCTATTCTGGACACTTGTGAGTCAATAAGATTGTTTAGGATGATATCACCCTTAACGACATCAGAAGCTGGCATAATAACTTCTGTAGGAAAGACTGGAATGCCGAATAAGAGATTTGTTTGTGGGTCAGATGTCCCTACTTGTTCTGTTTGATGACTCGGAGCAGGTTTATCGGATAAAGTGGCGGAGCTTGATCTTGCGGTCGATTCAGAAGACATTATGGTTGAGCGCTCTGTATAACATGAGATCTATGTCAGCTATACTTAGTAGACAATCAACATTAGAAATAAAAACCTATTTCCCTCGTATTGTGTGTGAACTAGTGCAGTGCAATATGAAACAAACATAAATAGTTTGAAATCAGAGAAGAGAAAGTAAAATCTTGAAACTTGGGAATTTCATCCAAAGAGGCCGTCGTCGCTAACTGTCTCACTTGACCAGAAAGTTGATCGACAACCAAAGATTTAGGATTGGATGCTAACATTTTGAATTGTGAAGTCCGTTGTTAAAGCGCGTTCAGTTAGTTTTTTACTTAGTTCATGTTGGGCAGTCCAAAAGTTTGTTCGTTCAAGTATGTTGGTCAAGGTATGCAAGTCACGTTGTGTTAGGCCATTTTATGTTCGAGCAATGCAGTATGTAGTTAGACGTTTGAATGGCTTAAGTTAAATTGGTTTCTATAGTCAATATCCACACCTATGTTATATGCCGATCCCTAAGCCCAACCACATATTCGACCCCTACACTTCAACTCATATAGGAACACCGATCCCTTCCTTTTGGCTCATCACCGGCCCCTATCTTTGAACTCTCATTACCGATCTCTTCTCTCTGGCCTATATACCGATCCCTATACTTAAACTTTCAGGGCGATCCCTACTTCTTAGTTCCTAAACCGATCCATATGTATAAACCTGTACACTAAACCCTCGTAAGGCCCTTATCTACACCGACCCCTAATGCCAGCTGTTCCCCATTCCATAACCATGTTGCCTGGTACCGAACTCTCCTTCTACCTCCTTTTTTCCTCATCCCTCTTTCTTCCTCCTTCCTTATCCCTCTTTCTTCCTTCTCTAGCACCCTTTTCTTTTCCCTCAATCTCACCTAACCTAACGAAGCCCACTGATTCACTCACCTAGGATCGAACGTATGTGAACCCCTAAATCCGTGATTCAACCGATGTAATTATGAGACAAAATCATACCTATTTGATATAAAGTATGAGGTTGAAACTTGGATTAAGGATGAATTGATGGTGATGAAGATCAAAGACGAGGTATCATGCATAAATTTGAGTTCATGGGAGAAGTTTGTTCTCTTTCAAACCGTTCTACTAGGTGAAGAGCAAAGGAATAAAGGGTTTAAGTGCTAGAGAATGAAAAGTGAAAAGAGAATGGAGTGGGGTGCTAGTTTTATATAGGCAATGGAAGGGGAAGAGGAACCGGTCATCCCAAGTGACTCGGTTACGAGATCGAAAAGGGATCGGCCCGAACGCTAGCCGATCCCTACCCACGCAGACTCACCAATGGATCGACATACCGAATGCCGGCCCCTCTTATTATATATATATATAAATAATAATAGTAGTAGTAGAAAAAATATATAGTAATGTAATATAAAAAGAAGAAAAGGAGAGAGATGCTTGAATGATGGAGATGAATAAAATAAAAAAGAGAAGTATAAGAAAATGACAGCTAACCGAAAACCAAATGGAGATTGATATCGTTAGTGTTAGACTGAAACGTAAGCATATAGAATAAAACATCTTGGTAAGGGCCAACGGGTATTCAAACATGCTCGGGAGCCATCAACAGAAAAGTGTATGTAAACGTGCAAGGATCAATGATTCAAACTTTTGAGATTAATTAAAATGGCGATTTAGCTTGGAGCGATCAAGTTTGAAGTCAAATCAGAATAAAGCCTGTAAATCTCACATGACCAAATCTGTGCATACTAATAGAATACGACATCGAACTTATATCATCAAAGATTAATAAAGGAATAGCGATCACCTAGAAAGTTAGGCTTATTCCCCAAGAGCCTGGGATTTTCGAACTCAAACCATGTCATGTTACTCATGAGACGTACTTTAGGGTGCAAGTGTTACCCGGTGCCTTGACCTGGCTACATAAAGCTAATTACGAAGACTAGGCTCGACTAATAATGAGAAGGATGATCATGAGACATCATCCACATGACTAAAATATAATGTCCCGACAGTTGTATCCAGTCCCGGGTGAATAGAGTTAATAGATAAATGATGCTGAATGTCTAAACTATGGAGTTTAGCTTCGCTTGAATACGGATCGGCAATGACATTGGTCAAATTAGATGAGATGACGGTGGGATCAGTAACATGTAATGTGGTAAGAGGTCGGCATAGTTATTTGGCAAGATAGTTGGTTTAGGTGAGAATGTAGAGGGATCAACATGACTCATGAAGCAAAAGGGTTCGGTATGGTGCATTTGTGAGAGTAGGATCAGCATGATGCCCTAGTGGCACATGGATCAGCATATTACATTCAAGAGACATGGATCGGAATAATTTATTTTGGAGTGGAGAATGGATCGACATGGTACCTCAAGGGACATGGATCGGTGTACTGTATTCAAGAGATATGGATCGACACAATGTATTTGGAGTAGAGAATGGATCAGCATAGTGTCATCGAAGGATAAGGATTAGCATGATACGGTTCATATAGTACGGATCGACAGGGTATGGCTAGTGGAGTATGAGTCAGCATATATAAGGGGCATAAGGAGGAATCATCATTACCTAGACCAAGTCAAGATTCAAGTTGAAATATTTCAAGAACTTAAGCTCCACAAGTCCAAGCACTATGATATTCGAAGCAACATCATTGTAGACCATAAGAGAGCTACCATAGGGATCACTAGCCCAAACTTGACTCATGGAGGAATCGGTGCCGATCCCTATCCATTCAGAGTTGTACCTAGCCCTTCCTGTGGTAGGCTCATATGGTGGAGGAGGTCCTATTGTCCTAGTTTGAGTAAGATTGGAGGCCGCCTTGATCTGTAAATACAGGCATAGGGAGCCATTCTAGGGACTCTTATGTTGTTAGTGAAACTCTACCATTATTGTAACCTACTTCCTCCATTCTTTTCCGATCTCATGCTATTTCGTACTGTTTGTAATTGTAATCAAGTGAATTGAGAAGCAATAAAGAGAATATTCAAAGTGGACATAGGCATCAACGCCGAACCACTATAAATCATGTTATTTTTGCTTTCTGTTGTGTTTTCTTCGTATTTTGTGATTCTCCTCTGTTTTCATTTAATTTCTTCATTTATTCCACTACTTAAATCTGTTCTTGGATGTTTGTGACCAATTTGGTTGCAAACAAGAAGAAAAGGTATATTCATGTCATGATATTTTGTGGTTTAAAAATAAAAGGTGACTAAAGTTTGTCGCTATATTTTAGGGAGCATAACCCGACCTTGACCTTCCTTAGGTATATAGTAAATCAATTTGTTGATGCTCTAAAACATGTTCCACCCCAAAAAGAAACCACCACCGAGACCCCTCTTTTCAAGGAAAAGTCGTGCAATGTTGGTAGCTACATTCCAAAGAATTCTGACATTTAATGTAATGGCATTCCAATTCTCCATCCATAAGAAGTAAAAATAAGGGAATTAAATTTTGAAAAGGTTTTTCTTAAGGAAGTTGCTCTCTTACAAGGCAGTCATAATGCATTTACTTTGAATTTGGAAGCTTAAAGGTAGCCTTGATATCAAATCTGATAACATTAGTTTCTATTTTGACTTTACATGTGATGAAGATAGGCAACAAAATCATTTAATCGGATTGATTTTCATCAAAGGGCGAATTTTTATTATTATGTCATGGAATCCATTATTTACCAGTGTGACGGATTAAGTTAGAAGAGTCCCGATTTGGTATACTTCTATAGAATCTCTCTACTTACTTGGATTCTAGTAGGTATCATTTGGCCGACATGCCATCTTGGTAGACTTATATGCTTCGATGAGCTAACCAAGTAAAAGAGAAGATTTGAATATGCCAAAATCTTAATCAAAATCTCTCCTAAATGTGAGCTATCAGAATTGGTAAATGGTTGGAAAGTTGATTTTCCTAGTGTGGAACTTCGCCATGACCAACGGCCTCTGGTCTGTAATAAACGCAAGAGTTTTGGTCATTCCACAAATGTATGTTATATGGAGAAATACAATACTAAAAATAATTCAAAACATGTTAATATTTCAAACGAGAAAATTCCAACCTTTATGCAACAAAAAACAATTAAAAAAATAGAAAAATCCTAAGCCAAACAAGACTGCTGCTCTAGAATATTCCAATCCTAAATAATCCAATGCCACAAAATATCCACTTGTCCATGCCACGTCACCATCTGACAAGCTTGACAATGTTGTTGCTCCACATAATATGATCAACCAATCCACTTATGCCATGATACAAGCTCATTCACATACTCCATTTTCCACTAACAGCACTGACCAACCATTTATCTACTTATCAAAACTGGATGCCTATGCAAACTCTAAAATTGTTATTGTTTCCACTAATAATGTCATAACACCAAGCAAACTTCCCTCATAAGCCCAACATTTGAACTAATCAACCTACTTTGAAAAAGAATTAACCCTACGATAAAATTTTCACCAGAAACGAATTAACACATTCAAACTCGAACTTTTAACTACCAACTCATCATAATATGTTTGTAGTGCTCGATGAAGAGGAGTTATATGACTTAGAGCAAGATATGCAACCACTAATATCACATGTACCAATCCCTCAAATACGCACTCAATTGAGACAACTAGTCAAAACCACACTCTCCATGCTTTTGAATGTGATCAGTCTATTTCTGCCACTAACTAATCATGTATTCCCACTTTTTACCCAATCAGACTACACTTACCGATCCAATTTATAACATTAACCACTTTACCTACTAATCTTCCCTTTTCACAAACACCATCACTCCTCACCTAGCTCTTATATTCTTCTAAAAAGTCTCCTTACCGTCTCATCTTACCCCTACCTCTTATGTCATCATCTTCTCCCACAACCCTCCCCACATAGAAAATCAAAATCATAAGAACAAAAAACTTCTCTAAATTAAAAAGGAAAAAAATCCAAAAGTGAAAAAGCAGCATACAAAGGCAATTCAGTGATGATAAGGAATAGTTAATGATAATGACATTGATGAAGGCCTAAACTTCAACTCTAATCTAATTTCCTTACCAAATTCCTTTCCTAAAGACCTAAATGCCCCCAACACTTCCAAAAGAATAACTAGGAAATCATCCCTCACCCTCAATTAGTCCTCTTCTAATTACTATTGATAACATAGTTGCATGGAACATTTATAGAGCTAACTTTATTCTCAAGAAAATAAAGAAATTTATCACAAAAGAGAACATAAAGCTTATAATCATTGTTAAAACAAAAATAGGCAAAGAAAAAGTTGCTAATGCTGCAAGTTACATTGCTTCTTCCTACAACTCATGTCATAATCTGGACTATGCCTTATATGGTAGAATCTTAGTGTGATAGAATCAAGAAATTATCACTCTTAGTATTTTATCATCCTCATATCAACACATGCACTTTATAGTTGAACACATTCCATCAAAAATCTATTTCAACTTTAATATATGCCAAGAATGATCTTGACTCAAGACATGAGCTACTCTCCTACCCTCTACCCAATAATCTACCAAATCAAAATTGATTTGACTTGGGGAATTCAATTTTATATACAAAATATCTCAAAAATAGATTGCAACCCTCTCCAATCTCTATTTTCCTCTAACCTTATCCCTTTAATAGGACTTGCATTCACATGGAACAACAAATCTCACCAAGGACACATAATGTTTTATAAACTTGACTAGTCTTTCTAAAACTATGAATCCCTCTCCTTATGACCAACTCTTTACAACATCATCATCCACCTTACCCTATCTGGCCATAATACCCTACTTCTTAATGGGGAGATGAAGTCATGAAAAGATTACCTTATTTTAAATTCATCAATTTCTGACTTAAGCACAATGAATTTAATGATATCCTCATGTAGGTATGGAACCCATCCACTTAAGGCAACCCTTTATTCACCTTAAAGGCTAAATTGATTGTTTTTAAGAATGATCTCAAGACTTGGCCTAGAAGCAAGTATGGGAAAGGCTCAAAATTATCTAATGACATAAGGATCAATCTTCTTGTTGTTTAGCTTGCTCTATATCTTGCCCAATCAACCCCTCTCTTTCTTACGATGAACACTAACTTTGCAACAAACGCCATGATGCTTTGGGCACCGAGGAAGAAATGGTAAGAAAAAAAATTAAAATATAAGAATGATGCTCTCAGTGATAGGAACACTTCTTTTCTCACAACTTTCTAAAAGATAAGTATGCTAGAAAAAATATAAATCTTATACGATACTCGCATGACATCTCTCACTCCAACCCTTAAACAATATGCACCACTTTTGTTAACTAATTTTTAAGGATGTTAGTTATCCCAATGCTATGAAAATGACCTATCCCTTCTAACTAATAACATCTGTCCCATCTTATACTTTCAATCCTATGTCTCGGTTATTCGATAAATATCCGATGATGAGATTAAAACCACCCTCCTCTCTCAATACAAACAGTTGTGAGGGACCTAATGGTTTTAATGCCAATTTCTTCACCAAGGCTAGTCGATTATGTCTTTTAACTTCCATTAGGCCTAGGGTCATTTTTTTAAAACAAATAAAATGTTGAGGAGAAATAATGAAACCACGGTTCCCTCATTCCAAAGGTTGATCATCCTTGTAAGCTGAGTGAATTCTGGCCTATCTCTGGTTGCAATGATGTGTAAAAATGCCTATCCAAAATTCTTGCCACAAGAATGAGGAATGTGCTTCATAAGATTATCTGCTCCAACAGAGCAACTTTCTTTCCTGGTGATAACAACCTATTAACTTAAAAACTTATAAGGGATATTGTAGAAAAATCATTTCATGAAGGTGCATGCTCAAATTAGACATTCATAAGGCATTTGACACTCTTCAATAGGATGCCATATCAGTCATTCTCTCTATCATGAACTTCACCCTATCATCGCATGGCTATACACTTGTATCTCCATCCATTCTACTCCATAGCTATCAACCATACTGATCATGGTTATTTTCATGCAACTCAAGGAATCCAACAATGTGGTCCATTGTCTGTTAATATCATTATCACTATTATAGAGATGGTAAACTGTTTAATCAATGCGAAGGCTAACTGGAAAAAGCTTGATCTACAACATAATTGTAAAGACCCGTTTGACCAAAGATTAGGCCTAACTTATGCTTAAGTCAAAGTAGTTCAAAGGTGCTTGGGAAAGAGACCTAACTCTTGAGCAAGAATGTTGTTCATGATCAAATAGTCAAATATGGAATCATGCAAATGTTAAAGTCAGAAAGTCACAATTTGAACTTGACAAGGCCATTAAAATATTGAATCAAGCTTTACTAATTTATTTATAAAAAAAATGAAAATAAGAAAGAAGAGAAATTCAAAATTCACCATTTCTTAAATGGGAGCACATACCTATTTATAGAAAAACTATGTCCTTGGACTTTTGAAACTTGTCAGTCATTGAGCTTGGCTGGTCATGATTTCACTAACTTGGCATATTGTTGAAATGACATGTGGCATGGTTTTCTTTTAGTTTTCCTCAAGATGACATGGCATTGCTAGACCAATCAGTGATTGCCACATGATTGATGTACATATTTCAGAAGCTTATTAGTAGATGTGCGATAGCATTATTTATTAACATTCGACAGCTCTATCCTTGTTATTCGATAGCTCTTTTTATGGGATTTCGATAGCTTTTATTGGGTTATACGATAGCTCCAGTCATTGTACTTCGATAGCTTTACCTTCTTGTACTTCGATAGCTTTGTACCTTGACCTTTAATAGCTTGTTACCTTTACCTTCCATAGCTTTGTACTTTTACCCTCGATAGCTTGTTACCTTAACCTTGAAAATCTTATTACCTTATCCCTTGATAGCCTTTGATAGCTTTATGCCTTATCCCTAGCTTGTTGCCTTGACCTTTGATAGCTTCATTCCTTATCCTATGATAGCTTTGTTCTTTGACTCATAAAAGCTTTTGTCTTGCGATAGCTTGTTCTTTCAATAGATTCCCTAGTTTTGGCTCACGATAGCTTCATCTTTTATCATGAAATGGCTTTTCTTCTTGGCATGTAATAGCTTTCCTTATTGGCATGTTATCAATATATCTTTTACCATTCTATAACTTTGCTTTTGTCCTTCGATAATGAAGCCTTAACTTTATGATAGCTCTTGTTATTACCCGATGATAGTTTATGTAATGACCTGCAAACTCGTACCCCTTGAGTCGACACTATTTTCCATCACTCAACTCAAGGTGAACGGGAATACGAACCATTTGGGTTAAAGAAGAAGAGGTAGAAGAAGAAAATAGAAAACAACATCAGAATCTAACCATCGCAGCGGAATAAAATATAATAGATAATAAATGATCTTTACACAAAAACAAATATATCTGTTTATACATAACATCATCAGAGTACTGCATCAGAGTTTAATTCAACAAAAACACAACCCAGGAAGGTTATAATATCTCATCCTCTCCAAAACTGAATACACAGCGGAATATATCATACAAATACGGAAGTACGTATCGCCATCCAGCTCGTCTCCTGAGCTCTACAGCATCCATTCCCATATTCTATAATACTCAATCTGACCCGAGCATTATAGTTAAATAACACCCGAGTCAGTCTGGAATACCAGAGTGAGAAAACCACACTCAAATTGATTATTAAAGTATCAAAATTCTTTTGAAAACAAAAGCATCTCGTAAGACCACGCCATAAATAAACATGTCGGGTTTTTACCTTACGATAGCTAAAACATTTTTTATTAAAATCCTCTGATATTATAATAGGGTCTACTTACAAATACTTATCAAAATAGCCGAGATTGTTACATGTATTAAATTTTAGCTACTAGCCACAATCGTGGGTAATACAAACAAAAATCGCAAAAGGTGCGTAAGGAGAATGGATTTCCAACTAATGACTAGGCACGTGGGTACCACCTATCATAGTACCTGGTCTAGATCAGTGTACCGAGGATTACTCCCAATCCCTTGCAACACAAGACCGGGACTACTCCTTACTGGATAATCCCGAGTAAGATCACCCCATGGTTGGGATCAGCAACCGCACCACTAAGCCGAAATAAAAAGGGACATCCAGACAGGGATGACTTCACCCTAATGGGTGCTACCCACCTAGCCTTGCTGCGTAACCCCTGATTTTCAGTCATTCCAGGTTGATGAGGCTTGAGGCTAAGCATTACCTTTTAGAACGTTTCACTTAGAATGCCAATCGTCCACTTGACGATGTTCCAAAAGCATTCATCCATACAAGTCCGTCCCGGGTTCGAACGGAGCCGAAGGCACTACTCCTACTACATCCATTTTGGAATCATCCTCAGGATTAGTAGCGACTAGCCCTTGCACTTCACCGCTCCATCTTCAAATCCAAACTCGTCTTCCTTACGAAAACGTACAAACCGAATCGAAGTGGTTTTCGAGAAATTAATCCCGATCACGGTCTCTTCGAAATGATCAGCGCATTGGCCAATATTGATAGTCTGTTATTTAACTATCATTAACATTCACAAACATCCATCAAATAATAAATAATTTCCCCAAATTATTCATTAATCTCAAATATCTTCACAAGATATATTTCCACTTTTCAACCCTTTGAAAACAGTTTTCAAACCACACTCTCATGAAATAAATTTCCAAATATTTATTTCCACTGAAAACAACCAAGCACAAAACTTTAGATTTTTAAAATAATTTAAAACACTTTATTATAAAACATCGTTTAAAACATTTAAATTGAAAACTACTTCAATACTTTATGAAAAATATATACTATAGGAATATTTGAAAATGAGGTTACTTTATAAAATATAAAACTAGATTTATTCTTTTTAAAATGAAATAGCAAGCGACCTTTAAATAATTGCTATGATAATAGATTTGAAAAATAGTTACTTTAGAATTTAAACATTTAGAAATAATAAATTTTCTAAAACACGCTTTCTAAAACAACATTAAAACTTTTAACTTATATTTAAAAATTTACTTTGAAAACGTACTTGGCTATCCAGGGTAATACGCTTCTCTTCCACATCTTTTAAAAATAAATCACTATTTATTTTTAAACAAATTTACCCATTCCTTTAATAAATTCCCACCACGAATTTATTCTTCCAAATATCCACTGATATATTACTTTACTTTTATAAACCCTGTTTATAAATTTCATAGTCTCAATTTCCCTTTAAAATCCCGGTTTCAAACATAGTGTCCAACATTTCCAATTATCAATATAGTCATATCACAGAATATTTTAACAAAACTAAATATTTTGAGGAATCCAGTTGGATCCCTCCAACCTGTTTCCCTGCATCCACAGATGTTAGCACAGTAAAATACCAATTCCACTTCTAGGTGGAATATCACGGCATATGAGTTTAATATAATATTATCCGCTATTATGCGGCGCTTAGGGTCTCATCCGCTAAAAAATGCGGGAAATCAATCACTCCAATATATACTATATATATACTACTATACATAATATAACAATCAAATCAATTCAATCATTCAACCAATTATTTAAATTTAACCATTTAAATTTAAATAAAAATCAAGAAGAGTGAGATTAACTCACCTTTTATTTTGCCGTTTGCAATCCATTCCAAACGAGCTTGTTTCCATTATTTTAAACCTTGTATAAACATTATGCAATTTATTAATATTAGAATTAATTTAATAATCAATTTCCATGTAATAAATTTTAATTGACTAATGATTTTAATTGAACTATTAATTTCCCTTTGAAACTACATATGCACCAATACAAATAAACTATAGATTTCCAAAAATCTACCTTTATACATTCCTCAAACATTTTAAAATCCCTATATATTTTCAAGCTCTTTTCTTTTCTTTTGAAATCATATACATATACATATATTTATAAAATATATTCAGATTTAAAAATCTGATTTTATATAAACTCTTCTAATCCATTGTTTTTTAAAATAAACTAGTAGATTAAAATATTTATTTATGTATATTTATTTTATTTCCTACTTCAAAATTTCTTATACCAAATGACCTACAACATTTTTTTTTAATTTTATAACAGAAATTTACCTTACTGTAGAATTCCAGAATTCAAGTTCACTGTAATTCGTGAATCCCTCCCTTAACACTGTAATATTTAAATTCTATAATTTAAGAAAAGCATAAAAAAAGATATAATTAATTGATATAGGTGTGTGAGTTAATAAATAACTCATCAAAGTTGATGAATGAAATTACCAAATAGTTTAACCCTCAACTCAACGTACAAGGAACACTATAAATTTTAATATTGGAACTTCATTTCAGTTATTTAATTCATTTCCAGTTATAGTTTCAATCCAATATTTTCAACTCATAATTTAACCAATTCACCCATCAAACAATTTAAACCTATAACATGCAATTTATTTTAATTATTTCTTCCAATCGCTACTAAAATTTAAGGCAATTTATAAGTGTTTCCTAAGCTAAGCGAAGCATACAAGAGGGATAATATATAGTTATTTAGATATAGCAATGTGAGTTGAGGATAACTCACATAAACCGCTTGTTTGCGCACTTTGCAGCCATGGACCAAGCTCAAAACTGAGACCACAAAAGTATCACCACCATTGATCAACAACTGCAAGCATAAGTGACAATCTTGAAGCTTCCTGTCGCAGCCAGTCTAAGTAAACACCGCCACTTCAACCTCGCATCACGTCTAAAAATCACGACTTTGACCTTGTTGCACGCCCAGGTCATTGCTCACGACCTTTTCTTCCAGGCACGATTTCGCTTGAACAACCCTCGACGTCCTCTGCACTTGAATCCCCCTCTGCTACCTCTCTTGGCTCACGATTTCCATAATCCCCTGAACCCATCTAAGTCGCCTCCAACTTGAGCCACGACGCACGCCTCATCCACCACTGCCTTTGACCCTCGCCTAAAAGCACACACGTCGCCTCTTCCCTTTGGATGCAACGGCCTTGTCGCGATTTTTATTCTTCTGTGTGCGATTGATTTCAAGAAAAATTGAACTCGGAGAGAAGAGAAAGTAAGCTCGACCTTTTAGACGAAAGGAGGGTTTCGATTACATGATTGGAGATGAAGAAAAAGGCATGCGGGGTTAAATGTTGAAGATTGAATTGCAGCTTCAAGAAAGAAGGGGAAGGGCTCGAGCGCTTCGGCCAGTAAAAAGTAGGAAGCATATAAGTTTAGTTCGGCCATCATATTTTTATTTTATTTTTGTATCGACTGAACTGATTTGAAGGAGGAGATAACATGATATCTAAAAGGATGGCTTGCGTGAAAAGAAATGAAGGGAACAAGATGCGATGTTACATGCCACCATTAGTTTGCTACAGTGATAGCAAAAAGCTGTGATGTGAAGTTTATTTGACCAGTCAAATAAAGTATATTAAATTCAAATTTTAATTTAAATCGCCTTGAATTCATGGCTTAAAATCTTTTCATCCTATTGAGGCGTGCCGCTAGGCATTTATAATGTTATACCCCTATTCCGAACGCAATGGAAAAGACTTCGAGTCCCGATTCGATCGTATGGAGAAGACAGCTTTTTGGATCCAGTTATTTTTATTGACTTTCGATATAAATTCAAATGCGTTTATATGTCGTACACTCACACAACAACTCCAATCACCACGAAAATTGAAATACGACAATAATACAATATTACGGATCCAATGGAACTGGTTTCGTCGAAATCCGAGACTGTGCCTCGGAGGCTATTTTTAAACGTCAATTTAAACGATATATTTTCAAAACTTAACAAACATTCCCAAATTCAATTTCAACATTTCTACTATCTTCAGTACTATCGATATAAATTTTACAAGCCTTCAAATTATTTTTAACAGGCTTAAAACTGAAGATTCAATAATTTACCCAATTTCAGTTTATTAAATCCAATAACTTAATTGCTAAATAATAATAATATTCAAATTCAAGTTAAAAATTAACTTTTAAATATTTAAAATCAATTAAATAATTTAATTTCAATCATCCAAAAATTCTGGGTCGTCACGTTCCTCCCCCTTAAAAGAATTTCGTCCCTGAAATTGCTAGTTAAGAAGAATGATCCAATACCCATTACTATTTTCCAAAACCAAACAGTTTTATCAACTTGCTATAACATATATTTATTAAAGACCCACTATTACTTCGACTAACTTTCCAAAACCTTCCATAGTTTCCAACAACATTATTTATTCTACTTATTCAAATTTAAAGTTAAATCCAAATTTAATTTATCAAAACTTTCTCAAAAAATTTCTAACTCTCTAAATTTTTGAAAAATTTCGCCAGCGTCTTCTTTGCATGGCTAGCTCGGAACAACTACAAAATGCCTCTACGAGCTCCTAAATTCCAAAAGGAAACAAAAGGCCAAGTGCCTAGATCAAAAACCCAATCAAATTTCATACAGAAATTTAAACACATACCCTTTTTTCCAAAATCCCTTATTTCAATTCCAGTTTGAAATCGTTTTGTTGCTAATGAAAATTTTTCCAAAAATTTTCTAACTCCCAAAATTTTTGAAAATTCTTGACAGAGTCTCCTTTGTACGGAGGAGCTTTTGCAATTTGACAAGATATATATATATATATATATATATATATATATATATATATATATATATATATATCGATCCACACGGTCGGAAAAACAAAAACGGTTCATATTTCCTATTTTTATTGCGTAGGCGTACCTTTATTTAGCATTTTTAAGCAAGCGGCTTATTATTTTAGCAATTAGCACGTCTAAATCCAGCCAATCGGCTTCCCGCTACCTGTACTTACTCAATTTAAATATGTAAGTGCCAAAATCATGTAGCTTAACAATATTTTACATATTTAACTAGTAAACATACGAGTTTCTATAAGCAATGCAGGTTAAATAATATTTATAAGCAACTTATAAGGTTTCGACATTAATTTTAATTGTTTACAACCAATTCGTATACAACTTCATTCAATTTAAATGGTTTAAAACTCAATTGCTTACATTCAATTCATTTTTAAGCAAAACAAACTCATATTTATTTCAATTGATCTTAAAATCAATTTATTAAATCTCTATCAACTCGTAGAATTTTAATTACCTTCGTTTACGTCAAACGACAATTCATTCTATGCAATTTGATGATATCCATGTGAATAAATAATTACTTAAGTTTTATAACCAATTTAAATTGATTCTGACTCAATTTATTTTAAATTCCATCCCATTTCTAGTTTATTCACCAACCATACATTTGCATTTCATCTCATCTCCGCATTGGTTTCATTTTAAAACCATTTCATTGAGCTTGACAGCATTCAATGCTTATATCAATAACCATTTTCCAGATTAATTTAACCCAAACTTTATTTAATGAACTTTCACCCTTCCTCGAAGCCAAGCTTCTATAAATTTTAAACTTAAGTTAATTTACTTTGATTTATTCCAAATTCAAACTTATGTTCACTTCTATTTAATTCGATTCTCATCTAATCAGATTCCATTTAATTCAGTTAGCGTATCCATTTTAATCTTAATTCACCTTCTCAGTTTATCAAAATAATATCCAAGCACATACTTAATTCATTTATACTCGAATTGGATTTTATTTATAACTCAAATCATTTCTATTATAATCCAATTCCATTTTATTTTTACAACATCTCCACCTTTTTTTAATTCATTATCAATCCAAGTCGAATTCTATTTATAATTCGAGTTTATTTCCAAACTTCATTATTAACTTACAATCCATTTTATTTAACCGAGTTAAATGTTATTAATATACTCTATCAAATAATTTATTTAACTAATTATCTCGCTTCCAACTTTTAAATCAATATTCGATTTTATTACAAAAATCACTTCATTAAATTTTTCCCCAGTTTATTTTTTTTTATAATTCCAGTTTGGATTTTCTTTCATTTTCCACAATTCCAACACTTTTGTTTCGGCTTATTCATTCCTTTTTTACATTTTTATAAACTGTTCACTTATTAATATTCATACTTCTCCATCCATTTATAGTCAATCACATTCACATTTTACTTTTAACTAGGGATTATATATTTTTATTTCAATGCTTTTCAATTCTTTTATAAGCTTCTTAAGCTTATTTATTCCAATTCAATACTTACTGTTGAATATGCGCTTATATGATTTTTGTTTGATGATAATAAACATATATACATTCATTTAAATGTATTTGTTAATTACTATTTTATTTTTCACAGATTAAATAAATATTTGCTGAATAAAATAAATAACACAAAATTTGAATTCAAACGAATATTTATTATAATTTTGATAGTACAATTTCAAGCTCTCACTATAACTATACATTTTAAATTACAATACATTTCTGATTGCATCACAATTCTTTTCTACATTCAGAACCTCACTACATATCACTCACACTCGTATTTTTATCTTCAACTTCTTTCCAGTTTGAATCCAGCATCTGAGCAATCTGCAAAAATATTCACTAACGCAGTAAAATTGAAAAAGAAATATCTTTGCAATATAAAATAAAATGTGAATTTTGAAAATGATATTTGCCTCAGTTATTTGGGTTGTTCGTCATCATTTATATTTGAATTCATCACACACGAACAATGTGACATGCACAGTGTATCACTGTACATGCCACAAGGCCGTGCACACCGATATACACTTGATAATGCTACAGGGACAGGTGAGCACAACGTCAAACCCAAATAAAAAGACGGGTTCAACTCACGTGCAATCACGACACGAGCACAAGGTCAAACCCGAGTTTTTTGAAACTGGATTCAACTCAAGTGAAATTTAAAAAATCAACATGAATGCATTCAAAGTCCAAACCAGTTGCAACATAAATGAGAAGACCACAAAGACAACAGCCAGTGCCAATAAAGAATCAAGTCTCGACCAAAACCAGTCCCTCAATGCATGCAACATGGTGTACAAGCTCAATAAAGATTGCAGCAAAAATTCAGACCAACCAGTGATACAAGCAACTGCAATGCAACACAACTACGTATACATGGACCAAGCTCGTAAGCATCTCAAAGAAATACAACTGAAGTCAATATGATCGAGTGCAACAGTGAACAGTGCAACACCAAGAAAGGAGTATCAGTGAACTGGTCAGAACTAAGCCATATGAAGTAGACATGGATATGCAGGCATGTCAACAAGACTCGACTAACAGTAAACAAATGAACCAGCAAAGGCACAATGCAAAACTTCAGACCGGCATGGATATGGTAAAAGGTTCAGACTCAAGATGGTTCACAGTACAACATACAAAATAAATCATACAGTTTCAATGCTAACTGCTCAAGTAAAGTGAAGGAACAAGACCGAACAAGCATCAATATGGCAACACAGCAGTAACATGCACCAGTAAACCAAAACAGTAATATTCAGGGACGAACACTCAGATGAACACATGGCCGAGGTCAATGAAGCCAAAGCAAACAGGACAGAGATGAACAATGTAAATGTCGAAGTCGTGGAAGCATAACAATGTCAATATTAAATTCATGAAATCAAAAAAAAGGTGACCGAAGTCAAAGTCAGAAACGATGAAGCCGTGGTCATCACGAAAATTAATTCAAAACCGTGTCAACCAAGAAACGTGAAAGATACGAATTTGACAAAGTCAGATTAATCATCAATCGTTCAAGCATCATCAAGTGGTCGAGGAGAATTATTGACAAATTCAAATGACTTTATACGAACGCAAGAATAGGATTTCAAAACCTATATAAACCCACTCATCATCGGCTTTCAATATCATCGAATTCAAGCAAGTATAAAATCAGTAAAGCAAAAGCATATAATTACATACCGAAGCAAGGAAAGAATTCGATCAACGAAGCAACCGTGAGCAAAACAGTGAGGCAAACGATAACATATATTCGATCGAACAAAAGTCGGCTCTTCGAAAGCCCTAATTTGGAACAAAGAGCGCAAGGAGCAGAAACCCTAATTTGCACAGACGAATACAAGCCGCCATTATCTCAAAAAGGAATGAGCCAATGATAATAAGAAGATAAAGAGAAAAGAAAGCGTGGGCCGGCCTTAATTTATATTTGGGGTTTTAAAATTTATAATAAGGGTTTTATTTTAAAATTAGGGTTATTTTATTTTACATTGCTTTTAATTTGTATTTCATTTTTTAAACCGTTTATTTTTCTAGTCATGTGACTAGGGGACAAGCTACGTGGCGTAGCTTGAGAATTCGCAACTCAGTGGCTGAGTTGTGGCAGGGTTTTGAGCGTAGAGTTAGATTTAGTCGATAGCGGGTGTCGCGAGTTTATGTGTGTAAGCGAGGGACTATCTAATTTCTAGTAGAAACCTTGGGGGCAGCACGTAGGCAGGGTTTTGCCGAAGCTGGGTAAATTCTGTGTCGTTCTATTTCTGCATTTATTATTCTGCTATTATCTGTGCTGCTATTGTTCTGTGATCTGTGTTAAAATTATTTTATAAGCTTTCGCGATTAATTTTTATAATTTATACCATCACCCTATTCACCCCCCCTCTAGGGTGAAATCGATCCTACAAGTGGTATCGGAGCTAGGAACAAAAGCCGTTTTTTTTTTATTTTTTTTTTACAAAAATCAATTTTGATTTAAAAATTCATGTTTTAAAATTGGTTTTTGTTTTAAAAATTTGAATTTTTGAAATTGCTTCTTTTATTAATATTTTTATTGAGGGTCGCTCCAATATTATTCCTTCTATTTTCGATGGAACAGATTTTTTGAATTGGAAATTGAAAATGGAATTTTATTTAAAATCTGTTAATATTAAATGTTGGGATATTATTGAAAATGGGTGTGATATAACAGATAAGAAAATTATCTCGATTAATGCAATGGCTATGCATTTATTATATTCTCATATTAATCAAGATAATTTTAATTTCATCTCTCATTGTGAAAATGCACAGGAAATCTGGAATACTTTAAATGCAATATATGGTGCAAAAGTCAACAGCAATGAGAAATCCTCCACAACCAACTCAGTTAAAGAAATGTGCTTAACAGGATTTGTAAAAAGCAGTTGTGATGAGGATGATGATGATGGAGCAGCTGAGCTGGCGTTAATAATAAAGAAATTCAAAAGATGGAACAACAAATACGGAAATCCAGCTCTAAATCAACAATTGAAAAGAAGAATAATTAAAGCACTAGACAACTCTGAAGAACACAGGATCATCTGCAACAAACCCGGTGATATCAAGCCCAATTATCCCCGATTTCAACTCGACAAAGAAAAGAATTCAAAAAGGAAATTTGCAGCCACGTGGAATAAAAGCGATAGCAGTGAAAGTGAGAAAGCAGATATATGCCTTCATGGAAATATAACCGATAGCGACGATGACGAGCCAAGCGAGATATCAAAACTTACTCACTCTGAATTACTTATTTATTTCCACGAAGTAAATGGCTGTTTTGAACGACTTAGGGAAAAATACGCCAAACTTGAATCTCAAAAGGATACTTTGATAGAATGTAATAAACAACTTGATCAATTAGTTAAGAACTATCGACGAAGGATCCCTAAGTGTGATAAGTGTCCAACATTTGAAGAAGAAATTAAAAAATCAGAAATTAAAATGAAATCACTTGAAAATGAAATTCTGATTTTGAAAGAAAGTGAAAATACTAGGAGAGAAAATTCTATCAAAAAGTGCACACAATTATTGAACGAAAATGAATCTTTCAAAACACAAGTCCAACAATTGTCAACGACTTTAGATAAATTTTCGAAAAGTGAAAAATCGTTGAATATGCTATTAGGAAAGCAAACTGCTAATACGGTTAGACAAGGACTTGGATATAGTAGTTCGAAAATTGTTGAAAGCAATATTAATCAAGTTAATTCTATGTGCACAATTTGTAGAAAATATGGACACAATCACAATAATTGTTGGTATAGACCCAAACATATGAAAACTATACCGATTTGGGTTCCAAAAGGCACAAATATAAAATCTCTCAAAGTTAAACAAATTTGGGTGCCGAAGGGAACAATTATAAATAGTTTCGGGTCTCCACAAAATTATTTTTCAAAGTATTTTGCCAGTAACAATCATGGACCTATAAAAACAAATAGGTCACATAAATTTTTTCCCATGTAGGTGTGGTGGTAGGCTAAGGAACAACAACAGTGTTCTCTGGATTTTGGCTGTTCCAGAAACACAATGGGTGACAAAGCAAAGTTCCTTAGCCTAGTTCAAAGGTGACAGAATCACAATAGACAACCATGAAAAATATCGTAAAGGTAAAACAGGTAAAGGTATATTAATTTGAGCGATATATTAAATGTGATAATCTGCACCAAATTCTGAATTAAAATCAGCCAATATTGAGATGATGAAAAGATGATGATTTTGACTCTGACTTATTCAACAAAGTTGGCCAATTATATTCTTATGTCAAAAAACACTATAAAATTCTCCAGTTTCTTTTAATTACTTCATATATATCAGCTTGGATTAAAAATAGTGTTTTTGTTGGACGATAATACATTTGGTTATAAAACAGCTAATTCATATTCACGGTTTCTTTTATTTACATGGCTTCAACTTAAAATCCTAATGAATTCTATTTTAAAAAATTTATAAAAAGGATTTTAAGAAATTATTGAAACTTCAAGAAACTGTTTGGAATGATAATGATTGCTCTTGAATATAGTTGTTTATTCTACGGCTTCTAAGATTGACATTATGATATGTGTTTGATTTTTAACTCAGTTTCAATTCAAAATCAAGAGAATTTCGTTTAAAATTGTTGAAAATAATTATGAGATAATTTGTTGAAATTTCACAATCTGGTCTTTGACATCCAACGAGTGAATATTGAGTGAAATTTAAATTCAGATGCAGATTACACTGGTAATCTAGTTAATAGACAAATTACTAAAGGAACGTGATTTTTTGTTGAAACATTTAGTAACTGCATCATTCATTCAAAGGAAATATCTGCATATATTTTCAATTCAAATAATTTTTCAAATAGCAGAAAATTTTCTTATAAAGCCCCCTCGAGAAAATCATGTTTGACCATATTTACAGATTAGTCATTTTTGAAAAATTGATTTTATAATTTTTGAATTTGATTTTAAATGACTATTTTGACTAAACTGACTCCCTTTGATTATCGAAAAGATGAATAGTGATTGAAAAAGTGATGAGTGTTGATATTTATCATATATTATAACTCGAGAAAGTATAATTAGAAAATTTCTTTAGAAATTTAAACAAGAGTTATAAACTTTTGTTGGTAAAAATTCCATGACCATCTCTATTTCTATCATACTTCTAACAACCATCACTCATCAGAATTCTATATAGTTTGTCAATATGTGGTACATTAAACAGGAATCGTTCGTTTTTCATTTTCACATTTTTTAAAAAAAAAAGAGGTTTATATAAAAATAATAATAAATAAATACCAAAGTATTCACTCTCATTTAAAAGTCCTCACGGTTATGCATGGGTGAATTACTTGGAATTTGTTATGTGCTTCCATGCTCATTTAAAAGTCCTCACGGTTATGCATGTATGGAACGCATATCAAAAGTTGATTTTTAAAATAAACAAGTTGATTCTAATCCCATTTAAAAGTCCTCACGGTTATGCGTGGTTAGAAGATACTTGAATTCATTTTTTTTAAATAAAATTGGAATACTACTAATCTCATTTAAAAGTCCTAACAGTTATGCATGGTTAGTAGATATTCAAATTCCTGATATAAATATACCACAAATAGACACAACTGTATGGTTTTATATGATGACATAATTCCCATCATTCTAAAAGTGGAATATATGCATAACAAAATATTTATGATTTTTGTTTGATTTTTTATTGAAATTTAATATTTATATTCAATTGAGTTTCAATGTTGGATTAATATCGATCACTTTATCTCTATTTCTGTAACACTATTATTCTTTTGCTGATAACAAAAGGGGGAGAGAAAAATTAAGATTTTGTCAAATAAAATCAAGCAAAGGTCAAATAATTTTCCATTTTGCATTTAGGCTCATTTGCATATTTTATTTGTATGCATATATGTAAGGGGAGCTTTGTGTAGAGAGGAAGCATTTAAACAGGGGGAGCAATGCATATCCATGATCAAATACATTTAACATATTCAAAATCTTAAATATATGTTTGTTATCATCAAAAGAGGGAGATTGTTGAATATGCGCTTATATGATTTTTGTTTGATGATAATAAACATATATACATTCATTTAAATGTATTTGTTAATTACTATTTTATTTTTCACAGATTAAATAAATATTTGCTGAATAAAATAAATAACACGGAATTTGAATTCAAACGAATATTTTATTCAAACAAATATTTATTACAATTTTGATAGTACAATTTCAAGCTCTCACTATAACTATACATTTTAAATTACAATACATTTCTGATTGCATCACAATTCTTTTCTACATTCAGAACCTCACTACATATCACTCACACTCGTATTTTTATCTTCAACTTCTTTCCAGTTTGAATCCAACATCTGAGCAATCTGCAAAAATATTCACTAACGCAGTAAAATTGAAAAAGAAATATTTTTGCAATATAAAATAAAATGTGAATTTTGAAAATGATATTTGCCTCAGTTATTTGGTTGTTCGTCATCATTTATATTTGAATTCATCACACACGAACAATGTAACATGCACAGTGTATCACTGTACATGCCACAAGGCCGTGCACACCGATATACACTTGATAATGCTACAGGGACAGGTGAGCAAAAGGTCAAACCCAAATAAAAAGACGGGTTCAACTCACGTGCAATCGCGACACGAGCACAAGGTCAAACCCGAGTTTTTTGAAACTGGATTCAACTCAAGTGAAATTTCAAAAATCAACATGAATGCATTCAAAGTCCAAACCAGTTGCAACATAAATGAGAAGACCACAAAGACAACAGCCAGTGCCAACAAAGAATCAAGTCTCGACCAAAACCAGTCACTCAATGCATGCAACATGGTGTACAAGCTCAATAAAGATTGCAGCAAAAATTCAGACCAACCAGTGATACAAGCAACTGCAATGCAACACAACTATGTACACATGGACCAAGCTCGTAAGCATCTCAAAGAAATACAACTGAAGTCAATATGATCGAGTGCAACAGTGAACAGTGCAGCATCAAGAAAGGAGTATCAATGAACTGGTCAGAACTAAGGCATATGAAGTAGACATGGATATGCAGGCATGTCAACAAGACTCGACTAACAGTAAACAAATGAACCAGCAAAGGCACAATGCAAAACTTCAGACCGGCATGGATATGGTAAAAGGTTCAGACTCAAGATGGTTCACAGTACAACATACAAAATAAATCATACAGTTTCAATGCTAACTGCTCAAGTAAAGTGAAGGAACAAGACCGAACAAGCATCAATATGGCAACGCAGCAGTAACATGCACCAGTAAACCAAAACAGTAATATTCAGGGACGAACACTCAGATGAACACATGGCCGAGGTCAATGAAGCCAAAACAAACAGGACAGAGATGAACAATGTAAATGTTGAAGTCGTGGAAGCATAACAATGTCAATATTAAATTCATGAAATCAAAAAAAAGGTGACCGAAGTCAAAGTCAGAAACGATGAAGCCGTGGTCATCACGAAAATTAATTCAAAACCGTGTCAACCAAGAAACGTGAAAGATACGAATTTGACAAAGTCAGATTAATCATCAATCGTTCAAGCATCATCAAGTGGTCGAGGAGAATTATTGACAAATTCAAATGACTTTATACGAACGCAAGAATAGGATTTCAAAACCTATATAAACCCACTCATCATCGGCTTTCAATATCATCGAATTCAAGCAAGCATAAAATCAGTAAAGCAAAAGCATATAATTACATACCGAAGCAAGGAAAGAATTCGATCAACGAAGCAGCCGTGAGCAAAACGGTGAGGCAAACGATAACATATATTCGATCGAACAAAAGTCGGCTCTTCGAAAGCCCTAATTTGGAACAAAGAGCGCAAGGAGCAGAAGCCCTAATTTGCACAGACGAATACAAGCCGCCATCATCTCAAAAAGGAATGAGCCAATAATAATAAGAAGATAAAGAGAAAAGAAAGCGTGGGCCGGCCTTAATTTAGATTTGGGGTTTTAAAATTTATAATAAGGGTTTTATTTTAAAATTAGGGTTATTTTATTTTACATTGCTTTTAATTTGTATTTCATTTTTTAAACCGTTTATTTTTCTAGTCGTGTGACTAGGGGACAAGCTACGTGGCGTAGCTTGAGAATTCGCAACTCAGTGGCTGAGTTGTGGCAGGGTTTTGAGCGTAGAGTTAGATTTAGTCGATAGCGGGTGTCGCGAGTTTACGTGTGTAAGCGAGGGACTATCTAATTTCTAGTAGAAACCTTAGGGGCAGCACGTAGGCAGGGTTTTGCCGAAGCTGGGTAAATTCTGTGTCGTTCTATTTCTGCATTTATTATTCTGCTATTATCTGTGCTGCTATTGTTCTGTGATCTGTGTTAAAGTTATTTTATAAGCTTATGTAATTAATTTTTATAATTTATACCATCACCCTATTCACCCCCCCTCTAGGGTGAAATCGATCCTACACTTACTTAGTTTACGCTTATTTATTTAAGTAAGAATTTTATTCCATTCAATATTACCTATAACTCAACTGAATTTATTTCTATTCAATTTTATTTAACTTAACTTCAGTTAAATCTAGCATCGTACCATTCTCTTTAATCCACTCAATCCACTTGAATTTAAATTAAGTAAGAACTTGCTTTCACTTAATATCATCTATATCTCAATTTATTTCATTACAATTCAATTTCAACTTAATTCAAATACAACTGGGTTTTATTTTCAGTTTAATTCAATTCATTATTGTTAACTTTGCCTAAGTTAATTTAATTCTATTAAATTTTATTTCTCAATCCAAATTTAATTTTTATTTTTCCATTCCAATCACATACATGATTTACTAATTTATTTCTTCCAATCATCAACTAGATTCCAAAGTTTAACCTTAATCCAAGTAAAATTCTCATTTTTTTCCAAATTAAATTTATTCAACCTTTTCACTTTAAATTCTAATTCCAACATTCAAAGTTCATATTTTCCTTCCTTATCTACAAATCATCTCAACTTTACAAGTTTATAACTTACGTCATCAGGATTTTCAATTCAAATAAGGGTTCAGGATTTCAAACACTTGACTTTTGGTTCAAATCATTTTACAACCACCATTATCCCAAAATCATATTTCTCAAATTTTTAAACCAATCCTGGTTTTTATTCCCAACAAATTTCCTTTGAAATTTCAAAAACAAACTAGTTCTTCTGAACAAATCAATTTCGCAGCAATCCGTCACTTAGAAACTCGAAAATGGACATCGATGATGCTGCAGTCATCATCGAAATTATTTTTCAATGACCGAAGTGAGCTCCATGCTATATCCCTTCCCAAAATTTATTTGAAATAATTTGCTTTCAGAAGTACTCTTAAAATAATAATACTATTATTTGTCTTCAAAACACTTTGTAAAACACTTCCAAAATCTCCGGGGTTTTAAATTTATAGATTGGATTTAAATCAAATTTTAACTATAATTCATTTGTATAATTTATGCTCATACAAATTCCCATTTGATTATCCAAGTCATTCCAATTTTTATAATCTTATTTGTTTAAAATATTATCATCCAAATATCCGAGTTATATAACAATTTAAGGAAATATTTCTTTTATATTAAAATATATTTTGGGGTAAAATTACTTCACACGTTTAAAACAACGCTGTGTCAATTTATCGTGTCAGGTGTTTATAAACTCTTCTCGAATAGCGGCCAACTTACTCGATCAGAATTCATATTCCACCCAACCAATAAGTCAACACGATATTAAAAAAATTTATATTCATTAACAAATACGCGCTTATATCTATTAATACGCTCAAACTCTTTCTAGAGTACTACGGACTCTATTTTCAATGTGTAATCCCCACCAGAGCCAAGGATATCACCAACCTTCAGCTCTGATACCAACTGTAATGACCCGCAAACCCGTACCCCTTGAGTCGGCACTATTTTTCATCACTCAACTCAAGGTGAACGGGAATACGAACCATTTGGGTTAAAGAAGAAGATGTGGAAGAAGAAAATGGAAAACAACATCAGAATCTAACCGTCGCAGTGGAATAAAATATAATAGATAATAAATGATCTTTACACAAAAACAAATATATCTGTTTATACATAACATCATCAAAGAATAGCATCAGAGTTTAATACAACAACAACACAACTCAGGAAGGTTATAATATCTCGTCTTCCCCAAAACTTTATACACAGCGGAATATATCATACAAATACAGAAGTACGTATCGCCATACAGCTCGTCTCCTGAGCTGACAACATCCTTTCCTTTATTCTATAATACTCGGTCTGACCTGAGCATTATAGTTAAATAACACTCGAGTCAGTCTGGAATACCAGCATGAGAAAACCACACTCAAATTGATTATTAAAGTTTCAAAAATTGTTTTGAAAACAAAAGCATCTCGTAAGACCACGCCATAAATAAACATGTCGGGTTTTTACCCTACGATAGCTGGAACATTTTTTATTCAAATCCTCTGATATTATAATAGGGTCTATTTACATATACTTATTAAAATAGCCGAAATTGTTACATCTATTAAATTCGAGCTACTAGCCACAATCGTGAGTAATACAAACAAAAATCGTAAAAGGCGCGTAGGGAGAATGGATTTCCAACTAATGACTAGGCACTGGAGTACCACCTGTCACAATACCTAGTCTAGATCAGTGTACTGAGGATTACTCTCAATCCCCTGCAACACAAGACCGGGACTACCCCTTACTGGATAATCCCGAGTAAGATCACCCCACGGTTGGGATCAGCAACCGCACCACTAAGCCGAAATAAAAAGAGACATCTAGACAAGAATGACCTCACCCTAATGGGCGCTACCCAGCTAGCCATGCTGCATAACTCCTGATTTACAGTCATTCCCGGTTGATGAGGCTTGAGGCTAAGCATTACATTTTAGAATGTTTCACTTAGAATGCCCATCGTCCACCTGACGATGTTCCGAAAGCATTCACCCATACAAGTCCATCCCGGGTTCGAACGGAACCGAAGGCACTACTCCTACTACATCCATTTGGGAGTCATCCTCAGGATTAGTAGCGACTAGTCCTTGCACTTCACTGCTCCATCTTCGAATCCAAACTCGTCTTCCTCCGGAAAACGTACAAACCAGATCGAAGTGGTTTTCGAGAAATTAATCTCGATCCTGGTCTCTTTGAAACGATCAGTGCATTGGCTAATATTGGTAGTCGGTTATTTAACCATCAATTAACATTCACAAACATCCATCAAATAATAAATAATATCCCCAAATTATTTATTAATCTCAAATATCTTCACAAGATATATTTCCACTTTTCAACCCTTTGAAAACAGTTTTCAAACCACACTTTTCTCATGAAATAAATTTCCAAATATTTATTCCACTAAAAACAACCAAGCACAAAACTTTAGATTTTAAAAAAAATTTAAAACACATTATTATAAAATATCCTTTAAAACATTTAAATTGAAAACTACTTCAATACTTTATCAAAAATATATACTATAGGAATATTTGAAAATGAGGTTACTTTATAAAATATAAAACAAGATTTTTTCTTTTTAAAACAAAATACCAAGTCACCTTTAAATAATTACAATGGTAATAGATTTGAAAAATATTTACTTTAGAATTTAAACATTTATGAATAATAAATTTTCTAAAACATGCTTTCTAAAACAACATTAAAACTTTTAACTTATATTTAAAAATTTACTTTGAAAACGTACTTGGCTATCCAAGGAAATACGCTTCTCTTCCACATCTTTTAAAAATAAATCACTATTTATTTTTAAATAAATTCACCCATTCCTTTAATAAATTCCCACCGCGAATTTATTCTTCCAAATATCCACTGATATATTACTTTACTTTTATAAACCCTGTTTATAAGTTTCATAGTCTCAATTTCCTTTAAAATCCCGGTTTCAAACATATTGTCCAACATTTCCAATTATCAATATAATTCATCACAGGATAGCAAATAATCATATCACAGAATATTTTAATAAAACTAAATATTTTTAAGAATCCAATTGGTTCCCTCCAACCTGTTTCCCTGCATCCACAAATGTTAGCACAATAAAATACCAATTCCACTTTGAGGTGGAATATTGCGATATATGGGTTTTATATAATATCATCCGCTATTATGCGGCGCATAGGGTCTCATCCGCTAAAAAATCGAGAAATCAATCACTTCAATATATACTATATATATAATACTATATATAATATAGCAATCAAATCAATTCAATCATTCGACCAATTATTTAAATTTAACCATTTAAATTTAAATAAAAATCCAGAAGAGTGAGATTAACTCACCTTTTATTTTGCCGTTTGCAATCCATTCCAAACGAGCTTGTTTCCATGATTTTAAACCTTGTATAAACATTATACAATTTATTAATATTTGAATTAATTTAATAATCAATTTCTATGTAATAAATTTTAATTGACCAATGATTTTAATTAAACTATTAATTTCCCTTTGAAACTACATATACACAAATAAAAATAAACTACAGATTTCCAAAAATCTACTATTATAAATTCCTCAAACATTTTAAAATCCCTATATATTTTCAAGCTCTTTTCTTTTCGTTTGAAATCATATACATATACATATATTTATAAAATATATTCAGATTTGAAAATATGATTTTATATAAACTATTCTAATCCATTGTTTTTTAAAATAAACTAGTAGATTACAATATTTATTTATGTATATTTATTTTATTTCCTATGTAACAACCCGACTTTTAGGGATACTAAATTGGGAATCAACTTAACAAATGGATAATTAATTAGTTAATAATAATAAATAATTAAATATTTATGGAGAAAATAAAATAATAGATAAATGAAAAAAATGGGAATTTAATATTAATAGCGTTGAGAGGAAAATAAATTGTAACAAATTCGTTTGCCTTTATTTGGAGTTATAAATTGTTCCTTCTTGAGATAATGTAATTTATTTTAATAAATGAACCATTTTATTAACCTAAACTATTCGAAAAATTAAACATTGAAAATGATAAGTTTTTTTCTTATGAAAGAATGGTAACTAATTACATAAGATAAAACGCGTTTTATGTATGAAAAGTTTATATAAGAATTTTTTTTATGTTGATTTACAATTAGATATAAAAGGAAAAAAGAGAAAAAGAAGAAAAGGGTAAAATAATAATAGTAATAAATAATAATATCTTTTTTTTATGATGCCATGTAGGAAAGTTCTAGAATTGAATAATATAATGTTGAGGAAAAGAAAAATCTAGAACAAAAACAAAATAAATTGATTACACTTTATGTAAAAAAAAAGAGAAGAAATAATAAAATAAGGATTAATTGGAAGAAGATTCTAGAGGAGGGACTTTGCAATAAAAATACCATTCCCTCCCCTCGGCCCTCTTTTTTTTCTGTACGTACAGTTCAGAAACAGAAAGAAGAAAGAAAGGAAAAAGGAAAACCTAAAACCTAATTGCTAACCCTCTCATCCAAATCAAAAAAGAAAAAAGAAAAGAAGAGAAACAATTAAATCTAAGATTCCCAATTCTGAAAGTAAGTATCCCTAAATCAATTCTTTTTCTATTTCATTCTTTTGCTTTATGTGTAGCTATTTAGGGTTTTTCTCTTTTGTTAGCAATTGAAAGGAAAAGCTTCAGCAATCAAAGGCTAGCTGATTTAGGGCTTGAAGATTGCTAATTGGTGTTTAGATGAGTGAAGTTATAATCATGTTTTGTTTTATTTTATTGTTTATGTGTGCATGCAAATGTAGGGTGAAATTTTGAAATTATTGTTCTTTGTTCATTTCTTACATCATGTGGTTAAATGAATTATTGGATTGAAAAAAATGAGAATGAAAATCAATGCATAAAAGATGTTTGTTTATTTGTCACAATGAGCTGCAGTTTTCTTTCCATGAAAAAAAAGCTTTCGGAACTGCACTGTGCAGTCCACACGAGGCTGCAGGTGCAGCCCAGACGGGGCTGCCTGCACAACAGTAGCCCTGATTGGGCTGCACAGGTGCAGCCTGGGGCTGCACAAAGGTGCAGCCCAAACGGGCTGCATATGTGCAGCCAGGGGCTGCACAGTGGCGGCCCGGGTGCAGACCGTGCAGGCTGCCGATTGCGGCCCGGGCGCCGCCCGGGTGCGCCAGGATGCAGCCCGGGCGCAACCCGGATGCGGCCCGGGCGGTGCAGCCCAAGGCTGCACCAGTGCAGCCCACGCGGGCTGCACCCGGGCGGCCCGGGGAGGCCCGGGGCCGTGCAGCCCAGGGCTGCACAGGGGCAGCCCGTGCGGGCTGCACTGTGCAGCCCGTGCGGGCTGCCCTTGTGCAGCCCGGGCGGGCTGCACTGTGCAGCCTGGGGCTGTACAGCCCAGGGCTGCACTGGCGCAGACCAGGCAGGCTGCACAGTTCAAATCGGGGCTGCACCAAAGGTGTACGAAAAAAAAAAATGAAAATTAGCTTAAATGGTTGAATTAAATTTATTTTGGTTAAAGAAGAAAAGTATTATATTATTGTTAAATAAGTGTTTGGAAAAATAATAATAATAATAACGATATGTAAATAAAACAATTTATTTAGGATTTTGATTACTAAAGCTTGCCTTTTAATTAATTAATTGTTATCAATTTTTTTTCCTTTCTAACTTAACAAATTTTAATAATTTTAATCAAATAAATGAGGTTTCTGTGTTTCGCCTTAATACATAAGTATTATGGGGGTACTTGTGTGTTAATACGAAACGGAGGAGTAATTATTTTCTTTTATACGCATAATTGTTTGCTAAATTTTATTTGCTTTTGAATATTATACTGGGTTTATTAATGGAATTTTTGGGAGGCGATTGTCATCGTTGACTTTTATTTTTAAGATGTGTTTTAAAATTATAAACACTTTGATTTTTGGGTCGGGATAGATTGGACTCTGTTATACCAATGGGCCAAAATTCCACCTTGGCCGACCTGATTCGGGATCGCTACCTAAATCGGTGGTATATCACATGGTCTTTTACCACCAAAGGTCAACGGTCTGCTACATAGGGCTAATCTTATTTTTGATCGGGATCTCCGATCGGCGGGTCACGGACTATGAAGGATGGAGGCGTGGGTGGGCCCATAACTCACAGGTCCGAGGATCGAAACCTCGCTCTGATACCAAAAATGTAACGCCCGGCCCCTATACCCATGCCAACCAAGAGCAATACTAAGTATTACTGTCGGAAAGCACGGAGAATGGGACTCGATAGGGCTAAATGTTGTACTCATTCCCTTGAACTAACACTGGCACGAGAAATTTTTTTGATTTTTTTTTCTTCTACTTACCATTCGTGCGCAGTGTTGGTTCAATGCAATGGTACAAGATAAAATTTTTCCAGGTTACATAGTATAGAATATAATAGAATGTACAGTTCAGCACAACAACATAATGCATAATACATATCATAATGTCCACGATACATAGTCCATAGTACATATCACTTCCAAAATACATAATAACATACATACCATAATACTTATTAACTACTCCTAAGTCCAAGCTGAAAACTCCAAAACCCCAAAACGTGGAAAATAATACGAGTGCTGCTACAGTCCACGCAACCTAACCTGCAACCATAATCCTCAGACTGATCCGAAGATTATAAAACAAATCACACGGGTCAGACTATTTCTAGTGTGAGTGAAGTAAGGTCTATGAGCAATAATTGTCTCAATCAACAAAAGGAAAAGAAAGCGCCGCATGTATAATGCAACATGAGGCATCTATGTGTGTGAGAACCAACATGCAAACTTGGTTTCATAAACAATTTCTTTAATCAAACAATTGTTTTAGGCCAAACCTATCGTATGTAATCCAATACGATACTAACCCAATTATCATTTGTAACACAAAGAATAAGTTCATACACACATTCTCCAGAGGTACTGGGTTTTCAAAATCAACTTCAATACTTTCCAAAAATCATAAAGTTAAGAAAATTGCATTATGGGATAAATATAACATGACTCATAAAATATACCAAATAACAGACGCTAGTATTGTAAAATCACAGTGGTAGAGCTCAAGCGCGCGCGGAGACATCAACCCCGTAACCTACTCATAACGCCATAATACACCTGACGATCAACCCAGGATAACCAAGACGGTCTAAGGCAAAGGCCGTATGCTACCCGTTCACGGATCTACACGTGGGACCCCCACGCATCCATCCTTCATAGTTCGTGACCCGCCGATCGGAGATCCCGATCAAAAATAAGATTAGCCCTATGTTGCAGACCGTTGACCTTTGGTGGTAAAAGGGCATGTGATATACCACCGATTCAGGTAGCGATCCTGAATCAGGTCGGCCAAGGTGGAGTTTTGGCCCATTGGTACAACAGAGTCCAATCTATCCCGACCCAAAAATCAAAGTGTTGATAATTTTAAAACACTTCTTAAAAATAAAAGTCAACGACGACAATCGTCTCTCAAAAATTCCATTAATAAACCCAGTATAATATTCAAAAGCAAATAAAATTTAGCAAACAATTATGCGTATAAAAGAAAATAATTACTTCTCCGTTTTGTATTAACACACAAGTACCCCATAATACTTATGTATTAAGACGAAACACAGAAACCTCATTTATTGGATTAAAATTATTAAAATTTGTTATGTTAGAAAAAAAATTGATAACAATTAATTAATTAGAAAGGCAAGCTTTAGTACTCAAAAACGTAATCAAAATTCTAAATAAAATGTTCTATTTACATATTGTTATTATTATTATTATTATTTTTCCAAACACATATTTATCGATAATAATATTTTCTTCTTTAACCAAAATAAATTTAATTCAACCATTTAAATTAATTTTAAAAATTCTTTTCTTTTTTTTTCTTTTTTTTAATTTTTTTTTCTCTTTCCCCTCTGGTGCAGCCCTGATTTGGGGTGTAACTCTCCTTGGGGAGCTGCTGCTGTTTTTGTAAAGAAGGCGGATGGCTCTCTTCGTTTGTGCATTGACTACAGGAAGCTTAATGAGCTGACTATAAAGAATAAGTATCCATTACCTCGTATTGATGATCTTTTTGATCAGTTGAGTGGAGCAAAGGTCTTTTCCCAGATGGACTTAGCCAATGGATTCCATCAGTTGAGAGTAGCGGAAGATAGCATTCCCCTTATTGCTTTCCGCACTCGTTATGGTTCATACGAGTGGCTGGTGATGCCATTTGGGCTTACAAATGCTCCTGCATACTTTGTAGACCTGATGAATAGAATATTCAGAAGCTATCTTGACCAATTTGTCCTGGTCTTTATTGATGACATCCTAGTGTATTCCAAGTCTGAGCAAGAGCATGAAGGGCATTTGAGGATGGTTTTGGAGACCTTAAGGGAACATAAGCTAAAAGCTAAGTTCTCCAAGTGCCACTTTTGGCAGAAAGAGGTAAAGTTCTTGGGCCATATAGTCTCTGAAGCTGGTCTAGCAGTGGATCCTTCTAAGATTGAGGCCATACAGAATTGGAAGAGACCAGAATCTGTTACCGAGATACGGAGCTTTTTGGGACTAGCTGGTTACTACCGGCGTTTCATTAAAGATTTCTCCAAGATTGTGACTCCTTTGACGAGGCTGACGAGGAAAGGAGTTAAGTATGAATGGTCAGATAAGTGTGAAGAAGCTTTCACAAAGTTGAAGGAGATGCTCACTAACGCTCCAGTTTTGGTGATTCCTGAGGGTAATCAGGATCTTGTGGTCTATACTGATGCCAGCGGGTCTGGCCTTGGAGCAGTACTGATGCAGAAAGGGCGAGTTGTGGCTTATGCATCTAGGCAATTGAGGCCCAATGAGGTTTGGTATGTTGTGCATGATTTGGAGCTAGCAACTGTGGTTTTTGCTTTGAAGTTGTGGCGACACTATCTTATGAGGGAGCGGTTTGTTCTCTATACAGACCATAAGTCCTTGAAATACCTATTTTCCCAGAAGGAACTGAACATGCGCCAACAAAGGTGGTTGGAGTTTTTGGCAGCCTATGATTTTGATATTCAGTATACTCCTGGGAAAGGAAACCGTGTTGTGGATGCCCTCAGCCGTAAACACCAGGCAGTTGTATCGATGATGGTGGCTGAATGGCGTGACTTGGAGGTGTTAGCTTCTAGTGGGATCTGTTACAGTATGCCTACTCATAGCTCAGGGAGGATGTTAGCTAGCTTGGTTGTGAGGCCAAGTCTTATAGACATGATTTCTCTTGCTCAGAAGGAAGATTCTGTTACTCTAGATCGTATTCATCGGTTGAAGAATGGAGAGGAAGCTGATGATCTGAAAGGTTTTGAGATGGATGCTCATGGTTGTTTGAGGAAGAAGGGTAGAATCTTTGTACCTAATGTTGCAGGGCTTAGACAAGAGGTGATGAAGGACTGCCATTGTTCGCGATATACTATTCACCCAGGTGGCAGCAAGATGTACATGGACATGAAGCGCCTATATTACTGGGAAGGAATGAAGCGTGATATAGGTGAATATATTAAGAATTGCATTACTTGCCAACTGGTGAAATGCGAGCACCAAAAGCCTAGCGGTCTTCTTCAGCCCTTGGAGATTCCATTATGGAAATGGGACCAGGTATAAGTGAATTTGATTTTATAACGGTTCACTTATATAAACCCTTATTTGTGATCCAATTAAGTGTTCCATTAATACTTTATTTAGGTATCAATGGATTTCATTGATGGCTTGCCTCGATCGAAGCAAGGGCATGATAGCATATGGGTAGTAGTGGATCGTTTGACGAAATCTGCCCATTTTATCCCTGTCAAGGTAAAGAGGACTGCATCTTATTTGGCGAAGTTGTATGTGAAGGAAGTTATTCGTCTCCATGGTGTACCTAGTGCTATAGTTTGTGACAGAGATCCATTATTTACTAGTGGATTTTGGAGGAGCTTACAAGCAGCTTTGGGAACGAAGTTGAATATTAGCTCAGCCTATCATCCTCAGTCCGATGGACAAACTGAGCGAGTCAACAAGATATTGGAGGTTTTGTCGCGATCTTGTATTTTGGACTTTGGAGGGTCTTGGGAGGACCACCTGTACTTGGTAGAGTTTTCATATAATAACAGCTTTCAGTCTAGTATAGGCATGGCTCCTTTCGAAGCACTGTATGGAAGACCATGTAGATCTTCTGCATGCTGGCTTGAGACTGGAGATAAGTTAGTTCTTGGTCCCGACACTGTACGTGAAGCTTCGTAAAAGGTAGAGATAATTAGAAGGAGGATGAAGGAAGCACAAGATAGACAAAAGTCCTATGCAGATAAAAGGAGAAAGGACTTGGAGTTTAGCGTCGGCGATCATGTGTTCGTGAAGGTTACTCCTTTAAAGGGGGTAATGAGGTTCAGCAAGACTGGTAAGCTTGCTCCTAGATTTATTGGGCCTTATCCTATTATGGAGCGGATTGGGAAGCTTGCCTATAGAGTTGCTTTACCTGAACACTTATCAAGTGTGCACAATGTCTTTCATGTGTCACACTTGAGAAAGTGTTTGAGGGATTCTGAGGAGGTGATAGAGCCAAAGCAGTTGCAGCAGCTTGGGATCGCTCCTAATATGACATATACTCGAAAGCCTATCCGTATCATTGCCTCTGAGATGAAGAAGTTGCGTAGTAAGGTGGTTCCATTAGTCAAGGTGCAATGGTCGAGCAATCCGAAGGATTGCACCTGGGAAACACAAGAGTCGATGCAGAGGCAATATCCTGAATTGTTTGGCGCTCGAGTAAGGTATGTCTTATTCTTTTAGAATTTAAATCAACTAATAAAGTTACAGATATCTCCCTTACGTAGAAATTGCGAGGGCGCAATTTTTGTAAGGGGGGAAGTCTGTAACAACCCGACTTTTAGGGATACTAAATTGGGAATCAACTTAATAAATGGATAATTAATTAGTTAATAATAATAAATAATTAAATATTTATGGAGAAAATAAAATAATAGATAAATGAAAAAAATGGGAATTTAATATTAATAGCATTGAGAGGAAAATAAATGGTAACAAATTCGTTTGCTTTTATTTGGAGTTATAAATTGTTCCTTCTTGAGATAATGTAATTTATTTTAATAAATGAACCATTTTATTAACCTAAACTATTCGAAAAATTAAACATTGAAAATGATAAGTTTTTTTTTCTTATGAAAGAATGGTAACTAATTACATAATATAAAACGCGTTTTATGTATGAAAAGTCTACATAAGAATTTTTTTATGTTGATTTACAATTAGATATAAAAGGAAAAAAGAGAAAAAGAAGAAAAGGGTAAAATAATAAAAGTAATAAATAATAATATCTTTTTTTATGATGCCATGTAGGAAAGTTCTAGAATTGAATAAAATAATGTTGAGGAAAAGAAAAATCTAGAACAAAAACAAAATAAAATGATTACACTTTATGTAAAAAAAGAAAAGAAAGAAGAAATAATAAAATAAGGGTTAATTGGAAGAAGATTCTAGAGGAGGGACTTTGCAATAAAAATACCATTCCCTCTCCTCAACCCTCTTTTTTTTCTGTACGTACAGTTCAGAAACAGAAAGAAGAAAGAAAGGAAAAAGGAAAACCTAAAACCTAATTGCTAACCCTCTCATCCAAATCAAAAAAAGAAAGAAAGAAGAGAAACAATTAAATCTAAGATTCCCAATTCTGAAAGTAAGTATCCCTAAATCAATTCTTTTCTATTTCATTTTTTTGTTTTATGTGTAGCTATTTAGGGTTTTTCTCTTTTGTTAGCAATTGAAAGGAAAAGCTTCAGCAATCAAAGGCTAGCTGATTTAGGGCTTGAAGATTGCTAATTGGTGTTTAGATGAGTGAAGTTATAATCATGTTTTGTTTTATTTTATTGTTTATGTGTGCATGCAAATATAGGATGAAATTCTGAAATTATTGTTCTTTGTTCATTTCTTACATCATGTGGTTAAATGAATTATTGGATTGAAAAAATGAGAATGAAAATCAATGCATGCAAGATGTTTGTTTATTTGTCACAATGAGCTGCAGTTTTCTTTCCATGCAAAAAAAAATTGCTTTCGGAACTGCACTGTGCGGTCCAGACGAGGCTGCAGGTGCAGCCCAAGCGAGGCTGCCTGCACAACAGCATCCCTGATTGGGCGGCACAGGGTGCAGCCTGGGGCTGCACAGGGTGCAGCCCAGATGGGCTGCATATGTGCAGCCAGGGGCTGCACAGTGGCAGCCCGGGTGCAGCCCGTGCGGGCTGTCGGGTGCGGCCCAGGGCTGCACTGGCGCAGACCAGGCAGGCTGCACAGTTACAGCCCAAATCGGGGCTGCACCAAAGGTGTAAGAAAAAAAAATGAAAATTAGCTTAAATGGTTGAATTAAATTTATTTTGGTTAAAGAAGAAAAGTATTATATTATCGTTAAATAGGTGTTTGGAAAAATAATAATAATAATAACGATATGTAAATAAAACAATTTATTTAGGATTTTGATTACTAAAGCTTGCCTTTTAATTAATTAATTGTTATCAATTTTTTTTTCTTTCTAACTTAACAAATTTTAATAATTTTAATCAAATAAATGAGGATCTGTGTTTCGCCTTAATACATAAGTATTATGGGGTACTTGTGTGTTAATACGAAAGGGAGAAGTAATTATTTTCTTTTATACGCATAATTGTTTGCTAAATTTTATTTGCTTTTGAATATTATACTGGGTTTATTAATGGAATTTTCGGGAGGCGATTGTCATCGTTGACTTTTATTTTTAAGAAGTGTTTTAAAATTATAAACACTTTGATTTTTGGGTCGGGATAGATTGGACTCTGTTATACCAATGGGACAAAACTTCACCTTGGCCGACCTGATTCAGGATCGCTACCTGAATCGGTGGTATATCACATGCCCTTTTACCACCAAAGGTCAACGGTCTGCTACATAGGGCTAATCTTATTTTTGATCGGGATCTCCAATCGGCGGGTCACGGACTATGATGGATGGAGGCATGGGGGTCCCACGTGTAGATCCGTGAACGGGTAGCATACAGCCTTTGCCTTAGACCGTCTTGGTTATCCTGGGTTGATCGTCAGGTGTATTATGGCGTTATGAGTAGGTTACGGGGTTGATGTCTCCGTGCGCGCTTGAGCTCAACCACTGTGATTTTACAATACTAGCGTCTGTTTATTTGGTATATTTTATGAGTCATGTTATATTTATCCCATAATTCCCATAATGCAATTTTCTTTACTTTATGATTTTTGGGAAGTATTGAAGTTGATTTTGAAAACCCAGTACCTTTGGAGAATGTGTGTATGAACTTATTCTTTGTGTTACAAATGATAATTGGGTTAGTATCGTATTGGATTACATACGATAGGTTTGGCCTAAAACAATTGTTTGATTAAAGAAATTGTTTATGAAACCAAGTTTGCATGTTGGTTCTCACACACATAGATGCCTCATGTTGCATTATACATGCGGCGCTTTCTTTTCCTTTTGTTGATTGAGACAATTATTGCTCATAGACCTTACTTCACTCACGCTAGAAATAGTCTGACCCGTGTGATTTGTTTTATAATCCTCGGGTCAGTCTGAGGATTATGGTTGCAGGTTAGGTTGCGTGGACTGTAGCATCACTCATATTATTTTCCACGTTTTGGGGTTTTGGAGTTTTCAGCTTGGACTTAGGAGTAGTTAATATGTATTATGGTATGTATGTTATTATGTATTTTGAAAGTGATATGTACTATGGACTATGTATCGTGGACATTATGATATGTATTATGCATTATGCTGTTGTTGTGCTGAACTGTACATTCTATTATATTCTATACTATGTAACCTGGAAAATTTTTATCTTGTACCATTGCTTTGAACCAACACTGCGCACGAATGGTAAGTAGAAGAAAAAAAAATCAAAAAAATTTCTCGTGCCAGTGTTAGTTCAAGGGAATGAGTACAACATTTAGCCCTATCGAGTCCCATTCTCCGTGCTTTCCGACAGTAATACTTAGTATTGCTCTTGGTTGGCATGGGTATATGAGCCGGGCGTTACATCCTACTTCGAAATTTCTTATACCAAATGACCTACAACATTTTATTTTATTTTATAACGGAAATTTACCTTACTGTAAAATTCCAGAATTCAAGTTCACTGTAATTCATGAATCCCTCCCTTAAAACTGTAATATTTAAATTCTATAATTTAAGAAAAGCATAAAAAGAGATATAATTAATTGATATAGGTGCGTGAGTTAATAAATAACTCATCAATCTTGATGAATGAAATTACCAAATAGTTTAACCCTCAACTCAACGTACAATGAACAATATAAATTTTAATATTGGAACTTCATTTCAATTATTTAATTCATTTCCAATTATCGTTTCAATCCAATATTTTCAACTCATAGTTTAACCAATTCACCCATCGAACAATTTAAACCTATAACATGCAATTTATTTTAATTATTTCATCCAATCGCTACTAAAATTTTAGGCAATTTATAAGTGTTTCCTAAGCTAAGCGAAGCATACAAGAGGGATATAATATAGTTATTTAGATATAGCAATGTGAGTTGAGGATAACTCACATAAACCGCTTGTTTGTGCACTTTGCAGCCACGGACCAAGCTCAAAACTGAGGCCCTAAAAGTATCACCACCATTGCTCAACAGCTGCAAGCATAAGTGACAATCTTAAATCTTCCTGTCGCAGCCAGTCTAAGTAAACACCGCCACTTCAACCTCGCATCACGTCTAAAATTCACGACTTTGACCTTGTTGCATGCCCAGGTCATTGCTCGCGACCTTTTCTTCCAGGCACGATTTCGCTTCAGCAACTCTCGACGTACTCTGCACTTGAATCCCCCTTAGCTCACGATTGCCATAATCCTCTGAACCCATCCAAGTCGCCTCCAACTTGAGCCACGACGCGCGCCTCATTCACCATTGCCTTTGACCCTCGCCTAAAAGCACACACGTCGCCTCTCCCCTTTGGACGCAACAGCCTTGTCGTGATTTTTATTCTTCTGTGTGCGAACAATTTCAAGAACAATTGAATTCGGAGAGAAGAGAAAGTAAGCTCGGCCTAGATGAAAGGAGGGTTTCGATTAGAAGACTGGAGATGAAGAAAAAGGCACGAGGGGTTAAATGTTGAAGATTGAATTGCGGCTTCAAGAAAAAAGAGGAAGGGCTCGAGCGCTTCGACCAGTAAAAAGAAGGAAGCATATAAGTTTAGTTCGGCCATCATATTTTTATTTTTGTATCGACTGAAATGATTTGAAGGAGGAGAGAACGTGATATCTGAAAGGAAGGCTCGCGTGAAAAGAAAACGAAGGCAACAAGATGTGATGTTACGTGCCACCATCAGTTTGCTACAGTGACAGCAGAAAGCTGTAATGTGAAGTTTATTTGACCAGTCAAATAAAGTATATTAAATTCAAATTTAAATTTAAGTCGCCTTGAATTCATAGCTTAAAATCTTGTCATCCTATTGAGGCTTGCCTCTAGGCGTTTATAATGTTGTACCCCTATTCCAAACGCAATGGAAAAGACTTTGAGTCCTGATTCAATCGTATGGAGAAGATAGCTTTTTGGATCCGGTTATTTTATTGAATTTCGATATAAATTTCAACGCGTTTATATATCGTACACTCACACAACAACTCCAATCACCACAAAAATTGATATCCGACAATAATACAATATTACGGATCCAATGGAACTTGTTTCGTCGAAATCCGAGACTGTCGAATTCCGAGACTGTGCCTCGGAAGGCTATTTTTAAACGTCAATTTAAACGATATTTTTCAAAATTTAACAAACATTCCCAAATTCAATTTCAACATTTTTACTATCTTCAGTACTATCGATATAAATTTTAAAAGCCTTCAAATTATTTTTAACAGGCTTAAAACTGAAGATTCAATAATTTACCCAATTTCAGTTTATTAAATCCAATAACTTAATTGCTAAATAATAATAATATTTAAATTCAAGTTAAAAATTAACTTTTAAATATTTAAAATCAATTAAATATTTCAATTTCAAACATCTAAAAAATTTGGGTCGTCACAGTTTATATCCCTTGTTTTAACTTAAAATTTTTAAAGGTGTAACACTTGCCCCACCATAAGAATTTGTTTATGTTTTAGCTTAAGTAAATTTCTACTTCAATTTTGCTTCATTTTGTTTTGAATGATTGTTTCTTCATGGCTTGTTTTCATTATCTTTGAAAAATTCTCTTTCTGTGGTGGTTGTGGTTCTTGGATGATTGCTCCTTAGATGGTTACTTTGGCTAGGCTGGAGGCGGGACCAAAGGCTTCATTCGACCACCAATCTTTCGATGGTTGCTTTAGCCAGTCTTGAAGATGAGATTAAAAGCTTGATTGATCATCACCCATTTGGTGGTTTCTTTGATTAGGCCTAGAACAGAAACTAAGGTTTTATTTAATAGCCACTCCTTGGATGGTTGCTGTAACGACACAGTTGTTCATTCGTCTGAATATATAATTTTTTTTTAAATATTCAAAAGTAATTTATAAGTTGAATGACTTATATTTCAAATATAGTGATTTGTTTAGATAATTAAATTGTTTAATTCAATATTTGAAATTGTGTAAATAATTGAATTGGGAATCTAAAATGAGTAAAAATAATTTCTAACGTTGTTTTTAATTCTATTTGAGTTTGAATTGAATTAGTAAACTTTGAAAATTGAATTAGTAAACTTTGAAAATTGAATTAAAAGTTAATTTATAGAAGTTGGAAATTTTAAGATTTAATTAACGTGTAAAAATAGCCATTTTTGAAACTGTCTTGGATTTCGATGAAAAAAGTTTTATTGGATCTGTAATGGTGAATTATTATAGGATTTCAAATTTCATGTCAATCGGACTTAGGGTTTGGTCATGCAAAACTGAAACGCATAGAAATTTATTTTGAGTAATTTTAATTAAAATAATTCGATTTGAAAACCTGTTTTTCAAATACGATGGGATTGGCTCCCGATATATATTTCATATTGTTTGAAACATGGGTAAAACATTATAAACACCAGGCGGTATGCTTCGTTTGGAGTTTGAAATTTTTCTGGATGAATAGTGTTTTAAAACACGCCTATATAAAGACCCCCATACCTAAACCCTAACAAGCCCTAGCCGCCACTAACGAAATCGATGGCCAGAAATGCTTCAATCTTCTTCCTCCGGTTTCTTCCAATCCATAAACAATCATCGAAATGTTTCAACTACAAACTTGTAGAGCTAGGTGAGATCTTCACATCTATAAGATGATGATCGATTGTGGCGAGGCGAGGATGATGCTAGGGTCTCGTGTTTGCCGTGCGTTCGATGGGCACTGCATGTCATTGGAGAGGCCAAACTTGGTGGCTCTTGGGGCGGTGGTGCACGGCGATGTGGGCTTCGAAATGGCATTAGCCGATCATCGTCTCGATCTAGGATGTAGGTGCGGAAAATAGTTGAAGGACGGCGGCGTGGGTCTTGTGACTAGGAACGAATGGGATGGGGGAGAAATGATTCACGGTCATGATTTGCTTATGAGGAACGTGCGGCTAGATTTAATTTACAGGTTTAATAATAAAAAAGGGAAATCGTAAATTTATTTGTTTTAAAATTGTGTAAACTTATAAAAAACATATCTTCTTCATACGAGATCAAAATCGCACAAACCGAATTGCGTTGGGTTCATATTGCCGAGTACTATATTACGGAGCTGGATTGGGATTTATTTGAGTTAGTGAAAAATTTTGGTTAAAATTAAACGCTCATTTAATTTTAATCGAAATAGATCGCTATCGCGACGACTACGATCAAAGTGAGTAAAACTTACTCTCTCTCCATCACTTATATTTTTATATAAGCGAGAATAAATTTTACTTATGATGATTGATGATTGTTCGGATGAGATATGATATATTATATATATATATATATATTAGTTGGTTTGGATATCGCATATTTTAGCGGGTAAGACCCTATACGTTCCCGTGTATGAGCAGTTGACCCTTTGTATGCACATCTGCCTCGAAGCAGACATTGTACATATTTTCTCATATATATATTTGTTGCAAGTGACATGTTGGAGGGATCCAACTAGATTCCTCACCGTGGTTGATTTTTATTTATAGATATTGTTATATATGCTGTTATCATGTGATGTATGGTGTTTGGATGCCGTGATTGATATGATTGATGTGAATTCCCTTATTTAGCGCTTTTGCAACATTGGGCCGTATTTTTGGAAATTTAAAAATATTAAAATGATGATTTCAATTTAAAAGGATTTCAAAGTAATTTTGAAAATATATAATTTTTGAATGATTAAAGAAATGGATTTATTTTAAATAAAAATAAAAGGTTATAATTTTTATGTTATAAAAATTATAGCTCTAGTGAAATATAATCAAAATATATTTTTGAAATATGGAGTTAATTATTTTGTAAAATAATTTAAATTGATATTTTTGGACTTATTATAAATGGTTTATGTATAAATTTATAAAATTGATATTTTATAAATAAAAGCCATGGAATTATAAAACAATGTTTTATAAATATTAGAAATGGAAATATAATCAAATTCGTATATGGATTTGCAATTTAAATTTTGAAAACAATTTATAATGGATTTTATAAATAACAAGATTTGAAAAGAACGAATTTGTAAATAAGAGATTTTTGCGTAAATTAACTTATAATTGGATTTTGACATATAAATGAGATATAAATGGAATTTTGTGTACGGAAGTAAATAAAATATAAATGAAAATTATAAACATTGTTTTATAAATATGAAATCAATTTAATTTGATAAGTTAAATGTGAAAGTAAATTAAAGGAATTATATTTACGATTTTGGACAGTGAATAATCCTTTAAATTAAATATATAGAAGTAATGAATTTGGTAAAGGAATTATATTCACGATTTTGGACAGTAAATAATCCTATAAATTGAATGTGTAGAAGTAATGAATTTGGTAAAGGAATTATATTCACGATTTTCGACAGTGAATAATCCTTTATGTTAAATGTGTAAAAGTAATGAATTTGGCAAGGAGTTATATTCACGATTTTGGACAGTGAATAATCCTTTAAATAAAATGAATGGTTTGGAAAGTGGTATTATAAAAGGGAATTTAAATGGTTTGAAAATAATAATTTGTAAATTTACTCATTATTATAATAAGTATATTAAAATGTTTTTCAAATATCCAATAAGTGAAATAATTTTGAATATTATCTTTTTAAAGATTTTTTGAAGTGAATAATTGGAAAGTGATTTGATTTATAAATGATTAATAAAAATCAAGCCCAATGACTACTTATGTGCTAGATTTTGTTTGTTGCTTTGATAGTTAAATAACCGACTATCAAATTTGGCCATTTTAGATTCTCAACTTTATGTAGAAAATAATCAGTCGTACACTTAGTACGTAACTGACTGCGTAGGCTTGATTATCATTTGTGGTGAGTATGTTGATTTGTATAGTGCGGAGTGATTACTCCAATCCATTGAGCTTCCTTCTTGCCTGAAGGATAACAAGTTGAAAGTTGGAGACGTGATAAGTTTATGAGACTTGGTTTCTGTGTGAGGTTGAGAAACGCTTTTGTATTGTTGGTGCGAAGAGACCAGGATCAGATTTATCTGAAAACCACTTCGGACTGACATATATGCGACGATTATGTAGGTTGGTCGATGATATTGATATTTAGGATTTTCGTAGTAATGGACTGCTTGTCGATCATTTAGGGTTAAAATCCTAATATACATATAGTAGCATTAGTCTCTTTATTATGAAATATCCATTGCAAGGTCTGTCACTACTAATCCTATAGGATATGGTAGAAGAGTACCTTCGATTTGTTCTGTTCTTGGACAACTTGTATGGATGAGTGTCTGACATTGCATTTGTAAGATTACGTACATTGGTTTTTACAAACGTACATCCGTTGTGGCGGAGAAGACAACTTCTCTTAGATAAACACCCTCCTTGAGATTTACGGGCTCAAGGGTTGTATTTTTGTGAAAAGCAATTAGTAGTCAACGGGAATGGCAATGTGACATTCAAAGATGAAGTGATATGTGATATATGAAAGGTAATCGATACCTCTTTCTGCATCACTCGTCGAAAAATGACTGAAAAGGGGATAGAAGCAGCAAGGCTAGGGGGGTCGCTCCCATTAGGAGATGTCATCACTCTTCTAGATATATCTTTACACACTACGATGTCGTGTATCTGATTATTGTTGATGTATGCTTGTGGCCATGGATTTTATGTTGGTAACGACCGGAGTGATGACATATTCTGTACTACCCAAGGATGGGTAGACCAGTCTTGTGTTGGTTTAGGCGCCGAGTATCTCGACCTTAGGTACATCCCTCTAGAGGTGTACCGAGTTTTTGAAAAGGTAGTCCCTTCACCTAATCATTTGTATGGACTCCAAACTCCACTACGAACTTACGATTTTGTTAATGAATAACCCCGAAATGCTATATGGATAACCATTTCAGATATGTTAATATTAATTGTGCAATAAACACTATTATTATATAGAATGATTTGATACAAAGTGTTTTGGTTATTGTAAGGTACAAACATGTCCGTATTTATGTGTGGGCGTGTCTTACGAGATACTTTTATTTTGAAAAGAAAAGTTTTGGTAATTTAATAAATTAAGTTCTGTGTGTTTTCTCATGCTGGTTTACCAGACTGATCCGGGCGTGCTTCCCTTTCAATGCTCGGGCCAGACCGAGTATATTTACAGGTTCAAATTTGGCACATTTGGAGCTTCAATAGGAGAGCTAGAGATCTTCATGTCGTATACAATATCTATTTATTTTTCCACTACTTTGCATTGTTGTTGTTGTAAATTATCAGCATTTATGAGGATAGCTTATTATAACTGTCTAAGCTGATGATTACTTATTGTGTACTCTGATATTGATTTATGTATATTACAGTTTCTCTTTGTAAAGATTATTGATCTATATTAAATATTATTCTATTGCGTTGTGAGATTATGTATTGTTTTGGTTCTGCTTCTCACTTCTTCTTCTCATATTCTTTCTTCTCTCTTTCTTCTCACCCTCTCTTTTCTATCTCATGGTCATGTGCAATCGATGTGCTCTGGGTCGGACACACGTGCTTTGGTGTCAGATTCAGAGGATGCCGAGTGCGAGTCGTCATAGCTGCTTTAGCTAGGCCCAAAGGCAGCACTAAAGGCTTGATTGACCATAACTCCTTAGATGGTTTCTTTGGTATGGCTAGGAGGCGGGACCAAAGATGTTATTTGACCGCTACTCTTCGGGTGGCTGCTTTAGCAAAGTTCATGGGCTGGACTAAAGACTTAGTTGACCATCACTTCTTGGATGTTTGCTTTGGCCAAACCCGTATGAGGAACCAAAGGCTTCATTCGACTATCGCTATTTGGGTAGTTACTTTAGCCAGGCCCTAATATGGGAATAAAGGCTTAATTGACCATCACTCCTTCGATAATTGCTTTGGTCAGGCCTAGAGGTTGGACCAGATGATTTATTTTCTCATTGTCAGGTATGAGATGTTTTTCTTATAACATCCTCTATTTTGAGGCTAAAAAATAGACACTAATAATGATGTAGTTATCCTTAGTACTATTTTCCAATGATGAAAATGAGATCAGTTATTGTATCATTAGCATCAAAGGTAAAAGAATTTAAAAATTTTCCAAAAAAATTCACTTATTCAAAATAAAATTCATTACATACCAATTATACAGCCCTATGATTCCATTCTTCAAATAAAATATAATAAATACAAAAAAAATTTCAATAGCAACATATGAATATGCCTCAATGGATGATCAGAGTCGTAACTACTATATGGTAATAAATCCCGTCATTACATATAATAAAACAACGATAAAGCAGTTAAACTACTTAGCAGAAATGAACTTATAAATTTTTTCCTATTGCACATCTTTAGAAGCTTTATTAAACTCAACATGAAAATACTAATAAAAAAGCTTTGGGTCAGACATAATATCTAGTGTGAGTTATATTATTCCATCTCAACCAAAATGGATACATAGTGAGACCACGTCGTTGAAGCACGGAACGTGGTTCCCCTCACTATTATCTGTTATAATAAATATGTTAATCATAACATTCCAATAATTATCCAATCCCATAAAATCGTCCATTCTTCGGCATAGTCTTCTAGGATCATAACAAACCTGTTAGTTTCCATGGACCAAATTAAAACCTATTATGCTGACTTGGACAAGAAATATAACCAGATAATCCAATGGTCTTATGTTCCCATGTTCCTATAAAAGTACTAAGCTACTCCCGTGATAGAAGAAAATAATTTAAACATCCTTCTTGTTTTAAAATATCAATGAGTCATGTTTTTTGATCAGTTTAGGGCATTATAATACAATTAGATATTCCCTATCCCTTGGATGTAATTCTAAACACTCATGAGCTAAATCTGACCAAACCTACAATTGGAATAACCCTAATCAATCATTAGTTCACACTCTCAAGGTCAGAAATGTTAGATGATAATTTATAAGTGAATATGTCAACAATTGAAATGTACAATATCGGTAGATCAATTTGAAAAATTAAATATATAAATTCATCATTCAACACAAACATGTGTTCACATGATAGCCATTTTATACACAAATTACTTATTCATAAGTAATACTTTTATTTCATAGAAACTTGGTAAAATGGGCTAAAACATATATTTCCTTCCTTTAAAATCTTTTCCATTTAACAAATATTTTAACAAAACCATATATTATTATATGGAAAATCTATCCCAATACATAGTTAAAGTTATCGAGTGTATCAAAATAGGCTATCGCGCCCAAAAACAAGTGCTATCGCATTTCAAAATATTAAGCTATCACACTTAACATATATGTGCTATCACACTTCAAAAACTTGTGTTATCGCACATCAAAAACTTGTGCTATCGCACATCAAAAACATATGTTGTTGCAATTCAAAAAATGATCTATCGCTCCTTTAAGTATGTAGCTTTCGAATGTCAAAAATATAAACATCGCATATCAAGAAAAATGTAGCTATTACGTGTCATAAATATATCTATCGCATGTCATGAATATAAAGCTATCGCATGTCAAAAATATAGTTATCCCATGTCAAGTAAAATATAGCTATTTTGTGTCAATCAAAACAAATCTATCGAGTGTCAAGCTATCGCATCCGAACAAAACTAGGCCATCAAGTGTCAAGCCATCATATGTCAAAATGTAGATCTAACAAATGTCAAGGTAACAGTCGAAGGTCAAGCTACCGTGCATCAATGCAAAGCTATCGAATGTCTAAAATATGGTGCTATCGCACCTTAAAAACTTTTAGAGGTTATTGAGGGTATAAAAAAGGGCTATCAAGCCTCATAATTGTAATATTGTAATCATCCCAAAAACTAATTTATTTCCTTGCTTTATGCCCAATCAAAATCTTTGCCAAATTTGTATTGGTAAATCAAATCTTTTTAGAATTTTTTTACAATAAAAAAAAAGATAAAGTGTTTCTTCTTTCCTAAAATATTAATTCTCATTGATTATACCCTTAATTACCTTTTTGTAGTTAAAATTTTCCTTTACAGAATAATTCATATTAAATTGAAAATACTAGGAAAATTTCCTAAAAGTTACCAAAAATCATAATTTTCATCTTCTATTACATATAAAAATTTCAGAGCATGATAATTATTTTACATATTTTAAATAAGTAAAATTTAAAACCATCCATTATCTCCACATAGAAAATTCACAATAACTTAATAATTAATCGAAAAAATATAAATTTTTTAATCCTATTTCCAAAATAATGTTTCCAACATCATATCAAAAATTCAAAGCAATTGGAGATCAAAATCTAAGTTTTTAAATCTAAAACTCTTTAGGAAATTCCATAAATTTATAATCAATAATCATTAACCTAAAAGAAAGATTATCTATAACGACCCACAATTCAACACTGCAATTTTTTTTTTATTTATGTGTAAATTTAAATTGTATGAATTAAGGGTATATTAAATATGTATATGTCTATGAATGTACAAATAATCAATGCGATGGATTTATTACATATAACTTAATTGTTGAATAAATATATAATTGGTTGTATATTAATTTCGATTATTATAGGAAATTAATTTTATGGACTAGAAATTGATTGTGCATTAATGGTATATTACTATCATATATTGGGGAAAGTTAATTGTGTATACTAGCAATTGGTTGCGCATCGATTGACATATATCCTAATTTTTGAACTTATATATACAATTTGTTTGTGCATTGATTTCATGTGTTGTGGGAACCTATTATTGTAGCATTCAAATTCTATATCTAGAGTTTTCAGCTATATGGCTAATATGCATGAATATGTTTGGTGTAAAAATAACAATAATGGAAGTTACATACACGTTTATATGCTCTATGCCCTGATTATGGAATTTTATTCAAAATTTAAATGTATATTTGTTTACTTAATAAGCATTGTGGAATATTAAATACCTGAGCATCGGTTAATTGTACATTGATTGGAATTGGTAGAAGTTGCACTATTTATTCTTTAGTCATTATAAATAAAGGGAAACGAATCAAAAGTAAGCATATTCCTTCCTTTCCCCTTCTTCTCACCTTCCTTCTTATATAAGTATCATTATAAAAAAGGGAGTAACCATTAAGTATTTTTCTGCAATCTTCACATCCTTCTTAATTTAAAAAGTATAGAATCTATTTGATAAGAGAATAGTAATTGAAGAAAAAAGGGCTGGGGATTCAATGCATGCAAGTGGATTTTGAAAGCGATTTGGTTGTGATGAAAGAAGAATATGCTACACTTCATTGATTTAAAGAAAATACATGCTAATCTGCAAATGAGGTGAGTTCTTTTTTTAACCCTTATCTAATATTTACAATTTAAACCATGTATCTTCTAATCTCCGTATCTTTCACATTCGAACTCTGATATAGGTGCAGTTTCTTTTGTTGGAATTGTGGTGGAAATTTAGATGGTTTGGCATCGACTTCATTTGAGTTGGGAGACTATTGGAAAAAGCGCATTGGTATGGAATATTTAATTTAATTATTGAATCTAAATTATAAAATAGGTATATGTTAATGAAAAATTATAATTATTGACCTGTTTTAAGATATTTTGATAATTGTTCGGATATTTTGGTCATTTTGGATATTCAGAGCCTTAGGTTGATTATTTATTATTGATTGTTGTATTATTGATTTTTAATCACAATTAGTTGTGGATTTGAAATATGACTATTACTCATTAACATAAAGTAAGTAAAATTATATAATAATAAGAGCATAAGATAAATAAATAATTCAAGTGATTAGTTATAATTTCTATGTGATGTATGTAAATGATGGTGTTTGAATGAAATAATTGAAATTAATTGGAGAAATTTAATAAGTTTATTATTTATGAAGATAATAATATAGAATATATTTTAAACTTAATTTGAAATGTGCATTATCATTATTCAATGAAGTGAGAATTTATAAATAATAATAATATTGTTTTAGTGGTAATTACATTGTCTTGAAATAAATGGGATTGAATTTTTTTAATATATTAAAGAGATTTAGCATGAAAATCATTACTTTAGCGTAAAATAATAATATTGTTGATTTGAATGGTAATTTGATGAAATTGCTATTTTTGATAAATTATATTGTTTGGAAAGATTTAAAGTAATGAAATTGCAATTAAGTATTTTTTTAGTATATTACCAATTTGAGAGAATCATTATTGTTTTTAAAGTAAATAAAAGGTGAGTTTATAATAAAAAATAATAAAAATGATGTTATAATTAAAAGAAAACAGTAATTGTAAATGTGATGTTTTGAATGAATGTAATATTTGATTAATGGTTGATGTTATTTAAAATATAAATGTTATTTTATTATGATGATAACATACTTGGATGTGTTGCCATTATTACTATATTATATATAGTGGACTATGGTTTTATTGTTTGTTTTACTACTATTGATTAGTATACATTGGATGATTGATACTTACCGTAGCGGTATATTATTATAGTTGATAGTTGATAATGGATGTAAGTATGTTTATGCTGTGATTTTATTATATGATGGATTGGGGTTGAAATGGAATGTTATTGATGATTGTTGGCCGTATGATATTTTACTATTATTATTTTCACCCTAAATGAAGATTTATTGAGAGGATGAGTAGGAATACTATTTTTTCTTTTACTATTTGCATTGGTTGCATTAATTACAATGGTTGCATTGATTCCTTTGTTTCGATGGTTACAACAGTTGCATGGATGTTGTGGTTGTGATGTGCTAACAATTATTTAAATGCAGGAAAAGAGCAAAAAATAGAACTACATGGGCTTGATCCCCCAAAAGGGGTACATAGGCTGTCTTTTTCTATGCAACAACCACTGGTTCCCTTGAGGTCGAGGTGTATAGAAATTGGCACTATCCAAAACATAGTTGATACCATTTTTTTTCTTTTTATCTTATATATCTATACACGTGTAGAGTTGTAGATAAGCGTAGAGAAGGGAATGGAAAGCGGATAGCTGATTTGGTATATCGTTCATTACATTACATATAAGTTAGTGATAATTGATATATTTGAAATGTAAATTGATATAGGGATTTATAACAACTATTCAATTGAGATAATATTAATTTATATATATGTTTGATTCCGCTCTGAGGGTTTCCTTTTGTTTACTGTTTTTGAATTTTAAATTTTTATCTACCTACGGTCCACTGCTTTTAATATCTGAAATTAGTTGTAAACATATTTGACGTTGTTTATAATTGATTTTAGATTTTAAAAATAGTGGATCATCACATTGTCAGAACAAATACATTATGAACATCAACAAAAGTTTGGATTTACACTCAAACCCAAAACAAACATATCAACAACAAGGAGATGGAGATATTATTCACCTTAGATTAGTTGAAATGAAGAGATTTACCATATGCTTCTTCTTTTTCCTAGCTTACTCTTTCCCTCTTGTTAATGGATTCCGACCCTATGTGTTTCTTTTTGATTATTTGTTATTAAAGGAGAAAATGAAATGAAAGGATATAGCGAAAGAGAGGAATATTATAAGCTTCCATTCCATTCTTGCCTCTCATTTAATTTAATTAAATTAAACTTTCCTTCCCCCTTTAATACATTTCCTTTATTAACTATGCATGGCCAAATTAATTACCATGGCTGTAACACCCCACACCCCTTGGTATACCCAAAAGAGCACACTAAATGGCATGTTGCGTTATAAGTATGAATAAAACTAGCAGAGACTAAGATTCATAAGACAAAAATATACAAACAACGGAAACAATTATAATAATAATTTATTTAGAACAAAACCTCAGAATTACTTTATAAATCAAATAAGCCGCCAAATGCCAAATACATCAAATGTCAAAATAACCTTATGTGTCTTGCGAACTAAAATCCATAGTATCAATAATATCAGAGTATAATACATCCCTCACAAAATGACAGATTAACAAAAAGAACTAAAAACAGAAATTGAAGAAAAGAAATACCCGATAGAATCTCTTCTGGAGAAATCTCCAAATTCCCGCAGTCTACCTTCCTTGCCCCTAATTTCCTATGGGGAAAATAAGGAAAATGGAGGGACGGGTCAGACTAAAAGTTTGGTGAATGATAGTAATTACTAGAATCTTTAAGCAAAGTAAAAGTAATAGACCATACAACTGTTCGAGTATATAAAAGGAAACAATGGAAATAGAGAGAAGGAATAAGATCGAAGTAAATACGAATTAACTTGATCAACATAATCGATAAATTTTGATTGTTTGCACTTGTTTTTGATAGCTGCTTAGATTAGACTGAATTCCTAATAAAACCCTTTGATCGGCCTGCTACTCCATAGAATCTACTATGGACCGGATGCTAAAGCTCCATACGCAATAGACATTGGTGCCTACGAAGGGCACACTCTAAGCGCTTAGAACTCATAACGATTATTGAGAACCCGAATGGAAGTCGCACGTGTAACCACTACCATGCTCATGTTGCATGTTGTTTCACATATTGGGTCTTCTTATTATCTCAAGTTCCAGCATAAGCATGCCCCCTCATCTCACTTCAGGGTTATGTGAGACACTCGTCTCACTTCAGGGTTATGTGAGACACCTCGTTTCACTTCAGGATTATGTGAAACACCTTAACCATAGAAATAAAAGGGGAAATGCTGTTGGTACTAGCCTGTCATCCAAACAATATCTAGTTGCGCCCCTTGTCCAAATCCCCATGATTTGGACTTCTACTTGTTGACTATTTACCATCGTTATTAACATAAGTGTGTCTCTTGTCTCACTTTAGGATTATGTGAAGCACCTCGTCTCACTTCAGGGTTATGTGAGACATCTCATTTCACTTCAGGGTTATGTGAAATACCGTGTCCATAGAAATAGGGGAATGTTATTTGGTATAGGTCCTATTTTAATTCTTTGCTTATTAACTTAGATAAATTATTTAAATAAGCCTTTACTTTTGTTCTTACTATCTATGCTTATTAATTTATCCTAAGTCTTAAAATAAGCCTCACTCTGTTCTATTTCTTATTATAACCTACGTTGCAATCATGCGTAATACTTAACCCAAGGTCTAAGTGCAAAAATAAGATCCTTTCATTTTATACTCTTTTTAGTTATAATTCTAAGTTATAAGTAGGCCAATTATCTTTAATTAGTTCAATTCTAACATCAGTATGATAATTAGGCTCAATTTCAGTCTAATTCCATTTTTATTACAGTCTTTACAATTAACATCTTATCTTTCATTATTTCAGTATTCTTATAATTTTAATCCATATTCTCATTTAATCTATTCTAATCCATATGCGAAGAAGAAAGATAAATAAAAGAAAACTAAAAATAGAAGGAAATCCAAAGCGTAGGAAGAAGACGTAAATAGCGCATAAATAACAATAAACAGATGGAAAAGCTATAATTAACAAAAATAAGCTAGAATTAACTGAAAAGAATAGCTAGAAATAAATAGACTGGAAATAATTCTAAAAACTATAAATAAACCACTAAAAAGATTATACTAAAAATCGTAGTAAAATTACAACTATTGGAAACCCTATTATTTTAAATTACTTAAAGAAATTTAAAATAATTACAATCACTCACCTCTGGTCCTTAGCTCTTCCCTTTTGGTCTTCTTGGATCTACTTGAGGGCATTAAAAATATTTTTATTAGAATGATTCTCTTCTTGGAAAATTATTCCTCTTAGGGTCCTTCCTGAAAAGGTGAACCCAAGCGGAGAAAATCTACAATGAGAAAAAGTGTTAGGCATAGAGTCTTATTTATAGGGGTAGAAGTGGGTCTCAGACCACTGGATTTGAAGATTGAATAGGATGCAACCACGTCATAGGTTGAATAGGAGCCATCAGATGGAAGCACGAAGGGACCAGATGAGCTGAAAGAATGAAAATAATGTATAAAATTGGCCACGAACGTTATAGGAACGAAGGAAAAATTCCTTCGTTCATTACCCAAGGCGAGTTGACCGGATAGTTGACTGCACCTCCTCCTAGGTCGACCGGCCGGTCGACCTATGGTGTGGTTTGGTAGACCTCATGGTCGACCTAGCTCAGTATTTTTTTGAATTTCTTATTCGTCTCGTATCTTGCTCATTTTAGCTCGGATTCTGACGTTCTATATATGAAAATTGACCAAAGAATTACCATGGACACAATGGTGAAACTCCCATGGCTCGATTCTAATAATTTCACAAAGTTATATTATCATTTCATTAATTAAAGAATTAATTATTATGGATTAAATTTCGAGTTGCTACATGCTCCTCTTCTTAAGGGATTTCGTCGTCGAAATCTCCAAGGATAAGAGAATGAACTAAGTGTTTTCATCTAAGTTCTACAACCAACTACTCAATCATCAACCATTCGTCCATTGTCCTTAAGTTTTTTTTTCTAATGCAATTTATGATACTTATGCAATTAATGCATTATTAATGTCCCTAACTAATGCAAAAGATTAGGTGGTCCACTGATTCAGTTGACCTCCTTTTATGCAATCATGTCCGGGCCATATATCCAAATGAATGAATTCCCTAATGATAATTGATTGTTCTATATGCATGCTACAAACATCATCCAAATGCAACAATCATGTGACAAACATCCATTTATAGCAACCATGAAAATAAATCAAAATGCAAATACGCACACATCCATATGGATATGCTCTAGTGTCCTAGTTAGGCCGATCCCTAAGAGATAACAGTGCCTAGTGTAAGTATATGCATCAGCAAGCACTTGCAACCACTTGCATACATCATCCATAACATGTTCTAATAACATGTTTACATCAAATCTTACCATCCATAGGATAACTTCTAAGTTCTACCCTACAAAAGGATAATAAAGGAAAGAACCTATTCAAAACTAAAGATGGAAAATAGAAAATTCAAAAAAGTACTATCAAAGAAATGTGGATATGGGATACAAATTTTCTCCAAATCAAATTTAGTCTTCTCCAAAGTCTTTTTAACCTCTATAGACTCTATCCAACACGAAAGCGACTTGCGCAGTCTTCCATAAAGAGATTCGAAAGGTGCCACTCTAATTCTAGCTTGAAAACTACTATCATGTGAGAATTCAACTAAAGGAAAATTATTTTCCCAAGTTTCTTCAAAATCAAAAATACATGTTCTCAACCATGTGTACCTTACAATCTTACTAATTTCACTTTACTGTTCTTCTTTAGCCTGCTCACATGACATTCCTAGATTCTCGCTAGTGCCCTATACGCTTTACGAGAAACTCTATTATTACTTCCAAAAGTACTGTTGCCTTCTTTATAGCCTTACATCTTTTCCGACACTCCTTAGGGAATGATTCCTATCTATTCAATTTTTAAGAGTTTGGTTTGGTATTTATCCTCACATTTCAAAAACTAAGGCTTCTAAATTTTCAAATCCCAAAACCTTTGTCCTTAAAAGTGTTATCTCTAAGTTCTTCTTAGATTCAAAAGTACTCGGTTGCTTAACATTTTATGTTTCTAGATTTGCATCCTTAAATCTTTTTGAATTTACATTATTTCCCAAACCTAAAGGGAAAAACTTTGAAATTCTAAGTCCAAAACTTATTCCTCACTTTCTTTTAAAGACCTTTTCAATTTTCTATAAAATTGGAATTTTCAAATTCTACTTTTATTAAGTTTTTCATTTCAAAAACTTATTTACCTTTTCACCAAACCATTTCCTTTCAATATATCTTTAAAATATCCTTATGTGTTTTAAAAACATCTTCTTATTACATCTAACGGTCTGATACCTTAATGTATTGGAACTACTTTCTCCTATGAGAAATTATTAACGCTAAAATCTTCTATGAACCTTTTAAAAGAGGATTTCATGTTTATGTGAAATTACAAGGAACTTATTTTATATTTTTCAAAATAGGGTAAAGAAAATATGATGCTCCCATACCTTGTATATCTCTTTCATGCGTTCCTTGTAATTTGTACAAAATATTTTTATTGGTTTCATAGAAAATTATAGCATTACTCTTTTCATTCGAATAGATTAAAGTATGTTTAATTTATATTCACTTATGATTGACATCTTCAAATATCTAACTTACTCTTTTCTTTTTAGAAAAACTCATTTTTAAAACTATTTTAATATATCCATAGCCAGAAAACATTTTCTTATACTTATTAAAATAATAAGTGTACTTTTCAAATCACTTTCATTTCTACTCTTAGAAATTATCTTTTAAAATTCATTTTTTATTTGGGTTTAAAACCGATGTTGCGTAAAACACTGTTACTACAACCCAAAAAATAGTAGTGTATGAATTTAATTAAAAATAAATATTAATAAACCTCACATATTAAATAAAAACATTTCCTTTGGAAGTTACCTACTATAACGGTAGCTTTATAGTTTATGCTCCCTTCCTTTTTCACGAAAACATCTGTTTCAACAATAAATGTTGTAATCTACATTTTTCGATACTTAATACATTTTAGGTTTTTATATTTAAAATCTTTGTTTACTTACAAAGAAACTAGTGAGTTATATACGTTCTATAATTCTTCAAAAAGAATTTGACTTTTAACAAAATTTATATCATATAAAAACCAATTTAAATTTCTTACCATATTCCCAAAAGCCTATTATTTACTTTAAAAATATTGACAATTTTTTATTCAATTCTAATTATTTCAGTTTATTGGCTTAGATATAAAGTGGATTTTTATACTTAATACCCTAGGTGTATCCTTCCTAAACCTTGGAAATCTCATTTCCTTACTTAAATTCTTTTATTCCTATACTCATATTTATTCTAAAGTGCTACTGTTAAATCCACTTATATGAAACAATTATAATTCCTATAATCATCGACACATGGGCTTTCTTCTTTCCTTATCAACTGAATCTATTGTACATCTCCAATCTTTGCCAACCTCTCTCTGGATTTTCACAATCCAAACCTAAATGTATAAAATCGTTTCTCAAACTGTTTCCATGTGTAGACCTTCTCTATTCCCCAAGAAACACACTTCCTTATTCCAAAAGTGATACTTTAAGAACTTTGTTTTTAACTGAAAAATGCAAGGTGTACGAAGAACCTCCTCTGTACTCTTGGAAAATACCAAAATGTTATCAACGAATACCACCATGAATTTATTTAGGACATTTCTAAAAACAAGGCTCATCAAATCTACAAAATAGGCTGGAGGGTTGGTAAGCCCGAAAGGCATAACCAATTACTCAAAGAATCTGCTAGGTGTCCAAAATGCGGTCTTATCAATGTAGTCATCAACTACCCAAAACTAACGAAATCCACTGGCTAAATCGGCCGAGAGAATACTGAAGAGCCAACTAATAGGTCAAAAAGATCGTCCATCCTAGGAAATGGATAATGGTTCTTATTCATGAGCTTATTTAATACTCTATAGTCTACGCAAAGTCATAGGGAACCACCCGCCTTAGTAGTGAAGATGACTGGTGTTCCCCTCTATGATGTACACCTTCTTATGAAACTTTTTTCCAGAAGCTCACGGATCAGCTTACTCAATTCCTTCTTCTCCCTAGGTGCCATGTGCCTCACAGGGAACTTTACTAGCTTAGCATTATTAGTCAAATAAATCTTGAAGTCAATCTTTCTATTAGGGGGTAGTCCCCTAACCTCCTCAAGGACGTCTGGGAAACCTCTGACGATAAGAACCGAATCTAACTATGATGATGAATCGAGGGAATAAAGAAAACTCAACATGACTGACCCTAGCGGCTCGCAAGAAACCTCGAGAGTCCTACCACTACATGTCTCTATTCTAACGACTCTCCTCTCTCAATCTAATATAGCTCTATATGTGGATAGCCAATCCACCCCAAAAATCATCTCATACCCCGAGAATCCCAATACATAGGTGTCACAATCAAATTCTACGCCTAGGATAAAAATTTTCAAACCCCTACAAACCATAGACAAATGTGCCGACCCTCCTATGGAGTTTGAAATAACAATGGGGTCTACTACTAAAAAGATATCTACGTGCAAACAATCTACTAGAGAAATAGAGATGAAAAAGTGTGATACTCTAAAATCAAAAAGAGTCCGAGAGGAAAAATCTGAAATAGAGAGCAATATCTTTTATAGAGACTTTCCTACCTCGATCTAGTCAACAACTATAAGGGGCTGCCTCCAAAGCGTGTACTTGGCTATAGGTGCGTCTGCTCTTTGCTTCGTCCTCTAAGGACAAGCTCTACTAAGATGATCAGGCTACCCATAATTGAAACACCTCCCCTTCATCATTTTATTCTTATAATCCTTTGCGAAATACCCAACCAATCCTCAACTTTGACATTTTTTTTCTTTTTTTGATCCGCTTTTGAGGTCCTCCTCCTTTCCTTTTGTCCTTATCCACTACACCAAACAGTCCATTTTGTAACACTTTTCCACTTTTAATTTGTAACGGTTATAACCGTTACAAATTTCTAACTATTATTTCTGTTACCAACATTTATCACGGTTATTACCGTTACCAAATTTGGTAATTTCGTAAATAATCAAATGCAATATGGATAGGATTGTAATTTTATCTTCTATAATTAGTTAACCTATTTCTAACGAACAACAATTTCATTCTGTCAACGCTTTTCTCTTTCGTCCGCTTTAGGGTTATAGCCAATTTATTCTAACCCTACCTCCGCCGTCTACCACCTCCACCTCCGCCGTCTACCACCACCTCGGCCATTTACCGCCTCCTCAGCTATCTTCCACCGCCTCCACCATCTACCACCGCCTTTGCCCTCTGTTCTACCAATTTGATGAAGGCGAAGGTGAATTAGGGTGTGTTCCATTTCGGCAATCGACTGCAAACAAATTTTCACATTCAAATCAGGTATTCAATTCAGTTTTATTTTACTGTCCAGTTAATTTGAGTGCTCTGGAAATGATTTTATAATTTAGCATCTTCTCAAAATTTCTGATATTGTTGTATTACTGTTGAATTAATCTGATGTTGTAATATTAGCTGCTGATGAAGTGTGTTAGTTCACATTAGATGCCGAGGGTTGAGGAAGATGTTTAATTGTTGATTTAGTTGTTCATTTGATTAGTGTTTTGTGTTCTTGGGACTGTTTTACTATGGATGTATGTTTAGAATCTGGTAAATGTATGAATCTTATTCTCATGTAAGCATATTTGAATGATTGTGTTACAATGATGTGAATGACTATGAAACCGTTCGATCCTTGGTAGGATTTTGTTTCGTGATTTGGTAAAATGAATTTCTTTTCTTCGAGCTCCTGAATAAATAATTGCTGCAAATAAAATGATAAGCATCTCTATTAAATGAAAAAAGTAAAGTACGTATGTAACGACCCAACTTCCAGACTCCAGGAAGTCGCATCGTTATTAAGAAAGAAAGGGATAGAGAATAGAAAGAAAGAGAAGAAGAAGAATAACACATCAGAATCTAACAGCGGAACGAATAAATTATATTAATAACATAATATATTACATAGTTTAAAACAACTATCAGAGTACACAGATAATACAACACATACTAGACAGTTATAAACACCTGTCTAGTATTTACAACATAATACAACTCAGAGACAACACATAACACACAGCGGAATACTAATATCTAGCGCAGAAGCCTCCTGCTCCATTGCTCCTCCAATATTCGTCAAAGCTAACCTGAATCCCTTGGCTACTCGTAAAAATTTGAGTACCCAAGAGTTTATAAAAACAAAAATAAACTCCGGGTCAGACATGGGTCTGGTGTGAGTAACAGGTTAAAGTTGCTTAATTTTCAAAAAAAAACCTTTGAAAGAAAAGGTATCACGTAAGACTTCCCACACATAAACATGGAAAAGTTTTTACCTTACGCTAACCAAAACATTTGATAGGAAATCCAGTGATATTATAATAGCGTCTAGGGTTTTCAAGTAAATAAGAAATAGCCGATATTGTTACATGATTAAATTCCAGCTACTAGCCACAAAAGTGGGTAATACAATCAAAACCGTTGGCACTTATTGGATTGTGGATTCCATACAATGGCAGGGCTACTGGGGTACCGCCCGTCACAGTATGTGGCCTAGATCAACGTACCGAGGATCACTCCCGATCCCCTGCAACACAAAGCCATACCCATTCCTTACTGAATAGTTCCGAACAAGACAACCCCGCAGTTGGCGTACGTTCCAACCGCCCACACAGCCGAATAAAAAGGGACTTCTAGACAGGGGAAAATCTTGCTCTCCAGTGGGAGCTACCCACGAAGCCTTGCTGTACCTCCCCTGTTTTAGCCATTCCCGGTTGATGAGGCTTGAGGCTACGATAACATTTATAGGACACATCACTTAGAATGCTCATCGTCCACCTGGCGATGTTCTGAAAGCATTCAATCCATACAAGTTCGTTCCGGGTTCGAACGAAAGCGAAGACATTATCTCGTTACACTCGTTTTGGAATCACCCTCAGAGTTAACGACGATAACCCTTGCACTCTGAATCACCATCTCGAACCTATAAGTACTATTCCGTCAAACTCATTACAGAATCACCCATAGAGTTATACTGACGTATAGCCCTTACACCTCGAGTCTTCACTTGCTCCACTTATATTCACGACCTAACGTTAATTTGGATCGATGTGGTTTTCGGATATCCAAATATGGAAACCCGATCTCGGTCTCATCGAAATCCAAAGCGTGTCTTTTAAGGCCAAGTTGTTTTAAAGTTTAAAACAATTCAATTTCATTATCTATTTACACACAGATATATAAATCATAGATTCACAATAGGTAATCAACATTATCATCACAACAGATAATCTATATTATCATTATCAAAAGATAATCCAAATCATCATCACAATGCAACCAATGCATCCTTATCACTCAACATTAATTATCTCATATTTGAGATTCAAACCAATCAAGGCAAACAATATCATCTATCCATATAAGCAATGATTTACCATGCTAAATATAATTAATTTAAAATGAATTAAATTAATTACATCATTCTCTAATTAATTTAAAGTGAATTAAATTAATTACTTCATCAATATAAATCTTGCTTACATAACTTCTAATTAATTACAAATTAAGTAATTAATCGTCTTCCAATTAATCACTTTAATTAATCACCTTTGATTAATTATTCCTTAATTACAATTATGTAATTATTCTTTAATAAATTTCAAAAATTAATTAAACTTAACCAAATTCAGTAATTAACCTTAATTACTTCACAAATTAATCAACTATAATTAATTATATTAATCATTAATTAATTACATTAATTAATTACCTTAATCACTTATTATTGATTAACTAATCTTAATTAATCCATCGTAATTATATCATTAATTATATTAATTAATGGTCTCTAATTACATTTAAATTAATTACCTTATTTAAATTAATTACATTAAGAAATTAATCTTAATTTAACCCATAATTGTTAATTCCTCTTGATTAACCCTATTCAGTAATTAATTACCCTTAATTACTTTACCAAACAAATTAACTACTCCATAATCAATTATCTCAAATTAATCCCTTGATTAATTCACCAAATAATTATACTTAAATTACTTCAATTATCAAACCACCTTCACTAAATTACATACAATAATTACCCATTAATTACTTCTCTAAGTAATTTCTCTTTATTTAATTACAATAAGTAATTATACTCCATAATCATTTAATGACTATATTAAATTAATTAAACTGAATTAATTAACTTAATCTAATCAAATTAAACTCAATTAATTACAATAAGTAATTAATTTCCTTAATTACTTCCATAGTAATTATACTTAATAATTTACTCAAATGATTATCTTTAAATTAATTAATCTAATTAATTATTAAAATTAATCACATTAATTAATTATTGAATAATCTTTAGTTAATGACCTTCATTAACTATTTAAATAATTCATTAATTATTTTCTAAAATAATTAACCTATTTTAAATCATTATTAATTTCAAATTAATTAATCATTAATAACTCATTAGTTAAACCTTAATTATTTAAATAAGTAAGTGTTAATTAAAACTTAATTAACCCATTATTGCTCGATTAATAAATTATTAATCATTAATTAAAATCAAATCTTATTTAATTAATTATTCTTAAATTACAAGTTAATTATTCTAAGAATAATTAATCTTAAACCCTTAATTACTTTGAGTAATTATTCATTTCATTAATTTATTAAATAAATTAATTATTCATTTAATTACCCTGATAATTAAATGAAAAACAAATTATTAAATTATAATTTAACATTAACAAGTTTAAAAAAAAACAATTTAAAACTTTTGAATAATAAATAATACTTTTCTTATAAAGAAATTTTCAAGAGTTAAAACAAATTCCTTTTTTAAATTCAAAACATTTAAAATTTCTTAATCATTCAAATTTGTTAAACACTTCAAATTTATAAAACTTAAATTTATTTTAAACCTAAGATTCATACTAGATTTGAATCAAATTTAAACTTGTTTAACACATTCTTTTATATTTCAATTTCAAATTTAAATTCAAATTTCTTTAAAACATTTCTAAGCAATAAACCCTTTGAAAGATCATTTAAAACAAATTTGAATTTAAAACTTAATCATTTACAACTATGATTCAAATCAAAACTTGAATCCATAATACAAATTAGATTTAAAACACATTTTAAAACTTTGCTTAATGATTTAAATTTTCAGTTTTAAAATTTGAAACATGACAAACTTTTAAAACTGCAAACTAACCCGAACTCTAAGGATTCACTCGAGTAAACGCTAAATAAACTCGAGTAAAATTCAAGTAGCTTTTATTTGCATTTACAGAACTTACAACATGACAGGTTTAAACTAAAACCTGTAACATTCAAACTACCCAATACCTCATCTCAAATACTCGAGTCACCCACACCCCTGCTTCGAGCAAAAGCACGCAACACCCCGGACATCACTCGAGAAATCCTTCTTCCCCAAAACACAGAATGCACGCCATAAATTCGTGCACCTGCACCGCCGCAACAATCACCATCTACAACTCGCGACCATCCACGCATGTCAGTCATCACCTTCCAACACGTTCCCGACCATCAATTCGATTACAGAAGCTAAAAATCAAATTCGAGCATACGAGCCCAACACATGAAGAAATGTCGAACCTGGAATCACCCAAACCACTCGCCACCGATCACCAGGAAATCTTCACCGCCGGCCACAGACCCTTCCATACCCCGACTACCTTTCCCCAAAATTTGAGACCACTCGGTCATCTATGGAAGTCGCACCCAATAATTTCTTCAAGCAACAGAAAAACTAGGGCTAAAACCCTTAATCCCAAATCAACACTGCCTCACTTCAATAATCCTTATTCCAGTATTTTTCCTTGCATCATTGATCATCACTCAATCTCCAGGAAAATCAATGGCTACCCCGACCACTCAAATTTACAGAACCACCCCCAAACCCCATTTTTGGTAAAACCAGTAATGCCCAAATAAATTAAAACTATAAATTCTAAATTTGGTTTTAAAAATTTATACCTTTGATAATGTAATTGATTTATGAACATAAATCAATGAATCTGCAAGTTAAATTACCATTTTCATATAATTAGTACTGTTATATATTGTGTTTCAGAGACACTTACAGGTTTTCCTTTTATTATTATCTTACTAAATAAAAATTAAACTTTAAACTTAAATTTCATAACCATATATTTTTCTTTGAAATCTAAACCCTTATCCAGTTTTGAATTATGAGATTATGATTTTTTTTTTCTTTCAGAGTTTGAACTTGGAATGTTAAAACAGGCAAGAACAAATATTCAATCAACAAGCATATCTTCAGTAACCATACATAGGGTATACATAATCATGACTAAATCAGTAAATAAATTTCAAGCAACTAAGTTTACTTAAATTATTTTAGATAAAAATGTTACTCACTGAATTTTAATGAGCAGAGCACCCTTTTGACAAGTTCAGATTTTGCTATAGAACTTAAAACTTTAATCCCAGATCTACTCAAATGCTTTGCTGTAATGCTCCCTGATCTACATGCATGCTTGCAGATATGAAAATGCAGGCTTTGGTTGATGATGTGTTCAAAACAGAAATTTGCAGGCTTCTAGGAAAGAAAAATGCATGTAGGTCCTCAAAGTAGCAAATTTGTTTCAGGTTTATGAATTTGCACTTCAGTTTGATGATTTGAAGAGTTACAGTTTTATACATGTTTTTCTTTTCAGGCTTGAGGATGTGCAGATGATTTCAAATTGTTTTGGGTGAGAGGAATACTGGTTTTCAGGTTTGTTTGTGAGGAGGACTACAGATTTTCATTTTGAACAAAAATTTATTTTGAAAGAAGATTGGTCAATGAGATTAAATTCTAGATGTGATTTGAGGAAGATGATTTCAGATTTTTAGATCTGAAAATTTCTCTTAAGTTATGAAGAAGAATGGGGAAAAGAAAATGAAGTGAGGAAAGAAGTGTTTATATAAGTAAAATTTAAAAATAAAAGAAAAAGCAAATTAAGTAATACACTTGTTCTAAATCTTCAACATTTGTCACTTTAATTGCTTTACAACTTAACACATGTCTTTAAGGTGCTTTAAGGGATTACACATGTAATTTAAGAATATTTTAGTTTTTAATTTAAATTGTTTATAAACTCTTAAGTTTATTATTTCTTATGTAATATATAAATGAATTTTATTTCCTTTTAAATTTTAGAAAACAAAACAAAACAAATTATAAACAAAAGCTTATTCAAATATTTTTATTTATTCTTTTAATTTTTCAAAATATTGAATTCAAATTTAAATTAAATTATAAAACTCAAATTTTAAAAATCAAGTTATATACATATATGCATATATAATTCTTATTAAAAAAAATTCTATTTCTAACAAAAATTTATTTATGTTTTAAAAAAAACTAAGTATTCTCAATATCATTTGAAAATAACAAATTAAACAATATTTAAAATGATTTATAAAAGATATCATAAATTACTCCTATTACTTAATAAATTAGGATCATATGTAAATTTTATTTTAAATTCTTATATATAAATTCAAGCAATAATTTAAAAAGAAATTACAACTAAGCTTTTAATGTTAATCTAATTTAAATCCATATTCAAGTTAATTAAATATAAATTTTAAACAAATAAAATTTTCCTTTAATATAACCTATATAATTATTTATTAAATTGTCTTGAAAAGTTAAATGTTAAATTTAAATCAAATTCCCAATTTTACCAAGTATAAATAAAAATTAAAAATTGATTCATTCACTAAGTTTCAAATCAAAGTTTATCCATTTACAAGATATACACACATATATATATATATATATACATATAAACAGAAAACAGTTTATTAGCTTTAAAAGATAAAATCTACTAATTTAAATATTTATTAAAAGAAGATTATCAGATCAATTCAAATTTTATTATCAAAATTTATCTAATCAAATTAATTTTTAAACACAGATTATTAAATTTATATTGCCAAATTTCCGGGATATCACAACGTATAAACGGGAAATAAGAAAAAAAAGAAATTAAAAGGGTAGAGAATAAAATGAGATGCATCATGATTTGGTTTCATGATTTGCTATGTTTGGCATTTTGGTAACCCGACCTGACCCTTTAATCAAAAAAGAAATAAGAAAAAAGGAATATTAAACCGTGGTCAATTTTATTTTATTTTTTGTGTTATACAACATCGATCTATTTTTTTTTTTGTAATTTTTTTGGAAAATAAACATGATATAAAAGTGTATAAATTTGAAATCATACCGAAACCAATATATGACTGTTTGATTTCCACATTTTGAGTGTTTTGGAGATGAATTCCATCAGTGTTTAGGCTCTCCTGAGGAGAAGAGATGGCGATGTTCTTTATGTTGATACCACATGAATTTCAAACTTTAGATGACACTGAAGACTGTTTACAATGTTGATACTGGAAACAGTGATATTGTTGCTTTTGTAAAATTTGATTACCTAATAAATGTTATAGGAGGTGAATCTCAAAACAATGGAAAAATGAAATTAGGAAGTCAGAATAAAAATTATATTAAAGGAAGAATTCCATACTGTAGGCCTTATCTAATCCGGCTGTGCCTTTTTTGGATCTTTCTATAGAATTTGAAGGGAATTTTTTTATAAATACCAATCATGAATATGTCAAAACTTACTTTGGATTATTCTAGAAACTACCTGACGTAAGATGGAGGAGTTCCACCATGAAGATCCCTGACCATCAAACGTGCCACTGCCTTGTATGGTTAAATTTGAAAGCCATTTAAATTTAATCCATTGAGAAAGACTTGATTTTGCCCATTATGCCATGTTTGTAGGTGCAAAAACAGTTCCATCTATCTGTTTATGTATGTAAAAAAGATAATTCTATTCATCTCTTCAGATTTTAATATATGTATATGGAAAACTATTAATTATATTTTAATTTTGTTTATGTAAATGTGTGAATGGTGAATGGTTTGCATGGTCTCCTACTATATTTATATTTTGCTAAACAGTAATCATGATGTAGGTAGTACAATAAGAAGTTAAATAATGTTTTTTCCATGGATACAGGAAAATCGTAAGAGACGCAAGTTAGAAGCATATTATGCTGGTAAAAATCAATACAATAAGAAGGTAAAATCCATTTTAATAGATCACCGTGTACATTAATACATGTATTTAAGTCATCATAGTTTTCAGAATTTGCTATGACATTAACACTATATTTTATTTTGCCCTATATAGCTTCATACCTGGATGGCAAGATATTATCCGTTTACCTACTTTGATGGGATTTAATTACTACTTGGTGAATTTTTCTTCATGGTTTAGTTGTTAGTTTACTGGTTTGAAAATATCTTATACTCTATTGTAATCGGTATATTCATCTCGTTCTTTTTAACTTACCGAAGAATTGTCTGTTTGAAGAAAACTGACTGAACCTGTGCACAAAAGAAAGATTAAACAATCTTGTTTTTGTACTTTCAGATTTAGATGGTTGTGAACTGTGATTTAAAAATATATTATAATATGCGCAATGTGCAGCACTGTGAAGTTAAATCAGGTTACCTGTTACGTGTTATATAACATAGGAACCTGGGTCTTTTTGCTGTTTCTTGCATTGCTCTAACAAAACTTCAAAACTACAGTTTTGAATGAATTGTTTGGCATAGCAGCTAATCAGCTATTATGTTTTATCATATGAATTATTTTAAGTTCCAACGTACGCCATTGTATGCCAACAATAAAATTACTGGCCACCATCATGTTCTTCAAGTATAACGCAATTTAACATGATTCAGATTGAGTATCCTGAAATTGAAGATAATGTGAAGCCCAAACATCGCTTTATGTAGTCATATGAGCAGGTATACATTTATATTTTTTCTTAATTGATGATAAATTTGTTGCACTCGGTATTTGATGCTATTGTTTTTTATGTGACAGAGAATTCAACCTTTCGATAAAAGGTACCAGTATCTGCTCTTTGCCGTAGATCCTTATGAAATAATCTCTTTTACGGTTCGTTTCTACCGAGGTCAGTTTGAATTCATCATCATAATTAAACCGTCTTAGTCACTGTTTTTCAACTACAGGTTCCTAGTACAGAGATTGACAAATCAACATCCAAGCTCTTTTCCCATTGGAATCCGGATCTAAAAATGTTCACGGTTAGTTTATTTTTAAATAAATATTCAATTTTATGATTTCACTTTCCAATACAATCAGCTATCAACTATAGATATAATAATGGGATCCATGGGTCCCTCTTCTTGATCATTTGTTCTTTCCTCATCTATTCCCTTCACTTGTTTCACTTGTCCTTGTTATCCTTTAACTTGCTCTTTTGGGAAAGTTGACTCTTCAAAAGATACAACTATTAGATCTCATATATACTACCTTCATATGTGCAAGGATTACAACTATTTATGTGCACGGGTGTGCTCACATAGGTATGTATATAGCAGTGTGTATTTAAAATGCATAGATACATGCACACTAAGCACCTTAATTTATTCTGTCAAAAAAGGTACTTGTCACAACATCAAATTAAGATGGCTCCCTATTAGTATAAAATTAGTGTGATGGTAAAATGAATATCTACAATCGCTGTGCATAAAAAATAGCTTCCCTTACTTAAGCAACACTTTTATTTTGTACTTACCTGTGTTGGAACGATTATTTGTTCCACTCCCTATGTTACCCAAGCAAAATACACATCTATTCTTTTGCCTCAACCATTTGACATTCTACTGATTTTACAACAAAGGGCGCTGCATTCTCATTATTTTTTTATTTTTATTTTGCCTTTTCTCCCTCTGAAATTTGCATATGCTATTTGTTTCCCAACTGAGTCTACAGTCCCACCTTTGGAAGTCGCAACACAACAAATAATGGTTGAAAATAGCCGTGTACTTCATCAAATCCTAAATAATCTGGCTGCATGTAAGGTATGTAGCTTTTATTGTCGATATAACCATGATAGAGTTTTTATTTTTTAGAACATTAAGGTGTGTAAATCTCCTTTACATTTGATATCAACCTACATTAATAGTACATCTATATTTTACATAGAGTTCACCATAAATAAATAGACAAAGAATTTATCATTGTAATTATATTCAATGTTGAAATGTTATTAGTGATGTCTCAGCACCAATGTGTGTGAATAAATGAAAAATGCAGATACTAGCTGGTATTCTTCTACTATGGTTATTCATGCCAACTTGAATAATTATACTAATATTTTCATTCATTCCATTAAGTGCATTTGTTACCGGTATATTTGTTCATGTCCAGTCAAATAATAGGGAAAAATAACTAAAAACTATCAATTTATTTAAGAGCTCCATTTTTTTGTATTATTTCACATTGGCACTCTAGAAAATTAGTAATTGTCTCTTGTTATTCAATTTTGAGTTTCTTTTTGTTCTCAACTAGTTGAAGCTATATTACTTGTTTATATCTATAGGGTGATGCACTAGTAGCTCACTTTGAGTACCATAAGCGTGAATGGAGTTCACATGAGGCTTCAATATTGGGTACCTAAAATTACGACGCAAACCCTCAGAAAATGCAGTATCAGTTCAGTAAGCTTCAAAATATTTTGTAGTAGTGAAATTTGAAATTTTCACAATGAACTTTGTAGAATTTGATATGAACTAATTAGTATGTTTGATTTTCATTACAATTTGATGATATATTAATTTTGAAATTTAGTTTCATGTTTGCTATTGCTATAAATTTGAATTTGTATAGTTGAATGAAATAATATGTAATTATACTATAAGATCCGGAATGAGATATGGTTGGATGAAATACTATTAGATGTAATTTGCATTTGTCACGGTTATGAGTGTTAGAGTTTCCTTTTTGGTAATGGTTATAAATGTTAGAAACTATTGTTCTATCACGGTTATAAGTGTGATACTATCTAAATTTCCCACGGTTATAAGCGTTAGTAATAACCATTTTATCACGATTATAACCATGAGTAAATACTGTTCTGCCACGGTTATAAGTGTGATAATACCTAAATTTATAACGGTTATAAGCGTGAGAAATTACTATCTTTGTCACGGTTATAACCGTAAGCAAAAGTGCGACTGAATTTGCACACAGTACCTATTTTAACGGTTATAAGCGTAATAAATTAGTCTTGTCACGCTTATAACCGTGAAAAAATTGCCTTTCTGGTGTTGTGATCCTTCTTTCACCATGTCTCCTTAGAGCTTTCTAATCTAGGAACTTCTTTAAGCTCTCCCTTTAGTTGCTAAGATGTAGGCTGAACTCGCTGTCATTCCTTCAAATCTAATAGCCTAAACCTTCGCTCCATATCCTCCAACCTATCTCGAGTCTCCTCGGAATCCTCTGTGCTAGAAAATGTTCTGCCTCCTATACTAGCAAAGTCCTTTCATAGCTTAGAAAAGTTGGCTAATATAGGGGGGTTAAAGGGACTTCCACCCACCGGTGTTGTACTAGGAACTTACCCTTGCACCTCTGGTGCCATAGCTCTACGGAACCAGTGAGCCATACTATGCAAAGAAAATAAAAACATAGGCTTGAAAGAACCAAAAGAAGGTTGAACTGGACCTTTGAGGGGATTTTTATAAAAACTCTTTTATACATGAAAACTATTTCTAAGAGTTTCTTTTCTAAAAACACTTTTTAAAACAAGTTATTTTGAAAAATACTTTATTTTTAAAATAATTTTTTAGGAATCCTGTAACATTAGGCTCTGATACCAAATGTAACACCCCACACCCCTTAGTATACCCAGAAGAACACACTAAAAAGCATGTTGCGTTGTAGGTATAACTAAAACGAGCATAGACTAAAATTCACAAGAAAAAATATAAACAGCGGAAACAATTATAATAACAATAATTTATTTAGAACAATACCTTATAATTACTTTATAAATCAAATAAGTCGCCAAATGCCAAATACATCAAATGTCAAAATAACCTTATGTGTCTTACGAAATAAAATCCATAGTATCAATAATATCATAATACAATACATCCATCAAAAAATACTAGCTCAACAAAAAGAACTAAAAACTGAAAATGAAGAAAAGAAATACATGATAAAATCTCCTCCGAAGAAATCTATGAATGCCTGCAGGCTACCATCTTTGCCCCTGATTGCCTATGGGGGAAAAGAGGAAAATGGAGGAGTGGGTCAGATTAAAAGTCTGGTGAATGATAGTTATTACTAGAATCTTTAAGCAAAGTAAAAGTAATACACTTTATAACAGTTCTATTATATAAAAGGAAACAAAGGAAATAGAGAGAAGGAATAAGCTGGAAATAAATACGAACTAACTAGATCAACATAATTGATTAACTTTGATTGTTTGCACTTGTTTTTGATAGCTGCTTAGATTAGGCTGAATTCCTAATACTGCCCTTTGATCGTCTGCTACTCCAAAGAATCTACTGTGGACCGGATGCTAAAGCTCCCTACGTAGTAGACATTGGTGCCTACGAAAGGCACACACTACACGCTTAGAACTCATAACAATTACCGAGCACTCGAATAGAAGTCGCATGCGTAACCAACACCATGCTCATGTTACCTATTGTTCCACCTATTGGGTCTTCTTATTACCTCCAGCTCCAGCACACGCATGCCCCTCGTCTCACTTAGGATTATGTGAGACGCCTTTTCTCACTTCAGGGTTATGTGAGACACCATATCCATAGAAATAATAGTGGAAATGCTGTTCGTACTGGCCCGTCATCCAAACAATATCTAGTTGCGTCCCTTTTCCAAATTCCCATGATTTGGACTTATACTTATTGACCATTTACTACCGTTATTAACATAAGCATGCCCCTCATCACACTTCAGGATTATGTGAGACACCTCATCTCGCTTCAGGGTTATGTGAGATACCTTGTTTCACTTCAGGGTTATGTGAAACACCATGTCCATAAAAATAAGAGAATGTTATTTGGTACAGGTCCTACTATAATTCTTTGCTTATTAACTTAGATACTTTTGTTCTTACTATCTGTATTTATTAATTTATTATAAGTCTTAAAATAAGTCTCACTTTGTTATACTTCTTACTATAACCTATGTTATAATCATGCTTATTACTTTACCTAAGGTCTAAGTGTAGAAATAAGTCCTTTTATCTTATAATCTTTTTAGTTATAATTCTAAGTTATAACTAGGCCAATTATCTTTAATTAGTCCAATTCTAACATCAATATCATAATTAGACTCAATTTCAGTCTTTATTCCATATTTATTACAATCTTTACAATTTACATCTTATCTTTCGTTATTTCGGTCTTCTTATAATTTTAATCCATATTCGCGTTTAATCTATTCTAATCCATCCGTGAAGTAGAAGGAGAAATAAAAGAAAACTGAAAATAGAAGGAAATCCAAAGCGTAGGAAGAAGATGTAAATAACGCATAAATAACAATAAATAAACTAAAATACTGTAAATAAATTGTAAATAAATGGAAAAGCTATAATTAATAGAAATAAGCTAAAATTAACTGCAAAGAATAGCTAGAAAGAAATGGACTGAAAATAATTCTAAAAATAGTAAATAAACTACTAAAAAGGTTATTCCAAAAATCGTAGTAAAACTACAACTATTAGAAACCCTATTACTTTAAATTACTTAAAGAAATTTAAAATATCACTCACCTCTTGTCCTTTGCTCTTCCCTTTTGGTCTTCCCGGATCCATTTGAGGGTATTAAAAAGATTCTCTCTTTGGAAAATTATTCCTTTTAGGGTTCTTCCTGAAAAAGTGAACCCAAGCGGAGAAAATCAAGAATGAGAAAAAGTGTTAGGCCTAGGATCTTATTTATAGGGGTAGAAGTGCATCTCAGACCGTTGGATATGGAGATTGAATAGGATGCAACCGCATCATTGGCTGAATAGGAGCCATCAGATGGAAGCACGAAGGGACCAGATGAGCTGAAAGAATGAAAATGACATACAAAATTTGCCACGAATGTTACAGGAACAAAGGAAAATTTATTTCGTTCATTACCCAAGGCAGGTTGACCGGGTGATCGACCGTCCCCCTTCTTTGGTCGATCGGCCGGTCGACCTAGTGTGTGGTTAGATCGACTTCTTGGTCAACGTAGCCCAATATTATTTTTTTCGATTTCTTGTTCGTCTCGTATCTTGCCCATATTAGCTCCGGTTCCGACGTTCTATATATGGAAATTGATCAGAAAATTACCACGGACATAATGGTGCAACTACTATGGCTCAATTCTGATAATTTCACAAAGTTATGTTATCATTTCAATACTTAACGAATTAGTTATTATGGGTTGAATTTTGGGTTGTTACAATGGCAATTCCCACCTTACCATTTATCCGCATTATTATTTTTAATTATTCCATAATTAAATATCTGGAATAATGTGCTGCAGAAAGTAGGGGTGTGACCGGCTCCCCTTACTGCAAAAATTTCATTCTTGAAATTCTGATAATGCATAAACAATTAAGCATTTCAGTCATGCGTACATGTGACACAAGCATATAAATGAAACATTAGCAGCATAACAACTATCAAAAAGTTGATACAACCATATAGAATATACGTCAAAATAACTCAGAAAAAGACTCTCTCTAGTCCTATCCTCAGTTTCCCAAGCATAGTCTCATTCATCATCACTCCATTGGACCTTCAATAACTTGACTATCTTATTTCTAAGCTCCTTCATATTTTTATCCACTGTACAAATAAGTGGCTTAATGATAGTCATATTAGAATCTGCTACCAAATATTCCAAAACCGTTGGTTTAATGGTAGTCTAAGGGTCACGTACATATTTTCACAAATGAGATACATGAAAAACATTATGGATTTCTACTGAAGTATTCGGTAACTCGATATGATGTGTGATTTTTCTAATTCTCTCTATAGTAGGAAATGGACCAGCATATCTTAATGCCAACTTCCCAGACTTTCCAAATTGTATAAAACCCCTCATCGGTGATACATTCATGAAAACATGATCTTCAATGAGAATTCCAAGTCCTTACACCTTTTGTTTATGTAACTTTTCTGCCTTGATCGAGGTTCCTTAATCCTTGCTCGGATTAACTCTTTCTTTTCAATCGCTTCTTTTACCAAATCTAGACCAAGCGTTAGTCTATCACCTTTCTCCAACCAATATGCTGGTGATTTGCTTGGCCTTTCATAAAGTGCTTCAAAAAGTTCCATTCCTGTATTAGTCAGATATGTACTACTATATGAAAACTCTACTAAGTTCAAATGGCATTCAGATGACCCTTCGAACTCAAGTACACAAGCCCTCAATACATCTTCTAGTACCTTGTTAACCCTTTCCATTTCCCATCGGTTTGCACTGGTACTTATCTTCAGCTTGGTGCTCAATATATCTTGCAAGCTCTTCCAAAATTAGCTAGTAAACAAAGGATCTCTATCACTAATGATATTGCACAGTGTAATGACCCGTCTTTCATTCCACGAAAAGACGCATCATTATATAAGAAAGAAGGGGATAGAAGAAGAAAAGATAGGAAAGAAGAAACTCAACAACATCAGAATGTCACAGCGGTATGAATAAAATATATTACATCACATAAGATAGTACATAGTATCATATACATCGGAGTTACACAACTTATACACTACAAATTAGGCAGCTATAAACACCTGTCTATCATACAACTCAAGACATCACAGAGATACAACATAGAGGAACCACTATATATCTATATACGCTGAAGCCTCCTGCTCCATATCTCCTCTAGCAACTCATCAAAGCTAACCTGAATCCCTTGGCTACTCGTAAAAATTTGAGTACCCAAGAGTTTAGTAAAACATAAAATAAACTCCGGGTCAGATATGGGTCTGGTGTGAGTAAACGGGTTAAAGTTGCTTAACTTTTAGAAAATCCTTTGAAAAGAATGGTATCTCGTAAGACTTCCCGTACATAAACATGGAAAGTTTTTACCTTAGGATAACTAAAACATTTGATAGGAAATCCAGTAGTATTATAATAGTCTCTAGGGATTTCAAGTAAATAATCACATAGCTGAAATTGTTACATGACTAAATTCCAGCATACTAGCCACAAAGTGGGCTATACAATCAAAACCGTAAAAGGACATGTAGAAAGAATGAATTCCATACAATGGTAGGGCTACTGGGGTACCGTCCGTCACAGTACATAGTCTAGATCAACGTATCAAGGATCCATCCTAAATCCCCTACAACATAAGGCCGGAACCATCCCTTACCGTACAGTCTCGAATAAGACAACCCCGTAATTGGCGCGACCAACCAGACACTAAGCCGAATAAAAAAGGACCACTAGACAGGGGTAAATCTCATCCTACTTGGGGTTTACCCACTTAACCTTGCTGCACCTCCCCTGTTTTAGCCATTCCCAATTGATGAGGCTTGAGGTTGCGATTACCTTTGTAGAACACATCTATCTTAGAATGCTCATCGTCCTCCTGATGATGCTATGAAAGCATTCAATCCATACAAGTCCATTCCGGGTTCGAACGAAACCGAAGGCACTATCTCTTTACACTCATTTAGGAATCACCCTCAGAGTTAACGACCGTAGCCCTTGCACTCTAAATCTTCATCTCGAATCTGAAAGTACCATCTCCGTTAAACTCGTATTGGAATCACCCTTAGAGATTTAATGACAAATAGTATTTACACCTCGAGTCTTTACTTCATTTGAGATTTCACGACCTAATGTTTAATTTGGATTGATGTGGTTTTCGGATATTCAATTTGAAAACCCGATCCTGGTCTGCCCGAATCCGAAACGCCGTTTTAAAGTCAAAGTGGTTTAAGGGTTTTAAACATTTTAACTTATATTCAGAATAACATATACAGATAGATGATTCACATTATCACAGATAGATAATCCATATCAACCAAACATCTCACAAAGTAGCACATATCACATATCAGAGATATCACATTCAAATCATCAATATCATTCAATCATCTATAAGAAGGATTGATTCACTCTTAATCAATTTAATTAATATCCAATTAAATTAATTACTAACTTTTAATCACTTGGATTACCTTAATCCTACTTACTTAACAATAATTAATTACAAATTAATTAATTAATTAATCATCTCTTAATTATCTATCTTAATTATGTATTCTTGATTAATTATTCTTTAATCACATTAAGTAATTATCCCCTAATTATTCATTTTAGTTAATCATTCTTGATTAGTTACTCTTAATCACATTAAGTAATTAACTTTTAATTAAGAAAATTAATTATCCTTTAATCATTCCATTAATTAATCTTTAATTAATCTTATTAATTACATCAATGATCCTCTTAATTAATTAATTACTCTTTAATTAATTATATTTAATAAGTAATCATTAATTAATCACATTCATTAATTAATCTTAATTAATCACATTAATTAATTAATCTTAATTAATCACATTAATTAACTTAAATCAATCACATTAATTACTTAACTAAATTAATTACACTAAGTAATTAATACTTAGTAACTTCCATTAAGTAATTATCCTCTAATTACTTCATTAAGTAATTTCTCTTTAATTAATTACATTCAGTAATTATCCCTTAATTACTTCTCTAAGTAATTATACTTAATTAATTCATAATTAGGTGATTATCATAAATTAACCAAACTAATTAATTTTCTTTAGTTAATTATTTTAACTAATTATTTAAAATTAATTAAATAATTACTTAACTCCTTATATTTAAAAGACCTTAATTAATTAAGAAAAATCATTTATCTTAATTAAACTCTTACTTATCAATAAATTATTTACATTAACTAATTATTATTTAGCCATTAACAATAATTGATTAACCTTTATTATCATCACCTATTAATTATCTTCAATTAATCAAAATCTTAATTATTTAAAGATAAACTCTTTATTATTATTGATTACTTAATTATATCATCAAACCTTATTTAAAATAAAACATCTAGAAATCAATTATAATTAAAAACAATTTAAACATCTAATTTAACCTTTAAATATTTTAAATCTTTCAAAGTTATTTAATAAATTTTAATACATAGTTACTTTGAAAACTTAATTATCATATCTTTTAAAACTTGTCTACTTTAATATATATTTAAAACTTATTAAACATTTCTCTTTGAAACTAAAATAATATCCATAACTTTAAAACTTGACTTACTTTGCTTTTAAATTTTAAACGTGATTTCTTTTTACAAAATTTTGCTTTATATTAAACCAGAATATCACCTCAGGCCAAACCCGAGTCAAAACACTAAAAAACCCGAGCCAGCTTCGAGTCACCTGCTAAACTCATCTACTTCGAGTCGCACCTCGATTCGCTCGAGCACAACACCAAGACAAAAAGAATCTTCCCAAAACTTTACATTGCTAGGTAACACACGAGTGCACCGTGCACATGCACGGCGATCCTACACATCTTCGACCAATATGACGGTCTTCAACAAGTCTACATTGATTTCGCCGACCTCCCCGACGTCCCAGTTCATCGATTCCATTAACAAATTGAAAAACGAGCACAAAAACCAAACTGGAACCCAATACTTCGATCGGAAACCGCCATCGCCATCGCCTCCGACCTCAGAATCACCTGCCGACTTCACCGTAGCCTCCTCACTCCTTCCAGCTCCGATTCTCCCTACCGCGAACCACTCCGGTGCATCACCGTTGCCATCGACCCAGATAAACAATCGCGACCAAAATCGACTACCAAACCCTAAACCAACTCTTCCCGACCACCGTGGCCATTAGTAAAATATAAAACTATTTTTCCTACTATCGGCAACCCTCCAGCTAACTTCGACCATGATCTCGACTCCATTTACCATGCCAATCAATGGCAATCAACCAAAATGCCCAAAACATTTTACTCGAAAATTCCAATCGATTATCAAACTAAAAATCATGATACTTATATTAAAAATCATGATTTTCTACCACGAATACATTCATGCAATCCAAACCTAAAATTGAATTCATTGAATTTGACACACACACACACACACACACACACACACACACACACACACACACATATATTACTGTTATTTTCATTTTTTTAAAATTATTTACTAAATTTAAATTCCTAAAATCATTTTTATAATTAACATTATACTGCTATAAATAACTTTTATTCAAATATCAATGGTTAATATGGAACCGATTGGGAGATTTGAATTTTAGAAAGAAAAATAGGAACCTATGAATCGACAGAGACTAGGATTTTATATTTATATATATATACACATGCTCACAATACATACATACATACATACATACATACATACATACATACATACATACATACATACATATATATGTATATATATATATATATATCAATTCAAATATATACAGGCCGAAAAACTTCCATGTAAACCAATATTATCTCACAATTTATCACATGCATTAGAATTAATCCCAAATTAGTCTGTTTTTAGAAAAGGTTTACTCACAGGAAAATTAAAAACAGAGAACTGTTTTCTTCCCAGGTTTTGATCTGGACTTGATAAATCTAGGACTAGATTGCCTGAATTTGATTTGTTGAATTGATTTCTGAATTGCTCAAGTTTGAAGTTGAAGTTGAATTAGATGTTGAAGCTCAGTTGAAAATTGAAACAGGCTGAAGTAGAAGTTATTGATTTTTTTCTTTGAATTTTTATTTTAGTTTTAAATTTAGAAGATGAAGAAGAAAGAAGGATGAGAAAATTTGTGCTGAAAGAAATGAACAGGTTATAATACATTTAAATTTTAAAAAGAAATTAGGCTATTTGTATTTTGCATGAAACTATTTTCTCACAAGTGTCCATACAAGCTGTAATTACTTTACAAATGTTAAATGTTTTATCATTGTTTCACAAGTGTTTAAAACCATTATTAAATAAATTTCTCATGTTTTAATATTAATATATTATGTATTAAGGTTTTAAACCATGAATATATACAACTATTTTTATACATGTATGTTTTAAAAATCTTATATATTTACAAACTATCCTTTTAAGTGTACATACATATATATATATAAATTATACTTAGTTCATGAGATATTTAAAAGAAAGGATATTATAAACCATATATATTTTTATAAATTATTTTAGTTTAAATATATTTTTTAAAAGAAATCATAACCAAACTTTTATCAAATCCTATTTTAAACTTAAGCAAAAATTTAAATAAATAAGAATTTATCTTTCTTGTTATGAAATATAAAGTTTAAATTTTAAAATAGCCTTTGAAAAGTATTATATTAAATTTAATCCTAATTTCCAAATTACAATATATACTAAACTTGAAAACATGTTTTTATTAATTAAATTCGAATCAAAACCTTTCTATTTATAATATATATACAAAATATATATACTATAATTATAATACATTTTAATATTAACTTTGAAAATTATCATATTGAATAACTTCAAATCACAATATATACATTCATATATATTAAAATTTGGAATCATATCTTTTATCAAAAACAAAGACTTCTTATTTATAACATATATACATATATACATTATAAATAGAAATATTTTTATTTAGCTTTGAAAGAATAAATTTACCAATTAAATATTTATAAAAGAATATTATTAAACTAATTTATTAGCTTTGTGAGAATAAATTTGCCAGTTTATAAAATAAAATTATCAAGTCAATTTAATTATTAATAAAGATTATTAAATTGATATTGCCTAAAATTCCAGGTCATCACATTCCTCCCCCTTAAAAGAATTTCCTCCTCGAAATTTAAAAGCAAAGAAAATTTAATAATCCAACAAAAGTTTAATTTCAAACAGCAATTATACATATCAATTATACACTAACAACCATAACAACCAATTTATTTAAACAAGCAAACCTAATTACCCTGAAACAAATCTGGATAGACCTTCCTAATACTATCCAGAGTTTCCCCAGGTATAAATCACTAGGATACTCGCTCTACAGAATCTAAACTAACTACACCATTCTAATCCTTAGCTCTTTCTCACTTCGATCTACAATCTGAACAAGATATCAGCTCAACTACCAGATCCTTCTGATCTGCTGATTCCACAACCAGTGATGGATCCTACACGTACTCTCTCAGAGATACATTAAATACATTGAATTCCAGCTACTCGAACTGGCAATTCAATCATAAAGAACTTATCCTATCAAGAACATAGAAAGTTCCAGTATATCTCGGATCTAACTTCCCAAACTTACCAAACCTTATTGCTCCTTTGATCGGAGAAACCTCAATAAGATCATATTTCCATTTTCAAATTTCATATACATCCATCTTATCCACAAAACTCTTCTAACGCTCCCGGGCTGCCTACCATCATCCCGATCAACTCAACCTTGTTGATGCTTCTAGAATCAAACTGAACCAAACCAATCTCTGGATCCTACTCAACAAAATGGTCTTCCCAAAATCCATCGACATATAGAACACAAGCCCTACTTCACAAGCATCAGTAGATTTTGAACTTACTTTTCCTATCTGGATATAGCCAAACAGGTACACTTACCAACCTCGCCTTCAGATTCTGAAAAACTTCTTCACACTCAGAGGGTCAAGTGAGAAGAATCTTAGATCAGTCACAAATGAATTTCCAGTGGAAACCCCTTTTTAATCCAAGAGAACTGCAGACTTCAGGTTGCTTCCACACCTAGGATAGCTGCTACTTACTTCCGCTGTGCAACTCTGATCTGGAATAAATGAGAATGTTGATGATGAACACGAGTACAAACTAATCCAACATATTCTGGAGACATGGTTCATCAGATCCACTAAATCTTAGTGACCTATCTGACTCGGTCACACAACCTTACAGCAGAATCCAAAATGGAAAACGAGGTCTGAACAACCTTCTCCAAGAAACCCTGAGCTGTTTCACCAATCCCTCTCTCTAGGAACCATTCTTCTACTAGGTTGAACCATGGGTATTCCTCCTGCAACCAAGTCGATACAGAACTCAAACTCTAGATGCAAACAAACTTCTAACTACCTCGTGGATATCCATAAAACCTCTGACTACTTTGATAGCTTCTACCTCCTCATGGGAAGCCTCAATCTCAAGCAAAAGATTACCCAAGATGAACTCCCAAACTAATCGCAAGTCACTTTTGTGATCCTACCAAGTTCAGATTCCAAAGAAACTGTTCTCTCTTCACCAATTAGAACAACCTTAAGCTTTTCGTACTAGAAGAATAAACTGATGGTTCATCTTTAAAACAAACACCCTGCTCAGCTGAGCTACTGAAAAAAATGGACAAGCCTTCACCATCTGCCCGAACTGCTGATAGTAGAATCACAAAGACTTCTGAACCACCGAAGAACGGTCCACACTGCAGCTTCCGAACTCTACCTCGATGATACTGCTTAGCCAAACGATCTTCCTACAGGCACCCAAAACACCTCCAAGCTGTACTACTACCACAACTTACCAAAGACTTCTTTATCCATAGGCTCTTCGAACCCCAAAGCCATATCAGCTAACTCTACAAAAGAGCCATTTGAGATAGGCCACAACTTTCAAGAAACTCGACCTCAATCCAAACACCAACAATTTACTCTTCTTAAGGGGGGTGTCCATGAGACCATGTACGAAACGAAGCAACTCATCGACCGTAGTCTCATACTCCAATATAGATAAAACTCCATAGCTTGAAATCAAGAAAACTCCTTACACAACCGAGTCTTCCCTATGGTATGTAAAGACTGTTCTAAGAGAAAAACATCTTCGGAAACATCCATGGATACTGCGTCTCACCACGCAGCTGCTCCTTCCTGAAGTTGCCAAGATGCCACCACTTGCTTCTGCTCATCCTACAGATCCGAACTCTAGGATAATCCGCTCATACGAGCGCAACCAAACTCACACTTCAATGAGGGACTCTGAACCTTGAAAAGACTTTCTCTGAGATTGATGAAATCCTCACACCAAGATGCAAAACTCACTCGAGGCGGTACTAGGTCTACAGGCTTGATAGATGCTCTTCCAACCTCATCATATGGGCCTCTTCCACTAGTGGTAGTTGTGTTACACACACATTACTGCCCCATCTACCTCTAGAACTTATGTTGGATAACCCGGACAGGTAACCCAACATATTAGGGGTGTGTGTGTGTGTGTGTATGTGTATAAAGTACAAGTACGCTCTCTCAAGATAGAAATCACTCCAAATCCTAGGTATTCACTCAACCTAGAGCTCTGATACCAATTGTAACGACCCGTCTTTCATCCCATAGAAAGATGCATCATTATATAAGAAAGAAGGGGATAGAAGAAGAAGATAGGAAAGAAGAAACTCAACAATATCAAAATCTCACAGCGGAATGAATAAATATATTACATCACATAAGATGTTACATAGTATCATATACATCAGAGTCACACAACTTATACATTACAAATTAGACAGTTATAAACACCTTTCTATCATACAACTCAAGACATCACAGAGATACAACACAGAGGAACCACTATATATCTATCTACGTTGAAGCCTCCTGCTCCATATCTCCTCTAGAAACTCGTCAAAGCTAACCTGAATCCCTTGGCTACTCGTAAAAATTTGAGTATCCAGGAGTTTAATAAAACAGAAAATAAACTCCGGGTCAGACATGGGTTTGGTGTGAGTAAACGAGTTCAAGTTGCTTAACTTTTAGAAAATCCTTTGAAAAGAATGGTATCTCGTAAGACATCCCACACATAAACATGGAAAAGTTTTTACCTTGCGATAATCAAAATATTTGATAGGAATGAAAGAGTGGGCTATGCGGTAGGATCGTGTAATATGGAATAATGAAATAGTCTAGGTAAATAAAGTAGGTAAATGCAAGGAGACACCAAGACTTTTATACTGGTTCGGACCTCTCGTCCTACGTCCAGTCCCTAATCTTCTCTTAGGAATTTCACTAACTAACACCCTCACTTCACCCGGAGGAATAGGTTTACAACTTACCCGAACAACCGAACGGGATTTCTTGCCTTAACTACCAAAGAGGACTTCAAATCAATTACTAAAATACAATATTCGACTTGTTGTGTTCTTGTTAACACTAATGAGTCTAATGTAGTACAATATTCCTATAATCTTATCCTCGAGAATATGCAATGTGCTTGTGAAGATTTAGGAAATGTGAATTGCTATGAATCAAAAGAATGTTATAAACAAAAATAATGATTCAAGCAATAGATTGGTGATTGCTTTGAGAATATCTAGAGAATATGAACAAGAGAATAGTAAGATTAAAGCAAGAGAATTCGGTAAATTAAATGTTGTTAGAATCATGTATTTATACTTGTAGAAGAGATGCATATGTTGTCAAAGGTTGCAAACAAGAGATGCTTCCATTTCCATTGATGAAAGGTTGCAACTCTTGGGAAGAAGAAGGTGTCTTTTCAGAGAAAATTCGCAGGTTTAAATTCAGTCGACTGAGCAGGAGATTCAGTCGACTGAAAATATGAAGAAAAATTTTCAGGAACAATTTCAGTCGACTGCACAGGTAATTCAGTCAACTGAAACTGTGCAATTTTGTATATGTGTACAGTTTCAGTCGACTGGCCATGTCTGTTCAGTCGACTGAAGTATAAAAGTATGCACAGTGAACATGTGAATGAAGTTTTTATGAATTGTGTTCTAATGTTCGTGCAAATCTCTTGAGGATAGATTTTAACAAATAATCTAGACTAAGACACATAGAAAAATCATACTAATGTTTATACTTTGGTCTTCATCTATCTTCTTCTAGCTTTTGCATTCTCTTCCTATTTGTTGAAGCTCATTGTCATTGATCAAAACCTTCGTGTATCAACATTCTCCCCCTTTTTGATTGATGACAATACTATTCTAAAGATGTATATACTTACTTTCTCCCCCTGAATGTATGAACTATGTTTTCTACAAAACAAAGTTAGTACCATAGATTTTCTCCCCCTTTGTCATCGACAAAAAGGAAGAACTAACAGTAGTAATAATATATGAAAACAATTACTAAATCATAGAGAATATAAGCATGAACTAAGAGAAATAAAAATGTTATGACAGACAAGCATAAAATAGCTATTTATACAAGCCATTAGAAAGTTTAAAAATCAACATCAAAACAACAAAATCACTCATCCTTATCCCAGTCATATGAACCTTCCCTTCCAGTTGGTTCACGTATGACGGGTCCTCCTATTGATGGTCTAGGTGCTCTTCCTCGTTGGCCACAACTAGCTCCGCTTGCGCTGCTACTTGTATGCTCTTCGGATGTCGTCCATGTAAACGTGGGTGCGGGACGTTTGCTGCGAGATGTTGAAGCAGTAGTGGTGCTTGAGCACGAGATTGCTTCCCAAAGCTTGTTGAAGAATCCTTTGATTTTATCAAGCTTATGATCTACCTTTTTAAGACGAGTGTCAAGAATTTGTTGATTTCTTGACAATATCCCCAAGGATTGGTTGGTAGTGAAGCTTGGGTCAACAAGATGAAATTCATCATCTTGCTCGAGATGTTCTTCGTGGCGAGGTTGAGGAGGTTGTTGTTGTTTCAGTTAATTTTGGAAATTAAACAATTTATTTAAAGAAATAGTTACAAAAATATTGATGTAACATCATACAAAATTTTAACTATTTCTTTGGAGATGGACTTGGAGAATTCTTTCCTTCATTCTTCATGTAATTTATATCCCATGAATTCGGACTATATTGAGGAGTCTTAGGAGACGCCCAAGGATTCATAGGATCGACTGGTGTACGATAAGATGAAGATGGATCAAGTGAGCTAACAGGGCGAGGCAGGGGTTCAGCCACTTCGTTCTTCTTTGATCCACAGAAGCGTAAACCGATTTGTTCTAGAAAACTCAAACGTCTTGCCGTAACTTTTTGCTCGAAGTATAGCTCTCGTTGAAGATCTATCTGTTGTTGTTGAAAGTGATGAATTTCATCAATCTTTCTTTTTGTGTCAGGTGAAATAAATAGTCCGCGTTTCGCCTTTTTAGATTATGGTGTGAAACCAGTACGATAATTTTCCCATTTGTAAACCGGCTCATGTGCTGGTGTTGGTGTGGGAAGTTTTGGCGATGTTGGAGTGTTATCAACTGACGAGGTGATATTGATTGGAGAGAAGGAGTTGTTTGATGACATTTTGTATTGAAATTTGATTAAGCTTTTAATTGTAAGATCAAGATGTGAAAAAAAATAAAATTTTTTTGAGTTTATTTATAGTCGAGCTTTACTAAATAACTAATGGTTATAATTTATTTTAAAATTTGTAACCACATAATGATTTAGTGTTAGGAGAATGTTGATAGAAAAGTATGGTTCATATTAATAATTCAGTTTTAAAACGTGTGGTTTAAAAATTACATAATGTAGCATATAACATTTCTGAAAAATATTGGATATTTTCATTCAGTCGACTGAACAGATTTTTTTAGTCGACTGAAATGATTGAATATTTTAAAACTAAATTTGATTGATATCTTTAAAGGATATTATACCTAATTCTCGTCGAAGTTTTATAAAGGAGTTTTCTAATAGAGGTTTAGTAAATATATCGGCAATTTGATTTTCGGTAGAAATATGTTCTAAATTAATTATTCCTTTTTCGATATTGTCTCGTAAAAAATGGTGGCGAATATCTATATGTTTTGTACGAGAGTGATTAACTGGATTTTTAGATAAGTTTATGATACTTGTATTATCACAATATATTGTAGAATTTGTTAAATTTATATTAAAATCTTTAAGTGTTTGTTGCATATATATAACTTGTGTGCAAGCTAAAGCAGTTGATATATACTCTGCTTCGCATGTGGAAAGTGAGACACAATTTTGTTTCTTACTAAACCAAGGCACAAGTGATTTTCCAATGAAATGGCAAGTACCACTTGTACTTTTTCTATCCGTTCGGGATCCACCAAAATCAGCATCACTGAATGACACTAACTCAAACGAACATTCTTTTGGATAGAAAAGACCGAAATCTTTAGTTTGGTTAAGATATCGCATTATTCGTTTTACTGCTCTTAAGTGTGAATCTTTAGGATCAGATTGAAAACGTGCACACATACAAACACTCATCATTATGTCAGGTCTACTAGCGGTTAAGTAGAGCAAAGAACCTATCATACTTCTAAACAATTTTTGATCAACACTTTTGCCATTTTCATCTCGCTCGAGATGTGTAGTGGTACTCATTGGAGTAGGTTTAGCAGAAGTGTTTTCCATGCCGAATCGTTTTATTAAATTATCACAATATTTTTCTTGGTTTATAAAAATTCCATTTGTTAATTGTTTGATTTGAAGTCCGAGAAAATAAGATAGTTCTCCCATATGAGACATTTCGAACTCATTAGTCATTATTTTTGAAAATTCTTTACACAAATTTTCATTTTTTGAACCAAAAATAATATCATCTACATAAATTTGAATTATTAAAATATCTTTGGCAGTATTTTTTAATAAAAAGTGTTTGATCTACTTTTCCAATTTTAAATCCTGAGTTTAATAAATAACTTTTAAGTCTTTCATACCAAGCACGAGGAGCTTGTTTAAGACCATATAATGCTTTTTTTAATTTAAATACATGATCCGGATATTTTTCATGTATAAATAACGGAGGTTGTTCTACATATACATTTTCTTTAATAAAACCATTTAAAAATGCACTTTTAACATCCATTTGATAAAGTTTAAAATTGTGAAAACAAGCAAAGGCTAATAGTATACGTATTGCTTCCGATCTTGCAACGGGAGCAAATGTTTCTTCAAAATCAATACCTTCTTCTTGATTATACCCTTGTGCTACTAGTCTTGCTTTATTCCTTGTTATATTACCTTGTTCATCTACTTTATTTTTGTAAATCCATTTTGTTCCAATTACTGAATGATTATTCGGACGGGGAACTAATTGCCAAACATTTTTACGTTCAAATTGATTTAATTCTTCTTGCATTGCAATAATCCAATAATCATCTGTTGATGCTTCTTTTGGATTTTTAGGTTCTATAGATGAAATGAAAGCCACATGACCCATTTGATTTAGTTGATTTCTTGTTTTAACTTGAGAATTTATTTCTCCTATTATATTTTGAGTTGGATGATCTTGTAATATTCTAGGAGGAGATCTTAGTTCATTATTATTTTCAAGGTTTATTTCTTCTATATTTATTAATTCTTCATCATCTTTTATATTTAAATTTTATTAAAGTTTTCATCAAAAGATATATGTAAAGTTTCTTCAATTAAGTTTGTTCGTTTATTAAATACTCGATATGCTTTACTTTGTTCAGAATATCCTACGAAAATTCCTTCATCGGCTTTTGAATCGAATTTTCCTAGTTGATCTTTTGTATTTATAATAAAACATTTTGATCCAAATATTTTAAAATAAGATATATTTGGTTTTTTATTATTGAATGGTTCATAAGAAGTATTTTTAGTTAAAGGTCTAATTGAAATTCTATTTAATACATAACATGCAGTAGCAACTGCTTCTGCCTAAAAATGTTTTGGTAGAGAACTCCCATTTAACAATGTTCTTACGCATTCTTGTAATGTTCTATTCTTTCTTTCTACAACTCCATTTGTTGAGGAGTTCTAGGAAAAGAGAAATTATGATTAATTCCTTTCTTTTACAAAATGTTTCAAAATCTTCATTTTCGAATTCGCCTCCATGATCACTTCGAATATTTTTAATTTTCAAGTTTTTAATGTTTTGGATTCTTTTGACAAATGTTTTAAAATGCTCAAAAGTGTCACTTTTATTTTTCATAAAAATAGTCCATGTATATCTTGAAAAATCATCAACAATTACAAATACGTATCGACTATGATTAATGGATTGAACTTTTGTTGGTCCGAATAAATCCATATGTAGTAATTCTAATGGTTGTAAAGTTGAAATATTTTTCCTAGATTTAAAAGATGATTTCGTTAATTTCCCTTTTTGACAATCATCGCAAAAATTATTTATTTTAAAATTTATTTTGGGTAATCCTCTTACTAATTCGTTTTTAGAAAGTTTTCTAATAGTTTTAAAATTTATGTGACAAAATCTTTTGTGCCATAACCAAGGATCATTATCTTTGGCAAGTAAACACATACTTGAATTATGATTAATATTCATATTTAGAACATAAATATTTCTATCTCTTTTTCCTTCAAATATAAGATTTTGGTCTTGATCAAAAATACTACATTTATTATTCGAGAAAGTTATTTTAAAACCTTTGTCACATAATTGACTTATGCTAAGTAGATTATGTTTTAAATTTTAAACTAATGAAACATTTGTTATAAAAGGTAAATTTGATGTACCGTAATTGTTCACATCTCCTTTGCCAATGATATAGCCTTTTGAATTGTCTCTGAAGGTAACTGAGCCCCATCAAAGTATGTGATGTTTGTAAGCATATCTTTGTCTCCGGTCATGTGTTTTGAACAACCACTGTCTAATATCCATTTCTTCTTTTTAAGTGGGACCTGAAAATAAATATGAAATTATTGGTACCCACTTTTTAATAGGGTCCTAAGAAGTTAGAGTTTTAGGAAACCAAACCCAGTTTGGTTTAGTGTCCTTTCTATAAATATAGTTTTTATTATGATGAACATTATCCATAAATGTTTTAATATTTTTTTTTTCTTATTAATACATTGTTAGTTTTTGGTACCCAAATTGTAACTACCTTGTTTTGTACTTTTGTTTTAATAGGTTTCTTAATTAATTTTTGTTGTTTTGAATCCATATTCCTTTTAAAATTTGTATTTTTCTTTTTAGGAATTTTTGACTCCTTATTATATCCTAATCCATGTTTATTTGAAGAGGACTGAGAATTTTCTAAAATCTTAGATAAATTTTCTCTTCCTTTGTTAAAGTTAGAAACATTTTTAGTGATGTTCTCTAATCTAGTTTGAAGACTATTATTTTCTAACTCAACTTGTCTAATTTTAGTTTTTAAATCATGATTTTCAGAAATAATTATATCATTCTTTAAGTTTTGAGTTTCAATTTCTTGACTTAAAAGTGATAATTGAGTTTCCGAATTTGAATAAGGTTCTTGAACTTTTTCAAGTTCTTCTTCAAGAATTTTCTTTTCATCATTTAACATATCTCTCTCAAACTCAGCTTTGTTTTGATTTTCACGAATTTCCTTAATTTTCTTTTTAAGAATTTTTATTGTGCTTAAAAGTTCAGTGTTTACTTCAATTAATTCGTCGAAAGTTAAATTATTTACCTCAGATTCTTGAGCCATGAAGCATACATTTTCCTGTTCATTGTCGCTATCACTATCACTTTCGGATGATGATGAATCTGAATCGTCCCATGTTACAGAAAATGCCTTCTTTTTGAATTTATCCTTCTTGTTTTTGTTGTTGAAGTTTTTCTGATTTTCCTTCATTTGTTCTTGAAAATCTTTTTGCATATGTCTTTTCTTATGACAATTGAAGCATTCTATATTTGAGGATGATGATTTGTTCAAGAAATTCTTTTTGAATCCGTTTTTGTTTCCTTTTCTATACTTTAGGAATTTCTTGAAATTTTTGGCTATAAATGCTAGATCCTCATCTTCAGACTCTGATTCTTCCTTTTCCGCAGGAAAAGCAATATTCTTTCTTTCTTGAGCTTGATCCTTTTTAGCTTGCATATTTACTTCATACGACATAAGATTTCCAATCAATTCTTCTGGTTTCATTGTAGATAAATCATTTGCTTCCTCGATTGCTAGTACTTTTCTCTCCCATTCATCAGTGAGTGAATTTAGAACTTTAGACACAATGTCAAAGTCCGTATATCTTTCTCCTGGTCCGATTAGAGCATGATGAATGTCTTGAAATCTTGAGTACATGTCATTGATGGATTCATTTTGTCGCATTCTAAAGTTTTGGAATTGATTCTTCAACATGGATATCTTTGTTTGTTTAACCTTGTTTGTGCCTTCATGTATGACTTTAAGTGTTTCCCATATCTGATATGCAGTAGTACATATGCTAACACGGTTGAATTCATTTCGATCCAGGGTGCAAAAAAGTATATTCATAGCTTTAGCATTTGCACTTGCTTCATTCTTCTGAGTTTGTGTCCATGTAGGATAATCGGTCGTGGGTGCAACAAACTCTGCTTGAGTAGCATTCCAGGCTTCGAAACTTGTTGCTTGCATATAAATCCTCATCCTTGTAGCCCAATAGTTATAGTTTAGTCCATTGAATAGAGGAGGTCTTTGGGTAGATTGTCCTTCCGCAAATGTAGAACTATAGGCAGATGTTGTGCTTGTACTTGCGTTATTTTTCATATTATCAATATGTCCAATAACGGTGTTATGGTTATAGGACGGCCTCGCTCTGATACCAATTGAAAGAGTGGGCTATGCGGTAGGATCGTGTAATATGGAATAATGAAATAGTCTAGGTAAATAAAGTAGGTAAATGCAAGGAGACACCAAGACTTTTATACTGGTTCGGACCTCTCGTCCTACGTCCAGTCCCTAAGCTTCTCTTAGGAATTTCACTAACTAACACCCTCACTTCACCCGGAGGAATAGGTTTACAACTTACCCGAACAACCGAACGGGATTTCTTGCCTCAACTACCGAAGATGACTTCAACTCAATTACTAAAATACAATATTCGACTTGTTGTGTTCTTGTCAACACTAATGAGTCTAATGTAGTACAATATTCCTATAATCTTATCCTCGAGAATATGCAATGTGTTTGTGAAGATTTAGGAAATGTGAATTGCTATGAATCAAAAGAATGTTATAAACAAAAATAATGATTCAAGCAATAGATTGGTGATTGCTTTGAGAATATCTAGAGAATATGAACAAGAGAATAGTAAGATTAAAGCAAGAGAATTCGGTAAATTAAATGTTGTTAGAATCATGTATTTATACTTGTAGAAGAGATGCATATGTTGTCAAAGGTTGCAAACAGGAGATGCTTCCATTTCCATTGATGAAAGGTTGCAACTCTTGGGAAGAAGAAGGTGTCTTTTCAGAGAAAATTCGCAGGTTTAAATTCAGTCGACTGAGCAGGAGATTCAGTCGACTGAAAATATGAAGAAAAATTTTCAGGAACAATTTCAGTCGACTGCACAGGTAATTCAGTCGACTGAAACTGTGCAATTTTGTATATGTGTACAGTTTCAGTCGACTGGCCATGTCTGTTCAGTCGACTGAAGTATAAAAGTATGCACAGTGAACATGTGAATGAAGTTTTTATGAATTGTGTTCTAATGTTCGTGCAAATCTCTTGAGGATAGATTTTAACAAATAATCTAGACTAAGACACATAGAAAAATCATACTAATGTTTATACTTTGGTCTTCATCCATCTTCTTCTAGCTTTTGCATTCTCTTCCTATTTGTTGAAGCTCATTGTCATTGATCAAAACCTTCGTGTATCAACAAGGAAATCCAGTGATATTATAATAGTGTCTAGCGTTTTCAAGTAAATAATCACATAGTTGAAATTGTTACATGATTAAATTCCAACATACTGGCCACAAAGTGGGTTATACAATCAAACCGTAAAAGGGCACATAGGAAGAATGGATTCCATACAATGGCAGGGCTACCGGGGTACCTCCCATCACAGTACGTGGTCTAGATCAACGTACCGAGGATCCATCCTAAATCCCCTACAACACAAGGCCGGAACCATCCCTTACTGGACAGTCTCGAGCAAGACAACGCCGTAGTTGGTGTGACCAACCACACACTAAGCCGAATGAAAAGGGACCTCTAGACAGGGGTAAATCTCGTTCTACTTGGGTGCTGCCCACTTAACCTTGCTGCACCTCCCTTGTTTTAGCCATTCCCGGTTGATGAAGCTTGAGGCTACGATTACCTTTATAGAACACATCTATCTTAGAATGCTCATCGTCCTCCTGACGATGTTCCGAAAGCATTCAATCCATGCAAGTTCGTTCCGGGTTCGAACGAAACCGAAGGCACTATCTCGTTACATTCATTTTAGAATCACCCTCAGAGTTAACGAACATAGCCCTTGCACTCTGAATCTTCATCTTGAATCTAAAAGTACCATCTCCGTTAAACTCGTAATGGAATCACCCTCAGAGATTTAACGACAAATAGTCCTTACACCTCGAGTCTTTACTTCACTTGAGATTTCACGACCTAATGTTTAATTTGGATCGATGTGGTTTTCAGATATCCAATTCGAAAACCCGAACCCGGTCTCACCGAATCCAAAACGCCGTTTTAAAGTCCAAGTGATTTAAAGGTTTTAAACATTTTAACTTATATTCAGAATAACATATACAGATAGATGATTCACATTATCACAGATAGATAATTCATATCAACCAAACATCTCACAAAGTAGTACATATCACATATCAGAGATATCACATTCAAATCATCCAATATCATTCAATCATCCATAAGCAGAATTGATTCACTCTTAATCAATTTAATTAATCTCTAATTTAATTAATTACTAACTTTTAATCACTTGGATTACCTTAATCTTGCTTACTTAACATTAACTAATTACAAATTAATTAACCAATCATCTCTTAATTATCTATCTTAATTAGTCATTCTTGATTAATTATTCTTTAATCACATTAAGTAGTTATCCCCTAATTATTCATTTTAATTAATCATTCTTGATTAATTACTCTTAATCACATTAAGTAATTAACTCTTAATTAAGAAAATTAATTATCCTTTAATCGTTCCGTTAATTAATCTTATGAATTACATTAACGATCCTCTTAATTAATTAATTACTCTTTTAATTAATTATAATTAATAAGTAATCTTTAATTAATCACATTAATTAGCTTAAATCAATCACATTAATTAATTAACTAAATTAATTACACTAATTAATTAATCCTTAATTACTTCCATTAAGTAATTATCCTCTAATTACTTTGTTAAGTAATTTCTCTTTAATTAATTACATTCAGTAATTATCCATTAATTACTTCTCTAAATAATTATACTTAATTAATTCATAATTAAGTGATTATCTTTAACTAATCATTTAAAATTAATTAAATAATTACTTAACTCCTTATATTTAAAAGACCTTAATTAATTAAGAAAAATCATTTATCTTAACTAAACTCTTACTTTTCAATAAATTATTTACATTAACTAACTATTATTTAATCATTAACAACAATTGATTAACCTTTATTATCATCACTTATTAATTATCTTTAATTAATCAAAATCTTAATTACTTAAAGATAAACTCTTTATTATATTTGATTACTTAATCATATCATTAAACCTTATTTAAAATAAAACATTTAGAAATCAATTATAATTAAAAACAATTTAAACATCTAATTTAACCTTTAAATCTTTGAAATCTTTCAAAGTTATTTAATAAATTATAATACATAGTTATTTTGAAAACTTAATTATCATATCTTTTAAAACTTGTCTACTTTAATATATATTTAAAACTTATTAAACATTTCTCTTTGAAACTATAATAATATCCATAACTTTAAAACTTGACTTACTTTGCTTTTAAAATTTAAACTTGATTTCTTTTTACAAGTTTTTTCTTTATATTAAACCAGAATATCACCTCAGGCCAAACTCGAGTCAAAACACTAAAAAACCCGAGCCAGCTTCGAGTCACTTGCTAAACTCATCTACTTCGAGTTGCACCTCAATTCGCTCGAGCACAACACCGAGACAAAACGCATCTTCCTAAAACTTTACATCGCCAGATAACACACGAGTGCACCGTGCACATGCACGGAGATCCTACACATCTCTGACCAACTTGCCGATCTTCAACAAGTCAACATCGACTTCGCCGACCTCCCCGACGTCCCAGTTCATCGATTCCATTAGCAAATCGAAAAACGAGCACAAACACCAAAGTGGAACCCAAATACTTCGATCGAAAACCACCCTCGCCATCGCCTTCGACCTCAGAATCACCTGCCGACTTCACCGTAGCTTCATCACTCCTTCCAGCTCCGGTTCTCCCCATTGCGAGCCACTCTGGTGCGTCACCGTCGCCATACGACCCAGATAAACAACCGTGACCAAAATCGACCACCAAACCCTAAATCAATTCTGCCCGGCCACATGGCCATTAGTAAAATATAAAACTATTTTTCCTACTATCGGCAACCCTCCAGCTAGCTTTGACCATGATCTCGACTCCATTTACCAAGCCGATCAACGACAATCAACCAAAATGCCCAAAACGTTCAATTCAAAAATTCCAATCGATTATCAAATTTAAAATCATGATACTTATATTAAAAGTCATGATTTTCTACCACGAATACATTCATGCAATCCAAACTTGAAATTGAATTCTTTGATTTTGAAATATATATATATTTTAGTGTTATTTTCATTTTTTTAAATTATTTACTAAATTTAAATTCCTAAAACATTTTTATAATTAACATTATACTACAACAAACAACTTTTGAAATATCAAAGGTTAATATGGAATCGATTGGGAGATTTGAAATTTAGAAAGCAAAACAGGAACCTATTAATCAACAGAGACCAGGATTTTACACATACATACATACATGCATGCATACATACATACATACATACATACATACATGCATACATACATACATACATACATACATACATACATACATACATACATACATACATACATACATACATACATACATACATACATACATATATATATATATATAGACACGCTCACAATACATATATATATCAATTCAAATATATACAAGCTGAAAAACTTCCATGCAATTCAATATTATCTCACAATTTATCACATGCATTAGAGTTAGTCCCAAATTAAACTGTTTTTAGAAAAGGTTTACTCACAGGAAAATTAAAAACAGAGAACTGTTTTCTTCCTAGGTTTTGATCTCGACTTGATAAATCTGGGACAAAATTTCCTGAATTTGATTTGTTGAATTGATTTCTAAATTGCTCAAGTTTGAAGTTGAAGTCGAATCAGATGTTGAAGCTCAGTTGAAAATTGAAACAGGCTGAAGTAGAAATTATTGATTTTTTTCTTTGAATTTTGATTTCAGTTTTAAATTTAGAAGATGAAGAAAAAAGAAGGATAAGAAAATTTGTGTTGAAAGAAATGAATAGGTTATAATATATTTAAATTTTTATAGGAAATTAGGCCATTTGTATTTTGCATGAAACTATTTTCTCACAAGTGTCCATACAAGTTCTAATTACTTTACAAATGTTAAATGTTTTATCATTGTCTCATAAGTGTTTAAAAACATTATTAAATAAATTTCTCATGTTTTAATATTAATATATTATGTATTAAGGTTTTAAACCATGAATATATACAACTATTTTTATACATGTATGTTTTAAAAATCTTATGTATTTACAAACTATGCTTTTAAGTGTACACACACACACACACATATATATATATATATATATATATATATATATATGTATATATATTGTACTTAGTTCATGAGATATTTAAAAGAAAGGATATTTTAAACCTATATACATTATTATCCCGCTTTTTGGCAAAGCCGCGATACAAAAAGATCGATCAGAAACGGAGAACAGTTCGTCTCAGAGACCGGTCATACTTCGTCTCGCTATGGATATCACTGAATTTTGTCCAAGTCCAGATTGAGCTACAATTGGTAGGACACGGTAAGAAAGACCATAGGAGTCAACATGTCAAGTTTCAAGTCAATCCGAGTTCATACGCTCGAGTTTTGATCGATTCAATTTGAAGGGGAAGGCTTAGGTTTCGAACCCATCGCTGACCAACGGTTCAAAACGATCGCTTTCGAATCCATAAGTTTCGAATCCATCGAACCACTTCGGGTTCGACTCCATCACCTTCGAATCCATCGTGTTCGAATCCATCGTGTTCGAACCGATGGGCCTCGTATCCATGGAGAAGTGACACAGCTCATATCCATCACAGAAGCCATGCTTCGAACCCACCACAAAGCCTTGTTCGACTCCAAACAAGAATCCTTGTTCGAGTCCATCATTGGACATTGCTCGAACCCAAGCATGGAACCTCGTTCGAACCCATCCATGATGCCAAGTTCGAACCCATCCTGTGTAGCCTCATTCGAATCCACTGGGTCAACCAACCATGATGACGTGTCTTCCATCGGTTCGAATTCGCCGAGATATATGGAGTCGAAGCGGTCAACTCGGAGTGAAGACCGGATTGATTCGAAGTTTGCGCTCCACGTCACCACGAAGACGCGTGCCATGATGGATTCGAAACCATCGGTTCGAAAGCATGGTTTCGAACCAAACAGCCATGCAATGAACCCCATTTCGAATCCATCATATCTCCCAATCTACTGATCCAAATGCCATGAAATTTTCACAGAAGCTTGCATACATGTTGAAGAATGTCCACGCCAAATATCACCTCGATTTGATGAATTCTTGATCGGTTCGAATGGAGTTCGAACCGATGCCAAAGTGGGCCCAAACTTCCTGAGACCGTGCGTGTGGGCCCCCTCACGTGCCAGAAGTGGTCTCCCGAGTTTTCAGCGAAATATCAGCAGCCTACGCCTATAAATAGAACCCCACGGCCAACAGAAAAGGGATCTTTCGACACTCAAGCGCCCAACTCTGCCGGATCGAGATCTCCATCATCCTACATCATAATTTTACTGTTGATTTCGAATTTACAGTTGTAACTTGATGTTAATCGCTTCAGCAACGTGTAATCATTGAAAGAAAAGCAATAAAACATCCAAAATACTTCACAGTGGACGTAGGCAACACGCCGAACCACTATAAATCGCGTGCCTTTGCCTCTATTTTACTGTTGATTGGAGTTTTTGTTAGATAATATCTGTTTTGAACTTACATTCTTGACTATTATCTCTTCAACGACTCCCGAAGAGTGTTGTGCCCAATTTTGACACAAACACTTTGGTGCTTTCACTGAGAAAACCCAGCTTTTCTCCTGCTTGTTGGATCTGTCATCGATACCAGATTGAATAAATCTAAGAGAGAGATCCAGATCACTGAATCTGATTCCTTTCATTCTATTCAGATTTGCATAAAGTTTAGGAAAGGAATTCAACTATCAAGATGGTTAGCACAAGAACCACCTCGAACGCTGTCAATCAAGAAGAACAGGATAGACAGAATCCTGCCCCTCTACCTTCATCTAATCAAGATGCCGCTGGGCAATCGGAACCGTCGGGACCGGTCACCCGACAAGAGTTGCAGTTGCTACTCCAAGAGCTGACCCAGAGTCGGCGACAACTAGAAGAACAGCTACGCGCTAACGCTGAGCTAATCAATAAGCTGGATCGTCAGAAACGAAAGAGATCCACGAGAGATCGTGCTTCTCGCTCTTCTAGCGAAAGTTCTTCATCTTCTGATTATCATAACCGGCCTCCACGACCCCGGTTAGATGGGAGTCGTATGCCACCCATTGGAAACCAACCGACATTGACCGTTGGACAAATAAGAGTTGGTCCGTCAGCCAGTTTCCAAACCGGACCCTCCTCCCGAGGAGGTGCCGTTCCTCATTACGCCGCAGAATACCGCACCACTAGCATTGCGGCTGAACCAGGGGTCGACGCTCAAGATCAATCGGACCTGGACCGTCGTCATAGCGGTCGTACTCCTGAACCGTACGTCCCAGAGGACTATGAGCCAAGAAAGCGAGACTTGGACCGTCGACGATATCCGGTTCAAGCCCGAAGTATGGAACCTGATCATACTCCGGCACAAATGCCGGATCTTTCAACTATGATACGTCAGATGATCCGTGAGAGTCAGGGATTCACAAATGACGATTGGGGAGTTTCCCGAAGTCACACTCCCTTTACGGACGATATTCTTACTGCTGAACCCCCACGGCGATTCCGAATGCCCACTCTACCCATGTATGAGGGAAACTCCTACCCCAACCAACATATTCTAAAATATGAATGGTCGATGACTGCTGCCAGAGCCGACGACGCTGTGAAGTGTCGTAGTTTCCCCATATCCTTGGGGGGCATCGCCACCATGTGGTTCACCCGATTGCCTCCTCGATCCATCTCCTCATTCGACCAGCTGGCCATAAAATTCATTGAGCAATTCCGCATGCACGTCGCAAGGCTGAAAGATGTCAACACTCTATCTGGTGTCACACAAGCTCCCGGAGAGACACTCAGACACTACTTAGAAAGATTCCATACTGCATGCACGGAGATTAGTAATCCAAACGATAACTCCATCCTTATGGCGCTGACTAAGGAGATCGACCCCGATTTCGAATTCGGCAATTGGCTAGCTGGGAAACCACCTGCGTCATTGGACCGTTTCCATGCCAAAGCAGCTCAATTCCTGAGACGGGAAGACGCGAAACAGTCTAGGAAGCAAACTGACGTAGGGCCAAATGCGGAAGGGACCCAAAGCAATGTTGCAATAAAACAGTCCGGTGAGAGCTCCGGAAAAGTTCAGTTGAACATTAAAAATAAACAAGCTTGGCGAAGAGAGAGCGTGAATCAACTTAAAAAACAAGATCAAAATCGTGGCCCGCAACGCAAAAATCCGATGTTCGACAGTTATACTCCTTTGAATACTTCACTGGAGGACTTGTATTTGCAGACCCGTAATACAATTCAATATGAAAAACCTGCTCCAAGATCGTCGTCAGAGAGACAAATCCAGACGGGAAAATTTTGCAGGTTCCATGAAGGCTACGGGCACAATACGAACGAGTGTCGTCACTTACAGGGTCTTGTTGAAAAACTGGTCAGAGGAAGGAAGCTGGAACAGTTTGTGCGGACACCGCAGCCCAAAGAAGCGGGCCCATCCAATCCGATCAATGAAACCAATCGACCGAGGCAGGAGGACTCGACTTGTCCCCGTGGAAGATTGGTGATAAACGCCATCAGTGGCGGGCCTACTTACTCAGGAGCCTGGAACGACGAAGAACCTCGTCACTGTCACACATGACAGGCTCCTTCAATCTATGAATACTTTGCAGTTTCTTTTACGTTCTGAAATTTAAATTTGTAATAAGGCACTGACTTTGCCACATTTTCTTATTTCAGCAAATAAAATGCTATCTCTTCAAGCTAAAGCTGTGATTCACCGAACACAACATTCAACAGTCACGACACACGAAGAGCTAAGTTCCATCAAACAATGGAATTTATTCAAATAGCGAGTGACTGCGTTACAACCGGCCACTCATTAAGTGAAACCCCATCTCGGGGGCAAGCCAAAAAATCGAAGGCTGAACTGGACCAACACACGACAGTCCATCCAACAATTCGTTCCCAGAGCGTGAACGGACTCCAACTTCCCACAGTGCGAATTGGAGTATAAACATTCAATAATTCCTTCCCAGAGCGTGAACGGACTCCAACTTCCCACAGCGCGAATTGGAGTATAAACATTCAACAATTCGTTCCCAGAGTGCGAATGGACTCCAACTTCCCACAGCGCGAATTGGAGTATAAACATTCCATAACTCGTTCCCACTGCGTGAACGGACTCCAACTTCCCACAGCGCGAATTGGAGTATAAATATTCCATAACTCGTTCCCACTGCGCGAACGGACTCCAACTTCCCACAGCGCGAATTGGAGTATAAACATTCAATAATTCGTTCCCAGAGCGTGAACGGACTCCAACTTCCCACAGCGCGAATTAGAGTATAAACATTCAATAATTCGTTCCCAGAGCGCGAACGGACTCCAACTTCCCACAGCACGAATTGGAGTATAAACATTCAACAATTCGTTCGCAGAGCGCGAATGGACTCCAACTTCCTACAGCGCGAATTGGAGTATAAACATTCCATAACTCATTCCCACTGCGCGAATGGACTCTAACTTCCCACAGCGCGAATTGGAGTATAAACATTCCATAACTCATTCCCACTGCGCGAACGGACTCCAATTTCCCAGAGCGTGAATTGGAGTATAAACATTCAATAATTCGTTCCCAGAGTGCGAACGGACTCCAACTTCCCACAGCGCGAATTAGAGTATAAACATTCAATAATTCGTTCCCAGAGTGCGAACGGACTCCAACTTCCCACAGCGCGAATTGGAGTATAAACATTCAATAATTCGTTCCCAGAGTGCGAATGGACTCCAACTTCCCAGAGCGTGAATTGGAGTATAAACATTCAACAATTCGTTCCCAGAGTGCGAACGGACTCCAACTTCCCAGAGCGTGAATTGGGGTATAAACATTCAATAATTCATTCCCAGAGCGCGAACGGACTTCAACTTCCCAGAGCGTGAATTGGAGTATAAACATTCAATAATTCGTTCCCAGAGCGTGAACGGACTCCAACTTCCCACAGCGCGAATTGGAGTATAAACATTCAACAATTCGTTCCCAGAGTGCGAACGGACTCCAACTTCCCAGAGTGTGAATTGGAGTATAAACATCAAATCCATCATTCCCGGAGTGTGAACGAATTCCTAAAAAGCCCAAATAGGTGTGACTGACCATCTATCGGCTGACTCCAACTTCCCAGGGTGTGAACTGGAGTATAAACGTCTATTCCAGGTTCCCAAAGCGCGAACCGAAGCATCCGTGCTAACTCCGAGTTCCCAAAGCATGAATTGGAGTATAAACATAAATTACAGGTTCCCGGAGCGCGAATCGAAGCATCCGTGCCAACTTCGAGCTCCCAAAGCATGAATTGGAGTATAAACATAAATTACAGGTTCCCGGAGCGCGAACCGAAGCATCCACGCTAACTCCAGATTCCCAGAGCGTGAAGTGGAGTGTAAACATCAATTCCAGGTTCCCGGAGCGCGAACCATACTACAAACATCGATAACTCTCAAGCTCCGTGCAAACCGGATTATCGATCTCAAATTATCTTAAGTCCCCGGAATGTGGACATGTGCTTAAAGTTTGCGATAACGCACTCAACCACCAAAACACAAATGCTATTCCCCGAGACTAGGGGGCAAAAAAGCTAAGTGTTAATCGCTAATCAAAGTGATATAATGTCCGAAGTTCGATTATTCATCGATTACAACTTGTGACCAAGATTTTCAGACTTGGCAAATAAAACAAACTCTACTTGACGGTAAAAACACCACAAGTGCACCGGACTAAAAACATAACGCTATAAACACTTAAGCACAAAAGAAATGAGAGTTGGAACAAAGAAACTAAATTTTATTTCAACTAACTGAAGACAAGGACTTACATGCAAATAAGTTCTTCCAAAAAAGAATGCCTACTAGCAGGGGCTGCATCTATACACGGCCTGCTAACAAAAAACGAAAACAAGTTCCTATCTACCAAAATATCCGCTGGGGGGCCGATCTATTCTTTCTTCCTTAGCTTCCTTATTAGCGGTTCGTCGTCAGAATCACTAGGAACGGAAATCCTTCGTTTGGATGACCTCCTCTCCGGTGGCTGCTCTTCGGCCGGGGGCATAATATCTACGTCCTCCTCAGAACTTAAATTTAAATGAAGACTCCCCGCCGGAGGAGTAGGAGGGACCAGAACCGCAATGGAAGATGGAATAGTGCCACCACCGACACTACCGCTTTGCCCCTCAGCTTCTAATGCAGCATGGATTTCGGCTAAGATTTCTTCATCTCGAGTTGATGGGGCCTGGCTGGGGGCAACTCCAGTCTGCACAAAAGAGCTAGAGGCTAGCGGGATCTCACTGATGATAAATGGAAAGTCTGTAGAGAAGTCTCCCTGGTGACCGAGTAGTTCACTCACCATTTGTTCGTCAAGAGACAAAAAGCTTTCCTGCGCCGCTCCGGTAGACGCTGCCGTTGTCACGACAGCCGTTTCAGTAGTAATAGCCTTCTGCCCTTGACTCGGCTCCTGGGTCGAAGACACCGGGGTAGTCCTGGTCACTGAATAAAGAAGAGAAGGGGTTAAGAACAATCACTTCGAAATGAGAGTTCTAGCAAAAATGCACTTGAAATTTGTTCAGAATACCTTTCTCAGTTCGGCTTGTTGATGGTGGGACGACTTCGGAGATATGCTCGTGAATTGGTGATAACCGCGGTTGCTCTGGGTCATAAGCGGGAACGGTCTGTGAGCTAACTGCAGATACAGGCTCAGACGGAGGCGGGGCGGTGATTTCAAGAGTGGTGGCACGATGCTCAACGCCTGACCCTTCTCCGGCCTCCAAAGATCGACCGCCAACCATCTCCTTCTCATGAGCGATTATAGCATCATGGAAGACCTTCTTTTCCTCATCTGTTAGCAACCGATTTTCGAGCTCGAATCGGTCGACCGATTCGTCCGGGTGCGCTTCCTCTTCCCCCTCAACCAATCGTTCCCAAGCACTGTGGAGATGCACTGGGTAATCCTGAAGCCAGGCCAAGTTTCCGTGCTTCAATACATTGGCATTGTAGGTGATAAGCAGATCTTCAATGTCGGTCTCTAGCCTGGCCTCGGCTTGCTGAACTCTCACTTCAATCTCCGCCTCGACCACTTGAACTTTGGCCACTGCCTCATCCCGTTCAGTCCGGAGTATCACAGCTTGTTCGCACGCCTCCTGGGCTGCATTGTTTGCATCGTCCCTATCCTTGGCGATTTCGGCGAATTTGGATTTGAGCTCATTTAGCTCCTTTAGCGCCGCATCCCTTTCGGCAGTGACCAGAGTATTCCGATGGCCCATGTCCTCTACCGTGACATAATGCTCACGCTTCATTCTATCCATCGTAAGTTGGACTTCATCGGCCTTTTTGATGGCTTCCATCTCTGATTTTCTGGAAGATTCGGCCTCGGTGGTAAGCACCTCAATAATACGGCTCTTCTGGGCCAACTCCGCCTGTAACTTCTCGTTGGCGGCCCCACGCTCAAAGGCCAGCTCCGATGCCTTCTCCGCCGCTTTAAACCATACTTTATACTGAGCGTAGAAGACGTGCACATAGTCATGCACCACCTGCTCCGCCGACGGAGGAATTCTTTTCAAGTGTGGGGGAAAAATGTAGTTGTCGAAGCAAATAGTTGGAAAGTCTTTTTTCAACTGAGCAAGCCTGAACGCCCCTTCACCCGAAATTTCCACAGGAGGCCGTTCCGCAACTACGGCGGTCGATGCCTCGCTTCTGGAGTGGTGAGAGTCGTGCCTAGAAGATTGGGAAGTGGACTTATGACGTGAAGGCTCAGAGGGGCGAGAAACATGGGCCGGAGGTTGTACGGGATCTCTGGAAGGAGGAGGAGTACGCGATCAGGATCGACGCTTATAACCCCTATCTGTGTCATATCTTTCACAGCTCGAATATCCGAAGTATTCCTGATCATAGTCCCTATCTCCTTCCCGTCTGCGCGATTCGCGATACGATGGTTTCCGAGCATGTCGCAGACTCCCTAGCATCGAACCGCGCCTGGACATGGTACCTACAAGGCAAAGAAGAGAACAAAGGTAAAGGTACCCCGAAACCGATGACCTACGACTAAAAGCTGTGTAGTGCTGTGAAATGTGTATGAATATGCATTTCATCCCCGACCAACCCGAAGTGTCGACCACGCTAGTAACATAGGGCTCGCTCAGGTCATGAGTACGATGGAATTCCTCCAACCCGGCATCGTGTTGAAAGGACATATCGTCCGGGATTGGAACGTCGGCAAGCCCTTCAGAGGGATTTTCTTTTCTTAGGGGAGACCCCTCCGAAATTCTAATTCCGGGGGTGACCCGGGATGTGATGACTGACTTCCATCTTCCCTTTATTGGCGATTTAAAAATGGCGGCCTTGCCTTTTCTTTGCTTCATAACATCCTGACCAACATCTATGGGCCCGGCCGGTGGCTCGTCATCGGTGTGGGTTTTTTCAGAATCAACTTCCTCGGCTATAATGACTTTGGGCTTCTTATGCTTGGCCTGTTTTTTCGAAACGATTCTTTGCGCCCCGTCGAATATTATACTCTGCCGTCATTCGATTAACCCACAGGCACGGAGATTCCTATCCGTCAATAACACGTCGATATCCCTGTCGTCGCTTGGGATCTCTCGGAGCACTCGTACTATTTACCTAAAGTTTTCACCGTCGGGACGCTGGATCATCGCTGTACAAAAGAAAAGTATATAAGTTACACTTCGACTGCAATCGCCTTAGTAATTGTTTGGAAACTCAGCTGTACTCACGTCTAAATAACCATCGCCTGGCGAAGCCCGGGGGACATCTTACGTAGAACCATTCCGTCCTGTAATAGCTTAACCTAGTCCAGGACCCAGTGACCACTTGACAATTCCGTACTGCCTCCAAGAATGTAAAAGATAGGTAATCATTTCGAGTTTTGAAGTTAAACAAGTATCTGATTTCGGTCGGGGCCGGTGGTCTATGAAGGTATTCCGTAAAGACGATGAACAGGCTGTTCACCGAAGCATACCCGTTCAGGTGAAGTTGGGATGGTGCGATTCCCAAAAAAGATAGCACTTCTCTTATATACTCATTGAACGGAGGAAGCGTCCCAGCCGCGCACGCATGGCGATTGAATGCGGTATACCCCTCCGGCGGATTGTGTGGTCTGTCGTTTGGCCCCGGTAGTAACACGTCATCTAGTGACAAACCATGCCTCAGACATATCCTCCCCAGCATATCTTTGGAAATATGAGATGGGACGGAATCTGATGGATTAGCAATGAATGACGCGTTGGGAAGTTCATCCGGCGCTGGGCCGATAATTTCAGGATCAATGTCCGGAACCTCTAACCTCGGGGGAACTGTACTCTGGATATCTTATGGGATTTCCTGCTGTTGCGAACTCGAAGGCTCCATAACTGACTAACTCATGAGAAACCATCGTTAGATAACAAAGAACCCGTGCATTCCCCAATGTGAAGTGTATGAATGTATGTTGTGCAGTGCTATGCATTACTTGGATGAATATCGCAGAATTAAAGAAACGTGCAATCGACAAAGCTACAGAGCCAAGTTGTAATGACCGTCATCGCTGACCGTCATCGTTAAACCCTTCACGTGAGGGAAATTGATTCGAATAGAAGTTGTTATTGTTCCGTCGACGAGCTTCGAAAGGTGGTCAAGTATGCAGTTTAATATGTCCAAATATGCAGGAGTGAAGCTCGTCGGGATTATGCCCAGAAAATTTCAAACTTTGGTGTCCATTATATGGAGTTTCGAACCGCTCACAACGAACTTGTTCGAACCCATCATCATACCCTTTCGAACCGACGCAAAGGAGCGAGCCTCGAATCGACGGTCAAGTGCCAAGTTCAAATCGATTAGTGAAGGACGACTTCGAATCGATCCTCGGTCAGCTGGTTCGAACCGATAAGGAAGCCCTCAATTTGACATCGATCACGTTCGAATCGATAACCTCCGTATCGATGTAAAATTGAGAACTTCGAAACGACAGCAAACGGGTTCGAATCCATCGATTCGAATAGACCCTTCGAAGGGATCCAATCGGTGCGAACTGTGCCGCCCCTATAAGGTCATCCCAGGGATGCAACATCATCGATTCGAACACGAGTCCCTGCGTTGGTTCGAAATTCCTCCAAAAGCCAGATCTGGATTTACCAAATCCCAAGAAAGGCCGATCGATGAAGGAGTGATGGGTTCGAGGTAGCTTTGCCGTGTGGATTCGAGGTTAGTTACCTAGTTTGGATGATAGGTTTGAAGGATTGAAGATTTGGATCTCAAATGGTTCGAATACAGAACACAGTGCCTTCCTCTCTGAAGCTTCGAGACGATGCAGAAAACAGTAAAAAAAGTAAAAAGTGAAAAATGCCGAGGTCCTTGCTATTTATATGGGGGGTTGGAGATGACCGGGTCGATTCGCATTCTGGTAAACTCGACCGATTACAATGGATCAAAATGCAGAACCGGTTCGAAATCTACCTTCGAACCCATACGTTTGAGGCTCCATCGGTGTGAAACACACGGCAAGGCATCGGTACGCATCGGTGCGAAACCAACGGTCGACGCATCAGTTCGAAACCCGGTTCACGTCAACAAAATTACAACTCCACCCACGGCCCACTGTCACGAACGATGACTTCGTACCCATCATTTCCGATCGATACGAACTACAATTTCGTACCCATTTTTTCTCATCGGTACGAACGAAAGTTTCATACCCATCCAAGTCATCGATTCGAAGATCAGTTTCGAACCCACCATTGCATAAGCGTACTCCGCCCATATGAATGTTGACCTCGAATCCATCGGAGCTCGCACCCATCGGTTCGAAATGTCACAATCACGCAACGCAGAGTCGTTTCCTTCAACCTTCTGCATCGGTTCAGAAGAGGATCGATATGAAGGAACCTTCCAAAACAACCATCAAGCGTTGTCTCAATTCAAATTTCAAAATCGGTTCAGGAGAGAATCGGTACGAAGTTCAATAGCAAACAAAACTAACACGACTCACGGACGCATGACGTTTGCAAGGGTCAAACTAACATATATGCATATATGTCGAACTAACAATCGATTTTAAACATTTACAGGGAACAAACACTCATCTTGTTACAAATGCAACAGCCAACGTCTAAGCACTATTATACAACAATCAATCATGTCAACACAAGGTTACAACAATACAACATACGAGTTTCAACAAAAAAGAGAGCAATGATTGTTCAGAGAAATTGCAGCTGTTCAAAGCACATCATGTTCCTACAAGACGTACTTTGGGGGGCAAAATGTTATCCCGCTTTTTGGCAAAGCCGCGATACCAAAAGATCGATCAGAAACGGAGAACAGTTCATCTCAGAGACCGGTCATACTTCGTCTCGCTATGGATATCACTGAATTTTGTCCAAGTCCAGATTGAGCTACAATTGGTAGGACACGACAAGAAAGACCATAGGAGTCAACATCTCAAGTTTCAAGTCAATCCGAGTTCATACGCTCGAGTTTTGATCGATTCAATTTGAAGGGGAAGGCTTAGGTTTCGAACCCATCGCTGACCAACGGTTCGAAACGATCGCTTTCGAATCCATAAGTTTCGAATCCATCGAACCACTTCGGGTTCGACTCCATCACCTTCGAATCCATCGTGTTCGAATCCATCGTGTTCGAACCGATGGGCCTCGTATCCATGGAGAAGTGACACAGCTCGTATCCATCACAGAAGCCATGCTTCGAACCCACCACAAAGCCTTGTTCGGCTCCAAACAAGAATCCTTGTTCGAGTCCATCATTGGACATTGCTCGAACCCAAGCATGGAACCTCGTTCGAACCCGTCCATGATGCCAAGTTCGAACCTATCCTGTGTAGCCTCATTCCAATCCACTGGGTCAACCAACCATGATGACGTGTCTTCCATCGGTTCGAATTCGCCGAGATATATGGAGTCGAAGCGGTCAACTCGGAGTGAAGACCGGATTGATTCGAAGTTTGCGCTCCACGTCACCACGAAGACGCGTGCCATGATGGATTCGAAACCATCGGTTCGAAAGCATGGTTTCGAACCAAACAGCCATGCAATGAACCCCATTTCGAATCCATCATTTCTCCCAATCTACTGATCCAAATGCCATGAAATTTTCACAGAAGCTTGCATACATGTTGAAGAATGTCCACGCCAAATTTCACCTCGATTGGATGAATTCTTGATCGGTTCGAATGGAGTTCGAACCGATGCCAAAGTGGGCCCAAACTTCCTGAGACCGTGCGTGTGGGCCCCCTCACGTGCCAGAAGTGGTCTCCCGAGTTTTCAGCGAAATATCAGCGCCTACGCCTATAAATAGAGCCCCAGGGCCAACAGAAAAGGGATCTTTCGACACTCAAGTGCCCAGACTCTGCCGGATCGAGATCTCCATCATCCTACATCATAATTTTACTGTTGATTTCGAATTTACAGTTGTAACTTGCTGTTAATCGCTGCAGCAACGTGTAATCATTGAAAGAAAAGCAATAAAACATCCAAAATACTTCACAGTGGACGTAGGAAACACGCCGAACCACTATAAATCGCTTGCCTTTGCCTCTATTTTACTGTTGATTGGAGTTTTTGTTAGATAATATCTGTTTTGAACTTACATTCTTGACTATTATCTCTTCAACGACTCCCGAAGAGTGTTGTGCCCAATTTTGAAACAAACATACATATACATACTTTTATAAACTATTTTAGTTTAAATATATATATTTTAAAATAAATCATAATCAAACTTTTATTAAATCCTATTTTAAACTTAAGCAAAAATTTAAATAAATAAGAAATTATCTTTCTTATTAAGAAATATAAAGTTTAAATTTTCAAATAGCCTTTGAAAAGTATTATATTAAATTCAATCCTAATTTCCAAATTACAATATATACTAAATTTGAAAACATGTTTTTATTAATTAAATTCAAATCAAAGCCTTTCTATTTACAATATATATACAATATATATATATATATATATTATAATTAGAATACATTTTAATATTAACTTTGAAAATTATTATATTGAATAACTTCAAATCACAATGTATACATTCATATATATTAAAATTTGGAACATATCTTTTATTAAAAACAAAGACTTCCTATTTATAACATATATACATTATAAATAGAATTTTTTTAATTAGCTTTGAAAGAATAATATTATTAAACTAATTTATTAGCTTTTAAAAGAATAAACTTGCCAGTTTATAAAATAAAATTATCAAGTCAATTTAATTATTAATATACATTATTAAATTGGTATTCTTCGAAATTCCGGGTCATCACACACAGTATCCCATGTAGTCTTATAGTATACTTGTTAAATTGTCTAGCCAAACTTGGTGCAATTCTTGATGACCCGATGGGGATAGAATGTGTACCCTTCGTCAGTCTATTAACTACAACCCAAATACTTTCATTTCCCTATTTGACCTTGGAAATCCATCGATAATATCCATTAATATAGAATCACATTTCCGTAATGGTACTTCCAACGGTTGAAGTAGACCACTTGGCTTTTTATGCTCAGCTTTTACTTGCTAGCAGTTCAAATGTTGCTCCACCCACAAGCCTACACCTCTCTTCATCACCTCCCAAAAGTGACTTCTGATGTCTTGGTACATTTTCTTACCTTTGGGATGAATAGTAAACTTCGATCGATAACATTCTCTAAGAAAGTCCTTCCTTATATTATCCACATTTGTAACGCGGAATCTCCCTTCTTTCTCAACCATTCTTTTTGGTCAAGCGAAAAGTCTTTAAAATCACGAATTTCCTTTCCACTTCTATCCATATCCATTCGTCTAGTAATGGATCATCTTTTGGTCTTGCATCAACTCTTTAAATCAATACCTGTTGAACATCTAAACAAGAGATCACTGTTGTACATTGGCTAGAACTAGCGATCGGCCATATTCTAACTCCACAAGAAACCAACACCTTTAAATCTTTCCATTCTGCAACATTATTAATACCCCATTTGGATTTTTTCTACTAAGTGCATCAATGACTTTATTTTTTTCTGGTGTATACTCAGTTCTAAAGTTACTCGCTGCTAAAAACTCTAACCATCTTTTTGTCTCATATTCATCTCCTTATGAGAGAATTGATGCTTAAAGGACATATGATCTGTATATAGTTTTAATCGTTCTCATAAAAGATAGTGCCTCCATACTTACAGTGCAAAGGTTACTATTGCCAACTTCAAATCACGAGTAGGATATCAAACTTCATATGGTCGAAGTTATTAAGAAACAAAGACAATGAATCTACCTTTCTACATTAATATAGCTCCTAACCTATTCCACATGCATTAGTATACACCATTAAGTCCTTGTTCCCATATTGAACAACTAACACTGATGCATTGGTCAATAAATGCTTTATTTTCTAAAATTCTTCTTCATATTTATCGACCTAAACATATTTATACCCTTTCAGGTTAGTTTAGTCATCGGTGCTGCTATACGGAAGAAATCTTTAATGAATCTCTAGTAGTAGCCCGCCAACCCTAAGAAACTTCTAATCTAAGTTATGGTCTCGAGTCTTTTCCAACTATTAATAGCTACAACATTTTATGCATCCATAGAAAAGCCACTATCTAAACCATATATCCAAGAAACTTCACTTCTCTTTCCTGGAAACGACGTATTGAAAACTTAGACTTTAGCTGATATTATCTCATTGTATCTAGCACCATTCTGAGATGAGCTTCATGATCTCGTTCATTCTTAGATATCATGATGTCATTAATTAACACCAACACAAATCTATCCAAATGCTCTTAGAGTGTTCAATTCATCAAATCAACAAAGAACGCATGCATATTGGTTAGTCCAAAGGGCATGACTAACCATCTATATTGATCATATCTTGTTTGAAATGCTGTTAATGGAATATTTTCCTTTGCCACTCTCAATTAATGGATACCCATTGCTAAGTTTAACTGTAAGAACACCTTGGCTCCACTCAATTGATCGAACAAATCATCAATTATAGGGAAATGATACTAATTCTTTATGGTCTTCTCATTTAACTTTCTATGATCATCCATAACCAAAGTGACCCATCCATTTCTTCATGAAAAACGCTGGAGTTCCCCAAAGAAAAACTACTTGGTAAAATAAATTTCTTCCCTTCCAACTCCACTAGTTACGCCTTAACACCTTCATCTTAGTAGTTGCCATTTTGCTAGGTACTCAACTTATGGGTTCAACTCATGGTATTAGATCTACTTGAAACTCAATTATGTGTTTCGATGGTAGTTCCGTTACTGGCTTGAAAACACCCATATATTCTCTTATAATAAAACCCGATTTATTTCATAGCACTAATAATGCACATAATACTAATAATGCACATACATAGAAACTTGATTCTTGCAATGAGCATATAATACAATCACGACAATTGGGGTGTCTTAAGGATATTACTCTATCTTGGCAGAATATCATAGCATCGTATAGGTTTAACCAATCCATACCCACAATATCCCAAAACCCACAAAATCAAACACATGCAAATTGTAGGTAAACTTATGACCAAACAAATAAAATTCCACATGGTCATATCTCATTCGAAGAGTTACATAGCTGCCTATAAGATTCACAACCCTCAAAGAGGTTATAAGGATTTTCGGTTTATGGTTTAACTTATCTACTGAGTATCTAAAGATAAAAGAATGTTGTGTTCCAGTATTGCACAACACTTTAATAAATATGTTTAAGGAGTGCACCTCCCAACACAAATTTTACCTTCTTCTTAGTAGTTAGCTTGGAACCTATAGGTTCCAAAGCATAAACCTTTCCATTCTCAACTTCGACCATTTCAGGACCCTCCCTCTTAAAGTGCCCTTATTTTGTTGCAATTATAGAATCACACCCCTTTCTTCTCGGCAACCTTCTTGCAATAACCAGAATGACACTCATTAGCAAAGTGTCCTTTCTTATCCCACTCACAACAAGTCACCTTCGACTTCACTTTCTCTGGAACTTCACCTTTTTACGCACCCTTCTTATTAAAGAACTTCCTCTTCTTCCCTTGGAAACCCATAGTCCACAGGCTTATTCTTCCTAAGAGATGCTAGTAAATCTTCATCCCATGGAGCCATATCTACCACGACATTAAATGGATCTATAAGGTGTAGAATCATTACACTTATAAGGCTTTAGTCCCCCGATGAACTTCTCATTCTTTCTAAGCAAAATATTAATAATAGTATGCCTATGCCTTGACAGTTTATCAAACTTAGTTGCATACTCCAGAATAGACATATTTCCCTGCTCTAACTCTAAAAACCTTATGACAAAGTAGACTTCGCTACTTCAGACAGAAATTTATCCTCAAACCTTTCCTTGAATTCAGCTCGAGTAAGATCTTCTTCCGGTACTCATATAGTCATACGATTCCACTAGTATAAAGCAGCTCCTTGCAACTACCTTGGCAGCAATCTCCTCCCCAAATCAACAAAATTTCTTTTATAATGAAGAAGCCAATCCTCCATCGTGATGGAATTCTTCATTCCCAAGAATAGTTTTCCTCCTAAAGTACTATATCTTTACTCTACATGGCATAATTATCGCGAGTAGCCACTTCAAGTGCAGCAAATCCCATATTACTAGCATTTCCGTTAATCAACCCACCCACTGCTCCAGCTTACATCATATTAAAAAGAATGATACATCATTCCCATATCAACTAGTGCACCTCCAGCACCCACATTTTAGTTTCATTAGCATTGGTAGCTTGGTTACCATTTCTAGCATTAGGCTGAACATTTCCATTAGTTGTGGTGCTTCCACCTCATGAGTTGAGTCTTCCACTTCTAGTATCCATTTCTCATAATCCGTATTGGAACTTTATGAGATACAAAAGAATATTCTAAAGACAGAGAGGAGAGTATAGACAGATATACGTACCCATATATATATATATATATATATATATATATATATATATATATATATCAAATAATAAGTATGTTACTATAGTGCTATCCAATTCCCCAATTAATTCTTTCTATTTCATTTGGGCTATGTTTTTAAAAATCTTATTAAGTTTTATATAGTCTTATGCTCTAATACCAAATTGTGCATCCTTTATTTTGAGGCTTGAAAATAGACACTAATGATGCTACATACGTTCTTAGTATCAGTGACAAAATGAGATCAGTTATTGTATTATTAACATCAAAGGCACATGAATTTACAAATTTTCTAAAACTTTTTCATTGATTAAAATTTTAGTTCATTACATGCTATTACACAACCCTATGATTTCATCATTTAGATAAAATATAATAAATACAAATATAATTTCATGAGCGACATATGAAGATGCCTTTTGGATGGTCAGAGTCACAAGTACTGTACAATTATAAATTCTATCATTACATATAATCAAACAACAATAAAGCAGTTAAACTGCACAATGGAAATAAATTTTTGATATTAACTTGCCTCATACATGTCTCCAAAAGCTTTATTCATCTTAACATGAAAATCCTACTCTCATCCTACTCAAATGAGTACCCGAGAGTTTAGGGTAAAATCAAAAACTTAGAGTCATACAGAAGTCTGGTGTGCATAATATTACTCCATCTCAACCAAAATAGACACATTATGAGACCACACCGTTGAAGCACAGAACAAGTTTCCCCTCACTAGTATCTAATACAATCAATATGTAAATCATAACATATAACGTTCATTTGCAACCATAATGGTTTGAATATAACATAAACATCATCGTGTTGAATATTTCAAAATGAATGGTTGGGTATTTGAGAGGTCTAAGGGTCACACATTCCCATAGTTACCCGATCCGATAAAATTATCCATCCTATAACCTAATTTCCCCAGGGTCACCATGAGACTATTAGTTTTCACAAGCCAACTATTGGTTGACTCAGCCCGAAAATATAACCAGATAATCCAACGATCTTCTGTTCCCGTAAGAGTGCCAAGCTACTCGCATGCCATATGAAAATAATCAAAATGATCTTCTAGTCCGGTCAGAAGGAAGATAATAATTGTCATCTATTCGTGATAGAAGAAAAATAATGGTGAGCGTAACTTCTATGAGTTCCTACAGACGTGTAACTAAAATTTTATCCTCAATATCAGCAAAGCCCTACGCACTTGAATCACAGACCTGACTAGCCAAGGGCTTAACGACTAGAGTATGGGACGTAACCTAACAATAGTCTCCACCCTTAAATCTGGTTAAAAAGTATGAAAGCGTCATGTCTTTTGATAAGTTTAGGGCATCTTAACACAATTTGATCATCCTGATCTCCTGGCTTTAGTCCTACTCGCTCAAGAGTTAAGTCTAACCTTGCCACTACTGGAAAACCCTAATCGGTCATCGATTCCCAATCCTAAGGTCATAATGTTGGATAATAACATGTAAGAGAGCATATCAATAATTAATATACACAATACCAATGGATCAAGATGAAAAATTAAACATATAAATTCATCGTTCATCATAAACATATGTTCACATAATAGGCATTTTATATACAAATTACTTATTCAAAGGTAAAACTTTTATTCTATAGAAACCAAGTAAAATTAGCTAAAATGTATCTCTCATTCCCTTAAAATCTCTTTTACTTAACAAATACTTTAACAAAGCATATTATGATAAAGTAAAATCTGGCCCAATACATAATTAAAAGCTATCGAGTGTATCAAAATAGGCAATTGCCCTCCCAAAACAAGTGCTATCGCATTTCAAAACATTAAGCCCTCACTTTTCAAAAACTTGTGTTATCAAGCAGAAATAACATATGCTATCGCATCTCAAAAACAAGAGCGATCGCTCCTTTAAATACATACCTATGCTATGTCAAAAATGTAGCTATCACATGTCAAGAAAAATGTAGCTATCGCATGTTATAAATAGAGCTATCGCACGTTATAAGTATATAGCTCACATTTTAAAAATATAGCTATCGTATATCAAGTAATATATAGCCATCGCATGTTAATCAAAGCAAAGCTATCAACTATTAAGCTAACACATACCAACAAAATAAGGTTATCGAGTGTCATGCTATCACATGTCAAAATGCAGAGGTATCGAATGTCAAGGTAGATATCAAGGTCGAGCCATCAAATGTCAAGGTAGCCATCGAAGGTTGAGCTATCGTGCACTAAAATGCATAGCTATTGAATTTCTAAAATATGCTACTACCGCACCTCAAAACCTTTTATATGTTATCGAGGGTATAAAAATAGGCTATCTAGCCTATCAATGGAAATTTTGTAAATATATAGAAAACCAATTATTTCCTTTAAAAGTAATATCTTTTTATCAAACCAAAACTTTTGTCAAATTTCTATTGGTTGATCAAACCTTTAAGGAAATCCTTTATAGTAAACACAAAGAGAAATTTTCTATTCTTTCCCAAAATATTAATTTGAATTTATTATACCCTTGATTACCTGTTTTCAAATAAATTTCTTTTTCACAAGCTAATTCATACTAAATCGAAAATACTTGAGAAAAATCTATAAAAATTCAAAAAAAATAGGATTAGCATCTTCTGTTACATATAAAAATTTCGAAGCAACATAATTATTTTACATATTTTAAATAATTAATTCCCAAATCATCCATTTTTTCAACTTAGAAAATTATGAAATTTTAAACCCATCTCTAAAATAATATATCCAACATCATATCAAAAATTCAAAGCAAACGGATATAAAAATCTAAGTTTTAAATTGAAAAATTCTTAGAAAATTCCATGAATTCATAATTAATAATCATTAACTCATGAGAATGATTACCTTGACCAAATGCATGATGAACATTAACAACAGTTCGGATCGCACTCAAACCTGAACCATACACATAAAAAACAAGGAGATGGAGATATAGTTCACCTTAAATTTGTTAAGATGAAGAGATTTGCCTTATACTTCTTCTTTTTCCTAGCATTCTTCTTTCCCTCTTGTTAATGGAGTTTAGCCCCGTGTGTTTCTTTTTGATTGTTTGCTATGAAAAGAGGAAATTAAATGAAAGGATATGGAGAAAGAGAGGGATTATATGAGCCATTATTCCATTCTTGCCCTTTATTTAATTTAATTTTATTAGTCTTTCTTTGCCTCTTCAAAACTTTCCCTTTGTCAAAATATGCATATATGAATAAATTACTATAACAAATCCCATATTTCCCATTTATCCGCATTATTTATTTAACTGCCCTATAATTAAATATCCATAATAATATTCTACAAAAACTAACATGTTATAGTTCTGCTCAAAGAATCTCGTCGAACTCGCCAATTCAAGAGCTGCATTGAGCATAATGCATTTCAGTCCAGGGGCATGTTTGTTTAAATTTTCCTTTGATAAAAGATGCATAAAATAATTTTGTAAACCTTCAAAAATCTTTTAGAAAATCTTTTTCAAATTCGACCCTAGGCATATGGATTGGGAAAAGTTCATAGCTATTCAAAAAATCCATTTTTATTTAGAACAATTGGCTTTAAGAAAATTCTCTTCTAAGGAAAATTTTCTTTTGTAAAACTTTTCAAAAATACATATTACAGAATGAATCTGATGTAATCCTTTCTCTTTATTCTTCTAGAGTAGCAAAGTGTGGTCTTAATGGTCATCATTCCATGCTCTTGCTATCACATTTCCATCGGGTTTGCTTGGACATAAGTTCCTGTATTACCTCATGAATGACGAAAGGTCCTTACTAATTTGGTCCTCATGGACCATCTTCCTCGTTCTGGGTATTTTCCATTATTCTTCTAAGTACCAAATCACCCTTTCGAAATGCTCTTCCTCGTACTTTTGAATTGTATTACTTAGAAATTCTTTGTTGATGTTTTGTTGTTCTTAATGCAGCTTCGCCTCTTAATTCATAAATTAAATCTAAGGATTCCTTTTTTAGTACTTGGTTTGGTTCATGGGCATATGTAATTCTTCTATGTGATGGATTTTCAATTTTGATCAGTAACATCGCTTCAGATCCATATGTTAGTGAATAAAGGGTATACCCAGTGATTGTTTTTACGAAAGTCATATATGACCATAAAATTAAGGGAACTTCATCTACCTAATTTCCTTTTTCCTTATTCGATCATTTCTTTAATATGTTTTAAATGTTTTATTTATGGCTTCTACCGCTCATTAGCCTTTGGGTGAGCTACTGCTTAGAAACTCTTTATTATTCCATTTTTCTAACAGAAAAGGGTGAACTCTTCACTCTCAAATTGAGTTCCATTATCTGAAATAATTTTATTCAGGAGTTCAAAACAAGTAACAATGTTCTTAATGGAAATAGTCAAGATATTCTTAGCAGTTATGTTGGACAACGGCTCAGCTTCTACGCATTTAGTAAAATGGTTGATTGCCACTATTGCCAACATCGCGCCTCCTTTTAAGACAGGTAAGGGTCTTATCAAATCGATTCCCCTTACATCAAAAGGCCAAGGGCTTGTGATGAATGTTAATTCACTTGGGTGTAATCATGGAATTCTTAAGAACCAATGGCTTTTGTCGCATTTTTAAAGTAAGGTAAAACATCCTCGCTTATACATGGCCAATAATACCCTTATCTCGTTATTTCTTTGCTATCTTTATGCCATTGGAATGATCTCCACTAAACCCTTCATGAAATTCTTTCTGTTAGGAAATCAAAACTATGGTTTCGATGGCAACAACTATATAATAGAAATAAAATATGCATTATATTTATATACAGGTACTTGCTAGAACAACATCACTAGAAAGACAAGAACAAGGCTCAAAGGACACTACAAGAGACTATAAGTCAATAGGAACAAAGAAGCACAAGAAAAAGAGCACAAAAACTGATATGCACAATATCAGACGTCTGGGTGTACAAGCTAGACGTCTGAAACCGTTCTTTGGAACAACAGATGGGCTGAACTAGATGCCTTGCAATTGCACTCAGACATCGGATCAACTACTATATTCAAAAATATATATAGTATCAGATGTATGATTTCAAATTCGAAGTTATAATAACAACTACACCTGCCACATTCGAATGGACATCTCCGTTTCTCTTCACTGCAAATTTTCATCATCAATAGAAGAAACTGTACAACACTTGTTAGTGGATGCAACTACTCATGATACCTATCTACAACTATGTATAGCATCAAGAATGAAGAGAACAAATTACCTTACTTGCTTACGCTCTCTAATTACATACTCTATCATATTCTTGATCTATGCACTATAACAATCTATACTTGTATTCACTCTTCCATATATTCAATTCTTTATAGACAATACTCTCTAGATATATATTGGAAGCAATTGTACTAATTAGTCAACACCTGTGTTATACTAGAACACATATTTGACAAGAACAACATATTGTAGCCAAGCCTATTCCTCCAGGCAAAGCAAGGGTGTTTGATAATCGAATTCTAATGAGGAGCTTTGGGACTGGATGTAGGACGGGAGGTCCGAACCAGTATAAAATCCTGGTCTGCTTATTCTATATTTACTTAGATTAATATTGTTTTAGTTGCATCATACACTTTATCACATATACTTGCATATACACTACAAAATCCACCCTGTAGACTTTCAATTTGTATCAGAGAAAAGTTTGATCAAAGCACAGTAATACATTTTTGAATCACTTTAATATGGAAAGTATTTTTCAAGAAGGTCAATCCACAACACGGCCCCCACTTTTTAATGGTTCTAACTATGCATATTGGCCAACACGTATGAGAATCTTTATGGAAGCTAATGCATTAGAAATTTGGTCAACCACTCAAAATAAATATGAAGCACCTAACACTGCTATATACACATGGAATGATGCATAGAAAACCGCAGCTTCTAATAATGTCAAAGCTATGAATGTTTTACTTTGTTCATTAGATAAGAATGAATTTTCACGTGTCATGTTATGTAACACTACATATGATATTTGGCGTACCTTACAAGTTACACACGAAGGCACAAACAAAGTTAAACACGAAAGTCGCTATGCTTTGATATCAATTGAAAGTGACTGTTATGCTATAGGATCGAAATGGCTAACAGTTGTAAACAACGTAAATGTAGTGGCAATGCGATATAAACTAAGTTATCTGCCGATGCCGAATATGAGTATAAAAATAACTAGTGCGGTAAATAATAATAGAAGTAAAGAAAAATGACATCAGGAATTTTTATACCGGTTCGAACTTCCATTCTACGTCCATTCCCAGTCTCCTTCTTGAATTAAAACTAGCAACCCTCACTTAACCCGGAGGAATAGGTTTACACCGCCTGAGCAACCGAACAGGACTTATACCGCCTAAGCAACAGATCAGGACTTGAGTGCCTAAGCAATAGAACAGGAATTTGACCGCCTGAGCAACTGAACAGGACTTTGACCGCCTGAGTAACCAAACAAGAATTTCTTACAAACTGGATTTTAACTTGACTTTCTGCGTTCTGAATAAGACGGATTTGTCACTTGTAGTACACCCTTCCTATAATCTTATCCTCAAGTATGATATGTATAGTTTTGTGCATATGAAGATTAGGAAGTTTCAAATTGCTTTTAGAAATATAGAATTGTGATTGTAAGCAATGAATGTAGGAATTCAAGAGGGTAGCTAATTTATAAAATATGATTCAAGTATATGCAAGTAAGTGAAGTAATTTGATTTTGAAATTCATGCATATATATAGTAGTTAAGGAGCTGCAACTGCTGTTGAAGAGTTCTCAATGAATACAATGGCTGCATCTCAATCATGAGGAAGAAGGCTATTCAAAAAGGAAGTGTCTTTTCAAAAAAATGATTGTCACATACAGTTCAGTCGACTGAATTCAAAAGCATGCATGTGGATTCGAAAGTGCACGGATTCATTCGACTAACTGAATGTATTCAGTCGACTGAATTCTATTGTTAAATAAAAACTACTATAGTTTATTTGGTTAGAGCACTTGCTTTCTAAACTAGTGACCCGGGTTTGAGCCCCGCTCCATGCATTTTTTGAAAACTTGATTTTGATTGAAACATGCATGCAAGTTTATTTGAATGTGAGTGATGATTCTTGAGGAAAGATTTTAAAAAAACACTAAAATAAACTCTATATACATATTTGATGACTCTTGTTAAAAAATATAAATGTACGAGCCATACTTGAGTTGTTGAGTTCGGATGTTGTCATAATCGTTGATTCGTGAATTGTTATTTCATGTCAGCAGTCAAAACCTATGATCCAAAATTCTCCCCCTTTTTGATGATGATAACTCCATTTGCTACAGACAAATCTTCGACAAGCTTTATCGACTTATCTCTCCCCCTGAATATCTTTCTGTAATTATGCTATAGATCTCCCCCTGAATCTATGCTATATATTCTCGTAAATAATTAATATTTTCTCTCCCTTAATTTGTGCTTGCATCGATTATTCCTACAAATAGTGTTAGAGCAATATCTTTCTCCCCCTTTGTCATCGACAAAAATGAGAGTTTATATGATGACAAAAATTATTTTCCCCATAAGTGTTAATATAGAACAATATAGAACAAAATAACTACAACTTATAATGTAAGGTATCAAAAAAATAACCTTTAAAGCATGCGATACCCAAGGTTCTTGTAATTTCCTAATTTTTAGGAAACCATACCCATTTGGTGTGGTTAAACCTTTATAAATAATTTTCATTATTAAATACCATATCAAAATAACCATCAATGTATTTATCTCTATTTTTCAATTAACAGGAACCCAAATACTTAGATAATTTTTATTCATATTTTCCATCAATGATTTTGTACTTCTAAAGAAATTATAAACATTATTGGCCATAGCAGCATTTGAATTTCTATAAAAATTGGATTTAGAGTTTACTCGTAATCTAATACTAGCATTAACATATTTACTATACATGAAAGCGTGTCTAATGCTATTTCTACGATCAGTTTTATTATATCCTAAACCACTTTTATCATGTAAAGGTCTAGAACTAGATAAAGTCGTGTTTAAATCGTTTTGACCTTTATTAAATTTTGTGACTTCAGTGTTAAGTTTATCAAATTTAGCTTTAAAGTCACAATTATTATTTTCAAAAGAAATATTACTGTTTTTCAAAATATCAATTTGCTCGTTTAATTCAGAATTCTCCCTTTTTAACATACAGTTCTCATTTTCGAGAAGAAAAATTCGAGGTTCTAAATTATCTAAAGATGATCGTAATAAATCATTTTGTCGTTTCAAATCCGTAATTTCTTTTTAAAAAATTTCCTTTTCTTTTTCAAACATAGTATTTTGTTCGTCTCGAAAATCTTTAGGAGCCTCAAAATTATTTTTCAAAACACCCTGTTGATTTTCTAAATCTAATTTCTCATTTTTCAATTTCTCATTTTCAAGTTTGATTGATTTCATCTTATTAAAGAAAATTAAGCCTTGAGATCTTATCGCTTATACTAACTAATTCATTATTCTCATTTACTAAAATTTGTAAATCAGAAAGTACCTTTTTAAGGTCTTTATTGGTCGTTGCTCCGATAATTTCAGGCCTTTTTGCTTGTTGTATTTCGACCGGATCTTTTTTTGGCCATTATTCTACGTTGTGATGATCGATAGAATTCCACGCTCTGATACCAAATGAAAGTCGCTATGCTCTGATACCAAATGAAAGTGACTGCTATGCTATAGGATTGAAATGGCCAACAATTGTAAACAATGTAAATGTAGTGGCAATGCGATATAAACTAAGTTATCTACTGATGCCAAATATGAGTATAAAATTAACTAGTGCAGAAAATAATAATAGCAGTAAAGTAAAATGACACCAGGAATTTTTATACTGGTTCGAACTCCCATTCTTTGTCCAGTCCCAGACTCCTTTTGGAATTAAAACTAGCAACCCTCACTTAACCCAAAGGAATAGGTTTACACCGCATGAGCAACCGAACATGACTTCTACCGCCTAAGCAGCAGAACAGGACTTGATTGCCTAAGCAATAGAATAGGACTTTGACCACCTGGGCAACCGAATAAGACTTTGACCGCCTGAGCAACCGAACATGACTTTCTTACAAACTGGATTTTAACTTGACTTTGTGTGTTCTAAATAACATGGATTTGTCACTTGTAGTACATCCTTCCTATAATCTTATCCTCAAGTATGATGTGTGTAGTTGTGTGTATGTGAATATTAGGAAGTTTCAAATTGCTTTTAGAAATATAGAATTGTGATTGTAAGCAATGAATGTATGAATTCAAGAGGTAGCTAATTCAGAAAATATGATTCAAGTATATGCAAGTAAGTGAAGTAATTTGATCTTGAAATTCATGCATATATATAATAGTTAAGGAGTTGCAACAGCTGGTGAAGAGTTTTCAATGAATAGCAATGGCTGCAACTCCTCATGAGGAAGAAGGCTATTCAAAAAAATGACTGTTACATACAGTTCAGTCGACTGGTATAGAAGCTTCAATCAACTGTATTCAAAAATGTGCATGTGGATTCAAAAGTGCACAGGTTCAGTCGACTGACTGAATATATTCAATCGACTGACTAAATGTATTCGGTCGACTGAATTCTTTTGTTAAATAAAAACTACTATAGGTCATTTGATTAGAGCACTTGCCTTTTAAAATAGTGACACAGGTTCGAGCCCTGCTCCATGCATTTTTGAAAACTTGATTTTTATTAAAATATGCATGCAAGTTTATTTGAATGTGAATGATGATTCTTGAGGAAAGATTTTAACAAAGCACTAAACTAGACTCTGTATACATATTTGATGACTCTTGTTAAAATACATAACTGTACAAACCATACTTTGAGTTGTTGAGTTCGGATGTTGTCGTAGTCGTATATTCGTGAATTGTTATTTCATATCAGCAATCAAAACCTATGATCCAACAAAACAAACTAAAATTTCAATTTTACAAAATCAGTTTTCATCATTTAAAATGAAACAAAATGAATCTATAGTAGACATGTACTCTAGATTTCAAACTCTTCAACAAGATTTAATGACACTTGGAGTCAAATTCACAAATTTTAACTTAATATCTCGAATACTCAATTCTTTAACTCCAGAGTAGGAAAGAAAAGTATTAGCTATCGAAGAAGCTAATGATATCTCAACACTCTTAGTTGAAGAATTGATAGAAAATTTAATGTCCTATGAAGTTAATTTGCAGGCAAGAAAAGAACAAAATTCGAAGAAGAAAAACATAGCATTCCCAGCAACAAATGAAGAATCTGACTTAGACGAAGAAGCAATCGTATTTATTTCTAAATACTATAATAAATTCAAGAAATTTAGGAAAATGACCAGATTTTAGAAAGAAGGAAAATCAAGCTTTACAAACCAAACATCTATCAAATGCTATGAATGTGACCAATTTGGACATATGAAGAAAGATTATCCCAAGCTCAACAATGATAAAAAGAAGAAAAAATTTGAAAAATTCAAAAAGAAGAAAGCTTTTAAAGTAACATGGGATGACTCGGATTCTTCATCATCATCAAACAGTGACAATGATATTGACGAAGAACAAGCTAATGTATGTTTTATGGCACAAACTGATGAGGTATGTCCCAAACTTAGCTATGATGAATTATTAGAACTTGGCATGGAATTAGATGATAAATTTAGACAAATTAAAAAATTGAATAAAGAACATATAGCCAAAATAAATAGATTTGAACTTGAAGTAGGAATGTTAAAAGATGAAAAAATTATTTTATAGGAGGAACTAGAATTATCTCAAGAAAAAAGTAAAAGTAGTTTGGTTGAAAATGAGACTATAGCTATTGATTTTGGAAAAATTAGACTAGAAAAGGATAACTTGTTAAAAGAAAATATCAACTTGAAGAGTAATATAGAAACATTGAAAATTGGAAATTTAGAATTAAAAGAAAAATTAGATAAAATTACAAATAATGTTTCAAAATTTAAAAAAGGAAAACAAGATTTGGAAAATCTTATCAAAACTTCAAAACCATTAGGTAATAGAAATGGAATAGGATTCAAAAATATTCCTAAACAAAAAGGGAATAATATTAAGAAATATAATAATATTTATCGAAAGACTAAAAGATCACCTAAGTCTAATACGAATACCAAAAATATAAAAATTTGGATACCTAAGACAAAAAATAAGTTGATTAGACAAAAACATATTAACAACTTTTTAGATAATGTAGTCTATGATAAAAATTATGTTCATGAAGGTACCAAACCTTCTTGGGTATGGCTACTTGCTCCTCCTAATATCTGCGACCCTAACAAAGTATATGTGTACCAATTAAATCATCTTTTATTTTGCAGGAACCCAAAATAAAAAACAAGGAGAAATGGATACTTGATAGTGGATGCTCCAAACATATGACCGTAAATTCAAAAATATTGTCAAGTATAACATACACCAATGGTGAAACAGTAACTTTTGGAGATAACTCAAAAGGATATGTCGTTGGCATTGGAGAAGTCATCAACTCTGGCATTTCTAACTCTCTTTTTATTACAAATGTTTTGTTAGTAGAAAATTTAAAACGCAACCTACTTAGTATTAGTTATTATGCGATAAAGGTTTTCAAATCAATTTCAAAAAGGATAGATGTAATATTTTCGACAATAACAAACAATTTATCTTTGAGGGTTTTAGAAAAAAAAATATTTATATCTTAAATATGTATATAATCGGAATTCAAATTTATGTTTAACTGCCAAATATGAGCTAGTTAGAGGTTTGCCTAAGATAAATTACAAAGTAGAAAATTTATGTGACGATTGTCAAATTGGAAAACTAAAGAAAAACTCTTTTAAATCTAAAAATATATTTCTACAAAACTACCATTAGAATTATAACATTTAGATTTATTTGGACCAACTCTAGTACGATCTATAAGTCACAACAAATATGTTTTAGTAATAGTTGATGATTTTTCAAGATATACATGGACTTTAATCTTAAAACATAAAAGTGACACCTTTTGTATGTTAAATTTTTTTGTAAAAAGAGTTAAAACTCAAATGGATTTCAAAACTAAGAATATTCGAAGTGATCACGGTGGAGAATTCGAAAATGATCTTTTTACTAATTTTTGTAATAAAAGGGCATAAGTCATAATCTTTCTTTTCCCCACACACCTCAACAAAATGGTGTAGTAGAAAGAAAAAATCGTATGTTACAAGAATGTGCAAGAACACTATTAAATAGTAGTGGTTTGCCAAAATATTTTTGGGCCGAAGCTATTGATACGGATTTTTATGTTTTGAATCGAGTAACCATACAACCTATGACTATACATACTTGTTTTGAAATATTTTTTAGACGAAAACCTAAAGTATAATACTTTAAAACTTTCAGATCAAAATGTTTTATATTAAATACAAAATATAATTTGGGAAAATTCGACCCGAACGCCGATGAAGGATTTTTTTTTAGATATTTGGATCGTAGCGAGGAATATAGAATTTTTAATGAACGAACTAACACAATTGAAGAATGTTTACACGTTTCATTTGATGAAAATTTACTTAACCATCAAGCTAATGACGATGAAGAAATAATTCCAATAACAAATACAACAAAATCTTATAATAGTGCACTAAATAGTACTTTAGTATCATCTCCAAGAATTCTAAAACATCATCCAAAAGATAATATCATTGGAGATCTTAACTCCAGAGTAACTAGAAATCAACTTAACCAAATAATTCATATAGCATTTTGTGTCAAATTTTGAACCAAAAAATTATAAAGAAGCTTCAAATGATAATTTTTGGATAATAGCTATGCAAGAAGAATTAAATCAATTCGAACGTAATAATGTTTGGGAATTAGTACCAAGGCCAGAAAATCAATTAGTTATTGGAACAAAATGGGTATTTAAAAACAAAGCAGATGAAAACGGAAATATAGTTAGAAGTAAAGCACGTTTAGTTACTTAGGGTTATAATCAAGAAGAAGTTATCGATTTCGACGAAACTTTTTCTCTAGTAGCAAGACCCAAGGCCATACGTACATTACTTGCTTTTGCAAATCATCATAATTTTAAATTATTTCGAATGGATGTCAAAAAGTGCTTTTTAAATGGTTTTATTAAAGAAAACGTATATGTTGAACAACCTCCATTGCTTGTTCACGAAAATATCTCAATCATGTTTTTAAATTACAAAAAGCCTTATATGGTATAAAGCAAGCCCCCCCGTGCCTGGTACGAACGTCTTAAAAATTATTTAATTATATATGGTTTTCAAATAGGTAAAATTGATGCAACTTTATTTATTAAACGAGAAAATAAGGACATTTAGTTGTACTAATTTACGTAGACGATATTATTTTTGGTTCAACTAACGAAAATCTTTGTACTCAATTTTCAAATATTATGAAAAAAGAATTTGAAATGTCTCACATGGGAGAATTAAATTTCTTTTTAGGTTTACAAATAAAACAACTTGAAAATGTTATTTTTATTCATCAAGAAAAATATTGCAGTGATCTATTACGTCATTTTGAAATGGATAAAACTTCAAGTATATCAACACCAATGCATACTAGTGTTCACTTGGAAAAAGATGATTATGGAAAAAAATTTGATGAAAAATTATTTCATAGTATGATTGGCTCCTTACTTTATTTGACGGCTAGTCGACCCGACATTATGATGAGTGTATGTCTTTGTCCCCAATTTCAAGCAGAACCAAAAGAATTACGCCAAATAGCTGTTAGACGTATCTTACGATATCTATTTAGTACTAGAGATTATGGTTTGTTTTATCCTAAAGGATCATCGTTTGAGCTTGTTTCATATAGCGACATGGATTTTGGTGGATGTAAAACAGATCGTAAGAGTACTAGCGGAATGTGTCACTTTATCAGACAATCATTAGTTTCATGGTTTAGCAAAAAGAAAAATTGTCTCCTTATCCAGTTGCGAAGATGAATATATTTCAGCAGCTCGTGTGCATAATATATCATGCAACAAACACTTAAGGATTTCGGCAAAATTATCAATAAATCACCAATATATCGCGATAATACGAGTGCAATAAATCTATCAAAAAACCCTGTAAATCACCCACGTACTAAACATATAGATACATGACATCATTTTTTACATGACAATGTACAAAAAGGAATTATTACATTAAAATACGTAAAAACCGAAAATCAAATGGCAGATATTTTCACAAAACCACTAAATAAATAAACATTTGTTAAACTGCGGCGCGATTTAGGAATATGTTCACTTAACGATCTTCTCAACTAATACTACATTTTCATTCATTCTATTTTTGGCTAATTTTTTTTTATCCACAAATCAAAATTGTTAACTCCTACACCTTAATTTTTTTAGCAATTTGCTTTCTGAAATTACCTATGAATAACCTTTAAAATCGTGTATAAATAGCCTTTTTTCAAAATAAAAAAGTAAAGAATATATAGATTTCATATTTTTTACAACAGAAAATAAAAGCATGTCTTCCGACAACTCTCATCTCTCCTTCTCGACACCAACAACAGATAGTTCAACGGATACACCTCGTCGCCTTTTTACTCCTACACCAGATCAGGAACCGACCTGTAAGTGGTCCTCCTACCACATAGGATTTACTCCTGATAAAAAGATGTCCAAACGAGCTCTATTTGTCTCTCCTAACACCAAGGAGAAAATCGATGAAATACATCACTACCAAAAGCAACAAATAGATTTACAACGAGAATTATACTTTGAACAAAAGGTCACTGCGCGACGACTAAGTTTTCTGGAGCAAGTAGCGATCAAATTTTACAACTCACGGAAGAAGGATGTACATGAACCACTTCCAATTCCTTGCATTCCTTTGGACCCCTCTGCTTCTTATCGTACACCTTTGGATCCTTCACCTAGGCGATTCTCTGGTTTCCCAAGAACCAACGAACGTGGAAATATATGGTCTCCACTCAAGCCATAAAGGGATGACAAGTATGAAGATTGCAACGATCCATCTTCATCTAAATAAATTTACTTATTCTCATTGTATTTTTTATCCACATATATTTGTATTTTGTTTCACAAATAATAATATTAAGTTTTACTACAAACAATCTCTCGAAAAATAAGCAAAACCCTTCAAAATTAGGCTATTTTAAGACAAACTGGCCATTTCAAACATCTAAACATTTCCATTAGACGTCTTACAGTCTTGTATCTCACAAATTTTTAAACATCGTGCATATATCAAACGTCAGATATAACCTTTCAGACGTCTGAAAATTATCTCCGCCTAATGAAATATACAAACCAGTCTATTTCAGACGTCTGAACTATTGACCAGATGTCTGAACAAAGTCTCTGTCTCCTTACTATACAAACTCAGGCCATTTTCAAACGTTTGATATTATATCCAGACGTCTGAGAAAACTATCTGTCCTACAAAAATTACACTTTGGCCTATTCCAAACGTCTAATTCTACATCTAGATGTTTGATAATTCTCTCTGCCTTTCAAAATTTATAAATCGATCAATTCCAGACGTCTGCCACCAACAACCAGACGTCTGATTCTATTTACTGTCTTCAAACTAGGTTAAATCAGACGTTTGATTCACCTTCCAAACGTCTGAAACTCAATCGACATTCTTAAGTACCCTGATAATGTCTATTTTTTTGCTTTTCTCACTTACGTTTCAATTCATTTCTACTGCAAAGTCGACTCCTTATTTCTCAAAATCACTTTCTCTTCCAATGTCGCTCGAAATCCATGGCTCCTAAAACAAAAAACCCTAAGATCTCTAAGCGAAAGCAAGACCAAGCAACTTCATCCAAGCCGTAAGTTTGCTATAACGATCAAATTGAGCGATGGATGAATCGTGTACCACATTCAATCAAGAGATACGAGGATATTCAAAAGAAGAAACTCCATGTAGGTCCATTTTGTAATTTGCTAAAATTCCTAATGTATGATTTAGATGAAATGTGCGAAAGTGCTGGATTAGAAACATTGATATCCTTTAATCCCAACAACATCCAAATCGATCAGCTAGCCATATTTCTTTTCTATGCTAATTTAGGTAGCAAAGCAGTTTGGAACACCGACAACGATGATAATTGGCTATGGTCAAGTGTTTACGGCAACACAATTAGACTTATTCCTGGGATCATAGGCCGAACTCTAGGATATTCCGACAACGGAGGAGATTTATATAATATTCCGGATATGCATCTCAAACCAAGAGATAATATCACACATCAAATATGGGAAGAAGAAATGCCTAGATTTGCATCTAAATACTTAAGACCTAAGGCGAGACTTCTCACTAGAATGATTATCAACACTATCATTCCTCGCCTTGGTAGTCACGAGCAAATCACGGAGTTAGAGCACAAGGCCATTTATGCTATATTCAGTGGAACAAGGATTAATTAGGCAAAATTTGTATTTGACGAGCTCAAACATTTTTGGACTCGATCACGCCCATCTATCATCTATCCTACATACATCATGAGACTTCTAAGAGCTCACAACATCCCCTCATATTTATTCACTTTTGAAGAGATTTTTTCGAAATATGCATCCACCAAATTTTTCTCTCTAATGCACTTACCGGAAAATCCTTTGGATTTTATATCATTTGAAGAGTGGATGCAACGTCGTCAAGCTGGACAAACTAGGCCTCCACCTCAAACACAACCTGAACCATCACAAGAGGTAGAGCAACATCGCGAGAATACTCCTCCTTCTCCTGCACCTTTTGATTATACGTCTCAAGACGATATTTTGGAAATTCGCACCAAGACAAATCAAAATGAAAGTGTTCGCGACTTAACTCTCCAAAATCAACTTATTTTGTCTCAAAATCATAAAATATTGGCTAAGCGTATTGATAGTTTTGAAACATCTTTTGCTTCTCGCCTAGCCACAGTTGAAACTTCACTTTCAACTACATCATCCGTTCTAAAAGAGGTTCTTCAACGGGTTCGTGGTCCTGTACCACCTTCCGAAGACTGGCCAACCCCTGTGCCTTATGCCTTCTCCTCCTCCTTCAAATCATTCCAAACTATTTGATGAGGTGAAAGAACCTCTCGAACACACTCCGACATCACCAAAGAAACAAGCTAGCTCTTCAAAGAATGAAGATGAAGAAGATGATCAAGATAAAGCTTCCCCAAAAGATCCTTAGATTTTTTTGGATTTCATCTTTTGTATAAAAATGATCAAAAAATCTATGAATGTAATCGATTATTATGTTTAATGAAAATTGCTTTTTGGTGTGATATTTCTATGTATATTCATGTAACCTTACAACGATTGGTAAATACTAAATAATATGGACATGATGTCTACAATTAAAAGTTATTACTGCTTTTTGATAATTCCAAAGGGGGAGAAATAATAAAAAGCACAATAAATAATGGAAAACATATATTCAGGGGGAGATTTATAAAATTATGTATAAGTACATTGTATAGTTGTCATCATCAAAGGGGGAGATTGTTAGGAAATCAAATCTACGGTTTCGATGACAACAACCATACAATAGAAATTAAATTTGCATATATATATATATATATATATATTTATATATACAAGTACTTGATAGAACAATATCACTAGAAAGATAATAACAATGCTCAAAGGACACTACAAGAGACTATAAGTCGCTAGGAACAAAGAAGCACAAGAAAAAGAGCACAAAAACTGGTATGCACAATATTAGACGTCTGGGTGCACAAGCCAGACGTCTGAAACAGTTCTCTAGAATAACAGACAGGTTAAACCAGATGTTTAGCAATTGCACTCAGACGTTTGATCTACTACTATATTCAAATATATATATAGTATCAGACGTCTGATTTCAAACTCGGATTTCAAATAACAACTTTAACCGCCATATTCGAATGGACATCTCCGCTTCTCTTCGCTGCAACTCTTCATCATCAACAGAAGCAGCTGTACAGCACTCGTTAATGGATGCAACTACTCATGATACCTCTCTACAACTATATATAGCATCAAGAATCAAGAGAATAGATTACCTTACTTACTTACGCTCTCTAATTACTTACTCTATCATATTCTTGATCTCTGCACTCTAGCAATCCATACTTGTATTCACTCTTCCATATATTCAGTTCTTCATAGACAATACTCTCTAGATATATATTGGAAGCAATTGTACTAATTAGTCAACATCCGTGTCATACTAGAACACATATTTGACAAGAACAACTTATTGTAACCAAGCCTATTCCTCCAGGCGAAGCGAGGGTGCTTGATAGTCGAATTCCGAAGGAGAGCTTCGGGACTGGACGTAGGATGGGAGGTCTGAACCAGTATAAAATCCTGGTGTGCTTATTATATATTTACTTAGATTAATATTTTTTTAGTTGCATCACACACTTTATCACATATACTTGCATATAAACTACACGATCCACCCTGTAGACTTTCACTTTCAATAGCATCATTCTTTTTTGTGGAGTTATGCATCTCGAATAAGGGGCTAAATATCCCTCCTATATAGTATGCTGTTAATCATAGTATAAGAAGGTGCTTGATATCTCAGCTTCTTTGACTTGTTTCTATCCCTTGGTAACTCCTTTTTTCTAAAATATATAGTTATAGTGTCATCCAATTATTCACATATTGATCATCATGGTCATTCACCCATACTCCTTACGGGTTCCCTCATTATCATTATTTTCTCTAGAGTTCCCCTATTATTTTATGGTTGTTGGGCTTTCAAGAGAGTAAAAACCAAAACCTCATTACATGATTCTTATTTCTTAAACTAAATACTTGGATTTTGCTGGAATCTGACAAGGACGATTTTTACTTCGAATGCTCTGTGCGATTTTGCCAGGTTCGCCAGCAAGTCTGCCTATGCATTCTTTTCCCTAGGCACCTGGTTGATTTATATTATTGAATTAGGTCAACATCTCAATAATCTTTTGGATACATTGATTTAATCGAGCATCCTTTGATTAATAAGTCTTATTTATTGGTTTACCATTAACTAGGAATCACTAAACACTTCAATTATGAGGATTTTTGCCTATCGAGCCAAAGTTAATCCGGTTATCATGGATTCATATGCAGCAACATTTTTCAAAAAATCCTAACTTCATAGCATAGTGAAATCGATGTCCATCGGGCATAATTATTACATGTCCAGGCTCGACTTTTCGTTTTTTCGAAGCATCCGTCTATAAATAACTTCCACCTTGGCTCATGTTTCTTTTCCTTTTAAAATTGCTCCTTAATGAATCCCGTACATTTGGTTATAAAGTTAGCCAAAGCTTGCCCTTATATTGCTACATGGGATAAATATTCAATATCATATTGGCTTACTTCCATTCCCCTATTTATTAAACTTTCAGATGTCTTTAGTTTGCTAAAGACCTGTTTGATCGAACAGTTTGTTAAGATTTAATTGGATATGCGTGGATGTATGATCTTAACGTTAATGTCATCAACAATAAGCAAAAATCTAATTTCTATATGATATGATATCTAACTTCATCATTTTGCTTGTATAATATAGAAGGAATTGCATTTCATTTTCCTCTCTTATTGAGACCGAACTTATTCTATTCTCTGATACTGCCATATACAAGAATAAATCTTCTCCCTCCGTATGACTAGAAAGTTTTGATGGTTTCTCCAAATGGTTTTTTTAATCCATGGAAAGATTTTCAACATTATTCCATTCATTCAAAAGTTCTTCATTGTTTTAACATGTCAAAGGACATAATACATTTGGCGGTTGTCGTTGATATGAATCAGTTAAGCGCAGCTACCCAACCATTTAAGCTTATCACATCCCTACTTGCTTTAAATTTTGACATGTCCCAAATTGCCTTTATTTGATTAGGATTGGATTCCATTCCCAAAGCACCAATAATATATCCCAAGAACTTCTTGGATTGGATTCAAAAAGAACACTTTTGTCGATTCAGATTCATCTTGTATTTTTAGTACTTTAAATGTTTCATTCATATCTTTTATGTGTTCAACTTGCCCTTTTAATTTCACTAATATCGTCTAGGTACGCTTTCATGTTTTTTCCCAATTTGGTTTCTGAACAGTGTATTTACCAACCATTGGTATGTAGTTCCTGCATTCCTCAACCCAAAAGGTGTTACTTTGTCAGGCTTGAACATTGGAGTTTGGTTTTACCCTGAATATGCTTCCATGAATGACAATAATCCATATTATAACCTGGATATGCATCCATAAATGGCAATCTAATAGTGGCATCCATCAAATGATCAACCCTTAGAGGAGGATAGAAATCTTTGGACACGTCTTATTTAAATCTGTTTGATCAACACATATTCTCCACTTTCCGTTAGACCTCTTAAAAAGTACTAGATTTGCCAACCACTTGAGGGTTAAAACATTTCCTTAATGAATTAATTTTCCAACAATCTTTCACCTCTTCCTGTAGGGAAATTGTTCAAGTTTTGTCAAAATGTTTTTTCTTCTGCCTTATAAGAGTGAAAGTCAGATCTATGTTAAGTGCATGAAACATTACCAAAAGATCGATTCTTATGATATCAGCATGAGTCTAACCAAAAAAAAATTCTTGATTAAAGGAAAAGGATAAGTTCCTTCCGTGTATTCTCATGTATCTCTCTTCCTACTTTTACAAATTTAGCCAAATCATTATGATCTATGCTTATTTCTTCCAATATCTCTGTGGATTTTACGTTTTCTTCACTATCTCTATAATCTATTTATGACAAAATTTCTCTATTATTTCTTCAAGATTTACTTCCAAGTTTGCTTGATTTAATTCTATATGCTTCCTTTTCTTCTCTAATAGCTTATCTTTTCTGCATAATGCATTTTACTTCTCAATTGGCACGCTCTTCCTATTTGCATTAGATGTCAGTTTTCGATGATTGATATCCATGGGCTTTGATTTTTAGTTTTGTTTAGTGTATTTATCACATGGTCATAACAAGAATTATTCTCTTTATTGAATTGCTCTAAAATCACAAAGTACATTTTTTGTAGCTAAATTATTCCCATTGCACCATACCCCATCCTGCGTTTGAAAAAAAACTTCATGATAAGGTTCAATGGGGAAACAAATAAGTCTGCCTCATCAAGAGTAGATCTTCAAAAGAATACATTATTGTAGGGGGTTTGTCCATTACCACGAACAAAGTCTCAAAATTTCTTAAATACGGTGGATTTCCAATCTGGACATATTGCTTTATCTATCTAATTGGAGAAGAACAACCTAAAGGTGAGATCTGGGCTAGGCTCAAGCGTTCCTTCTGGGTTATCCATTTGATCAAAAGCGTGCTTAAAGATAACATCCACTGTACTTCCCATATTCACCAACATTTTGGACACCAAAAAATCCTAATTTGGGTTGTGATCATTAGTGGATCATTATGGGGATGCCTTACTTTCCCGTTCGCCTCTTTTGGTGTGATTGTCAAACTCGAAATATGAATAGCTTTTCTCTAAACTTTTGCCGATGGCACCTTCCTAACCAAGTAGATCCCTTCTTTAGCTTCCTGGATTTACATGTTTCTCTTAACTTTACCCATCCCTGTGATATGTAGTCCACCATGAATTACATAAATATGATTAGTTGGTGTTTGAAAATCTTGCTAGGGTTCATTCTCCATAATTTAGCGCCATTAAATGAAGGATTTACATTATTATTTTATCGAGAATTTTTGATCTCCCTTAATAGATTTTTTTAAGTGCTCCAATTTCAATCATTTTCTAAATTATTCCAGCTAAGACATGCCAATAATCAGTTTTATGCGAATTTAATTTAGGTTGATTTTGGACTTAAGTGTCACATAATACTCCAATTCATCTTTACTTATAGCATAGACATGTAAAATGAGTTAATTTAGAACAAAATAGTCTTTCCTTGTCACTTCTCCTCATTTTCCCTTTTACTCGAAGAAACCTGACCTATCTTCTTATCTTCCCCTCTACTAGGATTTATTTTTCTCAAGGAAGATTTCATCCATATAGATGAATTTTTCAGCTTGAAAATAGAAGTCCCGGATATCCTTACACCTATGAATGTAATGATCCTTCCAGAATGGAGCGTTTTCTATCAACCTAGACTTCACAACCATCAACTTCTCCCTATCACTCACCCTCTTAGCTTTGGTGGCTTCAACATTGAACCTTTTTAGATAATCCAAAGATAACTCTCTCGGCCTTTATATTTTCCATACACTTGCATTTATGGTTGATTCTTTGGAAGTATAGAATTGGGTTGAAAGCTCATAATTAAATTTTCCCAAAGTAAATGGTCTTTTCACGGTAATGGAGATACCAATTTTTCACTGCTCCAAAGAAAGTTTTAGGAAATAAGCGACATCATACTGCTCCTAGAGCACCATAGGTGTCCATTTGGCTCTCAAAATCTAGCAAGTGGTCATCCAGATTAGTGGACCTATTGTTTTATTGTAGGAATTTTAACATATGAAGGCCGGGGAACCAATATCTCTTACGTAAATAGGTCCCTTAAAATTACTGCTGACCTTGGGATCCGTTATCATTTTTCCCTTTATTCCCATCCTGTCTTTAACTATTTTGTTGGATAATTCCCTTAGATATGATTAATCATCCTTATAACCCTTTGTTTTAGTTTATACTACTTTTGAGAAAATGAACTCGCTGACTGCACAAGCATAGATTCATGAATGCTCTTTGGTTCTTTAATTACTTTCTAGGTTGATTAATTGTTGACTTGAACCTCTTCTCCAAATTTAGACAAGGCTTACTAGGAGCATCTACTAATTTAATGGTCTTAGTTCCAACTTTTCTTTTAGGTTCTAAGGTATTCTTTCCAAGATTTTATTCTTTGAAATCGATGAATTGACATCTCTCTGGGAAGATTCAACCTCTTCACCGTCATCACCCTTCGTCCTCCTAGTTGTCCTTGATGATCTTTAGGATGCAAGCATTTTGAGCAATTCATTCATAGTTTGGAATGGCTTTTTCATAGCCTTAATGTTAGTATTTTCGTTCGTCTTTACTACTAGTATTGAGATTTGCAATGCCTTGGTATTCTCAATAGTAAACAGAGGCATCACATTCTCTTCGAATATAGTATGGCGTACCTCCTCTATTCTCGAAAATCAACTATTTTTGTTCTCCTAATTTAGTTCAAATCAAGAGTGATATATCTTTGTGGAAATCGTTTGATAGCTTTCTTAGTGAAAGCACCAAAATGTTAGACCAAGATTAAGTCTAACTTATGCTTAATTCAAAGTAGTTCAAAGGTTCTTCAGCAAGAGATTTAACTCTTGGGAAGCATATTCATGGTTAAAAGGCCAACATGAATATGCAATTAGGAAAACATTCAAGTCCTTAGTCAGAAAGTCATAATTTGAATTTGATCCAAATGCCCATTAAATTTCCAAATCAAGCTTTATTAGTTTCTTGGTTACAAAAATGAAAATAAGAAAGAAGAGAAATTCAAAATTTACCCCTTCTTAGTTGGGAATACGTGCCTATTTATAGAAAACCTAGGTCCTTTGATTTTTGACATGTGGTGTTCATTAAGCTTGGATGTTCGTGATTTTACCGATGTGACACATTGTTGAAATGACATGTGGCATGATTTTCTTTTAGCTTTCCTCAAGAGGAAGTGACATTGTTGGACCAATCAGTTACGGCCATGTGGCTGATCTGAATATTTATTGTGCTTAGTTTTAGATGTGCGTTAACATTATTTGTTGACAATTGAAGCTCTACCCTTATCGTTCGATGGCTCTTTTTATGGTCTTTTGATAGCTTTCACTTTTGTTATACGGTAGCTCCAGCTTGTTATTTCTTGATAGCTTTGCCTCCATGTACTTCGATAGTTTTGTACCTTGACCTTTGATAGCTTGTTACCCTGACCTTCGATCACTTTATAACTTATCCCTCGACAACATGTTGCCTTGACTTTCAAAAGTTTCATTCCTTACCCCTTTGATAGCTTTGTCCTTTGACTTACAATAGCTTTTGACTTGTGATAGCTTGTTGTTGCTCAAATTTCTTATAAGTATTAGTAGCAAACCAGTTCGTTATAGCTTGGACCAATTCATGTCAAGGCGGCACGTTCAAGCAAGACAAGTTCATGTCGACACACACTCTAAATGGCCCCAAGCCAGCCCGTCTACTCAGCAACACTGTAACTCCATAGCCAGTTGGCTTAAATCAAGGTGGCTTTAACAGCCAACTCATCGGACAGGGCTCGACTCAAGTGCAATTCATCCTCGGCCCGACATCATCATAACCTGCCTACGATGATCCTATGCAGCTTGTCTTATCTTCCCATAGTTGGCTCGACATATCTCTTAAAACTTGGTCCTATGCAACATTAGCTTTCCTTAGCAAGCATTGGAAACAAGCGACTGATCAACATAGCCCAAAAGAAGCTACTCATCCGCCTAGCCACATACAACCAGCTGTACTAGATACTACAGTGAGTCTACAAAGAGCATGCCTACTCTTGCAGCATAATGCCAATATTAAATGTGCATGAAATGGAAAGGACGTGCCTGGTATGGAGTGATAATTGGCATACTTCTAAGCCACACATTTCACATCACCTTTATAACTGTCTTTCATCAGCCCATGTAACTAGATCGACGGCCAAGTATGCTTCCTGCCTATCATACAGTGCAATCTCAACAATCCATCATCCATTTTAGCTACTATGATTACCCCATGCAATGCAGTATCAAAGGGGTTGAAAAAGGTTGATTTCTAGTGATTATCTCATAATTCGAATATATTCTCACGACAAACTAAAACTCTAAGCTCTTAGTGTTATCCAGCCTTTTGACTAGGCACTATTTGAATAGACTTAAGCAATCAACTCGGAAGCAAATGATGGAAAAATGACCTAAGGACTTTGGGAATATCATAAAAAGGCAAGAAAAGGAGAAATTAAAAAAACGAGTGAAAAAAGTTAGAAGTTTGTAAGTTCAAGTTTTTGGAAGGGTTGATTTAAAGAAAAACCAAAAAAATCCTCAATTCGGACTCAAAACAGGATGGCCTTGGAAAAAACTCCAGGAGCGACCCGAAGCGACCCATAAAAACCCTTAGCGCGACTCAGTACTGACTCCCAGGCGCGACGCTGTACCGATTCTCGGGCGCGACTCCATACCGACTCCTGATAAATCAGGTCAAACACTCATAAAACTCGAGTCTGAATCGAAGCGCGACTCGGTACCGACTCCCAGGTATGACTCGGTACCGACTCCTAGTAGCCTAGAGCAGATACTCAAAATGTCCGGTTTGACTCCAAGCAAGCAAACTCAAAACATTAAAACCTCAGAAAATCTTCAGGTCAAACCCCAAGAAAATACTTACATTTCTCGGGTCGGACTCCAAGCAAGTTCAACCAAATCCAAAATAACGCAAATCAAGAAAATATAGCAATGACATTCCCAAGCTGGGGTTCGGTACCAAATCCTACCTAGGGATCAGTACCGACTCCCAAATATAGCTCAAGTGGACCCCCCATCTCCTGCCTACATGCTTAACTCGATGCTAAAAGCCTATTTCCAAAGTTGTTTTGTTATTTCAATATGACTCTCAAATGACAACTCTTAAATGATGACTACCAAATGACGACTTCTAAATGAAGACTCCCAACTGATGGCTCCTAGTTACAGATGATGTGGCATCTACTTTTTTGGGAGAACTGTTCTAAATCTTGGCTAAAAGCTAGGAGATATTTGGTGCAAGATTTTAGGCTCCATACCTCTATAAATAAGAAGGTGTGACTCATTTCTTACAATCTTTTTCGCTCTGGTTCCATTATTTCTTATATTTTTGTAACTCTGAAATTCTAAGTACTGAAATTATACCAAGTCCGAAGAACTTTTGCCCCCAAGTTATAAATCAGCAATAAAATCTTAAAGTGGACATAGGTCTTGCTTCGTCGAACCACTATAAACGAGCGTGTTTCTTTTCTTTCTCCTTTTCATTTATATTTCTGCTATATTTCTTCACTTTTGTTCTCTACATAATCTTTGGGTGTTTGGCCAACTTTTGGTTCAAACATTTTGGAGCTTTCATTGAGAGACCGACTCTCAGGCTATTTGGATCCTTGTCTACTATTGGATTGCTTAAAATCCAAAGAAGAGATCCAATTCATTCTCAACTAGTTTCCCTACTACACAGAGTTGAACAAAGTTTATAGGAAGCTATTTTGATGGCCCCAAGGAAAGACAAAGTTGTTACCTCCTTAAGAGCTACTGATGGAGCAGAGAATGCTGATCATCGAATTCTATATGAAGCTCCATAGCATGACCCCCTGGTTACCTAGAATCCCTAATATCTCATCACCAGAATTGACTTTGAAAGGATGATGAAAGAAATACAAGATAGTCGTGCAAAGCTAAACTAGAAAGTCTAGGAGAATAGGAACTTAATGAACTTGTTGAACACTGAACGTAGAAGGACTAAGAGAGGGCCATCTCTTTCATACTTAGAATCAGGAAGTTCCTCATCATCTGACCTCCTCCATAGGAGAAGAAGGCAATTGACAGATGCATATAAAGCAGGAATGTCGAGGTAGGAGATGAGAACCGACCCCAATCAAGACGTGGGAGTCAGTACCAATCCTACCTTGGGTGTCGGTACTGATCACACTTGGAGGGTCGGTGCAGAACCCATTCGCCGGGGTATAGGTCTTCGACTCGGTGATGGCATACAGCATGTGATGTGCATGTAAATGTTCATATTTTTACCACTGTATTTATTCTCTTTAAATTAAATAAATGACCATATTGGGTATTTTAACTTGTTTTAACCAAAATCCATATTAATTCCAAATTGTCACATATCCATCTTCATATAGGGGCAAAACGGTCATTTGTGTGCATATATTTATTTGAGAAAAATTAATTGGAAATTTTTATATATTTTTGTAGGAATTTGGTCTCAAATAGAAGTGGTTTCATGAAGACACATGCATGCCCAACATGAATATAAATGAAGGAAGATGGAAATAATTCAAATTGAAGATCATGGAGGACCCCACCTACCCACCACCTTAATGTACAAATTAAAGGCTTATGCACATGCTTATGGAATTAATGGCTTCATGTACACTTAAATAATGATTAGTAGAAGCTAATGATTACTTGGCCTCCACACTTTCTCAAGGGTAGTTTGGTCATTCCCCAAATTATGGATTAGGGTTTCATGCATGCATAAATAACCCCTTATGTTTCATGTAACCTTCCTCTCTTACTTAGCCTCCTCTCACTTAGTCTCTCTTCATTAGTTTAGGCTCAAAATAAAAGAAAGCTCTCTTTCTCTTTTCATGGCTACTTAGCCATTTTTATTTTATGTAATTTTCTTTTCATTTTATGCAATGTTAATTATTGTTTCTTTTTAATTACATGTTCATTTCCTTTTATGCAAGTAGTGTAGATCTCTCTTATTTCATGCAAGTAGATTAGTTTTGTTTCTTTGCTTTGCTCTCTTTTTCCTTTTCTTTTCCTTTAATGTTGCAAGCTATATTTGTTGTTTTGATAACAAATATCAGAGGCTAATCCCTTCAATTTAGGGGTAATGAAGCCTCTAATCATATAGCTTCAACATTTTGATAATTGTAGCTCTCTTTTTGTGCTTAATAACAATGCTTGAAGTGGTTTTATTTGTTGTTTTTGTTTTGAATTTGATAGCCTATATTGTTGACACCAAATAGCCTATACTTAAACAATCACTAACACAAATGCCTCTTCATCAAAATATGATTATGGCATAAGAAAGTGATTTGAAATTAAAATTTGATGGTCTATATTTCTAATTAATAGTTAATAGGCCATACTTAAAATAGATTTCACTTTCAACTTTGTTGTCATTTTCATGAAATTTATTAAGTGGTTTAGAGGTTGTGTTATAGTTTGATGGCTTATGTTGAGCTAATTAATAGCACAAATGAGCTAAACTTATGATAAACACATCATTTAAACTCACTTATGACAAAAAAAGAGATCATAGTTTCATTATCATTGAATTATATGATCTAGATAGTGGATTTATCTCTAAATTGTCATTTAACTCTCATATTTTTATCTATTTTTCTTTTGCTAGTTTTTGTTAGTTTCTTACATATCTAGCTAATCACACTCTTCAACTTTGGTTTAATTTGATTGAATAGAATTTTAAAATCATCAATTTCTTACGGATCGACCCGTATTCGCCGCGTGCTACATTCGTACACAGTGCGCTTGCGGTTATTTTTAATTTAAATTCGTTCGATGATTTTCTAAACCAATAGAACTTCCGTCGATGAATAAGTTTTTGGCGCCGTTGCTGGGGAATTTGATTCGATTTTGATTTTCTATTCTTCGAATTATTTTCTTTTGATTTTGTGTGTTTGTTTGCATTTGTAAAAAAAATAGTGTTTGTGTGATTGTTGCTTTCATTTCTTTATGTGTTTATTTGCATTTGTTGCTTTTCCATTTGCATTTGCATATATATAAAAAAAGCATACAAAGTTTTCTTTTAAAACAAATATCATCCACTTCACTATTCTCTGCTTACATTTCTATTTACATTTTACAGTTCTATTTACATCTTACTGTTCTCTGTTTACCCCTGTACAAACATCAGCAATTTGCATTTCTTCTTTGTCTACATCTTTACCGACTTGCATTTCAAATTTGCCCAATGCATATCATTCCACCATTCCCCGACCACCATTACTTCGTATCATATATGTCTTCCCCCTGACTCCTACCCAAGTGCACTTCCTCCAACCATTAGTTTTGGTTCACTGCCTTGCCCTATCATAGCTCCACACCTTGTTCTTTCTCCACCACTCAACAAATACCTAGTTTTCAACTATACTACCTCCTGTCATCAAATACTCCACCATCCATTCAACCACCTTTGTTCAAATTCAATCACTGTCATCAACACCGACCACCTCCCATTGTTGCTGTTGTACTCACCCTCTTACTCAACTTTCCACAGCATCACTTTCCACACCATCAACTCCTTTCTTAAACTACTGACCACAACCAAAATATCCCCTACATCCAAACTTCATCACATCTAACCTCATCGATCGTCACCTGCATCAATACAACAGTGAACAAAATCACAACCCAGAGCACCTCTACATAACTTCACCCCAAACTCCACTGACAACATTCCCAACATTCACATTCAATACTACATAACCAACCCGACCCTTATTCATCAACGTCTCATCACTGTCTTCCACTATTTCACTTCAAACTGCCCTACAAATACCCATACTCTCCAATACCACTCCAATATCAAAACAAACAACAACTTGCTTCACATCATAGCAAGCAGTTTCACTTACTTCTCACTGACCACGACGGTCACTCACCACTCGCAGCAGCATACAACTGCAACTTCCACTGTCCCACTTCGACCTTAATTCACACCCAACCCTCTATTGCCTGATACACAAGGCCTCGCCGACTACAACTTGCCTCTACTGCCAACCATCCTTTCCGTGCTACAACTCTTAGACTCTTCCATTTACATCCATTACTCTTCCCTATAAACACTGTAATCACTTCACTCTTCTAAGCACATCTGCAAATTACCACACTGCAAGTCTTCCCTACTTCCCAAACAAAAACAAGTCATAACCACTCGGTGACTTCCTGCCGAACTTCCTGCCACCAGAGCAGTCGTTGCCGACCCACTTCAAATCACCAGTGACAGACAATCACATCTCCTCCTCGAATTAGCAACGATCGACATCTTCCACGAACACCTCATTCAACTCGAACACCTCTACTCCTCCAAACAGTACGCTCCTTCCTTTACCAATCCACCCTCTTCCATAAACATTTCACCATCATCTCCCCGATTTCATTATTAACCACCTTCGTCCATCGACGTTAATCATTACCCTCAAACCCTACCATCGAATTCCAGAGTCAAACCGCCTTCCATCAAATAAACAAGTTTTGGATTTGCAAAATTTTAAGCCGCGGAATTGTTTTTGATTCTCGAAAATTGATTTATGAAGAGTTGAGAATTTTCTGTTCGTTTGGGGAAGTTGCTTGATTGGAATGCTTTTGCAAAGAAGATATACAAAATAATTGGCCCGAGTGGAATTGTTTGGGTTGATTGTTCATTGGCTCTTTTGTAAATTTTCTTTTATTCTTTGTTTATAAAAAAAAAATTCAAAAAAAAAACTTACAAATTTTTGGTTTCAATTGTTTTGTCTTGTTTTTCTCTAACTTTTCTTTCATTTGTTTTGTTTGGTTTCATTTAATTTCAACTGTTTTGACTTTTCCTTTAAAAAAAATCCAAAAAAATAATAATAAACTGTATATATATATCTTGTTTTTATTCCAGGTTGTCAAAGCAGATTTCAGAAGAAGAAGAACAACTTGCCAAAAGAAAAACTGCTCGCTTGCTTTAAAAAAAATTGCTGCTTTCATCTCTAGTTTTATTTGAATTGCATTGTTGGCTGTTAGCATTTTCATATATATATATATATATATATATAATTCAAAATTCCAAAAAATAAAAACAAAAAAATCCATCGTAGTTGCATTATTAATACACGTTTAATTTCTGCTTTGCATCTCATCTTAGATTTTTTTAATAACGGTTAGACATCGATAACACTTAATTGTATATTGACAAGTTGTCTTATTTGAACAATTTAATTTCTTGGTGTCTAGGCTACGGCAGAGTAATAACCATTTATAAATATTACGGTGATTTGTAAATATTATAGTGGTTGTTCCTCTGAAAGTACTTAAACCTTCGGCTGCATTGCTACGGTGATTCGTGGTGCACCAATAACTCCTGCCCGTTACCTGGATGAGAACTATCTTGTTGATCTAAGACAATGTGTGATTATATAATTTTGGGTTAACTTAGGAAAAATCATTTGTAATTAACCCTTGCATTCATTTAATTGCATTAGTTCATGCATATTTTAAAAAAAATTCAAAAATCCAAAACTAAAAAAAAATTTAAATATTCCTTTTATTTTTCTTTGAAAATTTTAAATCCTTTTCCTTTAAAATTTCAAAAATCCAAAAAAAATAAAACCTTCAAAAAAACAAAACAAAGCGAAAAAAATTTGAAAATCCAAAAACAAAACAAAAAACAATTTTCCATTTTAAAAAATAAATTTTATTTGTAAATATTTTTCTTTATAAAAAAACCAAAAATAAACATTCTTGAAAATGTCCGAGTTTCCCCACTTACGTGAATTTTACAATAGTTGTGAAAATCAATATAATCCATATAATTTCACTTCAAATTCTTATGGACATTTCAGCAACAACAATTGTTTAAACGATTCGAGTTTTGAACCACAATATTTTCAAAATGATGAACAACCCTCGAATTTCAAAAGTAGCATTTCATCTCTGCTTGAAATCTCTACACAACAAAATCAAATGATAATTGATCTGTGTAATTCTTATTTGTGTAATAACTCGAGTCAAGGATTTAAAAATTTGAATTCAATTCAACATTCAAACGACTTCAATTATAACCCATGCCAATTCAATTTCGAACTCCAAAATGAATTTCAATCTCAAAATGAAAATGGAAACAACTTTTCAAACGAATTTGGCAATGGGAATAATCTTAACCACGTTACGATTGAAAATCTTTGTTCTCAACAATTTCAAAGTGAAAATCCTCATGTTAATAACTATAAATTGGATTTTGTTGAGCAAATGAATGAAATTTACGATGATCACTTAGATTCGTCGTTTGAAACATATATGAAACAATGTAAACAACAAAATCAAATCTCAACGTGTGATGAGTCAAGTGATGAGTCAAGTGATACCCAAATCGACGATTTTCAAATAACAACTTTTGAATTTGATAATGACGATCTTAATCAAGTTGTTGAAAATACGGTAATTAAGTTGGATTTCAATTCTTTTGAGGGTGCGAAACTCGATTTAAACTTCGATCTTCCTTTTTTTGAAAATTTGAATACGACAACTTTGAATTTTAAAATCGATTTACATGATGAAGTTGTTGATAATCCAACAAAGGAAGTCGAATTTAACGAACATGAGTTTTATAGACTTTTTGAAGATGAGTTGTTGGATTCCAAAAGGGATGATTTACATCACCATTTTGAAATCGATGATTTTGAAGAATTTTTCAACAAAAACTTGTTCGTCGACGGAAGTTCTATTGGTTTAGAAAACCGTCGAACGAATTTAAATTAAAATTAACCGTAAGCGCACGGTATACGAATGTAGCACGCGGCGAATACGGGTCGATCCGTAGGGAATGATGATTTTAAAATTCTATTCAATCAAATTAAACCAAAGTTGAAGAGTGTGATTAGCTAGAGATGTAAAAAACTAACAAAAACCAGCAAAAGAAAAATAGATAAAAATATGAGAGTTAAATGACAATTTAGAGATAAATCCACTCTCTAGATCATATAATTCAACGTTTAATGAAATTATGATATCTTTTTTTTTTGTCATAAGTGAGTTTAAATGATGTGTTTATCATAAGTATGGCTCATTTGTGCTATTAATTAGCTCAACATAAGCCATCAAACTATAACACAACCTCTAAACCACTTAATAAATTTCATGAAAATGACAACAAAGTTGAAAATGAAATCTATTTTAAGTATGGCCTATTAACTATTAAATAGAAATATAGACCATCAAATTTTAATTTCAAATCACTTTCTTATACCATAATCATATTTTGATGAAGAGGCATTTGTGTTAGTGATTGTTTAAGCATAGCCTATTTGGTGTCAACAATATAGGCTATCAAATTCAAAACAAAAACAACAAATAAAACCACTTCAAGCATTGTCATTAAGCACAAAAGGAGAGCTATAATTATCAAAATTTTGAAGCTATATGATTATAGGCTTCATTACCCCTAAATTGAAGAGATTAGCCTTTCATATTTGTTATCAAAACAACAAATATAGCTTGCAACATTAAAGGAAAAAGAGAGCAAAGCAAAGAAACAAAACTAATCTACTTGCATGAAATAAGAGAGATCTACACTACTTGCATAAAAGGAAATGAACATGTAATTAAAAAGAAACAATAATTAACATTGCATAAAATGAAAAGAAAATTACATAAAATAAAAATGGCTAAGTAGTCGTGAAAAGAGAAAGAGTGCTTTCTTTTATTTTGAGCCTAAACTAATGAAGAGAGACTAAGTGAGAGGAGGCTAAGTAAGAGAGGAAGGTTACATGAAACATAAGGGATAATTTATACATGCATGAAACCCTAATCCATAATTTGAGGAATGACCAAACTACCCTTGAGAATGTGTGGAGGCCAAGTAATCATTAGCTTCTACTAATCATTATTTAAGTGTACATGAAGCCATTGATTCCATAAGCATGTGCATTAGCCTTTAATTTGTACATTAAGGTGGTGGGTAGGTGGGGTCCTCCATGATCTTCACTTTGAATTATTTCCATCTTCCTTCCTTTATATTCATGTTGTGAATGCACGTGTCTTCATGAAACCACTCCTATTTGAGACCAAATTCCTACAAAAATATATATAAATTTCCAATTAATTTTTCTTAAATAAATATATGCACACAAATGATCGTTTTGCCCCTACATGAAGATGGATATGTGACAATTTGGAATTAATATGGATTTTGGTTAAAACAAGTTAAAATACCCAATATGATCATTTATTTAATTTAAAGAGAATAAATATGGTGGTAAAAATATGAACATTTACATGCACATCAAATACCCCCACACTTATCTTTTTATTCGTCCTCGAATAAAGGGAAACTAAGATAAATCCGTTTTCATAGGAAGCAAGATTGCATTGAGCATATGCAACAAGCCGTTAAACCTCTGGGTGTCCCCAGTAGGACGAGTGTTTTGTTGTCTCGTGAGGGTTTTTAGCGGATACTACCCACAAAATCCAAATGCAGGATGAAAATATTTACAAATTCAAGATCTATTTACAAAGAGATGAATGCAAGTTTTTGAAAATATTTACAAATGAAGGATTTATTTTTAAATCGACGTGAAGAAGTTAAATATAGGTTTCGGTCATTATCTTGAAATTTAAGTCATTCACTCGTCAAAGTTTCCAATAAAGACGAAGCTATCATAAATATACTATAGTTTAATTCGTTATTTCGGTTGATAACAAAGTGTAATTATGAAAAGGATTCTTAATTGATTATCAAAGTGGTATTTTCATTTCTTTTCAATAACAAATCAAATAAACTAAGTAAAAATAGTGCTAGGATTTCAATTGCTTGTTCTCTCATTATTTGCAAGAAAAACTACACACCTAGCTCAGGTAAACCGAGGCCAGATGTACCACCCATGCACTGCCTTTCGGGCTTATCTGAGAGGAGTACAGAGCATGGTGAGTGCACACACTTTCGTACATACACCTATTGACCGTAGGTGGTTTTTATTAAGTCTATTCTTTTTTTTACATGTGTTCCATACATGCATAACCGTGAGGACTTTTAAATGAGTATGAAAGCACATAATCAAAGATTCCAAGTAATTCACCCATGCATAACCGTGAGGACTTTTAAATGAGAGTGAATACTTTGGGTATATTTTTTTTTTATTTTTTTAAAGAGAGAGAGAGTTTTGCAAAATCATCTTAGCACCATTTAACTTAGAAGACAAAAAAAAATGTTATATCCTTTACTTTAAATTCACCACTTTTAAAACAAAGATTTTCAATTAGGATGTATTTCATAATTAACACGTATGAATCTTCCTATATACTAGTTAAACCATTGTTATTTATAATCAAACTTCATTTTTATTTTTGTTAAGACAAATAAATTTTCAATAATTTCAATTTAATAAACCAAAACCATATATTTATCCTATAGCGTTTCTCTAAAAATAAATCAAAAATTCTAAAAAAAACTTTTGTTTTTGGATTTTTTTTTTGAGTTTTTGGAAGAAAATGAAAAAATTAATCCTGAAAAATCAAGAAGAAGACGAGTCTCCCCCACACTTGGTTTTGACTGTGTCCCCACAATCAACCCAAGTGAAAGGAACGTTTATTATTATTTACATGAAAATGAAATGTATTTACATGGCATCAGAAAGTATATCGTCAAAAAGTAAATGAAACGGTCTTCCAAAGACCGATTCATTTGTCTCGTCAAGTATGTGAGACACAGCTCAAGCGTAGAAAACGAAACCGTAAAAGATTTCGAAGATGAAAGTTTATGTGGAAAAACGAATGTTGTTTTATTAAAAATTGTACGAGTTGTTTTGTTTTCGATGATTTTTGGGGTAAATATAACGATTGATTGAAATTCAAGTTTATTTTCACCAAATTGAAACCCATTCGTCGGGGTATAGATCTTCGACTCGGTGATGGCATATAGCATGCATGCACTGTGACTAACCAAGGTGCTAAATGTCAGGAGTTTGCTGCTTAATTGGCCCCAAGGAATGAACATGTTGCTGCTAGGTAAACGATTCCTCCAAAGCCAGATGAGCATAGACAAGAAGGCACGAATATGGATCATTTATCGAGCCAAGCATAAGGAGTAGACTATGACTAGGGAAACCTAACAGCCACTCAAGGACTAGATTTGACAGCAATGGTACGATGGTTTGTGAGAGAAAGTCAGGACCAAACTGATGACAATCGGGGCACTTCCCCTAGTCGAAATCCTTTATAGAAGTTATTTTATACAAAGAATACCCATGACGATTCAACATGCCGACGATGCCCTTATACTTAGGAATGACGGATCTTAGACAACACATTTTGAAATACGAATGCACATAGACTTTGCTAGGGCCACGAATGTCATCAAATGCAAATGCTTTCCTATTTCCCTAGAAGAAGCATAGCGACCACGTGGTTTACTCGACTACCATCAAGGTCCGTCTCATCATTTGCCCAACAAGCAAGGAAATTTATCTAGCAATTCAGGATGCACACGACTAGCCTCAAGGATGTCATGTCTTTATCTTACTTATTCCAAGGACTGGGGGAGTCACTTAAGGATTTTATACATAGATTCAATACCGTAGTGATTAAGGTGAGCAACCCTCAAAAGAATATCATCTTAATGAATTTGATCAGGGGAATCCACCCCTGACATGGATTTCAAAGAATGGTTATCAAGAAAGCCTCCCTCCACCTTGGATCGCTTTTACAATAAGGTAGACTAGTACTTGCGTAAGGAGGAGGCTCTACGGACTGATAAGGAGATAGAACGGGCCATTTGGCCAAAGGAATTCATAACAACATTGCCATGAAACAGTCCAGAGCGAGTTCCGAAAACATTGACGTGAATATACAGAACGAGAATTTGAATCAGAGCAAAAGCTACAATAGAGCCCTAGACGAGAATTTAATTTCTAGGACATGACTGAGAGTCACGAGATTTGACATATATCCCCCCAAATGATTCGACTTAAAACATCTACTTATCCACTCGTGATTCAAAGTAATACAAGAAACCTGTCTGGAAAGTTCTATAGGTTTCATTAGACCCATGGTCATGACATAAATGAATGTAGAAACCTTTGAGATATGATCGAAGAGCTGATCCAAAACAAAAGGCTCTAACAATTTGTGAAAGCCCCATAGGATGGTGGGTAGGGAACACCCAACCCTCAATGGGGACAGACTCCTAGTGCTGATGAACCTAAGTAGCCTGGAAGAAGATTAGTTATAAATTAGACCACAGTTGGTCATCATCCAGACTGAGAAGATATGGAGAAAAACGTAATGGCAAGTATGCCGATGTCATTTCATCATAGAATAAACTCTTTTTCTTATTTACTTTGAACTTTTTCATAAGACAGACTCTGTTATTTTCTATTTTCAATGAATTTGGTTTTCAATCATGCAACATTGTCTCTGCGTGCTATATGAGTCGTGAAATGCGATGAACTCCAATGAAACTTCATATAAACAATGCAAGTGTTCACGTGCATAAATTCAATGCCCACCAAATCTCCATAGCCTATATCCCAACCTTCAAAGCTCTATTTGGATGAGTGTGATTTGTTCGCTATTTAACCAATTCTTGCCCCTGACTCAGGCCCACCCTCATGACCTAAAGTGGACGTGACTCAACCATCCACTCTTAAATTCTTGCCTAATTTTTTTGCTAAAACACTTACACCTCGCCTGGGGCTCAACAGGCTCAAAATCCAATATAGTGTGGACGTGATAAGACCATCCAAGCACTACTATTTTCCCTCCATAAGGGCCTAAAGCATAATCCAAGATGGATGTGACTGACCATCCATCACCTAGCCCTTTCCATTGACCCGACAGAGGCGGCACACCACATAATTTGAGATGGATGCAACTGATTATCCATCTCTTAGCCCTTTCCCTTGATCTACCAAGGGGGGAACAAAACATAATCTGAGATGGATGTGACTGACCGACCATCTCCTAGCCCCTTCTCTTGACCTAACATGGGGCACAAAACATAATCTGAAATGGATGTGACTAACCATCCATCTCCTAACTCTTTCCCTTGAATCGATAGGAAGAGTTAAAACCAAAATGGATGTGACTGACCATCCATCAACCTATCTTTTTCCCTTAACCCAACAAAGGGAGCATAATCAACAAATAAGTGGATGTGATTGACCATAAGTCTACAATCTCTTTCCCTCGCCCCCACAGGGGGAGCATAACCAACAAATGAGCAGATGTAACCGACCATCCATCTCCAAACTCTTTCCCTTAACTCGATAGGGAGAGTACAAATTCCAAGATGGTCATGACCTGACTGTCCATCGTCAACCTGAAGTGGGCGTGACATGATCGTCCGTCTCCTAACTTCTACCCTTGATCCGACAAAGGGAAATTCAAATCTAAAGCGAATGTGACATGACCGCCTAACAAGGATGAATGTGATCCGGCCATTCATCCATCAACTCTATTTTCATGGCTTTACCAAAATACAAACATGGAATGAATGTAACTTGACCATTCATTCATCTATTTCTACCTTTGACCTACCAAAGGGAGCACATACTCAATTGGTGTGACCTGACCGCCCATTCACCAATTCGAACCTTAGACTTGACAGGGAAGAGTATCACTACGTAAGGAAGAGACCTGACCGTGCACGTACTAATCTTGTTAACCTCGGGCCAGGAGTAGAGGAATATCATCATCTAATAGATAAACATGACAACTCTACACTGTGGCTCATGCCTAGTGTTCGATGCAACTCAAGGTTACGACCGAAAGAATGCCTCAGAATGGAACGATCAATATCGTTTGATCACTTACTCATGGCTTGAATTCACAAGGTCATGATCAGCCTCATCAACAATACTTGCCATTTCATCTTCCTCAACATCATCCTAAGCCTCCTCGACCTCTTGACTGATGATTGAGGGCATGATTTGAACTAAACATCCTGGAATAGGACGTCGAAATGATAACTCAAGCAGGAATTGATTCAGTTAGCAACTGAAGTTAGTCGCCTTGATGACTACCCTTCATCAAATTAGCTCGAGAACAACTTATGATTACAATCCAGCAGAACTTGGCAATAACCCACAGGCAAACATGCTTGGGAGCCAACGACAAACCCGACATACAATTTCAAGAATCGATGAAAATCGAATTCTTACTTGAGACTTTTTGAAAAGGAACTAGTTTAGATAACTGAGATCTAAAATTTCAATCAATTAGCTTAATGGAATTAATCATACTTAGAGAATACATTCAAATTTTACAATGTCGGATATAGACCAACAATAACTATGGATAGTCAGAGATACGACTCTTCATGAAATCAACTCGACGGAAGGATACCAACAATTCGAGGTACTGAGTAAAATCCATTCCACCAATCCTAACTTATCCCGATCCAAAGCGCATCATGTTTACATCAAGATATACTTTGGAGGGAAAATTTTATCTAACCTTTTGACTAGGTAGTATTTAAACAGACTTATGCAATCGACTTGGATGAACAAATGTCAGAGAAATGACCCGAGGACTTTGGGAATATCATAAAAAGGCATGAAAAAGCGAATATAATAAATGAGTGAAAAAAGCTAAAAATTTGAAAGTACAACTTTTTGTAAGGGTTGACTTGAAGCAAACCCATAAAATATTCAGGTCAGACTCAGAACAGGACTGCCTTAAAAAAATCCAAGCGTGACCTGAAGCGATCCATAAAAAACCCCAAACGCGACGCGGTACCGACTCCCAGCCGCGACTCGGTACCGACTCCTTCTTCCCATAATGGAATTCGTGTGGGTATTTCTGAAAGCTCGGGTATTTGCATGGTCCAGTGTTGATTCATGTTTTGGAATTTAAGGGTTTTGGGTCATGGCTGTTTTGGCGATTTGGGTTCAGGGGGTGAGATTGGTTTGTGTTTGTAACAACCCAAAATTTGAGCTATAATAATTAACTAAAGAATTAATTAAATAATAAAATAAGTTTGTGAAATTGTTAGAATCGAACTATGGGAGTTGCACCATTGGGTCCTTGGAGATATTATGATCAATTTTCATATATAACTTGTTGAAATCCGATTCAGTATGGAAAAGTTATGAGAGAAACATGAATTCAGAATTTTATACACTAAAAGAAATATATAAAAACAAACGACCCTAGGGGCCGACCCTTACCAGGGTCAGGTCGACCTATAGGTTGACCTACAAACGCCTCAGGTCGACCCACTTAACCCCCTGGATGTGAAAAACGTCCAGGTACGAGCCGATAATTATATTTTGTTTTTTCGTCAAAACTCGTGCATTCTTAGCTGCATTCGATGGTTCCTAGAGAGCCTATGACGTGGTTGCACCAGATTTAATCTTCAAATCCAATGGTCTGAGATCCCTAAGTCACACTATAAATAGAAGCCTAAGCCTAGTAATTTTTCTCATTCAGATTTTCTCCCATTCAGATTCATTGCCAGAGGATGAACCCAAAATAGAAAGTTTTCCTAGGGAGAAGATCTTTTTAATAAAAATATTCTACACCTTAGAAGTGGATCCCAAAAGACCAAGGATTAGAACTAAGGACCATGTGTGAGTGTCTTGTAATCATTTTAGATTTTAAGTAATTTAAAATAATAGGGTTCTCAATAGTTTTAGTTTTTCTACAATTTTGAGATAGTTTTTATATAAGTTATTTACAGTTAGTTTTTAAGTAAGTTTTAGAAGTTCTTTTTAGTCTATTTTATTCAGCTGTTTTATTCAGTTATTTACATTTATTTACATCTGTTTTAAAGTTGGAATTTAGCCTGTAAATGTTATTTTATTTTTATAAAGATTTAATCCCTTTTTGTGCGAATAAATTAAAATGAGAAGAATTCACTAATATGGAAAGAACACTAAATTTATAAAAATCAGATGTAAAAATAAGAAGAATTGAAATAAAAAATAGAGATGGACTAAAATAGGCAAATTTAAGATATTTGTAGGCATAATTATAACAAGTGGTTATAACTAAAAAAGAGAAAATAGAAGAGGCTTATTTTACAACTTAGATTAAGTTAATAAACAAATTATAACACATTGGTTATAATTAGAAAAGAAAGAAATAATAGAAGAGGCTTATTTTAAAACTTAGATCTTGGATTAATTTAATAAGTAAATATAATAAGAGATAAATAACTAAAAAGGCTTATTTTAAAACTTAGATTAAGTTAATAAGCAAATATAGAAGTAGGGCCTCTACCGGCAGCATTCCCTTTCAGATCTAGGACTGATGGTCTCACAATAGTAGGTGAGGCTGAGACATGCTTATGGTGATTATGGTAAATAGGTGGCCAATAAATAGAGGCTCAAATCTGGGGATTTGGGCTAGGGCCACAAAACTAGAAGGTTTTTTGTTAGGATCAGTACCGGCAGCATTCCCTTTCAGGTCTATGATTGATGGTCTCACAGGGTGAGGCTGGGCAGCATTCCCTTTTAGGACTAGGAATGATGGTCTCATAGCAGTTAGGTGAGGTCGGGCACGCTTATGCTGATTAGGGTAAACAAAGGGTCAAATAAGGGATGACAATTAGTGTGTACCGGTGATGACCAAGCATGTGGCATTGATTAGGGTAAATAATTCGCTATTACATCCTAAGCGCTAAAGAGGTGTCTTTTGCTATGGGACCAACATGATTGGCTCACAGTGGCACAATATTGATAAAATAGGCCGTTTAAAGGGTAGAATTAGGATTTCATCCTAATCAAGTTTGCAGTTAAGTTAGGATTAGGGTTTCAGCCTAATCACAACAACTTAAGAAAAATGAAAAAAATCATAATCAAACAATCATAATCAAACAATCAAAGCAAACAGTCAAACAGAATCAGAAATAGTATTTTAGCCCAGTTTTAACTTTCTGTATTTTCCTTTCAAGCTAGAACTATTGCTTAGTCTATTATCTTTATCTTGCTTAGAAATGCTAGTATTTACTTTCACACCCCAGACTTATTATCTGACCCACTCCTCTATTTCCCCCTTTTTCCCCCCATAGGCCAGCAGAGTTGAGCTGATTCCGGTTTCTTGGAGATTCATTCAAAGAGTTTTCTCATTTCAGATGTATTCTTCTACTTTTCATCCTTTACGTTTGTCTTATGATGGATTGGTACTCGTGAGAGGGATTATCATTATTATTGTTACTTTTGCACTCTAATTATGTGAGACTAGGGTGTATTTTTCATAATACATGAATTTGAGATATTCTGAGTTTTTGAGACATGTTATGTTTTTATGACTTACTTTGAAATGAAGTTTGATTTTGAATGATAAGTTATTATTTAAATGTTTCTATTGTTTTTACTTAATTGTCTTGTGAATCTTAGTCTCTATGATGCTTTAGTTATACCTATAACGCACCACATCCTTTGATGTTTCCTTTTTGGGAGTACTAAGGGGTGTGGTGGTGTTTCACTTGGTATCAGGATTCCTAAGGTTACATGATTCCTAGAAACTTGTTTTAAAAGTAAAGTATTTTCAAACTATTTTTTAGAAAGAAACTCTTATTATAGAAATGGTTCTCAAGTATAAGAGAGTTTTTATAAAAAAAATCCCTTTAATATCCATTTCAACCTACGTTTGATTCCTTCAGGCCTAAATTTTCTTTTCTTTGCATAGAATGGCTTATGCTCCAAATCTTCCAGAGGGTGTCCAAGTTCTTGGCTAGTTCCGTAAATACCTCAAAGCTACGGCACTAGAGGTGCAAGGGCAAGCGCCCAATATAGCACCAACGGATGAAGATCTCCTTAATCCACCCACAGCAGCCATTTTTTCTAATCTATGCAAGGACTTCGCTAGTATAGGAGGTAGAACATTTTCTAGCACGAGGGATTTCATAGAGGCACGAGCTTGGTTGAGGAATACGGAGCGGATATTTGGACTGTTGGGATTGGAGGACCCATAGAGAGTTCAGCTTGCATCGTGGCAGCTAAAGGGAGAAGCTTCTTGCTGGTGGGAGATTTTGAGATGGAGGGTAGAGACATTGGTTGGTTTGGATTTCGGGAAAGGTTTGAGAGAAAGTTCTTATCACAAGCGAAGGAAATCATGCAGTTGGAGTAGTTTATTAGTCTAAAGCAAGAGAGTCTTTCGGTGAAGGAGTATATAAATCAGTTTAATGAGTTATCACGGTTCCGAATGGAGCTTGTTAATGCACCGCATAAGAAGGCCACCAAGTTTGCTAAGGGTTTGGACCAGCCCCTCCAAGGGTTGGCATTGACATATGTACCTATGGTAGCGATGTATGAATCACTTGTGGAGATGGCTCTCATGTCAGATGTAGTTAAGAAAGAAGAGGTTAGGGAGGTTCTTCGATCATAAAACTCTAAGAGGCGGTGGTGGAAGAATAAGGACAAGAAGAAAGAAGTAGGACTTCAAAAGGGACAGATCAAGAAAGGCGAGAAATGTCATAGTTGTGGATTGGTTGGGCATTTCATAAAGGACTGTAAGAAGGACACGATGAAGGGGAGGTGTTATAACTGTAGGCAGCCTAGACACCTTAGTAGAGCTTGTCCTCAGAAGACAAGGCAGAGAGCAGGTGCACCTATGACGCAAGTATAGGCTTTAGATGCAACACCTTCTAGTAATGGGCTGGATCGAGATAGTAAAGTCTCCGTAGAAGGTTTGATCTCCATCTTGGATTTTCCAATTCGAACTCTTTTTTACTCTGGAGCATCACATTCTTCCATTACTAGTTGATTGTTTCCACTTCGATATTTCTCTAGTTATAGAATCCATAGTTGTTTCAAACCCCGTAGGAGGATCAGCACATTAATCCACGATTTGTAGGGCTTTGATAATTTTTATATTAGGCGTAGAGTTTGACTATGACGCCTATGTATTGGAATTTTCGGGATATGGGATGATTTTAGGGATGGACTGGTTATCCACATATGGTGCGATATTGGACTGCGAAAGGAGAGTCGTTATACTAGAGACATGTAGCGGACAGACTCTCGAGGTTTCTTGCGACCCACAAGGGTCAGTCTTGTTGAGCTTCCTTTATTCCATTGATTCATTACTGAAAGAGTTAGATTCAGTTTCAGTTGTTAAAGATTTCCCAGATGTTTTTGTGGAGGTTAGGGGACCACCCCCTAAGAGAGAGATAGACTTTAGGATCTATCTGAATGACAATGCTAAGCCAGTGGCATTTCCCGTGAGACATATGGCTCCTAGGGAAAGGAAGGAGTTAAGTAAGAAGATTGGTAAGCTATTGGAGAAAGGCTTTGTCAAACTGAGCATATCTGAGTGGGGAGTGTCAGTCGTATTCGCTACAAAGGTAGATGGTTCCCTTCGACTTTTCATAGACTATAGAGAGTTGAATAAGCTCACGAAGAAGAACCCTTACCCACTTCTTAGGATAGATGGTCTTTTCGATCAGTTAGTGGCTCTTTAGTATTTTCTCAGCTTGACTTAGCCACTGGGTTTCATCAGCTTAGGGTTGCTGATGATAGCATCGATAAGACAACATTTAGGACACCTGATGGATTCTTTGAGTGGTTGGCTATGCCGTGTGGGCTAACCAATGCCCCGGCCTATTTTGTAGATCTGATGAGCCGTGTTTTTCGAGATATCCTAAATAAGTTCGTTGTAGTATTTATGGACGACATTCTAGTGTTTTCCAAGTGTATGGAAGAGCATGTTATTCATCTTGAGGAGGTTCTTTGCACACTTGGTCTTCATCAGTTTAAAGCAAAATTCTTGAAGTGTCACTTTTGGCATGAGGATGTGCATTTCTTGGGGGCATGTAGTCTCAAGAGAGGGTTACGCTACGGAAATTAGAAGCTTCCTAGGTTTAGTTGGTTATTATAGGGAGTTTATTAGAGATTTTGCTAAGATTTCAGCACTTGAGGTTAAGCCTACCCTTATAGATCAGATTGGCTCAAGGCAACATAAGGATTCAAAGCTTGTGGATATTCTAGATAAGATTAGCAGAGAAGAGGTCTCTAGACATCTCCAACGTTATTTCATAGAGAGTAAAAGGTAGCTAAGGAGAGATGGAAGACTTTGTGCCCCCCGCACTGGCAGTTTGATGAGAGCGATTCTAGCGGAGGCACACCATTCTCAGATGACAAATCATCCAGGAGGAGATAAAATGTATAGGGACATAAAGAGAGTGTTTTATTAGAATGACATGAAGAAGGATGTAGTATATTTTGTGGCTAAGTATCTTGTGTGCCAAAGAGTTAAGGCGGAGCAACAGAGGCCTGGTGGATTGCTTTAACCATTGAAAGTACCTGAATGGAAGTGGGATAGTGTTTCGATGGACTTCATAGATGGTTTACCCCGATCTAGGAAAGGGAATACCAGCATTTGGGTGATTGTAGAACGTTTGACTAAGAGTGCCCACTTCATTCTACTCGAGAGTAAGAGGACAACACCTTATTTGGCATCCTTATACATTCGTGAGATAGTCCGACTTCATGGAGTTCCCTTTAGCGTAGTAAGCGACAAAGACCCTATCTTTACTAGTGAGTTTTGGAGAAACTTACAAGAGGCTTTAGGGACACACTTAGATTGAATACGTCCTATCACCCTCAAACGGATGGCCAAACGGAGAGCGTTAATAGAGTTCTTGAGGATTTTTTGAGGATGTGCATTCTTGATTTTGGAGCAACTTGGGAAGAGCACCTTCCTATAGTGGAGTTTGCATATAACAATATTTGTCAGGCTAGAATTGGGATTACTCCTTTCAAAGCTCTTTATGGAAGACCTTGCAAGTCGCCTTCGTGTTAGTTGGAGTCCACAGAAAGATTGCTACTTGGTCCCGACATAATTAGAGAGACTTCGAAAAAGATTGATTTGAACAGAAGAAGAATGAAAACGGCCCGAGATAGGTAGAAATCCTATGCAGATAAGTAGAGAAGGGATATTGAGTTTGAGGTAGGAGATTTGGTTTTCATTAAGGTGTCTTCGCTGAGAAAGTAGTAAAGTTTGGATCAAGTGGGAAACTGCTTCCAAATTCGTGGGGTCGTTCCCTATTGTGGAAAGGGTAGGGAAGATGGCATATTGGATAATGCTACCAGAGTGGCTTGTGGGAGTTCATGTTGTTTTTCATGTTTTTAACTTGAGAAAGTGCTTACATGATTTAGCAGAGGTAGTGGAACTAAGCCTACTTGAGGAAGTTAAAGTGGAGAGAGAAGCATCGGTTCGTTGCATTCCTACCAATATTATTGGACGTGATATCAAGAAGCTTAGGAATAAGGAAATTCCATTGGTTAAGGTGCGGTGGGGAGATAGTATTGAGGATGCAACGTGGGAGGCTGAGGAGAAAATACGTACTTCTTATCCGCGTCTCTTCGACAGTACGTTTTGAATTTTTCATTTTCATCTTTAGTTTTGAATAGGTTCTTTCCTTTAGTATCCTTTGGGAGCGTAGATCTTAGGATTTAACCTATGGATGGTGGGACAGAATGTAAACATGTTACTAGAACATGTTATGTATGATGGACGCTAGTGTTGTAAGTGTTTGCTAGTGGATGCTAATGGACGCATATACACACACTAGGCACTATTATCTCTTAGGAATCAGCCTAACTAGGTCATTAAAGCATATGCATATGGATGTGTGTGCACTTGTATTTTTATTTTTATTTCATGGTTGTATGAATGGATGATTATCATATGATTGTTGCATTTGGGTGATAATTGTAGCATGCATATAGAACTATCAGTTATCATTATGGAAATTGCGTTTATTTGGAGATATGGCATGGACATGAATGCATAAAAAGGAGGTCGACTGAGTTAGTAGACCACTTAATCTTTTTCATTAGTTAGGGACATTGACACTACACTATTGCATATATCATAAATTGCATTAAAAATATTAAGACAGTGGATGCAATGGATGATAGTTGAATATATGGTTGTAGAATTTGGATGTAAATATTTATTTCATTCTTCTGTCCTTGGAGATTTCGAGGACGAAATTCTTTAAGGAGGAGAGAATGTAACAAACCAAAATTTGAGCTATAATAATTAATTAACGAATCAATTAAATAATAAAATAAGTTTGTGAAATTGTCAGAATTGAGCTACGGGATTTGCGTCATTGGGTCCGTGGCGATTTTCTGATCAATTTTCGTATATAACTTGTCGAAATCCAAGTGAATATGGAGCCAAGTGAATATCGAGAAGTTATGAGGAAAACAAGAATTCAGAATTTTATACACTGAAATGAAAAAAAAAATGATCCTAGGGATGGACCCTCATCAGGGTCGAGTCGACCTATAGGTCGACCCATAAACCCCTCAAGTCGACCCGCCTAACACCCTAAACGTGAAACCGTCCAGGTACAAGTCGATAACCATATTTTTTTCGTCTAATCTCGTACGTTCTTAGCTGCATCCAACGGTTTCTAGAGAGCCTATGACATGGTTGCACTAGATTTAATCTTTAAATCTACCGGTCTGAGATCCCTAAGTCACACTATAAATAGAACCCTAGGCCTAGCTATTTTTCTCCTTTAGATTTTCTCCCATTTGGGTTCATTGCCAGAGGCTAAACCCAAAATAGAAATTTTTTCTAGGGAGAAGATCTTTTTAATAAAAATATTCTACACCCTAAAAGTGGATCCAAGAAGGCCAAGGATTAGAGCTAATGACCACAAGTGAGTGTTTTGTAATTATTTTAGATTTTTAAGTAATTTATAATAATAGGGTTCTCAACGGTTGTAGTTTTTCTATAATTTTGAAATAGTTTTTATATAAGTTATTTACAGTTAGTTTTTAAGTAAGTTTTGAAATTTTTTTTCAATCTATTTTATTCAGTTATTTACATTTATTTACATCTGTTTTAAAGTTGGAATTTAGCCTATAAACATTAGTTTCTTTTTATAATGATTTAATCCCTTTTTACATGAATAAATTAACTAGATATGAATGTGCGAATATGGAAAAAACACTAAATTTAAAGAAATCGGATGTAAAAATAAGAAGAACTACAATAAAATAATAGAGATGGACTAAAATAGGCAAATTTAAGATATTTGCAAGCATAATCATAACAAGTGATTATAACTAAAAAAGAGAAAATAAAAGAGGCCTATTTTAAAACTTAGATTAAGTTAATGAGCAAATTATAACACATAAGTAATAATCAGAAATGAAAGAAATGACAGAAGAGGCTTATTTTAAAGCTTAGATCTTGAATTAAGTTAATAAGCAAATATAGAAAAGAAAGAAATAGCAAAAGAGGCTTATTTTAAAACTTAGATTAAGTTAATAAGTAAATATAGAAGTAGGGCCTGTACCGGTAGTATTCCCATTTAGATCTACGACTGATGGTCTCACAATAGTAGGTGAGTCTGGGACACGCTTATGCTGATTAGGATAAATAAGTGGCCAATAGATAAAGGCTCAAATATGGGGACTTAGGCAAGGGGTGCAAAACTAGAAGATTGTTTGTTAGGACCAGTACCGGTAGCATTTCCTTTTAGGTCTAAGACGGATGGTCTCCCAACAATTAGGTAAGGGTGGGCAACATTCCCTTTCAGGACTAGGACTGATGGTCTTACAACAGCTAGGTGAGGCTTGGCACGCTTATGCTGATTAGGGTAAATAAAGTGTCAAATAGGGTGAGACAGTTAGTGTTTACCGGTGATGACCAAGCATGCGGCATCGATTAGGGTAAATAATTCGCTAATGCGTCCTAAGTGCTAAAGAGGTGTCTTTTACTGTGGGACTAACAAGATTGGCTCACAATGGTACAATAAAGATAGAGTAGGCCGATCAAAGGGTAAAATTAGGATTTTAGCCTAATCAAGCTAGCAATTAAGATAGAATTAGGGTTTCAGCCTAACCATAGCGATTTAAGATAAGTGCAAACAATCACAATCAAACAATTAAAGAAAACAGCCAAACAAAATCAGAAACAGTATTTTACCCCAGTTTTATCTTTTCTGTGTTTTTCTTTCAAGCTAGAACAATTGCTTATTCTATTATCTTTACTTGCTTAGAAATGCTAGTAATTACTTTCACTCACCAGACTTATTTACCGACCCACTCTCTATTTTCCCTTTTTCCTTCCCATAGGCCAGCAGAGTTGAGTTGATTCAGGTTGCTTGGAGATTCATTACTGGAGTTTTCTCATTTCAGATGTATTCTTCTACTTTTCATCCTTTTCATTTAGCTTATGATGGATTGGTACTTGTGAGAGGGATTAACATTTTTATTGTTACTTTTGCACTCTGATTATGTGTAACTCGGTGTATTTTTCAATTATACGTGAATTTGAGATATTTTGAGTTGTTGAGACAAGTTATGTTTTTATGACTTATTTTGAAATGAAGTTTGATTTTGAATGATAAGTTATTATTTAAATGTTTCCGCTATTTTTACTTATTTATCTTGTGAATCTTAGTCTCTGTGATGCTTTAGCTATACCTATAACACATCACATCCTTTGGTGTGCCCTTTTTGCGAACACTAAGGGTTGTGGGGTGTTTCAATGTTGTTCGATCGTTGCATCGAATTGGAGTAGCAGGAGGTCGCGGTTGTAGATTTTGGGACTAGAAATATGTATTGATGGTATTGCTATGAAGTTTGCAGAGGCTATAGGTTTTGGCAATTGACAGAAGTGAGTGTGGAGTAAGTGCAGGCAAGTGGAGTGATGTGGTTGAATTTTTGTTGCGATTTGCTGGTTATGGATGGATGGAGTGGAGTGCAGTGGTGATGGAAGTTGATTGAAGTGGCAGTTAACTGAGGTGAGTTTGAGTGAGGTATGTATATTGAAGTGTAGCGGTGATGATGTATGGTTATGGAAGCGGATGGTCTGAATGGTTGGTAGATTGCAGTAGTATGGTGGGTATTAACTATAGATTGCATTAGTATGGATGGTTTGAATGTTTGGTGGACTGGTGTGTGCATTATTTGGTTTGCATGGCGGTTTTCTGTGTAACAGTGGAGAGGTTTGATGAGGCAGAAATCGGTAAGGCAGTTGACGTGCACTGTTGTGGAGATGGTCAGTGGAGTTTTTTGAAAGTTGTATGGAGGAAATGTTTGGTTGTATGGTTTGAATGTGGTCTGGAAGTGGTCATGTGCACTGGTTGATGATGATTTTGATTGTAGAGTTAGTGGTGAACTGATGGAAGTAAATATTGATAGCGATGGGGTTTTTGCAGCAATAAACTGTGGTGGTTGTTGAGTATATTGGTGGAATTGATGTATGGCAGTTAGTAAAAAGGTAGAGGGGAGGATGGTAGTTAGGTGGATGTCTGCAATAAGTGCAGTGGCGATTGTGGCAGTAAGGATTTTTGATGGTAATTTCTAGAGCGGTAGGCAGAAGTGGTGACAGATTTCAGGTGGGTGGTTGGAACTGGTAGATGGTAGGCAGGGCAGTGGGAAGATAGGAAAGTTGTTTAGCCAGTTTTGGTAATTTGTATGGTGTGTTTTTTTTGGTAGTAAGGTAGGAAGAGCAGTGGAAGGTGATTGAAGATAAAGGTAGTGAATTGTTTTATTTTGTTAGTATGTAAACAATATGTGCACAGAGATGGAACAGGCAGTGAAGTAAAGTGAAGTGTGTTGATACACGAAGATTTTTGATCAATGACAATGTATAAAGGAAGAAATATATGCAAGATAGAGCAAGATCAATGAAATATAAACTTGAATATGATTTTTATATATATAGGATTATTTGTTAAAATCTATCCTCAAGAGTTGCACAAACACAAGAACACATTCATTATACTTCAATTTTTCACTGAGCATACTTCAATTCTTCAAAATGCATAAATTCATATGTCAGTCGACTGAAATAAATTTACCAGTCGACTGAACTGGCAAACATGTACAAATATGCACAGTTTCAGTCGACTAAATTTTCTGCACAGTCGACTGAAAATTTTCCAGAAAGATTACTACTATAATTTCAGTCGACTGAAATTCCTACACAGTCGACTGAATTTGAACCTGAGAATTTTGCATGAAAGGACACCTTCTTCTTCCCAAGAGTTGCGACCATTCCTCAATAGAAATGGAAGCTTCTCTTATCTACAACCCTTGGCAATACATGCATCCTTTTTACAACTATAAATACATGATTCAAACATCATTCAAATCATCGAATTCTCTTACTCTAATCTATCTATTTCTTGATCATATTTTTCTAAACATTATCAAAGCAATCACTACTCTCTTTGCTTGAATCACTGTTTATATTTAATATATTTGATTCATAGCAAATTCATAATTCCTTAATCTTCACAAACATATTTCATATTCTTGAGGATAAGATTATAGGAACATTGTACTACATTAGACTCATTCGTGTTATAAAGAACACAACTAGTCAAAACTTGTTTAGCATTGAGGTTTGAAGTCCTCTTAGGTAGTTTATGGCAAAGAAATCCCGTTCGGTTGTTCGGGTAAGTTGTGAACCTATTCCTCCGGGTTAAGAGAGGGTTTTGTAGTTAGTGAATACCTAAGTGAAGCTTAGGGACTGGACGTAGGATAAGTGATCCGAACCAGTATAAAATCTTGGTGCGATTTTTACTTACCATATATACATTAACCATATAGCTATTCCATATTACACGATCCTATCAATTACCCCCGACTTTCAATTGGTATCAGAGCCTGGTCGTCCTATAACCATAACACCGTTATTAGACATATTGATAATATGGAAAATAACGCAAGTACAAGTACAACTTCTGCCTATAACTCTACATTTGCCGAAGGACAATCTACTCAAAGACCCCCTCTTTTCAATGGACTTAACTATAACTATTGGGCTACAAGGATGAGGATTTATATGCAAGCAACTAGCTTCGAAGCATGGAACGCCACTCAAGTAGAGTTCGTTGTACCCACAACCGACTATCCTACATGGACACAAACTCAGAAAAATGAAGCTAGTGCAAATGCCAAAGCATGAATATGCTATTTTGCGCCTTGGATAGAAATGAATTCAACCGAGTTAGCATATGTACTACTGCACATCAGATATGGGAGACACTTAGAACCATACACGAAGGCACTAACAAGGTCAAACAAACAAAGATCTCCATGCTAAAGAATCAATTCCAAAACTTTAGAATGCGACAAAATGAATCCATCAATGACATGTATTCAAGATTTCAAGACATTCATCATGCCTTAATCGGATTGGGAGAAAAGTTTACGGATTTCGATATTGTATCTAAAGTTCTAAATTCACTCACTGATGAATGGGAAAGAAAGGTGCTAGCAATCGAGGAAGCAAACGATCTATCTTCAATGAAACCAGAAGAATTAATTGGAAATCTCATGTCATATGAAGTTAATATGCAAGCTAAGAAAGATCAAGCTCAAGAAAGAAAGAATGTTGCTTTTCACGCGGAAAAAAAAGATTCAAAATCGGAAGATGAGGATTTAGCATTCATAGCCAAGAATTTCAAAAAATTCTTAAAATTTAGAAAAGGGAACAAAAACGGATTCAAAAAGAATTTCATGAGTAAACCTCCTTCCTCAAATATAGAATGCTTTAATTGTCACAAGAAAGGACACATGCAAAAGGATTGCCAAGAACAAAAGAAGGAAAATCAGAAAAGTTTCAACAACAAAAACAAAAAGGATAAATTCAAAAAGAAGGCATTCTCTGTAACATGGGACGATTCAGATTCATCTTCATCTGAAAGTGATAGCAACAATGAACAAGCAAATGTATGCTTCATGGCTCAAGAGTCTGAGGTAAGCAATTTAACTTTCGATGATTTAATTGAAGTAAACACTGAACTTTTAAGCACAATAAAAAGTCTTAAAAAGAAAATTAAGGAAATTCGTGAAAATCAAAACAAAGCTGAGTTTGAAAGAGATATGTTACATGATGAAAAGAAAATTCTTGAAGAAGAACTTGAAAAAGTTCAAGAATCTTATTCAAACTCAGAAACTCAATTATCACTTTTAAGTCAAGAAATTGAAACTCAAAAGACTAAGAATGATATAATTACTTCTGAAAATCATGAGTTAAAAACAAAAATTAGACAAGTTGAGTTAGAAAACAATGGTCTTCAAGCTAGATTAGATAACATTACTAAAAATGTTTCTAACTTTAATAAAGGAAGAGAAAATTTATTTAAAATTTTAGAAAATTCTCAATCCTCTTCAAACAAACATGGATTAGGATATAAAAAGGAAGTAAAAATTTCTAAAAATAAAAATTTTAAAAATTCAAAACAACAAATATTACTTCAAGAATCTATTCAAACAAAAGTAGAAACCGAGATAATCAAAATTTGGATTCCAAAGACTAACAATATTTTAATTAGGAATAAATATATTAAAACATTTATAGATAATGTTCACCATAATAAAAACTATATTTATAAAAAGGATACTAAACCAAATTGGGTTTGGTTTCCTAAACTCTAATTTTTCTTTAGGACCCTATTAAAAGGTGGGTACCAATAATTTCATATCTATTTTCAGGTCCCACTCAAAAAGAAAAAATGGATATTAGATAGTGGTTGTTCAAAACACATGACCGGAGACAAAGATATGCTTACAAACATAACATACTTTGATGGTGGCTCGGTTACCTTCGGAGACAATTCAAAAGGCTATATCATTGGCAAAGGAGATGTGAACAATTACGGTACATCAAAATTACCTTTTATAACAAATGTTTCATTAGTTAAAAATTTAAAACATAATCTACTTAGCATAAGTCAACTATGTGACAAAGGCTTTAAAATAATTTTTTCGGATAATAAATGTAGTATTTTTGATCAAAACCAAAATCTTGTTTTTGAAGGAAATAGAGATAGAAATATTTATGTTTTAAATATGAATATTAATCATAATACAAGTATGTGTCTACTTGCCAAAGACAATGATCCTTGGTTATGGCACAAAAGATTTTGTCATATAAATTTTAAAACTATTAGAAAACTTTCTAAAAATGATTTAGTAAGAGGTCTACCCAAGATAAACTTTAAAATAAATAATCTTTGTGATGATTGCCAAAAAGGTAAATTAACAAAATCATCTTTCAAATCTAAGAAAATTATTTCGACTTCACAACCATTAGAATTACTACATATGGATTTATTTGGACCAACACAAGTTCAATCCATTAATCATAATCGATACGTATTTGTAATAGTTGATGATTTCTCAAGATATACATGGACTATTTTTATGAAAAATAAAAGTGATACTTTTGAAAATTTTAAAACATTTGTCAAAAGAATTCAAAATACTAAAGACTTAAAAATTAAAAATATTCGAAGCGATCATGGAGGTGAATTCGAAAACGAGGATTTTGAAACTTTTTGTAAAAAGAAAGGAATAAATCATAATTTTTCATTTTCTAGAACTCCTCAACAAAATGGAGTTGTAGAAAGAAAGAATAGAACATTACAAGAATGCGCAAGAACATTATTAAATGGAAGTTCCTTACCAAAACATTTTTGGACAGAAGCCGTTGCTACTGCATGTTACGTATTAAATAGGATATCAATTAGACCACTAACTAAAAATACTTCTTATGAACTATTTAATAACAAAAAGCCAAATATATCGTATTTTAAAGTATTTGGATCAAAATGTTTCATTTTAAATACAAAAGATCAATTAGGAAAATTCGATCCAAAAGCTAACGAAGGAGTTTTCGTAGGATACTCAGAACGAAGTAAAGCATATCGAGTATTTAATAAACATACAAACATAATTGAAGAAACCTTACATATATCTTTTGATGAAAATTTCAATAGAAATTTAAGTATAAAAGATGATGAAGAATTAATAAATATAGAAGAAACAAATCTTGAAAATAATAATTTAAGATCCCCTCCTAGAATATTACGAGATCATCCAACTCAAAATATTATAGGAGAAATAAATTCTCAAGTTAGAACAAGAAATCAACTAAATCAAATGGGTCATGTAGCGTTCATTTCATCAACAGAACCTAAAAATCCTAAAGAAGCATCAACAGATGATTATTGGATTATTGCTATGCAAGAAGAATTAAATCAATTTGAACGTAACGATGTTTGGAAATTAGTTCCCCGTCCTAATAATCAATCAGTAATAGGAACAAAATGGATTTACAAAAATAAAGTAGATGAATTAGGTAATATAACAAGAAATAAAGCTAGACTAGTAGCACAAGGATATAATCAAGAGGAAGGTATTGATTTTGAAGAAACATTTGCTCCCATCGCAAGACTTGAAGCAATTCGTATACTTTTAGCTTTTGCATGTTTTCACAATTTCAAACTCTATCAGATGGATGTGAAAAGTGCATTTTTAAATGGTTTTATTAAAGAAAATGTATATGTAGAACAACCTCCTTTATTTATACACGAAAAATATCCAGATCATGTCTATAAATTAAAGAAAGCACTATATGGTCTTAAACAAGCACCTCGTGCTTGGTATGAAAGACTTAAAAGTTATTTATTAAATTCGGGATTTAAAATTGGAAAAGTCGATCAAACTCTCTTTATTAAAAATACTTCAAAAGACATTTTAATAATTCAAATATATGTAGATGATATTATATTTGGGTCAACAAATGAAAATTTATGCAAAGAATTTTCAAATATAATGACTAAAGAGTTTGAGATGTCTCATATGGGAGAATTATCATACTTTCTTGGACTTCAAATAAAACAATTATCAAATGGAATTTTTATAAACCAAGAGAAATATTGTACAAACTTATTAAACGTTTTGGAATGGAAAACACTTCAGCTAAACCTACTCCTATGAGTACTACTACTCATCTCGATCGAGATGACAATGGCAAAAGTGTAGATCAAAAATTATATAGAAGTATGATAGGCTCCTTACTTTACTTAACCGCAAGTAGACCAGACATAATGATGAGTGTATGCTTATGTGCACGTTTTCAATCTAATCCTAAAGAATCACATTTAAGAGCAGTTAAACGAATTATATGATATCTTAACTACACTAAAGACTTTGGACTTTTTTATCCAAAAGAGTGTACATTTGAATTAGTATCATTCAGTGATGCTAATTTTGGTGGATCTCGAACAGATAGAAAAAGTACAAGTGGTACATGTCATTTTATTGGAAAATCACTTGTATCATGGTTTAGTAAGAAACAAAATTGCGTCTCTCTTTCCACCCGCGAAGCAGAATATATATCAGCCACATTAGCTTGTACTCAAGTTATATACATGCAACAAACACTCAAAGATTTTAATATAAATTTAACAAATTCTACAATATATTGTGATAACACTAGTACAATAAACTTATCTAAAAATCCAGTTAATCACTCTCGTACAAAACATATAGATATTCGTCACCATTTTTACGTGACAATATCGAAAAAGGTATAATTAATCTAGAACATATTTCTACCGAAAATCAAATTGCCGATATATTTACTAAACCCTTATTAGAAAATTCCTTCATAAAACTTCGACGAGAATTAGGGATAGTATCCTTTAACGATATAAATTAAATTTACAATAGATATATACATATTTCAGTCGACTAATTTTTTTTTTCAGTCGACTGAATATAAATCAAGAGTTATTTTCAGCTATATTATAATCCTCACATTTTTTAACTGATTTATTAATAACATCCTTACATTTTTAACAAAGTTTTCCTTAATCATTGAATATTTATGTGGTTACAAATCTTAGCTAAACAATAACCATTAATTGTTTACTCAAAATCTATTATAAATTCTTAAACAAATTTAGTTTTTAAAACATCTAATTTTTACAATTGAAAACTTAAACAAACTCAAAATGTCGTCTAACAACTCCTACTCTCCAATCAACATCACATCGTCAAGCAAAAACTCTCCAACATCACCAAAATTTCCCACACCAACACCACCACATGAGCCGATGTATAATTGGAAAAATTATCATACTGGTTACACTCCAGAAACCAAGAAGGCTAAGCGCGGACTTTTTATTTCTCCGGACACGAAAAGAAAGATTGATGAGATTCATCACTTTCAACAACAACAAATTGACCTTCAACGAGAACTATACTTCGAGCAAAAGATTACAGCTAGACGTTTGAACTTCCTAGAGCAAATTGGCTTACGTTTCTGTGGATCAAAGAAGAACGAAGTGGCTGAGCCCCTACCTCGACCCGTCAGTTCATTTGATCCATCTTCATCTTATCGTACACCAAATGATCCTGTCAATCCATGGATGTCTCCTAAGACACCACAATATAGTCCGAATTCATGGGATAGAAATTACATGAAGAATGAAGGAAAGAAGAATCCAAGTCCTTCTCAAAAGAAATAATTCAATTTGAAATATATTATTTGTAACTATTTTTCTTAAAATAAATTGTTTAAATTCAAAAAGAACCTGAAACAACAAAAGTACATGACTCAGTCGACTGAACTTATAAGCCCAGTCGACTGAATGTACACAGAAAACATTTTTTTCATATTTTCAGTCGACTAAATATTTCTGCACAGTCGACTGAAACTTAACAGAAACTCTCGGGAAAATATTCGGTCGACTAAAATCTCTGTTCAGTCGACTGAATTCAAACCTGCAAACTTTCGGTCTACAATTCAGTCGACTGAACAGACATTTTCAGTCGACTGAACGGCCTTTTCCAGGTAAAATTCCCTTTATTTACATCAATTTTTCACTTCCAAAATCACTTTTTACATCTTCTTCCCCAAATTTCCCCAAAACCCTAGATCTCAAATACTTCCAATCTCCCTCAAATCAAAAGCAAATGGCACCAAAACGATCTAGAGCTTCATCCTCTTCATCCTCCGAGCCCATTGATGCTCAAATTGCTCAATGGCTATATGATGAAGTCGCGATAACCCGATGGAACAAGATGAAGAACTCAAGAATTTTCGAGCATTCATTTGTAGATTTCCAAAGTCTTCACACCTACAATTTCCAAGAGCTCACTGATCGAGCAGGCTTAACTCCTCTTCTTGATTTGAAACGGAATGACATTGACATAAATCGTATTATGGTCAAATTGTTCTACGCAAATCTCAATCTTGGACACCAAACTCCAAGGAATCCAAACGACAGTGTTTGGAGCATGGTCTGCGGAAAGAAGGTTTGGTTTTCTTTGGATCGAATAGCTCACATTTTAGGGTCAACTAATATCGGAAGGAAACTAGAAGAAATAGAATTCAATCCACAAATCCATGATAACATAAATCACCAATTTATGGATGATAATATAAATTTCCAAGATTTGAAATCTACTTCTCTTCGTCCTCGAGCAAGAATTCTACATAAAACTCTAATGAGAACGATCACTCCTCGCACGGGCTCATATGAAATCGTTTACCCAATTAACTATCGAGCTTTATATGCCATCTTTGGCAATATTAAAGTCAATTGGGTACAACTAATCCTTGATGAGTTTCTCTCGTTTCATAATGGTAAAATGCGCACAATTTACTTTGGAGAATATATCATGCGCCTTCTCCTCAATGTTGATACACCATTACCGGATTCAGAAAACACAATGGTCCATCAAATAAACCATCGGACCATAAGCCTTACGCAACTCCCTACTCGACCTCCTCGATTTATATCACTTGCCGAATGGGAAGCTAGGCGTCAAGAGCAACAACAACAACCTCCGCCACCTCAACCCGAAGAACATTTTGAACAAGAAGATGAAATTCGTCTTGTTGACCCGACCTACTCTACCAACCAATCCTTAGGAATATTATCAAGAAATCAACAAATTCTTGATAATCGTCTTAAAAAGGTGGATAAAAAGCTTGACAAAATCAAAGGATTTTTTAATAAGCTTTGGGACGCTATCTCATGCTCAAGCACTACTACCGCTTCAACATCTCGTAGCAAGCGTCCTGCACCAACATTTACATGGACGTCATCCGAGGAGCATACCAGTAGCAGCACAAGCGGAGCTAGTGGTGGACAAGGAGGAAGACCTTATCGACCATCATCAGGAGGACCAGTCATTAGAGAACCAGGAGACAGAGAAGGTTCTTACGATTGGGATAAGGATCAGTAATTTATTTGAGTTATTGTTCTATTATGTTTCTTGCAACAATGACATTTGAACTATTATATTTTATGCATTTTTTTATTCAATTCTAAGATTCATTCTTGCTTAAACTGATTCTTTTAATTCCATGCAACTGCGGTTATTACTTCCTTTTTGTCGATGACAAAGGGGGAGAAAATCTATGGTACTAACTTTGTTTTTTGTAGGAAAGATAGGTGTACACATTCAGGGGGAGAATGTTTAAATATTTTTAGAAAATCAAGTATTGTCATCAATCAAAAAGGGGGAGAATGTTGATACACGAAGATTTTTGATCAATGACAATGTATAAAGGAAGAAATATATGCAAGATAGAGCAAGATCAATGAAATATAAACTTGAGTATGATTTTTATATATATAGGATTATTTGTTAAAATCTATCCTCAAGAGTTGCACAAACACAAGAACACATTCATTATACTTCAATTTTTCACTGAGCATACTTCAATTCTTCAAAATGCATAAATTCATATGTCAGTCGACTGAAATAAATTTACCAATCGACTGAATTGGCAAACATGTACAAATATGCACAGTTTCAGTCGACTAAATTTTCTGCACAGTCGACTGAAAATTTTCCAGAAAGATTACTACTATAATTTCAGTCGACTGAAATTCCTGCACAGTCGACTGAATTTGAACCTGAGAATTTTGCATGAAAGGACACCTTCTTCTTCCCAAGAGTTGCGACCATTCCTCAATAGAAATGGAAGCTTCTCTTATCTAAAACCCTTGGCAATACATGCATCCTTTTTACAACTATAAATACATGATTCAAACATCATTCAAATCATCGAATTCTCTTACTCTAATCTATCTATTTCTTGATCATATTTTTCTAAACATTATCAAAGCAATCACTACTCTCTTTGCTTGAATCACTGTTTATATTTAATATATTTGATTCATAGCAAATTCATAATTCCTTAATCTTCACAAACATATTTCATATTCTTGAGGATAAGATTATAGGAACATTGTACTACATTAGACTCATTCGTGTTATAAAGAACACAACTAGTCAAAACTTGTTTAGCATTGAGGTTTGAAGTCCTCTTAGGTAGTTTGAGGCAAAGAAATCCCGTTCGGTTGTTCGGGTAAGTTGTGAACCTATTCCTCCGGGTTAAGAGAGGGTTTTGTAGTTAGTGAATACCTAAGTGAAGCTTAGGGACTGGACGTAGGATAAGTGATCCGAACCAGTATAAAATCTTGGTGCGATTTTTACTTACCATATATACATTAACCATATAGCTATTCCATATTACACGATCCTATCAATTACCCCTGACTTTCAAAGTGATGACTAGAGGAGGGAGGTAATACAGGCTGCTATTGCAGCAGTGTGGTGGTCAAAGGGAAGTGAGATGGTTTTTGATAGTGGAGGTGGTGATGTGTTATGAAGTGTTGGTGATTGAAGTGATGGATGATGAGATGTTGTTGTGGGTGGTTATTGAAGTTGCACTGTTAGTTGTTTTATGGTGGAACTGATGTGGGAGAGAAAGTGTTGCTGGATGTATATGTTACGTTGCAGTGGTATTTGATTGGGGTATGATGGTGTTTTGGGGTTATTTGTGGTGTGCAGCAGCCAGCAAGAAGGGATGGCAGGGAGGTTATGGACAGAGAAGGCTGGTGAAATGGTAAACGCCAGTAAGGACTTGGGTGACAGAAGAAGGTTGCTTTGTATTAGTTGTATTTGCAAGTTGACAATGGAAGCAAGTTGGACCGTGGACTGGACTGTGAAATACACAAGCAGTTCGAAGCAATGTGGACTGGATTGTAAAGGAGACAGACAGTGATGAAAGAGTGGTTAATGATCGTTAAAGTGTGATGGTTGAAATGAAGGGGTTGGCACTAATGACAGTGAGGAGTTGTGTTATTGAATATGGCAGCAAAGGTGATAAATGTCGAAAAATACACAGTGAACTGAATGTAAAGCAGAGAACAGAAAATGAAATGAACTTGTGTATTTTTGTTCCTTTTGAAAGTTGTACGAAAAAAATTACAAATGAAACAGAATAAAAAAATTTGTTTTGAAATGAACTTGTGTATGTATATATATTTTTTAATAGAAATGCAAAACAAACAAAAAAACAAGTACACAAATCAAATCACACAATAAACATACATACAATTTTTTTTAAATGTAATTCAACACACGAAAATAAAAACACAAAAAAATCAAACAACAAATAATTCGAAGAATAGAAATTAAAATCAAATTAGTTCCCAGCAACGGTGCCAAAAACTTTTTTAATGGCTAAATCCATATCAGATTAGAAAAATAGTCGAAAAATTTTAAATAAAAATTACCGCAAGCGCACGGCATACAATTTTAGTACGTGGAGGGTACGGGTCAATCTGCAATGAATTATGTTGATTTTAAAATATCTATTCAATCAAATTAATCTAAGAATTGAAGTTGCGATTAGCTAAAAATTTCTAGAAACTAACAAAAAGTAAAAGTGGATAAAAATATGAGAGTAGAAGGCAACTTAAAGGTAATTTCCTTTTCATGATCACATAAATAAAAAAAAATGAAATTATGATCCCCCTTTTGGTCATTAATGAATTTAGTTGATATGATTATCATAAGTTTGAAATATTTGTGTTATTAATTAGCCCAACATAAACTATCAAATTTTAACATACCCACTTAACCACTTGTTAATTCTCATGAAAATTGACAATGAGCATGAAAATAAAATCTATTCTAAGCACGATCTATTTACTATTGATTAGTAATATAGACCATCAAATTTTGGTTTTAAAATCACTTCATTACGAGCATCATGTAGATGAAAAGGTAATTTGTGTTTATGTTTGTTTAAGCATAGCCTACTTGGTGTCAACAACATGGGCTATCAAATTCAAAGCTAAAACAACAAATAGCTTCTCATATTTAAGAGATAAAAAATTAACAAAATTTTGAATCTACATAATTAAGAGAGCTTCATTATGCCTAAATTGAAGGGATATAGCTTCTCATATTTGTTATCATATCAACAAATATATATTGCAACATGAAACAAAACAACAAGAGGAAAATGCAAGCTAATTGAAACAAAATAAAAGCTAAACTACTTGCAACAATTAATCTAAGCTATTAAGATAAAATAAAAGAACATAAAATAAAATAGCATGAATTAAAATTGCATATAAGAAAATTACATAATAAGAAAATGTCTTAGCCATAAAAAAGAGAAAGAGAGCTCATATTTATTTTTAAGCCTAAAACTAAACTAGCAAAAGAGGAGGCTAAGAGCTTATTACATAAAACAAAGGGGTATTTATACAAGTTTAAAACCCTAGTGCATATTTTGAGGACTACCCAAAATACCCTTGAGAAAATGTGGCCAACAAGTTATCATTAGCATGAGATAATCCTCCATTTAAATGTGCATGTAACTTTAATGGCCACTAACATGTGTATTAGCTTCTAATTGCATATCATGGTAAGTGGATGGGTGGGAACCTTCATAATTTCATGAATTGATTTATTTCCATCTTCATTTGCTTCTCCCCTTTTGCATGCATATTTTCATGCAAACCTCTTCCATTTGAATTCAAATTCCTAAAAAATATCATAAAAATGTCCAACTAAATTTTCTCAAATTAATATATGCACAAAAAATAACCATTTTACCCATATATGAAGATGAATAAATGATGATTTAAAAATAATTGAAATTTTGGTTTAAACACGTTAAAATATCCTATATGCTCATTTATTTAATTAAATTAGATTAAATATGGAAGTAAAAATATGCACATTTATGTGCACATCAACTCCTGATGACTCAAGTTCAAACACTCGAAAAACTCGGGTCTAACTCCAAGGGCGACTCGATACCAACTCCTAGACACGATTCGGTACCTACTCTAACTGACTCCGAGCACACTCAAAAAACTCTGGTTTGCCTCCGAGAAGGAGGAGGGAAACTTAGAACACAAAAATCTCAGAAAATCTTCAGGTCGAACCCCAAACTAACACTCAGATTTCTCAAGTCAGGCTCCAAGCAAGTTCAATAAAATCCAAAACAACCCAAATCAAGACAACGAAACAATAGGATTCCCTAAGTTAGGGATCGGTATGGACTCCTACCTAGGGATATGTAGCAACTTCCAAATATAGCTTGGGTGGACCCCATCACCTGCCTATATGCTTCACTCGATGCCAAAAGATTATTTCCAAAGTTGTTTTGTTGTTTCAATATGACTCCCAAGTGACAACTCCTAAAACGACGACTCCCGAAATAACGACTCCTAAAATGATGACTCCTAAATGATGACTCCCAAATGACGACTCCTGTTTACTGATGATGTGTCGCCTACTTTTTAGGTAAAACTAGTCTAAATCATGGCTAACAGCTAGGAGATATTTGGTGTGAGATTTTAGGCTCCCTACCTCTATAAATAGGAAGGTATTGCTCATTTTTCAAGATCTTTTTGGCTCTAGTTCCATTATTTCTTATATTCTCGTAACTCTGAAACTCTAAGTGCTAGAGTTGTACTGCGTCCCAATAACTTCTACCCTCAAGTTGTAAATTAGCAATAAAATCTTAAAGTGGATATAGACCTTACTTTGCCGAACTACAATAAATGATTGTGTCTCTTTTCTTTTCTTTTTTTAATTATATTTCTGTTATATTTCTTCACTTTTGTTCTCTAAATAATCTTTGGTTGTTTGGCCAACTTTTGGTTCAAACACTTAGGATTAGCTACTCTTTTGTCCTAAGTGCTATATTTCTTATTATTCTCTTGTAATTCCTTGCAATTATAAGTGAGAAACATAGTAAGAGATCTTCAAAGTAGACGTAGGTAAAAATAGCCGGACCATTCTACGTCTTTGTGTCATTCACTTTAATTTGCTTGTTTCGCTCCTTATTTTAAGTTTTTGTGACTAGTGTTAGCAAGTAAAGTTTGCTTTCACAAAACCATTAGTATAACTCACAGGTTGACTAATTTATTAGTCAACATTTTGGCATTAAAAAGAGGGCCTCCCCTTAAAACTCTCACCTTTCATTACCTTTTCCATATCTGCACGTTTTATTATCAACAAAAATCTATTCTAGGTTGTTACCATGGATCTAACTGCTGAAAACGAAGGTAACAACTCCAATGGCAGTGAAGCAAATGGAAACATCATTAGTAGTGCTATCTGTCATATTCCTACTGTCAGCAATGATACGTGCTGAAGTGTATTGCAAGGATTGACAAACATAGGTACTCTAGCCCAGGAGTAAATACTCTAAGGATTAGGTTAGACACTCAAACAACTATAAACTTTGTTCCACCAGCTCCTCTAGAAGTCAACCTGACTCCTCTCGAGCCCGCTCTTCATGGAGCTTATGACCTCTTGAATACCGTTGAGGCCCGAGGTAGAGTAATGCTTAAAACCCCACCATGAATGTTCATGACCATCCTAGGAGATACGCTACATGTGGGCTAATTCATATGATTGATATTGCCCTAGATTTGGTCATGCTTAAATAACCAAGACACCACTGTTCTCTTCAACGAAATGACAGTCAGCTTTTGAATGCCTTTGGGAGGCAAACGGAGCTTGGCACTTGAGGTTCAAGAGTCCAGACATGGTGCTCTGTCCATTTCTAGAGAGCCAATGGTCCTATCACTACATTCCCTATACCAAAAGTGAGTAGCCAGACCTAAATTAGGAGAGGGGCAGGTAGGTCGTGCATGGTCACCCTTTTCGCGTAGAGAGAGGGGGACTCCCACTCTATCTCATCATCACCATCACTCGCGATCACCTCATCATCATAATCTCCAACTCAAAAAGGAATTGGCTGAGCCCACAGTCGATCATTAGTTAGAATATCCTGTAATAGACCGATGCTGGCCTTTAGGATGAAATGAACATCCTTCATCGAAAACTCAATAGAATGCAAGCCCAGAATGTCGGGCAAAGCCTTTTCCGGCGACAAGAATAGTGAGCCATTTTCTAAGGAGATCATGAACACACATATTCATAGACGGTATGCCTTACTGCCCATAAACCATCTGGCACATTACTAAATTCAACGCCATCACCTAGGCTGGGGGTGCTGACAAGAATAGTCTCGTCATGTCTCTTTGTTCAAGGGTCAGGTATAAGTCGAGAATGTGGAAAGAGATTCAATAGTAGATGGTTATGTCCCTAATTGACTTCTATCAATGAGTGAACGACAAAATGAGGATGGAGGATATAGATCTTTCTGATAGTGATAATGAAATTCGGTGTACCACTCAAGCCGGCCGTTGTGATAATGTGGAACGATGAGGCAATGGTCAAAACAAACAATCCTAAGAGGCAAGCAGAGACTAGTACCCAATATAGGTCCAGGGTTTCTAACTATGCTACTTCAAAAAGGGATATGAAGACAATATATCTCATGATAAGTACTATCAGTTCCATCAAATCAATGCTATTCCACCAGAGAATGCTGGGTGCTTAAAGACAATATTAAAATACTTATCCAAGAAGGGACACTTTTAGAATTGTTTGACATCAAGTGAAACAAAGGACCAATTGTAATAACCAGTCGGCTCTACCCCAACAACCCAACAATAATGTCATGGCAATAACCGATGTCTTGACTATATGCAAAGGTCCGCTAATGGCCGATAACAGTGAAGGAACACAGCTTCAAATCAAAGTGAAGCGGGTTCAACTAGCCAGGTATACTCTTAAGAGCACTGAGCAACCAAAGAACCCAGACTGGAAGATCAGCCCTTCACTTTCACTATGAAGAAAAAGGAAGTAGTCTCTTACCCTCGTTAAAATCCTATAGTCATCACTCTTGCAATTGCTAACTTAAATATACATTGGACCTTCGTGGATGGGGCAGCTAAGTTAACGTCATGCTTAAGCATGTCTTCAAGGCTTTTAAGCTTCTTGCCTCCAACTTCACCCTTATACCTTGCTAATTTATGGCTTTAGGGGTGTGCGCATTGTTCTAATAGTTACCACCTCTCCTATGATAACGTTTGGCGGAGTACCCCTTGCTACAAAGGTTCACATAAAAATTGTTTTGGTTGATAGTATTTCTACATACAATCTTTTGATAGGATGACCAACACTTGCTAAACTAGACACCATCATCTCTTACAAACGGTTCATAATGAAGTTCCCTATTTAGGGCAGGATCGACGAGATCTGGGGCAATCAATAGAAGGCTGGGGAGTGTTACTGTAGCATCCCACAAAAATTAATCCGGAATTTGGTAAAAGAAATTAAATTAAATATAATAAGGGTAAAAATGAAATTTTAACAAACTTTTGAAATTGGCTATGAAACTTGCACCATTACATTCGTAGAGATTTTCCAAACAATTTTGGTATACAAAGTCATGCAATTGAGGCTCGTATGAAAAATTTATTAACGTTTAAAATTCAAAAGTAAAAACTAATTAAATATATAAATTTAGAAAGAAATATTTTAAAAAGAAAAGCTACACCATTGACATCCCAGTTTGAACTGGTCAACCTTAGCGGTCGATTGCACAAGACTAATCGACCGATCGATTGAGCATTCCAACTAGGGATCACTTAGGCCGAATGGGATGAATTTTATAATTTTTAATCTAAAGGTTGATGACGATCCAGACCCTCATAAATAGAACCCTAAGCTAATACCGAGTACCCTAATTTAATAATGATCGTATCAAAACTTTGTCTCTCCCAAAACACAACTCTCTGTTCTCACCAAATCAATTTTCTTCAAAAATAAAAAGTTTATAAATTAAAACTCAAAGATAATAAAAGGAGGAGACAACCAAACCAAATCAAGGAGGGATCGACGAACCAAGGATGGGGTGATTTCAAGTGGATATAAGAGGGAATAACTTACTAGAGGTGAGTGGGCTCGTTATTAAAAATGATGATTAAAATGTAATTGAGTTTGTTTATATCCTATTTGATCTATTAGTTTAATTTAATCAGAAATACTTTTTATTTAAAAGTTGCACCTAGTTAGGAATTTAATAGAAATCTGAATTATATGCATGCGATCCTTTTTTATTCACCTCGAATATTAAATTTGGAATTTGGAAAACACACACACACACACACACATACATATATATATATATATATATATATATATATATATGCATGTGTATAACTATACCATGTTAATTTTAGATCTTAGTTAATTTGATTTGATGATAAGTACTTATATGGAATTACAAAACTAAAATTGAGAATTTTGGGAGCTACATATTAATAAAATAGGGTTTATTAGAAAATGAAAATTAGCTGTTAAGCAAATGAAAACAAAAGAACTAAAATTAAATAGTAATTCACGTCAACCGGGAGATAGGTTTACAAAAGCCCCTCGACAACGAGCGATCAACCACTCTAGTAGTAGGTGATCGATTGGTCAATGGTTTTAAAGCTGAACGCCCCATATTTTCATGACATTATTTAGGATATTTAATTGGTTAAATAAAATAAAATAATGTGGAGATTAATGGGTTGAGATTTGTTTTAGCTAACGTCGAAAGGTTTTTATTTCTGAATGATTTTGGAAGGTTTTAAACGGAAGAGTTTCCAAAGGTTTTCCAAGGAAATGTTTCAAGTGTTTTAAATAGGATGTCTAAGGTTTTATTGCTTTCTAAATGTTTGAAGTTCAATGGGTTCGAAAGGTTTGAGGTTCAATGGTTTCGAAGGGTTGAGTTTCAATGGTTTCAAAAGGTTTGAATTCTAAGGGTTTTGAGGGTACCAATGGAAACAATAAATGAATATGATCTATGTTAGGGATACTAATGGAAATAGGTTAGTCATGGAGTTAAAATGATATAAATAGAATCATGGGGCTAACATGATATAAATAGATTCATGGGGCTATCATGAATCAAATGGAAAATTCAAATAGAATCATGGGGCTAACATGATACAAATAGATTCATTGGGTTAGCATGAATCAAATGGAAAATATAATCATAGGGCTAACATGATATAAATAAACTCATGGGGCTAACATGCGACCATTAAAGTTCATGGGGCTAACATGAAATAGTTAGATTCATGGGGCTAGCATGAATCAAGTGGCAAAATGATGGGTTCATAGTCATCCTAGGAAAACTATGTAATGTGAGATGGATAGTCTACATCAACTTAAGCAGAATGAATGTGGAATAGGTAGTCCCTCTTTGATATAATTAAAATTTAATTTGGGATGGGAAATCCTAATTGTTTTCAAGTATGCATATCATCATAATGTTTTATAAATATATGTTTTAACCATTGTGGATGTAGGAGCCCAGATTATGGTTTTATGAAAGGTTTTGTATGTGTTTTAGAAGGATGTTAGTGGGGAGAAACTCGTTCTGCTAAGTGGCATGGCCTCACTTAACATGATTAATCAGGATGTATAGTGTTATTCATACCAGGCTTTATGTCTGACTCGAAGTTTATGTTTCCCCTTAAACTCTTGGGTGCTCAAATTAATTTGAGTAGGTTGAGGGATTAAGGTCTTTTTCAGGTTTTAGTAGGATGACGAATAAGCTACCAAAGGAATGCAGAGGGCAAACGGATAGCTATTTAGGATTGCAGTTCTTGTTATGTTTTGATGTATTTCCGTTATGACTGTATTAGGTCTATTATGACCATATGGCTCTGATCATCTAAGGGGGTATCTTCATATACCGCTTTTGGCGTAATTTGTAATAATTATATTTTATCCGTGCCTGCGAACAATTTGGGATTATGTGTTGTGAATATGGAACAATTGGTTTTGAAATGTAATGAAGCAAAAGTTGTTTTGAAATTTATGTTTTTTTCATAGTCATACTTCTGATATTATTGATACAATTAACATAGCCGTATTTAGTCGTTGGAAGCTAATACTATTGATGACTGCGGCAACTGTAGTGTCTAGTTTTGGGCCTCTTGATAGGGGAAGTTAAACAAGGCAGACTGAACCTTGACCAATCATAAATTTGTATATGTTATTGCATATATCATGGTAGATTATTGGGATTCCCTAATTTTCAACCCGAGGATGTTGTGGAATAGATGGATATATAAGCGGGCAATTAGGCTTAAACATTATGCATTCAGAGAATTTGACATGCAATATCAGGCGGTTCGATCGCGAAGGTGCGTTAAGCACATGACACTAACATGATGTTCCTCGGTGTATGTGTGACACAGTTGGTGGATGCCTAGCGTAGTGCAACCCAGCACTACCGGGAGGTTCCTCGGTGGATACGTGACACTGTTGGTGGATGTTCACGCATTGCAATAAGTGGATGCGTTACCATTAAGTTTCGATATGGATGCAACAAACGTCAAGATGTCTTTGGCTCCAGTTTGCATTACGGGCTCCTCTCGATGTGTAAGTATGATATGTGTCGTTGTACATTTGGAAACGTAGTCCTAAGGATGATATTGTATGCGATCCTATATTAGGAATAGTTCCAGAGATTATTAGCCAATCCATAGTTTTTTTGAAGTTCGATTAGCTGTTCGACCCTTGGTATAACCTTTCAAAGGATGTTTGGGGTAAGGGTATTTAGAACTATATCCCTTATGTTAATAAAACCAATCTTGGTAAGAAGTTCACAAACACAAGTAGGACACCCTAAGCCACATAGATTAGAAATTAGTCAATTGCATGTGATCATCATATATTAATGATGATTGTAACAACCCACACCTTAACGTGCTTGAAATTCAACTAAATCAAAACCTAAGTCCATTAGAGCACACATCGTTATTTTTGGTAACATATAATTAACACAAGTATATCATATGTGATCAATATAAACAAACAATGGAATAGGAAAGTATAATAGAACAAAAATACTGACTAGGGCTGCTACCTTAGAATCAATAGTGTTCCTCAGATGTCTATTTTCCTTGTCAGCACCAAGCATGAATAAGAAGACTACATCATTTACCATTCCCGACTTGCACTAGTAGCCTGTACCTCTAAATCTATCCCATGGGTTGTAATGAGGAGGGGGTCAGAAAAAAATTCTAGCAATTGGAAATTTACCTACTTTATCTATAACACTCATTTATGCCGATTGATTCTTTTTTAAGTGTTATATCTGTTATTTACAGCTAATTCATTTGACCCTAAGTGCGTGCAAGATATGCCTAACCTTCTCCGAGGTATAACTATATATATATTCCTATATATATATATATATATATATATATATATATATATATATAAACGATGTAGTACCAAAAAAACCCTTGCCACTTAATACTTCTTAAATAGGGAGGAGACAGACCTTACGACGATTTAATACCTCAATCCCTGAAGCGGGTCATTCGCAACATAAACACTAGCCAATCGATCTAGCTATAAAGAGCGATAACCCTTATATATTGCTTTATAATTTATAATTTGATTGTCATACTACTAGCGCATCTAAATGGCTCATCTAAGAGTGAACTAGCACACCTTCGATAAATAAACAACCAACCAACTTTGAGGTCCATGCATATCCTATATAGATTATACATTAGTAGGAAGCGAAATCCATCAGGGCATAACTTGATCCTTTGCCATCGACCACTCGGGACTGCTGGTGGTCATAGCCTATATGCCAGCCCTACTACTAAATACCGGTCCAACAAATATACTGACATAGCCCACCGACCTTCCACAGCAGACATCTCGTTTAGTCTAACCTATAAGTCGAGGAAAATTACCATTTCAGTTACTTAATACCTTTTATTATAAATGAAGCATACCACATCTCCTTAAAAGTACTGGACCATTTAATACATTAAATCTGAGATGAACCCCTAGTATATTTTTGTTTCCTTGTAAGCAAATACATACCCCTTCCCCATAAGACCTACGGTTGGAGATGTCTCACATCAATAGTAGGTATGCACAACTTTTGGTAGCCTCTAGGTAAAGGGCGAACTTCTATTGTGTAATTCTACTGACCTCGCATCACAACTCACTAAGCCAAACCATACATCCTAAGCCTAAATGTTAGGCTAAGCCCACTAATTCACGCTTGTTCTAATCGTATAATTAAGGTCGTATAATTTCCACTATGAAAATTATACTACCTTCCAACATTTAATTCCTATCTAATACGCTCATTTACTATATTCCACAATTGTCAATTATCCATAATAAATGGTCATTATTATTCTAATTGGACAATCTCTAATAACATTTATTTATTCATTCTAATTCATTCGATTATGCCTATTGCATTTCCCCATAAATTCCTTATAATCCTTTAACTAGTCCTCTAACCACATATGTCCCTATTTCTTTCCACATTTTAATTTATTAAAGCTATCATTTCTAAAAGGATTACCGTTATAACATTCCAGAAATTCCCCAAAAATGAGACATTTACCCTTTTTGAAATTACAAGGAATTATCTTTTTTTAAAATAGACAATGCAAACTATGGAGAGGAATATTCATGTTTTACACATCTCTTTCCTTTTGGTATATTCCTTGTTAATTCAAACGACGCACTTTTTACACATATTTTTGGAATCGGATAATTTATGAAAATTACACCGAAATATATACAATTAAATTATACCCCGTTCGTAATAATATAAAACATAGAAATTCTCATTCCAAGTTAAATTGGGGCAATCTAAACTAATACTAACATTTTACAACCCAACTATAAATCTAGAATAAAGTTTAAAACTTTAACAAATTTAAGGACTAATTTCTAAATTTCTATATTATGGTGTAAATAGCGTTCCAATTTCAGTTACCTAATTTATAGAATATGTAGGCGAGATTTTATCTTCCTAAGCCTACAATTATATAGATTTTGCATATGCATAATATTTGAATAAAGCTCAAGGATATAAATTTCAATGTTATAAATAAATTATATAATATCTCACTCACCTTTCAAGCTTTCCAAATCTCCCCAATCTAAATATATTCCTTTACTTGAGTCATTTCCCTTTCAAATCCAAAAGAATATGTATAACAAGGTATATTCACACTATTAGAATTACAGATCTGAGAAGAAATTTGGGGTTAAGAGGAATATAGATTAATAACCATGAAATTTTGTTTTTCTTTCGCAATGTTGATTTGCTTCTTCGCTTCTTCTCTTTTATTTTCTGCCCTTCTCTATATTTTTTTTGTGTGTGTATAATATTTTATAATTTTAAGAAATAGTGGAGAAGGGAAAATGGTAGAGCTTTGTTGCTTTGATTAAGAAAATGTGAGAAGAAAAGTGAAGGGCTAGGGCTTAAACTTTTGCCAAATGGCGCAAATTTAAATATATAAATCTAACTGTTACGATTGATTCGAGTGCATATACCCCCTATAAGCGATCAACCACTACCTGTCGACCAACCAAGTAAGGGGGGTCGACTGATAGGATCTTGCATTTGTTATTATTTATTTTCTTTTCTCAATTTTAATTACTTTTATTTAAAAAACTTCAGACACTGATAACTTTTTCATTTGAGCTTTAATCACAAAACTCTAAATATCAAAGTTGCTTAGAAAATCGCCATGAACACAATGATGCAAGTTTCGTAGCCAAATTCCGACATGAGAAAATTCCATTTTTGAACCTTAATAATTATTTACTGATTATTGTCAATTTTATGGGTGTTACATTCTACCCCCTTAAAAGAATTTCGACCCCAAAATTCCTCAAGGGTTAAATCATGAACCATAGCACGCAGCCATCTAAACTACCCAACCAATTTGTACACAACTGATTTTGCAGCCAAATGTGTACAAGTGTACAGTGTATCACAACATATAAAACATGCATGAAGGATGATTCAAAATTGACACCTTCTATATGAATGCATTCTTTTAAAAACATTATGATGCAAACAACCTATATATGCTAGCAGTTTTATATGTATGTAAATTTTCAAAAATCAAAAATCCTTTTTAACGCAATAACAAACTCCGATAAGTAGGAGTATGCTTCAACCAATTTTGCATCCAATTCCTACCACGAAAAATCCAACACATAATTTTTAACACCCAAAACTTTTGAAACGTTAGACTTCTAAATTTTTACTCCTATGCCAAAAAAGGAATTTAGACGAATTTTTTTATATTTCCACTATTGTTTTTGGATACTTATTCCATTGCCTTAGAACCTTCTCTTTTTCCCCAAATTCTTATCCAATTTTTTTGAAGTATAATATGCATAAGGGGGTTTACTTTTGGATGTTAAAACATAATTATATAAAATGTAAGTATGATTTCGCTCTCAATAACGTATGGAAATAGAAATTCCAAAGCTAAAATAGCATTTTCCTTGTTATTATCTACATTTGGTATACTATCACCCTTGTTGCAAAATTAAACTCATATTTACCAACATATTGATGCTTCTTATGCTAAGCACGTGGCATTTGAAAATCATAGATTTTCTCATTTCAAAGGAAACTTTCCCTCCTTTAAACAAACTTGCAAAATAGTCAAAAAAATGATTAAAACACATCTTCTTTTTCAAAAGCACTTGAGCAAAATTTTCCAAAAACTGATTAACCCAACTTCTCAAAAGTATTTAAACATAATTTTTCAAAACATTTGTCGCTTCATCCTTAAACAAATCAAGCCATATCTCAATGGAATCAGGGTTTAGTCAATGAGTTAATGCATACGATTGACTATAGCATTGTGCAATTTACCCTAGATTTGAGGAAACTTTTTTTACTCCTAAACAACAACGCATAAGCTTATTTATAAATTTTAGCTTTTTCAAGTCATAGGGATACTGACCCATGATTTGCAATAACCTTTCTCTGTCCTCCATTTACTAAAATTTATTTTTCTTAAAATTCTAAAGTTTTGGGATTTATGCGTTCTTTATTTTTAGTTGCTAAGCTAATTTTTTTAACTAACTTCCACTTTAATAACATTTAACGATAGTTAAGTGTTCTTATGAGATATTCTTATTTACACTATTTCCAAATATATATACAGCGGTTAAAGCTCATCTGAACCATCAATACAGTAATAAAATAGGAACATATATTATATCATGCGCTTTTCAATATTCGAAGGAGATAACTAGTTATTAAAATCAAAAACGTAAAACAAAATGATTGCTATAAGCTGCCCTTCATCATCAACTGATATTAATGATGTTGTCGCCTTACCATTCATTACTAAATTACGACGACGTTTCTAGTATGCCATTCAATTATAATCCGCACGTCTTAACTTACCTCCTTAATTTCTAATAAATGCGGTCCATCAACTACTTCAATTTTCACCCCTAGTTGTGGGATAAATTATGCATTCCCACACTACAGGGGATAAGAATTATAAACTATGTACATTTAAAATATTTATTGGAAAATTAGGTTAGTCGAATAATTTCAACTACCCATCTTTCCTTCTTTAACCTTGAGTGAACCAACATCATTTATGTGTGTTTACCATCTCATTACTCTCGTTTCTAGTAATACTACTATCTCCTTTAAATCAAAATCTCTTGATAATCTTCTCAAACTTTGGTATATACCATTTTTATCCTTGATCTTTCAAGTAAGTAAACCTTAGGACTCGAAAAAGTGTACTTCGATACCACTCACCATTCCTTTGAGGCTTTTTCTTATAGCTTTCAAACATGTATAACCAATTTTTCCTAGGCTCATTCTAATTTTTTATATTCAATGGAGGTTCCTTGGTTCTATTCTATGAGCACCCATAGTTGTTTTATTCATACCTTAAACCTTTACTCTGTCATGCCTAGGTAGTCATTCATACCTACTCCATATCAAAAATTGATTTGGGTTTCACTATTTATAAAAGTAAAACTTCACAATCATGAAGTGCCTAATTCAAAACCTTTATCTTCAAAAATGTAAACTTAGAAACCCCTTTATCAAATTCAAAAATTGCATGGTTTCCCAAAAGGAGCCATGAAAAAAAAATTCTTTTCAAAATTTTTCTATAACAAGTATTTTCTTCCTCAAAAGTAGGATTTTTAACACAAAACATGTTTAAAAATCCAATTATCATACCAAACCTTTTTTCAAAAACATCTTCTATAACCCTAAATCATAAAAATTATAGTAGATAAGAATAACTTCCATCCCATTATTACTCATGCTATTTCCGCTTTCACCTTTGGCAGAGATTTTAGTAGCACATGGAGGGACTTCTTAAAGGTATGTGCAATTGCAACATCTATCTAAGTGTCTATTTAAAACATATGCACAATCACTACGCATATTTATGGAATATATTCATTCTTCCTATCATATTCCTATTGTTTGTCTCCTACACTATTTATAACTAGATTGCTAATAATATTTTTATATAAATTCCTGTTGCGTTTTCTATTCAAATTTCCTAATACTACTATTAAAATTTCTCCTACCTAAAATTCCCTTAAGTGGCTTCTTCTTCTAGCATAACCCTTTTCCTCTTTTATTGTTTTCCCTCATTTACTTACTGTAGTGCTTTCGCCTACTGCTTACTCATTGAGCTTTCCTTTTTAACACGAATTGAAATATGTATAAATCTATTTCAAGTATTTTTCTCTATATTTTCCTTATACAATAATATTCCTCCTACCTTCACCATCGGGAATTCTTACCCTTATATTCTCTTTATCCTATTTATTCAAGTACCATTTTCATTTATCCACCCCTTAGAGAAAAAATATTAAAGACTTTTAACTTGCAAAAATAGGAAAAATCACTAAGCCAAGTATATGCTATTCTTTTCATTAATTTCAAAAACAAAAATCTCTTATCAAAAACCTATAAACCCAAACTTTTTGACTCAACCAATTTAAAACTAATAATTTTCAAATTCCCTTGTTTTTCGAAACAATAACTTTCCGATAAATCCTTCCAAAAACCCATTTAAAAATGTGTAACGACCCAGAATTTCTATCATTTAAAATTCATGTATTTAATTGATTTTAAATATGCACAAGTAAATTTTCTAAGCTGAATAACTTGTATTTGAAATATAGCGATTTAATTGGATAAATAAATTGTTAATTTAATATTTGAAATTGCATAAATAATTGAAAATTGAATTATAATATGAATAAAAACGATTTATAAAGTTGAATTAAATCATATTTGAATTAGAAGGATGTTAGAGAACTTTTAAAATCGAATTAAAAGATAATTTGAAGATATTGAATATTTTAATATTTAACTCACGTGTAAAAATAGTCAATTTTCAAACAGTCTCGGATTTCGACGAAACCAAATTCATTAGATCCATAATGTTATATTATTGTAATATTTTGAATTTTGTGTCAATTGGATTTACGGTTTACCCGGGGCAAACTAAAACGCGTGGAAATCGGTTTAAGTGAATTTTAAATTTAAATAATTCAATTTGGAAACCTATCTTTCAAATACGATTGAATTGGCTCCCAATATATATTCCATTGCATTTGTAATAAGGGTAAAACATTATAAACGCCGGGGGGCACGCTTCGTTTTGAGTTTGAAAATTTTCGGAATGAATAGTGCGCGCGAATTTTCTATAAAAGCCCCTCATTTCTTTCATTTTTCACAAGCATTAAGGTTTCTAACCTTAGGCGCAGCAAACATTTCAATGGTTAGAAAATGATTTTCTTTCTCCTTTAATATCTCCAAATCCATAAACAATAGCAAAATCTTTCAACTACAAAATGATAGAGCTTCACAAGATCTATAAATCCATACGGAGATGATGGGTTTTCGAGTATTATACGAGGAGAATTTGGGGCGCGTTTGTCTAGGGTTTTGGCATGGTTTTCGAGGCAAGTGTGCAGCCAAGCTCGATGATGTTCTCGGCGATGGTAGAGGTGAGGAGGGGCTTTGGAATGGTGGTGCCTAATCGTTGTAGAAATGAATGAGGAAGGCTCGAAAATTCAAGGGACGTTAGAGGCATTGGTACGTTCGATTGGGGTTTCATGCGATAGGGAAGAAGATATCGTGCTCGGCTCAGATCTGATGGGCGAAAATCAACGGTCCAGATTATTAAGAGGTTTCAAAAAAAGAAAATGAATTGTAAATTTATATTATATAAATTTGTATAAAACTTTAAAACGCTATTACTTTTCGTACGAGGTCTGTTTCGCATGAAACGAATTGCGTTGGGTTCGTATGGACGAACACTACGCGATGGAACTAGTTTATAGTTGATTGGAGCTAGTGTGAATTTTGAATAAAATTAAACGCGCGTTTAATTTTATTCGGAATAAAACGCTGAAACCGCTTTCGGAACCAATGTGAGTACAACTCACTCTTTCTAGCTCATTGATATTTTATATAAGTGAGAAATAAATATTATTATGATGATTGATGATTGTTTGGATGATATATGATATATTGATTGATATTTGGATATATACCTGCCTAATGGAGCAGATGACCCTATACGTTCCCGTGTATGAGCGGATAACCCTTTGTACGCACGTCTGCCTCGAAGCGGACATTGTACATAGATTTCTAATATGTATATTTCTTGCAGGTGATAGGTTGGAGGAATCCAACTAGATTCCTCACCCGTATTGATTTATTTACAGATATTGTTATATATTCTGTTATCATATGATATATGATGTTTTGGATGCACTGATTGTTGTATTTAGTGTTGTTGCAGCATTGGGCCTATTTTAATAATTTAAAAATATTAAAGTGATGATTTTTAAATTGAAAAATGATTTTCAAGTGATTTTGAAACAATACGTTTTATTGAATTTTGGAATTTATTCATTTTAAACAAATAAAAGTTATAATTTTTATGTTATAAAAATTATACTTTTTGGGAAATATTATAAGAATATGATTTTTGAAATAGAAAGTTAACTATTTATAATAAATCTAAATTGAAAATTTTGATTTATTATAAATGGTTTACATATAAGATTTATACAATTGAAGTTTTTATAAATCAGAATAATAGAATTTTAAAGGAGTTTCTAAAATTGTTAAAATGATATTATAAATGGATTTTATAAAAGAATAGAATTTACGATTTGTGAAGTTATAAAATGAATGATTTTGTAAAATAAATGAATTATAAGTTACTAGCTTATAAATTGGATTTTTGGTATATAATTGAGTTATAAATGGAATTGGTTAATAAAGGAATTTTGCATATTGAAGTTTTTATAAAATATAAATGGAGTTTATAAACATTGTTTTATAATTCTGAAATCAATTGAATTTGATAAGTAAATATGAAAGCTTATTAAAGGAGATATATTCACGATTTTGAACAGTGGATAATCCTTTAATTAAATATGTAGAAGTGTTGAATTTGGTTAGAGATTTATATTCACGATTTTGGACAGTGAATAATATTTTAAAGAAATGTTTTGAGAAGTGGTATTTAAGTTTAATTTAAATGATTTAAAGATGTTTTAAAATGTGTTAAGGATCGAAACCATATATTTCAACATTCATTGTTGAAATAGACATTTTTGAGAAATATGGAAATGATGGATTATAACACTGTTGTTATAGTAAATGATTTTCGAAAGAAAATGTTTTTGTATAGTATATGGGATTTATATATCTATCTAAATTGCCGAATCCCTATACTAGTGATTTTGGGTTGTCGTAATGATGTTTTACGCAACATTCGTTTTGACCCAAATAAATGTTTTTAAGAGAACACTTTCCTTAAAAGAATAAATATATGCTTAATCCTAATTTAAGTATATTTGATATTTTTTAAGTGATGAAAATAAATAGAGTTGTGAATTACCTATTATTAAACAAGTATATGGGAATGTTTTCCAATATAGAAGTTGTAACGGTTTTGAAGATATATCTTTTTAAAGATAATTTGAGGTGAATATTTGGCAAATGGTTTAATTAATAAAAGATTAATTAAAAGGGCCCAGTGATTGTTATGGTGCTGAATATTTGTTTGTTCGTTTTGATAGTTAAATAACCGACTATCGAACTTGGCCAAATTTTAGTTCCTCGACTTGATGTGGGAACTATTTAGTCGTACACTTAGTATGTAGCCTCTGTGTAGGCTTGATTATCGTTTGTGTTGAGGATGTTGATTCTTGTAGTGCGGAGTATTACTCTAATCTATCGAGCTTCCTTCTTGGCCCGAAGGATAGCAAGTTGAAAGTTGGAAACGTGATAAGTCTATGAAATTTAGTTTCTATGTGAGGTTGAGAAACGCTTTTGCATTGTTGGTGCGAAGAGACCGGGATCAAATTTATCTGAAAACCACTTCGGACCAACGTATATGCGACGATTGTGCAGGTTGCTTGTGATGATATTAATATTCCAGAGTTTCATAGTGGGGGACTGCTTGTTGATCGTTTAGGGTTAAAATCCCAATATACATCCAGTAGCAGTGGTCTCTTCATTATGAAATATCCAATGTGAGGACTATTCGCTACAAATCCTAGGGATTTCCCGACAGGATGTGGCAGGAAAGTACCTTCGGTTTGTCCTGTTTCTAAACAACTTGTATGGATGTTTGTCTGACATTGCATTTCTAAAGATTACGTGCATTGGTTTTTATAAACATACAGCAATGGTGGCGGAGAAGGCAACTTCTCTTAGCTTAACACCTTCCTTGAGACGTATGAGCTTAAGTGTTTTATTTTAGTGGAAAGCAATTAGTAGTCAACGTAAATGGCCATGCGGCATTCAAAGTGATGTGATATGTGATTGTGAAAGGTAATCGTTACCTCTGGCCTCATCAACCAAAAATGACCAAAACAGCGTAAGATGCGGCAAGGCTAAGTGGGCCATTCCCAAGTAGGATATGATCATCCTCTTCTAGATATATCTTTTCACGCTATGACGTCGTGTATCTGATTATTGTGGTTTGTATGCTAGAGGGCCCTCGGTAAAGGTCGGTAACGACCGGAGGATGACATATTTGGTACCATCTAGTTATAGAGGTGGGCCGATCTTGTGTTGGTAGAGAAACTTTGTGATGGTTTCTCGGTGCATTTTTCTAGAGATGTACTGCCGGAAGGTAGCCCCTTCACCTGGTCATTTGTATGGAAATCCAAACTCCACTACATTCCTGCCATTTTTATTGTATTACCCAATTGGGCTATATGCTGGAATTTAATAATGGTAACAATTTCGGCTATTTTGAATGTTATTTGTGTAATAAACGCTATTATAATATAAGATGATTTGATATGAAATGATTTAGTTATCGTAAGGTAAAAACATGTCCGTGTTTATGTGTGGACTTATCTTACGAGATACTTTTGTTTTGATAAAGGAAAATTTTTGGTAACTTGATAAATTCAGTTGAGTGTGTTTCTCACGCTGGTTTACCAGACTGATCCGGGCATTCTTCCCTTTCAATGCTCGAGTCAGATCGAGTATATTTACAGGTTCAGATTTGATGCTTTTGGAGCTTCAGCAGGAGAGCTGGAGATCTTTATTTTCATATACACATATCTGTTTTGATTATTGATTATCCGTTGTGTTTAGTTGTTGTTATTATCAGTATTTGTAAGGACGGGTTATTATAATTGTTCAAGCTGATAACTCTGATTGATTGTTGAACTCTGATTGATGTGTGTGTATATATAGTTTCTGTTTTGTAAAGATCAATGATATGATATTATATATTTTCCGCTGTGATGTGAGATTCTGTATTGTTCTGTTTGGTTCTATCTCCTCTCTTTCATCTCTTCTCTTCTTCTCTCTTCTTTTCTTTCTCTTGATTTTCTATAAGTTTGTGCTTTTTGGGTATGACATGTGTGGATTATTTTCGATTCAAAGGGTATGGATTTTCGGGTCGTCACAAAATGTTTCAAGGAACTTTCAAATATCCATTTATAAAATTTTATCACATAGGGTTGGACTCAAAAATAGTCTTTAATCATCCATTCTATTAGACTTTTCTTCTCTTCTATGCCTTCTTAACTCATCTTCGTCAAAAATCTGGTTTTCTTCTTGTAGGAACTTGCTCAATCCTTCTTCACATCTTATTTCCGGATGTTTGCAACATATAGGCTCTTACTTCCCATTTGTCCAAATGAGATGTATGTTTTTAATCGACAATCCACCGAATCCACAATCATAAGGCAGCCTAGGCCCAGCAAAGGAGTCGAGTACCATCCAACCTCCGAGATCCTTCTATATGTCATGCCCATGCTCTTCTTGGTTAGTGTATTGGAGTACAGCCTGTACTACGTGGGGTAATCGAGATAGATGTATAAATTTAACCCTATTTTTTGGCCCTGCTCATAGATGCCTCGTCCATTGTTTTGGAATATGGTCACAACTATTTCTGTAGTCAGAATTTATAAAGTTAGTATATAATCTATATAATTATATGTAAAAATACAAATACGTTCACTCAACGTATCCTAATTCCTATAGTCGACTAACCTAAGCTCTAATACTAAATGTAAAAACCCACACCTTAATGTGCCCGAATATCGACTAAATCGAAACCCAAGTCCATTAGGGCATGATCGTTGGTTTTGGTAACCTATAATAAACATAAATACACGAGTGTACTATCAACATAAACTCAAAGCGAAATAGACAAGTATAATAGAACATGGATACTGAGTATGGCTACTAGCTTGGAATCAATAGTGTTCCTTAGATATCTATTTGCCTTGTCAGCACCTAGCATGAATAAGAAGACTTCAGCATCTACCCTTCTTGTCTGGCACCAGTAGCCTGTCCTTCTAAATCTATCATGTGGGTTGTAATGAGAAGGAGGTTAGAACAATATTCTAGTGATTGGAAATTTACATACTTTATTTATAACACTTATTTATGCCGATTAATTTCTATTCAAGTGTTATGTCTATTATTTATGGCGGGTCTATTTGATCCTAAATGGGCACACAATATGCCTAACCTTCTTCGAGGTATAACTATATAACGCATATATCCATATATATCTAAACGAGGTACTATCCAAAAACTTTGATCACTCAATACTTCTTAAATAGGGAGGAGGTAGAACTAATGACCATTTAATACCTCAATCCCTAAAGCGGGACCTTCGCAATGTAGATGCTAGTTAATCAGTTCTAGCTATAGAGACCATTGACCTCTATATACAACTTTATAATTTATAATTTGATTGTGGTACTACTAATGCATCTTAAAGGCTTATCTAAGGGTTAATTAGCCAATCTCCAACAAACAAACAACTCACTAACTAACTTTGGAATTTGTGTGTATTCCATTCGGATTCTACACTAGTAGAAAGCGAAATTCTTCAAGGCATAACCCAAGCCTTTGCTACCGATCACTTGGGAACACTGGTGGCCATAGCCTATATGTCTGCCTTACTACTAAATACCGATCCAATAAAAATAATGACATGTCCCATCAACCTTATATTATTGACATTCTGTTCAGACTAAATGTAAGCCAAGGAAAATGTCCCTTTCAGTTATTTAATACCTCTTATAGAAATGAAGAAGACCTCATTTTCTTAAAAGTATCTGACCATTTAATAAATCCGAGATAAACCCTTGGTATATTTTCCTTTCCCTATACACAAACACATATTCCTTCCCCAAGGGTCCAACGATTGCAAATGTCCCATATTGGTAATAAGTATACACAACTATTGGTAGCCTCTAGGTAAAGGTTGAACTTTTATTGTGTTGTTGAATATGCGAGTATATGATTTTTGTTTGATGGTAATAAACACACACACACATATTCATTAAAATGCATTTTTTAATGTACTATTTTATTTTTTACATAATTAAACAAATATTTGCTCAATAAAGTAAATAACATAAAATTTAAATTCAAACGGATATTTTATTCAAACAAATATTTATTACAATTTTGAATAGTACAAATTTGTGCTCTCACTATATATACACAATCTTTGATTGCATTACAATTTTAATTACATCACAATTCATCACTTTACGTTTGCATCTCACTACATATGACTCATTCACTCATAATTGTTCTTCAACACTATTCCAGTCTGATTTCAGCATCTGAGCAATTTGCAAAAATATACACTGACGCGGTAAAATTGAAAAGAAAATATTTTTGCAATGTAAAATATAATGTATTTTGAAAATATTATTTTCCTTAGTTATTTCGGTTGTTCGTCATCATTTAAATTTGAATTCATCATACACGAACAGCTTGTGACATGCATAGTGCATCACTGTACATGCCACAAGGTCGTACACACCTATATACACTTGATAAGTCTACAGGAACAGGTGAGCACAAGATCAAACCCAAATTAAAAGTCGGGTTCAACTTAAGTGAAATAAATATTAAGTCACGATATCAGCACAAGTTCAAACCCGAGCTTTAAACTGGATTCAACACAAGTGCAAGTTCAAGAAAATGGTCAAGATTACAATTACAAAGATCGACCAGTGATCAATGAAGACTTAATTGCAACGACCATAACATAATTACACTTGAACCAACAAACTCAAAGAAAATGCAATGACACTGCAGCTATGGTTCAAATGAATCAAAAGCAACAACTCAGTCAAACTCCACACAAAGGCATAGACCACAGTCACCATGACAACCAAGCAGCAATAACAAGTGCACCAACACATACGACATCTCTACCAAATGTACATGATCACAATGCAAAAGTCAATGGTGAAGCAACTCGACCAGTCTAAAATCAAAGGGAGATGCACAGTGCAGAATACATGAAAGTATTGATGTTCATATGCAACGAGAGTGCAATGCAGACAATGTCAACAAGACCAGACTTCAGGTCAAGACAATATATACACACTGGACTTCAAGTCTGACATGAACCAAGTATAACTGGAAACCCAAAACTGCAAAACATGAAGACTGCAGCTCCAGAACATAACATATACATATACATGCAGTATCATCAACTAGACCAAAAGCTACACTGATATCAAAGACCATGAGTACTAAACCAAGCGCAAAGTTCAACTGATACAAGTGCAGCGTGATAAACAAGTTAGAGATTAACACAGTGGACCACAATATCACAATGAGACAATAGTCAAGGCCGAATTTTGCCACAGGTAAAACACAGCAGCAAAACCAGAAGCTAAACAGTAAAGCAAGAAGCATTTTCACAAAATTAACTATGACCAAAGTCAAGATAAATCCACATCCTCAGAGAATTCAAAGCCATGGAAGTCAATGAATATATGCGCAATTCAAAATCAAGTCAGAGCCGTGATGACCAAGGAAGTCGAACAAGTCAGAAACCAAAGCCGTGATAACCAAGCAATCATAACATATACGAATTGAAAAAGTCAGAAACAAATCACAACATTCAATCATAATCAAGTGGCCGAGCTTAAAAATTATCAGACGAATTCGTATAAAATATACGAATGAAATTTAGGAAAATACACCCTATATAAACCCAATCATCATCGGCCATGAAAATCATCGAGTTCAAGCAAGCCAATCAGTAAAGCAAAATGCAAAAATCACGTACCATTAAAATCGAACTCGATCAAAGCAACCGAAGCTAAGCAACGGACGATTGATCACCAAAGAAACTACGAGAAACATCTATTCGATCGATCAACATTCAAGCGGCGGCTTCTAATTGACAAAGCCCTAATTTCAAAGCAAAGAAGAAACGAACGAGCAATAGACGAAGCACCCATTTTTAATTCAAAGAATTAAAGGCCGAAGAAATAAAACGAGGAGCCGTGCCGAAGGAATAAAAGAGATTTATCACTTCTATTTTATTTTTGGGCTGGCAATTCAATTGGGCTTAAATTATTTATAATTACGGTTTCATTCTTTTTAATTGTTTTAAATTTTTATTTTCCTTTTTAAATTTTTGTAATTTCTAGTTTTGGGTCAAACACGTGAAAACTATACCAATTTGGGTTCCAAAAGGCACGAATATAAAATCTCTTAAAGTTAAACAAATCTGGGTGCCGAAAGGAACATATATAAATAGTTTTGGGTCTCCACAAACGTATTTTTCAAAATCTGTTGCCACTAACAACCATGGACCTATAAAAACAAATAGGTCACAATAATCTTTTCTCATGTAGGTGTGGTGGCAGGCTAAGGAATAACAATAGTGTCATCTGGATCATGGCTGTTCCAGACCCACAACGGGGACTAATCAAAGTTCCTTAGCCTAGTATAAAGGTGGAAGAATCACAATGGGCTGCAACGAAAAATTATCGATAAAGGTAAATGAGGTAATGGTATATTCATCTTGAATGATATATTAAATGTAATAATCTGCACCATAATTTGATTTAATTCAACCAGTGTTGTGATAAAGAAATAATGAATGTTGATTTTGATTCTGATTTTTTCAAAATTGTTGGCCAGCTATCATTTTATGCCGAGAACATCAAAGTTTTTGAATTAGTTCATATAGATTTGCTTGGACTAATGATGGTGTTGATGATTACTCATGATACACATAAATATAGTTGCTTATCTTACTACTTCTGGATATGACACTACGGTCAATGTTTGCTTGTATACACTGTTTCAATTCAAATTCAAAATAATTTCATTTAAAAGTTGTAAAAATGATTTTAAGGTATTTTGTTGCACACATCACAGTCTGGTTCTTGATATCTATCTAATAATAATATTGAGTCAAAGGAAAATTCAGATGTAGATTACACTGGTAATCTAGTTGATTGAAAAAAAATACTAGTAGGTGTTTTATGTAGAAACATTCAGTAGATGCATCGTTTTTTAAAGAAAATATCTGCATATTTTTCACTTGAAATAATTTTCAAATAGCAGACATTTTTTCTTATAAAACCCCTTCAAGAAAATCATTTTTTGTTGACCTTGTTTCAGATTAGTCATCTTAGAAAATTTGATTTTATAATTATTTTTGGATTTGATCTTATATGATTATATGACTAATTTGACTCCCTATTGACTAATTTGAAAAGCTGCACTCTTTATTTTAGAAAAGCTATATCCGGTTCGTTGAATAGTCGCCGCCTTTTCATTAAGAGATCTAAACTTTGATCGACTTCCAATAATATAAATGGTGAATTATTGACTGCCAATAATCATGTGATGTTTTTTTGTAACTGAGTATTAGCAATTTGTTGTCTGTTGTTTTGATCGTCATTAGGTAAGCATTCAATTCCCGTTCATTTTGAAAATTGAACGTTGGTTCTCGTACATGCATGTATGTTAACTTGACCCTGTTCACATTTGCACGTTCATGGGTCGTTGTCAAGTTCTTAGTTCTGGTTAGGATTGAGTTTTATATCGATCCTCTCCTAGATCGATGTGAAATTCGAGTTGTAACAACGTTTTATGATTGTTTTTAAGCCATCCCTTCATATCGGTCCTCTTCTGGATCGATTTGAGAAGTTGGAATACACATGCTTTATATCGATGGTTATTGATATGAAATAGATAGTCTTTGGAGATGATTCGTATCGATGGATATGAGATCTTGCGGCCTTAAAATGGATGATATGAAACTGTCGTTTCATATCGATGGAACTGAGTGATCGATGCATAACCTTGCAGTGCATTTTGGATTGATGGGTTTGAAGACCGATTACAAAATGATATAAACTGTTTCATTCTGGATTAATCTGGGCAAATGGATACGAAGATGGTTCTTCGTATCAATGGAACTGGTGACCTTTTCAAACGGTTTTGACAACTAGGAGATGAAACATCTTCTCTTGTTTTCGAATCTATATAAATACAATTTGGACGAAGAAAATTTCACCTGCTATCATTTTTGTTTCCGCCTTTGTATCGATCGAGCACTCGAGAAAGAAGAAACTATTTTTGTTCCTAAATAAACGTAACTCATTAATCCCTTAGATCGATCCTTTAATTTAGGTAATTAACCAATTAACTCCACATTAAAATGATAAGATTCGAGTTTTAATGCCAAATCATTCAAAGTCATGGCCGATCCCGGTAATGTTGATGCCGGAGTTTGGTCGGAGCGAGGTCGAGGAGAGAGTATTGGCATTTAGGCTGCTTGGGGAAGGAGAACTACTGATGGATACGAAACAGTCATTGGAAGAAGCTTTGCCTTATATCTCATATCGATGGAGAATGCATCATTCATATCGACCTAAGATGTGGAGGATCGTATCGATCCGAAAACGATGGATGAAGGGAGCTACTTCGTATCAATTGGAAATGGTGGGAGTTCATATTGATATGGAGCAATCGATATGAAGTTCTGGACCTGATGATTGATATGAAACCTAAGGTTTTGGATTGATACGAATTGATCTTCTTGTGATCGATACGAAACCCTAATTTCTCATGGAATGACCCAAGTTTGAACCTTTGATGGATACGAAAGCTTTGCACATTCGAACATTTGACTCCAACGAGCTTTAGCCTTGCATATCTGGACTTAGCTGTTAAACTACATATTTGACTTCTCATCGAAGCTCATCGATGGAACTATTACTCGATAAACTTCATAAACTCTAACACGGATTGTTTTCCAAAGTCAGGTTGCCACGGTTGTGACGATCAGCGATGCCGGTCACTTCGGTTGAATCTCGAAGTCTTGTCGTTTTATCGTCTATTGAACTTAAAGAAATTTAAAGTATTATGTAGCACTGCACTACAAAACACGATCACTCACTGTACAATCATGGGGGAACATAGGTTTCTTGCCATTTAACAACGGTTTTTGCTGAGTTCAATAGCTATGGATCCCGGAAGCTCCGAGTCATAGGATATCCAAAGTCCTCCACTTCCAACTATAGGAAGGCCAGAGATTGCCGCTAAATAATAATCCTCACTCCGGACAAGATGCCGGGTGCAGCTTTTATCATGAAGCCATAGGATTCTGCCCGCTCTAAAATCTTCAAAACATGTTAGGCAGGATTTGCCTTAGGCACGGACTATCTCTAACTGATGTTTTGGTACCTGGCATGGAAGATAGAGCACACAATCCTCGAGAAGGGTATACGGCTTGCAATAGATTCATGCGCGTTGCCGGAACACTGCCCCCTTTCAACCAATTCATCCTTAAAGTGTTGCTCTTCTTGAGAATTGAGCCATCTCAGCTGCATCCGAACGGATACGCTCTTTTCAAAATTCTATACATCATCTTCATGGAGCACTTTTATCGACCTACGATAGTTGATGAAATCAAATATCTATTCAACATCAAAATCGTAGGGACAATCCTTCTTACACCTTCCTAGAAGCGGTTAGAAATTTACAAGTAGTGGCAGGAGCTTGGAGTAAGCTAAATTACTTCAAAAACGAATGGTTCTTTGTTCGGTGTCCATCGAGATTCGCTAGACGATGGCTAGTTAGACGTAAGTGCTCTAACTTCCTCATCGATTAACTGAATAATTTAAGCTGACGTCGAGTCTAATACTTTGCTTCTTCTACAGCTTCGATCCCACAACCTGAAGGAGAACGATTCAAAGAGATTGTACGAACTCTCCAATTATCGGCTGAGTTTAGAGAGATTGATAAAGTTCGTACCGATGGAATCTTAATCTCCGTTGGGATTACAGAAAGAGGCCGAAGAATTGGATCAGCATGTGTTCTCAGAATGGCTCCGGTGAGGCATGGGGGATGAAGAACCGCTAGAATCATAATCACTGAACAGGGCGATGATGAGAGTGTACCCATTGTAGATAAGCCTGTAGTTGTTCCTTCGTAGAGTCTTCGATCTCCATAGTTGAAAAGAAGAGGCAAGACTATTTCCCATAAAACCACAAGACGCAAAACTATCATGATATCTCCACCTGTTACAACTGGTATAAGTGCAAAGATTTCTCTTCCACAAATGGAGACTTCGCTAAATGGATTAGTAGATGTCCCCATCCTAGATGACTTAACTTCATATCAAGACCTTAGACTAGAGGGGCTTCAAAGTGCTTTAGATATAAGGGAGCCAACTCCTTCGAGCACGGCTACCACAACTGGTTGGTTGGGGGGTTTACACATGCATGCACACACTTCACGGCACCACACAACTTCTAATCATATGTTTCTCAATTTTTAAAGATTACTGATTCTGTTTCTCTTTTCATTTTATAGATACGATGGTGAGAAAGGGATCTATGCTAGGCAATCTTTACTCTACGTGCCAGTCTTCTAGCTCATATTCTGAATCCCATAGCCGCGAGTCTGAAAGAGACCATGATCGCGGCCGCTCCAGCCAAGAACGGGAGCGTTATGAAAGAGAAAGGGAAAGGGAGAGGCAGTATCAAAGTAGGCACCGTTCCCGATCGCGTTCTCCAGCACCTAGAGGTCCCTCAAAAGCCTCTGGTTCTTGAAAACAAAATTTTGAAACTTCACATCAAACGGCGCCTTCTCACATTTAAACATACGGTGATCAATGCCATAGCACAGAGGTAGAAACTCCCATTGTCACTACATCAACTGCTATGGAGTCCATAGGGGAGGTAGCCTTCAGAATTGCTAAGATGAAAACAGACTTCCCAAATACCTGCTTCGATGGCTTCCTTTTCCCCCCAAACTTGAAGCGAATCCCCAATGAAGCAGAACAAATTGTACGTGATTATGTGTACGATGTCTACAATCAGTATCACGAATGGGTGAAACTGCGGAGAAATCTTCAGCGGTGGCCTTTGTGTGCGCAAAAACAATTGAGAAACTGGAGATAGATCTCACTTAGAAGGACCATATAATACAAGTGCTTACCAATGAGAATTGGTCTTCCAGGAAGTCAGAGACGGAGGCCCACAATAAACCCGATGAGGTAATTAAGTCTATGGAAAAAATGCGACAGGAGCATTTGGGCTTGGTTAAGGAGATATGCAACAGGACCACCACTGTTGTGGAAGAAAGAGATGTTGTGCTTAAGGAGCTTGAGGAGTTAAAAGCAAAATTTGCTGAGGTTGTCAAGGAAAAGGATGACGCTAACAAAGCTGCCCAAGAAGCATGTGAGCAGACAATATCGCTGAAGAATGAAAGGGATGCGGTAGTTTTAAAGGCCTAAGAAATCGAAGCCAGAATTGAAACTGAATTTAAAGTGGCAGAGACCGGGATGGAAAATTAGATTGAAGATCTTATGGTTACTTATAACGTTAACGTCTTAAGACACTGCAATTTGAGCTAGCTCGAAGACTGTTCATCACATCTATATACTGCCTGGCCCCGCCTAGTAGAGGAGGAGAAGGCAGATCATGACACTTCAACTATTGATGACTTTGAACTTGAAAATCAGGTATTAGTTGGAGATAAGTCAAAAGTTCTTCATAATGCCATCGTCGCCTTCGAAAAGGAAAAACTAGCTGCCAAGTACTCGGACATTGGAGAAGGGTCTGGAGTTGAGCATCAGGAGGTAGGTTCTGAGGTGCCCGCATTGTCTTAGTTCGATCCTACTTCATCCATTGATCCTCCAGTTGTCCCGGCATACGACCCTAACATGCCTCACCTATCTCCAGTACAGGAGCATGTCTTTGAAGGTGCATCGGCTCAACATGTGAGCCAATATGAGGAAGGTACTTTGAACACTTCTTCCATTCGCCCATGTGTAGGAGCATTGTCGTAAGATGTCACTAATATTTTCTCTTGTCATTATTCAGTTATAGATTCTGCACCAACTGATCCTCTTGCAACCCAAGAATTGCATCATGTGTAGGTAGCTGTTATGATGGAAGTGACGTCTACAAAGGTGGCCGCATCAGCCGAAGAGATGCACGAAAGCGGTTGCGTGCTCGATAATCAAATGCTGGAAGCACTCCTTTGTCACCAAAGTGAACTGCTCACTAAAATATCTTTCATCATGGATGAAGATGCAAACATTACTAGTTCCTCAGGTCTAACCACTAGCATTCCTATGGGAATACATGCAGAGCGGGATGAGGAGGTAATGGTAGAGATTAGAACCGAGATGGAGCAAGCCAGGTAGGCTAACAGTGTTGACGGTGGCATTGCGGGCCCCGGTCCGGTCCCTATGCTTATGATTTCTCCAGGTAGCACCATCATCGACACTAGCGCGTCTCATTCATCCAATATTGAGGGTGCCACCATTTCTCCAGATCCGCCTATAGAGAATATTCCGATCTCCGTGAGTTCTGAGGAGGAAACGGTTACAATTCCCTCGACCAAAGACAAATCGATTAAGGCAGGCCAAGGAGGTAAAGGCTCCAAAAGACATCCGAGCGGTAGTTCAAGTGGGTCTACGCCGAAGAAGAGCAAAAAGAGATAAAATACCAAAGGCATAGACTTGCACTTTTTCTTCTTCTTTTTAATATAGCTTAGAATAAGATTTTCTTTTGCTTTTATAGGCCATGTATAGATGTGTGTTGGCCCCTGCTTATGAGAATTCACTGAACAAATCTCTTTTTGTTTACAGCATAACTCTGCGTTTATTCACTTAAGTATTTTAACACTCGTTTTTCCATTCAATATACTTACGAGGCTTTAGTCTCTGAATCGGATTTGAGTTCGGTTATCATGTCCTGAAGTCATGGCTACGGGTCATAACCAATCGTCGAGTTGAATCCCAATGTTGCACTGTTTCGATTAGTGGCTCATACTTGAGTTGTGCACCCCAGTTCCGGGGAGAATTATATTGAAGTAGTCGGTCGGTAGTCGCCTTCCGCCATTAATAATTTCGACCTAATAGTAAAAGTGAAATGAGTTTGAGTGGTTGGATAACACTCACTCATTTGTTGGTATTCGCATCAACACTCTGGGGATCAAACTTGTAGGTCGGCGATCGATCACGCCAGCTTAATGTTTGTAGTCATATCCGCGCTCTAGGGACTTAAGTTATTTCACGGGCAGTTAGTCGCACCTGCTTAATATTTAGGATCATATCCGCAATCTAGAGATTTAAGTTGTTTTACGGGCGGTTAGTCACACCTGTTTGGTGTTTATACTCCGGCCCACGCTCTCGGGACCAGAGTTAATTGATGGGTGGTCGATCACACCCATTTTAATGCTTATACTCCAGTTCTCACTCTGAGAACCTAGAGTTAGTTGACAGACGGTCGATCACATTTGTCTAATTATTAGGTTCGTTTTCACTCTGGGAACGAGGAGTTGATCAGGGTCGTGGATGGTCGGATCACATCCAACCTGAGTAGGCAAGTAAAGCCTTTGATGTAGGTCCATCCTCCTCGAGCTTGTAAAAAAGAAGGCAAGGTAGTGGATGGACTGATCCATCCTCCTAGAGTTTAGATCGAATATGAGCGAAGTCGCGGGCTGATGGATCCACCCTCTTCGAGCCCATGTGTGAGAGTTTGTACTCTGACCACACTCTAGGATCCAGAGTTTGTTAGAGGATTGTCGTGTTTCAATCATCTTAACTTTTTTCGTTGCCTGCCCCCGGGCTTGGGGTTTCACTTAGCGAATGACCTGTCATATCACAGCCACTCCCTATTTGAATAAGTCACACCATAGGATGGAACATAGCTCTTCGTACATCGTGGCGGTCGCACGATGCATTTCACAGATTGTCTATCTGGCTTGATGAGTTTGCATTTTATTGCTGAAATAATAAAGTACAACAAAGTCAGTTGCCTTATTATAAGTTCAAATTTTGAAATGCATAATTTTTTTTAAAGGGAAAGCAGACTAAATAAATAAATAAAGCATTTTATGTGTAATAGCACAGGAGACTCTCGCTATTCCATGCTCTTGGTAAAGTGAGACCATCAATAATTGATAGTTTGAAAGTGCCATCTCCAAGTCTTCGTTCTATAACATACGGCCCTTCCCATGTCAGTTTCAAATGTGAAGAGACCAAATAGATTCTCCTGAGTACGAGATCTCCAAGTTCAAAGGTTTTAGGTCGGACCCTATCATTGTATAATCGGGTGACTCGACTTCGGTGTGCTGCTGCCCTTAAATCAGCCTCTACACGTTTCTCATCCAATAAATCCAGAGATTCAGTAAGTAAGATGGCGTTCGTCTTTGGATCGTAATAGGTCACATGGTGAGAAGGTACTTCCAATTCAACTGAGATAACGACTTCAGAGCCATAGAAAAGTGAAAATGGAGTGTGGTCGGTAGAGGACTTATGGGTAGTTCGGTATGCCCATAGGACCAAGGGAAGCTCATTGACCCATCTACCACCATCCTTTTCCAGTTATTTCTTCAGAATGGACCTAATAACTTTGTTAACAGCTTCGACCTGTCCATTTTCTTGAGGGTGAGCAACTACCAAGAGATTTTTCTGGATATGATAACGTTGGCAAAAATCCTTAAACTCGAAACTGTCGAATTGGGCTCCGTTGTCAGTGATAATTAATTACGGAAGGCAAAAATGATAGATAATGTTGCGTATAAAAAAGTTGATTACTTTCTTCATCATGATAGTAGCTAGGGGCTCGGCTTTCACCCATTTGGTAAAGTAGTCAACTGTAATGATGGCATACTTCGTGCCATCTTTAGCCAGAGGAAAGGATCCGATTATATCGATGCTCCATGTGGCGAATGGCCATGGACTGACCATCTGGGTGATTTTAGTAGGTGGGGATCTCGGAATTCTGGCATGCTTCTGGCATTTTTCACATTTCTTGGCATAGTCCAATGTGTCTCGATTCACTATCGGCCAGTAATATCTGTATCAGAGTATCTTCTTAACAAGAGCTTGCCCCCTAGTGTGATCACCTCATTCTTCCTCATGCACGTCATGTAGCACTCATTTGATCTCGTTTTGGGAAATACAATGGAGTAATGGAACAGAGTATCCCCTCTTGTCCATGAATCCATTTTGGATAATGAAGGGGTGAAGCATTCCAAAGAACATGTCTTTTCTCACTTCTGGGCTCAGGTAAAGCTCCATGTTCAAGATAATTTCGGAACGGGGTCAACCATGACTCATTCTCAGGCATTGCCTCGTGTGCCTAGTTTGTCTCTATTTGATCAATATCTGGTGTGGTAAGTGTCTCAATGGGGATGAGTCCCATTTGCTGCGCTTCGTCGACGCTGGTCAGCTTTGCCAAAGAATCGGCTTTTTGATTGTGCTCCCGAGGTATACAATGGATAGCATAGTAGTTGAACTGATTCAACACTTCCTGAAGCTGAGCAAGATGAGCAGCCAACCTCCGATCTCTAGCTTGATATTCTCCCCGAACTTGGCATACGACCAATTGCGAGTCACAATGAATCTCCATGGCTATAATTCCCAAGTCTTTGTCAAGTCTAAGTCCGGCGAGTAAAGCTTCGTACTCTACCTCATTGTTATCTGCACGGAAGTCAAACATCAAAGCATAGCATATGGATCGCCCTTTTGGGTTTCAAGTACCACCCCAGCACCTGTGAAGCAGTCGTTTGATGCACCATAAGTGTATAGCTTCCATATGTACTTAGGAGATTCATTGGTTTCAAGTAAGTCCTCCAATATAGTAAATTCAGCTATAAAGTGCGTCAGAACTTGTCCTTGAATGGTTCGCCTCAGTGTATAAGCAATATCGAATTGACTCAACTTGATGTTCCACTTGAGCAATCTACTATACGTCTCAGGTCGTGTTAGGACCTGCCGTAATGGCTGGTCAGTGTAGACTGTGATCGGATGAGCTTGGAAATATGGACGGAGATTTCTCGAGGCAATGACAGTAAGCTAGTTTTTCCAACTTTGGGTAATATCTCCCCATCCCTATCAGTCGCTTGCTGATATAATGGACCGGTTGTTGGATCCGATCTTCTTCTCAAATCAATGCAGCACTGGTCGCATTTGCTGAAACTGCCAGATAGACATACAATCTCTCATGATCAATCAACTTTGATAAAATAGACGGCGTCGCCAGATGTTGAACCAAATCTTGGAGTGCGCCTTCGCACTCCTCCGTCCATTCGAAATTCCGCTTTCCTATTCTGATTAGATCAAATTATGGAATGCACTTGTCCATGGATTTTGAGATGAATCTACTCATGGCTGCCACCTTCCTATTGAGGCTCTACACTTGCTTTATGGTTTTGGGAGTCTCGAGATTTCGAATCACTCAGATTTTCTCAGAATTGGCCTCAATTCCTCGAGCATTGACAATGAATCCAAGGAATTTTCCGGATGCGACTTCGAAGTGACACTTCAGCGGGTTAAGCTTCATTCGGTACTGTCGGAGGATGTTGAACATTATTTCCAAGTCTTTGACATGATTGATGGATAGCCAGGACTTTATAAGAATATCATCCATGTACACTAACATGGTTTTCCTAATCTGGTCAGTGAACATTCGGCTCATGAGCCTTTGATAAGTTGCCCCAGCGTTCTTGAGTCCGAATGGCATCGCTTTATAATAATAGAGTCCCAGATTGGTGACAAAGCTAGTATGTTCCCGATCAGGTAGGTGTATTGGTATTTTATTGTAGCTGGAATATGCGTCCATGAAAGATAAGAGCTCGTGTCCGGCTATTGAATCCACAAGTTAATCGATTCCGAAAAGCGGGAAACTGTCCTTGGGGCATGCTTTATTCAAATCTGAGTAGTCCACACAAGTTCGCCACTTCCCGTTTGATTTTTTGACAACGACTGGATTTGATACCCACTCTGGGTATAATGCATCACGAATTACCCCATTTGACCTGAGCCTATTTACTTCTTCCTTAAGGGCGGTAGATCTCTCTAGATCAATACCGTGCCTTTTTTGTTTGATCGAGACATGCTGTCGGTCAATATTCAATACATAGCTCGCGATGTCCGACGAGATCCCACACATGTCCGAGTGAGTACAGGCACACACGTTAAGGTTTACCCGAAGAAAATCAAACAATTCCTCTCTCATCTGGTGGCTATGTTGAGATCCGACCTTTAACATTTTGGAGTCATCGTTATCATCGATCGTCAACTCTGCCGGGGAAGCCTGACTGTCTTTGACTTCCTCTTCATTATCATTATCTCGAGGATCAAAATCTTTTAGGAACTGGTTGTGGTGCTCGGGCCTAGGCTCAGGATTTAGCTGTTAATTCTTAGAAAAATAGACGTAGAGAGATTCCTCTACATCCTTGCCCTTCTTTCTACATTGTTCATCTTGCAGCTCAGCAACACAACAGGCGCATCCAATCGTCTGATCTTCGTGAACTACTCCAGCCCCGTTATCAGTTGAAAACTTTAGAGTCAAACACCATGGGACAATCGCTACCCCGAATTCAGAGAGGGTCGGTCGGCCTAAGAAAGCATTATATGGGGAATTAGTGCCTAGCGCAACAAACTGTAGCATCCAGACTCTCTGGCGCTCTCCAACACCTAACTCAACTGGAAACTCCACCATCTCAGGGGGTATAGTTGCTCTTTCATTAAATCCATATATGCGAGACTGACACGGCTTTAGGTCCTTCGCTTCCATTTTCATCTGGTCATAAGCTCGCTTAAAAAGGATGTTTACGGAGCTTCTTCTATCTACCAAGACCCTCTTCATCCAAGTAGGACCTATCTGAGCTGATATAACCAACGGATTGATAGTGGGGGTCTCGACTCTGTTAGCATCTCTGTTCCTGAAAATGATGTCGTCTATCATCATTTTCTATTGTTTCGTCGGGGCCTCGTCATCAACGTTACTACAACACTCGAAGTATGCATGCCTAATCGAACTGGTATACGACTGCATTTCTTTCCAGCTCCGATCAGTTGGATGAGGACTACCACTAATTATATTTATAACCAGCCTCTCGCCAGTACGCGCGGGTTCCTCAGGCCTAGCTTGGCCTTGAACTTTATTTAGATTAGATGGGACCACGTCTTCATTCTATGGCGCCCAAACAAACTGTTCCAACTTCCTCTCTCTTTGATCAACTTCTTAGTGATGTCTTCCAAGTCCGGGTACTAGTTGGTGTTGTAGCCATAGCAATCGTGGAATCTACAGAACTTTCCAATTTGAATTTGCTTCTCAGATGATTGTTTCAGAGCTGGTTTCTTATACTGTCTGATATTACACGACTGCAAATAAACATTCTCCAGGGATATATTCAAAGGGGTATATAGGTCGAATATGGGAGCTCTGGGTCTCGGTCCGCAATTTGGGTCTCGGTTCTTCCCCTGACCTCCGTTACCTTTCTGTTAACTTTGCTTGTTCTATATATTCAATTGCACTTCACTGAAGCTCTCGCCAATCTGTTTCACAGCGACGTTACTCTGAATGCCTTCAACACTGGGCCCTGCATTTTCGTGCTTCCTAGATCGTCTAGCGTCTTCTCTCCTCAAAAAGTGGGTCGCCTTAGTATAGAAACGATCCAACGACGTGGGGTGTTTCCCATCCAACCAATTGCCAAACTCGGAATCGTGATCGATTCCTTTAGTCAATGCCATTAAGATAGAATTGTCATTCAGGTTACCTCAGAACAGGCAGCATAAAACCTTTTCAGATAATGTCCAAGTGTCTCTCCCTGATCTTGGGTAACGCTGGACAAGGTGTTGATATCCTTTGGCCTTGTAACATGCATACAAAATTGTTCGACGAACTTCATAGCTGACTAATCAAAACTGGAAATAGATATGGGTGGTAAACAAGTAAACCACATTATTGCAATACCTCCTAAGGAAATAAGGTAACTCCTTTACTTAACGACATCGTCAGCTCGAGCGGCGTTCATGAGCCATTCATACTTTAGGATGTGCTGATTAGGATCCAAACTTCCTTCATACATGGGAAAGGTAGGCATACTGAATCAATGAGGTGGCTAAACATAAAGAACGTCATTGGTGAATGAAGTATGAATTTAGGAGATTCTCCAATCATCACTTGACTTTCTCAGATCATTTGGCAAATCATGATTGGAATGTCAAGCATCTAGACATTCAGGGCCACGACATGGTCGGCTTGCAGGGACGGTCTGAGCACTGTCGATGGTCTGTTCCTCGCCTCCTTGGCTCACAGTTTTTGGTAATGTAGGGTTCGTGAGCATGGATGTGTTGATGAAGGGATGGATCAGGCCAGTTCTGGATCTCATCTTCCAAATTTATAGCAATAGCAGCTGCATGGTCATCCATAGCGTGATAAGGAAGTGTCCCTCCTAGGGAAAAGGGTCCAGCTGGGTGTCCTATAGAAGGACCAACGATGGCTTGTCCAAGGTTCACAGCACACATAGTTTCCATCCAGCCCTTGGCGTGTTGACCTATGATTGAAATCAAAAGAAGCCGAGCTTTCGGTTGATGAATAGGAAGCACGATCTCTTCTAGATCTCCTTCAACTTTCCTCGTTAACCTGATCTGCGAGCTCCGTGTTCGTGTGGATCTGTTGGGCAAGCTGCTGACGGCTCTGAGTTAGCTCTTGCATTAAGATCCGAACTCCTCCCTAGTCAAAGGGCGTTGTGGATCCGGAGCTCTAGCAGTTGCTTGACCCGCTATATTGAGTTGCGTAGGATTTTGCCTATCCCTTTTGGATCTGCATCAGTTGAAGCAGTTCTGGTAGTGTGACATCCCGGAATTTTGACCCTATTATTATAATAAGTTTTTAATAAAATTTAAATAAAATACAAGATTTTCATTTAGAAATAACTAAGATTTTGGATATTATTAGTTGTATATGTGTTATAAAGGAATTTATAATTTCAAAATGTAAAATAGACTCTTTCAACAATATTTAAAATTAAATCTGTTTTATTCAATTAAATTAAAAGTTATGTGCTAATGACATTTAATACCAGATATATGAATGCAGTTAATAATAATAATATTTACAATAACACAATTATATTCATGTTAAATATAGATACATTAATGCAAATATAGGTTACAAATCAAATATTGGAAAGATTTAACTTTAAATAAAAACAAGATTTAAGAAGTGTTTCTAACAATAGCTTTTGTAATTAAAATAAAATAAGCTTATAAATATTTAATATAAGTATAACATAAAATATGGTTATAAACATAAGTTTACAAACATAAGTACAAAACTTTGATATGAAAATAAGATATAAATAAAAATGTTAACTTTGTAAACATAAACATATAGAATACATGACCTATAGGGTTATTCATGCAAAGATCAGTATATATCTTTAAACAAAACAAAGTTTGCCAGCAAAACATATTAGTACAAACACAAAAATCTGCAAATATCTTTATACAAATAATGTGTCAGCAAACATTAATAATATGTTAACATAAATGAAAACACAAACATTCAATTAGCACAATTTTCTGTCTGAAAATATCATTCCATCCGAAATATTCATATCACCTTAGATTTTCTTTAGTAAATAAAGCAAAATGTTATTATATCTAAGGAAGGCTTATATGAGAAGCTAATACCCTGTTCAAAAACAGTTCTTATCTATAAATAACACATCATTCTACCTGTACATGTTATTTAGTTCGTTTGTAACTTCAAAAGCAAAGCCTAAATAAAAGCTGAGATAAGAAAAGAAAAATAAACTAACATCATACTTCCAAGCTCAAACAAAATTCGGGAAGCCAGAAAGTTTACAAGAATTCAACACTTCAAACTGCAGACTTCTATTATCATCCAATACCCCTCTGTTTCAACAGTATTTTGGTGAGTAAACTTATTTTAAATCTAACTCCTAATATGTATTTCATGAAGTATTGCTATGTGGATGATTTAAGTTCTGGAATGTTTTGTTAAGTACTGTAAGTTCTGCATATTATGTTCTTCCAGGTTTCAATTGCTAAGGCAAAGAAAATCAGATAATAAATCATACTTTTTATATATGATCATTTTCTTTAATTAGTAGCTTAACTAAATAAATTTGCTTAAGTTTAAGATTAAGATTTGGATTATTTTTAGGTAGGCTGTGAAAAATAAGAACTGTAAACTCACAATTACAGTATAAAGTAATACAAGGATCAAAATTCGAATGACTTGGATTGTAGATTTGAATTTGTATATTGAAACTACATACGAAAGCATGATTTTTAAAGAAAATTTATAATTTTTAGTTAACTCTTCACAGAGCAGTTGGTTAGTGAACCAAAAATGCTTTTGCATGAAATTCTGATGATATCCCCAATTATTGTTGTTGTAATTCAACATGAAGCTTGAATATGGATTCAGGAACACTAGAAAATTGTTAAAAAAAAATTCGAATGCAAGATTTTTGAGAAATAATCAAGAGTAGGGTTTATGGTTTCAACGTTTTTGGGTTCGGTTCGTTGATGCTCGCGACGCCATGGCTCAACCGAGCGTTGTGAGACTTGGGTAGGTGATAGAGAGTGTTGTCGGCGAAGTATGGCCAAAGCCATGTTGTTTCAGGTGGTCGCAATCGTGAGAACGTGGCGAATTTCGTCCATCTTGTTGAGTAGCTATGTGAATTTTCTAGCATATTTCGATTGAGTTTGCATTGCATCGATTTGGGTTTAGATTTCGAACGAGAGGTGTGATTATGGTTTGTTGATGAAGTCGAGTGGCGTTGGAGCGGTGGCGAACCGCCGTGCACGTGCACGACGGCGGGGAAGTGTCGCTGGGTGTCGACTCGAGTGAAACTCGAGTTTATTAAATGGATGCTTCGGGTTTTCATTCTCTGGATCAGGGTTGAGCGCGTGTATGAGTTTGTTCACAGTTTAAAAACTTAAGCTTTAAAAAAAAGACAGAAGAAAGAGCTGTAGAAGGAGAAGAGGGGTAGAAGATTGACGCGGGAAAGTCCAGGGTTCGCTCGAGTTTTGCACGAGCTTTGTGCGTTGGCTTCTCGGGTTTTAAATTTTTCCAGAGGATTTGCTAATTTTAATATTTGTTGAAAAGGGTTTATAAGTTAAGTATCATTTAAAGTTATAATGTTGACAAATTGTTTTAAGCCAAGATGAACTTTAAAGCTTTACAGTAACAAAGATGAGTAATTAATTTAAAATCAAAGTTAATTATGAATGTAATAAATTTTGTAATTGTAATTTAATAAGTAGTTCAAAATTTTAATTAAATTTGTAATTAAAGATTTTAATGATAATCTTGTGTAAACCCATTTGTAATTAAGAATTTGATTAATCATTGAAAGTTAATAATTTAACGGATCATAGTTAATTGATTAAATAACTAACTAAGGATGAAACGATTAAGTTAATTAATAATTAATGATTAATTAAGCAATTAGTAATGATTAAATGTGTAATTAGTAATAATTAAAAGTGTAATTGAGTTTTATAAATCAATAATTAAGGTTATTGATTAATAATTAAGAATCAATTAATTAATTAAGTGAGTAATTAATAAGTAATTAATGAATTGAAATAAGTTAATTAATTAGTAATTGATTAAGCAAGAATAAAATATAGTTTATTCTTAAGCATGTAATTAAGTTTAAAATAAATCAAACTAAATGTTGATATGAATCGATGATTCTATTTGATTGACTCTGATGTTTATTTATATCCTGTGATGTTCTGTGATATTCTGGATATATCTGTGATGACTGTGTATGATTCATCAGTGTTAAATTGCTATATGAATTCTATTGTTGAATTCAAACTGTATAAGTTAATTAGACAATTTGGCCTTTAAAATGGCGTTTGGCTTTCGATGAGACCGAGATCGGGTATCGATTTGATATTTCGAAAACCACATCAATCCAAATTAAACGTTAGGTCGTGTAATCTCAAGTGAAAATCGAGATGGTGTTTCCAGAATGCAAGGGTTATCGTCGTTGACTCTTAGGGTGATTCCAAAACGAGTGTAACAAGATAATGCCTTCGGTTTCATTCGAACCCGAGACGAACTTGTATGGATTGAATGCTTTCAGCACATCGTCAGGCGGACGATGAGCATTCTAAGAGATATGTTCTATACAGGTAAACGCAGCCTCAAGCCTCATCAACCGGGAATGGCTAAAACAGGGGATGTGCAGCAAGGTTAGGTGGGTCATGCCCAAGCAGGACGAGGTATACCCCTGTCTAGATGTCCCTTTTATTCGGCTGTGTGGGCGGTTGGTCTGCAGCCAACTGCGGGGTTATCTTGTTCGGGACTGTTCAATAAGGAATGGTTCCAGCCTTGTGTTGCAGGGGAGTTAGGGTGGCTCCTCGGTACGGTGATCTAGGCCACGTACTATGACGGGTGGTACCCCAGTAGCCCTGCCATTGTATGAGATCCAATTTCCAATAAGCGTCGTACGTTTTGATTGTGCCCAACTACGTTGAAATGTGAGATGTAAGCATTTCAGCTATTTCTGTATTTTACTTGAAAACCCTAGACACTATTATAATATCATTGAATTTCCTATAAAATGTTTTGGTTAGCGTAAGGTAAAAACTTACCCATATTTATGTGTGAACAGTCTTACGTGATACCTTTATTTCAAATGATTTTCAAAGTTAAACAACTTTAACCGTTTGCTCATACTAGACCTATGTCTGACCTGGAGTTTATATTTTGTTTTTCATAAACTCTTGGGTACTCAAATTTTTTATGAGTAGCCAAGTGATAGTTAATCGGAGTATAGAGTCTTCTGGAGGAGTTGGAGGAGAAGACTAGGTGTATGTAGCTATCCATATAGTTCCGCTGTGTTAGTTAGTATATGATGTATTTGGGATGTATGTTTTGACAGATATGTATATGACAGTCATGTTCTATGATATTGTATAACTCTGATGTGTATATAACTATGTAATAGTTATGTTGATGTATTATATTTTGTTCCATTCCGCTGTGAGATTCTGATGTTGTTATTCTTTCTTTTTGTTCTTTTCTATTTCTACCCCTTTCTTTCTTATTGATGACATGTCTTTCTGGAGTTAGAAAGTCTGGTCGTCACAGCTGGTATCAGAGCGCTAGGTTGAGCGAGTTCCTGGGCTCTGGAGTAGTATTTATCGTGAGAGTGCGTATTTGTATTTTCATAAAATTATATATATACCTATCCAAATTTGTTGAGTTACCTGTTCAGGTGGCCAACATGAGTTCTGGAAGAAGAGGCAGAGTTAGGGCCAGTACTTCAAGTGATAATGGTCGAAGTCAAATTGCTAGAGAGGCTATAAATCTAGTACCTCCTCAAGTTAGTTTTGCAGCCTTATGTAAAGATTTCATCGATAATTGAAGTTCAAGCCTGGTTACGTTCTTGTGAGTGCATTTTTAAGAGTATGAGATTGTCGGATGATCGGAAAAGGGAAATGGCATCGTGTCAATTGCAGGGAGGCGTAGTAGCATGGTGGGACGCCACAATTGCGAATATTCCCGAGAAAGATATTTCATGGAAAAGATTTAAGGAGTTATTTGAGGGAAAGTTTATGCCAACAGCAAGGAAAACTCTATTGTACCAGGATTTTTTGAATTTGAAGCAGGAAAGCATGACTGTTTCTGAGTATGAGACCAAATTCAACGAACTTTTGTGTTATGGATCAGAACTCATTGATACTCCCCTCAAGAAGAATGAAAAGTTTGTGCAAGGACTGAGGTCCGAATTTCACGATAAGATGACGGTGCTCTTGAAAGGATCTTTTGTTGATTTAGTTGATATGGCTTTGAGGTATGAAAATTTGATGAGCAAGAAATTGGAGGTAATAGCAGCAGTTTCGAGAGGGAATTTCGTTAACCCAAATAAAAGGAAGTTTAATCCACTTTGGAAAAGGCAAGCTAAGGGAAAGAAATCGGGAGAAAGTAATAACGGACCTCGCAAGTGTTATAACTGTCAGCAAATTGGACATTTGGCAGATCAGTGTTCTCAAGGAGGATCTCAGCAAAAACAACGACAGAGTGGTCCAGGATTGGCAGTAGTTCAGAGATCATTGTGTTTTAATTGTCGTCAGCCCGGTCATATGATTAAGAATTTTCCACTTTTGCAGAGGACACTGCAGGATAAAGTTTTTGCTCTGGAAGCAGGTCCATCTTCTTCTTCTCAAGGCAAAGGGGTTTTGGAAGGTACCTTACTCTTAGATGACAAATATATTAAAGTTTTGTTTGATTCGGGTGCATCTTTGAGTTTCATTTCTCTGGAATCGGTAGAAAAGTTTTCTCTCAACCCCAGTACCGTGGATCGTCCCATTATTGTATCTAATCCGATAGGTGGAGCAACCAAATTGGATACAATCTGTAAGGACTTGAAGGTTTCTTATTTGTCCCACAGCTTCTCTTGTGACCCATATGTGTTAAATTTTAAGGGATTTGATCTTATGTTGGGAATGGATTGGCTCGATAAGTATAAAGCAGTTCTGAATTGTGATGAGAGGACAGTTTCATTGGAGACTGATTTGGGTAGGATTGCCAAAGTGTCGTGCGATCGTTCTGGATTTCACTTGAGTAGTCTTTTGCAAGGAGTTGAGACTTCTCAAGAGGAAGTTGAGGAAATCGATGTGGTTCAAGATTTTCCTGATGTTTTTGAAGAAGTTAAGTGTCTGCCGCCACATCGAGAGATTGAGTTTCGAATTGATTTGATTCCAGGAGCTGTGCTGGTGATTCAGCCGAGTAGGAGAATGCCTCCTAGAGAAAGAGAAGAGTTGATTAAGCAGACACAAGATCTTTTGGAGAAGGGTTTGATTAGACCCAGTTTTTTTTGTTGGGGCTCTGCTGCGGTGTTTGTCACCAAATCGGATGGTTCGCTAAGGTTCTGTGTTGATTATAGAGAATTGAATAAAGTGACCATTCGAAATAAATATCCTTTTCCTCGCATCGATGATCTTTTTGACCAGTTGCATGGAGCTTCTATATTTTCTCAACTAGATCTAGCTTCAGGTTTCCATCAATTGAGAGTAGCTGAAGATAGTATTCCCTTGACAGCATTTTGGGGACCGAATTGTTTTTATGAGTGGTTGGTTATGCCTTTCGGATTAACCAACGCTCCTGCCTATTTTGTTGACCTCATGAACCGAGTTTTTCGGCATGTGTTGAATAAGTTCGTGTTGGTATTCATTGATGATATCTTGGTCTACTCCAAATCGGAAGAAGAGCACAGGCATCATTTAAGAATTGTATTGGAGACTATGAGGAAGCATGTGTTGAAGGCAAAGTTTTCAAAGTGCCATTTTTGGAAATCAGAAGTCAAATTTTTAGGGCACATTGTTTCTGGTGAAGGTATTTCTGTAGACCCAGCAAAGGTTGAAACTATTTTGGAATGGAAACAGCCAGAGACACCGACTGAAGTTCGTAGTTTTCTGGGTTTGGCTGGCTACTACAGAAAATTCATCAAAGATTATTCCAAAATTTCTTCACATCTGACCAAGTTGACTAGGAAAGGAACCAAATTCAAGTGGGCATCTCAGTGTGAAGAAGCTTTTCAGGAATTGAAGACAAGGCTAACCAGTGCACAGTGCTTGCTATTCCGGATGGGAAGAGCAAATTTGAAGTATATACGGATGTATGTTTAGTTGGACTGGGAGCAGTTCTGATGCATAATGGCAGAGTAATTGCATATGCTAGTTGACAATTGAAGTCACATGAGAAGAACTATGCTACGCATGATTTAGAACTGTTAGCTATTGTTTTTGCTTTAAAGATCTGGAGACATTATCTTTTGGGAGAAAGGTTTGAGTTATTCACGGATCACAAACCGTTGAAATATATTTTCCCTCAAAAAGATCTCAATTTGAGACGGCAGAGATGGGTCGAATTTTTGGCATCTTATGATCTGGATATTTTGTATACTCCGGGGAAAGCGAATGTCGTGGCTGATGCTCTTAGTAGAAATGCGGTCTTATCTCTTTTGGAAGTCGTTCCATCTCTCTAAGAAAAGATCATTAGTAAGCAAACGAAGGATAAATCTTTTGAGGAAATTTATTCATGACCCATCATTGGTGGTAAAACCAGTTGTTCAGGAAGATTTAGAAATTGAACCCAACCTGACTGTGGTTAGAAATCCTGTTCAGATTGTAGATCAAGACGAGAAGCAACACAGGAACAAAGTGGTGAAACTCGTCAAGTTGCAATGGAGTGAGGATCCCAGAGATTGTACCTGGGAAACTCTTGATAGTTTTAGAAAAGCTTATCCAAATTTATGTCCGGATAGCTAGTAATGTTGTTGGAATAGACTGTTTGATTGTTTGTTTTTGTATGGATGATATGTATGTTTAGATTGTTAATATTAAGCTTTTGAATTAACTGTTGTTTAAATTTCGAGGACGAAATTCTTTTAAGGGGGGAGGAATGTGACATCCCAGAATTTTGACCCTATTATTATAATAAGTTTTTAATAAAATTTAAATAAAATACAAGATTTTCATTTAGAAATAAATAAGATTTTGGATATTATTAGTTGTATATGTGTTATAAAGGAATTTATAATTTCAAAATGTAAAATAGACTCTTTCAACAATATTTAAAATTAAATCTGTTTTATTCAATTAAATTAAAAGTTATGTGTTAATGACATTTAATACCAGATATATGAATGCAGTTAATAATAATAATATTTACAATAACACAATTATATTCATGTTAAATATAAATACATTAATGCAAATATAGGTTACAAATCAAATATTGGAAAATTTTAACTTTAAATAAAAACAAGATTTAAGAAGTGTTTCTAATAATAGCTTTTGTAATTAAAATAAAATAAGCTTATAAATATTTAATATAAGTATAACATAAAATATAGTTATAAACATAAGTTTACAAACATAAGTACAAAACTTTGATATGAAAATAAGATATAAATAAAAATGTTAACTTTGTAAACATAAACATATAGAATACATGACCTATAGGGTTATTCATGCAAAGATCAGTATATATCTTTAAACAAAACAAAGTTTGTCGGCAAAACATATTAGTACAAACACAAAAACCTGCAAATATCTTTATACAAATAATGTGTCAGCAAACATTAATAATATGTTAACATAAATGAAAACACAAACATTCAATTAGCACAATTTTCTGTCTGAAAATATCATTCCAACTGAAATATTCATATCACCTTAGATTTTCTTTAGTAAATAAAGCAAAATGTTATTATATCTAAGGAAGGCTTATATGAGAAGCTAATACCCTGTTCAAAAACAGTTCTTATCTATAAATAACACATCATTCTACCTGTACATGTTATTTAGTTCATTTATAACATCAAAAGCAAAGCCTAAATAAAAACTGAGATAAGAAAAGAAAAATAAACTAACATCATACTTCCAAGCTCAAACAAAATTCAGGAAGCCAGAAAGTTTACAAGAATTCAACACTTCAAACTGCAGACTTCTATTATCATCCAATACCTCTCTATTTCAACAGTATTTTGGTGAGTAAACTTATTTTAAATCTAACTCCTAATATGTATTTCATGAAGTATTGTTATGTAGATGATTTAAGTTCTGGAATGTTTTGTTAAGTACTGTAAGTTCTGCATATTATGTTCTTCCAGGTTTCAATTGCCGTGGCAAAGAAAATCAGAGAATAAATCATACTTTTTATATATGATGATTTTCTTTAATTAGTAACTTAACTAAATAAATTTTCCTAAGTTTAAGATTAAGATTTGGATTATTTTTAGGTAGGCTGTGAAAAATAAGAACTGTAAACTCACAATTACAGTATAAAGTAATACAAGGATCAAAATTCGAATGACTTGGATTGTAGATCTGAATTTTTATATTGAAACTACATACGAAAGCATGATTTTTAAGACAAAATTTATAATTTTTAATTAAATCTTCACAGAACAGTTGGTTAGTGAACCAAAAATGCTTTTGCATGAAATTTTGATGATATCCCCAATTATTGTTGTTGTAATTCTACATGAAGCTTGAATATGGATTCAGGAACACTAGAAAATTGTTAAAAAAAATTTGAATGCAAGATTTTTGAGAAATAATCAAGAGTAGGGTTTATGGGTTCAACATTTTTGGGTTCGGTTCATTGATGCTCGCGACGCCATGGCTCAACCGAGCGTTGTGAGACTTGGGTAGGTGATAGAGAGTGTTGTCGGCGAGGTATGGCCGAAGCCATGTTGTTTCAGGTGGTCGCGATCGTGAGAACGTGGCGAATTTCATCCATCGTGTTGAGTAGCTATGTGAATTTTCTAGCATATTTCGATTGAGTTCGTATTGCATCGATTTGGGTTTAGATTTCGAACGAGAGGTGAGATTATGGTTTGTTGATGAAGTCGAGTGGCGTTGCCGTGCACGTGCACGGCGGCGGGGAAGTGTCGCTGGGTGTCGACTCGAGTGAAACTCGAGTTTATTAAATGGATGCTTCGGGTTTTCGTTCTCTGGATCAGGGTTGAGCGCGTGTGTGAGTTTGTTTATAGTTTAAAAAGTTAAGCTTTAAAAAAAAGAGACAGAAGAAAGAGCTGTAGAAGGAGAAGAGGGGTAGAAGATTGACGCGGGAAAGTCCAGGGTTCGCTTGAGTTTTGCACGAGCTTTGTGCGTTGGTTTCTCGGGTTTTAAATTTTTCCAGAGGATTTGCTAATTTTAATATTTGTTGAAAAGGTTTTATAAGTTAAGTATCATTTAAAGTTATAATGTTGACAAATTGTTTTAAGCCAAGATGAACTTTAAAGCTTTACAGTAACAAAGATGAGTAATTAATTTAAAATCAAAGTTAATTATGAATGTAATAAATTTTATAATTGTAATTTAATAAGTAGTTCAAAAATTTAATTAAATTTGTAATTAAAGATTTTAATGATAATCTTGTGTAAACCCATTTGTAATTAAGAATTTGATTAATCATTGAAAGTTAATAATTTAACGGATCATAGTTAATTGATTAAATAACTAATTAAGGATGAAACGATTAAGTTAATTAATAATTAATGATTAATTAAGCAATTAGTAATGATTAAATGTGTAATTAGTAATAATTAAAAGTGTAATTGAGTTTTATAAATCAATAATTAAGGCTATTGATTAATAATTAAGAATCAATTAATTAATTAAGTGAATAATTAATAAGTAATTAATGAGTTGAAATAAGTTAATTAATTAGTAATTGATTAAGCAAGAATAAAATATAGTTTATTCTTAAGCATGTAATTAAGTTTAAAATAAATCAAACTAAATGCTGATATGAATCGATGATTCTATTTGATTGACTCTGATGTTTATTTATATCCTGTGATGTTCTGTGATATTCTGGATATATCTGTGATGACTATGTATGATTCATCAGTGTTAAATTGCTATATAAATTCAATTGTTGCGTTTAAACTGTATAAGTTAATTAGACAACTTGGCCTTTAAAATGGCGTTTGGATTTCGATGAGACCGGGATCGGGTATCGATTTGATATTCCGAAAACCAAATCGATCCAAATTAAACGTTAGGTCGTGTAATCTCAAGTGAAAATCGAGATGGTGTTTTCAAAATGCAAGGGTTATTGGCGTTGACTCTGAGGGTGATTCCAAAACGAGTGTAACGAGATAATGCCTTCGATTTCGTTCGAACCCGGAACGAACTTGTATGGATTGAATGCTTTCAGCACATCGTCAGGCGGACGATGAGCATTCTAAGAGATATGTTCTATAAAGGTAAACGCAGCGTCAAGCCTCATCAACCGGGAATGGCTAAAACAGGGGATGTGCAGCAAGGTTAGGTGGGTCATGCCCAAGCAGGACGAGGTATACCCCTGTCTAGATGTCCCTTTTATTCGGCTGTGTGGGCGGTTGGTCTACAGCCAACTGCGGGTTATCTTTTTCGGGACTGTTCAGTAAGGAATGGTTCCGGCCTTATGTTGCAGGGGAGTTAGGGTGGCTCCTCGGTACGGTGATCTAGGCCACGTACTTTGACGGGCGGTACCCCAGTAGCCCTGCCATTGTATGGGATCCAATTTCCAATAAGCGTCGTACGTTTTGATTGTGCCCAACTACGTTGAAATGTGAGATGTAAGCATTTCAGCTATTTCTGTATTTTACTTGAAAACCCTAGACACTATTATAATATCATTGAATTTCCTATAAAATGTTTTGGTTAGCGTAAGGTAAAAACTTACCCATATTTATGTGTGGGAAGTCTTACGTGATACCTTTATTTCAAATGATTTTCAAAGTTAAACGACTTTAACCGTTTACTCATACTAGACCCATGTCTGACCCGGACTTTATATATTTTTTTCATAAACTCTTAGGTACTCAAATTTTTTATGAGTAGCCAAGTGATAGGTAATCGGAGTATAGAGCCTTCTGGAGGAGTTGGAGCAGAAGACCAGGCGTATGTAGCTATCCATATAGTTCCGCTGTGTTAGTTAGTATATGATGTATTTGGGATGTATGTTTTGACAGATATGTATATGACAGTCATGTTCTATGATATTGTATAACTCTGATGTGTATATAACTATGTAATAGTTATGTTGATGTATTATATTTTGTTCCATTCCGCTGTGAGATTCTGATGTTGTTATTCTTTCTTTCTATTCTTTTCTATTTCTACCCTTTTCTTTCTTATTGATGACATGTCTTTGTGGAGTTAGAAAGTCGGGTCATCACAGCTAGTAACCATGTTGAGTGATGTAGCTCTTTCCTAGATCCGTTGGAGTCTGAATAGAATGGAAGGAACTACTGGATGATAGATTTGGATCTCCTCCATAGATTTAAGCAATCCAACGGTGGTAGTAGATCCATAGAGCAGGATAAAAATCGAGTGCTCTCGGTGAAAGCATCAAAGTGTTTGTACCAAAATTTGGTACAACAATCTTCGGACGTATTTGAAGAGATTAAAATGAAGAATTTAAATGTAAAAAGAGGATAATCTAACAAACATCCCAATTCAAGCAAACAGAAATAGAAAACGATAGAGATTTATAGTGGTTTAGCATTGTATCCTACGTCCACTTTGAATGATTTGTTGTTTTATTGATGATTATTAACTGGTTACAACAGAGAATAACTTAAACGCTCAAGCTACAATGGATCTCCAACAGAGTAATGGCGTAGTGGAGTCCAAAAGTCCATGTTCTATTGGCATTGGAGTGTTATTTATTGGTGAAGTTTGGAAATATCTGGCTTAGATCTCAGAATACCCCTTCTCACACGTGGGTGGGCCCACCAGATCGATCTGAGGTCATTTGGGATTAATCCATGATCGATCCATGTGCTCTTCGTATCGACCAAGATCTGCTACTTTTGGGCTACAGTCAATCAGAGGCATTCCTCAGTTAGTAATTAATCTCCTGTGAAAATTTGGTAGTATTTGGACTTGTAGATTTTGAGTTATGATCGATCCAAGATTCACTTCGTAGGCTGGCTGGACTGTGCGTATCGATCAACGTTGGATCGATCTTGTGCATATCGATCAAATGTGTGGTGCTGACGTAGAGCGATAACTTAAGGGAGATCCACCTTTTATGCCGCATGACTGATTCCATTGCTTGACTATGCCTTCTTTGCGTCATTGCTTGGAAGTTCCTTTTGTATCGATGTTGTCATGTATCCTTCGTATCGATCATTTGGTGATTGGTTTCGTATCGATCATTGGCCAATCGATACGAAATGTGTAGATAGGAGGATCGATACGAATAGAACCGAGTGTTAATAAGATGAATTCTGATCGATGTCAGCGCTTGATGGATACGAAGGAAAGGGATTGATATGAAGAGTGGGTGGCTCTTGATGGATACGATCTACCACCTTCTTCATTGATTTTGATCGATCCACAACTTGAGCACAAGAACTTCGATTGACCCGAAACTTGGAATTCTGCCATCCATAGTTTTGTTTGTCATACCATGTTGATTGTAGCTCGATCCAGACTTGGACCAAATTTGCCAATATCCATAATGATCTGAATCTTTCCAAAAGGTTGGACAGATTATCTTTGGTTCCGAGTCAAGTTCTTGGTATCATGGCCTAGCCAAAAGGTGGGATAACAATTATATTTTTTCTGAACCTGGAAAAAGTTTGAGAATATGTAACTTGGATATGAAATGTTGTTCTGGAATGTAATCAGAAAAGTGTTTTAATCTATAATGATTTTATTTCATATTCAAATGCTTCTGATATTATGCATACCATTAACATTACCGTATTTGGTCACCGAAAGTTAATACTATTAATGACTCCAGCATCTTTAGCGTTTAGCTTTAGACCTCCAGATAGGGGATGTTATAACCTGGTATTAGAGCATAGGTTTATGAAAAACTTTAAAATAAATGGTTTTTGAAAACATTATCCTAAGGAATAAGAGATAAGATCGGGGTATGGGATAACGCTATAGTAACGTACTTGTATTTAATATATAAAATTATATGCTATATCTATGTTCTCCTATCTCTCTTAGGTTATTCTTTTGTATCTTACGAGGCTTGAATATAGATATGGACGCTAGAAGTGGAAGAGTTAACCTTGGAGGGGTTAGCACCACAACGAGGAGAAACCAAGGTCAGGCACAAGGTGCTGGAGTTCCGCAAGCTGACATGGGAGAAATGTATCGATTCTTTGTCAATATGATGCAAGCGGGAGTTGCTGCTGGAGTAGTTGGAGGAGAAAATCAAGAAGCACCCGTAGTCAATAATTGTACTATTTTGAGTAGGGAGTACGCTTGGTTAGGAGGAAAGCCATTCATTGGAATTGAAAATGTCATTGAAGTAGAGAGCTGGTTACTGCACTATAAAAGAATCTTTGTAGATTTGGGGCACAATGATGAGCAGAAGAGAAGACTTGCTACTAGGAAGTTACAAGGAGCAGCGCTGTAAGGAGGCCATGACACGGGCTGAGTTCATAATAAGATTTAAGGAAAGGTTTATATCCGAGATTGCGAAGTCTACTCTGCTTAGGAAGTTTGCTAAGTTGGAGCAGGGGGATATGACTGTACTTGGGTATGTGAGGAGGTTTAGGGAGCTAGCAAGATATGGCTATGCTACAATTGATACTAATATTAAGAGAAATGAGAAGTTCATCAGGGGTTGAAGCTTGAGCTTGCTAGGGATATGTTATTGCACATTAGGGATCCATGTGATGTTGTTGTTGAGTTGGAATTGAGACATGAAGAGATACTTGCTTTTCTGAAGAGATACTTGAATATAGATATGGACGCTAGAAGTGGAAGAGTTGCCTCCTCTTTAGTTAGTTTAATTATAGGCACAAGTTATAAATATAAGCTCTCTTTCTCTCTTTCATGGCTACTTAGCTTTTTTTCTTCTTATGTCATTTTCTAAATGCAATTTAATTCATGCTATTTTGATTCTTCTTTCCTCTTATGTTAGTAGCTTAGTTTTATTTCTTATGCAAGTAGTTTAGCTCTCTTTTATTTCTAATTAGCTTGCATTTTCCACTTGTTTTTGTTTCATGTTGAATGCTACATTTGTTGAAATGATAACAAATATAAGAGGCTAAACCCCTTCAATTTAAGGAAATGAAGCCCTCTTAATCATGTGGATTCAATATTGCTAATTTTTGATCACTTTTTATGCTTAATGAGAATATTCGATGTGGTTAAATTTTGTTTTTTAAACTTTGAATTTGATAGCCTATGTTGTTGACACCAAATAGGTTATGCTTAAAAAAACATAAACACAAATTACCTCTTCATCTACATATGATGTTGGTAATTAAGTAGATTTGAGAATCAAACTTCGATGGTCTATATTACTAAATAGATCGTGCTTAGGATAGATTTTATTTTCAACTTCATTTTCATTTTCATGATAGTTAACAAGTGGTTTATTAGGTGTGTTATAGTTTGATGGTTTATGATGGACGAATTAATAGAACAAGTATTCCATGCTTATGATAAACACGTCAAACATATTCACTAATAACCTAAAAAGAGAGATCATAATTTCATTTATGCGATAATGAGAAGGAAATTATCTCTAAATTGCCTTCTACTCTCATATTTTTATCCACTTTTAGTTTTTGTTAGTTTTTAGAAATTTGTAGTCAACAGGTCTTCAATTCCTTGTTTAATTTGATTGAGTAGAAATTTAAAAATCACTTTCAATTCTCTGCTAATCGACCCGTACGCGCCACGTACTAGAATTGTACGCCGTGTGCTTACGGTTATTTTTAATTAAAATTTTATCAGCTATTTTCTAATTCGATGGAATAATAGTCAATTAAAAAAATTTATGACATCGTTGTTGGGGAATTAATTTGATTTTATATCTATTCTCTGAATTGTTATTATTTTGTTTGATTTTATCATGCTTTTTTTGTGTCTGTTAATTTGCATTCAAAAAATGTTGTGTTTGTGTGTGACTTTTGTTCTTATTTTGTTTGTGTGCTTGTAGCTTTTCTAGTTGCTTTTTCATTTCTAGTTAAAAAACATACACAATTTCAAAAAAAAATTAAATTTTCTATTTTACATTGCTTTTATTCACTGTTTTACAAAAATATTCACTCATCACATTCTCTATTTTACAAAAATGCTATTAACACTTCTACTTCTCTATTTTCACTGTTCACAACCACACCAACCTCCCCTCCCCCTCCAACCTCCTACCTCTGGCCATACTTGTCTGCACCACATTCTATATATACCAATTCATTGCACAGCAACAACATTCTTCATATGTCTACTGCCATTTCCAACTCTACACTCACATACCAACCTTCATGGCAACACCCCCTGACCACCATCAATTTCCATTTGCTTGCATATACAACTCCTCTGCAAATTTTCCACATACAGACTTCTAATCACTATGCAATTGTGCAGGTGCACTGCACATAGCTTCCACTTACCAAACTTACAATACACTTGCCCATCAACAATATTGCACTATAAACTTGCCACTGCTCAACCACAGTGCACATCACATAAACCTTCCACTATCTTGCCATAAACAGCTGCAATCTCCTTAAGCCACTGGCATCCCTTACTCTCCATTGCCAAAGGCCAAACAGCATTACCATTACTACTGCCTCATCAACATTTCCAGCCTCCTCCTGTGCACACTACGTGCACATACTTCCCATCACAGTACTTCACACTATTCTTGCCTTGCCATCCACATCACACTGCTCATACCACAGCAACAATTTCCACACAACCTCCCCGTCATTCCCATCTACTGGCAGATAATCCAACCTTCACGGCCTTTACCTCCATTTCTAACCACCACTACCTCATTAAACCAACTGCCCTCACCATAAATCAGTTACTCCATCATCATCACTGTTCTCCCTACACACACTGCAGTAAGCATCATTCATCAATACAAACCACCATCTTCCAGCTGCTCCTCCACAACCCTCACTACAGCTACAACCCCAACCACATAACCATATCCAGCTGTATATACACTCAACAACTACATAGCCCGTACGCCTGCATTATTTCCACCAAACTTGTAACGACCCGTAATTTTAACACTTTGAAAATATGATATTTAATTATTTTATATATTCAAATGTTGAATTATCAAACTTAAACAATCATATTTTATATGATAAATAAGAATGACAAATTTATTTTTAATATTGAATAAAGATTTTGGATTACCATTGTAAAATTGACAAAAGTCGGATTCCGATAAAGTAGGATAAATATTCATGAAATTTGTTTAGAGGATAAATAATTCCTTTAAAATATATATATAATCAATATCAAACTCATTTGAGAATAATAGTAATTTAATTTATAATGGTTCGATAAATATATAAAACTTGTTTTATAAAGTTGATAAATTTCATACCGATAAATCGATGTCGTATTTTACAGATAGATTTGGATATTATTTTATATTATTTTATAAGTCAAATATACTTGTTTTAATTATTTAAATATAATAACAAATCAATTTTTAAGTTTGGTTTACATAAATAAATAGTTTAACAAAAACGCGAAAATCTGACCGCAAAACGTTTTGTCGGAAATCGACGTTTTGTTCAAAATAAGTTGCCGCAACATTATCGCAACTTTTTTAACATGTTTCAACATACATATTACACATTTTAGTAACTAAACATTTTTTCTTTTACTAAATAAGATTAGCAAACTTCTAGAAGTCATTAGTAAAAGTAAGTGAGAATCAACAAAAGTTACAAAAAGTAAACATCAAATCACATCAAATCAAAGCCAACATAATTATGATATTCTTTACTTAATCTTTAAGTGACTAAGAAATAAAGTAAGGATGTGAAAATGATGTTAAGTATCGAAAAAGTGGAGATTGCTTTAGGTTGAAGTAAGGTTAGTTTGGTAATTTGGTAAGAGGTAATTTTGGTAAATTTACCACTTCTTTCTTTTTCTATAAATACCTACTTCCTTCTTCACTTTCATTCAAATTTTTTCTTCTTCTTTTCTCAAGCTTCTTCATATTCTTCCTCTTCTCTTCAATGATTTCCAAGCCATAGAAAAAAATTATAAAGAGATAATGTCAAAATATTTACAAAATATTCAAAAGAAATCACTGTTCATTCTCTTCAAATCAAACTCCTTTTTTCTCCATATTTTACCTCTTCTTCTCTCAGCCATAACTTCTTCAAAACAGAATCTAAATGCATTTTTTTAAATCATGTATTTTTTCAGTGGTTAAAACTTTCATGTTGACTACTTTGTCTCATTCTAAAGATAACTATGTCAAAAATACACTTCTTTCCAGTGCATTATCTGGCCCAGTTTTTACGCCAGAGAATAGGCCATTTTGTTTTGATCATAACTTGATCATAACCGATCCAAATTAAGAAATACCTTTTTTCAAACCATATGAAATTTCAGTGGAAAAAACTTTTATGTTGATCCCTTTTTCTAATTTTATGGTTTTCTATATCTGAAACTCAATTCTTTGAAGTGCATTTTCGAGATTCATTTTTATCAATCCGACAATACCTCTTCATCGTTCTATCATATCTTCCTCAAAACTAATCAAAATCAAGTGATTATTTTTTTTAAATTTAATATAAAAGAATTTTTAACAATTTTTCAGTTAACAAGTTTTTCAAATTTTAAGAGTAAGAGAGTCAAAAATAAGAGAGATGACCTATTTTTCAGGTCTAATTTTGAGAATTTAAGGTCAAAGCTCTACCACTTCTTCTCTATACTTTCAGCCAACCTCCATATCAAGCCTTAGCTAAGCTATCGGAAGGGAAAGAGTGTTGTTTTATAGTATTTAGGTGGAATAGGAAGTAGTTAGTGAAGCGTGGATTAGTTTGAATGTTGGTAGGAAGTTAATTGCTTTGGTTTATGGTGAAAAACTCTATTTAACATCTTTGTTTACATATATAAATATTTGATGTTGTGTTATGATTGTTATGGATGCTTATATATGCTTTGATCATCAATTAATGATTGTTTGATATGATTGTTAAATTGTTTTACCAAGCCACGTTAATACACGTCAAAAAGCACAAAGGAAATCACTTTCCTTTTGAAAATGAAATGGTGTATATGGAATGCTTAAACCTTTTGGAAATAGTTTTGAAATGAGTTAGAAATGTTTTATAAACATTTAAATATGTTTAAAGAAATAAAAGAATAAAATCAAGGCTTCATCTTGTACATTTTAAATATGTCCAAAACAATTTTCCAAAAAAATCGCGCTTTTTGTAGCGAAGTAACCAAAGTTTAAATTTTAAATGTTTTAAAATATGAAATAAATTCTAAAAATCTTTTTAAATGTTTTAAAAGTAATTTAAGTTGAAAATATGGATGTCTAAATGATATGAAAGTCGCTTTGAAGAATATAGCTTTAAAACGCTATTTGCAACACTTTTCGCAACGCTATTCGCAGCAGTTTTTAATAAGAAACGTAGTTTTAAACTTAAGAATTTTTTCCTATATATTTTGTGAATGATTTTAAAAGAATAATTAAGTCATTTAAAGATTATTTGGGCATTTTAATAAGAGTTTGAATAAATGGTTAAGAGGAATTGTTTATACCACTTAAACAAAAAGTGAAGAAGATTGAATATAGTAACAAACTGAGTATGCGAAAACAACTAATACATTTGTCCTGCTTGTGAGATATGAGAAGATAAAACAAGGTGTTTAACAAAGGTTAGGGATGGAGCAACCAGTGCTTTTAACTTACCTGGCCAATGTTTTCTTTTCTTAGGCAGGGGGTAGAACGGATCGAAAGGAAAGCCCAGATGCTCTAAAATAAAAGGATTGTATTAAGTTTACAAAAGAGTATAAGATTAGTGTTATACAAAAATTTAAGCAATCTCCAAAATGAATTAATTATGACTTGGATTGCATAGAGATAATCTTCTTATACTTGGTATTAAAACCCGAAGAGGGAACTCGTCCTATTCGTGGAATTTAAAAGGTGATTTCACCGTTATTCCGTCCATAGCACTTGTTGAATACGAAAATCGATGTTGAGTAAAATTAGAATGATTTCTATGATTCTATTTACTCAATAATGTTTGCTAAGATTGATTTTAGGATTTATCGTAAATGATGTCTTAAATAACATTGTTTTTTACCAGCCTAAAAGTTAAGGAATTTGCATCGACAGTTAAGTGAGAGAAATTGAAATATTATCCAAAGAAAAAGAATGAATTGCTTAGAATTACTCTAAGATAAAGATCGTTGAAGACAAACATATTCATGATGTAGGATTACTTGCCATTAGTCCTTGGAGGTGAAATTTACCATATTTAAAGTGGCAGTAGTACTCCGTTATGAAAATCTTCGATTTGTAAGAATATGATTTGAAGTTAAGAAAGAAATCTTTTATTAAGATGTAATAAATTATTTGGGAATATTTTCCCTAATTTAAAAGTTATGGCTTGAACATAAGAAATCTTTGATTAAGATTTAATGAATGATTTAGATAGGTTTTCCTAAGTAAAAGAGAAAATCATTTGGAATTATTCCAAGATCCAAAAAGGTATAAATAAACCAAATGATTGATAAATGAGGCTTAATGTTTCCATATACTCTTGAAAATAAAATGGAATAAATTGAAATGAATATATCTAAGAAAGATATTTTATAAAATATAAAGCAATTGACTGATGATTGATATCCACATATGAACTTAACATCTTTTTTATCGATAATAGGATTTCGAAGGAACCGGGGTCGGATTTGGGTGATTCCTATTCGAAAACCACTTTGAACTAATTTACGTGTTCAAAGTTTGAAGATGTTGAAGACGGAGATATTGAGACAAATAATAACGAAGGACTAATTGTTGATTAATCCGGGATAAACTCCTGATTCACTATATTGTATCGGTGGTCTTCTTGTTATGAAAAATCTCAAAACCACAAGGACATCTCGCCTAGTAATGGCCGAGTAAAGTACCTTCGGTTTCATTCAGTCCCAAAACGAACTTGTATGGATGAATGTTTGACCTTGCATTTTAAATCACAATGAGTGGTCTCTATAGATGTATATCAGTCGGTGGGGGAGAAGACGCCTTCTCTTAGCTTAACACCCTTTTCTGAGACGTACGAGCTCAGGAAGTTATACGTTTGTAGAAATCAATCGTGTAAATGTGGAATGGCAATGCGGCATTCAAAGTGAAAGAAGATGTGCTATGTGAAAAGGTAATCGTAGCCTCGAGCCTCATCAGCCGGAAATGACCGAAACAGGGTTAGATGCAGCAAGGCTAAGTGGGACATTCCCAATTAGGGTATGATCATCCCCTTCTAGATATATTTCTTCCCATTATGACGTTGGAGATGTAAATTAATGTGGTTTGTTTGCTTGGGTGCCCGGTTTAAAGGTCGGTAATGACCGGGGGATGACATATTTGGTACTATCTAATTATAGAGATAGGCCGGTCTTTTGTTGGTAGAGGTGCTTTGTGATGGTTCCTTGGGACATCCATCTAGAGGTGTACCCATCGGAAGGTAGTCCCTTCACCTAGTCATTTGTATGGAAATCCATTCTCTGGTAAGAATCTACGGACTTGATTGTAAACCTATTATGCTGGAATTTAATCAATGTTACAATTTCGGCTAAGATTAATAAGTTTATTTGCAAATGTTTTCAAAGAGATGTCGTTAAAAATAATATCAAATGTTTTGATATATACAAGTGTTTAATTATCATAAGGTAAAAACTCGTCCGTGTTTATGTATGGGCATGGTCTTGTGTGATAATCTTTCTTTCAAAAGATTTTATTCAAAGGCTAATATATGACACTGTCATTTATATTTGAGTTTCTCATGCTGTTTTATCAAGCCTAATCCAGGTATTTTCAATATTCGAGTAAGATCCGAGTAGTTTTAGGTTTCGTTGAAGACGGTTAAAATTTCCGAAGGAGAGCTGAAGATATTCATCTACGTAAGGACATATTTTATTATCCGTCGTGGTTTATTAGTTTTTAGTTTGATGCTGTCAGCAATTGTAAGGGTAGATGTTTATAACTGTCCAAGCTGAATTTTGGTTAGACTCTGATATATGTATTTAAAAGTTTTCTACTGTAAAGATATTGTTCAATATTATATATTATTCCATTCGTGTGAGATTCTATTATGTCTTATTTTCCTTATTACCCTTGATCATCCACACTTCCATGCAACTTGGGTCGGACATATGTGGTTTAAACAAACTTGCAAAATAGTCAAAAAATGATTAAAACACATCTTCTTTTTCAAAAGCACTTTAGCAAAATTTTCCAAAAACTTTTTAACCCAACTTCTCAAAAGTATTTAAACATAATTTTTCAAAACATTTGTCGCTTCGTCCTTAAAACAAATCAAGTCATATCTCAATGGAATCAGGGTTTAGTCAATGAGTTAATGCATACGATTGACTATAGCATTGTGCAGTTTACCCTAGATTTGAGGAAACTTTTTTTACTCCTAAACAACAACGCATGAGCTTATTTATAAATTTTAGCTTTTTCAAGGCATAGGGATACTGACCCTTGATTTGCAATAACCATTTCTGTCCTTCGTTTACTAAAATTTATTTTTCTTAAAATTATAAAGTTTTGGGATTTATGCGTTGTTTATTTTTAGTTGCTAAGCTAATTTTTTAACTAACTTCCACTTTAATAACATTTAACGCTAGTTAAGTGTTCTTATGAGATATTCTTATTTACACTATTTCGAAATATATATACAGCGGTTGAAGCTCATCTGAACCATCAATACAGTAATAAAATAGGAACATATATTATATCATGCGCTTTTCAATATTAGAAGGGAGATAACTAGTTATTAAAATCAAAAACGTAAAACAAAATGATTGCTAGAAGCTACCCTTCATCATCAACTGATATTAATGATGTTGTCGCCTTACCATTCATTACTAAATTACGATGACGTTTCAAGTATGCCATTCACTTATAATCCGCACGTCTTAACTTACCTCCTTAATTTCTAATAAATGTGGTCCATCAACTACTTCAATTTTTACCCCTAGTTGTGGGATAAATTATGCATTCCAACACTGCAGGGGATAAGAATTATAAACTATGTACATTTAAAATATTTATTGGAAAATTAGCTTAGTGGAATAATTTCAACTACCCATCTTTCCTTCTTTAACCTTGAGTGAACCAATATCATTTATGTGTTTACCATCTCATTACTCTCGTTTCTAATAATACTACTATCTCCTTTAAATCAAAATCTCTTGATAATCTTCTCAAACTTTGATATATACTATTTTTATCCTTGATCTTTCATGTAAGTAAACCTTAGGACTCGAAAAAGTGTACTTCGATACCACTCACCATTCCTTTGAGGCTTTTTCTTATAGCTTTCACACATGTATAACCAATTTTTCCTAGGCTCATTCTAATATATTTTTTATATTCAATGGAGGTTCCTTGTTGCTATTCTATGAGCACCTATAGTTGTTTTATTCATACCCTAAACCTTCACTCTGTCATGCCTAGGTAGTCATTCATACCAACTCCATATCAAAAATTGATTTGGGTTTCCCTATTTATAAAAGTAAAACTTCACAATCATGAAGTGCCTAATTCAAAACCTTTATCTTCAAAAATGTAAACTTAGAAACCCCTTTATCAAATTCAAAAATTGCATGGTTTCCCAAAAGGAGCCATGAAAAAAAAATTCTTTTCAAAATTTTTCTATAACAAGTATTTTCTTCCTCAAAAGTAGGATTTTTAACACAAAACATGTTTAAAAATCCAATTATCATACCAAACCTTTTTTCAAAAACATCTTCTATAACCTTAAATCATAAAAATTATAGTAGACAAGAATAACTTCCATCCCATTATTACTCATGCTATTTCCGCTTTCACCTTTGGCAGAGATTCTAATAGCACATGGACGGACTTCTTAAAGGTATGTGCAATTGCAACATCTATCTAAGTGTCTATTTAAAACATATGCACAATCACTACGCATATTTATGGAATATATTCATTCTTCCTATCATATTCCTATTGTTTGTCTCCTACACTATTTATAACTAGATTGCTAATAATATTTTTATATAAATTCCTGCTGCGTTTTCTATTCAAATTTCCTAATACTACTAATAAAATTTCTCCTACCTAAAATGCCCTTAAGTGGCTTCTTCTTGTAGCATAACCCTTTTCCTCTTTTATTGTTTTCCCTCATTTACTTACTGTAATGCTTTCGCCTACTGCTTACTCATTGAGCTTTCCTTTTTAACACGAATTGAAATATGAATAAATCTATTTCAGCTATTTTTCTCCATATTTTCCTTATACAATAATATTCCTCCTACCTTCACCATCGGGAATTCTTACCCTTATATTCTCTTTATCCTATTTATTCAAGTACCATTTTCATTTATCCACCCCTTAGAGAAAAAATATTAAAGACTTTTAACCTTGCAAAAATAGGAAAAATCACTAAGCCAAGTATACGCTATTCTTTTCATTAATTTCAAAAACAAAAATCTCTTATCAAAAACCTATAAACCCAAACTTTTTGACTCAACCAATTTAAAACTAATAATTTTCAAATTCCCTTGTTTTTCGAAACAATAACTTTCTGATAATCCTTCCAAAAACCCATTTAAAAATGTGTAACGACCCAGAATTTCTGTCATTTAAAATTCATATATTTAATTGATTTTAAATATGCACAAGTAAATTTTCTAAGCTGAATAACTTGTATTTGAAATAAAGCGATTTAATTGGATAAATAAATTGTTAATTTAATATTTGAAATTGCATAAATAATTGAAAATTGAATTATAATATGAATAAAAACGATTTATAAAGTTGAATTAAATCATATTTGAATTAGAAGGATGTTAGAGAACTTTTAAAATCGAATTAAAAGATAATTTGAAGAAATTGAATATTTTAATATTTAACTGACGTGTAAAAATAGTCAATTTTCAAACAGTCTCGGATTTCGACGAAACCAGATTCATTAGATCCATCATGTTACATTATTGTAAGATCGAATTTTGTGTCAATTGGATTTACGGTTTGTCCGGGGCAAACTAAAACGCGTGGAAATCGGTTTAAGTGAATTTTAAATTTAAATAATTCAATTTGGAAACCTATCTTTCATATACGATTGAATTAGCTCCCAATATATATTCCATTGCATTTGGAATAAGGGTAAAACATTATAAACGCCGGGCGGCACGCTTCGTTTTGAGTTCGAAAATTTTCGGAATGAATAGTGCGCGCGAATTTTCTATAAAAGCCCCTCATTTCTTTCATTTTTCACAAGCATTAAGGTTTCTAACCTTAGCCGCAGCAAACATTTCAATGGCTAGAAAATGATTGTCTTTCTCCTTTAATATCTCCAAATCCATAAACAATAGCAAAATCTTTCAACTACTAAATGATAGAGCTTCACAAGATCTATAAATCCATACGGAGATGATGGGTTTTCGAGTATTATACGAGGAGAATTTGGGGAGCGTTTGTCTAGGGTTTTGGCATGGTTTTCGAGGCAAGTGTGCAGCCAAGCTCGATGACATTCTCGGCGATGGTAGAGGTGAGGAGGGGCTTTGGAATGGTGGTGCCTAATCGTTGTAGAAATGAATGAGGAAGGCTCGAAAATTCAAGGGACGTTGGCGGCATGGGTACGTTCGATTGGGGTTTCATGCGATGGGGAAGAAGATATCGCGCTCGGCTCAGATCTGATGGGCGAAAATCAACGGTCCAAATTATTAAGAGGTTTAATAAAAAGAAAATTAATTGTAAATTTATATTATATAAACCACAATAGAGTTGTGAATTACCTATTATTAAACAAGTATATGGGAATGTTTTCCAACATAGAAGTTGAAACGGTTTTAAAGATATATCTTTTTAAAGATAATTTAAGGTGAATATTTGGCAAATGGTTTAATTAATAAAAGATTAATTAAAAGGGCCCAGTGATTGTTATGGTGCTGAATATTTGTTTGTTCGTTTTGATAGTTAAATAACCGACTATCGAACTTGGCCAAATTTTAGTTCCTCGACTTGATGTGCGAACTATTTAGTCGTACACTTAGTACGTAGCCTCTGCGTAGGCTTGATTATTGTTTGTTTTGAGGATGTTGATTCTTGTAGTGCGGAGTATTACTCCAATCTATCGAGCTTCCTTCTTGGCCCGAAGGATGGCAAGTTGAAAGTTGGAAACGTGATAAGTCTATGTAATTTAGTTTCTATGTGAGGTTGAGAAACGCTTTTGCGTTGTTGGTGCGAAGAGACCGGGATCAAATTTATCTGAAAACCGCTTCGGACCAACGTATATGCGATGATTGTGCAGGTTGCTTGTGATGATATTAATATTCCGGAGTTTCATAGTGGGGGACTGCTTGTTGATCGTTTAGGGTTAAAATCCCAATATACATCCAGTAGCAGTGGTCTCTTCATTATGAAATATCCAATGCGATGACTATTCGCTACAAATCCTAGGGATTTCCCGACAGGTTGTGGCAGGAAAGTACCTTCGGTTTGTCCTATTTCTGAACAACTTGTATGGATGTTTGTCTGACATTGCATTTATAAAGATTACATGCATTGGTTTTTACAAACATACACCAGTGGTGGCGGAGAAGGCAACTTCTCTTAGGTTAACACCCTCCTTGGGACGTATGAGCTTAAGGGTTGTATTTTTGTGGAAGACAATTAGTAGTCTACGAAAATGGCTATGCGTCATTCAAAGTGATGTGATATGTGATTGTGAAAGGTAATCGTTACCTCAGGCCTTATCAATTGAAAATGACCAAAACAGGGTTAGATGCGGCAAGGCTAAGTGGGCCATTCCCAAGTAGGATATGATCATCCTCTTCTAGATATATCTTTGCACGCTATGACGTCGTGTATCTGATTATTGTGGTTTGTATGCTAGAGGGGCCTTGGTAAAGGTCGGTAATGACCGTAGGATGACATATTCGGTACCATCTAGTTATAGAGGTGGGCCGATCTTGTGTTGGTAGAGAAACTTTGTGATGGTTTCTCAGTGCATTTTTCTAGAGATGTACTGCCGGAAGGTAGCCCCTTCACCTGGTCATTTGTATGGAAATCCAAACTCCACTACGTTCCTGCCATTTTTATTGTATTACCCAATTGGGCTATATGCTAGAATTTAATAATGGTAACAATTTCGGCTATTTTGAATGTTATTTGTGCAATAAACGCTATTATAATATAAGAGGATTTGATATGAAATGATTTAGTTATCGTAAGGTAAAAACATGTCCATGTTTATGTGTGGACTTATATTACGAGATACTTTTGTTTTGATAAAGGAAAAGTTTTGGTAACTTAATAAATTCAGTTGAGTGTGTTTCTCACGCTGGTTTACCAGACTGATCCGGGCATTCTTCCCTTTCAATGCTCGGGTCAGACCGAGTATATTTACAGGTTCAGATTTGATGCTTTTGGAGCTTCAGCAGGAGAGCTGGAGATCTTTATTTTCGTATACACGTATCTGTTTTGATTATTGATTATCCGTTGTGTTTAGTTGTTGTTATTATCAGTATTTGTAAGGACGGGTTATTATAGCTGTTCAAGCTGATAACTCTGATTGATTGTTGAACTCTGATTGATGTGTGTGTATATATAGTTTCTGTTTTGTAAAGATCATTGATATTATATTATATATTTTCCGCTGTGATGTGAGATTCTGTATTGTTCTGTTTGGTTCTATCTCCTCTCTTTCATCTCTTCTCTTCTTCTCTCTTCTTTTCTTTCTCTTGACTTTCTGTAACTTTGTGCTTTTTGGGTCGGACATGTGTGGATTATTTTCGATTCAAAGGGTACGGATTTTCGGGTCATCACAAAATGTTTCAAGGAACTTTCAAATATCCATTTATAAAATTTTATCACATAGGGTTGGACTCAAAAATAGTCTTTAATCATCCATTCTATTAGACTTTTCTTCTCTTCTATGCCTTCTTAACTCATCTTCGTCAAAAATCCGGTTTTCTTCTTGTAGGAACTTGCTCAATCCTTCTTCACATCTTATTTCCGGATGTTTGCAACATATATGTTCTTACTTCCCATTTGTCCAAATGATATGTACGTCTTTAATCGACAATCCACCGAAATCCACAATCATAAGGCAGCCTAGGCCCAGCAAAGGAGTCGAGTACCATCCAGCCTCCGAGATCCTTCTACATGTCATGCCCATGCTCTTCTTGGTTAGTGCCTTGGAGTACAGCCTGTACTACGTGGGGTAATCGAGATAGATGTATAAATTTAACCCTATTTTTTGGCCCTACTCATAGATGCCTCGTCCATCGTTTTGGAATATGGTCACAACTATTTCTGTAGTCAGAATTTATAAAGTTAGTATATAATCTATATAATTATATGTAAAAATACAAATACGTTCACTCAATGTATCCTAATTCCTATAGTCGACTAACCTAAACTCTAATACTAAATGTAAAAACCCACACCTTAATGTGCCCGAATATCGACTAAATCAAAACCCAAGTCCATTAGGGCATGATCGTTGGTTTCGGTAACCTATAATAAACATAAATACAGGAGAGTACTACCAACATAAACTCAAAGCGAAATAGACAAGTATAATAGAACATGGATACTGAGTATGGCTACTAGCTTGGAATCAATAGTGTTCCTTAGATATCTATTTGCCTTGTCAGCACCTAGCATGAATAAGAAGACTTCATCATCTACCCTTCTTGTCTGGCACCAGTAGCCTGTCCTTCTAAATCTATCATGTGGGTTGTAATGAGAAGGAGGTTAGAACAATATTCTAGTGATTGGAAATTTACATACTTTATTTATAACACTTATTTATGCCGATTAATTTCTATTCAAGTGTTATGTCTATTATTTATGGCGGGTCTATTTGATCCTAAATGGGCACACAATATGCCTAACCTTCTTCGAGGTATAACTATATAACGCATAAATCCATATATATCTAAACGAGGTACTGTCCAAAAACTTTGATCACTCAATACTTCTTAAATAGGGAGGAGGTAGACCTAATGGCCATTTAATACCTCAATCCCCAAAGCGGGACCTTCGCAATGTAGATGCTAGTTAATCAGTTCTAACTATAGAGACCATTGACCTCTATATACAACTTTATAATTTATAATTTGATTGTGGTACTACTAATGCATCTTAAAGGCTTATCTAAGGGTTAATTAGCCAATCTCCAACAAACAAACAACTCACTAACTAACTTTGGAATTTGTGTGTATTCCATTCGGATTCTACACTAGTAGAAAGCAAAATTCTTCAAGGCATAACCCAAGCCTTTGCTACCAATCACTTGGGACCACTAGTGGCCATAGCCTATATGTCTTCCTTACTACTAAATACCGATCCAATAAAAATAATGGCATGTCCCATCGACCTTATACTATTGACATTCTGTTCAGACTAAATGTAAGCCAAGGAAAATGTCCCTTTCAGTTATTTAATACCTCTTAAAGAAATGAAGAAGACCTCATTTTCTTAAAAGTATCTGACCATTTAATAAATTCGAGATAAACCCTTGGTATATTTTCCTTTCCCTACACACAAACACATATTCCTTCCCCAAGGATCCAACGGTTGCACATGTCCCATATCGGTAATAAGTATACACAACTATTGGTAGCCTCTAGGTGAAGGTCGAACTTTTATTGTGTTGTTGAATATGCGAGTATATGATTTTTGTTTGATGGTAATAAACACACACACACATATATATATTCATTTAAATGTATTTGTTAATGTAGTATTTTATTTTTTACATAATTAAACAAATATTTGCTCAATAAAGTAAATAACATAAAATTTAAATTCAAACGGATATTTTATTCAAACAAATATTTATTACAATTTTGAATAGTAAAAATTTGTGCCCTCACTATATATACACAATCTTTGATTGCATTACAATTTTGATTACATCACAATTCATCACTTTATGTTTGCACCTCACTACATATGACTCATTCACTCATAATTGTTCTTCAACGCTATTCCAGTCTGATTTCATCATCTGAGCGATTTGCAAAAATATACACTGACGTAGTAAAATTGAAAAGAAAATATTTTTGCAATGTAAAATATAATGTATTTTGAAAATATTACTTTCCTTAGTTATTTCGGTTGTTCGTCATCATTTAAATTTGAATTCATCATACACGAACAGCTTATGACATGCACAGTGCATCACTGTACATGCCACAAGGTCGTGCACACCGATATACACTTGATAAGTCTACAGGAACAGGTGAGCACAAGATCAAACCCAAATTAAAAGTTGGGTTCAACTTAAGTGAAATAAACATTAAGTCACGATATCAGCACAAGTTCAAACCCGAGCTTTAAACTGGATTCAACACAAGTGCAAGTTCAAGAAAATGGTCAAGATTACAATTACAAAGATCGACCAGTGATCAATGAAGACTTAATTGCAACGACCATAACATAATTACACTTGAACCAACAAACTCAAAGAAAATGCAATGACACTGCAGCTATGGTTCAAATGAATCAAAAGCAACAACTCAGTCAAGCTCCACACAAAGGCATAGACCACAGTCACCATGACAACCAAGCAGCAATAACAAGTGCACCAACGCATACAACATCTCTACCAAATGTACATGATCACAATGCAAAAGTCAATGGTGAAGCAACTCGACCAGTCTAAAATCAAAGGGAGATGCACAGTGCAGAATACATGAAAGTATTGATGTTCATATGCAACGAGAGTGCAATGCAGACAATGTCAACAAGACCAGACTTCAGGTCAAGACAATATATACACACAGGACTTCAAGTCTGACATGAACCAAGTATAACTGGAAACCCAAAACTGCAAAACATGAAGATTGCAGCTCCAAAACATAACATACACATAAGCATGCAGTATCATCAACTGGACCAAAAGCTACACTGATATCAAAGACCATGAGTACTAAACCAAGTACAAAGTTCAACTGATACAAGTGCAGTGCGATAAACAAGTTAGAGAGTAACACGGTGGACCACAATATCACAATGAGACAATAGTCAAGGCCGAATTTTGCCAGAGGTAAAACACAGCAGTAAAACCAGAAGCTAAACAGTAAAGCAAGAAGCCATTTTCACAAAATTAACTACGACCAAAGTCAAGATAAATCCACATCGTCAGAGAATTCAAAGCCATGGAAGTCAATGAATATATATGCAATTCAAAATCAAGTCAGAGCCGTGATGACCAAGGAAGTCGAACAAGTCAGAAACCAAAGCTATGATAACCAAGCAATCATAACATATACGAATTGAAAAAGTCAGAAACAAACCACAACATTCAATCATATTCAAGTGGCCGAGCTTAAAAATTATCAGACGAATTCGTATAAAATATATGAATGAAATTTAGGAAAATACACCTTATATAAACCCAATCATCATCGGCCATGAAAATCATCGAGTTCAAGCAAGCCAATCAGTAAAGCAAAATGCAAAAATCACGTACCATTAAAATCGAACTCGATCGAAGCAACCGAAGCTAAGCAACGGACGATTGATCATCAAAAAAACTACGAGAAACATCTATTCGATCGATCAACATTCAAGCGGCGGCTTCTAATTGACAAATCCCTAATTTCAAAGCAAAGAAGAAATGAACGAGCAATAGACGAAGCACCCATTTTTATTTCAAAGAATTAAAGGCCGAAGAAATAAAACGAGGAGTCATGCCGAAGAAATAAAAGAGATTTATCACTTCTATTTTATTTTTGGGCTGGCAATTCAATTGGGCTTAAATTATTTAAAATTAGGGTTTCATTCTTTCTAATTGTTTTAAGTTTGTATTTTCCTTTTTAAATTTTTGTAATTTCTAGTCGTGTGACTAGGCGACGAACTACGGTGGTGTAGTTTGAGAATTCGCAACTTAATGGCTGAGTTGTGGCAGCGTTTTGAGCGTAGAGTTAGGTTAGTCGATAGCAGGTGTCGCGAGTTTATGTGTATAAGTGTCTGACTACTTAATTTATAGTAGAAACCTTGGAGGCAGCACGTAGGCAGGGTTTTGCCAAAGCTGGGTAAATTTGTGTGTTCTATTTTCTTCTTTTACTATTCTGCTATTATCTGTGCTGCTATAATTCTGAAAAATCTATGTCGCAATTATTTTATATACTTCCGCAATAATTTTGATGATTAATAGTATCACCCTATTCACCCCTCCTCTAGGGTGAAATTGATCCTACAAGTGGTATCAAAGATAGGAACAAAAGCCCTGTTTTAAAAAAAAATAATTTTTCAAAGACCAATTTTTGTTTTACAAATTTGAATTTTTAAAATGTCTTCTAATGATACTTTTGCTGAGGGTTGGTCCAATATCATTCCTCCTATTTTTGATGGAACAGATTTTTTGAACTGGAAGTTAAAAATGGAATTTTATCTAAAATCTGTTAATTTTAAATGTTGGGATATTATTGAAAATGGGTGTGATATAGTAGACCAGAAAATTACTTCGATTGATGCTCTTACTATGCACATACTATATACTCATATTAATAAAGATAATTTTAATTTTATCTCTCATTGTGAAAATGCACAGGAAATTTGGAATGCTCTTGATGCAATATACGGTGCAAAAGTGAACAGTGATGAGAAATTCCTCATAATCGACTCAGAAACATGCTTAACAGAATTGGTAAAAGGCAGTAGTTATGATGATGATGATGATGGAGCAGTTGAGCTGGCGTGAAGAGATTCAAAAAGAGGAACCGCAAATTCAAAAATCCAGCTCTAAATTAAAAATTGAAAAGCAGAATAATCAAAACACTAGATAACTCGAAAGTACACGAGATCATTTGCCACAAGTGCAACAAACCCGGTCATATCAAGCCCAATTGTCCTCGACTTCGACACAGCCAAAAAAAGATTTCAAAACGGAAAAGTTTTGTTGCCACGTGGAATAGAAGTGATGATTGTAAAAGCACTAGCAGTGAGAGTGAAAGAGTAAATATGTGCCTATGAGGTGATACACTAATAGTGACCATGACGAGCCAAGCAAGGTATCAAAACTTTCTCACTCGGAACTACTTATATAATTCCACGAAGTAAATGGTTGTTTCGAAAGACTTAGGGAAGAATGTGCCAAAACTAAATCACAAAGAGATGGTTTGATAGAATCAAATAAATAGCTTAATCAATTGGTTAAAAACTATCAAACTAAGAGCCTTAAGTGTGATAAATGTCCAATTTTCGAAGAAGATATAAAAAATCAGAAATTAAAATTAAATCGCTTGAAAATGAAATTCGAATTTTGAAAGAAAATGAAAATACTAGGAGAGAAAATTCTATTAAAAGGTGCACTTAATTATTGAACGAAAATGAATCCCTCAAAACATAAATCCAACAATTGTCTACAACTTTAGCAAAATTTTCCAAAGGAGAAAGATCGTTAAATATGCTATTAAGGAAACAAACCGTTAAAACAATTAGACAAGGACATGGATATAATCAAACTGAATTTATTAGAGGTAAAACTAATCAAGTTAATTCCATGTGCACAATATGTAGAAAAATTGGAAAAAATCAAAATATTTGTTGGTATCGACCCAAACACGTGAAAACTATACCAATTTGGGTTCCAAAAGGCACGAATATAAAATCTCTTAAAGTTAAACAAATCTGGGTGCCGAAAGGAACATATATAAATAGTTTTGGGTCTCCACAAACGTATTTTTCAAAATCTGTTGCCACTAACAACCATGGACCTATAAAAACAAATAGGTCACAATAATCTTTTCTCATGTAGGTGTGGTGGCAGGCTAAGGAATAACAATAGTGTCATCTGGATCATGGCTGTTCCAGACCCACAACGGGGACTAATCAAAGTTCCTTAGCCTAGTATAAAGGTGGAAGAATCACAATGGGCTGCAACGAAAAATTATCGATAAAGGTAAATGAGGTAATGGTATATTCATCTTGAATGATATATTAAATGTAATAATCTGCACCATAATTTGATTTAATTCAACCAGTGTTGTGATAAAGAAATAATGAATGTTGATTTTGATTCTGATTTTTTCAAAATTGTTGGCCAGCTATCATTTTATGCCGAGAACATCAAAGTTTTTGAATTAGTTCATATAGATTTGCTTGGACTAATGATGGTGTTGATGATTACTCATGATACACATAAATATAGTTGCTTATCTTACTGCTTCTGGATCTGACACTATGGTCATTGTTTGCTTGTATACACGGTTTCAATTCAAATTCAAAATAATTTCATTTAAAAGTTGTAAAAATGATTTTAAGGTATTTTGTTGCACACATCACAGTCTGGTTCTTGATATCTATCTAATAATAATATTGAATCAAAGGAAAATTCAGATGCAGATTACACTGGTAATCTAGTTGATTGAAAAAATTACTAGTAGGTGTTTTATGTAGAAACATTCAGTAGATGCATCGTTTTTTAAAGAAAATATCTGCATATTTTTCACTTGAAATAATTTTCAAATAGCAGACATTTTTTCTTATAAAACCCCTTCAAGAAAATCATTTTTTGTTGACTTTGTTTCAGATTAGTCATCTTAGAAAATTTGATTTTATAATTATTTTTGGATTTGATCTTAAATGATTATATGACTAATTTGACTCCCTATTGATTATCGAAAAGATAAATGGTGATTGAAAGAGTGATGAGTGTTGGTATTAATCATATATTATAACTTGAGACAGTATAATTAGTAAATTTCTTCAGAAATTTGAACAAGAGTTATAAAAACTTTTTGTTGGTAAATATTCCATGACCATTTCTATTTGTATCATATTTCTATCAACCATCACTCATCATAATCCAATACGGTATGTCAATATGTGGTATTTTAAATGGAAAAATTATGCGCTTTCATTTTATTATATTTTTAGCAATAAAGAAACATCCAAAGTATTTACTTTTATTTAAAAGTCCTCACGGCTATGCAGGGGCGAATTACTTGGGATTTTTGATTATGTGCTTCCATGCTCATTTAAAAGTTCTCACGGTTATGCACGTATGGAACGCATATCAAAATTGATTGATTTAATAAACAAGTTAATTCTAATCCGATTTAAAAGTCCTCACGGTTATGCTTGGTTAGAAGATACTTGAATTCATTTTTTATAAAAATTAGGAATACTACTAATCTCATTTAATAGTCCTAACAGTTATGCATGGTTAGTAGATATTCAAATTCCTGAAATAAATATGCCACAAATAGACACAACTATATGGTTTTATATGATGACATCATCCCTATCATTCTAAAGTGGAATATGCGTCAAACAGAGTATTTATGATTTTTGTTTGATTTTTTATTGAAATTTAATATTTATACCCGATTGAGTATTAATGTTGTATCAATGTCTATCACTTTATTTCTATTTTTCTAACACTATTACTCTTTAGCTGATAAAAAATGGGGAGAGAAAAGTTAAGATTTAGTCAAATAAAAGCCAATATGGGTCAAATATTTTATTTTTATTTTCTATATGCACCTAGGATCATTTGCATATTTTTATTTTCATGCATATATGAAGGGGGAGCTTTGTGTAGAGAGGGAGCATTCAAATAGGGGGAGCAAATTGAATGATCAAATACATTTAACAAATTTAAAATCTTAAATATATGCTTGTTATCATCAAAAGGAGGAGATTGTTGAATATGCGAGTACATGATTTTTGTTTGATGATAATAAACATACATATTCAGTTAAATGTATTTGTTAATGTACTATTTTATTTTTCACATATTTAAATAAATATTTGCTGAAAAAAGTAAATAACACTGAATTTAAATTCAAACGGATATTTTATTCAAACAAATATTTATTACATTTTGAATAGTACAATTCTTTGCTCTCACTATATATACACAATCTATGATTACATCACCCTACATGGCAAGGTGATTTGAGTAAAGCATAGAGTATATTTTCCTTGTTTAAATTATGATTTTAAAGTTTAAATCAATTTGAGAGAAAAAAAATTCAAGGAAAATTTTATAGGCAGATGACCCTAAGTAAAATGACTCAGATATTAGAATACCAGATGAGACTGGTATGGGGTTGCGCCGTATACATTAGCTATTAGCCCTTAACTAATTTAGTCTAAAATTCCAGTGTGTAGGGCTTTGTCACAAGCAATACTAAAATGAATTTACACATAGAAAGGAATATACAGAGTGAGGATAGGTTGCTAGTGAGCCCTCAAACCATTAGGATCAATTGACCATGGGAGAAGTAAGTTAGAAACAGACCGTCTATAAGAGGAGTATCTAATAGAAGTTAGATTATTTGTTAATTTTGTCTGGTAGGCCCGAGTTAAACAAAGGTTAGTGGTTATCCAAGCAAAACTATATTGTTCGGACGGATAGTCCATTTGTTACCTGATTTATATTCATACATGATATTGCTTTATTGTTTTAACCAATATTGATTATAGGATGAAAATTTGCAAAAGATAAGTTTTAAAAGGATATTAATGAGGGAAAACCCGTTTCACTATGTGGTCTCACTTGATATCAAATAACTAAGAAGCATAGTATTATTCACACCAAGCCTTATGTCTGACTCGAAATAAATGTTTCCCCCTTAAACTCTCGGGTGCTCAAAATGGATTTGAGTAGGCTGAGGGTCGAGGATTTACAATATCTAGTAGGTGGATGAATAAAGCTTCCGAAGATGAGTAAAAGGCTGAAGTTAGCTATTTAAGAGTTGTTATGTTTTATTTTCGCTGTATTGTATTAAAAATGTCAATACTATTTTGTACTCTAGTCAACCAAAGGGGCATCACCATATGTCGCTCTTGGCGTATTTATGTAATAATTACTGTTCGTACCAAAATCGGACACAACACTCTTCAGAAGTATTTGAAGAAATTAAAATGAAGAATTTAAATGTAAAAGGAGGATGATCTAACAAACACGCCAATTCAAGCAAATAGAAATAGAAAAGGATAGAGATTTATATTGGTTTTGCGTTGTAGCCTGCGTCCACTTTGAATGATTTGTTGTTTTATTGATGATCACTAACAGGTTACAATAGAGAATAACTCAAACACTTAAGCTACAATGGATCTCCAGCAGAGTAACAGCGTAATAGAGTCCAAAAGTCCCTTTTCTATTGGCATTGGAGTGCTATTTATAGGCATAGTCTGTAAATATCTAGCTTAGATCTCGGAATACTCCTTCTCACATGTGGGTGGGCCCACCAGATCGATCCGAGGTCATTAGGGATCGATCCATGATCGATCCATGTGCTCTTCGTATCAATCAAGACCTACTCCTTTTAGGCTGCGATCAATCAAAGGCATTCATCAAGTGGTAGGTAAGCTCCTATGAAAATTTGGTAGCATTTGGACTTGTGGATATTGAGTTATGATCGATCCAAGGTTTACTTTTAGGCTGGCTGGACTGTGCATATCGATAAAATTCGGATCGATCTTGTGCGTATCAATCAAGTGTATGGTGACGACATGGAGTGATGACTTAGGGGAGATCCTCTTTTTATGCCACATGACTGTTTTCATTGCTTGACTATGCCTTTTTCGTATCATTGCTTGGAAGTTCCTTTCGTATCGATGATGTCATGTGTCCATCATATCGATCATTTGGTGGTTGATTTTGTATCGATCGTTGGCCGATTGATGTGAAATCTGTAGAAAAGAGGATCGATATGAAGAGTGTCGAGAGCCAATAAAATGAACCCTAATCAATGCCAGCGCTTAGTGGATACGAAGGAAAGGGATGGATACAAAGAGAGCGCAGCTCTTGATGGATACGAACTAACACCTTCTTCATTGATTTTGATCAATTCACAACTTGAGCATACGAACTTCGATTGACCTGAAACTTGGAATTCTGCCTTCCATAGCTTTGTTTTTCGTATCATGCTAATTATAGCTCGATTCGGACTCGGACCAAATTTTGTAGTATCCATAGTGAACCTGTATATAACCGATCATCACGACAAATTGTCTTTGGTTTCGAGTCAAGTTCTTTATATCACGGCCTTGCTAAAGGCGGGATAACATTTTCCCCCTAAAGTACGCATTGTGTGAACATGACATGCTTTGAAAAGCTGCACTCTTTATTTTAAAAAAGCTATATCCGGTTCGTTGAATAGTCGCTGCCTTTTCATTAAGAGATCTAAACTTTGATCGACTTCCAATAATATAAATGGTGAATTATTGACTGCCAATAATCATGTAATGTTTTTTTGTAACTGAGTATTAGCAATTTGTTGTCTGTTGTTTTGATCGTCATTAGGTAAGCATTCAGTTCCCATTCATTTTGAAAATTGAACGTTGGTTCGTCGTACATGCATGTATGTTAACTTGACCCTGTTCACATTTGCACGTTCATGGGTCGTTGTCATGTTCTTAGTTCTGGTTAGGATTTTGTTTTATATCGATCCTCTCCTAGATCGATGTGAAATTCGAGTTGTAACAACGTTTTATGATTGTTTTTAAGCCATCCCTTCATATCGGTCCTCTTCTGGATCGATCTGAGAAGTTGGAATACACATGCTTCATATCGATGGTTATTGATATGAAATAGATAGTCTTTGGATATGATTCGTATCGATGGATATGAGATCTTGCGGCCTTAAAATGGATGGATATGAAACTGTCATTTCATATCGATGTAACTGAGTGATCGATGCATAACCTTGCAGTGCATTTTGGATCGATGGGTTTGAAGACCGATTACAAAATGATATGAACTATTTCATTCTGGATCAATCTGGGCAAATGGATACGAAGATGGTTCTTCGTATCAATGGAATTGGTGACCTTTTCAAACGGTTTTGACAACTAGGAGATGAAACATCTTCTCTTGTTTTCGAATCCATATAAATACAATTTGGACTTAAAAAAATTCACCTGCTATCATTTTTGTTTCCGCCTTCGTATCGATTGAGCACTCGAGAAAGAAGAAACTATTTTTGTTCCTAAATAAACGTAACTCATTAATCCCTTAGATCGATCCTTTAATTTAGGTAATTAACCAATTAATTCCACATTAAAATGATAAGATTCGAGTTTTAATGCCAAATCATTCAAAGTCATGGCTGATCCCTGCAATGTTGATGCCGGAGTTTGGTCGGAGCGAGGTCGAGGAGAGAGTAATGGCATTTAGGCTGCTTGGGGAAGGAGAACTACTGATGGATACGAAACAGTCATTGGAAGAAGCTTTGCCTTATATCTCATATCGATGGAGAATGCATCATTCATATCGACCTAAGATGTGGACAATCGTATCGATCCGAAAACGATGGATGAAGGGAGCTACTTCGTATCAATTGGAAATGGTGGGAGTTCATATTGATATGGAGCAATCGATATGAAGTTCTGGACCTGATGATTGATATGAAATCTAAGGTTTTGGATTGATACGAATTGATCTTCTTGTAATCGATACGAAACCCTAATTTCTCATGGAATGACCCAAGTTTGAACCTTTGATGGATACGAAAGCTTTGCACATTCTAACATTTGACTCCGACGAGCTTTAGCCTTGCATATCTGGACTTAGCTATTAAACTACATATTTGACTTCTCATCGAAGCTCATCGATGGAACTGTTACTCGATAAACTTCATAAACTCTAACACGGATTGTTTTCCAAAGTCAGGTTGCCACGGTTGTGACGATCAGCGATGCCGGTCACTTCGGTTGAATCTCGAAGTCTTCTCATTTTATCGTCTATTGAACTTAAAGAAATTTAAAGTATTATGTAGCACTGCACAACAAAACACGATCACTCACTGTACAATCATGGGGGAACATAGGTTTCTTGCCATTTAACAATGGTTTTTGCTGAGTTCAATAGCTATGGATCCCGGAAGCTCCGAGTCATAGGATATCCAAAGTCCTCCACTTCCAACTATAGAAACTCCAGAGATTACAGCTAAATAATAATCCTCACTCCGTATAAGATGTCGGATGCAGCTTTTATCATGAACCCATAGGATTCTGTCCGCTCTAAAATCTTCGAAACATGTTAGGCAGGATTTGCCTTAGGCACGGACTATCTCTAACTGATGTTTTGGTACCTGGCATGGAAGATAGAGCACACAATCCTCCAGAAGGGTATACGGCTTGTAATAGATTCATGCGCGTTGCCGGAACACTGCCCCCTTTCAACCAATTCATCCGGGAAGTGTTGCTCTTCTTGAGAATTGCGCCATCTCGGCTGCATCCGAACGGATACGTTTTTTCAAAAGTCTATACATCATCTTCATGGAGCACTTTTATCGACGTACGATAGTTGATGAAATCAAATATCTATTCAACATCAAAATCGTAGGGACAATCCCTCTTATTCCTTCCTAGAAGCGGTTAGAAATTTACAAGTAGTGGCAGGAGCTTGGAGTAAGCTAAATTACTTCAAAAACGAATGGTTCTTTGTTCGGTGTCCATCGGGATTCGCTAGACGATGGCTAGTTAGACGTAAGTGCTCTAACTTCCTCGTCTATTAACTGAATAATTTAAGCTGACGTCGAGTCTAATACTTTGCTTCTTCTACAGCTTCGATCCCACGACCTGAAGGAGAACGATTCAAAGAGATTGTACAAACTCTCCAATTATCGGCTGAGTTTAGAGAGATTGATAAAGTTCGTACCGATGGAATCTTAATCTCCGTTGGGATTATAGAAAGAGGCCGAAGAATTGGATCAGCATGTGTTCTCAGAATGGCTCCGGTGAGGCATGGGGGAAGAAGAGCCGTTAGAATCATAATCACTGAACAGGGCGATGATGAGAGTGTACCCACTGTAGATAAGCCTGTGGCTGTGCCTTCGCAGAGTCTTCGATCTCCATAGTTGAAAAGAAGAGGCAAGACTATTGCCCATAAAACCACAAGATGCAAAACTATCATGATATCTCCACCTGTTACAACTGGTATAAGTGCAAAGATTTCTCTTCCACAAATGGAGACTTCGCTAAATGGATTAGTAGATGTCCCCATCCTAGATGACTTAACTTCATATCAAGACCTTAGACTAGAGGGGCTTCAAAGTGCTTTAGATATAAGGGAGCCAACTCCTTCGAGAACGGCTACCACAACTGGTTGGTTGGGGGGTTTACACATGCATGCACACACTTCATGGCACCACACAACTTCTAATCATATGTTTCTCAATTTTTGAAGATTACCGATTCTGTTTCTCTTTTTGTTTTATAGATACGATGGTGAGAAAGGGATCTATGCTAGGCAATCTTCACTCTACGTGCCATTCTTCTAGCTCATATTCTGAATCCCATAGCCGCGAGTCTGAAAGAGACCATGATTGCGGCCGCTCCAGCCAAGAACGGGAGCGTTATGAAAGAGAAAGGGAAAGGGAGAGGCAGAATCAAAGTAGGCACCGTTCCCGATCGCGTTGTCCAGCACCTAGAGGTCCCTCAAAAGCCTCTGGTTCTTGAAAACAAATTTTTGAAACTTCACATCAAACGGCGCCTTCTCATATTTAAACATACGGTGATCAATGCCATAGCATAGAGGTAGAAACTCCCATTGTCACTACATCAACTGCTATGGAGTCCATAGGGGAGGGAGCCTTTAGAATTGCTAAGCTGAAAACAGACTTCCCAAATACCTGCTTCGATGGTTTCCTTTTCCCCCCAAACTTGAAGCGAATCCCCAATGAAGCAGAACAAATTGAACGTGATTATGTGTACGATGTCTACAATCAGTATCACGAATGGGTGAAACTGCGGAGAAAGCTTCAGCGGTGGCCTTTGGGTGCGCAAAAACAATTGAGAAACTAGAGATAGATCTCACTTAGAAGGACCATATAATACAAGTGCTTACCAATGAGAATTGGTCTTCCAGGAAGTCAGAGATGGAGGCCCACAAGAAACCCGATGAGGTAATTAAGTCTATGGAAAAAATGCGGCAGGAGCATTTGGCCTTGGTTAAGGAGATATGCAACAGGACCACCACTGTTGTGGAAGAACGAGATGTTCTGCTTAAGGATCTTGAGGAGTTAAAGGCAAAATTTGCTGAGGTTGTCAAGGAAAAGGATGACGCTAACAAGGCTGCCCAAGAAGCATGTGAGCAGACAATATTGCTGAAGAATGAAAGGGATCCGGTAGTTTTAAAGGCCTAAGAAATCGAAGCCAGAATTGGAACTGAATTTAAAGTGGCAGAGACCGGGATGGAAAATTAGATTGAAGATCTTATGGTTACTTATAACGTTAACGTCTTAAGACACTGCAATTTGAGCTAGCTCGAAGACTGCTCATCAAATCTATATACTGCCTGGCCCCGCCTAGTAGAGGACGAGAAGGCAGATCATGACACTTCAACTATTGATGACTTTGAACTTGAAAATCAGGTATTAGTTGGAGATAAGTCAAAAGTTCTTCATGATGCCATCGTCGCCTTCGAAAAGGAAAAACTAGCTGCCAAGTACTCGGACATTGGAGAAGGGTCTGGAGTTGAGCATCACGAGGTAGGTTCTAAGGTGCCCACATTGTCTTAGTTCGAGCCTACTTCATCCATTGATCCTCCAATTGTCCCGACATACGACCCTAACATGCCTCACCTATCTCCAGTACAGGAGCATGTCTTTGAAGATGCATCGGCTCGACATGTGAGCCAATATGAGGAAGGTACTCTGAACACTTCTTTCATTCGCCCATGTGTAGGAGCATTGTCGTAAGATGTCACTAATATTTTCTCTTGTCATTATTCAGTTATAGATTCTACACCAACTGATCCTCTTGCAACCCAAGAATTTCATTATGTGCAGGTAGGTGTTATGACGGAAGTGACGTCTACAAAGGTGGCCGCATCAACCGAAGAGATGCACGAAAGCAGTTGCGTGCTCGATGATCAAATGCTGGAAGCACTCCTTTGTCACCAAAGTGAACTGCTCACTAAAATATCTTTCGTCATGGATGAAGATGCAAACATTACTAGTTCCTCAGGTCCAACCACTAACATTCCTATGGGCATACATGCAGAGCGGGCTGAGGAGGTAATAGCAGAGATTAGAACCGAGATGGAGCAAGCCAGGTAGGCTAGCAGTGTTGACGGTGGAATTGCGGGCCCCGGTCCGGTCCCTATGCTTATGATTTCTCCAGGTAGCACCATCATCGACACTAGCGCGTCTCATTCATCCAATATTGAGGGTGCCACCATTTCTCCAGATCCGCCTATAGAGAATATTCCGATCTCCGTGAGTTTTGAGGAGGAAACGGTTACAATTCCCTCGACCAAAGACAAATCGATTAAGGGAGGCCAAGGAGGTAGAGGCTCCAAAAGACATCCGAGCGGTAGTTCAAGTGGGTCCACGCCGAAGAAGAGCAAAAAGTGATAAAAAAACCAAAGGCATAGACTTGCACTTTTTCTTCTTCTTTTTGCAGATAGCTTAGAATAAGATTTTCTTTTGCTTTTATAGGCCATGTATAGATGTGTGTTGGCCCCTGCTTATAGGAATTCACTGAACAAATCTTTGTACTTGTCTTTTTTCCAAAGAATGGCAGAAATATAATCTCTTTTTGTTTACAGCATAACTCTGCGTTTATTCACTTAAGTATTTTAACACTCGTTGTTCCATTCAATATACTTACGAGGCTTTAGTCTCTGAATCGGACTTGAGTTCGGTTATCAAGTCCTGAAGTCATGGCTTCGAGTCATAACCAATCGTCGAGTTGAATCCCAATGTTGCACTGTTTCGATTAGTGGCTCATACTTGAGTTGTGCACCCCAGTTCCGGGGAGAATTATATTGAAGTAGTCGGTCAGTAGTCGCCTTCCGCCATTAATAATTTTGACCTAATAGTAAAAGTGAAATGAGTTTGAGTGGTTGGATCACACTCACTCATTTGTTGGTATTCGCATCAACACTCTGGGGATCAAACTTGTAGGTCGGCGATCGATCACGCCTGCTTAATGTTTGTAGTCATATCCACGCTCTAGGGACTTAAGTTATTTCACGGGCAGTTAGTCACACCTACTTAATATTTAGGATCATATCCGCACTCTGGAGATTTGAGTTGTTTTACGGGCGGTTAGTCACACCTGTATGGTGTTTATACTCCGGCCTAGGCTCTCGGGACCAGAGTTAATTGATGGGTGGTCGATCACACCCGTTTTAATGCTTATACTCCAATTCGCACTCTGAGAACCTAGAGTTAGTTGACAGATGGTCGATCACATTTGTCTAATTATTAGGTTCGTTTGCACTTTGGGAACGAGGAGTTGATCAGGGTCGTGGATGGTCGGATCACATCCAACCTGAGTAGGCAAGTAAAGCCTTTGATGGATAGGTCCATCCTCCTCGAGCTTGTAAAAAAGAAGGCAAGGTCGTGGATGGACTGATCCATCCTCCTCGAGTTTAGATCGAATATGAGCGAAGTCGCGGGCTGATGGATCCACCCTCTTCGAGCCCATGTGTGAGAGTTTGTACTCCGACCACACTCTAGGATCCAGAGTTTGTTAGAGGATTGTCGTGTTTCAATCATCTTAACTTTTTTCGTTGCCTGCCCCCGAGCTTGGGGTTTCACTTAGCGAATGACCTGTCATATCACAGCCACTCCCTATTTGAATAAGTCACACCATAGGATGGAACTTAGCTCTTTGTACATCGTGGCGGTCGCACGATGCATTTTACAGATTGTCTATCTGGCTTGATGAGTTTGCATTTTATTGCTGAAATAATAAAGTACAACAAAGTCTGTTGCCTTATTATAAGTTCAAATTTTGAAATGCATAATTTTTTTAAAGGGAAAGCAGACTAAATGAATAAATAAAGCATTTTATGTGTAATAGTAACGGAGACTCTCGCTGTTCCATGCACTTGGTAAAGTGAGACCATCAATAATTGATAGTTTGAAAGTGCCATCTCCAAGTCTTCGTTCTATAACATACGGCCCTTCCCATGTCAGTTTCAAATGTGAAGAGACCAAATAGATTCTCTTGAGTACGAGATCTCCAAGTTCAAAGGTTTTAGGTCGGACCCTATCATTGTATAATCGGGCGACTCGACTTCGGTGTGCTGCTGCCCTTAAATCAGCCTCTACACGTTTCACATCCAATAAATCCAGAGATTCAGTAAGTAAGATGGCGTTCGTCTTTGGATCGTAATAGGTCACATGGTGAGAAGGTACTTCCAATTCAACTGAGATAACGACTTCGGAGCCATAGAAAAGTGAAAATGGAGTGTGGTCGGTAGAGGACTTATGGGTAGTTCGGTATGCCTATAGGGCCATGGGAAGCTCATCGACCCATCTACCACCATCCTTTTCCAGTTATTTCTTCAGAATGGACCTAATAACTTTGTTAACAGCTTCGACCTGTCCATTTTCTTGTGGGTGAGCAACTACCAAGAGATTTTTCTGGATATGATAACGCTGGCAAAAATCCTTAAACTCGAAACTGTCGAATTGGGATCCGTTGTTAGTGATAATTAATTACGGAAGGCCAAATTGATAGATAATGTCGCATACAAAAAAGTTGATTAGTTTCTTCATCGTGATAGTAGCAAGGGGCTCGGCTTTCACCCATTTGGTAAAGTAGTCAACTGTAATGATGGCATACTTCGTGCCATCTTTAGCCAGAGGTAAGGATCCGATTATATCGATGCTCCATGTGGCGAACGGCCATGGACTGACCATATGGGTGATTTTAGTAGGTGGGGATCTTAGAATTCTGGCATGCTTCTGGCATTTTTCACATTTCTTGGCATAGTCCGATGTGTCTCAATTCACTATCGGCCAGTAATATCTGTATCAGAGTATCTTCTTAACAAGAGCTTGCCCCCTAGTGTGATCACCTCATTCTTCCTCATGCATGTCATGTAGCACTCATTTGATCTCGTTTTGGGAAATGAACTGGAGTAATGGAACAGAGTATCCCCTCCTGTCCATGAATCCATTTTGGATAATGAAGCGGTGAAGCATTCCAAAGAACATGTCTTTTCTCACTTCTGCGCTCAGGTAAAGCTCCGTGTTCAAGATAATTTCGGAACGGGGTCAACCATGACTCATTCTCCGGCATTGCCCCGTGTGCCTAGTTTGTCTCAATTTGACCAATATTTGGTGTGGTAAGTGTCTCAATGGGGATGAGACCCATTTGCTGCGCTTCGTCGATGCTGGTCAGCTTTGCCAAAGAATCGGCTTTCTGATTGTGCTCCCGAGGTATATAATGGATAGCATAGTAGTTGAACTAATTCAACACTTCATGAAGCTGAGCAAGATGAGCAGCCAACCTCCGATCTCTAGCTTGATATTCTCCCCGAACTTGGCATACGACCAATTACGAGTCACAATGAATCTCCATGGCTATAATTCCCAAGTCTTTGTCAAGTCTAAGTCCGGCGAGTAAAGCTTCATACTCTACCTCATTGTTATTTGCGTGGAAGTCAAACATCAAAGCATAGCATATGGATCGCCCTTTTGGGTTTCAAGTACCACCCCATCACCTGTGAAGCAGTCGTTTGATGCACCATCAGTGTATAGCTTCCGTATGTACTTAGGAGATTCATTGGTTTCAAGTAAGTCCTCTAATATAGTAAATTCAGCTATAAAGTGCGTCAGAACTTGTCCTTGAATGGTTCGCCTCAGTGTATAAGCAATATCGAATTGACTCAACTTGATGGTCCACTTAAGCAATCTACTATACGTCTCAGGTTGTGTTAGGACCTGTCGTAATGGCTGGTCAGTGTAGACTGTGATCAGATGAGCTTGGAAATATGGACGGAGATTTCTCGAGGCAATGACAGTAAGCTAGTTTTTCCAACTTTGGGTAATATCTCTCCATCCCTGTCAGTCGCTTGCTGATATAATAGACCGGTTGTTGGATCCGATCTTCTTCTCGAATCAATGCAGCACTGATCGCATTTGCTGAAACTGCCAGATAGACATACAATCTCTCATGATCAATCGACTTTGATAAAATAGATGGCGTCGCCAGATGTTGAACCGACGCTTGGAATGCGCCTTCGCACTCCTCCGTCCATTCGAAATTCCGCTTTCCTATTCTGATTAGATCAAATTATGGAATGCACTTGTCCATGGATTTTGAGATGAATCTACTCACGGCTGCCACCTTTCTATTGAGGCTCTACACTTTCTTTATGGTTTTGGGAGTCTCGAGATTTCGAATCACTCGGATTTGCTTAGAATTGGCCTCAATTCCTCGAGCATTGACAATGAATCCAAGGAATTTTCTGGATGCGACTTCGAAGTGACACTTCAGCGGGTTAAGCTTCATTCGGTACTGTCGGAGGATGTTGAACATTATTTCCAAGTCTTTGACATGATTGATGGACAACCAGGACTTTATAAGCATATCGTCCACGTACACCAACATGGTTTCCTAATCTGTTCAGTGAACATTCGGTTCATGAGCCTTTGATAAGTTGTGTCAGTGTTCTTGAGTCCGAATGGCATCGCTTTATAATAATAGAGTCCCAGATTGGTGGCAAAGCTAGTATGTTCCCGATCAGGTAGGTGTATTGGTATTTTATTATAGTCGGAATATGCGTCCATGAAAGATAAGAGCTCGTGTCCGGCTATTGAATCCACAAGTTAATCGATTCCGAAAAGTGGGAAACTGTCCTTGGGGCATGCTTTATTCAAATCTGAGTAGTCCACACAAGTTCGCCACTTCCCGTTTGATTTTCTGACAACGACTGGATTTATACCGACTCTGGGTATAATGCATCACGAATTACCCCCATTCTACCTGAGCTTATTTACTTCTTCCTTAAGGGCGGTAGATCTCTCTAGATCAATACCGTGCCTTTTTTGTTTGATCGAGACATGCTGCCGGTCAATATTCAATACATGGCTCGCGATGTCCGACGAGATCCCACACATGTCCGAGTGAGTCCAGGCACACACGTCAAGGTTTGCCCAAAGAAAATCAAACAATTCCTCTCTCATCTGGTGGCTATGTTGAGATCCGACCTTTAACATTTTGGAGTCATCGTTATCATTGATCAGAACATCGATCGTCAACTCTACCGGGGAAGCCTGACTGTCTTTAACTTCCCCTTCATTATCATTATCTCGAGGATCAAGATCTTTTAGGAACTGGTTGTGGTGCTCGGGCCTAGGCTCAGGCTTTAGCTGTTAATTCTTAGAAAAATAGACGTAGAGAGATTCCTCTACGTCCTTGCCCTTCTTTCTACACTGTTCATATTGCAGCTCAGCAACATAACAGACGCGTCCAATCGTCTAATTTTGTGAACTACTCCAGCCCCGTTATCAGTTGAAAACTTTAGAGTCAAACACCATGGGGCAATCGCTACCCCGAATTCAGAGAGGGTCGGTCGGCCTAAGAAAGCATTATATGGGGAATTAGTTCCTAGCACAACAAACTGTAGCATCCAGACTCTCTGGCGCTCTCCAACACCTAAATCAACTGGAAACTCCACCATCTCAGGGGGTATAGATGCTCTTTCATTAAATCCATATATGCGAGACTGACACGGCTTTAGGTCCTTCGCTTCCATTTTCATCTGGTCATAAGCTCGCTTAAAAAGGATGTTTACGGAGCTTCTTCTATCTACCGAGACCCTCTTCATCCAAATAGGACCTATCTGAGCTGATATAACCAACGGATCGATAGTGGGGGCCTCGACTCTGTTAGTATCTCTGTTCCTGAAAACGATGTCATCTATCATCATTTTCTATTGTTTCGTCGGGGCCTCGTCATCAACGTTACTACAACACTCGAAGTATGCATGCCTAATCGAACTGGTATACGACTCCATTTCTTTCCAGCTCCAATCAGTTGGATGAGGACTACCACTAATTATATTTATAACCAGCCTCTCGCCAGTACGCGCGGGTTCCTCGGTCCTAGCTTGGCCTTGAACTTTATTTAGATTAGATGGGACCACATCTTCATTCTATGGCTCCCAAACAAACTGTTCCAACTTCCTCTCTCTTTGATCAACTTCTTAGTGATGTCTTCCAAGTCCGGGTACTAGTTGGTGTTGTAGCCATAGCAATCGTGGAATCTACAGAACTTTCCAATTTGAATTTGCTTCTCAAATGACTGTTTCGAAGATGGTTTCTTATACTGTCTGATATTACACGACTGCAAATAAACATTCTCCAGGGATGTATTCAAAGGGGTATATAGGTCGAATATGGGAGCTCTGGGTCTCGGTCCGCAATTTGGGTCTCGGTTCTTCCCCTGACCTCCGTTACCTTTCTGTTAACTTTGCTTGTTCTATATATTCAATTGCACTTCACTGAAGCTCTCGCCAATCTATTTCACAGCAACGTTACTCTGAATACCTTCAATACTGGGCCCTGCATTTTCCTACTTCCTAGATCGTCCAGCGTCTTCTCTCCTCAAAAACAGGGTCGCCTTAGTATAGAAACGATCCAACGACGTGGGGAGTTTCCCAGCCAACCAATTGCCAAACTCGGAATCGTGATCGATTCCTTTAGTCAATGCCATTAAGATAGAATTATCATTCAGGTTACCTCAGAACAGGCAGCATAAAACCTTTTCAGATAATGTCCAAGTGTCTCTCCCTGATCTTGGGTAATGCTGGACAAGGTGTTGACATCCTTTGGCCTTGTAACATGCATACAAAATTGTTCGACGAACTTCGTAGCTGACTAATCAAAACTGGAAATAGATATGGGTGGTAAACAAGTAAACCACATTACTGCAATACCTCCTAAGGAAATAAGGTAACTCCTTTACTTAACGGCATCGTCAGCTCGAGCGGCGTTCATGAGCCATTCATACTTTAGGATGTGCTGATTAGGATCCAAACTTCCTTCATACATGGAAAAGGTAGGCATACTGAATCAATGAGGTGGCTCAACATAAAGAATGTCGTTGGTGAATGAAGTATGACTTTAGGAGATTCTCCAATCATCATTAGTAAGACCTTGACCTTCTCGGATCATTTGGCAAATCATGGTTGGAATGTCAAGCATCTAGACATTCAGGGCCACGACATGGTCGGGTTTGCAGGGACGGTCTGAGCACTGTCGATGGTCTGTTCCTCGCCTCCTTGGCTCACAGTTTTTGGTAATGTAGGGTTCATGAGCATGGATGTGTTGATGAAGGGATGGATCAGGCCAGTTCTGAATCTCAACTTCCAAATTTATAGCAACAGCAGCTGCATGGTCATCCATAGTGTGATAAGGAAGTGTCCCTCCTAGGGAAAAGGGTCCAGCTGGGTGTCCTATAGAAGGACCAACGCTGGCTTGTCCAAGGTTCATAGCACACATAGTTTCCATCCAGCCCTTGGCGTGTTGACCTATGATTGAAATCAAAAGAAGCCGAGCTTCCGGTTGATGAATAGGAAGCACGATCTCTTCTAGATCTCCTTCGACTTTCCTCGTTAACCTGGTTTGCGAGCTCCGTGTTCGTGTGGATCTGCTGGGAAAGCAGTTGACGGCTCTGAGTTAGCTCTTGCATTAAGATCCAAACTCCTCCCTAGTCATAGGGCGTTGTGGATCTGGAGCTCTAGCAGCTGCTTGACCCGCTATATTGAGTTGCGTAGGATTTTGCCTATCCCTTTTGGATCTGCATCAGTTGAAGCAATTCTGGTAGTAACCATGTTGAGTGATGTAGCTCTTTCCTAGATCCGTTGGAGTCTGAATAGAATGGAAGGAACTACTGAATGATAGATTTGGATCTCCTCCATAGATTTAAGCAATCCAACGATGGTAGTAGATCCACAGGGCAGGATAAAAATCAAGTGCTCTCGGCGAAAGCACTAAAGTGTTTGTACCAAAATTTGGTACAACAATCTTCGGACATATTTGAAGAGATTAAAATGAAGAATTTAAATGTAAAAAGAGGATAATCTAACAAACATGCCAATTCAAGCAAACAGAAATAGAAAACGATAGAGATTTATAGTGGTTTGACATTGTATCCTACGTCCACTTTGAATGATTTGTTGTTGTATTGATGATTATTAACTGGTTACAACATAGAATAACTTAAACGCTCGAGCTACAATGGATCTCCAATAGAGTAATGGCGTAATGGAGTCCAAAAGTCCCTGTTCTATTGGCATTGGAGTGTTATTTATTGGTGAAGTTTGGAAATATCTGGCTTAGATCTCAGAATACTCCTTCTCACACGTGGGTGGGCCCACCAGATCAATCTGAGGTCATTTGGGATTAATTCATGATCGATCCATGTACTCTTCGTATCGACCAAGATCTGCTACTTTTGGGCTGCAGTCGATCAGAGGCATTCCTCACTTAGTAAGTAATCTCCTGTGAAAATTTGGTAGTATTTGGACTTGTAGATTTTGAGTTATGATCGATCCAAGATTCACTTTGTAGGCTGGCTGGACTGTGCGTATCGAGACCTTCGTATCGATCAACGTTGGATCGATCTTGTGCATATCGATCAAATGTGTGGTGCTGACGTAGAGCGATAACTTAAGGGAGATCCACTTTTTATACTGCATGACTGATTCCATTGCTTGACTATGCCTTCTTTGCATCGTTGCTTGGAAGTTCCTTTTGTATCGATACTGTCACGTATCCTTCGTATCGATCATTTGGTGGTTGGTTTCGTATCGATCATTGGCCAATCGATACGAAATGTGTAGATAGGAGGATCGATACGAATAGAATCGAGTGTTAATAAGATGAATTCTGATCGATGTCAGCGCTTGATGGATACGAAGGAAAGGGATTGATATGAAGAGTGGGTGGCTCTTGATGGATACGAACTAACACCTTCTTCATTAATTTTGATCGATCCACAACTTGAGCACAAGAACTTCGATTGACCCGAAACTTGGAATTCTGCCTTCCATAGCTTTGTTTTTCATACCATGTTGATTGTAGCTCGATCCAGACTTGGACCAAATTTGCCAATATCCATAATGATCTGAATCTTTCCAAAAGGTGGGACAGATTATCTTTGGTTTCGAGTCAAGTTCTTGGTATCATGGCCTAGCCAAAAGGTGGGATAACAATTATATTTTATCTGAACCTGGGAAAAGTTTGAGAATATGTAACTTGGATATGAAATGTTTTCTGGAATGTAATCGGAAAAGTGTTTTAATCTATAATGATTTTATTTCATATTCAAATGCTTCTGATATTATGCATACCATTAACATTACTGTATTTGGTCACCGAAAGTTAATACTATTAATGACTCCAGCATCTGTAGCGTTTAACTTTAGACCTCCAGATAAGGGATGTTATAACCTGGTATTAGAGCATAGATTTATGAAAAACTTTAAAATAAATGGTTTTTGAAAACTTTATCCTAAGGAATAAGAGATAAGATCGGGGTATGGGATAATGCTATAGTAACGTACTTGTATTTAATATATAAAATTATATTTTATATCTATGTTCTCCTATCTCTCTTAGGTTATTCTTTTGTATCTTACGAGGCTTGAATATAGATATGGACGCTAGAAGTGGAAGAGTTAACCTTGGAGGGGTTAGCACCACAACGAGGGGAAACCAAGGTCAGGCGCAAGGTGCTGGAGTTCCGCAAGCTGACATGGGAGAAATGTATCGGTTCTTTGTCAATATGATGCAAGCGGGAGTTGCTGCTGGAGTAGTTGGAGGAGAAAATCAAGAAGCACCCGTAGTCAATAATTATACTATTTTGAGTAGGGATTACGCTTGGTTAGGAGGAAAGCGATTCATCGGAATTGAAAATGTCATTGAAGTAGAGAACTGGTTACTGCACTATAAAAGAATCTTTGCAGATTTGGGGCACAATGATGAGCAGAAGAGAAGACTTGCTTCTAGGAAGCTACAAGGAGCAGCGCTGTAAGGAGGCCATGACATGGGCTGAGTTCATAATAAGATTTGAGGAAAGGTTTATATCCGAGATTGCGAAGTCTACTCTGCTTAGGAAGTTTGCTAAGTTGGAGCAGGGGGATATGACTGTACTTGAGTATGTGAGGAGGTTTAAGGAGCTAGCAAGATATGGCTATGCTACAATTGATACTAATATTAAGAGAAATGAGAAGTTCATCAGGGGTTGAAGCTTGAGCTTGCTAGGGATATGTTATTGCACATTAGGGATCCATGTGATGTTGTTGTTGAGATGGAATTGGGACATGAAGAGATACTTGCTTTTCTGGAGAGAAAAAAGGCAAAGGAAGTCCAGGTGGGGTAGAGTCAGAAAAGAAAGTTTTTTCATAAGAAATGAGCTCAGAAGGGTGAAGCTGCAAAGAAGGGGAAGTTAGAGGTTGTCTGCTACAAGCGTGATAAGAAAGGGCATTTTGCTAATGAATTCCATTCTGGAGATGGAAAGATGGTGATCGAGAAGAAGAATATCTAGTGCTTCAACTGCGATCAAATTAGACATTACTAGAACCAATGCAAGGAGCCTGCAATGGATAGGAAGGGGAAAGTATATGCACTAGAGCCAGCTACCTCGGGGCCAACAGCAAAAAAAATGGAAAGGTTATGTTGGGATGTGCGCTTCTGATTCATGGCATGTCAGTTAGTGTTCTGTTTGATACTGGTGCGTAGCATTCTTTTATATCTCTTTATTTGGTAGATAAGCTTAACCTAGAACCCTCATACTTAGTTACTTCCTTAAAGATTGCAAATTCAATAGGAGGGTATGTGACACTTGGGATGAAGTGTGACCACCTGGAGTTTGATTTGTTAGGTCATACCTTTGTTTGCAATTTTCTTCTGTTTGATTTCATAGGGTTTGCAATTATTTTGGGTATGGATTGGTTAAGTAAGTACAATGCTAGGATATTTTTCCATGATAGGAAAATATTGCTTAGACACCCTGACTGTAGTGATCGGATTGTATACTCCGTAGAATACCCTAGTTTTGAGGTGAATGCTTTGTTGGGTGTTGTGGAGGTAGAAGATGAGTTGGATCGAGTTATCATTGTCAAAAAATTCATAGATGTCTTCGAACAAGCAGTAGGATTGCCACCAAAACGAGCCATTGAGTTTCAGATAAATTTGGTACCAAGAGCAGAAACGATGAGTAGGCCGCCAAGCAGAATGAGACCTACTGAGATGAAGGAGCTAAAGGTGCGGATGGTGAATTTAGAAGGCAAGAATTTTACCAGAACAAGCAGTTCGCCTTAGGAAGCAACCGTAGTGTTTGCTAAGAAGCCGAACGGATCGTTAAGGTTATGCATCGATTATCGTAAGTTGAATGAGGAGATGATAAAAAATCACTATCTGTTGCCTAGAATTGACGATTTGTTCGATAAGTTGAGTGGAGCCAAGGTATTTTCTCAATTGGATTTAGCAATAGGTTTCCATCATATTAGGATAGCAGAGGATAGTATTCCTTTGACGGCGTTTAGAACTAGATATGGGTCGTATGAATGGTTAGTGATGTCATTCAGACTAACTAATGCGTCAGCTTTCTTTGTAAATTTGATGAACCCAATTTTCTAGGAGTACTTAAATAGGTTCATGTTGGTGTTCATAAATGATATTCTGATATACTCTAAGGATGAAAGGGAGCATGACATTTATCTTAGAGTGGTGCTTGAGACATTGTGGAAGCATCAACTAGAGGCGAAGTTTTCGAAGTATCATTTCTGGAAGAAGGAAGTGAAGTTTCTTGGTCATGTAGTCTCAGAGAAAGGGTTATCTGTAGATTCAACTAAGATCGAAGCAGTGCATAATTGGAAGAGAACCAAGATAGTGACCGAGATAAAGAGTTTTCTTAGATTAGCTAGTTGCTATCGAAGATTCACTAAGGATTTTTCGCAGATAGTAGCACCGATGATCAAGCTAACGTGAAAAGATGTGAAGTTCGTGTTGACCGATAAATGTGAGGAAGCATTCTAGAGCTTGAAACACTTATTGACGAATGTACCAGTGTTCATTGTTCCTTTAGGGAATCAGGACTTAGTAGTATATATAGATGCATGTGGAACAAGATTAAAAGTTGTGCTAATGTAAAAAGGTAAAGTGATTGCCTATGCTTCTCGACAGCTTAGACCGCATGAGGTTAGGTACCCAGCTCACGATTTGGAATTGGCTGCGGTGATTTTTGAATTGAAGGTGTGGAGGCATTACCTTTTAGGAGTAAGATTTGAGTTATATACGGATTGTAAGTCATTGAATTATTTATTCTCTCAGAAGAAGCTGAATATGAGACAGCATAGGTGGTTGGTGTTTATTGTTGCTTATGACTTTGGAATTGAGTACATACCAGGAAAGGGAAATAAGGTTGCTAACGCACTTAGTAGGAAACATCAGAATGCAACGTTGGCAATGATAGTTGAGTGGAAAGATTTGAAAGCGTTGATGACATATAGAATACAGTAGAGATCTGAAGCTAAATCAAGTAAGGAAACTGTTGTGTTGTCATGTTTAGAAGTCCAACCAGTTATGATCGAAAGGATAAGCAAGTAGAGGATCCAGTATTAGCCAAGCAAATTGGAAGGTTAAGGGATGGAACAAAGAGCGATGACTTGAAGGATTTCAGTCTTGACCAGAACAGGTGATTGAGAAAGAAAGAAAAATTATGTATTCCAAGTGTGGGAGACAATAGGAAGGAAGTTCTTGAAGAATACCATCGTTCGAAGTTCGCCATTAGTCCAGGAGGAACTAAGATGTATCAGGATATAAAGAGGACTTTCTTCTGGGAAGGTATAAAGAGGGATAAGGGCTTATGGGTGAAGCAGTGTTTGAACTGTTAACGGGTAAAATCCGAACATTAGAAGCCAAATGGGTTACTTCAGCAATTAGATATTTCAGTATGGAAGTGAGATTATATTTCTATGGATTTTATAGACGGGTTGCCAAGATCAAAACGAGGAAATGAAAGTATACAGGCTATAGTGGATAGATCGACCAAGAGTGCCCATTTCGTTCCAATTTAGTCAACTAGGATGGCTCTGGTTTTGGCTAAGTTATTTATGAAGAATATAGTTAGACTTCATGGAATTCATAGTAGTATAGTAAGCGACAGAAATTCCTAGTTCATTAGTGAATTCTAGAAGTGCTTACATGATACTTTAGGTACCAAGCTCAAGATGAGTACTGGTTACCATCCACAGACCAATGAGCAAATAGAAAAAGTTAACAAATTCTTGAAAGATTTGTTACGAACTTGTGTGCTAGATTTTAAGAGATCATGGGAAGACCATCTACACTTAGTCAAGTTTTCGTATAACAATAGTGCTCATGCTAGTATAGGGATGACACCATTTGAAGCTTTGTACAGAAGACCATGCAAATCTTCAGTTTGTTGGTTAGAGACTGAGGATAGGTTAGTTCTTGGTCCAAATTTAGTTAAAGAAGCTACAGAGAAGACTGCGTTGATTTCAGCCAGAATGAAGGAAGCTCGGTATAGGCAGAAGAGCTATGCAGATAAAAGAGGGAAGGACTTAGAGTTCTCTGTTGGAAATCATGTTTTCATTAAGGTATCACCGATGATAGGTGTAATTTGATTCTAGAAGTCAGGGAAATTGGCATTGAGTTTTGTAGGACCATTTTCTGTCATAGAAAGGATCATGAAAATCGCATATAGAGTAGAATTATCGAAAAGTTTGGCAGGATTCCACAATGTTTTTCATATTTCACATTTGAGAAAGTGTATTCTAGACCCAGAGACTATTATAGCACCAACTACGTTAGAAGACTTAGTAGTAGAACCAAACTTGACTATGATTACAAAGTGCATTCGTATAGTCGCGAGAGATGAGAAGGGGATAAGGAACAAGAAAGTCAGATTAGTTAAAGTTCAGTGGAGCGACGAAGAGAGAACTATACTTGGGACACTGAGAGCAGGATTAGAGATGCTTATCCAGATTTGTTTGATGGTATATTTTACTTTATGTTTGATTTTTTCAGTACCGATATACACATAAATGTGCATATATTTACATCCATATTTAATCTATTTTTATTTAAATAAATGTCATAATTGGTATTTTTACATGTTTAAAACCAAATTTCAAATATACTTTCAAGTCATTGTTTAAGCATCAACTTGGGGGGAAAATGGTAATTTTGTGCATATATTAATTTTGAGAATATTCACTTGCACAATTTAATTTAATTTGTATAATTTGGATGGAATATGAAGGATCTTATGGAATTATGTATGCACAAAGATGAAAATAAAGAAATGAATAAATAGTTCAATTCATGAAATCATGGAGGACCCCACCTACCGACTTACATGATCTACAATTAGGAGCTAATGCATATGTTAGTGGAGATAAAAGTTACATGCACATGTAATGGTGGATTATGCTCATGCTAATGACAACTTAGAGGCCACACTTCCTAGAGGGGTATTTTAGGTAGTCCCCTAAAACATGATTAGGGTTTCAAAACATGTATAAATACCCCTTATGTTTCATGTAAAAGCTCTCAGCCTCCTCTTTAGTTAGTTTAATTATAGGCACGAGTTATAAATATAAGCTCTCTTTCTCTCTTTCATGGCTACTTATCTTTTTTTCTTCTTATGTCATTTTCTAAATGCAATTTAATTTATGCTATTTTGATTCTTGTTCTTTCCTCTTATGTTAGTAGCTTAGTTTTATTTCTTATGCAAGTAGTATAGCTCTCTTTTATTTCTAATTAGCTTGCATTTTCCACTTGTTTTTGTTTCATGTTGAATGCTACATTTGTTGAAATGATAACAAATATAAGAGGCTAAACCCCTTCAATTTAAGGGAATGAAGCCCTCTTAATCATGTAGATTCAGTATTGCTAATTTTTGATCACTTTTTATGCTTAATGAGAATATTCGATGTGGTTAAATTTTGTTTTATAAACTTTGAATTTGATAACCTATGTTGTTGACACCAAATAGGCTATGCTTAAAAAAACATAAACACAAATTACCTCTTCATCTACATATGATGTTGGTAATTAAGTAGATTTTAGAATCAAACTTCGATGGTCTATATTACTAAATAGATCGTGCTTAGGATAGATTTTATTTTCAACTTCATTATCATTTTCATGATAGTTAACAAGTGGTTTATTAGGTGTGTTATTGATGGTTTATGATGGGCGAATTAATAGAACAAGTATTCCATGCTTATGATAAACACGTCAAATATATTCACTAATAACCAAAAAAGAGAGATCATAATTTCATTTATGCGATAATGAGAAGGAAATTATCTCTAAATTGCCTTCTACTCTCATATTTTTATCCACTTTTAGTTTTTGTTAGTTTTTAGAAATTTGTAGTCAACAGGTCTTCAATTTCTTGTTCAATTTGATTGAGTAGAAATTTAAAAATCACTTTCAATTCTCTGCGAATCGACCCGTACTCGCCACGTACTAGAATTGTACGCCGTGTACTTACGGTTATTTTTAATTAAAATTTTATTAGCTATTTTCTAATTCGATGGAACAATAGTCGATTAAAAAAATGTATGGCATCGTTGTTGGGAAATTAATTTGATTTTATATCTATTCTTTGAATTGTTATTATTTTGTTTGATTTTATTATGCGTTTTTTTGTGTCTGTTAATTTGCATTCAAAAAATGTTGTGTTTGTGTGTGACTTTTGTTGTTATTTTGTTTGTGTGCTTGTAGCTTTTCTAGTTGCTTTTTCATTTCTAGTTAAAAAACATACACAATTTCAAAAAAAATATTACATTTTCTATTTTACATTGCTTTTATTCACCGTTTTACAAAAATATTCACTCATCACATTCTCTATTTTACAAAAATGCTATTAACACTTCTACTTCTCTATTTTCACTATTCACAACCACACCAACCTCCCCTCCCCCTCCAACCTCCTACCTCTGGCCATACTTGCCTGCACCACATTCTATATATACCAATTCATTGCATAGCAACAACATTCTTTATATGTCTACTGCCATTTCCAACTCTACACTCACATACCAACCTTCATGGCAACACCCCCTGACCACCATCAATTTCCATTTGCTTGCATATACAACTCCTCTGCAAATTTTCCACATACAAACTTCTATATCACTATGCAATTGTGCAGGTGCACTGCACATAGCTTCCACTTACCAAACTTACAATACACTTGCCCATCAACAATATTGCACTATAAACTTGCCACTGCTCAGCCACAGTGCACATCACATAAACCTTCCACTATCTTGCCATAAACAGCTGCAATCTCCTTAAGCCACTGGCATCCCTTACTTTCCATTGCCAAAGGCCAAACAGCATCACCATTACTACTGCCTCATCAACATTTCCAGCCTCCTTCTGTGCACACTACGTGCACATACTTCCCATCACAGTACTTCACACTATTCTTGCCTTGCCATCCACATCACACTGCTCATACCACAGCAACAATTTCCACACAACCTCCCCGTCATTCCCATCTACTGGCAGATAATCCAACCTTCACTGCCTTTACCTCCATTTCTAACCACCACTACCTCATTAAACCAACTGCCCTCACCATAAATCAGTTACTCCATCATCATCACTGTTCTCCCTACACACACTGCAGCAAGCATCATTCATCAATACAAACCACCATCTTCCAGCTGCTCTTCCACAACCCCCACTATAGCTACAACCCCAACCACATAACCATATCCAGCTGTATATACACTCAACAACCACATAGCCCGTACGCCTGCATTATTTCCACCAAACTTGTAACGACCCGTAATTTTAACACTTTGAAAATAGGATATTTAATTATTTTATATATTCAAATGTTGAATTATCAAACTTAAACAATCATATTTTATATGATAAATAAGAATGACAAACTTATTTTTAATATTGAATAAAGATTTTGGATTACCATTGTAAAATTGACAAAAGTCGGATTCCGATAAAGTACGATAAATATTCATGAAATTTGTTTAGAGGATAAATAATTCCTTTAAAATATATATAATCAATATCAAACTCATTTGATAATAATAGTAATTTAATTTATAATGGTTCGATAAATATATAAAACTTGTTTTATAAAGTTGATAAATTTCATACCGATAAATCGATGTCGTATTTTACAGATAGATTTGGATATTATTTTATATTATTTTATAAGTCAAATATAATTGTTTTAATTATTTAAATATAATAACAAATCAATTTTTAAGTTTGCTTTACATAAATAAATAGTTTAACAAAAACGCGAAAATGTGACCGCAAAATGTTTTGTCGAAAATCGACGTTTTGTTCAAAATAAGTTGTCACAACATTATCGCAACTTTTTTAACATGTTTCAACATACATATTACACATTTTAGTAACTAAACATTTTTGCTTTTACTAAATAAGATTAGAAAACTTCTAGAAGTCATTAGTAAAAGTATGTGAGAATCAACAAACATTACAAAAAGTAAACATCAAATCACATCAAATCAAAGCCAACATAATTATGATATTCTTTACTTAATCTTTAAGTGACTAAGAAATAAAGTAAGGATGTGAAAATGATGTTAAGTATCGAAAAAGTGGAGATTGCTTTAGGTTGAAGTAAGGTTAGTTTGGTAATTTGGTAAGAGGTAATTTTGGTAAATTTACCACTTCTTTCTTTTTCTGTAAATACCCACTTCCTTCTTCGTTTTCATTCAAAAAAATTCTTCTTCTTTTCTCAAGCTTCTTCATATTCTTTCTCTTCTCTTCAATAACTTCCAAGCCATAGAAAAAAAATTATAAAGAGATAATGTCAAAATATTTACAAAATATTCAAAAGAAATCAGTGTTCATTCTCTTCAAATCAAGCTCCTTTTTTCTCCATATTTTACCTCTTCTTCTCTCAGCCATAACTTCTTCAAAATAGAATCTAAATGCATTTTTTTTAAATCATGTATTTTTCCAATGGTTAAAAATTTCATGTTGACTACTTTGTCTCATTCTAAAGATAACTATGTCAAAAATACACTTCTTTCAAGTGCATTATCTGGCCCAGTTTTTACGCCATAGAATAGGCCATTTTGTTTTGATCATAACTTGATCATAACCGATCCAAATTAAGAAATACCTTTTTTCAAACCATATCAAATTTCAGTGGAAAAAACTTTTATGTTGATCCCTTTTTCTAATTTTATGGTTTGCTATATCTGAAACTCAATTCTTTGAAGTGCATTTTCGAGATTCATTTTTATCAATCTGACAATACCTCTTCATCATTCTATCATATCTTCCTCAAAACTAATCAAAATCAAGTGATTATTTTTTTAAATTTAATACAAAAGAATTTTTAACAAATTTTCAGTTAACAAGTTTTTCAAATTTTAAGAGTAAGAAAGTCAAAAATAAGAGAGATGGCCTATTTTTCAGGTCTAATTTTGAGAATTTAAGGTCAAAGCTCTACCACTTCTTCTCTATACTTTCAGCCAACCTCCATCTCAAGCCTTAGCTAAGCTATCGGAAGGGAAAGAGTGCTGTTTTATAGTGTTTAGGTGGAATAGGAAGTAGTTAGTGAAGCGTGGATTAGTTTGAATGTCGGTAGGAAGTTAATTGCTTTGGTTTATGGTGAAAACTCTATTTAACATCTCTGTTTACATATATACATATTTGATGTTGTGTTATGATTGCTATGGACGCTTATATATGCTTTGATCATCAATTAATGATTGTTTGATATGATTGTTAAATTGTTTTCCAAGCCACGTTAATACACGTCAAAAAGCACAAAGGAAATCACTTTCCTTTTGAAAATGAAATGGTGTATATGGAATGCTTAAACCTTTTGGAAATAGTTTTGAAATGAGTTAGAAATGTTTTATAAACATTTAAATATGTTTAAAGAAATAAAAGAATAAAATCAAGGCTTCATCTTGTACATTTTAAATATGTCCAAAACAATTTTCCAAAAAAATCGCGCTTTTTGTAGCGAAGTAACCAAAGTTTAAAATTGATATTTTAAATGTTTTAAAAATATGAAATAAATTCTAAAAATCTTTTAAAATGTTTCAAAGGTAATTTAAGTTGAAAATATGGATATCTAAATGATATGAAAGTCGTTTTGAAGAATATAGCTTTAAAACACTATTTGCAACACTTTTCGCAACGCTATTCGCAGCAGTTTTTAATAAGAAACGTAATTTTAAACTTAAGAATTCTTTCCTATATATTTTGTGAATGATTTTAAAAGAATAATTAAGTCATTTAAAGATTATTTGGGCATTTAATAAGAGTTTGAATAAATGGTTAAGAGGAATTGTTTATACCACTTAAACAAAAAGTGAAGAAGATTGAATATAATAACAAACTGAGTATGCGAAAACGACTAATACATTTGTCCCGCTTGTGAGATATGATAAGATAAAACAAGGTGTTTAACAAAGGTTAGGGATGGAGCAACCGGTGCTTTTAACTTACATGGCTTATGTTTTCTTTTCTTAGGCAGGGGGTAGAACAGATCGAAAGGAAAGCCCGGATGCTCTAAAATAAAAGGATTGTATTAAGTTTACAAAAGAGTATAAAATTAGTATTATCCAAAAATTTAAGTAATCTCCAAAATGAATTAATTATGACTTGGATTGCATAGAGATAATCTTCTTATACTTGGTATTAAAACCCGAAGAGGGAACTCATCCTATTCATGGAATTTAAAAGGTGATTTCACCGTTATTCTGTCCAAAGCACTTGTTGAATACGAAAATTGATGTTGAGTAAAATTAGAATGATTTCTATGATTCTATTTACTCAATAATGTTTGCTAAGATTGATTTTAGGGTTTACCTTAAATGATGTCTTAAATAACATTATTTTTTACCAGCCTAAAAGTTAAGGAATTTGCATCGACAGTTAAGTGAGAGAAATTGAAATATTATCCAAAGAAAAAGAATGAAGTGCAATTACTCTAAGACAAAGATCATTGAAGACAAAGATATTCATGATGTAGGATTACTTGCCATTAGTCCTTGGAGGTGAAATTTACCGTATTTAAAGTGGCAGTAGTACTCCGTTATGAAAATCTTCGATTTGTAAGAATATGATTTGAAGTTAAGAAAGAAATCTTTTATTAAGATGTAATAAATTATTTGGGAATATTTTCCCTAATTTAAAAGTTATGGCTTGAACATAAGAAATCTTTGATTAAGATTTAATGAATGATTTAGATAGGTTTTTCTAAGTAAAAGAGAAAATCATTTGGAATTATTCCACGATCCAAAAAGGTATAAATAAACCAAATGATTGATAAATGAGGCTTAATGTTTCCATATACTCTTGAAAAGAAAATGGAATAAATTACAGGCTATTGGGCCGCAAAGCCCGTTTAATATCAATTAACCCATTTTCAAAAAAAAAATGGAATAAATTGAAATGAATATATCTTAGAAAGATATTTTATAAAATATAAACCAATTGACTGATGATTGATATCCACATATGAACTTAACATCTTTTTTTATCGATAATAGGATTTCGAAGGAACCGGGGTCGGATTTGGGTGATTCCTATTTGAAAACCACTTTGAACTAATTTACGTGTTCGAAGTTTGAAGATGTTGAAGATAGAGATATTGAGACAAATAATAACGAAGGACTAATTGTTGATTAACCGGGAATAAACTCCTAATTCACTGTATTGTATCGGTGGTCTTCTTGTTATGAAAAATCTCAAAACCACAAGGACATCTCGCCTAGTAATGGCCGAGTAAAGTACCTTCGGTTTCGTTCAGTCCCAAAACAAACTTGTATGGATGAATGTTTGACCTTTCATTTTAAATCACAATGAGTGGTCTCTATAGATGTATATCAGTCGGTGGCGGAGAAGACGCCTTCTCTTAGCTTAATACCCTTTTCTGAGACATACGAGCTCGGGAAGTTATACGTTAGTAGAAATCAGTCTTGTAAATGTGGAATGGAAATGCGGCATTCAAAGTGAAAGAAGATGTGCTATGTGAAAGGGTAATCGTAGCCTCGAGCCTCATCAACCGGAAATGACCGAAACAGGGTTAGATGCAGCAAGGCTAAGTGGGACATTCCAATTAGGGTATGATCATCCCCTTCTAGATATATTTCTTCTCATTATGACGTTGGAGATGTAAATTAATGTGGTTTGTTTTCTTGGGTGCCTGGTTTAAAGGTCGGTAATGACCGGGGGATGACATATTTGGTACTATCTAGTTATAGAGAGGCCGGTCTTTTGTTGGTAGAGGTGCTTTGTGATGGTTCCTCGGGACATCCATCTAGAGGTGTACCCATCGGAAGGTAGTCCCTTCACCTAGTCATTTGTATGGAAATCCATTCTTTGGTAAGAATCTACGGACTTGATTGTAAACCTATTATGCTGGAATTTAATCAATGTTACAATTTTGGCTAAGATTAATAAGTTTATTTGCAAATGTTTTCAAAGAGATGTCGTTAAAAATAATATCAAATGTTTTGATATATACAAGTGTTTAATTATCATAAGGTAAAAACCCGTCCGTGTTTATGTATGGGCATGGTCTTGTGCGATAATGTTTCTTTCAAAAGATTTTATTCAAAGGCTAATATATGACACTGTCGTTTATATTTGAGTTTCTCATGCTGTTTTATCAAGCCTAATCCAGGTATTTTCAATACTCGAGTAAGATCCGAGTAGTTTTAGGTTTATTTGAAGACGGTTAAAATTTTCAGAGGAGAGCTGAAGATATTCATCTACGTAAGGACATATTTTATTATCCGTTGTGGTTTGTTAGTTTTTAGTTTGATGTTGTCAGCAATTGTAAGGATAGATGTTTATAACTGTCCAAGCTGAATTTTGGTTAGACTCTGATATATGTATTTAAAAGTTTTCTGCTGTAAAGATATTGTTCAATATTATATATTATTCCATTCGTGTGAGATTCTATTATGTCTTATTTTCCTTATTACCCTTGATCATCCACACTTCCATGCAACTTGGGTCGGACATATGTGGTTTATTTTCGGCTCAAAGGGTATGGAATTGTGGGTCGTCACAAAACTCCTCAACATCACTTCCTTTAACCCTGTGCATATCACAAAACCACCACGCAACTACCTTCTCCACCCTGATTACAAACTCATCCACTGCTTATCACTGCATCACCACCTCCCCACACTTCATACAACATATACAACCATCCCTCTACACACTCATAGAAACTCAAACTCCACCACAACTCCTCAACACAAATCAACCATTGTTAGCAGCCACAAACCCAACCACTCCTTCATCTTGATGTTAACTTCCAAACAAACAACTACAAATACCTCCCTGCTTGTTCTTTAAAACTTGCATGCTAAACTTTCACCCAGTAACAACATCGGTGCATATTACATATATACCCTGTTGCCATTGGATAGAGAAAATTTTTACACGTCCTTGTCACTCAACCACCCAGTTGCTCCCCCTAGGCCTCAACATCATAGCCATAACTACCATCCAACTGCCTGCACACCTTCCTCAATACTCACAGTCACAATAAAGCTCTCCATAAACTTCCGCTTTCGAAACCAGTTCACAACATGAAGCATCACCATTGATCACCTCCAAATTCCTCTACACGAACCCACGAAACCGCCCTCCTCGAATTTCCCTCACTTGAACGCCTCCATTGCCTGATCGCAAATCGCCTTTACTTCTGGAAATTGTAATTCGAGTTGAAAGTAAAGACGAGTTTGGTTGAGAAAAACTTTCTTACAGGATTCGTGAATTCGATTTTTTTTTACAGGATTTGTTAATCTGAGTTTCTCTGATTGATTGTTTTAAGTTTTAATGGGCCGGGTTTTGAGGGTTTGATTGTTTTGAGTGTGTATAAAAAAATAAAAAGAAAAGATAATGAAAATGTTTTTCTTTGTTAGTATGATTTTCTTGTAGTTTCTTTGTTACCAAAAGAAAAAAATTAAGTTGTTTTCAATTAGTTTTGGTTTGTTTTGTTTTTCCTTTGTTTAGTTACTTCTTTTTTATTTTAAAAAAAAGTGTATGTATTTTGTTTTAAACTTCTGTTCAGGTTGTCAAAGCAGATAAAGAGAAGGCTTGTTACCAAAAATAACTGCTTTCCTTGCTTATTTAAAAAAAATTACTACTTTTAATTTGATTCGCTAATAATTCTACATGCTCTAGTATCGTGACCATATCTATTGTTTTTGCATTGCATTGGCGGTTGCTTGCATTTAAAAAAAATCAAAAACAAAAACAAAAATCCATTCTTAGCTGCATTATTAATTCACATTTAATTTCTGCTTTGCATTCATCTCATCTTATTTTTATTTTCTAAGGGCAATGTCCAAATCCACACAAGGTGGGGAATTTTATCACCCCTTCTTTGTCTCCTCATTTTCATTTCATCTTAGAATTTGCTAATAATAATGGTTAGAACTTGATTTAAGGGTGTCACGAGCTCATTTATGGCTTAATTACATATTGACAAGTTGTCTTCTTTGAACAATATGTATTCTTAGTGTCTAGGCTACACTAGAGCAATAATCAGTTATAAATATTACGGTGATTCGTAAATATTATACTGATTGTTTCTCTGAAGATACTTAAAACCTTCGATTGCATTGCTATGGTGATTCGTGGCGCACCAATAACTCATATCTGTTACCTGGCTAAGAGCTATCTTGTTGGATTAAGATAAAGTGTGATTATACATTTTTAGGTTAGGAGATACTTAGGATAGAAAATTTGTAATTAATCCCTTGCATTCATTTAGTTATATTAGTTCATGCATATTTTAAAAAAAATCAAAAGCCAAAACTAAAAAATTGTAAATATTTCTTAACTTATTTTTTAAATCCTTTGAAAATTTTCAAAATTTTCAATCAAAGTCAAATTTTCAAAAAAAAACTAAGTTTTTTTAGAAAAGTAAAAAATCCAAAAAATAATTGAAAATCTAAAAAAAAAATAAAAAAATTCAGTCTTCCTTTTGAAAAATAAATTCTCCTTGGTAAAAACTTTTCCTTGAAAAAAAATCATTTTTGAAATGTCGGAATTTCCTTATTCTCAAGAATTTTACAATAGTTGTGAAATCGGTATAATCCATATGATTTCACACCAAAGTCATATTGATATTTTAATAACAACTATTATGTAAACAATTCGAATTTAGAACCACAACATTTTCAAAAGGGGCATTTCACCAGAAGGACAAATTTTGCAGTCTAATTAGTTTCTAGGACACACATTCAAAGAAATTACTTTCAAGGCCAAAGTCAGCAAAATAATTACTTTTAAGGACAAAGTCAGTAGTCCATTTACTTTCAACGACATAATTTCATAGGTTTTTAGGCCCTAGAAACTAATTATTTAACATTTTGTCCTTGAAAGTAATTATTTTAGTTATGTGTCCTAGAAACTAATTCCACTTTCTAAAGAGGCCCTTGTGGCTAATTTCCACTTTTCAAAATAGTATTGGAATGATTTGGTCTTTACTTGAATAACAAAATCAAATGATAAATAATTTGAGTAATTTGTGCAATAAACTCAAGTCAAAGTTTTCAAAGTAATCAAATTTGAATTCACTTCAAAATTCAAATGATTTCGATTATAACCCATGCCAGTTCAATTTCGAACTCCAAAATGAAATTCAAAATCAAAATGGAAACAATCGTTTAAATGATTTTGGCAATGGGAGTTCTTTCAACAATGGTGAATTTTTTTATTTTCAACAATAGTGAAATTTTTTATTTTCAACAATTACAAACTGAAAATTCAAAAGTTGAAAAGGACAATCTTAAAAAGTTGTTGAAAATATGGTAATTGAGTTGGATTTCAATTCTTTTGAGAGTGTGGAACCAAATTTATTCGGTCTTTCTCTTCCCAATTTTGAAAAAATTGAATACAACAACTTTGGATTTTAAACATGACATATGCAATGAAATTGTGAATAATTCAATGAAGGAAGACGAATTTAATGAACACTAATTTTCTAGAATTTTCAAAGAGGGGTTGTTGAATTCTGAAGGGGTAAATTTAAATCACCATATTAATTTTGAAATCAACAATTTTGAAGAAGTTTTCAATGATGAGTTTGAATTTCAATTTAGTGAAAATAAACTAGAACTTCAACCAATTGTTTTATCAGTCCCAAAGATCATCGAAAATAAAACAACTTATACGCTTTTTGATAAAACGGCAATCGTTTTTCCAAATCAACATTCAACTTTGAAATCTTTTATGCTTTGGTTTTCGGTGCTTAAGCAATGCCTCTCATACTTGACGAGACAAATGAATTGGTCTTTGGAAGACCGTTTCATTTACTCTTTGACGATATATTTTTTGATGTCCTGTAAATAATAATCTTTTCATTTTCATGTAAATGTTGATCATATTCTTATTTTATTTTTATCCTTTCACTTGGGTTGGCTGTGGGGACACAGTCAAAATCAAGTGTGGGGGGGTCTCATCTTCTTTTTTTCATGGTTTATTTTTTGCATTTTGTTCCTCAAAAATAAAAATAAATTCCAAAAAAAACAAAACAAAATTTCTTTTTAGCATTCTGATTTACTTTTGAAGAGACACTATAGGACAAGTATAGGATTTTGGTTATTAAGTGGAAATTTTTGAAAATTTTTTGTCTCAACAAAAATAAAAATAAAGTATGATTACAAGTAATGTTGGTTTAGCTAGTATATAGGAATATTCAAGATTGTTAATTATAAAGTATATCCTAACTGAAATCTTTGTTTAAAAAAAGTGGTTGATTTAAAGTAAAGACTATAACATTTTTGATCTTGTAAGTTAAACGGTGCTAAGATAATATTGTAAAACTCTTTCTTCATTAAAAAAACAAAAAAACAAAAAAAAATTGTACATATTTGTATAACACCTAGAGTCATGTGTTCACACGTACATGTGTACACTCGCCATGCGTTGTACCCTTCTCACGTGCTCCCGTAAGTTAGTGCATGATCGGTATATCTAGCCTCAGTTTATCTGAGTTAGGTGTATATATATAAAATTCTTTTATTAATAGTTCCTACAGTCGATAGGTGTACACACTTGTGTGTTCACTCGCCATGCTCTGTATCCCCTACGTATGCCCAAAAGGCAGTGCATGGGTGGTATACCTAGCCTTAGTTTTCTAAGTTAGGCATATGTAAATATTGTTAATATCAATAAAATTTTCAAATAAGAGAGAGTATGCAGTTGAAATCCAAGAACTATTTCACTTGTTTGATTCGATTTGTTATTCAAAAGAAATGAATAATCAACTAAGGATTCATTTCGTTATTACATTATGCTATCAACCGAAACAACTAACCAAAACTAGAGTCTAATTGTGAAGATAACTTAATTTTTGTTGAATGTTTTGAGGAGTAAAATGATTTAAATTTCTTGATAATGACCAGAACTTATTGTAACGACCCAGAATTTTTATTAATTAAAATTTGAATATTTAATTAATTTTAAATATTAATAAGTGAATTTATAAGTCAAATAAATTTTTATTTGAATTATTGGATTTAATTGAATAATTAAATCGATAATTTAATACGTTAAATTATGGAAATAATTAAAAATTGAGTTAAAAATGATTGAAAATAATTTGGAAAATTTTATTTAATCATACTGGAGTTATAGAAATATTTTAGAACTTTTAAAATCGAATTAAAAGTTAATTTGTGAAAATTGAATATTTTAATATTTAATAATCGACTGTAAAATAGCCAATTTTTGGACAGTCTCAGAATTGAACGAGACCAGTTTCATTGGATCCGTAATAGTTAGTTATTACCGGATTTCAAATTTCGTGTCAATCGGAGTTATCGTTTGATCGTGGCAGCTCGAAACGCATCGAATTATTTTTAATTTAAATTTGGCGAGTCAAAATAGCCATTTTTCAAAAAGTCTCGGAATTCGACGAAACCAGTTTCATCGGATCCGTAATGTGATATTATTGTAAGGTTTCAAATTTCAAGTCGTTTGGATTTACCGTTTGTCCGGTACAAATTAAAACGCCTAGAAATCAAGTTAAATCGGTTTAATTTAAATTGAACGTTTGCAGCCATAACTCGCACATACTTCCGAATTAGCTTCCGAAACCTGTTCCATTGTGTCCGGAACGCGGGGTAAACCTTAGAAACGCTGGTTACGGCGTCTAAATCGGAGTTCGGAATTCCCGGGATGAATAGTGTTTACGCTTGCTTTTCCTATAAATACAACCTCACTCTAAAAAATAAAAATAAAAATATCCTAAACCCTAATCAAATTGCCTAGCCGCCAATTACATAATGAAAGGCCAGAAATGCTCCATCTTCATCACCAAAAATCTTCCAATCCGTCGACAATTAGGCTAAAGTTTCAACTAGAGAATTGAAGAGGGCGATGAGAGCTAGAGATTCAACGGTTATGATCGGAAACGGAGTTGTGTGGAGAGAGCTACAGGCCCGCGTCCACTGGGGGCTGCGCACGCGTTTCCACGCCACCAAGATGGCCGAGCTCCTCCCTATTGGGGCCAGTGTAGTGGAGAGGTGGGGCTTCGCAACGGCGCTTCCTGATCGCGTTTTCGTTGAGAGATGAGATCCAATAATTTAACCCTAGTTTCTAATTTGGGTTCGGCCTCATGTTCATTTGCCTGGAGCATGCGTACGAGAGTGGGGAAGAAGGAGTTAACGGTCCAGATGATGGGATGCTAGATCCAAGGGTGTGGATGAGGGTGTGTTGAGATAAGTTGAAAATTATGTTGTAAATTGTGTATAAAACTCGTGTAACTTGTAAAATTCATATCTTTTTCATACGAGGTCGAAAAAATGCAAACTCAGTTGCGTTGGAATCGTATGGACAAGCACTACGCGATGGAGTTGGTTTGGAGTCGTTTGGAGTTAGTGAGAATTTCGGGTAAAATTAAACGCGCGTTTAATTTTATTCGAAATAAAAGCTAAAACGGAAATTAAAACCAAGGTGAGAATTTCTCACTCAATCGAATCAGTTTCGATTTTATTTTAAATAGTTAGATTTAAAATATTTGAATGCATGTTTGAATGATGACTGTAAATTATTGATTGTTAAAATAGACATTATACGCCGTTAGTAAGCGGATGTTATTTATTAAAAACATATACCGCGAATATTTTATAAACAGTGAAATTGGTATTATATATAATATCAATATATATATATTGGCATATGTATATATTGCAGTTGTTGATTTCCCGCATTTTTTGTTTAGCGGATGAGACCCTATTACGCCGTTATTAAGCGGATAATATTTAATAAGAACATATACCGCGATAATTTCGTACTGGAGCGAAATTGGTATTGTGCTAATGTTTTTGGATGCAGGAAACAGGTTGGAGGGATCCAACTGGATTCCTCAACAGTATTTATTTGATTTCAGATATTTTGATATTTGATTGATTATCATATCGATATATGATATCGTTGTTGTCGTGATTGACTATTTGGTGTGTAACATCATTGGACCCAGATTTTGGGATTTTAAAATGATTTTAAAGTGATTTTTGAAAATATACTTTATTTTTGGAATTGATCCATTTTAAATAAATAAACGTTATAATTTTTAAAGTTATAAAATTATGGTTTTTGTGAAATATAGTTAAAAGCTGATTTTTGAGAAATATGAATTAATGACCTTATAAAATAGTTAAATTGGATTTTTGAATTAAAACGAATAAAAGGATGAAATTATAAAAGAATTTAAAGACGTTTTAAAAGAATAATATAAATGGATTTATATTAAGAGATTTGTAAATGGATATTTATAAATTGAAATATAGACATTATAAAACGAGTTTTTATAAGTGTTTGAATGTAGTGAAAATGAATTTCATAAATGAATGAAATTTATAGAATTATAAACTGTGAAGTTATAAATGAAATTTATAAATAGTAAGATTTATAAATTTGTGAAGTTAATTGAAGAATAGATTTGGTTAAATAAATGAATCTTATAAGTTATAAGATTTATAATTATGAAGTTTAAAGAACGATTTTATAAAATAATCGTTTTAGAAGTATTTAACTTATAATATAAACATTTAGTTTATAATTGAGTTATAAACTGAAATATGTTAATAAAGGAATTTATAAAAAAGAAGTTTTTATAAATAAATAGTAATGGAATTTATAAACGTTGTTTTATAAATTCGCAAACGACTTATTTTGATAAGTTAATTGTTATAACCTATTAATGGAGTTATATTCACATTTTTGAATAGTGAATAATCCTTTAAAATAAATTGAATAAAAGGATGAAATTTGTTAACGAAGTATGTTCACGATTTTGAATAGTGAATAACACGTTAAAGGAAAAGTTTTAGATTTGATGTTTTAAATAGAATTAAAACAATCTAATAATGTTTTAAAATGTGTTGAGATTCGAAACCATAGATTTCAACATTTATTGTTGAAATAGACGTTTTCGAGAAATAAAAGGAAATGTGGACTATAACACTGTTGTTATAGTAAATGATTTCCGAAAGGAAATGTTTAGAATAATATTGGGATTTATATATCTATTTTAATTTCGAATCCCTATACTAGTGATTTTGGGTTGTTGTAACAATGTTTTACGCAACATTCGTTTTGGCCCAAATAAATATGTTTAAGAGAATGATTTCCTTAAAGAATGAAATATATACTTAATTTCGATTAAAGTATATTGAATATTTTCTAAGTGTTGAAAATAAATAAAATTTGTGAATTACTTATAAATAAGTAAGTATGGAAATGTTTTCCAATATAAAGTGAATATCTTAAGAATTTATCTTTTTGAAGATAAATTGAAATGAATGATCGAAATCGAATATTCATAGATATTTTGGATTATAAATTCACTAAGGAATTTATAAATGAAAGGGGAAACTTGTTTAAAAATAAATATTGATTTATTTTTGAAGTGTGAAAATTATATATCTTGTAAAGATATTTTGGAAATTAAATAATTTGGAAAATTATTTGGAATCTGGTGATGTGTGCATATCCAGTGATAGTTCAATAACCGACTATCAATATTTCCTTTGAATGGGAAATTGATGTGATTTGTTTGAATTTGAATGCCACACTTATTTTTGAATAAGCGCTCACTATTCGGGTTAACCGGGAAAGGACCATGGGGTCGTATAACCCATTCCGAATATGTGATACGTCGTTGTGAATTGCATTGAAGATCGGTGTTGAAGACCGAGTATTTGCGAAAGCGATAGGATGACCTATCGATTGTCTCTGCACTGGGTAGCTCCTGGTATAGAGATCTCCTAAGTGATGGGAAATTCGATCGGGATTGTGAATACCCGTATTGCAAGGGCTTCGTAAGAAGTGCCTTCGGTTTTGTTCGAGCCCGGAACAGACTTGTATGGATTGTATGTCTGACATTACAAATTGAGATGTAAAGCCGATTTCTTTCAAATATATTTCTGTTGGTGGCGGAGAATTTATTCTTTGCTTAACACCCTTCTTTGAGACGTACGAGCTCAAAGGTTATATAGTTGAAGTTATCAGCGATATATTCCCAATTTGGTAATGTGACATGCTGAGTGATGCTGAAATGATCATTGTGTTGATTATTTGTGATAGGATCGTTTATTTGATCGTCTATCCTTGTGATCATTGTGTTGATCATTTGTTGACCCAAAGCATGGCTTTTGTATAAAGTATGTTTTTGTGGACGTGACTTCGTCGAGCCTCACACCCCGTGAATGGTCAAAACAGGAAAGATGCGGCAAGGTTATGAGGGGTAGCACCCTTTAGGATGTGTCCATTTCCTTCTGGAAAAGGGTGGTATCATGGTATGGAGCCCAGATACTTACTCATGTTGAAAACACTTTGTTATGATTGTGTGAATTGATTGCGAGCGCTCGGTGAAAGGTCCCAAAGGACCGGGGGATGGCATATTCGGTCAGTTGTTACTCAGTTAGGAGTAACCCGGCCTTGTGTTGGTAGAGATCCGGTTTGGTTCTCGGGGATGTCCATCCAGAGGCATTCTCATGTGGCAATGGAAAGTTCCTTGGCCTGACCATTTGTTGGAAATCCAAAGAAACAATACGTGACTTGTACGGTTTTAGTTGTAGAACCTGCCATCTAATATGGTAGCTATTAGTAGGCATAATATAATGGTACCTATGCTGGCTAAGATTTATATTCTACTTTCGAAAGAATTTGTTCTACACTATGCACTAATAATAATATCAAATGTTATTTTAATGCGTATCAAGCATCTTTGACTAACATAAGAAGAAATCTCCTCCAAGTCTGCGTTTGCATTGTGTGTGTGGTGGGAGGTCTTATGGTAGTTACATTTTTAAAAAGCATTTCGAATTGTTTTTAAAATATTCCTCTATTTTGATTTTAAAGTTAAATAAACTGTTTTGAGTTCTCACACCAGTCACATGACTGACTTGGAGTTTATTGTTTTCCTTCCTAAACTCTGGGTGCCTACCAATTTCCACACGGGCAGTTAAGAGTTAAGGTTTATCAGGATATTCTGGATATTCTGGAGTTGCTGGAGGCAAGCTGGATGTCATGGCGTATTACTAGTTTATATAGTATTTCTTTTTCCGCTGTATTGTTTGTTGTTGTATGTTGTTGTACACTCTGATGTGATGATATGATGTAATGTAATAACTGATATAGTTCTTTGTTTAAAGATTATTCATTTATTATTATATGTTGTTCCGCTGCGAATTGTGAGATTCTGTTGTTGTTCTGTTGTTTGCTGTCCCGTCCTATTTTCTTCTGTTTTCTCCTTTTTCTCTATTCTCTTTTTCTTTCTATTTCTAAATTTTCTATCTTCTTTTCCCTCTATCTTCTACCTTTTTCTCTCTTCTTTCTTTTCTTAAATTCTTTTTAAAACCCTCAGTGTTCGGTTTTCCGTCGTTCGATTTCTCGGCAAATCGATAAAGTGAGTGTCGATGTCGGATTTTCGGAAGACGAAGAATCGTGTCCTGACAATGTGGTATCAGAGCTGATGGTTAAGCGACAACCATGGTTCTGTTGGGTATTACTCATTAGAGATAGAGTCAGTAGTACTCTAGAATGAGTTTGAGTGTAATAATAGCTATGAGAGCGTATTTGTTAGTGAATATAAAATTGTTTTATAGTGTGATGATTGGTTTATTGAGTGGTATATGAACCTTCGTCAGCACGGTCAGTCAAACTATGCCGAAGGGGTTTCTAAACACTTGAATAGAACAATTCGGCACAGTATTGTTTTAATTGGGTAAATGAAATAATTTTGCCTTGATTATATTTTATATATAAAGGAATAATTTTTCAGAATTATTAAAGTGTATATAAGTGATTGTTAGGTTGTTTGAATAATCTAAATTAAAGAATAATTGTATAAGCAAATGAATTATAAGAATTGAAATTTTAATTAAAGTGTTTACAATTGTGAAATAAACTTATATACATAAGGAGTGAAACTTTATGGATATATCTATGAATATGAGTTGTGAATAAAAATGAATTTAAAGTTAAATGGAATATAACTTAAGAGTTGTTGAATATGAGTTGAAAATAAAAGCGACAAAGGTGAACTTGAGTTATATAAATGAAATTCAACTTTAGAAATAGAATGGATTGAATGATAATCAATTAAATGTGAATAGAATTGATATGAAATAATGAATATAAATGTTGATTCATTAAAATCTAATTTTATTAGAAGTTGAATGGTTGAATAAAAATCAATTTAATTAAACCAATTGGAAAAGTGATGGTGTTAAATCAAATTGAATGAATATAAGCAAAGGAATTTGGTTATAATTAATATACTTTGGTTGTTATATGATTGTTGATTGATTGTATGTAATTCATTAAGTGTTAATGAAATTGAAAGCTAATGTAATTGAATTCAAATTAGAAGTAAATAAATTTGAATAGAATTGAAAGTGAATTGGATTTAATTAGTAATGTAAACTAATTGAATTGAGAATGAATGTTAGTAAATCCAATGTAAATGAATCAAATGTGATTTAAATTGAAAACCATTTCATTGAATATTAATGAGAATATGAATGAATATTATTGGTTATGGATGTTAGTTGGATGTAGTTGGTTGATGGTTGAATGTATATTGCTATTGTTGCATTTGCTATGTGACATATATAGTTGATATGTTGCTATATGTTGTATATTGAGATTATTTGCATATGTGCATGTTCTCATGTTGTTTGTTGAGTTTAGTAGGTGCGGATCGCGTTTGCTTCGCATTTGGAGTTCGCTTTCACGCTATATTAGCCGTATATGCTTGCTAATAAAATATAAGGTACATATCTCGGATTAAATATCGTACTTTTACACTTTTTTCCCTTCGGGATGCCTCATTACTTGATGAGATGTATATTTGTGATATATATACTGTCATTTTTTTTTCGGATCGAGCCGCGCAAAGGAGACTATGGCGAATTTTTCCGAAAATTTAAAGCGTTAGAAAAATTTGAGAAAATTGGAAAATTTTGAAAACTATTAACTTTGATTTAGAATTGAAAGTTAAACAATAGTAGTTGTTTTTGAAAAGATAACTAAGTATGATTTGAAAACTTAGTAAAGATTTGTAAGAAGTTTAATTATGAATTTTGGGAAAATTAATAGATTTGTAACCTTTCTTACTTGTAATTTCGAGGACGAAATTCTTTTAAGGGGGAAAGATTGTAACGACCCAGAATTTTTATTAATTAAAATTTGAATATTTAATTAATTTTAAATATTAATAAGTGAATTTATAAGTCAAATAAATTTTTATTTGAATTATTGGATTTAATTGAATAATTAAATCGATAATTTAATACGTTAAATTATGGAAATAATTAAAAATTGAGTTAAAAATGATTGAAAATAATTTGGAAAATTTTATTTAATCATACTGGAGTTATAGAAATATTTTAGAACTTTTAAAATCGAATTAAAAGTTAATTTGTGAAAATTGAATATTTTAATATTTAATAATCGACTGTAAAATAGCCAATTTTTGGACAGTCTCAGAATTGAACGAGACCAGTTTCATTGGATCCGTAATAGTTAGTTATTACCGGATTTCAAATTTCGTGTCAATCGGAGTTATCGTTTGATCGTGGCAGCTCGAAACGCATCGAATTATTTTTAATTTAAATTTGGCGAGTCAAAATAGCCATTTTTCAAAAAGTCTCGGAATTCGACGAAACCAGTTTCATCGGATCCGTAATGTGATATTATTGTAAGGTTTCAAATTTCAAGTCGTTTGGATTTACCGTTTGTCCGGTACAAATTAAAACGCCTAGAAATCAAGTTAAATCGGTTTAATTTAAATTGAACGTTTGCAGCCATAACTCGCACATACTTCCGAATTAGCTTCCGAAACCTGTTCCATTGTGTCCGGAACGCGGGGTAAACCTTAGAAACGCTGGTTACGGCGTCTAAATCGGAGTTCGGAATTCCCGGGATGAATAGTGTTTACGCTTGCTTTTCCTATAAATACAACCTCACTCTAAAAAATAAAAATAAAAATATCCTAAACCCTAATCAAATTGCCTAGCCGCCAGTTACATAATGAAAGGCCAGAAATGCTCCATCTTCATCACCAAAAATCTTCCAATCCGTCGACAATTAGGCTAAAGTTTCAACTAGAGAATTGAAGAGGGCGATGAGAGCTAGAGATTCAACGGTTATGATCGGAAACGGAGTTGTGTGGAGAGAGCTACAGGCCCGCGTCCACTGGGGGCTGCGCACGCGTTTCCACGCCACCAAGATGGCCGAGCTCCTCCCTATTGGGGCCGAGTGTAGTGGAGAGGTGGGGCTTCGCAACGGCGCTTCCTGATCGCGTTTTCGTTGAGAGATGAGATCCAATAATTTAACCCTAGTTTCTAATTTGGGTTCGGCCTCATGTTCATTTGCCTGGAGCATGCGTACGAGAGTGGGGAAGAAGGAGTTAACGGTCCAGATGATGGGATGCTAGATCCAAGGGTGTGGATGAGGGTGTGTTGAGATAAGTTGAAAATTATGTTGTAAATTGTGTATAAAACTCGTGTAACTTGTAAAATTCATATCTTTTTCATACGAGGTCCAAAAAATGCAAACTCAGTTGCGTTGGAATCGTATGGACGAGCACTACGCGATGGAGTTGGTTTGGAGTCGTTTGGAGTTAGTGAGAATTTCGTGTAAAATTAAACGCGCGTTTAATTTTATTCGAAATAAAAGCTAAAACGGAAATTAAAACCAAGGTGAGAATTTCTCACTCAATCGAATCAGTTTCGATTTTATTTTAAATAGTTAGATTTAAAATATTTGAATGCATGTTTGAATGATGACTGTAAATTATTGATTGTTAAAATAGACATTATACGCCGTTAGTAAGCGGATGTTATTTATTAAAAACATATACCACGAATATTTCATAAACAGTGAAATTGGTATTATATATAATATCAATATATATATATATTGGCATATGTATATATTGCAGTTGTTGATTTCCCGCATTTTTTGTTTAGCGGATGAGACCCTATTACGCCGTTATTAAGCGGATAATATTTAATAAGAACATATACCGCGATAATTTCGTACTGGAGCGAAATTGGTATTGTGCTAATGTTTTTGGATGCAGGAAACAGGTTGGAGGGATCCAACTGGATTCCTCAACAGTATTTATTTGATTTCAGATATTTTGATATTTGATTGATTATCATATCGATATATGATATCGTTGTTGTCGTGATTGACTATTTGGTGTGTAACATCATTGGACCCAGATTTTGGGATTTTAAAATGATTTTAAAGTGATTTTTGAAAATATACTTTATTTTTGGAATTGATCCATTTTAAATAAATAAACGTTATAATTTTTAAAGTTATAAAATTATGGTTTTTGTGAAATATAGTTAAAAGCTGATTTTTGAGAAATATGAATTAATGACCTTATAAAATAGTTAAATTGGATTTTTGAATTAAAACGAATAAAAGGATGAAATTATAAAAGAATTTAAAGATGTTTTAAAAGAATAATATAAATGGATTTATATTAAGAGATTTGTAAATGGATATTTATAAATTGAAATATAGACATTATAAAACGAGTTTTTATAAGTGTTTGAATGTAGTGAAAATGAATTTCATAAATGAATGAAATTTATAGAATTATAAACTGTGAAGTTATAAATGAAATTTATAAATAGTAAGATTTATAAATTTGTGAAGTTAATTGAAGAATAGATTTGGTTAAATAAATGAATCTTATAAGTTATAAGATTTATAATTATGAAGTTTAAAGAACGATTTTATAAAATAATCGTTTTATAAGTATTTAACTTATAATATAAACATTTAGTTTATAATTGAGTTATAAACTGAAATATGTTAATAAAGGAATTTATAAAAAAGAAGTTTTTATAAATAAATAGTAATGGAATTTATAAACGTTGTTTTATAAATTCGCAAACGACTTATTTTGATAAGTTAATTGTTATAACCTATTAATGGAGTTATATTCACATTTTTGAATAGTGAATAATCCTTTAAAATAAATTGAATAAAAGGATGAAATTTGTTAACGAAGTATGTTCACGATTTTGAATAGTGAATAACACGTTAAAGGAAAAGTTTTAGATTTGATGTTTTAAATAGAATTAAAACAATCTAATAATGTTTTAAAATGTGTTGAGATTCGAAACCATAGATTTCAACATTTATTGTTGAAATAGACGTTTTCGAGAAATAAAAGGAAATGTGGACTATAACACTGTTGTTATAGTAAATGATTTCCGAAAGGAAATGTTTAGAATAATATTGGGATTTATATATCTATTTTAATTTCGAATCCCTATACTAGTGATTTTGGGTTGTTGTAACAATGTTTTACGCAACATTCGTTTTGGCCCAAATAAATATGTTTAAGAGAATGATTTCCTTAAAGAATGAAATATATACTTAATTTCGATTAAAGTATATTGAATATTTTCTAAGTGTTGAAAATAAATAAAATTTGTGAATTACTTATAAATAAGTAAGTATGGAAATGTTTTCCAATATAAAGTGAATATCTTAAGAATTTATCTTTTTGAAGATAAATTGAAATGAATGATCGAAATCGAATATTCATAGATATTTTGGATTATAAATTCACTAAGGAATTTATAAATGAAAGGGGAAACTTGTTTAAAAATAAATATTGATTTATTTTTGAAGTGTGAAAATTATATATCTTGTAAAGATATTTTGGAAATTAAATAATTTGGAAAATTATTTGGAATCTGGTGATGTGTGCATATCCAGTGATAGTTCAATAACCGACTATCAATATTTCCTTTGAATGGGAAATTGATGTGATTTGTTTGAATTTGAATGCCACACTTATTTTTGAATAAGCGCTCACTATTCGGGTTAACCGGGAAAGGACCATGGGGTCGTATAACCCATTCCGAATATGTGATACGTCGTTGTGAATTGCATTGAAGATCGGTGTTGAAGACCGAGTATTTGCGAAAGCGATAGGATGACCTATCGATTGTCTCTGCACTGGGTAGCTCCTGGTATAGAGATCTCCTAAGTGATGGGAAATTCGATCGGGATTGTGAATACCCGTATTGCAAGGGCTTCGTAAGAAGTGCCTTCGGTTTTGTTCGAGCCCGGAACAGACTTGTATGGATTGTATGTCTGACATTACAAATTGAGATGTAAAGCCGATTTCTTTCAAATATATTTCTGTTGGTGGCGGAGAATTTATTCTTTGCTTAACACCCTTCTTTGAGACGTACGAGCTCAAAGGTTATATAGTTGAAGTTATCAGCGATATATTCCCAATTTGGTAATGTGACATGCTGAGTGATGCTGAAATGATCATTGTGTTGATTATTTGTGATAGGATCGTTTATTTGATCGTCTATCCTTGTGATCATTGTGTTGATCATTTGTTGACCCAAAGCATGGCTTTTGTATAAAGTATGTTTTTGTGGACGTGACTTCGTCGAGCCTCACACCCCGTGAATGGTCAAAACAGGAAAGATGCGGCAAGGTTATGAGGGGTAGCACCCTTTAGGATGTGTCCATTTCCTTCTGGAAAAGGGTGGTATCATGGTATGGAGCCCAGATACTTACTCATGTTGAAAACACTTTGTTATGATTGTGTGAATTGATTGCGAGCGCTCGGTGAAAGGTCCCAAAGGACCGGGGGATGGCATATTCGGTCAGTTGTTACTCAGTTAGGAGTAACCCGGCCTTGTGTTGGTAGAGATCCGGTTTGGTTCTCGGGGATGTCCATCCAGAGGCATTCTCATGTGGCAATGGGAAGTTCCTTGGCCTGACCATTTGTTGGAAATCCAAAGAAACAATACGTGACTTGTACGGTTTTAGTTGTAGAACCTGCCATCTAATATGGTAGCTATTAGTAGGCATAATATAATGGTACCTATGCTGGCTAAGATTTATATTCTACTTTCGAAAGAATTTGTTCTACACTATGCACTAATAATAATATCAAATGTTATTTTAATGCGTATCAAGCATCTTTGACTAACATAAGAAGAAATCTCCTCCAAGTCTGCGTTTGCATTGTGTGTGTGGTGGGAGGTCTTATGGTAGTTACATTTTTAAAAAGCATTTCGAATTGTTTTTAAAATATTCCTCTATTTTGATTTTAAAGTTAAATAAACTGTTTTGAGTTCTCACACCAGTCACATGACTGACTTGGAGTTTATTGTTTTCCTTCCTAAACTCTGGGTGCCCACCAATTTCCACACGGGCAGTTAAGAGTTAAGGTTTATCAGGATATTCTGGATATTCTGGAGTTGCTGGAGGCAAGCTGGATGTCATGGCGTATTACTAGTTTATATAGTATTTCTTTTTCCGCTGTATTGTTTGTTGTTGTATGTTGTTGTACACTCTGATGTGATGATATGATGTAATGTAATAACTGATATAGTTCTTTGTTTAAAGATTATTCATTTATTATTATATGTTGTTCCGCTGCGAATTGTGAGATTCTGTTGTTGTTCTGTTGTTTGCTGTCCCGTCCTATTTTCTTCTGTTTTCTCCTTTTTCTCTATTCTCTTTTTCTTTCTATTTCTAAATTTTCTATCTTCTTTTCCCTCTATCTTCTACCTTTTTCTCTCTTCTTTCTTTTCTTAAATTCTTTTTAAAACCCTCAGTGTTCGGTTTTCCGTCGTTCGATTTCTCGGCAAATCGATAAAGTGAGTGTCGATGTCGGATTTTCGTAAGACGAAGAATCGTGTCCTGACAATGTGGTATCAGAGCTGATGGTTAAGCGACAACCATGGTTCTGTTGGGTATTACTCATTAGAGATAGAGTCAGTAGTACTCTAGAATGAGTTTGAGTGTAATAATAGCTATGAGAGCGTATTTGTTAGTGAATATAAAATTGTTTTATAGTGTGATGATTGGTTTATTGAGTGGTATATGAACCTTCGTCAGCACGGTCAGTCAAACTATGCCGAAGGGGTTTCTAAACACTTGAATAGAACAATTCGGCACAGTATTGTTTTAATTGGGTAAATGAAATAATTTTGCCTTGATTATATTTTATATATAAAGGAATAATTTTTCAGAATTATTAAAGTGTATATAAGTGATTGTTAGGTTGTTTGAATAATCTAAATTAAAGAATAATTGTATAAGCAAATGAATTATAAGAATTGAAATTTTAATTAAAGTGTTTACAATTGTGAAATAAACTTATATACATAAGGAGTGAAACTTTATGGATATATCTATGAATATGAGTTGTGAATAAAAATGAATTTAAAGTTAAATGGAATATAACTTAAGAGTTGTTGAATATGAGTTGTAAATAAAAGCGACAAAGGTGAACTTGAGTTATATAAATGAAATTCAACTTTAGAAATAGAATGGATTGAATGATAATCAATTAAATGTGAATAGAATTGATATGAAATAATGAATATAAATGTTGATTCATTAAAATCTAATTTTATTAGAAGTTGAATGGTTGAATAAAAATCAATTTAATTAAACCAATTGAAAAAGTGATGGTGTTAAATCAAATTGAACGAATATAAGCAAAGGAATTTGGTTATAATTAATATACTTTGGTTGTTATATGATTGTTGATTGATTGTATGTAATTCATTAAGTGTTAATGAAATTGAAAGCTAATGTAATTGAATTCAAATTAGAAGTAAATAAATTTGAATAGAATTGAAAGTGAATTGGATTTAATTAGTAATGTAAACTAATTGAATTGAGAATGAATGTTAGTAAATCCAATGTAAATGAATCAAATGTGATTTAAATTGAAAACCATTTCATTGAATATTAATGAGAATATGAATGAATATTATTGGTTATGGATGTTAGTTGGATGTAGTTGGTTGATGGTTGAATGTATATTGCTATTGTTGCATTTGCTATGTGACATATATAGTTGATATGTTGCTATATGTTGTATATTGAGATTATTTGCATATGTGCATGTTCTCATGTTGTTTGTTGAGTTTAGTAGGTGCGGATCGCGTTTGCTTCGCATTTGGAGTTCGCTTTCACGCTATATTAGCCGTATATGCTTGCTAATAAAATATAAGGTACATATCTCGGATTAAATATCGTACTTTTACACTTTTTTCCCTTCGGGATGCCTCATTACTTGATGAGATGTATATTTGTGATATATATACTGTCATTTTTTTTTCGGATCGAGCCGCGCAAAGGAGACTATGGCGAATTTTTCCGAAAATTTAAAGCGTTAGAAAAATTTGAGAAAATTGGAAAATTTTGAAAACTATTAACTTTGATTTAGAATTGAAAGTTAAACAATAGTAGTTGTTTTTGAAAAGATAACTAAGTATGATTTGAAAACTTAGTAAAGATTTGTAAGAAGTTTAATTATGAATTTTGGGAAAATTAATAGATTTGTAACCTTTCTTACTTGTAATTTCGAGGACGAAATTCTTTTAAGGGGGAAAGATTGTAACGACCCAGAATTTTTATTAATTAAAATTTGAATATTTAATTAATTTTAAATATTAATAAGTGAATTTATAAGTCAAATAAATTTTTATTTGAATTATTGGATTTAATTGAATAATTAAATCGATAATTTAATACGTTAAATTATGGAAATAATTAAAAATTGAGTTAAAAATGATTGAAAATAATTTGGAAAATTTTATTTAATCATACTGGAGTTATAGAAATATTTTAGAACTTTTAAAATCGAATTAAAAGTTAATTTGTGAAAATTGAATATTTTAATATTTAATAATCGACTGTAAAATAGCCAATTTTTGGACAGTCTCAGAATTGAACGAGACCAGTTTCATTGGATCCGTAATAGTTAGTTATTACCGGATTTCAAATTTCGTGTCAATCGGAGTTATCGTTTGATCGTGGCAGCTCGAAACGCATCGAATTATTTTTAATTTAAATTTGGCGAGTCAAAATAGCCATTTTTCAAAAAGTCTCGGAATTCGACGAAACTAGTTCCATCGGATCCGTAATGTGATATTATTGTAAGGTTTCAAATTTCAAGTCGTTTGGATTTACCGTTTGTCCGGTACAAATTAAAACGCCTAGAAATCAAGTTAAATCGGTTTAATTTAAATTGAACGTTTGCAGCCATAACTCGCACATACTTCCGAATTAGCTTCCGAAACCTATTCCATTGTGTCCGGAACGCGGGGTAAACCTTAGAAACGCTGGTTACGGCGTCTAAATCGGAGTTCGGAATTCCCGGGATGAATAGTGTTTACGCTTGCTTTTCCTATAAATACAACCTCACTCTAAAAAATAAAAATAAAAATATCCTAAACCCTAATCAAATTGCCTAGCCGCCAGTTACATAATGAAAGGCCAGAAATGCTCCATCTTCATCACCAAAAATCTTCCAATCCGTCGACAATTAGGCTAAAGTTTCAACTAGAGAATTGAAGAGGGCGATGAGAGCTAGAGATTCAACGGTTATGATCGGAAACGGAGTTGTGTGGAGAGAGCTACAGGCCCGCGTCCACTGGGGGCTGCGCACGCGTTTCCACGCCACCAAGATGGCCGAGCTCCTCCCTATTGGGGCCGAGTGTAGTGGAGAGGTGGGGCTTCGCAACGGCGCTTCCTGATCGCGTTTTCGTTGAGAGATGAGATCCAATAATTTAACCCTAGTTTCTAATTTGGGTTCGGCCTCATGTTCATTTGCCTGGAGCATGCGTACGAGAGTGGGGAAGAAGGAGTTAACGGTCCAGATGATGGGATGCTAGATCCAAGGGTGTGGATGAAGGTGTGTTGAGATAAGTTGAAAATTATGTTGTAAATTGTGTATAAAACTCGTGTAACTTGTAAAATTCATATCTTTTTCATACGAGGTCGAAAAAATGCAAACTCAGTTGCGTTGGAATCGTATGGACGAGCACTACGCGATGGAGTTGGTTTGGAGTCGTTTGGAGTTAGTGAGAATTTCGGGTAAAATTAAACGCGCGTTTAATTTTATTCGAAATAAAAGCTAAAACGGAAATTAAAACCAAGGTGAGAATTTCTCACTCAATCGAATCAGTTTCGATTTTATTTTAAATAGTTAGATTTAAAATATTTGAATGCATGTTTGAATGATGACTGTAAATTATTGATTGTTAAAATAGACATTATACGCCGTTAGTAAGCGGATGTTATTTATTAAAAACATATACCGCGAATATTTCATAAACAGTGAAATTGGTATTATATATAATATCAATATATATATATTGGCATATGTATATATTGCAGTTGTTGATTTCCCGCATTTTTTGTTTAGCGGATGAGACCCTATTACGCCGTTATTAAGCGGATAATATTTAATAAGAACATATACCGCGATAATTTCGTACTGGAGCGAAATTGGTATTGTGCTAATGTTTTTGGATGCAGGAAACAGGTTGGAGGGATCCAACTGGATTCCTCAACAGTATTTATTTGATTTTAGATATTTTGATATTTGATTGATTATCATATCGATATATGATATCGTTGTTGTCGTGATTGACTATTTGGTGTGTAACATCATTGGACCCAGATTTTGGGATTTTAAAATGATTTTAAAGTGATTTTTGAAAATATACTTTATTTTTGGAATTGATCCATTTTAAATAAATAAACGTTATAATTTTTAAAGTTATAAAATTATGGTTTTTGTGAAATATAGTTAAAAGCTGATTTTTGAGAAATATGAATTAATGACCTTATAAAATAGTTAAATTGGATTTTTGAATTAAAACGAATAAAAGGATGAAATTATAAAAGAATTTAAAGACGTTTTAAAAGAATAATATAAATGGATTTATATTAAGAGATTTGTAAATGGATATTTATAAATTGAAATATAGACATTATAAAACGAGTTTTTATAAGTGTTTGAATGTAGTGAAAATGAATTTCATAAATGAATGAAATTTATAGAATTATAAACTGTGAAGTTATAAATGAAATTTATAAATAGTAAGATTTATAAATTTGTGAAGTTAATTAAAGAATAGATTTGGTTAAATAAATGAATCTTATAAGTTATAAGATTTATAATTATGAAGTTTAAAGAACGATTTTATAAAATAATCGTTTTATAAGTATTTAACTTATAATATAAACATTTAGTTTATAATTGAGTTATAAACTGAAATATGTTAATAAAGGAATTTATAAAAAAGAAGTTTTTATAAATAAATAGTAATGGAATTTATAAACGTTGTTTTATAAATTCGCAAACGACTTATTTTGATAAGTTAATTGTTATAACCTATTAATGGAGTTATATTCACATTTTTGAATAGTGAATAATCCTTTAAAATAAATTGAATAAAAGGATGAAATTTGTTAACGAAGTATGTTCACGATTTTGAATAGTGAATAACACGTTAAAGGAAAAGTTTTAGATTTGATGTTTTAAATAGAATTAAAACAATCTAATAATGTTTTAAAATGTGTTGAGATTCGAAACCATAGATTTCAACATTTATTGTTGAAATAGACGTTTTCGAGAAATAAAAGGAAATGTGGACTATAACACTGTTGTTATAGTAAATGATTTCCGAAAGGAAATGTTTAGAATAATATTGGGATTTATATATCTATTTTAATTTCGAATCCCTATACTAGTGATTTTGGGTTGTTGTAACAATGTTTTACGCAACATTCGTTTTGGCCCAAATAAATATGTTTAAGAGAATGATTTCCTTAAAGAATGAAATATATACTTAATTTCGATTGAAGTATATTGAATATTTTCTAAGTGTTGAAAATAAATAAAATTTGTGAATTACTTATAAATAAGTAAGTATGGAAATGTTTTCTAATATAAAGTGAATATCTTAAGAATTTATCTTTTTGAAGATAAATTGAAATGAATGATCGAAATCGAATATTCATAGATATTTTGGATTATAAATTCACTAAGGAATTTATAAATGAAAGGGGAAACTTGTTTAAAAATAAATATTGATTTATTTTTGAAGTGTGAAAATTATATATCTTGTAAAGATATTTTGGAAATTAAATAATTTGGAAAATTATTTGGAATCTGGTGATGTGTGCATATCCAGTGATAGTTCAATAACCGACTATCAATATTTCCTTTGAATGGGAAATTGATGTGATTTGTTTGAATTTGAATGCCACACTTATTTTTGAATAAGCGCTCACTATTCGGGTTAACCGGGAAAGGACCATGGGGTCGTATAACCCATTCCGAATATGTGATACGTCGTTGTGAATTGCATTGAAGATCGGTGTTGAAGACCGAGTATTTGCGAAAGCGATAGGATGACCTATCGATTGTCTCTGCACTGGGTAGCTCCTGGTATAGAGATCTCCTAAGTGATGGGAAATTCGATCGGGATTGTGAATACCCGTATTGCAAGGGCTTCGTAAGAAGTGCCTTCGGTTTTGTTCGAGCCCGGAACAGATTTGTATGGATTGTATGTCTGACATTACAAATTGAGATGTAAAGCCGATTTCTTTCAAATATATTTCTGTTGGTGGCGGAGAATTTATTCTTTGCTTAACACCCTTCTTTGAGACGTACGAGCTCAAAGGTTATATAGTTGAAGTTATCAGCGATATATTCCCAATTTGGTAATGTGACATGCTGAGTGATGCTGAAATGATCATTGTGTTGATTATTTGTGATAGGATCGTTTATTTGATCGTCTATCCTTGTGATCATTGTGTTGATCATTTGTTGACCCAAAGCATGGCTTTTGTATAAAGTATGTTTTTGTGGACGTGACTTCGTCGAGCCTCACACCCTGTGAATGGTCAAAACAGGAAAGATGCGGCAAGGTTATGAGGGGTAGCACCCTTTAGGATGTGTCCATTTCCTTCTGGAAAAGGGTGGTATCATGGTATGGAGCCCAGATACTTACTCATGTTGAAAACACTTTGTTATGATTGTGTGAATTGATTGCGAGCGCTCGGTGAAAGGTCCCAAAGGACCGGGGGATGGCATATTCGGTCAGTTGTTACTCAGTTAGGAGTAACCCGGCCTTGTGTTGGTAGAGATCCGGTTTGGTTCTCGGGGATGTCCATCCAGAGGCATTCTCATGTGGCAATGGGAAGTTCCTTGGCCTGACCATTTGTTGGAAATCCAAAGAAACAATACGTGACTTGTACGGTTTTAGTTGTAGAACCTGCCATCTAATATGGTAGCTATTAGTAGGCATAATATAATGGTACCTATGCTGGCTAAGATTTATATTCTACTTTCGAAAGAATTTGTTCTACACTATGCACTAATAATAATATCAAATGTTATTTTAATGCGTATCAAGCATCTTTGACTAACATAAGAAGAAATCTCCTCCAAGTCTGCGTTTGCATTGTGTGTGTGGTGGGAGGTCTTATGGTAGTTACATTTTTAAAAAGCATTTCGAATTGTTTTTAAAATATTCCTCTATTTTGATTTTAAAGTTAAATAAACTGTTTTGAGTTCTCACACCAGTCACATGACTGACTTGGAGTTTATTGTTTTCCTTCCTAAACTCTGGGTGCCCACCAATTTCCACACGGGCAGTTAAGAGTTAAGGTTTATCAGGATATTCTGGATATTCTGGAGTTGCTGGAGGCAAGCTGGATGTCATGGCGTATTACTAGTTTATATAGTATTTCTTTTTCCGCTGTATTGTTTGTTGTTGTATGTTGTTGTACACTCTGATGTGATGATATGATGTAATGTAATAACTGATATAGTTCTTTGTTTAAAGATTATTCATTTATTATTATATGTTGTTCCGCTGCGAATTGTGAGATTCTGTTGTTGTTCTGTTGTTTGCTGTCCCGTCCTATTTTCTTCTGTTTTCTCCTTTTTCTCTATTCTCTTTTTCTTTCTATTTCTAAATTTTCTATCTTCTTTTCCCTCTATCTTCTACCTTTTTCTCTCTTCTTTCTTTTCTTAAATTCTTTTTAAAACCCTCAGTGTTCGGTTTTCCATCGTTCGATTTCTCGGCAAATCGATAAAGTGAGTGTCGATGTCGGATTTTCGGAAGACGAAGAATCGTGTCCTGACAATGTGGTATCAGAGCTGATGGTTAAGCGACAACCATGGTTCTGTTGGGTATTACTCATTAGAGATAGAGTCAGTAGTACTCTAGAATGAGTTTGAGTGTAATAATAGCTATGAGAGCGTATTTGTTAGTGAATATAAAATTGTTTTATAGTGTGATGATTGGTTTATTGAGTGGTATATGAACCTTCGTCAGCACGGTCAGTCAAACTATGCCGAAGGGGTTTCTAAACACTTGAATAGAACAATTCGGCACAGTATTGTTTTAATTGGGTAAATGAAATAATTTTGCCTTGATTATATTTTATATATAAAGGAATAATTTTTCAGAATTATTAAAGTGTATATAAGTGATTGTTAGGTTGTTTGAATAATCTAAATTAAAGAATAATTGTATAAGCAAATGAATTATAAGAATTGAAATTTTAATTAAAGTGTTTACAATTGTGAAATAAACTTATATACATAAGGAGTGAAACTTTATGGATATATCTATGAATATGAGTTGTGAATAAAAATGAATTTAAAGTTAAATGGAATATAACTTAAGAGTTGTTGAATATGAGTTGTAAATAAAAGCGACAAAGGTGAACTTGAGTTATATAAATGAAATTCAACTTTAGAAATAGAATGGATTGAATGATAATCAATTAAATGTGAATAGAATTGATATGAAATAATGAATATAAATGTTGATTCATTAAAATCTAATTTTATTAGAAGTTGAATGGTTGAATAAAAATCAATTTAATTAAACCAATTGGAAAAGTGATGGTGTTAAATCAAATTGAATGAATATAAGCAAAGGAATTTGGTTATAATTAATATACTTTGGTTGTTATATGATTGTTGATTGATTGTATGTAATTCATTAAGTGTTAATGAAATTGAAAGCTAATGTAATTGAATTCAAATTAGAAGTAAATAAATTTGAATAGAATTGAAAGTGAATTGGATTTAATTAGTAATGTAAACTAATTGAATTGAGAATGAATGTTAGTAAATCCAATGTAAATGAATCAAATGTGATTTAAATTGAAAACCATTTCATTGAATATTAATGAGAATATGAATGAATATTATTGGTTATGGATGTTAGTTGGATGTAGTTGGTTGATGGTTGAATGTATATTGCTATTGTTGCATTTGCTATGTGACATATATAGTTGATATGTTGCTATATGTTGTATATTGAGATTATTTGCATATGTGCATGTTCTCATGTTGTTTGTTGAGTTTAGTAGGTGCGGATCGCGTTTGCTTCGCATTTGGAGTTCGCTTTCACGCTATATTAGCCGTATATGCTTGCTAATAAAATATAAGGTATATATCTCGGATTAAATATCGTACTTTTACACTTTTTTCCCTTCGGGATGCCTCATTACTTGATGAGATGTATATTTGTGATATATATACTGTCATTTTTTTTTCGGATCGAGCCGCGCAAAGGAGACTATGGCGAATTTTTCCGAAAATTTAAAGCGTTAGAAAAATTTGAGAAAATTGGAAAATTTTGAAAACTATTAACTTTGATTTAGAATTGAAAGTTAAACAATAGTAGTTGTTTTTGAAAAGATAACTAAGTATGATTTGAAAACTTAGTAAAGATTTGTAAGAAGTTTAATTATGAATTTTGGGAAAATTAATAGATTTGTAACCTTTCTTACTTGTAATTTCGAGGACGAAATTCTTTTAAGGGGGAAAGATTGTAACGACCCAGAATTTTTATTAATTAAAATTTGAATATTTAATTAATTTTAAATATTAATAAGTGAATTTATAAGTCAAATAAATTTTTATTTGAATTATTGGATTTAATTGAATAATTAAATCGATAATTTAATACGTTAAATTATGGAAATAATTAAAAATTGAGTTAAAAATGATTTAAAATAATTTGGAAAATTTTATTTAATCATACTGGAGTTATAGAAATATTTTAGAACTTTTAAAATCGAATTAAAAGTTAATTTGTGAAAATTGAATATTTTAATATTTAATAATCGACTGTAAAATAGCCAATTTTTGGACAGTCTCAGAATTGAACGAGACCAGTTTCATTGGATCCGTAATAGTTAGTTATTACCGGATTTCAAATTTCGTGTCAATCGGAGTTATCGTTTGATCGTGGCAGCTCGAAACGCATCGAATTATTTTTAATTTAAATTTGGCGAGTCAAAATAGCCATTTTTCAAAAAGTCTCGGAATTCGACGAAACCAGTTTCATCGGATCCGTAATGTGATATTATTGTAAGGTTTCAAATTTCAAGTCGTTTGGATTTACCGTTTGTCCGGTACAAATTAAAACGCCTAGAAATCAAGTTAAATCGGTTTAATTTAAATTGAACGTTTGCAGCCATAACTCGCACATACTTCCGAATTAGCTTCCGAAACCTGTTCCATTGTGTCCGGAACGCGGGGTAAACCTTAGAAACGCTGGTTACGGCGTCTAAATCGGAGTTCGGAATTCCCGGGATGAATAGTGTTTACGCTTGCTTTTCCTATAAATACAACCTCACTCTAAAAAATAAAAATAAAAATATCCTAAACCCTAATCAAATTGCCTAGCCGCCAGTTACATAATGAAAGGCCAGAAATGCTCCATCTTCATCACCAAAAATCTTCCAATCCGTCGACAATTAGGCTAAAGTTTCAACTAGAGAATTGAAGAGGGCGATGAGAGCTAGAGATTCAACGGTTATGATCGGAAACGGAGTTGTGTGGAGAGAGCTACAGGCCCGCGTCCACTGGGGCTGCGCACGCGTTTCCACGCCACCAAGATGGCCGAGCTCCTCCCTATTGGGGCCGAGTGTAGTGGAGAGGTGGGGCTTCGCAACGGCGCTTCCTGATCGCGTTTTCGTTGAGAGATGAGATCCAATAATTTAACCCTAGTTTCTAATTTGGGTTCGGCCTCATGTTCATTTGCCTGGAGCATGCGTACGAGAGTGGGGAAGAAGGAGTTAACGGTCCAGATGATGGGATGCTAGATCCAAGGGTGTGGATGAGGGTGTGTTGAGATAAGTTGAAAATTATGTTGTAAATTGTGTATAAAACTCGTGTAACTTGTAAAATTCATATCTTTTTCATACGAGGTCGAAAAAATGCAAACTCAGTTGCGTTGGAATCGTATGGACGAGCACTACGCGATGGAGTTGGTTTGGAGTCGTTTGGAGTTAGTGAGAATTTCGGGTAAAATTAAACGCGCGTTTAATTTTATTCGAAATAAAAGCTAAAATGGAAATTAAAACCTAGGTGAGAATTTCTCACTCAATCGAATCAGTTTCGATTTTATTTTAAATAGTTAGATTTAAAATATTTGAATGCATGTTTGAATGATGACTGTAAATTATTGATTGTTAAAATAGACATTATACGCCGTTAGTAAGCGGATGTTATTTATTAAAAACATATACCGCGAATATTTCATAAACAGTGAAATTGGTATTATATATAATATCAATATATATATATTGGCATATGTATATATTGCAGTTGTTGATTTCCCGCATTTTTTGTTTAGCGGATGAGACCCTATTACGCCGTTATTAAGCGGATAATATTTAATAAGAACATATACCGCGATAATTTCGTACTGGAGCGAAATTGGTATTGTGCTAATGTTTTTGGATGCAGGAAACAGGTTGGAGGGATCCAACTGGATTCCTCAACAGTATTTATTTGATTTCAGATATTTTGATATTTGATTGATTATCATATCGATATATGATATCGTTGTTGTCATGATTGACTATTTGGTGTGTAACATCATTGGACCCAGATTTTGGGATTTTAAAATGATTTTAAAGTGATTTTTGAAAATATACTTTATTTTTGGAATTGATCCATTTTAAATAAATAAACGTTATAATTTTTAAAGTTATAAAATTATGGTTTTTGTGAAATATAGTTAAAAGCTGATTTTTGAGAAATATGAATTAATGACCTTATAAAATAGTTAAATTGGATTTTTGAATTAAAACGAATAAAAGGATGAAATTATAAAAGAATTTAAAGACGTTTTAAAAGAATAATATAAATGGATTTATATTAAGAGATTTGTAAATGGATATTTATAAATTGAAATATAGACATTATAAAACGAGTTTTTATAAGTGTTTGAATGTAGTGAAAATGAATTTCATAAATGAATGAAATTTATAGAATTATAAACTGTGAAGTTATAAATGAAATTTATAAATAGTAAGATTTATAAATTTGTGAAGTTAATTGAAGAATAGATTTGGTTAAATAAATGAATCTTATAAGTTATAAGATTTATAATTATGAAGTTTAAAGAACGATTTTATAAAATAATCGTTTTATAAGTATTTAACTTATAATATAAACATTTAGTTTATAATTGAGTTATAAACTGAAATATGTTAATAAAGGAATTTATAAAAAAGAAGTTTTTATAAATAAATAGTAATGGAATTTATAAACGTTGTTTTATAAATTCGCAAACGACTTATTTTGATAAGTTAATTGTTATAACCTATTAATGGAGTTATATTCACATTTTTGAATAGTGAATAATCCTTTAAAATAAATTGAATAAAAGGATGAAATTTGTTAACGAAGTATGTTCACGATTTTGAATAGTGAATAACACGTTAAAGGAAAAGTTTTAGATTTGATGTTTTAAATAGAATTAAAACAATCTAATAATGTTTTAAAATGTGTTGAGATTCGAAACCATAGATTTCAACATTTATTGTTGAAATAGACGTTTTCGAGAAATAAAAGGAAATGTGGACTATAACACTGTTGTTATAGTAAATGATTTCCGAAAGGAAATGTTTAGAATAATATTGGGATTTATATATCTATTTTAATTTCGAATCCCTATACTAGTGATTTTGGGTTGTTGTAACAATGTTTTACGCAACATTCGTTTTGGCCCAAATAAATATGTTTAAGAGAATGATTTCCTTAAAGAATGAAATATATACTTAATTTCGATTGAAGTATATTGAATATTTTCTAAGTGTTGAAAATAAATAAAATTTGTGAATTACTTATAAATAAGTAAGTATGGAAATGTTTTCCAATATAAAGTGAATATCTTAAGAATTTATCTTTTTGAAGATAAATTGAAATGAATGATCAAAATCGAATATTCATAGATATTTTGGATTATAAATTCACTAAGGAATTTATAAATGAAAGGGGAAACTTGTTTAAAAATAAATATTGATTTATTTTTGAAGTGTGAAAATTATATATCTTGTAAAGATATTTTGGAAATTAAATAATTTGGAAAATTATTTGGAATCTGGTGATGTGTGCATATCCAGTGATAGTTCAATAACCGACTATCAATATTTCCTTTGAATGGGAAATTGATGTGATTTGTTTGAATTTGAATGCCACACTTATTTTTGAATGAGCGCTCACTATTCGGGTTAACCGGGAAAGGACCATGGGGTCGTATAACCCATTCCGAATATGTGATACGTCGTTGTGAATTGCATTGAAGATCGGTGTTGAAGACCGAGTATTTGCGAAAGCGATAGGATGACCTATCGATTGTCTCTGCACTGGGTAGCTCCTGGTATAGAGATCTCCTAAGTGATGGGAAATTCGATCGGGATTGTGAATACCCGTATTGCAAGGGCTTCGTAGAAGTGCCTTCGGTTTTGTTCGAGCCCGGAACAGATTTGTATGGATTGTATGTCTGACATTACAAATTGAGATGTAAAGCCGATTTCTTTCAAATATATTTCTGTTGGTGGCGGAGAATTTATTCTTTGCTTAACACCCTTCTTTGAGACGTACGAGCTCAAAGGTTATATAGTTGAAGTTATCAGCGATATATTCCCAATTTGGTAATGTGACATGCTGAGTGATGCTGAAATGATCATTGTGTTGATTATTTGTGATAGGATCGTTTATTTGATCGTCTATCCTTGTGATCATTGTGTTGATCATTTGTTGACCCAAAGCATGGCTTTTGTATAAAGTATGTTTTTGTGGACGTGACTTCGTCGAGCCTCACACCCTGTGAATGGTCAAAACAGGAAAGATGCGGCAAGGTTATGAGGGGTAGCACCCTTTAGGATGTGTCCATTTCCTTCTGGAAAAGGGTGGTATCATGGTATGGAGCCCAGATACTTACTCATGTTGAAAACACTTTGTTATGATTGTGTGAATTGATTGCGAGCGCTCGGTGAAAGGTCCCAAAGGACCGGGGGATGGCATATTCGGTCAGTTGTTACTCAGTTAGGAGTAACCCGGCCTTGTGTTGGTAGAGATCCGGTTTGGTTCTCGGGGATGTCCATCCAGAGGCATTCTCATGTGGCAATGGGAAGTTCCTTGGCCTGACCATTTGTTGGAAATCCAAAGAAACAATACGTGACTTGTACGGTTTTAGTTGTAGAACCTGCCATCTAATATGGTAGCTATTAGTAGGCATAATATAATGGTACCTATGCTGGCTAAGATTTATATTCTACTTTCGAAAGAATTTGTTCTACACTATGCACTAATAATAATATCAAATGTTATTTTAATGCGTATCAAGCATCTTTGACTAACATAAGAAGAAATCTCCTCCAAGTCTGCGTTTGCATTGTGTGTGTGGTGGGAGGTCTTATGGTAGTTACATTTTTAAAAAGCATTTCGAATTGTTTTTAAAATATTCCTCTATTTTGATTTTAAAGTTAAATAAACTGTTTTGAGTTCTCACACCAGTCACATGACTGACTTGGAGTTTATTGTTTTCCTTCCTAAACTCTGGGTGCCCACCAATTTCCACACGGGCAGTTAAGAGTTAAGGTTTATCAGGATATTCTGGATATTCTGGAGTTGCTGGAGGCAAGCTGGATGTCATGGCGTATTACTAGTTTATATAGTATTTCTTTTTCCGCTGTATTGTTTGTTGTTGTATGTTGTTGTACACTCTGATGTGATGATATGATGTAATGTAATAACTGATATAGTTCTTTGTTTAAAGATTATTCATTTATTATTATATGTTGTTCCGCTGCGAATTGTGAGATTCTGTTGTTGTTCTGTTGTTTGCTGTCCCGTCCTATTTTCTTCTGTTTTCTCCTTTTTCTCTATTCTCTTTTTCTTTCTATTTCTAAATTTTCTATCTTCTTTTCCCTCTATCTTCTACCTTTTTCTCTCTTCTTTCTTTTCTTAAATTCTTTTTAAAACCCTCAGTGTTCGGTTTTCCGTCGTTCGATTTCTCGGCAAATCGATAAAGTGAGTGTCGATGTCGGATTTTCGGAAGACGAAGAATCGTGTCCTGACACTTATATTTAACTTATTCGTGTCAATTCGAAAGTAAATTCTTCATTTGTAAATATTTTCAAAAACTTGCATTCATATCATTGTAAATAAGTCCTGCATTTAGGAATTTTTCATATTGCATTTATATCTTGTGGGTAGTATCTGCTAAAAACCCTCGCGAGACAACACTCGTCATATTAAGGACAACTAGAGGTTTAACGGCTTGTTGCATACGCTCAATGCAATTGTTTCCTACGAAAATGGATTTATCTTAGTTTTAGTTTATCGGGAATGAATAAAAAGATATGTCTGAGGGTATTTGATGTGCACGTAAATATGCATATATTTACATGCATATTTAATCTATTTTTATTTAAATAAATGTCATAATTGGGTATTTTTACATGTTTAAAACCAAATTTCAAATATGCTTTAAAGTCATCATTCATGCATCAACTTAGGGTAAAATGGTAATTTTGTGTACGTATTAATTTGAAAATATTCATTTGTACATTTTATTTTTATTTGTAGAAATTTGGATGGAAATATGAAAAATTTCTCATGGAAATATCCATGCACAAGGATGGAAATAAAGGAATGAAGAAATAATTCAATTCATGAAATCATGGAGTACCCACTTACCATGATCTACAATTAGGAGCTATTGCATATGTTAATGGAGATAAAAGTCACATGCACATGTAATGGTGGATTATGCTCATGCTAATGACAACTTGGAGGCTACATTTCCTAGAGGGGTATTTTGAATAGTTTCTTAAAACATGATTAGGGTTTCAAAACATGTATAAATACCCCTTATGTTTCATGTAAAAGATCTTAGCCTCTTCTTTAGTTAGTTTACTTGTAGGCACAAATTGTATCTGTGAGCTCTCTTTCTCTCTTTCATGGCTACTTAGCTTTTTTCTTCTTATTTTCTTAATGCAATTTAATTCATGCTATTTTAATTCTTGTTCTTTCCTCTTACGTTAGTAGCTTAGTTTTATTTCTTATGCAAGTAGTTTAGCTCTCTTTTAATTTTAATTAGCTTGCATTTTCCCTTGTTTTTGTTTCATTTTGAACTCTACATTCGCTGAAATGATAACAAATACGAGAGGCTAAACTCCTTCAATTTATGATTAATGAAGCTCTCTTAATCATGTGGATTCAATATTTTGCTAATTTTTGATCTCTTTTTATGCTTAATGAGAATATTTGATGTGGCTAAATTTTGTTGTTTAAACTTTGAATTTGATAGCTTATGTTGTTGACATCAAGTAGGCTATGCTTAAACAAACATAAATACAAATTACCTCTTCATCTACGTATGATGTTGGTAATAAAGTGGATTTGAGAATCAAAATTTGATGGTCTATATTACTAACCAATAGTAAATTGATCATGCTTAGAATATATTTTATTTCCAACTTCGTTGTCATTTTCATGAAAGTTAACAAGTGGTTTAGTGGGTGCGTTATAGTTTGATGGTTTATGTTGGGCTAATTAATAGCACAAATATTCCATACTTATGATAAACACGTCAGCGAAATTCACTAATGACTAAAAAAAAGAGATCATAATTTCCATTATGTTGATTTATGTGATCATGAGAAGTAATTACCTATAAATTGCCTTCCACTCTCATAATTTTATCCACTTTTAGTTTTTTTTTTAGTTTTTAGAAATTTATAGTTAACACATCTTCCGTTCTTGATTTAAGTTGATTGAGTAGAAATTTTAAATTCACTTTCAATTCCTTACGGATCTACCCGTAGTCACCACATACTAAAATTGTACACTGCGCGCTTACGGTTATTTTTAATTAAAATTTTATTGGCTATTTTCTAGTTCGATGGAAAATTAGTCGTTAAACAAGTATCTTATCGTAATTTCGAGGACGGAATTCTTTAAAAATGGGAGTCTGTAAAGACCCTAATTTTGAGTAACATTATTCAGGATATATAATTAGTCCAATTAAATAAAATAATATAATAATTAGGGTATTGAGATTTGAGATTAACAGAAGGGTAGTTGTGCCATATAACAAATGAACTAAATTAAATTAAAGCATAATAGAAAAGGGAAATAGGTGAGGGTAAAATAGGAATAAGTATATTCTTATACCCTAAACCCTTAAGCCACATTCATTTCCTACGTACACTATCAAAATATTAAGCTAGAGAGGCCAGCCACCGTTAAGGTAGAGCAAGAAGAAGATAAACAAGAATCTAAAGGAAGGAAGCTTAATCAACTTAATCCAAGATCAAATCTCAACTCCTTAACAACAAAACTAAGGTGAATATTAACCACATTGTGATATCCCGGAAATTTCAAGCAAAATTAAATGTGATAATCCTTTTTGTAAATTATTTTAAATTGATAAAAATTATTATTTTCAAACAATAATGATAATGGATTCTTTTTAAACATAGATAAATAAATAGAATTATCAATTACACATTGCATTTAGGCTTATTTAAAATATATATGTATTGTTGAATTGATTTGTAATTGGACTTTTAAATTTGAATTTGAATTTGGATTTAAAATTGAAATTCAAAAGAGAAATATTTTAAAATATTTTGAATTTTAAAATATATGAATAGGATTTTATATGTATATAACTTGTTTCATTTATAATTTCTCTAAAGTTATTTATATATATATATACACACATTTAGTATTTATAAAATAGTAAATTAAGTATAACGCTTATTATTAATATTTAAAATAAATGAAAATCTATTAAATAACAAGTGTAAACTTATTAAAGTTTGATAATAACATATGTAAACTAATTAACAAATGGAATGACAAATGTAAAGTTTTTAACAAGTGTCATATGTTATTTTTGATTTTTCTTTCATTTTTAAAATAAATCATTTTAACTTATAAAAAAATGTTTTCTCACCTTCATTCTTTTCTATTTTTTCTATTCTAAAGCTTAGAAACTCAAGCTTGTAAATCATTCTCAAAAAAAACAAATCCTCAAACATTCTGAAAATCAATCATCTTTTAAAAATCAGTAATCAAATTCTAAGTCTGTAGTCCATTTTCTAAAACCAAAATCAAAAGCAAAACCCTGTAACCATTGCAACTCTGTTTCAAATCTTCTCAAAACAACAAGCCTGCAACTAGATCTATTTTCAAATGCAACCTGAAATGAATCAAAGTTTACAAGTTTTCCAGTTTCAAAGACGCCATGATTTTTCAAAGCACTCCAGTTTTAAAGAAAAATCAAGTTTTAGTTTAAATAAAAAGTTCCAAGCTCTGTTTTCTTTCAACGGGTGAGTAAGCAAGCCTTAATCTATTTTCAATTTGGTTGCATGCAGTGAATCTTGAAGTGATTACATGATTTTTTTTATATGATCATAGGTGCATATGTAAATTGAATGGTGTGTATGTCGGTTTGCAAGATAGTGATATGTTCATGTTATACAATGTTTAAAATCTGAAAGATTATTATTATTACTTCTCTGATCTTCTTTAAGACATAATGTATAAACAAATTATGTTTGTTTATAACATAATACGAATTTAAAAAATAATAGGAAGCTAAATTTGTGGCTAGATTTAATAAAAAGGAAGAAGAATAATAGTATATTAATTATATCAGAAATGCAACTTGAATGATTTCTGGATTCAAGTATATAATCATTTTTGTTTTCGAAATCTAAGATTTTTAAAGATTAAATCATGATTTTTATAAAGTTAAATCAGGGGAAATCTGGAGATGAACGTGATATGGGTTTCAAGCGAATTTCGGTGAATGGATTGAGCTAGGCGATTGAGTTTCATGCTAGATGTAGCTCGTGGATAGGTGATGGAGGTAAAAATATAGGGTGAATTTTCTGATCACCGTGGTTGGCGGGCGACGCTGATTTAGGGTTTAGTGGTGATTTTTGTCCGTCATTATTGACGAGGTGTTTCTGACATTGGAGATGGATCGGGTTAGATCGCGATGGGGGGAAATCGAGACAGAAGTAGTGGCATTGCTTCTGGTTGATGGGTGAGGAATCTCGTGGTCGAGATCACCGGAGAGGAGAGATTTTTCGATCGAAGGGTGCAGTTTCTGTTCGAATGATTAGGCTCGATTTCAATTTCGAGATTTATGATCGAGTTGGATGGTCAGAATTGAGAGTGGAGTGGGTCAGTGACTTGTCGACAATAGGAGGTGAAGTCAGATCGTCAGCGACCATCTGTGTACGTGCACTGGTGCACAATATGTCAGATGAAGATGAAGATTGGGAAGAAGCGGTTGCCTCGGGATCGAACTCGAAGTGTACTGGGGTTTTGCTTGAGTAATAGGGTAGGGGTTTGCTGGGTTTTGAACTCGAGAATTTGGGTTCTTTTGCTCGTGTCTTCTGTGATGATGGCCAGTTTTGTCTGAATGAATACAAGTTTTTAAAAAAAAAATTAGACAATTTCTCAACACATTTCTTTTGAAATATTAAATGTTGATTGAGTTTAAGTTAAAAAAGGTATTAAGATAAATTTTGTTAAATTTATTAAGTTAAAGGTGTTTTTATAATACGTACAACCTTTGTTTGGAAATTTATTTTAAATAAAAACTTGATATTGTAATTAAGAAATGATTAGAAGATGAAGTGATTTTAAATCCTTAATTTAACTTTTAAGGTTTAAGTAAATAGAATGGTGATAGATTATTTTCTAAAGTTTATTTAATTAGGATTTAAAAGATAAATAAAGAAATTAATAAAGATAAAATGGTTTATCTTTTAAATAAATTAAGATCTTAAGTAATTAGTGATTTATTATTTAGGTAAGTAAATAAAGAATAGTAAATTACTAAATGAGATTAATTGAGATTAATTAATGATGTGATTAATTTAAAGATTTATTTGTTAAATGTAATTAATTAAAAGAATTAATTATTGGAAGTGATTAGGGGATCATTAATAAGGAGATTAATTAAAAGTTAATTAATGTGAATAGTTAAGGCTAATTTATCTTTGTGGTAATTAAAGGTTAAATAAATTAATGATCAAGGTTAATTAATTGAGGATAATTAATTAATGAAATAGTTACTTGATGGAAGTAATTAAAGGTAAATTACTAAAGGGAAGTAATTAAAGATTAATTACTTAGTGTAATTAATTAAAGGGTTGATTCATTAAAGAAATTAATTAAGGGTTAGTCAATTAATGAGTATGATTAATTGAGAAATAATTAATCAATGTAAGTGGTTATAAAGTAAGTAATTGAATAATTACTTAAGGATCATTGTGATTAATGTGATGAGTAAAGGTTAATTAATTTGTGTAATTAATTGAGAGTTAATTTCTTATTGTAATTAAAGGATAATTAGTCAAGGGTGATAAATTAAGACGGATAATTAAAAGATGGTTAATTTATTGATTTGTAATTAATCAATGATTAAGTAAAGGTAATATAGATGACTAAAAGATTAGAAATTAATTTAATTAGAGATAAATTAAATTAATTTTGGAAATGATCCATCTTACTTATGAATGATTGAATAATGTTAAATTCCTTGAATTGGTTGATATCTCTGATATGAAATGTTTTGCGGTATGATATGTTTTGGGAAACAGTGATAATGTGGTTATCTATCGATAATGAATTGCTGTGTAAAAAGTGACATCCAATATTTAAATTGAAATTGTATTCACTTGAATAATGTGGGTTAACATGACATTGGATTCGAAGAGACTGGAGTCGGGTGTTAGTAAATACCCGAAACCCTTTCGATTCTTTATAGATTGATATGTGAAATCAATAAGCTGGAATGGAATGATTTAAGTGAATTGGACTATTTAATCCAAGTTTCGTTACTTAGAAATTGGTGAGTGAAGTAAGTGATGTCTATAACAATTTGTGAATTTGTAATTGATACAAGTTATCCGGGTTATATATAAGTTGTATGCGTTTGTAATTCATGTTAGATGGGTTTACAAACGCTGGTTTCTAGCTTGACCCGGGTGTTACTTTGATGTAATGCTCTGGTCAGACTGAGTACTATAGATTTTCAGGTAAGGACGTTCTGGAGCTCAGGAGGCGAGCTGGATGGCAGAAACGTATGGAGTGTATCCGCTAAGATATATTGTAGTTATCTAGGACATGTTGTATCTGTCCAGTGTTTGTGTATTTGTGTAATTCCGATGTATTATTGTGTAATCTGATAAGTACAATTTTTCTTTAAATAACTGTTATTATATTTTATCCGCTGCGAATGTGAGATGTTGGTGTTTCTGTTTCTTCTTTTTCTTCTATCTCTTTCTTCTTTCCCCAACTGTCTAGAATTTTCGGGGTCGAAAATTCCGGGTCGTTACACACATCTCATGTTTTTAATTCATTTTAGTTTTAGATTAAATCCGAGCTATTTTGCAAATGTATTTCCATATTTTGAATGTTAAAATGGAGATGTATACTTGTTGATGATTTGTGCTATTTCATATGGATTTTATGATAAGATTTAGTGTGAAAACCCTATTAAATGACATTTAATGCCTAGCGATTTTAGTATATGATCAGAAATGATATTTTAGAGATGGCTTTCAATTTTCATAATTTTCTGAATCAATGTGGATCTAATATTAATTTTTTAGTGAAGAAAATGGTTATTTGTGTTTAAAATTAGTTATGGCTAATATATGTTTGTTTTGGGTCAGAAATTAATATAGTTAGAAAACATATTAAAAATGATTATGGGAATTTTTAAAGATTTTTCCTACGTGTTTTAATGAGTATACAAAATTAGTTAAGGTATGAGACTTAAATGTTTTTTATATTTATAAAGGAGAGGGGGCATTTTCAAAATAATTTAATTTATTTATTTCTGAAATTTCGGCGGTACTTTTAGAAAAAAAATTAGCAACCAATTATATTTTGACAAACAAGGCAGGTTAGTTGAAAAGAATTACTTTAAAAAGTTAAAAATTAGATTTTACATTCTTTTTACATGTTTTTCCACTTTCGGCACCTAGCCTTCGACGCCTTATTTCCGTCTCTATCACCATTGAAACTAATATGCACGGTATCAAAGACTTGGTACATAGCATATTGGACTGAGATGAAAGGTATGTAGTCGAAACAATGGGTTCCGAAGGGTCGAAGCCTTGGATTGCTTTAAAAGAAAATACATCTGTTTTTCTTCGCAAAGGAATGCTTTCGATTTAGTTAGCTTTCGACTTGGTTAAATGGTTTTAAGGAATGGTTCCAAAAGAGGTTGCGCCTTTTGTTTTATAAAGAAGAAGCCCCTTGCAACCGCTTTCCACCTTTCGTAGCTAATGGTTTCGAAAGGATTATTTTGTGTTAAAACTCAGTCGTTTCTCCAATGCTTTCGAAGGGTTGGTTTCGACATCATCACTTCTTTACTTAGGAAATAGCTTTCGGAAGAGTGCTTTCGACTTAGTTTCTTTATGACTCCTTGTGCTACTAAAAGTTAAACCCAACTGGTTTCGAAAGGAAAGGTATTAAATGAATATTCCACTTGTTTTACTTGAACCAAAATGCTTTCGAAAGGTTTGATTTTAAGAAAAGGATTTAGTAATTTCGAAAGGTTCATGATAAAGGTTTTGTAGGGGTGGTTCCCGAATGGTTTCAAAAGGTTTTAACTAGAAGATTTCACTATTTTCGAAAGGCAAAGTTTATAGTGTTTTGATAAGAGGATGTCTAAGGTTTTGAAGCTTTCGAAAGAGAGGTTTTTATGTTTTCGAAAGGTTTCTTAAGAATGGTTTCGAAAGGTACGTTTTGGCCTATCGGCCTAAGGTTTTGCTTGGTTACGGAAAGGGTGATTTCAATGGTTTTAAACGGGGTACTTTCAAAGGTATAAATGTTTTCGTCAACAAAGTTTTACGTGAAGTATATATAACATGGCAAGGTTATTTGAGTAAAGCATAGAGTATATTTTCCTTGTTTAAAGTATGATTTAAAAGTTTAAATCAATTTGAGAGAAAATGTTTTCAAGGAAAATTTTATGGGCAGATGACCCTAAGTTAAATGACTTAGATATTAGAATACCAGATGAGACTGGTATGGGGTCATGCCCTATACATTAGCTATTAGCCCCTAACTAATTTAATCCAAAATTCCAGTGTGTAAGGCTTTGTGACGGGTAAGACTAAAATGATGTTACATACAGAAAGGAATATACAGAGTGAGGATTGGTTACTGGTGAGCCCGCAAAACCATTAGGATCAATTGACTATGGGAGAAGTAAGTTAGGGACAGAATGTTTAGAAGAAGAGTATCCAACATAAGTTAGATTATTTGTTTATTTTGTCTGGTTGGCCCGAGTTAGCCAAAGGTTAGTAGTTAGCCAAAAAAAACTATATTGTTCGGACGGATAGTCCATTTGTTGCCTGATTTATATGCATACATGATATTGCTTTATTGTTTTAACCAGTATTGGTTGTAGGATTAAGATTTGCAAAAGTGAGGGGAAATCCGTTCTGCTAAGTAGCGTGGCCTCACTTAATATCAAATAACCAAGACGTATAGTATTATTCACACCAGGCTTTATGTCCGACTCGAAGTTTATGTTTTCCCCCTTAAGGTCACGAGTTCTAAAAATTGAATTGAATAGGCTAAGGGTTGAGGATTTACAGGTTTTAGTACGTGGACGAATAAAGCTTCCGAAGACGAGCAGGAGGCTAAAGTTATCTATTTAGGAGTTGTTATGTTTTATTTTCGCTGTGTTATATTAAATCTGTCATGACTATTTAGTACTCTGGTCAACCAAGGGGGCATTATCGTATGTCGCTCTTGTATATAACAATTATATTTGATCTGAACCTGGGGAACGTTTGGGATTATATAACTTGGATATGAAATATTGTTTTGGAATGTAATCAGAAAAGTGTTTTAATCTGTAATAATTTTATTTCATATTCAAGTGCTTCTGATATTGTCATACCATTAACATTACCGTATTTGGTCATCAAAAGTTAATACTATAGATGGTGCAACATCTGTAGCGCTTAACTTCGAGCCCCTAAATAGGGGATGTTACCCTCCACAACTAAAACAATCGGTTCCTATTTGGCCTTTTTCGAGCATTCTTCCCCTGAAACTGCTTTCTCTTTCCACTCTATTTCTTCTTGCCTCCACCATCTTATTGCGATTTTGGCTCCTCCTTAGCGACAACAGCTGATTTGGATTTGGGGTATAAACTCTCCTGGTGAAAAGCTTTCTCGACAAGTCTCTTGTTAGTGCAAAATTTCATCTATACTAACACCTCGAGATCTGTTGTTATAACTCCGAAAGCTAATTGATTACTGAATTCGGCTATGAGAATAGTGAAGCACAATACGACCAAACTTGGGTTACGAGATATCAAATTATAGAGTCATGATAATAAATGTCGAGACGTTAAAGTATGAAAAGTAAATAACGTTGAGACTACTATAGTGGTTCGGGCCGAAAGTCCTTGCGTCCATCTATCTTTCCTTATTTTGTCACCCTTATATAGCCGAGAGGCTTGTACATCGAATCTAAGTGTTTCCGCCATTAATTTTTGAATAGAGCTCTAATACGGGAAAGTACTATATAATTTTATGTTAGTTCTTTTTCACGCCTCCACATCCCTTGTGCATTGGGATTGCCACCTATTTATAGCCAATATGTTGTGGAGCCATTGGTGGGGAGCCTTCTCCTTACATTGTAGAACTAGCTTGTTATAAGTGGTTTTGATTCACACACCTGTCATCATCTGGTTGGAAGTGCTTTAATGCAGATTGCTGACATGACGGTTTTAATGTAGCTTCTTTGATTCCTTTCATCTATCCGGACCGTTAATCTCGTCTGGGGCTGTTTGAGCCGTTGAATGCTAATACTTATTGAAATACTTTTGGCTTTATCAACTATTGCCCTCGACTAACCTTTTATCTTATTTAAACAATGGTCTTGATCTTGGCTGACATTTTAACTCACACTTTCGGATTACATGCTCGTGGCTGTTTAGGCCTGTCAATGAATACCCGAAATATCCGAAATCCGTCTGCATCCGTATCTGAAAAGCAGATAATTATCCGAAAGCCGCAAAGCGGATGCGGATATCCGATATCCGAAACATATTTCGGATACGGATACGGATATATGTGTATCCGATAAATATCCGTTCGGTTCGAAGTTATTTTCTTATTATTTTAATATGTTATTTTATATCTATAATAAATATCCATCCATCCAATTCCTTTCCATTTAAATTTCCAAACAAACAAGCCTGATTATATTTTGGCCCATAACTATACCACATACCCTACCCGTATTAAAACAAAACCCTAACAGCTAAAACCACAGCCGCATTTCATTTTGAAGTAATTTATTCCACTCGCAATTTCATTTCCACACAGTCAACAATCACCGCGCCGCTGCTCCTCATCGCCGCACCGTTGCTCCTCATCGCGCGCCACTGCTCTCGAACTCGACAGTGCTCCTCATCAGCCACTGCTCTTGAACTCGCGACCGGCGACTCCACTCGAAACCCTAGTTTCGACGCTGAAGCCTGAAGCAGCTAGAATCTCTAATTCCTACGCTCAGCTTAAAAATTGTCTCGGTAATTTTTGAATTTACTTAGATCATCATGATTTTTTCACGCATTTCTTTCCATTTCTGAATTTTTGCATGCTCAGCTCTAATTCTTCCATTGCAAACATTTCTGACGTATGTGGTATTGCTCCACTGCTCAGTGTTTGCTCTCCATCCAATCTATGCAATGGAAGAACTGTCCCTATAGAAAAATGCTATTCAAGAATGTTTGCATGATGCAGATAAAACTTACCTTCAATATACCTATGTGCATTTGTAGACAAATAGAACAGTTCCTTCGGTTTTCTCTATTGGTTAATTGGTTGCGATGAGTTATTAAAAATCTTAAAATTTTACGATCTAAATCCGTTTCAGATCAAATCTTCACCTTCACGACTGGATTTACAATTTGATTCAATATTAATTGAATTCGCGTTTAAGAAAAACCATTTACTCTATATTGATTTATATTCAGTATAACATATTTGGATCTACAATTACAACTCTAATACTTTCTGAACAAAATAAAAATTGAATGAGAGGAAATTGACATTTAGGTTTAAATGTAGATCTAGAAATTCAAATATCAAAATCAATCACAAAGTATTTACAGACAATAGTGAAAATTTATTTGATAAAATAAAATTTATTGTAGACAGTAATGAAACTTAGGCACAGTGAAATTTATTTATTTGTGATAAAATGACTTGTTTGATAAAATGACATATTTGTGATAAACTTAGACAGTAATGACATATATTTTATTTGGTATTGTAGAGTTTTGAAAATGACGAACGCCTCGTCAAGCTGTTGTAACAAGGATATTTGTGGTAATGACGTTGTAGTCGTGGAAGAAAATCAAAACGGTTCAAACATGGTTACAGACTCTAGTTTTCCAAACACACAAGTATCTGAAAACCTTTCTACGGATGTAGACAAATCCACACCTTCAAATGTAAGAATTTTGAAATCCAATGTATGGAAAGATTTTAATAGAGAAGTAGTGGAAGGTGCTATTAAAGCCACTTGTAAACATTGTTCTAGATTATTTAATGGAGCTACTTCAATAGGAACAAACCACTTGAAAAATCATCTAAAATCATGTCCAAAAAACCCCACTCGTCTAAGAATATCTGGACAACAACTATTGACTACCAGAAGTTCTCCCAACAAACCGATTAAATTATCGAGTTGGAAGTTTGATCAACATAGAAGCTGAATGTGTTTTGCACGTATGGTTTCTAAGCATGATTATCCATTTAACATGACCGAACATGCGTATTTTCAAGAGTATATTAGAAGTATTAATCCAACAGTTAAATTCTTTTCTATAAATACAGTTCGATATGATATTTTAAAAGTCTATAATGATATGAGAGGCGAATTACAAGAGATATTTGATTGCTTGTCAACCCGTGTTAGCCTCACTAAAGATTTGTGGACCTCTGAACACTAAAACATAGGTTGTTGTTGCATAACTTGTCATTTTATTAATGACGATTGGAAACTACAAAAAAAGTCATCGCTTATTATGATTTGCCCCCTCCACACACCGGGTCCGCACTTAGCGCTTCTCTTAAATCGAAAGCATTGTAATGGAATATTGATAAGAAGTTATTTGTCATTATGGTTGATAATGCGTCAAATAATGATGTAATGATAAGAGATTTAAAGAATGGTTAGTTGGTAAAAATGCGGTGCCTCTTGGTGGTGAATTATTTCATATGCTTTGTTGCACGCACATACTAAACTTGATTGTTCAAGATGGATTAAAAATGGTTCAAGGTCTTATTGAAAAAATAGAAAAAGCATCAATTATAAAAAATCATCACATATGAGAAAACAAAATTAGGAAAATGCATTGGCTCGAACTCGATTAATTGGGAGAGGAGTGTCTTATGATGTTTCAACACATTGGAATTCAACCTATCTAATGCTTGAAAGTGCTCTTGAAGTGCGTCCGGCATTTGAGCGATTGGTTGATTTAACCCACGATTACCAATGGTTGCCATCAAACTAAGAATGTGAAATAGGAAAAGAAATATGTGAATGTTTGAAAATAATTTATGAAGTTACACTTAAGTTTTCGGGTGTTAAATATCCTACGACTAATTTATATTTTAAAAGCATTTGCGATGTCTATGAAAGTATTTTAACTTCGGAGCTACATGAACATGAGTATATTCAATGTATGTCCCAAAAGATGAGAATTAAGTTTGACAAGTATTGGAGCAGTTGCAATCTAATGATGAGTATTGTTATGGCTTTAGACCCTATTATAGATTGGCTTATATTGAATTTTTTTTGATGTGGTTTATGGTGATCGTGCACAAGTTCATGTTGCAAAAATTCGTGAATCTTTGAAATCTCTATTTACTTTATATGAAATGGAATGGACTTCTTCTAAGGGGCAATCTAACAATTCTTCGTGTGATATGTTTATTAAGTTCCGTTTTCAAAGCGTGTGAGCTATCAACTTTTTTCTCAACATAATTTCTCCATTTTAAATCCATTTTTGTTCTCTTCTTAGAACCAAAATTAAGTATTTGGAAGATGAATTGTTACCGATGGGTGAAGATGAGGACAATTTTGATATTTTGACATGGTGGAAAACTAATGGGCCAACTTTTCCAATACTTGCAAGGATCACTCGTGGTAATTTAGTCGTTCCGATATCAACCGTAGCATCCGAAGCATCGTTTAGTAGTGGAGGAAGATTGATTTCTGAGAGTAGATCATCATTATCTTCGAATATTATAGAAGCTTTGAGTTGTATAAAGGATTGATTGCCATCCGATATTGGTAAAACTATTATATTTTTCTACATGTTTTCAACACAATAACCATCCCATATATGATTTAATTCTTTTATTTTAAACTTTTAATAGGTCACAATGTCGAGTTTGTTGATGATGCTATGGTTACGTTATAAACATGCTTCGCAAAAGGTAATGGTAAGTGTTCTTGATTTACAAACAACTTAATTGAAGCAAATATATTATATGGTTACATTATAAACATGCTTCGCAAAGTGAGGTGTATTGTTGTAATATTATATCCACAGATTTCCCGTAAGGTATAAGCCGCGGATGTAGTTCCCTCTTCATATTTGTGGTCCAAATGCTTTGGAATGAGGTGATTTTTCTATAGAGCTGATGATTTGTGGATCGAGACTGCAGAAATTTGTTGAATTTTGACAATTATAGATATCTAAAATGAGTTGGGTATAAATATATATGTGTTCCACCATATGTGTATATATTTTTAAACTTCGCACCCTTTATATAGGTTTTCAAGTTTTCTCAATCGATTAAAGTAGGTAATCGAATACTTTGAAAATGTTGTGTGCTTTCAAGTTTGCTCGATTAAAGTACTACTATTCCTGCATTGCATTAATCATACATCTTTTATTTAGCGCTGCATCTTTTTTGCGTGCTTCATATTAGGTGTTTATCAAATCATTTACAACTTCATGTACTTTGGCCATATCATTTCAGTCAATTCAAAATTGTTACATATCTTATTATCTAGGTCAATCTATTTGAAGCTCTCGACTAATTTTTATACGATGCGTCAAATTATCTGCTTTTTAATTTTTTATGCGATTTCATTTTTCCAGTATAATAATTCAATTTTGTTTTTGGATTCAACTAATGACAGTTGCATCAAAATTTTGTATTTATTTTCTTGATATTTAAGGCATTTTCTGGTTGATTACGTGTATTGTTTGAATTTTACTTTCATTTTCGTTGCTTTTTTGTTATGAGGTTTTAGTTCAATTTTTGATTTATTGAAGATTCAATACCTAATACGTTTTATTAACAGGATGGATTCAAGATCGGCATGGTTTGTTTCATATTATGATATTTCTTATTTACCTATTACAATAGCTTCTAAGATGTTGTTGATCATCTCCTGTTAATAATTAGTTTAATATGCTTTAGCTGTACAAGGTATTGGTTTCGAAAAAAGTAGTTTCGAAATCTTGTGCTTTGCGAAGCCTTGTGCTTGTTGTTTTGAAACAGCAAGCCTTGTGCTTGCTGTTTCGAAACAGCAAGCCTTGTGCTTGCTGTTTCGAAACAGCAAGCACAAGCTTGCTGTTTCTTTCCAATGGTTATGAAATTATCGTCACTGAGTTTGTAAAGGTCTAGACTGTGTTGGATTTATTTGAAATAAAGGGTTGCTTGCTTGTTATATTTGGGTTAGTTATGAAATTTAATTGTTTATAAACTAATATACACGTTTATATTTTTCTAGGTCATATTTTGAAGCTTCAACCACTCCATGGAGAAAAAACGCAATATTTTAGTTTATATGCGTGCTATTAAGATAAATTATGGTATTTGCTACAATTTAAAACATGTATGATGCATTTGTTTTATATTTTTTATGATTTTGTGTGATTGAATTAGGCTATGGATTATATGATGAATTATGAAACATTATCGTATGGGTTTTATGTGATCGAATTAGCTATTGTTAATTTGATGTATTATTACAAATTTTCATCTTTGTTTAAGGCCAAATTAAATATGCAATATATTGAGTTAAATTTCAGTTACGTTTTGAAGTTTGAATGCGGATATTTTTGGATATTTCAATATCCGAAAATATCCGTATTCGTTAAGCCGAATATGGATATTTTTGGATATCCGAAAATATCCACGGATACGGATACAGATATTATTTAATAGATATTTGTGGATATTGGATACGGATTCAGATACGGATTTTTATTTTCGGATACGGATACGGATACAGCACTATCCGTATCCGATTGCATCCATTTATAGGCCTATGGCTGTTGATTCCGGAGCTTAAGCTCCCATTGAAAGCTAAACAATGGGTCTTGGAATTACAAGTCGAAGAACTTTCTTCCTAAATATTTATGAGTTGTACTTTATGGAAATTATAGTGTAACACATGCCCTCAAAGTTCATCTCATACGGTTGGTATGAGGTGGACATTAGAAAGAATAGTCTCATGTCATTCTTAATACTTAACTTGTCTGTTCTGTCCCTATTATGAAGTTAATTCTGAGCTTTAGGGAGAAATAGTATTCTGAGAACTTTTGAGAGCATCGCTTCACTTATACAATTTGTAAAGGTCTAATCACTTCTAGAGGATTTTAGAAACAATTTGAAATCAGTACCCAGGGACGAAGGTGAGACGACCCGACTTTCTTACCACAGAAAATCGTTTCATCTTGAAGAAAGAAAGGGATAGAAAAGAGAAAAGAAAGAAGAGAAAGAAGAAACAACATCAGAATCTAAACAGCGGAACGAATAAATTATATTAATAACATAAATATTACATAGTTTACAACTACTATCAGAGTTACACGGATATACATCACATACTAGATAGTTATAAACACCTGTCTAGTTATACAACTCAATACAATACAAGAAACTACTCAGAGAATCCAACACAGCGGAAAACTATATATCTACATGCAGAAGCCTCTTGCTCCATTGCTCCTCCACAATTCATCAAAAAGCTAACCTGAATCCCTTGGCTACTCGTAAAAATTTGAGTACCCAAGAGTTTAAGAAAACAGAAGATAAACTCCGGTCAGGCATGGGTCTGGTGTGAGTAACAGGTTAAGGTTGCTTAACTTTTAAAAACATTTTGAAAAGAAAGGTATCACGTAGGACTTCCCACACATAAACATGGAAAAGTTTTTACCTTATGCTAACCAAAACATTTGATTGGAAATCCGATGATATTATAATAGGTCTAGGGTTTTCAAATAAATATGAAATAGCCGAAATTGTTATATCTATTAAATTCCAGCTACTAGCCACAAAAGTGGGTAATACAATCAAAACCGTTGGCATTTATTGGATTTTGGATTCCATACAATGGCAGGGCTACTGGGGTACCGCCCGTTACAGTACATGGCCTAGATCACCATACCGAGGAGTACGCCCGCTCCCCTGCAACATAAGGCCGGAACCATTCCTTACTGAACAGTTCCGAACAAGACAACCCCACGGTTGTAGCTAGCAACCGCCCACACAGCCGAATAAAAGGGACCTCTAGACAGGGGAAAATCTCGTCCTACTTGGGCATGACCCACTTAACCTTGCTGCACCTCCCCTGTTTTAGCCATTCCCGGTTGATGAGGCTTGAGGCTACGATTACCTTTATAGGACATATCACTATGAATGCTCATCGTCCACCTGACGATGTTCTGAAAGCATTCAATCCATACAAGTTCGTTTCGGGTTCGAACGAAACCGAAGGCACTGTCTCGTTACACTCATATTGGAATCACCCTCAAAGTCAATGACCATAGCCCTTGCATTCTAAATCACCATCTCGAACCTGTAAGTACTATTTCCGTCAAACTCATCACGGAATCACCCCCAGAGTTATACTAACGAATAGTTGTTACACCTCGAGTCTTCACAAAGCTCCACTTGGATTCACGACCTAACGTTTAATTGGAATCGATGTGGTTTTCGGATATCCAAATATGGAAACCCGATCCTGGTCTCATTGAAATCCAAAGCGTGTCTTTTAAGGCCAAGTTGTTTTAAAGTTTAAAACAATTCAACTATCTATATACACACAGATAGATAACTCACAAATCACAATTGATAATCAACATTATCAAATAAACAGGTAATCACATTATCATTATCAAATAGATAATCCATATCACAATGCAACCAATGCATTTATACCACACAACATTACTTATCTCATTTCTGAGATCACAACCATTCAAGGCAATCGTTATCACCTATTCATACATAAGCAATGATTTACTTAATCACAATATAATTAATTTAAAATGAATTAAATTAATTATCTCCAACTCTAATTAATTTAAAGTGAATTAAATTAATTACTTCAACTTTAATTAATTTAAAATAAATTAAATTAAATTAATTACTTCAGCAATATAAATCTTGCTTACTTAACCATTTAATTGATTACAATCAATTAATTAATCATTCAAAATTAATCACCTTAATTAATCACCCTTGATTAATTATCCTTTAATTACATTCATGTAATTATCCTTAATTAATTTCACAAATTAATTATCCTCAACCAAAACAGTAATTAACCTTTAATTACTTCAATTAATTAATTAACTATAATTAATTATCTTAATCCTTAATTAATTACATTAATTAATTACCTTTAATCACTTATCATTGATAATTAATCAACTCTAATTACATCATATTAATTTTATTAATTAATGAATCCTTAATTATATTAATAAATTATCCTCCTAAATTAAATACCTTAAGTAATTAACTCATTATTATTAATCCCTCTTGATTAACCATATTCAGTAATTAATTAACTTAATTACTTCATTAAAACAAATTAATTATCCCTTAATTAATTTCTTAATTAATTCCTTGATTAATTACTAAGTAATTTAATCCAAATTACTTACATTATTAAACATCTTCAATTCATTACATCCTGTAATTCCCAATTACTTCACTAAGTAATTTTCCAATCCAGTAATTACATTAAGTAATTATCATTAAAACATCAAGTTTTCAAAATTAATTAAACTTAATTAAATTAAACAATCACATTCAACTCAACTAATTACCTTAAGTAATTTATTTCTTAATTACTTCATTAAGTAATTACACTTAAACTATTGACAAATGATTATTATTAAATTAATTAATCTAATTAATTATAAAAATTAATCACATTAATTAATTATTAAATAATCCTGGTTAATGACCTTCATTAACCATTCACTAATTATTTTTATTAAGTAGTTAACTTAGATTAATCACAAATTAAACTATCTTTAATTATCCATAAATTAAAGTCTAATTATTTAATTAATTAAGTGTTAACTGTTACTTAATTAATCCCTAATTATTTAATTAATTAACCTTGATTAAAACTAAATTAAATTACTTAATCAATAATTCTTTAATCATTAATTTAAAAATCTAACTAATGATCTTAATTATAAATTGATAAATCCTTAATCAATATTCATTAAACCTTAATAAATTAATTAATTAATTAATTAAATTAAATAAATAAATTAATTATTCCTTAATTACCTTTTTAATAAATTAATTTCAAAACATTAATTCTTAACTTAATTTTAAGTTAAAACATTTCTTAATTATATTCAAAAACAAATTTATTTAAAACAAAGTACTTTTGAACCTACTTTTTAAATTTCTTTTCAAATACAAGATTTAAAATGAATAAATTTAAACTTAATCAAAGTTTAAACAATTTAAAACTTTTTAAAATTTCAAGACAAACAAGTGCTTGTCAAATATAAGAAATTCATAAGGTTTGAAACTAAATTCATTTTTAAATTTAATAATTTAAATTTAAACTTTACATAAAAATTTGTTTAAACCTTCAAATCTTAAAATTCTTTTCATTCAAAAACTAAAGTTCTTATTAATTTTGATTTCCAGATTAAATCTTACTTTAAAACTTACTCATATTTAAAAAGTTCAGATTTAAAATTTGAAAACTACCCACCATTATAAAGTAGTTTAACATTCAAGTTTAAACTTTATTATTTATTATTATTTTTAAACTGAGATTTAAAATTTAAACTTGGATTCAATTTAAACTTGAATTTAAACTAGGTTTAAATCTTTCTCTACGTTTAAAAACTTCAGATTTAAAATTTAAAAACAGACAGTGTGTAGGTTTTGTTAAAAACCTGAAACAACTCTCTAACCCGAGACTTATGCTAATTACTTGGAGTTTTCTACCTAACTTCCCTGAGCCAAATGCTCTACCGCTTCGAGCAACACATCAATTTTCCCAGCTACCAAACTTAACCAAAAAACTTCATCGGTGCAATCCCATCACCGTGCATATGCATGGCGACTCCGGCCACAATTAGTCGACGCCGATGAACGCCCCACTCCGGCAACCATCTCAGCAACCACCCACAACCATCGAATCGAACAACCATCCAAGAAATCAAAATCGAACTCAAAATTTCCCAAACCTGGAAACCACAAATCAGGTTTCTGCTTCAAACCTGTCAACGGCAAGTCCTCATCGCTCCGACCACTAAATGATCAACCCCTCCGGCCTCGACTTCAACCACACACCAACTACCGATCCCCCAAACATCTTAACACTCGGTCACTTATACAGATCAAAATGACCGATTTTTTAAAACTATAACAAACTAGGGATTAAAAATGAATCTTCTAATCTGCAACCTCTCTGATAAATTTTATCACCATCCATGATTTTTCTTAGAATCAACAAACACTTCTCTACTACCAAGAAGAAACCCGAGACCTCCCAATACAAAAATCATTAGAATTTGCTAAAAATCCTATTTCAGTTCAATATCTAACTACACCCTCAACCACATTCTAAAAATCCTAATTCTTGATTTAAAAATCAAGCTTTAGTTAATACTTTTGATTTATGATACTGAATTACAAATTAAACATGTTTGGATTTTAGTAAAAATCAACATGCATGGATGTATCTTTGTGTTTCCAGAGTCAATACTCATATTTTAACTTACTTGAAATTTTTAAATATTAACTTAAGAAAATAAAACAACTTTACTTTATAAATTTCATTATATCAGAAAAAAAATTAAAAGATAAGTATTAAATAAAATTTTGGTGCCTGGAAAATAAAAAAACAGAACAGGCAATTGAAAAAAAAAACATGCACACCATTTATTTTCATATTAACAATTACCTATAACACAAGCAATACTATTCCATTTCAATATACTAGCATGCAACCTGTTTTTAAACTTTTAAATTTAAAAAGTTACTCACAGTTTTTTTTTAAAGAAGCAGAGCCTCTGATGATATGCTTTTTGAATTTGCAGCAGACTAATTATCTTGCCTTTTCACTTTAAAAACTTGTTTGCATGGGTCCCATATAAAAATGCCTTGAATTTGTTTCAGAACAGGCTTCAATCTGAAGATGTGCAGATTTTAAAACTGCAGTTGCTTTATTTCCAGATTGCAAGCAAATTTGCCCCCTTTTTTAAGGTGACATGCAACATTCATTTTCCAGATTGAAAATGATGCAGACCTTTTTGATAATGAGGAAGTTGAATTTTCATGAGAACAGGTTTGCATGTTTGAATTCTGAAAGTGGATTGCAGGGAAAAGGTCTTTGACATGAGAAATTTACTGATTTTGGGTTTTGAAGATTTACATAAAAGAATTTTGCAACATACTTTGGGTTTATATGTTCAGATTGTTTGGAGCATGATTTGTTTATAGTGGAGTGACTTACTGATTTTGGAAAGAAATGAGGAGTTTTTGATTTTCTCGTTTGATTTAGGAAATGAGAAAAAAAAAACAAGTAAGAAGAAAATGCATGTTTATAGATGTAGTTTTAGATTTTATTAAATAAAAGAAAATTTGAAAACAAAATGACACTTGTACAATTTTCAACATTTGTTAACTTAAATGTTTAATCTTTGAACACTTGTTTAATTAGGCTTTAAGAGATCAACACTTGTCCTATTTAGAGTAATTAGTATTTAAATTTAAATGTTATATATAAGTTAATGTATGTATTAAGCCAAATTAATTTGTTGGTTAATATTTAAATATGTATATAAAAGAAATAAAAACAAACTATACTTATAAATAAAGCTTATACATATTAAAACAAGTTATGAATACAAATTAAACTTTGAAATAACAATTTCCATTTTATTCAAAACCTATTTGTAAAGACAATACACTATTGATATTATTTTTAGAAATGACTCATTATTAAATTAAAACCATTTTAAAAGAAATTATATTTTTATTAATAAATTATCTATTTTATTAAGCTATAAAACTTTTTGTTAATTTATTTTAAATTTAAAACTCAAGCCAAATTATTTTAAACATTTAAATATTTTTCTTATCAATTTTAAAATCATATATTTATTTATTAAATAGCTTTGAAAACTTAATATTAAATAAAAATCAAAATTTCTAAATTACTAATATATGTATTAGAACTTTAAAACATGATTCATTTATTAAGTTTAAACCAAGATTAATTATTTAATAACTTTGAAAAGCTTATATATTAGATAAAAACAAATTTCCAAATTACTAAAAATATTAGAATTAGAAAATATGCTTTACTTATTAAAATTCAAACAATGCTAATCTATTTAAAATATAAACCATATATTTATATTATAAATAGAAACCAATTTATTATTTTTAAAAGATAAAATAACCAATTTAAATATTTATTGAAGAAAATTATTAAATCAATTTGAATTATTATTAACAAAATATCAATATCAATTTAATTTTTAATACAGATTATTAAATTGATATTGTCAAAAATTCCGGGATGTTACAGAAGGCTTAGTTGGTTTCTTTGGACAAGTGGAAAATATTTAAAGGTTTTAATAGCTAAAAGGTGAAGATGACCATGAGGTTAAAAAAATTTAAAAACTGCGTTCACCACTTGAAACCATCTAGATTAAGTGGTAAGCAAAACTATTTAGTGCCAAAAGGTGAAATCTAAGTTGAGACCGTAAGGTTAAAATTTTGAAAAACTTGCTTCCTACTTGAAGTCATATTGACTAAGTAGTAAGCGTAACTGTTTGGTGCTGAAAGGCAAAATCTAACTTGAGACCATGAGGTCAAACTGTACTTGCAGTAAGGAATTTGTAAGATCATTCAGGATTGGACTTTAAAGAGACAGTTTCTAGTCTTACATTAAATGTGAGTCCAAGTCTATGTAAATGATTGGTTATCTTCAAAAAGTGCCTCTCTTTTCTTGTGAAAGGATGATCCAACATCTAAGGAAATCTCTTGACATTCCACTTATGGTTGCTAAATGAGATCTATGCTAAGAAAGACTTCTCTCTCTTTAATCTGTGTCGTTCTTTTTAATATAAACAATCTTTCTTCTTTCTCTCTTCTTCATATCTGTTCAAAACTGTTAAACAGCCATTGGTATTTCCAAACTTCCTTTGGTTCTTCTTTTGATATCTGTTCTCAAGCTAGTACATTTCTTTTCAACTCTATTATTCATATTAAGATAGCTAATGTAATCATCAATAACCTTACTTTTCTTTACTACTTTTCCAAATATTAGATTTGGATTCTCACAAGTTTTAACCTGCTTAATTCTTATTCTTGTGAAAATACTAATTTTTCTTTTAATAATTAGATATCTTACCCCTTCTTAGGTTGGAAATGGATGCCCCTATTAAAACTCAACTAGATCTTGATAAGGTTTTGGCTTCTTACGGGATCACATGAGTTTTGGCGATCGCCCCTGGCTCTGGGATGCACTTTAGTAACCCTCCTGCAGGGTATTCTGTGTGGTCCATAGAACATCTAGAACATGGGATTCTCTTGCCTTTATCCCTTCTATATTTTTAGGTCCTTGAGTTCCACCGCATTAATCCCTTTCAACTTTTGGCTACTTCTTTTTCAACCTAATTAGCTATGAACGTACTATTCTTCGAAAAAAGCTACTGAGATATATCTGTGATCGAGATCAACTGTATGTTCAATTTGCTTGAGTCTAAGTCCATTAGAGAATTTCCCATGCACTTTCTCAAATTCTTAAGGCCTTCTCCCTTAGAGGATCCATTTAGTAAAATAATGCCACGATAATGGTTCTTTGTTAAGGCCTCTTCCGATCAAATAGTTTCTTCTTTCAATAATACCAGTATGTCCCTGGATGTCCTTCTTCTTCTTCTTTTTAAAAAAATCTAGGTCATGCTTCCTCACTTTGCCGTGTTTCAAGTAGTGAGACCTAAAAAGAGTAATGACTCGGCTGACCACTCAATTTAAGGATAAGTATAAGGAGGTCATGAAGATTCCATCTCTATAGTGATACCGGCACTTAGTTATTACCGAAAGAAAACTAAAAGCTCACGGCCTAATATCTCCTCCTACTAGATTTGCCAAACTTAAACCCTTTAGAAAATTATAGAAAGCATCTACTATAGTCATTGATAACGGGCAAGAAGCTGAATCATGTCTTAGGGAAAGCGAGACTGAGGGTTCCACACTTTAACCATTAAGCTAACTTATTCCATGCTCTCGGTATTACTTATTTTTATTTTTATTTTAGCATTTTTCCCTTTCTCTTATTGCAGTGACTTCCTCTTCTAAGAAGGTCGGCTCCCTGGATAAGAAAATGAAGAAGTCTGCCTTGTTTCCCTCTAAAAATGGTACTCTCTGTTAGTCCTTGAGAAGATGGTTTTGATGACAACAACCTTAGAATAAGATTATAAAATGTAAATACTAATGTTATAGTTTAGATATATATGGATATGCAGGATCTAACCATGCAGGTAACAAGAATGAAGACTGTATAGTATAGAGATTCAAGGTTGAAGATATCAAGATTGAAGACTCGTGAGTATCAAGATTATCAAGAGTTCATGATTTCAATAATAGGTAATTTAATTAGGAATTTTGTTAAAACTCCTAGAAAAGCACTGGCATCTTAAAATCCAATTTATTCGTGGAATGGAATCCACTTCGAGCCTGTTAAAGGGATAGAACCCTAAGTAGGATGGAACCTACGAAAAATCTAGTGGAACATTGTTTTGTATCCAGTAACTTTTATTCAAATGTTTTTACAAAATTATATCTTGTTTTCAAAATGATTTCAAAATCTTCCTTTTAAAAGAATCAAAAACATCTATTCTGGTTTTAAATACTTTTAGCCTTAAAATAATCCTTATTTTCAAAATCAAATTATCTTTGGTTTTAAACTATCTTTTAATAATAATATATTTAACTTTTAATATTTATACTTAGATTTAAATATAAAATTATAGTAAAATTTTATATATATCAAAACATTATTCTCTATATTTTTTAACTATAGTGAAGTATATTTATAAAGTTTAAAATAGTTTTAATAAAAGATGAAAGTTATTATCAAAGAAAAACAAAATCACCAAAAATTGCTTAGGCCTGTCGACAGGGTGGCAGTTTGATTCGAAAATTTGAATTTCAAAAGAAGTGTCTATTTGTCGTATCCTTTCACGAATGGACATGGCTGTTATTCTACTATAAATAGGGGCAGTTTTAAAGAATTTATATTCAATTTTTCTCTGATTTCACTCCTCTTCTTCTTCCACGTTTCTTTATATATACCATTACTCTGCCGAAATCAACATTGAATCTAACTAGATCATCTCTGGTTTGATTCTCTATCACTATCTCAACAAGATCCCAGTGCTATTCAGAGTTATAGGCTTCTTTGTAATAAACTAAACGAGAAAAGGTGTGATTGTAGCCTATGAAATCAATCAATCGAGAAAAGGTGTGATCGTAGCATGTGAAATCAATTGGGTGAACTTGATGCCTGTAAAATCAAGTATCTCTACCTAGAGGATTGTGAATCTGGAGTGGTGTATCTCGTTGCCTTGAAATCGAGGGTGTAATTGTAACAATTGATTTAGAAAGGAAATACGTACTTATGTGCGGGACTGGATGTAGGGTAACTCCGAACCAGTATAAAATCCAATGTGTTCTTTCTTTTATTGCTTTTACTTTATTTCTGCATTTGTGTTTGGTTCCGTGATCATATCTGTGTCTGAATATTGCATACATTTGTGTTCAAATTAACATAAACTCAAAAAGGTTTAGTAATTCCTTAAAACACTATTAGCCCCCCCCCCTTTAGTGTTAATTCTAGCCTTAAGATCCATAATCCGTATTTCTCACATTTGGTATCAGAGAAAGGTTTTCAAAGTTTCATAATATGATTTTTGAAAAAGTTTTTAAAATGGCTATGTTTAAAAAACTTGTTAATACTAGTTTAGAAATATTCATATCATCATTGTCTGTTGAGTCTGCATATAATCAATATTCAAATTCAAGTTGTCTACCAAAATTGTATGATGCGCAGGAAACATACTTTATAGGTGTTGAGGAATCAATCCACAATGGACAAATTGTGTAGATCAAAAAGAATAAATAGATACTCGATAGTGGATGCTCTAGACACATGACTAGCAAAATGATATAATATACAAAGACGAAGGACTGGTTAACTTTGGAGACAACTCAAAAGGATATGTGATTGGCATTGGCAAAGTCGGTAACTCTGAAACTCCTATTATTACTAATGTTTTGCTAGCTAAGAGTCTGAAACATAATCTGCTAAGTATTAGTCAACTTTGCGATAAAGGATATAAAATTAAATTTGAAAAAGATAAGCGTCACATTGAAGATAGTAATTCAACCATAATATTTGAGGGAATTAGGAAAAAGAATATTTATATTCTTAGTATGAAAGTTTTAAATGATAACTTGTATCTTTTGGCAAATACAAGTGACCCTTGGATTTTTCATAAGAGATTTGGGCATTTGGATTTCAAACTCTTATCTGGACTGCCAAAACGTGATCTAGTAAGAGGTCTCCCTAAAATGAATTTTAAAGTGGACAGTTTATGTGATGCATGTCAATTAGGAAAACTTAGAAAAAGTTCCTTTAAATTAAAAGATATGATTTCAACCTCAAAACCTCTTGAATTACTTCATCTTGATTTATTTGGTCCATCTCAAATTCTGTCAATAAATCATAGTAAATATGTTTTTGTAATTGTAGATGATTATTCTAGATTTACATGGACAATATTTTTGAAACATAAAAGTGATACTTTTGAAGGTTTTAAGAACTTTACAAAAAGGTTTCAAAATCAACCTTCTCTAAAAATTATAACCATCCGTAATGATCACGGTGGTGAATTTGAAAATGAAAAGTTTGAGGAATTCTGCAATAAAAATGGAATAACTCACAATTTTTCATTTCCAAGAACTCCACAACAGAACGGAGTAGTAGAACGTAAAAATAGAATGATTCAAGAGTGTGCGAGAACTATGCTTTCAGATAGTAAATTACCAAAGTATATTTGGGCAGAAGCAGTTGCTACCGCTTGTTATATTTTAAATAGAATTTTAATTAGACCTAAGACATCTCATGAACTTCTTCACTGAAAGAAACCTAAGGTATCTTATTTTAGAATTTTTGGAAGTAAATGTTTTATTTTAAATACAAAAGATAACTTAGATAAATTTGATCCTAAATCCGACAAAGGTACCTTTATCAGATGTTCTAATAGAAGTAAAGCATACAGAGTGTTTAATTTAAGAACTAATACCATTGAAGAAACAATGCATTTTTCATTCGATGAAAATCTTAAATATTTGGAAGATACAAATAATCAAGAGGATTTAATCACTCAAAATCAAGAGTCGACTGGAACTAATAATGAAATTAATCATCCTAATAAAAGGATTAAACTTTTAAATGATCATCATATAGAAAATATACTAGGAGATATGCAATCTGTTATTACAACTAGAAATTAATAAAGTAAAATGAGCAATGCAGCCTTTATATCAACTATTGAACCCAAAAATCCAAAAGAAGCATCAACTGATGGTTCATGGATTTCGGATATGCAAGAAGAACTAAATCAATTCACTAGAAATGATGTTTGGGAACTTGTTCCTAGACCAGAAAATAAAACTATAATTGGAACTAAATGGGTTTATAAAAATAAAATGAATGAACAAGGAGAGGTTGTTAGAAATAAAGCCCAGTTAGTCGCTCAAGGTTATTGTCAAGAAGAAGGAACAGATTTTGATGAAACCTTTGCTTCTGTAGCAAGATTAGAAGCCATTAGGATTCTACTTGCTTTCGCAAATCATAATAATTTCAAATTATATCAAATGGATGTTAAAATGCCTTTTTAAATGGATTTGTAAAAAAGGAAGTATATGGTGAACAACCACCACTTTTTGAAAATGAAAAATTACCAAATCATGTTTACAAACGTAAGAAAGCTCTATATGGTCTAAAACATGCTCCTAGAGCCTGGTATGATAGACTAAGATCTTACTTATTACAATCAAATTTTGAAATTGGTAAAGTAGATAATACTCTTTTTATTAAAAGAAATAAAAATGGTATTCAACTAGTACAAGTTTATGTAGATGATATCATTTTCGGATCAACTAATTTTGAAATGAATAAAGAATTTTCTGAAATAATGACAAAAAAGTTTGAGATGAGTCAAATGGGTGAATTAAACTTCTTTCTAGGATTAGAAATAAAACAATTAGATAATGGTATCTTAATTAGTCAAGGAAAATATGCTAAAGACCTAGTTAGTAAATTTGGTTTGACTACTGCAAGTGGAAAACCCTCTCTCATGGCTACCAATGAGTACCTAAGTAAAGAAGATCTCTCGAAAGATGTAGATAAAAAATTATATAGAGGAATGATTGGATCACTACTCTATATCACTGTTAGTAGACCTGATATCATGCATAGTGTTTGTCTCTGTGCAAGATATCAATCCCAACCTAAAGAGACCCACTTAAAAGCCGTAAAACGTATCATAAGATATGTTAAACACACCCTTGATTATGGCTTATTTTATCCTAAAAATGATTCTTTTAACTTAATATCTTACTGCGATGCTGATTATGCTGGTTGTAAATCAGACCAAAAAAGTACAGGTGGAACTTGTCACTTTTTGGGGCATTCTTTGATTTTCTGGTTTAGTAAAAAGCAAAACACGGTTTCTTTATCAACAACCGAAGCAGAGTATATTCCTGCTGCTTTGGCTAGTTCTCAAGTAATATATATGCAACAAACTTTAAAAGATTTTGGTTTAAATATCTCAAAATCACCAATTTATTGTGACAATACTAGTGCAATAAATTTATCCAAAAATACTACTCATCATGCTCGAACTAAACATATTGATATCAGATCATTTTCTCAGAGATAATATAAGTAAGGAAGTAATTACTCTCGATTATATCAATTCTGAGAATTAAATTGCTGATATCTTAACAAAACCCTTAAATGAATCTATATTTACTAAATTAAGAAGAGAATTAGGTATTTGTTCAATAACTGAAATATAAAATATAAATAACAAAGTATAATTAAAAATTAAATTAAAATAAATCAAATAGCAAAAATATCAAGTACCATGTCGACAACCCCCTACTACCCCTATCGAAAACCCCCTACTACCCCTGTCGAGATATAGCGATTTTTTATTTTTGAAATTTTCCCACCAAATTCAAATAAGTGGTTATATATTCTTCTCATTTCGAAATTTTGATCATTCTCTCTAGTCTTTCTCTGTTCTAACTTCTGAAAACATTTAAAACAATGGCCTCCTCTTCCAAATCAAACAAAAATTCAACTATTTCGTTCCCTTCTCCTTCTACTGGACCATTTTAACGAACTACGCTTGCACGAATGATGAAAATGGAAGATTCCTTGAAAGATACACTGCAACTAACGATTGAAATTCAAGCAGTGCAACTTAGAATAGCCAAAGAACAAGAACGGCAAGGCAAAATCCCTAACAATTTGCAAAAGTTTCAAATGGACAATCATGCTAATTCGATCTTGATTGATGAAGAGCCTTCAGGAGATCAAGTGTAAGACGACAGTAAGGAAGAAGAAGAAGAAGCCCTCATGGAAGAAGAGCACGTTGAAGATGACGACAAAGTTGTTTGCGTCGGCGAAGTGTGCTTTGAAAAGGATGGAAATCTAGTCGAGTAACGTGGAAATTTCTGTTTCCACTACCCAAATTGTTCGGTTCATAGATATCCTATTTTCAAGGACACACATTAGTTTCTTTTCTCTCTTTCCTATTGTTGTATGTTTTTACTTACGTTCTCTGCGCACATGTAGATATAACAGTATATACTTAATAAATGATTTATGTTCTTATATTGTTTAAATTATTATATATAGATTCTTAGTTAGGATAGTTAGTAATTTAGAACTAATTTTAATTTTAGAATCAAGTGATGATTATTTATGATAACACTATCCTTACAATCACATGTCATAGAGTATTAGATTAAGGGGGAGTTATATAATTTCGATTTAGTTTTTTTTATGACAAAAGGGGAGAAGTAAAAAATATGATAGTTAGGCATAGTTTTAGGGGGAGTTATTAGTTTTAGGAGGAGTTATTATGATAGAAGAAATATTTTATAAACAAAGGCTATCATCATCAAAAAGGGAGAGATTGTTAGTCCTTGAGAAGATGGTTTTGATGACAACAACATTAGAATAAGATTATAAAATATAAATACTAACATTATAGTTTAGATATATATGTATATGCAGGATCTATCCATGCAGGTACTAAGAATGAAGACTGTACAGTATAGATATTCAAGACTGAAGATATCAAGATTGAAGACTCATGAGTATCAAGATTATCAAAAGTTCAAGATTTCAATAATAAGTAATTTAATTATGAATTTTTTTAAAACTCCTAGAAAAGCACTGGCATCTTAAAATCCAATTTATTCGTGGAATGGAATCCACTTCGAGGCTGTTAAAGGGATGGAAAACTAAGTAGGATGGAACCTACGAAAAATCTAGTGGAACATTGTTATGTATCCACTAACTTTTATTCAAATGTTTTTACAAAATTATATCTTATTTTCAAAATGATTTCAAAATATTCCTTTTAAAAGAATCAAAAACATCTATCTTGGTTTTAAATACTTTTAGCCTTAAAATAATCTTTATTTTCAAAATCAAATTATCCTTGGTTTTAAACTATCTTTTAATAATAATATATTTAACTTTTAATATTTATACTTAGATTTAAATATAAAATTATAGTAAAATTGTATATATATCAAAATATTATTCTCTATATTAATTTTAACTATAGTTAGGTATATTTATAAAGTTTAAAATAGTTATAATAAAAGATGAAAGTTATTTTCAAAGAAAAACAAAATCACCAAAAATTGCTTAGGCCTGTCGTCAACCCCAATATACCCTTGTCAACAAGGTCGCAGTTTGATTCAAAAATTTGAATTACAAAAGAAGTGTCTATTCGTCATATCTTTTCACGAAGGGACATGGTTGTTGTTCTACTATAAATAGGGGCAATTTTAAACGAATATATATTCATTTTTTCTCTGATTTCACTCCTCTTCTTCCACATTTCTTTATATATATTTTTACCAGTACTCTGCCGAAATCAACATTGAATCTAACTAGATCATCTCTTGTTTGATTCTCTATCACTATCTGAACAAGATATCAGTTCTATTCAGAGTTATAGTTTTCTTTGTAATAAACTAAACGAGAAAAGGTGTGATTGTAGCCTGTGAAATCAATCAAGCAAGAAAAGGTGTGACTATAGCCTGTGAAATCAATTGGGTGAACTTGTTGCCCATAAAATCACGTATCTCTACCCAGAGGATTGTGAATCTGGAGTGGTGTACCTCGTGGCCTTAAAATCGAGGGTGTAGTTGTAACAATTGATTTTGAAAGGAAATCCATACTTGTGTGCAGGACTGGATGTAGGGTAACTCCAAACCAGTATAAAATCTAGTGTGTTCTTTCCTTTTTTGCTTTTACTTTATATTTGCATCTGTATTTGATTCTGTGATCATATCTGTGTCTGAATATTGCATACATTTGTGTTCAAATTAACATAAACTCAAAAAGATTTAGCAATTCCTTAAAACACTATTCACGCCCCTCCTCTAGTATTATTTCTAGCCTTAAGGTCCGTAATCCGCATTTCTCACACTCTCGGCTTGAAGAAGAAAAAGGTTTACTAGTCTGCCATGATTGAAAGTTCTAAAGGGAAGAGCTCCAATCCATTTGCTAAGAAAAACAAGCAAGCGATTGAGATTACAAGAGCTGCTTTTAAAGGAGACCTCTTCAATGCCATTACTGAAGCACATATTAGACTTCCAACCTCTGCCACGAGAATTCGAAAAACAATCGAGTATAGCCTTTGGGAAAGCATCAAGGTAAAAATTATTGTGTAAGCTTACGATTTCAATATGTGTCTTTACTTTATTTACTTCTTTCTAGGTTATAGTGGAAATCTCTACCCTTCGATATGGGTGGTTTAAAATGGAGGATACGGTGGTTGCTGCTTAAGCAACGAAAAAGGAGTTTGTGGAATTCAGAGCTAAAGTTCAAGAGATGGATAGTCAAGTAGAGGAGTAAGGTAAAATTACGGAGAGAAGGATTATAAGATTGAGATACTCGAGAAAGCTTAAAGGAAAGGAATGACAGGACGGAGAAAGTCGAGGCTGATGTGGTTAATAAAGAACATTATATTGCTAGATATGAGCATGAGAGGGAGGCTAGCAGACGGGCTTGCCAAGTTTTATTTGATGCTTATGCTCACCATCAAGATTAAAATTTGACCCTCTCTTTAGCCTATCTTAGGAAAAATGCTGCCACGTAGAGTCCAACTTTTCTAAGAGCTATGAGAAATGTGAGAAGGAAAAAGAAACCGAGGCCATGGTGGTGGATAAGCCGAGAGGCTGGCAGAGGAGGAGGAGGAGGAAGTGGCTTCTTCTGACAAGGAGGTACGAAAAATCATGTTGATGATGCGCTTAATGTAAAAAACATTCTATAGCATGTCCTTGTAATAACATAACTTTTGGCTTATATAATTATTTTTGACCGAAACTTTCTTAATGACTTTTTAATACTTAAATTTCCATCCAACCTTATACCGTGTGACTATCATATGATATCCCAAAATAGAGTGGTCGATGTGTATTTTTCTTTATTTTTCATCTTTTCCCTTCACTATTCTTAAGTTGATGTTTCTCAGGGAGTATCTTACCTAAACTACTCAAAAACTCAGCGAGACTGTGCTTCTCTTTACCAATTTATGAGGACAAGGTAATCGAACTTTAAAAGCTAAAAGTAACCCCTAAGGCCTTTGAGATTAAGAGCAATTTCCTTGTGTCAAAGTTGAGGATAAAAATTAATAGATGCTTCTCTTCGAAGAGGAGTGATCCCTAAATCAATATCTGACCTCGGGAAGTGACATCGCAATCCTTTTTCGATGAAGGAAAGGAAGGAGCCTTGGGCTACATTGTTATAAATTCCTTCCGAGATCAAGAATACTAAAATTGTATCGGAGACCCATAACTTACCATCTTGGCTTGCTTATTTGGGAAGGATCTTTTCCTTTTGTTCTCACACTTTTATCCTTTGATTCTCTCAATTTTGTAATCTAGTCTTGGTAATATCATTTCTTTACTAAATTAGGCGTCCTTCTCGTCCTATCTTTTATAACATTTCCTTGGCCAAACTATATGTACAAGAACTTTATTCCTTTCGATTTTATTTCTTATATTGTCACTTTGTTTGGATGTGCTTTCGAAATTTCCCTTTATAAGGTATCTTTTGCCCTTGGTATACTTTTGTGAAACCATATCTCGAACCTAATCAAGTTCTGTTATTGGATTCTCATCTGAAACCGCCTAATGGCACAATCAGGAATCTCTTCCTTGTTTATCGTGAATCTAATAGATTTCTTAACTTTGGAACTTTTTTCTTTTATTCTAATCTTATTGGGAATCCTTCCAATCATGAACTTATGTATATACTCATTGATCATGGCTCGCTATTATTAAGAATGTACCTAACATTCTTATTTAACTAGAAATCTACCCAATGCATTGCACGTCTCGTCCATGACTTACTATCGTTGGAATCTACCCAATATTCTAATCTAACTAGGAATCTATCCAGTGCAGGGTACTACTTGACCATGGCTCACTATTATTAGGAATCTACCCAATGTTCTAATCTACCTAGGAACCTAACCAGTGCATGCTAGTACTTAACAATGGCTCACTGTTATTAGGAATCTACCTAATATTCTCTAGGAATCTACCCAGTGCATGGTACTGCTTGAGTATGGCTCAATATTATGGAGAATCTACCCAATACTCTAATATATTTGGGAATCTACCCAACGCATGCAACTGCTTGATCATAGCTCACTATTATTGCGAATCTATCCAATATTCTGATCTGATTGAGGATCTACCCATCACATAATTCGGTTTGACCATGACCTACTATCAGCATTCATTCTACTTTTTGATGTCTTTTAAAAACTAGGTGATATGACCTTACAATTTATAGCATATCACTATAGGGTGCTCTAATGGCAAGGTCTACCAACTTATCGTTGGGTCCAAATCTATAACCACTTTTGTCGGATGTCAGCCACCTACAACCACTTTTGGTGGGTGTCGGTCATCTATAACCACTTTTGATGGGTGTCAGCCATCAAAATCTATTTTAAGTTAATGGCATTACGAAAAACTAGTTATAAAAAGGAAACATAAATCTTTTGAAAAGAGTGCTTTCGGACCATTTTGTAAAAGACTTTTGAAACCACATAGTTTTTAAATCACAATGTTCAACAGAAAGTTTGATCTGAGTTTTAGAAAGATTATTATTAACAAAATCAATATTATTATTTTTATTTATGTATATATTTTAGGAAAAATGGAACTCCACATTGATCTCGTCATATCAATGGAAAGTTTCAATTCTTAGATCCTAAATGAAAGTATGATATGCAAGACTTCTCAAGGTAGAGGACATACTAAAAGAGATACCATAAATACTGAGACTTGCATGCACCATTAAAGTAAAGACTCGGTAATTAGGTTTTTCCCGAAGAAGAACGCACAAGAAAAGGAAAATGAGACTTGTTGATTATGCTTCAAGAAATCTGAAACCATGAATTCCCCTTAGAGTTGAAACTTTGGTGAAAGAGGTTGTAATCGAGAGGAGAATGTTAATAAAATTTGCATCTTCCATTTGATCGTGGGTGTTTAATAAAAAGGATTCCTCTTGCAACTTTATCTTTGTAAAAATATGCCATATGCATTCATTTGGCAAGAGTTACATGGAATTATCCCAGAGTCATAAAAACATAACAAAGTAAATAATTTTGAAACTAAATATTCAAACTACTATTTAATAAATTGGTTAACTTCCCTTTTAATTTATATAAACTTCTCAATCACGTAAGAAAGCTTTCGACATTTATCTGTCTTTTTCCTATTCATCAAATGATAGACATGATATTTCCCACTCTTTAGGTCCTCCTTTTTTACGGCGGTAATCTAGATAGGAAAATACTTCTTGAGCATCCAATAATATATGGTGCAAGCTCTGTTTGAGTGGGGTAAAGACCCGATCATGCTTCAAGTTCTTCTGAGACCCACCATTTTGAGTATCTAGGAGGGTTCTCTTATCAAAAGGAATTAAATATTTATATTTTAACAATTTGATTGAAAGGTTCCTAATTTCACTATTCACAGCCTTAGCAATCTTTCAAAGCTGGGCTGATTCATGAAGTGATTCCTTAAGATATTATGAAAGCTGTCTGATCTGAGAAGCTTAAATTTCATAAACTGGATCATATTCATTACCATTCTCTTTCTCCAAAATGAGGGTAACCGATCTTTCATTGGTGTCTTCTTTAATGAGCAAAATACGAAGGTTGAGGGGCAACTCCAGGGTACTTTCTCATTCTCAAAGTTAGTCATAGTTGGAGGGATGATGTCATTGGATTTTCCGAGAGGGAACAAATGACGGAGGTTCAAGCCCTCCTTCTAGTGCCAAAAATGTTAGTGCAAATTTTGTCTACACCAACATCCCGAGGTCCGAAGTTAGAACTTCGAAAGCTAATTGATTATTAACTTTGGTTATAGAATACTGAAGCTTGATACGGTCAAACTTGGATTATGAGATATCAAACTGCAGAGTTATAATAATAAATGCCGAGAAGTTAAAGTATGAAAAGTAAATAACATTAAGACTTTTATAGCGTTCCGGGGCCGAAAGTCCTTATGTCCACTTTCCCTTCCTTATTTAGTCACTCTTATACAGCCGAGAGGCTTATTACATTGAATCTAAGGGTTTCCACCATTAATGGGTTTTTGAATAGAGCTCTTATATAGGAAAGTACTATATGATTTTATTTTAGTTCTTTTTCCTGCCATCCAATCCCTTGCACCTTGGGATTTCCACCTATCTATCGGCAATATGTCACAGCGCCATTGGCGAGGAGAATTCTCCTTGGATTATAGACCTGGCTTGCTATTAATGGCTTTAATTCAAACATTTGTCAGCATCTGGTTGAAAGTGCTTTGACGCAGATTGCTAACATGATTCTTTTATATATAGCTTCTTTGATTCTTTTGTCTATCCTCGCCATTCATCTTGATCTGGGGCTAATTAAGCTATTGACTGTCGATACTTGTTGATAGGCTTTTGGCTTTGGTAACTATAGCCCTCGACTAACCTTTTATCTTTAATGGACAATAATCTTGACCTTGGCTGACATTTTGACTCATAATTCAGATTACATGCTTCTGGTTACCGAATTTGGAGCTTAAGCTCTCGTTGAAAACTAAACGGTGGATCTCGGAATAAAAGGCAAAGGACCTTCTTTCCAAATATTTGTGAGTTGTACTTTGTGAAATCATAGTGTGACATCTCTCGAATGGCTCACCGATGTGACTCACAAATTTCTCCCCCAAATAGTCATCCAAATCCACAAGAAACTTCTCGTTCTTCCTCAATGGAGTGTCGATGAAAGACACCCCATGCTTCGGTAAAGCATTTAACTTAGCAATATACTCGAAGACATACATAGCTCCCTATTTTACATCAGCGAATCTCCCGAATAGCACCGACTTCTGGGCAGGAATCAACTTCTCCTCAAACCTAGCCTTGAATTGACCCAAAGTGAACCAATCCTTGGGTGTAGCAATAGTAATGGCATTCCACCAGTTCATAGCCCGCCCTTGAAGTTGTCTAGAGGCAAGCTTCCTTTTCCGACATCATCTACTTCCATGTCACCGAAGATACGCTTGCAAGTATTCAACTAATCCTGCACTTCATTGGCTGACTTCGTGCCAAGGAATGGTTTTCCTCCCAAAGTGGAGTAATCTTCGCATATTTTGGTAAAGTCAGCCCTTGGCACCTACACCTGAGCACCACCACCAACAGTAACATTTGGAGCGGCCGCTTGGGCATTCTGCAGCATGTTTACCATCATCGCATTGAACATAGCTTACAAGTATGGTTTAGCAGCCCCCAAACCCGCTCCTTCTTCAACTCCAAAGATGGAGTTCCTCACAGTATTTCCTGTTGTTGTCTCATTCTCAATCTGTAGCAAGAATGATCAATCTCTCAAAAAAGAAAACTACGTCGATGGTACTCATGTGTGCAAGCAACTTATATACTACTATATAGATTTGAAAACCGGTATATATAACAAATACACACTCTCATATATATATATATATATATATATATATATATATATTGCTCTCAATCTAGTCTAGGACGGTAACTTGTCCCTATCTCTACTAGACCACGGTATCAAATTAGGTTAGTAATGTAACCTAAGCTCGAATACCAAATATGACGACCGCCCTACACTACCGGTTCCCAATATAACTATATTGTGTGCTGCTGTCGTGCACGGGCGATGTAGGACAATTATCAAGGATTGAAAATGAAATAAGACATCACATAGAACTTATTGTATATCTCACAATGCATGAAGTAAAATATAGTACACATCATAGATATAAAATAGGAGAGATAGTAATAACTAATTGATCCAAATATCAAAGTACAGATCCATGGAGTTATACAAAAAGTAATAAAGTTAATACAAAATAGAAATAAACTCAAATAGCTATCTCATAATAATAGTAGCAAGCAAGCACTGTCAAGGCTCTATAGTCTAATGAAATAAGCATGGAAATCCATATATAATACGAGATAGCTCCATCCAGCTCATCCTCTGCATAGCTACTATGTCGCACCTAGACTTACTATATAGTCTACTTATTTAAGAGTACATGAGATAATAGGAAGCAAGCATAAAACCTCAAGTAAGTTAATAGTCTGGTGTAAGTGGTAATGAATCTCAAAATACTGCATAAGTCGATATAGTAAGGAACAAGGGTATACGAACCATACCTGACCAGTCCCTACAACCAAATAGTTAGCACATAACGAACATAATATAATACTATGCAAATATCATAAAGGTATACTGCAAACTAAGTATGATGGCATGTGTCTAGGTATCCCTATCCCTAAAACCTATCTCTAGTGACATCCCTAGAGTGATAAACTATGGAAGAAAGCAACCAAAGCAACAATAGAATCCATCAAACAATCCTCACTACCCTTAATGTGCTCTAGATATATGATAACTCGAAAGGCCTTTCCTATGCTAGGGACTAATGGAAATCCTGGTTTTTAGTGTACTCGTCTTTAGCCCGAAGCTGATACTATACCCAAATCCACTAGTCCAGGGTATATGGGTCCAAACAATCGACCGAGGTTAGCCAAACAAAGTACCCATAAGCATCCTTATAATACCACTGCATTCGAGTACATCAGAAAACACTCCAAGTATCAACGATCCCTTAGCACGCATATCCAAGCCCTTTCCTTACTCCATCCAGTTTCCACTATTCTCAAGGAACTAATTTCACATTCCTTGATTCCATGATAGAACCATTCTCATGTTCTATCCATGTGTCACCCTTCCCGGAACCCGCCCATTTGTGGACGAACATTCTCATAACTCATTTCCACATCAAGCTGCATCATCGGAACCTAAATCCATTTACCATCGAGTTGCCATCATCGATTTCTTGAAGCTACCACCATGCTCCTGCATCGCCATTAAACTCCAAGCAAACAAACAAACTCGTTCAGTATGACTTGTAGAGTGTACATTCCCTCACTTGGAAGTTCAACCTAGATAGCATCTGAAGTGATCTCTCAGTGCCGACCAGACCTCTCTTTGCTAATTTTGGCTAACTTTCTTCATCTCCTACTAGTGTCCCATCTTCTAAGTGCTTGGACCCTGGCCACTCCACTTAAAAGCTCTTGGCATTAACTCCAAAGTTCTTAGTTCTAACTCCAAAAGCTCTTATTTCCATGCCCTTTGAATCTCTCAATACCAAGTTTAATACTTAGCCAAATTCCAATATTTTGCCTTCACTCCTCATTCCTAGCCTTGACTTGAAGAACCATCATCCACCGAGATGATTTTCACTGAACAAGAGCTTTCAGTACCTGCATGACTTCTCAGTGCTGACTCCTCCACTTAACTCTAATTTTGAGGCGACTTGAATCATGAGCTCCCCTATGCTCCAGAGCCCTTTTCAAAGTTTCATTCGATTCTGACCATCTTTGCCTTCGATTTGGCAATTTAATCGCCTATTTTCTAACTACCTAAAAGCATTAACAAACCATATGAAAGCACAACATACAAAAATGGAACATCATATGCATGCATCCATTTATACATGCAATATATAAGAATATGATAATCAAGTAAATCTTAATTTAAGTCTAATATTTACACTAAGATATGGACATGTATAAAAGGAGTTGCAAAGCCATTTAAAAATCACTTTATTACCTTTAAAATTCAGCCATAAACATGTGTTAAAATGTGATTAAAGTTAGAAAACAATTTAGGGTCAAAATCATATTAAAAACGTCCTTTTTAACTATATAAACATGCATAGTTGAGTAAGAGGTTAAGAACCACTCACCAAATACCTAAAATACTAATTCCACCACTTATATTTATAGTAGACAGCAAGGAAGAGGAATGCAAATTAGCCAAAATGATAAATCTCAAGCTTCTATATGCTAACCACCCTTCTAATTAATGATTTGGCTAAGACTAATAAGGAAAAATTAGGCTTTTTAAATAAATTAGGGTTAACGGTGGGTTAGAGCTATTTTGAGGAAGATGGAAATGACTTAAATCAGTTCCTACAGCCTTCCATTAGCATAATTTTTAAGGTGGATTAGTGGGCCTAAGCATGGGCTTAGTTAATTACTCATTAATGCAGACTGGTGACAGAGCAAAACTTAAAATAGCTATAACTTTCACATAATAAGTCTGTTATTCTATTATCACCATTTTACAGAATGAGAAACTGACATCCCGAAGTAATAAAAGTGGTTTGAGACCCTAACTCATCTCCTATCAAAAGTTATAGTCCAAACAATATTTTCAAAGTCAAAATGGTCAAATAGAATTTTGGAAAACATCACAGACGTGGAAAATGTCCCTGAGAGTCATCTTATGAAATTTTAGAGTCATACGACCTCATATAAAAAATAAAAATATTTTACAGTTCTTCGATTAGTAAAATACGGCTTGTTACACTAATGATGTAAATCATTCTCCAGACTTTTGTCTGACCACTCCTTTACTTTTTCCCCACCAAAGGAGGATAGGGTAGCAAGTGATTGGGCTAGATGAAGTATGTGGAGAGGCGATCTTTGCGTTTGCATTTCTTATTACTTTTCATCACTCTTCATGTAATTATTTATCATACCTAAGACTAATTAGACTTTATATTGTATTTTTGTAAACTCTAGATTATAACGATAGATGTTTTGAGATCGTATTTACTGGGATATTTTCAGAGATGATTATTTTTTATATTTATATTTTACTGCATTTCATTGTGAGATCTGAAAGTGTAGAATGTTTTAGATTTTATCCATATATCCTTAGCCTCTGTAATGTTTAAAAACCTAATAGCTCATACTTTTTGGCATGACGTGAGTCCAAAAGTCACCTAGGCTTTGGATCCATGTATCGGGATGTGTGGGTTGTCATAGTTATGGGACCTCTCTCAAACAAGAAAAGAAGAGTGTTCTCATGCTTCAATAGAAACTTGCAACACTCCGCGATGAGTCGCTCGAGAAAACCATCGAATTGGTTCGTGCTCTAGTTTGCATTGAGACTGCCTTCAACTCTAAGGCGTCAACATCAATAGCTTCTTTCGCCAACAATGTCCTACCTAAGTAGGTTGTGGTAATTAGTAACATGTGGATCTTCCTTGCCTTTAAAGATACAAATGCAGACAGTATGTCACTCAAGAGTACTCTCGAGCATACTAATGCTCAGGGCTGTACCGAGACTACCCTTGGCCATGAAGCTGCACCAACTAACAGCATGTCATCTAAGAGTACCCTTAAACCCAACAGCGCTTAGGTTTGTGCCAAGATCAGCTGTTACAATGAAGATAGGGATGGCGATGATCCCATCTCCTTGGCTACTCCCTAAAGAAGAAAGAGCTCATCATATCATGGAATGAGTAAGTCGTAGCTCGTTGGAAAGCAGGGACATCCCATACAACATCACCAATGCTCTTAACATCGGCATACTTATCTGTGAGAGTCAGGAGTAGCATTAATACCCCGACTCAAGTAGGATATCTTTCATGGACAAAGACATCATAGAGCACATGATTTGCTTGCTAGACTAATGCGACTTGGAAATAAACTTAAATCCCAATGATGACCCACTCGACCCTTGAATGGGAAATTCAAACATTGAGGGTGCGTTGAATACTCCATTTTTGTTGACCCTTGTAAAATTGTCGAAATCGCGCATAGTTTAGCCCAAAAGTTAGAGATGAGCCGATCAAATTCCTACAACAAATCAAAGACATTTTCGTATGGGGGCACATTGATAGGACCAATATTTATCCTAAGATCATTTTCCATGCACTCAACATTGATCCCTAAGTCACCTCATCCATAAAAAACATCGACCTCTCAACCCAAAAAGGTACCGATCTCTAAAAGAAGAGGTAGAGAAATTACTCGCCAACTACTTCATTCAAGTGGTATAATATCTGGTCTTTGTAGCTAACTAACCGCTAGTCGGAAAGCCAAATGGGTCTCAAAAAACTTGCATAAACTTATCCGACCTCAACAAAGCCTGCCCTAAAGACATATTTCCATTGCCTCTCATCGATCAACTAGTAGATGTGACCAATGGACATGAGCTCCTCACCTTTATGAATGCCTATTATAAGTATAATTATATTTCCATGCACGACCTGAACGAAACGCACACCTACTTCATCATAAATGTCAGCATATATTATCATCGCGCTATGGTACTTGGGATGCAAAATGCGAGCATCACCTATAACCGCCCTGTCAACCGTATGTTTGATGAATGATTGACCTATCATAGAAGTGTATATGGATGACATATTGGTAAAATCTGAAAACATGAGGAAATGGGGCATGTACAGAAACTGGCTGGGACTTTCAGCTACTGCGCTAGTATAACATGAAGCTGAACCCGAAGAAATACTCCTTTGTCCTCCGGCCTGGTAAATTCCTTGGCTACGTTGTGAGTGCCAAAGGCATTGGGGAAAACCCTGACAAAATCCAAGTCATCCAAGATATGCAAGTCCCCACAAATATAAAGAAAGTACAAAGCTTGAATGAAATGATAGCAGCATTAAGTTGTTTTGTGTCAAAGAGTATCGCCAATGTCTCCCTTTCTTCAACCTCATTAAGAAGGGGAATCTGTTTACATGGAATGATGAATGCACTAAGGCATTCGAGGAGCTGAAGCGACATTTGACTACTCCCCCAGTACTGTAATCCCATCGGTGGTGAGGATTTGTACATGCATTTTGCAGGACTGACCATGCAATCAATGTCGCCTTGATTAAAGAAGATGAGAAGGTCCAGAAGTCGATTTACTATGTCAACAAGAAGTTTTTAGCCCTAGAAATGAGATACACAAAGCTAGAAAATCTTTCCTTCTACCTGCTCATGGCATCTCGGAAACTCTGATCATACTTTCAAGCTTATCCCATCAAAGTCCTGACTAAGCAACATTTGAAGTAAGTCCTTAGCCGGCCTGATACAACATGCCTGTATTGAAATGGTTGATCGAGCCTAGGTAGCACCACATCTCATTCTAGTCTCACACTTGTATCAAGGGCCAGGCTGTCAAAGATTCATTGCCGAGTTCTCAACCCGGGACACCCATGAAGAAGAGATCATCACTAGCCTGCAAGTTTGGCACATGTACATGGATGAGGCATTAAATGAGAAAAGGGTAGGGGTCAACATGGTCCTTGTCGCATCCGAAGGAAGAGAACTATGTTATACAGTCCACCTCACATTCAAGATGATGAATAACCAAGCTGAATATAAAGTTGTCCTGGCCGACCTCAGGATGACAAGGGACTTATGCATGGATTCCATCCATATATTCGGTGGTTCGTCATTGGTCATCAATTAAATTGGTGAGTGCTTTCAAGTAAGGGTGAGACACTAGCCTTGCATATTGCCGCTGCCAAGAAGATAATCAGAACATTCGCCAAGTTCAAGCTAGAGTGGATACCTAGGGAACAGAACACCAAAGGCAATCAACTAGCAAAGATAGAAAGCCATCCAGAAGAGGTCACTCCTTGGGTCTTTCTAGAAATTTGAGATACCTATTGCTATAAACCAGAGGCATTAACGTTGCATCGATGTGCTATCAAAGGATAATTAGATGAAGCCCCTCATAAATTACTTAGCAAGTGAGGAACATCCTGTCAACCACAAGGGAGCCAAGAAGATTCTATGTTAGGATCCTACCTACATGATTGTAGATGGGAAGCTATAGTAACATGAGTACTCCACACCACTTTATTGTTATGTGTCTAAAGACGAAGCCGATCAAATCCTGAAAGAGCTGCATGAAGGGTTTTGTAGGGATCACATCGGAGGTCAGAGCTTAGCAAAGAAGGCCGTCGGGCAAGGCTACTATTAGCCTACTATGATCAAAGATTCTACAAACTATCTCAAGAGATCAATCGGTTTCAATAGTCCGACAAGATCCTTAGAGCCTCTTCTACCCTTCTTAACCTCATGATTTCCTTATGGCCATTTGGCATGTGAGGAATTGACTTGATAAGAAAGTTGTCTAATACCAAGGGAGGGTACAATCAAGCCATAGTCGCCATCAACTACTTTACCAAATAGGTTAATATCGAGCCCCCTACTGGGGTCGTTGACTCTAAGATATTGAACTTCCTCATAAAGAATAGCATTTTCCTTTTCTACCTGCCAAAGAAGATCATCTCCGATAACAACACTCAGCTTAAGAATAGTCTCTTTTAAGATTTCTACGCAGGGAACGGGATCGAGAAATGCTTCTCTTACATTTCCCATCCTCAAGAAAATTGACAAGTCGAGACCGTTAACAAAACCATTAAGTTAAAACATAAGAAATGCCTCACAAAAGCTAAAGTTAACCGGGTCGAAGAGCTATCACTCGTTCTTTGGTCATATCACACCTCCTACCTTACTTCAATCGGCTATACTCCTTTATTGCTCTCCTATGAGTATGTAGCCATATTATTCATCAAGGTAGACGTCTACCTACGATTATGACCAAAACAAAGAGCTACTCAAGCTCGTAATCAACACAGTTGAAGAACGAAGAGCTGAAGCCAAACACCAGATTGAAGCCTATAGGAGGAAAATAACCAAGCACTACAACTCAAGGCCAAAGCGCCAACAGTTCATTGCTAGCGATCTAGTTTTACGTTGGGCTTTGCAAATACAAAGAACCCAGCTAAAGGAGTGCTCGTCCTAAACTGGGAAGGGTCATATGTTATAAGCATCATCTTAACTGATGGTGCTTACTGCTTCTCTCACTCGGATGGGACTTATTTTACTCGCACTTGGAACACCATTCACCTATGGGCATATCATATATGAGGTAGACACAATTATAAAGCAATGTAATATATCTTTTGTGAAGAACACCTTAAAAACTTCAAAGCCAACTTTTTTCAGCACATTCACTAAGGTTGTTCTGTGAGGGTGAGTTATAATGTGCTCACTTCCTTACTTGGGACTTCCAACCTCTGTCGTCAAGGACCACGCAACCTATTCAACACTCCCCGCCTTACCGACCGACTATCTAGCAATGGTGAATTTTCATGCATTCACTTCCTTGCTTGGGGACTAGCTAACTAGCAGCATGTCACTTGAGAGAACGTTCGAGCTTACACTCAGGTTCACGTCGGGATCGCATGCCATCTCTATAGGCTATCCGATAAGGATGAGTTATTGTGTGCTAAATACCTTATTTAGGGGTTGGTGACCTTTATCGCCAAGGACCATGTGAGCCTCTCTCTTTTCCTTGTCAGTTGGCTATCGATGAGGGGTGAATTACCATGCATCCGCTTCCTTATTTAGGGACTGGCAGGCTATCAAACAAGATTGAATCATCATGCATTCACTTCCTTGCTTGGGGACTGCCTACCTGCCTTTTGAGTTTGGGCGAGATGTCTCTCCCCTTCATGTCAAGGTGCAATGACAAGACAAGATGCGGGCTTAACAGTCTCGTATCCTTCGCCCATGATGCTAGTCGTCCTTTGTGCATGATGGGGCATTGTTGTCGAGACTGGCGCTGTTACTTAAAGTGACACCGAAGTCTAGCATCCGTAGTGCACCCGCATAAAAATAAAGTAGGCTCAACATCAATTGGTGGCATGTCACCCAAGAGAACCTTCATGCCACTCAGCACTTACATTCGTGTTAGAACTGCCCACTACTCAATCTTGTTGCATGTCGGTCAGGAAAATTTTCAAGCTACTTAGCGCTTAAGTTCGTTCCAGGACTTCTCGCCACTCAGTCTTGCCTATGTCACCCAAGAGAACATTTGAACTACTCACCATTCAAGTTCCTTTTGAAAGAGAACCTTCAAGCCACTCAATGCTCAAGTTCATGCCGGGACTGCCTACCACTCAATCTTGTCACATGTCACCTAACAGAACCTTCGACCCACTCAGCACTTAGGTTCATGTCAGAACCGCCTGCCACTCAATCTTGTCGCATGTTAACTTAGAGAACCCTCAAGCCACTAAGCGCTCAGGTTCATGCCGGGACCACCCAACAACAACAAAAACACACTAAGGCTCGACTATCATTAACGGCCTCGGCATTGACACCAAGCGGGTAGCACGGACAATACTTACATCTGAGTCCATTAGCCATCCTAGCCTGTCAACTAATATGAGTTTACTTGGTCAATTTAGTACAAGGTTTGTGAGAACTAGCTGCACTTGTCCCTTGTCCCTTTGTTATTCTATCTTGCAAAAAATATGTAAGTGCGAACGAACAGGGAATATATCAACTAATCAAAGTATGCTACCCTACAAGCTATGCACAGACAGACAAGAACAGATAAAGCAGTGAAAAAGTTAGACAAGAATTTTATTTATCAGAAAAATGTAGGGCACACAGCTCACCCCACTAAGCATACAAAAAGATAAAGTATATACAAAGTCGAATCATCAATAGGATGGGTCAAGGAGTCTCGCTGCTCATATATAAAAACAACTGAAATAACAATCTCAACCACCATTATCTCTTCGGCTACCTCCTCCCGAGCTTGGGCAAGGACCTCAGCATTAAGTTTGCCGATGGAGATTGGGTGGCAAAAGTTTTCCCTAAGAAAGACCTTTATCAGATTCCTTAGCTAGTTTACCCACATATCCTCTTCCATCTTCTTAGTGCATCCACATTCGCATCCTTCCGACATCTAGCCATATGCCGGCCCAGGTTAGCCCACATCTCATCGGTTTCCTTCTCCGCCTTATCTAGGCTCTCCTCGAGATTCATTACCATCTTCTTCACCTTATCTGGTGCCTCAACCGCCTCCCTCACTGATTTCTCAACCGCCTCAATAGCCTCCTTTACCACCTTTTTGTCGCTTCAACCATCGCCTTTGCCTTGACGGCCTCAGCATCGACCATCTCAGAGCATCCTCCTTGGCCTTCAACTCCCTTTGGAGCTTCTCAACCCTGACTCGTATGTGGATAGAGCGGTTCCCAAACTGAATAACCTATGTTAGGACGATAGAAAAGTAACAGACAAGGAAATTCAAAGTTCGTGACTTACTAGTAAGACGTCCCAAGTTTGTACGTTCACCATGGAATGTAGGAAGTGCTAGCTCCTACGGATTCTAGCCTTATAGGGATATAATAGGGTCTTCTTGGACATAAGTTGAAAGCCATTAGTAGGCGATCCAGACCATCGATGTCCAAGCCTTAGGAAATCTCCAAAGTTACTTGCCCTAGCGGCACCGCATCTCCCTCGACAGTCAGCCCCTACTCATTGTATATACAAAGAATTTGGAGTAATAAAGGGTGACCTCAGCAGGTAAGGACATGGCGATGACATCTCTCTTCCTCTTCTTTATGTCGATGGAGTGCTAAGGCGACGGCTTAGGGCTGGGTATCAAGTTCATAATTTGCAGGCTTGTTTCAGGTACCTTGAATGTAGGAGTCAAGGCAAGGGGGACATTGTTGTTAAGGTCGTCGAGTTCATTGAATGAAAGCTATATGGTTATTGAAACATAAAAGAACAAGCGTTAGTCAAACTGCATAGAAAAAGAAAATTTTGGTGCAAGTACGCTACCATTTGTACCAACCTGGCCTTGCTTTCTAACAAGGGACGGACATAATAATGCCAAGTTCCCTACACTAGTTTGATATGTCTTGGCATGAAGCACCCAAAGGCACAGCTTTGTATCCGGGATATAAAGGGTCGTATGTAGGAATTTGCTTAGAGGATGGACCTGCTTCCTTAGAAACTCTCAGCACTTATAACACACCCCAACACTAATTTGCTTAGAGTTTGTCACAGTATCTCAATCGATGGGTGACGTCTCATGCCGAGGGACCGGGGCATCAACTAACTATTATGGACTGTTTTCCTCTCACTGTGACATTGGCATAGCATCACTTAGTTTATCAAGGTCTACTTGTTTCCACTTTTCAGGCCCTCACCCGTAACAACGTCATCATATCCTCTTTCCGCATCTATGATCGGTCTGCCCATGTTGTCTCGAAAATTGATCTAGGAGTAGTATCGTTCCACCTTGATCGCCTTATGTGTCGATTTCATTGGGGTGGCCCACTCCATCACCATTTTTTGCACCACCTCATTAGCCTAACCCAATGGAGGTTAGCATCAGTTACCAGGACCTTCACATCATGGACTTGGCTGCTGGCCGACTTTAGCCAATCAACATGGTAGCCGACACTGGAGAAGTCTATAAAAAGCCGTGTCAACGGACAAGTCAAGCAAATGAAAGCAACGGGAAGATATGAAGGAAAAGTGAGCGGAAATAAGAACTTAGTAGGGGTACGAAACTCAAGGTGCTGAAGCTGGAGTTGACACCATGAAGGATAAAAAAATACTTGTCCATCCAGCTTGAGTGGTACTCAAGGATCTATTAAGAGCTTGAGTATTAGATTTTGGTTGGTCGTGAGAAGACCATTTGCACTTGGTTGAGTTTTCCTATAATAATAGCTACTAGACTTTTATAGGGATGGCACCTTTTGAAGCTTTATATGGAAGGTCGTGCAAATCACTAACGTGTTGTTTAGAGACCAAAGATAGATTGGTCCTTGTCTATATAAGGTGAGAGAAGCAATAGAGAAGATGGAGTTGATCTGAGGTAGGATGAAGGAAGCTTAGTCTAGATAAAAGAGTTACACAGATAAGAGGCATAATGATCTAGGGTTCTTAATTGGAGGTATGGTTTTCATTAAAGTATCACCGACGAAGGGTGTGGTATGATTTGAAAAGTCAGGGAAACTGACACCGAGATATGTTGGACCGTTCACAGTGATAGAGAGGATCAGAAAGCTCACATATAGAGTAGAGTTATCAAGTGGTATGGAATGCATCTATAATATGTTTCATGTGTCTTATCCTCATAAGTATGTACATAATCTAAAGACTACTACCCCTCTGACTGCATTGGAAGACTTAATAGTAGAACCGGATCTGACTTTTGTTAAGTAACCAGTTCCAGTTGTAGCGAACAAGACAGTCAAGGCGGTAAAAGTTTAGTGGAGCGACAACGAGAAAGATTGTACATGTGAAACTAAAGATAGGATTAGTGACATCGAGATAGCTTGTGAGATATACTAGCTTTGCCGGCATGATTGATATGCTTGTTTATAGTCCTTACTGAATTTTGAGGATGAAATTCTTTAAAAGGGATGTCAATAACACCCCTAATTTTTCCTTAACATTATTTGGCAGATTTAATTAGATTAATTAAACAGAATAATGTGTGGCCTGAGAAGGAGATGAGATTTGATAATTAATTGGGTTATGCCTTAACCAATCAACATATATGATCATTTTAACTTAAATATAAGTAGGAGGATTTATAGTTGGGGCAAAATAGGAATAAGCTTCATTTCCTAAACATAAGCCCTTCCCACCTCATATTCTCATTCATTTTTACAAATATACAAAACATAAACAAAGTAGAGGCCATTGCTAAAGCTTTTAAAGGAAGAAAAGTTAGAGAATCAAGTTAAAGCTAAGGGGAACCAAATCAACAACTCAAATCTCAACTCTTTTTCTCAAAACAAGGTGAATAATCATATCCATCTCATTTATATGTGTTAAACTTCAAATTTTTGATGTATTCCACATTGTTTGATGATGATATGGTTGATTTTACCATTTTTTGCATGAATGGTAATTTACTGGAATTTTTACAAAATTATTATGGTATGTTTCAAGGGAAAGACCTTAGTGAATGACCTTCAAATGAGTTGATTTTTGGATATGTTATATAATACCTAATTTTGGAGATAGAGTTTTAATTTCATAATTTTCGGAATTAATAGGAATATTTTATGAATTTTCTAAAATGAAAAGGGCATTTATTTCGGGTTTTAATTATTAAAAATAATAAATAATGAATTTTGCTATGAAATTTTTGTATAGTAAATAAAATGTTATTTCAGATTTTTTTTGTGAATTTTTAGGATTTTTCCAAGTGTTTTTGATTTATTATTAATTTTCTAAGCTAGAAAGCTTAATTATATTAAAATACTAATACAATTTAATGGTTTGAAAATAACTTTGGAAACTATGAAATCTGATAATAGTAGTTTTTCTACAAAGAAATTGATAAAGTATATCTCTATCCAATAGAATTTGACAAACAATAAGAGTTGGTAAAAAGAATATACTTTATTTAGCAAAATAGTCGTTTTTACGTTAATTACGAGTCTGCCACTATACCCCTTCGTCACCTTTGCTTTCGTATTACTACAGGACCTTTTAGCTTTCGAAGCCATGCTACATTACCCATTTGCTTTCGTATTGCTACAGTACCTTTTAGCTTTCGAAGCCATGCTACAGTACACTATTGCTTTCGTATTGCTATAGTTCCTTTTAGTTTTCGAAGTCATGCTACGATACCCATTTGCTTGGTATGGCTACAGTACCTTTTAGCTTTCAAAGCCATGCTACAATACCCAATACTTTCGTAGCCATGCTACAGTAACGTTAGCTTTCGAAGCCGTGCTACAGTGCCAATGTTTTCAAAGCCATGTTACAGTGTCAATGGTTTCGGATCCATGCTACAGTAACGCCGGCTTTGTTTTCATAAATTAAAACATGTGCAACTTTTTAACCGTAGGTTTATTTCTCTATTATGACCACTCTACGGAAAGAGAAATCATCATTCGAGAGCAATGAAATAGGTTAGAGACCCTAATTCTACACCTATAAAAAGTCACAGACCATGAAAACTATGCCTTAAGAAATGTTATTGGCAGGGGCCAATAGGTTCTTAGTGATCTCATGAAAACTATGTTCGGAATTTGTTATTGATAGAGATCAATAGGTTCATAGTCAACCATGAAAACTATGACCTTAGAGATGTTATTGGAGAATCCAGTAGGTTCATAGTCAACCCATGGATACTATGATTGGATGATATTATTGGTAGACATCAATAGGTTCTTGGTAATTCCATGAAAACTATAAAACCGAATAGATAGTCCATAAGCTTGGAACGTATTATTTAGTTAGCCCATGGAAACTAATAGGTTAATAGTGACTCTAAAAACTATAAATTGAGATGGATAGTCCAATGAGTAGGGATGGGAAATCCAGGATATATTGTATAATTGCATATCATCGTATTATGCTATGTTTTAACCATTATGGATGCAGGTACACAGTGTATGGTTAATTAGTTTTTGGTTAAGGTACTAGCGAGGAGAAACCCGTTCTGATCAATGGAGTGGTCTCGCAAGATATTTATTTGGTTCGAGATTGGTATATTATTATTCACAACAGACTTTTTGTCTGACTCAAAGTTTATGTTTTCCCCTTTAAGCTCTTGGGTGCTCAAAAATTAATTTGAGTAGGCTGAGGGTAAGGCTTTTTCAGGTTATTAGTTGACAAATAAGCTTCTGGAGATGTGCAGACGGCAAACTAGTTATTTAGGAGATTCTATCTATTGTTCGTTGTGTTATTTGGATGTAAGGGCAAATTTATTTAATTACCTATATTTAGACTCTGATCAACCAAGGGGGCATCTTCAAATGTCGCTCTTGGCGTATTTTATAATAAATTATAATTTCTCTGAAAATGTCTTATGTAGGGGATTATGTAATGAACCTGAAATACTATTTGTAACAAAATGAGAGTTTTTTAAAATTGAGTTTAAATTTTTTCATATTCATGTGTTTATAGTATATCAATGTATCTAACATTATCGCATTTTGGTCACTAAGAATTAATAACTATGGAAGACTGCATCATCCGTAGCAGTTAGTCTGGACCTCCAAATAGGGGATGTTACATTTCTTCTCACTGTGACGTTGGCATAGCATCATTTAGTTTATCAAGGTCTACTTGTTGCCACTTCTCAGGCTCCTCACCCACAACGACATCATCATATCCTTTTTCTGCCTCTATGATTGGCCTGCCGGTATTGTCTCGAAATTTGATCTAGGAGTAATACTGCTTCACCTTGATCGCTTATGCCGATTTCTTTATTGGGGTGGCCCGCTCCATCCCCATGTCAAAACCTAGATTTTTGATGTTTTGATTATGAAAACTATATAAGTAAACATTATACGAACTGACCAAACTTGCAGGAAAAGATATTGTTTTTACTCGAGAAATAGTCTAATAATTTGCAGACCAGATTTTGGATTAAAGCTTCAGAAAAGTAGTAAGTTTAAGGTCTGAGTTTAGTAGTAAATGTATGTTAAAATCTCTCTGAAATGGTGTATGCAAGCACATACAATATAAAGTTTTTCAAAACTTTTAGATAAGCCAAAAAACACTAAAAATAGTCGGCCGAATGGCATAAGTTGGTCGGCTGAATATTGTGCATGTGCACAAATTAATTTGAATGTTCAAACGGTTGACCATGCAATTTTAGCCAGCTGAATTATGTCTATTTTACGTTGTTTCCTTGCTGGTTTGTTTTTTAAATCCATTCAGCTGGCTGAATTTATCCATTTAGACGGCTGAATCTTCATAAAGCTATATTTTTGAAAGACACTTCAATTCAATGAATGGAAAAACTCTTGATTCAAGAGTTTCTTCCATATCTCTTCATGACTATCTTTCAAGAACGAATGCAACTCTTAACCTTTATAAATAGCCATGAATTCCATTGTTTTAATAACTATTCTAATTCGTTTTTCTAACCTATCTCGCTATTTGAACTCTAAGAATTCAACTCTTATAAACTTCACCCTGATCACTTGTTCATTTAAGAATACTTCGTTGGTAATCCAATAAACTTCCTGGCTTCACGAATTACATGATACACCATAAAGGATAAGATTATAGGAAGGGTGTGCTCTAAAGACTTATCCATGCTATTAAAAGAGCACATTCAGTCAGATAATTTTCTGTATTATTAAAGTCCAGTTTGGTTGCTCAGGTGGTTGAAGTCCTATTCTGTTGCTTAGGTGGTTAAAGTCCTGCTCGATGGCTCGGGCGGTGTAATACATGTCCTCTGGTTAAGTAAGGGTTGATGGTTAAATTCTAGAAGGAGTCTGAGACTGGACGTAGAATGAGAATTTCGAACCATTATAAAATCTCCAGTGTTATTTACTTTATTGCTTTACTTATACATTTACATTCTGGACAAGTAAATAGTTTAGTTAATATTTCATGTTACACGATCCTTAGTCACTTTCATTTGGTATCAGAGCTTGGAATTCTATCGATCGTCACAGCATCATAGAATAATGGCCAGAAAAAGATCCAGTCCAAATACAAGCAAAATCCCTGTTAAAACCACCAATAAGGACTACAAAATGTACTTTTTGATTTACAAATTTTGGTAAACGGTAATAGTGAATTAGTTAGCATAAGTGATACTATCTCAAATTTCAATTTTATTATTTTAGAAAAGATGAAATCTGTCGGACATGAAAATGAGAAATTGAAAAACGAGTAATTAAATTTTGAAAATCAACTTGGTGTTTTAAAAAATAATGTTATAACTCCTAAAGAATTTCGAGATGAACAAAACACCTTATTTGAAAAAGAGAACGAAAAATTTTCAAAAGAAAATTTTGATTTAAAAATACAAAATGATTTATTACAATCCTCTTTAGATAATTCAGAATCTCAAAATTTTATTCTCAAAAATGAGAACAGTACGTTGAAAAATGAGAATTTTGAATTAAATGAGAAAACTAAGGGTCCGTTTGGTTTGTCATTTTCAAATCATTTTCAATTTTCAGTTTTGAAAAATATCGAAAACTTGTTTCTTTTGTCGTTTTGAAAAACTCATTTTGAAAAATCATCATTTTGCAAAATGGGCCCAATACAGAAAACTAAAAACAATTATTTTTCGTTTTCACCATTTTCAGGCCCAAGTGAAAATCAAAAACCGAGAATCCAAAAATGTAAATCAAACACATTGAAAACTCTAAACTATTTTCTGGCCGCCGTATTATTCTTCTTCCATTTTCGTGACTATCAAAATTTCCGTTAAAATTACAATTTTTTGTTTCTTTTGTGGCTGTTTAAATCATCAAGCTGCTTCTGATTATTGAATTTCCGTTTACTAATGTAGTAGCTCCTTCTCTCCAAAATGGGTTAGGGTTTTCTCACCATTGAAGCTGCTTCTGATTCAACACCAGTCTAAGGTAAATTCTAATTTATGTTTGGTGCTATGTCGACTCAAAGATATGTGTGTTTCTACCTAATCTTATTAGGATGACTGCGGTTCTGTTTGATTCCTTTAGCCTTATGTTTTTGTCTTGATTATTAATTGACATGAATCTTCTTGTTTTACTATTAAAGTTAAAGGTCTACTGAACAAGTTAACTGGGAAGATCTTGGATATTCGTCAGATCAACTTATTTGCCACCGGTATGTCTTTATTCCTTCACATCATATGACATTTTTCAATTCATTACTTTGCTTATACTGGGAATTAATGTCAAAACACGTTAACAGAAATTACTATTACAGTTGAGGAAGAATTACATTTCTTATACATATCTTGTTGAATATCCATATAAAATATGCAGTAGTTTTCTTCTCAGCATACACAATCCAATGCTATGTCCAAAACAAGACATAAGCTAATTTTCATTTGTGAGGCTCAATCATTCCAATTTTTTATTAAGCATTTTTAAACTTGCAGATAGAATTTATACTGCAGCCTTTCCTGTATTGGTAATGATCATATAGCGGCCTTACCTAAGTAACACAACAGATGTGTAATATACATCATTTTTAGTTAATAGCTGATAGAATTTTTGACGTGGTGAACTGAAAATGAAAGTCAAAATATTTTTCTTTGTCAAATTATGTTACCTAGTATGCTACCCTTAGTGGTTTATGTGAAGTTCATTTGTACCAAACCCGCATACAAACAGTATATGAATAGTTTTATACAGAAGCACACTTTGGATTACATAAACAATTGTTGGTTTCACATTTGTATTTGAAAGTTACAGACCATTTTAGTAATAAGATTGTGAATATTTGCTAAGATACTGGTAATAATAATTGCAAAATCCGCATATCTATAAATTAGAACATTACAAATTACTGGTAATGGGGGTTTGCATATTGAATAAGGACTCTTGTATAGTTAGCAATGATTTAAGTATGGATTAAAAATAATGTATATAGCAGTTTTGAAATTGGAAATTCGTGTAACATTGCTAAAGTTCATTTGGCCATAACTTTCAAACGGTTTATCCGATTTTGACTATTTTACCCATCCTGGAAAGATGATTACGTAAGCTACAACTTTTATTTTCAGTGTTTCTTAAAATTTTGATGTTTACTAGGCTGAAAATGTGATTTTTATAATTGGGCCTGTGTATTTTTTTTTAAATCTGAGCTAGTTTTCTTTGTTATATCCCCGTAAATTAAGTTATAATACATATTTTTGCAATTCGAAAGTTGTTTTGAAAAGCTAACACATTATACAACAAATCAGCTTTAGATGTTATAGCCTAATTTTATGATTTTTATGAGAAAGCTCTATGTATTCGATCTAATAATACAGTGCCGCCCTCTTAAATAAACTTTATATTTTCTCAAGTCATTTAAAATTTAGAAAATGAGAAAGCTCGCCATATCCATACCACTTTCCTTACTCTTTTACATTGCTTCATTTCTACTAAAGAATACCAACACAAGTAGCTTGTGAATTTGTACAAGTAGCTTTATATTCTGGCGTTGTTTATCGCCTTCATTTCATTGTTATTAAAATTATTTTCCTTTGATGTTTTCTAAGAGTTGAGAAATTCGATATAACCGCAACATTTGATTCTTTATAAGACATAAGAAGCTAAATAGATCAAACAGTTTAAGGGATAAGTTGTACTGATAGTGAAAATTTTAATCATAGGTTGATATAAGTGTGTTTTTTAAGTAGCACGCTGCTGTATGATTACTGGATCATTTATTGTTTACATTAATAAAAAAAATTGAAGTTAAGAATGAATCACTAAAATGTAGACTTAGCCTTAAAAGGAGGAATGAAAACAAAAATAATAATTAACGTTTAATGTCCTACACCTTTTAGGCTGCAGGTAATGCATGTTTGCTAGAATATTGAGAAAGCTTGATTAAGATTTCTATGACTTTTAGCTTGATTCATTATGTTAAAAATGCATAAAGAATGCAAACTGAACTTTCTTTGTAGGCTAACCAAGGGCATATTTCCTTGATGAATGCATTAGTTCAGCCACTAATAGTGGTATAACTTTGATACTGAAATGCACTTTTATTTGATTAAGATTTCCTTCATTATGAATAACAATTATGAAAAGCATTATATATATTTAACTAAAATGTACAAATAATGACCGCTTAAAGTGGAGTGAGATACACCTAAATTAGAAGAAAATAAAGCAACGAATCAACCATTGTAACATGCGTGTAAAATCAAATCTTACAAATGCTCCACTGTCAAAATTTTCTATGTGATGAAATAGAAAATAACATCAGTGTAGTAAATGCAGCATCCTACGTTGGCGACATGGGAAATGATACCAAAATTATGAAGCAAATTTAGAAAAGACAAGGGAAGTGTGTAGTAAATGCAGTAGATTGTGTAAATGATGAAGTGAGAATGCTCATTTATTGGAGTAGATTGTGGACACGGGGGCTCAAAATGATATAGTGGATAAATCTAATGCTATTAGTATTTCTAGTGGTAAGAAAAAGTTTAATACTATACAATAAATTCAACATTTTGGCGGATTTGGCGGATGAAGAAAATTGGTCTTATTGTGTGTATGAAGTCATTATTTCTGACATGGGTATTAGCAGTGTAAAAGATAAAAGGATTTAACACAATTTCTGAAGTTAACAACTATCATATAATTGTTGAAAATGGAGTAAAGTCGCACAGTGTATATGATAAAGCTTTGGTTATCAGAGATGATGTAAATACTTTGCAAAGGATAGGGTAATGTATGTATAGGCAAGTAGAGGGGATGGTAATGGGTGGTGAAGTGTTATGTCTGTGTTGATGGAGATCTTGCAGCTGTGTAACAGGGAGTAACAGGGTTATGCATAAGGAAATGCACACTGCAACAGGATGCAGAAATATGCAGAAGTATATGTAAAGTGAATGCAATGTAAAAAAAATAAAAAATAAAAATAAAGATATCCTTGCAGTTTACTATGTTGTGCCAACTTTGTGAATAATTTTTATTTCTGCATTATTTCTGTATATATTATCTCATACGTGGCACTGGTGAACTAACTTTTTGCTCAACTAACTTTGTTTTAGGTATCGAGGTTACTATAACATGGATGAAGAGAGCTTGGTGAATTCTACCAGGTATGTTTACAATTTATAGTGTCTAGTTTTGGATAATCTTTTGAAAATTTATTCCAAATACGTAAGTCCACGTAGTGGTGAATTTATAACAAGTTTTTGTACAGTGAGATGCCTGCTGAGTTTGATGAAATTTCTAACGTTTCTAATTATGGTTCAAGCGATGATGATTTAATGGATGACCATACATCAGATGACATTGATGATATAATGATGCTTAGCTATTTAGTTGCTAACTGAAGAAGTGTTATTAGTAGGAGACCTTGTAGGACATCATCTCTTACCGGAAAAAAGTTTATGTTTGAAATTTTAAATGGGCATCCAACTATCTGTCATCACATGTTTCGCATGCAGAAACATGTGTTTCTGAACTTCTGTGATCTTTTGAAAGAAAAAGGATTATTAAGAAATGGTAAAAAAAAAGTCGATGTTGAGGAGGGGGTTGCTATGTTTTTGATGGTTATAGGACACACTACACGCTATAATGTGATTGGCGATCGTTTTCAACATTCTAATCATACAATCTCAAAATGGTTTCGTAAAGTTTTGCGAGCTGTTTGCTCATTAGGCACGGAGATAATTCAACCAAAAAATCAAGATACCGTCCATGAACGTCTTTTGCGAAAATATCCTCATTTCAAGGTGATATAGTTAAATATATATAGAATATTTATTTACTTGATAATAAAATAAAAATAATATGTTATTTGATATCATACGACAGAATTGTATCGGGGCAATAGATGGAAAGCATGTTTCAGCATGGGCTCCTTCTTCAAAGCAAACTTCTTTTCGTGGAAGGAAGAACGCCGTGACACAAAATGTGATGGTTACATGTGACTTTGACATGAGATTCATATTTGTATATGCTAGATGGGAAGGAACGGCTAATGATTCCCGAGTATTTATTGATGCGGTTTCAAAACCAAGCAATAACTTTCCAATGCCACGAGGAGGTACTCTAAAATAACTTTATTTATGATGGATAAAAACATTTTTATAAATATTTATAATTTGCTAACGCAAAAATACAATTTTCTCAAGTGGTGGTTTTCGTTATTTATTTGCAGAACAATTTTACCTTGTTGATTCTGGATATCTAAACATACCTCGGTTTCTTTCCCCTTATCGTGGACAAAGATATCATTTACGTGACTATAATGGAAAAGGAAGACTACGTGAAAGGAAGACTTATTCAACTATAGACATTCATCATGTCGGAACATCATTGAGCGTTGTATTGGAGTTTTAAAAGCAAGATTTCCCATTTTAAAGCTGATGACAAATTTTCCGCTTTCTAGACAAAGACAAATTCCAATTGCATGTTGCACAATACACAACTTCATTCGGGAGGAGCACGCATTGGATACTCTATTTGCCGAATATTCATCCGAAAATATGATATTTCAATCCACATTGGAGTCAAGTCACGCACAAGAAGTTGTGCAGTTTAATGTTAGCCAAACAATTCAAATGGGGCAAGTTAGAGATCAACTAGCCACACAGATGTGGAACGAGTACGTAACAACTCATCATATATAGTTCAGGTATAATTTTATTTCTACTTCAGATTCAAAATTCATTTCATCTTATTTCACTACGGTGTGAATCATCTCTGAGCAAGTTAAAGTTTAAACAATAAATTAATTCACCATCTGATTATTATATATGTTACATTTGGTACATCATTCAACAAAATAAAAATTATTTCAAACAATAGGTTATATGAATGCTTCGTTTGATATATGAATATGCTAGGAGTTCCTTCCTTTTAACTTTTCCATATTCCTCCCGTGAGCTTGTTCTTACGTCCTCTAACTGAGTAACCTATCCATCATAAAAAAAATGTCAAATGCATTCATTTTAGATTAATACTAACTCTCATTTGTATTCTAATTTTGTGCAATGATCCAGTATATGTCTTACATTCGTACTACCATGTGCAGATATGATTTGGAAGACATCTCAGACGCGTTGCTTACAAAATTTATGTTTGATATATCTATTATATTGTTGTGGAAGATGCTTGAGTTGTTTTCTCTCAATTTTATCTTTGTTCGATGTATCTTTTATGTTTGTCTAAGACCTTATTATGAATCTTTTTTATTGTAATGTTATTCCTATACAATTTGGCCTCATGTACTTTAAAATGTTGTCTTATGTTTAATGCTTAATTATTATGTTTAGAATTTAGTGTATTATCTTTTATCTATTTTCGATTTTTAATTAGTAACCGGATATAATAGCACTAGTTTTTATTTAATTTGGTTTGAATTGTCAAAATGAAAACTCAAAATTTCAAAATATGAAAACAATATTTCAAACCAAATGCATTTTTCTATTTTCAGTTTTGAAAACATGTTTTCAAAAAAGGAACATCCAAATGCATTTTGGAAAATAACGAAAATCTTCAAAATGAAAAACTGAAAATGGTCGTGAAACTCAAAATTGAAAACTCAAAACGCAAACCAAACGCTACCTAATATTTTGAAAAATAGAAATATTTCTTTTGAAAATAACAATTGTGACTTTAAAACTAAATTTGAAAAACATAAAAATGAATTCATGAAATTTAATAAAGATCAAAATGATTTAAACATGATTTGATATTGTTATAGACCTTTATATGATAAAAGTGGTTTAGGAATAATAAAACTAATTGTAGAAATAGCACTAGATATGCCTTCATGTATAGTAAAAATGTTTGTGCTGGTACTAGATTTCGAGTAAAGTCAAAATCCAATTTTTATAGAAATCCAATTACTACTATAACCAATAATATTTATAATATCTCTAGAAGTACAAAATCATTGGCTGGAAATATGAATAAAAATTATCTAAGCATTTGGTTCCTATTAATTGGAAAAACAGAGAAAAATACATTAATGATTATTTTGATATAGTAGTTAATAATGATAATTATATTTATAAAGGTTCAACCACACCCAAATGGGTATGGGTTCCCAAGACCTAACCCTCGGACCATGACATAGGAAGTGGGTATCATAACATATATCTCTTTATTTTGCAGGCATAACATATAAAGGGGGAGATATATTCCATATTTTTCGATAATTATGGAAATGAAGCCACAAACGTGATGTTTAAAATTTCAATATGAGTATTTTGCGTGATGTGATGATTATATGTTCTGTGACATTTTAAGTCCAATACCGCTTCTCATAAATTATTTATTCTTACAACATCTTTTATTTCTTCTATTGACATTTATTTCCTTTTCGTCATAGAGAATGGAGGAAAATAAAGTAAGGTCATATTGATAAGGGGGAGTATTAAGTCAGGGGGAGCATAAATCTGTTTTTATTTATATAACTTACGTAGTTTCCATCATAAAAAAGTGGGGAGAACTTTAGAACCTATTGATGTTTTGATTGTAACAACTACATAAGTAAATATTATATGAATTTACCAAACTTGTAGGAAAAGATATTGTTTTTACTCGAGAAATAGTCTAACAATTTGCAGACCAGATTCTGGACTGAAGCTTTAGTAAAGTATTAAGCTTAAGGTTTGAGTTTAGTAGTAAATACATGTTAAAATCTCTCTGAAGTAATATATGCATGCACACACAATATAAAGTTTTTTCAAAACTTTTAGATAAGCCGAAAAACACTAAAAACAGTCGGCTAAATGGCATAAGTCAGTCGGTTGAATACTGTGCATGTGCACAAGTTAATTTGAATATTCAGATGGCTGACCATGCTATTTCAGCTTGCTGAATTGTGTCTATTTTACATTGTTTCCTTGCTGATTCGTTTTTAAATCCATTCAGCCAGTTGAATTTGCTCCATTCGGATGGATTAATCTTCATAACAGCTATATTTTCAAAAGACACTTCAATTCAATAAACAGAAACAACTCTTGATTCAAGAGTTGCTTCCATATCTCTTCATGGTCATCTTAAACAAACGAATGCAACTCTTAACCTCCATAAATAGCCATGAATTCCATTGTTATAATAACAAATTCTAATTGTAATTCTTATTTCTAATCTATATTGCTATTTGAACTCTAAGCATTCAATTCTTATAAACTTCATTTGGATCACTTGTTCATTCGAGAATACTTCATCGGTTATCTAATAAACTTCCTGGCTTCACGAATTACATGATATACCACAAAGGTGAAGATTATAGGAATGATGTACTCTAAAGACTTGTCTATGCTATTAAAAAGCACAATCGGTCAAATAATTTTCCATACTATTGAAGTCTTGTTCGGTTGCTCAGGCGGTTGAAGTCCTATTCTATTGCTTAGGCGGTTGAAGTCCTATTCGGTTGCTCAGACGGTGTAATACCTGTTCCTCGGGGTTGAATGAGGGTTGATAGTTAAATTTCAAAAGGAGTCTGGGACTGGACGTAGAACGAGAAGTTTGAACCAGTATAAAAATCTCTGGTGTCATTTACTTTATTACATTACTTATACATTTACATTCCACACAAGTAAATAGTTTAGTTAATATTTCATATTACACGATCCTTGGTCACTTTCACACCTTGCGCCGTGCACATTAGCCTGACTCGATGGAGGTTAGCATCAGTTACCAGGACCTCCTGGACCTGGTTGCCGATGCCGAAGAAGTCTATAAAAAGCCATGTCAACGGACAAGTCAAGCAAAGGGAAGAGATGAAGGAAAAAGAGAGTGGAAAAAAGGACTTAGTAGAGGTATGAAACTCGAGGTGCTGAAGCTCGAGGTTGACTTCATGAGGGACAAAAAAATACTTTCCCATCCAGCCTGAGCGGTCTTGCTTAAGACCGTAGGAAAAATGACCAGCATGATGTCGGCGTGGAAGTAGAAGTAGGTGCCAATTGGGTTGTCGGCCTCCTTCTACAAGATGAAGACCATATTGATTAGTTCAGCAGTTTGCTCAAAAAGTTTAAGCTCGATGCATGCTACTACAACTCGCATAGAAATTCTAGCTATTGGGTGTAAGCTAACCGAATGGTAAATTATGGGCATTTAGGATGAAGACAAAGTAGGGGTAAAGAGGCAACATGACTCCCACCTTGAAGTAACCTAGAGAGAAGGCAAAGAAGCCTGATGGAGGGTGGTTAGGATGGTTGGCCGTTGTGGAATATCTAACCATCTCGATATTGCATCCATAACCTACCGGACTCTTGGCCAAGTTAACATTCCTATCTGCCAGCTTAGTGGCTAACAACGCCAACCGAAGAAGACCTACAAGTTGCCATTTGAAACACAAATGGCATGGTTAATCAACAGCTTTACGGCCAAGTCTAAAAAAAACCTAGGGCAAGTCCCCTGACAAAGGATGGAACAACCACCCAAATGGCATGCCATTAACCAGGGATCCCATGATGATCAACCAATGACTAACATCTCCTAAAAGCTAAATTACAACATGTTGGCCTTATGGCCCATACATGTTTATCTTTTTTTTTACTTAAATCACACAATTATCGAACTGGGCCTAGTCCATAGCCCATTACCAATATCATTAGAAATATTACTGTTAAAAATTACAGGCCCATTGGGAGTTCGCCAATGTCGATCGACGTCCAAAGATGGCCAAAAAAGTGTGGATTCCGACAACAAAATCACTCAAAAGCAATCAAGTATTACAAAAACACTGTAAAAAATGGAGAAAACAAAAATTGTGAAAACTCAAAGCTTTCCAATGGCCATGGTTTTCGTAGAAATAAGGAATAAGAAGGATGAAGGGTGCTTACAGTCTGTCGAAGAAAATTTGAAAAGTTGAATGGTTTTTTGAAGGTTTATGAAAGTTTTAATGGTTGAAAATTTATATTGCTTCGGTAAAGAATGGAAGGGGAGAAGATAAAAGCCATTTATATACCTACCCCTTTCATCATAGCCATTGAATGTGTAAGGTTGTTAGATCTTGGTCGTCTAGGTATAATCATTGTAGTTGTCACTTCATACACGTAAGAAACGTGAGCACCCATGCTATGTTTGGAAAAAGTGAATCGTTCCAACCAATGACAAAGCGCCACATGTGGCACACATTAAATGCATAGTAGAAGAACCGGCTGACAGAATCTTTGTGATTTGACAAGCCCACCCCTGCTCATAGAGATGGGCTTAGGGGGTAAAATGTTGTTCAAATTTCTTGCCGATATAATTAGAAAGCCATCTCGGCACATCCTGGCTTAATTCAAGCCAGCCCATTACTTCCAAGCCCGGCCAGTTCGTGCCAGCCCACACTCAATCTGACCCCAAGCTAACTCGTCTACTCAACAACACTCCAGTTTTGTGGTCGGCCGGCTCAACTCAAGGCGGTTTCAATAGCCAACCCATCAGACAGGGCCCGATTCAAGCATGATCCATCCTTGGCCCGTCTTCATCACAGCCCGCCTTCAACCAAACCTAGGCAGCCCATCTCGTCATCCCACAACTGGCTCAGCACATCCCTAACAACTTGGCCTTTATTAAGCTCCACTTAGCGAGCGTCGACAAAAAGTGACCGATCAATATAGCTCAGAAAAAGCTACTCATCTGCCTAGCCACATAGATATGAAAAAGTAAATGATATGTCCTACATCCAGTTTTACCAAGTATCATAGCGAGTCTGTCAAAAGCATATCTGCTCCACTGGCACACCACCAACATTAAATGCGTATTAAATGAAAAGCTCTCACCTGCTATAAAGAGACAATTGGCATACTTCTCAGCCACACATTCCACACCACTTTTACAGCTGCCTTCTATTAGCTCATGCGACTAGATTGATGGCCAAACACAGTTTCTGTCTGTTTCACTGTGCAATCTCAGTCATCTGAAACACCCCACACGCCTTAGTATATCCAAAATGGACACACTAAAAGATAGGTATAGCTAAAAGCTTTATAGAGACTAAGATTCATAAGTTAAATAAATAAAACAACGGAAACATGTAAAGAGTAACTCATTAAAAATTAATCTTCATAAATAAGTCATAAAACCATATGTCTCAAAAGACCAAATACACATGTCTTATGAAAAATACCATCTCTGTCACAACATTAGAGTACATAAATAAAATCATCCCTCTCGACAAGTACCAGTACATCCCAAAAGTCAAATGAAAAGAATACTACAAAAGAAGAATACATGCAGAATCTTCAAGAACGTCTCTCCAAGAAAGCTGAAATTTACTGTCCCTGCCTCTACTTGCCTAAGGGGAGAAAAGGGGAAAATAAAGGAGTGGGTCAGACTAAAAGTCTGGTGAGTGGAAGTAATTACTAATATTTTTAAGTAGGTTAAAGATAATAGACTTAGCAATAGTTCTAGTATAAAAGGAAACAAAATAAAAGACAAAGCTGTAATAAAATACTGTTTAGCTGCTTTCTTTATTATTTAGATTGTTTTCACTTGTCTTAGATAACTGCTTTAATTAGGCAGAAGTCCTAATTCTACCCTTTGATCCGCCTTCTATCTCTGTTGTGCCGCTGTGAGATAGTCCCATCATGTGGGTCCCACAGCAAAGGACACATGTTTAGCGCTTTGGAACTCAATAGCGACTTATATCCCTGCACCGAGGCAGCACACTTGGCCATCGTCGGTTCGCACTATCTGTTGCTCCACCTTTTGACCTCTTATTTACTATTACTTCAGCATAAGCATGTCCAGCCTCACCTAGTCTATTGTGAGACCATCAGTCCTAATCTAATAGGGAAATACTGCCGGTACGGGTCCTAATAAATAAAATCTAGTAGAGCACCTTGCCCAAATCCCTTGATTTGAGTTCTATCCATTGATCACTTATTTACCTTTACTTCAGCATAAGCGTGTCCCAGCCCCACCTAATCTATTGTGAGACCATCAGTTACTGACTAAAGGAGAATGTTGCCGATATGGGTCTTACTTTGATTCTATCTTTGCTTATTAACTTAGTGTAAGCTTTAAAATAAGCCTCTTCTATTATTTCTGCTCTGTTTTCTTATTAACTAAATCTAAGTCTTAAAATAAGCCTCTTCTGTTATCTCTGCTATATTTGCTTACTAACTTAGTGTAAGTCTTTAAAATAAGCCTCTTCTGTTAATTCAGCTCTATTTTCTTATTAACTTAATTCTAAGTCTTAATATAAGCCTTTTTATGTTCTTTCTATTTAATTATAACCTACATTGTAATTTCTCTTTTATCTTGTCTTTTGAGTTATAACTACTAGTTATAAACTTGCTTGCAAATGTCAAATTTGCCTATTTCAGTCAATATTCTTTTTATTACATTTCTTTTTATTTACATCAAATTTTCTGTAAATTTAGTGGTCTTATATTTTAGTCCATATTAGCGAGTTGACGTCTTTTTATTATTTTATTCACGTAAAAAGGAACAAAAGAAACTAACATTCACTGGCTGAATTCTAACGTAAAACGGATGTAAATAAAATATAAAAAAAAAGCAAGTAAATAAATAATATAGCTAAATAAAAATAGATGAATAAAATAGGCTGAAAAGAACTTTAAAAATTAACTATAAACAACTTGTATAAAAGCGGTCTCAAAATTGCAGAAAAACTACAACTATTAAGAACCCTATTATTTTAAATTACTTAAAAATCTAAGATAATTACTTAAACACTCACCTGTAGTCCTTAGCTCTTTTCTTGGCCTTTCCGGATCCACTTATAGGGTAAAAAATTATTTTAATTGAAAAGATCTTCTCCTTGAAAAAACATTGCATTTAGGGTCCAGCCTTAGGAAATGAACCAGATGGAGAAAATCTAAATAAGAAAAATAGCTAGGCCTACGGTCTTATTTATAGTGTCACTTGTGGATCTCAGACCATTAGATTTGAAGATTAAATCAGGTGCAAACACGTCATAGGCTCGCTGGCAACGTTGGATTGAAGCACGGACGCACAAGATGGAATAAAAAGCGAAAAACACGTCACTTTGTAATCTGGACATTACTCGTCCATATGCTTTGGCGGGTCGGTCGACCCGACCCCCATATGAGTTAGGTCGACCTATAGGTTTACCTAGCTGATGGGAGGGTCAACCTAGCCCTTATCATTATTTTTTCTTTTGTTTCTAATTTCTTATTTAATTCATAACTTTTTTGTTCTAGCTTGGATTTTGACAATCTATATATGAAAACTGACCAGAAAATCATCATGGACACAATGGTGCAACTCCCGTGGCTCGATTTTGATTATTTCACAAAGTTATTTTATTATTTAATTAAGTCGTTAGTTAATTATTATAGCTTAAATTTCGGGTTGTTGCATTCTCCCCTCCTTAAAGGATAAATCTCCAAGGATAGAAGAATGAAATAAATATTTTCATCGAAGTTATACAACCAACTACTCAACTGTCATCCATTAAATCCATTGTCCTTAAGTTTTTCTAATGAATTTATGATATATATATATATATATATGCAATAGTGTAGTGTTGATGTCCCTAACTAATGCAAAAGATTAGTCGGTCTACTGATTCAGTCGACCTCCTTTTTAGACAATCATGTCCGTGCTATGTATCCAAATGAATGCAAATACCTTAGTGATAACTGATAGTTCTAATGTGTATGCTACAATCATCATCCAAATGCAACAATCATGTGATAATAATCCATTTATAGCAATCGTGGAAATTAGGTAAAAATGAAAATGCGCACACATCCATATGCATATGCTCTACTGTCCCAGTTAGACCGATCCCTAAGAGATAATAGCGCATAGTGTAAGTATATGCGTCCATTAGCATCCATTAGCAACCACTAGTATCCATCATGTTTTCATAACATGTTTACAACAAATCCTTCCATCCATAGGTTAAATCCTAAGATCTACCCTCCCAAAGGATAATAATGAAAAGAACATATTCAAAACTAAAGATGGAAATAGTAAATTCAAAATTTACTATCAAAGAGATGTGGATAAGAGGTATGTAATTTCTCTTAATCAAATCAACCTTCTCTGAAGTCGCTCTAACCAAGTCGGAAACATGTAGAAATATCTCTGTAGACCCTAACCAACGAAGATGACTTGCACGACCTTCCCTAAAGTGCTTCGAAAGGTGCCACTCTCTTGAAAACTATTATTATATGTGAATTCCACTAAAGGAAGATGCTCCTTCAAATTTCCTCCAAAATCAAGAATACACATCCTCAACCACGTATGTCTTACTGTCTTACTAATATCACGTTACTATTCTTCTATAGTCTACACATATAATGCAACAATCCTTGGTTCTCACTAGTGTCCTATACACTTTACGGAAACTTCTATTATTACCTCTAAAGTAATAACCGCAATCTCCTACATAGCCTTACACTTTTTCCGTCACACCTAGGAAATGATTCATATCTACTCCATATTTAAAAGTTTGGTTTGGTATTTATCATTTCATTTCTAAAACTAAAGATTTCAAATTTTTAAAACATCAAATCCCAAAATGTTTGCCTTTAAAAGTGTTATTTTCAAACCTCTATTAAATTCAAAGGTTCTTGGTTACTTAACATTTTATCTTTCTAGACTTGCATCCTCACAGCTTTTTGAATTTATATTATTCCCCAAACTTAGGGGGAACTTACAAATTCTAAGTTCAAAACTTATTCCTCCTTTTCTTTTAAAGACCTTTACAGCTTTCCATATAAATTTGAATTTTTAAATTTAACCATTGCTAAGTTTTTCGCTTTTATTTACCTTTTCACCAAACCATTTTTCTTTAAGATATCATTAAAATGTCCTCATATGTTTTAAAAACATCTTATTTTCATAGATTTTCAATTTCACAACAACTGGAGTGGATAAGAATAATTATTTTATTAAAACCCCTTAGCTGTCCAATTACCTAACATTGGAGGAGTTTCTAACTTACTACAAATCGGGAATTTCTACAGAGGCAAGCAACTAATGCGCATAATCAATGGAAAAATATATAAAATTTCCATTGCTTAGCTTTTTCCACCATAGCGCACTATAATATCTCTCCTAACTAACACTGTCTTTAATTATTACATTTAATGGTTCTATACCTTAATGTATTGGAACTACTTTCTCTTAAGAAACTATTAACGCTAAAACCTTCTACGAATCCTTTAAATAGGACTTAATGTTTATGTGAAATTATAAGGAACTTTATTTTATATTTTTCGAAATAGGCTATACAAAAAATGGTGTTTCCCATACCTTGTACATCTCTTTCACATATTCCTTATAATTTGCATAAAACGTCTTTATTTGTGTTTTGGTTTCATAGAAAATTATTTCATTATTCATTTCACTCCAATAGACTAAAGTATGTTCAATCTATATTCTTTTACGACAGACAGTTTCTATGAAATTTATTAATTTCTTAATATTTACCTTACATTTTCAAAACTATTTTAATATTTTCATAACTAGAAAACAATTCTTCATACTTATTTAAATAATATACTTACAAACCACTTTATTTTTCTAATTAGAAATTATCTTCCAAACACATTTTTATTTGGGTCAAAACAGATGTTACGTAAAACACTGTTACTACAACCAAAAAATACTAGTGTATGGATTTAATTAAAATAAATACTAATAAATCTCATATACTATGTAAAAACATTTCCCTTGGGAGTCACCTACTATAACAATAGTGTTTTAGTCTATGCCCCATTTATTTTCCATGAAAACTTCTATTACAACAATAAATCTTGCAACCTACATTTTCAATACATAATACACTCTTGGTTTTTTTATTTAAAATATTTGTTTACCTTCAAAGAAACCAGCGAGTTATATATGCTATATAATTCTTCAAAAAGAATTTCACTTTTAACAAAATTTACATCATATAAAAGCCAATTTAAATTTCATACCATTTTTTTAAAACCTAATATTTACTTCCTCAAAATTATTATATTTTTCAACTTTTCAATTCTAATTATTTCATTATATTGGGCTGGACATAAAGCAAATTTTTTTCTTACTACCCTAAGGGTGTCCTTCCTAAATTTTGGTAATCTCATTTCCTTACTAAATTCTTTTATTCCTATTCCTCGTTTATGCTTATATTTATTCCAATGCACTACTGTTAAATCCACTTATCTGAAACAATTATAATTTCTACAAATATTTACACATGGGTTTCCCTCTTTCTATTTTTTCCAACTAAATCTATTGTACGTCTCCAATCTTTCCCTACAATTCTTTGGATTTCTACAATCCGAACCAAAATGTACAAAATCGTTTCTCAAACTCTTTCCATGTGTTGACCATCTCTATGCCCAAAGAAATGCACTTCATTACGCCAAAAGTGACACTTTGGGAATTTTGCCTTCAACTGATGATCGTGAAGTGTGCGAAGAACCTCCTTGTAACGACCCAGTAATTTTAATGATTTTTATAAAGCAATTATTTGAAATTTTTCATGGAAAATAAATAATAAACATTTGCTTGAAAATAAGCAATAAAATTTAGCAATCAAAATTTGATATTTGTAATGCGTCTATTTAAACATAGCAAATGGTAAATTTTTATTTGAAAATACGAAAGTTAGTTCTGTTATGTAATTTTCAATTTCATTTTAAAATCAGTTAATTTGATGAAAATAAAATGTTTTTGAAACCTGAATATTTTTATATGATAAAATTGTAAATTAATTTGTGAGTGAGGCATCATAATTCGTGTCGTCAAATTTGGACTTCTTTAGCCCCGTTTATTTTATTTTCGACGAATTTACATCAGTTTAGCAACGAAATATCAACTTTTGATAGGATGGTCGTATACCTGATATATGTATACCATTTTGTTTATTTTGTCATGTCGATCTCTGCTGTATATTCATTTCTGTATTTCGTGGTTCGGTACGTGGCGAAATCCACGAAACAGTTAGCCATATCGGTTATGTATTTCGGTCTTTTGAGTTTCTTATGTCCTTTTGTATATCTACAGTGTCAAATCAATAGCCACTGCATTATTTATTTTAAGAAATAAATATGTGACCTTCACTATTCCCACTGTTCACATTATACCGCTGGTTCGTATTTTATGGCCTTTCGTTTCTATTCATTTCTTGAAAAGATTAATAATATATAATAGTTTGTTGCTACTCCTTCCTTTTAAACTCTTTCGCCCGTGCTCTAGAACCAAATCCAAGCATTGCTTTTGAAAATTATATATATATATATACATATACATATATATATATATATATATATATAATATAATACAAAGCCCTGTTCATCGTTTGCTTCAGAAAAATATAAATGGAGTTCATAATAGAATTTGTTGAAGCTTATGAAATCATTTATGCTAACCTTCTCATGCATCTCCGCTTCACACTCTCTCGACCCATCTCCAACCGACCAGAGCCGACCACCTCCCTCACCTCGACAGCCACACATGCAACTTCTTGGCCTTGTTGCCACCAGACTCGTGTGCCACCACAGCCATGTTCACATGAACAAACTCCAACCCGACATCTCACTCTCCACATCCATTCCACTCAGGCACCACAGCCAACACCTAACAGGCCGAAGCCAACCACAGTTTACCCATCATCGACGTCGGCTATCTTCCACGGTAGCACCTCCGAGCCCTCAACCTGGCATCTAAACAACACAACCCTCCCTCTGGCCTCGCCCACCTCCTCTTCACACTCAACACAACCGAACCCGACCCCTTCTTCCCCTTCGACCAAAGACCCGCCTTGCATTCATCACTTCGGCCGCATTTTATCCCCTCTAGCCATCTTGCTTTTCTTATATATTTACAGTTTTAATATTACAAGTTTGTTTACAGTTTTATATTCATAGTTTTGTTGTTTACAGTTTTAATATTCCAAAGTTTTGTTTTTTGTTTATAGTTTTAAGTTTGCAGTTTATTGTTACAGAATAAAATTTATTTAACCTATTTTGATTTCTTTGGTTTTATGTTATTTACAGTTTTATAGGTTCGTGGGTATTTGATTTTTGGTTATACATATTGGTTTTTAAGTATATATATTTAAAGTATAATGTTTGTGTGTGTGTATTTGATTTTATGACAGTATGGTTTAGTGATTATATATGTCTGATAAGTTTCAAATATAATACATAGAGATATTTTAAAATATATGCGATAGATTTTAGAGTATGTGTTTTATTTTATGCGTTTGAAGTATTGGTTTTATATATATTGCATATACATATCATATAATTGATACTGAGTACTGGTTTGAAGGGTGTATGTATATAAATGTTAAAGTATATATTTAAAATTTATGTTAATATTTGAAAATACTTTCGTAATAGCTTTAATATATATACTTGATTTTGAATATATGTGTTTTAAAATATATATAATATAAATATTTCATTTTAGTACGTGTTAAAAATTAAATATTGATTTTAAAATATATGTAGATATTTTGATTTTATTTGATGTATTTTAAATTAAACAATGATTTTGAAATATATATATATATATATATATATATATATATTATAATATGTGTTTAAATTTAAAAATATGATTTTTAATATATATAGTTTTTATATATAAAAATTCACTTATATAACTAATCTTCATCGAATCGAGTACATCGTGCTTGCTTTTGTCTCGCCACTGTTTGGAATTGGTCGCTGCAGCAATTTCTAGCTTTGTCGCTGTTCCGCATGTCGATCCGTGCTTATACGTGTCCGTCTACATCTTAATCTTGTTTTCTCTAGCCTCAAAAGGTGAGCGATCACTCATGATTAACATGTTTATATCTAGAAAATTTAATTCACATGAAATGACGATTGAAATATGCTGTTTGAATTGTTAACTATTTAATTGTTAAATATGATCTTCTATTATTTGCATTTGTTTACCTATTATAATTGACATTATTAACACCATAACCTGTTGGTATATATATTAAATTCCATTTGTTAATTATGATATATGTTCATCATTGATATGTCATGTTATTTTTTTTAATATTATTATGTATCTGTTCTCACACTGCAAGTTCCATGAAAGTTTAGAATTCCATATGGGTTGAAATGATACATACCCGAACGATATTATAGATTAGGGGAAAATCGTTATGGGTTAAAATGATAAACCCAAGCGATTCTCATTGATTTTGAAATTTTGGGATTACGGGCAGAAATGATATATACCTGTAAATATTAAATTTAAATTGCGGATTAAAATGATAAATATTCGTATCACTTGACCATAAGATTGAAAATTATATACAGACACCGTTGGTCTATTTTTGAAATGATTTTCGAAATTTTGAAAGGAAAATATATGGGTTTTAATAAATAGTATTTTAAATTATAATATAATATTTATTTTATATATGTGTAAATTTAGGTTTTCAAAAAAATTATGTTTTGGAAATTTAAAATTATAAGTTAAGTTTTAAAAATGTAAATTAAAACATTTTTACTTATAACTTTATTATTTCAAAAATGTAGAAAATAAGATTTCAAATAGATTTAATAAAAATTAAGATTTAATTTAATAAGAATTAATATAATAAATTTATTAAGAATTTATTTTAACTAATAATTTATATAATAATTTAAGTATGTATTTAAAATTGTATTAATATTTTGAATTTGATTTTGTAATAACTTTAATAAATAAGGTTTGGGAGATAGATTTAATTGATTTGTGATTTAATTTGTTAAGAACTGAATTTAAATAAAAATTGATTTGGACTTATTGATTTTGAGATTTTAAAGGTATGAAACTTATAACTTGATAACTCGATTTTGATAAAAGATGATTAAGTGAATATTCCCAAATTTGAATAAAATTAAGGTGGAATATGAAATATAAATAAATATTTATCAAATTGAGTTATTGTAAATGTTTGAATATTTAAACTTTGAAACCTATTGAAATTGAAATGGTTTAATTTGTAGTTTAAATCTGTATTTGAAATCGATAAAATAAAATGGTTTTATTGAGAATTTGAATTGAATTGTAATTGATGAGCTGAGATTGATTTAAATTGAATTTTGGAACTTAAGTTGATTTGAATCGATTTATGGAATTGGACAAAATAATTCTAATTTGAAACAATTTTTGATATAAACTCTTTTAATATAAACTATTTTCAGTATAAAACTATTTTATCTATAACCTATTTTAAATATAAAATATTTTAATATATATAAAACTACCTTTAAATATTCAAATTGTTTAAGTGGGAACTATTATGATTTAGATTTAATGGATTTAAATGCTAATATTTAACGAGATGGTAAATTATTTTGTAGTTATGATTTCAAAAGTAATATGATTTTAAAAGTGAATACGATTTCGAAGGTGATGGTTTTTTAAATGCATTTGATATTTTGATATGAAGTATGAACTGTTTGAAATATAAAATGACCAGGTGTGAAATAAGAGTTTGGTTGTTAAAGAGACAGGAATCGGATATTGTCATACTCTGCCAATACCGAAAACCACTTTAACAACTGTGTATGTGGTGGAGATTCCAGAAATGAAGCGGAATGGTTTGGCGATGATTCTATATGAGGTTTTAGCGCATCCCAGACTCCCATGAGTCAGATTGATGTGGCTAAAACAGGAGCTATACCGGGCCAAGTAGGGTCGCACCCACTATCGGGCATATTTCTTCGGCACCATTCTATTGCTTTTATGATTCGATTAGGTGCACCTTTGATTTAGGAGTATGTCTCGAAGTGGGCGGTAGTAGCTGTTATGCGTTACCACCAGTCCAGGAGTGAAAACGGTATTTCTACCCCGGCATTGCCTCACATGTTTTGCCACATGCCTTATCGCGCCTTTCACGAGTTTAGTTTGTGTCGTACGTATGGAGTGCTCCTTGATAGCCCACCTGCAGATGGAGTTTACAGTATCTGTATAGACTACATCATTATATAAAATGTGTTAAAGGGATATAGGTAACGCCTTAACGCTATTTTAATACCTTACTTTACTGATAGACATATTATAATAGTGTATATTATTACATAATAGATAGTACGGATCCTTAGAGGATGAGTATCCCAAACATCCTTTAAGTTACTGTATTTTAGTTGACATTTCACTTGAGTTAAATTTACCGATATAAGAATGTTAATCTCGACTTGAGTGTTTTGTGTTTTGCTTTATGCTCGGGTCAGACCGAGTGTCACAGCATTTGAGACTCACATTTGGAGCTTGGAGCTTTGCTTGAAGATCTATCTTTATCTATTCAAATTTCATTTATTTCAGTTGTTCCCAGTTGTTATGTTCAGACTTGACAGTTTCTTTTGTATTGAGACTTCTATGTATTCAGGATTTCTGGTGTATCTTGTTTTAGACTCTGATGTTTATATAGTAACTTCATGAACTACTATTTATCTGTTCCGCTGCTTATTATTGTAATATTCTATGTCTGTGATTCTGTGATTGATTTATTTACTGTATATGTTAAGTTTTACCAAATATAAATTAACAATCTGTTGTTTTGAGCAATTTAAGTCTGACATGTGTGTCTGATTGTCGATTTGAACGGTTCAAAATACCCAGGTCGTTACACTCCTCTAGATGAATACATGCACTTTCATACTCTTGAAAAATACCAAAATGTCTTCCACGAATACTATTACGAACTCATTTAGGACATTTCCAAAACATGGTTCATCAAACCTACAAAATAGGCTGGGGCATTGGTTAACCCAAATGGCATAACCAATCACTCAAAGAATCCGTCTGACGAAGCCATTTTTCAATAGCTCACCAATATGCTTTCTTAACTCCTTCCTTTCATGTGTCTCATGGAAAATGCCACTGGCTTAGTATTGTCATTCATATAAATCCTAAAGTCGATCTTTCTTAGGGAATAGTCCCCTAATCTCCTAAAAAATGTCTGTGAAATCTCTAACGAATGGAACAGAATCTAGCTCTCCTAGTGATGAATCAAGGGAATAAAGGAAGCTCAACATGACTGATCCCTATGGGTCGCAAGAAACCTTAAGAGTCTTATTGCTGCATGTCTCTAGTCTAACGACTCTCCTCTCGCAGTCCAATATCGCTCCATAAGTGGATACTCAATCCATCCCCAAAATCATCCTATACCCTGAAAATCCAAGTACATAGGTGTCACAGTCAAATTCTACGTCTAGTATAAAAAATTTCAAATCCCTGAAATCATGGATAAACGAGCCGATCCTCCTATGGGGTTTGAAACAACTATAGGGTCCACTGCTAAAGAGATATCTAAGTGCAAACAATCAACCAAGGAACTAGAAATAAAAGAACGCGATGCTCTAGAATAAAAAAAGAGTCCAAATAGAAAAATCCAAAATAGAGATCAAACCTTCCACGGTGACTTTCCTACCTTTATCTGGTCCGCTGCTAGAAGGTGCTACATCCAAAGCCTGTACTTGTGCTGTAGGTACGCCTGCTTTCTGCCCCATCCTATGAGGACAAGCTCTACTAACGTGACCATGCTGCCCATAGTTGAAACACCTCTCCTTTATCATTTTATTCTTACAGCCCTTGCATAATGACCAACCAATCCATAGCTATGACATTTCCCGCTCTTCTTGTTCCGCTTCCTTGGTACTCTTTTACTCTTGTCTTATCCTTCTTATTCTTCCACCATGGCTTTTTAGAGCTTTCTGACTTAGGAACCTCTTTAAACTCTCCCTTCAGCTGCCAAGATGCAGATGAACTTTCTGTTGATCCTTCTATCCTAATAGTCTAAATATTCGCTCCATATCCTCCAACCTAGCTTATACCTCCTCGAAATCCTCTGTGCTAGAAAATGTCTTGCCTCCTAGACTAGCGAATTCCTTGCATAGCTTAGAAAAATTGGCTATTGTAAGTGGATTAAAGGGATCCCTACATATCGGTGCTGTATTGGGCGCTTGCCCTTACACCTCTGGTACCGTAGCTCTATGGAACCACTCAGCCATACTATGCAAAGAAAAAGAAATTTAGGCTCGAAAGAATTGAAAGAAGATTGAATTGGACTTTGAGGGTCTTTTATACTTGAAAAACTATTTCTATAATAAGAGTTTCTTTCTAAAAACTACTTCTAGTTTGAAGATAAGCTGCTTTTAAAAATAGGTTACTTTTGGAAAAATACTTTATTTTTAAAACAAGTGTTTAGAAATCCTGTAACGTTAGACTCTAATACCAAGTGAAATACTCCACACCCCTTAATATATCCAAAATGGACACACGAAAGGATATTATGCGTTATATGTATAGCTAAAAACTTTACTGAGACTAAGATTCACAAGACGAATAAATAAAACGGCGGAAACATTTAAATAGTAACTCATTAAAAATTAATCTTCATAAATAAGTCATAAAACCAAGTATATCTCAAAAGACCAAATACACGTATCTTATGAAAAATATCATCTCAGCCACAACATCGGAGTAAATAAATAAAATCATTCCTCTCAATATGTACCAGTTCATCCCAAAAGTCAAATGAAAAGAAGACTGAAAAAGAAGAATACATGCAGAATCTCCAAGAATATCTCTCCAAGAAAGCTGAAATCTACTGTCCCTGCCTCTACTGGCCTAAGGGGGAAAAGTGGAAAATAGAGGAGTGAGTCAGACTAAAAGTCTGGTGAGTAGAAGTAATTATTAGTATTTTTAAGAAAGATAAAGATAGTAGACTTAACAACAGTTCTATTATAAAAGGAAATAAAGGAAAAGAAAAGGCTGGAATAAAATACTGTTTAGCTGCTTGCTTTGATTATTTCGATTGTTTGCACTTGTCTTAGATAACTGCTTTAATTAGACTGAAGTCCTAATTCTACCATTTGATCGGCCTTCTATCTCTGTTGTGCCACTGTGCCACGGCAAAAAGATACATGTTTAACGCTTTGAAACTCAATAGCGACTTATATCCCTGCACCGAGGCTGCACGCTCGGCCACCGTCGGCTTGCACTATCTGTTGCTCCACCTTTTGATCTCTTATTTACCATTACTTCAGCATAAGCACGTCCAGCCTCACCTAGTCTGTTGTGAGACCATCAGTCCTAGTCTAATAGGGAAATACTGTTGGTACGGGTCCTAACAAACAAAATCTAGTAGCCCACCTTTCCCAAATCCCCTGATTTGAGCTTCTATCTATTGACCACTAATTTACCATTACTTCAGCTTAAGCGTGTCCCAGCCCCACCTAATCTATTGTGAGACCATCAGTTACCGACTAAAGAAGAATGCTGCCGGTATGGGTCATACTTCGATTCTATCTTTGCTTGTTAACTTAGTATAAGCTTTAAAATAAGTCTCTTCTATTATTTCTGCTCTGTTTGCTTATTTACTTAATCTAAGTCTTAAAATAAGTCTCTTCTGTTATCTCTGCTATATTTGCTTATTAACTTAGTGCAAGTCTTTAAAATAAGATTCTTCTGTTAATTCTGCTCTATTTTATTATTAACTTAACTTTAAGTCTTAAAATAAGCCTTTTTTGTTCCTTCTATTTAATTATAACATACTTATAATTTTTCCTTTATCTTGTCTTTTTAGTTATAACTACTAGTTATAAACTTGCTTGCAAATGTCAAATTTGCCTATTTTGGTCTATATCTTTTTATTACAGTTCTTCTTATTTACGCCCAATTTTCTGTAAATTAGTGTTCTTATATTTTAGTCCATATTAGCGAATTATCTTCTTTTTATTATTTTATTCGCGTAAAAAGAACAAAAAGAAACTAACATTTACAAGCTGAATTCTAACGTAAAACGGATGTAAATAAAATACAAATAACTGTAAATAACACTAAATAATTGTAAATAAATGAATAAAATAGCTTAATAAAAATAGCTGAATAAAATAAACTGAAAAGAACTTTAAAAATTAACTGTAAGCAACTTATATAAAAGCGGTCTCAAAATTACAAAAAAACTACAATTATTGAGAACCCTATTATTTTAAATTACTTAAAAATCTAAAATAATTACTTAATCACTCACATGTAGTCCTTAGCTCTTTCCTTAGCTTTTTCGGATTCACTTATAGGGTAAAAAAATATTTTAAGTAAAAAGATCTTCTCCTTGGAAAAATATTCATTTTAGTGTCCAACCTCAAGCAATGAATCTAGGTGGAGAAAATCTAAATGAGAAAAATAGCTAGACCCAGGGTCATATTTATAGTGTCACTTGTGGATCTCGGACCGTTGGATTTGAAGATTAAATCTGATGCAAACACGTCATAGCTCGCTGGAAACCGTCGGATGGAAGCACGGACGCACGAGGTGGAATAAAAATCGAAAAACACATCACTTTGTAATCTGGACGATTACTCGTCCATATGCGTTGGCGGGTCGAGTGGATGTCGACCCTCGTATGAGTTAGGTCGACCTAGCTGATGGGAGGGTCGACCCTAAAGTCGACCTAGCACTTATTATTATTATTTCTTTTGTTTCGAATTTCTTGTTTAATTCACAACTTTTTCGTTTTAACTCGGATTTTGACAATTCATATATCAAAGACCAGAAAATTATCATGGACACAATGGTGCAACTCCAGTGGCTCGATTCTAATAATTTCATAAAGTTATCTTATTATTTAATTAATTCGTTAATTAATTATTATAGCTTAAATTCAGGTTATTACATAATCAGTTTCAACTACTATAAATACTCCTGCCATGCAAGATCAAAGGGATTGAAAAAAGATTATTTTCTAGTGATTATCTCACAACTCAGAATTACTCTCACGGCAAACTAAAAGGCCTAAGCTCTTAAGATCATCCACCCTTAGTCTTAGGTGCTTTGTTTCTTATTATTCTCTTGTAGTTCCTTAATTGGAAAAAAAAAATTTAGCAAGAGAAGGTGTACGTAGGCAAATTAGCCTAACCATTCTACATTTTTGTGTCATTTTTTTTAATTTATCTATTTTTCTTAGGGCTGCTAATTAGAACCGAGAACCGTAAAGCCGAACCGACCCGAGAAGAACCGACGCGATATGTCTCGGATTAGTCTGAGTGATGAAAAATATCATAAAGACCCAAACTGACCCGATCCAAAGATCCGACTAAAAAACATTAAAATATATGCACTTCAATTGTAATTTTCCAACCGGATCCGAACCAATCAGACCCAAAACTCGGATTGGGTCGGGTCTATGTTATATAACATATAGTTTGTAAACAACAAAACCCGACCCGTCTAGAACCGAGAACCATCGGATCGGGTCCGGATCCGTCCGGTTGGATCCAATTGCTACCCTACTTTTACGTTTTAAGTCTAATGTTAGCAAGTAGCATTTACTTTTACAAACGCGTTAGTCAGATTTCCATGCAATGGCTTTCCTTCTTGACATGCCAATAGCTTTGCTTCTTTTTATGCGATAGCTTTGTCTTTTGTCTTTCGTCTTTCGTCATTCCATAGCTTTGTCTTTGTCCCTCCATGGCTACGCTTAATCTCTTGTTATAACCCGTCGATAGTTTCTGTTCTTTGTTTTGACTTGTATTTTTTTGCATAAGAAGTTTGTTTCTGCTTTTAACTTTAAACCGCGTCAACCTTCTATTTTTAATTTTTTTTTTTTTTCAATGATCTTCTGTATTTTCGCTTGTTTTTCATTATTATTGCGAATTCGTGGAAGTGGTTCTTCGATGACTGCTCCTTAGTTTCAAAGTAATAGCACGTTTACTCGTTTTCCAATTTTTATATATTACCGCGTGTTCTATTTTCAACGTTTGAATCGTTCAATTCCATTTCACTGAAGCTGCTACCTTTCTTCTCTACATTAAGCTATTCCAAACTCACGTTTTGTTTTTTGATCATTCAGGCGCTTGAATTAATCGAAACCCATTAGGTAAATTTTCTATTCTCAATCATTTGATACTTAACAGTTTTTATTTTAGTTTATTTTATGGGATTGACTGGTTGGCTGCTTTAATTGCAACCCATAGATCAAATTTCAAAATTGGGTTTTCACGGGACTGTAATCTAGCGGGTTTCTCGAGATTTGGGGGTTATGTGTGCTGATCGAGTGCTTAAACTGACTGAAATCCTTTTGATAAATTATAATTCTTAGTCGATTTTGTAGTTCAGTTTTGAAACTTTATAGGGTTTAATATGCTGCAATATGCGATTAATTATCTTCTGGATTAGTAAAACTCAGAATCCTACCTTTATTGAAATATTTGGTGCGTTAAGAGTTTGGATTTGTACGTTCTTGAAATATGTGAAAAATGGTGCCTCATTGATGTCTGAAAGCATTTGTTGACATAAAATGATTGTTACTTAGTAAAATATATCATTTTTAAACTATAGTTCATGTTTTGAATGATTCAAATTCATCTGATAAGCTTGAGCTGAGAACTTTTTTGGTTAACTTTGTCACCATCAAATTTAAGCACTTATATCAATATAAAACATTTTAGCCCATTGAATCTCCATTTTTAATGATAATGAAACCTATGTTTTGAACTATAAGGTCTCATTAATCTTACACTAAAAAAGTGCAATGTGCATTTTAATGTATCTTCTGTGTTAAAGTGTTATGCAACCTATGATTACCCTCAGATGATCTTGTCATCTGTATCGTATGGTGTATTTCTTCTCCATATTATATATTCTTAAATTCTGATTATGCTACACTATTAATGGCCTATATAGCTCTCATATCTTCATTAAACCTTCTACGGTCTTGATAATGCATACCTCTAAAGAAGTTCATATCTTGTTTCTTATTAGTAGATTAATAATGGATTGAGGCTGCAAGTATTCATCTTCATTGTTTTAACTGTTCTTTGGATCGTTGATCTTTATATGTTCCATCACATAATATGATACCTTATTGATGGAAATGCATTTATATTTACATAAAAGGATCATTCCTTATATCATATTTCACCATAGTTCACCTTTTGAGCAATCCATTTCGTTTGATATGCTTGTTCTGGAAATATTTTGTTAAGCACCGTCACCCAGAAATGGTTCACGTTTTTTCTTTTCTTTTCAAATATAGATAAATAAATAAAAGGTCATGCAATCTAGATCATGAAATGTAACTACCAATTCTCGCTTTATTTTTAATGGATAAAGCACAAGTTTGATTCAAGTTGTAAGGTCTAATAATTTTACATTAGTAAAGTGCAATGTGCGTTTTAGTCATTCCTTTGTTTAAGTATAAAATGCAGCCTATGATTATCCTCAGATAAAGTGCACTGTTGGCACTAATGATGGATTTTCATATCTTCATTGAACCTTCTACCATCTTGAGAATGCATAGTTGCATACCTCTGAAGAAGGTCATGTCTTATTTTTCAGTCTGTGGATTAATACATTCAACTCAGGCCGCAACTAAGCAATTTCTTGCTAATTATGCTATGTTGTTCAATCATTTATCCTTTTATGTTCCATCATGTAAATATGCCCTTATTGTTATAGCTGCTACAAAAACTATATTCAGTTAAAAATTCTTCTTATGTTTTTAGGTTATTAAGTATTCATAAAAATGCAAAAAAAGACTGCATCAAGAACATCCCATTCTAAAGCTCATAAACCACACCTTCCAAACCCTTTTGATTCAGATTCAGATTGTGACCTCAACTACAACCCTAAAAGAACTTCCTCTGCTCCAGTGGTCTCCAGTACCAATACTAAATTCCCTCAATCAAGTAATACTGATATAAAAAGAGAATCTGCTTTTCCATCTTCATATGCTTCGAGAAGCAGATACAAAAATGACTTCAATGAATCTGGTGGTTTTGAAAGTCAGTCTGTTCAGGAATTAGAAGGTTATGCTGCATACAAGGCTGAGGAGACGACACAAAAAGTAAATGATTGTTTGAGGATTGCTGAAGAGATGAGGGGGAATGCTTCCGAAACCCTTGTGAATCTGCATCACCAGGGAGAGCAGATAACACATACTCATATCACCACGGTTAATGTTGATTATGATTTGAGTAGAGTATGTTTCTATTCTCTTTGTTATATTTTTTTTTTCATATCATGAATAGGATCACCTGCTCAAGGATTCACCTGACGATCTGGAACGTAAAGATCTAACGGCTCAGATCAACTAGAACATTTTATAGCACTTTCAGTGCATTCTAGTAGATTTGATATTGCTAGAATGCATTGGTTGTCCTGGGTCATTCTAATGGTCTGGAAGTCCGGGTGAACCTATCCCACGCATCACTTATATTTGTGTAGATGGAACAGAACATGCACTTTGTTGACCAAATTATTGAGGTTATTTTACACTAAGTTCAGCTTTGATACAAGTATAAGGGCATCTCCAACCCATTCACCCCTGAATATTAAGGGCTGAATTGAAGATGAAAGCCCAACAACTGGGCGTCTATTAACGAACGCCTAATGCGTAAGTGCCAATTAAGTGGGCGCCTGAATGTCATAGACGTCCATTAAATGAGCGTCTAAAAACTAAACATATTTAATTATATGTTTTTAAGCACTCATTTAATGGGCGTCTATTCTATGGCGCCCATTAAATGGACGTCTAGGACTGGGCGCCCATTAAATGTGCATCTAAATTCAATTCAGTTTTTTGAATTGAAACATGTACATCCAACTGAATGTTCAGGCTGAATTGTGCTGTTGGGAATAAAAATTGAATTCTGGGCCCTGAATTCTTGTTGTTGGAGTTGCTCTAACAAATGTGATATGAGAATGATATCATGCATGAATTTAAAGTACATGTGTGAGCCTATTATTGATGGTACCAGCTTCATTCTTGCTCTGACTTATGAAAAATACATGCAAGGACATTATCTGGTTACATTTTCAATCAGTACGCCCCTGCATAACTAATTGATTATAAGCTTTTTGTGCCAGTTTTAAACCTTATAGTTTAAACTTTCTACCCAAGTTTAACTTGTAGACAAACACTTGAGTTATATATGTATGCAACTGTGGCAGTTCAATTTCAGTTTGGTGGTCATCTATCTTTTGTTTTTTTACCATATACTTTACACTTGCACTTTTAGCACGGTTGTAAAGGTACAAGTTTCTTACAAGTAAAAAGCAAAAGTTATTTCTGACAAATTTGTAACTTTTGGCTCAGGGAGAGAAGATTCTTGGAAGTCTTGGGGGACTCTTCTCAAAGACATGGAAACCTAAAAAAGGTCGTGAGATTAAAGGACCGATGTTAACTAGAGGTAAGCCAGAATACTAACAAAAGAGTGATATGAATCTACTACATATTTGATATACATACGTTTATTGCACAGATGATTCCTATATAAGGAGAAGTAACCACAAAGAACAACGAGCAAGGTTAGGCTTGTCTTCTAGTCCGACAAAGTCAAGACCAAATCATCGGCAATATTCAGAACCTGTGACCGCACTAGATAAAGTTCAGGTATATTTGTATTACTTCAGTTACTGTCAATGCACAAATATGGTTATTTAGTTATAAAATCATAACTTAGCAACCATTTGTTATTTCAAATTTGCTTACAGGTAGAAAAGGAAAAACAGGAGGATGCTCTCTCAGATCTGAGCAATATATTGGGGGAACTGAAGGGCATGGCCCTTAACATGGGCTCCGAGATTGAATGGTTAGTTCTTATTTCTGCATTACCATGTGGTTGTGTCTTATAGTTAGGCCGTAGTTGTTATTATTTTATTAGATTAGAAGGTCTATAGTTTCAGCTTTTGGATAGTAAATTGTTATTTTTGAGTCCCATATGCGTGCATCACTACTTGAATAAACTGTGACATTTTTGTTAGAAAGATGTACGGGTTTAAAATTAAAAGGTCTATAGTTCTGGCTTCTGGATGGTGAAATTGATGTTTTTGAGTCCCATTTGTGTGCATCACTACTTGAATAAACTATGACACTTTTGTTAGAAAGATACACCGTTTTAAAATTAGAAGGTCTATAGTTCTGGCTTCTGGATGGTTAAATTGATGTTTTTGAGTCCCATATGTGTACAGCATCACTTGAAAAACTATAACATTTTTCTTAGATAGATATAGCTGTTAAAAATTAAAAGGTTAATAGTTAGTTAAACTGATGTTTTTGGGTCCCATATGTGTACATAACCAGAAATACTATGACATATCTATTAGAAAAGTATAGCAGTTGAAAATCTGTCTTTTGGGAAGTAAACTATCCTTTTTTTGGAGAGTTCAAAATATATCTTCATGCATTCTATGAGCATTTGGAGAGTTCATACCTTTTTGTTACAAATATAGCCTTTTGTTAATTAAGCTCTTGAGGTGGAAGGGTAGATCCAGTTTGAATTAAATTTTTTGACTAGTAATTTAAATTGTATTTTAACGGAAGAAGGATTATGTTTCAAATCCCTACAATTTTAATCAACAAGTCTTAAGGGCCCACACTTATCATATTATGGATTAAACCTTTCTTTTGTAAAAAAAAGTCCAAAATTCCTCTGTTTCGCATGGATCATAGCGCAATAGATTTCTAATAGCTCCAAAATCCTGTAAAACTGAAAACAAATCAAATTTCAGTGTTCAAAAAAAATTCATTGTATTCATAAAAACTGACAATATTCAAAACCTGACAATATTCAAAATCGGCGTTCATTGTAATAAAATTAGTTTGCATTATATCCAAAATTGATTTACATTGTATTAAAATCGATTTTACATTGTATTCAAAATTGGTTTGCATTGCAATAAACTAATTTACGTTACATTAAAATATGATTTGCATTGCATTAAAATCTAGGTTTCAGATCAATTAGGTGCTAATTCATAATTTCAATACACGATACTTCGAATCGAATAAGATCTTGAATGATATAAGTGTACATCGGGTGCACATCTCCTCGGATTGACATCTCTCGTGGCAATCTCGAAGTGGCTTATGTATCTATGATTGACACTAATTGATTTTTTTAATAATTGTTTTCTAAAAATAGTAATGTACTTATTTGCATGAGAGAGAGTTTTAGACTAAAAAGTGTGTTATTTCATTTTTGATAGCGGTAGTTAAAATTATTTGGTAGTAGCTGGATGAATATTTTTATAATTATTTAATTAGTTTGAGCATTGAAAAAAAACAAAGTATTATGGCATGAGTCACCCGAATATTATATAGACACACACATATATAAGTTATGTAGAAGAAAATTATATGATTTCAAAAGAGACTTTTAAATCGCATCTTGGATTTCTTCTTACCCAAGTACAGTAACAAGTTCTCATCTTATTCGAGGTCTCAAACGAGGTAGGTGAGATTTAAAACAGTGATTAAAATGACTTGCATTATGAGAACTATGCCAAAATTTTGAAATTATGGCACTACAAACATCAAACATGTAATAGCAATTATAATCACAATAATTACATCAAATAGCGTAACTAAATCCCAACAATAAATAAAACAGCAAACTAAAATAGACTCGCACCAAGTAACAGAAAAATCTAAATAATACTCAAATTGGGCTCAATGTAAATGTAATATGAACTGTATCGTCATATGATATAACATGCATGGATTGTATCCATTTTTCACGGTGGTCTAGAAAAGAAAAACAGATTGGTACTTTAATAAAATCAATATTCAACATGGTAAAAAGTACGTGCAACAAATCAATCACAAAATGAAAATCTAGTTACTTTTATCCCCACAAACTAGAAAATAGATAACAGTGAGAGAAATCCCTACATTCAATCCTGGTTACAAATGAATTGTTCTAGAAAGGCTGATCGTTATCGATGGTTAAATTTGAGCTTACAGCATCCTTTGAGATGCCTTCATTAATAAATGTAATTAAAATTATGGTTAAATTTTGTGTGTGGTAAGTCATTAGGAAAGTAACGAACATATCAGGACATAACGAAGGTAGAATTACATACCCCATCCGTATCGAAGCCTATAGTCATTACTAATTAGGTCTGTTAGTGGATATTTGAAAAATCTAAACTCCGTCAGCGTTCATATTCAAAATATATATAAAAAATTATTTGATACTTGGAAAAAATGGATATGGATGCATATTTCGTAGTAAAATCATCCATCTGATTTTTATCAAGATATTAGTTTATATTATGTGTACAACAATGTATATTCGCTACCTAAAACCATTTAGGTAGTGTTTGACTTGAAAAAATAATATCTGTTTTGCGGTTTCAATGTACGTGTCAAATGATGAGAATCGGAAAATCCCTGTCATTACAACAATGGGAAGAGGGGGGGGGGGGGGGGGGGGGGGGATAATTTTCTATTTTTCTCAAAAAACAAAAACAAAAAAGTGGTTTTTAATTTTGTATGCTAAAACCGTTTTCTAAATTGATCGTATTCCATCATTTTCTTCTCTTTCATGCAATTTAAAGTACATGCACCAAAAGAACAAAATTCATTTTTAAACCAAAAGCTACCTTGGTTCGCTTTGTTTGTTTGTTTTTTTCTTTTTTCTTTTTTGATTGAAGCTAATATTATCTAGTTACCCTTATTTAAAAAAAAAATTTATGAGCGGATAAACAAATTCTCAATGTACATCCGATATCTGTGGATGCATACATCCTATATCTGTGTATGAGTTCACATATGGATGTGCCGCTATCTGGATTTTATGTACGCATTGACCAGACTGTCATTATTAGCAACGTTATTTTGAGATTATTTCATGTTTACTTACACGTCTTCGGTGCAATATTACAGGCAGAACAAGGCCTTGGACCATTTAGATGACAACGTGGAAGAACTAAATGTCAGAGTGAAGGGAGTAAATGTTCAGACACGCCGCTTGCTCAGAAAATAACATCATTGATGTATATGTATCACGGTTATATTAGTATATACGTGCAGCTGTAATATAAAATAAAGATAAACTCAACTGAGTATTATTTGTTCTGTTCATAAATATACATATTTTTGCACGGTATGGTTGTATGCTTCTGCTTTCGGCTAGGGAGAAAAAATATACTGTTTGTTGAAAGACACCAGCCCTCCCTTTTTGGAAGCTATGATTTATCAGTCAACACGACCGTGGTTGGTGTGAAATTTTTTACAAGTTACAAGAGTTTTCAAAGGAAGGGTGTTTTGATTAGCGAATGTTGGATTTCTACCCATAACATTTCAATTTTAAGAACCCGTGCTTTGCACACGGACGGTTGTGTAACGATATTGAAGTTGTGTCTTAGATCAGCAGTAGCAAGTGGTGAATAATAAGTTGTGCATGCGGACATAAAAATAACAGTAACTTCAGCAGGAGTTGAACATGAAAGTATTAACGAAGGCTAAGAATCCAAAGTAAACGGCCAGCATATAAACGCATGTCCAGTTGAAGATAGTAAAAAAACATGAGTAACAAGTGCGAGTTCTAATAACAGTGCGTATGTTATAATAAGTAGGGGAAAGTAGATTGTAAAAAAATAGGTTCAAATACAAACAGAACGAAAGACAATGTGGTAGATGGAATTCAGAGAGAAGGAAGAACAAAATTACTACTGTACATAAAGAGTAGAAGATGGAAACAAAGACAAAGATAGTAGGTAAAAAGGAAACTAAAAAGAAACAAAATTATTATTGTCTACATAAGATGGGAACAAACGCAAAGATGTAGTAAGAGGAGTGGTGCTCGTTATTGTAGGCGATTTTTAATCGTTTTTACTATCTTCCTTCTTCTGTCTTTTTACAAGAGTTAAGCCATTGGAGCCAACGTGTTCAAATCCTTCTTCGTAATCCTGAAAATGGGTATAAAGATTGTAGTGTAAATAGGGTTTCATGATTGTTCAAAAATACTTATACTTCAGCATTTTTTGTTATTTGGTTTAGTCGGCATGTAGTTGATTAGTTTAAAACCGTAGTGTTTGATCAGTTTTGAAATAACAGAGATGAGCATATATGGCAGAAAAGAGGTTTGTCGGAAAAAATAAGAGGCAGTTGTTTTTGTTCATGGTAAATGAGCAATGTGTACGTAATAAAGTGGATGAAAAAGTGAATAATTTCATTTAGAGGAAAAGAAATTTTATGATAGTTATGCAAAATAGGCAATGGTTTGACAATACTTACATTGATAGTTATTCCTTTTCGTGCACCCTTTCTACCTGCATTTTGTAGTTGTGTTGCAGAAAGTTGATTTTCTTTTTTGTACTTGTTATCTTCATCATGTAGTAGAAGAAAGCTTAGCCAAAAAAATTAGCTTATGAGCATGTACGGTATGACGTGTCAGAATACCTGATCAACAACTTGTTTTCCCTTCAGTAATGCATCAGTGTTAGTACTTGGAGTTGTTACATCAGAAGTTGTATTGGCAGTAGTACTTTCAGCGGTTTGTTCTACAGCCTATAATAATTTGATTGATGTAAGGAGACGGGCGTGGCAATAATTTCAGTTGATAGTTTATGAGCGTTAAGTACAGAGTATTGCGTTAAAGTGCAGAAGTTACCTCAGTTTTTATATTGTAGGAACCTTTATCTGTAATTTTTTTAACAACTTCTGTGGTAGTTAGATAGATATCTCGGTTATTCATTTCATAGTTACTTGGTTTGAATTCGAAAAGGGCATCCACTCCGACAATTTTGTCAAAAATATTTTGAACTCTTTCTGCTCCATTTTCCTAATCGATTCATTTGTGGTGTTAAACAAATGAGTATTTATGGCAGTAATGTTTGAAGTTGATGTGAGTAAGTGTGCGGAAACATATAAAAGTGTAGACGACCAAACTAAGAAGTGAGAGATTGGTTAAAGACAGTCAAGGGAAATCGGCAATACATTATACATGTCCACAAAGCTATAATGTAAAGCCAAAAGTTACTTCAGTTTGGACTCAATCTGAAGAATAGTAGTGAATATTTGGAAATACTTAACTTATCTTGGACCGATCAAGCTAAAAGCACCGGCACCTTAATAAATCCTCCATTTTCCAAAGCACCTTTCTTAAAGTTTTGATGGTTGCAATGCACACTTTGACAATTAATAGGTATTCCAACGTTGCATCGGTGGAATCTTTGACCAATGAGCCTTTTGTACGCTCCCACCTACACGTTAATTATTAATATTTAAATAACACCATTAGATAAGATTTAATAATGAACTGCAAAATGAAAATACCATTGCTTACATTTATGATAAAGTAAAAAAAACCTCAAAAAAGATACTAAGAATGATAATACTGCTCAAAGGTATTTTCCAATATAAGTGTTTACCAATTTTCATACGTGGATGAGTTTAGGACCACAAACTAAGCAGTTTTATCTTATGTATCTTCTTAAAAATAATAAAAGAAGAACAAATTTGAAAAGAAGCTTCAATTGTTTAACAAAGCATAACCTTGACATCACGACCCTGTTAGCCGGATAAGTAGAGCACCTGTTTTGAAATTTGGCATTAACAAATTATCGTGACCAAAGTTTAAATTATCAATGTACACAGTTATAAACATATGCTTACAGTCATATAAGATCCAAACAACATACAACAAATTGTAATAAGAGAACAATGTAACAAAGTTGGTGCGAACAGGTTGATAAGTAATCATTTAGTCCACCAATTACAATAGGTTAGGCCATCCCTGATGGATAACCGTGGAAATTGCTTTCTAGCAGTGGAGAATAAGGTGTGGAAAAATAAAGTGTGAAAAATAACAGTAATTGAGAAGCCAATCGTAGGAGCAGTGTATAAACTACTAAAAAGAGGGTAAATTATTTTACTCGAGTAGCATTATTCCATGTTACAATCATACAATTCTTTTATTTCTTCCACCTATTTACTCATTTTGGTGCAAATTGTCAATTACATGATCTTGAAACAACCATACATATGTTGTTTTGCTCCTGTAACAATAATTTCTAACCTTTACTCAAAAGTGGGCTGATACATCGACCTCTTTGGAGGGTATGCTACCTCTGGCTTTAGCTTGGACAGTTTGGTCAAAGGAACATGAGATGTTCCACTGTAGGTACTATTTGACAACATCCATAGCAGCTCTGATATTGCTGAGTTAACAATTTATGTTCACATCGCTTGGATGTGTGCCAGGCATCTTGTGCTTGCTATAGACTCATCGGAAAGACGTAAGGTTACTGAAGTCTTCAGGCAGGCTACGGTTGAAGGGCTCACTGTGTGCCGTACATGGGCTTTCAATAATGGTGGTGATCGTCCACTCCAGTCTTCTCCTAGTGTTTACGATGAACATGTCTTTCAGGTTGTTGAAAATGATTGCTTTACTTTTTTATATAATCTGTGCAAGTTTTATGTTATTGGTATATCAAACCTTTGTTGCACGTATGTTTATGCAAAAATAGGATCTTCTAATTTAGTTTACATGCATCACGAAGCATACATAAGTTTGAACAAGTGCTGATTAGGTAAATCTTCATATTATAGAAGGGACTTGATTTTGTGATTGCTGAAGCGCGAAAATATGTAGTTCGCTTGATACTTAGTTTGGTGAACAACTATAAGGACTATGGATGCAAAGCTCAGTACGTGCATTGGGCACGTAATGCGGGAGAGTCTGTTAAAACCGAAGATGATTTTTATACTAATGGTGTAGTTAGAGGTTATTATAAGAATCATGTCAAGGTAATGCATCAAAAGAGAATTTATGGGTCACTTGAAAGTTAGTACAACTTATACTTGGTGAATATTAAAATGGTTCTTTTCTGTTTCAGACTAAACAAATACAGCACTATTACCAAGGTATCATACTTACCCATTTATGGTTACGAGTGTTGCGGTTTATTTTAAAGGGGTATTAAGATTTGTTTATTTGTAAAGAAGTATTCTAAATTTACAAAGAAAGATTAATTTTAGATTCTATTTTTAGAAGTGTTTTGAATTCATAAAGCATTTTTAACCGTTAGATCCTACTTTTAGAGGCGTTTGAATTTGTAAAATAAGTTTAATATTGGATCCTATTTTAAGTGGTTAAGATTTGATAATATAGAAGGGCGTTTTTGATAGTTCACATTGATACCAAAAAAGTGTGACACCAAAGCTATTACAACTATTATTAAAGATATTGATCCTTATAGCCGTTTGAATCTTCTATTTTCTATTTTTGTTTGTTTTTGTTATCTAGCTTGATGTTTTTTTATGTGTAATGTGGGAAGACTTTTGTTTTAATGTTGATAGGAATTTCCTTGGAACTGTTATGCGTCTGTTCACATGAGATGAAAAAGGAGGGGTTGTTTCATATATTTCAAGATCCACCAACAATATGGTGTTAGAAAGTCAAAATAAATAATTCATTTTTAGTCCTTAGAAAAAATAACTTATTTTTAAACCTTTTTCACGCTCATGTCAGTCGGTGTACTGCACAAGAAAAAACTGCAAAATTCAATCCAATTTAAACCTTTTTTTTCCTTTTCTTAAAAAGAATTATTTTATTTGATATTTCTACTTGTTTTTTCTTCAAAATACAAATTCATGATGTCAAAAAATTATAACACAAGTGTTACCTCTAAAATAATTGAAAAGGCCGCAACATCCAATCTTGTACCATTCCCAATGTTTTTATGATCTTCGAATAGGCTTGAATTTTGAATCACCATAGTGCAGAACTTACTCAGACCTCAGCCATGTATGAACCTTGGTTGGACCTTTAAACAACGGTTCAACCGCAAGTTTACCTGGTTGAACCGTGTTTCTTTTGTTTTTCTCAACTTTCTCATCGTGTAATTCTCTCTTTTTCATTTTTTGTATTGCTTTGAAGAAAACAAGTAAATCTATATTTGAAAATTTATTTCAAAATCTAGACTACAAAATCCACCACTTTGTTTTTCACTGCTGTAAATTTCTCTAATACAACTGCATGATTTGTCAAATTTGTGGCCATTAAACTTCTATCGTTGTGCACTACTCTACTGTATACGCGGTTGTAGTTGTGTTAGTGCAATTGTGCAATAACACACAACTTCGGTTGTAGATAATGAAGACTATCTACAACTCATGTACACAACATTATTGTTTCAATATTTTTGCATATAGTTTGTAGTTGAATGTGTAAATTTTTCAAAAAAAGAACTGTTCCAACGGTTTGATCAATTAAATCATCAACACCTAAATCTTGAGTCGTTATGGTTAGACTCACGATCCGGTTATAAAAACTATGATTGTTCTTCTACAGACCTTTGTATTTGCAGGGATGGTCGGAGAGAAATTCTAGTGTTTGTAGACCAAACTAGGTTATTGATAGTATGATGGAAATTTTAACAGTAGCTTTTGGAAGTTACCCCTGATATAGAAATCGAGGGATAAGCTCGATGCTGGTTTACCTGTTATGCAACTTAACTAATAAATCTAGCACATATTTACACACGTACACCATGATCCCACAGTAGAAATATGCACACATATACCATGAAAAGTAGAATATCGACACCTTGCGAAGGATTGAGTGAAAATATTACAAACTTAACACAATAGGAATGTCCATAGTGATGGGGTTGTAGCTCGGCAGAGAGATGAGAGCAACAGAAATAGAGGGAGAAAATTAGTTTGAAGTGATTTTCATTCGTATCATTTTCTCATCATTCTTACGCGATTACAATGCTTAGCATCTAGCATTTTTCCAGGGCCGGTCCAACGTTATTTTGGACCCTGGACAAAGTAATAATTTGGGTCCTCCCAAATTACTAAGACTATTTAATATAACTAAAATAAACAAACATATATGAGAATACAATATTTGCATATATAAATTAATTTTTTTCGTAAAGCAATAACTACAATTTTGTTTAAAAGTAGCCAAGTTACAACTTATTGATTACAAAAGATACACAAAACCTCAACAATAAATCTCATTTAAAAATATCTCCCAGTGCATTTTTTGAAGCAAAATCATTAATTATATCATCTTGATCAATATTTTCCAACATGTCCTTCTCAATGCATAATATTGCTAGTCCATTCAATCTATCTTGTGACATAGAAGTGTGTAAATATGACTTTAGCAATTTTAATTTAGAAAAACTTCTTTCAGCAGACGCCACAGTAACTGGAATAGTCAATTATATTCTGCAGGCAATCATCACATTTTGAAACATATCCAGTTCTTTCACAAACTCTAAAACCTTAATGGAGGTCCACGACTTATCTACTTCATATGCTTCCTTTGATAACATTACCTGCAACACTTGTAATTCAGAATGTAATTTTTTTCCAATAACATCAAAATGGTCATCTTTTTTTAAAGCATGCAAGCCATTAATAACTCATGATCATTAAGATTAATTAGCTTTTTAGCATCAAACAAGAAACCAAATATGGACTCAAAATATTTCATTTGTTTGAATCTAGACTTCAATTGAGAAAGTGCAATATCAACTATACAAAGGAAGTAATCAATTCTAAATGATTCTTGTACTGATAATTGTTCTCTTTCATTATCTAATATTTCATCAAATTGCCTTTTCTACGACTTTGACGTTTCATAGGAAATACCGGCTCAATTTCCATATCAAAAGCTAATTGTTTTGCCTCTTCTAATGCTAAATTAAATCCATCTTCTCTATACTTTTATAAAAAACAATAAGTGCATCCAATTATTTAACAGCAATATCAAGATGCATATCTTCAGATTGTAACTTTTTACCGACTAAGCTTATTTTATTCAAAACATCGTGCCAGATAACTAGAGATAATAAAAATTCAAAGCTTGAAAGTTCACATGTTGCTAAAGTTTGGGCATCCCTACTCAACTTGGCATCTTCAGTAGTTTCAGACAATTTAAACAAAGCTTCTCTAATTTCAAGAAGTTGTGATTTTATTTCTTTAATACTTTCGATATGGCTTTCCAACGTGTATTTGATAATGATTTTAGTGTTAAACCTTTTATATGCTCAAGTAATATGCTCCATCGTTTTGTTGAGTTAGAAAAAACAGTATATATGCATTGACATGCTCCAAAAAATAATTTTGCTTTATGGTAACAATTTGCCATATTACAAAGACATAAATTAAGACAATGAGAGCCGCATGGCATGTAAAATGCTCTAGGATTTATTTGAAGCAACCTTGTTTGTACTCCTTGATGTCTTCCACTCATATTAGATCCATTATCATACTTGTCCCCTTATATCATCAATATCAAGTCCAAGCTTTGTCATTACAACTTGCAGTTCATTTAAAAGGGCGAAACCGGTTGTATCTACAACATTAATGAACTCTAAAAAAAAAATCTTCTATTTTTATTGGTGTACTTAACATATCCATGCATCTTACTGTTAAAGTCATTTGTTCTTTGTGACTTGAATCGGGAGTGCAATCTAAAATAATAGAAAAATATTTTGCATCTTTAATTTTTTTAATTATAGCATTTTTGACTTTCAATCCTAAAATCGTTATCAATTCATTTTGAATTTTATGACTAAGATAATGATGATGAATTTGTTTGTTCTTAATGAGTTGAAAGTGGTGTTGCAGTACTGGGTCAAACTCGGAAATCATATCAATTAGACCTAAAAAGTTACCTTTAACATCATCGTCAATTTTTTCATTACTTCCACGAAATGCTAAGTTATTTATTGCAAGACATTTTACTACCGCAATAATTCTAATCATGACATTTTTCCAATGTAGAGTATTATTTCTAATTTGCATTTGTAATTCTTTGCCAATAGTTTGATTTTTTTTTAATCTAAATTTTAACATCTTTAATGATTTTAAATTTTAAAGATGTTCGATACTATTTTCATGTTGTTCAAGTATCTTGCTAAGATGTTTCCAATCTCTAATTCCATCACTTGCTAGTTGACTTCGAGACAACTTAGTTTTGAACAGCTTACAACAAAAGCAGAAAACTCTATCCAAATCTTTTGAGTATACTAACCATTCTCTATCACGACTCTCACCGTTTGGTAAAATTTGAGTATAATGAATTGAGGAAAACTTTCTAGTGTGTTCGTCTAAAGGATATTTGATATTAGCTTCTCGTTTTGGGCCATTTTCAACAAGTAAACCACGCATATTTCCACTAAGATTATCCCAAACTCTAGGGTCATAAATATTTAAATTAAATCTTGTTTTCTGATATTCAAGATTGTTGATATCATCATCCATATCATTTTCATTTCCTTTTAATTCTTCGCAATTGATTTGTTGTTGAAATTGATTTGATAAAGTTGCATCATTTTCATTGACAGTAAATCCATTAGTATGAAGATTATTAGCACCACTTGTTTCTTCAATTACGTCTACATTTTCATCATTTAATTCTTCATTTATTTCATTTTTATTTTCATTTACTTCTTCATAAACGGTTTGCTGCTTAGACTGATCTAATAAATTGGCATCATTTTCATTTTTCTCTAAGTTAATTTGTTGCTCAGATTCAATTGAAATTTTTGATTGCTTATCAAAAAAATTTATTAAGTGAAAACTTTAAACTTTGAGCAATATTTTCTTGTCTTTGTTTATTTTTCCTTTTTTGCCTTCCAAAAAGATGTTTCATAATTTCAATCCAACAATTAAAGCAATAAAATCAGCTAATTAATATTCAGCAACAATAGAACCTGATTTGTAGGTTGATTTCCTTCTCCAATACTTCAATTATGGCAAAAAGTAAACATTGAATTGCTATGAACAGCCTGCAATTCGTTAATTATAAGAAAACAATGTTAATCCAAATAATCAATTAATATACAATTATCTTAAATGATATTAAAAACATTCACGTAAATAAATTTATTTCTAAATCAATTAATTTTGGAATTAAGATATATTACAAGATAAATTTTCTATTTTAGTTCCTGATTCCACAAAATATTGAAATTTGACAAAAACATTGCTGATTTAATCAAAAAACTAGAATACCTCAATTCATAGACCACAGTTTTGCTATCTTACTGATTGTGATTGTTCAAAGCTTGCTTTCAAGAATCAAAATTGATTGATAGTTGAGAGGATGCTGCTAGAATGAAGAGATTTGCTAAGTGCCTGAGAAGATGTTGCTAAGGTGAAGACTGAAGAGCTTTGCTGAGAATGCTTGCTTTCAAAACTAATTAATAAAGCCAGGTAGAAAACTATAAAACGGAATCCAGAAAAAATAATCGTTGAGAAGAAGGAAGGCAGAGAAGACGAGGCGATTTTGTGTAAAACGAAGTGATTTCTGAACGTAATTACTAACTACTGCTCTTCTTTCTGCTTTGTTCCTAGATGGGCTTGCAGCTAGGGTTTCAGTTGATATAAGAAAAATGATAATGAAATTATAAAAAATACTGGACCCCCTAAAAATAGGGCCCTGGGCAGTTGCCCAGTTTACCCAGTATAAGGGCCGGGACTAGTGCGATGGCTTAGGGAGAATTCAACCCACGATGGCTATGGATAGCCAATACATGATGACTAGGCTCAACGTTCGAAAGCTATGGGATAGCTAACATGCGATAACTAGGTCAATTTATGATAGCTTGGGAAGCTACGTTGTTTTAAGTAAAACAAGATATTCTTAGGGCATTTCCAAAGTTAGTTTCCGGGTGTTAATGAACTATTTCATAGTTTTTAGGTGTTAATGAACTATTTCATAGGATTGAAATAAAGAAAGGATTTTATAAATAAAGGACGAATAAAGATTTTGAAGACGAAGCCGAAGGCTTATTTAGAGAATACAAATGTTTTAAAATTTCCGCTGTGTAAAAACAAGAATTATAACTGGTTATGTGTTGTATTGGCATCTTTATATGTAGAATAAAATACTACCCTTATTTTCTATTGTATTTACCCCTGTATGGGAACAAATTGAATTAAGATGATATAAAGAATTATGTAAATCATTTGATATAATGAAAAAGCTATTTAGCTGCTCTATTAACTTATGTTATGCAAAATAATAAAGAACTCATTTTTTTGTTGAAAATGATTCTGATGATGACTGCAACATCATCAGCATCTATTTTCAAGTTTCAAAGATTTTTGATGTTACATTAGGTGTGGCTAACAACTTATCTACATTTGTTTTTTTCCATGGGCTCACCAATAACCTATCATACATTAGCTTTCAAGGCTCATTAATAATCTGCTTATGGTAACCTATTCCTACATTAGGTAATGATTTCTGTTCTCTATGTATTCCAAATAATAAGAACTCAAGGGATCTCTTTTCGTAAGTATAATGTATGCATCATGGAAAACATTTCTATAACAATTCACACTTTCTGTTGTTCATGCTTCTGATTTTTAACACATATTTTGTTATGCTTAAGTTTACGAATATGCTTGAGTCAAGGTAGAATTATTTATCAATTTGATAATTTGTAAGTACCTAATGAACAAAATCATAAGCTTCCTATTAATTTAACAATCTTTATAAAAAATTAGACTAATACAAGATTAGTACATCTTGAAATATTTACTTTAAACAAAGTTAATCAGTGTATAATTCCATAGTAGTTTATGCTATGACATAGCCATTTATACTCGAGGTAGTATGTATTAAAACAAGTACGTGAAAATAAAATTAACGGCTATGGCTATTTATTAGTATTATTTGTTGTATATGATATAACTTTTCCATTTACGTGTATCAACCGATAAATCTTGGATGTGGAAGTTTTTAGCTTCAATCTTAGGGATTGTTCTTTACGAATCAAGCGGAGTGTTTGAGTGGGCATTTGAGGGAAGTATTTGAGTGTGATATCCAATGCCAAAGTATCATTTTCCAAATTTCCCCCAATGGTGCTGGAGGGTTTAGTCGTTTGAGCGTCGGATGTGTGGATGCATGCCCAATGGTAACGTGGCATTTTCTGGTCTCGAATCCTACCTTACAAACTTGTCGTATTACAAATTTAGCTAATGGCTCAGTAGGTACAAATTTCAAAAAAAAATTGCATTATTTTATATGCATATATTAGTTCTTAGCAGTATTTGGAAATGAAGTGATATGCCTAACATTCTAAAATTTCTCAACTGGCAGCAAATGCGTCCACTTTTCATTTGAAAACCTTCACAAACTTTTATCATCTTTAATTTGTTTTAATGATATACATTTGATTTCTTAGGAGATGTAATGTATGATAAGTTTTATTCATGTTTTACACGACCTAGGAGTGAGGACCATTTAGTAAACTATTTCTAATTCATGAACATGTTAATGAGAAATTGGAAAATGATGATCAAGAAGATTAAGGGAATGTCAATTGTGTTTCTTGTACCAGTGGATGAGTCTCTACAAAGATGTTTTCATAGTGCACATTACATAAGTTTGGAGCATTGGGAATAAACCTTTATCACTTAACTTGCACTTTTTATGTTAAGTTTACTCATTCTACCAGTAGTTTAACATTTTACCCATCTGACATGAAATAAAAATTACCTATACAACATCAAGGTTTCAACTCATTTATCATATTATTACAATGTCTCTTATTCTCCAAGTTCATGGTTTGTAAGGATGGTTGTAAAATATTTTGATGTTAAATTAAGAGTCTACCGTTGAGTTTTTATCAATGCCATTTTTACAAGTTATTTAACTTATTTTCTTCATCTGTGATGCACTTTTACTTAGAATTTAGAAGTATATATATACATGTACTAGAAGTATCTACTTACATGTACTTAAAATTTAGAAGCTTGGACTTGATATTGATGATATAAGGGGACAATGGTATGATAATGGATCTAATATGAGTGGAAGACATCAAGGAGTACAAGGTTGCTTCAAATAAATCCTAGAGCATTTTACATGTCATGCGGCTCTCATTGTCTTAATTTAGTTCTTTGTAATATGGCAAATTGTTACCATAAAGCAAAATCATTTTTTGAAGCATGTCAATGCATATATACTGTTTTTTCTAACTCAACAAAACGATGGAGCATATTACTTGAGCATAAAAAGGTTTAACACTAAAATCATTATCAAATACACGTTGGGAAAGCCATATCGAAAGTATTAAAGCAATAATATCACAACTTCTTGAAATTAGAGAAGCTTTGTTTAAATTAGCCGAAACTACTGAAGATGCCAAGTTGAGTAGGGATGCCCAAACTTTAGCAACATGTGAACTTTCAAGCTTTGAATTTTTATTATCTCTAGTTATCTGGCACGATGTTTTGAATAAAATAAACTTAGTCAGCAAAAAGTTACAATCTGAAGATACGCGTCTTGATATTGCTGTTAAACAATTAGATGCACTTATTGTTTTTTTTGAAAAGTGTAGAGAAGATGGATTTAATTTAGCATTAGAAGAGGCAAAACAATTAGCTTTTGATATGGAAATTGAGCCGGTATTTCCTATGAAATGTCAAAGTCGTAGAAAAAGACAATTTGATGAAATAGTAGAAAATGAAAGAGAACAATTATCAGCACAAGAATCATTTAGAATTGATTACTCCATTTGTATAATTAATATTGCACTTTCTCAATTGAAGTCTAGATTCGAACAAATGAAATATTTTGAGTCCATATTTGGTTTCTTGTTTGATGCTAAAAAGCTAATTAATCTTAATGATCATGAGTTATTAATGGCTTGCACGAATCTTGAAAACGCTTTAAAAAAAGATGACCATTTTGATGTTATTGGTAAAAATTTACATTCTAAATTACAAGTATTGCAGGTAATGTTATCAAAGGAAGCATATGAAGTAGATAAGTCGTGGACCTCCATTAAGATTTTAGAGTTTGTGAAAGAACTGGATATGTTTCCAAATTTGATGATTGCCTACAGAATATTATTGACTATTCCAGTTACTGTGGCATCTGTTGAAAGAAGTTTTTCTAAATTAAAATTGCTAAAGTCATATTTACGCACTTCTATGTCATAAGATAGATTGAATGGACTAGCAATATTATGCATTGAGACAGACATGTTGGAAAATATTGATCAAGATGATATAATTAATGATTTTTCTTCAAAAAATGCACTGAGAGATATTTTTAAATGAGATTTATTGTTGAGGTTTTGTGTATCTTTTGTAATCAATATCTTGTAACTTGGCTATTTTTAAACAAAATTGTAGTTATTGCTTTATGAAAAAAGTTAATTTATATATGCAAATATTGTATTCTCATATATGTTTTTTTATTTTAGTTATATTAAATAGTCTTACTAATTTGCGGGGGCTCAAATTATTACTTTGTCCAGGGCCCAAAATGACCTTGGATCGGCCCTGCATAGCACCTTTATTTACTTCCCTTAGCTTTCCTATGTTAGCTTCTTAAGAGCCTTCATGGGTCGGTAGCTTTCCAAGCCATCGCCTATTAAACATCATGTAGTGGTTGAGGGATGTCTACCCTATAGCCATTGTGTATTAATTCCCTTGAAGCCTTCATGAGTAGATTGCTTCCTTGAGCTATCTCTGTTACCCCCCTCCTCCCCCCCCCCCCCCCCCCCCCACATAGCCATTATGAGTTGTTAGTTTCTCTAAGCCTTCACATGTTAGGCTTCTAATAGCTATCATAGGTTAGCTATCCCAGTGTTATCGTGTATTAACTCCATCGAAGTCATTATGGTTAATTCCCTTAATAGCTTTCGAGAGTTAAGTTCGAAATGCCATCGCATTATGATTTCCCCTAACAAAACACGTTCGGTTTAAGCCTACAACTCATCAGATCTTATTTAGACATAATAATTAAATAAACTTCAACAATATAAATTTCAGTATTATAAATAAAATATATAATTTTCCACTCACCATTCTACTTTTTTAAATCTTCTAAATTAGAATTCATCTCTTTAATTTGATTCCTTTTCCAATCCAATCCAAAAAAGTATGTATAGTAAAGTATATACATGCTATTAGAATTACCGATCTGATAAAAGGTTTGAGGTTAAGGGGAGTATAAATTTATAACTATAAGATTTACCCTTTTCCATAGTATCGATCCGCTTCTTCTCTTCTTCTCTTTTACTTTCTACTCTTCTTCGATAATATAGACATATAATATAATATTTTATAATTAATAGAAATAGCAAAGAAGGGAATATGACAGAGCTTCCTTTGCTTTTATAATGAAATATGAAAAAAAAGGTTAGAGGTTAGGCCTGTATTTATAGGCACTCGAATCAATTGTATCTGTTAGATTTAAATAATTAAATTCAGACTATTTGACCAATGTTCAACCTAGCCACCACCATCAGGCTCGGTCGACCGCTCCTCTATAAGAGGTCAACCGCTAACGATTGACCGACCAAGGAGGGGTCGATAAGTGAGGTCTCGCACTTAATCTTACTTATTTCCTAATTTTCATTTTTAATCATTTTCGTTTTGAAAACTTCAAGCGTTGATAACTTCTTCGTTTGAACTCCGATCGTAAAATTTCAAACATGAGTGTTGCTGAGAAAATCGTTACCAATGCAATGGTGTAAGTTTCATGTCCAAAGTCTGGTTTTTTTTAAATTCTATTTTTGAGCCTTAATGATTATCTATTAATTATTATAAATTTTATGGGATGTTACATAGAAAATGCCTCCTGTTGTAAGAGGTAGGGGTATACATATGGATTCTTAAGCTAAAAAAAGAAAAATCTATTTAATGGTGAAAACGGAGCTACCTTAGAATTTTTTTCGTGAATCAACTCAATATTCTTTATAGCCAGTGAAGCCTTAGACTTCACCTTGACTTGTTGCATTGCATTCCGCTGCCACAACAATGACACTTTTTCCTAGTCCTACTTTGTTCCAACTACAAAGGGACATGCTGCCCAATTATGAAGTTGTAGCTAAGAATTTCCTACTGCTACAAATTCAGGACTGAGAACATCAATAGATACGATATTTCTCCCATTAGTATAAAGATCAATTGCTTTCTTTGCTAATTATGAATATTGCAACACCTAGTTTATTAATTAGGAGAAATATTTATAAAAAGAGAAGTTGGGGGTGTTTCAATAATTTTCTAAGAAGAGATCAACGTTTGAGTCTAAATGAACCATCTTTGAGTTTATCTATTTATAGTCATATAATGGAAGACGCTGCATAAATAAATTGTCAAACGGACTCTGGTTCTAGATTAGAAGGGTGAGGGAAGGATGCATATTTTCAGCATTTCAAAAAACCTTATGAGAGGTGCCAAAAAGTTAAGCCCACATAACAAATTCAAATATAATTTCACCGTTGCCGTAAAAGTCGATAATTTTTGCTTAATAATATATTGTACCTAATCAATTAATTGAATATCAAATGAACTAATGACTTAGAAGGAATTTCCAACATGAATAAATTAGGATTCGAGAATAATTCTATTGAGTTTGAAATATCGTATATATATGAAAAACATATAAAGTTTGTAAAAATATGATAAAATGTATAAAAATAAGAAGAGAAGTGATATAGGAGGAAAAAAGTTTATTGGCTAGGATAGCCTATGTCATTTCTAAAATGAATCATCTCATTAATCCAATTTGTTTCTCTTCTTCTTCTTCTTTTTATAAAAAGGAAACAAAGGTTTTTCAAACTTCAAATCTGCGTTACTTGCAAAATCTCAACGAAAAATTCTGAAATAAATCTCTAAGTTCAAGTTAGGAGATTTCCTACAAATCCATACCTTTGAAGAAGATTAAAGATGGACTTCTGGAATCAACGGAATCTTGATATTGAGTTTCAGTGGAGCTTTGGATTTCCAAGGAGTTTGAAAAATGTGATGTATTCTCTACACTACAAGGCCATTGAATATTTTATAATCATGATAATTGTCCAAACGTTGGTTAGGGATAGATTAGTGAGCTTGATTGGGATTTTAAAGAAGAAAGCCCGATTTTGAATGTTTTCAAAAAGTAAATTACATATCTTGATGTGTTAGAATGTTTGGTATGAAATGAATTGTGTTTGTATTTGGATTGTTGATACGATAATAGTTAGAGGGTTAAGAAATAATTCCTTGATTGTCATTGGGTTATGGTTGTATATAATGGATAACCGAGCACCTTAAACTCCTATGGTTTGTAATGCGTTCGAGTTCTAGGACGATTCGCCGGATTGCCTTCGAGTGTTATTCATTCCATGGCAGACCTTCGGTGATACGAATTCAAGCGTGAGATGTTAAATTGAAATGGTTGATCAGGTTGTTAAACTCAAATCGTTGTGAAATTAGTTCATTTCCTCAAATTCGTTCCCGAGTGCAAAGTTCCACCCATTTAATATCAAATAACTTATAAAAATGGCATGAATTCACATTGAACAATGTCTGTACAATGTACCTCACTGATACAGAGCCGTGTGTGGAAGTCGTTCAAGGGAAAACATTTACATCAAAATGTATGTAAATTCATCACATGAGATATCTGGATTGAATAGAATTTTTTTATGATTGCAATGAAGAAACGACGTGCCTTTAGAGAAACAGATCAAAAGATTTGGCGTTTGAAGTTGGAGGGGGATTGACCAGGCATAGCCAATCGGTCGATTGGTTGGACCAACCAGTCAATTAATTAATTCCCTAGGTGAATTCGAGCACTTAAAGTTCATTTTTGGGGATGTATAGTCTATTGGCAATTGTCATTTAGTCGACTGATATGCTATACAGTCAATTGATTATCCTATTTAGTCCATTGTTCGGTTGTTCATTGCCTATGGATTGAAATTTAAAAATTTGATAACTTTGCATATGAACTCGAATTGAGACGTGGTTTGAACCATATTTCATCATTTTTCAAGGGGTTAAATCAATGTGTCTTTTGATTGGTTTTAGAGCAATTTGATTTTGGAGACCAATGGGATCCACTTCGACACATATTTTAAAACCGTAAAGTTTAAGATAGGCTGAAAGCATGTGTCGAGGATGTTAGATGACGCTGAAGTTATAGCTGAAAGCATGTGTCGGGGACGTGATTTTCGAGATGCGACAACTAGGGTATTTGATCTGATTCCATATGATAGTGCTTATACAGAGTAAGATTGTATCACATGGCTTTAGCCTTGGGATTATATATTTAAAAACATTTGTGGTATGAGTGGTTGTCATGTCGGGTATGTGCCTTTGGGCGGACTAACACTATTGATAGAAGACACTCTATCTCAGTAACCAAGGCTATAAACCTCGAGCTATGTTGTAGCAAGGGTTATAGGATCCATGAGTTGTTTGTCAATTTTTTCTCATGATAAACAAATGGTAAAGGTTAGCCATGTGTATATCGATTCGGCTTGAATACGATTATCGGTGGTGGATGATGCGTTGAAAGCGTCGAAAGTATTGGTCATATATTAATGACCATGCTTGGTAGGTTTCGGCCTTGCTATAAAAACTATGCCCCACTAGTTTAGTGTGTTATGTTTGGATCACGGTTGATGTCGTATTGTTTCGTATATGATTTTTATCATACAACGTAGCGCTGCAGTAGAAATGTGCGAACTTGTTAGGGTAAGTGCAGGTCAAGGTACAATTTTATTACCTTGAGCATTATGTTTGATATTATTGATGGTACAGTAGCATATTTGTAATCACAAGGGTTGGTGATACTTCTTTTTCATTAGACTTTATGTACGATAATCTCTTTGTTGTCTGCTTTGTTATCTAGTCTTTTAGTACATTGACTAAAGACGGAGGACTCTGCTAGTTGAAGGCAATTCATAGAGCCTTAATAATTTTACCACTATGTTTACATATATCCGGTCATCCTTTGGATATTTACATGAAGACTATGTATGTATGTGTGTGTGCGTGCGTGCGTGCGTGCGTGCGTGCGTGTGTGTGTATTTGATATGCCATTTACATGTTGTATTATCATGAATAAACGGTATGTCTCTCGATGAGATATGCTTAGTCTATTATATGTTTATGTTGATTTTATATTTTGTATCTTTCTGCTATGAGAGTTGGTTTGTTGAGATAGTTATGCTCTATGATATTTACTATGTCTTATATATCTTACCCTTAGTAGAACGTCATTCAGGTCATCTTCGTTTCTTCATTTTTTTTTTTATTTTCATCATTCTCGCCCTTTTCTTTTTCGTTAGTTCATTATGATAATGATAATAATAGTTTTACATTAGATCTTTTACAGAGGTCGTCTATGAATTTTTTTCTCTTAAACTACACAATATTATCGTCGGACAAGTCCTTGTGTGAACAACAAATGAAAGAGCACTTAATGCTCAACTAAACTTTTTGTTAATGTCAAGGTAATAGCTATGAATAACTATCGATTCCCAAAAAAGAAAGTAGAATGATACGATGTATAATGAAATATATTACAGGTTATAACCCGCATTGGATTCCAAACTCATTAATTAAAAGCTGACCGTGCGAATCGAAATATTGTACGTGTAAGAGAGCGAATCAAAGGATCAATGGAAATCTCCTATTACCATAGCAAAGAAAACGTTAGAACATCTGTGCTTAATGAAAAGATCAGTTGATCTAACCTACGCCACGAAACTAGGGTACCGACTGGTTAGACCTTAGTTAACGAGTGTGCCAAAACGTTGATTAGTGGACTTAATTTAGCGAAACTGACGAGGGTTAGATAGCTTTTTCGTCAAAATTCCCATCTCCAAAGGGCTGTATGGAACTTTCCATGATTCTTTTTTTTTCCTTTTCTTTTTCCGACTAGTTGTTTGGCCAGCACGTAAAGGTTTGAGTTTTCTTGATCTTCAACATGTATATAATATTAACCCAATTGTCCCAAAATCAATCATTTAAACCGTAAACCTTCGTTTCATAGCTCTTCGTCGCCATGGCCACCAGTAAGCATCAATTTAATTGCGTTATTTCCTGTTTATATGAATTGATTAATCGAAAATTTTAGTAACTGGACTTTTTTCTTGAATCATTTGGTTATTTAGGAATCAAATATGAAAGCTCGTGCGAAGTAGGAGTCTTCTCTAAACTCACAAATGCTTACTGCTTAGTTACAGCTGGTGGATCTGAAAGTTTTTACAAGTTAGTCTTATAACCCTATAAAAGGATTATTATGTAAAATCTTAATATTATTGGACATTTTCTAAATTAGTTTCAAATTTAGTGCGTTTGAAGCTGAACTTGCTGATGTTATACCAGTGGTAAAAACATCACTAGCTGGTACTAGAATCATTGGACGTTTATGTGCAGGTGAGTCCTTTTTGCTGTAATTATGGAGAAATTACGCTCTTTTAAGATTTTAGTCGTATTTTCTTGATAAAAAATGGTTCTTCTGTGTATATAGGCAATAAGAAAGGGCTTCTTGTGCCACATAATACTACTGATCAAGGTAATTTACCATAGCCTATGCACATAATTTTTGTAAAGAATTGGATTATTGTGGTTGTTATACTATTTTGTTTTGATCAAGCAGGTATACTTGTGTTTTGCTTACAGTTTTCACTTTTGTGCATTCTCTTTAATTATAGATTCAATTAGCTGGTTCTGCTTAGAATCCTCTGAATTTCCTGTACACTATATTTTACAGTTTCTTTGTTAAGGTGCCACGTTAGCTGTAATAGGTAACTTATCATTTCGTGTTCACGCTTCATGATATAAAAATTTCCATGCTAGACGTTGAATCTGCTATGGTTCTAGAGTTAAGTTTGTGGAGCATGAAAGGTTGATTCAAATTATTTTCATTTTGTGTACTTGGAACAAATTACCTAAATAAATCATACTATGTCAATATTCTTTAGAGTTCAGCTGATTTATTTTCTAGGAATTTGGCTCATAGAGTGAAATATGCCATTTATCTTAGTTGGGCTTGGGAACCTATATTCTTCTCATAATCAACCTCTCAACCTTCAGTAGAAAATCACCTTGTATTAAGAAATGTGATTTAAATTTGTAATGTACCATTGTCAACTTCAACAAACTTTTTATCATCTTCAACACAGTTAAGTTCTGTTTCTTGGTGGTTTAATGCCCACACAGCTTCACATATTGTATTCCTGGGAGTTTATGTATATGACATATGATCTAATCAACACAACATTTTCAAATTCCATAATAACGTGTAACAAAGTGCTGAAAGACTGCTGCTTACATAGCAATGATATCAGATCGATAACTCTATCAATTTCTGTTTCAGAGCTTCAACATTTAAAGAATAGCTTGCCTGATAATGTGGTTGTTCAGCGTGTCGAGGAGAAACTATCTGCTTTGGGAAATTGCATTGCCTGCAATGATCATGTTGCCCTTACCCATACTGATCTCGACAAAGTATGGTAATTTCCAGTACAACAAATTATAGTGTCTTTTCTGTGTTAAGCTTGCATTTTATTTACTATCCAATGGCGTATCTTTCATGTATATATTTTTCAACATTTACATATACCTTTATGTGCTTGATATGGATATCAAACTGAATAATTATGCACTACTTCTTACATGAAGTTCGATCAAATTTGTCTAAAGCTGATTGTTTCATCATATTATAGCATTAGAAGCTGGAAATATGTACCAAAATAAAATTGAAACCTATCTGAAATTACTACCATTTATGAATGGTTGAACTGGATTGCAACATGTGGAAATGTATTCGATAGATTTTGAACAAATTCATCCCTTATTACTTAGAATACAGATGTTAGATTACTGCTAGTGGTAAAAAACTTTTTATATGGAGTCGTAGAAACACACTGTTACTGCAACCAGTAAAACTTATTAAGAATTTCATAGAAGTTATGCATCTTTTACAATTAATTCCAGGAAACAGAAGAGGTGATCACAGATGTACTTGGGGTAGAGGTATTTAGAAACACAATTGCTGGAAACATACTTGTAGGCAGTTACTGTGCATTTTCCAACAAAGGAGGCTTGGTAAAACACCATAGAAACTGAATCTTATTACTTCAAAATATTTCAAATTCAAATTCAAATTCAAAATCTTACTCATGCCATCAAATACAAATAGGTTCATCCAAATACATCACTTGAAGACATAGAGGAGCTTTCTACGCTTCTTCAAGTACCTCTTGTAGCCGGTACCATAAACAGGGGCAGCGATGTCATTGCATCAGGAATGATCGTGAATGACTGGACGGCCTTTTGTGGGTCAGACACTACTGCAACCGAACTATCTGTCATTGAAAACGTTTTCAAGTTGAGGGATGCTCGTCCGACTTCAATGGTGGATGATATGAGGAAGTCGATAGTTGATAGCTATGTATGATATTCTCGACTGTTATGTAATAAGTTTTATTTTTTATTTTTGTTGATATGTTTTATTTAATGCTGTGTTGTTTAATGCTAGTTTATTTTTTTTCCAAATGATTCTGTTTTTTGTTGTGCTGTGTTCATCGTTTCTTGAATATGTGGATTCTTATATATACTTTGGTTATCGAATTATCAATACCATATCTTATCAACATGTTTTAGTGAATTCACTTTGCTTAAGGGATACACATTCTTTGTAAACTGAGCTATGAGGTACAGGTATAAAAATTTGGGAATATGAGAAGGCAATCTCTGTTTGGTTTTCCATTTCAGTTTTGGACATTTGTCCGGACAAAAATGCCTGTGAAAGAAAACTAATTTAGAAAATGAAGTTTGATGTACAAAATAGAAAACAGTTTCGTTTCATTTTTTGTGTTTTGACAAACAAAACCGTGGAAATCAATTCATCCATTTTGTCGTTTTTACAATCCAATCCTAATAACTTATAATCTTCAATTTTCTACTTCGTTACTATATTTTACAATGAATGTTGAGAATGCAAGGTATAAAACTCACAATGGACCCTAACAGATTTCAAGGGTTTGTTTGGTTTCATTTTAGATTTATGTCATTTCACAATAATGGAGGAAGAGGAAGGGGATGAAAAGATGATTAAGAGATGGATTGTTTCTCATGATTAATGTTATTTTTCAAAACACCAAAAACAAAATAAATTTGTTTTCTATTTTCTAGATTAATTTCGTTTCTAAATCGATCGTTTTTCAAAAAATACATGCATTGTGCATATTTTTGTTTGGACAAAAATTCAAAATTAAAAGAAAAATGTTACAATATATGTAAATCATAAAGTGAATTTGCTTTTATGTTGTTTTGTTTAATCTTACATCGTGGGATAAGTTTAATACCAAGCTTCAAAGTCTTTATATAAATGAGGCTATGTAATGCAAAATATATGACTAATCTTTAGAATGAATAAAATGTCTTCTCTCTCTCTTTCTTTAATGGCTTCTTCTCGTCCTATAATTTGCGACACGTTATCAACATGATTTCAAAATGAGATATTCAGGAATCTAAGATCGTGTCAATTTGGAAGATCAAATCAAGTTAATACCATTTTTGTATGACTTTCGCTAATCTATTTAATCTCATATAATTTACTCTCAATATAGAGGAGCCACCCATTACTGATTTGATCGAGAAAATTTTGATTTTGTAATTCAAGAAAAATGTTAAAACTTTTTTCCCAAGCGCCTTTAAAATAAAAATGAATATGTTTTTATAAAAGGGTTCACCGAATTCATTATTCATCCCAGCATGTGTAGTTGCATGTTAAAACCTTTGCATAATAGTATGTTGTCTATCTATCACGTGTATATACACAAGGTCCTTATGATGCCATTATATTATTTATTTTTTTGATTATTTGAATTCAATAATTTTATTTATATACTGATACTCAATGTCATGAATAGCCATATTAGTATTATATCCGCAACATTTTTTTTTAATGCAAGTATCAGCCATCCTATTATGTAAATAGCAGCCACGTTTTTTATGTACACCTTAATTACTTTCTCTAGTTTTATTTGGTTGGATTATCTAAGCATAGAAAAAAGGATTAATTTTGTATTTAGGCCACTTTTGCAAACAAATTACAAGAATAGCTCACTTTGTAAACTTATAACGAAAATAGACCAGTTTTGACCACGTAGGACGACACGTGTACTGGCGGCATCTCAAATGCCGCCAATACACGTCTTTGTGGCATAATAACACTGGCGGCATTTGAGATGCCGCCTGTTAGCGGCATTTGAGATGCCGCCAGTTAGCGGCATTCCAAATGCCGCTGATTCTGCTGCCTTCTGTTTACCCTCCTTCCTTTCATCCTCACTCCCCCTTCTCTCATCCCCTCTTCAAAAAAGAAACGAACCCACCCCCCAAATCACCAAAAATCAAAATTTGAAGCTTCCAACTACCAAAATCTACTTAGAATTTGAACTATGGCTTCATCATCGTCTCAAACTCATCCTATAGGTATGAAATCTATCGATTTTGTCTCTAATTGTCATTTTTTCAATTTAGGGTTTAGAGCTAAAATTGTTCTATGGTTGCAAATCTATGATTGTATAGTACAATGAAGTTGAGTACTCACCTAGAGCACATGTTTAATTGTTTTTCCATCGTATACAATGAAGTTGTATAGTTGCAAATCTATGGTTCTATACCCATTGAAGTTGAGTTTGATTATGCAATGTTATTGTGGTAGAATACGATGAAATGGCTCCCGGACCGATCGATCCTAGCGTGCTTTACCTTCAAGCTCAACACCGCACAAATAACATCGATATGATGGAGGTACAAGGTCAAATAATTTGTTATTACTTCTGCAAATTGGTGGTAATTACCATAATTGCTTTGCTCTGTTACTATGTATCGACAGGCGGTTGAGCCGGACGGCTTCACTGACCATTCATCAACTTTAAAGCTCGTCACGTCAGCGCATCCAGGCGTGTTGGAACTGTTAGACAGAGCTGGATTTGATGTTGTTAATAAGTTGGGATATACACAGCTCGACAGGAATCTTTTGACGGCTTTGATCGATAGATGACGACCGGAGACGTCTACATTTCATCTTAGAGTAGGTGAGATGATAATCACTTTGAAAGATGTAGCTGTATTGCTTGGATTGCCGATTAACGGGGATCCCATCCTGAAATCGGATTATCCAAGAAATTACATGGATTTGTGCGAGCCCTTGCTTGGATTGGCTCCTCCAAAAGACGTGAGGTGGGAAAATGATTCGATAGTGGCCACGTGGTTTAGGGAGCAGTTGGCCGGTGATATTCCACGTCGTGCCTCTCCTTTGCAGATTGCCCAGAGGGCCCGCTGTATTATGTTGCACATCATCACGCAACGTCTTTTTTTGTGATCGATCGAAGACAAGAGTGGCCCTTCAATGGCTTCCATTGTTAGAAGACTTTGATTCATGTCGGCAATACTCCTGGGGTAGTGCGGTGCTTGCTTTCACCTATACGGAGCTTACGAGAGTTGCTTTGGTCCAACAACGGTCCGCCGGAGGTTGTGTGACTCTACTTCAGGCACGGACATAGGCATTCGTTGTTGCATAGTTGAGTATTTCGTAAAACCGTAACTAAAATTAAGTTTCCCACTTGCAGCTTTGGTCATGGACCTACCTTCCGGTTGGTCGTATATTTATGAAGATGCAAATAATTGACAATTCAAAGCCTTATGGAGTGAGGTAAAACAGTGTTGTTAGTGTTGTTGTATCGACACAGTAAATTTGAATTTCATATAACATGTTGCTGTTACAGGTGGATTGGCCCGAAGAATACAAAAAAGACCCCCAGACGCAATTTAACCTTCTACCGGAACGAGTTTGATGTCTTAGATTACAATGCAGTAACATGGAATCCGTATTCCGAAGCAGACCTTCATGCACTTCCGGCTATTTGTACAATAGACAGGACGTTATGACGGGCATGACTTATGGTTTTTTGTTTCGGAGATTTAGCATACCATCTGCCAGACAGAGTCATGAGACAATTTGGTCTTCGTCAGCACCTACCGTATCCTGCTCCATATTACACGCTTCCATACGGCGAAGATGAGTTCGAATAGATGATTGAGTTATGGAACAACCGTTTCGTAGCTGCGGAAGACGAGCACGATGTCACTCTGACCGATGAGGAGTATCTTAGCTGGTACTGGAATATCACTCGTCGTTATGTGCTTCGAAGACGAGCGGAGGAACCCAAGCAAGAGGTGGCACCTTACACTCCACGAGCTCTGCTAGAACGGAATGCGGTACGTATTACTATTGACACCTTATGTAGTACTTACGAAACTCATACGGGTTTATGTTATACGCAGGCGGATGGTATGTATCATGTGTTGGACATTGTCGACGAGCTTGCGGAGGAGGTTCCTGAAAAGAGCAAGGCAAAATGTTTCTCTATCAAACAAATTTTGCTATCATGTTTGTCTAAGAACAAGATGTCAAGGCCCATCCCACCACCGCCTCCTCCTCCTCCTGTAGTGCCACCACTTATCGAGGATATTGCCCCTCCCGCATCGTATGAGGACATAACTGCAGTCCTACCGCCCACCTCACCGAAGAGAAAGTATGGAAGAAGGAAGAAAAAAGAGGGCGGGAGTTCCGGAGCGATATCTTCGCAGCATACACAACCCGTCGGGCCATCGCAACCCCCAACGGAAGGGACGCAAGAGGAGGGTAGTGAAGAGCTGTCACTGGAAGAGGAGGAATTCATGCTCAAGCCTAGAAGATCGAAGAAGAAAACTCCTAGGGAATTAAAAATTTTGAGATGAAATTTTAGGCTAACCGTAGTGGACTGTTGTTTGTATTTGATGACTGTACTATTTATTGATCGTTTGTGTGGTATGTTGACTGTAGTAATGACTGCTCATGGTCTGTATTTGTTCGTTTGGGTTGTTAACTAATGTAGACTAGTGTTTGTCGTTGTGATTGTAGAATTGACTCTAGTGTTTCGATGATGGTGTGAATGTTACCGGTTTTGAAGTTGTATTTGATGGTGTGAAAGTTGCAATGGACATTTGAAATGCCATTGTATTTTAAATGCCGCTCTGGTACTTGCTCACTGGAAAATACAATGTCGCCTCTTGCGCCATTTGTAATGCCGCAAAATGCGACATTGTATTTTCCAGTGAGCAATTTACAGAGCGTTATTTCAGATGCCGCTCAATGCGGCATTTCAAATGCCGCTACAGGCGGCATTTCAAATGACGCTCAAGGCGGCATTTTAAATGCCGCTCATGACGGCATTTTAAATGCCGCATTGAGCGGCATCTGAAATAACGCTCTGTAAATTGCTCACTGGAAAATACAATGTCGCATTTTGCATTCCATACTTCGAACGATGCGGAACATACTTTACACAAGTCACAACGTACTTCAATTATCGATGAATAGCATACTTCAAACGATGCACATAACATAACGTACTTCGAACGATGCCGCTTCTCTTCGTTGACAAAAATAATCAACCAACCGGAAAAAGGTGCGTGCAACTAAAGCTTTGACATGTAATGACCTAGCTCCTTTAAGAACACCGTTGAAACTTTCTGCACAATTGGTGGTCATGACATGAAATCGACTGCCATCATCTTTACACAACGCCCAGTTCTCCTCGTGCGCTCCCAAACTCCTTTCTATCCAATTGTGAGCCCTGATGCTTATAGTTTTTATTTCTTCACATATTCTGATGTACTCGGCTTCTTCCGCGGCACAAGCTGCAGCATAAAATAGTCCGGTTAATCGTTTTTCTCTGAATCCTGCAGCTTGAAAATTAGCTTTAAGATGTCTAGCACAAAATCTATGTTTATGTGGCAAACACCATTTCGATTGCAAGGCTGATGGTATTCCTTTCATTCGATCCGAAATGAAGGTAATTCGTCGATTGTTTACACTGTGAATGAACCGTCGCATGCAGGCAAAAAACCACCCCCAGCTATCACCGGATTCAGACTCGACAATTGCGTATGCTAAAGGGTATAGATGGTCATCCGCATCAACAGCAGTGACCACAAGTAGCGTCCCTTTATATTTCCCGTACAAATGTGTCCCGTCAATACATAACAACGGACAACAATGAACAAATCCTTCAATACAAGGTCCAAAGGCTCAAAAATCTCGATCGAAGACTCCATATTCATCGGTCGTAACGTGTCCAACACTTCTCGGGTTTGATCTAGTTATTTCAGCAAAATATTGCCTTAGACTACTATATGACTCAGCCCAATCACCATAAATTCTTTCCACCGCCTTACCCAAAGCTCTCCAAGCCTTCATATAACTAATTTTCACAAACAACTGTTCTTCCATCAAAACTTGTACTGTTCTGGCTGTAATGTTTTGATCGGCTTTCACAAAAGGTAATATTTTTGCCACTATAAAGTTAGACGTCGCCTGCTTGTGGGTGGAGTTCACCGTTGGATTAACACAATTGTGTTCGCTAGGATATTTCCTTACAATCCACCAATTCTGCTCCGATTTTTTTGAAACAATAGCATGAAGTCTCCATGGACAATTTCCATCTATATTACAAATGGCGGTGTATTTGGTTTTATTTGATTTTATTGCTTTAAAAGATACGGCATGCAAAATCGACCATTCGCTCAACTGTTGTAACAACTTGGCTTTCGTCTCGAAAATCATACCAACTTTAAATCCATTCTCAACGCTTGCGGTTGAAAACATCTCATTGTTGAAGCCAAGATTTGCAACGATTGACCTTGCCATAATTTTTGCATTGCACAAATCATCATCCAAAGGAACTTCCATTTCCACCTCATTGCTGTCTTCAGAAATATTGTCTTCAACCGGAAAATCATAGTTCAAAGGTTCATTGTTCACTTGCATACTACCTATCCACGACATGTCGTTCTCCACCACGTTCACTACATCCATACTATGTACACGGGGTTCATCATTGCCATCTTCACCTTCTTCCCCGTCCATCTCAGTATCAACATCTTCATTGTTCACGTTTACGTTTACGTTTACATTCTCCAAATCAGCATTAGATTGCGTAGCAGTATCGTTCGCGATGAATCTGCTATTCAAACATACGTATTACTTTAAAATCATTACCGTAATTACTACCTACACAAATTTGATTTTTCATGAGACATACCTCTGACTAAGATCATATAATTCGGACGGAGTTGGATACATAAATTGAGACATATGGCATTGTGATGGTCCAGCGGGACTAGGCGGTGTTGGTCGACAAGGAAGATAACTGCATATAAGACGAAAAAAATTGTTAAGTTGCGCCCACTATCATATTAATAGGACCAAATTTTCATAAAAAAAATGTTTCACCTTCCGAGAAAATGCGTAAAGGTGCCTTGACTTGGATAGGGGTACGTATACTGAATGCCCTGTGGATATGTCATACACGAAGGATATCCATACAGACCTTGTTGTTGACTGTACATCGCTGGCATAGTCGGGTTAATGAAACTCGATGACGCGTCTCCACGGCTGATACTTACCGCCTCAACGGTTCTTCGGTGCTCCTCAATAACACTGTTAACTTCTTGTTCTCGTACGGGTTCTTCTACTTGCAAGCGCCTAATTTTTTCAACAAACAGCTCAATTGATTTCAATGTCGCTGAAAACATTAGCTCGACATCGTCATCATCGACTATTTTTATGGCTTTCGATCCTGAGTCCGTCGGTCAATTACACACTACCTCTATGTCAAATTCTTCAGATTTTATCTTGGTCGCTTTATAGATCGATTCTTTCAGCTGCATCAAATTACAACCTCTCAACACTTTAGCTGGCTTACACGACCATCCCACATATTTTTCACAATTAACTTCATCAACAACCAATTCACCATCGAAATAACATATGGTCGGTATATACTTGGGAGCCATTCTACAATTTATTCAATCAACTTGTAAACTATTATCACTTGGTACCAAACAGCAAATAAAATTAAAAAAATGGAACTAGGGTTTCCACAAATAACCTACCTGCTATAGCTAATAACCTGTCAAAGAGGAAGAATTAGATGTTATTCCTTCCTTCCCCAAGTAGATTTTGGTAGTTGGAAGCTTCAAATTTTGATTTTTGGTGATTTGGGGGGTGGGTTCGTTTCTTTTTTGAAGAGGGGATGAGAGAAGGGGGAGTGAGGATGAAAGGAGGGAGGGCTGGAAACTAAACAGAGGGCAGCAGAATCAGCGGCATTTGGGATGCCGCTAACTGGCGGCATCTCAAATGCCGCCAACAGGCGGCTTCTCAAATGCCGCCAGTGTTATTATGCCACAAAGACGTGTACTGGCGGTATTTGAGATACCGCCAGTACACGTGTCGTCCTACGTGGCCAAAACTGGTCTATTTCCGTTATAAGTTTGTAAAGTGGGCTATTCTTGTAATTTGTTTGCAAAATTGGCCTAGATACAAAATTAATCCTAGAAAAAAAGCAATAGACACTATTGAAATGCTGACTTTTATCATTTATTACTTTCGTACACAATGGATTCAGAGGTTGTCAGAGTTGCTTATGTTCATCATATAGTTTTATGCATAGTTTTCATGACCGTGCCGTGCCTTGAACCGCGATGATTGAAGGTTTAAGGTTTTGATGGTTCAACCGGTCGAACCATCGGAACCGTGATTTTTTTTGAAAAATTTGCACATTTATCTACAAACTATACACAAAAATATTGAAATAATAATGTTATGTACACAAGCTGTAGACGGCCGACCTTCAAGGTATACAAACTTGATGAGTCTTACAGTGGTATTAGAGTAGTTTGTAGCAGTGAAGAACAAAATGATGAAGTTAGTGGTTTAAAATTTGAAATAATAATGATTTTTATATATTTGCTTATTTTCTTCAAAGCAATGAAAATAAGAGAGAATTACACGAGGAGAATGTAAGAAAAAACAAAAAAACCATGGTTCAACCAGGTAAAATTGATGGTTGAACTGTTGGTTTAAAGGTCCGACCAAGGTTAATCGATAAATGAGGTCCGATTGAGTTCTGAACCGTGGTGGTTCAAGGTTCAGGGTTACTCGAGGTTGGACCGTGGCAGGGTTGGGTCATGAAAACACTGGTTTTATGCATATTGGACTCGTCATAATCAAACTATGCATTGTTTATGGATTCTGACTTAGCATTAAATAGATCCTACAATTTTCCATCGTTTTTTTATATGCCAGAATCTACTTGACACGTTCAAATTTTATTTTTATTTTTCTGTTCAGATCTAATTAAAGTTCAGTGAATATTGTTTTAAATAGGATCCAGTTAAAGATAAGATAATATTTTTATTATAGTTCCATGAATATTCCTTATTTTTATTAATAAATTCAAATTTTGATTGAAAATCCACTTAAATAGTGATAGCATCCAATCACTATCAAACAGTCCATCCTTGTTTAGTAGCCAACTGATATTTATTTGATATTTTTATTAGACCATATTCCAAATTCTTCAACTTCAGAGTTATATTGTGTTTTGTTATCGAATTAATTGTTTATTACACGACCACTTTAATAGTCATAATTCCCATTTATTTTGCATGGATGAATACATATGTTATTATAGTGCAAAAGGAATTACCGTACAACTATTGAATTTACTAGTGACGAGATAATTGAATTGATGAAGATGTCATGGTCACTAATTTTCATAACAAATGAATTAAAACCAATGAACATAATAAATATGACCAAGTTAATTAAAATTCATAACCGTCATAGTTTGCTGACGATGGGCCTCACCCCTGAATGACTCAACAGGAAAATGATGACCAAGTTATGAATTTACTGAAGATGCAGTTGTGGCCAGTCTCATGTTAGAATAGAAGCAAGGCCGGCCCGCAGTCTTGTGTTGCCCTAGACAAATATTAATTGAGCTACTTGTATCTAGCATGTAAATTGTTCATACGAGATACTGACAAACCTATTCCTGACTTAGTATACATAGTACATCAAAAACTGGTTTATGGATTGCCCCTGTAAGACATACAAAGTACATAACAGTTAAAGTATGGAACTTTATATGTTTCTCAAGTATTAATCTAACTGACAATTTGTTTTAAAATAATTATACTATAACATCATTGTACCTATCATTATATATTTTCCCCTATGAGATATGTTGCCTTAGACATTAGTCTTGGTAGCCTTGCCTTGTGGCCGGCTCTGAATAGAAGTAGCTATTTTCTATTATTGTACATCCCCAAATTGTTGGACATAATTTTCCAATAGTAATAGAAACCGATTGGTTGTATTCCTGCTATTTTCTTTTATATGTGTGTGTGTGTGTGTGTGTGTGTTCATGTAAAACCCCTTTTTTTACATACATATACATTTGGCAATTTTTTTCACTATAATCATCAATAGTGGTTTATATTTAATCATGTACGTATGATATAGATGTTCTAAGGAAGCCTGTTGTCAGCCTTCAGCCTTGAGTGGTTATAATATTATATGAATGCGGGACTAAAAAACATCCTGTACAAGAGAAGTTTTGAATTCTTCATTTTATTAGGTTAATAATTTGGGCCACTGGAGTTCCTATAGGTATGAAATGTGATTTATAATTTGAAATGGAATTCCGGAGAAATGTTTTGAAAAAAAATTTGAAAGGGTTTGAAAAGTTTTGGAGTTTGGAAAAATTGGAGACTTGGAAAAATTTAAATTCTTTTGGGTTTGGAAATGATTTTCAAGGGTTTGAAAAAAATAGTTTTAGAAGGATAAAATGCACTAAACTCTTTTCGGTCGCTGGAAAATAATTCCGGTGATGATCGCGACATCATCAGTGTTCATTTTCGAGTCTCCAAGAGAGGAATTGCTGCCAAATTCTTTTAAATGGAGGTTGTTTACAAACTGGGTGTGGTTTTAGGAATTCAAAAGATAATTTGAATTGATTTCAAAGATGATTTTGAAAGGTTGAAAAGACTCTGTAATTTGATAAAAATAGTTATGGAATAATAAATAAGTTTGAAATCTTAGCAAATTCAGATTTAAACTGAAATTAGCTTGAATTAATTTGAATAAAGGTGAATTTGAGAAGTCTTATAGACTAAATGATTGGAATAAAAATTTTTAAGGTGGAAAATAAAATTATGAATAAATGAATTTACAATTGCAATTAAATGAAAGTGAAATTGAATGTTGGAATTCATTTCGAATTTGTAAGTAAATAGAATTAGAATTGAATTTGATTTGTGATAGACAAATCGAAGTATTGAAATGAATTAATAAGTGAAACTAATTGAAGATAAAAGAATTGAATTCATATAGAATTGGAAATCCAGTTTAATACATGTGGTTATAAACCAAAATGGTGAATTAAAAATAAATTTTTGGGACTGAACAAAAGAATAAAAACTGGAATTGAAACTAAATATTGAAAACCAATTTGAATTGTGTGGAATAAAATGAAGTTGTAAAAAATTAGTTCGAAGTGAACTAAAGATAATAAAGGTGGAAATGGAAAAAAATGGTTTGAGATAAAATGAATTGGAATTTGTAATGGATCAGTAAATGAAACTAATTTAAAATAGAGAGATAAGTCAGTTGTGAATGAAAGATAATTGATAAAATTCAATATTCAGAAGGTAAATTGAATCCAAATAGAATTGAAATTGTAAATTGAATTCAAATGAAATTGAAAATGTAAGATTGAATGAAAATGGATAGATAACTTCAATAGTGAAGTTAAAAAATGGTATAAGAAGTAAGTACTTGAACTTTTGTAAAGAAAAGTGCAAAATGGTTTTGAATGTTGTAATTGGATACTACTACTAGTAGGACATATAGGTGATTGAAATGCAAAGGGAATTAGATTTGATTTTGAAGATAATTGAAATTTCTCGAAAAAGGTATGTATTTTAAATTTCAGTATGGAATTTGATGATTTTCTTGTCTACCCGCTTGGCTTTTCGTTTTTTTTGAAATCTAGGGGGCCGTTGTGGCATTTTGTAGTCGTACCAAGCTAGCAGCGCAAAGGAGACGCTGGCGAAATTTTTCGAAAATTTAGGGAGTTAGAAAAATTTTGAAAAAATCTTAAAAGTTTAAATTCCGTATTTAAATTTGAATTTGAATTGTTGAGAAAACAATATTGTTTGAAAACTATGGAAGATCTTGGAAAGTTAGTTGAAATGATGGCCTTTAGTGAAAAGATTTGTTGGTAAGTTGATAAAACTAATTGGTTTTGGAACGACAGCGAATGGGTTAAGGATCAATCTTCTTAACTAGTAATTTCAGGACGAAATTCTTTTAAAGGGGGAAGGATGTGACGACCCGAAAATTTTAACATTTGAAAAGAAAATATTTAAATTGATTTTAAATATTGAAAGATATTTTTAACTTGAATTTCGAATATGGCTATGAATTTGGCAATTTAAATTATTGAATTCAATTTATTAAAGTTGGATAAAAATTAGAATCTTCAGTTTTAAACTAATTTAAAATATTTTCAAGGCTTAGAAAATTTATATTAATAATGCCGAAGATAATAGAAGCTTCAGAATTGGATTTGAAAATGCTTTGATCAGTTTTGAAAATTTATCGTTTAAATCGATATTTAAAAATAGCCTTTCGAGGCACAATCTTAGATTTCGACGAAACTAGTTCCATTGGATCCGTAATATTGTATTATTATCGAATTTCAATTTTCGTAGCATTCAGAGTAGTCGTTTGGTCGTACGATAAACAAACGCACTGAAATCTAAATTGAAAATTTAGTGTTTCAAACTGGTTCAAAAAGTTATCTTCTCCATACGATCGAATTTGGACTCGAAACCTTTTCCATTATGTTCGGAATAGAGGTTTAACATTATAAACGCCTAGCGGCACGCCTCGATAGGAGATCGAGATAGTGAGTTGCAAGATTGATACAATTTAAATTTAAATTTGAATTTGAAAATAATATATATATATATATATATATGTGTGTGTGTGTGTGTGTGTGTATTCAGTATAATATCGTATTCACAAGTAAAATGACACGTTCTCTCCTCTTACAACACTTGGCAAGGATGTTTACACTATTTGTTAAAAATAATAAACGCAAAAGAAAAATAGAAATCAAAAGAAAGAAATAAAATAAAAATAAAAAAACCCTCTTTGTTCATCTTCAAAATCAAAAAGAAAAAAAAGAAACAAAAACAATGGCCGATCAATCAAAAATAAAACCAAATCAGAAAATTTATGGCCGCGACCTCAAATTGGGAAAGGGATCAAAACGAAGAAAAAGTGGAGCGCCTCGCTCGTCGATCTCGAACTCGAAGCTATTTATAATTGAGTCGAGCTTATTCATTGACCAGAGGGAATTGCAATCGACTCGAGTATGGTATGGTAGCTCGTGATTTGGCGAGTCATGTTGGATTTTGAGCAGTGCAAGTTGGCGCACGTGCGTGTTGGGATCTTTGATAAGGAGGCGATGTCTGGGTCGCGTCGCGATTAGGGAGCGCGTGCGGCTAGGGTCTACGCGAGGAAGTGGAACGTCATGGTGAAGTCAACGCAGTAAAGATAGGATCGAATTCGACTCTGGAGGTGACACTGTGTTCGATCGAGGCGTAATCGCCAGAGCAACCTAGGTTTTCGCGAGCAAGGGCTGAGAGCAGTGAAGGTATTTTCTGTTTATTCGATTAAATTATATATATGTGTGTGTATATATATACAGAGAAGTTTTTATACACAGTAAAGTAATTTTTTTTTATCTAATCCGGGAAAATAAAGTTACTGTTTTTATGAAAATAAAATTTTATACACACACACACGCATGTTTAGAATACTGTGTTAAGACAGAATATATATATATATATATATATATATATATATATATGATTTGGGTAAATATAGGGATTTGAAGAAAATATTTTATAGAGTTTATTAAATAGATATGGTTTGGTGATAAATCTGTTTCAGTAACCTATTTAATCATTTTAACCATTAAAAATAATTTCTTTAAAATAAATTTAGTTTTAAATTTAATTTTTTGTCAAATAAGTTTATTAAAAAGAATCTGTTTAAAAATTAAAAATAATAGTTTAAAATCAAAATTGTCAGTTAATTAAATTTATTAAAAGAGGAATTGGTTTAAATAAAACTATTAGTTAATTAAACTATCAAAAATGAAAATTGATTATTCAATTTATTTCGAATATTAATAAAATTATATAATTGTTATGCATGGTCTAGAATCGCGAAGAAAACTAGTCCGGAATGGAAAATGGATTGCACGCATTATTAAAGGTGAGATCTTCTCACTCAAACAAATTGTTTTGTTTAATTTTAAAATTTAAAATTGTAGATTGTGCGCTTGGATGATTAATTTATTATCAGTTATATTAGTTTAGACCCTATGCGCCGCATTATAGCGGATGATATTATATTAAACCCATATACCGTGATATTCCACCTCGAAGTGGAATTGGTATTATATATGTATTTGGAGTGATTGATTTCCCGCATTATATAGCGGATGAGACCCTATGCTGATATTTTATAAATCCCATATACCATGATATTCCACCTCGAAGTGGAATTGGTATTTAATTGTTGTGCTAACGTCTGTGCATGCAGGGAAACAGATTGGAGGGATCCAACTGGATTCCTCAAATGATTGAATTTGTTTCAATAATTGTGGATTATGTTGTTTATAGTCTGTGTTTGAATATATATATATATATATATATATTTGTGATTGAAATCATTGTAGGCTATAATTTAGCCGAATTTATTTTTGGTATCGTAGAATACCGGAAATAAATAGAATTGGATTTTTAAAATTCAAGTTGAAAGTTTTAGTAAAGTTTATTTTGAGAATTGGATAAATTTAAAAGAAGGAATTTTAAAAAGAATAAAGTTTTATTTTTGAATCCTATTGCATAAATTCGAAAACAAGGGAAAAAGGCTTAATCGATGGATTTCAGGTAATATTATTCAAAGGTTGAAGAATTTATTAAAAATACGGATTTTTAATAGTTTGAAAGAAATAAAGGAACTTATTTTAAAATAAAATAAATTTGGAAAATAAATTTGGAATTTGATTCGGTGTTTTAAAATAAATCTTTGGAAAATCGATTTGACATCGATTTGGTGTTTAAAAATAAATTTTAGGAAATCAATTTTGAAACCGATTTGGTGTTTGAAATAAATGTTTGGAAAATCAATTTGGGATTTGATTTGGTATTTGAAATAAATTTGGAAATCAATTTGAAAATTGATTTGGTGTTGAAAGTGAATATTTGGGAATCGATTTGAAAATCGTATATATGTGGATATTTGAAAATTTAAAATTCACAATGGAAATTTTATAAAGGGAAGAGAATTTTGTTTTAAAAATAAATGTTGGTTTATTTTTAAAAGGCATGAAGAGAAATTTACAGATTTGGAATGTAAATTAAAATAAATCGAGAAGATTTATTAATTAATATAAATAGAAAGAGGATTCTTCTCTGGAAATCCCAGTATATTTTTAAAATGGCTTTTGAAATAAAATTAAAAGTTCTAGATTTGGTTTTAAAATAATATTGTTGGAGAAATTAGTTTTGAAAATTGTTTTAAATCTTTAAAGTATAATTATAAAAGGGATTATTTTAAAGATTAAATTGATATTGGATTTAGAAGTTAGTTATTTAAATATTTATACTCTATCTCCTAATTTTATTTTAAAACTAATTTGAACTCGAAGTTTTTATATAAGATATTAATATAAAATTTCATAACTAATATTTTAATTAGTGTATTCAAAATAGTTTTTATGTTTCCAAATATATGTTTTTGGATAAGTAATTTAAATTATTTTAAAGAATTTGAACTCGGTAGATCTTCAGTGGAAATGAATGTTTGGAAATATTTTCCGCACGAGGAAAATGATTTAAAATTTGTTTTCAAAGGATTAAAATATGGGAATTAATTTGAAATTTGTTTTCAAAAGGTTAAAATATGAAAATATATCTTGCGAAGATATGTTGAAAATAATAATTGGGGGAAAATTATTTGAAATCCAGTGACTGTTGTGAATGATGATTGATAGTTAAATAACCGACTATCAATATCGGCGTTTTAATGGCATTTGAATATCGATGAAACCGGGGGTCGGGTTCCAAATGGATATTCGAAAACCACATCGAAACTTTGTGATTGTGATGGATCTTTTACTTAAAAGATCAAAGCGGAAATTTGTTGTGATTTGTTTGATGAATGAACATTTATTTTTAAAAATAAGTACTCATTATTCGTATTAGCCGGGAGAGGACCTTGTGTCATAAAACCCATTCCGAATAATGATATGACAAAATGGGATTGCATTTGAAGATGGTGTTGAAGACCGGGTATTTTCGAAAGTGAAAGGATTACCTATCGAATGTCTCTGCATCGAGTTGCTTCGGTATAGAGATTTTATCACCCTTTGTGATGGGGATGACGGACGTGATTAGTGAATATCCAGATCGCAAGGGCTTCTTTGGAAGTGCCTTTGGATCCATTCGATCCTGGATCGGACTTGTATGGATGTGTGTCTGACGTTACACTTTGAGATGTAAATCTGGTTTCTATCAAATACATTTCTGTTGGTGGCGGAGAATTTATTTTCTTAGCTTAACACCCTTCTCTGAGACGTACGAGCTCAGAGGTTATGTAGTTAATGGTTACTAGTGATACATTCCCAATTTAGTAATGTGGCATACGAAGTGCTGCTGATCATTTGTTGATCGAAGCATGGCTTTTGTGAAAAGCGTAGCTTTATGGACGAGATTTCGTCGTGCCTCTCAACCAGGAATGGTCGAAACATGAAAGATGCAGCAAGGTTATTTGGGGGTAGCGCCCCCTTAGGGTATGTCATTTCCTTCTGGAAAAGGTAGTATTATGGTATGAAGCCCGGATATTTTACCTATGTTGATGCTGCAAATGTATTATACTTTGTGGTTTGTTGCTTTGTGGTTGAGAATCCTCGGATAAAGGTCACAAACAACCGGGGGATGACATACTCGTGTAGTAGTTACCTAGTTACAGAGGTAACCTGGCCTTGTGTTGGCAGAGATTCGATTAGGTTCTCGGGGCGTCCCTCCAGAGGCGTACCCATATGGCCCAGGAAGTTCCTTAGCCTAACCATTTGTTGGAAATCCAATCACCAATACGCGCCTTCTATGGTTTTAGTTGTATAACCTGCCATCTAATATGGTAGCTATTGTAGGCATACTATAATGGTACGTATGCTGGCTAAGATTAATATTATATTTTCGAAAGGTTTTCTGCACTATGCACTAATGATAATATTAAAAAGAATTTTGCTATCAAGCATGTTTGACTATCGTAAGGAGAAATCTCCCCTAAGTGTGCGATTGCATTGTGTGTGTGCCAGGAGGCCTTATGGTAGTTTCATTTTCCAAAAAGCATAGCAGATTTCTTTTCTTTTCTTTGTGAAAATAACTGTTTTTAAGATCTCACACCAGTCCATGACTGACCTGGAGTTTATAGTTCCCTTTCTAAACTCTGGGTGCCCATAATTTTCAACACGGGCAGCTTAGAGTCAGGTTATCATTGTTCTGGAGCGAAGTCAGAAAAGAGATGCTATGGAGATCGGAAGTTGAAGCTGGATGGCGAGGCGTATCATCTATACTATGTATTATCCGTTGCATTTAGGTTTGTGCTAAGTCAGTTTTTGATGTAGTCAAGTTATAATGACTGTCAGTATCGTATCATGTTGTGTAACTCTGATAATGTGATGTATGTAAAACCGATATAACGTTTTTGTTTTGAAGATTATCCATTTATCTATTATATTTGTTCCACAGCGAAATGTGAGATTCTATTATTGTTTCTCTTTCTGCTTCTATTTTTCTTCTTCTTTAACGGTTTGGTTTTCTGACATTCGATTGTACGACATTTAATACGTTGGACGTATTGATGTCGACTATCAAAAGTCGAAAAATCGGGTCGTTACATTTCTAGACGAGATTCAAAGGAAAAAGCTTGGATTTGATGTGAGTGGGTATATTTTTAATATGATGATTTACATGTAGATAATTTTAGTATACCTTGTTCGATTTAAAGTATTAGAAACTAATTAAGAACTATGTTGTTTAAATCTGAGATTGAATAATAAATGTAAATTAACGAGAACTTGTTAAATAGAAATTAATCCAGGTTAAACCCATTTTCTAATCAAGTATGAACTCATATAACCTGTTAATATAAATTGTTAATATTGATTTCATATAACCAGTTAATATTGATGTTAATAGTAACCCTAGGTTTAACTTTTTATTGTAAATTTGTAAACTGAATTTGAATAAGCAATTTTGATAATCACAAATTTGGGTTTACTGTATTGTTTTAGGATGAAACTACAAATTGCCGTAGGAATTTAGGAATAGACATGATTACATAAATAATTAAAAACCTTAAAACAATGATAATCTCTAATAAAATAGTGACGACCGATCAACTGATCTTGTTGGAGCGGTTGATAGCAAGCAGTGCCTGCTCTAGTGCATAATGATCGACCGGTTGGTGTATTCCAGGCGTTGTATGAACGTCGTCCTAAGACTTAGGTTATAAATAAAAGTAGTTGAGTGTATGGGGTGTGTGTGTGTCTATGTGTGTGTGTATGTCATATACATATGGCTGTTAGTATAAATAGGGAAGCTAGTTCCCTATGAGGCGACGCTAGGATGTGGGGTTGGGTAAATGTTATTTATCCAGATGGGGTCGATATTTTACTAGGGGCGAATCTATCGTAAATTGCATACATAGGAGGTTTTATGGTGGACATGCAACACTGATAGCGGTGCCTGATGAAGTGTGTGTCCCGACACAATGGGAATTCCTTGGTGTTCACGGATGACGCAACATGATGCTGTATTATTTTTAGATCATGACGCGTGCAATAAGAGGTTTTACTTCACCGTTAAGAGGTGGACATGGATGCAGACGATGAGACATTCCAACGAGTCGGCATTGCGGGTTCCCTCTCAATGTGTAACTAGGGTACATGTAGTCATGGTTGTAGGAAACTTAGTCCCATGGTAGAAATTAGGGAAATCAATGTTGGAATAGTTATGTGCAGTCGTAATGTGGGAAATGGCAGGGTAATCCTATGTGGAATAGTTCCAGCGGTTATTAGCTAATCATTTGTTGTCTTGAGGTTTGATTAGTTATTTGACCCTTAGTATGAGCATGCATAAGTAGTTAGTGTAGGTGTATATTGAACTAAACCCTTAGGCATATGAGATAAGTAATTCATGGACACTTGTAGGGCATTCTAGGCCACATATAGCATTACTAAAGTCAACTGCATGTGATCACTATATATTAATGATGTATTCATTCACTAGACTTTTATCTGATCCACACGTTTCATTTCTTTTTTCCCCTACCACAGGATAACAAGAAAGTAGTTGATTTGGCATAAAGCATGGAAAAAGAAGCCAAGCGTTGGAATTCCTATATTCCTCATTATTCCTCCTGTAGTTATTTATTATATTAAATGTACATCAAACTTATATATTACTATGGAAACAGTGTATATGAATTAAGTATTTTGGAGATTGTTTTTTGACATGTCTATTGTTAGTACATATTTTTATTCCTTCCGTTGTGTGATCTAAAAATGTAGAATAACTTAGACTTTACTCTTATATTCTTAGTCTTTGTAATGTTTAAAAAACTGATAGTCATACTTCTTGGTACCGACATGAGTCCTAAAGGCACTCTAAATTTTGGATGGGTATGTTGGAAGGTATGGCTTGCCACAATGGTAATTTTATTGCTACCGATTTGGTTACAAGACTTTGAATTACAAAAGACAATAATGTGTGCCAAAAATGAAAATTAGATTCTTGTAAAAGTCTATACAAAGCTGTATTCATAACTGTTGGGATTCGAGTTGGATGGTTTAGATTAATGTGCCAAGCCTTGGAAGTCGTCACTATCGTTGATGGGGCAGTAAGATTTGGATGCGAGCCAACTAGGATGTCAGATGGAGTGAATAGTTTGGATGAGGGACAGTTGGCGAGCCGTATCGAGACATGCTTGTGAAAAAGAGGTGTAACACCCCATAAAATGAACCATAAAATAAATAAAGTAAATTAAAGTAAATAAGATAAGGGTTGGATATGGAATTTTGTAAAAGTTGAATTTTGACCAAGAAAGTTATTCCACTAAGTTCGTGGTGGAATTCTAATCCATTTTCATATATTATACGCTTAAAATGGAGCTCATGCAAAGAAGTTATGAGCATTTGAAGTTCTCAGATTTAAATTAATTTAGTTTGAATTCAAATTCAAATGAGAAATCAAATTTAGGTTTTAAATTTCCAAAATTAGCTTAGGGCTGAGTAAATGTTTAATGAATGATTATGGTTAAAAATTTAATTAGGAAATAATACAGTCTGGTGATAGAAATAGATAAATGTCCATTGAATAATTAGAGCGGTCGATTTGAATAGGTCAACCGATCGATCGATTGCCCAAGGGCGATCGACCGCTTGACAACAGAAGTTGCCAGTGGCAGCTAAGATTTTAAGTTATGTTTTATTCAGTCATATGCTCCAGAATTACCCGTTTTCTACCTACTTCCATCGTATGATTCTGGTGCATTTCAGCTCCTATAAGTAGAACCCAATCCTCTTCACTTTTATTCATATTATTTTGGGGAATGCCACGAAACATTACCATTGCTATGTTTCTCTAATAAGATTCAAAAACTCTGTAGAGAATTCAGGTGATGATTCAACTTATTTCCTATTTGTTTCTTCTTCCTCCAATTTATTCTTATCCTATTTTTCTCCAGTTATTCTGAATCTAATGAATATGTACACCTCTTTCCTATTGTGTGTGTGTGTGTGTGTGTATATATATATATCAAAAGAGAGAGATTCCGAAAGAGATCGGAAGGCTACAAATCCATTTGTGTGAAACTAAGGCTAATCTATGAGTGGAAACCTTAGTATTTCTTTTAAATAATTATTTATTGTATTTCTTTTGGATTTGACTATGTCTTAGGGATTTTTGGATTTCGAAAATATGATAGATAAAATCCCCAAAATTCTTTTTTATTTTGATATGTCAATTCTATTCTGAGATTTTCAATTATTTACATTAATTTGATGGGATTTGTTTTGTCGTACAATCTTTGATAACTTCATAGTCTATTCCACTTCATCTTCTTCTTTGGATTAAATTGTGATTCTTCAAGAAAATAAGGGGTTTAGATTATGAATTTTATTCGTAGTTTACATCACTTATTCTTATCTGTTTGTAAAAAGAGGAGTAAGATATAATATGGGGTTTAGATTGCAATTCGTATGGTTTAAGATATTACATTGAATTGGAGTAATAAATTAAATTTCTATTTTATTTACAAGTCTGTTATTGCAATTTTGTTTATGAATATTTATTCCCTTTTTTGGACATTAGAATTCTAGAAAATCTTGGGAATTTGAAGAAAAAGGATTTGTAATAAAAATTGGTCAGGGAATTGACATTTAACGTTAGCTTAGAGCGTAAAATCCATGCGTTTAGAATTTATTAAGCATGAACATCTATTTATATCTATTTACATAACTAACGTATAATTACTGCGTAATGGCATAGTTAATTAGGCATTTATTTTTATTTCCTCTATTAGAAAGGTAATTGATTGTTAGGTGAAATTAAGTGGAAACTCTTATATTGCCTAATTATAATTTTTAAGGCGTAATAAGAAAGAATCCTTATAAGCCCTAATTTTTGAAATGGTGAGACGAGAATATATATATATATATATATATATATATATGTATATATATATATAGCAGTTGATTTGTAGCTAATTTGTAGGGATGAAAGGTCAATAGAGTTACATGATGGAAGTCTACCCTTCACTTTAAGGCTACCAGTGGTTATGTACACTTTTATTAATGTAAAATATCCTTATGATACATATTTGTTACGATGCGAGGTTAGTTTCAAATTCTGTAGAGGAAATCTTTCCAGCTAATTTAGCTGCCAGTTCCTACGAATAGCGGACTGATGTAAGACGTTATTATGAGTATGAACCATAAGACGAATGGCCTGCTTTGGGGTTTTGAGGTATCAAGTTGTTGGACCCGCCTCCTTTCTCCAGATGAAGTATTAAATAGCCAAGGGGTTACGTTAGGTGGTATCTTTAAAGGGGTCCGCTTTTGGAAATATGTCTTAAATGATGGGGTCTGCCTTATTTAAGATCTTAAATGACCAGTGTCTGCCTATTTTCTACTTGGAAGTATTAAGTGACATCTGAGATTCCTTGTGCCATCAGCTAGATAGTACCATTGAGAAGCACGCTTTTAGAAATAGGTCTTAAATGATGGGGTCTGCCTTAATTAAGGTCTAAAATGACCAGAGTCTGCCTATTTTCCACTGGCAAGTGTTAAGTGGCTTGGATGCCGTCTCACACATTATTAGCTATTTATGACGTATGATAAGGATACAAGATTCTAGAAACCTACTTTTGGAATGATAGTATTAAGTGGTTGGACCTGCCTCTTTTTCGTATAAAGAAGTATTAAATAACTTTAATAGTTTTATGTTTGTAGACATATTCTTATTTTGAAATATACTGCCCAAGTACTGAAAAGGTAAGACTCGAGATTTTTATCCACCAGACACTTGTTGTTTTGACTCTCTCCTCATTGCAACATAGGTTAAGGACAGAGTGATGGAGGTGATGATGCTTAGAGATGGAGAATCTTGGCTAGTGGCAATATGTATTATTATTTGCTTTAATGTGTGCCCATGGATTTAGACAATTGTTGCAGTAGATATTATATTTCGGGTTTTTATGGGATTTAGTGTTATGAAACTTTTATGGTTTTGATATAAATGGGTACATTTTACTATTATATTTTTTTCCGTCTATCGTGAGTTCTAAAAGTATAGTTATGGATCAGAAATATTATTTCTTTTACTACATACAGCTTGCCTTAGAATGGATCTAAGTTATCCTGAGCCTTTTTTGGATCGAAATTTAGGCCTATTCCATAGTAGTTTGTTACATTTGGTATCAGAGACTAGGTTACCCGATAAATGGGAAAAAACTATACGTATGAGAGAAAATTTGTTATTTTGAAAAAGTTTTTTCAAAAATAATTTTCAAAAGAATTCTTACTATATATATACCCTCTCTTCTTGAATATATGCAAATACACTAGGCAAACTTTTCTTTCTTTCAACATGTAAATACTATTTAATTATCAATCTTCTTTCGAACAAGGAAACCTTACCCGTGGAAGACCACCAATTCATGGAATTCCCAAATGGTGTAAATTATATCTTAGGACTGTCGAGAAGATTCCTATTCCTCCAACTACAATGGTAGCACTCACTGCCCCAGCCGGTGATGCAACAACCCGTCCTGTCAACTTTTCTAAGTTGCGTAATGACTTTCTCAATATAGTAGGAAAAATATACTGTAGAATAAAGGATATTCGGAAGTTGAATCATGAATTAGTACATGCTAGAAGATATTTAGAGGGCTTGGTTGGGATGATCAACTAAGAAGAAGAATGGAAGCTTGGCACCTCAGGGATGAAGCCTTGAATTGGTGAAACTTTGTGGCTGATGAGCACCATGAAGGATACTCTTTTCGGATGAATTCAAGGACCGAATTGAGATGAAATTCATGTCTAGAGAAGAGGTTAACTTGTAGTTGGAAAAGCTCATTCAACTGAGACAAGGAGATTCTACCTTTAAGGAGTACATGGCTATGTTTACTGAATTGGCTAAACTTGAGATGAGCCTGATAGACACATCCATGAAAAATGCCATGAATTTCGTGAAGAGCTTAAATTCCTCACTAAGGGAAACGTTGTTAACCCTAGTACCTATGGGGATGTAAACATCTATAAGAAATGCCGAAGAAAGGGTCATGAAGCTAAATATTTTAGGGTGAGTTTGATAAAGGAAGCCTTTAAAAGAAGGTGCTTTAACTGCCATAAAGAAGGGCATCACAAGAATCAGTGTCCTAAGATGGCTAAGTAAGGATCAAGCGAACATGCCTATGCTATTGAAGATGCCTCTATTACCAGTAAGCCACTAAAAGACCAAGGAAACAACTCTAAAAGGTATAACTCTTATTTTTGGGGTTACCATTCGTACCCTACTTGATTCGAGGGCATCGTATTCCTTTATAGCTAGGGATGTTGTAAATTCCTTAAACCTTAAAACCTAAATGGTCAACAGCCGAATAGAGGTTTCAAATCCCATTGAGGGTTTGACCCATATTTCTCTTATTTGCAAAGACTTAGTGTTAGACATATGCGACGTTGATTTCATATGTACTACATGCGTTTTAAATTTTGAGGGGTATTGGCTTATCTTAGGTATGGATTGGTTGCATATTATGGAGTCACTTTTGACTATGATAAAAGGGTAGTATGATTAATGAGACATGGAGGTCGTGACCTAGAAGTTCTTTGTACACCTAAAGTTTTAGTTGATTTAAGTCGTTTATACTAACTAAATCTATCTTTTGTTCGTAAACCATTATTTGTACCCGTAGTTTGTGAATTTCTTGATGTTTTCGAGGAGGTCTTGGGTTTCCCACCCTATAGGGAGATTGTGTTCCAAATTGATCTGGACAAGGATGCAAGACCCTTCACTCTGCCTTCGAGACATATGGTCCTCGAAGAAAGAAGGTAGTTGGATAAGAAACTCTCAGAGCTATTGAAGAAAAGATTCATCCGTAGGTGTACTTCTGAGTAGGGAGCCCCTATTGTTTTTGCTACTAAGGCAAATGATTTTTGAGATTTTGCATCGATTATAGAGAGTTGAGCAAGTTGACAAGAAAGAATAGGTACCCTCTATCTAGAATATATGACTTGTTCGGCCAACTTGTAGGAGCTAAAGTCTTTTTCCAATTAGACTTAGCAATGGGATTCCATCGGTTGAGAATTACATAGGAAAGCAAGAAGAAGACGACATTCCATACTCTAGACGGGCTCTATGAGTAGAAAGTAATGCCTTTTATATCGACGAATTCCCCATTATACTTCGTGGATTTGATGAGTAGAATATTTAGAGGACAACTTAATAAATTTGTTCTGGTGTTTGTTGACGATATCTTGGTTTTCTCCAAAGGGAAGAATGAGCATGGGGACCACTTCAGGGAGGTACTGGAGACCTTAAGGAGAAACCAACTCAAAGCTAAATTTTCTAAATACCACTTTTGAAAAATCGAAGTTTGGTTCCTTGGGCATATTGTTTCAGAGTAAGGTGTAACGACCCGCCCTTCTGACCGCCCCTAGTCAGTAATTAAACCAACTTGAAACGTTCAAAATGATGGATTGTTATTCAGTTTATAGAGTTTAAACAGAATAAGCCACAGAAACACAGAATAATTATATTTCACATCTCTCTTGAATTTCGCCATGGTTGTTGCCATAGATCGCGGTTCACACGGCGGTTTCGCTACTATCCCAGTAGAAACGCTTGTGACCGTAGGCATCTCGCCCCTCAAATTACGCTTTGGCCTCTAGATCGCAGTTTATGCGACGGTTGCGCTACTATCCCAGTAGAATCGCTTGTAACTGTAGGCATCACGCCCCACGAATTACGCCGGCATACATCATCAATTCACATGATCCCAACACGATGATCCATCGTGGGGGATTCCAGTCCCAATGGACATTCCACTAATGGAAATTCTACGTAGCTACGATTTTCAAATGGACACTCACACCGAGTTCCAATCACCTTCACAAATTTTAAATGGATGGTACTTTTCCATATCCTCAGTTTAGAAAACATATGTCATATACATATAGTACTTCATTTCACATTTTGTACATATCATACCTATGTAAACTTGCATAGGATTTTCATAATAATGACTTTTCAAAAAGATTGAATTATAAATTAAATTGAGTTTAACTTCGACACCAAAAACAATATAAGTTGAGCTTTGAATTTCGGATAGTCGATTTGGATTGTATGTCTAACATGGTGAATTGATGACATATCAATTGATCTCTATTAAATATATATCTGTGGTGGCGGAGAATTTATTCTTTTAGCTTAACACCCTTCTCTGAGACGTATGAGCTTAGAGGTTATATATCGGTAGACATCAATTATGTGTTGAGAATTGACGATGTAACGTGAAATCCAAATCGAATGTGAACTCGATAATGAATTGGATTATAAATGTGAATTGGGTTTTCAGAACTTATATATGTGAATTTCAATTTACTTATCAAAATAAGTCGTTGCGAATTTATAAAACAATGTTTATAAATTCCATTTCTATTTATTTTATAACTACTTCCTTTATAAATCTCCTTTATTAACCTATTCGATTTATAACTCAATTATATACCGAAAGTCCATATTATAAGTTAAATACTTATAATTTATTTGTTTACAAAAATCGTTCTTTTAAACTTCCCAAGTTATAAATCTTATAACTTATAAGATTCGTTTATTTACCCAAATCTATTCCTTTAATAACTTTACAAATTTTATAAACCTACTGCTTATAAAATTCCATTTATAACTTCACCGTTTATAATTCTATAAATTTCATTCATTTATGAAATTCATTCACAATTCATTCTAACACTTATAAAAACTCGTTTTATAATTCCAATATTTTTAATTTATAAATATCAATTTTATAATTCTTTTATATAAATCAATTTATATTATTATTTCAAAACGTCTTCAAAGTCCTTTATAATTTCATCATTTTGTTTTATAAAATAATTAAATTTTATAAATCCTATTTTTAAACTTTTCACAATAAATTCAAAAAATCCTGATTTAAACCATTTTATAAAATCATTAACCCATATTTTCAAAAATCAACTTTTAACTATTTTTCTCAAAAATTATAATTTTTATAACATTAAAATTATAACATTTATTTATTTAAAATGAATCAATTCCAAAAATATTTTATAAACGTATACTCTTCAAAAATCACTTTGAAAATCCTTTTAAAATTCCAAAATTTGGCTCAATGATGCTACATACCAAATAGTCAATCACGACTATAACGACATCATATATCGATATGATAATCAACGAATATCAAAATATCCATAATCAAATAAATACTGTTGAGGAATCCAGTTGGATCCCTTCAACCTGTTTTCCTGCATCCAAAGATGTTAGCACAATACCAATTCCGTTCCAGTACGAAATTATCGCGGTATATGGGATTTAAAATATTATCCGCTTAATAGGCGGCGCAATAGGGTCTCATCCGCTATATACTGCGGGAAATCAACTCCAAGTACATAAATAATACCAATTTCACCGTTTATGAAATATTCGCGGTATATGTTTTTAATAAATAACATCCGCTTACTAACGGCGCATAATGTCTATTTTAACAATCAATAGATAACAATCATCATTCAAGCATGCATTCAAGTATTTTAAATCTAACTATTTAAAATTAAAATCGAAACCGATTCGATTGAGTGAGAAGTTCTCACCTTGATTTCAATTTCGTTTTAGCGATTTATTTCGAATAAAATTAAACGGACGTTTAATTTTACCCGAAATTCTCATTAACTCCAATATGATAAAATAAAATTTTACAAATCATTTTCAATCATATTTTACCCAATTTTCAATTATTTCTGTATTTTCACATATTAAATTATTGATTTAATTATCCAATTAAATCCAATTATTCAAAATAAAATTTATTCGACTTATAAATTTCACTTATTAATATTTAAAATTAATTAAATATACAAATTTTAATTAATTAAAATTCTGGGTCGTTACAAAGGATTGGCGGTGGACCCTACTAAAGTGGAAGCTATCTAAGGATGGAAGACTCCTAGTAATGCATTGGAGGTTAGAAGTTTTCTAGGGTTGGCAGGACACTATAGGAAGTTCATCAAGAACTTTTCAAAAATAGCATCCTCTTTAACCTGATTGACTAAGAAGAATCGAATTTTTGTTTGGGATGATAGATGCACCAAGGCATTTGTGCTCACTATTCTAGATGGAACTAAGATATTCACAGTTTTCACAGATGCATGTGGTACATGATTAGAGGCAGTTCTTATGCATAAAGGGAAGGTAGTTGCCTATGCTAGTAGAGAACTAAAGGACCATGAGAAGAGGTATCCAGTGCATGATTTCAAATTGGCAGCCATTGTTTTTGCCTTAAATATGCGGAGACATTATCTCTTGGGAGAAATGTTTGAGTTATTCACTGATTATAAATCACTCAAATAACTATTCTCCCAAAAATATTTAAATCTTAGGCAGTAGAGGTGGATGAAGTATATAGCATCTTTTGACTTTAGTATTCAATATACCCCTAGAAAAGGGAACATAGTCGCCGATGCCCTTAGTAGGAGATACGCTACCCTATGTGTTATATATAAATGGAGACAGCTGGAGTTACTCTCGAATTTTAACCATCAATCATCAACAAACCCATCCAAGGTTTTCTATCATTCATGGAGATTAAACTAGCCTTGATGGATCGTACAAGGCACGAGCAAGTAAAAGATGAATAGTTAGTAGAGATTTTGGAAAAAATAAGAAAAGGAGAGCATTTTCCCTATGCTAGAAGGTACTCAGTTGATGGGAAGGGGTATTTGAGAAGAGATGGATGTCTTTGCATCCCAGTGATTGATGACTTGATGAGAGATGTACTTATAGAGTGTCACCATTCAAGGATGACCATTCGTCCTGAAGGAGATAAGATGCACAAGAACATGAAGAGAATTTTCGTTTGAAATGGAATAAAGAGGAGTGTAGCTGAGTTTGTTGCAAGGTTTTTGACATGCAAAAAGATAAAAGCTGAGCATAGGAAGTCTCGTGGATTATTATTACCTTTGAAAATTCCAACTTAGAAGTGGGAATATATTTCGATGGATTTTGTGGAAGGATTGCCTAAAAGTCAGAAGGGCGATGAGGTTATTTGGGTTGCTGTGGATAGACTCACCAAGAGTGCTCATTTTTTTCTGATTAGTAAAAATAGGACTAGTGCCTCTCTCACCCAAATTTATATTAAGGAATTAGTTCGTCTACATGGAATTTCTATAAGCATAGTCAGTGATAGGGACCCCTTGTTCACTAGCGAGTTTTGGAGGAACCTACAAACCGCTTTGGGAACTTCTTTGAAAACCTTAGCACGACATATCACCTACAAAATGATGGACAAATAGAGAGGATGAATGGAGTTTCGGAAGACTTGGTAAGAGCCCGTGCCTTGGACTTTAGAAGACATTAGGAGCAGCATCTATATTTGGTTGAGTTTGCGTATAATAATAGTTATCGAACTACGATTGGTATGACCTCTTTTGAAGCACTTTATGGTGGTTATGCAAATTTCCTAGTTGTTGGTGGGAAATCACTGAGAAAATATTTCTCAGACTTGATTTGATCCATGATACCATGGAAAAAGTAGAGTTTATTAGGAAAAGGATGAAAGTAGCGCATGGCCCTTGGAAATCTTATGCGGATAAAAGAAGGAAAGAGCTTGAATTTGAGGTTAGAGATATGGTATTTGTTACAAATCCCCTCTTAGAAAAGTGGTTATGTTTGACAAGTCTAGAAAATTGGCACCTAGATTTCTTAGGCCATTTAGAATTATGAAAAGAATAGGAAAATTGGTATATCATGTGGAGCTTCCTAACAAGTTAGCACACACTATTTTCCACGTTTCTCACCTTAAGAAATACCTTCGTGACACCGCTAGTAGAATAGAGCATGATCAGTTAGTGGATTTTGAGGTGGAGTCAATAGTGCCTCACTCCATTGCACCCATTATGGTGCATAGTACTAGGAGACTCCGTAATAAAATAACTAAGTTGGTTCGAGTGCAATGGGGGACAATCCGTTGGAAAGCACATGGGTGACCGAGGAGAAGATGAAAAGAATCAATCAGAGCTTTTCACTGGTAATTTCTCTCTCTAAAATTTTGATTTTAGTTGCATCGCGGTTGCTAGATTGGATGATAGGAGATGGTTGTTACACCTTTTCATAATCATTTTACATTAATATAGAAATTTTTATGCATGTTTAGGATATTTGCATACATATATATGACACGATTACACGCTCACGCTAGGATTGAGCTCATTTTAGCATGTCTACAGTACATAATCACATTTCACTATTGATTGAGTACATGGTTATGTAGAGAACTTGGTTGTATAACATGGATGCTATTGTGAGTTACGCCATTCGATCCTTTTAAGATTTCGAAACGAAATCCTTTTTAAGGGAAGAAGAATGTAACACCCCGTAAAATGAACCATAAATGAATAAAGTAAAGTGAATTAAATATGATAAGGGTTGGATATCAAAATTTTATAAAAGTTGGAATATGACAATGAAATTTATTTTGTTGCATCCATGGCGAAATTCTGATCTGTTTCCATATATAATATGCTGAAAACATAGCTTAAGCAAAGAAGTTATGAGCATTTGAAGTTTTCATATTTAGATTAATTTAGTTTTAATTCAAATTCAAGTGAGAAATCAAATTTAGGGTTTAAATTTCAAAAACTAGCTCAGGGGATAAGTAAACATTTAAATAACGTTTAATGTCAAAAAGCTAAAATAATCCACCAACGAAAATAAACAAACGTCCCCTGAATAAGAGGAGCGGTCGACCTGAATAGGTCAACCGGTCGACTGGTCCCCTAAGGGCGGTCGGCTGGTCCCCTAAGGGCGGTCGACTGCTTGGAAACAGAAGTAGCCAGTGGTAGCTAGGGTTTTAAGTTATGTTTTGTTTGGTTGTACACACCAGATTTACCCGTTTCCTACCTACTTCCATCGTATGGTTCTGGTGATTTCAACTCTTATAAGTAGAACCCTGTCAACTCCACCTTTATTCATGTTATTTTAGGGAATACAATAAAATTTTGCCATGCTATGTCTTTGTAATAAGATTCAGAAACTCCATAGAGAATTTAGATGTGGATTCAACTTATTTCCTATTTGTTTCTTCTTCTCTAATCTATTCTTATCTTATTCTTCTCCAGTTATTCTGAATCTGATGAATATTTATACCTCGTCCCTATCGTGTATGTGTATTCAAAAGAGAAAGATTCTGGAAGAGATTGGAACGCTACAAATCCCATTGAGTGAAGCTAATGCTAATCTATGGGTTGAAACCTTAGTATTTCTTCTCTGCATTTGTTTAGTTTATTTCATTTTGGATTTGAATATGCCTTAAGAATTTTGGAATATTAAAAATATGATAGATAAAATCCCCAAAATTCCTTTTCATTTCGATATGTAAATTCTATATAGAGATTCCCAATTATTTACACTAATTTGATGGGATTTGTTTCGTTATGCAATCTTTGATAATTTCGTAGTCTATTCCACTTCTCCTTCTTCTTTGGGTTAAATTGTGATTCTTCAATAAAATAAGGGGTTTAGATTATGAATTCTATTCGTAGTTTACATAACATATTCTTATCTATTCCTTTGTAAAAAGAGGCGTTGGATATAATATGGGGTTTAGATTGCAATTCTTATTGTTTAAGATATTCCATTAAATTGGAGTAACAAATTGAGTTTCTATTTTGTCTAAAAGTTCGTTATTGCAGTTTTGGTTATGGATATTTATTCCCTATTTTGGACATTAGAATTCCATAAAATCTTGGGAATTTGAAGAAAAATGACTTGTAATAACAACTAATTAGGGAATTGACATTTAGCGCTAGTTTAGAGCGTAAAATCCATGTGTTTAGAACGAATTAAGCGTGAATATTAATTTATCTCTATTTACATAATTAACGTATAATTACTGCATATATGGCGAATTTAATTAGCATTTATTTTCCCATTAGGAAGGTAATTGATTGTATTGTTAAAATAAGAGGAAACATTTATATTGCCTAATAATTATTTTAAGGCATAATAATGAAGATTCCTTGTAAGGCCTTATTTATGAAATGGTGAGATGAGTGTATGTATCCATGTGTGTATGGAGAATAATTTGTTTGTGACTAAGTCTTAAGGATGCAAGGTCAATAGAGTCACATGATGGAAGTATGCCCTTCACTTTGAGGAGACCAGCAATTGTGTACACATATTGATATTTTATATCCTTATGATAAATATTTGTAATGACACAAGGTTAGGTACAAAATCTATAGGGGAAATTTGCCTAGCTAATTTGACTACTAGTTCCTACGAATAGCGGACTAATGTAAGACGTCATTATGGGTATGACCCATAAGATGAAGGGCCTTTTAGTTCTTGAGATGATGGTTTTGATGACAACAACCTTAGGACTTGTTATAAAATATAAATACTATTATTCTTGTCTAGAAATGTATGTACATGTAGGATATATATATATATGCAGATACTGAGAATGAAGACCATACAGTACAAAGATTCAAGACCGAGTATAGAGATTCAAGACTGATGAATTCAAGATTGTAAAAATCAGGACTGAAGACTCATGAGTTTCAAGATTATCAAGAGTTGAAGATATCAAGATAAGTAATAGAGTCTAGATTTGTGTTAAAACTTCATAGTACCACTAAAATCCTAATTTGGATTTAATTGTGGAATGAAATTCACCTTCTCGCTTTGATAGTGGGATGGAATCCACGACCTCTTTAGTAGGATGGAACCCATGACATTCTCTGGTGGAATGGAATCCACAAAATTTTCAAAATAATTTATTTTTTCAAAACTATCTTTTTAAATTTATCTCCATCAATTAATTCAAAAACTATTTTTAATCATATTAGTTTCAAAATCATCTCTTTTTTTAAACTATCTCTTGATTTTAATATTTTAGCTTTAATATATTTTAAATAAATTTATACTTGGTTTTTAATATTACTTTTATATTATAGATTATATATTTTAAGATTACTTTCTACATCTCTTTTATAAGTTTAAACTATATTCAAAAAGGTTTATAAAGTTTAGGAATTGTTTGGACAAGTTTTAGAATAGAAATCATTTTAAAGAAAAATCTATTTTCAAAAATAACATAGGCATGTCAACATGGTAGACGTAGATTTCAAATTTCAAATTTTCAAAAGAAGTGTCTATTCATCATAACCTTTCGCGAATGGACATGACCATTATTCTCCTATAAATATCAGTTGTTTTCGGTAAATTTTAAGTTAGGTTTTCTTCATTTCTTCACTCCTTCCTCTCCACTCAAATATTCTTTTATATTTCAAATGCTTTAACAAAACTCTACTAAAATTATAATTGAATCAAACTTGATCATCTCTAGTTTGATTCTTTTCCACTCTTTCTCAAAGATCATGGTGCTATTTAGATTTATAGGATCAATTATAATCAAAGAAGTGTATCGAGTCTCTCTTTATTGAAATGTGAATGGAAATGGTGTGATTTTGGCCCGTAAATCAATTAGGTTTGATTATAGATCATAAATCAATTAGGTGATCTTGCAGCCTAATTAAATCAAGAGAGTTTTCCCTGAATTCGAAGGCAGGATGGTGTATCTCGTGGCCTTGAAATCGAGGTTGTAACATCGACATTATATTAGAAAAGAAACCTGCATAAGAAATTGTGTGGGACTAGATGTAGGATAACTTTGAACCAGTATAAAATTCTAGCGTACTCTTTCCTTTACTGCTTTTATTTACTATTTACATCTGTGTCTAGTTCTGTGATTGTATTTGTGTTTGTGAATTGCATCCGTTTGGATTTAACTTGAAAAGATTTCAAAAAGATTCATAAAATTAATTAAACACTGTTCACCCCCTTGCTAGTGTTAATTCTACCTTAAGATCCGTAGTCCGCATTTCCTACAATTGGTATCATAGCATTGGTTTTCAAAGTTATCATAATCTGAATTTTGAAAAAATTTATAATGGCAATTTTTGGAGATTCTATTAATACTAGTTCAAAACTTTCCAAATCATCATTGTCTCATAAGTCTGCATATTGTTATTATAAAAAATCAAGTTATCTACTAAATTGGTGTGTTGTGCAGGAACAGATGTGTTATATGGTTTTTGAAGAATCAGTACTCAATGGAAAAATGGTGCAAATTAAGAAAAATAAATGGATACTTGATAGTGGATGTTAAAGACACGTGACTATTAATCCGAATATACTGAATGACGTAATTTATGAAGATGGAGGAATGGTCAACTATAGAGACAATTCAAAAGGATATGTAATTGGCATCAGCAATGTCGGTAACTCTAAAACTCCCGCTATTTCTAATGTTCTATTAGTTAGGAATCAAAAACACAACTTACTTAGCATAAGTCAACTATGTGACAAGGGCTGCAAAATTAAATTTGAAAAGTATAAGTGTGACATCGAAGATAATAAATCAAATATCATCTTTGAAGGAATTAGGAAGAAAAATATTTATATTCTCAGTATGAAAATCTCAAATGATAATCTGTGTCTTTTAGCTAATAAAAGTGACCCTTGAATTTGGCATAAAAGATTTGGGCATTTGAATTTCAAACTCTTATCTAGACTTTCAAAACTTGATCCAATAAGAGATCTCCCTGAAATGGATTTTAAAGTAGATAGTATATGTGATGCTTTTCAATTAGGAAAACTTAGAAAGAGTTCATTTAAATTGAAAGAAACGATTTCAACTTCAAAACCTCTTGAGTTATTTCATTTAGATCTGTTTGGTCAATCTCAAATTCAGTCAATAAATAATAGTAAATATGTTTTTGTAATTATATATGATTATTCTAGATTTACATGGACAATTTTTCTGAAACATAAAAGTGATGCTTTTGATTTATTTAAAAATTTTGCAAAAAGAATTCAAAATTGACTTTCTTTAAAAATCAAAACTATTCGTAGTGATCACGGTGGAGAATTTGAAAATGAAAATTTTGAGAATTTCTATAATAAAAAATGAATCACTCATAATTACTCCTTCCCAAGAAATCCACAATAAAACGGAGTGGTAGAGCATAAAAATAGGACGATTCAAGAGTATGCAAGAACTGTGCTTTCAAATAGTAAATTACCAAGAAAATTTTAGGTTGAAGCAGTTGCTACAACTTGTTACATTTTGAGTAGGATTTTAATTAGACCTCTAACCAATAAAACACCATATGATCTTCTTTTCAATATGAAACAAAAAGGCATCTTATTTTAAAGTTTTTGGACGTAAATGCTTTATTCTAAATACAAAGGACAATTTGGATAAATTTTATCCTAAATTCGGTAAAGTAGTCTTTATCGGATATTCTGGTAGAAGTAAAGCATACAGAGTTTTTAATTTAAAAACTAACACCACTGAAGAAACAATGCATGCATTTTCGATGAAAATTTCAAAGATTTTATTCGAATAAATGATGAAGATGATTTTATTACTTTAAATAATGAATCAAATAAATAAATTGTAAAATGTTTCATTCTAATAAAAGGATTAGACTTTTAAAAGATCATCCTATAGAAAATATACTAGGAAATATCGAATCTATTGTTAGAACTAGAAATCAACTAAACAAGATGGGTAATGTAGCTTTTATATCAACCATTGAACCCAAAAAACCAAAGGAAGCATCATCCGATGATTCATGGATTCTTGCTATGCAAGAAGGCCTGAATCAATTCACCAGAAATGATGTATGGGAACTTGTTCCTAGACCAGAGTACAAAACTATAATAGGAACTAAATGGGTTTATAAAAATAAAATGAGTGAACAAGGTTAGGTCGTTAGAAATAAAGCTCGGTTAGTTGCGCACGGTTATTGTCAAGAAGAAGGAATAGACTCCGATGAAACCTTTACACCCATAGCAAGATTATAAGCCATTAGAATTCTACTTACTTTCACAAATTATAACAATTTCAAATTATTTCATATGGATGTCAAAATTGTCTTTTTAAATGGTTTTGTTAAAGAGGATGTTTATGTTGAACAACCTTCACTTTTTGAAGAAGAAAAGTTCCCAAATCTTGTTTACAAATTAAAGAAAGCTTTGTATGGTCTGAAACAAGCCCCTAGAGCCTGGTATGACATACTAAGATCATACCTATTACGATTAAATTTTGAAATTGGTAAAGTAGATAATACTCTTTTTATTAAAAGAAACAAAAATGATATCTAATTAGTACAGATTTATGTATATGATATGATTTTTGAATTAACAAACAATGAAACGAACAAAGATTTTTTCTGAAATAATGACCAAAGAGTTTGAGATGTGTCATATGGGTGAACTTACTTTCTTTTTAGGATTGCAAATAAAACAATAAGATAGTGGTATTTTCATTAGTCAAGAAAAGTATGCTACTGATCTAGATAGTAAGTTTGGTATGACCACTACAAGTGGAAAGCCCATTCCTATGGCAACCAATGAAGCCTTAAATGAAAAAACATGTCAAAATATGTTGATAAAAAGCTGTATAGGGGAATGATTGGATCACTACTCTATATAACTGCGAGTAGGCCTGATATAATGCATAGTGTCTGTCTCTATGTAAGGTACCAATCTCAACCCAAAGAAACCCATTTAAAAGCTGTTAAACATCCTAAGATATGTTAAACATACTTTAGACTATGGCCTGTTTTACTCTGGAAATGATTCATTTGATTTAATCTCATATTGTGACGTTGACTATGCTGGTTGTAAATCAGACCGAAAAAGTACAAGCGGAACTTGTCACTTTTTAGGACATTCTCTAGTTTCTTGGTTTAGTAAAAAACAAAATACTGTCTCACCATCAACAACTGAAGCAAAATATATCTCTACTGCTTTGGCTTGTTCTCAAGTTACCTATATGCAACAGACCCTAAAGGATTTCAGATTAAATATATCAAAATCATTAATTTATTATGACAACACAAGTGCAATAAATTTATCCAAAAATCCTACTCGTCATGCCAGAATAAAACATATTGATATCAGACATCATTTTTTCAGAGATAATATAAGTAAAAAAGATTATTTCTTTTGAATTTATGAACACTGAGAATCAAATAGCTAATATTCTTACAAAACCCTTGAATCAATCAACCTTTATTAAATTAAGAAGAGAACTAGTATTTGTTATATAACTGAGATATAGAATACGGATATAGTAACATATATTTAAATAAAGAAAAAAATTGTCAAAATTTTCAAAGGGATGTCCATATGCCCCTACCCCCCATGTCGACATACAACGGTAAAATTTGAAATTTTGATTTTCCCTCTAAAATCAGTTTGGTGATTATATAATCACAACATTTTGAATTTTTCTGTCTTCTTACTTCATTTTCTCTGTAATATACTTCTGAAAATATAAAATAATGGCCTCCTCTTCTAAATCAAACCAAAATTCAACCTCTTCCTTCCCTTCTCCTAATTGTGGTCCATTTCAACGTACTACATTTACTCGAGTAATGAAGATAGATGAAACTATGAAGGATTCTCTACAAATGTTGGCTAAATTACAAGTCATGCAAATAAGGATGGCAAAGGAACAAGAGAAACTAGGGAAGGTTCTTAGAAATTTTCAAAAATTTCTAATGGATAATCATGTAGACCCTATTAATGTTCCTCTAATGGATAATCATATTGAAATTTGCAAAAATTTCTAATGGAAAACTTTGATTTCTATTATATACTTTTTTTCGAAATTGGTTGTTTAGCTGTTAATACATAGTTGTACTACAAATCTTACATAGTATATATCATACTACAAGTCAACATATGTCCAATGATTTGCATCATGCTATGTAGAATTTGAACTTATGACCTTGTAAACTAAACCTGGAGTGCCTAATTGTTGGGATAGTGGTGTTGAACATTATATACTTTCTTATATAGTGATATAGTTAATTAAATAATTAATTTAAAGCATATCAATTAGAAATCTGTAAATGATATATTATGTGATAATTACAATTAGTTGCAATCATGAGAAAGTTATCACCATATAGAATAACATATTATTTTATATATTCATGGTCAAGAAGTTTCGAGAAAGGAAATCGATACAGTTGTTGAGATCAAAGTTTAGGTAGTGTTTTATTCATAACTGCCGCGACACTAAAAAGTTACCAAGGTTTAAAATCTTGAATTTTAATCGCGTTCATCTCGGAAATTTTACACGCATTATCTTGTATCGAACGAGATCATGGATGAGATGAGTACATCTCGGATGTACATATCGGATATTAAAGTCAATCTCGGGACTATGTTAGAGTAACACAACTCAAAATTTGATATTTTTAAGATTATTGTTATCTATATATAAAAGTATTTAACATATATAATTTATATAAAATGATAGTACTAAATTTACATTTCAGATCAGAGTGATAAAGCAATTGATTTGGTATTAACTAAATGATTCCCTACTCATCTGAATATTAAAGGTACAAAAATATATATTAAGTTTTTTCTCACTCGTTAAAATGATAAAAAAGAATCAGAGGATAAGTAAAAATTCATTAGAGTGTAATTTCTTCTGGACTTGCATAAGAAGTAAAAAAATGTAAATAAAAAAACAAACCTTCATATGAGATCTTCTATTGAGATCTCTCCTCAAATTTCACTACCTGGATGAGATGAGTGTTAAATATTGTACAAACAAAATTTAATGTCTCGTTTCGCTAAATCTCATCTCGTTCAATTTTGAAAATTAGGTCCCAAGTAAGATCTCAGGCGAGATAAACGAGATCTGAAGTTAGTCATTATAATTACTTGATAATTATGGAATGACTCATCTGAGATTTTTCTGTTGGTTAACAAAAAATAGGTCAACTAGGAAATCTCAGTGTGATGATGTTACATAATTCTCTCGTCTTCGGGACAGTATAGAATTCCTATGTGGATAATCCACTTTGTTTATAGTTAAGTTATATCATGATAACCATCAAGGGATTATAGTTGGGTCTGAGTACAAGCATAGGAGGTGAAACACTATTCGATAGAGAATTTGTTTCCTTAGTGTTACGAGGTTATTATCATAGTCAACTATAGTCAACTCAAATTCAAAATCTCTAGCTAGAGTAATACCGTTAATAGTAAATGTTATTATTGAACCAAGAACTTTGTTTATGGACTAACCGAATAATGTTGGAATATTGACCATAACAAATTCCATACATCCTAAAATGATATAGTTTTGATGAAAAGAACGTGTGTACATTATTATTACTAAATGGTACCACATAAATTGTAAAATTGATTTTATCATTGAACATTTGTAAGCGATAAGTTTGGCTCACTATCACATAACTAGGTAGATAATGTGCGAACATTAATATTCGAATTCTTCGTTATTAATCGTTGACTGAATTTATAGATGCAAGGCGCACAATCACATTTATGATTTCTATGAAATACCACATGATTTAAATGTTTTGTAATTGTTATAAATTAATTAATATTTACCAAATATTAACTAGTTATTTATTTGATGCATTAATTTCTGTTAGTGTTTTCTGGGTGCTGTCGTATAGTGTGGCACAATAGTAGAAATGTGATAATTTGTTGGATGTAGGCAAAGATGCAAGTTGAGGTATGCTTTCATTACCTCAAGTATTATCATTTGGTATTATTCATGATATATTATCATATTGGTAATCATGTGGATTAGTGATATATTTTTTTCACCAGACTTTACGTCCGGCCCTCTCAACATTGTTCTTTATTATCAATTCTTTGAGTAGGTTGATTTAGAGACGAGGATCTCTACAAGCTGGAGGTAATTCATAAAGCTTAGATACATTACCATTATGATTATATCTATCCATTTTTTGGTGTATTGATATGTAGACATGTTTATTATTTTGCGACATGTATTCCTGTGAGATCTGATGTACTATTCACATTTTATGTCATGATGTTGGATATTTTTCCTCTTGTTATGATATGCATCTAGTCTTCCATATGTTTATATTGGTACTATGTTTTTATTTCATTTCACTATGAGTATTGGTTTGTTAAGATAGACATGCACTATGATATTCTTTGTGTTCCATATATCTTACTGTAATGACTTATCCTTCGCACTAACTAAAAATCATTGCCTTATATCAGCGACTAACTTTCGAAACCACAAAAGACAAATCACTGGGGTAAAATTAGAACAAAACACTAAAACAAGACATTGACAGATAACATATAATATACTAAATATGCATGAACATAACATGATGACAATACATAACAAACAACAATATTGGCAGAAGCAATTGATAAATAAATATCAATACAGAAAGTCAAAATACATCTCCCAACAATATGGAGTTTTGAATAAATATCTGATACAACATGCCTCTTATACAAATAATAGGTTTACGATGTGCTACTAAAATATTAAGCATACATATCCATGCAACACCACCAAAATGCTCCAACCATGCATCATAGTGTAATCTAAAAGCACCTAACTTCCAAACTACTTAATCGAGTATCCAAGAGTTGTAATGACATCAGTAAACAAAGACAAAACATGGGTTAGACTTAAAGTCCGATCAGAGGGAAAATAACTAAAAACACTGTACATCAAAACTATACACAAATAAATTGGAAACCACCGAGGCCCAGTTGGTCCTCTCCACGAATGAGACTTAGGTGTAATACGGACCGTCCATAAACAAGTAATGTATACCTATTTATGGACCGTCCATAAATAAAAGTATCATAGTATGATTTCCTATCATTTTGAGATAGGTTTACATTACTTGTTTATGGATGGTCCGGATTAACCCTAAGTCTCATTCGTGGAGAGGACCGGCTAGGTCTCAGTGGTTTCCTATTTATTTGTGTATAGTTTTGATGTGCAGTATTTTTAGATACTTTCCTTCAGACCAGACTTTAAGTCTAATCCACATTCTGTCTTTGTCTACTTATTTCATGACAACTCTCGGATACTCGATTAAGTAGTTTGAAATTTAGATGCTTTGGGGGATACACTGTGATTCATGGTTGGAGAATTTTGGAGGTGTTGCATGGATATTTTCGATATGTATACTTAATATTTTAGTAGTACATCATAAACCTGTTATTTTTATATGAGGCCTGTTGTATCGGATATTTACTCAAAACTCCATATTGTTGGGAGTTGTTGTATTTTAACTTTCTGTATTGATATTTATTTATCAATTGCTTCTGCGAATATTGTTGTATGTTATGTATTGTTATCTTGTTCTCTTTATGTATATTTACTATATTTTATGTTATCTGTCAGTGTCTTATTTTAGTGTTTTGTTCTAGTTTTACCCCAGTGATTTGTCTTTTGTGGTATTCAAAAGTCAGTCGCTGATGTAAGGTAATAATTTTTGGATATTACGAAGGATAGGTTATTACAGTAAGATATATGGAACATAATGAATATCACAGTGCATATCTATCTTAACATACCAATACACATAGCAAAATGAAATAAAAACATAGTACCAATATAAGCATATGGAAGACTAGATGCATATCATAACAAGAGGAAAAATATCCAACATCATGACATAAAATGTGAATAGTACATCAGATCTCACAGGAATACATGTCGCAAAATAATAAATATGTCTACATATCAACACCCCAAAAAATGGATAAATGCAATCATAACAGTAATGTAGCTTGGCTTTGTGAATTACTCCCAGCTAGCAGAGATCCTCTTCTCTAAATCAACCTACTCAAAGAACTGATAACAAAGAAAAACATAGAGAGGGTCAGACTTAAAGTTTAGTGAAAAAGAAATATCACTAATCTACATGATTACAATATGCTAATATATCATGAATAATACCAAATGGTAATACTTGAGGTAATGAAAGCATACCTCAACTTGCATCTTTGCCTACTTCTAACAAGTTAGCACATTTTTATTGTTGTGTATTTAAAAGTTATATATATGTATTTATATAAATAGCGATATGCATTTAAATACGATTTAAATGACTTTTACTGCTAAATGGATTTGATGTTTCATTGGCCTATGTAGGCCTATGATGTGGCCGGCCTAGGAAGAGAAGGAAAGGGGGTTGAATTATGGATCTAGATCTAAGAATTGGTAAGGGAAGAAGAGTAAAAGGAGGAGAATTTGTATTCTCTGCATTCTTTATTTAAGTCCTACCAACCACTTCAGTTCTTTATTTTAAAAAACGCTCTAAATCTCTAAGTCAAACTTACCCAGTTACCTTTTTCGTACCTGTAACGACCCATAAATTTTCGATAATTAAATTAGTTAATTTAATAAGATTTCATGATTTAATGTTGGTAGACTTAAATAATTTGCAATTTATTAATGATAATATATAGTCAATGGTAGTGGGATCGGATCGGTATTATATAGGTAATTGTGGCAATCGTTTGTAACTAATAAACATATAAGTTTGATTACAAGTTAATGGTGATAATTATTATAAGTTACTTGTTTATTTAGTCAGTTGAATTGAATTTGAGAACCATTTGCAACTAAAATGAAATTACATATATTAGCTGGGTTCATGATCAATAATTGAAGTTAAATAATAATGCCGAATTTAATAGATGTAAATAAAGTAATTGATTGATAAGTAAAATTCAATTAAAAAACCAATGTTGAAATTTGCCGAATATTGGATAATTAAACTATTTAAATTCACTATTGAAATTAATTGAATAATTGAATAATGGGAATTGAAGAATTATATAATGGAGATAGTTGTTCTATAATTTGAAGTGATTTAAAAGTTAAATTTAGAAATTTATATGTTAATTTCATATAGAAAAATCAATATAGTGTAATAGTGTAAATAATTGAAATTTGATTTAATATGATTCAAACTGGTCTCCAACATGAATATAAATTACATTTGAATTGTAATAGAGTTAGTAAGGTTTTAAAATTGAAATTTTAAGCAATTCTGTAAATTTTGAAAAGTAGTCGATTTAATCGGCGCGTTACAATAGCCTTCCAGGGGACTGTCTCGGAATTCGATGAAACAAGTCTCATTGGATCTGTAATAGTTTATTATTATTGAATTTCTAATTTCATAGCAATTAAAGTTGTCGTTTGACTGTGGCAGCTGAAAATGCTTAGGAATTTATTTAAATCGATTTAATTTAAAATTGATCGTTTATTTCCATAACTCCCACATACGATCGAATTAGGCCCTGAAACATGTTTCATTGTGTTCGGAACGTGCATAAAATATTATGAATGCCAGACGACACGTTTCGTTTGGAGATTGTTTGAAAAAGTATGTAAAAATTTGAAATAACATTAAAATAATATATATAATACTATATAAGCCGATATGAACAGTAAACCCTAACCATTATTCACAAGCCAACGGCCTAAACATTTAATGGCCGAAAGCTCCCCTCCTTTCCCCCTCGTTTCTTCTCCATCCATTTACAATCGTTGAAAACTCTCAACTGGGATATCGTAGATCTCATTGAGCGCGTCATATCCAATAGCTGCGATCGTTTTTAGAGAGACGGATTGGCAATGAAATGGAGTTGAAGGCCGCGACTTCGAGCATGAATTTAGAGGCCGCAACACGATCGAGCTTCAAGCGGCCGTGGTTTTCGTCGAGCATGGAATGAGCATTAAAGTGCTGGCCTTTGAACGACTTCGAAATAGGCATGGAGTCGTTGGAAATTGCGAAGCGTAGGCCGGCCGTGGGTTTCGTTTCCTGTAGTCATGATTTGGAGAAGAAAGGATCGCGTGCGGCCTTGATTTGGAGATGTATTCGAATGGCCAGATCTAGGTTAAAAAAAAGTAAATTTATTTATATGAATTTGTGTAAAAACTTTAAAATCTCATATCTCATCCTACGAGGTCGGAATCGGACGAAATTGGCGACGCTGAAATCGCAGCGACGAGATCTACGCTGCAATGCAGATCCGGGAGTATTTGGAGCTTGTTAAATTTTTAGGTTAAATCGAATGCCCTCGATTTAATTTAAAATTGAAAATCCAAGGTGAGTGTTTCATAACACTCACAACATACTAGAATATTTTCATGCTAGTTAAATTTAATATTATGAAGTGATATAATTTCTATTGGTCGTTGTTTGACAAATTTAATTGTCATCTAGATTGTCATCTATTTTAATGTTAGAACTAAAATTGACAGTTGAAGTGAAATTAGAATTTAATTGTAATTAAATTACTCGATATTGATAACTATGAATTGCCATGAATTATAGTGTCTGTTTGTATGACTGATTGTGATGAATGCAAATTGGTTGATATTTGGATGGTTGGATGTTATTCATTTTATATATACAGCTTGTTATTACCCTGTAATTTATGTATAGTATATAGAATTGCAAATTGAATTATTTTAAATAAATTAAGAAATAGGTTAAGATGATACATACCTATGACATTGTGATATGGATTGAAATGATATATATCCATCCCTGAAATTTAACGGAAATAACCGATCACTTGGCCATAGGATAGAAAATTATACACGGACACCGGATTGGTTAAATTAAATGATTTTAAAATTTCTGATTTGAAACTATTTAAATGATTTGATTTAAAAGAAATGAAAGTCAAATTTATGGAAATGAAACTATTTTCGAACTTGAGCTCGGAATTGAATTATATTTGAAAATTGGATTTTTGCACTGAATATTGATGGTAAATTCGATTAAGTGTTTTGAATCGATATTTGAAAATCAAGCTCAAAATCGATATAAATTGAATTTGAGATTAAATTGATTGATTTGATAATGGAACCGAATTAATTTGAAATCAAAGTTGAAATCTATTTGAATTGGTATCGAAATTGAATCGGCTGAATGAAAATCGAAGTTGATTTGAATTGGAAAGTTGAAATTGGACCGGTTTGACTTCGAAACCATTTTTAAATAAATTATTTTATTATAATTTTTTGAAAGTTTATATTCTTTAAATATTTGTAACGACCCAGAATTTTGAACAATTTAATTTGAAAATATTTAATTAATTATAAATATTTGAATAATGGTTTGGATTGAATTTTCAATATAACTTTGAATTTGGTAATTAAATTATAGAGTTTAATCTATTGAGAGTTGAATAAAAATTTGATTCTTCAATTTTAAGCTGATTTAAAATATTTCAAAGGGTTGTAAAATTCATATTGATAATACTGAAGGTAATAGAAACTTCAGAATTGAATTTGAAACTGCTTTGTTCAGTTTTGAAATTTTAATCGTTTGAATCGATATTTAAAAATAGCCGTCCGAGGCACAGTCTCGGAATTCGACGAAACCAGTTCCATTGGGTCCGTAATATTGAATTATTACCGGATTTCAAATTTCGTATCAATCGGAGTTGTTGTGTGAGAATACGACACCCAAACGCATTGAAATTTGTATCGAAAACGAATTTAATTTAAATTTAAATTTAAATTAAATAAAAGACAGCATCCCTAAGCTCAAGCCTAAAATCACTCCTTCGATCACGCCTAAAATCGTGTAAGCATGCCGAGACCCATTTTTAAATACCTTCCTCCCCCTCTCCTGATTCAGAAAGAAAAAAAAATCAAAAGAAAAAAAAAGAATGGCAGAAAAAAATAAGTAAAGCTTCTCGTTCCAAATTTAAAATCGCAAGCTCCTCCTCTATTTCCTTTTCCCCAAATTCAAAGCCGATGGCCGCTACTAAAATAAAAATAAAAAAAATAAATCAAAATCGCGATGCGACGAGGGGAGGCAGTGGCAAGTGCGGCAGCGCGCGAGTCAGTGGGGGGTCGGCGTTCGCATGAGGCGCGCGTGCGCGCGGCGCGAGGGGCGGCGGCGGTTCAAGCATCTGAAGGGGGTCGCGATGTCCAGATGGTTCGAAGTAGGCCTTCGATCGTGTGGGGGAGGCACGTGCTCAGGCGATTTCGCGCGTGTGGGTGCTTGCGTGGGGGTTGCGACGTGATGGCGAAGGCGACGTCAGTGCGACAGCGGCGACGAGGAGCTCGAGTTCGAGCTGATGGTTTTGCAGTAAGGTATCAGTTATTTTTACAGAAAAATTTTATGCAAATTTTAAATTTATATATATATATATATATATATATATGTATATACAGGAACAGAAAGAACAAAAGAAAAAATTTCTAGGTTAGGAAATTTTAACAGTAGAATGAATTTCTGCTTTATAATAAATATTATTGTGATTTTACAAAAGTTATAGACAGAAAAATAATAATAATAAAATCTGTTTTAAAAGTTTTTGCTAGCAGGGGAAAGTATATGTATGAAAATAAAAATAAAAAAATAAATAAACAGTGGGTTGGAACAGAAAATAAAATAAATATAGGTGTAAATGAAATTTTAATTTCCAGTAAAAGGAAAGTTAGTTTGAAAGTAAAGTGTATAGTTAAATAAATTTATTTAACAGAAATTGTTTAAAAGAAATTGTTTTGAAAATGAAATCATTTGTTCAAATTAATTTGTTAGTAAATTAAATTTGTCAAATGGTTAGACAATTAGATTTATTAAAGGAAATCAGTTTAGTTACTAAAAGATTATAAAAAAAAATAGAGTTTAAACCTATACAAATTATTTTTACAAGTAGATATATGTGTATTTGAGAAAAATAAATAAATAGCTTCACATAGGTTTATTAAATGATAATTGATTTTTCGATTTATTTTGAATATTAATTTAATCATCTAATATTTAGAAGGTCAAAATTTGAAAGGTAACCCGGCCTTGTGTTGGCAGAGATCCGGTTAGGTTCTCGGGACGTCCTTCCAGAGGCGTTTCCATGTGGCAATGGGAAGTTCCTTGGCCTGACCATTTGTTGGAAATCCAAAGAAACAATACGATCTTGTACGGTTTTAGTTGTAGAACCTGCTTCCTTAGGAGGTAGCTATAGTTGGCATAATATAATGGTACCTATGCTGGCTAAGATTTATATTCTACTTTCGAAATGTTTTCTACACTATGCACTAATAATAATATCAAATGTTTCTTTTTAATGCGTATCAAGGATCTTTGACTAACATAAGAAGAAATCTCCTCCAAGTCTGCGTTTGCATTGTGTGTGGCGGGAGGTCTTATGGTAGTCTCATTTTTAAAAGCATTTCGAATTGAATTCAAAAATATTCCTCTATTTTGATTTTAAAAGAATAAATAAACTGTTTTGAGTTCCCACACCAGTCACATGACTGACTCGGAGTTTATTGTTTTCCTTCCTAAACTCTGGGTGCCCACCAATTTCTACACGGGCAGTCAAGAGTTAAGGTTTATCAGGATATTCTGGAATTCAGGAGTTGCTGGAGGCAAGATAGATGGCATAGCGTATTACTAGTATATAGTACTTCTTTTTCCGCTGCATTGTTTGTTGCTGTTTGATGTTGTACACTCTGATGTAATGTAATGTAATGTAATAACTGATATAGTTCTTTGTTTAAAGATTATTCATTTATTTATTATATGTTGTTCCGCTGCGAATTGTGAGATTCTGATGTTGTTCTGTTGTTTTCTTTCCGTTCTATTTTCTTTCTTTTCTCTCTTCTTCTACCTTTTTCTTTTCTTAAAACCCTAAGGGTTCGTATTTCCGTTCATCTTGAGTTAATCACTGGAGATTAGTGTCTATTTAAGGAGTACGGATTTGCGGGTCTTTACAATATTTAAATTATTTTGATTTTCCAAGTATTTTACTATATAAACCATTTTATACTAAACTATTTTATATTAAACTATTTTAACTATTAAAACTAGTTTAACTATTTTACATTAAACTATTATAACTATTTTAAAAGTATTCAAACTATTTTTCAAAAAATTCAAACCGGTCAAGAGTGAAATGTTTATATTTAAATCTTGGATTTAAATACGAATTGGATTTAATTGAAGTTATAAATCAAATAGGAACATGATAGAATTTTGGAATCGAAATTGAGATATTGAGATGAACATGACTATGAATTGAAATTGTATAGTTTGAGTAAATGTGATGATTTCAAAATGGATTTGATTTTGAAGCGAATATGATATTTTGATATCAAGTATGAACTGTTTCGAAATGTAAAAGTGCCAATCGGTGTGAAAAATGACGCTTGGTTGTTAAAGAGACCGGAGCCGGATATGGGCATACTCTCTGTCGATACCGGAACCATTAACAACTGTGTACGCAGAGGAGACTCCAAAACGAAGTTGTTGGATTTGCCATCGATTGCTGGATTTGAAGAAAGAGAACTATGATGGATAGACCCTGGCACTTGTGCTAATTTGAAATGACTAAAATAGGACGGCTTGATAGGGCGAAGTGGGCTAATTACCCCGAGCAGACATTCGTTCTTCGGTTTTCTTGGACTTGGTCCATATTATTACTCTTGATGTTGGTTTCGGTTGGTGCAACTTGATTGGAATAACCTCCCTTTGACTCGATATGGGATGGATGGGCATGGTAGGCGGTCATGGCTATGATGCGTTACCACCAACCCTGCCACCCGAACTGGTAGTATCCTACCTTGGGCATTGCCTCACATGCCTTGTCATACTTTTATCCCTAAACGAGACCCATACAATTTGGGTTTAGTTTGTCGTATCACGGCGCATCTCTATCCATCAACCGTTTAACTGGTGTTTTATATGCAAACCGTATGACAATGCTTAAAAAGCATTAATGGGAATTAATGTAAAGCCTTAATGCTAAGAAAAATGTTTATTTTACCGACTAGACATTACATATATAGCGTATTCTACTCCATATAAATATTTTGACGGATCCTTAAGAGATGGAGAATCCCATAACACCTCGTGAGTTATTACATGCAGTTATACACTGGATATAGGAGATGTGAAATCCTGTAAACATCTCTGACCCCGTTACACTCATGTTAAATGCGATATCGATTTGACTTACATAAGGATATTTTAGTCTTGACTGGAGTGTTTTGTCTTTTCATTACGCTCGGGTCAGCCTTGAGTTTTTCAGCTTATTGAAGATTCATTCTGAAGGACGAAGATGAAGATTTGGTATATTATTACTATTATTAACCCTGCTCATATTGTCTGCTGCATTATTTATTTATCTCTGATGTATATATATAACTCTGATGAATGTTGTGTTGAATATAATAAAATGTATAATAGAAACAGATTCATGAACTATTTATTTGATTATTGTATTTTATCGTTCCGTTGCGATATTTTGTGTTTGTTTCTTCTTCTTTTTCTCTTATTTTCTTATTTACCCCAATAACAATCCTCCCTTTTGAATGGTTTGAGTTGACATATGTGATTTATTGTCAATTTAAACTGTCCAAAAAGGTCGGTCGTTACAGGTTGGTATCAAAGCTTTGGTTTAGCGATAACCTTAGATTTGTGGAGTAACTCATTAGAGATAGGGCTAATAACACTCTAGAATGAGTCAGAGTGTATTAGTAGATATGAGCGCGTATTTGTTAGTGATCTAAATTTTTTTATATTGTGTTGTTGATTTGTTGAGTGGCTTATGGAGTCTTGTCAATACGAGTAATTAACGTCATTGATAGGGATCTCTAAACACTTGAACAGAACAATTCGACATAGAATTGTTTTGAAATTGGGTAAATGAACTAATTTTACCCTAGTTATATTTTGTATATAAAGGAATAATTTTTTGAAATTATTATGATTTACCTAGCTTGTTTGTTGTCAGGAATGATAATATTGGTTGTTATCATAATTGGATATTAAGTTTTAATAAATAAGGTATATTATAAAATAAACAATGATAAACAACTTGTGGAATGTTTTACAGAAGTAAAATTTTGTAAGGATAATTTATAAATGTGACTTATAGACTAAAATGGGTTTTTATTAAGATGGTTTGAATCTAAGAGCCGGGGACTTTGAAAATGGTTTTCAAAGTTTTGAAGAAAAATGTATAATGATATTGTTGAAAAATATTTATGGAAATATTTTGAAAATATAAAAGGAAATGAATTCAGTACTCCCCTCTTTTGTCGCTGAAAAATAATTTCGGTGATGGCTGCGCAGCGTCATCGACGTTCATTTTTGAGTCTCAAAGTGGGGGAGGGACTTCTACAAAGCTTTGCTTCGAAATTATTTTGTTAAATGGATTTTGGTTTAAACTCCAAAGGTATGATTTGATATGTAAAAGATATAGGTGTATATATTTATTTCAAATGATTTGAAGTGAACCAGGCATTTAAATTTCTAAGTTCTGTTAATTAAATTTTTTCAAATTACTTGAATAAAATATGAATAACTAGAAATTATAAAATAAGAGGATTAAGAATTTTAATCTTAATGTTTTGAGAAGACTTTAGAGTAGAAGTGTAACTCTTAAAATCAAAAAGTATAGAAAATTTAAACAAGTTAAATATATAAACATTCTAATTAAGTAAAATGAATCATATTAACTTGTATAATATTAAATTGCATTCGAATAACATGTAATATGACTTACCAAACGTTAAAAAATTAAAAGGATGATTAAGTTGTGTAATGAGATATTATACAAGTATGCAAAAACCTAAAAGTAATTAAAATATATATAAATGGAAATTTAATTGTGATAGTAAGTGTTATGTACTCAAGTATATTATGAAATGATAAATGACTAAACGTAATAAGTAACTGGAACTTAAGAAAGAAGACAGATGAATCAAATAATATCTTTGTAAATTGGTTATAAAATTAAATATAAGTTTGCAAGAAATTGTAAAATTGAATTTGTAAATTTTGAGATAAATATAAACTAAGGAAAGTTATATATAAGAAGTTAGACTTTTATAGAATGATTATAAACTAAAGTGATGATTAATAAAATGTTCCACAAATAAATTTGTTATTAACTGAAATTATGAAAATGAAGTAAATATAAACAAAGGAATTTGGTATAGCTAAGAATTAATTAAAAAGGAAACTGAATTTAATTAAAATTATGTAGAATGTTTAAAATGAACATAAGCAAGAAAATTCTATGAAATGATGTATAAGAAATGATAGTATTAAAGAATATGTTGTGTGAAGGAATAAATACTATGTAAATAAGGGGCATGAATAATGCATTGTGAATAATCAATTGTAAATGAAACGAAGATATAGATGAATTGGATAGAAATCTACTGAAAGACAATACGTAAGTTGTATGTATATAATTTTATTTGCACAACGGTTTGATCCAAATTCAAGCACATAATTTCGAGATAATTTATATCGATCCGAGTTAGAATTTTTCGCTCGATTTTCGACGGAGAACCCTGGGTATGGATTTTAATTTGATTCGGGAATTCTCTAATCGTAGTATATGGCTATGCCAGAAGAGTAACAGTTTTCGATCAACGAACCAAATCTGAGTCCGCACTAGAGAATCATGTGAACAATACTAGTTCGGAAGTGAAATTGTGCGATCGAGTAAGCGATCAAATTTGATATAGCGTATGGGTAATATATGTACATCGTACGGGTTTAAGTACAACAAACATTGGAAATTAAAATTGCAAATTATAAAATGATTTTAAATTATACGATTGGACATTATTGGCAATTAAGATGCAGGTATTAAAAATCAAGAAAATTTGGATGGCCCGACAAAAAGGTACGTGTTTATTTTGTCATTGGATTTGGTGTTTTTTGATTGAGCCACTTGAATTTTGGTTTTCTTTTGTTGGTTTGGGGCCCATAGAGGTGTTTTATAGTCGTACAATCGAGCCATGTAAAGGAGACTCTGCCGAAATTTTTCGTAAATCCGAGTGTTAGAAAATTTTTCAGGTTTTAAAATTTTATAACTTATCGAATAACTAACTTGCAAATTTCGTAAGCCAATTGGAGTAGCGTAGTGGAAACGTAGTAAGACTTCATAAATGAAATTTCATTGTTTTATAAGTTAATTATTTTGAATAAAATATATTAAACGTTGAATTCTCTACTTAGTTCCTTTCCCTTCTTTTTCCTTTTCGAGGACGAAAATGTCTGAGTGGGGGAGAGTATAACGACCCGTAAATTTTCAGTAATTAAATTAGTTAATATAATGAGATTTCATGATTTAATGTTGGAAGAATGAAAATTTTGTAATTTATTTATGGTAATATATAATCAATGGTAATGGGAACAAATTGGTATATATAGGTGATTGTGACACTCATTTGTAACTAATAAACTTATAAGTGTGATTAAAAGTTAATGGTGATAATTATTATTAGTTACTTGTTTATTTAGTCAGTCGAATTGCATTTGGAAACAATTTGCAACTGAAATGAAATTATAAATATTAGCTGGGTTCGTGATCAATAACTGAAGTTAAATGATAATATTGAATTTAATAGATGTAAATAAAGTAATTTATTGATAAATAAAATTCATTTAAAAATTCAATAATGAAATTTGTCGAATATTGGACAATTAAACTGTTTCATTTCACTATTGAAAATAATTGAATAATTGAATAACAGGAATTAAATAATTGTATAATGGAAATAGTTGTCCTATAATTTGAAGTGATTTAAAAGTTAAATTTAGAAATTTATATATTAATTTCATATAGAGAATTAATATAGTGTAATAGTGTAAATAATTGAAATTTGATTTAATCCGATTCAAATTGGTCTCCAACATGAATATAAATTACATTTGAATTGTAATAGATTTAGCAAGGTTTTAAAATTGGAATTTTAAGAAATTCTGTAAATTTTGGAAAAGTTGTCGATTTAATCGACGCGTTACAATAGCCTTCCAGGGGACAGTCTCAGAATTTGACGAAATCAGTCTCATTGGATCCATAATAGTTTATTATTATCGGATTTCAAATTTTGTAGCAATCAGAGTTGTCGTTTGACTGTGACAGCTGAAAACGCTTAGAAATTTAATTAAATCGATTTAATTTAAAATTGACCGTTTATTTCCATAACCCGCACATACGATCGAATTAGGCCCCGAAATATATTCCATTGTGTTCAGAACATGGGTAAAATAATATGAACGCCTGGCGGCACGTTCCGTTCGGAGATTGTTTGAAAAAGTGTGTAAAAATCTGAAATAATATTAAAATAATATATATAAACTATATAAACAGATATGAACAGTAAACCCTAACCATTATTTACAAGCCGCCGACCTAAACATTTAATAGCTGAAAGCTTCCCTCCTTTCCCCCTCGTTTCCTCTCCATCCGTCGACAATCGTCGAAAACTCTCAATTGGGATATCGTATATCTCGTCGAGCGCGTCATATCAAATGGCTACGATCGTTTTTAGAGAGATGGATTGGTGGCAAAATAGAGATGAAGGTCGCAACTTCGAGCACGAATTTTGAGGCCATAGCACGACTGGGCTTCAAGCAGCCATGGGTGTTCATCGAGCATGGAACGAGCGTTAAAGTGCTGGCCTTTGATCGACTTGGAAATAGACGTGGAGGCGCTGGAAATTGCAAAGCATATGGCGGCCGTGGGTTTTGTTTCCTGTATTCGCGATTTAGAGTAGAAAGGCTCGCGTGCGGCCTTGATTTGGAGATGTATTTGAACGGCTAGATCTTGGTCAAGAGTATTGGAACGATAAAAGTATTCAAACTATTTTCAAAAAATTCAAACTGGTCAAGAGTGAAATGTTTATACTTAAATCTTGGATTTAAGTACAAATTGGATTAAATAGAGGTTATAAATCAAATAGGAACTTGAATTAATTTTGGAATAGAAATTAAGATATTGAGGTGAACACAACTATGAATTGAAATTGTATAGTTTGAGTAAATGTGACGATTTCGAAATGGATTTGATTTTGAAGCGAATATGATATTTTGATATCAAGTATGAACTGTTTCGAAATGTAAAAGTGCCAATCAGTGTGAAAAATGACATTTAGTTGTTAAAGAGACCGGAGCCGGATATGGACATACTCTCTGTCGATACCGGAACCACTTTAGCAACTGTGTACACAGGGGTGACTTCCGAACGAAGTGGTTGGATTTGGCGTCGATTACTGGATTTGAAGAAAAAAACGATAATGGATAGACTCCGGTACTTGTGCCAATTTGAAATGAATAAAAGAGGATGGCTTGACAGGGCCAAGTAGGCTAATTACCCCGAGCGGACATCCGTTCTTCGATTTTCTTAGACTCGGTCCATATTATTACTCTTGATGTTGGTTTCGATTGGTGCACCTTGATTGGGATAGCCTCCCTTTGACTCGATATGGGATGGATAGACGCGGTGGGAGGTCATGGTTATGATACGTTACCACCAGCCCTGCGATCTGAACTGGTAGTATCCTACCTTGGGCATTGCCTTACGTGCCTTGTCATACTTTTATCCCTAAACGAGGCCCATACGATTTTTGGTTTAGTGATGTCGTATCATGGCGCATCCCTATCCACCGACTGTTTAACTGGTGTTTTATATGCAAACTGTAAGACAATGCTTGAAAACGCGTTAAAAGGGATTAATGTAAAGCCTTAACGCTAAGAAAAATGTTTATTTTACCAACTAGTCATTACATATATAACATATTCTACAAGGTATATATATTTTGACGGATCCTTAAGGGATGGAAAATCCCATAACACATCTTGAGTTATTGCACACACGTTATACACTGGATAGGAGATGTGAAATCGCTTAAACATCTCTAACGCCGTTACACTCATATTATATGCGATATCGATTTGACTTACATAAGGATATTTTAGTCCTGACTCGACTGTTTTGTCTTTTCATTGCGCTCAGGTCAGCCCTGAGTTTTTCAGCTTATTGAAGATTCATTCTGGAGGACGAAGACGAAGATTTGGTATATTATTACTATTATTAACCCTGAATTATGTTGTCTGCTGCATTATTTATTTATCTCTGATGTATATATATAACTTTGATGAATGTTGTGTTGTATATAATCAAATGTATGATAGAAATAGCTTCATGAACAGTTTATTTGATTATTGTATTTTATCGTTCGGCTGCGAGATTCTGTGTTTATTTCTTCTTCTTTTTCTCTTATTTTCTTATTTACCCCATTAACAATCCTCCCTTTTGTATGTTTTGAGTTGACATGTGTGGTTTATTGTCGATTTAAACTGTCAAAAAAGGTGGGTCGTTACGGTAGCTAAGCTCTTTTATTGACAGAATACACAAAAACAAATTAATATAAGTGATGCTCTTGGTCATTGCAAGGTCCGGTGGTTCAATTCTTTCAGAATTTAGGAGATCTCATCAAATAAGCTGCATTCAAGGGAAATCTCTTTAAAGTATTGTTCTATGCTTTATAATTTATATCTTATATGTCATATGAACCTTATTGTTTATCTGATTTTAAATCACACCGAACTGTCTATATTGATTGATATTGTTAATTAGATCTATGTATAGAATTTATAAAAGAAGTATATTTGTACACTCATGTATAATATAAAGTATTTATTTTATAATTTTTCTGCATATTAAATTAATTTTATAATAATTAATTTTTTTATTTATTCATTTTTAGTCATATATATAGTTCGCATTTAAAATATTTATGAAATAAAATATAAATATAAATACATTTCGACTCTGAGAAATTAATTTCAGTCAAACCTATTTTTTAGTATAATATATTCATATTTTAATAATTATTAAAAAATATTATTTTTAACATATATATGTGTGTGTATTTATTTTATTGAAAACTAATAAAATAGTTTGGATTTTCCATTTTAAAAGAATTCAAAGCTGACCGAAATGAAATAATTATTTATGAACTATTTGAGTAATTATTTTATTATAGAATACGCACATTATTTCTTTTATCCATTTAAACGGTTAGTGTATATAAAAAAAATTAATTACTATTTTTTATGGGAAATATATTTTATAAAATATAAGCATATTTATTTTAAATATTTAGATGTTATATAATGATTTCTAAATATTGAGATTTAAATTTCAAATTATTTACTAAGTCAAAAATTGGATTTTCAAAACATTAAATTTGAATTTAAGTTTTGTTGATTTAATCAAAATCTATTTTGATGTTTTAAAAGTTTATTTCATTTAATATATATAAATAGATTGTGAAAATGGTATAAACATCTATGTATATTTAAAGAACACTTTAAGAAAACTAATACACATATAAATAACTAATGTATATGTTATATGTGTAAATCTCGACATCTGTATACATACATATTGACTATGTATATATTATTGTATTGAACATACACATTATATACCTATGTAGTTAGTGCCCCGCTATTACTCTGCTATAACCCTGCTATTTCTCATAGCTGATTTCAACCACTATGCTTTCTCCCTACAGCCCCAAATATAGCCTTTCTACTTTAATCCCCGCTATTTCCGCTATATCCCGTTACTTCGACAATATTCCGCTATATCCGCTATATCTTATTTAAAAGAAATAAATTCGAAAATGACATTTATACATTATAAAAATTATGAAATTCATTTATTTAATTGAATTTTTAATATATTTTCAGAAATGAAAATACTATAACATTCTACTAAATCCAATTATGTTATAATGATAGTTTTACGCTTATTTACAGTACACTCGCACATGTTTTTATTTAAAATTATTTATGTATTAATTATAATTCAACTGAATGTTAATTTTTAATTTAAATACCATTTATATATTTGTAAAAACATTAAGTACGAGTTCCATATGATATTTTAGAGTCATCCGCTATATCCCGCCATATCCTCGATGTATCCCCGCTATGCCTTTTTGCAACTCCACTACATTGAATCTGACAAGCGTTTTAACTGCACAATTATATACACAAGAGTGCATATTGATATACTCTAAACTACATAAATAATAAATTAATTAAAGTATAATAATTAATTAAATCAAAAAAATTAAATAAAATTTGATTTTATTATAATTAATAGATTAGACCTAGTGAAACTCGTTTGAGTTTGTAGGTCCACTATTATTCAAATGCGGATTTTTTTTAAAATCCACCCCTTTTACCTTTTGTTGAACGAGCCAATTTCAATACCAGTGACCATCGAGGAAGGCTTCATATTCAACTTTGTTATTGTTTTCCTTGAAATTAGATCTAACAGAGATCACGTCCATTGGGCTTGACGAGGACCAAGCCGACCCCGTCCCTTTTTCGTTGGAAGCTCCATCGACATGTAGCTACCATGAGAATTGATTGATGACTATTTCTTCCTTAACGTTGACTAGGCCGGAGCGTTCTATAATGAAATTGGCCAAGGCTTGGCTCTTTGTACAGGTACAGGGATAGAAGACAATATGGCGTAGCTCAAGTTTGACTATTTCAAGAGGCAGCACACTGTGCTAGGCCACTCAACATTTGTTTTGGAGGTTGGTTTGTGAGGTTTTGATTGGGTGCGCATGGAAGCAGAGGTGAGTTTGTGGGTCTCCATCAGTAGATAGAAAGCTAACATCTCCAACCTTGATAATCTTGTCTCTGGGCCTGATAACTTTTGCTAACATATTATATCGATAGTTGAACCTTAACTTCATTTCTAAGGCAGTGCTGGTAGTATGCTAAGTTCCTACAAGGTAAAGTTAGAGATCTTTCTCATCTATAGGCATAAAAAGGATAGGGGTATTGTTGGGAGTTCTTTTAACTCTTCAAACACTTTAGTGCACTCAGTTATCCATTAAACTTCTTCCCCTTCTTGATTATATCAAAGAAAGGGACATATCTACCTGTTTCTCGAGAAACAAATTGGCTAAGCGTGGTTATCATCCCATTTAAGCTTTGTACTTACTTGGCGGTGTGCGGACATGCATGTCTTGAATTTCTTGAATCTTGTTGGGGTTGATTTTGGTCCCTTTGTGCTTACTACAGATCTAAGGAACTTATAGGAGTGGATAATGAAAGAACACTTCTTTGGATTCAGCTTCATATTATACTAGCAGAAAATGCTAAAAGTCTCTGCTGGGTTTTGTACATTACCCTCGACTTGACTAACATGTCACCTCCATCGATCTTCTAGTCAATTATGCAAACATTTTATTGATAAGCCACTGGTATGTCACACTTGCGTTGCAGAGTCCAAGTGGCATCGCCTTATAATAATAGAGTCCTGCTTTATGGATGAACGATGTGTGTTCTTGATCAGGGCCATGCATGGAAATTTGGTTGTACTCGAATTAGGCATCCATGAAAGGTAGCAATTCGTTCCAGTGGTTGCATCTGTAAGCTTGTCGATGCACAGTTTGAGGAAACTGTCCTTTAGACAAGCTTTGTTGAGGTCAAAGAAGTCAATGCATATTCTCCAAGCTCCGCTTAGTTTTTGAACTAGCACCAAATTAGCCACCCACACTGGGGTTCAGACTCCTGGATGAAACCATTACCGAGGAGCTTTTCTAATTTCTTTTTTAATGCTTTGTAACTTTTTGAGTTGTCTAGCCTTCGCTTTTGATGGACACCGTGAGCTTTGGGGTCGATTTTGAGGGTGTAGCAAATGATGTAGGGGTCTATGATGCTCATGTCATCATGCCTCTAGGCGAACACATCCTTTCTTTGTTTCAAGAAATGTATCGGCTCTTCCTTAATCTTCCAGATCCAACTCCGTGCCGATCTAGACGACCTTGTTGGAGTGGTTATTTGTCATAACAATTTGTTGTAGAGTGGCGGTACCTCCATCTGGGTTCAGTACTCCTATACGGGGTTCCGGTGGACCATTGTTGACAAGTTTTGCATTCAATTCCAAACCGCTCTGATCTGTGGCATGGATCATGTGTTCAATGAGGTCCTCGGCTAGAACGGATGCATGTGCATGAACATACTAGCCTTGGCTACCCCTGACTCTCACATATGAGACCGTTGTCCTTGATAGCAAAGGTGGTGTTGTGTTGATTTTTCCCACTTACCCATGGGGTTGCACTTTCACACTCCATTTTGTTATGAGTTCTCTAGTCTTCTCCGGACCGTCCAAGGAGAGTTGTTTCCCATGTTATCTCCTTTGGCACAAATAAGAGTTTTACCGATATTTTGCATTCTCTTAATGGGAGGAGGCGATGCGATTGTTGCTTCCTTTGGTGCTTCCCTGCTATGGTTGATCCGAGCATAAATAGGAGCATTATGTCGCTCTACCTTTCTCTCGGGTTGACCATTGACGAGTATACATTGGAACTCCCTTCTTAATTTGCTTCAACAATAGCCTGTTGATTATTGTAGACATAACTGATGCCTTCCTTCATAAGGAACTTCATGTTGAGCCACTGATATGTTATGATTGCGAAATTTACCTAAATTTTTGCAGAATAGGGTTCCTCATCGAAGGTGAACCTATGCAAAGTCAATCCTAGAAGAACAATCGTGATGCCTTCAAAAATATAAATAGGCAGTGTGTAAGGTGTGAGGCTAGATATTGGAAGCTTCATTTGGTGGAAGGCATTGTTTAACATGATGTAGATGCAGCTTCCCTCGACAATGAAGATCCGATGTACTTTGACACTATAAATGTTGACTGATATCACCATATGGTCATGATGAGGGTACCACACTCCTCTCTTATCTTTGGTTAAGAAGGTTGTGTCCCTTTTCCTCTTCTTCTACCCCTAGAGCATTTGGGGTTTGAAGCTCCATTGAGTATATCTAGTTAGTCGAGGTAAACTTCCTTCAGTATCAGGCCTGGATCCTTCAGCTACTTCTGTCCACATCAGGACCATCCAAATTTACAAAATCTCGATATTTGTTGTAGTGATGTTGACGTTATCTTCCTATTGAATCAGCATTAGGGGATTTTGTTGGACATTTCTTTGCTCAGTCTATTGTCTTACGTATTGAACAAGTACAGCTTCACTGATAAACAACTCTATCTTATCTTTTAAGTGTCAAAATTCATTTGTGCAGTGGCTATTAAATTAGTGAAACTTGCAATACTTCTCATTGCCTCGGAGCTATTCCATTCGCCTTAATTGAGTGGGTGGAGGCTCTAGTATGGTGTGTAGTCCACTACAGTGAGATAGATGGTTTCCGTATCGTAACTTATTGAGGTTTAACTGGCGTAGTAGGGCTTGAATCGAGAACCACCCTTAGGATGCTTCTTGATGTTTTCTTATGACCATTTTATTGCCTTGTCTGTCCTCCTCGTCACTGTTGGACTAGTTTGCTTCTTCCTCTTGCGTTATATCATTATCTCTTTGAAAGAAGTCAATCAAGGATAAGGCAAGTTGCTTTTGTAATTCCTTCTAATTCTTAGACCGGTGCCTCACCCCAGAATACAGGGCAACCACAAGCTATTCTTATGCTCTCCTCTTGCATAGGTCGACCCTTTGTTGAAACGGTTGACATTGGAAGAAGTGACTCATTTGGCCATTGGCGTATGTCGCAAAGCTTTCTTGCATCATAACTCTGGTTTGTGAGGCAAAATAATTGTTACACCTAACTTGATTAGTGTGAATTGGTATAAAGCTATTGAAGGTTGAGATGAACCAAAGCTATCGAAGGCTAAAATGAGCCAAGGTTATGGAAGGTTGACATTATTTGAAGCTATCGCATGTTGAAAATTTGGAAATTATTGCACGATGGAGATATGAGAGCTATCACAGGTTGAGAATGCTAAAGCGATTATATGCCAAGGAATAGTGTTATCAAATGTTGAGAATTGCTAATATTGGACATCTAAAATCAACACATAAAGCATTCTAGTAGCCACATGGCAACTTCTAGTTGGTACATTTATGCCATGTCATTATGCTAAGATCAAAAGTAAGTTGTGCCATATGTCAAATCAAAAATACGCCAATCAACAAAATCTTGATCGACCATCTTCTATGGATTCCATTATCAATGATCCAATGGTGTAATTTGCTTATAAATAGAAATGTATCTCCCTTTTATAGGGATGGATTTAGAATTTTGTTTCTTCATTCATCATTTTCATTTTTGTAATTGACAAATCAATGAAGCTTAATTTGGGACTCTAATGGCTGTTTAGGCCAAATTGGAGTTGTGATTTTTGATTTAGTACTTGAACATCTAGCTAACTGCATATTGCCTTCTTGAATACTAATTGCATATTGCCTTCTTGAATATTTGAATATCGACATGCTTGCCAAAGATTTACGTTTCTTTCCCAAGCATCATTGAACTTCTTTGATTACTTTAACTTGAATACAAGTTAGGCCTAATTTTTGGTCTAATATTTTAGTGCTTTCATTGAAAATCGAACTCAATGTCAGCTCTATTTCCTGTAAGAAACATCAAGTATGCCTATTCATAACATGGATCTTCAGGACCAAATTTGGTTTCTCCAGCTTTTCATCAAACTACCCCTAGTATAGTGAAGAACAAGTGCCAAGTTTAAGATACCTAACCATTCGGAGCTTAGCAGAAAAAGGAAAGTCACATAGTAAAACCCAAAGACATGGAGCTTGAACCCATTTTATATAAGAGAGAAGCCTATTTTCGTCTTAGCATCATAATTAGAAAAGCAAAGGATCCATTTAAAGGCATATGAGAGTTATAGTAATGAGAAATGATCCCTTCATTCAAATACGACTGGTCATCCAAACCCTAGCGAAAAGGACTATATTTGAGGATGAAATGAATTATGCTTTTAACTAATTTGCTCGAAAATGAAGACGCATGACTAATCAATCCCTTAGAAAAAAGAGAAAGTATCCCCAAATCTTCAAAAAACAAATCAAGGGTGGATGAAGGAAAACTACTACTCCTCAAAAAAGTTATAAGAATGGATAAGAAAGTCCTACTTTTGGAGGATTAAGATTAAAATAACCACCCCTCTTTATGCTTTATAAGAGGAACTTATTCCTCACCAAGGAAATGTTGGATTATTAGCACCCTAAGAAAAGCACTAAAAGAAAAGAAAAACATAAAGATGGAAGATATTTCCAATGCCATAGGATAAGAAAACATGAAATTAATAGTTGAGGGGCATTAGGAGGAACTATCGAATAATATGTAAGATGAGGCAAACTACCGGAGTTCGTCGAGCAAGACCTATCAAGGGCTTGAAGAGAGAGATATGTTTTTCTTGTAGTATTTGTATGTGCTTCCATCATAACTCTATTCAATAATAAATGATATTCGAGAATGGATTTTCAAAAAACGACCTCATAAGGAAAAATAGATATATTAATCCCTTGGTCTTTCCTTTGATCCTAGTGAAGGAAACTATACAATATGCGATGAGTAATAAAGTCTTTGGTCTTGCCTCTAAGCTTGGCCAAATATCCATCTAAAGGTGATGGTCAAATTAATCTTTGGGCCCACTTCCTTGCTTGGCCAAAACATCCATCCAAACAGTGATGGTCAAATAAGCCTTTAGTCCTACCTCCATGCCTAGCCAAAGCACCCATGCAAAAAGTGATATTCAAGTTAATCCTTTGGTCTTGCCTCCACATTTGGCTGAAGTACCTGTAAAAGAAGTGGTGGTCAACTAAGCCTTTGGTCCCACCTTTGTGCATAGTCAAAGCACCCATACAAAGAGCAACGGTCAACTAAGCCTTTGTTCTTGCCTCCAAGCCCGACCAAAGCAACCATCCAAAGAGTGGTAGTCAATATATCCTGTAAAAAACATCCAGCCAAAGAATATGGCAGATGATATTAAAAGTATCTGGATAATTACGACGTTTAAGGGCAATAGGCACTGTGTAACGACCTAGAATTTTACCGTCTTGCACTCGAACCAATCCGATACCAATGATCGTACTCAGATCAGGAACACAGAATCATAGAATGATCTCAAGGATAGTTCATAACGACCAAGGTGATCGTCGAAACCATGACTTGATAACTCTACATTTATTTAATATCGTTATATAATCATGTTCGAAAAGAAATTCAGGAATAAACTTCTTAAGGATCTAGCAGCCACTTACCGCACACCAAAAGCGAGTAAATTCTAAAGCTCCAAATATTATCACCTTTAGCAATCATAAGAACTTAACCAATATATCCCATACCGTATGGTGAAATTCAAGTATTTACTAAAAGCTAGTGAATATCACTTATTACGGATACCACCGGGAAACCTGAACTACATTCTCTTAAGGATCTAGCAATCACTTGTCGCACACTAGAAGAGAATACAACTCTAAGTTGTGAAATACTTCCTAATAGCAATCACACGAATTTAACCAAGGCACCCCATACTACCCGGTGAAATTCGAGTATTCGTTAATAGGCTAGTAAGTTCCACTCAAACATTATTCAATGAGTTATACCATATTCGACAAAGCATTATTCGAAAGCGTTTAAACCAATCGATGACACTAAGTTGATTAGTAGTGCTCCTCAAATTATAAAATTATGGTTCTCGAAACATTTTTTCTTTTGATTTTATTGTTTAAAACACTTATTATAATTTCTCATATATCTATTCATTATTTAACTTTATAAAATATACGTAGATTTGCTAAAATATTCCATAACTCCGAATTGTTTCAAGATTTTACTTATATACAAAGTTGCCTCAAATTTCCATTTGTTATGTTATTCACAAAACCATATTTAATTACTCTTCTAAATCCATATTAAAATATAACCATTTTATTTAGAAATAAACTAAGTTTATACTTTTCCAAATTACATTTCCTAATTTCATGAATCCTATATTATTTATTTAATAAAACCTTAATATTTATATTTTCAAATCCATAATTACTTTTATGTAAAAAAAGATTAGATTTGTATTTCCACAGTCATTTTTCCAAATCCATAAATATTTTACTAAACATGCTTAGTATATAAAATAACTTGAAAAAAAAATCATTTTCAATATTTGTTAACTTAATTTAGAAATAATTATAAGATTTATAAATTAAAATAATTCTCTTTTATGAAGTTTCTTAGATATGAAGCTTATCTATTTGCTTCATTTAACTCAAATTTATGATTTAAAGATCTGCAGTGTCGACCACCTAAATCTCATAATTTTACAAAACTTAAAACATAAAAGTTATAGACAAATGTCTCTGCTTTTAAAAAAGAAAAATACAATTCAATTTAAATTTATGGTTTAAAAATTATGAAGAAAATAATTTTAGATTTAAATTTTTAACTCAGTTTTTCATTGACAGGGCGGCGACAAAGAATGAATTTTTGACCATTTAAACTTCATAATTATGCAAAACTCAAAACATGAAAGTTGCTATCCTTAAGTTTAGCATTATATTCGAAATTGTATTAATTGAATGTTTTGGAATGAAATTAGCAACCTGTTAATAAATAATTATTTAAGAGAAAATCTATAATATGGATTTCTTTCACTAAAGAAATTGCAGGGACTTAATTTTCTTAAGGGGGAAGTCTTTAGCTACCTTGTTGTTAATTACCTGAATAACTAAATTTAATTAGGAAAAAAATAATGCTAATTTATGATTCATGAAATTTAATTGTGAAATTAAATCCAGTTTTGAGAATAATTGATTTGATTTTATCTTAATTAAGATAATTTTGAGAAAAGTTGTAAATTAAATAAATGATTAATATTGAGATTTATTGTTCAAAATGGAAACTTGCAATTAATATTTTATTTTATTAAAAATAATAAGAATGACTTTTATTTTAAAAAGTCATATTTAAGTTATGAGATATCTCAATATTAATAGAACTAAGGATTTTGTTTAACTTGTATTCGGTTTTGGAAAATTTGGGAATAAGCTATACATGATAAACAAAACATTGTCTAGTCTAAAATTGGTGTTCTATAAATGATAAAAACAAAATAGAAGTTTGTAACACTTCTTTTAGGAATTTAATTAGTAAAACTTTTATATTGGGTTTGTTTTCATATCAAGCCCATTTAGCTTGGAAGAAATTTTCCTCTCATTTCACTATTCATTAACTTCCTCATTTCGGTAAAAAAACCAAAAAACTCCGTTCCTCTTTCAAAAACCCTAGAAACCAAAATTCAATCCCCAAATCAAGTGAAAATCAAAGAACTTTTGCTTAATTTTAGTAGAAAACAACTTCTGGTAATCTTCTCTATCTTCTTTTATGATCAAATCATTGATTAATCTCTATTTTGATCTAGGGTTGTAAGATTTCTACTTTTATTTGCTGAAAATAATTTAGGAATTGTTGAAATGATTGTATTATGGGTTCTAGAAAGCTATGACAATGGGAAAAGGTTGGTTAATCACTCAGAAACTTATTTTTAAATCATTGTTTCCTGCACATAATTGTTTGAATGATTGTTGATTGAATTATTTGCAATTTGGTTGAAAACTAGCGTGAGTGTTGTGTTATTGTTTGCTAGAAATTTGGTATAAAAATCGCTATAGTAAAAAAACAATCGTTTTGTGGTAGAAATTTCTTTAAATTAGCTATAAGTTGTTTTCTTTATCATATTTTGAATTTTTGCTGTTTAATAAGTCGAAATTAAATTTGAAACTGATGATATAGCACGACCATATAAAAAATTTCTGAGTTAATACCTAAGAGTAAAATGGATATAACTTTTGGTTGATTAAACCAACTATGTTGATTCTTTTAATAGTAGAAAGATAGTTCCCTAAAAAAGAATTTTTCTTTTAATCACTTTCTCATATCTTGAAGATTTCTGGGTCAAAATTGGGTTTTAACAGAGTAATAGTCTCTGATCTGTTAAATTTTCTAAGCTAAAATATTGTTTGTAATTTAAGCATAACTTTTCTTTTCTTTTAACCAAATTTGGATAAATTTTAAATTATAATCTTAGAATATGTTATACCACCTTCATGTTTTGAATTTTGTAATATTGTGTGGTTTACATGGTTGAAAATAAGTTTTACTGTCGCTGCCCTGAGATTAAACGGCAGCAATAAGGAAGTTAATATTTGAGAATTGTTTTAGTCGTAACATTTTCCTTACTTATCGAAAATTCTTGATGTTCTAAAAAGCATATACTTTTATTTACAACTTTCATGTTTTAAGTTTTGTAAAATGATGAGATTTAAATGGTCGAAATCGATACCTTTAGACCCTAAATTTAGTTCAATGAAATAAATAGATAAACTTCATATACAAGTATGTTTACGAAAGAGAATTAGTTATATTTACAAATCTTAGAATTATTTCTAAATTAAGTTAATAGATACTATAAATGATTTTTTTGCAACTTTTTTATATATTAAGCAAGGTTAGTAAAATACTTATGGATTTGAAATATGACTTTGGACATATAAACCTAATCTATTTTTACATAAAAAATTGATTATGGAATTGGAACATAAGTATTACAATTTTTTTCAATAAATGATCTAGGAATCATGGAATTAGGAAATGTAATTTTGAAAGGTATAAACTTAGTTCATTTTTGGATAAAATGATTATATTTTAATATGGATTTAAAAGAGTAATTAATATGGTTCTAAAATATGGCTTTGTGAATAATATAACATATGGAAATTTGAGGCAACTTTGTGTTTATAGGTAAAATGTTGGAACGATTCAAAGTAATGGAATATTTTAGCAAATCTATGAATCTTTTACAAAGTTAAATAATTAGTGGATTTATGGAAAATTATAATAAGTGTTTTAAATAATAAACTCAAAAGAGAAAACTATTTTGAGAGCGTTAATTCTATAATTTAAGCATTATTAATAATCGACTTAGTGTCATCGATTGGTTTAAATGCTTTTGATAACGCTTCGATGATATGGTATAACTCATTGAATAGAATGTTCGAGTGGAACTTACTAGCCCATTAGCGAATACTCAAATTTCACTAGGTAGCATGGGATGTCTTGGTTAAATTCGTGTGATTGCTATTAGGAAGTATTTTAGAATTTAGAGTTGTATTCTCTTCTTGTGTGCGATAAGTGGTTGCTAGATCCTTAAGAGAATATAGTTTAGGTTTTCTTGTGGTATCCGTAATAAGTGATATTCACTAGCTTTTACTAAGTACTTGGATTTCAACGTATATGGGACGTATTGGTTAAGTTCTACTGATTACTGAAGGTGATAGTATTTGGCACTTTAAAGTTTATTCTCTTTTCGATGAGGCAAGTGGCTGCTTGATCCTTAAGAATTTTATACCTAGATTTCTTTTCAAACATAATAATATTAATACATGTAAATTTATTAAGTCATGGTTTCTACGATCACCTTGATCAGTATGGACTATCCTTGAGATCGTTCTGTGATTTTGTGTTCCCGGTCCAAGTACGATCCTTGGTACCGGATCGGTTCGAGTGATACCAATTTGTTTGTTTGTTGCCTCAGGTTTTGAGTAAAGACATTGCGATTGTTTTTGATGATCATTACGATCAGTTTGGACTAAGTTCTCTTGGAATCTAGATATTTGGATTATGCGACCATTCTATATTTATGAAATAAATATATATTCTTGTGTCTTTTATTTGAAATAATATATATTCCTATGTCTTGTGTTAGTAAAATAAGTACATATTCTTATGTCCTATGACGGATGTTAATATAATTCAGTTATTTTCTATTTAGTGACTAGTTCGTGTTTGTGACTTAAACTTATAAACCCTGTTCTGAATTAATCATTGATATTTGCATGCTTAGAGATATGGTGTTTTGTTTTGTGAATTCAGTGTTTAGTGACTAATATATGTTATGTATAATCATGTGCCTTGTGATGAACTCTAAGTTAAATTAATTTCCATGACTCGTTATATCATGGACATCTATATTTACTTATATGTTGTTTATTCTTGTGTTATATTCTTTTCTCACCCTATTGGATATTTAAAGATAGTCTGACCCAAGTGTTATTTTGCTCGAGTCAGGCCGAGACTTTTCAGGTTACAGGACAAGTTGACCTTTGTATGTTTGGGCTAGCAAGGAGACAAATACTTTTAACTTTTTAGTTTATCTCATTTAGGAATTTGTGAATATGTTTATAAGATGCACAATTGAGATTAGAAAATTATAAAACTATATAACAATCGAGTTTAGTATTTCATTTTATAAACTCAAAATTTATATATGTATAAGTTGAGATTTATTCTGCTGTGATCTACGATTGTTATTTAAATAATATATTGTTCTAATTCTGAGAAATCAGTGTGTCTATTACTTTGTATCAATATTGTACACATCAATTTCAGTTCCGATATTAAGTGAAAAGGTATAAATGACGCGTCAGTGTTAGTACAAATATGTGTTCACATTTGATCGCCCTTAATAAGCCGTATTCTTCGAAATAGTAGATGACATTACTCGTAATGTTCTTTGTTAATCTGGGCATTGCAGTGGGGTTGTTATAGTTGGTATCAAGAATGCCGTATATAAGCTTAGCATAAATGGTTATATTTCATAAATTTTTGTATTTTAGTATAAATTTAGAAGAGTAATTAATTGTATTCTTGTGAATAATATAACAAATGAAAATTTGAGGCAACTTTGTGTATATAAGTAAAATCTTGAAACAATTCAGAGTAATGGAATATTTTAGCAAATCTGTGAATATTTTTATAAAGTTAAGTAATGCACGGATATATGGAAGATTATAATAAGTGTTTTAAACAATAAACTCAAAAAATATATTTTGAGAACCTAATTCTATAATTTAAGGAGTACTAATAATTGTCTTAGTGTTATCGATTGGTTTAAATGCTTTCGAATAATGCTTCGTCAAATATGTTATAACTCATTGAATATAGAGTTTGAGTGGAACTTAGTAGCCTATTAGCGAATACTCGAATTTCACCATGTAGTATGGGATGCCTTGGTTAAATCTATGTAATTGCTATTAGGGAAGTATTATATACTTTAGAATTGTATTCTCTTCTAGTATGCGACAAGTGTTTGCTAGATCCTTAAGAGAATGTAGTTCGGGTTTTCCGATGGTATTGCAATAAGAGATATTTATTAGCTTTTAATAAATACTTGGATATCACCATACAGCATGAGACATATCGGTTAAGTTTTAGTGATTACTAAAGGTGATAGTATTTGACACTTTAGAGTTTACTCTCTTAATAAATTTTAAATATTCAAATAATAGGTTTTATAAATTAAAAATAACGATTTTTTAAATAATAACAAATGATGGTAAAATAGATTTACAACGACCTAGGATTTTGCCACTTTGAAATAGGCTATTTAAATATATTTTATATAGTCAATAAATGGATTTTTATTAGCAAATAAACCTATTTTAATTATTCAATAATGATGATAAAATAGTTTTCGAAATTTGCTTTCCAATATAGATAGCTCAAATAAAAATAAAAAATGTGACCGAATTACATTTTTCAAATTTTTGACTTTTCGACACTGAAAATTAATAGGAAAATGTTGTGTACATTTGTTTAAAACATGCACATGCTTATAAATTAGGGTATGATCAAAATTGCAAATAATATGCATGCATATATGTGTATACATACACGAATACTTAATAATATATACATATACATTCATGATACGACTATTTATGCATATTTATATGCATATACATATACATACATATATATAACCTAGGTTCATATCCAAACATTACATAAAACACCTAGGTTAGTACATCAGAGTACGGAGGAGGGAGGACGTGTGGAGAGATATAGGGGGAGGTATGGAAAGCACATTACATGACAATATTAAATATATTTTAAATGTAAAGTTAATTTAAAGTATAAATTCTTTTCATTTCCTATAAATACCTCCTATCTCTACACATTCTTCCTTTACACCACCATTCCTATATTCGTTTCTATCATCTTCTTATCTTTATGTATTTCCATGGCGTCCACCTCCAAATTCCTAAGAGAAAAAGTTGGTTTATTCATACAAAAATCTAGTATAAACTCCTCCATTTCACTTCCAAACACATTTTCTACTAAACAAGGTCCTATACTCCACAAAACCACTATGGCCGAGCCTTGTTTTGGCCATGGCCGAGCCAAGTTGGTCCAAGGCCAAGCCCATTTAGCCTTCCATATGTCTACGTCTTCACTTTGTTGAGCTAGGAGCAAGTGAGCTAGGTCGACAGCAAGTTTAGTTTGATTTAGTGGAAAGTTTGATGAGTAAAATTCAGGTTTTAAAACTCAAGTTACTAAATTTTTAAAGTAGAAAATTTTATGAGTTAAAATGTTTCCTAAGTATATGGTTATGCTATACGTTGTGTATGCATACATATATGTTGGTTTGGTATTGATTTCTTATGCCAAAGTTTGAATAGGCAATAAAGATAATACCTCGATATTGGAAAAATTATTTAATATTTGTAAAGTAGAATTCTAGCTTATGATTGTGCTCTAATGTTATGACATGTTATTGTGATTGAATTTTGTATGTGGGTTCATGACATAAAGGAAGCGATTCGCTAACCAAAAGCGACTTAGAAATCCTTTTTCATCGAAAGTTTGATTTTTGTTTTAAAGTGAAAACTTATCATGTTTAAAACTTTGATTTTGGTTTCAAAAGTTTATTATCATGTTTTAAAGAAGCCAAGAGTTCAAAAGAGAAGTTTTAAAAGTTAGAAAATCGAAATTTCAAGTTTTCAAAATTACGGGTCCGTATAACGGGAGTCGTTATATGTGCAGCTCAGAAAATCTTACTATTTTTCTAATCTAAACTTGTTTAACTCAAAATCATTTTAGAAAGTGTTTTCTAACTTTAGTTTAGTAGTTAGAGAATAATAATTTATTTATTTGTTTATTTAATGATTAATTAATTAACTAATAAAATAGTTAATACTTAATCATTGTTAATAATGGTTTTGAAAACTTAATTATTAATCAATTAAGTTAGTCATGATTTGTTACTTAAATAAAGTTTATTGTTATTTAATTTTTAGTTAACGATTTAATTATTATTATTTAAGTATTTATATAAGATAATTATTAATTGATTATTATTTTAAAAGGGGTTTTATTTATTTAATCTTAATTAAAGTTAATTATGTTAAGATTTAATTACTTTTAATTAGAGTTTAATTACTAGTTGATAAGGATTTGATTCCCATTTACAAGCATTTTAATTTATTTTAAATTGCTTTGAGTTTAAGTAATCAATTTTGTTTTAAACTGTTTTCGTTTCAAGTTTGCTTTTAAATCAAGGGATTTCTATTTCGCTTACCCTTAAGTAACCCCATATGATTAGAAATGACATCTATTAGCAAAACAAAACACCATTTTGCTATTACAATTTACTTGGACATTTAATTAAGTTAATTGACCGTTATGTGTTGATCCTTATATATTTGTTGTTGTGTGATGCCATGTTAAATTGGATAAGTAAAAATCAAATTAAAAGCATCACTGTGGTCATCAAGCCTTCATTTGATTTTGTAAGAATAAGTGTTTCATTTTCATTTTGAAATGGTTTCAAAGTCATTGTATTTTGAACAAAATATATAAAGGATGAGTTGGAAAATGGTTTTATTAAGGCAATGGAAATGGTTTTCCATGTTATAGAAAGAAATTTTTATAAAGAGTTTTATGAAGGAATTTGAAAATTTATAAGGTGTTTTGGATAAATGGATTTGAGTTTTTAAGCAAAGAAGATTTCATAAATAAAGAAGATTTATAAAAGTGATTTGCTTATTTAGGGAAGCTAATTTGATTAAAGTTCTTTAGGAAGTTTTTTAAATAGGAACTGTTTATAAAGAAGTTTTATAAATGATTTTGGGATATTTATAAAAGAATTTTTAGAAAATGATTTGGATATTCATAAAGGGAGTTTATAAAAAGGTTTGGATATTTATAAGAAATTTATATAACAAGTTTGGATGTTTATAAAAGCAATTTATATAAATGATTTTGAATATTTATAAAAGGGTTTTATTAATGAATTTGGAAGTTGGAAAGTATTTTGTAATGGTCTTGATTTCAAAATAAACAGAGATTTCATGAATGATATAGTTTTGTTTAAAAAGGCTTTACCGAAATAAATATATAAAGATTTCGAGATCTTGGTTTCTTTAAACCGACCCTTTAGAAATGGTGGTATGGAACATCCATTTCATACATAACATCGAGGAGATAATGTTTAGGGTTGTCCTTCCCTCCAATTTAAACAATGTTTGTTTAATCCTTTTTAAAATGATTTGGAAGTAAGAAGTTATTCACAAATGTTTTGTGAATATACCTATGTAAGAGAGATAAGTATATGAATGTTTTAGACAAACTTTTTGAAAAGACATTTATTAAATAAAAATTTGTTTTAAGACTCAGTGGTTGCTATGGATAAATAAATCTCAAACAGAATTGGTTGTTATTTGTTTATTTGATAGTTAAATCACCGAGTAACAAATATGGACCTGTTTTAACTCAGGAGATATGTCGGATATATTCGAGATCCCTGGTGAGGACTCAATTGCTTAGTGCATGCTTTCGAAAGAATCGAAATTGAGTTAGCCATAAATTATCACTTAGTTTTGGAGATACTGGTCATCGGATTTAACTGAACCATGAATGATGTTAAATCATATTGAAGTATATTGTGGAGTTATACTGTTCTTCCTGAGAGTGAATCCAAATGGAAGATGGTAATATAGAATGTTTGTTCGATCCCAGAACAACTTGCATGGATGAATGCTGACATTGTATCTCTACCTGGAGGGCGGTGTTTGCATTTCAAGTTGGTCCGCTAAGAGGAAGAAGGTAAAGTCGTGACATCACGAGCCTAACAAACCATAAAATGGCAAAAAAAATAGGGTATGCAGCAGAGCTATGTGGGCAGCTACCATTATGAGCCGCCAACCCATTGTAGATTGTCTATATTTGAATTGTTTTGCATGCAAACACTATGGTAGTATAAGGCCTTAATGTCAAAAGGGACGAGGTAATCTAGTTTTCCATGTTAAAGGGGTAGATGGCTCTGTGTAGCATGGGTAAATAAAGTTCTTGTCTGACTTCAGTGTAGTTTCTAGGGGTATACCATCGGAAGGTAGTCCCTTACATTGCTATAGTATGGAATCCATTCTCCAATATGTGCCTTTACGGTTTTGATTTTAGATCCTAGTATGCTAGAATTTAATACGGTGATAATTTAAGGTATTTTTATTTGAAACCATAGATAATATTATAATATCACTAGATTTAATATACAAAATGTTTTGGTTATCGTAAGGTAAAAACCCGTTTGTGTTTATCTATGGTGTGGTCTTACAAGATATCTTTGATTTAAAGGTTTTTATAAAGTTAAAGACTTATGCTTTACCGCGTTAAGTTTGATCCAAAGTTTATTTTCCTTTCCTAAACTCATGGGTGCTCAAAATTTGAATGGGCAGCCAACTAGCTTAGGTTTTTCCATAGATTCATTTCAGAGGACCTTGGAGCAGGTGCCTTCATCGATAGCTAGTTATTATCTTGCCTTCCGTTGTACTATATGTATGTTGTATCCGTTAGGTAAGGATAAGCTGTCATAACTGTCCTAGGGTAGAATTTGTATTAGCATGTCTCTGATGTAATATTTTGAAATAATTTTCTAATATATTTTGTTGAGTAATATATATTGTTCCATTGCGTTGTGAGATCCTGTGTTCTGTGTTGTTAGTTTCTTCTCTTTTATCTTATCTTTCTATTTCTTTCACCCTGAACGACCCATCTTTTAGACAACTAATGATTGAAAACACGAATACCGAGGATGTGTTAAGTGTCATCTTTGGTAGTAAGAAAGACCGATTGTTACATTTGTTATCATAGCTTAGGTTGAGCGAACACCTAGACTTTGGTGGGGTAAACTCATTGTAGAGAGGGTCAATAGTGACCTAGAATGAGTTCGATGTAATATATATATATATATATCTGTGTGTGTGTGTGTGTTACACTCGAACTCATTCTAGGTGAGTGCATATTTGTTAGTGAATAAGAATGTTTTATATTGTGTTGTTTAACCTGTTGAGTGGTTTAAGAATTCTGGTCAATGTGCCTAATCAACGTTATCGATAGGGATTTCTTAAACACTTAAACAAGTTAAATTGATATAATATTATTTTAAATTTAGTAAATGAAATAATTTTACCAAGGAATATCTTTTCTATATATAATATAAAGCAACATCGACATCAGATCACCTGAGACGAAGTCGTAGAAAATTTTGGCCTTGAAGACAAAGCCTTCATAATTCGTAAAGGCGATAGGCCAAAGCTACACAAATTGGACAAGTCTACTAGTTAGGCTCTAAGCGGTAGAGGTATCATTGGTTTTGGACTTAATGTTGGGAGAAGGAAGGCCGACTTTATGATCTATCTCATGACCATTATCTTTCTCCTCCAAACCATGGTCGCCAAAATCGTCTTCTTTATCTTTTATTAGTAGACTATTCTTGACATTATAATCGGCCTAGTCATCATCATCGTCATTATTATCAGCTTCTCCTCCTTCTTTATCTTTTGTTTTATCGTCATCAAAAGGAGGATCATCAAAGGTTAAATGTTCATCCAAATTAATTGGACCATCATCTTCAAATTCAAACAAATCTCTAGGGACCCGATCAAGGATTATGTTAAACTTCTTCATATAATCGGTCCCAATGAAGCCAAGTCTAGGCATCAATCAATATTATCTTTATATATTGTAAATAGAGGCCTTTTCAAGAATTCTTTCCATGAAGGTAAGACTTGTTGCAAGAAGGAAAAGGCTTTGATCATGACATCTTTCAAAGAGGCATTCGACCTCTTGAGTAGATAGTTCTTCTTAGATCGTTTTTTGTCAAGAACGGTTTTCCTGGCCAAACTTTCCTCTGGTTTATTCACCTCAAGTCTAGCATGTTTTGTTTCTTCTTAGGACAGTGTGAGTTCATTCTCAATAGCTTTTAAGTCATCTTCCAGTTCATGAGTTTTTTGAATGCAACGAGGACGAGCTCTGTGAGTTCTCTATGATTAAGGATTTGTCAATAGCATGGAGTTTGCTAATCTTCACCTCTAGAGTTTTTATGTTGCTTTGCATGACAGAATTTAATTCTTGTAACGATGACATGTATTGAAAAGAATTTGAAGTGGATCGCTAAAGTAGAACATTTATTTCCCAAGCTGAATTATAAAGCATCACAGTTGAACTATATACCAGATTAATATATCAAGAAAAGAATGAAACTTACTGAAATAAGTAATTGTAAATGAAGAACAAGTTTGTCATTTGAAAACAAAAGGGAAGATACCATAGTTCTCTTAGAACAAGCAACATGAGAGTGAAGAATAAATGTTAATAAATCTTCAAAACTAGAAGAAGAAGAGACCCCTACATCGGTACCAAGTAAGGAAGCTTCAGCAATGGATAGGGAATCGACACCAAGATGTTTGTGCAAATAAGCCAAAATCCTTTAAGGGGGAACTCATTATGTCAATAGTAGGACTTTGAGAAGGTAGGGGCAACCGATATGGGAACCATAATAGAATCCGAGGAGGAAGCAGAGAGTGCTGTTAAGGGTAAGATGTCCACTTTGAATTTCTTGGTAGGAGAAGATTAAGAAGGAACCTTTGAATGATCAAGATCTCTTCTACATTTTCAAGAATGGATAAAAAAAGCATCACCCATCGTAGTGGTAATAGATGAAGTAGCTGCTTTTAAAGAAGAGGCAACGGTGGTCTACCGGAAATCCTTGGTGAAATGGAAAGATCCGTTGAATCCTTGCTTCTCGATAAAAGAGCAGGTTCAACTAATCTGATATTTGTTATATGAAAATTAATAAAATATGATAAAATAACAATTTTACTCAAAGCGAGATAAGGGGAAATATAAGAGAAACTTGGCGAGTATCTAGGGCTATTAAAGGACATGCGTCGAATTGGTTTGTTATTCGAGAAGGTGTCAAGCTTCACAATAAGAAGTGATGGAGAACCATGTTTAGTCATTTTTATAATAGCGGGTTCACCAAAAACCCAATGTATTGACTAAATCAAAAAATATTTTCATCTTTTCCTCGGTAAAGTGTCTTAATAGCTTCTAGATTACTTTGTGGCTTTCCAAGTTTATCGATCTTTTCCAACACCTTGGAATCAATTTTAGAAGCTGGATCTAAAAATATAAAAAAGTTCAATGAAAGGAAAATAATAATATAATAAACAAGGGTTAAATTAAAAAATATCACATATGAGATCGACAGCACACTGGGATGGGAAAAGGTTCTTGAAATTTGGAGGAGAAGCATCTCTCGAAAAAGGATTAGTGACCCACTATTTGGTCTTATAAATGGAATTCGAAATCATTCCGCTATCAACAAAGACGAAAGATGGTATGGTTGATATTTTACCTTCTATGAAGTGTTAAGATAGAATAAAGTTGATAGGCTTAAGTCTTCCATTTCATTCTCCTTGAATAACACTTGAAGAGAATTGTAACATCTCCTATTTTGAGGTTCGAAACTAAGTGCTACAGATATTGCAATCACCTAGTACTAATTTCTGGAGACAAAGTGTGATCATGTTATTCTGTCATAATATCAGAAGCATAAGAATATAGAATAATTTTAAACAAAATTTCAAAGCAAATCTTCTTATTACATTTCAAAATAATATTCCATATTCGTTACATAATCCCAAGTTTTGCTCAGGCTTAGATAAAATATAACTACTACAAAATATTCCAAGAGTGACATATGAAGATGCCTCCTTGGTTGATCAGAGTTACAAAATAGATAGATATAGCTACTATCAATACATTCATACAACAACTGCACAACACTACGGATAATAGTAATAAATAGACTTCAACATAGCTAGCTCTACCTCCTACACGTTTCCGGAAGCTTTGTTCGCCAAAATCTACCCAACCTTTAAAGACCTTACTTCCGACCTACTCAAATCAAATTTTTAGCACTCCATATTTTAATGGGAAAACATAAACTTCGAGTCAGAAAAAAGGCCTAGTGTGAATAATAATATGCCATCTTGATTTATGGATATCCAGTGAGACCATGTCGCTGAGCGGAATGGATTTTCTCCTTACTAATATCCCTTTTAAAACATATCTTTTGCAAATCAAATTCCTATAACTAAACCGGTTAAAATAAACAATATAAACAATAATGTGCATGCATGCTACATGAGAAATCATGACCATTTGTCAAATCAGTGGACTTTCTGTCCCAATGTTTAGTTTTCACAGGGTAACTACCAATCTACATTATTGACTGGGGCCTACCAGATAAACCAAAATTTCTAGCCGACTGTTAGAAAAAACTGGTCATACTATCCAAATACACTTATCCTAGTGTCTACCGGACTATCTATTAATCTCATTGTTTTGTTAGGCTTACTATGAACCTAAAGGTTTTGCAGATCAACCTATAACCCATCTTATTTTTGTATATTCCAATCTATGCATATACTACTTTTAGTCTTACTATTGACAAAGCCCCACACACTAAAATTTGGACTTATATCACCTAAGGGCTAACAGCGTAGGTATAAGGTTCTACATTACACCAGTCCCACCTGGTTTTCTATCCTATAACAATCTATCCAAAAGTGATAAGAACAATAATTTCTTTAGTAAAATCCTGGGCAAAATACCCTTTTCTATTTCCTTGAAAACACTTTCTTTATAAATGATTTAACCCTTAAAATCATATTTTCAAAACAAGAAAAATATAACCCTGTACTTTATCCAAAATAATAATGCCATGATGTATGCTTTTATAAAATAGTATTAATGAATCTCGAAATCACTTGGAAGTTATATCATTCAAAACCGTAGGCCATAGAGCCAAAACAATATAAAACCTTTATGTTGTAAAACACGGCAAGGATATATATAGCCAGTGAGGGTCTTCGCCTCTCAAAATGTATTAAAGTGTTTTATTTATAAAACTTAAGGCCATAGGGCTAATAACATGAACTTCGCACCTCATAGGGTGTCTACCTCTTTAGATATTAAACTGTTTGCATTGTAATAAGCCTTAAAAGAATAGGGTCAACATAGCTAAATATCGACGTCATTGCCTTAAGGAAAACAAGAGGCTACATTAGAGTCGAAGTCATTAGGAGCAGCATCATATCTCTCTTCAAAGACAGAGGACACTGAATAAAGGCGGCATTGTTATCATCGGCGTTAATATAAATAAAACCGCCATAGTTGCATATATTGTCCAAATCAATTTGTATAAAACATGCAGCATCCTTATTGCCACTATAAGTCACTTCAAAACTAATATGGTCAACGACATTGCAGGAAACATGTGGCATAGTACAAAGTACGACGTAAATAAGTTAAAGAAAGCGGCCTCATCCACTTCGAAGTTCATAATGTCGACCCATATGCTTGACTTCCCACTTCGACCAAGCCAATGCATTCCATATCAACTGAAATTGGTACCTTATGCATTACTCTTGATCGACATCGAAGACCATAGAGGCAAAGTGATGAAGTGCGACATCATGACTTTCGGAATGGCACAACTATAATTTGTAAGAAAACTGCTTTTGTACTATTAAAAGTAGTTTCTTTTCACCAACCCCTATTTTTTGTCAAAATCTTATCGGCTAATAATTGCTTTATCTAAATCCTTTTCCAAAAAACTGGCATAGAGTAGATTTATCATTCCCAAATAATTTGCAAACCACACCTTTTATATTAACATTCAATTATAATAATTAAGCTTTCCTAGCTCAAATAATTCATAATAAATTACAAACACTTGGGAAAAATCCCCAAAAATCATAATAAATCCAATTTATTATATCCTTTAACATATAGAAATTTCGAAGCTAAAAAAATTATTTAATTATTTCTAATAATTAACACCCGAATTAATCAATTTTGTATATTTAGAAAATCCATAACAAATTCATACTTTATTAGAAAATTATGAAATTTGAAAATCGTTTCTAAAATAATGTTTCTAACATCGTATCCAAATTTCAAGTCGTTTATGTGTCATTTGATAGTTTTACCAACTTAAATATATAAATAAATTCCATAATAAGTCATACAAATTCATCAAATAGGATATATTCATTCAAACAATCATAGCATGACATAATATAAGTAAAAGAATTGGATTTCTACATAAACTGAAAATATTACTTAAAACATGAATTGTGTAACTCTTATTCGCCTTAAATGGTTTAAGAAGGTTGAAATTGAATTTGATTTGATTCTATTATCCTGCCTTTTAGCAAGGCCGTGATACCAAGGACTTCGCTGGAAACCAAAGACAATTCGACTCGGAGATCGGTTATACATAGGTTCGCTATGGATGCTGGGCAATTTGGTATGAGTCTGGATCGAGCTACAATTAACATGATACGACAAGTAAAGCTATGAAAGTCAACGTTTCAAATTTCAGATTAATTGGAGTTCGTATGCTCAAGGTATGGATATATCAAAATAAATAACAGAGGTTTCAGTTCGTATCCATCAAATGCCACCCCTCTTCTATCCATAGACTCCTTCCCCTTCGTATCTATCATCCATTGACAAAGGTCCATTCCGTGTCGACCTTCCTCTATCTATTTCGTATCAATCTCCTTCCATCGATATGAAGAGCAGCAACTATCGATCGATATGAAGAAAGCAACATGAAGCATCGATATGAAGGCACCGTCTAAACTTCGATACGGAAGAAGTTACTCCAGACTTATGAAGAAGGCATGGTCAAGTGAAGGAAATGGTCATGCGGCATAAAAAGTGGATCTCCCTTAAGTCATCGCTTCATGTCATCAATATAAGGCAGATCGATACGAATGGCCATCGATACGAAGGGACTGATATGCACAGTTCAAGGTATTGCAAACTCAATCTTGGATTGATCATAACTCAAAATCTACAGGTCCAAATGCTAACAAATTTTCGTAGGACCTATCTTACTACCTCAAGAATGTCTCTGATCGATCTCAGCCCAAAAGGAGCAAATCTTGATCGATATGAAATGTACATGGATCGATCAGGATTAATCCTAAATGACCTCGGATCGATCTGGTGGGCCCACCCATGTGTGAGAAAGGGTATTCCGAGATCTAAGCCATATATTTCCAGAATGCACCTATAAATAGCACTCCAATGCCAAAAGAAAAAGGACTTTTTTGACTCCATTACGGCGTTACTCTGCTAAAGATTCATTGTAACTTGAGTGTTTGAGTTATTCTCTGTTGTAACTAGTTAGTAATCATCAACAAAACTGTAAATCGTTCAAAGTGGACGTAGACTACAATGCTGAACCACTATAAATCTCTATCTTTTTCTATTTTTGTTTACTTGAATTGGTGTGTTAGTTAGATTATCCTTTTTTTACATTTAAAGTCTTCATTTTATCTCTTCAAATACGTTCAAAGAGTGTTGTGCCCAATTTTGGTACAAACACTTTGGTGGCTTCACTAAGAAACCCAGTTTTTTTCCTGCTCATTGAATCTACTACCATTGTTGGATTGCTGAAATCTGAGGAGCAGATTCAGATCTATCATCCAGTAGTTCCTTCCATTCTATATAGATTCCACCAGATTTAGGAAAGAGCTACGTCACCCAACATGGATACTACCAAAACCATTTTAACTACTGCAGATCTAGAAGGAAGGGACAGACAGAATCTCATGCAGCTAGCCACAGCAGGCCAAGCATCAAAAGGAGCTCCAGATATGGAAGGTTGCACAATAGGGAGGAGTTACAGATCTTATCGTAAGAGCTAAATCATAGCCATCAACACCTCACCCAGTAGAACCGTACCAACACGGAGCTCGCGAACTAGCTAAATGAGGAAAGATGAAGGAGATCTAGAAGGGATCATACTTCTTATTCATCCACCGAAAGCTTGGCTTCTTCTGATTTCAATCATAGGTCTACACGCCAATGGTTGGATGGAAATTGTTCATAAGCCGCTGGGAATCAGCGTGCTGTGAATCTCGTGCAAGCCAGGGCTGGCCCTTCTATAGTACACGTAGCTGGACCCCTCTCCCAAGGAGGGACCCTTCCTTATCATGCTATGGATGACCATGCCCCTGCTGCCGCTATGAACTTGGAAGCTGAGGTTCGAAACCAAGCAGATCTAACCCTTCATCAACACATCCATGCTCATGAACCTTACATTCCTAAAGACCAAGAGCTAAGGAGGCGAGGAATGGACCGTCGATAGTGCCCAAACCATACCTGCAAACATGGAACCTGACCATGCGTTCGCCTCGAATGTCTAGATGCCTGACATTCCAACCATGATTCACTAAATGATCCGTGAATGTCAAAGTTTTACAAATGATGATTGGGGAAGTCATACTCCATTTACCAACGACATCCTTTATGGCGAGCCACCTTGCGGATTCAGGATGCCTACTTGCCCATGTATGAGGGAAGTTCGGATCCTATCTAGCAAATCTTGAAGTATGAATGGCTCATGAATGCCACTCGAGCTGACGATGCGGTCAAGTATAGGAGTTTCCCCATTTCCTTAGGAGATATCACAATTATGTGGTTCACTTGACTACCACCCAGATCCATTTCAAATTTCAACCAATTGGCTACAAAGTTTGTTGAAAATTTTTGTATGCATGTTACAAGGCCAAAGGATGCCAACACCTTGTCCAACGTTACCCAAACTCCGAGAGAGATACTCAGACGTTATCTGAAAAGGTTTCATGCTGCCTGTGCTGAGGTCGCAATCCAAATGAGAATTCTATCTTAATGGCTTTGACTAAAGAAATTGATCCTGATTTCGAGTTTAGCAATTGGTTCGCAGGGAAACGCCTCGTGTCGTTGGATCATTTCTATGCTAAACGACCCAATTTTTGAGGAGAGAAGACGCTAGATGATCTAGGAAGCATGACAATACCGGGCATAATGTCAAAGGCATTCAAAGTAATGTTGCTGTGAAACAGTCTGGTAAGAGCTCCGATAATGTGCAATTGAATATTTAGAATAAGCAAGGTAAACGGAAGGGTAATGGAGGTTAGGGAAAGAAAAGAGACCCAAATCGTGGACTGAGATACAGAGCTCCTATGTTTGACCAACATACTCCATTGAACACGTCGTTGGAGAATGTTTATCTTCAAGCCTGCAATACAGGGTAGTACTAGAATCCAACTCCGAGATCATCATCTGAAAAGCAGATTAAAATCGAAAAGTTTTGTAGATTCCATGACAGTTACGGCCATAACACGAATGAGTGCGGTCATTTACAAGACATCATTGAGAAGTTGATTAGAGAGAGCACGTTGGAACAGTTTGTGCGGGCTCCATAGGATGGAGGTGCTGGCCTGTCTAACTCGAATCAAGGTCAAGGCCATGTTAGGCCCGAATAACTCGCTCGTATAGGTGGGAGGTTGGTAATAAACATTGTGAGTGGTGGTCCTCATCCGGCTGATCAGAGCTGGAAGGAAATGAAGTCATATGCCAGTTCGATTGGGCATGTAGACTTTGAGTGTTATGGTAATTCTGATGATGGGGCCTCGACGAAACAATAAAGAACGTTGACAGATGACATGGTTGTCAGGAATATAGATACTGATAGAGTCGAGGCCCCCACTATCGATCCACTGGCTATACAAGCTCAGATAGGTCCTGCTTGGAGGAAGAGGATCTTAGTAGATAGCGTAAGCTCCTTAAACATTCTTTTTAAGCGAGCTTACGACCAGATGAGGATGAAAGCAAAAGATCTAAAACCATATCAATCCCGTATATATGGATTTAATGTAAATGTACCCATACCCACTAGTATGGTGGAGTTGCCAGTTGAGTTAGGTGTTGGAGAGCGCCAGAGAGTCTAGGTGCTTCGGCTTGTTGTGTTAGACATTAATTCCTCCAACAATGCTTTCTTGGGCCGACCGGCACTCACTGAATTCAGGGCAGCAATTGTCCCACGGTGTTTGACTCATTTTTTTCCCACTGATAACGGAGTTGGAGTGTTGCATGGTGATCAGGTGGCCGGACGCACCTATTTTGTTACGGAGCCGCGGGATGCGCAGCAAAAGGAGAAGGGCATGGAGCAATCTCTCTACGTCTGCTATATGGAAATGATTTCATTCATCAGTCAGCTTTTCCTTTGAAATTGTTTATGCAATTTAAGAATTTGAACTGTAATAAGGCAACTGACTCTGCCGTTCTTTCTTATCTCAGCTATGCAATGCAGACTCATCAAGCCAGATGAATAATTTGTGAAATGCATTGTGCGACCGTCACGATGTACGAAGAGTGAAGTTCCATATCAAGGTGGGAATTATTCAAATAGGGAGTGACTGTGATCTGAGCGGTCACTCACTAAGTGAAACCCTAAGCTCGAAGGTTAATAGTTATAAATAAAATAAGGATTGAACATGACAATCCTCTAACGAACTCCAGCTCCCGGAATGCGAGCTGGGGTACAGAATCCAAATCCATACTCAAAGAGGATGGATCCGTCCATCCGCGACTTCGACTGCCAAATCAAGGTGGATGTGATCGACCATCCACAATCTTGATAAACTTCTTGTTCCAAGAGTGCGAACGAAATCCTAATACCTAAATAGATGTGACTGGCAATCTATCAACTAACTCTAGATTCCTAGAGTACGAACAGGATTATAGATGCAAATAGGTGTGATTGATCGCCCATCAACTAACTCTTATCCTAAGAGCACGGACTAGAGTGTGAACACCAAATGGATGTGATTGACCGCCCATCTACTAACTCTGGTCCCGATAGCATGGACTGGAGTATAAATACCAAATGGTTGTGACTAACCACCCATTAAATAACTCTGCTCCCGAGAGTGCGGACCGGTGCATGAACATTAAACGGGTGTGATTGACCACCCGTAAAACAACTTATGTCCCCAGAGTGCGGGCATAATCCTAGATGTTAAATGGGTGTGACTGACCACCCGTCGACTGACTCTAGTCCCGAGAGCATGGACTAGGGTATAAATACTAAATGGGTGTGACTGATCGCCCATAAATTAATTTATGTCCCTAGAAGACAGACATCATTCCAAGCATTATGCAGGCGTGACGACCATCAACATACAAGTTCAATCCTTAGAGTACGGATATCGATACCAGTAAATGAGCGAGTGTGATCCGACCACTCAAACTCATCTCCCTTTAACTTTGTTCCAGCTAAGTTAAATTGAAATCAGTGAAGGCGGAAAACGACCATCGAATGAATACTTCAATTCTCCCCAAGTCTGGAGACATAACTCAAGTACTCACGACTGACAAAGCAGTGCAACATTGTAATTCAACTCAGCGTTAGGTTAAGATCCAAAGCCATGACTTTGGGACTTAATGACCGGACTTAAGTTTAGCTCAAAAACTGAAGCATCACATGTACATTGAATGGAAATATGAATGCTAAAATACTTAAGCAAACAAACATAGATTTATGCTGGAAAAAAAATGAAGTCTTCTACTATTCCTTGAAAAAAGATGAGTATAAAAACTTATTCAAAAAAATCCTATAAGCAGGGGCCGAACCCGCATCTAAACACGATCTACAAAATGCAAAAGGAAATCTTATTCCATCAATCTACCAAAAAGAATAAACAAAAGAGAAAGTCCATGCCTGTGACTTTTTCTTCTTCTTCAGCGTAAACCCACTATTACTACCGCTCGAATGCCGCTTCAAGCCTTTACTTCCCCGGCCTGATATAGCTGATTTGTCTTCGGCCGGGGGGATTATAGTTACCTCCTCTTCAGAGCTTACATGAACTGAAGCATTTTCCATATGCAGGGCTAGAGAGATGTTGGCACTTTCTACAGTGAGGGAAGGAGGCGCATCAGTCTGAATAGCATTACCACCAAGAGAAGTGACAAATATCGGAATTGGGCCAGGACCGGCCATGCCACCAATTCCATCTAACTCCGCTTGCACCATCTCGGCCTTAACCTTTTCCATTATTTCCTCGGCCAGCTGTGCTCGGTTACTCATTGAAATATTGCTGGTTGGGCCAGAGGAGACTGCAATTATAACATATTCGCCAACATGGAAGGACATTTCAATGTTCGGGTCGCTTTCATGACTAAGGAGAGCTTCCAACATTTGTTCATCGAACACGCAGCTACCTTCATGCAACTCCCTAGCCGATGTAGCGACCGTTTTAGTTGTAGCTTCTATCATTAATTCCTCTTGCTCATAATGCATTCCATGAGTTGTAGGAGGATCAATTGGTGCAGCATCTATAACTGAATAAAGATAAGAGAATATATTAATGACATCCTTTGACAATGCTCTTGCATTTAGGCAAATGAAAGAAGTGTTCAGAGTGGCTTCTTCAGATTGACTCACATGTTGAGCCGATGCACCTTCAGGACCATGTTCATGTACTAGATAAAAGCATGATTGGTCAGGGTCGTACACCGGAACAGCTGGAGGATCAATTGCAAAAGTAAGCTCAGATTGGGACATTGCGGGCACTTCAAAACTTACTTCATGATGCTCGACTCTGGATCCTTCTCTAGTCTTTGGATACTTAGCGGCGAGCTTTTCCTTTTCAAGGGAGACAATGGTATCATGAAGAACCTTAGCCTCATCTCCAACTAGTAGCTGATTTTCCAGTTCGAATTCATCAATATTTGAAGTGTTGCGGGCCATTTTCTCATCTTCGACCAATTGACTCCAAGCCTTATATAGATGGAAAGGGCAATCTTCGAGCCAATTAAGATTGCAATTCCTTAAAACTTGGCATTATATAGGACCATAAGAACTTCGATTTCATCCTCCATCCTTGCCTCCATCGCTTTAACTTTGCTCTCAAATCTAGCATCGGCTTCTAGAGCCTTCAAGTTTGTCGCATCCCTTTCGTCTTTAAGAGCCATCGTCTGCTCCCATGCCTCCTTGGCAGCTTTGTTAGCATCATCTTTCTCCCTCACGACCTAGGTGAACTTTTCCTTTAATTCCTCAAGCATTTTCAGCACAGCATCTCTCTTCACCATGACGAGGGTATTCCGATGGCCTATCTCATAAACCAAGTCCATATGAGACCTTCTCATTTTTCCATAGACTGGCTTGCCTCATCGACTATCTTTTGGGCCTCCATTTCCGACTTCTTTGAAGACTTAGCCACTTTGTTAAGTACTTTGATTATACGGTTCTTCTGAGTGAGATCAATCTCCAGTTTCTCAATTATTTTTGCCCGCTCGAAGGCCACCGTTGAAGCTTTCTCCGCCATTTTCACCCATTCTCGATATACACATCATGTACGTAATCATGCACCATTTTTTCCATGTCATTGAGGATTCGCTTCAAGTTCGAAGGGAATGCAAAGCTATCAAAGCATACATTTGGAAAATCTTTTTTCAACTTAGCGATTCTGATCGCTTCCTCCTCGATGGGTTCCAAAGCAGCATGTATTGTGATAATGGAATTTTCAGCCTTAGTCCTTCGACCTTGCTCGTCAGATCTCGAAGTTTGAGGAGGCGCTATTTGATGTGAAGTCTCTGAAGACTGCCTTTCGAAGCCAGAGGATTTGGAGTAACCTTTGGGTGGTGGCGATCGCAATCAGAAGCGGCACCTACTTTGGTGTCGCCTCTCCTTCTCCTTTCATAATGGTCATGATCTTGGTTGGAGCAGCTGCGATCATAATCTCCTTCAGTCTCGTGTCTATGAGACTCAGAATAAGAACTAGAAGATTGGCATTTGGAATGTAGACTGCCGAGCGTAGATCCCTTTCTCACCATCGCATCTATAAAATGAAAAGAGAAACAGAGTCAGCTATCTTTGAAAATTGAGAAACATGCGATTAGGAACTGTGTGATGCCATGGAGTGTATGCATACATGTGCGAAACCCCCAACCAACCAGCTGCGATAGCCATGCTCATAGGAGTTGGCCCCCTTATATCTAAGGCACTTCGAGGCGCCTCTAATCCAAGGTCTTGATAAGAAGACAAGCGTATGGAATGGGGATATCCGCCAATCCTTTCAGCGAACCTCCATTCGCGAAGGGGAAGTCTTCGGACTTAAAGTAGTTGTTACAGGTGGAGATATCACGATGGTTTTGCGTCTCGTGGATTTATGGGCAATGGTCTTGCCTTTTCTTTTCAATTCTAGAGATCGAAGACTCTGCGAAAACACAACTGCTGGCTCATCTCCAGCGGGCACATTCTCATCATCGTCCTGTTCAGTGATAACGACTCCGGGGGCTCTTCTCCCTCCATGCCTCATAGGAGCCATTCTGAGAACTCCAGATGATCCAATGCTTTGGCCTCTTTCCATAAGCCCAACAACAATCAATTTTCCATCAATGAGGACTCCACCAATTTCCCTGAACTCGACTGGCACCGGTTGGAGATCCCTTACTACTTCTTTAAATTAGGGTCCTTTGGGCCGCAGAATCTAAGCTACAAAAGTAACCAAATATTTGATTCAGAATCAACTTGTAATATCCAGTTAATCGACGAAGAAGTTAGAACACTTACGTCTAATTAGCCACCTTCTAGCAAACCCCGTTGGGCACCGAATGAAGAATCATTCAGTTTTTAAGTAACTTAGCTTGCTCTAGGCACCTGCCACTACTTGGTAATTTCTAACTACTTCTAGAAAAGTGAAAGAAGTGTTGTTCCCCCGACTCTTAGTGTGGAATAGAAATCTAATTTCTTCGACTGTCGGAGGTTGAAAAAGGTGCTCCATGAAGATGATGAACATGCTATTCAGCCGAGCGTATCCATTCGGTTGTAATTGAGACGGAGCAATTCTCAAGAAGATTAGCACTTCTCGAATGAACAAATTAAAAGGAGGCAGCATTTCAGCAACACACATGAACGTATTGCAAGCAGTATACCCTTCTGGGGATTATAGGCTCTGTCTTCCATGCCGGGTACCAAGACGTCTTCCATAGATAGCCTATTCCTAAGGAAAATCCTGCATAACATGTCTTCATAGATTTTAGAACGGACAGAATCCTGTAGGTTCATAATAAAAGCATCACCCGGCATCTCGTTCGGAGCGAGATTGATTACTTCAACTGCAATCTCTGGCATCTATATAGCTGGAAGTGGAGGACATTGAATGTCCTGCGACTCGAAGCTTCGGGGATCCATAGCTATTAAACTCAGTAAAATCCATTGTTAGATGGCAAGAAACCCATGTTCCCCCGTGATTGTGAAATGAGTGATCGTGTTGTGTAGTGAAATGCTACATAAGACTTTAAATTTCTTCAAGTTCGATGAATGTTAAAATGACAAGACTTCGAGGTTAAATTGGAGTGACCGTCATCGCTGACCGTCACAACCGTGCCATCCTTACTTCGAAGAACGATCTATGTTAGTGTTTATTAAGTTTGTCAAGTTACAGCTTCATCGACGAGCTTTAAAGGGTAGTCAAATATGCAGTTACATAGTTATGTCCAATTATGCAACGTTGAAGCTCGTCGGAGTCAAATATTCAAACATGCAAAAGATTACTTATCCGTCATAGTTCAAACATGGATCATTCCACAAAAGTCTAGTCTCGTATCGATTGAGAAAAAATAGGTTTTATAGTGGTCAAAAACCCTCAACTTCATATCAATCTCTAACCAAAGATTTCATATCGATCGCCTACCATGTATTCATATCGATTATCGGCTCTTTGATTTTGTATCGATCACATGGCCAAGGCTTCATATCGATCACTTTAGATTGAAACAAAGTTCCACCACTCCGAATCAATATTAAAGTCCTTCTTCCACCAGTCGGTTCTAGATCAGCACAAGTTCCCCATTCTAGATCGATACGAGAGATTCTTCTTCCATCCTTCATCGAAACGAGTTCTAAGGTAAAGCTTCTTCCCGTAGTTTCTTCGTATCCACCGGCAGTCCTTCTTCTCCAAATAGCCTAAACACCATTAATCTCCCCTCCACCTCGCTCTGAGCCATCTTTAGGATCAACATCGCTTGAATCAGCCATGACTTTGAAGGAGTGGTGTTAAAGCTCGAGTGTCATCATGTTAAAGTTGATTTAACTTGTTAATTACCTAGATTAAAGGATCGGTTTGAGGGATTAGTGAGTTGATTTGATTTAGGAACGAATACCGTTCCTTCTCTCTCGAGTTCTCTATCGCTACGAAAGCAGAAAATAAAATGATGACAAGTAAAAAAATTCTAAGTCCAAAAAGCATTATATGCACTCGTAACCAGGCAAGAAACGATCCATCTCCTAGTAGCCAAAACCGATTGGAACGATCACAAGTTCCATCGATACGAAGAAGCTTGTTCGTATCCATCAATCCTGAATGGTCTGTAGTATAGCTATTCGTATCCATTAGCAATCGATCTTTATGCCGATCGATACAAAACGCTGCTGCTAAGTCAAATTTAGATTGTTCAATTCCATCGATACAAAATGCCAATTTCGTTTCCATCCCCTTGAAGACTACAAGATCTCATATCCATCGATACGAAGAATTTCAGAGAATCAACTATTTCGTATCGATTGCCATCGATACGAAGGATGTTTTCCAACTTATCAGATCGATCTAGGAGAGGATAGATATGAAGAAATAACCTAAAACAACCATCGAGTGTTGTTACGAATCAAATTTCACATTGACCACAAAGAGGATTGATATGAAACTCAATCCAAGCAGAAACTAAAGAACTTGACAATGACCCGTGAACATATAAACATGAATGGGAGTCAAGTTAACATACATACATGTATGATGGGCTAACATTTAATTTCCAAAATTATCAAAAACTGAATGCTCACCCGATGACAATCAAAATATTGAACAACAAATTGCTAGCAGTTGACACTTAGTTACAACAGAACACTACACGATCATCGACGATCAACAATTCAACATTTATGTTACTGTAAATCAATCAATGGTTACATCTCTCGATGAAAACACAACGACTATTCAACGAATCAGATAAAGCTTTTTTGAAATAAAGAATGCATCTTTTCAAAGCATATCATGTTCACACAAGACATACTTTGGGGGAGAAATATTATCCCGCCTTTTGGCAAGGCCGTGATCCAAGGACTTGGCTAGAAACCAAAGAAAATTAGACTTGGAGATCGATTATACACAGCTTCGCTATGTTAACTGGAAAATTTGGTCCGAGTCCAGCTCGAGCTACAATTAACATAATATGACAAGTAAAGCTATGAATGCCAACATTACAAATTTCAAGTCAATCGGAGTTCGTATGCTTAAGATATGGATCAATGAAAATCAATAAGGAAGGTGTCAATTCGTATCCATCAAATGCCACCGCTCTTCGTATCCATCATACTCTTTCCCTTCGTATCTATCATCCATCGACAAAGGTCCATTTCATATCGATCTCCCTTCATCCATTTTGTATCGATCTCCTACCATCAATATAAAGATCAGCAACCATCGATCGGTACAAAAAAAGCAACATGAAGCATCGATACGAAGGTGGCCTTTAAACATTGATACGAATGAAGTTACTCTATACCGATACGAAGAAGGCATGGTCAAGTGAAGGAAACGGTCATGTGGCATAAAAAGTGAATCTCCCATAAATCATTGCTCCACGTCATCGATATAAGGCAGATGGATACGAATGGCCATCGATCCGAAGAAGATCGATACGAAGGGACCGATATGCACAGTTTAGTCTATTACAAAATCAATCTTGGATCGATCATAAATAAAAATCTATAAGTCCAAATGCTACCAAATTTTCATACGAGCTAGCTTACCACCTCAAGAATGCCTCTAATCGATCACAGCCTAAAAGGAGAAAATCTTGATCGATAGAAAATGTACATGGGTCAATTTGGGATCCATCTCAAATGACCTCGGATCGATCTGGTAGGCCCACCCACGTGTGAGAATGGGTATTCCGATATCTAAGCCAGATATTTCCAGATTGCACCTATAAATAGCACTCTAATGCCAACAGAGAAGGGATTTTTACATTCCATTACGCCATTACTGTCGAAGATCCATTGTAACTTGAGTGTTTAAGTTATTCTCTATTGAAACCAGTTAGTAATCATCAATAAAACAGTAAATCAGTCAAAGTGGACATTGGCCACAACGCTAAACCACTATAAATCTCTGTCTTTTTCTATTTTTGTTTACTCAAATTGGAGCGTTTGTTAGATTATGCTCTTTTTACATTTAAATTCTTCATTTTAATCTTTTCAAATACATTCGAAGAGTCTTATGCCCAATATTGGTACAAACGGATTCCTCTAAGCTTTCTACTTGTTTTCCTAGCTTTTCTACTTCTTGAATCCTCTAGCAATGGCCGGCCGAAGCTTTAATTTCATTTGTATGAGTGTGAATGAGTGAGTAAAGAGGTGGGGATTTGTATTAGGAAATGTAACCCTTTTCCTATTTTACCCTTTTCATGAGTTCGTCTTTCCTATTAAGTTCTAATTAATTCCATTAGTTCATTAATTAAGGATCGACCCATACTACTTATCAAATCTCACTCTCCTTAAAATTTTACATTATTTTATTATATATATCCAATTAAATATCCTAAATTTTGCTAATTAGAATTAGGATTGTTACAGACTCCCCTCTTTAAAGATTTTCATTTTCGAAATTACGATAAGGCACATATCAAACATAAAACATAGTTGTAAAATATACCATCAAACAAGTCATGATAAGTATCCCTAATCTTGTCCCTTTTCGAATACAGTCTCTCTTATCATCACTCCACCGGACTTTCACTAGTTTATCTATCTTGTTTCTTAGATTTTTCTCATCCTTAGCCACAATACGTACTGGATGTCTAACTATAGTCATGTCTAGCTCCACTGCTAAGTCTTCCAATGCAGTTGTAGTTATAGTAGTCTGAATGTCAAACACACTCCTTTAATGTAAACATGAAAAACGTTATGGACTCCTGCCTAACTGCTTCGTGACTCTATCCTATAAGCGAGTTCCCCGATCATTTTGCTGATAGGAAATGGTCCAACGAATCTACGTGCCAACTTTCTTGATTTCCAATACTTACTACATCCTTCATCGATGATACTTTGACGAAAACATGATCTCCAATTGAGAATTCTAAGTCTTTCCATCTCTTTTCTACATAAATTTTCTTCTTAGATTAAGCTTGCTCCATTCTAGCTCGAATTAAGTCAATCCTTTCCGTAGCTTCTCTTACCATACCCGGACCAAGAACTGATCTATCTTCGGTCTCTAACCAACATACGGGTGATTTACAAAACCTTCTATATAAAGTTTCAAAAGGCACCATTCCTATGCTAGTTTGATAACTATTATCGAAAAAATTAATCAAGTGCAAATGGTCTTCCCACGACCTACCAAAATCTAGTACGTAAGCTCTCAACAAATCTTTAAGTACCTTATTGGCTCTCTTTGTTTGTCCATCTGTCTATGGGTGATAGGCGGTACTCATCTTAAGTTTGGTACCTAATACTTCCTGTAGTCTCTTCTAGAATTCACTAGTGAATAAGGCATCTCTGTCAGTTACAATACTACTAGGAACTCCATATAGTCTAACAATGTTCTTCATAAACAACTTAGCCAAAACAGGTGTCGTTCTTGTCGACTAAATGTGTATAAAGTGTGCAATCTTTGTTAGTATGTCCATTATAACCCAGATACTTTCATTTCCTCTATTCGATATTGGAAACCTATCAATCCATAGATATCGAATCCCATTTCCAAATTGGTATATCTAAAGGCAGAAGCAATCCACTTGGCTTCTAATGCTTGGCTTACCTTGATGACAATTTAGACACTATTTTACCCATTAGCATACATCCCTTTTCATACCCTACCAGAAGAAAGTCCATTTCATATCCTGATACATCTTAGTCCCTCTAGGATGAATAGTAAACTTTGATCGATGACACTTCTTAATAACTTCTTTCCTTACGCACCAACATCGAAAATACACAATCCTCCCTTCTTTCTCTACCATCCATTCTGACCAAGATAAAAATCTTTTAAATCATCAATCTTAGTACCACCTTTTAATCCTTTAATCCTTTCATCTAATAATGGATCATCTCTTTTCTTAGAAGAAAATCAATCGATCTATATTGGTTGAACTTCCATACAAGGTAACATTGTGGTACTTTGACTAGAATTGGCACTCAATCTTAACCGCACATTACAAGTAGTCAGTGCTTCCTAATCTTTCCATTCAACCTACATAGCTAACACCACATTCTGATGTTTTCTACTAAGTGCATCTGTAACTTTATTTCCTTTCCCTAGCATGCACTCAATTCTATAATCATAAGCAGCTAAATGCTCCAACTATCTCTACTGTCTTATATTCAACTCAATTTTAGAGAATAAGTACGCTAAAGACTTGTGATCTGTAAACAACTTGAACCGTTCTCTAAAAAAGCAATATCTCCATAGCTTCAAAGAAAAATTACCGCAGCCAATTCCTAATCATGGGGTGGTATCTAACTTCGTGTAGTCTAAGCTATCGTGAAGCATAAGCAATCAATTTACCCCTCTGCATTAACACTGCTCCGGATCCTTTTCACACACATTAGTATACACCACCAAGTCTTTCTATCCATTCAGAACAACTAACACAGGTGCATTGGTCAATAAATATTTCAGCTTTTAGAATGCCTCCTCACATTTACCAATCCATACATATTTCACATCCTTCCCTATTAATTTAGTCATCGATGCTGCTATATGAGTGAAATCCTTGATGAGACTTCGGTTGTAGCCAGCTGGTCCTTGAAAACCTTTTATCTCAGTTACCGTTTTGGGCATCTTCTAGTTATTTATCGCTTCTGTCTTCGTTGGATCTACCGATAACCCTTTCTCTGAGACTATATGACCAAAAAAACTTCACCTCCTTCTTCCAAAAATCACACTTCAAAAACTTTGCTTTTAATTGATGTTTCCTCAACATCTCAAAAAATAATCTAAGATGAATCTCATAATCCCTTTCATCCTTATAATACATCAAAATATCGTCTATGAATACCGATAAAACCTATCCAAGTGCTTTTAGAAAATATGGTTTATTAAGTCTGCGAAGATAACAGGCACATTGCTCAATTCGAGTGGCATTACCAACAACTCGTACGAACTGTTTCTTATTCCAAACATCGTCAATGGAACACTGCCTTCTGCCACCCTTAGTTGATGGAAACCTATCGCCAATTCCAATTGGAAAACTCTTTGGCTCCACTCAATTGATTAAATAAACCGTCGATTCTCGATGGGGATATCGTTTCTTTATCGTCTTTTCATTCAACTTACAATATACACAAGACCCATCCGGTTTCTTTACAAACACCATGGACGCTTCCCAAGGTGAACTGCTTAGTTTAGTAAAATTCTTTCCAAGTCCACCAGTTGCGCCTTTAACACTTTCATTTCGGTAGGTAACATTTTGCATGGTGGTCTACTTACGAGTTCAGCTCCAGATATAAGATTTATCTGAAACTCAATAGCTCGTTTCGGCTACAGTCCTGTAATAGGCTCAAAAACATCTGCAACTTCTTTAATTACGAAAGCTTCATTCAACTAATCTCCCTCCTCTATTACAACCAATAAAGCATATATATCATAGCTTGGATTCTCTACTAAGTATATAATCCAGTCGCTACTATTAGGGTGTCTAAGTGATATTTTTCTATCTTGGCAAAATATCCCAGCATCATATTTACTTAATCAGCCCATGCCCAAAATAATCCCAAAGCCCACGAAAATCAAATACATGCAAACTGCTGGAAAATATATGATCAAATAATATAAACTCTAAATAGTCAAATCTCATCCCTAGAGTTTCATACCCTCCTATCGAATCCACAACCTTTAAGGAAGTAATTAGTTATAAAGGTTCTAAGTTAAGCTAATCTACCAAACATTGAGATATAAAAGAATGTGATCCACTGGTATCAAACAGTAATCTAATAGGTGTACCATAAATCAAAAGCGTACCTCCCATCATAGCTTTTCCTTCCTCCTCAATTGTCGGTCTCGAGGTATGTAACGCCTCTAATTTTAATGATGACATTATTCAGGAGATTTAATCATAATAAGTTAAGTAGAATAATGTAGATAAGGAGATTGAGGTTGATTAATAAAATTTAGTAGCCGTGCTTATTAAACTAAATGGATTTATAAATGGTTAAGTACTTAAACATAAGGGCATTAGGGTAAATAGCGCCCATATTTCCCCTTATACCGTTCTCCTTAGTCATACAGGTCATTTTACCTCAAACAAAATTTATAACTATAAGTAGAAAGCAAGGCCATCCATTAAGAAGAGAAAATCAAAGTAAAGCTTAGGATCAAGCTAGAAGAAATCAATCTCAATCAAACTTCAATTTACTTATCCATTCTACGGTGAATAATAATTTCTACATCCCTATTTTGGTTTTATAATCACATGGTTTCAGATTCAAGGGCAGGTCTATTTTATGATATATAGAATAATGATATGCTTGATTTATAAATTGTATGGTTTAAACAAGGTTGTTTAAAGGAGATATACACGGTTTTAGGGTAAAGCTGAGGCTTAATGATCTGCAAATGCCATGGGAAAATTTTGTGTTATAGAAACATAATTTCGAAGTTGGGTTTCAATTTTTATAATTTTCCAAGACATAGAGGATTAGTTATGAATTTTTCAAGGATATATGGTTATTTGGGTTTATAAAATTTATTTTGAAAATATATTAAGAATTTGGGTCTGAAATTTTGATATTTTAGATAACTTAATTAAAGTGAATTTATGGAATTTTTAAGGATTTTAATAAGTGATTTAGTATGGAAATTAAATTATTTCAAAAAGAAGACCTAATTGATTTAATTGTTTTTATAAGAGGAAGGGCTTATTTGTTAAACATTGATTTGTTTTTAGATCTGAGAAATGCAACAAATATTATCCAAATTATTTAAAAGTTATGAAAGCCAATCAAATGTTTATAAGTAGGCAGGTTTGTTACAGAAAGTTTACTTATTTTGGCAAAATCATCTTTTACCCAAAAAAAGGTGGTTCCGCCTTCTTTCACAAACCTTTCAACTTGGACCTTTCGACTTCGTTGACTAACAAGGTGGAAAGTAGTGCACATGATATCATTCAGGTAGTATGCATTGAATTGGACCAAGTCAAAAGGTAAGATGTCAAAGGGTTGCTTTCGAAGGGTTGCTATCAAAGGAGATAATCCCTTAGTTTAATTTGATTTGAAAAATGAAATCACTTTCCTATTTTAAAAAGCTTTCGACAAGGTCAAAAGCTATGATTTCGAAAGGTTTTTCAAAGAGATTTTTGAAAGAGAGCGGCCGCCTTAATTTTTCGTTTAAACCTTCCGAAGGGGTCAAAAGCAGGAGCTTTCGACGTTGTCCAAAGGTTTAATGTTTTTTTATAAAAACAAGCCACTTCCCAACCTTTTCGAAGGGGTTGAAAGTAGGGGCTTTCGACATTGTCCAAATGTTCAATTGTTTCCCACATGTTTTAATGCTTTCGAAAGGATGGTTTCAGCACCATCAAACTTCCCCAATATTTTATAACATAAAGTGTGGTTTTGAAAGAGATACTTTCACCTATTTTCACCATGAACTAAAGTAATATTTTTAAGTATAAACTCAATGCTTTCGAAAGGTTTGATTTTCAATGGTTTCGAAAGTTTTGACATTCATTTGTTTCGAATGGTTCTACTCTTATTTAATGATACTTTAACAAGGTCGAAAGGTATCGAAGGAAGTTTTTTAAAGTGTTAAAAAGGCTGGAGCCTATTGTTTTAAAAGACACGATTTATGCTTTCGAAGGGGTCGAAAGCAAAGCTTTCGACCAGGTTAAAAGTAGAAGCTTTCGACGTTGTCGAAAGGTTTTAAAACCCGTACTCAAAATTTTAAAGGAAAATCCATGGCTTATATAAAGGAGTTTTGCAATGACCTTAAGTATGTAATTTTTAAGAAGTATTGCCTTGGAAAAAAAATATAAGTTAATGGTGTTAACTATGTATTAAGGACAATTAGCAGGGGCTAATTGGTTTGTAGTGAACCCATGAAAACTATATCCGGATTAAGAATTTCCATCAATCAGTAGGTTCCTATTAAACCCGTGAAAACTAGGATAAGAAAATGGCTAATGGAAGAATCGGTAGGTTCCTAGTCAACCCTTGAAAATTTGGATGTGAAGTGAGTTACTGGATAAATCCATAGGTTCCTAGTAAACCCATGAAAACTAGGATAAGATAATTAGTTATTGGAATGAATAATAGGTTCAGAAAGACTATGGTTCAGGAGGCACTATTCATTCCAATAATCCATGGTTCAGGAGGCATGCAGGAGGAAGTTAGTTATATAGAGTTTTCTTTATCGCTGTATATTTGGATGTAGAGGCTGATTTATTATCCTTATTATATACTTTATGATCCGTGTATCAATATATCTAGCACCTCCGTATTTGGTCATCGAGAATTAATAACTATGGATGACTACAGCATCCGTAGCCATTAGTTTCGGGACTCCAAGTAGGGGGATGTTACAAGTTGGTATCAAATCATAGGTTTTTGAAACTTTAAAAGAAAAGATAAACCTAAAAGCTGTTTGTAACATAATCCAATGAATTTAAAAATATGATCGGAGTTTGGGTTAACGCTAAATTAATGTACTTCTATTTGATATACAAATGTATATCTAAATATGTATTCCCCTCTCTCTCTTAGACCTTTCTTCTGTATCTTACTAAGGCCGTATACAGATTTACGAGAAAGAGGATATGGAAGCAAGAAACAGAAGAGGAAGTCTAGGTGGAGGAAGCATAACTACTACTGAAATGCTCGACCTAATACTCGGAGAAACCCAAGTCGACAAGCTAATGCTAACCAAAATACCGAGGCCAATATAGAAGGTGTAAATCCACCAGTAGATGCGGGGATGGTGTATTAGTCATTGGCTAATCTTTTACAATCAGGAGCTGCTGGTAATGTTGGAGGAGCTATTCCTATATTTCCAGCTGGTTATAACTATGCCAAGCTAAGCAAAGACTAAACCAGTTTAAGTGGGAAGTCGTTTGCTGGAACGGAGGATGTAGTTGAAATTGAGAACTGGTTGTTGAACTGTGAAAGTATCTCTACAGATTTAGGCTTGGAGGATGGAGAGAAGAGAAGGCTAGCCTCTAGACAGTTGCAAGGGTTAGCGCCTCATTGGTGGAACTGTGTGATAGCCGGAGTCTCGGAGGAAGAGCAGACATGGGCTGATTTTAGAAGAAGGTTTAAGCAGTGGTTCTTGTCTTAGATTGCCAATCGGCATTGATGAGGATGTTAATGGATCTTACCTAGGGAGGGATGTCTGTGATCGAGTATGCTGCCAAGTTTAATGAGCTATCTCGATATATTTATGCTTTGGTTGACACTGATATCAGAAGAAATGAGTGATTCATTAGAGAATTGAGGATAGAGCTAAGCAAAATAGCTATGAATCATATTAGTGAAATTTATCATGTGGTGGTAGAGATGGACATCCACTATGAGGAGATGCTTGTTATGTCAGTTAGGGAGAAGCCAGTTGAGTCTCGGAGTTCTCAGGGAAAGAAAAGGAAATTCTTTAAGAAGAAAGTAGCCCAGAAAGGAGAGGCCGCTAAGAAGGCAAATGCTGATTTAGTGTGCTATAAGTGTGATAAGAAGGGCCATTATGCCCACGATTGCATAAATGGTAAAGGAAAGAAGCTGCAGAGAAATAGAATGTGAAATTCTTCAACTGTGACCAAATTGGGCATTATAAGAAATAGTGTCCAGAGCCAGCCAGGGAGGACAGAGGAAAGGTGTTTGCTATTGGACAACCATCTTTTTCTAGACCTACTGCAGCAGAGAAAGAGAAGACTGTAATGGAAGGTATGCTTTTGATTCTGAGTATACTAGTTGGGGTACATTTTGATACCGGTGCATCACATTCATTTATATCAAGGTATTTGGCTGATAGATTATGTATAGAACCCACATACCTTGTTACTTCCTTATAGGTTGTGAATCCAATAGGAAGGTATGCAACTCTAGGGATGAGATATGAGCAGTTAGAACTTGAATAGTTAGGTCATAAATTTGCATGCGGTTTGTATGTCTTTGCTTTTGTAGATTTCATGATCATTTTGGGTATGGATTGGTTGGGTAAGTATGAAGCTAGGATATTTTTCTAGGATCGGGAAACATCATTGAGACGCCCAGATAGTCATAACAGAATCATTTTCCCAGTGGAGAATTCCAATAAGAGTGTTTGTGCTTTGTTGAGTGCCATGGAGGTTGGAGAAGACCTTAGTCAGGTTCGTGTGGCTAGAGAGTTTGTAGATGTTTTTGAGCCAGCTACTGGATCACCACAAAAATGAATAGTGGAGTTTCGGATAGGCCTTATATCGAGAGCCGAACTTGTTAGTAGACTATCTAGTAGGATGATCTGAGAGAGATGAAGGAGTTGAAGGTGCAGCTAGTGGATCTTAAGGGAAGGAATTTTATTAGACCAAGCAGTTCTCCTTGGGGAACAGTTGCGGTGTTTGTGAAGAAGCTCGATGGGTCATTAAGAATGTGCGTCGACTATCGTAAGTTAAACAAAAGGACGATCAAGAATAAGTACTCTTTGCCGAGGAAAGATGATCTGTTTGATCAGTTTAGTATAGCCAGAGTATTTTTCCAATTGGATTTGGCAACGGGGTTCCATCAGTTGAGAGTGGTGGAGGATAGCATTCCTTTGATGGTATTTCGGATTAGATATGGCTCATATGAGTGGTTGGTGATGCCATTTGTTTTGACTAATGCACCTTCTTTCTTTGTTGATTTGATGAATCGGGTTTTCCGAAAGCACTTGGATAGGTTCATATTGGTATTTATAGATGACATTTAGATGTACTCAAAGATGAAAAAGAACGTGACATTCATCTTAGAGTAGTTTTGGAGACGCTGAGGCAGAATCAGCCGAAGGCGATGTTTTTTAAATGTCATTTTTGGAAAAAAGAGGTTAATTTTTTTGATCATGTTGTTCCAGAGGAAGAATTGTCATTTGATCCGGTTAAGATCGGGGCAGTCAACAATTGGAAGAGACCAGAGAAGACAACCGAGATGAGGAGTTTTCTTGGACTTGCTGGCTATTATCAAAGATTCTTAAGGATTTCTCACGGTTAGCAGCGCCTTTAACTATGTTGACTAGGAAGGATGTGAAGTTTGTTTGGTATGAAAAATGCGAGGAAGGGTTCCTTAAGTTAAAGCATTTGTTAATCAATATGCCAATGTTAGTAGTTTCAGATGGTAACTAAGTGTTCGTAGTATACACTGATGCATGCAGGACTAGATTGGGAGCAGTATTGATATAAAAGGGCAAAGTTATTGCTTAGGCATCTAGGCAACTTAGACCACACGAAGTAAGATATCCCACTCATGGCTAGGAATTGAAAGCGGTAATTTTTGCCTTAAAGATTTGGAGGCATTATCTCTTGGGGGAGAGATTTGATTGTATGCCGATCATAAGTCCTTGAGATAACTATTCTCTCAGAAGGAGTTGAATATGCGACAACAAAGGTGGTTGGAGTTTTTGGTTGCTTATGATTTTGGTATAGAGTATACTCCTGGGAAAAGAAATAAGGTAGCAGATACTCTCAGTAGAAAACATCAGAATGTGGTGTTAGCGATGTTGGTAGAATGGAAGGATCTAGAAGCTTTAGCCGGTTGTGGTTTGCAGTTGAGAACTACTACTAGGTCTAGTGGGTACTGCCACGTTATCTTGTTTAGAAGTTTGACAAGTGCTGATCGAGAGCATAGCTTCTAAGCAAAGGGAAGATCCAATTTTAGCCGAGAGGGTTAGAAGGCTTGAGGTTGGAATTGAGGTTGATGATTTGAAAGATTTTAGTCTAGACCAAAGAGAATGGTTGTGAAAGAAAGGACGACTGTGCGTTTAGAATGTAGAGAACTTAAGGAGCGAAGTTCTAAACGAATGTCATCGATCAAAGTTTATGATTCATCCTGGGGGAACCAAGATGTATCAAGACATGGAGAGGAGATTCTATTGGAAAGGCATGAAAGGGGATGTTGGCTTGTGGGTTAGGTAGTCTGTTAACTGTCAACAAGTGAAAGCCAAACATCAGAAGCCAAGTGAGTTACTTCTTAGATATTCCAGTTCGAAAATGGGATTCGACATCGATGGATTTTATAGATAGGTTACTAAGGTCAAATAGAGGAAATGAAGGCATATGAGTTATTGTGGCTAGTTGACCAAGAGTGCCCATTTCAATTCGGTAAAGTTAACTTGGACGACACCCATTTTGGCTAAGTTGTAACTGAAAAACATAGTTAGATTTCATGAGATTCCTAGTAGCATAATCAGCGACAGAGATGCGTTATTCACTAACGCATTTTGGAGGAGTCTACAAGAGGTATTAGGTACCATGCTCAAGATGAGTATAGCATATCACCCACAGACGAATGGGAAGATAGAGAGAGTCAATAAGACACTCGAAGATTTATTGAGAGCTTGTGTATTAGACTTTAGTGGGTCTTGGGAAGATCACCTACATTTGATTGATTTTTCCTATAGTAATAGTTATTAGACTAGTATAGGAATGACGCCTTTTGAAGCTTTGTATGGAAGGCCATGCAAATTGCCAGCATGTTGGTTAGAGACTGGAGACATTTTATTCTTAGGTCCGGATTTGGTTAGAGAGGCTTCGGAAAAGATTGAGTTAATCTGAGGATGGATGAAGGAAGCTTAATCCAAGCAGAAGAGTTACGCAGATAAAAGGCGTAAAGACCTAGAGTTCACAGTGGGAGACAGAGTTTTCATTAAAGTATCACATATGAAGGGTGTGGTACGATTTAGAAAGTCACGAAAGTTGGCCTAGAGATATGTTGGTCCATTCTAGATTATAGAAAGGATTGGAAAGCTCACATATAGAGTAGAGTTACCGAGCAGTTTGGCAGGTGTCCATAATGTATTCCATGTGTCTTATCTTCATAAGCTTGTGCATGATCCAGAGGCTGCTATTCCTTAAATAGAGTTGGAGGATTTGGTAGTAGAGCATAATTTGACTTTTTTGACAACAAGTTCAGGTTGTAGCGAGATATGAGAAGAGATTAAGATTCAAGACTGTCAAGTTGGTGAAAGTTCAGTGGGACGACAATGAGAAGGATTGTACTTGGAAGATAGAGGACAAGATAAGAGAGGCTTACCCTGATCTTCTTTGATGGTGTGTCTATATTAGATATATATATATATAGGTTTCTACTCAGGTAGGCTAGTATGGTTGTTAGGAGATGTTACTGATGATTTCTATGTTTGCTAGTTAGTCCTTACTGAATTTCGAGGACGAAATTCTTTAAGAAGTGGAGCTTTTGTAACACCTCTAATTCTAATAATGACATTATTCAAGAGATTTAATCAGAATAAATTAAATAGAATAATATAGATAAAGAGATTAAGTTGATTAATAAAATTTAATAGCCATGCTTATTTAACTAAATGGACTTATAAATGGTTAAATAATTAAAAATAAGGGCATTAGGGTAATTAGTCGCCCATATTTCTCCTTATACTATTCACCTTAGTCATACACGTTCGTTGTACCTTAAACAAAATTTATAACTGTAAGAAGCAAGCAAGGCCGGTCATTAGGAAGATAAGAGAAAATCAAAGAAAAGCTTAGCATCAAGCTAGAAGAAATCAATCCCATTCAAACTTCAATTTCCTTATCCATAATAAGGTGAATGTTAATTTCTACATCCCTATTTTTTTTTATAATCACATGGTTTCAAATTTAAGGGTAAATCTATTTTATGGTATATTGAATGATTATATGCTTGATTTATAAATTGTATGGTTTAAACAAGGTGGTTTAAAGGAGATATACACGGCTTTAGGGTAAAACCGAGGCTTAATAATTTGCAAATGCCATAGGAAAATTTTATGTTGTAGAAATCATAATTTTGGAGTTGGGTTCCATTTTTTATAATTTTCAAAGCCGTGGAGAATTAGTTATGAATTTTTAAAGGAAATATGGTTATTTGGGTTTATAAAATTTATTTTGGAAAAGATATTTAGAATTTGGGTCTGAAATTTTGATATGTTAGATAACTTGATTGAAGTGTATTTCTAGAGTTTTTGGGGATTTTTACTAAGTGATTTAGTATGGAAATTAAATTATTTCGAAGTGAGGTCCTGATCGATTTAATTGTTTTTATAAGAGGAAGGGCTTATTTGTCAAACATTAATTTGATTTTAGATCTAATAAAATGCAGCAAATATTATTTAAATTATTTAAAAGTTGTGGAAGCCAATCAAATGTTTACAAGTAAGTAAGCTTTTACAAAAAGTTTACATATTTTAACAAAATCAGCTTTTACCCAAAAAAGGTGGTTCCGCCTTCTTTGGAAAACCTTCCGACTTAGACCTTTCGACTTTATTGACTAACAAGGTCGAAAGCAATACACATGATATCATTCAGGTGGTATGCAGTGTATTGGACCAAGTCAAAAGGTAAGGTGCCGAAGGTTTGCTTTCGAAGGGTTTCTATCAAAGGAGATGGTCCCTTAGTTTACTTTGATTTGAAAAATGAAATCACCTGCCTGTTTTGAAAAGCATTCGACAAGGTCAAAATCTATTCTTGCTTGCTTTCGACAAGGTCGAAAGCTATAATTTCGAAAGGTTTTTCAAAGAGATTTTTGAAAGAGAGCTTCCATCTTTATTTTTTTTTAAACCTTCCGAAGGGGTCGAAAGCAGGAGTTTTCGACGTTGTCGAAAGTTTTAATGGTTTTTATAAAAACAAGCCGCTTACCAAACCTTTCGAATATGTCGAAAGCAGGAGCTTTCGATGTTGACGAAAGGTTCAATTGTTTCCTAGGTGTTTTAATGCTTTTGCAAGGATGTTTTCGACACCATCAAAATTCCCTAATATTTTATTAAATAAAGTGTGGTTTTGAAAGAAATACTTTTACCTATTTTCACTATGACCTAAAGTAATATTTTAATTATAAACCCAATTCTTTAGGAAGGTTTGATTTTCAATGGTTTTGAAAGGTTTGATCTTCATTGGTTTCGAAAGGTTCTACTCCTATTTAATGATACTTTAACAAGGTCAAAAGGTTTCGAAGGAAGTGTTTAAAGTATTAAAAGGGCTGGAGCCTATTGTTTTAAAAGGTATGATTTATGCTTTTGAAGGGGTCGAAAGCAAAGCTTTCGAAGGGGTTGAAAGTAGAAGCTTCCGATGTTGTCGAAAGGTTTTAAAAGACATGCTCAAATTTTTAAAGGAAAACTCACGACTTATATAAAGAAGTCTTGTAATGACCTTAAGTATGTAATTTTGAAGAAATATTGCACCGGAAAAAAAATATAAGTTAAAGGCATAACTATGTATTAAGGACAATTAGCAGGGGCTAATTGGTTTGTAGTGAACCTTTGAAAACTATTTCCGGATTAAGATAGACATCAGTCAATCAGTTCCTAGTAAACCCATAAAAACTAGGATAAGAAAGTGGCTAATGGAAGTATCAGTAGGTTCCTAGTCAACCCATGAAAACTAGGATGTAAACTGAATCACTGGATAAATCCATAGGTTCCTAGTAAACCCATGCAAACTTGGATAAGGTAATTAGTTATTGGAATGACTAACATGTTTAGGAGGACTCATGAATTAATTAACTGGCAGGTGCCAATAGGTTTTTAGTGATCCCATGAAAACTATGAATAGGACAGGGTGTCCATTAATTATAACAAGGTTATTAGTAAACCCATGAAAACTAATAAAGCTAATAGTGACCCTAGTAACTATAATTATGACAGAGTGTCACATTAAACTGGGGAAATCCTAATAGTTTTAAGTATGCATATCATCATAATATTTGAAAATGTATGTTTTAACCATTGTGGATGCAGGAGCACAAAATATGGTTTAAAAAAGGTTTGAGGATACTAATCAGGGAAAACCCGTTCTGCTAAGCTGTGTGGTCTCACTAGATATCTAAAAGGATTGAGATGTTAGATTATTATTCATACTAGGCTTTATGTCTGACTCAAAGTTTTTGTTTTCCTCTTAAACTCCCACGTACTCAATTGATTTTGAGTAGTTAGAGATTTAAGATTTTCAGGTTCTCTTCTTAGACGAATAAAGCTTCCAGAGGCATGCAAGAGGCAGTTAGTTATTTAGAGTTATCTTTTCCGCCGTGTATTTGGATATAAAGGCAACGTTATTAGCCTTATTATATATACTATGATCAACCAAGGGGGCATCTTCATATGTCGCTCTTGGCGTATGTGTAATAGTTATATTCTGTTGAACGTGGTTAACATTTTGGGATTATGTAACGAACATGAAATGTTTTGAATGGAATGTGGAAAAACATTTTTTTAAATTGCTAAATTTTTTCCATATTTCTATAATCTGTGTATCAATATATCTAGCGCCGTCGTATTTGGTTACTAAGAACTAATAACAATGATGACTGCAGTATCCATAGCCGCTATTTTTGGGCCTTCAAGTAGGGGATGTTACAAGGTAGCTGGTTCCAAAAATAGTTTTCCTTTTTCTACTTGGCCACTTACATACATTTGTTCTTGTAATGTCCTACTTGGTTGCTATTAAAACACTTAATGTTCTTCCTTCCAACGACTTCCTTTCCCTTGCTAGTTCAGCACTCGTGAGCATAATGTCCTCTCTTGTCACACTTGTAACATACAAACTTAGAAGATTCTTTCTTGGCAGCTCCCTTTCTAGCTCTGGTAAAACTTTCTTTTCTGATCCTGTCCACTCTGACTCACTACTGGCTTGTTATTACAAAATAAAGCAAGCATCTATTCATTTCTTATAGGAATCTCAACCACTACATCACATGGATCCTTGAGATGTGAAAAAGTTACCCGAGCAAGCTCGGGTCTTAATCCATGGATGAACTTCTTGTTTCTTTTAATTGCTGTGTCTATTGTAGCATGTCCATATCGGGACAGCTCCTTAAATCTGGCTATGTACTCAAGCACCGTCATATCACCTTGCGCCAACTCAGCAAACTTTCTAAGCAAAGTTGACTTGACAATCTCATATATAAACCTTTCCTTGAGCCTCCTTCTGACTTTGCCCTAGTTAAATTCTCCTCTAGCACTCCAACAATAGCACCGTTCCACCAGTACAATGCAGCTCCTTATAATTGCCTGGATGCTAATTTCCTCTTTTGATCATCATTTAAACCAAGATCATCGAAGACCTTTCACAATAAAGCAACCAATTCTCCACTTCAATCGCATCCTCCATTCCAATAAATGGTTTTCCTCCAAGTCTTGCACAGTCTCTACTCAAAACAGCATAGTTGTTGACAGCTGGAACTTTTTGATTAGGTCCTCCAGCATTTCCACCAACTAATCCAACAGCATCTCCCGCTTGCATCACATTGACAAAGAATTGACACATTGCTCCCATATCAATCGGCGATGTTCTAGCACCTACATTAGTAGATGTTTGTCAAATCGGATTCCTTCTAGTATTGGGCCTGACATTTTCATTAGTAGTGGAGCTTCCTCCATCAAGATTCACTCATCCATTGTCTATCCCCATATATTACTTCCTTAAATCTGCATTCGAAACTTAGTAAGGAATGGAAGAACAATCTAAGAGAGATGGAAAATAAAGATAAAGCTTAAACTTATATATAGCAAACACAAGCACATTACTATAGTGTTATCCCGTACCGCCATTTTATTCTTTAATTCATATGGATTATGTTTTTAAAAACTCTTTTTAAAGTTTAGAATTCTTTAGTTTTACATAAACCTATGTTTTAACACCAAGTTGTAACATCCCCCATTTTAAGGTTCGAAACTAAGCATTATAGGTGTTGCAGTCATCTATAGTATTAATTTCTGGTGATAAACTGCGGTCATGCTATTGTGTTATAACATCAAAATCATAAGAATATGAAATAATTTTAAACACAATTTCAAAATGAATATTCTAATTACATTTCAAAGATAATATTCCATATTTATTACATAATCCCAAACGTTGCCTAGGTTTAAATAAAATATAATTATTACAAAATACTCCAAGAACGACATATGAAGATGCACTCTTGGTTGATCAGAGTTGCTAAATAACAGATACATCTACTATCAATACATTCAAACAATTAATACAACACAGTGGGTAATAGTAATAAATAGAATCCTACATAGCTAGTTTTGCCTCTTACGCGTCTCTGGAAGCTTTATTCGTCAAAACCTACTTATCCTATAAAGCCCTTACTTTTGACCTACTCAAATCAAATTTTGATCACCCGAGAGTTTAAGGGGAAAACATAAACTTCAAATGAGACAAAAAGCTTGGTGTGAATAATAATACGCCATCCCAATTTATGGATATCTGGTGAGACCACGCCGTTGAACGGAATGGTTTTTCCCCTTACTAATATCCCTTTTAAAACGTATCTTTTGCAAATCAAATTCCTGCAACCAAAATGGTTAAAATTAACAATATAAACAATAACATGCATATTTGCTACATGGGCAATCATGACTATCCGTCAAATCGGTGGACCATCTATCCCAATGTTTAGTTTTCACGGGGTAACTACCAGTCTACATGGATGAGTCGGGCCTACCAGATAAACCAAATTTTCTAACTGACTATTAGAAGGAAACTGGACGTTCTGTCCAAATACACTTATCTAAGTATTTACCTGACTATTTTTCAATCTTATAGTTTTGCTAAGCTTACTATGAGTCTAAACGTTTTACAAGCCAATCTATAACCTATCTTATTTTTATGTATTCCAAACTATGCGTAAACCTACTTTTAGTTTTACCCATGACAATGCCCTACACATTGGAATTTTGGACTTATATCGGCTAGGAGTTAACATCTGGAGTACAAAGCACTATCCTACACTAGTCCTGTAAGGACCTGTAAATTCAGTCAAACCTTAAAAGGAATTTTATTTATATTTTGAATTTAATATCTTAAATATTGAATAAATTTAAATTTTAAAATAACAATTTTGGAATATATTAAGTAATATTTTTTTCAAATTCAATAAAATAGAAAATTTTCTGAAATTTTAAATTTTGGTCAAACTTAGTCAAAGTTTGACTTTTGGTTGAAAATTTTAAATTTGAATTTTAAAATTTTATTCTTTTTATATGATACTAGACCGAATTCTAATCTCCTCTTCATTTTTCGTTTCGTCAAAATCAAATTTCTATTGCTCTAAAAATATAAATTACAGAAAAAAATTAATATAAATTTGCAGGGTATATTTGTGTTTATTCTAAGTCTTATTGGATTTGTTTGGTCTAATGGGCTCCTGAGTAAACCAAAAGGCCCAAGGAACCCTAAGAGACTTTGGACTCTTCCTTTTCCCATGCATTGACCTTCTATTTCCTATCTGACCAAAACCAAGTACATATAGAAATTTCTCATTCGAGAAAATTTGTACGTACTCTTCTTCTTCCTCAAACTTACAGAAACTCAAAGCTCCAAAACTACAAAATCCCCAAATCAAATTCCATCATTCCTCCTTCAAAACCCTAGCCTACCTCTCTCCTCTTGCCGCCGCCCTCCACCACTAATTCCGACCATCTCCTCCCTTCCTCCTCTCGGCCACCATCCACCAACTCCAAGGTCGAAACCAAATATCCTTCCCTAGGCCATAGCCGAACACGAATCACCCTTCGCTCCATCAATTTGACCAACACCTTCCACATTAGCCTAGCCGAAACCAATCTCCTAACATTCCTTAATAGGCCGCACCCCTAGCCTCTCCTCTCCTCCTCTATTTTATGAAAAAACAAAAGATAAATATATATTTATATATATTTGGTGATCTATCAAATTCAAGTTCATGCTTTGCTTTGGAATTGTTGTTTGGAATTGTTAGCACTTGTGGAGTTTGTGATTCAAGTTTGTAGATTTTATGTCGTCAATTTCTCTAACCTCAAAAGGCGAGCAATCACTCACGATTAACATTTTTATTTTTAGGTAAATAAACATCGATTGAAATATTATGATAAATATTTTCTTTAGATAGGAATATTTGATTTATGTTGTTATCTTCCCTTGAATTTGTGTTATAATATGCACATGCACATGTTGTTTTATACGTCACAAATAGTATGTTATGTTGATTTGATTAATTGTCACATATGTATGTTAAATATGTCACATATGATATGTTAGTGTGTTATGTTAGAAATTTCTTTTTATACATGCTATGTTAATAATATGTCACATATGCTATGTTGAAAAAAAAAAGTGTTATGTTAATAAAATCAAATTTTGCACATGCTATGTTAAAAATATGTCACCTATGCTATGTGGAAATAATGTGTTATGTTTGAAAAAAAATGATATGCCATGTTATTTTATTGTATGTCAGCTTGCAAGTTCCATGTATATATGTCATGTTATATATTTATATGTTATGTTAGTATATGAAATGTAAGAATTTGAAATATTCATTTATGCCGTTTATGATATGTGACACATGTGAGATGTTTGTTATGCATGTGTATATATTAAATTGTTAATTATGCACGCATGTTGGTCATTGGCATGTTATGTTATGTATATTATTATAGTTCTCACACTCCTAGTTTCTCGATAGTTAGGAAAATCACTTAGGGTTGAAATATACCCGATATAAAACCACTTTGGGTTTAAATAAATTGCTTTAGAAACAAAATTGGAATATCGTAAGTTTAAATTTATGTTTGAACTTGAAATTATGAAATTGAAATTTAATTATTTAATGAAAGATTTAATTGGATTTTTAGATTTAAACTTGTTGTTTCATTTTAACTTAATAGACTTTAATGGAAAGGTTTAAGTTAATCCTAAATTTAATTTTATTTGATCCATTAATTAAAAATTTATGTAGGGACGGGATGAATTCAATTTAAAGATTTAATTAACATAATGATATAAAATTTCAAGTTAAACTTTAAAAGGTTTTGTCAGAAAAAAAAATTGACATATGAAAGATATGAATTTGGAATTTCTAAGTAATTGATTTTAAAAGTAATAATGAAATTTAAAGAATTTGGTTTGAATGATGAAACTAGATAATTTGGATTTAATTGAGGTAAATAGTTTAAATGAGAAATTTAAATAGTTAAACCTCAAGTTGAAAGTTAAAACCTAAATTTTGTTAAGTCGAAATTTGAAATATTGATATATGGTTCAGTTTGGATTATGGAATGTGAAATAGCTTTAAGTGAAAAACTGAAACCCAAAGATGAATTCATATAGTTTGGTTAAACTTATTTTAATTAAACTATTTATATTAAATTTAACTAATTATATCTTATAACTATTTTATTAAACTATTTATATTAAATTTAACTAATTATATCTTATAACTATTTTATTAATCTATTTTATGTTTAACCATTTATATTTTGTATAACTATTTCTAAATAAACTAGTTATATTAACTTTAATTATTTATATTTTATAACTAAACTATTTTGATATTAAACTTAACTGTTTATATTTTATCAAACTATTTTAGATTAAATTTAATTAATTGTATTCTATGACTATTTTGACTAATATTATATACTAAAATTTAACTTTTACGTTCGTATAATTATTTTGAATAAAAGTCCATTAGCAACCTTAATTTTTTAAGTTCAAATGACTTAATATAAAGATTTCACTAAGATAAATTTTGGACATGGAAATCTAGAATTGAATTTTGATGTTTTGACAGTGAACTATTTTGTGATATGGGAATTTGAATTTATTAATGAATCGATTGGAAACGAACATGCAAATCAGTATTTGAACCAATCCGATTTATAGTATGAAAGATGATGTTTATTTAAACCCAATCGTTTCACTTATTGAGTTATCTATACATTACACTTGAGTTGGCATACTTACATAAGAATGTTAGTCCTGACTCGAGTGTTTTGTTTTACTTTACACTCAGGTCAGACCGAGTATTTCAGTTTAGCAAAGACACTTATTTCTGCAGACGAAGACCATCAGATCCGAGGACCATATCTATTACTATTATAGCAATCGTCTATACTGCTTGAAAAAAGTGTAAATTCTGATTCTGATGAAAAAAAGCTTCATAAACTATTTATGTATTTATTTTTGTGTATTGTATTTTGTAACGACCCGGAAATTTCAATGATTCAAATTTGTAATTTGATTAAGTTTTGACCATGTAATAACCCGATTTTTCGATGCCCGAAAGTCGACATTAATACGTCCACTGTATCGAATGCCGTACAATCAATATGAATAATCTATTTAGCTTCATCAGAGACTGTTGAGTAAATGGTGCGCTTAGTAATTTATTTTTCATCCTGTACAATTTGAAGTTTTGAACCCGAACAACAATTTGTTCTGTTTGATATGAACGAATGATTGATTTGTGTTGATTTTAGGTGATGGTTGTATGCCTGGTTGCAAGTGATTGTTGTTGTGTTCATTGTTGCTTGTGGTTGAAACAACTTTAAACATTTCATTTTATATAATTGTTAACCTTTTTGGATTATATAAGTGAAATACAGGTTATGGAAGCAATTGCTACTGCTTTTGGTTTTATAATTAAGTGTTAAATGCCCAACAAGTAGATTAGTTTCGAATTACGATGTTATAGCGCTATTATATTATTTTTTCCGGGTTAGGATATATTATTTTGAGATATTGTGTTGTATATTGTTATATTTTATATTATATTTTCTCCCGAGCCTCTCCGTACAAAGGAGACTCTGAAGAATTTTTTCCGTAAATTTTGTACTTAGAAATTTTTTTGAAAAATGTTTTCTAAAATTTATTAATTTGAAGATAAAAAGATTTAATGTTTATAAATTGGTATATTTTATTGTAATTAATTAATTTTGTAAATTATTGTTATAGAGTTAGTATTATTGAATAAGATATATAGTTTACTTAATTCTTCCTTTTCCCTTCTTTTCCTTTTCGAGGACGAAAAGTTTTGAGTGGGGGAGAGTGTAACGACCCGGAAATTTCAATGATTCAAATTTGTTAATTTGATTAAGTTTTGATAATTTAATATTTAAGGAATGAAAAAAAATTAGCCAATTAATAGGATTTTGTAATTTATTTAGAAAGAAATAAAACCTTATAATTTCTAAATGGAATAATATTGAAACAAATAAAATTTGTAGATGAATAATGAATAATAACTAGGGTGAAGTACAACAAGGTTTATTAAAGCTAAAACTTTGATAGATCGAATGAAACTACAATAAATGAAATAGCGTAAACGTTATGACTTAGTTGTAATGGGAATATGAGAAAAACAAGTGTAATTATTGAATTAGTTTGTGAAATATAATTATAGATAGTAGTTGTTTGTGAAGAATAAATATACAAGTATTATAAAGGATATAATGGTTGTGTTACCAGTTAATTCACTAAGTACCAATAAAGATAATTAAATGTACTTTAATGATAATTAATAAAATAACAGAAAGGGTGAATGTAAATTTAAATTAGAAACGTAAACTTATTTTAAGGTAGTAATTGGTGTAATAGAAGCATGAGACCTAGTAAGTAAATTTATCAGGAATAATAAATGTAATTGGATGTAGATTTATGGAATAACGTTAATGCAAACTAATTTAGCGCAATCACTATTAATTGAAACCTATTGCAATAAATGGAATTAAATATTACGTTAGGGTGGATTTAAGTTAATATTTGGTAATAATGTATTGTTGTGATTTATGAATGAATTTATAATAAAAAATAAAGGTAGTGAGGTTAATATAAATTGACTATGAACAAGTTGAATGAAATCGAATAAAGGAGGAAATGAAAATGCTATATTCGGCAAAGATTTCAATACTAATTGAAATTATAGCAAATACACAATAAAGAAAGTAATTTGAGTATATTTATGTAATATAATGTAAAACCAACATTAACTTTATTATTTGAAATTGGTGGATGTGATATAAAGATTTAAATCAAATAAAAACAATTTGTTGGAATAAACATTCCATAATTGGATTAATTGCAAATGAATGAAATTAAAGATTTAATTATCCGTTAATTGAAAATTTAGTTGAAATTAGAGAATATTAATGTTGTAGATCTTAGGTCCAAAGTTAATTTCATCCATCTAGCCACAATGAATTGAATAATTGAATGAAAAGTAAATTAATTGGAATTATTGTAAATTAAATTATAGTTTCTGAATGTAAGGAAAATGAAGGTTAACGTTGAAATTGATGAATGAATCAACATTAAATTGACATTTAAATTTGTCAATTATACAATTGAAAGTTAAAAATTGGGTTTATTTATTTATTTATTTAATTAACTGGAAAAAAGCCATTTTGGCCACTAACTCGGATTTCGACGAAACTAGTTTCATCGGATCCGTAACAATGAATTATTGTAGGATTTCAAGTTTCGTATCGATCGGACTTGTCGTTTGATCGTACGGACTCGAAACGCCTTGAAATCATATCAATTGAAATCAATTTGAAAAATATTGATTTTAGCATAACTTCTTCATACGATGGAATTGGACTTGAAACCTTTTCCATTGCGTTTAAAATATTTTAAAACACCTATTTTGATATATGGGTTGACCAAATTTCATTCCAGAGTCGAAACGGTCTTTTCGGGCCATTCATCGTTCAGCGCGTTTAAATCGGGTCCATCTATTCTATTTCAACTTTCTTTATAAATACCCTGTTATAAACCCTAGCCTACCTCTATTTCCCATTTGTCTGTACATACAATTCAACTATTTGTCCTCCTCTATGGCAGACAAACAAATTCCCATTTCCAGATCCAATCCCAAATCAAATCCAAAGAAAAAATTCAAACTCCACAAACAATATCAAAATATGTATCGTCGGAAAGCTCTCGAAGAGCACAAGTCAAAAGTGGGATTCGTTTTCTGATCTGGGTTGCTGTGTGGTCAGAATTGGGTGAAGAAGTTTCAGCCGTTCATCATGCTCCGATGAACATCGATGGATAGTCAAATCACTAGTACCATCGCGTAGAGATTACCGAGCTCGGCTCATCGGAGCAGGTTGTGTGTTGAATCAACGGCAAGATTGTCAAAATTAATTTGATTAGGTCATATGGGTGGTGGCGGCTACTGGTTTTTCGACGACCGGAAGCCACGTGTGGGCTGTCGCGAGGCGTGGGAAAGGCTCATGGAGGGGCGTAGGCACTTCCGGGGTGGCGGCGTGGCATTCAGGTGATGGCGACGGCGTACGATTTGGTGGAGCAGGTCGCGTGTTTCTTACGTGTTCAAGTTTCCCTATAGCGTGCGTGCGATATTAGGCCGTTAGGGTTCTGTACGAGATGATTGATAGTAGCAGATGACGTGGCATAGAGAATAGGTGATTTTTTATTTTAATTTTATTTTGTTTTCAAATGTTCAAACACGTATGATTTTCTCTTACGATGCCCATTTTGCCTGCGATTTTTTTTGTTAGGATCGTATTTAAATTTCGAAGATTTTGGTGCTAGTTTGGAAAAATTCTAAGACGGTCCAATTTTTGGGTTTAAATTGGATTTCAATTTAAATTAAAAAGGTGAGTGTTTTAACCCACTCACAACTTCTAAAATTTCTTATGTCTGTTAAATTAAATTTTTGTTGTAAAGCCTTAATGCTATTTTGAGTGTCACCTACCCTATCGTGCCTTATACGAGTTTGGTTTTCTCCCGTAGCCCGTGTGGTATCCTCTGGTGGCTTCCCGATCAGGAGGGACCATGATATTGGATGGACTACTAGGACTATTATGTGTTAAGGTGGAAAATGTAAAGCCTTAATGCTATTTAAAAGTAAGTTTATTTATTAATAGACATTATTATAATAGCGAAATATTACTATATAGTAAATAGTTTAATGGATCCTTAGGAGATGTGAATCCCGAGCACCTCTTAAGTTACTGCTCTTATATTTATTTCTGTTGATTTAACTCACATAAGATATTTTAGTTCTGAGTCGAGTGTTTTGTTTTTTTTTCAATTCGCTCGGGTCAGCCTGAGCATTTCAGGATTTGCAGACTTTATTTCTGGAGGACGAAGACGAAGATTTTATTACTATTATTTATTATATTATTACCCTACATCACACTATTCCGCTGCATTAATTATTATTCTCTGGTATGTGTACTTTGATATGTATTGTATAAATATAATCAAATGTTTTGTTAAACAGCTTTATGAACTATTTATTTGATTATCATATTTTATCATTCCGCTGCAAGATTCTATTTTGTTTTTTTCCTTGATTTTTCTTATTTACCCCTTAACAATCTGCCCTTCTGTATGGTTTAAGTCTGACGTGTGTGGATTATCGTCGATTTAAAGCATACAAAAAGGTGGGATGTTACATCTGGTATCAAAGCTTTGGTTTAGCGATAAACCTTAGCTTTATGGGGTTTGACTCATTATGAATAGAGTAGTAATATCCTAAGATGAGTCACTGAGCGTATATATATGAGAGAGCGTATTTGTTAGTGTTATAAAAAGGTTTTATATTGTGTTTATTTGATCTGTTTTGTATTCATAAATTCTGGTTGATGCATGAGACGCTATGACATCAATAGGATTTCTAAACACTTAATAGGACACACCGACACAATATTTGTTTTGAATATAGGTGAATGAAATAATTTTGCCTATTATATTTTCTATATATATAAAATAAAATTTTATAAATGACATATATATTCGGTTGCAGTAGATTGGTTGTTATGTGATAAAATTTATAAATAATAGTTGAAATGAGATTGAAAATAAAATAAATGAAGAATTTGGGAATCTAGAACTTAAGTTCTGGGATTTTCGAAAATTTCTTTTGAATGATTTTGGAATATAGGAATAATATTTTAGAAGTATCTTCTGATATAAATATTTTAATATAATTTGAAAGAAATGTTTTAAAAGAAAATTTGGAAAAGAAATAAGTTTTGTACACCACTCTCTGTCGCTGAAAAATAATTTCGGTGATGAGTGCACACATCATCGACATTCATTTTCGAGTTTCGAAGTGGGAAGGCCACTGTAGTAGTTTTACTACAGATTTATTTTGATAAACAAATATACATTTTAAATTGCGTTAAATATAATTGGATATAAGTTTTAAGTATATACATATCTATCTATTATTTTAAAATGATTTGAAATTTAACCCGGTATTTAATTCTTAAGTTTCTGTTTAATTAGTAGTTTCTATTATTATAGAAAATGGAATGTAACTAATTAATAATTGAAACCTCTAAAGGAAACAAGAGATTTAATGCTAAGTTATAAATTAAATAAAAAGAAAATTTAAATTTGTAACATATAAAACAAATGATATGATTATTGAATAATAAATTAATTAAAGGAAATGAGAAAACTTGTATAACTTTCAAATACATTCTAATATATATATATATATATATATAACTTACCAAATATTAAAAGTTTAAATGTTTAATAAGAAATTGTAATGGAAATTGTACAAATAAAAGTATGTAATGAAAGTGTTCAATAAATTGCTTTTATTTATAAGAATTGATGTTATATAGTTATAAACTTAAGTATAATTGAAATACTACTAATTAAATATAATGGAAGGCAGGAATTGTAAGTAAGAAATTTTAAACTTAAGTAAACAAGTTAAAGTTATTTCTAAATAAAATTGTAAGAAATAAATGTAAATTTAAAAGATAAACCATTATATGAATGAAAAAGAGAAATCAAACAACCAATGTATGAATGGAAGTACTAAGGATAAACTGGATCTGTTGTTTGAAATTGTTGTTGTTTATGGTTGTTTGGGTAAGGATACTTTAAAAATTGTTAGGATGTATGAATAATCTATTTAGCTTCATCAGAGACTATTGAGTAAATGATGCGCTTAGTAGTTTATTTTTCATTATGTACAATTTGAAGTTTTGAACCCAAACAACTATTTGTTCTGTTTGATATGAATGAATGATTGATTTGCGTTGATTTTATGTGATGGTTGTATGCCTGGTTGCAAGTGATTGTTGTTGTATAGATTGTTGCTTGTGGTTGAAACAACTTTAAACATTTCGTTTTATATAATTGTTAACCTTTTTGGATTATATAAGTGAAATACAGGTTATGAAAGCAATTGCTACTGCTTTTGATTTCATAATTAAGTGTTTATTTCCTGACAAATAGGTATGTTTTCGGATTACGATTTTATAGCACTATTATATTATTTTTCCCGGGTTGGGATATATAATTTTGAGATATTGTGTTGTATATTGTTATATTTTATATTATATTTTCTCCCGAGCCTCTCCGTATAAAGGAAACTCTGTCGAATTTTTTCCGTAAATTTTGGACTTTGAAATGTTTTCCAAACTTTATTAATCTGAAGATAAAAAGATTTAATGTTTATAAATTGGTATATTTTATTGTATTAATTAATTTTGTAAATTATTGTTATAAAGTTAATATTATTTAATAAGATATATAGTTTACTTAATTCTTCCTTTTCCCTTCATTTCCTTTTCGTGGACGAAAAGTTTTGAGTGGGGGAGAGTGTAACGACCCGGAAATTTCAATGATTCAAATTTGTTAATTTGATTAAGTTTTGATAATTTAATATTTAATGAATGAAAAAAAATTAGCCAATTAATAGGATTTTGTAATGTATTTAGAAAGAAATAAAACCTTATAATTTCTAAATGGAATAATATTGTAACAAATAAAATTTGTAGATGAATAATGAATAATAACTAGGGTGAAGTACAACAAGGTTTATTAAAGCTAAAACTTTAATAGATTGAATGAAACTACAATAAATGAAATAGCGTAAACGTTATGACTTAGTTGTAATGGGAATATAAGAAAAACAAGTGTAATTATTGAATTAGTTTGTGAAATATAATTATAGATAGTAGTTGTTTGTGAAGAATAAATATACAAGTATTATAAAGGATATAATGGTTGTGTTACCAGTTAATTCACTAAGTACCAATAAAGATAATTAAATGTACTTTAATGATAATTAATAAAATAACAGAAAGGGTGAATGTAAATTTAAATTAGAAACGTAAACTTATTTTAAGGTAGTAATTGGTGTAATAGAAGCATGGGACCAGTAAGTAAATTTATCAGGAATACTAAATGTTGTTGGATGTAGATTTATGGAATAACGTTAATGCAAACTAATTTAGCGTAATCACTATTAATTGAAACCTATTGCAATAAATGGAATTAAATATTACGTTAGGGTGGATTTAAGTTAATATTTGGTAATAATGTATTGTTGTGGTTTATGAATGAATTGGTAATTAAAAATAAAGGTAGTGAGATTTATATAAATTGACTATGAACAAGTTGAATGAAATCCGAATAAAGGAGGAAATGCAAATGCTATATTCGGCAAAGATTTCAATACTAATGGAAATTATAGTTAATACACAAACAAAAAAGTAAGTTGAGTGTATTTATGTAACATAATGTAAAACTAGCATTAACTATATTATTTGAAATTGGTGGATGTGATATAAAGATTTAAATCAAATAAAAACAATTTGTTGGAATAAACATTCCATAATTGGACTAATTGCAAATGAATGAAATAAAGATTTAATTATCCGTTAATTGAAAATTTAGTTGAAATTAGAGAATATTAATGTTGTAGATCTTGAGTCCAAAGTTAATTTCATTCATCTAGCCTCAATGAATTGAATAATAGAATGGAAATTAAATTAATTGAAATTATTGTAAATTAAATTATAATTTCTGAATGTATGGAAAATGAAGGTTAACGCTGAAAGTGATGAATGAATCAACGTTAAATTGACATTAAAATTTTTTTAAATCATTGTAAATGATTGAGAAATATAAAAGTGATAAAATTTGTCAATTATATAATTGAATGTTAAAAATTAGGTTTAATTAATTAATTAATTAATTATTTAATTAATTGAAAAACAGCCATTTTGGCCACTGACTCGGATTTCGACGAAACCAGTTTCATCGGATTTGTAACGCTGAATTATTGTAGGATTTCAAGTTTCGCATCCATCAGACTTGTCGTTGATCGAACGGACTCGAAACGCCTTGAAATTAATGAAATTGAAATCAACTGAAATCAATTTGTAAAATATTGATTTTATCATAACTTCTTCATACAATGGAATTTGGACTTGAAACCTTTTCCATTGCGTTTAAAATATTTTAAAACACCTATTTTGATATATAGGTTGACCCAATTTCATTTCAGAGTCGAAACGGGCTTTTCGGGCCATTCATCATTCAGCGCGTTTAAATCGGGTCCATCTATTCTATTTCAACTTTCTCTATAAATACCCTGTTATAAACCCTAGCCTACCTATATTTCTCGTTTGAATGTATGTACAATTCAACTGTCTCTGCTCCTCAATGGCAGACAAACAAATTCCCATTTCCAGATCCAATTCCAAATCAAATCCAAAGCAAAAATTCAAACTCCATAAACAATATCAAATTATATATCGGCGGAAAGCTCTCGAAGAGCGCAAGTCAAAAGTGTGATTCGCTTTCTGATCTGGGTTGCTTTTTGGTCGGAATTGGGTGAAGAAGTTTCAGCCGTTCGTCACGTTCCGATGAACATCGATGGAGAGTCAAATCACTGGTACCATCGCGTAGAGATTACCGAGCTCGGCTCATCGGAGCAGGTTGTGTGTTGCATCGATGGCTAGATCGTCGAAATTAATTCGATTAGGTCATATGGGTGGCGGTGGCTACTGGTTTTTCGATGACCGGAAGCCACGTGTGGGCTGTCGCGAGGCGTGGGGAAGGCTTGCGGAGGGGCGCACGCACTTCTGGGGTGGCAGCGCGACATTCAGGTGAAGGCGGCGGCGTACGATTTGGTGGAGTAGGTCGCATGTTTCTTGCGTGTTCGAGTTTTCCTATAGCGTGCATGCGATATTGGGCCGTTAGGGTTCTGTACGCGATGATTGATAGTAGCAGATGACGTGGCATAGAGAATAGGTGAGTTTTTATTTTAATTTTATTTTATTTTCAATCGTTCAAACGCGCATAACTTTCTCTTACGATGCCCATTTTGCCTGTGATTTTTTTTGTTAAGATCGTATTTAAATTTCGAAGATTTTGGTGCTAGTTTGGACAAATTCTGAGACGGTGCAATTTTTGGGTTTAAATTGGATTTAAATTCAATTTAAGTTAAAAAGGTGAGTGTTTTAACCCACTCACAACTTCTAAAATTTCTTATGTCTGTTAAATTAATTTTTTGTTGTGATTATGCATTTATTTATGACTTTTTCATATATTTTTAATCATCATCTCAGTTATTGCATTTATTTAAATTAAATCGTTATTTAATTTATTATTGAATATAACTGCCTGTTAAATACCTGTTATATATATTATCAGTTATCTATTGGTATGGATTGATTGTTTTGGATGATGATTGTGATGGATGTGTGATCTGTTGATGGATGAATGGATGTTGTATTATATATTATTTTAAACTGCTAGTTGTTATGCATTTTATTTCATTTGGGATTGCGGTTTGAAATGATATGTAACCGTAATTTTATTTTAATTTACGGATTGAAATGATAAATATCCATATCACTTGACCATATGATAGAAAATTATATACAAACACCGCGGTCTATATATAAAACTATTTTAAAATGATTTTCTATGGTTTTTAAAGAAATATATGTTTTATGAGGTATGGATTTGGATATTGTATAAATGTATTTTATATATAGTTAAATTCTTGGGTTTAAGCTATGAATAAGATTTGTCTAAAGTATAAATAAGTTAAATAATAAAGTTGGATTTTATTAGACTATAATATGGTTAAGTATTTACTTAAAGTATATTTTGTATAGAGTTTATATTGATTTTTATAAATCAAGGTTGAGAAGATAGTTTTGAAATTGATTGGATTTATTTAGTTAAAGAATTATATTTAATAAGAATCCTTTAGGGACTTATTGAAATTGAGATTTTAAAAGAATATGGTTTTATACCTTAATTCAGGTTTAAGGTGATTTGAGCGAATAGATTGAAGAATATCCAATTATTGAAAATTTAAGTTTTATTTAAAGGATAATGGATTTAGCAAGCAAATATTTCAAAACTAAATAATAAGAAAAGTGAAATTGGTGTGTGTATATATATGTATATGAATTATAAAATTTAATTTTTAAATATCAAAATATAAGCTTTGAAATATATTGAATTTGAAATGGTTTATTTGGAAGTTCAAATCAGTATTTGGAATTTATTTGTGAAATTAAAGAGCTATTTTTAATATTTAAACCATTTAAGTGGTGTTGTTATATTTCAAAGTTATGAAATTCAAAGTTTAATGTTTTGGGAAGGCTATATTTCAAGCATTTGGTTTTGAAATATTATAACTTCGAAAATGTTATGGTTTTAGAAAAGGATATATTAGAAAATGATATCATATTGATTTGGTTTTAAAAGGGGAAATGATATCATAATTATATGGTTTGAAATAGATATTATATTCTGGTTTGAAGTATAAATTATTTCGAAATGACCACGGTGTTGTAATAACGTTTGGTTGTTGAAGAGAACGGGATAGGAAGTTGTCATACTCTCTGCCAACTCCGAAAACCACTTTTACAACCGTGTATGCGGTGGAAATTTCAGAATGAAGTAGGATGGTGGCGGCATTTCCTTTGAGATAAATACGTGGACCCGACTCTTGTGAGTTGACATAAGATGGCTAAAACATGAGCGATTCTCGGGCCAATGAGGTAGCACCTTTGATCGGACACATCCGTTCGATATTATACTTTGACTTTTGGATTGATTCGGTGGCCACTTTTGATATTTTTATTTGGGGATGTGGCTCGAGGTGGGCGGTAGCTGCGCGCTACGCGTTACCACCAGCCCGGATAGTAATTGGTATATCTACCCTGGCATTGCCTAGTTATGCCGTGTCACCTACCCTATCGCGCCTTGTACGAGTTTGGTTTTCTCCCGTAGCCCATGTGGTATCCTCTGGTGGCTTCCCGATCAGGAGGGACGATGATATTGGATGGACTATTAGGACTATTACGTGTTAAGGTGGAAAATTTAAAGCCTTAATGCTATTCAAAAGTAAGTTTATTTTATTAATAGACATTATTATAATAACGAAATATTACTACATAGTAAATACTTTAACGAATCCTTAGGAGATGTGAATCCGGAGCACCTCTTAAGTTACTGCTCTCATATTTATTTCTGTTGATTTAACTCACATAACATATTTTAGTTCTGACTCGGGTGTTTTGTTTTTTTCAATTCGCTCGGGTCAGCCTGAGCATTTCAAGATTTGAAGACTTTATTTCTGGAGGACGAAGGCGAGGATTTTATCACTGTTATCTATTATATTATTCCCATACATCAAACTGTTCCGCTGCATTAATTATTATTCTTTGGTATGTATACTCTGATATGTATTGTATAAATATAATCAAATATTTTGTAAAATAGCTTCATGAACTATTTGTTTGATTATTATATTTTATCGTTCCGCTGCAAGATTCTATTTTGTTTTTTTCCTTGATTTTTCTTATTTACCCTATAACAATCCTCCCTTCTGTATGGTTCAAGTCTAACGTGTGTGGTTTATCGTCGATTTAAAGCGTACAAAAAGGTAGGATGTTACATATTTTATCCTTCCATTGCGAGATTTTGTATTATGTTGTTTTGAATCTTATTTCATTTTAACAATTCCATTTATAATCCATCTTTCGAATAGTTTGAGTTAGATATGTGTGGTTTATTGTCGATTTAAACTGTCTAAAAAGTCAGGTCATTACAGTTGGCATCAGAACTTTGGTTTAGAGGCCTATTAGGGTTAACTCATTAGAGATAGAGTTAATAATACCCTAGAATAAGTTTGAGTGTGTGTGTATGTGTATATATATGTGTGTGTGTACGAGAGAACGTATTTGTTAGTGTTATAAAATGTTTTATATAGTTTTGAAATAAAATAATTTTTCCTAATATTATACATTATATCTATAAAGGAATAAAAATTTTTTATAACTAGGTTAGTTATTTGTAATGTGTTTGTTTTAGAAAATGATAATATTTAATTATTATCATTTATTGTTGATTAGTTGTGTTTAGTCAGTTTACAAGCGTCGGCCACAATTGTTGATTTAAATTCATGAAATAAACACTAGTTTAATAATGGTATATTAAATAAAATAAAGTAAATGATTGTATAAATATGATTTCTAAGTTTAGTCTTAATAAAGAGAATTTAAACTGAAAATTTGAGAACTAAACTCCGATGTTTTAGAAATTGGTTTCCTAATATTTTATAAATAATAGTAGTATCACTCAAAAGTGAATAATTAGGATATTTTTTATAAAATTGAAATGCTTCATTGTGATTTTGGTTATTTTGTTGATTGGTTGTTTCAACTATTGAAATAAAATGGGATGTTATGAAATTTTGAACAGTCCAAAATTTTGAAATTGATTTTAGTGTTATAACTTAGTAATTTTATAAAATTATAAAATTTGAATTTTATAACATTAATAGGTTGTAAACTTAAGGAAATTTATTATGAAATGATTCGCAAATAAATGTAGCATTAAATGAGAAATACTATATGTGAAAATGAATGTGATTTAAAATGAAGCAAGATGTAGTAATGTTATTTATTAATGATTTTGTCACTAAATGGAGAAAATTTATCTTAATTGATAAGAGATAAAATGTGTATAAATGAATGAGATTTAAAATGTGAATTGAAAATGTACTTGTGATGAAAAAAATTGGAAGAAAAATGTAAGTTATACGTATATTGTTTTATTCACATAATCAATTTGATCCGGATTTAAGTACACAAGTTCGAGGTGAATTACACCATTTCATACTAGGATTTTTCATTCGATTCTTGATGGCGTATATTTGATATGGATTTTGGTTTGATTCTAAAATTCTCTGTCATAGTATATGGCTCTGCAAGGGGAATGATAGTTTCTAGTCGAGAAACCTTATCAAAGTCCACACTAAGGAAGTTGAATGAACAATACTAGTTCGAAAGCGAAATTGTGTGATCGAGCGAGCGATCGAATGTGATATTGCGTGATGATGACATATGTATATCTTATGTTCTAATATAGTTGATGCGTTGACACTGAAAATAAAATTTGTTGGGTTGGATATCTTTTGTAATTTAAATTGGAATTTATTTTTTACAAACCTACTGTTAATTCAAAACCATTTTACAATACTATATTTTTTATTTTATATATAAAACTATTTTACAAACTATTTTACATACAAAACAATTTTAGATTCAAAACAATTCTAAATTCATAACCTTTTATAAAGCTAAGATGTTCAATCCCATATGGTTTTTTATGCAGCGTAATTGATTTTGAAAAAAAAGAAATTTGGTTCTTATATAAGATGGACTTTATATAAGTATAAGGTGATTGTGAAGACTATTTATTTTGGAAGGTATTTGATTTGAAGAGATAAATCTTATATATAATGGAATTTATATAACAACGATATGTTTGAAATTGTGATTTGGAAAATCTTACGTAATGAGATTTATATAAGTATGGTGTATGCGGCATATGAAATGAAAAAAATTCTATATATATAGTATCATATGTCTTCAAACCGAAGATATGGGAAGTACCTTCCATTGGAAATCACAATCCTACTCGATAGGGTTGCATTGGAACTCCACGTGGAGTGTCCATTGGAAATCGGAGTCCTACTCAGTTAGAACACGTACCGGAAGCCCACCTGGTGGGTCACTTATTATACTCATTTGATATTGATGCATAGCGTAAATCAAGGGGTAGTGATGCCTACAGTTACAAGTGATTTCGCTGGGATAGCGGCATAGCCATTGCGCAGCTGCGATCTATGAACCATGGCATAAGTCGAGGGGTCGGTGATGCCTACAGTTACAAGTGATTCCGCTAGGATAGCAGTGTAACCATTGTGTAACTGAAATCTATGGGGGAATGTGCTTTCCATATCTATTTTAAACGTTTTAAGTATTTTCACTGGGTTTTGAAACAGGTCTACTAAGTATTTGGAGAATTCAAGCCTCGTGCCTGATCAACGCATGGCCAGAGTATGTAAGAACGAGAATAAACTTGTTAAGACATCGAGTTATAAAAGTGTTTTAATAAAGTATTATATAAAGGATATTTTGGTCATTTTTTTTCTTTTCTAAATACTTTAAAAGGTTTAAAGGGTTCTTTATTTATATACAACTTGGTCTAATAGTTAATTACCAATGTTGTAAATATTGTGTGAAATTATTAATTCAAAAAAACATTTAAAGTTAATGATTATTGATTTATAAATAATGTTTGAAAAGTATATTTTGAGACTAAAACTAATAATTTTTTCATAAATAATGGATTTAAGATTTTCAATAACTCCTTTTTAAATATATGTAATGATGTAAATAATTATTTTCAAATAGTTCACATATATTTATAAATATGTTATTTAAAAAAAATTAAATGGTATTTATAAATGAAGCTAGAAATTTTACAGATGAGATTTTGTAATTAAAGTATTAAAAATGATTGATTTGCAAATGAAGTTTTCAAACGAATATTTCAAGTAAAAATTATATTAGTTTCTTTGAATGTATAACTTAAAGATATTCTATAACTGAACTATATATAATAAAAAATGTTTTACAATTTTATAAAAAAATAAATGATTTGGAAAATTTATTTATAGTAATATGCTTGACAAATAAAATGGAATCTAATGTTTGAAAGTATGGTTTGAAATATTTACTTGATTTTGAAGCACTAATATTATTATTTACCATTTGAAACTTGTATTAAACCAAAATATATGTTTTCCACAATTTGAATATTCGTTTTAAAACAAGTATGTAAATTAATTATGAAGGTACGAATTTCTATACTTGGATTTGGAAATTTAATGTAAGATTTGAATATATTATTAGTTTTAGTTAATAATCTTGAATTTATACTTATTTTAAAATAATGAGTCTAATAAATCATCAAATTTAAGGGACTTTATTTTTAAAGCTTATTATAATGTTTTGATATAAGTTTCTAACATTGTTTTAAACTTTTTGGAAAATCCTTGCATAATGCTGTGAGGATGTTTTAAATATATCTTATATTTTTAATAAGTGAATGAGGTTAAATGTTTTAATTTAATTTTTGACATATTTGAATATTTCTTTTCTCTTCAAATGGAGAATACCAAAAACTTAAATTTTTACTCTATAATCAAATTTAGTTATAAACTTAAGTAAGGTAGTAGAAGCGTAAGTAATATTTTATGAAATGATTCATTAGTGACTTAAATATTTAATAGAAAACAAATTATGTAAGTGATTGATCTTTATGTAAATAAATGAATGAAAAGTAAATGATGAAAAAACCAATCGAATAAACTTAAATAATATTTTAAAATCCTATATGTTTGGTTTATGGGATGTTTGGGGAATGATACGCTAAATTGTTTAAGGTTGTATGAATAATATATTAAGTAATTACCAAAGGCTCTTGAGTGTAAGATACACTTGTAGTTTATTTAGCACTCTTGGATGATGAGAAGTGTCTGAACCTAAAAAAATCATGAGTTTGGTTGCTATGGATGTTTGATAGTTTTCTTTGTTGCATATATAATAGTTATACTTCTTTTTGTAGTCTGCATGATTGTGAGATATTGTATGTTGCTTGTGCTATTGATTTGAAACAACTAGTATATTACTTTTTTACATAATTCTGACTGTTTTGGATTATATAAGTGAAATACAAGTTTATGGAAGCAATAGCTACTGCTTTTGGTTTCATAAATAAAATTGTTTGCCTGACAAATAGGTACATTTTCGGAATACGGTTTTGGAATGATATTTTATTGTTTTCTCGTGATTTGGGATTTTTTTTGAAATATGATATATATATATATATATATATATATATATATTGAAATTTATTAATATTGTTATTTTTCTGGATCTATCCTACAAAGGAGACTTTGCCAATATTTTTCGTGAATTTAAGACTTAGAAAAATTTGTGAAAGTGGAAATATTTTCAAACTTCTATTAAATTTGGATATGGAAGATTTAATTGCGTATAAATTGATATATTTTATTCAAAATACTTAATTATGTACGTTTAAAGTGTTTATAAATTGATTATTTTGAACAAAATCTTATCAAGTTCTTAACCCCTTCTTGTTCTTTTTCGAGGATGAAAAGTTTTGAGTGGGGGAGAGTGTAACGATCCGTTAATTAAATCAAAGTTTAAAAGGAATTTTATTTCAATTTTGTAATTAATATTTTAATCTTGAATAAATTTGAATTTTAAAATAATAAATTTGGAAAAGATTAAGTAATAATTTTTTTCCCAAATTCAATAAAATAGAAAAAATTTGAAATTTTTGTCAAACGTAGTCAAAGTTTGACTTTTGGTTGAAAAAAATTAAATTTGAATTTTAAAATTTTATTCTTTTTACATGATACTGGACTGAATTCTAATCTCCTCTCCACTTTTTGTTTCATCAAAATTAAATTCCTATCGCTCTAAAAATATAAATTACTGAAAAAAACTAACATAAATTTGCAGTGTATATTTATGTTTTGGCTAAGTCTTATTGGGTTTATTTGGTCTAATAGGCTTCTTAGTAAATTAAGAGACCCTAGGAACCCTAAGAGACTTTGAACCCTTTCTTTTCTCATCCATTTACCTTTTATTTCCTATCTGACTAAAATCAAGTACGTATAGAAAATTTTCATTTAAGAAACTTTCTACATACTCTTCTTCTTCTTCCTTAAACCTACAAAAACTAAAAGCTCCAAAATTCCATCCTTCCTCCTTCAAAACCCTAGCCTACCTCTCTCCTCTTATTGTCGCCCCCACCACCAATTCCGACCATCTTCCACCCTTCCTCCTCCCGGCCACCAATCACCAACTCCAAGGCCAAAACCCAAACTCCTCCTGTAGGCCATTAGTGAACCCAAATGTAATAACCTGCATATTTATCGATTGTATATTTAAATATTTTATTTAAATATTTCATCATTCGTCGGATTTTAGTCCGAAAATCTACTTTTAGCAAACAGTCGAATTGGGACTCGAGACCCCTTCCATTGAATTCAAAATGTCGTTTGCAACCTTTTTGAGTATAAGCTTCGATATGTTTGGAGTAAGTTGAATTTCGCTACCTTTTCACTTAGGGCTTTGGGTTGGGTTCAGCCCACTAGCCAACTTAATACCCCAAACTGAACCACTCCTCTTCATTCACTCCCTCTTCCTCTACTTTTCAATTCTAAAGAGATTAATGGTGAGTGGAATGAGAAATTAAAACTCCAAACCTTAGTTTCCATTTACAAATCAAGTTCTAGCTCCAAACTAATAGAAGAAACTTTGGTAAGCCTCCTCCTCTTCTTCTCCAACTCTATTTCCATTCAATTTCAAAAATTTCCTAAACCTAACTTAGAGAATGTTCTTCTTTTGAGCATAGATTCAAGCTTCTAGTGTTGAGATTGAAGTGTGGTTGATCTTTCCTTGCCTTCAAGCTTCTCATTCATTGTTTTTGGGTTCAAAGGTGAGATTTTTATCTCACATCTTAATCTATAACTATCTTCGATTGTTAAGTATGAATTCCTAACACTTATTCTTGTGCAATTGCTTTTGCTTTGGATTGATTTGGGAATATTCCAATTTTTAGTGTTTTGAGTTCAATTCTTTAAAAATCCTAACTTTGATGTTTTAATCATGTTTTTGGTGATGAACCGAAGAGCTTCTATGGTTGGGTAGTCGATGGCGTAAATCCTTAGCGCCGTTGCTCGACCGATTGCAAATCGAAAGGGATTGGCATTCATTAGATAGGCATAGGAGTGTTGGCAACAGGGTCCGGCCGACCGAGCTCTATAGCCGGCCGACCGACCTGCTACCCGAGCACAACCTGCCTCTGTTTTGATAGTGCAGGTTACAGGCTCCGGCCGACCGAGCTCAGGGTCCGGTCGACTGTCCTGCTACCCGAGCACTTCCATCTTTGGTTCGGTCAACCGACTCAGGGAGTCCGGTTGACCGACCTGCTCCTATTTGCCTATTATGCCTATATTGCCTATTCATTTGAATTTCCAACTTTAATCGATTTGTGTTGTTTTCCTTTTGTTGTTATCATTTATTATCGACTTTGATGACATTTTTTCGGGAATTTTCGGAAATATCCATTTTGATGGATTTGATATCGATTTCTATGGATTTTATTCACGTCTTCGTATGTGAATTTTTATGATTGATTGTTTCTGCAATCACTTCTATGATTTGTCACTTTAAAATATAAAGGTTTTCTATACTAATTGTAAATATCAAAACCCTTTCATTAAAACGATTTCAACACCATTTTATTACAAAGCCCCTTTCTTAAACCGTTTTCCAATCTATTAGTATATACAAACCTTTACCTCACTCATATGAGAAATCTAATTAAACGACTTAGTAAAACAAGTGGTATGAAACGCTTGCGTTTACTTCGTTGGTTAATTCTTGGACTTGTTCGATTGAACCTCTTGTGACATTTTCAAATGGAGATCTACAATTTGTTCGTAAATATTTAAGTTAGGCTAGTGGTTATGGGACATGAAGCTAAGCTCATATATTTACTAGCTTACTGTAATTGACACTTCTTGATGATCGATGATGATCATTTTATGGTTTAGACTAGCAATGTGCGATGTCTCTTTGTCTATGTGGAGGACTGTACTTCATTTTATTGAGCTTCGTCTCATTTCTCGCATGGGTCGTACCTATTTAGGTGCGTCGGTGTTTATTTACACATGGGTCATATCTATTTAGGTGCGTCAATGTTTGTTTACTTCGTGGAGCAATCGGCTCAATAAGTCGGGGCATGGAGCGTATCTTTCTAGGTGCGTCGATGTTCGTCTATGCATGAGACGTATCTATCTAGGTGCGTCGATGTTCGACTTTGCATGGGGTATATCTTTCTAGGTGCATCGATGTTAGACATTACATGGGGCGTATCTTTCTAGATACGTCGATGTTGAGTTATACATGGGGCGTATCTTTCTAGGTACGTCGATGCTTATTTATGCATGGGGTGTATCTTTCTAGGTGCAATGATGCTAGACATTACATGGGGCGTATCTATTTAGGTGCGTCGATGTTTGTCTTTGCATGGGTCGTACCTTTCTAGGTGCGTCAATGTTTGATTGTACATGGGGCGTCTCTATTTAGGTGCGTCGATGTCCGGTTTATGGAATAGCGTTCCGTTTGGGATTGGCCATCCTTTTCTTGTGATTTCTGGATTTCTAATTGATGATTTCTGGAATTTATGTTTCACCACCTTTTTCAGTTGGCATTGATATGTATGTCATTTATTGTGGCTTGGTGAATTAAATAAAGAATATGACATTCTTTTTATGCCATGAGATTCGTGAGATTTTTGTATGATTTTATTTTGTTGATTTTCTAATGTATACTTGTCGAGGTATGACATTTTTGGTTATCATATGTTTTAATTATATCTCTTTTTATATCTCATTTTATCTGATAATTATAGCTAGACTGATCCGTTTGTTATTTTCTTCTTCAATAATACTCGGGTCGGACTAGCTTGACTCCTTATCGGACCATCATCTGATCTTTTGGCTAACTACTCTAGTTTAGTAGTTTATGTTGTATACTATTGAGATATAGACTCCTTGATGTATACGTATTCTTTTGTCTAGCACTTGTATCTATTCCTTTTTGATATTGTGGATCTTGTTTGACCACTACTCTGATGTACACTTTCATGTGTTATACTCATATCTATTTCCGTCTTTGTGATATGAATTATCTGTGACTGATTTGTGTTATGTTTATTTCTATATTTGTTTCCGAAGATTACATATAGCCACTGTGTAGTAGCTTTGAGTTTGTGTCGGTATGTCGGATTTCTGAAAAGTTATATTTTTATCTCGCATATCGGTACTCGCACAAAGCAATTATACAGATGGTCGCTCCTCAACAGCCTTATTCTCCACGTTAGTTGACAGCATTATACCATAGTGTTCTTGGCTAGCGTGGGTATAGAGGTGGGGTGTCACAGCTTGGTACCAGAGCCAAACTTCGGAACTGTGTAGAATAATCTAACAAGGATCATCGTCCTAAGTCTTTCTTAGGAGTCGTGCTTTAGGATTTAATTCGAGTCTTCGTACCGATTCATCCTATTTCCTTTATGATTCCTTGTTTTATCTATCAAGATTGCTTGATATTTATTTTGAGAATAACTTTTCTCCTTCTTTCTTTCTTAAAGAAGAGAAATGGTTAGCTCAAACCGTCCCAGTGCCGGACGATGTAGTGCTACTCCCCAAGATGGAGTTTTTATGTCTGCCCAGCAGCTATTAGATCTCGTAAAGAATGCTCAAGCTGCCGGACCCAATCCAGAGCCTACTCATTCTAGATCCGGTTTTGCACGCTTGTGCAAAGACTATACCGATTTGGATGGAAGGCCATTCAAGGGATATGAGAGTGTTATAGAAATTCAAGCTTGGATCAAATCATGCGATTGTATCTTTTCTCGCATGAACCTTATTGATCTACATCGAGTCCAAGTGGCTTCTAGCATGCTCCAAGAAAGAGCGTTAGATTGGTATGAGCTCTTGACTTCGGAGATTATCGAAGCGGATCTTACTTGGGAGCAATTCCGGGAACGATTCGAATTAAAGTTTGTGCCGGAGGCTGAAAAAGTAACATTGGCCCGGCGTTTCATTGACCTTATTCAAGGTGAATCTTCTGTGACGGACTACGTCGCATCTTTCGAATCTCTTTCTAAATACGGGGTTGAGTACATTAATACCCCATTGAAGAAAAATCATAGATTTGTTTATGGCTTGAATAAGAATCTTAAGAAGCCATTACTCCTGAAACTAGAGGTTTCATTTGATCAGCTTATTGATATCGCTCTTCGTCTTGAAGAGGCCAATAGATAGAGTAATGTTGAAGTTGTGGTTGCCAAACAGAACTTCAACGACAACATGAAGAGGCCTATCAAATTCAAAGGCCCCACTCCCAACAAGAAAGGGAGTGTCTGAAACCCCTCTTTTGTCGCTATTGTAAAAATTCGGGTCACCATATTACTGCATGTCCCATACTTCAAAGTAAGAAGGAGGGAAAGCTCAATGCATTGCAAGCCCCTAGTGGCACTTCTATTGGTCAAGGTATTTCTTATTCAATCCTTGATGCTGTTGTTTTACTTCGTGATCTTCCTATTTGAGTTCTTTTTGATATGGGTTCATCTCATTATTTTTATATCAAAAGAACTTGTCGATTCTTTTTCTTTGAATATTTTTGGCTTGATGACTTCTTTGAGAATTGCGAATCCGGATGGTAGATCCGCAACACTCAATTTGCTTTTTATTGATGTTGAAATTATTTTATGTGATTTTTCTTTCCGTGTCGATTTCTACTTAGGCTTCGGAATTGATTTTTGGAAAGGATGGGCTAAATTATTGTGAAGCCATATCCTCTGTCCCGTGTGGACTATTCATCTTCGACGTCTCAATCTGTTAAGCAGATTTTTATTTTTCCTTTATGATTTCGATCCCAATTTGATGGCATCATTTTATTCCTTAAGCCCACTTATAAGGAAAGTGTTATTTCTCTCATTCATGTAGTTTGAGAAATTTTACGGTATTTTTGAATTTGTCTTAGGACTATCACCTAAGCAATCTTTTGTGTAGTGTTAAGGTCTTTTTAGTTCGACTTTACCGCCAGTTTTCATTAGGTACGAGCTGCGAAAGTTAGCATTCCACTTACCGCATTCCGCACTCGTTATTATTCTTATGAATGACTTATTATGCCATTCGGTTTGTCCAGCTAATTTCATCCATTTTATAAATCGAGTATTCTATGAATATTTCGATGAGACCATTCTTGTATTTATTGATTTTGGATGAAAATAGCAATTTAAAATTTTTACAAATCTTTTTCATAAAGATTTATTTATAAGTATAATTGGATTTTGTTCTAAAGACGAGCAAAGAATATTCTTAAAACCTTTTAAGTGACTTATTTATTCTATAAAAGATGATTTTTTGATTGTATTGCCCATTTAGTGTTTTAAGAGTTCTGGTCGATGCGCTTGATCAACGTTATCGATAGGAATTTCCTAAACGCTTTGATGAGACAATCAGACATAATACATTGACTTGTAAAATGTAAATTTTTCTGGAAAGATTTTTACATTGAGATAATTGTAATTTTGAAAATTAGCTTTTTGGGAAAGAAGATTATTTGACAGAATTCTTTTCCGATACTCTTATTCTTGTGTTTTCCGAAGGGAACCAAGACTTTATCTTTTATACCAATGCTAATCGTATTGGTTTGGATTCCATTCTCTTGCAAAAGAAAACGTTCTACCACTTGTGCTTCTACGTCATAAAAGCCTATCGAGACTAGGTATGCCACTCATGATTTGTGCTCGCGGCTATTGATTTCACTTTTAAAATTTGGCATCACCATTTTTGGATGAGAAATTTGTTCTCCACTTTGATCATAAATCTATGAAAAATTTATTTACCCATTGTCTCAAATTCCTTGTATCTTATGATCTTTTTACCAAGTTCATCGGACATTTCGATGCACTTTGTTTTGTTGAGCTTCGTCTCATTTCTTTTATGGACTAGCGTCCGATGTTCTTTTATGGTGTTCGGTTCATCGGATGTACTTTTATTATACTACATCGATGTTCCGTCTTATCTGGATCAATGGATGTACCATTATTATAATACATCGTTGTTTTGGTTTATCGGTTCATTGGACGTACCGTTTTTGTACTACGTCGTTGCACCGGCTCAACTTTCTGCTATTCTTGACGTTTTCCACGTCTTTTAACTATGGAAATGCTCTTATGTTTTCGATTTTTATTCTTGAGCCGGGTGCTATTGAGGAAATTGAAGTTTTACCAGATTTGACTTATGAGCAACATTCCATTCACATCATTGCTTCGGAGGTTGAGCGCCTTCGGAATAAAGATGTTATTCTTGTGAAAGTTCATTGGTTCTAAGATCCTAAGGATTTCTCTTGGGATTCCTGGGAATTCATCGAGCGATCCCGTTTAGGCTTACCCTTTCATGCTCTTTATGGTGAACTTCCTATTTCAAATTTCTTTTGTGTTAATATGCTTTTATGGTTGTTACTCTTTATTTTCTTCTTAAGTATTGCGAGGACGCAATTTCTTTAAGGAGGGGAGTCTGTAACAACCCGCATATTTATCGATTGTATATTTAAATATTTTATTTAAATATTTCATCGTTCGTCGGATTTTAGTTCGAAAACCTACTTTTAGCAAACAGTCGAATTGGGACTCGAGACCCCTTCCATTGAGTTCAAAATGCCGTTTGCAACCTTTTTTTAGTATAAGCTTCGATATGTTTGGAGTAAGTTGAATTTCGCTACCTTTTCACTTAGGACTTTGGGTTGGGTTCAACCCACTAACCAACTTTATACCCCAAACTGAACCACTCCTCTTCATTCACTCCCTCTTCCTCTACTTTTCAGTTCTAAAGAGATTAATGGTGAGTGGAATGGGAAATTAATACTCCAAACACTAGTTTCCATTTACAAATCAAGTTCTAGCTCCAAACTAATAGAAGAAACTTCGGTAAGCCTCCTCTTCTTCTTCTCCAACTCTATCTCCATTCAATTTCAGAAATTTCCTAAACCTAACTTAGGGAATGTTCTTCTTTTGAGCTTAGATTCAAGCTTCTAGCATTGAGATTGAAGTGTGGTTGATCTTCCCTTTCCTTCAAGCTTCTCATTCATTGTTTTTGGGTTCAAAGTTGAGATTTTTATCTCACATCTTAGTCTATAACTGTCTTCGATTGTTAGGTATGAATTCCTAACACTTAGTCTTGTGCAATTGCTTTTGGTTTGGATTGATTTGGTGAATATTCCAATTTTTAGTGCTTTGAGTTCAATTCTTTAAAAATACTAACTTTGATGTTTTGATCATGTTTTTGGTGATGAACCGAAAGCTTCTATGGCCGGGTAGTCGATGGCGTAAATCCTTAGCGTCGTTGCTCGACCGATTGCAAATCGGAAGGGATTGGCATTCATTAGATAGGCATGGGAGTGCTGGCAACAGGGTCCAGCCGACCGAGCTCTGTAGCCGGCCGACCGACCTGCTACCCGAGCACTTTCTGCCTCTGTTTTGGTAGTGCAGGTTACAGGCCCCGGCTGACCGAGCTCAGGGTCCGGTCGACCGACATGCCACCCGAGCACTTCCATCTTTGGTTCGGTCAACCGACTCAGGGAGTCCGGTTGACCGACCTGCTCCTATTTGCCTATTATGCCTATATTGCCTATTTGTTTGAATTTCGAACTTTAATCGATTCGTGTTGTTTTTCCTTTTGTTGTTATCATTTATTATCGACTTTGATGAAATTTTCTTCAGGAATTTTCGAAAATATCCATTTTGATGGATTTGATATCGATTTCTTTGGATTTTATTCACGTCTTCGTATGTGAATTTTTATGATTGATTGTTTCTATAATCACTTCTATGATTTATCACTTTAAAATATAAAGGTTTTCTATACTAGTAGTAAATATCAAAACCCTTTCATTAAAACGATTTCAACACCATTTAATCACAAACCTCCTTTCTTAAACCGTTTTCCAATCTATTAGTATATACAAACGTTTATCCCACTCGTATGAGAAATCTAATTAAATGACTTAGTAAAACAAGTGGTATGAAACGCTTGCCTTTGCTTCGTTGGTTAATTCTTGGACTTGTCCAATTGAACCTCTTGTGACAATTTTCAAGTGGAGATCTACAATTTGTTCGTAAATATTTAAGTTAAGCTAGTGGTTACGTGGCATGAAGCTAATCTCATATATTTACTAGCTTACTGTAATTGACACTTCTTGATGATCGATGATGATCATTTTATGGTTTAGACTAGCAATGTGCGATGTCTCTTTGTCTATGTGGAGGACTGTACTTCATTTTATTGAGCTTCGTCTCATTTCTCGCATGGGTCGTACCTATTTAGGTGCGTCGGTGTTTATTTACACATGGGTCGTATCTATTTAGGTGCGTCGATGTTTGTTTACTTCGTGGAGCAATCGGCTCAATAAGTCGGGGCATGGAGCGTGTCTTTCTAGGTGCGTCGATGTTCGTCTATGCATGAGACGTATCTATCTAGGTGCGTCGATGTTCGACTTTGCATGGGGTATATCTTTCTAGGTGCATCGATGTTAGACATTACATGGGGCGTATCTTTCCAGATACGTCGATGTTGAGTTATGCATGGGGCGTATCTTTCTAGGTACGTCGATGCTTATTTATGCATGGGGTGTATCTTTCTAGGTGCAACGATGCTAGACATTACACGGGGCGTATCTATTTAGGTGCGTCGATGTTTGTCTTTGCATGGGTCGTACCTTTCTAGGTGCATCGATGTTTGATTGTACATGAGGCTTCTCTATTTTGGTGCGTCGATGTCCGGTTTATGGAATAGCATTCCGTTTGGGATTGGCCATCCTTTTCTTATGATTTCTGGATTTCCAATTGATGATTTCTGGATATTTATGTTTCACCACCTTTTTCAGTTGGCATTGATATGTATGTCATTTATTGTGGCTTGGTGAATTAAATAAAGAATATGACATTCTTTTTATGCCATGAGATTTGTGAGATATTTGTATGATTTTCTTTTGTTGATTTTCTAATGTATACTTGTCGAGGTATGACATTTTTGGTTATCATACGTTTTAATTATATCTCTTCTTATATCTCATTTTATCTGATAATTATAGCTAGACTGATCCGTTTATTATTTTCTTCTTAAATAATACTCGGGTCAGACTGAGATTTTACAGGTGCTTCTGCTTGACTCCTTATCGGACCATCATCTGATCTTTTAGCTAACTACTCTAGTTTAGTAGTTTTTGTTGTATACTATTGAGATATAGACTCCTTGATGTATACGTATTCTTTTGTCTAGCACTTGTATCTATTCCTTTTTGATATCGTGGATCTTGTTTGACCACTACTCTGATGTACACTTTCATGTGTTATACTCATATCTATTTCCGCCTTTGTGATATGAATTATCTGTGACTGATTTGTGTTATGTTTATTTCTATATTTGTTTCCGAAGATTACATATAGCCACTGTGTAGTAGTTTTGAGTTTGTGTCGGTATGTCAGATTTCTGAAAAGTTATATTTTTATCTGGCATATCGGTACTCGCACAAAGCAATTATACAGATGGTCGCTCCTCAACAGCCTTATTCTCCGCGTTAGTTGACAACATTACACCATAGTGTTCTTGGCTAGCGTGGTTATAGAGGTGGGGCGTCACAACTTGTGACCATAGCTAAACTTCGGAACTGTGTAGAATAATCTAACAAGGATCATCGTCCTAAGTCTTTCTTAGGAGTTGTGCTTTAGGATTTAATTCGAGTCTTCGTACCGATTCATCCTATTTCCTTTATGATTCCTTATTTTATCTATCAAGATTGCTTGATATTTATTTTGAGAATAACTTTTCTCCTTCTTTCTTTCTTAAAGAAGAGAAATGGTTAGCTCAAACAGTCCCAGTGCCGGATAATCTAGTGCTACTCCCCAAGATGGAGTTTTTATGTCTGCCCAGCAGCTTTTAGATCTCGTGAAGAATGCTCAAGCTGCCGGACCCAATCCAGAGCCTACTCATTCTAGATCCGGTTTTGCACGCTTGTGAAGAGACTATACCGATTTGGATGGAAGGTCATTCAAGGGATCTGAGTGTGTTATAGAAATTCAAGCTTGGATCAAATCATGCGATTGTATCTTTTCTCGCATGAACCTTATTTGTCTACATCGAGTCCAAGTGGCTTCTAGCATGCTCCGAGAAAGAGCGTTAGATTGGTATGAGCTCTTAACTTTGGAGATTATCAAAGAGGATCTTACTTGGGAGCAATTCCGGGAACGATTCGAATTAAAGTTTGTGCCGGAGGCTGAAAAAGTAACTTTGGCCCGGCGTTTCATTGACCTTATTCAAGGTGAATCTTCTGTGACGGACTACGTCGCATCTTTCGAATCTCTTTCTAAATACGGGTTGAGTACATTAATACCCCATTGAAGAAAAATCATAGATTTGTTTATGGCTTGAATAAGAATCTTAAGAAGCCATTACTCCTGAAACTAGAGGTTTCATTTGATCAGCCTATTGATATCGCTCTTCGTCTTGAAGAGGCCGATAGAGAGAGTAATGTTGAAGTTGTGGTTGCCAAACAGAACTTCAACGACAACATGAAGAGGCCTATCAAATTCAAAGGCCCCACTCCCAACAAGAAAGGGAGTGTCTGAAACCCCTCTTTTGTCGCTATTGTAAAAATTCGGGTCACCATATTTATCGATTGTATATTTAAATATTTCATCATTCGTCGGATTTTAGTCCGAAAATCTACTTTTAGCAAACAGTCGAATTGGGACTCGAGACCCTTTCCATTGAGTTCAAAATGCCGTTTGCAACCTTTTTGAGTATAAGCTTCGATATGTTTGGAGTAAGTTGAATTTCGCTACCTTTTCACTTAGGGCTTTGGGTTGGGTTCAGCCCACTAGCCAACTTAATACCCCAAACTGAACCACTCCTCTTCATTCACTCCCTCTTCCTCTACTTTTCAATTCTAAAGAGATTAATGGTGAGTGGAATGAGAAATTAAAACTCCAAACCCTAGTTTCCATTTATAAATCAAGTTCTAGCTCCAAACTAATAGAAGAAACTTTGGTAAGCCTCCTCTTTTTCTTCTCCAACTCTATCTCCATTCAATTTCAAAAATTTCCTAAACCTAACTTAGCGAATGTTCTTCTTTTGAGCATAGATTCAAGCTTCTAGTGTTGAGATTGAAGTGTGGTTGATCTTCCCTTGCCTTTAAGCTTCTCATTCATTGTTTTTGGGTTCAAATTTGAGATTTTTATCTCACATCTTAGTCTATAACTGTCTTCGATTGTTAGGTATGAATTCCTAACACTTAGTCTTGTGCAATTGCTTTTGGTTTGGATTGATTTGGTGAATATTCCAATTTTTAGTGCTTTGAGTTCAATTCTTTAAAAATACTAACTTTGATGTTTTGATCATGTTTTTGGTGATGAACCGAAAGCTTCTATGGCCGGGTAGTCGATGGCGTAAATCCTTAGCGTCGTTGCTCGACCGATTGCAAATCGGAAGGGATTGGCATTCATTAGATAGGCATGGGAGTGCTGGCAACAGGGTCCGGCCGACCGAGCTCTGTAGCCGGCCGACCGACCTGCTACCCGAGCACTTTCTGCCTCTGTTTTGGTAGTGCAGGTTACAGGCCCCGGCTGACCGAGCTCAGGGTCCGGTCGACCGACATGCCACCCGAGCACTTCCATCTTTGGTTCGGTCAACCGACTCAGGGAGTCCGGTTGACCGACCTGCTCCTATTTGCCTATTATGCCTATATTGCCTATTCATTTGAATTTCCAACTTTAATCGATTTGTGTTGTTTTCCTTTTGTTGTTATCATTTATTATCGACTTTGATGACATTTTTTCGGGAATTTTCGGAAATATCCATTTTGATGGATTTGATATCGATTTCTATGGATTTTATTCACGTCTTCGTATGTAAATTTTTATGATTGATTGTTTCTGCAATCACTTCTATGATTTGTCACTTTAAAATATAAAGGTTTTCTATACTAGTAGTAAATATCAAAACTCTTTCATTAAAACGATTTCAACACCATTTTATTACAAAGCCCCTTTCTTAAACCGTTTTCCAATCTATTAGTATATACAAATCTTTACCTCACTCGTATGAGAAATCTAATTAAACGACTTAGTAAAACAAGTGGTATGAAACGCTTGCGTTTACTTCGTTGGTTAATTCTTGGACTTGTTCGATTGAACTACTTGTGACAATTTTCAAGTGGAGATCTACAATTTGTTCGTAAATATTTAAGTTAGGCTAGTGGTTATGGGACATGAAGCTAAGCTCATATATTTACTAGCTTACTGTAATTGACACTTCTTGATGATCGATGATGATCATTTTATGGTTTAGACTAGCAATGTGCGATGTCTCTTTGTCTATGTGGAGGACTGTACTTCATTTTATTGAGCTTCGTCTCATTCCTCGCATGGGTCGTACATATTTAGGTTCGTCAGTGTTTATTTACACATGGGTCGTATCTATTTAGGTGCGTCGATGTTTGTTTACTTCGTGGAGCAATCGGCTCAATAAGTCGGGGCATGGAGCGTGTCTTTCTAGGTGCGTCGATGTTCGTCTATGCATGAGGCGTATCTATCTAGGTGTGTCGTTGTTCGACTTTGCATGGGGTATATCTTTCTAGGTGCGTCGATGTTAGACATTACATGGGGCGTATCTTTCTAGATACGTCGATGTTGAGTTATGCATGGGGCGTACCTTTCTAGGTACGTCGATGCTTATTTATGTATGGGGTGTATCTTTCTAGGTGCAACGATGCTAGACATTACATGGGGCGTATCTATTTAGGTGCGTCGATGTTTGTCTTTGCATGGGTCGTACCTTTCTAGGTGCGTCGATGTTTGATTGTACATGGGGCGTCTCTATTTAGGTGCGTCGATGTCCGGTTTATGGAATAGCGTTCCGTTTGGGATTGGCCATCCTTTTCTTGAGATTTCTGGATTTCTAATTGATGATTTCTGGAATTTATGTTTCACCACCTTTTTCAGTTGGCATTTATATGTATGTCATTTATTGTGGCTTGGTGAATTAAATAAAGAATATGACATTCTTTTTATGCCATGAGATTCGTGAGATATTTGTATGATTTTATTTTGTTGATTTTCTAATGTATACTTGTCGAGGTATGAAATTTTTGGTTATCATACGTTTTAATTATATCTCTTCTTGTATCTCATTTTATCTGATAATTATAGCTAGACTGATCCGTTTATTTTTTTCTTCTTAAATAATACTCGGGTTAGACTGAGATTTTACAGGTGCTTCTGCTTGACTCCTTATCGGACCATCATCTGATCTTTTGGCTAACTACTCTAGTTTAGTAGTTTTTGTTGTATACTATTGAGATATAGACTCCTTGATGTATACGTATTCTTTTGTCTAGCACTTGTATCAATTCCTTTTTGATATTGTGGATCTTGTTTGACCACTACTCTGATGTACACTTTCATGTGTTACATTCATATCTATTTCCGCCTTTGTGATACGAATTATCTGTGACTGATTTGTGTTATGTTTATTTCTATATTTGTTTCTGAAGATTACATATAGCCACTGTGTAGTAGCTTTGAGTTTGTGTCGGTATGTTGGATTTCTGAAAGTTATATTTTTATCTGGCGTATCGGTACTCGCACAAAGCAATTATACAGATGGTCGCTCCTCAACAGCCTTATTCTCCATGCTAGCTGACGGCATTACACCATAGTGTTTTTGGCTAGCGTGGGTATAGAGGTGGGGCGTCACAAATCACCCTCCTCTCCATCAATTTGACCAACACATTCCACCTTAGCCTAGCCGTACCCAATCCCCTAACCTTCCTCCCTAGGCCGCACCCCTAGCCTCTCCTCTCCTCTCCTCTACTATTTTATAAAAACAAAAATGAAAATAAATAAACAAAAGAGAAATGTATATTTATATATATTTGGTGATCTATCGAATTCAAGTTCTTGCTTTGCTTTGCAGTTGATGTTTGGAATTATTGGCACCTGTTGAGTTTGTGATTCAAGTTCGTAGCTTTTGTGTTGTCAATTTCTCTAACCTCGAAAGGTGTTCAATCACTTACGATTAACATTTTTATTATTAGGTAAATAAACATCGATTGAAATGTTATGAGAAATGTTTTCTTTAGATATATGTGATATATTTTGTTATGTTCCCTTGAATTTATGTTATAATATTCACATGCTCATGTTTTTTTATATGTCATAAATACTATGTTATGTTGATTTGATTAATTGTCACACACACACACAGATATATATATATGTGTGTGTGTGTGTGTGTGTGTGTGTGTGTGTGTGTTAACTATGTCACATAAGATATGTTAGAAAACGTTATGTTAGAAAAAAATTATACATGCTATGTTAATAATATGTCATATATGATATGTTGAAAAAAAAGTGTTACATTAATAAAATCATTTGCTGCACATGCTGTGTTAATAATATGTCACCTATGCTATGTGGAAATATTGTGTTATGTTTGGAAAAAGATGATATGTCATGTTATTTTGTTGTAATTCACCTTGCACGTTCCTTTGTATATATGTCATGTTGTATATTATATGTTATGTTAGTGAATGACACGTTAGAATTTGAAATATTCACTTATGTCGTTTATGATATGTGACACATGTGAGATTTTAGTTATGCATGTGTATGTATTAAATTTTTAGTTATACATGCATGTTGGTCATTGACATGTTATGATATTTATGTTATTGTTCTCACACTCCTAGTTCATTGATAGTTAGGAAAATCACTTTGGGTTGAAATGATATATACTAGATATAAAACCATTTTGGGTTCAAATAAACTGCTTTAGAAATAAAATTGGAATATTGTAAGTTTAAATTTATGTTTGAACTCGAAATTATGAAATGGAAATTTAATTGATTTAATGAACTTTTTAATTAGATTTTTAGATTTAAACTTGTTGTTTGATTTTAACTGAATAGACTTTAATGGAAAGGTTTAAGTTAATACAAAATTGGATTTGATTTGATCAATTAATTTAAAATTTATGTAGAGATAGGATAGACTCAATTTAAAGATTTAATTAACATAATGGTTTAAATTTCAAGTTAAACTTTAAAAGGTTTAATTGATTTGTCAGGAAAAAAATTGACATATGGAGGATATGAATTTGGAATTTCCAAGTAGTTGATTTTAAAAGTAAATGTTGAAATTTAAATAATTTGATTTAAATAATGAAACTATATAATTTGGATTTACTTAAGGTAAATAGTTTAAATGAGAAATTTAAACCATTAAACCTTAAGTTGATGTGAAAGTTGAAACCTAAATTTATTTAAATCGGGATTGGAAATGTTGATATATGGTTCGGTTTGGATTATGGAATGTGAAATAGCTTTAAGTGAAAATTTGAAACCCGAAGTTGAAATCATGTAGTTTGGTTAAACTTATTTTAATTAAACTACTTATATTAAATTTAACTAATTATATATATAACTATTTTATTAAACTATTTTTGTTTAACTATTTATATTTTGTATAACTATTTCTAAATAAACTACTTATATTAACTTTTATTACTTATATTTTATAACTATTTTCACTAAACTATTTTGATATTAAACTTAGTAATTTATATCTTATCAAATTATTTTAGATTAAATTTAGTTAATTATACTCTACGACATTTTTACTAATATTATATATTAAAATTTAACTTTTACATTCATATAATTATTTTGAATAAAAGTCCATTGCCAACCCGAATTATTTATGTTTAAATGATTTGAATATAATGATTTCACTGAGATAAATTTTGGACATGGAAATTTAGAATTGAATTTCGATGTTTTCACAGTAAACTATCTTGTGATATGGAAATTTAAATCTGAAGTTGAATTTAATAATGAATCGATTTGAAACGAACATGAAAATCAATATTTGAACCGAACTGATTTATAGTGTGAAAGATGATGTTTATTTAGACGCTAATTTTTGAAGATTAAGACGATCGAAGTCGAGGACCGTATCTACTATTATTATTAGCAATTGTCTGTTCTGCTTGAAAAAAGTGTAAATTCTGATTTTTTTTGAAAAACAGCTTCATGAACTTTTTATGTATTTATTTTTATGTATTATATTTTATCCTTCCACTGCAAGATTCTATACTTTGTTCTTTTAAATCTTACTTCATTTGAACAATCTCATTAATAATTTGTCCTTTGAATAGTTTGAGTTATACATGTATGGTTTATTGTCAACTTAAACTATCCAAAAAGGTAGGTCGTAACAAGTCCCACCAATTTTCTAATCTCTGAGTCAATTCATCCCATCACAATCTATCCTAAAGCGATAGGAACAATACTTTCTTTAGTAAAATCCTGGGTTAAATACACTTTTCTATTTCCCTGAAAACACTTTATTTACAAAAGATTTTACCCTTGAAATCATATTTTCAAAGCAAAGAAAACATAGACCTTTATTTTATCCAAAATAATTTTTCCATGATATGTGCTTTTATAAAATAGTATTGACGAATCTTGAAATCACTTGGAAGTTATCCCACTTTGAAACCATAGTCCATAGAGCCAAAACAATATACAATCTTTATGTTGGTCAAATGCGATAAGGATATATAGTCGATGAGGGTCTTTGCCACTCAAAATGAGTTAAAAAATTTTGTTTATAAAACTTAAAGCCGCAAGGATGATAACATGAACTTCACACCACATAGTTTGCCAACTTCTTTAGATATAAAACCTGGTTTGCGTAGTAAATAACCTTAAAGGAATAGGGTCGACATAGCTAAATCTCGACGTCGTTGACTTAAGGAAAATAAGCAGCTACAATAGAGCCAAAGTCATTAGGAGGGGCATTATAGCCCTATTTGAAAACATAGGATGGTGAATAAAGGTGGTATCATTATCATCGACGTCGATATAAATAAAAGCAGCATAGTTACCTATATTCTCGAAGACATTTTGTATAAAACATGTGGCATCATTATTGCCGCTAAAAGTCACTTTGAAACCAATGGGTTCGCCGACATCATAGAAAACATGTGGCATAATACAAAACGCGGCATCAAAAAGTTAAAGAAAGAAGCCTCATCCACTTTGAAGTTCACAATGTCGACCCTGATGCTTGGCTTTCCACTTCGACTAAGCCAATGCATTCCATATCAATTAAAGTTGATACCTTATGCACTACCTCTGATCAACATTGAATATCACAAAGGCAGGGTGATGAAGTGTGGCATCATGATTTTTGGAGTGGCACAACCGTCAATTTATAATAAAACTGCTTTCATACCATTAAAAGTAATTTCTTTTCACCAATCCCTATTGTTTGTCAAAATCTTATTGGTTGACAATTATTGTATATAAATCCTTTTCCAAAAAAACCCATAGGGAAGATTTTTCATTCCCAAAATAATTTGAAAACCATGCATTTATATTAGGGGAAATTAATTTGAAGGACAAAAATTTCTATATTTTTTCCCTCAAGGACACGACCTCAATATTTTTGCCACAACGACAAACATTCTTCTAAAAATTATTCACAAGGACAAATATTTTCCAAAATTATTCATAAGGACAACAAAACGGATACCGAGCTAAAAACTGATACCTAAAAACTGCTACCGATAACTACAAACTGATACCTAAAAACTGCTATCAATAACTAAAACTGATACCTACAGAAAGTTGTCCTTCAGGATAAAATATTGAAGGTCTGTACTTGAGGCTAAAAAGCTATGAAATTTTGTCATTGACAATAATTTCCTGTTTATATTAATATTTAATTATAATAATCAAGCTTTTCTAGCTCAAATAATTCATAATAAATCACAAATACTTAGGAAAGATCCTTAAAAATCATAATAAGTCCAGTTTATTGTATCCTTTAACATGTAAAAATTCTAGTGCCAAAAACTTTATTTAATTATTTTTAATAACTAAAACCCAAATAATTCATTTTCTACACTTAGAAAATTCATAATAAATTCATACTTTATTAGAGAATTATGAAATTTAAAACATATATCTAAAACAATGTTTCTAAGACCATATCAAAATTTCAAGACCTTTGAGTATTATATGATAAGATTTCCAACTTAAATGTATCAATGAATTCCATAATAAATCATATTTATTCAAACCATCATAGGATGACATAATATAAGCCAAAGTGTCGGATTTATACTTAAAACGGAAAATAATTCTTGAAATATGAGATGCATAACTATTATTCACCTTGAATGGTTTAAGAAGATTGAAATTTGAATTTGATTTGATTCCTCTAAGCTTTCTGCTTATTTTCCTAGCTTTTCTTCATCTTGAACCCTCTAGAAATAGCCGGCCTAAGCTTTAATTTCGTTTGTGTAAGTGTAAAATGAATGAATGAGGAAGGAGTTGGGGATTTCTATTAGGAAATGTAACCCTTTTCTTATTTTACCCTTCTCATGATTCCTCCTTCCTATTAATGTTCTAATTAATTCCACTAGTTTATTAATTAAGGCTCGACCCATACTAATTATCAAATCTCACTCTGCTTTACCTTGGACTTTACTTTATTTAATTTATCCAATCAAATATCCTAAATAATGGTAATTAGAACTAGGGTTTTTACAAGAATAAATGTAGTTGGAGGAATAATGGGCAAGCTGAATTAGAGCAATTCTTAGAAAAGATAAAATCCCTGTAACGATATCATTAAAGGGAAGATAGAACGGGTACCAAATATGGATAAGAGTGAAAGTAAAAAATCCCTCAAAAGTTATGTCAATCCTATTAGAGGGACTAGAAACTCTAATTTGGATTTCGATTTATACTAGGGAATACCAAAAATTTAATTCAAAAAAAAGAAAAAAAGTATTTCATGTTTATACTAAAATATAAAAATATTTTTTGTTAGGAAGACATAGGGACAAATGTTACACCCAAATTCTAAAGTGTGAATATGTATATAGCTATCGAAGGTTGAGATGAACCAAAGTTACTGAAAGCTGAGATGAACCAGGGCTATCGAACGTTGAGATATATAAAATCTATCAACCAAAGTTATTGCATGTTGGAAATGTAGAATCTATCGTATGATGAAGAAATGGGTGTTATCACAAGTTGAGAATGCTTAAGTTATTGTACACAAGGACTAGTACCATTAAATGTTGAGAAATGCTATCGGGCATATAAAGTAAGCACATAAAGCATTCCAACAGCCATATGAAACTCCTTATTGGTCCAGTTATGCCTTGTAATCATAGGGAGATTAAAAGTAAGCTGTGACATATGTCCAATCGATAATTTTCCATATCAGCAAAATCTCAATTTTCCATTTTCTATGGATGCCACATGTCAAAGGTTGAAGGATGAAATTACCCAATAAATAGACATGTACCCCTCTTCTAGTGAGATAGATTCCGAATTCCTCTTCTTCCTCATTTTCATTTTGTAAATCAACAAATCAATAAAGCTTAATTTGAGACACTAATGGCCATTTAGGTCATATACGACTTCTTGATTTAGTGCTTGAACATTTAACTAACTACATAATGCTTTCATGAAAATTTGAACATGGACATGCTTGCCAAAGAATTGACTCTCTTTCCCAAGCATCTCTAATATTCTTTGATTACTTGAACCTGAATATAAGTCAGGCATAATTTTAGGTCCAACGGAAACAAATCTTGAAATATATGCATAGTTGAGCTTAGGAGTGAATACTGCCTGCTTGGAGATGTAGAAACCAGTGGGAGGCCAGTATAATCAAGGTAGAGGGTAACAGAAGGCACTTTACATTGCTGGAAAGCTAGCCAGCTCAGGTAATGGATATAAACGTTGTGAAGTGGTCAGAGGATTCACAACGCTATCGTATTTTTCATTGGAAGGCAAGGCATATGTCCGGTGAATGTATGTTCTCAAAACCTTATTAGAAGAGCGTTTCCCGTTCTCAAAATTGGGCAAAACATTGCCATAGTTTTTTTTGGTTTGGATTCTCAACATTTATTATTGGGGTGATGCCAATTCCTTCCATAGGCCATCTTTGCTTGCTGCAGCTGGTGCCGACCCTTAGATGGGGAGGGACTTCTCTGACGCGTTGTTGGAAGGGAGAATGATGGCACGGTATAACGTGAATAAATTGGACCAGGATGTAGTGGGATAAATGAGTGTATTTCATTTCTTTCCATATCTAGATCTAATTGGGCCATTGGAGTCTAAATTATTTTAGATCGAATCTAGGTAATATTAACTAAATTTCTTATTTTATTTAATTTGTTTATATAAAAAGTTAGATTTTATTTATATAATATATAATGTATATGTGCATCAAATACACATATACATGTATTGTGCACATGCAACATATAAAAGTATACATGGTTTAATGTGTCCATATATAAGTGCTAGGATTTACACCACAACAAACACATTTGTCCTTGTTTATGCATATTTACTATCCATAATTAATTTAGTATTTATATACATTTATACATACATACATACATATATATACATATGTATGTATGTATATAAAACATTTATATATATTAAGTTTGTTTTTTTGTAAATGTTGATTAATTCAAAAGATTTAAATTAATACCTAAAATATCTTAAGATAATTTTAAATTTAAAATCCAGAACTAAATATAGGGGGAAAAATCTATTTCATATTCGTATTTCAAATGTTGTCATGTTTATATATACATATATATTAAACATTTAAAATATTTAATATTTAATTACAAAATATTTACTTCTAGAATAATAGTTAGTAAATATAAATTACATTGTTATTTTTTTATTTTGGACAAAACATTTTGTTGAAAAATGATTTTTTAAATATTATTCAAATCCATATAGATTTCTATGTGTGTGTATATATGTATGTATGTATTAATTATACAAATTAATAGATTTGTGTAATAATTCTTTTAAAATAATAAAAAAATATACGATTTATATTCAATTTATTTTTCAAAACATACATAATAATTTAAAAGGTTTTAAAATATATTTAAAAATTATTATTTATATTTTAGAATTATATATATAGACACACACACGAAAAAATATGTACATGTATGAATATAAACTAATAGATTAATTTATACATTTTATATATTTGCAAGCTAATTAACAAATTGGAAATTTAATTTTAAAATTGTTTAAAATCATTTAAATTTTCGAATGATTTTTTTAATTTTATAAAATGGCCGAAAAGAATACATGTATATTTTATATGTATATAATTTTGTAAAACTATTTAAACGTGTGTATATATGTATAAAATCAAACAGAAAATATGCTAATATATACATATATAAGTCGTAATAACAGAGATCTAATTTACGTGCATATCGATATAGATGAATGTGTGTGTGTGTGTATGTGTGTGTGTGTATAGTTGAATATAGTATTGAATTTACTAGTAGATGAAGCCTAGGATTAACACTTTGAATACTAAATCAAACTCCTTTTAAATCTAATATATATTCCTTCTATAAATGCAGTTGAAAGAAGAGAATACCACCAACTAAAGTTAAATTTATTTGATTTGATTTTGAGTTAGAGATTGAAGGGGAAGAACCCTTAAACTTCAGCCACAGATGAGGTAGATGGGGGTTCAATGTCAAGATTGCGTGGTTTACATAGGCAGCAAAAAAGATTAAAGATTGTGTGGTTTATATAGGCAACATAAAAGATTAAAGTGGAGATCCAAATCTCCTTTTTTACCTCTTCTCTTTCCCAATTTAAAACCTGATATTTCAATCGAAAATCATTTCTTCCCCATTTTAGTATCGTCGGCCAAATATGGGATTATTGGACCCATAAATGTTTCCAAATCCAGTCAGTATTTATTCATTTTACATTTAGTTTATTTATCGATATAATGCAACTTTTATACATGTAATTTATTAAATACTTATTCTTAATAATTAATATTCCACAAATATTAATTAAGGGGTATTTCACAATAAGGACAAACTTTGCAGTCTAATTAGTTTCTAGGACACACATTCAAAGAAATTACTTTCAAGGCCAAAGTCAACAGAATAACTACTTTTAAGGACAAAGTCTGCAGTCCAATTAATTTCAAAGACATAATTTCATAGGTTTATAGGCCCTAGAAACTAATTATTTTGTGTTTTGTCCTTGAAAGTAATTATTTCAGTTGTGTGTCCAAGAAACTAATTCCACTCACTAAAGAGGACCTTGTGGCTAATTTCCACATTAATTAATTTATAGAAATTATAATTTAATTAAATCACGTGGTATTTCGGAGTATTCAACATTGCGGTTGTGTGAATCAAAGATATAAATTTAGTTAGCGATTATTATTCAACAATTTGAATATCAATGTTCACACGTCACCTTAACTAGTGATGTGACAGTTTGGCCGAATTTATCACTTTTGAATTTTTCAAAAAGCCAAAGTTCAATATTTTAAGTGGTACCTAATAGTAAGATTATTTACACTAATTCTCTTCATCAAAACTATATCATAGTAGGACGTACGGAATTTGGTTTTGTTCAAAATTTCAATGTCATCGTCATTTAATTTTTTAATCCAAACACAAAGTCTTTGGTTCAATGATAACAACTATTATTAAATGAACTGGTCTGGCTAGAGATATTGACCTCGAATTGAATATATTTAACTGTGATACTAAACTCATATAACAAAGGAGACAAATTCTCTACTTAATACTATTTCACTTCCAATGCTTCAGCTTAAATCCAACTATAGTTATTCAATGGATAGTATGTCATGATGTAACTATAATTAAAGTGGAGCATACCTATTAAAGTTTAATGGCATTCTCAAGTCGAGTGAACTGCATAATATCATCACTTCAAGATTCTCTATTTGACCTTAGTTATATTAACAAATAGAAAAATCATGAGTGGTTCATTCCATATTTTTCCATTAACTATAAGTATGTAACCCTTGGCGCCTCAAGCAGCCATGAGTAATACACTTCTCAACATTTGAAGAGCATTACATACTCTAGTTTCAATGGATGTATTGATATCATATCTCAAAACATCTTGACTAGAAATATTTAAAACAATGCGTTATTTCTAATGTGATTTATTTCTCATGATTACAACATATTGGAACTATTATCACATAACATATTTTAGGAATTTCTGTTAAATATACTTAAATTTAATAATTAGTTCACATAACATAGTTTGATAAGTATATTCAAAAATAAAAATCTTTTATTTCAAATAAGATTTTATTATAAAGTTAATAATACAATAAATTACATAATTTCCCTTAAGGAATACCCCTAGCTCTATCAATCTCCCACTTGCACTTGGGGCCAATTATGGAATCTCAATCCCATCCCTTCGACTAGTTTACTAAGAACCAACCAAGCTAGTCCCTTCTATAATGGATCTTCTATGTAGTCGTTGGTATTTACTCTATCAATCATTACTTTTTTAGTGACGAACTCTCTTGTACAATTTACTTTCATAGTATCTAGGTTGATTTTTTTGTGATATCTTGGTACCTTTGCAATCTGCATCGCAACATTGTTGTCATAGAGAAATTTTATTGGATCTTCAATGTGCGAAATCACTCCTAGCGCACTTATAAATTTTCGCATCTAGATCGCTTCTTTAGTTGCTTCATTAAAGGCGGTGTACTTGGCCTCCATCATGCAATCATCTATTATTTCCTATTCGGAACTTTTCTTCTAACTAATAGACCCACTATTTAATGTAAATACATAACTAGGTAAAGACTTACAGTTGTCCATATCACTTTGAAAGATGAAGTCCGTATACCGCTTTATAAGGAGGTCGCCTTTCCTATATATAAGGAATAAGTCCTTAGTATTTCTTGAATACTTAAGTATACATTTTATAAGACTCCAATTTTTTCTCCAAGATTAGATTGGAATCGACTTATGTATCCCCATCCATATGCACATCTTATCTAGTACATAGCATGGCGTACATTATGGAACTGATTGCAGATGCATATGGTATCCTATTCATGCACACTTTCTCCTCATTAGTATGAGAGCGTCCTTCTAAGAAAGGATGATTTTAGATTACGTCAGAACATTTCTGCTTTTGGAATTCTCCATACTGAACCTTTTAAGTATAATATCTTTGCACAAAGATTAGGATAAGCCTAGTAACCTCTTAAACCCACCTTCAAAGATCTTAATACCTAATGTACAGACTGCTTCTCCTAAATCCTTTATGAAGAGGTCCTAGGACAACCACGCTTTCATTGATTGCAACAGTGCAATGTTACCAATCAATAACAAATCATCGATATATAGAACTAAGATTACTATAGCACTTCATTGTCCTTTCTGATATACATACGCTTCCTCTGTGTTTTGGTAAAAACCAAACTATTTAATTACTTTATCAAAACACTTGTTTCAACTTCTTGAAGCTAGTTAATGACCCTTTCAAAACAACATAGTTTTGTAAGCCTCTATTTGTCCATCTAAATCCATTTTCATTCAATGGGTTTTATCCCTTCATGTACTCTACCAGAGTACATATTTTGTTTTCATATATGGATCCATTTCGAATTTCATAGCTGCAAGCCAAAGTGCAGAGTCTTTACTCTACAATGCTAGTTGGAATAAAAGAGGAACTCCAGCTTCTAAGATGTAGTCCTTATTCATATACTGTTTTGTTGGAGATTTTGTCCTATATAATCACCTCCTCGATCAAATTGAAGTATTTAATCTTATGGTTCATCCAATTTTCGACCTCATTCGTATACTTTTAAATTTTTCATAGATATCCGATTTATTCTTTATAAGATACACATATCCTAGCCTTAAGAAATCATCGGTAAAATTACAAAATAGGAAGCATTATCTTTGGTGATTATAGGCATTATACCACATACTTCAGTATGTACAAGACCCAAGAGTTCATTAACTCTACAATTGCTTCCATTAAAAGGGTACTTGGTCATTTTTCCTTTAAAACATAACTCACATGTATCAAATGATTCAGAATCAAATGGATGTAAAAAAAACCTCTGGTTTTCAATTTGTGAAGTCATTTGTCACTTATATGACCTAGCCTATAATACTATGGATAATTATTATTAATGTCAACATTAGAAGAATTATTCATAACACAGAGATATAATTAGGATTAGGAACATAAGCGCCATTATCCAAAACACCATTGCAGATTTTATTTCTATCCGGTATAACGTTCATAACATTATCAAAACAATGAAAAACATATCCGGTCTTAGACAATTTAGACATAGAAATTATTCCACAAATATAGTTTTTTCCTTAATTACAATTATTTATGATTAAGTCTAATCCATTTGGCAAAGCCAATTGATAGTCTCCAACTGTAGTTGCATGTACTAGAGATCCATCAACAACTTGAAATCCATTTAACCCTTCGCCACATGCCTCATGTTAAGTCCCTGTAACAAATAACAGATATGATTTTCATATCCAGTATTTAAAGCCCATGATAATTTATTGATTGCAAAACAATTTTTGATCTTGTTAGATCATAAGTGGTATAACACTGCGGATGCTGATAAACACAAGTTAGTCTTTTACTTTAGCATGTGTACGCACATAATCGAATACTATTGATCTGTGCCACCATTGAAAGCATAAGGGGTCCAACTTATCGTCATGAGATTAAGTGTATGTTAGAATCATTAATAAGGATGGCATATGCATTCAAGAGAGAGATTGCGCTCATTTCTCTTTTATTAGCCGTTAGGTACAACATTCGAAAGGGAATTCGATATCCTCAATAGAGACTGGCATGTCACATCCTTCTTCGTGAATTTTTGAGAAGTCTTTCTCTCAAAGACTTATGTCACATCATATAATCAGACGAAAATGCAAAAGATGTAACAAGTTGGGGATATGATCTATCAAGCATGGTAATAGACCATATACCCTTTCGCTCTCATGTTCGAGAATTCAATGCTCATATAATCATGCACATATAAGCTCGTTGTTGCCCTAAACTCGACTAAAATGACCTTGTCAAGGCTATGCTTCTGTGGTAGTTAAAGGTTCATCGGTTATGGTCATGTTGAGATTTTAAACTTTATGACGCTCCATATCTAGCTATGCAATTGGGATAAAAGCATCGTGAAGTTCAAAACTCATTAAAGCTAGTCATATCGAGTTTCGAACTTAGCGAGTCTAAGTATTTGCTCACCCAAATTGATAATGATTGAATAAATCATAGTCCAAGTCCATAAGCCAATCCAAGCCTTTGTTGCTATTGATAAAAAATGATTACAATCAAATTCCACTTTCCCAATTCGATTTAGGGTTTGCTAAAGTATAATTTAAGAACAAGAAATAGTAATGAAAAAATCGGCCCCCAGCATGGAGCTCCTTGACCTATGTTTATAGAGTTGGACGGGTAGTAGGTACCGCCAATCATTAGCCTTGGCATTCTTTAGTGTCATCGAGCATTGATGATAGCAGCCTTATTGGCTTCGACATGGATAGAGTCATTGCGCTTTAAAGCTGGTGCTCTTATTCCTTCATGATGAGACCTCGGTACGACCTCAATGCTCTAAATCGTTCTTCCTTGGTGATTGTTGATGCCATTGAATCACGACATTGATGTTATTAATGAACCTCGTCAATAGTAGTTGTCGAGATTTCCCATATAAAGTTTATACTATGTTACTTCTTGACCCTTTATGATGTATATAATATTTTTCTCATCATCAATATGAAGTAGCATGTTTTGAAGAAACTCAACATCATTGGATAGGAGTGGCATGATTCTTTTACCACTATCTTGTGTTCTTAGATGTCGATAAGGACTTTGACATTGATATTCACCTTTATATTTAAAGGTTTGAACCTTGTCATGAACCCTTGCTTCGAAATTGAACATGAATCTGGTCTCGGTATTGATTTATTAGCTCACATCCTTTGAGAATTATTGGGATAACATTAGCCCCCCTTCCCCCCAGTATAGGAGAAACCTTTTTACTCTTTAGGGTAAAACCCAGAATTCCTTTGTGTTGTCCAATCCTCAATAAGATTTCTGTACTAGTCTTCCTATAAAAATGAAGTACAAGATATTATTTGTTATTGATTTTTTCTTCAAAATTTAACTGAGTTATGCTGGCATTCATTGCCTATATTATTTTTGTGAGTTAAAATTATAATTTTATTATAAGAGAAAGAGTAGAAAATAATAATATGTTTTCGACTAGAAGCCTAGTAGATCATCTAGTAATATAATAGGAGGGAGTTTTAGAAAGAAATTTCTTGTCGAAGTCATGAATCTCATGCTCCCTTGGTAATTTAGCATGGCATTGATCGTTTTTCTTCTTTTGTGGAGTTATGTTGAGCCTGATTTTTCTTTTAAGTAGAGAAGCATTTATATCCCTCCTTAGCGAGTTCACCTCATCTCCCGCTATAGGTGTAGCACTTTTGGATGACTTTTGAGTAAGCACCATTTCTAAAAGCCATTTCATTTCTAGCAGTTGTTGTCCCAAGATCTATATCTTAACTTCGTTGTTATTGGGTTGCGCTAGAGTAGATGGTTGGCCCACTTCAGCACCTTGTAAGTTGAAAGTGGGAGCAATAATTTTTTTCAAAGTTGTCATGTGTACTATGTCCTCATTCATAATATTAATCCATTTCGATTTCATTTCTCCTAATAAAAAATTTGATTCACTAATTTGGAAAATTAAATAAGTCAGAGGTTCAAACCCTTCTTCTAGCGTCAAAAATGTTGGACTAAAAAATGGTACAACACTTCGGATGCCGATAAAAACAAGTTAATCTTTTGCTTAGCATGTATAGACACATAATAGAATATTATTGATCTATGATGCCATTGAAAGCACAGGGGTCCAACTTATCATCATAAGACTAAGTTTATGATAGAATCATTAATAAGGATGGTAATATGTCTTTGAGAGAAAGCTTGTGCTCATTTCTCTTTTATTAGCTATTAGGCTCGACATCCTCAATAGAAATGGCATGACGAAGTCGTGTCCTTTTTCATGAAAATGCAGAAGATGTAACTAGTTGGGGTTATGATCTATCGAGCCTGATAATAGACCATATACCCATTTTGTTCTCATGTTCGAGAATTCAATGCTCATATAATTATGTGCATATAACCTCGCCATTGCCTAAAACTTGACGAGAATGACCAATCCAGGCTATGCATCTGTGGTTGCTAAAGGTTCATCAGCTATGGTCATGTCAAGCTTTGAAATTTATGACCGCCCCATACAAGCTATGTAACTGGGATAAAAACTTCATGAAGTTTAAAACTCGTTGAGGCTAATCATCTCGAGTTTTGAACTCAGCGAGTCTAAGTATTTGCTCACCCAAATTGATAATGATTGTGTAAATCATAGTCAAAGTCCATAAGCGAATCCAAGCCTTTTTTGCTATTGATCAAACATGATTACAATCAAATTCGACTTTCCCCAATTTGATTTAGGATTTTCTAGAGTATGATTTAAGAACGAGAGATAGAAATGAAAAAAAACGATCCCCATCATAGAGCTCCTTGGCCTATATTTATAAAGTTGGGCGGGTAGTAGGTACCGCCAATTTTTAGCCTTGCTGTGCTTCAGCATCATCAAGCATTGATGATAGTAGCCTTATTGCATTCGTCATGCATAAAGTCATCTTGCTTTAATGCTTTTTCTCTTATTCCTTTATGATGAGACCTCGGTATGACCTCAATGCTCGAAGCCGTCCTTCCTTGGTGATCCTCGAAGCCATTGAAGCACGACATCGATGTTATTGATGAACCAGATAACGACAGTTATCGAGATTGCCTATATAAAGTTTACACCATGTTACTTCTTGACCCTTGATGATGTCTATAATTTTTGGTTCTCATGATTGACATGAAGTAGCCTATTTTGAAGAAACCCAACATCATTGGATAGGAATGGCATAGTTCTTTTATAATCATACTTTGTTCTTCAATGTCAACAAGGACTTTGACATTAATATTCACCATTGCATCTAAAGCTTTGAACCTAGACATGAACCCTTACTTCAGACCTTGACATAAACCCTTGCTTTAAACCTCGACATGAACACTTATTATCAACATTGATTTCTTGGCTCAAATCCTTTGAGAATTATTGGGGAACAGATCATAAATATACTTGTAAGATTTGTTGAACCGTTCTTTTTCTTCCCTTTGACAATCTTTAGGTAATCCAAACAGTTCCATTTCAAGTGCCCCTTCTTGTGACACTGATGTTAGCCACCCTTGTCATTTGGAGCGCTCTTCTTACTTTTCATTTTAAACCCATTTTCTCTTCTTTGAACTATTCAAAGATGATGCTTTCCCTTTTATCATGAGAACGGTGCCTTGATCCTCAGACAATGATCAGTTGATCTTAACTTATTGAGCAGCTCCACGAAGCTTATCTTCAACTGGTTCATATTGTAGTTCAATATGAATGGCTCAAACTATGGAGTAAGATATCCTAGGATCAAGTTCACTTATAGCTCATTACTTCTTGTGACGTCTAATTGGGAAGGTCTGTCAATAGCCTTTCATTAATAAGATGTACTCATCCACATGCATGCCTCTCATTGACTTTCCATTGAACAATATCTTAGTAATCTCGTATATTGCAAAACAAGATTGCTCCCCAAACAATGCTTTGAGGCTATCAATGATTTGATGGACAAACATCTTTCCATGCTATCTTTAGAACGATTTGTTAAATGTAGACCACATGTAAACTTGGGTAACTTTTAGGTTTGCAACCCGTTTGTTGTAAGAAATTAATAATTTGGGATCCATATTTTCAGCAAGATTGCTTTTGGAGGTTTAGTTATTAATAACCATATACGTTCATAGGTTAATGCCTTTTTGATTACACTTACCTAGTCTATATAGTTAGGACTAGTAAGCTTTTCATTTCAGAAAATAATTTTGGTGTGGATATTTTTCTTCAAATTAAATTTAATTAGATTAGGTCATTTAGACATAGTACATGTTCTCATATGATTAGTAAGGTTAAACATGATATTTCATTTTGCTAATAAGCTCGCACTAGACTTTTATGTTTTACAAAACCTTAAGAGGAAATATAGAAATTTTTCGATTTCTCTAGTGGGCATTAGGACTCCCGTGCCTTAGGATTTTGACCTTCAGGAATATAAAAATATTATAAGGCCGCAAGTGATGGATAACACTTTATTGGTTGGATCATATGCAACTCCTAACCTGATCTTCGTCTTAATCTTATTTCAACCTTGAGGAATATCAACAAATAGAAAGAGATTATTCACTCATGCCTACCATTTCACGACGGCCTAAGTATAAACGAATGTACCTTAGAAATATCAACAAATACGTGCATATATATTACCTCATCTATTCAATATAGCAATAGTTGTACACATTACATCTTTAGCTTGAGGAGTATACATGTATATTATTTAATATTTAATAATTGATATTTAATTAATTTATTTAATTAAAATAATTTTAGTTAAATTTGTAAATTTAATTATTAATGTGCATATTAGTAATTTATTGGGAGCATATATAAGAGTTATAAATGTGAATATCGATATAGGATATCGATAAAGATTTAAATTATTAAATGGTTTTGAAGGGTTTTTAATCCATATTGGCCCAAGTCATGGATGGCCAGAAAAGAGAGGTAATGGGGGCATTTGTTTTGAATTGGTGAGAAAGAAGTATGAAGATATTTTTTCTAATAGCTCGCTATAAATTCAGAGCTTGGACTTCACTTTTTCTTTCCACTTTCCCTTCCCTTGTCTTATACCTTGGTCGAAAACACCATCAGCCCCTCCTTCATTTTTAACCCTTTTTCAATCCAATCAACTAAAATAAAACTAGATCCAGTGGTGAAGCATTGACTGCTAGAAACAATGGTACTGATTCTGAGTTTAGGAGAACGATTAATTAATGTATGTTTTAAGGCAATTTCTTATACGATAGTATTCGCTTGTACATACTTAAATATTATTAGTTTCGTTGATAGTTTTACATGTGCGATAATTGTCTCCTAAATATTAATGCATTAAATAATTTTAAATAATTAATCTTTAAGAAACTGATGTTTAAAATACAAAATTTTAAAATAAATATATGTAGAATATTTTTTGACCATATATATTTTTATACACGTATATCATATTTTCATAAACATTTTTATTATTTTCAAACAAACATTTACATTTTTAAACCCCAATCTATATTTATAAAATATATTTTCGTATGTATACACCAAATTATTAAATGTGTTTTGGCAACGATAAAAAAAATTAACTTTCTTAGTCGATTTTTTAATATATTACATGTATTTATTAATAATTATTTAATACAATGATTACTTTTAAAATTATTATTAGATTATATATATAGTAATTAAATTTAAAAATAATTTTTGCTGATTAAATAATTCTTTTCTGGTCGAAATATTTTTATTTATACTTATTATACGAGTGTATATGCACGTCCGGGTGAGCTATATCTAATCACAATGTGCATACATCAATTCAACAATGCACTTGTATAGCATGTTTCAAAGCATGTATAATGTTTTATTATATTTAGCATATATAATGTTTTGTTTAAAATATAGTATACAATTTTTTCATTCGTGCCACAGTGCCCGTAAATTTCTATTTTCAGGTATGGACCACATGTAGGAATTACGAAGCATTGATGAGCCTCCTATACTAGACTCATCATAGTTTAATAATGGATTTTCATATTTATTTTCGCACAAAAATCAAAAAATGCAATGATTTTATGTTTTCCAACAACGTCTTTAATACTATCTTTAATTTCAAATTACGAATTATGTATATGACTTATATAAACGATAGTCTTTTTAAAACAAAAATTTTGGTATATTTTTGTTATACTTATGAAAAAGAAAACTTTGTTAAAGGAAAATTATTGACTTAATTGATAATGGAGTTTTAACTTAAGTTGTTTAATTTGTAATTCTAATACCTTAGAATGTTGTTATAAATTTTAGAATGTTCATTTGTCCAATTTTATCAGAAAACATGAACTGTCATTTAAGTATCAAATTTGAATGATTTATTTGTCTAACACTTCATATATATGACCAATGAACTACAATTAGATTTGGCTCATAAAATGGTTTAAACATGAGCAAGTTTGAAAAATAATAATAATGAGAATTGGCATAACAAACTTGTAAATTGTTCTGACGAACGTTACCATAACGTAGAGTAAATCAATGCATTATTTTAACAAATTAAAATGTCAAACATTTTCAAATCAAATGTCAAGTTCAAAGCAATGTCAAAACATAATAACAAATCAAAAACATATTCCAACTGGTATAACAAATTTAATAGTACATTATTGAGAAAAAATGTAGCCCAATACATACGAAAATAAAGTTTTTAGGAAATATAATATAGTATGGCGTTTAAGTAATTAATAAAGTTGACAACCCAAGTGTTTGTCTAAAAGATTTATGTCTGGTTCGCAGCTTAATTCTAACATGATTTTCCTATTTCCAAAAGTTCGAGAGACAGCCAGTATACCATTAACTCCTGGAACATATCCTGATATAATTAACCAAAAGAAAATTGTTAGTTCATTATGAACTCATCCTAACTGATACTATAATAACACCTATCGTAAAGACTCTACAACGAATTGAAAATTCAATACAACAGTATATTATCTATGATTGTAGCGCCTTGTTAAGATGTTATGAATTTCTCTATTTTTTGACTAACATGACGTGGAAGTTCAAAAACTTTTAGCAAAGAGCAGCTATAATTTGTTGTGACATATGAAGTTTTATTACTCCAAATAAAACAAAAAAACTCCTAACTTTTTGTCCCGTATAAAGATAAAGATTTTGATAAAGAAAGGGTACATATCCTAAATATATTTTTTGTCATATTTGCAAAGTCACTTAACTTGTAATCATTCACTAAAAAACCTAGCAAAGTCTCATCTTTAGTATTAACAGTACTTTACAACAACATATTTGCTTCTAGTCGGATTCAAATATATTTGAATCATTTTAAAACTATATAATATTGTAAATAGGAAATTTGAAAATGTTTACACATACATAACATAATTAGTTTAAGGATGAAGAAGAAATCCGGTATATATGTAACAAAACCATCTCTTATCACTATATCAGTCCTTTCTCTGTTTGGTTCATGATCCACTGTCAACTAACTGCTTTACCACCAATAGGTACTATAGCATTAGATCACCTAAGTTTGCAATCCATAATTTTGTTCTGCTTATTAGAATTGCAATAATAGCTATAGAGCCTCCTTGGTCACTCTCTTCAGAAAGAATTTCCTTCTTTGTTCCGTTATATGCTGTAACGACCCACATTTTTCTGATAATTAAATTTTGAATTAAATAAAAAATTTAATCTAATATTGGAAGAAATTAAAATTTGTATTTATTAATAAGAAATAACTAGAATGTAATATTAAAAATGTTAATTCAAGACAATTGATAATTACTATAATGTATGTCTGATTAACTGAAATGGTTGTAAATCAAAATTGGTTATAGATTGTACATAAAGAAATAGGGTTTAATAATGTAAATTTAAAATGATAAATGACTAATTGAATGAAATCTCAAATGATTTTAATAATTTGTAAAGTTAAATTGGTTAGAAATTGTAAATAAGAAGATAAAATCAATGTGATGTTATTTGTTTTGTTAATTAACAATAAACTTGGAAATGTATTTGAATTGGCAAATTGTAACAACGGGTAATTAATCCATTGAAATTTAATTAGATATAAATGTTAAATAAGGGAATAAATTAATTGTTACAATTAATTGATGAAATAATATTTAATTCATTGTAATTTGGAAAAATCAGGGTGGTGTAAGTAGTTATAACATTTAATTGAAGATAATAAACTTATAAGTATGATTAAAGTAAGAAAAGATCAATTGTTATGTGTTACCTATTTAATCAATCCGTTGAATTTAATTTGGAATAAACTGTGACTATATGTACTTAAATATTACATTAATGTAAATTATGATGAAACTGGAGAATATTGATGTAATAAGATATAAAACAATGCTAACTATGCCCATAGGATAATTGATTGTAATAATAAATGTTAATATAAGAATGCACTAATTTAAGAAATAAATGTTGGAACATGGAATGAATAGTAAGTAGTTGCGGTATAATGAGAATTTTTGAAATCTAATACTGAATATAAACTGTAATAATAGTTGTTGGAATCCTTTAATTGAAAAGAAAAGACAAGTGCATTGTAATTAATAAGTTCAACATAAGAACTTACAATTTAAATCAAACTAAGATAAAGATTTTAATGATATTTAAGCATTAACATGAAAAGAATAAATTGTATGTTTTCTTCTAACCGGAATAACAAATTTTCAATTTGAATAAAGCATGGAGTAAATGTTTTAATGAAAGGATAATATAATTTGTTATTTGAAATGCATCTTTGATAAGCTGATTTTTAATAAGATAAAGACATCTACTTTGTAAATAGTGTATAAATTTGGTTGTATATGAAATTTTATAAAACATATTTGAATCAGTATAAATGAAGATAAAATAGTGTTTATAATTAGAATTTGTTGAGATTAGCAATGAAATGAATTGGAATTAGATTAATTGAAATGTTTCAATTAAAAGGAAACATAAGTGAAATTGTAATGAATGAGTTAATATAGAAGCTCGCATTTTATGTCAATATGAAATGAACATTTTAATTAAGATAATTTCATGTTTCGATATGTATAAAAATAAAACTTTCATTTTGAATAAGTATGATTTTGAAAAAAAATTGAATTTTAGGATAATACACACACACACATTAATATCCAAATTTCTAAATATATCGGAGGGTCTATGGTTGTGTAAATATTGTGGAATCAATTAGAATTACCTCTAATTAACAATTGTACATTAATTACACATGTTTACGTATATTTATTTTTCCATTTCATATATGTTAAAACTTGTAAATTTGCTGCATTAATGTAACCGTTACAGTAATTAAAAAAGTAAAGTAAATCATTTTATAATGCATAGATAGATATATTCATTAATTTACGTTTTGAGCAACATAAATAAATGAATAGATTAATTGATTGATTGATTGTTAATTGATTGATTGCGCTAATGGAGTGTGCACATATATTATCATAAAACGAAGTTTTAATAAAGAATTAAATGATACATATGTATATATTTGGGTTCGTTAAAGTGAATTAATAGGAGTAGGTTTCGAAATTTGGATCGCAAAGGTTTGTTTATAGTATATAAGTGGTCCCTTCATTTACTTTGCATTTATTACCCCATCCACATTATCTTTCTTTTCATTTTCAAGTTCTCCGTATAGGTTTTATTTGAGTATCCATTTAGTTATTAGACTGCTAATTCGTTTCTTATTAATTAATAATTGCCTCATTCTTTTCGTTTGTTTCTTATTTGTTCGTTTGCTCCTTTCAAGTATGAAGTTTTTTTTCCTTTTTCTTTTTCCATATTTAATGTGAACATCCAAATTAATTTTTATGCCATCTAATTAGCATTTACTATTCTACGTTTTTGAAGTTTATTTTGTTTGTATGTTATTATTTCTTGTAGTTTTCTTTCGTTAGAAACTCTTTCTTCCAAAGCTTCATATAAGAACGGAAGATTTATTTTTATCTTTATTCATATATTTATTCCTTTACTTTACCTCTTTTAATACTACTATATAAAGGCTGTCCATATTCTTACTTTATTTCAATTACTAGTTTTTTTACATATGTTTTATTAGTTTTTTATTTGTTTCCATCTTCATCCCTGTAGCCTCATTTCATTTTTCAAATCTCATCTCTGTAGCTTCATTTCTCCAACAAACTTCCATCTCATTTTCTCTCTCTCTTAATTTTCCTCCACCTTCATTTTTTTCTTCCTCAAACCTCCCTTTTCCCTTTTTTTCAAAGCTTCCCTTTTCTTATTCTTATTCTTCAAATCTTCTTCTTCCTTTTCTATTCTTCATCTTCTTTAAGTTTTTTTCTTCTTTTCCAAATGTTCTTCTTTTTCCCAATCTTTTCTTCATATCCAGATCTATGCAAACTTCTCCGTCTCTTACATAGGATTGGTTAAATTAAATGATTTTAAAACCCTTAAATCTTTAATTGGATTAAATGATATTTTGAAGGAAATTGATTTATATAATTGAATTGCTTTGAAAATTCAAGGTTGAAGGTCGGACTAGGAAATTGGTTTAAATCGAAATTCTAAAGTATTTTAATCTATTTTAAATCTATTTAAAGTATTTTAATCCATCTCCATCTATTTAAACTATATTAAATTATTTTATTTTATTCTAGTCTATTTTAAACTATATTAAACTATTTAAATCTATTTTAAAATTATATTAATCTATTTTGATCAATTTAAACTATATTAATCCACTTTAATCTATTTTAAACTATACTAATCTGTTTTACTCTATTTTAACTATCTTAAACTACTTTTAAAACTATTTTAAACTATCTAAACTATTTTTTGAATTTTAGGTTTTGTAAAGTGAAAGTTTAATATTCAAATCCTTGATTTTTAAGTAGAATACGACTAAATGATGTTATAACATAAATAGGGATTTAAATGACATATTTGAGGAATGTGATGATTTAAACGAGGATTTAAACTATCTTTGGAAATATAAATTGGAAAGATATGATTTCAAATGTGATATAGTTTTGAAACTAAATATAATTTCAAAAATGATATGGTTTTGAGAATATGAGATTTTGATATAAATTATAAATCAGTTTTGGAAATGTAAAAGAACCATCCGGTGTAAAATAAGCTTTGGGATGTTAAAGTGACTGGAATCGGATATTTTCATACTCTCTGCCAATACTGAAAACCAATTTAACAACTGTGTACGTGATGGAAATTCCAGAATGAAGTAGGATGGTTTGGCAAACGATTCTATATGAGGTATTTACGTGACCCTTGTTGAATATGCGAGTATATGATTTTTGTTTGATAATAACAAACACATATATATATATATATTCATTTAAATGTATTTGTTAATGTATTATTTTATTTTTCACATAATTAAATAACCATTTGCTGAATAAAATAAATAACACAGAGTTTAAATTCAAACGGATATTTTATTCAAACAAATATTTATTACAATTTTGAATAGTACAAATTCGAGCTCTCACTATACATACACAATTTTGATTACAATATAAATTCAATTACATCACAATCTTTTATTTACAAATGTCCTCACTACAATTCACTCATTCACTCGTATTTTATCTTCAACTTGAATCCAGCATCTGAGCAATCTGCAAAAATAAACAATGACGCAGTAAAATTGAAAAGAAAATATTTTTGCAGTGTAAAATAAAATATGGATTTTGAAAATAATATTTGCCTCAGTTATTTGTGTTGTTCGTCATCATTTAATTTTGAATTCATCATACATGAATAGCTTGTGATATGCACAGTGTATCACTATACATGCCATAAGGCCGTGCACACCAATATACACTTGATAAATCTACAGGGACAGGTGAGCACAGGTCAAACCCAAATGAAAAGCCGGGTTCAACTCAAGTGTAATACAAATAAAATCATGACACAAGCACAAGGTCAAACCCGAGCTTTAAAGCTGGATTCAACACAGATGCAATTAAAAATTCAAATAATTCTCGAGTGAAACAAAGGCCATGCAAGCTACACACAGTCTCAAGTGAAAGGTTAGACAGTCCATTTAGGCCATCAACAAAAGAGCAGTTTCAAATTGAACAATATAAAGCCTCATCATCAACATGATTCAATGCATAAGCACAATACAGACTCAAGAGGCACGTGAATGTACAACACAAATGAAACAGTGATACTAGTGACATGAACAAGACTCAAAACTACAACAACTCAACTAATATCAAACTGCAACAGTGGCTCAACATGAACATGCATGAAATTGAGACTGAACCAGACTTCATGACAGTAATGGAATGAAACCAGACCAGTGAAACAACATCAAATACAGATACATATTCAGGGATGTAGTGTTCAAGGCTGAATCAAGCAATAGTACAGCAGGCCTCAAAATCAAGTGCATATATGTACGTGTTAGCAGTGGACACAAGTGACGAACCAACAATGCAAGCAAGACCAGACAACATGAAATACAGTAAACAATGCATCAATTTTAAAATGCCACAAGAATGAACAACATGACTAACACATCATAAATACATATGCAGGTACATATGTAGATATACAACTACAGACCACTTGAAGTGTGTCGACCAAACAACTCAGTGCAACACAACCAAACAAGCCCAGACTCAAGTGAAAACAACAGTTGCAAACAGGTTTAAGAAGACTGCAGCTCCAAAACATCACATATACATATACATGTTCACCAGGCCTTAACATGTAGTTCAACATCATATATGTCGAAGTCATGAAACAGCAGTCTCAGTGGTGAACCATGAAATCAAGTGAACCAGTAAATGATACAATGGTGGAAAGTTCGAACAAATCCAAAGCCGAGACAAGAAAGCAGTACAAATACAAGTATACATGTATGCATATATATATATATATATATATATATATATATATATATATGTGTGTATACACATATATATCTATATCAAATGAAACAGTACCAGCATAAGCAAGTGACACAGCTAGTTCGAACAAAGACAGAGGAAATTTCAAACTGCACATTCAAGTGCAAGCCAAAGTGAAAGGCCATAAATACACAACTTAAACCAAATAAGAGACTAAACAAACATGTACACACTCAAGTACTTGAAACAATGAACCAGACAAGGCACAGAGAAAATTCAAGTGAAGCAAAAGTCAAGGGAATCATGAAGTATACAACACACGTGTACAAGCTTTAGCTGGAATATCAGATGTCCATGAATCATTTCAAATAAACAAAGTCAAGACTAATATCACAATTCAAATGGTACAAGTAAAATGACCAGAGGCAATATCAGTGCAACGGTGATGGTCGAAGATATTATCAAGTCAGAGCAGAGTTCGACAATGCCAAGTGCCAAAGTCAATTTGCAAATTCAAGTCAAGGCCATGAGACTGAAGTCAAATAGAACGAAGAATGAAAATTAAAATCAAGTGTCAAAATAATTCAACACCGTGATGACCAAGCAAAATCAAAACAAGCCGTGGGAATTAAGTAACAAATATACGAAATTGACAAAGTCAAAAATCATCATAAACATCCAAGCAACATTGAACGGCCGGAACAAAATAAATGACAAATTCAAATGAATGAAATTATAGGAATTCAATTCCTATATAAACCCAATCATCGTCGGCTATGAAAATCTATCGAGTTTAAGCAACAAAGAAAAAATCTTTCAACTCGAATCAAGTCGAGCATAGGAAAATTGAAAAGTAAAAGCACATACCAGTACTTGACTAAATTGAAGAAGTCGCGAGCAATATGATCAACCAAAGAAAGAAATCCAACCATCATCAATCGAATTGACAAAAGCCGGCTACTTCAACATGAAGCCCTAATTTCAGAGGAACGAACAAACGAAAGCCAACATTATCACAAACACAAGGGAACAGGCCGATGAAAGAAAAAGAGGAAGAATACTTTGGTCCGGCCTTTGTATTGGGTTTATAATTATAAGGCTTATGATTCTTTAATTAGGGTTTTTGTTTTGTTTTGTTTTTAAATTGTATTTTTCCTTTCAAATTTCTATGTAATTTCTGGTCGTGTGACTAGGGGACAAACTACATGGCGTAGTTTGAGAATTCGCAACTCGGTGGCTGAGTTGTGGCAGGGTTTTGAGCGTAGAGTTAAGGCTAGTCGATAGCGGGTGTCGCGATTTTACGTGTGTAAGAATCTGACTGCTTAATTTCTAGTAGAAACCTTAGGCAGCACGTAGGCAGGGTTTTGCCGAAGTTGGGTAAATTCTGTGTCGTTCTATTTCTGCATTTATTATTCTCCTATTATCTGTGTTGCTATAATTTTGATATATCTGTGTTGAGATTATATAAACTTCCATAATAATTTTAATAATTGATAGTATCACCCTACTCACCCCCCTCTAGGGTGAAATCGATCCTACAAACTCCCGTGAGTCAGCTTAGATGTGACTAAAATAGGAGCCGCGTCGTGCCAAGTGAGGTCGCACCCCCGATCGGACACATATCTTTGATACCATATTATGACTTTGTGATGATTTGGTGGCCACCCCTCAATTTTGATTATGGGAGTGTGTTCCGAGGTGGGCAATACTAGCTGTTGTGCATTACCACCAGTCTGAATCCTCAATTGGTATATCTATCCTGGCATTGCCTCGAGTGTCATGTTCATATGCCCTATTGCACCTTCTACGAGTTTGGTTTGGACCGTACCTATGGAGTGCCCTCTGATAGCCCTCTAGTTTACGGAGGAATTACGATGCTGTATAGACTATGTGAATATATAAAAATGTGTTAATGGGGTTATGGGTAACGCCTTAACGCTATTTAATACTTTACTTTACTATAGACACTATTATAATAGCGTATTGTACTATGTATGTAGACAGTTTAATGGATCCTCAGGAGATGTCAATCCTAAACATCTCTTAAGTTATTGCACTCACATTGACATTGGATAGGAAACGTCAAACCCCGTAAATATCTTCGAAGCCGTTACACTCATATTTATTCACTGTTGATTTAACTTACACAAGATCTTTTAGTTCTGACTCGAGTGTTTTGTCTTTTCAATTCACTCGGGTCGATATGAGCTTTTCAGTTTATCGAAGACTTCTTTATGGAGGATGAAGATGAAGATTTTTTACTATTATCTTTTAATATATTTATTCCATTGCATCATGTTGTCCCGCTGCATTTATTTATTGTTTATTCTGGTTGTATGTAAGTCTGATCTGTATTATAATAGCTTAATCAATGTTATTTGTAAACAACTTCATGAATTAATTATTTGATTATTGTATTTTCTCATTCCATTGCGAGACTCTGTATTTGTTTTCTTTCATTTTCTGCTTTTTCTTATTTACCCTATAACAATCTGCCCTTTTAAATGGTTTGAGTCTGACGTATGTGGTTTATCGTCGATTTAAACCGTCTAAAAAGGTCGGTCGTTACATAAGCATTTAAAATTGCTTCATGTGGATTGGCCCAAAATTCTTCTGGCATTATCAAAGTAGTACTTATTTTTATTTTATTTTTTCAAAAAAAAATTGATTCTTATTTCAAACCAATGAATTCTAGAAAAAACCCACCTCTTCTAAAGTATTATTGAACAAATGCCTATGTATATATGATGGCAAAGTAACTCCTAAATGACCATCAAAATTAGAAAATAACCCAAGCTCTTGTCCATTTACTTGAATGGCTTGTGCAACATGAAAATATTCCATTTGATGACCATTCCTCCTACTCCTCCCTTTTGCTAGGTTATAGCCAAAAGTTAACCTATTGTTATTAAGAGTTAAAACTGGAATTTCTTATTTTAATTGATATGAAAATATGAAAATCCTCCCTATTGATTCTTTATTATTTTTTTATTTCAATCAATATTAAGAGTTAAAATTGAAATCATTTTGAATAACTCAAGACGATCTGGAATGCAGATTCTGCCTTTCCCTAGGATGACATCAGATTGATTTACAACATCCGCATAGGTGTCGATGGATTGATTTCAAGGACGGAAGGGTTGCATAGATGCAACTAAAGTCAAATTGGAACATGATGGAGCACGAAAGAAGGTATTATGTGGGTTTGATGATAAGAGCAGTCGTTGTGCTTTCCTAAGTCGTTGAACAAATTAGTGTTTTTCACTTGACAGTTTCAATAAGATTTATCAGTTAGGGGATGATGTAAGATAAAATATAGCAATAACACCAATGAATTAGGTTGCACGCTGGCGTTGGTGTTGAATTTCCTTGGAGAGATGGTTTGCGGTAAAATGGGATGGAGAAGATGCGAACAAAATGAGAGGAGAACGAAGGAACTGACATTAAGGATGGCATTTTTGGTAACTCAAGAGGACACGGTTGAATCTCTATTTAGTGAATTATCATTATTAGTAATAGAGATATTTATATTAACTTCAATAAAAAATTTATTATTAAATTATTATATATATATATATTTGATTTATAAATTTAATTTTGGATTTAAAATAAATAACATTTTTCCTCTGGTCGAATAACATTTGCACATATTTTATGAGTTTTAAAATTTATTTTATCATATGTGAATATATCCTTAAACTCCTTTTTATATGTATAATTGTTTCACGTGTTTAAAAAAAATTATATATGTGTTGTTAAAATTATTTTCGATTGGAAATATAATTTTGATAATACTATATATTTAATTTGAACAAAATATTTTAATTAATAATCTTAAGATCCAAAGTTGAACTTAAAATGTTTTACCAAGTCTCAATTAGACATTTTAATCATAAAATTTGAACTTAAAATTTAATGACTTAGTTAAAATTAGATTACATAATTTATATTTTATTTAATATAGATAATTTTGAATTTTGAATTTTAATTTATTCATCATAGATATATTAAACATTATTTTGAGGCAATCATTACATATATAATATGGCTAATGTATACGTTATGGATGTAAATCCCAACATTCATATATGCAAACATAATCTATATACACATATTATGTTGCACTTATATATTATACACATATGAGTAAGTCTGTCAACGGGTGGGATTTGGTCCAGGTATCCTTAAACCCGGACCTGAGCTCGATTATGATAATTAAAATTCAAGACTAACCCAAACCTACAAGGTAAAACCAATACCCGAGCCTCGTCCGTTGGGCTTTTCAAGCCTTCTATGTAACACCAATATACCAAACTCATAATATTTATGTTAATACCATACTTTAAATATGTAATCTTTGTCAAACTTACACACAAACAATGTTAACACGGAAAAACCGTATACGACACAAATTATAGTTGGGTCAGGCCTAGAGAGTTAGGGTAAAACAAATGCTCATATTAACAGGGTGTGGTCGGGCTGAAACCAATACCACCGATAGCCCTACATATGATTATATACTGATATACTTATTAATAATATCAATTATTAATTTATCAAACTCATTAATTCAATAAATCCAAAAACTATATAAAATATGATATTATTTAAATTAAGTAGAGTAGATCTAATACAACCTCTTACACTTCAAGCCCAATATGATCCAAAATATTTTTTTTTCAAATCTACCTATTTCACCCACAATCAAATATAAACCGGTATGGTTCTATCGCACCCGTTGTCGCTCAAGCGATTGCAACACAAGTCATGCACGTTGTCCAATGCTTGAAGGCAAACTGTCATTCTTCGGAGGAGGAGTGACGAGCGAGCAGCCTGAGCCCGTTAATGTAATAAAGTTTCAAGTACAGGAACATCATGAGTGTAATCTTGATCATGAATACAGTGTACATCTTTCTATTGCGGGCTGGAATGACACAAGCAATGGTCTCAAGCACGACCTTCCAAAAGGCATCATACATTATATGGAAAACGCCGAGGACGGTAGGATGGATGTGAGTTTGGTCCTTTGCTGTTGGGACCACCGAACCATAAGTGATAGTTTCTTGAGCATCTACCGTAGATCTGAGTTCGTTCAAATCACAAGCAATCTTCCCAATCCTAGTGAGTCCATTAACCAAACCGAGCCACATATCATTGTTCAAGCCCATAATGGAATAGAAGACACATGCTCTAGTGGCACCGTTAGTGTTACGATCGTTTGAGTTAACAGTCTCATTCTCACCGTCAGTTTGCATGGTGTAACTTTTGAGCAGTGTAGGAGTTTAAAAAGAAGAAAAGTGATGAAAGTTTAGAGTATTAGTGGAGGTCCTCCTTCTAACATCAAAATATTGACTACATTTTCTGTCATCCACAAAATTATATGTTGGAATAGATATTAACAACAGTAACTTGCTAATATCATACTTAATAAATATAAAATAAAGAGATAACGGTGATAATGAAAGTAAAGAGATATAGGATTCAGAGTGGTTCGACCAAGTTGATCGACGTCCACCATGGTAGTAGATTTTATTGCTATTAATTTGATTACAAGAGCTTGAATTACAAAAGAAAATAATATGTGCAAAAATGAAAATTTGATCCTTGTCAAAATGCATAAAAGTGTTAGAAAATTTCAATATATGGGCCACATATGTAAAATAAACGTGTCGTGCTATTTTGGTGTAAAGCCTAATTAAAGTGATCAAATTATGAACTAAAGTTAAAAGGCTTACAGGTAGAATTGTCATGGTATTAATGTGTAGATAACGGGGCAATTCTATTTTGTTGAAGGGCCAAACTAAAAAATACCAACATTATAAATAAGAGGTTATGGTCCCCAAATTACAAAAGCTCCAGTTATTCTCCATATCTCTTCCATGGAAATAATTTAGATCTAGGGTTCATGTCAATTTGAAAGATCGGATCCAACTCTTATCTTTTAGATCTTTCTCTTAATCAATTTATGAAAGCAGCAACTATGAATTTAGATCTAATATAAGATTTAGAGTTTACATCAATATGGAAAACCAAACCAAATTTACTTTTCCAACAGCAACTATGAATTCAGGTATGACTTCCACTAACCCGTTTACTTTCCTCTATTTCTTTTCAATTAAATCGATATGGGTCACCTATTCAGATCTATGGTTTCATAAGTAATTAGTCTTAAGGCATATTAAAATCCTAGCAAGTGGTATCAGAGCCACCCATTATTGGTTTCATTGGTATTTTTTTAATTATCGGTAGGTTTTGGATTGAAGTTTTTTAGAAGTCTGGTAAGAATCTTACTTTGCTTGATCTATGTATCAAGAACTTTTTGATGATGATTTTGGATTTGGTTTATATCAATGTTTTGTTGTAAATTGAAAGGCTAATTTATGAAATTGTTTTGGTGTGGAACGATAGATAGATCTAAACGATTTTATGTTATTTATGAAATATGATAGAATTTTGAAATCATTAAATTATGAGAAATAATCTAACTTTCTCTAAATTTTGAGAAATAATTTATATTAATTAAAGCATTCACATGTTTATTATTGTATATTTTATAAATAAGTTGTGAATTTTAAGAGGAATGTTTTGGATTGATATGTACAGTCATTTTTTTAATGCTTACAAATGGTATAAACAGATATATAATTTAGAACCATTAATGCAAGAAATATAAATCTGGTTCTATGGTTATTTTACCTTACTTAACTTTTGATTAAGTAATTTGGATATTTATATAAGGTATTTGAATTATTTTAGAAATTGGTTAATTAGAAATAAAGTGTGCTCCTTTAATGTGTTTATGTTTATTTTTTATTGAAATAAATTTTAACATGACACTAGCTTACATTTTAGACCTTATTGTATGAATAAGCGCTTATATGTTTTTGTTTGACGATAATAAACATATATTCATTTAAATGTATTTGGTAATGTACTATTTTTTTTCAAAGACTAAATAAATATTTGTTGAATAAAATAAATTACACAGAATTTGAATTCAAACAGAAATTTTATTCAAACAAATATTTATTACAATCTTGAATAGTACAAATTCAAGCTCTCACTATACATATACATTTTTGATTACATCACAATCACATCACAATTGTATTTACATTAATAACCTCACTACATATCACTCACACTCGTATTTTGTCTTCAACTGCATTCCAGTTTGAATCCAGCATCTGAACAATCTGCAAAAATATTCACTAACGCAGTATAATTGAAAAAGAAATATTTTTGCAATATAAAATGAAATATGATTTTTGAAAATATGATTTGCCTCAGTTATTTGGGTTGTTCGTCATCATTCACACTTGAATTCATCACACACGAACAGTGTGACATGCACAGTGTATCACTGTACATGCCACAAGGCCGTGCACATTAATATACACTTGATAATGCTACAGGGACAGGTGAGCACAGGTCAAACCCAAATGAAAAGCCGGGTTCAACTCACATGCAATATATTTAAAATCACGACATGAGCACAAGGTCAAACCCGAGTTTTTGAAACTGGATTCAACTCAAGTGAAATTTCAAAAATCAACATGAAATGATCAAGAATCAGATCAGAGACCAAGTACAAGGCACAGTGCACCACTGACCAGAATACAAAGTCAAACCAACAGCTACACGATACCACAATATCAAGTTCAAGTGACATCACAGCAAACAAGACATGCAAGACCAAAGTGCAACATACTTCAATAATCAAGTTCAGGTCAGACCAACCACTGCAATGATACAAACTAACTCGAAGAAATGCCACCAAGCAAACAATATGCACCAGACCAGGCCACAATAATGAAGATTACACCAAGTATGCTAAAACAAAGTCAGTGACCATTCAAACCAGTACAAACATGAAACAAAACTCACAAAGGCATAGCAACTACAACAAAGACCAAGTCAAAGTCCAGCTATGGAAACAGTGTGGTCGAGAACTGATACAAGAAATTCGTGGAATGGAAGACACACATGAACATGATGAGAAACACAAGTAACTCAACATTGAAGTACATGCGGATTTGAAGAAATAACTGCAATATCAATAAACCAAATGTAGACCATAATCCAAACTAAAGCTTCAGCAGTAATACAACAATGACCAGAGCCAAAGTTCACAAGTGCAGACCAAATGCAGTGACACAGTGAAGCTCAAGTATAACACTGCAGAAGTTCAAATCAGTACAACAACTCGAGCTTCAGAAAGAACAGAGACAACATCAACAAACCCAAATGTCCAGACCAACAACAACATGAATACTGCACCAACCAGAATGGATGCAGTGATACAAGGCATAGCAAATGCATGCAACAATGTGCACAAGCCAGAAACAATACAGCAATGAACTCGAACAGACACATATGTATATGAAGTGACAATTCGAGCAACAGTTCGTGTAGTTCGTGTATGCATCAGTAACCGAGCAACAGAATCAATAATACAACAGTGACAAACATCATATATAGAAATGCCCAACACGAATGGCCAGAGAAATGCACAGTAGAATGAACAAGTGATGCACATGATGTGGAAATCACAGATGCTTGAAGACTATAGAACATCAAGATGAATCAAATCGAGTTTGATCAATATTAATAACCAATGTCACAGTAAAATCAAAATCATCAGAGAAGATGGCCAGAGACGAAGCACACCGGGATGAACATAAAGAAATGATGATGGCCGAAAGTTATGCAGATTCGCGAATGTATACAGTAAGAAATTCAAGTGTATGTAAATTTGAAAAACTCAAATGAATTCAACACCGTGGTGACCACGTAACAAAATCAAAGCCGTGAGTAACAAGTCGAAAGTAAATCAGGAAAGCCGTGCGCATCAAGGAAAGAAATTTTTTGGAAAGTATCGAACTGATACGAATGAACTCAAGTGTATTCGAATTCATATAAATACCAAACCCAAGTCGTCGTCATCGGCATCGAGTTAAAAATAAAGCAAACAATCAAACCAACAACAAAAGAAAAATTACATACCGAAACAACAACGAACTCGATCATCAGGGAACGAGCGAGCCAAGCAACGAGAATCGATCAACAGAGGAGCAACGCAATCTCGAAGTCAACCAAATCATCAGAGAACGAGAGCAAGCAAACCAGAGAATTGATTTGAAAAAGTCCCAATTTGGATCGCAAGAGCCGAAGCCCTAAATTCAGATCGAACAACATAGGGCCGCCATTCTTCTTCACAAACAAAAGAAGTGGATCGGGTGAAAGAAATTAAAAGGGCCGACCTTTATTATCAAAAGGGGATTTAGTTTTTAGTTAGAGTTTTATTAAATGGGGGTCTTCTTTATTTGAGAAAAAATTAGGGATTCAAGTTTATATTTTAATTTTTGCTCCTGCATTGATTTTGAAATTTGTTTTTTCCTTTTCGAGTCAAAAAATTTGTAAATCACCACCTAGGTTGTAGGTAGTGTCAGATTGTCTAGTTAGAATTAGTTCAGTGAGCAGGGTGTGCGAGTTTGCAAAACTCTATAGGAGGAGCAGAGTTTGCGAGTAAGCGAAACTCTATAGGCGGAGCAGGGTGTGCGAGTCTATGAGAGTGTTTGTGAGCGGGAGCAAAAGGGTTTGCGAGTCTAGTAGAGTGTTTGTAAGCGGGATACTGTTTAATTCTAATAGAAATTTGGGAATGCAGCAGTAGGCAGGGGTTGCCGAAGCTCGGTAAATTTTGTGTGTGATTTACTTTACAGCATATTTATTTCTGCAGTTTGTTTTCTATGTTTAAATCGAGAAAATTTGCTATAACCCTATTCACCCCCCCCCACCTCTAGGGTTAATCTAGATCCTACAAGTGGTATCAGAGCCTGGTATTTTTATTTAACTCTAGAGTCATGAATCCACCAAATAATGCTTTTTCTGAGGGGCAATCTATTGCTATGCCACCCATGTTTAATGGGAATGATTATGCTTATTGGAAAGTTAGGATGGGTATATATCTTAGTTCTGTTGATTATGATGTTTGGGATATTATTGAAACTGGTTATAAACCTCCCACTATAACTATTGGTGGTACTGAGATTCCTAAACCTAAGGATATGTGGGATGCTAACGATAAGAAATTAAAAACTACAAATTCCAAAACAATGAACGCTTTGATCTGTGCTCTTGATAAAAATGAATTTAATAGAATTTCTCATTGTACAACAGCACAGGAAATTTGGCACACTTTGGAGGTGACACACGAAGGAACTTCTCAAGTCAAGGAGTCTCGTCTAGCGCTATTCAGCAATGAATACGAAAACTTTGTGATGGACAAAGGCGAGAGCATAAAGGATATGTTTGGACGTTTTTCAACTTTGGTGTACAATGCTAGAGCACTTGGGAAGGTCTTCACTGAGGTAGAGCTTGTGAGGAAGGTGCTACGAGTTTTACCAATAAACTTTGAGTCAAAAGTCACGGCAATACAAGAATCGAAAGATCTGAGTAAACTAAGCATGGAGGAGTTGATTGGCAACTTGATGACATATGAGCTTGAGCTAAAAGCAAAAGAGGAACGCAAAAACTCCGAACCAAAGAAGAAGACGATTGCCTTAAAGAGCAAAGAAGAGAGCAACGAAGATGAAGAAGATCTAATTGAAGAGCTTGCAATGGCTGTCAATAATCTTAGAAAATGGTCAAGATTCAAGCCACGTAAGAAGAAAACATCTGGTAGTAGGTCAAGAGAGTCTAACAATTCCGATAATGAATTGACGTGCTATAACTGCAACAAGCCTGGCCACTTCAAACAAGAATGCCCACTTCTCAAATACAACAAAGGAAAGAAAAAGAAGAAGAAGGCTTTTGTAGCGACTTGGGATGATGAAGAAGGAGAAGAAGTTTCGGATAGCAGCTCAGAGGAGGCTAACTTGTGTCTTATGGCGAAATCAGATTCAAAAACAAGCTCAGAGGAATCTAGTGAGGGAGGTAACTATTCCTATAGAGACCTTGTTTTTATGTGTCTTGATCTCACTAAAGTAGTTGATGCTCTTGAATCTAAAATTGAAAAACTGAAATCTGATAGGAGAGAACTTGCTCGTGAAAATTTTAGGTTAGAAACTGAACTTGAAAATATTCAAAACCTAAAATGTAAAAAATGTAAAATTTTAGATTCAGAATTGACAAGACTTAAGAATAGCTTTGAGAATCTTGAAAAAGAAAACTTGAGTCTTAAGGAAATCATTGACACTAGGAAAAAAGATTTTATAAATAGATTCACCTCACTTGTCACTGAAAATACAACGCTAAAAACCAAAGTCCAAAATCTTGAGAAATTTTTGAATAACTTTTCAAGAGACGAAAAATCCTTCAACATGCTATTGGGAAATCAAATTTTTGCTAACAACAGAAAAGGACTAGGCTTTGGGAAAACACAAGTTGAGGATAATGCAAAAGGGAAGAGTGTCTTTGATAAATGTGAAATAATTGAACATTGTTTTGAAAATTGTAGTCATAGGAACACAAAATTTATACAAGTTTGGGTTCCTAAGAATTCTACAAACAAATTTCATGTCCATTGGAACAAGAATGAAAGGACTAAACAAGTTTGGGTTCCAAAGGGTTTGTCTATTCACAAATATTCTGCCACTAACAATCATGGACCTATAAAAACAAATAGGTCACAAAAATCTTTCATCGTGTAGGTATGATGGCTGGCTAAGGAACAATAACGGTGTTCTCTGGATTTTGGCTGTTCCAGAAACACAACGGGCAACAAAGAAAAGTTCCTTAGCCTAGTACAAAGATGACAGAATCACAATGGGCAACCACAAAAAATTATCGTAAAGGTAAAACAGGTGAAGGTATACTTATCTGATCAATAAATTAATTGTGATAATCTGCACCGTATTCTGAATGAAATCAGCCACTATTGAGATATTGAAAAGAGATGATGATTTTTTGATTCTGACTTGGTCTACATAATTAGCCAATTACATTTATGCCAAAAACACTATTCTTTGAATTACTTCATACATATACGTTTGGATTAAAAACTTTGTGTTTTGTTGGATACATTTGGTCATAATTCGGCTAACTCTATATTCTCAGTTTCTGATTGATTTACATGGCTTCAATCCAAATTCAAGAGAATGTCATTTAAAATGGTGAAAAATTGAGTTTGAAATTTTTGTTGCACACTACATGGTCTGGTTTATCAATTTTAGTTAGTGATATTTTGGAGTGAAAAAGAAATTCAGATGCAGATTACTCTCGTAATATAGTTGATAGAAAAATTACTAGTGGAATGTGATTAATTTTTAAACATTCATTTGCAGCATCATTTTTCAAAGAAAATATCTGCATATTTTTCACTTGAAACAATTTTCAAATAGCAGAAATTTTTCTCACATAACCCCTCGAGAAAATCATTTTTAGCCATACTTTCAGATTAGTCGTTTTTATTTGATTTTAAATGACAAATTTTGACTAATCCGACTCCCTACTAATTATCAAAAAGATAAATAGTGATTGAAAAGGTGATAAGTGTTGATATTTAACATACATTACTCAAGAGAGTATATTTGGAAAATTTCTTTAGGAATTCAAACAAGAGTTACAAAACTTTTTGTTGGCAAAGATTCTATGACCATTTCTATATCTATCATATTTCTATCGACCGTTGTTTATCAAATATTAAATATAGTTTGTCGATACGTGGTGCTGTAATCAGGAATCATTTGTTTTTCATGTCACATTTTTTTTGTAGAAATAAATAAATATCCAAAGTATTCACTCTCATTTAAAAGTCCGCACGGTTATGCATGAGTGAATTACTTGGATTTTTGATTATGTGCTTCCATGCTCATTTAAAAGTCCTTACGGTTATGCATGTATGGAACGCATATCAAAATTAATTGATTAAATAGACAAGTTGATTCTAATCCCATTTAAAAGTCCTCACGGTCATGCGTGGTTAGAAGATACTTGATTTCATTTTTTAAATTAAATTGGAATACTACTAATCTCATTTAAAAGTCCTAACGGTTATGCATGATTAGTATATATTCAAATTCCTGATATAAATGTACCACAAGCAGATACAATTGCATGATTTTATATTAGAACATCATTTCCATTCTTTCTAAAAGTGGAATATGCGCCTAACAAGGGTAGTTATGATTTTTGTTTGATTTTTATTGAAGTTTAATATTTATATTCAATTTGAGTTTAATGTTGGATTAATATTGATCACTTAATCTCTATTTTTCTCTAACACTATTATTCTTTTGCTGATAACAAAAGGGGGAGAGAAAAGTTAAGATTTTGTCAAATAGAATCGAGCAAAGGTCAAATAATTTTCCATTTGCATCTAGGCTCATTTATATACTTCTATTTATATGCATATATGTAGGGGGAGCATCATGTAGAGAGGAAGCATTTAAATAGGGGGAGCAATTAGAGTATATCATTGATCAAATACATTTAACACGGTCAAAATCTTAAATATATGTTTGTTATCATCAAAAGGGGGAGATTGTATGAATATGTACTTATATGTTTTTGTTTGATGATAATAAACATATATATTTATTTAAATGTATTTGGTAATGTACTATTTTATTTTTCATAGATTAAATAAATATTTGTTGAATAAAATAAATTACACAAAATTTGAATTCAAACAGAACAAATTACACAGAATTTGAATTCAAACAGAAATTTTATTCAAACAAATATTTATTACAATCTTGAATAGTACAAATTCAAGCTCTCACTATACATATACATTTTTTATTACATCACAATTATATCACAATTATATTTACATTAATAACCTCACTACATATCACTCACACTCGTATTTTGTCTTCAACTGCATTCCAGTTTGAATCCAGCATCTGAGCAATCTGCAAAAATATTCACTAACGCAGTAAAATTGAAAAAGAAATATTTTTGCAATATAAAATGAAATATGATTTTTGAAAATATGATTTGCCTCAGTTATTTGGGTTGTTCGTCATCATTCACACTTGAATTCATCACACACGAACAGTGTGACATGCACAGTGTATCACTATACATGCCATAAGGCCGTGCACATCAATATACACTTGATAATGCTACAGGGACAGGTGAGCACAGGTCAAACCCAAATGAAAAGCCGGGTTCAACTCACATGCAATATATTTAAAATCACGACACGAGCACAAGGTCAAACCCGAGTTTTTTAAACTGGATTCAACTCAAGTGAAATTTCAAAAATCAACGTGAAATGATCAAGAATCAGATCAGAGACCAAGTACAAGGCATAGTGCACCACTGACCAGAATACAAAGTCAAACCAACAGCTACACGATACCACAATATCAAGTTCAAGTGACATCACAGCAAACAAGACATGCAAGACCAAAGTGCAACATACTTCAATAATCAAGTTCAGGTCAGACCAACCACTGCAATGATGTAAACTAACTCGAAGAAATGCCACCAAGCAAACAATATGCACCAGACCAGGCCACAATAATGAAGATTACACCAAGTATGTAAAAACAATGTCAGTGACCATTCAAACCAGTAGAAACATGAAACAAAACTCACAATGGCATAGCAACTACAACAAAGACCAAGTCAAAGTCTAGCTATGGAAACAGTGTGGTCGAGAACTGATACAAGAAATTCATGGAATGGCAGACACACATGAACATGGTGAGAAACACAAGTAACTCAGCATTGAAGTACAGGCAGATTTGAAGAAATGACTGCAATATCAATAAACCAAATGAAGACCACAATCCAAACTAAAACTCCAGCAGTAATACAACAATGACCAGAGCCAAAGTTCACAAGTGCAGACCAAATGCAGTGACACAGTGAAGCTCAAGTATAACACTGCAGAAGTTCAAATCAGTACAACAACTCGAGCTTCAGAAAGAACAGAGACAACATCAACAAACCCAAATGTCCAGCCCAACAACAACATGAATACTGCACCAACCAGAATGGATGCAGTGATACAAGGCATAGCAAATGCATGCAACAATGTGCACAGGCCAGAAACAATACAGCAATGAACTCGAACAGACACATATGTATATGAAGTGACAATTCGAGCAACAGTTCGTGTAGTTCGTGTATGCATCAGTAACCGAGCAACAGAATCAATAATACAACAGTGACAAACATCATATATAGAAATGCCCAACACAAATGGCCAGAGAAATGCACAGTAGAATGAATAAGTGATGCACATGATGTGGCAATCACAGATGCTTGAAGACTACAGAACATCAAGATGAATCAAATCGAGTTCGAATGATATCAATAACCAATGTCACAGTAAAATCAACATCATCAGAGAAGATGGCCAGAGACGAAGCTCATCGGGATGAACACAAAGAAATGATGATGGCCGAAAGTTATGCAGATTCGCGAATGTATGCAGTAAGAAATTCAAGTGTATGTAAATTTGAAAAAGTCAAATGAATTCAACACCGTGGTGACCACGTAACAAAATCAAAGCCGTGAGTAACAAGTCGAAAGTAAATCAGGAAAGCCGTGCGCATCAAGGGAAGAAATTTTTTGGAAAGTATCGAACTGATACGAATGAACTCAAGTGTATTCGAATTCATATAAATACCAAACCCAAGTCATCATCATTGGCATAGAGTTAAAAAAAAAGCAAACAATCAAACCAGCAACGAAAGAAAATTTACATACCGAAACAACAACGAACTCGATCATCAGAGAACGAGCGAGCCAAGCAACGAGAATCGATCAACAGAGGAGCAACGCAATCTCGAAGTCAACCAAATCATCAGAGAACGAGAGCAAGCAAACCGGAGAATTGATTGAAAAAGTCCCAATTTGGATCGCAAGAGCCGAAGCCCTAAATTCAGATCGAACAATATAAGGCCGCCATTCTTCTTCACAAACAAAAGAAGTGGATCGGGTGAAAGAAATTAAAAGGGCCGGCCTTTATTATCAAAGGGGGATTTAGTTTTTAGTTAGAGTTTTATTAAAAGGGGGACTTCTTTATTTGAGCAAAAATTGGGGATTCAAGTTTATATTTTAATTTTTGCTCCTGCATTGATTTTTGAAATTTGTGTTTTCCTTTTCGAGTCAAAGAATTTGTAAATCACCACCTAGGTTGTAGGTAGTGTCAGATTGTCTAGTTAGAATTAGTTCAGTGAGCAGGGTGTGCGAGTTTGCAAAACTCTATAGGCGGAGCAGAGTTTGCGAGTAAGCGAAACTCTATAGGCGGAGCAGGGTGTGCGAGTCTATGAGAGTGTTTGTGAGCGGGAGAAAAAGGGTTTGCGAGTCTAGTAGAGTGTTTGTAAGCGGGATATTGTTTAATTCTAATAGAAATCTGGGAATGCAGCAGTAGGCAGGGGTTGCCGAAGCTGGGTAAATTTTGTGTGTGATTTACTTTACAGCATATTTATTTCTACAGTTTGTTTTCTGTGTTTAAACCGAGAAAATTTGCTATAACCCTATTCACCCCCCCTCTAGGGTTAATCTAGATCCTACACTTATAATGGTCAATTGCATTTATTTATATCATAATTGCATTAAATGCGGTTGTTATAGTAATAAATAAATCAATTTATTGTCATAAATGCAGTATATGCATCAGTTGCAATAAATGATGCAGCATGTTTGTATTTGGAATAAAAAAAGCCATATTGTTTATTATTTGATGCATTTATATTTGATGGATATAGATATTTATATGTATGGCCCGCTCATCAAAAATAAGTTTTATTTCCATGCTTTGGTTATCATGAAATAAAAGGAGTGGCAGTTTTCATATTTTGCCAAAATGCATGGTTACTGACCTTAATTAAGTATTCAAATAATAAACTAAAGATAAATGGTATAGTAGTATTCTGTATAACTATATTGTGGTTCAGATAAATATTGAAGTTACTACATTTGTTCATGTTATTTATTACGACATTTACTATGTCATTTATGTACAATTTTATATGGCATTTAATTCTGGCGTTCATCTGTGATATTTGTGATATGATTTATTTATGATATCTTGTATTATACTTATTTAGAAAATTCCATGAATGCAACCACATACTTAAAGTAGAAGACTATAACAGGTATGATTAAAACATGTTGTGCCACAGTTATAATTTTGAGACTTTCAAGTGTCAGATAGGCTTAAAATGCTTTTCGGAGTATTTTATAGCATTTGAAATATTGTACATACATTAAGAAATAAATTCAAATATATTTTTGGTGTCTCTTTGTGAACTAATTGGAAATATCCCACATTCCAAGTGAGCTAGTTGAAATAACATGTTACCAAAGTGACCTCTTTTATTTTAGTTGTTCATGAAAATGTTTGATATTTATGTGTATCTATTCTTGCGGATGTTAGCCAGCCCAAATGAAGACTAATATTTGACCAAATAACTTAAAATGTGTGCTGATAAATATGTGATAATTATAAGGTTTTGCAAATGAATAACTAATCGGTCCAAAGGAAGATTGTTATTTGACTTGAATTTATTATCAGTGCTTGATCATTACAACAAAAGTACCACTTACAGTTAGTATTACTGTCCAAAGACTTGATATTAATATTGTGCTAGGTATCTTGAGAAGAGACTTATCAATTATTTGAATTTACTATGGCTGATATTTGGATATGGGCATATACGGCCAATCCTTAATTTTTGTTCAATTTTCAACTAATTTAGTTAAAGTGCCTGCCAATTTTAATGTTATGATCTTGTTTGGGACTAACTCAAAGGATTATTAAGAAAACATGTTGTTTGTTCTTAACTTTATGGATCTAGCTCTTGCAATTAGGAGGGTCGCAACCACTCATATTATGGTTGAATGCTCTTATAATGTCATGAAGAACATTCAAAGGTGAGACAATTCAAAAAAGAAAGGGTCAAAAAATCATAAAGTAAAATATTTCAAAAGCTTTCAAGGATGTGGTATTCATAGGGTCAACCAATTTTAAGGAGTTCTTATTAAGAATGGAAAGCGTTTTATTAAAGTGGTAAGGAGAAACAAGCATGCTTTATATTGCGTGATTCCATAAAGTCAAAATAAATGAAATATAAATAGTATTATATGGAAAATATTGCTTCAAAAGTTAAAGACACTCAAGTTATTGTTATTTTTTCTTGTACTCTTTTTATTCACAGCGTAACCATTTTAAGATTATTATTAATTTTCTTAAGAATAAAATGACCTTTATTGAGCTCATTTCACATTGTAGTAAAAAGAAGAGAGATTGAAGCATGGTAAGATAGAAAGTACCTATTTATCGTACATTGTAAATAAATGTATAAATAAGGATAAGGAAGTCGCTAAGGATTTAAAAGAAAAGAAATAGCATATATATATATATATATATATATATAGTTGTTTCTTTACTAAGATATGCAGATATATAAAGTAAAGTTTACTAGATATTTTTAAGATAGTACTGAGATTTTAGTAACATTGTTTGGATTTATTTGATATTTTGTTATGCTGGTATTTAAATAGATTTTGATGTTCTATTTCTAATATGAACAAATTGAGTTATTATTGTTCATTTAGAAATAATAAGATTTATTTATGAATAAATTCAAACATTTTTGTAATTAAAGCTCTTAATGTTTAAAATATAGCTTATATATACCTACTTATGCTAAATACCTTTTATAATGCTCAAATTTTGATTCGGTGATCAATATGATTATTTGTTTCAGCTTACCAAATAATTGTAGATTGATGCACAGCTACAAATTTTATAAACTCACACCAAGAAAAAAAAAATACAAAATGGGAAATGCTACAATTTTTTAGGATGTTGAGTTTGGGGGAGGAGGGAATAAAGTATGGATCATTGTCATTAAGGAGAATCATTATCTTCGATTCAACTACGATTACTTCTTCGGATAATGTATAGTATTTATTTCCTTTCATTAACAAGAAGTAAATTAAGAACCATTATAAGATAATGTTAAACAAAATTTTAAGGTATGTATCATTGGTTTTAAGGAGAATCATTATCTTTGATTCAACTACAGTTACATCTTCAGATAATATATATGACTTGTTTCCTTTCATTAACAAGAAGTAGATTAAGAAGCATAATAAAACAATGGTAAACAAAATTTTAAGATATATATCATTGTCTTTAAGAAGAATCATTTTCTTTGATTCAACTACAATTACTTCTTTGGATAATATAGGACTTGTTTCCTTTTGTTAACAAAAAGTAGATTAAGAATCATAATAAGACAACGTCTTTCTTCAAATTAAGGTTATTGTTTCAAGGAAACAAACTCAACAACTTCAAAGTGCAAGGTCGGTAAGGAAATCCACTTGAAAATAAGAAATGCTACTCCAATGACTATATAGTATTTTTCCATAAAGATAAATATTGGATTAGTGAATATGATTCTTTGAACTTGCACCAATCCATATAAGGTACTAATTTGAAATATGGATTTAAGGTATGAATATAGTCTAAATCTATAAGGATAATAAAGTTTGAGATATTTCCCACACCTTAAGGCAATAAGATCATTGGTTATGAATAATTATTTTAAACAAAAATAGATCAAGTGAGTAATGTGGAAAGATATAATGCTCATTATAGAAAAGACTATACTCAAAAGGAAAACAATATTACTCAAAAGGAAAACAATATTCTATTTTTAAAGAGACTTTCTCTTTGGTTTTGCTAAAATACTTTTTAGAATTATTTTGAAACTTGTTGTAGATTATGATTTTAAGCAATATTGAAGGGATATTATAGTCATGTTACTCAATGGAGACATTGATGAAACACCTAAGAAAACCACGTATGGATTACTCTATTATATTAAGGATTCAAATACACCATTATCATTTATGGAGTTCTATTTGAATTATCACAAAAGGGCTAGGAAGGTAAGGGTTTAAAAAAAGAGGGGGAGGTTGATATGCAAATTGCAAATCGATTCTCTTTTTCCAAAATAGACAAATATTGTCTTATATAATAATATAAGAACATCCTTGAAGCTAAAGATATGCAAAAGATTCATCATGCATTTGTGATGTAGAGTCTAATGCATGCTAAGACATATACGCATATGAATACTGCGTGTATTATTTGGCAGATATATTATTGACATTAAAAGTGGATCAATTGTTAGTAACTAAAATGGTTATGAGATATCTTTAAAAAACAAAGGATTATATGCTCAAGACGGATTAGTTGGATATCATAAGATATTGCAGTTTGAATATTTTGGATGCCAAGAGTAAAAATGATCCACTTCAGACAACAATAATAATATTGTTGTAGTTGTTGCTTTTTTTTGGATGGAACTATATAAGCAAAGCTTTCATATAGATATATATAGTCTTCTTTGCTATTTTTCATTATGGGACATCCAACGATGGAAAATAATTGCATAATTTTGTCATAAAGTAATGAACCATTGAATAAAGAAATTGAAAGATCATTAAAGTAATATTGTAACAATAAACAATATATTATTTTCCAGTAAGAGAAGAGTGCAAAAAGATTGTAATTCATAGAGTATACTGTGACAAACTCCATTATGGCGGATCCGCTTACAAAAGGATTATCACTCAAGATCTTTCATGAGCATCTTGCTCAATTGGTGTAACTTTTATGTAAGAATATTTTTGTTCAGGGGAAGTTTGTATCTGGTACCGTCATATGACACGTTACTCCATACTTTGGTTACAGATACATATCAAGTTCTTTCTTCCGATCAAAAATAAAGTAATAAAGTTATGTTTGCACTCTAGGTTGTACAAATATTGAATGTTTTGATCTTAGTAAAGTAGGACCAGTAGAAAATAGATATGTAAAGATCACGTCACATGTAATTTTCGTGCTATGCATTCATGATTGATCTATGTCGTTTGATTGTGTTGGTATATATGACCATTGATTGGTTTAGTTACACTGAAGGTAACAAAAGCCACTTTGATCATTTTTTAGCATAGTTAATGGACGAGATTGTTTCAAAAACACCTCATGCTATAAATTGCAAATTTTGAAGCTCATAAAGTTAAACACATTTGTAAGGTAATTACATACATGGCCCAGGGGGAGATTGTTAGAAAATTTCAATATGTGGGCTACATATGTAAAAAATAAATGTGCCGTGCAATTTTGGTGTAAAGCCTAATTAAAGTGGACAAATTATGAATTAAAGTTAAAATGCTTACATGTATAATTGTCATGGTATTAATATGTAGATAATAGAACAACTCTATTTTGTTGAAGGACTAAGTTAAAAAATGCCAACATTATAAGTAAGAGGTTGTGGTCCTCAAAGTATAAAAGCTTCAGTTATCGTAATCTCTTCCATGAAAAATTCAGATTTAGGGTTTATGTCAATTTGAAATATCAAATCCAACTCTCATCTTTTAGATCTATCTATTTCTCCTAATCAGTTTTTGAAAGCATCAACTATGAATTTAGATCTAATGTAAGGCTAGGGTTTGTGTCAGTACGGAAAACTATACCAAATTTAACTTTCTAACAACATCTGTGAATTCAGGTATGGCTTCCGTTAATCCGTTTATTTTTCTCTATTTCTTTTCAATTAAATCAATATAGGTCATCTATTCAGATATAAGTGTTCATGATTAATCAGTCTTCAAGATATATTGAAATCCTAATAAAAAGATGCATTTATAGCTGTTTAGATTCGGTACGGAAGCAGATTAATGCACCGAGCCTGGAAAGTCCTCATGCCGTTAATGGAGCTGTATAGTTCATTTGCGAGCCAGCTAGGATGCTAGATGAAGTGAACTTTTTGGATGAGGGCTGACTATTAGGCCGTACCAAGGCATGCTTGTATCAGAGAGCCAGCATGGGGATAGAATGTTGTTTAAACAGTGGTGCCGTTGCCATGTGGATAGGTAATAACGGGATGGTTGCTGCAAAGTTACACTTCTGTATGGATGAATAGTTTCATTTTATGCCGATCGATCTTTTCAGTGAAATAGTGCAAAGTTACGCTGCAACGTTACCCTATTGAGGGTAAATCTTCCCAGACTGTTGTCCATTAAATGTCGGGACGCTTAAGTCATTCGAGGGCTGCGGTGGGGCATTTGCATGGACGATGGGCCAGAGTGATTGCTGTTGAGATCGGAAGTTGTGGAGCATGCTGAAATCTTGGCAGGCCGACCTGATTCGTTGCAAGAAAATCGAGCAACATAGGTGTTTACAGTCGATGGCACGCCAGAAGGAAAAGGAGCAGAAGCATGAGGAGGAGGACCAACATCAGCATCAGAACGTTTGCTTAGTCGTCCAGAACGTATTTATGATCATTGGCATTGCGTACTACGCGACTTGGGTGTGAGTGGGATATTAACGAAGTCTTCAAAGCTTGTACGATCTAGCTCCTTCATACTTTAATGCTCTTTTCGCTCCAACAATGTCTTTGTGGGATCTCTTACTTACCAAAAAGCTTCGCATACAGATACTACAAGTACACTGGAAATGTGATCTGTATTTGATCAGAAAATAGATATGGTTTTAATGGCTAAAGATTATGTAATGTATATGCAATATTTATAAAATAAAAATAAAAATAAACTGAAAAATAAATGGAAATAAAATTAGAAATATTAAAATGTATTGGTTTAATCTGAATTATCAAATGTTTGATTCGTTGGTTTAGATTTACAAGATAGACTCGCATTTTTTAGAACTGCTAGTTGAACGGAAAGTTATAGTTTGAAATGTGCGGACCTGGAAACTGATGGGTAAATCGAAAATGACAAAACAATATTTCCGGTAAATCGAAAGAAGTTGATCTCATTTTAAATCATAACCCAGTTTTGAAAAAGAAACTTCGAAGCCCTCAGATTTATTTTTTCACGTCATAAATTATTTGTGGACTTTTAAAAGCTGTAGAAAATATACTACGAAGCCCAGAAACCAATATCAAACTGAAATCGCCATAATCAGATTTTGCTTACTTAAAAGATATATATTTTGAAAAAAATTCAAACCCTAGCTATAAAACACACGCAGATATTTAATCAGCGCATGAATCTCGATTATCGTAAATATATAAATAAATAAATAAAGTTTTTTTTTTTCATTTCATGGGTATCTTGCCTTAGAATTTATATGCCCTCCACGGTACATACCATCATTTATTTCTCCAACTTTTATATAATCGAAGTTCTCTTCAAACTCAGCCATGAAAAAACACTTGTTAAACAAATTCTTCATTATCATCTGCATCCTCGTCCAAACAATAACCTGCCATGCATATAAACCTTCATGGCATCAAATTAACAGCATCAATGAAGCAGCCACAATGCAGTTCTGCAAGGAAAATCTTCACAAACAAAATCTACCATGGTGTAGAAAGTATTTGCCTCAACAAAGAAGAAGAATAAGAAGTAGAAGAAGTTCGCCAAATGATGTTGAAATTGACACAAGATATGGAGTTTCTAAGAGGCTTGTTCCTACTGGACCAAACCCTCTCCATAATTGAATCGGTCACAGGCTAGATTTATCGAATTATGATTTTTTTCATTTCATTTTATTTGTGTTAGATGGATGGTTTTTGGATGATTATGATGTGTATATGAATTGAATGATTATGATCTCATGATCATCCTTTATTGTTCTTGACGACGAAAGATTTAGCAGCACAATTTTATTGATTTATGTAATTAGTTAACTTTGCTTAATTACTGTTTATCTTAGGATATTTATCTGTATGGGTTCATGTGAGATGCTCATGCGTTAATTAGATGCATTACTTTTTTTTTTTATCTGCAGCTTCTGATTAATTAGTTTGATTGGTATTTGATGGTTCTGTGCGTCCTGTGAGCTTATGAATTTTCAAACATTGAATTGCTCTAAAAAAAAATTAATTTTTGAATGTGATTAGTTGAGAATTTTACTGCTACATAATATCCGTAGATAATTTCTGGTTGTATAGAGATATTTTCTGATACAACTGAACGGGCAAAGTTAATTAAATTTGTTTTGCTCGAATTGCGGTTGGATATACTGAGTATTTATGACCATATTATCATCTGTATCCAAAAAAAATAAAAAAAATAAAATAAAAATAAAGAATGTTCAATTTACTCCGCTTTACCCTACCCGTTATATATTTCAAAAGAACAGAAGGCGGCAAAGAACTGACTTGTTATATACAGCAAAACTGGTTTATCTTTGCATACAGCCATAAAACCTGGTTTCAGAATTTATTCAATAAAAAGTTTGTAAGGTAGGACACGTATCCAATGAAGACCTAATATGAACTTGCTTATAATAATTCGGGTTCTAAGGGTAAAATGAAGGAAAATAATTTGTATTCCGGTATATCTAAGATAGAAGAAGAAAGAGGAGCGTCAAGCAAAAGACAAGCGGCATCGAGGGAGATAGACAACGTCGAAAGAGGAGCAACATGGCGGATGGAGCGAGAAGTGGCATCATAAATTATTTCTTTCATTTTAATTAGGATTTCTTTCGTTAGGCAACGGCGAAGATACTTGTGATATATGGTTGGGAGGGTTTAGGACGTGTTCGTGGACAAATGAGGTTAGAGGCTAGATGTTAAATGTTTGCAACGTTCGTGGACAAATTGAATCAGAGATTATCGAGTAAAGGCTGTACATGAAGTACTTATAATTGCGTAATTTTTTTTACTTGCAATAATAATTATTGATTATCAAGCATTAATTAATAATTTAATCAATAAATAATCGAAATTTAAATTTAAATTTAAATACAATTCAAACACAAGTTCAAATTAACAATAAATTAAGAAAGTACAATATTCAATACATCAACATCGTCATACAACAACCAAAGCGTCTCTGATCCGCTCATGTGCTGCAACAATCTGTGATGTATTTGATGAAATTGCACCACCATGGTTGTTCTGATGTTGTTCATACCAATTTTACGCAGAGCTTTCGCATGTATATGTGTTCCATCTGCAGTTTCAAATGCATTTGAAAAAAGTGATAATAAATGTATATCATACCTAATTTCATCTAACCTAATTGAAATGTTTAGGTTTAATAACATCTTTGGCCTAAGTAAGACACATTGCAAAACTTGGAAACAAAAGTACTAACGCTACCAATAATTAGATTGAAATTTTCATCTACCAATCTATGTGATGTTCCACAACTTCTCATGTAGCATAACATTCCTACCATTTCAGAGATCTTTATTTGTTTAATGGAAATCAAGCCATATTTAGTAGATAGCACGTCGCATACATGTTTGAAAGTAGCACTTTTCATTAGAAAAATATCTTCACTTATGTTCACATGTCCATCAAGAACATCAGTCATCCACATTTGACCGGTGTAAGGAGTACGATGTGGAGTATGAATTAAATAAAATAGCTTCACCATCAATTTAGCAATAGCTTCAAGATCATTGTCGTACTCTTCTTAATCGTAGGAATAAGATAAACCATCGCTATTAGTTGAGTCTTCCCTACTTTGCGAATCATTTGTAGAATTAACATAGAAGAAATCATCTCTAGACATGATTAGAAAGAATTTGCAGAAAAAAATAGTTGAAGAATGATTGTGAAGAACGAATTAGGCGAAATCATCTCTAGACATGATTAGAAAGAATTTGTAGAAAAAAATAACTGAAAAATGAGTGTGAAGAATGAATTCAAGAATGACCACTTGAATAGCAAAAAATGAATGTAAAAAATTATGTTCGACTACCCATGTTAGGTCCCACTTATTAATTACGTCTTCCCAACAGCTATAGTTTGGAGCATGCAAACGCTTCTCGAGTAAATGCTGATGTAACTATTACGTTCAGCTTAGTTGAGATAAGTCGGACGCAACTCCTGATGAACGATTTTCCACCCGTGTTTCCTTTGTCCATCAACGGGGCCTTAGTTTATTTGGGCTTGATTTTTCTTCAATGGCTATGTTTTGAGCCTAAAATAATGGTATTTGATTAAAATATATTGATTAGGATTGATTATTATTTTGGATTAATTTTGTAACCTATTGGAAAATAGTTTTTTATATACCATTTCACGTATTTTATTACAACTACTAAAATTCATTTGAAGCTCAAAAGGTAGTTTTTCATAACTAAAAATTATTGCACATTATATATTTTCTTACAAACCATGATGTGTGTGATCTAAGAAACATATATTAATTTACGTTCATATTGGATATTTATGGTATAATTATAGAAAAAGTACCGGAATTCGCAAAATAAAATTACAACGGACTTTCCGAAGCAAAATCCAAATATCAAAAATACCTATTGATCAGAGCAGTAACAGAAAACAGAATTTTGAACCTTGATATAAACTATAAAATGTTTAACATGTGTATATAAACTTATGGGATTCATTTTGAATCTAAGAAGGTAACTGCATATTAAAAGAACATAATACTTCTACAATATTAGCAAGGTTTTTGACATTATAATTGTAATGCCTCGCGTTTTTACGTTAATTGATCAAAAAGAAATTTATTAGTAAATAGTAAACAGTGAATTTTTTCCTTCAAATATCAGAATTTGGCTACAAAACTTGCACTATTGTGTTCATGTCAATTTTCTGATCAATTTTCATATATAATGTTTCCTGATCGAAGTTCAAACGAAAAAGTTGTTAACGTTTGAAGTTTTAACATAAGAAATAGTTATATATGTAAATATGGTACTAAAATCAATTAACGTTAATTGGTAACATTAATGGAGATTTAAATTTTAAATTGAATTCAAATCTTAGAGAATTTATAAAAGGGGAAAAATTGAACAAGATCAATTAATAGAGGAAACAAATTCACAGAATCAATTAAACAGAGGAAAATAAATTAACGAAAGCGAAGAACAAAACAAATCGGCATTTAAAAATATACACATGTCAAACCTTAATTGCCTAGGTCGATCGCTATAGGTCGACCCAAGCCTAGGGTCGGTCGACCCATGTAGTTTTAAAAGCGGCGGTAAATTGTTTTTAAACGATCCGGATTTTTGATCGGTTTAATCCGACGGTTAGCACAGATTTGAACCCTATAAATATAGACCTAGGGCTTCACTTCCAACTCATAATTTTCTAATGGGCGTTGAAGCTCTGTCACTTTGTCTTCTTCTTCAACATAGAATAAATTTAATTTGCATGTATATGCTTTGAAGAAGAATAGAAGATGATAGAGAATAGAAAATAGGTTCAAACAAAGTCGCTACCTTAGAGGTAAACTGTAGATGTGTATTTAATTAAAAAAATTATTTAAATCTCTTCTCTTTAATTCAAACTCTAACATCTGCATGTAAATGTTATTATTGTATCCGATTAGAGAGTCAGAATGGAGAATACAGGTAATAGAGATATGATCTGGATTAGATCAAGAGATTTAGGAGTGCCTAAAAAGGCGAGTGAGAATATAAATTGTTTTTATATAATATTAGATTATATCATTGCAGATCTATTCCTACATGCCTGAGAAATTGAAATTAAGTCACAAATAAATTCATATATATAATGATTACACTTTGCCTATGAAATTCATATTGATGAATTGATACGTTCTTGTTATTAAATTAAATTGTAATTTGATATGAAAATGATACTGATTCGAGTAACGATCAGAATTGGTATCTATACGTCGGATATGAATTTGATATAATCCTAATGTACTACGTAATGATTAGGAATTTATATTTACACGTTGGATATGTATTTGATGAAATATTAATATACTGCATAATGATTAGGAATTAATATTTATTTGATGGATTATGAATTAAATTGAAAATAAAGCTTGTTTTGATCTTTGGGGTTTCAGTGATATTTTAGTTCATTGAAATTTATATTGTTGCAAGTAGATTTCTATATGTTATCAAGTTTAAAATAAATAAAAGCGTGATGTTTGAAATAACAAGGAATATACACACACACACACACACATATATATATATATAAAGAAAGAGATGTACTAAATATGTATAATTACCGTATTTTATACCGCCTATTTCAAATAATTACACTGCACAAACATCTCCTCCTTGGATAAGATATGAAAATTTACTATGTTAACCTTTATATGATAGAAGTTTAGTTCCAATGTACTAAAATATAGAAAACTTTAAAAGTTTAACATAAAGATGTGAATGAAATAAGAATGCCAATAAGATGGAAAACAAGGAAAAAGAAAGTATGAGAAATAGACAAAAAGAAATAGTGAATAATATAGGAATACAAATAGAAGATAGAAGTGATAAACGAATTGGCAACGATATTAAGAACTTGATAAAAAGAAGTGGAAAATGAATTTGAAAAAGAAAAGTAAAATGCATAATAAAATAAAGACATAGGGTCAACTATAAAAATTGTAGAGGAATGTAAGAATGAGAATATGTGTGTATGTAAGAGATATATATATAAGTAGCCTCGAATATGAGTTTATGAAGAGTGTGAATTATTATAATTCAATTATAAATTATATAAAGAAAATGATGAAGGTCACTAGAGTAGATTGGAATGCAAAGTCGGTAGGGTTATACAGCTGAAGTCTGCCCACTGTAAAGGGCTATCAGCTGTTGCGTAACACTATATTAATATGGGACATGTCCAACCATAGAACCCGTGGAGAGTATACGCTTACATATAGATATAAGGGTACCCTTAGGATTAAGCAGTAAGCTTCAAATTTATTTTAAAGGAGGTTATTGCCTTGATTGCACTAGACAGTCTAAATGAATGGTAAGCAGGATCGTGCACAATGCAACGAGTGTTGGTACCAAATTTAGAGGTAGGGTTTTCATAGGGCAAGAACATCATCGGTTCCGAAGGTCAACGGGGAGGACATGGTTACACCTAGCGGGTCTACGTCTATAGCCTACCAGGGTGGACCAGGCTGGATCATGCACCGTCACAGTCGTTTGCTATATTGCTTCATAGGGCAAGGCTAGTTAACTCATAACGAGATTCCTTCAAAGTATGGAAGGGGTGGTTAGTGGAGCCGAGTTCACGTTAGGAAGCAAACAAAGTTACGGATCCCCAAATTGAAATATGGCAAAATATATGAAAGTCCATCAGAAAGAGTACTTCAAAATGTATGAAAGGCCGTCGGTATGCACTGTAAGACTTCCTGGAGTTGTATGGTATCGAGATCGTGACACAGAATAGACGATGAATCGGGACAAGATGCTGAACGAAAAAAACTAGCGAGGATAGTAACTAGGTCCATTAGAGGACAAATGGACATATACATACATACCTACGTACGTACATACATAGATATAAATCTACGGAAGGTAGATGAGAATGGTTCGTAGGTGGATATAGAGTCGAGATGACTAATAAAATATAAACAGACATACAATAAAATAGTGAAAATCGGCATAAGATAGTCTTATGTATAAGATGTATAATTTATCAGTCACCGAAACGTTGTTCTGACCTCCTCCTCATTTCAACCCACAAGATAGTTAGAAGGATAGGTACTGATGCTTGATGTGTTCAGTGCTGAGAAAGACACTTGATTTTGGGAAGTGTTGGATCTTGGTCAGTAATTATGTAATCTATTATATTTTAGTTATTCTGCTGTAAATTATTTCGTTAGAGCTTTGATATGCATTATTTTGTTTTATTTGTAGGACACCAAATCAATTATCCATGCTTTGGTGGACTTAGGTTTCGATTAAGCGAAAATTTAGCCTCACTAGGGTGGGGTAGTTAAAATAAGTGTTAGTTTTATTTATATAAAACTACATAAGAAAACGGATTTTATACTCTTACAATCACAATTAAATAGTTAAATGAATCCTAAAAATTTTCATGTTAGTAGCCGATTTGAAGCTTTGGAATGGTGCTCTTCTTCCTCTTAAGAAACAACCAGGTTTAGTGTTTTATAATTTTGGAATTGCTCTCCATTGCTAAAATAAACTTTGCATTATGAGTATATCCAGACGATGAAGACATCTCTGTTAATATAGTAGAAGAGACCCAAAATCTTATGAATTGATGACTCAAAGACGTTTCGAGTCTTTTTTCATTCAAGCGCATTGATGACTCAAAGACTGCGAGTTTATCTAATGTATATGTAAAAATTTATATTTTTACTCTCATACTTGTTCTTCTTTTATTTAAATAAAATATATATTATGGTATTTTTACATGTTTTTACCAAAATATATAAGTGCTTTCAAATCATCATTCACTCATCTACATTTATGCAAAACAGTCATTTTGTGCATGCATTATTTTTGAAAAAATTTATTTGTACAATTTTATTTTACAGGAAATTGAGTGCAAATTAGAAGAGGTTTCATAGGTATATGCATACACATGTAGTGTAAGCCAAAAGAATGAAGGAAAGAAAGAATACATGCAACATGAAGGATCTCATCTACCTACTAACTAATGGGCCAACATTAAAAAGCAAAAACACATGTTCTTGGAGATTAATTAATTCCTCAATAATTATTTGGAGGCCACATAAAGTGAAGGGAAAATTTGGTAGCTCCCTAAAATATATTAGGGTTTTAGAATATGTATAAATAACCTTCCTATGTTCATGTAATGAATCTTTTTTTTCAATGCATAGAGTTGTAATCAAAACTTAGAAATAAAAGCTTCTCTTTAATGGCTTCTTACCCTTGTTCTTTTTTTATGTGACTTTCTTTTATGATTTTTAATTTATGCTATCTTATGCTTTATTTTATTTCAAGCAAGTAGCTTGGTTTCTTTTCATGTAAGTTAGTTAGCTCTTGTTCTACTTACTTAGTTTTCCTTTCCTTTATGTTTATGTTAAAATCAATTTATGTTAATATGTATTCAAATATGAGAACTTTCAATTTAGGGATAATGAAGTTATCATGAATCATATAAAATTAACATAATGATTCACTTATTATCTCTTATTTTGTGCTTAATGGAAATTTTAATGTTAAGGACAAATTTTTCAAAAGAGACTGCTTTTCAAAAGTATTAGCATAAATAGACTAGCTTAAAAACTATTTGCAATTATATGCTAGATTTGGCCAGCTCAGCGATACGCTGGCCATCTTTTGAGAAAAAAATAATACGGGGCGCATTTCAGGAATGCACCCCTTATACTTTATATGAGAAATGCGGATTACGGATCTTAAGGCTAGGATTAACACTAGAGGGAGGATGAATAGTGTTTATAAAGAATTACTAAATCTTTTGAATTTATGTTAATTTAAACACAGATGTGTGCAATATACAGATACAGATATGATCACAGAAACAAACACAGATACAGAGATAAAATAAAAAGTAGTAAAGGAAAGAAAACATCGAATTTTATACTGGTTCAGAGTTACCCTACATCCAGTCCCACAACACAAGTACGGATTTCCTTTCAAAAGCAATCATTACAATTACACCCTCGATTTCAAGGCTACGAGGTACACCCTCCAGAATCAAAATCCTCTGGGTAGAGATACTTGATTTTTCGAGCAACAAGTTCACCCACTTGATTTTACGGGCAACAAGTTCACCCAATTGATTTTCCAAGGCTACAATCACACCTTATCTCGCTTGATTGATTTTCAAGGCTACAATCACACCTTTTCTCGCTAAGTTGATTACAAAAAGCCTATAACTTTGAACAGCACTGAGGATCTTGTTGAGATAGTGATAGACAATCAAACTGCGAATGATCGAGTTTGATTCAATGTTGATTTCGGCAGAGTAATGATAAGAATTTTTATTAAGAAAAGTGGAAGAAGAAGAGGAGTGAAAAACCAAAAAATCTGATGTTAAAATTCGTTGAAACTGACCCCTATTTATAGAAGAACAACAGTCATGTCCATTCGTGAAGAGTTATGGCGAATAGACACTTCTTTTGAAATTTAAATTTTGAACTTAACTGACACCATGCCGACATGGTCACCATGAGTATGCCGACATCCCAAAGCATTTTTTGATGATTTGATTTTCTTTGAAAATAACCTTTATCTTATATTAAAACTATTTTAAACTTTATAAATATAATTGACTATAGTTAAAATTCATAAGTAAATATAGAGAATAATATATATAGAATTTAAGTATAATTTTATATTTAAATCTAAGTATAAATATTTAAAAGTTAAATATATTATATTAAAAGATAGTTTAAAATCAGAAGTAATTTGACTTTGAAATTAAAGATGATTTTGAGACTAAAATTATTTAAAATCAGGATAAAGGTTTTTGAATCTTTTAAAAGGAAAGTTTTGAAATTATTTTGAAAACAAGATAATTTTTGTAAAATAATTTGAATAAAAATTAGCGAATACAAAACAATGTTCCACTAGATTTTTCGTAGGTTCCATCCTACTTAGGGTTCCATCCCTTTAACGGGCTCGAAGTGGATTCCATTCCACAAATAAATTGGATTTTAAGATGCCAGTGCTTTTCTAGGAGTTTTAACAAAATTCCTAATTAAAATACTTATTCTTGAAATCTTGAACTCTTGATAATCTTGATACTCATGAGTCTTCAATCTTGATATCTTGAATCTCTATACTGTACAGTCTGCATTCTTGGTACCTGCATGGTTAAATCCTGCATATACATATATATTTAAACTTATACTATTAGTATTTATATTTTATAATCTATTCTAAGGTTGTTGTCATCAAAACCATCAACTCACGGACTAACAATCTCCCCCTTTTTGATGATGACAACCTTTGTTTATTAAATATTACTTCTATCCTGTTAACTCCCCCTTAATTTATGCCCTAATTACCCTATTTTATACTTCTCCCCATTTGTCATTAACAAAAATAAACTCTAAACTTTATAACTCCGAACTATATAACTCCCCCTAAATCTAATATCCTATGATATGTGATCATAATGATAGTGTTATCATAAGTAATCAACACTTAGATCTAAAACTAAAACTTGCTACTAACTATTCTAACTAAAATCCATGATAATACTTATAATTAAAACATACAAGAACACACATTACGTATAAAGTTGTATTTACATGAGCGTTTAGAAACACAAACAACAATGGAGAAGAAAGAGAAGAAATTAAATAGGAGATCTATGAATCGAACAATGCGGATAGTGGAAACAGAAATTTCCACGTTGTTCAACAAGATTCCCAAACACCATTTCTAGTAAATTGATTTAATTCTTCTTGCATATCCAAAATCCATGAATCATCAGTTGATGCTTCTTTCGGATTTTTGGGTTCAATAATTGATATAAAAGCTACATTACTCATTTGACTTAGTTGATTTCTAGTTTTAACAACATATTGCATATCTCCCAGTATATTTTCTATAGAATGATCTTTTAAAAGTTTAGTCCTTTTATTAGGATGATTAATTTTATTATTAGTTTCAATTGATTCTTGATTTTGAGCGATTAAATCCTCTTCATCATTTGTATCTTCAAATTTCTTGAAATTTTCATCAAATGAAACATGCATTATTTCTTTAATGATGTTAGTTTTTAGATTAAACACTCTGTACGCTTTACTTCTATTAGAATATCCAATAAAGATACCTTTGTCGGATTTAAGATCAAATTTATCTAAATTATCTTTTGTATTTAAAATAAAGCATTTACTTCCAAAAATTCTGAAATAAGATACCTTAGGTTTCTTTGAATAAAGAAGTTCATAAGATGTCTTATCAGTTAAAGGTCTAATTAAAATTCTATTTAAAATATAACAAGCGGTAGCAACTGCTTCTGCCCAAAAATTCTTTGGTAATTTTCTATCTGAAAGCATATTTCTTGCACACTCTTGAATCGTCCTATTTTTACGTTCTACTGCTCCGTTTTGTTGTGGAGTTCTTGGAAATGAAAATTTGTGAGTTATTCCCTTTTTATTGCAAAATTCCTCAAACTTTTCATTTTCCAATTCACCACCGTGATCACTTCGAATAGCTATAATTTTTAGAGAAAATTGATTTCGAATTCTTTTTGAAAAGGTTTTAAAACATTCAAAAGTATCACTTTTATGTTTCAAAAATATTATCCATGTGAATCTAGAATAATCATCTACAATTATAAAAACATATTTACTATGATTTATTGACAGAATTTGAGATGGACCAAATAAATCAAGATGAAGTAAATCAAGAGGTTTTGAAGTTGAAATCATATCTTTTAATTTAAAGGAACTTTTTCTAAGTTTTCATAATTGACATGCATCACATAAACTATCTACTTTAAAATTCATTTTAGGGAGACCTCTTACTAGATCATGTTTTAACAGTCTAAATAAGAGTTTGAAATTCAAATGCCCAAATCTCTTATGCCAAATCCAAGGGTCACTTGTATTTGCCAACAGACACAAGTTATCATTTGAAACTTTCATACTAAGAATATAAATATTATTTTTCCTGACTCCCTCAAATATAATGGTTGAATTATTATCATCCATGTGAGATTTATCTTTTTCAAATTGAATTTTATATCCTTTATCGCATAGTTGACTTATACTTGGCAGATTTTTTTTCAGATTCTTAACTAGAAAAACATTAGTAATAGTAGGAGTTTTAGAATTGCCGACTTTGCCGATGCCAATCACATATCCTTTTGAATTATTTCCAAAATTAATCAGTCCTCTGTCGTTGTATATAATATCATTCAGTATATCTGGATTACCAGTCATGTGTCTAGAACATCCACTATCAAGTATCCATTTGTTCTTTCTGATCTGCACAAATTTTCCGTTGTGGATTGATTCTTCAACAGCCATAAAGCATGATTCATGCACATCAAACAATTTTGGTAGATAACTTGAATTTGAATATTGATTATATACAGACTCATAAAACAATGATGATTTGAATATTTCTAAACTAGTATTAACAAATGTAGCCATTTTAAAAGCTTTTTCAAAAATCAGATTATGAAACTTTGAAAACCTTGCTTTGATACCAATTGTGAGAAATGCGGATTACGGATCTTAAGGCTAAGATTAACAATAGAGGGGGTGAATAGAGTTTATAAAGAATTATTAAATCTTTTAAGTTTATGTTAATAAAAACATAGATATGTGCAATATACAGACACATATATGATCACAGAAACAAACACAGATGCAGAAATAAAATAAAACGCAGTAAAGGAAAGAATACATCAGATTTTATACTGGTTTGGAGTTACCCTACATCCAGTCCCGTAACACAAGTACGGATTTTATTTCAAAAGCAATCTTTACAATTACACCCTCGATTTCAAGGCTACGAGGTACACCCTCCACAATCACAATCCTCTGGGTAGAGATACTTGATTTTCCGAGCAACAAGTACACCCACTTGATTTTACGGGCAACAAGTTCACCCAATTGATTTCCTAAGGCTACAATCACACCTTATCTTGCTTGATTGATTTTCAAGGCTACAATCACACCTTTTCTCTCTAAGTTGATTACAAAAAGCCTATAACTCTGAATAGCACCGAGGATCTTGTTGAGATTGTGATAGAGAATCAAACTACGAATGATCGAGTTCGATTCAATATTGATTTCGGCAGAGTAATGATAAGAATTTTATTAAGAAAAGTTGAAGAAGAAGAGGAGTGAAAAACCAGAAAATCTGATGTTAAAATTCGTTGAAACAAACCCCTATTTATAGAAGAACAACAGTCATGTCCATTCGTGAAGAGTTATGGTGAATAGACACTTCTTTTGAAATTTAAATTTTGAACTTAACTGACACCATGTCGGCATGGCCACCATGAGTATGTCGACATCCCAAAGCATTTTTTAATGATTTGATTTTCTTTGAAAATAACCTTTATCTTATATTAAAACTATTTTAAACTTTATAAATATACTTTTGACTATAGTTAAAATTCATAAGTAAATATAGAGAATAATATATATAGAATTTAACTATAATTTTATATTTAAATCTAATTATAAATATTTAAAAGTTAAATATATTATATTAAAAGATAGTTTAAAATCAGAAGTAATTTGACTTTGAAATTAAAGATGATTTTGAGGCTAAAATTATTTAAGATCAGGATAGAGGTTTTTGAATCTTTTAAAAGAAAAGTTTTGAAAACAAGATAATTTTTGTAAAATCATTTGATCAAAAATTAGCGGATATAAAGCAATGTTCCACTAGATTTTTCATAGGTTTCATCCTATTTAGGGTTCCATCCCTTTAACGGGCTCGAAGTGGATTCCATTCCACGGAAAATTGGATTTTAAGATGCCAGTGCTTTTCTAGGAGTTTTAACAAAATTCCTAATTAAAATACTTATTCTTGAAGTCTTGAACTCTTGATAATCTTGATACTCATGAGTCTTCAATCTTGATATCTTGAATCTCTATACTGTACAGTCTTCATTCTTGGTACCTGCATGCTTAAATCCTGCATATGCATATAAATTTAAACTTATACTATTAGTATTTATATTTTATAATCTATTCTAAGGTTGTTATCATCAAAACCATCATCTCACAGACTAACACTTTACACTGGCGCATCTGCCAAATGCTCCAGTGTAAATCTCAGGTCCAAACCTGGACAGCAATCTTCGCCAAACAATCCAAACCCAAATACACAAAATCCAAATCCAAATGTACAATCTTAAACGATAGCAAACGTTTATCTTCATAAAAGCCAACAAATATAACTACCATTAAATAAATTCTGGCATAACATAATTAAAATTCGATTACATTCGAAATAAAGTAGAAGTTATAGTTCTATTACAAAAGTAAACTAATAGTAAACTAAAAATAGTAATACTCATGGTTGAGTTGGATCGTCTTGAGTAGTTGGGAGTTAAGAAGGTCCAACGGGTTGTGATTGGTGTGTATCCTGCCTTCTTTTAGTTCTTCGTTCTCTAGTCCACATAGCTTGTTCGGAAGAGCTTGGCTGTGTTAATCGATTTCTAAAAAGGAGTGTGTCAATAAGTTTCTTCAAATCAAGATACCATGGTTGAACTTCTCGTTCGGGTACTCTACTATGTCTGATACCGTCCCACCCTCTTCCTACCGTCTCCTACAACTTGTAGTTATTTATTTAAAATTAGAAACATAATTCAATTGAACGAACTAAAACTATCACGATAATGTGAAGATTTACCACATTTCGCTCAAGTGGTGCATGAGCGGTATATGCTCGTTTGTGAGAAGTCCGATCTGCAACAATGAATCTTCGAGTGATCGACTAGTACCAAGTCATGTATGTTGAAACAAGAATGGTAGGAAATTGTTGGTGTATGATATGATTATTTCTATCGTCCCACTGGATGATAACAAACTCCAAATCCGGCTTTGGTTCGGATGGATCAGGTATGTGTTGTTGAAGACCAAACTGTCGCATCACTCGATTAGAATTATACATTTCTACATTTCGCATGCATATGATAGGTGTCTTACAAAGCCAACTATGCATCCCACTTAGATATATCTACAGAAGATTGACTAGCACATCCTGTATGTACGGATTCCATATAACAGCTTCATCCGTCAACATGTCGAGCTAGTCGCGATAGTAAGTGACCACCTGCTTTGGAGACTCAACCTAACTCCTTGAACCAAACCACCTATATAAATAGTTATAAAATTAGAGTTTTATTAGTACAAAAATACATGCATATAAATATAGTTGGAAATTAACTACCTACCTGCTTTGGAGACTCAACCTAACTCCTTGAACCAAACCACCTATATAAATAGTTATAAAATTAGAGTTTTATTAGTACAAAAATACATGCATATAAATATAGTTGGAAATTAACTACCTTGCACTATAAGGCAATGTTCTATCGATCTGCATGGATGAAGTCACATTTAGATGACCAATGGGAAGATGTGTCCATGCCCAAAGCTGTAAAATAAAAAAAATTGAATACATTAGAATTAAATATTACATATGAGTTTATAACAAATATATTTATGCATATTATACCTATAAAAGCGAGAGACAACCAGCTATCGATTTGGATTTCATGAGTGCAACATTTGTTAACTCATTATATAATATTGTCAATATAGCACTGCCACAAGAATATCGTGAACAATCATCCAAATTTCCCAAAAAAAATAACCAAAAAATATTTAGTCGTCCTTTAGAATGATCGGGAAATAGACGACAAAATATCAAATGTGGAATAACAGCTCTCGCATGATATTCAATTTCTACATTTGAAGCATCCGGTTATGGCTTATCTGTAATCAAATCGCGAAGCCATGTCAACTTAACTATTGCACCTCTTATCTCACTTCGAAGTGGAATCACACCTAAACATTATTGACAAATATCTTCGTAATTACTTAGCTGTCTAATAGTAACAGGATTTCCTTCTATTGTAACACCTAAAAGACAACTAACATCTGCTAATGTGATCGTAATTTCACCAGTACGAAAATGGAATGTTGAAGTCTCGGGTCTTCATCTATCTACCAATGAAGTAATTAGCGCATTATCTATTTTGAAAAAGCCTAATCTAGATATTTCCCTGAGTCCCGCTCTTTGTGATGCAAGTTGAACTCTTGCGACAAATAACATATTTTGAATAAACAAAATTCCAAATTGATAAACAAAGGTGTATAGTTTTAATTTGAAGATTATACCTCTAACTTGAGAAGATGATGATGATCCTTTCATTTTTTTGCAGATTTGACGAAGAAATGATTGCAATTGATGTTTGGATTGAGAATCTAGAAATTTTAGGGTTTTAGTAATTTTGAGTGAAAGGATGGAATAGGGTGAAGTGAAGAAGTAAGGTTGTCTGCCTGTGTATATACACAGCACGGGGCGCATTTTGTAAGTGCGCATATACAAAATTACAAGGGCGCACCTGCCAAATGCGCCCTGGCAATTCTGTTCAAATATACACAACGGCGTAATTCCGAAGTGCGCCTTTACAAAATTACAAGGGTGCACCTGCCGTATGCGCCCTGGCAATTCTGTTCAAATAACAGAGACCTGCTGCTGCAACTGTTCTACTGCCCGAGACAATTTGGTGCTGCTACTTTTCTACTACATACAGCATGCAAATACGTTCAAATCATCCAAACGAGATATCTTGGCACAAGAAGCTAACAGACAACATACAAATTGAAGAAAAACATCCAAATGAAATATCAAATACAAAATACGTTCAAATCATTCACTACAAAATATGCAAATTATTTTGATGGATAAGTTGATCTTTTATGCCCTTTTTGACCACATCTGCTACAAGTATTTTGTTTACTTCCACCCATTTTATCCATCATGCCTTTGATTCTTGTCGACCGTGGACATGTCGTCTTTCTTTTTGTAGGCAGTGGCAATATGGTCGGACCGTGATATGCATCTCTATATCTACTATCTGGAATAGGATGAAAATTTAGAGCGTAACTTGCTTTATAATTTTCCACTAAAAACCACATTGAACAAAAATCGTAATATGATTTATTCGCTCCTCTAATGGTTCGAGCACAAGCGGCCATCACATGCAAACATGGAAACTTTTGCAATAAAGGTATGTTGCAAGTGCAACTACATATATTATCTTGTAATGTCACTGTAAATGCTCTTCCAAATTGATCATTCACTCGCCATTTGGTTTGATTGAATCTAACAATTCCACAATATCTTGCATGTTTTACTCTTTTGGCTAAAAGAGATTCGACTTTTGGACTCATTTAAGTTTCAAATCTCTCAAGTGCTTTATGCAATGCTCTGTATGCCTTGAAGTAGCTGATTTTGATAAAAAAAAGTTTCAAACATTAGAACTTGAATCGCAGAAGGAGTGGTATTCAAATCCGATTTCACAAAAGGAAGTATTTTATTAGCAATAAATCTGCTTGTAGCTTGTTTATGATTTGAATTAATAATCGGATTAATACAAGTATGATTGCCATCATATTTTCTAATATCCCACCATGCCATCAATGATTTTTTAGGGACAATTGCATGTATTCTCCAATGGCAATTTTTATCAACACTACATATCGCGGTGTATTCTGTTTTGTTGGATTTTATCGGTTTAAAAGAAACAGAATTCTTGATGGACCACTCACTTAAGTGCTGAATAAGTATTTTCTTTGTTTGAAATTGCATTCCTACTTAAAAACCAGAATCAACACATTCTGAGGTAAAAACATCTTTAATAGGAATTACATTTTCAATCAATGATGCCGTCATAATTTTCGCACTACATAAATCATCTGTCAAAGGTACCTCAAATTCCATATGTTCATCGTTATCACCTTCTTCTTCTTCTTCCACCAAAGATGCTTCATTAATTTCATTTTCTTTTTCATGATCAATTTCAAACTCTAGAGCTTCATTATTAACTTGCATATTATCCATCCATGACATATCATTATCCATTTAAGCAATTTGCATACTATCTATATACCGTGAACTATGGCCTCCATCATCATTGTTAACCTCTCTAGCATTTGAAGGAACGAAATGTAAAAATCGATCATTTTCTAATCTAGAGCTTGAATCACCCGAATGCACCGTAGAACTGTGAAAAAAGAGTATGAGATCGAAACACTATAAATTTCAACTATTCAAATGTAAATACTTCAACAAATTACTAAATTTGTATTCACATAGGTAGGAAATACTGGACTTGGATTGCTTTGATAAGGATAACTCGAAATAGTACCAAGAATTTGAGTAGAATGTTGGTTCAAAATAGTGGTAATTGCCTCTTCAAGATGTCTCAACTCCTCTTTTATTACAAATAATTCGATCACTTTCATATTAACGGAAAACATAACATCGGCATCTTCATCATCATTTACGTCAATAGCAGAAGATCCAGAATTTGTTACCCACTTGCTTACTAGTTTTACATCATACTCTTGTGAGTCAATTTTTGTGACCCTATACACTGTTTCTTTTAGTTCATGATAGGAGCAAAAAAATTTGACCTTTGAACCTTTTTGTTTACCACCAACATATATCGGTGTATTATTTTCTTTCATAGTCAATTTTCCATCAAAGTATCAAATAATTGGGATAAAATCTGACATACTTCTAAAAAGGAAAACATTAGTAATTTTAGAACAATCAATTGCTAAACAAATACTAATGACATACTAAAGCATAAAAATGAGTGTATAGATATGTGAAAAGTAGAATATGAAAATAATTAAAAATTGAGCTAGTGTTTGAGTTCAAGCTAGAATTTTATCTTCAAATTGATGCCAAATAGCTGGTAGAAGTAATCCGACGAGTAATTCTTGTATATTTTGAGATTTGAAGTAAATTTTGATAAATTTTTGAGGTGAATGGAAGAAAGGTACGGAATTGGATTTTGTAGGTGGAATATGTCATGAAACAAATGACCAGCTTCTGCTTTCTGTTTTATTGTGGGTAGAAAAATTTACACTGGCGCCTTTGGCAGATGCGCGAGTGTAAATTATAATGGGTGCATTTCTAAAATGCACCCTGTAATATTATTTTAAAAGATGGCCAGCTCATCGCTGAGCTAGCCAAATCTAGCTTATAATTGCAAATAATTTTCAAACCAGCCTATTTATACCAATACTTTTGAAAAACAGTCTCTTTGGAAAATTTGTCCTAATGTTAATGGAATTTATTGTTTATTAGTGAATTTGATAGTATATGTTGTTCATAACAAGTATGCGATACTTAATCAAATAGAAATAATAATGACATCTTCATCTAAATATGACTTTGATAATGAAAGTGAAACTAGTATCGATCAAAATTTGATGCTTTATGTTAATAGTTCATAGTAAATATATCATGCTTAAAATAGATTTATTTTTAATTTCATAATTATTTTCATTAGATTTGACAAGTAGGTTAAGAGGGTGTATTAAAATTTGATGGTTTAAGTTGTGTTAGTTAATATCACAATTAGACCATACTTGTAGTGAACAAGTCAACTCATTCCACAAGTGGTTAAAAAGAGAGATTATAAATTCATTTTGTGTTGATTTGTGTGATCATAAGAAGAGATTTGCCTCTAAATTGCCTTCTAATATCATGGTTTAATTTCAAATTTTCTCTAGTTTTTAACAATTTTTAGTTAAAACATATTTAAAATCTTTGGTATAATTTGATTGAACGGTTTTAAAAATTTTGTTTTTCTTCATTTTGTTTGGGCGGTATAATTTTCGATTGAGCGGTTTTAACAAATTGATTTTTACAATTTCTTTATTTTGTTTTAATTGGATTTCCAACCCCAAATATAAATTAGCTAAAAATATCCTTTTCGAAAGCTATCTTAACAAGGTTAGTCATAATATTAATTTTTTTAAACACAACAATAATGTTTTTAACATCAATAATAGTATTATTTATATTTTTTCAAATTTATATGATGATTTCACTTTTAATCATAACTTACTTATGATTAAAGGTTCATAAGAAAGATTTGTCTCAATTTTTATGCTAGTCTCTGCTTGGTATTAGTCTACAGGTAATTTAATTTTTCGTTATTGTTCAGATAGTCTTATTTTGGTTTTTATTTCCTACCTTATAAATACATATATATATATATATGTATATAAATTATATAAATATACATATATATGTATCATTCTGATTTTTTTTCTCAATCATTCTTTAGATACAGGTATGGACGATAGAATATCAGTTCATTTTGCAGGTACTCATGTCTTCAGATTGCAGGATATCAGATTGTAGTGGGGTCATCAGAGCAGAGTATTTCCACCCGGGACTACTAGCAGTTTCTCTTCAGATATAGGAATCTGCTATCTTCATCGTGGAGTACTATTTTCAGGAGGATCTATTCTTCAGTTTGGCACTCCTTCCTTTTGTACAGAGCCTTTAGAGCGATTTCTCTATTCAGAAGATCCACTTCAGAGTAGATGCTTATTCATTCTTCTGATCCAGATGTTTGGAGCTTCCTTATTAGTTTATGACGTCATCCTGCAGTTTTAGTTTTTTCTTTAGTTTTTTAGGTACTTCTAACACCTTAATATCGGACGGTGGTCGTACCAGAGCTCAATATCGGGGTGAAATGTGTGGTGGTCTTGCCGGAACTCATCTTTGGAGTATCTGAGATTTGATATATGTATTTAGTTTTTGTTACCTACCAGGCATGTTGGAAGCACCTTATGTCCGTGATATATATATATACATATACATATATATATATATTCGCATGTGTGCTCTCTTCTATTCATAGAGTATCACACATTTTTCTCAAAAAATTTTGTTTTTTAGGGGATCGACCCATACTCGCATACGTACTACAATTATACGTCATGCGCTTGCGGCTTTTATAAAAATATAATGTGGCGGTTTTATAATCGATAGAAAGTCTGTTTCGAACAATTTTTTGGTGTCGTTGCCGAGAAAATCAATTTAATTTAATTTTACTCTTCGAATTATTTTAACTCCTCACCCCTGCATCATCCAAAAACAAATCTACCGCAACCACCTCCAATCCCTCGACACCCGAAACCACAACCTGCCTCCATTTTCAAGCAAACCCGAACCCTCAACTACACCCAATCACCAACCCCTCACTGATATCTTCCTCGTCACCTTCATCTCCCCATCACCTTTTATCACCTCTGTGACAACTCGATCCACCTCAGCAGCAACCTACCAAACCACCTCATTCTGATTGCCTCACCAAATCTGCCTCACTTTGGTTCCTCAAAAATTTATGTTCACCAAAGAAATTACCAAACAACAAAACACCCTTACAATCTACATCACCCACGACCAAGTTTTTGACACCCATACAAAAAACTCCTCAAAAACCTATCACTTCCATCACCATTCAACCTCACATCTCCCCAAAACTCAACAACAAACCCACATGCTGCACTTTCCTCACACCCAAACTGTTGCACTTCAACATCCTTCAAAACGTCCAATCTCCGATCAACTGCAAATCGTGAACCAACCCATTCAAAATCACCGGCTCCATTCACCAATTCCTTCTACTCGCTACAATTACTCCATCACCATAAATCGTCACGACCTCCTCAAATTCTGAATTACAACCTTATGAAACCCATCCTATAATCAAAGCAACCTCGACCTGTCAACCACCATACCTGAATCAAAGCAGCACCACCCGCGACCACAACCCGCACATGACCTTTCACTAAGAATGAATTAAGCAATTTTTACAGATAATTTTTTTTCCGTTGAGGCTGAAAGCTTGCAATTTTTTTTCTTTTTTCCTTGTGATTGGAGTATTTTAGGGTATTAGTAAAAGGATTGGGTAATCAGGCCTTGGGTATTTGGGTGTTGTGGGTTGAGTTAATTCCTTTTATTTTTTTTCTTTCGTTTTGAAATCTTTTTAGTGTAAAGTAATTTTTTGTTAAAGTAATTTTTCTTTAGAAAAAAATTTGCAAGTTGGGTTTAATATTTTTAGGTTTTATTTGTTTAAGCTTTCGCTTTTTTTAAAAAAAAAATAACCATAAAAAATTGCTTTAGTTCTTTAATTGTACCCTTATTTGCTTTTGTTCTTTTCGTTCTCTTAAAAAAATCGTGTTTAACACTTTTTCAGGTTGCAAAAGCTGAAGCAGAAAAATTCCTTGCTAAATATTGCCCTACTTTGCTTGTCAAAAAAATTACACTAAAAAAAACCTTGCATTTTAAATTCTGCACGCTCTGGTATGGTGTTCTTATCACTTTTTTATATTTCTCTTGCATTGTTAGTTGCTTGCATTTATAAAAAAACAAAAATTCCATTTGTAATTGCATTGTTAACGCACGTTTAATTTCTGTTTTGCATTATTTCGCACTTGTTTCATTTTATAAGGGCAACACTCAAATTCACATAAGGTGGGGATTTCATTACCCTTTCCTTGGCCTATAAATTGAATTTCATTGTATAAAATTGAATTAATAATAAATATTAGACGTTGGAGTTAAGGATGTCACAAGCTCATCTAGGGAAAAAATTTATTTTGATAAATTGGTTTCTTTTAACAAACTAATTCTTAGTGTTTAAGCCAATGGTAGAACAATAATCATTTATAATTATTACAGTGATTCGTAAGATATTATAGTGATTGTTCCTATGAAGGTACTAAAACCTTTAGCTGCATTGTTAGGTGACTCATGGTGCATCGATAAGCTCTGTCTGTTACCTCATTAAGAATTGTTTTGTTGAATTAAGTCAAAGTGTCACGATACAACTTTGGATTAGAAGCTACCAAGGACAGAAAATTTCTAATTAAGTCCTTACATTCATTTAGTTGCATTAGTTTCTTGCATATATAAAAAAATCCAAAAGAAAAAAAGGAAAAAAAATTCCTTTTTTAAAAAAATAACCAATTTTCTTACCTTTTCACTTAAGAGAAAAAAACTTCAAAAAAAAAACAAATCGAAAAAAACAAAAAAATAAACATTTTTTAAGTAAAATAAACAACAAAAAACTAAATTTTTTTCCATCTTATTCTTTTTCATTCTTATTTCTTTTTCTCTCATTCTTCATTGTGCATGAGTATTTGGACTTGTGACACGTCAATAAACCATTCAACTCAAACAAACAATCTCTCAACAATGGAGAACGAAAACCCTCATCGAACTCTCATGAACAGAATCTTTCCTGATCTAGTTTTTGTCCCTTCTTTCATTATATTACCCGCCCCAATGGGTAATCACTTTGAAATCCATTCAATTCGATTAGAACCCGAGACGAATTTGTAAAAAATTTCTTAATGAAATTTTACCCCAAGACAAACAAAATTCGAAATAAAATTATGAATTTTCATCAACTTGGAGGTGAATCCTTTGGAAAATGTTTTGAAAGATTTAAGGAACTTTTGACAAAATATCCACATCATAATTTTGAAAATGAACCATTTACCAAATTTTATACGATGAACTTGAAAATAGCTCTCACGTGTGAGAAATGCGGATTACAGATCTGGAGGCTGGAATAACACTAGAGGGAGGGTGAATAGTGTTTTGTGGATTTTCTAATTTTTTTGAAACTTATGTAATTTAATCACCAACAAATGCAATTCACATACACAAATATAATCACAGAATCAGACACAAGTGCAAATACTAAATAAAAGCAGTAGAGGAAAGAACACATTAGGATTTTATACTGGTTCGGAGTTACCCTACATCCAGTCCCGTACAATCGTATGGATTTCTTATCAAAATAATCTCTCAGATTACACCCTCGGTTTCAAGGCTATGAGGTATACCCTCCTGTATTCGAACCCAAGGCAAACTCTCTTGATTTAATGAGGATACAAGATCACCTAATTGATTTTCGAGGTTACAATCACATCCAATTGATTTCAAGGCTCAACTGCACCTTTTACTCAACAGTTTGATTTACAAAAGATTTTATGACTCTGAATAGCATTGAGATCTTATAGAGAGAGTGGCAGAGAATCAAACAAGAGATAATCAAGCTTGATTCACTTGGCATTTTGGTGGAGTATAATTTAGGATTCTTTAGAATAAACGTGGAAGATGAAGAGGAGAGAAAATAAATAAAATATGGTGTAAAAAAATCATTTAGAACTTACTGGTATTTATAGTAGAGCAACAGTCATATCTATTCATGAAAGAATACGACGAATAGACACTTCTTTTGAAAATTGAAATTTGAAATTAACGGACACCATGTAAACATGGGGGTTAAGGGATGTCGACATGCTCAAGGAAAAATTTGATGTTTTTATTTTCTTATTAAAATTGGTTCCTATAATTTGTCAAAACAATTTCTAAACTTTGTAAATATATTTGAATATAGTTTAAACATATAAAAGAGTTTAGAAAGTAATTTTTAATATAAATAATCTTAACCTATAAAGTGATTTAAAATCTGAGTATATAAATATTTTAAAGCTAAATATTAAAACAATAGATGGTTTAAAAACAAGGACAATTTTGAAATCAAAATATTAAAAATGATAAAAATAGTATTGAGGCTAAAATATTTAAAACCAAGAGAGATGTCTTTTTGAAAAGAAAGTTTTGAAAACATTTTTTAAAAACAGGAGATATATTTTTAAAAGGTATTTTTATAAAATTAGTGGATATCAAAATAGGACCACTATGTTCCACTAGATATTGTCGCGGGTTCCATCCCACTAGGGTTCCGTCCCTTTAGTAGGCTCGAAGTGGATTCTATTCCACTAATAAATTTCGAATAAAGATGTAAGTGCTTTCAAGAAGTTTTAACATAATTATAGACTCGATACTTATCTTGTACTATTGCAATCTTGAACTCTTGATATCTTGATACTCATGAGTCTTCAATCTTGATATCTTCAGTCTTGAATTCATCGGTCTTGTATCTCTATACTGCACAGCCTTCATTCTTGGTACATGCATGTTTATATCTTACATATACATATATATCTAAACTATAATGTTAGTATTTATATTTTATAACAAATCCTAAGGTTATTGTCATCAAAACCATTATCTCAAGGACTAACATCACGATTTTTGAATCAATGCGTCAAGGAAACTTTTTAACGCAATATCACGATGCCACTTGGCAATTTCTTGAAAACTTAGCTAGAAAATCATCTCAATGGGGACGATTTAATGAGAAATCAGTCTATTCAAGATCGAACGCACATTCGATAGGATCATCATTAACCTTAAAAGAGATAATCGATGCGATGATAAACAAATTTGACAACATTCTTTCAGCTAATCAAATGAACCAAGCTTCTCAAGTCTCATGTTATAAATGTAATGATCCAAATCACATTGCTGATTAATGCCCTCACTCGTTAGAATAAATCAATGCTTTAACAAAGGTTAGGAACGATCCGTTCTCTCTAACATGCAATCTCGGTTGGAGAAAATTCATCCTAACTTTGCTTAGAACCAAAACAATTCAAATACGAATTTGGTTCAACCATCTTTTCAAGCATTTCCAAACAATGCTTCAAATGCTCGTTTTCAACCAAATCAATTTCAAAAAAACTTTGCCCCATCTTCTCAAAACCAAGTGCAATGATCTTTTATTCCCCAAGACGACAAATGAATGATGTCACTTGAGAAAAGTTTAGAAACGTTAGCTAAAGCGAAAACTCAAAATCTTCATTCAAATTACAAGTTGCAAAATTTGTTAACCTTTTATATGCAAAACATGAGTCAGTCGATCGCCAAACTCAAAATGCAAATGAGCCAGTTAGCCACTTCTGTGAACGAACGGGAAAGAGGAACATTCCTGATTCAACCAGTTCCAACCCTAGAAATCAAAATACAAGCTTAAACCAAGCTCATATCGTTCAAGTTAGCAATTTGAATCAAATGAACATTATCACCACTTTGCGACCGGTCAGCAAACCAATAACCAAATTGTCAATCCTAATGACTTGCTGGAAATTTCTTCCAAATCTCCAATACCCTCGACTGAGTCAATCCAAACATTGAATCCAATTCTAAATCTCATCCTTTTCCAACTCAAATAGACTTACCTGCTGAGTTACGAGCTTCATTTCCCCATAAACTTCGTGCTAAGAAACATTCAGAACAAATGGAAAAGGTATTAGAAATTTTTAAGCAATTCAAGGTCAACGTTCCTCTTTTAGACATAATTTAGCAAGTTCCAATCTGTGACAAATTTTTGAAGGACTTATGCATTAAAAACCGACACACTTAAGTGCCTAAAAAAGTCTTCTTAGCGGCAGGTCTAAGTGACGTCTTGTCTCAATCCATTCCCATGAAATACAAAGATCCCGACCGCCTCACAATCTTGTGTACCATAGGAGACAAGACAATAAATAAATGCTTGTTAGATTTACATGTGGGTGTAAACTTGATTCCATACTCCGTGTATCAGTAACTAGGCTTAGGTGAGCTTAAATCGACAAAAGTCACCCTTCAATTCATCCATTGTTCTATAAAGGAGCCCATAGTAAAAATCAAGGATGTACTCATTAAAGAAGGGCAATGCATATTTCTAGTCAATTTCATCGTACTTGAAACACAACATATAAAAAGTCCAATGAGTCAAATTCAGTTGATTTTAGGATGACCTTTCTTAGCCACCTCGAATGCCTTGATTAATTGTCGAAATAGTTCAATAAAAATTTCTTTTGGTAACACAACCATAGATCTCAACATCTTTAATTTATAAAATCAATCAAACAAACCATTTGACCAGACTTTGGAAGTTAGTGCTATTCACATAAAATTTGAAAATAAGACAACTGACCGTAATAACGAATGCGAGGCGGAGTACGAACAATTGTTTCATGGCATGCCAAACGAGATTGAAGACATGCTTCCCTTTAAACCTCTTATGGTTGAGTCCGAAACTCAATCAATTTCTTTGATTAAGCAACCTCCTAGGTTAGAGCTCAAACATCTTCCTTCTCACCTTAACTACACATATTTAAGTGAAAACGACGCTTTACCTTTCATTATTTCTACCGAACTTTCTCTTGACCAAGAAGCGTCTTTTTTTTCAATTTTTCCAAAAAACAAAGAAGTGATTGGGTGGTCCATTACTGATAATAAGGGAATTAGCCCTGCAATTGTTCAACATCACATTCATTTAATTGATGAAGCCAAACCCACTCGTGATGCGCAACGAAGGCTTAACCCTAAAATGAAAGATGCGCTTCGAGAAGAAATTCTTAAGCTCCTTGATTATGGTATCATTTATCCCATATCTATAGCCCGTGGGTTAGCCCAATTCTTGTCATGCTTAAAAAATCTGAACTCACCGTTATCACAAGTGACGCTAATGAACTTATTCCAACTCTTACTCAAACGGGTTGGCGTGCTTGCATTGATTACCAAAAATCAAATTTAGCAACACGTAAAGATTGTTTCCCTCTTTCCTTCATCGACCAAATGCTTGAACGATTAGCTGGCCACAAATTCTATTATTTTCTTGATGGTTATTCTGATTATTATAAAATTTCAGTCGCTCCCGAAGATCAAGAAAAATTGACTTTCATGGGTCCTTTTAGAACCTTTGCTTATTGGCATATGCCATTCAGTCTTTGTAATGCCCTTGCGAGTTTCCAATGATGCATGGTTGGCATCTTTTCTAACATGATCAAATGCTTTCTAGAAGTTGTTATGGATGATTTCTCTATCTTTAAATATGCTTTTTCCGAGTGCTTATATCGTCTCGAGTTGGTTCTAAATTGATGTAAAGAGAAACATTTAACTTTGAATTGGAAAAAAAGGCACTTTACGGTCAAACAAGGCAGAGCACTCGGACATGTCATTTCAAATAAGGGCATTAAGGTAGATAACGGAATAATTACTGTCATTTCAAATCTATCCATTCCCAAATCCATTAAGGATATTCAATCATTCTTAGGACACGCTGGATTTTATTGACGCTTTGTAAAAGACTTTAGCAAAATCACTTGATCTTTGACTACTTTTTTTGGGAAAAGACATTCCTTTTGGCTTCAATTCTGATTTTGTCTCTTCTTTTGGATGTGTTAAAAGTAAACTCATTTCTGCTTCCATCATTTGCTCACCCAATTGGGATCTTCCTTTCAAAATAATATGTGATGCTTCTAACTTTGCAGTTGGTGTTGTCCTAGGATAACACATCAAAAAAATCTTTCACGTCATCTACTATGCTAGTATTGCTTTAAACGATGCTCAACTCAACTACACAACTATCGAAAAAGAGTCTCTAGCTGTCATTTTTGCACCAGGATGTATTTGATAGGCTTACACATAATGGTCTACACTGACCATCCCACTCTTAGGTACCTTTTGCTAAAAAGGAAGCTAAACCTCGTTTGATTCATTGGATCCTTTTACTCTAAGAATTTGACCTTACAATCAAAGATAAAAAAGAATCCGACAATGTCATAGCCGATCACTTATCTCGTCTTCCAAATGCACCATCTTCTTTACCCATCATGAGAACTTTCCTGGAGAACAACTCTTTTCAGTTTCCATCGATCTATGGTTTGCCGATAAAGTGAACTATTTAGTCACTAAGGAAACTCCTTCATTTTGATTTAAACAAGATAAATACAAATTTCTATCCTAAGTTAAATATTTCTATTAGGATGATCCATACTTGTTTAAGTATTGTTCTGACCAAATCATCGACGATGCATCTCGAATAGCGAAATCAAGACCATTCTTTCGTTATGTCATGACCAAGCTTATGGTGAACATTTCGATCCTAAAAAAACAAGTTCTCTAATGTGGCTTTTGTTGGCCTACACTTTTTAAAGATGCGTTCGAGTTTTGTAAAGCGTGCGATCATTGTCAAATGTTAGAAAAAATTTCTCAATGAAACATGATGCCTTGACCCCCATCCTTACGATCAAAATCTTTGACGTCTGTGGAATTGACTTTATAGGGTCATTTCCTAACTCTTTCAAAAATTTCTATTTTCTTCTTGTTATCGATTACGTTTTTAAGTGGGTTAAATCCATTTTGTGTAAACAAATGCCCACAAAGTTGTTGTGAAATTCATAAAAGTAAGCATCTTTTCTACGTTTGGCATGCCTCGTACAATAATAAGTGATACTAGAACCCATTTTCATAATCAATCTTTCCTATCTTTAATGAAGAAATACTCGATAACCCACAAGTTATCCACTCCTTATCATCCTCAAACTTTTGGCCAAGTTGAAGTTTCAAATTGACAAAGCTAATAAATTTTTGAGAAATACTGTGAATAAAAATCGAAAAGATTGGTCTCAAAAATTGACAGATGCACTTTGGGCGTATAGAACCACTTTTAAAACTAATTTTGGAATATTCCCTTTTCAATTAGTATATGGTAAAGCGTGTCACTTACCAGTCGAACTTGAACATAAAGCGTTATGGGCAATAAAGAATATAAACTACGATCTTGAGAAGGCTGGTGAAAACAGAAAAGTGTAACCCAATGAATTAGAAGAGATTAGGAGCAACGCGTATGAAAGCTCGAAAATTTACATGGAAAAAACCAAAGTTTTTCATGGCAAGTCAATCCTATGAAAAATGTTTTCACAAAATAAAAAAGTTCATTTATATGACTCACGACTTCATTTATTCCCTGGAAAATTAAAATCAAGATGGACCGGACGATACATGGTACATGCTGTTTTTCCACACTGTGCCGTAGAAATTGAAAACCCTAAGGATGGATCAATTTTTAAAGTCAATGGTCCTCGTTTAAAGACGTACGTGGAATTGGCAAGTGATCGAGAGGATGAACTCATAATTCTTCATGAGCCACACTACGTCTAGTAAGGAATTTTAACCCTCTCTTGTAAATATGTATATTTTTTCTCCTTTACACTCATTATATCATGCATTGATTGTGGGAACATTGTCAAAATCAAGTGTAGGGGGAGTTTCATGTTTATTTTGATTTTACATAGTTTGATTTTTGCATTTTCTTTACCTTTCTTTCAAAAAAATGAAATTTCTTTTACATATTAATTTACCTTTGAACAGGAACGATAAAGTAAGCATATTGTTTTGGTCATTAGATTGAATTTTTTTGAAAATTACTTATCTCAGCAAATAATAAAAAGAAAAGTTTAAATTACAAGCAAATATAGTCTAACTGGTATAGGGAGATTCTAAATGAGATGGTTATGAAGTTATTCTAAATTATAGTCTTCGTTTAAAAAGTGGTTGATTTAAAGTACATGAGTTAACATTTTTAATCTTTAAAGTTAAGTGGTGCTAAAATGATTTTGCATAATTCTCTCTTCTCCTTTAAAACAATTCAAGAAAAATACCTAGAGTCATGTGTCCACACATAAGTGTGTATACTCGCCATACTCTGTACTCTTATCACATAATCCCATAAGGCGGTGCATGAAAGGTATATTTGGTCTCAGTTTTCTAAGTTAAGTGTATGTATACAAAAATTAAAAATAACAAACACCTAGAGTCAGTGTACACATATAGGTGTGTAAAATCGCTATGCTCTATACACTTCTCACGTAATCCAGCAAGACGGTGCATGAATGGTATATCTGACCTCAGTTTTCTGAGTTAGGTGTATGTAAATAATAATAATGTTAATATTTTTTTCTTTTTCTTTTTTTCAAATAAAGGGAGAGTAAGCAATTAAAATTCAATCATTGCTCTAACTTTACTGATTTGACTTGTTATATAAATAAAACTGGAGAGACCACTTTGCAAATACGGACAACCAATTAAAGAATTTATTTCATAGTTGCATTATGTTATCAACCGAAACAACTAGCCAATATAGAGTTGAAATGTAATGAAAATTTAATTTTATTGGAAGTTCGAATTGGTAGAAGATTGAAACTTCTTGATGATGACCGAGAACTTGTATATTACTATCTCATGTCAATTTAGAAGTAAATTCTTCATTTTGTAAATAAAAAGGTTGCATTCATATCATTGTAAATAAATCTTGCATTAGGAACTTTCCATATCGCATTTGGATTTTGTATGTAGTATCCACTAAAAACTCTCAGGAGACAATACTCATCCTATTAGAGATACCTAGAGGATAAATGGCTTGTTACATACGTTCAATGCAATCGTACTTCCTACGAAAGTGGATTTATCCTAGTTTTAGTTTATTTGAGAACGAATAAAAAGATAAGTGTGAGAGTATTTTATGTATATGTAAAAAGGTATATTTACTACCATGCTTATTCTTCTTTTATTTAAATAAATGAATTATTAGGATATTTTTACATGTTTTTACCAAAATGTAAAAGTGCTTTTAGATCATCATTCACTCATCTACATTTAGACAAAACAGTCATTGTGTGCATGTATTATTTTTGAGAAAATTCATTTGTACCATTTTATTTTACTTTTTAGGAAAATGAGTGCAAAGTAGAGGTTTCATGGCTATATACATGCGTAGGTAATGGAAGCCAAAAGAATAAAGAAAAAAAAAAGAATTCATGCAATATGTAGGATCCCATCTACCTACTAACTAATGGACCAACACTAAAAAGCAAAAGCACATGTTAGCAGAGATTAATTAATTTCTTAATGATTACTTGGATGCTACACAAAGTGAAAGGCAATTTTGATATCTCTCTAAAAGATATTAGGATTTTAGAACATGTATAAATAACTCTTTTATGTTCATGTAATGGATCTTTATTTTTCAATGCATAGAGTTGCAATCAAAACTTAGGGAAAAAAGCATCTCTTTAATGACTTCTTAACCTTGTTCTTTTTTTATGCAACTTTCTTTTATGCTCTTTTACTTTATACTATATTTTATTTCATGCAAGTAGCTTAGTTTATTTTTATGCAAGTTAGTTAGCTTTTGTTTTATTTACTTAGTTTTCCTTTCCTTTATGTTTATGTTGAAATCAATTTATGTTAATACGTATTCAAATATGAGAAGCTAAACCCCTGCAATTTAAGGGTAATGAAGCTCTCATGAATCATATAAAATTAACATAATGATATCATTTATATTATCTTGTTTTGTGCTTAATGAAAATTTTGATGTTAATGGAATTTTGTTGTTTGTTGGTGAATTTTATAGCCAATATTGTTCATAACAAATGGGTTATATTTAATCAAATAGAAACACAAATGACATCTTCATCTAAATATGATTTGATAAGGAAAGTGAAACTAGAATCAGAATTTGATGCTTTATGTTACTAGTTCATAGTAAATTGATCATGCTTAAAATGGATTTTATTTTTAATTTCATGATTATTTTCATTAGATTTGACAAATGGGTTAAGAGGGTGTATTAAAGTTTGATGGTTTAAGCTGTGTCAGTTGATATCACAATTAGATCATACTTATAATAAATACATCAGCTGATTCCACAAGTGGTTAGAAAGAGAGATCATAAATTCATTTTGTATTTATTTGTATGATCATGAGAAGGAATTTGCCGAAAATTGCCTTCTAAGCTCGGTTTAATTCCAAATTTTCTATAGTTTTTAATAATTTTTAGCTAAGCACATTTTTCAATTCTTTGGTATAATTTGATTGTGTGATTTCAAAATTCTTGCTTTTCTTGTAGGATCGACTCATACTCGCATACGTATTACAATTGTACATCGTGTGCTTGCAGTTTTATAACGATATAGTTCGGTTGTTTTCTGATCGATAGAATGTATGTTCCGAACACTATATTTATTTCACTAACTACCATGCGAATCAAAAAATTTCCCAAAACACGTTATTAATTATTTATCATGCGTCCCTATTAATTAATAAGAGCACACATTGGGAAATTACATTAATGTGGAATTTCAAAAGATTTGGAGAGTAATACTCATTAATTTATATAATTTTGGAAATTAAATAATTATTAATTAATTCCTAACAGTTTCCCACTTTGTCTTATAATTATATTAGGCATACTTAATTGTACAGCATTTGATAAATGTTGTTTGCTTAAATTAAATAAATCGTGAATGCAAGTCATAAGGGTTCCATGCTATTCTAGAGTATGGTCCCTTCCATTTACTACAACATCAATGTTCAATTCATCCAAGCCTTTAATATTGGGTTTCTTAATAGCCTTATAATATCACTTTCAATGTAGGACTATCTCTATCAAACAATAATTCATAATTAAATGCTTGCATTTCTTAAGAGACGAAAATGATAGCAATTGAAAATATCTTCATTGATATTATAATAAGAAGTGTCATACAACTAAGAAAAATGGAAATCCTACTAATATTATTCGAGATCCATCTCTTTGAAATGTTCTAAAACGTCTTCGAAGACAGTCCATTCATAAGAGGATCTGGTATGTTATCATCAGTACTAATATGAACAATTAACAATCTATGTTTCTAAACTTCTTCTTCCACTGATAGGTATTTCACATCAATATGCTTTGTTACTTTAGTATACCTATCGTTCTTCAAAGAAGACTGTTGCGATGTCATCATAGTAAATTTTCAACTGCTTAGATATAGGGTCTATAATTCTAGGCTCTGAAATAAAATTATGCAGCCATAATCCATGATTTATAGGTTCGAAGCAAGCTATTAATTCAGCCTCTATAGTGAGTGATGCAATTATGCTCTACTTAGCACTTTTGATGAGATGGATCCTTTAGCAAGAAGGAAAACATAACTTGAAATAGTTTTTCTATTGTCAGTGCATCCACCAAAATCCGAGTCTGGGTAACTAATTACCTCAAGGTAATCAGGTTTCCTATAGGTGAGCATGTAGTCTTTGGTACCTTGCAAATACCTCAGCACTTTCTTCGTAGCATTCCAATGATAATAATCCGGGTTACTTTGATATATGCCTAACATCCCGACTGCAAAACTAACGTCTAGTCTAGTACAAACTTGTGCGTAGCTCCCTACGAGCAAAGCATAAGGAATAGTTTTTATTTGCTCCCTTTCCAAATCATTTACATGGCATTGATTTAAACTGAACTTATACCCCTTTTGAGGTGGTACATTAACGAAATTTGCAATTGTGCATCCTAAATCTTTCAAAGTTTTTATAATGTAAGTTTTCTGAGACAATCTCAACGTTCATTGTGATCTATCTCGAGATATTTCTACTCTGATCTTAAAGGATGTCTCACATAAATCTTTCATCTTAAACATTTAGAAAGGTATTTCTTAGTTTCAGATAGTAACCCATGATCATTGCTAGCGATAAGCAAATCATCAACATATAGTACTAAAATATAAGCTTACTTGTACTGATCTTTAGGTATATGCACCGATCAATGATTTTTTTTTAACCCAAAGGACGTAATGGTATTATGAAACTTAATGTATCATTGTCAAGCAGCTTGTGTTATACCATAAAATGATTTCTTTAATATACATACCATATTTTCCATTCCTTCTTTTGTGTAGCCTAATGGTTGATCCATATAGACTTCTTCTAAACGCCGATTTAGAAAAGCTATTTTCACATCCATTTGGTACAACTCTAAATCATAATCATCCACTATAGCTAATATGATTCTTAATGGGTATTTCTTTGATGCTGGAGAGAAAGTCTTATTATAATCAATGCCTTCTTATTTATTAATTATTATAATCAATTTTGTCTCTTTGATTAAAACTTTTTGCAAGAAATCTAGCTTTGTGTCGTTCAATATTGCCTTTTAAGTCAAGTGTGGTCTTAAAGATCCACTTGCACCCAATTCCTTTTTGTCCTTTTGGCAATTCGACCAACTCCCAAACTTTGTTGTCATGCATAAATTTTAATTCTTCTTTTAAGGCATCTATTCATTTATCAGAATCATTACTTTTTATGAGTTTCTTATAGAAACTAGGTCATAAATGTTTCTTATGTTAAATTCTGCCTTTTGAAGGTATACACGTAATCATCAGGAATTATCGATCTCCTTTCTCTTTGATACCTTCTTAATGGAATTTCTTATGGTTATTCAATAACTTCATTGGTTATAGTCTCATTGTGTGGTTGTTCGGTCGATGGATCATTCACTTGTTGTTCGTCATTATTGATTTGGTCAATGACCGGTTCAACAATTACATTAGGAACATGTTCAATATGAACTAGTGGTATAGGAATTTGTACACAGACTTCTTGAATGATCACTCCATTTTCTTTTACACTCCTGCTGACTTTACCATCTTTAATAAATTTAGCACTTCCTGATCTGTTATTCTGGTTGTATGATTAGGACACTAGAAAATATATCCCTTTCGATCTTTTTGGATAACCAACAAAATGACATGATAATGTCCTTGGGTCTAATTTCTTTTCATAAGGGTTATAAATTCTATCTTCTACTGGGCATCCTTACACACATAAATGTCTTAACCTAGGTTTCCTTCCTGTCCACGTTTCAAAAGGGCTTTTTGGAACTGGCTTACTAGGAACCTGATTTAAGATGTGTACAATGATTTTCAAGGCAAGTGTCCATAAAAATATTGGTAGTGCAGTACTAATGATCATACTTCTAACCATTTTTATAATGGTACGATTATGCCTTTCGGCTACATCATTCCGCCAAGGCGATCTTAGCATTGTTTACTGGGTGCATATACCAAATTTTTCAAGGAGTTTAGCAAAAAGACTAGGGCCAGGGTATTGCCTCGACTGATTATATCTATCATAATATCATGTAACACCTCGTAAAAATTATCAAGAAATTAATTAATAAACTAACAGTAAAGCTAAAGGAGAAAATTTTAAAGATGTTGAAATTTGATCACAAAATTTATGCTATTGCGTTTGTGGCAATTTTTTGATCAGTTTTCATATATAAAGTTTTGAAATCGAAGCTCAAATGTAAAAGTTATTAATGTTTGAAGTTTTTGAATTTAAAATAATTCGAATGGAATTAAAAATCAAAATGAAACTAATATTAAAATTTGAAATTCAAAAATTAAGATACTTGAGGTTTAAGTAAACGGTAAAAGACAACGTTAACATTAAATATAAATAAGGAATCAAATAATAGTTAAACGGATGAATAAATACGTTTCCATGTTTAGGCAATCGGTCGACCACTTAGGTAGGAGCAGTCGATCAGTGGGTGTTACGGTGGCTAGGGTTATTTAGGCCAGGAACATCCAGGATTCTATTAACTTAAATTCTACTATTCTTATAACCTTTAACCACTATATATATGATCCTAGCCCCCTCACTTTTATTCACAAATTATTTGTAAACGTAGGAGCTCTATCAATTTCTTTCTTCCACATGATTTGGAAATTTCTCAAGGTCTTCATGTAAGGGATTTTAGATATTTATATTCAATTTCTAATTCTGTTCTCCTTCAGTTCCTGGTATACTAAATCTAATTAATGTACAATCCAATTATTGTATATTTCAAAAGAAATATATTTGAGAAAAGATAAAATAGCAGGCATGTTCAAATCCTCAAAGAAGGAAGCTGTAATCATATGTGAGTGAAAATCTTAGTTTTTCTCATTTTAGTAATTGTATTGTATAAGTTATATTTGATATGTGCCTTAAGGAATTTTTATTCATGAAAACTTCAAATCTGAATCTCCAAAATTCCCTCAAAGCGAAATGTCAATTTTATGTTTTGGAATATCAATTACTCTATATTAAAATAACATAAGTTATGTAGTTATTGAAATTTTAATACTTTACATTCTATTACACTTCTCATTTTTCTCTTTAATATTATAGAGGGTTCAAAAAGTTATGAAATTGTGTGTAAAATATGGATTCTTCTATTCGTAGTTTACAGTGCCTATTTCTTTGTTTCAAATATGAATCTCTTTTCCATTTATATGTGAAAGTTGAATAGTATATTGGATTGTAAATTCTATTAATGACGATTCTATATTTTATATAAAATAATTTTGGTAATTGATTCTATTTCCTTGTACAAATCTATTAGTAGACTAAGGATATTAGTAAATTTGTATGTTATGGCATGGAATTAGACTTGTGTAAACCAGTATATATGTACGTCTATGTGGACTTGCATTTAATTACTTGGATACTTTGACTTTAAATATCATGACATCTATATTATTGTATCGAATAAATAATGACTTTATTTTCTCCTTTATTAGAACATGTTTAGTGATTATTATGTTTAGTGTCATTGACATGATTGTTACCATTTTTGCTAATAATCATCCAAACTTAACATTTTTTATCGCATGAAAAAGAATTTTAAACTAAGTATTACCTCAATGGTTCTAGCATTGATTTTCATCTAAATAATGCAAGAATCATATTTCAAATTCCAATTTGCACAACAAAAGGCAACAATATTATTTGTTCAAATCTTACCTTCTTATATTAATTATGAGAAAGTTCAAATGATCGTTTACGTAGGCCTTTTCTAATTATAGAAATTTTATGAATGATTTTTATTTTTACTGTCTTGCTTTTTTATTCTATGTGTATAAATTAGCTATGCAATCATTGACAATCATTACAATTCATATTTGTAAATCAACTTGAAGGTATTTAAAGATATGTTACTCAATATTGTTGCATGTATTCACACATCATATTCATCAAATTTAGAATATATTAGTTCAATTTACCATGCATTCATTCAGTGCCTAACATGTTTCAAGCTCTAGTGAATTTTTTCGTCACAGTTAAATAACTCTTAAAATATTTTAGTCACTGTTAAGAAAAGCCGATATGCAAAGGGTTTAATAATCAACATTTTAAATTAATTTTTTTTTACACAAATCAAAATTCTTTTCAACTAATAGTTTACATATCATATTTCACTTGAGTAGTATAATAAATGTTCTATACGACCAAGAGTACTTAACTTCGATTTTGGTTTTCATGTGTTCAAATATAACATTGTATTACTACATATTGTCATATCATGACCCATGGTCAATTCCCGATCTCAAACTTACATACAAACATTGGATTTGCAAGTAAATGTACTACTACCTAAGAGCAACATTATAACAATGTGAGAAATGCCAAAGGATTAGTGGACAATTAACAACAATAAAAGGAAAGGAGTCTTTCTTTGCATTCAAATTAAATTAAATAGGATACACTTCAAAATGAAAGTAGTTGGCAGTATAAACGTAGAGAAAATTGTAGATGTATAAGTACCTATACACATTATTCAAAATAGTACACATGTACTATATGCAGTAGAAGAAGACCCTTCCTAATTAGTCCCTCATCAGTAGTAGCATGGATTGGAAGTGCTTGTGACGACCCAAACTCGATGCCCGACAAACGACATCGAATCCGTATCGCCGAAGCTTATAACAACATTACATGATAAACAACACAGTGGAAACAAAAGATGATACATTGATATACAATATAGATACAATGTGATATACATCATAATACAACAACCCAACACCATCAGAGAATGATACAATACAACATCACAGCGGAAAAACATCACAACATGAGCAAAGTCTTCAAGAGAATCCAATACTTCAACTCCAAACCAATACCCCAAACCTAGAGCTCCAAACTTCAAGTTCGAACCACCATCAATTTGAACTTGTGGAAAATGTGATCCGGAACGCGATTGCCAAACCAAAACTTCAAAGATCCAAAAGCTGAAGAAGATCTCCAAATGCTACCAAACCATAAACTTCGAAAACAATCGAATCTACACCTAATATTTCATTATCTGAAAAAACAACTCTAGACTGCCCGTGTGGAAAATTATGGGCTCCCAGAGTTTAGGAAGGAAACAATAGACTCCAGGTCAGTCATGAGACTGGTATGAGCAAATAAAAAACATTTTATCTTTAAAACAAACAAATGATTTTAAAATTTGAAATCCACAATGCTTTTTGGAAAATGTAACTAGCATAAGACCTCCCCACACACACACCATGCAAACGCAGAATTGGAGGAGATTTCTCCTTATGATAGTCAAACATGCTTGATACGCGAAAACCTTTTGATATTATTATTAGTGCATAGTGGAAAACATTTTCAAGTATAATATTAATCTTGGCCAACATATGTACCATTATAGTATGCCTACTATAGCTACCATATTAAATGGCAGGTTCTACACCTAAAACCGTACAAGGCGCGTATTGGATGATTGGATTTCCAACAAATGGTCAGGCCAAGGAACTTCCCATTGCCACATGGGTACGCCTCTGGAGGGACATCCCAAGAACCTACCCGGCTCTCTGCCAACACAAGGCCGGTCTCCTTGCTCGGGAGTAATACATAAAGATATTCCACCCCCGGTCGTTTGCGACCTTCATCTGAGGATCCTCAACCACAAAGCAACATCACACAGTAGTAAATATATAGTGTCCACATGAGTTAAGTATCTGGGCTCCATACTATGATACCACCCTTTTCCAGAAGGAATGGATATACCCTAGGTGCGCGACCCTTGCAACCTTGCCGCATCTTTCTTGTTTTGACCATTTTCGGGGTGTGAGGTCCTGATGCAGTATCGTCCACAAAGCTACGCTTTTTCACAAATCCATGCTTTGATCAACAAATGATCAGTAGCACTTCGTATGCCATATTATCAAATTGGGAATGTATCACTAGTAACCATCAACTACATAACCTCTGAGCTCGTACGTCTTAGAGAAGGGTGTTAAGCTAAGAGAATAAATCTCCGCCACCAAACAGAGATGTATTTGATAGAAACCAACTTTATATCTCAAAGTGTAATGTCAGACACACATCCATACAAGTCTGTTCAATAGAACCGAAGGCACTTCCAAAGAAGCCCTTGCAATCCAGGTACTCACAATCCCGATCGGACTCCCCATCACATATGGAGATCTCTATACCATAGCTACTCAATGCAGAGTCATTCGACGGGTTATACTTTCGTTCTCGAAAACACCCAGTCTTCACCATCGGTCTTCGAATGCTATCCATAACGTCGTATCATTATTCGAAATGGGTTATATGACATAAGGGCCCCTCCCGGCTGAACCGAATAATGAGCGCAATATTTAAAAACATATGAATATGGGATCTCAGTTAAGTCATAATTTAAAATCCAAAACTTTCCTTTCAAATGGTTTAAACCAATTACCATTCCAAATCTTTAAACAAAAAGATTCATTTCACAAAGTTCACCCAGTTTCACAAAGATCCATTCACAGATTTCAAAACTATTTTCCACTTCAACTTGGATTAACCCATCCAATCTTTAAATCAAAGATTTAATTCATAGCTTTCAAAACTGTTTCCAAAGATTCGTTCATAACTTCAAAAACCATTTCATTTCAAACTTGAAATCCCTTTTAACACAAATTGGAATTTCTTTCCTTATACAAAAGCTTTTATTATTAAAAACAAATAGTTTTCGTTTCGGAAAAATCCGATTACATTTATGCAAGTTAAAATCATTGGTTAAATTCAAATTCCCAAAACAACACTTTTAAAATGGTTTAAAACCCAAATAAACTTGTATAACCTTTTTAAGTCATAAATTCTCAACATAGAATTCAATTTCAAATTTTGAATTCAAATTTAAATCAAATTATTTAAATTTCAGAAACATTATCAAGATATTCAAAATAGCTTTCATCTTCAAAACTCCTTTTCAAAAACCTTTTTTTACATTTAATCCAAATCCATTTCCAAAACCATTTGGATTCAAAATTCAAATTCAAAACCATTTCAAAAAAATCTGTGACTTAACCAATTTCCTCATGCAATCCATATTCGTGTGTGTATGGTGTAGTCCAAGGGTTTCACACAATAGTGCAACATCATCAATCATCACAGATACAATCACAGCAACATCGATAAGCGGTATAATCTTATAACGCTTATCTATATACACAGAATCACAGATAGATAATATAAACGCATTATAGATAAATAAATTACATTCAGCACAGCTTGAATTAAAATAATTCAAATCACAAAGCATCACATAGTACAGATATCAAACAATCCATAGCATTCAATAGAATACAGTCATCCCTAAGTAAGATTAATCGATCATCTGATTAATTGAAACCAGATTAATCACTAATTCAGGTTAATTAATCAATTATAAATTAGTTAACTTTAAATTATTAATTAATCAACCTTAATTAATAATTGAATAAATTTTTAATCATTAAATAATCAATCCTTAATTATTTAATTATTCTTTAATTAATTATCCTTAATTAATTAATAAATAAATTAACCCTTAATTACCCTTTAATTATTTATCCTTAATTAATTATAATAAGTAATTACCCCTAATTACTTAATTAACTTTAACTGCTAATTAATTACTTTTAACAAAGTAATTATCTTAAAGTAATTAATTACTTCTAATTACTTATATACTAATTAATCTTCTAGTAAATTAATTTATTCTAAATTATGAAATTAATTAACCTTAATTAATCTTTGATTAAGTAATTATCTTTAAAATTTCTTACATTAAATAATTATCTCAAATCAAGTAATCACTTAAGATTTTACTCAAATCAAAAGATAATCCCTTCATCTTAAATTTATTTCTTTATATATTAAAGGTTATTTTTTTTAAAATATGTTTAAACAACTTTTAAACTTAATAAATTTTTAGAACAATTTATATGTAAAACCTTTAATTGATACAAAAAACACGAATTATATAAGAGAATTTGTTTACAAAATTCATTAAAACTCAATTAAACTTTATAAAACTTGATTAAAATTTTAAACTCAAAATCTGTTTTATACAAGGTTCTCAAACCCGGGCCAATCCCTTAGTTTCCCTGAGTAAAACTTCGGGCCTCACCAAAACTTCAACGGCTTCGAGTTGATCTCGCGAGTTACACGAGCACGAACCTGTAACGACCCGGATTTTTGGTTCGCCAGATTTGAACATTTAATTCATTTTAAATGTTTAATATGGATTATAATTTGAAATTTTAAATAAAAGAATTTGGTTAAATTTATAAACTTTGTTAAATTTCAAATATGGCAATTAAACTGAAATTGAATAATAATAATTTAATACTGGGATTGGGTTAATTGGTAATTCGGAGCGTAAATAGGTATAGAAATGAGTTTAAAAATTTATTTTAAGACTATTTGGTCATTAGATAGTGTGGTAGGATTTTTTAGATGAATTTTAAAGTCGATAAATTTATATTTGAAATTTTATATTAATTTAATAATGGGATTTAATATTATAAAAATGCAAATAATCAGATTTTAGTCCAGATTGAGTCAGAATGATATTTGATGTGATTATAAATTTTATATGAATTATTGTTAAGTTAAAAAAAAAATTAAAAGTAAAATTTTAAGAGTTTTCGTCAATTTCGAAAATCACTAGATTTAATAGACAAGTTAAAATAGCCTTCCGGGGCACAGTCTCGGAATTCGACGAAACCAGTTCCATTGGATCCGTAATATTTAATTATTATCGGATTTCAATTTTCGTAGCAATCGGAGTTGTCGTTTGACCCCGGCAGCTTAAAACGCATAGAAATCGTTTAAACCGATTTAATTTTAAAATTGATCGTTTAATTCTGTAACTCGCGCATACGACCGAATTAGCTTACGAAATCTATTCCATTGTGTTCGGAATGCGGAAAAACCCTAAGAACGCCTGTCGGAACGTGAGAATTGGAGTTCGTTTGCATACGTTGTTAAATTGAGAATTTTATTAATTAAATAATATTAAAACTATTGTATATATTATAAATCTATCTAAACCCTAGCTATTTCATTCAGGACGCCGCTTATTTGCGTCCTATGGCCGAAAATGATTCTTCTTTCTTCCTCTATAACCTCCTTATCCATGCTTTAATTCAAAGAACTCTCTAAACGGAAGTTGTAGATCATAAAGGGATCTACACATCCAACGGAGGGAATCGATTCTCGTGTGGCATGGTGGTCGAAAATGTGCGGAGAAGGGTTGCCGTTCGTCCTCATTTTACTCGTCGTGGTGTTGACCGAGCTTCGCGTGCCTTGGGCCGAGCATGGAGGAGGTGGTGAGCTTCGTTGTGGTAGCCTCCGATCGAGGTGAAAGGCGCCGGAGATGATAGCGTTTTTCGATTTGGGGGTCGCGACTTGGGTTCGGTTTAACCTGGATACTTCGCATTTTTGTTGCGTGAAGAAGGAAGCTTGCGTGTCTAGTATCTTTGCATGGCTATGATTTTATTTTGGGGTAATAAAATTTGTTTTAAAGGAAATTGTTTTTTTAAATTGGTAAATTAACTTTGAAAATTAATATCTCATGCATACGTCATCAGATTTTAATGAATTTGGTAGCGCCGGAATCGCAGAAGCGAGTATTACGCAGTGGTGCAGATCCGGAGTCATTCCGGGCAAGTGGAAATTTGGGTTAAATCGAACGTCGTTCGGTTTAATTTGAATTTCGAACGTCCGCCGAAACTCAAGGTGAGTTTAACTCACTCACATCTGGATGTTGGCTGTTTTAAATAATTAATATTTAAATATCTGTGTGATTGGTTGCATATTATTGTTATTATCAGTCTGGATTGATATATATATATATATATATATATAGTTGTGCTAATATTTGTGGATGCAGGGAAAACAGGTTGGAGGGATCCAACTGGATTCCTCACAATGTAGTATTATTTTTATAATTGATGATGATGCCTGTTTTTTTATATTGTGATGGGTAAATTTGGAATTAAATTGTATTGTGATATTGTGATATAAATTACCAACCCAGAATATTAATTATAAGAAACTTGGAGTTTTAATTATAAAGGAATTAAATTGGGTTTTCAAAAAGGAAATTAAGGAATTTATAAATAAGGAATTTAAAGGAGTATTAGAAATTGGAATCTATTGGATGGAAAACTGAAATAAAACTCAATTGGAATAATGCTGAGTAAATTATAATTCCATAATTAATTGTAAATGGATAAATTGGATTTTTGAGGAATAAAAGGATATTGTTAAATAATGGATTTTAAAGAAATTAAATCTGAAATCTATTTAAAAATGGAAATTGAAAATTTGTAAAATCTGGAATGATAAACAAAGAGAAGTGTTATCAATTGACAAATGTGGAAGTAAGTTTATGTTATAAAACCATAAAAATAAATTGAATAAATGGACAGAAATCGAGAGAAGGATTTCTGTGATGTTAAGTGGAAATGAGATTCCCTGGGAAGGACCAAGTTCGAGTTTAAACTGATTTTATAAAAAAAGGAGTTTTAAAAATTTAAACTTGTTTAAAAAGAGAGTGTTTTGGAAATTATTATTTTAAAATAATTATTTTTACAAATGGATTTATTTAAAGGCTAGTTTTTGAATAAAGTTGTTTGAAATTATTAAATTCTTTTAAAACTCTATTTTTAAAAATATAGTATAACTAAAACCTCATTTTAAATCAAGTTATATCTTATAAATTAGTTTTGCTTTATATATTTTAAAATTTTATTTTGAGTATGTAATTAGTAGTAAATTTACCTATTTTAAAGTATATTTTAGAATAAAATGTTTTAATTATTTTAAATCTAAAACGTTTTGAACTTGGATATTTCCAATGAGGATATTTGGTAAAGGATTTACCTTGTAAAGGAAGAACTTTGGAAATTGTTTTCTAATGAGTTTTGGAAATTTGGAAAATATATCCTTTAAAGATATTGAGGAAGATAAATAATTTGGGAATTATTTATTGTGTGATGGATGCATATGAATGTTTATGGATATAAATTGATAGTTAAATCACCGACTATCAATATTGGACAATGCGTTGATCGTTTCGAAGAGACTGGGATCGAGATTTATTTCTCGAATACCACTTCGATCCGGTTTGTACGTTTCATGCGAAAAACGTGTTCGGAGTCGAAGATGGAGCAGTGAAGTGCAAGGGCTAGTCGCTACTAATCCTGAGGATATTTCCAAAATGGATGTAGTAGGAGTAGTGCCTTCGGTTCCGTTCGAACCCGGGACGGACTTGTATGGACGAATGCTTGCGAAACATCGTCGGGTGGGCGATGGGCATTCTAAGTGAAAACGTTCTAAAGGTAACGCTTAGCCTCAAGCCTCATCAAATGGGAATGACTGAAAATCAGGGGATATGCAGCAAGGTTAGGTGGGTCATGCCCAAGCAGGACAAGGTAATTCCCCTGTCTAGATGTCCCTTATATATTTCGGCTTAGTGGGTGGTTGGTCGCGCCAACCACGGGGTTTATCTTGTTCGGGACTGTTCAGTAAGGAATGGTTCCAGCCTTGTGTTGCAGGGGATGAAGGGAGTAGTCCTCGGTACTGTGATCTAGACCACGTACTGTGATAGGTGGTACCCAGTGCCTAGTCATTGTTGGAAATCCATTCTCCCTACGAGCTTTGTACGAGTTTTGTTTGTATTACCTGGAATTTAATGAATGTAACAATTTCGGCTATTTTATAAGTATTTGTAAATAGACACTATTATAATATCAGAGGATTTCTATAAAAAGTGTTTTAGCTATCGTAAGGTAAAAACCCGACATGTTTATTTGTGGCGTGGTCTTACGAGATGCTTTTGTTTTTCAAAGGATTTTTGAAACTTTAATAATCAAGTTGGATGCATATTTAGTATCAACTGGTATTCCAGACTGACTCGGGTGTTATTTCATTATAATGCTCGGGTCTGACCGAGTATTATATGTTCAGGTCAGGATGCTATGGAGCAGGAGAGGAGCTGGAGTCCGAGACGTATTATATGTACCTATATATTTATCCGCTGCTGTGATTGTATGGTAGGTCTGATTTGTGATTGTTGATGTATGAGATACTCTGATGATATGATGTATATAAACAGTTATAGATTTCATTTTGTGTAAAGATCTATAGTTGCTATTATATTTTATTCCGCTGCGACTGTGAGATTCTGATATTGTTTAGTTTCTTCTTCTTCTATCTTTTCTTCTTTAACTCTAATGGTTCGTAATTCTGTGCCACTTGAGTTAATAGAGGTAGAATAGTGTTGATTCAAGGGGTACGGATTTGCGGGCTGTTACACTTGGTATCAGAGCTTAGGTTGGCGACAACCTAGGCTTTGGTGGGGAAATTACTCATTAAATAGAGTCCATAGTACTCTATAACGAGTTGAGCGTATTAATAGATATGAGAGCGTACTTGTTAGTGAATATAAAATTGTTTTTATACTGTGTTGACTTATCGGTTGAGTGTTTATGAATTCTGGTCGGTACGGGAAGTACAACCGTATCGATAGGGGTTTCTAAACTCCTTAACAAGATAAACCGACATAGTATTGTTTTTAAAGTGGGTAAATGAAATAATTTTACCCAAAATTATTTTGATATAAAAGAAATAATTTTCTGGAATTATATATATGTTTGGATGATTGGTTGTTAATACTATAGTCAAATATAAGAGTCTAAAATTTGAAATGGTTATAACTAAATAAATTTTATGTGTATAAATTATATAAAGAAAGAATAACTAAAATTTAATTAAACCAGAATTTAAATCCCAGAAGTTTTGAAAAGATTTTAAATGTATTGAAAACCAAGTTTGGAAATTTAAAATCTTGGGAAGTTTGAAATGTTACTAAAGTGTTTGAAGGCAATGTTGGAATATTATTTTGGGGTAATATGTTTGAATGGAAACTGTTTGAAATGAATTTGGGAAATAAGAAAGCATTGAACTCACTTCCGTCGCTGGAAAATAATCCTGATGATGCTGGCCACATCATTAGAATTCATTTTCGAGTTTCTAAAGTGATGGATTGCTTCCCTAATATTTGGTTATGGTATTGTTTGGGGCTTGTTGGATATAACAAGTGTTTTGGAAAATTCACAATGGAGGAATTGTTTTGATACAATTAAGTTGTTTAGAGATCTGGAAATTTGATTTGAATATCAAATGGGAATGTGTTGATTTTTGTTTCAAAATGGTTTTGAAATAAATCCGGGTAAAATGAATTTTGGAAAATTCTATTTAAATGAAGAGTAAAGTTAAAATGCATCAACTAACGAACTTATTTTGGTGAAGCTGATGTTAATAAGAAAGAAATGAAAATTTTAATCTTGAAATTAAACTTCAACTTAAGTAAATGGAAGTAAATAAAATATATTGAAGTAAATAGAAATTTGAATTTAACTTGGATAAGATAAATAAATTGAACTTAAATAAAGTTGATTTGGATTAAATTAAAAGGTAAGCTGACTTTGAAATTGTGGTTCATTGTGAAATGGATGGTACCCATGACCTATTACTCAGTGTTGTGCTTAAATTTTGAAATTGTGATTATATGATGTAGATGGATTAAAATGAGCCTTAAAATAAAAAGTTGGTGAACTTATATAAATAGAAATGAAACTATAATCACAATTGGGGAATAGTTGAATGGTATGGTGGATTCAAACTTAATCTCTAATGAAATGTAAATTGAAATAAGGTAAAGTGAGATATATGGGAAATGAATGAACTTAAATTAGTAAATATGTTTTGAACTAGTATATGGAGATTAAAACTGAGAATTTGAATTGAATGTAAGGTGAAATGTAAATTGCTTAGAATTGCATAATGAAGTTCATATTCTTAAGTTATTAAGTGTTATAATTTGAATTTGTGAATATAAAATGGAAATGGACTTAAGTAAGCAATCTAAACTCTGAATGGAAGTGAAATTGTAATTCATAAATGGAAAGGGTTGATTGGTGTGGCAAATTCAAAACTTGACCATAAATAAAATGTAAAGTGTAATGAAGTAGGTGAGAATATAAATGTGGAAGTTCTTAAATTAGCAAATAAATCTCGAACTTATGAATGAGAAAAATGAAATTTGTTTTGATAATAAAATTGAAATTAAATTCCAGTTGTGTAATAAATAATATTGAATGGAGTTCAATCCTTATATGAGGGGTAAAAGAAGTGGGATGAATTTAATTTAGCTAAATAAAATTTAAGGAAACTTAAATTAAATTTGGATAAGGATCCAATGGGAAGGAAATTTAATTTAGTTGGAATGATGTTGACTGAAATAAATGCATACTCAACTAAATCCAAACAAATTGTTAAAAATAAATTTTGTATAAGCTAAATTAAATGGAATGTGTATGGTAATGAATAGAATTTTGATAATTGATCAAAATTTGGAAAGTAAATGGAAATCCAATTGTGGCATGGGATTTAATTTGTGGTAACAAATATTAAAGAGTGGATGAAAAATGGAATTAGATTATAATGGTGATAGTTTGAAGTATAAATAAATTCAAAAGAATGAAATAATGTAAAGTAGTTTCTTTGCTAATAAAATAAGTCTAAAATAGATTTAATAAATAGGCAAAGTGAATTAAAGTTGTTAATGAATTGGAATTTGATTTGGATGAGAATCAAATGAAAATAAAATAAAATTGATAATAAGAAGGTAAATGAAATGTTGTGAAAGAACTTAAGCAACTTGAAAAAAAAAAGATTGTGAATAGACTCTATTAAGTACTCTTGAATGAAATTTGTTAGATAATAAAATTGAATTGCAAGTGAAATGGTATTAATTAATAAAAACCTGAATTGGTTAATGAAATAAGAATATAAGATTAAAAAAAAAACATTTATTGTAACAATTGCATTGGAATAAAAATACCTGGCTTGTGAACCAGGCAAAATTTAATAAACTTAATATAAATCTAAACTGAAATTAATTTTAAATGGTTATAAGCTTAAGTGGCGATTATTTTGGCTTGAATGACATGAATATTTGAATGTATTCAGAATTGAGTTGTGTAAACAACAACTGAATTGGTTTTGAATAAATTGGAATAGATTGAAATGTTATTAAGTAATTTTGCATAAGGATGAAAATGCTTCAACACTGAAAATATAAGTGGTTTGTAAATCAATTTAGAATTGAATTGAAACAGATTGATGTTAGTGAAGCATATGTTAATCATATGGAAATAGAAGTGAATTGGTTGAAATTAATATAAATGGTATATAACAAACTTGAATGTAAATCATTCAAGAGTAATAAAATGAAGTTAGTTTGGATGAAAATAGAATGGGCTAAATCTTAATAAATGTATTGGAACCTATTTAGTAAGTTATTTGTAAATGCAGGCTAATTAAAAAGAAAAGTAAATGGATTAAAGGAACATATACATAATATTGAAGTGAATATGGTTTGGTGGTAGTAATTACAAATTGAGAATGGTAAACCTGTATGAAAATCATTTGTGTGAAATGAAATGGAGTTTGGCATTAGAAATGAACCTTGTGCATGTTATAAAATATGATTTACTCATGAGATCATACAAAGTTGTTGAATGGATTATGAAATAGATATGTTGACTTACATTATATTGGAAATGTTGTTATAATGATCAAATCTTTGAAAACTAATGTGTTTGTTGAGTATAGTACAGGTATAGAAGGCATTCGAGAGAGTTGGAGCGCGTATAAGCGTAATATTAGCCGCTCGCTATTAAAATTTGCTAAAAAGGTACGCCTACGCAAATATTATTGGGAAATGATATATATATTGTGATATATTTTGGTTTCCGACCGTGTGGGTCGATGTATATATATTTGTTTGTATCGCGATATCGTGAAAGCTCCTCCGTATAGGGGAGACTCTGCCAAAATTTTCCGAAAATTTTGGGAGTTAGAATTTTTTTTGGGTTTTGGGAAGAGGTAATTAACTTGGGAAGTATAAGTTAAAAATTTAAGCTTTAGTGTTAATAAAGCAAATGGGTTTGAAATTGAGCTAAAGAGTTTGGGATGTGTATATAAGTTGTAACTAGAGAAGTTGGGTTAAGGCAATGAGTATAGGAACATTCTTCTACCTTAACAAATTTCGGGGACGAAATTTTTATAAGGGGGGAGGAATGTAACGACCCGGATTTTTGGTTCGCCAGATTTGAACATTTAATTCATTTTAAATGTTTAATATGGATTATAATTTGAAATTTTAAATAAAAGAATTTGGTTAAATTTATAAACTTTGTTAAATTTCAAATATGGCAATTAAACTGAAATTGAATAATAATAATTTAATACTGGGATTGGGTTAATTGGTAATTTAGAGCGTAAATAGGTATAGAAATGAGTTTAAAAATTTATTTTAAGACTATTTGGTCATTAGATAGTGTGGTAGGATTTTTTAGATGAATTTTAAAGTCGATAAATTTATATTTGAAATTTTATATTAATTTAATAATGGGATTTAATATTATAAAAATGCAAATAATCAGATTTTAGTCCGGATTGAGTCAGAATGATATTTGATGTGATTATAAACTTTATATGAATTATTGTTAAGTTAAAAAAAAATTAAAAGTAAAATTTTAAGCGTTTTCGTCAATTTCGAAAATCACTCGATTTAATAGACGAGTTAAAATAGCCTTCCGGGGCACAGTCTCGGAATTCGACGAAACCAGTTCCATTGGATCCGTAATATTTAATTATTATCGGATTTCAATTTTCGTAGCAATCGGAGTTGTCGTTTGACCCCGGCAGCTTAAAACGCATAGAAATCGTTTAAACCGATTTAATTTTAAAATTGATCATTTAATTATGTAACTCACGCATACGACCGAATTGGCTTACGAAATCTATTCCATTGTGTCCGGAATGCGGAAAAACCCTAAGAACGCCTGTCGGAACGTGAGAATTGGAGTTCGTTTGCATACGTTGTTAAATTGAGAATTTTATTAATTAAATAATATTAAAACTATTATATATATTATAAATCTATCTAAACCCTAGCTATTTCATTCAGGCCGCCGCTTATTTGCGTCCTATGGCCGAAAATGATTCTTCTTTCTTCCTCTATAACCTCCTTATCCATGCTTTAATTCAAAGAACTCTCTAAACGGAAGTTGTAGATCATAAAGGGATCTACACATCCAACGGAGGGAATCGATTCTCGTGTGGCATGGTGGTCGAAAACGTGCGGAGAAGGGTTGTCGTTCGTCCTCATTTTACTCGTCGTGGTGTTGACCGAGCTTCGCGTGCCTTGGGCCGAGCATGGAGGAGGTGGTGAGCTTCGTTGTGGTAGCCTCCGATCGAGGTGAAAGGCGCCGGAGATGATAGCGTTTTTCGATTTGGGGGTCGCGACTTGGGTTCGGTTTAACCTGGATACTACGCATTTTTGTTGCGTGAAGAAGGAAGCTTGCGTGTCTAGTATCTTTGCACGGCTATGATTTTATTTTGGGGTAATAAAATTTGTTTTAAAGGAAATTGTTTTTTTAAATTGGTAAATTAACTTTGAAAATTAATATCTCATGCATACGTCATCAGATTTTAACGAATTTGGAAGCGCCGGAATCGCAGAAGCGAGTATTACGCAGTGGTGCAGATCCGGAGTCATTCCGGGCAAGTTGAAATTTGGGTTAAATCGAACGTCGTTCGGTTTAATTTGAATTTCGAACGCCCGTCGAAACTCAAGGTGAGTTTAACTCACTCACATCTGGATGTTGGCTGTTTTAAATAATTAATATTTAAATATCTATGTGATTGGTTGCATATTATTGTTATTATCAGTCTGGATTGATATATATATATTTGTGCTAATATTTGTGGATGCAGGGAAAACAGGTTGGAGGGATCCAACTGGATTCCTCACAATGTAGTATTATTTTTATAATTGATGATGATGCCTGTTTTTTTTATATTGTGATGGGTAAATTTGGAATTAAATTGTATTGTGATATTTTGATATAAATTACCAACCCAGAATATTAATTATAAGAAATTTGGAGTTTTAATTATAAAGGAATTAAATTGAGTTTTCAAAAAGGAAATTAAGGAATTTATAAATAAGGAATTTAAAGGAGTATAAGAAATTGGAATCTATTGGATGGAAAACTGAAATAAAACTCAATTGGAATAATGCTGAGTAAATTATAATTCCATAATTAATTGTAAATGGATAAACTGGATTTTTGAGGAATAAAAGGATATTGTTAAATAATGGATTTTAAAGAAATTAAATCTGAAATCTATTTAAAAATGGAAATTGAAGATTTGTAAAATCTGGAATGATAAACAAAGAGAAGTGTTATCAATTGACAAATGTGGAAGTAAGTTTATGTTATAAAACCATAAAACTAAATTGAATAAATGGACAGAAATCAGAGAAGGATTTCTGTGATGTTAAGTGGAAATGAGATTCCCTGGGAAGGACCAAGTTCGAGTTTAAACTGATTTTATAAAAAAAGGAGTTTTAAAAATTTAAACTTGTTTAAAAAGAGAGTGTTTTGGAAATTATTATTTTAAAATAATTATTTTTACAAATGGATTTATTTAAAGGCTAGTTTTTGAATAAAGTTGTTTGAAATTATTAAATTCTTTTAAAACTCTATTTTTAAAAATATAGTATAACTAAAACCTCATTTTAAATCAAGTTATATCTTATAAATTAGTTTTGCTTTATATATTTTAAAATTTTATTTTGAGTATGTAATTAGTAGTAAATTTACCTATTTTAAAGTATATTTTAGAATAAAATGTTTTAATTATTTTAAATCTAAAACGTTTTGAACTTGGATATTTCCAATGAGGATATTTGGTAAAGGATTTACCTTGTAAAGGAAGAACTTTGGAAATTGTTTTCTAATGAGTTTTGGAAATTTGGAAAATATATCCTTTAAAGATATTGAGGAAGATAAATAATTTGGGAATTATTTATTGTGTGATGGATGCATATGGATGTTTATGGATATAAATTGATAGTTAAATCACCGACTATCAATATTGGACAATGCGTTGATCGTTTCGAAGAGACCGGGATCGAGATTTATTTCTCGAATACCTCTTCGATCCGGTTTGTACGTTTCATGCGAAAAACGTGTTCGGAGTCGAAGATGGAGCAGTGAAGTGCAAGGGCTAGTCGCTACTAATCCTGAGGATATTTCCAAAATGGATGTAGTAGGAGTAGAGCCTTCGGTTCCGTTCGAACCCGGGACGGACTTGTATGGACGACTGCTTGCGAAACATCGTCAGGTGGGCGATGGGCATTCTAAGTGAAAATGTTCTAAAGGTAACGCTTAGCCTCAAGCCTCATCAAATGGGAATGACTGAAAATCAGGGGATATGCAGCAAGGTTAGGTGGGTCATGTCCAAGCAGGACAAGGTAATTCCCCTGTCTAGATGTCCCTTATATATTTCGGCTTAGTGGGTGGTTGGTCGCGCCAACCACGGGGTTTATCTTGTTCGGGACTGTTCAGTAAGGAATGGTTCCGGCCTTGTGTTGCAGGGGATGAAGGGAGTAGTCCTCGGTACTGTGATCTAGACCACGTACTGTGACAGGTGGTACCCCAGTGCCTAGTCATTGTTGGAAATCCATTCTCCCTACGAGCTTTGTACGAGTTTTGTTTGTATTACCCACTTCGGTGGCTAGTAGCTGGAATTTAATGAATGTAACAATTTCGGCTATTTTATAAGTATTTGTAAATAGACACTATTATAATATCAGATGATTTCTATAAAAAGTGTTTTAGCTATCGTAAGGTAAAAACCCGACATGTTTATTTGTGGCGTGGTCTTACGAGATGCTTTTGTTTTTCAAAGAATTTTTGAAACTTTAATAATCAAGTTGGATGCATATTTAGTATCAGCTGGTATTCCAGACTGACTCGGGTGTTATTTCATTATAATGCTCGGGTCAGACCGAGTATTATATGTTCAGGTCAGGATGCTATGGAGCAGGAGAGGAGCTGGAGTCCGAGACGTATTATATGTACCTATATATTTATCCGCTGCTGTGATTGTATGGTAGGTCTGATTTGTGATTGTTGATGTATGAGATACTTTGATGATATGATGTATATAAACAGTTATAGATTTCATTTTGTGGAAAGATCTATAGTTGCTATTATATTTTATTCCGCTGCGACTGTGAGATTCTGATATTGTTTAGTTTCTTCTTCTTCTATCTTTTCTTCTTTAACTCTAATGGTTCGTAATTCTGTGCCACTTGAGTTAATAGAGGTAGAATAGTGTTGATTCAAGGGGTACGGATTTGCGGGCTGTTACACTCATATAATCACAATTTCAAAATTTAAGCACAACACTGAGTAATAGGTCATGGGTACCATCCATTTCACAATGAACCACAATTTCAAAGTCAGCTTACCTTTTAATTTAATCCAAATCAACTTTATTTAAGTTCAATTTATTTATCTTATCCAAGTTAAATTCAAATTTCTATTTACTTCAATATATTTTATATCTATTTATATACAACAGAGGAATTTTGAAGTTGGAGAAAGAATGTTTGCAGTAAGGACAGGTTTTAATTCTGAAAATGAACATGTATATATAAAACAGAGGAAAAAAATATTTTTGACAACCTTGTTCAACTAGAAATTTTATATAAGAATTATGAAGGCTGAAATATATTTTTTATAGTTAAGGTTTGAAAAAAAAATGGAATTTCAATGCTGGAAGTTTATAAAAAAATATATATATATAGATCTCTTGAAAATCTACAAATTATTTCCTAATAGCTTCGAAAGGAAGATAAATATATATAACACATTATGGAGTTTAAGTTTGTTTAATAAAGGGATTTAGTTTATTTTAGTTACTAAAGATTTCAGAGGAAAATTGGTTTAAATCAAATGGTAAGTTGGAATTAAATCTATTTAGTAGTGATTAATTGGCCTAATAAACCTGTTAAATTATATGACACAAAAAAAAATTAAAAAAAAGGAACTCGTTTCAATTTAATTATTGATTAATTGAATCTATTCGATGTCAATTAATCATTCAATTATTTGAAATGTTAATAAAATTATAAATTGTTATTCAAGGTCAAAATCTGAAAGAAAACAAGCTGGTTTGGTTGGATAGCAAGCAACATCAAAGGTGAGTTAATCTCACTCAGTTAAATAAATTTAAATGATTAAATTTAAATAATGGTTTGAAGGGTTGAATTTGATTGATGTGCTATTGGCAGATTATATTGTAGAATTGGCAGATTATATTGTAGAATTGGCAGATTATATTGTGCTAACATCTGTGGATGCAGGGAAAACAGGTTGGAGGGATCCAACTGGACCCCTCAACTTTTAATTACATTATTTTATATTCTCTGTTATGAATTTTTGATATTCTAAAATGAATTATGTGGAAGTATTGAATGCTATGGCTTGGTTCATATAATTGGGTATAATGAATTACCAAGAATATAAATTTGATTTTGGAAATGAAAATAAAAGAAGTGAAATTGCAAGTGAAATAATTATAGAATAAATTTAAGAATAACTTGGAAACTAAATAAAGTGACTTTAAAATTCTAATAAATGAATCTTGAGAATGGATAGGAAATTTTTGAATAAAACAGAAAATTAATGAATTTTAAAATGCAGTATTATTAATTAAAAAGAACAAACATTTATTTAGAACTTAAGATTTGGATTATTGAAAGAGTAAAGAAGAAATAAAATAATAATAATAATAATAATAATAAAGTCCATAACCACTGAATTTGGAAATGAACTGAAAAGTAAAAGAATTTATTTCAAATGGAATAAATTGGGAATCAATTTGGAAAATTGATTTAAGTAATTGAAGTTGGAATTCTCCCTGAATAACCAAGTACGTTTTCAAAGTAAAATTTTAAATATAAATTCAAAGTTTTTAAAATTGTTTAAAAAGTATGTTTTGAACAATGTATTATTTCTAAATATTTAAATTCTAAAGTAAGTATTTCTTTCAATCTATTATAGTAGTAATTACTTAAAAAGTGACTTAGTATTTTGTTTCCAAAAGTGAAAATCTGGTTTTATATTTTATTAAGTAACCTTATTTTCAAATATTCATATAATATGTATTTTTAACAAATTATTGAAGTAGTTTTAAATTAAATGTGTTAAAAGTATATATTTCAAAGTAAAGTGTTTTAAAATTTATGTTTAAAATCTAGTTCTGTGCTTGGTGATTTCAGAAGAGATAGAAAATATTTGGGAAAGTTTATTCTGGGAAAGAAAGATGGTTTTGAAACTGTTTTCAAAGGATTGAAAATAGAAATATATCTTGTGAAGATAATTTTGAGGTTAATAAATAATTTGGGAAATTATTTATTGTTTGATGGATGTTTTGTGAATATTAATTGATAGTTAAATAACCGACTATCAATATTGGCCAACTGCGTTGATCGTTTCGAAGAGACCGGGATCGAGATTTATTTCTCGAAAACCACTTCGATCCGGTTTGTACGTTTCGTGCAACGTGTTCGGAGTCGAAGCTGGAGCAGTGAAGTGCAAGGGCTAGTCGCTACTAATCCTGAGGATATTTCCAAAATGGATGTAGTAGGAGTAGTGCCTTCGGTTCCGTTCGAACCGGGGACAGACTTGTATGGATGAATGCTTGCGAAACATCGTCAGGTGGGCGATGGGCATTCTAAGTGAAACGTTCTAAAGGTAACGCTTAGCCTCAAGCCTCATCAAATGGGAATGACTGAAAATCAGGGGATATGCAGCAAGGCTAGGTGGGTAGCACCCAAGCAGGGTGAGGTCATTCCAGTCTAGATGTCGCTTTTTATTTTTCGGCTTAGTGGTGCGGTTGCTGATCCCAACCGCGGGGTGATCTCACTCGGGACTGTCCAGTAAGGGATGGTTCCGGCCTTGTGTTGCAGGGGATGAAAGGAGTAATCCTCGGTACGGTGATCTAGGCCCCGTACCGTGACAGGTGGTACCCCAGTGCCTAGTCATTAGTTGGAAATCCATTCTCCCTACGAGCCTTGTACGAGTTTTGTTTGTATTACCCACTTTTGTGGCTAGTAGCTGGAATTTAATAATGTAACAATTTCGGCTATTTTATAAGTACTTGTATATAGACCCTATTATAATATCAGAGGATTTCTATAAAAATCAATTCAGTTATCGTAAGGTAAAAACCCGACATGTTTATTTGTGGCGTGGTCTTACGAGATGCTTTTGTTTTCAAAGGATTTTTGAAACTTTAAAAAAATCAATTGGGTGTGATTTTCTCACGCTGGTATTCCAGACTGACTCGGGTATTATTTAACTGTAATGCTCGGGTCAGACCGAGTATTATAGAATACAGGATATGATGCTGTGGAGCTCAGGAGACGAGCAGGATGACGATACGTACTCTCGTACTTGTTTATATACATATTCCGCTGTTGAGTTGTTGTGTATCCATTGTATGTTATTGATGTGAGCTGTGACTGATGGACTCTGACGATGTAATGTATGTAAACAGATGTATTTGATTTTGAGTAAAGATTATTTATTATTTATTATATTTTATTTTCCGCTGCGATGGTTAGATTCTGTTGTTGTTTTCAATTCTCTTCTTCTACCTCTTCTTCTTAAACCCAAATGGTTCGTATTTCTGTGCAACTTGAGTTGATTGTTGTAGAATAATGTTAACTCAAGGGGTACGGATTTGCGGGTCGTTAACAAGTGCAACGACCCGCAAATCCGTACCCCTTGAGTCAACACTATTCTACAACAATGACTCAAGTTGCACAGAAATACGAACCATTTGGGTTTAAGAAGAAGAGGTAGAAGAAGAGAAAACAAAATCAACATCAGAATCTAACCATCGCAGCAGAATAAAATATAATAGAGAATTAATAATCTTTACTCAAAATCAAATATATCAGTTTACATATATTACATCATCAGAGTACATCAGTCACGGCTCACATCAATAACATACAATGGGTACACAACAACTCAACACAGCGGAAATATATATATACAAGTACGAGAATACGTAACGTCATCCAGCTCGTATTCTGAGCTCCACAGCATCATATCATGTATCCTATAATACTCGGTCTGATTTCCTTATTATAAAATATTTTTAGTAACTAAAAGAATTCAACAAGTGAATATCTTCATCATACATTATTAAAAAAATAAGCTAGTTAGTGAAGACATGTGTATATATATATTTAAATAGATAAGTTTATATACATATATATATGTATATACATACATATGTATGTATATTTACTTTTAAACTCATTCACTTAAAAAAAACTCGTTTATATAAATCTAAAATCTAATTTATATAACTTCTTTTCAATATTCATTTAATTTTATTTCCAAAATCTTATAAGTAGGGTTTTTTTTTATTAAAAATATATCCTTAATCTGACAAGAATAAATAGTAAATAGACCTTCTTTTCAGTACAATTAAAACAGTAATTAACTTAATGTTTATGTATATTTCTAATCTATATATATTAAGATAGAAATTTCTTCTCAGTAAAGTATATATATAAAATTAAATTAGAAAAAAGACTGTTATACCTCGCAGCCTCAGATTGGTGCCTAAATCACGACTTCAAAACCCAAGCATCGATCGAACCTACACCTTCCCTACTGTTCGCAAACCCTATTTGACTAGAAATCGCAAGCTCATCGATGTCGAGAACGAACGCCTCCTCTTCTGGCCACTTCGCCGTTGTCGAGGTCGGCTGCGCCATCGCGCATACGAAACTCAAACCCCCCCAACCCTGAAGACGTCACACCGAGCCTCGCGACATCCCAGCCTCTGCCTTAAATCTCGAGCCCTACACCTAATCGCGCATCCCCTGCCCTTCATTCGCCTTGATTTGAACAACACGCGGCCATGGTTTGAGGAGAGGCCGTACCTTCTTTTTTTTTCTGTGAATCTTCGATTTGAAGATTTAGGCTTCGGCCATTTCTAAAAAAAATTTCTAAACGATATGTTTTGAGGAACTCGGAATTTATAAAACAAAATAGCTTCCCCTGAAAGATAAAAGCGACGTGATATGGATAAAAAAAAGTTTGACTTGGCTTCCTTCAGAAGGAAGACACGAGCAATAATTTTTTTTTATTATTATTATCTTTTCGCGATTTATAAAGAGAACAAGGGAACACTGTGTTAAGATTAGTGTTGTGGCTTATACCAAAAAGCTTGACTAATTAAATTAAATTTCATCTGATTATTACCAATCCAATTTTCAGCGTGTTTTTTTTATATTTTTATTTTTTAATATCGTATGCTCCCATGACGTTAGCACAATATAAAATATCTTCACTATAAAATGAGGGAAATAAATCATTTCAAGGTGTAGTATATACTCCTATATAACACAACAATCCATTCAACCATTCAAACAATTATTTAAATTTAATCATTTAAGTTTAAACTTAAATTTAAATCTAACTGAGTGAGATAAGCATTCACAGACGTTAGCACAATAAATTGCATCAATTCTCAAATATAGCATACAATAGCACATCAACAATTCAACCATTCAAACAATTATTTAAATTTAATCATTTAAATTTAAATTTAAACTGAGTGAGATTAACTCACCTTTGATTTGATTTGCAATCCACATCATTATTGTCTTGGTTTTCCCTTTTTTTGACCTTGAATAAACATATTATGATTTTATTAATATTCTAAATAAAATCAAACAATTAAACTTCCATTTATTAATTTAATTAGCTAAGAATTTGGGTTTAAACTAATAAATTTGATTTTTTTTTTTCCAACAAATTTCCCCTTTAAATAACTTATTTCTAGTAATTAAAATAAATTAAATGAAATTAATGAATTGTAAACTTAAGTTATATCAATATAAGAAAAAAGAATTATCTTAAAATTTAAAGTTTAAATTTATTTAAAAGAATAAAGAAGTAATTGAGAAATCTAAAAATTGAAATTTTTAGTTAAAGTATTTTTAAATTGTAATCAAGAAATGAAATCTGAAATTAATAGATTTCGAATAAAAAGGAAATAAATTGGAAATCAATTTGGGAAATTGATTTAAGTGATTGAAGTTGGAATTCTCCCTGGATAACTAAGTACGTTTTCGAAGTAAATTTTTAAATATAAGTTAAAAGATTAAAGGTTGTTTAAAAAAAAGCAAGTGTGGAAAATTTCTTATTTCTAATATTTAAGTTCTTAAGTAAGTATTGCTCTTTATCTATTATAGTAGTATTATGTTTTAAAAGTATAAAACTGGTTTTATATTTATTAAGTAACTTTATTTTCAAAAATTTATATAGTATGTATTTTTAACAAATTATCAAAGTAGTTTTTAACTTAAGTGTTTTAAAATATAAATATATATTTCAAAGTAAAGTGTTTTAAAAAAATTTTTTTTTTAAAATCTAGTTTGTGCTTGGTAAATTTCAGAGGAGATAGAAAATATTTGGGAAAGTTTATTCTGGAAGGAAGATGGTTTTGAAACTGTTTTCAAAGGATTGGAAATAGAAATATATCTTGTGAAGATATTTTTGGAGACTAATAAATAATTTGGAAAAATTTATTTATTGGTTGATGGTTGTTGTGTGAATATTAATTGATAGTTAAATAACCGACTATCAATATTGGACAATGCGTTGATCGTTTCGAAGAGTCCGGGATCGAGATTTATTTCTCGAAAACCACTTCGATCCGGTTTGTACGTTTCGTGAAACGTGTTCGGAGTTGAAGCTGGAGCAGTGAAGTGCAAGGGCTAGTCGCTACTAATCCTGAGGATATTTCCAAAATGGATGTAGTAGGAATAGTGCCTTCGGTTCCGTTCGAACCCGGGACGGACTTGTATGGACGAATGCTTGCGAAACATCGTCAGGTGGGCGATGGGCATTCTAAGTGAAAACGTTCTAAAGGTAACGCTTAGCCTCAAGCCTCATCAAATGGGAATGACTGAAAATCAGGGGATATGCAGCAAGGTTAGGTGGGTCATGCCCAAGCAGGACAAGATAATTCCCCTGTCTATATGTCCCTTATATATTTCGGCTTAGTGGGTGGTTGGTCGCGCCAACCACGGGGTTTATCTTGTTCGGGACTGTTCAGTAAGGAATGGTTCCGGCCTTGTGTTGCAGGGGATGAAGGGAGTAATCCTCAGTACGGTGATCTAGGCCCCGTACTGTAACAGGTGGTACCCCAGTGCCTAGTCATTAGTTGGAAATCCATTCTCCCTACGAGCCTTGTACGAGTTTTGTTTGTATTACCTACTTTTGTGGCTAGTAGCTGGAATTTAATGAATGTAACAATTTCGGCTATTTTATAAGTATTTGTATATAGACCCTATTATAATATCAGAGGATTTCTATAAAATTGTTTTAGCTATCGTAAGGTAAAAACCCGACATGTTTATTTGTGGCGTGGTCTTACGAGATGCTTTTGTTTTCAAAGGATTTTGAAACTTTAATAATCAATTGGGTGTGATTTTCTCACGCTGATATTCCAGACTGACTCGGGTATTATTTAACTGTAATGCTCGGGTCAGACCGAGTATTACAGGATACAGGAAATGCTATGGAGCTCAGGAGACGAGCTGGATTGACGATACGTACATTCGTACTTGTTTATATATATATATATATTCCGCTGTTGAGTTGTTGTGTATCCATTGTTTGTTATTGATGAGAGTTGTGATTGATGTACTCAGATGATGTAATATATGTAAACTGATATATTTGATTTTGAGTAAAGATTATTTATTATCTATTATATTTTACTCCGCTGCGATGGTTAGATTCTGATGTTGATTTTGTTTTCTCTTCTTCTACCTCTTCTTCTTAAAACCCAAATGGTTCGTATTTCTGTGCAACTTGAGTTGATTGTTGTAGAATAGTGATGACTCAAGGGGTACGGATTTGCGGGCTGTTACATTTGGTATCAGAGCACGTATGTTGTAAGATAAATATACAAATTTTAGATTGGAAAAATTAAGTTTACTCACCTAAATATGGACAGTAAGCATTGGTTTGGAACCTTGTTGATTGAAACAGAAGTTTGAACAGTCTTCAGATCCTCTCTGCTTCTTTTTGTTTTGAATTAAAAATCTGAACTTGCTCTTTCTTTATTTTATTTTCAGGTTTGCTAATTTACTTTCTTACTGAACGAACTAATTTGGTCAGTTATATCTATATATAAATAAGAAAAGGACTGAAAGCAGGTAGGTAATAACCAGTTAGGCTTTTTCTCATTTTTGTTTTGATATGAGCAAATCAAGAAAAAAAATATTTTGAGCTGATATTAAGTACATACTTTGTTCTATAATATGTTTACACAATTATTAATTGTGTTGATGTATAAAGACACTACCTGCAATCATGTACATATGCAGGTTTGGCTTGTGTATGAAGCTTGTTCATATATATCTATATCTGTCTTATTATCTTTGGTTCGAACTCTATGATTATATGTTTGTCTAAAATATATACTTGCAGGTCTGAATTTTCCTTACACAAAAATTTCACTGTACTTTGACTTAGAGATGTTTCCATATTTGATACCCTGCAGATTCTGGTCTGTAAATGTTCTTTTTTTTTATGAGTACAACTATATATATATAACTTTGTTCATTTCATTTTACATTGCTAAGTATTTTATCCTTTTACTTTACTTACAACATAATTAATTTGCTACATATTATTTATCCTACATTTTAAATCTTCTTTAATAAATTCAAATAATTTAGTATTAATTTGGGAACTTAAATGTTAAACATGCTTGTGCTACATTTAATTTATTAATACGAATTGTCTACCATTATTAGCAAAAATGTTACATAAGCTTAAACCTGTTATATAAATACCGCGAGAACACCTCAAATTGCTCGAGTAACGGTTCGTGATTTCACTTCTTTTCCCCGGGTTGCTCCATACTCCTCTCTCTCCTTGTATATATATATTTAGTTACAACTGGAAAATCTAAACTCGCATGAACCCGAGTAAACATCAAGTGAACCCGAGACAGCTCCCCCTTCACTCGAGAAAGTCTCGAGTTTCCTCCCGTGCTTCCCGCTTCTCTCACTCTCACTCCATCTTCTTTTCTCTCTTTTGTTTTGTCTTTCTTTCTGTAACCTTCCTTATTCCCATCATCTTTAAATTTTAAACAAACTGCTAAAGCCACACACTCAACGGCCTGAAGACAAACTCGAAGCAGCACTCCAATTTACACGAGTACGAGCACGCGACTATTCACTGACCCACGAACACCGCTTCGCCACCGTGCACGTGCACGGTGGTTCGCGTTGCCTCCTGCGACCTGCGCTACCACCAGCAAACCCTAAATCACCCACATATCCAACTGCAAACCCCCATTTCCTCGAATTGGCCGAAGAGCAAAATCCCACCTGAAGCTCGAACAATCATACGAACGCACCGAAAAAGAAAACGTTTGACCCATCAACGGCGATCACCGAAAACATTGGGTTTTCGGCTATAGCTCAACCACACACTCCTCTACCTTCACCCAAAATTCCATGATACTCGATCCATCCAAGTTGCCAAAATCACGATTTAAACAGTGCGCAGTAAAACGTAAACTTAAACCCTATATTTACTTCAAACCCAAAATCCTTGCATTCGAAAAATAATTTGACATTTTTCTTGAATCTGATGGTATACAAACTTGCTTCCTAATAATTTACAGAAGTTAAAATTAACTCAATCTTCCAGAATTTGCAAAAAACCCCATTTGGTTTCATTTTAAAACTGCGCTTTTGATCTTTGCTTAAAAATCAAGATTTTTATGTTAAAAATCAAAATTTTGTATGTGAAATCTAAATATGTTATTGAATTTACCAATTTAAATATTCAAATCTTGGTCTTTGATTACTTTTACCTGTAAATTGAAGAAAAACGGTGCTTACATCTTATTGTTTTGCTTGAAAACAAGTTTCAGGCCTATGTTTAAGATAATTAACTTAAATCAGCTACAACACCAAGTTACAACAATTATAGGGACAAGTGTTTATATATTTCTTGGCTTTACTTTGTTCAGATTTTCAAAATTCCTGAAGAACACTTCATAACGACCCCACTTCCTACTCCAGGAAGAAGCATCGTTATTAAGAAAGAAAGAGGTGAGAAAATAGAAAAGATAGAGAAGAAAGAACAACAACATCAGAATCTCACAGCGGAACGAATAAAATATATTAATCACATAAGTATTTACATAGTATATAACATCAATCAGAATGATACATATAGTACATCACATACTAGACAGTTATAAACACCTGTCTAGTTAATACAACTCAATACAATACAACTCAAACAACATGACTCAGAGATACCAACACAGCGGAAACTATATGTATATATCTATAACGCTGAAGCCTCCTGCTCCATTGCTCCTCCAGAATTCGTCAAAGCTAAACCTGAATCCCTTGGCTACCCGTAAAAATTTGGGTACCCGAGTTTTAAATTCATATTTTAAAGCAAACTATACTAAAAAGAAAAGTAAACAAATCTTTTTGTTAATAATTCTAAATTTAAACTTAAATTAAAATAAGTTTTTAAGTTGTAAACCAACATGAGCAAACTGTAGCATATATAATATTTTTAAAACATTAAGAACAATATCTAGAAGCAAATGACAGTAATATAACAACTGTATATAGTGTGAAGCATCAACATAATAACATTTAATGATCTCCTCAACATTCTTGTCTCAGCCACCTAAATAAAATAATAATTCTAGTAACTTGTTAATAAGATTCAGACAAGTATCAAGTATAAAACAAAAATCTAGCAACAAATCTAAATATGCAGGCATAGGATAGGATAGTCAACCTGTAAGTAATAAACAAAGCAAATGATAGTAACAAATCAAAGTGTGCAGGCTGAAATAAAACAAAATAAAGTATATAGGTGTGATAGGCATAAACCTGAAGTAAAAGACTGTAACAAAATGAAGGTAAAAACAATAGCAAAGTAAAGTGTGATTGTATAAAACAAAATGAAGATATTAAGACATATTTGTATGCAGGCTAAATAACTAAACAAACTGCATATATGAAGCTTGTGTAGGAAGATAGTGTTAAATATCCTTAAGCTAACAAAAAAAACTAATTAATGAAAAAAATCTTTTAGTACACTAAGCATTTATATCAGCCACCATTAAAGAAAATATCTCTGGAACAAAACTGGACAAACAAGATTATATCTTATATTGTCATAATATCATGAGACATAATAATAAACCTGTCTGCAAATTTTTGATATATATACATCTCTGCCTTTTTCATTTTAAATTCGAAAGTAAGCTAAAAATCTGAATCAAAAACTATTTCAAACTCAACAAAGCTTCAGGTAAACAACAATCAAAATTCAGTTCTACTGAGAAATCAAAGAGGAGTTCAAACTGTAAATTGCAAGCTTGTTGAAAAGAAAATAAGGCTTTGTTCTTTTCTGTTTCAGGTGAGTAACAACAACTTTTTAATAAATTTAAAGTATAAGATTGTTGTTTATATAGATGAATGCTTACTGTTTGTATCTTTATATATATGGATGTTCTGTGAATAATGATTAGCATTTGTGTGCAAGCTGTTAATCACATATGTTCTCTGTTTTGGGTTTTAAACATAGATTTTGATTTAAATAATCATTTACAATTGATTTACTCGATATTTAAATTTAGTATTAAAACAAAAGTTGTCTGTTGCTAGGTAAATTAAGTTTAAAATTTTGTTCAAGCCTAAACAGTTTAACAACATCTCTGGAAATTAAGAAAAACTGAACTAAACTACAAATTTGTCAAATTTCAAATTGCTAAATTTACAAATTCAGGTACACAAAGTAAATCAGTGAACTATAACTTGATTTTTAAAGGATAAATCATAATTTTTAGTGGTGTTTTAGGAGAGCAGTTATTGTTTTAATGTTTTGGGTATTTAGAGTTTCCATGGTCGATCAAGTGGATATGGGGGGTTGAGCTTCGGTCTGGAGGTAGAGGACTGTGCCGTGGAATTGGGAAAAATAAGGGATGGATGAGAAAATGGTGGTGGAAGCATCGGCATGGGTTTCAAATTTTTAAACCTAGTTTTTGCTTGGTTGGGTATTTGGTCTCGTTCGGTGACCAGAGGCGATCGAGTTCAACGTGGGCTTGGGAATAGGTAGAGGGAAGGTAGTGGGGGCTGTAGCCGAAAGTGGTGGTGCTCCAGTGGTCGGAGTTTGGTGTGCGGCGAGGTTTTCAGGGTCGAGTGGTAAACCGTTGTGCTTCAGGCAACTCAAATTTTGATATGAGGTGATGTAGTGGGTTTGGATGGTCGTGACGACATATGGAGGTGATCGCCGATGGGAAGCAGTTGTAGTGGATGGCCGGCGATGGCCAGAGGGATGGTGCACGTGCACAGGCACGTTGATGGACTGGGTTGTGTGGGTAGTTGGGGAAGAAGATGTACAGGAGTTCGAACATGAGTTACTTCGGGGTCGTCACGAGCTTTGCGTGATGTTTTTGTTGGGCTTGATCTTGTTTCAATTGGGAAGACAGGAAGGAGGAAAAGATATGTGCAGGGGGAAAAACTCGAAGCAGCTTGAGTTTTTAATCGGGGAAACACGCGTTTTACTCGAAGAAATAGGGAGGGGTGCTCGGGTTTTTAGTGTACAGGTTGTAAACCTGAAACTGTTTTAACAGGTTTCAACAGTTTTTTTTTAAAACCTTTGTTTTAAATTTAAAAACAAAGTCAAACCCAGTTTTAAACAAGTTTAAATGGTGAATTTAAGATAGTTTTGAAATATAGTTGTAAGTAATTAAGTTTCATAATCTAAATTATTTTATTAATTTAAAAAGTGCTAAATATTTGAATGAATTGAAATCAATAATGAAATATATATTGTTAAGGAAGATTTAAACAAAGATAATAACCAAATTGAAATTAGAACTTAAATTTCTAGATAAGATTGATAAGTTTTAGATATTAAATATGCTTTTAAAACATGTGAGTTTAAGAAGGGTTTGAAATGTAGTTTTAAAACTTTATTAAGGAAAAAATTAAAATTTGTTTAAGAAGTAATTGGAAACCAATGTTTTATACATATTGAAAGTGAAATTAATCAATAATAAGATAATCTACTTTAAGTAATGAAGACTTAGAGTTTATATGCCAGAATTTACAACTTAGGTTAATGTTGGTTAAGCAAGAAGAATCAATGATTGAAATTAATTAAACTAGAAATTATAGTGTAAAAGTAGTAATTAAAGTTAATGATTTAGAACTATAGATTAGATTTTTAAATGAATAATGGTTAATTAACTTATAATTAATAATAATTAATATAAGTTGATTATGTTTGAAGGAAATAATTAAATAATTATTAATGAAGTTCATTAACCAGATTATGTTATAATTAAATAATATGATTGATTTTGTAATAAATTAATTAGATTAATTAATTCAATAGTTTAAATGAAATTATTTATTTAAAAAGTAATTGAGAAATTAATTACTTATTAATTGTGTAAATTTATTTGAGTTAATTAATTTAGTTTAATTAACTGATATTTTGGAATTGAATTACTTAGAAAAGTAATTGAAGAATAATTACGGGATGTAATTAACTGGATAATATTGTTAATGGAAGTAATTGAGAATATCATTACTTAAAAATAAATCAAGAGATAAATTAAGCTTGATATTGAGAAGTAATTAATTTAGGATGATTAATTACTGAATATATTAATCAAGAGGATTAATATTTGTAATTTGAAGGTATGTATTCTTAATATAATTAACAAATGAAAATGTAAATTAGAAATCATTAATTAAAATAATTAATGGTGTGAATTAGAGAAATTGATTTATTTGAGAATAATAAATCAACAAGATAATTAAATGGAAATAAATCAATATAAATGTAATTAATGGAGCATAATTACTCAGAATAGTAATTGGATGATCATTACTTGATGAAGTTAATACAAGATGATTTGTAAGTAGAGTAATTTGAGTAATTTCTTTTGTAATTAATCAAAGGATTAATTTATGGAATTAATTAATCATGGAATGATTAATTTGTTAATAAGTAATTAAGGATAGTTAATTACTGGTTTATTATTAATCAAGGGGTGATTAATAATTGTGTTTAAATAAAGATTAATTGAAGTAATTTAATATAAATTGAAGATCATTAATTAATATAATTAATGATGTAATTAAGAATTGTTAATTAAGGAATAATTAATAGGAAAGTAATTAAATGTTAAATTGCTATGAATGATTTATAATAATTCATTTTAATTAAACAAAGACTAAATTATTCTTGTAATTAGAGAATGATTTAGTAATTTGATTTATAATCAATTATTGATTATGAGAGCGGGATTTATGGAATGAGTAATTAATTTAATTTATTTTAAATTAATTAAGATGGAAGGAGTTAATTTAATTCATTTTAAATTAACTATAGCTTGTAATTCATAAATCATTGCTGATGGATGATGTTGATATTTCATTGTTTGATTGTAATCTCAGAAATGAGATGAATAATATCTATGTGATATGGATGTATATTTTAAGTATGATAATGTTTAATTATCTATTTGGATAATGATTTTAATTATCTGTTTATGATGATGATGTATTATCTATTATGAGATGTGAATTATCTATCTGTGCATATTGATGATATTGAATTCACTGTTAAGACTAAATAGCCAACTTGGCCTTAAAAGACACGTTTTGGATTTCGATGAGACCGGGATCGGTTTTCCGCATTAGGAATATCCGAAAACCACATCGTTTCCAAATTAATGTTAGGTCGTGAATCTGAAGTGAAGATGAAGGTTCAGAATGCAAGGGTTATCGTCGTTAACTCTGAGGGTGATTCCAAAATGAGTGTAACGAGATAATGCCTTCGGTTTCGTTCGAACCCGGAACGAACTTGTATGGATTGAATGCTTTCAACACATCGTCAGGCGGACGATAAGCATTCTAAGAAATATGTTCTATAAAGGTAATCGTAACCTCAAGCCTCATCAACCGGGAATGGCTAAAACAGGGGAGGTGCAGCAAGGTTAGGTGGGTCATGCCCAAGCAGGACAAGGATATTCCCCTGTCTAGATGTCCCTTTTTATTCGGCTTAGTGGGCGGTTGGTCTGCAGCCAACTGCGGGGTTTATCTTGCTCGGGACTGTTCAGTAAGGAATGGTTCCGGCCTTGTGTTGCAGGGGATGAAGGGAGTAATCCTCGGTACGTTGATCTAGGCCACGTACTGTGACGGGCGGTACCCCAGTAGCCCTGCCATTGTATGGGATCCAATTTCCAATAAGCGTCGTACGTTTTGATTGTGCCCAACTATGTTGAAATGTGAGATGTAAGCATTTCAGCTATTTCTGTATTTTACTTGAAAACCCTAGACACTATTATAATATCACTGGATTTCCTATCAAATGTTTTGGTTAGCGTAAGGTAAAAACTTTTCCATGTTTATGTGTGGGAAGTCTTACGTGATACCTTTTGTTTTCAAAGGATTTTTCAAAATTAAGAAACTTTAACCTGTTACTCATACCAGACCCATGTCTGACCCGAAGTTTATTTTTGTTTTGTCATAAACTCTCGGGTACCCAAATTTTTACGGGTAGCCAAGGGATTCAGGTTTAGCTTTGACGAATTCTGGAGGAGCAATGGAGCAGGAGGCTTCAGCGTTTTAGATATATATATATATATAGTTCCGCTGTGTGGTATCTCTGTGATGTATTGTGTATTGTGTTGTATTAACTAGACAGGTGTTTATAACTGTCTAGTATGTGATGTACTATATGTATCATTCTGATTGATGTTATATACTATGTAAATACTTATGTGATTAATATATTTTATTCGTTCCGCTGTGAGATTCTGATGTTGTTGTTCTTTCTTCTCTATCTTTTCTATTTTCTCACCTCTTTCTTTCTTAATAACGATGCTTCTTCCTGGGAGTAGGAAGTGGGGTCGTTACAGGTAAATCTGTACAATACAAGATTGTATGCAATACTGTCACTATTTCATGAAACATAATTATAACCCTGCTCTTTTCCTTTTCTATATGTTAGCTTCATATCAGTTCGAACTAAGGAAAATCAAAAGTAAACTTCATTTCAAACTAAAACATGAAAGTAAAACTATTTCATACTTAAACAAAATTCAAGAAGCAAAGTAGAATGAAGTCACAGTAGATTCAAGCCTGAAATTTCAAAGCCTGCTTCAACAAAATGCCTCTGTTCTTTCACATATTTGTGAGTAACTTTTAAATCAAACTAAATAAGTAGATTTCTGTTGCTTATAAGCTCTGGGATGGATGATTCTTGTAATGTATTTATAGTGATGATTCAGTAATAAGAATATCTGAAATATGAATGTCTGAACTGTTTTTTTGGGCTTTGACAGCCTCTGTTCTTTCATAGCTGAAAATGAGTAACTTTATTTTATAAATATATATATATATATATATATTTAAGAAATGAATCTGTAGTATATATGTCTATGGATAGTATAAGTATATATCTATTTATATACATATTGAATCCTCTGCCTATGCCTGTAGGGTGTGGTGGTGTGCAGGCTGTAACATGTGTTCACAAATTTGAATTCTAAAACAACTTTGTTCCCAAAACACAATCTACTTGGAATTTGGAACTAGAGTATAAACAAAATATTGTTGTTAGACATTGTACTAAAATTTTAAAATATGTACAAACTAAAGAACTCAGCAGCAACTCTGGAAAGCTAAATGCATATGCACAACTTCAGGTTAATCAAAAATTTCACTTTTTAAATTTTGGAATTTAGGAATACAAAGTGAATTAGTGAACTATAACATGATTTTTAAAGGTTAAAACATAATTTTTAGTGTTTGATTATGGGAGCAGTTCGTGTATGTTCAGTTTTTGCATTTGGGGTGGTTTCTGGTGATCAACGCGGTGGTCGGCGTCGAGCTTCGGTCTGGGGGTGGAGGAGGCTGCCGTGGACCTAAGAAAAATGGGTGAAGGGGGCCATGATGTCGGAGGTAGTGGCGGTGATGAGTTTACTCTGGTAAACCTAGTGTTGCTGGAGCATTTTGTTTTGACCACCGCGACTTCGACGTAGCGTCGAGCGAAGCGTGGTCTTGGGAAAAGGAGGTGCGGTGGGTGAAGATGTCATAGCAGGAAGCGCGAGCCTTCAAAAGGTCGGCGTTGTGCGAACGCGGCGGTGACAGGTTGGGAGGGGAGGTGGTGAGTAGTTTTCAGGTTTTGTTCTCGTTTCTATTTCGCGCGTGCGCCTGAGAAACTCGAAGTAGCATGTTGGTTTTGTCGGGGAAGTCTCGCGTGTTACTCGAAGAAATGCAAGGGGGGTGCTCGGGTTGTTCAAGTTCAGGTTTAAAACCTGTAACAGTTTTTAAAACTGTTTTGTGGATTTTGTTTTAAATTTAACTCAAAGCCAAGTCAAATTTTTAAATCAAGTTTGCAACATGAATTTAAGTTAGATTCGAAAGAGAGTTGACAATAATAATGTTTCAAAATTTAAATAATTTTAAATAATTTAAAAGTGGTAAATGATTAAAGTATTTTCAAACTAAGTTGAGTTAAAATGAAAATTTTAAACTGTTAAGAAGAGATTGAGACATGTCAACTCCAAAGGAAGTCAAGACTTAGATATGTAATTCCAGACTTGAAACTAAATTAAAGTTTTATAATTTAAAATTGATTCAAATAGTTTAATGCTATTAAATATGTAAGTTTAAAAAAAAAAGGGTTTTGAAAATAAATTAGTGTTAAAAAACTTTATGAAGGATAAAATTAGAATTTATTGAAATAAATGTTTTCAAACATATTGGAATTGAAAATATAATCAATAATGAGAATGGTTTGCCTTAATTCATGAAGTTTTAGAATTTATGTGCATCAACCTTTAAGTTAATTAGGTAGAATAATTAATAATAGATATTAATTAATCTAGTAATTATAGTGTAAATGTAGTAATTAAAGTTAATTAATAAAGTAATTAACTAATATGTGATTTAGAGCTATAGATTAGATTTTTAAATGATTAATTAACTTATAATTAATAATAATTAATATAAGTTGATAATTAAATAATTATTAATGAAGTTCATTAACCAGATTATGTTATAATTAATTAATATGATTGATTTTGTAATAAATTAATTAGATTAATTTAATAGTTTAAATGAAATTATTTATTGAAAAGTAATTAAGAAATTAATTACTTATTAATTGTGTACATTGATTTAATTTGAGTTAATTAATTTAGTTTAATTAACTGATATTTTGGAATTGAATTAGAGAAGTAATTGAAGGATAATTACGGGATGTAATGAATTGGGTGATGTTGTTAATAGGTGTAATTGGAATATAATTACTTAAAATTAATCAGGGGATCAATTAAGAGTGCTATTAAGAAGTAATTAATTATGGATGATTAATTACTATATGTTATTAATCAAGAGGATTAATATTTATAATTTGAAGATTTGTATTCTTAATATAAGTTAATAAATGAAGATGTAAATAGAAATCATTAATTAATATAATTAATAATGAAATGTAATTAAGAAATTGATTTATTTGAGAATAATAAATCAACAAGATAATTAAATGGAAATAAATCAATATAAATGTAATTAATGGAGCATAATTACTCAGAATAGTAATTGGATGATCATTACTTGATGAAGTTAATACAAGATGATTTGTAAGTAGAGTAATTTGAGTAATTTCTTTTGTAATTAATCAAAGGATTAATTTATGGAATTAATAAATCATGAAATGATTAAGTTGTTAATAAGTAATTAAAGGCAGTTAATTATTGGTTTGTTATTAATCAAGGGGTGATTAATAATTGTGTTTAAATAAAGATTAATTGAAGTAATTTAATATAAATTAAAGATCATTAATTAATATAATTAATGATGTAATTAAGAATTGTTAATTAAGGAATAATTAATAGGAAAGTAATTAAATGTTAAATTGCTATGAATGATTTATAATAATTCATTTTAATTAAACAAAGACTAAATTATTCTTGTAATTAGAGAATGATTTAGTAATTTGATTTATAATCAATTATTGATTATGAGAGCGGGATTTATGGAATGAGTAATTAATTTAATTTATTTTAAATTAATTAAGATGGAAGGAGTTAATTTAATTCATTTTAAATTAACTATAGCTTGTAATTCATAAATCATTGCTGATGGATGATGTTGATATTTCATTGTTTGATTGTAATCTCAGAAATGAGATGAGTAATGTCTATGTGATATGGATGTATGGTTTAAGTATGATAATATTTAATTATCTGTTTGGATGATGATATCAATTATCTGTTTATGATGAGGTGATTATCTATTATGAGATGTGAATTATCTATCTGTGCATATTGATGATATTGAATTCACTGTTAAGACTAAATAGACAACTTGGCCTTAAAAGACACGTTTTGGATTTCGATGAGACCGGTATCGGTTTTCCGCATTAGGAATATCCGAAAACCACATCGTTTCCAAATTAACGTTAGGTCGTGAATCTGAAGTGAAGATGAAGGTTCAGAATGCAAGGGTTATCGTCGTTAACTCTGAGGGTGATTCCAAAATGAGTGTAACGAGATAATGCCTTCGGTTTCGTTCGAACCCGGAACGAACTTGTATGGATTGAATGCTTTCAACACATCGTCAGGCGGACGATGAGCATTCTAAGAAATATGTTCTATAAAGGTAATCGTAATCTCAAGCCTCATCAACCGGGAATGGCTAAAACAGGGGAGGTGCAGCAAGGTTAGGTGGGTCATGCCCAAGCAGGACAAGGATATTCCCTTGTCTAGATGTCCCTTTTTATTCGGCTTAGTGGGCGGTTGGTCTGCAGCCAACTGCGGGGTGTATCTTGTTTGGGACTGTTCAGTAAGGAATAGTTCCGGCCTTGTGTTGCAGGGGACGAAGGGAGTAATCCTCGGTACGGTGATCTAGGCCCCGTACTGTGACGGGCGGTACCCCAGTAGCCCTGCCATTGTATGGAATCCATAATCCAATAAGTGCCTACGGTTTTGATTGTATTACCCACTTTTGTGGCTAGTAGCTGGAATTTAATAGATGTAACAATTTCGGCTATTTTCTATTTACTTGAAAACCCTAGACCTATTATAATATCACTGGATTTCCTATCAAATGTTTTGGTTAGCGTAAGGTAAAAACTTTTCCATGTTTATGTGTGGGAAGTCTTACGTGATACCTTTTTTTTTCAAAGGATTTTTCAAAATTAAGCAACTTTAACCTGTTACTCATACCAGACCCATGTCTGACCCGAAGTTTATTTTTGTTTTGTCATAAACTCTTGGGTACCCAAATTTTTACGGGTAGCCAAGGGATTCAGGTTTAGCTTTGACGAATTCTGGAGGAGCAATGGAGCAGGAGGCTTCAGCGTTTTAGATATATATATAGTTCCGCTGTGTGGTATCTCTGTGATGTATTGTGTATTGTGTTGTATTAACTAGACAGGTGTTTATAACTGTCTAGTATGTGATGTACTATATGTATCATTCTGATTGATGTTATATACTATGTAAATACTTATGTGATTAATATATTTTATTCGTTCCGCTGTGAGATTCTGATGTTGTTGTTCTTTCTTCTCTATCTTTTCTATTTTCTCACCTCTTTCTTTCTTAATAACGATGCTTCTTCCTGGGAGTAGGAAGTGGGGTCGTTACAGGTAAATCTGTACAATACAAGATTGTATGCAATACTGTCACTATTTCATGAAACATAATTATAACCCTGCTCTTTTCCTTTTCTATATGTTAGCTTCATATCAGTTCGAACTAAGGAAAATCAAAAGTAAACTTCATTTCAAACTAAAACATGAAAGTAAAACTATTTCATACTTAAACAAAATTCAAGAAGCAAAGTAGAATGAAGTCACAGTAGATTCAAGCCTGAAATTTCAAAGCCTGCTTCAACAAAATGCCTCTGTTCTTTCACATATTTGTGAGTAACTTTTAAATCAAACTAAATAAGTAGATTTCTGTTGCTTATAAGCTCTGGGATGGATGATTCTTGTAATGTATTTATAGTGATGATTCAGTAATAAGAATATCTGAAATATGAATGTCTGAACTGTTTTTTTTGGGCTTTGACAGCCTTTGTTCTTTCATAGCTGAAAATGAGTAACTTTATTTTATAAAAAAATATATATATGTATATATATTTAAGAAATGAATCTGTAGTATATATGTCTGTGGATAGTATAAGTATATATCTATTTATATACATATTGAATCCTCTGCCTATGCCTGTAGGGTGTGGTGGTGTGCAGGCTGTAACATGTGTTCACAAATTTGAATTCTAAAACAACTTTGTTCCCAAAACACAATCTACTTGGAATTTGGAACTAGAGTATAAACAAAATATTGTTGTTAGACATTGTACTAAATTTTTAAAATATGTACAAACTAAAGAACTCAGCAGCAACTCTGGAAAGCTAAATGCATATGCACAACTTCAGGTTAATCAAAATTTTCACTTTTTAAATTTTGGAATTTAGGAATACAAAGTGAATTAGTGAACTATAACATGATTTTTAAAGGTTAAAACATAATTTTTAGTGTTTGATTATGGGAGCAGTTCGTGTATGTTCAGTTTTTGCATTTGGGGTGGTTTCTGGTGATCAACGCGGTGGTCGGCGTCGAGCTTCGGTCTGGGGGTGGAGGAGGCTGCCGTGGACCTAAGAAAAATGGGTGAAGGGGGCCATGATGTCGGAGGTAGCGGCGGTGATGAGTTTTCTCTGGTAAACCTAGTGTTAATGGAGCATTTTGTTTTGACCACCGCGACTTCGACGTAGCGTCGAGCGAAGCGTGGTCTTGGGAAAAGGAGGTGCGGTGGGTGAAGATGTCATAGCAGGAAGCGCGAGCCTTCAAAAGGTCGGCGTTGTGCGAATGCGGCGGTGACAGGTTGGGAGGGGAGGTGGTGAGTAGTTTTCAGGTTTTGTTCTCGTTTCTATTTCGCGAGTGCGCCTGAGAAACTCGAAGTAGCATGTTGGTTTTGTCGGGGAAGTCTCGCGTGTTACTCGAAGAAATGCAAGGGGGGTGCTCGGGTTGTTCAAGTTCAGGTTTAAAACCTGTAACAGTTTTTAAAATTGTTTTGTGGATTTTGTTTTAAATTTAACTCAAAGCCAAGTCAAATTTTTAAATCAAGTTTGCAACATGAATTTAAGTTAGATTCGAAAGAGAGTTGACAATAATAATGTTTCAAAATTTAAATAATTTTAAATAATTTAAAAGTGGTAAATGATTAAAGTATTTTCAAACTAAGTTGAGTTAAAATGAAAATTTTAAACTGTTAAGAAGAGATTGAGACATGTCAACTCCAAAGGAAGTCAAGACTTAGATATGTAATTCCAGACTTGAAACTAAATTAAAGTTTTATAATTTAAAATTGATTCAAATAGTTTAATGCTATTAAATATGTAAGTTTAAAAAAAAAAGGGGGTTTTGAAAATAAATTAGTGTTAAAAAACTTTATGAAGGATAAAATTAGAATTTATTGAAATAAATGTTTTCAAACATATTGGAATTGAAAATATAATCAATAATGAGAATGGTTTGCCTTAATTCATGAAGTTTTAGAATTTATGTGCATCAACCTTTAAGTTAATTAGGTAGAATAATTAATAATAGATATTAATTAATCTAGTAATTATAGTGTAAATGTAGTAATTAAAGTTAATTAATAAAGTAATTAACTAATATGTGATTTAGAGCTATAGATTAGATTTTTAAATGGTTAATTAACTTATAATTAATAATAATTAATATAAGTTGATAATTAAATAATTATTAATGAAGTTCATTAACCAAATTATGTTATAATTAATTAATATGATTGATTTTGTAATAAACTAATTAGATTAATTAATTTAATAGTTTAAATGAAATTATTTATTGAAAAGTAATTAAGAAATTAATTACTTATTAATTGTGTACATTGATTTAATTTGAGTTAATTAATTTAGTTTAATTAACTGATATTTTGGAATTGAATTAGAGAAGTAATTGAAGGATAATTATGGGATGTAATGAATTGGGTGATGTTGTTAATAGGTGTAATTGGAATATTATTACTTAAAATTAACCAGGGGATTAATTAAGAGTGTTATTGAGAAGTAATTAATTATGGATGATTAATTACTGTATGTTATTAATCAAGAGGATTAATATTTATAATTTGAAGATTTGTATTCTTAATATAAGTTAATAAATGAAGATGTAAATAGAAATCATTAGTTAATATAATTAATAATGAAATGTAATTAAGAAATTGATTTATTTGAGAATAATAAATCAACAAGATAATTAAATGGAAATAAATCAATATAAATTTAATTAATGGAGCATAATTACTCAGAATAGTAATTGGATGATCATTACTTGATAAAGTTAATACAAGATGATTTGTAAGTAGAGTAATTTGAGTAACTTCTTTTGTAATTAATCAAAGGATTAATTTATGGAATTAATAAATCATGAAATGATTAAGTTGTTAATAAGTAATTAAAGGCAGTTAATTACTGGTTTGTTATTAATCAAGGGGTGATTAATAATTGTGTCTAAATAAAGATTAATTGAAGTAATTTAATATAAATTGAAGATCATTAATTAATATAATTAATGATGTAATTAAGAATTGTTAATTAAGGAATAATTAATAGGAAAGTAATTAAATGTTAAATTGCTATGAATGATTTATAATAATTCATTTTAATTAAACAAAGACTAAATTATTCTTGTAATTAGAGAATGATTTAGTAATTTGATTTATAATCAATTATTGATTATGAGAGCGGGATTTATGGAATGAGTAATTAATTTAATTTAATTTAAATTAATTAAGATGGAAGGAGTTAATTTAATTCATTTTAAATTAACTATAGCTTGTAATTCATAAATCATTGCTGATGGATGATGTTGATATTTCATTGTTTGATTGTAATCTCAGAAATGAGATGAGTAATGTCTATGTGATATGGATGTATGGTTTAAGTATGATAATATTTAATTATCTGTTTGGATGATGATATCAATTATCTATTTATGATGAGGTGATTATCTATTATGAGATGTGAATTATCTATCTGTGCATATTGATGATATTGAATTCACTGTTAAGACTAAATAGACAACTTGGCCTTAAAAGACACGTTTTGGATTTCGATGAGACCAGGATCGGTTTTCCGCATTAGGAATATCCGAAAACCACATCGTTTCCAAATTAACGTTAGGTCGTGAATCTGAAGTGAAGATGAAGGTTCAGAATGCAAGGGTTATCGTCGTTAACTCTGAGGGTGATTCCAAAATGAGTGTAATGAGATAATGCCTTCGGTTTCGTTCGAACCCGGAACGAACTTGTATGGATTGAATGCTTTCAACACATCGTCAGGCGGACGATGAGCATTCTAAGAAATATGTTCTATAAAGGTAATCGTAACCTCAAGCCTCATCAACCGGGAATGGCTAAAACAAGGGAGGTGCAGCAAGGTTAGGTGGGTCATGCCCAAGCAGGACAAGGATATTCCCCTGTCTAGATGTCCCTTTTTATTCGGCTTAGTGGGCGGTTGGTCTGCAGCCAACTGCGGGGTGTATCTTGTTCGGGACTGTTCAGTAAGGAATGGTTCTGGCCTTGTGTTGCAGGGGATGAAGGGAGTAATCCTCGGTACGGTGATCTAGGCCCCGTACTGTGACGGGCGGTACCCCAGTAGCCCTGCCATTGTATGGAATCCATAATCCAATAAGTGCCTACGGTTTTGATTGTATTACCCACTTTTGTGGCTAGTAGCTGGAATTTAATAGATGTAACAATTTCGGCTATTTTCTATTTACTTGAAAACCCTAGACCTATTATAATATCACTGGATTTCCTATCAAATGTTTTGGTTAGCGTAAGGTAAAAACTTTTCCATGTTTATGTGTGGGAAGTCTTACGTGATACCTTTTGTTTTCAAAGGATTTTTCAAAATTAAGCAACTTTAACCTGTTACTCATACCAGACCCATGTCTGACCCGAAGTTTATTTTGTTTTTCATAAACTCTCGGGTACCCAAATTTTTACGGGTAGCCAAGGGATCCAGGTTTAGCTTTGACGAATTTTGGAGGAGCAATGGAGCAGGAGGCTTCAGCGTTGTAGATATATATTTAGTTCCGCTGTGTGGTATCTCTGTGATGTATTGAGTTGTATTAACTAGACAGGTGTTTATAACTGTCTAGTATGTGATGTACTATATGTATCATTCTGATTGATGTTATATACTATGTAAATACTTATGTGATTAATATATTTTATTCGTTCCGCTGTGAGATTCTGATGTTGTTGTTCTTTCTTCTCTATCTTTTCTATTTTCTCACCTCTTTCTTTCTTATTAACGATGCTTCTTCCTGGAGTAGGAAGTGGGGTCGTTACAGACCCGAGACCTATCTTCTTCCCCAAAAAAACAAAGTTCCAGATACAATGTCATTGCCGTGCACGTGCACAATTCGCCTGAGAAACGGTGATCGTTGCCGTAACCTCCCACACGTCGCTGGTGATCGCCTCGACAACCCACATCACCCAGCATCATCATCTCAACCGTCATTCGAAATCGAACACACCAACACCCCTGAACCCAAAAACCGATTATCATTTTTCTTCCTCACGCCATCACTTCCGACCACCTGAACCCGAGCCGCTAAGCAGAAAACTTCGCCACACGACCATGAAACCAACCCCCTAGGTCCGATCGTCTGAAACTCTATGGCGACGAGGAAAATGACTCGCGAATACAATTTACAAAATACAGGGTTAAAACCCTAAATTGATTCCAAATTTCAATCATGATGAATTAAAAAATCATTTAGCATTTTTCTCAAATTCAACCATCGATCCAGCACCTCTGGAAACGATCTCAATACCTAAACACGCGTGATCACCAGAAATTCATAAAAGCCCATATTCTTTTCATCTGGCTAAAACGACCACAATTCAGAACAAAAACTCTAATTTTTATTTTAAAAATCGTTATTCTCGAAATCATTTTGGATGATATAAACGGATCTTGAATCCATGCAGATTGAAAGTTTGATAAATTTTGAATTTATACTGTTTTCTCTTCTTCCAAACAACAACCTTCCATGTTATCTTGAAAACATATTTTTAAAATTAAGTTTGCATGAATTTGAACATATTTCATTTTGACATTCTAATCTAATAATAACTAGAAGCGGTGTTTTAGATATTTTTTTCTTTTTGGACAGGTTTCTGGAAACCTAAACTTGCAAATAGCGATAAATATCCATGTTTATCAACATGCACAATGGATATATATATACATCCATACACATATCTGCACTCATTCAAACAAATCTTAAGCACACATTCAAACCACAGATCAAACACTAGAGGTTTCAAAAAGTTTGCTCACCTGATTCACTTTTGAACAGAGGAGGTTGAATACTGGAAATGATAATTTGGCTTAAGCTTTGAATTTGTACTTTGATGTTTGATTTTTTCTGAGCTTACTTTCAAAACAAAGTTGAAGTTGCTTTGATTAAATCCTAGGCTTGTAGATTGATTTGAAGCTTAATTTTGTTCTAGGTTTGCTTGATTACAGACAACATTCCCAGGCTTTGAAGATTTGCATTTACAACTTAATTGTGTTTCCAGGTTGCTTGTAAATTGATATTGCTTGTTGTTTGAATCTTCTTCTTTCCCAGGTTTGAAGACCGAAACTTCATTTTCAGATTTTTAAACTTTGATTTGCTTCAGGCTTTGAGGATTTTAAATTGCTGTTTTGATTTTGGTTTTGAGGAGAGTTACAGGTTTGTTTTTGTTCTTGTGTTTGAGATTGAAGATAGTTTAGAAAAAAAAATTCTTTTGTTTCTCAGGCTTGAGAAAAGAATAGCCTGGTTATATTTTTTTTTCTATGCATGCTTTTCTAAATTTAATTTAAAAGAAAAGAATTTGTTTTGCCACTTGTTTTTCACATAAACATGCTTACTTAACACTTGTAAAAATGTGTGCCTGTTTCTTTACACTTGTTACATGTAATAAAAATTATGTTTAAATCCTTTATTTAAATTATTTTATAAATATTATTTTAACCCTTTATGCATTTATATTTTCATATCTTAATATATGTACTTTATTTTGTTTACACTTGTTATATCAAATGTTTTCATATATATAATTCCTATTATTCAATAAATACATTCTCCTTTATAAAATCTTAAGAAAAATTGAATTTTAAAACAAATTATACTTTAATAAATAACACGCATATGTATATTATAGAATTTAGCTTTTAAACAACATTCAAACTTTTACTATATGTTAAACATTACAAATAACATTTTAAATATAACTTTATATCATATTTCTTATTTAAATAAATACATTCCTTTATTAATCATTTATAAAATCCTTTAAAGCAAAAATGGTTTTTAAAACTAAATTGCATATGAATAAATATTTTAGTATTTCATTCCAAATTAGCCTTTTGAAAAATTTATCACATTCAATTCAAAATATCATTTTCAAATCAAAATGCATATTTAACATAATTAGAAACAAATTCTCATTAACTTAAAAATAAAATTTCAAATCCAATTTATTTGCAATATATTTATTTTTAAGTCCAGTTTTTATTTATAAAATATTTATCCTTAAATTTCAACCAAAATTCTATTTATAATCTAAAATATTTATTTATTCTGAAAATTTTCTAATTAATTCACAAATAATTCCATAATTTAATTCCAAAATTAAATTAATTGTCAAATTAAACTTGGCTAAAATTTAGGAATGTTACAGTGCAATTGGGTCCTTTGGGTCCATTTTTGCTTAGACTATAGAATGGTATTTTTGGTAGCTTAAAAGACGCCATGAAAGTTCAATTCAACTTATTCTCTTTATTAGTAGTAAATATTAGAAGTTTTGACATTTAACGATTAGTATAGACGTAATATTTGCATGCCTATAGATATTTTGGTTGCATATTTATAAATATATATTGGTGTATGAATAATGTATAATTAATAACGTATTAATTGCATAATAAATAAGTTAGTAATTGGCATTAAAATCTCATAGGATAGAAGATATGAATGACTATGATTAGTGGCGACATAAAGGATCTTTCTTTGTAGCCTTAGGAGAATATGGTGAGGTATCCGGTAGTACTGCTGGAAGAGTGTAAATTATAACTAAGTTAGTGATGTGAGGTCATTCAAAAATGCAAAGAAGTTTGTCCAGTTAATTTGGCTACCGGTAGGGTGACTTTGGAGCTGATGTGAGATATCATATATAATAACTACCCATGAAGGACACAAGGTTAATCCTAATTCTGTAGGGTAAATCTGCTCAGTTAATCTGGCTACTAGTGCTTCCGAATAGTCGGACTAATATGAGATGTCATACCTGTGTTACAATTCACCACCTCTATCCGACCTAATGATTTTCACCTTTTTGTTTAATTGCCTCTCAACTTCATTTATGTATATTTCAACGATATTTACATATTGAGATTTTTCATACAATAAGTGCAAAACATAGTAATGGGAATAATCATTGACAAAGGTACTAAAATATTTTTCTTCACCAATGGATGAAATATCAAAAAGTCCACAAATATCTATATGAATAATTTCAAATAGTCAAGTGCTTCTTGTGGCTCCATTTTTTATTTATTTTGACTGTTTTCCTTTAATACAGTCCACACAAACATAATATCTAGCCTAATCCAAGTTATGGAGTATTCCATCTTTAACAAGCCTTTTAATTCTTGTCCTGGATATACACCACAATCTTTTATGCCATAACTAAGCGGAATTATTTTCATTAATGTGCGTTTAGTACGAATATTAGGATGCAGGATAACAAGGATTTCATTTATAAAATTCTTATCTAGATTTAATTTGTATAAACCATCACACAAAATTCCAAAGCCAACATTAATAGAATTTCTAAATAAACCAAAACCATTGTTATTAAGTTCAACCATAAAACTTTCAACAACAGGTTTGGAAATGGAAATTAAATTTTTAGAAATAGTAGGAACATAAAGGTTTCTTTTAAATCTAAAACCACTTCAGAACTCAAAAGCAAGCGAAAGACTCCAATTGCTGCAGTTTTTGCTTTCGTTTTATTTCTTATGTAGAGATAATGATCATTTTGGTTTGTTTTGTGGGTCATCATGAATCCCTACATCGAATTCGAAACATGACATATAGAACCAGAATCAGCCCACCAAGTACTAGAAGGAACATTTATAAGATTTGATTCGAAACAAACATCAATAAAAGGCTTATCTTTTATCTCGAACAAGCTTTCCTTTTATGACAATCCTTCTGGATGTGATCCTTCCTTTTACAGAAAAACACTTGTCGTTCTTTTTCTTCTTCCCAATAGATAATGATGATTCTCCTTGATGAGATGGTCCAGGACCTTTCTAGTCTTCTTTTTAAAAGCAGCTTCTTTAGTTGTTAGATTTTCCACATGTCCTTGAGTCATATGGCCATTATGATGCTTAAGTCTTCCTTCTTCCTGAACCAACATACTTTGCGAATCTTTCACATTCCAATTATCTTTTATAATGTTTTAATTGATTTGAAAATGCTTACACTCAAAAGGAATGGTGTTAAAGACGAATTGGATGAGAAAGAGTCGTTCGTAGTCATGCCCAGAATTTTAGGTTAGCAGCCAGATTGGACCTATCAATTATGTGCTCATTCATGGTTTGACTGCCATCAATCCTCATTATGGTTAATCTGCCATCGTTTTTCTAGCAAGAGATTCATCAAAAGAACGAAAGCGATCTTCGATGTTTTTCAAAAACCTTTCGCTTTCATAGTTTCATGTAGGGATGTCTTAATGTTTGGTGCTATGCACATACGCATTAACATTAGTACCATTCTATTCGATCGTGACCATGCACCATGAATAGCTATCTCCTTCTCGCTGCTTGTATCAGCAATAATAGTAGGTTTGTCACTCATGATAGACATGTCTAAATCAAGAATTTCCAAACTAAACAATATTTGCTTGTTCCATTTAAAAATGCTAGTGCCATCAAATTTGGCATAGGATTGAGCTTGTGATAAGAGGTTGAGGGGAACTGCAAAATTTTAATAATGTTTATAAATTAAGTTTTTACACACAATTATAATAACTAGGATCGTTAATGAGTTGTTGATTAATTCATAATTGGCTAACTTTCTTAATGAATGCAAATGCTATAAAATCTTTGTTGATCTTTATATAATATTTGGATTCTAAAGAATTCTGCCCTTTACTTTATTTATCATAGCTCAATAAGTTTGGAAACTTTGAATGTCGTTTAAACGTTGAATTCCATGACTAATATCGACTACTCAGGGTTATAATATTTCTAATGTTCGTTTAATTATAATATCAGCATTTGTTGTGCTTCAACCAAAATTACAACAAATATAGACTATAATTATTGTAAGTATATTATCTTCTTCTTTAGTCACAGCCTTTATTTGGTATTTGACTTAAATCGTAATGATAATTTCTTACATTGTATATGTAACGACCCAGAATTTTGGTCGTTAGTTTTGAACATATAATTTATTTTTAATGTTTAATTCTAATTATTAATTAATTTTGAATATGAAAGAATTTCTAAAATGGTTTAAAATTCCAATTATAGCAATTTATTTGATTTGGTATAAATTAAATATTTGAAATTGGGTAATTATGCGGTCTGGAGTTAAACAAGAACAAAAATGATTTTTAAGTCAACCTAAATTCTATTGGGATTAGAACTATTATATTGGATTTTTGAATGGGATAAAAGTCGATAAATTTAAGGTTTAAAATTTATATATTAATTTAATAGTGAAAATTAATATATGGGAATACTGTAAATAATCAAATTTTGATTTAATATGATTCAAAATGATTTCTAATATGGATATAAATTCTATTTTAATTCTAATGGAGTAGTAAGTTTTAAAATTTGAAATTAAACGATTTCAACGATTTTGAAAATCACTCGACTAAATCGATGAGTTAAAATAGCCTTCCGGAGCAGAGTCTTGGAATTCGATGAAACTAGTTCCACTAGATCGTAATAGTTTATCATGATCATATTTCAAATTTTGTAGCATTTGAAGTTACCATTTGGTCGTATGGGATATAAACACGTTGAAATAAATCTCGAAATATTAATATTCTAATTAGATTCAAAAGGCTATCTTCCACATACGATCGAATCAACCCTCGAAACATGTTCCATTACGTTCGGAATAGGAGTAAAACATCATAAACACCAGATGGCACGTTTTGTTTGGAGTTCGTTTGAAAAAGTATGTGATAATAAAATAATGTTGTACACATGTATAAATACACAGTAAACCCTAACTAAGGTTACAGCCACCGTTCCTAACAAATCAATAGCCGAAAGCTACATTTCTTCCTCCTCGAATTTATTTCAAATCCTTCAGCTTTCATCAACAATCTCCAACTACAATATCGAAGAGCGCTGTGAGATCTGCAGATCCAAAGGTCGATCTTTGTTATCGTCGTCGTTTGGAGCCAGAAAATGGCCGTGAAGGCCGGCCGCTCATGCGCGTTTTCCACGTGATAGGGAGTACCGAGTTCAACATCCTTCTGGACGAAGGTAGAGTTCGCCTAGAGCTTCGCAACGGTGGTCGTCGATCATCATAGAGGAGCGGCTGGCGACCGTGTTTTGTGCGTGGTTGGGTTCCTAATGCTCGAACGCGTGATGGAAGATAGAGCAGAGGACGGCCTTGATTCTCTAGAAACGTGATCAATGGCCCAATCTAGGGTTTGTGATTTTTTTTATTACAAATTATATTCCAAACTTATAAAATGCATATCTTCTCCATACGAGGTCGGAATTGAACAAAACAAGCAGTGTCGGAATCTCAGCGATGAGCACTACGCTGCGTTGTAGATCTAGAGTCAATCGAAGCTAGAAAAAGTTTTAGGTTAAATCGAACTTGTTCGATTTAATTTAAAATTTGAGCGTTTGGACGAATTAAAATCAAGGTGAGCTAATCTCACTCAATTTCGGACTGCTGGCTTTGATTTTAAATACTTAAAATTAATTAATGATTGATTGGTTAAATTGATGCATTTTATTAGTTGGATGTGATATTATATATAGTAGTATACTTTATATATTGGAGTGATTGATATTCCCTCTTATGTATAGTGGATGAGACCATTTGCGCCCCGCAGAATAGAGGATGACCCTATATACCGCGATATTCCATCTCGAAGTGGAATTGGTATTTTTATTGTTGTATTAACATCTGTGGATGTAGGGAAATAGGTTGGAGGGATCCAACTGAATTCCTAAAAATGTAAAATTTAATTTCATATATAGTGATATATGTTTTGTTTGAATAATCTATGACAGGTTATTGTTTAATTTAAATTGACTGAATGATATGACAGTTTTAGCTGGATTTTGGTACTTTTAAATTCCAATAAAATATGTTTTTAAAATTGGTAAAGAATTGAAAACAGGGATTTTGAGGCGAAATACTTACACAGAGTTTTTGGATAAATAAATTGGATAAAATAAAAGGTTTTGGAACTGTATTTAACTATTTCAGGATATTGTGGATATGATTTTGGGAATAAAAGTATATAAAAGGATTTTTAAATAATAAATCCTTAAATGGTACTTGTTTTAAATAAAAAAAAGTTTCTAAAATCAAGATTTAAAATATTTTTTAAGGATAGAAGTGAATTTGGAAATAAGTATAAAATCGATTATACTGTACTCATGTAAGGTTTCCAAATTTACGAAGTGAACTTGTAATTGAGGAATTGGACTTGTTTTAAAAAGAGGATTTTTAGGTATTAATCTGGTGATTTTTAAAAGGTGGAAAATAGGCATAAGGACAAACTTTGAAAAAAAACTAGGCTAAAGGACAACAAGTTTCATTTTTAGGCTGAAGGACAAACTTTGAAAGTAATTAAGCTGAAGGACAATGCTAGTTAGATCTAGAATTTTGTATAGTGTAAAAACTGAGAACTAGCATTTTGCATAGTGTAAAAATCGAATATGATGCTAATTTGAACTAGCATTGTCCTTCATCCTAATTTTTTCCAAAGTTTGTCCTTCAGCCAAAAATTTAATCTTGTTGTCCTTGAGACAAATTTTTTATATCAAAGTTTATCATTTTCCCTAATTTCCTCTTTCTAAAAGCGTTAAAAATATTCTGGGAATTAGTTGTTTAATCGTTTTAAATTGTTTAAAGCATATTTAATTTATTAATTAGTTACTTTATAATGAATTTTAAAGATTTATTATTATTATTTAAGAACTGGTCAGCAATTTTGTTTTTAAAAGATAACTATTAAATATTAACATGGCTTTGTATAATAACTTATATTTAAGTATATTTGCCTAGATTAAATTTGAAATTTATTTTAGAATTTACAAGCATTATTTTGAGATAATTATTAAATAAAGTTTGGGAAGTAATGGTATACTCACATGGCATAAATCGGAGGCACCTGCAGTTAAGTTTTGGATTTCTCTAGGATGGAAACGTAACCATTGAGCTGTGATCTGTGATTTAATACCGTAGTGGTACTTTCCACATTATTTTAAAAGGGTTTTTAAATATTTTTGAAAAGGATAATTTATGAAATTACCGAATTCGATAAGATAAGTACAAACTTTGGATAAAGAGATTTAATTTATTTAAAATTTAATTTAAATAAGACTTTGTGTTTTTTAGTGAAAATGAAGTATTTGGTTGATTGATTGTTTCATTTGATAGTTAAATAACCGACTATCAAATCTAGACCTAAATATAAATTTGGAAATATCTGGAAGAAATACGGGGATTATATAGTACAGTTACCGTTGAGGTGCTATATTGTATGTGCAAACTCGTTTTGTTCTTCTAGGATGTTTTTAAGGAAATCCATCCACTAATGGTTAGAAGGTGATCTCCAATCTTATTTTCATCTGTTTATTTCCTAAACAACTGGGGTTGAGTTTATCGGAAAATATCGAACGTTGTTTCGAAGAGACCGGGATCGGATAAGTTATCCGAAAAACCACTTCGATCCAACAAGTACGTTTTCAAAATGAAGACAAGAGTATGGAGTTGAAGATGGAGCAGTGAAGTGCAAGGGCTAATCGCTACTAATCCTGAGGGTGATTCCAAAATGGATGTAGTAGGAATAGTGCATTCGGTTCCGTTCGGACCGGGAACAGACTTGTGTGGATGAATGCTATTAGTACATTGTCATGGAAGGGCAATGAGCATTCTAAGTGAAATTCTTAAAAAGGTAATCGTAGCCTCTAGCCTCATCAACCGGGAATGACTGGAAAGAAGGAGGGGTGCATCAAGGCTAAGTGGGTAGCACCCAAGTAGGGTATGTCTATCACCTTTCTAGATGCTCTCGGATATTATTTCTATGATTATGGAAGGAGCTCGCAAAAGGGTGGGAACGCCCAAGGTGATAACATATTTGGTCTATCCACGTCAAGGATAGTCCGGTCTGGTGTTGCAGGGGATCCCAGTATGGTCCTCGGTATGCTGTTCTAGACGTCTACTGTGACAGGTGGTATCCCAATACCTAGTCATTCAGATGGAATCCATTCTTCAACAAATGTCGTACGGTTTTGATTGTGCCCAACTATGCTGAAACGTGAGATGCAAGCATTTCAGCTATTTGAATAAGTATTTGTACTTAGACATTATTATGATATCAGACGTTTTTGATATGAAATGTTTTGGTTATCGTAAGGTAAAAACCCGTCATGTTTATGTGTGACATGGTCTTACGAGATACCTTTGATTTTCAAAGGATTTTGAAAACTCTAATAATTCAAATTGAGTGTGTTTTCTCACACTAGTTTTCCAGACTGACTCGGGTGTTATTTTATTATAGTGCTCAGGTCAGACCGAGTATTATAGGTTCAGGTTCGGATGCTATGGAGCTCAGGAGACGAGCTGGAGACCGAGACGTATTCTCATACATGTTTTATTCCGCTGTAGTGTTTGTTTGAAATTATCAGCAATTATGAGGACAGGTTGTTATAACTGCCCAGGATGGTAATTGTTAATTTGTGTACTCTAATGTGGGATATGTATATTACACTTTTGATTTGCGTAAAATACTATTCATATTATATGTTATTCAGTCCACCGTGAGATTCTGTTTTGTTTAGCTCCTTCTACCTACTTTCATTTCCCTCAACAATCTGTCTTTTCGGCACTCGATCGTTCGGCATGTTATACAATGGGCATATTTATGTCGATTATTGGAGGGTCAAAAAGGCGGGTCGTGACATTATGGCATCAAAGCTTAGATTGGCGATCTACCTAGGCTTTGGTGGAGATTACTCATTAGAGATAGAGTCGATAGCACTCTAGAATGAGTTTGAGTGTAATAATAGATATGAGTGCGTAATTGTTAGCGAATATAATGTATTTTTATATTGTATTGCCTTATTGGTTGATGTTTATGAATTCCGGTCAGTATGGAAAGTACAACCATATCGATAGGGGTTTCTAAACTATTAAACAAGGTAAACTGACATAGTATTGTTTTAAAGTGGGTAAATGAAATAATTTTACCCAAAATTATATTTTGGTAAAAATGAAATTATTTTATGAAATTATTATACTATATATGCTTGGGATGTTTAGTTGTTAATATTATAATCAAAATAAGATTTATAAAATTTGAAATGGTTATATATATAACCCAATAGAAATCTATAAGTACGATTTATACAAAGGAATATAACTAAAATTTGATATAAACCAAAATTTAAATCCCGGAAATTTTGAGAAACTGGTTGAAATGAATTTGAACTAAATGTTTGGGAATTTATAAATCTTGGAAATTTCGAAAATGTTTTCCAAAGTGGTTTGAAAGAAATAATGGTGTGTTGCTTTGAGACATTTTTGGAATGGGAAAAATATTTTGAATTGAATTTTTGGAAGCAAGGAAGCACTGAACTCACTTCAGTCACTGGAAAATAATCCTAGCGATGATGGCCACATCATCAGTATTCATTTTCGAGTTTCTAAGTGATGGATTGCTACCGTGGTGATTGACTATGATTATTTGTTTTGGACTTGTTGATAAACAAGTTTTGTTTTAGAAATTCCCAAAAGGAGCTGCTTTGGGAAAACCAAGTGGTTTTGAGATTCCAAAAGTATGATTTGGTATACCAAAGTGAATATACGCATGTTTATTATTTCAAAATGATTTGAAATAAAAATCGGGTAATTGAATTTTGGGATTCCCATTTGAATGTTTTGTAAAGTCAGGGTAAAATAAGTATTTAACTTATAACTTGAAGTTGATATAGCTAAGAAAGGAAAATGTAAATTTTAAATCCTGGAATTAAAATTTGACTTGAGTAAACTAAAATGAACAAGGTAGGTTGGAATTTAACTTAAGATGAGTTAAATAAAATAGAAGTTGGATTTGAATTGAATTGGATATTAAGTTAAAATGTGGAATAATTATATAAATGTAAGTTATAGTTATTGAATGAAATGGATATACATAAGCTATCAAGTGATGTGAATAATCTAGAGTGATGATTATAAGATGTAAATGGCCTTAAGTAAGTAGTAGAAGATATTAAGTAACTAAACTCTTGAACTTATGAATTGAGAAATAAAATAGCAAACTTAAATGAAGGGTGGATTAAAGTTGAGTAAACTGAATGTAAATATGAATTGTGAAGTGTTTATATAACTATATATTATAAATATAGAATGTGAATGAAACTTAAGTGGTAAATTCAAGGAATTGTGAATAAATACGAGGTATAACTTGTTAAACTGGAAAAGTGAAAAGGTATAACCAAGTCAAATGGTTAAGTAGTTGATAACAAGAAATGAATTCAATTTAAGAGTAAAGGAGTTGTATATGATTTTGGAATATGGATTGGATAAGTTGAGTGTGAACTTAAGTTTTAAAGCTGAATATAACCTAAGCAATGATATGGAGTGTTTATAATAAACCTTAGAAATAATTTTGTTAAATGTTTTATAAATGAATTAGCTTATAATGAAATGCAGTTCACTATAAAATGAAGTGAATAAATCTATGTGAGTTAAATGAAAGTGAATGGAAAAGAGGTAATATAAATTGGAAGTAAAGTTAATAGGGATGCAAGTGCATGAACCATGTGGTGATATAATGAATTGTCAAAAAATTGAATGGAATGATTTCCCAGGTGATAGTGTGAAATTGATATGCTAAGTAAATGGAAGCGAATAAATTGAATGAGGATCAATTTAAAATGAATTAGAATTTGGGTGAAATGGAAACTTAACCAAGGTGATTATTTATAAAATGAATTCATCAATAAAATTAACATGGATTGGAAGGTTGTTAATGTAAAATAAAGCAAACAAGGTTCGGTGAATAACATAAATGAGAATCAAATGGAAATTAGACAAATTGATTTAGAGTCAATTTAAAAAGGGTTAAACTAAAGTTAATAAAATGGATTTGCATATAGTGGGAGTGAATAAGGAATGGAATGCAAATAAACTAAGTGGGAATCAATTTGAAATTTGAATAGAAGAGAAATTATGCAAGTAAAGCACATAGAAATCAATTTGGAATGGATATGAGTGTATTTGTTGTAAATATAAATTGAATACGGTAAATTTGGTTGAAAATCATTTCAAATTTAATGAAATGATATATGAACCCATGGAAAGAAAAAACACCGTAGTCTTGCGACCCTTTTAACCCGGTTAAGCAAAGAGGACCCCGAACGCGATTTGGGTCTGGTTCAAGCCGCAATCAAGAAAGCGGTTCGCCAGCCGATTTTAAATTAGTATTGGAACCTTAAATTGCTTGTAATATATGTTTGGCATGTTTGGGTTATGAAGTTGATGTGTTGAGCTAGTTAAATAAGTGAAATGTTATAAAATTTCATGATTTTGAAACTTATGTGCATATTTTGAGTAAGTGCAGGTGCAGGGAGCTGTTTGGGTTGCGTAAATGCACATAAAATAAGCTGCTCGCTTAATAACGCTAATATGAGGTATGCCTACAAAATAAAACAAAGAAATGATTATATATTGATATATATTTTATTTTCCAACCGTATGGGTCGATGTAAATATTTTTATCATATTTGTGATAATGTAAAAGGCCCTCCGTACAAATGAGACGCTGTCAAAAAATTCGAAAATTTAGGGTGTTGGAAATTTTTTAAAATTTTTGGAAAATTTTAAAAAAACTAGGAAGATTTTTGAACTGTATTGCAAATCAAGGGTTTTGAGTTAGAAATGGAAACAGATTGTCCTGAGGTAAAACTAAAAGGGGTAGGGAAGTTAATGTAGGATTGTAACAAAGTGGGTTTTGGATAAGTTAATGGGTTTGGGAGCATTTTTCCGATCTTAGCAAATTTTGGAGGACGAAATTTTTATAAAAGGGGGGAATGTAACGACCCAAAATTTTGGTCGTTAGTTTTGAACATTTAATTTATTTTTAATGTTGAATTCGAATTATTAATTGATTTTGAATATGGAAGAATTCCTGAAATGGTTTAAAATTCCAAATATAGCGATTCATTTGATTTGGTAAATATAAATTTATTATTTGAAATTGCGTAATTATACAGATCTAGAGTTAAACGTGAACACAAATGATTTTTAAGTCAACCTAAATTCTATTGGGATTTTTGAATGGGATTAATGGTGAAATTAACATATGGGAATAATGTAAATAATCGAATTTCGATTTAATATGAATCGGAATGATTTCTAATATGAATATAAACTCTATTTGAATTATAATGGAGTAATAAGTTTTAAAATTTGAAATTTAAACGATTTCGACGACTTTGAAAATCGCTCAATTAAATTAACGAGTTAAAATAGCCTTCTGGGGCATAGTCTCGGAATTTGACGAACCGGTTGCATTGGATCCGTAACAGTTTATTATTATCGGATTTCAAATTTCGTAACGTTTGGAGTTACCATTTGGTCGTACGGGATAGAAACGCATTCAAATAAATCTTGAAAATTTAATATTCTAATTCGATTCAAAAAGCTATCTTCCACATACAATCGAATCAGGGCTCGAAACATGTTCCATTGCGTTCGAATAGGGGTAATATTATAAACGCCAGGTGGCACGTTTCATTTGGAGTTCGTTTGAAAAAGTATGTAAATTTTGAAATATAATAATAAAATAATGTTGTATACGTTTATAAATACACAGTAAACCCTAGCTAAGGTTATAGCCGGCGTTCCTAACAAATCAGTGGCCGAAAGCTACATTTCTTCCTCATACTTCAGCTTTCATCAATAATCTCCAACTATAATTTTGAAGAGCGTTGTGAGATCTACAGATTAATGGTAGATCTTTGCTATCGTTGTCGTTTGGAGCCAGAAAATGGCCGTGAAAGCGGGCCGTTCATACGCGTTTTCCACGTGATAGGGAGGGTCGAGTTCAACATCCTTCTGGCCGAAGGTGGAGTACGCCTAGGGCTTCTGTAACGCCCCACTCCGAGACCCACTCTAGTAAAGAGTATTACGGAGTAATACCGTCTACTAGAACGGAGAATAGAGTATAATGGAAGCGACCATATGTAATCAAGCTATAACTATCTACTGAATACGTCGAATAGGTGGTTTTCTTTTCTCAAGTGGTTCGACATATTCAATAAATATTTATAACGAAACTACAATGGCTAAGAAAATAGGTTCAGAACAAACATAATACAAAATGATAACATCATCATCACAGAACAGTCACATAACAGTCACAGAACATAGGTACAATATATCGTCAATACAGATCCAAGTATCAAAAGGTGGGTACAAAGCCACCGCTCACACATGTGAATCAAAAATATGTACATAAGAGTCTGAAATAACAGAGTAGCTGAATAGTGGACAAATAAAAGAGCTATCTATCAGCATAGCAGATAATGACCAAGCGGAAGCACATAAGCTAAGTCCAGAGACCTAACCTGAAACAACTCGGTCTGACCCGAGCGAAAACACTCGGGTCAGGCTAGCTAAACAATCAGTAATAACTGAGATATATATAATAATGCAGTACATAAATAAAACAGTACTTCTCCAAAGAGAAGAGTAATATGGACTACATGAATATAATGACGATCCCTAATCATCAATCACCAGTAAAAATCTCCAAAGAGAATACAAACACCAAAGTGTGAAATAAATAAAATCGCCTCATATCATCGGCGTAGCCAAAGCTAGATAAAGTTGCCCATAGGCAATTATCCCAAGAGTGACCAGAGTCAATAATCAATGCCCAAGCAAAGATCGATGCTCTAAGAGCAATAGGGATATACTGAAAAGTCAATGAAATCAAACACTGAAAAGCAATGTCCAGAGACACTGTGAATCCACAAGGTAATCGCACTTACATCGTATGGTTCCACAGAACCAACACCGAATGGCGATACTTGAATGGATATAAAATCATCAGATAATACAAGTATTGCACGTGCACCGACCAGAGTCGTTGTTGCCGAGTACTGTTGAGTTGTGATCGATCACTCGCACAGATGCGGAACGCGCGAAACGACAAGATCCTTCCCAGAAGGATAAAAGGCCCAGAGGCACATGCCGTAAAAACTGCTCCATAGAGCAGGTGTCCAGAGACGGTTGCCCAGAGGCGTGGTGACCCAAAGGTCCAGTACTGGCCGCCCAGAGGCTAATGTGTCACTAACTTCTTGGAGAGGAACCCGTAAAGTGTTAACCATGAGTCCCATACCCCACGTTCGCACTAAACGGTTTCCTAACCAATAGCAATCTCACACTCCAAACAATAAAAAGTCCACCTCATATCATCGGTAAACTAGACCCAAAGGTCAAAACGATCAATCGAATAGGTCTGGGATTAACCGGAAAGAAAATACACACGGTTTCCATAGGCCGAAGATTTCCTAACCGTTTAAGCACCTTTCCACTTCGCTTGACGTGCTAAAAGTGAGTGTGAGATTTTTATTATAGAAAATAATGGTGTAAAACGGATTTGTAATTGATTTCGAAATCACTTTTAAAACGGTCTTTTGAAAAGTCTCCTATTATGGAGTAATTAATTTAATAATTAAAAATAATATTATATAATAATTTTCAAAAGCCATTTTGGAGTGAAAAATCCTTTTAAATCCTTTTTATAAAGCCCGTGTACGAAATCCAGAGACAAATCTCAAAGAAATCGACGAAAACTGAAAATCATCAAAAATATTCTAAGTGTTTGAAACCATTCAAAAACTGCTGCGAACTCAAGTTCGGCAATTTATTTGGACCAGCAAACTGTGTCCAAATCGCATGAAAACTGGTAGGCATGTAGTATGACATCCCTACTTTAAGATGCAAAAAGAATTTCTGGATTCCGAGTTGAGACGAAGTGGCAGCGGCGTCTCAAAGTTGAACCCAGAAAAAGATTCACACTGTTTTCCAACAGCGACCAGAGTCTAACTTTGGCACGAAAATCGAAGTGCCAAACGAACTCCAATGTTGCCCAAATTTTCCATAGATGGAGTTCGGAACTCCACCTTTCCAACGAGACCAAAAACGTCGAATTCCGACTACCGATGCGAGCGTGGCGGCATCGTGAAGTGGGGATCTGGGCCGCCCCCAGCCCACGCGGGCTGGGGGATCTGGGCCCTGCCCCCAGCCCACACGGGCTGGGGGATCTGGGCCGCCCCCCAGCCCACGCGGGCTGGGGAGTTGGCCGGCCCCCCAGCCCATGCGGGCTGGGGAGGGTGTGTGTGCCAGCCCATGAGGGCTGGCCTATCCCTGGCTAGCCCAACTGGGCTAGCCTGCTGTGCCTGGGTGCAGCCCAGGCCTGTCCTGGTGCACCCAGAGCCCTATTTTTAGTCCATTTCCAGACTGTGCATTTACAGTCAGCATGTTTTTGAGTTTTTTGTGATCTAGGGGTGTTTTTTTCAAATTTTGACATCAAAATTTTCACCAAAATTATACTAGCAATAATTACTAATAAATAGTAATTACCTTAATGAAGCAAAGGATCAAACACCTAGTGTGCAACAATCAAAGCAAGGCAACTCCTCACCCCAAGCAAAGATCAAGAGACTTCAAGGACCCAAAATCACAAAAAAAAAACAATGATTACAACCAAATGGGAGAGATTAAATAAGGATTAAATAGGATTAGGGATTAAGAGAGATTGCATTACCTTCCTTCTTCTTCTTTTTTTTCTAGGATTAAACTAATTTATGAAGAGAAGGAGATGGCGCTTCTAAATGGAGGCCGTTAATTTTGTTTAGGTCTAGGTTTTAGGAATTTATGAAGAGAAGGAGGGTTAGGGTTATGAGTTTAAGATATTATATAGGAGGGGGTTAGGCTAATGGGTTATGGTAAGAGGGTTTAGAAACCCATTAGGACTTAGTTTATTTTCTAAGTTATCATATGAACAAAAATCCTAATAAGCATTCTAGTTTTAATTAAAACCATGTAATTATCTCATTTGGCCCATTAACCCATAATCACTTTTTATTTAAAAATTCCCCATTTCAACCCAAAATATTTTAATTTGCAAACCAATTGCAAATTTAAATTCCCAAAAATTTGTTTAGCTCCCTTTTTAACTTAAAATCATAATTTTAATTCATTATTCGGTAATTGCAATCTCAGGGTTGTTACAGCTTCGCAACGGTGGTCGCCGATCATCATATTGATCATCATAGAGGAGCGTCCGGCGATCGTGTTTCGTGCGTGATTGGGTTCCTGATGCTCGAATGCGTAATGGAAGATAGAGGAGAGGATGGACTTGATTTTCCAGAAACGTGATCAACGGCTCGATCTAAGATTTGAAAATAAAAAAAATATTATTATAAAATATATTCCAAACTTATAAAATGCATATCTTCTCCATAAGAAGTCGGAATCGGACGAAACAAGCAGTGCCGGAGTCTCAGCGATGAGCACTATGCTGCGATGCAGATCTGGAGTCAATCGAAGCTAGCAAAAGTTTAAGGTTAAATTGAACGTGTTCTATTTAATTTTAAATTTGAGCGTTTGTACGAATTAAAATCAAGGTGAGCTAATCTCACTCAATTTTGGACTGCTGGCTTCGATTTTAAATAGTTAAAATTAATTAATGATTGATTGGTTAAATTGATGCATTTTTATCAGTTGGATGTGATATTATATATCGTGGTATATTTATATGTTGGAGTGATTGATATTCCCGCATATATATAGCGGATGAGACCCTTTGCGTCCCATATAATAGAGGATCACCCTATATACCGCGATAATCCACCTCGAAGTGGAATTGGTATTTTTATTGTTGTATTAATATCTATGAATGCAGGGAAACATGTTAGAGGGATCCAACTGGATTCCTCAAAAATGTAAAATTTAATTTCATATATAGTGATATATGTTTTATTTGAATAATCTATGACTGGTTATTGTTTGATTTAAATTGATTGAATGATATGACAGTTTTAGCTGGATTTTGGTACTTTTAAATATCAATAAAATACGGTTTTAAAATTGGTAAAGAATTGTAAAAAGAGATTTTGAAGCGAAATATATACGCAGAATTTTGGATAAATTGGGTAAAATAAAAGGTTTTGGAATTGTATTTAACTATTTCAGGATATTGTGGATAGGATTTTGGGAATAAAAATATATAAAAGGATTTTTAAATAATAAATCCTTAAATGGTACTTGTTTTAAGTAAAAAAGGTTTTAAAATCAAGATTTAAAATATTTTTGAGGGATAGAAGTGAATTTGGAAATAAGTATAAAATCGATTATACTAGACTCATGTAAGGTTTCCAAATTTACGAAGTGAACTTAGAATCAAGGAATTGGACTTGTTTTAAAAAGAGGATTTTGAAATATTAATCGGTGATTTTTAAAGCTATTAAAAATATTCTGGGAATTAGTTGTTTAATTGTTTTAAATTGTTTAAAGCATATTTAAATTATTAATTAGTTACTTTATAATGATTTTTAAAGATTTATTATTATTTAAGAACTGGTCAGCATTTTTGTTTTTAAAAGATAATTATTAAATATTAACATGGCTTTGTATAAAAACATTTATTTAAGTATATTTGCCTAGATTAAACTTGAATTTATTTTAGAATTTACAAGCATTGCTTTGAGATAATTATTAAATAAGGTTTTGGGAAGTAATGGTATACTCGCGTGGCATAAATCAGAGGCAGTGAGTGCCTGCAGTAAAGTTTTGGATTTCTTTAGGATAGAGACGTAACCATTGAGCAGTGACCCATGGTTTGATACCGCAGTGGTACTTTCCATATTATTTTAAAAGAGTTTTCAAATATTTTTGTAAAGGATAATTTGTGAAAATATCGAATTCGATAAAATAAGTACAAACTTTGGATAAAGAGATTTAATTAATTTAAAATTTAATTTAAATAAGACTTGGTGTTTTTCAGTGAAAATGAAGTATTAGGTTGATTGATTGCTTCATTTGATAGTTAAATAACCGACTATCGAATCTGGACCTAAATATACCTTTGGGAATATCTGAAAGAAGTACGGGGAATATATGGTACAGTTACCGTTCGAGGTGCTATACTGTAAGTGTAAACTCGTTTCGTTCTTCTAGGACGTTTTTAAGGAAATCCGTCCACTAATGATTAGGAAGTGATATCCGATCTTATTTTCGTCTGTTTATTTCCTGAAGAACTGGGGTTGAATTTACCGGGAAATATCAAATGTTGTTTCGAAGAGACCGGGATCAGATAAGTTATCCGAAAAACCACTTCGATCCAACAAGTGTGTTATCAAAATGAAGACAAGAGTATGGAGTCGAAGATGAAGTAGTGAAGTGCAAGGGCTAATTGCTACTAATCCTGATGGTGATTCCAAATGGATGTAGTAGGAATAGTGCCTTTGGTTCCTTTCGAACCGGAAACGGACTTGTATGGATGACTGCTATCGGTACTTTGTCATGGAAGGGCAATGAGCATTCTAAGTGAAATTCCTAAAAAGATAATCGTAGCCTCTAGTCTCATCAACCAGGAATGACTGAAAAGTAGGGAGGATCCAGTAAGGCTAAGTGGGTAGCAACCAAGTCGGGTATGTCTATCACCTTTTTAGATACTCTCGTATATTATTACAACGATTATGGAAGGAGCTTGTAAAAGGGTGGGAACACCCGGGACGATAGCATATTCGATCTATCCAGGTCAGGGATGGTCCGGTCTTGTGTTGCAAGGAATCCCAATGTGGTCCTCAGTATGCTTTTCTATACGTATACCGTGACAGGTGGTGCACCAATACCTAGTCATTCAGATGGAATTCATTCTCCAATAAGCGCCGTTCAATTTTGATTGTGCCCGACTATGCTGAAACGTGAGATGCAAGCATTTCAACTATTTGAATAAGTATTTGTACTTAGACATTATTATAATATCTGACGTTTTTGATATGAAATGTTTTGGTCATCGTAAGGTAAAAACTCATCGTGTTTATATTTGACGCGATTTTACGAGATACCTTTGATTTCAAAGGATTTTGAAAACTTTAATAATTCAAATTGAGGGTGTTTTCTCACGCTGGTTTTCCAAACTGACTCGGGTGTTATTTTATTATAATGCTTGGGTCAGACCGAGTATTACAGGTTCAGGTTATGATGCTATGGAGCACAGAAGACGAACTGGAGACCGAGACGTATTCTTGTACTTGTTTTATTCCATTGCAGTGTTTGTTTGAAATTATCAACAATAGTGAGGACAGATTGTTATAACTATCCAGGCTAGTAATTATTGATTTGTGTACTCTGGTGTGGGATATGTATATTACAGTTTGATTTATGTAAAGTATTATTCAGTCCGCTGTGAGATTCTGTTTTTTTAGTTCCTTCTACCTACTTTCTTTTCCCTCAATAATCTGTCTTTTCGGCACTCGATCGTTCGGCATGTTATACAATTGGCGTATTTATGTCGATTTTCGTGGGTCAAAGGGTCGGGTCGTGATAATATGACTTAATATATTCAACCAATATTAATATGAATAATTATATGAAATCAACATGCTTTCAACAATATCCAGACATCAACAAATGGTCTTAAATCAGAATTGCATGGACATATATATTTTGGACACAAAATACGTGAATTTTACCAAAAATTGAGTTTTCACCAAATAATGAAAGAGATTATGTCATAAATTCAAAACCTTTTATGAAATCTTAATATTAGTTTTCTGTTAAAATTTATAAGCCATAACGTTATTTTCTTGAATGGAAAAATTGGAATTTTGTGGGCTTAAAAAAACTCCGATGACTCAAATTTTTTTATTAACAACCAAAACAGAAAAAAACAAAGAATTGACAGGAACTTTCTAGTGCTTTCAGATTCATGGCGAAATTATTCATTTATGAATAACATGAGATTGTTAGAACCTTGCTCCGATAGCACATGTTAGCTTTATTTATATAAAACTACCAAAGAAAATGGATTTTATCTTCATGCAATCACAATTAAATAATCAAACGAATCACTAATATTTTTTCATGCTACCGGCCGATTTGAAGTTTTAGAACAATGCTCTTCTTCCTTTTGAGAACAATCAAAAATTGTGTTTTTATAATTTCGGAATTGTTCTCCCTTACTGAAATAAACTGTTTGTTATGAGTATATCTAAATGATAAGATGTCTTTGCTTATATAGGGGAAGATGACTGAAATCTTATGCATTGATGACTCAAATACGTTACGAGTTTTTTGTTTTCCAATGCATTAATTACTCAAAGACGTTACAAGTCAATCATTATTTCACTAACCACGTCACGTGAATCAAGATTTAACCCAAAATACATTATTAAATATTTATCGTGGCGTCCCTATTAATTAATAATAAGTAAGACTACATAATGGAAATTACATTATTGTGGAATTTCATGATTTGAAGAGTAAAAAATATTAATTTATATAATTTTGAAAACTAAATAATTATTAATTAATTTCCAACAATAATGTACATGAATTATTTTCTAGAATTGCATAGTAACGACACAGACAAATAATAACAGTAATAACCAAATCCAACTGCACGCATCATCTCCTAGTACTAACCGTTTTCACTCATCCTTCTTCCTCTAGAAATATATTTATGTTTCAGCATTGATGTCCTTCGTAATAGAACGGACTTCGTCAGTTGTAATAATAAGTTAACAAAAATAGCTCAATTTCCATATTCATTTACCTCATAGATAATGATATATCTACTCTTAACATAACAGTTAAATCTATCCTTCTATCATGTAGACTTTAAGCAAGATTTCACATGTGCAACCTTTTCATGTTAAAGTGTTTCATCCGGTTCTTAAAAATAAGACAATGTTGAGTAAATGCTATTTCATTAAGTCATGAAGTGAAAGTTTGTATTCTTTACTTTGCCTGGTTATTTCAAGTTTTGTTATTATTATCAGACTCAAGAAAAGGTTACAGCTAGTTGCCATAGCAGTCATTTTATTAGCCTGAACATAAGTTATACAACATAAAATTATTTCTTCCTCGGTAAAATAGTAGAACTATAAATTTCACTAATATGTACAATGCAATTCCAAAATAGATGCTATACAACTATTCAAAGGATCAGTTCAAAGTGGAAGATTAGAAATACAGTAATGTACAATAGGCATCTTAATAAAAGATGATATAGCACTAAAAGCTTCTCCTTGTAAATTGAAGAAGAAGAAGAAGAAGAAGAAGAAACATTGATATCTTGGAAAATCTACACATTTGAATGGAACAGATAAAACTGAGTGAAACCATTAACAGTAAACACAAAACCAACTCCAGTACAAATGTACTATGACCGCCAAACTGAATCAATTAATCATCATAAATCAATAGGCAACACAAAATAATTTTCAAAGTATTAACATTCATCCAGCAACCCAAAAACTACATAAAACCAAATGTACCAAGCATTATTCATCACAAATTTACAAAAGAATTGCTACTAAAAGTCTTACACTTAACTGTCTATTCCACATGAACAATTTAACAGTCATGAAATTACTCTCAAACTATTGTTCTTCTTTAGTTCCAGTAGTTGAAGGAGAGTGTGGATGAACCAAATGATGTCTCTTGTGTCCACCCATTGCTTGGCCTGAACTGAACATTTTGCCACAAATCTTACATTGATGATTCTTGCTTTGCTCAACTCGAACAACTAAAGTTTTTGCTTTGACTTCTAAACAGCAAGTACCTCCCCTTCTCTTATGACTTGATTTATGCCCCCCTAGTGCTTGATGAGTATCAAAACTCTTTTTACAAGAAGTGCACTCAAACTTGCTTATGCTTTTCTCTTCATGATCATCATCATCATCTTTTGATTCAATTTCATTAGCTACTAAACTCAACTTGGGATTAGAGTCAACTACATCGTTCATCTCAGTATCTGAAACATGGTTTTCAATAGTTTCTAATTTCCTGCAATTCACATTCCTCGTCTCAGTATCTAAAACATGGTTTTCAATAGTTTCTAATTTCTTGCAATTCACATTCCTAAAAAGACAAGCATAGTCTATTCCAACATCTCTAGATATCAGCATAAGAGTAATGGCAGCTTCTTCTACCTCTTTTAAGTCAGGCATTTTGGAATTTGATGGTGAAGAGGCAGGAATAGAACAAAACCTCATTGATCTTTTCTTCTTTACAGGTATTTTCAACTCAATAGCTTTATCTATGTGTGACCCAGAAGTTTCTGCAAATCTTTCATCTGCCCTTTTCTTTGTTACCTTTTTGGCTATTTTTCTTGAAGTGCGCTTCAGAGAATGAAGCCTCATGTGACCGAACATAGCTTTGCAAGACTGAAATACCCTATCGCATATTCTGCATTTCTTCTCTTCTCCATCGATCAAACTCGTTTTTGAGGTGAAAAATTTCGAGTTCTTCTTCGGGTTCTTTCTAAGCTTGTAATCATAATCAAACCTTTTACTCTCTCGAAGCAGCTTCCTCATCTTCTTGCTGAATTTGGTAGTGTTGTACTTAGATGAAAAGGACATGCGTCGGTGTATTTGCATGTGAGCACCAAGAGAGCGGGAGCAAGAAAAGGATTTGAAGCAAAATTTGCTTTTGTGCTTGTGATATTGATCCATTTCTTGAATCAAAATCAAAACTTGCGGAGCAAGAAATGACGATGCTGAAGAAAAGATAGAAATAAAGCAGCGAACTCAAATGGGTAAGTTGGGATCGATCGAATCTTTGTAATGACTGAATGTTTATACGATTTGAGAGATACCCAAATCGTGATTTTAATTGAATTTTATCTTGAGGGAATAAAGAAGATATGTATGGTTACCTCCTGCAGTAATGCCTTTGCTCTTCTCTCAGTCAAATTTATAGAAGGATTTTTTGGAAGAGAGCAAGAAGATGGCTCTGTTCAAATATTTTTTGTTATATCCGAAATATGTGCGTTAGAGCGAGCTTTCTATTTGAAAAGGAAGCAAGTTTACCGTGGAAGGAAACACGTGCCTCTATTTTTTACGGGTTTTAATAACAAGTGCTTACTAATAATTTCAGTACTAATTATTGTAAAATAGGTTCGGGCTCATTCAACTTTTTTTCCGTTGTGCCTTAACCGATTTTGATGTTGAAAATGTAACAACTTCAACAAAGCTTCTTATTGTCAAATTGATTTCATTATTAAATCACAGGTTTTAGGATTGTTGGATGAGTATGCATATGTACAAATCAAATTTTAAAATTCACTTTCTCGAAATATTAAGAAAATTTTCAATATAAATGACAAGTCAATAATAGAAATATATAGGCCTATATTTTCTAATTATATCTTTCAAAATTATGTTAAAATACCTTAAATTATCTTAAGAGGTTTTAAAAATGTTAAAAAAATCGTTTTTAAATGTCAAATTGTCCAAGGTCGTGTTCTAGTGGTAAAGAGTTCGAACTTAGGTTTTGTGCTAACAAGTTCAAATCTTGCGTCGCGTGATTCAAAGCACGGGCAAATTTAGACTTGTATTATGCATATATTAAATAAGACATGGTACTAATTAGTTACTCCTGTATTAAGTACAAGTTTCGAAAAAAAAAATACTTGCATCACAATGGTGGTTTGAACTATGAATCTTTGATTTCATCACTAGCATTCATTATAACATAAATCATAAATGCAGATGAAACTCCATTGCAATAATTTTATTGTTATATGTATTAAATGCTTCATATTATCTTAACAGGATAATAGCGTCAAAGGTAAAATTTATCAGCATTTTAGCCTCAAGGATTGGCCTTCACTATTTTTGCATGAAGGACAACTTTTGAATTTCACTCCGGAGGCAAGACAAGAAATCACCAACTATGACAAACAGGCAAATAAGTCTGGAGCGGCGTCAAGCTTAGACGGCATTGCCAGCAAGAGCGATTGCTGCGATGGCGTTGGCAGCGAGGGTGGTTGGTTCGACGATGGATGACAACGGCTAAGGTTTTGAAGTAGCTCGATTTGAAATCATCTGATGATGAAAAACTGATGGCTTTGGTGGCAGGGATGCCGTGATGAAATGGTGTGTTAAAAGAAACAACAATTTAAGGAAGATGAAGAGCAAGTTGAAGAAGAAGAAGAGCAAGCCATGGAAGAATTAGGAAAGAAGTGGTATCGGCTGCTAGGTATAAATTTTCCAATTTGTAGGTATCATTTTCGAAAATATTAGTTATTCTTGAGTTTTGATTTTTGTTGTATAACAAATTTATTATACTGTAATAAATTCATATTTTGAAGTGAACATTTTTTAATTGTTATTTTGTTTTTTGCATTCATATTGGTTTGATTGATAATGTATTGCTGTGTTGAGTTTAGTGAGGATCGGTTTTTAGGTATCTTTTTTATTTTATTTTTAAGTATCAATTTTTAAAATAACGCAGTGTGGAATTTTTTTTACCATTTTATTTGTTTGATTATATTAAAAAAAATGAAGTTATTACATTGTAAATATGATGATTATCATTGAGTTGAATTAGTATTTTTTTCGTTAGTATCAAATATTTAGTGAATTTTATTTAAGTATCGGCTTTACTATTAATTTGATGATCAATTTTTAGGTATCGGTTTTAGTGCAGTAGGTATCTTTTTTGTAAAAATTGAGCTGTTTTATTTTTTACATAGAGATGAATCGCTGTCGTGCTTGCCATTGTGCACACTACCTTAGTCGAATAGAATCCATGCTTATGTTGGAGTGGTGCCACTCGATCTGACTTGCATCAGAGAATGGAGATGCTTGAATCAAAGCATCATTATCTGAGATAACGATGCAAGTTCATAAGCTTGATAGATGTTGATTATGGATCGTCTATTTGTGCTTTAAATATGACGATGAACCAATTTTCTATAAGGATGATTGTTAAGATTGAAATGCTTGTCCAAGAACGAACTGCAAACTTAGGTAATGATGATCAAATTTGATAAATTTGAGAACCTAGAAGATTATGGGTGATTGATTTGAGTATCAGCTGTTAGGTATAAGTTTTAATTATTGGTAGCAGTTTTTAGGCATTAGTTTTTAGTTACCGGTAGCAGTTTTTAGGTATCAGTTTTTAAGTTAAGAGTTATCGGTAGCATGTGATAGTGGCGGGTGGTCTTGGGGCGGCATTGAGGCTGGTAGTACAGGTGATGGCGGTGGGTGGTGGTGCGATGAGTAGTGGTTGATGATTATGGCAGTTTGTCCTTATGACTAAGTTTGGGAGAATGTTTGTCATTATCACTAATTTTGGAAGAATGTTTGTCCTTGTAGTTAAAATATTGAGGTTGTGCCTTTAGGCTAAGAAAATACAGATTTTTTTTTCCTTTATACAAAAAAACCCTAATTTTAGTTACTAAATTTATGTTTTTCATTTTTTGCAAGGAATGAGTGAATAAAATGATGATATAGCCGATATGTGTACGACCAATTGGAAAGAAGCCAATTGAATCGCGTATATATATGTGGTTTCATCACAAACATTCATTATATAACCAATGCAGATGAAACTTCATTGTAAAATTTTTATTGTCGTATGTATTTAAATAATTCATATTATTTTAATTACTAAATTTGTGTTTTTTCAGTTTCTATGAGGAATGAGTGAATAAAATGATGATATGGTCAATATGTTTAGCAACAATTGGAAAGAAGCTTGTACTTTCACCATTGGAGTTTCATAAAAGAGGAATATTAATAATTTCACATGGAAGAGTAGGATTGTGTTAGGCAGTGGTTTGATTTTATTTTTTGAAAGTTATTATGAAATTCATTTCATTATTATACATCCCTAGCCTACAAATGCAGGTATTTTGAAAATGATTTCATTATTATAATTATATATATAATTAAGTTGTAATGGAAACAAATTTAGAAGGTAAAATTACATATTTTGAATTGATAAATATAAGTTATAAAGTGTAAAAAATATCAATGTAAGAAAATTGTAATCATCAAGTAAGTGTACTTTTGGAATGATAAATCTAAAATAACTTTTATTCATTGTAATAAATACAAAATTATTTTATTTTAACAGCATTCTAAAGTCATTTTAAGAATTTCATAAATTCATATTTATTTACAAAAATAAATTGTTGTTACAAATGAAATTTTGTCAGATAACATGGTTGACTGTGTTAGTTTGTATTTTAGACTAAGAGATTAAGGTCGCGAGTTCGATCCTTGAGATCAACACTTGTTGGAAGTAACAAACTAAGTTTAAAAAAAAGCGTAATTTTGTCAAACAAAAATTCAACTAATCTATCGTAATAATAATTATATTTTTGTGTAAGAAATTAATTTTTTTTGTTAACATTGATAGTAAGAATTGTACTTTAAGCAGAGCACTTATTTTGATGTCTCGTAGGTTTGAACCGGCGACCTCTAAAATCTTAGTCTAAAGCACCATAGCACGTATGTAACGTCCTCCACTTGAGACTTGAAGATGGACGTAGTTGATGCCGTAGTCATCACTAGAATTATCTTTCAGTGGTGAAAATGAATTCAGTTTATTAAATAAACCCAAATACGTAAACAGAGCGGCTAAATATTTTCATTACATCAAGAGATTTCTTTAACTTTCTTTATACATACTTCGGTCATAATTAGGTCTAAAAACATGCCCGTGCAGGGATCAAATATAATAGAAAAATAACATAGAAAGAGCCGGGTCAACATATGATGATGCGGCTCATACTCCTTAATTATGCAAAAAATAAAAGTCTTTATTAGCTACCAAGCCTCCTGCTCCGTTTTCGATCTACTACTGCGGTCTTTATTTTATACATGTCTAATCTTGTAAATTCGGCCTACACGAATGAGCACCTGTGAGTTAATGAGAAAAACAATGATAAAAACACGGATCGGATTTAAAGTCTGATGTGAATAATACTTATCCCAAAACATTCATATAGTGAAACCAAATCGCCGATTGGGTTTCCCCCTCACTATTCACACATCATAAGTGGAACAACCATAGAAATTGTGCAAGTAGTTCTTATTTACCAATGTTTCCTATACATTCTTATGTGATCCCCAATTACCGATGTACCCCTAACACAGTCCCCGTTTAGTTCCCATTTTAGATTATTCTTTAATATATTGTTCCTATCTGCTACTACAGCCCCGATGCAGTCCCTAGTTAACTTCCCAATTGTGTTTCAGTCGATACTGCTTGGAATCAGCCCCCTCTGTAGTACCATTTTTCAATTTGTTCTCTAGATTTAGACTACATAGACCTAGCCCCTTTATAGGAGTGAGAAATATTCGGTTAGAACCGAATTAACCGACCAAACCGGTTCATTTTGGTCAATTCGGTTCGTTTATGGAATTATATCGGTTTGAATACGGTTTGTAAAATAATTTTATTTTAGTTGTCGGTTTAACCGAATTAACCAAACTTTTATTATATTATCAAAATTCATGGCATTGTAATACTCTTATCACTTAGTTTAGTAATAAAAAAACAAAACTTGTTTATTAAAAATAGGTTAATTTTTCTTATAAACTTAAAATAAACACTCAAGATAGTTTATATAAACATAAATATATGTTTTTCATTGACTAAATCAATCAACTGAATAATAACATATGGTAAATTCTCTTACTTTCTTTCTTAGTTCGATTAAATCGGTTACCGACCGAATTAACCAAAATTCATTCGTTTCGCTTCGGTTTTGATTTTTTTCGGTTTCAATTCAGTTTAACATTTTTTAGCTCAAAACCGACCGAACGCTCACCCCTACCCCTCGTAGTGTTCTTTTAAATTCATTAATTAGTTCAAACTGCATGGTCCCAGCCACCCGCAATATTCAACTATTTATTAAGTATGCTCTAGACCACAAAGAAATGACCATATGTAGTCCTTTTATATTTCTTAAGTTCCGGATCATTGTGAAACAAGAATCCACAGGCCCCATTTATTTACTTACTCTGGACTACTGTGTAAGTTGGAGCGGTGAGTTCAAGGGATTAGGTTTCTGTTCCATGAAATAAAGAGCGGATTCTCTTATGTCTGTTACGGTCAACCCTATCTTGGATAGTGCCTTCCCCACACAGTCGAGTCGGTTCCTTAGCACAAGCGCTAAGCGATAAGAATTCTTCCTTCCTACCTGAAGTACTTAAACATTTGTTTAATTTGAAACTTCTTGTAATCACCCACCATAGTCTCTGGAAGTTCAATGCCTCTCCCCACCTTCCCAAGGTGCATTCGAGTAAGCGTCCCCGTCCCAAAATCAATAACCTGTAACAACCCGCATATTTTACGATTGAGTATATAAATATTTTATCGTTAGTCGGATTATAGTCCGAAAAGTTACTTTTTTGCATACGGTCAAATTAGGACTCGACACCACTTCCATTGAGTTCAAAATGTCATTTTCAACCTTTTTGAGTATAAGCTTCGATATGTTTGGAGTAAGTTGATTTTTTGCTACTTTTTCTATAGGGCTTGGGGTTTGGGTTCAGCCCATTTGCCCAATTCTGGTTATATCAACCCAACCCCTCTCCACTTCTCTTCATTCATTCCTCATTTCCTAACTCTCTCAGGCTCAAGAGAATAATGGGGGAAAAGATTGGAAATTAGAATTCCTAAGCCCTAGTTCCGTTGCAAACTCAAATTCTGCTCCAAAATCAAAGAGAAGCCATTGGTAAGCCTTCTCTTCATCTTCTCCAACTCTTTCCTTCTTCTATTTCAGAAATTTCCTAAACCTAACTTAGGAAATGTTTCTCTTTTAAGCTTAGATTCAAGCTCCTTGAGTTGGGATTGAAGAGTGGTTGATCCTCCTTTGTTTTCAAGCTTCTCCTTCATTAATTTGGGTTTAAAGGTGAGATTTTTATCTCACATCTTAGTCTATAATCATCTTCGATTGTTAGGTATGAATTCCTAACACTCAATCATGTGCATTTGATTTGGATTTGGATCGGTTTTGTAAATATTCCAATTTTTGGTGTTTTGAAGTCAAATGTTTAAAAATCATAGCTTTGTTGTTTGATCATGCAATTGGTGATGCATCGAGGAGCATATAGGGCCGGGTAGTCGATTGGCATAAACCCTTAGTGCCGTTGCTCGAACGATTGCAATTTGGTCGAGATTGGCCCTCGTTTAGATAGGCTGGGAAATGCTGGAAACAGGTTCCGGTCGACCGAACTCAGTAAGCTGATCGACCGACCTGCTACCAGAACACTTCTCTGTTTCTGGTTCGGTCGACCGAACTCAGTGATTCAGTCGACCGACCTGCTCCTATTTCCATGTTTTGCTTATTTATGCTCATTTTGCTTTGCTTTTCCAATCTTTAATCGATTCTTCTTCTCCGATTAGTTGTTATCACCATTGTCGACTTTGATAACTTCTATTCTTGGAATTTTTGGGTATTTCCACTTTGATGGATTCGGTATCGATTTCTTTGGATTTTTATTCACGTCTTCAAATGTGAATTTTAGTGATTGATTGTTCCTACAATCATTTTTGTGATTTGTCACTTTAAAAGTATAAAGATTCCAATACTAGTAGTAAATATCAAAACTCTTTCATCAAAACGATTTCAACACTATTTCAATACAAAGCTCATTTATTAAAACCGTTTTCCAATCTATTAGTATATACAAACATTTACCTCACTTGTATGAGAAATCTAATTAAACGGCTTAGTAAAACAAGTGGTATGAAACGCTTGCGATTACTTCGTCGGTTAATTCTTGGACTTGTTCGATTGAATCTCTTGTGACAATTTTCGAGTGGAAATCTACAATCTGTTCGTAAATATTTAAGTTAAGCTAGTGGTTATAGGACATGAAGCTAAACTCATTTATTTACTAGCTTAGTGTAATTTACACTTAACCTCGAGTGAAAGTCTATAATTTGTTCGTAAATAATTAAGTTAAGCTAGTGGTTATGAGACATGAAGCTAAACTCATTTATTTACTAGCTTAGTGTAATTTACACTTATCGATCAATGATGATCATTTTGTGATTAGACTAGCAATGTGCAATGTCTCTTTGTCTACGAGGGAGACTAAACCCCGTTTTTAGTGGAGCTTCGGCTTGGTGGGGTAGCGACCCATGGTCTTCGGGCCATTTTAGTGGAGCCTCGACTCAAAATTAATGGTTAGCAACCATGGAATAGCTTTCCATTTTGTGATACACGTGTTGGTGAGTTTTCATGCTCCCGTTCTAGTGATAGGCCTCTTTCCCCTTTTTGTGATTTCTGGATTTCTATTGATCGATTTCTAAAATTTGTGTTTCACCAATTTTCGTGATTTGCATTGATAAGCTTTATCAATTTTTTGTGCATTAGTGAATTTGTGTTTCACTAACTTTTTCGATTGGCGTTGATATGATCGTCAATAATTGTGGTTTGGTGAATAAAATAAAGAATATGACGTTTGTTTTAGCGCTTTGAGATTTCTTGTGATATTGTATGATCTTTGTTGTTCGTTAATATATACTTTATATAGTATGACAATTTCGTTATCATATGTTTTAATCGCATCTATTATCCTATCTCATTTTATCTGATATTTATAGCCAGACTGATCCGTTTATTATTTTCTTCTTAAATAATACTCGGGTCAGACCGAGATATTACAGGTGCTTCTACTTGACTTCTTATCAGGGTCCATCGCCTGATTTTTGACTAACTACTTTAGATTAGTAGTTTTTGTTATGTATACATTCGAGATAGAGACTCCTTGATGTATACTTATTCTTTTGCCTAGCACTTGTATCTATTCTTTTGTGATATTGTGGATCTTGTTAGACCACTATTCTGATGTACACTTTCAAGTGTTGTATATTCATATCTGTTTCCGCCTTTGAGATACGAACTTCTGTGACTGATTTGTGTTATGCTTATTTCTATATTTGTTTCCGAAGATATTATAGCCACTGTGTAGTAGCTTTGAGTTTGCATTGGTATGTTGGATTTCCTTTCGAGATGAAAAGTTATACTTTTATCTGGCATATCGGTACTCGCACAAAGAAATTATACAGATGGTCGCTCCTCAACAGCCTTATTCTCCGCGCTAGTTGACGACATTACTCCGTAGTGTTCTTGGCTAGCATGGGTATAGAGGTGGGACGTCACATAACCCTTCCATCCTTACCTTTAGCACGAGATTTTTCTCCTTTACTATCGTTGGACCCACCCTACCAAATTGTCTTTTCACTCAGTCTCATTTTTAACCTCCCTTAGCGTAGTACTTTCCCGCCCCAACCTAGGTGCGGTGCTCACTCTTTACTAGCGAATCCTATCAAATTGCGGCGTATAATGCATTCTATAATTTTGCAACACGGAAATGCTTTCCTCTAAAAGCTACTGATCCCTTTGGCTAATCTCTACCATTTCTCCTGTATACGCAGCTCCCTTACGTCTTCTAGGCCGTCGCCTCAGCTCCGAACAAAATAAAGTCTGACTTGTCTAATAACGCCTTTACATGTATCGTTGTCTTCTTTTTCTCTATTTTTACTTTATATTATTTGTAGTAACATTTGTCTTTTTTTCAGCCAATAGTTTTGACCTGGTTTCTCCTTTTCCCTACACCCACTAAAATAATTTTCTTATGTAAATTTATTCTTCCTGTGCTCCCGCGGTTCCTTAATTGCCTTGGCGTATTACCTAGCCATTGTAGTCTGTTTTTCCTTATAGAAAATTCTGATAAATTCACAGAACACTTGTTCTAACACACTTAATCTTTATTTGGACTTTAAGGGTGTTTTTCTCATTTATTTTCTAGTTACACTCCTTCATAGACCAGTAAAATAATATCATCTTGAGGAACTTCTTAAATTAAAAACCCATCTCAAAAGCCATGATTAGAACATAATATTAAATTTACATTAGCTTTTGAAATTATTAAAGTAGGTAGTGAAACGACCCGCAAATCCGTACCCCTTGAGTCGACACTATTCTCCATCAATCAACTCAAGATGAACGAAAATACGAACCATTTGGGTTAAAGAAGAAAGAGGTAGAAGAAGAAAATAGAAACAACAATAGAATCTTACCATCGCAGCGGAATAAAATATAATAGATAATAACAAATCTTTACACAAAAGAAAACTATATCTGTTTTATACTTACACCATCAGAATACATCATCAGAGTTCAACAACATCAATAACATACAACTAGACAGTCATATAAACCTGTCCTCAAAACTAAATACACAGCGGAATAATAATCAAGTAGGAAGTACGTATCGTCATCCAGCTCGTCTCCTGAGCTCCACAGCATCCTTTCATGTATCCTATAATACTCGGTCTGACCCGAGCATTGTAGTTAAATAACTTCCGAGTCAGTCTGGAAAACCAGCGTGAGAAATCACACTCAAATTGATTATTAAAGTTTCAAAAATCCTTTGAAAACAAAAGCATCTCGTAAGACCATGCCATAAATAAATGTGTCGGGTTTTTACCTTACGATAGCTAAAACATTCCTTGTCAAAATCCTCTGATATTATAATAGTGTCTATATACAAATACTTATTAAAATAGCCGAAATTGTTACATTTATTAAATTCCAGCTACTAGCCACAAAGTGGGTAATACAAATAAAAACCGTAAAAGGCGTGTAGGTAGAATGGATTTCCAACTAATGACTAGGTACTGGGGTACCACCTGTCACTGTACGTGGCCTAGAACACCGTACCAAGGATTACTCCCAATCCCCTGCAACACAAGACCGGAACTACCCCCTACTGGATAATCCCAAGTAAGATCACCCCACGGTTGGGATCAGCAACCGCACCACTAAGCCGAAATAAAAAGGGACATCTAGACAGAGATGACCTCACCCTAATGGGCGCTACCCACCTAGCCTTGCTGCATAACCCCTGATTTTCAGTCATTCCCGGTTGATGAGGCTTGAGGCTAAGTGTTACCTTTTTAGAACGTTTCACTTAGAATGCTCACCGTCCACCTGACGATGTTCTGAAAGCATTCATCCATACAAGTTCGTCCTGGGTTCGAACGGAACCGAAGGCACTACTCCTACTACATCCATTTTGGAATCATCCTCGGGACTAGTAGCGACTAGCCCTTGCACTTCACTGCTCCATCTTCAAATCCAAACTCGTCTTCCTCACAAAAATGTACAAACCGGATCGAAGTGGTTTTCAGGAAATAAATCTCGATCCCGGTCTCTTCAAAATGATCAGCGCATTGGCTAATATTGATAGTCGGTTATTTAACTACCAATTAACATTCACAACAACCATCCAACATAAATAATTTCACCGAATTATTTATTAACCTCAAAATATCTTTGTAAGATATATTTCCATTTTCAAACTTTTTTGAAAACAGTTTTCCAACCCTACTCTTCTCATTGAATGAATTCCCAAATATTTATCTCCACTGAAAACACCAAGCATAAAAAATTTAGATTTTGAAAATAATTTAAAAATACTTTATTATAAATATACTTTAACATTTAAATTGAAAACTACTTCAATACTTTATTAAAATATATACTTTAGGAATATTTAAAATGAGGCTACTTTATAAAATATAAAATTAGATTTTCTCTTTTAAAATAGAATACCCAGTCACCTTTAAATAATTACTACGATAATAGATTCAAAGAAAAATACTTACTTCAGAATTTAAACTTTTAGAAATAATAAATTTTTAAAACATACTTTTTAAAACAACATTAAAGCCTTTAACTTATATTTAAAAATTTACTTTGAAAACGTACTTGGCTATCCAGGGAAATATACTTCTCTTCACATCCTTTAAAAATAAATCACTATTTATTTTTAAACAAATTTTCCCATTTCTTTAATAAATTCCCGTCATGAATTTATTCTTCAAATATCCACTGATATATTACTTCACCTTTATAAACCCAGTTTATAAATTCCAAAGTCTCGCTTCTCTTTTAAAAATCCCGGTTTTACACACTTAAATCAATCTCCAAATTGATTTCCAATTTACTTCACTTTTTAAATAAATTTCCTTACTTACTCCATTTATTTCAAAATCCATTAACTTCATATTTTATTTCTTCATTACGATTTAAAAAAAAATTGAACTGAAAATACCAATTTCATATTTCCTAAATTTCTTCTTTATCCTTACAAATAAATCCAAACCTTGATTTTCAAAATAAATTCTTTATTTCTGGAAATAATATCACTTTAGTTTAAAATTCATTATTTCTCTGTTTATTCAAAATCCCTTTTTCATACCCAGAATTTATTATTCCTTTCCAGTTCATTCTTATTTTTATTCAAATTCTTTATAATTATTTTACTTAAAAATTCACTCTTTTATTTTCTTTTCAAAAATCCAATTCTATATATTTTGATAACTCAGTGTACTGAAATATATTCAAACAAACTACAGCATTCAATATTCCAATTATCAATAATATTCATCACAGAATAACAAATATTCATAACACAGAATATTAAAAGATCTAAATTTTTTTGAGGAATGCAGTTGGATTCCTCCAACCCGTTTCCCTGCATCCACAGATGTTAACACAATACCAATTCCACTTCGAGGTGGAATATCGCAGTATATGGGATTAATATAATATCATCCCCTATTATGCGGCACATAAGGTATCATTCGCTATATAATGCGAGAAATCAATCACTCTAATATATACTATATATATACTACTATATATGATATTGCACATCAAATCAATTCAATCATTCAACCAATCATTTAAATTTAATCATTTAAATTTAAATTAAACCCAGATGAGTGAGATTAACTCACCTTTGATTTTTGTTTTGCAATCCACTCCAGACCCGCTTGTTTCTTTTCAAATTTCAAACCTTGAATAAACATTATATGATTTTATTAATATTTGAACTAATTGAACAATTAATTTTCATTTAATAGATTGAATCAACTAATTATTAAATTTAAAAATAAATTTCCTTTAATACATTATTTTTAGTAACTAAAATAATTAAATAGGTTACTAAACAAATTAACCACCATAATTCATTATTTTAAAAACTAAACTAGTAAGTTAAAAAAAGTGTAAATGAATATTATTTTTATTTTATTTTCTGTTCTCATTCATATACATATTAAATTGGAATAAATTATATACATCATATTGTAAAATTTCATTTTTGTACATATGCATATACAGATAAATAAATAAAAACAAAAATGCCTTACCTAAATGTGTGCGCACTCGCCTACGCCAATCTTAGCTTCGCCGCCAACAAATCAAGTCGCCGCCTTAAACATCGACCCCCCTCGCGTGCGTGAGCGCACATGCCCAGCAGCCTCATCCTCGTACGAAACCCACGCCACCTCGAAGTTGCATGCTTGAGGACGACTTCGCAATCCTCAAAATATCAATTCCTAGAATCGTCAACGCTCCTAGCAAATATTTCCAAGCCAAAGCTCAGATGCGAGATTTCAGATCCGCTTAGAAGTCTTCTTTTCGAGCTTAGGAGGAGAATTTATAAAAGAGGGATGTGGATTCGAACTAAAATTGAAGAAAGGAAGCTTTGGGTTTTGATTTAAACGAAAAGGATGGGAAGATTGAATGAGATATTTCTGAATCGAAGAAAATTATTTTCAGCGGGGAAAGATTTCATTCTTCTTCTTTTTTTCTTTGATTCTCGTTAATTCTAAAAGAAGGAACGAAGGCTCGAGTTTTATAAAAGAAGGGAAGAGGTTGCGTGAGATATTAAAACGAAATCGAAGGGAAACAAGAGGAGACATTAACGTGCTTGAATAAACAAACTACAGTACTTTTGAGGTGAAAGAAAAACGATGATGTGAAATTATTTCAGCTGGTTGACCATAATATAAATATATATATACACTTTTGAATTTAAATTTAAATTGTCTCGATTCGCAACCTAAAATCTCGACTTCCTATCAAGCCATGCCACTAGGCATTCATAAGGTTATGCCCATATTCCAAACGCAATGGAAAAGGTTTCGAATCCTAACTCGATCATATGGAGAAGATAGCTTTTTGGACCCAGATATTATATTAAATTTCGATCTAATTTTCAGCGGGTTTACATATCATATGGCCATACGATAACTCCAAACACTACGAAAATTAAAGTCTTATAATAATACACTATTACGGATCCAACGGAAATGGTTTCGTCAAATTCCGAGACTGTGCCTCGGAAGGTTATTTTTAAATATCGATTTAAACGATAAAATTTCAAAACCAAACAAACCACTTTTAAATTTACTTTTAAAAGTTTTATCACCTTCAGTATTATCAATATGAATTTTCTAAGCCTTTAAAATATTTTTAACAAGCTTGAAACTCTAGATTAAATATTTTACTCAATCTCTAATTATTATATTCAATAAATTGAATCGCCAAATTCAAACTGATATTGAAATCCAAGTTAAACTAACTTGCAAATATTTAAAATTGATTAAATATTTCAATTTCTAATGCCTAAAAATTCTGGGTCGTCACAGGAAACATGTCTAAACATCTCATGTTTATATATTATTTCCCAAAACATTTGTTAAACCTTTATATTTGTTAATAAAATCTATATGTGCTTCATCATACTTAAAAACATACAAATCTAAACCGAAACCATATAATAAATATCAGCATAGATAAATTAATAATTACTCATTTAGATCTTTAGGATATCTAGCTTTAGTCTTCTTATAACCCTTCAGCTTGTGTTTTCCTTATCTTCTTCTTATTTGCCCTCCTTAAGCCACGACCATTAAAGTTTCTCTATAGCTTTTATTTTGTTTTGAGTAGGATGAAATGAATGAATAGAAAGGACTAATGTTTCTTTGTTTCACAATAATTTGGGTTTGGGCCCTCCTATCCCTTTTCCATTAATTCATTTCGCTTTACTCTCTTATTTGTGCCGCCTTGGCCTTGTTAATTGATTTAAATTCAGGGTTGTTGCAGTCTTCCTTCCTTAAAGAAATTTCACTTTCAAAATTCAATTAAGGCATGATAGAGATTTGCCAACTTTCCCCTACTTAAGCTAAGCATACCCATGAATTTTCGATCCATGCATATAAAATGTAATATCTATCTACTAATACGATAAACATCCATAATATTCATACATAATATAGTCTACAGTAGTACAATTCAAAACATACCTCATGCGTTAATCCAAAAGGAATAACTCAACATAGGTTTTCTTAACCTTATGCCTTATTTTCCACATGCAGTCCTCTCGATCTGCACTCTACTGCAGACACACTAGCTTCAGTACCTTATTTCAAAGCTACTCTCATCCTAATCCACTATTCGAGCTGGTATGCGCGCATAAGTCATATTTGGCTTTATGACCAAGTCTTCTACTACGATCTGATTAACTACTGATCTCAGATCCCTAATGAATTTCCCTAAATATAATACGTGAAACACATCAAGAATCCCTGGAAAAACAGTAGGCAGATCCACCTTTTCAAAATCCTCTCTATGGTCGAAAACAGTCCTACTTAACTAGATGCTAACTTTCCGACTTTTTCGAAGCGCATTACACCCCTCATTAGAGAAACCTTCATGAACACTTGATTGCCTACTGTAAACTCCTGTTCCTTCCTCTTGTTGGCATAACTCTTCCATCTAGATTGTGCTGCCTTTGTTCTAGCTCGAATCAGTTATACCTTCTCAGTAGCATCCTTCATTATATCTGGTCCCAACACAATCTTATCCTATGCCTCCAACCAACATGTAGATGACTTACATAGCCTTCCATACGATGCCTCAAATGGAGCTATTCCAATACTACTTTGGTAGCAGTTGTTATATGAGTACTCTACCGGATGTAAGTAATAATCCCAGGATCTGTCGAAATCTGAAATGTATGCTCTCAGCAAGTCTTCCATGAACTTATTGATTCTCCCAGTCCATCCATCTGTCTATGGATGGTATGCAGTGATTATGCATAGTTCTTTACTTAATTCCTTCCACAAACTTTGCTGGAATGCACTAGTGAATAATGAATTTTGATCACTAATAATAGAGCTTGGCACCCCATGCAAGCTTACCATTATCTTCACGTATATCTATGCTAAATTCAACGTAGTCCTCTTAGCCTTCATTGGAATGAAATGGCCATTCTAAGTTACTCTATTAACTACCTGTATGCCTTCATCCCCTACCCTTGTCCTTGGCAACCCACCTACGAAGTCCATAGATACATATCTCATTTCCATATTGGAATCTCTAAAGGTTGTAGGAGCCCACCTTGTTTCTGATGTTCTACCTTCACCTACTGGAATGTATGACATTTTCCCATATATTCTACTTCATCTTTCTTTATCCCTTCCCAGAAGAAACTCCTCTTCATATCCCAATACATCTTCATTCCACGGTCCTTTAGTACTTGGAACATAATCGACCTACCACTCTTTCATAGTTTGCCTTCTTTATCAACACCGAACCCCTTCAGCTTTATTGCTATGCCCCCTAGTCCCTACTATGTCTACATAGAACTTGTCTTTCTTCAATAGTTCTGCTATTCTTTCTACCAGCACATGGCTGACTTCTAAGCATGATAGCATTCCCGATAAATTGGTCTAACCTGCACCAGACTGAAAATGCACATTACATGAAAACACTGCTTCTAATACGGTCCATTCCTCTTGAATAGTCAAAATGCAACTTTGTTGTATTCGGCTTAATACATCTGTCACTTTATTGCCTTTTCCTCAGTATATTGTATCCTAACATCATATGATGTTAGAAACTCTAACCACCTTTAATGCCCCATGTTCTGCTCCTTCTGAGAGAACAAATATCTGAAGGACTTGTGGTCAATACACAATTCAATCCTCTCCCAAAGAAATAAACTATCTGAATCTTCAATGCGAAGGAACTGTCGCCTCCAAATCATGCTTTGGATACCGAACTTCATGAGGTTGTAACTTCCTAGATGCATAAGCAATTACTCTACCCTTCCATCTTTTAACTTATGTTGTCTCAACGTCTCCAGCATAAGCCTCAGGTGAATTGCTTATTCCTTCTCATCCTTAGAGTACACTAAGACGTCATCTATGAACAACAACACATATCTATCTAACTTATCTTGTGAGATCCCATTCATCAAGTCCACAAAGAATGCAGGTGCATTTTTCAGCCCAAATGGCATAACCAACCACTTATAAGAACCGTACTTTATTTATAATGTAGTTAAAGGAATGCTTTCCTTCGCAACCCTCGGTTGATGGAATCCTATGGCCAAGTCCAATTGTGAAAACATCTTAGCTCTACTTAACTGATCAAACAGATCATCAATTCTCGAAAAAGGATACCTATTATTCACTATCCTCTCATTTAGCATTCAATAGTCAATGCACAGTCTTAATAACCTATCAGACTTCCTTACAAATACTGCTGCTCCTCTCCAAGGTGAACTGCTCGGCCTTATAAAGTTCTTTACTTCTAACTCTACCAATTGCATTCTCAACTCCATCATCTCCTTTGAAGGCATTTTTGCAACACCCAGTAAAATCAACCGCAAATAAATAAATTAGATAAATGAGTATAAATAACATAGAGATAAAAATAGAAATTTTACAAAAAAACAAAATTTAACCATGAAAATTATGCCATTGCATTCGTGGTTAAATTTTAATATATAATATGCTAAAAAATGAGCTCCAAAATTTTTTTATGGACGTTTGAAGTTTTTGGATTCAAAATAATTTAAATAGAGTCCAAATTCAAATAATTATATGATTCTTTAATTTGAAATTTGAAAGTTAACAGTAATTAGACTTGGAGGTTAAGTAAATGTTAAAATTAACGTTAACGTTAAATTATAACTAAGGAAGTAAATAAATTTACAACGGCAAAAAACTTAAACATTCAAAAAATAGGGGACCAGTCTATGACCGGTCGACCGCTAGTTGTCGAACGGTGAAGGACAGTGATAGTTAGGGTTTTTGCAACAGTTAATGTTCGTATTTTTATTGCTTTAAATCGAATTAAAAACCAATGGTTTTCGTGCATTTCAACCACTATAAATTGGAACCTAATCCCGTTATTTTTTATTTCATAAATTATTTTGGGAATCTAGTGAAGCTCTGTTGGTTCATCTCTTCTAAGATTCAGAAAAACTTCTTTAGGGTTTCATGTAAGAAATCATATATATTTATTTTTGTTTATTTTTTAAAACATCTTCTCTTCCAAACCTCTAAGTTTTCGAATCTAACATATATACAAATCCCATGTTGTATATATCATAAAGAACAGATATAAAAGGGATTATTGAAGGCATGTCAAATCTAAAAGGAAGCAAAGCTAAGGACCCACGGTGGGTAGAAATCTTAGTTTTTATATTTAGTAATTGAATAGTTTAGTTTGGATTTGATATATTCTGTGGGGAATTTTGATTTACGGAAACATCACATTATAAATCCTCAAAATTCCCCCAAAGCAAAATGTCAATTATAAGGTTGGAATCTTAATCGTTGTGTACTAAACGACAGGAGTTTGAGTGGATTTTGTAATTTATGTATTAACCTTCTATTCCACTTCTTTTTCTTCAGATCTGATTAAGGGATCTAATTAAGAAATGGTCTGTAAAATACGAATTCTTATTCATAGTTTACACCATCTATTTCACAAATTGAATAGAATTTCCCTTGTTTACCTTCATATAAAAGAAGTTGAATAGAGCATAAAATTAAGTAAATTGTATGTTTCTATTATTATTGATTTATTCCATTATTTTAATATGAAATAAGTTGAAATTGGATTCCAAGTACAAGCCCATTGATTTGATTTTGGAATATTGGATTTATGGTATAAATATTATTGTAGAAATGAGACTTGTATAATTTTGAAAATTTTGACATTTGAACATTAGTTTGAGATGTAATCTCCACATGCATAGAAATTAATAAATGCGTATTTTTGTATATGTGTGTGTATATATAAAGTAGCATAATTAACGTATAATTATGATGCATCAATTGCGTAGTTAATTAGGGTAATAATTACCATTAAACTTCCTTAGGAAAATAATTGATTGTTAAGTAAAATTAAGAAGGATTTCTTGTAAGACCTAAAATAGTGGACAATGGTGAGATGTTTAAGAATGTATTTTGAGAGTGTTATGAAATATGACCAAGTTATGGGGATGTGGGGTCAGTTAAAAGCACACAAAAGTCTGCTCAGCTAATTCGGCTACCAGCAGTGTGACTTTAGGGTTGATGCAAGTCATTTCCTATAGTAAGTAACTACAGATGGTGTGAGCTTAGTCCCAATTCTGTAAGCTTAATCTACCTAGTTAATCTGGCTACCAGTTCCTATGAATAGTTGGGATAATATGATACATCTGTGTGAGATACGGGTCATAATACGAAGGACATGCTTCAAGGATTGAAGGTATTAAGTGGTTGTATGAGGGTCCGCCTCTCTTTTCCTTGTATGAATTATTAAATGGTCAATTTGGGTTTAGGCACGGTTGAGGATATCTTGGAAAGTTCTGCTTCAATGGGAAGTAGTAAGTGTGAAGAAATTTCAATATAATGTCAGCTAGATAGGCACCTGTGAGGAGTCTGCCTTAGGAGTAGGTATTAAATGATGGTGGCCTACCTCAATTAAGGTCTTAAATAGTCAAATTCTACCTATTTTCCGCTAAGAGGGTATTAAGTGGCATAGGTACTACATCTTGCATTGGTAGACAATAATAACGATGGTTATATAGAATTGGATAACCTTAGAGCTTATAATTGGAAAGACTTTGAATATAGTTTAAATGCATAAGACATATCTTATTTAGATTTTACTGCCCAAGTACTAATATAGATAGACTCGAGATTTCTATCTACTAGACACTATTGTTCATTTCCTCCTCATTACAACACAGGTTAAGGAGAAGATGATTCAGTTGGAGATGATGATGAGGGGTGCTTGTGGCAGTAGTTTATTTATCTACTTATGTTATGTTCTGATATACCCATTTAAAGATCACAATGTATTTTTGAACATGATTATGTAACTATTATTGTTGACATTATGGTTTTGAGACATTTGAAATTTTAAATGAATTTAGGTACTATCTTTGCAATTATTATTTATTTTTCTACAGTGAGCTCCAAATGAATAGATAAGTAGCTTTGTACTGTTCTTTTTACCAACCAAGCCAGCTTTGGAATGGGTCTTTCGATGGGCCTTTTCTAGGTTGGGATTTAGACATGTTTCGGGGTGGATTGTTATAATTCTACTTGCAGGTCCATTGAACGGTTTGGTCCCCGATAGTGAATTTATTTGAAACTCCACCGCTTTCACAGATGGTAACCCCCTGAAACTAGTTCAAATACATCTCGGAACTCCTTCACAATGCATACTTCTCCAAGATCTTCTTCTTTCGAATTCAAATTATATTAAATGCTCCTGTGCTGCATCCTACATTTCTCCAGGATCACATACACCTATCTCTGGGGTCTAGTTGACTCGGAGTAATTATCCTCTCCGCGTAGTGCACCCTTACACTATTCTTCTCCAACCATTCCAAACTTAAAATAAATATGAAGCCCATGAAGTCAAACACGTGTGGGTCACAAGAAAACATATACCACCTAACTCAATATCTAGGTCAGTGCATATCAATCTAAGAGTGGCATACCCTCCTATCGTATTTGCTACACATATGGATGTGACTAAATTGGTAACTCTTAACCCCAAGTCTATCATTCAACTCTTTAATTATTAATGAATGTGTAGCCCCAATATCAAATAGTACTCTATTTGAAATATCAGAAATCAAAGCCATACCTTCTAAGACTTCTCCTTTCATTTCTTCTTGGAAGATGGTCCTTCCCTCGGTCCCTCCAAAGCATAAACCTATTCTTTTTGCTCTGTGCAGTCCTTCTTCAAATGTCCCATATTATCGCACTTGAAGCACTTCACTCTCACAAGGTCGTTTGGCATTGGGCCTTTTTTTGCATAGTGTCCCTTTTGTCCATAGTTATAAAAAGCGAGCTCTGTAGTAGCAACTATGTCACCCTTCGCCTTTGGCTCTCCCTTCTTGCCCTTGGTGTACAAACTGAACTTATTTTTCTGTCCTGCCTTGGGTCTCACTTCCACCCTCCTCTGCTCCCGGCAAATCCCATCGTACCTTCTAATCATGTCAACAACAAACTCAAAAGGAGATGCTAGATGAGCCACCACCTTATGATCAAGACCTTGCTTCAAGCCCTTGATAAACTTCTCATTCTTGTTCATTGAAATGTTGATGATATCTTTTCCATACTTAGCCAATGAATTAAACTTTTGGATTTACCCCTTCACTAAGGTCGCCCTGCTTCAGATCAATGAACTCTATTAGCAGCACACTATGTTATGATATAATTGCACCTTGAACCTCTCTTTAAACTGCTCCTAGGTAATCTCTCCCTTAAGGGTTTCCGCTATTACTATCTCCCATCGGTCGATTGCATCATCCTGAAACTGTGGTGATGCTAACTTTGTCTTTTACACATCATTCCATCCTATATCTCTAAATATGTGCTCACAATTTCTTAACCAATTCAACATTTCTACTGCGGGCTCCTTTCCTGTAATTGTCTTCCTCGTACATTTCTATAATCTTTATTCATCATTAGGAAATCCTCCCTCATCGCCATCGGTCTTGGCTGAACTACCTCTGGTATAGATTCCCTCATCATCTGAGTCATAAACTATCTAAATAAGACATTAACATCCATGCCCGCCCCATGTACTGACTGTTCGGATTCCTCTCCTACCGCTCTTGGAATTTCTCTCTCATTCCCTCCTTAGTGGCTTCTCTTCTTATACTTGCTCCTCCAATCATAACTCTTCACTTCTCAAATCCATCTTGTTTTCATATTAATTCTTCATAAAAAATGAAAAGATAAGGTGTGAACAACAATAAAAGGATATATATATCTTTCTATATATTTACATAACAACATACAAGTATGTTATATATATATGTGTATATGTATGTGTGTATGTATGTTTTTATGTGTTTATGTTATGTGTTTGCGCCAAAAATGGTCACAAACCCCAAATGTTGTGAAAGCACCAAACTATGAACGTAAGTCAGCAATATTCAAGCACAAGTTGCAAATCTCAGCAAATAACAAACAGCGATCCAGTAATAACAAACAAAGACACGAGATTTATAGTGGTTCGGCTATCTCCGGCCTACGTCCACTTCAAAGTTTTATCTTCTATTGATTATCCTTGCTGGTTACAGATGATTACAACGATTACAATGAAGTAATTCGAGTACAACAACGACAGTAATGTGTAGAATTGAATCCGACAGAGTCTGGACGTCGAATAGCCAAAAGATCCCTTTTCTGTAGGCTTCAGGGGGCTATTTATAGGCGTAGGAGGCTGATATCGCGCTCAAACTTCGAGAGACTTCTTCTGGCACATGAGTGGGCCCACGCGACCGACCCCACCAAGTTTCGACTCGATCTGTGATCGATACGAAACAATTTCGTATCCATCAAAAAAATGATCCAATCGAGCTGAAACTTGGCAGGGTTGTTCTTTAGCATGTATGCAAGCTGCTGTGAAAATTTCATAGCATTTGGATCAGCGGTTTAGGAGATATGGTCGATATGAAATTGGGCTGCTCGATGGCTGTTTGGTTCGAATCCATTCATTCGAACCGATCACTTCGACTCGATGGCAATGCGCGCGAGCAGGTTGACGTGGCGCGCGCTCTTCGTGTCGATCCACTTTTCACTCTGGTTTGATTGAGCCACTCCGAGTATTTTGCCGCGTTCGCATCCATAACTCACGCGTCATCTCTGGCCTGTTTGACTCGATAGATACGCACAAGTATTTATTAATGGATTCGAACAAGGACTCCTGATGGATACAAAGGGGTCAACGTCTGATGGATGCGAAGACATCTGATGGATTCGAGGCAGATGGATATGAAGGAATTGCATCCCTGACTGATACGAAGATGACGGATTCGAATGGAAGCTCATCCATGGATACAGACCGTGTCTAGCTAGATGGATACGAAACAGGACATGGCCGATCAATACGAAGCGCATGTCCTGTTGATGGATTCGAACTTGATTGGCGCGAGCCGAGGTTCCTCAATGGATTCAAACTCGATCGGTGCGAAGTTGATGGATACGAAGTGTGACGTGATGATGGATACAGATTCCATCGATACGAAGTCAATGCTGTCTGATGGATACGAAAATGTGACTTTTTCCCTCAACTTGCATCGATCATATCTTGAACATATGAACTCGGGTTGACCTGAAATTTGGAACACAGGATTCCGTGGCTTTGCTTGTCATGTCTTATCAATTGCAGCCCGATCCGGACTCGGACAAAATTCATCGATATCCATGGTTATCCTACAATGCAAAGTTGATATTCATGACTTGTTATTATCGATTTTCAATTAATTTTTGGGTATCTTAGCTTTGCCAAAAGGTGGGATAACACTTTGCCCCCTAAAACATGTCTTTTGGTAAAAGGCGTGTTTTGATCAGTCACAAATCGAATGCAGTGAGTTCATGTTTTATTCAAAGCTTATAGCATTTTCAATCAAGTTCATGGTTGTTCGAAATCAAATCGTTATCCATTTCTTTCTGTGGAAGTCAAGAATGAAATTCTATAGTCTCTCTGGACTATCGATGGTCACTTCGGACCCTTACCAAGCCCATTCCAGACTTGGCGATTGAATAGAAAGATCCCATTGCACTCCGGCGTTGCTTTTTACCCCTTGCACTCTGGCCCCAGCTAGGGCATATAGCGATGTCCTGGTTGTTCTAAACCGATCATAGCCTCTTCGAGCTCTTGCCGGATCCCATCCTGTCACTCTCCGGTGAAGGGGAGGCAACGTTAAGTGAGTCGATCTTGTCGCTTTCCAGCGAAGCAACTCACTTCTCGCACTTCGGTTCAGTGTATCTGAACATTAAGCGATGTCATGGCCTAAATCGTGGGCTGATCACAGCGTCTCCTGGCTCTTATCGAATCCCAATCCAATCACTCTCTGGTGAATGGGAAACGACGTTTAGTGAGTCGATCCTGTCGCTCTTCGGCGAAGCAACTCATTTCTTGCACTCCGGACCCTGCCTCTCTTGGTAGGGTCATAAAGCGATCAATTTTGTGTTGGTATTTAACATTCATCCTTTAACTCTCCGGTCAAAGGTTTATTTCAAGAAATTCAAGTTTATTTATTAAATTCAGGTCCTAGATGTTCAATCTCGAACATCAGGGAAAAACTAAACATTGCCTCTCCGGGCAGATCGGTCTATCTCCATCTTAGAGCATGCCTAGGGATCTCTTCGGTTCCCGTACATGAGTAAGTGGAATAGCCATTTTATTTTGAAATAAAATCTAAGAAATCTAATTGACCAAAGTCCAAATCCCGAACTTGGCCCTTGCCATCATAATCATTTGACGACGAGTCATGAACCCAATCCAGGATCAGTTCTATTAGGTGGAGGCGGCAGTTGTTCAGGTCTTACGGCCGCAGTTCGTTCTCTGATATACTATGGCAATCTACCACTCCGGGCATGTTCTTCCACCTCATCTTTTAGGTGACGGCATTCATCGGCAGTGTGCCCATCCAGCTCGTGGAATAGGCAATATTTTCCGGTTCTACGCTCCCGCTCAGTGGGATCTCTCCTGGGTGGTTTTCGATAGGGGAGTTGCCCCCGAGTTTCAGTGTAAATCCTTTCTAGACTTGCGGTCAGATCCGTGTATTGTCTGAATCTGGGTTCTCGGAATTTCTTCCGTTTATCAGGACCATCACGTCTATCATCCTGCTTTCTCTTTCCTTTGTCCGCTCCGGACTGTTCCTTGGCGGTTCCTTCGCCCTGCACAGCTCGCCTTTCGGCTCGTGATTCTTCCAGCCAAATGAATCTTTCAGCTTCATGATAAAATTCTCCAACATCTTGTGGTGGATATCTTGCCAAAGAATCTTTAAATTCGGTGCCTTCCCCAACTCCTGCCACCGCCGCCATCAAAATCATCGATGGATCTGGGCGATCTACAGAAGCCACCGTTGCATTGAATCGCGGTAAGAAATCTTTTATGGACTCTCTGGTCCTTTGCTTTATTGAAACTAAAGTCATCACACTCTTGGGTCACGTCACGTGGACCCTAAACTTTTTCATGAAGCATTCTACAAGCTCGCCCCATGTTCTGATCGATCCGTTCTCTAGCTGCCTAAACCAAAGCGTGGCCAAATCTGATAAGTATAGAGGGAAGCATCGAGCCATCACTTCCTCGGATGCCCCCCAGCACTTCCATGTGCCTGATGTATCGAGTAATATGCATCGTTGGGTCTAACTTCCCATCATAAGGATCCAGCATAGGCAGTTTGAACTTTGGAGGGTTCCTTGCATTTCTGCTATTCGGAGTGAACGGACTCCGACTGACTTCTTCCAATCCTCCACTTGACAATCCTCCTCTCATGATTCGTCGCACCAGACCAATCATTATTTCATCTCCATCTGGGGGTTGCCCCCTTATCATGTTTCTATCCTGCCCCCCAAGTCTCGAAGGAAATTCTGGTACATACTCTTCATGTGGCTCAGTGACATTGGCATTGATTCCTGCTTGTTGAGCTTCATCTATAGATCTTCTAGTGTCTGATCCTGAGGGTCCACCCCCAAGTCCTTGTTGATTGCCTTCAGGTCCTGCATTCCGGTCTTGAACCTGACCTTCATTGGTTTCCGCAATCATGACTCCTTGTCCTGCATTTGCGGCCGCTGTAGTTGGTCCAAGATTCTACGCGTTCGCTGCTCTCATCTGTTCAAAGAAATTCTGCAGCATCTCCTGTTGGCTTTTCATCATTCTTTCATGCATTAAATTAGCCATAGCCTCCATCTCATCCCTGGTGATGTAGATCGAAGCTTGTCCTTCTCCAGCTCCAGAGGATGCCTCCTGGATTCCTTCTTGATGGCTTCTCTCAGCTCTTTGTCTTGTTTGTCCAACCATTTTCTCTAAATCTGAATTCTTCAAGCTTTTCAAATCTGAATTTCAATCCGATGTAGCGGGTGCTAGTTCTTCTCAGTGAAAGCACCAAAAGTGTTTGCACCAAAAATGGTCACAAACCCCAAATGTTATGAAAGCACCAAACTATGAATGTAAGTCAGCAATATTCAAGCACAAGTTGCAGATCTCAGCAAATAACAAACAACAATCCAGTAATAACAAACAAAGACACGAGATTTATAGTGGTTCGGCTATCTCTGGCTTACGTCCACTTCAAAGTTTTATCTTTTATTGATTATCCTTCTGATTACAGATGATTACAGTGATTACAATGAAGTAATTCGAGTGCAACAGCGATAGTAATGTGTAGAATTGAATCCGGCAGAGTCTGGACGTCGAATAGCCAAAAGATCCCTTTTCTATAGGCTTCAGGGGGCTATTTATAGGCGTAGGAGGCTGATATTGTGCTCAAACTTTGGGAGACTTCTTCTGGCATGTGAGTGGGCCCATGCGACCGACCCCATCAAGTTTCGACTCGATCTATGATCGATACGAAATAATTTCGTATCCATCAAAAATGATCCAATCGAGCTGAAACTTGGCATGCTTGTTCTTTAGCATGTATGCAAGCTGCTGTGAAAATTTCATAGCATTTGGATCAGCAGTTTAGGAGATATAGTCGATACAAAATTGGGCTGCTCGATGGCTGTTTGGTTCGAATCCATTCATTCGAACCGATCACTTCGACTCGATGGCAATATGCGTGAGCAGGTTGACGTGGCGCGCGCTCTTCGTGTTAATCCGCTTTTCACTACGGTTTGATTGAGTCACTCCGAGTATTTCCCCACGTTCGCATCCATGACTCACACGTTATCTCTGGCCTGTTTGACTCGATAGATATGAACAAGTATTTATTAATGGATTCGAACAAGGACTCCTGATGGATACGAAGGGGTCAACGTATGATGGATGCGAAGACATCTGATGGATTCGAGGTAGATGGATACGTAGGAATTGCGTCCCTGATCGATACGAAGATGACGGATTCGAATGGAAGCTCATCCGTGGATACAGACCGTGTCTAGCTGGATGGATACGAAACAGGGCATAGCCGATCGATACGAAGCGCATGTCCTGTTGATGGATTCGAACTTGATCAGCGTGAGTCGAGGTTCCTCGATGGATTCGAACTCTATCAATGCGAAGTTGATGGATACGAAATGTGACGTGATTTCGGATTCCATCGATACGAAGTCAATGCTGTCTGATGGATACGAAAATGTGACTTTTGCCCTCAACTTGCATCGATCATATCTTGAGCATATGAACTCGGATTGACCTATAATTTGGAACATAGGCTTCCATGGCTTTGCTTGTCATGTCTTATCAATTGCAGCCCGATCCAGACTCGGAAAAAATTCATCGATATCCAAGGTTATCCTGCAATGCATAGTTGATATTCATGACTTGTTATTATTGATTTTCAGTTAATTTTTGGGTATCTCAGCTTTGCCAAAAGGTGGGATAACATTATGTATGTATATAGTAGGGCATCCTCTGCCTAGAGTGTTCATTTTATTCTAAATACTGCTCATACGCTCTATTTTACTTAGGTGCCCCTAACCTCGCTCTAATACCAACTTGTAACGTTCCCTACATGAGACTCGAAGATGAACACCGACGATGCTGTGGTCATTACTAGAATTATCTTTTAGTGTTGAAAGTGAGTTCAGTTAATTCTATATAAAAAGATTAGTAAACAAAGAGGCTAATAATTTCATTACATCAAGATATTTCTTTAAAATTCTTTACACATAATTTAGTCACAATTAAACCTAAGAACATGTCTGCACAGGGGTTAAATATAATAGAAAAATAACATAGAACGAGTCGGGTCAGTATACGATGATATGGCCCATACTCCTTAATTCAACGAAAAAAAGTCTTTTTTAGCTACCAAGCCATCTGCTTCTTCTTTGATCGGCTACTACAGTCCTTATTTCATACTTTTCTAATCCTATATACCCAGACTACTCAAATGAGCACCCGTGAGTTTATGCGGAAAATAATAATAAAACATGGGTCAAACATAAAGTCTGGTGTGGATAATATTTACCCAAAAAATTCATCCAGTGAGACCAAACCGTACAGCACATATTGGGTTTTCCCCTCACCATTCACACATCATAAATGAAACAACCAAAGATACTGCGCAAGTAGTTCTTATTTAGTAATATGCATTATACATTCCTATGCGGCCATTAATAACTGTTGTGCCCCTAGAACAGTGCCTGCTTAGTTCCTATTTTAGATTATTCTTTAAACTATTGTTCCTATCTGCTACTGAGCCTCCAGTGTAGTCCCTATTTGACTTCCCATTTAGGTTTGTCTTTCAACTGATACTACAGAATCAGCCCATTCTATAGTACCCATTTTTGTAGTTTGTTCTCTAAATTTAGATTGCATAGACTCAACCCCCTACAATGTTCTTTTAAATTCATTCATTAGTTCAAACTGCATAGTCCCAGCCAACCACAGTATTCAACTATTCTTTAACTACGCCCTGGACCATAAAGAAATAGCCACATGTAGTCCTTTTATGTTTCTTAACTTATGTTTTGGACCATTGTGAAACAATCATCCATAGTAATCATTTATTTACTTAGACTCTGGACTACGATGTAACAACCACCAGTGGTACTTAAGCATTTGTTTAATTTGAAACTGCTTGGAATCACCCATCACAGTCTCTGAAATTTGAATGCCTCTGCTCATCGTCCCAAGGTGTGCATTCAAGTGAGCATCCCTACTCTGACATCGATAACCCTTTCATCCTTACATCTAATGCAGGAGTTATCTCCATTACTATCCCTAGACCTACCTCGAATCCTAGTGAATTGTCTTTTCATTCGGTCTCATTCTCACTGTCCCTTGGCATAGTACTTCCCCACCCCAACCTAGGGGCATAGTATTCATTACTAGTGAATCCTATCAAATTGCGGGAGCAATGCTTTCTACATTGTAGTGCAGAATTTCTTTCCCCAGAAATTACATGGATCCCTTCGGCTAATCGATATCATTTCTCTGGAATGCGTAGTTCTATACGACTCATTAGGTCGTCGCCTCAACTTCAAACAAGATAAAGTCTAACTTGTTTGACAACATCTTTACATATGTCATTACCTTACTCGTCCCTATTTTAGTTTCTTTTATTTGCAGTGTCCTTTTTCTTTCTTTTCAACCAATGATTTGGATCTGGTTTATCTTTTTCCCAATGCCCATTAATATAATTTTCCCATGTAAATTTATAATTCTTGCACCCCCGCATTTTGTACTTTCCCCAATGCAAGACCTAGCTATTTTAGTCCATTTTTCCTTACAGAAACTTTTGATAAATTCCAAAACTTTTATGAACACTTGTTCTAACACATTTAATCTTTATTTGAACTTTTAAGGGTGTTTTACTCATTTATTTTCTAGTTATGCTCTTTTAGTAAATCAAGTAAAATCATATAGGCTTAAGGAGCTTCTCAAACTAAAAGTCCATCTCCAAACCTATGATTAGAACATGATATAAAATTTCCATTTTCTTTCAAAACCATTAATTAGGGGAAACACATCCAAATATCTCATGTGTATCTACCTTTCCCCAAAACATTTGTTAAACTTTTATATTTTTAATAAAATCTATATGAGCCCCATCATACTTAGAAACATACAAATCTAGTCTCGAACCATATATTAGAGGTTGGTGTAGATAAGTTAAGTATTTCCCATTTAGATCTTTAAGATATCTAGCTTTAATCTTCTTAATCCACATCTGCTTATGTTTTCCTTATCTTCTTATTTTCCTTCTTTAAGCTGCTATCAATGAAGTTTCTCTATAGCTATCATTTTGTTTTGAATATGATGAAATGAATGAATAGAAAAGAGTAATGTTTATTTGTCCCATAATAATTTGGACTTGGGCTCTCCTACTCTTTTTTAGTAATTTAGTTCCTCTTACTTCTCTTATTTTGGCAGCCCTTGCCTTATTAATTAATTAATTTGATTAATTTAAGTTTAGGGATGTTACCACTTACCATTTGAGCTGGTGGTCCTTGATGTGTAAGAAATTATAATTATAAGACATTTTTTTAAACACTCAAAAAGTTTCAAAATTCACTTCTTACCACTCTTAAAAAAGTTCCACGAAACACCTCTGTCAACTTTTATAGTAAAAATATGTAGTTTAAACCATATATATTTGTAGCCAGAACTATGAATATTTGCATCCAAAAAGCAAAATTTTCATTTACAAAAATGTGAAACTAGAACTGCAAATATTTGCATTTTAGACTGCATATATGTGTAGTTTAAAATGCATATTTTTGCTGAAAACTTTAATAGAGGTGTTTCGTGAAACTTGTTTTTGAAAAAGATTTTTTAGGTATTAGTTTTGAAAATAAAAGGAAGATCCTAATTTACCGTAATTAATTAGAGTATTAATATTTGGGTAACATTTTATTATGGAAAATTTAATTCTCGATGAAAATAACTTTAATTAATAAAATAATTTTGATAATAACATATCTCCATAAATATTATATTATTCATTTTATGAAGAGTGTGTGTGTATATATATATATATATTTAGTGAAATAATAATAGTTGTATGCATATACAATCTATTTTTGTACTTTGTAGTTTGTTCTAAATATAAAGTTTGAAGCCCAAAGCACAATCCCTACACTAGCATAACTTTATTCCCCGAAGCTTCCTTTATCTTATTCTCATTCATAACTTAGAAGGAAAAAAGGAGAAATGCATTAAAGAAGTGGGGAAGAAGGAAAGCTAGGACATACCAAATAAATTGAAATAAATTAGACAAAATTCTCCGAAAAATTGGTAAAGTATCCTAACCATTTCTCTACCTTTCTACATTGTTTGTACGGCTTAATTTCTTGTATTTTACGCAATTTTAAAGTTAGTCCAACAAAGGATTTTGGTGTTTTATGGTGCAGTTGGCAAAACTAACGCGTTTAAGCTGGTTATATGCATAAGGTGAGTGTCACGGACTATTTAAAATATGCATTATTGTTATTGTGTTATGTGTTAATATATTGTTGAATTTAGTGCTTGAATTTATGCTTGGGTTGCTAACCTGGTCGAACATGTGGAAAAAAATTTAGTCAGGAAGATTTAGCCGAAGGCGGGAACTTTGATTTCGAAGTTATGTGAGAGATTTGAACTTTGAGGCATTAGAAGTTGACTCCTCAATTCCTTCTGAAAACGTTGCTCTACTAGCTTATGGTATCATGGTTTGTATGGAGTTTCATTGTATGGACACAACTTGAACTTGGGTAAGATCTGCTTACTGAAGATTTGATGTAGTTCCTCTTTAGCGTAATGATGAAGTTTTCTTTTAGTGCTAGTGTTGTACCTTAGTTGATGGCGCGTAGTTTTTAGAAAGATGTCGACATAAATCCAAGGAAGGTATTGGTGTAGAGGTTTATGAGAAGGGGCATGGACTTTATAGAGATGGCAGACCGATCTTTAAGGAGATGGTGAAGTGGACTTTAATGGAACCATATTATTCAAAGGGACAGTGGCACAATTTTAAGGAAAGGGCGGCAGGTCTTTACACTCTATCGGTAGATGGATTCTTTGCGTTTACTTTTGCTTGTAGGCAATACTCATTTGGTTGTCTTTTGAAGGAGCGACCTCCTTATTTGCCTACTTTATACTATTAGTGTATTAGTGCAATTTGTCTATTAAGATTACATGACATGACTTTGATTTGGCTTAATTATTGTTGTGTCTTTCATCTTTTTTTTCTTTGCTAAGTTGTTGATTGTATATGGACTGCATACTTGTTTAGTTGTCTTTGAAAGTAGTTCGTTGAGTTAAATGTGTCTAGCTTTGCACGGTTCTTTCCTTTTGGTGAAGCTAGACCCGCTTTGCTTTTTCCTTTTTGTTGCATAGTTTTCATATGCTTATTTCATTGATCTGCATCACACATGGCTATAGGAGAACAGTGGGTGTAACTGTTGCCCTGATTTTTGCTAATGCGTATTAGTGCGGACTTGTCATATCAGTACTAGTTTTTTTGATTGCATGGTCAATCATATCACATTTAATTCTCTTTACTAGTGTCTTGTTGTAAATGGCTATTTCTGTTATCGCTGTATATGAATCATTTTGAATTTTAGCAAACCTTCCTCGTTCTTTATGTATTTTGGAATATCATTATTAAAATCTAACCTTTGTTGATTATTATGCCTTCGAAGTTTTAGGGCTGAAAATCTTTTACCAAAAATGATATACATTCCTCTTTCCCTTTTCATTTGTTTTTAACTTACTCATGAATTCTAGCTTAAAATCACTGTGATTCATCTCTTTTTTCTTTACAATGCTTCTTGCTCCGGTTCGTAGCCATTCTAAATCGTAATTTAAACCTTTCTTTTCTTTTTTCTTCTTCTCCCATATATATTTCTTTACATATATTATTATGCATATTCATGCCATGATTTTGTTTAGGGAAATGTTTGTATTGGTTTTTTATTTGATTCGATACTTAGTTGAACTTGTCTTTCTTATTCATTTTTGACTTGTGTTGAGTTAGTTGATTGACTATGATTATGGTTGACTGATTGATTAATTTTTTTTGGAAAATTTGATGCTATGTGATGTATATTTTATTTCCATTTTTGTTAAAGACACCAAGAACCTTCCCCTATTATATCCATTTCTCTTTTAGTCTCTCATAGCTTTGGAAAATCGTCCGTTAAGGTTGGTGCTTAACTTCTTTCTTAGAAATGACTTTGGCTGTCTGTGAAGAAAGTTAAGCATGAGGAATTTTGAATCATTTTGAGTTTCTGACTATGTGCTTAGGATTCCTACCCCTTTTAGTCGCATGCATATGCCCTCAGAAGGATTTGTTCTATAACATCAGAACACATCTAAAAATGTGTTCTATTTTCCACTTTATCCCATCATTAGGAGCAATTAATTGTCATCAATTTGTCCCCAATTTGACTATCTCTTGTTTCTTATTTGCTCACATCCACTTTCATCTTATATGCTAAGCAATTGACTGTACCTTCTATTTGTCATGAGCTATTGTTCTTGTATTCAATTCATGAAAATACGGCTATATGATGTAATGCAGTCTACTATATTCAAGTTTTGAAATCCATGTTCTTGGTTTCTCCCTACAAGACTCAAAGATGGATGGTTCAATTTTTCTATGTTTCTAATCGAGATGGTTTAGTCCTTCTTTTGGATCTCTTGGTATTGTCATCACTTCCCCACCATTTCATTTTTATTTTTATTATACTTTTTTCCTTTAAACAACGCTGACTTGCATAATCTTTCTCTCATTCTCCTTTCTTCTTCTTCTCTCCCCCATTTTTAAATTTTAGTTGAATGCCCCATCTCTTCCTGAGTAGAATGGGACTCGTTTTTAATATGCAGAACTAGAACACTTAACATTGATAAGGATGCTCACAAAAGTTCTAACTCACTAAAGCTTTACTGCGCAAGTATATATTCCTAGACTTGTAGCATCACTTTTCTTGTTCAATGTTCATTTGACCTCCATACTACATGGTATATTTGTTATTTGTATGAACATGTTAATGTACATGCATTGTGATACATGCATATTTCCATATGCGTCTAAGTGGCGAACATTTTCCTATAGGTTATCTCTTGTGTATTGGTATATTTGCCTTCGAAGGCATTGTTGATTGATATATATATATATATATATATATATATATGTATGTATGTATGTATGTATGTATGTATGTATATGTATGTATATGTATATGTATATGTATGTATGTATGTACAATTTCTAACATGATGGATGCATTTAAGGTTAAGAAGCCAAACGAGAAAAGTAAGGATATGATTACGTTTTCTCTTTAGTCGATCTGATTACGTTTTTATGGAACGTGACCCTTGTAAGCCTTAGCCAAGTATGGACTATGACCCGAGGCTTCCTGTTGTTGGTACACCCATCGTTGTTTGTACATTATAACAGAGATCTCTCAGTCTCAAACTGCTTAAGCTTCTAGTACGAAAAGAAAACTTCTAATGAGCGACGAGTCAAAATCTTATTAGGATGATGTTTTTTACAACATGCAATACAATACTGGGAAAGAGATTATAAGATGGTATATGTACCGCTTTGAGCTTTATGCATAGTTTTGTTTAACTTTTCTCCTTGACTTAGTTTGCATGATTTCCCTTTTCTTCTTTTTCCACAGTGAAATTTGGCTTGCGATGTGATATAACCTTTTTTCCATGTGCTTGGCATGATCTGCCTTGCTTTGGAGGTGCAAATTTCGCGTTTTGATTGTGAAGTTGGGTCGGGTATTTCAGCTCCTTATTTCATATGAATGGTATTTTTGTATTGGTTCAGGCGGTTTAATCGTACGTCCAATGATTTTTTTTGTTGAAAATCAAGTTATGTTGTTATAAGTCTTATGTAATTTATAGGCAAATAGAATTGTTAAGCAGGTTTATATACTAGTTAGAGCCATCCAATTTCCTTACATCCAGTTTATTATTTTACTAACTTTCTTTAATCGCCACTTGGTACATTATACTATGTTACAAGAAATGAAATATCAAACAAAGTAAAGTCGAAGGTGCTTCGAGTTCCATGCCCAAGGGACTAGGTTCCCATCAGGTCTAGGGAGCAGATATGCAACGTTTGAGAGCATTTCATCCACTACCAAGGGTCCCTCTAAATTCGGTCCAAGTACTCCTTCCACTGGGTTCTTTGTGTTAGCCATTATTTTCCTTAGGACTAGATCCCCTTTGTGGAACTTCCTTTATCTAAGACATTAGTTATATGTTCTAGCCATCTTTTGTCCGTAAACTATGGAGTTGATTACTACATCATCTATTCTTTCTTGTATGAAGTACAAAGCGGCTTCTTTTAGTTGTGAGTTCCGTGCCTCCATATATGATAAGCATCAGTGTGAAGGTGCACCTACTTTGGTTAGTAACATGGCTTTATAACCATAAATTAGGGAAAATGGGGTGTGTCAAGTAGGAGATCTCGTTTATGTTCTATATGCCCATAATGCTAAAGGCAATTCTTCTACCCATTTTCCATTAGCCTTCGTGAGCCTTCTCTTCGACAGATTCTTATCATTTTGTTTGTAGCTTCAACCTATCTATTAGCTTGTAGGTGAGCAATCGATGAGAAACTTTTGATGATGCCATTTTTATTGCATGGGTCAGAGAAGTCTTTGCTTCAGAACTACGTTACATTATCAAGATTGTTTTATGGAGGATCCCAAACCTAGAGGTGATATTTCTGACTACAAATGTGACTATCTTCTTAGAAGTTATGATTGCGAAGGGCTCAGCTTCCACCCATTTGGTGAAGTAATTAACTGCCACTATTGCGTAACTTGCCTCCCTTTGGAAATTGGGAATGGACCAATTAAATCAACTTTACATATGCCGAATGGCCATGGGCTAATCATGGAGGTAATTTTGTATGATGGCAGCATCGGGATACTAGCGAAGATTTATCATCTACTACATCTTTGGACAAACTCCTATGCATTGGCTAATGGAGTTGGCCAAAAATATCCTTGTCTTAATATCTTTTTAGCCAACTTTGTACCCCATGAATGATCTCTGCAATATCCCTTATGAACCTCTCCCATGATTCTAACTCCTTTTGTATTCATCATGCATCTTAAATTGGGGGTTGAATAACATCTCTTGTAAAGTATTCCATTGAAGAACATGAAGTAGGGAGCTTGATATCTAATTTTCCTTGCTCCATTTCTAGTTGCTAGTAAAGTTTCTTCCAACGGGAAATGTTTGATTGGAGTTATCTAAGATTCTGCCTCTTCTTGATTTATCATTAGTAGGGTATTATTGCTCATATCTCACCTGCTTCAATTTGATCTGTGGCCTCCCGACTTCTTTCCTGTTGAGCTCGCGTCCGCACTAGAACATGTTGCACGTTTGGAATACTTGGCTCGGTTAAATTTCCTATATGAATGACCTTCATTTTCTGTGCGACCTTTAATGCATGCTATCTTAGCTAAAGAATACGTTGAGGAGTTTTCTTCCCTGGAAATATACTCTAGACAAACTGTTTGAATTCAGCTAAGAGTTATTTGGATAGTTCCATGTACTTAGCCAGAGTTGGTTCCTTAGTTTGAGAGTTTCCCAATACCTGATTTACAACAAGTTATGAATCGCTATAGATTTTAATATAAGTTATCTTCATTATTTATGCCATTTTAGGTCCAGTAATGGGCGCTTCATACTCTTCGATGTTATTTATTATCTTAAACTCTAGCCAAACTGCTCCATACATCTTCTTTCTATCTAAGGTAAAAAGTACATACACAACTCCTACCCTCTGTTCATTGGATGCACCATCCATATTGAGTTTCCAAACCTGTAGAGGATCTTCCAGGTCCTCATTGTGTTGCATTGTTGAAGTTATGTGTTCCATGATAAAATTAGCCAAAGTTTGACCCTTTGTCGCATTTCAAGCAGAATAGGAAATATCATATTGGCTCAGCTCAATGGCCTATTTTAAGAGGCGGCCAGAGGCCCTTGGCTTCTAAAGTATCTACTTTAGTGTTTTTCTATTAGCACCATAATGGGATGCGATTGGAAATATGACCATATCTTTCATGTTGTAAGCAGCAAAGTGTAAGCTAGATCATCTATCATTGAATAGTTTAGTTTGGCCCCACTTAGGCACCTGATAGTGAAGTATATTGGTCTTTATACACCTGCTTCTTCTCATACTACTGCTGCACTCATAACCTGATTAGTTACAGCCAAGTATACAAATAGATTCTCACCTGAGAACGGCTTTAAAAGAATGGGTGGATTGGCTAGGTGATCATTCAATACTTAAAAGGTTGGTTTACATTTCTCTATCCATTCGAAATTTCTAAACTTTTTAAATTGATCAAAGAAAGGAATGTATTTATCCATGGCCTTAGAAATAAATCTACTCAAATCCTCTATTTTCCTATTCAAACTTATCACGTCTTTAGGTTTATCTGGAATCCTTCATTTTCCCGATAGCTTCAATCTTTTTGGATTGTCTTCTTTTCCTCAGGAACTCACTATATATCCCAGAATTTTTTTTGACCAAATTACGAAAGTAGACTTTAATGGATTTAGTTTCATCCCATGCTGCTTTAGGGTTGTGAAGGTTTTCTCTAAATCTTGCATATGATCCGAAGCTACATTAGATTTGACCAACATATCATCAACATAAATTTTGATATTCTTGCCAATATAGTCCTCGAACATCATGTTAACTAGTCTTTGATACGTTGCCCCCATGTTCTTTAATAAAATTTCATTACCTTATAGCAATATAAACCTTTTTTAGTAATAAAGCTTGACTGTTCCTAATCCGGTTTGAACATGGATATTTGATTGTATCCGGAATATGCATCCGTAAACATTAGTAACTTATATCCACTAGTTGCATAATCAATTGATCTATTCTTGGTAATGGAAAACTATCTTTAAGGAAGATTTTGTTGAGGTTTGTGAAGTCCATGCAGGTCTCTATTTTATGTTAGATTTCTTCACCAAACTAGATCCGTTATCCACTTTAGGTAATACACTTCTCAGATGAATCAATTTTCCCTTAGCTTCTTGATTTCTTCATGAAGAGCATTGTATCTTTCCTGATCTATGGTACGCCATTTTTGTCTGACTAGGTGTTCATTGGTATTTATGTTAAGGACGTGGAAGATTATTAGGGAGTCGATTCACTTTATATCTGAATGGGTCCAAACAAAGACATCATAGGGTGTCTTTAAGAAATCAATCGACTTTGTGTGCTATTTGCTGCTTAGGTTTTTTCTAATCTTCACAACCTTGGTTGGATCTGATGGATCTACTTGGATATCATCCAAGTCATATACTGGCTCTAGTTCTTTGCTTTTCATTCCCAAATAAAAGTCCACCTCGTCTTCTACTTCTTGTGGTTTGGATAAGAACACATTTTTTTTGAGGTGGAGAAGCATCTGATAGATACTACACAAACATAGAGTCATACTTATACATTCATATCATATGAAAATAATCCCTTTTTACTTTTCTTGTAGATATTATGGTCGTAGGATGACCTGTTTAAGTATCTACTTCGAAACTTAATTCTGATGTAGTTCTTTAAACTAGCCTGCTATTTTCATTTTTACATAAATTAGAAGACACAACATGTTTCAGTAATTTATTGCTTGGATTCAAAGTTATATTGTATGGTTCCCCAGCTAATAATTTTTCTCCCTTTACAATCCTAACTCCTCCGGAGGTGTGAAACTTTAGAAGCAATTCTTTCTAAAAGATAACTGCTTCTATCTCTATCAATGTAGGTCTCCTCAAGAAAGCAATATACAAAGACTACTGGTTTATAATGAGGAAGCTTGTGTAGAAAGATTTATGCAATGGTGAAGTTCCAGCATTGACAAAAAGTCAATCCATTCCCACTGGAACAGTTGTTGTATTATCGAAGCCATAGATCAGTTCTAGACTCGGCTTCAAGATCTTAGCTGGAAGCCCTGATTTTTCATATGTTTCTTTAAGGGTAACATTTGTGGTACTTCCTTGATCAACAAATAATTTCTTCACTGTGCAGTTTGAGATCTACGTGGTTAAGACTAAAGGTCTCTTAATGTTGGAATGCAACCCCTGCTGAGTCTGTAGAAGTAAGTGTGATATCCAACACAGGCTTTTTCTTGTTATGAAATAGGGTCCTATACTCAGTGTGGGCTTTTTGGACGTACCTCTCCTGTGCATGTTTACTTTGACTCGTAAGATGGGATCCCCCATGAATTAAAGTTACCAGAGTATTACGGTTTCCCACCAGGTCCTTGTGAGGGTCAAGCGACTAGTTATGCACAGGCATGACTGGATTATCTTTTTAGTAAGTGCCCAAGTACCCTTTCTGTATCAACCTCTCAATATCATTTTTAGATGGCGGCATTTATCAGTGTGGTGTCCATTCACTCTGTGGAATTTGCAATATGCATCATCTTTGTTTGGCTCGCCTTCTTTCCTATATTAGGATGTTATATGCTAATTTTTTGGTTAGTTTGTACATATGTTTTGGGATATGAGTGAGTGAATTTTTAGTAGTAAAGTTGAGTTCTTTTGGCTATTTTCATTGGTTAGTACTTGTAAGCTTCTGCAACCTGCTCCCTTTAACTATGTGCTGATGCAGTTCTTCTTATTGCAACTCCTACAACGGCCCTTGCTTCTTCAGTGTGTGTATAGCCGCTCTCCCTTTCATAAAAATCCTACACACTCTTACAGGGTTTCCTACTATTTTTATCCCACATGTTTGTATATCTCTTTATTCCTGAGTGTGTTGCCATCAATAATGCATTCTCACACGTAACCCCTATTCTTATGGCTTCTTTTTTGAAGCGTTTGATGTAGCTGCATGGGCTTTCATCAACTCTTTGTGACATGGCATAGAAAATTTGGATCTAGTGAAGTTTCTCTCTTTGCATGGAATTGTTTGTGGAAATCTATTGACAGCTGCATCCATGAATGTATCTCTCCTGGTGAATACCTCAAAACCATTTGGAGATGCTCCTACATGGCACACATGGAACAATTTGCAACACACTAATTCTCTCACCTTTGATATGTCCATGCAATATTCAAAGGTGGATAGCTGATCATTCCAGTTGGATGACCCTTCATACTTTTCGATGTTGGGTGCCTTGAAGCTATCCAGAAAATCGGATTTTATGATTGCTGCGCTAAACAGGGAAGAGCGCTCTTCCCTTCTTCCTTCCTTGTTATTTTACATTTATTTTTGACAACTATTCTACATATGTTTTTAGCTCCCATATCTCTTTGTCCTTCATGCTCATACATGATAAGCCGCCTCTGCACGCTGAAATAGACTCATTCACATCTTGAGCAGTTAGATTACTGCATTTGTCCAACAACAGTGGGTTTATATTGGCTGGTTTAGATTTAATGTTTGGGTTTATTTAGGCCTTTTTTTACCCTTGTCCCTAAGCACAATAGTCCAGCATCACCATTCTCGTTAACAATACTATCGTGCTTGTTCCCTGCTTGCATTTGCTGCACAGTAGGTGAACATTGGTAGTGTGCTATAGAGCTATAGGAGTCTGATGACCATTGGGGTTTTGAGACACTAACTTTTTTGATCCCTGTTATCCTCTCAGTAGTCTGAGCAATAAAGGCGTTAAGAGTAAGTGGGGGATCAGTAGCTATCTTCGATGGTGGACAAAGGAGTTTTGATGAGGAAGTGAAGGGTCTATTACCTAGCTTCACAACTAGGTGTTCAAGTTCTTATAGAGGAGAAGTAGGAGAGTCCATAGATTATAGGATTTAAATTTCAAGGAAGTTATGGAGGATTGAGGATATAAATAGCTTAATTAGGTTGCTAGGGGCTTTCTCTCCTTTTAGTGCCAAAATGTTAATGAGAAATTTCATCTCATAACATCAAGTAAATTATATAAAAAATTACAGTGATGAATCCTCCCTAATCGAGAATTAACAAATTGAAGCAGTGTCAAATTTGCTTAGGGTAGTAATTATGTTGCTGTATGCTGACAAAATTATATTGTTGTACTTTAATCATTTGTTGAATGTCAAGCTCAACTTATATTTTATTTTCGGTAAAATATGAAGAGAACCTGATACTAAAAATAACGAATCTAAAAGTGCTAAAAAAGTAATAGATGTAGAAATTTACATAGTTTAGATCATGAAGAATCCTATGTCCATGGGCAAATATTTTTTTTACATTTTTCTTATTGGTACAATTTTAATGCAGAAAGTACAAGTTTATTTAGTATAGAATTCAAAAATGTTAAAAGTTCCTTTCTCTACTACAACACCCTTCTATTTATGTGACGCTGGTTTGAGATATACCTGAAATTGAAAATAAAATAAATTTAAATTTGATTTTTAAAGTAAGATCTGGAATTTTATTCTTTTCTTTTCTCAAATTTAATTGAAATGGAGGTTTATTTTTTCTATAGAAAAGAGAATTAAACATTTTAAGTGTTTTATTTAATGATAATTGAAATTAAAGTTGAATAAAAATATTTAGTTGGTTTAAATCTTTACTTTTAAATAAAAGAGAAATTGGGTATTTGTAGACTTCTTTTAAAAATATCATTGATTAAAATCACTTAGGAGGTCATCTTATTCATTTTGGGGCAATTATCTAAATACTTGAGCTTTTTAATTCATTAAGCTATTAGTTAGTAATAAAATAAAAGAAGACAGTTGATTCTTGCTGGGTTAGATATTATAACCCTAGGCCCAAACAACTCAAAGTAGTTTGAGAAAGCAAATTCCTAAGTGAAGTTAGATGTACATTGTTTCTTACCTTCTAATTTCAATTTACAGTAAAACAAAATATAGTAAAACTTTCTCCTTTTTAAACCTGGAAATCAAATTCTTAAATTCTATTGCAATATTAAAGCAACCTTTGAAGCTAATTTGTTCAGGTATTCATATCAGACTAGAATAAATCTTATTAGAACTTTTGATTTTAGTTTACTGTATGTTGAATTTAGGTTTTCGGTTGTGTGTTAGTTGATTGCTAATTAGGGCCTATTGATTGCTAATATGAAGCCGTAATTATTGGTTTTACTGGATAAATTGGATAAGCAAGGTGAGGAATCCTCACAAGCTAGTTTTAATTTGATTGCATGTTTATGATGGAATTATTGGTGAACTTTTGGTTGATCTTTGATTGATTATTTAACTGTAAACTATGTTGTGGAATCCTATTCGTAAATGCTCCAAAAATTAGTTACTATGACTCTAAGTTTATATCTCTTCCTTGATTTTTCGCTGTATACTAGTTTTTAAGTGCATCCACACACAAATAATGGTCTGTGGTTGCAAGTTCCAATCGTCAAAAATCAAGCAACGAACGATCGGACTACTACCTATAGCATGCACGCTCAAGGCAAAAACACCGCTCAACGGTGCTCACTGACCAGTCGATCAATCGTCAGCTTAGAGCGTATTCCCCAAGAAACGTCTTCTACCCTCTTGTGTTGCTTGATCTATATTTTCCTGCTGCCCTTTGGTGTGCATATTTTTCTGCTTTTGAGCTTTTCATTGTCGAGCTTGCACTACCTATTTTTTTAGGTTTTTGGATTTCCTTCGTGTTTTCTTTTGATATCATAGAAATTTTACTCTACATTAACAGTTATATATATATATATATATATATATATATATATATATATATATATATATATATATATATATATATACACACACACACACACACTTTGTGCGTATATATATAGATATCCAGATTTCAAAAGCGTTATAAAGAAGTATTTTGAGAATAATGTAAGATAAAAGAATGGCTTTCAAAATTGACTTTGTAAAATAAGTATATAGTTTACTTCTATAAATTCCATAAAATTTTGAAAGATAATATTCGAGAACTCAAAATATTATATGATAGAAAATGGTTAATATAATAATTGTAAAAGCAATGAATAAGCATACATATGTAAATTTTGATTTCAAGGCCATGTTTAAATAAGAGAATTTTTTGTATATTAAATATAATCAATGGACAGGCTTTTAACAAACTTATAAAAGAAGTAATTTCATATAAAATCTTAGTACTATAAAATGATAATTCTAATTAATCAACTTAATACTTTTAGTAGTATGGAAAATTAGTATCACTATATTGATTAATTCTTTAGCTTGTTTCATAAATTATTTTATGAAATGTAGTTTACTATCTTATGGTAAACATTCAAGAGTCACCAAATGGTTATGGGACATTAGGGTAATTTTGACTATTTAGTACTAGAAAGTATATAACACTTTAGATTAGAAATGATCACTTACTGGATATGGTGACTCGCTTTTTGGCCTATTCACTGATGCGCTTCCATGTAGGTCTTTGCATATTGACTCGTTTTTGGACTTGTCTTCGACGTACTTTTATGTACGCCTTTAGACGTGATGACTTGCTTTTTGATTGTTCACTGATGTGTTTTCATGTAAATCTTTACATGCTGATTTTTTTTTTAAATTTATCTTTGACATACTTTTATGCATGCCCTTGGTTTGACGTCATATTATGTCATGCTTTCATGCATGATTGGATAGTATCTGCTCATCTTGTGATGGATCGCATTCATGCGGGTTCTTTGATTTATGATATGCTTGATGAGATTTCTATTACCATATTTTGAGATTGCTTATGATAAGCAAATTAATTGATTTATGACAAGGTAATTTGATGAATGACATGCTTGTTTCAGTTATGACATGCTTTCATGCTTATGCTTGTTTCAGTTATGACATGCTTTCATGCTTGTAACAACCTGATTTTTGGTAATAAATTGTAATAACTCTGATTTTTCGATGTTTAATTTGGGATATTTGAATTGTTTAGATACTGAATTTGAAATTTTAATTCAGTTGATAAGTTTATAAAAAAACTGAAAATTTCCAAGCGATTTCGTAAATTTTGGAAATCGTCGATTTAATCGACGCGTTAAAATAGCGATCTAGGGCACAGTCTTAGAATTCGAAGAAACCAGTTCCATTGGATCCATTATAGCGTGTCATTATTGAATTTCAAATTTCGTATCCTTAAGATTCACTGTTCGGTCCTACGGTCTGGAAACGCCTAGAACATTTTAATTGTATTTAATTTGAATAGTTGATTTAAAAGACTATCTTCCACATACGATCGAATTAGGGCTCAAAACTTGTTATTTTGCGTTCGAAAGATGCATAACAATAGAAAAGCCAGACGGCATGCCTCGATAGGATATCAAAATTTTAAGTTACATTAAATGGGATATTTATAATTAAATAATATTATAACCTGGCAAAGTCAAGATCCTGCCTTCAAAAACACTCCACCATCACGTACGAAGGAACCCCTATCACTTTTAAGTCACGTCCTCCTCCTTTCTGTAAGTTCGAACACGAGATCCTTATAAAAAAAATATAACCATAATCCAAATCATGTTTTCTTTTTCTCCTTCTCCTCTTCATGTTGAAATCTATTCATAAAAAAAAGAGGGAACTCAAAACCAAATCTAAAATCGTGATCGAGAAGCCTGGGAAGCAGGTGAAGACGAGGCTCATCATCAGGGAAGGCGAGGCCATGTTCATACTTTGCCATGGCTAAGGTTTGGTCTTGCGTTCGATTAGGCGATGTAATTGGATAATGGGCAACTGGAGGGAGAGGTTCGATCGGGAGTTTTGTGGTCGCGATTTCTTTTTGAGATGCGTACGAGGGAGCTTTGGTGGAGGATGCAAGCGCAGCGATGATAGGAGGTTGGGGAGTTTGATTTGGAGACGGCGATATGGTTCGAGGCAGTAGGACACGGTGTCCTTTTTTTAGGATTGACGAACGGAGGTGCATCCACTACCAAGATTTTGAAGAGATTGACCATGCAATGATCATCACAACTTTGTACGGTCTATGAACCTTGGTTGTGTCGCGTTTCAACATGGTGGATCAGAGACCAAGCTTCGGAGGCAAGGAGGTCGAGGCCATCAAGGGATGAAGCTCGGTGCAGTTGAATGTTGAAATCGATGAGTATGGGGATGAGTTGCTCGGCATATTCATCGCGTGCGTATATCAGAGAGGAGGTAATTAACATTTCTTTGAATTAGTTGATTAAATAAATTTGTTAGTAATTAATTGTTTGATTAATTAAATCTTATAAAATTCTTAATACGTTTATACGAGGTCTAAAAACTATGAAAAAAGGTCGAGACTGGAATGGTTTGCAAATAAAAGTCAAGGTGAATAAATCTCATTCATTTTTGGATTGCAACTTTAATTTAAATTTTGAAAATTTAAATTATTGGTTGATTGGATGATTTGATAATAATTATTATTATCAATTGGATGGTAGTATATATTAGTAGTTGGATTGATTTTTTCCGCCTATCGGAGCGGATGAGACCCTATGCGCTCCGCATAATAGCGGATGAACCTATGTTGCCGCAATATCCTACCTCGAAGCGGGATTGGTATTTTTTATGTTGTATTAACATCTATGGATGTAGGAAAACATGTTGGAGGGATCCAACTGGATTCCTCAAAAATATTGAATTTAAGTTCATATATAGTGATATATGATATGTTTTGTGATATCCCGGAATTCCAAGAAATTTAAAATGTGATAATCTTTTAATTAAATTATTTAAAATGGGCAAAATTGTTATTTTATAACCAAAATAAAATATGTGATGTTTTTAAATTTAGATATAGATTGATTTTAAATAGAATAATTATTTAATTTGTGTTATTTTATAAATTGATTTTAAATATACTTATTATTTTCAAAATTTAATAAGTGTTGTCAAATAAATTTTAATGGATTTAATGTTTCTAAATTTAATAATGTGTTTGTTTAACTTAATAGAGATATATTTGATTTGATTTTAAATTGAAGTTTAAATTGAATTTGGGTTAGAAATTTGAATTTAAACTTGAAATTTAAAAAGGATATATATATATTTTGAAAATTATTTTGGATATAAAAGAATATATGAATAAAGTTTTTATTTTAAAATAAATTTTGTTTTATATTTAAAACAAAAGAATTTTTATTTATATAAATTTGGAAAATCTTTATTAAACAGTAAATAAATACAAAAGCTTTTAAATTAGCATTTAAAAATGGATTATATAACTTTATGTGATTTTATTTAGAATCCAACTGGTTTATATTTTATTTTCTTTTAAAAGTTTTATTTTTATAAAATAAGAAAAAACATTTTTAAAATTAATAAAAGTACTTAGATATTAGGAAATTTAACAACAAAGCTTTTAAAATCATTTAAAAAAATTTAAAAATAAAGAAATGACAAGTGTTTAATTATGAGAACATATTGAATACATGTGTAGTTAATTAAACAATGGTTGTGACAAATGTAAGAAGATTTAACAAGTGTCCTCATTTTTTTATTTCTTTATTTTTGATAAACAATAATTCATATCATATAAACTCCCTTTTTTTCTTTCTCCACTCCTTTTGCTTATACTTTTCATTCAGATCAAGAAATCAATGGCCACAACCTGAACTATTCTCATATGCACACCAGAAAATCCACAAACAATATTTAAGTTCAAACAGAAATCAAAATCAGTAATCTCCTCAAAAAAAAATCACATCTGAGATTATCAAAGCATTTTTAAAAGCCTGAAGACTTCTGTTATCAAAACCTGAAACCAACTCCTCTGTAACAAATCCTCAATCAGAGGAAATTCAAACATGTTCAACTCTACAAACCAGAAGACTAAAAACCCTATAACCTCAAGCTTGAAACATATTTATAAATCCTATAAACATTTTCTCAAAACCCAGCCTGCAATCCTCTTTTATCAAGCCTGCAATCAAAACACTACAAACATTTTCAAGGACCGTAACCAGTTTATATCAAAGCATGTAGCTTTTTCAAAGCTGCAATCTGTAAACAACAAATTTTCAAAGTCTTGATCATATCATCATGTTCCAGTCTTAAAGCAATCAAGTATCAAGTATTTCAGTCTTAATGTTTCAAGCTAGACAAGTTTCAGAAATCAGATATCAAGATGCAATATTCAAATTTTCAAAGTTTCAATCCATTTTGCAAGTTTTCATCCAATTTCAAAAATTATCTGCATTTTCAAAAAGGTGAGAAAACATTTAAATTTAAAATTTAAGTAGATTAATAATTATTGCTTGAGTAATTACTGTGATGATGATGCCTGCATGTATATATAGAAGTATAAAATTTGTGAATATTAATGCATTTGAATATGCATGTCTGATGTCTGTGCTTCTCTGTTCTTTTTAGATTACAGATATTTTGAAATGAACCAAAATTCAAACTTCATATCTAATCACTTTAAAGCTTTGGTTTTCAAACAAATTAGTTTAGTTTAAACACCATCTAGTTTTTAAAACAAGTTTAAGTATTTTAAGTTTGGGAATTTCCTATAAACAAGAGAATACAGTTGAAAACTTAAATATGTGATAAATCAAATGTTGTATTTTAATAATTCAAGTATATACCTTGGATCATCTCTGAAAGATAGGATTTTGAAAACAAAAATCCAAATTTTTAATATTGAATTAGATGTAGATTTTGGGATTGTCTGGAATATGGATCTTGATCATTTTTTTGTGATCGGAGGTATTCGAGTGGTCGAGTTTTCGTTTGAAGCTAGATTGACGATCAGGATGCTTGGCAAAACGGTGGTTGAGGCGAACGTGGACAGTGGCATCGGCGGTTAGTCATAAGGGTTTTAAACCCTAGTTTTGATGGAGCTTGAGTTTCGAGTGACTACTTCTCCTCTGATTGATCGGGTGCTGTGAAACTCGAGATAATGGTTGTGTGTTGGGTCGGCAAGATGTGGCCAGAGTTGTCTGACCGCTGGTGGTCGGGGATGGGTGATCGAAGGGGTTTTGTTGAAGACTGTTTGGTTTCAGGATTCAACTGGGTAGCTTGATTTTGCTCGTGGGCTTGTGAGTATCGGTTGATGGTCGAAATGTGTTGCTGTTGTGACGACCCTAGATTTTGGACAATTGAAATTGAAATATTTAATTGAATTTAAATATTTGGATTTTATTTTAAACTTGAATTTCAAACATAACTATGAAATTGGCAATTAAATTATTGAATTTAATTTATTAAACTTGGGTAAAAATTTGAATCTTCAATTTTTAGCTGATTTAAAATATTTCAGGGGCTTAGAAAATTTGTGTTGAGAATACTGAAGATAATGGAAGCTTCAGAATTGAATTTGGAAACGTTTTGTTCAGTTTTGAATTTATATCGTTTAAATCGATATTCAAAAATAGTCTTTCGGTGCACAATCTCGGAATTCGACGAAACCAGTTCCATTGGATCCGTAATATTGTATTATTATCATATTTCAATTTTTGTAGTGCTTGGAGTGATCATTTAGCTGTTCGGTGAGCAAATGCGCTAAAAATTATATCGAAATTTAATTTAATACCTGGGTCTGAAAAGTTATCTTCTTCATACGATCGAATTGGGACTCGGAACCTTTTTCATTGCGTTTGAAATAGGGGTTTAACATTATAAACGCCTGGCGGCACGCCCCGATCGGAGATTGATATTTTGAGTTGCGAAATTGAAGGATTTAAATTCAAATTTGAATTTGAAAAATAATATAATTTTTTAAGACAAAGTACACGTTTCCTTGATCTCAACACATGGCAATTGTCTTCAACACGTGTCTCCTCCAATTTTAATTAAATCAGCTGAGCATAAATAAATAAATAAAAAAGAAGAAGAAAAGACTATCTCGTTTAAGAAAAAATGTGCTGTGAAGATCTGAAGTTCAAGCTGGATGGCGAGACGTATCATTATACTATGTATTATCCGCTGTGTTGGGATTGCTGTAAGTCCAGTTTTAATATGGATTAGATGTTGTAAAATGCCTAGTATTGAATGGTGTCATTGTAAACTTTGATAATGTGATGTATGTAAAACCGATATAGTTCTTTGTTTTAAAGATTATTCATTTATCTATTATATTTGTTCCGCTACGAAATATGAGATTCTGTTATTGTTTCTGTTTCTTCTTCTATCTTATTCTTCTCAAACCCTAACGGTTCGGTTTTTCGGCATTCGACTGTGCAGCATTGGATACCGTGGATGTATCAATGTCGACTTTCGGGTGTCGAAAAATTGGGTCGTTACATTTTTGGTATCAGAGCATTTGGTTAGGCGACAACCTTGGCTCTGGTGAGGATTACTCAATTAGATTTAGAGTCAGTGTACTCAAGAATGAGTTTGAGTGTAATAATAGATATGAGCGCGTATTTGTTAGTAAATATGAAATTGTTTTATATTGTGTTGACTTATCAGTTGATTGTTTATAGATTCTGGTCGGTGCAGTCTAGCTAACTGTGTCGATAGGAGTTTCTAAACTCTTAACAAGATAAACTGACACAGTATTGTTTTTTAAAATCGGGTAAATGAGATAATTTTACCCAAACTATTTTTTGTATATAAAAGAAAATAATCTTTGTAAATTAATATAGTATATGGTTGCTTGGATGTTAGGAGGTGATAATATTGCATTATCATCATTATTGTTGAATAAGAAATCAAAAACATAACCAAAGGTTAAGAGATAAATTTATATACAAATGGGATTTGTAAATGAAAATTGTAAAAGTGAGTTACAATTTGAAATAGAATTCCAAAGAATTTTGAAAATGTTTTTGAAAGTAATTGAAATTTGAAATTTTGATAGAAAGTTTAAATTCCATTGGAGCTTGGAAATGGTTTTCAATTATTTTGGAAAAGTATTTTAAAGGGATGAAAGCACTAAACTCTTTTCAGTTGCTGAAAAATAATTCCGATGATGATCGCGACATCATCGGTGTTCATTTTCGAGTTTCTAAGAGAGGAATTACTGCCAAATTATTATTTTTTAAAAAGAAGTTGTTTGGAAAACTGGATTGGTTTTGGAAATTCAAAAGATAATTTGAATTGATATCAAAGATGATTTCGAAAGGTTAAGAAAACTTTGGAAATTGGAAAATAAATTTTTGAATGAATGAATAAATTTACAATGCAATTAAAAGAAAGTGAAATTGAATGTTGAAATTCATTTCGAAATTGTAAGCAAATAGAATTGAATTAGAATTGAATTTGATTTGTGATAAACAAAGAAAAGTATTGAAATAAAATTAGTTAGTGAAGCTAATTGAAGGAATGACAAATTTGATATGGTTTGAAATAAATTGAATTCAATATTTATAAATAAAAGATAAATTGAGTTCGTGTGAAATTGGAAAACCAGTTTAAATGTAAGTAGTTATGAACCAAAGTGGAAAATTGAAAATAAATATAAGAAAATCTTCTAAATTGATAAATGGACAAAAGAATAAAACTGGAATTGAAACTGAATATTGAAAACCATTTTGAATTGTGTGAAATAAAATGAAGTGTAAAATTAGTTCGAAGTGAACTAAAGATAATAAAGGTGGAGATAAAAAAAATGGTTTGAGATAAAATGAGTTGGAATTTGTAATGAGTTATTAAATGGAACTAATTTAAAATAGTGATATGAATTAGTTGCGAATGAAAGATAGTTGATATAATTCAATATTCAAAACGTAAATTGAATTCAAATGAAATTGAAAATGTAAGATTGAGTGAAAATGAATATATAACTTCAATAGTGAAGTAAAAATGGTATAAGAAGTAAATATTCAAACTTTTGTAATGGAATGTGCAAAATGATTTTTTAATATAGAAATTGGATATGGTTGTTAAATAGCATACAGGTATTATAAAGGAAAAGGAGTTGGGATTTGATTATCGAAGAAAAATTTGGAATTGCTCGAAAATGTATGTATTTAAATTTCAATATGAAATTTGATGATTTTCTTGTCTAGCCGCTTGGCTTTTCGTTTTCTTTTGAAATCTGGGGGCCCGTTGTGGCATTTTGTAGTCGTACCGAGCTAGCCGCGCAAAGGAGACGCTGACGAAATTTTTCGAAAATTTAAGGAGTTAGAAAAATTTTGAGAAAATTTTGAAAATTTGAATTTAAATTTAAATTTGAATTGTTAAAGAAAACGAGGTTGAATAGAAATTATGGAAGACTTGGAAAGTTAGTTGAAATGATGATCTTTAATATAAAAAAAATTGTTGGTAAGTCGATAAAACTATTTTAGAAAGATAGCGAATGGGTTAAGGATCATTTTTCTTAACTTGTAATTTCGGGACGAAACTCTTTTAAGGGGGAAGTCGTGATGACCCTAGATTTTGGATAATTGAAATTGAAATATTTAATTGAATTTAAATATTTGGATGTTATTTTAAACTTGAATTTCAAATATAACTATGAAATTGGCAATTAAATTATTGAATTTAATTTATTAAACTTGGGTAAAAATTTGAATCTTCAATTTTTAGCTGATGTAAAATATTTTAGAGGCTTAGAAAATTTGTATTGAGAATACTGAAGATAATGGAAGCTTCAGAATTGAATTTGGAAACGTTTTGTTCAGTTTTGAATTTATATCGTTTAAATCGATATTCAAAAATAGTCTTCCGGGGCACAGTCTCGGAATTCGACGAAACAGTTCCATTGGATCCGTAATATTGTATTATTATCGGATTTCAATTTTCGTAGTGTTTGGAGTGATCGTTTAGCTGTACGATGAGCAAATGCACTAAAAATTATATCGAAATTTAATTTAATAGCTGGGTCCGAAAAGCTATCTTTTCCATACGATCGAATTTGGACTCGGAACCTTTTTCATTGCATTCGAAAATAGGGGTTTGACATTATAAACGTCTGGCGACACGCCTCGATCGGAGATTAAGATTTTGAGTTGGAAATTGAAGGATTTAATTTCAAATTTGAATTGAAAAATAATATAATTTTTTAAGACAAAGTACATGTTTCCTTGCTCTCAACACATGGCAATTGTCTTCAATACGCGTCTCCTCTAATTTCAATTAAATCAGCCGAGCATAAATAAATAAATAAAAAAGAAGAGAATATTATCTCGTTTAAGAAAAAAATGTGTTGTGAAGATCTGGAGTTCAAGCTGGATGGCGAGACGTATCATTATACTATGTATTATCCGCTGCGTTGCGATTGCTGTAAGTCCAGTTTTAATATGGATTAGATGTTATAAAATGCCTAGTATTGAATGGTGTCGTTGTAAACTTTGATAATGTGATGTATGTAAAACCGATATAGTTCTTTCTTTTAAAGATTATTCATTTATCTATTATATTTGTTCCGCTACGAAATGTGAGATTCTGTTATTGTTTCTGTTTCTTCTTCCTTCTTATTCTTCTTAAACCCTAACGGTTCGGTTTTTCGACATTTGACTGTGCGGCATTGGATACCGTGGATGTAACAATGTCGACTTTCGGGTGTCGAAAATTTGGGTCATTAAATCTGTGATGTAGGGTGAAGTGCCGGAGGGTCTGGCGAAGGTCGGAGGTGGCTCCGGCAGCGGTGCATGTGCAGCTGATGCTCTGGTGTCAGCTATTTTGGCTATTGGGTTGCTCGAAGTAGACGTCGGGTTTTGGTGTAAGTAGCTCGAGTGTAAACTCAAAGTTGCTGAGGGTGATAGCCTTTAGATTTTAAAATTAAAAATTAATCAAAGATTTTTAAAAAAATGGGGAGAAGAGAAGAAACTCGTGTTTAAACCCGAGTAGCCTTCGGGCTTGACCCGAAGTAGTGTGATTGAGTAATTTTAAAAAGATTAAAAAACAAGGATTTTTGAAATTTAAAAATAAATTTAGTTTAAACATTTTTCATAAATTACTTTTTATACAATAAATGTTTTCTTAAACTTTTGTGATTTAGAAGTTTGAAAGTTGTTAAATTTAAATTTTGTTAAGTAAATTTAAATTGATATTTAAAATTAAGTTATGAAAGTAATTTTAAAGTTTAATATAAAAAGACAAGTTTTAAATTCAAAATTAAAATAGTTTCTAAAAACTATTAATTGATAAATGTTTAAGTTATTTTAACATTTATGTTTTGATAACTTTAATTTATTAAGATAAATGATTATTTATATTAAAATTAATTAATGATTTAATTAAGTAAAGATAATTTTAAAGATAGATGGTGTAATTATGTTAATGGTAATAAAGATATTAACAAGATAATAGTTTATCTTAATTAAGGTTTTATGTCTTGATATTAGTGAAACTAAATTAAGGAACTTAAGTTTAATTAATTAGTTTAATTAATTATGAAGGATTGATTAAGAAATTAATTAATGGTAATTAATTTACTTGATTAAGGAATGATTAAGGATTAAAGATTAATTAATTTAAAGATTAATTAATTTGTGATTAAAGATCATTAATTAGATAATTAAATATTATTGATTAATGATTAGAGATTAATTAAATAAGTAATTAAGTGCAATTAAAAACTTAATTAATCAAGTGATTAAGATTTAGTAATTAAGTGATTAATGAGTAGTTAATTAAGTCATTAAAGGGTACTTAATTAGTAATTAAGAAGTGCTTAATTTGTAATTAAGTTTTATTAATTAATAATCAAAGGATAATTAATCTATAATTAAAGATTAACTAAGAAGTTGTTAAATGGTAATTAATTGATTAATTGAATGGTGATTAAGGATTAATCAAATGGTAATTAAGGATTGATTAACTGCAAATTAAGGATTGGTTATTTGTTAATTAAAGATGGGTTAACTATTAATCAAGGATTGATTAACTAATAATCATGGATTAATTAATTTGTAATTAAGGTTATTAATTAATAATTAAGTTTTATTAATTAATAATTAAGGGATAATTAATTAGTTGATTAATTGATTAATTATAAGAGTAATTTTGGATTAATTAATTTGTATTAAGAGATATTGATTAGTAATTAAGGCTATTAATCAATAGTTAAAGGATAATTAATCAGTTAATTAAAGGTTAATTAATTGATTATAAAAGTAATTAAGGATTGATTACTTTGTATTAAAGGAGATTAATAATAATTAAGGATTATTAATTGATAATTAAAGGATAATTAATCTATGATTAGAGATTAATTGATTGATTGATAAGGTAATCAAGGAGTGATGAATTAATTAAATGATTGTGTTTAATTAATGGTTGACTAAGCAGGATTAGATGATTGATTCATAAATAATTAATTTAATTTAAGTTAATTAAATTAACTATGACATGAGTCATTAATGCTTTCTTATGGATGATTGTTTGTGTAGAATGTCTGAATTGGATGATATCTATTGGATGATATGTTATGATGTTGGTTATATCAATGATAAATATGTGTTATTTATCTGTGTTAATGCTTTGTGAATTCAAAGTATTGAATTGAATTAAATTGTTTAAACTTTAAACAACTTGGCCTTTAAGATACGTTTGGATTTCGATGAGACCGGGATTGGATATCAATTTTTTTCTTTCGAAAACCACATCAATCCAAGTTAAACGTTAGGTCATGAATCCAAGTGAAGATCAAGTTGAAGACTCAAAGTGTACGAACTATTTGTCGTAAAACTCTGAGGGTGATTCCAATATGAGTATAACGAAGATAGTGCTTTCGGGTTCGAGATGGAGTTTTCAAAGTGCAAGGGTTATTGTCATTAACTCTGAAGGTGATTCCAAAATGATTGTAACGAGATAATGCCTTTGGTTTCGTTCGAACCCAGAACGAACTTGTATGGATTGAATGCTTTCAGAACATCGTCAGGTGGACGATGAGCATTCTAAGATAGATGTGTTCTATAAAGGTAATCGTAGCCTCAAGCCTCATCAACCGAGAATAGCTAAAACAGGGGAGGGCAGCAAGGCTAAGGGGGTAACCCAAGTAGGATAAGGTTTACCCCTGTCTAGAGTCCCTTTTATTTTGGTTATGTGGGCGGTTGAATAGCTATAACCGCCGGGGTTTTCTTATTCGGAACTGTCCAGTAAGGGATGGTTCCAGCCTTGTGTTGCAGGGGATTTAGGGTGGATCCTAGTACGGTGGTCTAGGCCACATATAGTGACGGGCGGTACCCCAGTAGCCCTGCCATTGATGGAAACTCATTCTTTCTACGTGCCCTTACGGTTTAGATTGTATTACCCACTTTTGTGGCTAGTAGCTGGAATTTAATGAATGTAACAATTTCGGCTATTTTCTATTTACTTGAAAACCCTAGACGCTATTATAATATCACTGGATTTCCTATCAAATGTTTTGGTTAACGTAAGGTAAAAATTTATCCATGTTTATGTATGGGAAATCTTACGTGATATCTTTTGTTTCAAAGGTTTTTCAAAGTTAAGCAACTTTAATCCTTTTACTCACAGCAGACCCATGTCTGACCCGGAGTTTATTCTGTTTTTCTTAAACTCTTGGGTACTCAAATTTTTACGAGTAGCCAAGGGATTCAGGTCTGCTTTGACGAATTCTGGAGGAGAGATGGAGCAGAAGGCTTCAGCGTTTGTAGTTATATAGTGTTTCCGCTGTGTTATATCTCTGTGATGATTTATGTGTTATATTTGAGTTGTATAATAGACATACTTTTATAACTGTCTATTTTGTGTTGTTGTATCTATGTAACTCTGATATGTAAATGACTATGTAATAGTTATGTTATATATTATATTTTGTTCCATTCCGCTGTGAAATTCTGATATTATTGAGTTATTTCTTCTATCTATTCTATTTCTACCCCTTTCTTTCTTAATAATGATGTGTCTTTTTGTGGAATGAAAGGCGGGTCGTTACACTTGGTATCAGAGCATAGGTTGAGATAATACCTAGGCTCTAGAGTGGTGTCTATCTTGAGAGCGCGTATTTGTAATTTTTATATAACTATATACATATCTAAATTTGTTGGGTATCTGTTCGGATTTCCAACATGAGTTCTAGAGGAGTTTCATCTCTTATTGTTTGGTTGACCATCCTATCTTTGTATCTAGTCCTATAGGTAGGGTAATCGAGTTAGATAAGATCTGTAGAAGCTTAAGGTTTTCTTATCTTCCCCATAATTTTTCTGGTGACCCTTTTTATTGGATTTAAATGGTTTGATCTTATTCTGGGTTTGGATTGGTTGGATTGGTATTAGGCTGTTTTGATGGGTGGAGCAAGGATTGCATCTTTGGAGGCTGAGTTGGGAAGAATCGCAAAAGTGACTTGCGATGATGCCAGAGTTCTTTTTGAGTCATCTTCTGCATGGAGTTGAGGCATCTCCAGAAGGTGTAGAGTCCATCGAAAGATCAGAGATTTTCCGTATGTTTCCGAGGAAGCGAAGGTTTGTCCTCATCAGGAGATAGAGTTTCAAATCATCTTTGATTCCAGAAGTAGTGCTTGTTGTTCAGCTTAGTTTTTCCCAGTTGGAGTTCAGCTGCTGTCTTTGTGGTCCTAGACGAGTGAGTCTTTTAAGATTCTATATGGATTTGATGAACCAAGTTTTTTGGGATGTGTGGTATATGTTGTTCTTGTGTTCATCAATGTTTTTCTTGTCTACTCCAAGTCTGAGGAGGAGAGCAAGCGGAATTTGAAATTAGTGTTAGAAGCCTTGAGGAAGCATTTTGTTTTTGGTGATGGTATTTCTGTAGATCCAGCCCTGGTAGTTACTATTCAGAAGTGGAAGCAACCACAGTTTTTCTAGTTTGGCAGGAAGTTTAAGTGGACCTCGAGTGTGAAGAGCTTTTCTTGGATTTGGGGGCAAGACTGATCGTGTGCCTATTCTATCCCTCTCTGATGGCAAGAGTAAGTTTGAAGTCTGCTCAAACATTTGTGTGTGCCTGTTATGGATGAATTGAGTCAAGGATGGACAGTGTTCCAGTTTTGAGATGAATGGCCAGGGAACATTGAGGATCATCGGAAGGATTTGTGTTCCGAATTTTTGGGATTTGAAGCAAGAAGTTTTGGCAGGGAATCATCGCTCCAGATTGAGTGTCCAGGCCAGGGTGCTCAGAGATATATGGATATGAAGGGAGTCTTCTGGTGGCCAAGTGTGAAGAAGGATGTAGCTTCTTTCGTCTATGGACGTCTGAGCTGTCGGCAAGTGTTGGTGATCAGCAGAAGTCCGTCGGATTGTTGCAGCCATTAGAAGTTCCGAAGTGTAAATAGGAAATGATTCCTTTGGATTTCATCGACGGTTTTCCAAGGAGCAAAGAGGGAATTAAAGGAATATGAATGATTGTAGACCGGTTGACCAAGAATGCCCATTTTATTTTGGTTAAGGCAACCCGTTCTGCAGCATCTTTGGTTGAGTTTTTCTTGAAGAGTTTGTCCGATTGTTGGGTGTTCCTGTCAGCATTGTTAGCAATCATGATCTTATCTTCTCCAGCTATTTATGGGAGGCTTTGTGATCAGTTTTGGGTTCGAGTTTGAGTTTGGGTACAGCCTATCATTTCCAGACCAATGGAAAGGCTGAACCAAATTCTAGATATTTGAGAGGGCTTGTGTTTTGGATTCTGATGGATGTTGGGAGGGCCATCTGTATTGAATGGACTTTTCGTTCAGTTATCAGACGAATATCTAGATGGCACCCTATGAAGCTTTGTTTGGAAGACCTGGTAGATTCCTATTCTATTGGGTGAAGTTGAGAGATCGTCAGGTTTTAGTCTAGTTTTGATCCGTAAGGCATCTGCGATGGTAGATCTTATCAAGAAGAGATTTAGTGGTTGTGGCCTACAGGATTGACTTGCCAGTTTGGATGGCTGGATTTCACATTATTTTTCACGTATCTTATCTGAGGAAATACGTGAACGATCTATCTTTTGTTGTGGAGCTAGGATTTCAGAGTTTGTCTTGGGAAACTCTGAGTAATTTAGGAAGGCATATCCGGATCTATGTCCAGATAGCTAGTGTTGTTTATTTGAATGAATTGTTTATTTGAATAAACTGTTTGTTTGGATGGATTATTGTTTGGTTGATAGTGTTTGGCTGATAGGTATGCTTGAATGGTTAAAATGAAATTAAAAAAAATTAGATTATCTTTGTTTTAAATTTCAGGGACGAAATTCTTTTAAGGGGGGAGGAATGTGATATCCCGGAATTTCAAGGAATTTAAAATGTGATAATCTTTTAATTAAATTATTTAAAATGGATAAAATTATTGTTTTATAACAAAATAAAATATGTGATGTTTTTAAATTTAGATATAGATTGATTTTAAATAGAAAAATTATTTAATTTGTGTTATTTTATAAATTTGATTTTAAATATACTTATTATTTTCAAATTTTAATAAGTGTTGTCAAATAAATTCTAAAACATTTAATGTTTCCAAATTTAATAATGTTTTTGTTTTAGATATATTTGATTTGATTTTAAATTGAATTTAAATTGAATTTGGGTTAGAAATTTGAATTTAAACATGAAATTTAAAAAGGATATATATATATATCTTGAAAATTATTTTGGATATAAAAGAATATATGAATAAAGTTTTTATTTTAAAATAAAATTTGTTTATATTTAAAACAAAAGAATTTTTATTTACGTAAATTTGGAAAAAAAATATTACGTAGTAAATAAATACGAAAGCTTTTAAATTAGCATTTAAAAATGGATTATATAACTTTATATGATTTTATTTAGAATCAAATTGGTTTATATCTTATTTTCTTTTAAAAGTTTTATTTTTATAAAATAAGAAAAAGTATTTTTTAAATTATTAAAAGTACTTACATATTAGGAAATTCAATAATAAAGCTTTTAAAATCATTTAAAAATAATTTAAAAATAAAGAAACGACAAGTGTTTAATTATGAGAACATATTGAATACATGTGCAGTTAATTAAACAATGGGTTGTGACAAATGTAAGAAGATTTAACAAGTGTCCTCATTTGTTTTTCTTTTCTTTAATTTTGATAAAAAATAATTCATATCATATAAACTCTCTTTTTTCTTTCTTCACTCCTTTTGCTTATCTTTTTCATTCAAATTAAGAAATCAATGGCCACAACCTGAACTATTCTCATATGTAAACCAGAAAATCACGAACAATATTCATGTTCAAGCTGAAATCAAAATCAGTAATCTCCTCAAAAACAAAATCACATTTGAGATTATAAAAGCATTTTTAAAAGCCTGAAGACTTCTGTTATCAAAACCTGAAACCAACTCCTCTGTAACAAATCTTTAATCAGAGGAAATTCAAACATGTTCAACTCTACAAACCAGAAGATCAAAAACCCTGTAACCTCAAGCTTGAAACATTTTTTACAAATCCTATAAACATTTTATCAAAACCCAATTCTGTAATCCTCTTTTATCAAGCCTGCAATCAAAACACTACAAGCATTTTCAAGGACCGTAACCATTTTATATCAAAGCCTGTAGCTTTTTCAAAGCTGCAATCTGGAAACAACAAATTTTCAAAGTCTTGATCATATCATCATGTTCCAGTCTTAAAGCAATCAAGTATCAAGTATTTCAGTCTAATGTTTCAAGCTCGACAAGTTTCAGAAATCAGATATCAAGATGCAGTATTCAAATTTTCAAAGTTTCAATCCAGTTTGCAAGTTTTCATCCAGTTTCAAAAATTCTCTGCATTTTCAAAAAGGTGAGTAAACATTTAAATTTAAAACTTAAGTAGGTTAATAATTGTTGCTTGAGTAATTGCTATGATGATAATGCATGCATGTGTATATAGAAGTACAGAATCTGTAAATATGAATGCATTTGAATATGCATGTCTGATGTCTGTGCTTCTCTGTTCTTTTTAGATTACAGAGATTTTAAAATAAACCAAAATTCAAATTTCGTATCTAATCACTTTGAATCTTTGGTTTTCAAACAAATTAGTTTAGTTTAAACAACATCTAGATTTTGAAAACAAGCCTAAGTATTTTAAGTTTGGGAATTTCCTATAAACAAGAGAATACAGTTGAAACTTAAATATGTGATAAATCAAATGTTGTATTTTAATGATTCAAGTATATCTGATGGATCATCTCTGAAAGATAGGATTTTTAAAACAAAAATCCAAATTTTTAATATTAATTGAATGTAGATTTTGGGATTGTCTGGAATATGGATCTTGATCATTTTCTGGTGATCGGAGGTATTCGAGTGGTCGAGTTTTCGTATGAAGCTAGATTGATGATCAGGGTGCTTGGGAAAAATGATGGTTGAGGCGAACGTGGACAGTGGCGTCGGCGGTTGGTCATAAGGGTTTTAAACCCTAGTTTTGATGGAGCTTAAGTTTCGAGTCACTGCTTCTCCTCTGATTGATCGAGTGCTGTGAAACTCAGGATAATGGTTGCGTATTGGGTCAGCAAGATATGGCCAGAGTTGTCTGACCGCTGGTGGTCGGAGATGGGTGATCGAAGGAGTTTTGTTGGAGACTGTTTGGTTTCAGGATTCAACTGGGTAGCTTGATTTTTTTCATGGGTTGTGAGTATCAGTTGATGGTCGAAATGTGTTGCTGTGCTGTAGGGTGAAGTGCCGAAGGTGCGGCGAAGGTCGGAGGTGGCTTCGGCAGCGGTGCATGTGCCAGTTGATGCTCTGGTGTCAGCTGTTTTAGCTGGTGGGTTGCTCGAAGTAGAGGTCAAGTTTTGGTGTAAGTAGCTCGAGTGTAAACTCAAAGTAGCTGAGGGTGATAGCCTGTAGATTTTAAACTTAAAATTTAATCAAAGTTTTTTAAAAAAAATGGGGAGAAGAGAAGAAACTCCGGTTAAACCCGATTAGCCTTCGGGTTTGACCCGAAGTAGTGTGATTGAGTAATTTTAAAAAAAAATTAAAACAAGGATTTTTGAAATTTAAAAATAAATTTAGTTTAAACACTTTTTATAAATTACTTTTTATATAATAAATGTTTTCTTAAACATTTGTGATTTAGAAGTTTGAAAGTTGTTAAATTTAAATTTTGTTAAGTAAATTTATATTGATATTTAAAATTAAGTTATGAAAGTAATTTTAAAAGTTTAATATGAAAAGACAAGTTTTAAATTCAAATTTAAAATAGTTTCTAAAAACTATTGATTGATAAATGTTTAAGTTATTTTAAAAGTCATGTTTTGATAACTTCAATTTATTAAGATAAATGATTATTTATATTAAAACTTAATTAATGATTTAATTAAGTAAAGATAATTTTAAAGATAGATGGTGTAGTTATGTTAATGGTAATAAAGATATTAACAAGATAATATTTTATCTTAATTAAGGTTTAATGTCTTGATATTAATGAAAATAAATAAAGGAACTTAAGTTTAATTAATTAGTTTAATAAATTATGAAGGATTGATTAAGAAATTAATTAAGGGTAATTAATTTACTTGATTAAGGAATGTTCAAGGATTAAAGATTAATTAATTTAAAGATTGTTAGATAATTAAATATTATTGATTAATGATGAGAGATTAATTAATTAAGCAATTAAGTGTAATTAAAAACTTAATTAATCAAGTGATTAAGATTTATTATTTAAGTGATTAACGAGTAGTTAATTAAGTAATTAAAGGCTACTTAATTAGTAATTAAGAAGTGCTTAATTTGTAATTAAGTTTTATTAATTAATAATTAAGTTTTATTAATTAATAATCAAAGGATAATTAATCAATAATTAAAGATTAATTAAGAAGTTATTAAATGGTAATTAATTAATTAATCAAATGGTGATTAAGGATTAATCAAATGGTAATTAAGGATTGATTAACTATTAATTACGGGTTGGTTAATTGTTAATTAAAGATGGGTTAACTATTAATCAAGGATTGATTAACTAATAATCATGGATTAATTAATTTGTAATTAAGGTTATTAATTAATAATTAAGTTTTATTAATTAATAATTTAGGGATAATTAGTTAGTTAATTAATGATTAATTAATTAATTATAAGAGTAACTATGGATTAATTAATTTGTATTAAGAGATATTGATTAATAATTAAGGTTATTAATCAATAGTTAATGGATAATTAATCAGTTAATTAAAAGTTAATTAATTGATTATAAAATTAATTAAAGATTGATTACTTTGTATTAAAGGAGATTAATTAATAATTAAGGATTGTTAATTGATAATTAAAGGATAATTAATCCGTGGTTAGAGATTAACTGATTGATTGATAAGGTAATCAAGGAGTGATGAAATAATTAAATGATTGTAATTAATTAATGGTTGACTAAGCAGGATTAGATGATTAATTCATAAGTAATTAATTTAATTTAATTTAACTTAATTAACTATGACATGAGTGATTAATGCTTGCTTATGGATGATTGCTTGTGTAGAATGTCTGAATTGGATGATATGTATTAGACGATATGTTCTGATATTCTATGATATGATATTGGTTATATTAATGATAAATATGTGATATTTATCTGTGTTAATGGCGTGTGAGTTCAAAGTATTGAATTGAATTAAATTGTTTAAACTTTAAACAACTTGGCCTTTAAGATACGTTTGGATTTCGATGAGACCGGGATCGGATATCAAATTTGATTTTTCGAAAACCAAATCGATCGAAGTTAAATGTTAGGTCGTGAATCCAAGTGAAGATCAAGTTGAAGACTCGAAGTGTAAGAACTATCTATCGTAAAACTCTGAGGGTGATTCCAATACGAGTATAACGAAGATAGTGCTTTCAGGTTCGAGATGGAGTTTTCAGAGTGCAAGGGTTATTGTCGTTAACTCTGAGGGTGATTCCAAAATGAGTGTAACGAGATAGTGCCTTCGGTTTCGTTTGAACCCGGAATGAACTTGTATGGATTGAATGCTTTCAGAACATCGTCAGGTGGACGATGAGCATTCTAAGATAGACGTGTTCTATAAAGGTAATCGTAGCCTCAAGCCTTATCAACCGGGAATGGCTAAAACAGGGGAAATGTAGCAAGGCTAAGTGGGTAGCACCCAAGTAGGATAAGATTTACCCCTGTCTGGAGTCCTTTTTATTTCGGCTATGTGGGCGGTTGAATAGCTACAACCGTCGGGGTTTTCTTATTCGGGATTGTCCAGTAAGGGATGGTTCCGGCCTTGTGTTGCAGGAGATTTAGGGTGAATCCTCAGTACGGTGATTTAGGCCACGTACTATGACGGGCGGTACCCCAATAGCCCTGCCATTGATGGAAACCCATTCTTCCTACGTGCCCTTACGGTTTTGATTGCGTTACCCACTTTTGTGGCTAGTAGTTGGAATTTAATGAATGTAACAATTTCGGCTATTTTCTATTTACTTGAAAACCCTAGACCCTATTATAATATCACTGGATTTCCTATCAAATGTTTTGGTTAGCATAAGGTAAAAACTTACCCATGTTTATGTATGGGAAGTCTTACGTGATATCTTTTGTTTCAAAGGTTTTTAAAAGTTAAGCAACTTTAACCCGTTTACTCACACCAGACCCATGTCTGACCTGGAGTTTATTCTGTTTTTATTAAACTCTTGGTACTCAAATTTTTACGAGTAGCCAAGGGATTCAGGTCTGCTTTGACGAATTCTGGAGGAGAGATGGAGCAGGAGGCTTTAGCATTTGTAGTTATATAGTGTTTCCGCTGTGTTATATCTCTGTGATGATGTATGTATTGTATTTGAGTTGTATAAAAGACAGACTTTTATAACTGTCTATTTTGTGTTGTTGTATCTGTGTAACTCTGATATGTAAATGACTATGTAATGGTTATGTTATATATTATAGTTTGTTCCATTCCGCTGTGAGATTCTGATATTGTTGAGTTCTTTCTTCTATCTATTCTATTTCTACCTCTTTCTTTCTTAATAATGATGCGTCTTTCTGCAGAATGAAAGGCGGATCGTTACATGTTTGAATAATCTGCGACAAATTATAGTGTAATTTGAATTTATTGGATGCTATGGTAGTACTGGCCTAGATTTTGGTATTTTAAAAATACAATTAATATATATTTTGAACCAGAAAAGAAATTGAAGAGGATTTTTAAAGTGGAATATTTATATAGAGTTTTGGATTAGTTAAAAGAAATTGATTGGGTAAAATAAATGGCGACTTTGTAGTTGATTATTCCATGATATTTTAAATAGAGATTTTGGAATAATGTTCATAAAGGTTTTTAAATAAAAATTATCAAGTGATACTTGTTTTTATAGAAAAGGTTTTAAAAACTAAGATTTGGTTGGTTTGGAATGTAGTTTGAGTTATTTAAGAAATTGACTTATAAGTGGAATTGAAATTAGAAATCGATTTATAACGAGTCTAAGTGATGTGAAAGCGTCATAAACTGTAAATGAGACTATGAGATTTATAAACGATGTTTATAAATAAAGTGAAATGAGTATTATTATTTGTATGGAGTTTCATTGTATGGACACAACTTGAACTTGGGTAAGATCTTCTTACTAAAGATTTGATGTAGTTCCTCTTTATCGTAGTGATGAAGTTTTCTTTTAGTGCTAGTGTTGTTCCTTAGTTGATGGCGCGTAGTTTTTAGAAAGATGTCGACGTAGATCCAAGGAAGGTATTGGTGTAGAATTTTATGAGAAGGGGCATGGACTTTATAGAGATGGCAGACTGATCTTTAAGGAGATGGTGAAGCGAACTTTAAGGAACCATAGTATTCAAGGAGACAATGGCACAATTTTAAGGAAAGGGCGGTAGGTCTTTACACTCTATCGGTAGATGGATTCTTTGGGTTTACTTTTGCTTGTATACTCATTTGGTTGTCTTTTGAAGGAGCGACCTCCTTATTTACCTACTTTATACTATTAGTGTATTAATGCAATTTGTCTATTGAGATTACATGACATGACTTTGATTTGGCTTAAATATTGTTGTGTCTTTCATCTTTTTTTCTTTGCTGAGTTGTTGATTGTATATGGATTGCGTACTTGTTTGGTTGTCTTTGAAAGTAGTTCATTGAGTTAAATGTGTCCAGCTTTGCACGGTTCTTTCCTTTTGGTGAAGCTAGATCCGCTTTTATTTTTCCTTTTTGTTGCATAGTTTTCATATGCTTATTTCATCGTTCTACATCACACATGGCTATAGGAGAACAGTAGGTGTAATTGTGGCCCTAATTTTGTGCTAATGTGTATTAGTGCGAACTTGTCATATTGGTACCAGTTTTTTTGATTGCATGGTCAATTATATCACATTGAATGCTCTTTACTAGTGTCTTGCTGTAAATGGCTATTTCTCTTATCGCTGTATATGAATAATTTTGAATTTTAGCAAACCTTCCTCGTTCTTTATGTATTTTGGAATATCATTATTAAAATCTAACGGTCGTTGATTATTAGCCTTCGAAGTTTTAGGGCTGAAAATCTTTAACCAAAAGTGATATCATTCCTCTTTCCCTTTTCATTTGTTTTTTACTTACTCATGAATTCTAGCTTAAAATCACTGTGATTCTTCTCTTTTTTCTTTACAACGCTTCTTGCTCCGGTTCGTAGCCATTCTAAATCGTAATTTAGACCTTTCTTTTCTTTTTTCTTCTTCTCCCATATATATTTCTTTACATCTTTCCTTTTCCTTTTGATTTATATTATTATGCATATACATGCCATGATTTTTTTGGTGAAATGTTTGTATGGGTTTTTTATTTGATTCGATACTTAGTTGAACTTGTCTTTCTTATTCATTTTTGACTTGTGTTGAGTTAGTTGATTGATTATGATTATGGTTGACTGATTGATTAATTTTTTTGGAAAAGTTGATGCTATGTGATGTATATTTTATTTCCATTTTTGTTAGAGACGCCAAGAACCTTCTCCTATTATATTCATTTCTCTTTTAGTCTCTTATGGCTTTGGAAAACCGTCCGTTAAGGTCGGTGCTTAACTTCTTTCTTAGAAATGACTTTGGCCGTCAGTGAAGAAAGTTAAGCACGAGGAATTTTGAATCATTTTGAGTTTGTGACTATGTGCTTAGGATTCCTACCCCTTTTAGTCGCATGCATATGCCCTCAGAAGGATTTTTTTTCTATAACATCAGAACGCATCTAAAATGTGTTCTATCTTCCACTTTACCCCATCATTAAGGAGCAGTTAACTGTCATCAATTTGTCCCCAATACGACTCTCTCTTGTTTCTTATTATTTGCTCACATCCACTTTCATCTTATATGCTAAGCAATTGACTGTACCTTCTATTTGTCATGAGTTATTGTTCATGTATTCAATTCATGACAATACGGCTATAGGATGTAATGTATTCTACTATATTCAAGTTTTGAAATCCATGTTCTTGGTTTCTCCCTACAAGACTCAAAGATGGATGGTTTAATTTTTCTATGTTTCTAATCGAGATGGTTTAGTCCTTCTTTTGGATCTCTTGGTAATTTTATCACTTCCTCATCATTTCATTTTTATTATTATTATACTTTTTTTTTTCCTTTAAACAACGTTGACTTGCATAATCTTTCTCTCCTTGTCCTTTCTTCTTCTTCACTCCCCCATTTTTAAATTTTAGTTAAATGCCCCATCTCTTCCAGTGTAGAATGGGACTCATTTTTAATATGCAGAACTAGAACACTTAACCTTGATAAGGATGCTCACAAAAGTTCTAACTCACTAAAGCTTTACTACGCAAGTTTAGATTTCTGGACTTGTAGCATCACTTTTCTTTTTCAATGTTCATTTGTGATTTCTTTACCTCCATACTACATGGTATATTTGTTATTTGTATGAACATGTTAATGTACATGCATTGTGATACATGCATATTTCCATATGTGCCTAAGTGGCGATCATTTTCCTATAGGTTATCTCTTGTTTATCGGTATATTTGCCTTCGAAGGCATTGTTGATTGATATATATATGTATGTATGTATGTATGTATATGTATATGTATGTATGTGTGTACAATGTCTAACATGATGGATGCATTTAAGGTTAAGAAGCCAAACGAGAAAAGTAAGGATCTAATTACGTTTTCTTTTTAGTCGATCCGATTACGTTTGTATGGAACGAGACCCTTGTAAGCCTTAGCCAAGTATGGAATATGACCCGAGGCTTCCTGTTGTTGGTGCACCCATCGCTGTTTGTACATCATAACCGAGATCTCTCAGTCTCAAACTGCTTAAGCTTCTAGTACGAAAAGAAAACTTCTAATGAGCGACGAGTCAAAATCTTATTAGGATGATGTTTTTTTACAACATGCAATACAATACTGGGAAAGAGATTATAAGATGGTATATGTACCGCTTTGAGCTTTATGCATAGTTTTGTTTAACTTTTCTCCTTGACTTATTTTGCATGATTTCCCTTTTTCTTCTTTTTCCACAGTGAAATTTGGCTTTCGATGTGATATAACCTTTTTTCCATGTGCTTGGCATGATCTGCCTTGCTTTGGAGGTGCAAATTTTGCGTTTTGATTGTGAAGTTGGGTCTGGTATTTCAGCTCGTTATTTCATATGAATGGTATTTTTGTATTGGTTCAGGTAGTTTAATCGTACGTCCAATGAATTTTTTTTGTTGAAAATCAAGTTACTTGTTATATGTCCTATGTAATTTACTGGCAAATAGAATTGTTAAGCAGGTTTATATACTAGTTAGAGCCATCCAATATCCTTACGTCCAGTTTATTATTTTACTAACTTTCTTTTATTGCCGCTTAGTACATTATACTATGTTACAAGAAATGAAATGTCAAACAAAGTAAAGTCGAAGGTGCTTCGAGTCATGCCCATGGGACTAGGTTCCCATCAGGTCTAGAGAGCAGATATGCAACGTTTGAGAGCGTTTCAGCCACTACCAAGGGTCCCTCTAAATTCGGTCCAAGTACTCCTTCCACTGGGTTCTTTGTGTTAGCCATTATTTTCCTTAGGACTAGATCCCCTTTATGGAACTTCCTTTATCTAAGACGTTACTTATATGTTCTAGCCATCTTTTGTTCGTAAATTATGGATTTGATTACTGCATCACCTATTCTTTCTTATATGAAGTCCAAAGCGGCTTCTTTTAGATGTGAGTTCCCTTCTGCCATATATGATGAGCATCAGTGTGAAGGTACGCCTACTTTGGTTAGTAACATGGCTTTATAACCATAAATTAGGGGAAATGGGGTGTGTCTAGTAGGAGATCTCGTTGATGTTCTATATGCCCATAATGCTAAAGACATTTCTTCTACCCATTTTCCATTAGCCTTCGTGAGCCTTCTCTTCGACAGATTCTTATCATTTTGTTTGTAGCTTCGACCTATCTATTAGCTTGTAGGTAAGCTATCGATGAGAAACTTTTGATGATGCCATTTTTCTTGCATGGGTCAGAGAAGTCTTTTCTTTAGGACCATGTTCCATTATCAAAGATTGTTTTATAGAGGATCCCAAACCTAGAGGTGGTATTTCTGACTACAAATGTGACTATCTTCTAAGAAGTTATGATTTCGAAGGGCTCAGCTTCCACCCATTTGGTAAATTAATTAACTGCCACTATTGCGTAACTTTCCACCCTTTGGATATTGGGAATGGACCAATTAAATCAATTTCACATATCCCAAATGGCCATGGGCTAATCATGGAGGTAATTTCATATGACGGCAGCCTCGGGATAATAGCGAACATTTATCATCTATTACATCTTTGGACAAACTCCTATGCATCGGCTAATGGAGTTGGCCAAAAATATCCTTATCTTAATATCTTTTTACCAACTTTGTACCCCATGAATGATCTCTGCTATATCCCTTATGAACCTCTCCCATGATTCTAACTCCTTCTGTTTTCACCATGCATCTTAAATTAGGAGTTGAATAAGATCTCTTGTAAAGTATTCCATTGAAGAACATGAAGTAGGGAGCTTGATATCTAATTTTCCTTGCTCCATTTCTAGTTGCTAGTAAAGTTTCATCAAACAAGAAATGTTTGATTGGAGTTATCTAACATTTTTCCTCTTCTTGATGTATCATTAGTAGGGTATTATTGCTCAAATCTCACCTGCTTCGATTTGATCTGTGGCCTCCTGACTTCTTGCTTGTTGTGCTCGCGTCCGCACTAGAACATGTTGCACTTTGGGAATACTTGGATCAGTTAAATTTCTTATATGAATGACCTTCATTTTCTGTGCGACCTTTAATGCTTGCTATCTTAGCTAAAGAATACGTTGAGGAGTTTTCTTCCCTGGAAATCTACCCTGGATCAAACTGTTTGAATTCAGCTAAGAGTTCTTTGGACAGTTCCATGTACTTAGCCAGAGTTGGTTCCTTAGTTTGAGAGTTTCCCAATACCTGATTTACAACAAGTTGTGAATCGCTATAGATTTTAATATAAGTTATCTTCATTATATATGCCATTTTAGGTCCAGCAATGGGCGCTTCATACTCTTCGACGTTATTTATCATCTTAAACTCTAGCTGAACTGCTCCATACAACTTCTATCTATCAAAGGTAACAAGTACATACACAAATCCTACCCTCTGTTCATTGGATGCACCATCCATATTGAGTTTCCAAACCTGTAGAGGATCTTCCGGGTCCTCATTGGGTTGCATTGTTGAAGTTATGCGTTCCATGATAAAATTAGCCAAAGTTTGACCCTTTGTGGCATTTCGAGCAGAATAGGAAATATCATATTGGCTCAGCTCAATGGCCTATTTTAAAAGGCGGCCAGAGGCCTTTAGCTTCTTAAGTATCTACTTTAGTGTTTGTCTATTAGCACCATAATGGGATGCGATTGGATATATGACCATATATTTCATGTTGTAAGTAGCAAAGTGTAAGCTAGCTCATCTATCATTGAATAGTTTAGTTTGGCCCCACTTAGGCACCTGATAGTGAAGCATATTGGTCTTTATACACCTGCTTCTTCTCATACTACTACTGCGCTCATAGCCTGATTAGTTATAGCCAAGTATACCAATAGATCTTCACCTGAGAACGGCTTTAAAAGAATGGGTGGATTGGCTAGGTGGTCATTCAATACTTAAAAGATTTTTTTACATTTCTCTATCCATTCGAAATTTCTAAACTTTTTAAATTGATCAAAGAAAGGAAAGTATTTATCCATCGCCTTAGAAATAAATCTACTCAGATCCTCTATTTTCCTATTCAAACTCATCACGTCTTACGTTCATATGGAATCCTTTATTTTCCAGATAGCTTCAATCTTTTTTGGATTGACTTCTATTCCTCGGGAACTCACTATATATTCTAGAATTTTTTTGGACCAAATTACGAAAGTAGACTTTAATGGATTTAGTTTCATCCCATGATGCTTTAGGGTTGTGAAGGTTTTCTCTAAATCTTGCATATGATCCAAAGCTAATTTAGATTTGACCCACATATCATCAACATAAACTTTGGTATTCTTGCCAATATAGTCCTCGAACATCATGTTAGCTTGTCTTTGATATGTTGCCCCCGTGTTCTTTAATAAAATATCACTACCTTATAGCAATATAACCATTTTTTAGCAATAAAGCTTGATTGTTCCTAATCCGGTTTGAACATGGATATTTGATTGTATCTGGAATATGCATCCATAAACATTAGTAACTTATATCCACTAGTTGCATCAATTAATTGATCTATTCTTAGTAATGGAAAACTGTCTTTAAGGAAAATTTTGTTGAGGTTTGTGAAGTCTATGCAGGTCTCTATTTTATGTTAGATTTCTTCACCAAACTAGATCCGTTATCCACTTTAGGTAATACACTTCTCAGATGAATCAATTTTCCCTTAGCTTCTTGATTTCTTCATGAAGAGCATTGTATCTTTCCTGATCTATGGTACGCCATTTTTGTCTGACTAGGTGTTCATTGGGATTTATGTTAAGAATGTGGAATATTATCAGGGAGTCAATTCACTTCATATCTGAATGGGTCCAAACAAAGACATCATAGGGTGTCTTTAAGAAATCAATCAACTTTGTGTGCTATTTGCTGCTTAGGTTTTTTCTAATCTTCACAACCTTGGTTGGATCTGATGGATCTACTTGGATATCATCCAAGTCATTTACAGGCTCTAGGTCTTTGCTTTTCATTCCCAAATAAAAGTCCACCTCATCTTCTACTTCTTGTGGTTCGGATAAGACCACATTTTCTTGAGGTGTAGAACCATCTGATAGATACTACACAAACATAGAGTCATGCTTATACATTCATATCATATGAAAATAATCCCTTTTTACCTTTCTCGTAGATATTGTAGTCGTAGGATGACCCGTTTAAGTATCTACTTTGAAACTTAATTCTGATGTAGTTCTTTGAACTAGCCTGATATTTTCATTTTTACATAAATCAGATGACACAACATGTTTCAGAAATTTATTGCTTGGATTCAAAGTTATATTGTATGGTTCCCCAGCTGATAATTTTTTCCCTTTACAATCCTAACCCCTCCGGAGGTGTGAAACTTTAGAAGCAATTCTTTCTAAAAGATAGCTGCTTCTATCTCTATTAATGTAGATCTCCTTAAAAAAGCAATATACGAAGACTACTGGTTTATAATGAGAAAGCTTGTGCAGAAAGATTTATGCAATGGTGAAGTTCCAGTGGTGACAAAAAGTCAAGCCATTCCCACTGGAATAGTTGTTGTATTATCGAAGCCAAAGATCAGTTCTAGACTCGGCTTCAAGATCTTAGCTGGGAGCCTCGATTTTTCATATGTTGCTTTAAGGATAACGTTTGTGGAACTTCCTTGATCAATAAATAATTTCTTCACTGTGCAGTTTGAGATCTATGTGGTTATGACTAAAGGTCTCTTAATGTTGGAATGCAACCCCTGTTGAGTCTGTAGAAGTAAATGTGATACCCGACATAGGCTTTTTCTTGTTATGAAACAGGGTCCTATACTCGGTGTGGGATTTTTTGGACGTACCTCTCCTGTGCATGTTTACTTTGACTCGTAAGATGGGGTCCTCCATGAATTAAAGTTACCAGAGTATTACTGTTTCCCACCAGGTCCTTGTGAGGTCAAGCGACTAGTTATGCACAGGTATGACTGGATTATCTTTCTAGTAAGTGCCCAAGTACCCTTCCTGTATCAACCTCTCAATATCATTTTTATATGGCGGCATTTATCAGTGTGATGTCCATTCACTCTGTGGAATTTGCAATATGCATCGTCTTTGTTTGGCTCGCCTTCTTTCCTTTATTTAGGATGTTATATGCTAATTTTTTGGTTAGTTTGTAGATATGTTTTGGGATATGAGTGGGTGAAGTTTTAGTAGTAAAGTTGAGTTCTTTTGGCTATTTTCATAGGTTAGTACTTGTAAGCTTCTACAACCTGCTTCCTTTAATTATGTGCTGGAACAGTTCTTCTTATTGCAACTCCTACAACGGTCCTTGCTTCTTCAGTGTGTGCATATTTTGTTCCATTCCGCTGTGAGATTCTGATATTGTTGAGTTCTTTCTTCTATCTATTCTATTTCTACCTCTTTCTTTCTTAATAATGACGCGTCTTTCTACAGAATGAAAGGCGGATCGTTACATGTTTGAATAATCTGCGACAGATTATAGTGTAATTTGAATTTATTGGACGCTATGGTAGTACTGGCCTAGATTTTGGTATTTAAAAAGACAATTAATATATGTTTTGAACCAGAAAATAAAATTGAAGTGGATTTTTAAAGTGGAACATTTATATAGAGTTTTGGACTTGTTAAAAGAAATTGATTGGGTAAAATAAATGGCGACTTTGTAGTTGATTATTCCGTGATATTTTAAGTAGAGATTTTGGAATAATGTTCATAATGGTTTTTAAATAAAAATTATTACGTGATACTAGTTTTTATAGAAAAGGTTTTAAAAACTGAGATTTGGTTGGTTTGGAATAAGTTTGGGTTATTTAAGAAATTGACTTATAAATGGAATTGAACTTAGAAATCGATTTATAATGAGTTTAAGTGATGTGAAAACTTCGTAAACTGTAAATGAGACTATGAGATTTATAAACGATGTTTATAAATAAAGTGAAATGAGAATCATTTGTTAAATTAAAAATATAAATTCACGGAAGGAAGTTATAATGGGATGGGTAAATCGGTTTAAAAGGAAATGATAGATTTTTCCTTTGGAAATATGAAAGAGATTTATGTAATTGGGAACATAAATCAATTGGTGATAAATCGAGAGAGGTTTATAAACATTAGATTGGTTATATTGGAGTTGAAAAATATATTTTTATCGAGAGATTGAGTTTGTTTTAAAAAGAGGATTTTAATTATTAAACTAGGTATTTTAAAAATGTCATAGCATAAGAATATTTTAGAAAATTAGTTATTTAAATATTTTTAGTTTGTCAAATGAATTATAAGTTTCATAAAATAGTCTTGCAAATCGACTAATTTTTTATTAATAAATCAGAATTAATTATTGTTTTCAAGTTATGCAATTATTTTAATTGTTCAAAAGTGTTTTTAATTATTAAATAAAGTTTTCTAGAAGTAGTGGTATACTTTCATGGCAGAATCGAGAGGCGGAGAATGCCTACAGTTAAGTTTGGATTTCTCTAGGATAGAGATGTAATCGTTGAGCTGTGAATCCATGGTTGATACCGCATGGTGCTTTCCTTATCTGTTTAAAAAAGTTTTTCAAATATTTTTGAAAGAATGGTTTGTGAATATACTTACTCCGATAAGATAAACATGTACCTTTTGATAAGCTTTAAATTATTAAAATTAAAATTAAATAAGACTTGGTGATTTCAGTAGAAAATGAAATCATTGGTCGAGTGATCGATTATTTGATAGTTAAGTAACCGACTATCAAATCTTGGCCAAAACATAACTTTCGGAATATCTAGAAGAAACATGGGAATTATATGGTACACTTACCACCGGAAGATGTCATAATGTACGTATAAGTTCGTTTCTTTCTTCTAGGACGATGATAAGGAGATCCTTCCACTCACGGTTAGGAGATGATCTTCGATCTTATTTTGGTATGTTTATTTTCTAAAGAACCGGGGTCGAGTTTACCAAAAATACCGAACGTTGTTTCGAAGAGCCCGGGATCGGATTTGCTTCATTACAGCATGACGGGGGGTTCTCGCTTCGTGTTTAGTGGCGAGCAGGAGACTTTTACCCCTACATGCCCCTGAGTGGTTGGTTCCAATCGAGAGGCTGGCCGTAAAAGAAAATTCGAGGTACCAATGTATTCTACAATGTAAAGTGGCCACTGTTGGGATGGTTGAAAAGCCCTCTGTCTGTTACATGTGGTATTAAAGCTGATAGTTAAGCGAGAACCTCGGCTTTGATGGGGATTACTCATTAGAGATAGGGTCAGTAGTACCTTAGAATGAGTTTGAGTGTATTAATAGATATGAGAGCATATTTGTTAGTGAATATAAAATGTTTTATATTGTGTTGATTTATATAGATTGAGTGGCATATAAATTCTGGTCGAGCAGTAGTATGCCACTAAATTCGATAGGAGTTTCTAAACACTTAAACACGATAAACCGACACGGTATGGTTTGAAAGCGGGTAAATGAAATAATTTTACCCAAATTATATTTTGATATGAAAGGAATAATTTTATGAAAATTATTATAGTGACGCGTTTGGTGGATATTATATACTCAATATAAGATTATAAAATCGGAAATGGTTTGTATAACCAAATGAAATTTTGTTTAAGTATGAATAATACCAATGGATTATGGTTAAAATGGATTCAAACCAGAATTTGGATATTTAGGATCCCAGAAGCTTTGAGAAATGTTTAAAATGGGTTTGAACTAAGTATTTGGAAATTTTGAAATCCTAAATGTTTTAAAAATGCTTTCGAAAGTGGTTGAAAGAATAATAGAGTTAAATTTGAGATTTTTTAAGAGAAAATGTTTTGTAAATGGATTTTTGAGGTGATAAAGCACTAAATTTACTTCAGTCACTGGAAAATAATTTCACTGATGATCGCGACATCATCGGTGTTCATTTTCGAGTTTCTAAATGATGGATTACTACCGTAGAATTTGATATGAGGAATTTGTTTGAAAAACAAGTATTGCTTTGGAAAGGAGATTTGTGTTGGATAAAAAAATTGGTTTTGAAAATTCCAAAGAATGGTTTTTTAAAACCAAGAAAGAGCCAACCGGGTGTTTGAATGTTGGAATTTTAATATAAATATTGGGAGAACATTAGGAAATAAGTTATGAACTTATAAATTGAGAATGATTTAAATAGGAAAGAAAAGTATGGAACTTGAGTTTTGGAAATAAATTTTAACTTGACTGAGTTAAAATGAATAAACTTTAACTTAAGGTAAGTTAAATAAAATTGAGTTGGATTTGGAATTGAATTTTAATTTAAGTAAGTTAAATTGAAATTTAACTTAACTTAAGCTAAGTTAAATAAAATTGAGTTGAATTTGAATTGATGAAAATAAAATTTGATTGAATTATAAATGATATTAAATGGAATTGAATATAGAGTTTGAATTGTAAAGTGGTTATATAACTATGGATTATATGTTAGTGAATGGAATAAAAATTTAAATCCAAAAGAAAATTAGGGAATTGTGAATAAATAAGTTTGAATAGCTTGCAAAAATTGGAGTTAATGGAATAAATATATATTCAAGCTATAAAGTGTTGTATAGTCTTGAGTCAATAATAAAATGTGAATATACTCGAGTATAAAATTGATGGAAATGTGAGAAATAAGTGTGTAACTTATGAAATTGAAAGGTGGAATAGAAAGTAAAAAACAAAAATAGTTTGATATTTTGGTAATGAAATAAAAATCCAAACTTGAATTATAAAATAAATTTAAACTCAAGTAACTTAAAGGAAGTGATTTTTTAGATAAATAAAAATAGGATATTGAGTTATGATTGGGAGTGAACTAATTAGATGAATTAATTAGTGAAATGAATATGAGAATGGAACTTAATTTGGTTAAGTAAATTGAATTGCAAGTGAAAATTGAAATTTAATGTGGGACTTGAGTTATAAATGAAATTCGACTTAAATGTAAGCTGATTAAATATAGTTGGAAATGTGGGCAAATAAAATGGAATTGGATTAAACTAGAAATGAATTGAGTTATAAATAAATTCAATTTAAGTGTAAATAAATTAAATATGGCCTTGGATATGGTTTCAAATGAATTCGAGCTTGAAGTGGATGGGTGAATGAACTAATCAAATTAACTAGTAAATGGAATGGAATTTGATTGAATAAGAATCGATCTAAAACTGAAACGGAATTTGATTGAAATAAAAATAAACTTAAGTTATATGGTTGAAATAATTTACAGTAAATGGATTAACTTAAGGAAATATTTTGAATAAAATCTCGGTTTAAATTAATTTATGAAATGGTTCATAAACCAATCAGCATGTAATGCTTCCGAGTTCAATAAAATGGATTTGAATATAATGAATGTGGATATGAATGGAATGTAAATGAATTGATTGAGAATCAATTTGAAATGGAATAGAATTAAATATAAATTGATTTGAAATCAATTTAAAACGGCTATAAACTAAAATGGTTATTCTATCAAATGAATATCGCCGAATCTGCATAGAAAAATTGTCGTTTAACGTAAACGGAAGTAAATAAAATTTTACGAATAAATGGAAAGTGGATAAATTGATTTATAATTAATTTGGAATGGATATCAATTTTTTTGGTATAAATATGGACTGAATGCAAGAAACTGAGTTGTAATTCACTCGAATTGAGTGAAATGGAATACTGATCGATTGAAATGAATAATCGAATGATGGAACCTTATAATTGCTTATAAATACATGTTCAGCATGTCGGTTTAGGCAAATATTGTGCTTAACTAGTTAAATGGATGAAATATTATTAAAATTTTCTTGCTTTAGTACTTATATGTTTAAATTAAGTAAGTACAGGTACAAGGAGGCTATTGGGCTAGATTTTAATCACGCAAACTGCACATAAAGTAAGACGCTCACTTAAGAATGCTAATATAAGGTACGTTTTTGGATTAATTACCGCAAAAATATGAATATTGATATATATTTTGTTTTTCGATCGTGTGGGTCGATATATATATATATATCTTGTCATATTGTAAAAAGTCCGCCGTACAAAGATGACTCTGCAAAAAAAATTCGAAAATTTAGGATGCTAGAAAATTTTTGAATTTTTTTTAAAAGATTTGTTAACTTAGAAAGAGTGATTTTTGAATTGAAATTTAAGGAAAGGGTTTTGAATCAGAAGTGGGAACTAAATGTAGGGATGAAAACTAAAGTAACTAGGAAGGTGAATAGTAAATCAACTAAATGGGTTTAGGTAAGTTAATGGGTTTGTAGTTTTTTTCCTGCCTTAGGGAATTCGATGACGAAATTCTTCTAAGGGGGGAGGAATATAACGACCCTGCTTTTTTGATGTTTGATCTGGGATATTTAAATGGTTTAAATATTGAACTTGAAATTTTAATTTAGTTAATAAATTTAGAAAAAAAGAAAAAAATTCAAGCTATTTCGTAAATTCGCGAAATCCTCGATTTAATCGACGCGTTAAAATAGCGATCTAGGGCACAATCTCAGAATTCGGTGAAAGCTGTTCCATTGGATCCATAATAGTGCGTTATTACCATATTTCAAATTTCATATCATTCGCATTCACCATTTGGTTGTACGGTCTGAAAACGCGTAGAATAATTTAATTAATTTAAATAATTGATTTAAAAGGCTATCTTTCATGTACGACCGAATTGGTGCTCAAAACTTGTTACATTATATCCAGAATAGGTGCATAACATTAGAAATGCCAGGTGACACGACTCGATTGGATATCAAAATTTTAAATTACATTAAATGAGAATTTATAATTAAATAATACTATAACCTGTCAAAGTCAAGAACCTACTTTCTAAAACATGCCACCATCGCGTACGAAGGAATCCCCATCCCTTTTATGTCGCGCCCCCTCCTTTCTGTTAGTTCGAACACGAGATCCTTATAACAAAAATATATAACCATAATCCAAATCGTGTTTTCTTTTTCTCCTTCTCCTCTTCATCTCGAAATCAATTCATTAAATTTTAAAAGAGGGAATTCAAAACAAAATCTTGAATTGTGATTGGCACATCATCAAGGAACGCGAGGCACGTTCGTACTTTGTCGAGGCTAGGGTTTGGTCTTGCGTTCGATTAGGCGATGCAAGTAGATGATGGACGACTGAAGGGAGAGGTTCGATCGTGAGTTTTATGGTCGCGATTTCTTTTTGAGACACGTGCAAGGAGCTCTGGTGGAGGATGCGAGCGCGGCGATGACAGGAGGTTAGGGAGTTTTATTTGGAGACGGCAATATGGTTCGAGGCAGTAGGGGACAGTATCGTTTTCTTTAGGATTGACGAACGGAGGTGCATCAACTGCTATGATTTTGAAGAGATTGACCATGCAATGATCACCGCGACTTCGTACAGTCTGGGAACCCCAATAGTATCGCATTTCAACATGGTAGAGCAGAGACCAAGCTTTGGCGACAGGGAGGTCGAGGCCATCAAGGGATGAAGCTCAACGCAATTGAATGTTGAAATCGATGAGCATGGAGATGAGTTGCTCGGCATATTCTTCGCATGCGTGTATCAAAGAAGAGGCAATTAACATTTCTTTTAATTAGTTGATTAAATAAATTTATCAGTTATTAATTGTTTGGTTAATTAAATCTTATAAAATTCGTAATTCGTTTATACAAGGTCTAAAAATCGTGAATAAATGTCCAGATTGGAATGGTTTGCAAACAAAAGTCAAGATGAGTAAATCTCACTCATATTTGATTTGATAATTTAATTTAAAATGTTGACAATTTAAATTATCGGTAGATTGGATGATTTGATAATTATTATTGTCAATTGGATGTTATAATATATATAGTAGTATATATTAGTAGTTGGATTGATTTTTCCCGCCTATTGGAGCGGATGACACTACAAGAAAACATGTCTTTAGTTGCATTTATTGGTAGCGTTTATGGTGTGAATGCAACCAATATTATTTTAAACCTTTTTTTCCCTTATTTTTGTTTTACTGTAACGTGAACAGAATTTACCGCCTATACTCGCGAATAGCCAAACCCTTGTCACGTTTATTCACCTTTTCCCTCTTTCCCCAAATTTTCCCTCCCCTTCAAATTTTTTCCCCTCCATTACTTTCGTCTCCTAGGTATTCTACTAAATTCACAGATTATTTTTTCTCCCGCATTTTGGCTTTCGTCTCCTCCCAATGTATTCAACCTAATTCATCCCGTTCTCTGCCATCGTTCGTTCCTTTTTGGGTTGTTTCCGTCGCGCTTTAGATCGAGGTATCGGGTTCGATTCCATCACGTTCTTGGGTTAGTGGAATGGTCGACGTTGAGCAATTGATTCAGATTTACATCCGTAGTTAAGGTACGTAAATTAATTTTTGATTTTGACGCATTGAATCGTTCGTTCTTTAGCTTTACTGATATAATACCAATACTGTATTTTCACTTTACTGATATAATGATTTTTCCACATCAAAGCACGAACAAATCGATTTCACTAATACATTAAGCTATTAAGTGGACGACTGATGTTGGTGTAGTTTGTCGAGGAAGTTTGTTTGTGCTTGACTGGAGATGGAGCGCAGGGGTAAATGGAGGGGGTGACTGATTAGAACAGTTTTGACTAACAAATTTTTCACATTTTTTGATACGACTATTACATTCTTTTCTTATTTACATTCAGTACACTTTTTCTTTCCTTTCACCAGAATAATGATGCATTTTGTTTCTCCAAAATGCTGTTTACTTTGGTGTATTAGAATGTCAAAAAGCATATCTATAATGTGTAGATATATGATGAGCTTTCATATTGATAATGGCATGTGGATGTCATAATTAAAAATGTTAACAACAGTTATGGTTATTTTAAGGTTTTTTTTTAGCTGGAGATAGTTGATGAGGAAATTAATTAAACGTGGCAAAATCAGTTCTCACTTAAAGTTGATGCATGTCACTACAAGCAACTGGATGGTGCTTTATTCACATTTCTATTCAATTGTTGTATTCTTCTTCTAAATACGTACAAAGAAATGAAAGATATATATTCATGAGATCCAAGTTTGTGTACTTAATTTGTTCTTTCTAAATTCAGATCTTAGATTTGGATTTCCAGTATTAGGGTTAAAAATAGTTTCACTGAACCTTGCCTGCAACTCATGAAAATGTTTAGTGTTACCAGGCTAAACTGGTAAAATGCTTACAATCTAAATTCAATGACTTAAGAGGAGAATATGCAAGAAAATAAGGACATCATGTGGCACATATCAAATCAAACCAGAATTAATTAAAAAGCATAGGCCCTTCAACAATTAAAAAAAAACGAGATTCCATCCATGTCTTTATGAGGAAGCTTTCAAAAGGAATAGTTGGAATGTGAGAAATTTCATAGATGGTACAGTATTGACCTTGAAAAATAAGTTCAACCTTCAAAGTATGAAACAATAATAGAGGAAGAAAGAATTGATTGTGAAAGTAGCCATCAAAGGGTACAGTTGCTAGAAGAGTACAGGTTGGGATATCCAACTCCCACCTGCTACAATTCCAACTGTTGCTTGCTTCCGTGTTTGTCTGTCTGTCTGTTTGTTAGGCCTACGTTTTTATGTTTTCTTTTGCAACAAGTAGATTGATAGATTCCAACTTACATTAAGAACGGATGATGTCGTGTGTAGTGGTAAAAGTAGAGTAGAATTATAGCAAGGCTATCTTATCCTGACTTTATGGAATACCATAAATATAAAGCTATATATGATGTATTGTATCAGAGATTCTTTGTGATACTTGACTTTAACAGGTACATGGTATAGCCGATGGAAAAGGATTGGGTGTATTTAAACAGGTGGCTATATAAACTTGACTTAAAGTGTATTTTTAGAATCAACACATATATGTCAATATTAAAACTCAATTTTTTTACGTGTTTAATTTTTTTCATAGGACTAGTACAGAGTACCGACAAGGAGCTTTGAATTTTGTGCATGTGGCAAGGAGAAATTTGAGAAATGTGGAGAAAATTTTGTGCCCATGCACAAGTTGTCGAAATCTTAGTCGTCAGGATGACCACATCATCGTTGAGCATTTAATTATAAAAGGAATGGATCCCATATATAAGAGAAGTACATGGTATAGCCACGGCGAGCAAATAAATGTGGATAAAAAAACAAAGTCTTTTGACGCATATGACTTATTCAAGATGATTCATTATGAAGATGAAGATTTTATGAATCATGATTTTTTTGCTGATGATAAGGATAATGTTGATTCCCAAGGAAGAGAAGAAGAGTTACTTAAGAATTTCGAAGATGCGGAAACTCCACTGTATCCTGGTTGTACAACTCATACAAAATTGTCTGCCATCACCGTCTTGTATAATCTTAAATGTGAGACTGGTTTGTCTGATACTGGGTTTGACAAGCTTCTAAATGTGCAACAATTGTTTTTGCCGAAAGATAACGTACTTCCTAAAACTTTATATGAAGTAAAGAAATTTCTTAAAGTTTTTGATATGGGTTTTGAAAAGATACATGCTTGTGAGAATGACTGTTGCCTTTTCAGAAAAGAATACAAAGATTTAAATACTTGTCCAAAATGTGGTTCTTCAAGATGGAAGATAAATCAAGATACCAAGGAGATTATACAAGGTGTTCCAGTTAAAGTGTTGAGATATTTTCCAATAATTCCAAGATTTAGAAGGATGTTTAGATCTCAGAAGATGGCTGAAGATTTAAGATGGCATTTCAATAATAGAAGCAATGATGGAAAGATGCGTCATCCTGTGGATTCTATGGCATGGAATATGGTGGACGAACGATGGAAATCTTTTTCAGCTGATCCACGCAATCTTAGACTTGGTCTTGTTACAGATGGATTCAATCCATTTTCTATGTTGAGTTCAAAATATAGTTGTTGGCCGGTGATGCTTGTGACATACAATCTCTCACCCATGTTGTGTATGAGGAAGGAAAATATTTTGTTGACATTGCTTATTCCAGGTCCAAAACAGCCCGGGAACGATATTGATGTATATTTGGCGCCTTTGATTGAAGATTTGCATTATTTGTGGAGTAATGGAGTTGATGCTTATGATGCATTTAGTAAAACGTTGTTTAAAATGAAAGCAATCTTGCTATGGACAATAAATGATTTTCCAGCTTATGGAAATCTTGCCGGGTGTTGTGTGAAGGGAGAAAAAGCTTGTCCATTGTGCGGTGTTAATACTCATCATCGTTGGTTGAATTATAGTCGAAAGAATGTCTACATGGGTCATAGAAGGTATTTGCCTATGTCAGACTCACGGAGGAAACAAAAGGCTTGGTTTGATAACACCGTGGAGAACGGTAATGCTCCTAGAATTTTAACTGGAAGAAATATTTCTGCATTGTTAAAAGATTTTCCAAATGATTTTGGGAAACAGAAGGAAAAGATTAAAAAGAAGAAGAAAAATAATAAGAAAAAGACAATTAAGATAAAATCCATTAACATGAAAAAAAGGAAGAGGTGGAGCGCCCATGACATGGAAGACGAACACAATGAAGATAACGATCCTAAAATATTGGAGCTATCAAGGTGGAAAAAGAGATCAATTTTTTTTGATTTGCCATATTGGGAGGTTAGTGGTTATTTTTTTAATTTTTTTAACTATTAAAAATAATATAATCATACGTTACAATATTGATTTTTATAGGAACTTCCGTTACGTCATAATTTGGATGTAATGCATGTGGAGAAAAACATCGGTGAAAGCATATTGGGGACAATGTTGCATGATAATAAATCAAAAGATGGAACCAACTCAAGAAAGGACCTAGAGGATTGGGGAATTCGACATGAACTTTATGCACAACCTCGTGGGAAGAAAACATATCTTCCGCCGGCTCCTTATACATTGTCAAATTCCGAGAAAGCAATATTTTGCAAAAGATTATATGATTTCAAAGGACCCGATGGTTATTGTTCAAATTTGAAAAATCGTATATCATTGGAGGGTTGTAAAATTAGTGGTTTAAAATCACATGATTACCATGTTTTAATGGAACATTTATTGCCTGTAGCAATAAGAGGATTATTGTCAAAGAAGGCAAGAAAAGCAATAATTCGTTTATGTTCATTTTTCAACAAATTATGTCAACGTGTCCTTGATAGAGAGAAGTTGCAACAAATCAATGTTGAGATTATTGATATTTTGTGCGAGCTTGAAAAATATTTTCCGCCATCATTTTTTGACATAATGGTACATTTGTCAATTCATCTCGGTAGAGAAGCACTAATATGTGGACCGGTTCAATTTCGTTGGATGTATCCCTTTGAAAGATATATGAAGACACTTAAAGATTATGTAAGAAACTATTCACGACCCGAGGGATGTATTGCAGAATGTTATCTTGCAGATGAATGCATGAGATTTTTTAGCGAATTTTTAAAAAAATCAGGACACATTGAAGAGACAGAGGCTCGAAATGAAGATTATGAAAGCCTAGTAATACCCGAAGGACGTCCAATTTCAATGCCTAAGACAGTTACATTATCCTCCAATGAGAAAGAAAGTGCTCATTTAACCGTGTTAATGAATATGACCATAGTGGAACCATTTTTAGAGTAAGTATTGTTACATTATATTTCAATTATTTTAATATATATATATGTTTCTATTGGTAAATATATGCCTTGTTTTATACTAGTTTGCATTTGGAGGAATTACAAAATTCAAGCAAGCGCATGGAAAGAAATTCAACCTTACTTTGGGAAACACATACAAAATATTTTGCTGATTGGATTAAAAAAAAGGTTAAATGATTTTTTTAATTATACCTTCATTTGCTTAAAAATATCATTTAAAAATATATGTTGTAAATTAAACTTTTTACAGATATCTATGAACTCCAATGATCACAATGAAATGCTAAAGTGGATTGCATATGGTCCAAAGAATGATGCTTTGTCTTACAAAGGATATATCATCAATGGACAACGATTTCACATAAAAGATGTTGGGAGAGAAACTCAAAATAGTGGAGTAATTTATGATGCGACCACTATGTGTAGAGCAAGTGCGAAAGATATTTCTCAAGTAGTTGATGTGGTCACTTATTATGGAATGTTGACTGATATAATTTTATTAGATTATCATGTGTTTTATATTCCCGTTTTTAAGTGTCGTTGGGCACATATTGGAAATGGAGTAAAAGTTGATGAAGATGGTTTCACTCTTGTCAATTTACATCAAAATCAAGCATCATTTTTAAAAGATCCATATATCCTTGCATCTCAAGCTAAACAAGTATTTTATTCAAGAGAAAATGATTTTTCGAATTGGTACGTTGTAATGAAAGCACCACCAAGAGGTTTTCATGATTTAGAGACAGATGATTATGTAGAAGATGCTACCAATGTTGTGGAAGATTGTGACGTAACCAATATGGATGTTGAAGATGTTAGCTATGTTAGGGAAGACTGTGAAGGCATTCTTGAGTAGTTTAAGTATTGTGGATTATGGATTTTTTTTGAGTACATGGATATGTCAATTTTGTTTGTTTTTCCGTTGTTTGCTAATAAGATCAATGATTGTTTTGTAAGAGATGATGTTGCAATTAAGGTAAATGTAATTATTATTTGTGTCTAAATTAGTCAAATATAATTAATATGTTTGATAACCAATTAATATTTCATGTATACAGGTATTGAGTTATTGACTATCGTAGAGATCTACATACTTGAAGACGTACCGAGTCTTCATCATGAAGGGCTGCACTTCTGTTAAAAATAAAGGGGTAAGCAGTTTCTTGGAAAATATTTTTGTTTTTGTTGAATTGGATGTGGCATTGATCGAATTTCTTGCTTTATTTTTCTTGGAAAATATTGTTGTAATGGATATTAGTAAATAAATATTAGTAAATAAATATTGGATACTGCCCAGCTTACCATTTAGCTATACTAAAATATTGTACCTCAGGGCCACAAAAAAAGAACACAAACAGAGACAGCCAGGCAATTAAGTAGGCCATTCCGACTCATTGGAATATAAGAGCATATTTTGTACACATACATGGCTATATAACTGCAGCTAACTCACTTTCAGCTATCATCTTTTCTTCCTCTTTTTTCCCCCAATATGAAACCGAAAGTGGGTTTTCTTTCAGCTGCATCTCTATGTTTGTTAATGATATTTACCTCTGGTAGGAGTTGTAACTAAGAATGTGGGTGTAAATACAATCTGAAGCATGTAGCAGATCTATGATACATATTTTTTCATATTGGTATCATCTATTATTAAAATACAAATAGTAAAAATATGATCTATAAAATTAACTGTTCAAAGCGTATGCACCAAGTAGAATTCCTGCAAGAAATTTAGTGCACTGATCATACATCAAATATTACGAAAAAGAGTATTATAAAACTATAGCAAACAACTGTTCCAAACTAAGTTAACAATTAGTGGTATCCATACAAGTGTTTAATAATCAATTATATGTAAACCTGAAAATGTAAAAGAACACACAATGATCAAATGTATAATACAAAGCAAACATAGTACATGCAACCAAAAGAACATAAAACATAGTCAGTAAATAATATTTTTGTGTAGTTTGGACTTCATTTGTAACCACTTAATTATGAATTTATCTTCTACGAAAACCAAATGAGAGCTAGACCATTACAACCTAATTATAGTAGTTGCACTTTTTTACCTACATAAATGTTTTCTCCACAACTATAAAAAAATAAGTGATAAAATGCATACATGTCTGTAATGCATGTATATGTGTGCGAATGTCGTAAAATATGCATATTACTTTATCCAGTTATATGCATGTAAAAAAATTAAATCCATTTTTGTTTCACGTGTAAGGGAAGATATTTTATTTCTTAATTCATATCTGTATTGTTTTACTTATTCAACTGTTACAATATGGTACTGAGATGTTAAATTAATTGTAGTTAAAAAAGAACCATGAAAATTAATTATCAACAAGGGATGGAAAAAAATCAAAAGACATTACAACAATATTGGTACAAAAATGTACCTCAAAATGGAAAGCAAATTTTTTGTGACAAAAGTGATCAACAAAAAAGAGACTATCTGGTTTCATCCACTGAGATATACTGTGGCATATGCTCTTTTTGTGAAAAAACAACTTTATCTAAAAATCCAGTATGCAATTTAGGATAGTTAAGTATATCCAAATCAATGAAGTAACATTCCGTATAGTACTACCATCAATATTCAGCTAAACCATGAGTAGCATCCAACAAAACTAGAAACAGAAGGGTCTCAAGTGCCTAAATGTAGTTTCAATGGCAAGTTTTAGACGGCTCCAAGTGAATAGGAAAATTTAAAAATGTTCCTGTAAATAGGTTAGAATTTAGTAAATGTAGCTATGGTAGTGGATATAAACCATATGCAAGTATTGTTGTTTTATAAAGTTTAAGTAGTTAAACGCCATACTTGTATTACTTCTAGCTAGGAACATGTTACCTGGCCACTGCAGTTACTGCAGATACAGTTACATCAACTGGCCGCTGCAGTTACATCAATTGAACTAAACATGATTTTGGTCAGATTGAAAGCCACTGCAGTTACATCAACTGGCCACTGCAGTTACCTGGCCACAAGTTTGCTTGACCACTGCAGTTATCTGGCCACTGCAGTTACTCTGTGCACATGCAAACACTCCACTTCCCTTACATCATCACATTTATCATTCCATAATCATAATTGAACCATAATGTGCATGTTTGTTGTGTTGTCACAGAAAAAGGTTATGTATACAAGCTGTGTACGTACTCGTCATCAATTGAAGAATGAGAAATCGCGGAAGTATAAGCCAAAGATCAAATATAGTGAGCCAACCGGTGAAGCTTGTAATGTAGACAAGGAACAAGAATTAGGGCACAAGACAATACAAATGCCTTGTGAAGTAAATGAAATGCACGAAGAAATTGAAATGTCCCGTGAAGAAAATGAATTGCATGTAGAAGATGAAACAGCTTGTGAAAAAAACGTTGATGCCGAGACGGAAATCGAAAGACCACGTGAAGTTGAAACCGCAAATATAAATGTAAAAAAACGTGGTAGAGGTCCAACAAAAGTGAAAAGACTCCCGTTAAGTATTGAGAATCGAATTGAAGTTGAATTCAATGAGGCCGTCATACCAATAGGAGAAGGCTCAGTACACTTATCTTCTTATCTTGGACCGCTTGTACGGGAGCATGTTCCGGTTATGCTTGATGATTGGAGGCTTCTAAGTGATGAATTAAAAAGTGTCTTGTGGGGATCAATTGAGGTATGGAAAAATTACTATTTTTGTGATATAACAATCGATTTGTGTACAAAAATAATCTACCGAACAAATTGTCTTTTTAAAACCATTATAATATGAAATGACAATTTTTATTTATTTATAGGCTAGATTTAAAGTGAAGGAATGGCAAAAAAAATCCATATTTCAACAAATGGGAACTATTTGGAGAGCATCAAAAAGCAAATTGGTTCGAAAAATATTAAATGCAACAACCGAAGAGGAAAGGCTTGGTTTGAAACCGTACAACGTAAAAGACGTGAAAGAGTGGAAAAAGTTTGTAAAAGCGAAAACAAGTTTGGAGTTTAAGGTAACTTCCATTATTTGATAGTTTTCCTTCAAAAGCATGTTCAAGTACATCTTCCATCCGCTTTGCAAACAGTATTTGTGACATTTAACATGTATTCTATTTTTGACTTGGCTTACCAAATTTTGAAATAATTAAATAAATTGAAAGAAATTGGTACATTCTATATACATTCCACTAAAAAAATCTAATATCCCTGAAGCAATAAAGGGGCATTGCACTGAGCTATACCATTTTATTGCTTATTTATCCTCACTTGAAATCCAGGAAATAGTGCTGTGTGTTCTCCAAAGTTAACAGAAAAATGGGTAGAGGTAGGTAATTGTTCATGATTGGTTGTTTCATTTGCATATTGAGCTTTACAGAATAATGCTATTATATACTATTTTATAGAAACTGTAAGGCCAGAAACTGATATAAATCCATATCATACAGCCACCGGCCACCTTAATTTACTTAAAAATCTGGACAAGTTGATAACTTAATCCTTTTATGTCCAAATGATTGTACCCACAGACCTATAAATGATTATTTATGTCTGGGGTTACATAGTTTAATTAACTATTTGCTTACACCTAGCAATGTACTTGTTTGTATTGTTATGTCTGCAGTTCTTATTTATTTATGTCTGCAGTTCTTATTTATATTTTTGTCTGTTTTTTTTACCAAGCTGCGTCTCATCCTTAAAGCAGCATAGTTCATTATGTTATTCATGTCGATGTTCAGCATAATATTTCATACAAACACGGAGTATGAGTTCACTTCAGGGCTATGCTATCTGTTGGCTATAGTGTTGTAATTATGTTAAATGCTTTGGATATACACGGTCATTTCATGGTATGACTTACTTGCTTTTTTGGGGAGACTACTGTGTTATGGGTTTGGCCGATCTTTTAATTATGTTAACTTCACTTTACTAGATTTTGCGCATAGTATAGTACACATTTCGATTGATGAGGAAACGGTTTGTTGTTTTATTTAAAATGAATACTTTACTCATGTAGTTATTTATTTTCTTTCAGGCACGAAGTGAGAAATTTAGAACCATTAGGCAAAAACAATTACCGCATGCGACTGGACGTAGAGGAATGGCTAGATTGACCGACGATGTGGTTAGTTAATTAACTGTAACATTATTTACCTATCTAGTTAATTAACTATTGATTAATTTTTTTAACTGTCTTTCTAAATGTAGAAAAAACAGAGTCAAGATTCATCATCCATATCTAGAGCTGATATTTGGATCAAATCTCGCACTAAAAAAAATGGTGAACCGGTGAACATGGAAGTTGCAACTGTTATTGTAAGAATATTTGATTTTGTTAGTAATTAAACACTGAAATTTTTACCGTCGTGCATTACCTACATTTATATTAATTTATGTAGGAGGAGATTAAAAAAAAAAAATGATAAACATTCCAGCTCGATAAGTAATGTCAAAGAAGATGCAATTGCACAAGTATTGGGACAAGATAAACCAGGACGATTAAGAGCACTAGGAAGGGGATACACCGAAACTAAGTTAACTTTGGCACATTCTAGAGATAATCAAATAACTAATTGTCAAAAAAGAATTTCGGAATTGGAGAGTATGGTGCACATGCTAATGAATAAGCAGGTAAACTTCATGCTAATTACATTTATTTCACATGCTAACAAGTGAAGATGATAGTCTTTCTATATGATTTAACTGGAATTGCAAAAGCAAAGATATGTATTAAACCTCTTCATTTTTGGTTGATTTATTAGTTACCTTTATATGAGTGAGTTTTGTTCTTGTTGTCATCACTTGTATTAATGTCAGTCTACATCATTCATAGATATCCAAAATTAAAGTTAAAAATTCAAGCATCATCCAATTCAACTATTTTTGACATTTAACTACTACTGCTATTTTTGCTTTGGTAGGGTAAAGAATGTTCGAAAGTGGGGAGCACGTCTGAAATGGTAGAAACACTTGTATTATTCTCTATTTATATAACATCGTTTGGAGTTTAGTTTTTAATCCCAAGATAATTTTTGGTTGAATAATTGTAGAACAAGGACAACATGTGTGAGTTGTTGAATTGGGTTGGCATGGATGAAATTGTTGCCGAAGGGAGAGTTGTGTCCACCGATCCAAATGAGGTTGTCGACGGCATTCGTATTGGACCAAATGCTATGAAAATCGCTATAGATCATGTAAAGAAAGCAGATGCTTATTTATGGAGGCCTTCACCTAGTTTGTCACTATTAGGAGAAGCCGAGAATAAGTTAGTAGCATGGCCTGCTAATTGTGTTGTTGCGCTACGAGGATACATGGAGGAAGACATTGTGGTAAAGTTTACAATTTATGGTAACTATTTGTAGTTCTCTACGTATTTTTTAACATTAAATATATTGTTCTTTTTAGAGTAAAGCTAGTAGCACAAACAACAAGTGCAAGATTTATGATTGGAACGAGGGTGAAGTTTTGGTCGCCGAAGGAAGATTATGCTCCAGTGATTCAAAATTCATCGTGAATGGTATTCCACTTGGTCCGTTAGCCGTTGTGGTTTCAGTAGACTATGCCAAAAAAGGAGATGCTTTTTTGTGGCGACCCACTGTTGATATGTCATGCATTGAAGATGCCATCGGTAGGAAAATAGCGTGGCCGAAATCAAAAGTTGTAGCTGAAAAAACAAGTGTTTCGACTTATTCTTGCAAGGCTAGAGCAAACATTTCGACTTCTCCTTGCAAGGCTAAAGTAACTCCTCAGGTAACTATTTGTTTGTTTTAGCCTGACATGAAAGCACTCTAAACGTACACTCCACTATGCAGTAAAGGTGGCATTGCCCCTGCACTATGGAGCAGCCATGTGCTGCTGCTATTGTATACAACAGCACTTGTAAAGAAATGTATATATAAATCAACACATTCTCTTGCGGTTGCATATTAGTTAGTTTGTGGTGGTGATTGTTATGAGTGCTTTGATGGATAAGGATAGTGGTCGACAAGGTGGAATGATTGCAGTAGCAACATATGGCGGAAGATGAATGTTGAAGTGAGGAGGGTAGTTCAGGTATGTATGTAAGTGATATGGATGTTGTAGGCACGTTTAATATTTGCAGCGGGGGTTGTTATGGTTGCAGAAGGCTGTTGAAGGTGGAGATGTATAGCTGCAACTTGAATGGTTGGTTGTGTGTAATGTTTGCTTGCTGCTGTTAAAGTTTTCAGGCAGAGGATTGAAGTAATGTGATGAGTAGTTGTGATGTGGTTATTGGTGGAATATGCAGTTGGTTATGATGGTTAAGTATGGATGGAGAATTTCTGTAACGGTGTTGTTTGAAGTTTTGATGGTGAAGATGAAGTATAGCAGACACAATGTTGGTGGTTGAGATGTGGTTGTAGTTGTATCAGGAGTTTGACTGGGTTGTTGGATGACGATTAAGGAATGTAATGGCAATGCTGTTGATGGTTAGGTGGAAGTTCTGATGAGAAGGAAGGTGGTTTGGCTACTAGTTATGAAGCAGTGAAGACAGGTATGAAGCAGTTTAGACCGGTGATGTAATGGAGTTGTAATGAATGGGTTGATGAACAGTGAAGTATAGTGAAAATGGTGATTTGTATATTGGAAAAAGGGTTGTCAGGCAGTGGGTTTAGTGGTAGTTTGTACTGTTTCAGTGTTGTAGATGGTTTCAGGTGGATGAATGTTGATAGTACTGTGTGGTGTTTGTGTGATGTGGCAAAGGAAGGAAGTAGACAGTGACACAGGAATTTTGAACACAGTCAAATGCAGGAAATAGAGGAGGGGCAGAATTGATATGTATGAATGGTTTTGTTCAGTGGGGATGTAATGTTAAAGATGGCAGGCAGAAGTGTGGTGGTTTTGTGATAGTGGTGTATATGTGATAAGGCAGTGTGGAGGGGGTAGGAGTTTTGGTTTGTATGTGTGACAGTGTGAAGGGTGATTTGTGATGGGGATGGTTGTATGTGTTATATGGTAAAAGGGTGAGGCAGTTTTGAACTGTAAGGGTAGTGGCAATGACAGTGTATGTTTGTGGTGGAGAATAAATATGGCAGTGATGTTGTATTAGGTTGGTTGTTAAATGTAGAGGAGGCAAGTTATGGATATGCAGAAGTTGATGCAAACAGTGAAATGCAGTAAGTTTAAACGGAGACAGTGAAATCTAAACAGTGAAATAGTGATTGGAGTTTGGTGAAGTGATTGAGCAGAAAGAAAGGGGATGGCAGTAAATTGTGAAGTATGGTGAAGTGTGTTGAGAGATGTGACAGTTGTTTGGCAAGCAAGTGGACCGATGGCAGAAAAAGCGGTGCTGAAATTGTTGATGTTGTGGCAATGTTGTGGGGAGGAAGTATTGTTGCAGTGATGTGGAGATAAAAGGTTGTGTGGTCTGGAGATAACAGTCGGTTTGATTATTACAACTGCATAATCAATTTCTTGCAGTCCTATGCTAATTAAGTTATTATTGCGCCATTGAAATCATCTGCATTGTTAGCAATTATTATGGCACTCGTGCTCTTCCCATTATAAAATACTGCAACATACAACATAGAAATGTGATATTTGATGATTATTTGATTAATAGTTAGCTGTGATTGCAATGATAACATGTTAATTCTTTTTTTCAAACGGTTAATCCTTTTGCTTATTTATTTGATGATTACGACATATTTGATGATTATTTATTTATTTGCTTATCCAACAGGGTGCAAATCTGGTATCAAATAATAGATGTAAGCTGATTGATGTGGGTGGAACGGGACAAGTAGTGGCTGAAGGAACTATCGCTTCAACTGATCCAACAACGATGGTTCATTGTGTTCCGCTGGGAAAAGATGCGGTAAAAGTTTGGGTAAACTTTGTGAGAGTTAATGACGCATTGCTATGGCGACCTACATCTGAGTGTACGTACATGGAAGATGCCTTTGGTACTACGATAGCTTGGCCAGCAGCATATGTCATTGGAGAATCAAGTTCCAGTAAGTATTATTTTTCAGTACATCATATCTCAACATTAAGTTTTAGTTCTGTTTATTCGGGTATTAAAAAAAAAATTGTATCACAACATTTAAGTTTTTATTAAACGTTAGAAAGTATCATATTTGCTGACAGTCTATGGTTCGTATTTGCTGACAGTCTATTGTTGATTGTTAAACTCGTTTGCAGGTAATTAGCTATTTCGAAGCGAAGACTGTCGACAACAAAGAACTATTGGTAATCAAGCAACGAACATGAATTTAATTGTTATATATGTTGTCGTATTTTGTTAGTACCATTTGTGGAAATTTGTCTGTGAATGCTTGTAGTATGTGACTTATTTTGTTGAAAAACTACTATCGAATTAATTATGGATATTATTTTAATATGATGATCATATGATTGATTGTTCGTATATGCTAATTATGTGATTTAATTGTTTGTTTGAATATATGAAAATTATTCGATTGAACGTTCGTTTTAATATGAAGAGTATATAAGCGATTGCTGGAAATGGTATAAACCATCAGCCGTAAATAGTAGCATTTAAAATATGCTACCAAACAACCAATAACTTTTAGTAGCGTTTCAGAAATGCTACAGAAACAAATGTAAACTAATAATAAAAAATATATAGTGACTTATGGTAGCGTTTTTTTAACCCTACAGAAAAAACCTACAGCTGCATTTAAAAGTGACTTTTGGTAGCGTTTTTTAAATCCTACGGAAAAGACCTGTAGTTGCATTTAAAAGTGACTTTTGGTAGCGTTTACTACAACGCAACAAAAAGTTTTAGACTTTTAGTTGCATGTCGTATAGCAGCGTTCTCTAAAACGCTACCATAAGTTATGGTAGCGTTTTTTCAACGCTACCAAAAGTCTTTTTTGGTGTAGTGTGAGACCTTATACGCCCCACATAATAGCGGATGATCCTATGTTACAGCGATATCCCACCTCGTAGTGGGATTGGTAATTTTTTATGTTGTATTAACATCTATGGATGCAGGAAAATAGGTTGGAGGGATCCAATCAGATTCATTAAAAATGTTGAATTCGTATATAGTGATATATGATATGTTTGAATAATCTAGGACAGATTATAGTGTGATTTGAATTTATTGGATGCTATGGTAGTATTGGACTAGATTTTGGTATTTTAAAAATACCAATAATATATGTTTTGAATTAGAAAAGAAATTGAAAAGGATTTTTGAAGTGGAATATTTTTATAGCGTTTTGGATTAGTGATATTTTAAGTAGAGATTTTAGAATAATGTACATTAAGGTTATTAAATAAAAATTATTAAGTGATACTTTACTTTATAGAAAAGGTTTTAAAAATTGAGATTTGGTTGGTTTGGAATAGAGTTTGGGTTATTTAAGAAATTGACTTATAAATGGAATTTAACTTATAAATCGATTTATAATGAGTTTAAGTGATGTGAAAACATCGTAAACTGGAAACGAGACTATGGAATTTATAAACGATGTTTGTAAATAAAGTGAAATGAGTATCATTTGATAAATTGAAAATATAAATTCACGGAAAGAATTTATAATAGGATGGGTAAATCGGTTTAAAAGGAAATGATAGATTTTACATTTGGAAATGTGAAAAGGGATTTATGTAATTGGGAACATAAATCGATTGGTGATAAATCGAGAGAGGTTTATATATATTAGAATGGTTATATTGGAGTTGAAAACTATATTTTTATCGAGAGGTCGAGTTTGTTTTAACAAGAGGATTTTAATTATCAAACTAGGTATTTTAAAATGTCTTAGCATAAGAATATTTCAGAAAATTAGTTGTTTAAATATTTTTAAATTTTCAAAATGAGTTATAAGTTTTATAAATGAGGCTTGTAAATCAACTAGACTTTTTATTAATAAATATGAATTAATTATTGGTTTAAAGTTATGTAATTATATTAATTGCTTAAAATTATATTTAATTATTAAATAAAGTTTTCGGGATGTAATGATATACTTTCATGGCAGAATCGGAAGGCAAAGAGTACCTACAGTTAAGTTTGGATTTCTCTGCGATGGAGACGTAATCATTGAGCTGCGAATTCATGGTTGATACCGCATGATGCTTTCCATATCTATTTTAAAACATTTTTGAAAACAAATTTCAAATCATTTTCCTTACGCGGAAACACTTCCAAATATTTATTCATTTTCACTGGAAATCTGCCGAGTTCAAATACTTTAAAATAATTTATAACACTTATCCAAAATATATCGGGAAAACACTTTTGAAATAAAACTTTTTTTCCCTTAAAACACTTTACTTAAAATATTAGTTATAACAATATTATGGCAATATTACATATAACTTAAGTCCAAACAAATTTTCAAAATAAAAATTAGTAGATACAGCATAACTATTTAAATAACTATTTTCTAAACCAGATATCCATTTAATCTTAAAAACGATCCCTTATATAATTAATTTAATAAATTTTTTTACTTTAAAGATTAAAATCAATTTTCAAAACTAATTTCCCCAACAGTATTATTTTAAAACCAAATCTAAAACTTTTAAGTTTCATTCAAAAGCTATTTTAAAAATATACTCGACTTTCCAGGGAAGAATTCTTTTCCATTACAAAATGGTCCATTCAAATAAATTAATAAATCTTCTTCATTTATTTTAATTTACATTTCAAATGTGTAAATTCCTTTTCACACTTTAAAAATAAACCAATATTTATTTTTCAAACAATTTCCCTTTTCTTTACAAATTCCCGTTGTGAATTTACATTTCCAAAAATCAACTGGTATACGAATTTTAAATCGATTTTCAAATATCACCTTCAAATCAAATCAAATCCCAAATTTATTTCCAATTTATTTCAAACACAAAATCAAATTCCAATTTGATTTCCCAAATTAATTTTCAAATATCAAATCAATTTCAAGTTGATTTTCTAAGTTATTTCCAAAACACCTAACCAAATTTCCAAATCGATTCCTAAGATTTATTCTAACTCCAAATTTATTCCCGAATCGATTTATAAAGTTAATTTCAACTCCAAATTAAATTACCAATTTAATTTCTAAATTTATTTCCTTTTGAAATTAATTTCTTTATCTCTTTCAATTATTTAAAATCTCTATCTTAAATAAATTCTTCAACTATTAAACAACATTCTCGAAATTCCTTTATTAAAACATTTTCCCATATATTTTTTGAAATTTATTCAATAAGATTAAAAATAAAACTTTATTATTTTAGAATTCCTTCTTTTAAATTTATCCAATTCTCAAAAATAAATTTTTAATATAAACTTTCAACCTAAATTTTCAAAAATCAAATTTTTATTTATTTCCGGTATCCAACGATACCAAAATTATATTCGGCTAAATTTAGCCTTCAATGATTTCAATCACAAAGATAATCACATAGAGATTATAAATAATCAACACACAATATTGAAACAATTCAATTATTTGAGGAATCCAGTTGGATCCCTCCAACCCGTTTCCCTGCATCCACAGTTGTTAGCACAATACCAATCCCGTTTCAAGACGAGCAGATTCAGAGGAAGAGGTGGTAGATGAAATAGTAACAACAAATCAAGATGTCAATTATGTGAAAAGTATGGTCACACAGCAAACAAGTGCTACTTTAGATTTGATGTCAACTACACACCAGCACATCAAAGCAACAATAATACAAGACCACAAAACCCAAGTGCGAACATGGACAATGTGCAGCAAGACATAACATCAGATAATAAAAGCACTGACACAGCAAAAATTGAAGATATACATGATGATAGATGGTATCCAGACTCTGGGACAACCAATTATGTGACAAACAACTTGAGCAAATTGAATCTTGGCAATAGGGAATACAAAGGTACACAGTTATTATATATGGGAAATGGCAAATTAGAAAAAAAATCTCTTATTTGAAATGCAAGCATTAATGGAACTAGACAATTATATCTTAACAACCTGTTAAAGGTTCCATTAATTAGAAAGAACTTAATGAGCGTATCACAACTTGCCAAAGACAATAATGTCTACTTTGAATTTCATACTACATATTGTTTAGTTAAAGATAGTCTAACAAAACAAATTCTTTTACAGGGCAGAGAACATAAAGTCTTGTACAAATTTGATGTTCCAAATTCAAGAAACCTTGAAAATAATGAAAAATGGTGTTACATTTAAGAAATTGAAAATATTAAAAACTTTGATGTATGGCTTTGTAAACTGGGACATCCTAGTATGAATATTGTTAGACATGTTTGAGCAGTTGTAATAATACTCTTATTAATAAAAAAATTAATTCTTACACTTGCACATTTTTCCAAATGGGCAAGAGTCACAAGCTTGCATTTCCAGCTTCAAAAACTGTGTATAATAAACCTCTTGAACTTGTTGCTACTGATTTATAGGGTCCAGCCCCAGTATGTACTGAATATGGCTATAAATATTATATTTCATTTATTGATGCCTGTTCGAGGTATGTATGGATTTACCTTTTAAAATGAAAGTCTGAAACTAACAATGCAGTGATGTAGTTTATTTCTAATATAAAAAGACAGACAGACTGTCATGTAAAGGTTATACAACTGATGGTGGTAAAGAGTTCTTACCCTTAAGGGGTTACTTTCAAATAATGGGTATTACACAGAGGGTTACATGGCCACACACTTCAGAGCAAAATGGTCTTATAGAAAGAAAACACAGGCATATTGTAGAGACAGGTTTGACATTACTACCACATGCATCTCTACCACTAAAATTTTTGCCAGATGCCTTCTCTACAGCAGTTCATTTAATTAATAGACTGCCTACAAAGGTATTAAAGTTTAAAAGTCCAATGGAAGTGATGTTCAATGTCAAGCCAGACTATCAAAGCTTGAAAATCTTTGGATGCCTATGCTTTTCCTATCTAAGACCATGCAACACACACAAACTTGAGTATAGATCCAAGCCATGTACTTTTCTAGGATATGCAACAAGTCAGAAAGGATATAAATGCCTTGATAGCAATGGAAACACACACACACACACACACACACACACACACACACACACATATATAGGCATGTAATATTCAATGAGCATGAGTTTCCTTTTAGCAGTGCAAACATCAAAACAACTCAGAAAATACTTAACTAAAAGCTTTCAATACCTTCGGTGTTACCTTCACCAGAAGTAGTTATACCAGTTAATAGCATTAGTCATCATAGATGGGGTGACATCAATCCTCAACACACAGTGCCCACAAATGTAGCAGGTCAAGAACATGATGATGCACCAGTAAGCCCTGATAGTGTGAGGCCTCTGCATGACACTCAGTCACCCAGTACTCAACCAAAAGTCAATATAAATGAAGACATACAGCCATATGTACCTGCAAATATTGGACGCCATATGATGAAAAGAGCAGAATGTGGTATATTCAAACCAAAAACATATAAAATTGAATCTAAGATCACTGAGCCAAGTACATATCAGCAGACAGTTATGGATGACAATTGGAAAAATGCTATAACGGAAGAATACAATGCACTGATACAGAACAAGACATGGGATACCTTTACCAGTGAATAAAAATATAATAGGATGCAAATGGACATACAGACTAAAAAAAATCTAGATGGTTCAATCCTTAAATACAAGGCAAGACTGGTGGCAAAGATGTATTCACAACAAAATGGATTTAACTTTAATGAAACTTTTTCTCCTGTTATGAAACCCACAACCATCAGAGTTATCTTAACAATTGCCTTGCATAAGAATTGGATCATCAAGCAATTAGATGTTAATAATTCTTTTCTTAATGGTGAATTACAAGAGGAGTATATATAGAGCAGCCACACAGGTTCATAAAAAAGGAAAATGATTAGCTAGTATGTAAACTCAATAAAGCACTCTATGGGCTCAAGCAAGCACCAAAAGTTTGGTTTGACAAGTTGAAGACAACCTTGTCAAGACACGGCTACAATTCAACTAAATCTGATAACTTCCTATTTATTACGTTTTTCAACAATACAACTACTTATGTATTAATCGATGTTGATAGACTTTATTATTACAGGGAACAACAAATTCGAAATCATGAATATTACTCAATGCTTGAAAGAAGAATTCTCAATCAAAGATCTGGGGGAGCTAAATTACTTCCTTGGCATAGAAGTCAAAAGAATTTTAGATTCGGAAATTCATTTAAATCGGAGAATGTACATCAACGAAACATTGTTGAAAGCCAAAATAGACAAGGAAAATCCGCTACCTACTACAATGAAAAGCAATCTTCATCTTTCAAAAATCAGAGGTGAACCAATTCTAAATGACAAGCGATACAGAAGCAATGTAGGAGCTCTGTAATATATCACTATAAGCAGACCAGATATTTCATTCAGTGTAAACAAAGTGAGCCAATTTATGCAATAAAAACATCTGGATGAGCATTGAAAAGCCATAAAAAGAATTTTAAGATATCTAAAGGGGTCAATTAATCAATGCCTAATTCTACAATCAAGTGCAACTTTGTATATTAATGGCTATGTAAACTCTGACTGGGCTACAGATCAGGATGACATGAGATCTGCAGCATGATATTGCATCTACTTAGGCAAAACCCAATCTCATGGTGTGCAAAAAAACAATCAACTGTATCAAGGTCTAGCACAAATGCTGAATAGAGAATCATTGCTAGTGGTACTGTAGAAATTATGTGGTTAATGTCTCTACCTAGTGAACTACAAATCAAATTAAACAGCAAACCGACTATGTGGTGTGATAATCAAAGTTCAATATCCATTACCGCAAATCTTGTTCTACACTCTTGCACAAAACACATCGAAGTCGATCTGTATTTTGTGAGAGAGCAAGTAATAGGCAAGAATTTGGAGGTTAAATACATACCTTCAACTTACCAAAAGGCTGACATTCTGACTAAGCCACTCTCTCAACCAAACTTCACCAGATTTAGGCGAGAGCTCAATGTGGATGAAGCTGGCATCAACCTTAGATCAAAAGCTTCAATTTACATTGCTGAAGCCTTTAAAGATGGAGAAGAAACTCATCTAAGCCCTATCTATAAATTCAACCCATGAATCGACATCTCATCCCATAAATCATCAACCCTCTTTCATACAGTCTGCCGACTAAGTCTATTGACTCAATTGCAGCTCAGAGAAGGAGAAAACTGCATTCAAGGGACTAATTTTCACTGGCGGCGCTCAGATTTATTGATCTCGCATGCAAACCCTAACCCTAGTTCGGTTTGAGGCAGCGTATAAGAGAATAGAATGAAATAAGGCAAAGTAAATCTATTGCATATTGGTATAAGGATGCAGGTTGTATCCGTTTCATATTAGGCCTACCCGCACATACCATTTATTTATTTTTGCTCTTATAAATACTTTGTACCGAGAGCATTGTATTGCATCAAGTATTACAAAATAATACAACAGTTTCTCATTTTATTTTACAAACGTATACGCATAAACTCATCACATGCCCACACTAAAACCTTTATAGTATTATATGAATATATATACACTTAGTTTATTATATTACATTTATATAATTATGGGTTCAGTTTAATAATTGAAGACTGTCATTTGCATTCACTTGTACATTTTTGTTTCGTCTCTTTCACATTGCCGGACTTATATGCACACACTACACTTGCTATTTATATTTCCTTACTCATTCCCTTATAACACAGCTACTACATGATATATTTACACCTTCACCCATACATCTTCACATCTCATGCACAGGGAGATATTTATGTACACACACGACCACAACTCAAAGAAACATATGCCAAAACCCAGGTACATACGTGCAAGGATGGACAAACATGCACATCCAAACCTGCTACGCCCCTCTTCCCACCTGTGCACCTATGGACCATGACTGGTTAGTAGCAGGTGGGAGGCTAAACCCCGGTGATGCGTTGGTGATGGGGTATCGATCGATCTACAGGGCTATACTTCCTCCTACTTGTTGCCAACCACAAATTAATGCACAGGCAAGGGTATCCATGAAAGTGAAACAGGGAAATGATGAAGACGTAGTAGGGAAATGATGAAGTGGAGAGTTGACGATGAGTGTGCATGTATTTACGTACATGCATGATTATTATCTCAATTGACACTAGCGTATCCAGTAGACACAGTTATGAGCAATGATACTAACCTAAAATGAAGAAGTGTACAACTCCACTTAGCTCCTTCTTCTTCATCTCTGTTTCTTCTCTATCATTTACTGTAAAAAAAAAAAAAAAAAAAAAAAAAAAAAAAAAAAAAAAAAAAATGTAAACATTTTCTTCTTCAAATTAGTGGAAGGGTTCTTGACTTTTGGATTGTGCATTGGTGTAGAAATGCCAAGAAGCTATGGTCGAAGCTATTTTAATTTGTAGAGTTTAACTTGTTCTATGTGAATTAATTAGGTGGTAGGGTTTGGGGATGGAGATGGTTTCTAAAGTCATGGAACGTAAACACTTAGGGTATTTTTATAGAAGTAAAGAAATGTCAAGAGAAGGAACAGTCTGGAATTTGGAATCCTCAGGATACTCATTTTCTAGGTTTTGATTTTCGAATAGGGCTTTGGGCTTTGGGCTTTACTTATTCTTCTTTTGTCTCTTTCGTTTGTTTGTTTTATGAAATATATTTACATTCAAGCGCATTATGATTTAATCACCTTACCAAATCATTACTTTTACAAAAATGACTTTATAATTTATATTACACTTTATTTATTTTACAACATAAAAATATTTTCTAGAATTAATTAAATTTAAATACTCAAAATTCATATTTTAAACCCAATGTTAAATATCTTTGAAATTATTTAATTTCACAATTCTTAGAGTAGATAATTATTCTCAAACTATTTAATTTCATTACTAATCACCTTTATAAAAAAAAATCACCTTTTAACTTATTTTAAAATTTTAAATGTTATAATTTAAATTCTTTTATTTAATAATTTCACACCTTTATAAAATATTTTTTCTACCTTTTCACTTATTTTAAAATTTTAAATGTTATAATTTAAATTCTTTTATTAAATAATTTCAAACCTATTCATTAAATAAACTACAAAATTCTAATTTAATCAATCAAATAACTATTTTTAACCTAAATTAATTATGTAACGAACGAGATTTTCGACCCTCGAAAATCAACATCCATATGCTCATTGTATAGCATGCCGAGCAATCGAGTGCCGGAAATACCAGATTATTAGGGTGAAGAAGAAAAAAAGATAGAAGAAGAACAGAAAACAACACAAAATCTCACAATCGCAGCGGAACAAAATATAATATATAATAACAGATTATTATACAAATAATCTGTAACTGTTTAATACTTACAATCATCATAGTACAACAATCAATACATCAGTCTGGATAGTTATAATAACTTGTCTTCACATAGCGAAAATATAAACCAAGTACGGAGATACGTCTCTGTCATCCACCTCGTCTCCTGAGCTCTATACATCCTATCTTGAATCTGTAACACTCAGTCTGACCCGAGCATTTTAATAAAATAACACCCGAGTCTGTCTGGAAAACCAGCATGAGAAAACACACTTAGTTTGAATTATTACCATTATTAAAATCCTTTGAAACAGTATCTCGTAAGATCGCGTCATACATAAACACGATGGGTTGTTATCTTACGATAACCAAAACATTTTATATCAAAATCATCTGATATTGTAATAGTGTCTAAGTACAAGTACTTATTCAAATAGTCAAATTTTTTGCATTATCAAATTCCAGCATAGTAGGCTCTACAACCAAAACCGTAAAGGCATGCATTGGAGAATGGACTTCCATACAATGACTAGGCATTGGGGTACCACCTATCACAGTACACATCTAGAAAAATGTACCGAGGACCTCGCCGGGATCCTCTACAACATAAGACCGGTCCTACCCTTAACCTGGACAGAACTGAATATGTTATCACCCTGGGTGTTCCCACCCTTATTAAGCTCTCTCCATGCACCGTATTTATAGTATCTGAGGATATCTACAAACCCTAATTGGGTGCGATCGACTTAGCCTTGCTGCATCTCCCCTAATTTCAATCATTCCAGTTGATGAGGCTTGAGGCTACGATTGCCTTTTTAGGAATTTATACTTGGAATGCTCATTGTCCTCTAATGACAATGGTTGAATCATTCATCCATATAAGTCCATTTTGGGTCTAAACGAAACCGAAGGCACTATTTCCACTACATCCATTTTGGAATCATCCTTAGGATTAGTAGTGATTAGTCCTTATACTTCAATGCTCCATCTTCGATTACATGCTTTTATCTTCGCTTTGAAAATGTATTCGATGGATCGAAGTGGTTTTTGGATCACTTATCTGATCTCGGGCTCTTCGAAACAACGTTCGGTATTTCTGGTAAATTCGACCTTGGTTCTTTAGGAAATAAAAAGACGAAAATAAGATTGGAGATTCTCTCCTAACCATGAGTGGACGGATCTCCTTATCATCGTCTTAGAAGAACGAAACTAGTTCATACGTACAGTATAGCACCTTCCGACGGTAACCATACCATATAATTCCCGTGTTTCTTCTAGATATTCCCAAAGTTATGTTTTTGGTCAAGATTTGATAGTCCGTTACTTAACTATCAAGTAATCAATCATTTAGCCAAAGATTTCATTTTCTACTGAAATCATTAAGTCTTATTTAATTTAATTTTTAATAATTTAAAGCTCATTATCAAAAGATATATGCTTATCTTATCGGAGTAAGTATGTTCACAAACCAATCTTTTCAAAAATATTTGAAAAATGTTTTAAAATAGATATGGAAAGAACCATGCGGTATCAACCATGAATTCGCAGCTTAATGATTATGTATCTATCCCAGAGAAATCCAAACTTAACTGTAGGCACTCTCTGCCTCCCGATTCCGCCATGAAAGTATACCATTACATCCCGAAAACTTTATTTAATAAGTAAATATAATTTTAAAAAATTAATATAATTACATAACTTGAAACCAATAATTAATTCATATTTATTAATAAAAAGTCTAGTTGATTTACAAGCCTCGTTTATAAAACTTATAACTCATTTTGACAATTTAAAAATATTTAAATAACTAATTTTCTGAAATATTCTTATGCTAAGACATTTTAAAATACCTAGTTTGATAATTAAAATCCTCTTTTTAAAACAAACTCGACCTCTCGATAAAAATATATTTTTCAACTCCAATATAACCATTCTAATATTTATAAACCTCTCTCGATTTATCACCAATCGATTTATGTTCCCAATTACATATATCCCTTTTCACATTTCCAAACGTAAAATCTATCATTTCCTTTTAAACCGATTTACCCATCCCATTATAAATTCTTTCCATGAATATATATTTTCAATTTATCAAATGATACTCATTTCACTTTATTTATAAACATTGTTTATAAATTCCATAGTCTCGTTTCCAGTTTACGATGTTTTCACATCACTTAAACTCATTATAAATCGATTTATAAATTAAATTCCATTTATAAGTCAATTTCTTAAATAACCCAAACTCTATTCCAAACCAACCAAATCTCAATTTTTAAAACCTTTTCTATAAAGTAAAGTATCACTTAATAATTTTTATTTAATAACCTTTATGTACATTATTCTAAAATCTCTACTTAAAATATCACTAATCCAAAACTCTATAAAAATATTCCACTTCAAAAATCCTTTTCAATTTCTTTTCTAATTCAAAACATATATTATTGTTATTTTTAAAATACCAAATTCTAGTCCAATACTGCCATAGCATCCAATAAATTCAAATCACACTATAATCTGTCCCAGATTATTCAAACATATCATATATCACTATATGCAAATTCAACATTTTTAAGGAATCTGATTGGATCCCTCCAACGTATTTTCCTGCATCCAAATATGTTAATACAACATAAAAAATACCAATCCCACTTCGAGGTGGGATATCGCTGTAACATAGGATCATCCGCTATTATGTGGGACGCATAAGGTCTCATCCGCTCCAATAGGCGGGAAAAATCAATCCAACTACTAATATATACTACTATATATATTATAACATCCAATTGATAATAATAATTATCAAATCATCCAATCAACCGATAATTTAAATTTTTAACATTTTAAATTAAACTATCAATCCAAATATGAGTGAGATTTACTCATCTTGACTTTTATTTGCAAACCATTCCAATCTGGACATTTTTTCACGATTTTTATACCTTGTATAAACGAATTACGAATTTTATAAGATTTAATTAACCAAACAATTAATAACTGATAAATTTATTTAATCAACTAATTAAAAGAAATGTTAATTACCTCCTCTCTGATACACGCATGCGAAGAATATGTCGAGCAACTCATCTCCATGCTCATCGATTTCAACATTCAACTACATTGGGCTTCATCCCTTGATGGCCTCGACCTCCCAGCCGCCGAAGCTTGGTCTCTGCTCCACCATGTCGAAATGCGATACTATCGGGGTTCCCAGACCGTACGAAGTCGCGGTGATCATTGCATGGTCAATCTCTTCAAAATCTTAGCAGTTGATGCACCTCCGTTTGTCGATCCTAAAGAAAACGACACCGTGCCCTACTGCCTCGAACCATATCGCCGTCTCCAAACAAAACGCCCTAACCTCTTGTCATCGCCGCGCTCGCATCCTCCACCAGAGCTCCTTGCACGTGTCTCAAAAAGAAATCGCGACCATAAAACTCGCGATCGAACCTCTCCCTTCAGTCGTCCATCATCTACTTGCATCGCCTAATCGAACGCAAGACCAAACCCTAGCCTCGACAAAGTACGAACGTGCCTCGCCTTCCTTGATGATGAGCCGCGTCTTCACCTGCTTCCCAGGCTTCTCGATCACAATTCAAGATTTGGTTTTGAATTCCCTCTTTTTAAATTTAATGAATTAATTTCGACATGAAGAGGAGAAGGAGAAAAAGAAAACACGATTTGGATTATGGTTATGTATTTTTGTTATAAGGATCTCGTGTTCGAACTAACAGAAAGGAGGGGGCGCGACTTAAAAGGGATGGGGATTCCTTCGTACGTGATGGTGCATGTTTTAGAAAGCAGGTTCTTGACTTTGACAGGTTATAATTTTATTTAATTATAAATTCTCATTTAATGTAATTTAAAATTTTGATATCCAATCGAGTAGTGTCGCCTGTCATTTCTAATGTTATGCGCCTATTCTGAATATAATGTAACAAGTTTCGAGCATCAATTCGGTCGTACGTGAAAGATAGCTTTTTAAATCAATTATTTAAATTAATTAAATTATTCTAGGCATTTTCAGACCGTACAACCAAATGGTGAATGCGAATGATATGAAATTTGAAATCTGCTAATAACGCACTATTATGGATCCAATGGAACCGCTTTCACCGAATTCTGAGACTGTGCCCTAGATCGCTACTTTAACGCGTCGATTAAATCGAGGATTTCCAAAATTTACGAAATCGCTTGAAATTTTTCAATTTTTTTCTAAATTTATTAACTAAATTAAAATTTCAAATTCAATATTTAAACCATTTAAATATCCCAAATCAAACATCAAAAAACCAGGGTCATTATATTCCTCCCCCCTTAGAAGAATTTCGTCATCGATTTCGCTAAGGCAGGAAAAGAACTACAAACCCATTAACTTATCTAAACCCATTTAGTCGATTTACTATTTCACCTTCCTAGTTACTTTAGTTTCATCCCTACATTTAGTTCCCACTTCTGATTCAAAACCCTTTCCTTAAATTTCAACTCAAAAATCACTCTTTCTAAGTTAACAAAATTTTTTAAAAAAATATTCAAAAAATTTCTAGCACCCTAAATTTTCGAATTTTTTTTGCAGAGTCTTCTTTGTACGGTGGACTTTTTGCAATATGACAAGATATATATATATATATGTATATATATGTATATATATATATATATCAACCCACACGATCGAAAAACAAAATATATATCAATATTCATATTTTTGCGGTAATTAATCCAAAAACGTACCTTATATTAGCATTCTTAAGTGAGCGTCTTACTTTATATGCAGTTTGCGTGACTAAAATCTAGCCCAATAGCCTCCTTGTACCTGTACTTACTTAATTTAAACATATAAGTACTAAAACATGAAAATTTTAATAACATTTCATCCATTTAACTAGTTAAGCACAACTTTTGCCTAAACCGACATGCTGAACATGTATTTATAAGCAATTATAAGGTTCCATCATTCGATTATTCATTTTAGTCGATCAATATTCCATTTCATTCAATTCGAGTGAATTACAACTCAGTTTCTTGCATTTAGTCCATATTTATACCAAACAAATTGATATCCATTCCAAATTAATTCTAAATCAATTTATTCACTTTCCATTTATTCGTAAAATTTTATTTACTTCCGTTTACGTTAAACGACAATTTTTCTATGCGATGTTGCTGATATAAGGAGATTATATCCTGGACCATCATTTTAGCTTCCATCTCTTTGGTTTTTGTGTTATCTATCTCATAAAGTCTAAGTAATTCTAGAAAATCTTGAATTCTTAGATTTACGAGATCGGATGTTTGCATTTGAGAAAATATTTTTTTCAAATGGCTATGTTCAGCTGTGTTATCAGTGAACAACTCTGCTTCTTTCAAATCTAGAGCTTCAGATCTAGATGTAAAAGAATGTTGTGATAATTTAGTCACTATTTTCTGAGTTTCTTGCAATTTTTTCTCTTTCTGAGATATTGTATGCTCTAATCCCAAATAAGCCTTTTCTAGTTGAGTTAACCAGAAATTTGCAACTCTATGGTCTGCAGATTGGATGGCTTTAAAGCATCCATTGAAATTGTCATATAAATTAGGGTTCGATGCGTTCATGTCTAAATTGTACCAATCTTTGACCACCGCTGAGCGTCAATGATTTTGTACTGCTAAAGAAATTATAAATATTATCGGTCATAGCAGTATTTGAATTTCTATAAAAATTGGATTTAGACTTTTCTCGTAATCTAGTACTAGCACTAACATTTTTGCTATACATGAAAGCATGGCTGGTGCTATTTCTATGATCTATTTTATTATATCCTAAACCACTTTTATCATTTAAAGATCTAGAACTAGATAAAATTATGTTAAATCGTTTTGACCTTTGTTAAATTTTGTGACTCCAGTGTTAAGTTTATCAAATTTAGCCTTAAAGTCACAATTATTATTTTCAAAAGAAATATTACTATTATTCAAAATATGAATTTTCTTATTTAATTCAGAATTCTCATTTTTTAACGTACGGTTCTCATTTTTGAGAAGGGAATTTTGAGATTCTGAATTATCTAAAGAAGATTGTAATAAATCATTTCTTCTTTTCAAATCAAAAATTCCTTTTTGAAAAAATTTCTCTTTCTTTTTCAAATATGATGTTTTGTTCATCTAGAAAATCTTTAAGAGCCTTAAAATTATTCTTTATAACACCAAATTGATTTTCTAAATCTAGCTTCTCATTTTCAAGTTCAACAGATTTCATCTTTTCTAAAATAATAAACTTAAGCTTTGAAATCTTATTGCTTATACTAACTAATTCATTATTATCTTTTACTGAAATTTGTAAATCAAAAAGTACCTTTTTGTAGTCATCACTGGTGGCCTTGACAGGCATTTTGCCTGTTGTATTTTGACTGGATCATTTTCTAGCCATTATTCTAAGATGTTGTTACAATCTCTTGAATCCCAGGCTTTGATACCAAAGTGCGCTATGGATCGTGTAATATGGATATATGATAATATAAAGTATATTGATGATAGTAATACTATAAATAGTGTGGAATATAAAAGCAGTATAATAAAATGACACCAGAGATTTTTATACTGGTTCGGAGCACCGTCCTACGTCCAGTCCCAGACTCCTTCTGGAATTTCACTAAAACAATAACCCTCATTTAACCCAAAGGAACAGGTCTATACAACCCCTGAGCAGCCGAACAGGGACCTGAGCAGCAGAACATGATTTCGCCTCAACGGCCGAAGAGGACTTCACTCGCCTGAGCAGCAGAACAGGATTTCAACAAATACAAAAGATTGTTTGACTTTTTGTGTGTTCTGATAACACGGATTTGTCACTTGTAGTACACCCTTCATATAATCTTTGCCTCAAGTATGATGTGTATATTTGAAGTTTATGAAGATTAGAAAGGAATAGTATTGCTTAGAATATATAAATTTGATTTAAGTAATATGTATGCAAGAATAAGAAAGTTAGATAAGAGATAAAAGCAGATTCTGTGTATTGAAATCAAGTTAGAATATGTATTTATGGATATTAAAAAGCAGCGTCCATTGGCGAACAGTTTCGGTTGAAGTGTTGTGTCCAAATCTCTTTGTAGAGGTTCAGTCGACTGAATATTCAAACGAATTTTAAATAAATATTTGAAAATTTGTGCACCTGTGCATATTGCACAAAAATTGTCAGGCCAGTCGACGAACTTGGTAATTTCTGTGCAGTTTGCACGGTTTTACACAGGTTTAGTAGGCTGTTTATAGATATTCAGTAGACTGAATAACTTGTTCAGTCGACTGAATTATGTCGATAATCAAAAATCACCATAGCTTATTTGGTTAGAGCACCTTCCTTTGTTCATTTCAGCAAGTCGTTTCGTGCAAAACGGACCTCGTATGAAAAAGTTACAATGTTTTAAAGTTCGAACGAATTTATAATATATCAATTTACAATTTTTTATTTTATTTTATAACCTTTAATCCATCATAGCCGTTCATTTCTGTGCATCCATCAGGGCCGCGTACGTATTCTTCTCTCCTTCGTTATTTTCGAACGCAAGAAAACCCATAGGCCACGTTCTATTCCCATCAAGTCGCACCCCCCTACGACCCCTTGGAAATCGATCAGAGGCCGCCATTCCATGCGCCCACGCGTGCACTCCCACTGGCCAGAGCCGCTTGGAGCTCGGCCTCCATCTTGCCTCAAAAAAACGTGAACAAATGTCGGTCATTCAAGCTTGATTTGCCGCCATGTCGAGCCACTATTTTCGATCATCTCCGTTGAGATTGTAGTACTCACCGCCCTCTACGTTTTTGCTTTATGAAGTTTCTCGAATCGATTGATGGATCGAGAGAAAATTGAGGAAGAAGATTGTGATTTTCTGGCCACTGTTTTTTAGGCCGGCGGCTAGGGCTAGGCAGTTAGGTTTTGAGTGCAAATAATGAATGTTGAGGTCCTTATATAGAAAAAATTCGTGCACTATTCACCCAAGATTTTTCCGAACTCCAAACGAAGCGTGCCGCCTGGCGTTTATAATGTTTTACCCTCATTCTGAACGCAATGGAATATATATCGGGAGCCAATTCGATCATATTTGAAAGATAGGTTTTAAATCGACTATTCAAATTCAAAATTCACTTAAACTGATTTCAGTGTGTTTTAGCTTGCCCCAGACAAACCATAAATCCGATTGACACGAAATTTGAAATCTTACAATAATTTAACATTACGGATCCGATGAAACTTTTTTCGTCGAAATCCGAGACTGTTTGAAAAATGACTATTTTTACTCGTCAATTAAATATTAAAATATTCAATTTCTGCAAATTAACTTTTAATTCAATTTTAAAAGTTCTATAACATCATTCTAACTCCAATATGATTTAATACAACTTTACAAATCAATTTTAATCACATTAAACTCAATTTCCAATTATTTCTGTAATTTCAAATATTAAATTATCGATTTAATTATCCAATTAAATCTAGATATTTGAAATAAAATTTATTTTACTTACAAATTTTACTTGTTAATATTTAAAATCAATTAAATATACGAATTTCAAATGACAGGAATTCTGGGTCGTTGCAAACTTCCCCCTTAAAAGAATTTCGTCCTCGAAATTGCCAAGTAAGAAAAAGTTACAGAATCCATTAACTTTTTTTTCAAAAACAAACCGTTCCAACTGGATTTCAGATTCATTTTAATTTCTTAACTTTTCCAAAATCCGATGGTTACACTTTTCTAGTTCAATTCCTACATTTTCATTTCAATTTAGAAATTGACTTTTTGTTAACAAAAATTTTCAAAAATTTTTTCTGACTCCCAAAATTTACGGAAAATTTTGGCAGAGTCTCTCTTGTACGGAGAAGCTTTTGCAATATCACAATAGATATAAATATATATACATCGACCCACACGGTCGGAAAACAAAAAAACAGATCATATTTCCTATTTTTATTGCGTAGACGTACCTTTTTAGCATTATTAAGCAAAGCAGTTATTCATTAGCATTTTAGCGTGACCACAACCAGCCAGCTACAGCCCCGGTACCTGTACTTACTCAATTTAAACATGTGAGTGACATATATATAGGAAATTCATTTACATTTCACTAATTTTCAGTAGAAAACACATAGTTTTCATAAGCAATGCAATCAAAATAATTCGCATAAGCAAATTTATAAGGTTTCGATACAAATTTTAATTGCTTACAACCAATTCGCATTAGTTCACTTTCAATTCAAATTCAATTACATAGATTTCCATTTATCAATTCAATTTCATTAACACTTAATGAATTATATACAATCAACTAACAATCATATAACAACCAAATCATAACCAACATAACAAATTTATTAAATTTACATTCAATTTGGTTTAACACTTTTAATTCCAATTGGTTGATAATAAATTGACTTCCATTCAATTATTCAATTTCCAATTTACTAGTTTTTAATGAATTAATATTTACATCCCTTATTCCATATCAATTCATTTACATTAGATTGATTAATATTCAATTCATTAGTTCAATTCAATTGCTAATTCATTTAACCAGAAAAGTTGAATTTCATTTATATAACTCAAGTTCATATTCATTACTTCACTTTATTAATTTACTTCGATACCAAAATCAACTTCATTCAACATTACTTAAGTTGTATTCCATTTCAAACATCATTTGTTTAACTTAACTTAAATTTCCACTTATAAATCCAATTCAGATTCCAATTCTAAAGTAAATTCTATTTAACTTTTACCAAAGTCAAATTTCGTCACTTATTCAAATTCATATCTCGTTTTGCTTAACAGAATTGTTTCACCATTTTATCATTTGGTTTCACTTACATTTATTACACTGGATTTTCAATTCTATATGAATACAATTTACTTTCATGAAAAAAATATTGGATTCAATTCATTTTAAACCTTATCCATTTAGTAATTCTTCACTTAGTTGCACTTACTAATTTTAGTTTAATACTTCACTTTGTTTTTCATAAATCAAATTCAATTCCAATTCCAGTTCTATTTACTTACAAATTCGAAATGAATTTCAACATTCAATTTCATTTTCTTGCACTCGTAATTGCAAATTTTATTTATTCATTCACAATTTATTTTCCAACTTAATAATTGTATTCCAATCATTTAGTCTATTAGACTTCTAAAATTCACCTTTATTCCAATTAACTCAGGTCAATTTCAGCTTAAATCTGAATTTCTTAAGTCATCCAAACTTATTTATTATTCCATAAACATTTTATATAACATTTCAGAGTCTTTTCAATCCTTTAAAATTTATTTTTCAAATCTATTCAAATTATCTTTTGAATTTCCAAAACCAAACTCAATTTCACAAACAACTTCCATTTAATTATAATTCGACAGCAATTCCTCTCATGGAAACTTGAAAATGAACACCGATGATGTCGCGATCATCATCGGAATTATTTTCCAGCGACCGAAAAGAGTTTAGTGCTTTCTTCCCTTCAAAACAATTTTCTAAAACCCTTGAAAATCATTTTCAAACTCCAAAGAATTTAAATTTTCCAAATCTCAAAATTTCAAATTCTTTAAATTTGTTTTCAAATACTACTCTGGAATTCCATTTCAAATTATGAATCACATTTACAATTTATATTTACAAATCTCATTTGTATATGGATTTATTTCTCAGCTTTTGATTATGATTTCAATTTCTTATCCAATAATCGATGATAATAATTTAATATTATCACTTCCTAACAACCAAGCAACCATAATAATTTTCAGAAAATCATCCCTTTTATCTACGAAATAGTCTGGGTAAAATTATTCCATTTACCCTATTTTAAAACAATACTTTGTCGACTTGCCTCGTTTAAGTGTTTAGAAATCCCTATCGATAATATGTCGTCCCATATACCGACCAGAATTCACAAACAGCTCAACGGATAAGCAAACACAATAAATAACATTTTTATATTCACTAACACATACGCGCTCATATCTATGATTACACTCAACTCATTCTAGAGTACTACTGACTCTATCTCTAACGAGTAATTCCCAACAGAGCCAAGTTTGTCGCTTAACCAATTGCTAAATATCATCTAATGAAAATCTGCCATCATTACAAAGTGTACACTTTTTACTCATTGCCCATGAAGGAAGACTTGAGCAAAAGAAACCAGCAAACTACTACCTCATATTCTTCATTTAGTACACTTAAAATGCACGGGTTTTGCTCTGTGTATGTCACCTTATGACCAGCAAAGGCTAACTGGTCATATATTGTCTTTGCCTTAGATAAATACTCTCTCATACTGACATTGTCTTTCCTTAAGTTTTGCAACTGCCTTTTATATAGCATTATTCTAGCTGCAGACTCTGAACTGAATATTTTTTCAATAGTGTGCTAGATTTCATGGGTGGTTTTGTATCCAACTAACTATGGTAACAGGCTGGCACTGATAGATGATAACAACCAAGAACTGATCCAACTATCTTGCCACTCATGAATTGTGTATTCTGCATTACGTACTAATTTTCCTTCCCGATTTGTAATGAATCTTGGTAGGGTGATTAGAGTGCCAAGAACATATTCTTGCAAACCATATCCTCTAATAGCAGTTTCAATCTAGAATTTGCAGAGCAGATAGTTAGATTCATCAAGCTGTATGGTGACGATTTGACTTTATGGTTTGATTATGGACTTGATGAGATCTTGGGTAGCTATTAGATTGTTGCTGAGTGGTTCTTGTTCTTTATGGGTTGTATTGGCATTCTCACTGCTTTCTTCTTCCTTAATGAAGAAACTTATCAAGAAAATGATTAAAAAAAGGGCAAAAAGACAGACCAGAGAGGGGGGGGTGCAGCCAAATCTAGTTGAGTGATGACTGTAGTCTGACAGATGGGCTCTTGGCACAACACTTCAGGTGAGTAAAATGAGATCATGATAAACTGATGGAACAGTAGCAGCTGAAAGGATCTTGTATGATGAGATTAACTCTGATAAGTCCCTTCTTGGCATGGCAACTGCTTTCAGATGATGTTTTTCTTCAAGATTTGTTGCATAGTCGTTAAACTGTGTACCTATATCTCAAATGATGGAAGTTTTCTGATGAGATTGAGAAATTTTCTCAAAAATCGATTGATTTTGCTGTTAAGCAATTTTAGCATGCTTTGATACAATGTAAAAGAAAATGAGAAACTATTGTATCATTTTGTAATACTTGATACAATACAATGCTCTCGGTACAACGTATTTGTAAGAGAAAAATAAATAAATGGGCTATGCAGGTAGGCCTAATTTGAAGTAAATACAACCCGCATCCTTATACCAATATACAATAGATATACTTTGCCCTATTTCCTTATATTCACTTATAACATTCCTGATCCAGGAAAGTGTGGAGAAAATCCAAGTTTTGATAGAAGGCAATTTGCTACTAATTATATGCACATATATATATATATATATATATATATATATCCAAACTATAATCCACTTTCATGTTTATGTTAAAGTACAACAAATTAAAACAATTGCATATGATAAATATACCTAAGTTTAATACACACATACATACATATATATTACACATGAAGTAAACAGAAACAATAGTTTAATAAATAGATAAAAAGAATCTAATAGTATTATTTAATAAAAGAATGAATATATTTAAGTTTGTTTCTACCCATTCTTTCCTGTGTTCTGAACATATATGCAGAGAATTAGGTAGGTAATATACTCAAGCTAGGTCAACTTACATGCATGTTTGGGTTTCGTTCTTGCTTCTCCATTGCGTGCGTGAGTGGTGCGACTTTGCATACATTGATGTGTATATTGTAGTGTGTTGGTGTATACGTGATTAAATATGTATGTGTGTTTTCCAGATTTGAGAAAGTGGAAGTAAACCAATATGCGAGATAGAAAGAATGCAATGTGTACTACTATCTTACATGAGTTTGAGACAGTGAATAATGTGTGTTTTCTAAATAAAAGAATTCAATGATTGAGTAACTACAAACCACATTTAGTTATATTTAGACTTGAATCTATATTTATATAATTATGATATTATCCAAATAAACTTAAGATTCTATTATACTTATCTTATATGTAAAAATGAAAATTATAAATTAGTCGATAAATGGTTAAATAAAAGTTATTAGTTATGTTTACATAGAAGATAGAATAGAGTAATAAATCTTTATTTGCACATGAATGTTATTATTATCAAATGTATTTATAATATTGGAAGGATTACTTAACTCATAATCAAGATTTTTAACGAAAATTAGAAGGCGAATGGATATTTAAATTCGTTATCAAACAAGGTTTATAATGAGTAGTAAATTTTATATATTTATTATTCGATTCCATATATTAATTTGTTATATAAGATTATATGTTTTGAATGTTTCATTATTAAGTATTTATTGATTTATTTATATTTAATTAAATAATCTATTTTTAGTTTGATATTTCTTTCTTGTTTATTGAATAGTATCATATGAGTAATTCACCGTTGATATATATTTTATTGAGATTTTAATATAATACGCTGATGGCATCCTTATATTGATTAATGAGATTTCATTTTTGAAGTGATAAGAAATTTGAATAAATGATTTATTGATACCATCTAATATGGGACTTTTGGTAACACTTTTCCGATTATTCATCGAACTTGTTATTTAGAAATATCTAGTATGGATTAAGTGTAGTTTATGAGCATTGATTAATTATCCGAGTAACATATCATGGCATGGGACGCCGTTATTATTCGTTTGATTATTCTTTGTAAGTAAATGTCACTTAAATGGGAATTACTCATGTATGCGACGATACTCGTTGAGGTGAGTATATTTTACTCACATGGTGACTAATGGGAATAGTCTTATGCCGACATGAGATTAGAGTTCTAGTATATTATTGTCACGTGGTTGGATATTTTGAATCTTTGCATCACTGGATTGGTAGTTTGTAGGTTAGGTGCCCTACAGCTCCTTGTGTCGCATAGGCCATCAGTCTGTTACCTGTATGGGTAACGTAAGGTGTGACTGGGATTATGTGTAAACGAGCCACTAGTGGATGGGGTCACGATGTCCATTAAGGTAACTGAAAACTATAGGGATAGACAGAACTCTATGGGAGGCGAGTAGTCCTGGGTTCCTAAAGCATGCTATGTGCTATTAGACTCCCTTTTCGGTTTAGGGTTATGTGTGTATTGTAGATTGGTATATATCATTCACTATCCCATGAGGTGGCTATACTAGAGACTATGTGTCTAAAGTGTAGTCAGTCCCCGAATATCCATACTATTCTCATTTACTCATTTATGAGGAGATGAGATTATATCTAGACATGTGTCCAGAGTATGATAGATCCTCGTATCCTTTATTACATATTGATAGGTAGCGTATCTTATTTTGGTACATTATCGATGATATTTTATTATTGAATAATGTTTAGGTAATTTGGTGATAGCATTAGTGGTTTCTTGGTGTGAATATCTAGACTTGAATAATTCACCTGTTTGTAGTTAATTTGGTAAATTGTTGTTTACTTTGATATAGATGATGATGATGATGTGTGTGTGTGTGTGTACGCATGATTTGCAATACTTGGAATTCATAAATATATTACAGATCGTCTATGATATTGTGATCAAATGCTTTATATATTTTATTACATGTTTAAGAAAGGAATGGATGTTTTATATTATACTTGCATATAATGAATTAAATATATGTTAACCCTCAATATAGACATAGCCAGACCTAAGTGTTATTTATAATACTCGAGACAGCCAGAAACATTTTAACTATAAGGACAATGTGACTGGGATTAGTTTAACTAGGTTTGGAGGAGCTTTATTTTAGGATTGTTATATGATATTGATTCACTTTTTATGTTTGGCACTGAGTTGTAATTGATTGTTATCATATTATATTGAGATATTTGACATTTTGAGTTATGTTGTACTTTATAACTCTATTGTGTTATTTATTATATGTTACTTTTGCGACTGACTTTGGTTCGTTATCTATTGTATACTATATTGTTCTGTACTGGAGGCACGTATGTTTCTTGTTTTGTATTATGTATGCATATATGAGTTATTTATTTGATATTTTAATACGTACTAGTGTTAGTTCAAGTAAATATTCATGTGTGTACCCCTTATAACCTCATTCTCCGTATTCTCTGATAGTGTTACTTTGTAATACTATTAGATAGTATGGGTATAGAGGCTGGGTGTTAAAATGCTTATCTTTGGTGTTGACTTGCTCTCATGCTCACTGTTTGGGGTCGAATAGCTTTTATGCTTATCTTTTGGATTTCAATTGCTTTCATTCAAGTTTATGGTTTGGATTATGAGATATTTATATTCGTCTTATTTTGATGATGAATTATTTAAGTGAAGCCATCATTTATTCAGATTTTGGCTTATTATAGAGTCATGGCTACACTGTTATGATTCAGATATGTTATACCATGTGATCTCACTTTTATTGTATTAGAATTAGACTCATTCGTTTATTATTTCTATAATACTCTGGTCAGACCAAGGCGTTTTAGGTACTAGGACTCAGCTATGATTTACGTCTGAAAATCATATCTACTCTTAATCGAAGATTAATATGATCAAATTTACTTTTTTTGAATTGTTTTCGAAAGCAACAATATGTGCAATTTTTAATGCAGATAATTATAGAGTGCGCTATAAATATATGTTGTAAATACTGCTGATATTTGCACTTTTTGGTTAGGATATTCGCAGTTTAAGAAACTGCAAAATTTTCAGTTTTAGGAGCTACAAGTATTTGTAGTTTGAATGAAATTAAAATTATTGGTGTTTTTCAAATCTATTTTAAGAAGGGCAGTTGCACATTTTGAAACTAAAAGTGGATGTTTTATAAAAGTTTCCTTATATTAATGAAGTTAAATTATTCAAATGCAACTATAAATGCATCATTAAAATAATCAATCAAGATCAATTAAAGTGGGTGGAAAGTGATAAATTGGCGCGATTCAAATATTTGCCAAAGAAGAAAGAAATAAAATTGATTCACCCAATCAATTATAGGTTATATATGGAAAGAAGAAATTGATTGATTGATTGATTTTGCAATATGAATAAAGAAAAGAATGTGCATGGAGATTCAATTAAATAAGAAAAACTATGCAAAATAAGATCACTATTATTTGTTTGCATTGACATCAAATTATGGATACTTGGAAAAATTTCATGATAATTAAGTAATTAATTTACTTAGACTCCAACTAATGCCTTCGACTTCAGTACATATAAATGATGGCAGTTAATTTTCATATTTGTGTGAGAGCATCTACCATTACCCTTTTTTTTGGAAATCTTAATTTCTGCAATCAAATCAAATTAGGGATTTTGAGTCTAATTAAGTCTTTAGAGGAATTAATTATTTAATTGGTAATTATATGTCAATCTCTCCACTTTTCTACCTGTAGATTTTTGTAATCTCTCTACTGTACACTTTTTTCAATTAAACAATAAATGTTAGATCCGCGAATGTAGATTTAGGTCGAACTATGTTACATCTCTGTGTTCTATATTTTTCCATGTGTGCTTGTATAGTGATTACTTTCTATTGAATTGGTTATTGATAAATAATCAACAAGCTAGATCATTAGGTATTCCACATGCAAGCCTATTTTTTTCCAATAGATTAGTATTAGAGCTAACTATTTCATTAGGACTAGCGATCAATGGCTAATTCCTCTTGGTGTGGGTTGAAAAATTACGGCATTGCTATATTGGTTGGAAAGGAGCTTCTGGGAGATGGAAGGTGAAGACTAATGATACTGTTATTCAACAACAATTTGATTCGCTAAAGGAATATATAAGAACCATAAGCACCTTAGAGAAAAGAGATATATGCATATGTCTCATACCATGGATTTTAGAACGGTATTATTATTCTAAGAAGGAGGGGCATTTCATATAAAAATGTCCAAATATTAGGAAGAAAAAGGAGAAGAAGGAGAAAATTTTAGTTTTGATAGTAGTTGGATTGGATGTTGTTCAACTAAAGCCCTGCAAAATCTCCGCTATAGTGCATAACACTCTTCAACTGCTACGCTATTTCAATTTAGCACTATTAAACAATAAATATGCTTTAAGCCCCACTATTTTCCGTTACACCCACTAAATAAAGGCTTTTTAGCACTTGCTTTAACAACATTAACATACAAAAGTTGATTTAGCCCATTCTCTTTTATATCAAACCAACACAGTTAGGACAAAGACCTAATCTTAAGGAATAAATGCATAATATAAGTTAGAAATCTATTGTAGTCAACAAAAATAGCTTGTATAAATCATGATATTTTTTAATTTTATTATATAAGATTAAAAAATATTTCTTTTTCCTATGCAAATGATGTGAGAATGAGAATAAATTAACTTTAAATATTTAATTTTCTATCTAATAAATCTTTTTGTACATCTATTAATTTCAGCTATATCCCCACTATAACTTTTTGCACCTCCACTGCTGTAGAACCACTAAGCGTTTTAAATGCACAAATTGGATGTAGATAGTAGTGATATTGATATATCAGTATTTTCAGCTAGTATTTCATCTTTACTGAGTATAGGTTGGGTGGTTGATTGTGGAGTCACTTGTCCTATGACCCCCGATAGGAGTTATTTTGCCAGTTATAGTGAGAATGATGGTAGAGTAGATCATATAAAGAATGACATAACAATCATATTATAGGCATTAGGGGTGTTAGGTTTGGGATATTCGATGATGTTGTTAGGATATAATGAATGTTAGACATGTTCTAATGTTACATAAGAGTTTGCTATCAATGGAAGCTTTAGTATGGAGATAACAATAGACAGAGAGAGACTGAGAGTGGGTTCCTTGGTATTAATGAAGAGGTGTGAGTTGATGATATTTATGTGCTTCAAGGAGTGACATTCGTAGAAGAGTCGGCTGTTTCTATTAATTTTGATGTTTCAGATTATGATTTTTTTTAGCTCATATTGATGTGGAGAGTCTTAATGTATTATTGTAGCAGGGATATTTATCGGTGGAAGCCTAGCATTTATAGAGACTATTCACTTAAGAAGAAGAAACTTGTCACATTTGATGTCAAGAGACATAGAGCTACAAAATTTCTAGTGTTTTTGTTCATTCTTATGTGTCGGGACCCACCCCAATTATATCTTTAAGCATATCTAAGTAATTTCTTTATTTGTGGATGATTTCTCATGTAAGGTCTAGGTCTATTTTTCAGGAAAAGATGAAATATTTTCCTAGTTTTATAAGTGAAAGACCTTGGTAGAGAAGCAATTAAGTAAACAATTGGATGTTCTTAGAGTTCAAAATAGTGAATTTACATCATAAGAATTCACTAGTTTTTGTAAGTCCGAGAAAGTAGCGAGGTATTTTTTGTTTTTATTGAGTCATATTGTTATGAGCTGGTAGAGAATACGAGTTAGACACTATGGGAAAGAGCTAAGAGCTTGAGACAACTGCTAAATTGGAAGAGGAATTTTAGATAGAGGTGGTATATATATATATGGTGATATTTCTCATCAACCAGAACCTTCCATTGCCATAGATATGAATATCCTTGAGGAGATGAAAATATATTAAACTATGAGTATTCCATTGTTAGAATGTTTGGTTTTTCAGCTTATTAGATAATAATAGACATGATAAGTTGAAGCTTAGGGAAGAAAACAATATTTTATTAAGCTATATGTAAGGAATGAACTGTGATGTTTGACAATCAAGAGGATTGTGGCTAGCGGACATGTGATATTCGATAAGAGCTCTTTGTTGAAAATGGAAACACTATCCTATGACGACGTTAGTGTTGGATCATGTGCATTGACAAAGGGGCAAATTGCCTTTTTTATATTAATTTTTCACTATATCTTGGTTTAGTATTAACATGAATAATATAGTCATATTAAACTATATTTAAAGTATTTTTAGTATAAGTACGCATGGGTTTTCAAATTAATTTTAATTTTAACTTTGATATTATATTCGATAATTTTACTTAATTTAGTTTTATATATTATCATTTTAATTTATTTTATTAAGCTATATTTATTTTTGATTAACGATTACACGTACGAAAATCAATGCAATACAATATGCAAATAAAATACATTCTAGTCTAAATAATTTATGAAATAAATAACATGGGGTGCATATGTGATCATTTGGATTTATGACCAGATCATGTGTAATGTGTGCATTTTATATTGTGTTGCAAAACTATACATGTGTGTATGTGTGTATGTTATAGTCATATTAAATTATATCTAATGTATTTTTTAGTTAAAGTATGCATGCGTTTTGAAATTAATTTTAATTTTAACTTTGATATTATATTCTGTAAATTTTACTTAATTTTAGTTTTATATATTATTAGTTTAATTTATCTGATTGAGTTATATTTATTTTCTATTAATGATTAAACGTACGAAGCAATACAATATGCAAATAAAATACATTCTAGTCTAAATAATTTATGAAATAAATAACATGGGGTGCATATGTGATCACTGGGATTTATGACTAGATCATGTGTAATGTGTGCATTTTATACTATGTTTCAAAACTATACACGTGGATATGTGTGTGTGGATGTGTGTGTATGTATTTCTATTTCATCATATATTTAATTAAATTTCATTTCATCATGGATATCCATGGACAGAATATATATTTATATAGATACAAATACACCCTCCCAATTTTTATGAATATAAATGCAAACGCATATGTAAATATAAATATATATCATAATTACTATTCTAAATATATATATATATATATAAGGATTTGGTTTGAAGGAGCCGAACATGTTGGAAGCGGGAAATTGGTAGATTCTGAAGAAAAAAAAATCTTATTTTAAATTTATTGAGCCTATAATAAATTCTGATCTAATACAGTTTTGAATAAAATCTATTATTGAATTTTGTTTAAAATAAGTTTTAGTTATTTGTATTCTGATCAACATGAGAATTTTGTAAAATAAAGTATATCAAATATACTCTTGTGTGCATGTGCTTGTAATAGTATTATTTAAACTTATTCAATTATATAAGGGAATATTTTTTTTATATAAAGTGATTGATTTATTAAATAAGATACATGATCAAATTTATAAATAACATATACATTGGCCATTTATATATGCAATGGTTGTTATAAGACATTTTAAATTTATATGCAAATATGTGTGTATTTATGTATATAAATATAAATAAATCAAAGTTAAATTATGCATTGAATGAAATGAATTATTTAACATATTTGAATATATTTGAATATATCAATATAAGGAATCAAATTTGAGTGGATAATGATGCAATTAAGAAGTCATTAATAGAAAGAGGAAAAGATGAAAACTAAGGAGATGAAAAGATGGAAATTTCCTGCCATTCATTTAATCTTCTTTTAGCATGCATTCAAAACATTTTAAACTAATACGTACATACTAAAATTAATCTCCGTGTTAAATAAAATAAAAAATTCAAATTATGTGAACGAATTTGATTGTCTATTAAACAGATTCAAATTCAAAATCCAAAATGTCTAATTTTTCCAAGTAAATATTTTGAAGTGTCAAATTGGAAACTACAAAATAGTTGAAGATATTTCAAATACGTAAATTGAATATATATATATATATAAGAGTAGAAAAAATAATTTTATTTTTATTTAAACTGCATAAACTATTTAAAATACACAAGTTCGGATTATACATATAGTTATAAATTTAACAATATTAGACACACACAAAAAAAAAATCATAATGAACAATGGTGAAAAATGGCGTTTTCCTACAACACTCCATACCCTAGTTATCTACCTAATTACGAGGAGGATGATGAGGCTAATGGAGAAGATGATGAATTCAGATGGCGTGAGGTAAGGAAAGAAAACAATTCAAAAGCTAGGGTTAACACATAAGACGTCGGACAAAGAAAATATATGGCACCCATTCTAAGATTTATTGTAGGGATAACATCGCAGTCAATTAATGAGGAAAGCAAAAAAAGGCAATGTGGCAAAAACTCCAAATTTCAAAGAATTTACACGCACATGGATTGATGCAATAACAGGTAACATGTGTATAAATTTTGAGTTCTCCATATCTGAGGTAATGACTAATGATGATGGTGAATACATCACTACAAGACACACAGTGCATTCCAACGGCGGCCAGACGTTGGCGGCCGTTGGAAAGCCGTTGATGGACGTTGGAAACGCCGTTGATATGCATTTCAACGGCGTCCAACGTCTTCCAACTTTCAGGTTGTCCACATGGAAGAAGATGTTGACCAAATAGACGTTGGAAGACGTTAGAAGCTCCGATGGAGGACGTTGTAAGACGTTGGAATAAATGTGCCAGCAAGCCGTTGGTGGACGTTGGAAGACGTTGGAAATCTGCATGTTTTTTTTATAGAACCAACAATGCATGCTTCCAGCCATCTCTAACATCGTATATCTCATAAAAGCTCGATTTCGAGCACATATACAACAACATATCTCACATATAATCAATCATAATAGTAAATCCAAGTAATAAGCATATATACTAATCAATATACATAATACAAATCAATATAAACAACATAAACCATCCAACATCAACATCCAACAAAACGTCCAATCCAACAATATCCAAACTACATCAACATCCAACAAAACGTCCAATCCAACAATATCCAAACTACTACGTCAACATCTCAAAAATCACATCCAAACCAACATCCAAAACATCAGAATGTATCAAATCCTCACACTCTCCAAATAGACATGTCCATAGCAAAACAAATCAAATCATACCTTAAATCACTCTCCTCCAGAACCACCAGAAAACGGAAACCGGCCGTATTGCTCCATAAATCGGTAAGACGCCTGTTCAGCTCCTCCGTCTTGGCTTCGGTGTGGATATTGCGTTCCTCGAGCGCGGCGACCTGGACTCTGAGCTATGCAATCTCCTCCTTATCATGAGCCATCTGATACTCAATCTGAGCCGTCTTAGCCTGTAAATAAAATTTAAATTATCAATGTTTAATAATTGTAATTCGTGTTTATTATAATCCATCACAATGTGCAACAGTTGGTTCAGAATAATTATTTTAAAATTTAAGTTAAAGTTATTACCGATTGATACCCAAAACCATAGCGTCTTCCATGTGCCGCTGGATCCATGACAGACTCAAAAATAGCGTCCTCCTCATCGGCAGTCAACTCGTCGCGCCCAGAGCCCTCGAGAATGGAAGTCCGTGCTTGCTGAAACTTTGCTGTTATGCAAAATAAGTTGAATTTAGATAACATTATTTTAATTAACTTATATAAGTGTTAAGTAATTATGTTACTTACATATGCGGACTGCGCTTTGGCATCGTGATCCCAAGAGTATGAAACGGTGCCTGCTCCGTCGACCTGGCTCAACGCATGAGTATGCGTGAAAACATCCCAGTAACTCACAGAAGCACCACCACGCTGTCTCTCCTGAAATATGTCCATATACATATATTATATATATATATATATATATATATTGTTACATTATCTACAACTTAGAACTTAAAATCTTTAAATTATTGTCGTAATTAATAAATATACCAAGCCCTCTCGGTGATGCTGAAATGACTTGGAACCAACACGATGTGTGACAGGGTTCTTGCTCCTATTGGCTGAGTTCCTCTCCGACTGCCTCTATAAATTTAATTTAAAAACAAAAATTGTTTAACATTTCTAGTTAGTATTTGCGTAGAAGAATTTAAATTAACATGTGATAAATTTACCTGAAACTCCTCGTTTCCCCACCATTTCACAAAATCATCCTACACAGCTGCGCTCATCCACTGAGGCTTCTTTCCCGCTACTTTTAAGCTGTTTACTGTTTTCCGGTAGTTCTTTGCAACTTGCTGCACCAGTGGCGATATACGACTGAAATATCAACGTCATGAAGGTCCACTTCCGCCTGCACGTTTGACAAAATAAGAGTTATACAGCTTTTATAAATAATGTAAACATGAATTGATATAGCATGTTCCTAATATATAAAGTGACATACCAAAAAATCTTACCAAATAGTCTCTTTAACATTATCTGGAATCAATGTCCACTTAGGCCAACATTCGGTCATACGACCCATGTACGCCCATCGAGATATAGATAGAACTACTTGAGTCGGCTCCAAAGAGAAACCACTGTGTTTAAACAGAGAAAAAACATTTAATATTTCATGACTACTATATATTTTCAGAATAGATTGTACGAAAATGAAATTTAGTTTTGAAATTTAATACTTACCATTGATCTGCTTTTGGCTTTAGCCACACCACAGGACGTTGTAGCTCCTGTAATGGACCACCGCCATCACCACCGTCCGGACGAGCATGCCTTCTCTGTGAGGAAGAGGGAGACCCAGAATGTCTACATGACGACATACCTATATAATACATGTTATAAACAAACATTATAACAGAAAATAAAATGACTATATGTAAAACATACAGTATGGCGTAACATAAAAACAAGATGTGATACATATCATATATTAGCATACCATTTCATTTTTGATGAAAACAGGATAATGTTTAAAAAAATATAAATCAAAATGTACATAGTTGATCAGTCCTCGTCATTTTCGAATTCAGACTCTGTTTCGCACTCTATATTTTGTTCCTCTGTACTCTCAAATGCTTCAGTTAATGCATTTGATTCATCGTTTAGAGGTCCAAAATCTGTTTGATCGTCGGTAATTATTATTCCTCTATTTTCCTCGATATCTACTTGGTAAGCTTGTTCTTTGAGAATATTCCGTCCATCAAATGTAAAACTTGCCTTTGTTTTAAAAACAGCTGACCAATCTATTTTATCTCTTCTTAGAGATGGGTAAGAAGCATAATAAACTTGAAGAGCTTGTTTGGCAAGTACAAAAGGATCATATTTATAATAACACGAAGTATGTTTTATTTCTATAGGATTATATTTTGGGTGCACGTTGATTCTAGAACCTGTAACATTGCTGAACCAGTTGCATTTAAACAAAAATACTTCTTCGGCGGGTCGTGTGAAATACGTCAATTGCAAAACCTGGATTAGCACGCCATAAAAATCATGTATATGATCATTTGGATCATCACTACCTTTAACGAATACACCAGTATTGTTAGTTAATTTTTCGGCACCGTATTCTTTGGTATTAAATTTATATCCATTGACAAAGAATATTGGATAGGTCTTCACTTTCCTTTTTGGTCTCATAGCTAAATGTTTCAATCCTTGTCTATAACACAATTTGTTGTATCAAAAACGTACTTAGAAAACCAAGAAGCGAATTCTTTGCCGATATCGCCGTTAGGATGTTGTGATTCGTAAATACTGCAATTATATAACAAATGTTGCATTATGATTAAGATACACGTGTGTGCATATATTTGTGTATACACACGTGTTGATGATATATATATAAGTAAATTACCTAACAAACGGTGCAACTTCGGCACGGTTGAGAAGAACATATGTGTGTGCAACATGATAATCTCTATCATCCAACCATACTTCCACACAAGCACCAGCAGGCCGACCTTGTTTTTTAAAAAATGATAAGGTCGTTTGACAATCATCTTGATCAATGCCTTCATCATTACGCGTAGCACTTTCAAATGATATGTTCACATGGTCACTAAAATAATGAGAGAGAAAAAACGAAGCTTCTTCTTTGATGTATGATTTGCAAATCGAACATTCAACTCGAGTTTTCTGTCTCACTATTTTTAGATGATTTAAATACCTTTCAAATGGATACATCCATCCATATTGCACAGGCCCTCGAAGACGTGCTTCTAATGAAAGATGAATAGGTAAATGTTCCATAACATTGAAAAAACCTGGAGGAAATACTTTTTCCATTTTGCAGAGCAATATCGAGATTTCTTCCTCAAGTTTACGTAGACGGTCAACTTTTAATGTAGTAGAACAAATCTCTTTATAAAAAAGACTAAGTTCTGTTACAACAGTCCAAACTTTTACGGGCAACAGTTCTTTAAAAGCGATGGGTAATAAATTTTCCATCATAACATGACAATCATGACTTTTCATCCCGCTAAGTTTATTGTTCTTATAGTCGACACATCTACGAATATTAGAAGATATTCCATCCGGGAATCTTAGTCCTTCCACCAATTTTAAAAGTGCTTTAACTTGATTGTCTAGCTCATAGCAAGCTTTTGGTTTTTTTGTGTCATTTGGCTTTATGTGAAGCTCAGGACGATTACATATTACTTCGATATCATGTCTTGATTTCAAATCATCTTTTGTCTTCCTCTTGACATTCAAAATTGTATTAAAAAATTATCAAACACATTTCTCTCATTATGCATCACGTCAATATTATGACGAATCGGGAGATTTTTCCAATAAGGCAACTCCCAAAATATGCTTTGTTTGCACCAGTTATGAATCGATGATTTACCTTGAATTTCAATTTGTTCTCCGGTTTCATGTATCTTTGGATAATCCTTTACAAGTTCATAAATATCTTCGCTTGACCAAACCGTAGGTGGTCTCAAAGTTTCATGTCTATTAGCTGTAAAAAATTTCTTATCTCTTCTAAAAGGATGATCAATATGAAGAAAACATCGATGACGGTCAAACCATGAAATTTTTTTTCCATGAGTTAAAGAAAACCGCTCGTGTATCTTTCATGCAGTACGGACAAGCTAGACGACCAGCCGTACTCCAACCTGAAAGCATTGCATAAGCAGGAAAATCGTTGATCGTCCACATCAAAAAAGTATACATGCGAAAGTTTGTTTTTTTTTTGAAAATATCGTATGTTTCTACTCCTTCGTACCACAGTGTTTTTAATTCTTCAATCAAAGGTTGTAAATAAACATCGATTCCTTGTGTCGGATCATTAGGACCAAGGACGACAACTGTGAGAAACATATATGGAGCTTTCATACACATTCATGGAGGTAAATTATAAGGTGTGACAATTATAGGCCATGACGAATGTTTAGAACCAAATTGTGAAAATGGTGAAAATCCACCCGTACATAAACCAAGTCGAACATTACGACTCTCGGATGCAAAATCGGGATATTTGTGATCTTCCATGCTTCCCCATCAGCTGGGTGTGTTAACGTACCTTCTTCCCGTGTTCTAACACTATGTCATCTCATATGTTGCGCGGTTACAGAAGATGCATATAACCTTTAAAGTCTATAAGTAATTGGTAAATAATGCATACGTTCATACGGGACTTCCTTTCCTTTTTTCTTTCTTGATCTATACCTTTCCTGATCACATATTTCACAATTTCTAAGGTTGATATCTTCTTTCCAAAACAGCATGCAACAGTTTAGACATGTATCTATTTTATGATACGGTAAACCAAAAGCTGACATCATTCTTTTTTACTTCATAATGATTTTCGCACATTAAATTATTGGAAGGCATATGTCGTTTCATAGCTTGTACAACAGCTGTAAATCCAGCTTCTGTGAAGTTGTATTTAGATTTCATCGCAATGTATTCAGCAGTTACTGATAATTGGGTTCCGCTTGTGTAGCCTTCCCAAAGGGGTTTCTTTGCGGCATCTAATAAATCATATATATTTTCCCCAAATATTTGGATCTTCTTCAGCATCACCATCGTCATCAATTAATTGAGGAACATGAAACATTGACCGTGCAACATCTTCAACCATATGTTCTACGAGATTCGTCGTATCAATTTCAGTACACACTGCCTCCTTAGCTTATACATGATTAGATGCTAACGGTTCTCCTTGACGATCCCAAACCAAATAGTTCGGCACGAAACCATATTGAAGCAAATGAACTCTAACCATTTCTGGTATCAAATGCTTTAGCATTTAGTACATGGACAACGGATTTCTTCGCCGTTTCTGTTATTACTTAAAGCAAAATAAATAAATACGCGAACACCGTTATTAAAATGTTCACTTATCGAGCCCCCATTTTCGACCCTTCTTTTTTATACATCCAGCTTCGATCAGTAAAATAATTGTCCATTTACCTACGTATATAATTAAAAAGTATGATACAAATTTAAAAAATTGACATTTTATTAAAACAATATTATTGGTGAATTTTATATTAGTAGATCATTGACACTTTGTCGATGGGTCATCCTACCTCCCATTACAAATACAATAACGTAATTAAATCGCGTAAATCATTTCAATTTAAACAATTCAACAAAATTTCGGCAGCACTTCGCTTTAGTTCTCAGAACAATACACACTTGCGTGTACACAGGGAACATAAAGGAAGCGCTGTCAAAATTCTATGAACCATTTAAAATGAAATGTTTTACGAGATTTAATCACGTTATTGTGTTCGTAACTTGTCCAATACAGGAACAAATCCAACAAATATTGTATACGATGAATATAGATGTCCGTTCTGTTAAAAAACGAATATCCACATAACGATCAGGGCCGAAAGACACTCTAAGGGTTTCATGAATATAAAATATCGCTTTTGAAATTTTCTAAAATACATAAACTAATTTTATGCTCACTAACAACTAACGTTTCCAAACAAACCTAAAACTAATTGTATGCACATTATTCTATTGTTAACACAAACTTAAATATATATAATCTTGCAATACATAAGTTAATAACATAAATTATGCCTTAGTAAACTAGATTATACATACAATAAGGCAATACAAACATTTGACACACTAATTTAACAAATTTAATTAAATATAGAGATTATGGTTTATACCTTTTCTTGAGAGATTAGGGAGTTAGAGAAGACGAGAGGGAGGCTTGGAGTCGGCGGAGGAGCCGTTGATCGTCGAAGCAGCAGGGGAGGTCGGAATCGGAGCAAAGTTGGGAATTTGGAGGGGGTGAATAGGTTTCAGCCGAATGGAGGAGAAGAAGCTGAGTTTCTGTTTTGCTCGCGGATTTCCAACGTCATTCAACGGCCACCAACGTCCAGATTCCAACGTCTACCAACGTCCTACAATTTTTAACTAATAAAATATACGAAAAAACACTGGACATTGAAAGACGTTGGTCAATGACGTTGGAGGCCGTTGAAAAGCTCCGTTGGAATACACTGTGTGTCTTGTGGTGCATGATTTTGGACGATGAGGTATTTATTAAAGCAAAAGTATACGGAATAATTCAACATACATTTACTTGGTGGGTAGGAAATCATATTACATCCATTTAAATGCTTATATCAAACGTGAGTATTTAAATGCTTATATCAAACGTGAGTAGAATCCTTCGAGTTCCTGGGATGTATTTTCCAGATAAATGGTTTTTATCTAATTAAATTTAGTAACGAAAATGATTGCAAAAAAGTATTAGATGGAGGACCATTGTTTATGCACAGCAAGTTGATTTTTATTAAACTTGGGAACCTAATCTTAGATTGGAAAGGGACATGCTAGAATCTCATCTAATTTGGGTTAAATTCTTTAACCGGACTTATCTCTGTGGAATGCTAGGGAAATTAGTAAACTGCAATTCTTATAGGTACTCCTTTAGCAATGGATGATTACACTAGAGATGTTAAAAGATTGAAATTTTCCAAAGTACTAAATGATATTAAAGCTGGTAGTGAGCTGAAAAACAAGTTAGAGCAAAGGAAAGCAAAGGAAATGTAAATGTGCAAGGCATGGAGAATGAATTTGTGCCACCTATGTGTAGTCATATAAATGCTTTGGACATTCAGATGCCAAGTGTGCTATAGTGATACCACCCATTAAACAAATATGGAGAAAGAAAGCTAATGTTAACACAGAGCATGAGCCTAACATGTAGTTATCCAGTCACGACAAACATGCACCCTACTGACACAATAGAGAACATACAAAATGAGCTAGAGCAAAATATTCAATAGTCAAATAATAATAAGACCATTAATGAATAGGAGCCTATATAGAATAACCATCAACAATCGGAACAGGAGGAAAAACATGGGGGGCAGGAGCAGTTGGCTGAAACATTGAAGAATAGTCTGAAGAAGCAAGTAAATCAAACCCTTGCTGCAGAGCTAGAAGAGAAGCTACATGAAATAATTAACAGCATCAGTAAGATGAACATTGAACTACACGATTCGAAGGAGGAGAAGGAAGTTCTAAATTCAAAAAAATCATACATGAAAACAAATCATTCATATGAGCAGCAATGTAATAATAAAGATTAGAAAAGCACGGCAACTAGTTCGCAAGAAGGCTCTTCTAGAAAGTTGAGGAGCCGTACCCTCCAACCTAAATGTCCATGTTAAGTTGAAATGTTAGATGTCTAATTTACAAGGTCTAAATAATAATACTCGTAGATTAGACCTTTATAGTCTCAGAAGGAATTACTTGCCTTCTATTCTAGGATCATCAAAAATAGATTTAATGATGCTAATCTAGTTTCTTCACTGGCACTTTGGGACAGGACTGGGAGATTGTTCATAATAATGATGTTGAGAGAAAGGAAGAATCCTTCTTTTATGGTATATGGTAGTGTAGAAGGTGCAAGTAGTTAACAAAGATAACCAGCAAATTACTATCAAAGTTATTAATGCTGGTGGCTTAACCACGCAATTTACTTGTGTATATACTAGCAATCTAGCTTCTCATAGGTTTAATCTATGACAAAAAAATCAAAAGTTTAGCTGCTAACTTAGTAGAGCCTTGGATTATTATGGGGGATTTCAATGCTGTGCTGAAGGCAGATGAAATAAAAGGTGGACTCACCTTGAGAGTGTTCCAGCTAGCTTAATTTAACAATTGTGTGGTTGTTGCTGGACTTGTTGAATCGATCTATGTAGGTCTAAAATACACATGGAGAAGTGGTGAATGTAAGAAAATATTATGCAAACTTGATATAGTTTTAACAAATGATGACTGTATAAATATGTTATCAAATATAAAAGTTGCTATCCTTCTAAACTCCACTAGTGATCGTAGTCCTTTTCTCATAACCTTAATTGATAAAGAAAATAATGAAAAAGGGAAGCCTTTCAGATATGTTAATGAGTGGCATCTCCTTAAAGGTTATAACAGTGTGGTGAATTTTCGTGTGTGACCAAGTGGAGGGCTCTCAGATGTTTCAATTGGTGTATGTGTTTAAAACTATGAAATGTAGATTAAAAGAATGGAACAGGTGTAGGCCTGAGGAGTTTGACGTTACTAACAATTTGCAAGACAAGTGTAAAGAGATGCTACACAAAATGGAAAATTAACCCCCAAGATACAAATAGCTGGAGAGATTACTATCATGCTTAAAGTTCACTCAAAGAAGCTATCAAAATCAAAGCAATCGAAAGTAAATAGAAAGCTAAAGAGAAGTGGATAACTGGGGAAGATGAATGCATAAAAAATTTCTATACTAAAATGTTTGTCAGGTGAAATTCTAATAACTTTCAATGTTTTGATTAGGATGACAACTTAAACCGTGACAGTGAAAAACTTGAAGATAACGCAATCAAATACTTCACAGAGTTGTACAATGGTCAATGCATGATAGAATTGCCTCATATTCAATGCAGAAGGTTTGTGAACTCCAAAGCCCGAGTTTGTTGTGCAGTAGAGTGACTGAAGTAGAAGTTCTAGAAGCTCTGTAATGCCGAATCTAGCACATGGCAAGATGACCTGGGCTCCAAATTCTTTAGCATACATTGGGTGGACCTAAATGATAAGATTGTCTCGGCCATACAAGAGTCTTTTAGTACAAGTAAAATATTGAAAGAAATAAATCACAGTTTCATATGTTAATCCAAAAGATAGGTAAGCCGAAGCAAATCGAAGATTATAGACCAATTTCCTGCTGTAATGTCATTTATAAAATTTTGAGTTAAGTCATCTATAATAGAATGAAGAAGATCTTACCATATACTAAGTTGAATGTCAAAGTGCTTTCAGTAAAGGGTGGATTATTTCTGAAAATTCACTTATGGCACATGAATTGACTAGAAATATTAATAGGAAAGGTGTAAACCAATTTTGCCTTAAAGTGGACCTCAACATAGCATATGATAAAATAAGCAGACATTTTATTCTTCATATGCTTAGATGTATGTGGTTCTAAACGAAATTTTAGAGTTAATTACTGACTGTATTACCACACCTACCTTGTCTATTTCGGTGAATGGCATTCCAAAAGGTTTCATTAGTAGCAACAGAGCTATCAAGCAAGGAGATCCGTCATCTCCATACCTGTTTGCTGTAATTGGAATATTTCACGCTCCAAATGGAACTAGCTGGCCATAACAAGCTATTACACACTATACATAATTTTCGACCTAGAGTTAGCCATCTTTTATACGTTAATGACTTGCTTATTTGTATAAAATCAAGTTGTGAAGCTGCAGTTGCTATTAAGACGATTTTTCAAAGTTTGGAGGAAAGGGTGGGTTTAAAAATGAATGAACTTAAAATTAAGTGCTTTTTTCAATTAAATTTTGCAAGATGAGGAGTGAAGTACTTAATATTCTGAATGTTAAGGAAGGTGAACTCCTAGTGAAATACATATAAGTTCCCCTTTCTTCGAACAAAATTACCAACAGAGACTATGCTGAATTAATCTCAAAAATTCGTGACAAACTACAATGCTAGAGCTCCAGACTTCTGGCTATTGTAGGGAGGATAGAATTAGTTCATACTGTCATTCAAGTTAAAGTCAACTTGTGGGGTGGGACATGTATTTTGCATATGGATGCCAAATTCAAACAGTAGATAATCTAATTCAAGACATGCAATGGAAGTGCAATACGCTCCCAATTAATGCAGATCTGAAATAATAAATTGAGTTTATGCCAACTTTTACAAGATGAGAATCGGACATATGGACCTAGTCAGCTTCTAGAAGTGACTTTACTACAAAAACTACTTTGGAGGAGGTTCGTCAAAAGGAACAACAAAAACAATGGACCAAGATAATATAGGACAAGGTCAATTGCCCCAAAATGGTGTTAACTTCATACAAAGCAATGATGGGACGACTTCTAACTGAAAATAGGATTTTCAAGTGGCGGACTTCGCAATTTGAAACGTGTGTGCCATGCAATACTCATCGAGAAAGTCATTCATAGTTATTTTTTGAGTGTGAATTCTCACGTGAAATTTTGGAACAACGTAAATCGGCGGCTAAAATCACAAATCAAGAATCAAAATTGTACGAAATAGTCCATTGCCTAAAAAGTAAAAGGCAAGGCAAAGATAAGAAAGCCAAAATGGAAAAGATAGAAGGAACGAAATTAAAGAATATTCCAGAACATGTCATGCAACGAGAAGAAAATGAGAAAATTAGCACAGGTTGACAAATGACAAGCAGTTAGTTTAAAAAAGAATAAGTAGGAAGCTTGCCACTCCATAGGGAAAAGAAGGAGGCGAGTTTGGAGAAGTGGATCCATCACAGACTAACGAAGGAACCCTAAATATGTCACATCAGTTCCGGTCGCCATGAAGAGCTTGAAGGAAGAAGATGAAAAGTATTTTATTTTCTATTTAAAAAGCGTTTGCAAAGTTGAAATATTTGTGTTATATGTACTTTCGGTCAGAGATATTTTTTTTTTAGTATGCGGCCATCGGTTGAGCAAATTGGGCTTAGTATAAGCTGAATAAATTTTACTCAATTTAAAAAAAAATATATACATTAAACACTTCTGACCAAACAAATTATTATTATTATTTATTAATACAAAACTATAATAATAACATTTACAACACATAAAACATTCGAATATATATATATATATATATATATATATATATATATATATATATATATATGAATGTATGCATGTATGCATGTATGTGTAAAAATTCAACGGTTATAGATGATATCATCTGCACATATAAAATCGTTGTAAAATATAAAGGGCTTAACTTACATTATCAAGATCTGATATACATGTAAGAAAACCAAGATTAGATGATTACCTTAAGAAGTAGCCTAAAAAGCACACCTTGAATGTTGAGAACTTCGAGATTTAATTAAATCACCTCCAGAAATTGCAACAATATAAAGCACCACTTTTTATTTATTTATATTATCTTGATTTTAATTGAATATTTTTTGTGAATTTTCCTCCGTGAAAGACATGGAATTTTGGCAAAGAGAAGAGAGAGAAATGAACCATCAAAAGAGTACATGATTGAATGAATGAAATATTTGTTTTAAAAAAACACTTAAACCGTTTCAATTCCTTCCTTAAAAAATTTCCTCTTTAGTTCTTCATAAAAACTCAGTTAAATCAGACCAAACATCCCTATTTAACATGCATAGCTAACCATAGATAGAGGCTATTTGGGTCCTCAAAATTTCCAAAACAACTTAGTATTAATTATTTTAAATTAAATTTAAATGTTTAACGATATCGATATATACATATATAAATTTTGTATACGTACTTTATTAAATACTAATGGGATTCAAACAAATCAAATTAATTGTTAATATTTCATAAATAATAATTAATTTGATTAATTTACAATGATTGTTAGTTAACTAAATTGTGTCATTTTCAAAGTATTCATCATTACGGTTGTGCGACTCAAAAGTCTATATTTAGTCAACGATTAAAATCGAAAACTTTAAATATTAATATTCACATGCCACCTTAGCTAGTGATGTGACATTTTGACTAAATTTTTTATTTGCGCGTGTGTCTTTCTAGAAAATCCAATTTTACTATTATAAGCAGCACTCTCAATAGCTACGATTATATAAACCAATTCTCTTTGTCAACACTATATTAGATTACAACTTACGGAATTTGGTGTGGTTCAAAGTTCCAACATCGTCCACAATCAACTTGATCAGTCTAAACATAAAATCTTTGGTTCAATAATAACAACTATTCTTAATTGTACTACTCTTGCTAGAGACTTTGACTTTGAGTTAACTACAGTCGACTGTCATACTAACCTTATCTAACCAAGGAGACGATTTCTCTATCGAATAGTGTTTCACTTGTAATACTTCAACTCAGAACCAACTATAGTCACTAAATAGGTGTCATGCCATAATTTAACTATAATCAAAGTTGAGTGTTCATAGTAAAGTTCCATAATATTCTCAAGTCGAGGGAACTGCATAAAATCTTTACTTCAAGAATATCTATTTGATCTTAGTTATATTAACCAACATGGAACTTTAGAGTGAGTTATTTCATAGTTATCCAATAACCATTAGTATATAACTCCTTTGTACCTCCAGCAGCCATGAGTAATGTACTTTCCAATATTTGAAGAGCGTTATGTATTCTAGTCTCAATGGATGAATCACTATCCTTTATCGAAATATCTTGATTATGAATATTTAAAACAATATGTTATTTTTCAATGCGATAACATTTCCATGATTACAGCACATTGTAATTACTATCATATACCATATCATTTAAGGATTTTCTATTTAATATACTTTTAGTTAATTACTCAATTGATTACATCATAATATATCTAGTATATAATAAAAAAAAATCACCTTTTATTTTGAGTAAGACTAGTTATCGAGTTAGATATGTGTAACAAATTACACAATTGCCCCTATAGCATATCCATAACCTATCAATCTCTCACCTATACTTGGGGTCAATTACGGAATCTTACTCCAACTCTTTCGATGGATTTTCTTAAAAACTATTCGGTCCACTCTCTTAGTGAATTGGTATGCTATACTATTTTAATTAATTTACTCTGTCAGTTAACTCTTTCTGATGCTGACAACTGGCTTTATCATATGGAACTATTTGGAATATGTTTTCAAATTCTAGTTAGCTTTAGGTTCTTTTACGAATTGTATTGCTACATTGTTATCATATAACAATGTCATGGAATTCTCAACATTTCAAATCACCCCTAGCTCATTTATAAATTTGTGCATTTATTTATACTTCTTATATTCCAATGTTATTCAAAGCGATGTCTTTAGCCTCTAATTGAATCATCCATTACTTGTTGTTTGGAACATTCCTAACTTAAAGCTATCAACTTAAGTTTAAACATGAATTTAGGATTTACATACTATACTCGACATCAATCATGAAGTTTGAGCCCACACACTCCTTCATAAGAAGACCGTCCTATAAGCAATTCTCTAGTATTTTGTATATACGTAAGAACACTCTAAAATTTCATCTAGTGATCTTAATTTGGATTTGGTTCTTGCATTATGTATCAAATACATAAGTGAAACGTGGTATTATAGACAATCTAACATGTATGATATTTCATACTGCCAATGCACAAGAAATTCATTTTGCATACTTCATATTAAATATTTGTGCATTTATTTACACTTCTTATATTCCAATGTTATTCAAATCGGTGTATTTAGCCTCTAATTGAATCATCCATTACTTTTTGTTGGGAACATTCCTAACTTAAAGTTATCAACTTAAGATTAAACATAAATTTAGGATTTACGTACTATACTCGATATCAATCATGAAGTTTGAGTCCACGCACTCCTTCATAAGAAGGCCATCCTATAAGTAATCCCCTAGTATTTTGTAAATACTCAAAAACACTCTAAAATTTCATCTAGTGATCTTAATTTGGATTTGATTCTTGCCTTATATATCAAAAACATAAGTGAAATGTGATATTATAGACAATCTAACATGTATGTGCATAAGAAATTCATTTTGCATACTTCATATTAAAGATTTTAATATGGTGTCTATGTATATCGTTTTGGGACAATCCAAAAATTCTTTTATACAAGTTGTAAAGGCGTCCACTTCAAATCTAGTATTAAGAATTAAATAACCAAACTAAAATTATTTTAAAATGAGCACATCATTAACAATCATTATTTTGTTATTTGCTTATAATTTTGAAGTATTTTAGTACCTTTGTTATGTTTTCCTACAAAGACACACTTCCTCTGTATTTTGATTGAAATTCAAATTATTTGATTTCTCCATCAAAATACTAGCTTAACTCTGATTCTTATCGAATGACACTTTCATATCATTTCTTGGATCATATCATATACTCACAAACTCAGTTATCGCTCCCACTGGCTTCTAAATATTTCGGTAATTGCATCCAAATATTTTATTCTCAATCATTGTTTAGAATTTCTATTTCAACATGTTTGTAGCAAAATTCAATGTTATAACTAGCGATAAATTGTGAGATATATATGAATTAACCTAAGTATGTTGAATGACGAATTTGCTACATTAATTTCAACAATTAAAAATGTAACGAACCGGATTTTCGACCCTCAAAAATCAACACTAATACGTTCATTGTATCACATGTCGAACAATCAAGTGCCAAAAATACCGATTTGTTAGGGTGAAAGAAGAAGGCAGAAGATAGAAGAAAACTAAAAACATAGAATCTCACAATGCAATGCATGATGTATAATGCCACAATGGTCTTTACAAAAAGGAAATATCTTCATTCATATACAAAACAATAGAGTACATTAGACTTATCCTAAATTTGGAAAGTTTAGAAACCTGTCCTTACATTGACAAACATATAGACTCTATAATACAATGGAAGGAAAATATGCATGAATACATCTTGACCATCCAGCAACTCTCCAACTCCAAAGTATCCAGCTAAACCTGAGAAAACTTGCTCGGTCTGACCCGAGCATTACATGGAATAACTCCCGGGTCGGTATGGTAAACTAGCATAAGTGAATATCGATAACAAGTAACAATCAAAATGATTTCTACATTTGAAAACTTTTGAAACAAAGAGTATCTCGTAAGACCACACCGCACATAAAAATGGATGGGTTTTTCCCTTACGATAACCAAAGCATTTTAGTGATATTATCATAGTGTCTTTGTTTAAAGTAGATAGAAAAAATAGCTGAAATGCTTCTATCTCACATTACTAGGCTCTACAATCGAAAGCGTAAGGCACGCATTGGAGAATGGATTCCAACTAATAACTGGCCTACTGGGGTGCTGCTCGCCAAAGTGCACCTCTAGAAAAATGTACCGAGGTCGTACCAAACGACCCCTGCCAACACAGGACCGGCCTACCCTTTCTGGATAGTATCGCATATATCATCACCCTGCTTGCTTTGCAACTTTTATCCAAGCGCTCCCATGTATAGAAATTGATTGATGATTTTTTATATATCTAAAAGGGTGATGATATACCCTAATAGGTGTGACCCACGTCCATATCCCCTATTTTAGTCATTTTCAGTTGATGAGGCTTGAGGCTACATTTTACAATTCTAAATAGCAATCCATCTTGAAATGCTAACACCATGCTCTAGGCGTTAGTGGAATGCAAGCATTCATCCGTACTAGTTTGTTCTGGGTCTGAATGAAACCGAAGGCACTAACTGTACTACATCCATTTAGAATCACCCTTAGGCTTAGTAGATGTAGCCCCAGCACTTCAAAGAGCACCATCTTCGATCATCATCAAGATGTCTTCTACTTGAATGTGCATGTTGGTTCGGAGTGGTTTTCAGATACATAAATCTGATTCTGGTCACTCCTTACCAACAAGCGATAATTTTCGGTTGACTCTTTTCCGGTTCTTACAAAAGTAAGTTTTCGAATCCTCATCGAGGAACTCGAATTTACATTCATAAATCCTAAATCAAATTTGGTCGAACTTGATAATCGGTTATAACTATCGATTAAACAAACAATAACCAATTCCATTTGAAATTTATTTATCCGTAGAAACCACTAAGCCTCGAAACATATCTTTTCTTAATAAATCTCTTTCAAAAACATTCATATACTTATCTTTCTGACATAAGTATATTCACAAAGCATTTGTAAGATTTCCTATTACCAAATCTCTAAAAAAGATTTAACTACGTTATTTATATTGGAGAAAAGTATAACTCTAACACTATTCCTTCGGTATAAAGTGTGGAATGGATGTTCCATACCATTAATTTTTAATAGGCCAGCCTCGAGAATCCCAAACTTTAATTTCCTATTGTAATTATTTTCAGTAAATTCTTTATAAATTTCTTTATCCGTGAAATCCATTTTGCTTTAACACAAACCCGTTTACAAAAAATTTATCAACTTCCATACTCATTTATGAAACTCTTTATAATTGTTTAAACCTGGTTGTATAATTTCTTTATAAACTTTCAAACCTTGCATAAAACTTCCCTATATATACGTTCAAACCCATTTATAAATTCTTTTTTTAAACATTCAAAACCATTTTTAAACTCTTTTTATGAATACCCCAAAATTATTCATAAATTTCTTTATATAATATTCCAAACAATTACCAATCATTCTTCAAATATATTGTTCAAAATATGATAACCTAGAAGACCATTTTAAAAGAAAATGAAATATTAACTTTCCAAAACCAAATGGAGGCTTAATGACTACAATGAATCATTTAATTTGGGTTTGCTTATCCAAGTTATATCATGGATATTGCCTAACATCAGATATGTATGGGATTCACACCTAACATACAATTAATCATAGGTAGTGTAACGACCCGTAATTTCGCTACTTCGGAAATGAGAGGTTTTATTCATTTTAAATTTAAAAGGAATTTAAAACTTAAATAACTATTATATATAATAAATAATAATCTATTCTTATAGTTAATAATTTAAAAAGTATAAATTTGGATTTCAGAACAAATCAAAAAAAGTTAAGTTTTGTTAATAATAAATAAAGGCTTAAATAAATAAGTTTAAGTTTTTGTTTGAAAAGTTAAATCTCATTAAAAACACCTAGTAAAGATAATAAAAGTATACTAAAATATTTAAAAACATGTTAATAATCGTTTTACAAAAATAACCAAAATTTATCGCATTTTGTCAGTTTTACATACACTGTAAAAATATTGATTTTGATATTAATTAAATATGACTTTAAAATATAAAGAGACATGTTTTAACTTATTTAAAGAAGTAAAATGTTCATTTTAAAATTTGATTTATTTCGACATATATGTTAACAAAAAGTCAAATTTTGACTGTAAAATTTGTCAACAAAAACACTGTTTTCAACCAAAACAAGTTGTCGTCAAGTTGTTGCAACTTGATACATTTTCTAACATATAAGTACAAGTTTACAAACTTTTAAAGACTTTACATTTAGCACTAAAAGACAAAAGGAGTTTACTTTAGGAAAGTTAAAGAATATTTATATAAAAAGTGAAAAGACATGATTTGACTAATTAAATTTTATTTTAAATCTTTATAAACAACATCATTACACTCATTTCCATCACCCTTAATGCTTAAGTCATATCACTTATGGAAAAGAAGCAAATGTTATTATAACATTTTAAAGCATAAGAAGAAAGGTAAATATCATTTCACATTTAATACCATCTCCTCTCCATTAAGCAAAGTTCAAATCAAGGGTAAAAAAGGTAAATTAAAAGTCAAAAAGTAGAAAAGGGTATTGTAGTCATTTGTCATCCATAGCTCAAGTATAAATAAGCATCCATACCTTCCTTTTTTCCATAAAAATCCATTATCTAATTCTCTACTTTCTCTTCACTTTCTTCATCCTCTTCCATCTTCTTCTTCCATCATTTCCATGGCTATCTTCTCCTCCAAAACCTTCACCTCTAATCCATTTTTTAGAAAAATATACAAAAAAAATACAAAAGAACTTCACCTTCAAAACTCCACAAAAGCACCACTTTTCTTCCCCTCTATATTCGTCCCCACCACCCATCCATCACCATGACCGTACGCCACCTCCCTCCACCTAGGCCGAGCCCTAAAACCTACGCATACCCCCTCCTCCTCACATTTTCAAACCAATACTCCACCTCCTCGAGCCCTAGACCACCTACCTACCTCAAAACACACTTTACACACCCCTACCCCTAGGCCGTGCACTCCAAACCTTCCTCTAAGCCCAAAGCCACCTCCAAAACACAATCTCCTCCTTCGCTGTAAAGGTAAGTAAAACACTTACAGCAACTATAAGCAAAAGGAATTGCGATGCTTGAAAACATTTTGATGCCTAGTTTGATATTTTAGATATAAAAACTTTGATTTAAAAAGCTATATTTTACTGAAACTGTCCATTGTTCTTTTGATCATATCTGGCTCATCCGGTGTCGGATTAATGCCATTCTTTTTTCAGATTGTACTGCACTTGATCTAGTTTGTTCATGTCAAATTTCATCCATTTTTGAGTCCGTTTGGACCTCTGTATTTGCTTTGAAAGTTGCAAACCCGAGAGGGTTTTGCACAGAAAATATATATCGCTGAATAGTAATTTTGGCATAACTTTTGTTTTTCATATCGGAATCAGATAATTTTGGATGTTTCAGAAAGCTTATTTCATTGGCTATAACTTTTGTTTGTTGATCTTTCTACAATTTTGAGGTTATCAATGTCAAAATTGAACCTTTCTACTGCTAAACCGAGAGCAAAATCAAACCTGCTCTGTTGTTGATGCAGAAATGAAATCTTCCATAACTTTTTCGTTTTTAATCGGAATTTGATAATTTTGGATGTTTTGGAAAGCTTATTTCAGTGGCTACAACTTTCATTTGTTGTGTTTTCTGTGATTTTGACGTTTGCTATGCTAAAATTGCAAATGTTTCTCGCTGTCCTGTGTTTTGGTTGCATGGACTAGTGTTGATTTTAAACTATTAAAAATGGTTTGCATCTATGAACATGTATATGCAATTTGTATCTCACTAATATGATGTTAAACATTTCATTTTAAACATTTTAAAAGTATTATACTACAATTATTTTATATTTAACCTATATTTTATATATTTTAATCCCGTTTTCTCTTCTAAAATCTTTTATGTATAATTTTAGTTATTTTAATCATTTTTCGTGAATGTTCGGACGTATGAGAAAGTATGTTAAACGATTTAGTAAAAACCGCGAGGTATGGGACTCGTGCGTAATTGCTTTATCGTTTAAATACAAACTTGTATGATCGAAATGAATTCGAGGAATCTTTTGAGATCCTCCAAGATTGTTAACCACTATGTGGTACCTTGAGATTTGTTTAGAGCATTTGTCCCGTATTAACAAGATTAGCTAATATGTGGAAGTAGTCCGAGAACTCCCGATTGGAGTATATTGATTATGGACTATCAAGATTGTAGTGCTCTCGCCGATGAAATGAGGCAAAACCAATTATGGTTGATTATGATTTTATAATTTTGATTAGGTTTTCACTTGTCGATGAAATGAGACAAGTTTGAATTTATTTTTGGTTTATCGTAGCGGAATTGCTACGACTTGATTATTTACATTTGCCGATGAAATGAGGCATTGTGATTGTATTGATTTATGATTTTTCCTAATGTGAAACCAACAAGTGATTAGTAAACCATTAGGTGATAACTCATGGTATGGGACGTGGGTTATACCCTTATGGGTTCCTAGTCTCGATGTTGATACACATTCAAGATTGGACTAGTACTATGAGACCACAAGTTTATTGGGGAATCAAGATTTGAAATTATGCCCCAAATCATGAATTTACTATTACTCGGGTCTTTGACGTCACCGATTGGGATTGATTAAATTATAGGCTACGTAGTCGTCAAGATTGTCAAGATTTATCTAGATGACATGATCCCGATCATCACGATTGTTGGTACAAAAGTATAGTACTAGTGGAGATTCAAAAGCACGTGCAAAATTATCTTTTGATGCTTTATGATTTATCGGAATTTGATGATTTCTATAGCCTTATATATGAATAAGGCGATATTATTTTATGGTCCATGATTATTTATATCGTTTCATGACTTGTTGGAGATTTATGAGATTTTATGATTTCATGGATGTTATTAATAATTTACTTAACTTAATCACATTTCCCCTTACGCATGACATTAGAATATTAGCTTGACACCTCCCTTGATTATCATTGAACCTTTCATTTATTCTGTTGGGTACAACAGAATGAATGCTTCCCTTTACTTATTATCCTAGAGTTCCTTATCTACTGATGAGTTTAGTTGCCTGACCCGTGTGTTTTATTCACTTGGGTCAGACCGAGTTGCAGGTTAGCTTGGATTTCTTTTGCCTCCAGTTCAGCTTGATACTTTTTGTGGGACGCATATATGTATATTTTGGCTAGCTAGTCTTCATCTTTTGGGACTACTCCTTTATGATCATTTGTATATTTTTGGGATGTATATTTTGACACTTAGCTACCTAGTAGTTACTCTTGTATGATGTATTATATGGATATGTATGTTGACGGTTATGTATGTATATAACTGATCTGGGTTTGCTTTTCTGTGACTTTGATTATTCCACACATTATATTACATTGTTTCTGAAATGCTATATAGCCACCGTAGTGTGCAATAGTTATGCACTAGACGTGTCAACCACACATGAGGTTATGAAAAAAAATTTGACACATACTTGACATGTTTAGTTCATAACTATTGTATACTATGTTGGTCGCTCCTATTCAGCCTTATTCTCTGCGTTAGTAGACAGAATTACTCGTTAATTCCCTTTACTAACGTGGGTCTCGGGGTGGGGCGTTACAGCTTGCTAAAAAAAGAAAAGAAGAGAGAAAAAGAAAAGAAAAGGAAAAGAAAAGAAAGGAGAAGGAAAAGAAAGCGGCGAATTCGAAGAAGTTGGAAATAACACGTTAGCTTGAGAGATGTGTATCTCACGTTAAAGTTCGACGGAGTGGATATGAAGGTGAGAAATCCTCATCGCTTTTGAATTTATATTATGGTTATGTTAAAACAATCACATTATACCCTTATGACATATGAATGTTTATACAAATTGATTATTAATATGGATGTTTGATAGCTGGTTAGATAAATTGAATTGTGATAATATATCCCGTTATGATATTAATAGTGAATGTTGGGTTTGAAATCATATGTTATGTGATTGGTTGAATGGATGTTACGTTAGTGATAAATAGTGATATTGGTTATGTCCATTTTGATCAAGTAATCCCTTTGTTAGTAAGACCATATTTTAGCGGTATAAGATATTTTGAAAAAATAAGTCTCTTTTCGATTAAAAGTGAAACTAAAGTAAAAATAAAAGAGAATTTGAAATTTGAACTGAAACGGATTTAAAAAGGATAGTCAAAGTGAATTTGAAATTGAGATGAATAGTGAAATTGAAACTGAAATCGAAATCGATTTTGAAAATTGAAGTTGAGATAAAAGTTGAATTGAAGTTTAAATTGAAATTAGATTTGAGATCTAAGTTTTAAATAAGTTTAATTTGAAGTTAGAATTGAAATTAAATTGGAATTGGAATTTAAAGTTTAATATTAAAATAATAGGAATATAATAATATTATAATATGGTAATAGTGAAAGTTCATTTTAAATACTTTAAAAAGTGAAATAATTGATTTAAAATGATTTGTAATGATTTTATAAGTAATAGAATTCAATTTAAGTAGATTATTTCAAATATTGAAAAATAAGTTAAAACTAGGTGTGTCGCGCAATGGAATTTCGCGATTTCACGCCCAAAAGTTCAAATGAATGTGTGGAGTGGAATATACCTCGGAATCCTTTGAGATAAGAAAATTCCTGACTATTGTACCCATATCTTCTAAACGAAGAAAGAAAATCAAAATTTCATTAAGTATATTTTTAATTAAGTCCAAATTAATTTTCTAAAAAAGTCGCGCTAGTGCAGTTAAGTGACCATAACAGGAAATCCGTTTAAATGAACGTTTTTAATTATGGAATAAATTAGATAAATCTATTTAAATAGTTTAAAAGATATTTGGATTGAAAAATATGAATTATCAAATGTTAAAAGTTGATGTAATCAATTAAGCTTATATAGCACTTTCCGCAGCACTTTTATGCTGCGAATTCTATAACTTTTTGAATGTGAGTTTAAACATAATAATTTTTCTTAGAATCAATTATGAATGTTTTTAAATGGAAAATTAGTGTTTAAAAGATAACTTGGAATCTTTATAATCAATTCCAAAACGAAGTTGATAACTAAGTGTGCGGAACGACTAGTACATTTGTCCCGCCTGTGAGATCTGAAAAATAAAACAAGGTGTTTAACTAAGGTTAGGGACGGAGCAACCAATGCCCTAAAATTACCTGGACTATGTTTTTTTTTCTTAGGCGAGGGGTGGAATAGATCGGAAAGAATGCCCGGATGCTCGAAAAAGATTGTATGAAGTTTCTGAAATAAAAGAAGATTAATATTATCCAAAATTTAAGCAATCTCCAAAATAAATGATTTCTATGATCCTATTTACTTAAAAATGTTTTCTAAGATTGATTTTAGGAATTAAAGTAAATGATGTCTTAAATAACATTGTTTTTTACTCTTAACCCGCGTTTGGGCAAGGCCACACACAGGCGGATTTAACCCAATCAACTGGATAAAGGTCAAAGTTGGATTTCATGAGTAACAAGCATGATAAAGAAGCCAAATCATATCATAGTTAGTGAACAAACAACGCAATATGTCTAAAATATGGTTTCGACAAAGGTCAAGTCATTTCAGGTTGCTTGGAATATGCTCTGAGACATTTCCCTTTTTACTTTGAGTTCCCAGGCAGTTTGCTTCGAGTCAGGGAAGGATCTACCTTGGATCTTCGATAGGCTAACCCACTTGTTGATTACTTTAAGTCTCCATAGCATCTGCTTCGAGCCACTGTGAGGTCTACTTCAGACCGAGAAGAAGATTACTTCGAGTCGTGGCCATGAATCGATCAGCAGCCTAGGTCCTCACCAATTTCGTATCCATGCTGTTCGCATCCACCTGGTTCGTATCCATCAAGCGTCGATGGCTTACTTCGCATCAGTCGCCAACCACCTCTTTTCGTATCCATTATGCACCCATCAGATCGTATTCATTGCGCCTGCCTTAATTCGTATCCATCACCTGGGGGCATTTCGTATCGATACCACCAATATACTACATGTATCGCTCCTCCGCATCCCATGATCGATACGAAACGACATTCTTCCATCGGTACGAAATGCTCAAGAATATATCGATACGAATAGGAATAGGAGTCATCGATACGAAGTCAACTGAAGCTAGTTCATGTCGATTCCATTTGTATAGTTCGTATCGATCGGCCTATGATCGATACGAACAAGCAACTGGACGATCGATACGAATAAGCATTGTCCATCGATATGAACAAAGCCAAAAAGGGTAGAAGACTCATCGATTCGGCATTGAAAGTGGATCGATCCAGAAATCAAGCGCCATGCCAACTAACATCACCGGCAAAATCACCGGTGCGGAATCATCGATACGAGCAGCATCAATACGAAGAGAACGGCAACCGAAAAGCCTAAACTTGGATCAATCATAACTCACAATCTACAAGTCCATATGCCACCAAATTTTCACAGAAGCTTACGTACAACCCAAAGATTGTTCATTCTAAATTTCGACTCACCTTTGTCGATATAAAATTCGTTCATATCATCACGAACCGAGTGCAGATGACATAGGATCGAGCGCGTAGGCCCACTCATGTGCTAGAAGAGGTCTTCCAAGATCTGAGCGAGATATTGGCATCCTACGCCTATAAATAGCATCCCAGAGTCTATAGAAAAGGCATCTTTTGGCTCTTCTACATCTAGACTCTGTCGAAATAATCGTTGTACTTCACTTCTGCTGTTGTAATCAATTATAACCAGCGAGAACCATCAATAAAACAGAAAATCTTTCAAAGTGAACGTAGGCTACAACGCCGAACCACTATAAATTGTGTGTTTCTTTTAACATCCTGGCTTTTTGTACATTTAAGCAGACACACGTGCTAACTCGAACCATATAGAAGGGCGGATTGTTATTGGAGTAAATAAGAAAAAGCAGAGAAGGAAAAAAAACAAAATAGAATCTTGCAAAGGAATGAAAAAATATAATAATCAAATAACAGTTCATGAAGCTGTTTCAAAACATTTGATTATACCAATACAATATAGAATCAGAGTTACACATACCAAAGAATAATAAATAACAATGCAGCGGAACAATGTGACGCAGTGGAACGATATAGTAAATAATAGTAATACAATCTTCGTCTTCGTCCTCTAGAAATAAAGTCTTCAAATCCTGAAATGTTCAGACTGACCCGAGCGAATTGAAAAGACAAAACACTCGAGTCAGAACTAAAAGATCTTATGTAAGTTAAATCAATAGTAAATAATGTGAGTGGAACAGCGTCAGAAATGTTTACGAGATTTGACATCTTCTATCCAGTGTCAACGTGAGTGCAGTAACTTAGGAGATGCTTGGGATTCGCATCTCCTAAGGATCCGTTAAACTATTTACTATGTAATAATATTTAGCTATTATAATAATGTCTATAGTAAAATAAACTTACTTATAAATAGCGTTAAGGAGTTTACCAATCTCCCCCTTAACACAATAATAGTCCCAGTAGTCCATCCGGTATCAGCGCATCTCCAGATCGGGAGGCTACCCTAAATACTCCATGGGCTATGGAAGAAAACCAAACTCGTACAAGACACGCTAGGGTAGGTGACACGGCACAACTAGGCAATGTCAGGGTAGATATACCAATTACGCTTCCGGATCGGTGGTAACGCGTAGCAGCTACTTCCGCCCACCTCGAGCCACACCCCCAAATCAAAAGGGCCCCAATCAATAACAAAGTAATAAAATGGTATCGAAGGAGTGTGTCCGATAAAAGGTGATACCTTCTTATCCCGTCGATCGCTCATGTTTTAGCCACCTTAAGCCAACTCACGAGAGTTGGGTCTACGTATATACCTCACAGGAAATGCCGCCACCATCCTACTTTATTCTGAAATCTCCATCGCGTACACGGTTGTTAAAATGGTTTTCAGAGTTGGCAGAGAGTATGACAACTTTCGGTCCCAGTCTCTTTAACAAACAAACGTTATTATAACACCGCGATCATTTCAAAATAATTTATACTTCAAAAACAGAATATAATATCCATTTTAAAACCATATAAATACGATATCATTTCCATTTCAAAAATCAAATCAATATGATAGCATTTTATTTAAAATCCAAACCAATATAATATCATTTTTATTTCAAATATATCCTATTCCGAAATCATAACACTTCCCACGTTATAACACTTCGAAATTAAAACACTTGAAATATAACACCTTCAAATCATAATACTTTGAACTTCATAACTTTGAAACATAACTTCCACCACTTAAATGGTTTAAATATTGAAATACTTTATATGATAAAATAGCTTCTTAAATTTCACAAATCAATCAATTTCTAGCTTTTAATTTAACCAAATCCCAAATCATAAATTTCAATTCAGTTTCCAAATAAAATATTCCAAATTTTATTAATTTCAAAAAAGATTTGATCCACAAAATAAACCATCTCAAATTCAGTATACTTCAAACTTTAAGCATTCAACAATTTCAAAAGTAAGTTTGATAATTTCATATATATATCAAATTCAATTTTCTATTATTTAGTCTCGAAACATTTACTTGATAAATCCACTGTCATTTGAATAAAACTCAAATTACAAATGACTAATTATTTCCTTCAATTTATTCATACTTGGAATATTCATTTAATTCATCTTAAAGCAAAATCAAGTTATAAAAATCATACCTTCTAAAATATCAAATTTAATACATTTCATATCAAACTTATTTGAGTTTAATTGTTAACTAAATTCAATTTCAAATAAATTTCAAATTTATCTGCCAACCTTAATTTATTTAAATCATTATACACTCTATATTAAAATAAAATTTAAATACTTACCCATATTATATTTTATTAAAATAAAAATATGTAATTAAACTTATTTTCATTAAACAAATTTACATATAGCTTAAATTCAAGAACTTAACTATATATAAAATAATATTTATATAATATCATAAATATATATTTTTAAACCGTATATTTCTTTCCAAAAGCATAGAAATCATTTCCAAAATATTTATATATATAGACCGACAGTGTCTGTATATAATTTCCTATCCTATGGTTAAGTGATACGGATATCTATCATTTCAATCCGTAATTTAAAATATAAATACGGTTATATATCATTTCAAAGCGCAATCCGGAATGAAATAAAATCCATAACAACTTGCAATTTATAAAAATATAAAATACGACATCCATTCATTCAATAACAATCATCAAACATTTATCACAATCATCATCCAATTCAATCAATGACATCAATATAGAACAGATAATAATTAACAGGTATTTACTGGCAGTTTATATTCAATAATAAATTAGATAACTATTTTATCCAAGTAAATTCAAATAAACTGAGATGATGATTCAAAATATGTCAAACAGTCATAAATAAATTTCTAATCACATCATAAATCAATTTAACAAACATAATAATTTTTAAAAGTTGTGAGTAGGTTAAAACACTCACCTTTTGAATTAAATCCAATTTAAACCCAAAATTTGAACAGTCTCAAAATTTATCCAAACCAGGGCTAAATGTCCAGAATTTTAATAAAATCCTAGTGGAAGAAACCGCGCATGAATCGGACCTCGTATGTAAAAGTTATCGAGGTTAGAATATTTGAAACAAAATTTAATTAAATAAAATGGTATTAAACATGCCACATCATCACTCATGAATTTACCTTCTAAAAAGGCGATGAAATTCTACAGGCGCTGCTATAGCACCGTTCACGACCTCGCCAAACACAATCCCGATCGCGATCGCCGCTGGGGCCCCACCGCGGCCATGCTCCGTCGCCAGAACGACATGCCGACTTCTCCGGTCAGTGCTCGGCCCCCACCGCCCGATCAATCAACACAAAAAAATCACGCATCCGCCACCCGAAAAGTTAAACCCTATCGAATTTTAGACGATGATCCATCCGTTGATTCGCCAAACAAAACACGCTGATGCAACCCCCTCGGTCCCCTCCACAAGATTGCATCATTGATTCGTCGATCAGTTGCAGTCGATCGCGACAAAAAAGAACGGCCGAAAATTGTTCTTCACTTTCTGGACAAACAGAGCTTCAAATCGGGAAATGAATTACAAATCTGAGATGTGCTCATCGAGAAATTTCTGAGATAAAAAATATGATATAGTTTGAAGAGTTTTAATTTTGAAGTTGAACTTTGAATTGAAATTGAACTGAGGAGTTTTAGGGTTTTCATCCATTGGAAAGAGGAGGAACAAAAATTTCTGTACGTACAGAAATGAGAAATAGAAAGGCTGCTAGGGTTTGTAATAGGATATATATATAGATAGAGCTGAGAAATAGAGGAACAGATATGATTGGTTTGGACCGTTGAACGATAGATGACCCGAAAAGTCCGTTCTGACTCCGGAACGAAATTGGGTCAACCCATATATCAAAATATATGTTTTTGAATATTTTAAAATCAATAGAATGGGTTTCAAGTCCAAATTCCATCGTATTAAGAAGTTATGCTAAAATCAAGTTATTCCAAATTGATTTTAGTTGGTTTCAATTAAATTGATTTCTAGGCGTTTCGAGTCCGTACGATCAAACGACAAGCCCGATCGCTACGAAACTTGAAATCCTATAATAATTCATAATTACGGATCCGATGAAATTGTTTTTTTGAAATCCGAGTCAATGGCAAAAATGGCTATTTTGCACATTATTAAATTAAATTAATATTTAATTAATTAAATCACTTTTCGTTTCAAATTTACAAATTCCATCATTTTTTATTTCTTAAACAATTACAATAATTTAAACAAACTTAGGTATCAATTTAAAGTAAATAAATTTACCAATTACGATGTTTCTTCAATTTTAATTAAAGTAAATAAATTCATAAGTAATTCCAAATGGAAATTGGTTTGGCACAAATTTCAATTCTTTTATTAAATCCATTATTACCCTATAAACATACTTAACATTTGTTTTACGTTTCACTACAGTGATACTTCCAATTTCATCTTTATTTGTATTAACTATTTTATTTCCACTTATTGTGTAATAACTACTATAATTCAATTATATTGAAAATTTTCAATTTCACTTATTAATTAAGATTTCAAATCCAATTAATTAATTTACCTTGGTTCCATCCTTTATTACATCAATTGTTACTTACATAATACCGGGTTTATTCAATCACCAATTATTAGATTATTTCATTAATTTATTTTATATTTACATTTGTCTGCATATATTCAATTTATAGCCTAGTATAATATTTACACCAATTCCATTAATTGTAATTTCATTCAAATAGTTAACAAATAACTTAGGCTAGCCTTATTACATCTCATTTAAGTTATTATTTCATTAATGAATCCCAAATTTCTGTTTTTTCAATATTAGATAACAAACATTTAACAAAATTTAACAATTAAATTATCGAAAATTTGCAGGTTGTTACACTCTCCCCCACTCAAAACTTTTCGTCCCCGAAAAGGAAAAAGGAGGAAAAAGAAAGAATTAAGTAGTCAATACATCTTATTCGAAAGATAAATTTTATAAACAAATAAATTTACAAAATGAATTATTTTATATAAAATATACCCATTTATAACCATTAAATCTTTTTATACTCAAATTAATAAAGTTTGGAAAACCTTTTTCAAAATTTTCTAAGTTCAAAATTTACGGAAAAATTCGACAGAGTCTCCTTCGTACGGAGAGGCTCGGGAGAAAATATAATATCAAATATAACAATATATATCACAATATCCCAAAATAATATATCCCAACAATGGGAAAAATATCATAATAACGCTATAAAACCGTAATCCGAGAACGTACCTATTTGTCGGGCAATTAACGCTTAATTATGAAACCAAAAGCAGCAGCAATTGCTTCCATAACCTGTATTTCACTTATATAATCTAAAAGAGTTAATAATTATATAAAGTGAAATATTAATTTTGTTTCATCCACTAGCAAACAAATCAATGTCAACAACAACATTCACTTGCAACCACAACATACAATCATCACACAGAATCAACATAAGTCAATTATCCATCCATATCAAACAAAACAAATAGTTGTTCGGGTTCCAAAACTTTAAATTGCACATAATGGAAAATAAACTATTAAGTGCACCATTTACACAACAATCTTACATGAAACTAAATAAATTATTTATACATCCAAACAAATTTAACGTATCCTTGCCCAAACAACCATAAACCAAACGAACAACAATTTCAAGCAATAGATTAAGTTCATTTTTAATAATTTCATTTCATAATATTTGTTGTTTGATTTCCCTTTTTTCGTATAATGATTTATATTTTTAAATTTTACATTTATTTCTTGCAAATTTCCATATTTCCATTCATTCATTCAGTGTTCTTTTCATATATTTATAATACTTACCTTTCTATTATATTTAATTAGTGGCCTTTCATCTACACATCAACTTCTTATTTATTAAAGAATTTCATTGAATACTTTCATTACTTCAAGTTTTACTTGTATAATATCCATTACATTTTCTTATTAACATTTAAACTTTTTACATCTTTTAATGAGTTATATATATGCCTTTAAGAATGTAATTGAAAGTTATACAAGTTTTTCTCATTTCTTTTAACTAAATTAAATGTTCAATAATCATATCTTTTGTTTTATAGGTTACCAATTTCAATTTTCTTATAGTTTCATTTATAACTTAGCATTTAATCTCTTATTTCATTTAGAGGTTTCAATTATTAGTAAAATTCCATTTCACTACACTAATTGAAACTATTAATTAACAGAACTTAAGAACTAAATACCGGGTTAAATTTCGAATCATTTGAAAATAATAGATAAACGTATATACTTACAACTTATATATCCAATTATATTTAAAACAATTTAAAATTTATTTTATTTATCAAAATAAATCTGCAGTAAAACTACTACAGTGGCCTTCCCACTTTGAAACTCGAAAATGAATGTCAATGATGCATGCACTCATCATCGAAATTATTTTCCAGCGACAGAGAAGGGAGTACAGAACTTCTTTCCTTTCAAAATTTCTTTAAAGAAAATTTTCAAATCATATTGAAATATTTATATCAGAAAATACTTCGAAATAATATTATTATTATATTCCAAAATCCTTTGAAAGAAATTTTCAAAATCCTGGAACTTAAGTTCTAAAATTTCCAATCAATATTTATAAATTTCACTACCTAACAACCAATATATTTCAACCAAATATAACCTTTATAAAAAAAATTATTTTATATATAGAAAATATAATAGGCAAAATTATTTCATTCACCCATATTCAAATCAAATATTGTGTCGGTCCATCCTATAAAGTGTTTAGAAATCCCTATTGATGTCATAGCGTCTTATGCACCAACCAGAATCTATAAATATAAAACAAAACAAATTAACACAATAACTAAACCTTTTTATAACACTAACAAATACGCTCTCTCATACATACACACACACTCAGCGACTCATTATAGGGTATTACTAGCCTATTGATAAAGAGTCAGACCCCACAAAGCTAAGGTTTATCGTTAAACCAAAGCTCTGATACCACGTTTTAACATCCCGCCTTTTTATACGTTTAAGCAGACACACGTTCCAACTCGAACCATGCAGAAGGGCGGATTGTCATTGGGATAAATAAGAAAAAGCATAGAAGGGAAAAAACAAAACAAAATCTTGCAATGGAATGACAAAATATAATAATCAAATAACAGTTCATGAAGCTGTTTCAAAACATTTGGTTATACTAATACAATATAGAATCAGAGTTACACATACCAAAGAATAATAATAACAATGTAGCGGAACGATGTGATACAGTGGAACGATATAGTAAATAATAGTAATACAATCTTCATCTTCGTCCTCCAGAAACAAAGTCTTCAAATCCTGAAATGCTCAGACTGACCCGAGCGAATTGAAAAGACAAAACACTCGAGTCAGAACTAAAAGATCTTATGTAAGTTAAATCAACGGTAAATAATATGAGTGGAACGGCGTCAAGATGTTTGTAGGATTTGACATCTCCTATCCATTGTCAACATGAGTCAGTAACTTAAGAGATACTCGGGATTCGCATCTCTTAAAGATCCGTTAAACTATTTACTATGTAATAATATTTCGTTATTATAATAATGTCTATAGTAAAATAAACTTACTTTTAAATAGCGTTAAGGAGTTATCCAATCTCCCCTTAACATAATAATAGTCCTAGTACTCCATCCAGTATCAGCACATCTCCAGATCGGAAGACTACCCTAAATACTCCACGGGCTACGGAAGAAAACCAAACTCGTACAAGGCGCGCTAGAGTAGGCGACATGGCACAACTAGGAAATGCCAGGGTAGATATACCAATTACGCTTCCAGACCGGTGGTAACGCGTAGCAGCTACTACCGCCCACCTCGAGCCACACCCCTAAATGAAAAGGGCCCCACTCAATCACAAAGTAATAGAATGGTAATAAAGGAGCGTGTCCGATAAAAGGTGCTAACTTCTTAGCCCGTCGATTGCTCCTGTTTTAGCTACCTTATGCCAACTCACGTGAGTCGGGTCCACGTTTATACCTCACAGGAAACGCCGCCACCATTCTACTTCATTCTGAAATCTCCACCGCATACACGGTTGTTAAAGTGGTTTTCGGAGTTGGCAGAGAGTATGACAACTTCCGATCCCGGTCTCTTTAACAACCAAATGTTATTATAACACCACGGTCATTTCAAAATAATTTATACTTCAAAACCATAATATAATATCCATTTCAAAACCATATAAATACGATATCATTTTCATTTCAAAAACCAAATCAATATGATATCATTTTATTTAAAATCCAAACCAATAAAATATCATTTTTACTTCAAATATATCCTTTTCCGAAATCATAGCACTTCCCACGTTATAACACTTCGAAACCAAAACACTTGAAATATAACACCTTCAAATCATAATACTTTGAACTTCATAACTTTGAAACATAACTTCCGCCACTTAAATGGTTTAAATATTGAAATACTTTATATAATAAAATAGCTTCTTAAATTTCATAAATCAATTACAAAACAACTCGAATTTCTAGATTTTAATTTAACCAAATCCCAAATCATAAATTTCAATTCAATTCAGTTTTCAAATAAACTATTCCAAATTTTATTGATTTAAAAAAGAATTGATCCACAAAATAAACCATTTCAAATTCAGTATATTTCAAACTTTAAGCATTCAACAATTTCAAAACTAAGTTTGATAAATTCATATATATATATATATATATATATATATATATATATATATATATATATCAAATTCAATTTTCTATTATTTATCTCGAAACATTTACTTGATAAATCCATTATCATTTGAATAAAACTCAAATTACAAATAACTAATTATTTCCTTCAATTTATTCATACTTGGAGTATTCATTTAATTCGCCTTAAACCAAAATCAAGCTATAAAAATCATACCTTCTAAAATCTCAAATTTAGTACATTTCATATCAAACTTATTTGAGTTTAATTCTTAACTAATTTCAAATTCAAATAAACTTCAAATTTATCTGCCAACCTTAATTTATTTAAATCATTATACACTCTATATTAAAATAAAATTTAAATAGTTACCCATATTATATTTTATTAAAATCAAACTCCGTTATTAAACTTATTTTTATCAAACAAATTTATATATAGCTTAAATTCAAGAATTTAAGTATATATAAAATAATATTTATATAATATCAACAATCAATATTTTTAAACCGTATATTACTTTCCAAAACCATAGAAATCATTTCCAAAATATTTATATATATAGACCGACGGTGTCTGTATATAATTTTCTATCTTATGGTCAAGTGATACGGATATCTATCATTTCAATCCGTAATTTAAAATATAAATACGGTTATATATCGTTTCAAACCGCAATCCCGAGTGAAAAAAAATCAATAACAACTTGCAGTTTGTAAAAATATAAAATACGACATCCATTCATCCAATATCAATCATCAAACATTTATCACAATCATCATCCAATTCAATCAATAATATCAATATAGAAAAGATAATAATTAACAGGTATTTACTGACAGTTTATATTCAATAATAAATTAGATAACTATTTTATCCAAATAAATTCAAATAAACTGAGATGATGATTCAAAATATGCCAAATAGTCATAAATAAATTTCTAATCACATCATAAATCAATGTAACAAACATAATTTTTTTTAGAAGTTATGGGTGGGTTAAAACACTCACCTTTTGAATATAAATTAAATTTAAATCCAATTTAAACCTAAAATTTGAATAGTCGTATAATTCATCCAAACCAGCGCCAAAATATCCGAAATTTTAATACGATCCTAACGGAAGAAATCGAACACTAATCGGACCTCGTATGTAAAAGTTATCGAGGTTAGAACATTTGAAACAAAATCTAATTAAATAAAATGGTATTAAACCTGCCACATCATCACTCATGAATTTACCTTCCAAAAAGATGATCAAATTCTACATGCCCTGCTACAGCACCATTCACGACCTCGGCGAACACAATCCCAATCGCGATCGCCGCTGAGGCCCACCGCGGCTACGCTCCATTGCCAGAACAACGTGCCGACTCCTCCGTTCAGTGCTCGGCCCCCGCCTCCCAATCAATCAACACAAAAAAATCACGCAGCTGCCACCCGAAAAGTTAAACCCTATCGAATTTTGGGCGATGATCCGTCCGTTGATTCGCCAAACAAAACACGCTGATGTAACCCCTCGGTCCCCTCTACAAGATTGCATCATTGATTCGTCGATCAGTTGCAGTCGATCGCGATGAAAAAGAACGGCCGAAAATTGTTCTTCACTTTCTGTACAAATAGAGCTTCAAATCAGAAAACAAATTACAGATCTGAGATGCGCTCGTGAGCTTTTCGACGACATAAAATATGATATAGTTTGAAGAGTTTTAATTCTGAAGTTGAACTTTGAATTGGAATTGAACCGAGGAGTTTTAGGGTTTCCAGCCATTGAAAAGAGGAGGAACATAAATTTCTATACATATAGAAATGAGAAATAGAAAGGCTACTAGGGTTTATAACAGGATATATATAGATAAAGATGAAAAATAGAGGAACATATATGATTGATTTGGACCATTGAACGATAAATGGCCCGAAAAGCCCATTCTGACTCCGGAATGAAATTGGGTCAACCCATATATCAAAATATATGTTTTTAAATATTTTAAAATCAATGGAATACGTTTCAAGTCCAAATTCCATCATATGAAGTAGTTATGCTAAAATCAAGTTATTTCAAATTAATTTCAATTGATTCGGTTAAATTGATTTCTAGGCGTTTCGAGTGACGATCAAACGACAAGCCCGATCGCTACAAAACTTGAAATCCCATAATAATTCATCATTATGGATCTGATGAAACTGGTTTCGTCGAAATCCGAGTCAGTGGCCAAAATGGCTATTTTTCACATTATTAAATTAAATTAATATTTAATTAATTTAATCACTTTTCGTTTCAAATTTACAAATTCCATCATTTTTTTATTTATTAAACAATTACAATAATTTAAACAAACTTAAGTATCAATTTAAAGTAAATAAATTTACCAATTACAATGTTTCTTCAATTTTAATTAAAGTCAATAAATTCATAAGTAATTCCAAATGGAAATTGGCTTAGTACAAATTTCAATTCTTCTATTAAATCCATTATTACCCTATAAACATATTTAACATTTGTTTTACGTTTCACTACACTGATACTTCCAATTTCATCTTTATTTGTATTAACTATTTTATTTCCACTTATTGTGTAATAACCACTATAATTCAATTATATTGAAACATGTCAATTTCACCGATTAATTAAGATTTTAAATCCAATTAATTAATTTACCTTGGTTCCATCCTTTATTACATCAATTGTTAATTATATAATACCAGATTTATTCAATCACAAATTATTAGATTATTTCGTTAATTTATTCCGTATTTACATTTGTCTGCATATATTCAATTTATAGCCTAGTATAATATTTACACCAATTCCATTAATTGTAATTTCATTCAAATAGTTGATAAATAACTTAGGCTAGCCTTATTACATCTTAATTAAGTTATTATTTCATTAATGAATCCCAATTTTTTTTCTATATTAGATAACAAACATTTAATAAAATTTAACAATTAAACTATCGAAAATTTGCGGGTTGTTACATTTCTACTGCTTTTCTTCGAAGTTTTGTGCGTTCTTCATATTTTTGTTCTCTATATACTTTCTATCTGTGATGGTAAATGGGTGCTTTCATCAACAATTGTGTATTTGTGACCATTTTTGGCGCAAACATTAACCCAATTAAAAGTTACGAAATTCCAGATCGATGATAAGTAAGAAAATAGGAAAATGTTTTCCTAATTAATAAGTGAATTAATTTAGAATTACTCTAAGACAAAAAGAAGAGATTTCAAAATTATCCAAAAAGAATTAAAGTGAAAAGAGACTTAATAAATCCTGTATACTCATATTCACTTTTTATCGATGATTGGCTTCGAAGGAACATGGGTCGCATTTGGGTGATTCCTATCCGAAAACCACTTCGAATCGATGTATACGTTCGAATGTGAAGACATGGTGAAAATAATGATTATTGAAGACTGTGGATCTTCAAAGCGTGAGGACTGCTTTTTTATTTGCTCTGAGTAGCTCCCATTATAGAGTTATATATAGCATTGGTCTCCTCATTGAGGAGATTTTTCAAATTGCAAGGACTACTCGCTACTAGTGGTAGTAGGAGAGTGCCTTCGGTTTGTCCTATTCCTGGACAACTTGTATTGACGTTTGTCTGATATTGCATTTCTAAAGATTACGTACATTGGTTTTTACAAACATACATCAGTGGTGGCAGAGAAGGCAACTTCTCTTAGCTTAACACCCCCTTTAGACGTACAAGCTCAAGGGTTGTATTTTTGTGGAAGGCAATTAGTAGTCAACGAAAATGGCAATGTGGCATTTAGAGATGTGATATGTGCTATGTGAAAAGGTAATCGCTGCCTCAAGCCTCATCAACCGGAAATGAGCAAAACAAGATTAGATGCAGCAAGGCTAAGTGGGTCATTCCTAAGTAGGGTATGGTCATCCCCTTCTAGATATATTTCTTCCCGCTATGATGTTCAAGATGTAAATTAATGTGGTGTATGGAAATGTGAACTCGGTTAAAGGTCGGTAACGACCAAGGGATGACATATTCGGTACTGTCTAGTTACAGAGGTAGGTCGGCCTTGTGTTGGTAGAGGATCCTTTGTGATGGTCCTTAGGACGTCCATCTGGAGATGTACCCATTCGGAAGGTAGATCCTTCACCTGGTCATTTGCATGGAAATTCATTCTCTAATAAGAACCTATGGTTTTGTTTGTGGAACCTAGTATGCTGGAATTTAATAATGGTAAAAGTTTCGGCTAAGATTAATAAGTTTATTTGCAAATGTTTTCAAAGAAATGTCATTAGAAATAATATCAAATGTTTTGATATAAAAGTATTTTAATTATCATAAGGTAAAAACCCGTCCATATTTATGCATGGGTGTGGTCTTATGAGATACTCTTTCTTTTCAAAGGATTTTATTCGAAGGCTGATATATGACACTGTCATTTATTATTGAGTTTTTCTCATGTTGGTTTATCAAGCTTGATCCGGGTATTTTCAATACTCGGGTCAGATCCGAGTAGTTTCAGTTTATCGAAGGCAGTTGAAGTTTCTAGAGGAGTGCTGGAGATATTCATCTACGTATGGACATATTCTATTACCCGCTGTACTTTGTTTGTTTTAGTTGATGTTTGTCAGTAATTGTAAGGACGGATGTTTACAACTGTCCAAGCTGAATTTAGGTTAGACTCTGATATATATATTTAAAGTTTTCCGCTTTAAAGGTATTTGTTCAATATTTTATGTTATTCCATTCGAGTAAGATTCTGTTCTGTCTATTTTTCTTTATTACCCTTGATCATTTATACTTCCTCGCAACTTGGGTCGGACATGAGTGTTTTATTGTCGGCTCAAAGGGTACGGAATTATGGGTCGTCACAGTAGAAGTCTAAGTTACAAATATAGATACATCCATTATCGGTGAAAAATGTACATATAGAAGTATATTATATATGCTTAAGTTACCATTACCCGTTTATTGAAATTTACTTCCTTATGTTTGTCACGTTATCGATTTTTAACATTTGTTCTAAACACAAGTCAACTTACTTCCTATAAAATGTGTCAACGATCTGTAATCACTACTTTAATTCATTTTGCTACTTAATGGTCCAGACGAGAGATCCTTTGATTTGAAATCAATTAACCTTAAAAAGAAAATTGATTTAAAACATAACCAATTGGTTTTAAAATAAACTTTGAAAAGATTAAAGTATATTTAGTTGGCTTAACCCTAATTATATTTTAATTAATCATAATTAAATCAAAATCAAATCAAGATTAAATCATAATTAAACTTTAATTAACTTAGTGAACTTAGTTAAGTCCTAATTAACTTCTTAATGCATCTTGGTTAAGGTTTAAACAATGCATTATTAGTCAAAACCTAACTGATTTAATAATCACTTAATTAAATAATAATTAATCAATTAATTAACTTAATTAAATAATAATTAACCATTTAACTACTTCTTATCTCCATTAATCACTACTTAAAACCTTATTAATTTATAATTAGTCATTAACATTCCTTAAGTGTTACTTAACCTCTAATCACTTATTTAATTACTAATTAATTGACAATTACCTTTTTTCATTAAACTAGTGTGAACCCATGCTACGCACATGGATCGTAGTTATATTTTCTACAATTATCATTTAATTTATTTTTATCTTTTATATTATTTTTATGTTAATAAGTTATGCACATGTCCTTTTTCTCCGTGCAGTAGACATAATTTGAACATGGTAATAAAATAATTTGTAATTATAATTAATTACATGAACTATAGTGGTGAACATTTGCACTAGTTAATTATTCTAACTAGTATAAAAAGCATCCCTTCATGGAAAATCTCTCTATTGGATCATAGATCCTAACTATAATGATGGATTTTCTTATGAAATGCACTAAATTTGAATCCTTCAAAAGATTTGTATTTAGGCCTTGCTAATGTAACTTGTATTTTAGACTACAGATTCATCTTTGCAATTATAGACCTGTAAAAGGAGAAATAAAATTTTGAACCATTATGGTTTACCTATTACCTTCAAGAGTTCATTTATCAAGTATATAAACTTGAAGTTGTTCAAAATTACCTTTCTCTATAAATGCTTAAATATTAGTTAAACTTTTCTCAAATATAGCAATAGTACATAAAGAGTTATTAATATCTATACATAAGTGTTTGTTTTCCCAAATTTCATGGGCTTTACATGATAACTGTTTCATATGATATACAAATTTAATACGCTTCTCACTAAATGTAATGTTAAGATGTTTCTTTATTCAAGTAAACACCCCTTGTATAGAGAGTTGAAGAGTTTTAAGACCCACCAATATCATTATTATGAAGGAAATCAAGAGTATTAGAGTCCATTAGCATGATTTTGTAACATTGTCTCACTGTTGTTACAACGCTTATGGCTGCCACAACTTCCTACATAGTCACCATCATTCTAGGTCTCTTTTGCACCCCATCTCTAAATATCGATTATCGTGAATTTAGATTTTAATCATTATATATACATGGTATATTACATCTAATGATAGAAGTGCACATGTAATATTGTTTAAAAAATGAGAAACATAAAAACATAAAAACATAAATTAAATCTTCATTTGGAAAGGGCTTGAAAATACTAAAATTATTAACATCTTAAGCTTGTGGTTTCAAGATCTAGCAAATACAATTATTATAGCGAAAACTAAGATGCATCCACTGTGTATTTCATACGATCGCCTTGAAAATGTGGCCTTATAATATTTTTCGATTTTTTAATATAAATCCATCTCCATTATGGTCCAGGAGACCATCTGACTATCGTATATTATAATAGAGCTAAAAAACCACAAACTAAGGTTATCATATACTTTAATAAAATAGTTTAATTCCAATTTTGTGACGTGAAGTAAATTATTGAGTAAGTGTGTGTAGCATACAAACTTCAACACCCATAAAATTGAGAATGTGCTTATAAAGAAAGAGAGAATAGTGGCGACATAAGAGCATCTCCAACAGCTCATTATCAACCTTTATATTAAGGCTCGGTTAAACTTTCCACTCCAACAGACGAAACGAAACAAAATATTAAGGCAAATATTCAGGAGCCAATTCAGCATTTTGAATTGGCCCTGCGACTGATTTAACCAACGCCTATAGCCCGATGAAAATTTTCCAATGGCTCCCCCTCCAACGGCTAGTTCCAACTATCATTTTTGCTTTCTTTATAAATTCACTCTCTTCACTCATCCCATCTACACAAACATCTTCATTCATTTCTTCTACATTGTCTATCATTTGAAAATGACATCGCCTTTTGGAGTGTTCATGCATCGTTCTTACTCTCAAAACTATTACTTCACCGATAGCCAGCAACAACCAAGCACTCCTCCCACACGACATTCATCCAATCAATTTAGAAGCGACGGGGACTACGATTTATGCAACATTTGTTGTCACTATACGAACGACTCGATTAGAGGCAACGATCAGAGTGGCGATAAGTTTTGGAAGAAAATAATGCATACCTTCAATTTTAAGCATCCCAAAATTACTCGATCTTTTTCGATGATTCAAGGTCGATTTGGCAAAATCAATCGAAAAACTCAGTTTTATGAATCATAGATTTATAAAATAAAGAAAGCGAACCCTAGTGGAATGGAAGTGTAATGACCCACCATCTGTCTCCACAGAATGACGCATCATTAATAAGAAAGAAAGGGATAGAAAAGAGAAAAGAAAGAGAAGAAAGAAGAAACAACATCAGAATCTCAATAGCGGAATGAATAAATTATATTAATAACATAAATATTACATGGTATACAACACTAATCAGAGTTACACAGAATTACACATCACATACTAGACAATTATAAACACATGCCTAGTTATACAACTCAATACAACTCAACAAAACAATACTAACACAGAGAACACACAGCGGAACCAAATATATCTACACGCAGAAGCCTCCTTCTCCATTGCTCCTCCATAATTCGTCAAAAGAAAACCTGAATTCCCTTGGCTACTCGTAAAAAATTGAGTACCCAAGAGTTTAAGAAAACAGAAGATAAACTCTGGGTCATACATGGGTCTGGTGTAAGTAACAGGTTAAAGTTTCTTAACTTTGAAAATCCTTTGAAAAGAAAGGTATCACGTAAAACTTCCCACACATAAATATGGAAAAGTTTTTGCCTTACGCTAACCAAAACATTTGATAGGAAATCCGATGATATTATAATAGGTCTAGGGTTTTCAAATAAATATGAAATAGCTGAAATTGTTACATGATTAAATTCCAGCTACTAGCCACAAAAGTTGGTAATACAATCAAAACCGTTGGCACTTATTGGATTTTGGATTCCATCAATGGCAGGGCTACTGGGGTACCGCCCATCACAGTACGTGGCCTAGATCAACGTACTGAGGAGTACGCCCGCTCCCCTGTAACATAAGACAGGAACCATCCCTTACTGAACAGTCTCGAACAAGACAACCCCGCAGTTGGCGTACGTTCCAACCGCCCACACAGCCGAAATAAAAAGGGACCTCTAGACAGGGGAAAATCTTGCTCTCCAGTGGGAGCTACCCATGAAGCCTTGTTGCACCTCCCCTGTTTTAGCCATTCCCGGTTGATGAGGCTTGAAGCTACGATTACCTTTATAGAACACATCTCTTAGAATGCTCATCGTCCACCTGACGATGTTCTGAAAGCATTCAATCCATACAAGTTCGTTCCGGGTTCGAACGAAACAGAAGGCATTATCTCGTTACACTTATTTTGGAATCACCCTCAGAGTTAACGACGATAACCCTTGCACTCTAAATCACCATCTCGAACCTATAAGAACTATCACCGTCAAACTCATCATGGAATCACCCCCAGAGTTATACCGACGTATAGTCCTTACACCTCGAGTCTTCACTCTTCACAAGAGATTCACGACCTATCGTTAATTTGGATCGATGTGGTATTCGGATATCCAAATATGGAAACCCGATCCCGGTCTCATCGAAATCCAAAGCGTGTCTTTTAAGGCCAAGTTGTTTTAAAGGTTTAAAACAATTTAATTATCTATATATCCAATAGATAAATCACATATTCACAATAGATAATCAATATTATCATCACATCAGATAAATCATATTATCATTACCCAAAATGATAATCTATATCAACATCACAATGCAACCAATGCATCCAAATCGCTCAACACTGTCTATCTCATATTTGAGATTCAAACCATCTAGGCAAACAACATTATCCATCCATATAAGCAATGATTTACCACACCAAATATAATTAATTTAAAATAAATTAATGTAATTACATCATTCTAATTAATTTAAAGTAAATTAAATTAATTACTTCATCATCACTAATCTTGCTTACATCATTATTAATTAATTATCAATCAATTAATTAATCATCCACCAATTATTTATTTTAATTAATCATCCCTGATTAATTAACCTTTAATTACATTCAAGTAATTATTCATAAACTAATTTCTTCAAACTAATTATATTTAACCAAATACAGTAATTAATCTTTAATTACTTTCTTATTTAATTAACCATAAATTAATTACATTACTCCTTAATTAATTAATTACATTAATTAATTCCTTTTCATTTATTAATTAATTCTAATTAAATCCATTCTTAATTACATCATTAATTATAATAACTAATGATCTCTAATTATATTTTCTTTTTAAATTAATTACATTAAGTAATTAACCCTTTAATTAAACCATAATTGTTAATTACCCTTAATTAACTCTATTCAGTAAATAACTACCCTTAATTACTTCCTAATAAATTAATTACTTCATAATTAATTATCTCTAATTAATCCCTTGATTAATTTACAAAGTATTTATACTCAAATTACTTTCATTAATAATTCAACTTTAATTAATTACATCCAGTAATTACCCATTAATTACTTCCTTAAGTAATTCTCTTCATTTAATTACATCAAGAAATCATACTTCACAATCACCAATTGATTAAATTAAATTAATTAAACTGAATTAGTTAACTTAATCTAATCAAATTGAACTCAATTAATTACAATTAGTAATTAATTCCTTAATTACTTCCATTATACTTAATAACTTACACAAATGATTATCTTTAAATTAATTAATCAAATTAATTATTAAAATTAATTACATTAATTAATTATTAAATAATCCTTAGTTAATGACCTTCATTAACTATTAACAATTCATTAATTATTTTCTAAAGTAATTAACTTATTTTAATCATTATTAATTACAGATTAATTAGTCATTAATTAACCCATTAATTAATCCCTAATTATTTAATTAATTAAGTGTTAATTGTAACTTAATTAATCCTTTATTACTCGATTAATTAATTACTAATCATTAATCAAATCTAATCTTATTTAATTGATGAATCTTAAATTACAATTAATTATTCTAAGAATAATTAATCTTAAACCTTTAAGATTAAACCCTTAATTATTTTAAGTAATTATTCATTCCATTAATTTATTAAATTAATTATCCATTTAATTACCTTAATAATTAAATGCATAATAAATCATTAATTTCTAATTTAACTTTAACAAATTTAAAAATCAATTTAAATATTTTCCTTATAAAAGAAATTTTACAAAGGTTAAAACAAATTTCTTTTTAAAATTCAAACATTTTCTTTGTCATTCAAATTTGTTAAAATACTTAGATTTATAAAACTTAAATCTAATTTGAAAACAAAGATTTAAGTCCAGATTTGATTTAAATTTAAACTTTATTTAAACATTCTTTTACATTTTAAATTTCCAATTTAAATTCAAATTTATTTAAAAACATTATTAAACAATAAAACCCCTATAAAGTTATTTTAAACAAATTTTAGTTTTAAATCTTCATCCATTTCCAGCTTGAGATTCAAATTAAATCTTGAATTCATAATTAAAAATTAGATTTAAAACATACTTTAAATTCTTGCTTAATAAGACAAATTCAGTTTAATTTTTTTGAAACAGGCAAATTCAAATCTGGGTAGAACTAACTCGAGAAAATCTCAGAGCAACTCGAGTAACTCGAGTAACACATTCATCTTGAAATCAATTAAAACTCAAATAAAATCAGGTTTTACAAAACCCTGTACTGACAGGTTTACCAAATCCTGTAACAAAATCAAACACCTGAGACCTCATCTCAAATACTTTGAGTCCCAAACCCCATTGCTTCGAGCAAAAATATGAGACAACCCGAGCAAATCTCAGAGCAACTCGAGTAAATCGAGTACCTTCTTCTCCAAAAAGACACAGCATACACACCATGAGTTTCGTGCACCTGCACCGCCGCAACAACCAACTCCGACCCCTCGCGACCACCCACACATGTCGACGACCATCCCTCAACCAAAATCCGACCATCAAAGAAACTTCAAAAGCCCCAAATCAAAAACGAGCATTCGAGCTCAAACACAGTAGCAATGTCGAATCTGAAAACGCCTCAATCTCAAAAATCCGGCCACCAGAGATTCTGTCCTTCCACCATCATCTTCGACAAGCAACCCTCCATCAATCCCCTAAATTTGGTTGAACTCGATCACATATTTTGATCGTGGTGACCAATTGCTTTTGCTCATAGAAACTAGGGTTAAAAAAATAATCCTAAATTACTACCGTTCCACTTCATAAATCCATCATCCCATATTTTTCCTTGGATCTTCACTCTTTACTCTATCACCAAAGAGTTCCATGGCCACCCCGACCTCCTTGGTTGACAGCTCCAACCCAAAACCCCATTTTTTGAATAAACCAGGAATTCACAATCAATTCAAACCTAAAATTCTGATTTAGGTTTTAAAATTCAAGTATTTGTTTAAATAATCCATTTGTATCCCTAATTCTAGAAATCAGGATAATTAAAATTTTACTTATACAAAGTTTCTATGTTATTTATTCCTTTTATCAGAGTCCATAACATATTTATTTACCTAAATAAAATTTAAGACTTTAATTAGGATATACTAACATGTTTTGTTCAAATTTTGAACTTAGATATGAACTAGATTATGAGTTCATGATTTTTGAATCAATACTTAAATTCTGGAATCTAGAACAGGGAAGAATAAATTCACCGCAAACATGCATTCAAACCCATACATACATACAGAAATTTTCATCATACTCATCACAAGAAACAATTCAAGCAACTATATTAATTTAAATTAGTTTCAAAATAAATTGTTACTCATAGATTTTTAGGGGCAGAGCAAACTTGTTTACTGGAAATGCTTGAAATTGAATGGTGCTTTTTTTTATTTCATCATCTCTGATTTTAATTGTATGCTCCCAGATGCAAGCTTGATTTACAGCTACATGCTTTCCAGAAGATGAATTGCAGGCTTCCAGAAAAATACATGCAGGACTTTGAAGTTTTCAAATGAATTCCAGGTGTATGAATTTGCAGAATTGTTGATGAAGTGTTCAAAACAGAAAAGAAATGAACTTCAGATGATTTTCTGTTGCATGCATTTTGTTTCCAGGTGATAAGATGCAGATTTGATTTAGCTTTGAAGTTGCAAGTGAATTTATCAGGTTAATGGATTGAAATGTTACAGGTTTTGAAGAAGATGTTGCAAATGATTTTCAGGTTAGTTTAATTTCTGGTTTTTGAAATGTTGGTGCAGATTGAACTTTATTGTTGCAAAATGAATTTCAGGTTTTAGATCTGAATAATTTCTTAAGTTTTGAATAAAAGAAGAATGGAAAAAAATAAGATGAGAAGTAATATGTTTATATAAGTAAATTTTAAAAATAAAAGAAAATTAAATAATACACTTGTTACTAATTTTAAACATTTGTCACAATTTAATCCATGCCTTACACATGTCAACAAAATGTTAAGAGAAACTTACGCATGTATTTAAGTGTTTTAATTTTAATCTAAATTGTTTACAAAACTTTTAAACCTTAATTTGTTCCTTCTTATGCATATTTAAATGAATTCCTTCCCTTTTTAATTTTAGAGAACATAACAAAACAAATTATAACAAAAGCTTATTCAATATTTTAAACATTTATTCTTTAAATTTTCAAAACATTGAATTCAAATCTATATTAATTTAAAAGCCAAGTTATATATAAGCATATATAACTCTTATTAAATTAAAAATAACAATCTATTTCTAAAAATCTATTTATGTTTTTTGAAAAACTAAGTATTATCATTTTTATCCTAAAATAACAAATTAAACAATATAAAATAATTTATAAAAGAGATTATAAATAAATTAAGATCATTTCTAATTTGTATTTTAAACTCTTATATATAAATTCAAAAAATATTTTAAAATAAAATAAAACCAAGCTTTTAATGTTGATCTAATTTAAATTCATATTTAAGTTAATTAAAATATAAATCTAAACAAATAAGGTTTTCCTTTAATATAAACTATATAATTATCTATTAAATTGTTTTGAAAAGTTAAATGTTAATTTTAAATCAAATTTCCAATTTACCAAATATAAATTAAAAATAAAAAATTAATTTATTTATTAAGTTCAAAATCAAAGTTTATCAATTTTACAATATATACAATTATATATATTGTAAACAGAAAACAATTTATTTATTTTAAAAAGATAAAATCTTTCAATTTAAATATTTATTAAAAGATGATTATTAGATTAATTCGAAATTTTATTATCAAAAATTATTAAATCAAATAAATTTTTAAACACAGATTATTAAATTTATATTGCCAAATTTCCGGGATATCACATTCCTTCCCCTTTAAAAGAATTTCGTCCTCGAAATTTAAAAGTAAAGGTAATTTAATAATTTATCTTAAGATTTTATTTTAAAACACAAGCATATATTATCAAAATATGCTAACAATCATAGCAATCCAATTCATTCAAACAACAAATATAACTATCCAGATAAATTTTTTGGATAGAACTTCCACGAATTTCCCCGGTATAAATATCGGGATACTCGCTCTGCAGAATCCAACAATCGATACTATTAAGCTACAGAGCTCCTATCCAACTAGATCTACAAACTAAACAGTATATCCGACTACAAACAAGTCTGACTCAACAATCACATTCTCCTGAAATGCTGGTTCCACAACTAGAGATAGACCATACACGTACTCCCTCAGTGATACGTGAAACACATCGAATCCCAGTTATCCAAACTGACAATTCAACCTTGAAAATTAAACACCAATCCACACAAGAGCACAGAAAGAAACCAAAACACCTCGGATCTGACTTACCCAGTCTTACTCAATCTTAAAACTCTTTAGATCGGAGAAAGCTTATCCAAAATCAAATCTCCGACTCCGGAATCCAAATTCCTTTGTCACCTATCCACAAAACACTTCTGATGATCTTGGGCTGCCTTCAACTTTCTTGATCAGCTCAACCTTTGTTGATGTTTTTGGAAACAAACTGGACCAAACAACTCAACAGAATGATCTCCTCAAGATCAATCCCAAACCAAGAACACCAACTCTACTCCACAAATATCAGAAGACTAACTTACTCCTCTTATCTGGAAAAGATAAAACAAAAGCATTCCCAAACTGCTTTCGCTGCACAACTCTGATCTGGAGTAGAAGGAAAAGAAAAATCGAACACAGACTGGACAACCCATCTCAGAAATATGGTTCAACAAATCCATAAAAGAAAACTCAGATGTCCCATCTGATCCTTCTACTAAACTGAACTACTAGTAGCACTCCGAGAATCTAGTCAATAAGAAAACTCAACCTCCAGATACGGACAAACTTCTCATAGCTCAAGAGAACTCTCAAACTATTGCAAGTCACTTTTGCGATCAACCAGTCCAATATCCAAAGAAAACTGTTTTCTCTTTACCAATCAGAACGGCTTACGCTTATCTAGCCAATCCATCGCAGAAATGGATCCACTTTGCTGCTTCTGAACTCTATCTTCAGAAACTGCTAACCAGAGGACCTCCTTGTTGGCACACAGAACACTCCGAGCTGCACTGTTAACACCGACGCCAAAGACTTCCTAATCCAAAGCTCTTCGAGAAACTCGGGCCTCAAAACAGACAGAAACATCCTGCTGAACCTAGCCACAACATCAAAATAGACATACTTCCTAAACTTGTTCTAAAGAAAAATCTTCGAAGACATCCATAGTCACTGCGTCTCATCACACAACTACTAATTCCTGAGATATCAAGATATCATCATTTTCTTCTGCCTAATCGACAGATCCAAACTCTACTCATCCAACTCAGAGATGATCTCCGAACCTTTACAGGTTACCTTCAGAGATAAATGAAGTCCTTCATCACTACAAAGCTCACTCGAGACGGTATTAGGTCTGCAGTCTCGATAGATACACTTCCCACCTCAAACATTCAAACACCAACCAATGCTAGTCGTGTTACACACGCTACTACCCCGTCTACCTTTATAAATTATATTGGAAAACCCGAACCGGTAACCCAACAGATAGGTAGAAATATATATATATATATATATATATATATTACAAATACGCTCTCTCAAGATAGATACCACTCCAGAGCCTAGGTATTCACTCAACCTAATGCTCTGATACCACTGTAATGACCCGCCATCCGTCTCCACAGAATGACGCATCATTAATAAGAAAGAAAGAGATAGAAAAGAGAAAAGAAAGAGAAGAAAGAAGAAACAACATCAGTATCTCAACAGCGGAATGAATAAATTATATTAATAACATAAATATTACATAGTGTACAACACTAATCAGAGTTACACAGAATTACACATCACATAATAGACAGTTATAAACACCTGTCTAGTTATACAACTCAATACAACTCAACAAAACAATACTAACATAGAGAACACACAGCGGAACCAAATATATCTACACGCAGAAGCCTCCTGCTCCATTGCTCCTCCATAATTCGTCAAAAGCAAACCTGAATTTCCTTGGCTACTCGTAAAAATTTGAGCATCCAAGAGTTTAAGAAAACAGAAGATAAACTCTGGGTCAGACATGGGTCTGGTGTGAGTAACAGGTTAAAGTTGCTTAACTTTGAAAATCCTTTGAAAAGAAAGGTATCACGTAAGACTTCCCACACATAAACATGGAAAAGTTTTTACCTTACGCTAACCAAAACATTTTATAGGAAATCCGATGATATTATAATAGGTCTAGGGTTTTCAAATAAATATGAAATGGCCGAAATTGTTACATGATTAAATTCCAGCTACTAGCCACAAAAGTGGGTAATACCATCAAAACCGTTGGCACTTATTGGATTTTGGATTCCATCAATGGTAGGGCTACTGGGGTACCGCCCGTCATAGTACGTGGCCTAGATCAACGTACCGAGGAGTACGCCCGCTCCCCTGCAACATAAGACCGGAACCATCCCTTACTGGACAGTCCCGAACAAGACAACCCCGCAGTTGGCGTACGTTCCAACCGCCCACACAGCCGAAATAAAAAGGGACCTCTAGACAGGGGAAAATCTTGCTCTCCAGTGGGAGCTACCCACGAAGCCTTGCTGCACCTCCCCTGTTTTAGCCATTCCCGGTTGATGAGGCTTGAGGCTACGATTACCTTTATAGAACACATCTCTTAGAATGCTCATCGTCCATCTGACGATGTTCTGAAAGCATTCAATCCATACAAGTTCGTTCTGGGTTCGAACGAAACAGAAGGCATTATCTCGTTACACTCATTTTGGAATCACCCTCACAGTTAACGACAATAACCCTTGCACTCTGAATCACCATCTCGAACCTATAAGAACTATCACCGTCAAACTCATCACGGAATCACCCCCAGAGTTATACCGACGTATAGTCCTTACACCTCGAGTCTTCACTCTTCACAAGAGATTCACGACCTATCGTTAATTTGGATCGATGTGGTTTTCGGATATCCAAATATGGAAACCCGATCCCGGTCCCATCGAAATCCAAAGCGTGTCTTTTAAGGCCAAGTTATTTTAAAGGTTTAAAACAATTTAATTATCTATATATCCAATAGATAAATCATAGATTCACAATAGATAATCAATATTATCATCACATCAGATAAATCATATTATCATTATCCGAAAAGATAATCTGTATCAACATCACAATGCAACCAATGCATCCAAATCACTCAACACTATCTATCTCATATTTGAGATTCAAACCATCTAGGCAAACAACGTTATCCATCCATATAAGCAATGATTTACCACACCAAATATAGTTAATTTAAAATAAATTAAATTAATTACATCATTCTAATTAATTTGAAGTAAATTAAATTAATTACTTCATCATCACTAATCTTGCTTACACCATTATTAATTAATTATCAATCAATTAATTAATCATCCACCAACTATTTATTTTAATTAATCATCCCTGATTAATTAACCTTTAATTACATTCAAGTAATTATTCACAAATTAATTTCTTCAAATTAATTATATTTAACCAAATACAGTAATTAATCTTTAATTATTTTCTTATTTAATTAACCATAAATTAATTACGTTACTTCTTAATTATTCCTTTTCATTTATTAATTAATTCTAATTAAATCCATTCTTAATTACATCATTAATTATAATAATTAATGATCTCTAATTATATTTTCTCTTTAAATTAATTACATTAAGTAATTAATCCTTTAATTAAACCATAATCGTTAATTACCCTTAATTAACTCTATTCAGTAATTAACTACCCTTAATTACTTCCCAATAAATTAATTACTTCATAATTAATTATCTCTAATTAATCTCTTGATTAATTTACAAAGTAATTATACTCAAATTACTTTCATTAATAAATCAACTTCAATTAATTACATCCAGTAATTACCCATTAATTACTTCCTTAAGTAATTCTCTTCATTTAATTACATCAAGAAGTCATACTTCACAATCATCAATTGATTAAATTAATTAAACTGAATTAATTAACTTAATCTAATCAAATTAAACTCAATTAATTACAATTAGTAACTAATTCCTTAATTACTTCCATAAGTAATTATACTTAATAACTTACATAAATGATTATCTTTAAATTAATTAATCAAATTAATTATTAAAATTAATTACATTAATTAATTATTAAGTAATCCTTAGTTAATGACCTTCATTAACTATTAACAATTCATTAATTATTTTCTAATGTAATTAACTTATATTGATCATTATTAATTACAGATTAATTAGTCATTAATTAACCCATTAATTAATCCCTAATTATTTAATTAATTAAGTGTTAATTGTAATTTAATTAATCCTTTATTACTTGATTAATTAATTACTAATCATTAATTAAATCTAATCTTATTTAATTGATTAATCTTAAATTACAATTAATTATTCTAAGAATAATTAATCTTAAACCTTTAAGATTAAACCCTTAATTATTTTAAGTAATTATTCATTCCATTAATTTATTAAATAAATTAATTATCCATTTAATTACCCTAATAATTAAATGCATAATAAATCATTAATTTCTAATTTAGCTTTAGCAAGTTTAAAAATCAATTTAAATATTTTCCTTATAAAAGAAATTTTACAAAGGTTAAAACAAATTTCTTTTTAAAATTCAAACATTTTCTTTGTCATTCAAATTTGTTAAAATACTTAGATTTATAAAACTTAAATCTAATTTGAAAACAAAGATTCAAATCCAGATTTGAATTAAATTTAAACTATGTTTAAACATTCTTTTACATTTCAAATTTCCAATTTAAATTCAAATTTATTTAAAAACATTATTAAACAATAAAACCCCTATAAAGTTATTTTAAACAAATTTTAGTTTTAAATCTTCATCCATTTCCAGCTTGAGATTCAAATTAAATCTTGAATTCATAATTAAAAATTAGATTTAAAACATTCTTTAAATTCTTTCTTAATAATACAAATTCAGTTTAAATTTTTGAAACAGGCAAATTCATATCTAGGTAGAGCTAACCCGAAAAAATCTCAAAGCAACTCGAGTAACTCGAGTAACACATTCATCTTGAAATCAATTAAAACTCAAATAAAATCAGGTTTTACAAAACCCTGTACTGACAGGTTTACCAAATCCTGTAACAAAATCAAACACCCGAGACCTCATCTCAAATACTTTGAGCCCCAAACCTCATTGCTTCGAGCAAAAATATGAGACAACCCGAGCAAATCTCAGAACAACTCGAGTAAATCGAGTACCTTCTTCTCCAAAAAAACACAGCATACACACCATGAGTTTCGTGCATCTGCACCGCCGCAACAACCAACTCCGACCCCTTGCGACCACCCACACATGTCGCGACCATCCCTCAACCAAAATTCGACCATCGGAGAAACTGCAAAAGCCCCAAATCAAAAATGAGCATTCGAGCTCAAACACAGTAGCAATGTCGAATCTGAAAACGCCTCAGTCTCAAAAGTCCAGCCACCAGAGATTCTGTCCTTCCACCATCATCTTCGACAAGCAACCCTCCATCAATCCCCTAAATTTGGTTGAACTCGATCACATATTCTGATCGTGGTGACCAATTGCTTATGCTCACAAAAATTAGGGTTAAAAAAAATAATCCCAAATTACTACTGTTCCACTTCATAAATCCATCATCCCATATTTTTCCTTGGATCTTCACTCTTTACTCTATCACCAAAGAGTTCCATGGCCACCCCGACGTCCTTGGTTGACAGCTCCAACCCAAAACCCCATTTTTTGAATAAACCGGGAATTCACAATCAATTCAAACCTAAAAATCTGATTTAGGTTTTAAAATTCAAGTATTTGTTTAAATAATCCATTTATGTCCCTAATTCTAGAAATTAATATAATTAAAATTTTACTTATACAAAGTTTCTCTGTTATTTATTCCTTTTATCAGAGTCCATTACATATTTATTTACCTAAATAAAATTTAAGACTTTAATTAGGATATACTAACATGTTTTGTTCAAATTTTGAACTTAGATATGAACTAGATTATGAGTTCATGATTTTTGAATCAATACTTAAATTCTGGAATCTAGAACAGGGAAGAATAAATTCACAGCAAACATGCATTCAAACCCATACATACATACAGAAAATTTTCATCATACTCATCACAGGAAACAATTCAAGCAACTATATTAATTTAAATTAGTTTCAAAATAAATTGTTACTCATAGATTTTTAGGGGCAGAGCAAACTTGTTTTCTGGAAATGCTTGAAATTGAATGGTGCTTCTTCTTTTTTATTTTTTTTATTTCATCATCTCTGATTTTAATTGTATGTTCCCATATGCAAGCTTGATTTACAGCTACATGCTTTCCAGAAGATGAATTGCAGGCTTCCTGTAAAATACATGCAGGACTTTGAAGTTTTCAAATGAATTCCAGGTTTATGAATTTTCAGAATTGTTGATGAAGTGTTCAAAACAGAAAAGAAACGATCTTCAGATGATTTTCAGATGCATGCATGTTGTTTCCAGGTGATGAAATGCAGATTTGATTTAGCTTTAAAGTTGCAAGTGAATTTCTCATGTTAATGGATTGAAATGCTACAGGTTTTGAAGAAGATGTTGCAAATGATTTTCAGGTTAGTTTAATTTCTAGTTTTTGAAATGTTGGTGCAGATTGAACTTTATTGTTGCAAAATGAATTTCAGATTTTAGATCTGAATAATTTCTTAAGTTTTGAAGAAAAGAAGAATGGAAAAAAAATAAGATGAGAAGTAATATGTTTATATAAGTAAATTTTAAAAATAAAAGAAAAAGAAAATTAAATAATACGCTGGTTACTAATTTTAAACATTTGTCACAATTTAATCCATGCCTTACACATGTCAACAAAATGTTAAGAGAAACTTACACATGTATTTAAGTGTTTTAATTTTAACCTAAATTGTTTATAAAACTTTTAAACCTTAATTTGTTCCTTCTTATGCATATTTAAATGATTTCCTTCCCTTTTTAATTTTAGAAAACATAACAAAACAAATTAAAACAAAAGCTTATTCAATATTTTAAACATTTATTCTTTAAATTTTCAAAACATTGAATTCAAATTTAAATTAATTTAAAAGCCAAGTTATATATAAGCATATATAACTCTTATTAAATTAAAAATAACAATCTATTTCTAACAATCTATTTATGTTTTATGAAAAACTAAGTATTATCATTTTTATCCAAAAATAACAAATTAAACAATATAAAATAATTTATAAAAGAGATTATAAATAAATTAAGATCATTTCTAATTTGTATTTTAAACTCTTATATATAAATTCAAACAATATTTTAAAATAAAATAAAACCAAGCTTTTAATGTTAATCTAATTTAAATTCATATTTAAGTTAATTAAAATATAAATCTAAACAAATAAGGTTTTCCTTCAATATAAACTATATAATTATCTATTAAATTATTTTGAAAAGTTAAATGTTAATTTTAAATCAAATTTCCAATTTGCCAAATATAAATTAAAATTAGAAAATTAATTTATTTACTAAGTTCAAAATCAAAGTTTATCAATTTTACAATATATACAATTATATATATTGTAAACAGAAAACAATTTATTTATTTTAAAAAGATAAAATCTTTCAATTTTAAATATTTATTAAAAGATGATTATTAGATCAATTCAAAATTTTATTATCAAAAATTATTAAATCAAATAAATTTTTAAACACAGATTATTAAATTTATGTTGCCAAATTTCTGGGATATCACAGGAAGACGAGGAACAATCGGTATGTTTCTTGTTATTATTAGTTTTTATATTGAATATGATTAGAATTTTTTGTTCTTTTTGGATTTACAGAAAAAAAAGGAGAATGAGGAATTTATAAAGCTTTTTCCTAAGGAAAACGGAGTGAAAAAAGTACATTATCAATTTCTTAACTATTATGAGTTGCTGATGAGCACACCGAAATGAAACTCCAATAATGCTAAGAACCTTCGAGACGTTCTAACTGTAGGGAAAAACAAAGCATCGAAATCTTCATACTTGTCAATACAGGGAGATTCATCTTATAAAGAAAGTCAATTTCAGGGAGAAAATGAGTCGGATGCCCTCAACAAAGACCATATGAAGGTTATAGACCAATTGAGGCAGAAGCAGAAAAGTGTAAAAATAAAGTTGATGTCGTGGTGGACGCTAAAGTGAGTGCCGCTCTTGAAATTCATGAAAGATGGCATCAAAAAACAACCAAGCTAGCGTAGGAGAAGGTCGATGTGATGCGCAAGTTTGCAAAAATGAAGCAACAAAAGCTGGATATAGAAAGGGAAAGAGAAGAACATATGATTACGGATAAAGTGCTGACAGGGTGGATGATATGCAAAGCCAATATTGGATGGAGCGCAAAAGACAAATAATTATTTCCAAGTTCCCACAAAGTAGTTTGTTTTAGTCTTAGAATTGTTTAAGTGGTGCTATTTTCTGTGTAATGTATATTGTTATTAATTATTATTGTATCATTCTTATTTCCATTTAGACAAAGTCGATGACCAAACAAAATAATATTTTGATGGAAATTACATACATAGTAATAAGACAACTTAAATACTACTACAACGCAAACGCGTATATACATGATAGATCTAGTATAATATTTATCTAAGAATCACCAAAGAAATTCCAAACGTGATTCATAAGATCTTTTTGGAGCCGGTTGTGAAGTTGTGCGTTGCGGTATGAAAGTTGTCGTTCCACGTGAGCGTTGAATGCTTCTTCTGTTATAAGAACATTATCTCGAAATACTTCTGGCATTTGCCCTACGCCATCATATTCGTAGTGACATTGTTAGTCATCAATATCCCTTTCGTCTTCAATAATCATATTATGCATAATAATACATGCAAACATGATTTTGGACATTTTTTCCCAAGACCAACATCTACATGGATTCCCAATCATGGAAAATATGGATTGTAGAATGTCAAAATCTCTTTCTGCATCTTTTCTTTGTCCCTTTTGTATCACAGCAAACTTTGCTTGCTCTGTTGTTAGTGGATTTGGACATGTCTTCACAATGGTGCTCCATTTTGGATAAATTCCATCACCAAGATAATATCTATACTCGTAAGTGTTTTGCCCAAGAGTGAACGACACTAGAGTTACTCAACCAAATGCCATACCATTAGATAAATGTGACATCTCAATAACATTTAAATCATTGTTAGATCTAGGCATTCCAAAGAAAACATGCTATATCCATAAATCGTATGAAGTAACGGCTTCCAAAATAATAGTTGGTTTTCTTTCTTTATCATTGTAAGCTCTTTGGTATGCTTTGGGGCAGTTCTTCCATTTCCAATGCATACAGTCCAGACTTTCAAGCATTCCAGGCCATCCTCTGCTCTTGTGCATTTCTCGAATCCGCACCACATCATCCTCATTTGATGATCTAAGGTACTTAATGTCGAAAATGTCCACCATAGATTAACAAAATTTGTCAAGAGGTTCTAACGTGTTCATCTCTGTGGTCCGATATGCATCATCCGATGCATCTGTGGGGGTACCATAAGCTAGCATCCTCAGTGCAGCAGTCATTTTTTGTTCACCGCTAACCCTCTGTGTTTTTTATGCATTCGCTTTTGAATAAAATATTTGTCATTGTTTTGAATACCTGTTAAAATTCTTAAAAACAGATCTCTTCTCATTTTGTATCTTCTTCTGAACATATCAAGTCCATACGTGCAATTTGGGTAGAAGTAGTCTTGCATCGGATTCTAAAGTGCTAAGTCTAGCAAACATCAAAGAAGTGCCACGTGCAAACAGTGCTTGATTTGACGTGACACTACCAATAAAGCTATGCAATGTAAATGTGCTGCAATCTATGTAAACATCAAAAGTAGCGCAACGTGCAAACAGTGCTCGATATGACGTGACACTGCCAGTAAAGCTATGCACTGTAAATGAAGCTATGCACACATCAAAAGTAGTGCAATACAATACATGTCTTCAGTACAATATAAGTCCTCAATCCATGTCCTCAATACAATACATATCCTCAATATATATGTAAAAAACTGTATAACGCAATAAATAAATAGTAATACATATCCTTAATATAATACAGTAGTGCATCAATTTATATAACCAACAGTAAAATAAATGTAATAGTACGCAACAGGATCATCCTAAGTCAACAACATCGTCGTAGTCGTCACCGCCACCGCCATCGCCATCGTCGTCTGCGTCGTTGTCCTCGCCGTCGCCATCGTCCTCGTCATCGCCTTCGTCGTCGTCCATGTCGTCGTCATGAGCGGGACCACCATGACCGAACTGAAATGCAACTAGTTGAGCCTGCAAATCAGCAATCTGTGCTTGCATCTCCTGAGCCTGAACATTGAGCGCCTGGCTATAAACGAGTGTCATATGCTGAATGGCAGCAATATGATTAACTAATACTATACAATTAAATATTAATATAATTAATTACCTCATGAAGTGGGTATAGTCCAATAGTAGGGACACCAGCAATATCATGATCCGGGGGATAAATTATCGGCTGCTTGATAAGAGTACCGGTAAGATCATACGCTCTATAAGAGGTGTCCAACCGAAGTCCATGGGCTGTTGAGAATACTGGGATTGAGTGAGATCAAAAGAAAATGAAGGTGCCTGAACTCTACCGCTGGCAACGTATGCACCTATATGATCAAAGTTCACTCCTCAGCATAGTCAGGTAACATTTATCGTCGAGGAGAAACTCTAACCTAGTAGTTGTCATAGTCCTCCTCCTCCGTTGAGAAAAATGTGGAAGCATCTATCCAACCAGTCTGCCTCAATCTTTGTATATACTGCGATCCAATGGTCCGATGTCTGCCGAACATGTCATCGCAATATAATGGATCTTCAGGTATATGTGACTCCCCAATAGTCTAAAATCAGCATCGCTCCCCCAAATACCAAATAGAATGAAAAACTGGTGGGAGTACATCCTCTGCATGCCCAAGTGAAATGAAATATATAGTGGATGAGCATCATGCATCAGGCCCGCATGTGTGATGGCAATCTAATACGCGGCCCATGGTGCCCGGAATATATTGCTCCTGCATCTCATATCAATCTGCGTACGGGCTTTCATCAGGTCATGTCTCACCCCCATAGGCACCCGAAAAACGAACTGAACATGCTTCCATCGTCTCATGCATGGAAAATATGTCTCTGGAGCATGACTAATAGTCTCAACAATACGTGGATGTATGTTCGCAGTGTACTCATAATATCGGCATGACAGAATGTACTAAAACCCAAACATCTGTCTAACCTCCCCCAATGCAAAAGAATCAAGAGCGGTGTACCAATATTCGTGTATAGCGGAACCCCAGCCTATAATGTACAGCTGGTCTAAATTGGTTACCGCTACAAGGTAACCTAATCTGATGGTACTCTTTTGGTTTGAAAAGAAAGTCAAACCAAATAAGTACAGCAGAAATGCTCTAAGCATGGCGTCACTCATAGCCTCGGTGCCCATATGAGTTGCAATGTACATATGTAGATATATAAGGGGGACCGCCTCAGAGGCTACATGACCCTCTACAAACTGGAGTAGATAAATAGTGAAGACCTCGGGGCTCTCAAACGTATGGTCAAAAGGAAATGGTATTCTATCAGGGCCTCCGCTCTCAATCCTAGTCAGCATATAAAAGTCGACGAGGGTAATGCCGAGCTCAAAATTCAAAAAATAAAAAGTATGTGTCGTAGGCCACCATCTATCAACTAGGGCTGCTATAAGTGGACGATGAAAAGATTGTGGTGGCCTAATCCTTAAGAAGTATGCAAAAGGTCAAGTCTGCAGCCTATCTACTAAAACCTAGGGTAGTGTGTCATACTGCTGCGCTCTACACTTCCTCTAACAACCACGATAGCTGACGTGCGGGGACTAAAAAATTAAAGGGTTGTTCGGGATTATTGTGCAATTTAAATTCAAACAACTAAGTAAGGTACTTTACAATATCACATATCTATCTAATAAACATTATTTAATGGGTAGTTATCTGTTAGTTAGAATTGTACCTCGACCGCATCCAATGCCGTGAAGATATGATGACTATATCCCTTTGGCAGCTTGTTCAGAATCCATAGCTGGTAAATCATCGTATCCGGAGCTGAAGCAACATGTGCTGGTCCTACAAGCTCTTCTCGCTGATGGCACACAGTTCGTCTTGAAATTTCGGTTACACGTGGCAGCATTTCGACATTTTTTTAATTAAAAACAAAATAAATAAGGGAAAGAATTAGTGGGGAAGGGGTTGGGTGCCCCACTCATGGGCACTGATTTAATCAGCGCTCATAGCATGGATGATGATTACATCAATGCCCAACATTGGGAATGATTTAATCAGTATGTTGGGCGCTGGTTTAACCAGTGCCCAGGCTTAGGCGCTGATTTAATTAGTGCTCTGGCGGGGGTAATATTCAGAGCCTGAATATTACCCATCCTGGGTTGTTGGAGATGTTCTAACTATCATGTATGACACCTTATTTAGGGAAAAAAAAATCTGACCAACAAAACTGTCCCTAAAGTGGCAACATGTAAAAAATCACAGGTGCACCCCATGTAATAATTAATTATTTTGGCGCAATCTGAATAGTCTTTTTTGACTCAGTTTGCACCAAGCAACCCTATAATATGAAATATAATGGACTACATGTAAAACTTGATTAAAAAAATCAAGCCTTCAGGTGAAGAAACTGATCCTTTAGTCAATACTATATTTGTTAGTATTTTCCTATTTGGAGTCACGAAAATTAAACATGGATAAAAAATACACGTTTTCTCTTATATTTAAAAATACTTGCATCATCCTTTTTTTATTGCTGAAATGCAGCTATAAAGTTATTTGAATGCAAAAATAACCATAGATAGATCAAGGTACAGGAAAAATAATTTTTAATAGATCAACTTAAATGTGTTTCAATGTCACGATAATAAGAAAATACACAATTACAAATCTATAAACTATAAAATTAGATGGTACAGATGAAAAAAATTCAACTCAATGTTAAGACAGTTTAGCTTAGATTACTGAGTGATCAACCATAGAACGGTGCTACAAAATGCTAAATAAAGCCACGATCGCGCTCAAACAACATAATGAAGATAAGTAGACTTTAAAAAATGAGTTTTTCACGAAAAATCATGCTCACACAACATAAGAAGATTAGTTTAATTTCAAAATGTGGATTTGAAGAAAGGGGAGATATACTTAAATGCAGTTAGTTCTAAACTCTCTATGTGTGTTATAGAGAGAAGAATATATCAAAAAAACTAATAAATACCTCTCTAATAACAATTGACATTTCAAGTACCACTCATCCCTTAGCTTGAATTTTCCACATCTTTTCAAAATGAGAGATAAGCATTTCATTTCATAAATAGTAATAGATAATAATATGAGACAATATGTAGTAAAATAATGGTTGTATAATCATAATTATATACGAAACTACATTGACCATTCTTGCATGATAATTGAAAAGAAAAAACTACAATCATATCGTTTTGCAATTATCATTGTGTCTTTGTTTCATTTCTTACAAGAATATTAGTTTAACTATAATTAAAATTAACCTTTCATTCGATTCACTTTTTGGCAAATGGGTTTAAGCATTCCAACATATATTTTTTACCAATAATTTTAAGAAAATAAAGTTTATTGTGGTCCATGCAACATCATTGATTAGTTGATCTGTCATGCTTAATGGAAAAAACCGTATAAATGAAAGAATTTGGTGCCAAGATGGAATGAGTTCCAATTTAAATGTAAAGCAGACCAATTATATCTCCTTGAACCATGTACAACATTAAATGTCTACTTTTTTATAAATCAAGCGTGTATTTGATACATTTTGAGCACTTGGGATGTAATATATTTTGTTTAACATATTATATCAATTCAAGCATATAGTAAGAAAATGAGTTATACACCTAAAATTGTTCGTTAATTTTAATTTTTTATCATTATATTATAAAATCTAGATCTTTCCTTTTTGATAGTTATACTTGCTATCTGACAATCAAGTTTGCACGTATGAATAACGTTGATAGTATGTACAAAAAAGCTTGATTTCTCTCTTGTTTGTACCTTGTTATGCTTTTATAGTTTATATTTAATTATTTCTTACCAACTTAACTATATATTAGGGCCAGTGGTAATTCAATGAGTAGTGTAGGAAAAACTTTCATATTGTGCATATGTAAAAAGACATTGTGTACTGATGTATAATGTTATACCTTTAATGTTGCTTAAGATAAGATTTTAAGCGAATAATGGTGAAGAGAACAAAAAAGTAAAACAATTGAACAATTTAAATTTTTATTTAGAATAAAGCAAATTACAACGATATGCACTATGCATAATAGAAAGAATTAAGATTACAATTATGGTATAACTCTAATAAACTTATTTTTATCTAATTGAAATTTTGAGATAAAATATAATGAAGTGATTATAAATGAAGTATGAGTCCATATATCTTTGTGTTATATACACACACAAATATAAATATATATACACATACAAACATATATATATATATATATATATATATATATATATATATGCATGTGTGTCTATGTATTCCTCTCAGCACTACTAAAACGTTCTAAATTGAGTTATGGGTTAAATGAGAGAATAATAATTACATATATCATATATGTCATAGTAAATTGTATGCAAACGTGAGTGATGATCAAGTCGGGAGTGGTTCACTAATATTATTTCGCATATATTATCATTTTAATTTTTCTTTCTTGGAATTACATAAAACAATAACAAAAGTATAAACAAACCTAAAATGTGTTAATAAATTGGCCATGAAGATACGTGTCAGCAAAAATAATATATTAGCATCAAAGAATTTAGCAGTATTAAAGTTTATAGAAGCATCCAAATTACAAAGAAAAAGAGTGAATAGTATTTCTAACCTGTTGCGCAAAACAATGCCATCATACAAAATAATTTGAAATTTTTTCATTACATACTGTTGAAAATGACAAAAATCGATCGTATTTGATAGCATATACAATATAAGCCATGTAATAAAGAAATTGGAATAAAATTATATACACACACAAACACATATGCATATATGTGTGCACTCCTAGAAAGATGTACTAGGAATGAGCCAACTCAGTGTGCATTGATGTTATTTATACCCTAACGCACATATATGAAAAGGTAAACTCACAAAATAAAAATGAAATTCAACTTCGCCTGATGATTTTCATACTTCTATGTCAACCATATATCCTAACATTGTCTATTGTATGATTTAGTTAAATTTTCAACAAACTTGATTTCTACATTTGTAGTTTGCCTTTTAATTAACATAGAATATAATTATAGAACAGTCTATTTGTTTACTTAGAGATACAATAAATCTTTATCATATATGGTATAAGATTTTTAAAATTGCATGTCTTTAAATTGTCCCCTAATTAATACTAATTTGTATGTGGATACGAATAATATAGACAATAAGCATTATATTTCACATTGCAGTCTCATAAATAGAGTTTTATGTTGTAATTTATGCTTATTAAGGCTTACTAGTTCAACAATATAATGGAAATATGGTGGCATTTTATACTAACAACTTGATGGTTTTAATTCAATTAAAAGAGGACTTATAATGTATTTGACTCATCAATGTAAGACAACTGTAAAATGATACCTATATATATTTAGCATTTCAGGAAGATTATGATAGTAAGATCAAGCCTTAAATACTTACTTGATTTGGTTTCTTTTTCATAATTATAAAGTAGAGAGATATTGGAGTAACCATTGCTACTTCAAAATTATATGAGGAAAATACAAAATTATGTGATTATGCCACATGTTGAGTGATGAATTAGTGCATCCTATATTTTGTAAATGGAAACATTCATGCTCAAACATGGTGAAAATTTGAACCTAGATATTGAAAATATGTACACTCAGCTATGACAAATGTGTAAACTTGCTAAATATTAACGTGGAAAGTAGAAATCCAATAAGGCATTTATTTAACTCAAACGTACTTCTTTCTGCCGCTCTTTAACCCCATTATAGAACAAAACCCCATAATTCTTTTCAACTATCAATTTACAATTTATAGTTTCATTGTAGTTATTTGAGTTCATTTATTATGATATATAGGTATTTGACTTTTAGTCAAAAATGTATGTCAACGAAAAACACGTGTGGTCGTCATGAGCATAATCTAACAAAGCTACTAAACTAAGAATGCTAACTCCAATGTAGCTCTAGGGACATCAACCTTCACACAGACGCAATCGACTTAGCATTAATTATTTCATAGGTGAGAATTTTCCACTAACTTTGCTGGTAGAGATTTACATATATAAGTGTCGATTATCCAAAATTAAATAACATATATACATAATTTCCATCAAACTTGGTGGTCAAACAATAAATCTAGGGTTAATTGCAAATATTAAAGACTAATGGTAAAAGAGAAATATTTATATTATATGTCTCATGAAAAATTTCATGCTGCAAAGGGAAAAGGGCAATCAAAAACTCCTGTTTAAATCCAGTATTGAACTTAGTATTTTTGGCAACACTACGACATGTTAGTAAAGAATATTTCTTACCATTTATTGAGTGATTAGAAATATTTGGTAGCTTCCAGTGCTATGTCAATATATTATATAAAACATACATTTATGGAGTATATCATAAATTGTCCAGTAAATTCATAATTTCAATCATCCGTGTATTAAAATAATGGTTAAGTTCATGATTTTTTAGCAAAGCTAGCCGACTTTATAGTGGGCTATGCCACTATGAATAATAAAAAGAATAGGTGTTCCGCATATGCACAGAGCAACTAAGACTGCTTTTGTGACGACCCGCCTTTCTAACCCCAGAAAGACGTATCATCAATAAGAAAAGAAATGGATAGAAAAGATAGTAAGAAAGAATAACAACATCAGAATCTCACAGCGGAATGGAACAAAATATAATACATCACATAACTATTACATAGTTTTTACATATATCAGAGTTATACAATACCATACAACAGGACAGTCATATACACATCTGTCAATACGTACATCCCAAAATACATCATGCATCAACTACACAGCGGAACTAGATAGATAGATAGATACATACGTCTGGGCTTCTGCTCCAAGCTCCTCCAGAACTCAACACTCCAAAACCTATCACTTGGCTACTCATAAAAATTTGAGTACCCGAAGTTTATATTTTGTTTTTCATAAACTCTTGGGTACTCAAATTTTTATGAGTAGCCAAGTGATAGGTTTTGGAGTGTTGAGTTCTGGAAGAGCTTGGAGCAGAAGCCCAGATGTATGTATCTATCTATCTAGTTCCGCTGTGTAGTTGATGTATGATGTATTTTGGGATGTATGTATTGACATATATGTATATGACTGTCCTGTTGTATGGTATTGTATAACTCTGATATATGTAAAAACTATGTAATAGTTATGTGATGTATTATATTTTGTTCCGTTCCGCTGTGAGATTCTGATGTTGTTATTCTTTCTTACTATCTTTTCTATTTCTATCTCTTTCTTTTCTTATTGATGATACGTCTTTCTGTGGTTAGAAAGGCGGGCCGTCACAGCTTTCATAGTGGATAGACCACTTATTACAAACATAACAACAATAAAGAACATGAGCTAGATAGAGAGTCTAGACTACACGAAAGGATGAAAATCCCCCCGCCATTACTGATATCAGCATCAGTGCCAAGTCCAAAAACATGCTGGACAGCAGAAAAGTACATAGCCAATAATGGATCAAAAGATCTCGAGAATGCAGAGTAGAGATAAATCATGTCCCAAGAAGGATCTGAGAGTTTCTAGCAATTGCAAGCACCATCAATACCAAAGGACATAAGAGATAGACCATTACCATTAACATGATAAATAAGCCTTCTAGACTCATCACATCCACCAAGGAACATGTGATAACAGTGTAACCGTAGGTCATACCTCATTTCCATGGTCATGTGTACCCAAGCACCCTCTTCCGGTTCCCATTAAATGATCTCATCAACAGAATCTCTATCTACAGCTTCAGAAACTAAGTCCACAGTGGGAGAAATAGGAATCTTCATATCAAAGACAGGTAAACTAACTATGGAGATCCATTTCATTTCTGACATGGGGAGGAGGACTTTGGGAACAGGAGGAAGATGAGCAATCCTAGAACACTTATCCGCGAAATGTCCAAAAGACTGACATATAGTGCATATATCGAGCTCCCAGTTGTAATTGATTTTTATCTCCATCTCATGACCATCTTTAATTCTATCTTTCAAAATCGACGGAAGCGGATTTAGAGGGGTAATTTCAATTAATGCTCTAGCATAAAATAAAATCTTGCGAGCGACAGTATTTGCGACAAAACATTTGAATTCTCCAATAACGTTCACAAGCCAATTCAGACCAAGGAGGGGTTGAAGGACAGACAAGATATTAGAGAACGTGGCCCAAACCGAAATAGAGAGAACCTGCTGTCTAACATTGTCAATACTAAAACTCCAAGGAGTCATAATAAACGGTTTACCCTCAATAATCATAGGGCTAGTCTCAAGAGCAATAAGTTTGTCTTCATTATTCCCAAATTTGAAATAGAAAAAGGAGTTAACAACATGAACATGTAAAGTACCTCTCATTTTCCATGCGCGTCCACAATGCTCACAAACAACCGAATATGTTGATGCAGAATCAAGAAAAAACCAAGAAGGTATCTGACCACTAGTTCTTGGCTTTATGAACGTCTTTTGGAGGAAGCACACTAGTCCCATCAATAATTTGAGTGCAAAATTTATGAAGGGTGAAAGCACCAGCGCTACAAGGCCGTGATTTAAACAAAGATGACCAAGCTGGCCTTTCAACTGCAACTACTTCGACAACACTTAGTAAATTACTAGGGTATACAATAGGAGATGCAACCTGTTGAATATTTGGTAATTCATAGGAACTAACTGTAGGAGATAGAGGAATGCCAACAACACAAGGCTGTGGTATCACAGGATCTATACATGTCCTCTCATCGGCCAAGATAGCTGCCTCAAGGACCAAACCAGTTGAAGCGATGTCGACTTTCCCATTCAAGGACGAGGAATCTGCACCATTCAATGCAACAAGCAGCACTTCGGGCATTGAAAATGCAATCGGAATCTAACATATGACAGGTACTGACAAATGCACTGATATAGCGGGGAGTAATGGAGCAGATTCACAACCAATAAGCTCCGACGAGCCATAATTCACATCAGAAGCCATCACCTGGGCATTAGGGGCCTTATGCCTAACCGAGTCAGACGAGGTTTCATCCAACAGCACAGATTCGACAATATCAGAACTAACAAAATTTGCTTCACTCACCCAATTCGCAACTGCCATAACCATACGATTAATAGGAGAAGAGGGGATAATTTTTGAAATTCCTGACAGAGGAATTACACACTATGGATTTGCGATTGAAACACTAACATGAAAAGGGGCATAATCATCTAGGGTTGAAATCAATATTTGCGTGCTGGTAAGGTTATCGACAGAAGGCAAAGGGGCGTTCAAAGACGAAGTCGATTCTGGATAGGGAACGCTGACCGAAGCTGATGACATTGGCGATTACGACTCCGGTGTTGAAAAAGTATGGCCAGGTCTAGCGGAGGATGGAGTACCAAAAGAAGCGGATAGTCTTGGTTTGTCTTTGCGATTCTTGGCCATCGGAGATGCGGGGAAGTTAGGAAGAAGCAGACGAAGCGTGGAAGTAGAGAGGAGGCAAGGAAGAAAGGGGCCGAATCGGATATGAGAGAAGGAGGCCATTATTTTTACGGTGGATCATGAAATACTATCAAGCGTCCGTCTATTCTCACCCATATTTTGCTTTTCTCGTCCAGATGTTTTAAGAGAAAATAATCCACCTCGGGGTTTACTCTTCACGCCCTGTGTACTTCCAATACTACCATTTCTATTCTTTTAAAAAATAATAGAAAAAAGCTTCTCAAACTATAGTCATCTATAAAGCATCTCACTTGAGCTAGTTGTAGTTCAGGGCTTTTATGAAAGAATGGCTTTGGTACATAAAAGTTGCGCTATACTAAAAGTTACTTCACCGTTGAATGCAACTTTCAAATGCAACTTTTACCTTTTTTCTTTTTCTTGACACAGGTCGTGAAAATGTAGCATTCCTAACTTTGTGCAATCTATAATTTGAACATGGATGATAATTTATGGCACACTTGTTTTTCCAAGATTAAAACCAAGATGTGAATGTCATCTGATGGACATTGAATCCGAGTTGCAGTGCAAAATCAAAAAGGTCGATTGGTTGCCAGGTTTCTTTGTCATCCCTTCTATCTTCAAATTGCTGGCTCAAAGGTGTATAATCAGGAAAGGTAAATGATGTCCAAAAATTCAAACAACAACGTTCCACGCGAACGAGGTTGTTGAACCAACCTCGTCCGCCACCAACGTGGTTGTGACAACAACCACGTGTTGATCGGACGAGGTTGGTTAAACAACCTCGTTCGTGTGGTTCGTGCTGTGCTGTGTTGTTTGCATTTTTTTTTCTTTCGTTGAGATATCCATTTAACTATTAAAGGGTATAATTGGAATAGATTGTTTAAAAATTTAACCGGTGTGCGAAGAGAAAATACTGAGAGGTTAATAGACGGACCCTACTATTAATTGCTCATTAAGTTAAGTTCATGATTTTGAATTTAACACAAATTCAAAAATTTAGAAATCCATTAAATAAACAAGCTTATGCCTAATACATGTTTAGTAAGTTTGCCAAACTTTTTCTATAAAACAAAAACAAAGGAAAAACCGTTTAAGTGCATACATTTCAAGTTTTCATGACTTTCGTGGTTTTCGTAATTGCCTTACCATCAAAATAAAACTAAATCGTTCATGTAGTAGTATCATTGATTATTTGTAGTAAAAATGTTGTTGTAAGAGTAGCCAAAATAATAGCACTCAGTGTTTTCTTTTCATAACATAGTGCTTAAACTTTCTACTCAATTTTAGAATTAATTTATCTTAAATATTAGGTTCATTTTAAGATTGTATTTTTTAATTAAACGTAATGTCTTAAAGATGAATTTATAACTATCATTTGCAAATTTATCAGTTATATTTGCAAGTAAATAGTTCTCAAAAATAACTATCAGCTAACCCACAAAAAGTCACCCTACCGGAGAAATCATGCTAAATGTCCAAACTGATATTATTGGAAATTATTCTATATACAAATGAAAGCAAAAATCAAATGGTATTGCATCCAATCGTAAAATTATAGAAACAAAAAATTCAAAAATTCGAAGATGAGCACTGAAGTCATATACATATAAAATGGTTTGAGCTTTGATTTGGGAGAACATTCAATATACTTGTTTTAAAATTCCAGAATTCAAGAGAAATTTATAATCATAAAAGGAAACTTGAACCCTAATAAAAAAATAGAATAACCAATGTTACTTAAATGTCAAAAATGTGATGATAGAGAAATTGAAAGAAAAGAACGATGCAAAAATCAAAACAGAAAACAGTTGCTAATTCAAAGGTAGAAAAGTTCAAAAAAATTGTTAATTATCTGCATAAGTCCACAAAAAATAATTTGAGCTCATTAATGCAAATTGCTAATAAATAAAAATAGTATTTTTATATTGAGTAAGGGAATTTGTTTGCATTTTTAATTAGATGTTTGAAGTCAAAGCTTGATAAAAACAAATAATGTAGATATATATACTCACTTCACCATGACTCCATATTTAATGAGGCAAAGAAAATTGGAAGTGGAAAATTTTAGGAAAAAATAAAATGAGAAATGTTCAAATTTGGAATTCAAGAAAGAATAATGATTTGGATAGTTAGTGAGGGAAAAAGAGATGGAACAAAAGAATCTTGATCAAGGTAATCAATTTTTCCCGAAACCTTCACTTGTTAATAAAGGGTGCTTAGATGGTGGATTTGAAAAAAATAACTAAAAAAGGAAGGTGTTTAAATTCCTAAATAAAGAAAAGATAAGATCAAATATAGCAATTAAATTTGAAAAAAATGGAAAACAAATAAATTATCGTTGAATTATAGCCAGAAATTGAATTTGAAACAACTTAAATATGGGATGCAATGTTAACTTACCTTGTTTGTTTTCTTATCTTCAAGTAAATGTAAGACTAACAATAACTTTAGAGTTATGTAAGATCATTTAGAAGAAGAAGAAAAGGCGGTTAAACAATTAAGGGTCAATAACAGTTGCTAAATGTTGATAACTGTTAAATACCCAAATGGCTTACAATGTTAAAATGCATAAACTACTAAGTTATTACAATTTCAAGGTTTATCAGTAACAAATAGAGGAAACAATTGAGTACATAACCTATTGTGAAGCCTATATTCAAGATTTATGTTTATTACTTGTATTATACATAATAGTATACTACACCACGAGTTGTTGTACAATAATTTTGTAGTGTATTAATAAATAAATGGTTGCATGATTGAGTATATACTGTGAAGCTGGATTATCTCAAGAATACGCGAAAAGAAATCTCAAGAATACGTAGGGATAGCCCATGTTTTGAATCAAACTATGTGTTTTTTGTATGTAGGGATAGCCAATGTTTTTTAAATAAAGCAAGTATATGTAAACAAACAAACAAAAACTTAACATTGCAACGTATATTTTTTATATAAGAATTTTGTAGTTCTTGATGCAAAATAAACCTCATAGTGAAATCTGAAACAAACCTTCAAAGTATCATTTGAAATAGTTTTAGGAGCTTGATCAAATTTGCATTCTTCGACATTTCTTTTGCAAATTTAATTCACAATCTACAGTATAAAAATAAGTGTAAACTCAACTATGTAAATGGCTCTTATAAAAGATTATATTGTGAATAAAAAATAATAAGAGCACCACAACGTGCCATTTGAACGTACTCAATGCAATATGCTATTGTACTTTACAGATATAAAAGTAATCAAAAATCAAAATATATTTATGTTTCAGTAACCAAACCGAAATAAATAATAGTTTATCAAGTACAGTCAAAAATTGGAATTCTTGCAGTTGGCTGGGACTCGGTCGTCACTAAGGAAGTAAATATAATAAAACTGAAATATTATCGTAAATTCAATGAGAATATAACTAAATAAGTGCCTAAGATTAAATCTATAAGGAAATTGAAAACATATACTTAGATTGTAGTTGCTCTCTAGCTCCGATTTAACATCCAAAAGAGGGAAAATGAAACAAAATCAAAATGCGATCGGCTATCGTTCAAGCGAATATTTGGAGTTGAAGAGGTGGTGACGGCATAGGAGGGGAGGTCAACGTCTGTAGATGAGAAATGGCACAATTTTGAGGGATGTTAATATCTAGGGTTTGGAGAATAAAGCAAAATGTGGATGGCTGGTTACGAATAGAAAGAAATTAAAAACGTGGTGGTTCATTTCACAAATATGAAGGAGGCCTCTGTGCTCTTGAAATATAACTCAGTAATAATAGTATAGTATAAATATATAAATTATTAAATAATTTAAACTTAATCTCTTTTTATTTTACTAATTAAGTTTGGAAAACTTTTGCAAAATAATTCCAAAATGAATCATTTAAAGACGGAAACCATGAATTTTTTGTCGAACTGCATCCATATCGACTATCGTTATGAGTGCAGTTCGCTCTATCTTATTTTAAGATACTTCACCTAAATTCTTTGTTCTACATGTTTTGAAATAATATGTAGAAATTTTTTGAAACCTTAAGCCAAGAAAAAACTTGAAACCATTTCCAAACTTTGAAGATTTCAAATCGGATCTCACGTTCATTGCAACACACAAAGTTGTTAACTTTGTTTCAACTAAACATACTTGATTCTTAAATCACAACATACATCCATTCTACCATACTCTTAACATCATAATGAAACACACATATAAACGTAAGGTTATATGCTTATTAATGCGACAACATCATATTCAAATCTCAAATTCAATACCAACATAACATCCATCAAATCACCATCGACCAACATAATAACCATTCAATTTTTTCATCATATTATCACTACAATAACACAACATAATAAAGTCAAAAACTTTGTAACATCCTTATTTTTTAATGATGACATTATTCAGGAGATTTAGTTAGAATGACGTAGATAAGGAGATTGTGGTTGATTAATAAACTAAGTGGCCGAGCTTGTTTAATTTAAATGAACATATAAGTGGTTAAGTGTTAGCTAAAATAAACATAAGGGAATTAGGGTAAATAGTGACCCATATTCTCACCCTTGTACTAATTTACTTATCCACACACATTCATTTTTATCACAAACAAAAATTATAACCGTAAGAAGAGCTAGGTCGACCATTAGAAAGAAAGAAGAGAAGAGAAAATCAAAGTAAAGATTAGGGTTCATGCTAGAAGAAATCAATCTCAATCAATCTTGAATTTCCTTGTCCAATCTAAGGTGAATATTAATCACTCCATCTCTATTTTTGTTTATAATCATATGGTTTTAGATTTAAGGGATAAATTCGTTTTTATGATATAATGGATGATGACATGATTGATTTATGATTATTCGTTTTAAACATGATGGTTTAAAAGGTGATATGAATGTTATTAGGGTAAAACTGAGGCCAAATGATTTTGAAATGCCATTGAAAAATTATATGTTGTGGAAAACATGATTTTTAAGTTGGGTTTCAATTTTTATGATTTTGCCAAGCCATGGAGAATTAGTTATGAATTTTCAAAGGAAAATATGATTATTTGGGTTTATAAATTTATTTTGGAAAATATATTAAGGATTTGGATCTAAAATTTTGGTATGTTAGATAACATTATTAAAGTGAATTTTTGGAATTTTAAAGGATTTTTACTAAGTGATTTAGTATGAAAATTAAATTATTTGAAAGGAGGACCTAAATGATTTAATTGTTTTGTTAATAGGAAGGGCTTAAGTGTTACAAGTTACCATGTTTTTAGGTCTAAGAAAATGCGGCAAATATTATCCAAATTATTTAAAAATCTTTGACATCCAATCAAATGTTTACAAGTAGGCAAGTTTGTTACAAAAAGTTTACTTATTTGGTAAAGCCAACCTTTTACTCAGAAAAAGAGGGTTTCGCCTTCTTTAGAAGGACCCTTCGACTCAGACCTTCCACCTCCAACCTAGTCGAAACCATTAAACCAATACACATGGTATCATTTAGATGGTACGTAGTGGATTGGATAAAGGCTAAAGGTAGGGTATTGGAAGGTATCCTTCAAAGGAGATGGTTCCTTGGTTTATTTTTGTTTTAAGGAGAAAAGCGCTTGCCTGTTTAAAAAGAAGTTTCAGCATAGTCGAATCCTATGATTTCGAAAAGTTATTTCAAAGAGGCTTTCGAAAGAGAACTTCCGCCTATGTTTTAAAGAAGTAGCTTCTGAAGGGTTTACTTAGATTTTGTTAAAGCGTTCGAAAAGGGTAGTTTCGACCAAGACGAAACCCTTCTTAGAATTGATGACCTTCTGATAGTATTGAAGACATCAATGTTGTCGAAAGGTTCAGTTATTTTATAAATGTAAGCCACTTCCTAATGCTTTCGAAGGGAGTTAGGGGTTTCAAAGGCAATGATTTCGAAAGGGGTTTCGAAGGCAATGATTTCTAAAGGGGTTTCGAAGCCAACCTTTAATTGTGTTGCCCAAATGATTTAAGGCTTCCGAAAGGATGGTTTCGACACCATCAAACTTCTCCAATACTTTATGAAATAAAGAATGGTTTTGACAGAGATGCTTTCGCTTCTGTTCACTTTGACCCAAAGTAATGTTTTAATTTTAAAACCAATGTTTGTGAAAGGGTGAACTTTGAATGGTTTTGAAGGGTACTCTTCATTGGTTTTGAGTGAGTATCCAAATGGTTTTGAAGCTATGCTTCTATTCTTATACTATGATACTTTAACATGGTCGAAAGGTTTCGAAAGAGGTGTTTTAAAGTATTTGAATGGCAGGAGCCTATTGTTTTAAAGATATGTTTTTATGCTTTCGAAGGAGGTCTTCCAATGAGGTCGAAAGAGAGGTTTCGAAAGGTTTAAAACTCAAAATCAAAATTTTAAAAGAAAAACCCATAGCTTAAATAAAGCAGTTTTTAAAGGACTTTAAGTACGTAGATTTGAAGAAGTATTACCTTAATAAAAATATAAGTTAAAGGAATTAGCTATGTTTTACACGAGAAGTATTTCAAAGACCTTAAACCGAGAGGAGTGGTATTGTAAAATTGTTATGTTTACTTCTTTAAATATGAATATATTCATATGATAACCCATAACTGTATTTTGGGGATAAAGAGGTAGAAGAACCAGCTAGGTTAACCAAGTAGTGAATTTAAATTGATTAAACTCCTGAATGAAAAGAATTGCATCTAGAGAGTTAGGGAGACCAAAATTTAGGATGCCTAAACTTTGAAGTTGTCTGGGAGAAAGGTTCACAGTAAACCTATGAAAACTATGAAATGGTAGTTATTGGAGATAACCAATAGGTTCATAATAAATCCATGAAAACTATGTATTAAGGACAGTTGGCAGGAGCTAATTGGTTTGTAGTGAACCCATGAAAACTATATCCGGATTAAGAATTGACATCGGTTAATAGGTTCATAGTAATCCCATGAAAACTAGGATAAGAAAGTAGTTAATGGATGCATCAGTAGGTTCCTAGTCAACCTATGAAAACTAGGATAAGAAGTGAGTTACTGGATAAATCCATGGGTTCCTTTCCAACCCATGAAAGCTAGGATAGGGGATTAGTTATTGGAATGACTAATAGGTTCGGGAGGACCCATGAATTAATTAAGCTAACTGGGCAGGGCCTATAGGTTCTTAGTGGTCTCATGAAAACTATGGAATAGGACAAGGTGTCCATATGTAATGAAAAATATTATTGGTAAACTCATGAAAACTAATAGGTTAATAGTGACCCTAGAAACTATAATTATGACAGGGTGTCGGTTTAAACCGGGGATAGGAAATCTAAAATTCTTATAAGTATGCATATCACCAAGTATTTTGAAAATGTTTGTTTTAACCATTGGGGATGCAGGAGTACAGTATATGGTTTTATAAAGGTTTTAGGATACTAGTGAGGAGAAAAATCATTCCGCTAAGTGGCGTAGTCTCACTAGATGTCTAAAAGGATTAAGATGTTAGAATATTATTCATACCGTGCTTTATATTTGATTCAAAATTTTTGTTTTCCCTTTGAACTCTCGGGTACTCAATTTATTTTGAGTAGCTTGAGGTTTACGGTTTTCAGGTTCTCTTCTTAGATGAATAAAGCTTTCAGAGGCGTACGGAACGCAGTTAGTTATTTAGTGTTATCATTTCCGCTGTGAATTGTGTTTGTAAACGCAGATTTATTAGCCTTATTATATGCTATGATCTACCAAGGGGGCATCTTCATATCTCGCTCTTGGCATATGTGTAATAATTATATTTTGCTGAACGTGGTTAACATTTTTAGGATTATGTATTGAACATCAAATGTTTTGATTTGAATGTGGAAATATGTTTTTGAATTGTTAATTTTTTTCCATATTCCTATGATCTGTGTATTAGTGGATCTATCACCGCTGTATTTGGTCACCGAAGAATAATAATTATGGATGACTGCAACATCCATAGCCTTTAGTTTTGGGCCTCCAAATAAGGGGATGTTACAAGTTGGTATCAGAGCCATAGGTTTATGCAACTTTAAAAGAAAAGTTAAACTAAACGCTTTTAAAATATAATCCAATGAATTTGAAAATATGATCGGGGTTTCTGTTAACCTTATAGTAATGTACTTGTATTTGATATATAGGTATATATCTAAGTACGTATTCCTCTCTCTCTTAGACCATTCTTCTGTATCTTACTAGGGCTCATATGAAGATTTATGAGAAAGAGGATATGGAAGCAGGAAACGGAAGAGGAAATCTAGATGGAGTAAGCACCACTACCAATGGAAGTGCTCGACCTAACACTTGGAGAAACCAAAGTTGACAGGCTAATGCTAACCAAAATGCCAAAGCAAATGTAGATGCTAAAAATCCGCTAGTAGATGCGGGGATGATGTATCAGTTTTGGGCTAAGATTTTGCAAGAAGGTGCCGCTGGTAATGTTGGTGGAGTTAATCCGGTAGTTCCAATTGGATATAACTATGCTAGGCTGAGCAGGGACTACACCAGTTTGGGTGGAAAGCTATTTGTTGGAACATAGGATGCTATTGAAGATGAGAACTGGCTTTTGACTATGAAAGGATCTTTATTGATTTAGGCTTAGATGATGGAGAAAAGAGAAGGTTAGCCTCTAGATAGTTGCAAGGGTTAGCGCATCACTGGTGGAACAATATAACAGCCGGGATTCTGGGGGAAGGGCTGACACGGCTGATTTTAGAAGGAGGTTTGAGCAGAGTTTCTTGTCTGAGGTTTCCAAATTGAAATTAATGAGGAAGTTCATGGATCTTTTCCAAGAAGAGATGTCAGTGACCGAGTATGCATCTAAGTTTGATGAGCTATCTCGATATGTTTATGCTTTAATTGACATTAATGTCAGAAGGAATGAGAGATTCATTCGAGGATTGAGGATAGAGCTAGCCGAATGACCATGATTCACATTAGAGAGCCTTATAATATGGTAGTGGAGATGGACATTTGCTATGAAGAGATGCTTGCTATGTCTGTTAGGGAGAAGCCAGTGGAGTCCCAGAGTCCTCAAGGAAAGAAGAGGAAATTCTACAAGAAGAAAGAAGCCTAGAATGCAGATTCTGCCAAGAAGGCATAGGCTGATTTAGTGTGCTACAAGTGTGATAAGAAGGGACACTATGCTCATGAGTGCAGGATTGGCAAGGGAAAGAAACCTGCAGAGAAGAAGAATGTGAAATGCTTCAACTACGACCAAGTTGGGCATTATAAGAACCAGTGTCCAGAGCCAGTCAAGGTGGACAGAGGAAAGCTGTTTACTATTGGACCACCATCTTCTTATAGACCTACTGCAGTAGATAAAGGAGAAATTGTGATGGAAGGTACACTTTTGATTCAGAGTATACCAGTTGTACCATTTTATATCAGTGCTTCACACTCATTTATATCACAGTATTTGGTTGATAGGTTATGTGTAGAACCCACATACCTTGTTACTTCCTTATCGTTGCTAATCCAATAGGAGGGTATGCAACTCTAGGGATGACATGTGACTAGTTAGAACTTGATTTATTAGGTCATAAGTTTACATGCAGTTTGTATGCTTTTGATTTTGTAGATTTCAGGATCATTTTGAGTATGTATGAGGATAAGATATTTTGCTAGGAAGGGAAATATCATTGAGGCATCCAGATAGTTATAAGCTTTGTTATGTGCCATGGAAGTTGGATATGCGCTTAATCAAGTTCTAGTGGCAAGGGAATTTGCAGATGTCTTTGAGCCAGTCACACGAATACCACCGAAACGACTTGTTGAGTTTTGGATAGACCTTGTATCGGGAGCTGAATCTGTTAGTAAACCACCAAGCAAGATGACACCGACAGAGATGAAGGAATTGAAGGTCGGTTGGTGGATCTTGAGGGAAGGAATTTTATTAGACTAAGAAGTTCACCTTGGGAAGCGGCCACTGTTTTCCTGAATATATCAAATGGGTTCTTAGGATGTGCATCGACTATCATTAGTTGAACGAAAGGATGATCAAGAATAGATACCCTCTGCTAAGGATATATGATCTATTTGATCAGTTAAGTGGAGCTAAAGTATTTTCCCAATTTTATTTGGCGATGGGATTCCATCAGTTGAGAGTGGCGGAGGAATCATTCATTTGACAGCATTTCGAACTAGGTATGGTTCGTATGAATGGTTGGTGATGCCATTTGGATTGACAGATACATCTCCTTTCTTCATCGATTTGATGAAATGGGTTTTCCGAGAGCACTTGGATAAGTGTTGGTATTCATTGATGACATTTTAGTGTACTCAAAAGATTAAAGAGAGCATGAGATTCATCTTAGAGTGGTGCTTGAAACGCTGAGGCAAAATCGATTGAAGGCAAAGTTTTCTAAGTGTCATTTTTGGAAGAAAGAGGTAAAGTTTCTTGGTTATGTGGTTTCAGAGGAGGGATTTTCAGTTGATCTAGTTAAGATAGAAGCTATCAATGATTGGAAGAGACCAGAGACAATAATCGAGATAAGGAGTTTTCTTGGATTTGGTGGCTATTACCGAAGATTAAGGATTTCTCATGGATAGCATCCCCTTTGACTAAGTTGACTAGAAAAGATGTGAAATTTGTTTGGTTCGACCAATGTGAGGAAGGGTTCCTTAAGTTAAAGCATTTGTTAACCAATGCACCAGTGCTAGTAATTCCAGATGGCAACCAAGAATTGGTAGTATACACCGATGCATGTGGGAGTAGGTTGGGAATAGTGTTGATGCAAAAGGGAAAAGTCATTGCTTACGCATCTAGGCAGCTTAGATCGCACGAAGTAAGATATCCTACTCATGATGTTGGAGTTAGCTGCTGTTATCTTTGCCTTGAAGATTTGGAGGCATTTTCTCTAGGAGAGAGATTTGATTTTTTACCGATCATATCATTAAATTATTTATTCTTTTAGAAGAATTTGAATATGAGGCAACAGAGGTAGCCGGAGTTTTTGGCTACTTATGATTTCAGTATAGAGTATACTCCCGGGAAAGGAAATAAGGTAGCAGATGCTATCAGTAGAAAACATCAGAATTTGATGTTAGCGATGTTGGTAGAGTGAAAGGATCTAAAGCCAGTATTGGTGTGTAGTTAAGATCTACTACTAGTTCTAGTCAGGGTACTGTCATGTTATCTTGTTTAGAAGTTCAACCAATGCTGATCGCGACGATAGCTTCTATGCAGAAAGAAGATCCATATTTAGCCGAGAGGATTAGAAGGCTTGAGGTAGGATTAGAGGCTGATGAGAAAAAGGCACTATAACAAAAACACCCTTTAATAGCGTTTAAAAAACGCTATTAGAAGCTATTATAGCGTTTTTTTATTATGCTGTATATTAACATGTTGTAATAGGTCAGTGACCTATAACAACAACATACAAAACGCTATAAGAGACGTTATGGACAAGGACATTTCATAGCGTTTTATGAGTGCTGTAAACATGACTTTTAATAGCCTTGGAAAGTCGCTATGAAGTGAAACTATAGCGTTTTCATGACTGCTATGTAAAAACAGGCTGGCACACATATGAATTATACAACAGCGTCAATAGACGCTATAGAACACAATATTTTACAGCGTTATCTGCTGCAATAGTACATTGTATGTATAAGTACAGCTACTTTCTATAGCGATTTGCTGTCTTTTATTGCGTTGTTTTTTTGTTATGAAAATCATTTATAGCACTATCATAATGCTGTAGTATATAAAACTGGAAAAAAAAACCTTTCCATAGCACAGTTAAAACGCTATAAATTTTTATCCCTGCGGTTTTTTTACTAGGTACATCCAAGCTTACAATTCTACTAATACATTATAAAATTTCAAAAAACAAAATTATCACATAATGATGTACGTAATCAAATGAAGACTAAAGCAAAACCACAATATATATTTAAATATATATCCATAATATTTCGTACAGAAAGTTTCAAATATTTGTGATCTTAAAAAAAACAATACATACAACCATAACTGACCAAAACGATACAAACTAAAAGCAAAGATATATGAACGTTAATACAAAATACGTTAATCCAAGCATGACCGATATGAAAGAGAATGAATGCAGCAAAATAATTTTTCCTTCCTTCCAGCTTGTAGTAACCCCGGTATCATCATACAGCACCTGTCAAAACGAAGCACATAAGTTATTTTTCAAATCCAAACATCATATGCAAGTTATATAATTTTTCATAACAAAAAAGATAAAGACGGTTAGTACATCATTTTAACTAAATAGACTGCAGTACATCAGTTTAACTAAACAGACATTGACGTGAAATAAAACAAAAATAACGTGTGATTTAGAAAATACAGCAACAAGAAGCAGATTATTACCAGGCATTATACAATGCAGAAGAACAAAAACTGCATTTTCAGTTATAGAAATGATTTAAACAGCAAAACCCAATCACCCACTTCCTCTCACTGCCGCAAATGCCATATGCCAAACTCGAACTTAACCCTCTTAAGGTATCATTAAACTGACATTGATGCCTTTTTATGTTTCAAATTTTGACACATGAGCTGAAAAATAAAATAAAAATAAATTAAAGAAGTTATACTTACTAGAATTTGATTCCATTATAACGTGCGCAATAGCCCTCTTCCTTATAGTCATTGGAAATTATCAACCTGCTCCTGAATTGATCAAGTAGAAGCATGTGATTTATTGGATTAAGTACTTACAAAATTGATTAAGTACTTACAAAATTATATACGAAACTATGCCCCAAAAGCATGTATATCAAATTTAAAATGTGTGGTATTATCATGCAATGTGTTTTCAGCCTGAACTATACAAAAAACCATACTTTATTTGCTTAGACAAAACATTTCTGGCCTGAACTATTTTTTTTTGCAGTGTGTTTTCTCATGCAAACAAATTCCTAACTTGAATTTAGCCAACTTAATGACACATGTAGATACAAAACCTGGTCTTTTAAGTACTAGATTGCTAACAATAACATAGCTCATGGAAATATGACTAGTATCACTTGTATTATCCAGCGATGAACAAGTAGTGAGTGTCAGAATTATACGCATGCATAGTGAGTGTCAAAATAAATTGCAGGTGTTCTATTTGTTATGACATACATGCATGCATAAATTGTAACTGATGTACCTATATACGTATAACAAGAATTCTGAAAATACATCGTTCATGTCTCGATTTTGTCAGTTCTATGTTTCTATATCCTGTTTCTGAAAATAACCAAAGATAATAAATACAAAATTGAGCCACTACTTAAAAGAGCAAGATTCTTAATTCAACTCTTAAGAATTATACTGTTAAATACTTAAATTTAGAAAGAATATTATAATACATTATTGCTTAATTATGTACAACATAGAGATAGTGCTGCTGACAGTGTTGTCTCTTTATAAGCTATTGATTCAACACTTAAAATTTTGCAGGTGAAGATATAAAAGCTAGAGCGAAAGATATTTTTCCTATTTTTCAAGCGATTTAAGTGAAGATGAAAAACTGGAGTGCATTTTACAATAACTTATAGTAACCTACTCTAGGCTTATTCATACGTATCTCTAACCCTCAAAATGGATCCTGGTATATTTTGGACTAGTATAAAGAGCAGGATCTGTCTCATTGCTCTTTGATTGTAAATTTACAATGCTACAAATTTTTGATCTGCTGAAGTGATCTTTTAATCCAAATACACTATTAAGCATGATTTCCCCGTGTAATATATGTTGTTAAAGGTTAAAAAGAAAGAAATTATTTGACACTAAACTTGCCATTGTCATGCCAAGGGTACCAGTTAGCAATTGTTGGAAGCTTAAATGCACTGATCGAGTATCTTATAGCTGCTACATGTACTGCAACATCTGTATATCCACTATAATTTAACAATATATTATTACAATGACAAATCAGAATCAGATGTTCTTTGTTCTTACAAAAGTTTCTGGTAATCAGGATGTTATGAAGCCTTAGCAGTAGCACATTAACAACTATATACATCAATCGATGGTTGATACGGTATAGTAAGAAAATGGTACCTGAAAACCCACATCCTTTTTCCAGCAACAATAAGCTCTTTATAAATAGGAAGCATTGATAAAGGAGAGTCTATCCAATAGTTTCCTACCGTATCACTGCAAGCAGATGCAAAAGAATACATGTCATCATACTAAGGTGTCAAACAATAAAGATGGATAAATTAATATTAATAAAGCAACCTGCATGTATCTCATGGGTATTCAATTCTAGTAACATTACCTGAAATGTTCTCTGCACTTCAGTGTGATTATAATATAGTTTTGAGTGTCTGTCTATCCATCGACCATATGCTCTTAACATCCATGGCTGAGAGCAAAAAAAGAAGTTTCAATATCAATTTTGTGCATTAATCATAATACAATTTAGAAAGAAGTTTTTAAATGACTCCAAATTTTGTATAAGGGTAACAAATAGAATATACCTACAAATCTGTTTCATTCCAAAAAAATTGCAATAACAAAACGGGGCTATAAAGTAGTACATAATTACTGAGTGGTGGATTGAACATATAAGTAGACACACAACCTTATTACCCACTAATCCAATTAATTTGGCAAGATGGCAAGAAAATTAGCAAAATACTCACTACTTAAGCAAGGAAAAGTATATAATTGCCTGAGAAACTATAGAAACTATTTTTCGAAGGACAAATTAGCAAACTACTGACTGCTTAAGCAAAAATATTAAATAATTACCTGAGAAGCTACAGAAACTATTTACCGAAGGACATCTGCTTGTTGATTTTTCTTTTGCATTGGTGAACTATTTATCGAAGGACATCTGCTTGTTGATTATTCTTTTGCATTGGTGGTGGAGTCATTACGAACCCAACATATTTTCTCCCTTGTGAAGGTGGCACATTGTTGGGTTTAGATTCGTTCTCTTGCATCTTTCTAGAAAAGAAACTCTCCTTGTTTGTAGCAGATGCATCTAACTGAGATCTCTTATAAATATCCTATGTTGATTTTAATTTGGAAGGCTAGCCACCTCTCACACCACTTCCATTTCTATATACAAAGTCTCACGTTGTTTGATTCTGTATCATGTCAGATGGAGATGACTGAATGTCATTATCTTAGATATCCAATCCTCCCGTGCCAATCGAGGAGCTAGAGTTTCGGTTTGCTATACGGTGCCTTCTTGTATGTGATCCGCCATTACCAGTGGTTTCTTTAACTACTGGTGGATCCTTCCATTATTAATCTTTGACCAATGCCTACATATATATTTAAAAAAAAATGAATTTGTTATTGGCACGCATTACTTCTATGCTAATCCTTATTGATTGTAAAAATGGGGTTTTACTAAGGTGAGATCTATACATTCATGGTAAATAACAACATTAGTAATTGGTTCGTAATTTAGAATTCAGTTCAATGGCCTTAAGATTCCAAATTTGGAGGTAAAACTGCAAAGTCAACTTGATTTGGACAAGTTTCTTATATTTATATAAAGATGGTAACGAGCCATAACATTGCCAGTAAACAGTTTGGTGAATATTTAATTAGCGTTTCATGCTTAGAGAAGAAGATGAATTATTTAATTGATGTTTCATTCTTTCATATATCAACCTTTTACAATGAACATATGTACTTATTCACAACCTTACCAACGGGAAAAATGATATTCAGACTTCAATTTTGATGTATGACAACGAGTACCGATCTAAAAAAAAACATATAAATTGTTCTAAAATTACAACATAGCCTTAAAAAAGGAAAAAACATAACACCAATAGTGCATCAAAGAATAATGGAATTCACAACTACAGGAAACAAAATTGCAAGCATGTTGTTAACTTCTTATATATAGTCAAACAACTCAAAACTACTAACCAATAGGGTTGGATCTACCCTTGTATGATGTTAATTTCTTATATATGGAAAAACTAAACTCGAACAATAAACAAATTATTAAATTTAAGGAAGAAATGAAATCAATACGAGTTAAGAAACGAAAATTAAACAAACAATCCAACATTTTTAAAATATATCAGTTTTCCTACAATTTCATATCTAAAAAGTATAAAACATTTCAAAGGATTAACATGAAACCGAAACATGAAACTAACAATAGATTTTGATTACAAGAATCAATGTAATGTCATTTATCTTTATTATATGTGCATTTTAGAATTGGGATTGCAATTACATAGTCACGTTTAAATAGTGCTAATTTGTAAATTAATCACAAATCAAGCTAAAAAGAAAAGAGGAAAGCTCACTTTGTTGTCCAGTGTCGATGTTCTTCTCAAGCTTCTTGTTCTATGAATGGGTTCATCCTCTCTCTAGCAGCTGAGCCACTAGATGAACTGAAAATATATTAAATAATTAGTAAAATTACAATAACACTAACAGTGGCTCTTAAAAATGAAGAAGAACATTGAACATTGAAAAAGCACCTGTAGTGATTTTCAGATTTAAGTTTTAGTTGCCGCATCGATTAAAGCCCTAACCATTTCTTTTTTGTCTCCATGTTAGAGGTGTCAACCTAGCTCCAACTTTTTTCTGCAAAAAGATGAACAAGGCTAAAACTCAGATAAGACATGTATATACAAATAAATAACATTTATATGAAATAATCTGTCTGTAGTGTACAAGCTGATATAATCCAGTTTACTTTCCAACCAGGCTAGCAGTTGATGACAGGGATGGACCAAAGCAGCGACAGAGGTGTCAAAAGAAACATAAAGTTTGTAACAAACCACATCAAATGTTTTTCATACCTAACCACTTGACTTCATTCCAAAATATAAAATAAGATGGTAACAGTGATTCATGACTCAGTTAAAAATGTGAACTTCAGATAAGAGTTGTTGTCATTAGTAATGGAAGAGCTCAATGCAAAACAGGATCGAGAACTGGAAATAAATTTGCATGGAATTTCAAATTATTTAAATCTGAAATTGAAGTATGAAATCAGCTGTCGGTAGAAAAACATATGCATTGATGGAAAAGCAAAAACTCACAGGGCAAATCATACTTAGAAATTATTTCTCTGTTGGGATGAGTTTCTCTTCTTGATGTGAGGCACTTCATAACAATGGCTTGTGCAGACCTTTGCATAACAGTGAACTCTTTAGAAATAATACACGATAAAAATGTCACCTACGTGTGATTAAAAGGAAATTATGAGTATATCATGTAAAGTAAAACCTCTAAAAATTCAGTGCCAGCTAGATTCATTGCTTTCTAAAATGCTGCATTTTAATATCTAAGATAGAAAGCTTCTACTTCTTACAATTTATCACCGTTATCAAAGTTAGTAAACTGGAAAAGGTTTATATCCACATAACCAAATCCATGTATACACACATACAAACACTGCTTAATATCTAAACGCACCAAAAAATATAAGCATAACAAAAATTATCAATGCATTCCCAAGCACACACTCATATACATAGATAAGCCCCTTTTTTTCTGACACATTATCAGTTTGGAAATTATGACAGCATTGTTTATCCAATTATTTAATATAGCTTAAACGGTCCCCAACCCTCTCTTTTTTTTCCTTGTTAGATGTAAATAACTGTTCTTGCAGTAAAATATGGGCATCGTACAATATTAAAAGTTCGAGATCCAATATAGTGTTGACTAACAATTAAAGCATCATCGACTTTTTAGCTTTCTCCCTTTTGATTTAATTTGACTAATCATTGTGTTTCAAGAAGGATTTTCAAAACATCACTGAGCAGGTTGGCTTTAAATTCTTAGATTCCAAGTTGTTCTTGTGCAGTATAAGTGGAGACTAACTATTATCACCCATTCTAATTTGAGTTTTTTCTAGGAAGAAAAAACTTTTTATATTCATATCAATGTTAAGTATTGCACCCAAGATAAGTGGAGACAGACTATTATCACCCAAGATAATCATGATTTTTAATAATATCAAGCAATCAACGTTCACACTACGACGCACAAAGTTGTTAGGGCTAAAGCATAAATTTAAACCAGGAGCAAATAAACTGCCAATATAAAGACAATTAAACAAAAATAGACATGAATTATGATATAATATCAAATTTAATCATAGAAATATGATGTGGTGCCAATTTTTTATACCAAAAATTAAGATTAAAAAGGATCGTGATCAGAGGAAGCTAGCAATGATAATAAAATGGATGAGCCGAAGCTACTTAATAAGTTACCAGAGGAAGCTGGGACCAATTTCTGACACTGTAGTTTTCCAACTAACAGCCTACATTTTGGGTCCCTCCACAACAATTGCAAATGGGGTGAGAATCGGTAGAGAAAGAACGAAGAAACATGCATAGTAATTCATTCCACTAACTGATTTTCCTTCCATTCCCCTTTTTGAGAAAATGTTTCTGAACACAAATGCAACATTTGATATCATGGCACCCATGAAGTCTGTAATCATAATTAAGTATATTAAATCAAAATATAATTCCTTTATCAAGTAGGTATAATACATAAAAAAAACAACATTTGCAGCCCACATTCAGTTACTAAACAATATATAAAATTAATGAACAAAATAAATTTGTCCTAAAAGAACTGAGGTTTGGGTAATGACAATGTTTATTTAACCTGTTAGTGCTGCTCACTAATTATTGAATCCTGGGAATTTGTGGATATCTACTGCAACATCTTATCGCCGAGCTAGATTATGAATAACATAATAAGTGGTTATGCAGCACATAACAAGATATTAAATTCTTGTACCAAACATTAACCATTTCTATTTCAGCCACAAATGCAGAAGACAATAAGCAAACAATACCAAACTGAAAAAGATTATGCCAGTGCAAGGAAAAGACCACAACTGATATACAAAATGAAAACTAGAGTTAATACCATAGAGTACTTTCAGATTTATGACAAAAAATTCAAATATAAGATCATCTTTTACCATATGTAGGCAGTTGTCTTATCCTTAACATTCATATTTTTTAAAGAGAAAATTAAATAACAAAGTAGGCAGTTTAAATGGGCAATTTGATGTTAGATATCTTATATAGATGAGATTTTATAATATAGTAATTTGGAAAGATTTGTTATGTACGGAAATATGCTTTGTATTACTAAAAGGGCATAACAATAAACCAGAAACAGTAAATGAAGTTCAATGTTTAGCAAAATTCGTTTCTATAAAATCTAGCACAAAGCAAGCATATAAAATACTCGACATTGAAACAATTAATATAGCTTCGAATCCTGGAAAGAATATCCCAAATGCAGAAAGCAATTTCTTTACGAAAGGATGGATCGTTCTTATTGTATAGCTCATATGGCATGTGCAGACACTATATTCGGTCATGCGCAATCAACTAAAGAAATATCAATTTGAAGAAACGATGCATTGATTGTGAAAGGAAAACTAATTCACTATTGAGTATTTTGTGCTTTTATTACTATTTTTCCCCAACAAACACGTTGGCAAAACTAATATTGTACATTCTATTTTTCCAACCTAATCAACTCACTGTTCATGGTTTTATCACTATTTCGCTCATGTCCATCCGTACAGAAACTTAAATCCATAAATAGTCCCCATCTAGAAATGAAATAATAATTAGGGGCTATTTAAACCCAAGGGGCCATGTTATGCCTTGCGCATCCATTTGAGCCCCCACTCAAATTAACTACAATAATTGGTTAAACATAGGCGAATGAATATTACTTTTGATAATAAAAAATACACAGTGAATTGAAAATAATTAGGATTTTACTTTCATCTTACTAATTTTATCACGTTCAAGATGTTAACATTGTTTTTTAACCTATAATGAAGGAACTGTTAATTTATTTATTACAAATAAATGCATACATAGTCATACTATAGTAGTTTAGATTGTTTACTTACAAATATACTATTATACTGCTTTCACCTACAATGAAGCTCTGGTTATACCGCTTCCATCTTCCAGAAATTAAATATATGCGGTTATCACCAGGGAAGAGATTATCGCATCCAAATATACTGGTTTCACCTTCCTCTCTTATTGTTCATCAAATAGACCCATTAACCAAAAATTAAACTATGATAAATAACCGTAGTCAAGTCTTAATATCACTAAAGAAATTAATGTTTACATCTATAAGAGTATAGATAAATCAGTAACCACTATACAATGCAGTAATACAATCAATGACGACAAACTTCAATGCTTAAAATTTAGAACGAAGAAATAAATCGTCGTACCACTGACAAGCGATTTAGATTGGAGAGGCTTGGATTTATTACGCGCAATTTATGGCGACAAAGTGATTTAGGGTTTCTAAATAGGGATTAGCGATTGAAGAGAATTCGAGAATTCGAGAGTGGAGAGGAGATTTTTCGGTGAAGTGGAGAGGATTTAGGGAAATTGGAAGTGAAGGGAAAAGCAAAGTTTGGCGGCCGAATAATAAGAAGAGGGAAAGAGGGAGAAATATGACCGCCAAAATTTTATTTTTCTCAAAGATTGCGTGCATACAAGCTGTCTTTGACGTTAATGACCACTGATATACTTAACTATAGCAAGGCAAGTTTCAATGCCATCCTTGGTTGCAATTAATAGACCATTTTGTTGTAGTGAGGATTTTAGTCTTAACTAAATAGGATGGTTGAAAAAGAAGGGACGATTATGCATTTCAAGTGTAGAGAATTTAAGGAGGGAAGTTCTAGAAGAATGTCATCGGTCGAAGTTTACGATTCATCTTGGAGGGATCAAGATGTATCAAGATATGTAGAAGAGCTTCTATTGGAAAGGCATAAAGATGGATGTTGGCTTGTGGGTTAGGCAGTGTGTAAACTGTCAATAATTGAAGGCCGAACATCAGAAACTAAGTGGATTGCTTTAGCCTTTAGATATTCCAGTCTGGAAATAGAATTCAATATTAATGGATTTTATAGATAGGTTTCCAAGGTCAAACAAGTGAAATAAAAGCATATGGTTTATATTGGACAGGTTGACCAAGAGTGTCCATTTCATTCCAGTCAAGTCAACCAGAACGACACATGTTTTGGATAAATTATTCATGAAGAACATAGTTAGACCGCATGAGATTCCTAGTAGCATAGTCAGCGACAGAGATGCATTATTCACTAGAGAATTTTGGAGGAGTCTATAAGAGGTATTAATTACTAAGCTCAAGATGTGTACAACATATCACCCACGAACAGATGGGCAGACAAAGAGGGTCATCAATGTACTCGAGGATTTATTGAGAGCTTGTGCATTAGACTTTGGTGGATCGTGGGAAGATCGCCTACATTTGATTGAGTTTTCCTACAATTATAGTTATCAGTTTAGCATAGGAATGGTGACTTTTGAAGCATTGTGCGGAAGGCCATGCAAATCACTAGCTTATTGGTTGGAGACAGGAGACAGATTGGGTCTTAGGTCTAGATTTGATTAAAGAGGAGTCAAAAAAGATTGAGTTAATCTGAGGACAAATAAAGGAAGCTCAATCCAGAAAGAAGAATTATGTAGCTAAGAGGCATAAAGACCTAGAATTCTCAGTCAGAGATAGGGTTTTTAGTAAAATATCACTGATGAAGGGTGTGGTACGATTTGAAAAGTCAGGAAAGTTGGCCCCAAGATATGTTGGACCATTTCAGAATATAGAAAGGATTGGAAAGCTCGCGTATAGAGTTGTGTTGCCGAGCAGTTTAGAAGGTGTCCATAATGTAGTCCATGTCTCATATTCGCATGTTTGTGCATGATCCAGAGGCTATTCCTCAAATAGAGTTGTACGATTTGGAGTAGATCCTGATTTGACTTTTTTAGACAACCATTTTGCTTTGTACTGAGCGATGAGAAGAGATTGAGGACCAAGATAGTCAAGTTGGTGAAAGTTCATTGGAGTGACAACAAAAAAGACTATACTTAGGAGACATAGGAAAGGATTCAAGAGGCTTAACCTGATTTGCTTTGATGGTATGTCTAAATTAGATTTAGATAGATTGGCTGCTAGGCAGGTAGGCTAGTATTGTTGTTAGGAGATGTTACAGATTATTGCTATGTTTGCTAGTTAGTCCTTAAAGAATTTTGACGAAATATTTTTAAGGAGGGAGCCGTAACACCCCTAATTCCTAATGATGACATTATTTAGGAGATTTAATTAGAATAAATTAAATAGAATAATGTAGATAAGGAGATTAAGGTTGATTAATAAAATAAGTGGCCGAGCTTGTTTAATTTGAATGAACTTATAAGTGGTTAAGTGTTAGCTAAAATAAACATAAGGGCATTATGGTAAATAGTCGCCCATACTCTCACCCTTATACTAATTTCCTTATCCATACACGTTCATTTTTATCACAAACAAAAATTATAACCATAAGAAGAGCTAGGTTGGCCATTAGGAAGAAAGAATAGATCAAAATCAAAGTAAAGCTTAGGATTCAAGCTAGAAGAAATCAATCTCAATCAATCTTCAATTTTCTTATCCAATCTAAGGTGAATAATAATCACTACATCACAATTTTGGTTTTATAATCATATGGTTTTGGATCTAAGATTAATTTTTATATGATATAATGGATGATGATATGCTTGATTTATGATTATTTGTTTTGAATATGATGGTTTAAAAGGAGATATGAATAGGGTAAAACCGAGGCCAAATTATTTTTAAGTGCCATGAAAAAATTATATGTTATGGAAAACATGATTTTGGAGTTGAGTTTCAATTTTTATAATTTTCCAAGCCGTGGAGAATTACTTATGAATTTTCAAAGGGAAATATGATTATTTGGATTTATAAATTTATTTTGGAAAATATATTAAGGATTTGGGTTTAAAATTTTGATATGTTAGATAACATGATTGAAGTGAATTTCTAGAATTTTTTGTGATTTTTATTAAATGATTTAGTATGGAAATTAAATTATTTGAAAGGAGGACCTAAACGATTTAATTGTTTTGTTAATAGGAAGGGCTTAATTGTTAAAAGTTACCATGTTTTTATATCTGGAAAAATGTTGCAAATATAATCTAAATTATTTAAAAATTTCTGATATCTAATCAAATGTTTACAAGTATGTAAGTTTGTTACAAGAAGTTTACTTTATTTGGTAAAAACAGCTTTTTCTAAGAAAAATAGGGTTCCGCCTTCTTTAGAAGAACCCCTCGACTCTGAACTTCCACCTCCAACCTAGTTGAAACTTCTAGGTCAAAACCGTTAAACCAATAAACATGGTATCATTTAGATGGTATGTAGTGGATTGGAGAAAGGCTGAAGTTAGGGTGTCGAAAGGTATCCTTTGAAGGAGATGGTTCCTTGCTTTATTTTTGTTTTAAAGGGAAGAGTGCTTTCTTGTTTATAAAGAGGTTTCAGCATAGTTGAAACCTATGGTTTCAAAAGGGTATTTTAAAGAGGCTTTCGAAAGAGGGCCGCCGCCTATGTTTTAAAGAATTAGCTTTCGAAGGGGTTACTTAGATTTTGTTAAAGATGTCGGAAGGGGTAGTTTCGACCATGTCGAAACCCTTCTTAGAATTGATGACCTTTCAATGGTATTGAAGACATCAATATTGTCGAAAGGTTCAGTTATTTTATAAATGTAAGCCACTTCCTAATGCTTTCTAAAGGGGTTAAGGGTTTCGAAGGCAATGATTTCGAAAGGGTTTTCGAAGCAAACCTTCGACTGTTTTGCCTAGATGTTTTAAGGTTTTCAAAAGGATGGTTTCGGCACCATCAAACTTCCCCAATACTTTTTGAAATAAAGAATGGTTTTGAAAGAGATGCTTTCATTTGTGTTCACTTTGAGCCAAAGTAATGTTTTAAGTATAAATCCAGTGTTTGCGAAAGGGTGGACTTTCAATGTTTTTGAAGGGTAACCTTCATTGGTTTCGAAAGAGTACTTTCAAATGGTTTCAAAGCTATGCTTTTACTCTAATACTTTAACATGGTTAAAAGGTTTCGAAAGAGTTTAATATAGTATTTGAAAGGCAGGACCTTAATATTTTAAAGGTATGTTTTTGTGCCTTCGAAGGAGGTCATCCAATGATGTCGATAGAGAGTTTTCGAGGGTGTTGAATGGTTTAAAACCCAAACTTAAATTTTTAAAGGATAAATTCGTGATTTAAATAAATTACTTTTGAAAGGACTTAAGTATGTAAATTTGAAGAAGCATTGCCTTGATAAAAATATAAGTTAAACGAATTGACTATGTTTTATACGAGAAGTATCTCAAGGACCTTAAACCCATAGGAGTAGTATTGTTAAATTGTTGTGTTTACTTTTTTAAATATGAATATATTCACATGATAACCCGTAACTGTATTTTGGAGATAAAAGGGTAGAAGAACCAGCTAGGATAACCCAATAGTGAATATAAATTGATAAACTCCTGAATGAGTAGAATTGCATCTAGAGAGTCAAGGAGATCAAAATTTAGGATGCCTAAACTTTGAAGTTGTCCAGGAGATAGGTTCATAGTAAACCCATACAAATTATGAAATGGCAGTTATTGGGAATAACCAATAGGTTCATGGTAAACCAATGAAAACAATGTATTAAGGACAGCTGGTAGGGGCTAATGGGTTTGTAGTGAACCCATGAAAACTATATCCAGATTATGTAATGTTTTGATTTGAATGTGGAAATATGTTTTTGAATTGTTAATTTTATTTTCATATTCTTATGATCTTTCTATCTATGTATCTAACAACGCCGTATTTTATCGTCGAAGATTAATAACTATGGATGACTGCGGCATCCGTAGCCGTTAGTTTTGGGCCTCCAAGTAATGGGATGTTAAATTTTTTTCCAAAACAAGGTAGTTTTACTCGCGGAAAATCTTTGAAGCCTGAAATGCCTTAGATGCACCAATAATCACCCCAAAAATATGTCATCTTCCACTTTACTTTTGGATATATTACTCTCAGATTTGGAAAAAGTAATCAGAAGAAAAGTTTTATGAAATTGTTTTCTTTACAATTAAAAAAAGAATCACTCAAATCAGATAGCGTTTGAGGTAAATATGGTCAAAAGTAGGAGAGCTATTTTCGGACCTGAATTTCTGAGTTTAAAAGTACATTGCAAAGAAATGAAATTTTGATAAACCAAAGCTTGAAATTAGAAAAAGTGATAAAAAAGAAAGCAGTGGCTACTGAAATTTTATACAATTTGAATAAAATGAAAATCTTGATTTGGTTTAAAATAAAGGATGTTATGATCGAATAAAGTGAAGGAAAAATGGAGAAGAAAGAGTTTAAAAACAAGTTTGCATCTTTAAAACAACTTAAATCTTTTGGTTTTTTAAAAAACTTGAAACTAACATAAGAAGCCATTAAATTTTAGTGTAGAAGTTAGAGAAGATGGAGATGAGTATGTAAATGAATTTACGTGTGTATGACCACGTATTTATTGGCGAACAATTAGAGAATTTACTAAATTACCGTTAGATTTAACTATACATAATATGTCATGATGTCTAAGGTCACATCACCTACTAATCCTCCCTCTTTTATAACATCCCCTTACCTACCCCCACCCCCAGGCTTAGGCTTTGATGATTATGGTGATAGAAAGGAAAAGACAAGAGGTAATGGATACGTACTTTGTATATATATAAGTGTATATGTATATATATGTTATTATTTTTAAAACCAAGGTTTGTCACATCCCTTCCTAACCATATTTAACATTAACTATATTATTATATGGTTAATTATCTACTATATACAGTACACGAAGGCAAACAACGTTCCCAATAACTTTCCGGTGCCCAAAAATCAAACTTCCGGAAAACATTCTTCGGCCATATTTTCTATTTTTCTACGAAATATCTATTTTGATAAAAAAAAAATTAAAAACAACTTTACCATCATTAATAAATAGTTAAAATAGATTTATTTATAAAAAAAACCTATTTATTTAACATTTAAATTTAACTTGAAATTTTGAAGAAATATATAAAACCGATGATATCAACTATCGATGTCATAAATACATTTTATTTTCAAAATTTCATAATCTTATTTGAATACATATATTAGTTATAAATCAAGAGTCGTGCACGATCCTTATTGTTTAAAGCATTTTTATTGATAAAACGATGTTCGGTTGTTTTATCGACATTTTACCTAGGCCAATATTTACAAATAATCTATATTTTACCTCGGTAATTTGTCCGCATATATTTTTCCCAAACAAAATAAATATTATTATTTACCACTTAAAACATGATTATTTCTTAGTTTTAAACTCATATCTAAATATTTTTAAAATAAATATAATTTGTCCAAGTGATAAATTGCGACTCGTTACATTCTTTCCCCTTAAAAGAATTTCGTTCCCAAAATTATACCACAACCCTATTCCCAGAAATACATAATACTATTTATCAATCCGTATGATGTACGTAGATCATTCCTACGTAAAGATCTGGTTTATCACTCACTTGAACGCATAACTTTCCTTCTAAACTAGTATCGCTCACTCGACTTCCTAATACGGACTTTGATCAAGCTTCTTAATTAGAGACATTTGTTCTCCTTGCATAGCCATAAACTATGATAGAAAACCTTTGATTCCATATAGGAACCCTTATCAATGCTCGCCTTCAAAATCAGACGATAATTCCCTATTCGGAATGGTGTGAAACACCTCGAGTCATGTACTCGAATCTTAGATCGAGAACTATGTGAAAAGGAGAAATGATCTACTTACAGCCTACTTACTAATCCCATTCGTTCCTACTTCCCAAGATTATAATACCCTTTTTAAAGAATCTGCATTTTACTTCAGAACATTACTTAAGTTTATTAACGTTCTATAACTCAAATTCAATTTAGTATGATATTCTTCTATATCCAGAAGAGTATATACAATTTCAAATCTTAAATTGGTTTTACTTAACCTAGGATGTTCAACAAATTTAAAATTTTATTTAATAACCCTTTCTTAATCAAGACAACCTTTTATTTTGAAAATTCTATTTTTTTAAGGGACTTAAGAACCCAGTATCTGGGTTTTATTTCAAAAACCTTTTGAAATGATACTTTATATTTAACCCTTTTGAAAACATAATATATAGCTTGAATAACACTAAAATTATATCAAAGAACCAGAAGCTACCAAACAGTATTATATATCCCTTTTACTAAGTAGGGAAATACTCAAGAGAAGTGTTTATCATCTAAACACATCTCCTACCCATTTTTAGTCGTTTCCAAGACACTCAAACAAGTTAATCATAAAAATATTTCTTTCTTCATAAATTCCCTTTTGAAACAATGCCATTTATATATAAATAGTTCATTAATAGAATCATCCACTAGCTTTGGATTCATTCGGATTCGAGGTCAATTCGATTATACAATGAAAAAGAGGATAACTTACTAAGTGCACAATCATATTTACCTAAGAAAACATTCGATTATCACTTAGAAGAATATTCTAATTATCTCAAAATAGGTCGAAACTCTTTCCAAACCATCCAAAGAAAACTTTACTTTCAAATCCTTTTTAAAATATTTATATCTTAAAATCTCTTAAAGTACAGTTGCTACAACTTTTATAAAATCATTTAAATCTTTATCAAAGCCACCGGGATTTAATATTCTCACAATCCTTTTCATTTTTATAAGGTCGTCTAAAGATTTTCTTTTAACTAAACGCATTCTATTCTAAATCCAATTTTACTCCAACATCTCATCGATAGCTATATAGACTTTTGAAAATCATTCCTTGTTATATAAAATATATCCTAGGTAAAATTACTTTATTTACCTATTTTAAAACAATATTATGTCAACTAGACTAGTTCAAGTTTTTAGGAATTCCCTATTGGTAAAGTTGGCCAAACATATCGATCAGAATTCCTAAGCACTCAACATATCAAATAACACAATATAAAACATTTTTACTCGCTAACAAATATGCACTCATATTTATAATGCATTCAGCTCATTATAGGGTCTCACTTACCCAATTCCAAATGAGTTCACCCTACTAGGGACAAGGCACTCACTTAACCTTCAGCTCTAATACCAAATATAACAAACCGGATTTTCGACCCTCAAAAATCGACACTAATACATCCATTGTATCACATGTCGAATATTCAAGTGCTGGAAATACCGAATTGTTAGGGTGAAAGAAGAAGGTAGAAGATAGAAGAAAACTAATCGACATAGAATCTCAGAATGCAAATTACAACAACGATCTTTACAAAAAGAAAGCATCTTCATTCATATATACAGCATTAGAGTACACTAGACTTATCCTAAATTTGGACAGTAATAAAAACCTGTCCTTACATTGGAAAGCATATGCACTCTATAATACGGTGGAAGAAAAGTATACGTGAATACTTCTTGACCATCTAGCTAATCTCCAACTCCAAAGTATCTAAACTAAACCTGAAAAAAGGTGCTTGGTCTAACCCGAGCATTACATGAAAAAATGCCCTTGTCAATCTAGTAAACTAGCATGAGTAAACTCGACAACAAGTAACAATAGAACTCATTTCTGCATTTGAAACTTTTGAAACAATGGGTGTCTCATAAGACCATACCATATACAAACAGATGTGATTTTACCTTATGATAACCAAAACATTTTATATCAAAATATAGTGATATTATCATAGTGTCTTGATTTAAAGTAAATAGATAAAATAGCTGAAAATGCCTGCATCTCACATTCCAACATGCTAGGCTCTACAATCGAAAACGTAAGGCACATGTTGGAGAATGGATTCCAACTAATGACTGGGCTACTGGGGTAGTGCCCGCCATAGTACAATTTTAGAAAAATGTTTCGACGTCGTACCTAACGATCCCTGCCAACACAAGACCGCCTACTCCTTATTGGATAGTATCGAATATATCACCACCCTAGTTGCTTTGCAACCTTTAACTGAGCGCTCCCATATACATGAATTCATTGATGATTGCATATATATCTAGAAGGGTGATTATATACCCTAATGGGTGCTACCCACATAGCCATGCCGCATATCTCCTGTTTTAATCATTCCCGATTGATGAGGCTCGGGGATACGTTTTACCTTTCCAAATAGTAATCCATCTTGGAATGCTAAGACTGCCCTCAAGGCGTCAATGCAATGCCATCATTCATCCATACAAGTTCGTCTTGGGTTTGAATGAAACTGAAGGCACTAACTCTGCTACATCCATTTTGGAATCACTCTCAGGATTAATAGCCCTTGTATTTCAAAAAGCACCATCTTCATTCATCATCAAGATGTCTTCCACTCGAACGTGCATGTTAGTTCGGAGTGGTTTTCAGATATATAAATCTGATTTCGGTCTCTCCGTATCAACAAACGATAATTTCTAGTTGACTCATTTCAGGTTCTTTTGGAAGTAAGTTTTCGAGTCCTTGTTGGGGAACTCGAATTTACATTCATAGTTCCTAAGTCAAATTTTGTCAAACTTGATAGTCGGTTATTTAAATATCAAATAGAAAAACAACAATTCCATTTAAAATTTGCTTATCCATGGCAACCACTAAGCCTCAAAACATATCTTTATTTAATAAATCTCTTTCATAAACACTCATATACTTATCTTTTTGACATAAGTATATTCACAAAACATTTGTAAGATTTCCCTTACCAAATCTCTAAAAAGGATTTAACTACATCAGTTAAATTGGAGAATACATTGACTTTAAGCACTATTCCTTTGGTGTAAATGTGGAATGGATGTTCCATACCACCATTTTTTAAAAGGTCGTCCTTAAGAAACCCAAACCTCAATTCCTATTGTAATTATTTTCAATAAATTCTTTTATAAATTTCAGTATCCATGAAATCTATTTTGCTTTAACCCAAATCCATTTACAAAACATTTATCAACTTACATACTCATTTATGAAACTCTATATAATTATTCAAAACTAGTTATATAACTTCTTTACAAACTAGCAAACCTTACATAAAACTTCCCTATGTAGACATTCAAACCCATTTATAAATCCTTTTTATAAACATTCAAAACCATTTCTAAAGCACTTTTTATGAATGCCTCAAAATTATTCATAATTTTTTTTATATAATATTCAAACAATTTTCAAATCATTTTTAAAATATCTTGTTTAGAATAGAATAATCTTTAATTCCATTTTAAAATAAAATTAAATGAAATATTAACTTTCCAAAACAAAATGGAGGCTTGATGATTACAATGGATCATCAAATTTAGGTTTACTTATCCAAGTTATATCATAGATATTACTAATGTTAGATATGTAAGAGATTCACACCTAATGTACAATCAATCATAGGTAAATGTCCAAGCTACAAATACAGATGCATCCATTATCAGTGAAAAATGCATATAGTATATTTTATATGCTTAAGTTACCATGACCAATTTATTGAAATCAACTTCCTTATGTTTATCACATTATCGATATTCAACATTTGTGCTAAACAAAGTCAACTTACTTCCAATAAAGCATGTCAATGTTTAATAATCAATACTTTAATCCATTTGGCTGCTTAATAGTCAGACTAGAGATCCTTTGATTTGAAATAAATTAACTTTAAGAAGAAAATTGATTTAAAACATAACCGATTGGGTTTAAAACAACCTTTGAAAAGATTAAAGTATATTTAAATGGCTTCACCCTAATTATATCTTAATTAATCATAATAAAATCAAGATTAAATCATAATTAAACTTTAATTAACTTAGGGAACTTAGTTGAGTCCTAATTAACTTCTTAATTCATCTTAATTAAGGTTTAAACAATTTATTATTAGTTAAACGTTAATTAATTTAAAATTAACTTAATAATCACTTGATTAAATTATAATTAATCAACTAATTAACTTAATTAAATAATAATTAACCATTTAATTACTTCTTATCTCCACTAATCACTAACTAAAACCTTATCAATCAGTAATTAGTCATTAACCTTTCTTATGTGTTACTTAACCTCTAATCACTTAGTTCATTACCACCTTTAATTATTTTATTAAATAAATAAATTATTAAATAATCTAAACTTGATCTCTTTTTATGTTACTAATTTAGTTTGGAAAACTTTTGGAAAACAATTCCAAAATGAATCACTTAAAGATGGAAATCGTGAATTTTTTGTCGAACTACATCCATAGCGACTATCATTATGAGTGCAGATCGCTCTATCTTATTTTAAGTGAAATACTTCACTTAAATTCATGCTCCCACATATTTTGAATAATATGTAGAAATTTTTTGAAACCTTAAACCAAGATAAACTTGAAACCATTTCCAAACTTCGAAACTAGAAATCATAGTTTTGATTTCAAATCGGATCTCACATTCGTCGAAATATATAAAGTTGTTAACTTTGTTCCAACTCAATATACTTGATCGTTAAATCACAACAATGCATCCATACTACCATACTCTTAACATTACAATGAACCACACGTATAAACGTAAGGTTATATGCTTACTAACTCGACAGCATGACATTCAAATTTCAAATTCAATACCAACATAACATCAATCAAATCAACATCGACCAACATAAAAACCAATCCATTTTCTCATCTTACTATCACTACAATAACACATTATAATAAAGTCAATTTTTTTCCAACATAACATAGTTTTACTCATTGAAAATCTTTGAAACCTAATATGCCTTAGATGCACCAAAAATCACCCCAAAAATATGTCATCTTCCACTTTATTTTTGGACATATTACTATCGGGTTTTGAAGAAGTTATAAGAAGAAAAGTTTTAGAAAAATATTTTCTCCATAATTTAAAGGAAAGAATCACTCAGTTCAGATTTTGTTTGATATAGATATGGTTAAAAGAAGGCGAGCTATTTTTGGATCTGAATTTCTGAGTTTAAAAGTACGCTTCAAAGAAATGAGATTTTGACAAACCTGAGCTTGAAATTAGAAAAAGTGGTAAAAAAGAAACCTGTAGCTACTGAAATTTTATATCATTTAAAAAAATAAAATCTTGATTTGGTATAAAATAGAGGATGTTATGGTCAAATAAAGTGAAGGAAAAATTGAGAGGAAAGAATTTAAAAACAAGTTTGCATCTTTAAAATAATTTAAATCTTTTGATTTTTAAAAAAAACTTAAAAATAACATAAGAAGCCATTAAATTTTAGTGTAGGAAGTTAGTGAAGATGAAGATGAGTGTGTAAATGAATTTGTGTGAGTATGGACATGTATTTATAGGCAAAGAATTAGAGAATTTACTAAATTACCTTAGATTTAATTATTCATAATACGTCCTGATGTGTAACATCACCTACCCTCCCTCTTTTGTCACATCCCCCTTTACCTCGCCCCAGGCTTAGGCTTTGATAATTACGGTGATGGAAAGGAAAAGACAAGAGGTAATGGGTATGTACTTCGTATATATATGTTATTTTTTCTAAAACTGACTTGTCACATCACTTCCTAAACATATTTAACATCAAGTGTACTATTATTTGGTTAATTATCTTTTATATATGCGTACATACGGTGCATAAAGGTGAACAATGTTTCCTACAACTTTCCATGTCGAAAAGTCAAAATTTCGAAAAACGTTATTCAATCATATTTTCTATTTTTCTACAAACTATCTATTTTTGTAAACAAATTTTAAAAACAATTTTACCATCATTAATAAATAATTAAAATAGGTTTATTTGTAAATGAGAATCCATTTATTTAACATTTAAACTTAACCTGAATTTTTGAAGAAATATATAAAACTGATGATATCAACTGTCGTTGTCATAAATAATTTTATTTTAAAAAATAAAATAAATTGTTTTATTTCATAAACTTGTTTGAATACATATATTAGTGTATGAATCAAGAGCCTTGCATGATCCTTATTTTTTAAAAGCAGTTTTATTGATAAAATGATTTTCGGTCGATATTTTACCTAAAACGATATTTATAAATTATCAATATTTTAGCTCGATAATTTATCCCCAGTATTTTTCCTAAACAAAATAACTATTATTATTAACCACTTAAAACATGATTATTTATTACTTTTAAACCGATATCTAAATATTTTAAAAATAAATATAATTTATCCAAGTGATAAATTTACAGGTTGTTACAAAAAAATTACGATGTTATTATATCAATGTAGCTAATATTCCAACTGCATTAGTCAAATTGTCTATTATCCAGGTTTTTTAACCATAGAATTCAAAGGAAGTTGGGACAGCTTCATCGATTCATAAGAGCTCAAGAGCTAACCAACAGAACTAGAAGAACTAACTAAGAATGATCGAAGAAAAAGAACGCAAAAACGCGCTAAGGTTATGGAACACTAGCGGTCCATTTCCCATGCATCGTTGGCAATCCATGATGTTCGCTCGGGGTTCCATTAATCCTTTTGCATCATGATCCAATGGGCATACTAGGAATGATGACTAAATTTGATGGAATTCCAAGCTTAGATCGAGAAGTTAGCATTCATCTATTTCAATCAACGGTCTGATGCAACCAATGAGTGGATCATCATCAAAACAAGGCAACAAGCTGCGAAATTATATAAAGAACACCAACATGACAAACCAAATGTAATCCATAAGGACAAGTCCAAAATACTAAGTATATGGATCGCTAGCGATCCATGCACTATGGATCGTTTGCGATCCCTATAATTGTGCTAGATTGCCATGGATTTTAAGAAGATGATGAAGGAAAGCATCACAAGTAATTGGATCATCGGTGACCTAAAAGCTATGGATCGCTGGCGATCCATCAAATTGATTCGGCTCACTGTGAAACTTTCAGGGCACCTTGGTATGTTCGTATGCAAGCATCTGGCAAGTAGGCCTAGCCCAATAGCTTTGCAACCCCTATATATACAATCCTACTTGCAACATAAACAGGATCTTCTGGACTGGCTGATGAAACTCTGTAGAAACTACTATTCGTTCTTCTTCTCCCATACAACGTTCATCTATAGGGTTCACTATGAATCTCCAATGAACTATAACATTGGTGACTTGATCCCATTTACATAATTCAATTACATTGTACTCATATTCAACTTGTAATAGCAATCAGTCAATAAGAAAAGTTATAAAGTGGACGTAGGCTTCGTTAACAGCCAAACCACTACAAAAATCTCTTGTATTTTTTTACTTTATCTGCGAGTTATTACTTCTTGTCTTTGTTTTGTTTGCCTTGGTAAATAGGGATGTTTCTTTCACACTCAATCCGGGTATTGGTCCACTTTTTGGATTAACATTTTAGTGCATTTACTAAGAACCCAACTCAAGCTTAAATCTAGCTATCTACTTTGGATCAGATAAGTCCAAAAGTTAGGACCTCAATCTCTGATGAAAAGATGTGCTACTAAGAATTAATGGCTCTGGGAAGAAAGAGAACCGCTTCTAAAAGATTTAAAAGGGTAGTAATAGTTGGAGAAGAGATGATCCATCAACAAACCGAAGTAAATGGTGCCAACGCAGGAGATCAGGTGCCAGGATCCTCTAATCAACATGAAGTTGTTAGAAAAGATGAGTTGAATAGAATGGTTGATGAAATCAATCAGAAAATGGAAAGTAGTCAGAGAGCTCCAATGGATAAGCTTAATGCCCTCTTGACCTTACAATCACATCCTGCTCCAAGAACCATGGCAGAACATGCGGCTGCCATAGAACAAGAAAATTCTTCTGTTTATGGTCTAAACAGAAGAAACAGTAAGCAGCTACAAAAAGAAGTAATAGCTAGAACCGTAGGAACCAACGTAGAATGAAACACAAGTACTCCATCAACCGCAAGGTAACCAGCTAGGAACTTGATCCTTGGAACGAAGATCCCATAAGAGGATATAGCCGTGGACCTCTCCAACTTGGAAGATGGAGAGCAATTTAATGACAGAAAGCTGGAAGGAAATGCCAATGCATACGATAGCGCTAAGAATGTCCAAAATTCCCCAATTAGGGCAACTGAAAGCCAATGAAATACCGAGTGAGTGGCTCTTCCGATGGCAGGAGAGCCTAGGCTTCAGCCCACTCACCAAAACCATTTGCAAAGTCAAACACTTAGTGTAGTCACTGATGACGGCCGCTAGACTACCAACATCTGGGGCATATATCTTAAATATGGTCAAGCGACTGATGGATGATAATAAAATAGAAGAGATGATAAGTGGGGATCCGCTCCAAGTCAGAATAAGCGGTACCAAGAAAAGTTCACTATTCCAACTATTCCATACTATGATGGAAAAAAAACCCAAAACCTCATGTGTACAAGTACAGTTGGTACATGGACAAAGCGAATGATTTGGATACTATTTGATGTAGATGTTTCCCGATTTTTGTGGAAGGAATTGCTTCCTTGTGGTTCACCTTTCGCCAAAGTCCATCTCCACTTTCAATCAACTAGCAGCAAAACTCCTTGATCAATTCAAACTTTACACAGCACGGCCTAAAGATGTAACGTCCTTGTCTGGTCCATTCCAGGGATGAAATGAATCTTTAAAGTCTTTCATGAACCGGTTCAATACCATGGTGACAGAAGTAAGCAAACCGAACGAGTATATGGTTTATTGCTTTGGTCTGTGCCATCCACCCCGAAAGTGAGTTTGAGAAATGGATCAAAATGAAACAACCTACCACAAGGAAGGACTTCAATCGTAAGACAAGTCAAAACTTTAGATTGGAAGAGGCACAAAAGTTAGAAAGGAAGTCTACTAGCTTGCAACCGATGGACTTTAGGCAAAGTGACATGGCGATGAACCAGAGCATAAATGCCTTCGGGACCGCCGAAGAAAGTACAAGAAAAGACAGAAACCAAAAAAGGAAAAATCAGAATTCCAAAAAACGTAATGGTAAAAATAAGCAACTTAAAGGCTTCAGGCCTGAAGATTATACCCTACTCAATGATACACTGAAAAACATCTGTCTTACAACATAGGGGACCGAGGAGTATAAGGAACCCCCTATAAAGGAAGCAACCGAACAACAAAAGCGCTCCGAGAAGTTCTGTCGCTTCCACGAGACGCATGGGCACAACATGAATGAGTGCCGTCGCTTAAAAACTTGATTGAAGAGCTAATCCGGGGAAACAAGCTGCAACAATACGTGATAAAATCACAAAATCTTGACCAACCCACAGCTCCTAAGTTCCTAGGGATCAAAGAAACCAAGAGAGAACCAGCAAAGTGGGATCTAAACTAACGGACCAGAGACTCATCATTGGAGCGATATCTGGAGAACTTCATCCTATACATAGGAGTTGGGGAGAAATAGAGTGGTATGCCAGCTCATTAAAACACGTTCCGAAGGATTCATGTCGACATCAAAGATGGAGCCCCTGCCATGCAGCAGAAAACTCTAAACGATGATATAGTATTCCAAAATCGGGACACTGAAGGGATTGAAGCTCCAACTCTCGATCCCATGGTAGTGATAGTAGGGATCAGACCCGTTGAGGTCTGACGAGTATTAGTTGACATCGGTAGTTCTATGAATATTCTTTTCAAACGTACCTTTGAACAGATGAAGATCAACATGAAAGATTAATTTGCCTGTCAAATAAAACTTCAAGGATTCACCGGCTAACCCAAACAACCAGTCCGTACGATAGACTTGCCTATAGAACATGGGGAAGGCGAACAAAGAGTCGCCTTAATTCAAAATTTTGTGACTGTTGACAAAACTTCCACACATAATGCCTTCTTAGGATGGCCTACGTTGGCAGATTTTAGAAATGCTTTTGCCCAGTGGTGCCTTACCATGAAATTCCCAATGACAAATGGAACTGTGGTGATCAAAGGAGATCAATGTGCCGCCAAAGAATGTTACATTGTACAGCTGCGTGGATCTAACAGAAAGGAAAAAGGGAAGGATGTGGGGAGAACTCTCCAGATTTGCAAACCTGCCAAATTGTAACCACAGAGTCGCCCCTAGCATGAGGACAATAGCCAATTCGATAAGGCTTTGGACCCTAGAAAAAAGATTTTAGAGGAGGATCGGGCAACATTGGTAGAATTGATGGTGTCTGTTTCTGTCAACATGGATGGCCAGATGCTGGTCTTGAAAATTGGATCTCACCTTGGAAAGAAGATGCGATTAGAACTCGCTCTATTTCTTCGTGCCAACTTGGATGTGTTCGCCTAGACACATTCCGATATGTGTGGGGTATCATTGGAAACTGTATGCTACGCACTTAACATTGGTCCTAGGTTTACATCGGTAAAACAAAAGAGGCGCAGCTTGGGCCCAGCGGTCCAAGGCATCGAGAGAAGAAGTAGGCAAGTTGATGACCAATAGTTTTATCTATGATGCGACCTACCCCGAATATGTATCTAACCCAATTTTGGTCAAGAAGTCCAATGGGAAGTGGTGAACCTACATCGATTACTCAGACTTAAATAAGGCCTGCCCGAAAGATAGCTTTCCGCTGCCCAAAATTGACTAGCTAGTAGACGAGACAGCTGGACATAAACTGCTATCATTTATTGATGCATACTAGGGAAATAACCAGATCCTGATGCACGAACCTGAATAGGAAAATACCAGCTTCATCATCGATCTATGATTATATTGCTACTGGGTAATTCCATTCGGTTTAAAGAACCAGGGGCAACCTACCAAAGATTTGTAAATGCCATGTTCAAGCGTCGGATCGGAAAAACCATAGAGGTCTATATGGATGACGTGTTCATGAAATCAAGAATAGTAACCAATCACATAGATAATCTTGCCAAAATGTTTGAAATACCTCGAAAATATTAAATGAAACTCAATCCACTCAAAAGTCACTTTGGGGTAGCTTTTGGAAGTTCTTGAGATTCATAGTGAGGGCCAGAGGAATTGAAGTAAATCCAGAGAAAATAACTACCCTACGAGAAGTCCAAGCCTCGAAGAACAAGAAGGAATTTCAAAGCTTGAATAGGAATGTCACAGCGCTAAGCCGGCTCACCTCGAAAGCCACCGAAAAATGTATACCATTCTTTGATGTGTTAAAGAAAGGAAAGAAGAACTTCGAATGGAATGGGGCTCGTCAAACTGCATTTGAAGAGTTACTGCGACATATGGAAACCCGATCGATCCTACCAAAGTCAGTAGATGGAGAGGACTTGTTCATCTACTTAGTGGTCTCACCTCACATGTTGAGTGTTGGTCTTGTGTGTGAAGAAGCTAGAATCTAGCGACCCGTATACTACATTAACAAGCGGTTCACTAGAACCGAGAAAAATTATCCAAAATTGGAAAAGCTAGCGTATTGCCTCTTGATCACGTCTAGGAAGTTATGACCATATTTCCAGGCGCAGCCAATCAAAGTACTGATCGATAAACCTTTAAAAACAAGTATTGTGCCGACCCGAGACTTCTAAATGGCACCTAAAATGGAATATCGAATTGAGCCAATATGAAATCACTTACCATCTGAGAAAGGCAATTAATGGGCAAATGTTGGCAGGTTTCATCGCCGAATTTACCATACAAGACGATGAAGAAGAAATACCACCGAAAGTGGAAATATGATGGAAACTCTTCGTCGATGATGCATCTAATAACCTCTGCTCGGGGCAGGGGTAGTGCTTGAAACCCCCGAAGGACGAGCCATTTGCTATGCCCTACACTTGGAATTCCAAGCGACAAACAATGAAGCATTGGTAGTAGGACTGAATGTCCTAAAGGAACTCAAAATAAAGTTTGTCCACATATACAACGACTCTCAACTAGTCGTCTACTAGGTGATTGGTGAATACCAGGCTCGAAGGGAGAACATAGCCCCATATCTGTTTAAAGTACAAGAGTTGTTGAACGACATCGAAAATTACACCATAACTCACATCCAAGGGAGCAAAACACGAAGGCTGACTACTTAGCTAAACTGGCCAGGTTCGGAGAAGCTCAATCGTTAGGACTAGTCCCGGTTGAGACCCTGACCACTCTAAGTATAAGCACAATGGATATCAACTGGATTTTTGAGACCACTGTTGAACCAGGAACGTGGATGACGCCAATCAAAGACTACTTGCTTAAAGGAACTCTTCCAGTAGATAGGAAATAGTGGAAAAATATTCTCCAGAAGGCACTACGATCTACAATGCAGGATGGGATACTCTACCGAAGGGGATTCTCTACCCGTTTTCTTAGATGTGTGATCGACGTTGAAGCTCGACAGATCTTGAAAGAAGTTCATGAAGGCAACTGTGGAGACCATGCCGAGGGGCAAATCCTTGCAAAGAAAATCCTCTAGCATGATTATTTCTGGCCAACAGTGAATCGTGATGCATCAGATTATGCCAGATGGTGCGACCGATGCCAAAGATTCACCAAGAACAAAAAACCCTCAATAGACTAACGCAAATGATCAGCCCATGGACTTTCGCGATATGGGGAATGGACCTGATTGGCATATTGCCAATAGTATAAAGGAGGGGCTAAATATGCTATAGTTTCCATTGCTATTTCACAAAATGGGCCGAAGTGGAAACGCTGGCCACCATTACCACAAAGAAAGTCATTAATTTTGTTGCTTAAAATATTATTTGCAGGTTTGGTGTGACATAGAAAATCATCACTGATAATGGAACCCAATTTGAAAGCGTTGAGTTCAAAGACTTTTGCAAACGCTTCCGAAACGAGAAGAGCTTTTCTACGGTTGCTTATTCGTAAGCAAATCGACAAGTGGAAGCAATAAACAAGATCATCAAGTCCACAATCAAAAAGCGGCTAGCTAAGGCTAAGGGGAATTGGGTTGATGAACTTCCACTCGCACTATGTGCATATAGAAAAACACACAAAGCAACAACCGGGCATACCCCGTTTTCCTTGGCGTATCCTTTAGAAGCAACGATCCCTGTTTATCTAGAAGACCCCTCTAATCGAAAGCAGAATTTCAATCTGAGGCAAAACGAATGGCTCCTACTCGAGTTGCTTGATATGATTAACGAGAAGAGGGAAGATGCCAAGTTGAGGACCATTGGTCACAAAGAAAAAGGGTTGCATCGAACTTCAACTTCAAAGTTCACAACCAAACCTTCAATCTAGGAGATCTCGTTCTCAATGAGTCCATCCCATACTGGGAACCTTTGAACCAAACTGGAAAGGGTCGTATGTAATCAGTCAAAAGCTAGGGGAGGGAACTTTCAAATTATAAACCGTTGATGGAATTTAGATTCCCCGAGCATGGAATAGCAGATCTTTGTGCCATTACTTTACCTGAAGCTATTATATGTACTTCCTATTTTTCAGCAAATAACCTATCTCGAGAAACCGAGGGTATTGTAAATAGGAAAAACTTGCCCAACTTTCTTAATAAAATTGCTTTGCTTTCTGAACCGTTAATACTGCGTTCTTAGAAGTAACTTATTGAGTCGACGGGGTCAAACTGGTTCAAAACCATTCAATTGCTGCTTGATATAGTGAAATCACACTCGAGTATGCTCCACTTACCTGTTGGGTTGACGGAAGCAAATCAACTCAAATCGTTGGATCGAAGGAACCCGATCCCCATTCTAAGAACCAATGTAACGACCCGAAATTTTGGAGCATTTGAAAATTGGAATATTTAATTGATTTTAAATATTCAAAAGTGAATTTTAACTTTAATTTAAAATATTACTATTTATTGGACAATTTAATTATGGAATTAAACAATTGGAAATTGGGCAAAATATAAAATCTGGGGTTTCAAGCTTGTTAAAAATAATTTGAAGGCTTATAAAATTTATATTAATAATACCAAAGGTAATGAAAGCTTTAAACTTGAATTTAAAAGTGTTTTGTTCATTTTTAAAAATATATCGTTTAAATTGACATTTAAAAATAGCCTTCTAGGGCATAGCCTCCGAATTCGACGAAACTAGTTCCATTGGATCCATAATAATGTTTTATTATCGGATATCAAATTTCGTAGTGTTTGGGGTTGTCGTGTGATCGTACGGTTGGTAAACGCGTTGAAATTAATATCAAAAATTCAATATAATATCTAGGTCCAAAAAGCTATCTTCTTCATACGATCGAATTAGGCCTCGAAACCTTTTCCATTGCGTTTGGAATAGGGGTATAACATTATAAACGCCGAGCGGCATGCCTCGATAGGAGTTTGTGATTTTAAGCTACGTAAATCGAGATAATTTGAATTCAACTTAAAATATATTTATATACCCTAGTCCCTTCAGCTATATTTCTTTCACATCGCAACTTTTTGCCTTCAAATCACTACAGTTTCCCTCAAATCACTGTCCCTCACTCATATACGCAACCATTCCATCGTGTCTCACGTTCTCCTTTTATAATTCATGCATCATATCGAGAAAGTTAAAATAAAATGCAAACGCGAGCCTCCTTCTATAAAAATCCCGAATCCCCTTTTCTCCTTTCCAAATCGAACACAGAAAATGAAATTCAAACAATGGCCGCCTCGTTTTCCAATTCACGTTCCAATTAAAAGCGTGACTTTCCTTTCTCCTCTATCGTAATCTAATCAAGCATGAAGGCGAGATGTCGATCGAGCATGGGGCGGGCTCGGTTCAAGTTCGATGATGTCAAGAGGCCAGAAGAAGGGGGTGCACACTCGCACGGTGAGGATATGACGAGCATGAGGAGTTTTGTTTGAAGCGATGGAATGCGGCGATCTGGAGCTTGTCTTCATCAAATCGAGGTAGGTGACTTCGGTGAGCTATGTTCGTGCCAGTGTGTGTTGTTGTGGCATGCGCGGGGGTTGTCAAGGTCGATGGGGGTTGTGGTAGCGTTTGAGGAAAGGTGGGGCATTCGAGTTGGGATGGTGCGGCGACGTTGCCTTCGCGTTGGCCTGGAGGGTTTCGGCAGCAATGAGGAGTAGTCGTGATGAAGTCGCAATTTGGGTATTGTGCGGGTGGTTTGATCTCGGGTTGGTCGAACTGAGGTATATGTTAGTTTTCATCTTCAATTTAATTTAAGAATATATCTGTATGCATATAAGGTCTGAACAGAGAAAATTTATCATAGTAAGGGAAAGAAAATTGTTTTAATATGTAATATATATATATATATATATAGTTTGGGAGGTAAATCTAACAGTAAGATAAAGTTTTATTTTCAAATTTTTACTAAAATATATATATATATATATATATATATATATATATTAAAGAAGAAGGATTTTTACAGTAAAGGAAATTGCTATTTTGTTATTTATAGGAAAGAAATTTATAAATGTAAATATATCTAGAAAAATATATATACACACATTTTAACTTACAGGTTAATTTTAAAATAATATATTAAGGTGATTTACTTGTTTAATTAACTCATTTAATTATGTTAGTTATCAAAAATTATTATTTATCATAGAGAAATTAGATTAAATTTAATTTTTAGTTAATTAAATTTAATAAATGGAAAATTGATTGTCAGATCATTTTAGATATTAATAAACCGTATAATATTTATATAAGGTCTGAAATCGTGAAGAAAACAAGCTGGTTTGGGTCGGATTGCAAAACAAAAATCAAAGGTAAGTAAACCTCACTCAAATTGGATTATTGATTAATTTAACCAGTTAAATTAAATTATTGATTGATTGATTGAACAGATAATTTATTATCAGTCTGGATGTGATATTATATATAGTGTGTGTGTGTGTGTATATATACACACACACACACACACACACACACACACACTATATATGTGATATTATATATAGTGTGTGTGTGTGTGTATATATATATTAGAGTGATTGATATTTCCACATTATATAGCGGATGTGACCCTATGCACCCTACATAATAGCGGATGACCCTATATACCGCGATAACCCCCTCGAAGTGGGATTGGTATTTTTATATTGTGCTAATATCTATGGATGCAGGAAAACAAGTTGGAGGAATCCAACTGGATTCCTTGAAAAAATTAAAATTTATTTTCATAGTATGTGATTGTGATTTATTCGATAACCTATGATAGATGATATTGGAAATTGAAGCTATTAAATGCTATGGTTTGACTGAATATATTTTGGTTATTTTGAGATATCAAAAGTAAAAAAAATTATTGGATTTTTGAAAAGAAAGAAAAAGGGATAGAAAATGAAAGAAAATGGTTTCAAAGTAATTAGTTATGGTCATTTAAATTCAGTAATTTAAAAACCTTAAATTAACTTAAACTTTAAGATTAGTAATGGCTAGGATAAATAAAATAGATTAAACTTAAAATTAATTAAGTTAAGGTAAATATATACATGTTAATTATTTACTAATTACTAAGGTTTATTAAGGTAAATAAATCGTTGTAATTAGTTAATAGTTAATGATAAAATAAAATGATCTAAACCTTTAATTTATTTAAAGTCTTAAGTTAATTATACTTGTTAATGTATTAGTTAATCCCAGATGTTTAGTTAAAATAAAATAAAATGGTTTGTAATTAGTTTAATGATAATTAAACATGATTTGAAAATAATTAATTAATTCTGTTTTAAGTAAATTAATGATTTGTGTGACTAGTTAATCTAGTCTATGAATAGTTTAAATTGGAATAGCCTGAAATAAACAATTATATATAAAATGTGAGATGGTTTTTTTGAATAGATATTGTGATGGGATTGTTATGTGAAGGCTGACATCCTGAAATTGAATTGTTTGTTAAAAACAACTTGGCTTAAAAGATGGCGTTTGGGTTCGAAGAGACCGGGATCGGATATCAGCGATATCCGAAACCACTTCGATTTAATAACTACTCTAATCTTCACGGGTTTGATTTGTAGAATCAAATTGGATGGAATTAAATAAATTAAGTCTGACTATTTTGAATAAGTAATGCACTTAGATATTATTTTAAATAATGGATTGGGCAAAAAGTGTTGGTCATAACAAGATAAGAACTCGTAATGTTGGACGAGTTACCTTGATTTTTCAAAGACGTTTCCACAACTTAGTATCTCAAATTAAATAGGTTTACTCACGCTGGTTTCCAGCCTGACTTGGGTATTACTTTATTGTAATGCTCGGGTCGGACCGAGTATTACAGATTTTCAGGTTAGGACTTTTGGAGCTCACGCGACAAGCTGGATGACAGACTTATTGCACGTATTGATTATATTCCACCATGTATTGTGGGCTGTGTAGACAACAGTTGAGGACAAGTTATTACAACTGTCCAGTTTTTGTTGTATTGTGATATATTGTATATATAATGACAGTTACAACTTTTCATTGTATAAAATGTTGTTTTTTGTATATTATATTTTTTCCGCTGCGATTGTGAGATTCTGTATTGTTTCTATTTCTTCTTCTACCTCTCTTCTTCTTAACCCTAACAGCCGGAGGTTTCCAGCACTCGATTGCTCGGCACTCTATACAGTGAACGTATTAGTTGTCGATTTTCGGAGTCAAAAATATGTCGTGCATTACATGTGGTATCAGAGCTGAATGGTTAAGCGAGAACCTTGGCTCTGGTGGGGATTACTTATTGGAGATAGGACCAGTAGTACCCTAGAATGAGTTGAGTGTATAATATGAGAGCGTGCTTGTTATTTTCTTATATAATGATTTTAAAAAGGGTTTAAAAATGATTTTTACATAAGCTTAAATTTTGATATATAAAGAAGTTGTTTTTCTAATTATTATATACATTAAAGTAATTGGTTGTTGTTATTAAAATTAAATAAGACCGTAAGATTTAAATGGTAAAGCGCATGTAACCAAATAGAAATTTGGGTGAAGATTAACCTTGCAAATAAGCTAAGTAAAAATGGATTCAAACCTGAATTTAAATCCTGGAAATTCAAGATAATTTTCAATATGTTTGAAAATAAGTACCCTGAATTATATTTTTCCATAAAATTATTATAGAATATATGGGTTCTAGTTATGATATTGGTTATTGGGTCTTTCTAAACAGATGTTTATTTTAATAAACAAGAATATAACAAAGTGAAATGCTATAAGCTAAATTTATAATGTGACTTATAAAATTAAAATGGAATTAAAAATGAATCTTAAGTGGGAAGTTCTAAAAATTTAAGTCCTAGAAAAATAATAATGAACTTGTTAACTGGAATTGGATAAGGAATTGGGTTTAGAATTTTAAAAATATGATTAGGGAATAATTGGATTCTGAAAATTTATTTGTTTAAAAGATTGAACTCTCACTCGAACCTTGAAATATGTTTAAGTAAGAGTAATTTAAAATAAATATTTAAATTTGGACTCAAAATTGAATTATTAATGACTTGGGTTGTTAAATTAAATATTAAAGGTTAATTTGTTTTAAGGGATTAAATCAACATCTAAGAATTTAACTCGAATTTGTATAAATCGAGATGGTTTAAAATTTGAAAATGGAATTGGAATTAATTCAAAGGTGGAATTGACATGAATTAACTGGAATTGTAATTGAAGTTGAATAATTTTAAATTCAAGTGGGAATTGATTTGAATTAGTATGGGAATCGAAGTTAATTCAAATTGAATTGGAATTGAATCAACCGAAATGGGAATGGAAATTGAAGTTGATTGAAATGGGAGATTGAGAAATCGAACTAGTGTGGCTCTGAAACTGTTTTCAAACAAATTATTTTAATATAAACTGTCTTAAGTCTCTTTTTCCAAGCTATTTACTATACAAACCATTCCTTTTAACACTCAAACTATCTTATAATAACTATTTAACTATTTCTCAACTATTTTATGACTATTTAACTGATTCACAACCATTTAACTATTTTAAAACTGTTCAAGCTATTTTTCAAACTGGTCAGAATGGAAATTTTTCATATTTAACCCATGGATCTAAATACGAATTAAAATGAATTGAGGCTATAATCCAAAACGAAATTGAAGCGATTCTGAAGTTGAACCAGAATCAGATATTAAAGCAAAAATAATTTTGAAGTAAAAGAGTATATTTTGAGAAATGTGATGATTTGAACTAAAAGAATGGATCGTACTATAACTGAAAATGCACTTTATAAAGAGTTAGTAATGTGGCAAATAACTTTATAAAGGAAATCGAACTTGAATGATGAGTTGGCATAAATAAAGTTATATATATTTGTTATATATTAAAAACTTCCCGTATTGAGATTATAACCAGAAGAAGTGATCCTTGGAAGATAATTGAAATATAAAATGGAAATTATATAAGTATGAAATGATCAAGAAAATTACTCTAGTTGAAAGAATGAACTTATATATATATATATAAGAATGATTTTGTGAAAATGACACTGGAAAAGATTTTTGGAACTCATGGATTTTGAAAGGCTTTGATTTTGGGAAAAATCAATTTTGAAAATTTGGAAAGCCAATTTTGAGAATTATCGATTTTGAAGTTTATATGTGATACATATATCACATATAAGAGTATGATTTGATAGATACTATATGTGTATAGTATATAATGTTTTGCGAATGCTATGGGGGAAAAGGCGCTCCCATTTAGAGTTGAAACTTATAGTAGGAGATCTGTTGGGTGGTTCTGCCTTGAGCCCTAAGGGTGGTTCTAAATTTTGATCCCAGAGGACGTCCGGACTAAACTGTAGCTTTTGTGGATTGTGATTGGGGTACGAAAGTCGAGGACGCTGATGCCTACAGAGACATTGGGGTTATGCTGTGACGGCAGTGCAACTCTGTGTAACTGCGATCTACTGCGTTTCAATAGTGTAAGTCGAGGTGCAGTGATTGCCTAAAGTATACGTTTGATTTCACTGAGAGAGCGACGTAACATCGATAGATTACGATCTATGTCGTCCATAGCGAACGTCGTGTGGCAATGAGTGCCTATAGGCTACATTGGGACTCGACTGATGTAGTCTACGATCTATGTGATGAAGTTTCATTTGGCAACGAAATTCGAGGGCGCTGATGCCTACAGTTACATGGTTTTGCCGTGATGGCAACGTAACCCTGGGTGTGGCTGCGATCTGTGGTGGTTCCATGGTGTAATCGAGGGGTGTGGATGCCTACAGTTTTCTATGGATTTCACCGAGATGGCGACGTAATCATCGGGCTAACTGCGATCCATGGAGGGGGTGATGATTTCCAGAGCATTTTCACAAAAGTCTTTTCAAGTATCTTCATTGGGTGTTGAAAACGGGTTTACTAGGTACTTATGATTTTCTATCATGCGCCTGATCAACGTTTGACTAAATTTCTATGAGAACAAGGATGGACTTGTTGAGACACCGAGTTATAAAAAGTATTTTTATAAAGATAATTTTGGTGGTGAATAAAAATGAAAGGTAAATCGAATTCAAATAGAATTGTAAATTTAAGTTAAATAGAAATAGATATAAAAGCTTAAGTGGTCATATGAAAATGAATATAAGAAGTATTAAAAATATTTATACTGGACTTAAGAAATGGATGGTGAAAATTCTTAAGTAAATTTGGAGTTGAGAAATATACTAAGTTAATATTTGAATGATGGTTTAATAAAAGTGGTGAAAAGGGAAATTGGGAATAAGTGAATAGAAATCAAAATAAATGTGGAAAAAAAGAGAATCGATATAAATAAAATCAATTGGAAATTAATACGTAGGATGTACGTATATTATTTTATCTGCATAGCGATCTAATCCAGTTTCAAGATATTTATGTCGATTCGAGTTGGGATTTTTCACTCGATTTTCGACGGCGAACCCAAGATATGGAGTTTTGATTGATCCTGAAAATTCTCTATCATAGTAGATGGCTTTGCAAGGAGGATGACGGTTTATGATCAAGAAAACAGATCTGAGTCCGCACTAGAGAGTTGGGTGAACAACATTAGTTCGAGAGTGAAATTGTGTGATCGAGCGAGCTATCGAAGGTGATATTGCATACGGATGATATACGTGCATCATACGGGCTTAAGTAAAGCAAATATTGAAAATTTTGTAAAGAAATGAATACAATGATTCTGAATTTTATGATTAGATATTATTGCTAAGTAGGAAATACAGGTGTTGTAAAGCAAAAGGAAGTTGGTGTTCTTGATTTCAGAAGATAAATTTAATTGCAAGACAAATGGTATGTATTTCAAATTGTCATATGAAGTTTGATGATTTTATGATCTAACCACTTGGCTTTTGTTTTTCTTTTGAAAATTTGGGGCCCGTAGAGACATTTTGTAGCTGTTTCAAGCTAGCCGAGCAAGGGAGACGCCGGCGAAAATTTTCAAATATTTAGGGAGTTAGAAAATTTTTTAGAAAATTTTGATAAGTTTAAATTTTGGTTTAAATTATAATTTGAATGGTTGAAGAAGTAATATTGTTTGGGAACTACAGAAGAGTTTGGAAAGTTAGTAGGGGTGATAATGTGTCTTTTATAAAAAGATTGTTTAGGAAGTTGTTTAAAAACTGTTTGGTTTTAGGAAATAGTTAATGGGTGAGGACCACTCTTCTTAAATAGAAATTTCGAGGACGAAATTCTTATAAAGGGGAGGAATGTAACGACCTGGAATTTTAAGGCATTTGAAAATTGGAATATTTAATTGATTTTAAATATTCAAAAGTGAATTTTAACTTGAATTTCAAATATCAATATTTATTGGATAATTTAATTATTAAATTAAACAATTGGAAATTGGGCCAAAATATGAAATCTGGAGTATCAAGGTTGTTAAAAATAGTTTGAAGGCTTATAAAATTTATATTAATAATACCGAAGGCAATAAAGCTTTAAAATTGAATTTAAAAGTATTTTGTTCAGTTTTAAAAATATATTTTTTTAAATTGACATTTAAAAATAGCCTTCCGAGGCACAACCTTGGAATTCAACGAAACCAGTTCCATTGGATCCGTAATAATGTTTTATTACCGAGTTTCAAATTTCGTAGTGTTCGGAGTTGTCGTGTGATCGTACGGTAGGTAAATGCATAGAAATTTATATCGGAAATTTAATATAATAAGTGGGTCCAAAAAGCTATCTTCTTCATACGATCGAATTAGGCATCAAAACCTTTTCCATTGGAATTGGGGTATAACATTATAAACACCGAGCGGCATGACTCGATAGGAGTTCGTGATTTTAAGCTACGTAAATCGAGACAATTTGAATTCAATTTAAAATATATTTATACACCCTAATCCCTTCCAGCAGTATTTCTTTCACATCACAACTTTTTGCCTTCAAATCACAGCAGCTTCCCTCAAATTACTATCCCCTACTCGTACACGCAACCATTCCACCATGTCTCCCGTTCTCCTCTCTTTATAATTCATGCATCAGATCTAGAAAATAAAAATAAAATGCAAACGCGAGCCACCTTCAATAAAAATCCTGAATCCCCTTTTCTCCCTTCCAAATCGAATACACAAAATGAAATTCAAACAATGGCCGCCTCGTTTTCCAATTCACGTTCCAATTAAAAGTGCGACTTTCCTTTCTCCTCTATCGCCAGCTAATCAAGCACGAAGGCGAGATGTCGATCGAGCATGGGGCAGGCTTGGTTCGAGTTCGATGATGTCGAGAGGCTAGAAGAAAGGGGTGCACGCTTGCGAGTTGGTGGTGGCAGTCGCTGTCCGGCTCGGTGAGGAGACGGCAAGCGCGGGGAATTTTGTTTAAGGTGATGGAATGCGGCGATCTGGAGCTTGTTGTAACGTACGCGATTTTTCGTTGCCGAAAAACCGAATAGTTAGGGTTTTAAGAAAAAGAAAAAGACAGAAGGAGAGAGAAAAAGATAGAAAATAGAGAGAAAAGAAAATAGAAAATAGAACGGAACAGAAACAACAGAACAATATCAGAATCTCACAATTCACAGCGGAACAAATATATAATAAATAAATGAATAATCTTTAAACAAAGAACTATATCAGTTATTACATTACATGACATTTCATTTCATTACATCAGAGTGTACAACAATATACAACAACAAACAATGCAGCGGAAAAAGAAATACTATATACTAGTAATACGCCATGCCATCCAGCTTGCCTCCAGCAACTCCAGAATATCCTGATAAACCAGAACTCTTGACTGCCCGTGTGGAAATTGGTGGGCTCCCAGAGTTTAGGAAGGAAAACAATAAACTCTGAGTCAGTCATGTGACTGGTGTGAGAACTCAAAACAGTTTATTTATCTTTAAAATCAAAATAGAGGAATATTTTTAAAGTCAATTCGCAATGCTTTTAAAAATGAGACTACCATAAGACCTCCCGCCACACACACAATGCAAACGCTGACTTGGAGGAGATTTCTCCTTATGATAGTCAAAGATGCTTGATACGCATTAAAAAGAAACATTTGATATTATTATTAGTGCATAATGTAGGGAAAATCATTTTGAAAGTAGAATATAAATCTTAGCCAGCATAGACATTCCGCACTTATGCCTACTATAGCTACCATGTTTAATAGCAGGTTACCGCCACATTCCATGGCAGGTTATACAACTAAAACCGTACAAGTTTTGTATTGTTTCTTTGGATTTCCAACGAATGATCAGGCCAAGGAACTTCCCATTGCCACATGAGAACGCCTCTAGAAGGACGTCCCCGAGAACCAAACCGGATCTCTGCCAACACAAGGCCGGGTTACCCTTAACTGGGTAACAACTGACACGAGTATGCCATCCCCCGGTCCTTTGGGACCTTTAACCGAGCGCTCGTCACCATCATCACACAATCATAAATAAAGTGTTTCAACATGAGTAAGTATCTGGGCTCCATACCATGATACCACCCTTTTCCAGAAGGAAATGTACATACCCTAAAGGGAGCTACCCCTCATAAGCTTGCCGCATCTTTCCTGTTTTGACCATTCCGGGGTGTGAGGCTCGACGAAGTCACGTCCACAAAAACACACTTTATACCAAAGCCGTGCTTTGGGTCAACAAATGATCATAGAAATGATCACAAAGATAAACGATCAAACAAATGATCCTATCACAAATGATCAACACAATGATCATTTCACAGCAACACTCAGCATGTCACATTACCAAATTGGGAATATATTGCTAAAAACCTTCAACTACATAACCGCTGAGCTCGTACGTCTCAGAGAAGGGTGTTAAGCTAAAAGAATAAATTCTCCGCCACCAACAGAAATATATTTGAAAGAAATCAGTTTTATATCTCAATTTGTAATGTCAGACATACAATCCATACAAGTCTGTTCCGGGCTTGAACAGAACCGAAGGCACTTACAAAGAAGTCCTTGCAATCCGGATATCCACAATCCTGATCGGATTCCCCATCACATATGGAGAACTCTATACCGGAGCAACTCGGTGCAGAGTCAATCGACAGGTCATCCTATCGCTCTCGCAAATACCGGGTCTTCAACACCGGTCATCAATGCTATCCATTACGTCGTATCACTATTCGGAATGGGTAATCCGAATAACGAGCGCAATAATTTAAAAATAAGTGTGGCATTCCAGTTCAAACAAATCACAACAAATACCCATTCAAAGGTAAATATTGATAGTCGGTTATTGAACTATCAATGGATATGCACAACATCACCAGATTCCAAATAATTTTCCAAATTATTTATTTCCCAAAAAATCTTTACAAGATATATAATTTTCACACTTCAAAAATAAATCAATATTTATTTTTAAACAAATTCCCTTTTCATTTATAAATTCCATAATGAATTTATATTCCAAAATATCTATGCATATATGATTTCTATTATTCATTTTCAATTTATCTTCAAAAAGATAAATTCTCAAAATATTCACTTTATATTGGAAGACATTTCCATACTTACTTATTAAGTAATTCTCAATCCATTTATTTTCAACACTTGGAAAATATTCAATATACTTAAATCGAAATTAAGTATATATTTCATTCTTTAAGGAAATCATTCTCTTAAACATATTTATTTGGGCCAAAACGAACGTTGCGTAAAACATCGTTACAACAACCCAAAATCACTAGTATAGGGATTCGAAATTAAAATAGATATATAAATCCCAATACTATACAAAACATTTCCTTTTGGAAATCATTTACTATAACAACAATGTTATAGTCCACCATTTCCTTCTATTTCTTGAAAACGTCTATTTCAACAATAAATGTTGAAATCTATGGTTTCGAATCTCAACACGTTTTGAAAACATCGTTAGATCATTTTAATTCTATTTAAAACATCACATTCAAAACAATTTCTTTAACATATTATTCACTATTCAAAAACGTGAATATACTACGTTAACAAATTTCATCATTTCTATACGTTTCATTTTAAAGGATTATTCACTGTCTAAAATGTGAATATAACTCCATAAATAAGTTACAACAATTTACTTATTAAAATAAGTCGTTGCGAATTTATAAAACAATGTTTATAAATTCCATTTCTATTTATTTTATAACTACTTCCTTTATAAATCTCCTTTATTAACCTACTCGATTTATAACTCAATTATAAACCAAAAGTTCACATTATAAGTTAAACGCTTATAAAACGATTATTTTACAAAATCGTTCTTTTTAAGACTTTCCAAATTATAAATCTTACAACTTATAAGATTCATTTATTTAACCAAATCTATTCTTCAAATAACTTTACAATTTTTATAAACCTACTGCTTATAAAATTCCATTTATAACTTCACCGTTTATAATTTTATAAATTTCATTCGTTTATGAAATTCATTCACAATCCGTTCTAACACTTATAAAACTCGTTTTATCATTGAAATATTTTTAATTTATAAATATCAATTTATAAATCTTTTATATAAATCAATTTATACTATTATTCTTTTAAAACATCTTTAATCCCCTTTATAATTTCACCATTTTGATTTATAAAATAATCAAATTTTATAAATCCTATATTTTCAACTTTTTATAATAAATTCAAAAATCCCGATTAAACTATTTTATAAAATCATTAGCCTCATATTTTGAAAAATCAACTTTAACTATATTTCTCAAAAACCACAATTTTTATAACATTTAAAATTTATACGTTTATTTATTTAAAATGAATCAATTCCAAACATATAGTATATTTTCAAAAATCACTTTAAAAACCATTTTAAAATTCCAAAGTTTGGTCCAATGATGCTACACACCAAATAGTCAATCACGACAACAACGACATCATATATCGATATGATAGTCCATCAAATATCAAAATATCTGAAATCAAATAAATACTGTTGAGGAATCCAGTTGGATCCCTCCAACCTGTTTTCCTGCATCCACAAACATTAGCACAATACCAATTCCGTTCCAGTACGAAATTATCGCGGTATATGGGATTTAAAATATTATCCGCTTAATAGACGGCGCAATAGGGTCTCATCCTCTATACAATGCGGGAAATCAATAACTGCAATATATACATATGCCAATATATATATTGCTATTATATATATAATACCAATTTCACTGTTTATGAAATATTCGCGGTATACGTTTTTAATAAATAACATCCGCTTACTAACGGCGCATAATGTCTATTTTAACAATCAATAGATAACAATCATCATTCAAACATACATTCAAGTATTTTAAATATAACTATTTAAAATAAAATCGAAACCGATTCGATTGAGTGAGAAGTTCTCACCTTGATTTCAATTTCGTTTTAGCGATTTATTTCGAATAAAATTAAACGGACGTTTAATTTTACCCGAAATTCTCACTAACTCCAAATGACTCCAATCCAATTCCATAGCGTAGTGCTCGTCCATACGATTCCAACGCAACTGGTTTCGCGCGTTTTCGACCTCGTATGAAAAGGTTATACAATTTTAAACATTCACGAATTTTATAATTATAAATTACAACATATATTCTCTTTTTAAACCTAAATCAATTATTGGCCGTTGGATCCTAGCCCCTTGCATCTGAACCGTGCGCACCCCCCCTTCTCCCTCTCGTTCTCTTCTACAGGCAACTTCCTAAAACCGAACCCATCTCTCAAGAAACTAGGGTTAATCGCCGCACCACATACAAACGTCAATAGCCCATCATACCACCGCCATTTCGAAGAGCGTCGCCAACACTATGCTCGGCCCAAAACCCAAGGAACTCGGTCAAGCCTTTTGCCTTGATTTTCGTGCGCAACACCCAGGGAACGCGGGCCATATTCTCTTCATCCGTAGCACCATTCGCGATCTCCACCGTTGAATACGTAGAGCTCGCGAAGCTCTACAAGTTTGCAGTTGAAAGTTCGTCGAATCGTTGTGTAGATTTGAAGATATTGAGGAGAGAAAACTGCAAATTTTCGGCCATAGGTTGTTGGTGGCGGCGGCTGTATAATATTAGGTTTTTTTTTTAATTTGTGAAAGGTTAAGGGTCTATTTATAGGAAATCGAACGACACTATTCATTCCGAAATTTCCAAACTCCGATTTACGCGCGTTGACCGGCGTTTCTAGGGTTTATCCCGCGTTCCGGACACAATGGAACAGGTTTCGGAAGCTAATTCGGTCATCTGTGCGAGTTATGGCAATAAACGTTCAATTTAAATTAAACCGATTTAAACGATTTTCTAGACGGTTTAGCTTGCACCGGACAAAAGGTAAATCCAATGGACACGAAATTTTAAACCATACAATAATATCACATTACGGATCCGATGAAACTAGTTTCGTCGAAATCCGAGACTTTTTGAAAAATGGCTATTTTAACTCGCCAAATTAATATTAAAAACAATTTCAATGCGTTTCGAGCTGCCACGATCAAACGATAACTCCGATTGCTACGAAAATTGAAATCCGGTAATAACTAACTATTACGGATCCAATGGAACTTGTTTCGTCCAATTCTGAGACTGTTCAAAAATTGGTTAATTTCACTAGTCGATTAAATATTAAAATATTCAATTTTCGTAGATAAACTTTTAATTCGATTTTAAAAGTTCTAAAATATCATTCTAACTTCAGTATGATATAATAAAATTTTACAAATCATTTTCAATCATATTTAACCCAATTTTCAATTATTTCCATAATTTAACATATTAAATTATCGATTTAATTATTCAATTAAATCCAATTATTCGAAATAAAATTTATTCGACTTATAAATTCACTTATTAATATTTAAAATTAATTAAATATTCAATTTTTAATTAATAAAAATTTTGGGTCGTTACAATCTTCCCCCCTTAAAAGAATTTCGTCCTCGAAATTATCAAGTAAGAAAAGTTACAGAATCTATTAACTTTCCCAAAATCCATAGTTAAACTTCTTACAATAACTTTACTAAGTTTCCAAATCATACTTAGTTATCTTTTCAAAAACAACTACTATTGTTTAACTTTCAATTCCAAAATCAAAGTTATAGTTTTCACAATTTTTCCAATTTTTTCACAAATTTTCTAACGCCTTAAATTTTCGAAAAAATTCGCCATAGTCTCCTTTGCGGGCTCAATCTGAAAAAAAAATGACAGTATATATATCACAAATATACATCTCATCAAGTAATGAGGCATCCCGCAGGGAAAAAAGTATAAAAGTACGATATTTAATCCGAGATATGTACCTTATATTTTATTAGCGAGCATATACGGCTAATATAGCGCGAAAGCGAGCTCCAAATGCGAAGCAAACGCGATCCACACCTACTAAACACTCAACAAACAACATGAGAAACATGCATATATGAAAATAGTATCAATATACAACATATAGCAATATAACAACTACATGTGCCAATATAGCAAATGCAGTAAAAGCAATATATTCAACCATCAACCAACTATCATCCAACTAACATTCATAACCAATAAATATTCATTTATATTCTCAGTAATATTCAATGAAATGGGTTTTCAATTTAAATCACATTTGATTTATTAACAGTGGATGTTTTCACTAACATTCATTCTCAATCAGTTTATATTCACTAATTCATATTCAAGTTGGGTCACTTCCAAATCAAATTCAATTCTATTTAAGATTCACTTAACTTCCAATTGGATTTCAATTACTTTAGCTTCCAATTTCATTAATATTTAATGAATTATATACAATCAACCAACAATCATATAACAACCAATGTATATTAATTGCAACCAAATTCCTTTGCTTATATTCATTCAATTTGGTTTAACACCATCACTTTTAATTGGTTTAATTAAATTGATTTTCATTCAATTATTCAACTTCTAATAACATTAGATTTTAATGAATTAACACCTACATTCATTATTTCATATCAACTTAATTTACATTTAATTGATAAACATTCAATCCATTAATTCAATTCAATTACTAAAGTTGAATTTCATTTATATAACTCAAGTTCACATTTATCACTTAACTTTGTTAATTTACCTTGATACCAGTATCAACTTCATTCAACATTTCTTAAGTTATACTTCATTTTATAAACATCACTTGGTTTTACTTAACTTAAATTCCCACTTATAAATCAATTCAGATTCCAATTCTAAAGTAAATTTCCATTTAACTTTAAATTCATTTTTATTTACAACTCATATTCATAAATATATTCATATAGTTTCACTTCTTATATATATATATATAAGTTTATTTCACATTTGTAAATCACTTTAATTATAATTCAATTTTTATAATTCTTTTATTTATACAATTATTCTTAAATTTAGATTATTCAAACAACTTATTCAACAACCAAACAATCTACTTATATACACTTTAATAATTCTGAAAAATTATTCCTTTATATATAAAATATACTCAATGTAAAATTATTTCATTTACCCAATTTAAAACAATACTGTGTCGAATTGTTCTATTCAAGTGTTTATAAACCCCTTCGGCATAGTTGTCCAGACCGTGCTGACGAAGGTTCATATGCCACTCAATAAACCAATCATCACAATATAAAACAATTTTATATTCACTAACAAATACGCACTCATATCTATTATTACACTCAAACTTATTCTAGAGTACTACTGACTCTATCTCTAATAAGTAATACCCAACAGAACCATGGTTGTCGCTTAACCATATGCTCTGATACCAAATGTAACGTACGCGATTTTTCGTTGCCGAAAAACCGAATAGTTAGGGTTTTAAGAAAAAGAAAAGGACAGAAGGAGAGAGAAAAAGATAGAAAATAGAGAGAAAAGAAAATAGAAAATAGAACGGAACAGAAACAACAGAACAATATCAGAATCTCACAATTCGCAGCGGAACAAATATATAATAAATAAATGAATAATCTTTAAACAAAGAACTATATCAGTTATTACATTACATGACATTTCATTTCATTACATCAGAGTGTACAACAACATACAACAACAAACAATGCAGCGGAAAAAGAAATACTATATACTAGTAATACGCCATGCCATCCAGCTTGCCTCCAACAACTCCAGAATATCCTGATAAACCTGAACTCTTGACTGCCCGTGTGGAAATTGGTAGGCACCCAGAGTTTAGGAAGGAAAACAATAAACTCCGAGTCAGTCATGTGACTGGTGTGAGAACTCAAAACAGTTTATTTATCTTTAAAATCAAAATAGAGGAATATTTTTAAAGTAATTCGCAATGCTTTTAAAAATGAGACTACCATAAGACCTCCCGCCACACACACAATGCAAACGCAGACTTGGAGGAGATTTCTCCTTATGATAGTCAAAGATGCTTGATACGCATTAAAAAGAAACATTTGATATTATTATTAGTGCATAGTGTAGGGAAAATCATTTCGAAAGTAGAATATAAATCTTAGCCAGCATAGACATTCCGCACTTATGCCTACTATAGCTACCATGTTCAATAGCAGGTTACCGCCACATTCCATGGCAGGTTATACAACTAAAACCGTACAAGTTTCGTATTGTTTCTTTGGATTTCCAACGAATGATCAGACCAAGGAACTTCCCATTGCCACATGAGAACGCCTCTGGAAGGACGTCCCCGAGAACCAAACCGGATCTCTGCCAACACAGGGCCGGGTTACCCCTAACTGGGTAACAACAGACACGAGTATGCCATCCCCCGGTCCTTTGGGACCTTTAACCGAGCGCTCGTCACCATCATCACACAATCATAAATAAAGTGTTTCAACATGAGTAAGTATCTGGGCTCCATACCATGATACCACCCTTTTCCAGAAGGAAATGCACATACCCTAAAGGGAGCTACCCGTCATAACCTTGCCGCATCTTTCCTGTTTTGACCATTCCGGGGTGTGAGGCTCGACGAAGTCACGTCCACAAAAACACACTTTATACAAAAGCCGTGCTTTGGGTCAACAAATGATCATAGAAATGATCACAAAGATAAACGATCAAACAAATGATCCTATCACAAATGATCAACACAATGATCATTTCACAGCAACACTCAGCATGTCACGTTACCAAATTGGAAATATATTGCTAAAAACCTTCAACTACATAACCTCTGAGCTCGTACGTCTCAGAGAAGGGTGTTAAGCTAAAAGAATAAATTCTCCGCCACCAACAGAAATATATTTGAAAGAAATCAGCTTTATATCTCAATTTGTAATGTCAGACATACAATCCATACAAGTCTGTTCCGGGCTCGAACAGAACCGAAGGCACTTACAAAGAAGTCCTTGCAATCCGGATATCCACAATCCTAATCGGATTCCCCATCACATATGGAGAACTCTATACCGGAGCAACTCGGTGCAGAGTCAATCGACAGGTCATCCTATCGCTCTTGCAAATCCCGGGTCTTCAACACCGGTCTTCAATGCTATCCATTACGTCGTATCACTATTCGGAATGGGTAATCCAAATAACGAGCGCAATAATTTAAAAATAAGTGTAGCATTCAAATTCAGCAAATCCCAACAAATACCTTTCAAAGGTAAATATTGATAGTCGTTTATTGAACTATCAATGGATATGCACAACTTCACCAGATTCCAAATAATTTTCCAAATTATTTATTTCCCAAAAATATCTTTACAAGATATATAATTTTCACACTTCAAAAATAAATCAATATTTATTTTTAAACAAATTCCCTTTTCATTTATAAATTCCATAATGAATTTATATTCCAAAATATCTATGAATATACGATTTCAATTATTCATTTTCAATTTATCTTCAAAAAGATAAATTCTCAAAATATTCACTTTATATTGGAAGACATTTCCATACTTACTTATTAAGTAATTCTCAATCCATTTATTTTCAACACTTGGAAAATATTCAATATACTTAAATCGAAATTAAGTATATATTTCATTCTTTAAGGAAATCATTCTCTTAAACATATTTATTTGGGCCAAAACGAACGTTGCGTAAAACATCGTTACGACAACCCAAAATCACTAGTATAGGGATTCGAAATTAAAATAGATATATAAATCCCAATACTATACAAAACATTTCCTTTCGGAAATCATTTACTATAACAACAGTGTTATAGTCCACCATTTCCTTCTATTTCTCGAAAACGTCTATTTCAACAATAAATGTTGAAATCTACGATTTCGAATCTCAACACGTTTTGAAAACATCGTTAGATCGTTTTAATTCTATTTAAAACATCACATTCAAAACAATTTCTTTAACATATTATTCACTATTCAAAAACGTGAATATACTACGTTAACAAATTTCATCATTTCTATACATTTCATTTTAAAGGATTATTCACTGTCTAAAATGTGAATATAACTCCATAAATAAGTTACAACAATTTACTTATTAAAATAAGTCGTTGCGAATTTATAAAACAATGTTTATAAATTCCATTTCTATTTATTTTATAACTACTTCCTTTATAAATCTCCTTTATTAACCTACTCGATTTATAACTCAATTATAAACCAAAAGTTCACATTATAAGTTAAACGCTTATAGAACGATTATTTTACAAAATCGTTCTTTTTAAGACTTTCCAAATTATATATCTTATAACTTATAAGATTCATTTATTTAACCAAATCTATTCTTCAAATAACTTTACAATTTTTATAAACCTACTGCTTATAAAATTCCATTTATAACTTCACCGTTTATAATTCTATAAATTTCATTCGTTTATGAAATTCATTCACAATTCATTCTAACACTTATAAAACTCGTTTTATCATTCAAATATTTTTAATTTATAAATATCAATTTATAAATCTTTTATATAAATCAATTTATACTATTATTCTTTTAAAACATCTTTAATCCCCTTTATAATTTCACCATTTTGATTTATAAAATAATCAAATTTTATAAATCCTATATTTTCAACTTTTTATAATAAATTCAAAAATCCCGATTAAACTATTTTATAAAATCATTAGCCTCATATTTTCAAAAATCAACTTTTAACTATATTTCTCAAGAACCATAATTTTTATAACATTTAAAATTTATACGTTTATTTATTTAAAATGACTCAATTCCAAACATATAGTATATTTTCAAAAATCACTTTAAAAACCATTTTAAAATTCCAAAGTTTGGTCCAATGATGCTACACACCAAATAGTCAATCACGACAACAACGACATCATATATCGATATGATAGTCCATCATATATCAAAATATCTGAAATCAAATAAATACTGTTGAGGAATCCAGTTGGATCCCTCCAACCTGTTTTCCTGCATCCACAAACATTAGCACAATACCAATTCCGTTCCAGTACGAAATTATCGCGGTATATGGGATTTAAAATATTATCCGCTTAATAGACGGCGCAATAGGGTCTCATCCGCTATACAATGTGGGAAATCAATAACTGCAATATATACATATGCCAATATATATATATTGCTATTATATATATAATACCAATTTCACTGTTTATGAAATATTCGCGGTATATGTTTTTAATAAATAACATCCGCTTACTAACGGCGCAAAATGTCTATATTAACAATCAATAGATAACAATCATCATTCAAACATACATTCAAGTATTTTAAATATAACTATTTAAAATAAAATCGAAACCGATTCGATTGAGTGAGAAGTTCTCACCTCGATTTCAATTTCGTTTTAGCGATTTATTTCGAATAAAATTAAACGGACGTTTAATTTTACCCGAAATTCTCACTAACTCCAAACGACTCAAATCCAATTCCATAGCGTAGTGCTCGTCCATACGATTCCAATGCAACTGGTTTCGCGCGTTTTCGACCTCGTATGAAAAAGTTATACAATTTTAAACATTCACGAATTTTATAATTATAAATTACAACATATATTCTCTTTTTAAACCTAAATCAATTATTGGCCGTTGGATCCTAGCCCCTTGCATCTGAACCGTGTGCACCCCCCCTTTCTCCCTCTCGTTCTCTTCTACAGGCAACTTCCTAAAACCGAACCCATCTCTCAAGAAACTAGGGTTAATCGCCGCACCACATACAAACGTCAATAGCCCATCATACCACCGCCATTTTGAAGAGCGTCGCCAACACTATGCTCGGCCCAAAACCCAAGGAACTCGGTCAAGCCTTTTGCCTTGATTTTCGTGCGCAACACCCAGGGAACGCGGGCCATATTCTCTTCATCCGTAGCACCATTCGCGATCTCCACCGTTGAATACGTAGAGCTCGCGAAGCTCTACATGTTTGCAGTTGAAAGTTCGTCGAATCGTTGTGTAGATTTGAAGATATTGAGGAAAGAAAACTGAAAATTTTCGGCCATAGGTTGTTGGTGGTGGCGGCTGTATAATATTAGGGTTTTATTTTTTTATTTTTATTTTAAATTTGTGAAAGGTTAAGGGTCTATTTATAGGAAATCGAACGACACTATTCATTCCGGAATTTCCAAACTCCGATTTACGCGCGGTGACCGGCGTTTCTGGGGTTTATCCCGTGTTCCGGACACAATGGAACAGGTTTCGGAAGCTAATTCGGTCATCTGTGCGAGTTATGGCAATAAACGTCAATTTAAATTAAACCGATTTAAACGATTTTCTAGGCGTTTTAGCTTGCACAGGAAAAACGGTAAATCCAATTGACACAAAATTTTAAAGCATACAATAATATCACATTACGGATCCGATGAAACTGGTTTCGTCGAAATCCGAGACTTTTTGAAAAATGGCTATTTTAACTCGCCAAATTAATATTAAAAACAATTTCAATGCGTTTCGAGCTGCCACGATCAAACGATAACTCCGATTGCTACGAAAATTGAAATCTGGTAATAACTAGCTATTACGGATCCAATGGATCTAGTTTCATCCAATTCTGAGACTATTCAAAAATTGGCTAATTTCACTAGTCGATTAAATATTAAAATATTCAATTTTCACAGATAAACTTTTAATTCGATTTTAAAAGTTCTAAAATATCATTCTAACTTCAGCACGATATAATAAAATTTTACAAATCATTTTCAATCATATTTAACCTAATTTTCAATTATTTCCATAATTTAACATATTAAATTATCGATTTAATTATTCAATTAAATCCAATTATTCGAAATAAAATTTATTCGACTTATAAATTCACTTATTAATATTTAAAATTAATTAAATATTCAATTTTTAATTAATAAAAATTCTGGGTTGTTACACTTGTCTTCATCAAATCGAGGTGGGTGACTTCGACGAGCTATGTTCGTGCCAGGGTGGGTTGTTATGGCGTGCGTGTGGGTTGTCGAAGTCGATGGGGGTTATGGTAGCGTTCGAGGAAAGGAGGGGAGTTCGAATTGGGATGGTGCGGTGACGTTGCCTCCACGTTGGCCTGGAGGGTTTCGACAGCAATGAGGAGGAATCCAGATGAAGTCACGATTTGGATATTAGACGGGTGGTTCGCTCTCGAGTTGGTCGAACTGAGGTATATGTCAGTTTTCATCGTTAATTTAATTTAAGAATATATATGTACGCATATAAGGTCTGAACAGAGGAAATTTATTATAGTAAGGAAAAGAAAATTGTTTTAATATGTAATATATATGTGCATTTATCGTTTAGGAGGTAAATCTAACACTAAGATAAAGCTTTATTTCCAGATTTTTATTAATGTATATATATATATATATATATTAAAGAAGAAGGATTTTTATAGTAAAGAAAATTGCTATTTTGTTATTTGCAGGAAAGAAATTTATGAATGTAAATATATGTAGAAAAATATATATACACACATTTTATCTTACAGGTTGATTAATTGTCTGATCATTTCAGATATTAATAAACCATATAATTTTTTTACAATGTTTAAAATCGTGAAAAAAAACAAGCTGGTTTGGGTCAGATTGCAAAACAAAAATCAAAGGTGAGTAAACCTCACTCAAATTGGATTATTGATTAATTTAATCAGTTAAATTAAATTAATGATTGATTGATTGAACTAAAAATTTATTATCATTCAGGATGTGATATTATATATAGTAGTATATATATATATATATTGAAGTGATTGATATTCCCGCATTATATACCGGATAAGACCCTATGCGCCCCCACATAATAGCGGATGACATATATACCGCGATATCCCCCTCGAAATGGGTGGTATTTTTATATTGTGCTAACATCTGCGGATGCAGGAAAAAATGTTGGAGGGATCCAACTGGATTCCTCAAAAATATTGAAATTTATTTTCATAGTCCGTAATTGTGATTTATTTGATAACCTGTGGTAGATGATATTGAAAATTGAAGCTATTAAATGCTATGGTTTGGCTGAATATGTTTTGGATATTTTGAGATATCAAAGGTAAAAAAAGTATTGGATTTTTGGAAAGAAAGAAAAAGAGAAAGAAAATGGTTTCAAAGTAATTAGTTATGGTTATTTAAATTAAGTAATTTAAAAAACTTAAGTTAACTTAAACTTTAGGATTAGGAATGGCTAGGATAAATAAAATAGTTTAAAATTAAAATTAATTAAGTTAAAGTAAATATATACATGTTAATTATTTACTAATTACCAAGGTTTATTAAGGTAAATAAATAATTTTAATTAGTTAATAGTTAATGATAAAATAAAATGATCTAAACCTTTAATTTATTAAAAGTCTTAAGTTAATTATATTTGTTGATTTATTAATTAATCCCAGATATTTAATTAAAATAAAATAAAATGGTTTGTAATTATCTAACATGATTTTAAATAATTAATTAATTCTTTTTTAAGTAAATTAATGATTTGTGTGACTAGTTAATCTAGTCTATGAATAGTTTAAATTGGAATAACCTGAAATGAACAGTTAAATATAAAATTTGAGACGGTTTATTTGAATAGATTTTGTGATGGGATTATTATGAGAAGGTTGACATCCTGAAATTGAATTGTTTTGTTGAAAACAACTTGGCTTAAAAGATGGCGTTTGGGTTCGAAGAGACTGGGATCGGATGTCAGATGTCCAAAACCACTTCGATTTAATAATTACTTTAATCTTTAAGGGTTTGATTTATAGAATCAAATAGGTTGGAATTAAATAAATTAAGCAAGTCCGACTATTTTGAATAAGTAATGCACTTAGATATTATTTTAAATAATGGATTAGGCAACGAGTGTTGGTCATAACAAGATAAGAACTCGTAATTTTGGATGAGTTAACTTGATTTTTCAAAGACGTTTTTACAACTTAGTATCTCAAATTAAAAGGGTTTACTCACGTTGGTTTCCAGCTTGACTCGGGTGTTACTTTACTGTAATGCTTGGGTCAGACCGAGTATTATAGATTTTCAGGTTAGGACGTTTGGAGCTCAGGAGACGAGCTGGATGGCAGAGACGTATTGTACGTATTGATACATTCCACCATGTATTGTGAGTTGTATAGACAGAAGTTGAGGACAAGTTGTTACAACTGTGCAGTTTTTGTTGTACTCTGATATCTTGTATATATAATGATAGTTACAGCTTTTCATTGTATGAAATGCTGTTATTTGTATATTACATTTGTTCCTCTGCGATTGTGAGATTCTGTGTTGTTTCTATTTCTTATTCTACCTCTCTTCTTCTTAACCCTAACAGCCTGGGGTTTCTGGCACTTGATTGCTCGGCACTTTATACAGTGAACGTATTAGTGTCAATTTTCGAGGTCGGAAATCTATCGGGCCGTTACAACCGGTGTTGCTCCAGCAGCACCAAGAAGGCCAAATCAAAGCCACGCATCACATAGGCCACGAACTACCTTTTTAAGCCAAGGAATCCTCCCTTGAAGCATAAACTCCTCACGTTGCCTGAAGATTAGTAACGTCGGAAAGTTTCAAACCATTTTGGATCGACAGGTCATACCAATCCCAATAGCCGTGCATTTCATAAGCCACGCATACTCTTAAGTACCATTATCACCGAGAAATCGTCCATTGCAGGAATAATAGGAATCAACACACTCCTACTTTCGGGAGAAACATGTATGAATCTAATAATATATCAAACTACTATGAGTCGGCAGAAAATTCCAATCATTGACCAACAACAAATATGAAATCAAGCCGTCCAAATCATAAGTTTTCAAGATAGGAACCACAAAATAGATCCGATTATAGACATCAGAAAATCATTCAGATCAGCTGGTCATTTGTCAGGTGTTCGAAGTAAACAGCCCCGTGAACTGGGAGGCACACCAATACTCAAAAACAAAAACACTTCGCATTTATGTTGCTCCAAACAAAGAGTTTTGGCAGTAATCACAGGACTAAATAAAATAAAATAGCAGTAAATGAAATTGACATAAGTGCATAAAACGCAGATAAGTAGACAAGTAAAGTTATAGTCAAAATTTCAACATTATATTACTTACAACGTTTTCTGTACAAAGTCAAAGGAAAAATATAGCCGCTACAACAATAAAAGCAGTAAGTGCAGACTCTACACTTAAACAAAACACATATCAAACAAAACAAAATATCTCCAAAAACTGGCTCCGCTGCTATCTGAACCTGTCAATGCCTCTTTCACTGCTCCCCTTCCCACCTTTGGTTGGAAGTTTTTACTTCCTCTTAGAATCCCAACCAGGGGTAGCGTCACTGGTTGTGATATCAACAATTTCCTCGGTGCGACATCTCCTCCCTGCTCTTAGACCTTCTTAAAGGACTCCTCTTTTGTCTTGTGACTATGGGATTTGCAGGGGCTCCTCGAAGATTTATCGCCTTATTCTTTTCCTTCTTAATGGCAACCATTTGATGTTCAAATTTACGCAGCTGTTCAGCCTGGTCCTCCTATTCTCGAGCTTCAACTGCCGTGAAGTTGTAACAACCCGGATCCAAAGGGTCCGGTTTTTTCGCAAAAATGCTAAAATCCAAGCCCATTGAAGTCTGAATTGGGTATTTGGTATCCTGCAAATAGGCAAAGACAAATATATTAGAGCTCAATAAACATGTCACGGCGGAATTGGCTAAAATATAATAGTAAGTAGATACTCAACAATATAATAACACTTTCTAACAAGTTACTCAAAGATGGAAAATCTCTGCCATCCACCTAACATGTAAAATGTTATGAGGAGAGGGTCATATCTAAGTTCTGGTGAATAGACAAATTATACACTTCTAGCATAATTCTACATATACCGTTTTATTTCCATTTACCGTTGTATTAGGTTCATTGGGTATATAATACTCTTGCCTCTGTGTGTGAATCATGCCTACCTACTCCCTAGTAGATAAAACCTAATAACTGATATATATGTAGCTATATTCCTAATGATCACATTAGTCCTAGGTACTATGGGTAGTACCTTCCTTATTCACCTCGCAAAGGACTCCATCGTCTTGCTTTTATGGCGTTCTATGACTACATTTATAAAGGATTGCCTCGTAAGGCCTACAATACAGATGTTCTGTCGTCTACTATAAAAACATAAAACTGCGTCCGCACTAGTCTATACTAATGCTCGGACATCCACAATTTAGCACCTGGTGCATACCTTGAGGACTATGCGTAATCGTTCTGTCTACTCCCTGAATCCCGCTTAACAAGGTCTACCTTGTACTGAACTCAATCGAGGATTTTCTATTTCTATAAAGGACTACCTCGTTAGGCCTACAATACAGATATTCTATTTGGTCTTTCTCTTTTCTTATCATGGCTATGGCCCTACGCAGCCACCCCTCAACTAATCGAAAGACCTCTAAAGAGCTAAGTGGTTTCCCCTACTGCAAACAATCTAAACATCCAATTGGCTGCGTCCCTCATCCAATGTCTTGATAGTGAAAGAATCATTGGACTGATGGTTTAACTCTAGTCTTTCCCTAATTCGCTTCTTGTTGTTGATGCTGGCCTGATATCCGCATGTGGCTATACTTTTGTGTCATGCCCACTAACACTTACTTGCAAGTACTAGGATATACAAATATCCTACTCCAAATATCAACCACTTTTGACTGCCTATAATGGTCCTACCATGCAAAAGCAGTCAAGGCATACTCTTTTGATGGAACACTACAAACCTGCCTCTGGAGGACTACTTCACTGTGCCTACCCCAAAGGGCCATCCTAGAGTACCCTCACATGCTGTTGAAGTCTCGTACTTTCTTCTAGTCCAAAATAACTAAGTTGGATATGCTTCTTCTATGCTGAAATCTGTGATGAACTGCTTCGTTAGGCTCTTCGTCCTTTGGGCTACTCCAAACACATCTCACTCTTTTATTAGACCCTAAGTCTAATCTTTTATTTTTCATTTAGTTTACTTTTCTTATTCTGTTAGCTACTTATTTACCCTAATTAGCATAATCTTGACCTAGCCTCACCTAACTATTATGAGACCATCAGTTCTGAATGAAGGGGAATGCTGTTGGTATGGGCCACTTCTATTATCTTGCTTATTAACTTAATCCAATATCTAAGTTTATTAAAATAAGCCTCTTCTGTTATTTCTGCTCTATTTGCTTATTAACTTAATTTAAGTCTAAAAATAAGCCTTTTCTGTTCTTTCTACATAACTATAACCTATGTTATCATTTTACTTGTAATTGTCACTTTTATCCTCTTTATAATCTATATGTTATAAATATAACTACAAGCGTCTCTTTTCTATTCTAGTTGTTTTTTTATTATGATATTGAATTCTCTTTAATTCTCTTATATTATATAACAATTTTGGCTTGAGACTACGTCTGATTGTCCTAAATTTAATTATCATAATAAATGCTTCGCTTTTATTCCATTATCCGTGGACTAAATGCAAATCTAAGTACATTTATGTTAATAGCTTCTACTGTTGTCTAATTATTAACCTGATTCCTTCTTTAATTCTTTAATTTATTTTCTTATATTCTAGGAAGTAGTTCTATTCTATTTGGCTTGTTACAGAAACTGTGCTAAAAATCCATTTCCATGTTTATAAACTAAATAATGCTATAAACAATAATCCGCAATTGCAGGATATTCCTTTTTTTATTTCTTTACTTTTTGCGATAGTGCAAAATACAGTAGTGTCTCTATTTTACACTAATTTCCTTTTTCTTTCTTTTATTGTTGCAATTACGTTATCATTATCTTTTAATTGTTAAATTATGGACATGTATTCTCTTTTCTAAGCCAACCAACTAATCTCTCACTAACTTCCCTATCAAGTTATTAAATTTTCACTTTTTATTTATTTTTCTCTGTTTTAGCATAATTTACTGCAAATTTCACTGCTATACATGCCATTTGCATCGGTTGTTTACCCCCATTTTGCAATAGTTCAACATCCGATGCATATGCAACCGATGCATCATGCTTAACAGTTTTGCATCCGTTCTAAAACCGATGCAAAACGATCCTTTTTGCATCAGTTGTTACTAACAACTGATGCAAAATACGGTTGGTTGCTTGGACACAGCCCTCATGTTGCATCAGTTGTAATGAAAACCGATGCAATAAAGGCTTCTTTGTTGCATCGGTTTTTTATAACAACCGGTGCAAACTAATCCCTCTACTGCATCAACTATTTATACCTGATGCAAAAAACCATTCTCAGAAATCATTATTACAGCACACAAATAGACAATATATATATATATATATATATATATATATAATTGATTATAACAAACAATTATAAACGAAAAGCTATGTATTTGCCGACATAACTCAGACAACATGTTGCTCTTATCCCATTAATCAAAACATATGGTACAAAATTTCATATATTCAAAAGATTAAATCCAATCTAATATCAAATATCAAGTATGATGTAGCAGTTAGTCAAATAAATATCTGAAAATTAGCATCTGTATATACTTTTAGATTGTTTCTACCTGTACATAATTTGTTTGTCAGTATAGAATTTGAGAAAAATAACTCCAATTTCGTTCAGTATATTCACAACACTTGGAGATTTAGGCAAATTCTAGTGTTAAGAGATGCTACCAGAACTTCTTGGTAAAAGCTCTTCAATACCCACTTTCATATTAGGTACTAATCTTCCATTAAAAACAATGACATCAACTGAAAAAACTAAACACACTGGTCTGTGATCAGAGAATCTTGATTCACCGCGATTGTATGATATTTGCTTGATTCCTTCACCGTACCAAAGTATGCGGTCACACCTAGTAAAATTTTCTCTTTATTAGCATAAAAATGAATATAAAAGAAGTAACCTTTGCTCTTATTTTGAGAAAAATGTTACTGTCATATAAGAAGTGCCTATTTAACTATCTGAAATGTGAAATGAAGATCAAGTTATAGGTGATATGGGAAGGACAGAACAAAAAAGTTTTCTTACCACGTAGGAGTTCGACGTTTCTTTTTAGACATAGCAGTCTCTCCAGCATAAGCATCTGAATTGCATGAATATTTGTATGTTGGTGCAAAGAATATCTTTCGTTCATTCCATCCTTTAAAAACTCTTTCGGATTCTCTTTTAATTTTGAGCTATTAAATCAAAAACATATTATACATTTTTGGGAAATTTCTGATAATGCATTTAGCGTATAGTTAGAACCACAATAACCTGACCGTTCTCGAAAAGGGCATCCCAATTGTTAAGTTCAAGCAAATTCCTTGTCACCGAATAGCTTAGAGATATCCGGTAATTAAGATCTCCTAGCCATATTACCTGTCTGTAGTTACAATTTGAATCCAAAATTTAGAAAGACAAACATAAACATGTATACCAAGGACTTCCAAAGAACAACTCATCTGGTAAAGCATTCAAATGTCAATGGTAAAGCATTCAAATTTCAAATGTCAATAAAAGATGGAAGAGTCAGTTGAAGCTCTTTTAAAATAATTGTATGTGTTATAAGATTGGCGCATACTTCCTCAGAATGTTTATGAATAGTGTTTGATTCATTTGAAGGTTTTATTTTATTTTTATTTTTTTAGAAGGAAAAAACATGTATACAAGGTTTCTGAAAATCATGAAATTATAAGACAATACCTACCTTATTACCAAGATACCCCATGACGCCGCGTCCTATGCAAGAAACACGCAAATGCCCATTATCATCCCAAATTTCATCTCCTCAAACAAAAAACAAAACAAAAAACAAAAACAAAAAACAAAAAAAAGGGACTACCACAACTCACCGAACTAACCATTATTCATATAAAGTGGTATTTATTATAATCATTCAAAGAATAAGAATACAAGGAAAAGGTTGGCTTGTAGGGCTCACCTTTCAGCTCCTAGACGCAAAGGTATATCGTTTGAAGTTGCAAACACTTCCAATGTTTTTTCTACAATCAAAGATATAACCAATCAAATATATGCGAATGTATAACTCAACAATGATAAGAAGAACAAAATCATTATTTTTCTGTATCAAAGAGAAAAATCACAATGCACTACAAAGAAAACATTTATATTTTGATAAACTTAAATGTTATAACAATCAATTAGTACTAAGTTATATTTAGTTACTTGATTATCCATTGATTAGACTTCAGCCAATAGAGTGTAGACTACAATTCAGTTTTGAAAATATAGTGCTTATGGCATATACTCTATTGGCAATAAGCCTTAATTGACAAGCCTGTTATTCCTTATAGATAGCTGTTTGTATATAATATACCTAGGCATGAACAGTTGCTTGAACTCCAGCATGGTTCATAAATTGATTAATCAACATAAATGTAATTTGTCCAACTTAAAACAAAAAAGAGAATTGTACACTATGCAGAGCAGAGCAGAGCATTGAATTAATGGTTGCATAAACTTATACTCTTGTTCCATAAACTCGCACCTTTGGTACTCAAATATTGCCTTACAGTTGTTTTTCTATCTCCCAGGAATGTGTGATCTAAGAAATTATCATAAGCTGATTTGCTTAGACTTTTGGGTGCTAGTACACTACAATAAAATAGCAGCTTATTATAATTCAAGAGGTTTCGGTATTAAATCAAATTATTTTCTGGTATGAAGAATTGTGAACCAGGTGATAGAAGGATTAGTGTTGTGTATCTGTACCAATGCTTAAGATAAACACGACATGGTAAAACATCATCTCACATATTTTATGGATGCTGTATTTTCCACATCTGTTGTATAATATTTCTTTATTGCCTGCAAGCAATATAGTACAAATTCATTTGTTGATTTCATTTTATTTTCCTTTTGTACCAGAATGCAACAAGCTATATAGAGATGTCCGTTCAGTCATTCAGATAATTACCTTTGCATCTGATACGAAAATACTCATCATCCGTGCAACTAGAACATACAACCTGTAAAAACTAAATAAAGTTACGTTTGTTTCGGTTCTTTTCTTTTTTTCCCTTCACACAGGGAAAAAGTAATAAAAACAAAAAGCAGTACCAAAAAACTACAAACACTTACAGCTGGAGCCCCATATGGTTTCCCATTAAAATCTTCAGGAACAACCTAATTAAAAACAAAAGGTGGATATAATTAATATATCAACCATTCACAACAGTAAGAAAATCAAAACCAAAACGTTCATATAAAAAGCCCCTATGGCTAAAAATCTGAACTCGTTCTCCCGTTCAATCAAGGCAGGCACCTACTAAAATACAATAATCGATATGAACTAAACAAGTATTATCAATCTCAAAAACAAATGTAACTAAATCATAATATGTTAATTTAGATATAATATTAAACACATACCTCTTCTAATCTGATCTCAAAAATAGTTACAATCAGAGTTTCACCGTCGCAGGGCTCCACGGTCAAACCAGAAACTTCCTACAACGTCAAATATTTGCACACAAAAGTGATAAAATAAATAATTTAGAAAAAAAGATGATAATTACAAAATTAATTAGTACAGAAAATATGGAAGTCTAACCCCAGTTTCCTGATTTTCCAGCCCAAGTTGAACAAAGAATGATCCAACAGCCGCATACAGTCGGCGAATTTTGGATAGTAGAACTATATTCATCGCCTTTCAGCTGTACCAACGATCTACCCCATGCACTGCTAAATGAAAATAATTTTACAACTTAAATGAAAGTGAAAGTTGCTAAAATTGGAGCAGAATTAGTTTCACTTGTAGATGATAACACCATGTACATTAGTGTTGGTGGATATTTAAATAACCAAGATAATGGTGGAAATCTGATAATTATTTCCATCTAGTCTACAACCTTCAATCGTGTTTCTCAGCCCAAAACATGAATATCATACACAAGGCCCACAAAAAGGTTGAATTATCTGAAACAAACATCATAATAAACACACAAAACACAATCAACATCAATTATAAAAATGCCGATCATCATCATTTGTGGATGTCTACCTTCTTCAATTCATAAGATATAACTTTTTGGGATACAATATCTATTTAATCAAGCTTGCTCCTTCTTTCAAGAATTTTTCTGAAACAATTCCTCTTTCAAGTCATAAAACTTTTATTTATACCATTTAAATGGACATCAGTTACACTAAATAAATTCAGTAAAAACCCATCAGCATGTAGTATTGTAATTTTCAATTAATCTTTTAAAGAGTAATAACTAGCATGGACAATAGGACAATAATTAGCAATTCAATTCATATATGAACAACACCAACAAAGTAGAACAATAAAACATATGAAGAACAATCAACAATCACTCACAAATACTATGGTATGCTCTAATCTTATCTAAACAAATAGGATCCTAAATAAAATAAGAAAAATGGATCAAAATGTAATTATACACATCGTTTGTTACTGTAAAATGGTATAAAAAGCAATTTATAACAATGGTTGATAATTAATAAATAGATTAGAATTAATCTAAGATCAAAACCTCACCTCTTTTGCTCTTTATCTACCAGAATAAGAAAGATGCAGTCCTCTAGCCAAATCTTTTAGTATAATTTTCAGTTCTATTGGGAGGCGAAACATTATCATCGATAAGCTTCTGGCACTTTAATAAATTGAACTTCAGATCCAAGCGTCGAACTTCAGATCTTTTCACGGCATCGAGCTTCAAATCCAGGCATTTAGTGAGTTAATCGATCACGGCGACGTCAAGCTTCTCTCATCGCGAGTAACTAGGTGTCTCGAGTAGAATAACAAGAGCGGCTAAGAAGTGAGGCAAGGTAGGAGGAGTCGATTAAAGGTTCAGGTTGAAAGGAAGGAGGGAGGAGCTTTTCAACGGCGGGGGCAGGAGTGGGGGCGGAGGCATGTTGCTCTTCGACAATGGAAGTAGGAGCGGCGGCTACATCTTCGATTGACATGGTTAGTGAAATACTTTTTAGGGGAAATGATAGGAAAATAAGCGGCGGCAAAAAAAATTGGGATGGCAGGAATTAATGAAAGTGCATAACGAAAGGGATGCAAATTAATGTAGTTGCATCGGTTGATTTTAGAACCGATGCGACTAAAACTATTTGCATCGACGTGTTTTCTTCGGTTGTTGGTGTCAACTGATGCAAATTTGATTTTTTATTATCTATTGTTTTACACGTACCTATTGCACTAGTTAGTAAGACAGAACTGATGCAAATAGTTCTATTTGCATCAATTTTTACTTCAACCGATTCAAATGAGGCGAAGCAATATGCATTTTTTGTAGTAGTGTTTCTATCTTTCTCTTTTTATTTCAGCTTTTCTTATTTTACATCTAATTTATGTAAATCTGGTATTCTTCTATTTTAGTCCGTATTTGTAAATTCTTCTCTTTACAATTTTATTCGCGTAAAAAGGAATAAAAAGAAGCTAACATTTGCAGGCTAAATTTCAACTTTAAAATAGATGTAAATAACTGTAAATTTCTAACTTTTAGGCTTACGCCTTTCTCTAACTTTCGAGCCTAATATTATTCATATTTAATTGGATTACTATCTTCCTTTTATCCATATAAATAATAATTAAATATAAGCTCTCTTATACAATTTACAGTCCCAGCATAACTAATTAACAGAATTAATTACTGAAATAAATACTGAATAAAATTATTTAACAGGAATCTAACGATAATATATCATAAACATAAAAGATATATAATTAAATCCACTCACCTGTCATCCTTAGCTTTAAATCTCTATCTTCTAAAATTACTACACCGTTCTACAACCTCTCTCCTTTAATTTGTTGCAATTCCTCTATTTTGTTCACATATATTTTATTAGGATTTATTTGGTGAAGATTTGTGAGAAATAGGAGAAAAGAATGAAGAAAGAAGTCATTGTTTACTGTAAGAGATGGATGAAGAAAGTACCGACTGTTGGAATGAATTACATTACGTTCTCTCTTAAATAGATGCAGCCCACCAATTATCTAATTAATCTTCTACTTAATTGATCTTTCAGTTAATTTTTATGTGCAACAATATACTGCCTATATATACACATTCGAATCTAGGTCAACTATTATTTCTTTTTCCTATTAATTGACATTTTCTACTGTTTGCGTTACAATCCTAATTAACAGCCCCATTAATAGATTAACATGTCACCTCTATTAGTTAATTTCCTTAATTAATATTTTACACATTGTAACGTTTCATTAATTGGCATGTCAATTAGTTCTACCATTCATTTAACATATATATTTAATATGCATATATATATATATGTATGTATATACAATCTGGATTTGAATTTGAACATTTATTTGTTACATTTATATGTAAACCTCTTTAAATTGAGGGGTCTGATATATATAAATATACATGTTATATATTAATCTCCAATATTAATTAATTGCACTTTTTAGCTGATTCTATTTGCAATGTTGATTATTCCCCTTATTTTTTTTCCTCTTACATCTAATTCTCTTAATAATTTACATTCATTACAAACATAATAAATTTGTTACTACTTTTATAAATATCATATGTATTAACTACAAATGTTTATAATTGATAAAATTTCCATGTTTGCATATGTAATTGTTTCTAACGCTAAAACTTCAAATGGCTATAACTTCTCCGTATGAAGTCCATTCAGAAAACATTGCATATGGAAGTTGATTAGAAAATTGCCACAAACACAATGGCATAAGTTTCGTTGTCAAATTCAAACATTAGAAAAAATTCATTTTTCACTGTTTCCACAGTTTTCAATTAAATTTATTTTAATTATATAAAAATGCGAGGTGTTAGCCAAAGATACGGAAGGGTCATCTAGACCATGCAATGTAGCGATCTTCTTAGATTATGGTCCCCGCTGCGAACCACACGTAGACACAACAATCAGAGCAGCTACGAAGACAAGTATCAAGTCGGTTGAAATAACGATGGGCTAGGTCATCGAGGAAATTGGCGGATTAGTAGGTCAAGAAGACGGATCTATAAGATTAAAAATGAAAACATTAAGTTCGTCTTGTTCTTGTGACGTGTGCTGAAAATTCTCAAACTTGGGGGAAACAAAAGGATTAGCTGCGTCAGAGAAATGGTCAAGAATGTCGATCTCATATTCCCCGCGTTGTCCTTCTTTTGATGGCTACACAATCTTTGGAGAAGTTTCTAACTCAGAACTTGCCAATTAATCGCAAGGCTGTCTTTATGATTTGCTAGGCCAAGAAATAAGGGCCTTCTGTAACGTTTTGGCAGTTGAAGTCATAGCAGCATTGGCAACCTCCTGTTCCATCTCAATTCAAAGGACCTCTCAACCCTCTATTAGTGCTCTGTTCAATTCCTCATTAAGTAGGCATCCTTCAACTCTCACATAGTATAGACGTCCCCATTCTCTCGGTAACGGGCCAAAATTTCTTCCCAAACCATAGAAAGAGTTATGGGAACCTAGGGATTAAATAGCTGAAACTCCTCTGATGCAACTGGGTGTTGACATAGAAATTTAAGTTAGTATCGTTCATCTTCTCCATCTTCTTTTGACAGTGTCCTGTAACGGCGTCCTTCTCAACTTCAATGCGAGTTTTGTCGGCGCTAAACTATGCAACTCTTTCTTGGAGCGAGACAATCATCTAGGCTTGATTGGAAACGGTCTTTTCGCAGGACTTCATGATCTCCTCATATTTTGCAATTGTTTTGTTATGCCCTTCAACAATCTTGTCGTAATCAATGATAATCTTCTTCTAAGCTTCAATAATCGTGTCGCAAGCTTCGAGCTCCCCTTTTAACTTAACTTCGTCCGCATGAGCTTTCTTGATTTCATCTCGAAATACAATCTCTATTTTCACATGGGCCTATTTCAGCTCCTTCAGTTTGCCAGCATTATTCTTACTCTCTTGGAGCACCGAGTCCCTCTCTTGTATCATTCGCTCAATCACTTTCCGCTAATGCCCTCTCGAAGTCATCTTTCTTCGATTCAAATTAGAGGATCTCTTGATAATTATTGCAGCTCGTGTCGGCCGCTTGCTTAACTTTTCCCATCCCCCAACTTTCTCTAAACCACTTTGGATCACATAAAGGAGGGCTATATAGGAATCTTTGCGGACTGGTCGAAGGTCGTGGTACAACTTAACTTCCTTTAACAACCACTCGTAGAGTGCAACCTCAAGTCTAGAGGGTCGGACGGATGAATGTAAACCAGCCTCCTGTGAGGAAGCAAGGAACCAGAAGCGTCCACCACATGGATCGATGGGACTTGAGATGAAACTGGTGCTGGGGTATAGGCCTAATGCTTGGAAGGATGAGAACCACGATCAACCTTTGACTTCTTAGGTGGTTCCTCTTAGTTATCAATGGTTTTTCCCTTCTCTAGCCACCTTTATACGTCCGACCCTATTCCCTGTCATCGCGGCGATGAGCTTCGGCCTCCAAGACTTCCGCCTTCTCCATTCCTCCTCGATCTCACAGGCTGATAGCGGCTAGTAAACCATTTCGACCAACGTTTTGAATCAATGAATTGCTCGAGATCATCGTAAAGTCCATGACCTCTCATGGTATCTGACATGAAGAATAAATAAAGATCTTTAATAACGAGAAGTGGGCCTAAACAATGCGTGTGTAAGTGAATGTGACCTTAGTGAAATGTGTACTGTGTCTTGGGGGGCCTAAAAAAGAGGTCACAAATCGGATTGGGAGGCCACTGTGGTAGGAATCGGGATGACTCTGGGTGCAACATGACCTGGGCGAGGAGGCATCCCTTCGAATCTAAAATTTTCCCCTATAAGTTCGTCGATATCCACGTAAGCATTGCTCAAATCCCCAAAGTCTACACCAACATCTTTAATTGAGGAATTCTATCATTGCTCGGCTAATGGGCGAGTATCTGTATTGTGGATCTCATGGAGAAATGAATCTAGAAAAATGGGACTCATTCCTAAAGTCTCGTCACACGATCTTGAGTCTTTGTCACTAAAACCTGTGTCGAAATCATCATCACTAGAGGAGGAATCATGACTACTACTACCCTCAACTTCCCCTCCTCTTTTTCTGTTGCTACTGCAGCCATGCCCTCTGCTGCTCAAACTCTTCTTCCCCTTCTTTTGCAATTGGCGGCATTCTGGTCGGACAGTTGGCTTCAGTCATGACATCCCTTCCCTATGAGTTTCTTTAACAAACTCGCCAGACAAGCCGTCCTTTTCTTGAAAAACACCCTCTTTAGAGACATGTGATCAAGAAGTGGAGCATATTTGTATTCTGAAATGAGAAGGAGTCATGACTTCAACCACTACGGCGGATCTTCTAGGATGCAACAGCCCATACTGGAGAAAATTTTTGTTGGTTAGCAAAAATTTAACCGTTCTCTCCCTAACATGTACGGCCTTCAGGATATGGAAAATCTGGTTGAGTGATAGGTCTTTATTCAGCCTTGGAATAACTGCAGGAAGTATTTGACCTGTCAGAAATCCCATAGCAACTTATTGAAACTTAATAAGTAAAGAAGAGAACTTACCCCCTTTGTCCAAAGGTGGTTAAACCCTTCGAAACATTTAATGAAGAAGTACTCAGTCTTAAATTAAGATAGATTGATTTGAAGCTGCAGCACAATCTTGTGATTCCTCTGGGCCTCGATGAAGACGAGGGATGGGCACTCGTCACTTCTCTTTAACGAGTGAAAATATCTTAACCCATCAAAACACAAGCATGATTATATGTCAGCATAAATAGAACGTGTAGGCAAGTCAAGGTTGCATATCCATTAGAATGAATTTGGAATAGGGACATTCCCGAGTTCGAAAGAGTTTCTCACAAGAAGTCATTGAAGTGAGGCACTGCTCCACTTAAGAACATGTACTAGTGGCAAGCATTATATACTGTAGGTTGTGTATAAGCAAATTCATTCTTCTCCGAAAGGCGCACATCATCATTCGAAATGCCATATTGTAAGAAAATGTTATGTAGAACCTTAGCGAAAATTATGTAGAAAGCTCTCTCCGGAAGATTAAGAAGAACATTGAAATTTGAAGGAGTCTAGTCCACAATCGGACTAACCGAAACTAGTTTACGTATTCATCTCGCGAAGCAGAAGAGGAAGGAGCGACGGACAACGATTCGGCTTTTGAAAGTGCTGGACTTCCTCCATCGGGCTTACAGCGAGAAGATGGATAATTTATTCTATGCAATAGAGCGTCCAAAGAAATCGGGTGATTCTATTTAACTAAAAATTCCTCTACAACACTTGAATTCCAAAGGAATATAGGATTACATCAACATGTCAGATTTTAAGTATATACCAAGGCAAGTGCAGTGTGTTATCTATAGAGGGTGAGCTTGGTGTCCCGAACACTACGAACACACTATCCCATGTAGATAGTTCGCTAATAGTAAAGAATTAAAAGGGCTTTTCTTATCATTTTTTGAAATTATTTCTTCTACTCTTCTCTGTTATCAATCAACGACAAATAACAGATCTACTATCCGAAGCGACACAAAATACTCTTCCCAATTCAGGTACACTGAGTGTGCAATAACGATACCAATCCGAACTCTCCGAAAGGCGGTAACAGCATAAGCTGCTTGTGAAACGTTATCATAAGTCTTTATTCCCCTCTGGAAGGATTAAAACCAATTCATGATACACCGTGTTGTATCAACAATGTAGATTAGTACAAGTCAATTTTGATTCTGTAGACGAAGACAGAAAAAATGTCAAGCACCGAGGCAAGGCCCAAGTGTCATTCCATGAAGAACTCAAAACTCAATTTACTATCTTCTTCCACAAAATCACAACCAACTCGGATTTTCCGCAACAATCATCACCAGTACAACCCCGTCATCTGATTGCAAGATGAATGACAAAATCAACATTACCCATCTACAATCAGGAATCAAATAGAAGATGTAAACGGACTTGGAAGGATTGGCGGGCTATGGTGAGAAGGGTCAGCAGGGATCTAAGGGACGTTTGGCAGTGATCCAAAGGTAGGTTAGTGGCAATCAAAATGGGTGGGTTGGCAACGATCTAGAAAACGAGGATTCAGGAGATAGAGTTGAAGTCAAAGCAACAACGAACTTAGGAATGGTCAATGGAGAGAGGATTCGGTGCTAGATGTTTGGCAATGGCGATAAAAATGGATGAACTTAGGGTTGGTTGAGTTTGGGTCAAATCGCAAGGAACTAGCTTGGGTCGTAAGAGGAAGGTAAGAGTATAAGATAGGTCAGCTTGATTTAGTTAAATAGGAGATTGGGCTTCAAAAAATTCTAAGTCCTTGGATCGCTAAAGATCTAAGGGATATGGATTGCTAACGATCCATCGAATTGCATCCCATCACCCCCAGATTTGCCAAGCATAACCCATGTATTAGTAGAAAGCATCCTAAAGGTTATGGAATCAAAGTTGATTTGTGATAACAAGCAACGACAATCCATGATTAAACGATTAATTGAACAGCCAAAGAAAAATTCTCGTAATGACCTTAACACGATTATTTGAATCTCACCAAGCAGAAACTCAAAAGTAGTTACTTCTAGAGCATGCTTTGTTTCCAACAAAAGCATATTCAGGGTGCAAATGTTTTTTGGGATTTTAACCTGGTAGAATTCAAAGGAAGTCGGGACAGCTTCGCCGAGCCAGAACAGCTCAAAAGCTAACTAACAGACTAGAAGAACTAACCAAGAAGGATCAAAGAAAAAGAAAGCAAAAAATGCTAAGGTTATGGATCACAAGTGTTACATCTCCTATGGATCACTCCGATCCATGATGTTCGTTCGTTGGTCTATTAGTCCTCTTGGATCATGGTCCAATGGGTATTCTAGGAATGATAACTAAGTTGGATGGAATTCCAAGCTAGTTAGATCGAGAAGTGAGCATTCGTCTCATTCAATCAGCAATCCGATGCAACCAACTGTGGATCATCATCGAAACAAGGCAACAACCTACAAAATTACATGAAGAAAACCAACATAAGACAACAAATGTAATCCAGAAGGAAAAGTCCAAAAATACTCTAAGTACATGCATTATGGATCGCTAGCGATCCATATAATTGTGCCATATTGTCATGGAATTTAAAGAAAAGGATGAAAGAAAGCATCACAAGCAATTTGATCATCAGCGACCCAAAAGCTATCGATAGCTAGCGAAGTGATCCATATCGTATGGATCGCTAGCGATCCATCAAATTGATTCGGCTCGCTGTGAAACTTTCAAGGCACATTACAAGCATCTAGCAAGTTGGCCAAGCCCAATGGCTTTCCAACCCCTATAAATACAATCCCACCTACAACACAAATAAGAATTCTAAACTGGCTGTTGAAACTCTACAGAAACTACTCTTCATTCTTCTTCTCCCATACAACAGTTTTGGTATCATTGGACTTTTGACTGACAACATCTATATATATTAATCTGAAGAGTTTGTCAACTCTTATGTCGCTCCGACCAAATGGGAGCATTGTCCTTAATTCCTAAATATTTGTAGAATTTTCATTTACCTTTGTATTTTTTAATGTACCACTTTTGTTATGAAAACATATATCAATGTTATAGATTTATCTCATAATGAATATTCATAATAGTCATATTGAAACAAAACTAAATCTATTTTCAATCAACACTAAAAGTATATATTATTTCATAAATAACATTTGGTATATTTATGAAAATATTGTGACTTGATGTGTCCACTAAGAAATGTTATATGGCGTGCTCCCACTACTTCTGACATAACTGTAATAGCACGCAAAATACGAATCTTTATTCAACTACTTATTATGGGCTATTTACTTCTTTTTCTATAACTAGTTTATAGTCAAGAGTGTCAATCAAACATCTTAAACTTATAGAAATATCCTTTATAGAAATAATTTCTATATGAAAATACTTTTGGAATAGAAATCATATATTTCATTCCATATTAATATCATTTAATACTTTACGTGATTCTTGTTTCGGATGTCTTTTCTTGAAGCTTAAGTGACAATTCACTATATTCATCCTAATCATGCCTAAGTTACATCTACTCATGTACATTTTTTTCCTTTCTAAAGTGATCGAACCATTCAAAGGTGATCCTTATTGTAATCGATCATATTGATTACATGACTTCACATTAAGGTTTATTTGCTTATTTACAATTAACTAATCTCATTGAAGTTTCATACATTATGAACCACGCACTATATAATATTTATATTCAATTGAATATGGATCAAACATCCATATTTTTATATTTCTATTAGAATTTGACACTTGCAAAAGACAATATGCTATTTTGTACAAATAAAATACTAAACAACTGGGGCATAAATATTTAGTGGTTGTAAAAATTGGCTCATGGATTTTAAACTGAAAGCATGCAAAAAAATTATTGTTAAGTATATTTATATTTCTATATCATATTCATTCAATTCATTTGTGTATTTTAATTTATAAACATTTTATCATTTATAATGGTTGTACAAATTTTCCTTAGTATAATATTTTAACTTGTATGGCATAAATTCTTGCAATATAAGAAATGTTAAATTTTACCATTTCATTTTTCTAATAGGGCTCCCACTAGGCTTTCGTGTTTCCCAAAATCCTAAGAAAAAACAAAGAAATCTAATGATTTCTTTAATGGGCATTAGGATTCGCTTACATTGGAATTCTGACCTTGAGGAATGCTCAACGAATCATAGGCCTGCAAGCGATGGATAACACTTTATCGAGTGTATCATATACAACTCTGAACCCATGGTGTAACGACCTTGAATTTTACCACTTTGATTTACGAATATTTAGTTAATTTTAATATTCAAATAATAGATTTTATAATCAAAATAAATCTCATTTAAATAAAAATAATGGTTGTGAAATAGTTTTCAATATTTGTTTACATATATATTTAGTTTGAAGAAAAAATTGAAACTATGACCGGAAATCATTTTCTGAATTTTCAACTTTACATCAAATAAAAATTGTCGGAAATGTGTAAACCTTGTTACTATAAGTATACACACATATTTAAAATTTAATTAGAATATTTATATATGTATTATTATAAATATATACATACCTAAGTATACGAGGTTTTAATATAAAAAAAGTAAGATGCCTTAAGAGATATGAAGTGACACTGTGGTGACCCAAGTACGTATGTAATTAATGAATTTTGGCTTAGAGAAATGGGAAGGGGCCAAGGGGTAGCGTGAGTACAATGGAGGGTGAGGGTATGGTAAGGTGGTGCGTAGAAAGTGGAGGGCAAAGGACTTATGGTAATTAGGTAATTTTCTAAATAGGATTAGTATAAGAACATTCTCATTTTTTCTCTCACTTTATTCATTCCCATTCTCATTTTACATTTCATTCCTACCTTTGTAAATTTTCTCCAAGATCATGAAACAATTTCCATTACTTCCTAAGTTCTTAAATTAAAAACTCTTAGTTGCACCTTTTTTTAAAAAAATATATCTAAATCATTGTTTAAAAGCTTCCATCTTCCACTTCAACACTCCAGCTTCTCCATTTTTCTTCCCACTTCATCCGACCATAAATCCCCCTAAACTACTCTAAATTAATATATTTTTTAAAATTCAAGAGAATCCAGTTAACTATAATTTTCAATCACACATTTCTTCAATTTTCGAGTGTTAATAGGTAAAAAATGCATTTCTTTCAGACTCATTTTTGGACCTAGATTTCAAGTCTAAAAGCACCTCTTCTTCTTTTGACCATATCTCCCTCAAAAAAAGGTCCAAGTTGAGTGATTTTTTTTTAAAATTATAGAGAAAAGAATTTCCAAAATATTTTCCTTTAGAAACTTTCCAAATTCCCTAAGTAACTTATCCAAAAATCAATTGGAAGTTGACCCATTTTTGGGTTTGAGTTTTATGAATTCAGTGATAATCCGTTGTCCCTCCACCTTTCAAAGCCAAGCTCCACCACCCTTGGGCCATGTACACCATACCTTTTCCGAAACCACTTAAGGCCTTAAGGCCACCAAATCTTCATTTTTCAAGGAATATAGCATGGATCTAGGTTCTATTTAGTTCTAGTGGAAGTTTTGATGGTTTTGGTGAGTAAACTTTTTGGTTTTCAAAATAAAAGTTTTAACTTTAAATTTGTTGGTTGAATTATCATATTAATATGTGATTGGTTATATATGTATGTTGGTTGCATGTGACTAAAAATTTGACATGGAAATGAAGTCTATATGTTGTGTGTGTTTTAAAGAGTGAACTTTGTTTATGTTGTTGTGTGGTACGTTGGGGAATGTATAAATTGTGGATGTAGAGTTGTATGCAAGGAAAGTTAGTAAAACTATGATGCTAGTGTGACTTGAGATCTTTTAGAGAAAATGAAACATGTTTTACTAGTTTAAAATTACTAAAGTTTTCCAAAGTTTCTTATTTTTTCTTTATTTTTTTCACAAACTTTCTTACGGTTTAAAAATGAGTAAGGTTAGTAGAAAGGGGTTTGGAAAATAACTTAAAAACTAATTCTAGGTGATGGCATTCATAGCGATAATCGCTATGGATGCCGTTCGAAGAAATCAACACTTATGAAATAAAAGTATTTTATATCATAACTGATTTAGAAATTATTTTCAAACATTAATCAAGATTAAGGGTTAGTTATATTTTAATTATGTACAGGTTTAAATTTTAATTAATTAATTTATTAATTAAGGATAATTAGAAGTAAATTAGTAATTTAGTTAAATAATGAGCAATTTAGTATTAATTAAGTTAATTATTGTTTAATTAATTATTTAAGGATTAATTATTATTTTAATTAATTTTTGAAGATTAATTATTGACTAATTATTTATTTATAAAAGGGTTTAAATTTTTAGTTAATTACTAATCGAGTTAAATTTAAGTTAAGATCTAATTAAAGCTTAATTATGATTCCATAATTTTAGGTTAAGATTTAATTTACTATTAATATTATAATCAAGGGCCATTTGGTTAATTAATTGAGATTAATTAATATTAAATTATTTAAAAGTTTAAACTATTATGTATTTATTAATTAAAGATTAATTGTGGTTTATTTATTTATTTAAAGATTAACTATGTTTAATTATTTATTCAAAGGAAAATTATTATATTTAATAGTAAATTATCGTTTAATTATTTATTCGAAGGATAATTATTATTTAATTATTTGTTTAATACTAAATTACTGTTTAATTTAATTAAAGATTAATTATTTTTTAAAAGTGCTTAAATGTTATTTAACTTTTAAATAAAAGTTTTAAAGTTTAAACCACTTGATTTATAAGGATCGGTTTTGTTTTAAAAAAAAATAACTCTCTATTAAAAGAAGATTTTTGATCCAAGGAATTTCTAGTCAACTACCCTTACGCAACCTTAAATTGAATATGAAACCCAATGACACCTGTTAACAAAATAAAACATTGTTCTGCTAATTTAATTATATTTAACATCTGTTGGTAGAATAAATCAATGTTCTACCATAGTTCTCTAAGTAGATTATGTTGAAATCTATTTGGCAGAATAAAAACCAATTCTGCCATTATATTAACTTGGACATGTGTTAAGCAAAACGAATCCCCATCTGCTATATTAATAACTTAGACATTTACCTATATGATTGATTAATTATTATGCAAATACCCATGCTACAACTTGGAAAGTTAAACTCAATTAAATAGGAACCATTGTGGTCACTAAGCCTCTCCCTGATTATTGGTAAAATCAATCATACTTTTAATAATAGGTTCAAGTTGAGTAATTATTTTATAAAAGATGTTTCAAGTTAATGTAATACTTTAAAAATGATTTTAAATTGTTCGATAACGTGGATTAAAGAAAATTAAATGAAGGATGTTTTCAAATAATAACTTTTTGTTTAAAAGTTAAATGATCGGTTGGTTTATCAAAGGAACTTTGTTAAATGAGATTTATTAAAAGAATTTATTTTAAATAAGGAATATTTAGAAGGAGGTTTTATAAATGATTTTGGATATTGATAAAGGAAGTTTTATAAATGATTTTGAAAATTTATAAAGAAGTTTTATAAATGATTTTGGAGATTTCGTAAAGAGTTTTGTAAATTGGTTTAGAATTTAAGTACAGGAGATTTCATAAATGAAAAGGATTATTTAAATGATGCTTAGTGGTTGCTATGGATAATTAAAACTCTAAATTGTTTTGTTTGATTATTTGATAGTTAAATAACCGACTATCAACTCTTGACCAGTTTGACTTAGGAAGTATGATTGAATGTTTGAGTTCTCCAACGAGAACTCGAATACTTGTTGTATACTTCCAAAAGAACTGAGAATGAGTCATTCGAAAATTATCATTGTTGATTCGAAGAGACCGGGATCAGATATGTTATCTAAAACCACTTTGAACCAACATAATCATTCAAATGGAAGATATCTTGAAGATGATTGAAGATGGATCTTTTTAAGTGCAAGGGCCACTTGTTGCTAATCCTGAAGGTGATTATAAAATGGATGTAGTAGAAGTAGTGCCTTCGGTTTTGTCTAGTTCCAGAATGAACTTGTATGGATGAATGCTGATACTGCATTACTACCCGGAAGGTAGTGTTAGCATTCCAAGTAGGAAGTGCTATATATAAAGATAAACATAGCCTAAAGCCTCACAACTCGGAAATGTCTAAAACATGTTAGATGCAACGGGGCTATGTGGGTCGCTCCTATTATGTATATCATTAGATTAACCTATTATGAATTTGTTTATGCAAGACAGATCTTTATAAAGGTTGGGAACAACTATGGTCATGACATATTCTGTACTATCCAACAAGGGGTAGGTCGGTCCTATGTTGGCAGGGGTACAAGATGTTCTTGTCAGGCCTTGGGTACATTTTATTTAGAGGTGTACCATTCGAAAGGTAGTCTCTTACCATGTCGTTGGAATTCATTCTCTAATACATGCCTTTATGATTTTGTTGTAGAGTCTAATATGCTACAATTAAATTAATGTAACAATTTCGGCTATGATTCATATGTATTTTTACACTAAACAATACTATAATATCACAGGATTTTCTATAGAAATATTTGGTTATCCTTAGGTAAAAACCCGTTTGTGTTTGTGTGTGGCATGGTCTTACGAGGTACCTTTGATATTAAAGGAGTATTAAATGTAATAATTCAGTTGTTTGAGTTTATTTACACCAACCCATGTCTAACCTAGAGTTTTATTTTCCTTCCCTAAAACTATTGGGTGCTCGAATTTGTATGAGCAGCCAAGTAGTTCAGGTTTCCCATGGATGCATTTTGGAGGAGCTTGGAGCAGGTGGATTCATCGATAGTTAGTTATTATCTTTTTTCCGCTGTGTCAGGTGTAATAAGTTGGGACAAGCAGTTATAACTGTCCTAGAGTAGAGATTGTATTTTTATGCCTTTAATTTATCATTTTGGAAAGTATTATATAAATTTTTATATTGATTAACAATATATTATTCTTTTGCATTATGAAATTCTACGTTGTTCAGTTTCTTCTCGTCTTCTTTCTTCTTTTTTTACCCTAACAATATGTCTTTATGGCATTTGGTTGTTCGACACATAAATTACGTGGATGTATTAGTGTCGACTTCTAAGGATCAAAAATGCAGGATCATTACATTTAGTATTAGAGCGCAAGGTTAAGCGAGAACCTTGGCCCTGGAGGAGTATACTCATTAAGAGATAAGGTGATGGAATGCCTTATTATGAGTTTAAGTGTGTGTGTGTGTGTGTCTATATGCATGTGTATGTGTGTGTGTATGAGCGTATATTTGTTAGTATATAATAATGTTTTATATTATGTTCATTGATCTGAGTCGCTTATGGATTCTGGTCAATACAAGTAGCTAACTTATTGATAAGGATCTCTTAACACTTGAACAAGGCCATCCAACACAGTATTATTTTGAAATTGGGTAAATGAAATAATTTTACGTAGGAATATATTTTATATATAAAAAATGATTTTCAAATATAGTATAGTATAGTATAGTATTTTGAGGTGTTATTTGTTAGGAAATAATAATATTCTATCATTATCATTTAGGGTTTGTTTAGTCACGCTCGTTCAATTTGAGCATTGATTATTGTTAGTGTGTATATATAGCTTCTCTTTTTAAGATCTAGGTTAGGTAAATAGAAATAGGGAAAAGCATTGAAACGACCACCTTGTGAATTAAGCTTCGCGATGTGACTATTTGGCGTTCAATGTTAATGTTAGGGTAAAATTTGATTTAATAAAAGGTGTTTATCAAAAGTTAGAATATAAATATTGAGAAAGGGTTGTATAAAAGGATATTGTAAGATGGATTTATAAGAACGTGTCTCTAAAATAAAAAGAATTTAAATCGGAAACTTGAGGACTAGAATCCCGGTGCTTTTGAAAAATGGTTTTCAACGGTCGGAAAGTAATAATAATATTATTAAAAAATATTTTTTTCCAAGTATAAAAAAATTAGGAACGGAAATATTAAAGTAGGTGCATTGGTTCCGGAGAATAAGTTTCGATTTGTCCTATGATGATCTGAATAATCTTCTTAGTGATGATCAGATGTTTTCCTAGGCGAACGTTGTAGGGCACTTAGTAAATTATTCTCTTTATCATTGTACGATAGAAACAAAGTTCAAATCCGTATGAACCCAAAGTAAGTTCGTAATAAATATTTGTTGAAGATATGTAAATCATTGTTTCAAAAACGGGATTATGAAATAAAAATAGTATTTTTAATTTAACTAGTTCCAGTGGCTAGAAAATAACTTTAAATGGAAAAGGGATGTGTCCGAATGATAAACGCTTCTCTTGAGTATTAACCTTCTTGGTATGGGAATGTATGATACTTTTTGGTAGTACTCAGTTCCTTAGTATCATTTTGGGGTTGCTCGGGCTATATACATATACATATATATATACATATACATATATATATATATATATATATATGTAGTCTTCTATAGTTAAAATTTATAGTGTTATTTCAAAAAGATTTTTGAAAAAAAAACTTGGGTATTTGGTTCTTAAATTTTCAAAATAATAAGTATTTTGATTAAAGAATGGGTTAATAAATAAAATTTTGAAACTAAATTAACTTTATAAGGAGATTTAGTAAACTTTGTTTTATAAATTGTCTTTTGGGTTTTAACATTTAGGGAGTGAAAAATTATTGGATGTTACTGGCCCAGCTAATAAACATTTTTACCTTAGAAGTGTGTAAGGAAAAGTAGATTCTAGGATAGAGTTTTGAAACCACCATCTTACTCTTCTTAGCTACTTGCCAGACCAAACGGGTAAAGAAGTTATATTAGTCGACTAAGTTTTGAGACCTAAATTATTTTGGGCCAACATCTAAATAGTTAAAAGTAAATGGAATTAAAATCAAATATTTTGAATATACTCTTGGGAGAAGAGTGTTGTACAAGATAATAAATTAAAAAGATTCTATGAAAGGTTACATAAATAAGTTGTAACATTTAAATGTTTGGACCTAAGCAAAAAAAATTGTGAAATGTTTTCATAAATATTTTTGGGAAGGTAGAAAGTAAATGGGTAAGGAAAAATCATTAGATGAGTATGTAAGCTGTATGTAGATCATTTTTCCTTCTTACATAGTTCTTGATGAAGACTCGAGTGCACGACTTTTGGTGTTTCATGCCATTCCGAATAAGGATTTATCATTCAGTTTTTTGATGACGAACACTTGGTGATGGTTCTTAATATGAAACCATAAGTATATATCATAGTATATGGCTATGTAAGGGGAATGGAAGTTTCTAATTAAGGGGCCTAATTGAACTCCATATTAGGACATCGGACGAGTGATACTAGCTCGGAAATAAAGATATGTATTTGAGTGAGTGATCAAATCATATCCTGATTAGGAATGATCTATGTACATCATATGGACTGATGAGTAGTGTTAAGTGTTTTGGGTTAGGGTTGTGGTAAAATATCGAGGATGAAATTCTTTTAAGAGTGTGGGTGTAACAACATGAAATTTTACTGCTTTGATTTACGGATATTTAATTAATTTTAAATATTCAAATAATAGATCTATAGTTGAAATAAAACTCTTTTAAATAATAAATAATAACGGTGAAATATTTTTCAATATTTGTTTACAAATATAGTTAGTTCGAAGAATCGAAAATGTGACCGAAATTCTTTTTTTGATTTTTCAACTTTTCGTCGTATAAAAGTTATTAGAAATGTGTGAACCTTGTTAATATGAGTATACACACATTTAAAATTTAGTTATAATATTTATATATGTATTAGTACAAATATATAGATACTTTAGTATATAAGGTTTTAAACAAAAAAATAAGATGTCTTAGGAGACATGAAATGACACTGTAGCGAATCAAGTACTTATGCAATTAATCCATGTTGTCTTAGAGAAATTGGGAGAGGGAAAAGGATGGATGGTAACCATGGGGTGGTGAGAGTATGGTGAGATGGCATATAGAGAGTGGAGGTAAAGGAGATAGGATATTTTGGTAATTTGATAAATAGGATTAGTAAAAAATGATTCTCGTGTTTTTTTCTCACTTTATTCACTCCCATTCTCAGTTATCATTTCATTCCTACCTTTGTAAATATTCTCCAATCTCATGAAAAAATTTCCATGGCTTCCTAAGTTCTTAAATTATGAAATCTTAGTTTCGTCCATTTTACAAAAAAATAAATCCTTGTTTAAAAGCTTCCTTCTTCCATTTTAGTACTCCACCTTCTCCATTTTTCCTCCCATATCACCTAGCCGTAACTCCCCCTAAACTGCTCCAAATTAATAATTTTTCTTTTTCAATTTTAAGAGAATCGAGTTGGCTATAATTTTCACTTACACCATTTTTAAATTTCTGAGTATTGGTGGGTCAAAAATGCATTTTTTTTTCAACCGCATTTTCGGAACTAGATTTCAAGTTCGAAAATACCTCTTCTTCTTTTGACCATATCTACCTCAAAAAAGATCCAAATTAAGTGATTCTATTTTTGAAATTGTAGAAAAATGAACTTCAAAGAACTTTCCCATTGGAAACTTTTCTAATTTCTGTGATTAACTTGTCCAAAATTCAGTTGGAAGATAAACCATTTTAGGATTTGATTTTTATGAATGTGATGATAATCTGAAGTCCATCCACCTTTCAAGGCCGAGCTTCACCACTCTTGAGCTGTGTGTACCATACCTTGTTCGAAAGCACTTAAGGCCTTATGGCCACAAAATCTTCATTTTTCAAAGCATATAGCATGGATTTGGGTTCTATTTTAGTTTTAGTGGAAGTTTGGATGGTTTTGGTGAGTAAACTATTTAATTTTTAAAATAAAAGTTTTAACCTTTATATTTTGGATAAATTGTTGTATAATTTATTAGTTTAATTGTTGGATTAATTTGTGATTGGTTATTAATGTTCATTGGTTATATGTGATTGAAAATTTAGCATGGAAATGAAGTCTATATGTTGTGTAGGTTGTAAAGTTGTGAATTTTCTTATGTTGTGGTATGCATAAATTGTAGATGTAGAGTTCTATGCGAGGAAAGTTAGTATATTTGGAATGCTAATGTGGGTTGAGATCATTTGGAGAAAATGAAACGTGTTTTACTTGTTTAAATTACTAAAATTTTCCAAAGTTTCTAATTTTTGTTTTATTTTTTCCAAACCTTTCTTATGGTTTGAAAGTAAGCAAGGTTTGTAGAAAAGTGTTTGGAAAATAATTTAGAAACTAATTCTTAGTAACGACATCAACATCGATAGTCACTATCGATGTAGTTCGAAGAAATCAACACTTTATGATATAAAAGTGTTTTAAGACATAATTGTTTTTGAAATCATTTTCAAACATTAATTGAGTATAAACTTTGATTATATTTTAATTAATTATGGATTTAAAATTTAATTAATTTATTTATTTATTAAGGATAATTAGAAATAAATTAGTAATTGTTAACCCGCCTTTAGTCAAGGCTATGAACAGGCGGATTCAACTCAATCAACTTCACGATTATCGAGGATGAAATAGGATGGAATCGGTTTAAAAGAATGGGGTTCACTTGGAAATGTAATTTGGTCAAGAAATAGGGGTTGCACGGCTCGATCTAGAAGACTCCCCTCGTTCAGCATACCTCACCTCGCTCGGTGTACCTCACCTCGTTCGGCATACCTCACCTCACTCCGCATACCTCACCTCGCTCAACATACCTCACCTCGTTCGACATACCTCACCTCGTTCCGCATACCTCCCATCGCTCGGCATACCTCACCTTACTCCACATACCTCACCTTGCTCCGCATACCTCACCTCGCTCGGCATACCTCACCTCGCTCCGCATTCCTCACCTCGCTCGTCATACCTCACCTCCCTCGGCATACCTCACCTCGCTCCGTATACCTCACCTCGCTCATACCTCACCTCGTTCGGCATACCTCACCTCGCTCCGTATACCTCACCTCGCTCGGCGTACCTCACCTCGCTCAGCGTACCTCCCGTTGTTCAGCGTACCAACTGCTCACGGTTGGTCGGCATAATGAAGTAGGGTTCGGCTATGGACTTGGTGGGCCCAAACTATTCAGGAGGCCCAACAACCTGGTTTTGCCTATAAATACAACATGTGGGTCACCAGATGGGGATCTTCTTCTCTCCGCTCTCTAACTTTCTATTTTCTAAGGCTAAAGGTTACTCTATTAGTTTCTAACTATAAATGATTCGAACATCAATAAAAAGGAAACTTCTGGAGTGGACGTAGGCAGGAGTTAGCCGAGCCACTATAAAATCTGTGTTCTTTACTGCTTTTATTTTAATTTTGACACTTCTTCATATTATTGTTCTCTACATATATTCTATCCGTTACCTGTGATCGTTAGTTGGTGCTTTCATTTACATTAGGGTGTTAGTGACCAATTTTGGCGCTAACATTTTGGTGCTTTCATTGAGAACGCTAACACTCGGGAATTTTGGAGCTTGGATTTTGGATTGAAAAACTTAGGAACTTGGATTTCGAAAAGCAATGGCTAGACCACCAACAAGGAAGCAAGCGGCGGAAAGGAGCGATCAGGGGGGAGTCAAGAGGCTTCCTCTGGACCTGGAGCAGGTCAAGCATCCATTACATCACTAGAGATGAGATGGAAGCGATGTGGAAAAGACAAGAGGAGATGATGCAAGCTTTTCTCAGACAATTTGCACAAGCAGGAAATGCAGAACCTCAGATCCATGGAGCTGGCTCAGAAGCACTCAACTAGTAAGCATAAGGAATGGCTCAGTAGGGGGCAGCCCCAATCAGCAGACGGCTAACAATCTAGATGGACCTAGACTGGGGGGCACACCACCAGGAAATGCTAGACCAATCCATGGAGGGATACCAGATGACGCTGTGCAACCCAACACCAAAAGGAGTGCAGGAGTACAAGATGAGGAGTATGTGCCTAAATTTCCTCATGAACTCGAGGGGCAGACCGGAGCAACAGACAAGGATTACAGCTTGGCGACAACGACAGACTAGCGGTGATGGTTAGACGAGCTATGAGAGGTGGATTGGTAAACAAAGACTTAGAGGATGTGAATAGGAGTCCCTTTATTCTTACTATCAGGCGAGCTAGGGACCCACCAGATTTTAAGCAGCCATCATTGGAGATGTATAATGGAAGGACGGATCCTACAGTTCATCTAACAAAGTATATGAGGCATATGAATATGCTGGGGGCATCAAAGGAAGTCATGGCCCAATGCTTCCCATTGTATCTGACATACAAAGCAGCACTATGGTTTAGACAATTGGGGAACGGTTCCATTGGAACGTGGACCGAGTTGACTGGGAAGTTTATGAGGCAGTTTAGAGTTCACATTTCGAGACCTAAAAATGTAATGAGTTTGGCAGCGCTAAGCAGAGGACCGGGGAATCTTTGAGAAGTTTTCTGACGCGATTCAATGCAGCGGCAACATTTGTGGATCGACCAGATCTATCCATGGTCTTAATGGCTGCTGTATCTGGCATAGCTAATGGAATAGAGTTTAAAAATTCAGACAAGGGATCCACCTATGGAACTAGGGGAGTTTTATCATGAAGCCGAAGGATTTCTACGGTTAGAGGATGCAAATGCTGAGAGAGAGGAAGGCGAAGGAGATGATGTTTATGCAGTCAAGGGTGAAAATCCTTCTAAAAAAGATTCAGAAACTGATAAAGGGAAACATAAGGCTAGGGATAACGATGATGGACCAATGCGGCCATGAAAGGAACCGAGGTTCACCTCTTATTCAGAGCTGAACGGGACTTTGGAACGAATTAACCAAGACACTAGGGGGCAGATTCCCTATCGAAGGCTAATGAGATGGGATCCGACCAGCAATGAAAGAAGATCGGACAAGTATTGTTTGTTTCATGAACTGAACGGTCATAGCACAAATGATTGTAGGCACTTGAAGGATGAAGTTGAGGGGCATATCCAGAATGGTCTGCTATCCCAATATGTAAGAAGGAGGGCCACGACGGTGGAACAGGAACGACCACCACATGCACCTACTGGGGATGACTCGGGATCGGGGGCGTCAGCATGTCATCAATTGATTGAAATAATGCCGAATAAATGGCAAATTCCACAACAACGCGATTAAGTCAATTACACATGTACAGGATCGCGAACGATCCTCAGGTATGCTCTGATACGACAATTAATCGCATCAATGTAGGTGTTCGCACTTGGACCTCCATGTTTTTCTTTTATTTTCCATTTCTCATGTTTGGACTTGATTTAGTTTGACATTTCCGTTGAAAGACTCGTCTTGAATGAAAATTTGCTATTTATGATTCCATGACGGCTAAGCCACTTACACATGTACGGGGTCGCGAACGGTCCTTAGACATGCTCAGAGATGGCGATGAACCGCTCCAGTAAAACATTTCAGAAATTCATTCGAACGTGAAACTTGACATTAATGATACTAAGTCCCCCTGGGCACTCACAACTCGCCTCGAATGGCACCCGACTGCGAACGGTCATAACTCGCCTCGAATGGCACCAGATCGCGAATGATCACAATTCGCCTCGAACGGCACCCGACCACGAACGGTCACAACTCGCCTCGAACGGCTCCAGATCGCGAACGATCACAATTTGCCTCGAACGACACCCGACCACGAATGGTCACAACTCACCTCGAACGGCACCCGAACGCGAATGATCAAAAATTGCCTCGAACGGCACCCGACCGCGAACGGTCCCAACTCGCCTTGAACGGCACCCGATCGTGAACGATCACAAATCGCCTCGAACGGCACCAGATCGCAAACGATCACCATTCAACGCAAACGGCACCCAACCTCGAACAGTCACATATTACCCCAAATGACATACGACCACGAACGATCATCCTTCGCGGTCAAATTAGACCATCAATTTCATTGCAAGTCATTAACAAGATACGAACATCCAGATTATTGAGCTACAAAACACACCTTCCAATAGCAAGGCATGTTTTGGGGGCAAAGTGTTAACCCGCCTTTAGTCAAGGCCATGAAAAGGCGGATTCAACCCAACCAACATCACGATTATCGAGGCTGGAATAGGATGGATTCGGTTTAAAAGAATGAGGTTCACTTAGATATGTCATTTGGTTAAGAAATAGGGGGTTGCACGGCTCGATTTGGAAGACTCCCCACGTACAGCATACCTCACCTCGCTCGGCATACCTCACCTCGTTCGGCATACCTCACCTCGCTCCACATACCTTACCTCGTTCGGCATACCTCACCTCGCTCGGCGTACCTCCCCTCGCTTGGCATACCCACTGCTCACGGTCGGTCGGCATAATGAAGTAGGGTTCGGCTATGGCCTTGGTGGGCCCAAACTACTCAGGAGGCCCAACAACCTGGTTTTGCCTATAAATACAGCATGTGAGTCCCCAGATGGGTGATCTTCTTCTCTCCGCTCCCTAACTTTCTATTTTCTAAGGCTAAAGGTTACTCTATCGGTTTGTAACTATAATTGATTCGAACATCAATAAAAAGGAAACTTCTGGAGTGGACGTAGGCCGGAGTTAGCCGAACCACTATAAAATCTGTGTTCTTTACTGCTTTCATTTTAATTTCGACTCCTCTTCATATTATTATTCTCTACATTAATCTATCTGTTATCTGTGACCGTTAGTTGGTGTTTTCATTTACATTAGGGTGTTAGTGACCAATTTTGGCGCTAACAGTATTAAATTAAGTAATAAGTAATTAAGTAATAATTAAGTAAGTTAATTAATTATTTAATTAATTATTTCGAGATTAATTATTATTTTAAATAAATTTTAAAGATTAATTATTAACCAATTATTTATTTATAAAAGGGTTTGAATTTTTAATTAATTGTTAATTAAGTAAATTAAGTTAAGATTAAATTAAAACTTAATTATGATTTAATTATTTTAGGTTAAGATTTAATTTATTATTTCATTTTTAATCAAGAGTTATTTAATTAATTAATTGAAATTAATTAATATTAAATTATTTAAAATTTTAAACTATTATTACTTATTGATTAAAGATCAATTATGGTTTAATTATTTATTTAAAGATTTGTTATTGTTTAATTATTTATTCAAAGGATAATTGTTATTTATTATTTATTTAATACTAAAACATTGTATAGTTATAAATTCAAAGGATAATTATTGTTTGATTATTTATTTAATACTAAATTATTGTTTAATTATTAATTAATGGTTTAATTTTTTTAAAGAGTTTAAATGATATTAATTTCTAAGTAAAACTTTTAAAGTTTAAACCACTTGATTTAAAAAGATCAGTTTTATTTTTTATAAAAAAGCAACCCTATTTTAAAAGAAATTTTTTTGATACAAGGGATTTCTTATCAACCCCCTTTAAGCAACCCCAAATTGAATATGAAACCCAATGACATCTATTAGCAGAATTAAAAATTATTCTACTAATTTAATTGTATTTGACATCTGGTAGTAGATCGTCGTTCTATTATAGTTCTCCAAGTAGATTATGTTGACATTTATTTAGCAGATAGAAACCACTTCTGCTATTATATTAACTTAGACATTTATTTAGCAGAAAAACCCCTATCTGTGATAGTGATAACTTAGAAATCTACCTATATGATTGATTGATTATTATTTGATGATTCTCTTTACAAATTTGCCTGTTATGTAAATACCCATGCTATAACTTGGAAAGTTAAGCTCAATTAAATGAGAACCGTTGTGGTCACTAAGCGCCTCCTTGATTATTAGTAAAGTCAATCATACTTTTAATAATAGGTTCAAGTTAAGTAATGATTTTGTAAAAGGCATTTCAAGTTAATGTAATACTTTAAAATGATTTTTTAAAATCATTATTTGATAATATGAATAAAAGATAACTAAATGAAGGATGATTTAATAACTTTTTTTTAAAAAAGTGTTTTAAATAATCGTTTGATTTATCAATGGAACTTTATCAAATGAGATTTATTAAAGGAGTTTATTTTAAATAAGGAATATTTATAAGGAAGTTTTATAAATTATTTTGGATATTGATAAAGGAAGTTTTATAAATGATTTTGGAAGTTTATAAAGATGTTTTAAAAATGGTTTTGGAGATTTTGTAAAGAGTTTTGTAAATGGGTTTAAAGTTCAAGTAAAGGAGATTTCATAAATAAAAAGGATTATTTAAATGATACTAAGTGGTTGCTATGGATAATTAGAATTTTACATTGTTGTTGTTTGATTATTTGATGGTTAAATAACCGACTATTAAATCTTGGCTAGTTTGACTTAGGAAGCATGGTTGAATATTCGAGTTTGCCGATGAGAACTCGAATACTTGTTGTATACATCCAGAAGAACCGGGAATGGGTCATCAGGAAATTATTGTTGTTGGTTTGGAGAGACCAAGATCGGATAAGTTATCCGAAAACCACTTTGAACCAACGTAATCGTTAGAGTGGAAGATATCTTGAAAATGATTGAAGATGGAGCTTTTGAAGTGTAAGGGTTGCTTGCTACTAATCCTAAGGATGATCCAAAATGGATGCAGTAGAAGAAGTGCATTCGGTTTGGCTTAGTCCAAGAGCAAACTTGTATGAATTAATGATGATACTACATTGCTACTTGGAAGCAGTGTTACATTCCAAGTGGGAAGTGCCTTATATAAAGGAAAACGTAGCCTCAATCCTCATAACCTGGAAATGGTTAAAATAAAGTAGATGCAACATGGCTATGTGGGTCACTCCCATTAAGGTATGTCATCACCCTTCTAGATTACCATATTATGGACTTGTTTGTGAATGAGAGATCTCGATAAAGGTTACGAACAACTGGGTTGATGACATATTCGGTACTACACAATATGGGGCAGGTCGGCCCTGTGTTGGCAAGGGTACATGATGTTCTTATCATAGCCCGGGTACATTTTATCTAGAGATGTACCGTTCGAAAGGTTGTCTCATGACTTATCATTGTTGGAATTCATTCTCCAGTACGTGCCTTTACCATTTGGATTGTAGATCTTAGTATGCTGGAATTTAATTAATGTAACAATTTCGGCTATGATTAATATGTATTTGTACACTAGACATTATTATAATATCACTAGAGTTTATGTAGAAATGTTTGGTTATCGTAAACTAAAAACCCATCTGTATTTATGTGTGATATGGTCTTATGAGATACCATTGATGTTAAAAGGACATTAAAATGTAATAATTCGGTTGTTTGAGTTTACTCACAACAGACCCATGTCTGACACGGAATTTTATTTTCTTTCCCTAAAACTCTTAGGTTCTCAAATTTGTATGAGCAGCTAAGTGGTTTAGGTTTCCTACGGATGCATTTTGGAGGAGCTTGGAGCAGGTGGCTTCATCAATAGCTAGTTATTATCTTGTTTCCTCTGTGTCAAGTGTATTTGTATCATTTAAGTTAAGACATGCAGTTATGACTGTCCCAGAGTAGAAATTGTATTCTTATGTCTCTGATGTATCATTTTCAAAATGGTTATGTAAATATTTATGTTGATTAAGATATATTTCACAGTTTTGTTGTGAGATTCTATTTTGTTTAGTTTCTTCTTATCTTCTTTCTTCTTTCTTTATCCTAACAATCTTTCTTTACAGCACTTGGTTGTTTGGCATGTAAATACCATAGATGTATTTGTGTCAACTTCTAAGGATCGAAAAGGAAAGATCGTTACACAAGGTCTTTGTCTTAATTTCATCTTGACCTTGAGGAAAGCTCGACAAACCGAGAGAGATTATTCGCTCGTGCCCTCCATTTCATGACGGCCTATGTATAATTCAATTAGCATGAGGAAATATCAACAAATATATGCATGTTTCTTGCCTCTTCTAGTGAATATAATAATAATAGTACACATAACATCTCTACCTTAAGGAAAGCTAAACAATTCAAGAGTATGCAAGTAATCTTTTAATTTATAAATGGTAGAGGACAACATGTATATTAATGATCAAAATCTTTAGTACGCATATATGAAGTGATATTTATTTAGGGAATAATATATTTCTTCTAAAATATCATCGTGACTCAAGTGTTACACACATCTGAATCATGGTATACGTATGTACTTATGTTAAATCTCATTTAAATTTCTGTCTAGTTCCAGATAGTTTTGTACATATATAGTTATGTAAATATTAAATTATTTATAACTTTATAATTTAATTTACTTATATGACATGTACATGTACCTTATTGATCAAATATTATTAAAATAGTTTTAGATCTTATCAATTAAACTATATTTAATTAATGTAATTAATTTTATATAAAGAATTTAAGATTTTATATTAGTCATCTTAAACTATTTAAGATAGTTAATCAATCATAACATTTATAGTTTGTTTAAGATAATTAAATAATTTTACTAAATACTTTAACTAATTTGAAATTTTAATTTAATTTTTTATTAAAAAATTTATGATAAATAAATAACTACAAAAATTATACTTATACATACATATGAACATATATGTTTTAATCAATTAATTTTTTATTAATTTTCTATTTAAGTAATCATATGAATTAAGTTTTAAATTTAATTGTTTGATTTTTGAGTACAAATGTGAAAATTTTGAATGAAATTTATAGCTTTTATAACACTACTTCTTTATATTTTAACCTAACTTTTAAATTTAAAATATAATTTTAATTATTCAAAAAATTTGAGAATTAGCCCTAGGCACAAAACAATTCTGGCATTTGTATTAGGAATAACCTTTGAATTTACTTCATCCTTCGGGCTAGGCCAGTAGCTAGGTAGGGTAGAGTACTTGTTACCCAAACTCAACCAAAGACACTACCTTTCTAAACACCTTCCTAAATGGGTAGATTTTAATAAGTTAGCTCAAGCATTACTAATTTAGACCGCATAGAGCATTGGGCTCAAATACTATTGAAGGAAGCTGACCACTTGGGAGCTGTTAAAATATGTATATTTCAAAAGGTTCTCTGTTTTGGATCTGTTGGGCTTGTAAAGTCCAAAGAATTTATTATATCGAATCAAATAAAGTTTTAAATAAAATCTTATTTTATTTAAATTTTGTTACACTAAAAACTAATCTTCTAGCTAAGACGAAAGGTCCCTAAACATTCAACGAAAATAAAGTTGCAGCTCAAACCTTCAGAAACTTCCGAAGGGATGCACCTATTGATATTTACTAACACAAAACCTTTCGAAGGGATCAAAAGATTCCATCTCTAGTATCCAAGGAGTTCGAAGGGGAAGAAGGAGTCAAAGCAAGTGAAAGCAATTACTTAATGATCTTTTCGAAAGCATACCAAGCCTTTCGAACAAGTTGAGAAATATACAAGACGCCTTTCGGCAATGTCAAAAGGTTTATGAAGAAGGCAATGATCATGAGTTAACAAGGAGTAAAGAAGCAACCTTTCGACAAGGCCGGAAGGTTTACGGTAACATATGTAAGGGAAACCCTTCGACAACAGCGAAAGGTTTATGAAGGCATAAAGGAAAACAGACACTTCAACAATGTCTGAAGGTCCACTAAACCTTTCGACCATGTTGAAAGGTTGGCAGTTGTACATAAAGGGTAACCTTCTAGCTCGGCCGAAGGCATGAGGTCGAAAGGAGGGTTGCCTGCATCTATAAATAGGACCTAAGGGTCCCGATTTTAGGGGCGATTTTTTTCCTCACCTCATTCTTGTAATATCAAAAGAAATGTGTTGTAACCCTAATTAGGAATCAATTTGGGGATTTGTAAAAGAGCTGATCTTGAATGAAAAAGGGATTAACTCCACCGGAAGGTTCTTACCGACTAGGTCAGAAACTTAATTGGTCAAGCTATAACTTTGATCTTCAAAAGTCATCAACTTTTGCACTCTAACCTTTTGATACGGTCAACAGCTGCACCGGACTAACTTGAGCTATAACCTTTCAAAGTCATTGGCTTTATGATCCGAATCCTTCAACTAAGTTGATAGCTCCTTATATTTTAACCACACAAAACCTTACCCGATCTCCATCCGAGCAATATAACCTTCCGGTAAAGTTTAAGTTCAGGAATATAAGACTCAATCCAATGGTAAGTATCTATATACCTTTCGATAAAGTTGAAACTGGCTTCATATAAGCGACCAAACCTTTCGGCAAGACCAAGAGCTCCTATACGCCACCCAGGAGTGTATTATCTTATCCACTGCTAAAGATATTAATCAACCAAACCTTTTGGAAACATTAAAGATCAACTTTAAAGGGATAAGTTCGATGAATAATCATTCCTACTGTAAAGGAAATCTCCACAAAATATCCTACAAGATCTAACGAGGTAAAAAGTTCTCTAGTGAAAAGACCAAAGCTATCGACTACGTCGAAAGGTCCAAATCAATAATCAACAACCATTGAAGCTAAGCACAAAAGCAATTCTTAAGGATATCTTGCCCTTTATCTGAACTATCTTTCCTATTTCTGTTGAAGTATCTTTTGGGGTGTTGGCCATAAATTTGGTTAACAATTTTGTTTAAAAGAAGTTTTAATTATTATTATTTTAATTAATATGAGATTCATGTAAAATAGAGTACACCTACAATATTATTGTGTGTTTATGTGTGTGTATAAGAGTCGCTTGTGTTATTAAATTTAGAGGAGGAAAGCTTATGTTTCTCTCGCTTAAACTTATTCAATTAATTAAGGGAAATTTTATTTTTATTTAGAAAGAGAAAATTTTCATTTTTATCTCATTAGTTAAATTTATTGAATTATGAAATGACATATATGATCAAATTTATAATTGGCATGCATAGTGAGTACATCCGAATATACTTTAGTGTAAAACATGTAAGTGCATCATGGCATAGGGTGTACATAGTTAATGTATACGTATAAAGATATTGGGATATGCATCTATAACGTATATACTGGCCATTTATATATGAAGTGGTTGTCACGAGAAATTTTTAATTTATATGCAAATGTTTGTGTGTGTGAATGTGTATATATCAAAACTATCTTATGCATCAAATGAATAAATGTTTTGAAATATTTGAATAGATTTGACTACCAATAAAAGGAATCAAATTTAAGTGGGTAATGATGCATTTAAATGGTCATCAAAAGAAAGCGTAAAAGGCATTTATATGTTAATTAAGGAGAGGAAAAGATGGAAAACTTTTGACCTTCATTTAATCTTTTTTTAGTTTGCATTCAAAATATTTTAAACTTATACGTATGAACACATACATACACACACCCCTACACATTAAAATTAAGTTATATATAAAATGAAATAAATAATTCAATGTATTTGAAAAGATTTAACTACGTAAAATATATCCAAATTCAAAATCCAAAATATCTAATTTTCCAAAGTAAATAATTTTAAGTATCAAATTAGAAACTATAAAATAGTTGAAGATATTTTAAATTTGAGTACACAAAATGATTTGTGTGTGTACATATATCCACATATACATATATATGTATATATACATAGATATATATAGTTTTGAAGAGTACAAGGATAGCCTGAAATAGTTATACTCTTATTTTAAAAAGCATAAACTATTAACATACAAAAATTATAAATATATGTATAACAATAAAGTTAATAACATTTAATACATATAATGATTTCAGCCAAACAATTAGTAATTTTTTTGTTAATACAAAACTCCAACGATAATATTTACAACTCGCACATATACGCATATACACACGTATATGCATGCATGTATGTATGTATGTGTAACAACCTCCATTTTCGATCCTTAGAAGTCGATAATAATGCATCCACGATATTCATGTGCCGAATAACCAAGTACCAAAAAGATTGATGGCTAGGGGAAAGAAGAAGAAAGAATACAAGAAGAAATTAAACAACATAGAATCTCGTATCGCAAAGAAGATCTATAATATAAAAATGATATTTACAAAAGAAATTTTTTATATACATACATACATCGGAGTACTAGTCTATCATCTACCTGGACAGGTAAAACACATGTCCTTACAATTTTTGGTATACATAACAAATTACGCAGTGGAACATAGAGAAATATGTATATACGTCTTGGCCTTCAACTTGAATCCTGAGCTCTAATACATCCAAAGCTAATCTAGAAAATGTGCTCGGTCTGACCCAAGCATTGTTAAAAAAACAACCGGGTTAGTTAAGTAATACCAGCATGAGAAACTCAAATCATAAGGAATTTTATTATAACTTGTAAAATCCTTCAAAATCAATGTTATCTCATAAGACCTCGCCGCACGCAAACACATATGGGTTTCTCCTTACTATAACTAGAATATTTTCTATATAAAATCCTTTGATATTATAATAATCTCTAAGGGTTAAAGTTAATATATCAAGTAGCTATGATGTGTGTACACGATAGTAATAATAGGTATACAACCAAAACCGAAGGCGCTTATTGGAGAATGGATTTCCATTAAATGAAAGGTAAGGGACTACCTTCTGAAAATATGTATAAATGTACAGTGAGATCGAAAACCTTTCGACCTCTACCACTATAGGACGACCTACCCCTTACTTTGAATATAATCACTCCTTGTCTATGATCATCAACCAAAAAGGGGTCCTGAAGCATACATAGAGATATCGACAGTAGATATAGGGATTATCATACCCTAATGGGAGCAACCCATGTAGACCTACCACATTTACTCTATTTTTGCCACTCTCGAAGTGTGAGGTTTGAGAGGCTATGCTCTTAACATTTAGCAATCCATCATGGAATGCTAATATTGCCCTTTAGGTAGAAATGCAATGCTTGCATTCGTCCATACAAATTTGTTTTGGATCTGAAACAAACTAAAGACCCTTCAAGGAGCACTGTCTTCAATCATCTTCAAGATGTCTTCCACATGATTGCATATATTGGTTCGGAGTAGTTTTTGGATAACATATCTAGTCCAGATCTCTGCAAATCAACAAAGATAATTTTCGGTTGACTCAATTCCGATTCTTTTGGAAGTATATAACAAATATTCGAGTCCTCAACGGGTAACTCACATATACAATCACACTTTCTAAGTCAAAAGCGGTCAAGATTTGATAGTCGGTTATTTAACTATCAAATACACAAACAAACAAAATTCTAAAGATTTAATTACCCATAGAACCACCAATCCTCAAATAAGTTTTCATTTATTTAAATCTCTTTTCAAAACGTTTATCAAAACATTCATATAGTTATCTCGCTGTTATAATTATATTCACAACACATTTGTAAAAGATTTCTCATTTCAAAATCATATTAAAGGATCAAACAAAGTTATTTAAATTAGAGATAAGAACAACCCCAAACACTATTCCTATGGTGTTAACCATGGAATGAAAGTTCCGCACCGCCATAATTAAGATGGTCAGTTAAGGGAAACTCCATCTCAAATTTTTTGTAAACTTAATAAACAAATCCTTTTAATAAATCTCTTTCTTTTATGTAATTCTCTTTTTGCTTAAATTCTAAATCCATTTATAAAACTCATTTATAAATATCCAATCCAAAAAATCATTTATAAAACTCCTTCTACAAATATCCAAAATCATTCAAAACACTTAACTCTAAATTTATATAGAACTAAAGTCAATTTAAAAACCTTGATGTTGCAAATTTGAAAAGGAATCTTAGCGAAATGGTACTAAATCAAGTTAATTATCTTCTAAATTACATAATATTCATTTCGAATCTTAATTCGCTCTAGTTAAATTATTCATTAAACTTAATCAATTCCTAATTCAAATCTTAAGTGAACCCAAATAGATTAATTTATTAAACCCTGCTTGCTTAGTAATTAATTACCAATTAACCTTAATTAATTAATTATCAAAATTATTTCTTAATTAACTTTTAACCTAATTAATCACTGATCAAAGTTCCTTGATTAATTAATTAAGATTGATTAACTTTAATCCATAATTAAACCCTAATTAATTAACTTAGTTATAATTAATTAATAAATACCTTACTTACTTACTTAATTAATTAATTATTAAACTCTTATTTAATAACCAAAGTAGTCAACTTTTGAACTTGCTTAATATTTTGAAAAGATTTTCAAAACCATTTCATAAAGAATTCATTTTAAAATCTAAACACTAACTTCTTCCGAACTACATTCATAGTGACTTTCGCTATGAATGCAACTCGTTAAAGTTGGATTTTGTTTAGTTCTAAATCCAACTCCACTTATAACTTCACTCTTAACTTTAATTCTCTTGAAACATATATATATAAGTTTTTATTTTGAAAATAAAATAAAGTTTTAATCTTTCAATGCCTTAAAACCAATAAACAACTTTTGATCTTTTCCAAATGATCTCCCATCTCATTAGCATATAAATTACTAACTTTCATAACACTTGACCAAACAACCTAGTTTAACATCCAAACTAATACACATATGTAAGCAAGATGACAACTTTAGCAACAAGCCAAACTTCTAAGCTACATTTAACAAATCAAATTCAAAACTACATTACACATATACATATATAAAAACAACAATGATTTACAGCCAAGCATACAATATGTTACACAAATAAACATGTCGATATAACGGTGAAATCTTTTCAAAATATAAAATAATTTGCTCGCCAAAAATTTTCAAATCCTTTCTAAACTTTGAAAATAACCTAGCTCTTGAAAATTCCTTAGCAAAAATGTTTTTCCCACCTTAAGCAAGCCAAAGGGCTCGGCCTAGGCTTCTTTGGTCTCGTCCATCATAGTGATGGGCTCGTCCAACATGGAAAAAGGTGGATATGAACTTGAAAAAGAAGATGAAATAGGAGGAAATAAGTAATTTAAACAAGATTTAAAAGAGTTTAAACAAAAAAAATTGATTTTTAACTTGAGAGTGAAAAATGGAAGCCATTAAATATTTTACAAGTTTTTGAAAATAAAATAAAATATTGAAAAGTGAGAAAGGAAGGAAAGGGGAAAGAGAGATTTGTTTTTATTAAATAGGAATGAAGTAAAATAACCTTTCTATCCCCAAGTACACTTTCCCTCTGCTTAAATGATGCCACCTCACCACCTTATCCACTTCACTTAGTTATGCATGCCTAAAATAAGATTCTCCCCTTTTAACCAATATGTAATACCCAATTATGTACTTAGACATGAAATGAAGTGATGTTTCATATTTTTCTTTTATTTAATTTGATTTTTAATTTGAAAATGTCACTTCTTCTTACATAATTACACTTATGTTATTAAACTTTATTTTATTTACTTATCTATGCTTAAGTTATTTAAAATGTGTAAATGTATTAACTAAGGTGTTTACTACTTTTTAGAATAACTTTTTAGTGGTGAAAAATTGAAATTTTTGGAAAAGCTTTTCGGTCACATTTTCTAATTTCCTTTTAATGGATTATTTCTGTAAACACGTCTTGAAAATAATTTCACCACTATTAGTTATAAATTAAAGGGGTATTCTAATTATTAAAATCGTTATTTGAGTATTAAAATTAATTAAATATTCATAAACCAAGCATTAAAATTCTGTGTTGTTACATTAGTACATATATGCAGATTCAAACGGTTATTGTTACTCAATTTTTTTGTAAGTAAGAAGGAAGACTGATCAATGTATCTTAGCCTGGCCCAATTTAGTTCAGTATGACTGGGTCCAAGTCAACTCTCATGCTAGCCACAACAAGGGAAGGACCTACTAGGTTTCCTGTGTGTTGATAGCCTAATTCCAGCCTAGGACCACATCGAGTCTTTCGCTCAATTGCACGTCAACCCTTCTGCTGGCAAATCCTCCCGATGCAGCAACACGTTTGCCCTTCAAAGCAAAGTGCTAGCCCGGGTCGGCCCAACACCCATTGACTGACTGACCCCCTCTCTCCAACCCGCTTACAACCCAACAATAGGAGCCCGCTTTCTCAAGCATCTCTCCTTCACCTATCTCTCAATCAACATAGTTTGAGATTGTCTCAAAGGTAGCATGTCATTGATCCAACTTTGATATCGCCACATACGACCTGCACTCTGTCTTGTCTCACTCGGCTCAGACCTTGAGCTTTCACCAGATCCCTATTACCCTTATAGTATTAGCACAACAACTTGGTTTTCCTACCACCTGGGCATACTGGAGCAAAAGCATAAGAGGTACAACTTGATTTACCTATTTTTGACAAGAAGCATGTACCATTTCATATGGGCATGCTATAAAGACAAGAACGTTTAACACAAAGCATAGTAGAGCATTCTCTTGGTACAGTTTTGTTGGCTTTCATCTCATCCACGCGTTCATTTCTTTCACCGTCTACATCCTCATTAGATCCATTTAACCAAACAATGGCCATGCACCTTCATGCTTGTTTTGCGGCATGATCTTAGTTGTCCAAGCATCAGTTCAACTGCTATGAGAACTCCATGCATGGCCACTTCCAAGGGGTTAGTTGGGCCCTCAGAGGAGGGGGCCATAGGTTGGGAGGGCCCCCGATGAATGGCCCCCAGGTTGGCAGGCCCTAAGCCGACACCAGAGGTTTGGATCCCGTGATCGACCCTCGGTGGAGGGAACACCAGGTTGGTTAGGCCCTTAGTGAAGGGGACCTTAGAGATTTGGAACCATGATCCGCCATTCAAGCTCCCTGACATTAGCGGTTCCTTGAGATTAGCAGCTTCATTAGCCTAAGGAAAATCATCTTTTCTTGTTATTCTTTTATAATTCCATGTAATTGTAAGAGATCCATATAGTAAGAGAACTTTGTAGCGGATGTAGGAAGCTTGGCCGAACGACTTCACATCTGGTGCATTCACCATAGAATGCTCTTTTCCTTCATGTTTTCATCACTAAGCCTAATGTTTAGCAAGCAAAATTGCTTTTCATATCATATTATCGTAACCCCAAGGTTGATAAAAAATAGTCAATATTTTAGCTCTCGAAGAAGGGGTACCTCTGATCATGTGCTTAGCAGTTTCCTACCAAGCTCTTTCCACTCTTGGTACCTCGCACCCATTGACAATAGGGGCAGCGATGATGATGCTCCACCACCTTCTCTAGTCATTAAGAAGTTCCTTAACTATATCAATTTGGCTTCATATCATATGCAGTCATTGTATACACCCACTCATCTCCTTACATTGCCACTACTATCAATCAAATTGTGACACCATGTGTGTACCAAAAATAAGGGCCGTGCCCATCCGCTCATCCATTTGCTCAAACGTCTACCTTAAGATTTAGACCATCCTGGTCAGCCTGCTTCATGGTAGAACCCGAGGGCAGGAAAACGCTCCTATGCAATCTTGACTTCCCTTTAAGCATGTTTGCATAGAAATCCTAGAGACGCAGCACTCTTGTTAATGGCAGAGCAGCCCAGCGGGTCATTAAATAATTCTCTCATTTTTCTTCACTCTCAATAGCATTTGAAAGTGACACATTCGCAGGTCTTAAGATACCCAAACTCCGCTGTTAGGGCCTTTCTCAAGCTTGCTTCCAAGCCCATACCTCTTTTAAAGAATGCGTAGAAGATGGTAGAGCCTAGACCATTCAACACCTTCACCCAGGCTATCCAACAAGAATGAGTTATCATATTCTCATTACGTTGTTTGGGGATTGCTGACCTTTTCCATTGTGGACTACGTGAGCGTTGCTCCCTTCCTATTTGGCCAACTACCCATCAAGATGGGTTATGCAGAATCTATTTCCTTGTCGGGACTACCAGGCTATTCACCAAGATAGAATTATCGTGCATTCAATTTGTTGCTTAAGAAATGCTTACTGGCCTATAAGTTTGGTTGATAAGACTCTCCCCTTGTTCTGGGGAGCATTGACAATCGACTATCGACCATGGCTATTTGTATCCCTTATCCATAATGCCTCCAATCCTTCGTATAAGATGAGACACTATTTTCTAGACCGGCGTTGTTAAACCGAGTGATGCCGAAGTCCAACATCCGTAGTGTGCCCTCAAAGAAATAAGCTAGTCCCAGCTCCTTATTACGGCATGTTATCTTAAAGAAGCTTCAAGCCTCTCGACGCTTAGGTTTAAGACAGGCCAACTTGTAGCTCCTTATTGCAGCATGCCACCCTAGAGAACCTTCAAGCTTTAAGTACTTAGGTTTGAGTTGGGCCTGCCTATAGCTTCTTATTGCAGTGTGTTGACCTGGAAAACCTCCAAGTCCTACGGTGCTTAGGTTTAAGCCAGGCCCTTCTGTAGCTCTTTATTACAGCATGTCACCCTGGAGAACCTTCAAGTCCCTTGGTTCTTAGGTTTAAGTTGAGCTTGCCTGTAGCCCCTTATTGCATTGTGTAATCCTAAAGAACCTTCAATCCCCTCGGCGCTTAGGATCGAGTCGAGCCTGCCTGTAGATTCTTATTGCAGAGTGTCACTTTAGATAATCTCTAAGCTCCTTAGGGTTTAAGTTTGAGACGATCCTGCTTGTAGCTCCTTTTTGTAATGTATCAGCTAAGAGAACCTTCAGTCCCCTCAGTGCTTAGGTTAATGTTGAGACAGCCTAAGAGTAGAGTGACGCACAGATAAGTTTGCTTTTTACAATTTCTATCTACTAAATTATTATGAGCGATGTTTCCTTTTCCTCGTCTCACCATTATACCACACCTTTATGCATGTGTTCGAGCCAGCCATGGACCCTAGTTCGAGTTTGATCCCGTGGTTACCTAACGGCAAGCTATGTGTCACCCAGGAGAAACCCTCTAACCCCTTATGTGCTCTAGTTTGAGCTTGACCTGTAAGTTACTCTACACATGATTTCTAGTCACGCAGGATAACCCATGGGCGAGCATGTGCTCTCACTCTACACTAATGACACCCGCCACGCAGTACCTAGTTAGCATTTAGTTCTTATTAATGTTTAGGTTCGGTCCGTCGCTCGACAATGTCACTACTTAGCATGTCTAAAACAAGGAACTTTTTTTAAAATAATGTAGGTACTCCTCCTAGCTGTGGTCTTCTTGGAGGACCTCACCCAGGATCTCAAGCCACTCAAGGCAGAAATCCATGCCAGGGTAGCCCATCAACAAAGCATCACAGTAAAGCTCAATTATCATTTGCCAGCCTCAGCACCTGACGAACAACCAAGTTGCTCAGTCAACACTCTCTTTTAAACCCATTAACTAACCTGACCCATTAGTCAAAACAAATTGGTCAACCTAGTGCAAAGGACTTTGCTAGCTATCCAATAATGTTATCTGGCCAGTCGTAGGCAAATAATTAAAGACAATAACTATTTTCACAGTCAGAAAGTTTTCAACAAAAGATCTTGTAACAACCCTGAATTTTGAACAATTTAATTTGTAAATATTTAAATGATAATTTGACTTAAATTTCAAATTATCAGAATAAATTGGCGATTAAATTTAAGAATTTAATCTAGTGAAAAGTTGAATAAAATTTAAATTTGACTTTGAAGTTGAATTGAATATTGAATTTGTATTTTAAATTCGAACTAATGACTTAGAAAAAAATAGTTTGGATTTACGAATTTTTATTTATGTAAATTAATAAATTGATGGTTAGTTAATAACATTTTTCTTAACTTAAATAAAATGGAATAAAATTTTATCAATACAAAATACAAGTATAAAATCTAATTGTAAAACATGTTAATATTAATTTATGTTTGATAGTTGAACTTCAAAACGTTTATATGTTTATTAAGAAAATAATTATGCAAAACAAATTGAATTTAAATTGAAAAAAAAAGAAAAAAAAATGATAATAATATATATAATAAAAAGAATACACTGCCTTACCTTGTCAGCTAAACCCACGCCCTAAATCGTGCCCCTCTGCAAAAATATGAGATGTTTCCATCCTTATCTATCACCTTAACAGTTTTCGCTCTAGCTGGTCGGGCAATAGCTTGCTTTCCATGCTGTCTTTCGGTGCAGTTTCTGGCTATATGTCCAGTCTGATGACAATGGTAGCAGATTGTCAATTTATCGACGGGTAAATCGAGTATGCACTTTTTCCTTTTCACTTGAGGGCAATGACTAAGAAAATGTCCTTTTTCCCGACATTTAAAACACACAATCTCAGGACGAGCGAAACGGTCATCCACATTCCTTTTCTTTCTCCTTACTCGGCACTTAATGGCATAATGTCCCTTTTTATGACACCGATAGCAAATAACCTCATCATATGGACCAGGTGCTTGCCTTTCGCTGAATCTCCTTTCAATCTTCACACGTGTCGCTTCTGCTTCTCTACGGGCAATTGCTCTTTGTTTACGGCGTGCTAATTTTTGTGCTTCGGTTTTCGCCATTATGATTAACAAGGTGTTTTCAAAGTTTCCTATATATATTTGCAATCCTTATTAGCAGAGGTTGGATTATTCAATCATTTTCCCTAAAACATATCTGTTTTATTCAATAATATATTCACTGTCCAAAATCGTGAATATGCTTTGCCAACCAATTTCACCATTTCTACAACTTATTTTTATTTTTCATAAGTCTCAATAATTCGATAATGGGTTTCGAATGAGAAACTATCGCAAACCTAAATTTAGAGAGGGGAATTTTCGAAAATGATTCTAATTTTCAAAATACCTTTTATTTTTCAAAGAAAACAATTTTCATACTTATTTAGATTTGAAAACATTTTTCTTTAAAGTGATCCTAGTAACTATTCATATTAAACATCATAAACTGAGCTTTGTGTAAACCAAAGCTCTGATACCACTTTTTTCATATTTTTGCAGTAACTGTGGGGATTGGGGACATGTTGATTTTGAATGTGTTAATTCTCCTTTAATACAACCTGAAAAAATAAAAATTAAAAATATGATTTGCTGCATTTTATTTCAAGCTCTGATACCACTTTTTTTTATTTTTTCAGGTTGTATTAGAGCTTGAAATAAAATGCAGCAAATCATATTTTTATTTTTTTATTTTTTCAGGTTGTATTAAAGGAGAATTAACACATTCAAAATCAACATGTCCCCAATCCCCACAGTTACTGCAAAAATATGAAAAAAGTGGTATCAGAGCTTTGGTTTACACAAAGCTCAGTTTATGATGTTTAATATGAATAGTTACTAGGATCACTTTAAAGAAAAATGTTTTCAAATCTAAATAAGTATGAAAATTGTTTTCTTTGAAAAATAAAAGGTATTTTGAAAATTAGAATCATTTTCGAAAACTCCCCTCTCTAAATTTAGGTTTGCGATAGTTTCTCATTCGAAACCCATTATCGAATTATTGAGACTTATGAAAAATAAAAATAAGTTGTAGAAATGATGAAATTGGTTGGCAAAGCATATTCACGATTTTGGACAGTGAATATATTATTGAATAAAACAGATATGTTTTAGGGAAAATGATTGAATAATCCAACCTCTGCCAATAAGGATTGCAAATATATATAGGAAACTTTGAAAACACCTTGTTAATCATAATGGCGAAAACCGAAGCACAAAAATTAGCACGCCGTAAACAAAGAGCAATTGCCCGTAGAGAAGCAGAAGCGACACGTGCGGAGATTGAAAGGAGATTCAGTGAAAGGCAAGCACCTGGTCCATATGATGAGGTTATTTGCTATCGATGTCATAAAAAGGGACATTATGCCATTAAGTGCCGAGTAAGGAGAAAGAAAAGGAATGTGGATGACCGTTTCGCTCGTCCTGAGATTGTGTGTTTTAAATGTCGGAAAAAGGACATTTTCTTAGTCATTGTCCTCAAGTGAAAAGGAAAAAGTGCATACTCGATTTACCCGTTGATAAATTGACAATCTGCTACCATTATCGTCAGACTGGACATATAGCCAGAAACTGCACCGAAAGACAGCATGGAAAGCAAGCTATTGCCCGACCAGCTAGAGCGAAAACTGTTAAGGTGATAGATAAGGATGGAAACATCTCATATTTTTGCAGAGGGGCACGATTTAGGGCGTGGGTTTAGCTGACAAGGTAAGGCAGTGTATTCCTTTTATTATATATATTATTATCATTTTTTTTTTCTTTTTTTTTCAATTTAAATTCAATTTGTTTTGCATAATTATTTTCTTAAATAAACATATAAACGTTTTGAAGTTCAACCATCAAACATAAATTAATATTAACATGTTTTACAATTAGATTTTTATACTTGTATTTTGTATTGATAAAATTTTATTCCATTTTATTTAAGTTAAGAAAAATGTTATTAACTAACCATCAATTTATTAATTTACATAAATAAAAATTCGTAAATCCAAACTATTTTTTTCTAAGTCATTAGTTCGAATTTAAAATATAAATTCAATATTCAATTCAACTTCAAAGTCAAATTTAAATTTTATTCAACTTTTCACTAGATTAAATTCTTAAATTTAATCGCCAATTTATTTTGATAATTTGAAATTTAAGTCAAATTATCATTTAAATATTTAAAATAAATTAAATATTTACAAATTAAATTGTTCAAAATTCAGGGTTGTTACAGATCTATTCAGATTTAGTTTGAAAGAATGCGGGGGCACAATGCCCACCCAACCAGGCTTGCAAATATTTTCAATCTCTAACTAGTTGAAAAGAAGAAAATGAGAAAGGGAAGAGGAAGCACATCAATAGCACTCTTTAAAGGCAAGCCGACCCACACTCTTATCATCGCCCAGACTATGCTCGCACTAATGGCACCTCTAGCACTTCAAGCGATCATGAACTTGTTAAAGAAAACCGAAGATACCGCCACCTTCAAAGCCTTCCATATCTAACCTCGCAAGGGACCATGCAGAGCTTCCAGACAACCTCGCCAAGGAGCAAATTGTAACAACCTACCTCGAAATAGGCCTAAATTCCAACCTAGAAAAGGTCCGTCAAAACTTAGACCCATTCCAAAGCTGATTGTGGGTTAGTATAAAGAACAATACGCGGAGATATTATCTACACATTCAAAAACTCATAGTAGAAGGATAAAATATAATATCAGAATAGTACCCCTTTTATTTAAAATTCAAATGTCATAAAAACATAACACAATGCCATAAACAATCGTCAACTATCAATAGTATAATATTTCAAAGTTACAACATTATTTAATAGGTACATTGGAAAAAAGGAAATAACACAATTAGATAAATAATAACTGTCACAAGTCTTTATCTCGACAACCACCTTCGAAAATCTGCATCAACATCTCTAACCTCTATTGTGAGGGAGTTAGAACAATAATGTCTAGTGAAAAAATCTCGAACCTTTTTATAATAGTACTTGGATAGTATATTTAAATAAGACTATGTATTGGTATCTTACCATATTATAAGATTTCCAGCTATAAGCCCTAAGGCTTTTCGAGTCCATTATTTTCAACCAAAAACCCATATCTATCGTCAATAATGTATTAACAATGCAAGAGACAGTACCCTAGTCACTTAATACATTTTAAATGGGAACTAGGCAGACTCTGACCATTTAGTACCTCATTTAATGTAAACCCCGTCATTTACTACCAATCCCAAGGCAGGCTCCTCTCTAGTAAGATCTAGCTGACATTGCGTGGAATCTCTTCGAACCACTTATTACCTCAAATCTGAAGTGGACCCTCTTCGAGATATCATCTATAATGCCTAATCATCTACTCAAACCATTTAATATTTTTATTATAGGGAAGAAGCGAGCCCTCAACCAACTTACTAGTATCAATCCCTGAAGCAAGTCCTTCGTAGTATGGCCCATAATCTAACCATGACATCTCACATTATTCCGAATATTCATAGGTACTAGTAGCCAAATTAATTAGGCAGGTTTACCTTAAGAAATTGGGACTAACCTTGTGCCCTTCGTGGTTACTTATTATTGGCAATTCTCACATAAGCTTCAAAATCACAGTGTTAGTAGCCAGATAAGGTAGATAGACTTTTATGTGCTTTTAACTGACCTCGCATCCTTATAAATTAGTCATAATCAAAAATAATCTCTTTGTATATTATACTATATCTCATCACATTACAAATCAAGGCCTCATAAAAAAGATCTTATTTCGCCTTTACAATTAATTACTTTCCGTATGCAGATTTAATGATAATTAATGTTATATTAACTAAGCAATCAACATATTATAATTATACATCATTTATGCTACACACAGATATATACATACATACATACATATATACATACATACATATATACATATACCACCTTAAATATTTCTATGCGTGTGAAGATTGCACCCTAAACTATCGTTTAAATGTTAAAACTTCAAATTCATGCAAGTCCAATACAATATCAATAAATATACCATATATCCAATCACAATTTAATCAACGGACTTGTATAAAATAGAATCCATACCCAACTTATTTTATACTTAAATAACGGAGTCGACATTAAACAAACTAACAGTTCGATTACTTTTATGCTCTATTCAACTTCTTTTCATAAATTGAAAAGGTGGATTTCTATTTAAATTGCGGAAATTGGTAATGCAAACTATGAATAAAAGAATCCATACCTTACACACCATTTCCTAATTTATTATTTTCAAATCCCTTAATAAGATCCAAAGAAAAAATAAGAAGTGAAATAGAATGTAAAACATTAAATTGCAGTATCTATAGAAATTCCATTATTTTAATATAAAATACTTGAGATTCTAACATAAGAATTAACATTTCGCTTTGGAGGAATTTTATGGGTTTTAATGTGATATTTTCGTAACCAAAATACCCCAAAGGCATATATCAAATCCAAGTTATACTATACAGTTACTAAAATAAGAAAGACATAGATTTCCACTCACGATCAGTCCTTAGCTCTTCCCTTTTTGGATTAGATACGCCTGCTTTAATCTCTTATAGATTTCTTCGTTTAGAAATATAAAACAAGGGTATCATTTACAAATTAAATTCACAAATTTAGGGATTGGAGGAGAAAAGGATTAGAAATTGAATAATAAACATCTAAATTTTCTTATTTGAAACCCTACAGTATTTTTTGAATCTTTGAGGAGAGAGACTGATAGAGCTTCACTACGTTCCTTAAATAATTTGTGAACAAAAGTGAGGGGGCTAGCTCTTATTTATAGTGGTTAGAAAGCACCAAAATTGTGGAATTTACATTAGTTTAAAATAATAAAATCTACAACATTCGAATGCAGAAAACCCTAGCCGTCATCAACATGAATGGATCGACAGCTCCTACACCATCAGTCGACCGTTGACGGTCGACCAGCCAAGGGTAGCGGGTAACTTTATTTTGGGAACGTTTTATTTAATTAATTTATTTTATTGCTTAATTATCAATTAGCATTTACGTTAATTTTAATGTTTATTTAACCTTCAAGCCTAATGACCGTCAATTTTTAAACTTCAAATTTAAGAAGTATTATTTATTTGAATTTGAATTCTATTTAAATTACTTAAATCATAAAACTTCAAACATTCATAGCTTTTCCATTTGAGCTCCATTTTTGAAACATTACATATGGAAATTAATTGGAAAATACCACAAATGCAACAACACAACTTTTTTTTAGCCAAACTCCAACTTTTACAAAATTTCCATGTTTAAACTTATTATTAATTAATTATTTTCTTATTATTTATTCTTTTATTAATTTTTATGGGATGTTATATTCTCGCCCCTTAAAAAAGGTTTCTCCTCGAAATCTTTCGAAGAGGATGATAGCGAACGTGCGATAACATCCATATTATACAACCAAGTAATCTACACATCGCTCTACTCAATCAAAGAGTGCAATGTAATTATGTATGTAGACATACTATAGGTAAGCTCAATCCTAATGTGAATGCAAGTGTAACATCCCGTATCTAGAGGCCAAAAGCTAAGCGCTCAAATGCTACAATCATTTATAGTATTAACTTCTGCTGATAAAATACAGCAATGTTAATGGTATCCATAATATCAAAAGTACTTGAATATGAAAAAACCACATATTTCAAAAAAACAACATTTAGCTGGTTACGTTTCAAAACAAAATCAAATCCAAGTTACATAATCTCTTAACCGTTTTCCAGGTAGTGATCAAATATAATTTACAATAATGTGCCAAGAGCAACATATGACGATGCCCCTTTGGATGATTAGAGAAATATAGTCACAACTGATTTAACACACAGCGGAAAAATAAACATAAATAATCTATAACTCCTAATTAGCTATCTGTCAGCCGATACTCGTTTACGGATGCTTTATTCGCCAAAATAGCAAAAACCTGAAAACCTAAACCCTTAGCCTACTCAAATCAATTTTGAGCACCCGAGAGTTTAAGGGGAAATAAAAGCTTCAAGTCAGACAAAAAGCCTAGTGTGAATAATTCTATTACATCTCAGTTAACTGATATTGAGTGAGACCATGCCGCTTAGCGGAACGGGTTTCCCTTACTAATATCCCTTTTTAAAACATATATTTTGCAAATCCTTTCCTACAACCAAACTAGTTAATGGAACTGATTATGATAATAAAATAATAGCAAGATCCATTATGCTATAAACATGTAATAAATGGACTAACTGTCCAAAATCTGGGCTGACGGCCCTCAACTGGACTAACTGTCCTAAAACTGGGCTAATTGCCCTTTGGTTGACTCGTGCCTACTAGATACCATATCAAATATTCTAAACAATTATTAGACAAAATTTCCGGATGGTCTGTCCTTAACTTACATCTTCCAAAGTCAACTGATCCTAATGGTTTTATGGCTTACGAATAACCTACCTCTATATAAAAATATGTTGTTTTGTGTGTAACCAACATTTAAGTCTTACCTGTGACTAAACCCTACACACTGGAATTTTGGACTAAATTAGCTAGGGGCTAATAGCTAATGAGTATAGGGCGCGACCCTACACAAGTCTTATCTGGTCTTATAATCTGATTTATTACCTGAGGGTTAACAACCCTTTAAAATTTTCTTTGAAAACCTTTTCAAAATGATTTGGTCCTTTAAATCATATACATACAAGGAAAAATATATCTTTAGCTTTATTCTAAGCTATTTTGCCATGTTATATATACTTCACCCAAAATAACGTTGATGATATTTGTTAACCCGCCTTTAGTCAAGGCTATGAACAGGCGGATTCAACCCAATCAACTTCACGATTATCCAGGCTGGAATAGGATGGATTCGGTTTAAAAGAATGAAGTTCACTTGGCTATGTCATTTGTTCAAGAAATAGAGGGTTACATGGCTCGGTCTGGAAGATAAGCTCCGATCGGCACAACTCCCCTCGGTCGGCACACCTCTCCTCGGTCGGCACCGGCATACCTCCCCTCGATCGGCATACCTCCTCTCGATTGGCACACCTCCCCTTGGTCGGTATACCTCCACTCGTTCGACACACCTCCCCTCGATCGGCATACCTTCCCTCATTTGGCACACCTCCCCTCGCTCGACATGAAGCCTCGCTCGGCATTGGATGTCGCTCGACATTGAACGTCGCTCGGCATCGCACCTCGCTCGGCGTCGTACCTCGCTCGGCGTCGTACCTCGCTCGGCATCGTACCTCATTCGGCATACCAACTGCTCAGGGTCGATTGGCATAATGAAGTAGGGTTTGGTTATGGCCTTGATGGGCCCAAACTACTCAGGAGGCCCAAAAACCTGGTTTTGCTTACAAATATAGCATGTGGGTCTCCAAATGGGGGATCTTCTTCTCTCCGCTCTCTAACTTTCTATTTTCTAAGGATAACGATTACTCTATCAGTTCGTAACTGTAATTGATTCGAACATCAATAAAAAAGAAACTTCTGGAGTGGACGTAGGCTGGAGTTAGCCGAACCACTATAAAATTTGTGTTCTTTGCTGCTTTTATTTTAATTTTGACTGTTCTTCATATTATTACTCTCTACATATATTCTATCTGTTATTTGTGATCATTATTTGGTGCTTTCATTTACATTTGGGTGTTAGTGACCAATTTTGGCGGTAACATTTTGGTACTTTCACCGAGAACGCAAGCACTCAGGAATTTTAGAGCTAGGAACTTGGATTCTAAGAAATAATGGCTAGACCGTCAGCAAGGAAGCAAGTGACATAAATGAGTAATCAGGAGGGAAGTCAAGTGGCTTCCTCTAGAGCTAGAGCAGGTCAAGCATCCATCTACATCACTAGAGATGAGATGGAAGTGATGTTGAAAAGACAAGAGGACATGATGCAGGCTCTTCTCGAATAATTTGCACAAGCAAGAAATGAAGGAGCTCGGATTCGTGGAGCTGGATTAGAAGCGCTCAACTAGCAAGCAGAGAGAATGGCTCAACAGGGGGCAGCCACCAATCAACAGACGGCTAATAATCTAGATGGACCAAGACTCGGGAGCATACCACCAGGAAATGCTGGACCAATCCATGGAGGGATACCAAATGACGCTGTGCAACCCAACACCAACAGGAGTGCAGGAGTACGAGAAGAGGAGTATGTGACTGAATTTCCTCATGAACTCCGAGGGCAGACCGAAGGCAACAGACAAGGATTACAGCTTGGCGACAATGACAGACTGGCGGCGATGGTTAGACGAGCTATGAGAGGTGGATTGGTAAACAAAGACTTGGAGGATGTGAATAGGAGTCCCTTTACTCCTACTATCAGGCGAGCTAGGAACCCATCGGATTTTAAGCTACCATCATTGGAGAAGTATAGTGGGAGGACAGATCCTACGGTTCATCTGACAAAGTATATGAGGCATATGGAAGTGCTGAGGGCATCAGAGGAAGTCATGGCCTGATGCTTCCCATTGTATCTGACAGACATAGAAGCACTATGGTTTAGACAATTGGAGAGCGGTTCCATTGGAATGTGGACCGAGTTGATTGGGAAGTTTATGAGGCAGTTCAGCGTTTACATTTCGAGACCTAAGAATGTGACGAGTTAGGCAGCGCTGAAGCAGAGGACCGGGGAATCTTTGAGAAGCTTTCTGACGTGATTCAATGCAGCGGCAGCATCAGTGGATCGACCAGATCCATCCATGGTCTTAATGGCAGCTGTATCTGGCATAGCTAATGGAACAGAGTTCGAAAATTCACGGACGAGGGATCCACCTATGGATCAAAGGGAGTTTTATCATGAAGCCAAAGGATTTCTACGGTTAGAGGATGCAAATGCTGAGAGAGAGGAAGGAGAAGGAGATGGTGTTTATGCAGTCAAGGGTGAAAATCCTTCTGCAAAAGATTCAGGAACTGATAAAGGGAAACGGAACGCCAGGGATAACAACGATGGACCAATGCAACCACGAAAGGAACCGAGGTTTGCCTCTTAATCATAGTTGAACGAGACTTTGGAATGAATTTACCAAGACACTAGGGAGCAGATTCCCTATCGAAGGCCAATGAGAAGGGATCCGACCAGCAATGAAAGAAGATCGGACAAGTATTAGTGTTTGTTCCATGAACTGAACGGTCATGGCACAAATGATTGTAGGCACTTGAAGGATGAAATTTAGGGACATATCCGAAATGGTCTGCTATCCCAATATGTGAGAAGGAAGGCCATGATGGTGGAACAAGAACGACCACCACCTGAACCTACTGGGGATGGCTCAGGATCAAGGCGTCAGCTTATTATCAACTGATTGAAATAATGATGAATAAGTAGCAAACTCCACACCAACGCGATTAAGTCATTTACATATGTACAAGACCGCGAACGATCCTCAGGCATGCTCTGACACGACCATAAATCGCATCAATGTAGGAGTTTGCACTTCGAAATCCCTGTTTTTCTTTTATTTTCCATTTCTCATGTTTGGACCTGATTTTGTTTGACTTTTCTGTTAAAAGACTAATTTCAGACGAAAGTATACCATATGTGATTCCATAACGGCTAAACTACTTATTCATGTAAGGGATCGCGAACGGTCCTCAAGCATGCTCTGAGATGGCGATAAACCGCCTAACAAATAAGTCAAAAATTCACTCGAACGTGAAATCTGGCATTAATAATACTAAGTACCCCCTGGGCACACACAACTCCCCTCGAAAGGCACCCGATCGTGAACGATCGCCTATCGCCTTGAACGGCACCCGGCCGTGAATGGTCCCAACTCGCCTCGAACGACACCCGATCGCGAACGATCACAAATCGCCTCGAACGACACCCGACCGCGAACGGTCCTAACTCGCCTCGAAAGGCACCCGATTGCGAACGATCACCATTCGACGCAAACGACACCCAACCTCGAACGGTCATATACTACCCTGAATGACATACGATCGCGAACAATCATCATTCGCGGTCGATAAGACTATCAATTTCTTTGCAGGTCATTAACAGGATATGAACATCCGGCTTATTGAGCTACAAAACACACCTTCCAGCAAGGCATGTTTTAGAGGGCAAAGTGTTAACCCGCCTTTAGTCAAGGCCATGAACAGGCAGATTCAACACAATCAACTTCACAATTATCGAGGTTGGAATTGGATGGATTCGGTTTAAAAGAATGAAGTTCACTTGGATGTGTCATTTAATCAAGAAATGGAGGGTTGCTCGGCTCGGTCTGGAAGATAAGCTCCGATCGGCACAACTCCCCTCGATCGACACACCTCCCTTCGATCGACACACCTTCCCTCGATCAACACCGGCACACCTGCTCTCGATCGGCATACCTTCTCTCGATCGGCACCGGCATACCTCCCCTCTATCGGCATACCTCCCCTTGATCGGCACACCTCCCCTCGATCGGCATACCTCCCCTCGTTCGGCACACCTCCCCTCGCTCAGCATGAAGCTTCGCTCGGCATTGAACGTTGCTCGACATCGCACCTCGCTCGACATCGCACCTCGTTCGGTGTCGTACCTCGCTCAACATCATACCTCGTTCGGCATACCAACTGCTCGGGGTCGGTCGGCATAATGAAGCAAGGTTTGGCTATGGCCTTGGTGGGGCCAAACTACTCGGGAGGTCCAACAACCTGGTTTTGCTTATAAATACAGCATGTGAGTCTCCAAATGGGGGATCTTCTTCTCTCCGCTCTCTAACTTTCTATTTTCTAAGGCTAAAGGTTACTCTATCAGTTTGTAACTGTAATTGATTCAAACATCAATAAAAAGGAAACTTCTGGAGTGGACGTAGGCCGAAGTCAGCCGAACCACTATAAAATCTGTGTTCTTTACTGCTTTCATTTTAATTTCGACCGTTCTTCATATTATTACTCTCTACATATCATATATCAGTTATCTATGACCGTTAGTCGGTGCTTTCATTTACATTTGGGTGTTAGTGACCAATTTTGGCGCTAACAATATTCAATGAGGATTGCCTATCCTTTTTAAAATAAGTCATAGTTGTAACAACCCAAATTTGGAGTTTTCCATTCAATATATATGCATATATCACGTAGATACAAACAAAAATGCATTTTCTCTAAAGTTTTACATAATAAAAATGTGAAAACTTCTATACATATAAAATAGAATATTTTCTATCATTTAAAATGATAATTTATTCTTTTTAAAAAAAATTATTGTTAATTTCCTTTATTTTGAATAAAATGCACTTTTTGTTCATTTAATTGTAATATACCACGTTTATTACTTTTAAAATTCAACAAATTACATTTTATTACTGGTAAAAATGTTCCAATTCATTTACAAATATTATTTACACTCACAACTTATTTTTAATCACATTTTTTTCCTTTTTATTTCGTTAAACACTTATTAAAGAGTACTTATTTTAAAAATTATTAAAAGAAGCCACAAAGCAATAATTAATAAAATTATTGCATTTTCACTCAAATAAAATTATTCCCACATTTATTATCACCCAAACCATTAAAATAAAGCTTTATGCTTTATTTTCAACAATTATTTCCTAAATTCATTTCTGTAACAACCCGGATTTGGAGTTTACCTTTCAATATTAAATTATAATGATAATTATGATTTAATATTGAAAGGTAAACTCCAAATCTGGGTTGTTACAATAGTCCTTTATAACTTGAAAACACTTAGGCTCTTTTGCCTATTCATTATATTTGAAACCTTTGTTTAAATCCAACAACCCATTTGAAACGCCTGAAAGTAACTCTTTCGAAACCTTTGGACGTAACTCTTTCGAAACCTTTAAAAGTAATCCTTTCGAAACGCTTAAAGGTAACTCTTTCGAAACCTTTGAAAGTACCTTTTCAAAACCATTGAAAGTAACTCTTTCGAAAGCATCAAAACTCAACTCCTTCGAAAGCACTTGGGTTCAATTTGAAATATGTGGAAACCTTTCGAAACCCTTTTGAAAAATGTTTCGGTCGAAACTATTTGGATTATGTATTCAAGTAGACCAAAAGGATTAAAAACTCAATAGAGTCAAAAATACCTGTTTCGAAACCATTTCTAGTAATAAAATGATGGTGTCGAAACCATCCTTTCTAAAGCATTGGAGAGGTGGCCAAATTATAAGAAAACAAAAGAACCCCTTTGAAACCATTTCGATCGAAAGGTAGGAAGCAGCAGTTGAAGGTTTCAACTCTGTCGAAAACAATCAATTTAAACAAAAGATGCAACCCAATCGAAACCATTTCCTTTTAAACCATTTGACTTAGTTGAAACTCAACCATGTCAAAAGCTTCTTAGTCAAAAGCAAGCAGGTGCGTTTTCTTTTAAAACTAAAACAATGCTTTAACCCTTTCGAACCCCCTGATTTTGACGCTATACCTTTCGCCTTCTTCCAGTTCACTACATATCAGTTGCCTAATACCATGTACATTGGTTTCAACCGTGTCGAAAGGGTAGTATGGAGGTAGAACCTGGTGCCGAAAGAGAAGAAACGATGAAAAACCTATTTATTTGTACTTTAAAACTATTGCTTTTGTACCTGACCTGCCTTGTTTGTCTAAATCTGATTGGTTGCCAGATTTTTCTTTTCAAAAGTGCCGTCGACTTTTCCAATTTAGCATTTTAAACTTACTTGCAGAAAGCCCCTTCTCCTCTTTAATTATATAAAACATTTTAGTCGATACCTTAAATAATTTTATATAACCATTAAAACACTAAGGAATAATCTGGAAAAACTCTAGAAAATCACATTATGTAGTTTTCTAACATATAAAAATTTCAGACCCAAACAATAAATTATTTACCCGTAAATAATTTATAGTCCAAAATACTATTTTCTTTACTAGAAAATTCATATTAAATCCACGAAAATTCAGAAAAAATATAAATTTGAAACCCATCTCTAAATATCTTTTTAGATCGCCGTAAAAATTTGCAAGCAATTGGATGTCATTTACTAGGGTTTTCATCTCAAAACATGTCATATAATCTATATAAACAACCATGAGCCATCAATATGTATATATAATCATTCCATCGTTTAGAAACTTGGCAAACCAATGCAAAATATTCGGAATTCATCATAAAACCAAAATTTGAGATGTAAACATTATTCACCTTGGCTTTACATATTAAAGGAGCTTGAGATTTGGATGAATTTGATTTGAATTAACTTTTCCTTTAGCTTTTCTTAAATCTTCTTCCTCTTCCCTTATTAATGGTGGTCGGCCTTGTTTCATAAAATTTGAAAATGAAAAATGAAAATGTATCATAATACACGACCAAGATTAGGAATAGCCTCTTTCCTATTTTACCCCTTCCTTATTTAAATTTAAACCCTCTTTTAATTCATTTGTTTTAGGTAGCATGGCTATCCATAATTAAAATCAAATCTCAATTCCTAATCTACGCATTATTTTATTCATATTGACTAATTAACTATCCTAAACAATGTTATCAAAAATCTGGGTTGTTATAGCAAGTGTCATGATATATAGGCATGTGTGCAACATCCTAAACATGCAAAATGTTTTCTATATGAGTGCAAATGTAATAGTGAGAAGTGTGTCAACCATCTACTACTATCCAATCTTGCCACCACGATGCAATCAAAACCTAATTTTGGAGAAAAATTTACCGATGAAAATCTCAGGAGGAGAAGTGCTCAAGTTTTTCGTCGGACTTTTCCCTATTTTACATGAACCAGCCAAATTTCTTTATTGCAGAGCTTCCAAGTTCCATGCTCCACAATACATGTGGTGGCATAGGATGCTATTGGCTTTATGTCAATGTTCCATAATTGATCAGGCTCTACCATAGTGGTTGTGGTATGAAGGCATTTCCTTAAGTGCAAAAGATGAAACCGTCATAGGCTCCTGCTAACTGATCCGGTAGCTCTTTATGATAAGAAAATCTTCCTATTCTTTCTGAAATTGGAAAGGCTAAAAAAAATCTTAGTGTAAGCTTTCACTTCTTCCAAAATCTCATGACCTTCTCATGTGGGAAAGCATTAACAAACACCATGTCCCCTATTTCAAACACAATCTTGTGCTACCTTCATTCGCTACCTAATGAATTCTACCTTTTTCAAAGTCTTGTGAATTAAATCTGGTCTGAGTAGAATTTCGTCGGTGGCTTCTTATCAACAATTGAGTGATTTGCATGGCCTCCGATAAAGCGCTTCATAGGATGCTATACCAACCGTCGCTTGATGACAATTATTATACGCAAATTTGACTAAAGGCGAATGCTACTCTTGATGTCCTCCAAAGTCCTCCAAATTCCATGATGCAACCTCTTAACAAGTCCTCTAAAATCATATTCATCCATTTAGTCTTGCCATCGACTTGTTGGTGGTAAGCAGTGCTAAGATTCAATAAAGATTCTAAAGTTTTCTGCAAACTCCTCCAAACTTCGCTTAGTAAATAAGGGTCCCTATCACTAACAATGCTAACCAGAATTTCATGAAGTCGAACCACCTCATTGATACAAATTTGCGCTAAAGGTGCTACAGTCGTATTACTTATAATGGGAATAAAATGAGCATTTTTAGCGAGTCTATCCACTATGACCCAAATTGCTTCATATCCCTATATATCTTGTCTCCTTCAAGTGAATGGTCATTCTTGAATAGTGGCTCTCCACAAGATAAATTTTTTTTTAAAAAAATCCTAAAGTTTTTGAGATTGAAGCATCTTTTTTCTCCAAGCTACTAACCTAATTTCCTTAACCTCTAGTCTTACCTATAGTTTATCACTAATTAAACATCCTTATGAAATTTACTTATTTACATTGTTCCACAATATATATTTATCCAGCCGTCTAATCTGATCCATAAAATCAACATAGTGATAAAACAAGAACATATCTTATACCATATCATACGTTTTTCCAATAACCTAAAGGAGACAACATGGGATTTTAACCCAAAAACTCAAAAAGAAAATTTTGCTAGAAGCTGCCATTTATCATCAAACGGTGTTAATGATGTTGGAGTCCTAATACTGCTTACTAAATTAAGTTGTTCATTCTTAGAATGTCATTCCACCATCACTCACCTTCTTTAGTTATCTTTCTTAGTTTCTGATAAATGTCTGTCGCCCATAATAAGTGGTCATTAATGTCAAAATTGACAATCTCTAATCAATCCTTATTTAATCCCTTTTTCCATTTACCAGATTTAAATTCTACCTATTATGCCTATTCAATTCTTCCATAAATACCATATTTAATTCCTTAATCGGTCCCCATTTAATTCCTTTTAATTATATATTAATTACAAATTTATAGACTATTAAATCTGTAATTAATGTCCATAAATCTTAGTGCTTAATTACTATGCTATTAATAACTAATACAAATTACAGTATTTGTATATTTTTATTTTTGCACGTTAAATGCGCTTACATGTGCGTGTTGTATCTTATCTCTACATACTAATTTCTCAACTAGAACATTACTTTCCATATTTTAATTTAACAGGGATATCCTTCCAAAAAGGATAATAATTTTCCACGGATTAAGCAGAAGTGAAATCTTTACTTCGTTTCACATTACAAGGATTTATTTATTTTCTTATTGAAATATACAGTGTAAACTATGGAAAAGAATATTCATAGCTTACACATCTCTTTCTCTTTTTGGTATATTCCTTGTTAGTTCAAACGATATGTGTCATGACCCAAAATTCATCGTCCAAAAGTCGACATCAAATACCTAACTTGTATTCGACTGCCGGAGATTCGAACGTCAAATTTCAGTTCAGATGGAGCTTATAACAACAATAGATGAATAAAAAAAGGGAAACAAAATGAATGTCATATTACAACACAGATACACATGATACAATATCCAATACAACATCGATCTCAAATATCAAAGTGATACATATGATACAACAATAATACGATGAAAGAAACTTCAACAAGTTCCGAACATGCTTCAAAAGATTTCCTAATCCAAAGCTTCCAGAAGACTTCAAATTCAAGCTAGCTCCAAAATACGAAAAACCTGCTACTAGGCTGCCCGAGCAAAAATTTATGGGCACCCAGAGTTTAGGAAAGAAACAATAAACTCCAGGTCAGTCATGGGACTGGTATGAGTAAACAAAACAGTTGCTTTTAAAGAACTAGATTTATAAAAGAATTTTCAGTATGCTTTTAAAAATGGAACTACCATAAGACCTCCCACCACACACACAATGCAAACGCAGAATTGGAGGAGATTTCTTCTTATGATAGTCAAATATGCTTGATACGAGAAAAAGAATTTTTTGATATTATTACTAGTGCATAGTGAAGAAAGCATTTCGAAAATAGAATATTAATCTTAGCCAACATACGACCATTATCGTATGCCTACTATAGCTACCATCTAAACAGTAGTGACCACCATAAGTAAATGGCAGGTTCTACAACTAAAACCGTACAGGGTTTCGTATTGGGAATTGGATTTCCAACAATGGTCAGGCTAAGGAACTTCCTGGGCCACATGGGTACGCCTCTGGAGGGACGACCCGAGAACCTAACCGGATCTTTGCCAACACAAGGCTGGGTTACCCTTAACTGGGTAACTACTGACACGAGTATGTCATCCCTCGGTTGTAACCAACCTTTATCCGGGGCCCCAGCAACAAATCACAAAGTAATATATAAATATATATCTGCGATATCAACATAAGTTAAGTATCTGGGCTCTATACCATGATACCACTTCTATCCAGAAAGGAATGCACATACCCTAAGGGGTGCTACCCCCAATAACCTTGCCACGTGTTTCGACCACTCTGGGGTGTGAGGTTCGACGAAGTCTCGTCCACAAAGCTACGCTTCTCACAAAGCTATGCTTTGATCAACAAATGATCAGCAACACTCAGCATGCCACATTACCAAATTGGGAATATATTGTTGATAACCTTCAACTACATAAGCTCTGAGCTCGTATGTCTCAGAGAAGGGTGTTAAGCTAAGAGAACAAATTCTCTGCCACCAACAGAAATGTATTTGAAATAAATCTGCTTTATATCTCAATTTGCAATGTCAGACATACAATCCATACAAGTCTGTTCTGGGTTCGAACAGAACCGAAGGCACTTCCAAAGAAGTCCTTGCAATCCGGGTATTCACAATCCCGATCGGACTTCCCATCACTTAGGGAATCTCTATACCGGAGCAACTCAGTGCAGAGACAATCGATAGGTCTTCCTATCATTCTCGCAAATACCCAGTCTTCAACACCGGTCTTCAAATGCTATCCATAACATCATATCACATATTTGGAATGGGTTATACGACATAAAGGTCCTTTCCCGGCTAATTTGAATAGTGAGTGTCAAAATTTTAAAACATGTGGATAAGTCGTTCACAAAAATTCACAGGTTCGATGTGGGTTTCGGATAACAAACTGAAATCCGATTCCCTGTCGCATCGAAGTTTAAATGCCGTTTTAAGGACAACAGGGTTTTCACATCAATACAGAACAAACACATTCACAATGCAGTACACGGAAATCTACATCACGCAGTATCACAATCAGGATAGAAATATCAATATCGTGCACAGCCATAGTTAATTTTTTCCAATGTGGTTAAAATAAATTAACTACACAATTAGTTGCAGTGATGTTTAAAATAAATGATTAAATTTGAATAAATAAATTAAATCTTAATTAGCTCGATTTATTGTTTCATATTTATTTATTTATTTAATTAACCGCTAAATTTGATTTGTCGACTTTAATATATCTGAATAACAATTTCTTAATTTACAATTTAATTTGAACGCTTAACTGTTTATCAATCAATTTTAATTTCAAATTGTATATCATTCTTAATTCCTTTAAAATCATTTATTAATAAAAATTATTTACTTTAATTATTATTTGAAAATCTGTTTTACACTTTAAAAATTAATTTATTATACCTCGAAAATTTTAATGTAAATTTTCTTCAATTCTTATTTTAAATTAAATTACTTAATTTAAAGGGTTAATTAACTTTTTTTTTCTTTTTAAAGCATCGTTAAATAATTTAACTTATAATAAGTTTTAACTTAGCAAAATCGACATTGGATACCTTGTAAAAGCCAAAGATTTTCTTAACATTTGCCAACTTGAAATTTGGTTTGGGCTTAACCCAACACAAAAAAAAACAAACCCGAGACTTCCCATCACTTAGCATTTCCATTTTCACTCGAGACACACCCCAAAACTTCACGCAACCCTTCTTCCCCTTTTTTTTCTTTTATTTCCAGTAAGTTGAAATTTTAAACTTAAGTTTCACTGCAGAATCCCCTGACACCCATACATGACGTGCACGTGCACGCCACCATGCCGACTTCTAGCGCACGTTACGACCCTCGGCAAGTCGGAAAACCCTCAAACACGCGAAATCAACCATCAATTTGAAATCATCGGCTCGAAATCAAAATGTAGCCATTTCATTCGAAACTGTGAATCAAACACGCCTGAACAAAATGCCTCGCCCCGCCACATCGAGCCACCGGTGGCCATGGATCTCCGACCTACGCTTCAACACACCACCATAGCCCTATCCCCCCTCCCCCCCGTGCGATCGACCAGATTTCCACGACGACAACGAAACCCTCTCATGAACAACAGCGAACCCATCCTACCCCAAAACCCTAATATGGCCTTGATTCATCAATCTACACAATGGAAAAACTTTTCGACAATTTTTCTAAAATCGTCTATGGCCAAACCAACTTCAAGAAAAATCTCAGCATCTGAATTTTGTTTGATGATTGAAAATCGATCAAAATGCAAATTTCGATCAATCTTGTACTGCACATAACATAGGAAACTAAAAACTCCCATTTTTGTTTTAAAAATCACAAATTGCAATGACAATTCAAGTTATGTAATCCAGTTGATAATTTAAAATACTCGAATTTATCAAAGGATTGTTTGATTACCTGTAAACTAAGTTCCAGTGGGGATAATTCACTATATGTTTAAATAAGCTTTGCAAAAATCTTGTTTGAGGATTAAACATCTTGATTATTTGAAAAACCAAAGCTTAACAATGATAAACAGCAAATGCATTTTAGTTTTGAAACAAATATATACCCTGTATAAATTTTGCAGAGAACACAAAACATCACCACTATATTTTCATACTGAAACATATACAAAACAATTTATAGATGAAGTTTGAACTGTTTTATATAAACTTAAAACTTTTTAAAGATATGTTTACTCACATGAAACAAGTTTTAAGACAGAGGCTTTATTGCGTTTTGAACTGCAGATTGAATCTTCCTCTGTTCTTTTTTCTTCAATTAATTGCTTTTCCAAATTTGAATATAAGTGATGTTTCTTCTCCTTTTAAATTTCTGATCTTTGCTAATATTGTTGAACGAATGAACTAAAGGTAATTTTCGTGTATGTAAAGAGATGTGCAGGTTCCTTGTGTTGTGCTGAAGCAATACTTTTTTTAGTTATACTTGTGTATGGGTGTATTTGAGAGCATTTAATGAAGCATGTATTTACAGCTGATGTCTTGCTTGATGTTACTAGAGTAAATGGTATTAAATGAATGCATGCTATGTTCATGTTTTGGTTATAAATTTTCTTATTTTATTTAAAATACTTACTTGCATAGGCCTGATTTGTATATTCTTATACAACTTGTTTGTTGACTTGCTAAAATGGAAGTGTTTTGTTTTTATTTTTTGTTTTTTATAAGTACCATTTTTATATTTGCAGATTTTTATCTTGTTTACTGGTTTATGAATTCCACTTGCAACTTTTTTTAGTTACTTTGCTAAATATAAGAAAATTTGTTTTAGTTATTAACATTTTATAACTATGTTATTCTATTACAAAATTTGATTTAGTTCTATTTAAAGGTTTTAATATTTAGTTCATCATATATATTTATTTTATTGTTTAATACTAATCCTTGTTTTGTAATATATTTTTATTTATTTATTATTATTATTATTATCTATTTAAACTTAACTATCAATTTCTTCTTATTTAATTCTATATAACTTTGTAATATTAATATCAACAATATTTTATTTCTTTTGAAATTTTCAAATTAAATTTAAAAGTTTTAAATAAGTCACTAATTTTAATTTAACAAATTCTGGGATGTTACAATATGCTTTTTTATATATATTTTGGAATTGAGTAATTTATGGAAATTAAGCGGAACCCGCTCCAAATAAATTAAAACATAAAAATTCACATTTCAAGTCAACTAAGGCAACCTAATATACAACTCAATTATAGATCTAGAATATCTTTAAACTTTACCAACATCCTACAAATAAATGCTTTGGATTGATTTCCAATTTCCATATCAGATTGTACAAACAATTCTTATTTTATTCAAATCCTAAAAAAAAAAATTTAAACTTTCATACCAAAATAGTGATCCCTATCTACTCCATAAAATATTTTTGTTCGGTTTGGTCCTATCCAATCTTAAGACTAAAATTTCAAAACCATGAAGGACCAAATTTGAAACCTTTATCTTAGAAACCCCCATTGCACTAGTATGGCATTGGAAATTCAAAACAATTCCCATTCCAAAAGGAAAGTTTTGAACATACTATCCAAAAGAATTTCCAACCTGCAAAACTGTTTGAAAAATCAAATTCCAAAAAGCATTTAAACACTGTATTTTATTTTATTCTATATATCAATTCAATTTTTATTAAATATATGAACGAAACCTCCCAAAAACATTTGATCCCAACTTTTTGAAGGCATTTATGCAAAACTTTCAAAAGTATTCAAACTTAATTTTCAAACATTTGTCGCTTTATTTTTAGCCCCAAATTTAAAAATTCAAAAATTAATTAGCAAAATAGTTTCCCTTCTCAAAGGCTTTTACCTTAAAGAATTGCTTCTCTAAAGTTCGTCTTTTAATTCAAAACATTCTAAAACAACTTCTATAATTTTAAACCATGAAAATTGGAGCAGACAAGGCAAACTTCAATCCTATCATTTTCCTATCCCTTTTCTCCTATATTATCTTTAACTAGATTTGTAGCCCTATTTGTATAAATTCCAAATGCTATTTCTATCCAGATCTCCTAGTATTGCCTCTTTTTATATGGGTTTTACATCAATTTAATCAAGTTCCATTTCTATTTATCCCCTTTTAAAAAGAATTTTTAAAAAGAACTTCCGAATTTATGAGATTAGAAAAAATCATCAAGTCCCAAACTTTCTATTTTACATTTATTTTAAAACTAAAGAATATCTTTTACCGAAAACTTTTTAACTCAACCAGTTTTAAACTAGCATTTTAAATATGAAAAATCTATTTTACCGAAAGCCTTTTAATCAGAAACTTTTGACTCAACAAATTTTTTAATTATGAACTTCCAAATTTTCTTACCTTTTCAAAAAAACAAATTCCCAATAAATTCTTTGAAAAACTCATTCAAAACATTTCAATGAATTTTTCCAAAAACCTTTTATCAAACTCTTTTCCATGGGTTGAATTTAGAAACTGACTTTAATTTCCTTTTCTACAGAACTTCCCTTCTTCCCTTCTTCCCTTCCTAATCATTATTCTTGACATTCCTTACATCTGGATGCTTGCAACATGTAGGTTTTTATCTCTCATTTTTCTAGAGGAAATATATGTCTCTAATCGATAATCTATCGAAATCCAAGATCATAAGGTAGTCTAGGTCCAATAAAAGAGTCAAATACCATTTAGCTTCTAGGGTGCTTCTATATCTCGCGGTCATGCTCTTCTTGGTCCATTCCTTATCACACGACCTCCGCCTCATGGAAATTGGGGTAGGAGTATAAATTTTAATCCACTTATTTTTCCAACTCATAATTTCCTCGCCTTTCCTTTTGGAATAAGATCGCATCTACTTCCATAGTCAAAATTTATAGAGTTAGGCGTATGTTCAAAATAAGTGTGTGTGTGTGTGTGTGTGTGTGTATAGTTGGATTTTTGAAAAATACTTTTGAAAATAACAAGTACACCACTCATTCATATATCTATCCCCATTGGTCAAGTAAACTACACTGTGATACTATATATAACAATCTGCCTTGAAACAGGCCTAAATTTTGACCTATAAAAGGCCGATCGAAACTTAGACTCGTTCCAAAGCTCGCTGTTGTTTGGTACAAAGAACAATACAGAGAGCTATTTATCTACACATTCAAAAACTCACCATGGAAAGATAAAATATAATATCAGAACAATACCCATTTTGTTTAAATTCAAATGTCATAAAAATGTAACATAATACCATAATCAATTGTCAACTATCGTTAGCCATAGTTATAACACCAATTGATCGGTACATTAGAAATAAAGTAAATAACATAAGTAGACAATGTTAACTATCACAAGTCTACGTCCCCGCCACTACCTCTGAAAACCTACATCAACATCTCTAACCAATGATGTATTGAGGTGGGAGTCGGAATAACGATGTCTGGTGAAAAACATCTCGAGCCTTTCTATAATAGTACTTGGGTAGTGTATTTAATAAGAACTTATCTTACGTATCTTACCATATTATAAGTTTGCCAACCATAAGCCCTAAGGCTTTCCGAGTCCATTATTTTTAACCAAAAACCCATATCTATCATCAATCATGTATTAACAATGTAAGAGATAGTATCCAAACTAGTTAATACCTTGTTTAATGAAAACAACGCAGACTCTGACCATTTAATACCTCATTTAAGGAAGCTTCCTGTCATTTACTACCTATTCCAGGGCAGACTCTCTCTAGTACTATCTAGCTGACATTGCATGGAATCTATTCAAGCCACTTATTATGTCAAATCTAAAGTGGACCCCCCTCGAGATATCCTCTACCATGCCCAATCATTTACCCAGACCATTTAATACTTCTGTTATGGGGAAGAGGCGGCCCTTAACCAACCACTTACTACCTTCAATCCCCAAAGCAGGTCCATCGTATTTTGAGCAATAACCCAACATGAAGTCTCACATTAGTTTGACTATCTCTAGGCACTGGTTGTCAGATTAAATGGTCAAGTTTAACCTCACGTCCTTTGTGGTTACTTATATAGGCGATATCTTACATCAGTCAAGTTTATCCTACAAAATTAGATTAACCTCACGTCCTTTGTGGTTACTTATATAGGCGATATCTTACATCAGTCCCAAAGTCACACCGCTAATAGCCAGATTAGTTGGGCAAGACTTCTGTGTGCTTTTGGCTAACCTCGCATCCTTATAAATTAGTCATAATATTAAAAACTCTCTTCATATATTATCCCACATATTACCGCATTACAAATCAAGGCCTAATAAGAAAAAAAATCTTTTTTCACCTCTATAATTAATTACTTTCCTAACATACATCTATTGATAATTAATGTTCTATTAACCATGCAATTTATATATGATAATTATACGTTATTTATGCTAATATATATTCGCCTTAAATATTTCTAGGTGTGCGAAGATTGCGCCACTAAACTATCATTTAAATGTCAAAACTTCAAACTCATACAAGTCCAACTATATCAACAAATATACCATATACCTGATATTCACAATTTAATCAACAAGCTGGTATAAAATAGAATCCATACCCGACTTATTTTAATTAAAATAATGAAATCAACATTAGTAGAATCTTACAATACAATTACTTTTACACTTTATTCAACTCTTTGTTTAAAATTAAAAAATGAAATTTCAATTTAAATTGCGGAAATAGTTGGTGCAAACTAGGAACAAAAGAATCTATTCCTTACACATTATTTCCTCATTTATTCTTTTCAAATACTTTAATTAGATCCAAAGAAAAAGATAAGAAGTGAAATAGAATGTAAAATATAAAAACTGAAACATCTACAAAAATTCCATTATTTTGATATGCAATATTTAAGATTCTAACATAAGAATTGACATTTCACTTTGGGGAATTTTGGTGCTCTTAATGTGATGTTTTCGTAAATCAAAATTCCCTAAAGGCATATGTCAAATCTAAGTTATACTATACAATTACAAAAATAAGGAAGACTAGGATTTACACTCATAATCAGTCCTTAGCTCTTCCCTTTTTGGATTTGAGCCTTCTTTAATCTTTGACGGTATACAACAAGCATATTATATATGAATTAGATTAAGAAATTTAGGGATTGGAGGATAAAAGAATTAGAAATTAAATAATAAACATTTAAAAATTCTTACTTGAAATCATAGAGCATTTTCTGAATCATTAAGAAGAGAGTCCGACGGAGCTTCGCTGGGTTCCTAAAATAATTTGTAAATAAAAGTGAGGGGGCTGGGCTCTTATTTATACTGGTTATAACGCACCAGAATCGTCAGATTCAAGTCAGTTTGAAACAATAAAATCTACACCTTTCAAATGCAAAAAACCCTAGCCATCGTTAACACAAATCGGCCAATCGCTCCTACCCCACCGGTCGATCGCTAGCAGTTGATCGACCAAGAGTAGCGGTCGACCGGTAACTCCATTTAAGGAACGTTTTATTTTATTTGTTATGAATATATTTTTATTCCTTAATTATCAATTAACATTAACGTTAATTTTAACATTTAGTTAATCCTTAAGTCCTATTGTTAATTTTTGAATTTCAAATTTAAGAATTAATTATTTATTTGAATTTGAATGTTATTTAAATTATTTAAACCCAAAAACTTCAAATGTCTATAACTTTTTCATTTGAGCTCCGTTTTTGAAGCATTATGTATAGAAATTGATTAGAAAACCGCAACGAACGCATTGGCACAACTTTCTTAACCAAACTACAACTTTTAAAAAAATTCCATATTTAGCCTTATTATTAATTAATTATTTTCTTATTAGTTTTATGTGGTTTTACACAAAATAAGGCTTCGACCACGACAAAATTTGCAGAGGTGACAACTACTACTCCTTCGAGCAAGGTGCTAGAGCATTGAAACCGGCCATAGCTCAAGAATGTTAGAGCATCAATGCAAGAAACCTGATTATCAGTCCAAGACCGATGAGCAACCACCATTGGAGAGATTCCTGAAAGATGCAAGCATAGGACTATGCGTAAGGCAAGATCCATCTCAAGAAGCAGAAATCTAAGCAAGCGGTCTGAATTGCAATCAACAAACATTGTTTGGCTCCTAAAGAGCTACCTCCTTCCTTTTAATCCTAAATAAGTTTGAAAAAAAATAGAGCGCTCAAGGGAAATGGGATAGGAAGTGCAAGGTGAAATATTCTGATTTTATCAATAGAAAACCATGCAAAGTTCAAGGTTTCCAAAGAAATTGCATGCTAATAAGCCCATGGGTTCGAAGGGGAAGAAAAGAGATGTCTTTATACACCTCTTCTTTCAATCGTAGCCATTATGATCAAAAATACAAAAAGGATTTGAATCGTTCAAGAGCAGTAAGTTCTGCGTCACACCATGTCGATGGGTAAATGACACATCCTTGCCTCATCTCGAGAAGCACAACCACCACAGCGAATGGTGCATACCCCTAGGGTGGTGCATAAATTACGTAGCAGCACTGTCAACTGATGGAGCCTTCAAGATTTTATAAGCTCGCTCACAACTATGGACTTGAGGGCCAATATGCTACTTAATTTTTCGTAAGTAAGAAGACGACCAATCAAGGTATATTAGTTTGGCCCAGTGCGATCAAGCTCGACAGGATCCAAGTCAGCTCGCATGTCAACCACGAATGGGGGCAGATCGATTGGGTTTCCTATGTATGATGATAACCCAGAATCCAACCTAAGCCTGCATTGGCTTCTCTGCTCAATTGCATGTCAAGTCTTTTGCTAGCAAAGACTTTCCGTATAACAACCCCAGTAATCAGTTTGTTCATGAAGATAAGGCGTAACCCTGGCTCAGCACATCTCCCATCGGCTGATCGACTCCCTCTCCAGCCCACTTGCAACTAAGTAATAGGCTAGCCCGCTTGCTCAAGAATCTCTCCCTTAGCTACGATCGACATAATCTGAGACTATCTTAAGGGTGGCCCATCATCGATCCAGCTTCGATTTCGCCATCTACTACCTACACTTTTTCTTGTCTCACCCAGTTTGGACCCTTGTCTCCACCAAGTCCCATCGCCCTTATGGTCTCAAAAGACTAGCTCACAGGAGTAAAGCGATAAGAGGTATAGCCAGATGTACCTATTTCTGATAAGAAGCATATCCCATTTCATATAAGCATACTACAAGTACAAGTGTATTTAGCACAAAGAACGGTAGAGCATGCTCCTACCATATTTTTGTTGTCCTTCATCTTATTCATGCATTCTTTTCTTTCACCGGTTATCTCTCATCAAATCCATTCGACCCGATCAATGGCCAGGTGCACCTATTGCCTATTGTGCAACACGATCTTAGCCATCCAAGCATTAGTTCAACTGTTATCATTACCTCATGTATAGCCACTTCCAAGTGGTTGGTTGGACCTCAGTGGAAGGGTCCTTAGGTAGGTTGATCCTCCAGTGAAGGAGACCTTGGAAATTTAGAACTCGTGATCGGCCCATAGTAGAGGGGACCCCAGGGTGTTGGGCCTCCAACGGAGGGGACCCAGGAGGTTTTGAACCACTGACCTGCCATTCAAGCTCCCTGAAATCAACAGCTCCTTGAGATTAGAATCTTCATTACTTTTAAATAAATAATCTTTTCTTGTAATTTTATTTTAATTCTTAGTAATTGTAAGAGTGCCATGTAGTAAGAGAACATGATAGTGGACGTAAGCAGCTTGTCGAACCACTTTACATGAGGCTGATGGGATTTCTCTCCATCATTACACGCATCCCAAAATAGAGAGAGAAACCTCCATTAACCACTTCTAAGCCAAAATGCCACCCTTTTTTTATTATCCAAATATTATCTTTAAGGATAGATTAGTGAAATTGGCATTTGGATTTTGAGGTTTGCTATAGGAGATCACTAGGAGTTACCGTTCATCTCAAGATTTGTGCACTTTGGATTTTCTTTAGATTTAGGTGAGTGGTTAGGACCTCTCACTTACTAATTAGTCATTGCACACCTTAAAATGATGTTTTAGAATGATTTTGGATCATAAAACGTGTTTTAAACCTTAACTAATCACATATGTTAATTTCAAATGATTGGGAAAATATTTATGAAATTTTATTCTTATAGATCTACCTTGTTCTTATGGTTATCTAATTTTTACCCTTTGATTTAGACTTTACATTAATGTGATATATTGTATATAATGATTACTTGAATGTATGATGTTTGTTTAGTTGAAAATGTCGATCTAATGGTGATTTAGAATTAGGAAAAAAGTCATGGATTAGCGATGTTCCATGAAGGTGACTTGATCCAAATTTTGTGCGATCCATGTGAGGTAATAAGGATGACCATATAAGGTTACATTATGTATTTCAAGTCATTTGGAATTTTTTGGCTCGATTTATGGTCAAGTGAAGATAGATTGGTGGTAATTAAAAGTCTTGGATTGGTGGAGGTTGGCTTTGGGGTGTGCTTGTGTTTAAGGAGGTTTGCTGTAGGCATATGGTAAAGTGCTTTGGAGAGCTTGTATAAGTGCATAGGTCGCATGAGGAAGGTAGGAAAAACTGCAAGTGTGAGATCGGTGATACCCATGGATCGGACGGTGGCATGTTATTTTTACTTGCTTCGGTGCAGTATATTTGCGCATGGATTGGTGGAGCTTGGTTGGTCATAATGGTTGGATCGGGGTGGACCATGGATTGGGTAGCTTGGATCGGTGGTGGAAGCTTGCATCGGTAGGACTTGGATTGGTACTGGAAAAACAAGGCAACACTAAGGGTAGTTTCTATGCTTGCTTTGGTCCATTCACATGTATACTTTATGTATTCACATAAGTTTGCTTCACATCGCATCTTCATTTCTTCAAGCTAAGGCTTTAGTCGGTACCAAACCACAACGCATGGTAGCGAACTTTCGATGACGACAGTGTGCAAGTCGATGATGATAATCCTATAATAGGGCATGATAGCTTCGTCGATGGGATGGATGTATTTCAAGATGTAAAGTAGGTGACTATGTGTAACGATCAAAAAATTTTGCGTTCGAAAATTGACATCCATACTTCACATCGTACTCGAATGCTGCAGATTCGACCGTTCAAATCTGAGTCGTTGGAGCTTATAACACCTTTAAGTATAACAACAACAACGGAAGAAAATAATAATACATTGATATACAACATTGATACAATATCTGATACAACAGAGTGATACAATGAACATTAGTATACATCAGAGATATGATACAAGAAAATAGCAGCGGAAAGGAAAAATAGATAACACCAGCAGCGGAACACATAACTCTAAGATAGTCCTCCAGAGAGAACTCCAGTAGCAGCTCGATCCTAAATCATGATGCACTAAGACAAGCAAGTCTCGTCCGCAATCCAAAGACTGAACTAGCTCCAGATAATCTGCTGAACCTAGCTATCTAAAAAACCCAACTCTAAACTGCCCGTGTGGAAAAATTGTGGGCACCCAGAGTTTAGGAAAGGAACAATAAACTTCAGGTCAGTCGTGGGACTGGTATGAGTAACAAAAACAGTTTATCATTAAAAACAAACAAAGAAATATTTTAAAATAGATCCGCAATTCCTTTAGAAAATGTAACTACCATAAGACCTCCCGCCACACACACAAAGCAATCGTAGAATTGGAGGAGATTTCTTCTTATGATAGTCAAACATGCTTGATATGCAAATTTCTTTGATATTATTACTATAAGTGCCAAGTGCAGAAAAGATTTCGAAAGTATAATATAAATCTTAGCCAACATACGACCAGTATCGTATGCCTACTATAGCTACCATCTAAACAGTGGGGTGCCACCATAAGTAAATGGCAGGTTCTACAACTGAAACCGTACAAGGCTCGTATTGGATGAATGGATTTCCAACACATGGTCGGCAGAGGAACTTCCCAAGTAAAATGGAACGCCTCTGGAGGGACGCCCCCAGATCCTAACTAGATCTCTGCTACACAAGGCTAGGTTACCTCTGTATCTAGGTAACAACTGACACGAGCATGCCATCCCCCGGTCATTTACGACCTTTATCCGAGGATCCTCTCAACCAACAACCACAAAGTAATAAGTTTGCAGCAACCACGAAGTAAGTATCTGGGCTCCATATCATGATACCACTTATAATCCAGAAGGAAATGACATACCCTCAGAGGGCGCTATCCTCAAATAACCTTGCTGCCACGATTCCTGTTTCGACCATAACCGGGTTATGAGGTTCGACGAAATCTCGTCCACAAAGCTACACTTTTCACAAAATCCACGCTTTGATCAACAAATGATCAGCAGCACTCAGCATGCCACACTACCAAATTGGGAGTATATCACCGATAACTTTCAACTACATAACCTCTGAGCTCGTACGTCTCAGAGAAGGGTGTTAAGCTAAGAGAATAAATTCTCCGCCACCAAAAGAAATGTATTTGAAAGAAATCTGCTTTATATCTCAAAATGTAATGTCAGACATACAATCCATACAAGTCTGTTCTGGGATCGAACAGAACCGAAGGCACTTCCAAAGAAGTCCTTGCAAATCTGGGTATTCACAATCCCAACCGGACTTCCCATCACTTAGGGAATCTCTATACCGGAGCAACTCAGTGCAGAGACAATCGATAGGTCATCCTATCGTTCTCGCAAATACCCGGTCTTCACCACCGGTCTTCAAATTCTATCCATAACGTCGAATCACATATTCGGAATGGGTTATATGACACAAAGATCCTCTCCTGGCTAAATCGAATAGTGAGCACAATATTTACCAAAAACATATGGATATTGGGGTCTCAGTTAAGTCACAACTTATTATCTAAAACTTTTCTTTCAAATGGTTTAAACAAATTACCATTTCCAATCTTTTTAAACAAAAAGATTCATTTCACTGAGTTCACCCAGTTTCACAAAGATCCATTTACGGATTTCAAAACAATTTCCATTTCAATTGGATTAACTCGTTTAAAATCTTTAAATTAAAGATTTAACTTATAGCTTTCAAACCGTTTCCATAACTTGGAAAATCATTTTCATTTTTAACTTGAAATCCCTTTTAACACAATTTGGAAGTTCATTCCTTATGTGAAAGCTTTTATTATTTGAAAACAAATAGTTTTCGTTTTAGAAAGATCCAATTATATTAGCACGAGTTAAAGTCCTTGAATTAAATTCAAATTCCCAAATCAATACTTTTAAAATGGTTTAACCCATATATAACTTGTATAACACCTTTAATCCCTAGTTTCAAATCATAGAATTCAATTTCAAATATTGAATTCAAATTTAAATCAAAGTATTTAAATTTCAAAACTCAATCAAGTTATTCAAAATATATTTCATCTTTGAAGTTCTATTTCAAAAGCTTTTCACTTTAAACCCAATCCATTCCCAAAACATTTGAATTCAAATTGTCTATTTAAAAATCACTTCAAAAATCTGTGACTTAATCGATTTTCTCGTGAAATCCATATTTGTGTGTGTATAAGTATGGTCCAGGGGTTTAACACAATAGTGCAACATCATTCAATCATCATAGATCAAAATACATAAATATAGTTGATAAGTTATATAAACTATAACGCTTATCTTACAGATCACAGATATATATATCACAGATAATAAATTACATCTATCCCAGGTAAATTAATTGTATTACCGATCTCAACACAAATCAGTATATATCATAAAGCATCACATATCGGGGAAATCAAACAATTTATCCATTCAATAAAATCCAAACATCCATAAGTAAGATCAATTTAAGTATCTGGTTAATTTAAATCAGATTAACTTCTATGAATAAATTTGCCAGTCATGATAAATTAATAATCAATTAATTTCAAAACATTTAGTAAATTATCTTTTAATTAATCATTAATTAACCCTTAATTAATAATTAATCCTTAATTAATTATAATAACCAATTAATTACTCCTTAGTTAATAATTATTCTTAATCACTTTAATTAATTAATTAAACTTTAATAAATTAATTATTCTCAAATTAATTACCTTGGTTAATTTATCACATTATCCTTACATTAATTATTGCTTAATCGCTTGATTAATCAACTTTAAATCATTAATTAATATCTAATTTTATAATTCTTAATTTACAGATTAATTGTTCTAAGAATAATTAACCTTAAACTTTAAATTTAGAACCCTTAGTTACTTTAAGCAATTATCCATTTCATTAATTTATTAGATAAATTAATTGTCCATTTAAATGAATTACAAATCATTAAATTCTAATTTAATTTTAAGATTAAATCATTCATAACTACATTTGAAAACATTCATTTCCAAACTTAATTTCAAATTCCATTTTAAATTCAAGTTTCAAATTGAAAACCAATTTATCATTAACAAAGTTTAAAACCAATTTAAAACCCTGTAAATTTACATGATAAAGAATACTTTCTCTTATATAAAGGAATTTCACCAGAGTCTAAACCAAATTCCCTTTTAGGTTCAAAACATTTAAATTTCTATTTTAACATTCAAAATTGTTTAAACTTTTAAACTTATGAACTTAAATTTATTTCAAAACTAAGATTCAAATTTAGATTTGAATCGGATTACCACTACGATTTAACTTTGTTTAAATCGTTTCTTTACATTTAAAATTCCAATTTAAATTCAAATTCCTTTAAAAACGATTAAAATAATTTAGAATTCTAAAACTTGATCTATTCACAAACTAAGTTTTCAGACAAAATTGAATTTATTATTTAAACTTCAATTTAAATGTTAAACTTTGTTTATAATTTGAGATTAGATTTTAAAGTTTATAACAGAAAACAGGTTTAAACCTGTTCCAGCTTTCGACCTGAGCCAGAAGCAATTTGCTTCGAGTCCCAAAACAGCTTTACTCGAGAAAAACTCGCGTTCTTCCCTACTTTTCCCCGTGTCCCGTCTCTCTTCTCCTCCTTCTACTTCCTTCTTCTTCCACTGCTTATTCTTTCTTCCTTTATTTTTTTTACAGTAAATTAAATTTTAGTTTAAGTTTAAAACGAAAGCATCAGTAACTCGCTTGCATCCTCGAGTATGAACCCGAAAATTTCTTCGATCTATCGTCACGTTTCACGAGCGCGACATTGAGCTTCACATCATCTTCCCCAAACTCAAAACACATTAAACCCAGACACACTAGTACGAGTGTGCACGTGCACAATGACATGGCGGCGCTCTGGTCAACATCCCCGATTCCGGCAAGTCGCAAACCACTCCAACATGCGAAATCGAAACTCGATTCGTCTCTGAATTGCCAAGATCGAAATTAAGCATCTCATGGAAAACCCTGTAACTTGAACACCCCCGCAAATTGCTTCGCCTCGGTCACTCCCACCACCGGAATTGCCACTACTTCGGCCTCACCACGCTAACCCCTTGTTCTTCCATTCCCCTCAATTTTATTCAACTCGGTCTAACAGAGGTGATAAAATCACCTCGTTTCTGACCACGACAAAACCCAATCACTAAACCCTAGTCTTGCCTCGATCTAACATCTCATGCAATAGAAAAATTATATAACAATTTTCCTGATTTCATTGATGGCCAAGCCAACTTCGAGTAAAATTTTAACACCCAACATTCGTTCGATCGTCAGTAATCGATTCAAAAGCATATTTTGTTCAAATATGAACTTCTCGTGAAATTCTAAATTTAAAATCATCGTATTAATTTTAAAAATCCTATCTTTGGCTGTTTATTCAAGTTGCATAATCAAATCCATAATTTAAACAACTAGAATAAATCATATGATTTTATTTTTACTGTAAAGTTTTGGTTACAGAGTCAAACTTCCATGATCAAGCTGAAAACAAATTTTTAGCTCATAGATGATGTTTAAACAAACCTATTTGTTGAAGATTAGAATATATTAGAGATTAGGGAATTGAAAATTTAGAGTTTTTAACTTGATTGAACTCTGGACTTAAAAGAAACAGAGATGACATATTCATTCACAGCACAAATAAAATTGAAACGTATATAGATATATTCATTTATATAAGATCATACAACACAATATCACTTAGAATTCACATATTCCAACATTCATTACTTTAAACTTCAAAGTTAAGTGTTTACTCACAGTTGATTTCCAGAAAAAAATGATAGAGCTTTCTTCTTTCTCTCTCTTTTGAATAGGCTTTGAAACTGTTATTGGAAACTTTTGATCTCTGGTTTTGTATTGAATTCATATTGTTGTTTACTATAAAAAAATTTCTTTAGATTTTCTCAGTTTTAGTGGACGAACTGATGAAGAAGGCTGATATATAGAAAGAAGTTTACAGTATAATCTTGTTTGTACAATGGGCATGGCTGAAGATGCTTTGATATGCTAGAGGTATGTTGCATTAATTACTCAAATCCTCTATGTTTCATATTATATTCTTAAAAAGTTTATTACTATATTGTTTGAATTTAAACTATGTGTATTTATTTATTAATTTATTTTATTAATTTTCCCATATACCTTAACTTTTATTTCTTATTTTACATTTGCAATAAAACAAAGACACACATTTTTATTTGAATTTAGAGATGCTCAAATTAATTTACCAATAAATTTCACAAATTTTATTCAAAAATTAAATTAATTATTATTTTAAACTCAATTAAAATCCGGGATCGTTACACTATGAGTCAGATTGAAGGAATTGCTGGATGAAGGTTGTCACGACCTGATTTTTCGACACCAGAAAAACCAAACCATGAGGGTTAAAGAAGAAAGAGGTAAAAGAAGAAAATAGAAAACAACATCAGAATCAATCCATCGCGGCGGAATAAAATATAATAGATAATAAATGATCTTTACACAAAAACAAATCTGTTTATACATTACATCACCAGAGTATACATAACACACAACTGGACAGTAATCATAACCTGTCCTCACAATCTGAATACACAGCGGAATATTTAACACAGATACGAAAGTACGTATCACCATCCAGCTCGTATCCTGAGCTTCACAGCATCCTTTTCTACATCCTATAATACTCGGTCTGACCCGAGCATTATAGTTAAATAACACCCGAGTCAGTCTGGAATACCAGCGTGAGAAAACCACACTCAAATTGATTATTAAAGTTTCAAAATCATTTGAAATCATAAGCATCTCGTAAGACCACGCCACAAATAAACATGTCGGGGTTTTACCTTACGATAGCTAAAACACTTTTTATCAAAATCCTCTGATATTATAATAGTGTCTAGATACAAATATTTATTAAAATAGCCAAACTTGTTACATGATTAAATTCCAGCATACTAGCCACAAAGTGGGTTCTACAAACAAAAATCGTAAAGGCGCATAGGGAGAATGGATTTCTAACTAATGACTAGGCACTAGGGTACCACCTGTCACAGTACGTGTCCTAGATCACCGTACCGAGAATTACTCCTAATCCCCTGCAACACAAGAACGGGACTACCCCTTACTGGATAATCCCGAGTAAGATCACCCCACGGTTGGGATCAGCAACCGCACAACTAAGTCGAAATAAAAAGGGACAAATAGACAGGGATAACCTCAACCTAATGGGCGCTACCCACTTAGCCTTGCTGCATATCCCCTGATTTTCAGTCATTCCCAGTTGATGAGGCTAGAGGCTAAGCTTTACCTTTTAGAACGTTTCACTTAGAATGTCCATCGTCCACCTGACGATGTTCCGAAAGCATTCATCCATACAAGTCCGTCCTGGGTTCGAACGGAACCGAAGGCACTACTCCTACTACATCCATTTTGGAATCATCCTCAGGATTAGTAGCGACTAGCTCTTGCACTTCACTGCTCCATCTTCAGCTCTGAACTTTTGTTTTCCACAAGATAACGTTCAAACCGGATCGAAGTGGTTTTCGAGAAATTAATCCCGGTCTCTTCGAAACGATTAGCGCATTGGCCAATATTGATAGTCGGTTATTTAACTATCAATTAACATTCACAAACATCCATAAAACATAAATAATTTCTCCAAATTATTTATTAATCTCAAAATATCTTCACATGATATATTTTCACTTTTCAACCCTTTGAAAACAGTTTTCAAACCACACTCTTCTCATGGAGTAAATTCTCAAATATTTATTTCCACCGAAACACCAAGCACAAAAACTTTAGATTTTTAAAATAATTTAAAACACTTTATTATAAATTATACTTTAAAACATTTAAAATAAAAACTACTTTAATCCCTTATTCAAAAATATATACTTTAAGAATATTTAAAATAAAGCTACTTTATAAAATATAAACCTAAATTTTCCTCTTTTAGAAATATAGTGCCAAGCCACCTTTAAGTAATTACTACTAAGATAAATTTGAAAAATACTTATTTTAAAATTTAAACATTCAAAATAATAAATTTTCTAAAACATGCTTTCAAATAACTTTAAAACCTTTTAACTTATACTTAAAAATTTGCTTTGAAAACGTAGTTGGCTATCTAAGGAAATACGCTTCTCTTTCACAGCTTTTAAAAATAAACCACTATTTATTTTTAAACAAATTTACCCATTCCTTTAAAAATTCCCACCGTGAATTTTTTCTTCCAAATATCCACTGATATATTACTTCACTTTTATAAAAACCAGTTTATAAATTTCTTAGTCACATTCTCCTTTAAATTTCCAATTTCAAACACTTAAATCAATTTCCAAATTGATTTCCAATTTACTTCATTTTGAAATAAATTCCTTTACTTACTCATTTATTTCAAAACCCATTGACGTCAGATTTTTATTCCTTAATTATGATTTAAAATCTTTTAACTGAAAACACCAATTTCAGATTTCCCCAAATTCCTTCTTTACCCTTTTAAATAAATCCAAACCTTGAATTTCAAAATAAATTCTTTATTTATGGAAATAACATCACTTGAGTTTAAAATTAACTCACTTATTCCCCTTTATTCAAATTCTCATTTCCCGTACTTGGAATTTTATTTATCATAATTCAAAAATCACTTTTTATTCTTTTCATTTTTAATTTATTCAAATTTCTATGATTATTTTACTCAAAATTCACTCTTTTATTTTCTTTCCAGAAATCCCATTTCTATAGATTTTGATAACTCGGTTCACCGAAATATTTTAAATCAACCATAGTATCCAACATTTTCAATTATCAAAATAATTCATCACAGGTTAGCAAATAATTATATCACAGAATATTTTAACAAATCTGAATATTTTGAGGAATCCAGTTGGATCCCTCCTACTTGTTTCCCTACATCCACAGACGTTAGCACAATACCAATTTTACTTCAAGGTGGAATATAGTGGTATATGGGATTAATATAATATCATCCGCTATTATGTGGCGCATAGGGTCTCATCCGCTATATAATGCGGAAAATCAATCACTCCAATATATACTATATATACTACTATATATAATATAGCACATCAAATCAATTCAATCATTCAACCAATTATTTAAATTTAACCATTTAAATTTAAAAAAATCCAGATGAGTGAGATTAACTCACCTTTGATTTTGTATGCAATCCAAACCAAACCAGCTTGTTCTTCATTATTTTTGACCTTGTATAAACATTTATTCGGTTTATTAATACTTTTGACTTGACTGAACAATTTATTACTATTTATTTAACTAACAATTAAATTTAACAAATATTTTTTTCTTTTAAAAGTCTTTTAGTAATTAAGATAAATTTGACAGGTTAATTAACTAAACTAATCACTTTAAATACATAGTTTTAAAATAAGCTCGTAGATTTAAAAGGTATGTATAATTAATTTATTTTTATTTTCAAACTGTATATAAAACAATCTATATAGGTTTAAAAATCAAATTTTTCCCTTTTTTTTGACATTACAAAAATTATTACTTTCCAAAATCTTTACCTATATATATTCTGCTTTGAACTCAGATACATCTACATATATACATTTATAAAGTTTAATAAACATACAATTTTCCTTTAACATATATATTAAACCAAAACTATCTTGTTACTGTAAACTTATGCAGATTTATTTATTATTATTATTATTAAAAATACATAAACTGTATATATATAATTTAAAACCAAAATAGATTTTACTTTTTTTTACCTGTTCATAAACATATTTTACTAAAACAAGTAAATGAAAGGAAACGAATACCTCACCACCGTGCCTTAATGACCTCGACCCAAATCCAAATGCGACCTCCTCGCTGCAGCCTCACGACAACAACCCTGTGTCGCCCTGTCACATCGCAAAGGCCGGCCTCCCAAAATTCGCCATCAAAGTCCATTGTTTTTCGTTGATTCGATCTAGGAAAAGAGAAGGAGAAGTCGCGTGATTTGAAATAAAGGGGATGGACACGATTTAAAAGATGAAAGGATATCCTTCGTACGTGGTAGTTGTCGTATAGGGTAAGCTATAGTGATTTACAAAGGAGACCAAAAAGTTTTGATATGCTATAAATTCAGCTGAAGTTGACCATGATAAAAATGAATATTTTTAATTTTAACTTCAAATTATCTCGATAAATGAAACTTAAAATTTCGAATCCCTATCGAGGTGTGCCGCTAAGCGTTTATAACGTTAAACCCCTATTCTGAATGCAATCGAAAAAGTCTAGAGTCCTAATTCGATCGTATGGAGAAGATAGCTTTTTGAACCTAGTTATTATATTGAATTTTCGATATAAATTTTAGGGCGTTTATATATCGTACAATCACATGACAACTCCAAACGCTAAGAAATTTGAAATCCGATAATAATACACCATTACGGATCCAATGGAACGGGTTTCGTCGAAATCCAAGAATACGCATCGGAAGGCTATTTTTAAATATCGATTTAAACGATAAAATTTCAAAACTTAACAAAACACTTCCAAATTCAATTTTAACACTTTTACTATCTTCAGTACTATCAATATAAATTTTACAAGCCTTTAAAATATTTTTAACAAGCTCGGAACTCAAGATTAAATATTTTACTTAATCTTCAATTATTGAATTGAATAATTATATTATCCAACAAATTGTTGTATCTACATTCTGAATGGATAAATCCAAGTTTCTTTTTTTCATATTCAAAACCAATTTGTAATTCAATTTCTATATTTAAAATCACTCAAATATTCCAGATTCAGCGTTGAAAAATCCGAGTCGTTACATTCCTCCCCCTTAAATGAATTTCGTCCCCAAAATTACTAAGGCAGAAGAATGTCCCAAACCCACTAACTTATTAAAACCTATTTAGTGAAAATCCCATATTCACTTTTCCAATCCTTTAGTTCCAACTAAACAGTTAGTTACAATCTCCATTTTCAAAATCCCTTATTTCAATTCCAATACGAAATCGTTTTGTTGCTAATGAAAAAATTTTCAAAAATTTTCTAACTCTCAGAATTTTCGAAATTTTTTGGCAGAGTCTCCTTTGTACGGAGGATCTTTTGCAATTTGACAAGAGATATAAATATATATACATCTACCCACACGGTCGAAAAAACAAACAAAAGTTAATATTTCCTATTTTTATTGCGTAGCCGTACCTTTATTTAGCATTTTTAAGCAAGCGGCTTATTATTTTAGCATTTAGCGCGTCCAATTCCAGCCACTTCCCGGTACCTGTACTTACTCAATTCAAACATGAAGTACTAAATATACGAAATTTATTAACATTTCACTTACTTTCAATAGCTAAACACATGCATTTCATAAGCAACATGCACCAAACACTTTCCATGAGCAATTTATATGATTTCAAAACTAACTCAATTGCTTTCAACCAATGCATATGCCATTTCATTCAATTTTAATGGTTTACAACTCAATTTCTTACATTTGATTCATTTTTAACCCAACAACTCACGTTTATTTCAATTGATTCCAAAAATCAATTTTATTTACTTCTACCAATCCATAGAATTTTCATTTACTTCCGTTTAAGTCGAACGACTCATTTATTCTATGCAATTCGACGACATTCACTTAATAGAATATCCATTTTAGTTTTTATCCACATCCAGTTGATTGCAACTCATTTTATTTTAAATTCCATCCCATTTCTAGTTTATTCACCAACCATATATTTGCATTTCATCTCATCTCCGCATTGGTTTCATTTTAAAACCATTTCATTGAGCTTGACAACATTCAATGCTTACATCAATAACCATTTTCCAAATTAATTCAACCCATACTTTTATTTACTGAACTTTCATCCTTCGTCGAAGCCAAACTTCTATAAATTTTAAACTTAAGTTAATTTATTTTAATTTATTCCAACTTCAAACTTAAGTTCACTTCTACTTGATTCTCATTTAATCAAATTCCATTTAATTCAGTTAGCCCACCCATTTTGTTCTAATTCACCTTCTCAATTTATCAAAATAATATCCAGGCACATATTTAACTCATTTATACTCGAATTGGATTTTATTTGTAACTCAGATCATTTCTATTATAATCCAGTTCCATTTTATTTTTACAACATCTCCACTTATTTTAATTCATTATCAATCCAAATCGAATTCTATTTATAATTCGAGTTTATTTCCAAACTGCATTATTAACTTACAATCCATTTTATTTAACCGAGTCAAATTTTACAAACATACTCTATCAAATAATTTATTTAGCTAATTAGCTTACTTTCAACTTTTAAATCAATATTCGATTTTATTACAAAAATCACTTCATTAAATTTTCCTGAGCTCAATTTTTTTTCCGTAATTCCAGTTTGAATTTTCTTTCATTTTCCAAAATTCCAACACCTTTATTTCGGCTTATTTATTCCCTTTTTACATTTTTATAAGCTACTCGCTTATTAATATTCATACTTCTCCATCCATTTACAGTCAATCACAATTTCACTTTAGTTTTAACTAGGGATTATATTTTTATTTCAATGCTTTTCAATTCTTTTATAAGCTTCCAAAGCTTATTTATCCCAATTCAATACTTAGTTTATGCTTATTTATTTAAGTAAGAATTTTATTCCATTCAATATTATCTATAACTCAACTGAATTTATTTAAATTCAATTTTATTCCAACCTAACTCCAGTTAAATCTAGCTACATACCATTCTTTTGAATTTTATTAAGCAAGGACTTAATTCCATTTAATATCTTCCCACAAATTCACTTTTTTTTCATTTCAATTCTTTTCAACTTACTTCAAATCCAACTCATTATTATTAACTTTTCTTTAGTTAATTTAATTCTAATTAATTTCATTTCTAAATCCAAATTTAATTTTTATTTTCCCATTCCAATCACATTCAAGATTTACTAATTATTTCTTCCAAGCATCCATTAAATTTTCCACAATTTAATTTTTGCAAATTAAATTTATTTAACTTTTTCACTTTAAATTTTAATTCCAACATTCAAAGCTCATATTTTCCTTCCTTATTTAAAAATCATCTAAACTTTACAAGTTTATAACTTACCTCGTCAGGATTTTCAATTCAAATAAGGATTCAGGGTTTCAAATACCCGGCTTTTGGTCAAATCATTTATAACCACCATTATCTCAAAATCACACTTCTCAAATTTTTAAACCAATCCTGGTTTTTATTCCCAACAAATTTCCTTAGAAATTTCAAAAACAAAACTAGTTCTTCTGAACAAATCAATTTGGTAGCAATTCGTCACTTAGAAACTCAAAAATGAACATCGATGATGCTGCAGTCATCACCGAAGTTATTTTCCAGCGACTGAAGTAAGCTCAATGTTATATCCCTTCCCAAAATTTATTTAAAACAATTTCCTTTCATAAATATTTCTAAAACAATAATGCTATTATTTGTCTTCAAAACACTGCGAAAAACACTTCCAAAACCTCTAGGGTTCTAAATTTTCAAATTTCGACTTAAATCAAATTTTAACTATAATTCATTTGTATAATTTATGCTCATACAAATTCCCATTTGATTATCCAAGTCATTCCAATTTTTTTTTAAATCTTATTTGTTTAAAATATTATCATCCAAGTCATATAACAATTTAAGGAAATATTTCTTTTATATCAAAATATATTTTGGGTAAAATTATTTCATACACCCACCATTAAAACAATACTGTGTCACTTTATCGTGTCAGGTGTTTATAAACTCTTCTCGAATAGCGGCCAACTTACTCGATCAAAATTCATATTCCACTCAACCAATAAGTCAACACAATATTAAAACAATTTATATTCACTAACAAATACATTCTCATATCTATTAATACGCTCAAACTCATTCTAAAGTACTACGGACTCTATTTTCAATGAGTAATCCCCACCAGAGCCAAGTAACCTAAGCTCTGATACCAACTGTAACGACCTGCAACCCGTACCCCTTAAGTCAACACTATTTTCCAACACATCAACTCAAGGTGAACAAAAATGCGAGCCATGAGGGTCAAAGAAGAAAGAGGTAGAAGAAGAAAATAGAAAACAACATCAGAATCTAACCATCACGGCGGAATAAAATATAATAGATAATAAATGATCTTTACACAAAAACAAATCTATTTATACATTACATCATCAGAGTATACATAACACACAACTGGACAGTAATCATAACCTGTCCTCACAATCTGAAATGCAGCGGAATATTTAACACAAATATGGAAGTACGTATCGCCATCCAGCTCGTCTCCTGAGCTTCACAGCATCCTTTCCTGTATCCTGTAATACTCGGTCTGACCCAAACATTATAGTTAAATAACACCCGAGTCAGACAGGAATACCAGCGTGAGAAAACCACACACAAATTGATTATTAAAGTTTCTAAATCATTTGAAATCAAAAGTATCTCGTAAGACCATGCCACAAATAAACATGTCGGGTTTTTACCTTACGATAGCTAAAACACTTTTTATCAAAATCCTCTGATATAATAATAGTGTCTATATACAAATACTTATTAAAATAGCCGAAATTGTTACATAATTAAATTTCAGCATACTAACCACAAAGTGGGTTCTATAAACAAAAATCGTAAAGGCACGTAGGGAGAATGGATTTCCAACTAATGACTAGGCACTGGGGTACCACCTGTCACAGTATGTGGCCTAGATCACCGTACCGAGGATTACTCCCAATCCCCTGCAACACAAGACCGCGACTACCCCTTACTGGATAATCCCGAGTAAGATCATCCCACGATTGGGATCAGCAACCGCACCACTAAGCTGAAATAAAAAGGGACATCTAGATAGGGATGACCTCACCCTAATGGGCGCTACCCACTTAGCCTTGCTGCATATCCCTTGATTTTCAGTCATTCCCGGTTGATGAGGCTCGAGGCTAATCGTTACCTTTTAGAACGTTTCACTTAGAATGCCCATCGTCCACCTGACGATGTTCCGAAAGTATTCATCCATACAAGTCCCTCCCGGGTTCAAACGGAACCGAAGGCACTACTCCTACTACATCCATTTTAGAATCATCCTCAGGATTAGTAGCGACTAGCTCTTGCACTTCACTGCTCCATCTTCGACTCCGAACTCTTGTTTTCCATACGAAAACATTCAAACCGAATCGAAGTGGTTTTTGAGAAATTAATCCTGATCCTGGTCTCTTCGAAACGATCAGCGCATTGACCAATATTGATAGTCGGTTATTTAAGTATCAATTAATATTCACAAACATCCATCAAACATAAATAATTTCTCCAAACTATTTATTAATCTAAAATATCTTCACAAGATATATTTCCACTTTTCAACCCTTTGAAAACAGTTTTCAAACCACACTCTTCTCATGGAATAAATTCCCAAATATTTATTTCCACCGAAACATCAAGCACAGAATCTTTAGATTTTTAAAATAATTTAAAACACTTTATTATAAGTTATACTTTAAAACATTTAAAATAAAAACTACTTTAATCCCTTATTCAAAAATATATACTTTAAGAATGTTTAAAATAAAGCTACTTTATAAAATATAAACCTAAATTTTCCTCTTTTAGAAACATAGTACCAAGCCACCTTTAAGTAATTACTACTAAGATAAATTTGAAAAATACTTACTTTAAAATTTAAACATTTAAAATAATAAATTTTCTAAAACATGCTTTCAAACAACTTTAAAACTTTTTAACTTATACTTAAAAATTTGCTTTGAAAACGTATTTGGCTATCCAGGGTAATACGCTTCTCTTTCACAGCTTTTAAAAAGAAACCACTATTCATTTTAAAAAAAAATTTACCCATTCCTTTAATAAATTCCCACCGTGAATTTATTCTTCCAAATATCCACTGATATATTACTTCACTTTTATAAACCCAGTTTATAAATTTCTTAATTACATTCTCCTTTAAATTCTCTATTTCAAACACTTAAATCAATTTCCAAATTGATTTCCAATTTACTTCATTTTGAAATAAATTCCTTTACTTAATCAATTATTTCAAAACCCATTGACTTTAGATTTTTATTCCTTAATTACGATTTAAAATCTTTTAACTGAAAACACCAATTTCAGATTTTCTCAAATTACTTCTTTATCCTTTTAAATAAATCCAAACCTTGAATTTCAAAAAAAATTCTTTATTTTTGAAAATAATATCACTTGAGTTTAAAAATAAAATCACTTATTCCCATTTATTCAAATTCTCATTTTTCGAACTTGGAATTTTATTTATCAGAATTCAAAAATCACTTTTTATTCTTTTCCAATTCATTTTTAATTTATTCAAATTTCTATGATTATTTTACTGAAAATTCACTCTTTTATTTTCTTTCCAGAAATCCCATTTCTATAGATTTTGATAACTCAGTTCACCGAAATATTTTAAATCAACCATAGTATCCAACATTTCTAATTATCAATATAATTCATCACAGGATAGCAAATAATTATATCACAGAATATTTAAACAAATCTAAATATTTTGAGGAATCCAGTTGGATCCCTCCTACCTATTTCCCATCATCCACAGACATTAGCACAATACCAATTCCATTTCAAGATGGAATATCGCGGCATATGGGATTAATATAATATCATCCGCTATTATATGGCGCATAGGGTCTCATCCGCTATATAATGCGGAAAATCAATCACTCCAATATATACTAATATATATAATATAGCACATCAAATCAATTCAATCATTCAACCAATTATTTAAATTTAACCATTTAAATTTAAAAAACCCAGATAAGTGAGATTAAGTCACCATTGATTTTGTATGCAATCCAATCCAAACCAGCTTGTTCTTCATTATTTTTGACCTTATATAAACATTTATTCGGTTTATTAATACTTTTGACTTGATTGAACAATTTATTACTATTTATTTAACTAACAATTAAATTTAACAAATATTTTTTCTTTTAAAAGTCTTTTAGCAATTAAGATAAATTTGACAGGTTATGTAACTAAACTAATCACTTTAAATACATAGTTTTAAAATAAGCTGGTAGATTTAAAAGGTATGTATAATTAATTTATTTTTATTTTCACACTGTATAAAACAATCTATACAGGTTTAAAAATCGAATTTTTCCTAATTTTTGTTAACATTACAAAAATTATTACTTTCCAAAATCTTTATCTATATATATTCTTCTTTGAACTCAGATACATCTACATATATACATTTATAAAGTTTAATAAACATACAATTTTCCTTTAACATATATATTAAACCAAAACTATCTTGTTACTGTAAACTTATACAGATTTATTTAATTATTATTATTAATAAAAATACATAAACTGTATATATATAATTTAAAACTAAACTAGATTTTACTTTTTTTTACCTGTTCATAAACATAATTTACTTAAACAAGTAAATGAAAGGAAACGAATACCTCACCACCGTGCCTTAATGACCTCGACCCAAATCCAAACGCGACCTCCTCGCTGCAGCCTCACGACAACCACCCGGTGTCTCCCTGTCACATCGCAAAGTCCGACCTCCCAAAATTCGCCATCAAAGTCCATTGTTATTCGTTGATTCGATTTGGGAAAAGAGAAGGAGAAGTCACTTGATTTGAAATAAACGGGATCGACACGATTTAAAAGATGAAAGGATATCCTTCGTACGTGGTAGGTGTCGTGTAGGGTAAGCTATAGTGATTTGCAGAGGAGACTAAAAAGTTTTGATATGCTATAAATTCAGCTGAAGTTGACAAGGATAAAAATGAATATTTTAAATTTTAACTTCAAATTATCTCGATAAATGCAACTTAAAATTTCGAATCCCTATCGAGGCGTGCCGCTAGGCATTTGTAACGTTAAACCCTTATTATGAATGTAATGGAAAAGGTCTCGAGTCCTCATTCGATCGTATGGAGAAGATAGCTTTTTGAACCTAGTTATTATACTGAATTTTCGATATAAATTTTAGCGCGTTTATATATCGTACAATCACACAACAACTCCAAACGCTACGAAATTTGAAATCTGATAATAATACACCCTTACGGATCCAATGGAACTGGTTTTGTCGAAATCCGAGAATACGCCTCGGAAGGCTATTTTTAAATATCGATTTAAACGATAAAATTTCAAAACTTAACAAAACACTTCCAAATTCAATTTTAACACTTTTACTATCTTCAGTACTATCAATATAAATTTTACAAGCCTTTAAAATATTTTTAACAAGCTCAGAACTCAAGATTAAATATTTTACTCAATCTTAAATTATTGAATTGAATAATTATATTATCCAACAAATTGTTGTATCTACATTCTGAATAGATAAATCCAAGTTTCTTTTTTTTCATATTCAAAACCAATTTATAATTCAATTCTATACTTAAAACCACTCAAATATTCCGGATTCAATGCTGAAAAATCTGGGTCGTTACAAAGGTTACAAGAAAAACGAGGATATTCTATGACTATGGATGGTTGTCGAGAATAGTCCCAACCGTGAGGACTTCAGATAGGAGTTGTAAGGATAGTTCCAGAATATGTTGTAATGCTGATGACGTATGCAAAGGGATCGTTGATATTCATAGGTTTCAAAATGTAATGCCTTAGATTTTTTGGTAACATTATTTAGGATATATAATTAGTTAAATTAATTAAAATATTGTGTTGATTAGGGAACTGAGATTTGATTTTAACTAAAGATAGTGGTGTCATTTAAAACTAATTAATTAAGGAAGAACTAAAATGAAATAGGAAGGAGTAAAATGGGAAAGAGGTCATTCCTATATCTATTCCCTTAGGCCGTGTATCAATACACGTTCATTTTCATTTTGTTAAAATTTTAAACTAAGGCCTGCTACCATTAACAAGGAAAAGGGGAAAAAGTGTTAGAAAAGCTAAAGGAAAAGCTAATTCAAATCAAATCCATTCACATCTCAATCTCCATAATCTCTAAAGCTAAGGTGAATAATATTTACATCTCAAATTTGTTTTATTTCAGTTTTAAGATGAAATCTGAAGTATTATGCATAGATTTTTCCATGTTTTTGAATGATGGAATGATTATATATACTTGTTGATTAATTATGTTTTTTCATATAGGTTTGTTGACATGTTTTTGATGTGAAAACCCTAATGCGTTGTGAATTTTTATATAGATCAGAAATGATGTTTTGAAGATGGTTTCAATTTTTAGATTTTTCTGAATTTTCGTGAAATTAATTTGAATTTTCTAGTAAAGAAAATGGTATTTATGGTTATAAATTATTTACGATTAAATAACTAATTGTTTGTTTCTGAAATTAATATATGTTAAAAAACATATGAAGTGTAATTTTCGGGAATTTTTGGAGATTGTTCCTAAGTGTTTTAATGGTTATATAAAAATATTTAAGGTATGGGACTTAAATGTTTTACATAATTAAGAAGGAGAAGGGGCTTTTTGTAAATAAGTTTAAATTGCTAGATCTGGAAAGTTGGCAGCATTTTTGAAAAGAGAAAATGACAGCCAATCAGATTTATACAAACAAGGTAGGTTTGATACAAAATAATAGTTTAAAAGTACAAAGAAATAGGTTTTTCACTGTTTCGATGCTTTCAGAACCAGGTTCTGCTTCAATTCCTTCACTCCGACGCAGTTGAAACCAATGCATATGGTGGAATTGGTAAGTAGTGAATTGGATGTGGGTAAAAGGTATAGGGTCGAAACCGGGGGTTCCGAAAGGGCTGAAGCATAGCCATGATTTTAAAAGAAAATGCACCTGCTTGCTTTCGAGTAAGATGCTTTCGACTTAGTTAGCTTTCGACTAAGTCAAATGGTTTTAAAGATATGGTTTCGATTGGGTTGCAATTTTTTTAAATGATTGCTTTTGAAACCTTTAGCTGCCACTTCCTACCTTTCGATTCAGATGGTTTTGAAGGGTTGTTTTGTTTTCTAAAATTTGGCAACCTCTCCAATGCTTTCAAAGGGATGGTTTCGACACCATCACTTCATTACTTAGGAAATGGTTCGAAATAGGTGATTTCGACTTAAATGATTTGATAACCCTTTTTCTTTTGATTGAAGCGTAACCCAAATGGTTTTTAAAGAGATAGGTTTTCATGGTTTCGAAAGGTGTTTCCACAGATTTTAAATTGAACCCAAGTGCTTTCGAAAGAGTTGAGTTTTGAGGCTTTCGAAAGGGGTGGTTCCCCAGGATTTCGACAGGGTTGAAAAGAAAGGTTTTTCTTATGGTTTCGGAAGGCAAGGTTTAAAAGGTTTTAAAGAAGGATGTCTAATGTTTTAAAGCTTTCGAAGTAAAAACTTTTATTGATTTTGAAATAGTTACTTTCAATGGTTTCGAAAGGGATGCTTTCAATGGTTTCGAAAGAGTTACTTTCAAGGGCTTCGAATGGGTTATTTAAAGGTCTTAAACAAAAGTTTCGAATCTGTAAAATAGGTAGAATAGCCTAAGTGTTTTCAAGTTAAAAGGGACTTTAACTTATTTTGAAAGGATAGGTAATCCTTAGTAAATTTCGTCAACATTATTTTGAGTAAAGTATTTATAACATGGAAAAATAGCTTATAGTAAAGCTAAAGAAATATTTTCCTTGTATATATATTATTGCAAGGACTAAATTGTTTTGAAAAGGTTTTGAAGAAAAATTTAAAGGGTAGTTAACCCTCCGGCAATGACTCAGATTAGAAGACCGTGTAGGACTTGCATAGGGTTGCGCCCTATACTCATTAGCTATTAGCCCCTAACAAATTTAGTCTAAAATTCCAATGTGTAGTGCTTAGTCACAGGTAAGACTAAATGTTGGTTACACATAGAATGGAATATTTATGTATAGATGTAGGTTATTTGTAAGCCACAAAACCATTAGGATTAGTGGACCCTTCAATATGTAAGTTAAGGACAGACCAACCAGAAGTTTTGTCTAACAGTTGTTTATACCACTTGACATTGTATTTGGAAGGCCCAAGTCAACCAAAGGGGGTTAGCCCAGTTTGGGGATCGTTAGTCCAGATTTCAGACAGTTAGTCCTGTTTGAAGGTAGTCAGCCCGGATTTTAGATAGTTAGTCTATTTATTACCTATTTATAGCATAACGGATCTTGCTATTACTCTTATTAGTATAATCAGTTTGATTGCAGGAAAGGATTTGCAAAATATATGTTTTGAAAAGGATACTACTGAGGGGGAGCCCGTTCCGCTAAGCGACGTGGTCTCACTCAATATCAATAAACAGAGATGTAATAGAATTATTCACACTGGGCTTTATGCCTGACTTGAAGTTTTTATTTTCCCTTAAAGTCTCGAGTACTCAAAATTTGGTTTGAGTAGGCTAAGGATTGAGGGTTGAGGTTTTGAGGTTTCCACGGTTTTGGCAAATAAAGCTTCCAGAGATAAGCAAGTGACTGACGGATAGCTAATTAGGAATTATAGATTATTTCTGTTTATTCTTTCGCTGTGTGTATTAAGTCAGCATGACTATATTTCTCCGATCAACCAAGGGGCATCGTCATATGTTGCTTTTAGTGTATTACTGTAAATTGTAATTGAGTAAAACATAGGAAGCGTTATGGGATTATGTGTCTTGGATATGATTTTGTTTGAAATGTAATCGATAAAATGCTGTTTTTTGAAATCTGTGCTTGTTCATATCCAACTGCTTCTGATATTATGGATACCATTAACATTACTGCATTTTGTCACCATAAGTTAATACTATAGATGAATGTAGCATTTTTAGCGCTTAGCTGGCCTCCAGATATGAGGTGTTACAACTTTGTATCATAGAATAAGTTTATGAGAAATTTTTTTAGCTATAAATGGTTTTGAAAACATATCCAAAAGAGATAGAGTAAGATTGGGGTATGGGACAACGCTATTGTTACATACTTGTATTTTTTATATATAAGTATGAGCTTTATCTCTAATCTCTTGTCTTTTCTAGGTTATCTTTCTGTATCTCATGAGTTTGAATATTGATATGGATAGTAGAAGAGGAAGAGTTAACCCAGAAGGGGAAGGCACCGAAGGGGATGCCAAACCTAATGCTAGGAGAACTCAAGGTCAGGCTCAAGCAGAGAATGTTGCACTGAAGTCCCGCAAGTTGGAATGGAAGCTATGTATCAGTTTTTTAGGAATATGATGCAGGTAGGAGTTGCAGCCGGAATGTTAGGTGGAAATGCTGCAGGAGCAGGGGTTTCGAAAGTTTCGGTAGTTAACCATTTTGCGAAGCTGGGTGTGGACATTACACTAAGCTAGGAGGGAAGCCATTTATTAGAACGGAGGATGCCATTGAGGTGGAAAATTGGTTGATGCACTGTGAGATGATCTTTGTAGATGGTGAGAAGAAGAGAAGGTTAGCATCTAGACAGCTTCAGGGAGATGCTTTATTCTGGTGGAATAGTGTGATTGTGGCGGTGGATGAGGAGACTATGATTTGGGATGATTAAAAGAGGAGGTTCCAGGAGAGATTCATGTCTGTTGTGGCACAGTTGGCTCCGATCAAAAAGTTTGCTGAGTTAGAGCAAGGAAAGATATCTGTTTTTGAGTATGCCAGAAGGTTCGAGGAGTTGACCAAGTATGGGTATGCTTCAGTGGATACAGTGATAAAGAGGAACGAGAAGTTCGTTGAGGGCTGAAGCTTGAGTTGGTCAGGGCTACATTACCTCATATTAGAGATCCTTATGATGTTGTTGTGGAGATAGCCTCGAGGCATGAGGAGATTCTTAATTCTCTAGAGAAGAGTAGGGCTAAGGAGGTCCAGGTTGGGCAGGGCCAGAAGATGAAGTTATTTCCTAAGAAGGGTGTTCAGAAGGGTGGAGCAACTAAGAAAGGGAAGTCTGAGATTGTTTTCTTCAAGTGTGACAAGAAGGGGCACTTTGCTAATGAGTGTCATGCTGGAAAAGCAAAGGATGTGGCTGGGAGGAAGAATATCAGCTGCTTCAACTGTGACTAGATATGCTACTTTAAGAACTGGTGCAAGAGCCCGCTAAGGATGGAAAGAGTAAGGTGTATGCATCGGCTACTTTGAAGCCAACGGCTCACGAGAAGGGATAGGCAGTTTTGGAAGGTATACCTTAGATTCATGGTATGTCTGTTAGCATTCTATTTGATACTGATGCGTTGCATTCTTTTATATTTAGATGTTTGATAGATAAGCTTAACCTCGGACCCATATATTTAGTTACTTCCTTATGGGTTGCGAAACCAATAGGAGGGCATGCAACTCTAGGTTTGAGATATGACCAGTTAGAGCTTAACTGTTAAGCCATCCTTTTGTTTACAGTTTGCATGTGCTTGATTTTGTAGGGTTCAGAATTATTTTAGGGATGGATTGGTTAAGTGACTACGATGCTATGATATTTTTCCGAGATAGGAAATATCTCCTAAACACTCGGATTGTAGCAAAAGGATTGTTTATACCATAGAAGGTTCTAGCGGTGAGGTATATACTTTGTTAGGTGTTATTGAATCAGATGATGAGCTAAGTCGAGTTTTCATGGTTAGAGAATTCACAGATGCTTTTGAGCCTGTAGTAAGATTGCCATCGAAACAAGCCATTGAGTTCCGGATAGATTTGGTTCCAAGAGCAAAACCAGTAAGTAGGCTGCTAAGCAGGATGACCCCTTCAGAGATGAGGGAGTATAGTATACCATTGACGACGTTTAAGACCAGATATGGGTCGTACGAATGGTTAGTTATGCCGTATGGACTGACAAATGCGCCTGCTTTCTTTGTGGATTTGATGAACCAGATTTTCCGAGAGCACTTGGATAGGTTCGTATTGGTTTTTATAGATGATATCATATAATCTAAAGATGAAAGAGAGCATGAAGTTCATCTTAGAGTGGTGCTTGAGGCGTTGAGGCAGCATCAACTAAAGGTGAAGTTTTCAAAGTGTCACTTCTAGAAGAAGGAAGTGAAGTTTATTGGTTATGTAGTCTCAGAGAAAGGGTTATCAATGGATTCGACTAAGATTGAAGTAGTGAATAGTTGGAAGAGACCCGAGACAGTGACTATGATAAAGAGTTTCCTTGGGTTTGCTGGTTATTATTGGAGATTTATTATTGATTTCTCGCGGATAGCAGCACCGATGACCAAGCTAACGAGAAAGGATGTGAAGTTTGTATGGAACGATAAGTGTGAGGAAGCATTCTAGAGTTTGAAACACTTATTGACCCATGCAGCTGTATTGGTTATTCCAGAGGGGAATCAGGATTTGGCGGTTTATAACGATGCATGTGGAAGGGGATTAGGAGCTGTGCTAATGTAAAGAGGTAAATTGATGGCTTATGCTTCTAGACAGCTTAGACCGAATGAGGTCGGATATCTGATCATGATTTGGAATTGGCTACAGCGATTTCTGCTTTGAAGGTGTGGAGACATTACCTTTTCGGAGAAAGGTTTGAGTTAAACATAGATCATAAGTCACTAAAGTTTTTGTTCTCTCAGAAGGAGTTGAACATGAGACAGTAGAGATTATTAGAGTTTATAGTCGCTTATGATTTTAGGATTAGGTACACACGAGGGAAAGGCAACAAGGCTGCAGATGCACTTAGCAGGAAACATCAGAATGCAGTATTAGCGATGATTGCTGGGTGGAAAGATTTGGAAGCATTAGCTGATTGCAGAGTATAGTGGAGATCTGAGGCAGGCTCTTGCGGAGATAACGCGATATTATCGTGTATGGAAGTTAAACCCGTGATGATCGAAAGGATTGCTTCTAAATAGGAGGAGGATCCAGTGTTAGCTGAACGGATCAGGAAGTTTAGGGAAGAAACAAAGAGCGATGATTTGAAAGATTTCAGTCTTGACCAGAATGGGTGGTTAAGAAAGAAAGGAAGATTATGTGTTTCGAGTGTAGGAAACATAAGGAAAGAAGTCTTAGAGGAATGCCATCGTTCGAAGTTATCTATTCATCCAGGAGGAACTAAGATGCATCAGGATATGAAGATAGGTTTCTTCTGGGAAGGTATGAAGAGGGATATTGGCATGTGTGTAAAGTAGTGCTTGAATTGCTAGCAGGCAAAGGTCAAACTCCAGAAGCCAAGTGGGTTGCTTCATTCATTATATATAGTATGGAAGTGGAATTATATATCTATGGACTTCATTGGCGAGTTGCCAAGGTCAAACGGAGAAAATAATGTTGAATATGCGCTTTGCGCTATATGATTTTTGTTTGATGATAATAAACATATATACATTCGCTTAAATGTATTTGTTAACGTACTATTTTAATCTTCACAGAATAAATAAATATTTGCTGAATAAAAATAAATAACACAGTTTTTGAATTCAAACGAATATTTTATTCAAACAAATATTTATTACAACTTTGATAGTACAATTTCAAGCTCTCACTATACATATACAATTTTGACTACAATACATGACATTTCACTATTTTATATCAGCACCTCACTACATATCACTCACACTCGTATTTATCTTCAACTGCATTCAAGTTTGAATCCAGCATCTGAGCGATCTGCAAAAATATAAACTAACGCAGTAAAATTGAAAATAAAATATTTTTGCGATATAAAATAAAACGTGAATTTTGAAAATGATATTTGCCTCAGTTATTTGGGTTGTTCGTCATCATTTAAATTTGAATTCATCATACACGAACAACTTGTGACATACACAGTATATTACTGTATATGCCACAAGGCCGTGCACGCCGATATATACACTTGATTGATTTACAGGGACAGGCAAGCACAGGTCAAACCCAAATGAAAAACCGAGTTCAACTCACGTGCAATATATTCAAAATCACGACACGAGCACAAGGTCAAACCCGAGTTGTTGACACCGGATTCAACTCAAGTAAAATTTCTCAAGCCAATATGAAACAAGATCAAGTCCAACTACCACATAAAGGAATAAACACATTAAACATCAATGAACCAACTGTGTATACATGAAGGTCACAAAAATGCATGAAGCAGTTCATATATACAACATAGCAGCCCATACATGCAAACTGCCTCAAAAATGAATCAGAAGCAATCAAGTGCATCACTACAAAACAAGCTCAACTAGACAGTACCATCTAACCAAGTTCAAAGATGCAAGCATGCACATGTGTGGCCAGTAAAACCAAAGTATCAGCAACCAGCAGATTACTGCAAACCAGTTTGGAAATCACTCAAGAAAATTACAACCAAAAGGCTACCACTTCAACAACATATATACATATATGCACATATATGTATACATGTATATGATACAGGGACAGTAACAAATATGCAAATGTCAAGACCAACCAGAGTACAACTACTGAAGCTCAAGTATACCACAATATCAACAAACCCAAATGTCCAGACCAACAACAACAAATACAACTTTAATGCAAACAGTCGAAGTGGCCAATGCTCAATGCACAGTACAAACAAATGCATCAATATTTGTAAGTGACGCAGCAAACGTGAAACATGCAAGCTCGGGCACAAAGTAGCGGAACTGCAACAACTCAACTGAACAGTCAAGTTAATGCACAATGATGAACAAGGCAACAGTGAAGTACAATATCAATTCCAATGAATTGAAACTCAACTGTATGAAAAGTGTTTCAGTAATGAACAAAGACCAGGCTACACAATATCAAGGTGAAACCAAATATACACAAGTGCAGATGAACAGATATGGCTGAAGTCAATGAAGCCAAGGCAAACTGAAGTACACAAATGCAACAATGAAACAAGACACAGTACTGATGCAAGTGCAAACCAGAATGAAGTACACAAGCACTTAAACAAAGATGGCCAGAGCAAAAGTTCACAAGTGCAACACAACATCAGTAGCAACATAAAGCAGTGCAACTACATGAGCAGTAAAGATGGCCAGAGACGAAGCTCACAGGGATGAACACAGTGACGGCCGAGAGATGCAGTCAAGTCAAAATGCCGAAGTTCAAATAATGTCATCAGAAATTCACAAAATCAAAATATATAACCAATTCAAAGCCACAAGTCAAAACCGTGGTAGCAAACGTAATTGACCAAGTCACGAATCAACAACATGACTATCAAGCAAAGAAAGTATATTCATATGAACAAGTCAGAAAACATCTCAAGCATCAATACAAGATCAAGCGGCCAGAGCAAGTAAATTGACGAATTCAAATATATTTTGACGAACGTAATTCAAGGAATTCGAACGCATATAAAAGCCCAATCATCATCGGCAATCAAATTATCGAATTCCAGAAAGCATAAAATCAGAAAAGCACAAGCAAATAATTACATACCGAATCGAAGAAGGAATTCGATCAACGAAGCAGCTGCAAAGAGCATCGAAGTCGAATAATTATCAAAGGTCGGCGCTTCAATTTGAAAGCTCTAAATTGCATCAAAGGGACGAAGCCCCAATTTGATAAGGACGAAGCCCTAAAAAGGAACGGCCGCCATTACAAACAAAGAAAGAAAAGAGACGGGTCAAATAGCAAAGGAGGTCGGCCTGCTTTTCAAAGGGGTTTTGTTTTTAAGGGGTTTTTAAATTTAATATTAGGGTTATTTCATTTTTAATTGTTTTAATTGTATTTTCCTTTTTTCTTTTTAAACCGTTTTATTTTTTCTAGTCGTGTGACTAGGGGACAAACTACGGTGTGTAGTTTGGGAATTCGCAACTCGGTGGTTGAGTTGTGGTCAGGGTTTTGAGCGTAGAGTTAGATTAGTCAATAGCGGGTATAGCGAGTTTACGTGTGTAAGCGAGGGACTATCTAATTTCTAGTAGAAACCTTGGGGGCATCACGTAGGCAGGGTTTTGCCGAAGCTGGGTAAATTCTGTGTTGTTCTGTTTTATTCTGTTATTTATATTCTGCGATATCTGTGCTGCTATTCTGTGATCCGTGTTAAATATTAATTAGCTTCTGCAATTAATTTTTATAATTTACACTATCACCCTATTCACCCCCCCCCCCTCTAGGGTGAAATCGATCCTACAAGTGGTATCAGAGCGAGGAACAAAAGCCATTTTTGTTTTAAAATTTTGATTTTACAAAAACCAATTTTTAATTTAAAAATTCGTGTTTTTGTTTTAAAAATTCGTGTTTCAAAAATCGGTTTTTGTTTTAAAAATTTTGATTTTTTTTAAAATGGCTTCTTTTAATAATGCTTTTGCAGAAGGACAATCCATAGTTAGACCACCAATGTTCAATGGTGAATATGCTTACTGGAAAAATAGAATGCAAATTTTTCTGAAAACCATTGACGCTTGGAATATTGTTGAGACAGGTTATAGTATACCAACTATAACTGTAGATAATCAGGAAATAGAGAAACCAAAGGAACAATGGACAGAACTAGAAAATAAATTACAGAATACTAATGCCAAAGCTATGAATTCTATTATCTGTTCATTGGATCAATTTGAATTTAATCGTGTCTCACATTGTCTAACTGCGCAGGAAATATGGCACATACTAGAAGTGACTCACGAAGGAACATCTCAAGTCAAAGAATCTCGCCTTGCAATGCTAAGCAGCGAATACGAGAACTTCAAAATGGCGAAGGAAGAAAATGTCAAAGAGATGTACGGACGACTCTCCAATATCGTATACAAATCAAAAGCTCTCGGAAAAACGTACACCGAATTAGAAATAGTCCGGAAAATCCTCAGAGTCCTTCCACGAAGCTTTGAAGCAAAAGTAACTGCCATACAAGAATCGAAAGATTTGAAACAACTTAAAGTTGAGGAACTCATCGGAAATCTCACCACTTATGAGCTTGAAATGAAATTCAAAGAAGAGCGTGAAGGAGGTGACACTCAAAAGAAATCAATAGCTCTCAAAGGAACAACCGAAAGTGATGATGATAACGATGAAGATGATGGAGCAGCAGAATTGGAGCTGTTAATAAGGAAATTCAAAAAATGGAATCAAAAACATGGAAATTCAGCTCGAATTCAAAAAGCAAAAAGCAGAATAGCCAAAGCACTAGACTACTCAGAAGAACAAAAGTTTATTTGTTATAATTGCAACAAACCCGGCCATATCAAGCCCGATTGTCCACAAATTAAATCCAGCCACGGAAAGAAACAGAAAAAGAAAAGTTTTGCAGCCACTTGGGATGAAATAGACGAGAATGATCAAAGCACTGGCAGTGAAAGCGAAAAGGCAGAATTGTGTCTTCGAGGTGATACAACTGACAGTGACGATGACGAGCCAAGTGAGGTATCAAAACTTACCCATTCTGAGTTGCTTATATATTTTCATGAAGTAAACGGTTGTTTTGAACGACTTAGGGAAAAATACGCCAAACTTGAATCTCAAAAAGATACTTTGATAGAATGTAATAAACAACTTGATCAATTAGTTAAAACCTATCAAAGTAGGATCCCTAAGTGTGATAAGTGTCCAACATTTGATGAGGAAATTAAAAAATCAGAAATTAAAATAAAATCGCTTGAAAATGAAATTCTGATTTTAAAGGAGAATGAAAATACTAGGAGAGAGAATTCTATTAAAAAGTGCACACAATTGTTGAATGAAAACGAATCTCTCAAAACACAAGTCCAATATTTGTCAACGACTTTAGATAAATTTTCCAAAAGTGAAAAATCGTTGAATATGCTATTAGGAAAGCAAACTGTTAATACGGTTAGACAAGGACTTGGATATAATAATTCGAAAATTGTTGAAAACAAGATTAATCAAGTTAATTCTATGTGCACAATTTGTAGAAAATTTGGACACAGTCACAATAATTGTTGGTATAGACCCAAACATGTGAAAACTATACCGATTTGGGTTCCAAAAGGCACAAATATAAAATCTCTCAAAGTTAAACAAATTTGGGTGCCAAAGGGAAAAATTATAAATAGTTTTGGGTCTACACAAAATTATTTTTCAAAATTTTCTGCCACTAACAACCATGGACCTATAAAAACAAATAGGTCACATAAATCCTTTTCCGTGTAGGTGTGGTGGCAGGCTAAGGAACAACAATAGTGTTCTCTGGATTTTGGCTGTTCCAGAAACACAACGGGCGACAAAGCTAAGTTCCTTAGCCTAGTATAAGGGTGACAGAATCACAATTGACAACGACGAGAAATATCGTAAAGGTAAAGACAGGTAAAGGTATATTTATATGTGATAATCTGTACCATTTTCTGAATAAAATCAGCCAATTATGCGATGATGATATGATGATGATTTAATGATGATTTTGATTCTGACTTTATTCAAAAGTGTTAGCCATTTATATTCTTATGCCAAAAACACTATAAAATTCTCTAGAATTACTTGATATATAAGTTTAAGAGAAAAATAGTGTTTTGATTGGATAATAATATTGTTGTTATAATATTTTTGGCTAAATCTATATTCATGTTTTGACACGGCCTCGATTTAAAATCCTAATGAATTCTATTTTAAAAATTGTAAAAAGGATTTTAATTTTTTTTTTAAATTGTTGAAACTTTTAAGAAATTGCTTTGAAATAAAAATAATGTTTGATGGCTTCTAAAATTGACACTTTAATATATGTTTGATTGTTGACACGGTTTTCATTTCAAATCCAAGAGAATTTCATTTAAAATTTGTTGATAATAATCATGAGAAAATTTGTTGAAATTTCTTAATCTGGTCTTTGACATTCAACGAGTGAATTTTGAGTGAAATTTAAATTCAGATGCAGATTACACTGGTAATATGGTTGATAGAAAAATTACTAGTGGAACGTGATTAATTTTTTGACACATTCATTTGCTGCATCGTTTTTTTTTTCAAAGAAAATATCTGCATATTTTTCACTTAAAATAATTTTCAAATAGCAGAAAATTTTCTTATAAAACCCCCTCGAGAAAATCATGTTTGACCATATTTACAGATTAGTCATTTTTGAAAAATTATTTTTATAATTTTTGGATTTGATTTTAAATGACTATTTTGACTAATCTAACTCCCTAATGATTATTGAAAAGATCAATAGTGATTGAAAAAGTGTTGAGTGTCGATATTTGTCATACATTACTCAAGACAATATATTTAAAAAAAAAAATTCTTTGGAATTTCATAACAAAAGTTATAAAAACTTTTTGTTGGGTAAAAATTCCATGGTCATTTCTATTTCTATCATCTTTCTATCGACCATCACTCATCAAAATCATATATAGTATGTAAATTTGTGGTAGTTTACAAAGGAAATTATTCGTTCTTCAATTTGTTTTATCTTCAGATTCATAAAGGAAATTATCTGTGCTTCAATTTATTATATTCTTCAATAAAAATAAATATCCAAAGTATTCACTCTCATTTAAAAGTCCTCACGGTTATGCATGGGTGAATTACTTGGATTTTTGATTATGTGCTTCCATGCTCATTTAAAAGTCCTCACGGTTATGCATGTATGGAACGCATATCAAAATTAATTGGTTAAATAGACAAGTTGATTCTAATCCCATTTAAAAGTCCTCACGGTCATGCGTGGTTAGAAGATACTTGATTTCATTTTTAAAATTAAATTCGAATACTACTAATCTCGTTTAAAAGTCCTAACGGTTATGCATGGTTAGTAGATATTCAAATTTCCCGAAATAAATATACCACAAATAGACAGAACTGTATGATTTTTATGAATTTATCCCCATCAATTCTAAAAGTGGAATATGCGCCTAACAATATTTTATGATTTTTGTTTGATTTTCTATTGAAATTTAATATTTATATTCAATTGGGTTTTAATGTTGGATTAATATCGATCACTTTATCTCTATTTTCTCTATCTCTATTATTCTTTTGCTGATAACAAAAGGGGGAGAGAAAAGTTAAGATTTTGTCAAATAGAATCAATCAAAGGTCAAACAATTTTCCATTTGCATATAGGCTCATTCACACATTTTATTTGTATGCATATATGTAGGGGGAGTTATATATGTAGGGGGAGTATCATATAGAAAGGAAGCATTCAAATAGGGGGAGCAATTGAAATTATCAAATACATTTAATATATTCAAAATCTTAAATATATGTTTGTTATCATCAAAAGGGGGAGATTGTTGAATATGCGCTTTGCGCTATATGATTTTTGTTTGATGATAATAAACATATATACATTCGCTTAAATGTATTTGTTAACGTACTATTTTAATCTTCACAGAATAAATAAATATTTGCTGAATAAAAATAAATAACACAGTTTTTGAATTCAAACGAATATTTTATTCAAACAAATATTTATTACAACTTTGATAGTACAATTTCAAGCTCTCACTATACATATACAATTTTGACTACAATACATGACATTTCACTATTTTATATCAGCACCTCACTACATATCACTCACACTCGTATTTATCTTCAACTGCATTCAAGTTTGAATCCAGCATCTGAGCGATCTGCAAAAATATAAACTAACGCAGTAAAATTGAAAATAAAATATTTTTGCGATATAAAATAAAACGTGAATTTTGAAAATGATATTTGCCTCAGTTATTTGGGTTGTTCGTCATCATTTAAATTTGAATTTATCATACACGAACAACTTGTGACATACACAGTATATTACTGTATATGCCACAAGGCCGTGCACGCCGATATATACACTTGATTGATTTACAGGGACAGGCAAGCACAGGTCAAACCCAAACGAAAAACCGAGTTCAACTCACGTGCAATATATTCAAAATCACGACACGAGCACAAGGTCAAACCCGAGTTGTTGACACCGGATTCAACTCAAGTAAAATTTCTCAAGCCAATATGAAACAAGATCAAGTCCAACTACCACATAAAGGAATAAACACATCAAACATCAATGAACCAACTGTGTATACATGAAGGTCACAAAAATGCATGAAGCAGTTCATATATACAACATAGCAGCCCATACATGCAAACTGCCTCAAAAATGAATCAGAAGCAATCAAGTGCATCACTACAAAACAATCTCAACTAGACAGTACCATCTAACCAAGTTCAAAGATGCAAGCATGCACATGTGTGGCCAGTAAAACCAAAGTATCAGCAACCAGCAGATTACTGCAAACCAGTTTGGAAATCACTCAAGAAAATTACAACCAAAAGGCTACCACTTCAACAACATATATACATATATGCACATATATGTATACATGTATATGATACAGGGACAGTAACAAATATGCAAATGTCAAGACCAACCAGAGTACAACTACTGAAGCTCAAGTATACCACAATATCAACAAACCCAAATGTCCAGACCAACAACAACAAATACAACTTTAATGCAAACAGTCGAAGTGGCCAATGCTCAATGCACAGTACAAACAAATGCATCAATATTTGTAAGTGACGCAGCAAACGTGAAACATGCAAGCTCGGGCACAAAGTAGCGGAACTGCAACAACTCAACTGAACAGTCAAGTTAATGCACAATGATGAACAAGGCAACAGTGAAGTACAATATCAATTCCAATGAATTGAAACTCAACTGTATGAAAAGTGTTTCAGTAATGAACAAAGACCAGGCTACACAATATCAAGGTGAAACCAAATATACACAAGTGCAGATGAACAGATATGGCTGAAGTCAATGAAGCCAAGGCAAACTGAAGTACACAAATGCAACAATGAAACAAGACACAGTACTGATGCAAGTGCAAACCAGAATGAAGTACACAAGCACTTAAACAAAGATGGCCAGAGCAAAAGTTCACAAGTGCAACACAACATCAGTAGCAACATAAAGCAGTGCAACTACATGAGCAGTAAAGATGGCCAGAGACGAAGCTCACAGGGATGAACACAGTGACGGCCGAGAGATGCAGTCAAGTCAAAATGCCGAAGTTCAAATAATGTCATCAGAAATTCACAAAATCAAAATATATAACCAATTCAAAGCCACAAGTCAAAACCGTGGTAGCAAACGTAATTGACCAAGTCACGAATCAACAACATGACTATCAAGCAAAGAAAGTATATTCATATGAACAAGTCAGAAAACATCTCAAGCATCAATACAAGATCAAGCGGCCAGAGCAAGTAAATTGACGAATTCAAATATATTTTGACGAACGTAATTCAAGGAATTCGAACGCATATAAAAGCCCAATCATCATCGGCAATCAAATTATCGAATTCCAGAAAGCATAAAATCAGAAAAGCACAAGCAAATAATTACATACCGAATCGAAGAAGGAATTCGATCAACGAAGCAGCTGCAAAGAGCATCGAAGTCGAATAATTATCAAAGGTCGGCGCTTCAATTTGAAAGCCCTAAATTGCATCAAAGGGACGAAGCCCCAATTTGATAAGGACGAAGCCCTAAAAAGGAACGGCCGCCATTACAAACAAAGAAAGAAAAGAGACGGGTCAAATAGCAAAGGAGGCCGGCCTGCTTTTCAAAGGGGTTTTGTTTTTAAGGGGTTTTTAAATTTAATATTAGGGTTATTTCATTTTTAATTGTTTTAATTGTATTTTCCTTTTTTCTTTTTAAACCGTTTTATTTTTTCTAGTCGTGTGACTAGGGGACAAACTACGGTGTGTAGTTTGGGAATTCGCAACTCGGTGGTTGAGTTGTGGTTAGGGTTTTGAGCGTAGAGTTAGATTAGTCAATAGCGGGTATAGCGAGTTTACGTGTGTAAGCGAGGGACTATCTAATTTCTAGTAGAAACCTTGGGGGCAGCACGTAGGCAGGGTTTTGCCGAAGCTGGGTAAATTCTGTGTTGTTCTGTTTTATTCTGTTATTTATATTCTGCGATATCTGTGCTGCTATTCTGTGATCCATGTTAAATATTAATTAGCTTCTGCAATTAATTTTTATAATTTACACTATCACCCTATTCACCCCCCCCCCTCTAGGGTGAAATCGATCCTACAAGTGGTATCAGAGCGAGGAACAAAAGCCATTTTTGTTTTAAAATTTTGATTTTACAAAAACCAATTTTTAATTTAAAAATTCGTGTTTTTGTTTTAAAAATTCGTGTTTCAAAAATCGGTTTTTGTTTTAAAAATTTTGATTTTTTTTAAAATGGCTTCTTTTAATAATGCTTTTGCAGAAGGACAATCCATAGTTAGACCACCAATGTTCAATGGTGAATATGCTTACTGGAAAAATAGAATGCAAATTTTTCTGAAAACCATTGACGCTTGGAATATTGTTGAGACAGGTTATAGTATACCAACTATAACTGTAGATAATCAGGAAATAGAGAAACCAAAGGAACAATGGACAGAACTAGAAAATAAATTACAGAATACTAATGCCAAAGCTATGAATTCTATTATCTGTTCATTGGATCAATTTGAATTTAATCGTGTCTCACATTGTCTAACTGCGCAGGAAATATGGCACATACTAGAAGTGACTCACGAAGGAACATCTCAAGTCAAAGAATCTCGCCTTGCAATGCTAAGCAGCGAATACGAGAACTTCAAAATGGCGAAGGAAGAAAATGTCAAAGAGATGTACGGACGACTCTCCAATATCGTATACAAATCAAAAGCTCTCGGAAAAACGTACACCGAATTAGAAATAGTCCGGAAAATCCTCAGAGTCCTTCCACGAAGCTTTGAAGCAAAAGTAACTGCCATACAAGAATCGAAAGATTTGAAACAACTTAAAGTTGAGGAACTCATCGGAAATCTCACCACTTATGAGCTTGAAATGAAATTCAAAGAAGAGCGTGAAGGAGGTGACACTCAAAAGAAATCAATAGCTCTCAAAGGAACAACCGAAAGTGATGATGATAACGATGAAGATGATGGAGCAGCAGAATTGGAGCTGTTAATAAGGAAATTCAAAAAATGGAATCAAAAACATGGAAATTCAGCTCGAATTCAAAAAGCAAAAAGCAGAATAGCCAAAGCACTAGACTACTCAGAAGAACAAAAGTTTATTTGTTATAATTGCAACAAACCCGGCCATATCAAGCCCGATTGTCCACAAATTAAATCCAGCCACGGAAAGAAACAGAAAAAGAAAAGTTTTGCAGCCACTTGGGATGAAATAGACGAGAATGATCAAAGCACTGGCAGTGAAAGCGAAAAGGCAGAATTGTGTCTTCGAGGTGATACAACTGACAGTGACGATGACGAGCCAAGTGAGGTATCAAAACTTACCCATTCTGAGTTGCTTATATATTTTCATGAAGTAAACGGTTGTTTTGAACGACTTAGGGAAAAATACGCCAAACTTGAATCTCAAAAAGATACTTTGATAGAATGTAATAAACAACTTGATCAATTAGTTAAAACCTATCAAAGTAGGATCCCTAAGTGTGATAAGTGTCCAACATTTGATGAGGAAATTAAAAAATCAGAAATTAAAATAAAATCGCTTGAAAATGAAATTCTGATTTTAAAGGAGAATGAAAATACTAGGAGAGAGAATTCTATTAAAAAGTGCACACAATTGTTGAATGAAAACGAATCTCTCAAAACACAAGTCCAATATTTGTCAACGACTTTAGATAAATTTTCCAAAAGTGAAAAATCGTTGAATATGCTATTAGGAAAGCAAACTGTTAATACGGTTAGACAAGGACTTGGATATAATAATTCGAAAATTGTTGAAAACAAGATTAATCAAGTTAATTCTATGTGCACAATTTGTAGAAAATTTGGACACAGTCACAATAATTGTTGGTATAGACCCAAACATGTGAAAACTATACCGATTTGGGTTCCAAAAGGCACAAATATAAAATCTCTCAAAGTTAAACAAATTTGGGTGCCAAAGGGAAAAATTATAAATAGTTTTGGGTCTACACAAAATTATTTTTCAAAATTTTCTGCCACTAACAACCATGGACCTATAAAAACAAATAGGTCACATAAATCCTTTTCCGTGTAGGTGTGGTGGCAGGCTAAGGAACAACAATAGTGTTCTCTGGATTTTGGCTGTTCCAGAAACACAACGGGCGACAAAGCTAAGTTCCTTAGCCTAGTATAAGGGTGACAGAATCACAATTGACAACGACGAGAAATATCGTAAAGGTAAAGACAGGTAAAGGTATATTTATATGTGATAATCTGTACCATTTTCTGAATAAAATCAGCCAATTATGCGATGATGATATGATGATGATTTAATGATGATTTTGATTCTGACTTTATTCAAAAGTGTTAGCCATTTATATTCTTATGCCAAAAACACTATAAAATTCTCTAGAATTACTTGATATATAAGTTTAAGAGAAAAATAGTGTTTTGATTGGATAATAATATTGTTGTTATAATATTTTTGGCTAAATCTATATTCATGTTTTGACACGGCCTCGATTTAAAATCCTAATGAATTCTATTTTAAAAATTGTAAAAAGGATTTTAATTTTTTTTTTAAATTGTTGAAACTTTTAAGAAATTGCTTTGAAATAAAAATAATGTTTGATGGCTTCTAAAATTGACACTTTAATATATGTTTGATTGTTGACACGGTTTTTATTTCAAATCCAAGAGAATTTCATTTAAAATTTGTTGATAATAATCATGAGAAAATTTGTTGAAATTTCTTAATCTGGTCTTTGACATTCAACGAGTGAATTTTGAGTGAAATTTAAATTCAGATGCAGATTACACTGGTAATATGGTTGATAGAAAAATTACTAGTGGAACGTGATTAATTTTTTGACACATTCATTTGCTGCATCGTTTTTTTTTTCAAAGAAAATATCTGCATATTTTTCACTTAAAATAATTTTCAAATAGCAGAAAATTTTCTTATAAAACCCCCTCGAGAAAATCATGTTTGACCATATTTACAGATTAGTCATTTTTGAAAAATTATTTTTATAATTTTTGGATTTGATTTTAAATGACTATTTTGACTAATCTAACTCCCTAATGATTATTGAAAAGATCAATAGTGATTGAAAAAGTGTTGAGTGTCGATATTTGTCATACATTACTCAAGACAATATATTTAAAAAAAAAAAATTCTTTGGAATTTCATAACAAAAGTTATAAAAACTTTTTGTTGGGTAAAAATTCCATGGTCATTTCTATTTCTATCATCTTTCTATCGACCATCACTCATCAAAATCATATATAGTATGTAAATTTGTGGTAGTTTACAAAGGAAATTATTCGTTCTTCAATTTGTTTTATTTTCAGATTCATAAAGGAAATTATCTGTGCTTCAATTTATTATATTCTTCAATAAAAATAAATATCCAAAGTATTCACTCTCATTTAAAAGTCCTCACGGTTATGCATGGGTGAATTACTTGGATTTTTGATTATGTGCTTCCATGCTCATTTAAAAGTCCTCACGGTTATGCATGTATGGAACGCATATCAAAATTAATTGGTTAAATAGACAAGTTGATTCTAATCCCATTTAAAAGTCCTCACGGTCATGCGTGGTTAGAAGATACTTGATTTCATTTTTAAAATTAAATTGGAATACTACTAATCTCGTTTAAAAGTCCTAACGGTTATGCATGGTTAGTAGATATTCAAATTTCTCGAAATAAATATACCACAAATAGACAGAACTGTATGATTTTTATGAATTTATCCCCATCAATTCTAAAAGTGGAATATGCGCCTAACAATATTTTATGATTTTTGTTTGATTTTCTATTGAAATTTAATATTTATATTCAATTGGGTTTTAATGTTGGATTAATATCGATCACTTTATCTCTATTTTCTCTATCTCTATTATTCTTTTGCTGATAACAAAAGGGGGAGAGAAAAGTTAAGATTTTGTCAAATAGAATCAATCAAAGGTCAAACAATTTTCCATTTGCATATAGGCTCATTCACACATTTTATTTGTATGCATATATGTAGGGGGAGTTATATATGTAGGGGGAGTATCATATAGAAAGGAAGCATTCAAATAGGGGGAGCAATTGAAATTATAAAATACATTTAATATATTCAAAATCTTAAATATATGTTTGTTATCATCAAAAGGGGGAGATTGTTGAATATGCGCTTTGCGCTATATGATTTTTGTTTGATGATAATAAACATATATACATTCGCTTAAATGTATTTGTTAACGTACTATTTTAATCTTCACAGAATAAATAAATATTTGCTGAATAAAAATAAATAACACAGTTTTTGAATTCAAACGAATATTTTATTCAAACAAATATTTATTACAACTTTGATAGTACAATTTCAAGCTCTCGCTATACATATACAATTTTGACTACAATACATGACATTTCACTATTTTATATCAGCACCTCACTACATATCACTCACACTCGTATTTATCTTCAACTGCATTCAAGTTTGAATCCAGCATCTGAGCGATCTGCAAAAATATAAACTAACGCAGTAAAATTGAAAATAAAATATTTTTGCGATATAAAATAAAACGTGAATTTTGAAAATGATATTTGCCTCAGTTATTTGGGTTGTTCGTCATCATTTAAATTTGAATTCATCATACACGAACAACTTGTGACATACACAGTATATTACTGTATATGCCACAAGGCCGTGCACGCCGATATATACACTTGATTGATTTACAGGGACAGGCAAGCACAGGTCAAACCCAAATGAAAAACCGAGTTCAACTCACGTGCAATATATTCAAAATCACGACACGAGCACAAGGTCAAACCCGAGTTGTTGACACCGGATTCAACTCAAGTAAAATTTCTCAAGCCAATATGAAACAAGATCAAGTCCAACTACCACATAAAGGAATAAACACATCAAACATCAATGAACCAACTGTGTATACATGAAGGTCACAAAAATGCATGAAGCAGTTCATATATACAACATAGCAGCCCATACATGCAAACTGCCTCAAAAATGAATCAGAAGCAATCAAGTGCATCACTACAAAACAAGCTCAACTAGACAGTACCATCTAACCAAGTTCAAAGATGCAAGCATGCACATGTGTGGCCAGTAAAACCAAAGTATCAGCAACCAGCAGATTACTGCAAACCAGTTTGGAAATCACTCAAGAAAATTACAACCAAAAGGCTACCACTTCAACAACATATATACATATATGCACATATATGTATACATGTATATGATACAGGGACAGTAACAAATATGCAAATGTCAAGACCAACCAGAGTACAACTACTGAAGCTCAAGTATACCACAATATCAACAAACCCAAATGTCCAGACCAACAACAACAAATACAACTTTAATGCAAACAGTCGAAGTGGCCAATGCTCAATGCACAGTACAAACAAATGCATCAATATTTGTAAGTGACGCAGCAAACGTGAAACATGCAAGCTCGGGCACAAAGTAGCGGAACTGCAACAACTCAACTGAACAGTCAAGTTAATGCACAATGATGAACAAGGCAACAGTGAAGTACAATATCAATTCCAATGAATTGAAACTCAACTGTATGAAAAGTGTTTCAGTAATGAACAAAGACCAGGCTACACAATATCAAGGTGAAACCAAATATACACAAGTGCAGATGAACAGATATGGCTGAAGTCAATGAAGCCAAGGCAAACTGAAGTACACAAATGCAACAATGAAACAAGACACAGTACTGATGCAAGTGCAAACCAGAATGAAGTACACAAGCACTTAAACAAAGATGGCCAGAGCAAAAGTTCACAAGTGCAACACAACATCAGTAGCAACATAAAGCAGTGCAACTACATGAGCAGTAAAGATGGCCAGAGACGAAGCTCACAGGGATGAACACAGTGACAGCCGAGAGATGCAGTCAAGTCAAAATGCCGAAGTTCAAATAATGTCATCAGAAATTCACAAAATCAAAATATATAACCAATTCAAAGCCGCAAGTCAAAACCGTGGTAGCAAACGTAATTGACCAAGTCACGAATCAACAACATGACTATCAAGCAAAGAAAGTATATTCATATGAACAAGTCAGAAAACATCTCAAGCATCAATACAAGATCAAGCGGCCAGAGCAAGTAAATTGACGAATTCAAATATATTTTGACGAACGTAATTCAAGGAATTCGAACGCATATAAAAGCCCAATCATCATCGGCAATCAAATTATCGAATTCCAGAAAGCATAAAATCAGAAAAGCACAAGCAAATAATTACATACCGAATCGAAGAAGGAATTCGATCAACGAAGCAGCTGCAAAGAGCATCGAAGTCGAATAATTATCAAAGGTCGGCGCTTCAATTTGAAAGCCCTAAACTGCATCAAAGGGACGAAGCCCCAATTTGATAAGGACGAAGCCCTAAAAAGGAACGGCCGCCATTACAAACAAAGAAAGAAAAGAGACGGGTCAAATAGCAAAGGAGGCCGGCCTGCTTTTCAAAGGGGTTTTGTTTTTAAGGGGTTTTTAAATTTAATATTAGGGTTATTTCATTTTTAATTGTTTTAATTGTATTTTCCTTTTTTCTTTTTAAACCGTTTTATTTTTTCTAGTCGTGTGACTAGGGGACAAACTACGGTGTGTAGTTTGGGAATTCACAACTCGGTGGTTGAGTTGTGGTCAGGGTTTTGAGCGTAGAGTTAGATTAGTCAATAGCGGGTATAGCGAGTTTACGTGTGTAAGCGAGGGACTATCTAATTTCTAGTAGAAACCTTGGGGGCAGCACGTAGGCAGGGTTTTGCCGAAGCTGGGTAAATTCTGTGTTGTTCTGTTTTATTCTGTTATTTATATTCTGCGATATCTGTGCTGCTATTCTGTGATCCGTGTTAAATATTAATTAGCTTCTGCAATTAATTTTTATAATTTACACTATCACCCTATTCACCCCCCCCCCTCTAGGGTGAAATCGATCCTACAAATAAAAGTATATGGGTCATTATGAACAGATTGACCAAAAGTTCCCATTTCATTCTAGTTAGGTCAATTAGGACGCCACCTATTTTAGCGAAGTTGTTTATGAAGAATGTGGTAAAACTGCATGGAGTTCCTAGCAATATAGTTAGTAATGGAGATCCCTTATTCACTAGCGAGTTCTGGAAGAGTCTGCAGGAAGTTTGGGAACCAGACTCAAGATGAGTACCATTTACCATCCGCAAACAGATGGGCAAACAAAAATAGTTAACAAGATCTTGGAAGATTTGTTAAGAGCTTGTGTTCTAGAATTCAGGGGATCATGGGAATACCATCCGCATTTAGTTGATTTTTTGTATAACAATAGTTGTCAGACAAGTATTGGGATGGCACCATTCGAAACATTGTATGGAAGGCCATACAAATCTCCCATATGTTGTTTGGAGACCGGGGATAGGTTGATTCTTGGCCCATATTTGGTTAGAGAAGCTACAGAAAAGATTGAGGTCATTTGGGCTAGAATGAAGGAGGCTCAGTCTAGGTAGAAGAGTTATGCAGATAGAAGATGAAAAGATTTGGAGTTCTTGGTTGGAGATCAGGTAATCATCAAGGTGTCACCGATGAAGGGTGTAATCAGATTTGGAAAATTAGGAAAGTTCACACCGAGATTCGTTGGACCTTTTTCTATTGTTGAGAGGATCAGGAAACTCACATATAGAGTTGAGTTACCGAACAGTTTGGCAGGTGTCCATGATATTTTTCTTGTTTCTCTGAGAAAGTGTTTAGAGACCCGAAGTTTGCTGTTGCACCGACTGTGCTAGTGGACTTAGTGGTAGAATAGGATTTGACTATAGTGAGTAAGCCAGTTCGCATTGTTGCGAGAGATGAGAAGAGGCTTAGAACAAAGACAGTTAAATTAGTCAAAGTCCAGTGGAGTGACGATGACAGGGACCATACTTGGGAGGTTGAAAGCAGGATTAGAGATACTTATCCTTACTTGTTTGATGCATATCTTCTTGTTTGATTTGTGTGTACCTTATCGTAATTGCGAGGACGCAATTCTTTAAGAAGGGGAGTCTGTAACATCCCAGATTTTTGGTAACATTATTTAGGACATTTAATTAGTTAAATTAAATAAAATAATGTGTTGATTATGGGATTGAGATTTGATTTTAACTAAGGGTAGTCGTGCCATTTAAAACCAATGAGTTAAGGAAGAATTAAAATGAAATAGGGAGGGGTAAAATGGGAAAGAGGCCATTCTTATGTCTATCCTTTAGGCCGTCTATCAATACACGTTCGTTTTCATTTTCTCAAAATATTAAACTAAGTATGGCCATCATTAATAAGGAAAAGGGGAAGAAGAGTAAAGCTAAAGGAAAAGCTAATTCAAATCAAATCCATTCACATCTCAATTTCTATAATCTCTAAAACAAAATTTAAATAATGTTTACATCTCAAGTTTATTTTGTCTCGGTTTTAAGATGAAATCCGAAGTTTTTTGCATAGATTTGCCATGTTTTTGAATGATGGAAAGATTATATATACTTGGTTATGAATTATATTTGTTCATATAAGTTTTATGACACATTTTGATATAAAAACCCTAGTAAATAAAATCCAAATGCCTTGCAATTTTTTTGTAGACCAGAAATGATATTTTGGAGAAGGATTTCGATCTCCAGATTTTTTTTGAATTTTATTGGAATTAATTTGAATTTTCTAGTAAATAAAATGGTATTTTGGGTTATAAATTATTTACGATTAAATAATTAACTGTTTGGTTTGAAATTAATATATGTTAGAAAACATATAAAATGTGATTTTCTAGAATTTTTGGAGAACTTTTCTAAGTGTTTTAATGGTTATATAAAATTATTTAAGGTATGAGACTTAAATGTTTTATACAAATAAGGAGGAGAAGGGGCTTTTTGTAAATAAGTTTAAATTGCTGAATCTGGAAAGTCGGTAGCATTTTTGAAAAGAGAAAATGGCAACCAGACAAATTTAGACAAACATGACAAGCTAGGTACAAATGACTGGTTTAAAAGTACAAATAAATAGGTTTTTCACTATTTCGATGATTTCGGCACGAGGTTCCGCCTCCATTCCTTCACCTCCGACATAGTTAAAAGCGATGCACACGGTATCAGGGAACTAATACGTAGTGATTTGTTTATGATCGAAAGGTATAAGGTCAAAACCAGGGGGTTCCGGAGGGGTTGAAGCGTGGCCTTGATTTTAAAAGAAAATGCACATGCTTTCTTTTGACTAAGATGCTTTCGACTTAGTTAACTTTCGACTAAGTCAAATGGTTTTAAAGATATGGTTTCGTTTGGGTTCTGCTTTTCTATTAAATGATTGCTTTCGACCGAGTCGAACCTTTTAGCTGCCGCTTCCTACCTTTCGATCCAGATGGTATCGAAGGGATTAATTTGTTTTTCAAAATTTGGCCACCTCTCCAATGCTTTCGAAGGGATGGTTTCGGCACCATCACTTCATTACATAGGAAATAGTTTCAAAATAGGTGCTTTCAACTTAAATGATTTAATGACACTTTTTCCTTTGGTTGAAGTATAACCCAAATGGTTCCAAAAGATATAGGTTTTCATGGTCTCGAAAGGTGTTTCCATAGGTTTTAAATTGAACCCAAGTGCTTCCGAAAGAGTTGAGTTTTGATACTTTCGAAAGGTTTTAATCAATGGTTTCAAAAGGGGTGGTTCCCTAGGGTTTTCGAAAGGGTTGAAAAAGAAGGTTTTTCCTACGATTTCGACAGGCAAGGTTTAAAAGGTTTTAAATGAGAATGTCTAATGTTTTAAAGCTTTCAAAGAAAAGACTTTTATAGGTTTCTAAAAAGATAATTTCATTGGCTTCGAAAGGGGTACTTTTAATGGTATCAAAAGAGTTACTTTCAAGTGTTTCGAATGGGTTGTTTAAAGGTTTAAACAAAGGTTTCGAATATGTAAAACAGATAGAATATCCTAAGTATTTTCAAGTTCGAAGCACTTTAACTTATTTTGAAAGGATGGGTAATCCTTATTAAATTTCATCAACATTATTTTGAGTAAAGTATATATATAACATGCCAAAATAGCTTAAATAAAGCTAAAGAAATATTTTCCTTATATTTGTACGATTTAAAGGATTAATCATTTTGAAAAGGTTTTCATGGAAAATTTAAAGGGTAGTTAACCCTCAGGTAATAACTGATATTAGAAGATCGGATATGACTTATGTAGGGTCGCGCCTTATACTCATTAGCTATTAGCCCATAGCTAATTTAGTCCAAAATTCCAATGTGTAGGGATTAGTCATAGGTAAGACTAAAATGTTAGTTATACACAGAACGTCATATTTGTATATAGAGGCAGGTTATTAGTAAGCCACAAAACCATTAGGATCAGTTGACCCTCGGAGATGTAAGTTAAGGACAGACCGTCCAGAAGTTTTTTCTAACAAATATTTAGACCATTTGAAATTGTATGTGGCAGGCCCGAGTCAGCCAAAGGGCAGTTAGCCTAGTTTGAGGACATTTAGTCTAGATTACGGACAGTTAATCCAGTTTGAAGGCAGTCAGCCTAGATTTTGTACAGTTAGTCCATTTATTACCTATTTATAGCATAACAGATCTTGCTATTACTTTTATTATTATAATCAGTTTGATTAACTAGTTTGGTTGTAGGAAAGGATTTGCAAAATTTATGTTTTGAAAAGGATATTAGTGAGGGGAAACAAGTTCCACTAAGAGGCATGGTCTCACTCAATATCAGTAAACAGAGATGTAACGGAATTATTCACACCAGGCTTTATGTGTGACTGGAAGTTTTTGTTTTCCCTTAAACTCTCGGGTGCTTAAAATTTGATTTGAGTAGGCTGAGAGTTGAGGGTTTTTAGGTTTTCGTAGTTTTGGCGAATAAAGCTTCCAAAGACGAGCAAGTGCTGATGAATAGCTAATGAGGAGTTACATAGTATTCCTGTTTATTTTTCCACTGTGTGTATTAAGTCTATATGACTATATTTCTCTGATCAACCAAGGGGACATCATCATATGTCGCTCTTGGCGTATTATTGTAAATTATATTTGATCAAAACCTGGGAAATGTTATGGGATTGTATATCTTGGATATGGTCTTGTTTGAAACGTAATCACTAAAATGTTGTTTTTTGGAAATCTATGATTTTGTTCATATTCAAGTGCTTCTGCTATTATGGATACCATTAGCATTGCCGCATTTTATTACCATAAGTTAATACTATAGATGACTGCAGCATCTGTAGCGATTAGCTTTTGGCCTCCAGATACGGGATGTTACACGAGGTGTACTCGTAAAGCAGAGGTATGTGAGGACGCTTACATGGGAGTGTAATGTTCCCTATATCATACGATGTTTTGATCTGTTACCCTAGATTGAGTGTGATGGCATTCTAGTTCCTGGCCTACTGAGTGGCATAGATTTGAGTATCGATAAACTAGGATGTTGTGTAGTCCTTGACTATGTGATGAGATCATACGAGTATCATATATCTAGTTTACTTGGTAAGTGAATTTGAGGTTGGATGGTGATGCAATGTTTGCTTGGTTTCTTATCACTCTAGGGTTGTCACGTGGTGTAGATATTATTGAATTATATATCTAAACACCCATTAGTACTTTGATGTACAGCACACCTATGATGATTATGATAGGGATGAGACATGTATGATTTTTCATATCATTTTTCCTAGTATATTGACTTTGTTGTATTTGAGATTTCTATCACTCACACCTGACTGTTCTCTAACTAGTGATTTTACACTTTGCTTCCTATTATTTAGGTACTCTTAAATGAGTATATTAGGTACACATGAAGCTAGACAGGTGGCAAGCAAGAGGCTATACGCTCTTATCACTATATTTTGATGTTGTTGCTTATCATTTCACTCTGAAGCACTATGGAGATTACTAGTGCTATAATTTACTTAGAGACTATTATATATTCTAATTTATTATAAGTTGTATAACTCTATCACTTTTGTTGTTAGTTATATGGACCTGAGTACTTTGATTTTTATGGTTTTCAATCATTAACGTTTCACTTGTTTTTATATCTGAAATGCTTATTATTATATTTTATTCAATACGCTAAGAAATATATGATAGGTTCTATGAATGATTTACTTTATTACAACCTTGACAGTTGTCCTACATCAACCATTCATTGTTGTAGTGCATTATACATGTTATATTAAATGCCGATGGTGTAGGGCGGTCATCACATTTCATATCAAAGCTTAGGTTGCGTTGTTTAACCTAAGAGATACCATGTTCTAGTAGAGATAGGATAGGAGTTCTTGCCTTAGACTGGATTGAGTATGTGTGTGTGTGTGTGTCTATATATATATATGCAAGAGCACGTAGTTGTTATATATTTTGGTTCCAAAACTATATTGTAGTATATATAATATGAAGTCGCACTGCACACATGAGTACAACTTAAGAAGAATTCCTTGTAAATAGACTGATCATCCTTATTACAGACTGAAGGATGAGTCATCAAATAAGGAACGCTATTGGAATTCTGTCTCTAGAGTCAAAGAAGGAGCTGGCTCGAGAGATACGAATCCTGACTTGTAGATGATATTCAATACCATGATGTGGAACATGTTGTAGAGTGCTCAACTAGCCGCTCCAAATGTTGTTGTTGATGGTGGTGCTTCGGTGCAATGCACAGAGCTAATTTTGCTAAGTTGAACAAAAAACGTTGCTAGTCTAGATGGCAAATCATTCCAAGGAATAGAGTCAGCGATGGAAGAGCTATTGATTTGATACCTGCGAAAAAATATTCGATAACTTAGAGTCGAACAATGCTATGAAAAGGCGATTGGATTTTCGGCAGCTTTAAAGGCAAACCATGAACTGGTAAAATGCAGTGAGGACTGCAACTCCTGAGGATCAGTCCACTTGGGACCATTTCAAAGCCATTTTTCGAGAAATTTTTTATTCCTACAGCTCAATGGTTGGTTTTGTTGCATAAATTCATGGATCTGAAGCAAGAGGATATAACTGCCTTCGAGTATGTTGCTAAGTTTGGCGCCCTGTCAAAATATAGGATGTCCTTTTTCAACATTTCATTTAAAAGGAACAAGAAGTTTATCATTGGCTTAAATGACTATTTGGGAGAGAAACTCGTAAGTCATATTGATAAGACATTTGAGATGATAGTTGAGAAGATTTTGAGACGTGAGAGTCTTTATATAAAATTGAAGCTGTTATTCCTAAAGAAGTGCCAAAGACACATTCGGGCAGGGAGGTAGGAAGAAGTGGAATCATAACAACAAGAGGATGCAGTTTCAGAACAAAAAAGACCAAATGAAGAAGATCATAAGCATGCCAATTTTCTATAAATACTTGGGAAAGGCTCACTTTAGCAGAGACTCTCAACACAAACCCAACCTCGTCCGGTTCTCCATCTGTGAAAATGAGTGAAAGAGCGTTGTTATTTAAAGTATGCTTTCCATTTATAATGTTCTCATATGTGTTTTGTTTGATATCAAGGCTTTACATTCCTTTGTATCTAGTGATTTGATAGATAATCTAGGACTGGAACCCTAAATTGTTGATCGACCTTTGATTGTGATGAACCCTATTAGAGGCTTCGCTAGTCTACGTATGGTTTGGTCTTATCGAGTCATGGATATTCTTTTGCTTGTAATTACTTTATATTGAGTGTTGTGGGGTTTGATATTATTCTAGGTATAGATTGGCTTCATAGATACATAGTGATAATGGATTGTGAGAAGTCATTCGTGACAATATAGAAGACGATGGGTAGACAGTAGAGTTATGCTACCCATCAGATGATGAGATGATGCTTAGCTCTCTATATTCACTTGGTGTCCCATATGATGAGTTGTCATCGGTGTCTATTGCTATAACGTATTCAAATGTATTTGAGGAGGTGATCGGACTTCCGACACATAGAGATATCGAGTTTCTTATTGATTTAGTGAAAGGTGCCAGACCGATAGTAATGCCTTTGAGGAGGATGGCACCTATGTGAAAAGCAAAAGCTCAAAATGCAAGTAAATGACCTATTGTGACGAAAGTTCATTCATAGAAATATTTTCGAGTAGGGAGTGTGCGTAGTATTCCCCATGAAGGCGGATGGTTCACTTAAATTATGTGTTGATTACCATGAGCTGAATAAAGTTACGAGGAAGTAGTAGTATCCATTCCCAAGCATTGATGACTTGTTCGATCAGTTGCATGGTGGAAGGGTAATTTCTCAATTGCATCTTGCAATGTGATTTCACCAATTGAAAGTAGCAAAAGAGAGAGTGTTGACTACAACGTTTCATAAGTCGTTGGATTTCTATGAGTGGTTGATTATGCCATTCAAGCTAATTAATATGCTAGCATACTTATTTGATCTCATGAAAAGTGATTTTAGAGGTTAGCTAAATAAGTTTGTTCTTGTGATCGTCGATGATATTCTCGTATACTAACATTTAGAGGAGGAACGCAAGATGTGTTTGAGGATCGTGCTTGAGGTGTTGAGAGAGCACCGACTAAAAGCGAAGTTTTCTAAGTGTCACTTTTGGAGGAGGGAAGTGTGATTCTTAGGTCATGTTGTTTCTGAACAAGGCATTGACATATATCCTACAAAAGTTGCAGCAGTCTAAGATTGAACTAGACCCAAAATGCTATAGATAGAGAAGTTTCTTGGGGTTAGCTAGATATTATAGACGATTCATTCAGGACTTCTACAAAATAGCTCACCGTTGGCTCGGTTGACAAAAAAGAATCAACCTTTACTTAAGATGCAAGACGTGAACATGCATTCGTGAGTCTCAAGTAGAGGTTGACAAGTGCACCAGTACTGACCATTTCGAGTGGGAATAAAGAGATGACGGTATACACCGATGCTTGAGTACCAGATTGGATGCGGTATTGATGCAGAGAGGCAAAGTTGTTGCATATGCTAGTTGACAACTGAAGTCGCATGTGAAGAAATACCCGGCCCATGATTTGAAGCTAGCAGCGATTGTGTTTGCGCGGAAGATTTGGAGCCACTACCTTTTAGAGGAGAAGTTCGAGCTGTTCACCGACCATAAATTGTTGAAATATGTCTTATCACAGAAGGATCTTAACCTTCGTCAACAGCAATGGTTAGAGTTTCTAGCCTCTTATGACATTGATATTGCATATAAACCAAGAAAGGGAATGCAGTTAATGCATTGAGTGGGAGACATGCCAACTTGGAAGCTATGTTCATAAAGTGAGCGTAATTACAGTATATTGTTGTTTATGATTTTCAACGGAGATACAAGCTAGAGTGTTGTGCATGTAAATGTGCATATTATTGCTTCCATATTTAATCTACTCTTATTCAAATAAATGCCATAATTTGGGTGTTTTTACATATTTAAAACCAAATTTCAAAAATATTTTCAAGTCATCATTCATGCATCTACATGAAGATAAAATGGTAATTTTGTGCATGTATTAATTTTGAGAATATTTATTTACACATTTTATTTTTGTTTGTAGGAAATTGGATGAAAAATGAAAGAGGCTTCATAAATGTATGCATGGACAGAGGTTGGAAGAAAATGAAATCAAGAAATAAAAGAATTCATTAAATCATGGAAGACCCCGCCTACCCATCAACCATGAACTTCAATTAGGAGCTAATGCACATGTTAGAGGGGTGTGCATATTTAATGAAGGATTAAGCTCATGCCAATGATTGCTTGGATGTTACATTTCCTAAAGGGCAATTTGTGTAGCTCACTAAAATATAGATTAAGGTTTTAAGCATGTATAAACAACTCTCTTATATTCATGTAATGAAGTTTTGAGTTTTTACATTATCTTATCATGTATGCAAGTTGTAGCATCAAATATAATGAGAAATGAAATGGCTTCCTAAGGCTCTTCTTCTTCTTTTGCTTTTTCATTCTTTTATGTTATTTCATGCTTACTTTTATTTACATGTTTTCTTCTATTTCATGTTATTAGATTAGCTTTCTTTTCATTGCAATTAGTTTAGTTTAATTTTTATGCAAGTAGTTTAATTCTCTTTTCTTGTTGTTAGCTCTTATTTCCCTTGCTTTTTAATGTTGCAATCAACATGTGTTGAAATAATAACAAAAACAAGTAGCTAAACCTCTTCAATTTAGGGGTAATGAAGCTATCTAATTCATGTACATTCAACATATTTGCTAACTTATGATCTCTCTTATGCCTAAAGGATAGTTGGATTTTAATGCAAGTTTATAACTTAATTTGATAGTCTATGTTGTTCATCACAAATAGGCTATTCCTATTCAAACATAAACACAGTTTACGTCATTAACTAACTAAGTGATTTTGATCATAAAATTAAAATAGAATAAAATTTAGATGATCTAAATTATTAATCAAAAATAGTAAATAGATTATGCTTAAAATAGACTTTTGTTTTAATTTCATATTCATTTTCATGAAATTCAACAAGTGGTTTTAGTTGTTGTATTAAAGTTTGATGGTTTAAGTTGTGTTAATTAATAACACGAATAGACCATACTTATGATAAATACATCACTAATTCTATTTAGATTAAAATAAGATATCATAGATAAAATTTTATGTTGATTTATATGAAAGTATGAGAATGGATTTGCCTCTCAATTGTCTTCTAATCTCATATTTCCATTCACTTTTTTTCTAATTAGTTTTACATTTTTAGCTTAAAACAACTTCAAACTTTAGCTTTATTTGATTGGGTAGGATTAAAAATTAATTCACTTCCTTTTGGATCGACCTGTACTCGCCACGTACTAAAATTGAACGTCGTACACTTGCGGTTATTTTTATTACATTTTTTCGACGATTTTCTAACCGATAGAAAATTCGTCGTCTAACAAGTTTTTGACGCCGTTGCCGGAAAGATAGATTTGGTTTTAGTTTTATTCTTCGAATTATTTTGTTCTATTTTAGTGTGTTTTCACTTTGTATTTTGAGTTGTCTTTAAAAAGAAAAGGCAAAAAAATTATTGTTGTGTGTTTGTGTAAGTTTTGTTTTTATTTTGTTTGTGTGCTTGTTGCTTTTCTAGTTGCATTTTCATTTTCATATTTAAAATATATACACACATTTTCATTTCAAAAAGAAAAAATTATTTCCATTTCATTTTTCTTTGCATTACAGGTTTTTCAATATATACTACAACATTTTATATTTCAACTATATACTGTGCATTTCCGTTACAAAACAACTCTACCTCATTGCCAACTACTTCACTCCTCTATCAAGCTGCACTTCGTACCCCAAACCAGCCAGTGCATATCACTTCTGTGCACTATGCACATCCTTTATAATTGATGCTATTCTCCTTCTCTTACATACATCCTCAAAACTGACCACCACTGCATCCATTTACACTGCACATCATCACCCTGCCTATCAACTGCTACTGCTACACACAAAATATCATCTACTCCTCCACCATCCAACTGCCTATCCTCTGCCTATAAACCATCAGCACATACTTCATCACCACCCCAGCACTCAAACCCACTATCAAACCAAACTGCCTGAACATACCCCCACACTTAGTCATACAACCCAGTCATACTTCATACTACACACACTCAATCCACTTCCAAACAACTGCCTGCATAACTACTCTACTACAATGGAAAAAACATCTACACCATTCCACCCATAACAACAGTCATATCAGACTTCTACACACTTATCTTCACTTCAGATATCAACACTGCCAACAACTTACAAATATCAACACTGCCTAACATATTGTGCACATCACCAGTGCATAATTTCTCTCTATTGCAGCACCACTCTGCTGTTATCACCTACATCGCCACCCTTGGCCAACTCCAACATCCTCAACACCATCATCCATATCAACTGCTATGAACATCAATATACTACCCAACATCTTCACTGCCCCACTTCCAACTCCAGTCATCAACACAGTATCATCACATGCATTCCCTTTGCTATGCAAACGCCTCCTTCTCTTCCATATACAGCATCAACATCCAGTCACACAAACATCCCCTTGCTGTTTCACAAATATTGTTGCATACTCCTAACCACAATTGTTGCCTGCATCACTACCACTCCTCCTCCCTGTCCAAACATCCACCTCAGAACTGCCTCCAAGCAATCACTGCATCAGACTTCATCAAAACACTACTGAGCACACATCCTTATTGCTGTTAAAAGCCTTCAAACCATCCTTAAATACTTCAGTTCACTTCAGTTCCAAAACCCACACTACATCATCTCCTGCTGCCTTCCCCTCTTCTCAACCAAACCTCCCTTTACAACCTTGCCATCACTATTGTTACATGTGTTACCAACTGCTGTCAGCATAACAACTGCCTCTTTAAACTTCACTTCTATGCATCACAAAACATCCAACACAACCACACCACTGCTATTTCTCCAATCATCCACTCCCACCATATTTTTGTTCGCTGCTTCAAACAGCGACCCCAATAAAACAACCGTTACCCACCTACACCTCCTTCAGCAACTTGAAACCCGAAACTGATTTCCACCTGAACCACCTCGCTATCTACAAAAACACGAACTCCAAAAACCTCGAACCTGAAGCACAACAAACCCGCAACAAATTTGTGAAGGGGAAAATTGAGATTTTGATTTTTGGGAATTGAGTTTTGATTTCGTGAGGCAAGAATTCATTTGGGGAATTTAGGAAGGGTGAAAAGTTATATTAGTGAAGTGGGCGGTGGTTTTTGGTATTGGGCTGGGGGTTGGTTTGTCGTTCTTTTTTTCATTTTTTTGTTGTGTTTAGTTTAGTGAAGGGAAAAACAGGATCTCCATAATAAATCTCTTTTGCTAAATATTCTTCCTTTAAAAAAAAATATAATAAAGCAAACAAATTTTCACATCATTTCATCTTCTAAATTTTCATTCTCTAAACTCGATTTTAACTTCTTTCTCCTCTCGACTTTTTCTTATGCATGAGTACTTGGACTCCTGACACAACAATAAATACTTAGACTCATAATGCAACAACGAAACGTTTGACTCTAACAAACGACCCTCCAACGATGGCAAACGAAAATGCCCCTCGAACTCTCATGGATAGAATCTTTTCTGATAGAGTTTTTATTCCTTCTTGTATCACGCTAACCGCCCCAACAGTAACTATTTTGAAATTCATTCCAACCAGAATGTCACGCTTTCGAAATTTGGCAATTTTGGACATGATGATCCATACATTTTCTTAATGAAATTCAAACAAGTTGGCGCAACCATGAAACCCCAACAACTTTATACTAATTGAATCAAACTTCGATTAATTCCATTTCACTTACTGATTACGCTGAAAAATGGTTATACTGTTTGCCATCTACCTCGATCAAAACTTGGAAAGAATTTGTGAAAGTTTTCTTAAAAAAGTTCTACCGCTTGGTAAAAACAACTAAAATCTGAAACGAAATCATAAATTTGCATCAATTTAGGGGTGAACTATTCGAAAAATATTTTAAAAGATTTAAATAGCTTTTGATAAAACGTCCTCAACATAATTTCGAAAAATGGACTCTTTGTCAAATCTTATACGATGAACTTGAAAACAGCTCACGAACCATGCTGAATCAATATGCCAAGGCAATTTTCTTGCTCAACATCACAATGATGTTTGGCAATTTCTTGAAAACCTAGCCGAAAAATCATTCCAATGGGAGCGTTCTAATGAAAAATTAATTTACTCACGATCAAGCGCACACTCGATAGAATCATCTTTGACTATGGAAGCTAAAATCGACGCACTGATTAATAAATTCGACAATGTTTTCTAATCAAACCAAATGAACCAAGCTTCCTAACCTATGTGTTATAAATGTAACGATCCGAATTACATAATCGATCGATGCTCCCATTCTGCCGAACAATTCAATGCCTTCAATAAGGTTAAGAATGACCCAGTTTCTCCAATGTGCAATTCTGGTTGGAGAAATCATACGAATTTTGCGTGGAACCAATATAATCCTAACACGAATTTGGTTCGTCCTAATTTTCAAGCATTTTCGAATAATGCTTCGAATCCTTCCTTTCAACCCAATCATTTTCAAGAAAACTTTGGGGTCCATCTCAAAATCAACCTCAACAATATTTTGCTCCCCAGGATGATAAACGATTATGTTCACTTGAGAAAAGTATTGAAACGTTGGCTAAAGCAACTACTCAAAGCCTCCAACCAAACAATAATTTGCAAAAAAAATTAACCTCATACATGTAGAATACGAGTCATTCGATTACAAAATTTGAAATGCAAACAAGTCAATTAGCCACGTCTGTGAGTTAACGAAGAAACACATTTCTAAGTTAGCTAGTTCAAAATCCCAAAACTCAGACCACAAATTCGAATCAAGTCCATGTGTTCAAGATAACAACGTAACCCAAATGAATGTTATCACAACTTTGCGTTCCGGTAAACAAATCGATAATAAAATTGTTAATCCAAATGATTTACTGGAAACCCCTTACGACACTTCCAAAACAACTAGCGATTCTGAATAAAACGTGGAGCCAAACATCAAATCAAATGCCAATAAAAATTCTTCTTCTACTTAAGTAGACCCACCTATTGAGTATCGTGTTCTATTTCAACATCGTCTTCGACTCAAGAAACACTCTGACCAAATAGAAAAGGTGTTGAAATTCTTTAAACAAGTCAAAGTCAATGTCCCACTTTTTGATATCGTTCAGCAAGTCCCAACTTATGCTATGTTTCTCAAGGACTTGTATACCCAAAAACAACACAGACATGTACCCAAGAAAGTCTTCTTAGCCATCGGACTTAGCAAAGTCTTGTTCTAATCAATTTATGTTAAATACAATGATCCTAAATGTTCGAAGATCTCGTGCACGATAAGAGACAAAACGATTAACAAATGCTTACTTAATTTGGGTGCAAGTGTCAATTTGATTCCTTTTTCAGTTTACCAGCATTTGGCTTAAGTGAATTTAAACCGATGAAAGTAATTCTTCAATTTGTCGATCGTTCGATAAAGAAACCCATGGGAGAAATTGGGGACATGCTCATCAAAATTGGTCAATTTATATTTCCCGTCGATTTCATCATTTTGGAGAGTCAACCCGTTAATAATCCTATGAGTTAAATTCCATTGATTTTAGGCCGACCTTTCTTAGCTACTTCAAATGCATTAATAAATTGTCGAAACAGTTCGATGAAAATCTCTTTTGGAAACATGACTTTGGATCTTAACATCTTCAATTTTGAAAATCAATCGAATAACCACTTGACCAAACGTTGGAACTAGCTTCATTCAAGAAAATTTCAATAATGAAACAGTTGACCTAAATCACGAATGCGAAACGGAATACAAACAACTTTTTTAAGATGGGCCTAATGAAATTAAAATTATGCTTCCATTTGAATCCCTTACCATTGAATCAGAACTTCAACCGAATCTGTTGATTGAGCAACCCTTAAAGTTGGACCTTAAACCCCTTCCCGATCACCTTAAGTACGCATACTTAGGTGACAACAAAACATTTCCTATAATAATCTCTTCAACTCTCTCTATTGATCAAGAAACTTTCTTACTTTCAATTCTGTCTAAAAAGGAAGTAATTGGATGGTCGATCGTCGATATAAAGGGAATTAGTCCCGCTCTTATTTAACATCGCATTCGATGCCAAGCCTGTTCGTGACGTGTAACGAAGGCTTATCTCAAAAATGAAGGATGCGGTTCATGACAAAATTCTCAAACATCTCGATAACGGAATCGTATACCCAATCTCCGACAATTTGTGGGTTAGCCCAATTTATGTTGTACCGAAAAAGTCTGGACTTTCCGTTTTCAAGAACAATTCAAACGTACTTGTTATAACTCGTACTTAAACAATTTGGCGTGTTTGCATTGATTATCGAAAATTAAATACTATGACACGTAAAGATCACTTTCCTCTTCCTTTTATCGACCAAATTCTTGTACATTTAGCCGACCATTAATTCTGTTACTTTATTGATGGTTATTCTGGCTATAACCAAATTCCAATAGCTTCCGAAGATCAAGAGAAAACAACTTTCATGTGTCCCTTTGGCACTTTTACATATCGACGTATGCCATTTGGCCTTTGTAATGCTCCTGCTACTTTCCAAAGATGCATGGTCAGCATCTTTGACGATATGATCGAACGTTTGCTTGAAGTGTTTATGGATGATTTTTCCATCTTTGGAAACTCTTTTTCTAAGTGCTTACACCATCTTGAGTTGGTTCTTAAATGATGCAAGGATAAAAACTTAACGCTAAATTGGGAAAAATGGCACTTCATAGTCACTCAAGGCATAGTCCTTGGATATGTCATTTCAAATAAAGGCATTGAGGTAGACAAGGTAAAAATCGATGTCATTGCAGATCTACCTATTCCTAAATTATTTAAAACTTTCGTTCTTTCCTAGGACACGTCGGTTTTTATAAATGTTTTGTAAATGATTTCAGTAAATTGCTCGACCCTTGACTACTCTTCTTGGAAAAGATGTTCCTTTCGATTTTGACTTTGATTGTGTTTCTTCTTTCAAACATCTTAAAAATGAACTCATTTCTGCTTCAGTGATTTGCTCATATGATGGGATCTTCCATCTGAAATAATGTATGACGCTTCAAATTTTGCAGTTGGTGTTGTCTTACGATAATGCATCAACAAGATCCTTCACGTTATCTACTATTCTAATATGAATCTAAATGATTCTCAACCTAATTACACAGCCACTAAAAAAGAGCTTTTAGCGGTAGTCTTCGCACTTGAAAAGCTCAAATAATATTTGATAGGCTTACGTATTACTGTTTACACTGACCATTCCTCTCTTAGATATTTTTCGCTAAAAAGGATGCTAAATCTCGCTTAATTCGTTGGATCCTTTTACTATAAGAATTTGATCTTACAATCAAAGACAAAAAAGAAGCCGACAATGTCATAGCCAATCACTTGTCTCATCTTCCCAATGCACCATCGCCTTTACCAATCAATGAAAACTTCCTGATGAACAACTCCTTTTGTTTCTATCGACCCATGATATGTCAAAAAAGTGAACTATCTAATCACTAAGGAAACTTCTTCATTTTGTTCGAAACAGTATAAATATAAATTTCTTTCCTAAGCCAAGTAGTTCTATTGGGATGATCCATACTTGTTAAAATACTGTTCTGACAAAATTATTTGACATTGCATTTCAGATTACGACATCAAAAGTGTTCTTTTGTTTTGTCCCGACCAAGCTTGTGTTGGTCATTTCGGTCCAAAGAAAACTGCTAAAAAGGTGCTTCAATGTGGTTTCTATTGGCTTACTCTTTTCAAAGACTCGTTCAAATTGTGTAAAACATGCGATCGTTGCCAAATGTTAGGAATAATCTCTCGATGAAACATGATGTCTTTGAACCCCATTCTTACGATCATAATCTTTGATGTTTGGGGTATTGATTTCATGAGACAATTTTCCAATTCTTTCAAAAATTTGTATATTCTTCTTGCTGTTGATTATGTTCTGAATGGGTTGAAGTCATTCCATATAAAACCAATGACCATATAATTGTTGTGAAATTCCTTAAAGAAAACATCTTGTCAAGGTTTGGAACACCTAGCACAATAATAAGCGATAATGGAACCCATTTATGTAATCGTTCAGTTGAAACTTTAATGAAAAAATACTTGATAACCCACAAGTTATCAACTCTGTATCATCCTCAAACTGATAGTCAAGTTGAAGTTTCAAATTGCCTAATCAAACAAATCTTTAAGAATACCGTTAATAAAAATCGTAAAGATTGGTGTCAAAAATCAACGAATGCACTTTGGGCTTACCATACCGCTTTTAAAAAAAACCTTGGTATGTCCCCATGTCGTTTAGTTTATAGGAAAGCATGTCATTTACTAGCTGAAATCGAACACACGGCGTTGTGGGAAGTGAAGAACTTAAACTTTGATCTTTAAAAAGCTAGTGAAAATAGAAAATTGCAAATCAAAAATTAGAAGATATTAGGAACAACGCATATGAAAACGAGAAAATTTACAAAAATAAGAACAAAATTTTTTCATAAGTCAATCCTAAGAAAAATGTTTTAACCCAGCCCAAAAGTTCTTTTATATGACTCTAGACTTCATTTATTTCCTAGGAAATTAAAATCAAGATGGCCCGGACCTTACATTGTACGAACTGTTTTTCCACACGGTGCCATAGAAATAGAAAACCGTAGAGATGGATCGATTTTCAAAGTCAGTGGTCATCATATGAAATCTTTCTTGGAATTACCAAGTGATCAAGTGGAGAAGCTCATAATTGTTTATGATCCATAATATGTCTAGTAAGAAACGTTAATCCTCTTTTGTAAATATGAACATATTTTCCCTGTTACACTTATTATATAATGCATTGACTGTGGGGACAAAGTCAAAATCAAGTGTGGGGGATAATTTCATCTTCTTTTTTAATTTTTCATGGTTTATTTTTTTCATTTTCTTTACAAAGCTCAAAATTTCCAAAAAAATCTCAAAACAAAATTTCTTTTTAGCATTTTGATTCATTTTTCAAGAAACGGTATTGGATAAATATAGGATTTTGGTTATTAAATTGAAAATTTTGAAAATTTATTTGTCTCAATAAAATAAAAATAAACTTTGATTATAAGAAACTATGGTTTAACTAGTATATAAGAAGGTTCGTGGGTGATAATTATGATGTATATCCTAACTGTAATCTTTGTTTAAAAGAGTGGTTGATTTAAAGTAAAGGTGATAACATTTTAAATCTCTAAGTTAAGTGGTGCTAAGATAATTTTGCTTAAATCTCTCTTCATAAAAAAGGGAAAAAAAACAAAAAAAAAAGAATAAAAAAAGAGAATTTTGTATATACGTATATATTTTGTTAACATCTACAGCTGAGAGATGTACACACTTGTGTATGCACCCACCACGCTTTGTACTCTTCTCACATAAGCCCATAGAGCCGTGAATGGACGGTATATCTAGCCTTGGTTTTCTGAGTTAGGCATATGTATATAAAAATTCTTTTATTAATATTTCCTATAGTCGATATACGTACACACTTGTATGTACACTCGCCATGCTCTGTATTCCTCTCATGTAAGCCCGCAAGGCAGTGCATGAGTGGTATATGTAGCCTTAGTATTATGAGTTAGCCATATGTAAATTTGGTAATATCGATAAATTTTCAAATAAGGAAAGAGTAAGCAATTGAAATCCAACCACTATTTTCACTTGTTTGATTTGACTTGTTATTCGAAAGAAATAAAAATACCACTTTGAAAAGCTTTGATAATCAACTAAGGATCCATTTCATAGTTGCATTATATTATCAACTGAAACAACTAGCCGAACTAGAATCTATTTGTGATGATAACTCAATTTTTGTTGGAAATTTTGACAATTAAAATGACTTAAATTTCTTGATAATGACCATAACTTATATTTAACTTATTTGTGTCAACTTAAAAGTAAATTCTTCATTTCTAAATATTTTCAAAATTTTGCATCTATACCTTTGTAAATAAATTTTGCATTTAGGAATTTTTCATGTTGCATTTGGATTTTGTGGGTAGTACCCACTAAAACCCTCATGAGATAACACCTGTCCTATTCGAGACAGCTAGAGGTTTAACGGCTTGTTGCATATGCTCAATGCAATCATGTTTCCTAGAAAAACGGATTTACCTTAGTTTTATTTATTCGAGGATGAATAAAAAGATAAGTGTTGGGTTATTTGATGTGTACGTAAATGTGAAAACTTTTACTTTCATATTTAATCACTCTTATTCAAATAAATGTCATAAATTGGGTGTTTTTACATGTTTAAAACCAAATTTCAAAAATACTTTCAAGTCATCATTCATACATCTACATGGGGAAAAAATAGTAATTTTGTGCATGTATTAATTTTAAGAATATTTATTTGTATATTTTGTTTTTATTTGTAGGAAATTGGATACAAGATGGAAGCGGCTTCATGAACGTATGCAAACACAAAGGTTGGAAGACAAAGGAATAAAGAAATAAAAGAAATCATGTAATCATGGAGGACCTACCCACCCACTAACCATGAACATTAGTTAGGAGTTAAGCACATGTTAGTGGAGATTAAAGGCACATGCACATTTAATAAAGGATTAAGCTCGTTCTAATGATTATTTGTATGTTACATTTCCTAAAGGGAAATTTGGGTAGCTAGGCATGTGTAAATAACCCTATTATGTTCATGTAATGAAGTTTTGATTTTTTACATTATCTTATAACATGTGCAAGTTGTGGCCTCAAATATAATGAGAAATATAATGGCTTACTAAGCCTCTTCTTCTTTTGCTCTTTCATGCTTTTATGTTATTTCATGCTTACTTTTATTTACATGTTTTCTTCTATTTCATGTTAGTAGATTAGCTTTCTTTTCATTGCAATTAGTTTAGTTTAATTTTTATGCAAGTAGTTTAGTTCTCTTTTCTTGTTGTTAGCTCTTACTTTCCTTGCTTTTAGATGTTGCAATCTACATATGTTAAAATAATAACAAAAATGAGTAGCTAAACTCCTTCCATTTAGGGGTAATGAAGCTTTCTAATTCATGTAGATTCAAAATATTTACTAATATATGATCTCTTTTATGCATCATGGATAGTTGGTTTTGATGTAAGTTTATTAAGGAATTTGATAGCCTGTGTTGTTTAACACAAATAGGCTATTCTTATTCAAACATAAACACAATTTACATCATTAACTAACTAAGTGATTTTAATCATAAATTAAAATAGAAGCAAAATTTGATGATCTATGTTACTAATCAAAAATAGTAAATAGATCATGCTCAAATAGACTTTTGTTTTAGTTTCATATTCATTTTCATGACATTCAACAAGTGGTTTTAGTTGTTGTATTAAAGTTTGATAGTTTAAGTTGTGTTATTAAGACCATACTTATGATAAATACATCACTAATTCTATTTAGATTAAAATAAGAGATCGTAGATGAAATTTTATGTTGATTTATCTGAAAGTATGAGAGTGGATTTGCCTCTAAATTATCTTTTAATCTCATATTTGCATTCACTTTGTTCTAGTTAGTTTTATATTTTTATCTTAAACAACTTCAAACTTTGGTTTAATTTGATTGAGTAGGATTAAAAATCAAATCATTTTCCTGTGGATCGATCCGTACTCACCACATACTAAAATTGTACATCATGTGCTTGCGGTTATTTTTAATACATTTTTTCGACGATTTTCTAACTGATAGAAAATTCGTTGTCTAACACATAGCTAGAGATATTGATGAGCTTGACTGGTAGATCTACTCTTATTTAGCTAATTGGTACTGGTCGGAGGAGTGATGCTAAAGATGAGAGATTTTTTATTCCACACGTTGATGGGTTGAGGGATGAGGTGCTATGAGAGTGTCATCATTCGAGATTGACTATCCTTCCCGGCGGTAATAAGATGTACCGTGTATGAAGCAACCTATTATTAGGAAGGGATGAAGAAAGATATTGGGACATTCATCTTGAAGTGTTGAATGGACAGTTGGTTAAGGTAGAGCAGAGGAAGCCTAGTAGTTTGATGTAACCTCTAGAAGTTCCCTAATAGAAGTGGGAAAATATTTCAATGGGTTTCATTGATGGAATGCCAAGAACTAGAGTGGAATATGAAAATATTTGGTTCATAGTCGATTAATTACGGAAGAGTACCAGATTTATACCTGTTGAGTGAAGTAGAATGACTGCCAAACTAGTGTTAAGTGAAGTAGAATGACTGCCAAACTAGTCGAATTGTATACGAAATTGACAATATGATTCCATCATGAGAGAAGAGCATTGTGAGTGATCAAGACCCGTTGCTCACTTATGGGTTTTGGAAGAGCTTACAAGAGGCATCGGGGATAAAACTGCATCAGAGTATAGCTTATCATGCTCAAACTCACAGCTAAACTGAGAGAATGAATCGTATTTAGAGGATCTCTTGTGGGCTTGTATTCTCTACTTTGGAGTCTCGTGGGATGATCACTTACATCTCATTGAATTTTCATGCAATAATAGTTATCAGTCCAGCTATGGTATGGCATCATTCGAAGCATTGTATGGTCGATCATGTAATGCTCCTTCATCTTGGTGGGAATAAGACGAAAAAATGATACTTGGGATAGATATGATTAGAGAAACCTCAAAGAAAATCGAGATCATATGGCAACAAATGAAAGATGCTCAAGACATAAAAAGAGCTATGCTGATAAGAGATGTAGAGATCTAGAGTTCTCTATTGGTGATATGGTATTAGTCAAGATCTCTCCATTGAATAATGTAATTTGGATCAGTAGTAAAGGTAAGTTGGCATCAAGATTCCTATGTCCTTTTTTGATACTTAAGAGGATTGAGAACTTCTTCTTTAGGATCAACTTGTTGGGGATGCGGATTAAGGATCTTAAGGCAGAAATAACACTAGAGGGGGGGTGAATAGTGTTTTAAAGAATATATGAACTATATGACTAAATTAAAACTTTCAACACAAATCTAAACAGAATTCTAACACAGAATGATCAAAGAACATATAACAAATGCAAATAGTAAAATAAAGCAAGTAAAAGGAAAGAACACACCGGATTTTATACTGGTTTGGAATCCTCCTACATCCAGTCCTGCACTAAGGCAATATCCATGTACAGATTTTTATAAGCCAATATCCAAATTACAACCCTCAATTTCTAAGGCCTTGAGGAACCCTCCTATCTCCGAGTCTGGGGTAAACTCTCTTGATTTACGGGACACAGGATCACCCTAATACTTCTTAATAACAATCCTTTTGAATGGATAGACTCTATGGACTTTTTTAATACAAATTAATCCTATAACTCTGAATAGCACTTTGATCTTTAGTAGAATGATGGAGAATCAAATAGAGAGAGTATCTAAATGATTTCCTATTGAGAATTTGGCAGAATGATGGCACGATCTTGAAAATATGAAGTTTTATGGATATGGAATGGTGGAGAAGAAAGAGTGAAGAAAAATAAGAAAGTAGTTATTAAAAAATTCATTTTGGAAGCCTTTATATAGATGCTCAATAGTCATAACTATTGGCGAAAGGTTTTTGAACGAATGGACACTTCTTTTGAAATTTGAATTTTGAATCCAACTGTCATCATGTCGACATGGGGTATCCCCATATGTCGACATCCCTCAGTTCAAAATTGTAGAGATGTTGTTTTGTAAAAGCAATTGAATTTAAAACAAATTGAAACTTCTCTGAAGCAAAATAAAGTGTTTAAACAATATTTTGAGATAGAGAATGAATATAAAACATTATTTTAAATATATATATAATTGATATAGACCGTTAATTACATAAGTAATATTTAAAATCAGAATAAGTTTTGATGTTTTAAAAATTGGAAGTTTTTAAAATCAGAATGGAGGAATATTTCAAGGCTAAAACAAAGTTTGAAAACATTTTTGAAAACATGATTTTGAAAGCTAAAACATTTTGAAAAACAGATATAAAAACATTTTGAAAAATCTATTCAAACTGAAATTGCAAGAACCTTCCTACAGAGCTCCTCCATAGGACTCGAGAACTTGTACAAAGTAGTTTAAATGATTTTGATTTTTGTGGGTTTGTAAGTCACTTGTCGTAGGTTTGTAAGCTACTTGTCGTGGGTTTGTAAGCCACTGGTTTTGATAGAAATTGGGTTCCATCCCAAAAGAAAATTGGAAGAAAGATGAGAGTGCTATTATGAAGTTTTAACAAAATACTATACACTTATCTTGAGATCTTGAAATCTTGATTCTCTAGAGTCTTGAATCTTGAATCTCTAATCGTCATCTTGATGCTTGAGTCTTTATACTGATCAGTCTTCGATAATACCTGCATATACTTCCTATATACATATATATATATATATATATGGAAATGTTAGTATATATTTTATAAAGTAAAGTATAATAACTATATAAGGTTGTTGTCATCAAAACATCATCAACTCAGTTCCTAACAATCTCCCCCTTTTTGATGATGACAACTTTTATTTATAAAATATTCTTACCATGCCATAACTCTCCATAACTCCCCCTTACTCCGTGACTTCTTCTTAAACTACAACTTCCATTTATTCCATGACTCCCCCTTACACCAAGCACATATATTTTTATAACTTTCTCCCCCTTTGTCATCAACAAAAAGGAATAAAAGATTTACCCGTTCTAAAGTATATATAGAATAAAAGTGTAAAGTGAACGTGTAAGTGATCAAGTGTGTGTGCATATATATAAGTGTAACTTGACAATCAAATCAATATACATAGAAAACCAATCATGTATAGTATATGAAGTTATATACAAACCAAATCCAAATCAAACTTAAGTAAATAATTTAATCAAATCCTAATCAAATCTAAATCAAATCAAATCAAACAAACAAACATACATAATGATCAGACATTCCTTGGGACTTCCACCCATCCATCTTCTCCAAAGATAGGATCAGTTTTGATAACATCCCAATTATCTTTGTCGAGAGTGACTGGTGGATTTGCTTCGGGTTCGTCTTTGCTAAGGCTTGAGATCATCCAACGAAGTGCGTCGAAGTGTTTCTCTTGCTCTTTGATCATCTGCATTTGGCTTAATTCTAAGTGCCTTTGATTTCTAAGTATAAAAGAAAGAATATTCTTGAAAGAAGTAAGAGTTTCTTCAAGATTTTCACTTAAATTCTTAAATGGAGAAGGCATAATTTAAGAAATAGGTTGAAGTATGAGAGGAGATGAATAGAAACGGAGGTAGAGAAGTTTTTCTGGAAGAAATAGGTATTTATAGGAGTTATTGGCCGTTCAAAATGAATTGTCACTTGGTAGTTACAAGAATTTGAAGTTAGAAATTGTAACTACCTTTTTGACTGTTATATGTCGACATGGGGGGATGGGGTATGTCGACATGGTCTAGACAGAATGACCAAGTTGAGTTATTTTTTATTTTTAAGTTTATTTTTATACTAGTGGACTTATATAAACTTAAAATAAATAACTAACAGAGATATATAAAGCTGGAAAACAGAGAATGAGATAGCATTACTTATATTAGTTAACATTACATAATCTTAACTAAAAAAGTAGAAAATACAAAGATAGATAAACGATAGCTAGAGAAATAATGGCTAGGATTAGTTTGATGAAGATGATGATGAGGACAAGCCAAGTTTCCTGCCTATCTTTCCAAAGAACTTGTCGATCTTGGTAGAGATTTTATCCATTTTCTTGCTAATAGATCTCTTAAGAACCTTTTGGTTTTGGGCAGGTATCTTTTGGTTCTTGAGTATGGTTTTGTTGGACGGATTGGCGGGGGTAAGTGGATAATCTATACTTTCCAAAGATGTTTCTTCATCTTCCTCTTCTTCTTCAATTTCCATTCCTTCCCCTTCTTCTTCCTCTTCTTCTTCCTCTTCTTCCATCTCTTCATGAGCAAGTCTCTCTTCCTTTTCGGCAAGTGTTTCATATGGTTGAAACATGAGTGGGATTTTCATAAGAGAAATGTTCCCATGATTGAACACTTTTCTACTTACAAACTCTTCCTTTTTAACATCCACACCAAAATAATTGAAAATCCGAGTAAGGTAAATTCCATGATAAAGACTGTTTTCTCCCATACTAAAATTTTTGGGTCTTAACTCATCCAAAATAGTTTGTACCCAATTAATATCATATTTTCCAAAAATAGAAAAAGAGCTTTACACACTTTTGAGGTGGGATTATTGTAGTTTCCCGACCTAGGAATAATTGTGTGTTGAATAAGAAGGTTGACAATTCTTGCTTTTGGGTGGAAAAAGCGATTCTTAAAATCCATGTGGTCATCGCTTTCAAAAATGTGATGAAAAGTCTCTCGATCGGTTTCATTGATTTGAAATTCCGAGAGATTCATACCGGTAGATTTGCAACCCAAAATAGTACCCAAAATATCGGAATCCAAAACAATAAGTGTTCCTTTAACACTACTCCAAATTTGATCTTCATTTCCATTATAAAATCCACGATTTAGGTTTGCATAAAACATTTTGACAAGGTTTGGATAACAAACGAAATCATTTTGCTTGTTATCAATCAAGCTAAGAATGGAGTTTTCTTCAAAAAGTTGATCGATTTCATAAGAAGAAAATTCATCAAAAATGGCAAATTTTCCCGTATTGACTTTACCATAGTTTACATAGTTTATGTAAGCTTTGATAGCCTCCGGGTCATTGAAAAGATCATTTTTGATGGATTTGGGCAGCCTCATAGTTGATGGGTTACTTGAGGAAGCCATTGATGAGTGTTTGAGAGGAGTAGAAGATAATGAAGAAAGTTTGAATTATGAGAATAAAGTGAAAAGAGATGATAAGAGAAGTATATTAAATGGATTCTCTAAAGTCATGTTCTCTGGTCAAGAGGTGTCTTTTCAGAATTTTGAAGTAAGTGAAAAGGTGGAGGGAAATTCAAAAGTTTGAAATCAAATTTCTGAGAGGCATGTCGACATGGGGTATCCTGGCATGTCGACGTGTGCCTGTTGAATTTGACAAGAGGTGTCTATTCCTAAAATCTAAGAAATTCCTAAAATCTTAAGAAAAATAATCTATATTCTATATCTACATATAATTCCAGTAACAATATTAAATATAATAATATTAAAATATTTTAATATTTGAAATATTATTAAAATAATATTATTTTGAATTTAAAAATTCAAATTTCAAAGGGTGATTTTGAATTTAAAATTCAAGGAATTGCAAACAAAATCAAAGCAAGCAAGCATCCAATAAAATTAAAATAAATGTGTACTTATTTTTAGATCCAAACTTCGATCGTCTTCTGATTCGAGAATAGCCGTGAAGCACAGATTTGAATTATCAGTTTTCTTCTCGTCATCACTGGATGAATCTGAATCGTCAAGAGTTGTTGCAAATGCCTTCTTTCTTTTCTTTGGTTGCTCGTTGTTTGGTTGAAATGTCTGTTTGTCTGGATATGGACAATCCATCTTGTAGTGCCCTGTTTTGTTGCAGTTATAGCATCTATCACCATTATTGTTGTTGTTGTAGTTCTCCGAAGTATTTCTGGAATTTCTTTGATCATTTCTTTTAAAGTTATTCATCTTTCTATACTTCAGAAATTTCTGGTCATGAAAGCAATTTCTTCATCACTCTCTTGTTCTGAATCTCCAGTTGTTGCTTTGAATGCGATCGATTTCTTTTCTGTTGCCTTAGATTTTTTTCTCCCTTGTAGTTGAACTTCATAAGGCATTAGATTACCGATTAACTCTTCGATCTTCATTTGACTAACATCATTTGCCTCTTCAATGGTAAGTGTCTTTTGATCCCATTCTGGAGTGAGTGAATTGAGTATTTTTCTGACTTGATCTTCTTCTGAGAAACCCTTTCCTAAAGCAATCAATGAGTGTACAATGTCTTGAAATCGACAATACATGTCGGAAATAGACTCATTTTCATGCATTTTAAACAATTGAAACTGGTTAGTTAATATGGAAATTTTAGTCTGTTTAACTTTGCTTGTTCCTTCATGAGTTACTTGCAAAGTTTTCCAGATTTCAAATGCAAACTTACAAACAGAGACTCTATTAAACTCATTCCTATCTAGTGAACAAAATAGTATATTCATAGCCTTAGAATTGTTTTGTGCAACTGTCTTTTGCTCAGTAGTCCACTGGGCAAAATTTGTAGTTGGTTCAACATATTCAATTTGTGTCATATTCCAAGTATCTAAACTTATGTATTGTAAATAAATTTTCATCCTACATGCCCAATATGCATAATTACTGCCATTAAAAAGTGGTGGTCTGACAGTAGACTGACCCTCTACAAATGAACTAGTGTTAGTGCTTGTGTTGACAGAAGTAGTGGTGACAGGAGTGACATTATTAGTGGATTGTGCCATTAAAAATTTTTAAAATTTCAGATTATGAAAATAATGAAAACCAATGCTCTGATACCAATTGTTGGGGATGCGGATTAAGGATCTTAAGGCAGAAATAACACTAGAGGGGGGGTGAATAGTGTTTTAAAGAATATATGAACTATATGACTAAATTAAAACTTTCAACACAAATCTAAACAGAATTCTAACACAGAATGATCACAGAACATATAACAAATGCAAATAGTAAAATAAAACAAGTAAAAGGAAAGAACACACCGGATTTTATACTGGTTCGGAATCCTCCTACATCCAGTCCTGCACCAAGGCAATATACTTGTATAGATTTTTATAAGCCAATATCCAAATTACAACCCTCAATTTCTAAGGCCTTGAGGAACCCTCCTATCTCCGAGTCTGGGTAAACTCTCTTGATTTACGGGACATAAGATCACCCTAATACTTCTTAATAACAATCCTTTTGAATGGATAGACTCTATGGACTTTTTGAATACAAATTAATCCTATAACTCTGAATAGCACTTTGATCTTTAGTAGAATGATGGAGAATCAAATAGAGAGAGTGTCTAAATGATTTCCTATTGAGAATTTGGCAGAATGATGGCACGATCTTGAAAATATGAAGTTTTATGGATATGGAATGGTGGAGAAGAAAGAGTGAAGAAAAATAAGAAAGTAGTTATTAAAAAATTCATTTTGGAAGCCTTTATATAGATGCTCAACAGTCATAACTATTGGCGAAAGGTTTTTGAACGAATGGACACTTCTTTTGAAATTTGAATTTTGAATCAAAGTGTCATCATGTCGACATGGGGTATCCCCATATATCGACATCCCTCAGTTCAAAATTGTAGGGATGTTGTTTTGTAAAAGCAATTGAATTTAAAACAAGTTGAAACTTCTCTGAAGCAAAATAAAGTGTTTAAACAATATTTTGAGATAGAGAATGAATATAAAACATTATTTTAAATATATATATATATATAATTGATATAGACCGTCAATTACATAAGTAATATTTAAAATCAGAATAAGTTTTGATGTTTTAAAAATAGAAGTTTTTAAAATCAGAATGGAGGAATATTTCAAGGCTAAAACAAAGTTTGAAAACATTTTTGAAAACATGATTTTGAAAGCTAAAACATTTTGAAAAACAGATTTAAAAACATTTTGAAAAATCTATTCAAACTGAAATTGCAAGAACCTTCCTACAGAGCTCCTCCATAGGACTCGAGAACTTGTACAAAGTAGTTTAAATGATTTTGATTTTCGTGGGTTTGTAAGCCACTTGTCGTAGGTTTGTAAGCTACTTGTCGTGGGTTTGTAAGCCATTGGTTTCGATAGAAATTGGGTTCCATCCCAAAAGAAAATTGGAAGAAAGATGAGAGTGCTATTATGAAGTTTTAACAAAATACTAGACACTTATCTTGAGATCTTGAAATCTTGATTCTCTAGAGTCTTGAATCTTGAATCTCTAATCTTAATCTTGATGCTTGAGTCTTTATACTGATCAGTCTTCGATAATACCTGCATATACTTCCTATATACATATACATATATATATATATATATATACACGAAAATGTTAGTATATATTTTATAAAGTAAAGTATAATAACTATATAAGGTTGTTGTCATCAAAACATCATCAACTCAGTTTCTAACACAACTTACCTCAAAGAAAGGTGGGAGTGCACAATATGTTCCGCGTTTCTCAGTTGCGGAAGTTTGTGCACGACTTAGGTGTAATTATCGCACTGGATCAACTATATGTTATCAAGATTGAACTAGAGGCATCGACACCTCATGGACCTATTCATATCATTGGACGTGATATGAAGCAACTTAGCAGGAAGACGGTGAAGTTGGTGAAGGTTCAATGGAGTGAAAATGAAGGAGATTAAAATTGAGAGACCAAGGAGAGCTTGTGGACAGCTTGACCAGAGCTCTTTACTTGATGAGACTTTTTATCTATAGCTTTTATTTTCACTTATGATATCATGATGTATACCGTAGTGTAGTATCACGGATGCTAGAATAAGCTTGGATGTTATCTTTTACATTTTTTGTGTATGCATGTTTGATGTGTGATGGTTTCCTATGCTTGTATATGGTTGATAGGAGTGCAGGATAATTTTATTGATTTTATTTAGGATTTCTAGGGCTAAATTCCTAAAGTGAAAGAAAATGTAACGATCCGTATTCTATATGTAGGGGGATCGCTGAATATTGATTTTATTTTTCTTTAGGGTCGTATGATTTCATAAATTTGGAGATGACGACTACAGGCATATTCCACCCTGAATCTTTTATCAAATAATTTTGACCCTAAGAATCTTGTATGGCCTGTAACTTTTGATATGAGCTGAATCAAGGTTTCGAACCACTTCTTTTAGATCGTGATGATGGCCTCTTTCTATAGAGTGGTCGTAATAGGAAAACAGTCTTACCATGCTAGAATTAGGCTATTTGAAGTTTTACTTGATTTTAAACAACTCAATAAGTAATTAGTCAGTTAATAAGTAGGCTAAAAATCCATTTCAAGATCAGCATCATGACATGGCTAATGGTACTTCTCTATTATTACGCACTTCCCAAAATAGAGAGAGAAACCTCCACTAATCACTTCTAAGCCAAATAGCTACTATATACTCTTCTTTAATTAGCCAAATTTTGTCATTAAGGAGAGATTAGCCAAATCAACATTTCAATTTAGAGATTTGCTATTGGAGATCACTTGGAGTTGGTGTTCAACTTGGGATTTGTGCACTTTTGGATTTGATTACATTTTAGTCAGTAGTTAGGACCTCATACTAACTTATTAGTCATCATACATGATATTTTGAAAATATTTTTGGATCCTAAAACATGTTTAAACTTAACTAATAACATATGTTAATTTCAGATGATTTGGAAAAGATTTATGAAATCGTGTTCCTATGGATATCCCTTGTTCTTGTAGTTTATCTAGTTTCTACCCTTAAATTTAGGCTTTATTTTGATGTGTATAGATGTATACTTTTTAGGTTATATTACATAAAACGATTGCTTGAATGTATGATGTTTTTTTGGTTGAAAATGACGATCGAATGGTGATTTAGAATTAGGAACGAACTTATGGATCGGTGATGATCCGTGAAGGCGACTTGACCCAAATTTGGTGCAATCAATGTGGGGCGACAAGGAAGGTCTCACAAGGCTACATTCCAATTTTCAGGTCGTTTAGAGTTTATTTGCTCGAGTTATGGTCAATTGAAGATGAATCGATGGTGATTAAAAGGCCTTAGATCGATAGAGGTTAGCTTCAGGGAGTGCTAATGTTTTAGAAAGGTTTGCTTTAGGTCGTATGGTTAAGTGCTTCGAGTCGCTTGTATAAGTGCATGCGTTGCCTAAGGAAGGTGGGAAATATTGCAATTGTGGGATTGTTGATTAACGATTAGCGGTGTACCACCTATTAATGATTAACCCATTCAAATATTCACAATTAATGACAGAAAAATCTGGGTCATTACAGGTGGTACCCAGGATCGGTATCAATGCATAAGGTAGCTCATATTGGTTGTGTGTATTTATGACTTGGATCATTGCAGTGTCTTTGTGCATGGATCGGTGGATCTGGGTTCATCATGGGTTGGTTCGTGGTGAAGCATGGATCGGGATTGCTTAGATAAATTATAGAAGTTTTGGGTCGGTAGGACAAGATTGATAGTGGAAAGAAAAGATGCCGCTTCGAGTCATTTCTATGCGTGCTTCGGGCCATTCACATGTTTGCTTTGTGTCTTCGCACATGAGTTTTCTTTACGAAGAATCGTTATCGGTGGTACCCAGGATTGGTATCGATCCATAAGGTAGCTCATATTGGTTGTGTGTTTTTGTGACTTTGATCGTTGCATTTTATTTGTGCATGGGTCGGTGGATCTTTGTTCATCGTGGGTTGGATCGTGGTGAAGCATGGACAGGGATAGCTTAGATCAATTATAGAAGTTTTGGGTTGGTAGGACTACGTTGATAGTGGAAAGAAAAGGTGCTTCTTCGAGTCGTTTCTATGCGTGCTTTGAGTCATTCACAGGTTTGCTTTGTGTCTTTACACATGTCGATAGGACTAGATTGATAGTATAACGACCCGCGGTTCCGTACCGCTTGAGTCGATAATAACTCTACCTCGTTCGACCCAAAGTGTACGAAAGAGCGAATAACTAGGGTAAAGAAGAAGAAAGAGGTAGAAGAAAAATAGAAACAACAACACAGAATCTCATAATCACAGTGGAACAAGGTATAATATACAACAACAGATTTTTATACAGAAGGATCTGTAACTGTTTGATACTTACAACCATTAGAGTACACAATTATTAAATCGATCTGGACAGTTAACAACCTGTCCTCATACAGTGGAAATATTCAAGTACGAGATATACGTCCAAACTCCTCCAGCTCGCCTCCTGTGCTCCGGAGCATTTTAACTTGAATCTGTAATACTCGGTCTAACCCGAGCATTATAATAAAATAACATCCGAGTCAGTCTGGAAACCAGTGTGAGAAAACACACTCAATTTGAATTATTTGGTTCTCAAAATCCTTTAGAAACAAAGGTATCTCGTAAGACCACGTCACAAATAAACACGACAGATTTTTACCTTACAATAACCAAAACATTTTTATCAAATCCGTCTGATATTATAATAATGTCTATTGAAAGTAAATAGAATATAGCTGAAATGCTTGCATCTCACGTTTCAGCATATTTGGCACAATCAAAACCATACAACGCTTATTGGAGAATGGATTTCAACTGAATGACTAGGCATTGGGGTACCATCTGTCTCAGTACCTATCTAGAAACACCATACCGAGGACCACTCCCGATCCCCTACAATACAAGACCGGACTATTCCTAACCTGAATAGACCGAATATGCGATTTCCGCGGGTGTTCCCACCCTTTCCGAGCTCCTTTAACATGTAGTCATAATATCCGAGGTTATCTAGTAAGGTGGTAGACATACCCTACTAGGGTGCTACCCATTTAGCCTTGATGCACCTCCTTTGATTTTTAGTCATTCCCGGTTGATGAGGCTAGAGGCTAAGCGTTACCTTTTAAAGAACACATTCACTTAGAATGCTCATCGTCCTCCAATGATGATGTTCTGATAGCATTCGTCCATACAAGTTGTCCTGGGTCTGGACAAACCGAATCAACGTCTTCATCATCTTCACGGTATTCATTCGCTATATTCAAACCGGATCGAAGTGGTTTTCGGATAATTAAATCAAATCCCGGTCTCTTCGAAACGATTAACGAAAGTGGCCAATATTGATAATCGGCTATTTAACTATCATTTCACACCCATAAACAATCATCGGGCCTTATTATAACTATTTTCTAAAATTTATCTCAAATATCTTTATAAGATATTATTTTCACTTCCTCGACATTTGAAAAACAGTTTTCAAACCCTTTTTATCCTTCCGGGATATTTCCAACTTCTTTTCCAATACTTAGAATATTTCCTTCACTTCATTTGATATTAAAAACTTGGAAAATATCCCTTTTGTTTCCTTTTTCATTTATCAAAAATCCTTTACATCTTTATTTGTAAATTACCCAACTCGTTTCACACGAATTCAATAAATCTCGGAATTCCTTAATTAATTATCTTAATATTTTCAAAACCATTTATACTTGCTTATAAACTAAATTCCCTTTGTACTTCTCAATATTTTCATTCTTTGAAGTTCACTTTTATTTAACTCCTTAGGGAATTTTCTTACTATTCTTCCCGATTCCATTTAAGAATTTTCTTATAAATTATATCCATTGAATAACCCATTCTCTCGGCTTCCGAGACAATTATCAATAAATTTAAAATATTTCAAAACTCTATATATATATATATATAAGTATTTTTAAAGAAAATAACAACAATTTATTTTTAAGACATATTCAAATAATTATTTAAGATATTGAAAACAACTTTTATAATATTGCTTTCCAAAGCAGATTTAAAAGTTAGTATACTATTTAAAATAAATACCAAAAAACTCATTTCTAAAGTATTCAACACTAACTAACTCTAAAATTACGTAGTTTAAATAAATAAAAGTTCTCTTTTTAAAATTTAAAACTTAACCTATTTTTAAAAATATATTTTAAATCTGGGTAACTAAATTTCAATTTATAACCCCTCTCGATTTCATCACATTTTACCCATTCCGGTCTTCTTGACCATCTTCTCTTTTAAAAATAGTTCCTACTATATTTCTCACCCTATTCCCATATCCCAATAAAATTCTTTCCATAAAATTTATATTCCAAATTTATCACCCAATATCACTTCCCCTTAATTTATAAACTCCGTTTATAAATTTGTATAACTATTTTCGGGTTCCACTAGAAATAATCTCATTTATAAAATTCCATTTTACATATTCAATCCTTTAAATTCCATTTAATTTTTGCCCGTCTATTTTCAATATCGATTTCAACCCTTTTCCCGAATATCATTTTTTAAATCCAGCCTTAAAAATTCCTTTATAAAATTTATTTTAAACTCTATATTTAAAATATTTCCTGCATATTTTTGTATGACCAAAAAGAAACTGTTTCTGCTTAATCGAATCAGTCTCTTTCAAATACCAAATATTCGATGTATATATTTTCAACTTAAAAACCTCTTTTTAACACCTTAAATCTTTAAAATAATATTTTTGGTATTCAAAATTTATTTCCATGCCATTAAAACATTTAAAATTTTCATCACACAAAATCCAGCAGATTATTCATTCACATCAGATATATATATATATATATATATATATATATATATATATATATAACACACTAGATAATTTTGAGGAATCTAGTTGGATCCCTCCAACCTGTTTTCCCTGCATCCACATATGTTATACAATAATAAAAATACCAATCCCACTTCGAGGGGGATATCGTGGTGTATAGGGTCATCTGCTATTACGCGGGGCGCATAGGGTCTCATCTGCTATATGTATGGGAATATCACTACAAATACTAATATATATATATACACACACACACACACAAAATAAATCTGTAAATTTCAAATGAGTGATAAATTTCCCACCTTGATTTATTTATTTATCTCTTTCTCCCTCCAAAATTCCAGCTATTCCAAAGGACTTTAAATTTGTCCCATCGTGACCCACGTCATATTTTTCTTCTTTTTTTCCCTTGTAATAATAAGGATTTAAATTTATTAACAGTTAATTTTTATTGGAATTATCATAACTAATTTAATTAGTTATTAAGATAACTTACCCTACCCGCTCCTCCCACAATCGACAAAATAACATAGCACATCGCGCGCGCGCCCTAGACTTTACCACTTCTTACTTCGGCACTGCCTGCTTCCTTCCTTGCAGCACAGCTTCCTACGATCCCCCTCCAAGCCACGCGTGTCTATCGCGGCCTCACCCACACCCGTGCCTTGACCCAATTCGTGAGTTTCCCTCAAGTATGACTTCCTGCCTCTTCCAAAATTGTTCGCCATCGTCGCCTAACTGTCGAGCCCCTTGATGAAGTCATGAATAAAAATCGTCAGCAACCCCTCTCCATCAACCTCGACTCGGCCAAAGCCCACACTCCCTCCATCGAGAAATCCTAGAGTATCGCGACACCGCGACTTCAAGCACCGCCGCTTCTGCCGCCCTCATCTCACGATCGAATTCGTTTAATTTTTAATTTTTTTATAGGTGTGACGACCCGGAAATTTGGACATTTGAAACTGGAATATTTAATTGATTTTAAATATTTTAAAAATTAAATTTTTAACTTGAATTTCAAATGTAACCAATCATTGGACAATTTAATTATTGAATTTAATAATATGGAAATTAGGTAAAATATGAATCTGGAGTTTTAAGCTTGTTAAAATAATTTGAGAGCTTGTAAAATTTATGTTAATAATACCGAAGGCAATGGAACTTTTAAAACTGAATTTGGAAGTAGTTTGTTTAGTTTTAAAAATATATCATTTAAATTGAAATTGAAAAATAGCCTTCTGAGGCACAGTCTCGGATTTCGACGAAACTAGTTCCATTGGATCTGTAATAGTGTAATATTATAGGGTTTCAATTCTCGTATCTTTCGGAGTTATCGTTTGATCGTATAATATGTCAACGCGCTGAAATCTATATCAAAAATTCAATATAATAATTGGGTCCAAAAATCTATCTTCTCCATACGATCGAATTAGGACAAACATCCATTGTGTTCGGAATAGGGGTAAAACATTATAAATGCTTAGCAGCATGCCTCGATAAGATGTCAAATTTTAAGTTGCATTTATCGAGACAATTTTAATTTAGTAATATATATATATATAATTTTAAACACTAATCACCATCAGTTGAAATTTTATCCACATCAAACCTTTTTCACTTCAACCTTTTCTTTTTTCAAGGCACAATAGCCTGAAAATTTTGCACGACTGTTCCCATTTTTCAAAACATTGTGTCCCCTCTTCCATCACGCAACATTCCAGAGCATGCTTCCACTCTTTTATATCCAGCCGAGCATCTCAGTTCAGAAGCAAAACAAGAAAAGAAGAAAACATAAAAAATGGCCAAACAGTTGGAAAAAACAAAAGAAAATTGTAATACTTTCATTCAAATCGACATCGAGACTAATCCGACAGCCAATCCGAGTTTGTATATATTATTCGGAGGGGGATGGAGAGGCTTGAGTGGACGTTGCTTTGGAGGCTGCAAGCTCGATTGCTGGGTTTCGAGGCGGTGCTGTGGAGTCGTGGGGTCCGACCGAGCGTGCGGTAGTGATGATGTGATTATCGAGTGTGGAAGTGTTCAGAAGGGAGGGTTACTGTTAGATTTGATCGTGCGCGTGCGTAGGGTGCAGCGGCGAGGTAAAGGCATCGACAACGAAGAGGCAGGCACGAGGAGGAGAATGCGGCCGCATAATGGGGTGATCGATGGCCGTGTTGATCGATTTTTTGGTGGTCGAGTGGGATTTTCGTAGGCAGGCTGTAAGGTATAAATATTGTATCTTTAATTTAATTTAATAACATATATGTAATTTACAGAGAAAGAAATTACTATTTTGTTAGACATAGAAGAAAAAAAAAGTGAAAATATAATTATACAGTGAGATATATAAATGTGGTTTTTAATTTTTATATATATATATATACATAGTTAGAAAGAAGAAAAAAATAGTTTCAGCAAAATATAAAATAATTCTATTTTAGATTAATATATATATATATATATTCACACACATATTTTAATTTAAAACAGTAAATATTTATATATAGATAAATTTTTGAAAATGGAAAATTTTAAAATGTTTGAGTTTATATAAACTTGATTTTAATCTATATAGATTATTTTATAAAAATATATGTGGTTTCGAAAGAAAAGATAAATAAATAAAGATACATGTTTAAACTTACCGTTTTAAAATAATGTATTGGTGATTAACGTGTTTAATCAATTTATTCAATTACTTTAGTTCTAAAAATTATTCATCATAGGAAAATTGATTTGAAATTAAATTATTGGTTTACTTAAATAAATAAATGATAATTAACTATTTGATTATTTAAAATGTTAATAAATCCTATAATATTTATACAAGGTCGAAAAATCATGAAGGAAATTGCCGGATTGGGTCGGATTGCAAAACAAATCAAAGGTGTGTTAATCTCACTCAAATTGGATTACCGATTAATTTAATTAGTGAAATTAAATTATTTGATTGATTGCTTGAATTGATAATTTATTATCAGTCTGGATGTGATATTATATATATATATATTGGAGTGATTGATATTCCCGCATTATATAGCGGACGAGACCCTATGCGCCCGCATAATAGCGGATGACCATATATACCGCGATACCCTCCTCGAAGTGGGATTGGTATTTTTATATTGGCTAACATCTATGGATGCAGGAAAACAGGTTGGATGGATCCAACTGGATTCCTCGAAAATATTGAAATTTATTTTCATAGTCCATGATTGTAATTTATTTGATAACCTGTAATAGATGATTTTGAAAATTGAAGCTATTAAATGCTATGGATTGGCTTAGTATATTTTGGATATTCTGAGATGTCAAAAGTAGAAAGTGTTGGATCTTTGGAGAAAAAAAGGGAAAAGAAAATGAAAAGAAAATGGGTTTCAAAGTAATTAGTTTATGGTTATATAATTTAAGTAATTTAAAACCTGAAGTTAACTTAAACCTTAGAATTGGTAATAACTAGGATAAATAAAATAACTTAAACTTAAAATTAACTAAGCTAAGGTAATTATATATATATATATAATTATTTATTAATTACTAAGGTTTATTAAAGTAAATAAATAGTTGAAATTAGTTAGTAGTCAATGATAAAATAAAATGATCTAAATCTTTAATTTATTAATAGTCTTAAGTTAATTATACTTGTTAATTATTAGTTAATTCCAGATATTTAATTAGAATAAAACAAAATGGTTTGTAATTAGTTTAATGATAATTGAACATGATTTGAAACTAGTTAATTAATTCTGTTTCAAATAAATTAATGATTTGTGTGACTAGTTAATCTAGTATATGAAGAGTTTAAATTGGAATATCGTGAAATGAACAAATAAATATAAAATGTGAGATGTTTTTGAATAGATATTGTGATGGGATTTTTTTTGTGAAGGTTAACATGCTGAAATTGAATTGTTTTGTTAAAAACAACTTGGCTTAAAAGATGGCGTTTTGGATTCGAAGAGACCGGGATCGGATATCAGCGATATCCGGAACCATTTCGATTGAATAACTACTTCAATCTTTACAGGTTTGATTTGTAGAATCTAATAGGCTGGAATTAAATAAATTAAGTAAATCCGACTATATTTGGATAAGTAACTGCACTTAGGTTTTATTTTCAATAATGGATTGGGCAACAAGTGTTGGTCATAACAAGATAAGAACTCGTAATGTTGGACGAGTTACCTTGGTTTTCAAAGACATTTTTACAACTCTAGTATTTCAAATTAAATTGGTTTACTCACACCGGTTTTCAGTCTGACTCGGGTGTTACTTTATTATGATGCTTGGGTCAGATCGAGTATTACAGATTTTCAGGTTTGGACGTTCTAGGGCTCAGGAGACGAGCTGGATGGCAGAGACGTATTGATTATTTTCCGCTGTGTAGTATACTGTGTAGACAGTAGTAGAGGATAGGTTATTTTAACCATCCATATTTGTTGTACTCTGATATCTTGTATATATATTGACAATTACAGCTTTTCAGTGTATAAAATGTTGTTATTTGTATATTATATTTATTCGGCTACGATCGTGAGATTCTGTGCTGTTGTTTTCTATTCATCTTCTACCTTTTTTTCTTCTTAACCCTAACAATCTGGGGTTTTCGGCATCCCATTAGTCGGCACTCTATACAGTGAACGTATTAGTGTCGATTTTCGGGGTCGAAAATCTTTAGGTTGTCACACATGGTATCAGAGCTGAAAGGTTAAGCAAGAACCTTGGCTCTTATGGAGATTACTCATTAGAGATAGGGTCAGTAGTACCCTAGAATGAGTTGAGTGTATTATATGAGAGCGTACTTGTTATTTTTAAAAATGGTTTTAAAGATGATTTTTATATAAGCTTAAATTTTTATATATAAAGAAGTAGTTTGCCTAATTATTATATATATTAAAGCAATTGGCTGTTGTTATTAAAATTAAATAAAACCATAAGATTTAAGTGGTAAAACACATATAACCAAATAGAAATTTGGGTAAGGATTAACTTTGCAAATAAGCTATGTAAAAATAGATTCAAACCTGAATTTAAATCCTGGAAATTCAAGAGAATTTTCAAAGTGTTTGAAAATAAGTTACCCTGAATTATATTTTTCTAGAAAATTATTATAGAATATATAGGTTCTAGTTATGATATTATTAGGTCTTTCTAAAGGGATGTTTATTTTAGAATAAAAAAGAATAGAACAAAGTGAAATGCTATTAGCTGAATTTATAAGTGTGACTTATAAAATTAAAATGGAATCAAAAATGGATCTTAAGTGGGAAGTTTTAAAAATTAAAGTTCCTGAAGAAAAAATAACAATGAACATGTCAAATGGAATTGGATAAGAAATTGGGTTAGAATTTTGAAAGTATGGTTGGGAAATAGTTGAATTCCGAAAATTTATTTGTTTAAAAAATTGAACTTTCACTCGAACCTTAAAATAAGTTTAAGTTAGAGTAATTTAAAATGAATATTTAAACTCGGACTCAGAATTGAATTTGTAAGAACTTGGGTTGTTAAATTAAATATTAAAGATTAATTGGATTTAAGGGATTAAATTGGTATTCGAAAACCAAACTCGAATTTAGATAAATAGAGATGGTTTAAAATTTGAAAATGGAATTGGAATTAATTCTAAGGTGGAATTGAAATGAATTAATTGGAATTATAATCAAAGTTGAATAAGTTTAAATTTAAATGGGAGTTGATTTGAATTAAAATGGAAATCAAAGTTAATTCAAATTGAATTGGAATTGAATCAATTTAAATGGAAGTGAAGATTTAAATTGAAAATTAAATTGAGATGGAGATTGTACCAGTTTGGCTCTGAAACTATTTTCAAACAAATTATTTTAATATAAGCTGTCTTAAAATATATTTACTATGCAAACCATTCTTTTAAAAACTCAAACTATCTTATAAAAAACTATTTAACTATTCTACAACCATTGAACTATATTAAAACTATTTAAGTCATTTTCTAAATTCAAACTAGTCAGAGTGGAAACTGTTTATATTTATATACCAGTTGGGATAAGAATTGAGTTATAACCCAAATGGAAATTTAAGCAACTGTGTAGTGAAAGCGAAATCGGATATTGAAGAAAAATGATTGTAAAGTGAAATAATATATTTGAGAAAACTATGATGATTAAAAATGAAAGTTGGATAGCACTATAATGGAAAACTCACTTTATAAGGAGTAAGTAATGTGGCAAATAACTTTATAAAGGAAATCGAACTTGAATGGTGAGTTGGCATAAATAAAGTAATATATATCTGTTATATATTAAAAACTACCCTTATCGTAATTATAACCAGAAGAGGTGATCCTTAAAAGATAATTGAAATATAAAATGGAAATTATATAAGTATGAAATGATCGAAAAAATTATTCTAGTTGAAAGGATAAACTTGAATCATTTTATGGGAGTGGAACTAAAAAGGTTTTTGGAACTCGTGGATTTTGAAAGGCTTTTGGATTTGGGAAAAATCAATTTTGGGATTTTTGGAAAGCCAAGTTTGAGAACTATCGATTTTTGAGATATCGATTTTGAAGTTTATATGTGAGACATATAAAAAGTATGTTTTGAAATATACTATATGTGTACAGTATAAAAATGTATTGAGAATGCTATGGGGAAAAGGCGCTCCCGTTTAGAGTTAAAACTTATAGTAGGATATCCATTGGGTGGTTCTGCCTTGAGCCCTAAGAGGGGTTCTAAATTTTGATACCAGAGGACGTCCGGACTAAACAGTAGTTCTTGTGGATTGTGATTGGGATAGCGAAAGTCGAGGGCACTGATGCCTACAGAGACATTGGGGTATGCTGTGATGGCAGTGTAACTCTGGTGTAACTATGATCTATTGCGTTTCCACAGCGTAAGTCGAGGGGTAGCGATTGCCTAAGGTTTACGTTTGATTTCGCTGGGAGAGCGACGTAACATTGGTAGATTGCGATCTATGTGGTCCATAGATAAAGTCATGTGGCAGTGAGTGCCTACAGGCTATGTTGGGGCTCGACTGATGTAGTCTGCGATCTATGTTGTGAAGTTTCATTTGGCAGCGAAATTCGAGGGTGCTGATGCTTACAACTACGTGGTTTTTGCCGTGATGGCAACGTAACCCTAGGTGTAGCGACGATCTGTGGCGGTTCCATGGTGTAATCGAGGGGTGCAGATGCCTATAGTTTTCTTTGCATTTAGCCACGATGGCAACGTAATCATCAGGCTAACTGTGATCCATGGAGGGGGTGATGATTTCCAGAGCATTCTCACAAAAAAAATTTCCAAGTATTTTCACTGGGTGTTGAAAGCGGGTTTACTAAGTACTTATAGATTTTCAGTCATGCGCCTGATCAACGTTTGACTGAATTTATATGAAAGTATTTTCATAAAGATAGTTTTGGTGATAAATAAAAACAAAAGGTAAATTGAATTCAAATAGAACAGAAAATTCAAGCTAAATGAGAATAGATATAAAAGCTTAAGTGGTAAAGTGAAAATAAATATAAGAAGTATATAAAATATTTATACTGGACTTAAGAAATGGATGGTGAAATTCTTAAGTAAATTTGGAGTTGAGAAATATACTAAGCTAATATTTGAATGAAGATTTAATAAAAGTGGTGAAAAGGGAAATTGTGAATATGTGAATAGAAATCAAAATAAATGTGAGAAAAAGAAAAAAAAGAGAATTGATATAAATAATAATCAGTTGGAAATTAATATGTAGGATGTATGTATAATATTTTATCCGCGTAGCGATTTGATACAGATTCGGGCACAGAATTTTGAGATATTTATGTCGATTCCAGTTGGGATTTTTCACCCGATTTTCGACGACGAACCCTGGATATGGATTTTTGATTGATCCTGAAATTCTCTATCATAGTATATGGCTATGCAAGGAGGATGACGGTTTCTGATTAAGAAAACAGATCCGAGTCCGCACTAGAGAGTCGGTGGATAATACTAGTTCGGAAGTGAAATTGTGTGATCGAGTGAGCGATCGGATTTGATATTGCATACAAATGATTTGTGCACATCGTACCGCTAAGTAGAACAAATATTGAAATTTCATAAAAGAAGCGAATAAAATAATTTTGAATTCTGTGATTGGATATTATTGCTAAGTAGGATATACAAGTGTTATAAAATCAAAAGGAAATTTGTGTTTTTGATTATAGAAAATAAATTGAATTGCACGACAAAAGGTATGTGTTTAAATTATCGCATGAAATTTGATGATTTTATGATCTAGCCACTTGGCTTTTGTTTTCTTTTGAAGATTTGGGGCCCGTAAAGGCATTTTGTAACTGTTCCGAGCTAGCCGCGCAAAGGAGACGCTGGCGAAATTTTTCGAAAATTTAAGGAGTTAGAAAAATTTTGATAGTTTAAATTTGGTTGAAACAATAGTTTGATCTTTTTTGAGAGGATAATATTATTTGGAACCTATGGATGAGTTTGGAAGGTTAATAAGAGTAATAATGTGTTCTTAATAAGATTCATGGAAAGTTGTTGAAAAACTATTTGGTTGAAGGAAATAGAAATGGGTATTGGACCATTCTTCTTAACTAGTAATTTCGGGGACGAAATTCTTTTAAGGGGAGAGGAATATAAGGACCTGAAAATTTAGACATTTGAAAGTGGAATATTTAATTAATTTTAAATAAAAAAGTAAAATTTTAACTTGAATTTCAAATGTAACCAATTGTTGGATAATTCAATTATTGAATTTAATAATTTGGAAATTGGGTAAAATATGAAATCTGGAGTTTTAAGCTTGTTAAAAATATTTTTAAGGCTTGTAAAATTTATATTAATAATATCGAAGGTAATGGAACTTTTAAAATTGAATTTGAAAGTAGTTTGTTCAGTTTTAAAAATATAACGTTTAAATTGACATTTAAAAATAGCCTTCCGAGGCACAGTCTCGGATTTCGACGAAACTAGTTCCATTGGATCTGTAACAATGTATTATTATCAAATTTCAATTTTAGTAGCTTTCGGAGTTATCATTTGATCGTACGGTATGTAAACGCTCTGAAATTTATATCGAAAATTTAATATAATAATTGGGTCCAAAAGGCTATCTTCTCCATACGATCGAATTAGGACTCAAAACCTTTTCTATTGCATTCGGAATAAGGGTATAACACTATAAACGCCGAGCGGCACGCCTCGATAAGATGTCAAATTTTAAGTTGCATTTATCGAGATAATTTGAATTTAATAATATATATATATATATATTTAAATACTAATCACCATCATTTGAAATTTATTCACATCAAACCTTTTTCACTTCAGCTTTTTCTTTTTTTAAGGCACTGTAGCCTGAAAATTTTGCGCGGCTCTTCCCCTTTTTCAAAACATCGTGTCCCCTCTTCCACCATGCAACATTCCAAAGCACGCTTTCCCTCTTTTATATCCAATCGAGCATCTTAGTTCAGATGCAAAAAAAGAAAAGCAGAAAACATAAAAAAAATGGCCGAACAGTGGAAAAAAACCGTAATACCTTTCTTTCAAATCGACATCGATACCAATCCGATAGTCAATCCTAGTTTGTATCTATTATTCGAAGGGGGTGGAGAGACTTGAGTGGACGTCGCGTTGGAGGCCACGAGCTCGATTGCTAGGTTTCGAGGCAGCACTGTGGAGTTGTGGGGTCGATCGAGCGCGCGGTAGTGATGATGTGATTGTCTAGTGCGGATGTGTTTCGAGGGGAGGATTGCTGAGAGATTCGATCGCACGCATGCGTAGGGTGGCAACGGCGAGGTGAAGGCGTCAACGACGAAGAGGCAGGCGCGCGGAGGAGAATGCGGCAGCATGATGTGGTGATCGATGGCTGTGTCGATCAAGTTTCTGATGGTCGAGCGGAATTTTCGTGGGCAGGCTGTAAGGTATAAATATTGTATCTTTAATTTAGTTTAATTTAATAACATATATGTATTTTACAGAGAAAGAAATTACTGTTTTGCTAGACATAGAAGAAAAAAAAGTGAAAATATAATTATATAGTGCGATATGTAAACACAGTTTTTAATTTATATATGTGTGTGTGTGTGTGTATTCAGAAAGCAGAAAAAAATAATTTCACTAAAATATAAAATAATTCTATGTTAATTTGATATATATATATATATATATATATATATATATATATATATATTCACATACATATTTTAATTTAAAGCAGTAAATATATATATAAGATTTTTGGAAATGGAAAATTTCAAAATGTTTGAGCTTATATAAACTTGATTTTTAATCTATATAGATTATTTTATAAAAATATATGTGGTTTTAAAAGAAAATATAAATAAATAAAGATACATGTTTAAACTTACCATTTTAAAATAATGTATTGGTGATTAACGTGTTTAATCAATTTATTCAATTACTTTAGCTCTAAAAATTATTCATCATAGGAAAATTAATTTGAAATTAAATTATTAGTATAATTAAACAAATAAATGGTAGTTAACTGTTCGATTACTTAAAATGTTAATAAATCCTATATTGTTTATACAAGGTCGAAAAATCATAAAGGAAATAGCGGGATTCGGTCGGATTGCAAAACAAATCAAAGGTGAGTTAATCTCTCTCAAATAGGATCACCGATTAATTTAATTAGTGAAAATTAAAATATTGGATTGATTGCTTGAATTGATAATTTATTATCAGTCTGGATGTGATATTATATATATATATACATATATTGGAGTGATCGACATTCTTGCATTATATAGCGGATGAGACCCTATGCGCCTTGTATAATAGCGGATGACCCTACATACCGCGATATCCCCCTCGAAGTGGGATGGTATTTTTATATTGGCTAACATTTGTGGATGCAGGAAAACGGGTTGGAGGGATCCAATTGGATTCCTCGAAAATATTGAAATTTATTTTCATAGTCTGTGATTGTAATTTATTTGATAACTGTGATAGATGATATTGAAAATTGAAGCTATTTAATGCCATGGTTTGGCTGAAAATATTTTAGATATTTTGAGATATCAAAAGTAAAAAGTATTGGATTTTTCGAAAGAAAGAAAAAGGAAAAGAAAATGAGAAGAAAATGGTTTTCAAAGTAATTAGTTTATGGTTATATAAATTAAGTAATTTAAAACCTGAAGTTAACTTAAACCTTAGAATTGGTAATGGCTAGGATAAATAAAATAATTTAAACTTAATATTAATTAATTTAAGGTAATTATATATATGTTAATTATTTATTAATTACTAAGGTTTATTAAAGTAAATAAATAGTTGAAAATAGTTAATAGTTAATGATAAAATAAAATGATCTAAACCTTTAATTTATTAATAGTCTTAAGTTAATTATACTTGTTAATTAATAGTTAATTCCGTATATTTATTTAGAATAAAACAAAATGGTTTGTAATTAGTTTAATGATAATTAAACATGATTTGAAAATAATTAATTAATTCTGTTTTAAGTAAATTAATGATTTGTGTGACTAGTATTCTAGTCTATGAATAGTTTAAATTGGAATAATCTGAAATGAACAGTTAAATATAAAATATGAGATGTTTTTGAATAGATATTGTGATGGGATTTTTTATGTGAAGGTTGACATGCTGAAATTGAATTGTTTTGTTAAAAACAGCTTGGCTTAAAAGATGGCGTTTTGGATTCGAAGAAACCAGGACCGGATATCAGTGATATCCGGAACCACTTCGATTTAATAGCTGCTTCAATCATTACGAGTTTGATTTGTAGAATCTAATAGGCTATAATTAAATAAATTAAGTAAATCTGACTATATTTGGATAAGTAACTACAGTTAGGTATTATTTTAAATAATGGATTGGGCAACAAGTGTTGGTCATAATAAAATAAGAACTCGTAATGTTGGACGAGTTACCTTGATTTTCAAAGACGTTTTTACAACTCTAGTATTTCAAATTAAATGGGTTTACTCACGTTGGTTTCGAGCCTGACTCGGGTGTTACTTTAATGTAATGCTCTGGTCAGACCGAGTATTACATATTTTCAGGTTGGGACGTTCTAGGGCTCAGGAGACGAGCTAGATGGCAGAGATGTATTGATTATTTTTCGCGGTGTAGTATACTGTATAGACAGTAGTAGAGGACAGGTTATTTTAACTGTCCAGATTTGTTGTACTCTGATATCTTGTATATATATTGACAGTTACAGCTTTTCATTGTATAAAATGTTGTTATTTGTATATTACATTTGTTTCGCAGCGATTGTGAGATTATGTGTTGTTGTTTTACGTTCTTCTTCTACATCCTTTCTTCTTAACCCTAACAGTCTAGGGTTTCTGGCATCCGATTGCTTAGCACTCTATACAGTGAACGTATTAATGTCGATTTTCAGGGTCAAAAATCTTCGGGCTATCACAATAGGTTTGAACGAATGATATCGTTCGAATTCGTTTCCCCATTTCGATCGATTTGGTTTTGTTTTAATATAGTTCGAATTCGTTTCCCTCATTATTTTGTTTATACCTTCTCTTTTTTTCTCTACTTCAAATCTACTGCTACGTGCACTTAAAAAGAAGATGGAGGGATAAGACATGACGGTGGCGTCTAGGAGAAGGTTAGCTACAGTATTTTTCTGAAAAGAAGGTAAAATTTTGATGTGAATGTTGTTAGTCAATGTAAACATAAATATATTATATTATTCTGAATAAAGCATCTCGATTTACGTAGCTTAAAATTGCGAACCCCTATTGAGGCTTGCCGCTAGGCGTTAATGATGTTATACCCCCATTTCGAACGCAAAGAAAAAGGTTTCGAGTCCCAATTCGAACGTATGGGGAAGATAGCATTTTGTACCCTACTTATTATATAGAATTTTCGATATAATTTCAAGGTGTTCCTATTTCGTACGTCCAAAAGATTGCTTTAAATGCTACATAATTTAAAATCCGATAATAATATGTTATTACGGATCCAGTGGAACTTGTTTTGTCGAACTCTGAGATTGTGTCTCGGAAGGCTATTTTTGATATATTTTTAAACTGAACAAATCACTTGTAAATTCAAATTTTTTTAAGTTGCACTGTCTTTAGTATTATTAATATGAATTTTATAAGCCTTTAAATTATTTTTATCAAGCTTAAAACTAAATTTCTCTATTTTTATCATTCTGAACTAAATTCCTCTATTTTGATTATAAATCCGAAATCTAGTTTTCGTTAACAAAACATTTTCAAAAATTTTTAAATTTTTTCTAACACCCTAAATTTTTGAAATTTTTTCGCAGAGTCTCCCTTGTACGAAGAGCCTTTTGCAATTTGACAAGAGAGATAAATATATATACATCGACCTACATGGTCGGAAAACAAAAATATATATCAATATTTATACTTTTCGCAGCATTTAATCTGAAAACGTACCTTATTTAGTGTTTTAAGCATTATTCAGCAAGCATTTACTTCATATGCAAACACGTAACCCCAATCTAGCCAAACAATCCTCTGGGTACCTGTACTAACTCAATTTAAATACCTAAGTACCAAAATATGAAATTAATAACATTTCACTTATATTAAATAGATAAAACACATGAATTCCAATAACCAATCAAGCTAAACGTGTATTATAAGCAATCATAAGGTTCTGACATTTAATTTATAATTTTCAATCAATCCACATGTCGTTTCATTCAATCCGAAATGGTTTACAATCCTATTTGCTTACATTCAATCCACATTTGCACTAAACAAATAAATATTCATTCCAAATTGATTAAGAATCAATTTATTCACTTCTATCAATTTATAAAATTTTATTTACTTCCATTTATGTCAAACACCAAATTTTCTATGCAAATTCGGTGATATTCATTTAATAAAATAACCATTTCATTTTAAACTATTTTTAATTGCTTCCAAACCAATTTATATTCAACTTTATCCTTTTTCAAATTTGTTCACACACTATTCAATTACATTACATTTACTCATATTCGAATTGAATTTATTTGTAACTCAAGCCATTTTTGTTTCAACCCGATTAATGTCCATTTTATATCCAATTAACTAATTAATTTTCTAATTAGTTCATTTCCACTTTATAACTCAATATCTGATTTTCATTTCCAAAAATCTCTTCAACCAATTTACTTGAGTTCCAATTTAAATTTATAATTCAAATTTGAGTTTTTATTGAGTTTTCACATATCAAACTCTTCTTATTTTGGCTTATCTGTTCCCATTTTCAATTTTTATAGGCCATACAACTATTATTTTTCATATTTTCAACTACTCCATACTCATTCTATTTTTACTTAAGACTATAAATTTATTTGTAGCATAAATTTATTTCTATTCAGTTTATTTCAATTTTTATAAGCTATCCAAATTTACTTATTCACAATTTCAGATTTTTCACCTGAATTTTTATTTCACTCAAAGTCCTATCCATATGGTTTTATAATATCCTATAGTTCAAAATTCATACTATATGGTTTTATGCGTTTCCCAATTCAAATTTTATATTTAATTCCATTCGATGTTATTTCTAATCCAATTTAAATTTTATAATTTATAGCTGTATAGTCACTTTATAATTCTCATTTACATATTTTAATTCAACTCCATATAACTCAAGTCCAATTTATTTTTAATTTAAATTTCAATTACTTTTTTTGACCAACATTTCAAACCATATTCAACTTATTCACACTAAAATTAATGTCACTCCAAACCATTTTATTTTTAATTCATTCAATTTCATCATATATCCAATTACTTCACTTAGGTTTAATTTTCATTTATTTTAACTTTATTCAAGTTAAAATTAACTTTCGAAATCCAATTCCATACTTTCCTTATTTAGAACCATTTCCAATTCATAAGTTTATAGCATATTTCTCGATGATCTATAAATCATTTAAATGTGGATTCCAGAATTCAGACACCTGACATTTTTCTTCAACTCATCTTGAAATCCCAAATATTCCTGAAATCACATTTTTACATTTTAACCAAACCTGGTTTTTATCCAAAACAAATTCCCTTTGGAATTTCCAAAACAAAACTGGTTTGCCCAACAAATCTAAACAAATCAATTTCGGTAGCAATCCATCACTTAGAAACTCGAAAATGAATACTGATGATGCTGTGTAGTCTTTATCAGGATTATTTTCCAGCGACTGAAGTGAGTTCAGTGTTATATCTCTTCCAAAATCCATTTTAAAACAATTTCCTTTCGAAATTATTCAAAAATGATACCATTATTATTATTTTTCCACACTACTTTGAAAATATTTCTTTTTTCCAAACTTTCCGAGATTTAAATTTTCGGATTTCGGTTTAAATCTAATTTTAATTATAATCCATTTGTATAATTTATACCTATACAAATTTTCATTTGGTCATATAAATCATTTTCAAATTTTATAATCTTATTTGATTAAACATTATCATCCAAACACTCCAAGTATATATAATAATTTCAAAAAAATAATTTCTTTTATATCAAAATTTATTTTGGGTAAAATTATTTCATTTATCCACCCTTTAAAACAATACTATGTCAGTTTTCCTAGTTTAAAAGTTTAGAAATTCTATCGATACAGTTGTCCAGACCGTAACAACCAGAATTTATAAACACTCAACTGATAATTCAACGCAATATAAAATAATTTATATTCACTAACAAATACGTGCTCATATCTATTAATACACTCAAACTCGTTTCAGAGTACTACTGACTCTATTTCTAATGAGTAATCCTCACCAGAGCCAAGGTTCTTGCTTAACCTTCAGCTCTGATACCAAGTGTAGCGACCCACGGTTCCGTACCCCTTGAGTTGACATTTATTCTACCTCATTCAACCCAAAGTGTACGAAAGAGCGAATAACTAGGGTAAAGAAGAAGAAAGAGGTAGAAGAAAAATAGAAACAATAACACAGAATCTCACAATTGCAACGGAACAAAGTATAATATATGACAACAAATTTTTATACAAATGGAACTATAACTATTTAATGCTTACAATCATCAGAGTACACAATCATTACATCAATCTAGACAGTTATAACAACTTGTCCTCATACGGTGGAAATATTCAAGTACGAAATATACGTCTGAACTCCTCTAGCTCACCTCCTAAGCTCCATAGCATTTTAACCTGAATCTGTAATACTCGGTCTGACCCGAGCATTGTAATAAAATAACACCCAAGTCAGTCTGGAAAACCAACATGAGAAAACACACTCAATTTGAATTATTAGCTTCTTCAAATCCTTTGGAAATAAAGGTATCCCATAAGATCATGTCACAAATAAACACGATGGGTTTTTACCTTACGATTACTAAAACATTTTATTAAGTCTGTCTGATATTATAATAGTGTCTATAGAAAGTAAATAGAATATTGCTGAAATGCTTGCATCTCACGTTCCAGCATAGTTAGGCACAATCAAAACTGTACGGCGCTTATTGGAGAATGGATTCCAACTGAATTACTAGGCACCGGGGTACTGCTTGTCATGGCACCTATCTAGAAACACTGTACCGAGGACCACTCCCGATCCCCTGCAGCACAAGACCAGACTATTCCTAACCTAAATAGACCGAATATGCTATCACCTCGGGTGTTCCCAACCCTTTCCAAGCTCCTTTAACATGTAGTGATAGTATCCGAGGTTATCTAGAAAGGTGATAGACATACCCTACTTGGATGCTACCCACTTAGCCTTGCTGCATCTCCCTTGATTTTCAGTCATTCTCGGTTGATGAGACGAGAGGCTAAGTATTACCTTTTAAAGAACACATTCACTTAGACTGCTCATCCTCCTCCAATGACGATGTTTTTATAGCGTCGTCCATACAAATTGTCTTGGGTCAGGACAAACTGAATCACCGTCTTCATCATTTTCACGGTATTCATTTGCTACGTTCAAACCGAATCGAAGTGGTTTTCAGATAATTAAATCCGATCCAAGTCTCTTCGAAACGATTAATGAAATTGGTCAATATCGATGGTCGGCTATTTAACTATCAATTCACACCCATAAACAATCATCAGACCTTATTATAAATTTTTTCCAAAATTTATCTCAAATATCTTTACAAGATATTATTTTCAGTTCCTCAACATATGAAAATAATTTTCAAACTCTTTTTATCCTTCTGGGACATTTCCAACATCTTTTCCACACTTAGAATATTTCATTCACTTCATTTGATATTGAAAACTTGGAAAATATCCCTTTTATTTCCTTTTTCATTTCTCAAAAATCCTTTACAACTTTATTTGTAAATTTCCCAACTTGTTTCACACGAATTCAATAAATCCCAGAATTCATTAATTAATTTCCTTAATATTTTCAAAACCCAATTATATTGCTTATAAATTAAATTCCCTTTGTACTTCTCTATGAATTTTATTTTCATTCTTCGAAGTTCACTTTTATTTAACTCCTTCGAGAATTTTCTTACTTTTGTTCCCAATTCCATTTAAAATTTTCTTATAAATTATATCCACTGAATAACCTATTCTCCCTGCTTCCGACACGATTTATAAATAAATTTAAAACATTTCAAAACTATGTATATATAAGTATTTTTAAAGAAATACTAATAATTTAGTTTTAATACGTATTCAAATAATTATTTAAAATGTTGAAAACACCTTTTATCATATCACTTTCCAGAGCAGACTTAAAAGTTAGTATTCTATTTAAAATAAATACCAAGTATTTAAAACTAATTTCTGAAATATTCAAAACTAACTAACTTTAAAAATTTCATAGTATAAATAAATAAATAAAAGTTCCCTTTTTAAAATCTAAACTTAACCTATTGTTAAAAATATGTTTTAAATCTGGTTAACTAAATTTTCAATTTATAACCCCTCTCGATTTCACCACATTTTTCCCATTCCGGTTTTCTTGACCATCTTCTTTATTAAAAATAGTTCCTACTACTTTTCTCACCCTATTGTCATATCCCAATATAAATTCTTTCCGCAAAATTTATATTCCAAATTTATCACCCAATATCACTTCCTTTTTATTTATAAACTCCGTTTATAAATTTTTATAACTATTTCTGAGTTCCACTAGATATAATCTCATTTATAAAATTCTATTTTATAAATTGAATTTCTTTAAAATTCGTTTATTTTTGCCCATCTATTTTCAATATCGATTTCAAACCTTTTTCCCGAATATCATTTTTAAATCCAATCTTAAAAATTCCTTTACGTAATTTATTTTAAACTCTCTATTTAAAATATTTTCCCACATACTTTTGTATGACCAAAAAAAACTATTTCTTCTTAATCGAATCAGTCTCTTTAAAATACCAAATATTCTATGTTTATATTTTTAACTTAAAATCTCTTTTTAACTCCTTAAATATTTAAAATAATATTTTTGGTATTTAAAATAATATTCCATGCAATTTTAACATTTAAAATTTTCATCACACAAAAATCCAGCAGAATATTCATTCACATCAGATATATATATATATATATATATATATATATATATATATATATATATATATAACACTAGATAATTTTGAGGAATCTAGTCGGATCCCTCCAACCTGTTTCCCTGCATCCATAGATGTTAGACAATAATAAACATACCAGTCCCGCTTCAAGGGGGATATCGCGGTCCATAGGGTCATTCGCTATTACGTGGGGCACATAGGGTCTCATCCGCTATATGTGCGGGAATATCACTCCAAATACTAATATATATATATATATATATATATATATATATGATATCATTCACGGATAACAATTTCAAATTTCAATCAAGCAACCGACATTTAATTTTAATTATTTAAAATAAAATTTGGAAATTCCAAATAAGTGAGAAAATTTCCCACCTTGATTTATTTATATATCTCTTTCTCCCTCCAAAACTCCCGCTATTCCAAAGGACTTCGAATTTGTTCCATTGTGACCCACGTCACATTTTTCTTCTTTTTTTTCCTCATAATAATAAGAATTTAAATTTATTAACAATTAATTTTTATTGCAATTAACATAACTAATTTAATTAGTTATTAGGATAACTTACCCTACCCGCTCCTCCCACGATCAACAAAACAACATAGCACATCGCACGCGCCCCCTAGGCTTCACCACTTCTGGCTTCAACACTGCCCGCTTCCCTCCTTGCAGCGCAGCTGCATGTCGATCCCCTCTCCAAGAACATGCATGCCTATCTCAGCCTCACCCACACCTATGCCTTGACCCAATTCGCGAGTTTCCCCCAGGTCCGACTTCCTGGCTCTTCCAAAATTGTTCGCCATCGGCGCATCTTCGCCTAACTACCGACCCTCCTTGATGAAGTCGCGAATAAAAATTGCCAGCAGCCCCTCCCCATCAACCTCGACTTGGCCAAAGCCCACACTCCCTCTATCGAAAAATCTTGGTGTATCGTGACACCGCTACTTCGAGCCCTACCGCTTCTGCCGCCCTCATCTCGCGATCGAATTCTTTAATTTTTAATTTTTTTATAGGTTTGAATGAATGATTTCGTTTGAATTCATTTAACCATTTCGCTTGATTTGGTTTCGATTAACATAGCTAAAGAGGAGAGGGAAATATGCGGCTCATTGTTTTGTTCATACCTTCTTTGTTTCTCTACTTAAAATCTATTGATTCAAGCATTTAAAAAGAGGATGGAGGGACAAGAAACGATGGTTGCATGTAGGAGAAGGTTAGCTATAGCGTTTTTCTGAAAAGAAGGGAAAAGCTTGATGTGAATGCAGTCTGTCAATGTAAATATAAATATATTATATTTTAAAAAAACGTCTCGATTTACGTAGCTTAAAATCGGGAACCCCCATTGAGGCATGCCGCTAGGCATTTATAATGTTATACGCCTATTCCGAACACAAAGGAAAAGATTTCGAGTCCCAATTTGATCGTATGAAGAAGATAGCTTTTTGGAACCTACTTATTATATTGAATTTTCAATATAAATTTCAAGGTGTTTCTATTTCGTACGATCAAATGATAACTCTAAATGCTACAAAATTTAAAATCCAATAATAATAACATTATTACGGATCCAATGGAAATAGTTTTGTCGAATTCCGAGACTGTCTCGGAAGGCTATTTTTAAAAGTCAATTTAAACGGTATATTTTTAAACTGAACAAATCACTTTTAGATTCAAATTTTTTTAAGTTGCACGGTCTTTAGTATTATTAATATAAATTTTATAAGTCTTTAAGTTATTTTTATCAAGCTTAAAACTCCAGATTCACCATTTTAACCAATATTAAATTTTAAACTTCAATAATTAAATTATCAAATAATTCGCTATATTCAAATTTCTAATTTATTTTATAAATAACCTAATTTTTCATATTCAAATCAATCTATAATTCAAATTCAATATTTAAACCCATTCAAATATTCACAATTAATGACAAAATCTAGGTCGTTGCAGGTGGTACCCAAGATTGGTAGATCCATAAGGTAGCTCATATTGGTTGTGTGTTTTTGTGACATGGGTCATTACAGTGTATTTGTGCATGGATCGGTGGATCTTGGTTCCTCGTGGGTTGGATCATGGTGAAGCATGCATCAGTATAGCTTAGAACAATTGTAGAAGTTTTGGGTTGGTAGGACTAGATTGATAGTGGAAAGAAAAGGTGTCGCATCAAGTCGTTTCTATGCGTGCTTTGGGCAATTCACATGCTTTCTTTATGTCTTCATACATGAGTTTTCTTTGAGTCACTTCTCCGTTTCTTCAAACTAAGGTTTGGGTCCATACAAAACCATGAAGCCCGATAGTGAACTTTCGAAAATGACGTCGTGCAATTCAACGATGATGATTTATTGATGGGAAGTGACAGCTTTGATGATGGGATGGTTGTCTTCAAGATGCAGAGAAGGTGACTATGAGTTGGATTTTAATGGATTGTTGGAGGAAGGTTATGGGACAAATGACGATATTCTATGACTAACGATGGTTGTCGAGAATAGTCCCAACCATGATGACTTCAACCAGAGTTGTTGTAAGGACAGTTCCTGAATGTTCACTGCTACGGATGATGTGTGCAAAGGGTAAATTAATATTTGTAGGTTTCAAAGTGTACTCATAAAGCAGTGTATGTAAGGATGCTCACTTCGGAGTGCGATGTGCCCAGGATCACATGATGTTTCGTCCATTTTACCATGGACTGAGTGCGATAGCAGTCGAGTTTATGGGCTACTAAGTGGCATGGTTTCAAATATCGAGAAAGTGTGAAGTTGAGTAGTCCTTGACGATGCAATAACATCATACGAGTAACATATATCCAATGCAGTGAGTGAGCGAATGTGAGTTAGATGATGGATGCTATGTTTTCTTGGTTGCTTATCGCTCTAGGGATGTCACACGATGTAGAGATTATCAATGTAGATATCTAGACACCCATTAGTAATTTGATATATAGTACACCCATGGTGACTATGATAGAGTAATGTGTATCTTGTGTATGTGCTAGCTCTGAAGATGCAGGGACATGTCACGTATGTGATCCATACCATTTATCCTAATGTATTGACTTTATAGTACTTGAGATTTTCTACTACTCACACCAGACCGTTCTTCGAGTTGGAAGTTTATGCTTTGCTAATTATTCCATGTACTCTTAAACGAGTAGATTAAGGATATCGGGTATGGTGAGCAATTGGAGTCGGACAGGTGATGAGCAGGAGGCTATACTCTCATATTACTATATTTAGTTGTTGTTGCTTATAATTTTTTGTGCGGCACTATGGAGCTTACTAGCACTATTATCTATTTAGAGGTAGTTATCTATTCTAAGTTTATTATTGGTTATAAAACTCTCTCACCTATATTGTATAGCAGTATGCATCTGAGAGCTCTGATTTCCATAGTTCATTCAATTATTACCGTCTCATCTATTTTATATATGAGATGCTTACTATTATATTTTATTTGACGCGATGTGAAACATATGATACATTCCATGATTGATTTACTTTATTACAACCTCAACGGTCGTCTTACATTGGTCGAGCACTGTTGCAGCTTATTATACAAGTCATACAAGGTGACTGTGATGTAGGGCGGTCGTCAGAATCTATAAGACAAAAGAAATAGAGCATGAGGCAATCTCATATTATACTGATCTATTTAATGGCATTCAAACAAATAACTATCCGAATATGCACTGTAAATATATTATTAATGAAGAGGGAAGAAAATTCCTATTGCATGATATTTCAATTACTAAAATAAAGTAGGTTGTTTTTTAACATGACAACAAAAGCGTTTGACCCAATGGTATGATATCAATTTTTTTAACTTCATTCGAAAAATATTCCGCATGAGTTACTTAAATCCATTTCAAAAATGTTTCAAACTACTTCACTCCATATAGCATTAAGCATACTTTGTACCATTAATACCAAAAATTGAAATATCAAATAACATTGTAGATCACAAGCCCATATCATGTTGTTAATGTACTATAAAATTTTAAGTAAGGTTATGCATGACAAAATTAACCCGGTCGTTCCACACTTAATATCAACAAATCAAGCTACATTTATTTTTGGTAGAAATATAGAAGAAAATATATTTACTGCTGTGAATTGTTAAGAAGCTTCAATAAGCATGGTGTTGAAAATTGTGTGAAGGTTGATTTCCACAAGGTACGTGAGAAGTTAAATATGGATCTTATTTACCATGCCATGAAGGTAATGGATTCCTTATTCACTTCGTTAGTGTTTTATATGAACGTATTAGCATCCCTACGGTCTCTATTCTTATGCAAGGAATACCCATGGTATTTATTACTAGTAATATGGGGCTTGGGTAAGGGTACCCCCTATCACCATATTTATTTAAGGTAGCTATAGAGTACATTAACTACTTATTTGAAGAGGCATGCATAAAAAAAATTTATTCCACTATCTAGAACTTAACCAATTATTACACACTTATTGTATGTTGATGAGTTGATGATATTTGGTAATCAACGATACAAAATGCAAGCACCATAAGAGAAATTTTCAGCCAATTACAAAGGTTTAATGGACCGAGCATAAATTTCTAATGGATTAAGCATAAACCTTTTGAAGTCAAACATTTATTTTACACTCAAACATTCAACAAGAATGACATTGAACAAGTTCTGTGCTTTGATGAGACAATCTTACCTATTACATATTTGGGTGTGCCTTTATCATCTACTTATTTGCACTATTCTTAATCTACTACATTCATATCAGAGATATAGAGAAAAATTGATGGTTCGAATTGCAAATTATTATCAATAGCAGGAACGACTAAATTAATTCATACTATAATTACACCTATATGATACTTTGTTGGTTATCTATATATCAAACTCTAGAGCAAACTATTAACAAGATTAACAAGTCATGTTCATATTTTTTCATGGAGGAAAGGGGTTAGAAACACCAAGTTGCATGGCTACACTATGTAAACCAAAGCATAAAGAGGGGAAGGTTTGAAAATTTTCACTGATCTAAAAAAGATGATAGTTTGAAACTAATGTGGAACTTCTTAACAAAACAAAACTTATGGTCAGCACAGATGAAGGCTGCATATTGCAAGCATAAAAAATTTTGGTCAATGTCTTTTGATAAGAATTATTCAAGTACGTGGAAATATGTAATAACTTGTACAACTTATTAAATAATTTATATAAATAAAAAATAAAATTATTAAATGCCAAAAATTGATTTTTTTTTATAAATGTCGGAATTTGGCTATGAAACTTGCACCACTGTGTTTATAATGATTTTCTGATCAACTTTCATATATATAGTTTTCTGATCGGAGTTCAAACGAAAATATTATTAAAGTTTGAAGTTTTAGAGTTGGAAATAATTCTATCTGAAATTATGGTCACAAAAAGAAATTAAACGTTCGTAAATAATGTTAATCGAAACTTAGATGTTAAGAAATACTAACGCTAAAAATCAAATCTCAAAAGATGTGTAAAGCTGGAAACAAATGAACACAATCGTTTAACAAGGAATAAATTAAACATACCATGGAAGCATAATTAATCACCGCTTAAACAAACCATGGATCGACCCTAATACACATAAGTTGATTGATGGCTGTCGACCCTAGGCAAGGGATGGTTTACCTATGCGTTGTAAAAGTCGATAGTATATTGTGACCCAATGGACCAAATTTAATAAATCTTTCATTAACACATCAGATTGATTCTAGAGTCTATAAATACATGCCTAGTTTCTCACTACTCTTCTCATATTTTCGAATCACAGAGCAAATCTCTGCCGTTTTGTTTTCTCTACAATTTCTAGAATTTAAAAAGTAGTAAAACTATTATATTATATTACATTATATATAAGTTGAGAAAAGTGGAGAATGAGATAAGAGAAGAATAGGATCGATTCAGAACACAAAAACAAGGGTAAATCGTGAATCGTAAACTCAAATCTTATTTAATTCAATCCTTTCCTAGATCTGTAGTTCTAATTGGTGTATACCTATGTTTGTATACATGAGAACATATTCATCTTATTGATGATAATTTTATTATGCTCAGTGACGTATTTTGAGAAGGAACATTGTTAACCATGTAAATTGTTGATGTGCTCACTTTTATGAAATCGCCGAATATGTATGACACCGGGGATCAGAAATAGATGATCATGTAGGGTTGTTGCATTAATAGGTATGATAATACTAAACTCATGTGTGAGTAGAATTACATCTAGGGGATTGGGAAGACCAAATATTGCTAGGATGCCCAGAATTGATGAAAAGAAATGACTTATTCGATGTTTAGGAAACCATATCAAAATTTTGTGGACTGGTGTTAGAGTAGCACCTCACATTATATCCAATTAAACTCCTCGGCTATCAAGGTCAAGGATTATAATGAGTAAAGTTTTTCCAGCATCAAGTCTAAATTTTTTCATGTATGCATCCAAGAATCAAGTGGGGACACTCATTGTTGTTTTTCTTTATTACGGGGGATATCTTGGCTTCCTTGTGAGAATTAATGCCATTATTATTTTTCTTCTGTCATAGAAGTATCCTGGTATCTTTGGGAATGGAGGATGTTGGATTATCTTCTTGTTGACCCAAGTCCATTTTACAAGTTTTTAGTCGGCATGTGAAAATTAATATGTTTACGGCAACTCTTGGGAAACTATATTAATGTATTAACACCAAATGGGATGGGTAGGTATGAGGAATGTGTAATACATAGACCTTCTTGAATATTGGCATATTCATCTTTTCCCATTTTATATTACGCTAATGTCATGTTCTACCTATTCTAGTTGCATATGGATGATGAGAGCATAGTGTGTTAGGCATGTCTCTATCCAATGAATATTATGTTTGACATTTGATTGTAAGATGCTACTGCAGGGAAATCCCCTCTGCTTAGGAGCGTGGTTTAACTATTTATCTATTTCTATTTAGCATAAACTAATATTATTCATGTCGAACTGATGGTCTGACCTGACTTTTTTTATTTCTTCCTATCCTCTTGGATACTCATTTGAGTAGATCGAAAGTAGGATTTCAAAGTTTAGACAAGCAAAGCTTCCATGGATGTGCATAAGACAAGTTATTACTAGTTTTAGTTGTTTCTCTATGTAATATAACAGCTATGTCTATATGTAAAAACGAGTTTTATAACCATCAACAGTAACAACTCTAATCACTCAGCAGGCATGTTAACCTAAAAAGGAGATCAACACCCTGGTTCAAGTATGAAAGCACCGGCTCTGTCTCACAGAGCAATAATGTAAACGGTAAATGTAGAAAAAGATAGAAAAAAGGAGACGAGACTTTTATAGTGGTTTGGATGTTATAAAGCCTATATCTACTTTATAGTTTTATTCTAGACTGATCACTGTTACAAGAAGTGTGTGATTATAAGACTCTTGATTGCCCTTAACTAGATTGGATCTCCAAGGTTAGAATCAAATGGAGAATCACAATAAACCACTTTGGAGGTTATTTTGAGGGAGGCAGAGATTGAAGAAAGTTTCCAGTAGAGCTTAGCGATCAGTTCAGAGAGGATCCTATTTATGTGCAGGTAGGATGGTATTTATAGAGATTGGAGAGCTTTTGGGCCAGGCATGTTCACTGGCTGCTTGCATATGGACAGAGGAATAGGCATTGAACCTTAGCTCGTGACCTGAGCCAAAACCATGGATCGCCAGCGATCCATGGAGTTAGCCTGTGTGCAAGCCAATTACTTAGTCCCCCTTTCCCCTTCTTCATTTAGTTAGCTTGCCAAGATTTCACGATCAAGTATGGATTACTAGCTATCCATGATGTATGTCACTATTGATCCATACACATAGAATATTTTTTGCTTTGCCTTTTAGGCCTCTTAGCTCTCCTCATGCCATAACTGTTTAGCAACCCAATGATGAAGTTTATGGACCACTAGTATTCCATGGGTATTGATTTCCAATGATCCATACACTTATTCTATTTTTGAACTCTGATATCTGACATTCCCATTTCCTTGTATCGACATTGTTCATGTAGTCTCGTTGCATGTTGCTTTTTTATATGATGATTTACTTGTTAGTTTCCTTTGGCTGTTGATTGGATTGAATGGACGTTGGTCTCTTTGGTTTAGCCAAACTCAATCGTTGCTTTAATAATATGTCTTGGCTGACTTTAACTTATTACTTTAGCCTTTTTGGTTAGGTTCTATGTCATTCCGATGTCATGAAATTATTCTGTCTTCTATTGGATCTTGATTGGTTAAAACCCCAGTTAACATTTTCCTCTCATAGTACGTCTTTATTGGAAACAAGGCATGCACTGGAAGTTATTGCTTCTAATATCTGTCTGTCGAATTCCAAGTAACTGTATTGGAGTTCTGCGATACGCAACAGTTTACTCTGTTGATCACTTAGTTTTGGTCTCAATGCTATCTCTTGTCATAATGGACCAAATTTCTCCTTATAGCTTCTTAGCATGCTCTGAAATAGTAAGTGAATGTCGCGATGCAAATTTGAAGTCGGGGAGCAATTCCATGGATCGCTGGCAATCCATGGTCGATGGATCAGTGGAGATCCATTGCTGATGGATCGCTAGTGACCATGGTACTTAGAGTTTTTTCACGTTTTCATTTTCCTATATAGCCAATTGAGTCGAGCCTTCTCTTTACTTTTATGCGACCCGAACCCTTCTTCTTTCATGCGATCAAAGCCCCTTCTTCAGCAATTCGACCTTGCTTGGTGGATCCAATCAGTGTTCCCTAAGATCTAACCTTGTCTAAGCTTTCTACCATGGTTCCTTCTGCGTTGCCACCATCTGAGTCTCACCACTGCTTTCTCGAGCCATCTCCAACCAAAACCCTAGCTCTCTATTGTCTTAGGTCGGTGCTGATCCATCCCTTAATTCGCCTCTGACCCGATTAAATTTTTTTGATTCTAAGTCTCTGATCACACCTTTGTTTTAGAATTCAATCTGAGGTGGGTTTGTTAATCATAGTGTTTGTTTGATGATTTGACGGCGAGTTTGCATTGGCGATGTTGGTTGTGAGAAGTTTGAGTTGATTGCAGCTTAATGGAGGAAGATAGTAAATTGAACTTTTGATGAGAGGGAGGAGCAACCGAAGAGGTCAAACAAAGGCGAGTACGAGAATAGGAGAACTTTTGATGAGAGGGAGGTGTCGGTCATACAAAGGCGAAAACGAGAAGAGGAGAACTTTTGATGAGAGGGAGGAGCCATCGAAGAGGTCAAAGTTTGATTACCGTCCCCATTCTTTAGAGCAATAGGCTTTTGCTCTGACACACTCTTCACCGGGCTAAGAAATCCCTATTACTTCTGCCTTTGTTCCGCCTTCAACTTGCATCACGCCATCTCCTATTATTCCTACTCTTGGTGCTTCAGGCCCCCACTAGAGACCTACATATATTCTTCCGTAGGGTCTGCCTAAGCTTGAGGCAATGCTCCCTGGATGGTTCTTGAGTGGAGTTCAGTTTGATCGCGATCTGTAGCCGGTTTGCAAAGATTCATATATGATACACCTTTAGGCTATTTAGAATGACTTAGAGCAGGCCGAAGGGTGGGAGAAATTATGTAAGCAGCTGGCATATACAAACCATAATAATTATCAGGAGATCCTCACTTTTGAGTCAGAGAATGATGATTTTGAGAGGGCATTAGCAGATCTTGATGCCAAAATCAAACAATTGGAGGAGGAGAAGAAAGCGGTGCTTCGTGAAGGTAAAAAGAACGTCGCCTGCTGAAGGAAGGAAAGGAGGTGCACGTGAGAATCGAAATCGTCTACAAGGATGAAATTAAGAAGACTTGTGCAGAAGAGGCTGAGTTAAAAGAGGATGTGGCAGCCTGCAAAGCAACCATTGAGGCCCAAAGGAAAACCATTGCTGATCACAACCTTATCGTTGAGGGACATAATAAGACCATCTCCGACCAGGCTGAGACAATCATCCGGCTATAGGATCAAGTTGCGAACCTCCACGCTGATAAGTCCCGCGTCAAAGTCAAAATGGCCGCCATTAGAGAGGATTACTTGGAGATTCAAAATACTTTTGAAAGAAAGATGGAAAAGCTGGACGCGACCATCTTGAATTTTTATGTTGACTCCTAGTTTCACCAGGGGAGTCTCAACTACTTAGGCCTGAAATTCCCGCACACTCTCGCTTTGGTCTAGGATGAAATCTTGTCTCGCTTTTCTGATTGTGGTAATGTCTACATCGAGCGAGAGTTGGAGGATGCCAACCTTAATGAAGAATCGAAGAAGCCGTTGCTCGAGGGCCAGGAAATTTCACGAGTCGAAAGAGACAAAGAAGCTGCCGATGCTGCCATGACAGCTGCCGTCGAAGTGCTCACTAAGCCTTTTATTTCTGGCGCTGGCGAACCATTAAAGAAGCACCACAACCTGCCAATAAGTTCAAGGCTTGAGACTTTTCCTTAGGTAGTGGAACCATCGAAAGAAGGCAAAGGCGGTGAGTATGAAGTCGACATTCTTGACCATTCCTCTGGTGCAGGTAATGTTCTTGTTTCCTCCGAGTTCAGGAGCTTCCAACTTACGCCGCAAGAGCAGGAAGAATTTAATGCTTTCGTTTTTGATCTTATAAGCCCATCTACCTTATATGTCGATATGCCTGCTTCTTCTGCGCCCGGTCTTACTGCCATTTCCACTGACTCCATGCTTATTACTACACCTGCTTCGGTCACCGTTTCCATGTCTGGCTCATAGTTGGGGCCGGAGTTCGAGAAGATTGCCGCACTTTATGGCTTGGATGACCCTTCAATATCGTTGGAATGTGACATAACGGCGGCCAACACTGGAAAGCAACAAGCTCAAACCAAGCAGCCTTGCAAGACACAACAAGAATTGGGCACTGTCAAAAAAGAGAGAATCGAACTGATAAAGGCCTCAAAGAGCTCTTGGAAATCATAAAGACATAAAGCAAGGGGTGGGTCATCTGAGAAGGTGGTAGAGCAGGAGGTGGATGTCAGTACTGAAGGTATAGTTGACATTACTGATAATGACACCACTCCCGAGGGAAGGCGGAAACTCCGAATGCACGGTGGGAAAGGGAGCGGTGGAAAGAAGCTGTTTGCGCAAAAAATGGGCAAACGCCTCCAAGTCGTGTGATTTAGTTGATTTTATGTGATTCTTAATGATTTAGATGAGTTATGTAAATATGAAAAAAGCAGGGGCTGAAATGTAAAAGACACACAGATTTATAGTGGTTCGGCCAGAACGTGCCTACGTCCACTTTATATGTTATTATCTTCTTTCTTTCAGATTACAAGTACAATGCTTTGTGTACAAGTATATGAAAGTAGTTTGAAAGTTCCTTCCATGCTTGAGCTCTCAAACTTGTCTGCCATTGTTGTACCCCTGCCCCTCTATTTATAGAGTGAGGCTGGGGGCAGGGGTCCTGAATGTATATAGCTGCTGGTGGGCCCGGGCTGAAGCAATCTGGCCTGGTAGTTATCTGGTTCGGCGAGGCTTCATTCGGTGGTGAGGAGAAGAGGTCGGTCCGATGGCATTCTGGTTCGGCATAGGGGTGTGAAGGTTGGTGGACTGGTAGTGAATGGACCGGTAGGGGAGTAGGCGAAGCCTGGTCCGGTGCTTGTTTGGACCGGTTGTGTAGAGGAGGCGTGTTGGTTCGGTATTGGAGGGTTTGGACCGGTAGGACTTTGGTCCGGTGTGGCTGGTTGCTTTGGCTCGGCCGTGGACGCTTGGTTCGGTGGCCGAATGGAAGCTTGTGACCGGATGGCCTTATGCCGAACGAGCTTCTATATTAAGGATGCCGGATGGACTTCTATGCTTGTATTGAGCCTTGTATTTGTCGAACGAAGTGGAGGTTGCGAACCCGGGTGAAACTATCACTTCTTGGTCTCGAGATCTTCTGGGTGAGAATTCACCCAACAGAAGCGTTGAGGAGTTTGGGCGGCGAACGACCTGATTTTGGTTCTTTTTGAGTCGTTTTGTTTAAGTGCGGAGTTTGCACTTAGCTTATTGTTGTTGATTCTGTATTTTTCTTTTGTTGTCGATGTTGTGCGGGTACAACCCTACATTTTGACCCTGTATAAAAGAAAATTACAAGTAATACATTATCGACATTTTGACTGTACTCTTACTTATTCGTTCATATGTGTTTTGTGCATTTGTGCTTGTTCGTTTACACTTATTTTCTTATGTGTGTTATGTAAACATACGCTTACCTTATATATTTTCATTTCACTTTTTTCCTTGTGATTACTGTCAAAACTCTTTGTTTGAAGTAATAGAACTTGTGAAACTATCGTTTCTAAGTATTTTTGTTAAGTACCGGTGTATACCCCCCCAGTTCATAGAGTCGTTTACTTCAAATGACTGGTAACTCACAGTTTTAGACAATTTGCATATTAACTTGAAATTCGGCTAAGTCATAACTTTATTTTTTTCTTTTTTCATAAGTTTTTGCAATTTTAGCATGCAGTCCAAGTTTCTTGTGATATCTTGGTAAGTATGCACTATACCGTGTTTAAGATGTGCACACTGTATGAGTTGACTGAAGGCAGTTTCGCATTGTCGATGTTAACTGTTATCATTAGTCGTTGAGTGTCAGCATTTGAAATTTTCAGCTGGTTTGTAGCACTTTGATTTTGTTAGAGTTGTGCCCCTTGCTTCCAATGACGAGAGTGGGTTAACTCCAGTTATTTCCATGTGGATAAGTTTTTCGGCATTACCGGGGCAATTTCGAAACATGAAAGTGCATGCGGTTTTCAAGATCTATATGACCCGTCGATTTGGAACGGTTCTGATGCTTATTGGTGTTGCCTATCTTTAAGAAATGTAAGGATTTTATGCTTTAGGAGGGTGATCTTGCAGTGATTTTTCTTGGTGTTTCCTATCTTTGGGAAACACTGAGGAGTTGGTGCGCGGCCTACTGGTGCGCGACTTTTGATATTCCTCGGTATTGCCTATCTTCGGGAAACATGAGGGGTTTGTATTTTGAAAATTAATGTGCGGCTTACAAAATGCGTGGCTTTTCGTGCTCCTCGGTGTTTCCTGTCTTTAGGCAACGTGAGGAGCGTAAACTTTTTTAGAGTTAGTGCGCGGCTTATGAAATGCGCGGCTTTTCATGCTCCTCGGTGTCGTCAATCCTCGGGCAATGTGAGCAACGTATGTTTTGGAAGTAAGTGCATGGCTTACGAAATGCACGACATTTAGTACTTCTCGGTGTTGACTATCTTTGGGCAATGTGAAGAGTGTAACTTTTAGCCTTTCCAATGTTGCCAGAGCAATAACGGTTTTTAGAAGGCCAAGATCGCGTTCCCCCGATCTAACATTTTGAGTCGATTTGCTTCCGTCGACCCGGCGGGTAGTAATTATGAACACAGTTTGTCGGTTCAAGAAGCGAATCAAATTATATTATGGAAAGCAGGGCAGAGTATTGCCTATTAACAATGCCCCCGGCATCCCGAGATGGCTTATTTGCTGAAAAATAGAAAAGTACATAAGGTAGTTTCAGACGAAGTAACGGCGGAGCGATTCGCTATTCCATGCCCTGAGAACTTAAGTTTCGTCAGTGGTTATTAATTTGAATGTCTCGTCCCATAGCTTTTGGTTGACGACATACGGTTCTTCCTAGTTCAGTACGATGGCCCCCGGGATGGGGTAAACTCGCTTGAGCACAAGGTCTCCTCTTTTGAAGGTTTGATTGTGTACTTTGTAGTTGAAGCACCGTGCGACCCTTTTTTGGTGGGCGGCGATTCTCAACTTGGCTTCTTCTCTTCTTTCGTCGACCATATCCAGTGATTCGAGTAGGAGATGCTCGTTTTTCTTTTGATTGAAATTTTGCCCTCGGTGCGAAGGGACCTCTAATTCAACAAGGATCATTACTTTTAAGCCATAAGCCAAAGCGAACGGAGTGTGGCGAGTAGCCGCTTTATGAGCAGTTCTGTATGCCCATAGTGCGAGTGGAAATTCATCGACCTATTTTCCTTTTGCTTTAGTTAGTCACTTTTTGATAGTAGACTTGATGATCTTGTTTATTGCTTCAACTTGCTCGTTTGCTTGCGAATGAGCTATTGCGGAGAAGCTCTTCTCAATCTGGAAGCATTTACTGAAGTTTTTAAACTCGAAGCTTTCGAATTAAGTCCCATTGTCAGTGATAATTTTCCGTGGCACACCAAACCTGCAAATAATGTTTTTATTAACAAAGTTAATGACATTAGGTTTGGTTATGGTGGCCAGCGGTTCCGCTTCGTCCCATTTTGTGAAATAATCTACGGTGCCTATAGCATATTTAGCCCTTCCTTTTTCTATTGGCAGGGCGCCAATCAAGTCGATTCTCCATATTGTAAATGGCCATGGGCTGACCATCTGCGTTAGCTCTATTGAAGGATTTTTCTTAATTTTGCTGAATATTTGGCAACGATTGCATCTTCTTGTATAGTCTGCAGCGATCGCATCTTCTTGCGTAGTCTGCAGCATCGCGGTTTATTGTTGGCTAGAATTATCTGTATCGGAGTACTTTCTTCGCAAGGGTCTACCCCCCAGTGTGGTCTCCGCATTCACCTTTGTGTACTTCCTTTAGGATTCATGGGGCTTTATCATCGGATACACGCCTAAGGAGGGGGTTAAGAATCCACACTGATAGAGTATTCCATCTTGCACCATGAACCGCGGTGCCTTTCGGAGAAGCTTTTTTCGTTGATTCCGGTCGGCTGGAAGGGTTCGTGCAAGTAAATATTCCTTTATTGGCGTCATCCATGTCTCCGGCTCTATTGTGATCTCGAGGATCCAGTCAACATCCATTTCGTCTATGCTCGGGATGGTTAGAATTTCGACTGGGACTAGTCCCAATGATTGAGCTTCCCCAGAGCTTGCTAGTTTAGCGAAATAGTCCGCCTTGGTGTTTTGCTCTCGTGGAATATGGCTTATGGTATAATGTTCGATGTCGCTTAGCAGCTTCTACACTTTAGACAGGTATAGGGAAAGATTCTCCCCTCCAGCCTAGTATTCCTCCTTTACTTGGCAGATGACTGACTAGCTGGGAGTCGCTGTAGATGTGAATGGATTTTATTTTTATCTCTTTTACGACTTTCATTCCCACTATCATGCTCGTATTCCGCTTCATTATTCGTCATAGGGAATTCCAAGCGCTGGGCATTGCAAATGGCTCTCACTTCGGGCATTTCGAGCACTACCCCTGCCATTGAAAAAAGATTTTTTTGATGTGCCATCAACAAAGAGTCTCCATTGTGTTTCTACTTCTAGCGGTATTCTTTCCTCGTCGTCTTGTATAGTAAACTTGACGATGAAGTCTACTAACACTTTCCCATTGATGGCCTTCCTAGGGTGGTATGTGATAGCATATTGACTCGGTTCTATGTTCCACTTGAGAAGTTGTCCAGAAGTTTCTATTTATAGAAGACTTGCTTTAGGGACTGATTGGTCAATATTTTGATAGGATAAGCCTGGAAGTATGGTCGTAACTTCCTAGATGCGATAAAGAGGCAATATGTTAATTTTTCCAATTTCGGATAGTTTTTCTCAGCTTGGTGAATCGCTTGCTAATGTAATAGACGGGTTGTTGGATCCTTTCTTTTTCCCATGCAGGAGCGGGGCTCAGTGTTTGTGGTGAGATTGCTAAGTAAATGAATAGGTCTTCTCAATCCACTGGTTTAGATAGGATTGGCGGAACTTCCATGTGTTGTAGCAATTCCTCGAATAGTAGTAATTCTTCGAATGCTGTTTAACAAGCATTATTCCACTCGAAGTATTTCTTTCACATCTTCAATGCATTGAAGAATGGTATGCACTTATCTGTCGCTTTCGAGATAAATCGGCTCAGTGCTGCGACCTTTCCATTCAGGCTTTGAAATTCCTTTTTATTCTTTGGGGATTGGACTTCTCGTAGTGTCGTTATCTGTTCTGGATTTTCTTCAATTCCCCTAACACTTGCATGAACCAAAGAATTTCCCAGAAGCTACTCTGAAGTGACATTTGAGTGGGTTGAGTTTCATCCCATACTTTTGGAGTATTTCGAACAGTTCGGTGAGATTTTCTAGATGGATAGCAGCTACTCGAGATTTGACCAATATGTCATCCACGTAAACTTCCATAATCTTTCTGATCCAGGATTTGAACATGGTATTTGCTAGCCTTTGATAGATTGCCCCGGTATTTTTTAAATCGAATGGCATTACCATGTAGCGGTACAGTCTAGATCTGTGATGAAGCTGGTATTCTCTTGATCAGGCTCATGCATCAGGATCTAGTTGTAGCCTAAGCATGCATCCATAAATGATAGCAATTTGTGTCCCGTCGTCCCAACCACAAGATGATCGATTCTGGATAGGGGGAAGCCATCTTTCGGGCAAGCTTTGTTTAGGTCCGAAAAGTCAATACAAGTTTGCCATTTTCCATTAGATTTTTTGACTAAGAATGGGTTTGATACCCATTCAGGGTAAGTTGCTCCCCGATGAAGCCATTTGCCATTAGTTTATCTACCTCTTCTCTTAGTGCCTTAGACCATTCGGGGCCCAAGCCACGTCTTTTTCTTACTGGTGTGAATTTGGGGACAATATTGAGCGTGTGGCAAGCAATTTCAGGTAATACCCCACATACAGTGTGTCCAAGCAAATACGTCCAAGTTGGCACAGAGAAACTTATTTAATTCTGACCGCATCTTGTTTCCAAGGTGCGATACAATTTTTGGGACTTGCGTTGGTCTTCCATACTAACTAGGACAGACACCGTCAATTCTGTCCATGCTGCCTAATCCTCCTTTGAACTTTTCTTTCTAGGAATCGGCTATGGTCCCCGAGTCAGGGGCTGCTCTGTAATTGCTATTCGGTGGGCTTACGAATATGGAGAGTTCTCCCCACATCCTTTATTTTTTCTTTCTTTTTGACTCACGTAATTCTGCGATGTAGCACTCCCGGGCGACATAATAATCTCGTTTCACAACCCCGATTCTGCTCTCTATAGGAAATTCATTGTAAGGAACATTAGGCTAAAGCCATTTTGAAGTCTACTAGCGAGCTGCCCTAAGAAGGCGTTATATGCGGACATTTCATCCATGATCACAGAAGTTCGAATGAGGGTGACGCTTCGTTCACCCTCTCCAGGTTCCACAGATAGGTCAATTATTTGCACCGGTTGTTTGGGTTCGCCGGTAAACCCCTGAATCTTCTTTTGGCATGCCGATATGATTTTCATGCCAATCTTCATTTGATCGAAAGTACGTTTGAAAAGTATATTAACAGAACTGCCACCATCAACCAATACTCGTCGAACCACAGCAGGCCCTATTACTATCGTCACCAACATCATATCGAGAGTTGGAGCTTCAATCCCTTCAGTGTCCCGATTTTAGAACACTTTATCGTTGTTCAAAACCTTTTGCAGCTTGGCCAGAGTTTCATCATCTATTGCGAGACATGGGTCTTTCGGAGCATGTTGCAACGAACTTGCATACCGCTTCATCTCTCCCCAACTTATTTGGGTGGGACGTGGTCCTCCGAATATTGTTCCAATAATAAGCCTTTGGTGGGTTCATTTCGACCTTACTTCACTAGTTCTAGCTTGATTTCTTTGTTCTCTAGGAGGCTGAGGAGCCGCAGGTCGATCGTGGTTTTGTGGCTTTCTCATGTACTGCTGGAGTTTATTGTCTCGGATCAACTCTTCAGTGAGATTCTTTAGGTGGTGACATTCACTTATATTATGGCTGTGTGTCTCATTGAAGCGGCAGAATTTTCCTGATCACTTTTGTTGCTCAGTTGCTTTCTTCCTAAGGGGCTTTTTGTATTCCTCGGTCCCTTGTGTCGCGAGAAAAATATTTTCGTTTAGGGGAGTGTAGCCTTCAGGCCTAAACCCTTTAAGCCTTTTAGTATTTCCATTACCATTCTTCTTATTGGATTTTTTACTTTTCATCTGTGGATTTCCATCTTTCCCATTGATTCTTTCAGCAGTCCCAAAAGAATGCACGTTTTGATTCATTGCCACATCGCTCTGCCCGATGTTTATCGGTTGCACACTAGTAGACCTCCCTTCCAGTTCCTACGCTTCTTTCCACCTTAAGTGATGACTTGATTCACGGTTAAAGTCCTTTCTTGTGGTTGGTTGCTAATTCTTGATCCACTTTCTAAATTCAGTTTTTGGGTGAATGGTACGGACTAATGCCATAAAAACCATATCTTCGTTGGGATTACTTATTTCTGTCACTGCGGTGTTAAATCTGTTTATGAAAGACAACAATGATTCATTGCGTCCTTGAAACAATCTAGATAGGGACACGACATCTTTTGGTTGCACAGTATGGAGCCTGAAATGATCAAGGAATTTTGTTGCTAATCGGTCAAAAGTAGAGACAAATCTCGGTGGAAGCCTGGTGAACCACATTGATGCAACTCCTTCGAGAAAGATGGGAAAACACCTCGAATAGCTTCGAAGACATTAGCTCCATCCATGTACTAATTATACTCATACAAGTGGGGTTTTGGATCCTTCGTCCCACCATAAAACGGAATAGTTGGTGCTATGAATTTTTCTAGATATTTTGCATTCATGATTTGATCGGTAAAGGGGGTTCGACTTGGTGCTAATCCCCATTCATCATCCCTTCAATTTTATTCTCCTCCATTAATCGTTTGACCATATCCGCTATGTATGCCTCTGAGGTCCGGTAATCCTAGGGACGGCAATCAGTCACTACGCCAAGTGTTTGGCTTTACAAACGATCTTAGTGAGTGGGCACAAACCTAGGCTCTCCTGTCTCTGGGAGGGCCACTCCCGCATGGTCCCGTTGGCCCGCGGTTGGCCTAACTAGAGCAGTTTGAGCATTCCTTGCATTGTCGAATGCATTGAAATTTTCTTCCAACTTGTCGCCTTGCTCTCCATCCTTTGAGTCGGAGAGGTCCATAGCTATATCTTCCAATGGGGTCTTCGTCCCTTAATCAAATTAGAATTGGTTGCCTTGTGGCGAATGGAGTACATGCATTTTTGTCCATGTTAAGTCCTGTTGTCACCCTTTTCTATGGTTGTTTTTCATTTCTTCTATGTAGACCAGAAACGGAGGAATTCTCTTGTTTTATAGCAGCTGCAGGTTCAGGCATAGTCCTTAGAGTAGGTTTGACTGTAAGGTTAAAAGAGCATTGAGCTTATCTATTAGAACTTTTTGGCTACTTTTCATTTTTTTGGTTGATCTCATCAACCATCTTATTTAACTCATTTCTGGTGATAACTCGTGTTGATTGGAGGATGATGGCGCCTGATTTCCTAAGTTAGCACCATTTTTCAGTTTGTTGGGGATTAACATCTTCTCCAGCTATTACTGCCCTTATGGATCTTCCAGAGGTGGTTCTTCTTCTTCCAGGAGCCATTGATTCCAAGCAGTGGATTTTTCATGTAAAGATTGAGGATCAAACTTCTAGACCTATGGGATCCAATGTAGATAGCTAGATCTGAACCATGAGTTGGAGCTCTCAGTGAAAGCATCAAAATGTTAACCCAAAAAATAAGTCAACACCCTGGTTTGAGTATGAAAGCACCGGCCTTGTTCTCACAGAGCAATAATATATACAGTAAATATAGAAAAAGATAGAAAAAGAAAGGAGACAAGAGATTTTTATAGTGGTTTGGCTGTTAGTGAAGCCTACGTCCACTTTACAGTTTTATTATAGACTGAACGCTGTTATAAGAAGTGTTGGATTACCAGACTCTTAATTGTCCTTAGCTAGGTTGGATCTCCAAGGTCAAAATCCACTGGAGAATCAAGTGAACCCCTTTGGAGATTATTGTGAGGGAGGCAGAGATTGAAGAAAGTTTCCAGCAGAGGTTCAGCGACCAGTCCAAGAGGATCCCATTTATGTTGCGAGTAGAATGGTATTTATAGAGATCGAAGAGCTTTTGGTCTAGACCTGTTTACTGACTGCTTGTAGATGGACATAGGAATAGGCATCGAACCTTAGCTCACGACCCGAGCCAAAGCCATGGATCGCTAGTGATCCATAGAGTTAGCTCGCGTGCGAGCCAATTATTTAGTCCCCTTCTTCGTTTAGTTAGCTTGCCAAGATTTCATGATCAAGTATGGATTGCTAGCGATTCATGTTGTATGGATCGCTAGCGATCCATACACTTAGCATATTTTTTGCTTTGTCTTTTAGGCCTCTTAGCACCCCATGTGCCATAGCTGTTTAGCAACCCAATGATGAAGATTATGGATCGCTACAATCCATACACTTAGTCTATTTCTGAACTCTGGTGTCTGGCATTATCGTTATCTTATGTCGACGTTGTTCACGTAGTCTCATTGCGTGTTGCTTTGTTTTGATGACGATTTACTTTTTAGTAGTCTTTGGTTGCTAATTGGACTAAACGGACGCTGATCTCTTTGGTTTAGTCAAACTCAATCGTTGCTTTAACAATATGGCTTGGCTCTGTTTAGCTTATTGCTTTAGCCTTTTGATTAATTTGTGAGCCATTTTGACATCATGAAATTGTTCTGTCTTCTACCGGATCCTGATGGATTAAAAACTCGGATAACAGGGTCCATCATATGTAAAGACAGATTTTACTTATTTAACTTTATATCTTCATAAAAAATATTTGTCTTATTTTAAATTACTCATGGTTAATTGAATTTTTAGCTTTTAATTTTCTAAATAGAAAATTAAAATTTTAATAATATGCATAGGTATTTCATCTTCATTTTCAATATTAGGAAGTTGAGTTAAGGACTACTAGTTCAAGTGGTTAGTGTTATAACATTCTAGACTGACTCTTAACATCATGAATTCGAACATTTAAGATATTAATAAGAGAACAAAATTGGATATGAAATAGCTATGAAATTACAATTAATACAACTTTTATAAATTAATATGACCAGAAATTTTAAAGATTAATCATGTAAAAAACTTAACGTATTTAAACAGAAGAAAACATAATAATAAAAGGTAAAGGATTCTTTCAAATTTAAGGAAGTGATGTTTTGTCAAACATTCGTTCATACCATTACACTTAGGTGATAACTTAGTAATTTTGTTAAATAATCCATTATAGCAGTTTTAGTCATTATGACAATATGTTTAATTAATTTTAGTAATTATATTCGATATATATAACTAATTTATATTTTTTCCTGGATGCTTAATTGTACATCATAATTCAAGATATGCACAATTCATGCTAAGTCTTATTGTAGGAGTTATATCGATGAGAATGATTTGTGTACGAACTTGATTAGATATTTACTGTTGAGTTGAATTATGATTAAAACCAATTCATGTAATGTGAACGCCTACCTCCGTACCCATATCCAGATGTGAGATGTGTATTGTTAGCCTTTACATTCTATCGACAACCTTAGACCCTACCAACCAACTTCTCGTTAAATTAAAACTCATCAAAAGTTCAGTGCAAGTGTTTGCTTGTTCGAAGGTTTTTATTTGTTATTTTTAGCAAGTCATTTTTAGTTTAATGAAATTCAATAAGATATAATGTAGCATACAGAATATGCTATCATAGTTAAAAGTAAATATGATTCCTATCATTAATCGTTTTAAGGCAACGTCTATTTCCACCCCGAGAATTTTCTTTCATCCCTAAGTAGATGGTAATAATTCTCTTCGGACTAGATTACCCTTTTGGAATGTAAAATAAGAAGATTCAAATATTCCTCTTGCTCTTTTATGAAATCAGAATGGCGTTCCTTCTACTTATTATGAAATCAAATAAAATATATTTGACACTAATTCAATAAACAGGAAATTTTCCTCAAGGACATGTTTTAGGGCTTTTGTGGATGTAGGACGGCCCACTAATATTTTTCTCCAAAGGACATGTTATCGTTTTTCCCATCCAGCCAAATTTCGCGCGCTTATTCTTCTTCGTTCTTTCGATCAACTTTCTCAGACACGATCAAATATCTTTGTCGCAATTAAATATCGATCAACTTTGTTCGTATATTTCAATTTCCTCCTTCTGAAAATTGTACTTCATCGATCATTTTTTCTTCCATGGGTTTGTTGATCTCGTTCTTTTCATATTTGTACCATGATCTCATTTTTGTTAGGTATACTTATATTATTCTGTTTTTTTTATTCGAGTTAAAAATATTTGTCCATGATTTCTAATTGTGTTCATTTTTATGAATGATATGCAGTGTTGTTGTTCTCATTGTTTGTTCGTCGATGGAAAATTATGCAAGTAGCAGCAGGTTTTTTATTGTTATATTCTTTTCTTTATGCAGTGTTGTCATCTAATTAGCTTTTCATTTAATTTTTCTTATATTTTCTTGCATTGATGTTGAGATGATTGCAAAAGTATCATTGCTTGGATAGTATTTAAAGTTGTGATAGAGTGGAAAACTATCGTATTTTAGGTTCAGTTTCTTGGTATCATTTTTATTTTTTCTTAGTATCATTTTTTAATTATCAGTACGTAGACATCAATTTTGTCTACGGTAGGTATCAGTTTTGTTAGATTGACTAATTACTGTTCTACATTGAAAATATTTTTATTAATGTTTATTTTTTTGGCAGTGGGTATAACGGCCTTCTTTGTTTGTTTGTGTTGAATAATAACACTTTTAGCACTCGATTGTTTATTGATTGCTCGTTGTATGATTTGAAGAATGTGATATGTAGATATTGGTCTCAGTTAACTCCTTCTTCTATTCAGATTTCTTATGTACTTGAGGACAAAGTTATTATGTTTGACACTGATTCTGATATACAGAGCATAGTTTGTTTTCAGTTATAGAAGAAAAGTTCTTTCTTTGGTTTTACTGTTAAGGTTAAGGATTCTGAATTGGAAATTATTGATGGTGCTTCTATTTCAACTTCATCCTATATTCATGCTTCTTCGTCTTCTACTGTATCTGTCTATTCAAATGTTGTTGTTAATGGTAAAAGTTATTAAAAGATATGTTGAGGAGAGGGTCAACATTAAGCATTCCCGATTTTGTTGGTTTTTGTTTTGGAAGAGCTGAACATTTTAGAGAGTTTTTGATGGCATATCAACTTCAAAAGGGGTGTTTTTTTTAAAGAATTGTGCTACAAGAGTTACTGTGATTTGCACTTCATATAAAGATAGTTGTCTTTTCAAAGTTTATGGTTCCTGTGATTTTGGAGAATTGAAAAGGTTCTTTATGAGAAATTTGGTTCCTGATCATTCTTGTGGGGTTGGTCTTAGTAATGTGAATAATCCATATATATCTAGTTCGTTTGTTAAATCGATGATTATTGACGAGATCCGTGATTGTCTAAGTAAAAAGCCTAAGGATATTATACTTTATTTTAAAAGAGAATACAATTTTCAATTGTCATATGGTTATGCTTATCATGGGAAACAACTTGCATTGGTGGAGTTGCATGGTAATGATGCTTTGTCTTATAATGATTTGAGTTGGTATTTGGAAGCAGTGAAGAAATATAATCCAGATAGTTATGTTGATATGGATGTTGATCCTTGTAGTAATGAATTTGAAAGGGTGGTTATTGCTTTTGGCGCTTGTTTACTTGGTTTCAAGTTTTGTCGTCCTATGGTATTCTTAGATGCTACTCACTTGAAGGGACATCCTGGTGTGTTGATGGGTGCTACTGCAAAAAATGGTGATCAAGGTATGTCTTTGTTTTCAGATTTGAGTTATTTGTATTCAGATCATAGTACTTGGCATAATCATTAATATACATTTTTTATCATAATTTGTTTTATGTTGGTATCAGTTTTAAGAATTGTAGTTTATAAGTAGCAAGTTTCTAGCATCAGAATTTTTATTGTATTGAATTGTAAGTTTGTATTTGATATAATAATTTCATACTGCTACACAGTAGTTTAGTATTAGTTTGTGTATAATGTTAGTATCAGTTTCAAGTAATTATGTTCATATATGGTATCATTTATAGTTTTGTAGTATTGATATTTCCTTTGTATCATAATATATGTCAATTTTTGTTTTTTTTGTTGTTTTAGAATGAAGATTAATGTGCATAATGTTGTGGTTATCAATATTTTTATAATGGTCATTTCAGGTTTTAGGTATCAGTTTTGTTACCGTCAGTATCATTTTTTATGAATTGTTTTATATTTATGGTTGTAATTACTTTTAGTTTTTTTTACTAACTATTTTGGCATTTGCAGGTTTCTTCCTTTAGCTATGAGTGTAGTTTCTGTAGAAAATGTGGATAACTGGACATGGTTTTTGAACCATTTAAAACAAATGCTTCAAGAAGAGCGTACTTTAGTTTTTATGTCAGATCGGCACCAAGGTTTGCTTTCAAGTGTTCGTGATGTTTTTCCTTCAGATTATCACAGTTATTGCTATTTGCATATGGAGCAAAATCTTCTTTCAGCAGTGAAAACCAAAAATGCAAATGTGCCTATCGTTGATCTATTCAAAATGTGTTCTAGAGCTTCTAATCTAAATGAATTTGAAGGAGCACATTCTAAGTTTTGTCAAATTGGTGGTGTTGCTGGTGTGAATTTTTTAAAGGATAAGCCATTTGATAAGTGGGTTGATTTATTTTTTCCAGGGAAACGTTATGGTGAATATAGTTCCAATGTTGCAGAAAGTTTTAACGGTTGGATTTTAAATGAACGAGCATTGCCTATTACTTTGTGTTTAGATGGTATTTGTGTTAAGATTATGGAACAAATGGCTAGAAGAAGAGAAGAATGTCGTTTGTGGAGAACAAGTCTTTGTCCTTCTATGGAGTTACGTTTAGATGAATTGATTGAAGAAGGATTTGGATAGGATGTATATAAATCTTCTGACTTTGCTTTTGAAGTGAAATCTCCAAACTCTCATTGTGTTGATTTGAAGGAGCGGGTTTGTAGTTGCAACCAATGGAAAATTACGGGATTTCCTTGTGCTCATGCTATAAAGTGTATGAACAAGTCTAAGTTGTGTGTATACGATTTTGTTGAGAATTATTTCACTGTTGATGCTTATCGTTGTTCTTATGCCAATGCTATAAATCCTATTCCAAATTATGATAGGCCTATTGTTAATGGTAGCATTCAAGATGTTATTAATCCACCAAAAGAGAAACGTGGCGCTGGTAGACCATCGGTGAAGCGCAAAGGAGGATTTTCATATTCTGTGACGATACAGATTTTTCGCGTTCGAAAATCCATATCGTCACATGTGGTATCAGAGATAAGGTTGAACTTTAGCTCAGGAGTATAACACGTTAAGTAGCTCATTAGAGATAGGGTGAAGTATACCCTAGATTGAGTATCCCTAAGATATACGTTTGTATGCCACGGTAAATTCTCTTACTATCCACCGATAGTGAGTGTGAGTGTAAGAAGAGGACGAGATAAGGGACAGGGGAGTGCCACTACGAATTGGTCAATACTCTGTAACAGCCAGGAAGCAATCTATTCTCTCAACCTCTTTTGTTCAGCATCTTTTCTCAATTCTTCGATAATTCCTGGTAGATCTGGGAAGGAAATTCGATATATTGATATGGGACGTAAACTCCAGATAGACCAAAATTGTTTGTTTGGATATATTAGTTGCCTTGTTTGCTTTGGTCGCTATGGTTGATACGTGTACTTTAACTTTTAAACCAAAAAAAAATTTGAAATCTAGGATACTAGGAATTTAAAACGGGTAGAATAAATTTTGAAATATAAACTTTGTTGTATTTCTTAGCCTTTAAAATTCTAAAACCTTAGAATCTTATTTTTGGATTTTGGTTTTGATTGTAGAGAACCCGTAGTATAAGTAGGGGAGGAACACTTTCCAAAGCTAGAAGAATCGGTGATTATGGTTCATCCAGTAGGGTTCAGAATGATTTGGGTGAACCGTCAGTGCATGAGGAGGTGCCAGAGGAGCCTGTGGTGCAGCCACAACCTCAGGTTGAAGAACCCAAGGAGGAGTTTGAAGAGGAAACTGAAGAAGAATTTGAAGACGAAGAAGGATTCAAAGAGGAAGAAGAGTTTGAAGAGGAAGAAGAGTTTGGAGACGAGGAAGAGGTGGTGTCGAAAAATGATGATGCGGTCATTTGGGATTTGGATAATGCAGTGGTAGAACAAGATGATGTAGGATATATTTCGGTAGAATCTGATCCAGAGGATGTTTTTGAGACAGACGATGAGGCGGAGGTTAGAGAACTGTCAGGGCCTGAAAGGGGGAGCTCTGATAGTGAACATTTGTAGTTGGTTGGATTGACCTCTTTTGGATAGGGTGTGTTTATGTACGTGTTTTGGATTTAGAACCGTAGTGAATGTTGGATGTTAATAGGTAATGTGTGACTATAACATATGTACGAATATTATGAGTAGTACTTAATGTAAGATATATCTTATGAATTACCCGTAAGAATCCTTGTGTTTACTAGTATAGTTTGAGTTGTCGCTGGTCTAAGCTATGTGGTATAATTCATGAAACGAGCCGTGCAATTTCGGGGACGAAATTCTTTTAAGGGGGAAGTCTGTGACGACGCCGAATTTTTACTAAATTTAAATTGATAATTAAATTAAATTTTGAATTAAAATCTGTAAAATTAATTGGTAGATGATTCGAATTTCCCCAATTCAAATAGAATATATATTAAATCATATGAATAGAGTTTGAATTTATATTTATATATATACATATATATACATATCAAATTAAATCTTAAAGGAATGGTTTTAAAATAAAAATAAGAATATAAATCTTTGACACAAGGAAGAAAATAAATAAATTGATTTAAATTTTAGAATTGATAGAAGTAGAATAAAAACAAATATATAAATAAATACAAGATAATGAGTATTAAGGCAAAATAATAGTAATAAATTAAACTAGAAAGAGATAACTATAAAATATAAAATAAACAAATAATTGGTAAAATTTTAAGAACAAAATAAAGAATGGAAATTCATCTATATTATAAAATAAATAAATTTTATAGTTCAGACAATATAGAGTAAATCTTAATATCATAATACAAAATAATACAAATATAATGAGACAAACAAAAATAATAAAAGAAAAAAACATGTACACTTGCAAATGAAAAAAAAATACATGTATAGAAAGCTTGTAAGAGAAGCCATATCAAAACCATATCAAACTATTCCAAATTTGTACAGCTGAAAAGAAAAAGTATGAATTTGTACAAGCTAATTAATGCTAGCACACTAAAAATTCACATCAGCCAACAAAGAAAATATCCCTGCTAAAAATTTGTACAAACTAGGCATAATCAAACCTCATTTCAACTTAAACAAATCAACTTATTATCCTGTAAACTTCTCTCTACCTATATCAGCTTCATTCCAGTTCGTTCACCTATTTAAACTGAGTAAAAGAAAAACTGAGATGATATCATCATCATTCAAACAAAAGTTTCAGATTAAAAACATCAAGCAATCCAACAAAGTCTGAGATTAAGTAAAGATTTTCAGTTATCAAGTTCAAAACCAGATTACAACTTCAACTTCAACCTGAAAGCTTTAAATCATGATCTGGAAGGTGAGTAAACATTAAAATTTGCAAGCTTAAGTTTAATTTAAAACAGTATGATAATTGATGGAGTATAGGGGATTGTATATGTTTTATACTGATATGAATCTGGTTTACATACATATTGTTCTCCTCTGCTATTGTCACTCTGTTGTTATAGTTTGAATATTTTTGTTTAAACTTAAAGTATTTCTCATCAAACATTTATAATCTGTAAGTATTCAACTTAAATAGTATGTTTGAACTAAATTAAGATTTGTTTTTAAAAGCTAATTTAAATATGTTGAAGGAAATACTTCACTGTAACATGTTATACAGGTAATTCAAATATTCTTTGATAAATTTGAATGCCATAAATTGCTAATTCGAGTTTATACCTTGAATTAATTCTAAAAGTTATGATTTTTTAAATTTCTTTCAATTTCTGGTAGATCTGGGAAGGAAATTCATGTGATGATACGGATTTTTCGCGTTCGAAAATCGACATCCATACTTTACATCATACTCGAATGCCGCAGATTCGACCGTTCAAATCCGAGTCGCCGGAGCTTATAACACAATTAAGTAAACAACACAACAGAAGAAAAAGAATAATACATTGATATACAATATCCAGAATATGATATACAACAATGATATCAATATGATCCAAGAATATCAGAGATAAATAATACTGCTACAGCGGAAATAACAGCAGAGATAACTCCAAATGGCTCCAAAACCAAGCTCGGACCACCAGCATGTTACACCAAGATAAGCAAGACTGGTGTGAACTCCATCGACTGAACTAGCTTCAGATAATCTACTAAAACTGAATACCTGAAAAGAAGCCCAACTCTAAACTGCCCGTGTGGAAAATAGTGGGCACCTAGAGTTTAGGAAGGGAACAATGAACTCCGGATCAGTCATGGGACTGGTATGAGTAACAAAAACAGTTTACCTTTAAAATAACAACAACAAGGGAAGTGAAAATATATCTGCAATGCTTTTCGAAAATGAAACTACAATAAGGCCTCCCCGCACACACACAATGCAAACGCAGAATTGGAGGAGATTTCTCCTTTTGATAGTCAAACATGCTTGATACGCAAATTTTCTTTGATATTATTACTATAAGTGCAAATTGTGAAAACCCATTTCGAAAGTATAATATAAATCTTAGCCAGCATAGGTACCATTATATTATGCCTGCTACAGCTACCATTTTAAATGGTAGGTTCTACAACTAAAACCGTACTAGGATCGTATTGTTTCTTTGGATTTTCCAACAAATGTCAGGCTAAGGAACTTCCTACTGCCACATGGGTACGCCTCTGGCGGGACGTCCCGAGAACTTAACCAGCTCTCTGCCAACACAAGGCCGGGTTACCTTTGTAACTAGGTAACTACTACACGAATATGCCACCCCGGTCCTTTGAGACCTTTATCCGAGGGCCCTCGATCACAAAGCAACAACCAAACAAAAAATGAGATTGGAGCAACCACATAGGTTAAGCATCAGGGCTCCATACCTGACACCACCCTTTTCCAGAAGGAAATGACATACCCTAAAGGGCGCGACCCTCATAACCTTGCCGCATATTCCTGTGTTGACCATTTCCGGGGTGTGAGGTCCGACGAAGTCTCGTCCACAAAGCCACGCTTTGATCAACAAATGATCAATAAATAATCATCACACAGCAACACTCAGCATGCCACATTACCAAATTGGGAGTATATCGCTGATAACCTTCAACTACAAAACCTCTGAGCTCGTACGTCTTAGAGAAGGGTGTCAAGCTAAGAGAATAAATTCTCCGCCACCAACAGAGATGTATTTGAAAGAAATCTGCTTTATATCTCAAAATGTAATTTCAGACACGTAACCATACAAGTCTATTCCGGGTTCGAATAGAACCGAAGGCACTTCAAAAGAAGCCCTTGCAATCCGGGTATTCACAATCCCGATCGGACTTTCCATCACTTAGGAAATCTCTATACCGGCGTGACTCGGTGCAGAGACAAACGATAGGTCATCCTATCATTTTCACAAATACCCGATCTTCACCATCGGTCTTCAACACTATCCATTACGTCGTATCACTTATTCGGAATGGGTTATATGACACAAAGGTCCTTTCCCGGCTAATCCGAATAGTAAGCGTAATATTTAAAACATATGGATATGGGATTTCAATTAAGTCACAACTTATTACCTAAAACTTTTCTTTAAATGGTTTAACGAATTACCATTTCAAATCTTTTTAAATAAAAAGACTCAATTCACAAAGTTCACCCAGATTTCACAAAGATTCATTTACACAGCTTTCAAAATGATTCCATTTCAAAAATTGGATTAACTCATCCAATCTTTAAATCAAAGATTTAATTGATAGCTTTCAAAACAATTTACAATTTAAATCTTTTATAATATAAAAGATTCACCCTTCAAAATTCTCTTCGATTTTAAAACAAAGTTCAATCATCTTCACAAAGGTTAATTTATAGTCTTTCAACTATTTACATTTCCATTTCAAACTTGAAATCATTTTAACATAAATTAGGAATTCATTCCTTATATGAAAGCTTTATTATTTGGAAACAAATAGTTTTGTTTTCTTGGAAAAACTGATTACAAATTAAAGCCATTCAAGTATACAACTTGAATTCAAATTTACATTTCCAAAACCACACTATTTAAATGGTTAAGATCCCATATAAGCATCTTTTATGACTTGTATAATGTTTTAGGCCAAAATTTCAAGTCATTGAATTCAATTTCAAACATTGAATTCAAATTTAAATCAAATTATTTAAATTCCAAGTTTTTATCAAGTTATTTAAAATAACTTTTATTTTTGAAACTCATTTTCAAAAGCTCTTGATTCCAAATTCAAAACTATTTTGGATTCAAGAATTCAATTTCTAAATTTGATACAAATCTGTGACTTAACCAATTCCTCGTGAAATCCACATTTGTGTGTATATGGTGTGGTCCAGGGGTTTAACACAATAGTGCAACAACATTCAATCATCACAGATCAAAATACAGAAATATAGTTGATATGCGGTATAAACTATAACGCTTATCTTTTATTCACAAATCACAGACTACAGATATATCGATTACAAATAATAAATTACATTCATCCTAGATAAATAAACTTTATTACAGATTACACATATAAATCAGAATATATCACAAAGCATCACAGATTAGGAATATCAGACAGTTAAATCATTCAGTCAAGTCCAAACATTCACAAGTAACTTTATTAATCACTGATTAATCTGGGTTAATTATCATAAGTTAATCTGAAATAAATTTCCCTTTCATCATTTATTAGTTATTCTTTTATTATTGACTAATCAATTTTAATTAGTGAACCAATTAACCTTTAATTATTTAATTTATCCTAATTAATCACAATTATTAATTAATCCTTTAATTAATAGATTTAATTACCCCTTGTTTAATAACAAATATTCATACCCAAATTACTGATTATCATTCATTTAATTACATCCGGTAATTATCTATTAATTACATTTCTAAGTGATTATATTTTCCAAATTTTTCAAATGATTATTTTGAATTAATTTACTTAAGTAATTAACTTGAACAAATTCAATTAACTCAATTAATTACATAGAATAATTAATTCCATAATTACTGTCATTAAGCAATTATACTTAATAATTCCACGATTGATTATTATTAAATTAATCAATCTTATTTATTGTTAAAATTTATCACATTGATTGATTATTCAAATAAAATCTTAGTTAATGACTTCATTAACTATGGAATTTCTTTAATTACCTTTCTAAAGAAATTTACTTATATTTCATAACTATTAATCATTCATTAATTAACTTAAATAGTTAATTTCAATTGACTTTTCACTTAATCATTTGTTTAGCAATCTTTAATTATATTATAAAGTAATTATTCTTAATTACTTTCTAGAATAATTAGTTAATATTAATTATTCAACTTAGTTAGCATTTTAAAAGGAATCTTCTTTAACTTATGAAATCAATCTATTACTAATTACAAACTTATATGTTAATAAGTTTATACTCATCTTATATTAATTATTCAATTAGAATGATAATTAAGAGCTTAAAACATTTTAAAGTGTTAACAAAAATAATTAACTTGTATCTAGGTTTGTAACCTAACTGTTAAACGTTACAAAGTTTTACAGGGTTCAAAGCTTGTTGAAAAATTATTTATTTAACATTACTTTTTAAAATACACTACTGCAATTTGAAGATAACCCGAGGCTTCCCTTATTAAACTCGTGAGGCACTTCGAGTAAACCCCCTATATCACCCGAGACCTTCCTGTAACTCCTTCTTCTTCCCTTCTATTTTTCATTTCTAGAGGAAGTTAAATTATATCTTAAATTAAAACATCAGTAAACAAACACACGCACTCAACTCGAATTCAAACCCGAAGGAAATAGCTGATCAACGTCACCGATACTGCCTTCGTGCCGTACACGTGCAAGGCGGCACGATTTGACTCCGGTGATCACCATCAACATCGGCAAGTCACAATCCACCCCCAAACTCGAAATCAAAGCTCAAATCTCCCACATAAATTCGACTTCGAAATTTAGACGTTTGGTCGAAAAACTGTAACAAAACACTCTCGGTAAATCGCCTCGCCACCGCCGCTCCGTCCACCTGCAGCGCCCAAGCTTTCGCCCACACGACACCATCACGATCAACCACCAACCTCCAGAAACTCGAGCCACTCGATCGCGTATTGGTGATGAATTCGATACATCACTCACGAATAAAAACTGTCAAATAAACCCTAAAATGTATTCGTTTGTTTAATTTATACATTAGGAAAATTCTCTGATAATTTTCTCATGATCCATGATGTTAATGTTAGCATCAATTCAAGTTTCAACCTTTATTATTGATTCAAACACTAGAAATTGAAAGAAATTCAATTTTTGTTCAACCTCGCACTGCTCTTCGAAAATGAAGTTAAAAATCTTCATTCAAATTTTAAAAATCATAACTTTTAGAATTAATTCAAGGTATAAACTCAAATTAGCAATTTATGGCATTCAAATTTATCAAAGAATATTTGAATTACCTATATAACATGTTACAGTGAAGTATTTCCTTCAACATATTTAAATTAGCTTTTAAAAACAAATCTTAATTTAGTTCAAACATACTGTTTAAGTTGAATACTTACAGATTATCAATGTTTGATGAGAAATACTTTAAGTTTAAACAAAAATATTCAAACTGTAACAACAGAGTGACAATAGCAGAGGAGAACAGTATGTATGTAAACCAGATTCATATCAGTATAAAACACATACAATCCTCTATGCTCCATGAATTATCATACTGTTTTAAATTAAACTTAAGCTTGCAAATTTTAATGTTTACTCGCCTTCCAGATCATGATTTAAAGCTTTCAGGTTGAAGTTGAAATTGTAATCTGGTTTTGAACTTGATAACTGAAAATCTTTACTTAATCTTAGACTTTGTTGGATTGCTTGATGTTTTTAATCTGAAACTTTTGTTTGAATGATGATGATATCATCTTAGTTTTTCTTTTACTTAGTTTAAATAGGTGAACGAACTGGAATGAAGCTGATATAGGTAGAGAGAAGTTTACAAGATAATAAGTTGATTTGTTTAAGTTGAAATGAGGTTTGATTATGCCTGGTTTGTACAAATTTTTAGCAGGGATATTTTCTTTGTTGGCTGATGTGAATTTTTAGTGTGCTAGCATTAATTAGCTTGTACAAATTCGTACTTTTTTTCTTTTCAGCTGTACAAATTTGAAATAGTTTGATATGGTTTTGATATGGCTTCTCTTACAAGCTTTCTATACATGTATATTTTTTTTTCATTTGCAAGTGTACATGTTTTTTTCTTTTATTATTTTTGTTTGTCTCATTCTATTTGTATTATTTTGTATTATGATATTAAGATTTACTCTATATTGTCTGAACCATAAAATTTATTTATTTTACAATATAGATGAATTTCCATTCTTTATTTTGTTCTTAAAATTTTACCAATTAATTGTTTACTTTATATTTTATAGTTATCTCATATATATTGATTTCTATTTCTAGTTTAATTTATTACTATTATTTTACCTTAATATTCATTATCTCGTATTTATCTATATATTTGTTTTTATTCTACTTCTATCAATTCTAAAATTTAAATCAATTTGTTTATTTTCTTCCTTGTGTCTAAGATTTATATCCTTATTTTTATTTTAAAACCATTCCTTTAAGATTTAATTCGATATGCATATATGTGTGTGTGTGTGTAAATATAAATTCAAACTCTACTCATATGATTTAATATATATTCTATTTGAATTGGGGAACTCGAATCAATCTACCAATTAATTTTACAGATTTTAATTCAAAAATTAATTTAATTATCAATTTAAATTTAGTAAAAATTCGGCGTCGTTACATTTTCATAACAAGCAAAATAGATGTGGCGAGTGCAAACAATTTGGTCATAATAAACGGAATTGTCAAGCTTCAAAGAGAATATGATTTGATTTGACATTTTAAATTTGTTCAGAGTAATAAGTGTATGTGAGAGTTGTTTCAGTGGTCTATAGTAATTGAACCTTGTATTTAGTATAGCATATTATGAAATTGATTTTAATTTCAGCTATGTTAGTATAGATGATAGTATCAGTTATTTGTACTTGCAGTATCATATCTGTTGTTTTTTTACAAGTTTTGGTACCATTATCATTTTTACAGTATCATTTTTTACTGTAGCATTTTTTATAACTTTTTACACGTATCAGTTTTTTTAAGTTATGGTATCATTTTTTACATTTTTGGTACTAGTTAGCTTTGTTGGAGATAATGATTGGTTGATTGGATATAAACGGCTTTATTATCAGTTTTGGTTTGTTCGTAATATCAGTTTCGTGTATTATAATACATGCTAGAAGTGACATAAGTAATGCTAAATAATTAGAATGATATCTGGTGTTTGCAAAACCTGAGACCTGCACTTATTGTTGTTTCATAAAGTATGTTGACTGTAAGTTTTAACAAAACTGATACTATAAGTCATAAGAACTGATGCCAGTTACTGTTTTGTTTTGAAATATTATATGAAATTTTATAATATCATTATACAACTGATAGTTGCATCATAAAACTTATAATATTATGTGGGATCCATAGTTGGAGATAGAACATACACTAGTTAATCTTGTTATAATATAAACAATAGGAAAAGAAAAGAACATCAACCACAGCATATCATTTCAGGAGATCAGTATTGTTTTTACAAGTAAAAGCAGCATTGTTTTAACAAAGCATATCATTTCAAGAGATCAGTATTGTTTTTACAAGTAAAAGCAGCATTGTTTTAACAACGGAACAACGTTACTTCACAGGAATGAAATTACAACAGAACATCATTACTTCACAAGCACACATTTCAACAGAACAACATTACTTCAGAAGTACACATTGCAACAGAACAAATTACTTTTCAGGTACCAAATTTAATTTTGAAATGACGCAATGGGAATTCAGTTCTTTTCTTTTCTTTGTTCTTCTGGGCTTGACATGTATTTTTACAAACTCCAACAGTGTTGATCATCTGTTAATATTGCATGTGCAATCCTTGCTCTTGTTGATAATACTTCTTTCTTTTCAATTTTTATTGGTATCCTGCTTCTGTTTAGCGAAATGATGTATATCATTACAAATATCCCACAGTCAAGCCTGTTGAAACCAAAATGTAATATTAGTATCAATTTGCATTTGTTGTATTAACAGGTTTATAATTAATACAAAAATTTGAATTTCAGAGATAATGATACAAGCATATAGTATGCTTTGAATTAAAATATTTAGCAATTGTACTAGCACACTATGTATTAATTTCTGCAGGTATCAGTTTGTTTTTTGTAGGTGTCAGTTTTGTTTCTGTGGTTATCAGTTTCTTTCATGTAGGTATCAGTTTTCTTCCTGTAGTAACTGTTTATTTCTGAATTAAAAGTTTATTGAATTGAGACATAATAATTTTCCATATTTTTATTGAGAATCAAATTCAATTAAATATAAAAGGTATACAATGATGTATAGAAGTATGTATGGAAAATTATAATGCAAAAACATAGATAGTTTGAATAATGAGGAACTGTTAATTGATTATGACTAGTAGTTTCAATTGTATTGTTTATTGTGTTCTCAGTAGATAACATTTTTATGGAGAAAAAAAACTTACGTGTCTTCCGCTTGCTGGGCACACTTTATTTGATGGATATCATCTTGTTTCATCACCATGTCTCTTATGTTATTTCTTTTCCAGATTTCTTTGAGCATGTCCTCTATTTGATGTCTCTAAAACAGGTAATATATTAAAATTTTAGGTCATATTCACCATGATAATTATTTTTTTATAAGAAAGAGTAATCTCATACCAATTTTGTAGCTTCTTGTAAGCTGGAATTGTTTCTTACGTTTGATCTTCTACGGCGGTTCGAATCAACATGGCACCATTGCATTGTTGGGTAAGTTAAAGTGACTACTAATGTCCAGTGGTTCTCACAATGCAAAGGAAAATATATACTTTCAGCAAATTTATCTTGTACAATATATTCTAGCATAGGGAGGAGAAGACTTTTTATCACACCCTTTATATTACACACAACTGCTTTCTGTTTAATATGAAAATAAGTAATGATTTAATAAATGAAGAAATTATTATGTATTTGAATATTAAAGTTTTATTTACCATCATCGTAGTTGTGAAAGCATAGTTGTGTTCTTCCACTCAACATTTTGAAATATACCAATCTATAATCTATATTAAAATCTGAAAAGTATAAGTTTTTTTATTGGTGAAGCAATATTAAATTGTTAATAGTATTAGTAATGTTAATAGTGGCTATGTATGTTAATTGTTATAAAAATAATAAAGCATCAAGTGAATTTAAGTATGTTGTGGATTTGGGTATCATTTTTGTTTTTATTTTGGTATTAGTGCTGATGGTAAGAAAAAAAATATTATATACCTGTCCGTCTGTGTCGTTTCCTTCTAATAGACTAAAACATCTACTAGAAGGAAACGATACAGACGGACAGGTACATAATATATTTTTTCTTAACATCAGCACTAATACCAAAACAAAAACAAAAATGATACCCAAATCCACAACATACTTAAATTCACTTGATGCTTTATTATTTTTATACTAATCAACATACATAGCCACTATTAACATTACTGATACTATTAACAATTTCATATTGCTTCACCAATAAAAAAAATTATACTTTTCTGATTTTAATACAGATTATAGATTGGTATATTTCAAAATGTGGACTGAAAGAACACAACTATGCTTTCACAACTACAATGACGATAAATAAAACTTTAATATTCAAATACATAATAATTGCTTCATTTATTAAATCATAACTTATTTTCATATTAAACAGAAAGCAGTTGTGTGTAATATAAAGGGTGTGATAAAAAGTCTTGTCCTTCCTATGCTAGAATCTATTGTACAAGATAAATTTGCTGAAAGTATATAGTTTCCTTTTCATTGTGAGAACCACTGGACATTAGTCACTTTAACATATCCAACAATGCAATGGTGTCACGTTGATTTGAACCGCCGTAGAAGATCAAACGCAGCTTACAAGAAGCTACAAAATTGGTATGAGATTACTCTTTCTTATAAAAAAATACTTATCATGGTGAATATGACCTAAATTTTTAATATATTACCTGTTTTAGAGACATCAAATAGAGGACATGCTCGAAGAAATCTAGAAAAGAAATAACGTAACAGACATGGTGATGAAACAAGATGATATCCATCAAATAAAGTGTGCCCAGCAAGCGGAAGAGAAGTTTTTTTTTCATAAAAATGTTATCTACTGAGAACACAATAAACAATACAATTGAAACTACTAGTCATAATGAATTGGCAGTTCCTCATTATTCAAACTATCTATGTTTTTGCATTATAATTTTCCATACATACTTCTATACATCATTGTATACCTTTTATATTTAATTGAATTTGATTCTTAATAAAAATATGGAAAATTATTATCTCTCAATTCAATAAAATTTTAATTCAGAAATAAACAGTTACTACAGGAAGAAAACTGATACCTACATGAAAGAAACTGATAACTACAGAAACAAAACTGACACCTACAAAAAACAAACTGATACCTGCAGAAATTAATACATGTTGTGCTAGTACGGCTGCTAAATATTTTAATTCAAATCATACTATATGCTTGTACCATTATCTTTGAAATTCAATTTTTTGTATTAATTATAAACCTGTTAATACAGCAAATGCAAATTGATACTAATGTTACATTTTGGTTTCAACGGGCTTGACTGTGGGATATTTGTAATGATGTTCATCATTTCGCTAAAACTAAAGCAGGATACCAATAAAAATTGAAAAGAAAGAAGTATTATCAACAAGAGTAAGGATTGCACATGCAATATTAACAGATGATCAACACTGCTGGAGTTTGTCAAAATACATGTCAAGCCTAGAAGAACAAAGAAAAGAAAAGAACTGAATTCCTATTGCGTCATTTCACAATTAAATTTGGTACCTGAAAAGTAATGTTGTTCTGTTGCAATGTGTACTTCTGAAGTAATGTTGTTCTGTTGAAATGTGTACTTGTGAAGTAATGATGTTCTGTTGCAATTTCATTCCTATGAAGTAACGTTGTTCTGTTGTTAAAACAATGCTGCTTTTACTTGTAAAAACAATACTGATCTCCTGAAATGATATGTTGTGGTTGATGTTCTTTTCTTTTCCTATTGTTTATATTATAACAATATTAACTAGTGTATGTTCTATCATCCAACTATGGATCCCACATAATATTATAAGTTTTATGATGCAACTATCAGTTGTATAATGATATTATGAAATTTCATATAATATTTCAAAACAAAACAGTAACTGGCATCAGTTCTTATGACTTATAGTATCAGTTTTGTTGAAACTTACAGTCAACATACTTTATGAAACAACAATAAGTGCAGGTCTCGGGTTTTGCAAACACCAGATATCATTCTAATTATTTAGTATTACTGATGTCACTTCTAGCATGTATTATAATACACGAAACTGATATTAAGAACAAACCAAAACTGATAATAAAGCCGTTTATATCCAATCAACCAATCGTTATCTTCAACAAAGCTAACTAATACCAAAAATGTAAAAAATGATACCATAACTTAAAAAAACTGATACGTGTAAAAAGTTATAAAAAATGCTACTGTAAAAAATGATTCTGTAAAAATGATAATGGTACCAAAACTTGTAAAAACAAACAACAGAACTGATACTACAATTACAAATAACTGATACTATCATCTATACTAACATAGCTGGAATTAAAATCAATTTCATAATATGCTATGCTAAATACAAATTAATAACAAAAGGTTCAATTACTATAGACCACTGAAACAACTCTCACATACACTTATTACTCTGAACAAATTTAAAATGTAAAATCAAATCATATTCTCTTTGAAGCTTGACAATTCCGTTTATTATGACCAAATTGTATGCACTCGCCACATCTATTTTGCTTGTTATGAAAATATGAAAATCCCTCCTTTGCGCTTCACTGATGGTCTACCAGCGTCACGTTTCTCCTTTGGTGGCTTAATAACATCTTGAATGCTACCATCAACAATAGGCCTATCATAATTGGAATAGGATTTCTAGCATTGGCATAAGAACAACGATAAGCATCAACAGTGAAATAATTCTCAACAAAATCGTATACACACAACTTAGACGTGTTCATACACTTTATAGCATGAGCACAAGGAAATCCCGTAATTTTCCTTTGGTTGCAACTACAAACCCGTTCCTTCAAATCAACACAATGAGAGTATAGAGATTTCACTTGAAAAGCAAAATCAGAAGATTTATATACATCTCATCCAAATCCTTCTTCAATCAATTCATCTAAATGTAACTCCATAGAAGGACAAAGACTTGTTCTCCACAAACGACATTCTTCTCTTCTTCTAGCCATTTGTTCCATAATCTTAACGCGAATACCATCTAAACACAAAGTAATAGGCAATGCTCGTTCATTTAAAATCCAACTGTTAAAACTTTCTGCAACATTGGAACTATATTCACCATAACGTTTCCATGAAAAAAATAAATCAACCCACTTATCAAATGACTTATCCTTTAAAAAATTCACACCAGCAACACCACCAATTTGACAAAACTTAGAATATGCTCCTTCAAATTCATATAGATTAGAAGCTCTAGAACACATTTTGAATAGATCAACGATAGACACATTTGCATTTTTGGCTTTCACTGTTGAAAGAAGATTTTGCTCCATATGCAAATAGCAATAACTGTGATAATCTGAAGGAAAAACATCACGAACACCTGAAAGCAACCTTGGTGCCGATCTGACATAAAAACTAAAGTACGCTCTTCTTGAAGAATTTGTTTTAAATGGTTCAAAAACCATGTCCAGTTATCCACTTTTTCTACAGAAACTACACTCATAACTAAAGGGAAGAAACCTGAAAATGCCAAAATAATTAGTAAAAAAAATAAAAGTAATTACAACCATAAATATAAAATAATTCATAAAAAATGATACTGACAGTAACAAAACTGATACCTAAAACCTGAAATGACCATTATAAAAATAATGATAACCACAACATTATGCATATTAATCTTCATTCTAAAACAACAAAGAAACAAAAATTGACAAATATTATGATACAAAGGAAATATCAATACTACAAAACTATAAATGATACCATATATGAACATAATTACTTGAAACTGATACTAACATTATACACAAACCGATACTAAACTCTTGTGCAACGGTATGAAATTATTATACCAAATACAAACTTACAATTCAATACAATGAAAATTCTGATACTAGAAACTTGCTACTTATAAACTACAATTCTTAAAACTGATACCAACATAAAACAAATTACGATAAAAAATGTATATTAATGATTATGCCAAGTATTATGATCTCAATACAAATAACTCAAATCTGAAAACAAAGACATACCTTGATCACCATTTTTTACAGTAGCACCCATCAACACACTAGGACGTCCCTTCAAGTGAGTAGCATCTAAGAATATCATAGGACGACAAAACTTGAAACCAAGTAAACAAGCGCCAAAAGCAATAATCACCCTTTCAAATTCATTACTACAAGGATCAACATCCATATCAACATAACTATCTGGATTATATTTCTTCACTGCTTCCAAATACCAACTCAAATCATTATAAGACAAAGCATCATCACCATGCAACTCCATCAATGCAAGTTGTTTCCCATGATAAGCATAACCATAAGATAACTGAAAATTGTATTCTCTTTTAAAATCAAGTATAATATCCTTAGGCTTTTTACTTGGACAATCACGGATCTCATCAATAATCATCGATTTGACAAACGAATTAGATATATGTGGATTATTCACATGTCTAAGACCAGCCCCACAAGAATGATCAGGAACCAAATTTCTCATAAAGAACCTTTTCAATTCTCCAGAATCACAGGAACCATGAACTTTGAAAAGACAACCATCTTTATATGAAGAGAAAAACACAATAACTCTTATAACACAATTCTTTAAAAAAACTAATTCATGCCCCTTTTGAAGTTGATATGCCATCAAAAACTCTCTAAAATGTTCACCTCCTCCAAAACAAAAACCAACAAAATCGGAAATGCTTAATGTTGACCCTCTCCTCAACATATCTTTTAAATAACTTTTACCATTAACAACAAAATTTGAACAGACAGATACAGTAGAAGACGAAGAAGCACGAACATAGGATGAAGTTGAAATAGAAGCACCATCAACAATTTCCAATTCAGAATCCTTAACCTTAACGGTAAAACCAAAGAAAGAACTTTTCTTGTATAACTGAAAACAAACTATGCTCTGAATATCAGAATCAGTGTCAACCATAATAACTTTGTCCTCAAGTACATAAGAAATTTGAATAGAAGAAGGAGTTAATTGAGACCAATATCGACATATCTCATTCTTCAAATCATATAACGAGCAATCAATAAACAATCGAGTGCTAAAAGTGTTATTATTCAACACAAACAAATAAAGAAGACTGTTGTAACCACTGCCAAAAAAAACATTAGTAAAAATATTTTCAATGTAGAACAGTAATTATTCAATCTAACAAAACTGATACCTACCGTAGACAAAACTGATACCTACGTACTGATAATTAAAAAAATGATACTAAGAAAAAATAAAAATGATACCAAGAAACTGAACCTAAAATACGATAGTTTTCCACTCTATCACAACTTTAAATACTACCCAAGCAATGATAATTTTCCAATCATCTCAACATCAATGCAAGAAAATGTAAGAAAAATCAAATGAAAAGCTAACTAGATGAAAACACTGCATAAAGAAACGAATATAACAATAAAAAACCTGCTGCTACTTGCACAATTTTTCATCGACGAACAAACAATGAGAACAACAACACTGCATATCATTCACAAAAATGAACACAATTAGAAATCACGGACAAATATTTTTAACTCGAATAGAAAAAAACAGAATAATATAAGTATGCCTAACAAAAACGAGATCACGGTACAAATATGAAAAGAACGAGATCAACAAACCCATAGAAGAAGAAAAGATCGATGAAGTACAATTTTTAGAAGGGAGAAATTGAAATAAACGAACAAAGTTGATCGATATTTTAATTGGGACAAAGATATTTGATCGCGACTGAGAAAGTTGATCGAAAGAACGAAGAAGAATAAGCGTGCAAAATTGGGCTGGAAAGAAAAAATGATAATATGTCCTTGAGAAAAAAATATTAGCGGGTCGTCCTACATTCAAAAAAAGCCCTAAAACGTGTCATTGAGGAAAATTTTCTATACAAACAAATGGAACCTCAAGTGAAGAATATTAGTAAGAAATAAAATCAAATCCAACAAAATTCAATCAAGTTTCAATTATTTTCTAAATCATTCAAATTTTTATGTCAATAACAAAATCAAATTAATTCTAGGGATGGTGATTGAGGGATGAAAAAATTGAATTGATGAGTTATAAAACTCGAATTGATGTCTGGTGCAAGAACAATCAATGAAGGAAATGAAAGAGGAAAAAAAAGTGAAGTGTCAACGCAATAGAACATAAATCTGTTGAAGGAAAAGCAAACGAATGGTAAGAATGACAAAACATGGTGTTTACAATAATTAATGGGACGTCAATTATTCAATGAAAAACGAGGGGTGTGTAAAGGAAAATGTGGAATGCTAATAGATTCTCCCTCGTTTTTATTGTACCTCGAACGATTCATGATTCAATCGACATAAAATTTCTACAATTATTTACTTTAACTGAATGGATATAAATGATATTAAGTATAAAATGTTCGAAGTCATGCACTTCTGAAAAATTTCAGTTGCTTCAATTTAACGTTGATCCACCCCCCCCCCCCCCCCCCCCCACAAAAAAAAAACAAAACAAAACCCCCACACACACAAATTTCATACAATGCAAATCACTTTAAAAATTTATATTCGTATTCTACACAAATTATTAAATATTCAAGATTATTTCCGCTTATACAATAGTGCCTTGCGCTGTATAAAAGCGCATGTCACTTGACATGCTTTTTATCTTATTTGTTGGTCCTCCTGGTTCAAATCTTTAGCAACAGTGGTAATACAACACGGATATTCTTATAAATGTAAACTTCCAGAACTTTTCTTGCATTTGAAGAATTTGGACTACCCTTGCATTTAAAGAACTTGAGTTTATAAACGATATTATTAATTATCGACAACGGTGGATTTGTACTAGGTTTTATCATTTGTTGTAGAACTAGAAACAAGATATAAATCAGGTAACTTGCTTTAATATACATGAAGCATAGAGGTTTTAGCACTAATGCTTCTATTCACATAGACCTAACAAAATTATCATTCAACTATTGATATGATACCTTCAATTTTCAACATATACTGATGGAAATGTTCAACGTTAGTAAAGCTGAATACCTAGAAAATTTCACATATTTCACAACATGAGCTACAATTACAACATATACAGTACTTATCTTCATAAATTATCACAATTTGGCTGTACATACATAAATAGCAAACAACCAATTTACAACTCTACTCTTGCTCTGAAAGAGGATGAGATAGGCGCCATTTTTGATTTGATATTCCTGTTTTATTGTTATACAAAACCTGTAAATAAAGCAGATGTTAAACCTTATCATTATATCTAATTTGCACTCGACCCATATAAGAAGATGAAATAAAAAAGTGCTATGAGACATACAAGCTAGTTACATGAATGATGATGATAAATGGAACTCTGGATATAAATAAAGATTTAAAACTAATAACAATCTACTAAGCTGATTAAACGAAGAACAATAGAAGGATATTACTTTTTGTCAACATACAAGATAATAGTAAACTTATAAGAGACGGTAGAATATGCACACACAATGTGAACACTTATAAGAGGGGGCAGAATATGCACACATAACGTGAACACAAAAGAGAATGCATAATGCATATACGGATTACAAGTACTAGGACAAACTAGGGATGAAATAAATCATTTTCTAGATAGATATAACATAGATCAAATTACTGACTTCAGAAGGAAAATTGCTTCCTAGAATGAAGAAGCTCATGAAAAAAATTAGGGCATGTTTGGTTTATTTTGTATTTTGTGTTTTGGATTTTCAATATCAATTACAAAATATGAAAAGAGTGGTGGGGCAACGGAGGGGATGGAGAGATGAAAAGGGATGAATCGTTTCTCGTACTTCGGTTATTTTCGAAAACACGAAAAAATAAAAATAAAAAGTTATTTTTTAGTTTGTATGTTAACTTCGTTTTCTAAATTGATCGTTTTTCACAATATACATGCATTGTATGCATTTTTGTACGGACGAAATCCCATAACTAAAATCGATAAACCAACCACGGCTTTAATATTTATACAAAATGCATAATGTACTCACAATTTTTTGATCATCTCCACCACTGCAAATGTATTCATCGTTAGGGGCGACTGCAACCTACGGTAAATAGTCATACAAAAGAAAGTAAGAACTGTAAAATTTGCTAAAGGATGAACAGAAGCTAAAGCAATGAAATTTGTGATGAAAGTAGAGACTTACTGTGTTTACTGATCTTGAGTGACTTGCTATATGTCGGACGCATGGCATGCCTAGAGTAACATCCCACATTGCAATGCTGCAATTAGAATGGTCATTAATTCGAGAATTAATAATAATAACTATATATTTATGTGCGCGCGCGCAAGTACAATGTGCACATGCATACACTTAAGCCAAATGTTTTTACTTTTTATTTTAAGTTAATAAAATAAAAAGACTTCTTTATAATATTTACAAGCAGCCCGCCCTCATTCACTCTTCTCTTCCACACTCCTATTCAAAAAATGGCCATTATTATTATTAGTAGTAGTGTAAATTTGTAATAGAGATGTAGATGAGTTTTCACTCCAAATTCTGCTCTTGCACTCCATTTCAATGTCACGGTTTCATAAATGTGAACTGCTAAATTATTTCACATAAAATTTAAGCAATCGACTATAGAGATGCAAATGAGTTGCTAAATTTGAAGGCTAAGCAAGTATAACATACCACCACACACGCATACAGACAGACATATGTATACATAATCAATTCAATGAACTATATCGAGATGCCAATGAGAAGTTAAATTTAAAGAGTGACCAAAACTACCTACCTACTAATGAGGCATTCATGTATTCACAAACATATATACACCAACATACACATGTATACATGGGTGAGAATCTGGATGCCCATATTATGAATTTTATTTGGAAGGTTTTTCATTTATTAACAAGGTCGTCTTCAAAAAAAAATTGAATCAACCGAAACTTTTAGCATCTACAAACTATATTCAAATCCTACAAACATTTTTAAATGATCCAAATGACTTGTAAGTTTTGAATAAGTTGGAAAATATAGAATTAATAAAATATAGCTGTATAGATAATTTCCATGATGAGTAAATCAAGTCTACAAAAACCAGTTAATTTTAGAACTAGTTAATAAGAAACAACGAATGGAGGATTGAATGGGTATTTGTTAAAGGTGGATGTTACGCACATGTTTGCTAAATTTGTGGACAAATACCAAGCAGAGACTATGTTGAACAATCAACCTTGAATGTAATCGATTGCTATTGTTTTTAAATGGATTTATCTCTTAAACTAATTTGACATACAGACACAAAGTTGCAAGTCTAATATATCAGAAACAAATGATAAAGACAACACAAAGCTCACGAACATGGTAAGTTTAATATACCAGAAACAAAAAAAGTTAAGACTATTGGATCTCGCTTTATAGCGTTTTGATTATGACAACTAATACATACATATATTAGTATCGATTAACTTTGTTTTGCAGGAAGAAACTTTACAACAGTAAAATTTCAAGGGCTTAGTTGAAGATTATAATTGATATTGTTAAAATCTTCCTTGGTGATACACACACACATGCACGTTTTTTAAGACATGCACAAGGCACAGCAAACAGATGGCTGAAACGCGACTCCTTGGCTAAGTCATCACGTGATCAAGGCCAGGACCAAAATGATGGATTACAAGGGGCAGAGCAGGAAGAACAAGCCAACGAGCATAACCCAGTGTAACATCCTTGTCTACTTTTGTTGATTAAGCAAGACTCTCCATGTTATCATTGAAGAAAATTCCGATGATGAGGATGTATCCCACAATGGGTCCAGAGATAGTTTCACAATAATAGGCGATGAGACTGAAGATGAGTTTTCTGACGTGGGGGGTGATCCGCCATAGCTTGCTCGCTAAGGAACCTTTTGCCCCCTCTTCTCTTACCCCGATCTGAATGCACCTGCAAAGCTCATGGTGGGTGAACCAGTTAAATACAATCTCACGTCGTTAGGTAATCACTAATGACTCATGTTTTGCTTCTGACTGCGTACACATGTAAACAATCACATCCACGCATGCATACACATCAACATAGGCTATTTGAATGTTGCTACAATTTCTGACAACTTCCTTTGATTTATGTGCATAGGTGCAATGCCAAAGAGGTTAACCAATGGCCTGTTGAAGACTGTTTTCTCAGGTCCGAAGCACAACTGCTCAACATCCCTCACTTATGGCGAGCGGGGAGATGGACAAAGAAGACGTTCAGATGAGAATTGCAATCGCGATGACCGAATTCGCAATGACCGAGTTTGCGATAATCGCCCTCAACAATCTCAGGGAGTTGGATGATCTCCAAGTGACGAGAGAGGATATATGCGTTGTTCGAACTCAGGATCTCGCACAGCGTAGAGATTCCTCTGCCCATTGAGAAAAGCTACACAAGACAACACTCCGGGCTGATTGACACGTCAATCTCTATCTCTCCCTGCTAAGGGTCCAAAGGGAGCTCTCATGAAAACTTCGATAAGCACAACCCCGATCAGGACGTCATCCATTATCACAACCACTAGTTCCCAACCCTCATCTCTTGCAGGGTCTTGTTTTTTCCCCCTAAAAGGGGGCCTTCCTATTTATTTGCACATGCTCCTTCAACACTCAAAGTATGTAACTTAGAAGTTAGAACCCTGTTCGAGCAGTGTTAGCTCCGTTATATCCCAGCATGATCCACCAATAGATGAATTTCGTCTTGTTATCGACCATTATGAGAAATGACAGGCATCTGCTCGTGACTTGGCAAAAGGGATGATGGAAAAAGATAGCACCATTACCAGCTTAAGCTACAAATGGAGAGCAACACCACCCCCATCAAAAGCATGGAAGAAATCAAAGACCTTCTTCGCAAACAACGTAGAAGGGAGAAGAACAAGCTAACACTCAAGTGGGATCAAACATAAAATGAAGTGTCCACCCTCAATAAAACTATCACTGAATTGAACTCCAGAATAGCGGCTGTGAAAAACGATCTCAATGAACAACATGCTACCGAGGCTCTAGAATGAAAAGAAAATGCTCTAGTTGAGACTCTCGGAGCTTGAGGCTCAAATTGCTACGCTCGGCTCGGAGGTCGACTCTTACAAGTAGCAAAAAGCTGAGCTCGAGCAACGAAAATCTGACATAGAACGCTTCGATGACCTTTCCTCACAGCTCTAGGCTTTGCAATCCAAATACAAATCCCTCCATGAGGCAAACAACAAGCCCGCTTCAAATTACTTAACCTTGAGCCAGAAATCGATAGAAAACAAACAACGGCCGATAATCTAGAACTGGTGCTAGAGACGCTATATAACGATGTATGGGACAAAGGGAACTTAGAGTGGATTGACAACTACAATGACTGATGTTGTCAATCAGAGATACCGAAGCTAAATTAGCATGAGTTGAGGCTAAGAAGCTTAATGTTAGACCTCAATTTCCATATTTTTATTGTGTATATTTTCATTTTATAAACAGTGGTACACATTGTATTTTTTTATGTGTTTTGCAGGTTTTGTCAAAACAAGATCAAAAACGAAAATATATTAAAACAATCAAGGACAAAGGCATAACAAATAACGAATCAAAAGATACAATTATTTTATGTGTGAATATATGGAGAAATTCAAGGAAGCGAGCCTCATAATTCAAAATCAAAAAAATTATCTAGATTTGCAAATGATTTGTTTCTGCATCCATATTCTTGCGTTGAATATATTCCCAGTTTTGTGACCAGATTCAATGTTGTATACTTGATGGTTTTGAAACCAAGTGTTTACTTGCACATATGAAGCAACAAGTCCTATAAATATCCCTTGCTTACTTGGAGAGAGACAAATATCTAAACAGATTTAGTTAGGTTTGTTTCCCTTCCTTTTCTTCTTTTTAGATTAGGGTTTAGAAAAGAAAAAAATAGTTTTTTTTTTTTCCTTTTATGTTGTTCCCCTACATTTTCATGTAACAAATTTAATTTAACAATAAAATCTATTTTATTCTATTTTGGACTATAATCATGTTTTAAACTCGTAGTTTAGTAAATTCAATTTGGATCTTTATATCTCTCTTTTATTGTATTTCCATTCCGGTTTTATTTATGTTTAATATTTTAGCACTTACACCTGAGATCTAGTGGTTGCCAAAAGGCCAGCGGATCTCTTTTATTATTTTCATGTTTATCAACTGATTAATCTCAACTGCTACCATAACGGTATTTACTACATATTCCTCTTCACTTTATTGCATGAATAGATAAATCATTTCTTTTAATTATTATTTTCGTAGTTAAATTAAATTAAATTCTAAGTTCTTAAAAGTCGTCTAACTTGCCTAGAATTTAGATAAACACAAATAATCAATAAACTCCTTGAGATTTCATCCATACTCGCACAAATATTACAACGAGCACCATGCGTTTATGGTAAAATAAAATGGGATTCTCGTTCACATCAAAAATCAATAAGTTTTTGGTGTCATTGTCGGGGAGTTTAATTAATTAGTAGTGTTTACTTAATATCTGATTCGTGCTAGTATTTTATTTAGTGATATTAGGCTCGGGTCCTTAATCAAGCTTAATACACGAAAATCCTCCCAAAAAATGATTGTAAATTAGGTCCATAAAATTAATTTAGTGAATAATTGCGAACATTTATGCAATTGTATCTAAAAATTGCATGTATGCAATTATTCGGTAAATAATTGCGGAAATTTCCGCAATTTTTCAATGAATAATTGTGTAAATGTCTGTAATTTTTAGATATAATTGCATAAACATCTGCAATTAGTAATTTAAATCTAGTAGACTAATTTACATACTTTTTTTGGCAAGAATGTTTGATGTATTTTGAAACTTAATAGGAATTTTAGCCAAACTGTCTCTTTTATTTATTTTTCCTTTTGTTTGTTTCTAAAAAACAAAATGTCATCTTGAGTAATAGACTTGGCCAATCATGTCTGTTTAAGTTTTTAAGTATATGTCTGCGCTCTATGGGCTTAAGTTGTTTATGAGTGGTCATTCGCACTCGAGTTATGTTCATGCTCTGACCACACTCTGGGGACTCAGGGTTATTTGCGATCGATAATCTGGTTCGCACTCTGAGAATCCGAAGATAATCGACGTTTGTACTCCAATTCGCACTCCGGGAACTTGAATTTGGTTGATTTTATACTCCAACTAGCGCTCTGGAAATTTAAAGTTGATGTTTATACTCCGACTCGTGCTCTGAGAATTCGGAGTTGATGTTCATACTCCGACTCGCGCTCTGCGAATTCGGAGTTGATGTTTATACTCCGACTCGTGCTCTGAGAATTCGGAGTTGATGTTTATACTCAAATTCGCACTCCGAGAATTCGGAGTCGGTCGACAGATGGTCAGTCACATCTGTTTAAGCCTTTGGAATTTTGTTCACACTCTGAGAACGATGGATTTATCAGGATCTTGGATGGTAGGTTCACATTCACCCCGAGTTAACAAGTGAGGTCGTTAGATGGAGAGATCCATCCTTCTCGAACTTAGTTAAGATACGGTCGAAGTCATTAGGGTCCGCCCTCTTCGGAACCGTATTTATGGGCTTATACTCCAACTCGCACTCTGCGAGTTTGGAGTTAGTTAAAGGATTGTCGTGTATCAATCCTTTTTTGGCTTTAGTGTAGTGACTTGCCCCCGAGCTCAGGTATCACTTAGCGAGTGGTCGGTCGTGTCAAATTCACTCCCTATTTGAATAAATTCCACCGTATGATGGAACTTAGCTCTTCGTGCGTCGTGATGGTTGTATGTCACATTCAATAAATTGCAACTCTGTCTCGAAGAGATGGCATTTTATTATTGAAATGAGAAAATACGGCAAAGTCAGTTGCCTTATTACAAATTCAAATTTCAAAATGCAGAATCAAATTGCAAATGAAAAATAGACTAAAATAGATAAAGCATGTCATGTGTAGTAGCGACGGAGACTCGCTGTTCCAGGTTCTCGGCAAAGTAGACCGTCAACGTTCGATAACTTAAAGGTGTCATCGCCGAGTTTTCGTGCAATCGCATACGGTCCTTCCCATGTTGGTTTCATGTGCGAAGGAACCGAATAAATTCTCTTGAGGACGAGATCGCCGACTTAAAAGGTTCGCAGTCGGACCTTAGCATTGTATAATCGGACGACTCGACTTCGATATGCAGCTGCCCTCAAATCAGCATCTTTACGCTTCTCATCTAACAAATCCAAGGATTCAGCAAGTAATATGGCATTTTTCTTTGGATTATAATAAGTCACATGATGAGAAGGTACTTCCATCTCGACTGGAATGACAGTTTCTGAAACATAAGATAGAGAAAATAGAGTATGTCCGGTTGCGGACATGTGGGTTGTCCGGTAAGCCCATAAAGCCATAGGAAGTTCATCAACTCACTTGCCCTCGGCCTTTTCCAACCGCTTCTTCGGAATAAACTTGATAACTTTATCAACAGCTTCAACCTGGCCATTCGCATGACGGTGTGCAACTGCAGAGAATTTCTTGTGAATGTGGAATCGCTGGCAGAAATCCCTGAATTTAACGCTGTCAAACGGGGTTTCGTTGTAGTGATGATGGTATGCGGAAGACCAAATCGGCAGATAATGTTGCGAACTACAAAATTGATCACTTTCTTCGTCGTGATTGTAGCAAGGGGTTCAGCTTCGGCACACTTGGTAAAGTAATCAACTACGACGATGGCGTACTTCGCACCACCTTTGGGCAGAGGTAGAAAGCCAATGATATCAATGCCCCATACTGCAAACGGCCACGAACTGGCTGTTTGGGTTATCTCAGTAGGTGGAGCTCTAGGAATTCGAGCATGCTTTTGACATCTATCACATTTCCTGGCGTAGTCTGCTGCATCACGGTTTACAGTTGGCCAATAAAACCTGTATTGAAGTACTTTCTTAGCGAGAGCTTGCCCTCCGGTGTGATCTCCACATTCTCCTTCGTGTACATCATGTAACACTCGTTTAATTTCATCGTGGGCCATACATCGAAGGAGAGGAACGAAATATCATCTTCTATACATGACTTCATTCTGAATGGTGGACCGCGAAGCTTTTCGAAGAATCTGTCTCTTTTCATTCCTACGCTCAGGCAGCGTTCCATGCTCGATGTAATTTCGGTACGGAGTCATCCACGACTCCTTGTGGGGGGGTGATTTCAAATACAAAGTTTGTCTCCATCTGATCAATGCTTGGGGAAGATAACGTTTCCACAGGAACAAGCCTCATTTGTTGTGCTTCGCCCGTACTCGCTAATTTTGCCAATGAATCAGCATTTTGATTGCGCACACGGGGTATGTAGATGATGACATAATAGTCAAACTGATCAAGTATTTCCTGGACTTGTGCTAGATAAGCAGCCAGTCTTTGACCTTTGGCATGATATTCACCCAAACTTGGCATACGACTAATTGCGAATCACAATAAATTTCTATAGCAATAATTCTCAAAGCTCGGGCGACTTTCAATCCAGCAAGTAAGGCTTCATATTCAGCTTCATTGTTGGTCGCACGAAAATCAAACTTCAGAACATAACATATGGACCGACCCTCGGGGGTTTCAAGTACTATTCCAGCACCTGAGCACCGGTCGTTCGATGCGCCATCAGTATGCAGCTTCCAGATATATTCGGGAGATTCACTGGTTTCGGGCAAGTCCTCCGGGACGGTAAATTCGGCTATGAAATCCGATAGGACTTGTTCTTGAATAGCTCGCCTCGGAGTGTAAGTGATATCGAACTGGCTCGGTTCAATGTTCCACTTTAGTAACCACCAGAAATTTCAGGCCGCGTAAGGACCCGTCGTAACGGCTGATCGGTATAAACAGTGATAGGATGAGCTTGGAAATACGGACGGAGCTTCCTTGAGGCAATAACGAGGCAATAAGTCAACTTCTCTAGCTTCGGATAAATTCTCTCGGCTCCGGTTGGTCGTTTACTAATGTAGTAGAGTGGTTTCTGCACTCGATCTTCCACCGAACTAAGGCAGCACTGATTGCGTTTTCTGATACCGTCAAATAAAGGTATAATTGCTCGTGATCGATGGGCTTTGACAAAATCGACGGTGTAGAGAGATGTTGAATTAGTGTTCGGAATGCGCCCTCACACTTCGTGGTCCGTTCAAAATTCTGTTTTTCTTTTCGGATCAGATCGAAGAAGGGAATACACTTGTCGGTGGATTTTTAAAATGAACCTGTTCAATGCTGCTACCTTCCCGTTGAGGCTCTGAACTTGCTTTATGGTTCTTGAAGTTTCAAAATTTTTGATTGCCCAGATCTTTTTGGGATTTGCTTCGATTCCTCGAGCGTTGACGATGAACCCAAGTAATTTCTCGGATGCGACTCCAAAGTGACATTTCAGTGGATTGAGCTTCATCATGTATTCTCGAAGGATGCTGAACATTGATTCCAAGTCTTTAATATGATCAGTGGAGAATCGTGACTTAACCAGCATGTCGTCCACATATACTTTCATGGTCTTTCTGATCTGGTTGACAAACATTCGATTGACTAGTCGTTGGTACGTTGCCCCGGCGTTCTTGAGTCCGATAGGCATGACTTTGTAACAGTATAGTCCCAAATCGGTCACGAAGCTGGTATGCTCTTGGTCGGTTAAGTGCATGGGTATCTGGTTGTAACCGGAATAAGCATACATAAAAGATAACTCGTGCACAGCCGTTGAATCTACGAGCTGATCAATTCGGAAAAGTGGAAAACTGTATTTCGGGAAAGCTTTGTTCAAGTCAGAATAATCAACACACGTCCTCGATTTCCCATTCGGCTTTCGAACAAGTGCGGGATTGGATACCCACTCCAGGTACAAGGCATCACGGATAAACTCATTCGATTTCAACTTATCGACCTCTTCTTTAAGGGCGGCAGATCTCTCTGGATCCATACGTCTTTTCTGCTTGATCGGGATACACCACGGGTCAATATTCAGAGTGTGGCTCGCGATATCCGGCGAGATCCCACACATGTCAGAATGCATCCAGGCGAATACGTCGAGATTCGTCCGAAGAAATTCAACCAATTCATGTTGCATCTATTGGCCTAACTGAGATCCAATCTTTATCATCATTGAATCGTCATCATCGTCGATCGGGACATCGATCGTCAGTTCGATCGGGGAAGCTTGACTGTTTTTAGTTTCATCTTTACTTTCAATGTCTCTGGGGTCAAGATCCCCCCGGAATTGGTTGGGGTGTCCAGGCCTAGGCCCACGCACCAATTGTCAATTATCAGTAAAACGGACGCAGAGAGATCCATCTACGTCCTTCCCTTTCTCCTTTCGCTGCGCCCCGCACATCTCAGCAACATAACAGGCTCGCCCAACAGCCTGATCTCCTTGAACGACTCCAACCCCTCGATCGATGGGGAGCTTTAGAGTCAAGCACCATGGCGCAATGGTTGCCCTGAATTCAACAAGAGCCGGTCGGCCCAAGAAAGCATTGTAAGGGAAGTCTATATCTAAAACAACAAACTGTAGCATCCGGACTCTCCGGCATTCTCCAACTCCCAACTCCACTGGTAGTTCCACCACTCAAGGGGGTATAGTAGCACTCTCATTGAAGCCGTGGATCCGAGACTGGCAGGGTTTCAAATCTTTGGCTTCCATCTTCATTTGATCGTAAGCTCGCTTAACAAAATATTTACAAAGCTTCCACCGTCAATCAGGATCCTCTTGTAGGACCTACCTGAGTAGATATGACAAGTGGATCGATAGTGGGGGCTTCGACCTTATCAGCGTCTTTGTTTCGGAACACGATGTCATCGGTCATCATTTTCTGTTGCTTGGTCGAAGCCCCGTCGTCACAACTACTACAACACTCGAAGTCTGCATGCCTGATAGAGTTGGCATACGACTCCATTTCCCTCCATCTTCGGTCTGCCGGATGAGGACCACCACTTATTGTATTTATTACCAACCTCCCGCCGGTACGAACGGGTTCCTCCTGTCTATCCTTGTTTGATACACGATTCTGGTTAGATGGGCCCGCATTTCCTGACTACGGCGCCCGCACAAACTGATCCAACTTCCGTTCACGTATCAATTTTTCAATGAGATCTTGTAAATGACGACACTCATTTGTATTGTGGTCGTAGCTTTCATGAAATCTGCAAAATTTTCCTGTTTGGATTTGCCTCTCTGATGATGGCTTCGAAGCAGGCTTCTTGTACTGCATAGTATTGCTGGTTTGTAGGTAGACATTATCTAGTGACGTATTCAGTGGAGTATAATTATCGAACATTGGAGCTCTACGTCGCAGACCACGGTTTTGATCTCGTTTTTTGTTTTGATTGCCATTATTCCTCTGCCGAGTTTGCTTGTTCTGGATATTCAACTGAACTTTCCCGAAGCTCTCGTCGGACTGTTTAACCGCAACATTATTTTGGATCCCTTCCATACTGGACCTCGCGTCATCCTGTTTCCTAGACTGTTTCGCGTCCTCCCTTCTCAAGAATTGGGCTGTCTTGGAGTAGAAACGATCTAATGACGCTGAAGGCTTTCTAGCCAACCAATTTCCGAACTCGGAATCAAGATCAATCCCCTTAGTCAATGCCATCAAGATAAAGTTGTCATTGAGATTGCTTATCTCTGCACACGCAGCATGAAACCTCTTTAAGTAGCGTCTAAGTGTCTCTCCAGGAGCTTGAGTGACACTAGATAGAGTGTTAACGTCATTTGGCCTTGCAACATGCATTCGAAATTGTTCTACAAACTTAGTGGCCAATTGGTCGAAGCAAGAAATGGATCGGAGTGGCAATCGTGTGAACCACATAATAGCAATGCCCCCTAAGGAAATGGGAAGACTATGACAGTTAACTGCATCATCAGCTCTCGCAGCATTCATCAACCACTCGTACTTCAGAATGTGCTGGTTCGAATCAGAACTTCCTTCATAGACTGGTAGAGCCGGCATTCTAAATCGCCGAGGAGGTTCGGCATAAAGTATCTCATCTGTAAAGGGAGTATGACTCCGGAAGATTCCCCAGTCGTCATTTGTAAGGCCTTGACTCTCTCGAATCATCTGGCGAATCATAGTGGGGATGTCTGGCATTTTTACATTCTGTGCACGTTGAGTCAAGGTGTGGTCGAGTTCCACAATGCGAGGCTGAACCGAACGCTGTCGACGATCCATGTCTCGCCTTCTTAGTTCCAAGTCTTCGATCTTCGAGGACGTATAATTCGGGAGTACGTCCACGCTAATGATGGTTCACATCTGGTTGATTCCGGTCATCAACCCATGGTTGAACAGCGGCGGTGGTAGCGCGGTTGTCTTTGGTGTAGTGAGGAACATCACCTTCCCGGGAGGAGGGTCCAGTCAGGAAGCTGGTCGATGGGCCAACCCTCGGTTGTCCAACGGAGTAGGTTGATGTTCGGTGGCTTGGGTGTAGCTTACGTCCAGTCGTGGGCGTGTAGATCTGTGATGGTAGTCAGATGAGGCCGAACTCTCGGTGGATGAGTAAGAGGCGTGATCCCTCCTGGATCTCCTACGCCTTTGGCGATTCAGCTGGTTGGTCAACTCTGTGTTGGCATGCAGCTCTGTAGTCAGTTGTTGTCGACTCTGGGTCAACTCTTGAAGCAGCATCTGAAATTCTTGACTGATAACAGGGCCTGACGGATCTGAAGGTCCGGCGGCATTCTGGTTGGATAGATTCAACTGCGCAGGATTCTGTCTATCCCGTCCTTCTTGGTCGGCAGCTGTAGAGGTGGTCCTTGTGCTAACCATGACGAATAATGAAGTTCCTTCCTAGATTTTACGTAAATCTGAATAGGTTGGAATGATTCTGAACTTGAGATTTGGATCTTCTTCTTAGATTTGTGCAATCCAGTATCGATAGCAGATCCAAAGAGCAGGAGAAAAACTGTGTTTCTCAGTGGAAGCACCAAAGTGTTTGTACCAGAATTGAGCATAACACTCCTCGGAAGTATTTGAAGAGATAAAAATGAAGAATGGAAATGTAAAACGAGGGTTATCTAACAAACTACTCGGAATTTAGAGTGGTTTGGCGTATGGCCTACGTCCACTATGAAGTTGACTTTATTGATATTCACTTGTCGATTACAACTGATTTCAATGGATTACAGCGGATTAAAGTGTTAAAATTCGAGTACAACAACAGCTATGGAGTGCAAAGTTGAATTCGGCAGAATTTGAACGTCAAAGAGCCAAAAGATCCTTTTTCTGTAGGCCTTAACTCATTACGGAATCACCCACAGAGTTATACTGACTTATAGTTCTTACACCTCGAGTCTTCACTCGCTCCACTTAGATTCACGACCTAACGTTAATTGGAAACGATGTGGTTTTCGGATCCCAAATATGGAAACCCGATCCCGGTCTCATCGAAATCCAAAGCGTGTCTTTTAGGTCCAAGTTGTTTTAAGTTTAAAACAATTCAATTTAAATTATCAATATACACACAGATAGATACTTCACATCATCATAACAGATAATCAACAATATTATCATAAACAGGTAATCATCACAAATTGATAATCTATATTATCATCATCAATAGATAACTCATACAATCACAATGCAACCAATGCATCCATATTACACAATACAAATCTCATATCTGAGATTCAAACCATTCAAGTCAAACCAAATCATCCATTCATAAGCAAAGGTCCATAATCACATCATCCATAATTAATTTAATTAATTACTTCTATCTCTAATTAATTTAAAATGAATTTAATTAATTACCTATCTTTAATTAATTTAAAATGAATTAAATTAATTACTTCACCATTTAAATCTTGCTTACTTAACCCTTAATTGATTATCAATCAATTAAATCATTATCCTCAAATTAATCACCTTAATTAATCACCCTTGATTAATTATCCCTTAATTACATTCAAGTAATTATCTTTAATTAATTTCACAAATTAATTATCCCTAACCACAATCAGTAATATATTTATAGACGTAGGAGGCAGATATCTCGCTCAGATCTCGAGAGACTTCTTCTGGCACGTGGGTGGGCCCACGCGATCGATTCCATTAAGTTTCGGCTCGATCCATGATCGATACGAACGAATTTCGTATCAATCAGGATTTTACCCAATCGAGTCGAAACTTGACATGAACCTTCCTTAGGTCGTACGTAAGCTCCTGTGAAAATATCATAGCATTTGGACTTGTAGATCTCGAGTGATGATCGATGCAAACTAGAAGTTTTCGGCCTCGGTCCTCTACGTATCGATATTGTTCATATCCATGCTTCGACTCGATGTTGGTCATGTGCCTGTGAGTTGACGTGGCTCTTGATTTTTAGATCGCTCCGCTTTCGATGCCGAGTTGACCGAGTCGTTCCAAAGCTTTCGCCTCGTTCGTATCGAAGACCGTTGCTTCGTTCCAATCGATGGAAGTGGTACAATTCGTATCGATGGAAATGACTTTGTTTGTATCGATCCTAATGCACGACATATATCGGTCGTATGGTTTAGTTCGCATCGATAGATTGAATTGCACTTCGTATCGATGGGAAGCACTGATTACATATCGATCCGTGGTCGGTCGATACGAAACATGTCTAAAGCTCGATCAATACGAAATGTGTATTCGTGTCGCAGTTGATGGATACAAAGTAGGACGATCCGGATGGATACGAAGTAGACTCTATCTAGCTGCTGATCGATACGAAGTGTGCTCGTATGCCGATGGATTCGAACACGGATTGATACGAATAAGGTCGATTCTCTCGATGGATACGAAGTATTGCACCTTGATGGATACGAAGTATTGCACCTTGATGGATTCGAACAAAGGATGATGTCGACCCTTAATGGATACGAATAACAGACGACGCTGAGTCTTGATGGATACGAATTGAAGGATGCGATTGTGTTGATTTCCTTAACTTGAATCGATCATAACTTGAGCATACGAACTCGAATTGACTCGAAATTTGAAACGTTGGCTTTCACAGCTTTGTTTGTCATGTCATGTCAATTGTAACCTGATCCGGACTCGGACAAAATTTATCGACATCCATAGCAAACTTGTGCATATTCGACATTTGGGATGAGCGATCTTTGGTCTTTAGTCAATTCATTGATATCTCGGCATTACCAAAAGGCGGGATAGCAGAAAGTGATACATTATTCAAGCAAAACACTCATTATGTTGTCTCAAAGGCTCAAACTCATTGCCTCTAGAATTTTATCTAAAACGACATACGTCTTACCACTTGAATTAGATGTCCTTGATGTAAAATCATTTTAGTATACGTTAAAATAAGAAAAGAAGAATTTTAGTTTTATAAGTTATTTTTCAAGAATGGTCTAAAAGAGTTAGGAAGTAAATAAAGACTTTAATATTGATTTTAAAATTTAATGTTAGAGATTTGGAAATATTTTGGGTTGAAAAGTATTTTGAGAAAAATAATATAAGTGGATTACAAACCTCATTTATCGATGTTTTAAAATATTAAGATGAGTTTCATCTTGATTGAATCATTTTCGAAAACGAGTTTGACGATTTCGAAATTAAATGAGGGTTTGAAAGAAGAATTTTGTAATTAAATAAAAGGTTTCAAAATATTGAAGTTTGGAACTGAACAATGATTCGTGAATAGAATGAGAATTTTATAATTTAAAATCTCTTTAAAATTTTATATTGATATTTGAAATTTAATATAAAGATTTTGGAAATGGGTATTTTAGAATAAAACCCTTCTTAATCAATAACTGGTTTGAAAGACGTGAAATTTTGTATTATGATAATACTGAATAAACGGATTATAATACCAAACGGTATGTGACATTCGATATTATTTTTCTGATTATTCTTTTGACACGTCGTATAGAATATTGTATGTTTGTTTTGAGTGTAACTTACGAGCATTAAGTAAATGATCGAATAACACTAAGTGGTATGAGATACTTTTTTGAGAAAAAATGAGTGAACCTCCGAAAGAGGAGATCGCTCGTGTATTTTTTTCCACGCTTAAATAAGAAGCTGCCAACAGAGATGGCAGATGACAAAAGTCCACGTACATGGAATAAAAGTTAAAAAAGAAACCTCCCTCCCCTCCTCGCCCAAAAAAAGGGAGAAAAAAAATAGTGAAGGACCTCGTCCCATCACAGAAAGGAAGAGAACAAAGAACAAATGTTAAGTATAGACAAGAACATTCCAAGTAGCTGCAAAAGACCCAGCAGCATGTCGATACTCACAGCTTATCCAAGGAAAGGGAACGTCCAACCCAAACTACTCGCGTCAACAATTAGAACTTTTAAGTAATACTGACGAGTTCGCTAACATTTCCAAAGCAAATATTAGCGCGTAAAGGACCAAAAGCGAGTCAAGGGCCATCTAGTACCAAAGACCGATGAGGCAACGACTGATCCAAGCATGTAAGCATCTATGTTCCGTCAGCATATGCGATATATTCCGCAACAACCACTTACAACTGAAAAAGCTCAACAAAAGTATAAGCCTAACACATACACACATATATATTCAATTTTTGCGCAAGTAAAAAGGATAAATTGATTAATGCTTCCAAGCCTGGTCCGTTCCGTACCAGCCCAGCTTGGATCTACGCTAGCCCACAGCAAACCAGCCAAGGCTAGAGACAAACCAGCCAGACTTCCTCAGCCACCGGCCCAATCAAAGATTGAACTAAGAATCAAAGATTGAACTAAGAATCAAAGACAGACTAGGAATCGACCCGGTTCACTAATGACTAGCTCTCTCATGCCGGCTCACTCAGCATGGCTCCAGATCAGCTCGTCCACTCAAGCATCTCTCTCAAATATTTGTCGGCCAGCACAACTCAAGACAGTCATTACAACAGGCTCGTTAAACAAGGTTGGCCCAAATATGATCCGTCTTTGGCTCGGCTTCATCATGCCCTCAACCTGTCTCGAATAAGTACGGCACTTCTTCTCATGGCATGTTCGGACATCCCCCTTCAACCTTGTCCTTAACAACACTCCAAGCCTACGACCAGCCCGTCCACGTAGACCAAGACTCAAGTTGTCGCAAACCAGCCCGTCTCCTCGGCAAAAACACCAAGATAAAGATCGGTCATCTTATCCCTGGCAGCTTTCATGGTCTACCCATCACATGGGAACAAAACCAAGTATAGCATGCCCGTCCACTCCGGCACGGTTGAGTGATGACCGGTTCTCTTATATCGACCCACTTTTAATGCGGCTCCAGATCAACCCATCTATTCAAGCATCTCTTTCAGCTATGTGCCAACCAGCACAACTCGAGACAATCTCTACAGCCGGCTCATCGGACAAAGTTGACCCAAGTATGACCCACCTTTGGCACGGCTTCATCACAACCGCCCTCGATCGGTCTCAAGCAGCCCATACCTTCTTCTCACGACATGCCCGACACCTCCCTCTTCGACCATCCACTCAACATCGCTCCATTTGTCGAGCGGTCCAACTCGAGGTTGCCTCAACAACTAGCATATTCAATGAAACAAGCTGAAGCGTGACCCGTCCTTGGCCCAACTTCAATACAATCACCTCCACAGCTTGGTCCTTAGCAACTTTCTGTTTCCTTCATTGTCTTCGGCTCTCACCATCCAGTTCAGCAATTCTTGCCATATGAGCATGCAAAAGTAAACGACAAGAAGTACAGCTTTGTGTACCTACTTCTGACAAGGAGCATATTGCATTCCTGTAGCATACCACCATACACATTAAATGTGCAATAAATGCAAGATATGTGAATTGTGCAGCTTCCCTCTTGGCACTCATCACAGCCACATATTCCTTTCATCTTTCCAATTGTCTTTCATAAACATATACGACTAGATCAATGGTCATACACGTTTTCCACCCGATTTTCAGCATAATCTCATTAATCCATCATTCATTTCAGCCACTATAAATAGACCAAGACATGCATACTTAAAAGGGTCGAACAACCCTAGCTCATAAGCATCTGTGTTTTAGTCATCACCTTGTAATCTAGGTTATTGTAATAGAAATGAAGTAATAAAAAAAATTCACAGTAGACATAGATCATCTTTGGTCGAACAACTATAAACTCTTGTTTCTTTACTTTTCAGTTTACTATTGCCTCCTCGGTTTTTGTTTTTAACCAAAGTATTAGTAACCAATTTTTTGCTAACATCACCTCATAATCACACTTTCGAAGTTGACTAAAAATCTACCCAACGGTATATAACTGAATATTATATACATATACGTGTGGGCAAAGCACCAAGAGAACGCAAAATGAATTATGAAATAGTTATCAATAGGAGTAGAGCGTTTGAATGGCACAGGAGACTTAAATGATATTTGTTCGATTACTTTTTGTAAGCAAATATCACATGTCGTTAGAGATGATGGGTCAGGAATTTTGGAAATCATCATGAGGTTACTCTAATAAGGCTTATTAGTCGAGAAAAATATTTTCTCTCCAACGACTATAAGCTAAGAGTTATTTTGTGAAATTATAGTTGATTCTCCCAGGGCCAACCAGTCAATTGTTATTGGCTCGTAGTCAAGAATCTATCTTATAAGAGCTAACTAGTCGACCGTGAACTTGGGCTCCGAATGCATCCTAAAGCAACCCTCAATCATACTGTCGACCAGGATGGTTGTCATCGGAAGGCTTATGGTCGACAACATGTCGCATGTATCTTTCTCGCTTGTTAAAGTGTCCTCGATGCCTTTTGTCATGTTGGCTCATGCAACGTTCTCTGCTTGGGCCACAGTGTCATCGAGGAGAACGTTCGCAATGTCGTTGAGTTCGAGCAATTGCAGCAATATTAGGATTAAGTCTGGCTTAATAAGGTGACCCAAGAAGGACTGGCTTGGAAACGACTAGCTCGGCCAGAGAAGGCTTAACTATGCCCATTGTCTCGATCGGTTTCATGCTTTTCAGATTCGTTGCCTTGCTGCTTTATTCTTCTAGCCCTTCGAATTGATATAAGATGGCTTCGTCTAACCTTTTTTGAAACAACCTCATTTTCTTGATTATGTTATCATGATCTCACTATCACGATTAACCAATTCACAATCCCACCTAGCATCGCGGGAGCCTCTTTCATTCATTCCGATGAGTATTTGGAGCCGATCCTTGTTCAAATCGTTGCACGTTGTTGCTCAGCAATTGACGTTCATAAATTTGCAAAATTATTTGTGACCTCTAACCTAGTCATTACATCAGGAGATCTACAGGTTTTTGAAGAGTCCCCTTGGTTTCTCTTTTGAAACGATGTTTGGATGTTCTTCATTAATACCAACAATCATTGCTTGCTTTTTTACTTTCTTTTGGACTCGCCTCTTGATTCCCATCAAGAGGCTAGGGATCCACATAATTCCATGAAATATGTATGTGTTATGAGATCAACTATCAATAAAAGCATCAAAACGCTTGCTTGGTTTCTGGTCAAACAGCTCGTCCAAACTATGTTGAACAACAAACCCTAAATGTAAACGATTGTTATTAGTTTTTTCAGTGGATTTATTCGTAAATAATTTGATATATGAACACAAAGCATCTCTTGGTGGGAATCGGGCTAGGCATCCACACAGCTCCAAGAGATCTAACATGTATTCTGAGATGAAATCTCGATAAAAACACCAAAAAATTTGTTCAATATCTGGATAAATACCTCGCCGAGACTATGTAGAACAATCGACCCAAAATGTAATCGACTGCTTTTGTTTTTTTAGAGGAAAATAATTTGATACACCATACATGAACATAAAGCTCAAGAACACGGTAATTTTAATAGATCAAAAACATAAGTGTACAAAGAACAAACATGGAGTTCATAGTGATCCGACAAATCATTGACAAATGTACAGCTCAAGTTAATTACTGATTTTGATTACAAAATTCGAATAACAATAAAAAAATACATAGAAATCACTCAAGAGCTCGACAACCTTCGTGTATATTTCAAAATCTATCTATTTTTCTTCTAGATGCTTTTGGTGTTTACATGGTTGATTCCCAAAGGCTTTAGGTGAAGTTAAATGCTCGAAAATATCTCCTGAAATCGTATGAGAGTCCACCAGATCCGAAGAAGTATGCGCAAAACTATGTCGAAAGAAAACAATTTCAAACAACAACAAAGTGGGTTGGAGGTGTGCAAACTCGATAAGTGGAGTCGGCTCAATTACCCGATTACTAGAACAACCATATTTTAAGGGCCTGATAGTTTGGGTCAGTTAGCCAACCCAATCAATAGCTGACCTACCGCCTTAATTGCCCCGCTTAAGCCGATCCTACCATATTTCACCGACCCTCGATCAAATCACCGACATTGCCTTATGTCGTCGACCCAAACTCGTGTTGTCGACCCAATCCATATCTCTTACTTTTTTTTTGACTTTTTGCATGTCGTCTTCTCATGCTTTGTCACCTCTTTAAGCTCTAATTATATACATGAGCTTCCCAAGGGTTTCCATGTCAACTATCTCTATGATTTATCGTTCTTCGACTGAAAGAGAATCGGATGACAATTCATTTGTAACAGCATGCATGCACATAGATGTATATATGTATGTGTGTGTATGTGTGTGTATGAGCTAGGATCAATAGGCTCATCTACCATGATATCAGCCACAAGTTTATATTTAAATATTTAAATAAAAATTTGTAGCTGATATCAAAGGACTACAAATGATGCTAAATAAATGGGGCTATTGATCCTAGCTCTATATGTATATATGTACGTGAGTGTATTTATATACGAACATTTTTTATATGTTCTTCTATCACGAGCTACAATTTTAGAAGGTAAATATTATTCGCAAATATTAGTAAGCAATTACAACTTATGTCAAACTAAAGTTTAAACTTACAATCTTTCATCTCCAAATCATGTGTCATGTTGCTAGGGTACACACACGCTACGCACACATGCATGCGCATTACATCTCAAACATTTATTTTGTCCACCCGATTATGTTGTCAATAGTTATTAATTATAATAATATGACTATTAATGACTTTTACTCTCACCATTAATTAGTGCTATACTGACTATATTGAGATCCAAGAATTAGTAGAAAAGGTTTCCAGATTGTCATACAAATAACTGATTTGGAAGAAGACGAAGAACTAACGTAAGAACCTAAAATTCATTCAAGGGAAGAAAAACCCTTGTTCGCACGAAGGTGCACGGTGAAAGTAATTCCACACCTTTCTAATGAAAACACATGGAAGTTTATAACGATAAGTCAATTATAACCATAGTATCAATTCGAATGCTAACAATAATGCTACTATAGGGTAAAAAATTCCACAAAATCATAGCATAGAAAAAAGGATACTTAAATGAAATACTGAAAAGAATAATTGATAATTAGAAAAAATTGTATTACTCACATAAAATTATTATATTCTGTTAATTTCTATTAGTATTAATTGGAATTAACTAGTTAGTAACTTTTATTTCTATTTATATATATATATACACACACTCTTTTTTGTTGTACTAGTGCTAAAGAAGACAATGTAGTTTTGATACATCACTCACAACAATATGATTTTTGTCATGGCAATATCAAAGGATGCAAGCGTGCCCAAAGAAGTGAAACAATCATTTGAAAAATGTTTCAAGTAAATGTTTGTTCTTCGGTTTTTTTGGATTGAATGGACAAAACATTTCATTTTTTTTAATATTAAAAATTAAGAATTGGTAAGCGAAACTTTAAAATCTCAAAATGTGTAAGAACACGAAAAATTTGAGAAAACCAATGAACGTGTTATATGCAACTTTCACTAAGCAAGAGGAAGTGTTATAAGACAAAAGCTATAAAGGACAATTATGTCATAAGGAGGTGATTAAGAAGTAAAAAGTATATGGTAATACTGCTGAAATATGAGGAGATATAGTTTTTAACGAAGCAATAAAGGTGAATATTTCGTGAAAACATATGAAAAGATATCACATAAATGGATTTATAAGTTATTGAAGACACGAAGGCATTGAAAAATTGCAAAGTAACATTTTCATCAAAAATATGGATACGATCCCGTTAAGCAAATTAGTCCAATTATATATGAGAAACAAAAATATAAAGTATGCTATTTAATATGAAGGGATAAAAGAACATTGCATAGATGAAAAGCATGTGCAATAGTACGAAGAGAATGTCATACTCAACTAGAGATAAGAAGTCCAAACTACTTCCCATGCAAGCAAGCCACATTGCCAATTCTATACATGGATATGATCATGATACTAATCCCTAACCCATGTGGACTACTCGCTCTCGGATCATGACATTTGTCTCCATCCGGATTGTCCGTCTTGTCACGTTACTAATCAGAATCAACTTTAATCGTCCTAATAGAAGCAAACAACACCACTCGTCGGCTACTATGAACAGGGGCTTACCCCTATATAAGAAAGGGCTCTTTTCCTCATTTTCTCAATCTAGTTCATTTTTCTCATTTGTAATTTCCAAGCTCACACGAGAGTTTGAGAATAATTGTAATGGCTAACAAGGAAGAAGATGCCTTGTACTTTTTTTATAAGATCCAGTGAAAAAATAAATTGCAAATAATCTCGAAATTCATATTTTGTTTATCTATTTAAGTATTTATCAAATTTCTTCAATTTTGGGCATATGTGGTGTTTTTCAACATCTAGTGGCTCTTCTTCAAAGTGATTAGACATCAAACTCGGACCAAAAATCAATTTAACAAAATGAATAACGATATCAGAAGTTTCAGACGACTTTATTTTACTCAAGCAACAAGTCGTTTATTATTAGTACTTTTCAAAATTGTTATATTACCCATATCGATAATAGCTATAAAAAAATATTATGTGACATGCAATTATTAATTAAATCTACACAATGAACTACATTGAGAAACAAACCAGGTGTTGGATATTAACGTGCAACTAAACATGCATCATATATAAGCATATAGATTTACATGTATGAAGTGACGAAACCAGAATTTCCAGTTGCAGTGGGTGAAAAATTATAAAGTGATTTTTGGATAATCAAACTTCAATAATGATGATGATGATGATACTAATAATAAGTGCAAAGTTGCAGAAGAGTTGACGGGAACTAGAGAAATCAAATTTAAATCATGTTCTAAGACAATGTGAGAAACATTTGAATTGTTGTGTAAAGGGCATATGGTACAATTTTTGTTTGTAGAATATTCATGAAACAAAGCAACAATAATGAATTAGTTGTATGTATATGTATACGGTAATTGCTAATAAAACTAAGATGATAAATGTTATTTATCCCAAACCTAATTTATATTGCAATACCCATCGAGTTATATATTCTTTAGATCGTCTGTTACTTTAAATTTGAAATGTAGTAACCACATCTATATTTGTATCTGTAAAAGTAATAATGCTAATTTAAGTTGCATTTTATAAATAATAATATGTGACAAAATTCTTACTAGTAGCTAGTAATTATTATTGTTTCAAAATCTTTGGGTAAGGCAGTTACCCACCTCATCTAGCATATAGTCTCGTGTGTGTCTACGACTAATTTATCAACATTGTATGAGGCACAAGCGTACCAAAAAGTTAAATGATTCCAAGATCTTTAGCATATTCATTCAACGATGTAACAGTATTTTTTTCGTTTTATATTCTTTATTTTGCATGTTGAAAAACAAGGCCTTTATGTAAACATGCCGCTTAGGTGGGAATTGCATAAAGTTATGCCGATCAAATCAGGACGGCTGGAAATTTAGGGTGATCACTTGCTTTTTTCCACCCCAGACTTGTTGGTCAACTCAATATAGTATAGGTATGCATGTGTGTGCATGTGTACACTATGTGTGAAACTAATAATTTAGGGGCATGGTCATACTTTGATTGGCTAATCTCTAAACATAGAAAATAAATTCTATATACCTTCCATCACCACTTGCAGTAATTAATACAGGTTCTCTTTGAAGCCACCGGGTATCATTAATTCCTTGACTACCCTCCTTAACATGACTGCAGATGGTAAAAAGTATTTTTATATATAACGATTTAACACGAAATTCAGATGAAAAAAATGTTTTAGCAAAGCCAAATTAAAAGAACAAACCCAGGAAGTTGGCCTGCGAATTCAGCAGTAGGCATTTGCTTCCCATGACTCAAGCAATGCAAAGGCTTAAAGAAATGTGCATCCGTGGCCTGACTACATTTATCTACAGGCATCTGACTGCTGTTTGTTGGCATTAGTCGAGTATCCCATACCATAGTATTATTTGAAGTACTGGAAACACTGAAGTAGGTTCCACAGCTGCTTAATGAAACTGACGTCACCTTTAAAAAAATACAAAAAAAAAAATAACAGAGAGGGAGAGAGAGAACGATTATTTGAAAAGAACATAATGCACAAAAACAAGAACTGATTGACGATTTATGAAATTGAGCACCACCTCATATGATGATCCAATAGAGAGGTAATTAAACACACCACGTGTACGAATATCAAATAAACCAACAGTCCCATCTCCAGATCCTAGGTATTAAATTCATAGGGACAGTACGTTAAGTACGTTAACTATGGTAATCCGAAAATGAAAGTGGGACAGTGAGCTAACATACCAGTGATTATGAAGTCGGAAGCAATATTTGCTTTCAGAGATGTAATGTACTGTGATTGTGCACACGTTACAGAGGTAGCTTATTAAAAAGTTACTAAATTTCAATATCCATTTTTTGAACATTAAACGCTTACAGAATCATTAGCAGGGAATGATAGACAGGATTGAGGTGAATCCAGATCCCACAATTGCACTATGGCTGAACCACCATGTTCACAATCACTTCCACATGCTAAAAGGTTTTCACTACAGAATTCCATCACAGTCATGGATGGATGGAGCTCATCTCTCTCCCTAAGATATTAGAATAAAACGCGCACACACTTTAAAAGATGTCTACCTTTCAAGATCTAAATTAAAAAACAGTGGCAAAATCGATGAACCAACAAGAAGACAATATATATTCTAAACAAGTAAAATAAACAAAAGATGTAACAAAGTTCGGTTCTAATATTAAGATCCTCGGATAAAGATATATATATATATATATATATATATATATATATATATATATAAAGAGACACACACGTACATAGATCTATACATACTACACACACATATGTATGTATGCATGCATATGTATGTATATGTGTGTGTACACACCAGTATCTTAAGCATGTCCGTTGGACACGTGCGAATAACATTGAGCAAATTCGTTTTATTATGAAATAATGGTTGCATAGACAAAAATAAAGGGTTGCAATCAAAAATATATGGGTTGCAATTTCTCGAAGTGCAATAAGAATGTGGGAGATACAATGACAAAAATGATCACTCCTTATAGTAAAAATTGTAAAGTGCATTATGGACAAATCAAAAGCTTCAAATAACATGGTGGTTTTTAGGCGGTGGATCTCCATACAAAATACAAGTTATGACGGTTGAGATCTATTGTGTCACAAATTTGTATCCCAAAAGACTTTCCATGCGTGCGTAATTATGTATATGTATGTATGTATATCCTCAAGTTGAGGTTATAAAAAATATGCAACCTTTCATGGGAAACTCCCCCTCTTTCTTTATAGTGTGGCTATAAATGCATGTAGAAACAAATATAATACACCCTGAAGTTAACCCAGAATATTCACATGAGCAATGAAGCATACAAACATATTGAATACATCAGTTAAATAGGCAAAACAAATGTTCAATTTTGATAGTAGGAAATACAGTCAAACTGAGTTATGTGTTGAACATCGCAAATAGGTGACAATAAATATTGAACTATTCGGCAGTTAACACATCAGCATGTGAAGAAACAACTTGCAACAATTTCACTATTTCAGGTGAGTAGAAATGCTGGTAAACAACTTAAAACAATGAATATAACATTCAAGATTTTATTTGAAGCTAGACGATTGATTTTAAAAAATATCAGTTTCAGCTTTTCAAGGATTATGTCCAAAATATCAAAGGCATGGTCACAAACTTACCCAAGCAAATCAAATGTGGTATAACTGTAAATGGAAGTTGAAGTAAGAAATCATCAATTCATATTACCTCATAAATGAATTGAGATCAGTAGACAGTTCCCCTCTCAAAGCATTCCAAAGGAGGAGTTTGCCATCACCTGTTGCACCACTGGTCGCCACAAGACCTAACATTGAAATAAAGACTGTTGTAAAGAGAAGAACAAAAAAAAGAACATGAGAAATGCAGTTCATGGTAACTAAAATCGCATGTAGCTTAAAATTTGAGAACTAAACAACCATATAGTCGTATATAAAGGACAGTCAGATGTCATTTAAAATAAATGGTAAATCGCCGTTTTAAAACAACCTCTACTGAAAGATATCAAAAAATTATTACAGTTTTCCTGTAACAAAAGGTCCATAGATGATTGGATGATCTCCAAAACTACGGCACAAATTATACGTGATAACATACTTGATTGCCAGCTATTAACGCTCATGGCATTGATCTTCTGGGTGTGTCCAACATTAGCTTGATCTTCACTGGAAGATCCCAGAGTAAAAAGACAAGAACCAGTAATGCAGTCCCATATCTATATCACATGAATGCAAAGTTTTAACAAAATTGAGACTCCAACGGTAATAAAGACTTGCAGATGGACAGTGTACCTTCAATGACTTTGAGGCACATGAAACTATGCTTGCACCTCTAACTGCAAAATCAACAGCTTGGACCTGCTAGCAATGGAAATAGAAACCCGTACTTAGATTCTATATCCAGAGTCCTGTCTATGTAAAACATCAGTGGTGTCAATTGTTATTTACTGCTGAATGTGCAAAGGGATATTTTATTAGGACTTGCCGAGGAGTACAACTAGTATTAAAGGGTCACATTAACGAGTACGTGCTTTAAGGACAAACTACTCTGATATCGGATAATTTTTGCTTGTAATCGCAACTCTGCACGCAAATTCTCTTTTGGCCCCCGCCGGATCAGAACCGATATGGTGGGAATTTCGAGGTGTCGGTCGGAACCTCAAACGTTGGAAAATTCCAAAAATTTCTTGATAATTTGAGAAATTCAAAAATTGGATTCCTTTTCAATTCAGCCCACTATCAGAACTAACAACAAATTCAACCCAATTTAAAACTGATAACAAAAGCTTATCATTTTTGCTATGTTGATGATGTTAAGTCAACAATTTGTATTAACAGGATTTCGAATCGCGATAATGTTAGCTTTTTTTCAAGAATTTGCATTGGTACTATTTGAAAGTGCCCGAGTGTTTTTTTTTAATGAGATTGCACTGCCGTGTCAATACCAACTGTTGACGTAGAACCCGCATGACAGAAAATGTTATATCTTTGTTATTAGGTTTAAAAGTGGGTTGAATTTGTTATTTGTTTGAAAAGTGGGGCAAACTGGAATAATCCTCAAAAGTTTGAACACACTAAAAAATTGAAAGAAAAAAAAAAACTAATAAATAGATCAAAACTTCAAAAAACCAAAAAAAAGTGGACTCCAGATAATTTGAGAAATAAGAAAATTCTGAACTCAAAAATATGAAAATTCTTAAAAACATTAAAATTGAATCAATACAAAAAAAATAGAAATAAAAATATATAAGTTCGAATGAGTTCATAAAATGCTTCAGAGTTCAAAAAAGTTAAAAGCTTTCGAAATTTGAATGCATTAAGAATTCAGAAAAATATATATAAAATCCCAAAATGAAAAAATAAGTTAAAATAATCAAAAGTTAAACAAATTGAATTTTATTTTATAAGTTCACATTTTTTTCGAAAATTTTGAATTCGTAAAGTTATTGGTATTTTATTTCCAACTTATTCAACTTTTTTTACTTCTTTAAATTTTCTTGACTAATTCCAAATTTCCAGAACTTCCAGTTTTCTTCTTCTTCTTCTTCTTTTTTTTGAATTATTTCAAACTTCCTTTTTCCTCTCATATTTATTGACTTTGTCTGAAGTTTTTAGATATTTTCAAATAATTTTATTGCTCGAGTTTTCCAATTTTTGTTAGTCCATTTTATTGAGCTTGCTCAAACTCATTTTATCCAAAACTTCACATATTTTTGTATTCTGCATTTTTGAATGTTAGAATTTTTCACTTGATTTGAAACCTAGTAAAATGGGGGGGAAAATTAGAAAACTCGCAACTACAAACACCATATTAATGTTTCAGAATAAATTTGGAAATCTAAAATGCATTGAACATATTTTTAACAGGTAGGGCACAAACAATAAAATAGAGCTCCCAAAAGGTTAAACTTATGCTATTAGAAGTGATGTACACAGACAACTGATAAAACCTGGCAATTATGACCACTGAGCTGAATGGCCCTTCCAGATCGAAGATTGTATAGTAGTAATTCATTTGGTGTCTGCATTATAGTAAACATTAAAAACAAGTGAAAGATATGTGCTAACTTATAACATGATAAGAGGATTTCTGTGTAAGATAAGGCCAAAGGTAAACTGCAACCTGATCGGAGCTACAAACAAGTTGTGGGAGCCCTTCTGGATGAAACTTTATATCAAGAACTTTCTGGACACCAAATGAAGAACATAAAATTGTTTATTTATTCGACTAAAATTAATAGATGTTTTAAAAGTTCTCAAACATACCGCTCCATCAGGTTGAACTGAAGCGTTTGATGTATAGGCAGACCAAGTAGGAAGCCAATAAGAATAGCTTCTTTGCTTGAGGACAACAGCAGGTCCTTCAAAGTGACTATTTAAAGATCTCCAACCTATCATTAGATCATAAGAAAGTCAGCTTTGAATGATAAAAATGTGAATGATAAAAATGCAAATGATAAAAAAAAAATGTTTATGGATATCATAGAAAAAAATATAACAAGAACGCCATCTTTTGTAACTGATAGGACTACATGCAATTAGATATACTAACAAAAGCAATATCATAGAGACAAACCTCTAAGATATGGAAGCCACTTTTCTTGTTTTTTCCTAGCATAAAATGTTTTTGGCAAACCAAATGGCCAAAGAATGCCAACTTCTCGGCCCTTTAAGCATGAATGGACATTTTTTGGAGGAAAAGATTTTTGCAAGGACGAGGAGTCAGCATCTCTAGACAAACTGTCTGATGTTTCTCCAATATCAAAATGTGAACTTGAAATTTGCTCAGCCTGAGTAGTTCCTGAGTGCAATTTACCACCATTAAATAAACAAAACAGCAACATATATAGCTTCAACAAGAATAGAAACCTCCACATATTACTAGGGTACAATAAGGCTGTAACTTATTTCCAAGACGATATACCCCAATATGGTTGCAACTCAAAGAGAACACTTGAAGGGTTCAAATATAACAATAAGAACCTGCAGACGCAATTTTCTTTCGACAAGAAACCACATGCTGGTAAACAAGCCACGTCGCAATTTTTTCCCATTACATGTCAGTCAACTATATTCGTCATCTATCAGAAAGCTAATAAAACTGCATCAACTAACAAAACTGTTCTACTGATTTCTACACTATATTTGTGTCGTGGATAACAGTCAACTTTACTGATAGACTCAAGCATGCAAATTGCCAAAAAAAATAGAGATATTATAATTTCATTGTTTTGTATAAAAGTTAGTTTTTCTTATAATTAAATAATTAGTAACTAAAAAAATTCTCTGTATCGGGCTATTTGGGCATAGCATTTAAGCAACAAATCTAAAAGAATTTCATAATTGTCTACAGTTTCTCAAATCATCTTGATAATTTCCAGTAAAGTTAATTTGGGCCTACCATGACGTCGTTTGCCTTAAAATCCAAGGGAAGATTATAATTTTGTGTATCCCATTTCAGCAAACTATGTCAAAAGCACGCATAAGTAATAATAACATCCTTAATGTATTGTATTTTACATATTAAGGTTAAATGCGAACAAGCACTAAAGCAATGGTTGATGACATTCCTTTTTTTCCAGAAGTTGTATTGAATGACTTGAAGTTAAATTGTTTGTATATTTGTCTTATTCGTATCCATTCTACAAACGGTTTTAGAGTTTTAAATAAAATTTGAATATGTGTTGCGCTGAATCTACAGATAATTTCTTGCTAAATTTATGTAATGCTTTTGTTGATATATGTATGTATAAAATGTAAGCATAAAGATACAAGTACAAATCATGTATAAAAACTTGAGTATAAGTTCGTTTTATGTACCCAATAATAACAATAACAGCAGCAGCAATAATAATAATGTTGCTTAGACAAAGGTAAACTTTGTTGAGCTAAGTGACAAACTTGTTGCCTTGCTTTTCGCCTAAAACAACATTAGCAGACAAATCAGAAAACGCATTTTGCAAACAGTTTTAGAACTATATATAAAATTTGAATGTGTTCCGCTGAATCTACAAATAAATTCTTGCTAAACTACATGCTTGTAATATTACACTTTGTGGGGTTCTTTTTTTTTTTTTTTTAATATCAAGATTTGTGGTCCTCTAAATCTGTGTAATGCTTTGTTCAATTTTTTATGTTGATATTTACGTATAAAATGTAAGCATAAAAATATAAGTATAAATCTATGAAAACTTGAGTATAAGTTCGTTTTATATACCCAAAAATGGTGCTTAGACAAAGGTAAACTTTGTTGAGCTAAGTGATAAACTTGTTGCCATGCTTATCGCCTAAACAACGTTAGGCAAACAATCCAGGGATAAACATTTTACTGATCAATCTACATATAATAAAGTCTTTCCTTTTTATATTTTTTTTTAAAGGAATAACTCTAGGATACGTATTATTCTGGTAGACCACAGAGAACAAGCTCTTTATTTATTGTAGCCATGACAGTTGAAGAAATGTGGGGTGTAACCAACAACTATTGATCAAATGGTCGTTTCTAACCAGGGACGTAATATACCAAAAATATTCCTTTTTTATTATGAAAAATTGAAGACTGTTATATTGAAATTCTATGGCGGGTATATTATAGATTATCATTGCAAGAACTAATACACATTCTAGTGCACAGGCAGAACTTGAGCTATCCTTGATACAAAAATACAACTACAAAGAACTAAGCATGTCATACCAGATGAAGCTTCAGAATAGGACCATGCAGATGCTGTAATTATAGGGTGTTTTCTTCTTTTTTCTCCACTTCCCAAATCCTTTGCATGTGTTGACTTTACTTGTTCCTCAACTTGTACGGTCACCGCATTTAAAGACTCAGCAGCAGCTCCAGGCATATTCCTAGTAAATTCTTCATTCTTCACTATGATAGATTGACAAAGTGAACCTTCATTGGAGCATTGTTTGAGCGTAGGCATTGAGGTTGATGCTTGTAAGATCGACTCGTTCTTGTGTTTTGATAAGAAGGTTGTCAAATGATTTTGTAAATCTGTTAAACTGAATCAAAATGTCAACCAACATTCGCCTGAAATCAAACATTAACACAGAAGTATTATCAGGTGAGCTACTCACACTTGATATCTAAGTGCAGCTTCACTCTCTTTGCAGCCGAACCTTGGGATGTTCTTTACGATGCTGCTAGAAGTTTTTTGCCTTCTTTCACCGCTATTCAATTTCTGGGTCGAATGTTGCAAGGATAACTGTGTCTTTGCCCCAGAACCGTATGGTGGAGCCCTTGCATTGGAAAGTAAAGCCGTCTATTATATATAAAAAGAACAATAAATACGAGTTGGTAGTATATGCAAGGAAGCATACAACGGATATTCAATAGCAACTGATGAAATCCAATAAACAATCATAATTAAAACCGGATGATTGATAAATTTGCTTGGGTGCTAAAAATACACTTTGTGACCAAACTGAATGAGCCATAATCTCTTTTGTTACAAAAAATAAAGTGTCAAACAGTAAAATCTAAATTGGATTCAAGTCAATCTGCAGCCTCTATGATTCAATACTCATTTTATATCGGTTCTATGTTAAATCTTACTGTTGTATGGCCTATTGTGATTGAATCAAATTTGGAACTTTTGTAACTAGTTTAAAATTATCTATATAGATTTGAAGAATGAAACATTTTGTACTTGGATGCAATCATTGAATTTTGCAATTTGACATATTCAATTTCGAATTAGGTACAAAACAATAAGCTTGTGAATCACCACTCTCCCAATGGATGGGCGCTCATGCTCTGGTCCGTGAGGTCACAGATTCGAATCATGTGTAGTGTGATTCAAACCACTAAACATATATCGACTTGTAGTATGTTATATACTACTTCAGACTTGTAGTACAACTATATACTACCGATTAAGTACCCAATTTTAGAAAACAAACAAACACACGGGTGCAACATTACAAACCCAACAACTATGGAGAGACCATCACACTTATTTGAAATGCGGAGTAATCTTTTACAAGCACGCTATCACTATTTATGTTTATTGTGAATATGTCTATGACTTTAATAATTATTTGATTCAAAACATAGATTTTATTGAAACGACCAATACTACTGTAAATATACATACTTCTTGTTCATATTTATTGTAAAAATGTTTATATCTAGTTGAGTCTATGACTTTAAATCTTATTGGGTTTCAATCCGAACAAGTTTAAATTTTAACATGTTCTACAGAACGCACACATCACTACCATATGTTTCGTTCTTATATTGTGGCTCACATCCTTGTTTCATAAAAGAACTGGACTCTCGTAAAAAATAATGTAAACCATATACCATCCTTTTGAAGTTGTAAAAATCTTGTTGAAATGGATGTTATATTTCTTTCAATAATTATCAAATCGTTTTTTTTTTATGAGTAGTGTATCTTGATCTAATGTACTCAAAAATGTTGCTCAAATTTGATAAAGAGGAAAATAAAAAAAACTCTCAACACACAATAAATAATTGCAATAAGCATTTGCAATGCAAATATTTGCAATCCCAATGTTCATTTTGCAACAACATTAAGTAATTGCAAACAACAAATAAATTCAAACTTGTTGCTGGTCTAGAATATCAAATGGTTGTGGTGCAAATATGCAAACTGGTTTTTGTTTTGCAAAGAATGCTGATGCACACATATTCACAGCGTAAAGATTCAGGGTGCAAATATGTTGTGCAAGTTTTTTCAGTAGAAAATCAGGATGTTGAAATAGAAACAAAACAGGAAAGGGGACTGGAAAATATGTTGTTTTCAGTAAGTACCTAAACCAAATTTTCACTTAATAATTTTAAATATGTGCATCATAAGTACAAAATCTATAAAACTCGGGTCCATCTATTTGCACCCCTGCAATTGCTTTTCACCCCCGGTTATAACAATAAAATTTTAGTTCCATTTTTTACCCTCAAGCAATTAATTAGATTTTTCTTTCCAATGTGTCTCTTCGTGTGTCACCTTTTACTACTTTCACGAGACGATTGAAAATTTCATGGAGGAGAGAAGCAGTTAATCGGCCACAGACTCCTGAAGGTGAGTGTGGAAAAAAGACAGCACCCAATGCAGGCGTGGAAACTGTGAAAACGTAACTGATGACTGGCGTTGTAAACATATAAATTACGCTGGAGACTATCGTGGAAATTGTATTGTATGTAAGCACGGAAAAGCTAAGGAAAAAATGGAAGCAGTAAAATTTTGAAAAAAGAAAGAAAAAAGCAAGTAAAATGGAAGGGCAGTTTTGGAATTAAAGGGGTGGGTAAAGAAAAAACTAGGCGAGAATTTTATTTTGAAAGCGGCGTGGGAAAAGCCATTAGAGGGGTGAGAACGGATGAGCCTAAAACTCGATCAGCGTTTATCTACCGTTCGTCTTTTATAATGCTCGTCACAATGCAAAATCTAAAAATGTATGCATGAACTACCCAATCCAACATAACAGCAACAATAAAGTAAACAAACAAGAAATAGAGGATTAAAAAACACATAACCTTAGGTATCTTGCCCTTTTTCTTGAGAAGCTTCAAATGAAGTTTCTGAAGATAGTGCATCAAATGATATTTGGAATGCTTTGCCAAAATCCTCTCCTGAAAGTCGCGATTTTGAGACAACCAATCGGTGGCCTCTTTCGTAGTAATCAGCTGATCCCTGTCGTCTAGCGACTCCAGCCACTCGTATGCCGGCAGCCATAGGTCCGTACGCTGGAATCTGTAAGGATGGTCGGAATTATTGTAAGTGCTATTGTTATTGTTAGTGTTGGGATTAGGGTTAGGATTTGATCCTGCAGGAACTTGATCTGGTGGGAGTGATTGGAGTGGAACTACTTCTGACATTTTCCGGTTTAGGAGCCCTAGCGGCGTTACGTCTGCTAATCAGACGGCTGGCTTGGTTATTCTTACAAGGTTACTTCAATGAAAAATGCTGCGTGCTTTCGTGACATCGTTTTCACTTTCGTTTCCACTTTTGGCCCTCGCTTTTTGTCCGTCCAAAAAGAGAGATTTTTATTTCTGTCAGTTTATCTCTTTTTAAAAACAATTATCGCAAACAGCTCACTTTAAAAATTAATATCAATTTTAGTCCTGGTTTGGCCAGTTCAGCTCCGAACTGGCCAAAACGTATTGGCAACTTTTGAAAAGTCGTCAGTACAAGTTTTTTATAAAAAAAAGAGTAGGCGGCTTTTGAGAAGTCGTCCGCAGGCGACTTTCCAAAAGTCGCTTACATGTTTTAAAAAAAACAATTTAGATAACTTGTAAAAAGTCGTCAATGGGCGACTTCTCAAAAGTCGCCCAAACGGATTTCTGTGGCAATACCAGAATCTCACTTTTTTCCTTCTTCACTTTATCATTTTTCTCTTCATCTTCAAAAACCTCAAAACCCTCAACCTCGATTTCTTTTTTTAAAAACCTGATTAAATTTCATTTAATCTCTTTAAAAACCTTAGATTTCGAAGATTTACCTCAAACATAGCAAACCGTCATACGGTCGAATCTAATCAAGGTATGCAGTACAAATCCTAAGTTTTCAAATTAATTTGTAAACTTTTTTTTTGTTGATGTAGAATGACTCCTACTTTTATTCCAACTATATGCTATTATTATGGAGAATTGGTTATTGACGATTTAACGTGTAGAAAATATCATGGTGGATCTTACAAACCGGCTAAAGTTCGAAGAGGTTCTACTTTTGAGCAGTTGAAAGAGTCGGTTTACAAAGCAACAAAGATAAAACCGGAAGAGTACGATATTGAAATAGTTTGCAGTTCGCCAACAGATTCTGAATCCAAAGCAATCAAAATTGTCGATGACGACGGTGCTGAATTAATGTTTGCTGCTTTGACTAAATCTATTGAGTTGTTTGTTGGAAAAAATAGAAGATCGATTGCAGAACAACCAGCAACCGTAACAAATTTTGGCGTTGAAGAATATTCTAGAATGGTGCGGAACATGAGTACCGGACAAGGAATTCCGTCACCTAGTTTTAGTCATCCGATTCAGCACATATCGCAATGTGGGCAATAAAAAATGTATTATGGTTTTCATCCATTCATAAGTTTGCAGCCAAATGTCCAATTTACCTATCCCATTTGACGTAGGACAGCTATCCACGAATGAATTAGAGGTATTGTTTAGCCGTGATTACATACAAATCTGGTATATTGAATTGATTTAATCATTATACTAAATTTGTATTCTCGTGCAGTTTTATTGCAGTTCAGAATTCCACTCAAAGAAGTGTTAGAGCATCGAGTAGCCGTACATTTGAATGAATGCAGCCAACTCCGATCAAATTTTACCATTTAAGCCAAAAGTAAGTTAAATATTGCAATATGTTGCAAAATCATTGGTATGTAAAAATAAACTAAATTGATGTATTTATTTACTACAGCTATCGCAGCAATTAACACTGCTACACGGTCATACGCCCAACCACCGGATGAACCAGCGGGTCAAACTATCTGCAACGATGGATGTAAATGATGAAGAAGATGTACAAGCTGAAGATGTTCCTGCACTTGATAGTATGTCTGTTGTGTCAATACCAAAGGTTGATACAACCTAGGTGGAAAGTATGCAAGTAAACAATGATTCACTAGACTACGATTTTTGAGGTGCAGAACCAGATTGTGTGGACAACGATAAACCGAAAATGGAAATACCGTTGGATAGTGATTTGTGCAGTGCATAAATTATGGATAGGTCGATTGTAGCAAATGTAAACTTCAACAACGAATTATTTTTATCTTCCAACGTACAAACCAGTTTCAAAGTTGGCATGGTGTTTGAGAGTAAAGCTAAATTTCTGCAACAACTATCAGAATGGTCAATCTTACATGTGGTGTCCTTTAAGCCAATAAGGTCGAACAAAGCAAAATACATCGTCACTTGTAATGTCGATGTTAGTTGTCCTTGAAGAATACATGTCATTGACTCAAAAAGACACAAGCTGGATGATTGGTTATTAAAAAATATCCTAGTGATCATACATACGTTAACCCTACAATGAACTCAAATCATAGGCAAGCTACATCATCTTTTATGGTATCGAAGATCATGCCTTTCGCAAAATCCGATTTGAACATTACGGCCAGAATGATGCAGGTTCTATTGGAGGAACGATTATTTATCAAAATTAGCTATTTGAAAGCATGGAGAGCATTGAGCAAGGCGATTGAACGAATATACGGTGATTGGGCAGAGTCATATTCTAGCCTACGATAATGCTTCAGTGAAATATGCAAAACAAATCCAAAAAGTGTATGACATGTAACTACTGACGAGTACGGAGTTTTTGATCGTGCATTTTTGTCATTTGGGCCATGTATCGAGGAATTTGTCCATTATTGACCTTTGCTTTGCATAGATGGTAGACATTTATATGGTAAATATAAAGGTACCTTGCTTGTTGCAACCGCCGTTGGTGCAAATGATCAGCTATATCTCTTGGCATTTTTCATTATTGGGTCCGAATTCACTGATAGTTGAAGTTGGTTTTTTGTGTGCATGCAAAGGTTCATTCACAGCGTGAACAATCATCGTATTACTTTCATTTTTGATAGAATGAAAGGAATACCTACAGTGTTGGAGAGCAAATGGCTAGCCCCGCGTAAACATAGATATTGTGTCAGACATTTGAAAGCTAATTTTCAAGCAGCGGGTTTCAGAAACAAACGATTGACCGGTTTATTTTACGCTGTTGTATGTGCCTCTGAGGAGATTGAGTATTTAAAGATTCGTGAAGAAATTAAAACCAGCAGTATAAAAGCACACAACTGAATAAAGAGAAGTTTGGGTAGAAAGGAGGAAAACTGGGCATTATGTAAAGATGATGGTGGTCGTTTTCATGTTATGACGACTAATGCGTCAGAAAATTTTAATGATGTACTTATGGGTGCAAGATCTTTGCCTATTAGAGCACTTGTTGCGCGTACTTTCCATCGATTCGTTGATTACTTTTGCCGAAGAAGAGAGTTAGCTAAGAATTCCACACTTCATGTCACGTCAAAATGGGAAGCAAAAGTAGCAGAGAGAGCAAGCGAAGTAAGACGTTGTCGGATTGATCGTTTCAGTCAAATTGGATGGCAAGTGATTCATTACTTCGGAGATGAATTCAAAGTTATAATCTATGGTAACATTTGTTCATATACATGCAACATCTCATTACTACAGCATCTCCCATGCGCCCTTGTGATGGCTGCTTGTTCATTCGGTGGCCAATGGTGCAAACAGAGCTCGTCGTGATTTTACATCACATTGGTGCTCCGTTCAGTATTACCTAGCGGCATGCTCTACAGAATTTCATCCCATACGCGATAAAAGGTATTGGTCTCCACACGAAGGTCAAATGGTACTTCCACCCCCCGCAAGACGAGCTCTGGGTAGGCCTAAGTATACTAGAGTTAAAGGCACTATGGACGAGATGAAGCCTTCAAGGCCGAATAGATGCAGTAAATGTGGTATGCACGGTCATAAAAGAAGTCGTTATAATTCAATTACTTAGTTTTCGTATGCATAGTATTGTTGGTTTGTTGTTTGCAAGTCGTATGTTGTTTATGTAAGAACAGTTTGTGTTTTTATTTCATGTGCTATTTTCATTTGAGAGGATGAATGTTATGTGTTGTAATTGGATTACTCCACTGAAAGTAAGTTGAAAAATAATAACTGCTAAGTGATACGTAAACAGATGCAAATGTAAGTTAGTGATAAATAAATCACCATAATACATGTTCAATGATACATAATTCAATTACATAAAAACGAACACGCAAATTTCTGTTTACTTCTCCGCAAAATCTACGAGTACTCAACTTATCGAACAATACGCCCTTATTCAATAGCGAGTTGCGATATTGTAGGTTCAATTTCTTCAAACTGACATTTTTTGCTTGCATCTCAAGGGCATATGCAACTTCCCTAGGACACATTTTCGATCTTTTCATTTAAAAAAGTTCCAACATTCAACATCGTTAGGTTGTAACTTATTATCGTTGTACGATCCACGATGGTAAAAGCAACGGCTTGCATTCCTTTCATTCCGACACAAAACCATTTCACATTCATCTCCGCAATAATAAAGTACTCGAGGTGGTGTCCGGCTTGAACTAGCATTGTTAGGCTTACGACGGGATAGCACATCCATTAATTTTTTATGAATTGATTGTTGTATTGATTCACCACTAATCACGGTCAATGTTGATGTACCGCCACCCCTAAAGGGGGCAAGTTTTCAACCTGCGTCTCAGGGACGAAATCAACCTCAACATTTTCTTCATTAACTGGCACAAAACCTCGCTGTTATTCAAATTCGTCATACATTTTCATCATCGTCTCGTCGTCAAGCTCCCAATTGTCCATCTTCAACAACCTTTTTCATGAAATACCAATGTTGGAATTAGCCTTAATCGCAAAAGATTAAACAAATTTGATAGTGCTTATGAAACTTACCTTGTTATTGTGTCTCCAAATCTCTAAAAGATATTCATTTTCGTCAGAAAATATTGAAATCGTGGAAGAGATATGTGGCTTAGGTTTTGGGTTCTTTCTTTGGTATTTGGTAAAGTGAAATACGAAGAAGGTTGAAGGGCGGGGTTTCTGTTTTGAAACCCTGCACGCTCTTCTGGGGCAACTTTTCAAAAGTCGCCCCAGAAGAGCGTGCAGGGTTTCAAAACAGAAACCATGCATCTCCATTTTCAATAATACACTAAACTCACTATAATCAAAATTCAACATTTCAATCAAATTCAATCATCCAACTTCCAACAACTCAAACTACAACATCCATCAATTCAATAATTGAATTCAAAATCCAACATCCTACAAATAAAGAATTGTGTTCCAATTCCGACATCCAATAATTCAATAAAGCAACTAATCATAATATTTCAACATTTCATTAAACAAAACAAAACCGGACAAAGCATATCAACAATTTATACCATCTTCGCTACTTCAACCTACGAAATTCTAGCGGAGTTCGTTTTGGTTTCCTCATAGACGGTGGAATTTTATCCAGTGAATTCTCCTCTTCACTTGCTTGCGTAGGATCTATAGGCTGTGAAGGATCGGGTGCAACTTCAAACTGTGTTTCTTGAGATGAAGAAGCGCCTTTATGATGTCTCTGTCGCTGATATGTATAAGTAGTATGAGGAACGTTGTAGGCTTCTATTGCATGTTCGATGAGCGCCTATGGTGGAGGTGGAGGAGGCAGTGGAGGCAGTCTTGGTCTTGTTAATTTGTTTCTCCCCAAAATAGATTCTAAGATGCGTTTTACACTAAAGAGTTTCCCCTACAACCTTTCAGGAACCTCTTGTGTAGGCTCGTCTATAATCTCGATCGTACGGTAAATGCCGTCCGCATGCCATAACATAAAATACTAGAAAAAGTATAAATTTCAAATATTTGAATAAAGATTGTATGTGCTAAGTACCACATTCCTTTCGAGGGGTGCTATGGGAGTGCAAGGGTCTGCAACAACGGGAGGCGATGTAGGTGGCTCGATGGCACGAAGAACATATCGACGCGTGATGTTCTAATACCAAGACAAATATTCTTGTTCGGATAATGTGAACTCGCGTTCCTGTTGCTTGTACATGCAGCGCTCGGTCTATGTCTCAATCTCCATAGCATACTCCTCAACTGCAATATCAGTCCTGTAATGCGGTGGTTGTTCCGGTAAATGTTGGGCCATACCAAACTACCTCACCACTCGGTCAGAAAGATGATATGTGACATCATTAAAGTAAATGAGAGGAACACGAGCAACCCACAAATTGAGTATAAGTGGCACATAAGTTTGGTAAATCTCCAAGCACATCTGCGTATGGGGTCCAAGTCATAAAATGATAGTCTAGCACATCGAACTCATTACGGTAGAAGGCAACATGATGCCTTGGTGATGAAACGGTGCTTTTATGTCCAACCCACCTGTAGAAATATAAAATTGTAACTTCTCAAATCCGAACAACTATACATATTATACTACAGAATTAATTATACCTGGCACCGTATGGCAATGATAAATCAATTGTCGTCCTCCTCATCGTTATTCTACCTACAGGTAGATAAGTGCAACACCAAAGCTGCAAATAATATTAGACACATGATTTCAGTTGGATAAGAGAATATGAAATAACCGTCCAAGAAAGTAAATAATGGAAATACATGTACTGGACTCACACAACCATCGATGCTTGCGCTCTCTTACAAAGCAAGCCTCGTCAACTCGTAGCACGTATACTGTAGAACTGCACTGCCCCATGAATACGACAAACATCAAAGTTTTCTAAAAATGAAAGCCGTCTAAGTCATAACCGTGTCTTCGAATGATCGCATATCAACCTCGAGCATATAATATGCAATATAACGGCTCTAGCTCGTTGCTGAATCTGAATCTCCGTGGCGTGTGTGGGTATGTCGTCCGCAAATTGTTGCATAAACCATATTGTCCGTTTCATTTCATTTCCCCACCACTTATCTACTGGAGGAGTTAAACCTAGGAGCTCTTAGTGTTATCCCGCCTTTTGGTAAAGCCGAGATATCAAGGAACTGATTGGGAACCAGGGATCACTCGCCCCGGATATCGAGTACGCACAGGTTCGCTATGGATATCAATGAATTTTTTCCGAGTCCAGATCAGGCTATAATTGACAAGGCACGACAAGGAAAGCTAACAAAGCCAACGTTCCAAATTTCAAGTCTATTCGAGTCTGTATGTTCAAGTTACGATCGATGCAAGTTGGAGAAGATAACCTTGTTTTCGCATCCATTACTAAACCTCAGTTCGAATCGATCGCGTTCGCATCGATCAAATGGCACTACTTCGTATCCATCAGTAGGCTACAATCGAATCGATGGGGTTCGTATCCATCCACAAGCCTTAGTTCGTATCGATTGAATTCGTATCCATCAATAGGTAGTGCGCTTCGTATCGGTCGTTCAATGACTAATTCGTATCCATCGAGGAGGCACTTGATCGAATCCATCAGATAGCCTTGGTTCGTATCCATCAGTTGACCTCACTTCGTATCCATCACAAATATCGCTTGTTCGTATCGATCGAATGAAGACAACTCCCATCGATACGAATTACGCTGCCTCCATCGATACGAAGTGGGCACGCTGCAAATCAATACAAAGCACACATCATTGTTGGATTCGAGCTATGTAACGGCCTTCGATATGAATAAGGTGAAGATTAAGGGACGACCCGATCAACTCGGAGTGAAAGGAGGATCGATGGGAGGAGTGCGTGCCACGTCGCCACATGATCACATGCAACTATCGATTTGAAAGGATCGATTTGAAACCATCGACTCGAACAAGACTGCTTGCCGAAAAGCCCTAATTCGTATCGATCATAACTCTCGATCCACAAGTCCAAATGCTATGAAATTTTGATGGGAGCTTACGTACAAGCTAGAGAAGGTCCACACCAAATTTCGACTTCATTGGACCAAATCTTGATCGATACGAATTGCATTCGTATCGATCACATATCGAGTCGAAATTTTCCGGGATCGATCGCGTGGGCCCACTCACATGCCAGAAGGAGTCTCCTGAAGTTTGAGCGAAATATCAGCCTTCTATGCTTATAAATAGAGCCCCAGGTCCACAGAAGAAGGATCTTTTGACTCTCTAGCGCCCAGGCTCTGCCGGATTGAACTTTGCATCCTACTACTGCCATTGTACTCAAATTTCAAGGTGTAATTCACTATTGTTTGCTGTAATCAAGTGTATTCAACGAGAAAGAATCAATAAAGTCATAAAAATTTCATAGCGGACGTAGGCAACACGTCGAACCACTCTAAATCGATTGTGTTTGTGCATTCATTTATTAATTTTTGGAGTTTTTGTTAGATAAGCCACCTTTTAATTTATATTCTTCATTTTTATCTCTTCAAAAACTTTCGAAGAGTGTTGTGTCCATTTTTGGTACAAACACTTGGCATAAACTAAGGTAATCAACTGGATCGGGGTTGGTCAACGGAGAACCGTCTATGGGTATGCCAAGTAAGCACGTAACATCGCCCAATGTGATAGTTATCTCCCCAGCACGTAGGTGAAATATAGATGTCTATGGCCTCTATTTATCCACCAAAGCGGTGATAAAATGATGATCCAACTAGATGTGCCCCACCCTAAAAACCAGTCCAAATCCGGCTTGGTCTATCAGTTATATAACGCTTGTGTAACGATCCAGAATTCTTGTCATTTGAAATCCGTATATTTAATTGATTTTAAATATTAACAAGTAAGATTTGTAAGTCGAATAAATTATATTTCGAATATCTAGATTTAATTGGATAATTTAATCGATAATTTAATATTTGAAATTATAGAAATAATTGGAAATTGGGTTTAATGTGATTAAAATTGATTTGTAAAGTAGTGTTAAATCATATTGGAGTTAGAATGATGTTATAGAACTTTTAAAATTTAATTAAAAGTTAATTTATGGAAATTGAATATTTTAATATTTAATTGACGAGTCAAAATAGTCATTTTTCAAACAGTCTCGGATTTCGACGAAACCAGTTTCATTGGATCCGTAATGTTAAATTATTATAAGATTTCAAATTTCGTGTCAATCGGATTTATAGTTTGTCCGGGGCAAGCTAAAACGCGTAGAAATCGGTTTAAGTGAAATTTAAATTTAAATAGTCTATTTGAAAACCTATCTTCCAAATACGATCGAATTGGCACCCGATATATATTCCATTGCGTTCGGAATGGGGGTAAAACATTATAAACGCTAGGTGGCACGCTTCGTTTGGAGTTTGAAAATTTTTCGGATGAATAGTGCGCGAAAATTTTCTATAAAAGGACATTCATTTTTCACATTTGCAAACAAATCTAGGGTTTCGAGCTTCAGCCGCCACATTCACTTTCAATGGTCGAAAATTGTCAAATTTCTTCCACTAGTTTCTTCATCCACACATCGATTTGAAAAACTCTCAACTATAACATCGAAGATCATCACGAGATCTAGGGTATCAACGGCTATGATCGAAAACAATGCATCGGATCGACGGCAATCTTCGTTTGAATGTCCGGCCGTCGTTCACATTTTTCGAGATGTATAGATGGTCGAGCTTCATCAGGTTCTAGGTGGAGATGCGTGGCGTTGCGAGCTACAACGTGGAGTTGCTCGATCGTCTTCAAGTTGTTCGAAGATGGCACGATAATTCAACGAAATTCGACGGCCAATGGGTTTGTTTTGCTTTGAAAACCTGATGGAGGGAGAAGGAAAAAGCACGGCCTGGATCTAGCAAAAAGGAAATGAACGGCCAGATGTGTCAAAGGTTATAAAAAAAAATTATAAAAAGAAAATTGTAAATGTTTATATATTAAATTCGTTCAATCTTTAAAATGCCATAACTTTTTGATACGAGGTCTATTTCGCACGAAACAAATTGCGTTAGCTTCGTATTGACGAGCACTACATTATGGAGTTGTATTGGAGCTAGTGATAATTTAGGGTAAAATTAAGCGCGTGTTTAATTTTATTCGGAACGAAACACTGCAACTGTTATTGAAAGCAAGGTGAAAACTTCTCACTCAATCGAATTTGTTTCGATTTAAATTTTAAATAGTTAGATTTAAAATTGCTTGAATGTGTTGATTGTATGCTTGGATGATAAATTATTATCTATTGTATTGAAATAGATCATATACGCCGCATATTAAGCGGAGGTTATTATATTAGACACATATACCGCGATATTCCACATCGAAGTGGAATTGGTATTATATATGTACTTGGAGTTGATTTCCCGCATTGTATAGCGGTGAGACTGTAACGACCCGGCTTTTTCAACAGTTAATTTATGATATGTAAAATGAATTTAAATCATTAATTTGAAATATAATTTGTTTTCAATATGAAAAGTTGGTTTGATTTAATAAAAAGAACTCAGAATTTAAATATAACAATTAATTAAATAAATTAAATAGTAATTGACAATTGGGTAAATTATTTAAATCTGGAATTGTAAGCTTGTTGGAAATATTTTAACGGCTTATAAAACTTATACTGATAATATTGAAGACAATAGGTGGATTAAAATTGAATTTAACCGCCGTTTGTTCAATTTTAAATTTACATCGTTTAAATTGACGATTAAAAATAGCCTTCCGAGGCACAGTCTCGGATTTCGATGAAACAAGATCCATTGGATCCGTAATATTGAATTATTGCAGGATTTCAAATTTCGTAATTTTTGAAGTGATCGTGTGATCGTACGAGAGGTAAACGCTTCGAAAATAATTAATCGTTTTAAATTTAAATATCTTTCGTCATTTCACCTGTCAAATCCTTTTCTATCAGCTACCCTATATTTCTGACCAAGCCGACCTATCCCTCCCTGTTAAATCGTGTACCATCTTTCTTCTTCTCTCAGTAAAAAAATCCATAGCCCAGAGAAAAATAATAATGGTCGTCGATTTCCTTCTAAATCGAATTCCTTTTCTTCACTCTTTTTAGTTAGCAAACCAAACCGATACTCCTTCCCTTCTTTCCCAAATCGAACGAAAACCCTTCGTTCATCATATATATAAAAAAAGAGGGAAGATCGAACGAAATCGCTCGTATGCTCGAAATTGGGGATGGCGACTTCATCACGATAGATCACGCGGCGATCTGGGGAGGAGGAACCGCGAGGCGACGAAGGCGTTTCGTCGACCTTATCTTCACAGTCGCGACGACGTTGACGACTCCTGGTTCGTCAAGTATAGGGCTTCCGGTGGGTTTTCTCGAGGTCGGCATCGCGTCGACGAAGCTCGCGCTCGCGAGGAGGAGGCTCTAGCATAATGGGCAGCGCAGTGGTTTTGGGGTAGGGTCGCGCGATGCTGGGTTGTTCGGAGTGAAGTCACAGTGGCGACGTTGGGGTCGAGGCTGGGTTCATGCTCGATCGAGTGAGCAGTGAGGTAGAATTTTATTAATTGTTTTACAGTTAGTTATTTAAAGTTTTAAATTTTAGGATTTTGTTAATTATGCAGAAATTAAAATGTTACAGTAAGTATAAATGTTTCAATTTTAATTTAATACATATGCAAGTTTTAGAAAAAAAATATATAGAAGTTTAAAGTGTTCTTAGCAAAGAAAGTTTCATTTGATATTTTCAAAGGGTAAAATATAAATATAAGTGTTTATTGAGAATAGAAAATAATACATACATAAGATTTAGAAAGCAAAAAGGAATTTTGAATGGTAATATAGGTTATTTTTATAAGTATATATGTAGGTTGTTCAAGAATAAAATAAATATACATGTTTTAAATTTTATTTATGGACAATTTAACTTATATATTAATGACTCTAAGGAATAAAAGTGAAATTCTAGTTAAGGAAATAAATTGAAAATTTTATCAAGAGATAAAAAGGGAATTTATTATGGAATAAAAAGGAATGAAGTACTAAGGAATGATATGAAATACTATTGAGGAATAAAATTATAAAAGATGAAATTTTTGAATAAAATTATTTTATAAATAAATAGAAAACTCAGGGAAGTTTATCAAACTTATAAATGAGATAGGAAAATATCAGGGTATATTGGAAAGGATAAGTCAAGGTGAACTTATACTGGGTTATAAATTTGTTTGAAACGAAAATAGTAGAATACTTCCGAAAGTGAGAAGTGTGAATTTGGACAAGAGGCATTTATAGATGGATATTGGATTTCCTAAAATTATAAAGTTATTTTAACAGGAATATTTTTAATTTTACTATACTATATAGGTCCTATAAATCATTTCTGAATTTAAATATTTCGAACTAGTTATTTTTGAAGGCTTAGCAATTATTTGTAATAAACTTTAACTTTTCTAAATCCAGCTTTGAAACTTATAAATAACTAGATATAAATTTTAATATTTAATATTACTTCTTGTTTTATAAATCTATATGTTTTCAAAATGTTTTTTTTAAATCCAATTAAAATCCTCTTGTGATGGTAAGTAAATTAACTTAAATGAGATAAGATTTAGGAGAAATCTTATTAAGTGGAGAAAGTGAGTTTGAGAAATTACAAGAAAGGTGTAAATTGATTTTTGAGAAAGAAATGAGAAAATAAGGAATATTTTCAAAGGATAAATCAATTATAGGTGAGTATAAGAAATCAGTTAAATGATTTCATGGAATAAAAGGACTTTGAAAATTTATTTCAAATGGGTTAAAATGGAAATAATATCTGAATGATATTTGAGATAAATAATTTATGGAAATTATTTGAAGGTTGCTTGTGTATGATTATTTGATAGTTAAATAACCGACTATCAATATTGGATAATGCGCTGATCGTTTCGAAGAGTCCGGGATTGGATTTAATTATCCGAAAACCACTTCGATCCGGTTTGAACGATTACGAATGAAGACCGTGAAGAGTTGAAGACGGTGATTCGGTTTGTCCATACCCAGGGCAACTTGTATGGATTGAATGCTTTCAGAACATCGTTAGGTGGACGATGAGCATTCTAAGTGATGCGTTCTTGAAAGGTAACGCTTAACCTCAAGCCTCATCAACCGGGAATGGCTAAAACAGGGGAGGTGCAGCAAGGTTAGGTGGGTCATACCCAAGCAGGACAAGATTTTCCCCTGTCTAGATGTCCCTTTTTATTCGGCTTAGTGGGTGGTTGGTCGCGCCAACCATGGGGTTATCTTGTTCGGGACTGTTCAGTAAGGAATGGTTCCGGCCTTGTGTTGCAGGGGAGCGGGCATACTCCTCGGTACTCTGATCTAGGCCGGGTACTGTGACGGGCGGTACCCCAGTAGCCCAGCCATTGATGGAAATCCATTCTCCCTACGAGCCTTGTACGAGTTTTGTTTGTATTACCCACTCTGTGGCTAGTAGCTGGAATTTAATAGATGTAATAATTTTGGCTATTTTATAAGTATTTGTATATAGACCCTATAATAATATCATAGAACTTTAATAAAAAGTGTTTTGGCTATCGTAAGGTAAAAACCCGACATGTTTATTTGTGGCGTGGTCTTACGAGATGCTTTTGTTTTCAAAAGATTTTCGAAACTTTAATAATCCAATTGAGTGTGATTTTCTCACGCTGGTATTCTAGACTGACTCGGGTGTTGTTTTATATAATGCTCGGGTCAGACCGAGTTAAACAGGTTCAGGTTATATATACTGGAGCTCAGGAGTCGAGCTGGATGACAGAGCGTATACACGTATTTGTCTATTATTTCCGCTGTGTATGGACATGTATGATTGATTGATGTACTCTGATATGGTATGTGTATATATATATGACAGTACAGATTCTTTGTGTTTAAAAGCTGTTGTTATATATTATATTTTGTTCCGCTGCGATGTGAGACTCTGATGTTGTTTTGTTTTCTTCTTTTTCTACCTCTTTCTTCTTTTTCATAACTATCTGGAATTTTCGGGTTCGAAAATTCCAGGTTGTTACAGAGACCCTATTGCGCCGCATAATAGCGGATGATATTTTATATAAACCCATGTACCGCGATATCCCGTCTTGAAACGGGATTGGTATTGTGCTAACATCTATGGATGTAGGGAAACGGGTTGGAGGGATCCAACTGGATTCCTCAAATAATTGAATTTGTTTCAATGTTGTGCGTTGAATATTTATAATATCTGGTTGATTATCTTTGTGATTGAAATCGTTGAAGGCTAAAATTTAGCCGAATATAATTTTGGTATCGTTGGATACCGGAAATAAATAAAATTTTGATTTTTGAAAATTCAGGTTGAAAGTTTATATTAAAATTTATTTTTGAGAATTGGATAAATTTAAAAGAATGAATTCTAAAATAATAAAGTTTTAATTTTAATCTTATTGAATAAAATTTCAAAATATGGGAAAAGCTTAAATAAATGGATTTCGGGTAATATTATTCAAAGTTTGAAGAATTTATTTAAAATACGGATTTTAAAGAGTTTGAAAAATAAAGAAATTTATTTTCTTTAAAAGGAATTTATTTTTAAAAGGAAATAAAATTTGAAACCCATTCGGGAATTGATTTTTGGTGATTGAATTTAAATCTTTTGAAAATCCATTTGGAAATTTATTTGGCGTTTGAATTGAATTTGGAATCAATTTGAAAATTTATTTGCGGTTTAGTAGAAATTGATTTCAATTTGAGATTAGAATGAAATTCACTTGGTGTTTAATTTCTTGGAAAATTAATATAGAATTTGATTTTGTTGTTTTTGAAATCAATTGAAGAATTGAATTGTTGTTAAAAGTGAATATTTGAAATCGATTTGAAAATCGTATATCAATAGATATTTTGGAAATTTAAATTCACCATGAAATTTATAAAGGAAAGGGAAATTTGTTTAAAAATAAACATCGATTTATTTTTGAAGTGTGGAAATAAATTTACGGATTTGGAACGTAAATTTAAAGTAAATCGGTAAGGATTTATTTAATTGGTTCAAATGAACCATTTTGAAATGAAAGTGTATTCTCCATGGAAAGCCGAATAAAATTTCTAAATAGCTTTGAAAGATATATATATATATATATATATATATATATATATAATTTTAGAATTGGTTTTGAAAAGGGTACTTTGGAGAAATTAACTTCTTAAATTGTTTTAAATCCTTTAAGTAAAGATTTATTAAGTTGATATAGAAATGTTTATTTCTAAGATTTAATTAATAATTGTTTTAGAAAATAGTTATTTAAATAGTTATACTCTATCTACTAATTTTATTCTAAGAATTAGTTTGGACTTAAGTTATATGTAATATTGGTATAATATTTTTATAACTAATATTTTAAGTAAAGTGTTTAAAGAAAAATAGTTTTATTTCAAAGTGTTTTCCCGATATATTTTAGATACGTGTTATAAATTATTTTAAAGTATTTGAACTCGGCAGATTTCCAGTAAAAATGAATAAATATTTGGAAGTGTTTCCGCGTAAGGAAAATGATTTGAAATTGGTTTTCAAAAGTTGTAAAGGTGAAAAGTGATTTGAAATTTGTTTTCAAATGGTTGAAGTGTGGAAAAATATATCTTGTAAAGATATTTTTGGAAAATAAATAATTTGGGAAATTATTGGAATCTGGTGATGTTGTGCATATCTATTGATAGTTAAATAACCGACTATCAATATTTACCTTTAAATGGGTATTTGTTGTGATTTGCTTGAATTTGAATGCTACGCTTATTTTAAAATAAGCGCTCGTTATTCGGTTTAGCCGGGAGAGGACCTTTGGGTCATAAATCTCATTTCGAATAGTGATACGTCGTAATGGATAGCATTTGAACCGGTGTTTAAGACCGGATATTTTCGGAAACGGAAGGATTACTGTTGAATATCTCTACATCGGTTGATCCCCGATATAGAGATTTTATCACCTTTGTGATGGAAGTCCGGACGTGATTAGTGAATATCCGGATTGCAAGGGCTTCTTTTGGAAGTGCCTTCGGTTTCGTTCGATCCCGGAACGAACTTGTATGGATGTGTGTCTGACGTTACACTTTGAGATGTAAAGCTGGTTTCTATTAATACATTTCTATTGCTGGCGGAGAATTTATTCTCTTAGCTTAACACCCTTCTCTGAGAGTACGGGCTCAGAGGTTATGTGGTTGATGGTTACTAGTGATACATTCCCAATTTGGTAATGTGGCATATGAAGTGCTGCTGATCATTTGTTGATTAAAGCATAGCTTTTGTGAAAAGCGTAGCTTTGTGGACGAAACTTCGTCGGACCTCACAACCCGGTAATGGTCAAAACAGGAAAAATGCAGCAAGGTTATAGGGAGTAGCGCCCCTTAGGGTATGTTCATTTCCTTCTGGATAGAGGTGGTATCATGGTATGGAGCCCAGATATTTAACCTATGTTGTTGCTGTAAATTTATTACTTTGTGGTTGTTGGTATTGAGGAACCTCGGATAAAGGTTGTTTACAACCGGAGGATGGCATACTCGTGTCAGTAGTTACCTACTTTTGCAGAGGTAACCCGGCCTTATGTTGGCAGAGATTCGGTTAGGTTCTCGGGGCGTCTTACCAGAGGCGTACCCATGTGGCAATGGGAAGTTCCTTGGCCTGACCATTTGTTGGAAATCCAAACTCCAATATGCACCTTGTACGGTTTTAGTTGTAGAACATGTCATTTACTTATGGTGGTCACCACTATTTAGATGGTAGCTATAGTAGGCATACAATAATGGTCGTATGTTGGCTAAGATTTATATCATGCTTTCGAAATGTTTTCCTACACTTTGCACTTATAGTAATAATATCAAAGAAATTTGCGTATCAAGCATGTTTGACTATCATAAGGAGAAATCTCCTCCAATTTTGCGTTTGCATTGTGTGTGTGGCGGGAGGCCTTATGGTAGTTACATTTTCTAAAATCATTGCAGATTTGTTTTAAAATATTTCTTTGTTTGTTTTTTTAAAGGTAAACTGTTTTAAGTTCTCGCACCAGTCCCACGACCGACCTTGCTTATCTTTGTGAAACGTGATGGGGGGTTCTCGCTTTTTGTTTGGTGGCGAGTAGGAGACTCTTACCCCTACACGTCCTCTTTAAGGGGTTGGTTAGCCGTAAGGCGTGACAGTCGAAAGGCTGGCCGTATAAGCAAGGGCAGGGTACCATTGTAAGCCGTGGCGGGGCTGGGATGATTGAAAAGCCTACCAGTCGAGATTGGCCGATGTCGATGGTTGAAAAGCCTAGACCATGACAATTTGGTATCAGAGCATTTGGTTAAGCGACAAGCTTGGCTCTGTTGGGAATTACTCATTAGAGATAGAGTCAGTAGTACTCTAGAATGAGTGTGAGTGTAACCATAGAATACGAGCGCGAATTTGTTAGTGAATATAAAAATGTTTTATATTGTGTTTGCTTATCCGTTGAGCTGTTTGTGGATTCTGGTCAGTATGTGGGATGCCATATTATCGATAGTGATTTCTAAACACTCAAACGAGGCAAGTCGACATAGTATCATTTTAAATTGGGTAAATGAAATAATTTTACCTTGATTATATTTTACATATTAAGGAAATAATTTTTCAGAAATTATTAAAGTGTATATAAATTGATTGTTTGGTTGTTGAAAATGTAAGAATATATATAAGTTAATTAAAAGATGTTTGAATAATCTAAATAAAAACAACAATTGTAAAAAAATAATTGTATAAGCAAAAGAATTATTAAGTATGGAATTATAATTAATGTGATTTACAATTGTGAAATAATCTTATGTATAAGAAGTGAAACTATATGAATATATTTATAAATATGAGTTGTGAATAAAAACGAATTTGAACTATGAATTGAAAATGTTGAATCCTGTTTATTTTGGAAATTATTTTCCAAAACTAAAAGTTAAATAGTGAAATTATATAAGAAAAAGACTTATAAATGTGAGTTATAAGTAAAAGGAAATTTTTGAAAGAATATTAAGCATTGAATTCACTACTGGGAAATAATAAGGGTGATAACTGCAGCATCATCAGTATCATTTTCGAGTTTCTGTGTGATGGATTTCCTACTATTGTAAATTGGAAATTGAAGTTTTGTTGTGATAAACAAATTTGAAAATTAAAATCCAAGTTGTAATTGTTGAATATAAGTAATCAAGTTTTGGACTTATAATATGAAATAATAAAGATTTTACTTTGGTAAAGTTGAAATAAATTTGAGTTGGCATGATAAAACATATGATTTGAAATTTAACTAAACGAAGGTTAAATAAATTGATTTGGATTAGATAAGCTATCAAAATGGAAATTAAACTGAAGTGATTGTATAAAATAACTTTGAAATTTAAATAAGTTATATAACTTGTAAAGTGAGAAAATGTAAGTGAAACCAAATGATAAAATGGTTAAACAATTTTGTTAAGCAAAACAAGATATGAATTTGAATAAGTGACGAAATTTGACTTTGATAAAAGTTAAATAGAATTGGAATCTGAATTGGATTTATAAGTGAAAATTTAAGTTAAGTTAAACAAATGATGTTTGAAATGGAATATAACTTAAGTAATGTTAAATGAAGTTGATTTTGGTATCGAAGTAAATTAATAAAGTGAAGTGATGAATATGAACTTGAGTCATGTAATGAAATTCAACTTTTGTGGTTAAATGAATTAGCAATTGAATTGAACCAATGAATTGAATATTAATCAATCTAATGTAAATAAATTGATATGGAATAATGGATGTAAGTGTTAATTCATAAAAAACTAGTAAATTGGAAATTGAATATTTGAATGGAAGTCAATCAGATATTAAACCAATTGGAATTAAAAGTGTTAAACCAAATTGAATGTAAATTTAATAATTTTGTTATGTTGGTTATGATTTGGTTGTTATATGATTGTATATAATTCATTAAGTGTTAATGAAATTGAATTGACAAATGGAAAACCATGTAATTGAATTTGAATTGAAAGTGAACTAATGTGAATTGGTTGTAAGCAATTAAAATTTGTATCGAAACCTTATAAATTGCTTATGGAAATTATTTTGATTGCATTGCTTATGAAAACTATGTGTTTTCTATTGAAAATTAGTGAAATGTAAATGAATTTCCTATTTATGTCACTTGCATGTTTAAATTGAGTAAGTGTAGGTACCGGGGCTGTAGTTGGCTGGATTTGGTCACGCTAAAATGCTAATAAATAACTTCTTTGCTTAAAAATGCTAAAAAGGTACGCCTACGCAATAAAAATAGGAAAGATGAACTGTTTTTCTATTTTCCGACCGCGTGGGTCGATGTATATATATTTATATCTATTGTGATATTGCAAAAGCTCCTCCGTACAAGAGAGACTCTGCCAAAATTTTCCGTAAATTTTAGGAGTTAGAAATTTTTTGAAATTTTTTGTTAACGAAAAGTCAATTTCTAAACTGAAATGAAAATGTAGGAATTGAACTAGAAAAGTGTAACCATCGGATTTTGGAAAAGTTAAGAAATTAAAATGAATCTGAAATCAAGTTGGAACGGTTTGTTTTTGAAAAGTTAATGGATTCTGTAACATTTTCTGACTTGGCAATTTCGAGGACGAAATTCTATTAAGGAGGAAAGTTTGTAACGACCCAGAATTCCTGTCATTTGAAATTCGTGTATTTAATTGATTTTGAATATCAACAAGTAAAATTTGTAAGTCGAATAAATTATATTTCAAATATCTAGATTTAATTGGATAATTAAATCGATAATTTAATATTTGAAATTATAGAAATAATTGGAAATTGGGTTTAATGTGATTAAAATTGATTTGTAAAGTAGCATTAAATCATATTGGAGTTAGAATGTGTTATAGAACTTTTAAAATTTAATTAAAAGTTAATTTGTGGAAATCGAATATTTTAATATTTAATTGACGAGTAAAAATAGTCATTTTTCAAACAGTCTTGGATTTCGACGAAACTAGTTTCACTGGACTCGTAATGTTAAATTATTATAAGATTTCAAATTTCGTGTCAATCGGATTTACGGTTCGTCCGGGGCAAGCTAAAACACGTAGAAATAGGTTTAAGTGAATTTTAAATTTAAATAGTCAATTTAAAAACCTATCTTCCAAATACGATCGAATTCGAATTGGCTCTCGATATATATTCCATTGCGTTTGGAATGGGGGTAAAATATTATAAACGCCAGGTGGCACACTTCGTTTGGAGTTTGAAAAAATTTCGGATGAATAGTGCGCGAAAATTTTCTATAAAAGGACATTCATTTTTCACATTTGCAAGCAAATCTAGGGTTTCAAGCTTCAGCCACCACATTCACTTTCAATGGCTGAAAATTGCCAAATTTCTTCCACTAATTTCTTCAAATCCACACATCAATTCGAAAAACAATCAACTATAACATCGAAGATCATCACGAGATCTAGGATATCAACGGCTATGATCGAAAACAATGCATCAGATCGACGACAATCTTCGTTTGAATGTGCGACCGTCGTTCACATTTTTCGAGATGTATAGATGGCCGAGCTTCATCAGGTTCTAGGTGGAGATGTGCGGCGTTGCGAGCTACAACGTGGAGTTGCTCGATCGTCTTCAAGTTGTTCGAAGATGGCACGATAATTCAACGAAATTCGGCGGCTAATGGGTTTGTTTTGCGTTGAAAACCTGATGGAGGGAGAAGGAAAAGCACGACCTGGATCTAACAAAAAGGAAATGAACGGCCAGATGTGTAAAAGGTTATAAAAAAATTACAAAAAGAAAATTGTAAATGTTTATATATTAAATTTGTTCAATCTTTAAAATGCCATAACATTTTGATACGAGGTCCGTTTCGCACGAAACAAATTGCGTTGGATTCATATTGACGAGGACTACATTATGAAGTTGGATTGGAGTTGATTGGAGCTAGTGATAATTTAGGGTAAAATTAAACACGTGTTTAATTTTATTCGAAACGAAACACTGCAACTGTTATTGAAAGCAAGGTGAGAACTTCTCACTCAATCGAATTTGTTTCGATTTAAATTTTAAATAGTTAGATTTAATTAAAATTGCTTGATTGTGTTGATTGTATGCTTGGATGATAAATTATTATCTATTGTACTGAAATAGACCCTATACGCCGCATATTAAGCGGAGGTTATTATATTAAACACATATAACGCGATATTCCACCTCGAAGTGGAATTGATATTATATATGTACTTGGAGTTGATTTTCCGCATTATATTGCGGATGAAACTCTATTGCGCCGCATAATAGCGAATGATATTTTATATAAACCCATGTACCGTGATATCTCTTCTTGAAACGGGATTAGTATTGTGCTAACATCCGTGGATGCAGGGAAACAGGTTGGAGGGATCCAACTGGATTCCTCAAATAATTGAATTTGTTTCAATGTTGTGTGTTGATTATTTATAATATCCGGTTGATTATCTTTGTGATTGAAATCGTTGAAGGCTAAAATTTAGCCGAATATAATTTTGGTATCGTCGGATACCGAAAATAAATAAAAATTTGATTTTTGAAAAATTCAGGTTGAAAGTTTATATTAAAATTTATTTTTGAGAATTGGATAAATTTAAAAGAATAAATTCTGAAATAATAAAGTTTTATTTTTAATCTTATTAAATAAAATTTCAAAATATGGGAAAAGCTTAAATAAATGGATTTCGGGTAATATTATTCAAAGGTTGAAGAATTTATTCAAAATACGGATTTTAAAGAGTTTGAAAAATAAAGAAATTTATTTTCTTTAAAAGGAATTTATTTTTAAAAGGAAATAAAATTTGAAACCCATTTGGGAATTGATTTTTGGCGATTGAATTTAAATCTTTTGAAAATCCATTTGGGCATTTATTTGGCGTTTTGAAATGAATTTGGAATCAATTTGAAAATTTATTTCGGGTTTAGTAGAAATTGATTTCAATTTGAGATTAGAATGAAATTCACTTGGTGTTTAATTTCATAGAAAATCAATATGGAATTATATTTGGTTGTTTTTGAAATCAATTGAAGAATTGGATTGTTATTGAAAGTGGATATTTGAAATCGATTTGAAAATCGTATATCAATAGATATTTTGGAAATTTTAATTCACCATGGAATTTATAAAGGAATGGGAAATTTGTTTAAAAATAAACATTGATTTATTTTTGAAGTGCGGAAATAAATTTACGGATTTGGAACGTAAATTTAAAGTAAATCGGTAAGGATTTATTTAATTGGTTTAAATGAACCATTTTGAAATGAAAGTGTATTCTCCCTGGAAAGCCGGATAAAATTTCTGAATAGCTTTGAAAGATATATACATGCATACATACATACATATATATATATATATATATATATATATATATAAAATTCTAGAATTGGTTTTGAAAAGGATACTTTGGAGAAATTAACTTCTTAAATTGTTTTAAATCCTTTAAGTAAAGATTTATTAAGTTGATATAGAAATGATTATTTCTAAGATTTAATTAATAATTGTTTTAGAAAATAGTTATTTAAATAGTTATACTCTATCTACTAATTTTATTTTGAGAATTAGTTTGGACTTAAGTTATTTGTAATATTGGTATAATATTTTTATAACTAATATTTTAAGTAAAGTGTTTAAAGAAAAATAGTTTTATTTTAAAGTGTTTTCCCGATATATTTTGGATACGTGTTATAAATTATTTTAAAGTATTTGAACTCGGCAGATTTCCAGTAAAAATGAATAAATATTTGGATGTGTTTCCGCGTAAGGAAAATGATTTGAAATTTGTTTTCAAAAGTTGTAAAGGTGAAAAGTGATTTGAAATTTGTTTTCAAATGGTTGAAGTGTGGAAAAATATATCTTGTAAAGATATTTTTGGAAAATAAAAAATTTGGGAAATTATTTGCAATCTGATGATGTTGTGCATATCTATTGATAGCTAAATAACCGACTATCAATATTTACCTTTAAATGGGTATTTGTTGTGATTTGCTTGAATTTGAATGCTACACTTATTTTAAAATAAGCGCTCGTTATTCGGTTTAGCCGGGAGAGGACCTTTGGGTCATAAATCCCATTCCGAATAGTGATACGTCGTAATGGATAGCATTTGAAGACCGGTGTTGAAGACCGGATATTTTCAGAAACGGAAGGATTACCGTCGAATATCTCTACATCGGCTGATCCCCGATATAGAGATTTTATCACCCTTTGTGATGGAAGTCCGGACGTGATTAGTGAATATCCAGATTGCAAGGGCTTCTTTTGGAAGTGCCTTCGGTTCCGTTCGATCCCGGAACGGACTTGTATGGATGTGTGTCTGACATTACACTTTGAAATGTAAAGCTGGTTTCTATCAAATACATTTCTGTTGGTGGCGGAGAATTTATTCTCTTAGCTTAACACCCTTCTTTGAGAGTATGAGCTCAGAGGTTATGTAGTTGATGGTTACTAGTGATACATTCCCAATTTGGTAATGTGGCATACGAAGTGCTGCTGATCATTTGTTGATCAAAGCATAGCTTTTGTGAAAAGCGTAGCTTTGTGGACGAGACTTCGTCGGACCTCACAACCCGGTAATGGTCAAAACATGAAAGATGCAGCAAGGTTATAAGGAGTAGCGCCCCTTAGGGTATGTTCATTTCCTTCTGGATGAGAAGTTTCTTGGCCTGACCATTTGTTGGAAATCCAAACTCCAATACGCACCTTGTACGGTTTTGGTTGTAGAACCTGCCATTTACTTATGGTGGTCACCACTGTTTAGATGGTAGCTATAGTAGGCATACGATAATGGTCGTATGTTGGCTAAGATTTATATCATACTTTTGAAATGTTTTCCTACACTTTGCACTTATAGTAATAATATAAAAGAAATTTACGTATCAAGCATGTTTGACTATCATAAGGAGAAATCTTCTCCAATTCTGCGTTTGCATTGTATGTGCGGCGGGAAGCCTTATGATAGTTACATTTTCTAAAAACATTGCAGATCTATTTTAAAATATTTCTTTGTTTTTTATAAAGATAAACTGTTTTAAGTTCTCACACCAGTCCCATGACTGACCTGCAGTTTATTGTTCTCTTCCTAAACTCTGGGTGCCCATCATTTTCCACACGGGCAGCCTAGAGTCAGGTTATCAGGATATTCTGGAATTCAGGAGTTGCTGTAGAGATCTGGAGGCAAGCTGGATGGCGTGGCGTATCAACTAATATGTAGTATTTCTTTTCCGCTGTTTGTTGTTGTAAACTCTGATAATGTAATGTAATGTGATGTAATGTATAAAATGTACAGTTCTTTTGATTTAAAGATTATTCATTTATCTATTATATGTTGTTCCGCTGCGATTGTGAGATTCTGATATTGTTCTGTTGCTTCTTCTTTCTTACTTCTTCTATCTTTTTCTTCTTGTTAAACCCTAAGGGTTCGGTTTTCCGGCCTTCGATTGCTCGGCAGTTGATACAAGGGATGTATTATTGTCGATTTTTGAAAGTCGAAGAATCGGGTCGTGACAGCCTGGATGAGCAGATGTTGCTCTATTCATTTTAGACGAATGATCTATGGTTCCGTCTATAGTACTGCTCTATCAAAATATCATAAAAATATTATCAACATGTAACATACAATATCATTCAATATTTGTACATTTCGAAAATTAAGAATTTTACCATGGTGAATTCCGGATTATTCGTTCGATGTCATTGTTGCAAATATAGGACTGATCCATCGAAAGGACCCGTGTAGCATCTCGGAGTAGATCCATCGATGTCCGGGTAGCATCTCGAAGTAATCTACACATATACAAGTTAACAATATTTTCAAATTTATTTTCCAGCATCAACACTAGGAATTTACGCATTGTTTTTCAACAATTTAACAATGATTTCATCCATACTAAGATATCTCAACAATTAATGATTGCTTATAAATCCTAAAAACCAATATTTTGTAGTTTTCTTCAAAAGCCTAAATTGAAAGAATTTTGATTTATCTACACCTAGAGGCGCATCCCACATTGAAAAGCTTACCATCTTCTAATTTGTTGAACAAAATGCTAAATATTTTAGGCTTTGGGCGAAAATTAGAGGTTTGGGGGATTTTGGGGGGTTTTGTAGATGAAGAGGAAAGTGATAAAGTGTAGGAGAAAGAAAGCGGGGTTCTGGTTTTGTCACAGAACCTCGTTTGGACGACTTTTGAGAAGTCGTCCATTGGCGACTTTTCAAAATTTGCCCAAATTGTTTTTCTTTTAAAAGCGTGTAGGCGGCTTTTGGGAAGTTGTTAGCGGACGAGTTCTCAAAAGTTGCCTACATGTTTTTTTAAAAAACTTGTACTGGTGATTTTTTAAAAGTCGTCAGTAAGTTTTGGCCAGCTGGGGATTAGCTAGCCAAAATAGGGCTAAAGTTGATATTAGCTTTTAAAGTGGGCTGCTTGCGATAATTAGTTTTAAAAGGGGGCTAAACTGAAAAGAAATCCTAAAAAATTCTATAATGAAAAGTTGATTTGCAATATTTAAAACGTGACATCTGTTAGCAAATTTACTGGATTTCAATTTCATTTCACCGCTAAATCACAAATTTTGTTATCTTTCTATTAAGATTTATATATAATATGTTTTTACGAATTTTCTTTTAAATTTTTGCGCAGCTGCAATAGTAAATATTTGTCAGTCAGACAAATATTTGCCTTGCCACGGGGCAAATATTTGCCACAGCTACAATGGAAAATATTTGCCAGCCCATTAAATATTTGTCACCTCTACAATGGCAAGGCAAATATTTGCTATAGCTACAATGACAAATATTTGTGATTGCTATTATAGAAAATATTTGTCATCCCGGCAAATATTTTCCATTGTAAAATTGTAAGAAAAAATCGTCAAAATATATCATATATGGATTTTAACAGAAAGATAATAAAATTTGTGATTTAACGGTGAAAACGAAATTGAAATCGGATACATCTACTGAAAGTATCACGTTTAAATATTGCAAATTAACTTCTCATTATAGCATTTTTTACTGGTAAAATGGATGAGAATGTATTTTTGCCTTTATTTTCTCCCTAATAGAGGGGGGAGGACTCAGCATTTTTTTGAGGTTAAATAGAATTAACCTTCTTCTAAAATATTGTTCAATCTTGCATGAGCTAGTTCGCTCCAAGAGCACATCCGACACTGCCAAACTCACGAAAAGATTGATAAATACCCTTGCTTGATACATTTTTCCACCTTCAACACAAAAATAGTGTAAATCTAAAGACGCCGCCATTTTCACCAGGACGCCGTGGTCGGCGATTTCGGCTGTCTACCGTCACAGCTGGGTGTGGCTGGCATTCAATCACCTACTACGGTTCCCCTAGCAGAAATGGCGACGACTTTAGCAGTACACTGAAAATATAAAAACCATGAGATGGTGTTTGTCCATTCTATCCAATAGTTTGGTAGTTGGGTAGTTGTGAGATGATCGTCTAGGTCATTCGAGCAGAAGATGCAGCCATCTCAAATTTTATGTGTCTAACATATACTGTGGATGAATTTTTCTAAAACAGTACGTGCAAATTATTCGACATTTAATGAGATGATTGTTTGCTTAACTTTAATGTATAAACACCCAATTTCAATTTTTGCTTGCTTTGGAGTTAAAAACTTTGCACTTCGTTTTTTTAAACCTTGTCCACGGCAACCCAAAATGTTTGGATCGGCATTGTTGTTGGATAACTCACCAATGATTCAGATTGCAATTAGCAGCACGTGGATTGTGAAATAGGATTGTGATATCTGGACAACCGTATTATTCGACATTTAAAATATTGAATAATCTTATATAATCAAATGTTATTTTTCTTCTTGATCGGCATTTCATTAACACTATTTCCCAATGTAAATTTTGTCTAAAATCCAAAATTTACCCAAAAAACTTATATTTTAGTTTTAAATTAGTGAACTTTAGCCAAAATGAAGAGAGATTTGAATGGCTTACGAGGTAGTGATAGAAGGAGAAGAAGATCGAATTTAGTGTAGGGGAGATAGAAGTAGGAATGAAATGGTGATGGTGGAGGCAGAAGTCATAACCCATATTTTTACGCTTGTCTGTCAAAAATATAATTCGTTTTAATGAATTAAACAATTTAATCAAAAAAAAATATAAAGCGAATTTTTGAAGATGAATGAATTAGGGCTTAAGATCTATTCCATTGCGTTCATAATGTCGTTTACGTAGGAAAAACATACAAATTTTGTTAAAATAAATAATATGACAAAAAAGAGCGAAAAGTGAAGCTAAGGGCAAAAACAACAATTTACTTGTAAGTTTGCGGAATAAGGATCGTAAGGCTAATTTAACATTGGAGGGGGGTGAATAGTGTTTTCTATTTTTTATAATTCCTTTGAGATTGTATGCAAACAATGCAATTTACAATAACAAATTCAAACACAGATGAATATAAATGCAGTAAAATAAAAAGAAAAGAACACCGGGATTTTATATTGGTTAAGAGTTACCCTATGTCATGTATAATTTCGTATACATGTTTCTTTTCAAATGACAATGCAAACTCAATCTTGATTTCAAGGTAACGGGACAGACCCTCCAGACTTTCCGACCTCTGGGTAGACTTACTTGATTTACGCTAGTCACAGGCACATCCATTTGGATTTCCGGATCACTAAGCATACCCAATTGATTTACACGTACTACAATCACGATATAACGTCCCGCCATTTTATACGTTTTAAATCGACGACAAACCACACACGTCAGACTTAAACCATACAGAAGGGTGGATTGTTATGGGGTAAATAAGAAAAAGTAGAGAAGGAAAAAAAAAACAGAATAGAATCTTGCAGCGGAACGATAAAATATAATAATCAAATATACAGTTCATGAAGCTGTTTTACAAAATATTCGATTATACTTATACAATACATATCAGAGTTACACATACCAGAGAATAATAAATAAAGCAGCGGAACAGTATGAATGTAGTGGAATACTATAATAAATAATAATAAATCTTCGTCTTCGTCCTCCAGAAATAAGGTCTTCAAAATCCTGAAATGCTCAGGCTGACCCGAGCGAATTGAAAAGATAAAATACTCGAGTCAGAACTAAAAGATCTTATGTAAGTTAAATCAACGGTAAATAATATGAGTGGGACGGCGTCAGAGATGTTTACGCGATTTGACATCTCCTATCCAGTGTCTAACGTGAGTGCAGTAACTTAAGAGATGCTCGGGATTTACATCTCCTAAGGATCTGTTAAACTATTTACTATGTAGTAATATTTCGCTATTATGATAATGTCTAATAGTAAAATAAACTTACTTTTAAATAGCATTAAGGAGTGACCTAATATTCCCCTTAACACGTAATAGTCCCAGTAGTCCATCCAATATCATAGTCCCTCCTGATCGGGAAGCCATCAGAGGATACCACACGGGGTACGGGAGAAAACCAAACTCTTACAAGGCGTGCTAGGGTAGGTGACACGGCACAACTAGCCAATGCCACGGTAGATATACCAATTACGCTTTCAGGCCGATCGTAACGCGTAGCGCGCAGCTACCTCCCACCTCGAGCCACACTCCAAAAAAAAAAAAAAAATCAAAAGTAGCCACCGAATCAATCTAAAAGTCAGAGTATAATATCGAAGGGATGTGCCTGATAAAAGGTGCTACCTTCTTAGCCTGTCAATCGCTCCTATTTTAGCCACCTTATGACAACTCATGAAAGTCGGGTCCATGTATTTACCTCAAAGGAAACGCCGCCACCATCCTACTTCATTCTGGAATCTCCACCGCGTACACGGTTGTTAAAGTGGTTTTCGAAGTTGGCAGAGAGTATGATAACTTCCGATCCTGGTCAATTTAACAACCAAACGTTATTATAACACCGCAGTCATTTTAAAATAATTATACTTTAAAACCAGGATATAATATTCGTTTCAAAACCATATAAATAAGATATCATTTTCGTTTTAAAAACCAAATCAATATGATATCGTTTTAAAATCGTAGTATTTCAAAGTTATAAAATTTCGAAACCAAAGACTTAAAACTATAACACTTCCAAAACGTAATACTTTGAAATTTATAACTTTGAAACATAACTTTCATCCCTTATGGTTTAAATATTAAAATATTTTATAAAATAAACTAGCTTCTTAAATTTCACAAATCAATCCCAAAACAACCCGAATTTCTAAATTTTAAATTCAACCAAATCCTCAAATCATAAATTTCAATTCAATTCGGATTTCAAATAGACAAATCCAAATTTTATCGATTTCAAAACAGACTTGATCCACAAAATAAACCATGTCAAATTCAATATATTTCGAAGCTTAAATAATCAATATTTCAAAACTAAATTTTATAATTTTTATATATACACACTAAATTTACTTTATTATTATTTAGTTTTGAAATATTTGTTTAATAAATCCAATATGCTTTAAATAAAACTTCAAATTTTAATAACTGAATATTCCTCAATTTATTTATACTTGATATATTCACTTAAATCACCTTAAACCCGAATTATGTTATAAAACCATATTCTTTAAAAATCTAAATTTCAATAAGTTCCAAATGGATTCTTATTAAATATAACTCTTAATAAAATCTTAAATCAACTTTAAAACTATCTTCTCAACCTTGATTTATAAAATTCAATATAAACTCTATATTAAAATATAATTTAAGTCAATACTTATCCATATTATATTTTAATAAAATCAAACTTTATTGTTAAACTTTTTTTATACTTTAAACCAGTTTTATACATAGCTTAAAACCAAGAATTTAACTATATATAAAATAACATTTATAAAATATCCAAATCACTATCTCATAAAACCATATATTTCCTTACAAAACCATAGAAAATCATTTCAAAATATTTATATATATAGACCACGGTTTCTGTATATAATTTTCTACCCTATGATCAAGTGATACAAATATTTACCATTTCAATCCATAATTTAAAAAATACGATTATATATCATTTCAAACCGCAATCCCGAATGCAATAAAAATGCATAACAACTTGTAGTTTATAACAATATAAATACAACATCCATTCATCTAATATCAACCATTCACCATTTATCACAATCATATCCAATTCAAACAATAACAATAATATAGAACAGATAATAAATAACAGGAAATTACTGGCAGTTTATATTCAATAATAAATTAATTTAACTGGCAGTTTATATGCAATAATAAATTGAATAACAATTTAATTCAATAAATTCAATTTAACTGGAATGATGATAAAAATATACCAAACAGCAACAAATAAATTTCTAATCACATCAAAATTTAATTTAACAAACATAAGAAATTTTAGAAGTTATGAGTGGGTTAAACACTCACCTTTTGAATTTAAATTGAATTTAAATCCAATTTAAACCCAAAATTTGAACAGTCTCAGAATTCGTCCAAACCAAGGCCAAAATGTCCAGAATTTTAATACGATCATGACAAAAGAAGCCGCGTGCAAATCGGATACATCATGCGAAAGTTATTGCGATCAGAACGAATGAAATTGAAATAAAAAAAAAATATAAAAGAAAACAAAACACTCACCTATCCCCCCACGTACCACGTCACCCTTCTCTTCACGCAATAATGAGGAGCGCACGCACCCAGCAAATTACGAACGCGAGAAACCCTAAGTTCTGAACCGCAAAACGCGTCGCCACAACCAAGTCACGTTTGCGCCGCGCCGCCTCAGACGAGACGCCGACCTCCCCACGCCTTCCCCCACGTGCGATCATTACCATCGTCGCCCCAATTTGACTCAACCGCCGCCATGAAGCAAAGCCCTAGGTCGAATTTTTCTTGAAAATCTGGACGTCGATTCGACGCAAAAACTATACCGATGAATTCTCCATCATCCACTCTACAATACCCAGAAATGATTCGACGATCCGACAACGTTCAATGACGCGCGATGAACGGCCGTGAATGTTTCATTGATTTCCGGCCACATCCAAACTCAAATTGAAAAACGAATCATAGAATTGAGATGCGCTCTTCGAGAGCTTTCCGATGATATAAAATATGATATGGTTTGAAAAGTTTGAGTTTTTGGCTTTGAATTTTATTTGAAATTGCAATTGGAATTAGGGTTTGCAGCCATTGGAAAGAGGAGGAGCTGAAGGAATTGTACGTACAGACAAATGAGAAAATAGAGGTAGGCTAGGGTTTGTAACAGGGTATTTATAGAAAAGCTGAAATAGAATGGATGGACACAATTGATATACGCCCTGGATGATAAAATGGTCCAAAAGCCCGTTCTGACTCCGGAAAGAAATTGGGTCAACCCATATATCAAAATAGATGTTTTAAAATATTTAAAAATCAATGGAACGGGTTTCAGGTCCAAATTCCATCGTATGAGAAAATTGTGCTAAAATCAAATTATTTCAAATTGATTTCATTTGATTTCAATTTAATTGATTTCAAGGCGTTTCACGTTCGTACGATCAAACGACAAGTCTGATCGCTATGAAACTTGAAATCTTACAATAATTCACTGTTACGGATCCGACGAAACTGGTTTCGACGAAATCCGAGTCAATGGCCAAAATGGCTATTTTACACTAATTAAATAAATTTATAATTAATTAATTAAATCAAAGCTTAAATTTCAATTCTAAAATTGACAAATTTTACCCCTTTCACTTTTCTTAATCATTTACACTAATTTAAACAAATTATACGTCAATTTAGAGTTGATAAATCTATCAATTTCAGTGTTAACTTTCAATTTCATTGTATTCAGAAATTAATAATTAAATTTTCAAAAATTCCAATTAATTTACTTTTCACTCTATTATTTCTTTCTATAAACCTATTTAATATTTGTTTTACATTCATTACATTAGTGCTCCCATTTCATCCTTTATTTATTGACTATCATATTTCCATTTACTATATTTTGGTCAATTCACACATCATTTGTAATTTAAGTCTCAATTTATTTATTTATTGATTCTATTCCTTTATCACACCACTTATTACTTTACAAATAAACTAACATTTCAATTCATCCTATTACCTTCATATCTTGTAATTATTGTCTGAAACTCATCAATGTAATACTAAGTTTCATTCTAATTTCAATTAACGTAATAATTAAATATTAAATTTCATTTAATTGCAATGAATCCAATTATTGAACTTTACATTTCAATTAAATAAATAAAATCTTGATTTCCATTCTTTAAATCAATCAATTGTCATATTATAAATAGAATTAACGTTATTTCCAATTATTTCCTTAATTTATACAAATATAACATTGAATTGAGATTCCTTGCAATTGATTACAATTTTTGATTTATTGGACTAAATAAATGATTAATTTATATTAATTGTTGCCACCAACTCTTAATCATATTTATATAAGTTATCATTTCCAAACAATTACATACAGAACGTTGATTTTATTCAATTACTGTTTATTATTATTACTTCATTGACTAATTCAATATTTGCATTTGTTTTTCTTATATTAAATTTATTACCAAATATTCCTATTTACAATCAATTATAACCCTGCAATTGTTTCAATCAATTGTGATTGCATTAAATTAATTATTTATTAGCTTACATCAACATTCTTACATTTCATACCCGTTATAAATTCATTAACGGATTACAAATTTTTATTCCTTCCCATGTTAAATAAAAAAATTGATTACATAACACTGTTCTTATCCAACTATCATCAATTCTATACTAATTCATCAATTTGTTCAATATCTACTCTTGTTTCCTTATATTCAATTCATAGTCAAGTATGACATCTAAGTTATTTTAGTAAATTGGAATTTCATTGAAATCGCTAACGATCAACTTAAATTGACATTCACTTCATTATAAATTATAAAGTTTTTATTTCTTTCCAAATTTAATTACACAATTTTTATTAAAATAACCAAATTTAATTATTGAAAATTTACGGGTCACTACACTCTCTCCCACTCAAAACTTTTCGTCTCCGAAAATGAAAAGAAGGGAAAAGAAGAATTAGGAAATCAATATATCTTACTTAAAACATTAAATTTATAAACAATTAAATTTTACAAAATTAATTAATTTAAATAAAATATAACAATTTATAACCATTAACTCTTTTTATACTTAAATTTATAAAGTTTGGAAACATTTTCAAAATATTTTCTAGGTCCAAAATCTATGGAAAATTTCGGCAGAGTCTCCTTTGTACGGAGAGACTAGGGAGAAAATATAATATCAAATATAACAATATATAACATATATCTTCCAACATAATAAATATGTCAACACGGGAAAAACAATATAATAACGTTATAAAACCGTAAGCCGAGAACGTACTTATTTGTCGGGAAAACAACACTTATATTATGAAACTAAATGTAGTAGCAAGTGCTTCCATAACCTGAATTTCACTTATATAATCCAAAAGGAGTTAATAATTATATAAAATGAAATATTTAATGTTGTTTCAACCATAAACAAAAAAATCAATACAAACATCAATCACTTGCAACAAGGCATACAACCATCACATACAATCAAGACAAATCAATCATTCATTCATATCAAACAAAACAAATAGTTGTTCGGGTTCAAAGACTTTAAATTGTACGAAATGAAAATTAAACTATTAAGTGCACCTTTTACTCAACAGTCTTAGATGAAACTAAATGAATTATTTATTCATCCAAACAATTTTTAGTGTATCATTGCCCAAACAACCATAACTAAACAAACGATAATTTCAAACAATAGATCAATTTCATTCTTATTAATTTCATTTCATATTGTTGTTTGATTTCTATTTCATTCATATAATCATTTTTCTCTTTAATTTACATTTATTTCTTGCAAATTTTCTTTTTTACTGCATTACATTCATTTATTTCTAAACTTCATTTATTCATTCATTTATAGTATTCATGTGTGATTCCATTACTTAGCATATCAACACATCACTTAAGTTTATAATCATTTATTTATAATACTTACCTTTCTATTATATTAATTAGAAGCATTTTCAATTATAATTAAGTTCATAACACTAGAACATCAAATTCTTATTTATTAAAGAATTTCATTAACTACTTTTCATTACTTCAAGTTTTACTTGTAAAATTTCCCACTATATTTTCTTTTAACATTTTAACTTTTTATAGTTGGTAAGTCATATATATGTTAAAGAATGCAATTAAAAATTATACAAGTTTGTCTTATTTCTTTTAATTTAATTTAATGTTCGATAGTTATATCTTTTGTTTCATATGTTACAAATTTCAATTTTCCTTTAATTTCATATATAACTTAGCATTAAATTTATTATTTCATTTATAGGTTTCAATTATTAGTTAAATTCCGTTTCTCTAAGGCAATTAAAACTATTAATTAACGGAAACTTAAGAACTAAATATCGGGTTTAATTTCAAATTATTTTGAAAATAACAGATAAATGTATATACTTACAATTTATATATCCAAATATCTTTAAAATAATTTAAAATTTATCTTCGTTTATCCAAAATAAATCTGTAGTAAAACTACTACAGTTGCCTTCCCACTTCGAAACTCGAAAATGAATGTCGATGATGCGTGCACTCATCACCGAAATTATTTTCCAACGACAGAGAGAGGAGTACGTAACTTATTTCTTTCCAAAATTTCTTTAAAACAATTCTTTCAAATTATATGAAATATTTATATCAGAAAATACTTCTAATAATTTTATTGCTATATTCCAAAATTATCCGAAAGAAAGTTTCAAAACCCCGAAACTTAAGTTCTAAATTTCCACATTTGCTTTATTTTTATTTGTAAATTTTATTTAACAACCAATATTTATAAGTTTCACTACCTAATAACCAATATATTACAACCAAATATAACCTTTATAAAAATTTATTTTATATATAGAAAATATAATAGGCATAATTATTTCATTCACCTATATTCAAAACAAATATCATGTCGGTTTGTCCTATTAAGTGTTTAGAAATCCCTACAGATGTCATAGCGTCTCATGCGTCAACCATAATTTATAAATACAAAACGGAACAAATGAACATAATATTAAAACCTTTTTATAACACTAACAAATACGCTATCTCATATATATACACTCAGTGACTCATCATAGGGTATTACTACCCTATTAATAAAGAGTCAGACCCCACAAAGCTAAGGTTTATCGCTAAACCAAAGCTTTGATACCAGATGCAACGTCCCACCCTTTTGTACGTTTTAAATCGACGATAAACCACACACGTCAGACTTAAACCATACAGAAGGGCGGATTGTTATGGGATAAATAAGAAAAAGTAGAGAAAGAAAAAAAATAGAATCTTGCAGCGGAACGATAAAATATAATAATCAAATATACAATTCATGAAGCTGTTTTATAAAATATTCGATTATACTTATACAATACATATCAGAGTTACACATACCAGAGAATAATAAGTAAAGCAGCGGAACAGTATGAATGTAGTGGAATACTATAATAAATAATAATAAATCTTCGTCTTCGTCCTCCAAAAATAAGTTCTTCAAAATCCTGAAATGCTCAGGCTGACCCGAACGAATTGAAAAGACAAAACACTCGAGTCAGAACTAAAAGATCTTATGTAAGTTAAATCAACAGTAAATAATATGAGTAGGACAGCGCCAGAGATGTTTACGGGATTTGACATCTCCTATCCAGTGTCTAACGCGAGTGCAGTAACTTAAGAGATGCTCGGGATTTACATGTCCTAAGAATCCGTTAAACTATTTACTATGTAGTAATATTTCGCTATTATAATAATGTTTAATAGTAAAATAAACTTACTTTTAAATAGCATTAAAGAGTGGCCCAATATTCCCCTTAACACGTAATAGTCCATCCAATATCATAGTCCCTCCTGATCGGGAAGCCACCAGAGGTTAGTACACGGGCTACGGGAGAAAACCAAACTCGTACAAGGCGCGCTAGAGTAGGTGACACGGCACAACTAGGCAATGCCAGGGTAGGTATACCAATTACGCTTCCGGGCCGGTGGTAACACGTAGCGCCCAGCTACCGCCCACCTCAAGCCACACCCCAAATCAAAAAAATCAAAAGTGGCCACCGAATCAATCCAAAAGCCAGAGTATAATATGAAAAAGTGGTTCCCGGAGTTGGCAGAGAGTATGACAACTTCCGATCTCAGTCTCTTTAACAACCAAACATTATTATAACACCGCGGTCATTTTCAAATAATTATACTTCAAAACCAGGATATAATATTCATTTCAAAACCATATAAATACGATATCATTTTAAAATCATAGTATTTCAAAGTTATAACATTTCGAAACCAAAGACTTAAAACTATAACACTTCCAATACGTAATACTTTGAAATTTATAACTTTGAAACATAACTTCCATCCCTTACATGGTTTAAATATTAAAATATTTTATAAAATAAATAGCTTCTTAAATTTCACAAATCAATTCCAAAACAACTCGAATTTCTAAATTTTACATTTAACCAAATCCTCAAATCATAAATTTCAATTCAATTCGGATTTCAAATAGACCATTCCAAATTTTATCGATTTCAAAACAGATTTGATCCACAAAATAAACCATTTCAAATTCAATATATTTCAAAGCTTAAATAATCAATATTTCAAAACTAAATTTTATAATTCATATACACACACACACTAAATTTACTTTATTATTATTTAGTTTTGAAATATTTGTTTAATAAATCCAATATCCTTTAAATAAAACTTAAAATTTTAATAATTTAAAATTCCTTAATTTATTTAGACTTGATATATTCACTTAAATCACCTTAAACCCAAATTATGTTATAAAACCACATTCTTTAAAAATCTAAATTTCAATAAGTTCCAAATGGATTCTTATTAAATATAACTCTTAATAAAATCTCAAATCAACTTTAAAACTATCTTCTCAACCTTGATTTATAAAATTCAATATAAACTCTATATTAAAATATAATTTAAGTCAATACTTATCCATATTATATTTTAATAAAATCAAACTTTATTATTTAACTTCTTTTATACTTTAAACCAATTTTATACATAGCTTAAAACCAAGAATTTAACTATATATAAAATAACATTTAAAAAATATCCAAATCACTATCTCATAAAACCGTATATTTCCTTAAAAAACCATAGAAAATCATTTCAAAATATTTATATATATATACACCACGGTATCTGTATATAATTTTCTACCCTATGGTCAAGTAATACGGATATTCATCATTTCAATCCGCAATTTAAAATAAAAATACGGTTATATGTCATTTCAAGCCGCAGTCCCAAATGAAATAAAAAACATAACAGCTTGCAGTTTATAACAATATAAATTCAACATCCATTCATCCAATATCAACCATCCACCATTTATCACAATCATCATCCAATTCAAACAATAACAATAATATAGAACATATAATAAATAACAGGTAATTACTGGCAGTTTATATTCAATAATGAATTAATTTAACTGGTAGTTTATATGCAATAATAAATTGAATAACAATTTAATTCAATAAATTCAATTTAACTGGAATGATGATAAAAATATACCAAACAACAATAAATAAATTTCTAATCACATCAAAATTTAATTTAACAAACATAAGAAATTTTAGAAGTTATGAGTGGGTTAAAACACTCACCTTTTGAATTTAAATCCAATTTAAACCCAAAATTCGAACATTCTTATAATTCGTCCAAACCAGTGCCAAAATATCCGGAATTCAAATACGATCCTGACAAAAGAAGCCACATGCAAATCGGATATCGTATTCGAAAGTTATTGCGATCAGAACGAATGAAATTGAAATAAAAAAGTATAAAAGAAAAGAAAACACTCACCTATCCCTCCAGGTGCCACGTCACCCTTCTCTTCACGCAGCAATGAGGAACGCACGCACCCAGCAAATTTCAAACAACAGAAACCCTAAGTTCTGAACCACAAAATGCCGCCACAACTAAGTCACGTTTGCGCCGCGCCTCCTCAGACGAGACGCCCCCCACGCGCGATCATCACCATCGTCGCCCTAATTTGACTCAGCCACTACTACCATAAAGCAAAGCCCTAGGTCGAATTTTTCCCGAAAATTTGGCCGTCAATTCGACGCAAAAACTATACAGATGAATTCCCCATCGTCCACTCTACAATATCTAGAAATGATTCGACGATCCGACAACGTTCAACGACGCGCGATGAATGACAGTGAATGTTTCATTGATTTCTGACCACATCCAAACTCAAATTAAAAAACGAATCACAGAATTGAGATGCGCTCTTCGTGAGCTTTCCGATGATATAAAATATGATATGGTTTGAAAAGTTTGAATTTTTAGCTTTGAATTTTATTTGAAATTGCAATTGGAATTAGGGTTTGCAGCCATTGGAAAGAGGAGGAGCTGATGGAATTGTACGTACAGACAAATGAGAAAATAGAGGTAGGCTAGGGTTTATAACAGGGTATTTATAGACAAAGCTGAAATAGAATAGATGGACACAATTGATTACGCGCTGGACGATAAAATAGTCCGGAAAGCCCGTTCTGACTCCGAAACGAAATTGGGTCAACCCATATAACAAAATAGATGTTTTAAAATATTTAAAAATCAATGGAACAGGTTTCAGGTCCAAATTCAATCTTATGAAAAAGTTATGCTAAAATCAATTATTTCAAATTGATTTCAATTTAATTGATTCCAAGGCGTTTCACGTTCGTACGATCAAAAGACAAGTCCGATCGCTACGAAACTTGAAATCCTACAATAATTCACCATTACGGATTCGATGAAACTGGTATCGATGAAATCCGAGTCAGTGGCCAAAATGGCCGTTTTTACATTAATTAAATAAATTTATAATTAATTAATTAAATCAAAGCTTAAATTTCAATTCTAAAATTGACAAATTTTACCCCTTTCACTTTTCTTAATCATTTACACTAATTTAAAAAAATTTATATGTCAATTTAGAGTTGATAAATCTATCAATTTCAGTGTTAACTTTCAATTTCATTATATTCAGAAATTATAAATTAAATTTTGAAAAATTCCATTTAATTTACTTTTCACTCTATTATTTCTTTCTATAAACCTATTTAATAATTTTTTACATTCATTACATTAGTGCTACCATTCCATCCTTTATTTATTGACTACCATATTTGCATTTACTATATTTTGGTCAATTCACACATTATTTGTAATTTAAGTCTCAATTATCTTGATTTCATGCCTTTATTACATCACTTATTACTTTACAAATAAACTAACATTTCAATTCATCCTTTTACCTTCATATCTTGTAATTATTGTCTTAAACTCATAAATGTAATACTAAGTTTCATTTTAATTTCAATTAACGTAATAATTAAATATTAAATTTCATTTAATTGCAATTAATCCAATTATTGAATTCTACACTTCAATTAAATAAATAAAAAAATGATTTCCATTCTTTAAATCAACCAATTGTCATATTATAAATAGAATTAACATTATTTCCAATTATTTCCTTAATTTATACAAATATAACATTAAATTGAGATTCCTTGCAATTGATTACAATTTTTGATTTATTGGACTAAATAAATGATTACTTTATAATAATTGTTGCCACCAACTCTTAATCATATTTATATAAGTTATCATTTCCAAACAATTACATACAGAACGTTGATTTTATTCAATTACTATTTATTATTATTACTTCATTGATTAATTCAATATTTGCATTTGTTTTTCTTATATTAATTTATTACCAAATATTCCTATTTACAATCAATTATAACCCTAAAATTGTTTCAATCAATTGTGATTGCATTAAATTAATTATTTATTAGCTTACATCAACATTCTTACATTTCATACCCGTTATAAATTCATTAAAGGATTACAAATTTTTATTCCTTCCTATATTAAATAACAAAATTGATTACATAACACTGTTCTTATCCAACTATCATTAATTTTATACTAATTCATCAATTTGTTCAATGTCTACTCTTGTTTCCTTATATTCAATTCATAGTCAAGTATGACATCTAAATTATTTTAGTAAATTAGAATTTCATCGAAATCGTTAACGATCAACTTAAATTGACATTCACTTCATTATAAATTGTAAAGTTTTTATTTCTCTCTAAATTTAATTGCACAATTTTTATTAAAATAACCAAATTTAATTGTTGAAAATTTATGGGTCGTTACACATAGCATAAGTATAATAGTATGATTTGATAGAGTTTACAGACGCGGATCTTCGATCTTGAATACGAATGATATTATAATCTCTTGAATAGCACTTTGATCATGTTTGAGTGAGAGATGTGAAAGAGTAGTCAATAGAGAATCAAATCAATATAGTTTGAATTTGATTCTAACTAAATTTTGAGAATATTTTTGAGTATATTTTATTTTAGATTTCAAGAGAGTAAAAGATAAGAGAAAATATGAGAAAGTAGTTAATAAAAATTCGTTGGTTTAACCCATATTTATAAAGAAATAATAATCATGTCCATTCACGAAGAGATATGACGAAAAGAAACTTCCATTCAAAATTTGAAGTTTATAATTTTCGGTCTATACGTTGACATACATGTATAGGATATATCGACATATCCCTTTGTATTTTAAAAAACTCTTTATCGTAAATTGTTTTGAAAATCTTAACTTTTGTAAAATACATTGATACTTTGTAAATTAATTTAATCATAAGAAAAATTTATATAAAAAATTTTAGAATATTTTAAGTATATAAAGCATTTTTGAATATAAATAATAAATTATAAGTGAATATATTTAAAATGAAAGCTATAACAAATATTATACGTTACCCGGTGCCTTGATCCGGCTATATTTGGTTGATCATGTAGGCCAGACTTGAGTGTTGATGAAAAGAATGATCTGAGGCAGCGGCTGCATGGCCAAAATATAAAGTCCGTATAATTGTACGGAGCCAGATTGGACGGAGTCGATAGATGGGCAACGCGGGATGTCAGAAAGATAGGAGTTTGCTTATATGAGAGAGGTATTGGCATAGTAGATGATGGATATGAATGTGATAGTATAGGGTTTGGTGTAACATAAAGAGGTCATAGTGATCGGTATGGTCACTGGGTTAGGAAGTCAACTTAGGTAGGGATGCAGAGGGATCGGCATAAGACATGGTACCTGGTTCAACATAGCCCAACAGCGATAGACAGATCGGTGTGATACGTTGGATAGAGAGGGGTCGGCATGATGTGACTTTTTAGATAAGGATTCACATGCTGTTGATCATGAGAGAGAGTTCGACATGGCTTGCTCGTAAGAGATGGATCGGCATGGTATGACTTGTGAGAGATGGGTCGAGTGGTATGGTTTATGTGATATAGACCACATGGCTTTCTCGTGGAGGATGGATCGGTATACATTAGAGAACCTGGAGGGATCGACACTCCCTGGACCAAATTGAGATTCGAAGGAGAGTATCATAAGAACTAGAGGTCCACGTATCCAAATGCCATGATATTTGAAGCACTATCATGTTAGAGCATAAGGGAGCTGCTATAGGGATCGCTAGCCAAAACCCAACATATGGAGTTCGGTACCGATCCCTACCCATTGAGAGTTGGGCCTAGTCCTCTCTATGGTGGGCCCATATGCTCGAGAAGGTCCTGTTGTCGAAGTTCCAACTAGATTGGAGGCAGCCTTCATCTATAAATACAGGCATACTGGGCCTTTTTGGAGAATTTTTCGCTGTTAATTAGATAACACCATTATTACAATCAACTTCCTCCGTTACTTATTGATCTCTTGTTGTTTCTTACTGTTTGTAATCATGCTCAAGTAAACCGAAAAGCAATGAATAGAACGTTCAAAGTGGACGTAGGCAATCAATGCCGAACCACTATAAATCTTGTTATTTCTGCTTTCTGCCGTGTTTTTCTTGTTATTTGTGATTTTCCTCTATTTTCATTTAATTTTTACATTTATTTTGCTACTTAAACCAGTTCTTGGGTGTTTATGACCAAATTTGTTGCAAACTTTTTGGTGCTTTCACTGAGAACCTTGATTCTCAGCCTGTTAGGATCACCTTTCTTGCTACTGGATTGAGGAAATCCTCCGAAGGAGATCCAGATTCATCTTCAGAAGCTTGTGGATACTACTCAAATTTACCAAGATCTAAGCAAAGAAAACCAGAATGGTGAGGCATACTAGATCTACTTCCCAGAATGTTGATGCAAACAAAACTGCCAACGTCCAACAAGGGGCTTCAAACAACCAGCCTGCTAACGTGAATGTGGAGCTTGTTGCAATCTAGAACCCCGATAATTCCATAACCAGAGCCGAATTCCATGACCTGATGAGAGACCCGATGGAGAGTCATAGGCAGCTAAACGAGCAAATCCAGACTAATGCCAACTTAATGAACCAGTTTTCTCTACCTAGCGCCAAAGCACTAGAAGGGATCTTGCTTCTTACTCGGTGCCAAATAGTTCAACTTCATCAGACGAACATCACAGGCAAAGACATTGGAGCAATGCTTGGCAGACCAACATGGTCTGCCAAGACGTGTCGGTGTCGATCCCTCCTTAGGGTTCGGTACTGATCCCTCAACTAGAGGGACTGCTCCTCAAGTGCAATTGGGGAGTTATGCTCGTGCTGGATCTAGGAATTTGGATGCCGGAGTACGTTTGGATGCTGACCAACTTCTTCACTGGAATGATAATGAGGCGAATGGTCAAAATGCACATTAGGAGGATGATATGCCAAGGAGACATGAAATGGCCTGTAAACGCCGACTAGAACATTCACGCGAGGTGGAGCAGGACCACCACTTGGCACCACCTATCCACACACCGGACTTATCAACAACGGTCAAAAGTTGATGCGGGAGAACCGGGGCTTGATGAATGATGATTGGGGAGTCTCCAGGAGCTACACCCCATTTACTAGTAGTGTTTTACATGCGGAGTATCCTAGAAGGTTTAGCATGCCTACGATGCCTGCTTATGTGGAGAAAACCGACCTCCGGCAGCGCATCATGAGGTACGAATAATTGATGGACTCAGCGAGAGAGAATGACGCCATCAAATGTAGAGTCTTCCCTCTAACTCTCTTTGGGATCGCCATGATGTGGTTTATAAGGTTTCTCCCGTGATCAATCTCAATATTTGAGGAACTGGCAACAAGGTTTGTGGAGTAGTTCCAGATCCACGCTACTCGTCCTAAAGATGTGATGTCATTATCAAGTGTAATCCAGGCTCCAGGGGAATCATTGAAGGACTACTTACAGAGATTTCATTTTGCGGCCACTGAAGTTAGTAACCCAAATGATCATGTGATACTCATGGTTGTAACGAGAGGGGTCGGTGCAAAATCTGAATTCGACGATGGGCTAACTGAAAAACCGCCGACCACGCTAGAACGTTTCTATTCAAAGGCAGTCCAATTTATGAGAAATGAGGAAGCCAAACTATCTAGAAAGAGGAATGATGCGGGACCCAATGGCGAAGTAGTGCAAAGCAACATCGCGATAAGGCATTTTGACGAGAGTTCTGGGAAGGTTCGGGTCAATGTTCAAAACAATCTGAATAAACAGAAAAGAACTAATAAAGGGTTCGGGACTGGAAGAGGGAGCCCGGAAGGCCGAAGCCTAGGTTTCCATGTATGACAGCTATATACCTCTTAATGCATCTCTGGAGAATATTTACCTGTCCACCTGTAATACCTTTCAATATAAGAAGCCGTGTTCGAAGGAGTCAACAGAGACACAAAAGTAAACTGGAAAGTATTGTCGGTTCCATGAATGTTACGGGCACAACACGAATGAGTGTAGGCATCTCCAAGATGACATTAAGAAATTGATTCAGGAGAAGAAGTTGCAGCAGTTTGTGAAAAGTTCATAGGACGACGGACATGAGGCCTCTGACCCCAATCGAGGGCTGCATAGGGCTGAGGAGGCTACACGGACTAGAGGAAGATTGGTAATAAACACAATAGTTGGCGGACCGCACCCCACAGATGGAAGTTGGTAGGAAATGGAGCGCTATGCCAATGTGATGAGACATGTGGATTTTGAATGTTGTTCAAATACGGAGGACGGAACTCCAACCAAGCAACAATAGACGATGACTGATGATATAATGTTCAGGAGCAAAATAGGGCCCCTTATTATTGAACTGATGGTCATTTCGACCATGATCGGCCCTACGCTGGTGAGAAAAATTTCGATTGGTTGTGGAGGTTCTGTAAACATTATCTTTAAGACAACCTATGATCAAACGAGAATGGAGGCCAAGGATTTGAAATCGTATAAAGCTCGAATACACAGTTTTAACAGTGTGGCGATTGAAGCAGTTGGTTATGTCGAATTGCTGGTTGAATAAGGGGAAGGTGAGCGTAGAAGGGTGCAGATCCTACCGTTCATTGTTTTGGATGTCGAATCACTGTACAATGTTTTCTAAGGCCATCCGGCCCTGTCTAAATTTCAGGCAGCTCTTGCCACATGGTGTTTGATGTTGAAATTCCTGACTGATAATAGAGTAGGTGTTGTGCATGGTGATCAGATGACTGAACATGCCTGTTATGTGGCAGAGTTGAGAGAGGCTCAGCTTAAAGAGAAAGGAAAGGGTATGGAAAAGTATGTCTGCATCCAAGTTACTGAAGATTGACAAATGGCGTCTAAGCCTTTGCTTGGGCACCACCGTCGATTCTATAGAGATATAAATCTGAGGGACGATGAGGAAGAACCTAAGGCGACAAAGGCGGTGTCGGTTGAGCCAACGATTAATATATCGGTCGGCCACGAGGACCTATCGCTGGTGTTGAATATTGGTTCGTAACTCAGCCCTTCGATGATGAAAGAACTTGCTGATTTTCTTCAAAATTTGGATGTATTCGCTTGGATGCATTTTGACATATGTGGGATCTCGCCTGCCATTGTGAGCCATATATTAAACATTGATCCGAAATATGTTCTAGTGAAAAAAAAGGCGGGGCATGGACCTGGAGAGATCTGTCGCTCTTAAAAAAGAGGTGGATAAACTTAAAGTCAATGGATTTATTCGCGATGCCCTCTATCCTAAATAGATATCTAATCTCGTGCTGGTGAAGAAGGTGAATAGGAAGTGGAGAATGTGCATTGACTATTCAGACTTGAACAAGGCGTGCCCTAAAGATAGTTTTCCCCTTCCTAGAATTGATCATCTAGTCGACTCAACTATCGGGCATGAATTTTTGTCATTTATGGATGCGTACTCGAGGATAACCAAATCCTGATGCATGCCCCTGATCAAGAACATACCAATTTTGTGATGGATCTTGGGTTATACTGTTATGTTGTGATGCCGTTTGGATTAAAGAACGTTGGAGCAACCTATCAACATCTGGTTAACCGAATGTTTTAAGAATCAGATTAGGGGGAGGATGGAAGTCTATGTGGATGATATGCTCGTAAAGTCACGATGATCAAACGACCACATTCGATACTTGGCGGAGATGTTCAGTATCCTTTAATTCTATTACATGAAAATCAGACATCTGAAGTGCTCATTTAATGTTGCATTAGGGAGGTTCTTGGGTTTTATTGTCAATGCTTGAGGAATTTAAGTTAATCCAGAGAAGATTCAAGTCATTCAGGATATACAAATGCCTAGAACCATTAAACAAGTGTAGAGTTTGAACGAGAAGGTTGCTGCTTTGAGTCGATTCATCTCCAGGGCAACTGATAAGTGCATTCCTTTCTTTGACCTGATAAGGAAGGGAAAGAGGGATTTTGAGTGGACGTAAGATTGTGAAGGTTCATTCCGAGCTCTGATGGATCATTTGGAGAGACCCTCTGTCTTGTCAAAGCCAGTAGATCATGAGGAGGTGTACATTTATTTGGCTGTATCGTCACATGCCATAAGTGCTGCCTAGATTCATGAGGACATCGGATTCAAAGACCGGTGTATTACGTCAGTAAATGATTAACGGGTGAAGAAAGAAACTACCTAAAGATAGAAATATAGGCGTATTGCTTGCTAATCGCATCGCGCAAAGTTCGCCTATACTTCCAGGCACATTCGATTAACATTTTCACCGACCAGCCGTTATGACACGTTCTACAGTGACCTGAGACATCTGAAAGGTTGCTTCGTTTGAACATCGAGCTCAACCAGTTTGACATTACATATCTACCGCGAAGAGCAATCCAGGGACAAGCATTGTCAGACTTTGTAGCGGAGTTTATCGTGTAGGACGAGCCCCCAGAGAGTGGTGTAATCCCTGTTGTATGATGGAAGATGTACACTGATGGAGCATCTAATGATCATTGTTCCAAAGCTGGGATTATTCTTGTAACCCCTGAGATTCGGTCAATTTTCTATGCTTTAAAGCTTGATTTTCTTGCTACAAATAACGAAGCCGAGTATTAAACATTGATTGCTGCACTAAAACTGGCTAGAGAGCTCAGAGTAAAGTCTCTTGAAATTTTTTACGATTCACAACTGGTGGTGTATCAAGTAAGAGGAGATTATCAGGCTAAGCGACAATAACTTGCCCTATATCTTACCCGATTTCATGAGCTGTTGGCGGATATCGAATACTATGACATTTCGCATATCCCACGTGAGTAGAATGGAGAAGCCGATTCGTTGGCAAAATTTGCGAGTACTGGTGATGCACAATAGATGGGCTTGGTTCCAATCGAGACATTGCATACCCCGAGTATAAAGAAGATGGAAGTTGATCAAATACTAGAAGCAGGGCCCGAAAGGGAATCAAGGATGACTCCATTTAAAGAATACATGTTGCACGAAATCTTGCCTGAGAAGAGAAACTAAAAGTGGCATTTTCTTCGTAAAGCTTCATGGTATATTATGTAAGACGGAACTATGTATAGAAAGAGGTTTTTCGTTCCCATACTCTAGTGTATCGCTTCGAGATAAAGCACGTTTTGAAAGAAGTCCATGACCGGGAATGCGGCAATCACATTGGGGGCAAACTTTAGTAAAAAAGATACTTCGTTACGGATACTACTGGCCAACTATGAACCGGGATGCTGCTGATTATGTGAGACGATGCAACAAGTGCCAGATATATGTGAATGTCCCAAGGGATCTGCCGATGAACATCACACAATTGGTCAGTCCATGGTCATTCTCTATGTGGGGTATCGACATCATAGGCTCTTTACCAATCTCAAAAAGTGGCGCGATTGTCGTAGTTGATTATTTCACCAAATAGGCCGAAGCAGAGCCGTTAGCTACGATCACGACCAAGAAAGCTATCAACTTTGTTGTTCGAAACATCATATATTGCTTCGGTCTTCCTCAGACTATCATGATAGATAAAGTGACTCAATTTGTTAGTGCTGAATTTAAAAATTCTATTGGAGATATCGTATCGAAAAGAGGTTTGCGGCGGTCGCTCACCCTCAGGCCAATGGATAGGTTGAAGTAGTAAACAAGATTATCAAGCCTATTTTTAGAAAAAACATTTGGAGAAGCTGGAGGCAAGTGGGTGGATGAACTTCTTATGACATTTTGGGCCTACAGGACCACTCACAAGTCTGCGATTTGCCATACTCCATTTGCTCTCACTTACGAGGCCGAAGTAGTTACTCCAGCAGAACTTGAAGTCCTTTTCACCTAGTGATCTACTACGATCTCAAGACGAACCCAAATCTTCTCTTGGAATCTTTGGACTTTATTGATGAGAAACGTGAGGAAGCCGACCTAAGAGCAACTGCACATCGACATCGAGTCGTTTGATATTACAACAAAAAAGTCCAGTTGAGAACCTTTGAAGTTGGCGATCTTGTCCTGAAATGAGTTTTTTCCATCCCATTGCACATGAATTCGACATAGGAAGGACCTTAAGTCATTGAACAGAGGCTTGGAGAAGGAACTTTCAAGCTAGCGACTATTGATGGCGTGACACTTTCGAGAGCATGGAATAGTGAACATTTACGACGCTATTTCACTTAAAATATTTCGTCTGTATTTCAGTACTAGTTACTTTCGACATTTACTTTAGTGTTTGATCTTTTTGATGTGTAATAAGACAAGTTATTTTGTTCCTTTTCATATCACAAATAAAATTTGGAGCTTCCTTTATATAATCTACTGTTATTGCATTTTATGCTAAGTATAAAACAAAAATGATTGATATCGATATGTGCGACGCATGAACAGATTCATGGAGTTTGAAGTCGATCAACCATACCAATCCCCGACGGGATCAACAAGGTAATCTTCATAAGTTTGCTCGGTTGATGACTCCCAAAGACGAACCAAAGAACGGTACTTGCAATAAGGAACAAATGCCGCCAATAATGAGGAGACGGAAAAAATCTAAGTCCCTAGACTGTAGGCTGGAGTATAAACCGTTTGGCGGAAAAATGACTGCCCTCGATGGAAAAGCGATGCCCACGAGAAAACTCTAACTCCCTAGAGCGAGGACTAGAGTGTAGACAAGCCGGGCGGAAAAATGACATCCTCAGGTGGATACACGACTACCCATGAGAACATTTTAAGTCCACATAGTGTGGACTGAGCAAAAGCATAAATTGAGCATGAATAGACTATTCCAAAATAACTCTAAGTCCTTAGACCACGGACTTACTCGTAAATTCAATGGGTGGATGGATGGATTTCAGCTATTCTCTATCCTATGAATTCCAATCTCAAATCGATGGTAGAAATTCGAACTGCTAAAGGCGAGATATGGCAGTTTATTACAGTTTCGGCTTAGCACTGCTTTAGAATTAAGAGAACGACAATAGAGAATCCTTGAGATGAATATAGTGAATTATTAACGAGATTTGTGAAAATTATTACAAATACATGGAATGGAAATTAATTATTCGGCTATTAAAGTAATGATTCACATGATGGCTAGTAAAAAGACTAAAATTTTATTCACTAGTCTCAAAAAGTCTGTTACAAGTTATTCCAAAAGTTCGGGATTCGTACCCGTACACGTACACGTACTACTAAAGAGAAAAACACACACTTTAATTATTCAAGCTATGTACAACGATGCAAAGTGGTAATTATTTCTGTGACTTTTTCTCCTTCTTCGGCTTCTCAGGAGTAGCATCAGTTTAGCATCTTTTTCGGGACCTTTTACCGCTCTTAGCTGGGACACTTGAAGATGTAGGAGGAATTTCACCAGGGATCGACCCACCCGAAAGGATGAACTATAGAGGTACAAGATCAGGTTCTCCAACTACAACCTTAAGAGGCTCGCATCTGACTTCGCGTTTCGATTTCTCCTCCTCTTAAATCTACTTCTGCATGCTGATTTTAGCGGTATGTTCCGTAGCGCCCATGATCGCTACATCATCAAGTTCCTCTACAAGAGATGGGCCTTCAGGCTTGTCTTCATCAAGTGCCCTGATGACTTGAGCATCGGGCCTCAGAATATCTGCAGCAGCCGAAGCTTCGATCGTTTTCTCTTGTTGCTCCGTAAGGATATCGCTCCTAGGAGTTTGTTCAGGACTAGAATGACCTACAAAAATTTGTTAAGACATGTACATTAGTCGAAGGGCGTTACACGTGGAAAAACCGGTCTTGTAAATCTGAAGAAATTAAATACAATACCGGCATCCGGTTGACTTTTGGTAGTTAAGGGAGTGTTTCCTTCAAGAATGGGGGACAACATCTACGGACCAAGGCTGGGTCTATCCGGATCATAGCCAATATTTTGCTCTGAAGTATGAAAGATTTTGATCTGGACATTTGGGTAGGAGAAGAACTCTTAGGATCAATTCCAGAAGATTTAACAATATCCTCTCTTTCCTTAGCCTATTTCGGAGCCTTAAAAATTGAAGTTTGGCGGCGGCCATATCGGATGGCTCGTTGCCTCGAAGCACTTTTCATACAAGTGTTACCTCATTAATCTTTGCTTCTCCCAATTCATCCTTCTTGATTTTGACAATGAGCTTCCAGGCTTTAGCGAGTGACTCAAGATAACCTTCGTCGAGAAAGGTCAAGTCACGGTGAAGAAGAACTTTCGCATTATATTCGATGATAATTAGATCGAACAAGTTCTTAATCTCAGTCCTATCGGACTCGGTAGTAGCTTTTACCTGGGAGTTAGCCTCATCAAGCAATTCCTTTCTGCCCTCCTCGCGAGCTTCTTCCTTTAAATTTTCAATCTTGGCGAACTTTTCGTCGAGCTTTGTTCTTAACCTTCTTATCTCGATGATCTCCTCATAGTATCCCTGTGATTCTTCCTACATCTCAATCTCTTCCTCCCTCTCTTTATTTAATAATTTTTCCATCTCTTTGACATGGCAAGCTAAGGCATCTTTCTCCTTTTGCAATGAGTCTTTTTCTAAGGCCAGAGTACCATTGCGGTGAAGCACCGCGTCCAGTTATTTTTTGTGCGAAGTCTCCAAGTGACTTACTACCTCTGCCATTTCTTTTGAATTCTCCTTTGCGCTGGCAAGTTAGGTTTTATATTCAAGTAGCTCAGCGTCCTGATGCTTGATGATGTCCTTATCATGAATAACTTCCAACTTAAGACGGTCAATTTCATGTTGGCGTTCGACAGAGACTTCGGAGATTTTCTCAACCAAGTGAATGAATGATTCACGCTGGACGTACACGTCGTTCATGCATGCTAATAAGATATCCTTGGCACTTTTGGGAATGACATGTATGAAAGGGAGGAACTTAAGTTCATCAAAGCAGATCCTTGGAAATGTAGCTTTGAGTTCGGCTAGCTTCTCCGTCGTTGTAGAGTCAAGAGCGGGAGCCGGTGGTGGTAGATCGGTTGTAACAAGTGGGTGTTTTCCGGGATGGCACATGTGTGATTGCCTCGAAATTGATTTCCCGGATATTGATCATAAGGCATGGCAGCATGAGAACCCCGACATGAGGACTTATCTCTGCTTTGAGCGGGAAGGTGTGATTAATCATCATGGCGAGGAGCACGTGGTTGAAACTTCTGTTTGGATGAAGAAGAAGACTCTTGAGAATGATAATCTTTATCTCGCCTATCATCTTTGTCTCTACGTCTTTCGGATTTGGAATCTCGGCTCGAGCAATAATAAGCATAAGAACCCCAGAGACGGTTGAAAGCAAGGGAATGTGACATTGCGCTTATAAAGAATCAAATAGGAGCATATTAAAAGTTATAACACGAAGAATTAATAACTAGTGTATAGTGGAGTGCAAGTGTTTGTGTGCATCATGGTGCTTCCCCCTGATGGATCGGTAGCGGTGGCTTTACTCATCGAAGTTCCCTCCCCTCTGTTAGAAGGTTGCACGCCTTCGTCGCTTCTGGCAGGAGAGTTGAGCGCTTCGACGTCGATTTAGGGAAGTCGTAATTAATATATCATCTGCAATCGGAATGTTGGAGAGTCCCTTCAACGAGCTGTGCATTTGTTGGGAAGACGACTCATCTTCAAGCGAGGCTATGACGAATTTCGGATTTGCCCCAGCCTTACTCTTTCGTAGCTTGTACACCAACTTTTTCGTCCTCTTCCTAGGAATTTGCGTTTGGCTAGTCTGTGGAGCTTCGACTACTGGTGCTTTTTCGAGGCTTACATCTTTGCTTCTCGGCCCAACATCTTGAGATTCTGTCATCTCTGCCTTTTTGATATCTTTTCAAGTTCCTTCGGCAGGGGGCACTACGGGGTCGCTTGTTTCTACTCTTTCTTTGACAACAGTTTTCGGGTCTGCTTTACTTTTGAGAAGTCCAATTCTATGGTCGTCTTCCAATAGCCTAAATAATGAAAGTAGCTCATCAGTGACAAGAAGTTTGATGTCTTGATCCTCAACTGGAGTAGCACTAATGGCAGAGATGGCCCTAGAATACTTGACGCCTTTGGGTCGAGGGCGAACACCTGAAAGAGCTAGGCATGTTAGTATGTGTAAAGAAGAAGTTGTGAGTATATCATCGAACTAAAGACGAGAGCAGAAGTAACACTTACATCATTTCCACCATCTTCATGCGAAACCGGGAGGACATCATACATGAAACCACTCATGCTTGAATAGAGATATCTTATTCCATGCACCCATTAAGACTTGGCATTTAGGCAAGGGTTCAAGAAAGACGTATGAAGGGCTCCCTGTCCATCTTTTGAATTTGTAGATATATCTGATGTCTTCAGGAGTAGACGGATGGAACATAACGTTCATAAAAAGAAGGAAAGTCCCATGGATGAAAGCATTGCTGCTAGGATGCAACTAGGTGGAGCGATCCCCAGGTACCTCAATATTTACCGAACGAAGGAGTTGAAGGATGACACACATCCAGCCCAGTACATAAACTTATTGCAAGCAGTATATCCAGCTGGGGGCAAGTGAGGTTTGTCTTGCCTCGATGGAACCAAATTTTTTCAAATGGAATTCTATGGATGGAACACAATCGATGAAGAGCGGCTTCGTCGATTCTAGATGCTTGTGAGTTAATAGGGTTATTTAGAATGATAGCACTCTCAATGACATCGGAAGCTGGACTGATGACTTCTGCAGGAAGGACTGGAATGTTAGAAAAGAGATTTAGTTACGGGTCAAACACCTCTACTTGTTCAATATGGTGACTCGGATAAGATTTATAAAATATAGAGGGGGAACTTGACTTTTCCTCAGAACTAATGTGTCTTGCGGCAGAATCGAAAGACATTTTGACGAAGTGCATCGTGCGGCTTGAGATCTATGTCAACTATACTCTGAAAGTAATCAAAGTTAGAAATAATAACCTATTCCCCCCATGGCGTGCATGACTATAGTGCAGTGCGGTGCGGTGTGAAACAAGTATGAACAATTCAGAATCATAAAAGTAAGAATCAAATGGCAAGACTTAGAATCACATCCAGAGAGACCATCATCGTCGACCGTCTCAATCAACTGGAAAGTTGATCGGCAACGAGAGCTTTAGGATCAATTATCAACATATTAAGCTATGAAGTTTTTTGTCCAAGTTTTTTTATACAGTTTTTTATTTGGTCCACGTCAAGAAGTACGAAGATGTGCTTATTTAAGACTAAGTCCAGTGGTCCAAGTTCGAGCAAGGCGATATGCGATTCAATGTTTAAAAGACTAAGCTAAAATTAGCATTCTTTTGAAAATGCCCATCCTTTGGTTCCATATGCCAACCCTTCTCTTTAGTTTGAACGTCGATCCCTATGCTTTAACTCCTAAGCCGATCCCTTAAACAGCTAGCTATTACCAATCCCTTATCCTAACTTCATTATCATTGTAACCCTCTAATTTTTGATAACATTATTCAAGAGATTTAATTATATAAATTAAATAGAATAATGTAAATGTTAAGTGGTAAGGGGATTGAGAATTGAATTAATTAATTAAGGTCGTGCCTAATAAACTAATTAATGGGCGTAGGAATGGGTTTTAGGTTAAACAAATTATGTAAGGGCATATTAGAAATTTCCATCCATAGCTTCCACCCTTATATATTTTCATTCCTACCCTTTTTCTTCTCATTCACGTCATTTTGAAAATTTAAAACGCAAGAGAAAGGAACGGTTGGCCTTTATGGAAGAAGAAGAAAATCAAATTAAAGCTAAAGAATCAAGCTTAGAGGAAATCAGTCACAATCCAATCTCCTTATCTAGATCAAAGTGAATAATATTCCATCTTTATTTTTGCTTTGAATCCTATGTTTCAGATTTAAGGGATAAATTCGTTTTAAGACGAATTAAATGATGATATGCTTGATTTATGATTTACATGATTTAAACAAAATTGTTTAAAAGGGTTTTTGCATGGTTTTAGGTCAAAACCGAGATTAAATGATGACTAAATGCCATGGGAGATTTTTATGTTATGATAGACATGATTTTGGAGTTGGGTATTAATTTTGAGAATTTTCCAAGCTATGGAAAGACTATTGTGAATTTTCAAAGGAAAATATGATCATTTGAGTTTATAATTTATTTTGAAAAATATGTTGAGAATTTGGGTTTGAAATTTTGATATGTTAGATAACATGATTAAAGTGAATTTCTAGAATTTTGGGTGATTTTCCAAAGTTATTTTCTAAGAAAAATAAATTATTTTAAAAGAGGGACTTCTTTGCAAAAAAATTGGAAGGTCTTATTTGATTAACTTTATCATGGTTTAGATCTGGATTAGCAGCAGTTGTTTTTGAAAAGAATTTGGAAAGGTTAAGGCAACTAATATGGTGTTGACACGTGGCAGGTTAGTTAGAGAAAAGTTTACTTAAACAAGAACTAAACCTGGTTTGCTCAGAAAAGTGGTTCCACCTACTTAGGAAAGTGCCTTTCGACACAGAAGCTTCTTCCTTCATCCTTGTCGAAACCAACTATGCCAAAACCAATACACAAGGTAACACTTTGATGGTACGCAGTGGATTAGAGATAGGTGAAAGTTTAAGCGTCGGAAGTTTAGCTTCCGAAGGAGACGAAACCTTGATTTGTTTCTAAAAGAAAACCGCCTTCCTTTGTTTTTTTAAGCCTTTGACAGAGTCGAAGCATTTGGTTCCGAAAGAGTCCTTAAAAGGTTTTGAAAGGTGCCATTGATTAAGTTTGCTTTCGAATGGGATCCTTTGTTTATAAAAGAGTGTTTTGAATGAAGGGATTTCGACCTAGTCGAAACACTACTGTCGTTCTATAGCCTTTCAATGGTGTTGAAGATATCAATGTTGTCAGAAGGTACTTTATTTTATAAGTTCAAGCCACTTCCTATACCTTTCGAAAAGGGTTAGGGGTTTCGAGGGTGATGGTTTCAAAAGAGGTTTCGACACCAACGTTCCAATGTTTTACCCAGATGTTTTATTTTTTTGAAAGAGATGGTGCCGATGCCATCAAGTTTTCCTCAATATTTTTATATGATAAAGGATGTTTTCAAAGCAGATGCTTTTGCCTATGTTCACTTTGACCCAAATAATACTTTAAGTACCAATGTTTTCAAAAGATATACCTTCAATGGTTTTGGAAGGGTTAGTTCCAAAGGTGTCGAAAGAGGTACTTTCAACTAGTTTCGAAGCTAAGCTCCTAAAGGTTAAATATTGATACTTCTATGTATTCAAAAGGTAGATTTAAAGTATTAAAAGGCAGAAACTAAATGTTTTGAAGGTAGATGTTTGAGGCTTTCGATGGAGGTCGTTCTGTGAAGTCGAAAGCTAGATTTCGAAGGTATCAAAAGGTTTTATGACCTAAACTCTATTTTTAAAGGAAAAACCTATGGTTAAATTAAAGGAGTTTTTATAATGGTTTTAAGAAGAAGCTTTCTTTGTTAAATTAAAAGGTTAAAGGGATTAACCATGTTTTATATTAAACCCACATAAGTGGTATTGTTATATGCTTCTTCTAATATGAATATGTTCACTTTATAATGTACCCATAAAGGCATTTTGAGGATAAAGGGTAGGAGAACCAGTTAGGTTAACCCGGTAGTGAATATAAATTGAATAAACTTTCTAATGAGTAGAATTGCATCCAAGAGGTCAGGAAGACTAGAATTAGGATGCTAAAATGTAAAAGAAATATATTGGCGGGGGCAATAGGTTCTCAATAAGCCCATGAAAACTGAGTATGGGAAAATATATTGGCAGGGACCAACAGGTTCATAGTCAGTCCATGAAAACTATGTATAAAATGAAGATGTCAGCAAGACAGGTTTATAGTTAGCCTATGAAAACTCGATGTAAAGAAAGATGTCAGATAGACAGGTTCATAGTTAGCCCATGAAAACTATGTGTAAAGGAAGATGTCAGATAGATAGGTTCATAGTAAGCCCATGGAAACTATGATTGGATACTGGCAGGGGCCAACAGGTTTATAGTTAGCCTATGAAAACTATATTCGAATGGAATATTGATAGATGCCAATATGTTCCTAGTCAACCCATGAAAAATAGAATAAGAGAAAGGATATTGGAGTCACCAATAGGTTCCACGTCAACCCATGAAAACTAATAGGTTAATAGTAATCCTAGAAACTATAACTGGGACAAATAGTCTAAACTGAATGAGGATGGGTAATCCAGAATTAATCCAATTGCTTTTCATATCATCATGTTATACTGTTTTGAATTGTTCTAAACATTGTGGATGCAAGAGCCCTGTATATGGTTTTATAAAGGTTTTGAGGTACTAGTGAGGGGAAACCCGTTCTACTAAGCGGCATGGTCTCACTAGATATCTAAATGATTTGAGATAGTAGATTATTATTCATACCAGGCTTTATGTCTGACTCGAAGTTTATGTTTTCCCCTTAAACTCTCGAGTACTCAATTGAATTTGAGTAGTTTGAGAGTTGAGGTTTTTAGGTGCCTCTTAAGAAGAATAAGCTTTCGAAGATGTGTAGGAGGCATGACAGCTATATAGAGTTCTCTTTTCTTTTGATTCCGTTATGTTGTTTGTAATGGCAAAGTTGTTATGTTGCTTGTATATACTCTGATCATTCCAAGAGGCATCTTCATATGTCGCTTTTGGGCGTATGCTGTAATAACTATATTTTCTCCGAACGTGGTTTGTGAACATGGGATTATGTAATGAATTGAAAATGTTTTGATATGGAATGTGATTTTGTTTGAATTTTAATTTTTTTTCCATTTCATGTGTTTTTGTGTATCAATGAATCTAACTTTGCCGTATTCGGTCACTGAAGATCAATAATTATGGATGACTGTAACATCCATAACTGTTAGTTTTGGACCTCCAAATAGGGGGTTGTTACAGGTTGGTATCAGAGCATAGGTTTATGAAACTTTAAAAGAAAGTTAAACCTCAAAGATTTTCAAACATAGTCCAATGAATTTTAAAATATGATCGGGGTTTGATTAACGCTATAGTAACATACTTGTATTTGATATATATATATATATATATATATATATATATATATATATATAAGTACGTGTTCCCCTCTTTTTTGGCCGTTCTTTTGTATCTAACTAAGGCTCATATGCAGATTTATGAGGAAGAAGATAAGGAAGTAGAAAATGGAAGGGGAAATCTAGGTGGAGGAAGCACCACAACAAATGGAAATACTCGAACTAATACCAAGAGAAACCAAGGTCGAAGGGCTAATGCTAATCCAAGTTCTGAAGCCATTGTTGGTGCTCGAAACCCACCAGTAGATGCGGGGATGGTATACCAGTTTTGGCCAATCTTTTTCAAGCTGGAGCTACCGGTAATGTTGGAGGATCTAATCCCATGGCTCCAATTGGGAATAACTATGCTAAGCTATGTAGAGACTACACCAGTTTGGGTGTTAAGCCATTTGTTGGAACGGAGGATGCTGTCAAAGTTGAGAATTGGCTATTGAATTGTGAAAGGATCTATGCCGATCTAGGCTTGGATGATGGGCAAAAGAGAAGGCTAGCCTCTAGACAGTTGCAAGGGGCAATGCTTGTGTGACCGTCCGGGTATCAGAGGAAGAGCTAACATGGGCTGATTTCAGGCGAACTTTTGAGAAGAGGTTCCTATCCGAGGTTGCTAAGTCGGGATTGATGAGGAAGTTCATGGATCTTATTCAAGGAGAGATGTCAGTGGTCGATATGCTGCAAAGTTTGATGAGTTGTCTCGATGTGGATATGCTTTGGTTGACACTGATGTCAGAAGAAATGAAAGGTTCATTCGTGGATTAAGACCCGGGCTTGCAAGAATGATCATGACCCATATCCGAGAACCTAGTATTATTGTGGTGGAGATGGCCTTTCGCCATGAAGAGATTCTAGCTATTTCAACTAAAGAGAAGCCCGTTGAATCCCAAGGTCCTCAGGGAAAGAAGAAGAAATTCTTTAAGAAGAAGGGAGCCCAGAAACGGAAGGCTACCAAGAAGGCAAAGGCTGATTTGGTGTGCCACAAATGTGATAAGAAGGGTCATTATGAAAATGAGTGCCGGTCAGGCAAGGGAAAGATGGCTGCAGACAAGAAGAAAGTGAAATGCGTTGATTATGATTAAATTGGGAATTATAAGAACCAGTGTCCAGAGCCAGATACTTTTTGATACCGGTGCACCACATTCATTTATATCCTGGTGTTAAGTTGACAGGTTATGCTTAGAACCCATATACCTTGCTACTTCCTTAAGGGTTGCGAATCCAATAGGAGGGTATGCAACTCTTGGGATGGGATGTGACCAGTTAGAACTTGATTTGTTAGGTCATAAGTTTGCACGTTGTATGTTTATGATTTCGTAGATTTCAGAATCATTTTGGGTATGGATTGGTTGAGAAGGTATGAGGCTAGGATATTCTGCCAAGATGGGGAGATGTCTTTAAGACACCCTGATAGTCATAACCGAATTATATTCTCATCAGAGAATTCTGACCACAGTAGTAGTGCTTTGTTAAGTGCAATGGAAACAGGTGAAGAGCTAAGTCAGGTTCATATTGTAAGAGAGTTTGCAGATATGTTTGAGCCAGTCATAGGACTACCACCGAAACGAGCTGTTGAGTTTCAAATAGATCTTGTGCCAAGAGCTTACCTATGTGTAGACCACCTAGCAAGATGACACCGATTGAGTTGAAGGAAGTGAAGGTGCAGCTAGTGGATCTAGATGGAAGGAATTTAATTAGACCAAGCAGTTCGCCTTGGGGAGCAGCTACGATATTCGTGAAGAAACCAGATGGGCCATTAACGGTATGTATCGATCATAAGTTGAATGGAAGAACGATAAAGAATAAATATGCTTTGCCGAGAAATGATGATCTGTTTGATCTGTTGAGTGGAGCCAAAGTGTTTTTCCAATTGGATATGGCGACGGGGTTCCATCAGTTGAGACTCATAGAGGACAACATTCTTTTGACTACATTTAGGACAAGATATGGTTCGTTTGAGTGGTTACTAATGCCATTTGGGTTGACTAATGCACCTGATTTATTTGTAGATTTGATGAATTGAGCCTTCCAAGAGTATTTGGATAGATTCATGTTGGTGTTTATAGATAAATTTTTGGTATACTCTAAAGATGTGAGAGAGAATATCATCTTAGATTTTTGCTAGAGATGTTGAAGCAGAATCGACTAAAGGCGAAGTTTTCCAAGTGTCATTTTGGGAAGAAAGAGGTTAAGTTACTTGGTCATGTGGTTTCAAAGAAGAGATTGTCAGTCGATCCAAATAAGATTGAAGCTGTGAACAATTGGAAGAGACCAGAGATGGTGATCGAGATTGGAAGTTTTCTTGGACTTTCTGGCTATCACCAGAGATTTATCAAGGATTTCTCGTGGATAGCAGCGCCTTTGACTAAGTTTACCAAGAAGGAAGTGAAGTTTGTGAAAATGTACGGGATGGATCATGTAGTGTATATGTAAGTATATGTGACAAAATATATAATGCAACTAAAATAGTATTAATCTAAGTAAATATAAAATAAGAACACTAGGATTTTATACTGGTTCGGACCTTCCGTCCTACGTCCAGTCCCGAAGCTCCCCTTCGGAATTCTACTACAAAAACCCTCACTTCGCCCGGAGGGATAGGCTTGGTTACAATAAGTTATTCTTGTCAAGTGTGTATTTTAGTATAACATGGATGTTGACTAATTAGTACAATTGCTTCCAATATATATCTAAAGAATATGGTCTATGAAGAACTGATTATATGGAAGAATGAATACAAGTATAGATTGCTAGAGCACAGAGATCAAGAATATATGATAGAATATATAATCAGAAAGCGTAAGTAAGTAAGGCGAGTAAGTAAGTTGAGTTCTGTTTTCTTGATTCTTGATGTTATATATAGTTGTAGATAGGTATCTTGAGTAGTTGCATCCATTAATGAGTGCTCTATAGTTGCTTCTATTGATGATGAAGAGTTGCGGCGAAGAGAAGTGAAGATGTCCATTCGTATGTGGCAGTTGAAGTTCATATCTGAAATCTGAGTTTGAATTTAGACGTCTGATATTTGTATGAGACGTTTGATACTATATATTTTTTGTACATAGTAGATTTTCATACGTCTGAGTGCTATTACCAAACATGTGGTTTAGTCTGTTTGTTATTCCAAAGGACTTCTCCAAACGTCTGGCTTGTGTATCCAGACGTCTGATATTTGTGCATCTCTATTTTGTGCATCTTTTCTGTTGCTTCTTTGTACCTATCGACTTGTAGTCTCTTGTAATGACCTTTGAGCTTCGTTCTTGTCTTTCTAGTGATGCTATTCTGGCAAGTACCTGCATATATAAACATATATGTATATTTGATTTTCATTGTATAGTTGCTGTCATCGAAACCGTATATTGGATTTCCTAACATTCTCCTCCTTTTTGATGATGATAACTATACAATGTACTTAGATATAATTTTATAAATCTCTCCCTGAATATGTGCTTTACATTATTTCTCCCCCTTTGGCATTATCAAAAAGCGTTAATAATTTTTAACTTATACATCATGTTCATACCATTTAACATTTACTAATTGTAGGTAGGTTATATGAATATACACAGAAATAACAAACCAAAAACCACTTTTCATTAAACAAATTGATTGATTACATGCATAGATTCTTGATATAAAAGATGAAACATAAAAAAATATTTAACAACCTTTTGGGGAGGCTTGAGCTTGATCATCTCCTTCATCTTCATTCTTTGAAGAACTTGCTTGTTTTTTAGGAGATGTTGGAGTCTTTTCGAGAGGTTCTTTGTCCTCTTCAAAAAGTTTAAAGTGTTTTGGAGGAGGAGGAGAAGGCACTGGAGTTGGCCAATCTTCCGAAGGTGGTGTAGGGCCACGTACTCGTTGAAGAACCTCTTTTAGAACGGATAATGTCGTTGAAAGCGATGCTTCAACTGTGGCTAGGCGCGAAGCAAACGATGTTTCAAAACTATCAATACGCTTAGCCAATAATTTTTGATTTCGTGATAGAATAAGTTGATTTTGGAGAGTTAAGTCACGAATACTCTCGTTTGGATTTGTCTCAGTGCGAGTCTCCAAAATGTCTGTTTGGCACGAATAATCAAAAGGTGCAGGAGGAGGAGTATGCTCGCGATGTTGTTCTACCTCTTGTGATGGTTCAGGTTGTTCTTGGGATGGAAGCCTAGCTTGTCTAGCTTGACGACGTTGCGTCCACTCTTCAAATGACATAAAATCCAGGGGATTTTCTGGTAAGTGCATTAGGGTGAAGAATTTTGTAGAGGCATGTTTGGGAGATATTTCTTCAAAAGTTGATAAAAAAGAGGGAATGTTGTAAGCTTTCAGAAGACACATAATGTAAGTAGGGTAGATGATGGATGAGCGTGATCGAGTCCAATAGTGTTTGAGCTCGTCAAATATAAATTTTTCCCAATTAATCCCTGTTCCACTGAAGATAGCATATAGAGCCTTGTGTTCTAACTCTATGATTTGGTCATGGCTAACAAGGCGAGGAATGATAGTGTTGATAATCATTCGAGTGAGAAGTCTCACCTTAGGTCTGAAATATTTTGATGCAAATCTAGGCATTTCATCTTCCCATATCCGATGAGTAATATTATCTTTAGGTTTAAGGGGCATATCTTGGATGTTATACAAGTCTTCTCCAGATTCGGAGCAATCTAGAGTTAGGCCTGTTATTCCTGGAGTAGGTCTAATTGTGTTGCCGTAAACACTTGACCATAGCCAATTGTCACCATTGTCGGTGTTCCAAACGGCTGTGCTATCGAGGTTAGCATAGAAAAGGAATATGGCGAGCTGATTGATTTGGACATTATTGGGATTGAAGGAAAGCAATGTTTCTAACCCATCATTTTCGCACATTTCGTCCAAATCATACATTGGGAACTTAAGCAAATTATAAAATGGACCTTTAGGTAGCTTCTTCTTTTGAATGTCTTCGTATCGTTTAATTGAATGTGGAAGGCGATTCATCCATCTCTCAGTTTGATCATTAGAACATACTTGCGGGTTTGATGAAGTAACTTGTTCTTGCTTGCGCTTAGGGATTTTAAGGTTTTTCATTTTGGGTGCCATGAGATTCGAGCGATTTGGAGGAGAAAGCGATCTGGAGAATTAAGGGATTGAATTTGCAATAGAAATGAAATGAAAGTGAGAAAAGTGGAAAAAATTGACGTTATAAGGTTACTTAAGAGTGTCGATTGAATTTCAGACATCTGGAAGGTGAATCAGACATCTGATTTGACCTAGAACGCAGACAGTACATATGTTCAGACGTCTGGTTGTTGGTGGTAGACGTCTGGAATAGATCGAGTTGTAAATTTTGGAAGCCAGAGTGTTTTGTCAGACGTCTGGATGTAGAATCTGATGTTTGGAATAGGCCGAAGTGTAGTTTTTTAAGACAGATAGTTTTCTCAAACATTTGGATATAATATTAGACATCTGAAAATTGCCTGAGTTTGTATCTTAAGGAGGCAGAGACTTTGTTCAGACGTCTAGTCACTATATCAGACGTCTGAAATAGACTGGTTTGTAATTTTTGTTAGGCAGAGTTAATTTTCAGATGTCCGGAAGTTAATATCATACGTTTGATAATGCACAGTAGGAAAAAAAGTAACGTGTCAAAAAGATGTCAGACGTCCTAGGGCATTGTTCTGGAATGTGCAGTATCTCTAAAAATAGGTATATTTTGAAAGGCTGTTGCTTATTTTTCGAGATTTTTTTAGTGAAACATAATATTATTAGTTTTTGAAAAGAAAATAAAAATATATGTAGATGAAAATACAACGAGAATAAATAAATTTATTATTTAGATGAAGATGGAGCATTGCGATCCTCAGAGGTGCTATCCTTCCATGGCTTGAGAGGAGACCAAATATTTCCATGTTCTTTGGTTCTTGGGGAACCAGAAAATTGCCTAGGTGGAAGACCCAAGTTGTATGATAAGATGCAGAAGGATCCAGAGAATTCCAAGGAATTGGAAGTGATTCATGTACATCCTTCTTTCATGAATTGCAAAATTTGATCGCTACTTGCTCTAAAAAATTTAGTCGTCGCGCAGTGAATTTTTGTTCAAAGTATAATTCTCGTTGTAAATCTACTTGTTGCTGTAATGATGTATCTCATCAATTTTCTTCTTGGTGTTAGGAGAGACAAACAAAGATCATTTGGACCATTTTTTATCGGGAGTGAATCCCGTGTGGTAGGAAGACCACTTATAGGTCGATTCCCGATCTGGTGTACGAGTAGGAAGGCGATGAGAGGTATCCGCTGAACTATCCGATGTTGGTATTAAGAAGGAGAGATGAGAGTTGTCGAAAGACATGCTTTTGTTTCCTTTTGTAAAAAAGGATGAAATATATATATTTTTAACTTTTGTTTTGTAGAAGGAAATGCTATTTATACATACATGATTGAAAAAGTTATACATAGGTAATTTTAGAAAACAAACTTCTATAAAATTGATGATTAGTAATAAATTTTTTTGACCGTGGATAAAAAAATTTAACCAAAAATAGAATGAATGAAATGTAGTATTTAGTTGAGAAGATCATTAAAAGAATATATTCCAAAATTGCGTCGCAATTTAACAAACGTTTGCTCATTTAGTGGTTTTGTGAAAATATCTGCTATTTGATTTTCCTTATTTACGTATTCTAATGTAATAATTCCTTTGTCTACATTGTCGTGTAAAAAATGATGTCATATATCTATGTGTTTAGTACAAGAGTGATTTACGGGGTTTTTTGATAGATTTATTACACTTGTATTATCATAATATATTGGTGATTTATCGATAAATTTTTCGAAATCTTTAAGCGTTTGTTGCATGTAAATTACTTGTGCATGTGCTAAAGCTGCTGAAATATATTCGACTTCACAAGTGGAAAAGGAGACACAATTTTGTTTCTTTCTAAACTGTGAAACTAATGATTGTCCGACAAAATGACACGTTTTGCTACCATCTTTTTCATCAAAATCTTTTCCATTGTCACTTAAGAACACTAGTACTCGTTAAGGTTGGTTTGCTTGAAGTTTTATCCATTTCAAAACGACGTAATTGATCGTTAAAATATTTTTCTTGATGAATAAAAATACCATTTTCAAGTTGTTTTATATGTAAACCTAAAAGGAAATTCAATTCACCCATGTGAGACATTCCAAATTCGTTTTTCATAATATTTGAAAATTGAGTACAAAGATTTTCGTTGGTTGAACCAAAAATAATATCGTCTACGTAAATTTGTATAACTAAGATGTTGTTATTTTCTGTTTAATAAATAAAGTTGTATCTATTTAACCTATTTGGAAACCAGATGTAATTAAATGATTCTTACGACGTTCGTACCAGGCACGAGGTGCTTGCTTTAAACCATATAAGTCTTTGTATAATTTAAAAACATGATCAGGATATTTTTCATGAACAAATAATGGAGGTTGTTCAACATATACGTTTTCCTTAATAAAACCATTTAAAAAACACTTTTGACATCCAGTTGAAATAATTTAAAATTGTGATGACTTGCAAAAGCAAGTAACATACCTATGGCCTCGGGTCTTGCTACTAGAGCAAAAGTTTCGTCGTAGTCGATACCTTCTTCTTGATTATAACCCTGAGCGACTAAACATGCTTTATCCTACTCTATTTCCATTTTCATCTTCTTTGTTTTTAAATACCCATTTTGTTCCAATAACTGATTGATTTTCTGGTCTTGGTACTAATTCCTAAACATTATTATGTTCAAATTGATTTAATTCTTCTTGCATTGCTATAATCCAAAAATTATCGTTTGAAGCTTCTCTATAATTTTTTGATTCAAAATTTGATACAAATGCAATATGACTTATTTGATTAAGTTGATTTCTAATTACTCTAGAATTAGGATCCCCAATGATATTAACTTTTGGATAGGCCTTTAGAATTCTAGACGATGACACTAAAGTATTATTTTGTGCATTTGTCTCATTATTATATGAGTTTGTTATATTTGTTATTGGAATAATTTCTTCATCATCATTAGTATGATGGTTAAGAAAATTTTTATCGAATGAAACATGTAAACTTTCTTCAACTATGTTAGTTCGTTTATTAAAAATTCTATATGCCTTGCTACGATCTGAATATCCAACAAAGATTCCTTCATCGGCTTTTGGGTCGAATTTTCCTAAATTATCTTTTGTATTTAATATAAAACATTTTGATCCGAAAGTTTTAAAGTGTGACACTTTAGGTTTTCTTCCAAAAAAATATTTTGAAACAAGTATGTTTAGTCATAGGTTGTATGGTTACTCGATTCAAAACATAACAAGCCATAGCAATAGCTTTGGGTAAACCACTACAATTTAATAGTGTTCGTGCACATTCTTGTAATGTACGATTTTTTCTTTCTAGTACACCATTTTGTTGAGTTGTGCGGGGAAAAGAAAAATTACGACTTTTGCCTTTTTTATTACAAAAATGAGTAAAATGATCATTTTTGAATTCTCCACCATGATCACTTTGAATATTCTTAATTTTCAAATCCATTTGAGTTTTAATTCTTTTAGCAAAAATTTTAAACATACCAAAGGTGTCACTTTTATATTTTAAAAATAAAGTCCATGTATATCTTGAAAAATCATCAAATATTACGAAAATATATTTGTTGTGATTTATAGATCGTACTTGAATAGGACCAAGTAAATCTAAATGTAATAATTCTAATGGTTATTCTGCAGAAATATTATTTTTAGATTTAAAAGAGCTTTTCTTTAGTTTTTCGATTTAACAATCATCACATATATTTTCTTCTTTATAATTTATTTTAGGTCCTCTAACTAGCTTATATTTTGCTAATTTATTAATATATTTAAAATTGATACGACAGAATCTTTTATGCCACAACCATGGATCGTCATGTTTGGCGGTTAAGCATAAGATTGAATTTCGATTTATATTCATACTTTAGACATAAATATTTTTGTTTCTAAAGCCCTCAAAGATAAGTTGTTTGTCATTGTCGAAAATATTACATCTATCTTTTTTGAAATTAATTTAAAAACCTTTATCGCATAATTGACTAATGTTAAGTAGATTGTGTTTTAAATTTTCTACTGACAAAACATTTGTATAATAGGAGAGTTAGAAATACTAGAGTCGATAACTTCTCCGATGCCAACGACATATCCTTTTGAGTTAACTCCAAAAGTTACCGTTCCACCATCGATGTACGTTATATTTGACAGCAGTTTTGAATTTTCGGTCATATGCTTAGAGCATCCACTATCCAATATCCATTTCTTCTTATTTTTTATTTTAGGTACCTCATCAGTTTGTGCCATAAAACATACATTAGCTTGTTCTCTGTCACTATCGATGTTACTGTCTAATGATGATGAAGAATCTGTATCATCCCATGTTACTTTGAAAGCTTTCTTCTTTTTGAATTTTTCAAATTTGTTCTTCTTTTTATGATTGTTGAGCCTGGAATAATCTTTCTTCATATATCCAAATTGATCACATCATAGCATTTGATTGACGTTTGTTTTGTTGAGCTTGGGACAATCTTTCTTCATATGTCCAAATTGATCACGTTCATGGCATTTGATTGACGTTTGTTTTATTGAGCTTGACTTTCCTCCTTTTTGAAATATGGTCATTTTTCTAAACTTCTTGAATTTGTTATAGTTTTTGGCAATAAACACAATTTCTTCTTCGTCTAAGTCGGAATCTTCATTTGTTGCTGGAAATGCTATGTTTTCTTCTTCGAATTTTGTTCTTTTCTTGCCTGCAAATTAGCTTAATAGGACATTAAATTTCCTATCAATTCTTCAACTAAGAGTGTTGAGAGGTCATTAGCTTCTTCGATCTCTAATACTTTTATTTCCTACTTTGGAGTTAAAGAATTGAGTATTCTAGGTATTAAATCAAAATTTGTGAATTTAACTCCTAGTGCCATTAAATCGTGTTGAATAGCTTGAAATCTAGAGTACATATCTACTATAGTTTCATTTTGTTTCATTTTAAATGATGAAAATTGATTTTATAAAATTGAAATTTTAGTTTGCATCACTTTGTTCATGCTTCGTGTGTAACTTGTAAGGTACGCCACATATCATATATAGTGTTACATAACATGACTCGTGAAAATTCATTCTTATCTAGTGAACAAAGTAAAACATTCATAGCTTTGGCATTATTAGAAGCTGCGGTTTTTTGAGCGTCATTCCATGTGTTCATAGCAGTGTCAGGTGCTTCATATTTATTTTGAGTGGCTGACCAAATTTCTAATCCATTAGCTTCCATAAAAATTCTCATACATGTTGACCAATATGCATAATTAGAACCATTAAAAAGTGGGGGACATGCTGTTGATTGTTCTTCTTGAAAAATACTTGCCATATTAAAGTGATTCAAAAACGTGTTACTGTGCTTTGATCAAACCTTGCTCTGATACCAATTGAAAATCTACGGGATGGATCGTGTAGTGTATATGCAAGTATATGTGACAAAATATATGATGTAACTAAAATAGTATTAATTTAAGTAAATATAGAATAAGCACACCAGGATTTTATACTTGTTCGGACCTCCTGTCCTACGTCCAGTCCAGAAGCTCCCCTTTGGAATTCTGCTATCAAAAACCCTTGCTTCGCCTGGAGGAATAGGCTTGGTAACAATAAGTTCTTCTTGTCAAGTGTGTTCTAGTATAACATGGGTGTTGACTAATTAGTATAATTGCTTTCAATACATATCTAAAGAATATGGTCTATGAAGAACTGAGTACATAGAAGAATGAATACAAGTTAGATTGCTAGAGTGCAGAGATCAATAAAATATGATGGAATGTAGAATAAGAAAGCATAAGTAAGTAAAGTGAGTAAGTAAGTTGAGTTTTGTTCTCTTGATTCTTGATGCTATATATAGTTGTAGATAGGTATCTTGAGTAGCTGCATCCATTAATGAGTGCTCTATAGTTGCTTCTGTTGATGATGAAGAGTTACAGCAAAGAGAAGCAAAGATGTCCATTCGTATATGACAGTTGAAGTTCATATCTGTAATCCGAGTTTGAATTCAAACGTCTGATATTTGTATCAGACGTCCGATGCTATATATTTTTTGTACATAGTATATTTTTAGACGTTTGAGTGATATTACCAGACGTCTGGTTTAGTCTATTTGTTGTTGCAGAGGACTTTTCCAAACGTCTGGCTTGTGCACCTAGATGTCTGATATTTGTGCATGTCTGTTTTGTGCATCTTTTCTGTTGCTTCTTTATACCTATCGACTTGTAGTCTCTTGTAATGTCCTTTGAGCTTCATTCTTGTCATTTTAGTGATGTTGTTCTAGCAAGTACCTGTATATAAATATATATATATATTTATATATATATATGTATATTCGATTTCCATTGTATAGTTGTTGTCATCAATACTGTATATTGGATTTCTTAACAGTTTGTTTGGTTCGACAAATGTGAGGAAGCATTCCTTAAGTTAAAGCATTTGTTGACCAATGCTCCACTTTTAGTAGTGCGGGTTGGAAACCAGGGGTTGGTAGTATACACATATGCATGTAGGACTGGATTGGGAGCAGTGGTGAAGCAGAAGGGCAAAGTCATTGTTTATGCATCTAGGAAGCATAGACCGCATGAAATAAGATATCCTACACATGACTTGGAGTTACCTGCGGTGATTTTTGCCTTAAAGATTTGGAGGCATTATCTCTTGTGGGAGAGATTTGAGTTGTATACCCATCATAAGTCTTTAAGATACTTATTCTCTCAGAAGGAGTTGAATATGCGACAGTAGAGGTGGCTGGAATTTTTGGTTGTTTATGATTTTGGTACAGAGTATACCCCGGGGAAAGGTAATAAAGTAGCAGATGCCCTCAGCAAAAGACATCAGAATGTGGTGTTGGCTATGTTGGTAGAGTGGAAAGATCTAGAAGCTTTGACCAGTTGTGGTGCGCAGTTAAGATCGACCACTAGTTCTAGTCAGAGTACTGCCATGATGTCCTGTTTAGACGTTCGACCAGTGTTGATCGAGAGAATTGCTTCTAAGAAGAAGGAGGACCCATTATTAGATGAGAGGATCAAAAGGCTTGAGGTTGGAATTGAGGTTGATGATTTGAATGATTTTTGCCTAGACCATAGAGGATGGTTAATAAAGAAGGGACGATTATGTATTCCAGATGTAGAGAACTTGAGAAGAGAAATTCTTGAGGAATGTCATCAATCCAAATTCACGATTCATTTTGGAGAGTCCAAGATGTATCAATATATGAAGAGGAGCTTTTGTTGGGAAGACATGATGAGGGATATTGGCTTATGAGTTGAGCAGTGTGTAAACTGTCAACAAGTGAAATCCGAACATCAAAAGCCAAGTGGATTACTTCAGCCTCTAGATATTCCAGTTTGGAAGTGGGATCCGATATCCATTGATTTTATTGCTGGGTTGCCAAGTCAAGGAGAGAAAGTATATGGGTTATTGTGGACCAGCTGACCAAGTGTTCCCATTTCATTCCAGTAGAATCGACCAAGACGGCGCCAGTTTTAGAGAAGTTGTTCATGAAGAACATAATTAGACTTCATGGAGTTTCCAGTAGCATAGTCAGCGACATAGATTCTTTATTTACTGACGAATTCTGGAAGAATCTATAGGATGTATTAGGCACTAAGCTTAAGATGAGTACCGCATATTACCTACAAACGGATGGGCGGACAGAGAGAGTCAATAAGGTACTTGAGGATCTGTTGAAAGCTTATGTGTTGGATTTTGGTGGATCTTGGGAGGATCACCTACATTTGATTGAGTTTTCCTATAATAATAGTTACCAGACTAGTATAGGAATGGCGCCTTTTAAAGTTTTGTATGGAAGGCCATGCAAATCCCTTGCATGTTGGCTGGTGACTAGAGACAGATTGGTCTTAGGTCAAGATTTGGCTAGGGAGGCATCAGAGAAGATTGAGTTGATCCAAGAATGGATGAAGGAAGGTCAATCCAGACAGAAGAGTTACGTAGATAAAAGGTGTAAAAACCTAGAGTTCTCAGTGGGAGATAGGGATTTTATTTAGGTATCACCGATGAAGGGTGTGGTACGGTTTGGAAAATCGGGAAAGTTGTCCCCAAGATATGTTGGTCCATTCCAGATTATAGAGAGGATTGGAAAGCTCACTTGCAGAGTTGAGTTTCTGAGCAATATGGAAGGCATCCATAATGTATTTCATGTGTCCCATCTTTGCAAGTTTGTGCATGATCCATAGGCTACCATTCCTCAGACAGAGTTGGAGGATTTGGTAGTAGAGCCTGATTTGATTTTTGCGAGATAACCAGTTTGGGTTGTAGCAAAAGATGAGAAAGACAGTACTTAGGAGACAAAGGACATGATTCGAGATACTTATCCTGATCTACTTTAAGGGTATGTCTATATTAGATTTATATAGATAATTCCTAGTCAGGTAGACTAGTATGGTTGTTAGGAGTCATTACAGATGATTGTTATGTTTAGTATTTAGTCCTTATTGAATTTCGAGGATGAAATTCTTTAAGGGTGAGAGCCTGTAAGACCCCTAATTTTTGATAACATTATTTAGGATATTTAATTAGATAAATTAAATAGAATAATGTAAATGTTAAATGATAAAGGGATTGAGACTTGAATTAATTAATTAAGGTCATGCCTAATAAACTAATTAATGAGCTTAAATATGGGTTTTAGGTTAAACAAATTATGTAAGGGCATATTAGGAATTTCCACCCATAGCTTCCACTCTTATATATTTCCGTTCCTACCCTTTTTCTTCTCATTTACTTCATTTTGAAAATTTAAGACGCAAGCGAAAGGAACAGCCGACCATTAAGGAAGAAGAAGAAAATCAAATTAAAGCTAGAGACTCAAGCTTATGGGAAATCAATCTCAATCCAATCTCCTTATCTAGATCAAGATGAATAATAATTCCATCTCTATTTTTGGTTTGAATCTTATGTTTCGGATTTAAGGGATAAATTTGTTTTTAAGATGAATTAAATGATGATATGCTTGATTTATGATTTACATAATTTAAACAAGATTGTTTAAAAGGTTTTTGCATGGTTTTAGGTTAATACCAAGATTAAATGACGATTAAATGCCATGGGATATTTTTATGTTATGAGAATCATGATTTCAGAGTTGGGTTTCAATTTTGAGAATTTTCCAAGCTATGGAAAGACTATTGTGAATTTTCAAAGAAAAATATGGTTTTTTGGGTTTATAATTTATTTGGGAAAATATATTGGGAATTTGGATCTGAAATTTTGATATGTCAGATAACACGATTAAAGTGAATTTATGGAATTTTTGGTGATTTTTTAAAGTGATTTGCTAAGCAAAATAAACTGTTTTAGAACAGGGACTTCTTTGCAAAATATTGGAAGGGCTTATTTGGTTAACTTAACCATGGTTTTGATCTGGATTAGCGACATTTGTTTTCGAAAAATAGTTTTGAAAGGTTAAGGCAACCATTTCTGGTGTTGACACATGGCAGGTTAGTCAGAAAAAAGTTTACATAAACCATAATTAAACCTGGTTTGCTCAGAAAAGTGGTTCGCCTGCTTAGGAAAGCGCCTTTCAACATAGAAGCTTCCGCCTTCATCCTTGTCAAAACCAACTATGCCGAAACCAATACACAATGTATCACTTTGACGGTACATAGTGGATGGGAGATTGGCGAAAGGTTAAATGTCGAAAGCTTAGCTTCCAAAGGAGACGAAACCTTGATTTGTTTTTAAAGAAAAAGTGCCTGCCTTTGTTTTGTTTTAAGCCTTCGACAGCATCGAAGCGTTTCGTTTCAAAAGAGTCCTTAAAAGGTTTCAAAAGGGTTGCCTTTGACTTAAGTTTTCTTTCAACTGTGTTCCATTGTTTATAAAAGAGTGTTTTGAAAGAAGGGGTTTTAACCTAGTCAAAACCCTACCGCCGTTCTATAGCCTTTCAATGGTGTTGGAGATATCATGGTTGTCGGAAGGTACTTTTTTTATAAGTTAAGCCATTTTCTATAGATTTCGAAAGGTGTTAGGGGTTTCGAAGGTGATGGTTTCGAAATGGGTTTCGACACCAACCTTCCAATGTTTTATGTTTTCGAAAGAGATGGAGCCGACCCCATCATGTTTTCTCTGATACTTTTATATGATAAAGGATGGTTTCAAAACATATGCTTTCGCTTATATTCACTTTGACCAAAATAATATTTTAAGTATAAACTCAATGCTTTCAAAAGAATTATTTTCAATGGTCTCAGAAGGGTTACTTCCAAAGGTGTCGAAATGGGTACTTCAACAAGTTTCGAAGCTAAGCTTCTAAAGGTTAAATATTAATTCTTTAATGTATTCGAAAGGTTTCGAAAGGTAGATTTTAAAGTATTAAAAGGCAGCCTAATGTTTTGAAAGTAGATATTTAAGGTTTTCGAAGGAGGTCATCCTATGAAGTCGAAAGCTAGGTTTCGAAGATATAGAAAGGTTTTATAACCCAAACTCTATTTTTAAAGGAAAAACCCATGGTTAAATTAAAGGAGTTTTTATGATGGTTTCAAGAAGAAGCTTTCTTTGATAAATTAAAAGGTTAAAGGGATTAACCATGTTTTATATTAAACCCACAGGAGTTGTATTGTTATATTACTTCTTCTAATATGAATATATTCACTTTATACTGTAACCATAAAGGCACTTTGGGGATAAAGGGTTGGAGAACCAATTTGGTTCACCCAATAGTGAATATGAATTTATAAACTCTTGAATGAGTAAAATTGCATCCAGGAGGTCGGAAACACTAGAATATAGGATGCTAAAATGTAAAAGAAAGATCTGGCCGGGGGCAATAGGTTCTCGGTAAGCCCATGAAAACTGAGTATGGGAAAAGGTATTGGCAGGGGCCAATAGGTTCATACTTAATCCATGAAAACTATGTATAAAATGAAGACGTCAACAAGACATGTTCATAGTTAGCCCATGAAAACTTTGTGTAAAGGAAGATGTTAGATAGAAAGGTTCCTAGTTATCCCATGAAAATTATATGTAAAGGAAGATGTCAAATAGATAGGTTCGTAGTTAGCCCATGAAAACTATATCCGAATGGAATATTGACAGATGTCAATAGGTTCCTAGTCAATACATGAAAACTAGGATAAGAGAAAGGATATTGGAGTCACTAATAGGTTCCAAGTCAATCCATGAAAACGAATAGGTTAATAGGAATCCTAAAACTATAACCGAGACAGATAGTCTAAACTGAATGGGGACAAGTAATCTAGAATTAATTTAATTGTTTTGCGTATCATCATGTTATTCTGTTTTGAATTGTTTTAACCATTGTGGATGCAGGAGCACAATATATGGTTTTATAAAGGTTTTGAGATACTAGTGAGGGGAAACTCGTTCTGCTAAGCAGCATGGTCTCACTAGATATCTAAATGATTTGAGATAGTAGATTATTGTTCATACCAGGCTTTATGCTTGACTCGAAGTTTATGTTTCTCCTTAAACTCTCAAGTACTCAATTGATTTTGAGTAGTTTAAGAGTTGAGGTTTTCATGTATCTCTTAAGACGAATAAGCTTCTGGAGATGTGAAGGAGGCATGATAGCTATATAGAGTTCTCTTTTCTTTTGATTTCATTACATTTTTTGTAATGGAAAAGTTGTTATATTGCCTGTATGTACTCTGATTATCCCGGGGGCTTCTTCATATGTCGCTCTTGGGCGTATGCTGTAATAATTATATTTTCTCTGAACGTGATTTTCGAACATGGGATTATGTAATGACTTGGAAATATTTTGATATGGAATATGATTTTGTTTGAAGTTTATTTTTTTTCATATTCATGTGTTTCTGTGTGTCAATGAATCTAACTTTGCCATATTTGGTCGTCGAGGATTAATAACTTGGATGACTGCAACATTTGTAGCCGTTAGTTTTGGACCTCCAAGTAGGGGTTGCTGCATTTTTCCCTCATTCACTTGCATGGTCTGCCGAACCTCCTCGCCTGATACGAACTCCTACCGATCCCTTGTAAAGCCCTTCCCTCCGCCGATCCCTAACATTAACTACTTTCCATCCTATCACTAAATTATCAAGTATCGAACCCTCCTTCTTCCTCTTTCTCTATCACCTTCATTTTCTCCTTATATCTTGCTTGACTTAACAGAACCCACCGAATCGTTCGCCTAAAAACCTCAAACACATGCGAACCCCAAATTCATGACTCAACTGACATGATTATAAAAGGGAAGCATACCTATCTGAATTAAATTATGAGCATGTGGTTGAAACTTAGGATTAAGGGCGAGTTACTGATTGTTTTGATCGAGAGTGATGTTTCACGTTTGAGTTTAGGTTTAAGGGTGAAGATTTTTTCTTTCAACCGTTCGGCTATGTGCTTGTGCAAAGAGCAGGAAAAAAGGTTTTCGTGTTGTGAAGTGAAAAGTAAGGAGAGAAAGGAAGGGGTTGCGAATTTGTATATGAGCTATATAAAAAGAGTCAAATCGGTCATTGAGGGTGACTAAGTCAAAGAAAGAAAAGAAAAGAGAAAGGGTCGGCATTGAGGCATACCGAACCTATTCGCGTGTCTCTAATGATGGATCAGTGAGTGGGATATAGATCCCTCCAGAAAAAAAGAGATGCGTGAGTGCTGGATATGTATGGGATAAAAAATGAGTAAAGAAGTGATAGTCAACTAGGAAGTGGCAGATGATCGTCATCGTGAAGATCCTGTTGTAAACATAAGTTTACAAGACATTATTAAATTTGGCAATGACCTACAAATATCTGAACACGTCTGGAAGCCAACAATGGGAACGTATATGTGGATGAATACGTAAAAGATTTAAGAATACAACCTTTTGAAATAAACTAAAAATGTGATCTAGCCTAAAGCAATCAAGTTTGAGATCAAATCAGAAGAAAGCCTATAAATCTCACATGACCAAATCTGTACATACTTATAAAATATGACATCAAACTTGTACCATTGAGGATCAATAAAGGAACAGAAATCAACCAGAATGTTAGATAGACTTCTTCCCAGCAACACAGACTGTTTTTCAATTCAAAGCACATCATGTTACCCACAAGATGTACTTTGGGAGTTAAGTGTTACCCAGTGCCTTGATCCGACTATATTAGACTGATCATGCGGGCCAGACTTGACTGTTGATGAGAACGATGATCATGAAGCAGTGGCTGCATGACCAAGATATAAAGTCAGGACAGTTCTATGGAGCTCGGATTGGGCGGAGTCGATAGATGGGCAACGTGTGATGTCATAAAGATAGGAGTTAGCTTCAATGAGAGAGGGATCGACATTGAGGATGATGGATATGAATGAGATAGTATGGGGTTCGATGTAACATGAAGAGGCCATAGGGATCGGAACGGTCACTGGGTTAGGAAGTCAACTTAGGTGGGGATGCAGAGGGATCGGCATAAGACATGGTACCTAGTTAACATGGCCCAACAACGTTAGACAGATCGGTGTGATACTTTGGATAGAGAAGGGTTGGCATGGTGTGTCTTATAAGATAAGGATCGACATGTTGTTGACCATGAGAGAGGGTTCGGCATGGCTTGCTTTTAAGGGATGGATCGGCATTGTATGACTTGTGAGGGATGGATCGGCATGGTATGGTTTGTGTGATATGGATCGACATGGCTTGCTCGTGAAGGATGGATCAGTATACGTTGGAGAACCAGGAGGGATCGACACTGCCCTGACTATATATGGATTCAAACTAAAGTACTAAAAGAACTAGAGCTCCACATATCCAAATGCCATGATATTTGAAGCACTATCATGTTAGAGCATAAGGAGCCGCCTTAGGGATCGCTAGCCAAAACTCAACATATGGAGGGTTCGCTACCAATCCTTATCCATTGAGAGTTGGGCCTAGTCCTCCCTATGGTGGGCCTATATGATCGAGAAGGTCCTGTTGTCGAAGTTCTAGTCAGATTGGAGGCCGCCTTCATCTATAAATACATGCATAGGGTACCATTCCTGAGACTTTTACGCTGTTGGTTAGATAACATCATTATTGTAATCAACTTCCTTCATTCCTTCTTGATCTCTTGCTCTTTCTTCCTGTTTTTGATTGTACTCAAGCAAATTGAAAAGCAATAAAGAGAACATTTCAAAGTGGACGTAGGCAATCAACGCCGAACAATCCTAAATCTTGTTGTTTCTGCTTTCTGTTGTGTTTTTCTTGTTATTTTGTGATTTTCCTCTATTTTTATTTAGTTTCTTCAATTATTTCTCTACTCAAACCTATTCTTGGGTGTTTGCGACCCAATTGGTTGCAAACATTATAATATACTTATAAATATTTAGAAACTTTAAAACTAAAGTTATAACAAAGTGTAATATTCAAAGTATATTTTGAAAAACTTTAAAAACTTAGTTTCTCAAGGTATAATAAAAGCACAAATTAAAAATAATTTAAAGGTTATTTAGAAATATTATCTAGAAAATAATAATTCTCTTTAAAAATTATTTTTGAATTATAAGATATATGAAATTTAAAATTATTCGAAAGGGAAAAATAAAGAGAGATCAAAGTAGTGTTATCGGGGTTTTAACAAGAATTATATGAATCTATAACTTATATGGGAAATCTTGAGTTCTTCAATACTCATAGATCTTCAATCTCTAACTCTTGAATCTCTATATCAGCATCTTGAATGTGCTTTTGATAATGTACAGTCTTCTTAATCAATAAATGTCTAATATCCTGCACTATATATATCTTGAAAAAAACATTAGCATCTATATTTCATATAATGTTATATGGTTATTGTCATCAAAACCAATGCCTAAGGTACTAACAATCTCCCTTTTTTTATGATGACAGCCATGTATATAAAATATGATATAACTCCTCATGAGTTACAAAACTAACCCTTAATCTATACCTAGATTTTATATATTTCTCCCCCTTTGTCATCAACAAAAATCTAAAAAAATCTCTCTCTAACTAAGGTACAACGTGATATATATAAGGTGATAAGAAAAGCAAAAACAAATGCTATATAAGAGCAGGAATAATAATATAAATGTTAATAAAAATTATTCGTATTTAATCATGTTAATTCAATACATTCAATTTCAAATCAGAATAGTAAATCAACCCAATCAAACAAATCAAATTTAAGCAATCCACGCAAAGTCAATCAAACATGTATATTATTATTTACATAAATGTAAACCTATTTAACTAGATGTTTCGAGGTACTTCAACCCAATCATCAGCACAAAAGATTGGATTGCATTGATGGCATCCTAATCTTCATCATTTTTGTTAATGTCACATTCTTCATTGTTGATTGGTTCTTCTTTGGAAAGGGAAGAAATCATTCATCAAATAGTGTCAAAATGTTTCTTTTGCTCTTTAATCATCTACATTTGACATAGTTCTAAGTGTCTTCGATTTCTAAGAACAAAAGTAAGGATATTCTTGAATGATTCAAAGGTTTATTCAATATTTTCGCATAAGTTCTGATGTGGAGAGGCCAACTAATTTAAAACATATGTTTATATGAGAAAAGAGAGAAGAAAGAGATTGGAAATAAAGATTTTCTGGAGTGAATCGGTATATATTGGGGGTAATAAGTCGTTTGAAAAGGAAAGATGTTTAGTAGTTATTTTATTTCTAAATTTAATTTTTTTGGAAATACGGCCATTATATGTCGACATACATTCTAGGTATATGTCGACATATGCATCATATTTTTTGAAACTGATTTATTTTGCTATTGTATTGTATTTGGCATATACTTTTATACTTGTATGACTTTCCAGAGACAATTAACAATGTATGCAAACAAGAAATAGAATTTCATTGATAATAAAGGTGAAGTGCGTGAAATAATTTAAAAATAAAAGGAAGATACATAAAATTAACACATATTTAAAGTAGAAAATCCAAGTACAAGGCTGGATAACTCAAACAAACAACTGGATAAGCTTTAGAAAGATGTGGATGAAGATGATAAAGAACCACCGAGCTTGTGGATAACCTTTCCAAAGAATTTATCCATTTTGTTAGAAAGTGAAGTAAATTTCTTTGAAAAAGATTTCTTAAGCTTCCTTCGGTTGTGAACGATCTTTTTTTGAATATCGAGAAGATCTTTGTTGGATGGACGAGATGATATTTTGATACTTTCCAAGGAAGTATCCTCCTCCTCTTCTTGTTCTCCCTCCTCAACTTCCATTCCTTCTTCTTTCTCCTCCACCTCTTCCCTTATATCTTGCTCTTCTTCCCAAGCCAATCTTTATTCCTTTTCTACAACCATTTCATAAGGCTCGAAAAAGGGTGAAATATGCATAAGTGAGATGTTGGCCTTGTAAAATATTTTTTGAACGAATGGTTTCCTTTCCTTTAAGGTCAATACCAAAGAATGCAAAAACTCTACTAAGATACACACCATGAAATAGTGTGTTTTTATGCTTAGAAAGATTCGTAGGGAAAAAATTCATCCAAAATGACTTGGGACCAATTTATATCGTATTGACCATAAATGACGAAACGTGCTTTGAAAACTATTTAAGTCAGGTTATTATAATTACCCATTCTAGAAGTGATACTTTGTTGCAAAAGTAGACTTAAAATTCTTGCTTTTGGATAGGAGTTTTTATTTTTGAATTCAAAGTCATCATCACTTTTGAAAATGTCATGAATCACTTCACGGTTTTGAAAATCAATTTGAAAAGTTGAAACCTTCGTTCCACTAGATTTGAATCCAAGAATGTGACTCAAAATCTCACGATTTAAAACAATTTGTATTACTTTGACACTACTCCAAACTTCTCCTTCGTTTCCATCATAAAAGATTTCTTTCAAATTTACATGAAACATATTTACTAAATTTGGATAACAAATGAAATCAATTTGTAAAGCATCTATTAAACTAAGAATTTCATTTTGCAAACAAAGATTGAAAAGATCATAAGTAGGAAAATCTTCAAAAATAGCGAATCTTTTGAGGAGACTTTTCCAAAGACATATACTTTATATAGGCTTGCATAACTTCTTTGCCATGAAAAGAAAGCCTTTTTAGAAAGCCTCATGGTTAATGGAGAATTACTTGAGAATTCCATTGAAGAATAATTTAAAGAGATAAGAGAGTTAATGTATTTTTGAAATTTGAAAATGAAATTGAATGAATGGATGGAGATAGAGTAAATAAATGGAGAATCAAAGGACATGTTCTCTGGTCAAGTGACATTTTTTCAGAACATAGGGGTTGGTGCAAAGATGGAGGAAAATTTAAATTTTGAATTCGAAACTGAAGTTCAAAATCTGTCTGCATGTGTTGACATATACATATTGGGTATGTCAACATATAGGTCGAAATTAAAAAAAAGAAATTCACTAAAATAATTTTTATTTATCTATTCATATGATTATCTTATAATAATTATTTAATATATCCTTAGATAAAAAAATATTTTAAAAACATTACATATTTTTTTTTTATACTTTATTAATATATACATATATATATAATATTTAAAACTATACATACAGTATTCATCCAATATTACTACTAATCCATAGGTTATTCCTAGTAATCAACAACAAAAAAACTATTATTTAAATGCTTACATATTTAGTTCTGTTTTTCAATATTTCTCATTAGTTATCATTGTGATGCACATATTAGCATTCTTTGTATCTACTTCATTATCACTTTAGGAAGTGTTTGAATCGTCTAGTGTTACAACATAAACCCTTCTCCGTTTTCTGGATGAATCAGCATTTGGTGTGTTTTTGGGTTTCCCAGAATGTGGACAGTCTCTTTTTATATGGTCAGGTTTATCGCAGTTAAAACATCTAACATCATTTCCGCTTCCTAGATTTTCATTATCATATCTCCTGAGATTATTCATATTTTTGTACTTCAGAAATTTTCTTAAAATTCTTGTTATGAAGGTGATTTCCTTATCATCATTGTCTAAATCCAGATCATCTGTTGTGGCATTAAAAGCAATGGATTTCTTCTCTATTGCCTTGCTTTCTCTCCTGCCCTGCATTTGTACTTCAAATGACATTAAATTGTCAACTAACTCTTCAATTTCAAAGTGCTAATGTCATTAGCCTCTTCAATCACAAGTCTTTTAGTTTTGTTTAGGAGTAAATGAATTGAGGATTTTTCGAACTTGAAACTTCTTTAGAAAAACTGTTACTAAATGCAATGAGTGATGAACTATATATTGAAATCGACTATACATATCAGAAATGGAATCATTTGGACTCATTTTAAATGATAAAAACTTATTGGTTAACACAGAAATTTTGGTCTGTTTGACCTTACTAGATCCCTCATATGTAACTTGTAGTGTTCTCCATATTATAAATGCAAATTTATAGAAAGATACTCTATTAAATTCATTTCTATATAATGAACAAAACAAAATGTTCATGGCTTTGGAGTTACTTTGTGCAACTACCTTTTGGTTAGCAGTCCATTGTGAAAATTTTATCTCGGGCTCAGTGTACTCATTTTATGTAGTGTTCCAAATATCTAGACCAATTGACTCTAAATAGATTCTCATTCTACATGCCCAATACATGTAACGACTTCCATTAAAAAATAGGGGTCTAGCAGTAGATTGTCCTTCTACAAAGAATTACTAACAAGTGGATTAACGGTGCTACTAACAGTATTACAATCGTTGTTAGCCACTAAAACTTTTCAAAAATAAAAATTATGAATACTTGGAAAACTAATGTTCTAATACCAAATGTAAGTTTGCAGAATAGAGATCTTGTGGCTAATTTAACATTAGAGAGGGGTGAATAATGTTTTCTAATTTTTCTAATTCTTTTTGAATTCTTTTGATATTATAGTTTAAACTGTACAATCAGAAATCATAGATTCAAACATAGATAAATACAAATGCAGTAAAAGTAAAAAGGAAAGAACATACCAGGATTGTATACTGGTTTGGAGTTACCTTACGTCTAGTCCTATACAATTTTCTGTATGGATTTCTTTTCAAATAGCAACTCAAACACAATCTTGATTTCAATTCAATGAGACACACCCTCCAAGCTTTCCAAGCTCTGGGTAGACTCAGTTAATTTACAAGTCACCAAGCACACCCACTTGAATTTCCAGGTCACCAGGCACACCCAATTGACTTATAGGCTACAATCACACCCACAAGTATGATTTGATAGAGTTTTACAAACTTAAATCTTCGATCTTGAATACAGATGATCCTATAACCTCTTGAATTACCCTTTGAGTGAGAGAGATGAGAGAAATCAGAGAGTAATCAATAGAGAATAAAATCAACAGAGGTTGAATTCGATTCTAATTAAATTTGGGAATATTTTGAGTAGATTTTCTTTTAGATTTCAAGAGAGTAAAAGAGGAGATAAAATATAAGAAAGTGGTTAATAAAAATTTGGTAGTTTAACCCCTACTTATAGAGAAATAAAGTCATATCCATTCGCGACGAGATATGGCGAAAAGACACTACCATTCAAAATTTGAATTTTAAAATTTTCAGTGTATATGTCAACATACATGTATAAGATATGTCGACATATCCCATTGTATTTTGAAAAGGTCTTTATTTTAATTTTTTTGAAAATCTTAAGTTTTGTAAAATATTTTGACACTTTATAAATTCATTTAATCATAATAAAACTTAAGTAAATTTTATAAAATTATTTTTAGAATATTTTAAGTATATAAAGGGTATTTAAATATAAATGATAAAATATAAGTGAATATGTTTAAAATCAAAGTTATAAAAAATATTATAATTTACTTATAAATATTTAGAAAGCTTTAAAACTAAAGTTATAACAAAGTATAACATTCAAAGTATATTTTAAAACACTTTAAAAACTTAATTTCTCAAAGTATAATAAAATCACAAATTAAAAATAATTTAAAGGTTATTTTGAATTGTTATTTTGAAAACAAGAATTCTCTTTAAAAATTATTTTTGAATTTTAACATATATCAAATTGAAAATTATTTGAAAAAAATAAATAGAGAGAGAGAGAGATCAAAGAAGTGCTATCGAGGCTTTAACAAAAATTATATGACTTTATAACTTATTTGGAAAATCTTGAGTTCTTCAATGCTTATGAGTCTTCAATCTCTAACTCTTGAATTTTATATCGGCCTCTTGAGTGTGCTCTTGATAATGTACAGTCTTTCCAATCAATATCTGTCTAATATCCTACACTATATATTATGTATCTTGGTAAAAAAAATTAATGTCTACATTTTTTATGAAGTTATATAGTTGTTGTCATCAAAACTAATGCCTAAAGCACTAACATTACCTATAATTACCCATTATTGAAATAGCACTCTTTCCCTCCATTCGTTATTTTCATCTTCTTCTTCCTGCTCAAAAAAAGGAACTAGGTTTCCAAAATACAAACCTTTGTACCTCTTTCAATTCTCAATAAAAAATTATAAATAAAATCTCTAATTTTAAGTTAGAAGATTCTCTACAAATCTAACTGTTCCAGCTAATATTTTGGTAAAGATTAGAGCCAAATTTATGAAATCAAGAGAGCTATAAAATTGAGTTGAATTGGATTTTGGATTTCATTGGATTTTATGAATGGGATTTGTTCTCTACAATCTATGATCGCCATTTATGGTACGCTAATGGTTGAACTAATGCTTAATGAGTAGACTTGTGTTAGGATTTTAAAGATGAGAAACTTAATTTAATGAATGTTTATAAGCATTTAATCATAAAATGAATTGTTTAAAGTAGATAGTGAATGTAGTGTATTGTAATGATTTATTGATGATTTTACTTATTGTTGTTAGTTTAGAGATGTTGGAATGAGTGGAGAGTGAGTATGGATATGTGATGATAACATTGCTGAATGAATGTAGATTTTGGAATGATAATCGAGTAGTTAAACTAGAATGGTTACTTGAAACAGTAATATCAATATTAACACTCAATAATCGAGTAGATAATCAACTTATCATTGTCTATTTTGGAATGTAAACATAATCTATAAACATTCAATATTAATCGTTGATTGAATTTACACCTTTGAGTCACACAAGCATAATGATAAATTCTCCAAAAACCATATAATTTAATTAATTTATAAAATGTTGCATCAATTAAAAAAAAATCCATTATTTCATTTCCTACATATTTTCTCATTCTTTCTTCATTCACTTTTCCTCTTCCTTTCCAAGCAATGGCTGAAATAATCATCTTCTCTTCCAAACATAAAATAACTCCAAATTAGAAAAACATCAAATAAAATGGTGCACAAGTGGTTCATCCATCTCTTGTAGGGATTGGATGTGGATCTTGAAGATCCGAGGAGGTATCATCTTTCAAGGTACATTCCTTTGGCTATATCTTAAGGTAAAATTCTAGCTTTATTTATATGATTTAGATTTTTTGCATATCACATCTGAATATAAGTTTATCTATTTAATTGAACTAAATCTCTTTTTATCGCATCTTCTTTAATAATGTATATTCATAACATTAGTTTGATTTAGACCCATTTTGCATTATCTGTTAGAACTCTTAGTTTACGATTTCGACGATGATAACTATACAATGGAAAGCATATATATATATATATATATATATATATATATATATATATATCATACAACTATACAGATATGAATTCAAAGCAAGACAAGACAAGACGATGACTATAGTACTGAAGAGATTCATCTACAAAGTTGCACGAAGATCGAAGAGATATACACTTAAGAATAAACCTAGGAGAACATCACTTAACGGGTTTAGACGTCTGAATGCAGAACTTCAGACGTCTGAATGTAGAAGATGAACAAAAATAATAATAGGTTCTCAGACGTCTGAGAACACCATTCAGATGTCTGAAACCGGGCTCGGGGCAGATAATTCAAACTACAACTATCATCTCCGAAGAGACACAACTCCATCTCACCTCCACAACTCTTCACCAGTGAACAGTGACGACTCTAGTCTGAAAGGGAAGAGATGTAACTACTATAAACAACCTTCTAAAACTATATAAACAAGAATCAAGAAGGATCAAAGTACTTAACTAATTCACTCGACTCTCTATCTTGATCATCTCTTGTTCTAGTAATCCACTTGCTATCAAATCTGCAAATCTGAGATCATACACTTCCGTACTCTCTCGAACAATATTGTATTCAATCATTCAAGAGATATAGGAAGTTCAATTGTACTATATAGTCAAAATCCGTGTAATAGAGAACACATTCTTGGCAAACAAACTCTGGTATTGTAAACCTGTTCCTCTGGGTAAACTGAGGGTTATTTGGTGAAAGGAAATTCCGAAGAAGAGCTTCGGGACTGGACGTAGGGCGGAAGATCCAAACCAGTATAAAATCCCTGCTGTGATTATTCGTATTTGCATACTTTACTATTGTTACATTATAGTTTAAATTAGTCATATATTTGTCATTTGTATGATCGATCCACCATACTATAGACTTTCAATTGGTATCGGAGCTTGGTTTGATCAAAAGTACTGTACAAGTTTTTGAATCACTAATATGGTAAGTATCTTTCAAGAAGGTCAATCTACCGCACGTCCCCCATTATTTAATGGCTTCAACTATGCATATTGGTTAACCCGTATGCGTATTTTTATGGAAGCCAATGGTCTAGAAATATGGTCTGCTACACAAAATAAATATGAAGCACCTGACACTGCTATGGACACATGGACCGATGCACAAAAAACCTTAACCTCAAACAATGCTAAAGCTATGAATGTTTTATTTTTCTCTCTAGATAAAAATGAATTTTCACGTGTCATGTTTTGTACCACTGCATTTGACATTTGGCGTACCTTACAAATTACACACGAAGGTACAACAAAGGTCAAACAAACTAAGATTTCACTTTTGCAAAATCAATTCTCCTCATTCAAAAAGAAGCAAAATGAAACTATTGTTGACATGTATTCTAGATTTCAAACTATTCAACATGATCTTATGGCATTAGGAGTTTAGTTTACTAATTTTGATTTAGTTTCTCGAACACTCAACTCTTTAACATCGCATTGGGAAAGGAAGGTATTAGCTATTGAAGAAGCTAATGATCTTTCTACTCTCAAGATTGAAGAGTTGATAGGAAATTTAATGTCCTATGAAGCTAACTTACAGGCAAGAAAAGAACAAAATGTTGAAAAGAAGAACATAGAATTTCAGGCAAAGAATGATGATTCAGATTTGGATGAAGAAGATATAGTTTTCATTTCCAAGAATTACAACAAATTCAAGAAATTTAGAAAGACGATCAAATTCCAAAAGAAGGGAAGTCCAGTACAACAAATCTTTCTCAAATCAAGTGCTATGAATGTGATTAATACAGACTCATGAAGAAGGATTGTCCTAAACGCAACAATGAGAAAAAGAACAAACTTGAGAAATTTAACAAGAAAAGAGCTTTTAATGTCACTTGGGACGATTCCGGTTCATCATCATCTTCTGATAGTGACAGTGATAACGATGGAGAACAAACTAACGTATGTTTTATGGCCAACACTAATGAGGTATGTCCTAAACTTAGCTATAATGAACTATTAAAATTAAATATGGAACTTAATTAGAAAAATCAAAAAATTGAATAAAGAACACCTAGGTAAAATAAACCGATTAGAACTAGAAATTGGATTATTAAAGGATGAAAAGGTTATTTTCGAAGAAGAATCGGTGATTTCATAAGAAAAATGTATATAGTCTATCGAATATGATACACAACTTAGTGAAATAGATAGGTTAAAACTTGAGAATAATTTGATTAAGGAAAATATTGAACTAAAAAGTAGTATAGAAATTTCAAAAACTGAAATTTGTGAATTAAAGGATAAACTAGAAAAAATTACTAACAATGTTCCAAAATTTAACAAAGGAAAACTAGATCTTGATAATTTAATTAAAATTTCGAAACCTTTTGGTAATCGAAATGGATTAGGATTTGAAAAGAATTCACAAAAAGGTAATGCTATAAAGCAAAGTATCTTTTGTCAAAGTTTCAAAAAGACACCAAAGTTAAGTAAAGTTGTAAAATCTAAAAGTATAAAAATTTGGATACCAAAGTCTAATAATAAGTTAATTGGACAAAAACATATTGATAGTTTTTTTATCAAGTGTAGTATTTAATAATAATTATGCTTTTAAAGGACCTAAACCCACTTGGGTATGACTACCCTCCCCTCCTAACATTTAGGACCTTAATAAAAGAAGTGGGTAATAATTGAATAATTTTTTTTGTAGGTACCTAAAAATAAAAGCAAGGAGAAATGAATACTCGATAGTGGCTACACAAAACACATGACTGGGAATGCCAAGATGCTCTCAAATATAAATTATATCGATGGAGGCACCGTAACCTTTGAAGACAACTCAAAAGGATATGTTATCGGAATTGGAGAGTCATAAACTTCGGTATTTCTAACTCTTCTATTATTTCTAATGTTTTATAAGTAGAAAATTTAAAATATAATCTACTTAGCATTAGTCAATTATGTGATAAAGGTTTTCAAATAAATTTTGAGAAAAATCGATGCAATATATTTTATAATAATAAAAATTTATTATTGAAGGATTTTGAAATAAAAATATTTATATTTTGAATATAATATAAACCAAAATTCCGATTTATGCTTGACCGCTAAACTTGATGATCAATGGCTATGGCATAAAATATTATGTCACATGAGTTTCAAACTTATAAATAAATTATCAAAACATGAACTAGTTAGAGGTTTACCAAAAATAAATTATAAAATAGACAATTTATGTGATGCTTGTCAAATTGGAAAATTAAAAAGGAGTTCTTTTAGATCTAAAAATAATATTTCAACAAAACAACCATTAGAATTGTTGCATTTAGATTTATTTGGTCCTACTCAAGCAAGATCAATAAAACATAACAAGAATGATTTTGTAATTGTTGATGATTTTTCAAGATATACATGGACTTTGTTTTTAAGACATAAAAGTGACACTTTTGGTATGTTTAAATTTTTTGCAAAAAGAATTAAAAATTAAATGAATTTTAAAATTAAAAATATTCGCAGTGATCATGGAGGAGAGTTCGAAAATGAACTTTTTACAATTTTTTGTAATAAAAAGGGATTAATAATAATTTTTCAATTCCACATACACCACAACAAAACGGTGTAGTTGAACGGAAAAATCGAACATTACAAAAATGTTCAAGAACAATATTAAACAGTAGTAATCTACCAAAACATTTTTGGGCTGAAGCTATTACCATGGCTTGTTATGTTTTGAATAGAGTGACACTACGACCAATGACAGAAAACACTCTTTATGAAATATTTTTTGGTAAGAAACCTAAAGTATCATATTTTAGAACATTTGGATCAAAATGTTTCATATTAAATACTAAAGACAATCTAGGAAAGTTTGATTCTAAGGCCGATGAAGGAATATTTGTTGGCTATTCGGATCATAGCAAAGGTTATAGAATTTATAACAAAAGGACAAATATTATAGAAGAAAGTTTACATGTTTCTTTTGATGAAAATTTTGTAACTACACAAATTAATGATGAAGAAGAAATACATCCAAATGATTCTTCTAACACACCTTACAATAATATTGATCAAAATAATACTCTAGCTTCACCTCCTATGATTTTAAAGAATCATCCTATAGATAACATTATTGGAGATTTAAATTCTAGGGTAACTCGAAATCAACTTAATCAAATGAGTCATGTTGCATTGGTTTCAAATTTTGAACCAAAGAACTATAAAGAAGCTTTTAAAGACGATTTTTGGATTTTAGCTATGCAAGAAGAATTAAATCAGTTTGAACGAAATAATGTTTGGGAACTCGTTCCAAGACCGAAAGATCAATCCATGATTGGAACTAACTGGGTATTTAAAAATAAAGCCGATGAAACCGAAAATATAGTTCGAAATAAAGCACGTTTAGTAGCATATGAGTGTAATCAAGAAGAAGGAATCGATTACGATGAAACTTTTGCACCTGTAGCTAGATTAGAGGCTATACGAACTCTACTTGCTTTTGCTTATCATAACAATTTTAAATTATATCAAATGGATGTCAAAAGTGCATTTTTGAATGGTTTTATTAAAGAAAATGTTTATGTTGAACAACCACCACTATTTGAACATGAAAAATTTCCAAATCATGTTTTTAAATTAAATAAAGCGTCATATGGGTTAAAACAAGCCCCTAGTGCATGGTACGATAGGCTTAAAACTCATTTAATCTCATCAGGATTTAAAGTTGGTAAAATAGACACGACTTTATTTATCAAAAGAGAAAATAATGATATCTTAGTTGTTCAAATTTATGTCGATGATATCATATTTGGATCAACTAATAACTTTTTATGTGTAAAATTTCCTAATATAATGAAAAGTGAATTTGAAATGTCACACATGGGAGAATTAAATTTCTTTTTAGGATTACAAATAAAGCAACTAGAAAATGATATCTTTATACATTAAGAAAAATATTGCAATGAACTATTAAAACGTTTCGGTATGGATAAAACATCTAGTAAACCTACTCCTATGAGTACTATGGTTCATCTTGATAAAGATGAAAACGGAAAAGATTTTGAAGAAAAATTATATAGGAGTATGATTGGTTCGCTATTATATTTTACTGCAAGTCGACCCGATATAATGATGAATGTTTGTCTTAGCGCACGTTTTCAAGCAAAACCAAAAGAATCCCATCAAAGAGCCGTTAAACGTATTTTGAGATATTTATCTGACACGAAAAACTATGGACTATTATATCCAAAAGGATCTTCCTTCAAACTTGTATCATATAGCGATGCGGATTTTGGAGGATGCAAAACAGATAGAAAAAGTACTAGAAGAACATGTCATTTCATCGGACAATCTCTCGTCTCATGGATTAGTTAAAAACAAAATTGTGTTTCTCTATCCACTTGTGAAGCCGAATTTATTTCAGCGGCATTGGCATGTGCACAAGTAATTTACATGCAACAAACTTCAAAAGATTTTGGAAAAATAATTGAAAAATCCCCGATTTATTGTGATAACACTAGCGCAGTCAATCTATCTAAAAATATGCTAAATCACTCCAGAACTAAACATATAGATATAAGACATCATTTCTTAAGAGTTAAAGTCGAAAAAGGAACTATAACTCTAGAATATGTTAACACTGAAAATCAAATAGCCGATATCTTTACAAAACCATTAAACGAACAAACTTTTGTAAAATTACGACGAGACTTAGGCATTTGTTCACCTAATGAACTTTTAAACTAAGAAAAATTTCTTATATCCATAAGTTTATTAGTTTGTTAAAAACCTTTAAAAATTTAGACAAGAATTTTGCACCATGAACAAAACTACGTATTTTTATATATTTTAAAAACTAACTTTATGGAGTTTTCTAAAACATAAAAAATATCATAATCAAAATGTCATCTCAAGAAATAACTTCATATAACTCTGGATCATCATCCTCAAACGTATCCACTCCTTCTCTTCATACTCTTTCACCCCCTCGTTTCCTACCCTCTCCCGAAGAAAGCCAAACAAGAAAAACCACCTACAATCCATGAAAAACTTGATGAAATATCACATTATCAATTCGCAATGATGGATGTTCAAAAGGAAATGTACTATACACAGCAAGGAACAATCAAACATTTGAACTTCCTGGAAAAAGCTCTATATGCTATATGTTGTCATTCTCCAACAAAGAAGTGTTTACATAAAAAATTTCAACGCTTTGTTGAAACTCCTAAAGATGAACCGTCAACTTCGTCACCCAAACCTCCTTCCTGGTCCTCAATCAACTATGGTGATCCCACCTACGAACCGAAATTATGGGATCATCAGGAATGGAACCAAGAAAAATAAACAATGACATTTGGAGACGATTATATATATATATATATATTTGTTTGTTTGTATTATATTGTATTCTATTCAATAAATAAATTTTTTCTTCATAAAACTCTCAAGAAAAAGCTAATATGGAGTTTTCAGACGTCTGAAATGGATTCCAGACGTTTGAAATAAGAATCTGGAACAAATTATGTTCCCAAACGTCTGAACTCAATTCCAAACGTTTGAAATCATTCTCTGTCTCATATTTAAACTATCCAGACGTCCGAGTTTGGATTCCAGATGTCTAACTTTACTCTCTATTTCTAATTTAGACATTTCTAGATGTCTGATCTACTTTTTCTAACGTCTGGAACGAAAAACGATAGTTTTTCAAACCCTATACCTGATTGATTAACTACTTTTTCAACACTTCAATTCATTTCCAAATTAAAAATTATCTCTCTCAAAATCTATAAAATCAATTTTCTCTTTAAATTAATGTCACCACGAACTTAAAAGATGGGAATTAAGAAAAGGAAGCATGGAGAAGGATCTTCCTCTCAACCATTGATGGTGACTGATACTGAAATCAATAATTAGTTATTTCAGAATCCAATAAATATATGACGGTTTAATGACTTAAAGATTAAGAAGATGCATCTAGGACCTTTCTATATCCTAATCAAGTTTCCTTCATATGATATGGACGACATATGTGAGCAAGCCAGCAAGGTGAATTGAAAACCCTTATCTTCTTTAATACCAACGATGTTCCTATCGATCAACTAACTATATAACTTTTTTACGCTAATTGGGATAGTCCATTGGTATGGAGTACTGAAATGATGAAGATTAGTTATAGACGAGCGTCTACGGGACAACAATCAAGTTAACCCCCGCTATAATTGGACGATTCTTAGAGGGCTCTTATATGGTCATAATTTATCTAAAATGGAGGACATGCGATTCAAACCTCATGATATTATCACTCATCAATTATGGGAAAAATCGAACGCCTCAATTTTCATCCAAATTCCTTAGGCCACGTGCTAGGCTCCTTACTCGAATGCTTATAAATACCATTATCCCTCGATTAGGTAGCCATGAACAAATTACTGACCTTGAATACAAAGCACTATATGCACTATTTATTCGAACTAAGATCAATTGGGCTCAGTTCATTTTCGATGAACTAAAAGGTTTATGGAATAGATCTCGCCATACAATCATTTACCCGATTTATATTATGAAAATTCTCAAAGCACTAAACATCCCATCGTACATTTATGCTTTTGAGGAGTTACTTATCAAATATAGTGGAACAAAATTTTTCAATCTTATGCATTTACGAGGAACCACTATCTTATATAACTTTTCTAGAATGGAAAAATGCACAAGATCAACCTCCTCCTCCTCAACAACAACATCAAGTAGGCGATGTTGAACTACCAAGGCAATCGTCTCCACCTCCTCCTTCCTTGTTTGAATATCACTCAAATATGGAGATTTTGGAAGCACGAACTCAGCCTCATGCTAATGAGAATATTGCTCACTTAACCTTACAAAACCAAGTGCTCCTATTAAGAAATCAAATTATCCTTGGTAAACAAATAGCGAAGCTTGATCACACATTGTCCACAAGGCTTTCCAAAGTGGAAGACTCTCTTGTTTCAGTGGTTTCCAAACTTGATCATGCACTTCAACAAGCCTGTCAACCTTCTTCTGACTGGTCTATACCTTCTCAATCTCCTCACACATCGCTACATACCGGCGATAAGGACAAAGGGAAATTAGACTCCTCACGTGATGAACTACCTTGACTTCATAAGGTAAATATTTTGTTGTACTTAACTCCCTTATCAAAGTTCTGGTAAGACACTATCAATATTTCTCTTTTTGATGTGCTTAATGATGTAATCATAACTTTTTAATTACTGATATAATTATGTATGTACATCATATTTCATTCTGCATTATTTTTATAAGTCTTCGATTATTTTTGATAATGACAAAGGGGGAGAAAAATAAATATGCACATTTATAGGGGGAGATCATATTTAGGGGGAGAACCTTTCTGTAATTGTTATCTAAGTATATTATATAGTTGTCAGGGAAAATGTTAGAACTCTTAGTTTACGATTTCGACGACGACAACTATACAATGGAAATCATATATATATATATATGTGTGTGTGTGTGTGTGTGTGTGTATATATATCATACAACTATACAGATACGAATTCAAAGCAAGACAAGACAAGACAAGATGATGACTAAAGCACTGAAGAGATTCATCTACAAAGTTGCATGAAGATCAAAGATAGATACACTCAAGAATAAACCCAGGAGAACATCACTTAACAGGTTCAGACGTCTGAATGCGAGAACTTCAGACGTTTGAATGCAGAAGATGAACAGAAATAATAATAGGTTCTCAGATGTCTGAGAACACCATTCAGATGTCTAAAACTGGGCACAAGGCAGGTAATTCAAATTACAACCGTCATCTCCGAAGAGACACAACTCCATCTCTCCTCCACAACTCTTCACCAGTGAACAGTGAAGACTCTAGACTGAAAGGGAAGAGATGTAACTACTAGAAGCAATCTTCTACAACTATATAAACAAGAATCAAGAAGGGTCAAAGTACTTAACTAATTCACTCGACTCTCAATCTTGATCATCTCTTGTTCTAATCATCCACTTGCTATCAAATCTGCAAATCTAAGGTCGTACACTTCCATACTCTCTCGAACAATATTTATTCAATCATTCAAGAGATATAGGAAGTTCCGTTGTACTATATAGTCAAAATCTGTGTAATAGAGAACACATTCTTGACAAAGAAACTCTGGTATTGTAAACCTGTTACTTCGGGTGATTGAGGGTTATTTGGTGAAAGGAAATTTCGAAAAGGAGCTTCGGGACTGGACGTAGGACACGAGATCCGAAACAGTATAAAATCTTCAGTGTGATTATTCTTATTTGCATACTTTACTATTGGTACACTATGTTTAAATTAGTTACGTACTTGTCATTTGTATAATCGATCCACCATACTATAGACTTTCATTATCCCCTTTTGATTACATGTTGACCTTCTTAACATTAGAGCGGTGACATATTACATTTTATTTAATTAGTCGTTCACGATGTTCATATTGTTTAGATCTGTAATTTTACCATGAAATTATATGTGCCTAGGTTGTCCTTTTGTTCTTGTTTTAGAAACTATTTATGTAATAAAAAACTTATTTTGATTAAAACCTAATTTCAAATTTATTGATATGCTGTATTTGAAATCATTTGAAAATTGAGTATAAGTTTTATATGATTGTTGTTTGAATGTAATTTTTATTATTATTGCATAATTTCGTTTGAAAGTTAAAAAAAAACATAAGTGGTGTTTTGTGTAAAATATTATAAACTTTTAAATTCTACCTAATTTAATGTTGCCTTTTAATTTGTTATCTTTAAATCCTAACACATATGCTAAATCACAAACTTTACATATGTATATGTTATTTTAATTTTAAAACATAGTTTTCAATTAATTATATATACGTTTGTATGTTGTTTTAATTCATAGTTTAGATAACTGGAAAAATTCTAGAGGAAAAATTTAAAGGTTATTTTATAATCTAAAACAGTCAACTAGTTTTTTCCCCAAGGATAAAAAGGTTCAAAAAATTTCTTCAAGCCATAACCCTTACTACCGCGTGCTCTTTCTTTTTCTTCTTCGACCCCATTCTTCTTGTTCATTTTGAAATTTGCATATTGAAAATGTAATTCTCTTCTTCATCCTTCTATATTCTCGTGCGCGATCCTCTTATTGATTTTGAATCTTTTTTCTTTCTTCGGATTTGCAATTTTCAGATTTAGGTATGATTCTTTGACTACATTTTTGCTTTTTTCTTCTATCAGAGTACGATTTTTTTTATTTCTAATTTTTTTCTATATTTCTTTTTAAACATGAAATTCAGCTTTGTTGTTGTGTTTACTTCTTTGATATCCTATGGGAAATTTGGTAAATTTTGGTATGATGATATGCATCAAATATTTAATGAGTTGGATTAGTGTTTTGTTAGTATCAGACATTTAACGAAGTTTGTTTAAGTATCTGTTCTACTATCAGTTTGAGGATCGGTTTTTAGGTATCGTTTTTAGTTTTTGTTAATATCATTTTCACCGTAATGCAGTCTTGAAGTGGTTTAATGTTTTGTTTGAGTATATATAAAAATGAAATTGTTACAAAGTAACTATGATTATATGCATCAAACATTCAATCAGTTGAGTTAGTGTTTTGTTAGTGTCAAATATTTAATGAAGTCTATTTGAGAATGTGTTTTACTATCGGTTTGAGGATCAGTTTTTAAGCATCATTTTTAGATTTTTGTTAGTATATTTTTCATGGTAATGCAGTCTTGAAATGTTTTAATGTTTTATTTGTTTGGGTATATATAGAAATGAAGTTGTTACAGAGTAATATGATCAATGATTGAACTATTTTCTTTTAGTATCAAGTATTGGGTGAAGTTAGTTTGAGTATTGGTAATATCAATATTCAATATAAACATTCAATATTCAATATAAACATTCAATTTGAATGCAAATAGTAATATCAATATTAATAATCAGCAATGGTTGTTTGAAACAGTAATATCAATATTAACATTCAATAATCGACTAGATAATCGACTTATTGTTGTCGATTTTGGAATGTAAACAGGATCTACAAACATTCAATATTAATATTGAATCTTTAAATTGAATATTTATATTGAATGTTTATAGATTCTGTTTACATTCAAATTGTTCAATAATAATCGTTGATTGAATTCACACCCTTGAGTCGCACAACCATAATGATAAATTCTCCAAAAAACCATATAATTTGATTGATTTATAAAATGTTGCATCAATTAAAAAAATCCACTCTTTCATTTCCTACATATTTTATCATTCTTTCCTTCATTCACTTTTCCTCTTCCTTTCCAAGCAATGGCTGAAATAATCGTCTTCCCTTCCAAACATAAAATAACTCCAGATTAGAAAAACATCAAATAAAATGGTGCACAAGTGGTTCATCCATCTCTTATAGGGATTGGATGTGGATCTTGAAGATCCGAGGAGGTGTCATCATTCAACGTACATTCCTTTGGCTATATCTTAAGGTAAAATTCTAGCTTTATTTATTATATATTTATTTATATGATTTAGATTTTTTTCATATCACATCGAATATAAGTTTATATATAACTTGAACTAAATCCCCTTTTATTGCATCCTCTTTAGTAATGTATATTCATAACATTAGTTTGATTTAGATCCATTTTGCATTATCCCTTTTTGATTACATGTTAACCTTCTTAACATTAGAGCGGTGACATATTACATTTTATTTAATTAGTCGTTCATGATGTTCATATAGTTTAGATCTGTAATTTTACCATGAACTTATATGTTCCTAGGTTGTCCCTTTTGTTCGTTTTAGAAGCTATTTATGTAATATAAAACTTATTTTGATTAAAACCTAATTTCAAATGTATTGATATGCTCTATTTGAAATCATTTGAAAATGAGTATAAGTTTTATATGATTGTTGTTTGAACATAATTTTTATTATTATTGTATAATTTTGTTTGAAAGTTATAAAAAAAACATAAGTGGAGTTTTGTGTAAAATATTATAAACTTTTAAATTCTTCCTAATTTAATGTTGCCTTTAATTTGTTATCTTTAAATCCTAACACATATGCTAAATCACAAACTTTACATATAAATATATATATATATATATATATATATAATATTTGTTATTTTAATTTTAAAACATAGTTTGCAATTAATTATATATATGTATGTGTGTTGTTTTAATTCATAGTTTAGAAAACTGAAAAATATTCTAGAGGACAAATTTAAAGGCTATTTTATAATCTAAGACAGTCAAATAGTTTTTTCCTTAAGGACAAAAATGTTCAAAAAATTTCTTCAAGCCATAACCCTAATTGTCACATGCTCTTTCTTTTTCTTCTTCGACCTCGTTCTTCTTATTCATTTTGAAATTTACGTATCAAAAATTTAATTCTCTTCTTCATCCTTCTATATTCTCGTGTGTGATCCTCTTATTGTTTTTGAATCTTGTTTCTTTCTTCGAATTTGTAATTTTCAGATTTAGATATGATTCTTTGACCATATTTTTGCTTTTTTTCTTCTATCAAAGTATGGTTTTGGTTATTTCTAATTTTTTTCTGTATTTCCTTTTAAACATGAAATTCATCTTTGTTGTTATGTTTACTTCCTTGATATCCTATGGCAAATTTGGCAAAATTAGGTATGGTGATATGCATCGAATATTTAATGAGTTAAATAGTGTTTTGTTAGTATCAGACATTTAATGAAGTCTGTTTAAGTATATGTTTTACTATCAGTTCGAGGATCGGTTTTTAGGTATCATTTTTAGTTTTTGTTAGTATCATTTTCACTGTAATACAGTCTTGAAGTATTTTAATGTTTTGTTTATTTGAGTATATATAAAAGTGAAGTTGTTACAAAGTAACTGTGATTATATGCATCAAACATTCAATGAGTTGAGTTAGTGTTTTGTTAGTATCAAATATTTAATGAAGTCTGTTTAAGTATGTGTTTTACTTTCAGTTTGAGGATCAATTTTTAAGCATCATTTTTAGATTTTTGTTTCTATCATTTTTCACAATAATGCAGTCTTGAAGTGTTTTAATGTATTGTTTGTTTGAGTATATATAAAAATGACATTGTTATAGAGTAAATATGATCAATGATTGAATTAGTTGCTTTTAGTATCAAATATTGGGTGAAATCTGTTTGAGTATCAGTTTTACTATTAGTTTGAGGATATGTTCATTTTTAGTGTTAGTAGGTGTCGTTTTCAAAAAATCCGTTTTATTAATTTGTTTCTTGTTTTTGTTATATAAAGAAAATGATATTGTTATAAAATAAAATGACAAATCTAAAGCAAACTTTTTTATTAATGTTTTTTAAGTGGTAACAATAGCCTTCTTGTTGATGCAAGTGTTGAAGATGTTATTAAGACATCTAAGTCTATTGTTGATGCAATTTTGATAAGCCTATTGTTGATGCAATTTTGATAAGCCTATTGATAAGATGCGTAGGCTTATTATTGATGCAAGTGTTGAAGATGTTATTAAGCTACCTAAGAAGAAATGTGGTGTTAGTAGACCTTCTACGAAACAGAAAGGAGGTTTGAATATTTTTCAAATAAGCAAAATAAATGTGGCGTATGCAGGCAATTTGGTCACAATAAGCATATTGTCATGCTTCTAAGAAGATACGATTTGTTTTTCATGTTGTTATAAATATGTTGAGGTTTATATTTGGTTGTATGACTTTTTTTTGGTCATTATATGTAATTGAACCTGGTTATATAAGCATATTGGTTTAGCATATTTTTAATTTGACATTGATTTGTTTTTTTATAATTGAACTTGGTTATACAGTATCATTTGTAGTTTCATTTTCAATATCAGTTTTGTAGTATAACCAATATCGGTTTTGCTATTTAATTGTTGTTAGGTTATATAGTATCATTTGTAGTTTCATTTTCAATATTAGTTGCGTAGTATAACCAGTATTAGTTTTATTATTTATTTGTTGGTAGGTTATGTGGTGATGTTGGTTAGTTTATTTAATATTAGTTCTTTAGCATCAGTTTTTGATACTATTAGTGTCATTTTCAGGTATAACAAAATATAGTATCAGTTTTTGCATGCTACTAGCATCAGTTTCTGGTCTTACAAAGTAAGTATTGGTTTTTGCATGCTATTAATATCAGTTTTAGATATAACAAATTGTGGTATCATTTTTTGCATGCTGTTAATATTAATATCTGTTTTAGGTATGACAAAATATAGTATCAGCTCATGCACACTATTATATCAGTTTCAGATATAAATAGAAATGAAGTATAGTAATAACATAGCATCACATGTAAAAAAAAGTTAAACGAAGTTAATTTTTACAACATCAAAAATAAGATCATAGTTTTTATAACAAATTGACAGAATTTCAACAAGTGTTTATCTACATTAAAACAAAGCTAAATGTAATTAGTTCCAACACATCTCAAATGTATATTAATTGAACTGAACATCACAACATTTTTTACAACAAATTCACTTGTTTATATTTTATTTTTTCTTCAGTCTTGACATGAAATTAGTTATTATCCAACAGTGATCATTATCCAGCAATATCTCATACACAATTCTTGCTCTTGTTTGCAATATATGTTCAAGTTTTATTTTTGTAACGAATGCGGTTTTGTCGGGACCCAAAGGTCGGCATTCTTACATCCACTATATCAAATGCCGCATAATCGAATGCCGGAAAACCGAATTGTTCGGGTTAAAAAGAAGAGGTAGAAGAAAAAGATAGAAGAAATAAGAAAAGGATAGAACAGAAACAATATCAGAATCTCACATATCGCAGCGGAGCAACATATAATAGATAAATGAATAATCCTTAAATCAAAGAACTATATCAGTTATTACATTACATTATCATTAGAGTGTACAACCACAATATACAACTCAACAAAACAATGGACAGTTACTCAAACTGGTCCCTACAAGTGAATTTACAGTGGAAAGACAATATCATATACAAGTAATACGTCTCGCCATCCAGCTCGCCACTTGAGCTCCATAGCACTTCTGAATCCAGAATGACTCGATAACCTGACTCTAGACTGCCCATGTGGAAAATTATGGGCAACCAGAGTTTAGGAAGAGAACAATAAACTCCAGGTCAGTCATGGGACTGGTGTGAGAACTCAAAACAGTTATTTATCTTCTAAAACAACAACAACAAGGGAAATGGAAAAATATCCGCAATGCTTTACGAAAATGAAACTACCATAAGGCCTCCCTGCACACCCACAATGCAAATGCAGAATTGGAGGAGATTTCTCCTTATGATAGTCAAAGATGCTTACTATGCAAAACAAATCATTTTTGATATTATTATTAGTGCATAGTGATGAAAACATTTTGAAAGTATAATATAAATCTTAGCCAGCATAGATACCATTAATTATGCCTGCTATAGCTACCTCCTGAGGAGGCAGGTTATACAACTGCAATCGTAAAGGGCTCATATTGTTTCTTTGGATTTCCAACAAATGGTCAGGCTAAGGAACTTCCTACTACCACATGGGATCGCCTCTGGCGGGACGTCCCGAGAACTTAACCAGCTCTCTGCCAAAAAGGCCGGGTTACTTTTGTAACTAGGTAACTACTACACGAATATGCCACCCCCCGCTCCTTTGGGACCATTATCCGAGGGCCCTCTATCACCAAGCAACAACCACACAAAAAATGAGATTGGAGCAACCACATAGGTTAAGCATCAGGGCTCCATACCTGACACCACCCTTTTCCAAAAGGAAATGACATACCCTAAAGGGCGCGACCCTCATAACCTTGCCGCATATTCCTGTTTTGACCATTTCCGGGGTGTGAGGTCTGACGAAGTCTCATCCACAAAGCCACGCTTTGATCAACAAATAATCAATAAATAATCATCACACAGCAACACTCAGCATGCAACATTACCAAATTGGGAGTATATCGCTGATAACCTTCAACTACAAAACCTCTAAACTCGTACGTTTCAGAGAAGAGTGTTGAGCTAAGAGAATAAATTCTCCGCCACCAATAGAGACGTATTTGAAAGAAATCTACTTTATACCTCAAAATGTAATGTCAGACATGTAACCATACAAGTCTGTTCCGGGTTCGAACAGAACCGAAGGCACTTCAAAAGAAGCCCTTGCAATCCGGGTATTCACAATCCCGATCGAATTTCCCATCACAAAGGAAATCTCCATACCGTAGCTAACGGTGCAGAGACAATCGATAGGTCATCCTATCGTTTTCACAAATACCCGGTCTTCAACACCGGCCTTCAATGCTATCAATTACGTCGTATCACTATTCGGAATGGGTAATCCGAATAACGAGCGCAATAATTTAAAAATAAGTGTAGCATTCAATTTCAACCAATTCACAACAAATAGCCATTTAAGGGTCAATATTGATAGTCGGTTATTTAACTATCAATCAATATTCACAACATCACCCGATTTCAAATAATTTCCCAAATTATTTATTTTCAAAAAAATATCTTTACAAGATATATATTCCACACTTCAATCATTTGAAAACAAATTTCAAACTATTTTTCACCTTTACAACTTTCGTTTCAAAATGGTTCATTTAAACCAATTAAATAAATCTTTACCGATTTATTAAATTTACGTTCCAAACCCGTAAATTTATTTCCACACTTCAAAAATAAATCAATGTTTATTTTTAAAACAAATTTCCCTTATAAATTTCCATTGTGAATTTACATTTCCAAATATTCACTTTTTATACGATTTTTCAATCGATTTCAATTATTCACTTTCAATTTATCTTTAAAAGATATAATCTCAAAACATTCACTTCATATTGGAAAACATTGCCAAACTTATTTAATAATAAGTAATTCACCAATCTATTTATTTTCAATATTTGGAAAATATTCGATATACTTAAATCACAATTAAGTATATATTTTATTCTTTAGGGAAAATGTTCTTTTAAACACATTTATTTGGGTCAAAACGAATGTTGCGTAAAACATTGTTACGACAACCCAAAATAACTAGTATAGGGATTCGAAATTAAGATAGATATATAAACCCCAATACTATACAAAACTTTTCCTTTCAGAAATCATTTACTATAACAACGGTGTTATAGTCCACCATTTCCTTCTATTTCTCGAAAACGTCTATTTCGACAATGAATGTTGAAATCTATGGTTTCGATACTTAACACATTTTAGAACATTTTTAAATCATTTTTAAATTCTATTTAAAATATCATTTTCCTAAAATATTTCTTTACTATACTATTCACTGTCCAAAATCGTGAATATACTTCATTTACCAAATTCAATTTCTACATATTTTATTTAAAGGATTATCCACTGTCCCAAAATCGTGGATATATCTCCTTTAATAAGCTATAATAATTAAACTTATTAAAATAAGTCTATTTCGGATTTATAAAACAACGTTTATAAATTCCATTTATACTTTATAACAACTTCACTTATAAAATCACTTTTTTAACAAATTCTATCCATATCCCATTTACACGCCAAAATCCAGTTTATAAGTTAATTACTTATAAATCTTTTATTTTACAAAAATCTATTCATTTTATAACTTCACAATTTTTAAATCTATAGATTTCATCCACTTATGAAATCCATTTATATTTCATTTTAACACTTATAAAAACCCGTTTTATAATCCCAACATTTTGATTTATAAATATAATTTTATAAATCTTTTATATAAATCATTTATAATAATTCAAAAATCCCAATTTAAACCATTTTATAAATTAATTAATTACTTATTTCAAAAATCACATTTCAGTTATATTTCACAAAAATCATAATTTTTATAACAGAAAAATCTCAACGTTTATTTATTTAAAATGAACCAATTTCAAAATTAAATTTTATTATGAATTCTCAACTTAAAATTTCAAAAATCAAATTTTATTTATTTTCGGCATCTAACGATACCAAAAATATATTCGGCTAAAATTTAGCCTTTAACGATTTCAACCACAAAGTTAATCACGCAGATTATAAATAGATCAACACACAACATTGAAACCAATTCAATCATTTGAGGAATCCAGTTGGATCCCTCCAACCTGTTTCCCTACATCCAAAGATGTTAGCACAATACCAATTCCGCTTCGAGACGGAATATCGCGGTATATGGGATTTATAAAATATTATCCACTATTATGCGGCGCAATAGGGTCTCATCCGCTATATAATGCGGGAAATCAACTCCAAGTACATATATAATACCAATTCCATACAAGTTGGAATTATCGCGGTATATGTTTTTAATAAATAACATCCGCTTAATATACGGCGTATAAGATCTATTTCAATGCAACAGATAATAACTATCATCCAATCACATAATCAAGCAATTTTAAATCTAACTATTTAAAATTTAAATCAAAACAATTCGATTGAGTGAGAAGTTCTCAACTTGAGTTTCCGATAATAGTTGTAGCGTTTTATTTCGAATAAAATTAAACACGCGTTTAATTTTACCCAAAATTTTCACTATCTCCAAACAACACCAAACCAGCTCCATTGTGTAGTGCTCGCCAAAACGAACCCGACGCAATTTGTTTCGCTTAATTCCGACCTCGTATGAACAAGTTATCGTATTTTAAACATCGTACAATTTATAACATAATTTTATTTACAACTTAATTTTTATTTTATACCCAAAACATCAGGGCCGTAGATTTCAAGCCCTAGAAAATCTCTACCGCACACAACCTATTCCTTCTTCTCCCTAGATATTCCCGTTCAAACAAACCCATTACTTCAAAACGTTGACCAAATTTAGCTCTATCCTCGACGATCTATGAGTCAATCAAGCACCACAGATTCGTGCGCCGTCAAGCGAGCTACCTTCGGCTGGAACCCTAACAAGCTCGGCCCCCTATCCTTCTCGCAATTCGTGCACGAAAGGTCGGACTTCACGGCGAAAATCCCACCACCACGTCGCTCCAATGATCATCATCACCGTATGGATTGAAAGATCACTCAATGCTCTACGTTTTTCGTGTTGGAAGTTTCGCGAACTGCTTTGTGGATTTGAAGAAATTTGAGGAAGAAATTAGGAGATTTTCGGCCATCAATATAGAGGTGGCGGCTGAACATTAAAACCCTAGGGTTTTGAGTTTGTTTGCAAATGAGAATATAATCGTCCTTATATAGAAAATTTCACAAAACACTATTCATCCCGAATTTTCCGAACTCCAAACGAAGCGTGTCGGCTGGCGTTTCTAGGGTTACCCCACGTTTCGGACACAATGGAATAGGTTTCGGAGGCTAATTTGATCATCTGTGCGAGTTGCGGAAATAAACGATCAATTTTAAATTAAATCGATTAAACTAATTTCTATGCGTTTCGGCTTGTGTCGGACAAACCGTAAATCTGATTGACACTAAATTTGAAATCTGACAATAATTTAACATTACGGATCCGATGAAACTGGATTCGTCAAAATCCGAGACTGTTTGAAAAATGGCTATTTTCACTAGTCGATTAAATATTAAAATATTCAATTTTCACAAATTAACATTTAATTCAATTTTAAAAGTTCACAAACATTGTTCTAACTCCAATATGATTTAATATAACTTTCTAAATCATTTTTAATCACATTAAACCCAATTTTCAATTATTTACGCAATTTCAAATATTAAATTATCGATTTAATTATCCAATTAAATCCAGATATTCGAAAAATAAATTATTCGACTTATAAATTTTACTTGTTGATATTTAAAATCAATTAAATATCTGAATTTCAAATGACAGAAATTTTGGGTCGTTACAAACTTTCCCCCTTAAAAGAATTTCGTCCTCGAAATTACCAAGTAAGAAAGAGTTTTGAAATCCATTGACTTTTCAAAACAAACCGTTCAAATTTAATATCAAATCCACTTAAGTGTTTAACTTTCCCAAAAATTCAATATCTAAACTTCTTACAAAATATATACTAAGTTTTCAAATCCATATATAGTTATCTTTTCCAGACCAACTATATCGTTTAACATTTAACTTCAAAGCAAAACTTAGTTTTCACAATTTTTTTCCAAAATTTCTTGAAAATTTTCTAACGCCTTAAATTTTCAGAAAATTTCGTCATAACCTCCTTTGTACGAAGGAACTTTTACAATATCGCAATAGATATAAATATATATACATCGACTCACCCGGTCGGAAAAACAGTTCATATTTCCTATTTTTATTGCGTAGGCGTACCTTTTTAGCATTTTTAAGCAAAGCAGTTATTTATTTAGCGTTTTGCGCAACCAAATCCCGCTAACGGTAGCCCCGGTACCTATACTTACTCAATATAAACACGTAAGTGTCATATATAAGAAGTTATTAACATTTTACTCTTTTAAACAACTACAACACATGCATATTAAAAGAAATGCATACTAAACAAGGTTTATAAACAACTTATATGATTTCGACATTACTTGTAATTGTTTACAACCAATTTATATACAACGACATTCAATTATTCATTTTCAATTAGTTTACATTCACTAATTTAAATTCACACTGGTTTACTTCCACATTCATTTTTTTTTTGAAAAGCAATGGGCTAAGGGAGCCCTGCCCAAATATATTCGTATACATCAGAATTGTACAAGAGGAATTACATACAGATACAAACATTCATCAAGTAAAAAGAAGAAAAATGAAACAAATTACATATCAAAAAAATACATCACTCAACAAAAACCTCACTCAACAAAAACAACTCCTAATTCTCTGCATAAAAATTCACTTCAGCCTACCAACTCTCCTGCAAATCTTCTTATGCATTAAACTAAATAACACATTAGCATTCTCAATTTTCTAATCAAAAATTCTTCTATTACGTTCATTCCAAACTTCATAAACAATTTTTTTTTAAATGATCAACAGAATCTCAGTTTTTAAGCACTTCCATCTTGTAGCTTTGAAGATGTTATACCACTCTATTCTAGAGTTTTTCACTGGTCTGTAAAAATTTCCATTTGCAAATAATCTGCTCCAAACTTCATAGGTAAAGTTGCATTCAAAAAATAAATGTATTTGATTCAGGATAGGAATGACATAAAACACAATCCTCATTATTAAGTATGCCAAGCTTAGTTAATTTCTGCTTAGAGTTAATTGTATTTGCCATGATTTTCCAGAGAAGAAGATTTTCTTTAGCAGGTGAGTTACTTGTCCAGATTCTTGATGCCCAAGGGAAGGTTTCCATGTTAACATTATATAACAAAGCTTTGTACACAGTTGATATAGCATGTTTTTTCCCCTTTAATGTCCAAAGTACTTTTAAATTTGAAGAATTCAAAGGTAAAGATGTTAGATCTTTCCATAAATCTCTGACTTGTTTAGAGCTGCAATATGGTAGGTTAATAGAGCCATCACCGATGTAAGTACTAACTTTAGCATTTAATGGAATTTCAGTAAGAAGTTGCATTGGATAAGGGAGAATATCCTGAATTCTCAAACCAGTTTTGGCCCAAGGAGATGTCCAGAAGTTTAGATCTTTATTAACCAGAGAGTTGCATTGTATAATAGGTAGAAATGTTGATCTTAACTTCAGAATATTTTGCCAACTCCAGCTGCATAGGTTTGGAATGCTGATAGTCCAAAAATCCTTTCCTTTTAATAAGTTTTTTAAAATCCATTGAGTCCAGAGATCCTGATTATTACATAAAATTTTGTCATAGTATAAAGACATAGCAGCAACATTCCATAATTTGATATTTGTTATACCCAAACCACCCTTGTTCTTAGGTAATTGTATCATCTTAAAAGAGATAGGAATTAACTTTTTTGAGAAAGGGTCACCATGCCGTAAAAATCTATTCAGTGCACTGTTTATCATTGATACAAGTTTACATGGAAGAATGTAATGTCTCATCCAATAATTGACCATAGCAGTACCAATACTCTGCACAATAACAAGTCTCCCTGCTTGTGAAAGCTTTGTATTAGGCCAAACTGATAATTTCTCAGTAATTTTTTCATAAAGTGGCAAACAATCTGTAGTAGTGATTCTTGCAGTGATGATAGGAAGACCAAGATATCTTTCATTATGTTGCATTTCACCAAGACCAGTGAATGATATAATTTCACTCTTTAAAACATCATTAATACCTGCTATCAGAATGTGAGATTTGCTAAGATTAATCTTCAATCCAGTAATTGTGTAGAATTTTTCCAGAACCTCAAATATAGTGGAGATATTTGATTTAGTTGCCTTAGTAAAAATGACAAGATCATCAGCAAACAAGAGATGAGTAATTTGTGGATCTTTACATTTTGGATGCAACTCAATCTTCCTGTTATATACTTGCTCATTTATCAAAGAATTAAGTACCTCCATTACAGTAATAAACAAATATGCAGAGATAGGATCACCTTGCCTAACTCCTTGAGTTCCTTTGAAAAATCCTCTGGAACATCCATTCCTAATGATTGAATAATGAGATGAAGAAATACAAGTGTATATCCATGCAAGCATTGGCTTTGGAAAGTTCATCCGAGAAAGAATTGTTATAATAGAGCGCCAAGATACTGAATCAAAAGCTTTTTGAATATCAAGTTTGATCATACATCTGGGAGAAATACTCCCAATACCATAACCTCTTGTAAGCTCTTGTGTAAGTAAGATATTATCACCAATATTTCTGGAAGGAAGGTAAGCAACTTGGTTATTGGAAATAACCGAAGGCAGAACATTTTGTATCCTATTTGCTATAATCTTGGAAATAATTTTATACAGTACATTGCAACAGGAGATAGGTCTAAAATCAGTAACACTTCTTGCATTTGGACATTTTGGAACAAGGGCTACATTAGTTGCATTAATTCCAATAGGCAATTTATTATGAGAAAAGAAGTAGAGGATTGCTCTGATGACATTATCCTTAATTATTTTCCAAGTATGTTGAAAGAAAAAAGAACTGAAACCATCTGGACCACCACTACTATCAGGCTTTAAGGAAAAGACTGCCATCTTAACCTCTTCAGGTAAAACTTCTCGAATTATTTCACTTGCCTGTTCAGTACTCAAATAAGTAAGCTTCATAGAAAACAGAGGTGAAAGGTTTGGGATCATTGGACAAGGGTTGGCAAGTATAGAAGAGAAGTAGTCAATAAAAGCTTCAGTGATAGAATCATCATTCTCCTGTAATATTCCATTCCTATCATATATACTCATAATTCTGCCTTTGCAATGTTTAATCTTGATAGAGTTATGGTAAAATTTTGTATTCCTATCACCTTGCTTATCAATAGTCTCATGAAGTATTTCTTTTTTCATCAATGCTTCAAACTCTAAGGCTTTAAGTAGTTCTTTTGACAAAACTGCTTCTTGACTAGCTAAAGATGTATTCAAATTATCATTCTGTAATTGCTGTTGAATAACAAATAATTTCTCCCTAATACCATCATATAATTTTGAACCCTTCCCAAAATTTTCTTTAGCCCATATTTTAAGCTTTCCTTTTAACCTCTGAAGCTTTGTCTTAAGTATATAAAGAGGATTACCAAAAGTATTTTCCTGCCAAACCTGCATCACAGTACTTAGAAAATCATTATGATTAGTCCAAGTTTTATAGAATTTAAAAGATGGATTCCTGCATATTGCCTTCTCCCCCCCAAGATAAAATAATAGGAGAATGATCAGAAATTGAGGGATTTAGGAAATTGCAATAGAGATTTGGTCATAGATTAATTGAGTGAATATTATAAAAAGCATGATCAAGTTTGCAATAAGTTCTAGGACCAAGTTTACTTTTATTATTCCAAGTAAACACTGCATCGGTAGATGGTATATGAGTAAGAGATGATTGTATCAAAGTTTGATTTAAAGGAGAAATATCTTTTAAAGAGAGAGGGATTCCTCCCATTTTTTGATCAGATGAGTACATACAATTGAAATCACCAAGAACAATCCAAGGTAAATTAGAGTGAGAAAGAGAAATGAGATTAGAAATAAAGGACATTCTTTTAACAAGATTGTTTTGTGCATAAACAAATGTAATCAGAAAAGGACAATTAGAAGAAAGTGGAAGAGCACCGAAATGAATAAATTGATCATCCTCCTGCAACTTTGTCAATTTCAAAACATTTGAATTCCATAAAACCAATAATCTGCCATATGGAGCACTTTGTAAATTATCTTCATGAGTCCAAACAGAAGCAATATTCTTACAAGCTAAATCAGTTTACAGTTTGTTTAACTTTGTTTCACTGATAACAATGAGTTGTAGTTTCTGGTCTTTAATTAATTGCTTTACTTCAGCTTGTTTTGATGCTAGATGCCCTCCTCTTATGTTCCAATATGCTATGTTATTGCTTAACATCATAAATGATTGGGTGAAATGATATTAGAAGGGTGCTTCCTTGTATGCCTTAAGCCACTGTTCTGAGAGGAAGAGACTTTAAATGATACTGATTCATTATTGTTTCTTGGATGGATTTCTTCTAATTTATAGTTTTTTCCATTGTTTAGATCTTCTGTTAATTCATGGAATGAGACTTTCTTCTTACCTTTTTTACCTTTTTTATTAGATATAATTCGTTCCTCAGTAGACTCCTTTGAACAACATGGAGGTGGCAAAATCAAATGATTGGGAGGAGAAATGTTGATATAAGGGGAGGTTTGTGAAAGGGAGACATCATTGTTCATAGATTCCTTGTTGATACCCTTAATGAGATTTGAGCAAGAATCTAAGCTTTCAGATTGTTCCATTGATTCAGAAGGTAAAGATGGATACGTAAGTACAGAATTATTATCATCTATAACATCTTCAACAAAGGAACAATCTACAGATATTGCTTTATCAATTTTTCCATCAGAGAAACCATTTATTTGCTTGTTTTCAGGTTGTAAGGAAGAGATTCCTTTTTTAGTTATTAACTCATTATTAAAAGCTACATCATCAAAGTCAGATAAAATCTGAAAAGTGTTAGCAGTAACAATATTTTCCTTAATACCCAATTCCACATTGGCATCAGCTTCTTTTTGAATATTCCAATTTTGATCCAAATTCCTTACTAGATCATCTGATATATGATTACCAGGACCTTTGTTCACATTGTTATTATCTTTAAGAGAACCTTGACCTAAATCTTTTCTTTTCCATATTTTAAAAGAATTCCTATTAGAAGTTACAAAAAAATGAGACTTCTGCATATTGTCTTTCAAATTATTCTGCTGAATACATTCCTTATATTCATTTTTCCCATTGTCACCAAAGACATCACTGGCTTGCATATCCAAACTTTTCATTTTATTGTTACCTGAACAGAATAGAGTTTCATGACCAAATACTTTGCATTTACAACAAATTTTAGGCTTCCAGTCATATTCAACTTTAACATATGGACAATAATAACCTAAACCATCAATTGCAATAAATTCAGGGAGCTCCTGATCAGGTGACACCTCGAGCAACGCTTTAGCATACTTAAATCTAGACAATCTTTCTGTACTTTCATCAACACAAATCAACTTTCCCACATGACATGCTAACCAATTGATACCAATTAATGTCCAAGCAATTAAAGGAACTCTATAGAAATGAACCCACACTGGCACCTTTTTAACTTGCTCTTGAAAATATCCATATGAAGGATCCCATGTTGTAATGATGAACATCTTACCTTTTATGAAGATAGGTTCAGATTGCAAAATTTTCATCCTGTCAAGATCATTTGAGAAATTAAAGAAAAAATTCTCATTATCAGATTTGATATCAACTTCATCTTTTAATCGCCAGATACTTCTCAAATGCTTTGAAACAGTTAGGTAAGAGAGAGGACCATCCAAAAAACCAACTAAATGATCAGCCCAGTATTTAATTCCTTCACTTCTAACTTCATCAGGTAGTGCATTCGGTAATCCATCTTTTTTAATGTCAAAATGCCTCGGCACAAAAACTCCGGCATTTCTAGGCTTTTTCTTGAACAAGGAGGACCACTTTAAATCAGAACCAGATAATCTTGAATGATGATCTTGCTTCAAATCAGGATTCACATTACTAGCCAAAGGTGGAAAATGCCTATCTTGATTCAAGGAAGATTGGCTAATAGAATTCAAACAAGCATCGAAATCAGACAAAGTTGAAGGAGGGATAAAAGAAGAAGAATCAGAAGGAGGAGGAGGGACCAAAGAGGAGGTATGATTCAAAGCAGAGGGAGAGAGAGGATTCAAAGAAGAGGGATGAGGAGGAGATTGGATCAAAGAAGAATGAGTCGGGGAAGTGTAAGAAGGGATAGGTGAAGTGTGAGAAGGGATCGGTGAAGAGTGAGAAGGGATCGGGGAAGTGTTAGAAGGGATCAAGGAAGAGTGAGAAGGGATTGAGGAAGAGAGAGAAGGAGGAGGAGGAGGAGGGGCAAACGGGGAAGGAGAAGAGGAGGATGCCGCCATTACCAAGATTCAAAAAAATTCCATCAATATTAATTACATAGCTTCCAATTTTTTTTTATTAATTCAACTTCATTAACATTTAATGAATTTCAATATCATCAACTAACAACAATCTAACAACCAATGTATAACCAACACAACCAAATTTATTCACTTTGCATTCAACATTCATATTCACTTTATTTACCTTCAATTTGGTTTAACATTCAATTAGCCTTAAATGAATTAACATTTATATCCATTATTCTATATCAATTCATTACATTCGATTGATTGACATTCAATCCATTTATTTATTCAATTGCTAATTCATTTTACAAATAAAGTTGAATTTCATTTATATAACTCAAATTCATATTCATTTAATGACTTCATTTCATTAGTTCATTTTGATACCAAAATCAACCTCATTCAGCATCACTTAAGTTATATTCCATTTAAACATCATTTGTTTAACTTAACTTAAATTTCCATTTCAACAACATATCTAATCCAGTTAAATCCAATTCAAATTCCAACTACAAAGTAAATTCTATTTAACTTTTACCAAAGTCAATTTTATCACTTATTCAGATTCATACTTCGTTTTGCTTAACAAAGTTGTTTAACCATTTTAACAATTGGTTTTACTTACATTTTCACATTTAATAAGTTATACAACTTATTATTCAACTTCCAAATCTGATTTAATTTATTTAACTTCCTTTAGTTAAATTTCACATCATATATTTTATCATGCCAACTCAAATTTATTTGAACTTTACCAAAGTTAAATCTTTATTATCTCATATTATAAGTTCAAAACTTGATAACTTATATTCATCAAATTCAACTTGGACTTTAATTTCCAATTTGTTTTTCACAACAAAACTTCAATTTCAATTTACTATGGTAGCAAATCCATCACACAGAAACTCGAAAATGATACTGATGATGCTGCAGTCATCACCCTTATTATTTCCCAGCAACAGTAGTGAATCCAGTGCTTTAAATTCTTTCAAATTTCTTTTTATTTATAAATCACATTTATAAATCTTGTTTATATAATTTCACTATTTCCCTTTACTTATACAAGATTATTTCGTAACTGTAAATCATTTCAATTATAATTCTATACTTATACAATTGTTGCTTTTATATAATTTATTCTTTCACAATTGTTGTTTTTATTCAGATTATTCGAACATCCTTTGATTCACTTATATATTTTCATGCACTTCCAACAATCAAACAATTCAATTTTACATACACTTTAATAATTCTGAAAAATTATTCCTTTATAAAAAATATAATCGAGGTAAAATTATTTCATTTACCCAATTTAAAATAATACTATGTCGGTTTATCTCGTTTAAGAGTTTAGAAACCCCTATCGATGACAGTTAGCTAGACTGCACCGACCAGAATCTATAAATAATCAACTGATAAGTCAACTCAATACAAAACAATTTCATATTCACTAACAAATACGCACTCATATCTATTATTACACTCAACTCATTCTAGAGTACTACTGACTCTATCTCTAATGAGTGATTCCCAACAGAGCCAAGGTTGTCACTTAACCAAATGCTCTGATACCACGTTGTAACGAACGCGGTTTTGTCAGGATCCAAAGGTCGGCATTCTTACGCCCACTGTATCAAATGCCGCATAATCGAATGCCAGAAAACCGAATTGTTAGGTTTAAAAAGAAGAGGTAGAAGAAAAAGATAGAAAAAATAAGAAAAGGATAGAACAGAAACAATATCAGAATCTCACATATCGCAGCGGAACAACATATAATAGATAAATGAATAATCCTTAAATCAAAGAACTATATCAGTTATTACATTACATTATCATCAGAGTGTACAACCACAATATACAACACAACAATACAACAGACAGTTATTCAAACGCGTCCCTACAAGTGAATTTACAGCGGAAAGATGATATCATATACAAGTAATACGTCTCGCCATCCAGCTCGCCACTTGAGCTCCATAGAACTTTTGAATCCAGAATGACCCGATAACCTGACTCTAGACTGTCCGTGTGGAAAATTATGGGCACCCAGAGTTTAGGAAGAGAAAAATAAACTCCAGGTCAGTCATGGGACTGGTGTGAGAACTCAAAACAGTTATTTATCTTCTAAAACAACAACAACAAGGGAAATGGAAAAATATCCGCATTGCTTTTGGAAAATGAAACTACCATAAGTCCTCCCCGCACACACACAATGCAAACGCAGAATTTGAGGAGATTTCTCCTTATGATAGTCAAAGATGCTTACTACGCAAAACAAATCAATTTTGATATTATTATTAGTGCATAGTGATGAAAACATTTCGAAAGTATAATATAAATCTTAGCCAGCATAGGTACCATTATATTATGCCTGCTATAGCTACCTCCTGAGTAGGCAGGTTATACAATTGCAATCATAAAGGGCTCGTATTGTTTCTTTGGATTTCCAATAAATGGTCAGGCAAATGAACTTCCTACTACCACATGGGATCGCCTCTGGCGGGACGTCCCGAGAACTTAACCAGCTCTCTGCCAACACAAGGTCGGGTTACCTTTGTAACTAGGTAACTACTACACAAATATGCCACCCCCCGGTCCTTTGGGACCTCTATCCGAGGGACCTCTATCCGAGGGACCTCTATCACCAAGCAACAACCACACAGAAAATGAGATTGGAGCAACCACATAGGTTAAGCATCAGGGCTCCATACCTGACACCACCCTTTTCCAGAAGGAAATGACATACCCTAAAGGGCGCGACCTTCATAACCTTGCCGCATATTCCTGTTTTGACCATTTCTAGGGTGTGAGGTTTGACGAAGTATCATCCACAAAGCCACGCTTTTTCACAAAGCCACGCTTTGATCAACAAATGATCAATAAATAATCATCATACATCAACACTCAGCATGCTACATTACCGAATTGGGAGTATATCACTGATAACCTTCAACTACAAAACCTCTGAACTCGTACGTTTCAGAGAAGGGTGTTAAGCTAAGAGAATAAATTCTTCGCCACCAATAGAGATGTATTTGAAAGAAATCTGCTTTATACCTCAAAATGTAATGTCAGACACGTAACCATACAAGTCTGTTCCGGGTTCGAACAGAACCGAAGGCACTTCAAAAGAAGCCCTTGTAATCCGGGTATTCACAATCCCGATCGAATTTCCCATCACAAAGGAAATCTCCATACTGTAGCTAACGGTGCATAGACAATCGATAGGTCATCCTATCGTTTTCACAAATACTCGGTCTTCAACACCGGTCTTCAATGCTATCCATTACGTCGTATCACTATTCGGAATGGGTAATCCGAATAACGAGCGCAATAATTTAAAAATAAGTGTAGCATTCAATTTCAACCAATTCACAACAAATAGCCATTTAAGGGTCAATATTGATAGTCAGTTATTTAACTATCAATCAATATTCACAACATCACCCGATTTCAAATAATTTCCCAAATTGTTTATTTTTAAAAAAATATCTTTACAAGATATATATTCCACACTTCAATCATTTGAAAACAAATTTCAAATTATTTTTCACCTTTACAACTTTCATTTCAAAATGGTTCATTTAAACCAATTAAATAAATCCTTACCGATTTATTAAATTACGTTCCAAATCCGTAAATTTATTTCCACACTTCAAAAATAAATCAATGTTTATTTTTAAAGCAAATTTCCCTTATAAATTTCCATTGTGAATTTACATTTACAAATATTCACTTTTTATACGATTTTTCAAATCGATTTCAATTATTCACTTTCAGTTTATCTTTAAAAGATATAATCTCAAAACATTCACTTCATATTGGAAAACATTTCCATACTTATTTAATAATAAGTAATTCACCAATCTATTTATTTTCACTATTTGGAAAATATTCAATATACTTAAATCACAATTAAGTATATATTTTATTCTTTAGGGAAAATGTTCTCTTAAACACATTTATTTGGGTCAAAACGAATGTTGCGTAAAACATTGTTACGACAACCCAAAATCACTACCATAGGGATTCGAAATTAAGATAGATATATAAACCCCAATACTATACAAAACTTTTCCTTTCAGAAATCATTTACTATGACAACAGTGTTATAGTCCACCATTTCCTTCTATTTCTCGAAAACGTCTATTTCGACAATGAATGTTGAAATCTATGGTTTCGATACTTAACACATTTTAGAACATTTTTAAATCATTTTTAAATTCTATTTAAAATATCACTTTCCCAAAATATTTCTTTACTATACTATTCACTGTCCAAAATCGTGAATATACTTCATTTACCAAATTCAATTTCTACATATTTTATTTAAAGGATTATCCACTGTCCCAAAATCGTGGATATATCTCCTTTAATAAGCTATAATAATTAAACTTATTAAAATAAGTCGATTTCGGATTTATAAAACAACGTTTATAAATTCCATTTATAATTTATAACAACTTCACTTATAAAATCACTTTATTAACAAATTCTATCCATATCCCATTTACATGCCAAAATCCAGTTTATAAATTAATTACTTATAAATCTTTTATTTTACAAAAATCTATTCATTTTATAATTTCATAATTTATAAATCTATAGATTTCATCCACTTATGAAATCCATTTATATTTCATTTTAACACTTATAAAAACCCGTTTTATAATCCCAACATTTTATTTTATAAATATCAATTGTATAAATCTTTTATATAAATCATTTATAATAATTCAAAAATCCCAATTTAAACAATTTTATAAATTAATTAACTACTTATTTCAAAAATCACATTTCAGTTATATTTCACAGAAATCATAATTTTTATAACATAAAAATCTCAACGTTTATTTATTTAAAACGAACCAGTTTCAAAATTAAATTTTATTATGAATTCTCAACTTAAAATTTCAAAAATCAAATTTTATTTATTTTCGGCATCTAACGATACCAAAAATATATTCGGCTAAAATTTAGCCTTTAACGATTTCAATCACAAAGTTAATCACGCAGATTATAAATAGATCAACACACAACATTGAAACCAATTCAATCATTTGAGGAATCCAGTTGGATCTCTCCAACATGTTTCCCTGCATCCAAAGATGTTAGCACAATACCAATTCCGCTTCGAGACGGAATATCGCGGTATATGGGATTTATAAAATATTATTTGCTATTATGCGGCGCAATAGGGTCTCATCCGCTATATAATACGGAAAATCAACTCCAAGTACATATATAATACCAATTCCATACAAGTTGGAATTATCGCGGTATATGTTTTTAATAAATAACATCCGCTCAATATAAGGCGTATAAGGTCTATTTCAATACAACAGATAATAACTATCATCCGATCACACAATCGAGCAATTTTAAATCTAACTATTTAAAATTTAAATCGAAACAATTCGATTGAGTGAGAAGTTCTCACCTTGAGTTTCCGATAATAGTTGTAGCGTTTTATTTCGAATAAAATTAAACACGCGTTTAATTTTATCCAAAATTTTCACTAGCTCGAAACGAATCCAAACCAGCTCCATTGTGTAGTACTCGCCAAAACGAACCCGACGCAATTTGTTTCGCGCAATTCCGATCTCGTATGAACAAGTTATCGTATTTTAAACATCGTACAATTTATAACATAATTTTATTTACAACTTAATTTTTATTTTATACCCAAAACATCAGGGCCATAGATCTCAAGCCCTAGAAAATCTCGGCCGCACGCAACCTATTCCTTCTTCTCCCCAGATATTCTCGTTCAAACAAACCCATTACTTCAAAACGTTGACCAAATTTAGCTCTATCCTCGACGATCTATGAGTCGATCAAGCACCACAGATTCGTACGCCATCAAGCGAGCTACCTTCGGCTGGAACCCTAGCGAGCTCGGCCCCCTATCCTTCTCGTAATTCGCGCACGAACGACTGGACTTCACGGCAAAAATCCCACCACCACGTCGCTCCAATGATCATCATGTATGGATCGAAAGATCACTCAATGCTCTACGTTTTTCGTGTTGGAAGTTTCGCGAATTGCTTTGTGGATTTGAAGAAATTTGAGGAAGAAATTAGGAGATTTTCGGCCATCAATATAGAGGTGGCGGATGAACATTAAAACCCTAGGGTTTTGAGTTTGTTTGAAAATGAGAATATAATCGTCCTTATATAGAAAATTTCACAAAACACTATTCATCCCGAATTTTCCGAACTCCAAACGAAGCGTGCCGGCTGACATTTCTAGGGTTTACCCCGCATTCCGGACACAATGGAATAGGTTTTGGAGGCTAATTTGATCATCTGTGCGAGTTACGGAAATAAACGATCAATTTTAAATTAAATCGATTAAACTAATTTCTATGCGTTTTGGCTTGCCCCGGACAAACCATAAATCCAATTGACACGAAATTGAAATCTTACGATAATTTAACATTACGGATCCGATGAAACTAGTTTCGTCAAAATCCGAGACTGTTTGAAAAATGGCTATTTTCACTAGTCGATTAAATATTCAATTTTCACAAATTAAATTTTAATTCAATTTTAAAAGTTCACAAACATTGTTCTAACTCCAATATGATTTAATATAACTTTCTAAATCATTTTTAATCACATTAAACCCAATTTTCAATTATTTACACAATTTCAAATATTAAATTATCGATTTAATTATCCAATTAAATTCAGATATTCGAAAAATAAATTTTTCGACTTATAAATTTTACTTGTTGATATTTAAAATCAATTAAACATCTGAATTTCAAATGATAGAAATTCTGGGTCGTTACAATTTTGATCGGTATTTGGCTTTTATTCAATGATATGATGAAATCATGACATATATACCATAGTCAATCATATTTAAAACAATATATATTATCATTATCATTATCATTTTGCATCATTTGTAGTAATATGTATATAATAAATATGTAACATTTTATTTAATTGATACAAAAAGTTCTAAGTATTAAGTAACTATCATTTTAGTATTACTATTAGTTTTGGTTCTAGTATCAATTTTTTGTCATCATTTTGAACAAAAATAGCTTACGTTCTGATGGTTGTGGTGCATGTTTAATGGATGCATTTCATTTGGCTTTACTTCAATATCTTGTATATTGTTGTTTTTCCACATTTCTTGCAAGATTTCTCCAACTTCTTTTCTCTATTAAAGACAAAACAATGCAAAGTTATTGTTCACTTTGTCTTAATTATTTTAATTAATTTTTTTGAAAAAAATTCATACTAGTTTCATTGATTCTTTCAGACTTGGATTGTTTCTTTCATTTGATCTTTTAGGACGTAAAGAATCCACATGAGAACATACATTGTAGGATATATCAATATTACCAATGTCTAATGGTCTTCACAATGTAGAGGAAAATAAATGCATCTGCATATTTATTTCGCACTATTTCTTCAAGTAAAGGCTAAATGTTTTTTTAATAATTTGTACATTAGCGACCAGCCCTTTCTGTTGAATACAAAAATTATTTACAATTTAGTGTATGCAACAAATATTGTGTACATGCATATTAAAGTTTTATTTACCATCATTATTGTCGTCATTGAATAGTTATGCTATATGAGCATACATTTTGGTGCGTACCAATCGATTATCTATATTAACAATAGGAAATTGTAAGTTTTTGTTATTGGCGAAGGAATAATAAATAATAAATAGCATCAGTAACGTTAACATCGGCAGTATATATTGAAAAGTATAAAAATAGCCAAGCATCAACACCAATCAAATAGCTTCTAGATATTAGTTTTACATTGATTTGGTATTAATTTTGTCGTACATGATAGTCAAAATAGTTTCTAAAATTAAAGATCATCAACTTTTATCAGACAGAAACTAGGTATCATTTTTGCAAATATTTTGATATCAGTTTTGGTATAATTATAATTGAAATAATTTATAAAATAACTAAGCATCAACTACAATCAAACAACTACTAGGTATCGGTATTGCATTATTTTGGTATCACTTTTGTCATACATGGTAGTCAAATAAATAATTAAAAATATAAACTTATATTAAACAGAAACTGGGTATCATTTTTTCAAATATATTAGTATCACTTTCGATACAAATTGCAGTCAAAATAATTTATAAAATGACTAAGCATCAACTCCAATCGAACAATCACCAGGTATTAGTTTTGCATTATTTTGATATTACTTTTGTCACACATGATAATCAAATAAATAATTAAAAATATAAAGCATCAACTTATATCAAACAGAAACTAGGTATCATTTTTGCAAATATATAAGAATTAGTTTTGTTATAAATAACAGTCAAAATAATTTATAAAATAAGTAAACGTCAACTATAGTCAAACAGCTACTAGGTATTAGTTTTTGTAATTATTTTGATTAGCAGCAGTATCATTAAGCAAAAAATTAAATTTATATACTTGTCCATCCGTGAATTTTCCTTCAAGAACATGTCGGAGCATATCTTAGTTATTGGTTAACTCTATTCATACACCAATAATCCTTTAACATACACCGTAAAGTATAATAAGCTAGTATATACCAAGAATTGTTTTACATACACCACTACTTTTACAGGATTACCTTGTTTTTATCTTTGTCGTCTTCCCTCTTTAAAATTTTAATCTCATTTATAGAATATAAGAAATTTCAAGCACTAGTTAAGTTAAAATTCAACAATATGAATTTTAACTTTTGGCATATTGTAAACACTTTAATTTATTTAAAAATATTTCTAAATTTAAGCATAATCAACTCTAATTTTAAAAGATAAAGAAATACTTTTAAATTGGAAAAGTTAGTTGCAAAAGTTGTCTTAATCGATATTTTAGGTATCATGTTAAAATGTTCATTAACATCTTCATAAAAAATGTATTGATTCGATCAAATATCATTTATCTTTGTGTTATAATTTGTTGGGTTATGAGAAAAAAAAATGAAAACGCAATACAGAAGAATGGTAATTTAGTAATTGATTTCCTTAGCAAAATAATGATGTACATTAAGCGATTTTCGATGTATGAATAGAATTTGCTTTAGTTATTATGCATGCTCCTTTGATTGTGATCTTGTCATCCCATGCTACTTCACCGTTTGCTTGTTTTGTGTGTTAATTACCATTAAAAAAATGTTGCGTATTTGTTGTTTGATTGTCATGTTCATTTTTGTTTGTGTGCTTGTAGCTTTTCTATATGCATTTGCATTTGCATTTGCATTTCTATTAAATACACACACAGGTGCATTTCAAAACAAAACAAAAATATTTTATTTCTTTGCAAATTACAATTCATTCTCTCTTTTTGCAATTACATTTCTTTTGCTGTGCATTTTCCTTTGCAATTCATTTCTTTTACTGTGCATTTTCAATCATACAACTGTATATTACCCTTTGGCCACACCACCCCATTGTTTCCACAGTGCCACTTCCTCCATATCATGCTGCTGCAACCATTTGCACCCCCCACTGATCATGCCACAGTCCTCCTTCCATCAATACAACGCACCATCCTTCTTTATCTGCTTCGACAACGTACTTCTTTATCTGCCAATATACCTGTGCCAAACATCCTTCTTTATCAATATAACATACCGCTGTGCATCATCTATAACAGCTCAACATTTTAGCCAAACATCACAGCCACTGCCGCCTTCTTTATCTGCCTTGATAATTACACCATATTGCCTGCATGCCACATCTGCCTCTATTACAAGCAACTGTTATTTACAACTGTCACTTACCACACCCTGCATCACTGTGTTACTCTTCCAATTACCTGTAACACTGCCATTTCATACCATTGTGTTGCATAACCTACTATACATACATAACTGCTGCATCCCCCTTGCTACAACATAGCCCTGATCTACATCACTTCTCCAGAAACCACTTTGCATATAAACAAACCATCTCTGCCTGACTGTTGCACAAACAACAGACAACAGTACATAAATATACCCCTGTGCACCAACAATTTACCATCAAACTTCACCATTTATCATTGCAGCACCACTCAAGCAACTCCACTGACTGTTTCACTTCACATTTCACCAAACTCATAGTGCACTTCACCTTTTCACCATCTCTGCATACATCCTCCAACAAGCCACAACTCACTTCATATACAAACTTCAAACCACAACAGATTTTCAATGTTTTACAAAACCACATTCCAACTCCACCCAATCCCCACCAGAGATCACCCAAAACCAACCATCGCCACTACACCCCATCACCCCTTCCAAACAGCATTATCATCTGCCACCAACCTAAACTGAACCATATTCACATCATTCCATCTACATCATCACTGCATTCATCTACCTATAAACCCCATACTTCCTCCAAGCATAAGTAAAAATCCTCACTATCACTAACTCAACACTTCACAGCCAACCATTATTCTTGCATCATCACTGATGCCACAAACAACCACCCCTCTGCCTGTCATACGACTTCCATTACCGCCCATCACCTTGTCAACTGCTCCTCTACTCCACCATCCATCGCCTTCGAACAAGCCGCAACACCCTCGATCTTAAACAACCGCCGCAATTCGAAACATTGGAAAGTGATTTCATTTAGTATTTTGATTTGGCAATGTTTGTGGAAAATTGACTTGGGAAGTGTAAACGAATCATGGCATTAGCTGAATTGGTTGCGGGAAATTTTTTTTGGGATCTCCTTTTTTAATTTAAAAAAGCTGTTTTTAAATTGGGTTGGGCCCTAACTACTATAAAAAAAAAAGAAAAAAAAAGCAAGTTGTTTTGTTTTGTTCTATTCATAATATAAAAAACAAAAGAAAATTAACAAATAAGTGTCCCTCTTTCATTTGCTTTGTCTTGTTTCATATTGATTTCATTTGTTTTTATTTTCCTTTATTTTATTTTTTTAATTTTCAAAAAAAATACAAAAAAAGAAGAATATACACACGCGCGCGCCCGCACACACATATATATCTTGTTTGAAATTTCAGGTTGCCAAAGCAGAAAATCACAAGGAAAAGAAGTGTTTGCTAAAAACCTCCTTGCTTTGCTTGCTTATATATATATATAATTGCTGTTAAAAAATAATAATTTGTTAATAATTCTGTACGCTTTGGTATCGTGCCCTTTATCCTTTGTTTTTATTATTTCGCCTTATAGGTTGCTTGCATTTTATAAAAAAAATTTAAAAACAAAAATCCATTCGTACTTGAATTGTTAATACACGATTAATTTCAGTTTCGCATTTCATCTTAGAATTTGTTAATAATAACGGCTAGACAACTTAAGGGTGTCACGAGCTCACTTAGGGTTTAATTGTATGTTGACAAGTTGTCCTCTTTCGAAAATTTAATTTCTTGGTGTCTCGGCTACGACAGAGCAATAATCAATTATAAATATTACAGTGATTCTTAAATATTATACTAGTTATTTCTCTGAAGGTACTTAAGTCTTCGGCTGCATTGCTATGGTGATTCATGATGCACAAATAAATCCTACCCGTTGCTTGGTCGAGAACTATTTTTTTGATTTAGGACAAAGTATAATTATACAATTTTGGGTTAGGAGCTATTAAGAAAAGAAAATTATAATTAAGTCCTTTGCATTCATTCAGTTGCATTAGTTCATGCATACTTTAAAAAAAATCAAAATCCGAAAACCAGAAAAAATGTAAATATTCGTTAACTTAGATTTTAAATTCTTTCGTTTGAATTTTTTCCATCAAAATCAAAAATCAAAAAAAAAATAACTTTTAAGTTTTAAGAACAAAAAAAATCCAAAAAATAAATAAAATCTTTTAAAAAACAAGATTTTTTTTTGAAAAATCCAAAAACGAAAAAAAAAATTCAAGTTTCCATTTGAAAAATAAATTCCTTTTGGTAAATATTTTTTCTTTATAATTTCTTTTTTAAAATGTCTGAATTTCTCTATTCACAAGAATTTTACAATAGTTGTAAAAATCAATATAATCCATATTGTTTCACATCAAACCCTTATGGATATTTTAATGAGAAATATTATACAAACAATTCGAATTTCGAACAACAAAATCTTCAAAATGATGACCAACCCTCGACTCTTGAAAAGAGTATTGAAACGACTTCGTCTTTACTTGAACTCTCCACACAAAATGATCAAAGGATAATTAAATGATGTGTAATTCATATTTGTGCAATAACTCAAGTCAAAGTATTCAAAATAATCAAAATTTGAATTCACTTCAAAATTCAAATGATTTTGATTATAACTCATGCCAACACAATTTCAAAACAAATTTCAAAATCCAAACGAAAATGTGAATCACTATTTAAATGATTTTGGCAATGAGAATAACTCGATTATGGTGCAATTGATAATTTTTGTTCTCAATAATTTCAAATTGAAAATTTTCAAGTTAATAATTATAATTTGACTTTGTTGGGCAAATGGAAGAAATTTACAACGATCATATAAATTTATTGTTTAAAATATATATGAAACAACATGTGCAACATAATCAAATCCGAACATGTGGCCAGTCAAATGATAATCCACTTTACCAAAATTGACAATTTTCAAATGACAACTTTTGAAATTGAAAACGACAATCTTAATGAAGTTATTGAAAATCAGTATTGAGTTGGATTTCAATTCTTTTGAGGGTGAGAAACTCAATTTAAAATTCGATCTTCCTTTTTCCGACTTTGAAAAACTGAATATAACAAGTTTAGATTATTACATTGATACATGGAATGAAGTTGTTGATAATTCAATAAAGGAAGATGAATTTTTTGAATACATTTTTTTTGGACTTTTCGAAGAGGAGTTGTTGAATTTTGAGGAGATAGATTTAAATGACCATTTTGAGTTTGAAATCAATAATTATGAAGAAGTTTTCAATGATAAACTTGAATTTCAGTTTGGTGAAAATAAACCCGAACTTCAATCAATTATCAACCCCAAAAATCATTGCAAATAAAATAATTTACATGATTTTTAATAAACGACATTCATGTTTCCAAATCAGCATTCAACTTCGGAATCTTTTATGATTTGGTTTTCTGTGCTTAAGCTATGTCTCTTATACTTGATGAGATAGATGAATTGGTCTTTGGAAGACCGTTTCATTTACTTTTTGATGATATATTTTCTGATATTGTGTACGTAATAATTGTTTCATATAAATATAGGTCATATTTTTATTGTTATTTTATTTTTCTTCTTTCAGTTGGGTTGACTGTGGGGACACAGTCAAAATCAAGTGTGTGTGGGGGGGGGGGAGGTCTCATTTGCATTTTTAAATTTTCATGGTTTATTTTTTTGCATTTTTTTCTTTCCAAAACTCAAAATAAAAAAAAACCCAAAAACAAATTTCATTTAGCATTTTGATTTATTTTTCAAGAGATACTATAGGATAATTATAGGATTTTGGTTATCAAATTGAAATTTTTGAAAATTTATTTGTCTTAACAAAAATAAAAATGAAGTTTGATTATAAGTAACGATGGTTTAACTAGTATATAGGAAGGTTCATGTGAGATAATCATGAAGTATATCCTAATGAAAAATCTTCGTTTAAAAAAGTAGTGAATTTAAAGTAGAGGATATAACATTTTTATCTTCTAAGTTAAATGATACTAAGATGATTTTGTAAAAAAACTGTCCTAAAAAAATATAAAAAAAGAAAAAAATGTACACGTATATATATATATAACATAAAAAATTTGTTTTAATAAAAATAAGAAACACAGAGAGACCTGTGTTCACACGCAAGTGCGTACACTCGCCATGCTCTGTACCCATCTCATGTAAGCCCGAAAGGCAGTGCACGATTGATATATCTGGTTTCAGTTTATCTGAGTTAAGTGTATGTATATAAAAATTCTTTCATTAATAATGCCTACAGTCGATAAGTTTGCACACTTATGTGATCACTCGCCACGCTTTATATTCCCCTCACATAAGCTTGAAAGGCAGTGCATGGGTAATATATCCGGCCTCAGTTTTTTGAGTTAGGCATATGTAAATATTGTTAATATCAATAAAATTTTCAAATAAGGGAGAGAGTGCAATTGAAATCCAAGCACTATTTTAACTTGTGTGATTTGACTTGTTATTCAAAATAAATGAAAATACCACTTTGAAAAACTTTGATAATCAACTAAGGATCCACTTCATAGTTGCGTTATGGCATCAACCGAAACAACTAGCCAAACTAGAGTCTAATTGTTATGATAACTTAGTTTTTATTGGAAATTTTGCCAAGTAAAAGGACTTAAATTTCTTGATAATGACCAAAACTTATATTTAACTTATTAATTTCAATTTAAAAGTAAATTCTTCATCTGTAAATATTTTCAGAGACTTGCATTCGTATCTTTGTAAATAAATCTTACATTTACGAATTTTACATTTCGCATTGGATTTCATGGGTAATGTCAACTAAAAATCCTCACGAGACAACACTCGTCCTACTAGAGACACCTAGAGGCTTAACGGCTTGTTGCGTACGCTCAATGCAATCGTGCTCCCTACAAAAATTGATTTATATTAGTTTAAGTTTATTCGAGGACGAATGCGGGTATTTAATGTGAACGTAAATGTGTATATTTTTACTTCCATATTTAATTGAATTTAATTATATAAATAAGAATATATGGTATTTTAACATGTTTAAACCAAAAGTTCAATTATTTTCAAATCATCATTTATTCATCTTCATATAGGGGCAAAATGGTCATTTTTATGCATGACTTAATTTTAGAAAATTTACTCAGATATGCACGTACAAGAGAAGACAAACAAATGAAGATGAAAATAAATCATTTCATGCAACATGGGGGACCTCACCTTACTCCTTACCATGATACTCTAGTAAGAGCTAATGCACATGCTAAATGACCATTAAAGTTACATGCACACTTAACACTTAATGAAGGATTAATTCATGCTAATGATAATTTGGTGGTCACACTTCCTTAAGGGTATTTTGGGTATCCCCCACAAATATGCATTAGGGTTTTAGGCTTGTATAAATACCCCATATATTCATGTAATTAAGCTCTTAGCCTCCTCTTTAGTTAGTTTAGTTTTAGGCTCAAAAATAAACAAAAACTCTCTTTCTCTCTTTCATGGCTTCTTAGTCATTTTCTTCTTTTACGTAATTTATTTTATGCAATGTTAATTCATGCTCTTTTATGTTTACATGCTCTCTTACCCCTTATGTTAGTAGCTTAGTTTCATTTCTTATGTCAGTAGATTAGCTTTTATTTCATTTCAAATGAGCTCGCTTTTTAATTAGCTTGCATTTTCTTCTTATTTTTGTTTCATATTACAATCTACATTTGTTGAAATGATAACAAATATGAGAAGCTAAACCCCTTCAATTTAGGGGTAATAAAGCTCTCTTAATCATGTAGATTCAAAAAATTTATAATATTTGATCTCCTTTTGTGCTTAATGGAAATGTATGAATGAGTTAAATTTTGTTGTTTTTAACTTTGTTGATAGCCTATGCTGTTGACACCAAGTAGGCTATGCTTAAACAAGCACAAACACAAATTACATCTTCATCTACATATGATTATGGTAATGAAGTGGATATTAAAATCAAAGTTTGATGGTCTATATTTCTCTAATAATTAATAGATCATGCTTAGAATAGATTTTATTTTCAAGTTCATTGTCATTTTCATGGATGTTAAAAAAGTGGTTTAGTAGGTATGTTAAAGTTTGATGGTTTATGTTGGGCTAATTAATAGCACAAATATGCCATACTTATGATAAACATATCACTAAATTTACTAATGACTATAAGAGAGATCATAATTTCATATATGCTGATTCATGTGATCTTGAGAAGGACATTGCCTTCTGCTCTCATATTTTTATCCACTTTCTTTTGTTAGTTTTATAGAAATTTTTAGTTAATCACAACTTCAATTATTGGTTTAACTTGATTGAATAGAATTTTAAATCAATACAATTCCCTACAGATCAACTCATTCTCACCACGTACTAGAATTGTACGCCTTGTGTTGCGGTAATTCTTTTTTTTAATTTTCGACTATTTTTCTAATCCGGTAGAGATTTAGCCGTTAAGCACTTTCACTTTCTTTACTTTTTCCGGGTCTTTCTTTTACTCTTTTCACATAAGAAGCTGTTTTTGGTTTTGTCGCTATTTTCTTTCTTCTTTGGATAGCTGGTTTTATTAGTTTCATATCTTGATCTGGTTCAGTTTTTTATGATTTTAAAGTTCCTATGAGTCTTAAAGTTTGAAAGACCGAGGTGTGAAGTCAAGTACTAAATAATGGCAGGGTATGATTTGGCTGTTGATAGTGGTACCTTATCCCATTAGGCTATTTATTTTCATTGTTATGTCCATGTTTTGTGCATCTTCTTTTTCTTTGTTTACCATTACATCTTGATTTATTAGAGAAATTGTTTCTTTTACTTTGTCCACCATGTCTGAATTTTCTTTCTCTCTCTCCATAGGTGTATCTTGATTTATTGGGAGCACCTTTTCTGCTTGACCCTCCGTAGTTTCCTCTTCATTATTTTCTTTATTCTTTTTAGTTGCATATTTTTTTATTTTTTTTTGCATTTTGGACTTTCGTTTTCAAACATGTATCTTCATCCATTTCAGTTGCTGTTCTATCTCTAAATATGTAATATCTGTTTCAGTTGCTATATGGACTTTTTCTACATAGGGCTCAACATTTGTCTCTTCATTTTCTTCTTCACCATTTTAGTTGTGAATTTCTCTTCTATTTTTTCTATTTCAGTCTCTATAGTTATATCTTGATCTAATGTATAGTCAGCTTTATTTACTGTGTGTAGTTTTTCCACTTCGGCCTCTGAATTTCTCTCTTCATTCTGTCCAACTTTGGATTTCATTTCTTTGAGTTCTTGTCTCAATTCCAAAATTTCCTTCTCGACTTGTAACCTCATCTTTTTTTCCTTTTTGAACCGCTCCTTTGTTTTCTAAACTTCTTCTACCAAATCTTTTATATGCATTTGCAAAATTGGTACAATGCAAAATTGATACTATGCAATACTGATAATTAGAAAAACTGATACTATGCAAAACTGATACTATGCAAAAATGATACTTAGCAAAACTAATATGTTGTAGTTGATACTAAGTATGCTATTGTGTTATAATGATTTTTAACAGAACAAAATTGATAGTTATGGAAATGATACTATATAGAGGTATAAACTGATACTGTGCAGTGTTAAAAATGTACCAAGTATCATAGTGTATTATAACAGATGCTATGCAGAGAGAAAACAAATATTAACAGTGGCAAAACTGATAATATACAGAGATAAAGATGATACCAATTATTGAGACTGATACTAGACAGATGTAAAAACTGATCTATGCACATGCAAAAATGATAGTAGAAGAAATGTAATACTAAAATTGAGCTAAGTAGGAAATAAAATGATATCAATAAATGCAGGCAAAATAAATTTTTAACTTGCTTCACCCTCTTTTACATCATCCAAAAATTACTTAACTAGTATGGGTTTACGCTTACATAAATCCTGTCTTCCAAATCTTGGTAAAATTTCGCTATGTTGATACCTTGGTCGAATGAGCTTTATCTTCTCACAAATGCAATATTATAAATATTTAAAAAATTGATTAGGTATGATTATTAAAAATAATATTTATTTCAAATAGTAATATTTTGAATAACATATCTTACGAATGGAAGCATGGAGCATCCCGACATGTTCCTTGACTTGTGGATAAATTTGTTTACAAATTTGTTGAAAAAAATTTCTGTTGTCTTTGGCCAACAAACTGTCTTTTATGTTTCTAAATTGATAAATTGTGTATAAGTTCCCATCTTAATTTTTGCTGATTATTGGAAATGAAAAACGTCGACAAAATTTCCATTATTATTAATAATAGCAAGTCTTCCTCATTTTGCTTTTTCTTCTTTTCTATTTCTTGTTTTATTCTCCATTCAAGCACATTTCTTGTGATGAAAGCACAGTTTCCAAAATTTCTTTTAACAAATTCTTTGCACTCTATTGGAATCGTTTTCCCTATCATTTTTGGTATTGGCTCTATATTTCTTCCTTTCTATGGTAAACCAAACAATAAGCTGACATCAGCGGCAGACACTATCATTTTCTCTTGTCCAAATATGAAAGCTTCATTCTCTGTTGAGTAGCAACTATACAATTCATCCAAATTGTTTTGGTATCTCTCTTATTCTTTCACTGTAATTTTGGTTTCTTAAAAAATATGGAAGAAATGGTAAAACTATGTGTTTCAAAATGTCTATCCGCCTTTTTATAAGTCCATTCTTATTTTTTGAACAATTGTATGATTTTGGATATTGTTTGCAATCTACATCTATAAGCAGTATTGGACTTTATATCTTCACCCATTTCTTGCTCAGACACTGCAGATTCGATTTTCTTGCTTTTATGACTGGTGCCGACAAAATCATCAACATTCCGTTGTAGAAAAAAAGGGCATTTAGTTGATTAGTAGGTATCATTATTGTAATGTATTAATATCGTTTTTATTACAAAAGATAGTAAAAATAATTTCTAAAACTAAAAAACAATAACTTCAATCAAATAGATCGTAGGTATCGTTTTTGTTAAATATTAGTATCAGTTTCATTATAAATTACAATGAAAACAGTTTCTAAAATTACAAAGCATTAACTTCAAACAAACAAGCTTTATGTATCTTTTTTGTTGTATATTGGTATAAATTTCATTACAAATTGCAGTGACAACAATTTCTAAAATATTAAAGCATTAACTTCAAACAAATAAGCTGCAGGTATCATTTTTTGTTTATATTGGTATCAGCTTTGCTAAAACGACAGTGAAAATAATTTTATAAATTACAAAGTATAAACTTCAAACAAACAAATAATGAGAATCATTTTTGCAAGATATTGGTATCGATTTTGCTACAAATGACATGGAAAATAATTTCTAAAAGCAGAAGGCATCAACTCCAAATGAATAGACAGTGGGTATCATTTTTGTTGAATATTGGTGTCAGTTTTGTTAAAAATGACAGTGAAATAGTTTCTAAAATTTCAAAACATTAACTTCAAACATACAAATTATAGGTATCATTTTTTTTTGAAAAATAAAGGCTAAGGGATTCATCATCGTATAGGTACCTTTATGGTTTATATTGGAATCAGTTTTCTTACAAATTACAGTGAAAACAATTTCTAAAATATCAAAGCTTTAACTTTAGGCAAACAGACTGTATGTATCATTTTTTATATATATTGGTACCAATTTTGTTACAAATTACATAAACACAATTTCTAAAACTACAACACGGTAACTTCAAACAAACAGACTGTAAGTATCATTTTTTTCCTCGTATTTGAATGGTTTTATTGCAAATTGAGTGAAAAAAATTTCTAAAATTACAAAGTATCAACTTCAAATAGACAGACAATGTGTATCATTTTTGTAAGATATTGATATCAGTTTTGATACAAATGAGATGAAAAATAATTTCTGAAATTACAAGCATCAACTCCACTTAAAAAACAGACAGTGGGCATTAGTTTTGGAACATACTTATATCAGTTTTGTTATACATGACAATGAAAATAATTTTTAAAATTACAAAGCAGCGACTCAAATCAAACAAATAGTGGGTATCACTTTTCCAATATTTTTGTAACAACCCGGATATTTTAACGGTTTTAATTAATTTAATTAACTGAATTTGTGTGAAATTTAATAAAATATAAAATATAAAATTTTGAAATATAAATTTGATATTTGGAATGTGTCTAGTTAAACATAGCAACTGGTAAAATTTTGTCCGAAAATATGAAAGTTTATTTCGTGCGTAAATTCACTTCAATTTAATCAGTTAAAAAACATTGAAAATAAAACGTTTTCGAAACCTAAATATTTTTACATAGAAAAATTCTAAATCATCTTCTGAGTAAGGCGTCATTTTTGTTTTTTCAAATTCGGACTTCTTTACCTCCGTCGATCTTATTTTCGACGGAATAGCAGTTGAATTTAAAAGTTTTCCGAAACCTAAATGTGTCAAAATGAATTTTTTTATTTAGAACACTCTGAATAAGACTGCGTAATCCATTTCGTGAAATTCGTACGTTTCTAACTCCGTTTGGATTTTTCCGTACGAGAAAACAATGTGTATCAGTGTCCGTATGGACTTTTGATAGGAAGATCCTGACACAGATATTTTGATTTCCTCTTGTCCGCCTCATCGCGCTGATTACCATGATATATTCATTGGTGTACTTTGGAGTCCGGTGCACGACGAAATCGACAGAATGCAAAGTGTTACGATTCGCTAAATTGAGTCCATTTGCAATTCTGTGTCCTCCATCTGGTTCAGCTTGCTGTGTTAATCACGAATATATTTTGTTTCCTTTTCATTCTTCAGCATGGACAACCAAAGGTCAAAATATGAATCGACACAAGAATTTCAGTGCACGTTTATCTTTACTTCTTCTGTAACAACCCGCATATTTATCGAGTTTATATTTAAATATTTTATTTTAATATTAAATCGTTAATCGGATTTTGGTCCGAAAAGCTACTTTTTGTAAACGGACAAATTAGGACTCGAGACCACTTCCATTGAGTTCGAAATGCTGTTTACAACATTTTTAAGTATAAACATTGATATGATTGGAGATAGTAGAATTTCACTACTTTTTCACTTGAGACTTTGGGTTGGGCTTTTAGCCTATTAGACCCAACCTTCACCCCTCCTCTTCATAACTTCATTTCTATTTGCCTAAGCCTTCAAACTTCTTCAAAAATGGTAGAGGGAATGGGAAATTAAAATTCCAAAACTCAAATTCAATTGCAATCCATCTTTCTACTCCAAATTCAAGAAGAAGACGTTGGATTCAAGCTTCTTGTGCTTAGATAGAAGAGGGATTGATTCTTGCTTGCTTAAAACTTTATTTTCATTGATATTTGGTGCAAATGTGAGATTTTTATCTCACAATTCTAGCCTATAATCATATTGGACTGTTGGGAATGATTCCCTATCACTTTTGCATGCACATTTGCATTTGGTTTGGATTGGATTGGCGAAAAACTCCAATTTTTAGTTGTTTGGTGAATTTCCTGAGCTTAGGTCGCTCTGCCCAGGTTAGGTCGCTCGGAATCATTAGCTCGCGCGCATGGAAAAGTCACGGCCTTCAGATTTTTCGTATCTGACCATAGGTCGTAGGTCTCTAGCTCGTATTAGAGCTTAGGTCGTAGGTCGCTAGCTCGTATTAGAGCTTAGGTCGCTAGGTCGCGACGTTTTAGGTCATAGGTCGTTCGAATGTTAGGTCGCTCGACCCTTATCCCCTTAGGTCGCTAGGTCGCGACGTTTTAGGTCGTAGGTCGTTCGAATGTTAGGTCGCTCGGCCCTTATCCCCTTAGGTCGCTAGGTCGCGACGTTTTAGGTCGTAGGTCGTTCGAATGTTAGGTCGCTCGGCCCTTATCCAGTTAGGCCGCTTGCTCCAGTTAGGTCTCTTGCTCCAGTTAGGTCGCTTGCTCCAGTTAGGTCGCTCGGCCACTTTGTTAAGTCGCTCGTCCTGTTGCTCTGTTAGGCTGCCACCCCCCCTGGACCCCCCCTCCGTAGGGGATCTTATCTGAAAAACATTGAGCTAATTTCCTTGGATTTTATTCACATCTCCGTATGCGATTTTTGTGACTGATTGTTTCTACAATTACTTCTGTGTTTTGTCACTTTATAATATAAAGGTTTCAGTACTAGTAGTAAATATCAAAACTCTTTTAACAAACAATTTCAACTCTATTTTTAATAACAAAGCTCTTTTCTTAAACCGTTTTCCAATCTATTAGTATATACAAACCTTTACCTTACTCGAATGAGAAATCTAATTAAACGACTTAGTAAAACAAGTGGTATGAAACGCTTGCGTTCACTTCGCCGGTTAATTCTTGGACTTGTTCGATTGAACCTCTTGTGATAATTTTATTAGTGAAGATTTACAGTTTGTTCGTAAATATTTAAGTTAAGCAAGTGGTTATGGGACATGAAGCTAAACTTCTATATTTACTAGCTTAGTGTAATTGACACTTCTCGTTGATCATGACGATCATTCTGATGATTTAGACTACCAACGGTGCGATGTCTCTTGTTGCGAGGTTAGACTAGACACCACTTGTGTGATTCCACTCACACATACCTTTTTGCTTTTTGGTTAGTCTGGACCTTAATCTGTGTGATTCCATTCACACATGTGGGGTAGCTCCCCTTGGTCTTCGGACCGTCATGTGATAGGCCTCTTTCTCTTTCTCTTTTCTATGATTTCTGGACTTCTTGCATTGATTTCTAGAATTTATGTCATTGACTTGTCATGAGTACAAGTTTGGGGTATGATGCCCTTTCCGAACCTTTGAGAGATTCTTGTGATATTGATTATCTCTTATTGATTGATCTTCTGTTGATCATTATTTACATACTTATAGTGGTATGTCATTATGGATATTTTATGTTTATGCCATATCTTTTATGTTATATCATGTCATCTGATATTTATAGCTAGACTGATCCGTTTATTATTTTCTTAAATAATACTCGGGTCAGACCGAGATGTTACAGGTGCTTCTGCTTGACTTCTTCCCAGGGATTCATCACTCTGACTTTTGGCTAACTGTTTAGATTAGCAGTTTTTGTTGTATACACTTGAGATATAGACTCATAGTTGTATTCTTTTGTATAGCATGTGTTGCTATTCTTTTGTATTATTGTGGATCTTACTGACCACTTCTCTGATGTACACTTTCATGTGTTAGTTATATATTCATATCTTCTTCCGCCCTTTTGATATGGATGTCTGTAACTGATTTGTGTTATGATTATTTCTATGTTTGTTGTCAAAGATTATTCATAGCCACCGTGTGATAAGCAATTACATGGATGGTCGCTCCTCAACAGCCTTATTCACCGTGCTAGTTGACAGCACTACACCGTAGTGTTCTTGGCAAGTGTGGGTATAGAGGTGGGGCGTCACATCTTCTCTTCTTTCTTTGATTTCACGTAAACATTATTTCTCTTTCCCTGTTTCCTTCTCTTCTCAAAATTTCGCCTGTACCTATAAAAAAGAAGAAAACAAAACGCCCGCCTCCTCATCGCTAGCAACCACCAGCTCATGTCGGCCATCCCTTGAACCACCGAGGCAACCTTGCGCAAGCCCTCTCTCACATCCCTTCCTCCAAGCATCATCGCGCCTTAACTCATCCACAGCCGAACCCTGACAAACCCTCCCCGCCTGCCACCCGAGATTCGTCCACAGCCCTCACCTTGCAATGCCTTCCGACCACCACCTCCATGTCCCTACGGTAGCCTTTCTCTCTCCTTCTTCTCCCCTCAGTCACCACGACGCGACCCATCATCCAGCTCCACCATCACTTTCGCGCCTTCATCCCAACTTCGGCTTCACCGAAACACAAGCTGTAGCCGAAGCTTCAAAACTTATCCCTGGCCGAGCATGGTTCCTCTGTCACTGTGATGTCCCAGAAATTTGGGCAATATTTATTTAATAATTTCATTAATAATTATTTTAAAATGTGATATATTGATTTAATAATCCAATTCAAACATAATTTTCTTTTGAAAATTTATAATTATTTTGTTGATAAATAATATTCTTTTGAAAATTTATAATAATAATTGAGTTTGAGAATCTTATTGTTTTAAAATGTTAAAAATATTTTAACGATAAAATTTCCTTCCTAAGCTGATTTAAAAATATTTTATTTATAATGTATATATGTGTATACATTGTAAATAGAAGTTTTGATCTTTATTTTAACTTTAAATTTAATAAAGGATATTTTCAAGTTCATAATATATATAGGTATATAATTTATGAATTGATTTAAATTAAATTGAAAATAGTATTGAAACTTTTCAAAGTCAATTTATAAATCTATCTTATATTTTCAAAAACAAATTATAGTAAATATTTTGTTATAAATATATAATAGTTAAAAATTGTATTTTATAATAAAGTTTATTTTATTTTCTCTTTAAATTGTTTTGAAATAAATTTAGTTTATTTATATTAGAATATAGTATATTTGAAACTCTTGAATAAAATGAATTCAACATTTGTTCTTTTCTTTTTTTTAAAAAAAGTTTCTCTTTTGAAAATGATTTTAAATAATTTTTTTTTAAAAAAATATTCAAGCAAAGATTTAAATATGTAAAGATAATTCAATTGTAATCATTTAAAAGATTAAATGTAAATAAACATACAAAACATCTTAAATTTAAATTAGAATGGTTTTATCTAAATTAAAACATTTGTAAACTTAGAAATTTATTTTATATTAAACTCTTACATGTGTTAACTTCATGTTTTTAAATTGACACTTGTAAATAAATCTTCACATCTAAATAACAAGTGGCAATACAAATCAATATTGAATAAAACTTCACAAATCTCTTCATTTCAAACCCTTATCTTCTATAATAAATCTAAATTCAGTTTTGAGAAAACTGAAAATCCATTTCACTCTAAAATCCTCACCCAAACTCAATCAATACTCTGCAAATTACAAATATGTAAGATCTGCAAATCAAATTTTGTAAAATCTGCAAATGAAAATCCAAATCTGGAAATTCTGTAACCTGCAATCAAACAAAGTCCTGAAATCTGTAATAAATCAATTCAAGCAAGAATCTGGGGAAGCATGCAGACCAAATCAACATCAAATGCAGATTCAAAAAGCCTGCAAGCATCATGTTATAATCAATTTCAAACTGCAAGTTAGCTCAGATTCATGCAAGCTCAGATTCAATGGAATGGAAATTCAGGCTGTAGGAAATTGGATTGCAGATGGAATGCTTTCTGTTTCCATTTTTAAGGTGAGTAAATCAATGTTTTAAAAACAGTTTCTACTTTTAAAACCAAGCCATCTGGATTTTGCAGAAATTAAAGTTTAATTTGAAATGTTGTTCAAACAAGAAGATCAAAACAGTGATTAGTAAAATAAAAATAAATAATAACAACAACCCTGTTCTTTCTTTTGGTAAGTAAACATCACTATTTATAGGTTGTTTTGAATTAATCTGTGCATGAGTTTGAATAGGCTTGATAACTGTTGTGTGATGATACTCTGCATACTTTATAGAATATACAGAAAAGTGTGATGCAATTTGTTTTAATAGTCATGCTTATGTTCTTAATTGGATTTAAATACAAATCCTCTTCCATATGATTGAATCATAGCTAGAGATTATTGTGTGAACAAATTATGTTGTTTAACATAGATTTGGGCTTGTAAAATTTTAGTTTAGAAAAGTGGAAACTTTACTTGTGTAAATCAATAACAGTAGACAACAGTTTCATAAAATAAAATTACCAAACATCTTTAATTTATTCAAACAAGTTAAAGCTTTAATGCATGTTTAAAAACATGGTTATTAGAACAAGCATCACAATTTAAAATCTTCTGGGAATTTAGTAATTAAGGTCTGTGCTGCATTTTGGGATTTTTGGGGTATCAATTCATAAAATGAATTTTGGAATCTGGAATTCCTTCTGGAGGTTGAAGATTTACTGGGAAGTGAGGGGGAAATAAAGGAAAGGTGGTCAGGAAGTAGTGGTGATGGCAAGAATAGTTTTTCAGGTTTGAACCAAGCTGTAAAGTAATGGAAGACTTGTAACTGCCTGAATTCTATGTTGATTCGAGTAGCTTGAGGATTTGGGGTTGGGCAGAGGGAATATAGTTGGAACAAATGGCCAGAGTTAGGGACCATAAAATGGTCAGAATGGAGTGCCAAGAGGGTTGTCAGGTTGGGAATGTTCTTGGTGAAATTTTCCTAGGTTGCAAAATTTTGCTTGATTTTAAATTTCAAGCTACAAGGTATTTTTGTTGATGGTTATATCAATTTGAGGGATTGATTTGCTTCTTGGAGAGTTAGGTGAAGGTTGCTGGAAGTCGCCGGGGTGGTGGTGCATTTGCACAGTGGAAATTGGTCACTGGTGAAAGCTTGGTGTGCAGGGTTTTGGGAGACTCGGAGTCAACCTCGGGAATTTGGTATTGTGCTCGAAGATAGGAAGTTTTTGACTCGAAGTAAATTGAGGGAAGTCTCGGGTTAGTTGTGTACAGGATTGTAAACCTGAGTTTTGTGTTTTTTTTTAAATCTGGGAAACTCACAATGTTTAAAAGAAATGATTTGAATTAAAGTATGGGTTTGAATTAAACTCAGGTAAGCTTTTGAATTCAAAATGATGAATGAATTTAAATTTAATAAGGATTTAAATTTAAATCTGGAAAATAGTAAAATATAGTTTCAGGTTTGAATCCAGATTTTTGTTTAAAACAGTTTTGTCTCTTTTTAAATTTTTAAAGGGGAATTCAATGTTAAAACAAGATTCAAATTTTTGTATAGGATTGAACTGGATTCAGGAATACTTTTGAATTCAAAGTTTAAAATGAGACTTTTAAATTGTAAGCCAGATTCAAAATTTGGTTTTGAAATCAAATTAAATATGATTTCAGTTTTGTTTTGAAATCTATTTGAATATTTAAAACAGTTTTGAAATTTTTTAAATATTGTACAGAAAAATGTTTTTTTAAGTAGAATTTAAATATGAATTTGATTTCAAATGAAGGTTTAAATTTGAAGAATTCTTTCCTTTAAGTATTGAAATAAAATTATGATATGTTTAACTTTAAATTGAAAGGTTAAATAATCTATCTATTTTCAAATGTTTGATTTCTTAGAAAAATTAAGTAATTTTGATTTTTAAACTTTTCTTATAAAATAATGTTAGTTCTTTACTTTTAGGTTTATTAAATTATTTAAATTTGGAAATGTTTATATGGTTAAACATTTTAAATCTTAAATTTTTAAATAAAAGTTGAATTAGATTTTAGAAATGTATTATTTAAATACATTTGAATATTAATTAGGTTATATATAAGTAAAGGAATTATTTTGGGAATAATTAAGAATTTACTTATTATTTGATTTTAAATAATAACTTGAATTAATTTATAATTAGAGATGATAAATAAATAATTAATCTAAGAAAATTTACTTAAGTGAGGAATTAATGAAAATGTTGTTAATTATCTAAGAATAATTAAGTAATTAATTAATGTGATTAATTTTGATTAATTAATTAGATTAATTAATTTAAGATAATCAATTGTAATTTGATAAGTATAATTACTTTATAAAAGTAATTAAGGGTTAATTACTTATTGTAATTAATTCTGATAATATGCTTTGTTAAATTAATTAATTTAGTTTAATTAATTTAAGAAATAATTTAATAATTTAATGATAACAATTGCTTAATGTAATTTATGGAGCAGGATTACTTAGAGAAGTTTAATTGATAATTACTGGAATGTAATTAAGGAAAGGTGATTTATTTTAATAAAGTAATTTGGATAATTACTTTTGTAATTAATCAAGGATTAATTAATAAAGATAATTAATTATTGGATAATTAATTTATTAATAGGTAATTAAGAGTAGTTAATTACTGGATTTAAGTATTAATCAAGGTGATTAATGATTAGATTAATTACTAAATGTAATTAATTTTAATTGAGTAATTAATTTAAATATTAATTAGAGATCATTAATTATTATAATAAATGATGTAATTAAGAATTGTTTAATTAAGTAATTAATTAATTAAGTGATTAATTAATTGTGGTTAATTAAGGATAAATGTAATTAATTATAGTTAATTAATAAATGAAGTAATTAAATGTTAATTACTTATGATTAAGGTTAATTAATTTTATAGAATTAATTTAAGACTAATTACTTATTGTAATTAGTGAATGATTAATCATAGATGTTTAATCAAGTTAAATAATTAATGAATGGTTAATTAACTAGGTTGATTAATCAATAGGTTTATAAGCAAGATTTATAGGTGAATAATTAATTTAATTTATTTTAAATTAATTAAGGATAGAAGTAATTAATTTAATTCATTTTAAATTAATTATAAATGATGGATAATATATCATTGCTTATGGATGATATTGATATACCGTTGGATGGTTGTGATCTCAGAAATGAGATGAGTAGTATCTATAGGATATTGATGCTTAGTTATAGTATGATGGATTATTTGGTTGTGATGGTTGTTGTTGTGATGATTGATTGTTGTGATGATTATCTGTTGTGATAATGTTATGGGTTATCTGTTATGATAAATATAGTTTATCTATCTGTGTGTAATAGATAAAAATAAAATGAGTTAATTGTTTAAAACCCTTAAGTATAACTTGGACATTAAGATGGCGTTTGGTTTCGGTGAGACCGGGATCGGGTTTCCATATTTGGATATCCGAAAACCACATCGATTCTAATTAAACGTTAGGTCGTTAATCCAAGTGGAGCAAGTGAAGACTCGAGGTGTAAGGGCTATACGTCAGTATAACTCTGTGGGTGATTCCGTAATGAGTTTGACGGAATAGAACTTATAGATTCGAGATGGTGAATCAGAGTACAAGGGTTATTGTCGTTAACTCTGAGGGTGATTCCAATACGAGTGTAACGAGATAATGCCTTCGGTTTCGTTCGAACCCGGAACGAACTTGTATGGACTGAATGCTTTCTGAACATCGTCAGGTGGACGATGAGCATTCTAAGATTTATATGTCCTATAAAGGTAATCATAACCTCAAGCCTCATCAATCGGGAATGGCTAAAACAGGAGAGGTGCAGCAAGGCTTCGTGGGTAGCCCCCACTTGAGAGCGAGATTTACCCCTGTCCAGAGGTCCCTTTATATTTCGGCTGTGTGGACGGTTTTGAGCTCCAACCGTCGGGGTTGTCTTGTTCGGAACTATTCAGTAAGGAATGAGTCCGGTCTTGTGTTGCAGGGGAGTTAGGGTGGCTCCTCGGTACGGTGATCTAGGCCACGTACTGTGACGGGCGGTACCCCAGTAGCCCTGCCATTGATGGAATCCAAAATCCAATAAGTGCCTGTACGGTTTTGATTGTGCCCAACTATGTTGGAACGTGAGATGTAAGCATTCCAGCTATTTCTATATTTTATTTTGAAAACCCTAGACACTATTATAATATCACTATATTTCCTATCAAATGCTTTGGTTAGCGTAAGGTAAAAACTTTTCCATGTTTATGTGTGGGAAGTCTTACGTGATACCTTTTGTTTTCAAAGGATTTTCTAAAAGTTAAGCAACTTTTAAACCGTTTACTCACACCAGACCCCTGTCTGACCCGAGTGTTTATTTTCTGTTTTATTAAACTCTTGGGTACTCATATTATGTATGAGTAGTCAAGTGATTCAGGATTGCTTTGACGAGTCTGGAGGAGATAATGGAGCAGGAGGCTTCAGCGTGTAGATATATATAGTGATTCCGCTGTGTTTTGAGTTGTATCTCTTTTTCTCTGATATACTTGAATTGTAATTGCTAGACAGATGTTTATAACTGTCTAGTTTTGTGTTGTATTGGCTGTAAAACTCTGATGTATATGATACTATGTAAAGTATTATGTGATATAATATAATTTATTCGTTCCGCTGTGAGATTCTGATGTGTTGTTTTCTTCTTCTCTTCTTTCTTTTCTCTTTTTCTATCCCTTTCTTTCTTCTTAGCGATGCGACTTCCTGGAGTTTGGAAGTTGGGTCGTTACAACGTGGTATCAGAGCATTAGGTTGAGTGAATACCTAGGCTCTGTAGTGGTGTCTTTCTTGAGAGAGCGTACTTGTAATTTTAAATATAAATATATTTAATTCTACCTATCTGTTGGGTTACCTGTTCAGGTTTTCCAATATAAGTAATAAAGGTAGATAGGGTAGTGGTGTGTGTAACACAACTACCAATGGTTGGAGTCCAAGTGTTTGAGCTTGGAAGAGATCTGCTAGGGCAGTATTGGGCATCTTGAGTAGTTTGGCAGTTTGGTGTGAAGGATTTCACTGATCTCTGAAGGAGAATCTTTTGAAGATTCGGAGTGTATCTTTTGATTTTAAGTTTGATTTCACTCGTGTGAGTGGATTTTCTTGAGTCTGGATTATTTGGAGTACTGAAGCCAGCAATGGTATTTTGGCAACCTTAGGAAGGAGTTCTGTCTGTATTTGAGTTTGAGACTCAGTTTGATAGAGATGTTTTGTTCTTGGTTTGAAGTCGAGTTCCCTGAGGGATATCTGTCTTCTGAAGGCTCTTTTGTGGAAGTGGCTGGTGTAGCTTTGAGATTCGATGAGCTTTTGGGTAAGGAAGTTTTTGGCAGCAGTAGCAGCAGTGAGTGGCCTGTTTATTCGATGGTTCTGAAGTCTCTGTGAATCTTTTGTTAGTAAGCCGGGAAGATGGCGAAGATTGTCCATTTCTTCTGGAAGCTCAGCTGGGTGTGATGTTAGTGGTTAAGAGGTGGACCACTAGTTTCTTCTTTTGAAGGCTTTGGCTGTTCTGATTGTTGTAGTGAGAACGATTTCTTGGAATCTGAACTGAGTAGTATCGTAAAAGTGACTTGCGATGATCCGGAAGTTTTCTGAGTAACCTTTGTTTGGATTGAAGTATCTCTAGAAGATGTTCGAGTTATCGAAGTGGTTTGATATTTTCTGGATGTCTTCAAAGGAGTTAAGTTTTGCATCCGCATCAGGAGATTGAGTTCTGTTTCGACTTGGTTTTTGGGGATATTTATGGAATTTGATGAACAATGTTTCCGGAGTAAGTTGATCAAGTTTGTACCTGTGTTCATCAACAGCATTCTCGAATCAGAGTTGCGCAGTGGAAGCATGGTGACAGCTATTCCAGAATAGATGCAGCACCCGATTCATTGGGAATTTGTATTTTGTCTTGGATCAAAGGATTTCTACAGGAAATTCACTTTAATCTGGAGACTTGGATGTCTTGTGCATCTGTTTTGTTTTCCGAATAAGTGTAGTTTGTTTGAAGTCTTCTGATATCTGTAGTGGAGTTTGTGTGGTGGATTGGATCTAGAAGTTGAAGGCAGCCTAGGATCGAGAGAGATTTGTGGATAAGAGATTGGATCTTTCTGTTTTTTCTCTCTCAAGGGTTAAGTAATTGATCTACAGGATTGGATTGCCAGTTTGGATAACTGGGATTCGATGAATTTCACGTATCTCAGAGGGAATACGTGTATGATCTAGCCCTGGTTGTGGAACCAGCATTGGAGTTTTGATTGTTGAGTCAGACTCGTCTGTAGTCTGATATCTTGTGTAGTGTTAAAGATAGTTGAATAGGAGTTTTTGGAGCTTCTTAGTATTGATTGTTTGGATTCTCTAGAGCGAGTATCCCGGTATATATATATATATATATATATATATATATATATATATATATATATATACTTGGGAAAACTCGATAAAATTTTATCCAGAATTTGTCTGGATAATTAGATTTGTTTGATTGGTTGAATTGGTAGATTTGATTGTTAGCATATGTTTGATATATGCTTGTGTTTTAAATAAAATCTTTAATGAGATTATTAAATTACCTTTGCTTTTAAATTTCGGGGACGAAATTCTTTTAAGGGGGGAGGAATGTGATGTCTCGGAAATTTAGGCAATATTTATTTAATAATTTCATTAATAATTATTTTAAAATGTGATATATTGATTTAATAATCCAATTCAAACATAATTTTCTTTTGAAAATTATAATTATTTTGTTGATAAATAATATTCTTTTGAAAATTTATAATAATAATTGAGTTTGAGAATCTTATTGTTTTAAAATGTTAAAAATATTTTAATGATAAAATTTCCTTTCTAAGCTGATTTAAAAATATTTTATTTATAATGTATATATGTGTATACATTGTAAATAGGAGTTTTGATCTTTATTTTAACTTTAAATTTAATAAAGGATATTTTCAAGTTCATAATATATATAGGTATATAATTTATGAATTGATTTAAATTAAATTGAAAATAGTATTGAAACTTTTCAAAGTCAATTTATAAATCTATCTTATATTTTCAAAAACAAATTATAGTAAATATTTTGTTATAAATATATAATAGTTAAAAATTGTATTTTATAATAAAGTTTATTTTATTTTCTCTTTAAATTGTTTTGAAATAAATTTAGTTTATTTATATTAGAATATAGTATATTTGAAACTCTTGAATAAAATGAATTCAACATTTGTTCTTTTCTTTTTTTTAAAAAAAGTTTCTCTTTTGAAAATGGTTTTAAATAATTTTTTTAAAAAAATATTCAAGCAAACATTTAAATATGTAAAGATAATTCAATTGTAATCATTTAAAAGATTAAATGTAAATAAACATACAAAACATCTTAAATTTAAATTAGAATGGTTTTATCTAAATTAAAACATTTGTAATATCAGAAAGTTTTGCAATTATTGTGGAAATTCCATTTTCCTTGCGATTAGTATCTTATTTAGAAAAAAAAGAAATACCAAAATATCATAATTTACGATCAATTCATTCAATTTTTCCTTTTTTAGAGGACAAATTATTGCATTTAAATTATGTTTTAGATATACTAACCCGTAGGTTCCCAATTTTAAAGGAATTCCTGCCAAGATGACGGATCCAGCCGTAGGTGCCTCTACATTCTCTTATATTACGTCATACCGAAAAATGCCCTACCCATGAATAAGGCGGCTCATGCCTAAAATCCCGGAAAACAGCAAAGAATTTGATCTATTTTCACTTTTCAAATGAATCGAAAACGAATTTTGAATTTGAATCGATGGTCAGTTCCAGTCGAATTATTAACCGACTTCTTAGAAATTTATTTTATATTAAACTCTTACATGTGTTAACTTCATGTTTTTAAATTGACACTTGTAAATAAATCTTCACATCTAAATAACAAGTGGCAATACAAATCAATATTGAATAAAACTTCACAAATCTCTTCATTTCAAACCCTTATCTTCTATAATAAATCTAAATTCAGTTTTGAGAAAACTGAAAATCCATTTCACTCTAAAATCCTCACCCAAACTCAATCAATACTCTGCAAATTACAAATATGTAAGATCTGCAAATCAAATTTTGTAAAATCTGCAAATGAAAATCCAAATCTAGAAATTCTGTAACCTGCAATCAAACAAAGTCCTGAAATCTATAATAAATCAATTCAAGCAAGAATCTGGGGAAGTATGCAGACCAAATCAACATCAAATGCAGATTCAAAAAGCCTGCAAGCATCATGTTATAATCAATTTCAAACTGCAAGTTAGCTCAGATTCATGCAAGCTCAGATTCAATGGAATGGAAATTCAGGCTGCAGGAAATTGGATTGCAAATGGAATGCTTTCTGTTTCCATTTTTAAGGTGAGTAAATCAATGTTTTAAAAACAGTTTCTACTTTTAAAACCAAGCCATCTGGATTTTGCAGAAATTAAAATTTGAAATGTTGTTCAAGCAAGAAGATCAAAACAGTGATTAGTAAAATAAAAATAAATAATAACAACTACCCTGTTCTTTCTTTTGGTAAGTAAACATCACTATTTATAGGTTGTTTTGAATTAATCTGTGCATGAGTTTGAATAGGCTTGATAACTGTTGTGTGATGATACTCTGCATACTTTATAGAATATACAAAAAAGTGTGATGCAATTTGTTTTAACAGTCATGCTTATGTTCTTAATTGGATTTAAATACAAATCCTCTTCCATATGATTGAATCATAGCTAGAGATTATTGTGTGAACAAATTATGTTGTTTAACATAGATTTGGGCCTGTAAAATTTTAGTTTAGAAAAGTGGAAACTGTTACTTGTGTAAATCAATAAGAGTAGACAGCAGTTTCATAAAATAAAATTACCAAACATCTTTAATTTATTCAAACAAGTTAAAGCTTTAATTCATGTTTAAAAACATGGTTATTAGAACAAGCATCACAATTTAAAATCTTCTGGGAATTTAGTAATTAAGGTCTGTGCTGCATTTTGGGATTTTTGGGGTATCAATTCATAAAATGAATTTTGGAATATGGAATTCCTTCTGGAGGTTGAAGATTTACTGGGAAGTGAGGGGGAAATAAAGGAAAGGTGGTCAGGAAGTAGTGGTGATGGCAAGAATAGTTTTTCAGGTTTGAACCAAGCTGTAAAGTAATGGAAGACTTGTAACTGCCTGAATTCTATGTTGATTCGAGTAGCTTGAGGATTTGGGGTTGGGCAGAGGGAATATAGGTGGTACAAATGGCCAGAGTTAGGGACCATAAAATGGTCAAAATGGAGTGCCAAGAGGGTTGTCAGGTTGGGAATGTTCTTGGTGAAATTTTCCAGGTTGCAAAATTTTGCTTGATTTTAAATTTCAAGCTACAAGGTAATTTTGGTGATGGTTATATCAATTTGAGGGATTGATTTGCTTCTTGGAGAGATAGGTGAAGGTTGCTGGAAGTCGCCGGGGTGGTGGTGCATTTGCACAGTGGAAATTGGTCACTGGTGAAAGCTTGGTGTGCAGGGTTTTGGGAGACTCGGAGTCAACCTCGGGAATTTGGTATTGTGACTCGAAGATAGGAAGTTTTTGACTCGAAGTAAATATAGGGAAGTCTCGGGTTAGTTGTGTACAGGATTGTAAACCTGAGTTTTGTGTTTTTTTTTAAATCTGGGAAACTCACAATGTTTAAAAGAAATGATTTGAATTAAAGTATGGGTTTGAATTAAACTCAGGTAAGCTTTTGAATTCAAAATGATGAATGAATTTAAATTTAGGTAGGATTTAAATTTAAATCTGGAAAATAGTAAAATATAGTTTCAGGTTTGAATCCAGATTTTTGTTTAAAACAGTTTTGTCTCTTTTTAAATTTTTAAAGGGGAATTCAATGTTAAAACAATATTCAAATTTTTGTATAGGATTGAACTGGATTCAGGAATACTTTTGAATTCAAAGTTTAAAATGAGACTTTTAAATTGTAAGCCAGATTTAAAATTTGGTTTTGAAATCAAATTAAATATGATTTCAGTTTTGTTTTGAAATCTGTTTGAATATTTAGAACAGTTTTGAAATTTTTTAAATATTGTACAGAAAAATGTTTTTTTAAGTAGAATTTAAATATGAATTTGATTTCAAATGAAGGTTTAAATTTGAAGAATTCTTTCCTTTAAGTATTGAAATAAAATTATGATATGTTTAACTTTAAATTGAAAGGTTAAATAATCTATCTATTTTCAAATGTTTGATTTCTTAGAAAAATTAAGTAATTTTGATTTTTAAACTTTTCTTATAAAATAATGTTAGTTCTTTACTTTTAGGTTTATTAAATTATTTAAATTTGGAAATGTTTATATGGTTAAACATTTTAAATCTTAAATTTTTAAATAAAAGTTGAATTAGATTTTAGAAATGTATTATTTAAATACATTTGAATATTAATTAGGTTATATATAAGTAAAGGAATTATTTTAGGAATAATTAAGAATTTACTTATTATTTGATTTTAAATAATAACTTGAATTAATTTATAATTAGAGATGATAAATAAATAATTAATCTAAGAAAATTTACTTAAGTGAGGAATTAATGAAAATGTTGTTAATTATCTAAGAATAATTAAATAATTAATTAATGTGATTAATTTTGATTAATTAATTAGATTAATTAATTTAAGATAATCAATTGTAATTTGATAAGTATAATTACTTTATAATAGTAATTAAGGGTTAATTACTTATTGTAATTAATTCTGATAATATGCTTTATTAAATTAATTAATTTAGTTTAATTAATTTAAGAAATAATTAATAATTTAATGATAACAATTGCTTAATGTAATTTATGGAGCAGGATTACTTAGAGAAGTTTAATTGATAATTACTGGAATGTAATTAAGGAAAGGTGATTTATTTTAATAAAGTAATTTGGATAATTACTTTTGTAATTAATCAAGGATTAATTAATAAAGATAATTAATTATTGGATAATTAATTTATTAATAGGTAATTAAGAGTAGTTAATTACTGGATTTAAGTATTAATCAAGGTGATTAATGATTAGATTAATTACTAAATGTAATTAATTTTAATTGAGTAATTAATTTAAATATTAATTAGAGATCATTAATTATTATAATAAATGATGTAATTAAGAATTGTTTAATTAAGTAATTAATTAATTAAGTGATTAATTAATTGTGATTAATTAAGGATAAATGTAATTAATTATAGTTAATTAATAAATGAAGTAATTAAATGTTAATTACTTATGATTAAGGTTAATTAATTTTATAGAATTAATTTAAGACTAATTACTTATTGTAATTAGTGAATGATTAATCATAGATGTTTAATCAAGTTAAATAATTAATGAATGGTTAATTAACTAGGTTGATTAATCAATAGGTTTATAAGCAAGATTTATAGGTGAATAATTAATTTAATTTATTTTAAATTAATTAAGGATAGAAGTAATTAATTTAATTCATTTTAAAATTAATTATAAATGATGGATAATATATCATTGCTTATGGATGATATTGATATACCGTTGGATGGTTGTGATCTTAGAAATGAGATGAGTAGTATCTATAGGATATTGATGCTTAGTTATAGTATGATGGATTATTTGGTTGTGATGGTTGTTGTTGTGATGATTGATTGTTGTGATTATTATCTGTTGTGATAATGTTATGGGTTATCTGTTATGATAAATATAGTTTATCTATCTGTGTGTAATAGATAAAAATAAAATGAGTTAATTGTTTAAAACCCTTAAGTATAACTTGGACATTAAGATGGCGTTTGGTTTCGGTGAGACCGGGATCGGGTTTCCATATTTGGATATCCGAAAACCACATCGATTCTAATTGAACGTTAGGTCGTTAATCCAAGTGGAGCAAGTGAAGACTCGAGGTGTAAGGGCTATACGTCAGTATAACTCTGTGGGTGATTCCGTAATGAGTTTGACGGAATAGAACTTATAGATTCGAGATGGTGAATCAGAGTGCAAGGGTTATTGTCGTTAACTCTGAGGGTGATTCCAATACGAGTGTAACGAGATAATGCCTTCGGTTTCGTTCGAACCCGGAACGAACTTGTATGGACTGAATGCTTTCAGAACATCATCAGGTGGACGATGAGCATTCTAAGATTTATATGTCCTATAAAGGTAATCATAACCTCAAGCCTCATCAATCGGGAATGGCTAAAACAGGAGAGGTGCAGCAAGGCTTCGTGGGTAGCCCCCACTTGAGAGCGAGATTTACCCCTGTCTAGAGGTCCCTTTATATTTCGGCTGTGTGGACGGTTTTGAGCTCCAACCGTCGGGGTTGTCTTGTTCGGAACTATTCAGTAAGGAATGGGTCCGGCCTTGTGTTGCAGGGGAGTTAGGGTGGCTCCTCGGTACGGTGATCTAGGCCACGTACTGTGACCGGCGGTACCCCAGTAGCCCTGCCATTGATGGAATCCAAAATCCAATAAGTGCCTGTACGGTTTTGATTGTGCCCAACTATGTTGGAATGTGAGATGTAAGCATTCCAGCTATTTCTGTGTTTTATTTTGAAAACCCTAGACACTATTATAATATCACTGTATTTCCTAACAAATGCTTTGGTTAGCGTAAGGTAAAAACTTTTCCATGTTTATGTTTGGGAAGTCTTACGTGATACCTTTTGTTTTCAAAATATTTTCTAAAAGTTAAGCAACTTTTAAACCGTTTACTCACACCAGACCCCTGTCTGACCCGAGTGTTTATTTTCTGTTTTATTAAACTCTTGGGTACTCATATTATGTATGAGTAGTCAAGTGATTCAGGATTGCTTTGACGAGTCTGGAGGAGATAATGGAGCAGGAGGCTTCAGCGTGTAGATATATATAGTGATTCCGCTGTGTTTTGAGTTGTATCTATTTTTCTCTGATATACTTGAATTGTAATTGCTAGACAGATGTTTATAACTGTCTAGTTTTGTGTTGTATTGGCTGTAAAACTCTGATGTATATGATACTATGTAAAGTATTATGTGATATAATATAATTTATTCGTTCCGCTGTGAGATTCTGATGTGTTGTTTTCTTCTTCTCTTCTTTCTTTTCTCTTTTTCTATCCCTTTCTTTCTTCTTAGCGATGCGACTTCGTGGAGTTTGGAAGTTGGGTCCTTACAGTCACCATTGTATGCTGCCTTCTTTATACGGTACACCTTCATATATATAGGAAATTTTTGTTATGTTTTCATATATAATAATGAAGTTATATATATTTACATATTGTTTATTTGTATGGTATAAAATTTATTTATAAAAAAAAGGATTTGGATATGAGAATTTGATAGGTTCTATAATGTTTAGGTCTGCATATGTTAACATATCTATACATATCTTCTTGAATTAGTCTGCAGGCATATATTTATAGATTTGTTTTAAAATCTTAATAGATGTCAAGCTTATATTGGTCTGCGTGGTTACAGTGTTAGGCTACATAGGCTTGTTCATTTAGTTTTCCTACCGAGGTGTTAAATAATCAGAATAAAAAAAAAAATTCTACGCTATACATTTTTGTGTGGTCTGAAATCTACGCATATATCATTAATTGCAAGTATATTTGGTTTCCTAAATATGTTGATGCAGAGCTATTCTATGCTGATGACTCATATGCAATATTTTTAAAATTTCTAATGTGTGCAATTTTATACTGTTCGTATATGTACTGAAAATATAGAGCATGTTAAAAGTGGGTCGTGTGTGAGTTGATATTTAACATGAGTTTTGTGTGCATAAGTGTTTATGAATATGTAAGTTTTGATGTGTATAAGCTATTATAGTTTTAATACATATCCGCTCGTTTATTTATCAATTGGACTTGTATAATATAGAGGTGTTTTCAAAGTTCTGCTTAAGGGTCGCCGTGTCATATATACAGGAATATTTGATTTCAAAGTAATTATATTATATTATATATGCACACACACATGTGTTAGTTTTTAAATTTATATATATAGATGGGTATATCAGAGTTTAACTTTTAATAAATATAAAGTGATTTTATGGGTATTTAGATTTAGTATTTATTTGGGATTGTATGTATATAATATATATATATATTATTTTAATAAATTCCAAATTTAAGTTTTGGTATGAAATAATATAATGAAGTAATTCGTTTCATTCTATATCAAGCTGATTCTGATTTTTTCATCGACTCATTGTTATTAGCTTCGATCGTTGAGCTCGTGCCAATCTAGTTTTGCTTCGGAATTTGTGCCTGGATCCATAACTCATCCCACAGTCGAATCCCTCTGGCCTCGTAAGGTGAGAAATCACTCACGATTAATGTTCTTTTATTTATTAAATTTGATTTCAATTGAAACGACAAATTGAAATATGCTGCTATTAGTTAATTTCATTGTTATATATGATTTTACCTGTATCTGTTCACCTATGACATCTGACAACATTATCTGTTAATTATTTATGCGATGATAATACAGTTTAGCTGATAATTGATTGATTTTGATGTTTATATTAGATGTTAAATTGTTAATGTTAGAGTGTTAAATAGTCGCAATTGAATTTGATATAGAATAGTTAAATGTTGAATTTGATTAGTTAAATTTGTATAATATGACCCCTTTAAATGTTAAATAAATTGACACGTTGAAATAGTGTTATTTACACCTCGAATCATTTGAATGTATGTTGTATAAATTGACGTAGTATGAAATTGAATAATAGAATATCAAGTGAAGAACCGTATAAATAATTTGTGTAATAATCTTTAATCTACATGAAATGATAGTGTAGATTTTAGGAATAATTATATTAATTTGCACAAACAACAGTGTAAATTAATATGATTATTTCGGGATTATTTGAATTAATTATTGGATTGATATTGATGATTGCTATTACTTGTTTATTTACTTTGGACACCATCCCAGTTATCACACTGCAAGTTCCCTTTGTTATGCTTTGATTTTTGAATTGAATTGGAATCGGGTTGAAATGATAAATACCCAAATGAATTTGACTTAGGATAGAGAATTAAATAACCGACTGGTCAAAATTTGATTTAAAAATAAAATAAAGATTTTATTTGAATAAAGAATAAGTTTTCGAATGAAGTTGGAATTTGAAATTTCAATGAAAGAAATAATATTAAGATTTAATAAGCTGAAACAAAATATTAATATAGTAGTTATTGAAAGAAAGTTGTTTTAAAATAAATTATTTGACAATAAATTTGGAATTATTCATTGAATTAAGCATGAAATGATTCGATAATTAAGTTTGAATTTATAATTAAGTTTGAAATTATTAAGTTTGAAATTATTTAATAATTAAATAAAGTTGAATTATTTGAGAATTAAATAAAATTGGAATGCTTTGATAAGAGAAATTGAACTTTTGAATAAGTGAATTTTAACTTCGTTAATAAATAAAATTGGGTTTCTTTATTTATTAAGTTTTGGAAAATTATTAAGTATGTTAATAAATGAAATTAAACTTCTCGAATATGTGAAATTTAGTTTCTTTATTAATTGAGTCTTGAAATTTATAAGTGAAATTGATTTCCTTAACAAGAAATAAAATGTGATTTATTGAAATCAATGTAGGACTTGTAATTTAATGAATTTGATTTGTCGAATCCAATATAATTAAATTTGTAAGTTTTGACAATGAAAGTGGAACTTAAGTAATCGATTAATGATGTGGAAATTTAAATGAAAATTGTTTTGAATGAAAATTTCTTAATGAATATTTAATGAAATCGATCAATGAATTTAAATTGATTTGAATGTTAAATTAAAATAATTTAAATGATTTCGGAATGAAACTTATGTACGAACTTGAATCAATATTTGAAATGTCTAAATAAAATTTGAAATTGAATTATAAGATTTTGAAATGGTAATTTGGAAGTTTTGAAACGTAAATTATGGAAATTGATTTAGGAAGACAAATGAAATGTTGGTTTACAAATTCTAATTGAAATTGAATTTGATTTGGTTCTGAAATATATAAATGACCAATCGGTGTAATAATTACGAAATTTATTAAAGAAACGGAATCGGTTATGAACATACTCTCTGTCTAAACCGAAAACCACTTTAATAACTATACGCGGAGTGTGATCCAGAATGAAGTGGTTAGAATGGAATACGCGATGACTGAAGAAAGAGAACGATAATGGATAGCCTTGACACTTGTGTCAAATTGGAAATGACTAAAACAGGAGCCGTGCCGGGCCAAATGGGGTTAGCCACCTCGAGCGAACACACTTCTTCGTAACTACTACTCATTACTTGTTATTGATCGGTGCACCCTCGTACTTTTGGGAGTGTCGTTTCGCGGTGTTGCGATCGTTGTGGCGATGTGTTTTCACCAGTCCGAATTAGGCAAACGGTAGTTTCACTACCTTGGCTATAGCCTCATATGCCTTGTCATACTTGTATCCCTATATGCGCGACCACTACGAATTTGTTTTGTGTTATACCTACGGAGCACTCCCTGATATCCCACTAGTTTACGGTGGAGTTTACATTGCTGTATAGACTATAACGCTTATATAAATGTGTTAAGGGGGATAATGGTAACGCCTTAACACTATTTTGATATTTATATTACTGATAGACATTATCTACTTAGCGTATATTACTACATAGTAGATAGTTTAACGGATCCTTAGAGGACGGTTATTCCAACGTCCTTTGAGTTACTTGTATTTCAATTGTTATTTTACTTGAGTTCGATTTATTGATATAAGAATGTTAATCCTGACTCGAGTGTTTTGTGTTTTGCTTTACGCTCGGGTTAGACTGAGTGGTTCAGCTTTTGAGGCTCACCTTTGGAGTTGGAGCTTCGCTTGGAGATCCAGCCATCTATCCAGTTTCCAGATATTCTGTTGATTCTAGTGATGTATTTTGATTCTTGTATTTGACTATTGTATTCGAGATTTCTGTTGTAAATTATTTAACTCTGTTATATATATAGTAGCTTCATGAACTACTATCTTCTGTTTCCGCTGCATATTATTACTATGTGTCTGTGACTCTGTGATTATTTATTTACTGTATATCTGAGTCTTGCCAAATTTAAATTAACAATTCGGTATTTTGAATTATTCAAGTCCGACATGTGCGGATGCGAATGGTCCAAAATAGCGGGTCGTTACAGTTGGTATCAAAGCTTTGGTATCTCTAGGCAAAACTTAGCATATAGGGTAAATGTATTTACAGAATCACTCTCATTCGAGTTTCAATCTCTTCCTTTTGACTTAATTCCTTTGAATTTTGGAACGTTCCCTGCGGTTCCAAAATTCATTCGTGTCCCTCACTATTCGTCTTCATTCAACGCTGGAACATTCCATAACTCCACTTCGAATGATATCTATAATAAATTGGCGGTCTCGCCAAACTTCGAATAATTTATAAAAGGGTGAAACTCCTTTAAAATAGACATCGATTTACCGAAGATTTCTGTATCCTCGGTTTATGATGCTATCTATCTCCTGCTACACTTGAATTCTATTTCTTGAGATCAGATGTTGACTTGCCTGGGGATTCAGCATCGATCTTATTCTTGAAATTACGATCTACCAGGTTAAGGTTGTCTGTGAATTAAATAAGCTTATCCATTCCCCGAGTATGTTATTGAATCATCTTATCTTTTCTTTCGAACTTGTATTCGAATCAGAATTCTCTTTAATTTGAGTCCATCAAATTTGAATCTCTATTCTTGTTTTGAAATCTACTCTTGTATTATCAAGCGAGGAAGTGTATTTGTAAATCGATGTTAAAATGTTTTATATATTGTGTTGTTTGAGTTGTTGATGTTGATTTGGGTTTTCGATCGATTCGTCTGATCAACACTATCGATAGGATTTCCAAAACACTTTAACAGCGCAAACCGACACAATATTATTTTCAATTTTGATAAATAAAAAGTTTTGTATGATTATATTATATATAAGTCTAAGTGTTTTGGAAATTAAAATGTTAATAAATCTGTTGTTTGAAAGGTTAAAATTTAATTTTCATTTATTGCTTTATAAATCATTGACTATTTCATAATATAAATAAATGAATTTATAAAATTTGGCTATAATTTGATTTGGAGTTTGTCCTGAATTTAAATCAAGAATTTAAAAATTTAATTTCCGCCGATTTCAACTTTGATTCGAAAGTTTTAAAGTGTATAGTATTTAAAATATCCTTCAAATAGAAATCATTCCAAAGAATTTAAAATGTTTAAATCAGTGCTCTCCTATTTTGTTGCTGGAAAATAATTTCGGTGATGACGGCTGCATCATCGATATTCATTTTCGAGTTTCGAAGTGGAGAGACCAATTCGTAGCTTTGCTATAATTTTTTTTCTGGAAATTAAATTGATTTAAATTTCTTAAGTATGATTTGATTTGTATATATATAGGTATATTATTTTAAATTTAATTTGATATATATATATATACACACATATATATATACATACATAATTATCTCTAAATGGTTTGAAGTGAATCGGAAATCTAATTCTTGAATTTATGATTAAATGATGATTTTAATTATAAATAAAGCTAGAATTTTGAATAAACATTTAAAGTTAAATAATTGAATTAGAAGATTTTATTTGTATAATAGTCAATTACATTCCTATGTAACTTACCTAAATTTTCAAATGTTAACTATGTAATTGAATATTATACAATAGAAAATGATATCAAAGGAATTTTTAAATAAATTTGAGTAGTTATAATAAATGTAAATATACTTAATATATATGTGATAAGATATATTAAGTAGAATAAATTTAATAATAATTTGGAATAAGAAGAATTAAATTTGTTGAATAAAGTATGATTATAATAAATGACTATTCAAATTTATGATCTTTGAAATGTTAGTTTAAGATAATTGGATAATATGCAATATAAAATGTCTTTAAAAAAAAGATTTTTTTTGAGTGTTTATAATAACTTTTATACACTTAATTTAATTATAAAATGATAATAAAGATGAATAGAATGATAAGTTAATAGAATAATAAATGAGATAAAATAAATTCTATTTGAAGGAATTAATGAATTGAAATAAAATCAACTCAATGAAATATCTTGAATTAATTGAATTTATATTGAATTTGGTTTTGAAGGAAACCTTTTATGGTATCGAATATTAATAAATTGAAATTAAATCAACTTATTTAAATACCTTAAATTTTAAATCAAATATTGAGTACTAATTAAGGCAAATTGAAATTTATATGGTTTGAATTAATTGTTTTACTCTGTTTTCAATCTATTTTCTTTCTGGTTGTTTCTATTTTCCTACCCCCTCCCTTTTCAGGGACGAAAAGTTTCGAGTGGGGGAGAGTATAACAACCCGGATATTTTAACGGTTTTAATTAATTTAATTAACTGAATTTGTGTGAAATTTAATAAAATATAAAATATAAAATTTTGAAATATAAATTTGATATTTGGAATGCGTCTAGTTAAACATAGCAACTGGTAAAATTTCGTCCGAAAATATGAAAGTTCATTTCGAGCGTAAATTCACTTCAATTTAATCAGTTAAAAAGCGTTGAAAATAAAACGTTTTTGAAACCTAAATATTTTTACATAGAAAAATTCTAAATCATCTTCTGATCAAGGCGTCATTTTTATTTTTCCAAATTCGGACTTCTTTAGCTCCGTCGATCTTATTTTCGACGGAATAACAGTTGAATTTAAAAGTTTTCCGAAACCTAAATGTGTCAACATGAGAAAATTTATTTAGAACACTCTGAAAAAGGCTGCGTAATCCGTTTCGCGAAATTCGTACGTTTCTATCTCCGTTTGTATTTTTCCGTACGAGAAAGCAATGTGTATCAGTGTCCGTATGGACTTTTGATAGGAAGATCCTGACACAGATATTTTGATTTCCTCTTGTCTTCCTCATCGCGCTGATCACCATGATATATTCATTGGTGTACTTTGGAGTCCGATGCACGACGAAATCGACAGAATGCAAAGTGTGACGATTCGCTAAATTGTGTCCATTTGCAATTCTGTGTCCTCCATCTGGTTCAGCTTGCTGTGTTAATCATGAATATATTTTGTTTCCTTTTCATTCTTCAGTATGGACAACCAAAGGTCAAAATATGAATCGACACAAGAATTTCAGTGCACGTTTATCTTTACTTCTTCTCTTCTTTCTTTGATTTCACGTAAACATTATCTCTTCCCCTGTTTCCTTCTTTTCTCAAAATTTCGCCTGTACCTATAAAAAAAAGAAACAAAACGCCCGCCTCCTCATCGCTAGCAACCACCAGCTCATGTCGGCCATCCCCTGAACCACCGAGGCAACCTTGTGCAAGCCCTCTCTCACATCCCTTCCTCCAAGCATCATCACGCCTTAACCCATCCATAGCCGAGTCCTGACAAACCCTCCCCGCCTGCCACCCGAGATTCATCCACAGCCCTCACCTTGCAACGCCTTCCGACCACCACCTCCATGTCCCTGCTGTAGCCTTCCTCTCTCCTTCTTCTCCCCTTAGTCACCATGACCCGACCCATCATCCAGCTCCACCATGACTTTCATGCCTTCATCCTAACTTCGGCTTCACCGAAAAACAAGCTGTAGCCGAAGCTTCAAAATTTTTCCCTAGCCGAGCATGGTTCCTCTGTCACCATTGTATGCTGCCTTCTTTATACGGTACACCTTCATATATATAGGAAATTTTTGTTATGTTTTCATATATAATAACGAAGTTATATATATTTACATATTGTTTATTTGTATGGTATAAAATTTATATATAAAAAAAGGATTTGGATTTGAGAATTTGATAGGTTCTGTAATGTTTGGGTCTGCATATGTTAACATATTCTATACATATCTTCATCAATTAGTCTGCAGGCATATATTTATAGATTTGTTTTAAAATCTTAATAGATGTCAAGCTTATATTAGTCTGCGTGGTTACAGTGTTAGGCTACATAGGTTTGTTCATTTAGTTTTCCTACCGAGGTGTTAAATAATCAGAATAAAAAAAATTCTAAGCTATACATTTTTGTGTGGTCTGAAGCCTACGCATATATCGTTAAATGCAAGTATATTTGGTTTCCTAAATATGTTGATGCAGAGTTATTCTATGGTGATGACTCATATGCAATATTTTTAAAATTTCTAATGTGTGTAAATACTGTTCGTATATGTACTGAAAATATAGAGTATGTTAAAAGTGGGTCGTTTGTGAGTTGATATTTAACATGGGTTTTGTGTGCATAAGTGTTTATGAGTATGTAAGTTTTGATGTGTATAAGCTATTATAGTTTTAATACATATCCGCTCGTTTATTTATCAATTGGACTTGTATAATATACAGGCGTTTTCAAAGTTCTGCATAAGGGTCGCCGTGTCATATATACGGGAATATTTGATTTCAAAGTAATTATATTATATTATATATGCACACACACATGTATTAGTTTTTAAATTCATATATATAGATGGGTATATCAGAGTTTAACTTTTAATAAATATACAGTGATTTTATGGGTATTTAGATTTAGTATTTATTTGGGATTGTATGTATATAATATATATATATTATTTTAATAAATTCCAAATTTAAGTTTTGTTATGAAATAATATAATGATGTAATTCGTTTCATTCTATATCAAGCTGATTCTGATTTTTTTCATCGACTCATTGTTATCAGCTTCGATCGTCGAACTCGTGCCAATCTAGTTTTGCTTCGGAATTTGTGCCTGGATCCGTAACTCATCCCACTGTCGAATCCCTCTAGCCTCGAAAGGTGAGCAATCACTCACGATTAATGTTCTTTTATTTATTAAATTTGATTTCAATTGAAACGACAAATTGAAATATGCTGCTGTTAGTTAATTTCATTGTTATATATGATTTTACCTGTATCTGTTCATCTATGACATCTGACAACATTATCTGTTAATTATTTATGCGATGATAATACAGTTTAGCAGATAATTGATTGATTTTGATGTTTATATTGGATGTTAAATTGTTAATGTTAGAGTGTTAAATAGTCGCAATTGAATTTGATATAGAATAGTTAAATGTTGAATTTGATTAGTTAAATTTGTATAATATGACCCATTTAAATGTTAAATAAATTGACACGTTGAAATAGTGTTAATTACACCTCGAATCATTTGAATGTATGTTGTATAAATTGACGTAGTATGAAATTGAATAATAGAATATCAAGTGAAGAACCGTATAAATAATTTGTGTAATAATCTTTAATCTACATGAAATGATAGTGTAGATTTTAGGAATAATTATATTAATTTGCACAAACAACAATGTAAATTAATATGATTATTTCGGGATTATCTGAATTAATTATTGGATTGATATTGATGATTGCTATTACTTGTTTATTTACTTTGGACACCATCCCAGTTATCACACTGCAAGTTCCCTTTGTCATGCTTTGATTTTTGAATTGAATTGGAATCGGGTTGAAATGATAAATACCCAAATGAATTTGACTTAGGATAGAGAATTAAATAACCGACTGGTCAAAATTTGATTTAAAAATAAAATACAGATTTTATTTGAATAAAGAATAAGTTTTCGAAATGAAGTTGGAATTTGAAATTTCAATGAAAGAAATAATATTAATATTTAATAAGCTGAAACAAAATATTAATATAGTAGTTATTGAAAGAACGTTGTTTTAAAATAAATCATTTGACAATAAATTTGAAATTATTCATTGAATTAAGCTTGAAATGATTCGATAATTAAGTTTGAATTTATAATTAAGTTTGAAATTATTAAGTTTGAAATTATTTAATAATGAAATAAAATTTAATTATTTGAGAATTAAATAAAATTGGAATGCTTTGATAAGAGAAATTGAACTTTTGAATAAGTGAATTTGAACTTCGTTAATAAATAAAATTGGGTTTCTTTATTTATTAAGTTTTGGAAAATTATTTAAGTATGTTAATAAATGAAATTGAACTTCTCGAATATGTGAAATTTAGTTTCTTTATTAATTGAGTCTTGAAATTTATAAGTGAAATTGAATTTCCTTAACAAGAAATAAAATGTGATTTATTGAAATCAATGTAGGACTTGTTATTTTGATGAATTTGATTTTTCGAATCCAATGTAATTAAATTTGTAAGTTTTGACAATGAAAGTGGAACTTAAGTAATCGATTTAATGAATTGGAAATTTAAATGAAAACTGTTTTGAATGAAAATTTCTTAATGAATATTTAATGAAATCGATCAATGAATTTAAATTGATTTGAATGTTAAATTAAAATAATTTAAATGATTTCGGAATGAAACTTATGTACGAACTTGAATCAATATTTGAAATGTCTAAATAAAGTTTGAAATTGAATTATAAGATTTTGAAATGGTAATTTGGAAGTTTTGAAACGTAAATTATGGAAATTGATTTAGGAAGACAAATGAAATGCTGGTTTACAAATTCTAATTGAAATTGAATTTGATTTGGTTCTGAAATATATAAACGACCAATCGGTGTAATAATTACAAAAGTTATTAAAGAAACCGGAATCGGTTATGGACATACTCTCTGTCTAAACCGAAAACTACTTTAATAACTATACGCGGAGTGTGATCCAGAATGAAGTGGTTGGAATGGCGTATGCGATGACTGAAGAAAGAGAACGATAATGAATAGCCTTGACACTTGTGTCAAATTGGAAATGACTAAAACAGGAGCCGTGCCGGGCCAAATGGGGTAAGCCACCTCGAGCGAACACACTTCTTCGTAACTACTACTCATTACTTGTTATTGATTGGTGCACCCTCGTACTTTTGAGAGTGTTGTTTCGCGGTGTTGCGATCGTTGCGGCGATGCGTATTCACCAGTCTGGATCAGGCAAACGGTAGTTTCACTACCTTGGGTATAGCCTTATATGCCTTGTCATACTTGTATCCCTATATACGTGACCACTACGAATTTATTTTGTGTTATACCTATGGAGTACTCCCTGATATCCCACTAGTTTACGGTGGAGTTTACAGTGCTGTATAGACTATAACGCTTATATAAATGTGTTAAGGGGGATAATGGTAACGCCTTAACACTATTTTGATATTTATATCACTGATAGACATTATCTACTTAGCGTATATTACTACATAGTTGATAGTTTAACGGATCCTTAGAGGACGGTTATTCCAACGTCCTTTGAGTTACTTGTATTTCAATTATTATTTTACTTGAGTTGGATTTATTGATATAAGAATGTTAATCTTGACTCGAGTGTTTTGTGTATTGCTTTACGCTCGGGTCAGACTGAGTGGTTCAGCTTTTGAGACTCACCTTTGGAGTTGGAGCTTCGCTTGGAGATCCAACCATCTATCCAGCTTCTAGATATTCTATTGATTCTAGTGATGTATTCTGATTCTTGTATTTGACTATTGTATTCGAGATTTCTGTTATAAATTATTTAACTCTGTTATATATATAGTAGCTTTATGAACTACTATTTTCTGTTTCCGCTGCATATTATTACTCTGTGTCTGTGACTCTGTGATTATTTATTTACCGTATATCTGAGTTTTGCCAAATTTAAATTAACAATTCAGTATTTTGAATTATTCAAGTCCGACATGTGCGGATGCGAATGGTCCAAAATAGCGGGTCGTTACAATTTTGGTATATTTTTTGTTACGATTGACAGTGAAAACAAGTTTTAAAACTACAATGCACTATCTTTGAAAAAACACATTGTAGGTATCATATCAGCAATAAATAATACGATATAAAGTGAATTGTTTGTAATTTTACCAAATTTGTTTCTTCCTCTTCAGATTCTTCTATTGCAATTTTTTTCCCTTTCCTTTTCAACTTTTTCCTGTTTAAAATTTTTGATACTATTAGAATACATTTAATAGTATGATGTAGTTATTATCAGTTTTACAATTTTATAGTATCATTTACCTATTGAACTCTATTCTGAGTTTCTGTCTGAATTTTTTCTGAATTATTTTTCTTTGTTCTTATTTCTAATTTTTGCAGCGGTTCATCATTTTCCTTCTTAGCATTTGTTGTTTCCTGCATTTTTGTTGTTGTTCTATCAGAAAATTTCAATGCTATTATAATACAACTATATTAATTTTGTTATACTTGATTTTATAGTGTCAATTACCTTCTGTAGTTTGTTTTCTTTCATTTTTTTTGGCTTGATTTTCATTCCCTATAGGTCGTTTGTTTCTTCTTTTTGTTCTTTTTTCTAACATTTACCGTTCCTCTTGTTCCACTGATGGTTTTTGTAAGTTTAGCCTTCTAGCTTTCACTTTCTTCGTCTATGGTTTTGGGTAGATTTATGCTAGGTTTTTGGTTTGTCGAACTGGGGCTGCTATTGAATTTCTAGTGGATCTAGGTTTTAGTTTCTCAAGTTGGGGATTGTTGTTGAACTTCTAGTGAAGCTAGATTTTTAGTTCCTTCAATTGGGGTTGTCAATTTTTAGTGTTTGTTTATCATGCATTGAATTTTGCGGTTGTGCTGATGTTACTGATTTGCTTCTTTTTTGAAGCGCCATTTTATAGTTGTAGGATCGTTTTCACCGTAGAGAGGGGGGGGGGGGGGAGTGAATATGGTGATACTAAAATTAATGCGGAAATAAAAATAATAACAGAACGTAACGTAGTAAAAATCACACACAAATTTATCCAGCTTCGGCAAAATCCTGCCAATGTGCTATCCCCAAAGTTTCTACTAGAAATTAAGTAGTCAGAATTTTTCCAAACACATGTAAACTTGCGACACCCGCTAACTCGACTAATCTAACTCTAAGCTCAAAACCCTACCATAACTCAGGCATTGAATTGCGAATACTCGAACTATAAAACCGTAGTTTGTGACCTAGTTACACAACTAGAAATTCACCAAATTTTAAAATAAAATTACAAATAAATAAAAATAAACCTAAACAAAACCTTATATTTAAAAGTGAAGCCCAAAATAAAATACGGTCCAAATAAACAATAGAAGTAAAGACAAATGTATGCGGCCCACTAAAAAAAATTTCCTTTTTATTTTTCTTTTGGTTCGTTCATGCCATCTCTTGGCTGATCTCCAAAATTATAGTTTTGCTTTCAATTGAAGTCACTACTACAAATAATCGATTGCAGTGATCTTTTTGCTTTGATTGTCTTCATCAATCAATTCCTTGCTTTGTTTGCTTACGGCAGATCCAATTTTGTCGAGCTTGAATGGATGCGTGAATTGGTACATGATTTTCCCTTTTTCAATTTTTTATTTTTCTTGACTTGCCAGATTCGATTTTTGGATATTTTCTATGATTTGTTCTAAGAACGCTCTCTGATTTTGTCTCGATGTCGGATGAATGCCAATGATGAATTTGGGTTTAATTTATAGGGTTGAAAATGGTATACTCTCGTTTGTATATATTGGTTTGAATTCTTCAATTTATTTGCCCGGCCATTGATTTCTGATCGAACAATAAGTCAGTGCTTGTCTCGTTCATCATTTACGAGTTACTCCATATTTTTCCGATGAATTCGAATATGCTTTGTTCTTTTCTGCTATGACCCATTCATCATTTCGCTGACTTGTTTATTGGTTGAAGTTGGTTTGAATTTTGTTCCGTTCTTTTCTGCTATGACTTGTTCATGGTGTTATCAACTGCGACTATTTCTTTCTGGTTCTCTGGCTATGACTGGTTCATTGCTTACTTATCCTTTGATTAAGTTCTTTTGACTTGTTCTATTTTGATGTATACGACTCTCTGATGTATTCATATATTCGAAGGTTCTGCATAATATATATATATATTTATATATTATTTCGAATATATTTCCCTAGTTGACAAATTCAAAACTACTGCATATTTTGTCCAACTTTTCTATGTTGATGCTTGAACTATTTTGCACTTGACTGATCACATCAATTTCGAACTCTGAAAAGTTGAATTCGAACTTTTCACTTGAGTAACCTACTATTGAATTTTCGAGCCACTGTGTGCACATTTTGTTTGTCTTATTTGGGCATGTCTGAATTTCCATTGGTATATTGCCTTATTGATTTATTCACTGCATTTGCATTTGTATACATGCACTGAATTCATTCGTGTATGTTGGTTGAGTCTTCACTTGCATGCTCTGACTAGTGTCTAATCTGACTGCATCACTATTGCTCAGTCCATTGTGCTTTTACTTCAAGTTCCATGCCCAATTGCTTGGTTGCATATACTCTTGTCTGAAGTATTGTGACTTGGTTCTGGTTGGAGTCTAGTCCGGTGGTCTTCATGTTTCATTTTGTTCATGCTTGAATGTAGCTTGATGCATTTGTGTCCAGTCTGGTTGCCACTACATATTTGTACATGTCTACACATGCATGCTGGTGTTTGTATATCTGAGTTGCCTTTGTTTGTTTTATTGTTTTTTGTGTCCACTGCTCTATTACTCGAGTGCTTGCTTCCATGTGTGATTCCCTTGCATTACTTTGAGTTGAATTGCCTATTGGTTCAAGTCGAGTAGACTTGGTCTATGTTGCATCCCATGTTGTCAAAATTGACTGTACACATATCTGGTGATCTGGACATTGCTTCGAGTTAACTGTGCAGTTTCTTTGAGTCATTTCATTTCATGGTCTGCACTGATTTTGGTAGACTTACTGGCTATGTCTTGTTACCCTTGCATTTCTTTGATCGTCTATTGATGGTGTGTTCTTGTTTTGATTTGAAATCTTGTTTGGGTTGCCTCTGAACCTGCATTTACTCACTGATTTTGAAAATCATTCACATAGTCATGTTTATAAATGCAACATATGCATGTATATATGTGTAATTATGTAATACATGTGTCGTATCCATTTATATTCGATTTGTACATGTGTGCATTTGCACTAGTCTGTGTGATGGAACTAGGAAACGACCTTGTGATATTCACAGTGATACACTGTGAATATTACGGGTTGTTTGTGTATATATATTTGGTCCCTGTCAGAAAATATGAAAAGGATCAATCCAAATACCTAAGGCCAAAATAAATTTTAAATTCAATTTTACTTTTGCAATTTTATTTTGTTTCTTTTTCCAGTTTACTGCGTTATTTATTTAACAGGTATAACAGATGGCTGGACACAAGCTAGAGCCGGTCAAGATCAAGTGTATAAATGTTGAGTGAATTATGATGAGGTGAAATATGTATATAGAATTGGAAAGTGAAAATTGTGTTGTAATTTAAAATGTGTAAATGTAGTGAGAGCTTAAATTTGTGCTATTGAATTTGTAATAAATATTTGTTTGAATAAAGTATTTGTTTAAATTTTGAGTTATTTATTTTATTCAACAAATATTTATTTAGTTATGTGGAAAAATAAAATAGTACAATGACAAATACATTTAAAAAAAAAATATGTTTATTATCATTAAACAAAAACCATACACTAGCATATTCTACAACAGTGATTTTGAGTTTTGAGACCGAATCGAAGATAGAGTTTGAAATTTAAGAAGCGTGTTGAATGGAAAAAAAGCAGAATGGTGGAGGGAATGATTAATTTAGTAATGAGTTGTAGAACTATCCTTGTAGAAAACAAAAAATGCACGTGCCCTTGTGCTTAATTTATTAAGATAATTTGTCCCTAAAAAAAGTTTCCCTTTAGAAAATATACCTTTGCGTAAAATCACAGGTTTAACTTTAAAATCCTTCCTAAGTTGAGACTTTTTCCATATTTGTTAATTATGGATTTCCAAATATGAGAATGGTCAATATTAATTTATATGCTTAAGAGCTTAATTGTTATTTTAAAATGACACTGAATAAATGAGTAAAGGAAGGAGGAAAGTCCTCCATCTTTTCTTCTTCACAAATGCTTACTTTAATTTATTGATTATCATAGTGTGTGTGTGTATATATAAGTTAACTTTTGTCTATTAGTAAAATACTTTGCTAACATATTATGTATAAGTGTAAGCAGTTTTGCATAAACATATTTATATACATGTATATTTTATTAGTCAAAAACTTAGACAACAAAGGCATGCATGGATTTAGTAGTAAATGTCATATAATATGTCAATTAATTATAGAAAGAGATAAATAAAAGGTTTCTCTCTACATTTATAGTCTCACTTTTCCTTAAATTAAATATTTATGTTAAGGGAAAGAAAAGAAAGGTTTCTTTCTCTAAATTTTACATGTTTTCACTTACATATGTAATGCTTATATGTTGCTCTTACCGCTTTGCACAAATAAATGTATTTGATACATTCATTATAATACAAATAAGTTTAAGTTAATTTAAACTAATTTTAAACAATTATAATAAAATAAAGATTTTTTAAAAGAAAATTTAGAAAAGTTCCAAATGAATTTAGACTGCATAGGTCCAATATAGACCCAAAAGAATTAATTTGATATTTACTCAATTACCTAGCTTGCGAGTGGCCCGGTTCAAACAATGATATTAGAGCGAGGTTGATTGAGGCGTTCACTAAGTACATTGGATATTCCAAATTTGATCCCTGTAACTAGCATGATAAAGGTTTCTCACATTGTGATTTGTGACGAATCACTGCTTGTTTCCCCTACATATTTTGTAATGGTTGTGCTTATTAAAAGGTAGCATGTAAAATTCGCTTGTGAGGTACCTAGTTATGTCATCCCAAAGGAGTTTGGACTGAAGCCATAATGGTATCAAAAACAAGTAGTCTATGCGGTCTAAATTAATCATGTTATAGTGAACCAATTAAGCTTACCAGTTTAGTATGGTGTTTAGAAAGGTAGCATCCAAGCTTGGGTTTGGGTAATAAGTACCTGCCCTCCTTGCCCATCGACGTGGCCTGAAAAGTGAAGTGAGCCCAAAGGCTATCCCTAATAGAAAATGCCCAACTTGAATTGAGCCTTAGGCTAATTTTCAAAACTAAAAATGAAATTTAAAAGTTAATTTAAAATAAGAATGACTTTATAAATTTTATAATATGATTTTCGAAGTAGGCTTTGAAAATAATATACATTATAAATGTTTTGATTTAGTTTTCAAAAGTGCTTTGAAAATATAATAGACAAATTTCAAAATTTTAAATATTTATTGATAAGATTAATAAATTATTAAATAGTTAATTAATTAAATTATATACGTGTACAATATATATACATGTATGTGTGTGTTACATTATCTTGAACTATTTAAGATGATGTCAGTATATATGTATGTACAAGAAATTTTTAAAATTCATATCTAGTTAAATAAGTTAATAACAAATAATAAAATACACACACACACACACACACACATATATATGTATGTATGTATGTATGTATGTGTGTGTGTGTATTTAACCATAAATGTTATGAGATACATACATATTCAACTATAATGTAAAATTTAACGACATAAATTAATTAAAATGTTTATTAATTAAATTGATTAAATAAGATTTAAGTAATGTAATGTACAAAAGACTGTTATATAAGTTATTTTAATAATTAAATTTACATAATACGAATAGAAAAAAAACACAAATAAACTTAAGGAATAAATACATACGTAGTCCGCAGCTCTAGTGCGGTTGGCATGGGTTCTTAGTTCCCCAATAGAGGAAGAGGGTTCGAGCACTCGCAGTTTCACTTTAGCAGCTTTTTATTTGCGGAGGCACGTAATTATTTCTTAAATGGGTAGAAAATCTCAGGATCGAAAAGTGCCTCTATGAGAACATAAGTTAAAGGAGGAGGGCGGCGGCGGACCCGCTTACACCCCTAGCTTATGAAAATAGGTTTTATGTACAAAAAATACAGTCTATACACCATGATTTTTATGTATCCGACACTTGAATCGCGAGGGTCATAAGAAATTTATTATTCCATATGACGTCACTCAATATAATATACTAAAATTATGGATCTTTAATACAAGGTTGTCCTCTACCATTTTTATATTAATATATTGCTTGCATACTCTCCAGTTGTTGATATCCCTTAAGTTAGAGATGTTATGTTTAACACTATTGGTATATTAACTAGACGACGTAAGATACATGCCTTCCTTAAGGTACGTGCATTATACTTAAGCCATAGCGAAATGGTGGGTATGAGTGAATAATCTCTTTCGATTTGTTGATATTCCTCAAGGTTGAGATGAGATTAAAGCAAAGACCACAGGTTAGGATTTGTATTTGATACAACTTATAAGGTGTTATCCTTTGCTTGCGGGCCTATGATTTGTTGATGTTACTCAAGGTCAGAATCCTAAAGCAAGTAGGTCTTAACCCTACTAGAGAAATCAAATGATTTCTATGTTTTTCTTAGGGTTTGTTAAATGAAAAAAATATAATGAGAGTCTTATTAGAAAAATGAAACGGTAACATTGAACCTTTTTAATATTTTAAGAACATTTGTTATATAAAGTTATAATGATCTACATTGATAAATTTGTGCAATTAATATAATTGATAAAATGTTTATCAATTAATATACACAAATGAAATAAATTAAAGAATTACAAAAGAAATAAAATATACTTACTAATAAATATTTTATGCATGTTATTGTTCCAGTACCCTCGCAAAGTACCCTCGCAAGTGCCTAATTTTATAACTACCAAAAACATTCATAATTGGTCACTTATGTGTTTATTTGCTTGAGATTGTGTATTGTCCTTTATGAGTTTCAAACTCTAAAAGCAACACTTAAGTATGGATATTCGATCCATGTACGATCACATGTAAATGTTATATGGTGAACGGTTGCAATTCCTAATGTACGAAACCCCGATGAAATTTGTTCATTCAAAATAAGTCAGTAAACTGTAGTGTAAGATCATTTATTCAATATGATCGACTACAATAATGATCTTATTATGTTAAATATAACACTAGAGCGAAAGCTACAAAATAGCCGTAAGAACTCGATCACTAAAATATCACTTTTATCAATTTACAATATTTGATATTCTTAAATGTTAGGGATGATCAAATACACTTTTGTAAAAGGTTCGTTAAGATATTGTAGAAAGGGTTTCATTTGAATGGTTCAACCATTTGGAAAGGAAAATGAATGTATGGGGGTAAATGCAACTTAAGGTATAATTAGGATGAAAAGAGTGAATGATCACTTATGCTTCGTAATGGAACATCGGAAATAAGAATTGTAAAATAATAATTGGTATTAACGTTGGAATGAGAAATAAGATTTTTATTCTAAAATATTTTTATATGAAATTTATTCCTTCATTTTCAAGATATATTTGATTTGAAAATCCTTGATTGTAAAATGATCATAGTAGATTGAATAAATAGCATACATCAAGTGGTTGTATGGACCTTCATATTTCGTACGCTGTTATAGTAATGGTAGAAATAGTGAGAGGATGACATATAACACTTGTTAGTTGCATTAAGTTATGAAAATTATTTTCATAAATCATACTAAACGTTATTTATGAAATAATAACTATTTTTCGTTGTTGATTGAAAAGTAGACATAGCCTTATTGCAATATGAATATTATGAATATTCGTTAGAGAATAAAACTATGATAATAGTATATGTGTTGCATTAGAAAATAAAAAATGTCTAAACTATTAGCAATTATTTTGGAATTATGGACTAAGCCACATTGTTTAGATATTATTTATGATTATATGATTATGAATCATATGATGCTACCAAATTGTATCTCAGACAATTAGAGTAAAGCATTGTAAGAGTTAACAAACTTTATGGATATATATAAATGTTTGCGAACGAAATTTTGAAAATAGTTCCATGTACTTTGTTGTGTTCACCGATGAATTATCAAAAACATGAATATGTGCATATGATATGTTAATGACTAGTTCATAAAAAATAAAATGGATGTAGATAAAATAATGCGCGAAAGAAAATAAAATGATTCGATTTGATCAAATATGTGAGCGTATTGGAAAGAGTTTTGAATGTACCTAAAAATGAATATAGATTCAGTCTCAAAAGTCACTCACTTCTATGATACATAGTGATATATCATCCAGGAGTAATCGAACTTTATTGAATGAAGTACGATTAATTGTAAATGAAGTTGAGTTAACTTATTTCTGTAAGTCGTGTACTTAGGAGTAGCAAAGAAGGTTAAAATTAATTTCATCTAAAGAATGGTTTTGTAAAATCATATAAGATAAGGGTTTATAAGAAATCTCAAATATCCTAAGCTAAGGAGTTGGCAGGCTGTGCAATCGGAAGACCATACGTAATAATTATACACGAGGGATCTTGTATAGGTCACTCCAAAAGGAGTATAGGAATGATTTTCATTGGATGACTAATTTATGTTTTGATCATAAGTATCATAAGCCATAACCAAATAAGTTAAATATAAAAGGCAATTCATAAAATGTTTATGAATACCTATTTCGTTGCATTAAATAACAACTACCTACTTCATGGAGAAAGAATTTCTTTGGGAAATTATTGGTAGTAAAATGAATTTGGATATATTCCAAATATAAAACCGATTACATGCGATGAAATGAAATTAACCTTCCCTAAACGAATACATTGCATTAGAGTGTCTAATAAGTATTCTCGCACAATGAAGAAAAACTATCAGTTTCTTATCAATGTCGAAAATAAATAATCCTCGTTTGTCAATTATAGCATTAAGGATATTGACTCTGCCATATGATACGATGTACAAATCCGAAAAGATTCCAAGTACGTTATCAAAATATGATTTTGATAGTTGTACCTAAAAAGATACGATCCATCGACAACAAATACGTCTCCATGAGAAAGACTAATGTAGTTAAAATAAAATAAGCAACATTGATAAGAATAAAATCATAAATTTCAATTGTCAAAATTAACATAATAGATTCTTCATTCTACGCGCATAAGAAAATTTGGATTTTCTTATAAAATTATCATTCGGTATGGATTTGTGTTTTGGTATATATGTGTTGAAATGAAAAGCTCTGAATAATGATTTAGGATAAACTATTTGCACGTAATAACCAAAGTGTCTCGAAGTTAATGAAAGCGATATTGAGTTTGTGGGTTTTCGGATATAATCCAAGAAATGATATGAAAGTATCATTCTCTAAGCGTTAGAACTGAATAAGTATTTTGGTAGAAATATCGAATAGTTTGATTTTCAGTCAAAGTGTAGAGGAAGCGTGTGTCCATAAGAAAGAATAACTAAAAAGGTGCGTAAATATTTCTAAAATATAAGTAAACAATATACCGCCGATTGTTAGTGATGTACTTATGTTTAAATCAGTAATAGTTTGGTTGTTTAATACTCAATATTGGATTGGTAAATTATATCTTTTACAATAAGTACAAAGGATGTTGGAAGTGTCCCAAACAATATGCATAAACAAATATTAAAAATGTTTAAAATGGAACATGTAAGATGGACTCCTTAAGTATTGATAATAGTAATTATTATACATGTTGCACCGTCTACGATATCGTATTTAGCTAATGTATTTAATACATGAAGCATGTATTAAATCCAAAATTAAGAAAATTGAGATAGCTAAATGGTAATTAATTGTGTTCTTAAGTATCTAAGAAATACCAGAGTACTATTTATAAAAACAATAAAATCCTTATGAAGGAGTATTCAGACTCAAACTTCATATGTGATATTGAGTATATTGTGTCAATATTAAGATTTAGTTCGAACCTTGATTAAGGAGCCTTAATTTGAAATGTTACAAATAAAAAGATTATAGCTGTTTCAAGGAAAAAGCTAAGTACACCGCCTTGAATAATGCCACAAATAAAGCAATGTATAGATATAAATGAACAAATTTATAATTGGGTAAGGGGTGATTTCAAGTATTGAGAATACTACATCATTGTTATATGATAACAATGTAATGTTAAGAGCTTACTAGAAGTTGAGAAACATTCTCTGAATTATTCCACATAATAAAGGTAGTTTATCAACATCAGAGAGAGCTGATTGATAGAGCAGACAATTAAACAAGATATAAAGATTTATTCATGAAGGGATTAACTCGATCGATTCTCATCAAATTGATCAAAGGATTGGGATAGAGATATCATAAATTTGTCCCAAGTGCAAGTGGGAGATTGATAGAGTTAAGGTATGCCTTAAGGGAAATTATGTGATTGTTACATATATCTAACTCGATAACCAATATTTTTCAAGACGAAAGATATTTTCTTTCTATTATACACTTGACATAATTTGGTATATTAATCAATTAATTTAAAAGTATATTTAATAGAAAATCTATAAATTGTATGTTTAGTGATAGTAGTTACAATGTGTTGTAACCATGGATAATTTATCACAAGGAAATTAAAAATATCATTTTAAATATTCGTAGTCAAGATTTATCCAGACTGGATATCGATACATCCATCGAGACTATAGTGCATAAAGCTCTTCAAATGTTGGGTAATGCATTACTCATGACTTTTGAAGGGCATAAAGGGGTTACCTACTGAGAGTTACTGGATAACTATAGAATGACTCACTCGATAGTTCTTTGTTGGCAAATATAATTAAGGTCAAAAAGAAAATATCGATGTGATGAAATTACACATTTCCTTGACTTGAGAATAGTATTGATCTTCAATATGGAAGTTCTGCTTTGATTATAGTTAAATCATAGCATGACGTCCGTCGAACGACTATAGTTAGGCCGAGTGAAAGCATTGGAAGTGAAACACTATTCAAAAGAGGATTCGTTTCCTCAGTTATATGAGGTTAGTATCATGGTCAACTTAAGTCAACTCGAAGTCCAAGTTTCTGGCTAAAACAGTATGGTCAATTGTAATTATTATTATTGAACAAAGAACTTTGTTTTTGGATTATAAAGTTGAATGTCAATAATATTGGTATTTTGATCATTACCAAATTCCATAATCCAAATGCGATACAGATTTGACGAAGAGAATTGGTGTAAAAATAGTCACTACCAGGTACCACTTATAACAAGTAAACTTGGATTTTACCAAAAGATGTGTAAGTGATAAATTCGGCCAAAATGTTACACCACTAACTAAGGTGATGTGTGAATGTCAACATTCAAATTTTTCAATATTAATCGTGACTGAATTTACACATTTGAGCCAAACAACCATAATGATGAATTCTCTGAAAAATCACATGATTTAGTTAGTTTATAAAATGTTGTAAATTAATTAATATTTAAGAAATATTAATTATTATTTAATTTAGTTGATGTTTGGGAGTTGTTTGTAATTATTTGAACGCGTTTATAAGTTATATTTGCGTGCATCGATATACGATATCGGTGTATTTTTAAACGGATTTAAATAAAAGATAATTATGTTAAGGGATATATGGAGGTTTTATGCCATTTGATGGCATGTAATTTCAGCCATATTATGCGAAGGAAGAGGAGTGGAAAGAGAGGGATAATTAACATAATTGGTTAGGGAAGTTTTAACTAAATGTTGTTCTTTCAATTGAAAAAATCCACTAATTCATTTCCTAAGATTTTTCATTCTTTTCTTTATTCACCTTTTCTCCTCCTTTTGAAGCAATGGATGAAATAATCATCTTCCCTTCCAAGCATAAAAAAACTCTAAATAAAAAGAAAAAAAGAAAATGGAACGCAAGTGGTTCATCCATCTTTCATAAGGGTTTTGTGTGGATCTTGAAAATCAAAAGAACGTCATTCAATGTGCATTCATTTGGCTACGTCGTAAAGTAAAATTCTAGTTTTATTTATTCTTATATTTATCTTATTCATATGATTTAGATCTTTTGCATATCACATCTGAATATAAGTTTGTCTATGAACTAAATCCATTTTATCATGTCTTCTTTAATAATGCTTGTTATGAACATTAATTTGACTCAGGTCCATTTTGTGCTATCCCCTTTTTATTACATGTTCACCTTCCTAAAATTAGAGTCGTGACATATTACATATTATTTAATTAGCCATTTATGATGTTTATATAGTTTAATATGGAATTTTACTATGAATTTATATATGCCTAAGTTATCCTTTTTATTCTTGTTTTAGGAACTATTTATTTAAAAAAACAACTAGTTTGATTGAAACCTAATTTTAAATTTATTGATATGATTTTATTTTGTTTCAACTTAAATAAGTTACATATGTTGTCTATTTGAAATCATTTGGAAATTGAGAATAAGTTTTATACGACTGTTGTTTGAATATAATTTTTATAGTTATTGTACACTTTTGTTTGAATGTTACTTAAAAAATCGTAAATAGACTTTTGTGCAGAATATCATAAACTTTTATATCCTTCCTAATTTAATGTTGCCTTTTAGTTTGTTATCTTTAAGTCCTAACATATATGCTAAATCACAAACTTTACATATATATTTGTTATTTTAGTTGTGAAACATAGTTTACAATTAATTATACATAGTGTGTATGTTGTTTTAATTCATAGTTTAGAAAATTTACTTTTGTGTAAAATCACAAGTTTAACTTTAAAATCCTTCCCAAGTTGAGACTTTATTCGTATTTTTTGATTGTAGATTTAAAAATATGAGAATGGCAAAAATTAATTTATATGCATATATGTTTAAGAGTTTAATTGCTATTTTGAAATGACATTGAATAAATGACTAAAGGATGGAGGAAAGTCCTCCACATTTTCTTCTTTCTAAATCCCAACTTTAATTCATTGATTTTTTTACTATATATATAAGTTAACTTATGTTTATTAGTAAAATATTTTGTTAACATATTATGTATAAGTGTAAGCATCTTTGTATATACATATTTGTTTAATTAGTCAAAAACTTGGACAACAAAGTCACGTGTGAATTCGGTGATAAATGCCATTTAATATATCAATTAATAAAAAGAGAGAGAGAGAAAGAGGGATCAAAGGTTTCTATCTCTGTGTTTATAGCCTCATCCTTCCTTAATTATTTAATCGTGTTAAGGGAAAGAAATGAAAGTTTTCTTTCTCTAAACTTTTACATGTTTTTACCTATATATGTACTACTTATATGCTGCTCTTACTACTTCACATAAATTAATGTAAATGGTACATTCGTTATAATACAAATAATTTAAAATTAAATCAAACTAATCTTAAATAATTGTAATAAAACAAAGATTTTATCTGAATGAAAATTTAGAAAATTTCTAAATGAATTTATACTACATAGACCCAATATCGATCCAAAAGGATTTTTTTTGAAATTTACCCAATTACTCCAATTCCGACTAGCCCGGTTCAAATAGCTTCATAATAGGTATTACGATATACAATTCTAAATGATGTTGCATATATAGAGCAAGTTCGTATCCCTTGGCTACAACCTTGGGATTGATATTCATAGACAATTCATAGAATAATGTGTGGTTGTCTCGATTGCTCGTATTAGTCGACATTGATTAAAAGATAGAAGACATTATATCTCAACAGCAAAGGCAATAGACCTTGGGTTACTTTGTAACAAGGGCTATTGGTTTTAGCTTACTTGTCTTAGATCCTTGCGATAAACTAATGTGACCAGTCACATAAGTGTATATAATTATGTTTGATATGATTATAGGTGGTGGATGATGCGGTAAAATGTCAAATAGTGCCGTTACATTGGTGGCCACACTTAGCGGGCTTTGACCTTAATAGGAGATCCAAAGCTCATTAGCTTGGTGTGTGACGGTTAAGTCACATTTGGTTGCCTTGGTGATTGATATTTACTAGAATTATCACATATTACGTAGCACTATAGTAAAAATGTGCTAGCTTGTTGGTTATTGGCGAATATGGAGGTTGAAGTGTGGTTTCATTACCCTGCATGTTACAGTTTGATATCGTACATGATATAGTAACATGTTGCTAGTCATCTAAATTATTGATGGTTTCTTTTAACTAGTTTTATGTTTGGCCTTCTCTTTGTTGTTTCTTTTGTTATCCATTCCTTGAATATGTTGACTTAGACAAGGGAATTCTATTAGTAGGAGGTGAGTTATAGAGCTGTACTTATTATTGTTGTAATTATATATATCCGGTATTGTTGTGTAGACATGATAGAATATATTCATTTTGAGGCATGTTGTATATGAGATCTGATGTACCATTTGCATGATGTGAATCTTATATCTCTTTGATATGATATGCACTTAGTATATTACATGTTTATGTTGATATTATATTTATTTTTTCCATTGTGAGTTTCTTTAATGTATTTGTGGGGGTCGGGCAATCATGCTTGTTTCCTTAACGAACTGTTATTTGTGATACTTATGAAATTTGAGTGCTTTTATGCATGGATTATGATGTTACAAATGATGGACTAGTGGATGGTTACATTTGATATCAGAGCTTAGGTTACTCGATCATCATAAATTGGGGTAAGGGTTGAGATACTGTACTTGTATTTTGTTATATTTACATATATAGTAGTTAGGCACTCACATTTTTGTTTTTGGCACTTTGTGAAGGAACCGGGATAGCACGCAGCAGATAAAATAAGCGAATCTCAATTTTTTTTAAAACCATTTTGGATCTTTTGGGCCTGTGAAGCTTAAATATATTTGGATCTTATCTGAATTAATTTTAGATAAAATCACTATTTTATTTAATTTGTAAATAATGTTTTGTTCTGATATTATATTTGTGATATATAATATAAACATATGTATAATACATGTGTTTGTACATGCACGTGCAACAAATACAATGTACATTGTTTAACATGCCCCTATATATGTGCTTGGATTTACACCGCAGACAAGTTATCCATCTGTTTACGTATGTATTATCTAATATATATATATATATATATATATATATATGATTAAGTATAATATAATTTTTTTATAGTATCAAACCTAGTTAAATTTATTGATATTATTTAAGTATAGATATTATCTTCTATATTATAAGTTATTTAAATAAAGAAAGTTATTATTTTGTAGGAAGACATCATTCTATCAAATCTAGGTCTTGGAATTGAGCTAGCAAGAGGCTGGTTAAATGGGTAAATTTCAAAAAGTTTATTCCATTTTGAATCGTATTGGGCATATGAAGTCTAAATTTATTTAGATCCAATCTAAATTAATTTTAAATAAAAAATATTTTATTTAAGTTGTAAGTAAACTTTTTGTTTGATGTTATAAGTATTTTATTATATAACATGCGTATCATATACACATGTGTGTGTACGTGCATGTGTAGCACATACAGCTACATGATTCAATATGCCAGTATATAAATGTTATGATTTACACCGTAACGGACATATCAGCCTCTTAAGGTACATATCTTTGTCTAATGTGTATATAGATACATACATACATATAGTTTAATATGACGTAAATGTGAGAAATGCGGATTACGGATCTTAAGGCTGGAATAACACTAGAGGGGTGGGGTGAATTAGTGTTTTATGGATTTTCTAAATGTTTTTGAAACTTATGTAATTTAATCACCAACAAATGCAATTCACAGACACAGATATAATCACAGAATCAGACATAGATGCAAATACTAAATAAAAGCAGTAAAGGAAAGAACACACCAGGATTTCATACTGGTTTGGAGTTACCCTACATCCAGTCCCGTACAACTGTATGGATTTCTTATCAAAATAATCTCCCAGATTACATATACCCTCCTATATTTGAGTCTAGGGAAAACACTCTTGATTTAACTAGGCTACAAGATCACCTAATTGATTTCCAGGGCTACAACCACACCCTATTAATTTCAAGGTTCAACCGCACCTTTTACTTAACAGTTTGATTTGCAAAAGATTCTATAACTCTGAATAACACTGAGATTTTATGGAGAGAGCGGCAGAGAATCAAACAAGAGATAATAAAGTTTAATTCACTTGGTATTTTGGTAGAGTATAATTTAGGATTCTTTAGAATAAATGTGGAAGATGAAGAGGAGAGAAAATAAATGAAATCTGGTAAAATATTCGTTTAGAACTTACTGGTATTTATAGTAGAGCAACAGCCATATCTATTCGTGAAAGTATATGAAGAATAGACACTTCTTTTGAAATTTGAAAATAACGGACACCATGTCGATGTAGGGGGTTGAGGGATGTCGACATGCTCAAGGCAAAATTGATGTTTCGAATTTCTTATTAAAATTGCTTTCTATATTTGTCAAAACAATTTCTAAACTTTGTAAATATATTTGAATATAGTTTGAACATATAAAAGAGTTAGAAAGTAATTTTTGATATATATAATCTTAATCTATAAAGTGATTTAAAAATTTGAATATAAATATTTTAAAGCTAAATATTTAAAACAAGAGATGGTTTAAAAACAAGGACAATTTTGAAATCAAAATATTAAAAATTATAAAAATAGTTTGAGGTTAAAATATTTAAAACCAAGAGAGATATCTTTTTGAAAAGGAAGTTTTGAAAACAATTTTTGAAAACAAGAGATATATTTTTGAAAAACTTTTTATAAAATTAGTGGTATCAAAATAGGACTACTATATGTTCCACTAGATATTGTCATGAGTTCCATCCCACTAGGGTTCCATCCCTTTAACAAGCTCGAAGTGGATTCCATTCCACGAATAAATTTCGAATAAAGATGTAAGTGATTTCAAGAAGTTTTAACATAAGTCTAGACTCAATACTTATCTTGTACTATTGAAATCTTGATATTTTGATATTCATGAGTCTTCAATCTTGATATCTTCAGTCTTGAATCTCTATACTGTAAAGTCTTCATTCTTGGTACCTGCATGTTTATATTCTACATATACATATATATCTAAACTATAATGTTAGTATTTATATTTTATAACAAGTCCTAAGGTTGTTGTCATCAAAACCATCATCTCAAGGACTAACAGTAAAATTATACTTATAAAGTATAAAATTTGTATAAACATATATACATATAACTTTGTGCAGTAATAACAACCTACGCAAATTCAATTATATAATTTCAAATTTAAAAAATTTAAATTCAAAATTCAGATTTCTGATTTTAGATCTATATCTAAAATATCTTTTAATTTGAAATTTAGAACTATTTATAATAAACTATATCTAATATATATATCTGTGTGTACGAATATTTTTTATTAAATGAAATACATACATAAATAAATAAATACACACACACACACACACACACACACACACACACACATATATATATATTTACTACTACTAATAATGTAAATTCAATGAACTAACTTCAACCGCATCTTTCTGAAATACCCAAAATGCCCTTACATTTCCTATCTTTAATTTACACACGTCATGTATCTCTTCCTTTTCTTTTCCTTCTAGATTTATTACTCAATATGTGGTCCTTGCACAGTCCATGTCTCCTTTTGCTTTGTTCCCCAATCTCATTTCTCTTTTTAACAAATTATGTATTTGTGAATCAGCTTCCACCGGTTAATACTGAATCACATCCCCGCTATCAATAATCTCTTTGAAGCCATGAAATGTTAGTTGATAAAATCAACAAATTATACAAAATCCGAAATTTTGATGCTATCAAATCTAGAAATTACTCAGTAAAGTTTAGAGATAGAGTGCTGTTGCTCTATTTTTCGGCGTCATGGGTAAATAGACCTTCGATCCTCTCATTTACGTTTTTATCTTCTAAGATTATGATTTAGTTTTACAGTTTTGCTCATCTACCCGATAGAAGCAGTTGCACAACTTAATATTGCATAAGGAGAAAGCATACTTGGCAAAAAATAGAAAAGGCTTGCTTCTTATTCTGCTCATTTCACTTCGACATTTCACAATTTGAAATATGATTAAAGTGACAATGGCTATCGCAAGAGTGCAACAACTAGCCGAATGCTTTTGTCGAGATACTTCTGGCCAGCGATTGATCACTGCAAGTGCTCAACCATGATTTTTTGTGTCACACTAAAGAGGAAGTGGGATTTGATGTAGGAGCAGGCGAGTGGCCTGATGATGGAAGAGGTCCCAATTAGAGGGTCTTAGAGAGATTTGATATAAGATGGGTAGCAATCCTTCCAAGTAGGGAAAAAATATTTCCTACAGGCATATCAGTAATGGTAAAGCTTTTAATCCAATAGAAAAAGCATTTTTATGAATACATCATAACTAATACATGCTATGAATAAATCTGGAATATATGCAAATATGCTTATGGTCAAATTATTACTTTAAATACGTGAACAAATTTGAAAATAATATCAAGGTAATTTCAGTTAATCTTTAGCAGGTTCACAAAGTTACATTTAAGTTTGAGAATGAGAGAACGTAATGTCAAAAGATTAAAAATAGAAATGTAGAAAAGATTATAAAGCAATACAAAGAATGCTTATTTTGTTGTCGCCTGTTATGTAGAATTTGTGGACCATAAAGTCATGTTTGAAGTTTTATTAAGAAGATTGTGAAGATCTATTCCTATACACAGATATTTTCTTTTTGGCACATTCTTTGTGCTTGCATGATATTTTATTTAATGGAAGCTAACTTTAATCTTTTTGCATTTTAATTTATCAAGTATAAAGTAAATGTGAAACAAATTTTGTTTCATCTACATGATATTTTTCTCAGTTGATACATGCATTTTATAAAATGTGTTGAAAGCAAGTGTAAGCATAAAAATAAAATTAGCAAACAACTCTACTTAAAAAAAGATAAATTATAATTCATTCATGAAATAAATATCTCCTAGACTCCAACTCTCTACCACTATTTACCATATCCAATAATAATGCCCATATTTCGATCATCAAATTCAAATTGTATTTTCTTTACAAATACAACTAAATGAAATCAAAATAAAAACTAAGAAACCACCAAGAAATTGTAGAAACCCTCCCCAACTAATTCCTTTTCTCTGAAATCAGAGACTTGCAGTCCGTGTACTAATAATATGAATGCTCCGAGCTAAAGTTAATACAACCAAACGTTTTAAAAATTATGTGTTGGTGACCTGCCATAAAATGCAAGAATCGATTAAATCTTAGGATCTGAGAAGACCCAAAATATCGAATTCCTAAATTTTCCTGCTTTAGTCTCTGAATAAGAAATTAGCATTAGCAAGTGAAAAGCCAAATACCAAAAATCAAATCTATTACCTAGATTTGAAATGGCATGAATATGAGATCATCAATCTCATCATGTCTTCAAACGAACTATATTCAGAGTATGAACTAAACAATTTATGCATCAAAATATTGATAAACATTATAAATATCAACATTCTAATACTAAATGAAATCTATATTTAAGTGTATGAACAACAATGCTTATCCTTAACATAGCATATTAACATATGGATATACTAACATATATTAGCATGGATGAAAAAGAAACTCATCATTAATTTTGTATGTCAACTATCAGATTTATATATTACATTAATTAAATTATCCGATAGTTTTCATGAATTACTTATTTAAGCCATAAATAAGTGCTAAGTTAGGCAAAGTTAGAGGTATGAGTTGGGAAATCGGTTCAGGCTTTTAACACACATGTTAGTAAATTAGAACATGTGCATATGATAAAACTAAACAAAGAATATATAAGGGCCAAAATAAAGAAATATATTTCCAATAGCCAAAAATTCGAACTTTTAATATGTTGTTTTCTTTTAATATGCAACTCCCTATTTAATTGGATATTAACTAGCTGATATGAAAAGACAAATTAATTAGCATCCATTCAGTTCTTGCTTGCCAACCCGCCAAGCATTCATGGTGGTGGATGGTGCAATGTCTAATAGTACAGAATATGTTGATTTTATTAGGCTATGGAATTGAGGATAAATCTCATGTTCAATTGAAGAAACACGTGTTGTCAAAAAAGCTTAAGTTGATAAACATCACAAAAGAATGGGTTATTCATGTATTTACATTGCCTACTCTATGTTCTTTTTATAATTTATTGGACAAACCAAAAACAGTTTATGTGGTAAAATCTATTGATGCAACTTAGCATTAGGATTTACATTGTATATTTTATGATTGACTGCTTATTTTTTTAATGCACGTAGTATAATGTAATTTTCTTTTACTTAAATATATTTTTTATAATCATATTCTTTCTATAACTTGATAGAGCAACTTTTTGTTACCTGAAATCAATGTTACATCTACCTTCAATGCCATGTGCTCGAGTTTTGGGTTTGCAGGTATTCATGATGCATTTAAAATGGTCATTGCTTTTGGTTTATGTAATTACTCTCTTTTATAAAGTTCTTTTAGCCAACTCTTTTATAAAGTTTTAAACTAAAATTTACTATATTCTTCCAATCATGTTACTCTGTCTTCTTCTTTTCATTCTATTTATGCTCATTATGTAATATTAAATGAACTCAAAAAATGCAAGGATTAACTTTGATAACATCACCATATTTTTCAACAATAATATACAAAAAGAATGAAAGTATCTAACTTAAATGATATCACTACATTTTTGACTGTATTATACAAATTTTTTATATACAATACTTTGTATAGATAAAAATATAAACTCATGAAGTCGTAGTTCACTATACCAACTAAAGTGATTAAGAAACTTAAGTGCCCGTGCAACGCACGGGCCACACACTTGTATATATATATATATATAATAAAATCAATGTTCAAAATATAAAATGATATATATATATATATATATATATGTATGTATGTATGTACATATAAATACTCACGGCATAAAAAATAATTAATCATTATTATTATTTTAAGATTATGGTTTTAAAAAAAATTAAAATTTTTTCATTTAAAAATTTCCATACCGTTATATATAAATAAAAAAATTTGAAAATATTATTTTGTACTGACAAAATTTTATATTTATTAAACCTTATATATATATTATAAATTATGTAAAACATAGTATTTAATGTGTATATATATATATATAAAATTATATATACATATATGGCTTTATAAATAAAATTATACAATTTTTTTTAATTTCTACTATTATTATATACAGCTTTTTAACAAAACTTTAAATGCAGTTCATATATTTAGTTATACATTAAAAATTCAATTTTTTTTAAAACCCCTTTTATAATAGCATTTAATTCGATTTTTTTAAAATGTCATGAGCAATACATACGTACATACGATATATATATATATATAATACATAGAAACACATGTACACATACATATACATTCATCCAATGTCGACAACATAGACATATGTGGATTCGTTGTAATATACATACAATATAACAGCACATGAATAACATAATAATTTTTTTGTATATATACAAATGTAAATAAAAGTTATTGCCATGACTATAGCCTGGCAGTAGCACGCTGTAACGTAGAATCATTGACTCCTTGAATTTATATCCAAAACTTCTAGAAAGAGCTACCAGACTTAAAGCACCACCCACCAATCTATTATTTTTATTTAAATTTGTGCTTAATTTGCTTAAAACTATGGAGGAGTCTTAGTGAAGTTCGACTAGAAATAAGAGAGAGGGAGGCCAAAAACTAGAGAGAAAAGGTGAGGGATTTGAAGTTTTTGCTTAATTTTCTCGTAAGCAAATAACAGGCTAATTAAAGGCAGTCTGGCCTAATCAAAGCCAACCCAACTACTTTATAACCGAATAGCATATACTAGCCTAAGCCTATGTTGGTATCAAGCCAACCCTTCTGCTGGATAAGGAACCAAGACGAGGCAAGGTCGCCTCATCCCTAGGAACCTATCACATTTAAGCAAGGTTTGTGCCTATCCCCTCCCAGTCCAGCCAGGCCTAGCACAATGAGGACTGGGATTTTTCTATCGATCCACTCCTAGCACAAATTCGTCAACATGGTTGCCCAACATCACCTCAATTGATGGCTGGTACCTTCCTAAGCCCACCTCAATAGGCGTCGCATCAAGCAATATAAGCTCAAGCATGGCCCGTCCTTGTCCCTACTTCGGTAACGCTGCCTCTGATCGGTCTCAGGCATCTCTTTCGGTCGCCTCGCATTCGATCATGCACTATCTTCCCAACATTTTCCTTAGCAAGATTTCTAATTTCTTTCATATCATTGACAGCCGATCGACCGGCTCAGCAAGACTTGTCATGTAAGCACTCAAGTAAACGAAAAGTTATCCATCCACCTATTTAAAGCATTGTCTTGGGTAGCTGAATTGATGTAGCTTACCATTAATATTAAATACTCATTTAATGCGATGCTTGCGCATTAAATGTGATGCCCATGTCTGATGTAAAAGAGCAATGAGTTATTTTCATCTACCGCACATCTTCTTAAACCTTGGTAGCTGCTATCCATCCGTCCTTAGAACCATATCAATGGTCAACATTTTTCCCACCAATTCTACAGCTCAACCTCAACCGTCCATCATCCTCTTCGACTACTATAAATATCCCTCGCATTGCAACTTCAAAGGAGTTAGAAAATAGAAGGATGCTGATTACTACGCACAATTCAGAGCTCTCTATATCACAAATCCTTAATACTATGTGGCTTTATTAGTCTTAAATGCTTTCTAATTTCTTACTATTTTCTTGTAATTCCTTGTGGTGGTAAGAGAACTTCACATGGACATAGGCAGCTTTACAGAACCACTTTATATCCTATGTTATTTACATTTCAACTACGTACTTAACTCCTCATTTTCACTTTAGTTGCAGTGTTAGCAAGTAATGTTTGCGCATTAATCTAATTCCAAGGTTAGCTAAATCTCTAGTCAACATTTTGGCACTAGAAGGAGGCCTCCCATTAAAGCTCTCGCCTTTTCATACTTTCCCTTCACAAAGACCTAATCTAACTTGTTATCATGGATAATCTCCTGCCATTCGAAGGTAACAACTCCAATGGGCAACGATATAAATGGCAACACTCTCGCTAGTGTTGTTAACCCAATTCGGGCATCAATGAAGAAATATGGCATGCTGTGATATTATGGCTGTCAAATGCGGCTGAGCTGGCCTGCGAAGTGAATGGCTTGAGGGTGCAGTTGAATGCTTAAACCACTGTAAACTTTGTCCCACCAGCTCCTCCTCCGACTAACTATAGTGAATTATAATTGCATTGAAAACTAATAATGGTGGTAACCTAGTGTTCCTGGCCACTCCCCAAAGAGCTAAAGAGCTCATCGTAGTATGTAATGAATGAGTTCTCCCTGCTAGAAGGTGGGATCGTCAAGCACGACCACTCTTACCCTCCCATCAATGGCTAACTGATCTGTGAAAGCTAGGGGAATCTTCACCCCGACTCCGACATGAACGTCCGCCCCGATCGAAAATACTATGGAATGCATGGCATTTGCACTAGACGAATGAGACTTAGAAATAAGCTCAGACCAAAAGGACGACCCCCTAGATCCCCGCATGGGTGATTCAGGCATCAAAGGTGGCCAACCACTCCCTTGGATTCTATCACCATATACAGCACCGACCCCAACAACATCATCCAAATCAGTACGGAACTTAATGCAAAGATTAGAGAGAGCCTAATTAGGTTCCTACAATAGAATATAAATGTCTTCTCCTAGAGGCATGCTGATATGACCGATATTGATCCTTGGATCATTTTTCATACGCTCAATATCTATCGAATGACCACCCCATTCCACCAAAAGTGCTGACCGCTTAACCCAGAAAGATATCGAGCACTTAATGAAGAGGAAGAGAAGTTACTAGCTAACGGCTTCATCAAGGAGGTGGACTATCTGGTGTGGGTAGTGTTACACCTTATTCCTCAAATCTTCTTAAAGGCTGGCCGAAAAAGGCACAAGGCCTAGAGAACCGCCCTCATAAATAAATCTAAGATAAAGAGAGAAGAAGTTGAAATGATTCGATTCACACTGCACAAAAAGAATCAGAAATTGCAAATAGCCACAATAAACTACGCTCAATTACTCAATCAAAGTCATAGCAGTATCGTTAAAAATGGCTCCAAAACATGAAATCTAACTTGTAGTCATGATGTGCGACCCAACTAACTGAGCTATATCCAAAAAGCATGAAGTTGCAACGAAATGATGTACCACTCTTATAAATTAGGATACAAAGGTAACAGATCTCCACCGATGATCCCACATCAGAAAGCTAATATGATGCGCCACCCTATGCTGATAAAGGAATGTGCCGCCATTAGGACGAGCTGATGAAGAGTGTGCCGCCATCAAAAAAGGTAATAAATAAATGTGCTGCCATTAAGACATAACAAACATGGAAGTCTAAAAGGGCAATGGAAGGAAACTACTCTGTAACCAAAGAATCCAATAAGCCCGGTTATCATTCTGAAAGTCTTATGCATTGCAAAATCTTTTAAATACAGATCTTCCCTACGATCACTAAGGACTCTCTAAGAAGTACCACAAGGAATCCAAATCATTCCAAAGGTTGCACACAGGGTTATCCAAACATCACTTCATCGTAGATCTACACTTGTTAAACAAACAACAAAGGGATTATCATTCAATTCTAGTAGCTTACACATCCTCACACGAAGAGCAGTTCGGGGCATGTGTTGACCCATATTAAGGTGCCATAGGTCAATTCAGGCAACCCTAACAACTTAACCCCAACAAAAGGCCAAGCAAATGTTATGAATAAAAAAAGACAACATGACTTCAATCATCTTAACGCAGAACCTTGCAAGCGAGGCACATCGAAGAGCATAGTATGCCCCACAAATACCATCAATGCCTAGGGCAGAACGGAAGCATGGCTCTCAACAACGTCACAACAAAAACTATAGAGGCATCATATCTCGTCTTGTAGAAAAGAAAGAAGTGCAGATCAGATACGAAACCCATTTTAATTTGAAGTCTCCTGGCACAATTTCAAATGTTCCCGCTTCAATTTCAAGCTTTCGACCAAAACCTAAATTTAACCACTCAAATAAGAGTTTGCCTCCAAAGACATGCTAGCAATCCACATGCATCAAACAAACAATGCGTATGGATGACACATGGCATGATCTAAAGGCAGAAACAAAATGGTGGAAGAAGGATTGTGGCAATCCACATGCATCTCTATAGTATAAATGGAAAAGGAACCGTAGCAGGAAAATAAAATTTCCTAATTTGATATTTTTAATGTTTAAAAAGTAAAATCATTGTAGTGTCTGCCACTAAAATCTGTACTAATAAAGATACAGAAGAAAGTGAGATTTCCCCGTGGATGTAGTATCCCTTAACATCTAAACCACGTAAATTCTTTGCGTCTTTGACTTTTATGCACCATTGTTTATTTACTCTAGATTTCAGCATTAGATTTTTTTTAGTTTCTACTTTAATTAAATACCAGTTTGATTTGACATTTTAACAAACAGTTAATGTGTAACTTCTTAATATTGTAAGCTTACAGCAACACAATTACCACCTAAAGGAAAATTTGATATTGCGTAAATTTGTTATTTCTAAATCACCAAAGTAATTAGCACCAAGGCTACTTCACGTTTACCTTGGGTATTACGAGATGAAAAATCTTGCTAACATTTGGTGCTAGAAGGAGGGCTTGAACCACCATTTGTTATTTCCAGTAAACTTTACTTATATTTCTCATTCATGTACCATGAATCCCACTGATTCTATTACCCCTCCTCCTTATGAACACTTACACTTGGCTTCAAAAACCGCAAAGAAGTCACTCATAATGTCAAAACCTCAAATTAAAGTGGAAGCTTCAGTTGAGGCCCTCATGGATCCTATCCTGGCTGCACTCTATTCCTTCACAGACCAAATGTATCAACGAATGGAGGGACTAAAAAATACAATAGCCTAACATACTTCTCTTAGACCAACCTCCCTTCTATGTTCCATAACTCATCACCATCGCTTGCCAACAGTGCACACCATGCAGTTCACAAGTGAAAACGACACTCTAGAAATAGGAACGGTGATGCTGGTCAGAAATTTTATACCAAGCTAAAAAGAAAGATCCAAATCAACCCTCGAATTAAATCCAAACCATCCAACATTAACCCACTCCTACTGATGAAATAATCACAATATACCCATGAAGATGATGACCCCATTTTCAATGGTGCATTATCCTAAATGGATCCAAGGGAAAATGAGATCCAACAGTTAATGGTATGAGTGGAACAACTGGCAAGGCGTTGCAAACAAAGCACTGGGGAGTAGGTCAGGGAAGAAGGCTCTTCTCCATTCAGTGAAACCATTATAAAGGCTTATTTTCTAGACAATTTTTAAGTCTTATCAGTATACAATTTCGATGGAACAACCAACCTTGATGACCATATCTGTACATTTGAATATTACATGGACATTATGAAAGTGGGAGGAATGGCCCAACGTAAACTCTTCTCCATATACTTAGAGAACATAGTATCCCATTGGTTCAGAAGGTACGGACCAAGTGAGGTCGCAATCATTCACAGATTTCATGAGGCAATTCAACTCAGGGAGAGGAACCTCCTGAGACATTAATACTATGTCATGTGTAAAGCAAGGAAAAAATGAAGGTCTCCGCAACTACGTTAAATGTTTCAAGTGTGAGTCGCTCCGAATTGGAGTAACCAGTGAAGAAGCACTACTGATGGAAGTATATGCTGGGATCATAAAAGGTACCCTTATGTGGAATAAAAACAATTGAAAATCATGCCACAACATAAAGGCCTTCTACGAAAGAGCAAGTGATTATAGTAGGATGGAGGAAGCTGGATTTGCAGTACGATCTAGAAAGGCTTCTGCCACCAGTTTTGATAAGAAAATGGGGACTGAAGTATATTAACCGCCTATGAAGTGACAAGAGGAACCACACCTCACAACAAAAAACATCCCTTACTCACACCTCTGGTGTGATAACCCAGATTTTTTTTGAACATCCGTTAATTGGATAATTAAATGATTTTCTATTGGAGATACTAATTTTATTTGGTCGAACAAATAAAACGTTGATAATTAGAATATATCTAGATATGTATATAGATGAATTTGAATTTTAATAAATGCTGAATTTTAAATATGTGGATAAATATTTCTTTGATAATCTCCTATTATAGTTGTTTAAGTTTTATAATATTTGATTAATGACCTACTTTTATAACTATTCAAATTGGCAAAATTTACCTTTTCAAAAAAGAGAAAAGAGAAAACAAATAAACATGTTTCCTATCATAATGTATATATGTATATTGTAAATAGTTAGCTATAATTTAAATCTAACATTAATTTTCAAAGCTATTAAAAGTAAAATCTATATTTTTACAACAATAAAGATAATATATATATATGTCTATTTATTTGTTAAGGAATCAAAGCTTAAGTTAAAATGGAATTTAATAAGATTCATACTTTCTTTAAATATATGTATAAGATGTATATATATAAAGTATTAAACATATAAAAACATAACATATAAATTAAACATATAAATACATAAGTAATTTAGAAATTTTTTAAAGTTTTAAACATATGTAAACACTTAGTTCTTGCATCTAAACATTTGTAAACCAAATAACCCATATACTAACACTTGTAACTTATTTGTTGTGATAACCCGAAATTTCAAGAATATCTGTAACTGATAAAGTAACTGAATTTAATTATTGAGAATACCGATTTATAGATTGAACAGATAAGAATTCTGATGATAAAGGAAATCTAAATATAAATAATATTAATAATGAGTTGTTTTTATATATAGATGTAAATAGATTTTAATAATAATAAAATTGTTATATCAAATTGAATGTGTAGTTATTTGACTTTAATTTGGATTTTATTTAAGTAGTTCTATTTATTTTTAAATGTAAATAAAAAAACTTTTTAACTTAATCTATTAATTTACAAATACTTATTTATATATATAGATAACTCTACAGAAATAAAACCAATTATATATAAATACATTTTAACTAATTAATTAAACAAAGATTCATTTTTCTTCTTCTTATATTAACATATTAACTAAATAATTAATTAACATTTAATAATAACTAATTAATTTAAAAAGCTTTTCATTAACACTTAATTATAAATATTAATTACTCTTAGAACAAGTATAGTTAAATGAGGTAACTAATGTAACAAATGTAAGATTATAAATCATCTAAGCACATGTGTTAGTTAGATAATTAAGGAGCATGACGTGTGTCATTAGATTTAGTTTTTTTTTCCTTTTATTTTTATTTTATCATTTCAGTTTATATAAGCTTGCCATCTTCCATTCTCAACTTTTTTTCTTATTTTTATTTCTAAGCAAACAAAATAAATCTTCAGCTGAAAAACTTGTTACTAAAAAAAAAAATCTGTAAACAACTATCCTCAAATCAAAAGTAAATCCGAGGATCAAAAGAATCATTTTTCCTCCAAAACTGTAATCTTTCAAAATGAAAATCAATCCCTGTAAAACCTTCACCCATAACCATCTTCAAACATTTTCAATCATGCATCACCTGTTCACATGCAATTTCAATCTGTTCTAAGTCTGGAAATCAGGCTACTGCATGAAAACTTGGGAACAAATGCAAGTTTATAAATCAAGCAACTCAGGTTTAAAAACAGAAGCATTTTTCCAAAATGGCTCTGTCTTCTGTTCAAGGTGAGTGATCTGGCCTAGTTTGCTCTATTTTATAGAAATGCCTGTGAGTAGATTTTAAATCAGAAAATTTAAGTAAGATAAATTTGTGCATGAGAAAATTTTGAGCTAGTGAATGTCTTGCATGTATAAATATATAAATGAAATCTTGGTATTATATTGTTTTAAAACTGTTCATGTTCAATCTGCTTGATACTTCTCTGTATCTACAAGTTACAGACTAATTTTAAACAAAAAATTTCAAAAATTTACTTAACAAATCACTGTTAAGTCTGAATCTTCAAATGCAGTGAGATTATTTAAACATGAATAAAGGTTTAAATTTTATTCAAAAAGAATTTATTTGAAAATCTTCTGAATCAGGAAGTTACAGTGAAATTTTTAAGAATCATGATAAAAACAAGTATTGAAAGTTGTTGATTAAATTTTACATCTTAAATCAACTTGGTAAAACATGATTTTTAAAGTAAAAATCAGGATTTTTAAAGTAAAAATCAGGATTTTTAAGTTAGTTTTGAGGCAGAATTTGGATGTTGACCTGATGACTGTATTGGGCAATTATTGAGTGACTGGATCGATTCTAGGGATCAAGCTTTGGGTTGAGGTTGTAATGGAGATCGATGTATCTGAGAAAAATAGTGGAAGTGGGAATCATTCATGAGGAATTCGTAATTGGGGGAAACTAGGGTTCTACACAGTGTTTTGGCCGAGTTTGTAATTAGTGGCAGAGCGTCTTCTATGATGGGTCGAGCTTCATCAAACTAAGGGATTTTCTTCGGAAATGGATAATGATTGCGAGGCCGGGATAGCAATGATTCCGGTGGTCAGAGGGAGAGGACTGGGGCAATTTCAGTTGACGTTGTGAGTTCCAGTTTGATATAAACTGCTCGTTTTCGTTTGAGGATTATAAGGGCGAATCGATGTTTTGAATCGATTGTAGAGTCGACATGCGACTTGCCGTAGGCGGTGAGGTACGTCGGAGCAATGGTAAACGGCCGTGCATGTGCACGGCGATGGACTCGTGTATCAGAGGGATGGGATGTGATCAACACGAAGTGACGCTCGTGCTAGGGGAGAAATGACTCAGGTTTATGCTCGTGTCTGAAAGAGAAATACTGTGTAATTAATAAGGACATGCTCGTGAGGAACTGGGGAAGGAGTGGTCTTGTTGGAGTGAGATTCGGGCTATTCTTGTTTTTGCTCGAAGCTGAAGATCATTGAACTCGAAGTAGTTAGGATATGGGCTCGGGTAAGAATGGTTGTTTCAAGTTTATACATAAACCTGTTGGTACTAGGTTTGAGTGTTTTCAAATGGGAAGGATACTCGAGTTACTCGAGTTTATTTTAGCATTGTTCGAGCTAGATTACGTTAGACTTGAACAAATTGTAGCTAGTGTTAGTTTTGATTCATGGTTAGAAAACGTGTTTTGTTTTCAAATTAAAACTGAATTTTTAAAGTATAAAGCAAAAATTTAAATAAGTTTTAAATCTAAAATTTAAAATTATGGATTCAAGTTAATTTGAATCCTAAGCTGGAAACGAATGATGTTTTTAAATTCAAATTTGTTTAAATACTTTAAAGGGGTTTATTGTTTAAAAAAATAAAAAAATGTTTTAATGAAATTTGAATTTAAATTAGGAATTGAAATATAAAGAAATGTTTTAAACAAAGTTTAAATTTGATTCGAATCTAGATTTGAATCTTTGTTTCAGAATAGATTTAAGTTTTTATAAATTTAAGTGTTTAACAAATTTTAATGATTAAGTAAAAATTTAAAGGGTTTGAATTTAAAAGGAATTTGTTTAAACTTTTGTAAAAGTTTCTTTTATAAGAAAAGTATTATTTAGATTTAAAGGTTTTAAATTGATTTTAAATTGTTTACTGAAGTAAGATTATAATTTAATGATTTGTATGCATTTAATTTATAGGGTAATTAATTGGATAATTAATTTGATTAACAAATTAATGAAATAGATAATTACTTAAGGTAATTAAGGGTTTTGAACTTAAGAGTTTAAGATTAATTAGCTTGTAATTTAAGAGTCATTTATTGATAAGATTATATCTTAATTAATGATTAATAATTAATTAATCAAGTAATAAAGGATTAATTAAGTTATTGTTAATTAATTAATCAAGTAATTTATTCATTAACTATTAACAAGAGGTTATTACTTAATATAAAGGAGTTAGTATGAATAATTACTTAATGAAGTAATTAAAGGAATTAATTACTCAGCATAACTTAGATGATGTGGTTAATTTTAGTTAATTCAGTTTAATTAATTAAAAGTAATAAATTGATGTTGAGTTAAGTATATTTACTTTAGATAATTAATGAGGTATAATTACTTAATGAAGTAATTAGTGGATAATTACCAGATGTAATTAATTAAAGAAAATTACTTGATGGGTAGTAATTAAAGGATAATTACTTGATGGAAGAAATTAAGTAATGATTACTCAGTGTAAGGGAAGGATTAATTTATCAAAATTAATCAAGGAGTTGGTTTAATTGATGAAGTAATTAAGGAAAGTTACTTTCTGATTGTGATTGATCAAGACTGATTAATAAATGTAATTAAGTTAAAAGTTAATTATTATATGAAATTTAAGAATAATTAACTAGTGAAAGTAATTAGGGAATCATTAATTAATGTAATTAAGGGAAGTAATCAATCTTGCTTATAAATGATTAAATGATAATGGGTGCTTTTGATTTGGTTGATATCTCTGATATGAATTGCTTTGCGATATGATTTGTTGAATGGACGATGACCATGTGATTATCAATCAGTTATGAATTGTCGTGTAAAAGTGTTATTCAATAGTTTAAGTTGAATTGTATTTAATTGGACAACTTGGGTTTAAAGGACATAGGATTCGAAGAGACCGGAGTCGGGTATTAGTAAATATCCGAAACCATTTCGATTCTTTATAGATTGATATGTGAAATCAATAAACCAGAATGGAATGATTTAAGTGAATTGGACCATTTAATCTAAGTTTTGGTACTTAGAACCTGATGTATGAAATAAGTAATGTCTACTACGACTTGTAAACTTGTAAATTGATAAGTTACCCCGGGTTCATATTAGTTGTATGATTTTGTATTCCTTGTTAGATGGGTTTACTCATGCTGGTTTCCAGCCTGACCCGGGTGTTACTTTGATGTAATGCTCGGGTCAGACCGAGTATTATAGATTTTCAGGAAAGGACGTTCGGGAGCTCAGGAAGGCGAGCTGGATGGCTGGAACGTATGGAGCGTACCCGCTGTGATATGTAATTATATCTAGGACATGTTGTTTTATAACCGTCCTGTATTGTGTAAATGTTATAACTCTGATATATGGAAATGTAAATGTACTGATACTGTTCCTTTTTATAAACTGTTATTATGTGATATTATATTCTGATCTGCTGCGAATGTGAGGTTTCTGTGTCTTGTTTCTGTTTCTTCTTCTTCTATCTCTTCTTCTTATCTAACTATCCGGAATTTCCAGGATCGGAATTTCCGGGCCGTTACATTTGGTACCAGAGCTGAAGGTTAAGCGAGAACCTTGGCTCTGTTGGGGATTACTCATTAAGGATAGGGTAAATGGTACCCTATAATGAGTTGAGTGTATAAATATGAGAGGGCGTACTTGTTATTTTCTTATATAAAGATTTTTAAATGATTTCAAAAGTAAATGAATCTTATATAAGAAATAGATTATCTATTATATTAAGGAAATTGGTTGTAGTATTAATTAAAAGTAATAGTAAGAATTAAGAAGTAATATAATACAACCAAATTGAAATTAAATAAGCATAAGTTTGAAATGGATTCAAACTTAAATTAAAATCTTAAAGTTAAGAAAGAATTTCAAAATAAGATGAATCGGAATTGGTTTCAAACCAGGAAATTGAATGGTTATTGTGTTTAATAATGGGATGTTTGTTTTAAAACAATAAAATGTTTTAAGGAAATAACCATTTGATGAGAATAATTTGTAAATTAGAAAGGATGGAAATTGAAGTGGATTTAAAATTGTGAAGTTTTGAATTCTAAATTTAAACATTTGAATTGATTTCAAAATGTTAAAGGAGATAATATTATTCAAATTATTTTGAATATGATCTTATTTTAAAATAAGAGATGTTATTTAAAATATTCAAATGAAAGGGTCCTATTTCAAACAAGGGTTGTTTGAAATTTTAAAAGAATTTGTTTAAATTAAAAACCAAAGGTGGTTTAAAATTTTAAAGTATAACTTGGTATGTAAAAGAAGTTAATATGTATATATGTGGATATACATAATATCAAATATGGTTTGAAATAAACTCTAAATGTTGGGTTTTGAATGTGGAATAAGATGTGATACCCGAAGTGCTAAGTTTTCGAACTTAATAAGTGGGAAGATTATTTATGAAAAGTTCAAAATTTGAAATGGAAGTTCAAATTGGGTAAGATTGACTGGATTAAATGAATTGAGTTTAACTGAAAAAAAAGCTAAATAAGTTGGAATGATCAACCTGATTTGGAAATTCAAGATGAAAATAAGATTTAACTTGGAAAGTTAAATGGTTGATTGGAGTTGAGAGTTTGAATGATCTCAAATTGGGTTTGAGATCCGGAAATTTAAAATGAATGGATGTTTTAAAATAAATTAGATAATATCATCCTATTGTTGTTAAAAATCTTTAAGTTGTGAATTGAATTTATTTTTATTGAATGAGAAATGAAGTTTGGTAATATATCCCTTATTGAGATAAAATTAGGTAATAAATTAAATTGTTTAAAAGCTTTTAATAAAGTTAACTTGGTTTAAAGGGTCAAACCAACCTTAGTGAATTTAACTCGAATTTATATAATTCGAGATGGGTTAAATTTGGAATTTGGATTGAAATTAGTTCAAATTGAATTTGAATTGAATTAATTGAAATTGTGATTGAAGATGTATAAGTATAAAATTCAAATGGAAAATTTGAATTGGATTAATTTGAAACGATTTGAAATTGAAGTGGGTTCAATTGAATGGATATTTGTCCAAAATGATTGGAATAACTTGGGATTGTAATTAAAGTTGAATAATTTTAAATTCAAATGGAATTTGAATTGAATTTGGGAAGAAATCAAGAATAAATTCAACTTGTTTTGGAAATGGAGTATGAAATTGGGATTAATTGAAACGGGAATTGAAATGAATTGAAACTGGAACTAATTCAATTGAAATTTATCTGAATTAGAAGAATTTGAGATCAAAGTTGAATAAAGTAAAATTTGAAAAGAAACTGAGGTTAATTCAACTTGATTTGGGGTTGAATCAATTTCAACGGAAATTGAAGTTATTTAAATTGGAATTGGATCAATTTAAATGGTAGAGAAAATTTAAATTGAATTGATGAGAATGGAGATTGGGAAGTGAACAGTTTTGAATCTGGACTATTTTTAATATAAATTATTTTAATACAAACCTATTTTTCCAAGCTATTCATTATATAAACAACCTTTCTTTTAAAAGCCAAACTATCTTATACTTGTTTTACAATTATTTTTGAAACTGTTTAACAATTTTCTAACTATTCTATAAACTAATTACTATTTTCAACTACTAATTACTATTTTATAGCTATTTTGCATTTATTTAAAATTTCTATGACTATTTAACTATTTTCCAGTTATTTTACAATTACTGAAACTATTTTACAGCTATTTTACAAACTAGTAATTATTTTTCAACTACTAATCTATTTCTTTAACTTTTCATGTTATTTTCTAAATTTAAACTGGACAGAGTTTAAACTGTTCTTGGTTAAATACCCAATCGAGATAAGAATAGAGGTGATAATCCAAGTGGATTAAAACAATTGTGAGTAAGTGAATGAAAATCAAAGTGAATGTGAATAGAAATGGAATTAATTTGGCTAATAACCAATAAAGATAAATACGTATGGTATACGTATGTTATTCTATTTGCATAGTGATTTGATCCAGATTCGAGTACAGTATTTCGAGATAGTTATATCGATCCGAGTGGGAATTTTCACTCGATTTTCGATGGCGAACCTGGATATGGATTGTTGATTAGTTCTGAATATTCTCTATCTAGCTATGACTATGCAAGGAGAATGACGGTTTCTGATCAAGAAACCAGATCTGTGTCCGCACTAGGAAGTCGGGTGAACGATACTAGTTCGGAAGTGAAATTGTGTGATCGAGTGAGCGATCAGATTGGTATGGCGTACGAATGATATGTGTACATCGTACGGATTTGAATGAAAATGATATTGAAAAGAGTAATCAAATTTGAATATCTGATTTTGAGTAGATAAAACTTCCCTTGATGAATCTATTGCCAGAAGGAAAGGATTTTGAAAGTGTTTGAAGTATAAAAGGAGTTATATCCAAGTTTGAAATGATCCAAAGTTTTAAAAATTGTATACATTTGTATATATAAAGGATCTTATGAGGATTTTGGAAAAGGTTTGGGAACCTTTGAATTTGGAAAGGCTTGTGATTTTTGGATAAAATCAATATGCGAATTTGGAAAGCCTAATTTGAGAATTATAGATTTTGGAATAATCGATTTTGAGTAAAGGAGCTTTGTATAAGATCATACTAGGTGTATGATTTAAAGATACTATATATGTATAGTATAAAATGTTTTGATGATGGCTCTGGGGAAAAAGGCGCTCCCTTGAAATGAACTTCTCAGGAGTACCATTGGATGGTGCTGCCTTGAGCCCCAAAGGGGGTTCTAAAGTTGATCCTGTGAGGAGTCCGGACAAAACTAGTTCCTGGGGATTATGAGTAGAGTATACCATAGCGAAAGTCATGTGTGCCGTTGAGAGCCAACAATCTGCGTTTGATTTTATATCGGTAGACTGCGACCTATGGTATAACATAGCAAAAGTCGTGTGTGCCGCTGAGAGCCAATAGTCTGCGTTTGATTTTATATCGGCAGACTGCGACCTATGTAGGAGTGGAGAGATTTCACTTTAACAGCGAAAGTCAGAGGCCGCTGAGAGCCTGCGGTTACATGGACTTTTGCTGCGATGGCAACGTAACCCTGGGTGTAACTGTGATCTGTTGTGTGGGTTCCATGGCGTAATTGAGAGGCCGCTGAGAGCCTGCAGTTACATGGACTTTTGCTGCGACGGCAACGTAATCCTGGAATGTAACCATGACCATGGATGGGGGTGATGATTTCCAGAGCATTCTCACCAAAGATATATCCTCTATTTTCAAAAACTGTTTTCTATATTTTCAATAAAATTAATTTTAAAGTATTTTCACTGGATGTTGAAAACGGGTCTGCTAAGTACTTATAGACTTTCAGTCCTACGCCTGATCAACGTATGACCGAATCTCTATAAGAACAAGGATGGACTTGTTGAGACATCGAGTTATAAAAGTATTTTTTTATAAAAACTATTTTGGCTATATTATATAGATTTTAAAGGTGTTTGAAAAATGATCAAAGAATATTTTAACTGGTTTTTAAAACATTTTAATAAATTCTGTCTTCGTTTCTTTTCGAGGACGAAAAGATTCTAAGGGAGGAGGAATGTGATAACCCGGAATTTCAAGAATATCTGTAACTGATAAAGTAACTGAATTTAATTATTGAGAATACCGATTTATAGATTGAACAGATAAGAATTCTGATGATAAAGGAAATCTGAATATAAATAATATTAATAATGAGTTGTTTTTATATAGATGTAAATAGATTTTAATAATAATAAAATTGTTATTTCAAATTGATTGTGTAGTTATTTGACTTTAATTTGGATTTTATTTAAGTAATTCTATTTATTTTTAAACGTAAATAAAAAAACTTTTTAACTTAATCTATTAATTTACAAATACTTATTTATATATATAGATAACTCTACAGAAATAAAACCAATTATATATAAATACATTTTAACTAATTAATTGAACAATGATTCATTTTTCTTCTTCTTATATTAACATATTAACTAAATAATTAATTAACATCTAATAATAACTAATTAATTTAAAAAGCTTTTCATTAACACTTAATTATAAATATTAATTACTCTTAGAACAAGTATAGTTAAATGAGGTAACTAATGTAACAAATGTAAGATTATAAATCATCTAAGCACATGTGTTAGTTAGATAATTAAGGAGCATGACATGTGTCATTAGATTTAGTTTTTTCCCTTTTATTTTTATTTTATCACTTAAGTTTATATAAGCTTGCCATCTTCCATTCTCAACTTTTTTTCTTATTTTTATTTCTAAGCAAACAAAATAAATCTTCAGCTGAAAAACTTGTTACTAAAAAAAAAATCTGTAAACACCTATCCTCAAATCAAAAGTAAATTTGAGGATCAAAAGAATCATTTTTCCTCCAAAACTGTAACCTTTCAAAATGAAAATCAATCCCTGTAAAACCTTCACCCCATAACCATCTTCAAACATTTTCAATCATGCATCACCTGTTCACATGCAATTTCTATCTGTTCTAAGTCTGGAAATCAGGCTACTGCATGCAAACTTGGGAACAAATGCAAGTTTATAAATCAAGCAACTCAGGTTTAAAAACAGAAGCATTTTTCCAAAATGGCTCTGTCTTCTGTTCAAGTGAGTGATCTATCCTAGTTTGCTCTATTTTATAGAAATGCCTGTGAGTAGATTTTAAATCAGAAAATTTAAGTAAGATAAATTTGTGCATGAGAAAATTTTGAGCTGGTGAATGTCTTGCATGTATAAATATATAAATGAAATCTTGGTATCATATTGTTTTAAAACTGTTCATGTTCAATCTGCTTGACACTTGTGACGCCCCACCTCTATACCCACGCAAGACAAGAACATTACAGTGAATGCTGTCAACTAGCACGGAGAATAAGGCTGTTGAGGAGCGACCATCTGTATAATTGCTTTGTGTGAGTACCGATATACCGGATAAAAATATAACTTTTCATCTTAAGAGGAAATCCGACATATCGATACAAACTCAAAGCTGCTACACATTGGCTATAAAGGTCTTCGGAAACAAATATAGAAATAAACATAACACAAATCAGCCACAGAAAATTCATATCACAAAGGCGGAAATAGATATGAATATTACACTAGGAAGTGTACATCAGAGTAGTGGTCTAAAAAGATCCACAATATCACAAAAGAATAGTTACATGAACTACACAAAAGAATAAGTATACATTATGGAGTCTATATCTCAAATGTATACAACAAAAACTACTAATCTAAGTAGTTAACCAAAAGTCAGAGAAATCAATCCCAAGAGAGAAGTCAAGCAGAAGCACCTGTAACATCTCGGTCTGACCCGAGTATTATTTAATAAGAAAATAATAAACGGATCAGTCTAACTATAGATATCAGATGAAACGATATAGAATAAGACATATGACTAAACACATAATAATCACAATTCCAAGCTGTGGTATATATATAAGTTATTGAAATCAACGAGAGATTAATCAATATCACCAAATCTACACAAGAATCAAAGAAATGCCATACTCCTTATTTCGTTCACCAAACCACAAATATTGACGATAATATCAACGTCAATCACAAAAGTCAATGACACACAAATTCACCAATGCACAAATATTGATAAAATTTATCAATGGAAATCACGAAAATTGGTGAAACACAAATTCTAGAAATCATCTCAAGAAATCCATAAATTACAAAGGGGGGAGGCCTATCACAAACGGGAGCATAAAGCTCACCAACACGTGTATCACAAATGGAACGCTAATTCCATGGTCGCTAACCATCACAAATTGAGTCGAAGCTCCACAAACGGTCCGAACCCCATGGGTTGCTACCCCACCAAATTGAGTCAAAACTCCACAAAACGGGGTTTAGTCTCCCACGCAGACAAAGAGACATCGCACATTGCTAGTCTAAGTCACAAAGATGATCGTCATGATCAACGAGCAGTGTCGATTACAGTAAGCTAGTAAATGTATGAGCTTAGCATCATGTCCCATAACCACTAGCTTAACTTAAATATTTACGAACAAATTGTATATCTCCACTAGAAAATTGTCACAAGAGTTTCAATCGAACAAGTCCAAGAATTAACCAACAAAGTGAACGCAAGCGTTTCATACCACTTGTTTTACTAAGTCGTTTAATTAGATTTCTCATACGAGTGAGGTAAAGGTTTATATATACTAATAGATTGGAAAACGGTTTTATAAACGAATTTGGTATTAAAATAGTATTGAAATTGTTTGAGGAAAGAGTTTTGATATTTACTACTAGTATAGAAAACCTTTATATTTTTAAAGTGACAAAGCACAAGGGGGATTGTAGAAACAATCAATCACAAAGATCACATTCGAAGATGTGAATAAAAATCCAATGAAATCGATAAAGGATCCATCGAAGTGGATATATCTAAAATTCCCAAAGAAAATAAGTCATCAAAGATGATAATAAATGATGACAATAAATAGGATCATCACGAATCGATTTAAATTGGAAATTCAATCCAAAAAGGCAAATTGGACTCAAACAGCAGGTTAAGTCGACTGAACAGAGTTTTCAGTCGACTGACCCTGTGCCTGGAAATTTTCCAGGTTCAGGAAACTTTCTGTTTCCAGTTTCAGTCGACTGAACAGAGTTTTCAGTCGACTGAACAGAGTTTTCAGTCGACTGAATCATACTTGGAAACTTTCGGGTTCCAGGTTCAGTCGACTGAACAGATTTTTCAGTCGACTGAATCATGCCTGGGCTGTTTTTCAGCCTATTCAAATGAAGAGCAAATTCTTTCAAAATGCAACCGGACGAACATTGGCTCTAAGGGTTTATGCCAATCGACAACCCGACCCTATATGCTCCCCGATGCATCACCAAAAGCATGATCAAACATCCATAAAAGGATTTTCACACAAATTGACTTAAAAACTCAAAAATTAGAATATTCACAAAACCAATCCAAATCAAGAGCAAATGCACATGAAGAAGTGTTAGGAATTCATACCCAACAACCAAAGATAATTATAGTCATAGATGTGAGATAAAAATCTCACCTTTTCTAAAAATCAAACAAGAAGAAGCTTGAAAGCAAAGGGGAATCAACCACTCTTCAAATCCAACTCAAGAAGCTTGATTCAAAGCTTAAAAAGAGAAACATTTCCCAAATTAGGTTTAGGAATTTTCTGAAATCAAAGAGAGAATGAGTTGGAGAAGATGAGGAGGAAGCTTACCAATGGGTTCTCTTGATCTTTGGAGCAAGAACTTGGATTTGCAAAGGAAGCTAGGGCTTGGAGTTTTAATTTCCTCTTCCACCTTCCATTAACATAAAAGCTTGAGTATTAGGAAAATAGAAGAGAAGTGAATGAAGGGGAGAGCGTTGGAACTGAGTTAAGTGGGGTTAATGGGCTCAGCCCAAACCAAAGCCCTAAGAAAAAAGCGGCAAAAATCAACTTTCTCCAAACATATCGAAGCTTATACTCAAAAAGGTCGCAAACGTCATTTTGAACTCGATGGAAGTTGTAACATTCCTGAAATTTTAGCCAAGTTAATTTGGCAATTAAATTTATTTTTGAAAATAAATTTTGAATTAATTAGAAAATTCTTAGAACAGATAAATAATTTTGATTTTAAATAGAGATTTAAATTTGAAATTTAAGAATAAGTGAATTGGAAAACAATATTGAATTTCAAAATAAAATGCATTAAAAATAAAGTAGAAATTAAAAGCTTTAAAAAGCTAATGATAGTATTTTCTAAATTTTTATTTGGAAGTTACAATATAAAGAAAAAATTGTGTACTCATTTTTAAAATGTTAATTTTTAAGTTAAATTTTCATATATGTATAAAAGTGGCTATTGTTAATATGAAATCAATTTTTTTTATCATTCTTTTCTTTTTATAAAGTTTACAAGAATAAATAATAGAAACAATGTTTGAATATATGTAAATTGGTATAAGTAGAATTTTAATTCAAATGAATTGGGAATTTGAATCTACATTTGAAGTAAATGTTTTTTTTTAAAGATAAACATTTGGCTTTTAAAATCATAGAGGTGAAATTTATAAAATGAATATGTGGAAATGAAATAAAAAGTAATAGTGTAGGAAGATTAACAAGATCTTGTTCTCATCATTGCTTTTTACAAATGGCATGAATTGTCTTTATAAAAATATAAAGTATTCAAATAAAAAAATTTAAAAAAAAAACCTTTACATCTTCCCATATGAAATCATGTAGTATCTTAGAAAATCTGAAAAAAAAGATTTGCCTCCACAATTCTCAATATCAAGGCTTTTCAAGAAAAAAAAAATACAAACAACAACTCAGTTCAAAATGCAAAAAGAAAAAAAAAGCAAAGAAAAGAAAAACTCCATGCAAATGAAAATATGAAAGCAGATTCAAACAGAACCTGAGCAAATCAAAGTTCAGATTCAAAAACAAAAGCTTGAAGCAAAGCAAGTGACAGATCAAACAAACAGAATCAAAGCTGCAGATTTATAAATCAATATCAAAGCTTCAGTTTTTGGCCAGGGATAGTGCAGTTGATGTCTGAAATAATTTAAGGCAAGTCACTTCCTTTTTAAGAATAGAATTTTGAGTTGTGAATCAGTGATGAAGCAAGAATTTAAACAACTTTATTTAACTGTTGCAGGAGAAAATATCAAGATTAAGGATTTAATTTACTTCTTTTAGTTTTTAAGTTGCAGAAAGAATAAAATTAAGAGCTTCTCTGCTATTCACATTCAACTGTAAGTAATTTAAATTTACTGTTATTAATGAATTTGGTGAATGAGTACAACAAGGAATAAACAAACAAATAAAATAAAAATAAATATGTAGCTATGATTTGCAGAGCTTAAAAGAATCAGAGTAAAAGAAAAAAAAAAAAAAAGGGGTTGCAGGCTTCCATCTCTGCTTGAAAAACTGTCAAAAGCTTTCGTCATCTGGAAAATAGGTGAGCAAACTCTCAAACCCATTTCTTATTTTCATTTTTGTTTGTTGCATGTAATTAGCATTGAATGTTTGGATGTGATTATGCTTGAGTATGCAAAGGACTGAGATGTGAATTTCTGCAGACATGTTTCTGTTATTTCTTGGATTTAAACACAAATCCACTTATTTTTGTCTGAATCTTAGTTAGGAAATTATTATATAATCAAATTTGAGTTTGTGTGGCATAGATATAGGATTTGAAAAATTTTAATTTAGAAAAGAAAAAAAAGAAAACCTGTTACTACTGGAAATAAGTAACAGCAGACAATAGTGTCATAAAGTAAAATTACCAAACAACTTTAATTTATTCAATCAATTTTAAAGCTTTAATGCATGTTAAACATGGATATTAAAACATGCTTCAGGTTTTAAAAGCTTCTGAGGGGTTAGTAAATTTAGTCTGTGCAGAATTTGGGATTTGGGGTATCAAATCATATAATAAATTTTGGAACTTGGATTCCTTCTGGAGGTGGTGTGTTAACTGAAGAGAGTGGGGGAGATAAGGGGAAGTTGATCAGATAGTTGAGATGTTGTCAGTGGGGTTTTTTTCCAGGATTTACATATTTGGGTTTGAAGCTTTTTCAGGTTGCTGTCATTTTGCTTGAATCTGATTATCAAGTTACAGAGTATTATGTTGGTGTTCGATATTAAGTCAAGGGGTGGATGGCTCCTTGGAGAGGATGGTGGAGGTAACTGGAAGTCGCCGGAGCAGTGGTGTATGTCCACAAGTAGATAGGGGTCTCTGGTGAACTTTGGCTGGTGCAGGGTTGGGTGACTCGAAGTCAACCTCGTGAATTTTGTACTGTGACTCGAAGCAGGCAGGATTTTGACCCGAAGTAAATTGTTGATGGTTTCGGGTTTAGTTGTGCAGGCCTGAGTGTTGTGTTTTTTAATATCTGGAAAAAAATGTTTAAAGCAATGATTTAAATTTAAGTGTAGGTATGATTTAAATTCAAGTAAGTTTATGAATTCAAAAGTTTAAATTGAAGAATTTAAATATTAAGTAAGATTTAAATTTAAATTGGAAACAGAGTAAATATAGTGCAGGTTATAACCTGAGAGTTGTTTTTTTTTTAAAATCTAGAAAAAACTCAACATGTTTAAAAGCTATGATTTAATTCAAGTATAGGTTTGAATTGAATTCAAGTAAGTTTATGAATTTGAAAAGTTTAAATGATGAATTTAAATTTAAGTTAGTTTTAAATTTAAATCTGGAAATAGTGTAAATTTAGTTTTCAGGATTCTTTGAATCCAGTTTTTATTTAAAAACTGTTTTGTTCTTTTAAAAATTTAAAAGAGAATTCAATATTTAAAAACAAGATTCAAATTTAGGTTTGAAATGGGAATTAAGTTTGAATTCAAGATGTTAAAATGAAACATTTAAATTATAAGCAAGATTTAAAATTGGGTTTAAAGTCAAATTAATTATGATTTCAGATTTGTTTTGAAATCTGTTTGAATTCAAACAGTTTTGAAATTTTATGGGACAGGAAATGTTATTAAGTAAAATTTAAATATGAATTTGATTTCAAATAAAGGTTTAAATTTTTTTTTTAAAAAAATTCTTTCCTTTAAGTATTGAAATAAAATTATGATAAGTTTAACTTTGAATTGAAAAGTTAAAATAAAATAAGTGGATTTGAAATAAAGTTTATATTAAACTTTATTAAATAAATTTGGAAAGGTTTTAAAGATTTTAAAAGTTCAATTTAAAATATGTTTAAATTTAATTGATTTCTAAATATTATATTTTATTTAAATAAAGTTTAATGATTTAGAATTTGATAATCAATTGTAATAAGGATTATTATTAGTTATTTTGAATTTGATTAAAGATGATTAAATTTGTAAAGATAATTGAGATAATTGAATCATTTTTAATTATCAAGTTTTATTTGTTCATAAATGATTTAATTAAGATGATGTTTTCTTAATTAAGAATCTTTTAATATAATAAGTAAGAATCATTTAATTAATTTTAAATGATTAAGTTAATTAGTTAACTAAGTAATTAAAATATGATTAATTAAGATAATCACTTTGGATTAATCTAATATAATACTTAGGGAAGTAATTAAGTGATTAATTACTAAAGGTAATTAAGTAAAGGATAAATACTTTATTAAAAGTAATTAAGTAATGTGATTAAGAGTTAATCATTTGAGTTATTAATTGAAGAATTAATTAATAATTAGTTAAAGGTTTAAATTTTTTGATTAATGATTAATGAATAAAAGAGTTAAGAATAATTAATTAAGTGATTAATTACATGTTAAAGTAATTAAGTATGGATAATTAATGATTAAAGATTTGTTAATCAAATGTTCGAAGGTTAATTGATTTAAAGAAAAATTAATTAATTAATTAATGAAGGTGATTAAGACTTAATCAATTGTAATAAATGATAATTAATCATTGATTAAAGATTACTAATGAAAGTAATTATGTGGTTGATAAATTTAAAACCACGCAAATTTATTCATCTTAACTGAAGATGTTTGATTGTTATTGAATGCTTTGTGATGGATTGATATATTTGATATATGATGTGATGCTATGTATTGCTTTGTGCTAAGCTGTTATATCTGTGATGTATATATTGTTGTGCAAACCCTTGACCCATAAAACGACATTTGGATTTCGATGCGACAGGGAGTCGGATTCCATTTGGTTATCCGAAACCCACATCGAATTGTAATGATTGAATCTGTGCTGATTGATGATGTGCTCTTATTGTGTAAAACCCCTGGACCACACTTATACACACAAATATGGATTGCACGTGGAAATGGGTTAAGTCACAGATTTTGAAATTGTTTTAAAAATTGAATTTTCAAATCCAAAATAGTTTTGAACTAGAATTGAAGCTTTTGAAAATGGTTATTTTTAAATAACTTGATTAAGTTTGAAAATTTAGATAATTGGATTTAAATTTGAATTCAATATTTGAAATTGAATTCTAAAATTTGGAAACCAAGGTTTAAAAAGGGTATTCAACTTATAAATGGGTTTATATGGGTTTTTAAACCATTTTAAAGGTGGTGTTTTGGAATTTAAATTCAAGCCAAGATTTCAACTTGTATAAATTGGATTTTTCTAAAACGAAAACTATTTGTTTTCAAATAATAAAGCTTTCACATAAGAAATGAACTTTCAATTTGTGTTAAAGGGCTTCAGGTCTAAAAATGAAAATAGTATTCCAAGTTTTAGATAAATTTTGGAAACATGTTTTGAAAGTTATAAATCTTAAATTTAAAGATTTAATTAGGTTAATCCAAATTGAATGGGAATTGTTTTTGAAATCTATGGATAGATCTTTGTGAAATTGGGTGAAACTTTGTGAAATAAATCCTTTTGGTTTAAAGATTAAAAATGGTAATTTGTTTAACCATTTGAAAGAAAGGTTTGGATTTTTTAAGTCGTGACTTAACTGAAATCCCTTATCCATATGTTTTTAAATATGGCGCTTACTATTCGGTTTAGCCGGGAGAGGACCTTGTGTCATATAACCCATTCCGAATAGTGATACGACGTTATGGATAGCAATTGAAGACCGGTGGTGAAGACTGGGTATTTGTGAGAACGATAGGATAACCTATCGATTGTCTCTGCACCGAGTAGCTACGGTATAGAGATTCCCTTAGTGATGGGAAGTCCGATCGGGATTGTGGATACCCGGATTTGCAAGGGCTTCTTCGGAAGTGCCTTCGGTTCTGTTCGAACCCGGAACAGACTTATATGGTTGTATGTCCGACATTACACTTTGAGATGTTAACTGATCTCTATCAAATACATTTCTGCTTGGTGGCGGAGAATTTATTCTCTTAGCTTAACACCCTTCTCTGAGACGTACGAGCTCAGAGGTTATGTAGTTGATATTTATCAGTGATATTCCCAATTTGGTAATGTGGCATGCTGAGTGCTGCTGTGTGATGATCATTGGTTGATCATTTGTGATATGATCATTTGTTTGATCATTTATCTTTGTGATCATTGCTTTGGCCATCTGTTGACCCAAAGCATGGCTTTGTTGCACAAAGCGTTGCTTTGTGGACGAGACTTCATCAGGACCTCACTCCCCGGAAATGGTCGAAACAGGAAAGATGCGGCAAGGTTATGAGGGTCGCGCCCTTTAGGGTATGTCATTTCCTTCTGGAAAAGGGTGGTATCATGGTATGGAGCCCAGATACTTACTCATGTTGATACACTATACCTATTACTGTGTGGTGTTGTTGTGCGCGCGCTCGGATAAAGGTCCCAAAGGACCGGGGGATGACATATTCGTGTAGTAGTTACCTAGTTACAGAGGTAACCCGGCCTTGTGTTGGCAGAGATCTAACCGTAACGTTAGTTCTCGGGACGTCCCGCCTGAGGCGTACCCATGTGGCAATAGGAAGTTCCTTAGACTGACCATTTGTTGGAAATCCATTCATCCAATACGTGCCTTGTACGGTTTTAGTTGTAGAACCTGCCATTTAACATGGCAGCTATAGTAGGCATAGCATCATGGTACCTATGCTGGCTAGGATTTATATTATACTTTCGAAAGATTTTCCACTATGCACTAGTAATAATATCAAAGAATTTTCCTCGTAGTAAGCATGTTTGACTATCATAAGGAGAAATCTCCCCCATGTGTGCGTTTGCATTGTGTGTGTGCCGGGAGGCCTTATGGTAGTTTCATTTTTCAAAAAGCATTGCAGATTTCAAATTTAAATTCTCTTGTTTATTTCAAAGACCAAATGCTTTTGTTTGCTCATACCAGTCCCATGACTGACCTGGAGTTTATTGTTCCTTTCCTAAACTCTGGGTGCCCACTATTTTCCCACACGGGCAGTCTAGAGTTGGGATTTTCAGATAATATATGGTAGGTGTAGATTCGATAGCTTTCAGCCTTAGGATTTGGCAATCGCATTTTGGAATCGAGTTGCTTCTCCTCATCTTGATTTGGAGTTCGAGCTATTTCTGGATTGGTGCTTTGGAGATGGAGATTACTGATATTGGAGTTCTTTCTTGAAGACTATTTTGGAGATTTGTTCCGCTGCTAGTGTTATCTCTTATTTCCGCTGCTATTCTTTGTATCTCTGAAAATGTTGATATCTATTGTACCATTCTGTTGTATCATTCATGTTGTATCAGTTATTGTATCAAATGCTGTATATGATATATGTTATTCTTTTCTTCCGCTGTGTTATTTACTTAATGTGTTATAAGCTCCGGCGAACCAGATTCGACGTTTGGATCTGCGGCATTTGAATACGAGTGTCGTATTCGGTGCCGATTTTCGAAGGTCGAGTCAGGGTCGTTATAAGTGGTATCAGAGCTGATGGTTAAAACCTTAGCTCAGGAGTATAACACATTAATTAACTCATTAGAGATAGGGTGAAGTATACCCTAGAATGAGTATATCCCTAAGATATCCGTTCGAATGCCTCAGTAAATTCTCCTACTATCCACCGATAGTAAGTATGAGTGCGAGAAGAGAACGAGATAGGGGACAGGGGAATACGACTACAAATGGTCGATACCCTGCAATAGCGGAAAAAACTTTTCTCTATCAATCTCCTTTGATTCGATTCATAAATTCTTTTGATTGCTTCATGACAGCTCTAGAAAGAAGTTCGGTGTGGTGGTGACCCTACGAATCGTTGTAGGAAATTCTTACTTCGTATCTTCATCGGTTTCTTATCAACTTTTCGATCTAAACTCTAATGAATTTGAAGATTTGAATTAAATAAATTGGAAATTTTAAATTAAGTAAACTGGTTAACTAATATGAAGATTTAATCTATCTATTTATTCTCTGGGATCCGATATAGTCTACGAACGATTAGTTATCCCTTCGAACTAATCAATGCCCTTGCACATTCGTAGACCGGTGGACCCAAATATCTGTGTAATAATTGTATGAGTTCGTTCTCATATTATTGATATTCTGATTTGGGTAGACCAAATGCAGAATAAATATCTCGATTCTGATCTGATCAATCATTTCTTTATCTATTATCTTTTCTTTCTCGTCTTCCTTGCAATTTCGAGGACGAAATTCTTTTAAGGGGGGAAATCTGTAACATTCCTGAAATTTTAGCCAAGTTAATTTGGCAATTAAATTTATTTTTGAAAATAAATTTTGAATTAATTAGAAAATTCTTAGAACAGATAAATAATTTTGATTTTAAATAGAGATTTAAATTTGAAATTTAAGAATAAGTGAATTGGAAAACAATATTGAATTTCAAAATAAAATGCATTAAAAATAAAGTAGAAATTAAAAGCTTTAAAAAGCTAATGATAGTATTTTCTAAATTTTTATTTGGAAGTTACAATATAAAGAAAAAATTGTGTACTCATTTTTAAAATGTTATTTTTTAAGTTAAATTTTCATATATGTATAAAAGTGGCTATTGTTAATATGAAATCAATTTTTTTTATCATTCTTTTCTTTTTATAAAGTTTACAAGAATAAATAATAGAAACAATGTTTGAATATATGTAAATTGGTATAAGTAGAATTTTAATTCAAATGAATTGGGAATTTGAATCTACATTTGAAGTAAATGTTTTTTTTTTAAAGATAAACATTTGGCTTTTAAAATCATAGAGGTGAAATTTATAAAATGAATATGTGGAAATGAAATAAAAAGTAATAGTGTAGGAAGATTAACAAGATCTTGTTCTCATCATTGCTTTTTACAAATGGCATGAATTGTCTTTATAAAAATATAAAGTATTCAAATAAAAAAATTTAAAAAAAAACCTTTACATCTTCCCATATGAAATCATGTAGTATCTTAGAAAATCTGAAAAAAAAGATTTGCCTCCATAATTCTCAATATCAAGGCTTTTCAAGAAAAAAAAAAATACAAACAACAACTCAGTTCAAAATGCAAAAAGAAAAAAAAAAGCAAAGAAAAGAAAAACTCCATGCAAATGAAAATCTGAGAGCAGATTCAAACAGAACCTGAGCAAATCAAAGTTCAGATTCAAAAACAAAAGCTTGAAGCAAAGCAAGTGACAGATCAAACAAACAGAATCAAAGCTGCAGATTTATAAATCAATATCAAAGCTTCAGTTTTTGGCCAGGGATAGTGCAGTTGATGTCTGAAATAATTTAAGGCAAGTCACTTCCTTTTTAAGAATAGAATTTTGAGTTGTGAATCAGTGATGAAGCAAGAATTTAAACAACTTTATTTAACTGTTGCAGGAGAAAATATCAAGATTAAGGATTTAATTTACTTCTTTTAGTTTTTAAGTTGCAGAAAGAATAAAATTAAGAGCTTCTCTGCTATTCACATTCAACTGTAAGTAATTTAAATTTACTGTTATTAATGAATTTGGTGAATGAGTACAACAAGGAATAAACAAAAAAATAAAATAAAAATAAATATGTAGCTATGATTTGCAGAGCTTAAAAGAATCAGAGTAAAAGAAAAAAAAAAAGGGGTTGCAGGCTTCCATCTCTGCTTGAAAAACTGTCAAAAGCTTTCGTCATCTGGAAAATAGGTGAGCAAACTCTCAAACCCATTTCTTATTTTCATTTTTGTTTGTTGCATGTAATTAGCATTGAATGTTTGGATGTGATTATGCTTGAGTATGCAAAGGACTGAGATGTGAATTTCTGCAGACATGTTTCTGTTATTTCTTGGATTTAAACACAAATCCACTTATTTTTGTCTGAATCTTAGTTAGGAAATTATTATATAATCAAATTTGAGTTTGTGTGGCATAGATATAGGATTTGAAAAAATTTAATTTAGAAAAGAAAAAAAAGAAAACCTGTTACTACTGGAAATAAGTAACAGCAGACAATAGTGTCATAAAGTAAAATTACCAAACAACTTTAATTTATTCAATCAATTTTAAAGCTTTAATGCATGTTAAACATGGATATTAAAACATGCTTCAGGTTTTAAAAGCTTCTGAGGGGTTAGTAAATTTAGTCTGTGCAGAATTTGGGATTTGGGGTATCAAATCATATAATAAATTTTGGAACTTGGATTCCTTCTGGAGGTGGTGTGTTAACTGAAGAGAGTGGGGGAGATAAGGGGAAGTTGATCAGATAGTTGAGATGTTGTCAGTGGGGTTTTTTTTCAGGATTTACATATTTGGGTTTGAAGCTTTTTCAGGTTGCTGTCATTTTGCTTGAATCTGATTATCAAGTTATAGAGTATTATGTTGGTGTTTGATATTAAGTCAAGGGGTGGATGGCTCCTTGGAGAGGATGGTGGAGGTAACTGGAAGTCGCCGGAGCAGTGGTGTATGTCCACAAGTAGATAGGGGTCTCTGGTGAACTTTGGCTGGTGCAGGGTTGGGTGACTCGAAGTCAACCTCGTGAATTTTGTACTGTGACTCGAAGCAGGCAGGGTTTTGACCCGAAGTAAATTGTTGATGGTTTCGGGTTTAGTTGTGCAGGCCTGAGTGTTGTGTTTTTTAATATCTGGAAAAAAATGTTTAAAGCAATGATTTAAATTTAAGTGTAGGTATGATTTAAATTCAAGTAAGTTTATGAATTCAAAAGTTTAAATTGAAGAATTTAAATATTAAGTAAGATTTAAATTTAAATTGGAAACAGAGTAAATATAGTGCAGGTTATAACCTGAGAGTTGTTTTTTTTTTTTTAAATCTGGAAAAAACTCAACATGTTTAAAAGCTATGATTTAATTCAAGTATAGGTTTGAATTGAATTCAAGTAAGTTTATGAATTTGAAAAGTTTAAATGATGAATTTAAATTTAAGTTAGTTTTAAATTTAAATCTGGAAATAGTGTAAATTTAGTTTTCAGGATTCTTTGAATCCAGTTTTTATTTAAAAATTGTTTTGTTCTTTTAAAAATTTAAAAGAGAATTCAATATTTAAAAACAAGATTCAAATTTAGGTTTGAAATGGGAATTAAGTTTGAATTCAAGATGTTAAAATGAAACATTTAAATTATAAGCAAGATTTAAAATTGGGTTTGAAGTCAAATTAATTATGATTTCAGATTTGTTTTGAAATCTGTTTGAATTCAAACAGTTTTGAAATTTTATGGGACAGGAAATGTTATTAAGTAAAATTTAAATATGAATTTGATTTCAAATAAAGGTTTAAATTTTTTTTTCAAAAAAATTCTTTCCTTTAAGTATTGAAATAAAATTATGATAAGTTTAACTTTGAATTGAAAAGTTAAAATAAAATAAGTGGATTTGAAATAAAGTTTATATTAAACTTTATTAAATAAATTTGGAAAGGTTTTAAAGATTTTAAAAGTTCAATTTAAAATATGTTTAAATTTAATTGATTTCTAAATATTATATTTTATTTAAATAAAGTTTAATGATTTAGAATTTGATAATCAATTGTAATAAGGATTATTATTAGTTATTTTGAATTTGATTAAAGATGATTAAATTTGTAAAGATAATTGAGATAATTGAATCATTTTTAATTATCAAGTTTTATTTGTTCATAAATGATTTAATTAAGATGATGTTTTCTTAATTAAGAATCTTTTAATATAATAAGTAAGAATCATTTAATTAATTTTAAATGATTAAGTTAATTAGTTAATTAAGTAATTAAAATATGATTAATTAAGATAATCACTATGGATTAATCTAATATAATACTTAGGGAAGTAATTAAGTGATTAATTACTAAAGGTAATTAAGTAAAGGATAAATACTTTATTAAAAGTAATTAAGTAATGTGATTAAGAGTTAATCATTTGAGTTATTAATTGAAGAATTAATTAATAATTAGTTAAAGGTTTAAATTTTTTGATTAATGATTAATGAATAAAAGAGTTAAGAATAATTAATTAAGTGATTAATTACATGTTAAAGTAATTAAGTATGGATAATTAATGATTAAAGATTTGTTAATCAAATGTTCGAAGGTTAATTAATTTAAAGAAAAATTAATTAATTTAAAGAAAAATTAATTAATTAATTAATGAAGGTGATTAAGACTTAATCAATTGTAATAAATGATAATTAATCATTGATTAAAGATTACTAATGAAAGTAATTATGTGGTTGATAAATTTAAAACCACGCAAATTTATTCATCTTAACTGAAGATGTTTGATTGTTATTGAATGCTTTGTGATGGATTGATATATTTGATATATGATGTGATGCTATGTATTGCTTTGTGCTAAGCTGTTATATCTGTGATGTATATATTGTTGTGCAAACCCTTGACCCATAAAACGACATTTGGATTTCGATGCGACAGGGAGTCGGATTCCATTTGGTTATCCGAAACCCACATCGAATTGTAATGATTGAATCTGTGCTGATTGATGATGTGCTCTTATTGTGTAAAACCCCTGGACCACACTTATACACACACAAATATGGATTGCACGTGGATATGGGTTAAGTCACAGATTTTGAAATTGTTTTAAAAATTGAATTTTCAAATCCAAAATAGTTTTGAACTAGAATTGAAGCTTTTGAAAATGGTTATTTTTAAATAACTTGATTAAGTTTGAAAATTTAGATAATTGGATTTAAATTTGAATTCAATATTTGAAATTGAATTCTAAAATTTGGAAACCAAGGTTTAAAAAGGGTATTCAACTTATAAATGGGTTTATATGGGTTTTTAAACCATTTTAAAGGTGGTGTTTTGGAATTTAAATTCAAGCCAAGATTTCAACTTGTATAAATTGGATTTTTCTAAAACGAAAACTATTTGTTTTCAAATAACAAAACTTTCACATAAGAAATGAACTTTCAATTTGTGTTAAAGGGCTTCAGGTCTAAAAATGAAAATAGTATTCCAAGTTTTAGATAAATTTTTGGAAACATGTTTTGAAAGTTATAAATCTTAAATTTAAAGATTTAATTAGGTTAATCCAAATTGAATGGGAATTGTTTTTGAAATCTATGGATAGATCTTTGTGAAATTGGGTGAAACTTTGTGAAATAAATCCTTTTGGTTTAAAGATTAAAAATGGTAATTTGTTTAACCATTTGAAAGAAAGGTTTGGATTTTTTAAGTCGTGACTTAACTGAAATCCCTTATCCATATGTTTTTAAATATGGCGCTTACTATTCGGTTTAGCCGGGAGAGGACCTTGTGTCATATAACCCATTCCGAATAGTGATACGACGTTATGGATAGCAATTGAAGACCGGTGGTGAAGACTGGGTATTTGTGAGAACGATAGGATAACCTATCGATTGTCTCTGCACCGAGTAGCTACGGTATAGAGATTCCCTTAGTGATGGGAAGTCCGATCGGGATTGTGGATACCCTGATTTGCAAGGGCTTCTTCGGAAGTGCCTTCGGTTCTGTTCGAACCCGGAACAGACTTATATGGTTGTATGTCCGACATTACACTTTGAGATGTTAACTGATCTCTATCAAATACATTTCTGCTTGGTGGCGGAGAATTTATTCTCTTAGCTTAACACCCTTCTCTGAGACGTACGAGCTCAGAGGTTATGTAGTTGATATTTATCAGTGATATTCCCAATTTGGTAATGTGGCATGCTGAGTGCTGCTGTGTGATGATCATTGGTTGATCATTTGTGATATGATCATTTGTTTGATCATTTATCTTTGTGATCATTGCTTTGGCCATCTGTTGACCCAAAGCATGGCTTTGTTGCACAAAGCGTAGCTTTGTGGACGAGACTGCATCAGGACCTCACTCCCCGGAAATGGTCGAAACAGGAAAGATGCGGCAAGGTTATGAGGGTCGCGCCCTTTAGGGTATGTCATTTCCTTCTGGAAAAGGGTGGTATCATGGTATGGAGCCCAGATACTTACTCATGTTGATACACTATACCTATTACTGTGTGGTGTTGTTGTGCGCGCGCTCGGATAAAGGTCCCAAAGGACCGGGGGATGACATATTCGTGTAGTAGTTACCTAGTTACAGAGGTAACCCGGCCTTGTGTTGGCAGAGATCTAACCGTAACGTTAGTTCTCGGGACGTCCCGCCAGAGGCGTACCCATGTGGCAATAGGAAGTTCCTTAGACTGACCATTTGTTGGAAATCCATTCATCCAATACGTGCCTTGTACGGTTTTAGTTGTAGAACCTGCCATTTAACATGGCAGCTATAGTAGGCATAGCATCATGGTACCTATGCTGGCTAGGATTTATATTATACTTTCGAAAGATTTTCCACTATGCACTAGTAATAATATCAAAGAATTTTCCTCGTAGTAAGCATGTTTGACTATCATAAGGAGAAATCTCCCCCATGTGTGCGTTTGCATTGTGTGTGTGCCGGGAGGCCTTATGGTAGTTTCATTTTTCAAAAAGCATTGCGGATTTCAAATTTAAATTCTCTTGTTTATTTCAAAGACCAAATGCTTTTGTTTGCTCATACCAGTCCCATGACTGACCTGGAGTTTATTGTTCCTTTCCTAAACTCTGGGTGCCCACTATTTTCCCACACGGGCAGTCTAGAGTTGGGATTTTCAGATAATATATGGTAGGTGTAGATTCGATAGCTTTCAGCCTTAGGATTTGGCAATCGCATTTTGGAATCGAGTTGCTTCTCCTCATCTTGATTTGGAGTTCGAGCTATTTCTGGATTGGTGCTTTGGAGATGGAGATTACTGATATTGGAGTTCTTTCTTGAAGACTATTTTGGAGATTTGTTCCGCTGCTAGTGTTATCTCTTATTTCCGCTGCTATTCTTTGTATCTCTGAAAATGTTGATATCTATTGTACCATTCTGTTGTATCATTCATGTTGTATCAGTTATTGTATCAAATGCTGTATATGATATATGTTATTATTTTCTTCCGCTGTGTTATTTACTTAATGTGTTATAAGCTCCGGCGAACCAGATTCGACGTTTGGATCTGCGGCATTTGAATACGAGTGTCGTATTCGGTGCCGATTTTCGAAGGTCGAGTCAGGGTCGTTATAGAAGTGGTCTCGATTCCTAATTCGACAGTTTGCAAAAAGTAGGTTTTCGGACCAAAATCCGATGAACGGTAAAATATTTAAATAAAATATTTAAATATATAATCAATAAATATGCGGGTTGTTACAGACTCCCCTCCTTAAAGAAATTGCGTCCCCACAATAATTAAGAAGGAAATATAAGAAGTAACAACCATAGAAGCATATTAACACAAAAGAAAATTTGAATCAAGAAGTTCACCTTACAGAGCACGAAGGAGTAAATCCGAAAGTTTTCGTTTGATGAATTCTCAAGATTTCACATGAGCAATTCTTAGGATTTGAGAACCATTGAACTTTTATTAAAAGAATATCTTTATATCGAAGGCGCTCAACCTCCAAAGCAATGATGCTAATAGAATGTTGCTCAAAAGTCAAATTTGGTGAAACTTCAATCCCTCAATAACACCGGGCTCAAGAATAAAAAAAAACCGGAAACATAAAAGCATTTCCGTAGTTAAAAGACGTGGAAAACGTCAAGAATAGCAGAAAGTTGAGCCAGTGCAACGGCGTAGTACAATCACGGTACTCCCGAAAAACTAGAAACTCGAATTATTTGGAACACCGACGTAGTACAAAGACGGTACGTCCAGTGAACCAAAAAGCCAAGTCATTGATGTAGTGCAAACGGTACATCCAATGAACCAAAAAGCGAAGACATTGATGTAGTACAAACGGTACATCCAATGAATCAAAGACACTGATGTAGTACAAACGGTACATCCAATGTATCAAAAACATACCATTGATGTAGTGCAAACGGTACATCCAATGAATCAAAGACACTGATGTAGTACAAACGGTACATCCAATGTATCAAAAACATATCATTGATATAGTGCAACCGGTACATCCAATGAACCAAAAAGCGAAGACATTGATGTAGTACAAACGGTACATCCAATGAATCAAAGACACTGATGTAGTACAAACGGTACATCCAATGTATCAAAAACATATCATTGATGTAGTGCAAACGGTACATCCAATGAATCCAAAAAGAAAAGACATTGATGTAGTACAAATGGTACATCCAATGAATCAAAAACACTGATGTAGTACAAACGGTACATCCAATGTATCAAAAACATATCATTGATGTAGTGCAAACGGTACATCCAATGAATCCAAGACACTGATGTAGTACAAACGGTACATCCAATGTATCAAACAGCAAAGGCATTGATGTAGTACAAACGGTACATCCAATGAATCAAAAGCAAAGACATTGATGTAGTACAAACGGTACATCCAATGAATCCAAAAAGAAAAGACATTGATGTAGTACAAACGGTACATCCAATGAATCAAAAAGCGAAGACATTGATGTAGTACAAACGGTACATCCAATGAATCAAAGACACTGATGTAGTACAAACGGTACATCCAATGTATCAAAAACATATCATTGATGTAGTGCAAACGGTACATCCAATGAATCAAAGCCCGAATGATTTCGAAACACCGACGTAGTACAAAAACGGTACGTCCAATGAACCGAACACAATAAAAGAACATTGGACGCAAGCTCATAAAAGAAATGAGATGAAACTCAATAAAACGAAGTACATCAAAACGCCCGATGAACTTGATAAAAAATAATTCCATTCAGACATCATCAAAGAATCAACACTTGTTGCCTACGGCAAAGCGTATTGGCAACACGATTTCCCTTTCGGGAATAAAAAGAATATCAAGATCATAGGAAGCTAGGAACTCGAGTCAACATGCAGTTCCTTAAGAGAACATAAATATTCCAAAGATTTATGATCGAGGTAGAGAACAAATTTCTCATCCAAATATGATGATGCCAATTTCCAAAAGCAAAAACAATAGCCGAGAGCACTAGATCATAAGTGGCATATCTAGTCTCGATAAGCTATAATGATTTAGAAGCACAAGTGATAGCACGTTATCTTTTGCAAGAGAACGGCATCCAAACCAATACGACTAGTATCGGTACAAATAGCAAAGTCTTGGTTCCCCTTCAGGAATCACAAGAATAAGAGTATCGAAAAGAAATTCTTTCAAATAATTTTCTTTCCCAAAAAGCCAAAGCTTTCAAAAACCAAAATTATTTTGATGTAAAAATATTTCTAGAAGAATTTACATTTTACAAGTCAATATATCGTGTTTGATTGTCACATCAAAGCGTTTAGGAAATTCCTATCGATAACGTTGATCAAGCGCATCAACCAAAATTCTTAAAGCACTCAACGGGCAATACAATCACAAAATCATCTTTTATAGGATAAATAAATCTCTTAAAAAGTTTTAAGAATATTCTTTGTTCGTTTCAAGAACAAAAATCCAACTTTACTTATAAATAAATCTTATGAAAAAGATTTGCAAAATTTTAAATTACTATTTTCATCCAAAATCAATAAACTCAAGAATGGTCTCATCGAAATATTCATAGAATATTCGATTTATAAAATGGATGAAATAAGCTGGACAAATTGAATGACATAATAAGTCATTCATAAGAATCATAACGAGTGCGGAATGCGGTAAGTGGAATGCTAACTTCCGCAACTCGTAGCAAATGAAAATCGGTGATAAAGTCAAACTGAAAAGACCTTAACACCACACAAAAGATTTCTTAGGTGATAATCCTAAGACAAACTCAAAAATACCGGAAAATTTCTCAAACTACATAAATGAGAGAAATAACACTTTCCTTATAAGTGGGCTTAAGGAAGAAAATGATGCCATCAAGTTGGAATCAAAATCATAAAGAAAAATAGAAATCTGCTTAACAGATTGAAAATGTCAAAGATGAATAATCCACTTGGAAAAATAGGATATGGGCTTCACAATGATTAAGCCAATCCTTACAGAAAGGTCAATTACGAAGCCAAAGTAAAAATATCGGCTCGGAAAGAAAAGTCACATAGGACAACCTCGACATCTAAACAAAAGCAAATTGAGTGTTGCGGATCTACCATCCGGATTCACAACTCTCAAAGAACTCATCAAGCCCAAAATATTCAAAGAAAAAGAATCGACAAGTTCTTTTGATATAAAAATAATGAGACGAAACTCATATCAAAAAGAACTCGAATAAGAAGATCACAAAATAAATGTAATCAAGGATTAAATGAGAAATACCTTGACCAAGAGAAGAGTTGCTAGGAACCTGCAGCTTTCCTTCTCTCTTGCTTGGAAGCTTAGGACACGAAGATAAAAGATGACCCGACCCTTTGCAATAACAGCATAAGAGGGGTTTCGGGCACTCCCTTGCATAGTGGTCTGCTGAACCACAATTGTAGCATTGTCCACCACTAGAGGTAGGAGTCTTTGCTACCGGAATTTTTTGCTTCCCTTTCTTATTAGAATTGGGGCCTTTGAATTTGATAGGCCTCTTCAAGTTATTGTCGAAGTTCTGTTGGGCACACACAACTTCAACATCACCTTCATTATCGGCCTCTTCAAGACGAAGAGCGATATCAATAAGCTGATCAAATGAAACTTCAAGTTTCAAAAGTAATGGCTTCTTAAGATTCTTATTCAAGCCATAGACGAATCTCTGATTTTTCTTCATTGGGGTGTTAATGTATTCAACCCCGTATTTGGAAAGAGATTCGAAAGATGCGACATAGTCTGTCACAGAAGATTCACCTTGAACAAGGTCAATAAAACGCCGGGCCAAAGTTACTTTTTCGGCCTCCGGCACAAATTTCAATTCGAACCTTTCCCGGAATTGCTCCCAAGTGAGATCCGTTTCAATGATTTCAGAAATTAAAAGCTCATACCAATCTAATGCTCTTTCTTGGAGCATGCTAGAAGCCACTTGGACTCGATGAAGGTCAATAAGGTTCATGCGAGAAAAGATGCGATCGCATGATTTGAGCCAAGCTTGAATTTCAATAACACTCTCAGATCCCCTGAATGGCCTTCCACCCAAATCGGTGTAGTCTCTACACAAGCGTGCAAAACCGGATCTAGGATGAGTAGGCTCTGGATTGGGTCCGGCAGCTTGAGCGTTCTTAACAAGATCTAAAAGCTGCTGGGCAGACATAAAAAATCCATCTTGGGGAGTAGCACTAGATTGATCGGCGCTGGGACGGCCTGGTCTAACCATTTCTCTTCTTTAAGAAAGAAAGAAGAGGAAGAAGGTTATTCACCAATTGAATATCAAGAAATCTTGATAGCTAAAACAAGGAATCATAAAAGAAAATAGGATAGAACGGTACGTCGACCCGAATAAAATCCTAAAGCACGACTCCTAAGATGGACTTAGGACGATGATCCTTGTTATAATATTCCATATTGTTCCGAAGTTTGGTTCTGATACCAAGCTGTGACGCCCCACCTCTATACCCACGCTAGACAAGAACATTACAGTGAATGCTGTCAACTAGCAAGGAGAATAAGGCTGTTGAGGAGCGACCATCTGTATAATTGCTTTGTGCGAGTACCGATATACCGGATAAAAATATAACTTTTCATCTCAAGAGGAAATCCGACATATCGACACAAACTCAAAGCTACTACACAGTGGCTATAAAGGTCTTCGGAAACAAATATAGAAATAAACATAACACAAATCAGTCACAGACAATTCATATCACAAAGGCGGAAATAGATATGAATATTACACTAGGAAGTGTACATCAGAGTAGTGGTCTAAAAAGATCCATAATATCACAAAAGAATAGTTACATGAACTACACAAAAGAATAAGTATACATTATGGAGTCTATATCTCAAATGATACAACAAAAACTACTAATCTAAGTAGTTAACCAAAAGTCAGAGAAATCAATCCCAAGAGAGAAGTCAAGCAGAAGCACCTGTAACATCTCGGTCTGACCCGAGTATTATTTAATAAGAAAATAATAAACGGATCAATCTAACTATAGATATCAGATGAAACGATATAGAATAAGAGATATGACTAAACACATAATAATCACAATTCCAAGCTGTGATATATATACAAGTTATTGAAAATCAACGAGAGATTAATCAATATCACCAAATCTACACAAGAATCAAAGAAATGTCATACTCCTTATTTCGTTCACCAAACCACAAATATTGACGATAATATCAATGTCAATCACAAAAGTCAATGACACACAAATTCACCAATGCACAAATATTGATGAAATTTATCAATGGAAATCACGAAAATTGGTGAAACACAAATTCTAGAAATCATCTCAAGAAATCCAGAAATCACAAAGGGGGGAGGCCTATCACAAATGGGAGCATAAAGCTCACCAACACGTGTATCACAAACGGAACGCTAATTCCATGGTCGCTAACCATCACAAATTGAGCCGAAGCTCCACAAACGGTCCGAAGACCATGGGTTGCTACCCCACCAAATTGAGTCGAAATTCCACAAAACGGGGTTTAGTCTCCCACGCAGACAAAGAGACATCGCACGTTGCTAGTCTAAATCACAAAGATGATCGTCATGATCAACGAGCAGTGTCGATTACAGTAAGCTAGTAAATATATGAGCTTAGCATCATGTCCCATAACCACTAGCTTAACTTAAATATTTACGACCAAATTGTATATCTCCACTAGAAAATTGTCACAAGAGTTTCAATCGAACAAGTCCAAGAATTAACCAACAAAGTGAACGCAAGCGTTTCATACCACTTGTTTTACTAAGTCGTTTAATTAGATTTCTCATACGAGTGAGGTAAAGGTTTATATATACTAATAGATTGGAAAACGGTTTTATAAACGAATTTGGTATTAAAATAGTATTGAAATTGTTTGAGGAAAGAGTTTTGATATTTACTACTAGTATAGAAAACCTTTATATTTTTAAAGTGACAAAGCACAAGGGGGATTGTAGAAACAATCAATCACAAAGATCACATTCGAAGATGTGAATAAAAATCCAATGAAATCGATAAAGGATCCATCGAAGTGGATATATCTAAAATTCCCAAAGAAAATAAGTCATCAAAGATGATAATAAATGATGACAATAAATAGGATCATCACGAATCGATTTAAATTGGAAATTCAATCCAAAAAGGCAAATTGGACTCAAACAGCAGGTTAAGTCGACTGAACAGAGTTTTCAGTCGACTGACCCTGTGCCTGGAAATTTTCCAGGTTCAGGAAACTTTCTGTTTCCAGTTTCAGTCGACTGAACAGAGTTTTCAGTCGACTGAATCATACTTGGAAACTTTCGGGTTCCAGGTTCAGTCGACTGAACAGATTTTTCAGTCGACTGAATCATGCCTGGGCTGTTTTTCAGCCTATTCAAATGAAGAGCAAATTCTTTCAAAATGCAACCGGACGAACATTGGCTCTAAGGGTTTATGCCAATCGACAACCCGACCCTATATGCTCCCCGATGCATCACCAAAAGCATGATCAAACATCCATAAAAGGATTTTCACACAAATTGACTTAAAAACTCAAAAATTAGAATATTCACAAAACCAATCCAAATCAAGAGCAAATGCACATGAAGAAGTGTTAGGAATTCATACCCAACAACCAAAGATAATTATAGTCATAGATGTGAGATAAAGCTCACCAACGGGAGCATAAAGCTCACCAACACGTGTATCACAAATGGAACGCTAATTCCATGGTCGCTAACCATCACAAATTGAGTCGAAGCTCCACAAACGGTCCGAACCCCATGGGTTGCTACCCCACCAAATTGAGTCAAAACTCCACAAAACGGGGTTTAGTCTCCCACGCAGACAAAGAGACATCGCACATTGCTAGTCTAAGTCACAAAGATGATCGTCATGATCAACGAGCAGTGTCGATTACAGTAAGCTAGTAAATGTATGAGCTTAGCATCATGTCCCATAACCACTAGCTTAACTTAAATATTTACGAACAAATTGTATATCTCCACTAGAAAATTGTCACAAGAGTTTCAATCGAACAAGTCCAAGAATTAACCAACAAAGTGAACGCAAGCGTTTCATACCACTTGTTTTACTAAGTCGTTTAATTAGATTTCTCATACGAGTGAGGTAAAGGTTTATATATACTAATAGATTGGAAAACAGTTTTATAAACGAATTTGGTATTAAAATAGTATTGAAATCGTTTGAGGAAAGAGTTTTGATATTTACTACTAGTATAGAAAACCTTTATATTTTTAAAGTGACAAAGCACAAGGGGGATTGTAGAAACAATCAATCACAAAGATCACATTCGAAGATGTGAATAAAAATCCAATGAAATCGATAAAGGATCCATCGAAGTGGATATATCTAAAATTCCCAAAGAAAATAAGTCATCAAAGATAATAATAAATGATGACAATAAATAGGATCATCACGAATCGATTTAAATTGGAAATTCAATCAAAAAGGCAAATTGGACTCAAACAACAGGTTCAGTCGACTGTACATAGTTTTCAGTCGACTGACCCTGTGCCTGGAAATTTTCCAGGTTCAGGAAACTTTCTGTTCCAGTTTCATTCGACTGAACAGAGTTTTCAGTCGACTGAATCATGCCTGGAAACTTTCGGGTTCCAGGTTCAGTCGACTGAACAGACTTTTCAGTCGACTGAATCATGCCTGGGCTGTTTTTCAACCTATTCAAATGAAGAGCAAATTCTTCCAAAATGCAACCGGACGAACATTGGCTCTAAGGGTTTATGCCAATCGACAACCCGGCCCTGTATGCTCCCCGATGCATCACCAAAAGCATGATCAAACGTCCATAAAAGGATTTTCACACAAATTGACTTAAAAACTCAAAAATTAGAATATTCACAAAACCAATCCAAATCAAGAGCAAATGCACATGAAGAAGTGTTAGGAATTCATACCCAACAACCAAAGATAATTATAGTCATAGATGTGAGATAAAAATCTCACCTTTTCTAAAAATCAAACAAGAAGAAGCTTGAAAGCAAAGGGGAATCAACCACTCTTCAAATCCAACTCAAGAAGCTTGATTCAAAGCTTAAAAAGAGAAACATTTCCCAAATTAGGTTTAGGAATTTTCTGAAATCAAAGAGAGAATGAGTTGGAGAAGATGAGGAGGAAGCTTACCAATGGGTTCTCTTGATCTTTGGAGCAAGAACTTGGATTTGCAAAGGAAGCTAGGGCTTGGAGTTTTAATTTCCTCTTCCACCCTCCATTAACATAAAAGCTTGAGTATTAGGAAAATAGAAGAGAAGTGAATGAAGTGGAGAGGGTTGGAACTGAGTTAAGTGGGGTTAATGGGCTCAGCCCAAACCAAAGCCCTAAGTAAAAAGCGGCAAAAATCAACTTTCTCCAAACATATCGAAGCTTATACTCAAAAAGGTCGCAAACGTCATTTTGAACTCGATGGAAGTGGTCTCGAGTCCCAATTCGACAGTTTGCAAAAAGTAGGTTTTCAGACCAAAATCAGATGAACGGTGAAATATTTAAATAAAATATTTAAATATATAATCAATAAATATGCGGGTTGTTACAATACTTCTCTGTATCTACAAGTTACAGACTAATTTTAAACAAAAAATTTCAAAAATTTACTTAACAAATCACTGTTAAGTCTGAATCTTCAAATGATGTGGGATTATTTAAACATGAATAAAGGTTTAAATTTTATTCAAAAAGAATTTATTTGAAAATCTTCTGAATCAGGAAGTTACAGTGAATTTTTTTAGAATCATGATAAAAACAAGTATTGAAATTAGTTGATTAAATTTTACATCTTAAATCAACTTGGTAAAACATGATTTTTAAAGTAAAAATCAGGATTTTTAATTTAGTTTTGAGGCAGAATTTGGATATTGACCTGATGACTGTATTGGGCAATTATTGAGTGACTGGATCGATTCTAGGGATCAAGCTTTGGGTTGAGGTTGTAATGGAGATCGATGTATCTGAGAAAAATAGTGGAAGTGGGAATCATTCATGAGGAATTCGTAATTGGGGGAAACTAGGGTTCTACTCAGTGTTTTGGTCGAGTTTGTAATTAGTGGCAGAGCGTCTTCTATGATGGGTCGAGCTTTATCAAACTAAGGGATTTTCTTCGGAAATGGATAATGATTGCGAGGCCGGGATAGCAATGATTCCGGCGGTCAGAGGGAGAGGACCGGGGCAATTTCAGGTGACGTTGTGAGTTCCAGTTTGATATAAACTGCTCGTTTTCGTTTTGAGGAGTATAAGGGCGAATCGATGTTTTGAATCGATTGTAGAGTCGACATGCGACTTGCCGTAGGCGGTGAGGTACGTCGGAGCAGTGGTAAACGGCCGTGCATGTGCACGGCGATGGACTTGTGTGTCAGAGGGATGGGATGTGAGCAACTCGAAGTGACGCTCGTGCTAAGGGAGAAATGACTCGGGTTTATGCTCGTGTCTGAAAGAGAAATACTGTGTAATTAATAAGGACATGCTCGTGAGGAACTGGGGAAGGAGTGGTTTTGTTGGTGCGAGGTTCGGGCTATTCTTGTTTTTGCTCGAAGCTGAAGATCATTGAACTCGAAGTAGTTGGGATATGGGCTCGGGCAAGAATGGTTGTTTCAAGTTTATACATAAACCTGTCGGTACTAGGTTTGAGTGTTTTCAAATAGGAAGGATACTCGAGTTACTCGAGTTTATTTTAGCGTTATTCGAGCTAGATTACGTTAGACTTGAACAAATTGTAGCTAGTGTTAGTTTTGATTCATGGTTAGAAAACGTGTTTTGTTTTCAAATTAAAACTGAATTTTTAAAGTATAAAGCAAAAATTTAAATAAGTTTTAAATCTAAAATTTAAAATTATGGATTCAAGTTAATTTGAATCTTAAGCTGGAAACGAATGAAGTTTTTAAATTCAAATTTGTTTAAATACTTTAAAGGGGTTTATTGTTTAAAAAAATAAAAAAATGTTTTAATGAAATTTGAATTTAAATTAGGAATTGAAATATAAAGAAATGTTTTAAACAAAGTTTAAATTTGATTTGAATCTGGATTTGAATCTTTGTTTCAGAATAGATTTAAGTTTTTGTAAATTTAAGTGTTTAACAAATTTTAATGATTAAGTAAAAATTTAAAGGGTTTGAATTTAAAAGGAATTTGTTTAAACTTTTGTAAAAGTTTCTTTTATAAGAAAAGTATTATTTAGATTTAAAGGTTTTAAATTGATTTTAAATTGTTTACTGAAGTAAGATTATAATTTAATGATTTTATGCATTTAATTTATAGGGTAATTAATTGGATAATTAGTTTGATTAACAAATTAATGAAATAGATAATTACTTAAGGTAATTAAGGGTTTTGAACTGAAGAATTTAAGATTAATTAGCTTGTAATTTAAGAGTCATTTATTGATAGGATTAGATCTTAATTAATGATTAACAATTAATTAATCAAGTAATAAAGGATTAATTAAGTTATTGTTAATTAATTAATCAAGTAATTTATTCATTAACTATTAACAAGAGGTTATTACTTAATATAAAGGAATTAGTATGAATAATTACTTAATAAAGTAATTAAAGGAATTAATTACTCAGCATAACTTAGATGATGTGGTTAATTTTAGTTAATTCAGTTTAATTAATTAAAAGTAATAAATTGATGTTGAGTTAAGTATAATTACTTTAGATAATTAATGAGGTATAATTACTTAGTGAAGTAATTAGTGGATAATTACCAGATGTAATTAATTAAAGAAAATTACTTGATGGGTAGTAATTAAAGGATAATTACTTGATGGAAGAAATTAAGTAATGATTACTCAGTGTAAGTGAAGGATTAATTTATCAAAATTAATCAAGGAGTTGGTTTAATTGATGAAGTAATTAAGGAAAGTTACTTTCTGATTGTGATTAATCAAGATTGATTAATAAATGTAATTAAGTTAAAAGTTAATTATTATATGTAATTTAAGAATAATTAACTAGTGAAAGTAATTAGGGAATCATTAATTAATGTAATTAAGGGAAGTAATCAATCTTGCTTATAAATGATTAAATGATAATGGGTGCTTTTGATTTGGTTGATATGTATGATATGAATTGCTTTGTGATATGATTTGTTGAATGGACGATGACCATGTGATTATCAATCAATTATGAATTGTCGTGTAAAAGTGTTATTCGATAGTTTAAGTTGAATTGTATTTAATTGGACAACTTGGGTTTAGAGGACATAGGATTCGAAGAGACCGGAGTCGGGTATTAGTAAATATCCGAAACCACTTCGATTCTTTATAGATTGATATGTGAAATCAATAAACCGGAATGGAATGATTTAAGTGAATTGGACCATTTAATCTAAGTTTTGGTACTTAGAACCTGATGTATGAAATAAGTAATGTCTACTACGACTTGTAAACTTGTAAATTGATAAGTTACCCCGGGTTCATATTAGTTGTATGATTTTGTATTCCTTGTTAGATGGGTTTACTCACGCTGGTTTCCAGCCTGACCCGGGTGTTACTTTGATGTAATGCTCGGGTCAGACCGAGTATTATAGATTTTCAGGAAAGGATGTTCTGGAGCTCAGGAAGGCTAGCTGGATGGAACGTATGGAGCATACCCGCTGTGAGATGTAATTATATCTAGGACATGTTGTTTTATATCTGTCCTGTATTATGTAAATGTTATAACTCTGATATATGGAAATGTAAATGTACTGATACTGTTCCTTTTTATAAACTGTTATTATGTGATATTATATTTTGATCCGCTGCGAATGTGAGGTTTCTGTGTCTTGTTTCTATTTCTTCTTCTTCTATCTCTTCTTCTTTTCTAACTATCTGAAATTTCCAGGATCGGAATTTCCGGGCCGTTACATTTGTGCCATGCAATTTACAAATGGCATAAGTTTTTCTCAAATTGAAAACAATACTATTGTGCAAATTTTTTTTTACAACAACAAATTCCTGAAAAGCTAAACCAAAGAAGATAGAAATCAAAACAAATTAAAGAAAAAAATCCTATAACCAGAAACCAGGTTTCAGTTTCTTCTCAACTTGGAAAGCAAATTAAATCAAAACAACTAGTGCAAACTTGATCAAGCAAACAGGGATTGAATCTTTAAACAAGAAAATGTAAACTCAATTCAAGCTTAACTATGAAGATCCAGATTCAAAATCAAGGAATTTTGTTCCTCTGTTATTCTCAAAAGCAAGCAAGTCTATCTTTCCCTTTTAAAAGTAGTTTTAAACAATTTCATGTGGTAAATCTATATGAAAATATTGGACTATATTGCATGAATGATCTTTTTCTGGAATATGACTGAACTTCTATGTGTATGTAGATGTGAATGTATGTATATATACACACACACACACACACACACACACACTTCTCGGTTGATTTCACAAGATTCATTTTCATTTGAAAATTCATATCTTTCTCTACAATCAGATTCAAACCCTGATTTTAGAATGAAAGATAATCATTACAATGTAATATTAATTTAAAAAATAGTTTCAAGACTTTATATTTAGGAATTTGTACAGAAAAAATAAAATACCGTGATGACATGAAAATAAAGAAAAGCCAAACACCCTAATTTTGATTATTGATTTTAGAATCAGTTTTGTAATGCAAAGATGAATTTAGGGATTGAAATCATGATTTTTGAGTAAGAAATTTTAAAGATAATTGGAGTCGATGAGATTGGGGGTTTTGACCATCTACCGTCGATCGGAGATGATTTGGAGCTTTGGGTGGTTGTCGAAGTAGGTTTAAGGAATGACGACCTAAAATTGTGGATGGTATTTATCATCGGCCATGGTGACTAGACATTGGTGATCAAGGGTTTTGGGAGTGGGTTCTGTTGAGTGGAATGGCGAGATGACCTCGGCTATAATGTAGCATCGAGTTCGATCGCGAGCGATGGGATAGTTGAGGGAATCAATGGCGAGGTTGAAGTCAGAGCGATGTGGACTCCGGTCGTTTCGATCATCGCGGCGAGCATCTTTTTGTTGATGTGGTTTGAGGATCAAGGATGTTCAAATTGCTCGATTTGGTGTGGATGATATGATTTTTCGATCTGGGTGGTCTGAAGGGGAGTGAGGATCGAAGGTGATATGTTGAGGCCAACATAGATGGTCGGAGAGTCGCGGTTCGTCGGCGCACATGCACCGTGCAAGTTTGTGCATCTGGGGTTGATTTCGTTTGGGAAGATGATGTTTCCCTCGGTTTCGATCTCGGGTTGATACTAGTACGACTCGAAGTAGATGTAGAAGGGGTCTAGTGAGTGTCTCAGGGTTTCAGGTGTTTTAGCTCGGTTCTTTTTGGTTTTATGTTCAGGTTTATTTTTTTTTTAAAAACCATTAACTGTTTTAAAATTTAAACTATTTTTTTTTTAAAAAGGGTGAAGCTCGGGAAAAGGAGATGAAGACTCCGTTTTTTTGGTTCAGGTAAGTGCTGAATTGTATAGGATAAGATAATTGTGTTTCAAATGTTAAAATAACATAATTAAGCTTTTTAATAATTCATTTAATCATTCTTTTATATAAAAGTGATTATTTAAGAGTTTGATTTATTAAGTTGAATTATTTATTTTAACTTAGAAAGTTAATTCTTAAGGTTTACTTAATTAATAATGTAATTAAATTAAGTTGAATAATTAAGGGTTGAATCATTTACTAGTGATTAAGTAATGATTAGTTGATTAACTAATTAATGTAATTAACTTTGAGTTAATCAAATTAGTCCATTTAATTAAAGATAATCACTTAATTATGAAATAATTAAGTATAATTACTTAGTGGAGTAATTAATGGATAATTACTGAATGTAATTAATTATAGAGAAAATTACTTGATGAAGTAATTAGAGGATAATTACTTAATGGAAGTGATTAAGGATTAATTACTTAGTGTAACTAATTAATTAAGGTAATTAATTAGAGGTAAATCAATGGTTAAGACTAATTATCTATGGGTAATTAAAGATTAATTATTGAATGTAATTAAAAGGTAAATAATCAAGGGTGGCTAATTAAGAGGAATGATTAATTAATTGGTTTATAATTAATTAATGTTAAGTAAAGATAATCTAAGCAATTAAAGATTAGTAATTAATTTATTTAGAGATAAATTAAATTAATTTTGGAAGTGATGAATCTTGCCTATGAGAGATAGAATGATGATCAATGCCTTGAATTGGTTGATATCTCGGATATGAAATGTTTTGAGATATGATATGTTTGGGTGATAGTGATAAATGTAGATTACCTATCAATGAATTGGCCTGTAAAAAGTGACACCCTGTATTTAATGTTGAATTGTATTTCACTTGAATAATTTGGATTAAGATGGTATTGAAGTCGAAGAGACCGGGGTCTGGTATCAGTAAATACCCGAACCCACTTCGATTTGTAATCTCTAATAAATCTATATAGATTTGATATGTGAAATCAATAGGCTGGAATGGAATAATATGGGCCTTAGAAACTAAGTACGGGTACTTAGGGATTGATTTATGAAATAAGTGTTGAGCATAACAAGTAATGAACTCGTAGTGAAGTATGAGTTACCCCGGGTTTTTCTTTTATGGTTTGAACGTAGTATTTCAAATTATATGGGTTTACTCACGCTGGTTTCCAGTCTGACCCGGGTGTTACTTTGATGTAATGCTCGGGTCAGATCGAGTATTACAGATTTTCAGGTAAGGATGCTATGGAGCTCAGGTGGCGAGCTGGATGGCAGGAATGTATAGAGTGTATTCCACTGTGAGATATTATAGTTTACCTGGGACATGTTGATTGTATCTGTCCAGTGTTTGTGTATATGTTGTCACTCTGATGTATTGAAATGTAATTGATTGATACAACTTTCTTTGTGTAAAGAATATTATTTGATATCATATTTTATCCGTTGCCAATGTGAGATTCTATGTTTTGTTTCTGTTTCTTCTTCTATCTCTTTCTTCTTTTCCTAACTATATGGAATTTTCGTGATCGAAATTTTCAGGTCGTTACATTGGTATCAGAGCCAGATTAAGTAAGAACCTTGGCTCTGGTGGGTTTACTCATTAAGGATAGGGTAAGTGATACCCTAAAATGAGTTGAATGTATATAAATATATGAGAGCGTACTTGTTATTTTCTTATAAAATGATTTTCATATAAGTTTATCTTTTGATATATAAAGCAATAATTGGTTGTTGGATATTGAAATTGAATAAGAATTTAAATGATATATGTATCCAAATAAGGATTAAATAAGATGAATTAGAATTGGTTTCATACCAAGAAATAGAATGGTTATTGTGTTTAATAATGAGATGATTTTTTTCCAATAAACAATGAAATGTCTTAAGGAAGTAAAACATTTAGGTAAGTATGACTTATAAATTGGAACTGAAGATGATCTAAATTGTGAAGTTTTAAATCTAGGTCCAAAAATTTGAAATTCTATTTCTAAATGATAAATAAATAATATTATTTAATGTATTTGAATGAAAGGGTCCTATTTCAAACAAGAGTTGTTTGAAAATTTAAAGGAATTTGTTTTGAATTTAAAACCAAGGGTGGTTTAAATTTTAAAATTTGGCTTGGTGGACCAAGAAGTAAATATGTATATATGTAATATCAGAGATACTTTGAAATAAACTCTAAGGTGATGGGTTTTGACTTTCCTTAAAATGTGATGTAAAAACAAAGGCAAAATAAGTATTTGAACTTTAAGTCATAAGAATTTGAAATTTGAAATGTAGAATCCAAATTTTGAATGGGATTAACGAGATTAAATTGAACTTAACTTAGAATAAGTTAAATAAGTTTAAATGAACAACCTGATTTGAAAATTTCAAGATGAAATTGAGATTTAACTTGGGAAGTTAAATAGTTGATTTGAATGGGGAGTTTGTGTGATCTCAAAATGGGTTTGAGATCTGGAAGTTAGAAATGGATTGTGGTAATATATTCATTACAGAGATAAATGAAAATTAAACTTTAATTTGAAATTAAGGATATGGAATCACTTTGAACTTAAGATTTGAATAATTAAAATTGTCTAAGAATCGTTTCAAAGTTGGAGGATAAAATCTGGTAACAAATTGAATTTTGAAGCTAAAATTGTTTTGAACTCTTATTTGAACTTTGAAATAAGTTAAGTAAGATAATTTAAAAATAAAATTTTGAAATTTGGACTCAGAATTAAATTGTTTAAAGGCTTTAAATAAAGGTTAATTTGGTTTAAGAGGTTAAATCAACATTTGAAATTTAACTTGAGTTAATATAATTCGAGATGGTTTAAAGTTGAGATTTAAATTGCATTAGTTCAAATTGAATTTAATTTGAATTAATTAGAATTAAAGATGGATAAGTACAAAATTCAAATGGAAAATTTGAGTAGGATCAATTTGAAATGAAATTGAAGTTGAATGAGTTCAAATTCAAATGGGAATTGGGATTTATTCAAACAGAAATTGAAATGATTTAAAATTGAAGTGGATTCAATTTTAAATTAGTCCAAATTGATTTGAATAATTTGGAATCGTAATTAAAGTTGAATAGGTTTAAAATCGAATTGAATTTGATTTGAATTTGGAAAGTAATTGAGGTTAATGTAACTTGAATTGGGAATAAATCAAGTACAATGGAAATTGAAGTTATTCAAATTGGAAGTGAGTCAATTTAAATGGAAGTGGAAATTTAAATTGAATTGATGGGAATGGAGATTAGGTATTGAATAGTTTGGCTCTGGACTTTTTTCAAAATAAAATGTTTTAATATAAACCTATTTTTCCAAGCTATTTACTATCCACAATCTTTCTTTTTAAAGCCAAACTATTTTATACTTATTTTACAATTATTTTTGGAACTATATAACAAATTTTCAAACTGTTTTATAAACTAATTACTATTTTTCAACTAATTTTATAACTAATTACTATTTTACAACTACTTAACTATTTTACAACTATTTTAAAATTTATAATTATTTTTCAACTACTTATCTATTTTAAACTTTTAAAATTATTTTATAAATTTAAGCTGGACAGAGTTCAAACTATTTATGATTTGTTGTCAATAGAGATAAGTATTGAAGTGATAATCCAAATGAGGATTGAAGCAACTGTGAATAAGTGAATAGAATCATAAATAAATGTGAATAGAAAGGGAATTGGTTTAACAATAATTAATTAAGATAAATGCATAGGATGTACGTATATTATTCTATTCGCATAGTGATTTGATCCAGAATTCAAGCACAGAATTTCGAGATAGTATATCGATCCGAGTTGGGATTTTTCACTCGATTTTCGACGGCGAACCTGGATATGGATTGTTGATTGATTCTGGATATTATCTATCATTTATCACTATGTAAGGAGAATAGCGGTTTCTGATCAAGAAACCAGATTTGAGTCCGCACTAGAAAATCAGGTGGACAATACTTGTTCGAAAGTGAAATTGTGTGATCGAGTGAGCGATCAGATTGATATAGAGTACGGATGATATGTGTACATCGTATAGGGTTGAGTGATATTGATATTGGAAATCTGTGGATAGAACTATAAAATGATTTTTGAAATGGAAAGTGTATTTTGTGAAATATATGATGAAATAAAGTGGAAATTGGATATTTCTATGGTAGAAATTTATTTTATAAAAAGTAATGTAGTTAATAACTTTATAAAGGAGAAATCAAATTTGAATATTTGATATGGAATAAACAAATTACATAACTTTGTTATACAAGATAAATCTCCCCTTGTTGAATCAATTGCCGGAAGAAAAAGGGTTTTTGGAAAGTATTTGAATATAAAAGGGAATTTATACAAGTATGAAATGTTCCAAAGATTTTTAAGGTTATATATATGTCTATATATGTATGAAAGATCTTATGAGAATGATTTCGAGAAAAGGTTTTTGGAACCTTTGGATTTGGAAAGGCTTCTGATTTTTGGAAAATCAATTTCGAAAATTTGAAAAGCCTAGTTTGAGAATTATCGATTTGGAAATCACTTTTTTGTAAAGGAGATTTTGATGAAAATCGTAAAGGGTATGATTTGAAAGATACTATAAGAGTATAGTATAAAGTGTTTTGAGATTGGCTCTGGGGAAAAAGGCGCTCCCTTGAAATGAACTCCTCAGGAGTGCCACAGGGTGGTACTGCCTTGAACCCTAAGGGGGGGGGGGGTTCTAAAGTTGATCCTGTGAGGAAGTCCGCACAAACTGAAGTTCCTGAGGATTTTGTGTAGTGTGTAGTGAAAATCGAGGGCGCTGATACCTACAGAGACATTTGGGTTATGCTATGACGACAGTGTAACTCGATGTCACTGCGATCTACTGCAGACTATAGCGAAAGTCGTGTGTGCTGCTGAGAGCCAACATTCTACGTTTGATTTTACATCGGTAGACTGTGACCTATGGTGACATAGCGAAAGTCAACAGGCCATGAGGGTCTAAGGCTGCATTGGGATTTGACTGATGTAGTCTGCGACCTATGTGGGAGTGGTGAAGTTTCATTTGGCAGCGAAAATCGAGGGCGCTGATTCCTACAGTTACATGGACTTTTACTGTGATGGCAACGTAACACAGGATGTATCTGTGATCTGTGGTGGGTTCCATGGCATAATCGAGGGGCGCGGAGTGCCTACAGTTACATGGACTTTTGCTGCGATGGCAATGTAACCCAGGATGTAACTGCGACCATGGATGGGGGTGATGATTTCCAGAGCATTCTCACTAAAGATATTTCCTCTACTTTAAAAAATGTTTTTGATATTTTCAATAAAATTATTTTTCAAGTATTTTCACCGGGTGTTGAAAACGGGTCTGCTAAGTACTTATAGATTTTCAGTCCTACGCCTGATCAACGTATGACTGAATTTCTGCGAGAAAGAGGACGGACTTGTGGAAACATCGAGATATAAAATGATATTTTTATAAAACTATTTAGAGAATATTATATATATTTTAAAGTGTTTTAATAAAGATCAAAGATTGATTTTTCTGATATAAAAGCATTTTAATAAATTCTGGCTTCGTTCCTTTTCAAGGACGAAAAAATTCAAAGGGGGGAGGTATGTGACATCCGTTAATTGGATAATTAACTGACTTTCTATTGGCGATACTAATTTTATTTGGTCGAACAAATAAAACATTGATAATTAGAAGATATCTGGATATGTATATAGATGATTTAAATTTTAATAAATGCTGAATTTTAAATATGTGAACAAATATTTATTTGATAATCTTCTATTATAGTTATTGAAATTTGATAATATTTGATTAATGACCTTCTTTCACAATTATTCAAATTGGCAAAATTTACCTTTTTAAAAAAGAGAAAAGAAAAAACAAATAAATATGTTTCCTATTATAATGTATATATGTGTATTGTAAATAGTTAGCTATAATTTAAATCCAATATTAATTTTCGAAGCTATTAAAGGTAAAATCTATACTTTTACAACAACAAAGATAATACATATATGTCTATTTATTTGTTAAGTAATTAAATCTCAAGTTAAAATGGAATTTAACAAGATTCATACTTTCTTTAAATATACGTATAAGATGTACATATATATATATATATACACATATATATATAGTGTTAAACATATAAAAACATAACATATAAATTAAACATACAAATATAAATACATAGATAATTTAGAATTTTTTTAAAGTTTTAAACATATGTAAACACTTAGTTCTTGCATCTAAACATTTGTAAACCAAATAACCCATATATTAACACTTGTAACTTATTTGTGCCATGCAATTTACAAATAGCATAAGTTTTTCTCAAATTGAAAACAATACTATTGTGTAATTTTTTTTAACAACAACAAATTCCTAAAATCTAATCTAGAGAAGACAGAAATCAAAACAAATTAAAGAAAAAAAATCATGTAACCCGAATCCAGGTTTCGGTTTCTTCTCAACTTGGAAAGCAAATTAAATCAAAACAACTAGTGCAAAGTTAATCAAGCAAACATGGATTAAATCTTCAAAAAAGCAAATGTAAACTCAATTCAAGCTTAACTATGAAGATCCATATTCAAAATCACGAAATTTTGTTCCTCTATTATTCTCAAAAGCAAGTAAGTAAACCTTTCCCTTTTGAAAGCAGTTTTAAACAATTTCATTTGGTAAATCTGTATGCAAATATTGGATTATGTTGCATGAATGTTCTTTTTCTGGAATATGACTGAACTGCTATATGTGTATGTGGATGTGTGGATATATATATATATATATATATATATATATATATATATCTATACACTTCTCTGTTGATTTTACAGGATTCATTTTCATTTGAAAATTCATATCTTTCTCTACAATCAGATTCAAACCCTGATTTTTGAATGAAAGATAATCATTATAATGTAATATTAATTTTAAAAATAGTTTTAAGACTTTATATTTAGGAATTTGTACAGAAAATGTAAAATACCATGATGATCTGAAAATAAAGAAAAGTCAAACATACTAATTTTGATTATTGATTTTAGAATCAGTTTTGTAATGCTAAATGATGAATTTAGGGATTGAAATCTTGATTTTTAAGTAAGAAATTTTCGAGATAATTGGGGTTGATCAGATTGGGTATTTTGACCATCTGCCGTCGATCAAATATAATTCGGTGCTCGGGGTGGTTTTCGAAGTAGGTTTAAGGAATGACGACCTACGGAAAATTATGGATGGTATTTATCATCGGCCGTGGTGGCTATACATCAGTGATCTAGGGTTTTGGGAATGGGTTTTGTCTAGTGGAATGGCGAGATGATCTCGGCTATAATGTAGCGTCGAGTTCTATCGCGAGCGATGGGATAGTTGAGGGAGTCAATGGCGAGGCTGAAGTCAAAGCGACGTGGACTCCGGTCGTCTCGATCATCATGGCGAGCATCTTTTTGTCGAGGTGGTTTGGGGGTCTGGGATGTTCAAATTGCTCGATTCGATGTGGATGATGTGATTTTTCGATCTGGGTGGTCTGAAGGGGAGTGGGGATCGAAGGCAATATGTTGAAGCCAACGTTGACGGTCGGAGAGTCGTGGTTCATCGGCGTACGTGCACCATGCACGTTTGCGCATCTGGGGTTGAGTTCGTTTGGGATAATGATGTTTCCCTCGGTTTCGATCTCGAGTTGATACTAGTGCGACTCGAAGTAGATGTAGAAGGGGATTCGTGAGTGTCTCAGGGTTTCAGGTGTTTTAGCTCGATTTGTTTTGGTTTTGTGTTTAGGTTTATTTTTTTTTAAATTAACAACCTTTAACTGTTTTAAAATTTAAACTAAGTTTTTTTAAAAAATGTGAAGCTCGGGAAAAGGATATGAAGACTCAGTTTTTTTGGTTCGGGTAAGTGCTGAATATTATAGGATAAGATAATTATGTTTCAAATGTTAAAATAACATAGTTAAGCTTTTTAATAATTCACTTAATCATTCTTTTATATAAAAGCGATTATTTAAGAGTTTGATTTATTAAGTTGAATTATTTATTTTAACCTAGAAAGTTAATTCTTAAAGTTTACTTAATTAATAATGTAATTAAATTAAGTTGATTAATTAAGGGTTTAATCATTTAATAGTGATTAAGTAATGATTAATTAATTAATTAATAATGTAATTAACTTTGAGTTAATCAAATTAGTCCAATTAATTAAAGATAATCGCTTAATTATGAAATAATTAAGTATAATTACTTAGTGGAGTAATTAATGGATAATTACTGGATGTAATTAATTAAAGAGAAAATTACTTAATAAAGTAATTAGAGGATAATTACTTAATGGAAGTAATTAAGGATTAATTACTTAGTGTAATTAATTAATTAAGGTAATTAATTAGAGGTAAATTAAAGGTTGAGACGAATTAATCTATGGGTAATTAAAGGTTAATTACTGAATGTAATTAAAAGATAAATAATCAAGGGTGATTAATTAAGAGGAATGATTAAAGAATGATTAATTAATTGGTTTATAAATAATTAATGTTAAGTAAAGATAATCTAAGTAATTAAATATTAGTAATCAAGTTATTTAGAGATAAATTAATTTAATTTTGGAAGTGATCAATCTTGCCTATGAGAGATAGAATGATGATCAATGCCTTGAATTGGTTGATATCTCAAATATGAAATGTTTTGTGATATGATATGTTTCAGTGACAGTGATAAATGTAGATTGCCTATCAATGAATTGCTGTGTAAAAAGTGACACCATGTATTTAAAGTTGAATTGTATTTCACTTGAATATTTTAGGTTAAGATGGTATTGAAGTCGAAGAGACAGGGGTCTGGTATCAGTAAATACCCGAACCCACTTTGATTTGTAATCTCTAATAAATCTATATAGATTTGATATGTGAAATCAATATGCTGGAATGGAATAATATGGGCCTTAGAAACTAAGTACGAGTACATAGGGATTGGTTTATGAAATAAGTGTTGAGCATAACAAGTATTCGTAGTGAAGTACGAGTTACCCTAGGTTTTTCTTTTAAGGTTTTGAACTTAATATTTCAAATTATATGGGTTTACTCACGCTGGTTTCCAGCCTGACCCGGTGTTACTTTGATGTAATGCTCGGGTCAGACCGAGTATTATAGATTTTCAGGTAAGGACGTTCTGGAGCTCAGGTGGCAAGTTGGATGGCGGGAACGTATGAAGTGCATTCAACTGTGAGATATTATAGTTTACCTGGGACATGTTGATTGTACCTGTCCAGTGTTTGTATATATGTTGTAACCCTAATGTGTTAAAATGTAATTGATTGATACAACTTTCTTTGTGTATAGAATATTATTTGATATTATATTTTATCCGCTACGAACGTGAGATTCTGTGTCTTGTTTCTGTTTCTTCTTCTATCTCTTTCTTCTTTTCCTAACTATCTGGAATTTTCGGGATCGAAATTTTTGGGTCGTCACATCTGGGGAGATATATTAGATAACTAGAGCTAAGCTTGCATATAATGCACCAAATGCGGGAAGAAAGCTGAACAGAATCATGATGGAGCATATTGTTGCTTACATAGAGACAACGACTATCATACAAATAACTGCAGGCATTTGAAGAATGAAATAGAAAGACTAATCCAAAAAGGATACCTGGGCAATTTTCAAAAAACCGACAACGAAAATAGAGCCGAAGATCTCACCCTTGACCTAAAAAAACCAAGCAGGAAATCCCTCCAACCTTATAACTTCAATTCATGGAGGATCACACCTTGTTAGGGCAAGCAAAAAGGCATAAGAAAGGTATGTGCAAGAAGCCAAAACACAGCAGAAGACGATTTTCCATGTCAAGTAGAAACCTACACAAGAGATAGTTTTCACAGCAGCTGATATGGCAGGTGCTATTTCCATACTACGATTTACTTATTATCATGACGTAGATCTCGAATTGCACCATGAAAAAATCTTTGTATGTTGTTAAAGCTCAGTCAATGTCATCTTAAAATCAACATACGATCACATGAAACTTTCACCAGAAATTCTGATGCCCAATCTAGAGCCAAGTTACGGTCAACGACACAGTAACAGTTCCTGTTGGGTGTTGGCCCGCCTGCTCACCACAGCCAGAGTAGCACCTCTGCATAAATCCTTCTATGGCAGTTTCTTGATTACCGACCAGTCATCACCATACAGTGCCTTCCTAGGAAAATCTGCACCGATGGACATGGGGGCAATCATCTCTCAGAAAGACCTCCTTATGAAGTTCAGAACTCCTGCTATGGTATGGTCAGTGAGAGGAGAAATTTTTTAGTTAGGGAACTTTACAATATGAATCTTAACTCTAGAAATAAAATTGTTTTAAACTATTCCACCGACTGTTCTGATATTTTCAACAATAGTAATAAACAAGAAACTAAATTAGTTCAAAGAACTGTATCAGTATAAAGTACCAAAGCCAATGTTGAGGCAGACCCCCCAGCCAAGAAAGTACTTCTTTGAAGAAGCCCAGATACAAAGTACTTCTTTAAATAAGCCCAGAAATGGGCATCCTCAATCAACTTATAGTCAGAAGAAGAAGTGTAGAGTGAGATAGACCCGAGTTTAGGAACAACGAAGAAAGATCTAGAGGTAGTAAATGACCTCAAAGATGTAAAAGTAGATCCAAAGGACCCCACGAATGTTCTAAAGATAGGATAAAGTCTCAATGTAGAAGCCCGTGTTGCGCTAATAGAATTCTTGAAGGGATCAGTGGGAGAATTTGCTTGGACTCACTCAGATGTGGTAGGAATAAACCTGGTTATCATCTATCATGCACTTAACATCGATCTTGATGCCCATCTAGTAAGGTAGAAGTGTAGTACCTTACATTAAGAAAGATATAATGCTTTACACAAAGATGTTAAAAAGTTGAAGGAAAATGGATTCATTATGGAGGTATATTACTCAAAATGGATTGTAATCCAATACTTATAAAGAAACCTAATGGGAAGTGGAGAAACTACATAGGTTACACCAACCTCAAAAAGTCTTGTCCAAAGGAAAGTATCCTCTTGTCCAGAATTGATCAGTTAGTGGATCAATCAATGGACATGAACTGCTCTCTTTCAGGAATATGTTTTCAGAATACAATCAGATAACTATGCTTGAACCAAACTAAGATCATACTAGTTTCATAACAGAGAAAGGATTATACAACTACAAAGTCATGCCATTTGGACTCAAAAACACTGAAGCAACCTATCAAAGGCTGGTTAATATGATGTTCTCAGATCAGATTTGATAGAACATTAAGATATATGTGGATGATATGCTGGTCAAGTCAAAAGGCATCATTGAGTCACGTTCAAGAACTAGAGTAAACATTCGAAGTTTTGAGGTAGAATTATAAAGTCGAATCCTCTAAAATGTACCTTTTCTATTCGATTAGGAAAGTACTTAGGGTACATAGTAAGTGCGCATGGCATAGAAGTGAATCCCGAGAAGATCGAAGCCATAAGAAAAATGGGGATCCTAGAAAAACCAAAGGATCTGATGAGTCTAAATTGCAGAGCAGTAGCACCGAGCAGATTCATATCAAAAACAAGGTAAGTGCATCCCATTCTTATGGCCATGTAAAGTAGGGGTGAAACTTTGAATGGATGAAGGAATGCAAAGTTGGATTCAAAAACTTAAGGATCATCCATTCAACATTCCTATACTATCTAAACTAGAAACATGTAAGGACATGTATATTTATTTAGCTGTAACTTATAAAGCTGCTAGTGCTGCAGTAATACGAGAGATAAAGGGACCTAAAGGCTCATCTACTTCACAAATAAGCGGTTGTTGGGAGCAGAGCTGAACTACTCGGTCTAGCTTACAACCTGCCCTTACAACAAGGAATCTTCGACCCAATTTTCAAGCACATCCCATCAGAGTCCTCACAGACAAACCCCTAAGGCAGATGCTGTAGAAGCCAAAAACATCAGGTCCCTTATTGAGGTAGGCAATGAGGCTCAGTAAATACGACATCACTTATTGTCCTTGAATGGCAATCAAAGGTCAAGCACCGACAGACTACATTGTAGAATGCACGTTGCCAGCTGAACCTCAACCAGACAAAGAAGCCTCTACCATCAATTATGGAAACTATTCATAGATGGAATGTAAAATAAACACAGAGCCATAATTTGATATGTACTGATCACTCCAGGTGAGCATAAGATGTATAGAGCAGTGCATTTGGTTTCAAAGCAACCAACAATGTTGTAGAATACAGAGCTCTCCTCCTAGGCTTGAGAATAGGCCAGGTAATAAAGGTAGGCCACAATAAAATTAATAGCGATTCTCAATTAGTTGTGGACCAAGTGCAGGGCAATTACCAAGAGAAAAGACCAACCATGGACAAATATATGGAAATTTTTAAGAAATCACTAGTGTAGTTTGAAAAGTCTAGTGTAGAACAAATTCTACATGAAAACAACTCATCTGCCGACTCATTAGCCAAACTTGCAAGCACCAAAGTAGCAAATGAAACGAAGGCAGTACTAATAGGCATGAGGCAGAGCCAAGCTTAATAGAATCAAATCAAATACTGGTCCTAACCTGAGTCCAACGGGTAGTAATCCAAGAATCTAAAGATTAGGAAACAGTGGAAAATCAGGAACAATCGCTATTTAAACCCATGCTTTAGCAAACTATGGAAAACAACTAGATGACTCCCATCGAGCAATTCCTACTAAACAGAAACCTACCACAGAACAGGAATAAAGCCTGAAAGATAAGATATTAGGCTCCATAACACTCCTTCTTTGATGGCACATTATACAAGAGAGGGTACTCAATCTCTTATCTTAGGTGTGTTTCCAAAGAAGAGGTAGCATGTGTCATGTGGGAAGTACATGGGGCCAATGCAGAGATCACTTAGGAGGGACCAAGTTAGCAAGAAAGATGGAGACATGGTTATTACTGGCCCATAGCACTTTAGGATGTGATGGAATTTGTAAGAAAATGTGATAGATGTCAATGGTTCATAATTATTCCTAAATAGCCATCCCATGAGCTCATCTCACTTACTAGTTGATGGCCATACGACATATGAGGCATAGATTTGATAGGTCCACTTTCTATGTCATTGGGAGGGGCAAAGTATGCGATAGTGGCAATATAATACTTCACCAAGTGGGTAGAGGTGGAACCTTTAGCCATGATCACTTGAAAGAAGATAGTCGCTTTTGTAATAAGAAACATAATCACTAGATTCAGAATCCCCATTGAGATAATTTCTAATAATGGCATCCAGTTTGAAAGTAAAGATTTTATAGAGGTTTGTGAGAATAATGGAATAATCAAGAGTTTTACTTCGTCGTACATCCATACGTGAATGGGCAGGTTGAAGATATAGGCAAAAGCATTAAGAAGCAACTTAAGAAAAGACTGCAAAATGCTAAGGGAAAATAGGTGAAAGAATTACCTTTGGTATTATGGGCTTACCGAACCTTGACTAGATCACCAACGGACCATACCCCTTTTTCACTAACCTATTGATATGAGCCATGCTACCTGTCGAAGTAGAGGTCCCATCACATAGAAGATTATCATACATGGCAGAAGGGAACAAAAGGCCGAAGGAAGCTGCCCTTGATCTCTTTCAGGAAAGAAGGGACAAGAAGTAGTAGTATTTGCCGCATACCGACAAAGGATGGCAAAGAACTACAAAGCCAGGCTCAAGGAAAGAAACTTCTGCAAGGGGGATCTTATAATACGAAGGATGATGGCTAACACAAAAGACCCAGCAGATGGGCTCTGAGTCTAAATCGGGAAGGTCCATTAGTCGTGGCTGAAGTATTAGATAACAGGGCATACCATTTATCGAGACCTGATGGTAACTTAGTTCTAACAATATGGAATTCAGAGCACCTCAGGCCCTATTTTGTATGAACTGTAGTGTTTATGTTACAAAAATTGTAATTATTATTGTGAAATGAGCAATAATATAATGAACTGGAAGTAGGGATTTTAGACAGTCTGAACTATTATAAAAATCTCTTTGTGTCGATCTCTTTGATATTACACAATAATTACACTGGACGTAACATACGGGATGGCTCAAAACTGTATAAAATCTCATTATGTTAATTAAGTTAACGTAGCCTTAATAGATGTAGGGATATTGTTAATGCTTAAAAATGTACGCTAACACCCCAGTGTGAGTTGTGATATAGCGAAAGCACCACCCTTAGTACGAGAATTAAAAGCAAGCAAAAAATAGCAGAAAATAGTAAAGAGACAATAATTTTTATAGTGGTTCGGCTCAAAGTCAAGCCTACGTCCACTTAATCTCTTCTATTATTGATTTGATTACAAGTTTTACAATAATTCTTCAATTACAACACCATTAAGGCAAGTAGCTAGAACTTTGATGCAGAAAAGCTCTTTGAATTCATGTTGAATGAGCTTGATCTTTTCCCAAGGTTCTTTGAAGTATCTTTGGCATTTGAAGTGTTGTAGAAGTCATGAAAACAGCAAAGTCTTGGCGTTCCATAAATCCTCCCCCCAGTGTGGAGTAGGCGGGGTATTTATAGGGGAGTTTCGGAGTTAGGTCGTGTGGTGTAGGCTGTAGGCGATTTATACGCTGGGGCATCAGGCGGAGCGACTTAAGATAGACTTGGGAGGAGCAGCGACCTAATATAGGTTGGAGCGACCTATATACAAACGGCATAAGGAGACGCGGCTTATTTAAGTGCATCTGTGGGCTCATAACCCGCTAGGTCGCTAGGTTGCTACCTCATTGAGTCGCTGTAGTATTCAACCCACTGTCGTGTTTGAGTCACTTTGCCATTGATCGGTTTAGGTCGCTTAACTCGTTGAAAGCCGCTGCGAGGTTGAGTCGTTAACTCATTGCAATGTTAGCTCGCTAGATGCTATAGGTCGTAAGTCGCTTGGAGCTGTGAATAGTTAAGTCGCTTGGGGTTTTGGGGTAGTTAACCCGTTGTTATGTTAGGTCGTCAAGTCGTCGGCTTTTCTTAAGCAGTTGGGTCGCCATTCAGAAAAGGGATTAACACTTTCCCCTTGAAGTACATGCCTAGGTTATAGGTCGTGTGCTTTGATTTAACCTCGCTAAGTCGTGGGTGACTTGCTAACTCGCGCGCCTATTCATCTTCCCCTTTTTCTTCTATATAAGCCGCTAAGCCGTTTCACCCTTTTCATTTTACTGTTTATCATCTTGCCGCCATTATTGTATTCAAGCTCAAGAGCTAAAGTGAAATTCCCTTCCTCGTATCTTCGATTATCATTTTCAACAGCAAATCTAGGTAAATCCGATCATCTGACCATCGTGTTCACCATTGATTCTCCCATAACCAATTTCACATAATTTTTGCTACCATGTTGAAAGATTATACCCCGACTCACCTTTCAATCATCGTCGAATTTTGGTAATTGTGTTATTCTCGAAAAATGAATCGACTTAGGGTTCCATGAAGTTATTGGGTGAATGTGGAGTTTTTGGAGTTGATCATGGGTTTTGGAAGTTTGTAGGAGACGAGGAGGTTTTGGGTTAACGAATTTCGGGTTATGTTGTGGTGTTTCTGGTGAAGTAAAGGGGATGAACACGTGGCATTGTGTGAGTGGAGAGTAGGACTTAGGTTTTTAGTGGAAGAGAGCTCGGTATTTCTGGGATACCCTTAGGGCGACCTAGGGCATGAGGCGAATTAATCATGTAGAGCGACTTACAGAGTTGAACGACCTAAGAGTCTTGATGACTTAGTGAGCCTGAGCGACATATGGGCCTGGAAACTTAAGGAGCCTGAGCAACTTATGAACGTTGGCGACTTAAGGGAGTCTGAACGGCTTAGAGAGCTTGCGGCTTAAGCTAAGTCATTGGAACATGGCACATGAATAACTTTTTGAGCGACATAGTCATCCTGCGACTTAGCTTAGGTCGTTAGAGCTCAATGGAATAACTTAAGAACTCAAGCAACTTAGGATATATAGTATACTGCTTCAGACGAGATAACTCGCTTAACGACCCATCTTTGGGTCGAACCATAATTTGGGCGAGTTAACTTTTTATGGTATAACCTTTAGGTCGCTCTTGTACTTGGACGAGCTATGACTTAAGCACATTTTCCTCGTCATCACTTAAAGCCTTATAGCCTTAACCCGTGACCTTCTACCTTGCACATGCCTTATCATTCCATGGCTTTAACTTGAACTGCTTGCTTGAACTTTCAACTGCCTCTAAATAGACTGCACCAACATTTGATTGTTAATAACCTGTTATTATAATGCAGAAAACTAGGACGAATATACTCATCATCGACTGCCCACATCGAGTGATGAGTTAGGTCAAAGAGATAATACTTTACTTAAGTAAAATAATATGAATCTAATTAAAAATGAAATTCTGTGAATCAACTGACTTAAATGAAGCATCAACGCAAAATTCATACAGTTATAACTGCTTATTGCTGAATATTATCTGCATTGATACTACACTTAATTTTGATCCAATAACAAGCCTTGAATCTTCCTGAATTGATGTGCGCCAACGGGTATTATTTCAAGTTTTGCTTTATTTACTTGTTATTTCAGTAGCTTTGCACAACACTTCACACACTTTTAGGAAACGTGCACCTTCATATTTGAATATCCAGTTCCTTATGTAGAATGGCTTCTCAACAAGTGCAAGAAGAGATAGTAGAGCGGGCCGATGAGGTTTTCCCAATGGCTGAACCTTTGGAGAATCCTCCGGAAAGAGTTTCAACTACATTGAACCAACGGGCTTTCAGCCAGCTATGTATTCAATTCGGCATTGCTAAAGCGGATGCTCTGCTTCCTGGGGTAAATGACACTGCCGATAGGCCGCCTTCTGCCTTCATTGCAGTCAATCATCAAATGTGTCTGAATGGAGCTATTCCCTCCTTCAATGATTTTCTTAGAACACTCCTCCTTCGACTAACTATTTCTCCATTCCAGTTGCACCCTAATGGCTATGCCATTTTGATGGGGTTGTGCGTACTATTTAGGAGGACGCTTAACCGCCTCCCAAGCTTCGAGGAGATCTGCTATTTGTGTTCATTCGGGAGGAACAAAAATCACCCTTCTATTACTCTTGTAAGGAATGCAAGAAACCACAAGCTAATTACGGATCTGCCCGAGAGCGCTCACGGGTTTTTAAACCAGTTCTTCTTTGTCCGTTGCCTCCCAGGATTCTACTGTATTTGGAGAGTAGGAAGTAAGACTACCTATCTCCGTTCACTTCATTTTTGAGCCTTTCAAAATTCGAGTCATCAAGTGCTAACTTCATTCTTTACTTTTGCAGCACTTCCTCCTCCCTCTAAAGATTCTAGTCACAAATCGACTTTCGAAAGATTGAGTGCCGTCGCTATCGATGGTAGAAGTATTAAGTTTCCACTGAAAGACGAATTTTTGCACCAATTCGGACTCTTGCACTCTTCTCGATCCATTCAGTCCCAGAATGCCCCCAGTTCTCAAGGAGAAGCGTCAGATGCCCCAGCTTCCACAAAGGAATCCGCACTGAAGGAACCTATTGTAGAGGCTTCATTAGTGAAATGCTCCAATTCCGTTGACGGTGTGGGATTATCTGGCAAATCTAAACTTCCACCAATTATTGAAGAAGAGGAATTTCCACAACATTCTGGGAAGGCTAATAGAGAAGCTGATGAGGGAGCTGAGAAAGAAAGTTCCGTTACGAAGAGTGTAAAGCAGCTGAAGAGGGCACTGCTGATATGACCCATTCTGTTGGGCACGATAGTGATGATATCTTTGGAGGACTGAGCGATCTTATGGTGACTTCCCACGAGCTCTTTAAAGATGACACCACCACTTCTAAGCTTGTTTCTCCAACAATTGAAGCGACATCCGTTTTGTGATCAATTCCATCAACCCAAGAGTTGACTCCTACTGCAAAAGTCGACATCACTCCTAAGCCGAAGAGTGGTTTGTAGCTTGACGCACGTAGTTCGTACACCACACAGACACTTAGGATTTTTGGCAAGTATGCGCACTTAGCTTCTTTATTTTAAAGATTTCTAAATTTTGTCTCTTCTTCACTTTCAGGTTCTCACATGGGACGCAGTAGCTCATATTACGATGACTTTCAACGCTATGCGAGGCGTGATTCTTATGACTCCAGGCGCTATCTTCCTACCCCTAGGGAGACTGATGAGGAAAGAGCAGCTAGGAAAGCTCGCGAAAGGCAGGCTTATGAGGGGCGTTATGGAAGAAGAGACGACCGACATGACTCTTGCCAGAGGGATGATGACTCCCATAAGAGAAAGTCTCATGACGATAAGGGGAAGAGTCATGTAGCGGAAGATTCAAGCAAGTGAGCCAAGCTTAGCGAAAAGTCTACATCTGAAATATCTAAAGTGCCCGCTGCTTCTATCTCTCTAGACATCCCTTCTAGCTCTCTTGCCCTTAAAAAAGCTGAAATTCAAGCAATCATTAATAGGCCTCCTTATCAAGTTGAGAAGCCTCTGTCTACACTCCAAAGCCGATTTTCGCATTGGTGTTTGAAAGGAGTACGTTTTCATCTGGACTTGGTTCCAATTGATAAACAAGCCATGTTGAGAAATCTCAACGCTGTCAAGCTTGATATTGAAAGAATGTCCGGCTGGCAAAAACTAGTTGAGGAGCTTCAAAGAGTAAATCGTTTAAATCTTGAGGCTATGCTGACCATGGAAAGCGATAAGTCTGAGTGGCAAAAAGTTCTTGATCAGCATGATACGGAGATGAAGAGCATCACCGCCTATAACGAGAAACTTGAGGCTGAAATCAAGAAGCTTAAAGATGATCTTGCCACCTCTTCCACTTCTCATACTCAAAAGGAAGAGGTTCTTCAAAAGCAAGTAAGAGACGCCCATGCTACTCAATGAGATGCTGAGGCTAAACTTGAGGCGGAGCTGAAAATCATGGAAATCTATCGCAATGATGCTACTTAAATGTGGGAAAAGACTAACTCCCAAGACTTCAAGATTACAATGTTAAAGGCCAAGCTTTCTAAGGTTGAAAAGGAGCAAGACAAGGCCATCGTTGGAAAAGCAGCAGCTGAACAATCACATGAGGTGACTAAGGCCAACGTCAGCTCCACTCTATTCGAGTTTTATGTTCTCAGCATCTTGGGGCGTGGCAGTCTTTCATTTTGGCCCCAAAGTATGAGGTTACCCTGGCTAAAGTGTGGGAGGCAGCAGTTGAAATGCTTAGAGACGCTGGCTATGCTGAGAAGGATCTTGAGGCTTATTATTTGGATGATGAGGGTCGTGCCGCCCTTGCCAGAGGGAAAGAACAACTTGCCAAGGAACGAGCCGAAGCGGCGGAAGGAGTGCATCTACGGAAGGCGCCATTGGCCGACCCAACTCGTCCTTCGGCTTCGGTTGACATAAATATTATTGACTCCAGTTCTCACTCTCCGCCTCCTGCCAAAGCCGAAACCGAAACTACAACTGCTCAAGCTGAAGACGAGGCCCAAGAAGACACCGAAGCCCAAGATCTTGAAATTGACGTGATAAAGCCAATCTCTCCAGGTAACTTCAACATTGATCCAGCTCAAGTGGACTACTCTTTTGCTTCACATGAGCTTGATGAACTTCTTGCTTATTACTTAAGCCTCGACATGCCACTATCTCCTCTCTTTGCGAGAAATACCGATGTTTAACTTTTCTTCTTCTGTAGTGAAAACAACAAGTGTTGTACAAGCTTCACCTCCTCCAGCTGTTGCTCTCTACCTCTTTAAGTTACTCCTTCTTCTGCTTCTCAACAAGGGTTGCAAGAAGAACAAATAGGAGCTCTTCAAGGCTTAGATAACCCGACCGCTTCACAAGAGCAGAAAGCTGAAAACTTGAGGAGGGTGAGAGGACCCCGGAGAAATTTACTGTCGATGATACAAAGCTGATTGATCTTATCACTCCGGGCAGTGAATCTTCTTCAAAGAAGAGGGGAAAGCGTGGAATTTCAAAGAAAAAGAAGGGCACTTCTGCTAGCGATGAGAAAGCGGAAGAGGACCCAATTGCACCTCTTTCTCCTTTTTCCCTGACTCGTTCAGGCCGACTCAAGAAGTTAACCATTAGGCCAAGCGAGGGCTCCAAAGGCGGCGGGAAGAAGAAGTAATGGGTCTGGTTTTATCCTTCTTGTTCTGCTTTTTTGCTTTTTGTTTGTATCTAAAGACTTGTATCGACCGGAGATTGTGTTGGTACCGGCCCCTGCTTTTTGAAACCTGCACATGTATACAAATCTTTTATAGTATGGAATAGAATGACTCTTTTTACTTGTACAATCTTTTGCCTGTATTTGTAAATGCATTTATTCCTTACTTTCACACAAGTTTCTTTATTTTCTTTGTATAATATTGCAGTGAGCTCGTGATATGTTGCTTGAGTGTTGCTTTTATTAATGTAGCTATATTATATTACCCCCATATCACGGCTTATTGCAACCTTCTTCATTTTGAGAAGACTTGTACTCTTACTCCGGAGAATAATCCTTCCATTTTGAGGAAATATTATTCTGCTCTAGTAGAGTGTGCCTTGTATTGGAGAATTTTTCTTTTTTTTTTCAAAAAAAGTTTTTACACTTCAACTTTCGGAGATGGTCACTTTTATTTTTGAGAAGTGGATTCCCCTACGCGGTAAAGCGGGCCTCCGAAGAAGGCTTTGATTTGTTTTCCAGAAAGTTATATCTCATCGCTAAATGGGCCCACGGGACTGGCGTCATCTGCTTTATCGGATATTTGTTTGCACAAACGATCGCGAGCAGTTAGCTGCTGCCTAGAACCTTCTTTTTGAGAAGGTGCCCCTTCGGTGGTTCCACCAACGACTTTTTCAAGAGATAACATTTCATTTTTGGGCATGTCTCGTTAGAGGGCTTTATTTGACACTTCAATTTTTTTGGGGAAGAATGTTCTCGTTATGGAGAAATTGATCTTCCCTTGAGAGTAGAAGTGTGCCTCCGAAGAGGGCATTTTGTTTGCCTGAAAGTTACTTCTTGCAGTTAAATGGATTCACTGGGCGGATGCAAGCTACCTAATTGGATGTTCGTTTGTACGGACGATCACAATTTGTTAGCAAGGGCCTGGTGCCTTCATTTTGGGAAGATGCCCCCTTCGGTGGTTCCACCAACCTTTTTGTTTGAGAAAAACATTCCATTTTTCGGCGTGCCTCGTTGGAGGGCTTTCTTCGGCACTTCAACTTTTTTAGGGAAGAATGTTCTCATTATGGAGAAATTGATCTTCCCTTGAATGTAGAGGTGTGCCTCCAAAGAGGGCTTGTTTTGGCACTTCAACTTTTTTGGGGAAGAATGTTCTCATTATGGAGAAATTGTTCTTCCCTTGAGAGTAGAAGTGTGCCTCCAAAGAGGGCTTTTTTTTGGCACTTCAACTTTTTTGGGGAAGAATGTTCTCATTATGGAGAAATTGATCTTCCCTTGAGTGTAGAAGTGTGCCTCCGACGAGGGCTTTTTTGTTTCTTTTGCCAGGAAGGTTGCATTTCACATTTAAGTGGATCCACAGAGCAGACGCAAGCTACCAACTGGATGTTTGTTTGCACAAACGATCATAATTAACTAGTGAGGGCCTGGAACCTTCACTTTGGGAAGGTGCCCCTTCGGTGGTCCCACCAACCTTTTTGTTGGGAGACAAGATTCCATTTTGGCTGTTTTTTGTCTGCTTGCCCATGTCTTTCACCATCTGCCCTTCAGCGATTCCTCGTTATCATTTTCAAGTACATGTTCCTTTCTTTTGCAAGTTGTTTGTTTTGTTCCTTTAGAGAAGCATATTTCATTGTTAAGTGAATCCACGGGGCATGCGCAAGCTACTTAACCGGATGTCCGTTTGCACAAACGACTGCAATCAGTTAGCAAGGGCCTGGAACCTCCACGTTAGGAAGGTGCCCCTTCGGTGGAATCACCAACCGTTTGTGAGAAGCACTTCTTCTGTAGGAATTGAATTTGGAATTTTTGTGGCTTGACATCTGTTTGTTGAGTAATTTGTAGGAATCGCTTGGCCTTGTGATGTGTTGAATAAGTAAGTTTGCTTTGATAGCCTGCAATATTAAATCGACATTTTAGCAATATATTTAAGATATTTGCACATCGAAATGAGACAGACATTTTATAGTAGTAGAGAAAACAAGATTTATAGTGGTTCGGCCAAGAACTGGGCCTACATCCACTTTATAGTTCTTATTATTGATTCACACTGATTTTACAATGGCTTACAATACAAGAATGATACATCCCAATCATTTTACAAATTTAAGCATAGCTTCTAAGTAAAATATGGATGCAAGTGATTGCTGTTCCTGGCTCTCGAAATTGGATCTCCTTCGACAGTTGTGAGCTTGAAAGTACCATCAAGAATTTTTTTGCCTATGACATATGGCCCTTCCCAGTTTGGCCCAAACACTCCTGTTGCTGTCATGACCCTTTTCAAGACTAGATCCCCAATTTCAAAGCTGCGTTGGCGAACTTTAGAATTGAAGTGCCTGGCTATCCTTTGCTGATGGGCTGCAACTCTGAGCTTAGCCTCTTTCCTTCTTTCATCAAGCAAGTCAAGTGCTTCAAGTTGCAGATTTTCATTTTCAGTTTGGTTGAAATGAATTCTCCTGTGTGAGGGGACCTCTATTTCCGCTGGAATCATTGCTTCTGATCCATATGCTAATGAGAATTTAGTGTGCCCAGTCGCAGTCTTGTGGGTAGTTCTGTATGCTCAAAGTGCTAGTGGAAGCTTATTGACCCAACCACCTTTTGCTTTTTCCAGCTGTTTTTTGATGGTTGATTTGATAATTTTGTTCACTGCTTCCACTTGCCCGTTTGCTTGCGGATGAGCCACTGCTGAGAAGCTTTTTTGGATCTTGAATCGCCTGCAAAAGTCCTAGAATTCTTCGCTTTCGAATTGGGTACCATTGTCTGTGATTATCTTCTAAGGCACACCATACCTGCAAATGATATTTTTAGTCACAAAATTTATCATCTTTTAAGAGGTAATAGTAGCCAATGGTTCAGATTCAGCCCATTTAGTGAAATAATCAACAACAACAATAGCATATTTGATTCCGGACTTGGCAATCGGCAAAGGCCCAATGAGATCTATCCCCCAAATGGCGAATGGCCATGGACTGACCATCTGTGTTAGCTCGGTGGAAGGTGCACTTGGGATTTTTGCAAATCTCTGACATTTTTCACACTTTCAGGAGTATCTAGCAGCGTCTCGATTAATATCCGTCCAAAAATACCCATAGCGGATAATTTTCTTTGCTAGAGTTTGGCCACCTGAATGATCCCCACACTCTCCTCCGTGCACCTCAGGTAAAATTGTCTTAGCCTCTTCCTTGGCTACACATCGGAGTAATGGCATCGAGAATCCTCGTCTGTACAACCGGCCGTCTTGAATTACATATCTCGGGGCTTTTCTTAACAGCTTCTGGCGCTCTTTTGAGTTTTCTAGCAGGGAGCCGTTGAGTAGATATTCCTTGATCGGGGTCATCCACGACTCCTGCTCTTGAGATACAGCCATAATCCAGTCAATATTCATCTCATCAGTACTTGGAGCTGACAAGACTTCCACAGGGACCAATCCCAATAATTGAGCTTCCAGAGCTTGAATATTTTGCAAGAGAATCTGCCTTCATGTTCTCTTCCTGGGGTATATGGCTTATTGTATAATGATCTAAATCATCGAGAAGCTCCTATGCCTTTGACAAGTAAGCAGGCATATTTCCTCCTTTCGCATGCTCTCCTTCATAATTTGTCAAATCATTCCCGAGAGGTACTCCTCATCGTTTAGAGGCCCCGCGGGACAGACGTCAGCTACTTTTTCGAAAGTTTGCTTGGACAAATGTTCACGAAGAGTTGGCTGCGGCCTTGAACCTTCAGCTTGGGGAGGTGCCCCTTCGGCGGTGCCAGCTGCCTTCTGAGGAATAATTTTCCCTTGAGAATCATGAACATCCTCAGCAAAGGTTTCTTCATTATTTTCTGGTTGCTGGTTAACTCCAAGCAAAGCATTCAACCTGTTCAACATCAAAGTGTTCTAGGCTTCCATTTGTTGATACAACCTAGACACTACAACATCCAATTACGCCCTTGTGATTCCAACACTAGGAGCCGCTTGGTTTGACACGGGAGAAGTGGCGGTGTTGTCATAAGCATCTCCAGATCTGGTAGATCTACGTTTTCTTTCAGGAGCCATAATTTCAGATAGACTTATGGTTCTTAGGGAGAGTCTTTCAACAAATCTTTGTGAAGCAATGATGAGAGCACCCCTGAGTTCAACTCTCAGTGAAAGCACCAAAAATGTTAACGCTTAAAAATGTACGCTAACACCCTAGTGTGAGTTGTGATATAGCGAAAGCACCACCCGTTGGTACGGGAATTAAAAGCAAGCAGAAAATAGTAAAGAGACAACAATTTTTATAGTGGTTGGGCTCAAAGTCAAGCCTACGTCCACTTAATCTCTTCTATTATTGATTTGATTACAAGTTTTACAATAATTCTTCAATTACAACACCATTAAGGCAAGTAGTTAGAACTTTGATGCAGAAAAGCTCTTTGAATTCATGTTGAATGAACTTGAACTTTTCCCAAGGTTCTTTGAAGTGTCTTTGGTATTTGAAGTGTTGTAGAAGTCGTGAAAACAACAAAGTTTTGGCGTTCCAGAAATCCTCCCCCCAATGTGGAGTAGGTGGGGTATTTATAGGGGAGTTTCGGAGTTAGGTCGTGTGGTGTAGGCTGTGGGCAGCTTAGGAGTTGAGTTAGGTCGCGGGCGACCTAATGGATAGGGGTTACGGCTTATAGTGGGTGTATTTGGCCATTTGCGTTGGCTGGTAGGTCGCAGCGACCTATGGGGAATGGAAGGCGATCTATACCCTGGGGCGTCAGGCGGAGCGACTTAAGATAGACTTGGGAGAAGCAGCGACCTAATATAGGTTGGAGCGACCTATATACAAACGACATAAGGTGACGCGACTTATTTAGGTGCAGCTGTGGGCTCATAACCCGCTAGGTCGCTAGGTCGCTACCTCATTGAGTCGCTGTAGTATTCAACCCACTGTCGTGTTTGAGTCGCTATGCCATTGATCTGTTTAGGTCGCTTAACTCGTTGAAAGCCGCTCGGAGGTTGATTCGTTAACTCATTGCAATGTTAGCTCGCCAGATGCTATAGATCGTAAGTCGCTTGGAGCTGTGAACAGTTAAATCGCTTGGGGTTTTGGGGTAGTTAACCCGTTGTTATGTTAGGTCGTTAAGTCGCCAGCTTTTCTTAAGCAGTTGGGTCGCCATTCAGAAAAGGGATTAACATATATTATATTGTCCGAACTAGTTATTGGAACAAAATTGCATAAATGTAGCCCGACTTTCTTAGCCAAATGACCAAATTGGATGTTGGGATATTGGACGACCCAAACTAGTACAAAAACCCCTCTATGTTAATTCTGTTAACATATTCACATTGGACGTAAGGATATTAGACAGCCTGAACTAGTACAAAAAACCATCTGCGTGATTTGACTAGGTTGTAAATACACGACCTGACCCCATAGTAAAAAAAAAAAAACATTCCGCCCCTAAATAGCGAGGTAGACCCTGCCAAGTGCATGCCAAGATTACAAATACCAGAAGCGATGTTCAGGAAGTAAGAACTAAGCAGATGAAAAAGTCAAAACTCCAAAAAGAAAGCAACTCACGTAAAGCAAAAAAACTACCAAAACATATGCAATCTTAGAAATTACTTACAGCATGCCAGGTAAACATCGAAAACAAGGATTTACTTATAATTATTTAGTTCATACTAATGTTCAGCAAATGCCGTGCTTATACTTATGTAACCCATACGTGTACAAACGATTTAAAAGTACAAAAGAGATGTAATAAGCTACACTAAAACAAGAAAAAGATCGTATATATTACTCAAATTCAGTAGAAGAGTCTGTTATTGTAACGATCGCGATTTTTCGTTGCCGAAAAACCGAACCGTTAGGGTTTTAGAAGAAGAAAGAGGTAGAAGAAGAAAGAAAAGAAAGAGAAGAGAAAACAGAAATACAAGTAACAGAACGAGAAACAATAACAGAATCTCACAGTCGCAGCGGAACAACATATAATAGATAAATGAATATTCATTAAAACAAAAGAACTATACATTTTATACATTACATCACATTACATTACATCAATCAGAGTGTACGACAACAACAGCGGAAAGAAATACTATATACAATAGATAATAGACTACGCTATCTGGCTCGCCTCCAGATCTGCACAGCAACTCCCGAATCCAGAATAACCTGATAACCTAACTCTAGACTGCCCGTGTGGAAAATAGTGGGCACCCAGAGTTTAGGAAAGGAACAATAAACTCCAGGTCAGTCATGGGACTGGTGTGAGAACTCAAAACAGTTTATCTTTAAACAAGCAACAACAGAATTTAAATTTAACTTTCGAAATTCGAAATGCTTTTTGGAAAAATGAAACTACCATAAGGCCTCCCGCCACACACACAATGCAAACGCAGAATTGGAGGAGATTTCTCCTTATGATAGTCAAAGATGCTTACTACGCGAAAATCAAATCATTTTTGATATTATTACTAGTGCATAGTGTAGAAAACAATTTCGAAAGTACAATATAAATCCTAGCCAGCATAGACATTCCGAACTATGCCTACTATAGCTACCATCCAAACAGTGGTGACCACCATAAGTGAATGGCAGGTAATACAACTAAAACCGTACAAGGCGCGTATTGGAGGAATGGATTTCCAACAAATGGTCAGGCTAAGGAACTTCCTACTGCCACATGGGATCGCCTCTGGCGGGACGTCCCGAGAAACTAACGTTACGGTTAGATCTCTGCCAACACAAGGCCGGGTTACCTCTGTAACTAGGTAACTACTACACGAATATGTCATCCCCCGGTCCTTTGGGACCTTTATCCGAGCGCTCGATCCAACAACACCACACAGAAATAGATATAGTGTTTCCACATGAGTAAATATCTGGGCTCCATACCATGATACCACCCTTTTCCAGAAGGGAATGACATACCCTAAAGGGCGCGACCCTCATAACCTTGCCGCATATTCCTGTTTCGACCATTTCCGGGGAGTGAGGTCCTGACGAAGTCTCGTCCACAAAGCTACGCTTTGTGTAACAAAGCCATGCTTCGGGTCCACAGATGACCAAAGCAATAATCACAAAGATAAATGATCAAACAAATGATCATATCACAAATGACCAACCAATGATCATCACACAGCAGCACTCAGCATGCCACATTACCAGATTGGGAAATATCGCTGATAACCTTCAACTACATAACCTCTGAGCTCGTACGTCTCAGAGAAGGGTGTTAAGCTAAGAGAATAAATTCTCCGCCACCAACAGAAATGTATTTGAAAGAAATCTGCTCTATCTCTCAAAATGTAATGTCAGACACGTAACCATACAAGTCTGTTCCGGGTTCGAACAGAACCGAAGGCACTTCCAAAGAAGCCCTTGCAATCCGGGTATCCATAATCCCGATAAAATTTCCCATCACAAAGGAAATCTCCATATCGTAGCTAACGATGCGGAGACAATCGATAGGTCATCCTATCGTTTTCACAAATACCCGGTCTTCAACACCGGTCTTCAAATGCAATCCATACGACGTATCGCATATTCGGAATGGGATATATGACACAAAGGTCCTCTCCCGGCTAAACCGAATAGCGAGCGCTTATTTTAAAAATAAGTGTGCATTCAATTCCAAACAACATAACCAATACCATCCAAGGGTAAATATTGATAGTCGGTTATTTAACTATCAATAAAGATGCGCCACATCATCAGATTCCAAATAATTTTTCCAAAATTATTAAGTCCCAAAATATCTTTACAAGATATATATATATATATACACCATTTACAAATAATTGCCCCAGTTATTTGTTTTACCAAAACCACTTCACGATAAAATTTTCCACACTTAACCAATTGAAAAACCAATTTTCAATTTACCTTTACCATTTGAAAACCAATTTTCAAATTACATTAACCATTTGCAAACCAATTTCAAATCACCTTAACCATTTGAAAACTAATTTCAAATCACCTTAACCGTTTGAAAACTAATTTCAAATCACCTTAACCATTTGAAAACTAATTTCAAATTACTTTTCATCCTTTATACCCTTTGAAAACAAATTTCAAATCATCAAATAAGTCTTTACCGATTTAATTTAAATTTACGTCCCAAATTCGTAAATTATATTTTCATATTTAAAAATAAATCAACATTTATTTTTAAACAAATTTCCCTTCATATATATAAATTCCAAAGTGGATTTAAATTCCAAGCATCTACTAGCATACGATTCCCAAATCGATTTCAAGTTATTTGCTTTCAATTACCTTAAAGGTGAATTCACAAAAACCGTTCCATTTCATATTAGAAAACCATTCCCATGCTTATTTTAAAAATAAGTAATTCACAAATTTATTTATTTTCAACAATTTGGAAATATTCAATATACTTAAGTTACCGTTAAGTATTTTATTCCATTCTCTTTAAGAAAACATTCTTTTATTCACATTTATTTGGGTTAAAAAACGAATGTTGCGTAAAACATCGTTACGACAACCCAAAAACACTAGTATATGGATTTGAAATTAAAAATAGATATATAAATCCAATACTATACAAATTATCCCCTTCTGTTTCTCGAAAACGTCTATTTCAACAATCAATGTTGAAATCTATGTTTTCGATACTTAATACATTTCAAAACACCTTTAATTCGTTTTAAATTCCATTTAAAACATTCCTTTCCCAAAAACAAACCCATTTTATTTAATAATCTATTCAATATTCAAAATAGTGAATATAGCCCACTTAACAAATTCCCATATTTCAATTTATCAAATTCGATGAATTTCAAATTTATAAACATAGTTTATAAATTCCATTTCTATTATAAACCCCAATTTTATAAATTCCTTTATTAATCCGATGCAATTTTACATAACCCAATTTCATACCCAAAAGCCATATTGTAAGTTAAATACTTATAATATTATTTATTTACCAAATCGTTCCTTTGAACTTCACCAATTTAAAATCTTATCACTTACAAGATTTCTTTATGGTTTATAATAATTTCAACTAATGAAATCTTCATTTATTAACAATTTCTATAAAATTCCCCTTTTTAATGCCCAAATCCATTTTTATAAGTTAATAACTTATAAGCTTAAAATTTTCCAATAACCATTCGTTTTATAAATTTCACATTTATTAATCTATAAATCCTAGTGAAATTCATGTTATACATCAACTTAACACTTTATAAATTTATCCTATAACTTCAATAAATTTAATTTAAAAACATCCATTTATAAATCCTTTATATAAACCATTAATAATAATAACTTCCCAAAAACCAAATTTAACTATTTTATAAAAACCTATTATTGTTAAAAATTTCTTTTAAGTTATATTTTATAAAAATATAAATTTTTAAAACATAAAATTTTATCCATCTATTTATTTTTAAATTTTAATCAATTCAAAATTTTTAATAAACCATATTCTTTGAAAAATCGATTTAAAACCCCTTTTAAATTCAAAACCGTTATTTTTAATTTTTAAAAATTTGAATCCGATGATGCAACAACATCAGATGGTCAATCACGGGAATAAGTGTCATATATCAATATGATTATCAACAATCAACATAAGATTTATAAACAAATAAATATGTGAGGAATCCAGTTGGATCCCTCCAACCTGTTTCCCTGCACCCACAGACGTTAGCACAATACCAATTCCACTTCGAGGTGGAATATCGCGGTATATGGGATTTTATAAATATTCCGCTTAATAACGGCGCAATAGGGTCTCATCCGCTATACGAGGCGGGAAATCAAATCCGATATATACATATGCCAATATATATATATCGCTATATATAGTATATATCCTACTATATCTACTAGCACAATCAAACAGCAATCATCAATCAACATTAACTATTTATATTTTAAACCAAACTGTTCGATTGAGTGAGGAGTTCTCACCTTAGCTTTTTATTTGCAGTCCATTTCCAACTCATTTCCATTTCCGGCTTGTATTCTCGATTTTTAAACCTTGTAAAAATATTTACACAATTTATTAATATTCCAATCAATCGAAAAATTCCTATTTCTAAAATTTTAATTAACTAATGGATTGTTATAAATTGATTTCCTTAAATAAATCTAATTGTCTAACCATTTGACAAATTTAATTTACTAACAATTTAATTTGAACAAATGATTCCATTTCAAACTAATTTCTTTTAAACAAATTTGTTTAACAAAAAATTGAATTAAAACTAAGCTTCCTTTTTAATAAATTAACCAAATAAAATTTATTTATTTTAAGATTTCAAAAACAAATTTTGTATAGAAATTCCAACAATTTAAAATTTCTATATTTCATTTAAAACTATCCAGATTTATACATCTATATTATTATCATTTCCTTTTATTTAAAATTCAATCTGTATATGTATTTCTGCATAAACATATATATATATATATATATATATATATTCTTGGAAGCTCATACAGTTATACAAAAATTTAAATATCTTCAAAAACCAATTTTTCATACTGTTCAATATTTTAAAATTCGTATACATATATATTTCAAAATCTTATATAAATTTTTTTTTTTAGTTTCTGCATATATCTAGATTAATATTAATTGAAAAGGAAGGAAGCCGAATACCTCAGCTTGAACAATCTCGTCGCCGCCACGCTAAATCAAAAACCCTAGCCTCGGCACGTCGCCAATCCCCAGGTTGCCGCTGCTACCATTGTCGCGCTCGAGTTTTCCACCGCGATGACAACCCACGTACGTGCCAGTGCCCCAAATCTCAACGCGAAACCTAGCACCTTGTCGTCGCAATTCGCCACTTCAACCCTAAACCCATCTCGAACCCAAAGTCTCCTGTGTGCGTGAGCGCCGTGCCATCGTTTTCCCCCCTCGCGAAGTTCGCCGCTTCCTGCTCGAGCGATGCCGCAGCCATAAAAGAACGAAGTCGATTTTATTTTTCCCTCTTTTGAAGTTTTGAAGATAGAATGAAAGACTTGGCCGTTGATTTCATTCGAAGCTTTGGTTTGATTTTGGAAGGAGGAAACAGGCGGCCATTAATTAATAAATTTTTTTTTTTTTTTTATTTTATTTTGAATTTGATAAAGGGCTTCGGCCATTTGATTCCTCTTCTGAAGCTAAGGGATTCGGCTGAGATATAAAGAGAGAAGAGAAAGTTGCGTGCTTGAGACGCTTTGCCACTGTGACCATAAAAAACTTTAAAAATTCTGATGTGAAATTATTTCGGCTATGATTTGAATGGTATATTATTTAAATTCAAATTGTCTCAATAAAATTTTCAATGCGTTTATACGTCGTACGCTCACTCAACAACTCCAATCACCACGAAATTTGAAATCCGGTAATAACTAACTATTACGGATCCAATGGAACTGGTTTCGTTCAATTCCGAGACTGTTCAAAAATTGGCTATTTTTCAGTCGATAATTAAATATTAAAATATTCAATTTTTACAAATTTACTCCAAATTCAGTTTTACAAGTTCTAAAATATTTCTATAACTTTAATATGATATAACAAAATTTTCCAAACCATTTTCAATCATATTTAACCCAATATCTAATTATTTGTGGAATTTCACTATTAAATAAATCGATTTAATTGCAAAATTAAATCCAAAATTCAAAATAAAATTTATTCGACTCCAAAAATTCACTTATTAATATTAAAAATAAATTAAATATTCAAATTCAAGTTATCAAAAATTCTGGGTCGTTACAATCTTCCCCCCTTAAAAGAATTTCGTCCTCGAAATTGCAAGTTAAGGAGAATAATTCATAATCCGTTTATTATTTTTCCAAAGCTAATCAGTTTTATTAACCTTTCAAACAAATCTTTTTATTAAAGATATACTATCATTTCAATTAGCTTTCCAACTCCAATTATAAGTTTCAAACAACATTGTTTATTTGACAATTCAAATTTAAATTTAAATTCAAATTTCAAACTTTCAAAATTTCTCAAAATTTTACTAACTCCCTAAATTTTCGAAAAATTTCGCCAGAGTCTCCTTTGCGCGGCTAGATCGGTACGACTACAAAATGGCACTACGGCCCCTCAGAATCAAAAGAAAAAAAGAAAGCCAAGTGGCTGGAGAAGGAAATCACCAAATCTCATATAAAAACTGAAATACGTACCTTTTTGTTGAGCAATTCAATTTAACTTCATAACCAAAATCCCAATTCCATTATATACCTGTATATCATACTAGTAATAGTATCCAATTCCAACATCAACATTCAAATCATTTTGCCAATTCAATTACAAAATTTCCAATACATGCTTCTTATACATTTTTGGTTTATTATTGAAGTTGCATATTCAATTCATTCGTTTCAATTAGTTACATTCACTAATTAAATTCACATTGGTTCATATTCAGCCCAAATCAAATTCAATTCTATTCAAATTCATTTACTTTACATTCAATTTGAGTTCAATCACATAGCTTTCATTTTCGCTAGATTATTTCCATTAACACTTAATGAATTTACATACAACCAACCAACAAGCAATAACGACCAATGCACATCCAATACAACCAAATTTTATCCATTTTACTTACATTCAATTTGGTTCAACTGTTTTAATTTCAATTGGTTTTACATTCAATTGACTTTATTTAATTATTCTACTATTTTCAAATGAATTTACACTTACATACATAATTTCATATCAACTTATTTATATTCGATCGATTAACTTTCAATCATACTTTAATTCAATTGCTAATTCTTTTTACAAATAAAAATTGAATTTCATTTATATATCACAAGTTCACATCATTTAACAATTTCATTTACTCACTTTATTCACTTACTTTGATATTAACATCAATTCTTTCAATATTACTTAAGTTATATTCCATTTCAACTCTATTTACCTCATTTAATTCACTTGATTATTTAACTTTGATACAAAGATCAATTTTTTTTATTCAACTTCACTTAAGTTATACTCCATTTGACATCATTTGTTCAAATAAACTTAAGCTTCAACTTATCAATCCAATTCGGATTTTAAATCCCAAAGTAAATCCTATTTAACTTTTACTTAAGCCAAATTCATATCAATATTCAAATTCATATTCCATTTTACTTAACTTAATTGTTTAACCACTTCAACAACTGGTTTCACTTACATTTTCCCATTTAATAAGTTATAAAACTTATTATTCAACTTCTAACTTATATTATAAGTTCAAAACCTTTTTCACTTATATTTATCAATTTCAAATTGAATTTTAATTTCAAATTGGTTTATTACAACAAAACTTCAATTTTAAATTCATTATTGTAGCAAATCCATCACATAGAAACTCGAAAATGATACTGATGATGCTGCAGTCATCACCCTTATTATTTCCCAGTGACAATAGTGAAATCAATGCTAATTATTCTTTCAAAAAGTTTTCTTTCTATTCACAAATCACTTTTATAACCCTTTTACTTATATAATTTTACTTCTTATATACATACATGATTATCTTACAATTGTAACTCATCATTAATTATTATTTCATCTTATGATTCATTGGTTTATACCATTATTCTTTTTACAATAGTTGCTTTTATTAGCTTATTCAAACAACTTTTAATTATTTTATATTTATATCATTTACAACAACCAAGCAATCAATTATATACACACTTCAATAATTCTTGAAAAATTATTTTCTCTTTATATATAAAATATAATCGAGGTAAAATTATTTCATTTACCCAATTTAAAACAATATTGTGTCGAATTGTTCTATTCAAGTGTTTAGGAACCCCTTCGATTCAGTTTTCGAGGCTGCGCCGACGAAGGTTCATATACCACTCAACAAACCAATCATCACAATATAAAACAATTTTATACTCACTAACAAATACGCACTCATATCTATTATTACACTCACACTCATTCTAGAGTACTGCTGACTCTATCTCTAATGAGTAATACCCAACAGAGCAGGTTGTCGCTTAACCATATGCTCTGATACCAAATGTAACGATCGCGATTTTTCGTTGCCGAAAAACCGAACCGTTAGGGTTTTAGAAGAAGAAAGAGGTAGAAGAAGAAAGAAAAGAAAGAGAAGAGAAAACAGAAATACAAGTAACAGAACGAGAAACAATAACAGAATCTCACAGTCGCAGCGGAACAACATATAATAGATAAATGAATATTCATTAAAACAAAAGAACTATACATTTTATACATTACATCACATTACATTACATCAATCAGAGTGTACGACAACAACAGCGGAAAGAAATACTATATACAATAGATAATAGACTACGCTATCTGGCTCGCCTCCAGATCTGCACAGCAACTCCCGAATCCAGAATAACCTGATAACCTAACTCTAGACTGCCCGTGTGGAAAATAGTGGGCACCCAGAGTTTAGGAAAGGAACAATAAACTCCAGGTCAGTCATGGGACTGGTGTGAGAACTCAAAACAGTTTATCTTTAAACAAGCAACAACAGAATTTAAATTTAACTTTCGAAATTCGAAATGCTTTTTGGAAAAATGAAACTACCATAAGGCCTCCCGCCACACACACAATGCAAACGCAGAATTGGAGGAGATTTCTCCTTATGATAGTCAAAGATGCTTACTACGCGAAAATCAAATCATTTTTGATATTATTACTAGTGCATAGTGTAGAAAACAATTTCGAAAGTACAATATAAATCCTAGCCAGCATAGACATTCCGAACTATGCCTACTATAGCTACCATCCAAACAGTGGTGACCACCATAAGTGAATGGCAGGTAATACAACTAAAACCGTACAAGGCGCGTATTGGAGGAATGGATTTCCAACAAATGGTCAGGCTAAGGAACTTCCTACTGCCACATGGGATCGCCTCTGGCGGGACGTCCCGAGAAACTAACGTTACGGTTAGATCTCTGCCAACACAAGGCCGGGTTACCTCTGTAACTAGGTAACTACTACACGAATATGTCATCCCCCGGTCCTTTGGGACCTTTATCCGAGCGCTCGATCCAACAACACCACACAGAAATAGATATAGTGTTTCCACATGAGTAAATATCTGGGCTCCATACCATGATACCACCCTTTTCCAGAAGGGAATGACATACCCTAAAGGGCGCGACCCTCATAACCTTGCCGCATATTCCTGTTTCGACCATTTCCGGGGAGTGAGGTCCTGACGAAGTCTCGTCCACAAAGCTACGCTTTGTGTAACAAAGCCATGCTTCGGGTCCACAGATGACCAAAGCAATAATCACAAAGATAAATGATCAAACAAATGATCATATCACAAATGACCAACCAATGATCATCACACAGCAGCACTCAGCATGCCACATTACCAGATTGGGAAATATCGCTGATAACCTTCAACTACATAACCTCTGAGCTCGTACGTCTCAGAGAAGGGTGTTAAGCTAAGAGAATAAATTCTCCGCCACCAACAGAAATGTATTTGAAAGAAATCTGCTCTATCTCTCAAAATGTAATGTCAGACACGTAACCATACAAGTCTGTTCCGGGTTCGAACAGAACCGAAGGCACTTCCAAAGAAGCCCTTGCAATCCGGGTATCCATAATCCCGATAAAATTTCCCATCACAAAGGAAATCTCCATATCGTAGCTAACGATGCGGAGACAATCGATAGGTCATCCTATCGTTTTCACAAATACCCGGTCTTCAACACCGGTCTTCAAATGCAATCCAAACGACGTATCGCATATTCGGAATGGGATATATGACACAAAGGTCCTCTCCCGGCTAAACCGAATAGCGAGCGCTTATTTTAAAAATAAGTGTGCATTCAATTCCAAACAACATAACCAATACCATCCAAGGGTAAATATTGATAGTCGGTTATTTAACTATCAATAAAGATGCGCCACATCATCAGATTCCAAATAATTTTTCCAAAATTATTAAGTCCCAAAATATCTTTACAAGATATATATATATATATACACCATTTACAAATAATTGCCCCAGTTATTTGTTTTACCAAAACCACTTCACGATAAAATTTTCCACACTTAACCAATTGAAAAACCAATTTTCAATTTACCTTTACCATTTGAAAACCAATTTTCAAATTACATTAACCATTTGCAAACCAATTTCAAATCACCTTAACCATTTGAAAACTAATTTCAAATCACCTTAACCGTTTGAAAACTAATTTCAAATCACCTTAACCATTTGAAAACTAATTTCAAATTACTTTTCATCCTTTATACCCTTTGAAAACAAATTTCAAATCATCAAATAAGTCTTTACCGATTTAATTTAAATTTACGTCCCAAATTCGTAAATTATATTTTCATATTTAAAAATAAATCAACATTTATTTTTAAACAAATTTCCCTTCATATATATAAATTCCAAAGTGGATTTAAATTCCAAGCATCTACTAGCATACGATTCCCAAATCGATTTCAAGTTATTTGCTTTCAATTACCTTAAAGGTGAATTCACAAAAACCGTTCCATTTCATATTAGAAAACCATTCCCATGCTTATTTTAAAAATAAGTAATTCACAAATTTATTTATTTTCAACAATTTGGAAATATTCAATATACTTAAGTTACCGTTAAGTATTTTATTCCATTCTCTTTAAGAAAACATTCTTTTATTCACATTTATTTGGGTTAAAAAACGAATGTTGCGTAAAACATCGTTACGACAACCCAAAAACACTAGTATATGGATTTGAAATTAAAAATAGATATATAAATCCAATACTATACAAATTATCCCCTTCTGTTTCTCGAAAACGTCTATTTCAACAATCAATGTTGAAATCTATGTTTTCGATACTTAATACATTTCAAAACACCTTTAATTCGTTTTAAATTCCATTTAAAACATTCCTTTCCCAAAAACAAACCCATTTTATTTAATAATCTATTCAATATTCAAAATAGTGAATATAGCCCACTTAACAAATTCCCATATTTCAATTTATCAAATTCGATGAATTTCAAATTTATAAACATAGTTTATAAATTCCATTTCTATTATAAACCCCAATTTTATAAATTCCTTTATTAATCCGATGCAATTTTACATAACCCAATTTCATACCCAAAAGCCATATTGTAAGTTAAATACTTATAATATTATTTATTTACCAAATCGTTCCTTTGAACTTCACCAATTTAAAATCTTATCACTTACAAGATTTCTTTATGGTTTATAATAATTTCAACTAATGAAATCTTCATTTATTAACAATTTCTATAAAATTCCCCTTTTTAATGCCCAAATCCATTTTTATAAGTTAATAACTTATAAGCTTAAAATTTTCCAATAACCATTCGTTTTATAAATTTCACATTTATTAATCTATAAATCCTAGTGAAATTCATGTTATACATCAACTTAACACTTTATAAATTTATCCTATAACTTCAATAAATTTAATTTAAAAACATCCATTTATAAATCCTTTATATAAACCATTAATAATAATAACTTCCCAAAAACCAAATTTAACTATTTTATAAAAACCTATTATTGTTAAAAATTTCTTTTAAGTTATATTTTATAAAAATATAAATTTTTAAAACATAAAATTTTATCCATCTATTTATTTTTAAATTTTAATCAATTCAAAATTTTTAATAAACCATATTCTTTGAAAAATCGATTTAAAACCCCTTTTAAATTCAAAACCGTTATTTTTAATTTTTAAAAATTTGAATCCGATGATGCAACAACATCAGATGGTCAATCACGGGAATAAGTGTCATATATCAATATGATTATCAACAATCAACATAAGATTTATAAACAAATAAATATGTGAGGAATCCAGTTGGATCCCTCCAACCTGTTTCCCTGCACCCACAGACGTTAGCACAATACCAATTCCACTTCGAGGTGGAATATCGCGGTATATGGGATTTTATAAATATTCCGCTTAATAACGGCGCAATAGGGTCTCATCCGCTATACGAGGCGGGAAATCAAATCCGATATATACATATGCCAATATATATATATCGCTATATATAGTATATATCCTACTATATCTACTAGCACAATCAAACAGCAATCATCAATCAACATTAACTATTTATATTTTAAACCAAACTGTTCGATTGAGTGAGGAGTTCTCACCTTAGCTTTTTATTTGCAGTCCATTTCCAACTCATTTCCATTTCCGGCTTGTATTCTCGATTTTTAAACCTTGTAAAAATATTTACACAATTTATTAATATTCCAATCAATCGAAAAATTCCTATTTCTAAAATTTTAATTAACTAATGGATTGTTATAAATTGATTTCCTTAAATAAATCTAATTGTCTAACCATTTGACAAATTTAATTTACTAACAATTTAATTTGAACAAATGATTCCATTTCAAACTAATTTCTTTTAAACAAATTTGTTTAACAAAAAATTGAATTAAAACTAAGCTTCCTTTTTAATAAATTAACCAAATAAAATTTATTTATTTTAAGATTTCAAAAACAAATTTTGTATAGAAATTCCAACAATTTAAAATTTCTATATTTCATTTAAAACTATCCAGATATATACATCTATATTATTATCATTTCCTTTTATTTAAAATTCAATCTGTATATGTATTTCTGCATAAACATATATATATATATATATATATATATATATATATTCTTGGAAGCTCATACAGTTATACAAAAATTTAAATATCTTCAAAAACCAATTTTTCATACTGTTCAATATTTTAAAATTCGTATACATATATATTTCAAAATCTTATATAAATTTTTTTTTTTTAGTTTCTGCATATATCTAGATTAATATTAATTGAAAAGGAAGGAAGCCGAATACCTCAGCTTGAACAATCTCGTCGCCGCCACGCTAAATCAAAAACCCTAGCCTCGGCACGTCGCCAATCCCCAGGTTGCCGCTGCTACCATTGTCGCGCTCGAGTTTTCCACCGCGATGACAACCCACGTACGTGCCAGTGCCCCAAATCTCAACGCGAAACCTAGCACCTTGTCGTCGCAATTCGCCACTTCAACCCTAAACCCATCTCGAACCCAAAGTCTCCTGTGTGCGTGAGCGCCGTGCCATCGTTTTCCCCCCTCGCGAAGTTCGCCGCTTCCTGCTCGAGCGATGCCGCAGCCATAAAAGAACGAAGTCGATTTTATTTTTCCCTCTTTTGAAGTTTTGAAGATAGAATGAAAGACTTGGCCGTTGATTTCATTCGAAGCTTTGGTTTGATTTTGGAAGGAGGAAACAGGCGGCCATTAATTAATAAATTTTTTTTTTTTTTTATTTTATTTTGAATTTGATAAAGGGCTTCGGCCATTTGATTCCTCTTCTGAAGCTAAGGGATTCGGCTGAGATATAAAGAGAGAAGAGAAAGTTGCGTGCTTGAGACGCTTTGCCACTGTGACCATAAAAAACTTTAAAAATTCTGATGTGAAATTATTTCGGCTATGATTTGAATGGTATATTATTTAAATTCAAATTGTCTCAATAAAATTTTCAATGCGTTTATACGTCGTACGCTCACTCAACAACTCCAATCACCACGAAATTTGAAATCCGGTAATAACTAACTATTACGGATCCAATGGAACTGGTTTCGTTCAATTCCGAGACTGTTCAAAAATTGGCTATTTTTCAGTCGATAATTAAATATTAAAATATTCAATTTTTACAAATTTACTCCAAATTCAGTTTTACAAGTTCTAAAATATTTCTATAACTTTAATATGATATAACAAAATTTTCCAAACCATTTTCAATCATATTTAACCCAATATCTAATTATTTGTGGAATTTCACTATTAAATAAATCGATTTAATTGCAAAATTAAATCCAAAATTCAAAATAAAATTTATTCGACTCCAAAAATTCACTTATTAATATTAAAAATAAATTAAATATTCAAATTCAAGTTATCAAAAATTCTGGGTCGTTACAGTTATGATCTTCTCCGGCTATGTGAACTATGGATACTCAAAGTAGGATGTGGCGGACAATCTGTCAGTTGGAGAGCAAGAGGTTGGTCATGCAGCTCAGTAATAACAATAGATAGGCGACCGATGTGAAGACGTCCATAGGCGGCACGAGGGTCATATTTAGCACCGACCTAATGGTCACTATAGTCCTATGGATCAAATTCATAGGTTGCACAATTGTATAAGAAGGTCAGATCAAGTCTTGGCTAGAAGCGAGTGAAAACGTCAATTACAAGCTTCACACCAATTTCCTCCTTAACCTTTCCTACCTTTATATTATGAAGCTTCTTCAACAGGGAAGCCCTATATAACTCCCTTTGAGAAACTGCGATAAAATCCAAGCGAGATTCACATTCTTGGGTGAATGCTTTATTCTCAAGGGCATTCACACATTCCATAGCCACCCTCCTAGTTTTCTCGATCTCACCCTAAAGTTGATACCTTTTTTTCATAATGGACCTAGAAAAGGGACTAAGAGCCCTTACATAGTAGTAAGGTAAGGTGAGGTGCAGGTTTTAAAAGTTCTTAGTTCCTTCTTATATTGATCCTCTAACTCATTAAACTTCATCTCATAATAGGTTCAAATCATTTTTCCATTTAAGACCATCGTTTAGAACAGCCCTAGAAGGAGGCACGGGGTAGCACTAGTTCTTGAAGTTGCACCCAAAGTTAACGGTGTAGAAGGGATATCCACAACGCTGATCTGCCTTGCAATATGTTTATTTAACTCTTCAACTTTATGCTTTGGAGCTTTAATATCATCCGCGTATATGAATTCATATAAGTATTCCACATCCTTCAATAAACCTCACAACTTGGTAACCCTAGTCAAACTTGAATTAAGCTTTTCTTCTAGGAAACCTGTCTCTTAATCTTTGCTGAAAGAAGCGGGCAGAAAAATCAAATAAGCCCACACAAAATGAAATTAAAGAGAAATACAATTAAGTAAACCGCTCCCAAGACATGCATAAACTTTACAAAGAACTTTAAACCTATATGGTATAGTTACAACTCATTCATCAACATAGAAACACAAATTTGTCTTGATTCACAAAGTAACAAAAGGGAAAACAACTATTATAAATGACTAAGGTGTACTAGGTAAGGGCAGAACTGAACTAATGGGTATAGTTCACCGAGGGTCATAATAACCACCTATCCATGGATCCATTGGCCCATCTACGCCCACCTTAAAGCCTGCGACATTACGTAAAAAGCTTAGGTGAAGCATATGGTAGAAATACCCAAAAATGTCTATGGCACGACGCAAGAAAGCCAGCCTCGCCTTGCTATTAAAATTTTCTCATCTAAGCTTTCTTGAGAAGGACTTGCACAAAGCTTCACTCAAGGAATACTCAAGCACATAAATCTTGAGATAGGCTCCTTCCTCATGTTTTATAAAGTTGTGCCGATTAGCCGAGCCTTAGTTTTCTTAGTATTTCTTGCAAAACCATCGAAGTACCTGATGGCATCGATCCTCCATCCTTCCCTCCTCTTCTTTTGCCGGAGAAGAATCTACGTCCATTGGAGGAGTAGGAACCAAGCCTGAATCAGAAACCTCTATCACTCTCCCTTTTCAATACCCTCTTTTTCCTCAATTTTTCAAGAAAGTTGAAAAATAGTTCTTCTATAATCTTATTCAATTTCTTTATCTCTACTTTATAAATAGTCCCGTAAAGTTTCTCCCCATCTTTTAATAACTGCCGCGTTTTGTCTAAGTTTGACTTAGCACCATTGAGCCCAATATGCAATATGGTGTTATACTAGTGTTGTTGGTTCAATGCATCTTTTCCCTCCTTGACATCCCTTCTATTCTCCCTCAAGTCTTTTTGAAGCATGTATTTAGAAATTGTAAGAATGATATGCTCTTTTACTAAGGCTGATGTAGGAGTCTTCATTCCAACCTCGAATTCAGGTACACTCGTGGCATCAGGGCAATGAACGATGTAGGAATAGGAATATTGAATTCAAGAGCTTCGTTAAACTCACATGAAAGCTTTTGGGGGCCAAACTTGTGGGGAATAATTAAAAGTTGTACTTAAGGAAGATCGAAATGCACCATGTTAAAACCAAAACAGGAACATGTATCATTACTACATCGTTATATGGCAAGTTCAACAACTCATATACAAAAAATAAAAAAAACAAGCAGAACTCAATCCTTATGTAAAGTTCAAAGCCTATGCCTAGACCATTCCAAATAAGGATTATCAAGTGAGAAGGAACCACTTTCTTAGGTGTATTTTCATCGACACAGTACAAAGTTACTAAGCACCTCCTTTTCTTTAACTACTTGATCAACCTTGGAAAGTAACCCTTGGGTTTCATCCTTAAGTTTTGTAAAAGACCCATCTAACTCTTTCTTACACTTGCCGATAGTCACTGTACTAAGACCGAGGTAATATAAAGTTTGAGTTTTAAGCTTGTCCTCGCTATCCTTCAAAGTTTAGCAAACAAAACTTCTTCAGAAGACCAAAACAGAAAAAACAAAGACGACCCAATGATTCACAAGACAACAACGAAATAAGGCAAAAATAGAGGAATATGGTCATAACAAAACAAGAATAACAACCAACTTTCATTACATACCCAAGAAACCTTAAAATCCACAAACAAAAAGTTTTAAGTATTTAAATTAGGATTTGAAGTGACCTTGGTCTCTTTGGCCACATCAGTATTCTTAGACATCTCGTTATTTCGGGGCACCTCATCCCCAACTTTCTGCATAGAGGCAGACGGAGAGGCATTCTCTATAGTTGCGTCCTCATTCCACTTGGCACAATAGTAGGGCATAAGATTTATCGACCCTAGCGGCGTCTCTAAGAAAGTCAAGCTTGATCTCTTCAACGAACTGACGCTGAGCCAATGCGTACACTTATAGACCACGTTGTAAGTGCTACCCTTAAATTTTTTCCTCAGCGTCGCAAGCTTCGCATCTTTCTCCTTGAGCTCATGATCCTTTTGGGCCATGACCCCATCTACCTTAAGAAGATACAAGTTCAAATCTTCCATAACCTTAGCCTTCTCGAAAGCGACCAAATTAAGGTTATTTTTAAGCTTGCCAATATGAGCAAAAACCCATAACCTACTCTCATCCATTTCTTCTAAGCCTTGCTTATCAAGGACCCAAGCTAAAAAAACTAGGTAAGAAACAAGTAAATCAAAAAAGAGGGAAAATGGAAGGGGAGATGAAAGGAAAATCACTTACATTGGACCAAGACTTGTTCACTTCGACCACTAGCTCTAAATAAGAAAGCTTAAGAAATGAAAGAGGAAGAATAGAAGAGGGAGATTAAGAAATACTAGAAAAACTATCTAGTGCAATCTTTTTGTTACCCAGTATCCTATGCCATCCATATTGAACTGGTTGCGCAAGACGGATGGACTCGTTACCAAGAAGGATGACCACAGAGCAACGACTATAGGACCTGAAAATAAAATTCAAACAGTTAAATAAAGCCAAAATTGAATAGAGTTGTTAGATAGACGATGCAGGATGATAGAAATATGAAAATTAGCTTGGATAAGAAAGGGATTGGCATAGCTTGGAAGTACCATAGGGATTGGCATAGTTGTTAGTTAAGTGGTTAACATGGATGAAGTAATGGAGGGTTTGACATAGATGATGGTGCATGGATCAGTATAACATAGTTTGAGAGTATCCAAAGGGATTGGCATGGTTGGTTAACAGATAGATTGGCATACTCGAATCAATCGCGAGGGGATCGGTGTGCGCCTGGATCCATGTACACATCTGCCTTCAACAATTAATATTCTGGGACCTAGAGGTCCAAAGTTGAAGAAACTTAAAGAGCAAGGTATATGGACCCTAGGGATCTTATCCTAGGGATCGCATGCCAAAATAGATAAAGGACGAGGGATCGACATTATTCATTTGGAGCATTCGGCAGAAGGTAGTTTTCAAGTGGGTTCGAATCAAAGATCAATCAAAAGATTATTTGCTATAATTTGCTTATTAGTTAATTCTGTTCCTTAATTTAATTTTACTTTCTTCATTTATTTCTCTACTTAATTCTAGTCTTGGGTGTTTGTGACAAATTTGGTTGAATACATTTTGGTACTTTCATCGAGAGATCTGATTCTCAACTTGTAAGGATCCCCTTTGCTGCTACTGGATTGGATAAATCCCCCAAAGGAGATCCATAGTTTTCTTCATAAACTTGCTTACAATACTTAAATTTGCAAAAATATTAACTAGGAGATCGAAAATGGTGAGACATACTAGATCCATTTCTCAGAATGTTGATGGAAATGAAACTGCTAGTATTCAATAAGGAGGCCCAAGCAACCAATCTGCAAATTTGACCGCTGACCCGGTTGAAGTTCAGAACCCACTTGATTCTATAACTCAGGATGAATTTCATAATATGATAAGAGAGTTGATGAAAAGCCATTGAAAATTAATTAAGCAAACTCAGACCAATATTAGCCCGATGAACTAGATAACTCAGCGGTAGCGGGGGACGCTAGAAGGGGTCCCACTCTTTACTCAGCATCGGAAAGTTCAAGCTCATCAGATGAACACAAGAGGCTTAGGCATCGTAAGTTTGAAGGTGATAACATAGAAACATCGAAGCGCCCCTTGGCAGACCAATATGGTCTGCCAAGATGGATCAGTGCCGATCCCTCCTCCAGAATAGGGATTCCCCACTACACTTGGGGAATCATGCAGGAGCTATTCCTAGAAGCTTGGTTGTTGGAGTTTGATTGAATGTTGACCACGTACCCCACCGGACGACGAGATGGATGTCCAAGGTGCACTCCAAGAGGATGGTAGACCAAGAAGCCGTGAAATGACCCGTAGACATCGACCGGACCATTCATGTGAGGTGGAACATGACCACTGCTTGGCACCACTCATCCAAACACTAGACTTTTTGGCAATGGTCAGACAGTTGGTGAGAGGGAACCAAGGTTCGACCAATGATGACTGGAGAATTGCGAGACGCCGCACCCTATTTACTGACAATGTTCTACATGCCAAATACCCGAGGAGGTTCAACATGCCACCAATGCCTGCCTACGAGGAAAAAACCGACCCCAGACAGCATATTATGAGATACGAATGGTTGATGGATTCTGCGAGAGCTAACGATGTAACCAAATGCGGATGCTTTCCCATAACCCTTTATGGAATAGCAACGATGTGGTTCACGAGACCACCTCCTCGGTTAATTTCGAGATTCGATGAGCTGGCAACCAAGTTTGTTGAACAATTCCAAATGCACATAGTTCATCCTAAAGACGTGATGTCCCTTTCTAGTATGATCTAGGCGGAATCATTGAAAGATTACTTGGAGAGATTTCATACCGCTGCCATGAAGGTTGGCAATCCGAATGATCATTCTATACTCATGGCTGTGACGAGAGGATTGATCCATAATCTAAATTCGGCTAGAAAACTGCCTGCCACGTTGGAGCGCTTCTATTCAAAGGAAGCTCAGTTCTTGAAGAAAGAGGAGGACACGTCCTCTAGGAAGAAGAACGTGTAGGACCTAGTGCAGAAGCAGTGTAGAGTAATATTGTAATGAAACAGTCCGACGACTGTTCCGAGAAAGTTTAGGTGAATGTTCAAATAAGCCGAAGCAACAAAATAAAGATGGAGATAGGAGTCCGGAGCGAAAGAGAGATTTTGGGAGACTAAAGCCTAGGATTCCAATGTATGAATATTACACGCAGCTAAACACATCCTTAGAGAATGTTTATCTATCCACTTTCAATACTATGCAGTACAGGAAGCCGTAACCAATAGAGTCGTCAGAGAGATAGAAGTAGATTGGGAAGCATTATCGGTTACAAGAATGTTATGGATACAGTATGAACGAATGTAGGAGCCTCCAGGATGTTATAGAAAAATTGATTCGGGAAAAGAAGTTGCAACAGTTTTGTGAAAACTTCGCAGATGGCGGACAAGGGACATCTAACCCCAATCGAGGACAAGCTTCGCTTAGGGTTGAGGAGCCTGCACAGACCAGTGGAAGACTATTGATTAATAGGATAGTTGGGAGACCGCACTCTGCATATAAGAGTTGGCAAGAAATGGAGTGTTTTGCTAGCGCGATAAAGCATGTAGATTTTGAATGCTGTTCAAGTATGGAAGATGGAAATCTGACAAAATAGCAGTGTACCACGACGGACGATATTGTGTTTAGAAGCAGGGTACAAACAAAGTAGAGGCTCCAATAATTGACCCAATGATCATTTCAGTTATGATTAGTTCTGCGTTGGTAAGAAGGATTTTGATTGATTGTAGGAGTTCAGTGAATATAATTTTCAAGAAGGCATATGATCGAATGAGAATGGTAGCTAAAGACTTAAAAACATCTAAAGCTTGTATTCACGGTTTTAATGGTATTGCGACTAAGGCTGTTGGTTACATAGAATTACCTGTTGAATTGGGGGAAGTTTAGTGTAGGAGAGTCCGGATCTTACCATTTATTGTTTTGGATGTTGACTCCCCATATAATGTTTTTCTAGGCCGATCGGCCCCGACAGAATTCCTAACAACTCTTTCCCCATGGTGTTTTACTTGGAAATTTCCAACAGATAACGGTGTAGAGGTGGTTCATGGTGATCAGGCGACTTGACGTGCCTATTATGTAGCCGAGTTGAGGGAAGCTAAACGCAAGGGAAAAGGAAAGGGTGTGGACAAGACTATCCATATCCAAACTGCCAAAGATTAACAATTGGCGCTTGAGACATGGCTCGGGCGCCACAGTCGATTCCATGGACATATAGATCCAAGAGATGATGAAGAGGAGCCTAAAGAGACCAAGGCTGCACCAGCTGAGATGATAATCGATATCACGGTCAGCTATGACGACCTATCATGAGTCCTGAAGATTGGGTCACAGCTCAGCCCCCGATGATGAAAGTACTTGCTGGTTTTCTCCAAGCGAATCTAGATGTATATGCCTGGACTCACTCTGACATGTGCAAACTATTGCCTGCCATTGCGAGACATGCATTGAATATTGACTCAAAGTATGTTCCGATGAAGAAAAAAAAGACGAGACGTGGATCCAGAGAGATATGCCACTCTTAAAGAGGAGGTGGACAAACTGAAAGTTAACAGGTTTATCTGCGATGCCCTCTAGCCTAAATGGGTATCAAACCCGTGCTTATGAAGAAGGCAAATGGGAAATGGAGAACTGCATTGATTATTCAGACTTGATCAAAGCATGTCCAAAGTCAGTTTTCCTTTCCAAGGATGGACCAGTTAGTTGATCCAATCACCAGACACGAATTACTATCTTTTATGGATGCGTATTCAAGATATAACCAAATTCCAATGCATATCCCTGATTAGAAGCACACTAGTTTCATTACGGATGTTGGACTGTTACATGGCAATGCCATTTGGGTTAAAGAATGCTGGTGCAACTTATTTTGTTTTAGTTAACATGATGTTTAAACATCATATTGGGAAACCAATGGAAGTGTATGTGGGTGATATGCTCATGAAATCACGACAATCAAGTGACCACATCAGAGACTTGGTAGAAATGTTTGACATCCTTTGATACTACAAGATTAAAATCAATCGTTTGAAATGTTCGTTTGGTGTTGTGTCAAGAAAATTCTTGGGCTTTATTGTTAATGCTCAAGGAATAGAAGCTAATCCTGGGAAAATCGGGGCTATTCGCGATATCCAAGCGCCAATAACAATTAAACAAGTGCAGAGTCTGAATAGGAAGGTTACTTCTTTGAGTTGATTTATCTCCAGAGCTACTGACAAATGTATTCCTTTCTTTTACTTGACTAGGAAAGGAAAGTGAAACTTCAAATGGATGCAGGAATGTAGAGAGAGTTCCAAGCTTTAGTGAATCATTTGGAGAGACCCCTTGTCTTATCAAAGCCGATAGATCATGAGGGGTTGTACATTTATTTGGTTGTATCAGTGTATGCCATAAGTGCCGCCTTGATTTGTGAGGAGAATCGATTCAAAGACCCGTATATTACGTCAGTAAGCGACTAATTGGAGCAGAGAGGAACTATTCAAAAATTGAGAAATTGGCATACTATTTGCTAATTGAATCACGAAAATTATCCGATCAATGTTTTTACCGATCAGCCATTATGACAAGTCCTACAGCAACCTGAGCTTAGCTAATTCGACATTACTTATCTCCCTAAAGACTATCCAGGGTCATGCATTGGCGGATTTTATAGCAGAATTCACTATGCAATATGATCTTTTAGGAGGGAGTGAAATCCCCATAGTTCGATGGAAATTATATACTGATGGAGCTTCTAATGATCGTTGTTCTAGAGCTGGAATTGTGCTTGTAACTCCTAAGAACCGGTTAATTTGTTGTGCTTTAAAGCTTGATTTCCTAGCGACGAATAACGAGGTCGAATATAAAGCATTGATTGCTTGATTTAAACTTGCTAGAGAACGGGAAGTTAAGTCTCTTGAAATCTTTTGTGACCCGTAGTTAGTGATGTATCAAATTCGGGGAGACTATTAGGCTAAGGGACAATGACTTGCCCCATATCTTACTCGAGTTCAGGAATTGTTGACAAAATTTGAATACTATGACATTTCATATATTCCATGCGATCAAAACAGAGAGGCTGATTCATTGGCAAAGTTAGCTAGTACCGGCGATGCGCAGTAGATATGTCTGGTTCTAGTCGAAGTATTAGATGCCTTGAGTATAAACATGATGGATGGCAATCGAGCACTGGAGGTAAATTTTTAGAGAGAATTGTGGATGACTCCAATTAGAGACTAATTATTGCATTGAGTCTTACCTAAAAAAAGAAATGGAAAGCGAATAAGTCCTTCGCAAAGCTTCACGGTATATTATGAATGAAGGAATTATGTACAGGAAAGGGTTTTCAGTTCCCCTACTCCGCTGTGTTGCTCACAATGAAATAAAGCGCGTTTTAAAAGAACTCCATGAAGGAGAATGTGGCGACCACACTGGTGGCAAACTCTAGCAAAGAAAATACTCCTTTATGGATATTACTTGCCAATGGTAAATGGGTGCCGTCGATTATGCAAGACGATGTGATAAATGCCAGATATATGCAAAAGTTCCAAGGGCTCCACCAACAGAAATCATGCAAATGGTAAGCCTATGGTCGTTCTCTGTGTGAGGGATAGACATTATCAGTTCCTTACTGCTCTCTAAAGGTGGCATGAAGTACGCCATCATAACAGTCGATTACTTCACCAAATGGGCTAATGCAGAAGCTTTAGCCACAATCACAATTAAGAAAGTGATCAACTATATTATCCGCAACATTATATGTCGTTTTAGTATCCCATGGACTATTGTAATGGATAACGGGACCCAATTCGACAGTGCTGAGTTTAAGGAATTTTGTCAAAGATATCGTATTGAAAAGAGGTTCGCAGCAGTTGCTCACCCTCAGGCAAATGGGCAGGTCGAAGTTGTAAACAAAATCATCAAGTCAATTCGAAAGAAGCGTTTGAAGAAGGCTACAGGCAAGTGAGCGGATAAGCTCCCTATAGCAATTTGGGCTTACAAAACCACTCACAAGTTCGCAATTGGCCATGCTCCATTCGCCCTCGCTTATAGTTCAAAAGCCATTATTCCTGTCAAGCTTGAAGTCCCTTCTCGTCGAGTGACTTACTACGGTCCCAAAGAAAATCAGGATCTCCTTTTGGAATCTTTGGACCTTATAGATGAGAAGCATGAGGAAGCTGATCTAAAGGCAGCCGCACATCGACATCGAGTTGCTCGGTATTGCAATACTAAAGTTCGCCCAAGAACCTTCGAAATTGGTGATCTCGTCCTAAAATGGGTTTTCCTTACTCCATCACACATGAGTCCAATTTGAGAAGGGCAGAATGTTATTGAACGAAGGCTTAAAGAAGGAACTTCCAAGCTAACAATTGTTGATGGCATTACACTTTCGAGAGCGTGGAATAGCGAGCATCTACGATGCTATTTCACTTAATTTATTTCCTCTACATTTAAGTAGTATATATTTTCTGAATTTGGTTAAACATTTGATTTTTCAAATATATAATAAGACATGTTATGTTTTTCCCTTCCATTTTATGAACAAAGTTTGAGGCTTCAACTGCATTTTTGTTTGCTATTGCATTGTATGATAATTACATAGCAAAATTGATTAATATCGATGTGTATGAACATGCTCCTAGAGTTTGGAATTGATCAACCATGCTAACTCCTGTAGGATCAAACAAGATGAGCTCAGTCAATTTGCTCATTTACTAGTTCCTACCTCGACTATGGGATTGAAATAGAAATCAAAGCAATCGAAATTCGACCGATTATTTGTTAAATCAAAACCCCAAATTGGGGGGGGGGGAGGGGGGAGGAATTAATCAACCAAAAAAGAGTGCGACCTGACCGCTCTTAAAAAAAACTCTAAGTCCCAAAGTGCGGACTAGAGTATAAACATAAATCGAATGGATACCGACTGCCCGCAAACAACTCTGAATCCTTAAAGTGTGAACTGGAGTATAAAAATGAATGAGCAGATGAGTGGATTTCGACCTTTTTCTATTCCACAAACTCCAGGAATGGATGAATGGATTTTGATCGTTCTCTATTCCACAAACTCCATGAACAAATAAGTGGAGTTCGACCATTTTCTATTTCACAAACACCATGAATGATGAGTGGATTTCGACTGTTCTCTATCCCACGAACTCCATGAATAGATTAGTGGATTTCAACCGTTCTTCATTCCACAAACACCAGCCTGAAATCAATAGGAGTATAAACTCGCTAGGGATGGAACTCGACCATCCGACTTACGGCCTTGCCAAATCAATGCTGGGTGATGAAGCAAAGTTATTAAAAAAAACACTGAATCCGACAGCGTAACACTAAGGCCAGAGCCTGATGTTTAATATGACTCAAGGCCACGAGCACATGGAGGCCTTGAGATGGGGATTGTAGATTATTAACAAAATTCACAAGCGACTAATTACAAGTACATTGAATGGAAAGTAAACGTTCATCTACTTAAATAACAATTCACACGAAGCATTGCAGAAAACAAAAGCTTTTATTTAGATAACAGATGTTCAAATTTCTGTACAAATTATTCCAAAGGATCAGGATTCATACTCGTAAAAGCACAACTAGCAAATGAAAATGACTACGCAAACACTCTACTTCTTTGACTTATTCTCTCTTTTGGATTTCTCAGGAGTAGAGCCACTTGTGCTTCTTTTTCGAGAACCCTTGCCACCTTTGGCGGGAGAAGTTTCTGAATTTGAAGGAAGTCAGGATGGACCCACCGGGTGAAATGATATGCAATGTAATAGGACGAGGATCACCGATATCTACCTCGATAGACTCAGACTTAGGTTTTTTCTTTAGCAACTCCTCTTTTTTCGATCCGTTCTTTCATGTTGAGTTTGGTGGTATGCTCGTAGGCACCAGTGATTATGACGTCATCGGAGTTGTCAACATGGAGCGGATCCTTAGTTTTATCATCATCAAGTGCTTCAATAACTTGAGCATTAGGCCTCGAAATATCAGCTCCTGCTGGATCGTCGGTCATTTTCTCCTCTTGTTCAACAGCCACACCGCTTTTAGGAGTCTAAATAGGGCTGGGAAGACCTGCAAAAATTGTTTAAAAAGTGGAATTAGCCTAAAACTATTAAGTGTGGAAAGCAAAAATTCTCATGCACTAAGAACTAAAGCGCAATACCAGTATCTTGTTGGCTCTCTATAGTTGTCGGAGTGCCTCCTTCTAAGATAGGGATTAGCATTATGTGCTATAAGCCAGGCCTGTCCATATCATAGCTGAGATCCTACTCCGTATCAAGACAAGTTGATTTTCCATCTACTTGGGATGAAGAAGGAACTTTAGGATCAGCCCTTGAAGACCCGGTAATATCTTCTCCTCCTTCAGTAGGCGCGAAAGCCTTAAAAATTGAAGTTTTATGGTAGCTATATCTGAAGGCTCGTGTCCATGAAGAACCTCCCTCACTAACTCTTCCTTATTGAGTTCGGCTTCACCTAGCTCTTTCTTCTTTATCTCAATAATGTGGTCCCAAGCTTTAGCGAGTGATTCGAGATAACCTTCACCGAGAAAGCTTAAGTCGCAATGGATCAGGACATTGGCATTGTATAATCAACGGATCGAATAAGTCCTTAATCTCATTCATACCAGACTCCATCATAGCTTCCAATTGAGAGTTAATTTGTTGGTCATCACTCTTGGGCCCTCATCTCGAGCTTCTTCTTTGAGGTTTCGATTCTAGCAAAATGCTCGTCGAGTTTAGCCTTTTAACTTCTAGCCTCAACTACTTCCTCGCAGTATTTCTGCGATTCCTCTTGAGCTTCAATTTTTTCCTTCCTTTCTTTCTTGAGAAGTTCCTCAAGTTTCTTGATGCAGCGAGCTAAGACATTTTTTTTCTTTTTGCAAGGAATCCTCTTCTAAAGCAAGTTCCCCGCTACGACAGAGTGCCACATTAAGGTCCTTGTTGTGGAAAACTTCCAAACGGCTATCTACCTTCGCTGTTTCCTTATCATTTTTCTCTGCTTCAACAAGTGGGGTTTTAAGTTCTAGCAATTCAGTATCCTGATGCTTGATTATATTTTTGTTGTGTATAGCTTCCAACTTGAGGCAGTCAATCTCGTGCTCTCACTCGATAAAAACTTCAAAAACTTTATTTACCATGTGTATAAATGATTAGGGTTGCATAAATACGTTGTTTATGCATGCAAGAGAACTTTCCTTGGCATGCCCTAGGATTATATGGATAGGAGGAAGGAATTTAAATCCATCAAAATAAATCTTTGGAAAATTGGCCTTGATCTAGGTCAACTTCTTTGCCGTGGAAACATCAGGGGCATTAGTCGCCAAAGGTAGTTCAGAGGTAGCAAAAGGATGTTTCCCTGATCGGTGCTCGTGAGATTTTCTAAAACTTGAAGAATCAGAATGTAGCTCGTGAGACGTTGTGATTTAGGGACCATGATAGGAAAGCATCTCTCTACTTTGGGCAGGAAGATCAGAATGTTTGCCTTGTCGAGATGAAGAGCTTCTAAGGCGATCGAAAGCTTGAGATTGAGAAATTGCACGTATAGAGACAAAGTAAGAGCATATTAGAAATTGATGCATGAAAAGATCAATAAAAAGTGTATAGTGAGGTGCATGTGATTGTGAGTATCCTAGTGCTCCCCCAACAAACAGGTGATGGTAGCCTTGCTCAATGGTTGTTCTCCCCTTTGTTGGAAGGTTGGATGCCTTTGCCACTTTCGGTGGGAAAGTTAAGTCCTTCAATGTCAATGTTCGGAAAGTCGTAGAATATGATGTCATATGGAATTTGAAGATTACAGAATCCTTTTAACGAATTTTCCTAGTGCTGAAAGGACAATTTCTCTTTAACAGGAGTAATGACAAACTTGGATCCATGCGGTTTTCCTCTTATAAAGCATGTACACTAGTTTTTTCTTTCCCTTTGTTGACGTTTAGGATTGTCCGGCTTTCGACTATTCAACCATTGGCGCTTTTCGAATCCTGCATCGACACATCTCGACTTCTCGGCTTGAGTATACTTAATTCCTCCCTTCCCAGTATCTTCCCGAGTTTCCTTAGTAGGAGGCATAACTGGGTTAACTGTGTCCCTTCTTCGTTCTGCAATATTCTTTGGTAATGTTGCGCTTCCAGGAATTCCAATGCTGTGGCTTTCTTCCAACAGCCCAAACAAAGATAGCAGTTCATCGGTTACGAGGAGTTTGATGTCCCAATCCTCAAAAGGGAGGTGACACAGATGATAGCAATGGCTTTAAAAAAATCAATGCCTTCGGGATGTGCGCAAATACCTGAAAGAACTCCGGATGTTAATAGATTTAAAGGAAAAGTCACTACTTGGATTAATGAACTTGAGGAGGAAGTGAAGGTAATACCTACACCCTTCTAACCATCATCTTGCGAATCTAGGAGGGCATCACACATAGAACCATTTATGTTTACACAGTGAAAGTTTGTTCCAAGTGCCTGTTAGAACTTGGCAATTTGGTGCAGGTTCTAGGAAGACATAAGAAGGGCTTCCTGATCATCTTTTGATATTACAGATGAATTTGATATCTTTAGTGGTAGGCGGATGAAATGGAACATTCATGAATAGCAAGAAAGTCCCATGATTAAAAGCATAACTGTTGGGATGGAGTTGTGTAGAGGCGATTCCGAGATATCTCAACATCTCCTGGACAAATGAATTGAAGGGCGAAATGCATCCTGCATAACATATAAACTTGTTGTATGTTGTATACGCGGCAGGGGGCAAGTGAGGTTTATCTTGTCTTGAAGGAATAAAGACGTCCTCAAACGGAATTCCGTGGATGGAGCATAACCGATGAAGAGCAGCTTTGCCAAATCGAGAAGCCAGTGAATCCATTGGATTATCAAGAAGAATAACGCCCTCTACAGCATCGGGGGTAGGACTTATATCCTTAGTTAGAAGGTCTGGGATATTGGAAAAAAGATTGACTTGTGGATTAGAAACTTCTGTTTTCTCTGCATGGTGACTTGGGGAAGGCCTGCCAGATACAGTTGCAAAACTTGATTTCGCTTCAGAACCAATGTGTCGTGTCACCGAATCAAACGACATGTCAACTAAATGCTTTAGGCATCTGGGATCTATATCAGCTATACTCAGCAGATAATTGAGATTAGAAAAATAACATGTTCCCCCCATGCTAAATGTGAATTAGTGCAGTGCAGTGCAATATGTGATGAACATAAATAGTTTGGAATCAGAGAAGAGAAATAAAATGATAAGACTTGGGAGTTTTGTCCAGAGAGACCATCATCGCGGACCAGCTTAATTGGCAAGAAGATTGATCGGTAATGAAAGCTTTGGGATCAAATATCGACATATTGAATTATGAAGTCAGTTACTTAAGTTCATTAGCGAGTTATCACTTATTCAATACTAAAAACTCCAAAAGTTTAGTCGATCACTTTCAAGTTTAGTAGTTCAAGTGTGCACGTTCTGTTGTTCACTGTCATCTTATGTTCAAGGTTAGCAAGGCAAACTAGCATCGATTATGCAAATAAGTCGAGTTGGATTCGTTAGAAGGCATATTTCGACCCCTAGCATTTAGATACTGATCCCTGTCCCAAGAATTCTGTGATGACCCATAAATCCGTACCCTTTGAATCGACAATAGTCCACACATGTCCGACCCAAAAAGCACAAACTGAAGGAAAGTGAAGTGAAAGAAAAGAAGAGAGAAGAAGAGAAGAGAAGAAATAGAGAAGATAGAACAAAACAGAACAATACAGTATCCCACATCACAACAGAAAATATATAATATCATATCAATGATCTTTACAAAATAGAAACTGTACATATACACATCAATCAGAGTTCAACAATCAATCAGAATTATCAGCTTAGACAGTTATAATAACCCGTCCTCACAATTGCTGATAATATAAATAACTAAGCAGCGCAGTGGATAATTAGTAATCAAGGCAGATACGTATATACGAAAATGAAGATCTCCAGCTCTCCTGCCAAAGCTCCAAAAACACCAAATATGAACCTGTAAATATACTCGGTCTGACCCGAGCATTGAAACGGAAGAATGTCGGGATCAGTTTAGTAAACCAGCGTGCGAAACAGGCTCAACTGAATTTAGTAAATTACCAAACTTTTCCTTAGTTTTCAAAACAAAAGTATTTCATAAGACAAGTCCACACATAAACACGAACATGTTTTTACCTTACGATAACTAAAACATCTCATATCAAATCCTCTTATATTATAGTAGTGTCTATTATATACAAATAATATTAATCATAGCCGAAATTGTTACATTGATTAAATTCCAGCATATAGCCCAATTAGGTAATACAATCAAAATGGAAGGTACGTAGTGGAGTTTGGATTTCCATACAAATGACCAGGTGAAGGGACTACCTTCCGAAGGGGTACACCTCTAGATGGATGTTCCGAGGCACAGAACATTTGCCCTCTACCAACACAAGACCAGCCCACCTCTATAACTAGATGGTACCGAATATGTCATCCTTCGGTCATTACCGACGTTTACCGAGGGCCTTCTAGCATACAAATCATAATAATCAGATACATGACGTCATAGCGTGCAAAGATATATCTAGAAGAGGATGATCATATCCTACTTGGGAATGACCCACTTAGCCTTGCCGCATCTAACTCTGTTTTGGTCATTTTCGATTGATGAGGTAGAAGAGGTAACGATTACCTTTCACAATCACAATCACTTTGAATGCCACATGGCCATTTCCGTTGACCACTAATTGCCTTCCATAAAAATACAACCCTTAAGCTCATACGTCTCAAGGAGGGTGTTATGCTAAGAGAAGTTGCCTTCTCCGCCACCACTAATGTACGTTTGTAAAAACCAATGTACGTAACCTATAGAAATGCAATGTCAGACAAACATCCATACAAGTTGTCAAAGAACAGGACAAACCGAATGTACCTTCCTACCATATCCTGTCGGGAAATCCCTAGGATTAGCAATGAGTAGTTCTTGCATTGGATATTTCATAATGAAGAGACCATTGCTACTAGACGTATATTGGGATTTTAACCCCAAACAATCAACAAGCAGTCCCCCACTACGAAAATCCAGAATAAGTATATCATCAATAAGCACCTGCACAATCGTCGCATATACGTTGGTCCGAAGTGGGTTTCAGATAAATCTGATCCCGGTCTCTTCGCACCAACAACGCAAAAGCATTTCTCAACCTCACATAGCAACTAAGTCTCATAGACTTATCGCGTCTCTAACTTTCAACTTGTTATCCTTCGGGCCAAGAAGGAAGCTCGATAGATTGGAGTAATACTCTGCACTATACGAAACAACATCCTCAACACAAACGATAATCAAGCCTACGCAGAAGGCTACGTATTAAGTGTACAACTAAATAGTTCCTACATCAAGTTAAGGAACTAAAATTTTGGCCAAGTTTGATAGTCGGTTATAACTATCAACGCAAACAAACAAATATTCAGCACCATAACAATCATTAGGCCCTTTTAATTAATCTATTATTAATTAAATCACTTGCCAAATATCCACTTCAAATTATCTTTAAAAAGATATATCTTCAAAACCATTTCAACATTGGAAAACATTTCCAAATACTTATTTAGTAATAAGTAATTCACAATTCAATTTATTTTCAACACTTAGAAAATATTCAATATACTTAAAACACGATTAAGTATATATATTTTATTATATAAGGAAAACATTCTCTTTAAGCACATTCATTTGGGTCAAAATGAATGTTGCATAAAACATCGTTACGACAACCCAAAATCACTAGTATAGGGATTCGAAATTTAGATAGATATATAAATCCCAATACTATACAAAAACATTTCCTTTCGAAAATCATTTACTATAACAATAGTGTTATAGTCCATCATTTCCTTATTTCTCGAAAACGTCTATTTCAACAATGAATGTTGAAATCTATTTATTTGATATTTAACACATTTTAAAACAATTTAAAACCATTTAACTCCATTTTAAAATATCACTTTCCAAAGCATTTATTTAATATATTATTCACTGTCCAAAATCGTGAATATAAATAGTTTACCAAATTTAATATTATTTCAACATTTATTTAAAGGATAATTCACTGTCAAAAATCGTGAATATAAATCTCTAACCAAATTCAATACTTCAACATATTTAATTAAAGGATTATCCACTGTCCAAAATCTTGGATATAATTCCTTTAATATACCTCTATATTTAACTTATCAAATTCAATCGATTTTGAATTTATAAATCGATGTTTATAAATTCCATTTATATATTATAAAAACTGTCATATACAAAATTCCTTTATAAATCAATTCCATTTAATAACTTAATTATATGCCAAAAATCCAATTATAAGTTAATTACTTATAATCTCTTTATTTTACAACATCCTTCTTTTTATAACTTCACAAATTTTATTTACTTATAAAATTCATGTATAACTCTATTTTAACACTTTTGATTTATAAAAATTCAATTTTATAAATCTTATAAATAAACCACTTGTAATAATTCAAAATTTCACTTAAAACTATTTTACAAAAAAATCAACTTCATATTTTAAAAATCACATTTCAATTATATTTAGCAAAAATCATAATTTTTATGACATAAAAATTATAACTTTTATTAATTCAAAATAAATTCAATTCCTTTACATTTCAAAAATCAATAAAACGTTTATTTCCAAAATTAGTTTAAAATCCTTTTAAATTTGGAAATCATCACTTTAACATTTTAAAATATAAAAATAGGCCCAATGCTGCAACAATACTAAATACATCAATCACGACATCCAAAACATCATATATCATATGATAATAGCATATATAACAATATCTGTAATCAGTATTGTTGAGGAATTCAGTTGGATCCTTCCAACCTATCACCTACAACAAATATACATATTAGAATATGTATACAATGTCCGCTTTAAGGCCGACGCGCGTACAAAGGGTCATCCGCTCATACACGGGAACATATATGGTCATCTGCTCCACTAGGAAGGTATATATCAACCAATATATCATATATCATCCAAACAATCATCAATCATCATATAATAAATTATTTCTCACTTATATAAAAATACCAGTTAGTCAGAAAGAGTGAGTTGTACTCACATTGCTTGTAGTCGTCGCGATAGCGATTTATTTTGATTAAAATTAAACAAGCATATAATTTCAACCAAAATTTTTGCTAGCTCAAATAAATTCCAATCCAGCTCCATAACGTAGTGCTCGTCCATACGGACCAAACACAATTCGTTTCGTGCGAAACGGACCTCGCATGAAAAAGTTATAGCGTTTTGAACATTGTACGAATTAATAATGTAATAATTTCAGTTTCAATTTTTTTATTTTCCAACCCTACTTGCAATCTGGACCCTTCATTCCCCATAGCAAATCACGGCAGATGCTATCATCTTCTCTTCCCAGGTCAAGGACGTTTGATCAAACCCAAAATCCGCTGTCCCTTGCTTGAATTAACATGCCACATCGTCGATCTTGACGAGGATCAGGGGCCGCCAAACGAACGGCCACCACGAGAGCTACCCACGGCCAAAAGATGGGTGCACTCGGTCACCCCTTGCCCACATAATCGCGCACGAAACATGGATGAACGCAGCCAAAATTCGTCGTCGACGTTGAGCTTCAAGCGATCACAACCATATGGATTCGAAGTACTCACTTAGCTCTACAATGTTGTAGTTGAAAGATTCTCGAATAAATTTATGGATTGGAAGAGAATAAGAGGGGAAGAAGGCGAAATTCTGGCCATTGAATAGAAACTGGCGGCTAGCCCTAACCGTAGGGTTTTGATGCAAAGTGAAGATTATAACATCGTTTTATAGAAAAATACGCGACACTATTCACCCGAAAATTTTTCAAACTCCGATCGAAGCGTGCCGCCTGGCATTTATAATTTTTTACCCTTATTCCGAATGCAATAGAATATATATCGAAAGCATATTCGATCGTTTTGAAAGATAGATTGTCGAATCGATTTATTTAAATTTAAAAATTCACTTAAACGAATTTCTACGCATTTTAGCTTTCCCTGGACAAACTGTAAATCCGATTGACACAGAATTTGAAATCCTACAATAATTTAACATTATGGATCCAATGAAACTAGTTTCGTCGAAATCCGAGACTGTTTGAAAAATGGCTATTTTTACTTGTTAATTAAATACTAAAATATTCAATTTTACAAATTAACTTTTAATTCGATTTTTAAAGTTCTCCAACATCATTCTAATTCAAATAGGATTTAATTCAACTTTATAGAACATTTTTATTCATTTTAAATTCAATTTTCATTTATTTCAGCAATTTCAAATATTAAATCAACAATTTAATTATCCAATTAAATTACTATATTCGAAATATAATTTATTTTGCTTATTAAATTTACTTACGAATATTTAAAATCAACTAAATATATGAATTTCAAATGACAGAAATTCTGGGTCGTTACATTCTCCCATACTTAAAAGAATTTCGTCCTTGAAATTACAAGTAAGAAAAAGTCATAAAATCCATTAACTTTTCAAAACAATCCGTTCAAATTAGATTACCAAAAGTTTAAACCTTTTAACACTTCGAAAATCCATTGGTTAAACTTCTTATAAAACTTTTCTATGTTTTCAAAAACATTCTTAGTTATCTTTTAAAAACTAACCAATATCATTTAACTTTTAATTCAAAAATCAAACTTTAGTTACCAAAAGTTTTCCAATTTTTCCAAAATTTTTCTAACGCCTTTAATTTTCAAAAAAATTCGCCATAGTCTCCTTTGCGCAGTTCAATCGGAAAAAAATAGCAATATATATCACAAATATACATCTCATCATCAAGGATGAGGCATCCCGAAGGGAAAAAAGTGTAAAAGTACGATATGTAATCCGAGATATGTACCTTATACATTATTAGCGAGCACATATGGATAATATAGCGCAAAGCGAGCTCCAAATGCGAAGCAAGCACCATCCGCACCTACTAAACACTCAACAACAATGAGAAACATGTACATATGAAAGTAATATCAATATACAACATATACCACTACAACAACTATATATGCCAATATAGCAAATGCAATCACCACAACAAATCCAACCATCAAACATCTATCATCCAACAAATATCCATAACCAAATCAATACACTTTCACTTCTCATTAATATTTACTAAATTGATTTTCAATTTATTCACATTTGATTCATTAACATTGGATTTTACTAAATTCATTCATTCATGTTCAATTAGTTTACATTCACTAATTATATTCAAGTTGGTTCACTTTTAATTTAAATCAATTTCATTTCTATTTATTCTTACTTCACTTCCAATTTGACTTCAAGTACTTAACTTTCAATTTTACTAATTCAACTTCATATGGATTTCTATTCAATCAACTAGCAACCATCTAACAACCAATGTGTATCCAACACAACCAAATTTATTTAATTCGCTTACATGTAATTTGGTTTAACACATTTAATTCCAATTGGTTTAACATTCAATTTAGATTGAATTCTAGTATTCACAATATTCACAATTTTATATAACATTCGTAGTATTCATTATCAATCTGCAACTTCTTAACTTAAGTTTTATTCAATTCTTAACAACATCATTTCTAATGTTGATTCATTTTACAACTAAAGTTGGATTTCTTTATATAACTCAAGTTCACATTCATTTAATTCACTTTATTAATTTACTTCGATACCAAAATCAACTTCATTTACCTTCACTTTCACTATACAACTTAAGTTCATCTCTAATTCATTTCAAATCTATTTCATTTAACTTTTACTTAAGTCAAATTCGTATCACTATTCAAAATCATATTTTTGTTTTCTTAACAAAATTGTCTAACCATTTTAACAATTGGTTTTACATACATTTTCTCAATTTTCTAAGTTATGCAACTTATTTATTTATAATTCCGTAAACATCTACCTAAGCTCACTTCCATTCACTAAACTCATTCTTTATAATTTCAAATCCAATTCAATTTATTAACTTTCCTTTAGTTAAATTTCCAAACATATATTTATTATGCTAACTCACATTTATTTCAACTTTACCAAAGCTAAAATTTTATTATCTCATATATTATAAGTCCAAAACTTATTTTACTTATATTTATCAATTACACTTGGATTTTAAATCAAATTTGTTTATCATAACAAAACTTCAATTTCAATTTACTATTGGTAGCAAATCCATCACACGGAAACTTGAAAATGATACTGATGATGCTGCACTCACCACCCTTATTATTTTCTGGCAACAGTAGTGAATTCAGTGCTTTATATTCTTTTTAAAATTCCTTTCTATTTATAAATCACATTTACAAATCTTTTACTTATATAATTTCACTTATTTTCTATTTATAATAATATAACCTCTTTAACTTTAAAAATAACTTCCAAAATAAACGGGATTCCAAAATATTAAATTCCTAGTTAAATTCAATTTTATTTATAACCCATATTCTTAAATATATTCATATAGTTTCCTTAGTTTCATTTCTTATATACAAGATTATTCCACAATTGTAAATCATTTTAATTATAATTCCATAATTATAATTCATTTGCTTATATAATTTTATTCTTTTACAATTGTTGTTTAAATGTAGATTATTCAAACAACTTTTTATCAACTTATATATATTTACTTTTTCAAACAACCAAACAACTCATTTATATACACTTTAGTAATTCTGAAAAATCATTTCCATTATATATAAAATATAATCGAGGTAAAATTATTTCATTTACCCAATTTAAAATAATACTATGTCGACTTGCCTCATTTAAGTGTTTGGAAATCCCTATCGATAACATGGCGTCCCACATACCGACTAGAATGCACAAACAGCTCAACGGATAAGCAAACACAATATAAAATATTTTATATTCACTAACAAATACGTGCTCATACATATAATACACTCAGCTCAATTTAAGGTGCTACTGTCCCTATTTATACTGAGTACACATCAAACCTTAGGAATATACAAATCTAAGCTCTGATACCACGTGTGACGACCCACAAATCTGTACCCTTTGAATCGACAATAATCCACACATGTCTGACCCAAAAAGCACAAACTGACGGAAAGTCAAGAGAAAGAAAAGAAGAGAGAAGAAGTGAAGAGAAGAAAGAAAGAAGGTAGAACAAAACAGAACAATACAGAATCTCACATCGCTGCGGAAAATATATAATATCATATCAACGATCTTTACAAAATAGAAACTGTATATATACACATCAATCAGAGTTCAACAATCAATCAGAGTTATCAGCTTGGACAGTTATAATAATCCGTCCTCACAATTACTGATAATATAAATAACTAAGCAAAGTAGCGGATAATCAATAATCAAAGCAGATACGAATATACGAAAATGAAGATCTCCAGCTCTCCTGCTGAATCTCCAAAAGCACCAAATATGAACCTGTAAATATACTCGGTCTGACTCGAGCATTGAAAGGGAAGAACGCTCGGATCAGTCAGGTAAACAAGCGTAAGAAACACACTCAACTGAATTTATTGAATTACCAAACTTTTCCTTAGTTTTCAAAACAAAAGTATCTCATAAGACAAGTCCACACATAAACACAGACATGTTTTTATCATACGATAACTAAAATATCTCATATCAAATCCTCTTTTGTTATAGTAGTGTCTACTATATACAAATAATATTAATCATAGCCGAAATTGTTACATTGACTAAATTCCAGCATATATCCCAATTAGGTAATACAATCAAAATGGCTGGTATGTAGTGGAGTTTGGATTTCCATACAAATGACCAGGTGAAGGGACTACCTTCCGAAGGGGTACACCTTTAGGTGAAGGCAAATGTTTCAAACTCCATCAGACGTTAGTTTTTAAAACTGCCTTTTAGCCTCAAAAGTACAATTTCAAAACTTATGTCATGTAGTAGCTCCCTTTGCTTTTAATGTGTTTATAACCATTTATAAATTTCAATTTTAATGGTGGAAAGAGATATTCATGCGGTATAGCCTACTGTGTTGCCTAAACATGAAACTTTATTAACGATGACTCATTTCTTTTTTGCATGGACTTGCTTCATAAAATGGAGTCAATATCTCTTAACTTTCCTTTTTAGATCAATTTCCTCGGGTATTAACCTCCTCAACCAACATGTGCTATTTCAAAACCTTCTTAAGGTTTCCGCTTCCAATCACTGTAGCATTTGTGGCTATTCCTCTTATCTTCTAGTCTTTCTCCATTTACCCTAACTAGTCGTTCCAATCTACTCCATATCATGGTTAGGTTAGTCTTTACTCTTTATTATAAAATCATTAAATCTAATTTTCATGAAGTACTTAACACAAATTTTACCTTTAAAAATGTAAACTTAGAATTTTTTTTTACATAAATTCAATAATTGCTCGATTTTCAAAAGAAGCCATGAAAAACTCCTCATTTTAACCAACTTTAACTATAGGTGTCATAACTTTGAAAACTATAATTTAATATTTATTGAGCTCAAAAGTTAACGTTGCCAATTTAATTTAGAAAGATCCTTTCCTTTGAACAACACATTATTTCCTTCTCTTCAAATAATAAGAGTCAAGTTTTTATTGCATGAATAGTCATCGAATAAATTTTCCTTTTAAGGCACTTTTACGAAATAGATTTACTTCTCAAAGGTAGGGTTTTTAATTCAAACCATTAATTAAGATCCACATTAAAAACCTCAATTGTTATGCTAAAACATTTTTCAAAAATGCAATATTATAGTATTTCTACAGTATCTTCTATAACCGTAAACAGTAGAAACTAGATTAGACTACAACAACTTTCATTCTATTATTTTTCTATCAAGTTATTTCCACTTTCAACTTTAGCAAAGACTCTAATAACATATGAGGAGGATTTTTAAAAGATACATGCAATTACTGCACATATTTATGAATACTATCCATTTTGTCTTTTATTTGATCGTTTCTCCATTAGATCATTGCAGTGCGTTCGCTTACTGCTTTAGTCATTGGGCTTTTTCTCATTAGCATGAAACCGTTTACCTTTTGTGTATAAGTCATTTTCAGTTATTTTTCTTTGTATTTTTTTATACGGGAGTATTCTTTCTATTTTCATTGTCAGGTGCTCTTACCCTTACTTCTTTTCTACCTCATTTAAATCCTGTACCATTTATATTTATCCATCCCTTAGAAAAAATTTCAAAATTTACAGAAATAGAAAAAAATCATCGAATTAAACATATGCTCTATTTTTCGTCTATTTAAAAAAGATTATCGTTTTCTCCTTATTCTTTACCAAAAACTCTTTACCTAGAATTTTAGTCTAGTCCGTTTTGCTTTCCCTAGAAATTTTCCTAAATAACTCATTTAATTAATATTTCCTAAATTTTCTAATTTTTTAAGAATATATTTTTAAGGGATATTTCATATGGCGAAAAATTTAGGCTACGGTTGGTTTATCATTTTTAATTTTGGATTTTCGTCTATATAAAATTGCGCACTATGCATGCATATTATCGAAAAAAAGCAATTTAGAAAATGAAGTTAATATGAAAAATAGAAAACAGTTTTTTTTATTTTCGTGTTTTGGGAAATCAAGGAAGCACGAATAACAATCCATCCTTTCGTCGTTCCTCCGTCCCCTCCATTATCCCTTCCATCTTTCTTCCATCCCCTCCATCGTTCCTCCACTCTTCTCATATTTGACATACATATTGAAAATCGAAAACACAAAATTCATTTTTAAGCTAAATACTACCTAAGATTTACTTTACAAAAATGACAACTTTTTAGTGATATGGTTCTTTTATTTTTAAATAAATTCCTTGAAAGTCATTTCAAATAGTTTAAGAAAATTTAAAATCATTTATTAAATTCTTTTACATCGGGTTGGACTCAGAAATGAATTTTTATTTGTCCATTCTTTTGGACTCTTCTTTTCCAATTATTCTTCACTTATTTTCATTAAAAACATATTATAGTTTGGCTATCATCTGGTGGTGGTTATTACAAACTTCTTGGAGGAATTTGATCAATTCTTTTTTTACATTACTTCTAGATATTTGCAACATATAGATTCTTACTTTTCATCTGTCGGGATGAAACGTATGTCATCAATTGACAATCAAGTAAAATCCACAATCTTGGGCAGTGTAGTCCCAACATAAGTAGTCAAGTATCTTCTAGCTTTAAGGACCCTTCCATATGTTGTGCTCATGTTCTTCTTAAGCCAGCATCTACGGTATGGCCTACATTCCATAGGGTAACCGGGGTAGGTCTGTAGGTATACAAATTTAACTCAATTTATTGTTCCAACTCATACTTTCCTTATCCATCTTTCCATAATATGGTCACAACTACTTCTATAGTTGGAATTTACAGAGTTCAGCATGTAATATATATATATATATATATATATATATATTTGTGTGTATGTGTGTGTGTATAATTCTAGGTAAAAGTACAAATAAGTTCGCTTGGCATATTATAATTCTTATGATGCATTTACCTAAGCTCTAATACCAAATGTAACAACCCTCTCCGCAACAAACCTAATTTTCGATCCGTTAAAAAATCGTCGACCCTTAGGTTCATTTCGTAGCTGGCTATTGGTTAGTATTATTGATAAAAAAAATATGCAGAGTCATCTATCTATGCTCTCGAAGTCCACAATGAAAGGAGCAAAATACAATAATAAATTAAAGTACCCATCTCTTAAAACCAAATCATAGAAGTACACAAAAAACAATCCATCCTTCCATTGTTCCACTGTCCCCTCCGTTGTCCCTTCCATCTTCCTTCTATCCCCTTCTTTGTTCCTCCACTCTTCTCATATCTGACATATATATTGAAAACCGAAAACACAAAATTTATTTTTAAGCCAAACGCAACCTTAATATTTACTTACTTTACAAAAATTACAAATTTTTAGTGATATGGTTCTTTTATTTTTAAATAAGTTCTTTGAAAGTCATTTCAAATAGTTTAATAAAATTTAAAATCATTTATTAAGTTCTATCACACTAGGTTGGACTTAGAAATGAATTTTTATTCGTCCATTATTTTGGACTCTTCTTCTTTTCCAATTATTCTTCACATATTTTCTTAAAAAACATATTAAAGTTTGGCTATCATCTTGTAGTGGTTATTATACACTTCTTAGAGTAACTTCCTCAATTTTTTTAAATTACTTCTAGATATTTTCAACATATAAGTTCTTACTTTCCATGTGTCAGGATGAACTGTATGTCATCAATAGACAATCTAGTAAAATCCATAATCTTAGGCAGTGTAATTAGAAGGAGTCAAGTATTATCTAGCTTTAGGCCCTTCCATATGTTGTGCTCATGTTCTTCTTAACCAGCATCTATAGTACAACCTACATCCGTGAGGGTAATTGGGATAGGTCTGTAGGCGTATAGATTTTACTCAATTTATTGTTCCAAATCATGCTTGTCGCAACTACTTCTATAGTTAGAATTTGTAGAGTTTAGTATGTAATATACATACATATATATGTGTGTGTGTGTATGTATATAATTCTAGGTAAAAGTACAAATAAGTTCGGCATATTCTAATTCTTATGATGCATTTACCTAAGCTCTAATACCAAACGTAACAGCCCTCTCCGAAACAGACCTAATTTTCGATCCGTTAAAACAACGTCGAATCTTAGGTTCATTCCGTAGCTAGCTATTAGTTAGTATAATTGATAAAATAATATGTAGAGCCATCTACCTATGCTCTTAGAGTCTCGCAGCAAATGGAATAAAATATACTAATAAAATAAAGTACCTATCTCTTAAAACCAAATCATAGAAGTACACTATCTCGATAATACACAAAACATGTAACGACCTGTAAATTTTTGATAATTAAAATAGCTAATTTAATAAGTTTTCGTGATTTATTGTTAGAAAAAAATTGTAATTCGTTTGAAATAATAATAACTGGAATGAATTGCAACAATAACTATCCAAGTAATGAAAAATAAAAGCTACTTAGTGAATGCCTTTGCAATCAATAGTTGAATAGGATAATAAATGTTGAATTCATTGGGTATAATAGAGTAACTGATTGATAAGTAAAATCTATTTAAAATCAAATATTGAATATTGAACAGGTAAATTATTTAAATTAAATATTTAAAACTTATTGAATACTTGAATAACGGTAAAATGAAAATAGTGTTCTAAATTGTGAATTGGTTTTAAAGGTTGAATCTTATAAGTTCAATTTCAATATTTCAAGAGATAATGAATTATTGGATAAGCGAAATTGTTTAAATTTAATATTTGGAATTTATTGAATAAATAAATAATGGGAATTGAATAACCGTATAATGGAAATGGTTGTTCTATAATTTTAATTCATTTCAAAAGTTGAATTTATAAGTTTGTTGAATATTTCAAGAGGTAGTGATTTAAGAATAATCAAATTCGTTTAAATTTAATATTACAAATGTTTGAATAATTAAATTCCGAATTTGATATGATTAATTTGATATTGAAATTTAATATATGAAAATAGAGTGAATAATTGAAATTTGATTTAATATGATTCAAATTGGTTTACAAAGTGAATGCAAGTTATATCGGGATTATAATGGAGTTAATAAGATTTTAAAAATTGGAATTTATTGGATAATTGAATAACAAGTTTAATATGATTAAAAATGATTTGTAAAATTTTATTTTATCATATTAGAGTTATAGTGATGTTATAGAACTTTTAAAACTGAATTTAAAATTTATTTGTGAAAATTGAATATTTTAATATTTAATTATCGACTGAAAAATAGCCAAATTTTGAACAGTCTCAGAATTGGACGAAACTAGTTCCATTGGATCCGTAATAGTTAGTTATTATCGGATTTCAATTTTCATAGCAATCGGAGTTGTCGTTTGACCGTGGCAGCTCGGAACGCGTTGAATTTGTTTTAATATTAATTTGGCGAGTTAAAATAGTCATTTTTCAAACTGTCTCGGATTTCGACGAAACCAGTTTCATCGGATCCGTAATGTGATATTATTGTAAGATTTCAAATTTCGTGTCAATCGGATTTACCGTTTGTCTGGGGCGAGCCAAAATGCATAGAAATTCGTTTAATTTGTTTAATTTAAAATCGATCGTTTATTTCCATAACTCGCGCATACGATGGAATTAGCTTTCGAAACCTGTTCCATTATGTCCGAAACATGGGATAAACCCAAGGAACGTCAGTTACCGCGCGAAATTCGGAGTTTGGAAAAGCCGGATGGATAGTATTCGTCGTTTCCTATAAATAGCCCCTTTATTCTCAAATAAAAAAAAAGAAACTAGGGTTTCTATTCGTGGCCGCCATTAACTGAACCCACGGCCAAAATTTCATCTCCTTTTCCACTTAATCTCTCCCAATCTATAAGCAATTACCAAAAGTCTTCAACTAAAAAGTTGTAGCTAACATCGAGAGCTTCGAATCCGTACGGTTGAGATGGGATATGGTGGAGCGTAGAGGACCGGAAGGGGCCGCGATGGCCGGCCGTTTGGCCTCGTTTTGCGCGCTGTGGAGAGAGCGGAGCATGGCCAGTCTCTGGCCGATGATAGCCTTCGACGTTGGCTTCGAAATGGGGGTCGTTGATCGAGTTGAAGATGCTTGTATTGGGTGTGAGATTTAGGGTTAGGGCCGGCTCTATGGGTTCTTCGTGACCTGCATACGCGTTTGGGGAAGAAGCTTATCGCGCGGCCATGATTCGATCCAGGGAAATCCTACAGCCAGAATTTGTAGGGTATGAATGTTAAAATAAAATTTGTAATATAGTTATATTTTAATTCGTGTAACTTTAAAAATTCATAACTTTGTCATACGAGGTCGAAAACGCACGAAACCAGTTGCGATGGAATCGTATGGACGAGCACTACGCGATGCACATGGATTGGAATTGTTTGGAGCTAGAGAAAATTTTGGGTTAAATCGAACGTCGTTCGATTTGATTTAAAATCGTAAAAATCAAGGTGAGTGTTTTATAACGCTCACAACGTACTAAATATCTTTATGCTAGTTAAATTTGATATTATGAAGTGTTATGTTTTTATTTGTCATTGTTTGATAGAATTTAATTATCATATAGATTGTCATTTGATTTAACCGTTGAAATTAAATTGACAGTTAAATTTAAATTGAAATTGAAATTGAATTGCGATTAAATTACCTGACATTGATAACTATGAAACTGCCATGAATTGTATTGTCTATTGGATGATGTATTTTGATGGATGTTATTGGTTGATATTTAAATGTTTGGATGTTTATTTGCTTATATACACTGTTATGCATACATATGACACTGTGATTGGTTTAAGTAATATATACTCATCCTTGACATTTAATTAAAATAAATAATTACTTGGCCATAGGATAGAAAATTATATATAGACACCGAGTTGGCTAAATTAACAAAATTTTGAAATCGTCGATTTGAAATTTATTTAAATGTTTTGATTTAAAAGTGATAAATAGAAATCAATTTATGGAAATCGAATTTATCGAAAAAATTGAGTTTGGAATGTTGAAATAGAATTTTGGTTAAAAGAAATTGTTGAATAAATTTAAGTGGAGACTTTGAGATTTATTCGGAAATTTATTTGTTTTAAAGATTGAACATTAAATTTGAAGTTTGAATATTACTAAGTAAAAGTGACATAAAAATGATATTGTGAATTGAGCTTGAAATTGAATCATATTTGTAATTGGGATTTAAATTTGAATATTGAAGGATAATTTTGTTAAGCGTTATAAATTGATATTTTGAAAAATCAAGCTAAAAATCGATATAAATTGAAATTGAATAAATTGAAGGTGAATATAAAATTGAATTAATTTGAAGTCGAAGTTGACATTGATTTGAATTGAATCGAAATTAAATCGGAAAAATGGGAATTGAAATTTGTTTTGAATTGGGAAGTTATAATTGAAATGGTTAGTTTTGAAGCTGTTTTATTTTGTTTTCCAAATTACTCTGTTATATAAACCATTTTTAAATACTTAAACTATTTTAATCTATTTTAAATCTACTTAACCCAATTTAAATTATTTTAAACTAATTTTTCTATTTCAAATCCATTTTAAGATTTTAAGTATTTTAACTATTTTAATTATTTAAAACCACTTTTAAAACTACTTAAAACTATTTTCTAAAATTCCAAACAGGTTAATAAGGTGGAATGTTTATGTTTAAATCTTGAATTTGAATACGAATTGGATTAAATGAAGTCGCAACCTAAATTTAAATTCGAAATGATTTTGAAATCGAAATGAGATATTGATGCGAAAATTGATTTTTTTTGAAATGAAAACTTACATTTGAATAGATACGATGATATTTGAAATGGATTTGATTTTTGAAGCGAATATGGTATTTTGACATCAATTATGAATCGATTTAAAATGTAAAAGAGCTAACGGTGTAATAATACGTAGTTATTAAAGAGACCGGGATCGGATATGGACATACTCTCTGTCGATACCGAAAACCACTTTAATAACTATTATACGCGGAGTGTTGATCCAGAATGAAGTGGATTGTTTGGTGAACACGTTGACTGAAGAAAGAGAACGATATTGGATGACCCCTGACATGACTAAAACAGGAGCCGCGCCGGGCCATTGAGGTTCGCCACCTCTAGCGGGCACACTTCTTCGATACCATATCTATTACATTTGTGAAGCGATTTGGGTGCACCCCTTTGATTTGGGAGTGTTGTTTCATGGTGTTGGGGTAGCTGCTGGCTATGCCCAACATCAGTCCGGATCACGCAACTACTAGTATCCTAATTGGTATCGCCTCATGTACCTTGTCATACTGATTATCCTATTCGCGACCACTACGTTTTGTTTTGTGTTATACCTATGTGGTACCCTCTGATAACCACCAGTTTACGGTGGGGCTTACGGTGCTGTATAGACTATGGCATTATAAAAATGTGTTAAGGGGGATTATGGTAACGCCTTAACGCTATTTTGATACTTTATATTACTGATAGGCATTATCTACTTAGCGTACATTACTACATAGTAGATAGTTTAACGGATCCTTAAGAGATGGAAAATCCCGTAACATCTCTTGAGTTATTGCATGCACGTTGACACTGGATATGAGATATCAAACCCCGTAAACATCTTTGACGCCGTTATACTCATATTTATTTACGATTGATTTAACGTTCATAAGGATATTTAGTCCTGACTCGAGTGTTTTGTCTTTTCATTACGCTCGGGTCAATCTTGAGTTTTTCAGATTTTTGAAGATCTATTCTGGAGGATGAAGACGAAGATTTGGTATACTACTACTACTACTACTATTATTACCCTTGCATCATGCTATCTGCTGCATTATTTTAATTGTTCTGTTGTATATGTATAACTCTGATAAATGTTGTATAAATAATTGTCAAAGTTTAGTAAACAGCTTCATGAACTGTTTATTTGACTATTATATTTTATCGTTCCGCTGCGAGATTCTGTGTTGTTTCATTTCCTTTATTTCTCTTTCTTTTCTTTTCTTATTTACCCCAATAACCATCTGCCCTTTTGAATGGTTTGAAATCGGCATGTGTATTTGATCGTCGGTTTAAACTGTCCAAAAAGGCGGGTCGTTACAGTTGGTATCAGAGCTTTGGTTTAGCGATAACCTTAGCTTTGTGGGGTCTGACTCTTTGTAAATAGGGTAGTAATACCCTATTGTGAGTCATTGAGTGTATATATAAGAGAGAGCGTATTTGTTAGTGATATAAAATATTTTATATTGTGTCGGTTGATTTGTTCAGTGGCTTATGGATTCTGGTCAATACGAGTAATTAACGTCATTGATAGGGATCTCTAAACACTCGAACAGAACAATTCGACATAGTATTGTTTTGAAATTGGGTAAATGAAATAATTTTGCCCTAATTATATTTTGTATATAAAGAATTTATTTTCAAAAATTATTATGATCTATCTAGCTTATTTGGTTGTTGGAAACGATAATATTGATTGTTATCATTAATTGGATATTGTGTTTTAATAAATATGGTTTATTGAAAAATAAACAATGACAAAACACTTGTGGATTGTTTTAAGAAAAAATCCTATAAGAATATTTTTAAGGTGACTTATGAATTAAAACAAATTTAAATTGGAAATATTGAATTTAAGACCTTGAGGTAAAAAAAAATGGTTCTCAAAGTTTTGAAGAAATATATAGTATTATTAGTTGGAAAATATTTATGGGAAATATTTTGAAAGGATTTTTTTTTTAAAAAAAGAAGGAATGAATTCAGTACTCCTCTCTTCTGTCGCTGGAAAATAATTTCGGTGATGACTGCGCAGCATCATCGACGTTCATTTTCGAGTCTCAAAGTGGGGAAGACTTCAGAGAAGCTTTGCTTTTCTTCGAAATTATTTGGATAAATGGGTTTTGGTTTAAACTCTAAAGGTATGATTTGATATATTAAAGATATAAGTGTATATGTTTATTTCAAACGACTTGAAAAGAACCGGGTATTTAAATTTCTAAGTTCTGTTAATTAATAATATTCAAATTTTTTTGAATGAAATGTGAATAACCAAAATTTATAAAAATAAGAGGATTAAGATATCTAAGCTATTGTTTGGGAAAACTTTAAAGTTGAACGGTAAACATTCTAATTTAGTAAAATGAAATTCTATAAATTTGTATAATACCAAAATTACATTATGATAATATATAACAAGACTTACCAAATGTTAAAAGTTAAAATAATGTTTTGGATATGTAATGAGATATTGTACAAATAAACAGAACCTGAAAATAATTGAAGTGCACAAGTAAGGAAAACTCAAAAGGAATTAAAATGTATATAAATGAAAATTTGGTTGTGATAAAATGTTATATACTTAAATATAACATGAAATGATGAATGGATAAATGGAACAAGTAAGTGAACTTAAGAAAGAAGATAAATGAATCGTATTATATCTTTGTAAATTGGTTATAGAGAAAAAACTTTGAATTTGTAACCTTTATGATAACTGTAAACTAAGAAAAGCCATTTAGGAGAGGTTAGACTTTTATAGGATGATTAATAAACTAAAGTGCCGGTTAATAAAATGTTTCACAAATGAATTCATTATTAACTGAAATTATGAAATGCAATAAATGTAAACAAAGGAATTTCTTATAGCTAAGAATCAATTGGAAAAGGAAATTAAATTTAATTAAATTATATAGAATGTTTAAAATGAACTTGAGTAAGAAAATTCTTTGATATGATGTTTATAAAAAGATAATGTTAAAGAATATGCTATGTAAAGAAATGAATATACGAACTGAATAATGGACTGTGAGTAATTAAGTGAAATATATAGAAGTCAATAAAATAATTTAGTATAGATAAATTGGATAGAAATCCATTGGAAGGTAATACGTGAGATTGTACATACATTATTTTATTCGCATAACGATTTGATCCAAATTCGAGCACAAAATTTCGAGATGATTTATATCGATCCAAGTTAGGATTTTTCACTCGATTTTCGACGGCGAACCCTAGATATGGATTTTTAATTCGATTCTGAAATTCTCTATCATAGTATATGGCTATGCAAGGAGAGTAACAGTTTCCAATCAAGGAACCAAATCTGAGTCCGCACTAGAGAGTCGTGTGAACGATACTAGTTTGGAAGTGAAATTGTGTGATCGTATAAGCGATTAGATTTGATATTGCTCACGGATGATATATGTACGGCTTACGAACTTAATTAAAGTTAATATTGGAAATCTAAGATGCCAAATATATAAAATGATTCTTTTAAAATTATATAACATGATATATATATATATATAAAAGAGATAAACCAAATTGAATGTAAAATTAATAATTTGGTTATGTTGGGTATGATTTGGTTGTTATATGATTGTTAGTTGATTGTATATAATTCATTAAGTGTTAATGAAATTGAAAGCTAAATGAATTTAAATTGAATTTAATTTGATTCAAATTGGAAGTGAACTAATGTAAACATAAATTAGTGAATGTTAACTAATTGAATTAAGAATGAATGTTAGTAAAATCCAACGTAAATGAATCAACTATGATTAAAATTGAAATCCAAGTCAATAAATATTAATAAGAAGTGAATTTATATTGATTGGTTATGGATTTGTTGGATGATAGTTGATTGATGGTTGCATTTGTTGTTTTGTTGCATTTGCTATGTTGGTGCATGTAGTTGTTATGTTTTCTATATGATGTATATTGATATTATTTTCATATATGTATGTTTCTCATGGTTTGTTGAGTGTTTAGTAGGTGCGGATTGCGCTTGCTTCGCATTTAGAGCTCGCTTTCACGTTATATTAGTCGTATATGCTTGCTAATAAAAATATAAGGTACATGTTTATTTTATCATTGGATTTGGTGATTTTCGATGAGCCACTTGGCTTTCCATTTTCTTTTGTTGGTTTGGGGCCCGTAGAGGCGTTTTGTAGCTGTACCGATCGATCCGCGCAAAGGAGACTCTGCCGAAATTTTCCGTAAATCCAGGTGTTAGAAAATTTTTCAAGTTTTAATTTTTTTTTAACTTGTTTGATAACTAACTTTTAAAGTTAGAAAGCCGTTCGGAGTAACTTAGTGGAAGCGTAGTTATGACTTTATAAGTGGAATTTCATTGTTTTATAAGTTGGTAATTTTGAATAAAATATATATAATGTTGAATTCTATACTTAGTTCCTTTTCCCTTCTTTTTCCTTTTCGGGGACGAAAAGTTTTGAGTGGGGGAGAGTGTAACGACCTATAAATTTTTGATAATTAAAATAGCTAATTTAATAAGCTTTCGTGATTTAATTTTAGAAAAAAATTGTAATTCATTTAAAATAATAATAACTGGAATAATTGCAACAATAACTATCCAAGTAATGAAAAATAAAAGCTACTTAGTGAATGCCTTTGCAATCAATAGTTGAATAGGATAATAAATGTTGAATTCATTGGGTATAATAGAGTAACTGATTGATAAGTAAAATCTATTTAAAATCAAATATTGAATATTGAACAGGTAAATTATTTAAATTAAATATTTAAAACTTATTGAATACTTGAATAACGGTAAAATGAAAATAGTGTTCTAAATTGTGAATTGGTTTTAAAGGTTGAATCTTATAAGTTCAATTTCAATATTTCAAGAGATAATGAATTATTGGATAAGCGAAATTGTTTAAATTTAATATTTGGAATTTATTGAATAAATAAATAATGGGAATTGAATAACCGTATAATGAAATGGTTGTTCTATAATTTTAATTCATTTCAAAAGTTGAATTTATAAGTTTGTTGAATATTTCAAAAGGTAGTGATTTAAGAATAATCAAATTCGTTTAAATTTAATATTACAAATGTCTGAATAATTAAATTCCGAATTTGATATGATTAATTTGATATTGAAATTTAATATATGAAAATAGAGTGAATAATTGAAATTTGATTTAATATGATTCAAATTGGTTTCCAAAGTGAATGTAAGTTATATCGGGATTATAATGGAGTTAATAAGATTTTAAAAATTGGAATTTATTGGATATTGAATAACAGGTTTAATATGATTAAAAATGATTTGTAAAATTTTATTTTATCACATTAGAGTTATAGCGATGTTATAGAACTTTTAAAACTGAATTTAAAATTTATTTGTGAAAATTGAATATTTTAATATTTAATTATCGACTGAAAAATAGCCAAATTTTGAACAGTCTCAGAATTGGACGAAACTAGTTCCATTGGATCCGTAATAGTTAGTTATTATCGGATTTCAATTTTCGTAGCAATCGGAGTTGCCATTTGACCGTGGCAGCTCGAAACGCGTCGAATTTGTTTTAACATTAATTTGGCGAGTTAAAATAGTCATTTTTCAAACTGTCTCGGATTTTGACGAAACAAGTTTCATCGGATTCGTAATGTGATATAATTGTAAGATTTCAAATTTCGTGTCAATCGGATTTACCGTTTGTCCGGGGCGAGCAAAAACACATAGAAATTCGTTTAATTCGTTTAATTTAAAATGATCGTTTATTTCCATAACTCGCGCATACGATGGAATTAGCTTCCGAAACCTGTTCCATTGTGTCCGAAACATGGGATAAACCCAAGGAATGTCAGTTACCGCGTGAAATTCGGAGTTTGGAAAAGCCGGATGGATAGTATTCGTCGTTTCCTATAAATAGCCCCTTTATTCTCAAATAAAAAAAAAGAAACTAGGGTTTCTATTCGTGGCCGCCATTAACTGAACCCACGGCCGAAATTTCATCTCCTTTTCCACTTAATCTCTCCCAATCTATAAGCAATTACCAAAAGTCTTCAACTAAAAAGTTGTAGCTAACATCGAGATCTTCGAATCCGTACGGTTGAGATGGGATATGGTGGAGCGTAGAGGACCGGAAGGGGCCGCGATGGCCGGCCGTTTGGCCTCGTTTTGCACGCTGTGGAGAGAGTGGAGCATGGCCGGTCTCTGGCTGATGATAGCCTTCAACGTTGGCTTCGAAATGGGGGTCGCTGATCGAGTTGAAGATGCTTGTATTGGGTGCGAGATTTAGGGTTAGGGCCGGCTCTATGGGTTCTTCGTGACCTGCATACGCGTTTGGGGAAGAAGCTTATCGCGCGGCCATGATTCGATCCAGGGAAATCCTACGGCCAGAATTTGTAGGGTATGAATGTTAAAATAAAATTTGTAATATAGTTATATTTTAATTCGTGTAACTTTAAAAATTCATAACTTTGTCATACGAGGTCGAAAACGCATGAAACTAGTTGCGATGGAATCGTATGGACGAGCACTACGCGATGTACTTGGATTGGAATCGTTTGGAGCTAGAGAAAATTTTGGGTTAAATCGAACGTCGTTCGATTTGATTTAAAATCGTAAAAATCAAGGTGAGTGTTTTATAACGCTCACAACGTACTAAATATCTTTATGCTAGTTAAATTTGATATTATGAAGTGTTATGTTTTTATTTGTCGTTGTTTGATAGAATTTAATTATCATATAGATTGTCATTTGAATTAACCGTTGAAATTAAATTGACAGTTAAATTTAAATTGAAATTGAAATTGAATTGCGATTAAATTACCTGACATTGATAACTATGAAACTGCCATGAATTGTATTGTCTATTGGATGATGTATTTTGATGGATGTTATTGGTTGATATTTAAATGTTTGGATGTTTATTTGCTTATATATACTGTTATGCATACATATGACACTGTGATTGGTTTAAGTAATATATACTCATCCCTGACATTTAATTAAAATAAATAATTACTTGGCCATAGGATAGAAAATTATATACGGACACCGAGTTGGCTAAATTAACAAATTTTTGAATTCGTCGATTTGAAATTTATTTAAATGTTTTGATTTAAAAGTGATAAATAGAAATCAATTTATGGAAATCGAATTTATCGAAAAAATTGAGTTTGGAATGTTGAAATAAAATTTTGGTTAAAAGAAATTGTTGAATAAATTTAAGTGGAGACTTTGAGATTTTTTCGGAAATTTATTTGTTTTAAAGATTGAACATTAAATTTGAGCTTTGAATATTACTAAGTAAAAGTTACATAAAAATGATATTTTGAATTGAGCTTGAAATTGAATCATATTTGTAATTGGGATTTAAATTTGAATATCGAAGTATAATTTTGTTAAGCGTTATAAATTGATATTTTGAAAAATCAAGCTAAAAATCGATATAAATTGAAATTGAATAAATTGAAGGTGAATATAAAATTGAATTAATTTGAAGTCGAAGTTGACATTGATTTGAATTGAATCGAAATTAAATCGGAAAAATGGGAATTGAAATTTGTTTTGAATTGGGAAGTTATAATTGAAATGGTTAGTTTTGAAGCTGTTTTATTTTGTTTTCCAAATTACTCTGTTATATAAACCATTTTTAAATACTTAAACTATTTTAAATCTACTTAACCCAATTTAAATTATTTTAAACTAATTTTTCTATTTCAAATCCATTTTAAGATTTTAAGTATTTTAACTATTTTAATTATTTAAAACCACTTTTAAAACTACTTAAAACTATTTTCTAAAATTCCAAACAGGTTAATAAGGTGGAATGTTTATGTTTAAATCTTGAATTTGAATACGAATTGGATTAAATGAAGTCGCAACCTAAATTTAAATTCGAAATGATTTTGAAATCGAAATGAGATATTGATGCGAAAATTGATTTTTTTTGAAACGAAAACTTACATTTGAATAGATACGATGATATTTGAAATGGATTTGATTTTTGAAGCGAATATGATATTTTGATATCAATTATGAATCGATTTAAAATGTAAAAGAGCCAACGGTGTAATAATACGTAGTTATTAAAGAGACCGGGATTGGATATGGACATACTCTCTGTCGATACCGAAAACCACTTTAATAACTATTATACGCGGAGTGTTGATCCAGAATGAAGTGGATGGTTTGGTGAACACGTTGACTGAAGAAAGAGAACGATATTGGATGACCCCTGACATGACTAAAACAGGAGCCGCGCCGGGCCATTGAGGTTCGCCACCTCTAGCGGACACACTTCTTCGATACCATATCTATTACATTTGTGATGCGATTTGGGTGCACCCCTTTGATTTGGGAGTGTTGTTTCGCGGTGTTGGGGTAGCTGCTGGCTATGCCCAACATCAGTCCGGCTCACGCAACTACTAGTATCCTAGTTGGTATCGCCTCATGTACCTTGTCATACTGATTATCGTATTCGCGACCACTACGTTTTGTTTTGTGTTATACCTATGGGGTACCCTCTGATAACCACCAGTTTACGGTGGGGCTTACGGTGCTGTATAGACTATGGCATTATAAAAATGTGTTAAGGGGGATTTTGGTAACGCCTTAACGCTATTTTGATACTTTATATTACTGATAGGCATTATCTACTTAGCATACATTACTACATAGTAGATAGTTTAACAGATCCTTAAGAGATGGAAAATCCCGTAACATCTCTTGAGTTATTGTATGCACGTTGACGCTGGATATGAGATGTCAAACCCCGTAAACATCTTTGACGCCGTTACACTCATATTTATTTACGATTGGTTTAACGTTCATAAGGATATTTAGTCCTGACTCGAGTGTTTTGTCTTTTCATTACGCTCGGGTCAGTCCTGAGTTTTTCAGATTTTTGAAGACCTATTCTGGAGGATGAAGACGAAGATTTGGTATACTACTACTACTATTATTACCCTTGCATCATGCTATCTGCTGCATTATTTTAATTGTTCTATTGTATATGTATAACTCTGATAAATGTTGTATAAATAATTGTCAAAGTTTAGTAAACAGCTTCATGAACTGTTTATTTGACTATTATATTTTATCGTTCCGCTGTGAGATTCTGTGTTGTTTCATTTCCTTTATTTCTCTTTCTTTTCTTTTCTTATTTACCCCAATAACCATCTGCCCTTTTGAATGGTTTGAAATCGGCATGTGTATTTGATCGTCGGTTTAAACTGTCGAAAAAGGCGGGTCGTTACAAAACATGTCGAATACATAGTCTCGGTACATCATAACAACATAGATAGACACCTTCTTGCCAAGTCTCCCGCTCTTCTCCACACTCATCGCGGTGCATAACATGTAGGTTATAATGAGAAGGGAGTCTGAACAACAATGTCTGATGAATGAAAATCTCAAGTTTTACAATAATGGTATGTAGCAATAAGCATTCAGATAAGCATTATATCTTACGTATTTATTATATTTCTCTAAATATATCTCTAACTATAGGTTAATGGTCCTACAAGCCTAAATCCATGATGATAAAAGCTGATGCAACACAATTGTGGAGTATATTAGGTTCAACAACCCACCTTTCGTCCAATTATATCCTAATGATGAGAGGGAAAGTACCTTAGCTACTTATGACCTTTTAAACGGGATAGGCAGAATCTATTCGTTTAATAACTAGACCATAGGCGAACTCTCTAGCTATTTAATACCTAGAACCAAGCTGAACTCCTCCCGGTACTCCCTAGTTGACATCATATAAAATCTCTTATAGACCACCAATACTTCTTAGATAGGAAAGAGGCGGACACTCTGAACATTTAATATCTCAACCCTGAAGCGGACCCCCTAGTGATTCCGACTAACTCCCCCAAAAGGTATCCTGACCATTTAATACTTCTTAATTAGGAAAGAGGCAGAATCCAACAACCATTTAGTACTTCAATTTCAAAGCAACCCATCCAAGAATTACTCCGCATGATTTATGAGAAATTCTACAAGTCATTTAATAGTTCTTAATGGTAAGGAGGCACACTCTAAACTAGTTATTTAATACCTCAACCTCGAAGCTGACTTCTGCTTGAATTTCCCCGTCCTTATGGCTCGTAACCCAACCATGACATCCCATATTAGTCAAACTATTTGTAGGTGTTGGTAGCCATATCAGCTAGGCAGACTTACCCTTAAAATTTGGAATTAACCTCGTGCCCACCATGTGTACTTATTATAGGCGATGTCCCACATTAGTTACAAACGTCACACTTTTGATAGCTACATTAGCTAGAAAAACTTCTATGTACTTTCAACTGACCTCGCATCTTATAAATTAGCCATATTCCCACTCCCTGAATTAAATGTTAAACTGTGCCAGCATACACATATGTTATATATATACCTCACCCGTATTATATATTTCAAAGGCCTTATAAGGGAAACTCCTTATTACACATTTTGTTTATGGATTAAATTCCATGGTTGTCCTTAACTCATTTTACTAGATCTATTATTGATTGTTAATTCTCATCTGTCTGTGATTTTATTATTAAATGCCTTGCTTATTATATATGTTACAGAATTTAAAAGAATACATAATTATTAAATTTATGGCTAGCATTAAATTATGGCAAATTTGTTTATGTGCAGCTAATTTGTCCATTTTTTTATTCAAAGTGATATGTGTTAACTCGCTTTTGAGCTAAAGCAGACTACAATTGAACTCAAAAGATCAACATGAGAATGAAACGATTCACGAACTTGGAAAAGCTAAAGAAGAGATTTGAAGGAATTTCACTTGGATTGGAGCATATACCATAGCTCGGTACCGAGTCAGTGGCCATAGGTCGGCACCGAGTCGGTGGCCATACCATCACATCTCCCTTATTCTCTTCCAAAACTTTAGAAAACTCCGACACTACTCAATAACTCGGTATCAAGTGTTTTTCCTAAAGTTTGTATGATCTATTCAAAGATTGGTGAGACGACAACAAAGAAACCAAGATAACTCAAGTGCTATCAAGAAGATCACTTGAATCAACTTAAGGACAATGGACAAGAACTCAAATCACATTAACTATGAGACAGAGGAGCAGAGCAAGAGCCGAAAAGGAGTTTGCACTGAATTTAAAGCTTGGTACCAAGTTGACTATTCTTAGTCGGTACCAAGTTGTGCTTTTAGCTTATGATGCTCTCAATTTTCCTATGCGACATCGGGCTATCTTTTGGACTTCATCACAAGTGGGCTTTTGACTCCATGGCTTTGTTTTTCTATAAATAACAACGTGCATGCAAACAAAACCGGATCTAGATCTTACTTTTCTCTTGATTTCAGATCCGATTTCTCTACTATTGGATACTTCTCTTTCTTCTTCACTCCTTCCTTTTACCTCTAAAACACTATAAAAACTCCTTTGTAAATATGAGATCTACTAGATTGTGGCCAGATCTGAGATAAATAGCTGTAATCCTAAGAGAGAACAACTAATAAAAGAGATTAAAGCGGACGTAGGTCGGAGATTATGCCGAACCACTATAAAAACTCTTGTGTATAATACCTTTTGCTATTCTTACTTGCTTGATCTGGGATATCTACTGCTTTTGGCATTATTATTGAATATATCTGGTGCTTTCATCTAATTTCTTGGTGTTGATCCATTTTCTCGAGTAACAATATGTTATTTTAATATGTTAACTTCTATAATTTATATATAAGTACGGATCCAACGCAATAAATTACATAACGGCCAACATCATCATCAAGTTAGCTACACTGAATAGGCTTGTATATATATTCAAATTTAAATCCAAATCATGCAATTTATATTAATATAGTAGAATCACGACCTTTTTTACCAAAGAAGAAAATTTACAATTCTAATCTTTTATATTCCATTCAACTTTTTAAATGTATATCGCTGAAATGACAAAGAAAGCATATTTATTTTAACTGTTGAAATAGGCAGTATAAATTATAGATGAAAGGGAAAATCACCATTTTCCTACTTTGCACACCCACATCTATTTTCCACGTAGAATTCTTTGTCATTACGATCAAAGTTTGAGAAGTAGAATTAAATGGAATACAAAACATTCATATTGTAATAATAATAAATCCAATTCCACTATATTGAAATAAAACAATTAGGATTCCAATAAATTTCATAACTTACATATTATGGGGAATTTTGAGGTTCTGAATTGATAAGTTTTTGTATTTAAAATTTTTTAAGGCATAGTACAAATCCAAAGTCAAACCACGCAAGATACTATTAAGGAAAATTATGATTTCCACTCATACATAACACTAACTGCAATCTCCTTGGATTTATCTTTCGGGTTATTGCCTATCTCTTCTATGATTTATCTCCTTTCTATTTTATGTTATATAACAATTGGATTTAGATAATTTGGGATTAGGGAGTTTAAGAATGTATATTTATACATATAAGATTTTTTACATTTTCCCACAGCTTGTTTTCTTTAATTCTTCCTCAAATCTCTGGATTATATATTTTATTTTTAACTTTGAGTTTTAGAAATTTTGTGTAGGAAGAGAATTGGGCAGAATTTCGTTACCAGGTACAGATTTGTACGAAGAAAAATGAGAGGGCTGACCTCTTATTTATTATTTCTAGGATGTGCTAGGAACGTCGAATTAAAAATATCATATCTGGGCTATTTAGCCATGGCAAACCATCACCATCCCCCAAAACCGATCGACGGGTTTCCTACGAATAGTTGACCTCCCCATAGACGCTATCGACTGGTAGGCCCCAGCCATTAACCTAAGTTTATTATTATTATTTTAATTAATTTTTTTCGATCTGAAGTCTTTAAATGTCGATAACTATTTTGTTTGAACTCTGATCGCAAAGCTTTATATATGAAAGTTGCTTGGAAGATCACCAAAATAACAATGATAAAAGGTTCGTAGCCAAATTATGACATTTTTTTTCAATTTCTATTTTACCTTTATTATTTATGAATTAATTTTTTTAAAAAAATTTCTGTTCATTTTATCTGATGTTACAGTAAAGCACTAATAGTTCATTATTAGTGTCCTAATCCTATGTCAGTTGTTTTCTAATAAAAATAACCTGATAGAAGGAGTGCTTGGCCTGAATTAAGAAGGACTGTATGTCATCCACAAAGATATGAAAACTAATGCCAAATATATATCTCACCCAGAGGGAGAAATCTACAATTCTTGAAACCCCTTATACCTAGAGCTACTACATTTAAGAACCGACCATAGTTATGAGGCCATGTGACCATTTTTATAATTACATTAGAGATTTTGACAGCTAACTTATCCAGGATCTGCCAGTCGATCCAATAAAGGATAAGTTTTACGTGCTCATTTGCCATGTTGGGGATTGTCAACCTCTACTGCCAAGTACATAGCGAGCCACGCTCTTCGCTTGCCACTAGGCTATCCAATAAAGATGAGTTCATATGTGCTCATTTGCCTTGTTCGCTTGCTACTACTACGCATTCCTTCATTGTTAGGGATCGCCGACCTCTACCGCCAAGTGCATAGCAACCGATGCTCCCACTAGGCTCCAGTTATTTAATAAAGGATGATTTTTATGCACCCATTTGCCTTATCGGGGACAACCGACCTCAATCGCAATGCACGCAGTGAGACATGCTCCCTACTTGCTAATCGGCTACCCACTAGGGTGAATTACCATGAATTCACTTCCCTGTTAGGGATCATCAATATCTGCCTCCAAGTGTATAACAAGCTTATCCAATAAAAGATGAGTTTTTATGTGCTCATTTGCTTTGTTGGGGACTACCGACCTCAACAGTCAAGTGCGTAGCAAGCCATGCTTGTAATGACCTGAAAATTTTATGCTTTTGAAATTAAAATAATTAATAACAAATTTTAATAAAATAGAGAACTGAGTGTTGTATTTATATTCATTGCGAAGGGTTCTTCGAGCTGATCAATTCGATATATAATTTTTATGGATTTAGAGTTATGGTTTAGAAGGTATTAACTTTATGAGTCTAAATGATTTGCAGATTTGACCCATAATTTTGAATTTTCTAATTCTAAAAGCAAAAAATATGTTTAGTGCAGTTGGTTAAGAGATTAGACTTCATTGGGAGAGGTTATGGGTCGGACCTTGGCCAATGACACCTTTTTTGAATTTTTATGGATAACTAACAAAAGAATACATATTCAAGTAGGAAAGTGTGTGTATGTGTTTATATATATATATATATATATATATATATATAAATGAGAGAAAGATAGGAAAAAGAATATATAGTCAAAATTAATACATACCTGTACTATGTTTATATAAGGAAAAAATGTATGTATGCACTCCTTTATATATATATAATCGGTAGTATATTGATTTCATATATTATGGTAAATTAATTGCATAGATTAGCATTTAATTGTGCATTAGTTAACATATATCATAATTGTTATATATATATATATATATATATATATATATATATATATATAATTTGTTTATGCATCGATTTGATGTGTTGCGGGAAACTAGCATGTGAGGTTATAGGCATCAAGTTCTATATTCAATTTTCCCACTTATGGGGCTTATGTGTGTGTATTTAGTGTAAGAATATATACATATTTATATTCTTAATATCTTAAGTGGAATTTCATTCAAAATTGAAATTTGAAGGTATATTAATTTACTATGTGAGCATTGTGAGGAATTAATTATTTGAATTTTTTTGCACATTGATTGACGTATAAGTAGATTACTCTTTTTATATATGAAGATTGATTCCTTATATTTTGAAAATAAATTTTATGTTTGTAACGGGTAAAGATTTTAATAATTATTCATAAGTTACTCTCTTTATATGCCAACGTTCAAATTTCCTCTATCCATCATCCCACCTTATAAATAATGGAGGTTGAGGTGAGAGGAAGTTAACCTTTAGAATTTACTACTAAGTTTTTTCTACAATCTTCATTCCTTTCTTAATTTAAAAATTATACCCTCTATTTTAAAAGAAAATAATAATTGAAAAAAGGGCCCGGAATTCATTCAATAACACGTACACTTGGACTTTGAAAGCGATTTGGGTTACAATGGAAAGTGTAAACGCTACTCTTCTTTGGTTTGAAATAAATATGGGTTAATCTTAATTTGAGTGAGTGTTTTTTTTTCTTTTCATTTTAGCCCTTAACTAATATTTACAACTTAAACCGTGAAACTTCTAACCTCCATGTCTTTCACATATGAACTCTGATTCTTTCCATTGAATCCATGGAAGAATTTCGAACGATTTGGCACCATGTTTGTTGAGTTTAGACGCTATTATAAAAAATGCATTGCTATGAATTATTTAATGTAATTAATTGAATTTAAAATTATTAAATATGTAACTATCAATGAAAAATTATATTTATCCAAATATATTATGTTATATGGACGATTGTTTGGTTATTATAACATTTTGGTTGTTGTATGCATTGATCTGGATAGTTATGGTTGATTGTCGTATTTTTGGATATTTAATTAAAATAAACTCTTTTGATTTCGATTGGTATTAAATAATTGGAATAAGTTGGATAATAACAAGAAAACAAACAAACAAATAAATTATAAATAAGATTATTTATAGATTTTGGATGGTTTCTGTAGATAACGATGATTAAAAAACTTTAGAAATTAAAATGTGGAATTAAATAAGGTTATTATTTATGAACTATTAGGAAATTCATAAATAGTAAGTGAAATTATATTTTAAATTTAATATTTATGAAGTTTATTATTTATAAAATAGAAAGAGACTATAAATAGTAATAATATCGTCTTAAAAAGAGATTCGATAAATATTACCATTTCTATTTATTAATGAATTTCTTCCTTAACACCCTAAAAGTGCAAAGGAAGAGGAATTTGGTCAAGTAAAGGCTTGGATCACCATTATGGACCGTATTAAGTGTTGGAAAAAAGCCACATTTGGTTGAAAAAGGGCTTAGATAAATAGATTTGGTATGCTCAAGTCCATAATATTTTCATAATTGTTCGTGTTGAAGCTGTGCCCAAACTTATGTCGAAACCATGCTGTCTTGAAGTCAATTATTGTATCCCACCCTTGACCAAGTAGTAATTGAGTGTATGCGTGTTTTAGAATTCGAAGCGAGCTATGATAAAAATCACAAGTGCTTTGGAATTCAAAACAAGTCACTTAGTTATAAAATCTTTATTCATATGCTATGAAATAGTTAAATGTACATAGCCGCATGTGTACAAAGTTTAAGTGCTATGGTTGGCAAAATCCCAAATCTATTTAGTATTACTGAGTTTAAAATGCAAGAAGTTGAGAAAAGAACGAATCTCCCTTTCTTCATGCCCCCCAGGTCCGTATTTTTATGGTTGAGGGAGGCGGCATGGCTGCCACGTGTCTATGCTGTAGGATCGATTTCACCCTAACGGGGGGAGGAGGTGGTGAATAGGGTGATACTGTTAATTATAAAAGTTGTTGCGGTAGCTTATAAAATTATTTCAACACAGATAAATCAAAATTATAGCAGCACAGATAATAACAGAATAATAAATGCACAAATAGAACGACACAGAATTTACCCAGCGTCGGCAAAACCCTGCCTACGTGCTGCCCCTAAGGTTTCTACTGGAAATTAAGTAGTCACATGCTTACATATGTAAACTCGCGACACCCTCTACTGACTAACCTAACTCTACGCTCAAAACCCTGCCACAACTAAGCCACTGAGTTGCGAATTCTCAAACTATGCCATGTACTTTGTCCCCTAGTCAACACGACTAGTAATTACACAATTTTCAAATGAAAATACAAAAGACAACAATTTAAAAATAGTTAAAAAACAAAACCCTAATTAACCAATACTAAAGATAAAAGGGCCGGCCCAAATTATATTCACTAAAATATGGCCCCGTTATCTCCTTTATTTGTTTTTTCTCTTGAGAAAAAATGTCGCCTGGGTTCCTTCTTTTGTTCGATCCTTTTAGCTCTGAAATTAGGGCTTTGGAGAAAATCGATGAAGCCGATAGGTAGATGGTCGATTACAATTGTTATTTCTCTATCTTGCTTCGGCAATCGACTCCTTCTTCAATTCGAACACGGCTCCTCGATTTGATCGAGTTCGACTTTGACTCTGGTATGTAATTTATGCCTTTTGCTCTCCTAGTTGAATGCTTGAACTCGATGCTTTCAATTTGCCGATGATATTACTTATTTATATAGGATTCGAGATCCTTGATTTTCGTTTATGTACATCAATTTGAATTCGTCTTCGGCCATTCGATTTTGTATTGACGATTGTGATGATTCGTGACATTTTGAATTCGTATATTTTTGGCTTGGTTAACATGGCTTCTCGATTTCTGACTTGTTTAACATATTCTTTGATCGATGGTGATTTATCTGACTTGGTTCGATGTTGACTTCAGTTTTAATTTGAGCTGCAGTTGTCTTTGACTGCAAACTTGATTTTGTGATGTTGATCTTATTTGACTTTACTATTCACTGCCTCTGGTAGCACTTTCGCCCTTGTTCGATTTTACTTGCTGTTTCATGACTCCGGCCATTATGTCTTTACTGCCATGTGTATACATACATCTATGTATGTATATATGTGTTGTATTTGTAATGTTCACTATGATTCCTTTAGCCTGTTTTCATTTTGCCTGTACTCTGCTTGATTTTTGTTGTACAGTCTTGAGCTCGATTGCTTCAATGTGATGTTTCCACTGCTACATATCACTGCATTGCTTCGTGTCGTGGTAGCAGTCGAGTCTTGTTCAAGTCTTCATGCATTGTCCACTGGTTCATTGTAGTTTAATTTGGGTTGTTATGCCATTCACTGGTTCTCTTGAACTTCATGTAGAGGCTGCATTGTGTATGAACATTGTCTTATGTCTTTGTTGCTTGATTGCATGCTCATGCTTGTTTTATTTGCTCTTCCATTCCTATGTGAACTATTCTAGCTTGTAGTGTGTTGTACTTCTGTGTATACTTGTTTGTTGGTGCATATGTTTCATTTGTTGCCATACCTTCGTCGACATCACTGTGCACTGTTTGGTTCATGTGAAGTTCATTTGAGCTGTGTTTGTATTGTTGCCATATTTGCTTGTTCCTTCGAGTTAGTGAAACTTGTATATGATTGTTTGTGCTGCACTGAGTTGTTTTCATGTGTGACTTGAACTTTAGTTGAGATTTGTGGTCTAGAGATTGTAGTTGATTTTGATCCATTTGTTTCAGCTAGAGTTGTATTTCCTTGTAATGTTCATTTGAAGTTGTAGCCTTTGTGCTCGAGTCTGATACTTGCACTGTCCAGTTGCATACATGTTGTCCAGTCTTGCATATTTGTTTCATGTATAATCTGCTTGGTGTACATGTTGTAGCTTGATTTCTTGCATATTGATATTGAGCCACTGTTTCACTGTTTTATGTACTTTGTCCATGTTATACTGCTCTTTGATCAAAACTGCCACTTAATGCTTGCATCCCTATGCTTAATGTTGTTTAGTCTGGTTTTCATTGTGATGTTCATTCATTGTTGTGATCTGTTGTAGTTTGTTGTGACCAGACTTTGTTTGCAGTTTTCTCTTGTTTGGTTTTTGTCATTGTACTGATTTGGTATTTGCTTCAATTTAGTTTGATTCACTTTGAACTTCATGTAAAATTTTGAAATTACACCTGAGTTGAATCCAGCTTAAAGCTCGGGTTTGACCTTGTGTTGATATTGTGACATTATTTTTATTGCACTTTATTTGAACCCGACGTCTTGGGTTTGACCTGTGCTCACTTGTCCCTGTAATTTTATCAAGTGTATATATCGGTGTGCACGGCCTTGTGGCATACATAGTGATACACTATGTATGTCACAAGCTGTTCGTGTATGATGAATTCAAAATTAGATGATGATGAACAACCCAAATAACTGAGGCAAATATTATTTTCAAAATCCACATTTTATTTTATATTGCAAAAAATATTTTATTTTCAATTTTGTTGCGTCAATGTATATTTCTACAGATTGCTCGCTGGATTCACATTGGAATGAAGTTAAAGATCAGTATGAGTTGAGTGAATAAGTGATATGTAGTGAGGTGCAATGTAAATGCGAATTGTAATTTAATCAAATTTGTATTGTAATTGAAATTGTATATAGTGAGAGCTTGAAATTTATACTATTCAAAAATTGTAATAAATATTTGCTTGAGTAAAATTTCTGTTTAAATTCAAATTCTGTGTTATTTATTTTATTCAGCAAATATTTATTTAATATATGAAAAATAAAATAGTACATTAACAAATACATTTAAATGAATATATATATGTTTATTATCATCAAACAAAAATTATATAATCGCATATTCAACAATCTGCCCCTTTTGATGATAACAAACATATATTTAAGATTTTGAAGATGTTAAATGTATTTGATCATTGATAAACTCTAATTGCTCCCCTTATCTAAATGCTTCCTCTCTACACAAAGCTCCCCCTTCATATATGCATACCATTAAAAATATGGAAATGAGCCTAGATGCAAATAGAAAATATTTGACCTTAATAGAAAATATTTGACCTTTGCTTGATTTTATTTGACAAAATCTTAACTTTTCTCTCCCCCTTTTGTTATCAGCAAAAGAGTAACAGTGTTAGAAAAATGGAGATAAAGTGATAGATATTAATACAACAATTAAACTCAATTGAATATAAATATTAAATTTCAATAAAAAATAAACAAAAATCATAAATACTTTGTTAGGCGCATATTCCAATTTTAGAATAATGGGAATGATGTCATCATATAAAACCATACAGTTGTGTCTATTTGTGGTATATTTATATCAGGAATTTTAATATCTACCAATCATGCATAACCGTTCGGACTTTTAAATGAGATTAGTAGTATACCAATTTTATTTAAAAAAATGAATTCAAGAATCTTCTAACCACGCATAACCGTGAGGACTTTTAAATGGGATTAGAATCAACTTGTTTAAAAAAATCAATTTTGATATGCGTTCGATACATGCATAACCGTGAGGACTTTTAAATGAGCATGGAAGCACATAACAAAGTCTAAGTAATTCACCATGCATAACCATGAGGACTTTTATATGAGAGTGAATACTTCGGATTTTATTTTATTTTATTATTATTGTTATTATTATTATTTTACTAAAAAATGTAAAATGAAAAACGAATGACTCCTGTTTAAAGTACCACATATTGACAAACTATATTGAATTTTGATGAGTGATAGTCGTTAGAAATATGATAGAAATAGAGATTGTCATGGAAATTTTTACCAACAAAAAGTTTTATAACTCTTGTTTAAATTTATAAAGAAATTTACTAATTATACCGTCTCGAATCATAATATATGATAAATATCAACACTCGTCACTTTTTTCCAATCACTATTTATCTTTTTGATAATTAGTAGGGAGTCAGATTAGTCAATGCTATAATTTAAAAATTCAGAAATAATTATAATCAATTTTTATAAAAATGACCAATCTGAAAACAAGGTCAAAGATGATTTTCTAGAAGGGGTTTTGAAAAAAATTTCTGCTAAAAAAATTATGAGATGAAAAATGTGCAGATATTTTCTTTGAAAAATGATGTAGTTACTAAATGTCTCAACAAATCACGTTCCACTGGTAATTTTTCTATCAACTAGATTACCAGTGTAATCTGCATCTGAATTTCTCTTTCACTCAAAATTATCATTAATTGAATTTGATAGACCAGACCATGAAGTGTGCAACAAAAATATCTCAAAATCAATTTTAACAGCTTTTCAAAAGACATTCTCTTGAATTTGAATTGAAACCGTGTAAATAATCAAAAACCGTGAATATAGAGTTAGCCGTAAAATAACCAAATGTATTATCATCCAATAAAACACTATTATTAATCCAAACTAATATATATGAAGTAATTCAAAGACTCTACAGATTTTTATAGTGTTCTTGGCATAAGAATATAATTGGCCAACAATTTTGAATAAGTCAGAATCAAATTCATCATTATTTCATCATCACATTTTTGGCTGATTTTACTCAGATTACAGTGCAGTATCACATTTAATATATCGTTCAAATAAATATACCATTACCTGTTTTACCTTTATGATATTTTTCGTTGTTGTCCATTGTGATTCTGTCACCTTTATACTAGGCTAAGGAACTTTTCTTTGTCGCTCGTTGTATCTTTGGAACAGCCAGAATCCAAGTAACACTATTGTTGTTCCTTAGCCTGCCACTACACCTACACGATGAAAGATTTTTGTGACCTATTTGTTTTTATAGGTCCATGATTGTTAGTGGCAGAATATTTTGAAAAATAATTTTGTGGAGACCCAAAACTATTTATATATGTTCCTTTCGGCATCCAGATTTGTTTAACTTTGAGAGATTTTATATTTGTGCCTTTTGGAACCCAAATTGGTATAGTTTTCACGTGTTTGGGTCTATACCAACAATTATTATGATTGTGTCCATATTTTCTATAAATTGTGCACATCGAATTGACTTGATTAATTTTGCTTTTAACTTTTTCAAATTGATTATATCCAAGGCCTTGTCTAACTGTGTTAACAGTTTGCTTCCCTAATAGCGTATTCAACGATTTTTCTCTTTTTGAAAATTTATCTAAAGTAGTTGACAATTGTTGGACTTGTGTTTTGAGAGATTCATTTTCGTTTAACAATTATGTGCACTTTTTAATAGAATTTTCTCTCCTAGTATTTTCACTCTCTTTCAAAATTAGAATTTCATTTTCAAGTGATTTTATATTAATTTCTGATTTTTTAATTTCTTCTTCAAATGATAGACACTTGTCACACTTAGGGCGCTTATTTTGATAGTTTTTAACTAATTATTCAAGTTGATCATTTAATCTATCAAAGTATCTTTTTGTGATTCAAGTTTGGCATACTTCTTCCTAAGTCTATCAAAACAGCCATTTACTTCGTGGAAATATATAAATAATTCTGAATGAGTGAGTTTTGATACCTCGCTTGGTTCGACATCGTCGCTATCAGTTATATTACCTTGAAGGCACATATCTGCTTTCTTACTCTCGCTGCTAGTACTTTGATTATCTTCATCACTTGTATTCCACGTGGCTGCAAAACTTCTCCTTTTTGATTTCTTTTCAAAGCCGCGTCTATTTTGAGGACAGTTGGGCTTGATGTTTCCGGGTCAGTTGCACTTATGATAGATGATCTCCTGTTCGTCTGAGTTGTCTAGTGCTTTGTCTATTCTGCTTTTCAATTTTCGATTTAGAGCTGGATTTCTGTATTTGTAATTCCACCTTTTGATTTTCTTTATTATCAGCTCAAATTCTGTTGCTCCATCATCATCATCACCATCACTTTCTGTTGTTCCTTTAAGAGTTATTGATTTCTTTCGAGTGTCCCTCCTTCACGCTCTTTCTTGAATTTCATTTCTAGCTCATAAGCGGTGAGATTTCCGATGAGTTCTTCAACTTTCATTTGTTTTAAATCTTTCGATTCTTGAATGGCAGTCACTTTTGCTTCAAATCTTCATAGAAGGACTCTAAGGATATTTCGGACTATCTCCAACTCTGTGTATGATTTTCCAAGAGCTTTTGATTTGTATATGATATTGGAAAGTCGTCCATACATCACTTTGAGACTTTCTTCCTTCGCCATTGTGAAGTTCTCGTATTCGCTGCTTAGCATGGCAAGGCGAGATTCTTTGACTTGAGATGTTCCTTCGTGAGTCACTTCTAGTGTGTGCCATATTTCCTACGCAGTTAGACAATGTGAGACGATTAAATTCAAATTGATCCAATGAACAGATAATAGAATTCATAGCTTTGCCGTTAGCATTTTGTAATTTATTTTCTAGTTCTGTCCATTGGTCCTTTGGTTTATCTATTTCCTGATAATCTATAATTATAGTTGGTGCTCTATAACCTATCTCAACCATATTCCAAGCGTCAAATGGTTTTCAAAAAAATTTCATCCTATTTTTCCAGTAAGCATATTCACCATTGAACATTGGTGGTCTAACTATGGATTGACCCTCAGCAAAAGAAGAATTAAAAGAAGCCATTTTAAAATTCAAAATTTTAAAACAAAAATTGTTTTTTTTGAAAAATGAATCTTTTTTAAAAACAAAATTTGACTTCTATTCCTAGTTCTGATACCACTTGTAGGATCGATTTCACCCTAGACGGGGGGTGAATAGGGTGATACTGTTACTTATAAAAAAATTTATGGAAGCATATAAAATTATTTCAACACAGACAAATCAAAATTATAGTAGCACAGATAATAACAGAATAATAAATCCAGAAATAGAACGACACAGAATTTATCCAGCTTCGACAAAACCCTGCCTACGTGCTGCCCCCAAGGTTTCTACTAGAAATTAAGTAGTCACACGCTTACACACGTAAACTCATGACACCCGCTACTGACTAACCTAACTCTACGCTCAAAACCCTACCACAACTCAGCCACTGAGTTGCGAATTCTCAAACTACGCCACGCAGTTTGTCCCCTAGTCAACACGACTAGTAATTACACAATTTTCAAAAGAAAATACAAAAGACAATAATTTAAAAATAATTAAAAAACAAAACCCTAGTTAACCAATGCTAAAGATAGAAGGGCCGGCCCAAATTATATTCACTAAAATATGGCCCCGTTATCTCCTTTATTTATTTTTCTCTTGAGAAAAAATGTTGGCCTGGGTTCCTTCTTTTGTTTGATCCTTTTAGCTCTGAAATTAGGGCTTTGGAGAAAATCGATGAAGCCGATGGGTAGATGGTCGATTACGATTACTATTTCTGTGTCTTGCTACGGAAATCGACCCCTTCTTCAATTCGAACACGGCTCCTCGATTTGATCGAGGTCAACTTTAACTCTGGTATGTAATTAACACCTTTTGCTCTCCTAGTTGAATGCTTGAACTCGATGCTTTCAATTTGCCGATTATGTTACTTATTTATATAGGATTCGAGATCCTTGATTTTCGTTTGTATACATCAATTTGAATTCGTCTTCGGCCATTTGATTTTGTATTGATGATTGTGATGATTTCTGACATTTCCAATTCGTATATTTTTGGCTTGGTTAACACGGCTTCTCGATTTCTGACTTGTTCAACATATTCTTTGATCGATGGTGATTTATCTAACTTGGTTCGATGTTAACTTCGGTTTTGATTTGACCTGCAGTTGTCTTCGACTGCAAACTTGATTTTGTGATGTTGATCTTGTTCGATTTTTGCCATACTATTCACTGCCTCTGGTAGCACTTTCGACCTTGTTCGATTTTACTAGCTGCTTCATGACTCCGGCCATTATGTCTTTACTGCCATGTGTATGCATACATCTATGTATGTATATATGTGTTGTATTTGTAATGTTTACTGTGATTCCTTTAGCCTGTTTTCAATTTGCCTATACTCTGCTTGATTTTCTGTTGTACTGTCTTGAGCTCGAGTTGCTTCAATGTGATGTTTCCACTGCTGCATATCACTGCATTGCTTCGAGCCATGGTAGCATTTGAGTCTTATTCAAGTCTTCATGCATTTCCCACTGGTTCATTGTAGTTTGATTTGGGTTGTTATGCCATTCACTGGTTCTCTTGAACTTCATGTAGAGGCTGCATTGTGTATGAACATTGTCTTGTGTCTTTGTTTCTTGATTGCATGCTCATGCTTATTTAATTTGCTCTTCCACTCATAGTGCACTGTTCTAGCTTGTAGTGTGTTGTACTTCTGTGTAGACTTGTTTGCTGGTGCATATGTTTCATTTTTTGCCAGACCTTCATTGAGATCACCGGTGCACTGTTTGGCTCATGTGAAGTTCATTTTCCATATTGGCTTGTTCCTTCGAGTCAGTGAAACTTGTATATGATTGTTTGTGCTGCACTGAGTTGTTTTTATGTGTGACTTGAACTTTAGTTGAGATTCGTGGTCTTGAGATTGTAGTTGAGTTTGAGCCATTTGTTTCAGCTAGAGTTGTATTTCCTTGTAATGTTCATTTGAAGTTGTAGCCTCTGTGCTCGAGTCTGATACTTGCACTGTCCAGTTTAACAGTTGCATACATGTTGTCCAGTCTTGCATATTTGTTTCATGTACAATCTGCTTGGTGTACATGATGTAGCTTGATTTCTTGCATATTGATATTGAGCCACTGTCTCACTGTTTTATGTACTTTGTCCGTGTTATACTGCTCTTTGATTAAAACTGCCATTTGATGCTTGCATCCCTGTGCTTAATGTTGTTTAGTCTGGTTTTCATTATGATGTTCATTTATTGATATGATCTGTTGCAGTTTGTTTTGACCAGACTTTGCTTGAAGTATTGCTCTTGTTTGGTTTTTGGTGTTGTGCTGATTTGGTGTTTGCTTCAATTTAATTTGATTCACTTTGAACTTCATGTAAATTTTTGAAATCACACCTAAGTTGAATACAGTTTAAAGCTCGGGTTTGACCTTGTGTTGATATTGTGACATTATTTTTATTGCACTTGAGTTGAACCCATTGTTTTGGGTTTGACATGTGCTCACCTATCCCTGTAATTTTATCAAGTGTATATATCGATGTGTACGGCCTTATGGCATATACAGTGATACACTGTGTATGTCACAAGCTGTTCGTGTATGATGAATTCAAAATTAGATGATGACGAACAACCCAAATAACTGAGGCAAATATTATTTTCAAAAACCACATTTTATTTTATACTACAAAAATATTTTATTTTCAACTTTAGCACGTCAATGTATATTTCTGCAGATTGCTCAAATGCTGGATTCACATTGGAGTTGAAGATTAGTACGAGTTGAGTGAATGAGTAATATGTAGTGAGGTGAAATGTAAATGTGAATTGTAATTTAATCAAATTTGTATTGTAACTGAAATTGTATATAGCGAGAGCTTGAAATTTGTAATATTCAAAAATTGTAATAAATATTTGTTTGAATAAAATTTCTGTTTAAATTCAAATTCTATGTTATTTATTTTATTCAGCAAATATTTATTTAATCTATGAAAAATAAAATAGTAGATTAACAAATATATTTAAATGAATATATGTATGTTTATTATCATCAAACAAAAATCATATAATCGCATATTCAACATATGCGACATGCTTGACTTTCGGCATTAACTATATTGATGGCACAAGGCGTTATGCCTTGGTTAATGATGAACTTCGATGTTCGTTTTCATAATGGTCAACTTCGGCGCTTAGCATCCATCCTACCTTGATAGTCTTTATTGATGACATTCAATATCGACATTATATTGAGGATATGCGGCATCCTTTAAAGGTTTATGAAGTGCAGAATTAATAAGTAGTGATATTGATAAGTGGTGACATTGTCAATGATTGACATTGATAACAGGTGGCATCGATAGCAGACGACATTGATAAGAGACGACATCGATAATATACATCATTAATGATAAGGAGTAGGAATAAGAGATGACATTGGTGATGAGTGGCATTGATAGAAGAAAACATCAATGATGAAGCAGCATTGATTAGAGATGGCATCAACAATGAAGCAGTATGGATGAGAAGCGACATTACCTTGAAGGGTGACATTAGAATAAGGCAACATTAGAGAGATGAAATATTAATCGGGAGCGACATTGATTCTTCTGGCTATATAGAAGAAGTGCTTTATTGATGGAATGCGATATCAATGTGATGCGACATCAATGTCATATAGTGCCACTACAACATTGATGGCTTTCGACAAAGTGTTTTTGTTGTCATAACTGCCTTGATGAATCATGACATTGTTTCATTCAACATTATATAGTGATTTAAGAGACTCAACATCATTCATTCAAATCTATAGGTGGTATGTAGTATTCGTGGCATTCAGCATTCTTAGTTTCATTGTTGACCTACGACATTGCCTATTATACTTTGTTAACGAGGAGTGGCATTGGATGTTTCGGCATTGATATATATTCACACTTTCGACATTATTTCTTGATGTGAGATCATGGCTATGCCGACATGCCGAATACCTTCTGGGTTGATAGTGATAATAACATTTCCCCTCAGTATAAAGGAAGCATTGACTTTTTAAGTCAATAATCTCGAGAATAATGCTTGCCAGATATTAGTATTCTTCGTAGATCCAACTGCTCGTTCAAAATTGATCCAATGGTAATTGTACATCTACTCTTCCACTATAAATAGTGACGTCCTTTCCTTTTTCCTCTTTTACCTGTGATTAAAAGCTCAAGCAAATGAAATTAAAACTGGTATACCTACTCACAAATTCCAGCCTTTTGGCATCAAATCCGAAATTATGGTACATATCTCATTTCAATTGATTAAATCAGTGTGTTAAATTAAGATTTTTTCATTCGAATAGCTGTTAGGGTTCGATTTGGGGAATTTTAGATTCAAATTGGTGCTTAAGTTTTGATATTTGATTGGGGTAGCTAATCTTTATATTTCGGTTAACTCAATGATCAACTATGCTTGAAGATTGAATTAACAAAGAATTTTTATGTCATTTAGATGATTTATTAGGTTAATTAACATCATGAAACATTGATTTGGAAACTTGGGCATTTCTAGTTTAATGATGAAATGAATAATCCATTAGACCCAAAACCCAATATCTCTTTGCTTTATATCGATGTTGGTGTTTTACGACCTTACTAGGATGTTCGATATTGGTTAATTTACCCTATTTTACTTCAGGATTGATATCATACGATATCGCTATGATGTTTGATATTGAGTATGTTTTTTCATAACTATTATTTTGATAATCAATTCCGAAGTTTAGAGAAACTATAGTGTAAAATTTTATGCCGTCAATAATCGTAATGATGCATGAAAATCTACTTGGAAATATAAGAATTGCTGTCATGAGAGAATTTATGTCGATTACTAACCATAGATGCGACATACAGGAATTTGAAATTAACTAAAAGTATTACTGCTTAGATTCGATATTGATTTATGGGGTTACTGTTCGACGTCGATAACCTTATTACATGCTGTTTTCTTTCTTCGGCAATCATTTCCAACTTTTTTATGTAGACCTTATATAAAATTGTTATTTTATGATATAATTATTGTAGTAATTTTATGGGTCATTCATAAAAATATTATCGAACTACTATATCATCATTACTCATTGATGCTGGCTATTTCATCATTTCGACGTTGACCATGGTTATGGTATTAAATTGTAATTTATAGTGTAACTAGTATGACATTTGACTTTTAATTCATCCATTCAACATTTAGTGATGCAACATAACACTTTGGTTACCTTTATGATAATTCTCTAAGTTTCTTCTAAACACCCATAGGCTTATTTCTCACCATAAGTCTAACATTTATTTGCCCACTCTTAATCGACTTAAGAGTTTATGTTTTCCTTAAGGTCGGCGTTAACTATTCAATGGTCTATGACTTGTTATAAATATTATGTGGGACTATAGACTTTTAACATTTTAGTGCCATAATCTTGGAAATCAATTATCAATTCCTTTTTTATAATATAATATCCCATTTTATATCATGACCATTCTGATTATCACTTTTCTAATTTGGAATAATATATTACCTGGTAGGTAAATGGAAAGTAAGAAAACAACCCAAAAAGTAATCAAGAAGACAAGTAAGGGTCCAAAAGTTTCTCCATCTACTAAGAATGAGGACCATCTTCTTAATCCATCATATATTACCACTCATGAAGAAATGGATTCCATTCTTAAGTATTTTGGTGTCACAAGTATTGAAGCAATTCCTATCGGTCCTTCTGGAAGAATTGATAACCCACTAGAAGGGCTTTTCACTTTCCCTCCCATCCATATATGACACTAGCGATATCTTCCTTTCCCTAACTTTCTCCTGAGATTCCTGAAGCACCTAAACATCGCTCCAATTCAATTAACTCCAAATTCATATACCTATCTTACTTTCTTGGCAGTTCTTGCCAGGGAGGCCAAGCTTCCCTTCCTTGGTGCTGAAATTCTTCACACTATAACTAGTTCTATGAAGATAGGTGAGCATTAGGGTAACACTCTATTTAGAATTTGTCCCCTTTTGAAAAGCTTAATCCTTAATCCTGTCAACAAGACCAAGGGATGAGAAACTTAGTTTTTCTATATCAAATGCTACTCCAAGATTAAGGGAATATTTTTTGTTATAAGTAAGTTTCTATTTCTTGTTATTTATGTTATTTTTATCACTTTCCTTACAATGGATGTTTTCCTTTAGGTTTGACTCCTAAGTAGTTAAGCTCCTTGATAACGAGACTATTAAATTCCTGAATTTGGCACTTGAGAGCATTGGTAATAGACTCATACTTCTGACAGAAGAAAAACTTCATCATAATATGATGATTCAGGATAACCATATAATACTCAGGGAATCCCCAATGATAAAGGAAATGCCCAAGGGAAATGGTTATTGCTCATCAATAACCATAATTTTTTTACTTACTCTCCAATTCAACTTGAGCGTGCCGATCAGTTTTTAATATAACTAGTCTGGAATTCTTGATGTCATTGTTTTAATAACTTCTTTCTTAGTTTTAGGCTCATCTACTATTGTCGTCGCCTATAAAGAGACAAGAATTAAAGATATTGCTCCTAAAAAGAGAAAAAAATAAAGATGAAGTTCCTGCCTCCTCTTAGTTGAGCAAACTCATCTCCATTGAGGATATTATTGTATGGCAATTAAAGCATTAGAAAAAGAAGAAAACAGAGATGCAGCTGTTGATATTCCATCTCCTTCTCTAAGTAAAAAGATGAAGCTTGTGGGTGATTTCTCTCCTGTTATTATGGACGAGGAGAAGCATATAAACATCGATTTGAGTCCTGAGGTGGCAAAGCCTAGCAGCAACCAAAGGAGGCTCAAACTCCCGAGTCCCTTCTAAATATGACTTTTCCTACCTCTCCAATAGCCATTAGTTGCCTATGCATTGATCTTGGTCTATTTCCCTCTCTGGATGATCCTCTTTCTTCAAAGGCTCAGGATCAATCTCCTCTTGCAAACTTTAAGGATCTACACCACCTGGCGGTCAAATCTCCTTCATTAACACCGCTCATGCTATTACAATCTTTAGCTTACTCAATAGACCATCTTAATGTCATCCTCAAGCATCTTTTGTTGGTATGCATTCTTTTTAACTTGATTAATCTAATCTTTTTAGCTCCGTATATCCTTTTTTGATTCACGTTTGCCAATCATTTTAGGTGGGCAAGCATATGTTCCTTCTTCATGAGACTTCTCAAGGACCTTCCAACGAAGTGGCCGAGCTTAAAGGAAAAACCTCTTCACTTAATAGTGGCATAATGGATGTAGCCGTGGCGATGAATGAGGCTGTTTTTGAAAGGAATAAACTTGCTTCCTCTCTTACATGAAAAAGAAGGCTAGGCAATCGTTGGAAGTAGTGAGAAACTTGAAGGTTGAGCTTGAGAGGGCCAACAAATTCAAAGAAGATCTTGATAAAGTAATAAAGAAAAGACCGAGCTTGCTAACAAGAACAAATCCTTGGAGGACAAGCTACAAATGAAGACTAACATCTGGGCCTACTCGAATAGTATTATCAATGATGCCAAGGAGAAATTCACCTCTTTCCTTAACAATTGCTCTTCCTAGATTATTGAGAAGTGCTATGAAGATGACTTGTTCGTGGCGTATGCTAATTACATCCGAAAGTGTCCAGACTTAGACTCTCCATCCCTCCTATATTGGAATGAAAAGTTCAAAAAAAAGTCTAGTCTTAAGCTACAGAAGGATAATGAGTACCTTTAAAAATAATTCCTTACCGAGGAAAAGGTTAATGCCAAAAAGTTGCTAACCTTTGATGATATTCCAATTGATGAGGAAAAAAAGTCTGATGGGGAAGAAAATGACTATGATATTGAAGAAAACGATGATAATCATGGCAATAATGATCAAGGTAATGATGATAATGGTGGAGAAAGTGGTGGACAAGGTCATAGAGGACTAAAAGATAGGGGAATGGATCAGGCGATCTTAATTTAAGTTCGTCTGCTCATGATACATGCTTCACTAAATTCTCTAATCCTTAAGATACCACAAAGAAAGATTCTACTTAAAAAAAGAGCTCCCACAACCGTCAACCAAAGGAGAAAAATCAGACTCAACTTTCGGCCTTATAGGTTTGAAGTTCTTTTATTTTGAATGTTTAGTGCTACCTTTTAGCTCTTAATTAATAAGCTTACTATTATATTTGAGGAAAATAGATAAATATTGCTATGAGATTTTTTATGAAAAGAGTGTGACTAAGGAGCACCGACTGAATAGGGAAACCGAAAGGCTAATTAAAGACTATAATGATTTGTCTGACAAATATAAGTGTCCTTCTGGTGGTGCTGCACGGTTACAGTTTTTAAGGAGAAATAGGTCGTCGCTTGCTTGAAAAGAGCTCATCTATATCGATAAAGGATTACGAGAGAGAATATTGAGTTGATGACTCTCTTTTGGATGTTAATTGATGACATAAATGCTTTAGTGGAGTTTATCTATAAAGTTTACTCCAAGGGAAAATTTATTGACTTTCTCACCTAGGAGAAAATAGAGGGGTTTTGCTTAGACAACTTCATAAGAGATATTTAGATGATCATGGAAGCAATCCTCATCTTGGGGCCTATTGGAACTTACCTAGGGTTGCTAGTGTTTCGCTCTCTCCTAATACTCTTCCTCCTTAAAAGATTAAGTACAATAAGAAGAGATTTATTTTTGAATTCTATAAGAGATCAATATTGTATGAACACGAATGATTATATAATAATAATATGTAATTCATGTAGCTTGTAACTTTATTGCTTTTGTTTCTCTATTATGAGTCTAATTTTAACATATCATACAGATCAAGGAAACCACAAGTAGATTCGTTCCCATAGAAATCTTGAGTAAAATTTTCAAGTTAAAGAAGGATTTTAAAGATAAATCTTTAACTCTTGGGACATCTTAGTTAGCAAAACACCGCTTTCTTAGAGACCTATTGTAAACGATTTCCTCACTTTCGCTTCGATTTCTTGGGTAACAAAACGATAAGCTACTTGGTGAAATTTGAACTTATCATGTCAAATTACTATTTATCACGCTAGCCCTACCTCTAGCATCAAAATGTTAATCAATTTCTTCACTAACACCTTAAAAGTGCAAAGGAAGAGAAATTTAGTTAAGTAAAGGTTTGGGTCACCCTTATGGCCTCAATAAATGTTGGCAAAAAGCTATATATGGTTGAGAAATGACTTACAAATAGGATTAGTATGCATAAGTCCATAATATTGTCATAATTGTCCATGTCGAAAATATGCCTAAAATTATGTCAAAGCCATGCCATCTTGAAGTCAATTATCATATCTCACCCTTAATGAAATGAGTCTATGCGTTTTTTACAATTTGAAGCTAGCTATGATAAAAATCTCAAGTACTTTGGAATTCGAATAAGTCAATTAGTCATAAAATCTTTATTCATATGCTGCGAAATAGTTAAATTACATAGCCTTATGTGTACAAATTTTGAGTGCTACAATTGGTAAAATCCCTAAATCAATTTAGGGTTACAAAGTTTAAATCGTAAGAACTTGAGAGAAGAATGATTCACCCTTTCTTCATTCCGCTAGGTTTGTATTTATATGGGTTGAGGGATGCGGCATGACTGCAACGTGTCCATACGACATGCTTGACTTTCGATATTAACCATATTGATGGGGAATGTCGTTATGCCTTGGGTAATGATGAACTTCGGCATCCACTTGCACAATGGTGAACTTCGACGCTTTGCGTCCATCTTGCCTTGATAGTCTTTATTGATGACATTCGATATTAACATTGTATTAAGGATATGTGGCATCCTTTGAAGGTTGATGAAATGCGGCATTAATAAGTGGTGACATTGATAAGTGGTGATATTGGCAATGATCGGCATTGATAACAAGTGGCATTGATAGTAAGCGGCATTGATACATGCGACATTGACAATAGGAAGCATTGATGATAAGAGACATTAATAAGAGATGGCATTGATGATGAGTGACATTGAAAGGAGATTACATCAATAGTGAAGCTGCATTGATAAGAGATGACATCAATAATGAAGCAGTATTGATGAGATGCGGCATTACTATAAAGGTAACATTACAATAATGCGGCATTGGAGAGATAGGATATTAATCTGGAGCGACATTGATTCTTCTGGCTATATGGAACTTCATTGATGCAATGCGGCATCAATGTGATGTAGCATTGATGTCACATCATGCTGCTATGACATTGATGGCTTTCGGCATAAAGTTTTGGGTATCATCACTGCCTTGATGAATCATGGTATTGGTTTCATTCGACATTGTTTAGTGATATGAGAGACTCGGCATAATTCATTCAAATCTATAGGCGGTATGCGGCATTGATGGCATTCGGCATCCTTAACTTCATTGATGATCTAAAACATTGCCTATTATTCTTTGTTGATAAGGAGCGACATTGTATGTTTTCAACATTGATTTATCTTAATACTTTTGACATTGCTTCTTGATGCTAGATCACAACTATGTCGACATGATGAATGCCTTTGGGATTGATAATGATAATACAACAAAGGACTTAAATTGTATATTACCATTTAAAAAGAATCATTATTGTTTTTAGTTGGATAAATAAAAGGCGACCTTATAAAATTTATTAAGTAAAGTATTTTTACTTAAGAGGATAATGGAGCCAATTCTCTTTGTCAAAACAATATCATATTAGTGTCTGGGTTGCAAAACAATGGATCCTAAGGCTAATTTAACACTAGAGTGGGGTGAATTGTGTTTTCTAATCTTATATAAATCTTTTTAATTTTTTTGAAGATTAATATCATATCACAGATTAACAATATAGCTTTGTACTAACAACTAATCACATATAAATATAAAAGAAATAGAGTAAGAGAGAAGACACTGGGAATTTTATATTTATTCGAATTAATCAATCCTGCATTCAATCCCGTACGATTGCTTGTATAGACTTCTTTTCAATCGCCAACTTTAAAATGGGTATAAGGCAAACCAGCATAAAATTTTGATTTCAAAGCTATGAGATACACCCTTCTGTATCACAAGTCCGAGGCAGACTCTCTTGATTTTACCAGGAAGCAAGATCACCCACTAGATTTACTAGGCTACTAAGCATAACCACTTGATTTAAATGATCTATAAGCACACCCACTCAAATAATAGTAGAGTCGATGATTTTTCAAAGACAAATAGTTGTACTTTGGATACAATGGATCCTATAGCCATTTGGATAACACTTTAACCTTTGGAATGAGAGAAATGCCTCTGAAACAATAAGTAAGTAGTAGTGAATCAATATAATAGATTATGGATTGATTCTATATAATTTTGAAGAGTGTATAGTATATTTTTCAATAGAATTTTGAAGAGATTAAGGGGTGAGAATAAAGTAAGTTATTAATTAATCAAAAATTCGTTTTCTCTTCCTTATATAGTGAATGAACACATGTATCCATTTATAATGGGTTGTTCCAAAAGACACCTCTATTCAAATTTTAAAAATCAAATTAACGGTCTATATGTTGACATATGAAAATATGTATGTCATCATATGCTAGTGAAATTCCAAAATGTTTTTCTTTTAAATTGTTTTAAAAATCCTATACTCTGTAAAATGATTTGAACATAGTTTCAAAATATTTTTGAACTCTTAAAGAATTTTTTATTAGATGTTTAAAAATATATTTTAAGTTTAATGCAATTTATTTTTGTTAAAATATTAAAGATAAAAATTAGAGATAAAGATTAGAAAATTGCTATCAAGGAATTTAACAATATATTCTAATGACTCTTAATACTAAATTACAATCTTGAGCTCTTCATATCTTTGTCTTTGAACCCACGAGTTTTCAAATCTTTATCTTGAGCTTTACACTATACAGTCTTCAATTCAGTGTGTAATATTTTGCACTATATACTATATAACTTTGTAAAACATCAGTATCCACATTTTATAGGGTTGTTTCCATCAAAATCAATAATTGAGGTATTAACATTATGTAATTTGGTTTTGGTCAGAATTCCAACATTGTCCACATTGAACTTTATAAGTCCAAACACCACATCCTTGATTCAATAATTACAGTTATTATTAATCATATTACTCTAGCTAGTGACTTTGACTTTGAGTTGACTAAAATTGACCGTGATACTGATATCATATAACTTAGGACAAGAATTCTCTATTGAATAATGTTTAACTTCTAATGCTTTAACTCAAACCCAACTATAATTATTCGACGGATATCACGCCATGATTTAACTATAATCAAAGTAGAGTGTACACACTAAAGTTCCATGGTATTTTCAAGTCGAGGGAATTGTCTAACATCACCCAATCAAGATTCTCTATTTGACCTTAGTTATGTTAACCAATAGAAAACTCTTGAGTGAGTCATTCCATAGTTGTCCAATAACTATTAGTAGTAACCCCTTGGTTTTCCCAGCGGCTATGGGTAATACACTGCCAAATACTCGGAGAGCGTTATACGCTCTAGCCTCAATGGATGCATCGATATTATAGCTCGAAACATCTTTACTAGGAATATTAAATATAATATGTTATTTTTATAACACATTGTAATTACTATCACATAACATATCATTCAAGGATTTCCTATTTAGTATACTTTAAATAATTACTTAGTTTATTATATCATAGCATAACATGTATATAATAGAAAGAAAACACCTTTTATTTTGAACAAGATTGGTTATCGAATTAAATATATATAAAAAATTATGTAATTTCTCCTAGGGAATATCTCTATCTTTATCATATGCAATCCATGTTCTCGTTGTTAATCAGAAACCCATAGTATCTCTCTAACACACACGACTTTATATTAGACCTTCTAATAGGTTGCATGTCTTCAATGGGTATTGACTTACTGTCTAAATTCTCTTCTTCTATGGAAGTTTCTTAGATCTCATCCAAGTTTATCTTACTATCATAGATTTCTTATATGAAATATTCTTTTTTTCAAAAGGTAGCATGTCACAGAACAAAAACTTTTTGTTCCTTGATATGGTAGAATATATATATATACATATATATTCATGAGAATTTCTTAGACACTCCTTAAACTTACATAAAACTAATCTTGCTTCAAGTTAATCAAAGTTTACATTCTTAATGTAAGTTGGACATCTCTGTTGTTAATACCATTGATATTGTTTCTGATGGAAACAAGCATATAAATATTATTACTACTGATTTTTAAAGCTGTATGGACTATAATGTAGGAAATACAAGTACACAACTTAGATATATTGTAGGGATATACAAATCCTGATGAATTTTACCTTGAGATGGATCGAGACAATGATTCAAGAACAAAATAATGAAACTAGGAAGAAATAAGGCTAAGACGACAAAAACAAGATTAATGAGATTATAGAAGATTTAAGGATGAGACTAGGATGACATAGAAGACTCAAGAAATGAGACGGGAAGAGCATAAGATATTCAGTTGGTCAGAACTATGTTTAAAGAAACTTAGAAATATTTGTCAAAGACCCCTTGGCATATCTTTGAAATCTTTGTACTGAAAGTATTTATTTAATTTTATCTCTAGAACATTTCTATAAAATTATGTTATTGATTTTAAAAGTTATAAAGATTAAAAAAACTTTCATAAAAAGTTTTTCAATTTTGACTAGGATATGTCAATATGCCATATAACCATATGTCGATACAGTAACTATAAAAATTACTTTAAAATTTAAACAAATGGACACTTCCTTTCACACTTTTGCCATAGTTCACCTCTTTTCATCTTATATATAAAGGGTCTGGTAAAAAAATTTCAAACCACTATCAAAGGTATATAGGATCTTTGTACTGAAGACCATGAGATATTGTATTTGAAAGATACAATTTCTTATTGAATTACTCTACAACTACTTCAGTTATAAAGGTGCATCTGGTCACCCACATAAAGACGTTATTGTTTAGGTGATCTTGAACACACATGAAAAATCAAGTGGTCAGATGTGTCCCATCACTAGTGGAAAGTCAGGATAGGCGTTACTTGCCAATTCATTTAAAGTCAAGTTGTATAGGTGTAGTTGTCACTCGTGGAATTGTAAGTTGGTGATAGTAAAAATCTTTACATGATACATGACTAGATTTAGGATTGGGAATTTGAACCAATGCAAAAATTCCCGATGTCCCATTTAATTTTACAAATTTTTCACTACATTTTTTATGTTTATCTTCTTATATCTGTGATTCTGAATTGGATAATTTGAAAACTACAAGTCAAGTATTATGAATTTTAAATACATTATTCACCCCTTTTGGTGTTATATAACCTTAAGATCCATCCTGTAAAAATATTATGGTATCACTCATTATACCACATTTGATATTAGAGCATATGGTTTTGATAACTTCATAACGTTTTCTAAAGTTTAGGTGGCTAGCAACATCTTTTTAATACATTTGTAAAGGGATAATCCACTGCTAAGCCACCACTTTATAATGGTAGTAGTTATGCTATTGGTCATGTAGAATAAAAATCTATTCACAATCTAATGGTTCGGATATTTGGAACATCACACAAATTAAGTACACTGAGCCCTAAATGAAGTGTGCATAATGGACTAACATCCAAAAGGCACAAGCATATGGATACCTTATTACACATCCTAGATAAAAATGAGTTCAACAGAGTGTTTGTTTGTAAGAGTGCATATGAAATTTGGAGGACATTACAAGTTACATATGAAGGCTTTAGTCAAGTAAAATAAACAAAGATTTCTATGTTAACTAACAAATTCCAACTTTTCATGATTGAGCCAATTGAATCTATTTCTAATTTCAGGATACATTGCATGCACTAATATCAGTAGGGAATTTTTTTACTAAAGAGGAACAAGTCCATACACTTTCTAGTGAACAAAATAAAAAAACCTTGGCAATCAAAGAGGCTAATGATATTAGAATAATAATAGTAGAAGAATTAATTGGTAATCTGATGTCATATAACGTACAGTTGCAGTGTAGAAAGAAAGCCAAGAAATAAAAGAAATCTCTTGCTTTTAATACTATAATAGATGATCAAGGATTAGACGATGATGGTGAAATCGCATTCATGGCAAGAAATTTTAGAAAATTCTTGAAATGCTAGAAAAGAAAAAAGTTTCAAAGAGTTAACAATAATGTAAATAACTCCGGAAAGATAATCTCAATCAAGTGCTTTAAATGTGATAAATTTGAACATCTGGAGAAAGACCACACAACCTTAAAGAATTGAAAGAATTCTTCCAATACATACTCAATTAAGAAAAGGAAGCAAGCGTATACTGTAACATTGGATGATTCTGACTCAACATCAAGCAACACTAGTTTAGATGCCATAAACATTGAAGCATGTTTTATTGAGAATAATGTTCAAATGTCTATTAAGAAGGACATTTGGATACTGAGTAACGGATGCTAAAGATATATGACAAGAAATCCAGAGCTATTAACGAATATCACTTACAAAGATGGTAGAACGGTAAATTTTGGAGATATTTCAAAGGGATATGTGATTGGCATCAATAGTTTGGTAACTATAAAACTCCTACTATTTTGAAAGTTTTATTAGTTAAGAATTTAAAACACAACTTGCTTAGTATAAGCCGATTACGTGACAAAAGTTTGAATTTTTTTATAAAAAAGCACTTGTTACATCATAGATCGAGAATCCAAAAATATACTTAAAGGAATTAGGAAAGGAAACATAAATATGTTAAGTATGAAAGTGTAGCACCCACAATTTTAATAACATTATATAGGAGATTTAATTAGATAAATTAAATAGAATAATATAAAGAGTATAGAGATAAGGAGATTAGATTTGAAAATTTAAATTAGAGGCCGAGCTTAATTAAATATTATCTTAAAAGAATGGGTTTATGGAATTGGTTTTATAAGTTAACTAGTAAGAGAATAAGGCAAGGATATTATGGGGAATAACCATCCACCATAACCCTTTACCCCTAAATCCTTATCCCTATTTTCATTTCAAGAAGTTTAAAATTATAAAACTAAAACAAGAAGCTAAAGCCGGCCATCACCTAGGGGAAAAGAGGAGAAAATTCAACTAAAAGCTAAGGAATCAAACAAGGAGAATTAAGCAAGATCAAATCTCAAGTTCCTTATCCAAAGCAAGGTAATCAAAACCATCTTATTTTCATTTTTAAAGAGCATTAATTTCAAGCTTTACATTTAAAACCTTTATGATTAGTTTCATGATGACATGCTTGGATTACATGATATATTTGATTCAAAGAAGTATGTTTGATAAATCTTTTATTCAATTTTAAGGCTAAAATCATATATATTCTGTTTCGAATGCCACGAGGATGTAATATGTTATGTAAAACATTATAATGGAGATGAGTTTAAATTTTTGTAATTATCCAAGCTATGGATAATCTATTATGTTCTTTTGAAGGAAGAAATAAGTAATTAGGTCTAAAATTTATTTTGGCTGTTAGAGGATTTTGGGTCTGAAATTTATGTATGTTAGATAACATATTAAAAGTGAATTTTTATGATTTTTTTGGATTTTTTCTATGTAATTTACTATTGAAAATAAATTAATTGAGTTGGAGGACTTAAATGTTTTAATTATTTCGTTAAAAGAATGGGCTTCTTTGCTAATTATTTTTAATCGACCCTAGATGAATTCGGCGGCCTATAAGAAAAGATTTTGGTAAAGTTTATGACAACTAATCAATTTTTACAAAAAGGAAAGTTGGTTGAAAAACATTACGTAAAAAGGCAATGAAAACAGTTTTGCATAAGTTATGGTTTCGCCACTTCTAGTAGCAAAATTTTGACCCCTTACCCTCGCCCTAACCAGGTTGAAACCAACACACAAGGTATCAATGCTTTGGTACATAGTGGATTGGAGAACGGCAGCAGGTATATAGTTGAAACCATGCTTTCGAAGGGGTCAAGGCCTTTGTTTTTCTTTCCAAAGAAATGCCGCTTGCCTTGCTTTTAAAAGAATGCTTTTGAAAGGGTTAATTTTCTTTAATATAGCTTTTGAAGGGGTTGTTGCCTTCTTCCTTTAAAAGGGTAGCTTTCGAATGAGTTGCCGCGTTTGTGTTTGAAAAATGAAGCTTTGGAAAGGGCAGTTTGAACCCAGTGAAAACCATGCTGCCGTCTTTATCCCTTTCGAATGGATTGAAGTTATTAGCAAGCTCAAAGGTAGTTTTTATTTTTTAAACATAACAAGTTGCTACCCAATGCTTTCGAAAGGGCTCCAGTAGCCACGTACACTAAAGGTTTCGAAGGCAGAGGCTTCGAAAGGTGTTCGTAGTTATCCTTTTTATTATTTTACTTAAAGACTAATGCTTTCGAACGGATGGTCTCGAAGCCCTTTGTTTTCCCCCAGACTCTTTTATTCGATGATTGATGATTTCGAAAGGGATACTTTCGCTTATATTCACTTAGACTAACATGATATGTTTAAGATTAAAATCTATGGTTTCGAAAGGGGTACTTTCAAACGGTTTCGAAGCTGTGGTTATATAAGTTAGAAAGTGATGCTTTACTACTTTCAAAAGGTATGGGTTGTTAGTTTCAAAAGAAAAGTTTTAAAGTGTTTCAAAAGGCATATGCTTATTGTTTTCAAAAGAAGATTTGAATGCTCTTGAAAGAGGTATTATAATGGTTTGTAAAGTAAAGGTTTAAAGTTTTGAAAGCCTTATTTTTCAAAACAAAGAACCTGATCCCATTTTTAAAGGAAAAATCATGGCAATATAAATGAGTTTTGAAAAGCTTATAATTTTGAAGTTTTTGAAGAAGCTTTCCTTAGTAAACATAATGGGTTAAAGGGATTAACTAAATTTCATGTGGAAATGATTTCAAGGATATTAAACCATAAATGTTGGTATTGTAATGTTACTGTATATGCTTCTTCTATAAATATGTTCACCATATAATGGACCAATAATTGTATTTTGAGGAAAAAGAGCAGCATAACCAGTTAAGTTAACCTAGTTGTGAACATAAATTGAGTTAACTCCTATATGAGTAGAATTGCATCCAAAAGTTCAGGTAGACCAGAACATAGGATTCCCAAAAACTGATTAAAAAGTTATCAGTTTAGACAGGTTCATAGTAAATCCACGAAAAATATGTTTGGAGGGAGTTATTGGCCGGGGCCATTGATTTGTAGTGATCCCATGAAAACTATATTCGGATAAAGTTATTGGCAGAAGTCAATATGTTCATAGTCAACCCATAAAAACTATGATATAAGTGAAGTTATTGGAGATACCAGCAGGTTCAGGGAGAACCCATGAAATAATAAAGTTATTGGCAAAGGCCAATAGGTTCTTAATGATCCCATGAAAACAATGAGATCGAAGAGATAGCCCATAAGATTTAAATAGGCTATTAGTCAATCCATGAAAACTAATAGGTTCGTAATGGCCCTATAAACTATAATTGAGATAGATAGTCAAATGAATGGGGACGAGAAATCTAAGATGTTTTGCTTGTTTGCATATTATCATGATATTTTAAACTGCTATGTTTTAACCATTGTATGAAGGAGCACAGTATATGGTTATTATAAATTTTATGGGTAAGTACTAGCGAGGGAAAACCCGTTTTGCTAAGAAGCATGGTCTCATCAGATATCTAAATGGTTTGAGATGGTAGGTTATTATTCATACTAGGTTTATGTCCGACTTGAAGTTTATGTTTACCCCTTAAACTCTTAGGTACTCAATTAATTTTGAGTAGTTTGAGAGTTGATTTTTTCATGTAATCCTTTAGACGAATAAGCTTTCGGAGATGTGTAGGAGGCAAGATGGCTAATAAGGAGTTCTTTTCTATTTGGTTCCGTTGTGTTTTGATGTAAATGCAAAGTTGTTTAATCGCTTATATATATACTCCGATCATCCAAAGTGCATCTTTATATGTCACTCGTAGCATAGTTTGTAACAATTATATTTTCTCTGAATGTGGTTCTTGAATTTGGGATTATGTAATGAATCTAAAATATGATAGAAATGGAATGATAAATTTGTTTAATGGTTTAAAATTTTCATATTCATGTGTTTCTGTTGTATCAATATATCTAACACTACCGCATTTGGTCATCGTGGATTAATAACTATCAATGGCTGCAGCATCCGTAGCCATTAGCTTTGGGCCTCTAAGTGAGGGATGTTACAAGTTGGTATCAGAGCATAGGTTTATGATAAATAAAGAAAATTAAACTGAAATGATTTTCAAAACTTAATCCAATGAATCAGAAAATATGATCAGGATTTGGGTTAACGTTATAGTAACGTACTTGTATTTGATACACACACACACACATACAAGTACATATTCCCCTCTCTCTTAGACCGTTCTTCTATATCTTAATAAGGCTCGTATGCAGATTTACGAGAAATGATGATATGGAGGCAGAAAACAGAAGAGGAAATCTCAGTGGAGGAAGATCCACAACAAATGGAAATGTTTGACCTAATACTAGGAGGAACCAGGGTAGACAGGAAAATGCAAATCAAAATGCAAATGCCATGTAGGTGCTAGAAATCCACCAGTAGATATTGGTATGATGTATCGGTTCTTTGTCAATCAAATGCAAGCTGGAGCAGCTGTAGAAGCGGCTGGGAATGTTGGAGGAGCTAATCCCGTGACTCTAACTGAAAACAACTATGCTAAGTTGAGTAGAGATAATGGTGGGAAGTGGCTTTTGGGAATAAAGGATGTTAGAGAAGTTGAGAATTGGCATTTGCGTTGTAAGAGAATCTTCACTGAACTAGAGTTGAATGATGAGCAGAAGAAGAGACTAGCATCTAGGCAGTTGAACGGAACAACATTTCATTGGTGGAATAGTGTCACTGTTGGAGTTCCAAAGGAAAAATTGACTTGGGCGGAATTCCGTAGGAGATTCGAAGAAAGATATTTTCTGAAGTTGCTAGTCTACATTGTTGAGAAAGTTCATGGGCTTGGTACAAGGCAAGATGTCAGTGGTTGAGTGTGCCACAAAGTTTGATGAGTTATCCAGATATGGATGTGCTACTATTGACACGTCATCAAGAGGAATGAGAAGTTTATTTGAGGATTGGGACCCGAGATTACAAGGGCGACCTTGCCACATCTTCGTGATTCTTGTAATGTTGTTGTGGAAATGGCTATCCGACACGAGTAGATGATTGCTACTTATGGGAAGGAGAAGCAGTTGAAACTTAAAGTTCTCTTGTCATGAAAAGGAAGTTCTTTAATAAGAAGGGAACCCAGAAGGGAGAAGCTTCCAAAGAAGGCAAAGGTTAATCTGGTTCACTTTAGTGCAATAAAGGGTCATTATGCTCATTAATACCCAACTGGCAAGGGGAAGAAGGCCGTAGACAAGAAGAGTGTAAAGTGACTTTAACTGCGACCGGGTTGGCCATTATAAGAATCAGTGTCTAAAACCAGTCAGGGGGGAAAAGGGAAAAGTGTTTGCTATTGGACCATCATCTGCTAGGCAAACTACTGCTGAGAAGGGAAGGGCTATGATGGAAGGTACACTTTTGATCAAAGTATAACAGTTAGGGTACTTTTTAATACCGGTGCATCACATTCATTTATATCTCAATATCTGGTTGATAGGTTATGTTTACAACCCACCTACCTTGTTACTTCCTTAAGGGTTGCAAATCCGATAGGAAGGTACACAACTCTAGGAATGAGATGTGACTAGTTTGAACTAGATTTTTTAGGTCATAAGTTTGTATGTAGCCTATATGTTTTCGATTTTATAGATTACAGAATCATTTTGGGAATTGATTGATTGGGTAGATATAAAGCTAGGATATTTTGCCAAGATAGAGAAATATCGCTTAGACACCCAGTAGTCATAATCGAATTATATTCTCAGTGGAGGACTCTGACCGTAGTGCTTGTGCTATGTTGAGTGCGATGGAAGTAGAAGAAGAATTAAGGCAGGTATGAGTTGAAAAATAATTGTAACGACCCACCTTTTTGGACAGTTTAAACCAACGATCAAATACACATGCCGATTCCAAACCATTCAAAAGGGCAGATGATTATTAGGGGTAAATAAGAAAAGAAAGAAGGGAAATAAAGGAAATGAAACAACACAGAATCTTGCAGCGGAACGATAAAATAGAATAGTCAAATAAACAGTACATGAAGCTGTTTACTATACTTTGGTCATTATTCATATAACATTTATTAAAATTATACATATACACCTGAACAAATAAAATAATGCAGCAGACAGCATGATGCAAAGATAATCATAGTAATAGTATACCAAATCTTCGACTTCGTCCTCCAGAATAGATCTACAATAAGCTGAAAAACTCAGGTCTGACCCGAGCGTAATGAAAAGACAAGACACTCGAGTCAGGACTAAAATATCCTCATGTAAGTTAAATCAATCGTAAATAAATATGAGTGTAACGGCGTCAGAGATGTTTGCGGGGTTTGACATCTCCTATCCAGTGTCAACGTGAGTGTAATGACTTAAGAGATGTTACGGGATTTTCCATCTCTCAAGGATCCGTTAAACTATCTACTATGTAGTATAATGCGCTATTATAATATGTCTACAGTAAAGTAAAAGTTTTAAAATAGCGTTAAGGCGTTACCATAATTCCCCTTAACACATTTTATAATGCCATAGTCTATACAGCACCGTAAACCCCACCGTAAACTAGTGGTTATCAGAGGGTAGCCCATAGGTATAACACAAAACAAAACGTAGTGGTCGCGAATAGGATAATCAGTATGACAAGGTACATGAGGCGATACCAACTAGGATACTAGTAGTTGCGTGATCCGGACTGATGTTGAGCATAGCCAGCTGCTACCTCAACACCGCGAAACAACACTCCCAAATCGAGGGGTGCACCCAAATCGAATCACAAAAGTAATAGATATGGTATCGAAGAAGTGTGTCCGCTAGAGATGGCGAACCTCAATGGCCCGGCGCGGCTCCTGTTTTAGTCATGTCAGGGGTCATCCAATATCGTTCCCTTTCTTCAGTCAACGCGTTCACCAAACCATCCACTTCATTCTGGATCAACACTCCGCGTATACTAGTTATTAAAGTGGTTTTCGGTATCGACAGAGAGTATGTCCATATCCGATCCCGGTCTCTTTAATAACTACGTATTATTACACCGATGGCTCTTTTACATTTCAAATCAATTCATAATTGATATCAAAATATCATATTCGCTTCAAAAATCAAATCCATTTCAAATATCATCATATCTATTCAAAATGTAAGATTCGTTTCAAAAATCATTTTTCGCCTCAATATCTTATTTCGATTTCAAAATCATTTCGAATTTCAATTTAGGTTGCAACTTCATTTAACCCAATTCGAATTTAAATTCAAGTTTTAAACATAAACATTTCACCTTATTAACCAGCTTGAAATTTTAAAAAATAGTTTTAAGTAGTTTAAAAGTAGTTTTAAATAATTGAAATAGTTAAAATACTTAAAATATTTAAATGGGTTTCAAATAGATAAATTAATTTAATATAGTTAGATGGATTTAAGATAGATTAAATATAATTAAACAGGTAAATAGCTTTAAATCAGATTAAATATAATTAAAATAAATTAAAATAGGTTAATTAGTTTAAAATAAATTAAATTAGGTTAAGTAGATTTAAAATAGATTAAAATAAGTTAACATGGTTTAAGATAGGTTAAAATAATTTAATATAGTTAATGTAGGTTAAAATAGTTTAAGTATTTAAAAATGGTTTATATAACAGAGTAAGTTGGAAAACAAAATGAAACAGCTTCAAAACCAAACCATTTCAATTATAACTTCCCAATTCAAATCAATTTCAATTTCCATCCTACCGATTCAATTTCGATTGCAATTCAAATTAATATCAACTTTGGCTTCAAATTAATTCAATTCTACATTCACCTTCAATTAATTCAATTTCAATTTATATCGATTTGGAGCTTGATTTTTCAAAATATCAATTTATAACACTTAACAAAATTATCCTTAAATACTCAAATTTAAATCCAAAATTTCAAATATGATTCAATTCCAAGCTCAATTTCAAAATATCATTTTTATGTCACTTTGACTTAGTAATATTCAAAGCTCGAAATACTGTTCAATCTTTAAAACAAATAAATTTTCGAAATTCAATCATATCCCGATTTTAATTTCAAAGTCTCGTTTAAATTATTTAACAATTTCTTTTAACCAAAATTTATTTCAACACTCCAAACTCAATTTTTACGATAAATTCGATTTCCTTAAATTGATTTTATTTATAACTTTTAAACCAAAACATTTAAATAAATTTCAAATCAACGATTTCAAAAATTATTAATTTAACCACACCGGTGTCCGTATATAATTTTCTATCCTATAGCCCAATGATTAGTCATTTCAATTAAATGTCAGGGATGAATATCATTTAAATCAAATCACAGTGTCATATGTATGCATAACAGGATATATATAAGCAAATAAACATCCAAACATTTAAATATCAAGCAATAACATCCATCGAAATACATCATCCAATAGACAATACAATTCACGGCAATTTCATAGTTATCGATATCAGGTAATTTGATCGCAATTAAATTTTTAATTTCAATTTGACTGTCAATTTTAATTTTCTAGCATTAAATTCGATGACAAATCTAGATGGCGATTTTAGTTTATCAAACAACAACAAGTAAAATTGTATCACTTCATACTGTCAAATTTAACTAGCATAAAGATATTCTAGTACGTTGTGAGCGTTAGAAAACACTCACCTTGAGTTTTCAGTTTTAAATCAAATCGAACAACGTTCGATTTAACCTAAAATTTTAACTAGCTTCAAATGACTCCCAATCAATTCCAGGACATGGTGTTCATCGCCACGATCCCATCGCTGCTTGTTTCGTCCAATTCTGATCTCGAATGACAAAGTTATGCATTTTAGAAGATTACATGATTTTTATATAATATAATTTATACACCTTTTTATTTTATGTAACCTTTGTTAAATCAGAGCCGTTGGTCTATGCTTCATCAAATCCAGGCTATATGTTAGCTTTCTTCTCCAACGCATGAACCTGGGCGTGAATATCGCGCACGAACCCAAAGCCACCTCCGATGAACTTTATATCGCAACCACCATCGACCTCCAGAAGATGATCAGCGACTTCCACTTGAAGCGTCCACGTAGCCTCCACCATCGGTGGGAGGCCGACCAAGCTCTGCTGCTCCTCCCTCTCGAATTCCGTGCTCAAAGTCTCGACCTTCTCGACCCGATTCCGGCGAATCCACGCCCCTATTGACGATCTCGACCGTTGAATCTTTGGAGCTTGACAAGCTCTTCGATCTTGCAGTTGGAAGATTTTGTTAGAAGTCGATGGATTGGGAGAAATTTGATGGGGAAGATAATGATTCTCGGCCATTGATAATAGAAGAACCGACGGCTAGAGAAATAGCTAGGGTTTCTGAAGGATACGCCTATATATACGCATACAAATTTATTTTAATATTATTTATCGACTTTTTCAGACGAACTCCAAACGAAGCGTGCCGCCAGGCGTTTATAATGTTTTACCCACATTCCGAACACAATGGAACATTTTTCAGGGCCTAATTCGATCGTATGTGTGAGTTACGAAAATAAACGATCAATTTTAAATTAAACCGATTAAATTAATTTCTAAGCGTTTTGAGTTGCCACGGTCAAATGACAACTCCGATAGCTATGGAAATTTAAACCCTATAAAAATAAACTATTACGGATCTAATGGAATTGGTTTTGTCGAATTTCAAGACTGTGCCCCGGAAGGCTATTTTTTACTCGTCCGTTAAATCGACGACTTTTCAAAATTTACAGAATTGCTTAAAATTCCAATTTTAAAATCTTATTAACTCTATTATAATCCAAATATAACCTATATTCACTTTGGAAACTAATTTGAATCATATTAAATCAAATTTTAGTTATTCACTCTATCTTCATGCATTAAAATTTCAATATCAAATTAATCATATCAAAGTCTAAATTTAATTATTCAAACATTTGTAAAATTAAATTTAAACAAATTTGATTCATTCTTAAATCACTATCTTTTGAAATATTCAAAACGAACTTATCAAATTAACTTTTGAAACAAATTCAAATCATGGAACAACCATTTCCATTAAACAGTTATTCGATTCCCATTATTCAATTATTTAATAAATTCCAAATATTAAATTTAAACAATTTAATTATTCAATATCTGACGGATTTCAATATTGGATTTTAAATAAATTTTCATTATCAGTCGATTACTTTACTACATCAAATGAATTCCACATTATTATTTAACTTCAGTTAGAGATAATGCACTCAACTAATATATAAAATTTCATTTCAATTGCATTTGGTTCCCAAATTCAATTCGACTAACTAAATGAATAGGTAACTTAAATAATTATCACCATTAACTTTTGAATCACACTCATAAGTTTATTATTTACAAACAAGTGTGACAATTTCCTATATAATACAACTTCATTCCATTACCATTGACTATATATTATTTCAATTGATTTGGGATTTCATTCAATTCATAAATAATTAATTTAGATAAAATTTGTTGCAATTCATTCTAGTTATTATTATCATAAATAAATTACAAATTTTTAATTCTTCCCATATTAAACCATGAAATCTTATTAAATTAACTATTTTAATTATCGAAATTTTACGCGTCGTTCCACTCTCCCCCATTCAAAACTTTTCGTCCTCGAAAAGAAAAAAGAAGGGAAAAGGAACTAAGTAAAGAATTTAACATTTGATATATTTTGTTCAAAATTATCCACTTATAAAACAATGAAATTCCATTTATAAAATCGTTACTACACTTCCACTACGCTACTCTGATTAGCCTATGAAGTTTACGAGTTAGTTATCAAAACAAGTTATAAAATTTAAACTTGAAAAAAATTTCTAACACCCGGATTTGCGATAAATTTCGACAGAGTCTCCTATGCGCAGCTCGATCGATACAGCTACAAAACGCCTGTACGGGCCCCAAACCAACAAAAGAAACCCAAAAGCCAAATGGCTCAATCAAAATTTTACCAAATCCAATTACAAAATAAACACGTACCTTCTATCGGGCAATCCACATTTTCTTGATTTTAAATACCTACATCTCATTTACCAATGATATCCTTTTATATAATTTAAAAGAATCATTTTATATTTGGCATCTTCAATTTCCAAAATTAGCTTTTAATTAAGTCCGTAAGCCGTACATATATCATCTGTGAGCAATGTCAAATCTAATCGCTTATTCGATCACACAATTTCACTTCCAACTAGTATCGTTCACACGACTCTCTAGTGCGGACTTAGATTTGGTTCCTTGATTGGAAACTGTTACTCTCCTTGCATAGCCATACACTATGATAGAGAATTCCAGAATCAAACCAAAAATCCATATCCAGGGTTCGCCGTCGAGAATCGAGTGAAAAATCCTAACTTGGATCGATATAAATCATCTCGAAATTTTGTGCTCGAATTTGGATCAAATCATTATGCGAACAAAATAATATACGTACAACTCACGTATTACCTTCCAATGTATTTCTATCCAATTTATCTATACTAAATTATTTTATTGACTGTTATTTTTATTTACAATTAATTATTCACGATCCATTATTTAGTTAGTATATTCATTTCTTTACATAGCATATTCTTTAATATTATCTTTTCTTAAACATCATATCATAGAATTTGCTTAACATTCTATATAATTTAATTAAATTCAATTTCATTTCCAATTGATTCTTAGCCATACCAAATTCTTTTGTTTACATTTACTTCAATTTCATAATTTTAGTTAATAACAAATTTATTTATGGAACATTTTATTAACCAGCACTTTAGTTTATTAATCATCCTATAAAAGTCTAACCTCTCATAAATGACTTTTCTTAGTTTATAGTTATCTTAAAGGTTACAAGTTCAATTTTTTTACAATCCCTTTGCAATTTATATTTATTTTCTATAACCAATTTACAAAGATATAATACAATTCATTTATCTTCTTTCTTAAGTTCACTTACTTGTTCCATTTATCCATTCATCATTTCATGTTATATTTAAGTATTTATAATTTTTATCACAACCAAATTTTCCACTTATACACATTTTAATTCCTTTTGAGTTTCTTACTTATATACTTCAATTATTTTCAGGTTCTGTTTATTTGTACAACATCTCATTACATATCCAAAACATCATTTCAACTTCTTAATATTTGGTAAGTCATATTATATGTTATTAGAATGCAAATTTGGTATTATACAAATTTATGGAGTTTCATTTTTACTTAATTAGAATGTCACAAATTTAATTTATTTTAATCCTCTTTACATTTTAACTTTAAAGGTACACTACAACTCTAAAGTTTTCCCAAACATAAGCTTAGATATCTTAATCCTCTTATTTTATAAATTCTGGTTATTCACATTTCATTCAATAATTTGAAAATTACTAATTAGCATAACTTAGAAATTTAAATGCTCGGTTCTTTTCAAATCATTTGAAATAAACATATACACTTATATCTTTAGTATATCAAATCATACCTTTGGAGTTTAAACCAAAACCCATTTACCCAAAATAATTTCGAAGAAAAGCAAAGTTTCTTAGAAGTCTCCCCCACTTTGAGACTCGAAAATGAACGTCGATGATGCTGCGCAGTCATCACCGAAATTATTTTCCAGCGACAGAAGAAAGGAGTACTGAATTCATTCCTTCTTAAAAATCCTTTCAAAATATTTCCCATAAATATTTTCCAACTAATGTCACAATATATTTTCTTCAAAGCTTTGAGAACCATTGTCAAAACCTCCGGGTCTTAAATTCAATATTTTCCAATTTAAATCTATTTTAATTTATAAGTCACCTTTATAAAATATTCTTATAGGATTTTCTTTCTCAAAACATTCCACAAGTGTTTTGTCATTGTTCATTTTGTAATTCACCTTATTTATTAAATTACAATATTCAATTAATGATAATAACCAATATTATCATTCCTAACAACCAGGTAAGCTAGATAAGTCATAATAATTTCTGAAAATTTTCTTTATATACAAAATATAATTAGAGCAAAATTATTTCATTTACCCAATTTCAAAACAATACTATGTCGAATTGTTCTATTTAAGTGTTTAGAGATCCCTATCAATGACGTTAATTACTTGTATTGAGCAGAATCCATAAGCCACTTAACAAATCAACCGACACAATATAAAACATTTTATATCACTAAAAAATACGCTCTCTCATATGTATACACTCAGCGACTCATCATAGGGTATTACTACCCTATTTATAAAGAGTCAGACCCCACAAAGCTAAGGTTATCGTTAAACCAAAGCTCTGATACCAACTGTAACGACCCACCTTTTTGGACAGTTTAAACCGTTATACATATACACCTGAACAAATAAAATAATGCAGCAGACAACATGATGCAAAGATAATCATAGTAATAGTATACCAAATCTTCGACTTCGTCCTCTAGAATAGATCTTCAATAAGCTGAAAACTCAAGTCTGACCCGAGCGTAATGAAAAGACAAAACACTCGAGTCAGGACTAAAATATCCTCATGTAAGTTAAATCAATCGTAAATAAATATGAATGTAACGGCGTCAGATATGTTTACGGGGTTTGACATCTCCTATCTAGTGTCAACGTCAGTGTAATAACTTAAGAGATGTTACGGGATTTTCTATCTCTCAAGGATCCGTTAAACTATCTACTATGTAGTATAATACGCTATTATAATATGTCTACAGTAAAGTAAAAGTTTTAAAATAGCATTAAGGCGTTACCATAATTCCCCTTAACACATTTTATAATGCCATAGTCTATACAGCACCGTAAACCCCACCGTAAACTAGTGGTTATCAGAGGGTACCCCATAGGTATAACACAAAACAAAACGTAGTGGTCGCGAATAGGATAATCAGTATGACAAGGTACATGAGGCGATACCAACTAGGATACTAGTAGTTGCGTGATCCGTACTGATGTTGAGCATAGCCAGCAACTACCTCAACACCGCGAAACAACACTCCCAAATCGAGGGGTGCACCCAAATCGAATCACAAAAGTAATAGATATGGTATCGAAGAAGTGTGTCCGCTAGAGATGGCAAACCTCAATGGCCCGACGCGGCTCCTGTTTTAGTCATGTCACGGGTTATCCAATATCGTTCTCTTTCTTCAGTCAACGCGTTCAACAAACCATCCACTTCATTCTGGATCAACACTCCGCGTATACTAGTTATTAAAGTGGTTTTCGGTATCGACAGAGAGTATGTCCATATCTGATCCCTGTCTCTTTAATAACTACGTATTATTACTCCGATGGCTCTTTTACATTTCAAATCAATTCATAATTGATATCAAAATATCATATTCGCTTCAAAAATCAAATCCATCTAAAATATCATCATATCTATTCAAAATGTAAGATTCCGTTTCAAAAATCATTTTTCGCCTCAATGTCTTATTTTGATTTCAAAATCATTTCAAATTTCAATTTAGGTTGCAACTTCATTTAACCCAATTCGTATTTAAATTCAAGTTTTAAACATAAACATTTCACCTTATTGACCAGCTTGAAATTTTAGAAAATAGTTTAAGTAGTTTAGAAGTAGTTTTAAATAATTAAAATAGTTAAAATATTTAAATGGGTTTCAAATAGATAAACTAATTTAATATAGTTAAATGGATTTAAGGTAAATTAAATATAATTAAACAGGTAAATAGCTTTAACTCAGATTAAATATAATTAAAATAAATTAAAATAGGTTAATTATTTTAAAATAAATTAAATTGGGTTAAGTAGATTCAAAATAGATTAAAATAAGTTAACATGGTTTAAGATAGGTTAAAATAATTTAATATGGTTAATGTAGGTTAAAATAGTTTAAGTATTTAAAAATGGTTTACATAACAGAGTAAGTTGGAAAACAAAATGAAACAGCTTCAAAACCAAACCATTTCAATTATAACTTCCTAATTCAAATCAATTTCAATTTCCATCCTACCGATTCAATTTCGATTTCAATTCAAATTAATATCAATTTTGACTTCAAATTAATTCAATCTACATTCACCTTCAGTTAATTCAATTTCAGTTTATATCGATTTGGAGCTTGATTTTTCAAAATATAAATTTATAACACTTAACAAAATTATCCTTAAATATTCAAATTTAAATCCAAAATTTCAAATATGATTCAATTCCAAGCCCAATTTCAAAATATCATTTTTATGTCACTTTTACTTAGTAATATTCAAAGCTCGAAATATTGTTCAATCTTTAAAACAAATAAATTTTCGAAATTCAATCATATCCCGATTTTCATTTCAAAGTCTCACTTAAATTATTTAACAATTTCTTTTAACCAAAATTTATTTCAACATTCCAAACTCAATTTTTATGATAAATTCGTTCCATAAATTGATTTTATTTATAACATTTAAATCAAAACATTTAAATAAATTTCAAATAAGCGATTTTAAAAATTATTAATTCAACCAAACCGATGTCCGTATATATTTTTCTATCCTATGGCCAAGTGATTAGTTATTTCAATTAAATGTCAGGGATGAATATCATTTAAATCAAATCATAGTGTCATATGTATGCATAACAGGATATATATAAGCAAATAAACATCCAAACATTTAAAAATCAACCAATAACATCCATCGAAATACATCATCCAATAGACAATACAATTCACGACAAATTCATAGTTATCGATATCAGGTAATTTAATCGCAATTAAATTTTTAATTTCAATTTGACTGTCAATTTTAATTTTCTAGCATTAAATTCAATGACAAATCTAGATGGCGATTTTAGTTTATCAAACAACAACAAGTAAAATTGTATCACTTCATACTGTCAAATTTAACTAGCATAACGATATTCTAGTACATTGTGAGCGTTAGAAAACACTCACCTTGAGTTTTCAGTTTTAAATCAAATCGAACAACGTTCGATTTAACCTAAAATTTTAACTAGCTTCAAATGACTCCCAATCAATTCCATGACATGGTGTTCATCGCCACGATCCCATCGCCGCTTGTTTCGTCCAATTCCGATCTCGAATGACAAAGTTATGCATTTTAGAAGATTACACGATTTTTATATAATATAATTTATACACCTTTTTATTTTATTTAACCTTTGTTAAATCAGAGCCATTGATCTATGCTTCATCAAATCTAGGCTATAGGTTATCTTTCTTCTCCAACGCATGAACCCGAGCGTGAAAATCGTGCACGAACCCAAAGCCGCCTCCGATGAACTTCATATCGCAACCGCCATCGACCTCTAGAAGATGAACAAGGACCTCCACTTGAAGTGTCCAAGTAGCCTCCACCATCGGTCAGAGGCCGACCAAGCTCGGCTGCTCCTCCCTCTCGAATTCCGTGCTCAAAATCTCGACCTTCTCGAGCCGATTCCGGCGAATCCACGCCCCCATTGACGATCTCGACCGTTGAATCTTTGGAGCTTGACAAGCTCTTCGATCTTGCAATTGGAAGATTTTGTTAAAAGTCGATGGATTGGGAGAAATTTGATGGGGAAGATAATGATTCTCGGCCATTGATAATAGAAGTACCGGCGGCTAGAGAAATAGCTAGGGTTTCTGAAGGATATGGTATATATACACATACAAATTTATTTTAATATTATTTATCGACTTTTTCGGACGAACTCCAAATGAAGCGTGCCGCCAGGCGTTTATAACGTTTTACCCACATTCCGAACATAATGGAACATGTTTCAGAGCCTAATTCGATCGTATGTGCGAGTTATGGAAATAAACGATCAATTTTAAATTAAATCAATTAAATTAATTTCTAAGTATTTTGAGTTGCCACGGTCAAAGGACAACTCTGACTGCTATGGAAACAGAAACCCTATAAAAATAACCTATTACGGATCTAATGGAACTGGTTTCGTCGAATTCAGAGACTGTGCCCCGGAAGGCTATATTTTACTCGTCGGTTAAATCGATGACTTTTCAAAATTTACAGAATTGCTTAAAATTCCAATTTTAAAATCTTATTAACTCTATTATAATCCAAATATAACCTATATTCACTTTGGAAACCAATTCGAATCATATTAAATCAAATTTCAGTTATTCACTCTATCTTCATATAATAAAATTTCAGTATCAAATTAATCATGTCAAAGTCTGAATTTAATTATTCAAACATTTGTAATATTAAATTTAAACGAATTTGATTCATTCTTAAATCACTATCTTTTGAAATATTCAAAACGAACTTATCAAATTAACTTTTGAAACAAATTCAAATCATAGAACAACAATTTCCATTAAACAGTTATTCGATTCCCAGTATTCAATTATTCAATAAATTCCAAATATTAAATTTAAACAACTTAATTGTTCAATATTTGACGAATTTCAATATTGGATTTTAAATAAATTTTCTTTATCAGTCGATTACTTTACTACATCAAATGAATTCCACATTATTATTTAACTTCAGTTAGAGATAATGCACTCAACTAGTATATAAAATTTCATTTCAATTGCAATTGGTTCCCAAATTCAATTCGACTAACTAAATGAATAGGTAACTTAAATAATTATCACCATTAACTTTTGAATCACACTCATAAGTTTATTATTTACAAACAAGTGTGACAATTTCCTATATAATACAACTTCATTCCATTACCATTGGCTATATATTATTTCAATTGATTTGGAATTTCATTCAATTCATAAATAATTAACTTAGATAAAATTTGTTGCAATTCATTCTAGTTATTATTATCATAAATAAATTACAAATTTTTAATTCTTCCCACGTTAAACCATGAAATCTTATTAAATTAACTATTTTAATTATCGAAAATTTACCCGTCGTTACAATAATTTTTAGACGTTTCTGACCCGGTTACAGGATTACCACTCAAAAGAGCCGTTGAGTTTCGGATAGATCTTGTGCTAGGAGCTGAACCAGTAAGTAGACCACCTAGCAGGATGACACCAATCAAGATGGAGAAATTGATGTTGCAGCTAATGGATCAAGAAGGGAAATTTTTTATTAGACCAAGCAGTTCGCTTTGGGGTGTAGCCACGGTGTTCGTGAAGAAACTGGATGGTTCATTAACGAAGTTTATCGACTACCGTAATTTGAACGAGAAGACGATCAAGAATAATTATCCTTTGTCGAGAGTCGATGATTTATTTGATCAGTTGAGTGGAGCCAGAGTATTTTTCCAATTGGATTTGGCAACATGTTTCCATCAGTTGAGAATGGCAGAAGACAGTATCACGTTGTTAGCGTTTTGGATTTGGTACGGTTCATACGAGTGGTTTGTAATGCCATCCGGGTTAACGAACGCATCCACTTTCTTCATAGATTTAATGAACTAAGTTTTCCAAGATTACTTGGATAACTTCGTATTGGTCTTTATAGATGACATTTTAGTGCACTCTAAAGATGAAAGAGAGCATGGAGATCATATTAGAATAGTGCTTGAGACGCCAAAGAAGCATTAGCAGAAAGCAAAGTTTTTCAAGTGTCATTTCTGGAAGAAAAAGGTTAAGTTTCTTGGTTACGTGGTTTCAGGGAAGGGTTTGTCTATCGATCCAGATAAGATCAAAATTGTTAATAATTAGAGGAGACCGGATACGACGACAAAGATTAGAAGTTTTTTGGACTTGTTGGCTATTAATTAACGATTTCTGGCGGATATCAGCACCTTTGACTAAGTTAACCAGAAAAGACATGAAGTTTATTTGGTCCGACAAATGTGAGGAAGAATTCCTTAGATTAACGCATTTGTTGACCAACACACCTGTGATGGTGGTTCTGGATAGAAATCAAGGGTTGGTGGTGAATACTGTTGCATGTAGAACCAGATTAGGAGCCGTGTTGATGTGGATGGGTAAAGTCATTGCCTACACTTCATGATAGCTTAGACCTCATGAAGTGAGATATCCTACTCACGATTTAGAGATGGAAGCAGTGATCTTTGCATTGAAGATATGGAGACATTATATCTTAGGGGAGAGATTTAAGCAATATACAGATCATAAGTCCTTGAGATATTTATTACCTCAGAAGGAGTTGAATATGAGGCCGTAAAGATGGCTGGAGTTTTTAGCGGCTTATGATTTTGGTATAGAGTATACACCTGGGAAAGAAAATAAATTAGTAGATGCTCTTAATAGAAGACATTAGAATGTGGTATTATCCATGTTGGTAGAATAGAAAGATTTGGAAGCTTTGACTACTTGTAGTGTGCAGTTAAGATGGACTACTAGTTCTAGTCCAAGCACCACTTTGTTGTCCTGTTTGAAAGTTCTATAAGTGATGATTGAAAGCATTTCCTCCAAGAATAAAGAGGATCCGTTATTAGTTGAGAAGATTAAAAGGCTTGAGGCTGGGTCAGAGATTGATGATCTTAAGGATCTTAGTCTTGACCAGAGGGGATGGTAGAGAAAGAAGGGATGGTAGTGTGTTTTGAATGTTGAGGACCCAAGTAAAGAAGTTCTTAGGGAATGTCATCGATCTAAATTTAAGATTCGTCTTGGAGGAACCAAGATGTATCAGGATATGAAAAGGAGCTTATACTAAGAAGGTATGAAAAAGGATGTCGGCTTGTAGGTTAGACAATGTGCGCACTGTCAACAAGTGAAGGCTAAACATCGGAAGCCGAGTGGATTGCTTCAACCTTTGGAGATTCCAGTTTGGAAATGGGATTTGATATCCATGGATTTTATAGACGTCTTGCTGGTATTGAATAGAGGAAATGAAAGTACATTGGTCATGGTGGATAGGTTGACCAAGAGTACATATTTCATTCCAGTTTATTTAACCAGGACGGTACCTGTTTTAGCTAAGTTGTTCGTAAAGAGTATAGTTAGACTACATGGAAATTCCTAGTAGTATATTCAGTGATAGAGATGCTATATTCACTAGTGAATTCTAGAAGAGTCTACAAGATATGTTAGGTACCAAGCTCAACATAAGTACCGCATATCACCCTCAGATGGATGGGCAGACAGAGAGAGTCAATAAGGTATCAAGAATTTGTTAAGGACTTGTGTGTTGGACTTTGGTGGATCTTGGTAAGATCACCTAGACTTGGTCGAATTTTTCTTTAATAACAGTTATCAAACTAGTATAGGAATGGTGCCTTTTGAAGCTTTGTGTGGAAGGCCATGCAAATCACCAGCATGTTGGTTGGAGACCGGAGATAGATTAGTCTTAGGTCCAGATCTAGTTAGAGAGGCGACAGAGAAGATTGAGTTGATATCAGATAAAGGATGAAGGAAGCTCAGTCTAGACGAAAGAGTTACGCAGATAAAAGGCGTGAAGATCTAGAGTTCCTAGTTGGAGATAGAGTTTTCTTTAAGGTATCACCGATGAAGGGTGTGGTACGATTAGGAAAGTCAGGAAATTACAACAAGATATGTTGGTATGTTCCCTATTATACAGAGGATCGAAAAGGTCGCATACAGAGCAGAGTTGCCAAGCAGTATAGCACGTGTCCATAATATGTTTCATATATTTAATCTTCGTAAGTATATGTATGATCCCGAGGCAACTATTCCTCTAATAGAGTGGGAAGATTTGATAATAGGGCCAAATTTGACTTTTTTTAGACCACCAGTTCTGGTTATGGCGAGAGATGAGAAGATGTTAAGAAATAAGACAGTTAAGTTGGCGAAAGTTTAGTGCAATGACAACAAGAAGGACTGTACTTGGGAGACAAAAGACGGGATTAGATACACTTATCATGATCTGTTGTGAGGGTATGTTGAGGGTATGTTCTATATTTGTTTTATATAGACTGTTGCTAGTCAGGTAGGCTAGTATAATAGTTAGTTGATGCTATAAACGATTGCTTTGCTGATTGTTTAGTCCTTACTGAATTTTAAGGACGATATTTTTTAAAGAGAGGAGCCTGTAACACTCGTAATTTTAGTAACATTATTTAGAAGATTTAATTAGATAAATTAAATAGAATAATTAAAGAGTGGGGAGAATAGGAGATTGAGATTTGAAAATTTAAATTAGAGGCCGAGCTTAATTAAATATAAACTTAAAATAATGGGTTTACAGAAATGGTTTTATAAGTTAACGAATAAGCGGCAAGGGTATTATGGGGAATATCCGGCCACAACAGCCCTTAATCCCTAAAATCTTATTCCTATTTTCATTTCAAAATTTTCAAAATTAAAAAAAAAGCCTAAGCCGGCCAAAGAGGAGGAAATTTAATTAAAAGCTAAGGAATTAAACAAGGAGAGTCGAGCAAGATCAAATCTCAAGTTCGTTATCCAAAGCAAGGTGAACAATAATCAAAACTATCTTATTTTTGTCTTTAAAAAGCGTTGAATTCGGGTCTTGCACTCAAAACCTTCATGATTAGTTTAATGATTATATGCTTGGATTACATGATATGTTCGATTCAAAGAAGTATGCTTGATAAATGTTTTATTCGATTTTAAGGCTAAAATCATATATACTGGGTTTCGAATGCCATAAGGATTTAAAATGTTGTGTAAAACATTATTATGGAGATGGGTTTAAATTTTTGTAATTATCCAAGCTATGAATAATTTACTATGAATTTTTGAAGGAAGAAATAAGTAATCGGGTTTAGAATTTATTTCATTATGTAAAGGATTTTAGGTCCAAAATTTATATATGTTAGGTAACTACTAAAAGTGAATTTTGACGATTTTTGGGGATTTTCCTAAGTAATTTACTATGGAAATTAAATTAATTGAGTTGGAGAATTTAAATATTTTAATTGTATTGTCAGAAGGAAGGCTTCTTTTCCAATTATTTTTAATTAATCTTAGATGAATTCGGTAGTCTTGTAGAAAAGATTTTGGTAAAGTTTATGGCAACCAATCATATTTTTACAAATTGGCAAGTTAGTTGAAAAGCATTACTTATAAAGGCAATAAAAACAGTTTTGCATAAGTTTATGGTTTCTTCACTTCCAGTAGCAACCATTCGACCCCATGTCCACGCCCCCAACTAGGTCAAAACCAATAAACAAGGTATCAATGCTTTGGTACATAGTGGATTGGAGAAAGGCAGCAGGTATATAGTCGAAACCATGCTTTCGCAGGGGTCGAGGCCTTTGATTTGCTTTCTGTAGAAATGCCGCTTGCCTTGCTTTTAAAATAATGCTTGGGTTAAATCGCTTTAATAATTTTTTGAAGGGTTTGCCGTCTTCTAGTTTTAAAAGTGTAGCTTTCCAATGAGTTACCGCGTTTGTTTGAAAACTGAACCTTTCAAAAGGGTAGTTTGAACCCATTTGAAACCATGCTATCATATTTATGCCTTTCAAAAGGATTGATGTAACGACCCGTAAAATTTCGATAATTAAAAATGTAAATTCAATAAGATTTCATGGTTTAATGTTGGAAGAAAAAAAATTGTAATTTATGTATGGTAATAATAACTAGAATGAAATGCAACAAATTTTATCTAAGTTAATTATTTATGAATTGAATGGAATCCCAAATCAATTGAAATAATATGTAGTCAAAGGTAATTGAATGAATTTGTATTGTATAGGTAATTGTGACGCTTGTTTGTAAATAATAAACTTATAAGTAATTAAAGTTAACGGTGATAATTATTTAAGTTACCTATTCATTTAGTTAGTCGAATTGAATTTGTGAATCAGTTGTAATTGAAATGAAAGTTTATATATTAGTTGAGTGCATTATCTCTAACTGTAGTTAAATAATAATGTGGAATTCATTTGATATAATATAGTAAATCATCTGATAATGAAATTTTTATATAAGAATCCAATATTGAAATCCGCCAAATATTGAACAATTAAATTGTTTAAATTTAATATTTGGAATTTATTGAATAATTGAATAACGGGTTTAATATGATTAAAAATGATTTGTAAAATTTTATTTTATCATATTAAAGTTAGAATGATGTTGTAGAACTTTTAAAATCGAACTAAAAGTAAATTTGTGAAAATTGAATATTTTAATATTTAATTATCGACCGAAAAATAGCCAATTTTCGAACAGTCTCAGAATTGGACGAAACTAGTTCCATTGGATCCGTAATAGTTTGTTGTTATCGGATTTCAATTTTCGTAGCAATCAGAGTTTTCGTTTGACCGTGGCAGCTCGAAACGCATCGAAATTGTTTTAATATTAATTTGACGAGTTAAAATAGTCATTTTTCAAATAGTCTCGGATTTTCACGAAACAAGTTTCATCGGATCTGTAATATGATATTATTGTAAGGTTTCAAATTTCGTGTCAATCGGATTTATCGTTTGTCCGGGGCAAGCCAAAACGCCTAGAAAATCGTTTAATCGGTTTAATTTAAAATTGATCGTTTACTACCGTATCTCGCACAGATTATCGAATTAGCTTCCGAAACCTTTTCCATTGTGTCCGAAACGCGGGGTAAACTCTAGAAACGCCAGTCACCGCGCGTAAATCGGAGTTCGGAAAACCCGAGATGAATAGTGTTCGTTATATTTTCCATAAAAGCACCTACCTAATTTTCATTTGCTAACCCTAATCTCCAATGCCCTAGCCGCCACTTCAATATTCAAAGGCTAGAATTGCTCGATTTTCTTCCTTAATTTCCTTCCAATCCACATGTTAATTCCAGAAATCTCCAACTACAAACTTGTAGAGATCGTTGAGAACTACGATCTCAACGGTTATGATCGATTTTAGAAGCACAGATCGACGACAATTTGTATTCAAAGTCGTACGTTTGGTGCGCGTTTTCCTAGGAAGATATAAGGCCGAGTTGCATAGGATGGTGGCCGATAGTGCCTTTCCGTGAGGGCTACAAGGTGATGGCCTTTGATCTTCTTCAGATGCAGTATGGTGGTCGCGAAAATGGGAGGTTGGAGGCGGCCACGTTGGGTTCGAACCCTGGGCGAACGAACGTGAGAGAGGGAGAAGGAAGGCACGCTTCAGATCTGAGGTAAAAGGAATGGACGGCTATGATGTGAGATAGGGTTTTAAATTAAAAAATAAAGTGTAAAAATTTATATTTAAATTCGTATTAACTTCTAAATATCATAACTTGTTCATACGAGGTCGGAAACGCACGAAACAAGTTGCGTTGGAATCGTATGGACGAGCACTACGCTATGGAATTGGATTGGAGTGGTTTAGAGCTAGTGAAAATTTAGGATAAAATTAAACGCTCGTTTAATTTTATTCGAAATAAAATGCTGGAACTACATTGAAATCAAGGTGAGTGTTTTATAACGCTCACAACGTACTAAATATCTTTATGCTAGTTAAATTTGACATTATGAAGTGTTATGAATTTTATTTGTCGTTGTTTGATAAAATTTAATTGTCATTTGAATTCACCGTTGAAAATTTAATTGACAGTCAAATTCAAATTGAAATTGAATTGCGATTAAATTACCTGACATTGATAACTATGAAATTGCCATGAATTGTATTGTCTATTGGATGATGTATTTCGATGGATGTTATTGGTTGATATTTAAATATTTGAATGTTTATTTGCTTATATATATACCGTTAAGCATACATATGACACTGTGATTTGATTTAAGTGATATATATTCATCCCTGACATTTAATTGAAATAACTAATCACTTGGCCATAGGATAGAAAACTATATACGGACACCGAATTGGCTAAATTAATAATTTTTAAAATCGTCGATTTGAAATTTATTTAAATGTTTTGATTTAAAGGTTATAAATAGAAATCAATTTATAGAAATCGAACTTATCAAAAAATTGAGATTGGAATGTTGAAATAAATTTTGGTTAAAGGAAATTGTTAAATAATTTAAGTTGAGACTTTGAGATTAAAAATCGGAACATGATTGAATTTGAAAAATTTATTTGTTTTAAAGATTGAGCATTATTTCGAGCGTTGAGTATTACTAAGTAAAAGTGACATAAAAATGATATTTTGAAATTAAATCATATTTGGAATTTGGATTCAAATTTGAATAGTGAAGGATAATTTTGTTAAGTGTTATAAATTGATATTTTGAAAATCAAGCTCCAAATCGATATAAATTGAAATTGAATTAAATTGAAAGTGAATATAAATTGAATAAATTTGAAGTCAAAGTTGACATTGATTTGAAATCGAAATTGAATCGGTAGAATGGAAATTGAAATTGATTTGAATTGGGAAGTTATAATTGAAATGGTTTGGTTTTGAAGCTGTTTTATTTTGTTTTCCAAATTACTCAGTTATATAAACCATTGTTAAATACTTAAACTATTTTAATCTATTTTAAATCTACTTAACCCAATTTAAATTATTTCAAGCTAATTTATCTATTTCAAATCCATTTTAAGATTTTAAGTATTTTTAACTATTTTAATTATTTAAAACTACTTTTGAACTACTTAAAACTATTTTCTAAAATTCCAAACTGGTCAATAAGGTGAAATGTTTATGTTTAAATCTTGAATTTAAATACGAATTGGGTTAAATGAAGTTGCAACCTAAATTGAAATTCGAAATGATTTTGAAATCGAAATGAGATATTGATGCGAAAGATGATTTTGAAACGGAATCTTAAATTTTGAATAACTATGATGATATTTGAAATGGATTTGATTTTTGAAGAGAATATGATATTTTGATATCAATTATGAATCGACTTGAAATGTAAAAGAGCCAACGGTGTAATAATACGTAGTTATTAAAGAGACCGGGATCGGATATGGACATACTCTCTTTCGATACCGAACACCACTTTAATAACTATTATGCGGAGTGTTGGTCCAGAATGAAGTGGATGGTTTGGTGAACGCGTTGACTGAAGAAAGAGAATGATATTGGATGACCCCTGACATGACTAAAACAGGAGCCACGCCAGGCATTGAGGTTCGCCATCTCTAGCGGACACACTTCTTCGATACCATATCTATTACATTTGTGATTCGATTTGGGTGCACCCCTTGATTTGGGAGTGTTGTTTCACGGTGTTGGGGTAGCTGCAGGCTATGCTCAACATCAGTCCGGATCACGCAACTACTAGTATCCTAGTTGGTATCGCCTCATGTACCTTGTCATACTGATTATCCTATTCGCGACCACTACGTTATGTTTTGTGTTATACCTATGGGGTACCCTCTGATAACCACCAGTTTACGATGGGGCTTACGGTGCTGTATAGACTATGGCATTATAAAAATGTGTTAAGGGGGATTATGGTAACGCCTTAACGCTATTTTGATACTTTATATTACTGATAGGCATTATCTACTTAGCGTACATTACTACATAGTAGATAGTTTAACGGATCCTTAAGAGATGGAAAATCCCGTAACATCTCTTGAGTTATTGCACGCACGTTGACACTGGATATGAGATGCCAAACCCCGTAAACATCTCTGACGCCGTTACACGCATATTTATTTACAATTGATTTAACTTTCATAAGGATATTTTAGTCCTGACTCGATTGTTTTTTCTTTTCATTACTCTCGGGTCAGTCCTGAGTTTTTCAGATTTATGAAGAACTATTCTGGAGGATGAAGACGAAGATTTGGTATACTATTACTATTATTACCCTTGCATCATGCTATCTGCTGCATTATTTTATTTGTTCTGTTGTATATGTATAACTCTGATAAATGTTGTATAAATAATTGTCAAAGTATAGTAAACAGCTTCATGAACTGTTTATTTGACTATTATATTTTATCGTTCCACTGCGAGATTCTATGTTGTTTCATTTCCTTTATTTCTCCTTCCTTTCTTTTTTTATTTACCCCAATGACCGTCTGCCCTTTTGAATGGTTTGAAATCGGCATGTGTATTTGATCGTCGGTTTAAACTGTCCAAAAAGGCGGGTCGTTACAGTTGGTATCAGAGCTTTGGTTTAGCGATAACCTTAGCTTTGAGGGGTCTGACTCTTTATAAATAGGGTAGTTATACCCTATGATGTGTCGCTGAGTGTATACATATAAGAGAGCGTATTTGTTAGTGATATAAAATATTTTATATTATGTCGGTTGATTTGTTGAGTGACTTATGGATTCTGGTCAATACGAGTAATTAACGTCATTGATAGGGATCTCTAAACACTTAAACAGAACAATTCGACATAGTATTGTTTTTAAATTGGGTAAATGAAATAATTTTGCTCTAATTATATTTTGTATATAAGGAAAAAAAATTCAGAAATTATTGTGACTTATCTAGCTTACCTGGTTGTTAGGAATGAAAATATCGGTTATTATCATTAATTGGATATTGTAATTTAATAAATAAGGTGAATTACAAAATGAACAATGATAAAACACTTGTGGAATGTTTTAAGAAAGAAAATCTTATAAGAATATTTTATAAAGGTGACTTATAAATTAGAATAGATTTAAATTGAGAAATATTGAATTTAAGACCCGGGGATTTTGAAAAAATGGTTCTCAAAGTTTTGAAGAAATATATAGTAATATTAGTTGGAAATTGTTATGGAAATAGTTTGAAAGAATTTTTAAAGGAAGGAATGAATTAAGTACTCCTCTCTTATGTCGCTGGAAAATAATTTCGATGATGACTGCGCAACATCATCGACGTTCATTTCCGAGTCTCAAAGTAGGGAAGACTTCTAAGAAGCTTTGCTTTTCTTCAAAAATTATTTTGGGTAAATGGGTTTTGGTTTAAACTCCAAAGGTATGGTTTGATATATTAAAGATATAAGTGGACATATTTATTTCAAACGATTTGAAAAGAACCGGGCATTTAAATTTCTAAGTTATGTTAATTAGTAATTTTCAAATTATTTGAATGAATTGTGAATAACCAAAATTTATAAAATAAGAGGACTAAGATATCTAAGCTTATGTTTTGGGAAAACTTTAGAGTTGTAGTGTACGTTTAAAGTTGAAAGGTAAAGTGGATTTAAATAAATCAAATTTGTGAACATTCTAATTAAGTAAAATGAAATTCTATAAATTTGTATAATGCCAAATTTGCATTCTAATAATATATAATATGACTTAACAAATATTATGAAGTTGAAATGATGTTTTGGATATGTAATGAGATATTGGACAACTAAACAGAACCTGGAAATAATTTAAGTATACGAGTAGGAAAACTCAAAAGGAATTAAAATGTATATAAATGGAAAATTTGGTTGTGATAAAAATTATAAAAACTTAAATATAGCATGAAATGATGAATGGATAAATGAAACAAGTAAGTGAACTTAAGAAAGAAGATAAATGAATCGTATTATATCTTTGTAAATTGGTTATAGAAAATAAATATAAATTGCAAAGGGGTTGTAAATTTTTTCTGAATTTGTAACCTTTAAGATAACTGTAAACTAAGAAAAGTCATTTATGAGAGGTTAGACTTTTATAGGATGATTAATAAACTAAAGTGCCGGTTAATAAAATGTTCCATAAATGAATTCGTTATTAACTGAAATTATGAAAATGCAATAAATGTAAACAAAGGAATTTCTTATAGCTAAGAATCAATTGGAAAATGAAATTGAATTTAATTAATTTATATAGAATGTTTAAAATGAACTTGAGTTGGCAAAATTCTATGATATGATGTTTAAGAAAAGATAATGTTAAAGAACATGCTATTTAAAGAAATGAATATACCAACTAAATAATGGATTGTGAATAATTAATTGTAAAAAAAAAAAGCCAATAAAATAATTTAGTATAGATAAATTGGATAGAAATCCATTGGAAGGTAATACGTGAGTTGTACGTATATTATTTTATTCGCATAACGATTTGATCCAAATCCGAGCACAAAATTTCGAGATGATTTATATCGATCCAAGTTAGGATTTTTCACTCGATTTTCGACGGCGAACCCTAGATATGGATTTTAATTTGTTTCTGGAATTCTCTATCATAGTATATGGCTATGCAAGGAGAGTAACAGTTTCCAATCAAGGAACCAAATCTGAGTCTGCACTAGAGAGTCGTGTGAACGATACTAGTTTGGAAGTGAAATTGTGTGATCGAATAAGCGATTAGATTGATATTGCTCACGGATGATATATGTACGGCTTACGGACTTAATTAAAAGTTAATATTGGAAATTTAAGTTGCAAATTTATCTTAACATATTTGGCATATTTGGTATGGCTAAGAATAAATTGGAATTGAAAGAGATAAACCAAATTGAATGTAAAATTAATAATTTGGTTATGTTGGGTATGATTTGGTTATTATATGATTGTTAGTTGATTGTATATAATTCATTAAGTGTTAATGAAATTGAAAGCTATAAGTCATTGAAATCAAATTGGAAGTTAAATGAATTTAAATATAATTGAATTTGATTCAAATTGGAAGTAAACTAATGTAAATATAAATTAGTGAATGTTAACTAATTGAATTGAGAATGAATGTTAGTAAAATCCAACGTTAATGAATCAACTGTGATTAAAATTGAAAACCAAGTGAATAATTATTAATAAGAAGTGAATTTATATTGGTTGATTATGGATTTGTTGGATGATAGTTGGATGATAATTGATTTGGTGGATGCATTTGTTGTTTTGTTGCATTTGCTATGTTGGCACATGTAGTTGTTATGTTGCTATATGGTGTATATTGATATTATTTTCATATATGCATGTTTCCCATGGTTTGTTGAGTGTTTAGTAGGTGCGGATTGCGCTTGCTTCGCATTTGGAGCTCGCTTTCGTGCTATATTAGCCATATATGCTCGCTAACAATATATAAGGTACATATCTCGGATTACATACCGTACTTTTACACTTTTTTCCCTGCGGGATGCCTCATCACTTGATGAGATGTATATTTGTGATATATATACTGTCTTTTTTTTTTCCGATCGAGCCGCGCAAAGGAGACTCTGCCTAAATTTTCCGTAAATCCGGGTGTTAGAAAAATTTTCAAGTTTTATAATTTTTTTATAACTTGTTTTGATAACTAACTTTTAAAGTTGGAAAGCCGTTCGGAGTAACTTAGTGGAAGCGCAGTTATGACTTTATAAATGGAATTTCATTGTTTATGAGTTGGTAACTTTGAATAAAATATATCTAATGTTGAATTCTGTACTTAGTTTCTTTTCCCTTCTTTTTCCTTTTCGAGGACGGAAAGTTTTGAGTGGGGGAGAGTGTAACGACCCGTAAAATTTCGATAATTAAAATTGTAAATTCAATAAGATTTCATGGTTTAATGTTGGAAGAAAAAAAATTGTAATTTATGTATGGTAATAATAACTAGAATGAAATGCAACAAATTTTATCTAAGTTAATTATTTATGAATTGAATGGAATCCCAAATCAATTGAAATAATATGTAGTCAAAGGTAATTGAATGAATTTGTATTGTATAGGTAATTGTGACGCTTGTTTGTAAATAATAAACTTATAAGTAATTAAAAGTTAACGGTGATAATTATTTAAGTTACCTATTCATTTAGTTAGTCGAATTGAATTTGTGAACCAGTTGTAATTGAAATGAAAGTTTATATATTAGTTGAGTGCATTATCTCTAACTGTAGTTAAATAATAATGTGGAATTCATTTGATATAATATAGTAAATCAACTGATAATGAAATTTTTATATAAGAATCCAATATTGAAATCCGTCAAATATTGAACAATTAAATTGCTTAAATTTAATATTTGGAATTTATTGAATAATTGAATAATGGGTTTAATATGATTAAAAATGATTTCTAAAATTTTATTTTATCATATTAAAGTTAGAATGATGTTGTAGAACCTTTAAAATCGAATTAAAAGTAAATTTGTGAAAATTGAATATTTTAATATTTAATTATCGACTGAAAAATAGCCAATTTTCGAACAGTCTCAGAATTGGACGAAACTAGTTCCATTGGATCCGTAATAGTTTGTTGTTATCGGATTTCAATTTTCGTAGCAATCGGAGTTTTCGTCTGACCGTGGCAGCTCGAAACGCATCGAAATTGTTTTAATATTAATTTGCGAGTTAAAATAGTCATTTTTCAAACAGTCTCGGATTTCGACGAAACCATTTTCATCGGATCCGTAATATGATATTATTGTAAGGTTTCAAATTTCGTGTCAATCGGATTTATCCTTTGTCCGGGGCAAGCCAAAACGCCTAGAAAATCGTTTAATCGGTTTAATTTAAAATTGATCATTTACTACCGTAACTCGCATAGATGATCGAACTAGCTTCCGAAACCTTTTCCATTGTGTCCGAAACGCGGGGTAAACCCTAGAAACGCCGGTCACCGTGCGTAAATCGGAGTTCGGAAAACCCGAGATGAATAGTGTTCGTTATATTTTCTATAAAAGCACCTACCTAATTTTCATTTGCTAACCCTAACTCCAATGCCCTAGCCGCCACTTCAATATTCAAAGGCCAGAATTGCTCGATTTTCTTCCTTAATTTCCTTCCAATCCACATGTTAATTCCAGAAATCTCCAACTACAAACTTGTAGAGATCGTTGAGAACTACGATCTCAACGGTTATGATCGATTTTAGAAGCACAGATCGACGACAATTTGTATTCAAAGTCGTACGTTTGGTGCGCGTTTTCCTAGGAAGATATAGGGCCGAGTTGCATAGGATGGTGGCCGATAGTGCCTTTCCGTGAGGGCTACAAGGTGATGGCCTTTGATCTTCTTCAGATGCAGTATGGTGGTCGCGAAAATAGGAGGTTGGAGGCGGCCACGTTGGGTTCGAACCCTGGGCGAACGAACGTGAGAGAGGGAGAAGGAAGGCACACTTCAGATCTGAGGTAAAAGGAATGGACGGCTATGATGTGAGATAGGGTTTTAAATTAAAAAATAAATTGTAAAAATTTATATTTAAATTCGTATTAACTTCTAAATATCATAACTTGTTCATACGAGGTCGGAAACGCACGAAACAAGTTGCGTTGGAATCGTATGGACGAGCACTACCCTATGGAATTAGATTGGAGTCGTTTGGAGCTAGTGAAAATTCGGGTAAAATTAAACGTTCGTTTAATTTTATTCGAAATAAAACGCTGGAATTACATTGAAATCAAGGTGAGTGTTTTATAACGCTCACAACGTACTAAATATCTTTATGCTAGTTAAATTTGACATTATGAAGTGTTATGAATTTTATTTGTCGTTGTTTGATAAAATTTAATTGTCATTTGAATTCACCGTTGAAAATTTAATTGACAGTCAAATTGAAATTGAAATTGAATTGCGATTAAATTACCTGACATTGGTAACTATGAAATTGCCATGAATTGTATTGTCTATTGGATGATGTATTTCGATGGATGTTATTGGTTGATATTTAAATGTTTGAATGTTTATTTGCTAATATATATACTGTTATGCACACATATGACACTGTGATTTGATTTAAGTGATATATATTCATCCCTGACATTTAATTGAAATAACTAATCACTTGGCCATAGGATAGAAAACTATATACGGACACCGGATTGGCTAAATTAATAATTTTTAAAATCGTCGATTTGAAATTTATTTAAATGTTTTGATTTATAGGTTATAAATAGAAATCAATTTATAGAAATCGAACTTATCCGAAAATTGAGTTTGGAATGTTGAAATAAATTTTGGTTAAAGGAAATTGTTAAATAATTTAAGTTGAGATTAAAAATCGGAATATGATTGAATTTCAAAAATTTATTTGTTTTAAAGATTGAACATTATTTCGAGCTTTGAGTATTACTAAGTAAAAGTGACATAAAAATGATATTTTGAAATTGAGCTTGAAATTGAATCATATTTGGAATTTGGATTCAAATTTGAATAGTGAGGGATAATTTTGTTAAGTGTTATAAATTGATATGTTGAAAATCAAGCTCCAAATCGATATAAATTGAAATTGAATTAAATTGAAAGTGAATATAAATTGAATAAATTTGAAGTCAAAGTTGACATTGATTTGAATTGAAATCGAAATTGAATCGGTAGAATGGAAATTGAAATTGATTTGAATGGGGAAGTTATAATTGAAATGGTTTGGTTTTGAAGCTGTTTTATTTTGTTTTCCAAATTACTCAGTTATATAAACCATTGTTAAATACTTAAACTATTTTAATCTATTTTAAATCTACTTAACCCAATTTAAATTATTTTGAATTAATTTATCTATTTCAAATCCATTTTAAGATTTTAAGTATTTTTAACTATTTTAATTATTTAAAACTACTTTTAAACTACTTAAAACTATTTTCTAAAATCCCAAACTGGCCAATAAGGTGAAATGTTTATGTTTAAATCTTGAATTTAAATACGAATTGGGTTAAATGAAGTTGCAACCTAAATTGAAATTCGAAATGATTTTGAAATCGAAATGAGATATTGATGCGAAAGATGATTTTGAAACGGAATCTTGCATTTTGAATAACAATGGTGATATTTGAAATGGATTTGATTTTTGAAGAGAATATGATATTTTGATATCAATTATGAATCGATTTGAAATGTAAAAGAGCCAACAGTGTAATAATACGTAGTTATTAAAGAGACCGGGAACGGATATGGACATACTCTCTGTCGATACCGAACACCACTTTAATAACTATTATACGCGGAGTGTTGATCCAGAATGATGTGGATGGTTTGGTGAACGCGTTGACTAAAGAAAGAGAACGATATTGGATGACCCCTGACATGACTAAAACAGGAGCCACGCCGGGCCATTGAGGTTCGCCATCTCTAGCGGACACACTTCTTCGATACCATATCTATTACATTTGTGATTCGATTTGGGTGCACCCCTTGATTTAGGAGTGTTGTTTCGCGGTGTTGGGGTTGCTGCAGGCTATGCTCAACATCAGTCCGGATCACGCAACTACTAGTATCCTAGTTGGTATCGCCTCATGTACCTTGTCATACTGATTATCCTATTCGTGACCACTACGTTATGTTTTGTGTTATACCTGTGGGGTACCCTCTGATAACCACCAGTTTACGGTGGGGCTTACGGTGCTGTATAGACTATGGCATTATAAAAATGTGTTAAGGGGATTATGGTAACGCCTTAACGCTATTTTGATACTTTATATTACTGATAGGAATTATCTACTTAGCGTACATTACTACATAGTAGATAGTTTAACGGATCTTTAAGAGATGGAAAATCCCATAACATCTCTTGAGTTATTACACGCACGTTGACACTGGATATGAGATGTCAAACCCCATAAACATCTCTGACGCCGTTACACTCATATTTATTTACGATTGATTTAACTTTCATAAGGATATTTTAGTCCTGACTCGAGTGTTTTGTCTTTTCATTACGCTCGGGTCAGTCCTGAGTTTTTCATATTTTTTAAGATTTATTCTGGAGGATGAAGACGGAGATTTGGTATACTATTACTATTATTACCCTTGCATCATGCTATCTGCTGCATTATTTTATTTGTTCTGTTGTATATGTATAACTCTGATAAATGTTGTATAAATAATTGTCAAAGTATAGTAAACAGCTTCATGAACTGTTTATTTGACTATTATATTTTATCGTTCCGCTGCGAGATTCTGTGTTGTTTCATTTCCTTTATTTCTCCTTCCTTTCTTTTCTTATTTACCCCAATAACCATCTGCCCTTTTGAATGGTTTGAAATCGGCATGTGTATTTGATCGTCGGTTTAAACTGTCCAAAAAGACGGGTCGTTACAATTGAAGTTATTAACAAGTTGAAAAGGTAGTTTTTGTTTTGCAAGTATAACAAGTTGCTTCACAACGCTTTCGGAAGTGCTCCAACAGCCACCTATACTGAAGGTTTCGAAGGCAATGGCTTCGGAAGGTATTTCAAAGTTATTCTTCTTATTGTTTTACTTAAAGACTAATGCTTTCAAAAGGATGGTTCCGAAGCCCTCTATTTTTCCCTAAACTCTTTTATTTGAAGATTGATGGTTTCAAAAGGGGTACTTTCGCTTATATTCACTTAGACCCAAAAGATATGTTTAAGATTAAACCCAATGGTTTCAAAAGGGTACTTTCAAATGGTTTTGAAGCTGTGCTTCTATAAATTAGAAAGTGATGCTTTATTACTTTTGAAAGGTATGGTTTGTTTGTTTCGAAAGAAATATTTTGAAGTGTTTCGAAAGGCAAATGCTTTGTGTTTTGAAAGAAGATTTGAATGCTTTCGAAAGATGTGTTCTAATTGTTTCCAAAGTAAAGGTCTAAGGATCAAAAGCCTTAGTTTTCAAAACAAAGAACCCAATCCCCTTTTAAAGGAAAACCTATGGCAATATAAAAAAGTTTTAAAATGGCTTATAATTTTAGAGTTTTTGAAGAATCTTTCCTTGATAAAAACAGTGGGTTAAAGGGATTAACTAAATTTCATATGGAAGTGATTTCAAGGATATTAAACCATAAATGTTGGTATTGTTATATTATTGTATATTCTTCTTCTATAAATATGTTCACTATATAATGGACCCATAACTGTGTTTTGGGGAAAAAGTGCAGCATAATAATTTAGGTTAACCTAGTTGTGAACATAAACTGAGTTAACTCATATATGAGTAGAATTACATCCAGGAGGTCAGGTAGATCAGAATATAGGATGCCCAAAGACTGATTAGAAAGTTGTCAGTTTAGACAGGTTCATAGTAAACCCATGAAAACTATGTTTGGAAGGAGTTATTAGAAGGGGCCGTTAGGTTTGTAGTGATTCCATGAAAACTATATCCAAATAAGGTTATTGACAGAAGTCAACTGGTTCATAGTCAACCCATGAAAACTAGGATATAAGAGAAGTTATTTGAGATACCAATCGGTTCAAGGAGAACCTATGAAATAATGAAGTTATTGGCAGAGGCCAATAGGTTCTTAGTGATCCCATGAAAACTATGAGACTGGAAAAATAGTCCATAAATTTTAAACATGTTATTAATTGGCCCATGAAAACTAATAGGTTAATAGTGACCTTAGAAAATATAACTAAGACAGATGGTCAAAAGAATGGGATGGGAAATTCAAGATGTTTTCTTGTTTGCATATTATTATGATATTTTAAACTGCTATGTTTTAAACATTGTGCACGCAGTAGCAAAATATATGGTTATTATAAATATATGGTGTAAGATACAAGTGAAATGAAAATCCATTCCGCTAAGCAGCATGATCTCTCTAGATATCGAAATGGTTCGAGATGGTAGGTTATTATTCATACTAGGCTTTATATTTGACTCGAAGTTTACGTTTTTCCCTTAAGCTCTCGGGGACTCAATTAATTTTAAGTTGTTTGAGAGTTGTGGTTTCCAGGTACTCCTTTATACGAATAAGCTTCCAGAGCCGTGCAGGAGGCAAGATAGCTAATTAGGAGTTCTTTTTTATTTAATTTTACTGTGTTTTAATGTAAAGGCAAAGTTTTTTAATTGCCTATATTTACACTCTATTCATCTAAGGGGGCATCTTCATATGTCGCACTTGGCGTAATTTGTAATAATTATTTTTTCTTTGAACATGGTTCTCGAATTTGGGATTATGTAATGAAGGCAAACCCAAATACACTGGAGATTTTATACTGGTTCAAATTTCTCCTGCATCCGGTCCTGTTTAATTACCTATACATATTTCTTTTCAAATGCCAATAGAAGGCAAACCTAAATACAATCCTGAATTTGAGGCTACATGACACACCCTCTTGTACTCCGAGTCTGCAGTAAACTCACTTGATTTGATCGAGCTACAAGCATACCCACTGGATTTGAATGGGCTACTATGCACACCCACTTGATTTAAACAGTCCAGAAGCAAACCCAAACAAACACAAGTAAAGCTGATAGATTTTCCAAGGACAAATTCCTATACTTCGAATACAATGAATCCTATAGCCTCTTGAATAACATTTTGATCTTTGAAATAAGAGAGAGATCTTTTCAAGGCTGTAAGAAAGTAGTATTGAAGTAATATAATGAAGTATGAATTGATTCTATATGATTTTGATGAGAATAGATTGCATTTTTCAGGAGAGTAAAGAGTGGGAAGAAAGTAAGTAATTGGTTAGTCAAAATTTGTGTACACTCGCTTTTATATTGTAAATTAACAGACGTGTCCATTCGTGAAGAGTTGTATCAAATACAAACTTCCACCCAAAATTTGAAAAAGCATTTGGTGGCATGTATGTCGACATATGCTAGTGAAACACTAAAATTATTTTCTTTAAAATTATTTGAAAATTATATACTTTTGTAAAATAAATTGAACATTATATTTTAATATTTTTGGACCTAAAAAAATTTTGTGAAATTTTTTAAAAATATATTCTGTAGTTGAAATAATTTATTTTTGTTTAGAATATTAAGATCAGAAATTGCTATCAATGACTTTAACAATATATACTAATGAGTCTATACAATAAATTATTACCTCGAGATCTTCATTTCTTTACCTTTGAACTCAAGAGTCTTCATATCTTTATCTTGAGTATTTATACTATGCAGTCTTCAATTCGGTAACTATGTAATTCTACACTATACACTATATAACTTAGCAAAACATTATTGTCTATATTTTATATGATTGCTGTTATCAAAATCAATAACTGAAGTATTAACAAAATTTAGTCAATAAACCATCATAAATATTATGTTGTATACATGGATAATTTTCCTAAAATAGAAAAATTAGGCATTTGAAATCTTTAAACTTTTGCTAAAAGATTTCAAAATATAAAATTTCTTTAAATTAAAACTATATGGAGTCATCACGGAGGATAATTTGAAATTGGAAATTTTGACAATTTTTGTAATAAAAAAGGTATTATATAAAAAATTCTTTTCTAAGAACTCCTCAACAAAATAGAGAAGTAGAATATAAAGGTAGAACCTTTCAAGAATGTGTAGAGACAATCTTAAATAGTAGTAATCTATCCAAGAATTTTTAGGATTAAGCAGTAATAACATCATGTTAAATCATCATAACACCCCATAAAATAAAAATGAAATTAATTAATAAAGCTATTAACGTTTGAAGTTTTCAGATCGAAAATAATTCCAAACTAATTAGGGAAGTAAATATTAATAACTCCTCACTTTTTTCTCATATTTTTTGAATCAAAGAGCAAGAATCAGCTATTTTCTTTTCTCCACAAACTCTAGGGAATGTAGAAATTATAAATCAGTATATTATGTGTATACACACGCGCTGTGCATAGAGAACAATAGAAAATAAAAGAGAAGAAGAATAAGAGGTGAATCAATTTTGCAAAAGAAGGTAAATCTAAATTGAAATCTAAATTAAATTTAAATATTTTCTCAAATCTAAATTTCTAATAAATATTTATTTGCTTGCAGTATATATTTTGAGAGGGAGAAAAGGGGGTCAAGCAGAAATAACAGGTTTAGATTTGGAGATTTGGAAAGCTTAAAGGTGAGTGAGAAGTTATATATATTTATATTATATTGAATTTATTTCATTGTAAATCTATTCCTTGCATGCCTTTATATAATTATTTTGGAGTTGTAGGCTTAGTTATATGCGAAATGAAATTTAAAACCATGCCTACATATTCTGTGAACTATTAACTTGAATTAAATGTTGCATATACTTGAATCTGAAAAGTTAGGGTGCAAGCAGTAGTCCTTAGTTTTGCATAGAAATTTTAGATTTGTGGATAAAATGGTATATGTGGTAAATATGAATTAGAAGATATTATAAAATTTATTGGGATTTAAGTAATATTTTAATTCGTTGGAATGAGTGTTGCTGTGTAAATTTTTATAAATTATCTAGTTTTGTAAATATAAATAAAGGAGTACCATTTGAAGTAAAAATGAATATACCTAAAAGAAAGAGATGCAATAAAATAGAGATATTTACTATATTTTATACCGTCTATTTCAATGAAAACAAAAAGGTAATTCCTTGTTGTTTCAAACGTAACGCAAATCCCCTTTTAGATAAATTACAGCAATTTATAGTGTTAATATTCCTTTTAAGGAAGGTGTAATTCCAATGCATGAAAATGCAAAAATCCCTAAGTATAAACTAAATAATTGTAACTAGAAATAATAACAACAGTCTAATTATAAAACGAATGTATATAATAAAGACAAGTTAGAAATTAAGTAATAAACGACGAAATGTAGGTAAACAATTGAATGAGAAAGTAGTAATCAAAGGAAGATTGTAATAATTTAAAAGGAACAGTAAAATAGATCTAATGAACTAAAGGGAAAATAAGCGGTAAAAGATATTTAAATCTTTTAATTTAAAAGTAAGCATTAAATGACATTAAATAGTCATTAACGAAACAAGGAGTCAGATATGCAAAGAATAACTATATATTAACAGTTGAACATCACAGGCGTAGTAAATAAATAAGCATGATTATATACATAGCCTCAAATATGCGTTTATGATTATGACGACCCGGAATTTTGAGCAATATCAATTTAATAATCTTTGATAATAATTAAATTGATTTGATCATTTTACATTATAAATTGACAAGTCAAAATTCTTTTAAAAGCTGATAGTAATAATTTGATAATACCTATCAACAATTTTCTTAACAATATAAAATTTGGAAAGTTAAATTCTTTTGAAAATTTATAATATTTTAATTTGGATATATTTATTTTGGCAATTTAATATTGGTAAGAATTGTTTTCCAAAGGCTAATCAAAAATATTTTCTATTCATAATATATATGTATTGATATATCTTGTAAATAGGAAGTTTTTAAGTAATAAAAGCTATCTACTCAAATTATAATATATATATATATATATTGTGATTTGAAATATGTTTAAGATTTAGTTTGGTAATTATCAAAATTTATGATAAAATGTTTTTCTATTTGGAATGTGTATATATACTTGTGTGTGTGTATATATATATATATATATATATATATATATATTTGAAATAGGAATTTTATTAATTTGAATTTAATAAGTATTTGCATACTTTACTAAATATATAATTTGTAATTTGAAATGTTAATTTGATTTAATATTTTTGAAATGGTATTTGAGATTTAAATTTTAATAACAAAGTTAATTTCTTATTTATTATAAAACATGTACTTTAAGACTTTGCTTAAATAAGACTTAAATTAAAAGTTCATTTGTTTTAATATTTCTTTCATATTAATTTTAACATAAGATAAAACTGTTTTAAAGTTTTTTATATAAAGAGTCAAACTTAATTTCTCAAATTTATAAACACATATTTTATAGAATTGAATCAAAAACATAAGTTATTGTCAATAAATGTTCACATGGATTTGCTTTTGTATTTATTAAAATCTAAAACTTGTTTTAAAAAAAGAAAACATAAATACTTAATATTACATAATTACTTATATACATATATAACTTAAATAAATTATAAATAGGAAAGTAACATTTTTGAAACATCAATAAAACATTAGGAAAATACTTTTGTAAATATCAATTTAACATGAAACACTTGTAAACATTTTAGTATGTGTTGAAGAAAAGTGTAAATTAAATTGCATAGGTGTAAGAAAATTAAAGCATCCAAGAGACAAATGTCAAATTCTTTTAATTAAATTTAAAATTAAATTGCAAAGGGAAAGAGGAGTTTTATTTCAGCAAATTCTTTCTTCTTTCTCAACAAAGATCAGAGAAAAAATAATAAGAAGAAGGCACTGTAAAATCTAGAAAATGCAAAGCAAGTGCAAAATCATCAAGTTCGATCAAGAAATTTAGGAATCAAACAAGCAATGCAGACAGGAGGATTGATTCTTTCATATGCAAAACTGGAATCAAGCAATTCATCAACATGTAGTGAAAATTTTAGAAACCAGGAAGTCAAGAACAGTTTCTGTTCTCTGCATTTTTAAGGTGAGTAAATGCAAATTTAAAAACAGCTTTAAATCTTAAATTCCATCTTGTTCTTGCGCATGAAACAATGATGATTTGTTTGGATTTCTGAAATTAAACAGATGCATGTTGTAATCTTGTATATAGATTGCCTGTATAAATAAAATAATAAAATGTCACTGTGTTATAACACAATTTTCAAATTTCATAATAAAATTCAATAACTTAATTTTTGATTTGAATTGGCCTATGAATTGTAAACAATAGTTGCTTAGAATCATGCCATCATCCTTCTAAAAATAATTACAAGTTTTTATAATGTATATTTAGTTCAAGTTTTGAAAATTTACAGTAGAAATTAAATTGGGTTAAATTTGGATGATTTCAATTTCTAATTTTGATACCAAAATTGGATTGTAAGTAAGGAATCATGATTTTAGAAGCTTGAACTAAGATTTTTAGATCAGTAACTTGTGTGAATTTGGAATTTGACTATTTTGGGCATTTTGCCCAAATCACGGCGAACGTTGGCGAGTTGAGCGGCGAGGATGGGCATGGAGGTCAAGGAGAGGAGGACGATCATCGGAAAAATACTTTAGGTATTTTTATTTGATCGAGTTGGCCCAGAATCGTGGAGGTAGGGTTTTACACCCAGTAATGGTCGAGAGTGTTCCTATGGGTTTCATGACGTCATGATGTAACTAGGGACGACCACGTATGGTTTTGGAGACGCTGGGGAGCGAGACGTGGCTTCGGGGAGGAGGACACGACGTATCGTGGCATGGATCGCCATCGGCAATCATTTTCTGTTGATATTGGGTTCATACAGTTTGGGTTGAAGAGTAAATTTCGATTCTCGTTCGAATTTTGTTTTCTGGGTTAAGCGCTGAGATGTAGAGGTCGTGAGCGAATTAGCGAAGGCCGACGCGGGGTTCACCGACGTTGAGCGTCGTGGTGCATGTGAACCTGCACGGTGGTTGTGCAGCAAATTTTGGTTTTGGGTAGAAGAAGAGGGAGAGGGGGAAACTCGGAGTTATCGTTGTGTACCTGTTGATATTTCTCGAAGCAGGGAAGGGGTTGGAGAGCTCAGAGTATACGTGGATTTAGCTCGGGTTTAACGCGTGTATTTGCAGTGAGTTGCTCGTGTTTTGATCGAGCAGGTTTTTTTTTTCTGTTTGGGTTCAGCTGTTTTAAGTTTTAAAAATATAATAGTGAGTTTTATTAAAAAAAAGGTTTTTAACGAGCTAATATGATTTTGTACAAGTTTTAAAACAAGAGTGAAACAAGTCTTATTTATAAATTAAATTTATTTCAAAACCAAATTTTAAACATGGTTTATATATAAAATTATGAAAGCTTTAAAATATGATAAGTTGATTTTGAAAATAAAGTTTGTATTAAACTTGGTTAAAATAACTTTGGAAAAGTCTTAAAACATTCAAAAAGTTTAATTTAAAACTTGTTTACATTATAAATTGATTTCTAAAAGTTATATTTTATTTTGAATAAAGTGTAATGATTTAGAATTTGGAAATCAATTATAATAAAAAATTTCTTAAGTAATATAAAATTTTGATATAATTAAAGATAATTAATTTTGTGAAAATAATTAAGATAATTCAACTTTTATCAAAAATCAAGTGTTATTGGTTAATATAAATGATTTAATTAGGATGACGTTTTCTTAATTAAGAATTTTTATAATATAAGAAGTTAAGTATTAGTTAATTAAATTAAATGATTAATTAATAATTAATTAAGTAATTAATTTGTGGTTAATTAAAAATAATCACTTGGAGTTAATTAAGTATAATTACTGGGTAAAGTAATGAAATTGCAGGAGGTAGTTAAGTAGAAGATAATTACTTATGAAGGTAATTAAGTGAACGTGATTAAGGATTAATCACTTGTGCTATTAATTAAAGAATTAATTAATACAATTAATTAAAGGTTTTAATTATTTAATAATGGTTAATTAATAATAGGATTAAGAGTAATTAATTAAGTGATTAATTACTTGTTAAAGTAATTAATTAAGGAAGAATTCAATTAATGGAAGTAATCATTAATTAATGGAAATAATTAACTAATTGTTAATTAATTAAGGAATAATTAATTTATAATTAAGTTTTAATTTCTAAATATAATTAAAAAGTAATTTATCAAACGTGATTAATTAAAAGTAATTAATTAAATATGATTAATTATAAATGATTAATCAAGTGTGATTAATTAAAAGAAATTAATCAAGAATAATTAATCAAGTATGATTAATTAAGGGTGATTAATCAAGTGTGATTAACTAAAAGATAATTTTGGAATAATTATCAGAATAATTTTAAAAGATAATTAATCAAATAAAAGAGTAATTAAGAGATTACTTGAATAATTAAAGAAGTAATTAATCAAGATGATTAATTAAATTTGTAATTTAGAAATAATTACTTAAAGTAATTAAGAGATAATTAATCAAGGGAGATTAACTAAGGTAAATAATTACGTGATGTTTATTAATTAATTTGTAATTAATTAATTAATGGTAAGAAGGATTGATGATAATCCAAGTGTTTAAGTAAGGATTAATTTAATTAAGGATTAATTAAATTAATTAAGTTTGGATTAAACTTGTTACGGATGATGACTGGTTGATAAGTATTTTGGATGAAGTAATGATATTGGATGACATTGAATGTCATTGATTGATATGTGATGATATGAATGGGATGTATCTGAGATGTGATATATATGCTGCTTTGTGATATATGGATGAATGTGATAATAGTAACTTTTTTATCTGTGTAACGTGAATCATCCATTTATGTTAAGTGATATTTCTGAATATCTATTGTTTAAATCCCCTAAGTACAACTTGGACATTAAAATGGCATTTGGATTCGGTGACCGGGATCGGGTTTCCATATTTGGATATCCGAAAACCACACCGATCCAAATTAAACGTTAGGTCTGAATCCAAGTGGAGTGCAAGTGAAGACTCGAGGTGTAAGAACTATACGTCAGTATAACTCTGTGGGTGATTCCGTAATGAGTTTGACGAAATAGTGCTTATAGGTTCGAGATGGTGGTTCAGAGTGCAAGGGCTATGGTCGTTGACTCTGAGGGTGATTCCAAAATGAGTGCAACGAGATAGTGCCTTCGGTTCCGTTCGAACCCGGAACGGACTTGTATGGATTGAATGCTTTCAGAACATCGTCAGGTGGACGATGAGCATTCTAAGATAGATGTGTTCTATAAAGGTAATCGCAGCCTCAAGCCTCATCAACCGGGAATGCTAAAACAGGGGAGATGCGGCAAGGCTTCGTGGGTAGCTCCCACTCGAGAGGAAGATTTACCCCTGTCTAGAAGTCCCTTTATATTCGGCTGTATGGGGCGGTTGATTGCAACAACTGCCGAGGTTGTCTTGTTCGGAGCTGTTCAGTAAGGAACAGTTCCGGCCTTGCGTTGCAGGGGAGTTAGGGTGGCTCCTCGTTTCAGTGATCTAGGCCACGTACTGTGACCGGCGGTACCCCAGTAGCCTTGCCATTGTTGGAAACCCATTTTCCCTACGAGACCCTACGGTTTTGTTTGTATTACCCACTTTTGTGGCTAGTAGATGGAATTTAATGAATGTAACAATTTCGGCTATTTCATATTTACTTGAAAACCCTAGACACTATTATAATATCACTGGATTTCCTGTCAAATGTTTTGGTTAGCGTAAGGTAAAAACTTTTCCATGTTTATACGTGGGAAGTCTTACGTGATACCTTTTCTTTTCAAAGGATTTTCTAAAGTTAAGCAATCTTAAACCGTTTACTCACACCAAACCCCTGTCTGACTCGAGTGTTTATTTTTTGTTTTATTAAACTCTTGAGTACTCATATACTATATGAGTAATCAAGTGATTCAGGTTATCCTTGACAAATACTAGAGGAGCTTTGAAGCAGGAGGCTTCAGCGTGTAGATATATAGTTAAAGTTTCCGCTGTGTGTTATTCTGTATAGTTGTCCTTGTATTGAATATTAGACAAAAATGTTATAACTGTCTAATTTGAGATGTATAGTGTGTACTCTTATGTATATGATACTATGTGTGTGTTCTATATTATATTTCAATCGTACCGCTATGAGATTCTGATGTATTGTTTCTTTTTCTTCTCTTTCTTTTCTTCTTCTATCTCTTTCTTTCTTAATTAGTGATGCGATTTTCTGGTGATAGAAAGTCGGGTCGTTTCAGCTGTTATCAAAGCATTAGGTTGAGTGAATACCTAGGCTCTGGAGTGATGTCTATCTTGAGAGAGCGTGCTTGTAATTTTTATATATATCTATATATTTATATATCTACCTAATCTGTTGGGTTATCTATTCTGATTTTCCAACTTAGGTTATAGAGATAGATAAGGTAGGAGTGTGTGGAACACGACTAGCACCAATGTAAGAGGTTTATATGTTATGGTTGGAGGTGTATCTGTCGAGATTGTGGATCTAATACCGTCTCGAATAAGCTTTGTAGATTGGTGAAAGAATTTCATTGATTCCAGAGAAAGTCTTTTCAAGGATTGGAGTATATTCTTGGAGTGTGAGGTTGATTTTCTCTCGAACGAGCGGGATTTCCAAGAGTTGAGTCTGTTAGCTGTGCGGAAGCAGGTGATGGTATCTTGGTAGCTTTAAGAAGAATAACTGTGTGATGAGATGCAGTATCCATAGATGGTTCTGATGATTTCTTATGGAGCAAAGATTTAGATGGTGTTGAAGGAACTATGATGCCTACTGCAGGGAAGATTCGGATGTTTAGAGATTTTCTGGATCTCAAGTAAGGGTGGTTGTCTTATCTATATTGAAGTATGAGGCTAAGGTCGATAAGTTATCTCATTTCGGACATGGTCTCATTTGTTTTCCTTAAGAAGACAAGTGGTTGTTGTTTGGTTTGGAGCCGAGTTCTTGAGAAGATGTTTACTCGTCTCAAGGATCTTTGGGGGAAATTGGGTGTTAGTTTTGTGTTTCAAGAAGCTTGTGGTTAAGGATGATCTTTTGGCTTAGCTATATCATTGAAGTGAAGTTTGGAAGCAGCAGCATGAATCCGTTTCTTCGATGATTCTGAATCTTTGGGATTCTACTATCAGCAGACCAGACAGATAGTGAAGGTTTATTCTTTTCTTCGGGAAGCTTAGCAGAGAAGGGTATTTGTTGGGAGTGATCTTTTAGTTTTTCTAATAGATAAGCCATTCTTGAAGATTGATCTTGATTTGGAAAGCTGTTTCTAATAGGGAAGATAGTTCTTTGAATTCAGAACTAAGTAGGATCACAAAAGTGACTTGCGATTAGTTTGGGAATCTTTGAGTATTCTTTGGATTGAGGCATCTCATATGGAGGTAAAGACTACTTAAGTAGTCAGAGATTTTCCCGATGTTTTTGAGGAAATTAGGAGTTTACCCGAATCGGAGATTGAGTTCCTTATCGTCTTGGAAACCAGGAGTAATATTGATGGTTCAACCATATAGTGGGATGACTCTTAGAGCGAGAAGAGTCTAGTGAGGCAGCTCAGGATTCTTTGGAGAGGGATTGATCATCTTATTCTAAGTTGAGCTTCTTTTGGGATGTTTTGATCAAGTGGAATGGTCACTAAGATTTTATAGATTGGATGAACAGTGTACGGAGGAAGATCATGCTTGTATTCTTCGATGGCATTCTTATCTACTCAAGATCAGAGTTATGCAGCAGAAGCGAGATAGAAGTTGTTCTAGAGTGGGAGCAACCGGGAATTGCAGTTTTCTTGGATTAAAGGATTTCTATAGGGAATTCAAGTATGAAGAAATTTTTCTGGATTGAATGGTAAAGTTGTCAGGTGCAACTTTTTGGCTATTCCAGATAAGAGATGAAAGTTTGAAGTCCACTGATGTTTGTGGAATAAAGTTGTGTATTGGATTTCAGCAAATTTTTGGGAAAGTCCTTTTCTTGAGTAGGATCTGGAAATTGGTTTGATCTTAGTCTTGTTTGTTTCATGAAGCAATCAGCAAGAGTTAAGCTGATCAGGAATATTGGAGGTGACTCAGAGCATCAGAAGAGTTGTACAGTTAAGAATTGAGGAAACTTTGGAATGTGAAGTTGGAATTTGGATATTGTTTTAGTTTTATCCGATTAAAAAAGATATAAGATTTGATAAAACTGGAGGGCTAGTTCCGGAAGTATTTTGAGTTTTCCTGTGTTCTCCGGATATTAGATTTTGATCTACAGGATTGAATTGCCAGTTCGGATAACTGGAATTCATTGTATTTCACATATTTTGAGGAATATTTGTATGATTCTTCGAGGGATAGAATCAGCAGTTCAGAAGGATTTGGAAGTTGAGCTAGATTGAGTATAGTCTGATGTTCTGTTCAGATTTGTAGGATCAGAAGAGGGAGTTCTTGGTTATAGTAGTATAGTTACATAAGATTCTGTAGAGCGAATATTCCAATATAGATACCTGGAAAACTCTAGATGATATTAGAAAGTTCTATTTAAAATTTTATCTGGATAGATAAATTTTTTTGTTTGAATTGGTTGCTATGATTGACTGTGTGATTGCTGTTTGAAAATTTAAATTCTTTAGCTGGGTTATTAAATTATTTTTGCTTTTAAAATTTCGGGGACGAAATTCTTTTAAGGGGGGAGGGATGTGACGACCCGGAATTTTGAGCAATAATAATTTAATAATCTTTGATAATAATTAAATTGATTTGATCATTTTACATTATAAATTGACAAGTCAAAATTCTTTTAAAAGCTGATAGTAATAATTTGATAATACCTATCAACAATTTTCTTAACAATATAAAATTTGGAAAGTTTAAATTCTTTTGAAAATTTATAATATTTTAATTTGGAAATATTTATTTTGGCAATTTAATATTGGTAAGAATTATTTTCCAAAGGCTAATCAAAAATATTTTCTATTTATAATATATATGTATTGATATATCTTGTAAATAGGAAGTTTTTAAGTAATAAAAACTATCTACTCAAATTATAATATATATGAATATATATATATATATATATATATATATATTGTGATTTGAAATTTGTTTAAGATTTCGTTTGGTAATTATCAAAATTTATGATTAAATGTTTTTCTATTTGAAATGTGTGTGTATATTTGTGTGTATGTATATATATATATATATATTCGAAATAGGAATTTTGTTAATTTGAATTTAATAAGTATTTGCAAACTTTAATAAATATATAATTTGTAATTTGAAATGTTAATTTGATTTAATAATTTTGAAATGGTATTTGAGATTTAAATTTTAATAAAGTTAATTTCTTATTTATTATAAAACATGTACTTTAAGCCTTTGCTTAAATAAGATTTAAATTAAAAGTTCATTTTTTAATATTTCTTTCATATTAATTTTAACATAAGATAAAATTGCTTTAAATTTTTTATATAAAGAGTCAAACTTAATTTCTCAAATTTATAAACACATATTTTATAGAATTGAATCAAAAACATAAGTTATTGTCAATAAATGTTCACATGGATTTGCTTTTGTATTTATTAAAATCTAAAACTTGTTTAAAAAAAAGATAAATACTTAATATTGCATAATTACTTATATACATATATAACTTAAATAAATTATAAATAGGAAAGTAACATTTTTAAAACATTAATAAAACATTAGGAAAATACTTTTGTTAATACCAATTTAACATTAAACACTTGTAAACATTTTAGTATGTGTTGAAGACAAGGGTAAATTAAATTGCATAGGTGTAAGAAAATTAAAGCATCCAAGAGACAAATGTCAAATTCTTTTAATTAAATTTAAAATTAAATTGCAAAGGGAAAGAGGAGTTTTATTTTCAGCAAATTCTTTCTTCTTTCTCAACAAAAATCAGAGAAAAAAATAAGAAGAAGGTACTGTAAAATCTGGAAAATGCAAAGCAAGTGCAAAATCATCAAGTTCAATCAAGAAATTCAGGAATCAAACAAGCAATACAGACAGGAGGATTGATTCTTTGATATGCAAAACTGGAATCGAGCAATTCATCAACATGCAGTGAAAATTTCAGAAACTAGGAAGTCAAGAACAGTTTCCGTTCTCTGCATTTTTAAGGTGAGTAAATGCAAATTTAAAAACAATTTTAAATCTTAAATCCCATCTTGTTCTTGTGCATGAAACAATGATGATTTGTTTGGATATCTGAAATTAAGCAGATGCATGTTGGAATTTTGTATATAGATTGCCTGTATAAATAAAATAAAAAAATATCACCGTGTTATAACACAGTTTTCAAATTTCATAATAAAATTCAATAACTTAATTTTTGATTTGAATTGGCCTATGAATTGTAAACAATAGTTGCTTAGAATCATGCCATCTTCCTTCTAAAAAGAATTACAAGTTTTTATAATGTATATTTAGTTCAAGTTTTGAAAATTTGCGGTAGAAATTAAATTGGGTTAAATTTGGATGATTTCAATTTCTAAGTTGATACCGAAATTGGATTGTAAGTAAGGAATCATGATTTTAGAAGCTTGAATCAAGATTTTTAGATCAATGACTTGTGTGAATTTGAAATTTCAGTATTTTGGGCATTTTGTCCAAATCACGGCGAACGTTGGCGAGTTGAGCGGCGAGGCTAGGCATGGAGGTCAAGGAGAGGAGGATGATCATCAGAAAAATACTTTGGGTATTTTTATTTGATTGAGTTGGCCCAGAATCGTGGAGGTAGGGTTTTACACCCTGTAATGGTCGAGAGTGTTCCTATGGGTTTCACGACATCATGATGCAACTAGGGTCGACCGTGTATGGTTCTGGAGATGCTGGGGAGCGAGACGTGGCTTCGGGGAGGAGGACGTGGCGTATCGTGGAATGGATCGCCGTCGGCAATCATTTTCTGTTGATATTGGGTTCAAGCAGTTTGGGTTGAAGGGCAAATTTTGATTCTCGTCCGAATTTTGTTTTCTGGGTTGAGCGTTGAGATGTAGGGGTCGTTAGCGACTTGGCGAAGGCCGGCGTGGGGTTCGCCGACGTCGAGCGTCGTGGTGCACGTGAACGTGCACGGTGGTTGTGCAGCAGATTTTGGTTTTGGGTAGAAGAAGAGGGAGAGGGGGAAACTCAGAGTTATCGTCGTGTACCTGTTGATATTTCGCGAAGCAGGGAAGGGGTTGGAGAGCTCAGAGTATACGTGGGTTTAGCTCGGGTTTAACGCGTGTATTTGCAGTGAGTTTCTCGTGTTTTGATCGAGCAGGGGTTTTTGTGTGTTTGGGTTCAGCTGTTTTAAGTTTTAAAAATATAACTGTGAGTTTTATTTAAAAAAAAGGTTTTTAACAAGCTAATATGATTTTGTACAAGTTTTAAAACAAGAGTGAAAAAAGTCTTATTTATAAATTAAATTTATTTCAAAACCAAATTTTAAACATGTTTTATATATAAAATTATGGAAGCTTTAAAATAAGATAAGTGGATTTTGAAAATAAAGTTTGTATTAAACTTGGTTAAAATAACTCTGGAAAAGTCTTAAAAGATTCAAAAAGTTTAATTTAAAACTTGTTTACATTATAAATTGATTTCTAAAAAGTTATATTTTATTTTGAATAAAGTGTAATGATTTAGAATTTGGAAATCAATTATAATAAAAAAATTCTTAAGTAATATAAAATTTTGATATAATTAAAGATAATTAATTTTGTGAAAATAATTAAGTTAATTCAACTTTTATCAAAAATCAAGTGTCATTGGTTAATATAAATGATTTAATTAGGGTGATGTTTTCTTAATTAAGAATTTTTATAATATAAGAAGTTAAGTATCATTTAATTAAATTAAATGATTAATTAATAATTAATTAATTAATTAATTTGTGGTTAATTAAAAATAATCACTTGGAGTTAATTAAGTATAATTACTGGGTAAAGTAATGAAATTGCAGGAGGTAGTTAAGTAGAAGATAATTACTTATGAGGGTAATTAAGTGAATGTTATTAAGGATTAATCATTTGTGCTATTAATTAAAGAATTAATTAATACAATTAATTAAAGGTTTTAATTATTTAATTAATGGTTAATTAATAATAGGATTAAGAGTAATTAATTAAGTGATTAATTACTTGTTAAAGTAATTAATTAAGGAAGAATTTAATTAATGGAAGTGATCATTAATTAATGGAAATAATTAGTTAATTGTTAATTAATTGTTAATTAATTAAGGAATAATTAATTTATAATTAAGTTTTAATTTCTAAATATAATTAAAAAGTAATTTATCAAACGTGATTAATTAAAAGTAATTAATTAAATATGATTAATTGTAAATGATTAATCAAGTGTGATTAATTAAAAGAAATTAATCAAGAATAATTAATCAAGTATGATTAATTAAAGGTGATTAATCAAGTGTGATTAACTAAAAGATAATTTTGGAATAATTATCAGAATAATTTTAAAGGATAATTAATCAAATAAAAGAGTAATTAAGAGATAATTACTTGAATAATTAAAGAAGTAATTAATCAAGATGATTAATTAAATTTGTAATTTAGGAATAATTACTTAAAGTAATTAAGAGATAATTAATCAAGGGAGATTAACTAAGGTAAATAATTAAGTGATGTTTATTAATTAATTTGTAATTAATTAATGAATGGTAAGAAGGATTGATGATAATCCAAGGGTCTAAGTAAGGATTAGTTTAATTAAGGATTAATTAAATTAATTAAGTTTGGATTAAACTTGTTACGGATGATGAATGACTGGTTGATAAGTATCTTTGGATGAAGTAATGATATTGGATGGCATTGAATGTCATTGATTGATATGTGATGATATGAATGGGATGTATCTAAGATGTGATATATATGCTGCTTTGTGATATATGGATGAATGTGATAATAGTAACTTATTTATCTATGTAATGTGAATCGTCCATTTATGTTAAGTGATATTTCTGAATATCTATTGTTTAAATCCCTTAAGTACAACTTGGACATTAAAATGGCGTTTGGATTCGGTGAGACCGGGATCGGGTTTCCATATTTGGATATTCGAAAACCACACCGATCCAAATTAAACGTTAGGTCTGAATCCAAGGGGAGCGCAAGTGAAGACTCGAGGTGTAAGAACTATACGTCAGTATAACTCTGTGGGTGGTTCCGTAATGAGTTTGACGGAATAGTGCTTATAGGTTCGAGATGGTGGTTCAGAGTGCAAGGGCTATGGTTGTTGACTCTGAGGGTGATTCCAAAATGAGTGCAAAGAGATAGTGCCTTCGGTTCCGTTCGAACCCGGAACGGACTTGAATGGATTGAATGCTTTCAGAACATCGTCAGGTGGGCGATGAGCATTCTAAGATAGATGTGTTCTATAAAGGTAATCGCAGCCTCAAGCCTCATCAACCGGGAATGGCTAAAACATGGGAGATGCAACAAGGCTTCGTGGGTAGCTTCCACTGGAGAGCAAGATTTACCCTTGTCTAGAAGTCCCTTTATATTCTGCTATGTGGGGCGGTTGATTGCAACAACTGCCGGGGTTGTCTTGTTCGGAGCTGTTCAGTAAGGAACGGTTCCGGCCTTGTGTTGCAAGGGAGTTAGGGTAGCTCCTCGGTACGGTGATCTAGGCCACGGACTGTGACGGGCGGTACCCCAGTAGCCCTGCCATTGTTGGAAACCCATTTTTACTACGAGACCCTACGGTTTTGTTTGTATTACCCACTTTTGTGGCTAGTAGATGGAATTTAATGAATGTAACAATTTCGGCTATTTCATATTTACTTGAAAACCCTAGACACTATTATAATGTCACTGGATTTCCTATCAAATGTTTTGGTCAGCGTAAGGTAAAAACTTTTCCATGTTTATATATGGGAAGTCTTACGTGATACCTTTTCTTTTCAAAGGATTTTCTAAAGTTAAGCAATCTTAAACCGTTTACTCACACCAGACCCCTGTCTGACCCGACTGTTTATTTTCTGTTTTATTAAACTCTTGGGTACTCATATTCTGTATGAGTAGTCAAGTGATTCAGGTTATCGTTGACAAATACTAGGGGAGCTTTGGAGCAGGAGGCTTCAGCGTGTAGATATATAGTTAAAGTTTCCACTGTGTGTTATTCTGTATAGTTGTCCTTGTATTGAATATTAGACAGAAATGTTATAACTGTCTAATTTGAGACGTATAGTGTGTAATCTGATGTATATGATACTAAGTGTATGTTCTATATTATATTTCAATCGTACCGCTGTGAGATTCTGATGTGTTCTTTCTTTTTCTTCTCTTTCTTTTCTTCTTCTATCTCTTTCTTTCTTAATTAGTGATGCGATTTTCTGGTGATAGAAAGTCGGGTCGCTACAATGATGGGTGTGAATTATTGAATGTAGCCAATTGCTTAGATTAAATAAGAATGACACAGTCATTAAAATGGGTTGGAATGTGAGGTCAGTAATGTTGCACAACGTCTGCCCATCGTAAATGGCTACTAGCAGTTGCATATACATTATACTGATGTGGGACATATCCAACCATAGGATATGTGGGATTATACGTTTATGTATAGATGAAGGGAATATACAAATAAGAATGTACGCCCTAGTCGAAGTGTCAAAGGACAAGTAGAGTCTACTTCAGCTTTTAGGGGGTAAGTTTAAGTAACCAAGTTTTCATTTCCTTGATTGCATTAGGCATTTTAAATGGGATGGTGTAACCATCCAGTATTTAATCACTTTAAATATGGATATTTTAATATATTTTTAAATAATTAATTTATAGATTTTATAACTCAAATATTCTTTTTAATAATAACTAGTGAAAGTGAAATAATTTTCAAAATTTGTTTACACGGATAATTAGTTTGAAGAAAAATCGAAAATGTGACCGGAATTCATTTTTCGAATTTTCAACTTCTCATCGTCTAAAAGATGTTGTATAGGTTATAAACGTTTTAGTTAAAATAAACACACACATTTTCAATAAGTTAGAATTATGTTGTATGTATGTGTGTGTATATATATTTAAGTATATAATGTTGATGTGACTTTTATGAAAAAATAAGAAAAGACATTTAAAGTGAAAAGGAACATTAGGAAACATAAAGTACAAAAGGATCAAGTGCATGCTGGTTCATGAAGGGGTGGAGTATGCTAACGTGAGCAACATGAAGGGAGAAAAGGATAAAGGTGATGAGGTGGCAACCATTGAGTGGAGGACATGTACTAAATGGTATTAGTAATTTACTAAATGCGTTTTATATAAAAGAGATTTCATAATTTCTCTTTCTTAGTTTCTTCATTTCCATTCTTACTCCCAAAAATTCATCTTATCCATGAACTCATCCATGGCTTCTTTGTAAACTTTTTCTAGCAAGAACACTTTAATTTCCACTTAAAAAGATTGTTTAAACATCCTCTTCTACTTCTACACTACCTTCTTTCCAAAATAATCCTTTATACCCCATCACCACACCATAGCCGAGTCCCCTATGCTTTATGGACAAACAATATTGCCTCTTAGGCTTTTAAAAGATTCCATTTTTGCTAAATAAAAGTAAAGTTCTAGGCCGCTTTGAAAGTTAGTGGAAGGTTGGTTAATTCGATTAGTTCTTTGGTGAGTAAAGCTAAATCTTTATATAAAGTTTCTAAGTTTAATTATGATGTATCCTTGTTGTTAAATCATTGTTTGATTGGTTGGATATGATGTTGATTTGTATGTACACGTATGTGCTTGGATGAGATATTTAGTTCGACTTAAGAATTAAAGTTTAAAATGTGTGAATGCATGGAAAGTTGTAATTTTGCTTATTGTTTGCTAGTATGGCATAAAAACAGATGTATGATCTTATGTGTAAGCGTACATGCTAAAGGAAGTTGGCATATAGACTTGTATAAGCGACAACGGAAATTCCTTGCTTTTAATTTTTTTTTTACTTAAGTGTTTACTAAAAAGTTAACTTTACCTTTTAGTTTCAAAATTTTTTTTAAAGTAATAAAGTGGGTTTAAGTAAAAGAGTAGGGTTTCAAAACTATTTGACAAGTTTTGGAAATTATGGGCCATATAGCGCTAGTTGCTATGGATGCAGCTCGTAAATACAAACCTTTTTTGAAATATTAGAACGTTTTGCACTTAAGTATCTTTTTATAAAGTGTTTTCAAACTTATAAAAAGTAATAACAAGTAATTATTATTTATGGTTGCTACATGTGGTTGTAGTGGCACCGGTTCGAGTCCCAGCAGCCACAATAATGAGACATAGTGCACGACCACTTATAACACCGGCTTAACCAAAGGCCAGGGCAAACATAGTTTCCTTGGCCCCAAAGTTTATTTATTTTTTAATTTTTCTTGGCCCCAAAGTTTTAATAAATGTTTCTTCTTTAATGGGGACCATTCCCAATTCAATCTTCCTTCCCGCCGTCCAATCTTTTCCCTCCACCTCTTATCAGTCTCGTCCTTCTTCCCATGACTTTGTACCACCTTCTGTTGTTCCTACTTCGTCAACCATACCACCTTCTGATACATCGTCCTTTCACTCTACTACCACTGTCTCGTCTCCAACTTTTCCTGTTCAACCTTCTTCAGTGTCAGCCTTGCCCACTTACCCTATCCTTACGTCCACTGACCAACCTTTAGTTCCTTCTTCTCTGCCCTTGTCACCAAACTTTCCGCCACCGCCATGCCCTCCAGTTGCCTTGTCATCCTTGTTTAAGTCCAGGCCCAACAACGCTGGTAATTATGTACCACGTGTTATCAAGTTGGTGTACGACGGAAATGCAATGGTCCCCCCTCTTGAAGTTGTACAAGTTGGCAACTTGATGTGGAAAGAATATCTGGTGGGGTTCTTTCTTGATAATCCACTTCCCTACTCCACTGTCCTTTATTTTCTTAAAAAAGCTTGGAAACTTCAAGGAACCATCAGTGTAAAATCTGATGGTTTTCTCTTTTTATTTAAGTTTTCAAATGAGGAAGACAAGAAAAGAATTGCTGCATCTGATCCTATAGTTATGAAGAATAAGTTATTTATTGTTAAACCCTGGGATGAAAATGTTGGTAACTCCTGTAGCAGCATCAGAGCAGTTCCAGTGTGGATCAAGCTATCCAACATTCCATTGTTTTCTTGGTCCACAGTTGGAATTAATTGGCTGGCTTCCAGGGTGGGGAAACTATTATGTTTGGATGCCTCAACTGAAATTTTTTGAAAGAATCTCGTATGCAAAATGTATGGTTGAAGTTTCCCCACAAAATGAACTTCCAGATACCTTCGCTGTCAAGCTACTTGATGGCACTGAACAAATAGTTGAGGTGGATTATTTATGGAAACCAGAAATCTGTACTACTTGTATGGAGTTTGGGCATACGAAAACGAGCTGCAACAAAATGGAAAGAACTGGTGAAGGGAATAACAGGAGGAGGGGCAGTTATGTTGAACTAAATCAGAGTGAGCAATTACAAAGCAAGGAAGCAAAAGGAAAAAAGCTAGAAAAGGAAAGTAAAGTAAAGAAAATATGGCAAAAATTGAATAATTACAAAGGGAAAAAAAGAAATTTTACGGTGGAAGTCAACACAACTACAATAAACAAGACCAGTGGAGAAGGAATTACAATACCAATTTTGGATAAAGAAGATAACAATACTTTTATAGTTATAGTCTCACCCCAAAGTGATGGGTCCAGTGAACTAAAGCAATTTACTGACAACAACAAGTTTAGTTTGCTACGTGAAATTGAAGATGAACAAGGAATTACAGAGCAAGTGGATGTAGAGGAAGGGGAGGTAACATATGATGTTAATACTCATGCAACAGAAGGCACACTGACGTTGTGTACTGGAGATTTTGTTGAAAACAACTCTGTAACAAATAATGAACCAAGGCAGACATTAAGTGGGAAGAAGCAACATAAACCTGAACAAGCTGTGCATGTGCACACTGTTGCATCAGATTTTGAAGCAAAGTGGTGCCAGTCTTTTGAACAACAAATAAAGCAAGTTATCTTCAACATGCATCAATCAATTGTGGAAAAGCCTCATGTTGCTGCTTATAACTTTACCATTGAAATTCCAGGTTGGCCTGACAACATACCCACTACTATACCACTTGCTTCACCAAATTCCCCTTCCACTATCCCAAAATCCTCTGATTCAGCCTCCCCTACTTCTCTCCACAAATCTCGAATTGAAACAAGATCTCTTTCAGCTAAGAGAGGAAACAAGATTCATCAATCTCTTTAATCAATCCATGTATAAAAAATTTGCAACCTGGAATGTAAGGGGTGCCCACTCGAATTTGAAACTTGATCAAGTCAAAAGCCTAATCAACATGTATGATATCTGCCTCCTTGGCATTCTTGAAACCGAACTCAACCTACCATTAACAATCAAAGCTGCTTCATATATTAATCCACTGTGGGATTTTCATCACAATTTGGATGCAGCATCCTATGGTAGAATCCTTGTTATTCATGACCCTACTGTCATGACCTTATCTCCTATCTTAGCAACTAGACAATATATTCATTTCCACGTCCATCTCTCTCAAACTTAAACATCTTTCTACTTAACCCTAGTATATGCTGACAATACATCTCTTTCCAGAAAAACTCTATTCAACTCCCTCCCTCCTCTTCGCCAGAACACTCACCCCTGGGTTGTGCTTGGTGACTTTAACTCCTTTTTTAGCCTGGAAGATAAAATGGAAGGTTCTCCCCTCCTACCAAGTGACATAGCTCCTATCAACCTTGCTATTTCTGACTCTGACCTTCTTTTGGTCAACAAGTCTGGTGCAAAATTTTCTTGGAACAACCGCAGCCGTAGTGGTGTGCGTACTTTCACTACTATTGATCATGCATTTTGTAATGTTTCCTCTCTCAATCAATGGCCTTCCTTGTCTGTTTTCCTCCCCCTCCCAATTCTGTCAGACCACTCTCCCTTAATCCTTTCTCTTAATCCCCATTTAAGAAGAGACAAAAGAAGTTTTAAATTTTTTAATGCATGGGCAAAACATGATGACTTTCTTCATTTAGTTACTACTGTACACACTTCCTTTTTCTGTTTTGGTAACCCTATGTATAAGTTTTGTAGGAAGTTGAAAACCATTAAGCAATCTCTCAAAACATGGGCTTCCTCTACCTTTGGGCATGGCAATTTGCTCTCATCTTCTCTAATTGAAGAACTCAAAGCAAAACAGGAATACATGATGGAAAACCCTGAGGATGTCAATGCTGCCAATGAAGAAGGTCGTCTTTACATGGATGTGAATAAAGCTCTGCTGCTGGAAGCTAGTATGAAAAGCCAACAACTACGTAACAAATGGTGTGATGAAGGTGAAAAGAACACTAAATTTTTCCATGACTCCCTTCGAGTCAAGCATGCTAGGGAAAATATTTACAATATTATGGATGATAATGGTACTGTCTACTCTTCTCCTGATTCTGTTGATAATGCATTTGTTGATTATTTTCACAAATATTTTTAGCAACTTGAATGGCTTCTCTCCTGACCTCAACCTTATTTCGTCCCTCCCTCTTCCATGCATTTCTGTTCTAGAATCTGAAGCGTTAATCAAACCTGTTACCGATGTTGAAATCAAGACTGCCCTTTTCTCCATGAACCAACTTTCTTCGGGGGGTCCTGATGGTCTAAATGTCACCTTCTTCATTGCTACGTGGTCTGTGCTTGGTCATGAGTTTTGTCTTGCAATCCATAACTTTTTCAACAGGTGTAAAATGCTGGGAGAGATCAATGCTATGAATATTGCTTTAATTTCTAAGGTTTATCCCCCTGACAAAGTATCTTCTTTCAGGCCTATCTCGTGTTGTAATGTTCTGTACAAATGTATTTCAAAAATTCTTGCAACAAGACTTGTTTGTGTTCTGCCATCAATTGTGTCGCTTAACCAAGCAGCATTCATCCCATCCAGAAATATTCTAGATAATGTTCTCCTTGCCCAAGAATTGATGAAAGGTTATGGAAAAATTAATGCCACACCTGCTGCTATGATTAAAATAGATATCACTAAAGAATATGATTCCATTCACTGGGTTTCTATTGTGAGAATTATGGCTATGATTGGCTTCCCCAAAACCTTTGTTGCTTAGGTTTACACTTGTATTTCTACCCCGTCATTCTCTGTTATTGTGAATGGTAGGCCTGTTGGCTACTTTGGTTGCCATAAAGGAATTAGGCAGGGTGACCCTATTTCTTCATATTTATTTCTTTTGGTTATGGAAGTGCTCAACGTTATTCTTCAGAACAAATACTCTGCAAGGTTAATTAAGTACCATCCGAAGTGCTCTCTGCATCACATTACTTCCATCATGTTTGCTGATGATGTGTTGATTTTTACAAGGCCTGAAGGTTCCTCTTTAAGTGAAATATTAAGTGCTCTACATACATTTTACCTCATGACTGGTCTATCCATCAATAATTACAAATCCTCCTTGCTTATGGCCGGAGTCTCTGATGTACAAGCTGCCTTCTTGTATCAACATAGTGGGTTCTCTAGTATGCATGCTGACATGAGGTATCTAGGTCTCCCCATTATCACCAAAAGAATAACCATAGCTGACTGTCTGCCCCTATTTAATAAGATTACATCTGTTATGCATGCATGGGAAAATAGAAGTATGTCACAATGTGGAAGGCTTGTTCTCATAAAATCTATTGTTTTCCCTTCCTTGGTGTATTGGGCTCGCTCATTTATTCTTCCATGCAAGCTTCTGCACCTTGTTCGCTCTGCCATGAACAGATTTTTCTGGACTGGCAGTATGTTCAACAAGAAGCTTTTTCCATGTTCATTTGCTAATTTTGAAACAACTTTACAGGTGGGAGGTCTGGGTATTATAAATGTTAAAAAACGGAACACTGCAGCATACAGTAAACATTTCCATGATGTCGTAAGCAAGAAAGATGGTCTTTGGGTTAACTGGACTTGGACGTATAACATCAAGCATAGTAAGTTTTGGTCAACGGCCATAGCTCAAGACAGTAGTTGGACTTGGAGGAATATACTTAAGCTCAGGGAAGTGTTCCTTCCCATGATCCAGTACCATGTCCACCAAAACTCTGATGCTAGTTTTTGGGACGATCCCTGGGTTAGTTTAGGTATGATTCTATCTACTGTTATTGATCATTCAATGATTGTTCAGTCTGGTATTCATCGTGAAGCTAAAGTCAGTGAGTACCTCAACAATGGTAGAATCCGGCTATCTTACAATAGTAGTTTAATAATTAGGCAACTTTGGAACTCCATTCAGAGTACTAGCTTCAGTTCTGAACAATCTTTGAATGTGACATGGAAAAATAAGCCACGTTGTGTTAAGATAGTGTATAAACACTTGATTGGTGACAGTGCCTTCCCTGCTGCTAAGTGGTTCAATGTTCTCTGGAACAATGACTCGACTTCGAGAGAAAACTTTATGTTATGGAAGGTTGTTAGCAATGCTCTCCTCACCAGGCATGTTTTAATAAATTATGGGATTAGTAGTAGCCCTGAATGTGTGTTTTGTGAGCAGTATGTTGAAACAGTTGAGCATCTATTCTTCGATTGCCCTAGTCTGCATGCACTGATTGATAAAATTGTTAGTAGAATTCAAGGCACTATTGCTGTCCCCTTTTCTGTAATTAATTGGAACTTAATTTTTAAGGCTACGAGGTGGAAGACTAGCAGTTACAGAGTGTTGATCATATGCATCAAAATTTATATGGTAGTGATATGGAAAGAGAGAAATTCTATAGTCTTTGAAAATAAAAGAAAGAGACTCAGCAATCTTTGGTCTGAAATCAAGAATAGAACTTACATGCAGCTGGAAAGGAGGGAGTGCCATATCCCTGGCATTTTGATCAGCAGCTGGAGATGATGTTTGTTTGTTCTTGTGTTTTTCTTCTTTGTCTACTTTGTTTTCCCTGTTTTTCATTTTCTTTTTTCTGATTCAAAGTGTGTTTTGAATCATTTTTATTGTGTTGCAATAAACTGGTAGGAATCCCTGGCTTTGCCAAAAAATAATAATAATTTATTTATTTATCTAATGATTGTTTTTTATTTAATTAATTAAGTAAGATAATTACCACTTAATCATTAATTAATCAAGATAATTAGTGCTTAAGTATTAATCAAGTTAAGTTAACCATAATTAGTTAATTAATTAAAGATTAATTATTTAATCATTAATTAAGTGTTAGTAATAATTTATTTAAATTTAATTTTTAATTAATTATTTATTATAAAAGGGTCTAACATTAATTAGTTGCTAATTAAGTCAAGATTTAATTAAGACTTAATTAAGATTTAGTTATTATTAAATAAAGGGTTAATTTATTTTTAATTAATTTTTTTGAGAAAAAAATAAGTAATCCCCACAAGGAGGAGAGCCTTCATCTATTTTATTCTAGACTATATAGGAGCTGCCAACAAACCTGGCAGGTAGCTGAAACCCCCCATACAAATAAAAAAACCCTCACAAAAAACTATACAACTAGTGTCCAAAATAAAGTATCTAAAAAATACAAGAAAAAACAAAAAACATAACTTTTATATTAGCCGTGAATCACTAATCCAATATCAACACCAATACCTAAAGGTGCTAAGAGAAACTAAATAGATTCTATGAAAATGAATAACACACACATGTAATATTAAATGTATATATGTTAATCATATATGCTAATATGTAAAAGCAATTCAGATTATGTTAAATTTATGATAGGTTTAATTCATTAACTAGGAAATTATAAGAATACATTCAAGCGATTAGCAAATTTTGTCCCATAACAACCAGGTTATTTAGATTCAAGTGGTCATTGCATAATTCTATAAACCTAACCATAAGGGAAGATTGACATCAAAGTATAATTAATCAAATAAAAATAACAACATCTAGAATAGGGGAGAAATTAATAAAGGTCCCTTACATAATTCCATGCAAGATCTTAAAAAGACAAAAAACAAATAAAATTTTGCAACAATTAGAATGATGCTATGTATGAGTACTATATATTTATATATTACAGAATACAAGTAATTCAGCTATCATAAAACAAATATGAATCACAGATAATAATATTATTAATACAACATGACTTATAACACATATAACTTTATGATTCCTTGATACACAGGTAAATACTAGCAAAAAATATTGACTCAAGTAACATAAAAGTGAGCTGTGATATAAATGATGCAATCAACTTTGGATATAAATGACGCAACTACTTCAGAACAATTAAAAACACCTTATAACATTTCAATGAGACTATTTTAAAATTAACTATTAAGACAAAAAACAACAAACAGCTCTTAAGCAAAAAAACCATCTCTATAACGAGAACAATGCTGACACACTACTCTAGCATGTTTATAAAACTGAACCTTCTTAATTTATAGAATAAGTTTACAAAAGAAATTGAGATTTGACTTCGTTAAATTGACTTTATTAATTTTGGTACACTTAACATCGAAGGAATAATGTTTAGGGTTATCCGTATCTTTGTTTCTTTTTAAATAACTTTTGTTTGATCCTATAATATGATTTTGGAATAAGAAATCTTTCATAATGTTTTATGAATATACTTATGCCAGTGAGATATGTATATGAATATTCTGATAAATATTTTTAAAAGAGATTTAATAAATGAATGATTTATTTTGTGGCTTAGTGCTTGCTATGGTTAATTAAATTTCTAGATTGTTGTTGTTTATGTACTTGATAGTTAAATAACGGACTGTCAAATCTTGTTTAGTTTTGACTTAGGAAGTATATAAGGGCATCATGTGTTCTTTCGGTTTTAGTTCCCTCGATAGAACTCTCCTAGGTGAAACGTCTCTAGCTTTGAGGGATATATTGGAGATTCCTTTAGGACTCTAGTATATTCCACTTACTTCCAAAAGAACTGGGAAGAGTCAACTGGAAATTATCCAATGTTGTTCGGAGAGATTGGGAACAGACATATTATCCGAAAACCACTTTAAACCAACATATGCATTTGAGTGGAAGACATCTTAAGAATGATCTAAGACGGAGATGTTTGAAGTGCATGGGATCTTACTACTAATCCTAAGGGTGATTCCAAAATAGATGTAGTAGAGGTAGTTTCTTCGGTTTCATTCAGACCCAAAACGAACTTGTATGGATTAATACTAGCATTGTTGGCTAAACGGCAGTGCTAGCATTCCAAGAGGGAATTTCTATGAGGAAATGATTTAAGCGTAGCCTCTCAAGCCTCACACCACGATAATGGCTAAAACAGAGTAGATGTATTAGGGCCATGGGTCGCTCTCATTAGAGTATAATCATCGATTTATCTAGAGTCGATGTCTATATATACGCTTTGAGGCCCATCTTTGGTTGTTGATCACAACCCAGGAGTGATCATATTCGGTACTATTCAATTCGGGGTAGGCCGGTCCTATGTTAATAGGGTTGCAAAGGTAACCGCGGCCCATAGTACATTTTATCTAGAGGTGTACTACTTTCGGAAAGTAGTCCCTTACCTTTCCATTTGTTGGAATCCATCTACCACATACGTACCTCAGCGGTTTTTTATTGTATACCTATTATTGTTATGATGTACACACATTACAGCTACTTTATACTTTATTATTGATACTTAAAACCCATAGACAAAATTATATTATAACTGGATTTTATAATAAAAATGGTTTGGTTATCATATGGTAAAAACCCGTTCTGTTCATGTGCGGTGTGGTCTTACGAGATACCTTTTATTTTGAAAAAGGTTTTCAAATACAGAAATCAATATAATTTGATAACGTTTTCTCATGTTGGTTTACCGGACTGACCCGGGCGTTATTTTCTTATAATGCTCGGGTCAGCCCAAGCCTATTTTCTAGATTTAGCTCGATCTTTTGGAGCTTTCAAGAGACGAGCTGAAGTCTCCAAGGAGTATTCACGAATCTTATATTTTTTCGCTAATCTGTTGCTTTGATTTCTGTCTGTATTTATCAATAATTTGTAAGGTCAGGCTGTTATAACTGTCCAGGATGATAATAGGTTAGTGTACTCTGACGTTGTGCATAATAAAGATGATTTCTTTTTGTAAAGATCATGTATATATTATATATTTCTCAGCACGATGTGAGATTCTATTCTGTCGTTTTCTTTTTAAACCCAAATGACTATCTTTAGAACACTTAAGTAATCGACACATGAATACAAAGAATGTATTAAGTGTCGTCTTTAGGTGTAAGAAAGATATAATGTTACAGATGGTGAGCAAGGCTTAGTGTTATGACAATAAGATTGATACCATATACGAGAAGTAGGAGCTGTTTACATAGGTTGAGGACGTCATCGGTCATGAGCAGTCAGTGGAAAGACAAGACTTATGCCTAAATGAACTACACCTCCTATTAGTGTAGATCATATTTAGGACACGCATCGCCTTACAGTTGTTTGTTAGTTAGTTAGTTTGTTATTTAGGAGGCAAGGCTAGGTAACCTTTTTAGTGGAGGTCTTCTAAATGAATAAGATAGTCCAAGGAGCCGAGTCATCAAAAGTCCATGGAGCTGAGTCCATGATACGAAGCAGTTATATTAGTCTTCAAAATGATTATCATATAGATAAACAATTATAACGCCATTATTAGGCACTATGAGAGTTTCTTTGTATGCACGACGAAAAGGACATGATACTTCGTTGATGATGGATCCTAACGAGGTGCTGGATTATGGTTACTAGAAGGGAAAATATCTTGGTCCAAAAGGGGACTATGTTACTTATAATATGTGATGGTCCATCCGATAGCGACCCAATAACTATCCGCTGTGGCTCACATTGGTACCCCTCAGTTTACTTTTATGGCCTGCCTTTCGACTCAATTCAACCAACCCATTCTGGGACGTGTAGGGGTAAGAGTCTCCCGTTCGCCACCAAACGCGAAGCGAGAACCCCCTATCACTTGTAATGAAGTAAACTAGGTAACTACTACACGAGTTAAATTAAATTAAATTGTGTCCGTTGTCTATTCTTTGGGGTCCCAATATATTCTACGAACGGTTATTTAATCCTTCGGTCTAACCATTCCCCTGCATATTTCGTAGACCGAGTGACCGGGGTATCTTGTGTAGTATTATATGAGATCATTCTCATAATTTTTGATGATATTCTGATTCTCTAAGCCAAATGCCGAATAGATATTTAGTTTGATCTAGTGAACCATTTCTTTGTGTATTCATCTACTCTTTAGTTGTCTCCCTGTCTACAAATTTCGGGGATGAAATTTTGTTAAGGGGGAATTTGTAACATTCCTGTTTCTAAATCAAATTCAAATTGGAAATAAATTAAAATTTTGGAATTGAATTGTGAATAAATTTGATGTTTCCCAAATTAAACAAGACCTGTGCTTGTTTATTTATATAAATAAATTTGTAATTTGAAATTTGAATTTGAAAACTCAAAAAAAATATAAGTATTTTTAAAATAAATTGGATTTAAAACTTTATATTTTGAAATTTATAGAAACTTATTTTCTAATTATAATAAATATAAATATATGTATTTTGAAAATTTTATTTGAATTTAATATAGTAAATTTTCAAAAGTTATTTGAAAGTTAAAACTCTATATTTTTAAATTAGTAAGAATTTGTTTTCTGATATGCATATATTTGGGAGTTATGATCTGAAGATTTATATACTAATTTTTAAGAGGCTATTTAAAGTTGTATAAATATAAATATAAACATAGATTTTATAAAAGGATCATTTCTTTTTTGCTTTCTTTTAAAAATAAATAAATATAACTTGTATATTTATCTCATAATACTTAGTAATAAAAATATAAAACATGATTCATAAGTCAAATTAAAGCAAGGGCCTAAAATATAAATTTTAAATTAAATGAAACAAGGGTTTAAAACATAAATGTAAACATAATACTACCTAAGGGTTTAAACACAAAATTATTTCATAATAACAAATGTAAGATGAATGTTTACATAGATTAACAAGTGTTAAAAAATATATACAAGCGGCAAAATAAGAATTTCTTTTAATTTAAACTATAATAACAAGTTTTAAGAATAGAAAACCAGGTTTTTAAAATATCTTGCATTCATTTTCAAAAATCTGAAAAAGCAAAACAGACCTGAAACTAAAGAAAACAAAAATGTGAAACCTAAAAACTAAACTTCAGATCATCTCAAGCTAATCCAAAGCCAGAAAAGCATTAAAGCAAAACAAACCTGAAAGCAAACTACAATTTTAAAACCTGGATATATTCAAGCAAGCAAGACCAGATTTCAGTGTTCAAGTTCTAAAGCTAAATCAAAAACACTGCAAAATTTTAAAGGCTGGAAGCAGTTCAACTTGAAGATCACTAGATTAAAACAAGAAAAATCAAAACCTGGCAATTCAAATGTAAAGCAAGGATTCAAACCTGAAGTAGTTCAAAAACAAACAAATTCAAAGCTGAAGCCCAAATCATCATTTCCAGATTAAGCAACAAATTCAACATCATTTCCAGGCCTTTGTCTTCAAACTTGGTGAGCAAACACACCTATCTTTTACTGCTGTGTTGAATACTTGATGTATGATATGAGAATTGCTTGATTTGTTGCCTGCATGCTGATATATAGGTGTAAATTGGTGTGTGCATACAGGCAAACATGTCTTTGTTTTTATATGACAGGTTTGATTAACCTGTTCACAAATTCACCCTACCCAAAGGAATCAATATTAAGTTTTGATTTCTAAATAAAGTTTTCTTGTACTTGTCAAATTCAAATTTCAAAAATAGTTTCAGCAATTATGTTAAGCAATTTTTTTAAAATAAAGACATCACAGTGACAAACAACATTGAGTCAGAAATTTGAATAATTTAATTTCAAGTTCTGATTATAATAATCCATTCAAATTGAGAAGTGTTGAATTTTGATATAAAATCTAGATATTTAAGACTTGGGTTGACGAGATTTCTTGACATGATCAGACTGGGCGTTTTTGCCAATATTTGACGATTAACATGAAGATTGATGTCGTGTTGAATCATGATGATAACATGAGGGTAGGTGATCATCATAAAAATGAAAACTAAATTTCTCAAACGACATGATGGCTGAATGAGGACGAACTAAGGTTTTGTACCCAGATATGGTCGATGAGGTTTGAGGGGGTAATTCCTCGTCAACGACGGATTAGGAGCGGTCGCACCTGGGGGAAGTGTCGCGTGGGGGCGGTGACGAAGTTGTATTCGTGGTGGCGAGGCGTAAGATGGTCGTGGTCCATGGTGAAGGGTGGTTTTCCGATGGTGGTGGGTTCTAGTTTTCGATCGAGTGTCTCGATTTTCAATTTGTTGTCGATTTTGTTAATCTGGGTTATCGAGAGGAGTGACGTAGTTGCAAACGACCGGTCGGTGGTCATGGCGTCGATCAAGGGTGGTCGGAGTGGTTGTGTTTGTGCACACGTGCACATGTTTGTCAGTGATGAGCTAGTTTTGGGGAAGAAAGGTATGGCTCGGGTGGAACGTGAGGGAAAGAAGATTTGACTCAAAGCAGGGGGAAGTGGGGTTATGTTCGTGAACATCTCGAGTGTTGGCTTGGGAAAAATAAGATTTGGCCTGGGTTTTATTAAAGATGAATTAACTAGATTTTTTAAAGGTTAAAAAATAAAAACATTAACAAGTTTTTAAGCCATTAAAGTAATTAAGTTTCGAGGAAAACATTACCAAGTTTTCAAAGTAAAGCATCGACAAGTTAAAAACAAGTTTTTCAAGATTTTAAAATGTTTTGAAATTATTTGTTTAAAAAGAGTAATTATATAATAGGTTAATTTCTAAAAGCTTTTCAAAGGTGATTTAATGATGTGATTAAATAAAGGATTGATTTATTTATGTGATTAATTAAAGGTTAATTAAGGTAAATAATCAAAAGATAATTAATCTATTTATGTAATTAATTAAAATTAATTTATTAATTAAGGTTGATTAATTAATAATTAAAGGTTAATTAATTAATGAAAGTGATTAAGGGATGATTTGTTAATGAAGGGTTAATTAATTAATGTAACTAATTAAGGAAATTAATTAAAGATTAATCAAATAATTTAAGGTTAATTATTTAATGACTAAAGATTGATTGGTCTATTAGTTAAGGTTGATTAATTAATAATTTAAGGTTAATTAATTTATTATTAAAGGTAAATTAACAAATGATTAAAGGATAATTAATTAAAATTGTTTGTAATTAATTAATGTTAATTATCCTGGACTAGTGATTTATTCTTAAATAGTTAATCTGATTTAAATTAATCAGATGATCTATTAACCTTACTTATGGATGTTTGGATTGTATGCAATACTTTGAATTGTTTGATGTCCTTAGTGTGTGATGCTTTGTGATATGAGTTATTTTGATTTGAGCTGCGATAAATGTAATTTATTTATCTATGATGAATGTATATTATTTATCTGTGAATCTGTGAATGAAGATAAGCGTTATGGGATTATACCGCTTATCGATATTGCTGTGTTTGGATTGTGATGATTGATGATGTTGCACTATTGTGTAAAATCCCTGAACTCACCATACACACACAAATATGGATTGCACGAGCAAATCGATTAAGTCATAGATATTTGAATTAAATATTATGAAATGGTTTTAAAGCTGAATTTTGAATCCATATGTTTTTGGAAATGGAATTGGGTTAAATATAAAAAGCATTTGAAAAGGAAGTTTGAAATTGAATTATCTTGTTTAAGTTTTGAAATTGTTTTGGAAATTTGGTTTGAAAGGTTTATACAAGTTATAGTATATATATATATATATATATATATATATATATATATATGGATTTTAAAACCATCTTTAAAGTATTTTAAAAGTATTATTTTAGGATTTTAAAATTAATCCAAGTTTATACTTTAAAGGATATAACTTGTGCATATTTGATCGGATTTTTCTAAAATGGAAACTATTTGTTTTCAAATAATAATAGCTTTCATATAAAGAAAGGATTTTCAATTTGTGTTGGAAGGATTTCAAGTTTGAAATGAAGATGGTTTTCCAAGTTATGAATGAATCTTTGGAAATGGTTTTGAAAGCTATGAATTGAGTCTTTGATTTAAAAATTGGATGAGTTAATCCAAATTGAAAGGGAAATTGTTTTGAAAAGCTATAAATGAATCTTTGCTAAAGATTGGTGAACTTTGTTTTCAAATGAGAGAGGATCTTAAAGGTGTATCTTTGGTATAAAGATTTGGAACTGAAATTGTTTTGAAAGCTATAAATGAATCTTTGTGAAAGATTGGTGAATCTGGGTTTCAAGTTGAAGTGGATTTAAAAGGGTGAATCTTTTTGTTTAAAAAGATTTGCAATGGTAATTTGTTTAAATCATTTGAAAGGAAAGTTTTGGGTAATAAGTTGTGACTTAACCGAGATTCCATTATCCATATGGTTTTAAAATATTACGCTCATTATTCGGTTTAGCCAGGAGAGGACTTTATGTTATATAACCCATTTCAAATAATGATACGACGTGATGGATAACATTTGAAGGCTGGTGGTGAAGACCGGGTATTTTCGAGAACAAAAGGATTACCGTCGAATGTCTCTGCACTGAGTCGCGCTGGTATAGAGATCTGCATATGTGATGAGGAGTCCGATCGGGATTGTGAATACCTGGATTTGCAAGGGCTTCTTTGTGAAGTGCCTTCTGTTCTGTTCGAACCCAGAATAGACTTGTATGGATGTATGTCTTACGTTGCACTTTGAGATGTAAAGTTGGTTTCTATCAAATACATTTCTATTTGGTGGCGGAGAATTTATTCTCTTAGCTTAACACCATTCTCTGAGATGTATGAGCTCAGAAGTTATGTAGTTGATGGTTACTAGTGATACATTCCCAATTCGGTAATGTGGCATACAAAGTGCTGCTGATTATGTATTGATCGAAGCATGGATTTTGTGAAAAGCATAGCTTTGTGGAAGAGACTTCGTCGAGCCACACAACCCGAAAATGGTCGAAACATGAATGTTGCGGTAAGGTTTTTAGGGGTCGCGTCCCTAGGGTATGTACATTTCCTTCTGGATAAAAGTGGTATCATGGTATGGAGCCTAGATATTTAACTGTGTGGTTGTTGCTATTTGTTGGTGAATCCCAGGATAAAGGTCGGTAACGACCGGGAATGGCTTACTTGTAGGTGTTACCTAGTTACAGAGGTAACCCAGCCTTTGTGTTGGTAGAGATCTGGTATGGTTCTTAGGGGCGTCCCTCCAGAGGCATTCCATTTGGTAAGGAAGTTCCTTAGCATGACCATTGTTGGAAATCCAATCATCCAATACGCACCCTGTACGGTTTTAATTATAGAACCTACCATCTAATATGATAGTTATAGTAGGCATACTATAATCGTACGTATGCTGTCTAAGATTAATATTATACTTGCAAATGTTTTCCACTATGCACTAATAATAATATCAAATGGTTTTCGCGTATCAAGCATGTTTGACTATCATAAGGAGACCCCAAGTGTGCGATTGCATTGTGTGTGTGCCAGGAGGCTTATGACAGTTTCATTTTCCAAAAAGCATTGTGGATTTCTTTTAAATCCTTTTGTTTTCTTTTATTAAAGATAATTTTTTTTTTGCTCATACTAGTTCCATGACTGACCTGGAGTTTATTGTTTCCTTCCTAAACTCTGTGTGCCCACAATCCTCCACACGGGCAGCCTAGAGTTGGGATTTTCAGATAAACGAATAATAAATGTAAATTCGATAGTCTTCAACCTTTTATTTGGAAATAATTGGATTCGTTCCTTAGATTTGGCTATCGCTTTGTGCTCTCTTCAACATTCTGGACTGACCTTGCTTAATAAAGCATGATGGTGGTTCGAGCTTGTAGTTTGGATATAACTGCTTTTGGATCGGAGTCCTTGGAGCTTTGGCAATGCCATCGTAGTGTTGGATTCTTTCTTTCCTTCTCTCTTAAAGTTTAGCATTGGAGATGTTATCTCTTCATCTGGTGCTATTTTATTTCCGCTGTTGTGTATCTCTGATGTATATTGATATCATTTATATCATTGTGTTGTATCAAATATTGTATGTCAATGATATTATTCATTTTCTTCTACTGTGTTGTTATACTTAATGTGTTATAAGCTCTGATGAATCGGATTCAACGTTTGAATCTACGGCATTCGAATAGGAGTGAAGTATGGATGTCGATTTTCGAATGTAGAATCTAGGTCGTCACATAATATATGTATAGATATATATACATATTTTTTTTCTATCTAGGGTAGATGGACATATCGTATGCGTATGTGAAGTCAAGACGACTAAGTAAAATAATAGACATAACATGTAATGGAAGTATATGCCAAGTGAATGTATTTGTATTTTTACTATCTATATGTATGTATCTATATTATGCATCAAACTCTATAAATTTCGACTATAGAAGTAGTTGCAACCATATTATGAAAAGATGGGCAATGCGACTATGAGTTGGAATAATAGATGAAGTTGAAGATATATGCCTATCCCGATTACCCCACGGAAAGTAGGTTTTAGGGAAAGATGTTGACTTAAGAAGAGCACGAATATGACGTATAGAAGAATTATTGAAGCTGGATGGTACTTGACTCCCTTGTAGGGCTTAGATTGCCTTATGGTTGTAGATCCCCGTAGGATTGCCGTTTGATGATGTACATTAGCTGAAGATATAGGTAATGTAAGAATCCATATATTCTAGATATCCAGAAGTAAGAATTAAATAAGTTAACATTAACGACCCAATTTTTCGACATCCGAAAAATCGACATCAATACGCCCACTGTATCGATGCCGCACAATCGAATGCCGGAAGACTGAACTGTTAGGGTTAAAGAAGAAGGAGGTAGAAGAAGAAACAAAAACAATGTCAGAATCTCACAATCGAAGCGGAACAATATATAATAGATAAGTGACTAATCTTTAAACAAAAGAACTATACTTGTTTATACATTACACCATCAGAGTATAACAAAATTCATAACACACAACTGATAATTATCATAACATGTCCTCACAAAACTGACTATGCAGTTATTCAGACAGAGTGGAATATACATCAAATACGCGTGACACGTCTCGCCATCAGCTCATCTCTTGAGCTCCACAACATCCTTTCATTTATTCTATAATACTCGATATGACCTGAGCATTATAGTTAAATAACACCCAAGTCAGTTTGGAAAACCAGTGTGAGAAAATACAATTAATTGGATTATTAAAGTTTTCAAAATCCTTTAAAAGTCAAAGGTATCTCGTAAGACCACGCCACAAAAAAACATGTCGGGTTTTTACCGTATGATAACCAAAACATTTCTTATAAAATCCTCAGATATTGTAATAGTGTTTATATACAAATACTTATTCAAATAGCCAAAATTGTTGCATTATTAAATTCCAGCAGGACTAGGTTCTACAAACAAAACCGTAAAGACACGTAGGGAGAATGGATTTCCATCAATGGCAGGGCTACTGTGGTAGTCACAGTACGTGGTCTAGATCACCGTACCGAGGATCCACCCTGATCCCCTACATCACAAAACCGAAGCTACCCCTTACTGGATAGACGAATAGGATCACCCCACGGTTGGGATCAGCAAATGCCCACACAGCCGAATAAAACGGACCTCTAGACAAGGATGACCTTACCCTAATTGGTTGCTAGCCACGTAGCCTTGTGTGCACCTCACCTGTTTTAGCCATTCTCGGTTGATAAGGCTCGAGGCTATGCATTACCTTTTTAGCACACATTCACTTAGAATGTTCATCGTCCGCCTGATATGTTCTAATAGCATTCGTCTGTATAAGTCCGTTCTGGGTTTGAACGGAACCGAAGGCACTACTCCTACTACATCCATTTTGGAACCACCCTCAGGATTAGTAGCGACTAGCCCTTGCACTTCACTGCTCCATATTCGACTCCAAGCTCTTGTCTTCCTCACAAAAATGTTCAAACCGGATTGAAGTGGTTTTCAGGAAATTAATCCCGATCCCTGTTTCTTCGAAATGATCATCGCATTGGCAATTATTGATAGTAGGTTATTTAACTATCAAATAGCTTTCACAAACAATCATCAACCTTAATAATTTTCCAAATTATTTATTATTCCAGAATATCTTTGTAAGATATCTTTCGGCATTTCAATCCTTTGAAAACAGTTTTCAGATCACTTTCCTCTCGCAGAATAAATCCCCAAATATTGCTTATTTCCACTGAAAATTTCCATGTCTAAATACTTTAGATTTAAAATAAGTTAGAATCCTTTTACCCAAAAATATATATACTTTGAAACATTTAAGAAAAACCATTTAAAAGGCTTTATTTTAAATTACTAGTTATGAAATTTTACAATAAATTCTCAATTAAAACTTAAGCCAAAACAAATTTTAAAATAAAAGTTATGAAATTCTATACAACTTTTCGAATAAAAACTTTAACAAAACTATCTTTAAAATAAAACTACTTTATAAAATATAAATATTAATAATTATCTTTTTAAATCATAATACCAATTACCCTTTTAAAATAATTACTACTATAACTAATTTAATAAATATTTAAATTTAAAATTTTAAACAACTTAAATAATAATTTCTCAAAAGCATTTCTTTAAAATGACATTAAAACTTTTTAACTTATACTTAAAAATCTGCTATGAAAATGTACTTGGCTTTTCAGGGAAATACACTTTTCTTTCACACCTTTTAAAAATAAATCACTATTATTTTTAAACAAACAACCCATTCCTTTATAAATTCCCACCGTGAATTTATACTTCCAATTATCCACTGATATCTTATTTCACTTTATAACCCTAGTTTATAAATCCCATAATCTCCTTTTTCATTAGAAAACAGTTTCAAACACTAAATCGATTTCCAAATCGATTTCCAAAATTTACTCCATTTAAAAATAAATTCCTTTACTTACTCAATTTTATTTCAAAACCCATTAATTTCAGATTTGACTTCTTTATTATGACTTAAAATCTTATTTAACTGAAAATATAAATTTCATATTTATTTCAAACTCTTTCTTTATTTCTTCCTAAACCAATTAAATCCTAAATTTAAAAATAAATCTTTTATTCCTTCAGATAATATTACTTAAGTTTAAAAAATCATTTAATCCCATTTATTCAAAAATCTCCTTTACCATACTCGGAATTTATTTATTTAAAAATCAACTTTTATCCTTTTCCAATTCATTCTTTCATTTATCAAAATTTTCTTATAATTATTTTAGTTAAAATTCTCTCTTTTTTTTTCCCTTCAAAAATCCAATCTATATATTTTTGATAACTCGGTATACCCAAATATATTCAAACAAACCATAACATTCAATATTTCAATTACCAATATAACCTGTATCAGATTATCAAATAAATCATATCACAGAATATTAAAACAAGCTGATAATTAAGTGAGAAATCAATCACTCTAATATATATACTACATATAATATATTACATCCAAGCTGATAATTAAGTTATCATTTCAAGCAAACAATCAATAATTTAAATTTTAACTATTTAAATTTAGTAGTATTACGAAAGAGTGAGATTAATTCACCTTCGATTTTGTTTGCAATCCATTTCCATTTCGACTTTTTTCTCCATGATATTAGACTTTATTGGAAATACGCGATCCATGCTTCAAACCTGATCAATTACCTTGTAGAAAAAAGAAATATGATTGGAAGCAGCAAGAAGGCCATGACCACTGTACCCTCAATGGGATCGCCCACACAATACAAACTCGGCACAAACTCTTTATACGCAGCAACAACACCGTTAAATCGAGAAGCTTCCAGAACCCTACCCTTGGTCGAGCTCCCAAACTTCTCAACCAACAGCCGAGCAATGTTTCCTGGATTGGATAGTCTCTGGATTAGCGGGTTGTTCGTCACGAACCCAATCTCTCGTGAAAAATATTACATTTTTTTGATGGTGCGATTAGAGTTTTGGAGGAAGGAGAGAAGAGGAGAGACTCGAAAATTTTGTGAGACTGGAGATGATGAGCAGTTGGGGTTTAGTGAGATTTCGATTTGAAAAGAAAATGAAGAAGAAGGGTGCATGGCCTGGTATTAACTGAAGGGAAGAGGACGTGTTTGAAATTGAAATTGAAGACGCATGTGAAACTAAACAGGAAAAAAGGTGACACATTCTCTTAGGGTGGACAAGTGGCTATGATATGAAAAATAAATTTCCGATGTGAAGAAGTTTGACTAGACAAAACATATATATTATGTTTACATTTTAAATTTAAGTCGACTCAATTTCCGCAACTCACAATCTCGATCTCCAATCGAGGCATGCCGCTAGGCATTTATAATGTTAAACCCATATTCCAAACGCAATGGAAAAGGTTTCGAGTCCTAACTCGATCGTATGGAGAAGATAGCTTTTTAGACCCGTAATTATATAGAATTTTCTATATAGATTTCAGCACGTTTATCTACCGTACGCCAAACGATCACTCCAAACAATACGAAAGTTGAAATCCAATAATAATACATTATTACGGATCCAATGGAACGTGTTTCATCAAATTCCGAGACTGTTCCTCGGAAGGCTATTTTTAAATATCGATTTAAACGATATATTTTCATAACCGAACAAAAAACTTTTAAACTCAAGTTTACCACTTTTACTATCTTCAGTGTGATCAATATAAATTTTACAAGCCTTTAAATTATTTTTAACAAGCTTAAAATTTTATATTCAACCTTTTACCCAATTTCCAATTATTAAATTAAATAATTAAATTACTCAACAGATAGTGGCATTTGAAATTCAAGTTAGAAACTAACTTTTAAATATTTAAAATTAATTAAATATTCCAATTTCAAATATCCAAAATATCCCGGGTTGTCACATTTCTCCCCCCTTAAAAGAATTACATCCCCGAAATTATTAGTTTAGAAGAATGATCCATAACCCTACAACTATTTTCCTAAAACCAAAGTTTTAACAACTTCTCTAAACAATCTTTTTATTGAAGAAACACTATCCCTCTTACTAACTTTCCAAACTTAACCATAGTTTCCAAACAACATTATTTAGCAATTCAAATTATAATTCAAATTCAAATTTTAAATTATCAAAATTTTCTCAAAATTTTTCTAACTCCTTATATTTTTGAAATTTTTGCCAACGTCTCCTTTGCACGGCTAGATCGGTACAACTACAAAATGCCACTGCGGGCCCTTAAATTTCAATAGAAAACAAAAGGCCAAGTGGCTAGACCAGAAAATCATCAAATTTCATACAGAATTTAAATACGTACCTTTTTGTTGAGCAATTCAATTAATCTTCTGAAATCAAAATCCCAGTTTCCTTTTGCTTTTAAATACCTGCACCCTACTTAGCAATAATATTCAATCAAAGCACTCAAAATCATTTTATATATTTCTTTAATACAGTTTCGATATCTATATCATTCAAGCCCATACGATGCACATATACCATCCGTATGCCATACCAAATTCAATCGCTCACCCAATCACACAATTTCACTTCCGAACTAGTATCGTCCACCCGACTTCCTAGTGCGGACTCAGATCTGGCTCCTTGATCAGAAACCATCATTCTCCTTGCATAGTCCTAAAATATGATAGAGAATTTCGAAACCAATCAAAAATCCAAATCCAGGGTTCGCCGTCGAAAATCGAGTAAGAAAAAATTCCAACTCGGATCAATATAACTATCTCGAAATTCTATGCTCGAATCTGGATCAAATTGCTATGCAAATAAAATAATACATGTACATCCCATATATTTATCTCAATTGATTACTAACTGTATCAATCTTCTTTTTATTCACATTTATTTTGATTTCCATTCTCTTTTCCACAATTACTCCTATTCACTACTTTTATTAATCTCCATTCAAATTCTAACTTAGTATATTTCCAATACCAAATTTTTACTCAAGAATTTCTCCTTTATTTTTATTAAGCCTGCTAAAATACTTTGTTTAACTTCTTCAATTTATTTCAATTCATTACTTTGGTTTATATATCCATTTCCATTTGACTTAAAATTCAATTTCTTTCGAACTCAATTTCTCTTCAAATCTTAATTTATTTCCAAGTCAAATTTAATATTGAATTCTATCCATCTTATGTCAAACCCTATTTAATTAATCATTTCTTTAATTGGTTTCACTTTACTATTTTACTTTAAATCTCAAATAAAAGTTCTGTTTCCAAACTTAAATTATTTTAGTCTTCATCGAACTAATTTTCCAACCTCACTTTACTTTACATACACAATTTAAATCAAATATCATCCCCATATTCAATTTCAATTTATTGGCTTACCATTTAAATCAGTTAGTTTATTTACAAATTTTAACTTTAATACTTTGTTTTGTTTAGTCCAACTTGATAAATTTTCCATTTCACATCATTTAACATTTCCAAATATTCAGTTTCAATCCAAATTTTAAGTTTCGATAAGTTTTTCAACTTATTTATATTCCATTCACAATCTCTTGAATTTACTTCGTTTAATTAACTTGCTTTACTAACTTATTTTATTATCACATTTACTTGAAATTGTAAATTCATTTATTCATTCACAAATTTATTTCCACCTTAATAAATTTTATTTAAGTAACCACTACACTTAGTCCACCAAGACTTTTCTTTATATTCATCTTTACTTATCTAGATTTAATTACACTCTGATTTAATACAAAATTTTAAGCTTCTATAAGTTTTCCAAATTTAATTACATCTCATTTACTAATCTTTTTACTCTATTTATTTGGTTTACTTCACCGGCTTATTTTGTTTTCATACTTATTTTAATTTAACTCTTCTTCAAGTTAAATTCTCTATTCTAGAAAATCTCAAATTTTACTAGTTATCAAACCCATTTATATTTTCATAACATTTTAAATAAACTTCCAGAGTTTAAACCATTCAAAATAAAATTTGAAAACATATATATCCAAATCAACTATTCTTTGAATCTCAAAACCAAACCCAGTTTCGCAAACCACTCCACTTTAAAACAATTTGGCAGCAACTCCTCCCCTGGAAACTCGAAATTCGAACCTCGAAAAGGAAATTAAAATTTTCCCAAAATTCCAAATTCTTTCAATTCATATTCAAACATTACTCTAGAATCTTTATTTCATTTTCACTTACCAGTCACAATTACAATTCACATTTACAAATACCATTTGTATATGAATTTATTTCCAAGCTTTTTGTTATGATTGTCAATTTCTTATTCAATTTCTACACAAAAATGATAATAATTAAATATTATCATTCCCTAAGAACCAAGCATCCATATATTATAATAATTTACAAAAATTATTTCCTTTATATACAAAAATAATTTGGGTAAAATCATTTCATTTACTCCAATTTAAAACAATAATTTGTCGGTTTATCTTGTTTAAGAGTTTAGAAACTCCTATCAATGACATGGCATCCCACATATCTACCAGAATCCATAAACACTTAACCGTTAAGTCAACACAATTTAAAAACAATTTTATATTCACTAACAAATACGCGTTCATATCTATTAATACACTCAAACTCATTCTAGTGTACCTACGGACTCTATTTCTAACGAGTAATTCCCATCAAAGCCAAGGTTCTCGCTTAACCTTCAGCTCTGATACCAACTGTAACGACCCAATTTTTCGACGTCCGAAAAATCGACATCAATATGCCCACTGTATCAAATGCCAAACAATCGAATGTCGGAAGACCGAACCGTTAGGGTTAAAAAAGAAGGAGGTAGAAAAAGAAACAGATACAATATCAGAATCTCAAAATCGCAGCAGAACAATATATAATAGATAAATGACTAATCTTTAAACAAAAGAACTATATTTGTTTATATATCACATCACCAGAGTAGAAAAAAATTCATAACACACAACCGGGCAGTTTTCATAACCTGTCCTCACAAAACTGACTATGCAGTTATTCAAACATAGTGAAATATACATCAAATACGTGTGATAAGTCTCGCCATCCAGCTTGTCTCCTAAGTTCCATAGCATCCTTTCTTGTATTCTACAATACTCAGTCTGACCCGAGCATTACAATTAAATAACACCCGAGTCAATCTGGAAAATTAGCGTGAGAAAATACACTCAATTGGATTATTAAAGTTTTCAAAATCCTTTAAAAATCAAAGGTATCTCGTAGGACCACACCACAAATAAACATGTCGGGTTTTTACCTTATGATAACCAAAATATTTCTTATAAAATCCTCTAATATTATAGTAGTGTCTATATACAAATACTTATTCAAATAGCCGAAATTGTTACATTATTAAATTCCAGTAGTACTAGGTTCTACAAACAAAACCGTAAAGACACGTAGGGAGAATGGATTTCCATCAATGGCAGGGATACTGGGGTACCGTCCATTAGAGTACGTGGTCTAGATCGCCATACCGAGGATCCACCTTGAACCCCTGCATCACAAGACCAGTGCTATCCCTTACTGGATATTCCGAATAAGATCACCCCACGGTTGGGATCAACAACCGCCCACATAGCCAAATAAAAGTGACCTCTAGATAAGGATGACCTTACCTTAATTGGTTGAAATCCACTTAGCCTTGTGTGCACCTCCCTTGTTTTAGCCATTCCCGGTTGATGAGGCTCGAGGCAATGCATTACCTTTTTAGCACACATTCATTTAGAATGCTCATCGTCCTCCTGACAATGTTCTGATAGCATTCGTCCATACAAGTCCGTTCCGGGTTCGAACGGAACCGAAGGCACTACTCCTACTACATCCATTTTGGAATCACCCTCAGGATTAGTAGCGACTAGCCCTTGCACTTCACTGCTCCATATTCGACTCTAAGCTCTTGTCTTTGCCACGAAAACATTCAAACCGGATCGAAGTGGTTTTCGAGAAATTAATCCCGATCTCAGTCTCTTAGAAATGGTCAGCGCATTGGCCAATATTAATAGTTGGTTATTTAACTATCAAATAACTTTCACAAATAATCATAAGCCTTAATAATTTTCCAAATTATTTATTATTCCAAAATATCTTTGCAAGATATCTTTCTACATTTCAATCCTTTGTAAATAGTTTTCAAATCACTTTCCTCTCGTAGCATAAATTCCCAAATATTGTTTATTTCCACTGAAAATTTCCAAGTCTAAATACTTTTGATTTAAAATAATTTAAAATCGCTTTACCCAAAAATATATATACTTTAAAACATCTAAAATAAAAACTATTTAAAAGGCTTTACTTTAAATTACTGAAATTTTACAATAACACAAGTATAACAACATATCATGGCAGATCCCACCATACCTTCTATCCTTCCACCATCCCCTCCCGTACCTCCCCTGTCCTCCTCTTTTCAAACGTCAGCTCCATCGTTTCTTCCTTCTTCTGACCCCCCCTCCACCGCCACTGCCTTCTTCGTCATCCCTCTTTGTCTCATCCTCATCCCAGTTACCTAAACCTTCTTCCCCTCCTCTCCTTCCTGTTCCTTTACATCCGACTCAACTGCAATGGACTTCCCTTTTCAAGCGTAAACCAAGTAATGCGGGGAAGTACATTCCAGTTGAGATGGCCCTCGAGTTAGCGAATGAGATAATGATTCCTCCTTCATGTGTCATTGAAGCTGGAACTGAAGTTTGGGGAAGTTACCTTGTTGGGTTTTTTCTTGACAAGCCACTGCCGTATTCTATAGTTATTTCTTTCCTGAAGAAATATTGGAAATTGAAGGGAGTGATCAAAGTCCGATCCAATCGATTTTTATTCTTGTTTCACCTTGCTTGTGATGAAGATAGGACCAGAATCTTGCAGGGTGACCCAATAGTTATGCGTAATAAGCTATTTATTGTTAAGCAATGGGATCCTTATGTTGGTAATGCTTGTGCAACCATCTCGTCTGTGCCAGTGTGGGTTAAATTATCAAATATCCCTATGTTTGCTTGGTCCCATTGTGGCATAAATTGGTTAGCAAGTAGATTGGGAAAGCTCGTATGTATGGATGAATCTACTGAAAAAATGGAGAGACTGTCATTTGGTAAGTGTTTAATAGAAACAAAACCTGATTGCGGTCTAATCGATTCCTTCCCAGTAAAACTTCTTGATGGAGGAACCCAATATATACACATTGATTATCATTGGAAACATGATATTTGTACTAATTGTTGCATTTTTGGTCATTCGGTGTACAACCGTGAAAAGATTTTGTCTTATGGTTCTGTGGAGAAGATTGAAAAGAGAATCATACCTGAAGCAGCCAATGATAAAGAAATTAAGGAAAATTCAAAATATAATGGAATGATGTTTAGGCGGAGAAAACAAAAATGGCAATTAGTGAGCAAGGATATAAAACAGAAGAATAATTCTTCTGTTTTGAAGATTCATTTGCTGGAAGAGAAAGAAGATGATATCACCGTTTTGAATAAGATGTCAGATGGAAAAGAAATTGAGGAAGGTGAAATAGGAAATGGTGTGCCTGTTAAGTCAGTTGGAAATAGAAAATTAAATGATTATGAAAACAGTGAGGTTCTGAAAAATAATGGTTTTCATATTCTATCTGGAAGGTGTGGGAATGATACAGAAATTGACATATGCAAATTAAATTGTACTGAGAAGAATATAAGTGATGATGAAAATGATTCTGGTGATCACGAACATTCAAATTCTGACATAATGTGTAACCCACATATTAAAACTTCATTTGGTGAACTTAAAGTTGTTTACCTGTTGTTTGCAATAATTCAGGAAGTAGTTCCATCCCTTTTCTTCCTTGTAAAAGCAAACTTGATGTTAACTTCAACAGTGCCATCACCCCATCAAACCCAGTCTTGTCTTCTTATCCAGTTACCTTAATCAAAGAAACCTTTTGTTCCTTAAATCAAAATCTGACTGATCAAGTCAAAATGAGTGTATCACATATCCAATGTGCTGACGGTGAACTGGAAGTTGTTCTCCCAGTATTTTTCAATTTATCAGAAAGCAATTCCAACCCTATCCCAAAATGCAACAGCAATGTCATACCCTCATCGAATCCAACTTTGTCTTCTTCCCAATCTTCTTTTAACAAAGAATACACTAGTGCATTAAACCAATTTCCAACCGCTCAAGACAAGTCTGTGCATGTTTCCTCTGTGCACATGCACAACTCTAATGTCACCAATGGTTATCCAGATTCAACATCATCTTCACATACTAAAGTTTCTGAATTCCTCCATGAATCTATTCACCCCTATAATCACATTCCTGCTCCTCTAGCATGGAAACCCCCTCCTCCTTCATTGCTTCTTTCCACTTCTAACCCACCCACCAGTAATACTAATCAAATTGTGATGTTAAAAGTTAGCAACTCGCCAGTTCGAAACAGTAAAGTAACTAAATCATATCTGCCTTCTGACCTGGATTCTGTTGGATCAGTATCTTCGTCTCATTTTCCAGTAACAAATGTTCAATCATCCCCCCTTACAAGGGGTAGCAAGAAGAAACTTCAACAAAAAAAATCGTTTGCTCAATGATGAACAACATTGGAGCTTGGAATATTAGGGGTGCCCACTCGGAAGTTAAACTAAACCAATGCAAACGAATCATTTCTACTCATTCGTTGAGCCTTTTTGCTATTCTTGAAACTAAACTTAATGCAACTCTCTCTTCCAAGGCAGCTACCTTCATAAACCCGTCTTGGAAAATGATAAATAATCTTTCTGATGCTCCCTAAGGTAGAATTCTAATCTTATTTAATCCCACTATCTTCCAGCTAAATCCTATCTTGACAACTTCTCAGCTTATTCACCTTCACTGTATTCATCTTTCATCTTTAACTTCCTTCTATACTACTGTCATCTATGGACATAACTCTGTTCCAGCTAGACAATCTTATCTTTCTCTCCTCCCTTCCTTAAGACAAGGAACTCATCCATGGTTAGTTGTAGGAGACTTCAACTGCTCCTTCCTATTATCTCATAGACTTGTAGGGAATCCCTTATCTCTCTGTCAAATAAGACCCCTTAGCAGTGTTATCTCCCAATCAAACTGTGATGACCCGGAATTTCTAGCAGTTTAAATTTGAATAGTTAATTGGTTTTAAATATTTAAAAGTTAATTTTAATTTGAATTTAAGATATCAATATTTACTTGATAATAAAATCATTGAATTGTATAGCTTAAATATTGAATTTTATAATTGGAATTGGGTAAATTGTTGAATCTGAGATTCTAAGCATGTTTAAAATATTTTGAAGGCTTATAAAATTTATAATGAGGATACTGAAGATAATAAAATGGTTGAAATTTAATTTAAAGGTAATTTGTTCAAATTTTAATAATATATCGTTTAAATTGAATTTAAAAGTAGCCTTCCGAGGCACAGTCTCGGAATTCGACGAAACCAGTTCCATTGGATCCGCAATAGTTAGTTATTATTGGATTTCAATTTTCATAGAAATTAGAGTTGTCGTTTGAACCTGTCAGCTCGAAACGCTTAGAATTATTTTAATCGATTTAATTTAAATTTGATCGTTTTCTTCTGTAACTCGCACATACGATCGAATTAGCTTGCGAAACCTGTTCCATTGTGTTCGGAATGCGGGTAAAACATTATAAACATATGACGGCACGTATGATTCGGGATTCGAAATTTCACGTTATGCTTAACGAGACGTTTTGAAAGTGTCTATAATATAATAACATTTTAAGTCAACAACTCAGAGATATTTTTATTTATCAACAAGCTTATCCTCGAAGCCACCGTAAGAAATATCTTCTCGCTTTCTGAAAGAGAGAGATATATGAAACCGAAATCAAATGAAAACCACAGAAAAATTAAATTACGTTGAAATGGTGTCCTTCCTTTTGAAAGCAGGCGATTCAAGCTCTTACCCTATCATGTTTCTATCTCTTCATTAAAAACGCAGGCCTCTCTACTCTTCCTTTCCCTCATTTTTCAATTCCAATTCGATTTCCCTTTCTCTCCTCTTTACATTCGATTTCAACGCAAATACCCAAACGCCCATGTATGCGAAGCTCCTCTTCAAACCTTCGCCGCAAATCCTTTTCTTCCTTCCGTCGCCACCAGAGCCACCGCGGTTTGGAAGCGAACGTGTTCGTGAAATCTAACTCGAGGGGGGTGCTGAGGGTGGAGCGACACGCGACAGTGGCGAGGACGCACGATTGAAGCCAGGTCAACAAATTCGTGCGATTTCAACTCGCGGCGTGATGTTCTCGAGCTCGCGAGGCCAGGCCGATTCAAGGAGCACGTCTTGGAGGCGCGATGATGGTGGCCGTCATATTTAGCAGTGGAAAAAGGAGGTCAAGGTGATGGGTGTGTCAGCGCTCGTCGGTATAATTGGGGATTTTGGGTGGTTTCGAATTTAGGTGAGTATACTCTCACAGTTTGTTTTTATCTCTATACAACTATATGATTCATTTCATTTCAAATTGCATCAAATTGCATGCTCTGCTTCTTTATTGATAGGCATTAATTCTTTTGTACATAAGAATTTGACATGTGAGTTCTCCCTGAGTCGGGTTCTTAAAGGCAGATTATTTTAGAGATAGATTATTAACCTTTTCTAAAAAAAAATTATTAATTCAATCAATTAATGATTTGGGTTATTTAATTTAGTAATTAGAGGTTTGAATAAATAAATTAATTAAGTTGTAGGTTAATTAACTAAGTATACGTATTCCGGAATAATCATTTGATGGTGTGATAAATAATTATATAATGTAATTAATAAAATATAATTACTTTGTGAAATGAACCAAGCGGTAAATTAAGATAGTTACTTAAGGAGTAATTAATTTATGAATGAAGTAAATAAAAGATAGTTAATTACAGTTTGGGATTAATCGAAAATGATTAACACTATGGTTTAATTAATGTAATTAAATTTTATTAGGATAAATTAAAATATAATTGGAAATCCTTAATTTATATAATTAATAATATAAGCAAAGATTAATTACTTAAGATGGATTAACCCATAATAAGTGGCTTATGAATAATTAAGGATAAATGAAATTAATATAATTAATTAATTTATGAGGTATTAAAGGCTTCTTACCGATTTCGGTTAAGAAGAATGAATATCGTGAAATTAATTAAAGTTAATTACTTGAATGAAAATTGAAGAGAATTAATTCAGGGTGATTAATTAAGATGAATAATGAAGGAATGATTGATTAATTGATTTGGAATTAATTAATGAAGAGATCTAAGTGATTGAGGTTTGAAATTCCGTAGAATCAATTGAATTTATTTGTATTTGATTAAGTTTTGCATATGAATGATTGAATGGCATTGGATGTTTAGAACGGGTTGATCTCTCTGATGTGAAATGTTGTATATTTCATTTGGATAACTTGGGTTAGAATGACAGGGAACTCGAAGAGACCGGGGTCGGGTATTGGGAAATATTCGAAACCTCTTCGAATTATTTATAAGTTGATTTGAAAAATCAATGGGCTGAAAGGAAATGATGTAAGTGAATCGGATTATTTTATCAGGTTTGGTGCTTAGATATTTATATGTGAAATAAGTGTTGTCTATAGAAAATTGTGAATTGGTTAAATTAATATAAGTTACTGGGGTTTATATAAGTTGTTTGCTTGATATTCCTCGTTAGTTGGGTTACTCACGCTGGTTTCCAGCCTGACCCGGGTGTTACTTTGATGTAATGCTCGGGTCAGACCGAGTATTACAGATTTTCAGGTTAGGACGTTCTGGAGCTCAGGAGGCGAGCTGGATGGCAATATCGTATAGAGTATTTTCCGCTGTATTATATTATTGTCAAACTGAGACATGATAATTGTAAATATATTCAATGACTGTGTATAATGTAAAACTCTGATGTATGTTAAATTGAATCGACAGATATAGTATTCTTTTGTAAACTGTTATTATTTATTATTATATTTTATCCGCTGCGAATGTGAGATGTTTGGTGTTCTGTTCTTCTTCTTCTTCTATCTCTTTCTTCTTTTCATAACTATTTGGAATTTTCGGGTTCGAAAATTCCAGGTCGTTACAGTTGGTATCAGAGCAGAAGGTTAAGCGAAAACCTTGGCTCTGGTAGGGATTTCTCATTAACTAGAGTCCGAAGTACTCTAGAATGAGTTGAGTGTATATATTATAGGAGAGCGTACTTGTTATTTTCTTATATAAAGGTTTTAAATGGTTTTATATAAAAGTATATTTTGATATATAAAACAATTTTTCCTTCTAATAAATATTAAGGTGATTGGGTGTTAAATTATTGGAATTAAGTTAAGTAGGAATATAATACAACCAAATTAAAATTAAATTAATTAAAAATGAAGTTCTAGAATTAGAACTCAGAAATTAGAATTGTTTGAAACTTTAAATGAACAAAGTTAAATTTGGTTTAAAAAGGTTAAACCAATCTTTGAGAACTTAGCTCGAATTATATAATTCGAGATGGTTTAAATTTGAAGTTGGAATTGAACTCATTCAAATTGAATCCGATTTGGATTAATTGGATTTAGGATGGAAGATGTATAAGTTCAAAAATTGAATGGAAGATTTGAATTGGATTGAATTGAAATGATTGAATCTGAGGTGGGTTCATTTGAATGGATACTAATCCAAAGTAATTAGAATAATTTTGGAATTGTAATTTAAGTGGAATTGGTTTAAAAATCAAAAAGGAATTTGAAATATAGATTGTAAATGTAATTTATTAATTGAAATAAACTTTATAAATAAATGAGATTATAAGTTGAAATAGAATTCCAGAGAATATTTGAAAATAAAGTAAGATGAAAATTCCAGGGAAATGTTTAAATATGAATTGGATGGATTGGGAATTTGGAATTTTTGGGAAAATTTAAAATTCCTTTGGATTTGAAAGTGGTTTCCAAAGGTTTTGGAGAATTAATAATATTATTTCAAAAATATTTTGTGTTGAACTTGAAATCTAGAAGATTTGAAATTAAAAATGTTTGGAAATGTTTTTAAAGAGATAAAAGCATTGAACTCTTTCGGTCACTGGAAAATAACGTCGGTGATGACTGCAGCATCATTGATGTTCATTTTCTAGTTTCTAGAAGAGAAATTGCTTCCAAAGTGTTTTAATTTGGGATTGTTTGTGAACTGGGTTTGGTTTTGAAATTCAAAGGGATAATTAAATTCGCCAAAGAATTTTGGATATAGTTAAATTTTAAGGTGATATTGAAATTTGGAAATTTGTTTAAACTCTGGAATCTTGATTGAATGTTTATGGGATAATAAAAATATATTGGCTAAATAAAATGTATAATTCCGAGTTAAAAGCAAAATGTGAATGTAATTGGTTATAAATAGAAATTGTAAAATTTAAATTATAATTAAAGTTGTACGAGTTTAAAGATCAAATAGAATTTGATTTGAAGTTGGAAGGAAATTGAGAATCACTTTACTTTGAATTGGGAATGAATCAAGTCCAATGGAAATTGGAGTTAATTAAATTGGGATTGGGTTAATTTAAATGGAGTGGAAATTTAAATTGAATTGTTGGGAAAGTGTACAGTTTTGACTCTAAACCATTTTCAATGTAAATTGTTTTAATATAAATAGTTTTAAATCTATTTTCTTATCTATTTACTATACAACTTTCTTTTTAAAACCTAAACTATTTTATACTGGTTTTGCCACTACTTTTGGAACTTTTTAACTATTTTACAACTGTTTTATAAACTAATTACTAATTTTCAACTAAGTTACGAATTAATTTCTATTTTACAACTATTTTGCGATTTTTTTAAAGATTTCTATAACTATTTAACTTTTTTTACAACTCTTTTACAATTAGTCAATTATTCTACAACTATTTTGCAAACTATTGATTATTTTTAAACTATTTATCTATTTTTAAAATTTTCAAGCTATTCTCTAAATTGGTCGGAGTTTAAACTGTTTATGATTAAATACCCAACTGGGATAAGAATTTAGTTGTTAATCCAAATGGGGATTTAGGCAAATGTGAATAAGTGAATGGAAATTTAAGTGAATGTGAATAGAAAGAAATTGATATTGGAGAGAGTAATCAAATGTGAATATTTGATTTTGGGTAAACAAAGTTATATCTTTGTTATATATTCTTCCCTTGTTGAATCTATTGTGGGAAGAAAAAAAAAGATTTTGGAAGTGTTTGAAGTAAAAAGGAATTTTATACGAGTTTAAAGTGATCCAAGGTTTTAAAAATTATATATATCTGTATATATATATAAAGGATCTTATGAGGATTTTGGAAAAAGGGTTTTGGGAACCTTTGGATTTGGAAAGGCTTTTGATTTTGGATAAAATCAATATTTGAAATTTGGAAAGCCTATTTTGAGAATTATCGATTTTGGGATAATCGATTTTGTGTAAAGTAGCTTTGATAAAATTCATACTAGGTGTATGATTTGAAAGATACTATATGCGTATAGTATAAAATGTTTTGATGATAGCTATGGGGAAAAAGGCGCCCCCTTGGAATGGACTTCTCAGGAGTGCCACCGGGTGGTGCTGCCTTGAGCCCAGGGGGTTCTAAAGTTGATCTTGTGAGGAGTCCGGACAAAACTAGTTCCTGAGGATTATTGGGTAGCGTAAGTCGATGGCGTTGATGCCTACAGAGGCATTTGGGTTATGCTGTGACGACAGCGTAACTCGATGTCGCTGCGATCTACTGTGGGGACCATAGAGAAAATCGTGTGGAGGATGAGTGTCAACGGTCTACACTTGATTTTGCCGGGAAGGCAACGCAACATCGGTAGACTGCGATCTATGGTCAAGTGGAGTGGAGAAGTTTCATTTTTGGCAGCAAAATTCGATGGCGCTGATGCCTACAGTTATATGGGTTTTTGCTGTGATAGCTATGTAACCCCAGTTGTAGCTGCGATCTGTCGTGGGTTCCATGGTGTAATCGTGGGGCGCGGAGGCCTACAGTTATCTGTGGATTTTGTCGGGACGACAACGTAATCATCAGGTTAACTGCGACCATGGATGGGGGTGATGATTTCCAGAGCATCCTCACTAAAAAAAATATTTCCTCTATTTTCAAAACTGTCTTCGATATTTTCAATAAAATTACTTTCCTAAGTATTTTCGCTGGATGTTGAAAATGGGTCTGCTAAGTACTTATAGATTTTCAGTCCTACGCCTGATCAACGTATGACTGAATTTCTGTGAGAACAAGGATGGACTGGTTGAGACATCGAGTTATAAAAAATATCTTTATAAAGAGCTATTTTATTGAGTATGATGTGAATTTAAAAGCATTTTTAAAAATTTTGGAATTTTGGAAAATCAAGGAAATCCAAACTGGAATTTTTATGAAGTGGACTTGTAATTAAAATCAAATATTGGTTTAGAAGTTGAAAGTAAGCTGATTGACTAAATAATTGATGGATTGATTATGTTAATAAACTTTAACTTGGGTAGACAAATGCATTGTAAATTAATAGTGGGTTTGAAAATAAATTCGAATTTTTAATAGAATTCAACTTAGATTTAATACTAAATAAAATAAGAAGAGGTTGTAAAAAAAAAAGAGTTGGATTGGAAATGTGATGGTTTGAATTACAAATAAAATTCAAGGGTGATTTGTATAATATTTAATAAAATTTGCCAGTAAATTGGATATAAGGGAAGTGTGGTCGAATGAAATGAAAGTGAATTATAATAGAAATGGTTTGAGAGCAAACCAACCCAAATGAATAGAAATAAATTGAGAATGGCCTTATGTTAGTAACATAAATTCGATAACGAATTAAGTTTAAATAATAAAAAAATTAAATGGGTTTATTGAGTTAAATAATAAATGGATGAAGTCTGATAGAATAAAAAAATAAATAAATCAAAGCTGTGAATTGGAATTGGAGTATCAGACTGAACTTAAGTTAGGCGGAATATTAATTTGAAGTATAAATGAGTTGAGTTTGTGCTTGAATATTATTATGATAAATTGAGAAGGTGAATTTGAAATTAAAATTTAAAATGGATGGGCTAACTAAATTTAATGGAAGTTGATTAAATGAGAATCAAATAGAAGTAATCTTAAGTTCGATGTTGGAATAAACTAAAGTAAATTAACTTAAGTTAAAAATTTATGGAAGCTTGGCTTCGGATAAGAGTGGGAGCCCATTAAATAAAAGCTTAGACTAAATTAATTTGAAAATGGTAATTAATTTATAAGTTTGAATGTGCCAAGCTTAATAAATGATTTTGAATGAATCCAATGTGGGAATGAGATAAAATGCATTGAATGGTTGATTAATAAATTAGAAATGAAATTAAATTAAATTCAGAATGAGTTGAAATTAATTTGAAACAGTTATAAACTAAAATAGATACTTTATTAACTGAATATTGTCGAGATTACATAACAATAATTGTTGTTTGGCATAAACCAAAGTAATTAAAATACTATGAGTTGATAGAGATTTAATGGAATTGATTTTTGAATCATTTGAAATGAATATGAGCTTGTTTGGATTAGAAATAAATTGAATATAAGAAAACAAGTTGAAAACCATTAAAATCTAATGAAACGGTTTATGAATTGGTTGAAAACAATTGGATTAGCTTTAAAATTATATGAATAGCTTATGGGAAGCGTTTGTGTTGTGTATGTAATGCATGTGTTTAGCTATTGAAGTAAGTGATATGCCAATAAATTTTCTATATGTGACACTTACATATTTAAGTTGAGTAAGTACAGGTACCTGAAGGCCGTTTGGTTGGTTTGGATTGCACTAATTGCTAAAATAAATAAGCTGCTTGCTTAAAATGCTAAATAAGGTACGCCTACGCAATCAATATAGGAAATATGAACTGTTTTTGCTTTTTCCAACCGTGTGGGTCGATGTATATATATTAATATCTCTTGTCAAATTGCAAAAGCTCCTCCGTACAAAGGAGACTCTGCCAAAAATTTTCGAAAATTTTGGGAGATAGAAAATTTTTGGGAAAAATCTTGTTAACGACAAAACAATTTCAAATTTGGAACTAAAGTAAATTAGTATATGAAACTAATATGAATCAGGTATACTTGAAAGATAAAATTTAACATTCAAGATTTAAAGTAAATTGAATTCGTATAAAGTGGGGAAAACTAGTTTGAATAGGAAAGGATATGAAAACTACTATAAGGATAAGTATGTAAAGATTTAAAAGGGCTATGATATGATATTATTGTTAAATAAGAGATGCAGGTATTAAACAGAAAAGAAATTGGATTTGGTTCCAAAAGATAAATTTGAATTGCCCGACAAAAAGGTATGTATTGAAAATTCTGTATGAAATTGGATTGGGTTTTTGATGTAGCCACTTGGCTTTTGATTTTTTTTTTTTTTTGGAATTTGGGAGCCCGTAGAGGCGTTTTGTAGTAGTACCGCGCTAGCCGCGCAAAGGAGACGCTGGCAAAAATTTTCGGGAATTTAGAAAGTTAGAAAAGTTTTGAGAAATTTTGATAATTCAAATTTTGGTTTTAAATTGAAATTTAATTGATTGAGCAGAAGAGTATTGATTGAATCTATAGAAGGTTTTGGGAAAGTTGAATAAGGTGTTAGTGGACCTTTAATAAAAGATAAGTGGTAGAATGTTGAATTGTGAATTTTGGAAAAGATAAACGGGTATTGGTCAATTCTTCCTAATTAGTAATTTCGGGGACGAAATTCTTTTAAGGGGGGAGGAATATGATGACCCGGAATTTCTAGCAGTTTAAATTTGAATAGTTAATTGGTTTTAAATATTTAAAAGTTAATTTTAATTTGAATTTAAGATATCAATATTTACTTGATAATAAAATCATTGAATTGTATAGCTTAAATATTGAATTTTATAATTGGAATTGGGTAAATTGTTGAATCTGAGATTCTAAGCCTGTTTAAAATATTTTGAAGGCTTATAAAATTTATAATGAGGATACTGAAGATAATAAAATGGTTGAAATTTAATTTAAAGGTAATTTGTTCAAATTTTAATAATATATCGTTTAAATTGAATTTAAAAATAGCCTTCCGAGGCACAGTCTCGGAATTCGACGAAACCAGTTCCATTGGATCCGTAATAGTTAGTTATTATCGGATTTCAATTTTCATAGAAATCGGAGTTGTCGTTTCACCCTGTCAGCTCGAAACGCTTAGAATTATTTTAATCAATTTAATTTAAATTTGATCGTTTTCTTCTGTAACTCGCACATACGATCGAATTAGCTTGCGAAACCTGTTCCATTGTTTTCGGAATGCGGGTAAAACCTTATAAACATCTGACGCATGTATGATTCGGGATTCGAAATTTCACGTTATGCTTAACGAGACGTTTTGAAAGTGTCTATAATATAATAACATTTTAAGTCAACAACTCAGAGATATTTTTATTTATCAACAAGCTTATCCTCGAAGCCACCGTAAGAAATATCTTCTCGCTTTCTGAGAAAGAGAGATATATGAAACCGAAATCAAATGAAAACCACAGAAAAATTAAATTACGTTGAAATGGCGTCCTTCCTTTTGGAAGCAGGCGATTCAAGCTCTTACCCTATCACGTTTCTATCTCTTCATTAAAAACGCAGGCCTCTCTACTCTTCCTTTCCCTCATTTTTCAATTCCAATTTGATTTCCCTTTCTCTCCTCTTTACATTCGATTTCAACGCAAATACCCAAACACCCATGTATGCGAAGCTCCTCTTCAAACCTTCGCCGCAAATCCTTTTCTTCCTTCCGTCGCCACCAGAGCCACCGTGGTCTGGAAGCGAACGTGTTCGTGAAATCTAACTCGAGGGTGGGGCTGCTGAGTGTGGAGCGACACGCGACAGTGGCGAGGACGCACGCGTGAAACCAGGTCAACAAATTCGCGCGATTTCAACTCGCGGCGTGATGTTCTCGAGCTCGCGAGGCCAGGCCGATTCAGGGAGCACGTCTTGGAGGCGCGGTGATGGTGGCCGTCATATTTAGCAGTGGCAAAAAGAGGTCAAGGTGATGGGTGTGTCAGCGCTCGTCGGTATAATTGGGGATTTTGGGTGGTTTCGAATTTAGGTGAGTATACTCTCACAGTTTGTTTTTATCTCTATACAACTATATGATTCATTTCATTTCAAATTGCCTCAAATTGCATGCTCTGCTTCTTTGTTGATAGGCGTTAATTCTTTTGTACATAAGAATTTGACCTGTGAGTTCTCCCTGAGTCGGGTTCTTAAAGGCAGATTATTTTAGAGATAGATTATTGACCTTTTCTAAAAATTTTTTTTTATTAATTCAATTAATTAATGATTTAGGTTATTTAATTTAGTAATTAGAGGTTTGAATAAATAAATAAATTAAGTTGAAGGTTAATTAACTAAGTATACGTATTCCGGAATAATCATTTGATGGTGTGATAAATAATTATATAATGTAATTAATAAAATATAATTACTTTGTGAAATCAACCAAGCGATAAATTAAGATAGTTAATTAAGGAGTAATTAATTTATGAATGAAGTAAATAAAAGATAGTTAATTACAGTTTGGGATTAATCGAAAATGATTAACACTATGGTTTAATTAATGTAATTAAATTTTATTAGGATAAATTAAAATATAATTGGAAATCCTTAATTTATATAATTAATAATATAAGCAAAGATTAATTACTTAAGATGGATTAACCCATAATAAGTTGCTTATGAATAATTAAGGATAAATGAAATTAATACAATTAATTAATTTATGAGGTATTAAAGGCTTCTTACCGATTTCGGTTAAGAAGAATGAATATCATGAAATTAATTAAAGTTAATTACTTGAATGAAAATTGAAGAGAATTAATTCAGGGTGATTAATTAAGATGAATAATGAAGGAATGATTGATTAATTAATTTGGAATTAATTAATGAAGAGATCTAAGTGAATGAGGTTTGAAATTCCGTAGAATCAATTGAATTTATCTGTATGTGATTAAGTTTTGCATATGAATGATTGAATGGCATTGGATGTTTAGAACGGGTTGATCTCTCTGATGTGAAATGTTGTATATTTCATTTGGATAACTTGGGTTAGAATGACAGGGAACTCGAAGAGACCAGGGTCGGGTATTGGGAAATATCCGAAACCTCTTCGAATTATTTTATAAGTTGATTTGAAAAATCAATGGGCTGAAAGGAAATGATGTAAGTGAATCGGATTATTTTATCAGGTTTGGTGCTTAGAAATTTATATGTGAAATAAGTGTTGTCTATAGAAAATTGTGAATTGGTTAAATTAATATAAGTTACCGGGGTTTATATAAGTTGTTTGCTTGATATTCCTCGTTAGTTGGGTTACTCACGCTGGTTTCCAGCCTGACCCGGGTGTTACTTTGATGTAATGCTCGGGTCAGACCGAGTATTACAGATTTTCAGGTTAGGACGTTCTGGAGCTCAGGAGGCGAGCTGGATGGCAATATCGTATAGAGTATTTTCCGCTGTATTATATTATTGTCAAACTGAGACATGATAATTGTAAATATATTCAATGACTGTGTATAATGTAAAACTCTGATGTATGTTAAATTGAATCGACAGATATAGTATTCTTTTGTAAACTGTTATTATTTATTATTATATTTTATCCGCTGCGAATGTGAGATGTTTGGTGTTCTGTTCTTCTTCTTCTTCTATCTCTTTCTTCTTTTCATAACTATCTGGAATTTTCGGGTTCGAAAATTCCGGGTCGTTACACAAACCTAATTGACATAAATTATGTCGGTGCCCTCATCACATGGAATAATTCAAGTAGAAAATCCCCGCGCACTTTCTCCAAAATTGATTTCTCCTTTTCGAATCTCAATGCTCTATCCAAATGGCCTAATATGTCTAATCTCCTCCGAAAGTCGGGCTTATCGGATCATTATCCCCAGATATTATCTTTTGGTGCTGCTATGAGAAGAAGAAATATAAATTTTAAATTTTTTAATGCATGGGTTCTATACCCTGATTTTTTACAAATTGTTAACAAGGCTTGGTCTACTAATTTTTTTGGTAATTCTATGTTTGTCTTACAGTGCAAGCTGAAAGTTATTAAAACCGAATTTAAAGCGTGGGCATTGAGCAAATTTGGTCTGGGCAATCTGGCTTCCTCATCTCTCACAAGCGAACTGCAACAGGTTCAAGAGTCTATGATGAATGACACACTTATAGTGAACTGGCGGCAAAAGAGGCAACCTTATCCTCCCAACTTTTTGAGGCATTAAAGTTTGAAGTTGATATGGTTAAACAAAAATCGAGGCTTAAGTGGTTCAAGGATGGTGATAGAAACTCTGCTTTCTACCATTCGTCTCTGAAAGCCAAGCAGTCTAGAGAGTTAATCAGTACTCTTATTGATGACAATGGTGAGTACATTAATAAACCAAACCAAATGGCTAATATGTTCCTTGATCATTTCAGTAATATGCTTGGCAACTGTAATCATTTCAATCCTTCGCTTGAGCTCCTGGATTCGATTAAAGTTCCCACAATATCCTTTGAAGACAATGCCTTCCTCTGCTCTGCTACCACTGACAGTGAAATTAAATCTGCCTTCTTTTCTCTGAATGCTAATTCCGCTGGCGGTCCTGATGGCTTTAATGCTTATTTTTTTACCACCTCCTGGGAAATTGTAGGCCAAACTTTCTTGAAGGCAATTCATAACTTCTTTAACAAGTGCGAAATGATAGGGTCCATCAATGCCACTAACATTGACCTTATCCCTAAGGTGAAGAATGCATGTAGAGTTTCTGACTTCAGGCCAATATCATGTTGTAATACCATATACAAGTGCATTTCGAAAATAATAGAAAATAGGCTCAAAATGGTTCTTGATAGGGTTATTTCTTCCAACCAAGCAGCATTTCTAAAATGTAGGAGCATTCTTGATAACGTCGTGATGTCTCACGAATTGTATAAGGGTTATAACAACTCTCATGTTTCTCCCAGAGCTATGTTCAAGCTTGACATTTCGAAAGCATTCGACTCTCTGCATTGGGACTCTATTGCTAGAATCATGGGGTTAATGAATTTCCTCAAACATTTTGTTGCTTAGATACTCTCCTGCATATCTACCCCTATGTATTCTATAATGGTCAACAACTGTAATGTTGGATTTTTTCAAGGAAAACAGGGTATTAGACAGGGCGACCCGATGTCTGCCTACTTATTTACTCTCGTGATGGAAATTCTCACGCAAATTCTTATCCAACTAGTCAATGAAGGTAGTTTCTTGCCACACCCAAAATGTAAGAATCTGCTTGTCACATCTTTAATGTTTGCTGAAGAATTGGTTATTTTTTTCAAGCCTAACATGATAACTGTTAAATCTATCATGGATGGGCTCGATAGATTTTACAAATTATCCGGCTTAGCCATTAATTTAACTAAATTTGATTTAATGATAGCTGGTGTTGACCCTGACTTAATCACTCAAATCGCTACTTTCACCGCCATCTCGCATAGAGCTAAGGCATCCATGTACCTTGGCATTCCTTTAGCAACTTCAAGAATTTCCTTTGCTCAGTGTGTTCCTCTATATGAAAGAATTACTGCTAGACTTTCTATATGGACTAACACAGTACTTAGTCAAGCAGGTAGACTCACACTGATAAATTCCATTATCTTTGCCATGACTATGTATTGGTCACGATCCTTCATCCTTCCTACCAAATTAATTAATATGATAAGGTCTGCTTTGTCAAATTTTTTCTGGCATGGGACTATTACTTCTAAGAAGCTCTCCCCATGTGCCTTCTCCAAACTTGAAAGCGCAAAATCCAGAGGTGGTCTGGGAATTAAAATTTTGCTTCTGTGGAATCGTGTAGCAATGGTGTTTCACATTGACAATCTTTTGAATCATAGAAACTGTTTATGGGTGAATTGGTCAAACAAATATAACATTAGCAACAAAAACTTCTGGACTATGGATGTTCCTCAGTCGTGTAGCTAGATATGGCGTAATATAGTCAAAATCAGATCTGATATTCTCCCATATGCTACAAGTAAAATTGGTATTAATGGTCGTACGTCATTCTGGCATGACCCGTGGGTGAAGGAAGGAACAATATTATTTAACCGTCTTACGTACAACCAACAACTGCAATTTGGAATTATTCCTACTGACCTGACATCGGACTGTATTAATGATGGTAAAGTTGATCTCCCTTATTCAAATAACCAGAACGTCAGAGAACTTTGGAATCAATTGAGAGGTAGTCATGTGAATTTTTATCCTAATGATGGAATATCTTGGTCTTGTTGCAGTAACAGATTCATGATAGGAGCAATATACAAGCAATTTGTTTGCCAGTCTAATTCCGCTTTGCTCAGTTGGCATAAACGTATTTGGTTGAATCACAACACTGAAAGTCAGAACCTTATGTTATGAAAGATATTTAGTAATGCTTTAAAAACAAAAATTAAGCTGAGACAAAGTGGTCTCATCATTGATGCTACATGTAGTTTTTTCCATGCTGGGGAAGAGGACACTCATCACCTTTTCTTCAACTGTTCTTATGTTCACAGCCTATGGTGCTTAACCAATTCCTTCATCTCAAGTAGGTGTGTTGCATATAATAGTGAGGAAGAACGGGATATCATATACAAGGCAACTAGATGGAGAGGTGAATCAACCTTCGTCCTGCTATTTACACTTAAAATATTCATTGCGTCGATATGGGAGGAGAGAAATGCACTTATTTTTTGTGATAAAAGGAAATCTTATATTCAAATGAAAGATAATATCATTGGGAGATTGAAGTTTGGAATTGCTGCTTCAAGTCATCGGTTTGAACCTAGTTTTCTGTCTGCCCTATCCAGATCCTAGGTGGTTTTCATGTTATGTATTGTGTTTTTTTTTGATATGCCTGTTTTCCTTGTTTTCTTGTTTCTGAGTTTCTTGCGTGCCTGATCTGTTGGTGGGTATGTTTTCCTTGTTGTACTTCGTTCTAGGTATATCAATTAATGGTAGGGGTCCATTTCTAACCCCGCTGCCTTTGCCAATTTTTTTTTACAATAACTTCTCATGTAAAACTTAAGCCAAAACAAATTCTAAAATAATAGTTATGAAATTATACACAAGTTTTTAAATAAAAACTTTAACCAAACTATCTTTAAAATAAAACTACTTTATAAAATATAAATATTAATAATTATCTTTTTAAATCATAATACCAATTACCTTTTTAAAATAATTACTACTATTACTAATTTAATATATATCTACCTTTAAAATTTTAAACAACTTAAGTAATAATTTCTCAAAAACATTCCTTTAAAACAACTTTAAAACTTTTAGCTTATACTTAAAAATCTGCTTTGAAAACATACTTGGCTTTTAAGGGAAATACACTTTTCTTTCACACCTTTTAAAAATAAACCACTATTATTTTTAAAATAAATTACCCATTCCTTTACAGATTCCCACCGTGAATTTATACTTCCAAATATCCACTGATATTTTATTTCACTTTATAATCCCAGTTTATAAATCCCATAATCTCATCCTTCTTTTAAAACACAGTTTCAAACACTAAATCAATTTCCAAATCAATTTTCAAAATTTACTTCATTTAAAAATAAATTCCTTTACTTACTCAATTTTATTTCAAAACCCATTAATTTCAGATTTGACTTCTTTATTATGATTTAAAATCTTATTTAACCGAAAATACTAATTTCATATTTATTAAGAACTCTTTCTTTATTTTTTCCTAAACCATTTAAATCCTGAATTTAAAAATAAATATTTTATTCCTTTAAATAGTATTACTTAAGTTTGAAAAATCCCTTATTCCCATTTATTCAAAAACCTTCTTTACCATACTCGGAATTTATTTATTTAAAATCTACTTTTATCCTTTTCCTATTCATTCTTTAGATTATCCAAATTCTCTTATAATTATCTTACTTAAAAATTCCCTCTTTTATTTTCCCTTCAAAAATCCAATCTATATATTTTTGATAATTCAATATACCCAAATATACAACTAAATCATAGCATTCAATATTTCAATTACCAATATAACCTATCCCAGATTATCAAATAAATCATATCACAAAATATTAAAACAATCTAAGTATTTTGAGGAATCCAGTTGGATCCCTCCGACCTATTTCCCTGCATCCACATAAGTTAGCAAAATACAAAAATACCAATTCCACTTTGAGGTGGAATATCGCGGTATACGAGGTCATCCGCTATTATACGGGACGCATATGGTCTCATTCGCTATATAATGCGAGAAATCAATCACTCTATATATATACACACACACGACATATAATATATCACATCCAAGCTGATAAATAAGTTATCATTTCAAGCAAACAATCAATAATTTAAATTTTAACTATTTGAATTTAATGGTATTCGAAAGAGTGAGATTAGTTCACCTTTGATTTTGTTTGCAATATATTTCCATCTCGTCTTGTTTCTCCATGATCTTAGACCTTACTGGAAAAATGCGATATATGCTTCGAACCTGATCAATTGCCTTGTAGAAAACAGAAACAAGATTGGAAGCAGCAAGAAGGCCATGACCACCGTACCCTCAATGGGATCTCCCACACAATCCAAACTTGGCACAAACTCTTCACACATAGCAACAACGCCGTTAAATCGAGAAGCTTCAAGAACCCCACCCTTCGTCGAGCTCCCAAACATCTCAACCAACAACCGAGCAATGTTTCCTGGATTGGACAGTCTCTGGATTAGGGGATTGTTCGCCACGAACCCGATCTCTGGTGAAAAAGATTACATTTTTTTAATGGTGCAATTAGGGTTTTGGAGGAAGGAGAGAAGAGGAGATACACAAATTTTTTTTGAGACTAGAGACGTTGAACAGTTGGGGTTTAATGAGATTATTATTTGAAAAAAAATTGAAGAAGAAGGGAGCACGGCCTCGTATTAACTGAAGAGAAGAGGACATGTTTGAAATTGAAATTGAAGACACGTATGAAACTAAACAGAAAAAAGGGGACACGTTCTCTCAAGGTGGACAAGTGACTATGATATGAAAAATAAATTTCTGATGTGAAGAAGTTTGACCAGACAAAACATATATATTATATTTACATTTTAAATTTAAATCGACTTGATTTCTGCAACTCACAATCTCGATCTCCAATCGAGGCATGCACCTAGGCGTTTATAATTCTAAACCCATATTCCGAACGCAACGGAAAATGTTTTGAGTCCTAACTCGATCGTATGGAGAAAATAGCTTTTTGGATCCAGTAATTATATTGAATTTTTGATATTGATTTCAACGCGTTTATCTACCGTACGGCCAAACAATCACTCCAAACACTACAAAAATTGATATCCAGTAATCATTCATTATTACAGATTCAATGGTGCTAGTTTCGTAAAATTCTGAGACTGTGCCTCGAAAGGCTAGTTTTAAATATCGATTTAAACGATATATTTTCAAAACTCAACGAAACACTTTTAAGTTCAAGTTTACCGCTTTTACTATCTTCAGTACGATCAATATAAATTTTACAATACTTTAAATTATTTTTAACAAGCTTAAACTTTTAGATTCAGCCTTTTACCCAATTTCCAATTATTAAATTAAATAATTAAATTACTCAATGGTAGTGGTATGTGAAACAGGTAAATATGCGCAAGGAAGAAGTTGCAAAAAAAATTAGTCATAGGGACAAAAAAGTTTGCTTTTTTGTTTGAAGAACACTTTTTAGTTTAAACTGAAAATGATAATTACAACTATCATTCTATGAATTACACTAAAAAGTTTCCTTCGGCCTAAAAAACAAACTTCTTGTCCCTGAAACTAAATCTTTCTTTAACTTTTTCCTTGAGCCTAAAAACCCCTATTTGAAATTCAAGTTAGAAACTAACTTTTAAATGTTTAAAATTAATTAAATATTCCAATTTCAAATATCCAAAAAATCCTGGGTCTTCACATTCTCGAAAGAAGGTATGTAGCAGTTACTCAAAGATGATAGCCAGATTTTCATATTCTACGAGAATATAAGTTTGTAAGTAAGTAGAAAAGAAGAAAAGTCCAAAATAAAGGACAAATAAAAATCCACTCCGAGTCCGACCCTATATGAAAAAATTTAATATAAAGTTGAGATAATTTTAGTATAAAAGTTTAATAAAAATATATAAATAATATATTTGAATTGATTTTCAATGAAATTATTTGAAGGTAGGAAAACCCTATTTTTAAATAGTAAGCAAATATGAAATCTTTTGAAAAATAAAATATCTATATTTTATATAAATAAGAAGTTATATTAGAAATTAAAATTAGTTAAATCAAAAATTTCAATAAATAGGTTTTTATAAAATGTTATTTAGTTTGAAAAAATAGTAGAGCGTATATAGCTCGTTGATTTTCTGATATGAAAATTTTAAATGGTAAAATTCTTTTTAGGGGTAGGCAATAGGAAGTGGTAAAAATTTTATAGGGTAAAATTAACAGGAAAGAAGATTAGAATTCAAAAATAAAGCAACAAGCGAATGCACTGCGATAGTTCATTAAATGAAACAGTCAATTAAGGAAAAAGTTATATAAAGTGAAGCCATTTAAATAAGAGTAGTTTAGGTAAAAGAAGATTAAATCGTAGTAACATTATGATGTATAAGTAGAAATAATACTATAAATTTATGTAAAGTAGTGTTAGTAATTAGAAACAATATAGGAATCAAAAAGAAAAAATGGATAGTTTCCTTAAATATGTGCAATTATTGCACATACCTTTTTAGAAGTCCCCGCTTATATGCTATAATAACCTACATTAAGATTGAAAATGGAAGTAGCATGGGTATTAGTAAAATAATACGATGGAAGTTTTCTTTGACTACTCTAATTTTTAGTAAAATTTATAAAGGATGTCTTATAAAATTGTAAAGTGCATATTTGAAGAAAATAGTTTGGTATAATAAATGAATTTTTGGAATATAAAACTTAATAAATAGTTTGAGTAAAAAATCCTACCTTTATGAAGTAAAAACTTTGTTGCTAAAGGGTTTTAAACGAAAAGTTGATTTAAATGATAATTAATGTAATAAAATTTGATCCTTATTTGAAAAGAAAGCGATGATCTTTTAAAAATTTAATTGCTAACATTTTCATATAAACTTAATAAATAAACTTTATTGATAAATTCTTAAGTATAGTTTTAAAAGTTAAGACAACTACAATAAACATTTGTTAAAATAAGGAAAACTTCATGGTTCCATTTTCAAACCAAAACTATTGAAGGATTTAAATAAAAAATTTCCAAGTTTATATTTTCAAAGATAAAAGTTTTGGAGTTAAGTACTTTATAATTGTGAAGTTTTAATATTCGAAAAGGTGGTGAAAACCAAACCAAAATTTTAATATGGAGTATATAGGGATGATTACCTAAGTGAGATGAGGCAAAAGTTAAGGCTATGAATAAAATAGTGACGACTGCTCATAGAGTAGCAATAGTGGACCCATGTTGAATATAAGTAATATCGATATGATCCTGGGAATGTTTAATTAATCATGTATGAAGACCATAAAGTAGAACCCTTAAATAAATGGGAAATGGTATCAAAATACATTTATGTGAGTTCAAGAGTATACCCAGATGAAAGATTAAAAAATAATAAAGCACATAGCAAGATTTAAGAATACTATCAAGAGAGTTCGATTAAAAGGGAATAGTAATATAATTGGTTGTGATAGTGGAAGTAATGGATGGAACTTATTTTTAGTAGCCAAAAAGGAAAGTTAATATATGCGTGTTACAGTAGAATGAAATGTTAGAAATGTCCATTTAATTTAAGTAAGAAGTTGTAGGGATGCAACATCATTAATGTCAGTTGATGTTAAGGAGCAGCTTCTAGCAGTTGTTTCTCTTCGGTTGGATCGTAAACACTAGTTGCTTCTGTTGTATAAAACACATATGATATTTTAAAAAAAAGGTTCCTTTTAATTTTATTTTCTATTTCGACTGCTATATTTATTGGAAAACTGTGTAAGTAAGGAAATCTCATGTAGATACTTAATTAATGCAAAGCAAAACTAGTAATTTATAAAATAAATTAGGAAATTGATTAGCGACTAAAGTAAAATAATGCTAAGCCCAAAAAATCTTAAAATTTGGCGAAGATAAATTTTAGCAAGCGTAGGACATGGAAAAGTTGTTGCAAAACCATAAGTCACTATCCCTACGCCTTAAAAGCTGAAATTTATAAATGACCATGTGTGCGGATTGTTGTTCTAATATAAAAGAAAACGTTTCAAAATTTGAAAATTTATCATGTAGTAGGAAAAAAGACAAGCATTGATGTTAACTTATTAACTAAATTTCGACTATGTAGGATGTAGCTCAATTTGTTTTGGAAAGATAAAAACAATTACTTTTGAAACTTTTGTTCAAAAATATTGATTTTTAAAATAAAATACTTTGGTTAAAAGTTTTGACAAATGAGTTTATATTTTAAAATCTTCCAACCATTTTAAAACTTAATTCAAAATGATTTTTAAACAAAAAAGAGAAAATTTTGGATTCCTGAAATACCACTTTCTTAGCATAGGGAAAAGTCGACAGGTTGGTAAATATGAATTTTACCATGCAACATAAGTGGTAGTAAAATAAAAGGTAGCTAGTGACGAGAGAAAAGACTGTTTTAGCTTTGGAATTTCATTTTTCATACCTTGTTCATAATGGAACATAATTTGTTTTGAAATAACTCTGTTTTAAAATTTCAAAATTTTAAAAGTAAATTTTCTTATGTGGACCATACTTAGAAGTTGAAAATGAATCGGTGGCAAAAGAGAAGATTCCATTGCACAGTGAAATAGGTACACAATAGAAGGATGGATATATGGAGTTCTCTTTCTAAACTCTTTTATGATATAGGAATAAAGGTTTATAAAACCGAATTTTCAAAATTTTAGATGTTAGCAATGGTTTCTTTTGTTGCGTTCTAGGCTATCACTTAGAGATATCATTCGGAGTAGGTATTGAAGATAGAAATACCTCAAGTGCCGATATCCTTATTTCGAGTTGTGTACCATTATGTTATTTCTAGAGTAACATATTATGATGTTATGTGCTAACTCTTTGGTTGTAGGGACATGTCAGGTATGATTTATGTACCTCTATTCCTTACCATATTTACCTACATAATATTTTGAGATTCATTTACCGCTCACACCAGACTGTTGTCTGACCCAAGGTTTTATGCTCTATTTTATTATTATCTTGTGTACCGTTAAATGAGTAGACTAGATAGCATGTGTAGGTGAGGCAGTAGTTGTACGGAGGACGAGCCGGATGGAGCTATCTTGTATTATATACACTATATGGTTTTCTATGTTTATTCCTCCGCGTAGCACTAAGGAGCCTTGCAGTGGCTGCTTATTTTATTGTTATGAGACCGTTGTGGGATTTATTTCCGCTGTATAAAATTTACTTCTTATAACTCTATAAATCTATTACTCTAATATTTTTTTACATAGTAATTACTGTCTCTCCTATTATATCTGTGATATTATATTTTATCCATGCATTGTGAGATATTCAATAGTTTATGCCGTATTTGTTTTATTTTCAATGCTAATGATCATTCTATATCTATCGGGCATAGCTACATCGCACTATTTTGACATCATTGGTGTCGATGGTGTAGGAAGTCGTCATATTTGGTATTAATGATGTGGTTACGATTTACTTGAGTTTATATAGCGATCCAGTAAAGATAAGGAAGGAGTTAGCGCCTTAGACTGGATCGAGAGTATACATGTGTACGAAAGAGTGCGTACTTGTAAGAATGAGATGGCATACAAGAAATACTGTTGGGAATTATGCTTTGGGAGTTGAGAAAGGAGCATAGTCAAGAGCCACTACACCTGAAGTTCAAGCGATGTTGAATGCTATGATGGCAACTATGATGAATAATGTTCAGGCTACTACCCCTGGTATGGCTGTTGGGGGAGGTGCTCCCGTGCAAGTCCCTAGGTCGAATTTTGCCAAGTTGAGCAAGGACTATACTACTATAGGAGGAAAACCATTTCATGGAATGGAGTAAGTCATAGAAGTGTAGGATTGGTTGGATACCCACGAGCACATCTTTAGCGATGCAAAAGTGGATGATGCTATGAAGAGAAAACTGGCTTCTAAACAACTTTAAGGACGAGCTATGAACTGGTGGAAAGGCATTAATATTGCTACTCCAGAAGATTAGTTTACTTGGGGCCAGTTCTGTTGGAACTGGGCTAGCCTATAGCGGAAGAAATGGGTGAATTTTAATTTTTTTGCCATTTTAAATCTTAATTGGGCCTATGAAGCATATATCTATTTAGAACTTTTCTAAATTTGATTTAAATCAAATCATGTATTTTATTTAAATTTACAAGTAGTAGATTAAGATTTGTTTAATTTTGGTTTTGCTTATATATTTATGTATATATATGTGTGTGTGTGTGTGTGCGCGCGCATGTGTAACATAGCAATCCATGCAAGGTATAACATGCCCGTATATAGATGTTAGGATTTGCATCGCAGCAGACACATTAGCTCATTTTGTATGTGTTGTATGTTGTTAACTATTTGTGTAAATGTATAACTATGAATTTCGTGTGATTATTTTGAAAAATTATACGCATCTATTTTATGTACGCATAAAATTCACGTTTATCATTCAATTATAGTACAAAATATTTATTTATTTATTTATATGACAATATATTGAACCAAAAATTACAATAAATATATGTATATAAAAAAGTTCCTTTTATCTACAATTACCAGTTAGAAAATATACTAGATCTGAAATTCCAAGGATTTTATTATTTAATATACATATATATTTAATATATTGAATAAAACAGATTTAGCCATAATAAATTATCATAAAATAACCATATGATAAAATTATAAATTTTACAATATTAGAAAATAAGAAACACATTTTTGGCCTTAGGAAAAAGTTCTTTCTCAATTAAAATAATATTTTAAATATTTAATTCATTATAGACCCGAAATCAAATTAATTATCAAAATTATAAAATTAGATTATATGAATATGAAATGTTTTCTGACGTTTCTATACGTATTTTGGGTCTTAAGAAAATTTCCAAATTTTTGTAAATTAAAATGATATTTTTATTCAACTAATTTCTTTACGTCTGAAATAAAATTAATTTTTAAAATTATCATTTTAATTTCAAAAGTCTAAAATGTTTCCTGAATGCTTCTGACATGAAGGATGAATTTTACAAAAAATTAAACTGAAGTTAAGAAACATTTATTGTTATATATGAATTTATTGTTTTAGATAATCATTAAATATTAAAATTAATAAAATATATAAAGATAAAAAAAATTCAGCACTTATAATTTATAATAAACGCAAATAAACATTTGCAAATATCTATATATAACATATGATAAAAAATATCACATAATTCAAATTGTATGTGAAGATTTAACACAAATGATTAACATATAAGATTTACACATGATCAATATACATATAAACATAAATAATTTCAAACTTAAAATTAATTTTAATGTTTAATTTCATATTTGAAATATAATCACGGAATAGATCGTTAATTATGATACACATATCCAATCTTCATTGTGACAACATAAATACATACAAAAATCTCACCTAACTAACATAACAACAATCTAATTATACACATATGTTCATATGATTAAAAAATTATGAAAACACAATAATATGATAAAAATAAAATCAAAGTTACCCAAATTAGATGCCCTAAAGTCCATCTTGAATAATCACTTCCCTTCTTTTGAAATGTTTTGCTTCTTCAAATTGTTGATCTGGAATCTACGACCAATTACTATCAAATAGCTTTTAGTTTTGGTTTGAATTTAATATGAGAATTTTAGGATTGACTACGAGGAGGGTTTCAACCATGAAAGAGGAAAGAGGATGGTAGCTCAAAAATGGATAGATAGATTTCTTACAAATTAGGGTTTTGAGACCGTTTATTTATATGGTAAGATAAGAGTGCAAACCACTAGATCTTAACTACACATCTCCAAACCCTAACCAATTGTTTAAGCCATCTCTAACCTTAGCCATAACCAACGCCTACAACTCCATAATTTCATGGTTTTTTAGCCCATTTAACCTAATTAAATATGTACAATCATATTTAACTCAATTTTTCATCGATATCTTATATCGACCAATATATTTACAACTATTATAAATATACAATAAATTTATTTCTCATATCATATTCAAATTTCATAATTAATATTTCATAAATATTAATTAATTTATAAAAATTATAAATCAATTTAATAGTTTGGTCTAAAGAGAATTATTCATTTCGGTTGTGTGACTATTGGGTGTAAATTTGGTCAGCGATCAACGTTGAACTATTCGAATGTCAACGTTCACACGTCACTTAGCAGGTGGTGTGGCATTATGGCCAAATTTATTGCTTACTAAAATTTGGTAAAATCCATTCACTTTATTAAGCGTTACCCTTTTGTGACAATTATTTACGCCAATTCTCTTCGTTGGACTTATTGAATTTGGTTATTGTCAAATTCCAATATCATCCATATTCAACTTTTTAATCCAAATACAAATATCTTGGTTCAATAACAACAATTATTTAACCGAACTACTCTGGCCAGAGATTTTGACCTTGTGTTGACTTAAGTTGACCGTGATACTAACCCCATATAAATGAGGAGACGAATCCTCTCTTGAATAGTGTTTCACTTCCAGTACTTCCACTCGACCCAACTATAGTCGCTTGATGGATGTCGTGCCATAATTTGACTATAAATAAAGAAGAGCTTCCACATTGAAGATCTACAGTGTCTAAAGTCAAAAGAACCATGTAAATTAATCACATCGATATTTTCTATTTGGCCTTAGTTATATTAACCAACATAAAACTATCGAGTGAGTCATTCCATAGTTATCCAATAACTATCAGTACGTAACCGCTTAGTGCCCCAGCAGTCATGAGTAATACGCTACCCAACATTTGGACTACTTTACGTACTCTAGTCTCAAAGGGTACATTGATATTCATTCTCAATGTATCTTGACAAGGAATCTTTTAAAATAGCATATTTCTTTCCATTGTGATAAATAACTCATGGTTACAACACCTTATAACTATCACAAAAAATACAATATTCATATATTTTGTATTAAATATACTTCTAATTAATTAATATAACACATTATATCAAGTACGTAATAGAAAGAGAAAACGCCTTTCATTACGAACGAGAGCTGGTTGCAAGAGTTAACAATTTACAATAAATTCCAAAATTTCCCTTAGGGCACATCCCTAACTCTATCAAGTTCAAAGCAAGATTTGAAGAGAAGTTCATTCAGACTACTCATAAGTCTATGCTATTTAGGACGTTTTCTAATCTTAAGCAAGGAGATATGTCAGTTTTTGAGTATGTTGCAGAATTTGATGCTTTATTGAAGTATGGGATGTCACTCATCGACAATCCATTGAGGAAGAATGAGAAGGTCGTCATTGGTTTGGATGATTACCTTGGAGAGAAGCTAATACACCACATTGATGAGCCATTTGAGAAGTTTTTTGAGAAATCTCTCTGTCAAGAGAATCTGTATCCAAAAGATAGAACAACTTTTGTCGTTGTTTCTTAGAAGGAAGAGCTAACACTACAACAAGGCGGTGGAGGCAAGCAGAAGTAAAACAGAAAGAGGAAGACCTAGGCTTCTGGATTAAGGAGAAGGGCCACTTGATTAAGGATTGCAAACTGAGTGAGAAAAGGAAGTGCTATAATTATGACAAACCTAGGCTTTTAAAGAAGGATTTTTTGTAATCGTTGAAGGATAAGCAGGTTGTCAAACCATATGCTTTGGACATTGTCTCAACTTTGTCGAGTGCTTCCTCGGCGAAGGAGAAGAGAAAGGGATTCATTTTTCCATTAAAGATGTTTCCATTCATGTTTTGTTTGATACCAAGGTTTCACATTCGTTCATATCCACTATCCTAGTAGACAAAATAGGATTGAGATCCGAGATAGTAGACCGACCCTTGATTATAAGGAACCCAGTTGGAGGCTCTACTGGCCTCTGCATGGTTTGTCATGGCATGGTGTTATCGAGTCATGGATGTTCTTTTGTTTATGATTTCTTTTTCTTGAATTTTCTTGGGTTCGCGATTCTCTTGGGGATAAACAGGCTTAAGAAGTATGCAGCGATAAGGGATTGCGAGAAGCTATTGGTGAAAATTGGAGATATGGAAGGACGAATGGTAGTGATTGGCTGCCTACCAAAGGATGGGTTGATGTTTAGCTTTCTATATTCACTTAACGTTCCACGGACGGGGTTATCATCTATGCCTATCGCTAGAGAGCACTCGGATATATTCAAGGAACTGACCGGATTGCCATCACATAGGGAGACTAAGTTTCAGATAGACTTAGTGAAGGAAGTCGAATCTCTAGTTATGCCTTTGAGGCATATGACACCACAGCGCAGAAGGAACTGAAGGTACAGGTGAATGACGTATTAAGGAGAGGGTTCACTCGAAAGAATATATTTGAGTGGGGTGTACCAGTAGTATTCACAACTAGGGCGGATGGCTTTTTGAGGTTGTGTGTGGATTATCGTGAGCTGAATAAGGTGAAAAAGAAGAACAATTAGCCACTCCCACGTATTGATGACTGGTTTGATAAGCTTCACAGTGTATGTGACGACCCGTAAATCGGTACCCTTTAAATCGACAATAAACCACACATGTCCGACCCAAAAAGTACAAACTGACGAAAAGTCATGAGAAAGAAAAGAAGAGAGAAGAAAAGGAGAATAGAAGATAAAACAGAACAATACAGAATCTCACATCGTAGGGAAAGACATATAATATCATATCAGTGATCTTTACAAAACAGAAACTGTTATACATACATCAATAAGAGTTCAATAATCAATCGCTAGTTATCAGCCTGAACAGTTATAATAACCTGTCCTTACAATTGTTGATACCATACAACAACAAAGCGCAAAGCAAATAACAAATATCACTAAGAAAAACAGATATATGTATATGTAAATGAAGATCTCCAGCTCTCTACTGAAGCTCCAAAAGCACCAAAACTAAACCTGTAAATATAGTTGGTCTGACCCGAGCATAGAAAGGGAAGAATGTCTGGATCAGTTGGTAAACCAGCGTGAGAAACATACTCAACTGAATTTATTAAATTACCAAACTTTTACTTTTCACAACAATAGTATCTCGTAACAGATGCCCACACATAAAAACAAACATGTTTTTACCTTACGATAACTGAAACATTTCATATCAAATTCTCTTATATTATAATAGTGTCCATTGCACAAATAATATTAATCATAGCCGATATTGTTACCATTATTAAATTCCAACATACTAGGCTCTACAAACAAAATGGCAGGCACGTTGTAGAGTTTGGATTTCCATACAAATGATCAGGTGAAGGGACTACCTTCCGATGGGTATATCTCTAGATGGATGTCCCAAGGCACAGAACATCTGCCTTCTACCAACACAAGGCAGACCTACCTCTGTAACTAGGTAGTACCGAATATGTCATCCCCCAGTTGTTACCGACCTTTTTCGAGGGGCCTTATAGCATACAAACCACATTAATTTACATCCCGAATGTCACAATGGGATGAAATATATCTAGAAGAGGATGATCATATCCCAATTGGGAATGACCCACTTAGCCTTGCCGCATCTAACCCTGTTTCAGTCATTTTCAGATGATGAGGCCTGAGGTAACAATTACCTTTCACATATCACATATCACATCACTTTGAATTCCACACGGCCATTTCTGTTAACTACTAATTGCCTTCTACAAAAATACAAACCTTGAGCTCGTACGTATCAAGGAGGTTGTTAAACTAAGAGAAGTTGCCTTCTCCGGTACCACTGATGTACATTTGTAAAAACCAATGTGCGTAATCTTTAGAAATGCAATGTTAGACAATGTCCATATAACTTGTCCAAGAACAGGACAAATTGAAGGTACTTTCCTACCACATCCTGTCGGGAAATCTCTAGGACAAGTAGCGACATCCCAAACAATGGATATTTCATAGCCAAGAGACTAATGCTACTGGATGTATATGGGATTTTAACACCAAATGATCAATAAGCAGTCCTCCACTATGAAAATCCTAAATATCAATATCATCACAACCAACCTACACAATCGTCGCATAAATGCTGCTTCAAAGTGGTTTTCAGATAAATCTGATCTCGGTCTCTTCGCACCAACAACGCAAAAGCATTTCTCAACCTCACATAGAAACTAAGTCTAATAGAATAATCACGTCTCCAACTTTCAACTTGCTATCCTTCGGCTAAGTAGGAGGCTCTATAGATTGGAGTAATATTTCACACTACATGAATCAACATCCTCAACACAAACGATAATCAAGCCTACATAGAAGGCTACGTACTAAATGTATGACTAAATAGTCCTACATCAAGTCGAGGAACTAAAATTGCTACATTTGATAGTAGGTTATTTAACTATCAAAGAAAACAACAAATATTTAGCACCATATGCAATCATTAGGCCCTTTAATTAACCTTTTATCAATTATTTCGCTTTTCAAATATTTACTTCAAATTATCTTTAAAAGATATAATTCCAAAACCCATTTCAATATTTCAATATTGAAAAATATTTCCATATACTTATATAATAATAAGTAATTCACAAATCTCTTTATTTTCAACACTTATAAAAAATTACATATACTTAAATCATGATTAAGTGTATATTTTATTCTTGAAGGAAAACATTCTCCTAATCATATTCATTTGGGTCAAAACAAATGTTGCGTAAAACATCGTTACGACAGCCCAAAATCATTAGTATAGGGATTCGATAATTAGATAGATATGTAAATCCCATATACTATACAAAACATCTCCTTTTCAAAATCATTTACTAAAACAACAGTGTTATAGTCCATGCTTTCCTTACTGCTCAAAAACGTCTATTTCAACAACGAATGTTGAAATCTATGTATTTCGATGCTCACAGCTTTTAAAACATCTTCAAACCTTTTAATTTCATTCAAAAGATCACTTTTCAAAAATATCCATTTTATTTAAAAGATTATTCACCGTCCAATATCATGAATAAATTCTCTTACCAAATTCAAAAATTCTACACATTTAATTAAAGGATTATCCATCGTTCAAAATCATGGATATAATTCCTTTAATAAACTTTCACAATTAACTCAAATTCAATTGATTTCGGATCTATAAAATAGTGTTTATAAAAATTTCCATTTATAAAATTCCTTTTACTAACGAATTAAATTTATATCTCAATTTGCATGCCAAAATCCAAATTATAAGTTAATTACTTATAAATTTCTTTATTTACAAATTCATTCTTTTTATAACATCATCAATTCATAAATCTGTAAACCTTATTAACTTATAAGATTCAATTATAACTTCATTTTACCATTTACAAAACTCCTTAATAATCCCATTATTTTTGTTTATAAAATATCAATTTTATAAATCTTATATACATAACATTTATAATAAATTCAAAAATCTCAATTTAAACTATTTTACCAAATAGTTCACTTCATATTTCAAAAATCACATTTTGATACATTTCACAAAACCATAATTTTTATAACATAAAAATTATAACTTCTTATATACTAAAATTAAATTAATTCCTTAACAATTCAAAATTAAATAGGATATCTATTTTCAAAATCACTTGAAAATTCTTTTTAATTGAAATCATCACTTTAACATTTTTAAATTACCAAAATATGGCTCAATACCGCAGCAGCGCTAAATAAGAGGATTCACATCAATCACAGCATCCAAAACATCATATATCATAATATCTGTAAATAAAATCAATACTGGTGAGGAATCCAGTTGGATCCCTCTAACCTATCACCTGCATATTAGGAAATATGTAAACCGTCCGCTTCGAGGAAGATGCGCGTATAAAGGTTCATCCGCTCATACACGGAAACATATAAGGTCTCATCTGCTCTAATAGGCAGGAATATATCCAAATACCAATCAACACACACACACAGATATATATATATATATATATATATATATATATATATCATCCAAACAATCATCAATCATCATAAAATAAATTTATTCTCGCTTATATAAAAATATCATTGAGGCAGAAAGAGAGAGTTGTACTCACTTCGGTTCCAATAGCAGATGTAGTGTTTTATTTCTAATAAAATTACAGAGATATTTAATGTATCCAAAATTTTCACTAGCTCCAATCAACTCCAAACCAGCTCTAAAATGTGATGCTCGTCAATACAAACCCAATGTAACTTGTTTCATAAAAAACGGACCTCGTATGAAGAAGTTATAGCATTTTAAAGTTTATACGAATTAAACATATATTATTTACACTATCTTTATTAACCTTAATCACAGCTGTTCGATTTCAAAAACCAAGATCCGGCGATCCTTTTTTTCTTCTTCCTCCAGGTTTTATAAGCGCCAAAACAACCCATCGACCGCCATCCTTCATCAAATTTTCACGCCTCCATCTCGACGCTTTAGCTCGATCAACCACCTTCATACGAACGACCATCACGATCTCCACCTTTACCATGAACGCTGGTGAACTTGGCCTCCCCTATGCATATTAAAATGCACGTGAACCCTAGTTGAACGCAGCCAATTTTCTTGTCGATCGTTGCATCATATTCGATCAACACCGTTGGATGTGAAGATCACATCTAGCCCTTCAACTTTGTAGTTGGAAGTTTCTCAAAATAGTGGGTGGATGAAATGAGATGGAGGATTAAAAGATATCATCCATTAAAAATAATAGTGGCAGCGGCTTTAACCTAAATAGATTAGGGTTTTATGAAAATAGAAAATATTATGGCCTTTTATAGAAAACTTTAGTGCATTATTCATCCAAAAAAATTTCGAACTCCAATCAAAGCGCACTGCTTGGTGTTTATAATGTTTTACTCCTATTCCAAACACAATGGAATGTATATCGGGAGCTAATCCGATCGAATTTGAAACATAGGTTTTCGGATCGATTTATCTAAATTTAAGATTTACTTAAACAAATTTCTACGCGTTTCAGCTTCCCATGACTAAACCGTAATCTGATTGACACGAAATTTGAAATCTTACAATAATATAACATTATGGATCCAATAAAACTAGTTTCATCAAAATCCGAGATTGTGCCAGAAATGACTATTTTTACACAGTAATTAAACATTAAAATTTTCAATTTCTATGAATTTAATTTTAAATCATTTTTTAAAAGTTTACCAACCTTATCCTAACTCAAATAGAATTTAATTCAACTTTATAAATCATTTTCATTCACTTAAATTCAAATTCCAATTATTTCTGCAATTTCAAATATTAAATTAATAATTTAATTGTCCAAATAAATCATTATATAAAAATATAAATTATTCAACTTATAAAATTTATTTTTTAATATTTAAAATCAATTAAATATCTGAATTCCGAATGACTGAAATTCTAGGTCGTTACAGTGTGAAGGTGCTCTCTCAAATGGATTTGGCAATGGGATTTAACCAGCTTAGAGTAGCAAAGGAGTGTGTGCCCATTACCGCGTTTCATATGCCATCAAGTTTTTATGAATGGTTAGTGATGCCGTTCGAATTGACTAATGCTTTGGCATACTTTGTGGATCTCATGAATCGGGTTTTCAGAGACCAGCTGAACAATTTTGTGCTTATGTTTGTGGATGATATTCTAATCTATTTCACAACCAAAGAAAAGAAAAAGACACACTTAAGTATTGTGCTAGAGGTGTTGATGAAACACAAGTTGAGAACGAAGTGCTATAAGTGTCACTTCTGCAAAAAAGAAGAGAGGCTTTTTGGTCACATCATTTCTAGACCGAGTATAGCACGGATCCTGCAAAGGTTGCAGCGGCTCAAGATTGGAACCAGCCCAAGAATGCTATGGATGTAAGGAGTTTCTAGGATTGGTGGCATACTATAGATGCTTGCTCAAGGAATTATCAAAGATAGCAACACCGTTGGCCAATTTAATGAAGAAGAATTAGACTTTTATTTGAGCCATGAAGTGTGTGCATGTGTTTGTGAGTCTGAAAGAGAGGTCGACGAGTGCGCCGGTATTGACCATTCCAAATAGGAATGAGGAGTGGACGGTATATACAAACGTCTATGGTACAAGATTGGGTATAGTGTTGATGCAAAAAGGAAAAGTTGTTGCCTATGCTAGTCAATAGCTAAAGCCGCATGAGAGTAATTATCCAACTCATGATTTGGAGTTGGCAGCAATAGTTTTTGCTTTGAAGATGTGGAGGCATTATCTGCTAGGGGAAAGGTTTGAGCTGTATACAAACCACAAATTCTTGAAGTACCTTTTCTCTCAGAAAGATATCTACCTTCGTCAGCAATGGTGGTTGGAGTTCTTGGCCTCCTATCATTTTAGCATTTCCTATACACTAGGAAAAGGGAATGCAATCGTCGATGCATTGAGTATATGACATGATAGTTTGGGAGCAATTTTCTCAGAATGGAAGCAGATTGAGTACATTACTGGATATGATTTCAGGCCTCATTACGAGCTGGAACTAGAGATGTTGGCAAGTTTGACAATCAGACCTACTATAATAGAAAAGATTAATGCTAGTCAGAAGCGGGACGCTAGATTAACAGAGATCATAACAAGATAGTAGAAAGAGTAGAGTTTGAAGATATGAAGCAACACGAACTCGACCGAGAAGGCTGACTTCGTAAGGATGGAAGACTGTTTGTTCCCAATATTGATGGATTGCGAGATGAAATGCTATGAGAATACCACTATTCTAGGTTGACAATACATCCTAGAGGTAATAAGATGTAAATATGATTAGACCTGTTATTGGGAAGGCATGAAGAAGGATATTGGGACATTCATCTCAAAGTGTATGAACTGCCATTTGCTAAAGGCAGAGAAAAAGAAACCCGGTGGATTGTTGCAACCGCTAGAAATTCCTAAATGGAAATGTGGGAAAGTATCGATAGATTTTATTGATGGACTGTCAATGGCTCAAGCAGGGTACGATAGCATTCGATTTGTAGTCGATTAGTTGACCAAAAGCGTTAGATTTATACCTTTCAAGTCAAGTAGAACGACATCCAAGCCGGTGGAGTTGTATGTAGAGTGGATAGTACAATTACACGGTATGCCAAAGAGCATTGTAAGTAATTGGGACCCATTGTTCACCGGATGGTTTTGGAAGGGCTTACAAGAGGCATTAGGGATTAAGCTGCACCTCAGTACAGCTAATCACCGATAAGCGGATGGACAGCCCGAAAGCATGCATCGTATATTGGAAGATCACTTATGAGCATGTATTATAGATTCTAGAGAATCATGGGATGACCATCTACATCTAGTAGAGTTTGCATACAACAATAGTTATCAATCAAGTATTGGTATGGCTCCTTATGAAGCATTGTATGGCCGCCATGCAATGCTCCTTCATGTTGATGGGAAGCGAGTGAGAAACTGATACTTGGGTCATATATGATTAGAGAAACTTTAGAAAAGATTGAGATTATTCAGCAATGAAAGAAAGCCACTCAGGATTGACAAAAAAGCTATGCTGATAAAAGAAGTAGAGATTTGCAATTTTCTATTGGTGATATAGTTTTTATGAAGGTATCTCCTATGAAGAATGTAGTTTGATTCGATAATAAGGGGAAGTGTGCACCGAGATTCGTAGTTCCTTTTCCGATAATAGAAAGGATTGAGAAGTTAGCCTATAAGGTCGACTTACCTCAGAAGAAAGTGGGCGTGCACAATGTCTTTCATATATGATGTCTACGGAAATTTGTGCATGACTCAAGCATGAAGATTACACCGGATCAACAAGAAGATATTGAGGTAGAACTAGAAGTTTTGAGATCTCATAGGCCAGTTTGTATTATTGGACACGATACGAAATTGCTTTGGAGAAAGTCGGTGAAGCTAGTGAAAGTACAATGAAGTGGAAATGATGACGATTATACATGGAAAATTGAGGAGAGAATGATGGCTACGTGTTCGGAGCTCTTTGAATGGTAAGCTCTGTTGTTTACTATATTTACTTTCATCATTGTACATCACATTTAATAGGTTAGTTCCGTAGGCTTGGGTAAGTTTACTATTGATTGCATGATTGCTTTTTTGATATGGTTTATGTTTGCATACGGTTAGTAGGCATGAAGAATAATTATGGTTGCTTATACCTTAACTTGTTTAGGGATTTTGGAGGCGAAATACATAAAGGGGGAGAATGCAGTGACCCGTATTTTATGTATCGGAGGATCGTAAAATATTTTTATTTTGTTTATATGGGGCCGTATGATTCTATAATTTTGGGATATGACTCTTAGGGACATTTTACACACTTGTGATTTTTCCCAAATTTATATATAACCATTTTGACCCTGGAAATCTTGTTCGTGCTATAAATTTTGATAGGGGTCAAATTAGGATCTCAAACTAGTTCCATTGCTTCAGGAAAATGGTTTCCCATTCCGTAGAGTGGTCATAATAGATAAACAGACTAGCGCCTAGGAAGTTATAGCTATTTTAAATTTGAAAAGCTGCTGGCTAGTTTTAATGTGTAATTAATTAAGCACATAAGTAGGCCCATTAGTCTAATTCGAGATTAATATAAATTGTGAGCTGTAGGAGTCAAATTAAAAAATTTCTCTCTTTCCCAAATTAGTCCTAAACCCCTATTAACTCTAATTTCATCCAAAATCATACAAATTACTCACTGAACCAATCAAATCACTAATTAGAGGGATGATTATCAGAGAGAAGATAGAGATAATCATTTTGGTTGATTTGCATTGCTTTGTATTGCTGTCCACATTGGATATAGGCGAGAATTGGTTGATTTTGGTAATTGATGAGTGGTTTATGCCTTCTCACTATACGATGCATGTTTATATGGTAGAATTATAGGTTTTAACATGATTTTTGACCTTAAAATCATTTTCTAAATTTAATAACATGTTGACATATGTTTATGACCCAAAATTGATGAATTCTAATATGTTCTTTAGGATTTGTTTTGAAATTTACCTTATTCATAATCATATGTTCATCGATTGCCTAGATCTGGACTAGAATTATGCTTGATTGCAATAATTCTATGTATTGTTGTGTGAATGGATCTATATGGATGTTTGTGACGCCCCACCTTTATGCTCATGCTAGTCAAGGACACTACGGAGTAATGCCGTCAACTAGCACGAAGAATAAGGCTGTTGAGGAGCGACCCCATGTAATTGCTTTGTGCGAGCACCGATATGTCAGATAGTATAACAATCATTTCATTTCAAGAGGAAATCCGATATGCCGATACAAACTCAAAGCTACTACATAGTGGCTATGATATCTTCGGAAACAAATATTGAAATAAACATAACACAAATCAGTCACAGATATCCATATCACAATGGAGGAAATAGATGAATATAACACATGAAAGTGTACATCAGAGTAGTGGTCAAAAAGATCCACAATAACACAAAAGAATGGATACGAGTGCTAGACAAAAGAATATGTATACATTAAGGAGTCTCTATCTCAAATGTATAACAACAAAAACTACCAATCTAATGTAGTTAGAAAAAAGTCAGGTAATGATGATCCCAGATCAGGAGTCAAGCAGAAGCACCTGTAACATCTCGGTCTAACCCGAGTATTATTTAATAAGAAAATAATCAACGGATCAGTCTAGCTATAAATATCAGATAAAATGAGATGGAATAAGAGACATGTCAAAATGTATGATAACAATAATGCCATACTATGAAAAGTATACATTTAAAATCAGCAAAATCATACAATACCTCAGTTATCTCAAAAGCACCAAAAAGAAGTCATATTCTTCACCATATTCACCAAACCACAAATATTGATAAATATATCAATGCTAGTCGGAAAAGTTAGTGAAACACAAATTCACTAATGCATAAATATTGATAAATCTTATCACTGTAAATCATGAAAATTGGCAAAACACAAATTCTAGAAATCATCAATAGAAATCTAGAAATCACAAAAAGGGGAAGGCCTATCAAAACGGGAGCATGAAAACTCACCAACATGTGTATCACAAATCAGAACTCTATTCCATGTTGCTAACCATTAATTTTGAGCCGAAGCTCCACAAAACGGTCCGAAGACCACGGATCGCTACCCCACAAAATTGAACCGAAGCTCCACAGAAACGGGGTTTAGTGTCCCTCGTAGACAAAGAGACATCGCACATTGCTAGTCTAAATCACAAAATGATCATCATCGATCATCAAGAAGTGTCAATTACACTAAGCTAGTAAATAGATGAGTTTAGCTTCATGTCCCATAACCACTGGCTTGACTTAAATATTTACGAACAAACTGTAAGTCTCCACTCGAAAGTTGTCACAAGAGCTTCAATCGAACGAGTCTAAGAATTAACCGACAAAATAAACGCAAGCGTTTCATACCACTTGTTTTACTAAGCCGTTTAATTAGATTTCTCAAACGAATGAGGAAAAGGTTTGTATATACTAATAGGCAGGAAAAACGGTTTTATAAAGATTTTTGTATTGTTAAAAATAAAATTGAAATCATCTTTGTAAAAGAGTTTGAATATTTACCACTAGTATAGAAACCTTTGTGTTTTAAAGTGACAAACCATAAAAATGTTTGTAAAAACAATAAATCACCAAAATTTCACGTTCAAAGACGTTAATTATATCCAAAGAGATCGATACCAAATCCATCAAAATGGATATACCCAAAAATTCCAAAATAGAAGTCATCGAAGTCGATAATAAATGATAACAACAAATCGGAAAATCGCGAATCGATAAAAATTGGAATTCCTAGCAAAATAGGCAACTTGGACTGAAACAAGCAGGTCAGTCGACTGGACACCAGAGTTTAGTCGACTGGACTCAGTGCCTGAAAAACTCTCGGGCTCCAGGTCAGTCGACTGAACACAGAGAGCTAGTCGATTGGAACCTGTTTTCCAGTATTTTCAGCATAGAAAAATGAAGAGGAAACTCTCCACATTTTGCGATCGGACGAGCATGGGCGCTAGAGGTTTATGCCAATCGACAACCCAGCCCTATAGGCTCCTCGGTACGCCACCAAAAGCATGATCAAGCATCAAAGCTATGATTTTTAAAGATTTAACTTCAAAACACCAAAAATTGGAACATCCATAAAACCAATAGAAACCAAAAGCAAATGAACATCAATAAGTGTTAGGAATTCATACCTAACAACAAAGATAGATATAGACATAGATGTGAGATAGAAATCTCACCTTTTGCACAAAAGCAAGGAAGAAGAAGCTATAGAGCAAGGCAAGAACAATCACTCTTCAATTCCAACCCAAGAAGCTTGAATCTAAGCTTAAAAGAAAAACATTACCTATGTTAGGGTTTAGGAATTTATGAAATTGAAGGTCGAATGAGTTGGAGAAGAAGAAAAGGATGCTTACCAATAGCTTCTCTTTGAATTTGGAGTTAGAGTTTGTATTTGCAATGGAACTAGGGCTTAGGAATTCTATTTCTTTTTCTCTTCCCCCATTTTTATCTAAAGCTTTAAGGTATTAGGAAATGAAAGTGAAGTGAAGTGGGGGGAAGCTTGGGTCTTAAGTTGGGGTTAATGAGCTGAAACCCAAACCCAAAGCCCTAAGTAAAAATGTCAAAATTCAAGCTAACTCCAAACACATTAATGTTTATACTCAAAAAGGTCGCAAATGCCATTTTGAACTCAATGGATGTGGTATCGAGTCCTAATTCGGCTGTTTGCAAAAAGTAACCTTTCAGACCTAAATCCGACTAACGGTGCTATATTTAAATAAAATATTTAAATATACAAATCGTTAAATATGCGGGTTGTTACAGACTCCTCTTTCCTCGCAATACTTAAGAAGAAAATATAAAAAGTAACAACCATAAAAGCATATCAACACAAAAGAAATTTGAAATAAGAAGTTGACCTCAAGGAGCTTAAGAGAGTAAGTCCGGATGTGTTCGCTCGATGAATTCTCTGGATTCCCAAGAACATTCCTTAGGATTTAAAGACCATTGAACTTTAACAAGAGGGACATCTTTATTTCGAAGGCGTTTAACCTCCGAAGCGATGATTCGAATAGGATGTTGCTCACAAGTCAAAATAGGTGAAACTTTAATTTCTTCCACAACACCGGGCTCAAGAATAGAATTGGAATCTCGAAGGCATTTCCGTAGTTGAGAAACGTGAAACACGTCATGAATAGAAGAAAACTGAGCCGGTAATAAAAGGCGATAAGCCACGGAACCAAATACGTTCGGTGATGGGAAATGGACCAATATATCGAGGTGCTAATTTTCCCGATCGACTGAAACGCACAACACCCTTTATAGGTGAAACACGAATAAACACAAAATCTCCCATAGAAAATTCTAATTTCCTTCTTCGGTTATCGGCGTAGGATTTTTTTCCTACTTTGAGCTTCTTTCGTCCTATGGCGGATAAGGTCAATCTTTTCTATGGAATCAAGAATAAAGTCTGGACCTAAAACCAGCTTCTCACCGGCCTCAAGCCAACAAGAAGGAGATCAGTATGGCCTTCTATAGAGTGCCTCAAAAGGTGCCATACCAATACTAGATTGGAAGCTATTATTATAGGAAAACTCAACAAGAGAAATATGATCTTTCCAACTTCCACCAAAATCAAGAACACATGCATGAAGAAGATCTTCAAGAGTTTGATTCACATGCTCGGTTTGTCCATCAGACCAAGGATGATAAGCAGTGCTAAAATTAAGCTTCGTTCCCAAAGCTTTATGAAGACTCTTCCAAAATCCACTAGTAAACAATGGATCACGATCGCTAACAATAGAAATAGGTACTCCATGCAATTTAACAATTTCTTTAATAAAGAGTTTGGCCAAAAGAGGCACGGTCCGATTGGACCATACGGGAATAGAATGGGCGGATTTTGTAAGTCTATCCACTATCACGCATAGGCTATCATGACTCGAATGAGAATAGGGAAGGCTGTCAATAAAATCCATGGAAATTTGGTCCCACTTCCAAATTGGAATATCCAAGTTTGCAATAACCCGCCGGGCCTTTGAAGCTCGGCCTTAATTAGTTGGCAAGTCATGCAACGCTTAACAAAGTTAGCAATATCGGATTTCATTCCATCCCAATAATAGAGTCGTTTCATATCCATGGACGTTTTACTACTACTGGGATGAATGGTAAATTTAGAGCAGCGAGAATCTTCTAAAATGTCTTTACGAAGATCACTAACATTTGGCACGATAAGTCTACCAAATTTTCGAATGCCGCCACGAGCATCAATATCAAAGTCTTTCAAATCTTTAATATTAATTTTATCTCTACAACTTTGGCTAAGAAGAGCCAATTCTGAATCTAGCTTTTGAGCTTCAAGAATGCGGTCTAAAAGAGAAGGGTGAGCTTCAAGGCTACATAAAACGAGAGATACATAAATCAGATTCACGTCTTGAATCTCGCAAGTGGACAAAATCCCGAGATCATTCCATTTGGATATCATCATAGAAACAACCGCTTGTTGCTTATGACTAAGGGCATCGGAAACACGATTCCCCTTTCCAAGAGTATAAAGAATATCAAGATCATAAGATGCAAGAAATTTGAGCCAACGCTGTTGACGTAAATTAAGTTCCTTTTGAGAAAATAAATACTTCAAAGATTTATGATCGGTGTAAAGAATAAATTTTTCTCCCAAAAGATAATGATGCCAAATTCTAAGGGCGAAAACAATAGCCGCGAGCTCTAAATCATGAGTGGCGTATCTAGTCTCGGCAGGCTTTAATTGCCTAGAAGCATAAGCAATAACACGATCCCTTTGCATAAGAATGGCTCCTAAACCAACACGACTACCATCGGTATAAACAATAAAATCTTGATTCCCTTCGGGAATCACAAGAATAGGAGCATCGGAAAGGACTTCTTTTAATTTCTAAAAAGAAGCTTCACATTTGTACGACCAAATGTGTTTAACTCCCTTCTTTGTCAAACTAGTAAGAGGCATGGAAATTTTTGAAAAGTCTTTTATGAAACGACGGTAATAACCCGCCAATCCAAGAAAGCTATGGATTTCCGTAACACTCTTCGGTGTCTTCCAATTTTGAATCGCTTCAATCTTTGAAGGATCCATGAAAATTCCGGATTCAGAAATGATTTGACCAAGAAATTTCACACGAGATTGCCAAAAGTGGAACTTAGAAAATTTTGCTTTCAATTGATTGCTCCTAAGAGTTTCCAACACAATCCGAAGATGCTTTTCATGCTCTTCCTCGGTTTTAGAATAAACAAGAATATCATCTATAAAGATGAGAACAAACCGGTCGAGGAAGATTTTGAAAACTCGATTCATAAGGACAACGAAATAAACTGGAGCATTCGTTAAACCAAATGGCATAACAAGCCATTCATAAGATCCATAACGAGTACGGAACGACGTCAAAGGAATACTATCCTCTGCAATATGAAGCCGATGAAAGCCGGTTGCTAAGTCCAACTGTGAAAAGACTCTAGCACCACTAAGTTGATCAAATAGATCATCAATCCGAGGTAAAGGATATTTATTCTTGATAGTAAGATCGTTAAGCTTGCGGTAGTCAATGCAAAGCCTAAGTGTACCATCGGATTTCTTCACAAAAATAGCCGAAGCTCCCCAAGGAGAGGAACTAGAACGAATAAACTGCTTCGTCTCCAATTCGGATAATTGCCTACGCATCTCATCATTTTCTTTATTGGACATACGATAAGGAGGACGAGTAATAGGTAGAGCTCCAGGGATTAGATTGATTCTAAACTCAATTGCTCGCTTAGGTGGTAATCCTAAAACGGGCTCAAACATGTCAGAAAATTCTCGAACAATGTGAATAAGAGAAATGACATCCTCCTCATCATCATTATCGTCATCGTGAGGATTCAAAGAATATAAAGATGCTGCCAAGTTGGAATCCGAATCTTTAAGAACAATAGAAATCTGCTTAACAGATTGAGGATGTCGAATATGAATAGTCCGCTCAGGACATAGGATATGGGCTTCATAACAGTTAAGCCAATCCATTCCCAAAATCATTCCGAAGCCTAAGTAACGCATGACGTGCAAATCGGCTTGGAAAGAAAAATCACATAAAATAATCTCGACATCATTACAAAGCAAACTAGTGTTGCGGATCCACCGACCGGATTCGAAATTCTCAAATAAGTCATTAAAGCCATAACACTCAAAGAAAAAGTATCAACAAGCTCTTTTGATATAAAAGAATGGGATGCACCCGTATCAAAAAGAACTCGAATAGGATGATCACGAAAAATAATAATACCATCAAGGATAGAATGAGAAATAGCTTGACCACGAGAAGTGTTACTAGGGGATTGCACCACATTTAGCTTTCCCTCCTTCTTGCTTTGAAGTTTGGAACATGCAGATATATAATGACCCGAGCTTTTGCAATAGCGACAAGCAAGGGGCTTTGAACACTTATTTGCATAATGGTCCTTAGAACCACAATTGTAGCATTACCCACCACCAGAGGTAGAAGTCTTTGCTACTGGAGTTGTTTGTTTCCCTTTCTTATTGGGATAAGGACCTTTGAACTTATTAGGCCGCTTCTTGTTGTTGTTGAAGTTTGGTTTGGTACTTCCAACTTCAACATCACTCTCTTTATCTGCCTCTTCAAGTCGAAGAGCGATATCAATAAGTTGGTCAAAAGAAACTTCCAATTTCAGAAGTAATGGCTTCTTGGGATTTTTATTCAAGCTATAAATAAATCTCTGATTCTTCTTCAATGAGGTATTAATGTACTCAACCCCATATTTAGAGAGGGATTCAAAAGATGCGACATAATCTGCCACAGAAGATTCACCTTGAACAAGGTCAATAAAACGCCGGGCCAAAGTTACTTTTTCAGCTTCCGGCACAAACTTTGATTCGAATCTTTCCCGAAATTGCTCCCAAGTAAGATCCGCTTCGAATACTTCATAAATAAGAAGCTCATACCAATCTAATGCTCTTTCTTGGAGCATGCTAGAAGCCACTTGGACTCGATGAAGATCAATAAGATTCATGCGAGAAAAGATGCGATCGCGTGTTCTAAGACAAGCTTGGACTTTGATAACGCCCTCGGAACCCCTAAACGGCTTTCCATCCAAATTGGTATAATCATTGCGTGGGCATGCAAATTCGTATTGTGGGTGAGCAGGCTCTAGAATGGGTTCGACAGCTTGAGCATTCTTTACAAGATCAAGAAGCTGTTGGGCAGACATAAATACTCCATCCTGAGGAGTAGCACTGGATTGACCGGCGCTGGGACGGCCTGGTCTAACCATTTCTCTTCTTTAAGAAAGAAAGAAAGAAGAAGAAAAAGGTTAATCTCAGAATGAATATCAAACAATCATGATTGATAAAACAATGCATCACAAAGAAAATAGGATAGGAGGGGTCCAATGACTCGAATAAAATCCTAGGGCATGACTGCTAAGAAGAACTTAGCATGATGATTCTTGCTAGAATATTTTACATTGTTCCGAAGTTTGGCTCGGATACCAAGCTATGACGCCCCACCTCTATGCTCACGCTAGTTAAGCACACTACGGAGCAATGCCGTCAACTAGCACGAAGAATAAGGCTGTCGAGGAGTGACCATCCATGTAATTGCTTTGTGCGAGCACTGATATGTCAGATAGTATAACATGCATTTCATTTCAAGAGGAAATCCGACATGCCGATACAAACTCAGAGCTACTACACAGTGGGTATGATATCTTCGGAAATAAATATAGAAATAAACATAACACAAATCAGTCACAGAATCCATATCACAAAGGCGGAAATAGATATGAATATAACACATGAAAGTGTAAATTAGAGTAGTGGTCAAAAAGATCCACAATAACAAAAAAGAATGGATATAAGTGCTATACAAAAGAATATGTATACATTAAGGAGTCTCTATCTCAAATGTATCACAACAAAAACTACCAATCTAATGTAGTTAGACAAAAGTCAGGTAATGATGATCTCAGATCAGGAGTCAAGCAGAAGCACCTGTAACATCTCGGTCTGACCTGAGTATTATTTAATAAGAAAATAATAAACGGATCGCTGTAGCTATAAATATCAGACAAAATGAGATGGAATAAGAGATATGTCAAAACATATGATAACAATAATGCCATACTATGAAAAGTATACATTTAAAATCAGCAAAATCATACAATACCTCAGTTATCTCAAAAGCAACAAAAAGGAAGTCATATTCTTCACCATATTCACCAAACCACAAATACTGATAAATATATTAATGCCAATCGAAAAAGGTTAGTGAAACACAAATTTACCAATGCACAAATATTGACAAAGCTTATCAATGTAAATCACGAAAATTGGTGAAACACGAGTTCTAGAAATCATCAATAGAAATCCAGAAATCACAAAATGGGGGAGGCCTATCACAAAACGGGAGCATGAAAACTCACCAACATGTGTATCACAAAACAAAATGCTATTCCATGGTTTCTAAGCATTAATTTTGAGCCAAAGATCCACAAAACGGTCCGAAGACCATGGGTCGCTACCCCACAAAATTGAACCGAAGCTCCACAGAAACAGGGTTTAGTCTCCCTCGCAGACAAAGAGACATCGCACATTGCTAGTCTAAATCACAAAACGATCATCATCGATCATCAAGAAGTGTCAATTGCACTAAGCTAGCAAATAGATGAGTTTAGCTTCATGTCCCATAACCACTGGCTTGACTTAAATATTTACGAACAAACTGTAAGTCTCCACTCGAAAGTTGTCACAAGAGTTTCAATTGAACGAGTCTAAGAATTAACTGAAAAAATAAACACAAGCGTTTCATACCATTTGTTTTACTAAGCCGTTTAATTACATTTCTCAAATGGATGAGGAAAAGGTTTGTATATACTAATAGGTAGGAAAAACGGTTTTATAAAGAGTTTTTTATTATTAAAAATAGAGTTGAAATCATCTTTGGAAAAGAGTTTGAATATTTACTACCAGTATAGAAACCTTAGCGTTTTAAAGTGACAAACCATAAAAATGTTTGTAAAAACAATCAATCACCAAAATTTCACATTAAAGACGTGAATTATATCCGAAGAAATCAATACCAAATCCATCAAAATGGATATACCCAAAAATTCCAAAATAGAAGGCATCGAAGTCGATAATAAATGATAACAACAAATCGGAAAATCATGAATCGATAAAAATTGGAATTCCTAGCAAAATAGGCAACTTGGACTGAAACTAGTAGGTCAGTCGACTGGACACTAAGTTCAATCGACTGGACTCAGTGCCTGAAAAACCCTCGGGCTCCAGGTCAGTCGACTGAACTCAGAGAGCCAGTTGACTGGAACCTGTTTTCCAGTATTTTTAGCATAGCAAAATGAAGAGGAAACTTTCCACAATTTGCCATCGGACGAGCACGGGCACTAGGGGTTTATGCCTATCGACAACCCAGCCCTAGAGGCTCCTCGGTACGCCACCAAAAGCATGATCAAGCATCAAAGCTATGATTTTTAATGATTTAACTTCAAAACACCAAAAATTGGAACATCCATAAAACCAATTCAAACCAAAAGCAAATGAACATCAATAAATGTTAGGAATTCATACCTAACAACAAAGATAGATATAGACATAGATGTGAGATAGAAATCTCACAATTTGCATAAAAGCAAGGAAGAAGAAGCTATAGAGCAAGGCAAGAACAATCACTCTTCAATTCCAACCCAAGAAGCTTAAATCTAAGCTTAAATGAAAAACATTTCCTATGTTAGGGTTTAGGAATTTCTGAAATTGAAGATAGGATGAGTTGGAGAAGAAGAAGAGGATGCTTACCAATAGCTTCTCTTTGAATTTAGAGTTAGAGTTTGGATTTGCAATGGAACTAGGGCTTAGGAATTCTAATTCTTTTTCTCTTCCCCCATGTTTATCTAAAGCTTAAAGGTATTAGGAAATAAAAGTGAGGAGAAATGGGGGGGAAGCTTGGGTCTTAAGTTGGGGTTAATGGGCTGAAACATAGACCCAAAGCCCTAAGTGAAAATCTCAAAATTCAAGCTAACTCCAAACGTATCAATGTTTATACTCAAAAAGGTCGCAAATGCCATTTTGAACTCAACGGAAGTGGCATCGAGTCCTAATTCGGCTCTTTGCAAAAAGTAACCTTTCGGACCTAAATCCGACCAACGATGCTATATTTAAATATACAAATCGTTAAATATGTGGGTTGTTACAATGCTATTCTATGCTTGCATGTTGTGCTTTGACATTGTTTGCTAGTGTTTTAGATGTTTAGGATAATAGGTTGGTGAAGTTGGCAAATCAAAGGCATATGTAACATCCCCTATCTTGAGGCCAAAAGCTAAGCACTGCAGATGCTGTAGTCATCCATAGTTTAACTTCTAGTGACAAAATATGGTAATGCTAGATACGTTGATATAACAGAAACACATGGATATGGAAAAAAATTTAAACAATTTAAAACGAATACCTCATTCCCTTCCAAATCACATTTCAAATTCATTACATAATCCTAAATATTTAACCATGTTCGGAGAAATATAATACGCCAAGAGCGATATATGAAGATGCCCACTTGGATGATTAGAGTATCTATAAGACTAGACAATAAACAACTTTTCCTTTACAACAGAACACAACGGAAACTAAAGTAGAAAGATCAATTATTAACTAGCTTGCCTCCTACACGTCCTCGGAAACTTATTCATCCTAAAGAAAACCTAAAAACACCTTAACCCTCAAACTACTCAAAATCAATTGAGTACCTAAGAGTTTAAGGAGAAAACAAAAACTTCGAGTCAGACAAATAGCCTGTTATGAATAATAATCTACCATCCTAGACCATTTAGATATTTAGTGAGACCACATTGCATGGCGGAACGGGTTTCCCTTTACTAGTATCCTAAAAACTTAACAAAACCATATACTATGCTCCTGCATCCAGAATGGTTAAAATAATTCAAAATAATATGATTATATGTATACAAGTTAACCAATTCTGGATTTTCCATCCCTATTCATTCTGTCTATCTGTCTTAGTTATTGTTTCTTGGGTTACTATTAACCTATTAGTTTTTATAGGCTGATAAATAACCTGTTAAAGTTTATGGACTCGCTGTCGGGTTTCATAGTTTTCATGGGTTCACTAAGAACCTATTGGTAACTCCAATATCTTTCCTCTTATCCAAGTTTTCAAAGGTTGACTAGGAACCTATTGACTTCTGTCAATATGTTAAGCCATATATAGTTTTCATGGATTAACTACAAACCTACTGACCCCTGCCAATATTAAATCATAGTTTTCATGGGCTTATAATGAACATGTCTTGCTGACATCTACTTTTATACATAGTTTTCATGGGCTTATTATGAACCTGTTGGCCCTTGCCAATATCTTTTTCCTATACACAGTTTTAATGGGGTTACTGTGAACCTATTGGCCCCAGCCAATATCTTTCCCTATACACAGTTTTCTTGGGCTTACTATGAACTTATTAGCCACTGCCAATATCTTTAAATAATATTTCAGCATTCTTTGTGACGACCCAGAATTTTCGGATAATTGAAATTGGAATATTTAATTGATTTTAAATATTTAAAAGTTAATGTTTAACTTGAATTTCAAATATCGCTATTTATGGGATAATTTAAAATTTGGATTTAATAATCGGAGATTGGGAAATATTTTAAATCTAGAGTTTAAGCTTGTTAAAAATAATTCGAAGGCTTATAAAATTTATATTAATAATACTGAAGATGGTGAAAGGTTTAAAATTGATTTTGGAAGTGATTGTTCAGTTTTAAAGTATATCGTTTAAATTGACATTTAAAAATAGCCTTTCGAGGCACAGTCTTGGAATTCGATGAAACCAGTTCCATTCGATCCATAATATTGTATTATTATCGGATTTCAAATTTCGCAGTGTTTGTAGTTATCGTGTGGCTGTACGGCATGTAAACGCGCTGGAATCTATATCGAAAACTTAATATAATAACTGCGTCCAAAAGGCTATCTTCTCCATACAATTGAATTAGGACTCGAAACTTTTCCATTGTGTTCGGAATACGGGTATAACGTTATAAACGCCTAGCGGCATACCTCGACAGAAGGTCAAGATTGTGAGCTGTATTTATCGAGACAATTTAAATTTGATTGAATATAATATATATGTATATTTTTCTGACTGGTTAAAGACCATTCACATCAGACCTTTTTGTCCTCATGTCAAAGGTCATTATAGCTTGGAAATTCCTACACGCAAAGAATTTCACACATGTTACCTCCTCGTTTTTAAAAAACCGAGCTTTCTTTTTTCACCATCTTTCAAATCGTATTCAAAGCTCAGAAAAATTCATACTAGCAAAAATCACTTTCTCCTCATTCCTTCGATTGAAATTTAATAACCGAAGAAGCAAAAGAAAATAAAATAGCCCTCGGGAAAGAAGTCATTATTCGCTCCGCTTTATCTCCTAACAGAGCACCATTGGTTGCACCGGATGGAACAATCGATTAGAATGAATAACGGACGGGGTAGGAGCAAGAGAAAGATCGAGCAACCTCACATATTCTCCCCCTTCCATTTAGAAATCAAATGCCAGATCCCTTCAGTTCAAAAATAAAATAAAATAAAGTGACGAGCGACTCGGAAGCCCTTCCCCTCCTTCAATCGAACCGAATCGTTTAAACTCTCTGTGTAAATTAGCAGAAAGGGAAGGGTAATGCGATGCATGCACGCGTGTACGAAGCAGGTTCGCTGTTTGACGATGTGAGTTGTGGGATAGAAGCCATGTCGCGAATAGGATCACAGTGGAAGCATGCATGAAGGTTGTGACTGGCGCGGCTGCAGTGGGCTTAGGGCGCGGGAAGGTGGAAGCTCGTGTGGTGGCTGTGCTCGAGGGTATGGGAGACTGGGTCGAGATGTTCGATTGCTGTGTGTTGTGTTAACGAAGGGACATCGGATCGACGGTGGATTCGTGGTTGTGTCGAAGAGGCTTGGTTTCGATTCGTATGAAGGGAGGTGTTGGGTTTGCATAGTGAGATATTCAATTCGTTTATCGATTTAACTTGATTTAATAAGAATATGTATATGCATATTGGAAAAGAAAAAACTTTTTATTATCGAAGACGGTAAACTAGTTTAAAGCATTTTTATGATGATCTGGTTTTAAACAAGAATATATATGTATATGTATATATATATATATATATGAGATTTTTGAAACAAGGGTTATATTAAAAATTGGATTTTGGAGTTTATATAAAATCATTTTTTAATGCTTGTAACTTACTTTTTAACTTTAAATATTATATATATATATATATATATATATATATATATGTTTGAAGGTTTATATAAGTTAGATTTTTATGAAATCTATATAGCTTATTTTTATAAAATATATTTGTAGTTTCAAAGTGAAAAGATATAAAGATACATATTTTCAATCACTAGTTTATTTTATAATAATGTATTATGGAGATTAACCTATTTAATTATTTTAGTTACTAAGAATTATTTATTATAGGAATTAGGTTAAAATTAGATTATTAGTTTAAAACCAAATTATTAATTTAAATTAAATAAATAAATAGTAATTAATTGTTCAATCAATTCAAATATTAATGAACTGTATGATGTTTATACAAGATCAAAAACCGCGAAGCCAGTCAAGATTGGAGGGGATTGCAAACAAAATCAAAGGTGAGTTAATCTCACTCATTTGGATTACCATTTAAATTTAATAGTTAAATTTAAATTATTGGTTGTTTGATTGCATTGATAATTATTATCAGTTTGGATGTGATATTATATATAGTATATATATTGGAGTGATTGATATTCACATATTATAGCGGATGAGACCCTATGCGCCCCGCATAATAGAGGATGACCCTTTGTACTACGATGTCCCCCTCAAAGTGAGATTTGGTATTTTATTTGTTGACTAACATCGGTGGATGCAAGGAAAAACAGGTTGGAGGGATCCAACTGGATTCCTTAAAATATTAATTTTTTTTTATAATCTGTGATATGATTGATTGATTATCTGTGATAGATTATATTGAAAATTGGAAGTAATGAATGCTATGGGTTTGTTGAACATATTTTGGGTATCTGAAGATATCAAAAATATAAAAGTGCTGATTTTTGAAAGAGATATAAAGAGAGAAATTTTAAGTAAAATAATTTTAGATAAATCAAAGAATGAATTTGGAAAAGAACAAAAAGCTTTATTTTAAAATCCTATCGAATAAATTCCGAGTACGGGAAAAAGAATCTGTAAATTATTAGATGGTTGTATTGGAATGGACTTTGAAATAAATTTGAAATAATTCAAAATATGATTTAAAATGGATTAATATAGAGAATCAATCGGGGAATCGATTAAGTGTTTTGGAAAGAATGATTAAAAGGAAATGAGTATGGGATTTATAAACGGGGTTTATGAAATAAGTGAAATATTTACAGTGGATAATTTGAAGCATAAATTCACGGAATTTATAAAGAAAGGGTGATTTGTTTAAAATAAATGGTGGTTTATTTTTAAAAGTATAGAAAAGAAATTTATGGGATTGGGACATAAATTAAATAGGTATAAATCGAGAAGTATTTAATAATTGATTAAATGGACTATATTGGAATAGAAAGTGTATTTTCCTGAAAAAGCCAAGTATGTTTCAAAGCAGATTTTTAAGTACAAGTTAAAAGTTTTAAAGTTGTTTTAAAAGAATGTTTTTTGAGAATTTATTATTTAGGTTGTTTAAAATTTTAAAGATGAATATTTATTAAATTATAGTAGCAATTATTTTAAAGGCTAAATTGGTATTATGCTTTAAAAGATAATTATAAAATATTTATATTTTTTTAAGTAGATTTATTTAAAAAAGTAGTTTGGCTAAAGTTTTTATTTGAAAATTTAGTATAAAATTTCATAACTTTTATTTTGAATAAATTCATTTAAGTATTTTTATTTTAAAATGTTTAAGTATATATTTTTGGATAAAGTCGTTTAATTTGTTTAAAAATCTAATTCAATAAGATTTGGCATTTTCTGTGGAAATAAACAGATGGTTGGAATCTGTTTTGTAAGAATAAATAGATATTTACAACTATTTTCAAAGGGTTGAAACGTGAACATAACATCTTGGGTAGATATTTCTATAATAAATAATTTGAAAAATTATTTAAATCTGATGGTTGCTTGTGAATGTTATATGATAGTTAAATAACCGACTATCAATATTGGCTAATGCGCTGATCATTTCGAAGAGACCGGGATCAAGATTAATTATCTGAAAACCACTTCGATCTGATTTGAACATTTGCAAATGAAGACCATGAAGATGATGAAGACGGTGATTCGCTTTGTCCAGACCCAGGATAACTTGTATGGACAAATGTTATCAGAACATCTTTAGGAGGACGATGAGCATTCTAAGTGAATGTGTTCTAAAAAGGTAACGCATAGCCTCAAGCCTCATCAACCGGGAATGGCTAAAATAGGGCAGGTACAGCAAGGATAAGTGGCTAGCAACCGATTAGGGTAAGTTCACCCCTGTCTAGATGTCCCTTTTCATTTCGGCTGCATGTGCGGTTGCTAATACCAACCATGGGGTGATCTTTTTCGGATTATCCAATAAGGGGTAGCTCCATTCTTGTGTTGCAGGGGATCGAGAGTGATCCTCGATACCCTGATCTAGACCAGGTACTATGACAGACGGTACCCCAGTAGCCATGCCATTGATGGAAACCCAATCTGCAATAAGTGCCTTCGGACTTGTTTGTATACCCATTATGCTGGAATTTAACGAATGTAACAATTTCGACTATTTGTACAAGTATTTGTGCATAGACACTATAATAATATCAGAGGATTTAATATAAAATGTTTTGGTTATCGTAAGGTACAAACCCGACATATTTATTTGTGGCGTGGTCTTACGAGATTCCTTTGATTTTCAAAAGGGCTTTGAAAATTTTAATAAATCAATTGAGTGTTTTTTCTCGCGCGGGTTTTCCAGACTGACTCGGATGTTCATTTATTATAATGCTCGGGTCAGACCGAGTATTATAGATACATGATAGGATGCTGTGGAGCTTAGGAGACGAGCTAAATAAAGAGGCGTATTTCCATAGATTTGTGTATTCCGCTGTGTAAGGACAGGTTACTTGAATGTCCAGATTTGATGTCATGATTATATTCTACTCTGGTGATTGTATGTACTATATAGTTACAGATTCTTTTGTATAAAAATCTGTTGTTATATATTATATGTTGTTCCGCTACGATTATGAGATTCTGATGTTGTTTCTATTTTCTTCTTCTACCTCTTTCTTCTTTAACCCTAATGGTATGTATATCCAACCACTTTGACTTGCTCTGATGGAGAATCTTATCGGCTCAAAGGGGTACGGGTTTGCGGGTTATTACATTCTTAGTCTATATTCATTACTTGGTCAACCTAGCTGGTTATTCTGCCCTTCCCTAAAGTACCATTATGGGTTCATTACAATGTGAATAAATATATGAAGAAGCAATCATAGAAAATAATAATACCAACACCTGTGGTTTAATATTCTTGAAGTCATTTTATATAAAACTAGATTAATCCCTTTAACCTGTTAACCAAGAAAAACTTCTTCAAAAAATCAATTTCAAAACACTTTACCTATGCCATGGTTTTCCTTTAAAATGAGATTGGGTTATTTGTTTTGAAACCTTAAAACATCACTTTCAAAACCCTTGGATAATCTCCTTCGAAAGCATAGAAAACTTCTTTTCAAAACACTAAGTATATACCTTTCGAAGCTCTTTGAATCATCTCTTTCGAAACCAAAATATACCTTTCGAAAGTACTAGAGCATTACTTAAAAATCCTTGGAAGCATAGCTTCAAAACTAATGAAAGCAACTCTTTTGAAACCATTGGATTTTGGTTTAAAACTTCTTTTGGGTCAAAGTCAATACACATGAAAGTATCTCTTTCGAAACCTTTTATCTTTATACAAATGTTTGGGGAAAACTTGATGGCGTCAAAACCAATCATTCGAAAGCTTTAAAACAATTAAGTAGAATTTTGAAGGATGGCATCGAAACCCCCTTTTGAAGCCATTGCCTTCAAAACCATTGACCCCTTTCGAAAGCATTTAGGAAGTGGCTTTGTATAGGTTTAAAACAAAGACTACTCTTCGAAAGCATTGGTGACTTCAATACACTCGAAAGGAAAAGGAATAGCAACAGGGTTTTCACTAGGTTGGAACCACTCATTTCGAAAGAGTCTGCTTTACAATTAAGGAGACTCATTCGAAAGCTCTATTTAAACAAAGAAAAGATGGCAATCAGAATCGAAAGCAAAAGGGTATCAACTAGGTTTAAAGAACCCTTCTAAAAACAAGGCATGCACATATATTTTGAAAACAAGTAAAGGTTTCGGCCCTATCGAAAGCATTGGTTTCGACACCTTGCCTTCCGCCTTTTCCAATCCACTACGTACCAATCAGATTGATATCATGTGTATTGGTTTCAACACTGGTTGGTTTCAACCTAAATGGTTTTTACCTTGGTCGAAGAGAATGCATCAGAGTCAAAAGCACTTCTAAAAGAGGTGGAACCCGCTTTTCTGAGTAAAGGATGAGTTAAAGATATTTTTAGCAAGTGCTTTACAACTAACCTGCCTATTTATAATCGTTTAATTGGTTGCCTTAAAACTTTTCAAATTCTTTACAAACACAATTGCTTCATAATTCTGGATCCAAATCAAGGAAAAATTAACAATTATGTCCTTTCATCAAGCAAAACCAGTAAAGCAATTAAGCCATTCTTTCTAAAATAATTTAATTTCCATAGTAAATTACCTAGGAAAAATCTCCAAAATTACAGAAATTCACTTCCATCATGTTGTCTAAGGTTTTAAAATTTCAGACCCAAATTCTTCTTGAAATAATCGAAATAAAATTTCTAATCTAATTATTCATATTTTCCTTTGAAAATTCACATTACATTTTCCATGGCTTGGAAAATTACAAAAATTAAAACCCATCTTCAAAATCATAATTTACATAACATATAATTTTCTATGGCATTAAAAAATCATTTCTAATCTATTTTACCCTAAAATCGTTTATTTCAGTACTTAAGAAAATTGATTTAAATCAAACATGTTATAAATCCAAGTATATCATCATCCAGAACATCATAAAATGGAATTAGTCTTAAATTCGAAAACAAATTATTAGAAAACAAAATAGGGATGGTTAAGATCATTATTCACCTTGTTTACGATAAGGATTTAGATATGGAATTGAGATTAATTTCCTTTAGCTTGAATCCTTGGCTTTAATTAAAATTTTCTCCTCTATTGCCTTGGTAATGGTCGGCTCCTATAGGTCTAGATTTACTTTTTATGAAATTGAGAAAGTGAATGTAAAAATGAATGAAACGTGGGTTATAAGGCTCATGGTTATTATTTACTAATAAGTCCTTGTGTAAATTAATTAGTGTATATGCCATTTTAATCCCATTTTAGTTTGTTAAGCATGGCCTTCTTATGGTTTATTCAAATTTCAGTTTCCTTATCATTTTAAGTCTAATATTATTCTATTTAATTCATCTAGTTAGATCTCCTGAATAATGTCATAAAAAATTAGAGATGTTACAGGCTCCCCTCCTTAAATAATTTCGTCCTCGAAATTCAGTAAGGTCTATATACTAAACATAGAAATCATCTGTAACACTCCTAACAACCATACTAGCCTACCTGACTAGCAACTATCTATATAAATCTATTATAGACGCACCCTCAAACTAGATCAGGATAAGTATCTCTAATCTTGTCCTCTGTCTCCCAAGTATAGCCCTTCTCGTTTTCGCTCCATTGAATTTTCACTAACCCGACTATCTTGTTCCTCAATCTTTTTTCATCCTCGCTACAACCCGAATCAGGTGTCTAATAAAAGTTAAATTAGGCTCTATTATCAAGTCTTCCAACCCCGTCAGAGTAATAGTAGCCTCTAAATCACGTACAAACTTGCGAAGATGAGACACATGAAATACATTATGGACACTAGCCATACTACTCGGAAACTCTACTCTATATGCGAAATTCCCGATCCTTTATACAATCTAGAACAAACCAACATATCTCAGTGCTAGCTTCCCTGACTTTCCAAAATGTACCATACCCTTCATTGGTGATACCTTAATGAAAATCTTATCACCAACTGAGAAATCTGGGTCTTTACGCCTCAATCTTCTCCGACGCCTTTCTAACAAAATTTGGATCTAAGACTAATCTATTTCCAGTCTCCAATCAACATGCTAGTGATTTGCACAGCCTTTCATACAAAGCTTCAAAAGGTGCCATTCCTACGCTAGTCAGATAACTAGTATTATAGGAAAACTCAACCAAATGTAGGCGATCTTTCCAAGATCCACGTCCAATACGCAACCTCTTAACAAATCCTCTAGTACCTTATTGACTCTCTCTCTCTGTCTGCCTATCCATCTGAGGGTGATATGCAGTACTCATATTAAGCTTGGTACCTAATACATCTTGTAGACTCTATTAGAATTCACTAGTGAACAAATCATCTCTGTCAGTGACTATACTACTAGGAACTTCATGCTGTCTAACTATGTTTTCATGAACAACTTAGCTAAAGCAGGTGCTATCCTGGTTGACTTAACTGGAATGAAATGGGCACTCTTAGTCAACCTATCCAATGTGACCCATATACTTTCATTTCCTCTACTTGACCTAGGTAGCCAGTCTATAAAATCCATGGATATCGAATCCCATTTCCAAACTGGACTGTCTAAAGGCTAAAGCAATCCACGCATCTTCTAATGTTAGGCTTTCACATGCTAACAGTTTGCGAACTGCATAACCCACAAGCCAACATTCCTCTTCATACCTTCCCAATAGAAGTTCCCCTTCATATATTGATACATCTTCCTCCATGATGAATTGTAAACTTAGACCAATAACATTCTCCAAGAAGATATTATAGCTCCTCTTCATACCTTCCCAATCTCCTGTAGTAGCCAGCAAGTCCAAGAAAACTTCTAATCTTAGTCACTATCTCTAGTCTCTTCTAATTATTATAGCTCTGACCTTTTCTATATCGACTACCAAGCCCTTATCTAAAACCACGTGACTAAGGAACTTAACCTCTTTCTTCCAAAAATGAAACTTAGAAAACTTCGCCTTCAGCTGATGTTGTCTCAGTGTCTCAAGCACCGCTCTATGGTGATCCTCATGCTCTCTTGTATCCTTAGAGTACACTAAAATGTCATCTATAAATACTAAAAAAAACCTATCTAATTACTTTTGGAAAAATCGGTTTAACAAATCCACGAAGAAAGCAGGTGCATTCGTTAATCCAAATGGCATCATTAACGCTAATACGAACCATACCTAGTCCAAAATGTTGTCAATTGTCCTCTGCCACCCTTAACTGATAGGTTCCTGTTGCCAAATCCAGTTGGGAAAACACTCTGGCTCCACTCAACTGATCGAACAGACGTCTATTCTTGGCAAAGGATACTTATTCTTGATCATTCTCTCGTTCAAATTTCGATAGTCAACACACATCCTCAACGACCCGTCTTGTTTCTTCATGAACACCACGACTGCTCCCTAAGGCAAATTGCTTGGTCTAATAAAATTCCCTCCTTCAAGATCCACTAGATGCACCTTCAATTCCTTCATATCGGTTGGTGTCATCCGGCTAGTTGATCTACTTATAGGTTTAGTTCCTGGTACAAGATCTATCTGAAACTCAACAGCTCGTTTCGATGGTAGTCCTGTGACCAGTTCAAAGATAACTGCAAACTCACTTGCCACTTGAACCTGACTTAACTCTTCTCCTATCTCCATAGCACTAAACAAAGCACAAACACTCCAGTCAGAATTCTCCACTGAGAATATCACTCGGTTATGACTATCAGGGTGTCTTAGTGATATCTCCCTATCCTGGCAAAATATCAAAGCCTCATACATACCCAACCAATCCATATTCAAAGTGATCTTGAAATCTATGAAATCAAAAACATACAGACTATATGCAAACTTATGACCTAACAAATCAAGTTCTAACTAGTCACATCTCAGCCCTAGAGTTGCATACCCTCCTATTGGATTCAGAACCCTTAAAGAAGTAACAAAGTATATGGGTTAAGCATAATCTATCAACCAAACACTAAGGTATAAATGAATGTGATGCACCAGTATCAAATAGTACCATAACGGGTATACTCTGAATCAAAAGCGTACCTTCCATCACAATCTTCCATTTATCAACTGCATTTGGCCTAGCAAACGATGGCCTAATAGCAAAAACCTTCCCTCTATCTACCCTAATTGGTTCTGGACACTGATTCTTATAATGCCTAACTTGATCGCTGTTGAAGCACTTCACATTCTTCTTGTCTGCAGCTTTCTTACCCTTGCCCGACTGGCACTTATTAGCATAATGACCCTTCTTATCGCACTTGAAACATACCAAATTAGCCCTTGTCTTCTTGGCAGCATCTCCTTTCTAGGACCCCTTCTTCTTAAAGAATTTCCATTTCTTTCCCTGAGAACTCTGAATCTCAACTGGCTTCACTCTAGCACAAATAGCAAGCATCTCCTCATTGTGGATTTCCATCTCCAAAACTACATTACTTGGATCATGGAGATGTGGAATGATTGCCCTAACGATCTCGGGCCTCGGTCCTCTAATAAACCTCTCATTCCTCCTGATAACGGTGTCTATAGTATTATATCCATAACGGGACAACCCAACAAACTTAGCGGTGTACTCAATGACGGACATCTCTCCCTACTCCAAATCTAAAATCTTCCTTAGCAGTGCTCACTTAGCAACCTCAGACGTAACCTTTGCTCAAGTCTCCTTCAAAAATCAGCGCAAGTCAACTGCTCCTTCGGAACTCCAACAACAATATTATTCCACCAGTGAAGCGCTGACCCTAGCAACAGCCTAGAGGACAACCTTCTCTGCTACTCATCATCTAAACCCAAATCAACAAATATTCTCTTATAGTGCAACAATTAATTCTCCACTTCTATGGATACTCTGTTCCCATAAAAGGTTCCCACCAAGACTGGTGTAATCTCTGCTTAGCTTAGCATAATTATTCCCAACTGGAGGCACATGATTAGCTCCTTCTATATTCCAAGCAACTCCAGCCCCAGCTTCTGCTTGTATCATATTGACGAAGAACTGATACATCGTTGTTGGATTATAGGTTTTGATTGCTACATGAAATCAAAATTCACGAATCTACGACTACAACAACATCCAGACTCAACGACTCAAAGTATGGTTCGTATAGTTATACATTTTAACAAGAGTCATCAAATGTGTACATAGAGTCTAGTTTAGTGATTTGTCAAAATCTTTCCTCAAGAATCATCATATTCTAATAAACTTGCATTCACATTTTAATCAAAATCAAGTTTTCAAAAAATGCATGGAGTAGGGCTCGAACTTAGGTCGCCAGTTTAGAAGGCAAGTGCTCTAACCAAATTAGCTATGGTAATTTTTGTTTATCTATAGAATTCAGCTGACTGAACGAGGTCATTCGGTCGACTGTATATTTATAAATAGCTTATTGAACTTGTGAACTTTCAAATGCACGTGCACGATTCAAATTCAGTCGACTGAATCTTGTAAGGTAGTCGGCTGACCACTCTATAACTGTCATATTTTTGAATAGATACTTCCTTTTGTGAACAGCCTTCTCTTGTGTGAAGAGTTGCAGTCATTGCTGTTCGTAGAGATCTCTTTACCAGTAGTTGCAATTCCATAACTACTATATATATGTTTGTTTTCTAATGATCAAATAACTTAATTTTCCTATCTCTCTTGATCTAACGTGAATAACATTCTTCGAATCTATTGCTTACATAAGTACATACATTCATCGCTTACAATCTCACTTCCATATCTTATAAAGCAATTCTAATCTTTCTATTCTTCATACACACAATATCGTACACATTACTCTTGAGGAAAAGACCATTGAAAGGGTGTACATTATTGACTTATCAGTGCTATTTAAGAGTATACTCAGTCAGAAACAACTTTACTATTTATATTGGAAGTCCTATTCGGTTGCTCGGGTGGTAGAAGTCCCTATTCTGTTGTCTAGGCGGTAGAAGCCCTGTTCGGTTACTTAGGCGTTGTAATACCTATACCTCTGGGTTAAGAGAGGGTTGATAGTTAAATTCCAAAAGGAGTGAGACTGGACGTAGAATGGGAGTTCGAACCAGTATAAAAATCCCTGGCATCATTTACTTTACTATTTACTTTTTATAATCATATTCCGCATCAGTAGATAACTTAGTTTATATTGCACTACCACTGCATTTACATTGTTTACAACTGTTGGCCATTTCGATCCTATAGCATAGTCCCTTTCAATCTTCCTCACATCTAATGGTGTATTTCCAGCACTCGCATTGGCAACTTCATTTTGGTTATTAGCATTAGCCGTTTGACCCGGGTTCATCCTGGTGGTCGAGCATTTCCATTGGTTGTTGTTCTTCCTATCTAGATTTTCTTTCCCGTTTCCTGCTTCCATATCTTATTTCTCGTAAATCTGCATACGAGCCTTAGTAAGATATGGAAGAACGGTCTAAGAGAAAGGGAAATGCGTACTTATATATACGTATATATATATATATATATATATATATATATATATATATATATCAGATACAATTACGTTACCATTATCCCAAACCTGGATCTTTTTTTCTGATTCATTGGATTATGTTTCGAAAAATCTTTTAGGTTTAAGTTCATTTAAGTTTTATAACCTGTGCTTTGATACCAAATTGTAACATCCCCTATCTTAAGGCCAAAAGCTAAGCGCTACAGATGCTGCAGGCATTCATAGTATTAACTTCTGGTGACGAAATATTGTAATGCTAGATACATTGATATAATAGCAACACATGGATATGGAATTTTTTTTAAACAATTTGAAAAAAATCTCATTCCATTCCAAATCACATTTCAAATTCATTACATAATCCCAAATATGTTAACCACATTCAAAGAAATATAATTATTATAAAATACGCCAAGAGCGACATATGAAGGTGCCCTCTTGGATCATCAGAGTATCTATAAGACTAGACAATAAACAACTTTGCCTTTATAACAAAACACAGTGGAAAATAAAGTAAAAAGATCTCTTATTAACTTGCTTGCCTCCTGAACGTCCTCGAGAGCTTATTCATCCTAAAGAAACCTTGAAAAATTTTAACCCTCAAACTACCAAAGTCAATTGAGTACCCGAGAGTTTAAAGGGAAAACAAAAACTTCAAGTTAGAAAAATTACCTGGTATGAATAATTATCCACCATCCCAAACCAAATAGATATCTAATAAGACCATGTCGCATGGCTGAATGGGTTTACCCTCACTAGTATCCTAAAAACTTTATAAGGGTTATAAGGGTTATGGTTATTATTTACTTATAAGTCCTTGCATAAATTAATTAGCCTACAAGCCATTTTAAGCCCATTTTAATTTGTTAAGCATAACCTTCTCATGGTTTATTCAAATCTCAATCTCCTTATCATTCTAACTCTTACATTATTCTACTTAATTTATCTAATTAAATCTTCTCAATACTGTTACAAAGAATTAGGGATGTTACAACAAAGTTGGTTAGAATTGGGTGAAACATGGAAGAGAGGTTCTGGAGCATGGGAGGAGCTTGTAGAATAATTCGCACCTCAAAATTTCCTAAGGGTACAACTCGGCCCGAGTTAATTTTGGAATCCAAATGGTTCGATGGATGGCATGGATCTCTAGAGCTTGGCTAGGGAAGGTGGTCCATGGAAAGATTCTTGGAATTGGCCTAGTGTTGGATATTATGCCGAGTTGTTTTTAGAACTTGGAGTTAAAAGCTTTGGATTGGATGCCGAGTTGTTTTGATGAATGGGTCGTGGTTCAAAGCACTTGAGAAGGAAGTACTAGAGGTAGAGAGATTTACTTAGCCAAGATTGGCTAATTAAATGACTCGGTGTCGAGTCATTTTGACTCAGTACCGAGTTGTTTATTGAGAGTTATAGGGTCAGACTTATAAAGGAGAAAGCAGGGGACTCTGTAGATCATGCTGGTGCTGTTGGCTTATTAGCTTGTGGATTGAATGTCAATGTAACAGAAAATAAAAGCTTTGTATGTTTGGTTTGTGATTTGCAGAAGGATTTGGTACCAAAGATAGCAGCTTGATAAAGATAGGAAGCCGTGAATAGGGACATGAATGGTTCCAAATAATGAAAACTGAATTGAGAAAAGGAAGGGCTTGGATCCAAATGGAGCAAAGGAGGGCTTAGATGTATATGTCGAGGAATCGTTAATACTCGGAATGTTTTCATTTGTACTCGAAGAAGGGGTATTATAAGTGAGGATGCCCACGGATCAATGGAGTGGATCTGAATACCTTGACCAATGGCTTTGGGTCTAGTGTCTAACTTTGGGCTACGTGATACTCTAAAAACCAATATTTCCATTAGTCCTTGGTAGTAAGGAGGCCACATGAGATGTTCAGAGCACATGGAGTGATAGTGGGGATTGCTTGATGGACGCTATGGTTGCTTTAGTTGCTTTCTAGGCTATCACTTGGAGATATCATTGGGAGTAGGTATTGAAGATAGGAATACTTAGAGAGTCGATATCCTTATTTGAGTAGTGTACCTTTATGTTATTTGTAGAGCAGCATATTATGATGTTATATGCTAACTCTATGGTTGCACAGACATGCCAGGTATGATTTGTGTACCTCCGTTCCTTACTATACTTACCTACATAGTATTTTAAGATTCATTTACTGCTCATACTAGACTGTTGTTTGATAAATGGTTTTATGCTTTGCATCTTATCGTATTGGATACTCTCAAATGAGTAAACTAGATAACAGGTCTAGGTGACACAGTAGCTGTGTGGAGGATGAGCTGGATGGAGCTATCTCATAATATATATGCTATATGGATTTCTATGCTTATTCCGTTGTGCAACACCTGTGAGCCTTAGCACTGACTGCTTATTTACCTGTTATGAGATAGTTTTTGGGTTTATTTTTGTTGCATAAACTCTACTGGTTTTGATGTGTAACTCCATGGATCTATTACTTTGATGATTTGTTCACATAGTTATTATTATCTTTTTTGTTTTATATATATATATATATGATAATATATTTTATCCATGAGCTGTGAGATATTAAATAGGTTATGTGTTGTATTTGTTTCATTTTCAACCCTGAGGATCGTCCTATGTTGACCGGCCATGAATATAATGCACTATTTTGATATTTTTGGTTCAAGTGGTATACGACATGCGTCACACCTTCTACTAGTGTAGATCATGTTTAGGACATATACCACCTTACAATTGTTAGTTAGTTAGTTTGTTTGTTATTTAGGAAGCAAGGCTAGTTAACCTTTTTAATGGAGGTATTTCAAATGAATAAGATACTTTAAGGAGCTGAGCCCTCAATAGTCCGTGGAGCTGAGTCCATGATATGAAGCAGTTAGATAAGTTTTCAAAACGATCAAAATACAGCTGAACAATTTTAACGCCATTATTAGGCACTACGACAGTTACTTGGTATGCATGACGACGAGGACATCAAACCGCATTTATGATGGACCTTGACGAGGTGCTAGGTTATGGATACTAGCAAGGAAAGTATCTTGGTCCAAATGGGGACTGTGGTACTTATATATATAATTATTTTCTACCTAGGGTAGATGGGACGTATCGTACATGTACGTGAAGTCAACACGACTAAGTAAAACAATAGGCATAACATGAAATGGAAGGCAATCGACATAGACTGTTACGTATAAAATATGTTATTTACCATTCTCCAGAACATTGTTCCGACCCCGTCCTCATTATGACTCACATGATAGCTTTAAAGGGACAGGTATTGGTATAAGTTGGGAATAGTGAAGGACATATTTCCTTCTATATGCTCGACATTAACAAGGATAGTAAAGATTAAAGGTGTTAGCCTTGGTCAGTAGTCATACGTTTATTATACTTTACTATTCCATTGTGAGGTTTATTGATGGTGCTGCGATATGCTTTTGTTTATTTATAGGATATCAATATCAACGATTCGTACTTTGGCGGACTTGGGTTATCGATTTTGAAAAAATTTGGACCCACTGAGATGTAGGTTGTTACAATCATAAGTAGATCTGATAAGACCACTGATAAATAAAGCAACATACAAATTATTTTTCAATAGAAAGCCAGAATTTACATAATTTAAATTTGTTGGAAGAAAATGTTTTATACTTAATATGAAAGGCGATTTAGATAAATAAATTTGTTGCAAAAGCTGACATATGACTATTTATTGGATATTCTAATAAAAGTAAAGTGTAAAAAAATGTAATACAAGAACCAACATAATAGAAGATTTTTTTTAGGAAATTGAATATTTAGATGGCAGCATATATTATTACTACATGTCTTATGTAGTATGCAACATAGTATATGTCAGTTTATGCTCGAACCACACTACATAAGTTTCGAACCTATGACCACACGCACCAAAGTCGAGGGATCTAACCACTAAGGTAGTTGTAACGACCTGAAATTTCGAACACTTCATATTTAAATATCTGAATTATTTAAATAATCGAATATTGAATAAATGTGGCCAAGTTAATTTAATAACCTTGTTAACCCCCTTTTTAAAAAATAATTAATGATAATAAATTTGTTCTCGAAATTTGTTTACAAAAATAAATAGTTCGATTGAATATTGATAATGTGACCTAGAAATCATTTTATCTATAAACGGCCTCGAAACTCATGAAATTATCATCCCGGGACACTGTCTCAGAGTTTGATGAAACTAGTACAATCGGGACCAGAATATTAAGATGATGTACACCGACGAGTTTCGTGGTGACGAGGATACTGTGTGGTCGTTCGAACTTATAACATGTAACATTTTATTTGAGAATTTAATATTATATTATGTAAGTAACCCCTCCCTCCTCTTCTACCTTACTCTCATCACTTATCTTTTTTCCCTCTTCCGCAAACTCAAAAACAAAAAGAAAGAGAGCCACCTCCTATTTTGGATTGTTCTCTGAGCTTCAGGCTCGATAGAGACTGAGACAAGATGCGTTAAACTCATAGCGAGATGAGCTTCACATCTATGCTGATGAGATGTCATGCGGTTGTACTTGGTTATGTGCGACAATAGGAAGGCCGAACTAGAATTTGTCATCGATGGAGCTAGGGATTGAATTAGGTTACAAGGAAAGTACTATTGGGTCTCTTTTGCGGAGTTGAGTGTGATGGTGCATTTCTAGGTGGTGCGGCTACCAATGGAAGAACATGACAATTTCTTGTCATGATGTGGAGAATCAGGTTAGATTTTAGACGAGGTGTTCGAGCTTGATGTTGAGGGGTCGGTTATGGAGAGCTTGCAAAGAGGAGTTTGTTGAAGGTGGCAATGCATCTTTTCATCGAGTATCCAAGGAGAAATCGAGTAGAGAAGTGGCATGCAAGTGGATGTGTATGAAGGACCTTTGCATGGCATTGATTTGGGGAAGATGGTGAGAAGTGGTTAAGGTAGTAATTAAGTTATTAAGTTAATTAATTAAATTATACAATCCGTTTTCTTATAAAATCTATAACTTTTACATAACAGGTCCAATCGAGACTCTATCTTTGTCATCGCACTTGTAGCAAAAATTCTCTACATCTTGGTTAGGCTTGAGCTTGGGCAAGTTAACTCACCATTTAATTTGTATTATATTGTGTGTAAATTGGTTTTTATTAAATATAAAATTAAATAGATAACAATAAATGTTATTACTTTTAGATCCCTCCTTGCCTTTGAAAGCGAATGACAACTTTATATTACAGTATAATTTCTTATATAACCCTCTAAAATATGCAACGTGGCGAAGACTTGTTGTTTACATAGTTGGCAAATTTTATTTGAGAAGTTGAAATGTGTTGTGAATATTTGAAGTGAAATAGTCACTATAAACGCACTTTGAAATCCCTTTTATTTGACATATGTTAAATTGATTAAAATGTGAATATATTGTAGAAATATGCATATTTGGTTGATCTTTACACATATTTTGGTGTGTTTGACACCAAGGAATTGGTTTGGGAAGTTATAGAAATTGTGAAACAACATTGTGATAGTTTGAAGCGAAAAGTTCGCTATGGATGCACTTTGAAAATGCCTTATGTTTGGCAATTTTTAAAGCCAACTTTGAAAGACATCCTAGGGCTTCTTCGTGTTTTTAATAAATATTACAAGTGTCTTTATTATAGGACAATCATCAAAGTTTAAATATTTTTAACAATTATTTATGAATTTTTAAAGTAAAGGATTTTAAATTATAAAATATCCTTTTTATGGCTTTTAAGTAAATTATAAAATAAGTATTTTTAAGTAATATTAGTATAAATGTTTTAAACCATAGCATAAATATTTTTAAAAAGCTTATTTAATAAAACATCTTTTAAATTGTTTTAGAATCTTATTAATTATGTTAGCTTATAAATAAATTAGTATACATATAAATATATGTATCATTTTAAAATGTTTTTAGTAAATATATATAAGCTGTAAAAATTAAGTTAAGTATTTAAAAACTATGTAAATGAAGTTTGGATATTTAACATTTATGTTAAAATAAACTATTTTGAGATGTTTTCCTAGATTTTAACACCATATCACTTGTTTATAAGTGCTTTTCGAGCCATATTAGCATGAGCTACTTTTACTGGAATAAGGGATTTGGAACTGCAATTGCAAAACAGTCTGATAATCTTTTTTATGGAAGATAATGACAAATAGCTTACCAAAGCCAATCTCATTGCTAAAGGCATGGCCGCTGATGCCTGTTGTGTCTTCTATCGTGATAACAGTGAAGACAACACCCACCTTTTCCTTGACTGCTCTTTCATCTTCTCTCTTTGGAACAGGGTAATGCTAAAAGCCGCTAGAACTGACACTGATAGGGATAGTATGATAGAGTGGGACCTCATATATAAGGCTACGAGATAGAAAACTAATGATAGTTTTCTACTGCTTCTAATCCTTAAGAAATTTCTATGCTTAATATGGAATAAACGTAATGCTAGAATTTTCAGCAACAAGGCCAAATTTGAAATGCAAATTTGAAATAATATAATTCGTGCCACTCTTAGAGGTGTAAGCTGGAACACTTGCCATGACTTTGATGAGTCAATTTATAGTTGGCTGCATTGAAATGCTTTTTTACCCTCCATTTTCTATTATTTATCGTGTATCCTTTGAAATCTTATTTCTTTTCCTTTTTCTCTTGAATCACAAATTTTATGATTTTCCTTTTACTAGTTGCAGTCAGTTAACCCCGCTTAGCCTTGCTAAAAAATTATTTTAAGAAGTTCAATCAAATGTGTATTGCCTTACTTAACAAGTGTGGTACGCTTTGATCTTTAAAATGAATAATTAAAAGATAACTATAAGTAAATGATTTTGGGTTGTAGTAAACAATGTTTAATAACAATTGTTTTAAATACTTATTAACTATACTTATGAATATAATTAGATATATATAATAATTAATACTTTAAGGGTAACTCTAAGTAAATGATTTTGCGTTGTAGTAAACAATCTTTGAGTAACGTTCATTTTTAACCCTTATTAATTATAATTAGGACATTAATTGTAAGTAATTTAAAGATATTTATAAGTGAATAGTTTTGGGTTGTTGTGACAATGTTTGAGTAACACTTGTCATAAACTCTTACAAAAGTAATTAGATCTTTAAAAGAGAGTTTTAAAGAAACTAATTAAGTATGAAGTGTTTTGGGTTTGTAGTAAACAGTAATTCAGTAGCATTTAGTTTAAATCCTTGAATTATATTTTAAAGTACAAAAAATATCGTAAATATAATTAGATCTTTAATAATGGAATTTTAATAATAATAAATAAAGAGTTTAATTGATAAGATAAGTTATGAATTAAATAAGTGGAGTTTTATTTAATAAGGAAGATTAATTAATAAAGAAGTTTAATTAAATAACAAAGTTTTATTTAAATGAAATAAGTTTTTATTAAATAAGTGTTTCACTAATGAAAAGAGGTTTTAATTAATAAAATATTAATGAAACAAAAAAGGGATTAAAAATCGTTTATGTGACTTGATCATGCTTATTGTGTGTTAATCATGTTTTGTGTGTTTACATGTTTATGAAAGTATATAGTCATGCACTTAGCATAAAAGCCGACAAAGTAGACTTGTTTCTATCTTTGAGAGTAAAGAATGATGATTGAGTAGGGCATAGAAGCAATGGTGCTCTAACCTACAGGGATTTACTCTGGATTGAGGGGTAGCGGAAATTGAGAAGGTTAGAAACATGATAAATATACGAGATTGATTTCCATATGTGATCATTCTCATTGTTGTTGAATTTGATCAAATTAACATGGGAAGTATCTAAAAGAAACATGAGAATTATACGGTTTGGCTTTAACAGGTTGATAATATAACCAATATTTAAAATCTCTTGCATTTTAGGACAAATGACATGGAAATCCATCTAGATAGGAGATGATCTCCACCCTTATTTTATTATCTACTTATTTATGAAAGAACTGGGGTTGAGTTAATCGAAAATTAATCGATTGGTTTCAGAGGGCCCGATAAGCTAGGGAGTGTACTTGTATGAGATGATTCAAAACTGTAACCACTTCAAAATCATATACGTGTTCAATGCTTTGGAATAGGTTTTTGATCTGTTTGAGATGTTGGAATCTATGTGGAGATTCGTGGTCTACTCGAAATGCTTGAATCCATGTAGAGATTCATGTTATGTTCAAGAAACTGGAATCCATTTGGAGATTTAGTTTCAGTTCGAGTGATGAAGACTTGTGTTTTGAGATGATGATCATGACTTCACCATTATTATGATAGAAACGAGATATAGGATGCATAATCATTGGGTTTAGCTAACCTAGAAGGTGCAGTCGTCTCCATTCTAGAGATACTTATAGATATGCAACAGGAGTGATGCACCTGGTCTCATATTGTAGGGGCCAACTATGTATTTGATATGGTACATTCACTAGAGATGTATGCTAGTTCAGAAGGAATTCTCTGATCCTTCTACGAGGGAACCGTTCTCAAGGTACCGAGGGCACCTCCGTGGAATCCTACACAATTATGCGAACGCATCTTAGCGGTTTTGATTGTATAACTTTTACTGTTATGGTGCACACACAGCACAGCTATTTTTTATTTATGTTTATCACTCTAGACATTATCTATTATATCGCAATATCTCCCTATTAGATGGTTTGGCTCCTCTAAGAGGATAACTGTATGATGGTCTCAAAAGATACTATTATATGCTATACACATATTTCTTGAGTTTCTCACACCAGACTTATGTTTGACACATGACTTTTATTTTCCCTAAATTCCTCATGTGCTCTTTCGAGCAATTTGAGAAAGGTAGGTTTTCGTTGATGGTTATTGAGCTCCTAGAAAGGAGCTAGATGTTTACCTGCCATAGTATTCTTATTTTTGCTACGTTATTTTATGTATATATATCAGCAATTATAAGGATTGGTTGTTACAACTGTCTAAGCTGATGAAAGTACTATGATTAGTAACTCTAAAATGCTATGTATATTAGAGTACCTCTGTGTATTATCTTTTGATGTTATATGTCATAATTCCACATGCGAGATTCTGATGTTTTGTTCTTCTCTTTCTTGTTCCTTTTCTTTTCTTCATTTTCTTTACCCTAACGTTTTGTCTTTTCAAACTTGGGTGCTCGGCATGTGAAAACCATAAATATATTATTGTCGACATTCGAGGGTCGAAAAGGAATTCGTTACAATAGTGGTGCGGGTCACAATAGAGTAGAACAAATTTTAGACTCTTTATTTGATGAAAACCTTAAACCGAGTAATACAGATAATAATGAAGAAGAAATTACTAATCCAGGTGACAAGGATGAAAATATTAATCATGAAAGTAATAGTTACGAAGATATAAATGGAAATAAATGAACTAAAATAAGAATTCCAAAAGATCACCCTAAAGAAATATATTAGCAATGTTGAATCCTTTGTAAGAACTAAAAATTGGCTAAGCAAAATGAGTAACATAGCATTTATCTTAATAAGCGAGCCTAAAAATCCAAAGTACGCGTCCTTAGATGATTCATGGATTCTTTCTATGCAATAAGAACCAAATCAATTTATAAAAAATGATATTTTGGAATTATTCCATGATTAGAAGATTCATCATTTTTTGGAACTAAATGGGTCTAAAAATAAATTAAATCAACATGAAGAAGTTGTAAGAGATAAATCGTGTTAAGTAATATAGTGATATAATAAAAAAGAATGAATAGAACACGATGAAACTTTTTCTTATGTGGCAAGACTACAGGCTATAAGAATATTACTCGCAGTCGCAAATTATAACAATTTTAAATTATATCAAATGGATGCAAAAAGTACTTTCTTAAATGGAATAATTAAGAAAAATGCAAATTTTGAACAACTGCCACTTTTTAAAGAATTTTTTTTCCTAATCACGTTTATAAATTAGGAAGAGAATTATATGGTTTAAAACAAGCATCTCATGCTTGGTATGAAATACTTAATCTTATTTAATTCAGTCAGGTTTTGATACAAGGAAAGTATATACTAAATTAGTTATAGAATGAACTAATAATGATATTCAATTACAAATACACGTAGATGATATTATTTTGGATCAACAAATTAACAACTAAATTTAGAATTTTCAAATATAATGACTAAAATTTGAAATAAGTCATATGAGTGAATTGATGTTCTTTCTATGATTACAAATTAAAAAATTATATAACATAATATTTATAAGTCAAGAAAATATACTAAAGAACTTGTAAAAAGGTTCAACATGCTTGATTCGAGTGGTAACCTACTCCGATGGCATCTGGAGTAAACTTGAATAAAGATGGAAAATCTAAAGATGTAGATCAAAAAAAATATCATGTTATAATTGGTCTTTATTCTGTGTGACTGCAAGTGGACTGTATATAATACAAAGTGCATGTCTCTGTGCAACATTTCAATCAAATCCTAAAGGCATTAAAATTCATTCTATGATATGTAAATAAACAACTTGATTATGACTATTCTACCCAAAGGAGGATACATTTGACTTAACGTCATATAACAAAGTAGATAATGTAAGATGAAAATCTGTCACAAAGAAGAAGTGGAAACCGTCACATTTTAGGATGTTCACTTGTATCTTAGTTCAATAAGAAGAAATTTTTTATCACTTTATACACAGCAGAAGCAAAACATATATCTGTAGCACCGGCATGTTCACAAGTTATTTACGGGGAACATACTTTAAGAGATTGTGCATTAAATATTGAACTGTCACCAATATATTGTGATAATACAAGTGCAATGAACTTATCTAAAAGTCAATCACATCATGTTAAAACAAAATATATAGATATAAGACAATATTTCCTTGGAGAAAATGTAGTAAATAAATTATAAATCTGAAATTTGTAAATACTGAAAATCAAATAGTAGATATTTTAAATAAACTACCAATAATAAATATATTCATTAAATTACGATAAGAACTTGATATATGTCCTTTTTCTAGAGATATGAAATAAAATTTCTAAATAAATACTATATATATAGTAATATAATAATAAATAAAATTTAAAAACGAATTGATAAGAGTATGTTAACATATGACATGTATATCGATATATCCGCATTTCAACAAAACTGAATTTCCCTCCTATTTTTGAAATTTAAAAACCACTTGTATAACTAATAATTTTCATGTTTTAACCCGTTTCTTCATCACTTCTCTAGTGTACAAAATTTCTACTAACATCTCTAATGGATCCAATCAACATTAAGAGGCTAAGGGAAGAGTCTTTAATATTTAGAGACTTTACCTTCTTCAAACTTGGCGAAATCAAAGAATCCATGAAGCATATACTTAATATGCTTACTGAAATAGAAATTCTTCAAATTAGATTCTAGAATGAACAAACAAGTAAGGGAGAAAGATTCACAACATCCAAAATAACATAATCAATAACTAAATTTACCTAACATTATTCAAACCTGATTCCAAGGAAAACTTAGTTATCCATAACCTATTAATAAACAATGATAAGGAAGAAGAAGAGGAGGAAGTACATATTATTGATGATGATTTTGATGTTTGATGTGTATGAGACATTATATTCAACGCTCATGGAAACCTCATTGATAAAAAATGGAATTTATATACTTCATATCCTAATTATCGTAATCATAAGTGTCCCATAGTAAAAGATCACCATCAGTAAATATCATTTGTTATATTCATGTTTGCTTATGTATGTAATTCTGATATTTGTTTTTGACTTTTTATTTAGTTGTTGTACTAAAACATTATGTGTATAAATTGGTTGAATAGTTATGTGTAAGTATATAGTTGTAGCTTGATGTCTATAAAAAAATGTTTTATCCTAAAATATACAGTTATTAGTACATTTAATAAATTTCCCTAATACACAAAATTAATACCATATACTCCTTTTATACCTATTAACTTTATATACTTTTTATCACCATTTTTTGTTAATGATAAAGGGGGAGAAAAGCATAAAATATAATATATACTCTAGACAAAATGATAGGGGAAGTAAGAAATGCATTGACTTAAGGTTAGTAATTGATTAAATCTAAGTTAAATTTAAGTTAAAATTAATATTATGATATTTCATATCAAAAATAGTTAGATGGTCATCAAAAGAGGGTGATTGTTAATACCATGGATATTGGTTTTGATGATAACAACCATATAAATATTGTTACTAATCATTTTTCAGCTTGCATAGACTAAAATGCATGAAATACAGGTATATTACTTAGACATGTTGGAGGGATATACAAGTGCAAATGAATGTACGTTAAGATGGAATAAATAATGATTCAAGAGAAAATCAAGGATATCAAAAGGAATTAAGACTAAGAGAAAAAGAACAAGAATAAAAAGATTATATAAGATTCAAGGACAAGGCTACAATGACATAAGAGACTCAAGAAACAATGACTAAAAGAGTGCAAGACATTTTTTTGGTCAGAACTATGTTTAAAGAGTCTTAGAAACTAAGATCATATAACATATCTTAAAAATCTCTCTATTAAAAACTTTACTTTATCACTAGAACCTTTTTATTAGTGTATAATATTGATTTTAAAAGCTATAAAGATCTAAACAATTGTTATAAAATGTTTTTCAAATTTGACTAGGATATGTCGGCATACCATAGAACCATATGTCGACATACTGGCTGCTAAAATTACTTTCAAATTTTGATGAATTGACACTTCCTTTCACCCTTCCACTAAAAGTCACTTCTCTTCATCTTCTATATAAAGGCTCTAAAAAATAAATTTAACAACAATTTTTCTCATTCTTTCATCATCACTATTATTCTACCATTAAATTATATTAATGCTTTTATGATTTCTTTGTATATCCACTCTCTTTCACTCTTATTCTTCATAGATTTGCAAGCCATATAAGATCAGAGAGTTCATACTTGAATTCTTGATCATTCTATCTTTAATCTTATCCTTTTCCTCTTTGATTTCATATATAATTTGGTATAGAAGGTCTATAAGATCTTTATAATGAATACTACAAGATTTTTATTTGAAAGACACGATTTCTTATAGGATTACTCTACTACTTCTTGCATTGTAAATATGAATCCTACTACTCATAGAAAGTAAGAATTGTATTGGTGATCTTGACCATTCATAGGAAGTCAAGAGGTCATGGTGTCTTATCACTCATGGAAAGTTAGGACAGGTGTTACTTACCACCTGATCTAAAGACAAGTTATATAGGTGTACTTGCCACCTGCTTTATTGCAAGTTTGTCATAATGAAATTCTTTATGGGGTACAAGACTAGATGTAGGATTGGGAATATGAACTAGCATAAAAATTACGAGTGTCCATTTTTACTCTATTGCATTTATTTATATTTATATAATTATATCTATGATTATGAGCTGAATAATCTCATAACCACAAGTATTAAGAAGTTTAAATACACTATTCATCCATCCGTCCATTGATATAATAGCCTTAATCCATTTGTCACAAGTGTTAGGGTATCTCACATCATCGCATACCTTAAGATAATCATGGTAATGTTTCTTACCAGTCCATAACTCGAATGGGGTCCTAGGCAACGATTTTCATGGTAAGGGATTCAACATTTATGTCATGGTTTCTAGCACACATCCCCAAAAGGAAAGAGATGACACACTATCACTCATTATCGATTAAGTCTTGTCCATCAAAGTCCAATTCCTCTTTTTCGAAACACTATTACATTGAGGAGCATAGGGAAGAGTGAACTGAAAGAGAATTCCATTCACTTTAGGTACTTTTAAAGAACATATCTAACATACTCACTGCCTCGTTCAGAGTGAAGTATTTTAATTTTCCTTATTTTTAGTTTTCTTCTTCGTTCTCATATTCTATGAAATTTATCATAAACCTTAAATTCATGTTTTATTAGATACACATATCTATATAAGGTAAATCATCAATGAACAGAATGAAGACGTTCCTCCTTGGTAGTTTTGCAAATTTGACCCCATACATTAGTATATACTAGTCCTAAGAGTTCGTTAACTCTTTCATTGCTCACACTGAATGAGTGCTTCATCATTTTACCTTTAAGAAATGATGCATAAGTATCAAATGATTCATATGTATTAGTCCTAGAAGTTCAGCAACTCTTTCATTGCTCCCACTGAATGGGTGCTTGGTTATTTTACCATTAAGACGTGATGCATAATATCAAATGATTCATAATCAAATGGTGGTAAAAGCCCTTGACTTCTTAACTTATTAATCATTTGACCAATATCGTATAGTTCATAATGCCAAAGATAGTTGTCTATTTTAGCTACATTATTATTTTCATTTGTAAGTACAAGATTATGATTAAGTATATGAATTTTGTTACTCAAAGTAACAAAACAAACAAATTTATCATCACAACAAATTTTCATAACATTGTTTATATCCATTTTCTATTAAATGGGAAATAGAAATTATTCTAGTAATAAAGTTCAATGTGTAATAGCAATTCTATAAAATTAAATCATCTCCACTAGCAAGCTTCACATGGTAGTCTCATACTGCGATGACAACTAGAGTTGCTAAATTTACAACTTAGAATTCCATGTTCCCTCTTATTGTAGATTTCCTTGATCCTAAGTCTATATAACGAATCACATACATGGGTTTTAGATCTCGCGTCTAAAAGCCAACAAGAAAACTTATAAATAAACAAGTTTCTATAAGGAAAATACCTTTAGGAGAATAATTAGATTTATTCCCCTTGATCATGTTCAGATAATCCAGACAAGTTCTCTTACATGGTCCCTAATTAGAGAAAAATTATCATTCACCTTTCTCTTGAGTGGTCTTAGCTCTACCCTTGCCATACTTCGACCCACATTTTCTCTTCTTCGAATTATTTAAGGAAGTGCATACTTGATAGCCATTTGATCTACCAAAATTCATTAGAATAAATTGGATAACATTACATATGTTATTATACTTATTAGAATGGTTTATTTTATTTATCTAATAAGCCTCCCACTGAATTCTTCATCTCTCAAAATTATAAAAAAGATATGAGAATTTCATAAATTCCTTCAATGGGTGTTAGGACCTATTTATCATGTTACTAAAAACTATACACACACACATAATTATAAATCAATTTCCAATTGCAATGACAATAAAAAACAATAAATTAATTTTGGCCAACCACATATATTTTTAAATTAAAACAGTATCATAAGAATCTAATTTTTATTTTGAGAATCAATCATAGATTTGTAGTTTCAAGCAATGTAAATATTTTTAAGTTTGATTATGATATTATAAAACATATGTATATTTCAAATGGAAATGAATATTGATATACATACATACATGCATGCATGCATGCGCTCATACGCGTACACACACATCTATATTATTTATAAACAAGACAACAATACTGTATGACAAAACACACATTAGCATATATTAAATTCATGTTAGGCCAAAATAAACTTCAATTTTTTTAATATAAACATAATAAATAAAAGCAAATTTAAGCTATTCGATATATGCTACATGCACATGCATGCACTTACATATACATATACATATATATATACATACATACATACACACATATGTGTGTATGTGTTCATACATACATATAAATCTTGTAAAATTATTTTATGTAGTAAAATTATTCAAAACAGAATTACTATTCACGTAAATAAAATATAATTACCGATATATACACACACTTATTATAATATTGTAGTAATGTTTCTTTTAAATCAATTGAACATAAACACACATGCGCACACACTCACACACATATGTATGTATGTATGTATGTTAGATCGGCAACAATGGCAAATATTAATTCGCAATAAAGCATGTAGGATCTAATCTATATTAACATAATAATGTATGTAAAATAAATTGAGATTAAAAACTTATCAAAAGAAATATCCATTGATTTGAATCTTGAATATATGAAAACTCTGGGTCGGATATAATCACCACCAAAACTGCAACAATTTGAAGAACCACTTTGATATTTATTTTATTTGATTTGTTTTTATTTCGGTTTGAGAAGCAATGGAATTTTCAGCCATTATGTAGAGAGAGGATAGCAAGACAAGATTAATTAATAGGATAATTAGTGGATGAATGAAAATGAATTTTGTTTAAAAGGAACAGTTGAAACCTTTCTAATTCCCTTATTAAAACCCTCCCATTAATTCCTTATCGAATCTCAACCAAATCAACCCCCCATATGATGAATGGTAAGTCAAGATAAGTCTATTTAGGACCACAAAATTTCTCAAACCATTTTGTAATTAATCGCTTTAAATCAAATTTAAACATTTTATTGATATCGTATATCATTATGTGCATACATAACTTTTATATATATGCTTTTAATTAAGTAAAAATTAGGCCCAGTCCTTTTTATTAAACTTAGTCCACGTAAATTCCTCCCGTTTGAAAACTTATATTTCCGATACCTATTTTTATTTGCGGCTAAATTTATTCCATAAATATCCCTGTTTACCTGTTGCGCTAATTTTAAAAGTGGTCGTGATTTCGGTTGCATGTTTTTAATTTTGATTTAGTTCGATTATTGTTATAAGATATTATTTCGAATTCATGTTTTTATCTTCTTCTAGGTAAAATATTGTTTGGATTTGTAGTCAGTTTTGTTTGTTTTTAATTGATATTGTGATATTGGTTGATAATGTTGTTATTTTTGTTTCGTTTGTTTTTTAAAGTAAATCGAAATTACTAGTATTCTATTGTTTATTTTAGCTGAAAAATCAATGCGTGTGTATAGAATATGGTTCGATGATATATTTTGTTAGCTTTGATTAAGAACAGACTTTTCCACGAATAATTTGAATATGTATGGTGAAAATGGTACGCAAATTACTAAGAGTTGTTGATTTATCTGAAATTTTTTACAATTATTACTTACATATCAACAAATAATATTCATATTTCACCATGTTCGATAAAGCTCAGCCTTCTGTTGATTTATCTCCATTTTTTCAAAAATGTTTCTTACATATCAGCAAATAATATTGCTTAAATATTAGCTATTATTAATATGTGCTGATTTATCTGCAATTTTTTAAAATTATTGCTTACATTTCAGCATATAACATATATATCCTGGTTTTAATTTTTTAATTGTAATTCTGTTTTGTTTTTAAATTAAAGTGTTCTTGGTGATGCTGGAGTGCTTGTTCTATTGAAGTTTGGATATGATAGCTTTTCGTTACATCTTCAATTTGATAGTTTGGTTGTTATGTTGAGAAGTTCTATTTGTGGTAAATGGAAGAATTGAGTTCATTGTCATTTGAATTATACTATGTTAAAGATGGATTGAGAAGGAATATTGAAACTAATTTTGATCTTCAATCTGTTTGTTGCTGGCTGCTTATAACTGAGGATTACTTTGTTATTTTTGTTGACGTTGTTCCTACTAGCTTTTCAGCAACCAATATTAGGTCAGATGTTGTTTCTTGTAGTAGCGATTCCTCATTTGTTAGTACCAGTGATTCTAATATTCAATTCAGGCAGTTATTGAGAAATGATTCCAATCAACCTGTTTATACCGGTGTTGGTCAACAACTTCCAGGTGGAATTGCTGAATTTAGGCTCAATTTGATGATATATAGTGTTAAGACTGGGTACAAGCTTGATTTGGTTAGGAATGATAAGGAAAGAGTTACGGATGTTTGTTCCCGAACAAAATGTACTTTCAGAATTCATGCTTCTGTCAAGTTTAATCTTCTTGGCTATTTTGTTATAAAGAGATTTCATCCTGAACATACTTGTGGTGCTGGAATTCATGACATTAACGATCCTTCCGTTTCAAGTAAATTGATTAATTTGTTGGTTTATGATCATATTCAAGCTAACCCATTAATGAAGACAAAGGACATTAATAACCTATTTCAAACTGGGTATAACATCATTTTAAAGTATTATTTTGCTTATAGTGGGAAGAGACTGAATTTAGAAGATTTACATGGAAGTGATATGATGTCTTATCACCATTTGAAGTCTTTTTGTGATGTGGTACTTGAAACTAATCGTGGTAGTAAAGTATTTTTGGAGTGTAATCCTGATACTCATCAATTTGAGAGGGTTTTTATTGGTTTTGAAGCTTGTATAAATGGTTTCCAATTTTGTTGACCTTTAATATTTATTAATGCTACTTTTATGAAGGGTAGAGCTCATGGTTGTTTGATGGCTGCAGCTGGTAATAAGGGCAATGAAGATGTATTGTTTGTTGGGTTGTTTGTAGTTTAATATATAATTGCATCAATATCTGCAACTATTATTATTTGTAGCTTCAATATTAGCATTTATCAACAAGAAAAAACATCTTACTAACAGAAAACATTGCAGAAATCGATGCACTCTTACATAAAAAATTGCTGAAAAGTCTGTAATGTTTTTGATATAGTGAGAAATTGTTCTGTAGTAATACATTGTAATAGCTGTAGTCTTATCTGCACTTTTTCAATATAAGTGCATAGTATTATGAAATTTGTTTAGTTATTTATGTATTTGTTGTTTTATCAGGTTTTTTTCTTATAGCAGTTGCAATTATGTCTGGTGAAGTTGAAAATAATTAGATTTGGTAGTGTGAATAGCTTAAAGATTTTTTTAAAAGATGATAGTAGAAAGTTTTTTTCATTTCCGACCGTCATCCTGGTATTCTTGTTGCTATTCCCAAAGTGTTTCCAAATTCAGTTCATGGTTCATGTTTTTATCATTTAAACAATAATTTGAAAGTTGCTTTAAAATATGAGTTTTCCAAATCAAAAAATAAATAGTTGATAGATTTGTTTGGACGTGTTGCATATGCTTCTAATTTGGATGATTTCAATGTTGCATTGAAGAATTTTAAAGATGCTGGTGTTCTACTGTGGCAAACTCTTTGAATGGAATTCCCTTTGAGAAGTTTGCTAATGGTTTTTTCCCTGCTTATCGTTATGGTGAAATGTCATCAAATTGTTCAAAGAGTTTCAATAAATGGATTTTGGAAGAAAGACATTTACCAACCATTGCATGCTTGGATAACATTAGAGTTATGTTAATGAAGCTAATTTATGATCATCAAGAACTTGCAAATAGTTGGAATAGTATTGTATGTTCGGTGAATGATAATCGATTGAAAAGTCTTCATTTGGAAGGAGCTTTGTGGTTCGTTATAAAATCAAGTGAATATGTATTTGAAGTTCATTCTCCTGTTCGTCAATCTGTTGATTTAAATAATCGAATTTATTCCTGTAATTTGGGGCAAATATATGGTTTTCCTTGTGCTCATGCTGTTAGATGTATTTTGAGATGTGGAAAGTTAAATATTTATGATTACATTGATATTTATTTAATGTTGTTTATTTTCGATCGGCGTATTCTCATCCAATCAATCCTATTATAAACTTTGTGAAAGAAGATGTTTTGATTGAATATGTTGTTGTAGCACCTCCTAAAGATAGAAGAATGGTTGATTGACCATCATCATCTAAGAGGATAAAATCTGCTGGTGAAATTTCAAAGACTATTAGATGTAGTATATGTAAGAAGTTGGGTCATAATAAAAGGACTTCGATGAAACCCATGTTGTTTTTTTATTTGGGAAAGTTAAAAAGTTTGGAGTTGAGTTTGTGTTTTTGTTATTCATTTTAATGGTAGTTTCTCTGTACTTAGGTTGGATGTTTAATGTTTGTAATGTATTATTCATGGGGTGCTTCTATTAATTATTATTGCAGTGTTGATTAGTTGCGCATATTTCTGCAGTTTTTCTGAATTTTTGTTTACTGTTTATACCTCTTTTGTGAATACCGCTTTTTGTATGAAGATTATATTTGTATCATTGTTTGGCACGAAATAAATATGGTATATCCATAAGTACGTGCAATTTTTGTTAATAAATGTGAAGGTATTTGCAATTATTTATTTTTTGTGTTGACATTTCTGCAATTATTTGGTGCAAGAATTTGAAATAACTAAATATTTGTGGACATATCTACAGATATATGCTTTTATTACTGACATTTCAGCAATTATTATGAATAGCTGTGATTTGCTTTAATATTTTAGCAACTGATTTCAATTTTAAGAAATTTATATATAAATTTTTTGATAATGAACTCTAATATTGTGTTAATCTTCCAACTACATAAGATTTAGCAAAATATGTATATACATTTCAAAATTCTTAGAGAAAACATTACAGTTTGATAGGTTAAATATTTTGTTTTACTTCAGAAAGCAAAATTTTTTGTATCAAGCTTTCTCCTAAGCTCTAACTATAAGGTTTGCAAGAAAGAATTTGATGTGCCAATTCAGCTCTTTGTAAATCCGTAGCTTCATATGTGAATTGAGGGTCATCATTGTTGATTTCTTTACCTTCATTTCTTTCTTTCATAATATTCATTACAAACATGCCACAATCAACTCTGCAATGATTGATAAATATTACGAAATTGTTAGAATAAATGTTCTATGATATGGAAATATTTGTACATTTTTGTTGTTGTGTACTTACGAATCAGAATGTTATTGTAGGCTATTAGCAAAAGTGTCTGCTTTTTCCAATTTCTTTAGTAAGGTTGTGATATAAACTCTATGTAAAGAAAATAAATTTTTTGTTAAATAGTTTATTTTCCTCTGATTTATTCATTTTTTAATTACATACCAGCTTTCTTGCTGCCTTCTGGTGTTCTCCTCCATGCCGTAGTTTTATGGAATCATAATGAATCCATAATCTATCTTCTTTAATAAACTCCAAGAGTGTAAAATGTGATTTTTGTGGATAGGGAAGAACATTTTATTGCAGTTTACAAAATTTTAAGCTACTACATTATCGATTAGGGCTTGTGTTGCGTTCTTTAAATTGCTCAGTAGAAATGTCTATGGTTGAATATATTAGCAAATTGAATTTATGAAGATTCAAACATATTCTTCACTAAAGGATTATAAGACTTACAACAGCGTAAGCTTTGAAGTACAAGTTTTCTGCATGAACTTTATGCAATTCGTGTGAATACCAGTCAATGCTCTACAAAAATTATTATAAGGAAATAGTGTAGTATATTTGTTAATAAAAGACTATTATATGTTTTGTAGAAAAAGTAATAAGTTCATTGAATTTTGCATAAAAAACAACAGGTTTGATGAAATGTTGCTGAAAAATCTGTAGATAAATGTAATTGTTTCAGATAAATTGAATTTTGCTGAAAAAATAATAAGTTAACGAGATGTTGCTGATAATTTAGAAGATAAATGGAGTTGTTGCAAATAAATGGATTTTTGCAGAAAAAACAACAAGTCCAATCAAATGTTCCTGATAAATTTGCAAATAAATGGAATTGTTGAGTAAAGTTCTACCTGGCCTTCAAGAAATCTTCCTATAATAACTTCATCAAATGTTGTTCCAGTTATAATGATGTCATCATCTCCATTCAGGTGTGCACTTTTGCTGTGATATAATAGTCAATATTACCAAATGTTTGTATTTTTTAAATATTTGTCGATATGTCAGTAGAAAATTTAAATAATTACTTTTATTTGAGCAATTATTGGTATACTTGGCCATTTAAAGAATTATACACAGTTAGGACTTCGTTTTACCTGGGGTTGGAGTAAGCAGCTTGATTTTTTCTTCAGATAGATTTCGCATGTTTAACCTTTTTCTGACATTTATCTTTGTAGTGGTAGATAATTCAGTTGATCTAGGTTCAGATTCGTATTCTTTAACTATTATTGGTAGGATTTCTCCTTGCTATTTTGCCTTTTTGATTTCTTTTCAGTTTGGAAATCCAGTTCTTCAGTTGATTAATACCTTTCTTTGCTTTTCAATTTCCAATGCTTTCTCTTTACTTTCTTTAGTTTTTTTCTGCAGAACTAGATATTTCATCTTCTATTTGTTTGCCTTGTAGCCGTGTATAATTTCGAATGCATCCACTTGAAATTAATTTGAATGTTGGTGAATATTTCATGATTGATTTTCAGAATACAATTTTTGTGATCTGATTGTCTTCAGGTTTTTCAACTTCCGTAAGTCTGCATTGTTGTTTAATATTTTTTGTTTTAATATGCAGTATTAGTTTGATTTTCTATTTCCTTTGCTTTGAGCCGAAAGATATATTTTCAATTGAAATATTTACCATTTGTAAAATGGTTATGAATTTCATTTGTAATTTTGCGAATAATTATGAAAAAATAAAGAATATGCTGTACTTTAACAGTTGTTGCATTAATATCTACAATTATTCTTGAACAATGTATTTTTGATATAATAAGAATATATGCGGATATATCTAAAAATTTGTTCATTTTTTCCAATCTTGTTGAAAAGCTATAATTACTCAAAGCATTACCAAATAAAGGATTTTATTCAATTGCTTTATCTTCCTCAACTGTTTTTGTTTGTTCATCATCATCTGGATCTTTTTGCTTTTCATCGAAATTTCTTTTTTCCTCATTGTCAACATCTTTTCCTTTTTGTTATTCCTTTTCTTCATCTTTATCTTTCTCTATGAGATGAAATTCATCTTCAAAGGTTTTTTTCAGTTTGAATATCAGTTACATTTTCCTTTTCTTTTGTACTTTGAGCTGAAATATATATTTGCAATTCAAGTCTTTAGTATTTTTGAAATAAATATGGATTTTATGTTTTATGTTACAAGGTATTATGTAAAAAATGAAGAATATGCTACACTTTTTAATAATTATTGCAATAATATCTGCATTTATTATTTAATAATGCTTTTGTCATATAGTAAGAATATTTGCAGATGTATCATCAAATATTTCAAATTTTTGCATTCTTGTTGAAAAACAATATATTGTTGAAAGTATTACCAAATGAAGTATTCTTGTTCGTTTCATTATCTTCACTTTCTACAGTTTCATTTTCATCTGTGGAGTTTAGTTTGCTATTGCTTATTTCTTTTATTGGTAGCTCTACATTCTCAGATTGTGTGGATGATGATGTTTCCACATATTGTCTAAATTGCTTTCTTAGCAACGTATTTTTGGCTTCAAGTTTTCTTATTATTTCTTTGTAATTTTCTTCTCTTTTCTTGTAAAAACCCAAAAATTTCGATCCCGAAAATTCCAGATAGCTAGAGAAAAGGAAAAATAGAAGAAAAAGAACAGAAACATCAAAGCATAATCTCACATTCGTAGCGGATAAAATATAATATCAATAATATCAGTTTACAAAGGAAAACTGTGCTTGTCAAATTGCACTTTAATACATCACTGTTACATCATTTACACAAACATTGGACAGTTAAAACAACATATCCCAGATAAATATAATATCATAGCGGATACACTCCATAAGTCCTACCATCCAGCTCGCCTCCTGAGCTCCAGAACGTCCTTACCTAAAAATCTATAATACTCAGTCTGACTCGAGCATTACATCAAAGTAACACCCGGGTCAGGCTGGAAACCAGCGTGAGTAAACCTATCAAACAGAAAATACCTATGCATACAACTATTTTAAAACCCAGGTAACCCGTATCTTATTACGAGTTCTTAACGGACCAAAATCGAAATCACATCAAAAAATCATATCTAAGCATTACTACTCAGACTAAATTGACCAAGTTCACCACACTTAATTCATTCCAACATATTATTTTCAAAATCAAATTCATAAGGAATTATTTCAGATTACAAATCGAAATGGTTTCAAGTATTTACTGATATCCGACCCCGGTCTTTTCGAATCCAAAGTCACTATAACCTAAGTTATTCAAGTGGATACAGTTCAAATTTTAAATATAGGGTGTCACTTTTATACAGCAATTCATCATTGATAGATAACCACATTATCATTGTCCATCCAAACAGTAACGACCCGATTTTTCGACGTCCGAAAGTCGACATCAATACCTCCACTGTATCAAATGCCGCACAGTCGAATGCCGAAAACCAAACCGTTAGGGTTAAAGAAGAAGAAGATAGAAGAAGAAACAGAAACAATAACAGAATCTCACATTTCGCAGTGGAACAACATATAATAGATAAATGAATATCTTTAAAACAAAGAACTGTATCGGTTATTACATTACATCATATTACATTATCAGATTGTTACAACAATAAAACAGCGGAAAAGAATATAACATATATTAGTGATATGCTTCGCCATCCAGCTTGCTTCTGATCTCTACAACAACTTCTCGCTTCGCTTACGAATAACTGATAAGCTGACTCTAGGCTGCCCATGTGAAAAATTACGGGAACCCAGAGATTAGAAAGGGAAAAATAAACTCCAGGTCACTCGTGGGACTGCTGTGAGATCTTAAAAACAGTTATTTTCACAAAGAGAATAAAAGAAATCTGCTATGCTTTTTGGAAAATGAAACTACCATAAGGCCTCCCGCCACACGCACAATGCAAACGTAGAATTGGAGGAGATTTCTCCTTATGATAGTCAAACGTGCTTCATACGCAAAATCCTTTATTATATTATCATTATTATTGCACAGTGTGGAGAACATTTCGAAAGTATAATATTAGTCATAACCAGCATAGGCATTTCGCACTTATGCCTACTATAGCTACCATGTTCAATAGCAGGTTACCGCCACATTCCATGGTAGGTTATATAACTAAAACCATACAGGGCGCATTGTTTCTTTGGATTTCCAACAAATGGTCAGGCTAAGGAACTTCCTACTGCCACATGGGTACGCCTCTGGAAACGATACCACCCTTTTCTAAAAGGAAATGACATACCCTAAAGGGCGCGACCCTCATAACCTTGCCGCATCTTTCCTGTTTCCACCATTTTCGGGGTGTGAGGTCCGACGAAGTCTCGTCCACAAAGCTACACTTTTCACAAAGTCATGCTTTGATCAACAAATGATCAGCAGCACTTCGTATGCCACATTACCAAATTGGGAATGTATCAGTAACCATCAACTACATAACCTCTGAGCTCGTACGTCTCAGAGATGGGTGTTAAACTAAGAGAATAAATTCTCCGCCACCAACAGAAATGTATTTGGTAGAAACCAGCTTTACATCTCATAGTGTAATGTCAGACCCACATCCATACAAGTCCGTTCCGGGATTGAACGGAACCGAAGGCACTTCAAAGAAGCCCTTGCAAATCCGAATATTCACTAATCACGTCCGGAATCCCCATCACAAAGGGTGATCAAATCTCTATACTAGAGCAACCCGGTGCAGAGACATTCGACAGGTAATCCTTTCGTTTTCGAGAATACCCGGTCTTCAACACCATCTTCAAATGCAATCTCATTTCGTCGTATCATTATTCGAAATGGGTTTTATGACACAAGGTCCTCTCCCGGCTAATCCGAATAACGAGCGCTTATTTTTAAAAACAAGTGTTCAATCAGATTTCAAACAAATCACAACAAATTTTGATCCTTTAAATAAAAGATCCATCACAATCACAGATGTTCGATGTGGTTTTCGGATAACCGTTTGGAGTTCGACCCCCGTTCGCATCGAAATTCAATTGCCGTTTAAAGACTAATGTCGATAGTCAGTTATTTAACTATCAATCAACAATCACAACAATTACCAAATTTAAATAATTTTCCCAATTATTTATTTTCAAAATAGCTTCGCAAGGTATATTTTCACACTTCAACCATTTGAAAACAAATTTCAAATCACTTTTCACTCGCTGAATAAGATTTTCGATATTATTTATTTCCACTGAAAGTCTGCCGAGTTCAAATACTTTAAATCCTTTAAATCACTTATCCAAAATATATACTTGGAAACATTTAGATAAATTATTTTTAAAACATTTATTTAAATATTAGTTATGAAAATATTATACCAATATCTCATATAAAACTTCAAGTCTACACTAACTTTAAAATAAAATTAGTAGATAGGGTATAACTATTTTAAATAACCATTTTCAAAACAAATATCAATTTAATCTTTAAATAACCACTTCTATTGCGACGACCCGGAATTTTTAAGCTTTTAGAATCAGAATATTTAATTGACTTAAATATACAATGGAATAATTTTAACTTGAATCCAAATATCACTAATTAATTGTTAATTGGATTATTGAATTAAGTAATTTAAAATCGGGTAAATATTGAATCTGTAATTTTAAGCCTGCTAAAAATAATTTGAAGGCTTGTAAAATTTATATTGATAACACTGTAGATAATAGAAGTTGTAAAATTGAAATTAACAGTGGTTTGTTCAGTTTTAAAATTCTATTGTTTAAATTGAATTTAAAAATAGTTTTCCGAGGCACAGTCTCGGAATTCGACGAAACCAGTTCCATTGGGTCCATAATAGTGTTTTATTACCGGGTTTCAAATTTCGTAGTGTTTGGGGTTGTGGTGTGAGAGTACGATATGTAAACGGGTTGAAATTTACAACGAAAAATTAATTTAAATATAACATATAGTTATTTGACTGGTCAAAATCCCCACATCAACTGTTCCTTTCCATCAGCACTTTCCCCTTAAAAGTCAAAGATCACTGTAGCTAAACGAGCCTTCTCGAACACACTTTCCTTTTAAAACAAATCCACGAATAAAATCATGTATCTCCCTTCCTCATTAGGCCATACCAAACCAAAACTCAAACAAAATAAAATAAAATAAATATAATGGCTCGGCCTTCCATTTCTTTAGATCCTGATAAAGACGATTTCGTTCCTAAAAAAAATGGCCGCTTTCCTTTTACTCCTCAAATCGAAACCACAGAGATGGCCGAACTCGTCGATTCGAAGAGTAGAGGGGTGGAACCGAATTCGATTTGAATCGATTCTTTAGCTCGTGATGGGATACGCGGGCCTGGGGCTGTGTACGAGTGAAGGGAAAAACTTGGATTTGGGTCGCGGCGGCTTCGAAGTACATCGGGAGGGAGTCGATCGCGAGAGTTTGGGGTATTCGTGGCCAATGCAGGAATTCGAACATTTTGAGGAAGAAGCCTTCTGGGCAGAATTTGATTTTGGGTATGCAATTTTATCTGCTTAAATATAATTAATGTTTAGGTTTAGTTTAAATTATCTTTGAAAGAAAAAAAATAGTAAATATGTTCCAGTTTAAAGGTGTATATATATATATATTTATACTGTATCTGTTTACACAGTAAAGAGATACATAAACAGAAAATTTATTTTTACAAATAAGATTTTGAAATAATAGTAGGGGTTTTAAAATGTTATCGAATGTATAAAAATAAAATACATATACATATAGTCATGTAACACTTACTAGTTTATTTTAAAAATAAGATATTGGGGTGATCAAATTTGTTTAATAAACTTACCGTATTATTTTAGTTATTAAAAGTAATATGTTCAAAAGAGAATTAGTTTAAATTTAAAATTTATTAGTTAAAATAGAATCATTGGTTAATTAAATTTATAAAATGGAAATAAATTATTCGATCATCTAAAATATTAATAACCACATAAATGTTTATTCAAGGTCTAATACTATGGAGAAACGAGTCGAGATGGATCAGATTGCTAATTTTAAGATCAAAGGTGAGTTAATCTCACTCGGTTAATTTAAGTTTAAATGATTAAATTTAAATAATTGTTTGAATGGTTGAATTGATTGATGTGCTATAGTATGGTATATGTTGGGATTGGTATTTTATGTTGTGCTAACATCTGTGGATGCAGGGCAAATAGGTTGGAGGGATCCAACAGGATTCCTCAAAGAATTATTTAGAATCGTTTGATATTCTCTGTTATGAATATTTGATATCCTGTGATAATTTTATTGATAATTGATGTATTGGATGATATGGTTGGATTGAATATTTGGTATACAGAGTTATTCGAATCTATAGAATTAGATTTTTGAAATGAAATAAAAGAGTAAAATTTTAAGTAAAATAACTATAGAGAATTTGCATATATTAAAAAAAAATGAATTGAAGGAAAAATAAAAGTAATTCTTTTTTTAAAATTCGAATAATTAAATTCTAAGTATGAAACGATGGAATTTGAATAATCAGAGGAATAATAAATTTTAAAAGCTTAAGTGATATCATTAAAAGAATAAAGGATAAAGAATTTATTTTTAAATATCCAGTTTGAAGTTAATTAAAAGATACAGAAGAAATTTGGGAATCTGAATTGGTATTTTCAGTTAAAGAGTTTAAATCATAATAAAGAAATAAAAATCTTAAAGTTAATAGATTTTGAAATAAATGAAGTAAGGGAAGGAATTTATTTCAAAGTGAAGTAAGTTGGAAATAAATTGTAAATTTACTTAAGTGTTTAGAATTGAAATTTAAGAAAAGTGAGATATTGAAATTTATAAATTGGGTTTATAAAGGTGAAGTGGATTTGGAAATATAAATTCAAGGTGTGAATTTATTAAAGGAATGGTAAAATTGTAAAAAAAAATAAAAAAATAAATGGAGATTTATTTTTAAAAAAAAACGATGTGAAAGAGCAGAGTATTTCCCTGGGTAGCCAAGTATGGTTTTCAAAGCAATTTTAAATATAAGTTAAAGTTTTAATGTTGTTTTAAAAGCATGTTTAGAAACTTATTATCTCTAAATGTTTAACTTCTAAAGCAAATGTTTTCAAAACTATTATTGTAGTTATATTTTATAAAGCGGTCTTGTTTAAAGTATTCTTAAGTATACATTTTTTTTACAAAGTATTAAAGTAGTTTTAATTTTGATATTATAAGTATATTTTATAATAACGTGATTTAAAATTATTTAAAATCTAAAGTATTTTATACTTGGCGTTTCAGTGGAAATAAATAATTGCAAAGAGTATTCTATGAGAGGAAACTGGTTTGAAACTGTTTTCAAAAATGGATTGAAATCGAAAATTATATCTTGTGAAGATATTTTTGGGATAAATAAATAATTTGGAAAATTATTTATTGGTTGATGGTTGTTTGTGAATATAAATTGATAGTTAAATAACCGACTATCAGCATTGGCCAAATGCGCTGATCGTTTCGAAGAGACCGGGATTGGGATTTATTTTTCGAAAACCACTTCGATCCGGTTTGTACGTTTCGTGAAAACGATTTTTGATTCGAAGATGGAGCAGTGAAGTGCAAGGGCTAGTCGCTACTAATCCTGAGGATATTTCCAAAATGGATGTAGTAGGAATAGTGCCTTCGGTTCCGTTCGAACCCGGGACGGACTTGTATGGATGAATGCTTGCGAAACATCGTCAGGTGGACGATGGGCATTCTAAGGGATATATTCTAAAAAGGTAACGCTTAGCCTCAAGCCTCATCAAATGGGAATGGCTGAAAATCAGGGGATATGTAGCAAGGCTTCGTGGGTAGCCCCCACTGGAGGGTGAGGTCATCCCTGTCTAGATGTCCCTTTATTTCGGCTTAGTGGGCGGTTGCTGATCCCAACCGCGCGGTGATCTTGCTTGGGACTGTCCAATAAGGGATGGTTCCGGTCTTGTGTTGCAGGGGAGTTAGGGTGGCTCCTCGGTCGCTGATCTAGACCAGGTACTGTGACAGGTGGTACCCCATTGCCTAGCCATTAGTTGGAATCCATTTTCCCTGCGCGCCCGTACGGTTTTGATTGTGCCCAACTATTGCTGAAACGTGAGATGTAAGCATTTCAGCTAGATTCTATTTACTTTCTATAGACACTATTATAATATCAGAGGATTTCTATAAAAATTATTTTAGCTATCGTAAGGTAAAAACCCGACATGTTTATTTGTGGCATGGTCTTACGAGATGCTTTTGTTTTCAAAGGATTTTTGAAACTTTAATAATCAATTGGGAGTGATTTTCTCACGCTGGTATTCCAGACTGACTCGGGTGTTATTTAATTATGATGCTCGGGTCAGACCGAGTATTATAGGATACAGGATGATGCTGTGGAGCTCAGGAGACGAGCTGGATGACGATACGTATTCTCGTACTTGTATATATATATTTACGCAGTGTTGAGTTGTTGTGTATCCATTTGTATGTTATTGATGTTGAGCTGTGATTGATGTACTCTGATAATTGTAAAATATGTAAGCAGATAAATTTGGCTTTGAGTAAAGAGTATTTATTATCTATTATATTTTATTCCGCTGCGATGGTTAGATTCTGTTGTTGTTTTCTATTTTCTTCTTCTACCTCTTTTTCTTTAACCCAAATGGTTCGTATTTCTGTGCAACTTGAGTTGATTGTTGTAGAATAGTGTTGACTCAAGGAGTACGGATTTGCGGGTCATTACATCTATATTAAAATAAAGCTTTACTTTAAAAAAATTCAAAATAACCCAAGTCAATAATTTCTCCAAAATAATCTTTCCTTAAAACCATTTTCACAACCTCAATTTCATATTTATAGACTATATTGAAAACATACTTGGCTTTTCAGGGAAAATACACCTTCCATTCTAAAAGGTTCATTCAAATCAATTTATAAATCCTTATAGATTTACTTCAAATTCACGTTCCAAATCCGTAAATTCCTTTCCACACTCTTAAAAATAAAACAATATTTATTTTTAAAACAAATTTCCCTTTCCTTTATAAATTCCTATTTTGGGTTTAAATTTTTAAATATTTCCTAATTTACGATTTTCAAATCGATTCCCAAGTATTTACTTTCAACACCAAATCCATTTTCAGAATTGGTTTCACAAAATTTATTTTTAAATATCAAGTCAATTTTAGATCGATTTCCCAAATATTTATTATTTTTACCAAATCAATATCAAATTAATTTTCTAGTTTATTTTCAAAACACCAAATGAAATTTGAAATAGATTCTCAAATTTATTTCAAACACCAAATTTGTTATCTTTTGAAACAAATTCCTTCTTTTAAATTTATTCAATTTTCTAAAATTAATTTACTATAAATTTTCTACCACATTTTAAAAAACCAAATATTATTTATTTCTGGTATTCTACGATAACAAAAGTATATTTGGCTAAATTATAGCCTTCAACAGTTTCAGTCACAAATAATCACACACAGGTATAAATAATCAACACACAATATTGGAATAAATTCAATTATTTGAGGAATCCAGTTGGATCCCTCCAGCCTGTTTCCCTGCATCCACAGACATTAGCACAACAATTAAATACCAATTCCACTTCGAGGTGGAATATCACGGTATATGTGATTTATAAAATATCATCCGCAATTATGCGGCGCATAGGGTCTCATCCGCTATATAATGCGGGAAATCAACAACTCCAAATGCATATATAATACCAATTCCACTTCGAGGTGGAATATTGCGGCATATGAGATTTATAAAATATCATCAGCTATTATGCGGCGTATAAGATCTATTTCATTACAACTGATTATAAATTATCATCCAAGCACACAATCAACAATTTAAATTTAACTATCACAATTCAACAATCAATCAATAACTGAAATTTTCAATTATTATAATTTGAGTGAGAAGATCTCACCTTTGCTCCTTTATTTTGCAATCCATTTCCAATTCGACTTGTCTTCTTCACAGTATTAGAACCTATATAGACAATTTTATACAGTTCATTAATATTCAAAACAATCGAATAATCAATTTTTCATTTGGTAATTTTAATTATCCAATGATTTTATTTTAAACCCATTTCTGTTAATAAATTTATTTAACTAAAATTTAATTTCAAACTACGGATTTAATCTTTTAAACAAATTTTCCTTTAAAAAAAACTTTTAGTAATTAAAAAATTTAAAGAAGTAGATTAAACAGGTTAATTACTAATATATATTTTAAAATAAGCTAGTAAAGATGAGTATGTATATTTATTTTATCTTCAAAATAAACCATAAAGGTTTTAATAATCTAACTTTACATGTTCATCTATACTGTATATACATATTTACCTACTGTTTTATTTTTAATTTGAAAATTTTCTAATATATATATATATTAGATAAAACAGAAATGGTTTCACTTTACTGCATACATTTATGAATCTTTAAATTGAAAAAGATAAACTGTTTTAACTTTACGTATAATTTTTTTCCCCAATCTGTATATATATATATGTGTGTGTGTGTGTGTGTGTGTGTGTGTGTGTCTATATATTTCAAATCCAATTGAATCGAAAATAAAAAGAATTCGAATACCTCGCGATTCCCAAACTCGAGAATAACCCCAAATTGAACAGCGAGCTATCTCTTGCTCCGGCCAGCTTTGCCCTGCCTCACGCCGGCCATCTTTAGATCGCTCGAATTCCCACTGACATCTCCACGTCGACTTGTTCCTCCCAAATACAAGCCCTAGCTTCATCGCCATCCTCTCTGACATGCCGCCGCCTATCAACGAACTCGAGCTTAGACCACCCCTAGCTGTTGCGACGCCACCCCGATGCCCTAGCCTACATCGCGATTCGACATCGATGCCCTCTACGCGAATGAGCTCGGACATTTATTGAAGGAGACGAGCATGTTTTCTTCTCGGCTGCTTCGAATTCGATTTAGATCTGAGTATTATCTTCGGCCATTAATTTTGGGTTTATTTTGATTTCGAGGAGAGAGGAAGAATTTGAAGACAGCGGCCATTATCCTGATTTAAACGAAATATAGTTGCTCTGTTTTTTTTCTTCTTTTAAGCTTCTTAGTTGTTTATTTTGATATGAATGAGAAGGTAGGATAGGATGGCGTGCGTACGAAGGTAGGGTTTTACTTTCTAATTGATTTTTATAATTTTATATTCAAAATATCTCGTATAACCTAATTCGAAATCCCAAACTCCTATCGAGGCATGCCGCCTAGCGTTTCTAATGTTATAACCCTATTCTGAACGCGATGGAAAAGATTCTGAGTCCTAATTTGATCATATAGAGAAGATAGCTTTTGGACCCGATTATTAAATTAAATTTCGATTTAATTTTCAACGCGTTTGCTTATCATACGACCAATCGACAACTCCAAAATTACGAAAATTGAAATCCGATAATAAAACAATATTACGGATCTAACGGAACAAGTTTCGTCGAAATCCGAGACTGTGCCTCGGAATGCTATTTTTAAATATCAATTTAAATCATATAATCTCAAAACTGAACAAAGCATTTCCAAATTCAATTCTGAAGCTTCCATTAACCTCAGTATTATCAATAAATAAATTTTCTAAGCCATCAAATTATTTTTAACAAGCTTAAAATTGAAAATTCAAATTTTCACCCATCATTAATAAATTAAATTCAATAATTTAATTGCTAAATTCATATTTATATTCGAAATTCAAGTTGAACTAGCTTCCAAATATTTAAAATCAATTAAATATTCCATTTCAAACGTTAAAAATTTCCGGGTCGTCACATCCTTCCCCCCTTAAAAGAATTTCGTCCCGAAATTACAAGTTAAGAAGAACGATCCTTAACCCATTCGCTATCTTTCCAAAACCAAATAGTTTTATTAGCTTGCCAAAACAATCTTTTCATCAAAGCACACTATCATTCTTATTACTTCATAACTTTCCAAACACTTTCATAGTTTCCAAATAACATTGTTTTCTCGATAATTCAAATTCAAATTCAAATTCAAATTTCAAAATTTCAAGACTTTCTCAAAAATATTCTAACTCTCTAAATTTTCGAAAAATTTTGCCAGCGTCTTCTTTGCGCGGCTAGCTCGGTACGACTACAAAATGGCACCATAGGCCCCAAATTTCAAAAGAAAACATAAAGCCAAGTGACTAGACAAGGAAATCATCAAATTTCAAACTAAAATTTAAATACGTACCTTTTTGTCGAGCAACTCAATTTTAACTTCAAAATCCCAATTCCATTTTTTCTTTTTCCTGTAACATCTGTATATTCTACTAGCCATAATATTCAATTACAACATTCATATATCATTTTGCATATTTCATTACAAAAGTTTGAATACTTACATCTTATACCATCTTTACTTCATTATTGAAGTTATATATCTATTTTCATTCAACTTTACATTTTCAATTTCATTTAAATTTGATTTACACTTTCAATTCTGTTTGGATTCAATTTAACTTCTGAATATTGAATTTTATCAATTATCTTTCATTCACAACTACACTATTTTAAATTAGTTTCTTTTACTAATACATTACAAATTCCAATTCATTTTATCTCAAACCATATTTTTTCCCCCTATTTCCACCTTCATTAACTTTAGTTCACTTCGAACTAATTTTACAACTTCATTTTATTTCACACAATTCAAATTGGTTTTGGATATTTAGTTTCAATTCCAGTTTTTATTCTTTTGTTCGTCCCCAAACACAATTCAATTTCAGTTCACCATTTGGTTTACAATAACTTATATTTAAACTGGATTTCAAATTTCATATGAATTTAATTTACCTTTCATTTATAAATATTGAATTCAATTCATTTCAATACTTCGCTTTGTTTATCACAAATCAAATTCAATTCCAATTCCAGTTCTATTTACTTACAAATTCGAAATGAATTTCAATATTCAGTTTCACTTTCATTTAATTTCAATTGTAAATTTTGTTTATTCATTCACAACTTTATTTTCCAAAACCAAACCCCATATGCAAACAACTTCTATTTAAAATAATTTGGTAGCAATTCCTCTCCTAGAAAGTCGAAAATGAACATCGATGATGCTGCAGTCATCACCTAAGTTATTTTCCAGCGACCTAAAAGAGTTTAGAGCTTTTATCCTTCCAAAACATTTTTCCAAAATCTTTGAAAATTATTTTTAAACCAAAAGGGATTTAAACTTTCCAAATCTCCAAAATTTTCAAATTTTTCAAAACAATTCTCTGGAATTCCATTTCAAATTACAAATTACATTTACAATTTATATTCTCAAATTTCAATTGTTTGTGAATTTATTTCTTAACTTTTGATTATGATTTCAATTTCTTATTAAAATGATAGTAATATTATCACTTCCTAACAATCAAGCAACCATATACTACTATAATAATTTACGGAAAATTATTTCCTTCATATACGAAAATAGTTTGGGTAAAATTATTTCATTCATCCTATTTTAAATCAATATCGTGTTGAATTGTTCTGTACAAGTGTTTAGAGATCCCTATCGATAGAGTACAGACTATATCGACCAGAATCCATATACCACTCAAGAAACCAATTATCACAATATAAAACCATTTTTATATTCACTTACAAATACGCTCTCTTCTCTATTATTACACTCAAAATCATTCTAGAGTGCTACTGACTCTATCTCTAATGAGTAACACCCAACAGAGCTAAGGTTGTCTCTTAACCAAATGCTTTGATACCAAAAAGTAGCGACCAGATATTCCGACGTCCGAAAGTCGACATCAATACCTCCACTGTATCAAATGCCGCATAGTCGAATGCCGGAAAACCGAACCGTTAGGGTTAAAAAAGAAGAAGATAGAAGAAGAAACAGAAACAATAACAGAATCTCACATTTCGCAGCGGAACAACATATAATAGATAAATGAATATCTTTCAAAGAACTATATCAGTTATTACATTACGTCACATTACATTATCAGAGTGTTACAACAACAAAACAGCGGAAAAGAATATAACATATACTAGTGATACGCTTCGCCATCCAGCTTGCTCCTGATCTCTACAGCAACTTCTCGCTTCGCTTTCGAATAACTGATAACCTGACTCTAGACTGCCCGTGTGGAAAATTATGGGCACCTAGAGTTTAGAAAGGGAACAATAAACTCTAAGTCAGTCATGGGACTGGTGTGAGATCTTAATAACAGTTATTTTCACAAAGAGAATAAAAGAAATCTGCTGTGCTTTTTGGAAAATGAAACTACCGTAAGGCCTCCCGCCACACACACAATACAAGCGCGGAATTGGAGGAGATTTCTCCTTATGATAATCAAACATGCTTGATACGCAAAATCCTTTGTTATATTATCATTATTAGTGCATAGTGGGGAAACATTTCAAAAGTATAATATTAACCTTAGCCAGCATAGGCATTTCGCACTTATGCCTACTATAACTACCATGTTCAATAATAGGTTACCGCCATATTCCATGGCAGGTTATAAAACTAAAACCGTACAGGACGCGTATTGTTTCTTTGGATTTCCAACAAATGGTCAGGCTAAGGAACTTCCTACTACCATAGGGTACGCCTCTGGAGGGACGTTCCGAGAACCTACCCGGATCTTTGCCAACACAAGGCCGGGTTACCTCTGTAATCAGGTAACTACTACTCGAGTATGCCATCCCCCGGTCGTTTGCGACCTTTATCCGAGGATCCTCAACCACAAACCAACAACCACAAAGAGTAATAGATTTGCAGCCACCACATAGGTTAAGTATCTGGGCTCCATACCATGATACCACCCTTTTCCAGAAGGAAATGACATACCCTAAAGGCCGCGACCCTCATAACCTTGCCGCATCTTTCCTATTTCGACCATTTCCGGGGTGTGAGGTCCGACGAAGGCTCGTCCACAAAGCTACACTTTTCACAAAGCCATGCTTTGATCAACAAATGATCAGCAGCACTTCGTATGCCACATTACTAAATTAGGAATGTATCACTAGTAACCATCAACTACATAACCTCTGAGCTTGTGTGTCTCAGAGAAGGGTGTTAAGCTCAGAGAATAAATTCTCCGCCACCAACAGAAATGTATTTGGTAGAAACCAGCTTAACATCTCAAAGTGTAATGTCAGGCACACATCCATACAAGTCCGTTCTGGGATCGAACGGAACCGAAGGCACTTCAAAGAAGCCATTGCAAATCCGGATATTCACTAATCACGTCCGGAATCCCCATCACAAAGGTTGATCAAATCTCTATACTGGAGCAACCCGGTGCATGGACATTCGACAAATATCCTTTCGTTTTCGAGAATACCCGGTCTACAACACCATCTTCAAATGCAATCTCATTTCGTCGTATCATTATTCAGAATGGGTTTTATGACACAAGGTCCTCTCCCGGCTAATCCGAATAATAAGCACATATATATAACAATAAGTATTCAATCAGATTTAAACAAATCACAACAAATTTCTACTTTGATCCTATAAATAAAAGATCCATCACAATCACAATGGTTCGATGTGGTTTTTGGATAACCGTTTGCAATCCGACCCCCGGTCGCATCGAAATTCAATTGTTGTTTAAAGACAAATATTGATAGTCGGTTATTTAACTATCAATCAACATTCACAACAATTACCAGATTTAAATAATTTTCCCAATTATTTATTTAGAAAATTTCTTCGCAAGGTATATTTTCACACTTCAACTATTTGAAAACAAATTTCAAATCACTTTTCACTCGCTGAATAATATTTTCGATACTATTTATTTCCACTGAAAGTCTACCGAGTTGAAATACTTTAAAATCCTTTAAATCACTTATCCAAAATATATACTTGGAAACATTTAGATAAATTATTTTAAAACATTTATTTAAATATTAGTTATGAAATTATTATACCAATATCTCATATAAAACTTCAAGTCTTAACTAACTTTAAAATAAAATTAGTAGATAGGGTATAACTATTTTAAATAACCATTTTCTAAACAAATATCCTTTAAATAACCACTTCTATATTAAAATAAATCTTTACTTTAAAGATTTTCAAAATAACCCAAGTCAATAATTTCTCCAAAATAATCTTTACTTAAAACCATCTTCACAACCTCAATTCATATTTATAGACTATATTGAAAACATACTTGGTTTTCCAGGGAAAATACACCTTCCATTCTAAAATGGTTCATTCAAATCAATTTATAAATCTTTATGGATTTACTTTAAATTTATGTTCCAAATCCGTAAATTCCTTTCCACACTCTTAAAAATAAAACAATATTTATTTTTAAAACAAATTTCCCTTTCCTTTATAAAATTCCCATTTTGGGTTTAAATTTTTAAATATCCACTAATTTAAAATCGATTCTCAAGTATTCACTTTCAACACCAAATCCATTTTCAGAATTGGTTTCCCAAAATTTATTTTTAACATCAAGTTAATTTAGATCGATTTCCCAAATATTTATTATTTTTACCAAATCAATATCAAATTGATTTTCTAATTTATTTCCAAAACACCAAATCAAATTTCAAATTGATTCTCAAATTTATTATCTTTTGAAACAAATTCCTTCTTTGAAATTTATTCAATCTTCTAAAATTAATTTACTATAAAAATTTTACTGCATTTCAAAAAATAAAATTTTATTTGGTATTCTACGATACCAAAAATATATTTGGCTAATTATGCCTTCAACAGTTTCAGTCACAAAGAGTCACACACGGATTATAAATGATCAGCACGCAATATTGAAATAAATTCAACTATTTGAGGAGTCAGTTGAATCCCTCCAACCAATTTCCCTGCATCCAAAGACATTAGCACAACAATTAAATACCAATTCCACTTCGAGGTAGAATATCGCGGTATATGGGATTTATAAAATATCATCTGCTATTATGCGGCGCATAGGGTCTCATCTGCTATATAATGTGGGAAATCAACAACTTCAAATACATATACAATACCAATCCCACTTCGAGGTGGAATATCGTGGTATATGGGATTTGTAACATATCATTCGCTATTATGCGGCGTATAGGGTCTATTTCAATACAACTGATAATAAATTATCATCCAAACACACAATCAACAATTTAAATTTAACTATCACAATTCAAAATCAATCAATAACTGAAATTTTCAATTATTAAAATTTAAGTGAGAAGATCTCACTTTTGCTCCTTTATTTTGCAATTCATTTCCAATTCGACTTGTCTTCTTCATAGTATTAGATCTTATATAAACAATTTTATACAGTTCATTAATATTCGAAACAATCGAATAATCAATTTTTCGTTTATTAATTTTAATTATCCAATGATTTTATTTTAAACCCATTTCTTTTAATAAATTTATTTAGCTAAAAATTTAATTTCAAACAACTGATTTAATCTTTTAAACAAATTTTCCTTTTTAAATTTTTTTTAGTAATTAAAATAATTAAATAAGTAAATTAAACAGGTTAATTACTAATATATATTATTTTAAAATAAGCTAGTAAAGATGAGTATGTATATTTATTTTATCTTCAAAATAAACCATACAGGTTTTAATAATCTAACTTTACATGTTCATCTATACTCTATATACATATTTACCTACTGTTTTATTTTTAGTTTAAAATTTTTCTAATATATATATATATATATTAGATAAAACAGAAATGGTTTCACTTTACTGCATATATTTATATATCTTCAAATTGAAAAAGATAAAATGTTTTAACTTTACATATAATTTTTTTCCCAAATCTGTATATGTATATATTTCAAATCAAATTGAATCGGAAATAAAAATAATTCGAATACCTCGCGGTTCTCAAACTCGAGAATAACCCCAAATCGAACAGCGAGCTATCTCTTGCTTCGGCTAGCTCTGCCCTGCCTCATGCCGGCCATCTTTAGATCGTTCGAATTCCCACTGACATCTCCACGTTGACTTGCTCCTCCCAAATACAAGCCCTAGCTTCGTCACCATCCTCTCTGACATGCCGTCGCCTATCAACGAACTCGAGCTCAGACCACCCCTAGCTGTTGCGACGCCACCCCGATGCCCTAGCCTACATCGTGATTCGACATCGATGCCCTCTACGCGAACGAGCTTGGCCATTTATTGAAGGAGACGAGCATGCTTTCTTCTCGGCTGCTTTAAATTCGATTTAGATCCGGGTATTATCTTAGGCCATTAATTTTGGGTTTATTTTGATTTCGAGGAGAGAGGAAGAATTTGAAGACAGCGGCCATTATCCTGATTCAAACGAAATATAGTTGCTCTGTTTTTTTTCTTTTAAGATGCTCAGTTGTTTATTTTGATCTGAACGAGAAGTAGGATAGGTTGGCGTGTGTACGAAGGTAGGGTTTGACTTTCTAATTGATTTTTATAATTTTATATAAAAAAATATCGTATAACCTAACTCGAAATCACGAACTCCTATCGAGGCGTGTTGCCTAGCGTTTCTAATGTTATAACCCTATTCTGAACATGATGGAACAGGTTCTAAGTCCTAATTTGATCGTATGGAGAAGATAGCTTTTGGACCCAGTTATTAAATTAAATTTCGATTTAATTTTCAACGCGTTTGCTTATCGTACGGCCAAATGAAAACTCCAAACATTATGAAAATTGAAACCCGATAATTAAACAATATTACAGATCCAATGGAGCTGGTTTCGTCAAAATCCGAGACTGTGCCTCGGAAGGCTATTTTTAAATATCGATTTAAATCATGTTATCTCAAAACTGAACAAAGCATTTTCAAATTCAATTCCGAAGCTTCCATTAACCGTAGTATTATCAATATAAATTTTCTAAGCCATCAAATTATTTTTAACAAGCTTAAAATTGAAAATTCAAATTTTCACCCATCATTAATAAATTAAATTCAATAATTTAATTGCTAAATTCATATTTATATTCGAAATTCAAGTTAAACTAGCTTCTAAATATTTAAAATCAATTAAATATTCCATTTCAAATGTTTAAAATTTCTAGGTCGTCACATAAACATATCATATTATAAAACATCTTATATCAAAGATATCAATCAATTCAAGGCATTTAACTTCATTCAATCATTCATAAGCAAGATTGATCACTTCCAAAATTAATTGAAAATGAATTAAATTAATTACTTCATCTCTAAATAATTTAAAATAAAATAAATTAATTACTTTCATCTTGCTTACTTTACCATTAATTAATTACAAATCAATTAATTAATCATCCTCTAATTATTCATCTTAATTAATCATCCTTGATTAATTATTCTCAAATTACATTAAGTAATTAGCCTTTAATTAATTACACTAAGTAATTAAACCCAAATCACTCCCACTCTTCAATTAATTACATCCAGTAATTATCCATTAATTACTTCACTAAGTAATTACACTTTATAAATTACATTAAGTAATTATACTTAACCAATAGTCCAGTGATTATTTTAAATTAATTAAATTAATTAATTAACTTAAACTAAACACATTAATTTAATTAATTATATTGAGTAATTAATGCCTTATATTACTTCATTAATTAATTTTAATTAATTATCTTTAATTACTTCGATTAATTTATCCTTAATTAAACTAGAAATTAATTATCTTTAATTAATTAAACCAATTAGTTATCATTAATTAATTATCACTTGTTAATGATTTTTTTCTTAACTATTCATCAATTACTTACTTAAGAAACTATACTTTGACTTTTAACATAAATTAATTAATCCTTATTAATTGCATTATGTAATTAACTTTTTAATTAATTTCACTAATTAATTATCTTTAATTACTCATTAACTTCCTTTTAAAACATTGGTAATTAATTACATAATTACAATAATTACTTTTAAAACAAATTTAAATCATTATCCTTAACATTTTCAAATTTGAAACTTGTATAAAACTTATTAAATTCTTTCTTTTGGAAACAAAATTCATACTATATTTGGAACTTCCTTTAACCTTTCATTTAATTTCTTTTAAAAACTAGAAACTAGGATTACTTTGGCTTTGAAATCATATTTATTCAAAATACACTTTTAAAACTTAGTAACAATTCTTTGAAAACTAAGACATTTTAAAATTTAAACTTTAAAATAGTTCACCTTTTTACTTTATACATTTTGAAATCCAGAGAACAATTTTATTATCTTTGAAAATTGGAAGCCTAACCAGACTCGAGTCATTTCATCAAAAACCCGAGAAAACTCACGAGCATCACTCGTCCTCTACTGCTTTGATCCAACATAGAAAAACACTCGAGCAAGACTCGAGACAAAGCTTTCATCCCAAACATCCATCGATTCCTGATACATAGACGTGAATGGTGCACGTATACCGATGATCTACGATGCTCCGACCATCAATGCCAGCCTCGACACATCACCGATGATCCCAACAGGCCTGCCGAACACCCAAATTCCCAAATTGCATCATAAAACAAAATCGAGCACCAGGATTATCACAGGAACCCAAGACCACTTCAACGAAAATGGTTCGCCACGAAGATCACGATGATCGAAACGTGCATCCCTCCGACCAGAACATCATCACCGATCCATGCCACTATCCACACACTCGCGATCGCCTCAGAATCAACCTAGACGCTGCCATCGCTTCGAACACACGAACAACCCAAAAAGGCAACAAAAACCTAGATCACCCCATTCCGGCCACCTCGGCCCAAAATAAAATACAACCTTATTTTTCCCGTGGTCGTCCGCTCTCCAGTCAAGTTCGACCACGACCCCGATGACGTTCACCATGCTGATCGCCATAAATTGGTGATAAAGAAAAATTCGTTCAATCCCGGTTATCTCATAAATTACCTATCTAAAAATCATGATTTTTTTCCTAAATTCATTATTACAAATTGGAAACAGATTATCGAATTTAAACAATAGTTCCAGACCATGAAATTTTAACTTATTTGAATCAGACTTGTAAAATTTCATTTTTTGAAATACATACCCTAAATATTATTTGGAACTATTTTTAAAGTTGAAATTATGATGTTACAATCATTTCCCACTTGAAGGTCAAAGTTTGAATTCATTTGTATAGGTAGATATGAATTTTCGTTGTTATTCAAGAGCCTGGAAACACAACAGTGCCAAGCAAATATACATACAGCATATATACAATCTGTATATTGTATTTCAACTAAAATTAGTTAAAAACATCCATGAAAACCATACTTATAACCTTACTTTGCAGATTTATCACATGCATTTCAGTATTCAACCAGTTTAAACCTGTTTTTTTTTTAAATTTTGTTTACTCACAGGGAATCAAAAAAACAGAGGAGTGGTTTATATATATACACAGATATATTCACATATAAACAAAGCAATTCATATATATGTATCCAGATAAAATCAATCATGCAAACAACTTCTCCATATAGGATTATCACATGCAATACATTAAAACTGTTTTTTTTAAAGGATGGTTTACTCACCTATCAGAGACGCCTAGATTTGAATTGGTTGTGAAAAATTGCTTCAGGTTGATTTAGCTGCTACCCTTTTAAATTTTGAAACTGAGTTAATCTTTGTTTTGCTTCAGATTTTCTTGCTTGAATCCTTGAAAATGTTACAGGCTTGAAGATAAAGGGTTTTACAGGTTTTGTTTACAAGTTTTGATCCTTTCTTTTGGTTTTGAGAATGGTTACAGGGTTTTGAACTTAAAATTGATTACGGGCTTTTATAGAAAATTACAGGTTTTGAGCTTGAACTTGTAAAATGTTTTATAGCATTTTTGATTTTGGTTAGATGAATGTTTCAGGTTTGTAGATTCTTATGGATTTATGGTTTTAGAAAATATTTATAGGTTCGAGTTTTCTTGCATTGAAAATGAGAAGATTAGGAAAAGAAACGGGAAAGAGGAGTAAGGAGTTTATACAGTGTTAATTAAAATTTATTTAAAATTAAAGAAAATAAACACACATTAGTGACACTTGTTATAATAGTTAACATTTGTCATTTCATATTTTTAATCTCATTACACATGTACTTTACATAATTTAAAAGCTTACACTTGTAATTAAGCAAATTTTTAATTGTTTCTAAATGTAAATAAAAAGCTTTTGTATTTATTTTACTATTTAATAAACACTTTCTTAATATATATATATAAATATAAATATATATATATATATATATATATATATAAAGTTTCTTCGAGGAAAAACAATATAAACAAATCTTATAAAAAGAAAAATCTTATTCTTATATTTTTAAATCCAAAATATATTTAAGATATTTTTTAAAATTTCAAATTTAAATCCAAATTCAATTCAAAATCCAATTTAAAATTAATTCAAATATATATATACACATATATTTTAAACAAACACAACTTCAATTTATAAATTATTAAGTAATTATATTAGGAGGTTACCAAATAAATATCCATCTAGATATAAATATGTATTATCAAATTTATTTGTTTAACGTAAAATACCAGTATTTTAATAAATTTAATCCTATTCGTTGCTAATTAACAGATGTCTAAAAATTTGGTTTATCACATTCCTTTCCCTTTGAATTTTTTCGTCCTCGAAAAGGAACGAAGCCATAATTTATTCAATACTTAAAATCAGATAAATTTATTCTTTGATCATTTTTAAAACACTTTAAAAATCTTTATAATATTACTAAATTAGTTTTTATAAAAATACTTTTATAACTCGATGTCTCAACAAGTTCATCCTCGTTTTCACAGAAATTCGGTCATACGTTGATCAGGCGTAGGACTGAAAATCTATAAGTACTTGGTAAACCGGTTTTCAACACTCAGTGAAAATACTTGAAAAATAATTTTTTTGATAATATAGAAAATATTTTTGAAAATATAGAAAATATCTTTGGTGAAAATGCTCTAGAAATCATCATCCCCATCATGGTCGCAGTTACATCTTGGGTTACGTTGCCATTGCAGCAAAAGTCCATGTATCTGTAGGCACTCTGCGCCCCTCGATTACGCCATGGAACCCGCCATAGATCACAGTTACATTCCAGGGTTACGTTGCCATCACATCAAAAGTCCATATAATTGTAGGCATCAACGCCCTCGATTTTCGCTGCCAAAAATGAAGCTTCTCCACTCCCACATAGGTCGCAGTCTATCGATATATAATCAAACGTAAACTGTTGGCTCTCAGCGGCACACAGACTTTCGCTATGTCACCATAGGTCGCAGTCTATCGATATAAAATCAAATATAGACTGTTGGCTCTCAACGCCGCACACGACTTTCGCTATGTCACCATAGGTCGCATTCTACCAATATAAAATCAAACGTAGACAGTTGGCACTCAATGCCACACACGACTTTCGATATGGTCTGCAGTAGATCGTAGTGACATCGAGTTAAACTGTCGTCACAACATAACTCAAATGCTTCTGTAGGCATCAGCGCCCTCGACTTTCGCTACACACTACTCATAATCCTCAGGAACTAGTTTTGTCCGGACTCCTCACAGGATCAACTTTAGAACCCCCTTAGGGTTCAAGGTAGTACCACCTATGGTACTCCTGAGAAGTTCATTCCAAGGGAGCGCCTTTTTTTCCAGAGCCATTTTCAAAACATTTTATATTATACACATATAATATCTTCCAAATCATACACCTAGTATGAATACCATATAAATCTCTTTTTCTCACAATCGATTATCCCAAAATCGATAATTCTCAAACTAGGCTTTCCAAATTCCAATATTGATTTTAACCAAAAATCAAAAGCCTTTCCAAAATCCATAGGCTCTAAAAACCTTTCCTTCAAAATCATTCTCATAAGATCTTTAATATATATAGATATATATAACCTTGAAAAACCTTCGGATCATTTCAAACTTGTATAAAACCCTTTTATGCATCAAATATTTTCAAACCCTTTTCTTCTGGCTATAGATTCAACAAGGGGAGTTTTATAATATATATAACAAAGATACATAACTTTGTTTATTCCAAATCAAATATCCAAATTTGATTACTCTTTTATAAAGTTGTTTCCATCTTACTTATCATCATAGAAATATCCAACTTTCACTTTTATCCATGGTATATTTCACAAAATATACTTTCATTTCAAAAATCATTTCACATTTCTTATTCATAAATTTAAATACCAATTTCATTTAAACCCTTACAATGTACACATATCATCCGTACGCTATACCAATCTGATCGCTCACTCGATCATACAATTCCACTTCCGAACTAGTATTGTCCACCCGACTTCCTAGTGCGGACTCAGATATGGTTTCTGGATCAGAAACCGTCATTCTCCTTGCATAGCCATAACTATGATAGAGAATATCCAGAACACATCAACAATCCATATCTAGGTTCTCCGTCGAAAATCGAGTGAAAAATCCCAACTCGGATTGATATATTATCACAAAATTCTATGCTCGAATTTGGATCAAATCACCATGCGAATAGAATAATATACGTACATGCTACGTATTTGTCTCCATTGATTATTAGCTAAATCAATTTCTCCTATCTATTCACATTCACTTTAATTTCCATTCCACTTATTCATAATTGTTTCAATTCCATCTGGATTATCACTTTAATCCTTATCTCAATTGGTAATTAATCATAAACAGTTTGAACTCTGTCCAGATTAATTTTAGAAAATAGGTTGAAAAGTTTAAAATAGATAAGTAGTTGAAAAATAATTATTAGTCTATAAAATAGTTTTAAAATAGTTAGTAATTGTAAAATAGTTAGAAAATAGTTAAATGGTTATAGAAATTTTAATTAATTGCAAAGTAGTTGTAAAATAGGAATTAGTTATAAATTAGTTGAAAAATAGTAATTAGTTCATAAAATAGTTGTAAAATAGTTAAATAGTTCCAAAAGTAGTTATAAAATAAGTATACGATAGTTTGATTTTGAAAAGAAAAGTTATATAGTAATAGCTTGGAAAATAGGTTTATACTAAAACAATTTATTTTGAAAATAGTCTAGAGCCAAACTGTTCAATTCCCAATCTCCATTCCCATCAATTCAATTTAAATTTCCACTTCCAATTAAATCGACTTAATTCGAATTTAAATAACTTCAATTTCCATTGAAATTGATTTAACCCCAATTCAAGTTGAATTGTCCCCAATTTCTTTTCTATATTCAATTCAAATTCCATTTGAATTTACTTATTCAACTTTAATCACAATTTCAATAAATTCCAATAAATTTTAAATTGAACCAATTTTAATTCATATTAATTCCAGTTTGAATTGATCCTAATTCCATTTGAATTTGAACTCATTCAACTTAACTTTTCATTTCAAATTAATCCAATTCAAATTTAAAAGTTAAACCATTCCGAATTATATAAATTCGAGTTAATTTTTTAAATTTTGATTTAATCATTTAAATCAAACTGACTTATATCTCTAAACCATTTAATTCTGAATCCGAATTCCATTTCTAACTTATTTCAAAGTTCAAATAATAACTTAATCCCTTTTTAAACAACTAAATCTTTGAAATTCAATTTATCATCAAATTTCAATTTTAAAACCAAACCTTTGAAGTTTTATCATAAACATTCAAATCTTAAGTCCAAAATGATTCCATTTTACTTAACAATGGATATATTACCACACCCCATTACTTCATTCATTTAAACAAATCCAATTTCAGCTTAAAGATTACTAATAACAACAGGATGGTATTATTCAAATTTTTAAAACATCCATACATTTCCAATTTCTAGATCTCAAACCCGTTTGAGATCACACAAACTCCCAATACAAGTTAACCATCCAAATTCATCTTCAAATTTCCAATTCGGGTTGTTCGTTAAATTATTTAACTTTCCAAAGTTAAATTTAATTTACTTAATCCAGCCAACCTCACCCAATTTGAATTACCATTTCAAATTCTAAACTTTACATTAATAATCTTCCCACTTATAAGTTCAAAAACTTATCATTTTGGGTATTTTATTCGAAATTTAAAACTCAATATTTAGAGTTTATTTCAAACCATCTTTGATTTTACGTATATCCTTCATTTATACATATTATTTCCTTTACACACCATGTTATCCTTAAATTTTAAACCACCTTTGGTTTTTTTAATTCAAAACAAATTCCTTTAAATTTTCAAATAACTCTTGTTTGAAATAGGACCCTTTCATTCAAATACATTAAATAGTATTATTTATTCCTCTATTACTTTGAAACAAATTTTCAAATTTCTGGAGCTAGATTTAAAACTTCACAATTTGGATCATCTTCAGTTCCAATTTATAAGTCATACTTGCCTAAATGTTTTACTTCCCTAAAACATTTTATTTTGCTTACTCATTAATACACATTTTATTATTAAATACAACAATCATTTATGAAAATAACCAAAATTATCATATCTGGAAACCAATTCATTATTATCTTATTCTGAAATTCTTCCCCAAATTCAAGATTTTAATTTCAGTTTCAATCCATTTCAAACTTATCTTTATTTAATTTCAGTTTGGTTGTATTTCTATTATCACTTAATTTAATTCCAATAATTTTACAACCAATTAGCTTAATATTTATTAGAAAGAAATATTGCTTTATATATCCAAATATATTCTTATATAAAATCATATAAAATATTTATATAAGAAAATAACAAATATGCTCTCATATATATATACACTCAACTCATCCTAGGGTGCCATTGACCCTGTCCTTAATGAGTAATCCCACCAGAGCCAAGGTTCTCACTTAACCTTTGGCTCTGATACCAAATGTAATGACTCGGAATTTTCAATCCTGAAAATTCCAGATAGTTAGAGAAAAGAAAGAAAAATAGAAGAAAAAGAACAGAAACACCAAAGCACAATCTCACATTCGCAGCGGATAAAATATAACATCAACAATATCAGTTTACAAAGAAAAACTGTACTTGTCAAATTGCACTTTAATATTACATCATTTACACAAACATTTGACAGTGAAAACAACATGTCCCTGATAAATATAATATCATAGCGGAACACTCCATATGTCCTGCCATCCAGCTCGCCTCTTGAGCTCCAAAACGTCCTTACCTGAAAATCTGTAATTCTCGGTCTGACCCGAGCATTACATCAAAGTAACTCCCGGGTCAGCTGAAAACCAGCATGAGTAAACCCATCTAACAGGAAATACCAATGCATACAACTATTTTAAAACCCTGGTAACCCGTATCTTATTACGAGTTCTTAACTGGCCAAAATCAAAATCACATCTTAAAATCATACCTAAGCATTACTACTCAGACTAAATTGACCAAGTTCACCACATGTTATTCATTCCAGCATATTATTTTCGAAATCAAATTCATAAGGAATTATTTCAGATTACAAATCGAAGTGGTTTCGGGTATTTACTGATAACCGACCCCGGTCTCTTCGAATCCAAAGTCATTATAACCCAAGTTATTCAAGTGGATACAATTCAATTTTAAACAAAGGATGTCACTTTTATACAGCAATTCATCATTGATAGATAACCACATTATCATTGTCCATCCAAACATATCATATCACAAAACATCTCATATCAAAGATATCAATCAATTCAAGGCATTTAACTTCATTCAATCATTCAAAAGCAAGATTGATCACTTCCAAAATTAATTTAAAATGAATTAAATTAATTACTTCATCTCTAATTAATTTAAGATAAATTAAAGTAATTACTTTCATCTTGCTTACTTAATCACTAATTAATTACAAATCAATTAATTAATCATCCTCTAATTATTCATCTTAATTAATCATCCTTGATTAATTATTCTCAAATTACATTAAGTAATTAGCCTTTAATTAATTACACTAAGTAATTAAACCCAAATCACTCCCATTCTTCAATTAATTACATCCAGTAATTATCCATTAATTACTTCACTAAGTAACTACACTTTATAAATTACATTAAGTAATTATACTTAACCAAGCATCCAATGATTATTTTAAATTAATTAAATTAATTAATTAGCTTAAACTAAACACATTAATTTACTTAATTATATTGAGTAATTAATCCCTTATATTATGTCATTAATTAATTTTAATTAATTACCTTTGAGTACTTCGATTAATTTACCGTTAATTAAATTAGTAATTAATTATCTTTAATTAATTAAACCAATTAGTTATCATTAATTAATTATCACTTGTTAATGATTTTTTTCTTAACTATTCATCAATTACTTACTTAAGAAACTATACTTTGACTTTTAACATAAATTAATTAATCCTTATTGATTACATTATGTAATTAACTTTTTAATTAATTTCACCAATTAATTATCTTTATTTACTCATTAACTTCCTTTTAAAAACATTGGTAATTAATTACATAATTACAATGATTACTTTTAAAACAAACTTAAATCATTATCCTTAACATTTTCAAATTTGACACTTGTATAAAACTTATTAAATTCTTTCTTTTGGAAACTAAATTCATATTATATTTGAAACTTCCTTTAACCTTTTATTTAATTTCTTTTAAAAACTAGAAACTAGACTTACTCTGGCTTTGAAATCATATTTATTCAAAATACACTTTTAAAACTTAGTAACAATTCTTTGAAAACTAAGACATTTTAAAATTTAAACTTTAAAATAGTTCACATTTTACTTTATACATTTTGAAATCCGGAGAACAGTTTTATTATCTTTGAAAACTGGAAGCCTAACACACTCAAGTCATTTCATCAAAAACTCGAGAAAACTCACGAGCATCATTCGTCCTCCACTGCTTCGAGCCAACACAGAAAAACACTCGAGCATGACTCGAGACAATGCTTTCTTCCCAAACATCTATCAATTACTGATACACAGACGTGCACGGTGCACGTATACCGATGATCTACGACGCTCCGACCATCAACGCCAGCCTCGACACATCATCGATGATCCCCGCAGGCCAGCCGAACACCTAGATTCCCAAATAGCATCGCAAAACAAAATCAAGCACCACGATTATCATAGGAACCCATAACCACTATGACAAAAATGGTTTTCCACTATGACAAAAATGGTTATCACAATCATATATGATAATAACCAAAATTATCATATCTAGAAACCTATTCATTATTATCTTATTCTGAAACTCTTTCCCAAATTCAAGATTTTAATTTCAGTTTGAATTCATTTCAAACTTATCTTTATTTAGTTTCAATTTGTTGTATTTCTATTATCACTTAATTTAATTCCAATAATTTAACAACCAATTACCTTAATATTTATTAAAATGAAATATTGCTTAATACATCTAAATATATTCTTATATAAAATCATTTAAAATCTTTATATAAGGAAATAACAAGTATGCTCTCATACACACACACACACACTCAACTCATCCTACAGTACCATTGACCTTATCCTTAATGAGTAATCCCACCAGAGCCAAGGTTCTCACTTAACCTTTGGCTTTGATACCAAATGTAACGACCCGGAATTTTCGATCCAGAAAATTCCAGATAGTTAGAGAAAAGAAAAAATAGAAGAAAAAGAACAGAAATACCAAGCACAATCTCACATTCGCAGCGGATAAAATATAATATCAATAATATCATTTTACAAAGGAAAATTGTACTTGTCAAATTGCACTTTAATGCATCAGAGTTGCATCATTTACACAAACATTGGACAATTAAAACAACATGTCCCTGATAAATATAATATCACTGCGGATACACGCCATATGTCCTACCATCCAGCTCGCCTCTTGAGCTCCAGAACGTCCTTACTGAAAATCTGTAATACTCAGTCTGAACCGAACGTTACATCAAAGTAACTCCCGGGTTAGGCTGAAAACCAACACGAGTAAACCCATCTAACAGGAAATACCAATGCATACAACTATTTTAAAACCCAGGTAACCCGTATCTTATTATGAGTTCTTAACTAGCCAAAATCAAAATCACATCTTAAAATCATATATAAGCATTACTACTCAATACTAAATTGACCAAGTTCACCACGTTTAATTCATTCCAGCCTATTATTTTCAAAATAAAATTCATAAGGAATTATTTCAGATTACAAATCGAAGTGGTTTCGGGTATTTATTGATAACCGACCCCGGTCTCTTCGAATCTAAAGTCACTATAACCTATGTTATTCAAGTGGATACAATTCAAATTTTAAATACAGGGTGTCACTTTTATACAGCAATTCATCATTGATAGATAACCATATTATCATTGTCCATCCAAACATATCATATCACAAAACATCTCATATCAAAGATATCAATCAATTCAAGGCATTTAACTTCATTCAATCATTCATAAGCAAGATTGATCACTTCCAAATTAATTTAAAATGAATTAAATTAATTACTTCATCTCTAATTAATTTAAAATAAATTAAAGTAATTACTTTCATCTTGCTTACTTAACCATTAATTAATTACAAATCTATTAATCATCCTCTAATTATTCATCTTAATTATTCATCCTTGATTAATTATTCTCAAATTACATTAAGTAATTAAGCCTTTAATTAATTACACTAAGTAATTAAAAATCACTCCCATTCTTCAATTAATTACATCCAGTAATTATCCATTAATTACTTCACTAAGTAATTACACTTTATAAATTACATTAAGTAATTATAATTAACCAATCATCCAGTGATTACTTTAAATTAATTAAATTAATTAATTAACTTAAACTAAACACATTAATTTAATTAATTACATTGAGTAATTAATCCCTTATATTACTTCATTAATTAATTTTAATTAATTACCTTTAATTACTTCGATTAATTTACCTTTAATTAAGCTAGTAATTAATTATCTTTAATTAATTAAACCAATTAGGTATCACTAATTAATTAATTATCACTAGTTAATGATTTTTTTCTTAACTATTCATCAATTACTTACTTAAGAAATTATACTTTAACTTTTAACATAAATTAATTAATCCTTATTAGTTACATTATGTAATTAACTTTTTAATTAATTTCGCTAATTAATTATCTTTAATTACTCATTAACTTCCTTTTAAAAACATTGGTAATTAATTACATAATTACAATAATTACTTTTAAAACAAATTTAAATCATTATCCTTAACATTTTCAAAATTGAAACTTGTATAAAACTTATTAAATTCTTTCTTTTGGAAACAAAATTCATACTATATTTGAAACTTCCTTTAACCTTTCATTTTATTTCTTTTAAAAATTAGAAACTAGACTTACTTTGGCTTTGAAATCATATTTATTCAAAATACACTTTTAAAACTTAGTAACAATTCTTTGAAAACTAAGACATTTTAAAATTTAAAATTTAAAATAGTTCACGTTTTTACTTTATACATTTGAAATCCTGAGAACAATTTTATTATATTTGAAAACTGGAAGCCTAACCAAACTCAAGTCATTTCATCAAAAACCCGAGAAAACTCACGAGCATCACTCGTCCTCCGCTGCTTCGAGCCAACATAGAAAAGCACTCGAGCATGACTCGAGACAAAGCTTTCTTCCCAAATATCTATCAATTCCCAAATATCTATCACCGATGGTCCCCGTAGGCCTACCGAACACCCAGATTCCTAAATAACATCGCAAAACAAAATCGAGCACTACGATTATCACAGGAACCCAAAACCACTATGACGAAAATGGTTCGCCACGACGATCACGACGATTGGAACGTGTGTCCCTCCGACCAGAGCATCATCACCGATCCACGCCACTATCCCCATACTCGCGATCGCCTCAGAATCAACCTAGACTCCGCCATCGCTTCGAACACACGACCAACCCAAACAGGCAGCAAAAACCTAGATCACCCCATTCCGGCCACCTCGGCCCAAAATAAAATACAACCTTATTTTTCCCGTGGTCGTCAGATTTCCAGTCAACTTGGACCACGACCCCGATGACGTTCACCATGCCGATCGCCATAAATTGGTGATAAACCAAAATTCGTTCAATCCCGGTTATCTCATAAATTACCTATCTAAAAATCATGATTGTTTTTCCTAAATTCATTATTTACAAATTGGAAACAGATTATCAAATTTAATCGAGAGTTCCAGACCATGAAATTTTAACCTATTTGAATCACACCTGTAAAATTTCATTTTTTTGAAATACATATCCCAAATATTTATTTGAAACTATTTTTAAAATTGAAATTATGTTGTTACAATCATTTCCCTCTTGAAGATCAAAGCTTGAATTCATTTGTATAGGTAGATATGAATTTTCATTGTTATTCAAGAGCTTGGAAACACAACAGTGCCAAGCAAATATACACACAGCCATATATACAATATATATAATGTATTTCAACTAAAATCAGTTAAAAACATCCATGAAAACCATACTTATAACCTTACTTTGTAGATTTATCACATGCATTGCAATATTCAACCTGTTTAAACCTTTTTTTTTAAATTTTGTTTACTCACAGGGAAACAAAAAAACAGAGGAGCAATTCATATATATACACGGATATGTTCACATATAAACAAAGCAATTCATATATATATATATATATATATATATATATATATATATATATATATCCAGATAATATCAATCATGCAAACAACTTCTCCATATAGGATTATCACATGCAATACTTTAAAACTGTTTTTTTAAGGATGGTTTACTCACCTGTCAGAGAAGCCTTGATTTGAATTGGTTGTGAAAAATTGCTTCAGGTTGATTTAGCTGCTACCCTTTTAAATTTTGAAACTGAGTTAATCTTTGTTTTGCTTTAGATTTTCTTGCTTGAATCCTTGAAAATGTTACAGGCTTGAAATAAAGGGTTTTACACGTTTTGTTTACAGGCTTTGATCCTTTCTTTTGGTTTTGAGAATGGTTATAGGGTTTTGAACTGAAAATTGACTACAGGCTTTTACAGAAAATTACAGGTTTTGATCTTGAACTTGCAAAATGTTTTACCGGATTTTTGATTTTGGTTAGAGGAATGTTTCAGGTTTGTAGATTCTTGTGGATTTCTGGTTTTTGAAAATAATTTATAAGTTTGAGTTTTCTTGCATTGAAAATGAGAAGATTAGGAAAAGAAATGGGAAAGAGGAGTAAGGAGTTTATATAGTGTTAATTAGAATTTATTTAAAATTAACGAAAATAAACACAAATTAGTGACACTTATTATACTAGTTAACATTTGTCATTTCATATTTTTAATCTCATTACACGTGTACTTTACATAATTTAAAAGCTTACACTTGCAACTAAGCAAATTTTAAATTGTTTCTAAATGTATATAAAAAGCTTTTGTATTTATTTTACTATTAAATAAACACTTTCTCAATATATATATACATATATATAAATAAAGTTTCTTCAAGGAAAAATAATACAAACAAATCTTATAAAATGAAAAATCTTATGCTTATATTTTTTAATCCAAAATATATTTAAGATTTTTTTTTTAAATTTCAAATTTAAATCCAAATTCAATTCAAAATCCAATTTAAAATTAATTCATATATATATATATATATATATATATATATATTTTAAACAAACACAACTTAAATTTATAAGTTTTTAAGTAATTATATTAGGAGATTACCAAATAAATATCCATCTAGATATAAATATTTACTATCAAATTTATTTGTTTAACATACAAATCAGTATTTTAATAAATTTAATCCTATTAATTGCCAGTTAACAGATGTCTAAAAATCCGGGTTATCACATTTCTTGTACAATGCTTCATATTCCTCATCTTTTTCAACAGCATGTTTCAGCAATTTTAGTTCTTCTCCTTGAAAATCCTAAAATAAAGAATTGAATCAAAATTGAAGCTTTAGAATATTTGAATATAATTATGTAAGAATTGTGAATAATTGGAAAGATGTATGTAATTTTAATTATGATTGGCATGTATGTCCATAAATATTTTTAATAACGGTCGAAAAATATGCAAGTATCATGCAACATTGTAGATATGTCTTCAATAATGTAAATTTGTAGCTGTATGTTCAGTTGTCCTATTTATAACTGCAGATAAATATTCAATTGTTTATAATAATTCTAGATAAATCAGCATCTATAGTAAATAATTGCACCTAAAATGCTAAACTGCTGCTAATAACTGCAGATATATCTGCAACTATTAGTAATTGTTGTAGATAAGTTTGCAAAAAAATAGAATATTGGCTATTTTTGTACTACAGCATAACAATTCTGTAAATTATATTGCAGTTATACTTACTGAGTTGTACACTATGGTCATCAACATTATTGGCTTGTGTTTTGATATATCCCATTTGCCAGCCACGGGATATGAGTTGTTGTATTGCAATTTAGCAAATTTTAAAATTTGTGTTTTCTCACAGATCCACCACTGTAAAAAAGACAATTAGTATTGGAATAAATTATTAATTAATAGGATATTTATCTAATTAATCAAAAATTTAATAGCAGTAACAATGTAATGCAAGCATTTATTTTCCTTGATGTGTCAATATATTTTTCAATTTGATTTACCAAATGTTTGTGAATCGTTTTTTGCCACGATATCTGCTACATTTATTTTCACAAACACAATATGGAATCATATTCCAAGATACAGATGAGTTTGGATTTGACATCAAGAATATTGCAACCAAATGCAGTTGCAAAAGCTTTGCCCTTTCTGCTTTTTCTTCTTTTGATGATCCTTTTATTGTTGTAAACAACTCCCTTTTTTTGTTAATACTTGTCTCTCCTTCAAAGTATTTGTTGATGAATGATGTAAACTGAACATTGCTTTTTCCCTCTTTTTCATACGGCCAGAAGTTTTGATTTGCCGACCATCTGTAGGAACTGATAATAATTGTCTTATATCATTCTCTATGAATGTTAGTAACATATCTCCAAGTTTAAAGCAGTTCAAGTTCTTTCTATATCTTTGATGATTATGTCTATAGTTGTTGAGTTTTTTATGTTTTCCTTTGCTGATATAATTCCAACATAGATCATATGAATGAATTTGTTGAAAGGTAAATTTTGAAGATATTTTGTATGTGATACTGTCAGCAATTCTTCCTTCTTAATCATGCTAAGGGCATCAATGAAAGGCCTTAAATTATTTCTGTAGTTGTCTTCCCTTGAAGTAATTTTTTCTTCACTGATTGTTTTTCTTTTTTTTCTGTAGAATATTTGATCCTGATTATTGTTCAAAAGGAGCAAGTGATGTTTCCAGAATTACTTTTTTCCTTCTTTTATTCCTTCATTTTTGTTTTTAGAAGTACATTAAAAATTGTTAAATAAATACTAATGATATGATAGGTGATGTTAAATACTTGCAGTTATAATGAATATGCAGAAAAACAGAATCGTATGCAATTATCTTAAATAATTGCAGTCTGTTCAGCAAATTTTAAGTTATATGCATGTTTTCATGTATGTGGAATTGTTGCATGTATTTTAGCAGTTTAAAAAATAATTGCTTATTTTTCAGCAATTATTTGAATAACTGTGATATCGAAATTTTATTGTTTCTAATCATACATATTTCTAGAATTTTCTTCACCTTTTCCAAATAGATTGGTAGTCCAATGAAACTATTGAAAAAAAACTTTTAACTTATACAAAACTTTTCTTGTATATGTTGTAGTTGCATATATGTTAGTAGTTTTAAAAACTAAATTGCTTATTATTCAGCAACAATTTGAATAATGGTAAACTTTAAAATATGGCATTTGTAATTATAAATATTATCATATTTTTCTTTACTTTTTTCGAAATAGATTGGTATTTTAATGAAACTATTCAAAAGTAGCATACAAAATTGAGATTACTCCGTTTAATTAAATTATTGTTGAAATGTAAGCAAACAAACTAAAATGTTGCAACCATATGTGATATTGTCAATAATGCTTATTTTTTTAATACATAAATGCTGCAAAAATATTCAACAGTGATCAGTATAGTTGCATATCTATCTACAATAAGTATGAATAATTGACATTAAACTATTTAAAAAATTACATATAAAAGTAAGTTTATTCTGTTTAACTGCGATGAAAAGTAAGCAATTAAAGTGAATTGTTGTAGCCATATGTGATATTGTCAGTAATGGTTACTTAATTTCGTTTATACATAAATGTTGCAGAGATATTCAAAAAAATTCAACGCAGAGTGCATATTTGTCTGCAATGTGACTAATTGACATTAGTATGATATTTATTGTTAGATTTGTAATTATTATGAAAATTTATAGGCAAATACTGACATTGATCGAATATATTGCATGCCAAAAATAAATTAACAACATCTGCTTTAAATTTGAAGAGAGAAAATAGTTTTTTGAACAATTTTATCAAAAAATGTAGTAATTAGAGGAAGTTTTGCAGTTTATCGTCTGCATTCTCAATTTTCTCTATATTACCATAAAAAAGATTGAATACATGCACGGTTAACTCAAAAATATCTAAATGACTTGCAAAAATCCTAAGATACATCGATTGAAAAAGATGTAATATAAATCGACTACTCTTGAAATTGAGATATATCACCTTCGATCTTCCCATTTTGCCTTGTTTGATTTTGAAAATGTCAGATTTCGACTTAATCTTAGTTGCTTTATTGTTCGATTTTGTAGATTTCTCGTATTTTTGTTGAAGAAAATGTGAATTCAATTGGAATAAATGTTGAACGATAAAAAAAGCTGGGTTCAGGTTTTTAGAATGATATTTAAGCGTAGTTTGGGAAAAAATAGGACGGGTTGAAAAATAAGGATGAAATTTATATGTTTTTAATCTAAAGGATTTTTGGTGAATTATGAAAGTTGTTAAGGATATATAGCAAATGTTCCCTTTAATTAAATACCAATGACATCCAATCATCAAATAAAATAAAATAAAATAAAATAATAATTATTTCATAAACATTAGTTAATTTAGTTAATTTACGAAAATTATAAAGTAATTAAATTGTGTAGTTTTTTGGAGTATTCATCAACATGGTTGTGCGCATCAAAAGTGTAAATTCAGTTAACGATTAATATTGAACAATTCAAATATTAATGTTCACACCTCACCTTAGCCAGTGGTGTGGCATTTTGGCTGAATTATTGCTTATACATCTTTTTGATAAAAATCCAATGTTACTATTATAAGCGATACCCCATAGTAACTATTATTTACACAGTTCTTTTTGTCGAAACTATATCACTTTAGGACTTATGAAATTTGGTTTTTGTTAAAATTCAAGTGTCGTTCATATTTAACTTAATTAGTCCAAAATTTTAGTTCAATAATAACAATCATTATTAACTGTAATGCTCTAGCCAGAGATGTTGACTTTGACTAAAGTTGAGCATGGTACTAACCTCATATAACCGAGGAGATGAATTATCTATTGAATAGTGTTTCACTTCTAATACTTCAACTCAAACCCGACTATAGTCTTTTGATGAATGTCATGCCATGATTTAACTATAACCAAAGTGGAGTATCCATATTGAAGATCACCAGTATTATTAAGTTGAGTAATTTTGTAACAACCCGGTATTTTCAACCATTTGCAATCCGCAGATGTCGGACTTGAATTGCTCAAAATACCGCGTTGTAAACAAAATTTGTCAAATCTCAGAATATACAGTAAATAAATAATAATCACAGAACACAGACACAGAGTAAATAATAATGCAGCGGAATTAAAAGAGATAGTAGTTCATGAAGCTACTATATAAAAATAAGATACATCGGAGTTGAACAAGATACAACAAAAGAATAACAAGATACATCAGGTACAAATCAGAATAAATCACTGAAATCACTAAATACTGAAAGCAGAATATATGGCTGGATCTTAAAGAAAAGCTCCAACTCCGAAGGTGAGTCTTGAATGCTGAATTACTCAATCTGACTCGAGCGTAAAGCAAAACACTAAACACTCGAGTCAGGACATAAATACTTATGAACTGTAAATCAACTCAAGTGAACAGTAACAAAATGCATCAATAACTTAAATGATGCTTGAGATCGCCCATCCTCTAAGGATCCATTAAACTATTTACTATATAGTAATATTGCACTATTATAATAATGTCTACAGTAAAATAAACTTACTTTAAAATAGCATTTCGGGCTAACCCATATCACCCATCACACATAATAGTCTCAATAGTCCATCCAATATCATGATATCTCCAGATCGAGAGACTATCAGAGGATACCACATGGGCTATAGGAGAAAACAAACTCGTAGTAAGGCTCGCTATGGTAGGTGACACGGCACACAAGGCAATGCCAGGGTAGACATACCAATTACGCACACGGGCTGGTGGTAACGTAGCAGCCACATACGCCCACCTCGGTACACACTCCCAATCAAAATCGGAGGATGGCCATCTAATCAATCACAAGCAAGAGTATAGTATCAAAGGAATGTGTCCGACCAGAGGAGCTACCCTTTTTGGCCCAAAATCGCTCCTATTTTAACCACCTTAAGCCAACTCACGGGAGTCGGGTCCACGTAATATACCTTAAGAATGTCGCCACCAACCTATTTCATTCTGGAATCTCCACCACGTACATAATTGTTAAAGTGGTTTTCGAAGTTGGCAGAGAGTATGACAACTTCCGATCCCGGTCTCTTTAGCAACCAAACGTTATTATAACGCCATGGTCATTTCATAATAGTTTATACTTCAAAAATCAAATCATTTCATTTCAAAACTATATTCCTTTCAAGATAGTTTATACTTCAAAACCAAAACCATTTTTACTTCTAAACTATATTCAAATCAAAATAGTTTGTACTTCGTAACCAAACCATTTTTACTTCAAAACTATATTCAAATCAAAATAGTTTGTACTTCAAAACCAAAACCATTTTTACTTCAAAACTATGTCCAAGTCAATACGATATCATTTCCATTACAAACATATATTCACCTTTCAAAAATCATAATACTTCAAAGTTATAACTCTTTCAAAACCGAAATACTTGAAATCATTATACTTTGAAAATCATAACATTTCGAAATCATACATTTGAAAATTTCAAATTTATTCAATTAAACTCAATTTTCAAATTTCCAATTTAATTCAATTCAAACCATCAGTTTCAATTCAATTCAGTTTTCCAATAAAACTTTTCAAATCTTATAAATTTCAAATATAGATTTGATCTACAAAATAAACCATCCAATTTTAATATATTTCCAAACTTTAATATCCCACATTTCAAAACTATACTTTATACTTTCATAAATTCCTATCTCAAATCTAATTTCATTATTATTCAGTTTTGAAATATTCATTTCATAAATCCAATATTGTTTAAATAAACTTAAATTACCATTAAACCAAATATCTTTTCATATAAATATAAACTTCAAATATTCATTTCTCAAGATTAAATATCATTCCAAATTCACATTCTTTATCAAATAAAGATTATATCATTAAAAACTATTTCGAAATCATTAAAATATCATATCCTTCAAAACCTCATTATCAAATCATTATTTGAATTCAATTTCAAATATTCAAATTTAAATATCATTTAAAAATCAAATATGTCATTCATTTATTGTTTCAAATATCATTACAAAAATACATTTCAAAATTCCATTCAAAAATTCATTTATCTCATTTGATTTCATTCAATTTAACACATAACCAAGCAAACATTATTTAAATTCAAATTCAATGTAAATTCCTTAAAAATTCAAATTTAAATATGAAATTATTTTCAAAACTCCTTATATTTCACAAATAATCCATTCCAATAGTTAAATAATTTAACACTTTAAAATATAACACAACAGTGTTAAAAGCTATAACATTTCAAAACATTGACAAAATATAGTAACGACGGCATTTATAAAGTGCTATCGTAGCTTATAGTTTCCAAAATAGTTTAGTTCAAGGATAATGGCATTTATGAAATGCCGTAATAGATATTTTTTATTTCAAACATAGTTACGTTCAAAATAACAGCATTTAAAATGCTGCCATAAGACTGCAGCATTTTTAGCAAATGCTGTTAATAAAATTTCAGATTTTATTTTAACTTTTCAAAAATAATAAAACTTCAATTCTTGTTATTTAAATTTATAAAATATATTTCTAGACTTCAAAATTTCATATTTAAATCATTTTTAACATTTGATTTATCATAATAAAATTTTAAAATCAAATGTTCAATTTTTAAAACTCAATTCATTTATTAAGTCAAAAATTCACTGTTTATTAACTTATAAATTAAATAAAACTTGGCATTTTACTTTAAATATTATTTCAAACTTTAAATTTATTTTCCATTATTTATTTACATTTTTTTAATAAAATTTAAAGTCGAAAATCACATTTATTTCAAATTTACATACTTAAATTCACAAATTAAAAACTTAAGATTTAACTTTCACAAAACCATAATATATATATATATATATATTAATCAAAATTTCATAATTTTAAAAATACATATCTTAATAAAACCATTTAAAAATATACCACGGGGTCTGTATATAATTTTCTAACCTAGGTCAAGTGATACGAATATATATCATTTCAATCCGCAATTTAAAAGAAAACTCGGGTTCTATCATTTCAAATCCGCAATCCAAGTCAAATAAAATACAATAAAAATCACTCAGGCCTATCACATCAACCCATAATGATTTTTCCCTATTCTAATGTCCGTTCGGGTATGTATCATTTCAACCCATAGTGATTCTATTCTAACAGGGAATTTGCGGTGTGAATATATGTATAAACAATATAATTAAACAATGTCAATGTCACAATATAATGTCATATATCAGATGTCAGGTGATAATTAACAGTTTTAACATGGTAATAACATGGCATAGCATATCATATGATCATCATTAACATGCATAAACATTTATATTATTAAACACTTGCCATCAATTTGCTATTTCATAAGTAAATATATCAGGGTGAGAATAACTCATGTTTTCAAGATGGAGACCACTGCGACACACAAAACGATTCCGAAGGCACGACAAGCACGATACAGCATGACTATGATTCAAGTGAGTGGAGAGTGCTAAGATATGATCTTGTAAACAACCCAAAACAAGACAATATACACATAAATATATAACACAAAACAATATCGAAATGAATTGAAATAAAAAGCAACGAAGGACAAAATAGTTAGACCTTGCTTTAGCCACTCAAAAGCTTGACGAATGGGACATTATACTCAGCCATGATCATGCTTTTTCTTAGATTTTGCATCACAAATGCATGGCCATGCAAGTGGTTGAAGAGGTAAGAGTGGTAACATAAAGTAATCAAAGGAACAAGGCTAAATGAGGAAGGGTTTGGTCACATTTAGGTTCGACTATGACATCATATGGCTCAGCCCAGGCTAGCTTCAAATTTGGACAGGTCTTTATAGTAGTGAAAGGGCAGCCAGAGGTGAAGTAGATGATGGTGGTGGTGGCTAAGGGGTGGCCAAAAGCAAGCTATGAAGGTGTGTGGTGAAATCAGGGCTTGGCTTGCATTGTTTTGGTGAAGTTTACATTGTTTTTGTGTTGTTTTCATCTTTGGGATTCCACGGCCTGACATGGACAGAGGAGAGGCTGATGTTGCAGCTGGAGATGGAGGAGGTGATGGTAGAGTTGATGGTGGAGAATCTAGGCCTAGCAAAACACAAGAAGAATCATGCAAAAATCAATAGAAAATAAGGAAAAATGAGAAAGAAAGAAGCCATAAAAACTTACAAATTTTTATCAATGGAATGCCTTGAATTTTGAGACATGAGAAAGTTTTTTTTTCGTGATTTAGAAATGAAAAATGTACGGCAATAAGGAAGAAGTGGACGGTCAAAGCAATGAGGTGAAAAAGCAAGGAAAATGAAAAGACAAAACAATGAAAAGTCACTAGGAAATGAAAAGGTTTGTCTCTTTAAATTTCTTATTTCTTTTAGTCAATATTAAACAAATAAAATTCGCAAAATAAAATTAAAAACTGAAAAAAAATAAAGTGAAAAAAATTTAAGTAATTATTTAAGGAAAAATAGGAAATAAATAAGAAAATAGTTAAATAATTGAAACTAGACTTTGAAAATTGAAAACAATATACAATAAGCATTAGAAAATTATAACAACACTTAAAATGTTTTAAAAATAAAAATATACACATAAAATGTCATATATACATATTAGAACATGATTTGACAAACGAAATATTATTTATATAATTTAAAATAAACAAATTTTGTTAAATAAATCAATTTATACACAATATTGTAAAAGGCATAACTTTCACAATATAAATCGGATTTCAACGAAACAAAAAGAAGTATTCTTGAAATTTAATTTATTTTCATAATAAAAGATAAAATTTAAATTTTAAAACATTTAAAAATTAAATTTTAAAGTCAAAGTTTGACCAGATTGACTAAAATTCACATTTTCTAGAAATATTTAATATATTCAGGTTTGAAATTATAATTCACATACAAATCAAAATTAATATTTAAGATAACAAAATTATTCATTTTAATAAATAAAATAAAGTTTTATCCATAAATAAAATAAAGTTTTTAAATCAGGAATTTCAATTAAAATAATCAATATATACAATTAAAATAATAACAAAATACGGGGTTGTTACACTCTTCCCCACCCAAAACTTTTCGTCCCCGAAAAGGAATGAGGTACGGGAATACATAGAAAAAGATAAAATGAAATTAGATTAAGAATGGATGACAGGAAGATTGAAATTTTACCTGATAATTGTTGTTATGGGTAAGTTTAACAAGGCGAAGATGATTTTCTCATGATCCTCCAAAATCAAGAACACAAGCATGAAAAAAGATCTTCTAGAATCTGGATCACCCTTTCTGCTTAACCGACGGTCTGAGGCTGGAAAACGGTGTTCAGATTCAAAAATGAGTACCAAAGATTATCAAAGATTATAGAAAGATTTCTAAACAGACTGGTATAAGCAATAGCTTTCCCATTCTGTTAAAAGATAAGGGAAATAAGGACAACCAAAAGATAGTTTGAGAACAAAATAAGATAATAAATTTGAAACTATGAAAATTTCAACTTAAATTGAAAATTAATTTTACATAAGTTAAATAAATCTTAATCATCTCTAATTTCATTATCTTATCATCCAATTATCTTAAATAAACAATCTCAAAAATCATGGATTTGAAAAATCACTTATTATACTCAAAATGTACACAATAAAATTTTATTCTTCTTTATTCCTAATAAAAATTAAATTTATTCCTCTCAACATATTTTATCACCTATGTTAAATATACTTACTCTTATTATAACTGCTTTAAATTATTCTTAGTTCCTTTAACATCATTTATATTGTAAATTATTCCATTACCCTTTTTCTTTATTTACCTCTGTTAATCTTTTTATAACTAAAATTTAAGTGTATAACATTTACTATAACCACTCAAATTTTATTTAAAAAAAATCCTTTTTATATTTTATATTTTCCAATTACATATTCAACTTCTGAAAATTAAGGAAAGTTATATTGGAATGAAATTGTGTATTATACAAATAAAACCTCTAATTCAATCATTTCGAGCTTGAATATTCATCCAAATCTTGAAACTGTACTTGAAATTATCTTTAAGATAAAATTTAGGAATTAAATTTTCGATGAATTCCAAACTATTTAGAGATAAATAAATGCACATATATTATATATATAGCCATTCAAATTTAAATTATATATCAGCATATGTTATAAATCCAGTCTTATTTTAGAACTCAAATCAATTAAATTTCCCAAAACAATAAAAATCAGTCCTATTTTAGAAATTCAAATCAATTAAATTCACCAAAACAAAATTATAGCAAGACTACAGAATGGTCTCTTCACTTCGAAACTCAAAAATGAATATCGATGATGCTGCAGTCATCACCGAAGTTATTTTCCAACGACAAAGAGAAGAGCACTAATTTTAAACTTTAAAATTCTTTGGAAAAAAAATTCTATTCGAAAATATTTTAAATAATATATCCTTTGAAACTTTAAATACAAGGTTTGAAATCCATCGGAAATTAAATTCTCAAATTCTTGTTTTAAATTCATTATAAATTTCCAAATAAATTTATAACCACGTTTATAGTTTAGTTATTTATATATGAAACAAGAGATAGTGATATATAAGATCAAATATTATTCTTAACAGCTAATTCAATAAAATCCAGAAAAAGATTTATAATATAGTTAAAAATTTATTTCATTACTAAATTTGAAAAACAACATATTGTGTCAGTTTGTTCTGTTCAAGTGTTTTGGAAATCTTATCGATAGCGTTGATCAAACGAATCGATATGAAACCCAAATCAACATCAATACCTCAAACAACACAATGTATAAAACAATTTAAATATTAGTTTACAAATACACTTTAAGAATGATTGAAGATAAGTTGGAAACAAAGATGAGATGATTAAATAACAGAATAGGAAGATGGAAAATCTTGTATAAATCGCGGGCAACCTTAACTGGGTCAACCGTGACTTAAAGAATAAGATCGATGTGGATTTTCTAGGGAAAAGTCAACATTCGGTCTCAAGAGATAGAGTTTGGGATAATAAGAGTTACTAGCATCTGAACCAGGATATAAAATCCTTGGTGAATCGATGCTATTGTAAAGGAGTTTCACCCCTTTATAAATAATTTGAGATTGGCGAGACCATCGATTCATTATAAAGATCTTTCGAAGTGGAGTTATAGGATACTCCAGAATCAAAAGAAGATAAATAATGAGGGACACGAATTGGATTTTAGAACCGCAGGGAACATTCCAAAATTCAAAGGGATCGAGTCAAAAAGGAAGAGATTTAACTCAAATGAAATTGATTCTGTAAATACAATTACCCTATATACTGAGTTTTGCCTAGAGCTACCAAAGCTTTGATACCAACTGTAACAATCCAGTATTTTCAACCATTCGCAATTTGCACATGTCGGACTTGAATTGCTAAAAATACCGCGTTGTAAACAAAATTTGGCAAATCTCAGAATATACAGTAAATAAATAATAATCACAGAACATAGACACAGAGTAAATAATAATGAAGCGGGATTAAAAGAGATAGTAGTTCATGAAGCTACTATATAAAAATAAGATAGATCAGAGTTGAACAAGATACAACAAAAGAATAACAAGATACATCAAGTACAAATCAGAATAAATCACTGAAGTCACTAAATACTAAAAGCAGAATATATGGCTGGATCTTCAAGAAAAGCTCCACTCCGAAGGTGAGTCTTGAATGTTGAATCACTCAATCTGACTCGAGGGTAAAGCAAATCACAAAACACTCGAGTCAGGACATAAATACTTATGAACTGTAAATCAACTCAAGTGAACAGTAACAAAATGCATCAGTAACTTAAAGGATGCTTGGGATCGCCCATCCTTTAAGGATCCGTTAAACTATTTACTATATAGTAATATTGCGCTATTATATTAATGTCTACAGTAAAATAAACTTACTTTAAAATAGCGTTCTGGGCTTACCCATATCACCCTCCGCACAAAATAGTCCCAGTAGTCCATCCAATATCATGATATCTCCAGATCGGAAGACTATCAGAGGATACCACATGGGCTATGGGAGAAAAACAAACTCGTAGTAAGGCTCGCTATGGTAGGTGACACGACACGGCACACAAGGCAATGCCATGGTAGATATACCAATTATGCACACCGGCTGGTGGTAACATAGCAGCCACATACGCCCACCTTGGAACACACTCCCAAACAAAATCGGAGGATGGCCATCTAATCAATCACAAGCAAGAGATAGTATCGAAGGAATGTGTCCGACCAAAGGAGCTACACTTTTTGGCCCGAGATCTCTCCTGTTTTAGCCACCTTAAGCCAACTCACGGGAGTCGGGTCCACTTAATATACCTTAAGAACGTCGCCATCAGTCTATTTCATTCTGAAATCTACACCGCATACACAGTTGTTAAAGTGGTTTTCGGAGTTGGCAGAGAGTATGACAACTTCCAATCCGGGTCTCGTTAACAACCAAACGTTATTATAACTCCGTGGTCATTTGAACATAGTTTATACTTCAAAAATCAAATCATTTCATTTCAAAACTATATTCCTTTCAAGATAGTTTATACTTCGAAACCAAAACCATTTTTACATCAAAACTATATTCAAATCAAAATAGTTTGTACTTCGAAACCAAAACCATTTTTACTTCAAAATTATATTTAAATCAAAATAGTTTGTGCTTCGAAACCAAAACCATTTTTACTTCTAAACTATGTCCAAGTCAATACGATATCATTTCCATTTCAAACATACATTCACCTTTCAAAAATCATAATACTTCAAAGTTATAACTCTTTAGAAACCAAAATACTTAAAATCATTATACTTTGAAAATCATATCATTTCGAAATCATACATTTGAAATTTATTCAATTAAACTCAATTTTCAAATTTCCAATTTAATTCAATTCAAACCATCAGTTTCAATTCAATTCAGTTTTCCAATAAAACTTTTCAAATCTTATAAATTTCAAATATAGATTTGATCTACAAAATAAACCATCCAATTTTAATATATTTCCAAACTTTAATATCCCACATTTCAAAACTAAATTTATAATTTCATAAATTCATATCTCAAATCTAATTTCATTATTATTTAGTTTTGAAATATTCATTTCATAAATCCAATATTGTTTAAATAAACTTAAATACAATTAAACCAAATATCTCTTCATACAAATATAAACTTCAAATATTCATTTCTCAAAATCAAATATCATTCCAAATTCACATTCTTTATCTAATAAAGATTATATCATTAAAAACCATTTCGAAATCATTGAAATATCATATCCTTCAAAACCTCATTATCAAATCATTATTTGAATTCAATTTCAAATATTCAAATTTAAATATCATTTAAAAATCAAATATGTCATTCATTTATTATTTCAAATATCATTACAAAAATATATTTCAAAATTCCATTCAAAAATTCATTTATCTCATTTGATTTCATTCAATTTAACAAATAACCAAGTAAACCTTATTTAAATTCAAATTCAAAGTAAATTCCTTAAAAATTCAAATTTAAATATTAAATTATATTAAAAACTTCTTATATTTCACAAATAATCGATTCCAGTCGTTATATCATTTAACACTTTAAATATAACACAATAGTGTTAAAATCTATAACATTACAAAATATAGTAACGACGGCATTTATAAAGTGCTATCGTAGCTTATAGTTTCCAAATAGTTTATTTCAAGGATAACGGCATTTATAAAATGCCGTAATAGATATTTAGTTATTTCAAACATAGTCACGTTCAAAACAACAGCATTTAAAATGTTGTAATAAGACTACAACATTTTTAAGAAATGCTGTTAATAAAATTTCAAATTTTATTTTAACTTTTCAAAAACAATAAAATTTTAATTCTTGTTATATAAATTTATAAATTATATTTCTAGACTTCAAAATTTCATATTTAAATCATTTTTAACATACGATTTATCATAATAAAATTTTAAAATCAAATGTTCAATTTTCAAATTCAATTCATTTATTAAGTCAAAATTTCACTGTTTATTAACTTATAAATTAAATAAAACTTGGCATTTTACTTTAAATATCATTTCAAACTTTAAATTTAATTTCCATTATTTACTTACATTTTTTTAATAAAATTTAAAGTCGAAAATCACATTTATTTCAAATTTACATACTTAAATTCACAAATTAAAAACTTAAGATTTAACTTTCACAAAACCATAAAATATATTTTTTTTTAGTCAAAATTTCATACTTTTAAAAATACATATCTTAATAAAATCATTTAAAAATAACCACGGGGTCTGTATATAATTTTCTAACCTAGGTCAAGTGATACGGATATATATCATTTCAATCCGCAATTTAAAAGAAAACACGGGTTCTATCATTTCAAACCCGCAATCCCAAGTCAAATAAAATACAATAAAAATCACTCAGGCCTATCATTTCAGCCCATAATGATTTTTCCCTATTCTAATGTCCGTTCGGGTATGTATCATTTCAACCCATAGTGATTCTATTCTAACAGGGAACTTGAAGTGTGAATATATGTATAAACAATATAAACAATGTCAATGTCACAATATAATGTCATATATCAGATGTCAGGTGATAATTAACAGTTTTAACATGGTAATAACATGCATAGCATATCATATAATCATCATTAACATGCATAAACATTTTATATTACTAAACACTTGCCATCAATTTACTATTTCATAAGTAAATACATCAAAGCGAGAATAACTCACCTTTTCAAGCTGGAGACCACTACGACACACAAAACGATTCCAAAGGCACGACAAGCACGGTACAGCATGAATACGATTCAAGTGAGTGGAGAGTGCCAAGATATGATCTTGTAAAAAACCCAAAACAAGACAATATATACATAAATATGTAACACAAAACAATATCGAAATGAATTGAAATAAAAAGCAACGAAGGACAAAATAGTTAGATCTTGCTTTAGCCACTAAAAAGCTTGACGAAGGGGACATTATACTTAGCCATGATCATTCTTTTTCTTAGGATTTGCATCACAAATGCATGGCCATGCAAGTGGTTGAAGAGGTAAGAGTGGTAACATAAAGCAATCAAAGGAACAAGGCTAAACGGTGAAGGGTTTGGTCACATTTAGGTTCGGCTATGACATCATATGGCTCGGCCCAGGCTAGCTTCAGATCTGGACAGGTCTGGATAGTAGTGAAAGGGCAACCAGAGGTGAAGTAGATGATGGTGGTGGTGGCTAAGTGGTGGCCAAAGGCAAGTTATGAAGGTGTGTGGTGAAATCAGGGCTTGGCTTGCATTGTTTTGGTGAAGTTTACATTATTTTTGTGGTGTTTTCATCTTTGGGACGCCACGGCCTGACATGGACAGAGGAGAGGCTGATGTTGCAGCTGGAGATGGAGGAGGTGATGGTGGAGTTGATGGTGGAGAAGCTAGGCCTGGCAAAACAAAAGAAAAATCAATGCAAAATCAATAGAAAAAAGGAAAAATGAGAAAGAAAGAAGCCATAAAAACTTACAAATTTTTCTCAAGATGGAATGCCTTGAATTTTGAGACATGAGAAAGTTTGTTTTCATGATTTAGAAATGAAAAATGAATGGCAACAAGGAAGAAGTGGATGGTCAAAGTAATGAGGTGAAAAGGCAAGGAAAATGAAAAGACAAAATAATGAAAAGTCACTAAGAAATGAAAAGGTTTGTCTCTTTAAATTTCTTATTTCTTTTAATCAACGTTAAAAAAATAAAATTTAGAAAATAAAATTAAAAACTTAACAAAAATAAAGTGAATAAAATATAAGTAATCATTTAAGGAAAAATAGGAAATAAATAATAAAATAGTTAAATAATTGAAACTAGATTTTGAAAATTGAAAACAATATACAATAAGCATTAGAAAATTATAACGACACTTATAAAATGTTTTAAAAATAAAAATATACACATAACATGTCATATACATATTAGAGCATGATTTGACAAACTAAATATTATTTATATAGTTTAAAATAAACAAATTTTGTTAAATAAATCAATTTATACACAATATTATAAAAAGCATAATTTTCACAATATAAATCGGATTTCAATGAAACGAAAAGCAGTATTCTTGAAATTTAATTTATTTTCATAATAAAAGGTAAATTTAAAATTTTAAAATATTTAAATTTTAAATTTAAAAGTTAAAGTTTGACCAGATTGACCAAAATTCACATTTTCTGGAAATATTCAATATATTCAAGTTTGAAATTATAATTCACATACAAATCAAAATTAATATTTAAAACAACAAAATTATTAATTTTAATAAACAAAATAAATTTTTATCCATAAATAAAATAAAGTTTTTAAATCAGGAATTGCAATTAAAATAATCAATATATACAATTAAAATAATCACAAAATATCAGGTTGTTACGAATTTATGTAATATTGTCGCTTCGAGATTCTCTGTTTAACCATAGTTATATTAACCAAGTGTTTCCCAAGGGGTTGACCAGGCAACTTAGTACTTGGCTTGACCACTGCTCGGCCTCCCAAGAAGGTTCGGCATCCAAAGGGTACTCGGCTACCCAAGAACGTTCGGCCAAAGTGAACGTTCGGCCTCTAAGGAGTACTCGGTGTAAAGTGTGTTCAGCATTCATAGGAACACTCGGCATCATAGGAACGCTCGGCATCAGAAGAGCGCTCGGTGAACCTAGATTGCTCGACATCCCAAATCAGTTCGGACAAAGATATCGTTCGGCAACTAGAACACGTTCGGCATCTAGGAGCGTCCGGCATCAAGAGATCGTTCGGCACTGAGTGCAGTTCGGCCAAAGAAAGTTGTTCGGCATTGAACGCCGTTCGGCCAAAGAAGATCATTCGGCCATCAAAGTTTGTTCGGCCTCCCACGTACGTTCGGCATAGGAACGTTCGGCATCCCCGAACGTTCGGCCAACAAGTTGTTCGGCATCCCAGCCTCGTTCAACCTACATCCCTCACTCAACAGCATACCTTGTTCGGCACAAAGAGGAAGGCTCAGCATACCTCGTTCGGCACGAAAAGGAAGGCTCGGCATACCTCGTTCGATATAAAGAGGAAGGCTCGGCATGCCTCGTTTGGCCTCTCTCGTTTGGCGCATAGTACTTACGCTACTTGGACCGAGCTATTCAGCCACCTGGCCCACCAGGGAAGTCCAACCCACTATCGTCTATAAATAGGGAGGCAGGGGCACAGAAAAAGGGATCAGATTTTAGAGAACACTGGGGAGACTCTGCCACTTTCAACCCTCATACAAAAACTTCATTGTTTATTTCACAATTGTATTCGAATACTTAAAAACGGATTGTATCTGTAATCAAGTTTAAAGTGAAGAAATAAAGGATCAACTTCAAAGTGGACGTAGGCTACAACGCCGAACCACTATAAATTTTGTGTTCTCGTCTCCCGCATTTTAATTGATATTATCTCCTCTATTTTAATTTATCTTCTTCATTCATCTCTCTACAAAACTCTCTAAGGGTGTTAGTGACCAATTTTGGCGCTAACATTTTGGTGCTTTCACTGAGAGTTAAATTCTCAGGTTGTGAGGATCTACTTTGTAGCTACTGGATTGCATAAATCCCCTGAAGAAGATCCCTAATTATCCATAAGGCGTCTGTTGATTCTACTCAGAGTTACAACCAACGACTCTACCATGGGAAGGCCACGAACGAGATCGACTTCCAAAATGTAGATGCCCGCAAAACCGCTAGTGTTCAACAACTTGGACCTAACGATCAACAAGCAATTCGAGGCACGGGGCCCTCCAGCCAAAACCAAGCGGAAGCTGTTTCACGAGCAGAATTGAATGACTTGATAAAAGAGCTTACGGAAAGAAGAAGGCAACTCGCTGAGAAAATGCAAGTTAATGCTGACCTCATGGCCCAACTTGCTCAACAGCAGCATCAGAATGTTGGAGGTAGCCCTGTCCCCTACTCTGAAGATGATAACTCAACTTCAGCTGATGAACCTCCCAGGCGTAGACGCCGCAAGGATGAAGATAACCAAGCAGGTGCCACTGATCACTCTACTAGAAACCAAGCCCGTGGAGCGAAACCCAACCTTTCCCCTACCATACAAACCCCGGATTTGACAGCTATGGTCAGGCAGTTGATGAGAGAGAATCAAGGTTTGACTAATGAAGATTGGGGAATGTCTAATAGTCATACTCCCTTCACAGATACCATTCTACAGGCTGAATACCCAAGAAAGTTTAACATGCGCACCATGCCCGCCTATGAAGGAAAAACTGACCCTAGACAACATGTAATAAGGTATGGATGGATGATGGATTCAACAAGGGCCAACGACGCAACTAAGTGCAGGTGCTTTCCAATAACTCTGTCCGGAATTGCCACCATGTGGTTCACTCGACTTCCTCCTCGGTCAATCTCAAACTTCGACGAATTAGCAAGGAAATTCATAGAACAATTCAGGATACACGCCACTCGACCCAAGGATGTGATGTCCTTATCAAGCGTGACCCAATCTCCTGGAGAATCACTGTAAGTATACTTGCAGAGATTTCATGTTGCCGCTACTGAAGTGAGCAATCCAAACGACCACGCGATTTTGATGGCAGTAATGTGTGGAGTGGATCCAGACTCTAAATTTGGGGATTGGTTGGCGGGAAAGCCACCAGCTACGTTGGAGCGTTTCTATTCGAAAGCCCACCAGTTCATAAGGAGGGAAGAAGCTCGGTGGGTAAGGAAAGACAAGGCACCAGGGTCCGTTCAGGAGTCTGTAAAGGGCAACATCGCCATGAAAGCAACCGACGATAACCCTGGAAAGGCTCAGGCCAGCGTCCAAAATAAGCCCGGGCAGTCTAAGGCAACTGGAAGTGGAAATCCTGGAAAGAAGAAGGAAACGGGGAGATGGAAGTCAAGGATCCCAACCTACAACGAATACACTCCACTGAATGCGTCTCTTGAGAACATCTACTTATCGACCTGCAACACTTTTCAATACAGAAAACCACGCCCTAAGGAATCAACAGAGGAGCAAAAGCGGACTGGAAAGTATTGCCGCTTTCACGAGTCTTATGGGCATAACACAGACGAATGCAGGCATCTCCATGACGCTATTGAGAAATTAATTAGGCAGAAGAAGCTGCAGGAATTCGTCAAAGATACGCCAGAAGGAAGATAAGAGACTTCAGACCCCGGACGTGGCCCAGCTCTACACCAACCAGAGCAACCCACTCGAACTGTGGGAAGATTGGTTATTAACACAATTGCTGGTGGACCTCATCCTGCGGATAAAAATTGGCAGGAAATGGAGCGATATGCTAATTCCTTGAGACATACAGAGCATGAATGTTGTTCAAATGTGGAGGATGGAACTCCCGCAAAGCAGCAACGCACGATGCACAACGATATTGTATTCAGGAATAGAGACGCGGATAAGGTGGAAGCTCCCACCATCGACCCATTGGTCATATCCGCAACCATCGGACCGGCATTCGTAAGGAGAATCCTGATTGATTGCGGAAGTTCCGTTAACATCATCTTCAAGAAAGCATATGACTAAATGAAGCTGGAGACTAAGGATTTGAAACCATCTAAAGCCCGAATCCATGGCTTTAACGGCGCATCCACAGACGCAGTAGGATATGTGGAGTTACCAGTTGAACTGGGACAAGGTGAACGCAGGAGAGTGCGAATCCAACCATTCATAGTGTTGGATGTTGATTCACCATACAACGTGTTTTTGGGACGACCAGCCCTCGCAGATTTCAGGGCAGCCTTGGCCCCGTGGTGTCTCACACTGAAATTCCCGACAGACAAAGGAGTTGGCGTAGTGCATGGCGACCAAGCAACCGGACGTGCATGTTACGTGGCTGAGCTGAGAGAGGCCCAGCGCAGAGAAAAGGGGAAGACTGCGGACATCATCGTCCGCATCCCGAATTCTGATGATTGACAATTAGCGCCCGAGCCCTGGCTCGGGGGACATTCTCGGATCGTTGGAGACATAGATCCGAGAGATGACAAAGGGGAACCAAGGGAACCAGACGCAGCACCGGCCGAACTAACAATTGATATTCCAGTTAGTCGCAGCGACCCGACACGAGTTCTTAAAATTGGGTCACAGCTCGATCCCCTAATGGCAGAGAATTTATCTGATTTCCTCCGAGCGAATCTTGATGTCTTCGCCTGGACACACTCTGATATGCGTGGGATTTCCCCTGCAATTTCGAGCCATATGTTGAATATAGACCCGAAACACGTACCTGTGAAGCAAAAAAGGAGAGGCATGGACCCGGAGAGGTCTACAGCTCTCAAAGAGGAGGTGGATAAACTCAAAGCCAATGGGTTTGTCCGCGACGCCCTCTACCCAGAATGGGTGTCCAACCCTGTGTTGGTAAAGAAAGCAAACGGGAAATGGAGAACCTGCGTTGACTATTCTGATTTAAACAAAGCATGCCCGAAGGATAGCTTCCCGCTACCACGAATTGATCAACTGGTCGATTCAACGGCAGGGCACGAGTTATTGTCATTTATGGATGCATACTCTGGATACAACCAAATTCCGATGCATATCCCAGACCAAGAACACACCAGCTTTGTCACAAATGTTGGGTTATACTGCTATGTAGTGATGCCCTTCGGACTGAAGAACGCCGGAGCAACTTACCAACGTCTGGTAAATCGAATGTTCAAAGATCAGATCGGGAGAACAGTGGAAGTCTATATGGATGACATGCTTGTGAAGTCACGGCAGTCAAACGACCACATTCGAGACTTGGCGGAAATGTTCAATATACTAAGGCACTATGGGATAAAGATCAATCCTTCAAAGTGTTCATTCGGCGTGGCATAAGGGAAGTTCTGGGGATTCATTGTGAATGCACGAGGAATTGAAGCTAACCCGGAAAAGATCCAGGCCATCCGAGAAATACAGGCACCTAGAACCATAAAACAGGTACAGAGCTTGAACGGAAAAGTAGCTGCGCTCAGTCGATTCATATCCAGAGCCACAGATAATTGCATTCCTTTCTTCGATGTCATAAAGAAAGGAAAGAGAAACTTTGAATGGACGACTGACTGCGAGGAAGCATTCCGAGCCCTGGTAAGACACTTGGAAAGTCCTCCAGTATTGTCAAAACCGGTAGACCACGAGACGTTGTACGTATATTTGGCTGTGTCTCAACACGCTATCAGTACAGCCCTGGTTCGCGAAGAAGACAAGGTTCAAAGGCCGGTGTACTATGTTAGTAAACGACTGACGGGGGAAGAAAAGAATTATCCAAAGATCGAGAAACTTGCCTATTGCCTGGTGATTGCATCACGCAAGCTTCGTCCCTACTTTCAAGCGCACTCAATCAGTGTTTACACTGACCAACCCTTGTGACAGGTACTCCAACGACCGAAAACTTCCGGTAGGATGCTAAAGTGGAACATCGAGTTAAGCCAGTTTGATATCACCTACCTGCCGCGAAGGACCATCCAAGGGCAAGCATTAGCTGACTTCGTTGCTGAGTTCACCATTCCGGATGAACCGAGTGAAAATCACAAAGTAATCCCTCCTGTCCGATGGAAGATGTTCATTGACGGGGCATCTAACGACCGTTGGTCGGGAGCTGGGATAGTTCTGGTAAATCCCGAAAACCGATCGATTTGCTACGCTTTGAAGCTCGAATTTACAGCGACAAATAACGAAGCCGAATACGAAGCACTGATTGCTGGCTTAAGACTTGCCAATGAACTGAGGGTAAAGTCCATCGAAATCTTCTGCGACTCACAGATGGTGGTATATCAGGTACGAGGAGACTACCGAGCGAAAGGACAGAGACTGGCTTCTTACCTTGCTCGAGTACGGGAGCTACTAGTAAACCTGGAATATTATGACATTTCGCATGTCCCGCGCGAACAGAACAGGGAGTCAGACTCGTTGGCTAAATTCGCGAGTACTGGCGATGCACAACAGATGGGATTGTTCCCTGTCGAGACTCTGCCTGCTCCCAGTATAGACATGATGGAGATAGATCTCGTCTTGGAGACCGAACTCGAAAGGGGATCATGACTGACCCCGATCAAACTATACTTTCTATACGGGGACTTACCTGAGAAAAGAAGCGAAAGACGCCAAGTCCTTCGTAAGGCTTCGCGTTATGTAATGCAAGACGGGATAATGTATCGGAGGGGATTCTCGACCCCCCTACTTCGGTGCGTGGCCCATGATGAGGTAAAACGGGTGTTGGAAGAAGTCCATGAGGGAGAATGTGATGATCATACCGGGGGGCAAACTTTGGCGAGGAAAATCCTCCTCTATGGATATTATTGGCTGACTGTAAATCGGGATGCTGCAGACTATGCGAGAAGATGCGACAAATGCCAGATATATGCAAAGATACCGAGAGCTCCGCCAACGGAACTCACACAAATGGTTAGTCCCTGGCCATTTGCAATGTGGGGAATCGACCTAATTGGATCTCTGCCTATAGCCAAAGGAGGCGCGAAATATGCAATAGTGGCAGTCGATTATTTCACCAAGTGGGCAGAAGCAGAGCCAATGGCCACAATCACCACCAAGAAAGTCATTAATTTCGTTGTATGAAATATCATATGTCGTTTTGGCCTCCCACGGACCATCATAACGGACAACGGAACTCAATTCGAAAGCAAGGAATTCAAAGAGTTCTGTCGGAGGTATGGCATTGAGAAAAGGTTCGTAGCAGTTGCCCACCCGAAGGTGAATGGGCAGGTAGAAGCCGTCAATAAAATCATCAAGTCCATATTGAAGAAGCGTTTGGAAAAGGCTAGAGGCAAGTGGGTGGATGAACTCCCAACAGCGCTTTGGGCCTATAGAACTACCCACAAGACGGCGACTGGCCACACACCATTCGCACTGGCGTACGGCACGGAAGCCGTCATACCCGTAGAACTTGAAGTTCCGTCACACCGGGTAACCTATTACGATCCTGCGTCAAACTAGGATCTCTTATTGGAATCATTAGACTTCATTGATGAGAAGCGCGAAGAAGCCGATTTGAGAGCAACCTCATACAGACACCGAGTCGCTAAATATTATAATGGAAAAGTCCAGCCAAGAACCTTTAGTGTGGGAGATCTCGTTTTGAAACGAGTCTTTCCAACCCCTTCGCACATGAATCCCGCATGGGAAGGTCCATACGTCATCGAACGGAGGCTTGGAGAAGGAACTTTCAAGCAAACGACCGTCGATGGTGCGACACTCCCCCGAGCATGGAACAGCGAGCATTTGCGGCGTTATTACACTTAGTCTATTTCCTTTATGCGGTAGTTGCATTTATTTCCAGTGTGCTTTCTTCTTGGAATGTAATAAGATAATCTAGCTTGTTTTCATCAATAAAGGCTTGAAGCCATCTTTTCTATGAATGACCAATGTCTCTTAGTATGATATTCCTATGACGCGCAATTAAAAATTATGATATCCTGGCTAGTGTACGAACACTTATAATAAACGACAAAAAATCTCTAAGTCCACGGAGTGCGGACTGGAGTACTCTAAGTCCTCGGAGTGCGGACTCGAGTATAAACGATTAAAAATCTCCAAGTCCCTGGAGTGCGGACTGGAGTACTCTAAGTCACCGGAGTGCGGACTCGAGTATAAACGATTAAAAATCTCCAAGTCCCCGGAGTGCGGACTGGAGTACTCTAAGTCCCCGGAGTACAGACTCGAGTATAAACGATTCAAAATCTCCAAGTCCCCCGAGTGCGGACTGGAGTACTCTAAGTCCCCGGAGTGCGGACTCGAGTATAAACGATTCAAAATCTCCAAGTCCCCGGAGTGCGGACTGGAGTACTCTAAGTCCCCGGAGTGCGGACTTGAGTATAAACGATTCAAAATCTCCAAGTCCCCGGAGTGCGGACTGGAGTACTCTAAGTCCCCGGAGTGCGGACTCGAGTATAAACGACAAAAAATCTCCAAGTCCCCGGAGTGCGGACTGGAGTACTCTAAGTCCCCGGAGTGCGGACTCGAGTATAAACGACAAAAAATCTCCAAGTCCCCGGAGTGCGGACTGGAGTACTCTAAGTCCCCGGAGTGTGGACTCGAGTATAAACGACAAAAAGCTCCAAGTCTCCGGAGTGCGGACTGGAGTACTCTAAGTCCTCGGAGTGCGGACTCGAGTATAAATGACAAAAAATCTCCAAGTCCCCGGAGTGCGGACTGGAGTACTCTAAGTCCCCGGAGTGCGGACTCGAGTATAAACGACGAAAAATCTCCATATCCCCGGAGTGCGGACTGGGGTACTCTAAGTCCCCGAAGTGCGGACTCGAGTATAAAACGACAAAAAATCTCCAAGTCCCCGGAGTGCGGACTGGAGTACTCTAAGTCCCCGGAGTGCGGACTCGAGTATAAACGATCCGAAATCCCCAAGTCCCCAGAGCGCGGACTCGAATACAAATGACTCGAAATCTCCAAGTCCCCGGAGCATGGACTGGAGTACTCGAAGTCCGGTATATAGACTTAGTTACAAGCAGTTCAGACCTCCGAGTTCCTTCAATAGGAACTACGACGCAAATGACTTGGATATTTCAAGTCCCCAACATACGGGCTATGAAATATTCTAAGTGCTTGAAGCACCACGTGGAGATTGATCAAATCCAGGGAAGCTCCCAAACCATGTAAAGACGAACCAAGAAGTCTAAGTTACCCATAACAATTCAGATTTCAATCACAACCATAAAAGAAACTGAATAATAAAAGTCTTTTGAGAAGACAAAAGTGAAGATCAAATTTTATTCGCAAAAAGCTTATTTATACAGTCTACAAAAATTAGTACATGACTTAAACTAGTTCTCGTTGAACGGGGACGACGGTCATTTCTTGTGTTTCTTTGACTTCTCCCCGGATGGTTCCTTCCCAGAGCGCTTACTCTTGGAATCCTTCCCTGGCAGAGGGGTGACGACCGAAGACGTAGGAGGAACATCCATGGGCTGGGACTTGCCAGGAAGAATGACCTTCAATGGTTTGTTCAGAGGATCGTCCAGGTCCACTTCACGCGGCTCGACCTTGACTGAGGTCGTATCTCTTTTCTCTTTATCGAGCCGTTCCTTCATGCTCAAGTCGAATGTGTGCTCAGAGGCGCCTGTGGTTTCTACTTCGAAACTCTCCGAGGAAGAGTTAGATTTGCCTTCATCCAGCGCCCCGATGACTTGAGCATCTGGACTAGGATCTCCGCCGACTTGAGTATCCTCACTCGCCTTTATCTCCACCTCCTTGGCGGCATCGCTCCTCGGAGTGGGCTCGGGGTCAGAGCATCCTGCACAGAAGACACGAAAATAAACAAGTGTTAGAACACAACAAATTCTGAGGGGACGAGAAAGATCTTTGTGAAGCCCAGAGGTTACTCACCAGATGCCGGTGGGTTCTCAGTCGCCAGGGGTGTCCCGCCCTCCGGGATGGGAGATAAAACATGAACGCCAAGCCCGGGGGCTTCCGGGTCATAACCAACATGCTGCTCGAAGGGGTCAAGTGTCAACCGACTGGCCGGTCGGGTAGGCACGTGAACTGGGGGCACAACGCCGGAAGGGTCCGTAGCCACCTCTTTCCCTTTCCTGGAGGGAGAACCTTTGTTGTAGAGGGCTTTAGCCGCCGATAAATCTGAAGGCTCTTTCCCCCTCAGGAATTCTTTTATCAATGCTTCTTCGTCGACCTCATCGGCGCCGCTCTCAACCTTCCTGATCTGAATCAGGGTCTCCCATGCCTCGGCCAATGACTCAAGGTAGCCGTCTCCCAGAAAAGTTAGATCTCGATGCATGAGAACTCGGGCATTGAACTCAGCGATGAGCGGGTCGAATTCGGTCTTTATCTCCTCCTTGCCTTCTTCCCTGGCCACCTCGAGGCGAGAGTCGATGTCGAAAGTTGCTGCCCTTTTACCTTCCTCACGGGCCTCATTCCTTAGTGCCTCGATTTTGGAGAGATCGTCTTCAAGTTTCCCCTTTAAGAGCCGGGTGGCGACGATCTCATCACAATAGTGCTGTGCCTCAACCTGGGCGGCCACTTTCTCTTCCTTCTCCTTATTGAGTTGCTCCTCGAGCTCCTTAACTCGCCTATTAAGCACATCTCGCTACTTCTGAACGAAGTCTTTCTCCAAAGCTAATGCCCCACACCGTTGAACCGCTTCATCGATCTCTTTCTTATGAGTCAATTCAAGGCGGGAAACAGCCTCGTCGGTGTCCTTAGCGCTCTGACGGGTAGCTTCGACCTCGGACTTATAGGCGGCAATTTCTTTATCCTGGGCCTTAATGATATCCCTGTCATGAATAGCTTCAAGCTTTAGGCGGTTGATTTCGTGCTGGCGCTCCATAGAGACTTCTGAAAGTTTCTCGGCCAGATGGACGAATGCGTCATGTTGCACGTATACGTCATTGGTACATGCGATAGCATTTTGTTTGACATCTCTGGGAATAGGATGAATCGCCGGAAGGAACTTTAACCCATCAAAACAAATCTTCGGAAACTTAGCCTTAAGTTCATTCAATCTCTCCGACACTGTCGGGTCTGTTGTGGGAGCGGGAGGAGACGACTTTGAAAGTTCGCTCTTCCTATGAGAATCTCGGGAGTGCCGGGTAGAAGAAGAGTCAGAGTGTTGGTCTCGGGGAGCATCAGAATGCGACCTCTTATGGCCACGTTTGTCTTTGCTTTGCTCCTGATAAGAAGAGGTCTCCTGGCGGTGCTCGGGATGATAATAAGTTTTCTTCCGGGATGACGAGTCCCGGGCATGATAATCTCGGTCGCTGTCACTGTCTCTGTCTCGGCGCTTCCCGAGGCCCGAGTCCCGACCAGACTGGCGTAAAGTCGACGAACCGCGAAGGCGGTCGTATCCGTGAGAGCGCCCCATGTCACCTGCAATCAAACAATAGCGAATTAGCAAAAGAGCAGAATGATGAAAGAAAAGTAGGTGCAAAGTGAAATGCATGTGTCTGTGTGTGTCCTAGTGCTACCCCCCGATGGACCAGTGGCTTTGCTAACGGGAGTCTTTTCCCCTTGGATCGGGGCCGGGACGCCCGCATCGCCCCTGACGGGCGAGCGAAACTTAAACAGCTCCGGGTCGTTAAAATCATAGTTGAGCAAGTCGTCGGGAATGGAGAGGTTCGTTAAGCCCTTCAGAGAACTTTCAACGCGCTGTGAAGAAGCCTCTTTCTCTGGCTGAATAGGCGTAACTTTGGAAGTCCCACCAACTTTCTCCTTCCTCGACTTGCACGCCGGCTTCTTTTTCCCCTTCGAAGGGGAAGATGACGTTCCAATATCATGAACTTCGGCTGCAGAGCCTAATTCCTCACCTTGCTTTTCAGGTGACTCGCCTGGAATTTCCCCTTCTTCTGGAGCTTCAAGAGAAGGGCGAACGGATGATTCAGGCAGTTTTTTCCCTCTGACGTGTACAGGCTTGGGAAGCGAGGCGCCCTCTGGAAGACTAACCCGGCGGCCAGGGGCTAGCAAACCGAACTTTGATAGTGACTCATTGGAAATGAGGGCTCGGATATCTCGCTCTTCAGCAGGAAGAGCTCTAATGGCGTCGACAGCATCGGAGTACCCCCGGCCCTCGGGACGGGGGACGAGATCTGAAAAAATAGAACAATGAGTTAGGAGAAGTTCAACCTCAATCGGGAACGGACATCAACTCAGAGAAAAGACTTACTTCCTTCAACCCACCGCCTCGCAAAGCCTTGGGGGCAGCGCACGTAAAACCACTCCTGTTTGTACAGGGCGAATTTGCTACTCCACGCGCTAGTGAAAAGTTGGCACTTCCGATGTGGCTCGAGAAACATGTAAGAGGGGCTTTCTCCCTGTTTCTTGGTCATATAGATGTACCTTATATCGCCGGGAGTTGGAGGCCTGGAGAAGACGGCCATGAAAAGCATGTACGTGCCATAAATGAAAGCGTGACCATTTGGATGAAGTTGAGACGGGGCGACGTCCAGATACTGCAGCACGTCGCGAAGGAATAGATTGAAAGGTGGCACGCTACCAACCCAGCACATGAACTTGCTACACGCCGTATATCCCACAGGGAGCAGATGTGGGCGGTCACGCCCCGACGGAACGATCACGTCAGCAAACAGAATGCCATGAGTAGAACATATCCGCTTAAGAGCGGCCTCAGTGACTCTCGAAGCCTGCGAATCAACTGGGTTATCCAGTAAAATTGATGATTCCAAAGTATCGGGAACCCAGTCATAAGCGGGAGAAACTGATGAGTCAATTGTGTCGGGGGCCGTTCGCTTAGAAGACGGCCCAGGTTTGTCGGAAAGTGTAGCAGAACTGGATCTTTTGGACATCTTGAATAAATAGCAGACCCAACCAAGCACCTGTGTGAACTATACTCGAAAAATAATCGACGTTAGAATTAACAACGCAGATAACCCCCCCGTGTGGTGTGTGAACTAGTGCAATCAATCGTGCATAAGCATTTAATATAACGTCAAGCCTAAAAACATCGCTTCCGAAAACCGTCATCGCTGACCGTCTCTGAAAGCCTTCTGGATAACGACTGCAGTAAGACACTAGAGGCAATTGTCTGATTATGCCAAGTAAAGACCAGTTATGAAATTGGGCAAGGAGAGTATATTCGGCATTTATGTTTGGTTCGGCATCTATGTTTGTCCGGCCTAAGCTATGTTAGGCAGTTATTTTTGGCTCGGCATCTAGGTTTGTCCGGCCTAAGTTATGTTCGGCAGTTATGTTTGGTTCGGCATGGTCAGTTTGGCATCTATGTTTGTTCGGCTTAAGTCATGATCAGCCGGTAGAGTATGTTCGGCACTTATGTATTGTTCGGCTAATATCGCTCGGCACGATTGGTTCGACATTTATGGTTGTCCGGCATTGCCATGGTTCGGTACTGTCCATTCGGCCAAATTGACGTTAGGCAAAGCAATCGTTCGGCCAAACTCCCATACGGCCGAAACAACATTCAACATCCTCCAACGCTCGGCACTCCTCCCATATTCCTTCTTCCACCTGGTTCGGCACAGGAAAATTATGCCGAACTACAGCGTCTCTCCCAAACAACACAAACCCTATGAGGTGATCATCCCTCACCACTCCTCCCTGCCTCAAGTTGCTCGGCCATGGGAATATCCAAATCAAGGTTTTGATCATCCATCTGCATAGCCCGTACAACCTCCATTCTAGCCTAAGCCAATTGTTCGAAACTTATCTGGGAAAGAAGTTAGATGAAGGGATTTTACCTAATTCGCGGATCGAACGTTAGAAAGGGCTGAGAAGTACGAAGAGTCAAATGGCAGGGGTATTTCGAAATTGCAGTGGTGGAAGCAAAGTAAAGAAAAGAGGAGGAAGAAGAAGGAGACGGGTTTTATAGGGGGAAGAGGAAGTCAAAGAGGTTCTGACCGGCTCTACCGGTCAAAACAATATCGACCGTCCACCTCAGTTCGTTCGGCTTGGGCCAACTTGGATCTTCCAGCACTTGTCTCGTTCGACTCGATTGTTCGGCATACAAAGTCACACAGGGTAATGTATATCGTTCGGCTTTTTCCTACTACGCCAGGCCTCCCCTACTGCGTTCGTCCAAGAGAGCTTTAAAACAAGGATGATGACCAAGGTTTAATCAAAGCGTATTACGTTCGGTCACGTAACACACTTTAGGGGGCAAGTGTTTCCCAAGGGATTGACCAGGCAACTTAGTACTCGGCTTGACCACTGCTCGGCCTCCCAGGAAGGTTCGACATCCAAAGGGTACTCGGCTACCCAAGAACGTTCGGCCAAAGTGAACGTTCGGCCTCTAAGGAGTACTCGGTGTAAAGTGTGTTCAGCATTCATAGGAACACTCGGCATCATAGGAACGCTCGGCATCAGAAGAGCGCTCGGCGAACCTAGATTGCTCGACATCCCAAATCAGTTCGGACAAAGATATCGTTCGGCAACCAGAAAGCGTTCGGCATCTAGGAGCGTCCGGCATCAAGAGATCGTTCGGCACTGAGTGCAGTTCGGCCAAAGAAAGTTGTTCGGCATTGAACGCCGTTCGGCCAAAGAAGATCATTCGGCCATCAAAGTTTGTTCGGCCTCCCACGTACGTTCGGCATAGGAACGTTCGGCATCCCCGAACGTTCGGCCAACAAGTTGTTCGGCATCCCAGCCTCGTTCAACCTACATCCCTCACTCAACAGCATACCTTGTTCGGCATAAAGAGGAAGGCTCAGCATACCTCGTTCGACACGAAAAGGAAGGCTCGACATACCTCGTTCGATATAAAGAGGAAGGCTCGGCATGCCTCGTTCGGCCTCTCTGGTTCGGTGCATAGTAATTACGCTACTTGGACCGAGCTATTCAGCCACCTGGCCCACCAGGGAAGTACAACCCACTATCGTCTATAAATAGGGAGGCAAGGGCACAGAAAAAGGGATCAGATTTTAGAGAACACTGGGGAGACTCTGCCACTTTCAACCCTCATACAAAAACTTCATTGTTTATTTCACAATTGTATTCGAATACTTAAAAACGGATTGTATCTGTAATCAAGTTTAAAGTGAAGAAATAAAGGATCAACTTCAAAGTGGACGTAGGCTACAACGCCGAACCACTATAAATTCTGTGTTCTCGTCTCCCGCATTTTAATTGATATTATCTCCTCTATTTTAATTTATCTTCTTCATTCATCTCTCTACACAAACTCTCTAAGGGTGTTAGTGACCAATTTTGGCTCTAACACCAAGAAAACACTCTTGAGGTAGTCATTCCGTAGTTTTCCAATAGCTATCATTATGTAACCCCTTAGTTCCCAACCGTCCATGAGTAATGCACTGTCCAATATTAAGAGAGCGTTACATACTCTGGTCTCAACGAATGAATCAACATCCTTTATCAAGATATCCTGACATGGAATATTTAAAATAATATGTTACTTTAATGTAATAAATTTCTCAGAATTACGGAACCTTGTAATTACTATTACAGAACGTATCATTTAAGGATTTTCTATTTAATATACTTTAAATAATTAGTTAATTAATTATATCACCACATAAAAAGTATATTATAGAACACAAACACCTTTATTATGAATAAGATTGATTATCAAGTTATATATATGTAATAAATTACATAATTTCTCTTAGGGCATATCCCTAACTCTATAAATCTTCCACTTGCACTTGGAAGTCAATTATGGAATCTTATTCCCATTCCTCCAGTCAGTTTTCTCAAAACTAATCTAGCCAGCTCTTTAGTGAATGGATATGCTATATTTTTAAACTATTTATGTTGTCAATAAACTCTTTCTGACGTTGATAAATTTCCTTTATCATGTGGAACTTTTTAGAGTATATTTATTGACTTCAAGTGAATTTTAGGTTCTTTTACAAATTGCATCGCAACATTGTTATCGTATGACGATGTCATGGGTTCTCAACATTTAGATTCACCCCTAGCCCATTTTTACTTCTCTTATTCTAATTCTATTTAAGGAAATTTTGATTCCGCGGCTTAATTAACTGAAATACTAGAGGGAATTTACCATTTGATAGCTTGAACAATGGGCACGGAATGAGCGATCTCTCGTATACGTTACATTTGGTCAGCATGGATACATTTATTACATGTACACTTTGAAATAATACTTATATTATCTCGATATAATGTAATATACAAGGGTTATACAATTGAATAATTCAGTGTTAGGGACAATTTTTTTTTTCTAACTAACAAATCAAAGTGAACAAATACGATGAACTTTATGTCATTTTTGAAGGTATGATACATCATCTCATATATTTACTTATAAAGCAAATTAAACATTATCATTCAATAAAGGCGTGTACCAATGTAGAAAAAATAAGTACCCGCCGTCATTATCAATTCCTCTATATATTATAGCCTATAAAACGCATATAGTCATAATGTCAACCAACAAAACAACCACAGATCAACCCTAGGTTGTCAAACAAATAACAAACCCCCGAGTTAGGATAGAAATCTTGCTATGAGTGTAGTCGTGCTCAAAATATAACATAGTGTGTGGGTCAGGTTTAAATATACTGCACATTGTATAATTCTTCTCAGTTACAGACACAAATTTATAACTATAATCAACACCTATAAATATTCCAATAAGCTATGTAATAAAAGTCATCTGAAAATAGATCTTGGAGTCCTTCTCTTTTAAACCCTTTTCCCAAAATTACTTCATTACTTCAAAAAAAATTCTAAATAATTTCAATAAAATCACTTTATTATCGAATATCCCAAATACTCATAAATCATATACTAGAGATCCACTTTGTAAACGATGACAAAATACTGGTTATATATATAATAATTAATCAAATATTTCCCACTTTGTATAAAACCAATCTTTGCAATATATTTTTCAAATAAAATTTGAAAATCCAATTCATCCAAAATTCCTTACCAAAAAATTGTGAAACTTAGCATTGCCATTTTCTTTGTTTAAAATGCTAATTTTTTATTCCAAGGCATTCGATAATTTCATCAAAAAAGTATTTCAAAATTCAATACGATGTTACCAAATCTAGTTTAAATAAATATCCTCATAAAATGAATGCCCATCATGATAGATCATAACAGATCATAACAAATCATTACATTACTCATCTATAGTAGACGCCTAGGGAAGGAATATTTGAATACAAACCCAACGAACCAGACTCAGGTATTACCTTCAAGCGAAATTCAAAAGAAATAATATCCAAATGGACCAGAAAACTAGTAGCAATCTCATTCTAAAGGTATGTTCACCAAAATATTTACATATGGGAAAGCATACAAAATTGTTATTTTATTTCTTTCAAATTAGAAAATTATAAGTAGTAGAACTACTATCTGTAACAACCCAGAAATTTTTATCCCGAAAATTCCAAATAGTTAGGGAAAGAAGAAAAAGAAATAGAAGAAGAAGAACAGAAAACCAAACTCAGAATCTCACATTCGTAGTGGATAAAATATAATATTAAATAATATTCTTTATACAAAGGAAACTGTATTAGTTAATTACATTTAAATACATCAGAATTATAACATATATACAAACTCTGGACAGATACAATCAACATGTCCCAGATATACAACAATATATCATAGCGGAAACACTCCATACGTTCCTGCCATCTAGCTTGTCTCCAGAGCTCTGGAACGTCCTTAACTGAAAGTTGTAAACTCGGTCTGACCCGAGCATTACATCAAAGTAACACCCGGATCAAGCTGGAAACTAGTGTGAGTAAACCCATCTAATATGAAATACAAATGCATAACTTTTAAAACTCAGGGCAACTCGTTCCTTATTACGAGTTCATTACTTGTTATAACCAACATTTACTTCACACATCAATTTCTAAGTACCAAATTTAGTTTAAATGGCTCAGTTACTTAAATTATTCCATTCCAGCCTATTTATTCCAAAATCAATCCAAAAAGATTTATTTGATTACAAATCGAAGTGGTTTCGGGTACTTACTGATACCCAACCCTGGTCTCTTTGAATCCAGTATTACCTTAACAACTATTTAAGTATAAACAATTCCATTTATATCCAAAATTACATATTTACATTGTGTTCATTACAGATAGACAAACCATATTATCACAGTTCAATCCAAACATATCATATCACATAACATTACATATCAAAGATATCAAATAATCCAAGGCATTCAATATCATTCAATCATCTATAAGCAAGATTTAGTAATCATATCATTTCTAATTAATTTAAGTAAATTAAATTAATTACTTCAATAAATTTTAATCCTGCTCACTTAACTTTAATTAATTTCAACCCAATTAATTAATCATTCCTTATCTACCCATCTTAATTAATCTTAATTAATCATCCTTGATTAAATACTCCTCAATTACATTAAGTAATTAACCTTTAATTAATTACACAAAGTAATTATTCTTTATCCACTTAAATTAACCTTTAATTATTTCCATTAATTACATTAATTAATGTTCCTTTAATTATTTCATAACTTAATTTCCTTTTTAAATTAATTATATTTAACAAGTAATCATGTTCAATAATCTACCTTGATTAATCACCATGCAGTAATTAACTATCCTTAATTACATTCATTACCCAATTAACTCCTTGATTAATTATATTAATCAATCCTTTAATGAATTAGACAGAGTAATTAATCCTTAATTACTTCCATTGTTTAATCTTTAATTATCAAATGATTTACTAATTAATTACACTTTTATTACATTATTTAATTATCAAAATCTTAATTACTTTTAAGATAATCATCATCTTTATTAATTATTTAAACATTTAACCTTTAATTACCACTTAATCATTTTTATAAAAATTAAGTTTTTAAAGTATCTTAAGTTTAACTTAATAAACTTAAATTAAACAACATAAAATTTTCTTAATTAATGGTTTAGGAAAATATTTATAATAGGAAGAAATTTCTTAAAAAAAGTTTTAAAACAAAACCATTTTTAAATTTCAAAACTTCATGTTATAAAACCTTTTTAAAACATGTTTAAATATCTTCATGTTCCTAGCTTCAGGTCAAACCCGCTGTGTACTCGAGTCTGCCTCGAGTTCTTCTTCACCATTATTTTTTTAGTTAAATTTTAAACAAAACTGATGCGCTAACAACCTGTGCGAACAGGGTCAAAATTTCGAGCCCGACCTTCACTATCCCAAGTACCCCTTCGAGACAACCTCAACCTAAACACCCAGAGGCGCAAATCTTCGTCGTGCATGTGCACAGTGCCACAGCGGCGCTAAGGCATACCTCCCCGCCTCTGGCAAGACGTCGATCGTAACGACAAACACTTCCGACCATCAATTCGTCACCACGAAGCCAAAATCAAAATTGAGTATCCTAGTCGAAAACTGGAGCTTGACTTACCAGAAAACCTCCCCTGAACCACCGACGCCGACCACCAGAGTTCCCCAAACTCTTCCACAGCATCGCCAGCCTCCATGCTACAATCACCCAAGCCCAGGTGAAGGTCGATCACCCATAGCCACCGTGCTGACCACATAACTAAACTCGGCCATATGTAGGTGTTAAACCCTAGATCGATCCACCGCCGATGCCATGTCGAACGATAGCCACCTTCGCCATTTTCCCCGACCTCGTCGGTCGACAAGCAAGCCTCAACAGCAACCATGACGACCCTGAGTTCGTCTATCGCCGGAAAAAGATTTAAATACAATTTCAGTTCAACTACGAACCACATCTACAATACTAAACTAAAAATCACAATTTTTGTTTTAAAAAAACTATTTCTTAAAGATAAACCAGATTAAAATCTCGAATCTGCAAATTATTCATGTTGAAATTTTAATCAAATCAAGTTTTACTAAAATATGAGCACCCAGATTGATACAGCCTTCAATTCTTACTATATATATTTTAAAATTTAAATCTCATTGTTTTAAACAATTTTTGTTCAAACATTTCAATAAAAAACTGATCAAAGGCAAAACAACCTATTTTTGAATGTTATTTGCAAGCAATAGTTAAAGAACAGAGCACAATATTTGAATTTCAGACATGCACAAAAAGACACCACATACGTTTATACATAAAATCATTTATTCCATTATTCAAACTAATTTTGCCTATATTAAACTTAAGTTTACTGCATGCAACATGGATTTAACAGATTAAAGGCTTTTAAAACTAACTATGTTTACTCACTTAATGTTTGAACAAAGGAGGGTTTTGAAAATCTGTAACTAAACAGAAGTTTGTATCCATAAGAACAGTCATACATGTTCAAAACAACTACATCGTAATCTATATACTAACATATTTTCAGCATGCACTCAAATCTTGCAAAGTTATTTCAACGTTTTATCACAATCATCAATTTCAAGCAGATTCAAACATTAAAAAGAGTAGCAGTTTACTCATCACTTGCTTGAACAGAGCAGGTTTTGAATTTGAAACCTTAAAAGCTTGCTCAATCATTGAAACTGCAAGTGGAATTTGATCTAAGATGCTTTTATTTACTTCAGGCTTTGAAACTAAGATGATCTTGTTTGCTGATGATTAAAGTTGATTTCTAGAAATGATTTTGCTTTTAAAACAGAAGTGGATTTGTTGTTTTGAATTAACTTTCTTTTTTTTTTGCTTTTCTTTTACAGGTTTTTGTTACTTGAAGCTTTTGAATAAGAAGATAGGAAAAAGAAAGATGATGAGGAAAAGATATAAGTTTATATAGATTAGTTAGGATTTATTAAAAAAAATAATAATAAATAAAGTGGCACTTGTCTTTTACTCTACTTAACCATTTAACACATGTTATTAAAAAGGCTTATATAACAACACTTGTAATTAGGCATGAGTAAATTAGTTTTTTAAATGGTTAAAAAGCTTTTATAATTAATTTCCTAATTAATAAATGCATATCTTAATTTACATAAATTAAAACCCTTGAAAAGAAAATAATATAAAACAACTATATTCAAATAAAATCATATATAACATAATTTCAAATCCAAAATATATTTAAGATACATATCTATCTTTTAAATTTCAATATTCTAATCCAAATTCAAATTTAATTTAAAATTTAATTTAAATTCAACTCACAAATTACATTTGTAAATAATAATTCTATTTATACCTACATTTAAAACATCACAATATTATTATTGTTTGAAAATAACAATTTTTTCAATTCTAAATAATTTATAAAGGAGATTATTAAATATATATTTTTTCAAATATGAATAATTCAATTTTTATTATATTTCCAAATTCATTTACACATCCAGATATCTATTATTATCAGAATTTTATCTGTTCAATTGATTAAAATAGTTAATTGCCCATTTATCAGATGTCCAAACACCCGGGTTATCACATTCCTCCCCCATAGAATCTTTTCGTCCTTGAAAAGGAGCAAAGCTAGAATTTATTAAAATACTTAATATTAGTTAAATCAGTTTTTCTCATTTTTAAAACACTTTAAAATCTATATAATATTGCCAAAATAGTTTTATAAAAATACTTCTATAACTCGATGTTTCAACAAGTCCATCCTTGTTCTCACAGAAATTCGGTCATCCGTTGATCAGACGTAGGAATGAAAATCTATAAGTACTAGGTAAACACATATTCAACACCTAGTGAAAATACTTGAAAAATAATTTTATTGAAAATATGGAAAAAGTTTTGAAAATAGAGGAAATATTTTTGGTGAGAATGCTCTGGAAATCATCACTCCCATCCATGGTCGCAGTTAACCTGATGGTTATGTTGCCATCCCGGCAAAATCCATTGATAACTGTAGGCACTCTGCACCTTTCGATTATGCCATGGAACCCGCTACAGATCGCAGCTACAACCGGGGTTACGTTGCTGTCACAGCAAAAACCCATATAACTGCAGGCTTCAACACCCTCGAATTTCGCTGCCAAAAGAATGAAACTTCTTCACTCCACACGACCATAGATCGCAGTCTACCGATGTTATGTTGCCTTCCCAGCAAAATCAAGCGTAGACCGTTGACACTCACCTGAACATGATTTCCACTATGGTCCACCGTAGATCGCAGCAACATCGAGTTACACTGTTGTCACAGTATAACCCAAATGGCTCTGTAGGCATCAGCGCCCTCGACTTTCGCTACCCAATAATCCTCAGGAACTAGTTTGTCCGGACTCCTCACATGATCAACTTTAGAACCCCCCTTAGGGTTCCAGGCAGTACCATCCTGTGGCGCTCCTGAGAAGTTCATCCCAAGGGAGCGCCTTTTTCTCTAGAGCCATTTTCAAAACACTTTATACTATACACATATAGTATTTTTCCAAATCATACACCTAGTATGAATTCCATATAAATCTCTTTTCAAAATCGATTATCCCAAAATCGATAATACTCAAACTAGACTTTCCAAATTCCAATATTGATTTTACCCAAAAATCAAAAGCCTTTCCAAAATCCATAGGTTCCAAAATCCTTTCCTCCATAATCATTCTCATAAGATCCTTCATATATGTAGATATATATAACCTTGAAAAATCTTTGGATCATTTCAAACTTGTATAAAACCCCTTTTGTACTTCAAATATTTTCAAAACCCTTTCCTTCTGGCAAAAGATTCAACAAGGGGAGTTTATCATATATATAACAAAGATACATAACTTTGTTTATGCCAAATCAAATATTCAAATTTGATTACCCTTTACAAAACCACTTACCATATCACTTACTTCCATATAGTAATTTTCTATTATAGACATATCCAATTACCCCTTTATTTTATCATATATCTCACAAAATATACTTTTCATTTCAAAATCATTTTACAGCTTTTATCCACAAATTTCCAATATCAATTTATTCAAATCCATACGATGTACACATATCATTTGTACGCAGTATCAATTTGATCGTTCAATCGATCACACAATTTCACTTCCGAACTAGTATCATCCACTCGACTTCCTAGTACGGACTCAGATCTGGTTTCTTGATCAGAAACCGTCATTCTCCTTGCATAGTCATAACTATGATAGGAATATCTTGAACCAATCAACAATCCATATCCAGGTTCACCGTCGAAAATCGACCGAAAAGTCCCAACTCGGATCGATATATCTATCTTGAGATCCTATGCTCGAATTTGGATCAAATCACTATGCGAATAGAATAATATATGTACATCCTACGTATTTATCCTCATTGATAATTAACCAAATTAATTCTCTTTTCTATTCACATTCACTTATGGTTTCTATACACTTATTCACAATTGCTTCAATCCCATTTGGATTATCACCTTAATTTATCTCAAATGGATATTTAATCATAAACAGTTTGAACTTTGTCCGGCTTAAATTTAATTTTTTTTTAAAATAGATAAGTAGTTGAAAAATATTATTAATTTGTAAGATGGCTGTAAAATAGTTATGTAGTTGTAGAATAGTTATAAAATAGTCAAATGGTTATAAAATAGCTAGAAGATTGCAAAGTAGTTTGAAGTAGTAATTAGTTTATAGAATAGTTGTAAAATAGTTGAATAGTTCCAAAAATAGTTGTAAAATTAGTAAAAAATAGTTTTGGGTTTTTAAAAAGAAAAGTTGTATGGTAAATAGTTAGGAAAATAGATTTAAAATGGTTTAAATTAAAATAATTTATTTGAAAGTAGTCCAGAGCAAAACTGTTCAATTCATAATCTCTATTCTCATCAATTCAATTTAAATTTCTATTTAAATTGACCCAATTCCAATTTAAATAACTCAATTTCCATTGGACTTGATTTATCCCCAATTAAAGTTGAATGAATTCACAATTTCTTTCCAAATTCAAATCAAATTCCATTTTATTTTTACTTATTCAACTTTAATCACAATTTCAATTAATTCAAAAAAAATTCAAATTGAACCATTCATATCAATTCCAGTTTGAATTAATCCCAATTCCTATTTGAATTTAAACTCATTCAACTTCAATTTCGTTTCAAATTAATCCAATTCAAATTTTCCATTTGAATTTTTAAACTTATCCATCTTCAATCACAATTCCAATTAATTCAAATCAAATTTGAAATTAGAAAATTTTATCTTCAAAATCCAAATATTATTACTGAATTTTAACTTCAAAACCAATTCTCGGTTTCATAGATTATTTATAATATCCGGATAAATAAACATCTAAATTTATCCAAACACCAGTTTACGGCATACATTTTCAATTTCCAGATCCCAAACCCAATTTGAGATCACTCATAACTCCCATTTTAAATCAACCATTTAACCTCCAAAGTTAAATCCCAATTTCGTCTTGAAATTTACAATTCAGATTGCTTGTTAAATTACTTAACTTTCCCAAAGTTAAATTCAATTTACTTAATCCAGCCAACATTACCCAATTAGAATTCCCATTTCAAATTTTAAACTTCACATTAATAATCTTCCCACTTATTAAGTTCAAAAACTTATTGCTTTGGGTATCACATCTCATTCCAAATTTAAAACTTAACATTTAGAGTTTATTTCAAACCATTTTTGATATTATGTATATTTCTCAGATATACATATTATTTCCTCCACACACCAAGTTAATTTAAATTTTAAACCACCTTTGGTTTAAATTCAAAAGAAATTCCTATAAATTTTCAAACAACTCTTGTTTGAATCAAGCTCTTTTATTCAAAATTATACTATTCGTTATTTCTTTCAAACACTTGGAACAAATTCCCAAATTTATGGACTTTGATTTAAAACTTCATAATTTAAATTATCTTATTTTGGAAACACTTCTACAAATTCAGAGTTTTAAATTTTCAGTTTGGATCCACTTCAAACTTATCTTCATTTAATTTCAATTTGGTTGTATTTCTATTACCACTTAATTGTTATTATTACTTTTAATTCAATTAATACAACAACCAATTACCTTAATATATTAGAAAAAAGCTATTTCTTAATAAACTTATATAAGATTCATTTACTTTTGAAACCATTTTGAAATCTTTATATAAGAATATAACAAGTACACTCTCTTATATATACACACTCAACTCATTCTAGGGTACCATTGACCCTGTCCTTAATGAGTAAACCCACCAGAGTCAAGGTTCTTGCTTAACCTTCAGCTCTGACACCAAAATGTAACGACCCAGAAATTTCGATCCTGAAAATTCCAAATAGTTAGGGAAAGAAGAAAAAGAAATAGAAGTAGAAGAACAGAAAACCAAACTCAGAATCTCACATTCGCAACGGATAAAATATAATATCAAATAATATTCTTTACACAAGGAAACTGTATCAGTTAATTACATTTAAATACATCAAAGTTATAACATATATACAAACTCTGGATAGATACAATCAACATGTCCTAGATATACAACAATATATCACAGCAGAAACACTACATACGTTCCTGCCATCCAGCTCGTCTCCTGAGCTGTAGAAAGTCCTTACCTGAAAGCTATAATACTCGGTCTGACCCGAGCATTACATCAAAGTAACACCCAGGTCAGGCTGGAAACAAGCGTGAGTAAACCCATCTAATATGAAATAAAAATGCATAATTTATTTAAAACTCCGGGTAACTCATTCCTTACTACGAGTTCATAACTTGTTACAACCAATATTTATTTCACACATCAATATCTAAGTACCAAACTTAGTTTAAATGGTTCAATTACTTAAATTATTCCATTCCAGCCTATTTATTCCAAAATCAATCCATAAAGATTATTTGATTTAAAATCGAAGTGGTTTCGGGTACTTATTGATACCCGACCCCAGTCACTTTGAATCCAAAATTACCTTAACAACTTTTAAGTTTAAACAATTCCATTTATATCCAGAATTACATATTTACATTGTGTTCATTACAGATAGACAAACCATATTATCACAGTTCAATCCAAGCATACCATATCACATAGCATCACTTATCAGAGATATCAAATAATCCAAGGCATTCAATATCATTCAATCATCTATAAGCAAGATTTATTGATCATACCTTTTCTAATTAATTTAACTAAATTAAATTAATTACTTCAATCAATTTTAATCCTACTCATTTAACGTTAATTAATTTCAACACAATTAATCAATCATTCCTTATCTATCCATCTTAATTAATCTTCTTTAATTAATTATTCTTAATTAATCAACCTTGATTAATTACTCCTCAATTACATTAAGTAATTAACCTTTAATTAATTGCACAAAGTAATTATTCTTTATCCACTTACATTAACCTTTAATTATTTCCATTAATTACATTAATTAATGATCCTCTAGTTATTTCATAACTTAATTTCCTTTTTAAATTAATTATATTTACAAGTAATCATATTCATTAATCTATCTTGATTAATCACCATGCAGTAATTAACTATCCTTAATTACTTTCATTACTCAATTAACTCCTTGATTAATTATATTAATCAATCTTTAATTAATTACACTGAGTAATTAATCCTTAATTACTTCCATTAATTAATCTTTAATTGTCAAATGATTTATTAATTAATTGCACTTTTATTACTTTATTTAATCAGTATTGGTCGGTCTCAAACTCTTTTTGGATGGTCCACATAAGATCCATCACAAACAAGTATTACGTGCAGTCTCTTGAGTTACATAATCTGTCAACTTCTTGGCTTAGGATATGTAGGGTTTGTTTTATCAACTCTTATCTTGTATGGCTTTGTACATTATGCTTTAGATGAATTAAATTTAACCTTATTTGCTTACTTTAAGTACACAACATTACAGAAAGAAGTTAACTCAACTTCACTCATTATTATTCGTACTTTGTCTGACAGAGTATGATTACTCCTTATCGATACATCATTATGTATCATAAGGAAAAGTAACTTTTGAGATTGAACCTCATTCGTATTTACGCATATTTGGAACTTCTTTCCAATACAGTCACCTATTCGATCAAAACAAGTCATTTTATTTTCTTTTGCATGTTATGTTATTTACTTTCATTTTATATTCTATGAACTTATCATAGACATATTATATGTGTATCAAACACATGTTTATGGTAATTCATTGATGAAGTTAATGAAGTATGTAGAACTATTTTGGTATGATTAGACCTACGACTACATACATCTATATGTATCGATCCTTAAAGTTCACCAACTAATATGTCGCTCCTATTGAATGGGTGTTTTTCCCTTAATCATTTGAGAGACAATTCATCGATATCCCTTGATTTATAATTATATGATTATAGAATTATTTCTCAAGACCATGGCTTTGTCCATAAATCCAACGTAAAATTTTAGATGCTTTGTTTTTTCTAATGCATCATTTTGTTATAATATTAAAAACCATTATTATAGTTTTATATTATAATGAATATTCGTAATTTTCATATTGAATAAAACTATGTTTATTTTCATTCAATACTTAAAACACTTGTACTTCATGAATAAGTTTTGGCATCTTTATGAAAACAATTTTCATAACTTGACGTGTTCACTAATAAGTGTTATATGGTATGCTTCCACTATTTCACCCATTACTATAATAGCTTACAAAATAAGAAGCTGCATTCAACCACTTACAATGAGATTTTACTTTATATGTTATAATTAGTTTATAGTTGAGAGTTTTAGATCAAATATCTTGAACTCAAAGAAATAACTTTTATAGAAAAAAAAATTCCACAGAAGATACAGTTGGAATGGAGATTATATTTCTCATTCCATAATAAATATCTTTATACAATTCTTATTTCCAGTGTCTATTCGTGAAGCAGAGGTGATCATTCGCTTCCTTTATCTTAATTATGTCTAAGTTACATCCACTCCCATATATTTGATTTTTTTTTCTACATGGTCGAACCATTAAGAACAAAGACCTTACTATAAGAATGTAACTGACTTTACAAAAATGCATTCGGTCATCCTTAATATTAAAGAATATCAAATAAGTTATACTTTATGCAAAATAATTAACTGATTACAATGATCGAATTTCTAGGTGAATCTTGTAGATCTTGGTTTAGTGCTATATCCTACACAAATGGATCCTTATTATAATCAATCGTATTGCACACACGATTTTGCACTATGATTTTGTAACTTCCCAAAGTTTTAACAAGTATTTTTCACTTTTAATTATAAAACTTTGGGGGTTTATTATATAAAAATCTAAATTTTGAATTGATTAAAAGAATTGCCCAAATTTTTAAATAAATAATGAGATCTCTGAAATTTTGACGAGGTTAAGAATTAACTTTAATTGGAAATTTGGATTTTTTGTTGAAGATAGTAAATAACTTAATTTCTAGAAAAATCATGTTTTAATTAAGAAATAAGATTTGAAAAATAATTGTTTTGTCCGTAATTGGAATTCGCGTACGCAGTTTTATTTATTTATCTTGTTTCAAGATCGAAATCAATTTGTCTCATCTTCCAATAATTGATCGTGCCTTCTGTACTCTTCTTTCGGGGTAGATATCGTTGTTTGAATAAATTCTGCAGCTTCGAGAAGGTGAGTATTCTCACCTGACAAACGTACTTACATATCTGTGAATTAATAACAAGTGTAATTGTAGAATAAAATTTTATTTCATTTTATTTGACTGTTATATAAATTGATGATGTTAAAAATCCTGTTATTAAACCTACACATCATCAGTTATATTAGATACTGTTTTATTTATGCTGCTATACTATTTATTAATTTACTGCTTAATCCCACTGCTAGTTCCCTGTGGAATAGAAATCGTTATAGGCTGAAATGATAGGCCTGAACGATATTTATTTAATTATTTATTTAGTTATTTATTTAACTTGGGATTTCGAGTTTGAAATGATAAACCGGGTTTTCTTTATAAATTACGGATTGAAATGATATATTATCCATAGCACTTGACCTAGGTTAGAAAATATTATACAGACCCGTGGTTATATATATATAAGTATGTATGTATGTATGTATGTATGTATAAATTTTCTGGAATTATTAAATATTAGAATGTATAATATTTTGTTTAAAATTTGATTTAAAATGATTCTTAAGCATAGTTATATTTTACAAGTTAAAGGTGTAAATAAATATAAGTTAAAATTTAAAGCATAAATTTCTCTTGTAAATTTGGATTTGTAAAATAAATGGAATTTTAGCTAAGAAGTAAAATATGAAATTTGTTATAACTTGAATATAAAGCGAGGATAAGTTTTCTATGAATTAAATAGTTAAATTAGTGAAAATACGGAAGTTGAAATATAACTTGATTTAGAAATGGGAGGTTGGCTTTGAAATAAAGGTAAGATAAGAAATTAATTGGAAATTTAGTTATTTTGGAAACAGTAATTTAACTTAATTGTTAATTAAAATTCATAGAAATTGTGTACTTGATTTTATATAAAGTATAAAAATTAGATATATACTTGAAGAATTTACTTTATAAAAAAATCATAAATTATTGAGAAATTTAAATGACTATTTAAAAGTGGAAATTTTGATTTGTTTAAATAAAAGGTTTAATTTTGCTGAAATTATATTGAAATCTAAATTTTAATTTACTCAAATTTATTGTAAAGGATATTACCGCACTTTGCAAGTGCTGTAGTTGATACAATTGGACTAAGGCTAAACTTTTGGGATTTTATATTTGATTTTGTAAGAAAAATAACTTCACTTTTAAATAGTTTCAAAATTAGAATTTTGATATTTTAGATTCTATAAAACCACGGGTAATAATAACGTTGGTTGTTAAAGAGACCAGGATCGGGTATGGGCATACTCTCTGTCGATACCGAAAACCACTTTGACAACCGTGTACGCGGTGGAAATTCCAGAATGAAGTAGGATGGTGGTGACGTTTCCTTTGAGGTAAATACGTTGACCCGACTCCCGTGAGTTGGCATAAGGTGGCTAAAACAGGAGCGATCACGGATTAATGAGGTAGCACCTCCGATCGGACGCACTTCTTTGTATGCCATTCTATTACTTTTGTGATTGTTTTGGTGCGCACCTTTGATTTGGGAGTGTTGTTTGAGGTAGGCGGTAGCTGTGCGCTACGCGTTACCATCGGTCCGGAAGCGTAATTGGTATATCTACCCTGGCATTGCCTAGTTGTGCCATGTCACCTACCATAGCGAGCCTTGTACGAGTTTGTTTTTCTCCCGTTGCCCGTGTGGTATCCTCTGGTGGCTTTCCGATCAGGAGGGACTATGATATTGGATGGACTACTAGGACTATTACGTGCTAAGGGGAATATTGGGTCACTCCTTAACGCTGTTTAAAAGTAAGTTTATTTTAATGTAGACACTATTATAATAGCGAAATTATTACTACATAGTAAATAGTTTATCGGATCCTTAGAGGATGGGCGGTCCCAAGCATCCTTTAAGTTACTTGTTCTATATTATAGTACACTAGAATTATGTAACGAGACCGTATTTTGCCCGCTTAAAAATCGACATCCATACTTCAAATCGTATTCGAATGCCATAGATTCGACCGTTCAAATCCGATTCGCCGGAGCTTATAACAACATTAAGTAAATAACACGGCGGAATAAAAGAATAATACACTGATATACAGCTTTGATACAATATCTGATACAACAGATGATCCAGCAGACATCAATATACATCAGAGATATGATACAATAAATAGCAGCGGAAAAGAAAATAGATGACATCTAGCAGCGGAACAATATAACTCTAAGATAGTCTTCAAAAGAGAACTCCGAGAACTGCAACTCCATCTCCAAGAACCAATCCAGCAATAGCTCGAACTCCCAATAACGATGCACAAAGATAAGGAAGTGCGGTGTGATCCAAAGACTGAACTAGCTCCAGATAACCTACTAATCTGACTATCTGAAAAACCTAACTCTAGACTGCTCGTGTAGAAAATAATGAGCACCCAGAGTTTAGGAAAGAAACAATAAACTCCGGATCAGTCGTGGGACTGGTGTGAGCAACAAAAACAGTTTATCTTTTAAAACATTCAACAAAAGATTTTCAAAGTCAATTCGCAATGCTTTTTAAAAATGAGACTACCATAAGGCCTCCCGCACACACACACAATGCAAACGCAGAATCGGAGGAGATTTCTCCTTATGATAGTCAAAGATGCTTGATACGCATTAAAAAGAAACATTTGATATTATTACTAGTGCATAGTGTAGGAAAAATTCATTACGAAAATAAAGATATAAATCTTAGCCAGCATAGGCATTCCGCACTTATGCCTACTATAGCTACCATGTTCAATAGCAGGTTACCGCCACATTCCATGGCAGGTTATACAACTAAAACCGTACAGGATTCGTATTGTTTCTTTGGATTTCCAACAAATGGTCAGGCCAAGGAACTTCCCATTGCCACATGAGAACGCCTCTGGAAGGACGTCCCCGAGAACCAAACCGGATCTCTGCCAACACAAGGCCGGGTTACCCCTAACTGGGTAACTACTGACATGAGTATGCCATCCCCCGGTCCTTTGGGACCTTTATCCGAGCGCTCGTAATCAACATCACACAATCATAAATAAAGTGTTTCAACATGAGTAAGTATCTGGGCTCCATACCATGATACCACCCTTTTCCAGAAGGAAATGCACATACCCTAAAGGGAGCTACCCCTCATAACCTTGCTGCATCTTTCCTGTTTTGACCATTTCGGGGTGTGAGGCTCGATGAAGTCTCGTCCACAAAGCCACGCTTTATACAAAAGCTGTGCTTTGGGTCAACAAATGATCATAGAAATGATCACAAAGATAAACGATCAAACAAATGATCCTATCACAAATGATCAACACAATGATCATTTCACAGCAACACTCAGCATGTCACATTACCAAATTGGGAATATATTGCTGATAACCTTCAACTATATAACCTCTGAGCTTGTACGTCTCAGAGAAGGGTGTTAAGCTAAGAGAATAAATTCTCCGCCACCAACAGAAATATATTTGAAAGAAATCAGCTTTATATCTCAATTTGTAATGTCAGACATACTATCCATACAAGTCTGTTCCGGGATCGAACAGAACCGAAGGCACTTACAAAGAAGTCCTTGCAATCCGGATAATCTCTAATCACGTCCGGATTTCCCATCACATATGGAGATCTCTATACCGGGGCCATTCGGTGCAGAGACATTCGACGGTAATCCTTTCGTTTTCAAAAATATCCGGTCTTCAACACCGGTCTTCAAATGCAAACCATAACGACGTATCACATATTCGGAATGGGTTATACGACCCAAAGGTCCTTTCCCGGCTAACCCGAATAGTAAGCGCAACATTTAAAACATATGGATATGGGATTTCAATTAGGTCACCATTTATTATCCAAATCTTTTCTTTCAAATGGTTTAAACCAATTACCATTTCAAATCTTTTAAACAAAAAGATTTATTTCACAAAATTCCATTTACGGATTTCAAAACAATTTCATTTCGAATGGTTTTAAATAAATCATCATTTTAAATCTGTTAAAAATAAACAGATTTAATTCATAGCTTTCAAAAAGAATTCATTCATAACTTGGAAAACCATTTTTCCATTCAATCTTGAAATTCCTTTAATTAAACTGAAATTTCATTTCTTATCTGAAAGCTTTTTATTCTTTTTAAAACAAACAGTTTTCATTTTGAAAATTTGGTTCATCTATACGAGTTAAAGTTCTTTGGTTAAATCTAAATTCTCAAAATTTTACTTTTAAAATGGTTTAACTTTGTATAAACACATTTATAACATTTTTAACCGTAATTTCCAAACATGGAATTCAATTTCCAAATTATTTTGAATTCAAATTCAAATTAAATTATTTAAATCAGAATTTTAATTAAGTTATTCAAAATAGCATTTATCTTTGAAAACACCTTTTCAAAAGCTTTAACATTTAACCCAAATCCATTTCCAAAACATTTGAATTTAAAAATTCAAATTTAAAACTATTACCAAATCTGTGACTTAATCGATTTCCTCGTGAAATCCATATTGGTGTGTGTATAAGTGTGGTCCAGGGGTTTCATACAGTAGTGCAACATCATTCAATCATCACCGATCAGAAAAAAGAAATATAATTGATAAGCGATATGAACTATAATGCTCGTCTTCCATTCACAGATCACAGATATATAAAGGTCACCGATAATAAATTACAGGTCACAACACAAATCAGGATATATCACAAAGCATCACATATCAAGGATATTAACAATTTAACATCCAATAAAATCCAAACATCCATAAGTTGGATCAATTTAATCATCTGATAAATTTAAATCAGATTAAATTTCTATGAATAATTCTTTTCACATTAATTATCAAATAAATTTCAAGTAAATGATCCTCATTAACTATTCATAATTATTTAATTACTATTCTTAAGTAATTAAACTCAATTTAATTATTGTTAATTATTATTTAATTAACCTTTAAAATCATATATTTAATCACTGATTATTTAATTAATTAAGTTCTAAACTGTAACTTAATAAATCTTAATTACTTGATTAAATAACCTTAATCATTTGTTTAAAAGACAACTCTTTATTAAATTAATGAATCTTATTTACAAATTAATTTACCTTAATTAATTTAACTCAAATCTTAATTTCTTGATTAAATAAATTAATCAATTATTCAATTGAACTAATTTAATAAGTGCATATCATTTTATCTTCACTAATTCAAATTTAAAACATTTTCTAACTAATGTTTTAATTATCATCACAAAGCAAATTTAAACAATTTAAATATTAAAACTTCTTTGATTTCAGAACTAGGATTCAAATTATCTTTAATTCAGATTTAAATTTAGATTTAAACTTTTAGTTTCAACTTGCTTAAATTTTTCATTTAAAATTTCAAATCCATTTCCATTTCAAATCTCTTTAATATATTTTGAATTGCTTTAAGTTATTAAAACAATTTAAATTTAAAACTTATTTATGTTCAATCTAAACTCTACATTCAACTTGAATTTATATTAACATTTCAATTTGAACTCAGCTTTAAAAATCTTGGTTTAAAATTTAAATTTGGTTTTAAAATATTCAATTTAAACTGGGACAAACTCTGACCCGAGTTTACCCTGTCCCTGCTTCGAGTAAATGACTCGAATTCCTCGAGTTCGACGCGTGAATCCCCTCTGCTGTTTCCAGGCAAGCACACACGCAAGCACCAGATTTCTCATGCACGTGCACTTCGCCGCTGGCAATCTTCCGGCCCCGTCACGTTGTCGAACACGTCGACAATCCTCCCCAGATCCAACTCCGACCACTCGCAACGTCCCACCACTTCGAAATCAAAATTTTGAGGTCGAGTTTGAAAACCTGGAACACTCGAACCCATGCGAACCTCAAACCTGTCATCGCCGCCGTACTCGCAACCTCGACCACCGGAAGCCCCACAATCTCGACCACGCCATCGCCCACTACCCCTATACCATCACTCAGAACCGCTTCGCACTCGGTCCAGTGTAAACGTCGAACGAGGCCGATTTCTCTTCCTCATAAAAACTAGGCTAAAAAAAAAATTAAATGCCCACCGCCGCCACCACGTCCATCTTCGCCATCTCCGGCCATTTTTCAAGTCACCTTCATAGCCTCCTCCATCTCAATGAGAAAACCCAAATCCCATGAACTAGCCGATCACCAGAGATTGATAAAACTATGATAGCAAAGTAAAACCAAACTGCTCTCTCTCCCTTGGTTTAAAAATTATGATTTCTACTTTAAAAATCATGTTTTGGCATATGAATTCAGTTTATATACCTGAATTTATGAATCAAGATGTTTGAAATTTGGCTCATATTAAATTTTTCTCAGCTTTTTCTTGATTTCCGGAAGTGTTTCTAATTTATTTAACTTAAATAAAATTTAAAACTATAATCTATGATACATCTAACATATTTTGTTTGAAATTTAAACCTTAACATACATTAGATTTTGAGGTAATGATTATTGATCAGAACTTAAAACTAGAAACTAAGAACAGGCAAGAATAAATCACAACAGTAAGCATGCCTTTATACATTCATGTATATACACAGTGAATTAAATCAAATACATCCACACAATACTATTTTATTTCCAGTAATCCATATGTAATCAGATATCAAGATACTTAAGTTTTAAAAAGAAAGTTACTCACTTTTATGTTGAAGACAGAGACCAGAAAACCGAGCAAAACCTGGAAATGGAAACTTGGATTTGAACTTTTGATCAGTGGCTTTGAAACTGAGCATTTTGATTTTGAAAACCTTTATCTTTGGTCTGATACTTGATATTCACATTGAGTTGAATCTTTGCATTTGATTTGTTTTTAAACTTTGCTTAATCTTCTTTTACATCATCTTGTTTTTGTTTATATAAATGATGATGCTTATTTTATTTTTATTTTTTTGTGGTTTGCTAAGTTTTAAATGAATGAATTAGAATAAGATGCCTTTGCTTATATAAAGCAGTTTACAGGGACATTATTTGTACAAGGCGGTGATCTGGTTTGTACAAAGGCATGGGTGAAGATGCTTGCTTGTACTTGTTTATACATATAAATGTATTTGTATACTTCAGCCATACTTGCTTGTCTCGGCTGAGAATTCTTCTTTAATATGCTAGAGATGCAAACATTAATTGCATATGTACCTTATGCCTCCTTTGCAAGCCTAAGATATTAATTGTTTACTTGTTTTCCCTGTTTGGTTCCTTTGCATACTTATGTATTTGTTTGTTATTTTTACTTTGTTTTGTTTCTTATTACTTGTCTGGTTTACTTTCAAGAATTTTTTTAGCTTAAGTAATCTAGTTCTTATTATCAAATACAAAATTTACTAATGTATTTATTTTTATTTCTAGAATTATCTAACATGATCATTTCATATTTTATATAATTATAAATCTATTTTAAATACTTTGTTTAATATCATATCAAAAACACAAATTTTCATTCAAATTTAAAATAAATTATCAATTTAAAATAAATTAAAATTCGGGATCGTTACAGACTTCCCCCCTTAAAAGAATTTCGTCCTCGAAATTCGCAGGCACGAAAACAACAAAGAGATAGACAGATTCGATTTCCTATAATTCCTCAAACTTAAGATATGAATTCCAAACTCAAGTCGGAAAATCTCAGAATACATACCAATTTGTCCCTCTTCGGACTTTGATATTCACAAGAAATTACAATAAAATTTCAAATTTGGTTTTAAACAAAATCGCTTAATTGGTACAATTCAAATTTAGCTTCATATTCTATTAACCAATATAACTCAATTTAAAATTTCCAATTCATATTCATTAAGGTTTAAATCGAAACTGATAAGAAATCGATGAAGATAGGAAGTAAGAATTTTCCTACAGTAATTCGTAGGGCCATCATTATTCCAAAACTTTTTATTTTTCTGGAGCTGTCACGAAGCAATCAAAAGAATTTAGAATCGAATCAAAGAAATTGATAAAAAGTCATTTTCACCGTTGCAGGGTATTGACCATTTATAGTCGTACTTCTCTGTCCCCTATCTCCTTCTCTTCTTGCACTCATACTCACTATCACTGGATATTAAGAGAATTTACTGAGACATTCAAACGGATATATTAGGGATTACTCATTCTAGGGTATACTTCACCCTATCTCTAATGAGCTACTTAACGTGTTATACTCCTGAGCTAAAGTTTAACCTTAGCTCTGATACCAAATGTAACGAGACCGGATTTTGCCCGCTCGAAAATCGACATCCATACTTCAAATCGTATTCGAATGCCATAGATTCGACCGTTCAAATCCGATTCGCCGGAGCTTATAACAACATTAAGTAAATAACACAACGGAATAAAAGAATAATACACTGATATACAGCTTTGATACAATGTCTGATACAACAGATGATCTAATAGATATCAATATACATCAGAGATATGATACAATAAATAGCAGCGGAAAAGAAAATAGACGACATCTAGCAGTCGAACAATATAACTCTAAGATAGTCTTCAAAAGAGAACTCCGAGAACTGCAACTCCATCTCCAAGAACCAATCCAGCAATAGCTCGAACTCCCAATAACGATGCACAAAGATAAGGAAGTGCGGTGTGATCCAAAGACTAAACTAGCTCCAAATAACCTACTAATCTGACTATCTGAAAAACCCAACTCTAGACTGCTCGTGTAGAAAATAATGAACACCCAGAGTTTAGGAAAGAAACAATAAACTCCTGATCAGTCGTGGGACTGGTGTGAGCAACAAAAACAGTTTATCTTTTAAAACATTCAACAAAAGATTTTCAAAGTCAATTCACAATGCTTTTTAAAAATGAGACTACCATAAGGCCTCCCGCACACACCCAATGCAAACGCAGAATCGGAGGAGATTTCTCCTTATGATAGTCAAAGCTGCTTGATACGCATTAAAAAGAAACATTTGATATTGTTACTAGTGCATAGTGTAGGAAAAATTCATTTCGAAAATAAAGATATAAATCTTAGCCAGCATAGGCATTCCGCACTTATGCCTACTATAGCTACCATGTTCAATAGCAAGTTACCGCCATATTCCATGGCAGGTTATACAACTAAAACCGTACAGGATTCGTATTGTTTCTTTGGATTTCCAACAAATGGTCAGGCCAAGGAACTTCCCATTGCCACATGAGAACGCCTCTGGAAGGACGTCCCCGAGAACCAAACCAGATCTCTGCCAACACAAGGCCGGGTTACCCCTAACTGGGTAACTACTGACACGAGTATGCCATCCCTCGGTCCTTTGGGACCTTTATCCGAGCGCTCGTAATCAACATCACACAATCATAAATAAAGTGTTTCAACATGAGTAAGTATCTGGGCTCCATACCATGATACCACCCTTTTCTAGAAGGAAATGCACATACCCTAAAGGGAGCTACCCCTCATAACCTTGTTGCATCTTTCCTGTTTTGACCATTTCGGAGTGTGAAGCTCGATGAAGTCTCATCCACAAAGCCACGCTTTATACAAAAGCTGTGCTTTGGGTCAACAAATGATCATAGAAATGATCACAAAGATAAACGATCAAACAAATGATCCTATCACAAATGATCAACACAATGATCATTTCACAGCAACACTCAGCATGTCACATTACCAAATTGGGAATATATTGCTGATAACCTTCAACTATATAACCTCTGAGCTTGTACGTCTCAGAGAAGGGTGTTAAGCTAAGAGAATAAATTCTCCGCCACCAAGAGAAATATATTTGAAAGAAATCAGCTTTATATCTCAATTTGTAATGTCAGACATACTATCCATACAAGTCTGTTCCGGGATCGAACAGAACCGAAGGCACTTACAAAGAAGTCCTTGCAATCCGGATAATCTCTAATCACGTCCGGATTTCCCATCACATATGGAGATCTCTATACCGGGGCCATTCGGTGCAGAGACATTCGACGGTAATCCTTTCGTTTTCAAAAATATCCGGTCTTCAACACCGGTCTTCAAATGCAAACCATAACGACGTATCACATATTCGGAATGGGTTATACGACCCAAAGGTCCTTTCCCGGCTAACCCGAATAGTAAGCGCAACATTTAAAACATATGGATATGGGATTTCAATTAAGTCACCATTTATTATCCAAATCTTTTCTTTCAAATGGTTTAAACCAATTACCATTTCAAATCTTTTAAACAAAAAGATTTATTTCACAAAATTCCAATTACGGATTTCAAAACAATTTCATTTCGAATGGTTTTAAATAAATCATCATTTTAAATCTGTTAAAAATAAACAGATTTAATTCATAGCTTTCAAAAAGAATTCATTCATAACTTGGAAAACCATTTTTCCATTCAATCTTGAAATTCCTTTAATTAAACTGAAATTTCATTACTTATCTGAAAGCTTTTTATTCTTTTTAAAACAAACAGTTTTCATTTTGAAAATTTGGTTCATCTATACGAGTTAAAGTTCTTTGGTTAAATCTAAATTCTCAAAATTTTACTTTTAAAATGGTTTAACTTCGTATAAACACATTTATAACATTTTTAACCGTAATTTCCAAACATGGAATTCAATTTCCAAATTATTTTGAATTCAAATTCAAATTAAATTATTTAAATTGGAATTTTAATAAGTTATTCAAAATAGCTTTTATCTTTGAAAACACCTTTTCAAAAGCTTTAACAATTAACCCAAATCCATTTCCAAAACATTTTAATTTAAAAATTCAAATTTAAAACTATTTCAAAATCTGTGACTTAATCGATTTCCTCGTGAAATCCATATTGGTGTGTGTATAATTGTGGTCCAGGGGTTTCATACAGTAGTGCAACATCATTCAATCATCACCGATCAGAAAACAGAAATATAATTGATAAGCGATATGAACTATAACGCTCGTCTTCCATTCACAGATCACAGATATATAAAGGTCACCGATAATAAACTACAGGTCACAACACAAATCAGGATATATTACAAAGCATCACATATCAGGGATATTAACAATTTAACATCCAATAAAATCCAAACATCCATAAGTAGGATCAATTTAATCATCTGATAAATTTAAATCAGATTAAATTTCTATGAATAATTCTTTTCACATTTATTATCAAATAAATTTCAAGTAAATGATCCTCATTAACTATTCATAATTATTTAATTACTATACTTAAGTAATTAAACTCAATTTAATTATTGTTAATTATTATTTAATTAACCTTTAAAATCATATATTTAATCACTGATTATTTAATTAATTAAGTTCTAAACTGTAACTTAATAATTCTTAATTACTTGATTAAATTACCTTAATCATTTGTTTAAAAGACAACTCTTTATTAAATTAATGAATCTTATTTACAAATTAATTTACCTTAATTAATTTAACTCAAATCTTAATTTCTTGATTAAATAAATTAATCAATTATTCACTTGAACTAATTTAATGAGTGCATATCATTTTATCTTCACTAATTCAAATTTAAAACATTTTCTAACTAATGTTTTAATTATCATCACAAAGCAAATTTAAACAATTTAAATATTAAAACTTCTTTGATTTCAGAACTAGGATTCAAATTATCTTTAATTCAGATTTAAATTTAGATTTAAACTTTTAGTTTCAACTTGCTTAAATTTTTCTTTTAAAATTTCAAATCCATTTCCATTTCAAATCTCTTTAATATATTTTGAATTGCTTTTAAGTTATTAAAACAATTTAAATTTAAAACTTATTTATGTTCAATCTAAACTCTACATTCAACTTGAATTTATATCAACATTTCAATTTGAACTCAGCTTTAAAAATCTTGGTTTAAAATTTAAATTTGGTTTTAAAATTTTCAACTTAAACTGGGACAAACTCTGACCCGAGTTTACCCTGTCCCTGCTTCGAGTAAATGACTCGAATTCCTCGAGTTCGACGCGTGAATCCCCTCTGCTCTTTCCAGGCAAACACACACGCAAGCACCAGAGTGCTCGTGCACGTGCACTTCGCCGCTGGCGATCTTCCGGCCCTGTCACGTTGTCGAACACGTCGACAATCCTCCCCAGATCCAACTCCGACCACTCGCACCGTCCCACCACTTCGAAATCAAAATTTTGAGGTCGAGTTTGAAAACCTGGAACACTCGAACCCATGCGAACCTCAAACCTGTCATCGCCGCCGTACTCGCAACCTCGACCACCGGAAGCCCCACAATCTCGACCACGCCATCGCCCACTACCCCTCTACCATCACTCAGAACCGCTTCACACTCGGTCCAGTGTAAACGTCGAACGAGGCCGATTTCTCTTCCTCATAAAAACTAGGCTAAAAAAAAAATTAAATGCCCACCGCCGCCGCCACGTCCATCGTCGCCATCTCCGGCCATTTTTCCAGTCACCTTCATAGCCTCCTCCATCTCCATGAGAAAACCCAAATCCCATGAACTAGCCGATCACTAGAGATTGATAAAACTATGATAGCAAAGTAAACCCAAACTGCTCTCTCTCCCTTGGTTTAAAAATTATGATTTCTACTTTAAAAATCATGTTTTGGCATATGAATTCAGTTTATATACCTGAATTTATAAATCAAGATGTTTGAAATTTGGCTCATATTAAATTTTTCTCAGCTTTTTCTTAATTTCCAGAAGTGTTTCTAATTTACTTAACTTAAATAAAATTTAAAACTATAATCTATGATACATCTGACATATTTTGTTTGAAATTTAAACCTTAACATACATTAGATTTTGAGGTAATTATTATTGATCAGAACTTAAAACTAGAAACTAAGAACAGGCAAGAATAAATCACAACAGTAAGCATGCCTTTATACATTCATGTATATACACAGTGAATTAAATCAAATACATCCACACAATACTATTTTATTTCCAGTAATCCATATGCAATAAGATATCAAGATACTTAAGTTTTAAAAAGAAAGTTACTCACTTTTATGTTGAAGACAGAGACCAGAAAACCCAGCAAAACCTGGAAATGGAAACTTGGATTTGAACTTTTGATCAGTGGCTTTGAAACTGAGCATTTTGATTTTGAAAACCTTTAACTTTGGTCTGATACTTGATATTCACATTGAGTTGAATCTTTGCATTTGATTTGTTTTTAAACTTTGCTTAATCTTCTTTTACATCATCTTGTTTTTATTTAGATAAATGATGATGCTTATTTTATTTTTTTTGTGGTTTGCTAAGTTTTAAATGAATGAATTAGAAAAGATGCCTTTGCTTATATAAAGCAGTTTACAGGGACATTATTTGTACAAGGCGGTGATCTCGTTTGTACAAAGGCATGGGTGAAGATGCTTGCTTGTACTTGTTTATACATATAAATGTATTTGTTTACTTCAGCCATACTTGCTTGTCTCGGCTGAGAATTCTTCTTTAATATGCTAGAGATGCAAACATTAATTGCATATGTACCTTATGCCTCCTTTGCAAGCCTAAGATATTAATTGTTTACTTGTTTTACCTGTTTGGTTCCTTTGCATACTTATGTATTTGTTTGTTATTTTTACTTTGTTTTGTTTCTTATTACTTGTCTGGTTTACTTTCAAGAATTTTTTTAGCTTAAGTAATCTAGTTCCTATTATCAAATACAAAATTTACTAATGTATTTATTTTTATTTCTAGAATTATCTAACATGATCATTTCATATTTTATATAATTATAAATCTATTTGAAATACTTTGTTTAATATCATATCAAAAACACAAATTTTCATTCAAATTTAAAATAAATTAAAATTCGGGATCGTTACAGACTTCCCCCCTTAAAAGAATTTCGTCCTCGAAATTCGCACGCACGAAAACAACACAGAGATAGACAGATTCGATTTCCTATAATTCCTCAAACTTAAGATATGAATTCCAAACTCAAGTCGGAAAATCTCAGAATACATACCAATTTGTCCCTCTTCGGACTTTGATATTCACAAGAAATTACAATAAAATTTCAAATTTGGTTTTAAACAAAATCGCTTAATTGGTGCAATTCAAATTGAGCTTCATATTCTATTAACCAATTTAACTCAATTTAAAATTTCCAATTCATATTCATTAAGGTTTAAATCGAAACTGATAAGAAATCGATGAAGATACGAAGTAAGAATTTTCCTACAGTGATTCGTAGGGCCATCATTATTCCAAAACTTTTTATTTTTCTGGAGCTGTCAAGAAGCAATCAAAAGAATTTAGAATCGAATCACAGAAATTGATAAAAAGTTATTTTCACCGTTGCAGGGTATTGACCATTTATAGTCGTACTTCTCTGTCCCCTATCTCGTTCTCTTCTTGCACTCATACTCACTATCATTGGATATTAAGAGAATTTACTGAGACATTCATACGGATATATTAGGGATTACTCATTCTAGGGTATACTTCACCCTATCTCTAATGAGCTACTTAACGTGTTATAATCCTGAGCTAAAGTTTAACCTTAGCTCTGATACCAAATGTAACGACACCAGATTTTGCCCGCTCGAAAATCGACATTCATACTTCAAATCGTATTCGAATGCCATAGATTCGACCGTTCAAATCCGATTCACCGGAGCTTATAACAACATTAAGTAAATAACACAACGGAATAAAAGAATAATACACTGATATACAGCTTTGATACAATATCTGATACAACAGACGATCCAATAGATATCAATATACATCAGAGATATGATACAATAAATAGCAGCGGAAAAGAAAATAGATGACATCTAGCAGCGGAACAATATAACTCTAAGATAGTCTTCAAAAGAAAACTCCGAGAACTGCAACTCCATCTCCAAGAACCAATCCAACAATAGCTCGAACTCCCAATAACGATGCACAAAGATAAGGAAGTGCGGTGTGATCCAAAGACTGAACTAGCTCCAGATAATCTACTAATCTGACTATCTGAAAAATCCAACTCTAGACTACTCGTGTAGAAAATAATGAGCACCCAGAGTTTAGGAAAGAAACAGTAAACTCCGGATCAGTCGTGAGACTGGTGTGAGCAACAAAAACAGTTTATCTTTTAAAACATTCAACAAAAGATTTTCAAAGTCAATTCGCAATGCTTTTTAAAAATGAGACTACCATAAGGCCTCCCGCACACACACACAATGCAAATGCAGAATCGGAGGAGATTTCTCCTTATGATAGTCAAAGATGCTTGATACGCATTAAAAAGAAACATTTGATATTGTTACTAGTGCATAGTGTAGGAAAAATTCATTTCGAAAATAAAGATATAAATCTTAGCCAGCATAGGCATTCCGCACTTATGCCTACTATAGCTACCATGTTCAATAGCAGGTTACCGCCATATTCCATGGCAGGTTATACAACTAAAACCGTACAGGATTCGTATTGTTTCTTTGGATTTCCAACAAATGGTCAGGCCAAGGAACTTCCCATTGCCACATGAGAACGCCTCTGGAAGGACGTCCCCGAGAACCAAACCGGATCTCTGCCAACACAAGGCCGGGTTACCCCTAACTGGGTAACTACTGACACGAGTATGCCATCCCTCGGTCCTTTGGGACCTTTATCCGAGCGCTCGTAATCAACATCACACAATCATAAATAAAGTGTTTCAACATGAGTAAGTATCTGGGCTCCATACCATGATACCACCCTTTTCCAGAAGGAAATGCACATACCCTAAAGGGAGCTACCCCTCATAACCTTGTTGCATCTTTCCTGTTTTGACCATTTCGAGGTGTGAGGCTCGACGAAGTCTCGTCCACAAAGCCACCATTTATAAAAAAGCTGCGCTTTGGGTCAACAAATGATCATAGAATGATCACAAAGATAAACGATCAAACAAATGATCCTATCACAAACGATCAACACAATGATCATTTCACAGCAACAATCAGCATGTCACATTACCAAATTGGGAATATATTGCTGATAACCTTCAACTATATAACCTCTGAGCTTGTACGTCTCAGAGAAGGGTGTTAAGCTAAGAGAATAAATTCTCCGCCACCAACAGAAATATATTTGAAAGAAATCAGCTTTATATCTCAATTTGTAATGTCAGACATACTATCCATACAAGTCTGTTCTGGGATCGAACAGAACCGAAGGCACTTACAAAGAAGTCCTTGCAATCCGGATAATCTCTAATCACGTCCGGATTTCCCATCACATATGGAGATCTCTATACCGGGGCCATTCGGTGCAGAGACATTCGACGGTAATCCTTTCGTTTTCAAAAATATCTGGTCTTCAACACCGGTCTTCAAATGCAAACCATAACGACGTATCACATATTCGGAATGGGTTATACGACCCAAAGGTCCTTTCCCGGCTAACCCGAATAGTAAGCGCAACATTTAAAACATATGGATATGGGATTTCAATTAAGTCACCATTTATTATCCAAATCTTTTCTTTCAAATGGTTTAAACAAATTACCATTTCAAATCTTTTAAACAGAAAGATTTATTTCACAAAATTCCATTTACGGATTTCAAAACAATTTCATTTCGAATGGTTTTAAATAAATCATCATTTTAAATCTGTTAAAAATAAACAGATTTAATTCATAGCTTTCAAAAAGAATTCATTCATAACTTGGAAAACCATTTTTCCATTCAATCTTGAAATTCCTTTAATTAAACTGAAATTTCATTACTTATCTGAAAGCTTTTTATTCTTTTTAAAACAATTAGTTTTCATTTTGAAAATTTGGTTCGTCTATTCGAGTTAAAGTTCTTTGGTTAAATCTAAATTCTCAAAATTTTACTTTTAAAATGGTTTAACTTCGTATAAACACATTTATAACATTTTTAACCGTAATTTCCAAACATGGAATTCAATTTCCAAATTATTTTGAATTCAAATTCAAATTAAATTATTTAAATTGGAATTTTAATTAGTTATTCAAAATAGCTTTTATCTTTGAAAATACCTTTTCAAAAGCTTTAGTATTTAACCCAAATCCATTTCCAAAACATTTGAATTTAAAAATTCAAATTTAAAACTATTTCAAAATTTGTGACTTAATCGATTTCCTCGTGAAATCCATATTCGTGTGTGTATAAGTGTGGTCCAGGGGTTTCATACAGTAGTGCAACATCATTCAATCATCACCGATCAGAAAACAGAAATATAATTGATAAGCGATATGAACTATAACGCTCATCTTCCATTCATAGATCATAGATATATAAAGGTGGCCGATAATAAATTACAGGTCACAACACAAATCAGGATATATCACAAAGCATCACATATCAGGGATATTAACAATTTAACATCCAATAAAATCCAAACATCCATAAGTAGGATCAATTTAATCATCTGATAAATTTAAATCAGATTAAATTTCTATGAATAATTCTTTTCACATTTATTATCAAATAAATTTCTAGTAAATGATCCTCATTAACTATTCATAATTATTTAATTACTATTCTTAAGTAATTAAACTCAATTTAATTATTGTTAATTATTATTTAATTAACCTTTAAAATCATATATTTAATCACTGATTATTTAATTAATTAAGTTCTAAACTGTAACTTAATAAATCTTAATTACTTGATTAAATAACCTTAATCATTTGTTTAAAAGACAACTCTTTATTAAATTAATGAATCTTATTTACAAATTAATTTACCTTAATTAATTTAACTCAAATCTTAATTTCTTGATTAAATAAATTAATCAATTATTCACTTGAACTAATTTAATGAGTGCATATCATTTTATCTTCACTAATTCAAATTTAAAACATTTTCTAACTAATGTTTTAATTATCATCACAAAGCAAATTTAAACAATTTAAATATTAAAACTTCTTTGATTTCAGAACTAGGATTCAAATCATCTTTAATTCAGATTTAAATTTAGATTTAAACTTTTAGTTTCAACTTGCTTAAATTTTTCATTTAAAATTTCAAATCCATTTCCATTTCAAATCTCTTTAATATATTTTGAATTGCTTTTAAGTTATTAAAACAATTTAAATTTAAAAATTATTTATGTTCAATCTAAACTCTACATTCAACTTGAATTTATATTAGCATTTCAATTTGAACTCAGCTTTAAAAATCTTGGTTTAAAATTTAAATTTGGTTTTAAAATTTTCAACTTAAACTGGGACAAACTCTGACCCATTTGGTTTTAAAATCACAACAGTAAGCATGCCTTTATACATTCATGTATATACACAGTGAATTAAATCAAATACATCCACACAATACTATTTTATTTCCAGTAATCCATATGTAATCAGATGTCAAGATACTTAAGTTTTAAAAAGAAAGTTACTCACTTTTATGTTGAAGACAAAGACCAGAAAACCCAGCAAAACCTGGAAATGGAAACTTGGATTTGAACTTTTGATCAGTGACTTTGGAACTGAGCATTTTGATTTTGAAAACCTTTATCTTTGGTCTGATACTTGATATTCACATTGAGTTGAATCTTTGCATTTGATTTGTTTTTAAACTTTCCTTAATCTTCTTTTACATCATCTTGTTTTTATTTAGATAAATGATGATGCTTATTTTTTTTTGTGGTTTGCTAAGTTTTAAATGAATGAATTAGAATAAGATGCCTTTGCTTATATAAAGCAGTTTACATGGACATTATTTGTACAAGGCGTTGATCTAGTTTGTACAAAGGCATGGGTGAAGATGCTTGCTTGTACTTGTTTATACATATAAATGTATTTGTTTACTTCAGCCATACTTGCTTGTCTCGGCTGAGAATTCTTCTTTAATATGCTAGAGATGCAAACATTAATTGCATATGTACCTTATGCCTCCTTTGCAAGCCTAAGATATTAATTGTTTACTTGTTTTACCTGTTTGGTTCCTTTGCTTACTTATGTATTTGTTTGTTATTTTTACTTTGTTTTGTTTCTTATTACTTGTCTGGTTTACTTTCAAGAATTTTTTTAGCTTAAGTAATCTAGTTCCTATTATCAAATACAAAATTTACTAATGTATTTATTTTTATTTCTAGAATTATCTAACATGATCATTTCATATTTTATATAATTATAAATCTATTTGAAATACTTTGTTTAATATCATATCAAAAACACAAATTTTCATTCAAATTTAAAATAAATTATCAATTTAAAATTAATTAAAATTCGGGATCGTTACAAATTAGCTTACACTGTATAAGTATGTATGTCCTGACTCGAGTGTTTATGTTTTATTTTACGCTCGGGTTAGACTGAGTTTCAGTTCAGACTTCACCTCCAGAGCTAGGGCTTCAGCAGATCATCTCTTTTCAAGCTGCCATCAAGCTTCTGTTCAGTTCTTATTTTAGCCTTTGAAATCAAGACAATTTAATATTGAGAGTTTTTGTGGAGATTTCAAACTATATTTGGTTTAAGACTATGTACTTTATATTTATTTTGAGACTACTGATAGCGGCTTCACGAACCACTATGTATTTTTTTTAAATTCCGCTGTGAGTATTCTGGTTCCGTGTCTGTGATTATGTGACTATTTATTTACTGTATATTCTGAGATTTGCCAAATTTTATTTACAACGTGGTATTTTGAACAATTCAAGTCCGACATGTGCGGATGTGAATGGTTGAAAATATTGGGTCGTTACAGTTTGGTATAAGAGCATTGGCTCTAGGCAAAACTTAGAATGCACAGTAAATTTGATTTACAGAATCAATTTCATTCAATCTCTTCCTTTTGATTCAATTTCTTTGAATTTTGGAACGTTCCATGCGGTTCCAAAATTCATTCGTGTCCCTCACTATTCATCTTCTTTCGATTCTGGAGTATCTCATAACTCCACTTTGGATGATCTTTATAGTGAATTGACGGTCTCGCCAATATTCTAATAAAGGGGTGAAACTCCTTCAAAATTAGCATTGATGTAGCAGAAATTTATATTTATCCTCGGTTTAGATGCTAGTATCTTTGGTTATTCCGAACTCTATCTCTTCAGCTCGAATGTAGACTTACCCCAGAAAATCCACATCGATCTTACTCTTTAAGGCACTGTTGACCAGGTTAAGGTTGTCCGCGATTTATATAAACTTATCCAGTTCCTTATTTTGTTATTTAATCGTCGGATCTTCTGATTTCAACTTATCTTTAAATCAAAATTCTCTTTGATTTGAGTCCATCAAATTTGAATCTTTATCCTTGTTTTGAAAATTTTATTCCTAATTTGGAAAAAAATATCTAATATTATATATATAAGTATAATTTTCATAATTTTTATAATTAATTTAACTAATTGTCAAGAGATAATAGTCTTTGATTTCATTTATGGTTTTGTAAACTAAGGGTTTTGTCTCATATAAATAATTGAACTATAAACAATGGTTATAAATTAATTTGGAAATAGAAATGAATTTAAAACTAGAACTTGAATTCCCGATGGTTTCAAACCTTGTGTTTTAAGTTTTAAAAGGATATATTATTTAAATTATTTTCGAATAGAAATTTGTTTCCAAAGAAAATTTAAAGGTTTAAAAATCAACGCTCTTCTATTTGTGGCTGAGAAATAATTTTGGTGATGACTACAATATCATTGACATTCATTTTAGAGTTTCGAAGTGAAGAGACCATTTCGTAGTCTGGCTACAGTGTTACCTTGAGAATTTAATTGATTTGAATCTTATGACTTGATATATAGATATATGATTTAAATTTGATTTGACATATTATGTACATATATTTATTTATCTCTAAATGTTTGAAGGGAATCAGAAAGTTAATTCTTAAATTTTTCTTGAGGAATAATTTCAATTATAAAAAAAGAAAATCAAATTTTTGAATAAATGATTCCAACGTGAGATAATTGAATTTGAAAGTTTTATTTGTATAATACTAAATTGCATTTCAATATAACTTACCTTGATTTTCAGAAGTTAACAATGTAACTAGATAATATACAATATAAAAAGATTTTATAAATAAAATTTGAGTGGTTAAAATAAATGTTATACATTTAAAATCTAGTTATAAAAAGATTAACAGAGGTAAATAAAATAACAAGAGGTAATGGAATAATTTACAAGATAAAATGATGTTAATGGAACTAAGAATAAATTTAAGCAGTTGTAATAAGTGTAAACATATTTAACATAGATGATAAAAATGTATTGAGAGAAATAAATTTAGTTATATATATAAAAAAAGATATTAATTTATTGAACACATTTTTGAGTATAACAAACGATTTTCAAACTTATGATTTTAGAAATTTTTATTTTAAGATAATTAGAAGATGAAGTAATCAAATTTGAAATAGTAAAATTTAACTTGAGTGAAATTAAATAGATGAAATCAACTATTAATTTAAAATTGAATTTGTATGGTTTAGATTAATGATTCTAATTTAAGTTTCAATATAGTTTTCATTCAGGTTGTCTCTATTCCCCTACCTTCTTCCTTTTCGAGGACGAAAAGTTCTGAGTGGGGGAGAGTGTAACAGCCCGAAGTTTTAACAAGTATTTTTCACTTTTAATTATAAAACTTTGGGGGTTTATTATATAAAAATCTAAATTTTGAATTGATTAAAAGAATTGCCCAAATTTTTAAATAAATAATGAGATCTCTGAACTTTTGACATGGTTAAGAATTAACTTTAATTGGAAATTTGGGTTTTTTGTTGAAGATGGTAAATAACTTAATTTCTAGCTAAATCATGTTTTAATTAAGAAATAAGATTTGAAAAAAATTTGCTTTGTCCGTAATTGGAATTCGCTACCCAGTTTTATATATTTATCTTCTTTCAAGATCGAAATCAGTTTGTCTCATCTTCCAATAATTGATCGTGCCTTCTGTACTCTTCTTTCGGGGTAGATATTGTTGTTTGAATAAATTCTGCAGCTTCGAGAAGGTGAGTATTCTCACCTGACAAACGTACTTATATATCTATGAATTAATAACAAGTGTAATTGTAGAATAAAATTTTATTTCATTTTATTTGACTTTTATATAAATTGATGATGTTAAAAATCCTGTTATTAAACCTACACATCATCAGTTATATTAGATACTGTTTTATTTATGCTGTTATACTATTTATTAATTTACTGCTTAATCCCACTCCTAGTTCCCTGTGGAATAGAAATCGTTACAGGATGAAATGATAGGCCTGAACGATATTTATTTATTCATTTATTTATTTAGTTATTTATTTAACTTGGGATTGCGGGTTTGAAATGATAAAACCCGGATTTTCTTTATAAATTACGGATTGAAATGATATATTATCCGTCGCACTTGACCTTGGTTAGAAAATATTATACAGGCACGTGGTTATATATATATATGTATATGTATATGTATATGTATATGTATATGTATATGTATATGTATATGTATATGTATAAATTTTCTGGAATTATTAAATATTAGAATGTATAATATTTTGTTAAAAAATTGATTTAAAATGATTCTTACGCATAGTTATATTTTACAAGTTAAAGATGTAAATAAATAAAAGTTAAAATTTAAAGTATAAATTTCTCTTGTAAATTAGGATTTGTAAAATAAATGGAATTTTAGCTAAGAAGTAAAATATGAAATTTGTTATAACTTGAATATAAAGCGAGGATAAGTTTTCTATGAATTAAATAGTTAAATTAGTGAAAATACCGAAGTTGAAATATAACTTGATTTTGAAATGGGAGGCTGGTTTTGAAATAAAGGTAAGATAAGAAATTAATTGGAAATTTAGTTATTTTGGAAACGGTAATTTAACTTAATTGTTAAGTAAAATTCATAGAAATTGTGTACTTGATTTTATATAAAGTATAAAAGTGAGATATATACTTGAAGAATTTACTTTAAAAAAAAAATCATAAATTATTGAGAAATTTAAATGACTATTTAAAAGTGGAAATTTTGATTTGTTTAAATAAAAGGTTTAATTTTGCTGAAATTATATTGAAATCTAAATTTTAATTTACTCAAATTTATTGTAAAGGATATTACCGCACTTTGCAAGTGCTGTAGTTGATACAATTGGACTAAAGCTAAACTTTTGGGATTTTATATTTGATTTTGTAAGAAAAATAACTTCACTTTTAAATAGTTTCAAAATTAGCATTTTGATATTTTAGATTCTTTATAACCACGGGTAATAATAACGTTGGTTGTTAAAGAGATCGGGATCGGATATGGGCATACACTCTGTCGATACCGAAAACCACTTTGACAACCGTGTACGCGGTGGAGATTCCAGAATGAAGTAGGATGGTGGTGACGTTTCCTTTGAGGTAAATACGTTGACCCGACTCCCATGAGTTGGCATAAGGTGGCTAAAACAGGAGCGATCGACGGATTAATGAGGTAGCACATCTGATCGGACGCACTTCTTCGTATGCCATTCTATTACTTTTGTGATTGTTTTGGTGCGCACCTTTGATTTGGGAGTGTTGTTCGAGGTGGGCGGTAGCTGTGCGCTACACGTTACCATCGGTCCGGAAGTGTAATTGGTATATCTACCCTGGCATTGCCCAGTTGTGCCGTGTCACCTACCATAGCGAGCCTTGTACGAGTATGGTTTTCTCCCGTAACCCGTGTGGTATCCTCTGGTGGCTTCCCGATCAGGAGGGACTATGATATTGGATGGACTACTGGGACTATTACGTGTTAAGGAGGATATTGGGTCACTCCTTAACGCTATTTAAAAGTAAGTTTATTTTAATATAGACACTATTATAATAGCGAAATTATTACTACATAGTAAATAGTTTATGGGATCCTTAGAGGATGGGCGGTCCCAAGCATCCTTTAAGTTACTTGTTCTATATTACAGTACACTTGAATTAGCTTATACTACATAAGTATGTATGTCCTGACTCGAGTGTTTATGTTTTATTTTACGCTCGGGTTAGCCTGAGTTTCAGTTCAGACTTCACCTCCAGTGCTAGGACTTCAGCAGATCATCTCTTTTCAAGTTGCCGTCAAGCTTCTGTTCAGTTCTTATTTTAGCCTTTGAAATCAAGATAATTTAATATTGAGAGTTTCTGTGGAGATTTCAAACTATATTTGGTTTAAGACTATGTACTTTATATTTATTTTGAGACTATTGATAGTGGCTTCATGAACCACTACGTATTTTTTTTAAATTCCGCTGTGAGTATTCTGGTTCCGTGTCTGTGATTCTGTGATTATTTATTTACTGTATATTCTGAGATTTGCCAAATTTTATTTACAACGCGGTATTTTGAACAATCCAAGTCCGACATGTGTGGATGTGAATGGTTGAAAATATCGGGTCCTTACAGATTTATTTGCTTATTTCAAATGAATTAATTTCATCGAAGTTTCGTATATTATGAATAGCGATATTCACATATAACATGGATATATGATCGGGTATGGATCAAGTATCCATTTTCATGTATTGATTAAGAGTTCCAAACTCATAAAAGACAATACGTAGTCTTAGACAAATAAACATTTAAGCGACCAATATCAAAGTGTTTAGTAATGGAATTATTTGGCTCTTGTATAGGTCTTAAAGTGACAAAATGCTAAAAGATTTATTGGTAAGTTTATTTTATAATTCTATGTCTATCTTAATTCTATTCAATTGTATATTTTAACTGAAAAAATATTTTATCAATTATATTAGTTGCATAAATTATTGAAGCAGATCATTTTAGATTCCATAGTATATATTCATATAATATTAGAAATGTTAAATGTTATCATTTAATTTTTCTCTTAATGCTTCCATTAGATTTTTATGTTTATCAAAACCCTAAGAAAAACATAAAAATCTTCTAATTTTTGTAGTGGGCATTAGGATTCCCTTATCTTAGGATTCCGACCTTGAGGAAAGCTCAACAAATCATAGGTCCACATGCAGTAGATATGTAACGATCTCGGTTTTGACACAAATTTAAATTAATAATTAATTTAAATTTTTTGAATTAATTTGTGAATTTATTTGGATTTTTTTCAAATTAAATAAGATATTTTTTTGTTTATTTATTATAAATTGATTTTGAATAGAATTTAAATTTGAAAATCTAAAAATGTTTATTTTATAATTGTATTGGATTTGAAAACATTATATTTTAAATTTTGTTATAATGTACATATGTAATACATAGTTTGAAAAGTTATATTTTGAAATTAATATAGTAAATTTTCAAAAGTTGTTAAAAGCTAAATTCTACATTTTATAATATACATATGTGTGTTTATTTATGTATAATTAGATTTTGATATCAATTTCTTTAAAGTTACAAATATATATAAATAAAAGCAAATGGATTTATTTAAATTAAGAATATATAGTTAAAAGCATAAATGCATATAAAAATACAAGTGTAAAGGTTTTAGAATACATTTAACAGTTGTAGCTATTTTAACATATCATATTAACAAGTGTAACTATTTTAATATATGAAGTTAACAAGTGTCATCTTTATAAAATTTTCTTTTCAATTTTGAATTTAATAAATAGTAGGAAATTAAAGATATATGTATCACTAACTCCTCCTCTTCTCACTTCTTTGTTAAAATTCAAAGCAAAAAAACAAAATCTGAAAATACAAAACCGGAGAAAGAAAATTCAAATACAAAGATGCAAATCAAAGGAAAGATCTGCAAGAAAATTACAAACCTGGGAATCAAAATTTTAGTCAAAATCAACATCAGTTTTGCAAACTGTTTTAACCTGAGAAGGAAATAAAAAATCAAATCAAACCTGAAGCTTCAGGTCGAGCAAAGTAAAGCAATATCCAGATTAAGATTCAAATCAGTAAAATAGTTCAACAAAATTAAAGTAGAAGGTCAAGACCAAAATCAATTCAAGTTCTAGTTTTTCAAAAAGCATGTTCTCTGCTCTTTGGATCCAGGTGAGCAAACATTATTTCTTTTAAACCTTGACATGGTTATATCTTGATGATTGTGAAAGTGAAGCTGTGGAAAATGTTTGAATGTTTGTAAATAAGTTTGCATGTATACAAATATGTATACATATACTTGTGCATGTCTGGAAATAGACATAATTTACCTCCGTTCAAAGTTGACAGATTTCAAAAACTTGTTCAAAAACTTAAATCTCTTCCTTTGAGCCTTTGTAGGCTTTAAGGTATGATTAAAACATGTTTTTAAGATTAAGATCCAAAGTTTTAAAGATATTTTTAAGAAACTTTTTGAAGAATCTTTACGGAAACTAAATATACAGTGGAAATTAGAATTTGGTCAAAATTCAAGTGTTTTAATTTCTTAATTCAATTACATAATGTGATTTGTTTTCGAAACCCAAGATTGTTAAAAATAAAATCAAGATTTTTAATTATGTTTTCGAGGAGTATTCATGGGATGAACGGAGATTACATTTTAAGTAAATTCCGGTGATCGGCAAAATAATCGGTCTTGTAATCAAGACCGAAGGAAGCTGGAGTCTGTGGATCGATGAAAAATGGTAATAGGATTTTTAGATCGCTTGGGGGAGGCGCGACATTGAACTTGGGTTTACGCCTACTTTTGGGTAGTGGTTGATTTTGAGGTAAATGTGGTGTTGTCGGTGCATCGGGGACAATGGGACCGGGTGGAAATGGAGCGGGGGACTGTAGTGAAGCTCTGGTATGGTTTGCGTGGCCTCTGGTGCTCTTAGTCGGCGGGACGAGGTGATTTCAGGTGTCTGATTGTGTTCCTGGTAGTGGTGAGGGTGCTCAAATTTGATTTCACGTCAGATTCGTCGAACTGGGTGGTGTTGATTGTCGAGTAGATCATCGGCGACATGTGGAAGGTCGCAGCATCAATCGCCATGGCTTCGGCACCACGTGCATGTGCACGCGTATACATAGGTGTTTGGTTTGCTATAGTATTTGGGGAAGATGAGTTATTCTCGGGAAGGACTCGAAGTAGCTATGGGTTTGTCTCGACGTTGAAAGAGGAGCGAGTGTCTCGGGTTTTAGCCCGGAAAAAGGTTATATTTGGCTCGGGTTTCTTTAACTTTGATGATTTAAAATGTTAAAATTTTAAAGGTTAATTTTTTGAAGAATAAAATAAAGTGTTTAGAAATTAAATGATTATATATATATACATTAGTTAATTAATTTAATTAACAAATGTTTTTGAAAAATGTGATGAAGTAATTTAAGCACTAATTAAATTACTTAAACAAGTTTTGAACAAATTTTCAAAGGTGTTAAATGTTAAAATTAAATGTTTAAATTTTTATTATTTTAAAGTAAATTATATATTTTTAATTATATAATTAATCCCTAAATGTTTTAAATATGATTTCATGATGGATTAGGAAGTGACTAAAGTTTAGTCAACCTAAAAGATTTCAAATGATTTTTGTATGTTAATAACAAATTAATTTCAAGTATTTAATTTAAGGATCATTATTGATTTATTAATGACAATTACTTAATGAAATTAATTAAAGATTGATTATTAATGTAAGTAATTAAAGAATGATTACTAAATGAAATTAATCCAATTAATAAAAGATTATCACCTAATTAATTGAGGGATAATTACTTTGTGTAATTGCATTTAAGGATAACTAACTAAGTAATTAAGATTAATTAATGAAAGTGATTAAAGGATAATTACTTAATTAACTCATGTGATTAGGGATAATCACTTATTATGATAATTAATTAAATGGTAATTAATTAAGGGTTAATAATTAATGTAATTAAGGATAATTGATCAAAGGATAATTAAATAATTAAAGGTTAATTGTTTAATGATTAAAAGTTGATTTATTTATTAATTAAGCTTGATTAATTAATAATTAAAGGTTAATTAATTTATCATTAAAGGTTAATTAATAAGTGATTAACAGATAATTAATTAAAATGGTTTGTAATTAATTAATGTTAATTAACCAGGATTAATAATTTATTCATAAGTAATTACTCTGGTTAAATTAATTATAATCAGATGATTAATTGATCTTACTTATGGATGTTTGGATTGTATGGAAAGCTTTGAATTATTTGATATCCCTGATGTGTGATGCTTTGTGATATGAGTTATTTTGATTTAAGCTATGATGAATGTAATTTATTTATCTGTGATGAATTTATATTATTTATCTATGAATCTGTGAATGAAGATAAGCGTTATAGGACTATACCGCTTATCGATATTGCTGTGTTTGGATTGTGATGATTGATGATATTTTATTGTTGTGTGTAAAAACCCTGGACTACACCACACAAACGCAAATATGGATTACACAAGGAAATTGGTTAAGTCATAGATATTTGAATTTAATATTATGAAATGGTTTTAAAAATTGAATTTTGAATCCAAAATGATTTTGGAAATGGAATTGAGTTGAATATGAAAAGCTTTTGGAAAGGAAATTTGAAATTGAATTTAGTTTGAATAGAATATATCTTGTTTAAGTTTTGAAATTATTTTAGAAACTATGATTTGAAAGGGTATACAAGTTGTACAATAATATATATATGGATTTTAAACCTTTTTCAAAGTATTATTTTGGGAATTTAAATTTAACCCAAGTTTATACTTTAAAGGCTATAACTTGCGCATATTTGATCGGATTTTTCCGAAACGAAAAGCGTTTATTTCCAAATGATAATGGCTTCCAGTTTTTGTCGAAAAGATTTCAAGTTTGAAATGGAATTTTTTTGAAAACTATGAATGAATCTTTGTGAAAGATTGGTGAAACTTTGTTCCAAATTGAAATGGATTTTAAAAGGTGTATCTTTTATTTTAAAAGATTAAAATGGAAATTTGTCAAACCTTTCAAAAGAAAAGGTTTTGGGCTAACAGTGTGACTTAACTAAGATCCCATATATCCATATGTTTTTAAAATTAGCGCTCATTATTTGGTTTAGCCGGGAGTGGACTTTATGTCATATGACCCATTCTGAATAGTCATATGACGAAATAGACATCATTTGAAGACCGTTGGTGAAGACAGGTTATTTTCGAGAACGAAAGGATTACTTGTTGAATGACTCTACACTGAGTTGCTCCGGTATAGAGATCTCCATATGTGATGGGGAGTCCAATCGGGATTGTGAATACCCGGATTGCAAGGGCTTCTTTGAAGTGCCTTCGGTTCCGTTCGAACCCGAAATAGACTTGTATGGATGTATGTATGACATTACACTTTGAGATGTAAAACTGGTTTCTATCAAATACATTTCTATTTGGTGGCGGAGAATTTATTTTCTTAGCTTAACACTCTTCTCTGAGATGTATGAGCTTAGAGGTTATGTAGTTAATGGTTACTAGTGATACATTCCTAATTTGGTAATGTTGCATGCTAAGTGTTGCTGATCATTTGTTGATCAAAGCATGGCTTTTGTGTAAAGCGTAGCTTTGTAGACGAGACCTCATCAGGACCTCACAACCCGAAAATGGTCGAAACAGGAAGAATGTGGCAAGGTTATGAGAGTCGCGCCTTTTAGGGTATGTCCATTTCCTTCTAGATAAAGTGGTATAATAGTATGGAGCCTAGATACTTATCTTATGTGGTTTCTACAAATTTATTACTTTGTGGTTGTTGGTGTTGAGAGCTTTCGGATAAAGGTCGGTGACGACCGGTGGATGGCATGCTCGTGTGGTAGTTACCTAGTTACAGAGGTAACCTGGCCTTGTGTTGGTAGAGAGCTGGTTAAGTTCTCAGGGCGTCCCTCCAGAGGCATAACCATGTGGCAAAGGAAGTTCCTTAGCCTGACCATTTGTTGGAAATCCAAAGAAACAATACACGCCCTGTACGGTTTTAGTTGTATAACCTGCCATGGAATGTGGCGATAACTTGCTATTGAATATGGTAGCTATAGTAGACATACGATGAAATGTGGTATGCTGGCTAAGATTAATATTCTACTTTCGAAAGTTTTTCTGCACTATGCACTAATAATAATAATATTAAAAGGATTTTCTCGTATCAAGCATATTTGACTATCATAAGGAGAAATCTCCTCCAATTGTGTGTTTGCATTGTGTGTGTGTGCGGGGATGCCTTATGGTAGTTTCATTTTACAAAAAGCATTGCGGATTTCTTTTAAAATCTTTTTGTTTGTTTTGTTCAAATAAACTATTTTCTTTTGCTCACACCAATCCTATGACTGACCTGGAATTATTTTTCCATTTCTAGACACAGGGTGCCCATAATTTTCCACATGGGCAGCCTAGAGTCAGATTTTTAGATAATTAGCTAGTAGATGTAGATTTGGTAACCTTTGGCTTTCTGTTTGGAAATCTTGAAGTCTTTGGTCTTTGAAGACTTTGAATTTTGGCTATCGCATTGTGCTTCTCTTCAACATTCTCGACCTTGCTACAATACAACGTGATGGTGGTTCGAGCTTGTGGTTTGGAGCTTTGGCTATGGAGTTGCAGTATTGTCGGATTTTCTTTCTCTCTTGCTTGGCATTGAAGAAATTATTTCTCTGCTGCTTTTGTTTCCGTTATTGTATCTATCTCTGATATGTTGATATTCATTTGTACAAGATGTTGTATCTATTGTGTATCAAAAAATTATTCTTTTGTTTCTGCTGTGTTGTTCACTTAATGTGTTATAAGCTCCTGCGAACCAGATTTGATGTTTGAATCAGCGGCATTCAAATACGGGTGAAGTATTTGGGTGTCGATTTTCGAAGGTCGAGTAATGGTCGTTACAGTGGTATCAGTGCTGAAGGTTGAGTAAGAAATTTAGCTCAGGAATATAACACGTTAGGTGACTCATTGGAGATAGGGATTAAAATGCCCTAGAATGAGTATATCCCTAAGATATCTCATCCATATGCCTTAGTAAATTCTCTTACTATTCAGTGATAGTGAGTATGAGTGCAAGAAGAGGACGAGGTAGGGGACAGGAAGTACCACTTCAAATGGTCGATACCTACGACAACAAGGAAACATTTTTTTCCATCAACTTTCTTTGATCATCATCCAATTTCAATTCTTTGATGGCTTCCCAGCAGCTACAAGAAGAAGCTTCGGTGTGGTGGTGGCTCTGCGAAACTTTGTAGAAAGGTTCCTATTTCGTAATCTTTCCATCAGTTCTTTTCAATCTTTTTAACTTTAATGAATTTGAAATTTTAATTGAAATAAATTGATTAATAAAATATGAAGCCAAATGGTATTGTATCAGTTTGTCTATTCCTTGGGATCTCGATATATTCTGCGAACGGTTAGTTATCCATTCGGACTAACCAGTGCCCCTACATATTTCATAGATCGGATAACCCGAGTATCTTGTGAAGTATTGAACAAGCTGTTCTCATAATTATTAATGATATTCTGATTTATTAAGACAAATATAGAATAATTATTCATCTTGATCTGATGAATTGATTCTTATCTTTGCGTGTCCATCTATTCTATGTTGTCTCCCTTTCTAGCGAATTTCGGGGATGAAATTTTCTTAAGGGGTAATCTATAACGATCCTGATTCTGAGACAAAATTAAATTAATAATTAATATTAAAATTTTGAATTAAGTTGTGATTTTTTTTGGATTTTTTCCAAATTAAATAAGATATTTGTTTGTTTGTTTGTTTATTATAAATTGATTTTGAATAGAATTTGAATTTGAAAATCTAAAAATATTTATTTTATAATTGTATTGGATTTGAAAACATTATATTTTAAATTTTGTTATAGTGTACATATGTAATACACAGTTTGAAAAGTTATATCTTGAAATTAATGTAGTAAATTTTCAAAAGCTGTCAAAAGCTAAATTCTACATTTTATAATATACATATGTGTGTTTATTTAAGTATAATTAGATTTTAAAATCAATTTTTTTAAAGTGATATATATATATAAAAGAAAATGGATTTATTTAAATTAAGAAAATATAATTAAAAGCATAAATGCATAAAAAATATAAGTGTAAAGGTTTTAGAATGCATTTAACAATTGTAGCTATTTTAACATATCATATTAATAAATGTAACTATTTTAATATACGAAGTTAACAAGTGTCATCTTTATAAAATTTTCTTTTCAATTTTGAATTTAATAAATAAAAGAAATTAAAGATATAAATATCACTAGTTCCTCCTCTTCTCACTTCTTTGTTAAAATTCAAAGCAAAAAACAAAATCTGAAAATACAAAACCAGAGAAAGAAAATAAGATTCAAAGAAAATTCAAATACAAAGATGCAAATCAAAGCAAAGATCAACAAGCAAATTACAAACCTGGGGATAAAATTTTAATCAAGCTCAACATCAGTTTTTCAAACTGTTTCAACTTGAGAAGGAAATAAAAAACCAAATCAAACCTGAAGCTTGAAACCTGAGCATAGTAAAGCAAGATCCAGATTAAGATTCAACTTGGTAAAACAGTTTAAAAAAAAAATCAAAGTAGCAGGTTAAAGATCAAAATCAATCCAAGTTCCAGTTTTTTTAAAAAGGCTGTATTCTTTGCTCTTTTGATCTAGGTGAGCAAATATTTTTTTTTTTAAAACTTAACATGGTTATATCTTGATGATTGTGAAAGTGAAGCTATGGAAAATGTTTGAATGTTTTTAAATAAGTTTGCATGTATACAAATATGTATACATATACTTATGCATGTCTAGAAACATGCATAATTCGCCTCTGTTCAAAGTTAACAGGTTTCAAAAACTTGTTCAAAAACTTAAATCTCTTCCTTTAATCCTTTCTAGGCTTTAAGTTATGATTAAAACATGTTTGTAAAATTAAGATCCAAGTTTTAAAGATATTTTTAAGAAATTTTTTGAATAAATCTTTAGTGAAACCAAATTTACAGTGGAACTCAGAATTTGGTCCAAATTTAAGTGTTTTAATTTCTTAATTCAATTACATAATGTGATTTGTTTCCGAAATCCATGATTTTTAAAAATAAAATCAAGATTTTTAATTGTGTTTTCAAGGAGTATTCATGGGATGAACAGAGATTACATTTTAAGTAAATTTTGGTGATCGGCAAATAATCTGTCTCGTAATCAGGACTGAAGGAAGCTGGAGTCTGGGGGATCGATGGAAAAAAGGTAACAGGATTTTTAGAGGCATGGCGTTGAAGTAGGGTTTAAGCCTATTTTTGGGTAGTGGTTGATTTTGAGGTAAATGTGGTGCCGTCGGTGCACCGGGGACAATGTGACTGGGTGGAAATGGAGAAGGGGACTACAGTGAAGCTCTGGTATGGTTTGCGTAGCCTCTTGTGATCTTGGTCGGTGGGACGAGGTGATTTCAGGTGTTTGGTGGAGGTGAGGGTGCTTAAATTTGACTTCAGGTTAGATTCGTCGAACTGGGTGGTGTGGATTGTCCAGTAGATCATCGGCGACATGCGGAAGGTCGCAGCATCAGTCGCCATGGCTCCGGCGCCACATGCATGTGCACGCGCATACATAGGTGTCCGGTTTGCTATAGTATTTGGGGGAAGATGAGTTATTCTCGTGAAGGACTCGAAGTAGCTATGGGTTTGTCTCGAAGTAGAAAGAGGAGCGAGTGTCTCGGGTTTTAGCCCGGGAAAAGGTTATATTTGGCTCGGGTTTCTTTAACTTTGATGATTTAAAATGTTAAAATTTTAAAGGTTAATTTTTTTAAAGAATAAAATATAGTGTTTAGAAATTAAATGATTACATATATATATATATATATATATATATATATATATTAGTTAATTAATTTAATTAACAAGTGTTTTTGAAAAATGTGATGAAGTAATTTAAGCACTTATTAAATTACTTAAACAAGTTTTGAACAAGTTTTCAAAGATGTTAAATGTTCAAATTAAATGTTTAAATTGTTTTTTAATGTAAATTATATATTTTTAATTATATAATTGATTCCTAAATGTTTCAAATATGATTTCATGATGGATTAGCAAGTGATTAAAGTTTAGTTAACATAAAAGATTTCAAACGATTTTTTTATGTTAACAAGAAACAATTTCAAGTATTTAATTTAAGGATCATTATTGATTTATTAATGGCAATTACTTAATGAAATTAATTAAAGACTGATTATTAATCTAAGTAATTAAAGAATGATTACTTAATGAATTTAATGTAATTAATAAAAGATTATCACCTAATATATTAACGGATAATTACTTTATGTAATTGCGTTTAAGGATAATTAATTAAGTAATAAGATTAATTAATGAAAGTGATTAAAGGATTATTACTTAATTAACTTATGTGATTAGGGATAATCACTTATTATGATTAATGATAATTTATCAAATGGTAATTAATTAAGGGTTAATTATCTAATGTAATTAGGGACAATTGATCAAAGGATAATTAAATAATTAAAGGTTAATTATTTAATGATTAAAAGTTGATTTATTTATTAATTAAGGTGGATTAATTAATAACTAAAGGTTAATTAATTTATCATTAAAGGTTAATTAATAAGTAATTAAAGGATAATTAATTAAAATGGTTTGTAATTAATTACTGTTAATTAACCAAGATTAATAATTTATTCATAAGTAATTACCCTGGTTAAATTAATTATAATCAGATGATTAATTAATCTTACTTATGGATGTTTGGATTGTATGGAATGCTTTGAATTATTTGATATCCTTGATGTGTGATGCTCTGTGATATGAGTTGTTTTGATCTAAGCTGTGATGAATGTAATTTATTTATCTGTGATGAATGTAATTTCTTTATCTGTGATGAATTCATATTATTTATCTATTAATCTGTGAATGAAGATAAGCGTTATAGGATTATACCGCTTATTGATATTGCTGTTCTTGGATTGTGATGATTGATGATATTGTATGTTGTGTGCAAAACCCCAGGACTACACTACACGCACACAAATATGGATTGCACGAGGAAATTGGTCAAGTCATAAATATTTGAATTTAATATTATGAAATGGTTTTAAAGATTCAATTTTGACTCCAAAATGATTTTGGAAATGGAATTGAGTTGAATATGCAAAGCTATTGAAAATGAAATTTCAAATTGAATTTAGCGTGAATAGAATATATCTTGTTTTAGTTTTGAAATTATTTTGGAAACCATGGCTTGAAAGGGTATACAAGTTATATAATAATATATATATATGGATTTTAAACCTTTTGAAAAGTATTATTTTGGGAATTTAAATTTAACCCAAGAGTATACTTTAAAGGCTATAATTTGTGCATATTTAATCGGATTTCTCCAAAACGAAAAGCATTTGTTTCCAAATGATAATGGCTTCCAGTTTTTGTTGCAAAAGATTTCAAGTTTGAAATAGAATTGTTTTGAAAACTATGAATAAATCTTTGTGAAAGATGGTGAAACTTTGTCCAAATTGAAATGGATTTTAAAAGGTGTATCTTTTATTTTAAAAGATTAAAATGGAAATTTGTTAAACCATTCAAAAGAAAAGGTTTTGGGCTAAAAGTGCGACTTAACTAAAATCCCATATATCCGTATGTTTTCAAAATTGGCGCTCATTATTCGGTTTAGCTGTAACGATCCCAATTTTTAAGACAAATTTAATTTGGAAATTGATATAGATTTTTGGTTTAAATTATGAATTAATTTGATTTTTTCAATTAAATAAGGATATCTGATTATTTTATATAATAAATAAATTAAATATTTCTAAGAGAATAAATTGGATTTGAAAATACTGTTTAAAATTAATAAAATTTTTCCAATTATATATATATATATATATATATATATATATTGATTTGGAAGTTATATTTAAATTTAGTATAATAATTTTCTAAAAAACAAATTTAAGATTAATTGAATATTTTTAATACTAGTATTTCCTATAGTTATTAAAATAAGTATAACAACTTGAGTTTAATTTTAAATAAGATTTATTAAAGGTTTAATGTTTCTTTCTTTTAAATTTATTTGAAACTAAAATGGTTTGTATATATATATATATATATAATATACATATGAAAATATATTACATAATTTATAATTATATAAAGGATTTAAAACATAATGTATAAATATGATTTGTATAAGGATATAAACATAAAAATACTTGTTTTTCACAATTGTAATCTTCTTAATAAAAGAATTAAACAACTGGAAGACATGAAGAGAAAATAATACAAGTGTCAAATATTTATTTTTATTTTCAAAAATAATGAATAATCAAAGCTATGTCAATATATATGATTATCACCTTCCTTTCTCAATTTTCTTTCAAATATTCAAAGAAAAAAAAACTTTAAATAAAAAATTAACCCTGTAAAACAAACCAGAAATGAAACCTGAAACAAAACAACATAACCTCTTTCCAGTTTCAAAATTTAGCAAAACAAAAATAAAAGCAAATATCAATTTAAATCTAAAGCATGCAACAGACGTTTAATCCAAATTCAAAAGATCTAAAGCAAAGCAAGTTCAGTTCAAAATCTTGAAGCATCTCAACATCAAAACCAAGCTTTAGGAAAATCAAAAGATTAAGCAAAAAAATTCAACAATTAGATTCAAATCTCGGAGCAGATTTAAAAAAAATTCAAATACAAGTTCCAGATCTTTCAAAACTAAATCAATGAAAACAATAGCAAAGAAGAATCATAACTAAAGCCCGTGGAGATTAGTGCATAATCAAACAACATCATTTTCAACAGATCAAAGAAAGTCAAAAATGAAAATAAAAAAAATCTGGTTCCAGGCTTTTGATTCCTCTCTGTCAACATGTCAGATGAGCAAAATAAACCTGAATTTATTCCCATATTTTGATGGTTGTGATTGATTCCTGAAGTAAAGTAGTGGATAATGTTCTGTATGTATTTGAAATTGGAATAGGATTCTGTACTTTGACATGGGATCATGGTATTAACTGCTCGAAAGTTCATATGTGTATCAAACAGGTTACCATTCCTTTCAATATATATATATATATATATATATGTATGTATGTATATGTATATGTATATATATATATATATATTATAACTCAACATCTAGATGATTTCAAAACCTGGCACCTGAATGAAAGATTAGTGTTTTTGGATATGGATCATTCTAAAAACGGTTTCAGTAATTTTCATCATCCATAGGAGGAAAAAGTATGGTTACAGTTATATGTCACAACTTTGAATCAAATTAGAGTTTCAGTTTTCCACTAATGGATGGTATGTTTAGAATCGTTAGTGGATGTTAGGATTTTTAAAGCAAGTTTGGTGATTTTTAGATGAGTGTTGAGCGAGGTTGAGGGAGATGAACGTATTTGGGCAATAGATCGATTTCAGGCGATATATTCGATTTCCTAACGGAGTGCTTGGTGTGGTGGGGCCATGGTCAGGGACGCGTCGGGGAAAAATGACTCGATGATTTATAGATGATCGTGGAGGCGGGTCTAACGCAAAGTAGGGTTTGGCAGCGGGATTTTCTGGACTTGGGTTCGGCGTTAATGGTGGAGGTGTTGTTCAACTACAAGGGCACGATCTAGGGGGATTTGAAAGGAAAGGGAGTGATGGAGCTCTGACCAAAGTCTAATGGGGGACAGATGGGTATAGTGGAGTGACGAGGGAAAATGGCAATGCCAGTTCAAATCCAGATCTAGCGTGATGTCAAAACTTAACGAAGAGGTGATCGAGGGGGGGGGGGTCTAGATGGATGGAGATGACGTGGTGGTCATGGATGGCTTGTGTGGTCGGTCGGCGGCAAGTGAGGGTGGTCGGCATTGATGTGTAGGTGCACGTATCCTAGTGTGCACAATTTTGAGTGGAATTGCATATGAACAGAGGAGAAACTGGAAATAAAAGAAAAAGGTAGAGAGGGGAGGGAAGTTTGGGCCGAGATTTTGGGCCAAACGGAAAGAAATGAAATAAATAAAAGAAAAGAAAATGATAAGAAAATAAGGAAAAAGTAAAAGAAAGATTCACTACAAGAAAATTAAATATTGGTTGCAATAAATAGTAGCGTTTATGACTAAGTGCAATCGTTGATATAAATAATAAAAGAAAATAAAAAATTTAGCTCTACTGTAGTTATCCCGCTAAACATTTTAAGAAGGTAGTGAATCCTTGCCGCTTCCTTTTCATTATTTTCCTTTTTCCTTGCTGCTTCCTTGCCTTTCGTTAAAACCCTAAAACAAAATTTTCAAGCCTGAAACAAAAAACTCTCTTCATGAAAAATATTCATTTTGGAACCTCATCTCATCATCACCTACCACCTCCGTAGCATTCCTTCACTTCTTAACCTCCTATGCTGTGCTAAATCGGTGAGATTTTTATAGATTCATTGATTTTTCAAACGTTCTTCAATTTTTTGTCAAATTTGAACGAGATTTGAATTCAGAATTTGATTCTAACTCTTGTTAGATTTTTTTTATATTTACTTGTTATAAGGTTTGGTTCAATTTTATCTGTTATAAGGTTGGAATTTAAATCGAGTGAGTAGAAGTTGTCTATTTGTAAGCTAATTGGTTGCATAGATAAGTGTTAGGAAGAAAGTTGAATTGGATGGAATGTGTGTTACTGATAGAAAGTTGAATTGATGATTGATGAATGTGTGTTACATATTTCAATTTTCCTGAGGTTCAATAGGCACTTCATGTTTATCCAGGTTTTGCACCAATCAATTAATTGAATTTGTTATGGTTAATATATCTTTAGTTGCAGTATATATGCAATTTTAAATCCTTTTTGAGTTTAGGTTACTAATTTTTCTTCTATTTAATGAGATGATATTAGTAGGAACAAGAAGGATTCACCATGCCCAGTCTGAAACGGATCCAAGGTGGATCACCAACTGATAAAATAAGAGCTTCGCATATGTATGTTAAGGTGAGTTCAATCAATTTCAAGAGCATTTTACTAGATATTAGCATGTTAGTTAATAAATCAAACCACTAATTTCTACCATTACTATTAACTTCAATGACAATGGTTCTCACCACTTTATCATCCATTGTCTACTAGCTAGCAAAGCAAGGATTGATATTGTCTAGTTACACTATATACTTGAGGCAGAATATTACATATGTATAGGAGTACATGGTAGAGGACCTAAGTGATGTCACACACCACCAAAGCTAGACCCTAAGCATGAAGGGTGTTTAAAATTGCTTGAGCTTCTTTAAAGGTAAACTAAATTTATGAACAAATTTATAAAAAATGTTCACTTAAGTCAATATGTATGAACCCACGTTCCATTTTAGGAACATTTGAATAATTTTTGTACAAAGAGGCTAACTAAATTTAACATGGAGAAAATATTAAAAATGATGTAAAAATAATTGAACTTAACCAAGGGTAGATAGATTCAAGATAGAAACTTATGGAAAACAAAGAATTTATATGGCCAAACCATGCATTTGAAAAAAGAAGAAGCAAGAATGATGTATGAGTACATGCATAATTGGTGCTAGATACTAAGTAATAAAATGAAGGTTTGAACAAAAGTTAGATACAGTATGATGGTCATTACTTAATATTTGGTGTATATGGGCATCTGGCAACAAGTTCTGAAGCACTTAGTAGGGATGCTGGCAACATGATGGGCATGCCATATTCTTCTTGTTTTTACCGAAGTGCTTAGAAATACACTCGGCTGATATAGGAGCACTCGAAAATGCAATAGTTTGTCGGTGTTATGAAACTTCATGTTGATGACGAAGGCAACCTGAACTCGGTAGGGCTACTGGCAACATGATGGGCATGCTATATTCTTTTTTGACCATAACAAATAAGCTTAGCTTTGTTATTTAAGCATGTAGTTAGCGCTAAGCCTATAGCATTCTTCAAATATGATGTTAATTTGGCATTTTGTTTCTCTCTTTTCATTTTAACATCTTCGTTAGCTATCAAAATTCCCAAGTTCGGTCTTTATGAAGATTCATATAAAACAGTAAAAACATTTGACACTGAAATTAGCGAGTACAATGTATATAACTACACACAAACGCTTCATTTTAATTATTATGCAAATAGTTATGCTACATTTCTACAAAGATATGCATTAATAGGAAATATTAAGGTGGTGCTTAAAACAACTCTCTAATTTTAATCTACACTAATGATGAATCTGAATTAGAAGGAGACTTAAATGTTGGGTTCATGCTTGATAAGGCTACATATTTTCATGTATTAATAGTAATAGAGGTTATCTTTTATCATTATCTTCAGCTGGTTAAATATTGCTTTTTAACAGTCTTGTTAATTAAATTGGTTGATGATGCATAACATATATTATGCAATATGCAGTTAAAGAATACTAGTGAAATTTAAGATATTACCATATTTAATTAAAAAATATAAATTCTAAGCTACTCTTATATTTTTTTAATGATTTTCTGCTTATAGCATTAGTATTATGGACAATCCAATTCTTTTGGCTCAAAAGAAGAAGCATATAAAAACTCGTGCAGCTTGAGTTATTACAATTCTACACAAGCACTTACAGATTATGCTCAGTTAAGCATAAACCTTAAAAGGAATTTAACTTCTAAAGACTGCCTTATCATAGCTTTAGGAGGATCATACAGTGGAAGTAAGGGTTGCGAATTTTGAAATAAAGAACTTCAGTTCCTCAAAGCTATATTTCTTAGTATAACTTGAAATTCTACCACTAGTGTTTGCTTTGTTGATCAATTGTAGGAAGCAAGTGAGATTTGTTATACAGCATAAAGCAATTTTGGTTTGATATTCAAAAAATTGTTGCTCAAACAAATGGTGTACATCTCTTAAGCCAAATATTTCACACCTACCACTATTACCAATTACGTTATGGATGCATATTATATTCACTAGCAAGCTTTTGGCCATGGAGTGTTTGATGACATAAATGAAAAATGATCATGATGATATGACTGTTGACGATGAGGGAGTGCATAGTGGTACAAAAGAAACTCTTGCCAACATTCTTGTTCATAAAGTAAATGGTGTTTCGCTGAAGATTTCACCTCTTATGGTTACTAGTGATACCTTGAATATAGATATGGTTTTGTATAAAAACATGCACAATGATGTGCACAAGAGGAAAGAGTTATCACCTTTGAATGTTGCAGTGTCGCTGTTAGTAAGGGATTTGATTGTGCCAGAGAATTAAAGATGAAAATATTCTGAAATGGATATGGAAAATATAAATATTATAAAGGAACTTAAAAGGAACAAGACAAGAATTTATATTGTTTTTACTTCTTCTGAACTGGGTGTGGCACCTGGCATAGTTGGTTCTAATGTTGCATGCATGAGTGAGAAGCCATTTATTATAGTTTCTACTGATGAGTGCATAAATGATTTAATAATTAATCATGTTGATTTTGGAGGAGGAGTGGATAAGATAGTTGTTTCCGGTCATCATCATCTTGAGCATAGGGTTGATACGTATACTAAGTAAGATAAGTATGGTGAGATGTCACGTGTTGATGGCGGAGGGAATTTGGATTCTGATGGATTGTGCATGGTTGCAATAAGTTGCTTAGAGTGTTTGCATGAGTAGTGGTGAAGTTTTCAGGTTGTTCATATGCAAAGGGACACTTGTCCTGGTTGTGTTTGCAGCGGAAATGAAGGTGGGGACATGTGCAGGTACATGATATTGTTATGATACATGATTTTTTAAGTTAAGTGAGACATTGTTCTATAATGGCATAGTGGTATTGCTAAGATCATTATTAGAAGACTGTAGAAGTGTTATATCACATGCGATGGATTCTATCATGTCGCATTATATGTTCCCTTATTATTTTCTTCATTAATTGCACCATGCTTCATAATAATATTTAAAGATTGGTCTACCCCATCATTTTCATGCACCAGAGACACTTATCCAATGTGTTATGAAACAAATGGAAGTGAAGCTTAACTGAGTCCAAACTAAAGCTATTACTGAAACATACATGTTCGAGCTTGAATATGAAACAAAGTGATGCACTGGAGATACTTATTGAAACGAATTGCATAGGCTGCTACTGATTTGAATGAGCTAGAGCTATTCCATTCGAGGCAGTGACTGAGGTATGCCAAGACTGAAACGAGCAGGTAATTAACTGACGTAAGCCTGTATCATATTGGTCGCATGGAGATAGGTACTGTAAAATGGTAAAATAAATAAAGAAGAAAGGAATAATAATATAACTAATTTTATAGAATTAACTAAGTTTGTTAAAATTAAACAAGTTTTATAGAATTAACTAAGTTTAATTTAACTAAATTTTATAAATAATAATAATATAACTAATTTATCAAAGGTTTATAAATAATGACGACGACGGCGAATTAACTAAGTTTATAAGAATTAACTAAGTTCATAAAACTGAAATAAATTTATAATAATAATAATAACAATAATATAATTAAGTTAACCGAGTTTTATAATAGTAATAATAAATTGACTAAGTTAACAAAAATTAATTAAGTTTTGTTAAAATTAAACAAGTTTTATAAAATTAACTAAGTATGCATAATAATAGTTTTAATTAAGTTAACCGATTTTTAATAATAATAATAGTAATAATAATAAATTAATTAAGCTGACCAAGTTAATAAAAATTAACTACGTTTGTTTAAAATTAGACAAGTTTTATAAAATAAACTAAGTTAAGCTAACTAAATTTTATAAATAATAATAATATAACTAATTTAACAAATTTTATAAATAATATTGATGATATTGAATAAAATAAGTTTATAAAAATTAACTAATTCATAATAATAATAATATAATTAAGTTAACCGAGTTCTAATAATAACAATATAATTAAGTTAACTAAGTTTTAATAACAATAATAATAAATTAACTAATTTAACCAAGTTAATAAAAATTAACTAAGTTTTGTTAAATTTAAACAAGTTTTACAAAATTAAGTAAGTTTAAGTTAACTAAATTCTATAAATAATAATAATATAATTAATTTAACAAAGTTTTATATATAACTATAAGATTGGACTTTATTTATTTCATTTCATTTATAACTTTGATTATTTATAGTACAATATACTTGTATAATGTTGTAGATGTTTGATATTAGATTTGAAGTCCTATAAACTAACATAATTGTTTGACTATATGTTATGCTTTCACTTATGTATGCATTACACATTTAAAGAGAACAAGGTTGGACTTTTATGGTGCTAGCTTTCACTTGTGCATGCAACAAAGAATTATGGGTAATCTAACGTTTTGTCAGCACTAGTTATGTATAACAATCTATTAGTACTAGGTGTATAAATTTGTATACGAATGGTTATTGTATGTGAGTTTGGTCATTTTGTCGAAAAACTTTTGTATCAGAATGATTATAGATATATATGGTTAATATTTTTTTTAATTGTTTGAATATAATGATTATGTAAGTGATTGCTGATTGATATGGTAGAAATAAAATAGACCGTTAATGGAAATAATAGCATGAAAAAATACTGCAAAGTAATGAACAACTTTTAGCAGCATTTCAAAAACGCTACAAAAATAAATATAGTGGCGTTGAGTAAACGCAACCGTAAAGCAAGGATAAAACTGGAAACTCTATTAGTAGCGCCAAAAAGTCTTTTGGTGGCATTTTAAAACGCTATAAAATGATTTGTTGCTGCGTTTGAGAAACTCTGCAATAAAAGGATTTTTAGCAGCATTGAAATAAATGCAACTAAAAATCATTGATTTTTAGTTGCGGATTTTATCGCGGCGTTCATTAAAACACCACCGTAAGTTTTGGTAGCGTTTTTTGTGCGCTGCCAAAAATTCCTTTTCTTGTAGTGATTTATTAATTTATAAAAGTAATTAAAGAAGAATTGATTTAATGAATTAATTAGAGGATAATTACTTAAAGGATAATTACTTAATTAAAGATAATTAAGGTTAATTAATTTCATGATTAAGGTTAATTGCTTAACAATTAAGGTTAATAAAAAATGATTAATAGGTTAATTAATTAACAATTACAGGTTAATTAATTAATGATAAAAGGGTTAATTGATTAATGTAATTAATTAGGGATAATTAGTTAATTAAAGAATAATTTATTAAGGGTTAATTAGTTATAAAATTAACATGAAGTCAATTAATTTATGTGATTAATTAAGAGGTAATAATTAATTAATTTCATTAATCAATGTAAAATGATTTGTATTTAGTTAAGCAGGATTGGGTAATTAATTCATAAGTAATTAATTTATTTGGAAATCAAATTAAATTAATTTAGGATTGAACGATTAATTGATCTTGCTTATTGATGATTGAATTGTATTGAATGCCTTGAATTGTTTGATATCCCTGGTGTGTGTTGCCCTGTGATATGAATTGCTTTGATTTGAGCTGTGATAAATGTAATTTTATTTATCTGTGATGAATTTATACTATTTATCTGTGAATCTGTGAATGAAGATAAGCGTTATAGGAATATACCGCTTATCGATATTGCTGTGTTTGAATATGTGATGTGATGATTGATGAAGTTGCACTATTGTGTAAAACCCATGGACTACACCATACACACACAGATATGGATTTCATGGGAAATCAGTTAAGTTACAGATATTTGAATGGTTTTAAAAGATGAATTTTGAATCCAAATGGTTTTGGAAATATAATTGGGTTAAATATGAAAAGCTTTTGGAAAGGAAGTTTGAAATTGAAATCTAGTTTGAATGTAATATATCTTATTTAAGTTTTGTAATTGTTTTGGAAATTTGGTTTGAAAGGTTTGTACAAGTTATATAATTAATATATATGAATTTTAAACCATGTTTGAAGTATTTTAAAGGTATTATTTTGGGAATTAAATTCAACCCAAATTTATATTTGAAAGGTTTTAACTTGAGCAATATAATAAGATTTCCCAAAACGAAAACTCTTGGTTTTCAAATGATAATTGCTTTCATATAAAGAAAGGATTTCCAATTTGTGTTAAAAGGATTTCAAGTTTGAAATGAAATTTTTTTTGAAAGCTATGAATGAATCTTTTTAAAGATTGGTGAACTGTTTTCAAAGTAAAGAGGATCTTCAAAAGTGAATCTTTTGTTTAAAAGATTTGAAATGGTAATTTGTTTAAATCATTTGAAAGAATGGTTTTGTGCAATAAGTTGTGACTTAACTGGAATCCTAATATCCATATGGTTTTTAAATTATGCGCTTATTATTCGGTTTAACCGGGAGTGGACCTTTATGTCATAAAAACCATTCCAAATAATGATACGACGTTATGGATAGCATTTGAAGACCGGTGGTGAAGACTGTATATTTTCGAAAGCGAAAGGATGACCCGTCGAATGTCTCTATACCGAACAGTCCCGGTATAGAGATTTGATAACCCTTTGTGATGGGAAGTCTGGACATGATTAGGGATTATCCGGATTGCAAGGGCTTCTTCGAAAGTGCCTTCAGTTCTGTTCGAACCCGAAACAGACTTGTACGGATGTATGTCTGACGTTACACTTTAAGATGCAGAGCTGGTTTCTATCAAATACATTTCTATTTGGTGGCAGAGATTTATTCTCTTAGCTTAACACTCTTCTCTCAGACGTACAAGCTCCGAGGTTATGTAGTTGATGGTTACTAGTGATACATTCCCAATTTGGTAATGTGGCATACGAGGTGCTGCTGATCATGTGTTGATTGAAGCATGGCTTTTGTGAAAAGTGTAGCTTTGTGGACGAGACTTCATCGAGCCTCACAACCAAGAATTTTTTAAACAGGAAAGAAGTAGTAAGGTTATTTTGGGGTAGCGCCACCTGAGGGTATGTCCATTTCCTTCTGGATAGAAGTGGTATCGTGGTATGGAGCCCAGATACTTAACTTACGTGGTTGCTGCAAATTTATTACTTTGTGGTTGTTGGTTGAAAGGCACCTCAGATAAAGGTTGGTTACGACCGGGGGTTGCACACTCGTAACAGTTAGTTACCTAGTTACAGAGGTAACCCGGCCTTGTGTTGGCAGAGATCCGGTTAGGTTCTTGGGGCGTCCCTCCAGAGGCGTACCCATGTGGCCAAGAAAGTTCCTTTGCCTGACCATTGTTGGAAATCCAATCTTCAATACACGTCTTGTACGGTTTTAGTTGTAGAACATGCCATCTAATATAGCAGCTATAGTAGGCATACTATAATGGTATGTATGCTGGCTAAGATTTATATTATACTTGAAATTGTTTTCCACTACGCACTAATAATTATATCAAAAGGATTTTGCTTAGTAAGCATGTTTGACTATCATAAGAAGAAATCTCCCTTAAGTGTGCAATTGCATTGTGTGTGTGTGCCGGGAGGCCTTATGGTAGTTTCATTTTCCAAAAGCATTGCAGATTTCTTTTAAATTTTTTTGTTTGGATTTTGTTAAAAAAAATTGTTTTTGTTTGCTTACACCAGTCTCATGACTGACCTGTAGTTTATTGTTCCCTGTCTAAACTCTGGGTGTCGATAAATTTCCACACGGTCAGCCTAGAGTCAGGTTTTAGTAGAATCAGATGCTAGTCAAGTATTTATATGGATCAAAAGTTTTGAAGTCTTTGGATGGCCGACCTTGCTTAATACAACTTGACGGGGGTTCGAGCTAGCTTTGGATTGGAGATGGAGTTGCAGATATTGGAGTTCTCACTTGGTGATTCAAGTTCAAGTTATTTATTCCGCTATAGCATTGTATTTGTGCTTTGATATATATTGGACCGTCTTGATCGTATTTGGATATTGTATTAATTGGAGATATATGATACATATTCATTTTTCTTCCGCTGCGTTGTTGTATGTAATGTGTTATAAGCTCCGACGAATCGGATTCGAACATTTGAATCTACAGCATTTGAATACGAGTGAAGTATGGATGTCGATTTTCGAACGTGAAAATCCGGGTCGTCACGTTAGCCGAGAGAGGACTTTATGTCATATAACACATTCGAATAGTGATACGACGAAATGGATACCATTTGAAGACTGGTGGTGAAGAGCGGGTATTTTCGAGAATGAAAGGACTACATGTCGAATGACTCTACACTGAGTTGCTCCGGTATAGAGATCTCCATATACGATGGGGAGTCCAATCGGGATTGTGAATACCTGGATTGCAAGGGCTTCTTTGAAGTGCCTTCGGTTTCGTTCGAAGCTGGAATGGACTTATATGGAAATATATCTGACATTACACTTTGAGATGTAAAACTGGTTTCTATCAAATACATTTCTGTTTGGTGGCGAAGAATTTATTCTCTTAGCTTAACACCCTTCTCTAAGACGTACGAGCTCAGTGGTTATGTAGTTGATGGTTACTAGTGATACATTTCCAATTTGGTAATGTGGCATGCTGAGTGTTGCTTATCATTTGTTGATCGAAGCATGGCTTTTGTGTAAAGCGTAGCTTTGTGGACGAGACCTCATTAGGACCTCACAACCTGGAAATGGTCGAAACAAGAAGAATGATGCAAGGTTATGAGGGTCGCGCCCTTTAGGGCATGTCCATTTCCTTCTGGATAAAAGTGGTATCATGGTATGGAACCCAGATACTTAACTTATGTGGTTGCTGCAAATTTATTACTTTGTGGTTGTTGGTGCCGAGAGCTCTCAGATAAAGGTCGATGACGACCGAGGGATGACATGCTCGTGTAGTAGTTACTTAGTTACAGAGGTAACCCGGCCTTGTGTTGGCAGAGAGTTGGTTAAGTTCTCGAGGCGTCCCTCTAGAGGCGTACCTATGTGGCATAGTAAGTTCCTTAGCCTGACCATTTGTTGGAAATCCAAAAAAACAATATGCGCCCTATACGGTTTTAGTTGTATAACCTTCTATGGAACGTGACGGTAACCTGCTATTGAACATGGACTATAGTAGGCATACGACGAAATGTGGTATGCTGGCTAAGATTAATATCATACTTTCGAATGGTTTTCTACACTATGCACTAATAATAATAATATTAAAAGGATTTTCGCGAATCAAGCATGTTTGACTATCATAAGGAGAAATCTCCTCCAATTGTGCATTCGCATTGTGTATGTGTGGGGAGGGCTTATGGTATTTCATTTTCCAAAAAGCATTGCGGATTTCTTTTAAATTCTTATTGTTTTTTTTATTCAAATAAACTATTTTCGTTTGCTCACACCAGTCCCATGACTGACCTGGAGTTTATTGTTCCCTTTCTAAACTCTGGGTGTCCAAAATTTTCCACACGGGAAGACTATGGTTAGATTTTCAGATAATCAGCTAGTAAATGTAGATTTCGTAGCCTTCAACTTTCTGTTTGAAAATCTTGAAGTCTTTGGTCTTTGAAGACTTTGAATTTTGGCTATAGCATTGTGCTTCTCTTCAACATTCCCGACCTCGCTACAATACAACGTGATGGTGGTTCGAGCTTGTGGTTTGGAACTTTGACTATGGAGTTGCAGTAGTGTCGGATTTTATTTCTCTTTTGCTTGGCATTCAAGATATAATTCTCCGCTGCTTTTGTTTCCGTTATTGTATCTATCTCTGATATGTTGATATTCATTTGTATCAGATGTTGTATCTATTATGTATCAATAAATTATTCTTATCTTTCCGCTGTGTTGTTTACTTAATGTGTTATAAGCTCCGGCGAACCAGATTCGGAGTTTGAATCTGTGGCATTCGAATACGGGCGAAGTATTTGGGTGTCGATTTTTGAAGGTCGAGTCAGGGTCGTTACAAGATAACATCTTATCAGTTGTATCGTATACAGCTCCTAACCTGTGGTCTCTGTCCTGATCTCAACTCGACCTTGAGGATAGCTCAACAAATCGAAAGAGGTTATTCACTTGTACCCACAATTTTGTGATGACCTAAGTATAATGCACATAGCCTGAGGAAAGCTTAACAAATACATGCATATATCTTATCTTGTCCGGTCAATATATTAATAGTACTATACATAATATCTTAAGATTGAGGAAAGCTCGATAACTAAATAGTATTTCAGCAATTTATTGATGTAAATGGTAGGGGATAACTTATATCTAAGATTTATAATCTTAGTAGATATTTTGAGTAATATCGATTTAAGAAACTATGTATCTCTTATGAAATACCTTCGTGATTCAAGTGTTGAACATATCTGAAATCGCGTTATACATATAATACTTATGTAATTGTTTCTTAAACCCGAATTGGGTTTCTTTCAGTTCCACCTATATTATATATTTATAATATACAAGTTTAATTTATTTATAACCTTTTATAATTTAATTAACTTATATAATATTCTTATATATATTATTAATTAAATTTTATTCATTCAATTTTAATTTATTAATTTAATTAAAAATCTAATTAAACTAGTATGAAAATTCATTTTTTTGTTTTATTTATCTTAAAAATTTTAAAATAAATATTAATTATAACATTTATAGTTTTATATACATATGTAATATATTCATATATTGATTTATTAGGTAGCTTTTCATTAATGTATATTTATCAAATAACTATTTATTTAATTAAATTATTTTTAATTTATTTATTTCTTAATAAATTATGAAAATTAATATCATATATACCTTAAAACATTTTAACATATACATACACATATATCAATTTATATGTTTACTTAAATTAATTAACTATTAATTAATTATTTGTTTAATTAATCTAATTAGTTAAATTATTAAATAATTTTAAAAAATAATTAATTTATTCTCAAAGTAGTTACTAAAATTATTTTATAACTTTTATAAATTTTAATTTTATATTTTAAACATAACTTTTGGGTTTAAAATATATTTTAATTTTTCAAGCTGAATTTTTAAAATTAGCTCAAGGCCCAAAATCAATTCGGGCTTTTATATTACCGTTAATCTTTGGGCTTATATCGTCTTTCGAGCTAGATCATTATCTAGGTAGGATGCAGTACTTGATTACCTAAAGCCAATCTTAAATACTACCTTTCTAGTGTAATGACCCACCTTTTTGGAATGTTTAAATCGACAATAAACCTCACATGTCAAACTTAAACCATTTGGAAGAAGGATTATTATGGGGTAAATAAGAAAAGCAAAGGAAGAAAGAAAAACAAATACAGAATCTCGTAGTGGAATGATAAAATATAATAATCAAATAAATAGTTCATGAAGCTGTTTACAAATAACATTGACTATACTTTTACAATACAGATCAGAGTTACATACAATAGGAATAAATAAATAAATGCAGGGGAACAACATGATGCAATGGAATAAATAAAATAAATAATAATAGTATAAAATCTTTGTTTTCATCATCTAGAAAGCAGTCTTTGATAAACTAAAAGCTCAGACCGACCCGAGTGAATTGAAAAGATAAAACACTCGAGTCAAAACTAAAATATTCTATGTAAGTTAAATCAACAGTAAATAAATATGAGTGTAACGACGTCAGAGATGTTTACGAGGTTTGACATCTCCTATCTAGTGTCAAACGTGAGTGCAATAACTTAAGAGATGTTCGAGATTTCCATCTCCTAAGGATCCGTTAAACTATCTACTATGTAGTACAATACACTATTATAATAGTGTCTACAGTAAATTAAAGTATTAAAAAGCATTTAGGCTTTACCCATATCCCCCTTAACACATTTTATATATTCCCACAGTCTATACAGTACCGTATGCTTCTCCATGAGGTTTATCCAGATGGCACTCCATAGGTATGGTATAAAACAAACTCGTAGAAGGCACGATTGGGCATGTGAACATGGCATGCCAGGGTAGATATACCAATTGCAGATCCAGACTAGTTGTATCGCATAGCAGCTACTATCGCCCACCTCGGAACACACTCCCACAATTAAAATCGAGGGGTGGCCACCAAATCATCACAAAGTCATAATATGGTATCGAAGAAATGTGTCCGATCAGAGGTGCGACCTCACTTGGCCCGGCATGGCTCCTGTTTTAGTCACATCTAAACTGACTTACGGGAGTCAGGGTCACTTAAATACCTCATACAGCATCGTTCGCCAAACCATCCTACTTCATTTCTAAGAATCTCCACCACATACACAGTTGTTAAAGTGGTTTTCGGTATTGGCGGAGAGTATGACACTATCTAATCCCGGTCTCTTTAACAACCAAATGCTTATTTCACACCGGATGTTCTTTTTAAATTTTCAAAATTGTTTCATAATTGATATAAAAATATCATATTAAATTCAAACCATATTACTTTGAAATTTTTTCACTTTCGAAATCATATCGACCAAATATGTTAAATTCTTATTTCAAAATCATCATATTTAATTAAATATGTCATTTAGCTACCGAACTAGGTTATAACGTTATTTAATCATATTCGTTCAATATAAATCCAACTTTACACAGTTTGAAATTTCAATAGGTAAAAATAGATTAAAACAGTTTAATAGTTTAAAATAGAATAAAAAGATATAAATTAGTTTAAATGGATTTAAAATAGATTAAATAAATTTAAAATAGATTAAAATACTTAAATAGATTTAAAATAGTTTAAATGGTCTAAATTAGATTAAATAAGTTTATTATGGATTAATTAGATTTAAAATAGATTAAATGAATTTAAAATAAATTAAATTGAATTAAAATAGATTAAAAAATTTAAAAGAAATTAAAAATAGTTTAACGTAGTTTAATAAAGTTTAAATGATTTAAAGTAGATTAAAATATATTAGAACAGATTAAGATGGATTAAATAGGTTAATTAGTTTAAAATAGGTTAAATTGGTTTAAAATAAATTAAATGGTTTAAATTGATGAAGTTGTTTTAAAATAGATTAACTTATTTAATAGTTGAAAATCTAAAAATTAGAATTAAAAAAAAAACATTTACAGTTTACATTGAAATAATAGATTTGAAATTATCATCATATTTTACCATTTCTTCCATTCTAACGAATCTGGACCCTATCCAAATTTCAAATCAAAACTCAACTTCAAATCTTGAAATATCAATTTTAAGTTATTCCAATTTCAATATATTTTAATGTTACAAATTTCAAACATTTCAATGACTCAATTTCGATAAATTCTGTTTATACTTCAAAATTCAAGTTTAGATTTTAAGTTAAACCAATTCCCAATTCCAACATTAAAACTTGAATTTTCACAAATAATTCCATTTTATATAAATAAATTTTATTACAACATGTCATTTTATTTAATTCAAATTTTTAAGGCTTTCAGATCATTTAATGTAACCAATCCGGTGTCCGTATATAATTTTCTACCCTATGGTCAAGTGATACGGATATTTATCATTTTAATCCGCAATTATTTAAATTTACGGGTCTATATCATTTCAACTCGCAATCTCGAATTAAAATAAAATCCATAAAATCCCTCGAATCTATCTTTTCAACCCATAACCATTTTTTTTCTAATCTATATATCATTCGGGTATGTATCATTTCAACCCATAGGGAAATTGCAGTGTTATGACAATATAATATATAACATCCAATCATACAATATTAACAATCAAACATACATCATAATTATCATCCTAATCAACCAATAAACTTCGATCGATAACTGATTATCATTAACAGGTACTGAAATGACAATTAAATTCAATATTAAATTAAATGACGATTAAATAAAATAAAAGTCAAATTTAACTAGAATGACAATTTAAACACATCAAACATCAATCAGTTAATTCAAAACACATCATAAATTTAATTCAACTAATATAAGAAAATTTAGTAATTGTGAGTGGGTAAAAACACTCACCTTTGATTTCAAATCGAATTGAAATTCAAAATAGAGCCCAAAATTCAACAATTTCAAAATACGTCCAAAAAGTTCCACAATGTCTGGAATTTCGATGCGATCCCAGTGGAGAAAACCGCGTACGAATTCGACCTCGTATGCAAAACTTATGCATATTAAAACATTTTAAAATTAAATTTAAATTGAAGAAATTGTAACAACCCTAGATTTTTGAATATAATTTTAAATTTGACTTTATTTTATTTTTAAATTTTTTTAAATTTTTTTTTATTGCAAGATTTCATTTTTAAATATTTTTAGAATGATGATAAATTTTTTCCAAAGTTTATTGAATTTATTTTCAATTTTTAAAGCCTAGTTTCCATTTTTTTTAGATATTTTCTTAATTTAATTATATTTATTTAAAATTTATTTGTTTATTTTTATTCGTTCATTTTTTTGGTGTTTTTACTTTATTTATATGCATTTTTATATGTATTTTAAAATGCAAAAAGAATTTGGAAATTTGAAAGGTTTTTGACCTTTTATATGCTTTGCCTTTTCATATTCAACTTCGCCTTTTCACACCAAACAACATATCATTTCATTTGCTGCCATATTACCTTTCTTTCAGCCGACCGCTTCAGTTTTCTCACGTACAATTTATTCTCAAACCCTAAAAATATTCGGCTATCTCCAAGAAGAAAAAGTTTGGTAATTTTTTTTATTCTTTTTCACTCTTCTTTTCATTGTTTTGTTTGATTTTGCACTTGCATCACCTCTATTGTGTTCGGCCCTTCCTCCTCCTCCACCATAGCCACCGCCACCACCACCATAACCAGCCACCATCCCATCCAGCCCACTGTACTTCCATAGCTGTGGCCATCTATGTTGAAGATCCACCAAAAAAATGAAGCAAACTCCACCTAAACATCGTAGCCGAGCTCCTCTTTGTTTCACCACCTCACCCACCACTTTGGCCGACCCTTACACCACCACTACCAGTCAATTGCTGATTCAACTACCGGCCACATCACCCCATGAACTCAACACACCTGGCTGTGCTCATTCATGCTTTGGCCGAGGCCTTTGATGGCATAGAACTCATTTGTGTTGCCTTGTATTTGTGTGTACATGCACACATCTCTCTACTCCTTTATGTTCATGTTATGGCCGACCCTTTTGTACCCTTAACCTGATCCAAATCCTTACCTTGGTAGTTTATTTTTGACCCATGGCTGTGCATAAGCTTGTTGAATGCAAGTGCAAAAGTTTTGGCTTTGTGTTGTGCATATATTTCTAGCATTGTTTAATAATAGTTTGGTTTAGAATTTATGTTGTACTTTGTTTTATTTGTTATGTGACAAGGCAATTAGCTTTATCTCTCTCACACTCAAATTGTAGTCGTGCCTTCGTGCCTTTGAAGATCTTTGTTTTGTGTATTTGGTTGTCATCTCCAACTATATAAGTGAGTAGTCCTCACCAGACAAATTTATACTTAGTAAACTGATTTCAATTGAATCTGTAAAACCATATCACCATGCTATATCTGCTATGTTATGATCATATGATGTTCACCTACTCACATGTATACCATATGTTACTGTTATATAATGCTATTCTGTTATTTATATCAGTTTGTCATACTGAAAGTTCCATGTAGATTAGAATCACCATGGGTTGAAATGATACATACCCGAACGGACTTTAGAATAGGAAAAAAATCATTATGGGCTGAAATGATAGGTCTGAATGATTTTTAACTATTTCATTTACTTGGAACTGCGGGTTTGAAATGATAAAACTCGGGTTTTCTTTGTAAATTACGGATTGAAATGACATATTATTCGTATCACTTTACCTAGGCTAGAAAATTTTATACAGACCCGTGGTTAATATATATTTTTCTAAATATTTTAAAGTATTTTAGAAATGTAAATATTATAATATTTTGATTTGAAATTAATTAAAAATGATTTTGTAAAGTATTATTGATTTTCTAAAAATTTATAAATGAAATAAATTAATGGTAAAGTTAGAAATTTGAAATATAAGTTATTTTGGATATTTTGATTTGGTTAGAAACAGAATTTAAATTAAGTAGGAAAATATGATCAATATATTTAAAATTTTGAATTAAAATGAATTTAAATTGATTGTTAAATAGTATTAATGATTTTTGAATAAGTTAAAAGGTTAAATAAATGAATATTTAAGTTGAATTTCGAAATATAACTTAAATTGGAAATTTGTGAAATTTGTTTAAAAATAAATTTTAAGTTAAGTGAATAAAAGAAAATAAGTTATATTTGGAAATTTAAACTTAAGTGTTAAGTTAAATTTTTATTTTTAAAGAATTGAAATTTAATGCTTGAATTATATAAGTAAATTATTATCAAACCTTGATTTTTGAATGGAAATTTCACTTTATAAAATCATGAATATAAGGGTATTTAAATGATTGTTTTAAAAGTGAAAATGTATGATTTTATAAGTTAAAAATGGTTTAAATAAAAATCTAATTGTTTGTGAAATTATATTGAATATTTGGAATTTAATTAACAGCATTTTTGAAATGCTATTATTTCTAATGTAAAGGATATTACAGCATTTGTAAATGCTGTAGTTTATAGAAATGAATTAAATGGCTAAATTTAATTAAGAGCTATTATAGCACTTTATAAGTGCTGCAGTTGCTAAATTTAACTAAGGTTTTATTTGAACTAAAGTAACTCTATTACAGCATCTTAATGCTTTCATTTGTTAATTGAATTATTTTAAAAGTAACTTTCTGTAGCATTTTCCAAATGCTGCGAAAGTTGAATTTTCACAGTTTTGATAAACTTAAATGAATAAGCAAACTTCGAAAATATTAAAATTTTGGAAATTTAATGTTTAATTATTAAATATAATAACTTCATTTTTAATGATTTAAATGAAGTAATTTGATTCAAAATATAAACTATTTTTAAATGTGAGTTGACATTGTATTTTATATAAAATGAATATGGTTTTGATAGATATGATATTTTAATATTTTGGAATGGATTTGAAATGATACTGAATTGTTGAAATGATATTTGATTTTTGAAGTATAAATACCATTTTTAAATTATAACTACGGGTTATAATAACGATTGGTTGTTAAAGAGACTGGGATCGGATATGGACATACTCTTTGTCGATACCGAAAACCACTCTAACAACTGTGTACGCGGTGGAGTTTCCAGAATGAAGTAGGATGGTGGCGATGTTCTTGAGGTACATTACGTGGACCCGACTCCCGTGAGTTGGCTTAAGGTGGCTAAAACAGGAGCGATCTCGGGCCAAAAGGGGTAGCTCCTCTGGTCGGACACACATCTTCGATACCATTCTATTAATGTTGTGATTGATTGGGTGCACCCTTTGATTTTTGGAGTGTTGTTCGAGGTGGGCGTAGTGGCTGCTACGTTACTATCAGCCCGTGTGCATAATTGGTATATCTACCTTGGCATTGCCTTATGTACCGTGTCACCTACCATACCGAGCCTTTACTACGAGTTTGTTTTTCTCCCATAGCCCATGGAGTATTTAGGGTAGTCTCCCGATCTAGAGATATGCTGATACTGGATGGACTACTTGGACTATTATGTGTTAAGGGGAATATTGGGTCACTCCTTAACGCTATTTTAAAGTAAGTTTATTTTACTATAGACATTATTATAATAGCGCAATATTACTATATAGTAAATAGTTTAACGGATCCTTAGAGGATGGGCGGTCCAAGGCATCCTTTAAGTTACTTGTATCTTTATTATAGTTCACTTGAGTTGGTTTACATTATATAAGTATATATGTCCCGACTCGAGTGTTTTGTGTTTTGCTTCATGCTCAGGTCAGCCTGAGTATTCACAGCTTTAGATACTCTTTTTGGAGCTGGTCTTTGCTGGAGATTCTGCCTATATATATATATATATATATATATATATATTCAGTTTCTTCTGTTCTAGTTTATCTCATTTATTAGTGAATTTCTATGTATTTGGGATTTCTATTATGTTGTTTTCAGACTGATATTATGTATTTGTTTTGAGACTTTATTATAGTAGCTTATGAATTACTATGGTATTTTCTATTCTGCTGCGAGTTATTCTGATTGTTCTGTGTCTGTGATTATGTGTATTTGATTTCATTTGCTCCAAATTTATTTACAATCTGTTATTTTGCATCATTCAAGTCCGACATGTGTGGATTATTTTCGATTTGAATGGTACGAAATAGCCGGTCGTTACAGAAACAGAAAAAACAAAAGAAATTACCACGTCAGCCACGTTCCCTGATGAACCCTAACCATCGTCTCATGCGCGATCGCTCATGTTAAAACACCTGCCAGCTTCAAATCAAGACGCCGAACACCACGCTTGCTTTCATCATGATTGACCACTACTGTTGACACCCCCAAACCGAGGCGACCAACACCGCCTGACCACCACTTGTGATCGCCTCCGATCATCGACTCCAGCATCGCGCTGTCGCGACTTCTAAGGCCTTTTCGGACGAATTTCAATCACCTGACGATGAACGAACTACAGATCTAAAGCCTTCTTGATTCCCACTTCCCAACGCTACTCCCTGATCATCGATCAGGCGATGATCCACCGTTGGATCTTCAAAACCCTAAAATGGACGGTTGAGGTTCAACCTCAATTTCTAAAAAACGGTGATTGAAAAACGAATTGCGGATCCAGGTTACGCTCGTCGGGAGCTTCGAAACAATATATAATTTGATATGGTTTGGAGGAGTTTGATTTTGAAATTTGTTTGGAGATTGAATTGTAGCGTTTAAAATTGAAATTTGTTTCTACAATTGAAGAAAGGAGCAGAATGAAGGAGTTGTACGTATAGGAATAAGAAATAGAAAGACTGTTAGAGTTAGAACAGAACAATATATAGCAACGAAGCCCGATAAGAAATGAATAATACTCGAATTGATTTAAAAGGAAAATACGACCAGAGAAGCCCGTTCTACTTCTAGAACGAAAGCAGATCATCCCATACATCAAAATAGATGTTTTCAATTTTTTTAAACTTAGTGGAACAGGTTTCAAGTCCTAGTTCCATCGCATGAAGAAGTTAGCTTAAAAATCAGCTTATTTCAAATTGATTTGTACGCGTTTCGAGCCCGTATGATCAAACGACAAGTCCAATCGCTACGAAACTTGAAACCTTACAATAATTCACTATTACGAATCCGATGAAACTTGTTCCGCCAAAACCTTAGTCAGTGGCCAAAATGTCTATTTCCACATTAATAAAATAAATTATTATTAAATTAATTAAATCATTTTTAATGGCTAACAAATTTTATCATCTTTGATTACTTAGACATTTACGATAATTTAAAACAATTTACATATCAATTCAGTGTTAATTATCACACCAGTTACAGTGTTCAATTTCACTGAAATTAAATCCAATTAAATATAATTTAATTCCAATAAATTGATTTAATTTGATTTCAATCTCTTTTTATTCAATCAATTATTACTGCATAGACATAGTTAACATTTTTTATATCTTACTACACTAATATTCTACAATTATCATCTTTTACCATACTAGTTGCAGTATTTCTATTACATTGAATTTTTTCAATTTTGTTAAAATTTAAAATCTCAATAAATTTATTTATCTTTGTTTCACTCTTTTTATTAAATCAATTATTGCCTTATGAATATAATTAATATTTCTATACATTTTATTGCATTCACATTTTACAGTTATCATCTTAACTCATATTAAAGTAACATTTAGTTACATTTAATTATAATTGATTAAATAAATTGGTACAAATAATAATTATCACATTTTCTACATTTAATCACATTTGTAAGTTTATTATCTACACACAAATGTTATAACTACCTACACAGTACTAATTCTATCCAATTCCAATTTATTACACATTATTTCATTAATTAATACAACATTTAAATTATCAATTAATCTTTTAATCCAATTATCAATTTATTACACATTATTACAATAAATTTACAATCTATAACCCGTCATAACGTTTAATCATTTCAATTAAATGGAATTACATTTAAAGAAGTTATCAATTACTTAAATTAATACGTTTACATTTTATTCTAGTTATATTCTTATTATTAAAAACAAATTTTCTTTCTTCCAACATTAAATCAAAAATCTTATTAAATCAACTATTTTTAATTATTGAAAATTATGGGTCGTTACATCTAGAGACCCTACTAAATTAGTAGGCTTAAATAAATTATCCTTAATATTGCTAATTTAGACTGCATAGACCATTGTACTCTAATACTACGGAAGAAACCAAAAAAGCCAAAATAGGAGAAATTGGTAGATTTCAAAAAATTCTTATTTTGATCTATTAGGCTTATGAAGTCTAAACTATTTACTAGACCCAATCTAACATAGGTTTATGTAAAAAAACTCAAAAGAAGATATAACTAATTTATATCTTCATAAATTTGAGATTTATATAAAGTATAATGTATATCAAATATACTCTTAAATGTATATATTTGTTTATATTATCACTTTGGTAAGTGAAGGGTCAAGATGTTGTTTATGGGAGGCAACTTAATATGACATAAATGTTAAGAGGGTGCAATTAGTTAGGAGTTACACTTACTACTTTTATGAACAATTTACCATATTTTACATAATTTGTTCAAAGAAAGGTTTTATTTAATTTGAACCGGATTATTATATTACAAGTATATTAAATACAGTCATGTGTTTATAGTGCATGTGCATATTATAGATAATGTACATAGTTAATGTGAATGTTGATATATGTTGGGATTTACACCGCAACAAATAAATTTCCTCTTTATATGTTCCTTTATTGTATTTAGTTATTATTTAAAATTATAAACATACACATACACATAAAATTATAAAATAATTTCAAATTTTAATGATAATAAAAGCAATAAACATATCTTAAAACAAAAGTTGACTAATTACATATATTTTCAAGTTAAATCAATAACTTAAGGATCTATTCTTGAATTTGAGAATCAAACTTTGATTTTTAATTTCAAGCAACATATCTATTTTAAAGTTTGAACTAGATATTATAATACATATGTATATTTCAAATGGAATTGAATATTAATACACACACATATATATGTATTATTTGTAAACATAACAAAATTATTGTAAGATAAAACACACGGTAACATATATTATATGTATATGCATGTTAGGCTAAAATAAAATTCAAATATGGATTTTCATTCCATAAACATATGTATAAATGCAAAGCAATGTTAAGCTATTAAAAATATGTTTGATATATATATATATGTATGTATGTATGTATGTATGTATGTATGTATGTATGTATGTATGAATGTATGTATGTATGTATGTATGTGCACATACACACTCACACATTTATACATACATACATAAATACATATATTTTGAAGCTGTACATACGTACATACATACATATAAATACATACTTACATACATATATATAAATGTTATAAAATTATTTTATGTAACAAAATAATTTAAATTTAAAATTATCATTCACTTAAGTAAACTATAGTGACTGAGGTATAAATACATATTACAATATCATTGTAATGTTTTTTCTTAAATTAATTTAAACATACAAACATACATACATACATACATACATACATACATACATATATATATGTATATATGCTTGATCTGACAATATTGGCATATATAAATTTGTTATAAAGCATATAGGGTCCAATATACATTAACATAATGATTTATGTAATCAAAACTGAGATTGAAAACTTTCCAAAAAAATTACCAATGATTTGCGCCTTAAATGTGTGAAAATTCCAAGGTTCGATTGAATCACCTTCAAAAATTGCAATAATCTAGAGCAATACTTTGTATTTATTTTATTTGTTTTGATTTTGTTTTGGGATTATTTTCCTCCCATGAAGCCATGAAATTATTAGCCATTGTAGAGAGAAAGGAAGGTAGGAGAATTAATAAATGAATGAAAAGGAATTTCGTAAGAAATAATTGAAACCAGTCCAATCCCCTGAATAAAACCTTTCTTTCTTTAATTCCTCGTCAAATCTTAGTCAAATCAACCCCCCTTTATGATGTGTGGCCGCTAAGATAGGGGCTATTTGGGACCACAAAATTTCCAAAACCATTTAGTAATTAATTAATTAATTAAAATCAAATTCAAACATTATGTCGATATAATATATCGATACGTACATACATAACTTTTATATGTGCACTTTTTATTAAATACTAACGGCATTCAAACATCAATAAAATAAAATATGTTAACTAATATTTCTTAAACATTAATTAATTTACAATGATCATAAATTAATTAAATTGTATTGTTTATCGAAGCATTCATCACTACGGTTATGTGACTCAAAAGTGCAAATTTAATGAACGATTACTACCGAACAATTCAAATATTAATGTTCACATGTCGCCTTAGCTAGTGGTATGACATTTTGGCTGAATTTAACACTTACACATCTTGTCGATAAATATCCAATTTTACTATTATAGTGGTACCCAGTAATAAATACAAATTCACTTTGTCGGAACTATATAACTTTAGGACTTATGAAATATGGTTTTATTCAAAATTCCAATATCGTCCACATTCAACCTGATTAGTATACAAAAATATCTTTAGTTCAATAATAAAAATTATTATTCATTATATCGCTTTCGTAGAGACTTTCACTTGACTAAAGTTGATTGTTGTTTGCACCAAAAATGGTCACAAACCTCGAATGTAATGAAAGCACCAATGTTTACAAACAAATCCTCAAAATCCAGTCACAGATCATAGTTCCAGATGATTTAGAGGGTAAAAATGAAGAAATGGTAAAATCGAAAGAAGGCAATTAAAGACACTAGATTTATAATGGTCCGGCTATCTCCGGCCTATGTCCACTTTGAATTGATCCTTTTATTTCCATTGTACTGTGATTATAGTTACAATCTTTTGAATATCAATAACCAAAATGGCAGAGTTTTTTGCAAAAGAGAAGATGAAAAGGAGGAGCTGAGAGAAAAGACCCCTTTTAGTTGCAATAGAGGTGTTATTTTCAGGTGTGAAGCTGGAAATATCTGCCTTGAATCTTGGAATAATCTTTCTCAAGCCCAGAGGAGCCCACATGATCGATCTGGGGTCATTTGGGACTGATCCTTGATCTATCCATAGCGAGTTTGCATCAATCATAAACTGCTCCAATCAGGCTGAGATCGATCTCGGTGAAAGATGATATTACAAAGTCCTTGCTTTTCGAATTTCATGAAGTTCCAATGCGTAGATTGTGAGATATGATCGATTCTTGTTCGAGTTTGCAAGTGCAGGCTGATGATTTCGTATCCATCAACTCGCATCCATCATCTGGTATCCATCACCTTGTATTCGTCATTTGGTATTCATTATTTCATATCCATCATCTGGTATCTAGGTGGTATCCATCCTTTCGTATCCATCATCTGGTATCCATAGTGATGGATACGAAAGCATCGATACTGGCCAGTTTTTCATGAATATTGATCCATCCATAACTCAAACATATGAACTTCAATTGACCTAAAATTCGAAGTGTAGCCTCACCGAGCCTTGTTTATCATTCCTAATTGATCACACCTTGATTGGAACCTGGTCCAATTTTGATGTTATCGATCATAGCCTTGTTTCCAATCGATTATATGAATATTAATCCATCCATAACTCGAGCATATGAACTCCGTTTGTCCTGAAATTCAAAGTGTAGCCTCATCGAGGCTTTTTTTATCATTCCCGATCGATCCCACCTTGATTAGAGATTGGTCCAATTTCGATGGTATCAATCACAGCCTTGTTTTTAATCGATCTTCGATCCTCATGTCCATCCTTTTTAGCCAATCTGTTGATATCCCAGCCTTGACCAATAGGCGGGGTAACATTTGCCCTCCAAAACATGCCTTGTGGTAGGAAGGCATGTTCTGAATAGCTTTAAATCTGACATCCAAAGTCCGTATTCCATCCATAGCCATATCATCCAATCCATAATTCAATCGATTGCCAAGCAATTCCATCCAAGTCCGATAACCAAATCCATGACTATTCCGAGTCGATATCCAAATACGGGATCACTCTGGGTCCTTAGCCAAATCCTTAGCTGTTCAAAGCCACTACCCAAATCCATAACAATAACCAATTCCATATCCAAATCCATGATCTCTCTGGATCATTAACGACCTCTCTGGACCCTTGCTAAGTTCGACCCAAACTTAACAATTGAACAGGCAGATCTAGTCGCGCTCCAACGAAGCAATCTATCCCTTGCACTCCGTCCTCGTTGGAGGCATATAGCGATGTCTTGGTCCTCCTAGACCAATCATAGACTCTCTAGGCTCTTGCTGGATCCTATCCTGTCAAACTCCGGTGAAGGGGAAACAACGTCGAGCAAGCCGATCTTGTCACTCTCCGGCGAAGCGACGTCACTCCCTGTACTCCGTTTCAATATCCCTGAACATTCAGCGATGTCATAGCCTAAGTCCTTGACCGATTGTAGCTACTATGGGCTCTTTTTGAACCCCAATCCAATCACTCTTCGGTAAATGGGGAACAACGTCAAGTGAGCCGATCCTGTTGCTTTCAGGCGAAGCGACTCACTTCCTACACTTCGGTCCCTTCCTTTCCAGTCACGGGCATAAAGTGATCAATTTCCAACTGATTTCCAGTATCCATCCCTTAAATCTCCGGTTATGGATTTTTTTCACAAAATGTAGATCCATTTATTAAATCCAAATGTTTAATTAAAAAAAGAAAAAACTAACCGCTACCTCTCCCGGCAGAGTGGTCTACTATCATCTCAAAGCATGCATGGGAATCGCTCTTTCCTTACATGTGTAAGCGGCATAGCCGCTTTATTTTAGAAACATAACTAGAAAGATTATTTGATGACCAAATTTCAAATCTTGAACTCGGCCCTTGCCATCACGATCAACTGATGACGAGTCGTGACCCTGATTCAGGGTCATTTCTGTTTGGTGCAGGCGGTAGCTGCTCATGTTCAACCGCTGTTGTCTGGCTCCTCACATACTATGGCAATTTTCCACTCCTAATGTGTTCTTCCACTATGTCCTTCAAGTGGCGGCATTCATCTGTTATATGCCTTCTAGCTCATGGAATAGACTGTACCTTCTGCTCTTGCACTCTCTCTCTGTGGGATTCCTTCTGGGTGGTTTTCGATAGGAGAGTTGCCCCTATGTTTCTAAGTAATTTCGTTCCAAATTCTCCGCCAAGTCTGTGTATGTGATGAATATGGGTTGCCTTTCTCTCCTCTATTTGTTAGAACCATCATATCCATTGTCCTGCTTCCACTTTCCTTTATCCATCCCACATCATTCTCCAGACGTTCCTTTGCCTTGCACGGCATTCACCCCTCGCCTTTCGGCACATGCATCCTCTAATCGTATGAACCTTTCTGCCTCATGGTAGAACTCCCCAAGATTCTATAGTGGATCCTATGCCAATGAGTCCTTGAACTCATTTCCTTCTACAATTTATGTTACCGCCTCCATCAAAATCATTGATGGATCCTGGCGATCTACCTAAGCCATGGCCACATTGAACCACATTAGAAAATTCCTTCCGGACTCTCATGTCCTATGGTTCGTTGATGCTAATGTCATTATGTTCTTAGATCATGTAACATGGATCCTGAATTGTCTCATGAAGCATTCCACTAGTTCGCTTCATGTCCTGATTGATCCATTCTCTAACTGCTTGAACCAGAGCGCAGCCAAATGCATCGAATATAAAGGGAAGCATCTTGCCATAACTTCCTTAATTGGCCCTAGCACTTCCATATGATTGATGTATTTGGTTACGTGCATAGTTGGGTCTGACGTACCATTATAGACCTCCATCGTTGGTAGAATTCTGGAGGGTTCCTTGTGTTTCTGATATTCGGAGTGAATGGACTCCGACTAACTTCCTCCAAGCCTCCACTCAGTAGCCCTTCTCTCATAACCCTACTCATTAATCCAGCCATCCACTCGTCTCTATCTGGGGGTGGCCTCCTATATGTGTTTCTGTCTTGCCTCCTAAGTCCTTGAGGGTATTCTGGTTAGTACTCTTCATGTTACTCATTTACGTTTGTGTTGTCCCCAACCCGTCGTTCTTCATTCACTGGCCTTCCAATATCAAATCCCGAGGGCCTGCCCTAGGTCCTTTGCTGATTCCCTTCACATTCTCCATTCTGGTTCTGGATCCGACCTCCAAAGATTTCTGCAGCTCCGACTCCTTGTTCTACATTGCCTGCAGCTACGGTTGGTTCATATCGTAGGTTCTGTATTCTAGCTGTGCCCATTTGCCTGAAGAAATTCTACATCGTCTCCTGTTGGCTCTTCAATAATCTCTCCTGCATGGACTTCATCATTGTCTGCATCTTATCCCTTGTGACGTAGATGGATGCCCGATCTGCTCTAGCTCTAGCAAAATCCTCTTGACTTTCCTCTTGATGGCTCATTTCTGGTAATGTCCTTCTAACTGGTTTCCCAAACATGATTCCTCCTAGACCTGATCCTTTGGATTTCGAAAATTTGAACTCCAAATTTGATATAGCGGGTGCTTCTTTTCTCAGTGAAAGCACCAAAGTGTTTGCAAAAAAAAGGGTCACAAACCCCAAATGTATTGAAAGCACCAGTGTTTACACAAATTCCTCAATATCCAGTCACAGATGCAGATGATGTAGAGGGTAAAAATGAAGAAATAGTAAAATTTAAATGAAAGAAAGTAAGAAAAGACAACAGATTTATAGTGGTTCGGCTATATCCGGCCTACGTCCACTTTGAATTCATCCTTTTATTTCCTTTATAGTGTGATTACAGTTACAATACTTCGAATATCAATAACCAAAATGGCGGAGTTTTTTGCAAAAAATAAGAAGATAAAGAGGAGCCGAGAGAAAGGACCCCCATTTAGTTGCAATGGAGGTGCTATTTATAGGTCTGTAGCAGGAAATATCTACCTTGAATCTTTGAATACTCTTTCTCAAGCCCAGATGGGCCCACATGATCGATCTGGAGTCATTTAGGATCGATCCTTGATCGGTCCATAGCGAGCTTGCATTGATCATAAACTGCTCTGATCAAGCTGAGATCGTTCATGGTGAAAGATGATGGTGCAAAGTCCTAGCTCTCCAGATTTCATGAAATTCCAACGTGTAGATTGTGAGATATGATCAATCCGAGTTCGAGTTTGCAAGTGTAGGCTGATGATTTCGTATCCATCAACTCGCATCCATCATCTAGTATCCATCATCCGGTATCCATTATTTGGAATCCATCATTTTGTATCCATCATCTGGTATCTATCATTTTGTATCCATCATCTCATATCCATCATTTGGTATCCATCATTTCGTATCAATCATCTGGTACCCATCATCTCGTATCCATCATCTGGTATCCATCATCTCATATCCATCATCCGGTATCCATCATTTCGTATTCATCATCTAGTATCCTTCATCTCGTATCCATCATTTCATATCCATCATCTGATATCCATCATCTGGTATCCATCCTTTCGTATCCATCATCTGGTATCCATAGCGATGGATATGAAAGCATCGATACAGATCAGTTTTTTATGAATATTGATCTATCCATAACTCGAGAATATGAACTCTGAATAACCTGAAATTCAAAGTGTAGCCTCATTGAGCCTTGTTTATCATTCCCAATTGATACCACCTTGATTGGAGCTTGGTACACTTTTGACGGTATCGATCATAGCATTGTTTCCAATCGATCATATGAATATTGATCCATCCATAACTCGAGCATATGAACTCCGATTGACTTGAAATTCGAAGTGTAGCCTCATTAAGGCTTGTTTATCATTCCCCATCGATCCCACCTTGATTGGAGCTTGGTATAATTTTGACAGTACCGATCATAGCCTTGTTTCTAATCGATCTCCAATCCTGATATCCATCCTTTCTATCCAATTTGTTGATATCCAGCCTTGACCAAAAGGCAGGGTAAAACTGTGATACTAACCTTATATAATCGAGGAAATGAATTCTCTATTGAACAATGTTTCACTTTCAATGTTTCAACTTAGACCTAACTATAGTCATCTGATGAATGTCATGATTTAACTACAATCAAAGTGGAGTGTCAACACCAATGTTCAACAGTATCTTATGTAGGAAGAACTGTGTAATATCATCACTTTAAGATTCCCTATTTGACCTTAGTTATATTAGCCAATAAAAAACATATAGCTCCATAGTTATCCATTAGCTATTAATATGTACCCCTTGTGCCCCCATTAGCCATGAGTAATACATAGTCTGACATTTAGAGACAAATTCATCAATATCCTTTCTTGAAACATTTTAATTAGCAATATTTAAAATAACATGTTGTTTAAATATGACAAATTTCTCATGATTACAACATATTGAAATACTCTTGCATAACATATCGTTTAATGATTTTCTATTTAATGCACTTTAAATTAGTTACTATTTAATTATGTCATAATATAAGAAAGTATATTATAAAAAAACATATGTTTATTGTGAAAAAGAATGGTTATCGAGTTAGATATATATGGCTAATTACATAACTGCCTTTAGGGCATACTCTTAACTCTATCAATACATTATAATTATATCTCTTATATAATTCTTAACTTACTTTACTTTTCTCCCAATTATCTTTTTAACCTTGAAGGTACTCAACAAATTAAAAAGTATATTTGGTACTTTAGGCCCATCATTCCATAATAGCCTAAGGGTAATTATATAATCCTTAAAGGTGCTCAACAAAGTTGCTTAATATTCTTACCGATCTAGTGACAATATAAACATCACTATATATATTCTATGGATCGTGGGTGCTCAATAGCCAGAGGTATGCATTTTACTCTAGTTATAGTGTAAATGATGGAGAACAACTTTATTTTAAACACAAGTTTTTAAATAATATTTATTAGGTATTATTAACATTGCAAGGGAAATGAGTATAAACTTATGACATCATATGTCTCTATATCCAATCTATACTCACTTAAGTTTGATTTTTAAATCATTTATATAATGATCTGCAAATTCATCACTTTGATAAATGATAATTAATTCTGAAGTATTAAAATATAGGGGTTATAAAACAGCTATAGAGATCTAAATCCTAAAATTATGATAAGAAACTTGTTTTAACATATAATTGTGGAATATAGTTTCATAAATACAGCTCGTGCTTCATATACAAATTTTCATTGATAAATTGATTTTCAATAGAAAGGAGATCTTCCCAGTATTTGAATGCATGATTCTAGATATATACACTAATATATCTATTTTAACAAGACTATGAAATAAAATTATTTATTTTATTTTTGAAATTAAAATGTATTTATGACATCACCAGAGATGTCATCCTTTTATATATTTCTCTAAAAATTCGAGTTAATTTTAAATAATCATATAGTTGTTTTAATATGCTAATAGTTCCTTTTGATTAGTTATAAAGTGATAATAATCATTTATAATAATTTTGTGAAGTTATATGGTTGATATAAAAATATAAGGAAAATTGATATCGCGTTATCGATACGATAACACTTTTTGTAAACATTTGTTTAATATCAATATATATGGTTTATTATTCTAGTGAGATCTTTTTAATTCATTTAAAACGAAGAGAAATATATTCTAAAGTTTTGTTTATTAATTTATGTAGATTTAACCAAAAATTGGAAATGCGACAGACAATCAAATTCGGAATTCGAAACGGTTTAACGTATAAAAGTTATACAACATTGTTTATATCACTTGAACACATATCTAACATACACATGCATACATTAACACACACACATATGTAATTAACACATGTAGAAAAGTAAAAATATATTTACCATTTACACTAGAATTTACATATAGTAAAAAGTATAAATATCCAAGTTATTTTCTACCTTAAAGGCAAATATCAACTCATTTACACACCTTCATCACCACACACATGGAAGATGACATGAAGGGGATGTCATAAAGGGGATGACATGGGAGGGGAGCTATGCTCCTTGGGAGGAGAGGAGGAGTTTGGGCAAGGGGCAAAAGAGTAATTACATATTTGGATGTTATTTTCAAAGTTTTTCCTATAAATACCCACCATTCTCTTCATAATTTTACACACTATTCTACTTCATCTTCTTCCTCATTCCTAAGCTTTTCAATGGCTTCCTAAATTAAGGAAACTATGTGTAACGACCGGGAATTTTCGATCCCGAAAATTCCAGATAGTTAGAGAAAAGAAGAAAAGAGAAAGAAGAAGAAAACAGAAACAAGTCACAGAAACCTCACATTCGCAGCGGATCAAAATATAATATCACATAAATAATAGTTATACAAAGGAAAACTGTACTTGTTAAATTACAGTTTATTATATAGATCAGAGTTACAACATATTTACAAACACAGAACAGATAAATCAATCTGTTACAGATACTATGATATTACTGCAGAAAACCCTCCACACGTTCCTGCTCTCCAGCTCGCCTCCTGAGCTCCAAACCGTCCTTACCTGCAATTCTATAATACTTGGTCTGACCCGAGCATTACATCAAAGAAACACCCGGGTCAGGCTGGAAACCAGCGTGAGTAAACCCATCTAACTTGGAATACAAAAGCATACCATTTATATGAACCCGGGGTAACTTATATCAACTTACACTTCACCAGTTATTTTAGACATCAACCATTTCACATATCAATTCCTAAGTGCCAAACTTAGATTAAATGGTCAAATTTACTTAAATCATTCCAAACCAGCTTATTGATTTCACATATCAATCTATAAAGGATCGAAGTGGTTTCGGGTATTTACTAATACCCGACTCCGGTCTCTTCGAACCCAAAGTTATCTTAACTTAAATTATCCAAGTGAAATACAATTCAACTTTTAAATACAGGATGTCACAGTAATTCATTATCAATGAAAAACCACATTATCTCAGCTTAAATCCAATCATAACACATCACATAGCATCTCATAATACATATCCAAGATATCAATCAATCTAAGGCATACAATATTCTTCAATCATTCTTAATCAAAATAAATTAGTCTCACCACTTCTGATTAATTCAAACTAATTAAATTAATTACTGAAATCTCCATTAGTTACAACAACATAATTGATCATTCTTTAATTAATCATACTTGATTAATTACTTTCAATTACATAAAGTAATTATCCTTATATTTACATAATTAATTATTCTCAACCATTTACGGTAGTCAACCATTAATTACTTTCATTAGTTACATTATATATATATATATATATATATATATATATATAATTAATTACCTTGTCAAGTAATAATAAGTTAACCTTAACCAGTTAATTAATTTTATTAATTAATTAATCCTTTAATTAATAACACTAAGTGATTAGCCCTTAATCACTTCCATTTAATTACTTCATAAAGTAATGATCCTAAAATTTCCTATGTAATAATTACTTTTTATCTTATTACATTTAGTAATTATTTCTTAATTAATTCTCCAAGTAATTATATTAATTGATCCATATGTGATTATATTAATTTATCACTAATTAATTTCTTTAATTAATTATTTAACTAATCATTCAAAATTAATCAAATAATTTCTTAACCTCTTATGTTTTAAAAGATCTTAATTAAGGAAGAATTTCTTTATCTAATTAGATTATTTACAATAACCAATAACTCTTTAATCATTAACAGTAATTAAATTGATCTAGAAATCATTAATTAATTGATTTCTCTTTTATGACTTCATTAATTTAATTAATCAATAATTATTCAAGTCCTTAATTACTTTTAAGATAAATAATTTATCTTGATACTTTTAGGCTAAAACAAATCTTACCCTTTCTTAAATCAAGAAAATCATTTATTTACAATTTTAAATCCCTCCTTTATTAAATTAAAAACTATTATAAATACCCGAGACAACATAGGGTTACTCAGTCTCCAACCCGAGCTCAAACCTTCCCCTTTCTTCTCATTTACTTAGTTTAAAACTAAAACTGTCATTCATACCAAAACCCACTCTCATAGCCGATGCCACACTCGAGTCCTTCCTTCATTTCTCTCGACTACGTCCTCGAGCAAATCTCGCAACTAGAGTCGAACAAACTTCCAGTATCACAATCCTCCACCGCTTCGAGATTCTCACGCGTAAACTTCGAACAGTAACCCGAGCTTCTCACGTCTTCACCATCGCTAAAACTCAAAGCACAACCCAGCCTTAACTAACGTACATGTGCACGTGCACATGGCCACGGCGGCGCTTCGGCAATCCTCTCCACCCCCAGCAAGTCATTGATTGCCTCCTCTATCGATTCCACCCATCCAGACATCGTCGCAAGCCCCGAATCATATTTGAGCTTCCAAGACCAAACTGGAAACAACTCCATCGACCACAACTGTTTCAAACCTTCGACGCCGACCACCATACCATCAGAAACTCCGGTCCCACGCTCGATAGCCTTCACGCTACCATCTCCCCACTTCTCATGAAGCTCGATCACCCAGAGACGCCACGGTAGTAGAAATTCTGACTTCATTATAAAACCCATTCGAAACCCTACTTCGTCAATCTCCCACCACCACAGCCAATAATAAAATTCAACTCCATTTTTCCTGAAATTCCCAAACCATCGGCCACCTCCAATCCAAAATTCGCCGCAAAACTCGACGCCAATCATCAAAAATCGACAAATATGTCGAAACCCATTAACCTTGAATATCTCAATAATTACCTTGCTAAAAACTACGATTTTCATCTTAAAAATCATGTTATCCAGAGCTGATTTAAGTTATATAATTGAAACAATAAATCATAATATTTGATTTTATCCCAATTTAAGGTTTACACTGTTATTTTTCCCCTTCCAGAAATTTTAAAACTTAATTCATCTTATTTGAATTTAAATAACTAAATTATGCTTAAATCAATCATCTTTTGTTTGAAACACAAGCTTATCAGTGATTAGTCTTTGGAAAATTTGAATTTTGATTAAATTTTACTCTATAAATTTTAAAACAGAGTTGATCCAATCAGGCCAAACATGCACAATTCAACACAACATAAATTCAAAGATTTTGCTTATATATATATACATGCAATACAAACATCATCACAAAAATACGCATGCAACATCTTTTATTTCCTTAAGTCTTTTAATATAAGTGCTTACTTATTTAATGTTTGAACAAAGGAAAAGTTTTGCAAATCTGTAACTAAATAGAAGTCCGTATCTATATGAACAGTCATATATGTTCAAATCATCTGCATATTTTCGACATGCACTCTCAATCTTGCAAAGTTATTTCAATATCTATCACATTTATCAACTTCAAACATTAAAGGTGTAGCAGTTTACTCACCTGTCTGTCAAACAGAGAGCAGAGTTCATGAAGCCTGAACAGATTTTGCTTTGTGAACTGGAACTTGACATGCTACTTGAATTGTTACTGATCTTGAATTTGCATTCGAATTGGATTAAAAGCTAAGTTGATCCTTTGTTAGCTTCAGTAAATTTGATTTCCAGAATTTTTTTTTCTTTTCTTTTCTCCTTCTGATTTCTAACTTTGGAGATGTAAGAGTAAAAACTTGGTTTTCCTTTTTTTTTTCTTATTCAATTTGATTTTTTTCCTAAAGAAATGAGATTGCCACATGTTAGCTTATGTGCTTCATGATTTACAAATGTTGAAACCAAGCCCCCATATGTATACAAGTGTTTAAACTTAAATTATTTAATTTCATATATATTTTTATGTAATACATTTCAATGTATTTAATGTTTGTCTTTTATAAATAAGCCTTAAATTTTTAATATATACATAAATGTGAATTTATGTAAATATTCGTTTATAAATAACTTATGTTTGAACCAAATTAATTTAAACCAAAATATATTTAAGATATATTTCCTTCTAAAATTTCAAGTTCAAATTCAATTCTTTAAATCCAATTCAAGATCAATTCACACTAAATTCATATGTTTAAACAAGCCTAAATTCAATTTGAAATTAATAATTCCCTATTTTTTTTCTTAACTCTATTTATCTAAAAATAACACAGAAATATTATTGGTTTGAAATTAACAAATCTTTTTCCAATTTAAATAATTTACTTATATAAACAATCATTATTATTTATTTTTAAAAGAATAATTTATCAATTTTAAGTGATTATATTAAGATACGATCAAATAAATATTTATCCAAGCATAAATATTTACGATTAGATTCGTTTTGTTAAATCTACAATTCAGTATTACTATTAATTAACCCAATTATTATTAGTTAGAGATGCCCAGAAATTCAGGGCATCACATTCCTCCCCCCTAGAACCTTTTCGTCCTCGAAAAGGAATGAAGCCAAAATTTTATTATAATGATTACTATCCGAAAAATTATTCTTTGAAACACTTTTAAAATATACATAATATTATCAAATAGTTTTTTTTATAAAAATATTTTTTTAAAACACTTTTTATAACTCCATGTTTCAACCAGTCCATCCTTGTTCTCATAGAATTCGGTCATACGTTGATCAGGCGCACGACTGAAATTCTATAAGTACTTAGAAGACCCGTCTTTAACACCCAGTGAAAATACTTGAAAAAAATAATTTTATTGAAAATATATAAAAACAATTTTTTAAAATAGAGGATATATCTTTGATGAGGATGCTATGGAAATCATCACTCCCATCCATGGTCGCAGTTAACCCGATGGTTACGTTGCCGTCCCGACAAAATCCATAGATAACTTTAGGCCTCCGCGCCCCTCGATTACACCATGGAACCCGCTACAGATCGCAGCTACAACTGGGGTTACATAGCTATGACAACAAAAACCCATATAGCTGTAGGCATCAACGCCATCGAATTTCGCTGCCAAAAGAATGAAACTTCTCCACTTCACTTGACCATGGATCGCGGTCTACCGATGTTGCGTTGCCTTCCCGGCAAAATCAAGTGTAGACCGTTGGCACTCATCCTCCACACGATTTTCTCTATGGTCCCCACAGTAGATCGCAGTGACATCGAGTTACACTGTCGTCACAGTATAACCTAAATGTCCCTGTAGGCATCAGCGCCCTCGACTTCCGCTACCCAATAATCCTCAGGAACTAGTTTGTCCGGACTCCTCACATGATCAACTTTAGAACCCCCTCTTGGGGCTCAAGGCAGCACCACCCGGTGGTACTCCTGAGAAGTCCATTCCAAGGGAGCGCCTTTTTCCCCAGAGCCATCATCAAAACATTTTATACTCTATATATAGTATCTTTTAAATCATACACCAAGTATGATCTCATACAAAGCTCCTTTACACAAAATCGATTATTCCAAAATCAATAATTCTCAAACTAGGCTTTCCAAATTCAATATTGATTTTACCCAAAAATCAAAAGCCTTTCCAAATCCATAGGTTTCCAAAACCTTTTTTCCAAAATCCTCATAAGATCCTTTATATATATATATACAGATATATATAATCTTTAAAACTTTGGATCATTTCAAACTTGTATAAAACTCCTTTTATACTTCAAACATTTTCAAAAACCCTTTTTTTCTTCCGGCAAAAATTCATCAAGGGGAGTTTCATTTTATGAAAACAAAGATATTTAACTTTGTTTACTCAAAATAAAATATCCAAATTTGATTACACCTTTCAATATAAATTTTATTCAAATCCGTACCACATATCACTCGTACGCCCTACCAATCTGATCGCTCACTCGATCACACAATTTCACTTCCGAACCAGTATCGTCCACCCGACTTCCTAGTGCGGACACAGATCTGGTTTCTTGATCAGAAACCGTCATTCTCCTTGCATAGTCATAACTATGATAGAGAACATCCAGAACTAATCAATAATCCATATCCAGGTTCGATGTCGAATATCGAGTGAAAAATCCCACTCTGATTGATATAACTATCTCAAAATTCTGTGCTCGAATCTGGATCACATTACTATGCGAATAGAATTACATATGTGCACCCTACTTATTTATCTTTTTTTGGTTATTAGTCAAATCAATTCCATTTCTATTCACATTCACTTTGATTATCATTCACTTACTCTCAATTGCTTCAATCCATTTGGATTATCACCTCTATTCTTATCTCGATTAGGTATTTAACCAATAATAGTTTAAACTCTGTCCAGTTTAATTTAGAAAATGGCTTGAAAAGTTAAAGAAATAGATAAGTAGTTGAAAAATAATTACTAGTTTGTAAAATAGGTGTAAAATAGGTAGAAAATAGCTTGAAATAATTATAGAAATTTTAGATAATTGCAAAATAATAGTAAGATAGTAATTAGTTTTGTAAAATAGTTGAAATATAGTAATTCGTTTATAAAATAATTGGAAAATTGTTAAACAGTTTCAAAAATAATTGTAAAACAAATATAAGATAGTTTGGCTTTTAAAAGAAAGGTTGTATATATAATTAATAGCTTAGAAAATAGGTTTATATTAAAACAATTTATATTAAAAATAGTCCAGAGTCAAAACTGCTCATTTCCCAATCTCCATTCCATCAATTCAATTTAAGTTTCCACTTCCATTTAAATTGACTTAACTCCAATAACATCAATTTCCATTGGACTTGATTTATTCCGAATTCAAGTTGAATTAATTCTCAACTCCTTTTCAAATTTAAATCAAATTCCATTTAATTTTAAGCATATTCAACTTTAATTACAATCCCAAGGTATTCCAATCACTTTGGACTAATATCCATTCAATTGAACCCACTTCAATTCCAATCCATTTCAACTCCAGTTTGAATTCATCCCAATTTCAAATTCCATTTCCAAATCAAGTTGAATTATTCTTGATTTCCTCCCAAATTTATTTCAAATTCCATTTGATTTTTAAAACTATTCAATTTTTATTACAATTCCTAATTATTCAAATCAATCTAATTCAAATTTTCCCATTGAATTTTAAACTTATTCATCTTTAATCTCAGGTCCAATTAATTCAAGTCAGAACCAATTTCAATCTCAAATTTAAACCATTTCGAATTATATAAATTCGAGTTAAATTTTATTTATCTCTACAATGAATATATTACCACAATCCACTTCTTTATTTATTTAAACAAATCCAATTTACAATTTAAAGATTATTAATAATAATAGGATGATATCATCCAATTATTTCAAAACATCCATTTCCAATTTTCGGATCTCAAACCCAATTTTGAGATCACTCAAATTCTCAAATATAATCAATCATTTAACTTTCCAAGTTAAATCTTAATTTTATCTTTAAATTTTCAATTCAGGTTGATCATTCCAACTTATTTAACTCTTCCTCAAGTTAAGCTCAATTCACTTAACCCAGTAAATCTTACCCAATTTGAACCTTCCATTTCAAATTTTGAACTTCACATAAATAATCTTCCCAGTTATTAAGTTCAAAAACTTATCACTTTGGGTTACAGATCTTATTCCAAATTTAAAACTCAACATTTAGAGTTTATTTCAAACCACCTTTGATATTATGTATATCCACATGTATACATATTAATTTCTTTTACATACCAAGTTATACTTTAAATTTTTTAACCACCTTTGGTTTTAATTCAAAACAAATTTCCTTTAAATTTTCAAACAACTCTTGTTTGAAATAGAACCATTTCATTCAACTGCATTAAATAATATTATTTACTATTTCTTTAAATTAATTACGTCATTAATTAATCACATTCGGTAATTAACTTATTTCTTAATTATCTTCATTAAGTAATTGTCCCTTAAATTACTTACCTCTAATTACTTCATTAAGTAACTCCCTCTTTATTTATTATTTCCAATTATTATCCATTAATTAATCTCATTAAATAAAGTTTAATTAATTACATAACTTAATTGATTATCCTGAACCCTTTCCCAATTTTCAAGATTTAATTCCAGTTTGAATCCATTTCAAACTTGCCTTTAATTTAATTTAAATTTCAATTTGGTTGTATTTTATTACTCTTAATTTAATTCAATAATTTAACAACCAATTCCTTTACTATTTGTTAGAAAGATATATTGCTTTATATATCAAAATATAATCTTATATAAAACCATTTAAAATCTTTATATAAGAAAGTAACAAGTACGCTCTCTCATATATATGCATACTCAACTCATTCTAGGGTTCCACTTACCTTATCCTTAACGAGTTACCCCACCAGAGCCAAGGTTCTCGCTTAACCTGGCTCTGATACCAAATGTAATGACCGGGAATTTTCGATCCCGAAAATTCCAGATAGTTAGAGAAAAGAAGAAAAGAGAAAGAAGAAGAAAACAGAAACAAGTCACAGAAACCTCACATTCGCAGCGGATCAAAATATAATATCACATAAATAATAGTTATACAAAGGAAAAATGTACTTGTTAAATTACAGTTTATTATATAGATCAGAGTTACAACATATTTACAAACACAGAACAGATAAATCAATCTGTTACAGATACTATAATATTACTGCAGAAAACCCTCCACACGTTCCTGCTCTCCAGCTCGCCTCCTGAGCTTCAAACCGTCCTTACCTGCAATTCTGTAATACTTGGTCTAACCCGAGCATTACATCAAAGTAACACCCGGGTCAGGCTGGAAACCAGCGTGAGTAAACCCATCTAACTTGGAATACAAAAGCATACCATTTATATGAACCCGGGGTAACTTATATCAACTTACACTTCACCGGTTATTTTAGACATCAACCATTTCACATATCAATTCCTAAGTGCCAAACTTAGATTAAATGGTCAAATTTACTTAAATCATTCCAAACCAGCTTATTGATTTCACATATCAATCTACAAAGGATCGAAGTGGTTTCGGGTATTTACTAATACCCGACTCCAGTCTCTTCGAACCCAAAGTTATCTTAACTTAAATTATCCAAGTGAAATACAATTCATCTTTTAAATACAGGATGTCACAGTAATTCATCATCAATGAAAAACCACATTATCTCAGTTTAAATCCAATCATAACACATCACATAGCATCTCATAATACATATCCAAGATATCAATCAATCTAAGGCATACAATATTCTTTAATCATTCTTAATCAAAATAAATTAGTCTCACCACTTCCGATTAATTCAAACAAATTAAATTAATTACTGAAATCTCCATTAGTTACAACAACTTAATTGATCATTCTTTAATTAATCATACTTGATTAATTACTTTCAATTACATAAAATAATTATCCTTTTATTTACATAATTAATTATTCTCAACCATTTACGGTAGTCAACCATTAATTACTTTCATTAGTTACATTATATATATGTATATTTTTAATTAATTACCTTATCAAGTAATAATAAATTAACCTTAACCAGTTAATTAATTTTATTAATTAATTAATCCTTTAATTAATAACACTAAGTGATTAGCCCTTAAGCACTTCCATTTAATTACTTCATAAAGTAATGGTCCTAAAATTTCTTATGTAATAATTACTTTTTATCTTATTACATTTAGTAATTATTTCTTAATTACTTCTCCAAGTAATTATGTTAATTGATCCATATGTGATTATATTAATTTATCACTAATTAATTTCTTTAATTAATTATTTAACTAATCGTTCAAAATTAATCAAATAATTTCTTAACCTCTTATGTTTTAAAAGATCTTAATTAAGGAGGAATTTATTTATCTAATTAGATTATTTACAATAACCAATAATTCTTTAATCATTAACAGTAATTAAATTGATCCAGAAATCATTAATTAATTGATTTCTCTTTTATGACTTCATTAATTTAATTAATAAATAATTATTCAAGTCCTTAATTACTTTTAAGATAAATAATTTATCTTGATACTTTTAGGCTAAAACAAATCTTACCCTTTATTAAATCAAGAAAATCATTTATTTACAATTTTAAATCCTTCCTTTATTAAATTAAAAACTATTATAAATACCGGAGACAACATAGGGTTACTCTGTCTCTAACCCGAGCTCAAACCTTCCCCTTTCTTCTCATTTACTTAGTTTAAAACTAAAACTGTCATTCATACCAAAACCCACTCTCATAGCCGATGCCACACTCGAGTCCTTCCTTTATTTCTCTCGAGTACGTCCTCGAGCAAATCTCGCAACTGGAGTCGAACAAACTTCGAGTATCACAATCCTCCACCGCTTCGAGATTCTCATGCGTAAACTTCGAACAGTAACCCGAGCTTCTCACGTATTCACCATCGCTAAAACTCAAAGCACAATCCAGCCTCAACTAACGTACACGTGCACGTGCACATGGCCACGGCGGCGCTTCGCCAATCCTCTCCACCCCCGGCAAGTCATCGATTGCCTCCTCTATCGATTCCACCCATCCAGACATCGTCGCAAGCCCCAAATCATATTTGAGCTTCCAAGACCAAACTGGAAACAACTCCATCGACCACAACTGTTTCAAACCTTCGACGCCGACCACCATACCATCAAAAACTCCAGTCCCACGCTCGATAGCCTTCATGCTACCATCTCCCCACTTCTCATGAAGCTCGATCACCCAGAGATGCCACGGTAGTGGAAATTCTGACTTCATTATAAAACCCATTCGAAACCCTACTTCGTCAATCTCCCACCACCACGGCCAATAATAAAATTCAACTCCATTTTCCCTGAAATTCCCAAACCATCGGCCACCTCCAATCCAAAATTCGCCGCAAAACTCGACGCCAATCATCAAAAATCGACAAATATGTCGAAACCCATTAACCATGAATATCTCAATAATTACCTTGCTAAAAACTATGATTTTCATCTTAAAAATCATGTTATCCAGAGCTGATTTAAGTTATATAATTGAAACAATAAATCATAATACTTGATTTTATCCCAATTTAAGGTTTTCACTGTTATTTTTCCCCTTCCAGAAATTTTAAAACTTAATTCATCTTATTTGAATTTAAATAACTAAATTATGCTTAAATCAATCATCTTTTGTTTGAAACACAAGCTTATCAGTGATTAGTCTTTGGAAAATTTGAATTTTGATTAAATTTTACTCTGTAAATTTTAAAACAGAGTTGATCCAATCAGGCCAAACATGCACAATTCAACACAACATAAATTCAAAGATTTTTCTTATATATATATATATATATACATGCAATACAAACATCATCACAAAAATACGCATGCAACATCTTTTATTTCCTTAAGTCTTTTAATATAAGTGCTTACTTATTTAATGTTTGAACGAAGGAAAAGTTTTGCAAATCTGTAACTAAATAGAAGTCCGTATCTATATGAACAGTCATATATGTTCAAATCATCTGCATATTTTCGACATGCACTCTCAATCTTGCAAAGTTATTTCAATATCTATCACATTTATCAACTTCAAACATTAAAGGTGTAGCAGTTTACTCGCCTGTTTGTCAAACAAAGAGCAGGGTCATGAAGCCTGAACAGATTTTGCTTTGTGAACTGGAACTTGACATGCTACTTAAGTTGTTACTAATCTTGAATTTGCATTTGAATTTGATTAAAATCTAAGTTGATCCTTTGTTAGCTTCAGTAAATTTGATTTCCAGAAGAAAAAAAATTCTTTTCTTTTCTCCTTCTGATTTCTAACTTTGGAGATGAAGGAGTAAAAACATGGTTTTCCTTTCTTTTTTTTCTTATTCAATTTGATTTTTTTTTCCTAAAGAAATGAGATTGCCACATGTTAACTTATGTGCTTCATGATTTACAAATGTTGAAACCAAGCCCCCATATGTATACAAGTGTTTAAACTTAAATTATTTAAGTTCATATATATTTTTATGTAATACATTTCAATGTATTTAATGTTTGTCTTTTATAAATAAGCCTTAAATTTTTAATATATACATAAATGTGAATTTATGTAAATATTCGTTTATAAATAACTTATGTTTGAACCAAATTAATTTAAACCAAAATATATTTAAGATATATTTCCTTCTAAAATTTCAAGTTCAAATTCAATTCTTTAAATCCAATTAAAATTCCAATTCAAGATCAATTCACACTAAATTCATATATTTAAACAAGCCTAAATTCAATTTGATATTAATAATTCCCTATTTTTTTTTTCTTAACACTATTTATCTAAAAATAACACAGAAATATTATTGGTTTGAAATTAACAAATTTTTTTCCAATTTAAATAATTTACTTATATAAACAATCATTATTGTTTATTTTTAAAAGAATAATTTATCATTCTTAAGTGATTATGTTAAGATACGATCAAATAAAGATTTATCCAAACATAAATATTTACGATTAGATTCATTTTGTTAAATCTACAATTCAGTATTACTATTAATTAACCCAATTATTATTAGTTAGAGATGCCCAGAAATTCGGGGTATCACACTATGAAGAAAAATATTGCAAAAGGAAATTAAATTAAAATAGTATATATACATTAGCAATCCACTTCAAAAACTACTCAATTCACTCCATTCCTCCTCACAACACGCGGCCACCATCATCCATCACCTTGGTCGGGCATCCACCTCCTTCTAAGCTAGGTTAACCTTTCCTAAGGTCTTAGACTCAACTCCATAGACTTTGATTCAATTATAGCGATGTTATAGTCTGTTTTCCTAAGTTTAATATCAATGGAAGTGAGAAAACTATATATATATGATGTGATATTATTGCTATGGATGTTTACTATGCTTTTATCATCAAGTTTTGTTGTTTACTATAGTTTTTTAATGGTTTTAACAAGTCATGTTAAATATATGTCAAATATCATAAAATAAATCTCTTTCCTTTTTTGAATGAAATTTTGTATATGAGCTTGTTAAACCTCTTTAAAATGATTTAAAATGATTTAGAAATGTTTTATAAACATTTATAAGTATTTGGACAACGTTTGAAATAAAAGAAAATTTGGGTTAAAATAGGCACGTCGCGTAACGGTGGTTCACGATTTCACGCCATAGAAAGTTAAATCCATTTATACAATGTATTCGAAGTCGGAATTCTTTGGAATAAGAATTTTCTAAACTCTTATAATCATAGCTATCAAATAAAATTAAAGGACAGAGATTTGATTTAGTAGATTTTGAAATATGAGCAAATCAAGTATTCAAAATAGTCCCGGTTTTGCAGTTCAGTAACCAAAAAAGGAAAATTCTTTAAATTGGGTATTTTAAATTCTTTAAAATAGGAATAAATTCTATAAATATGTTAAAAGGTTTTAAAAAGGATCATTTTGATTTGAATAAGCTTTAAAAAACATTATTCGTAGCACTTTTTGTAGCGATTTTTAATAACTTTTGAAAATATGGATTTAAACTTAACAATTAATTACTGAACCTTTTATAAATGTTTTCAAAGGAAAAATTAAGTAGTATAAATATGATTTGGAGGTTTTATAATTTATTTAAAAGAGTTTAAATGATTTAAAGAAAAGCTGTTATAAGAAAGTGATTTAATCTTGGCTCTAAAACCCAAGTAAACTAGACTTTTCTATCCGTGAGATCTAGATGTAAGATGCTTAAACTAAGGAGACGTTTAGGAGAAACTAGTGCCCCGTCTCACCTAGCCTCTTTCCTGGATGAGGGGTAGATAAGGTCAAAATGTCGGAAATGAGACAAGTATAAAAGATTTAATTTTTATAATTAATTAACTACAACTTGGATTGAATAGAGATAATCTTCTTATACTTGGTGTTAAATTTCGAGGAGGAAACTCGTACTAATCATATGAATTTAAAAGGCAATTACACCGTTATTCAATGGATAGTACAAGTTGAGTAGAGAAGATAGTATCGAGTAAGATTAGTATAATTTTTATGGATCCGCTTTACTTGAAACTATTTTTTTTTTATTTACCATCTCAGATAATATGGTTTTAATCTATAAAAAAGATATGTGTTGGAAATAAGAAATCTTTGTTAAAGATTTAAATAAATGATTCGGAAATATTTTCCTAAGTAAAGAAAGAAATGATTTTGAACTATTCCAAGATTTAAAAAGGTTTTAAGTAACCAAAGGATTTGTTAAAGAGGTTTGATGATCCAATATATACTGAAAAGAAATGGTTTTTTAAAATATCTCTAAGAAGATATTTTGGATAAAAGGATACAAATTAATGGAATATTAATCACTGACTTAGCATCTTTTTATCGATAATTGATTCGGCGAAATAGGGTCGGATTTGGGTGATTCCTATCCGAAAACCACTTCAAATCAATTTATGAGTTCGAATGTGAAGATATGTTGAAGACAATGAAGTTGAAGGTGGGGATATTTATAATGGAAGGACTACTTGTTTATAATTTCAGAGTAGCTACTGAGATAAGTAAATAGCAGTGGTCCCTTCACTCTGGGATCTTCATATGTAAGGACAACCCGCTACAAATCTTAGGGGTGATGCCCAATCGGATGTGGTAGGAGAGAACCTTCAGCTTGTCCTATTCCTAGACAACTTGTACAGATGAATGTATGACATTGCATTTCTAAGATCATAGTGTATTGATCTCTATAAATGTACATCTGTTGGTGATGTGGGAGGTAACCTCTCTTATACTTAACATCATTCTCTGAGACATATGAGCTTAGAGGTTGTACTTTTGTTGAAATGAATAGTGTGTTGTTGGAAATGGTAATGTGGCATTTTAAGTGGAAATATTCAATAAAGGTAACGTTACCTCTAGCCTCACAACTGTGGAATTGTGAAATAGGGGTTGCTTTAAGGCTATGTGGTTCGCAACAATTAGGGCACAATATCACTTTTCTAGGTTTATTTTGCACCTATTATGACATTGAATAAAAATATATGTGGTGTATGGTATGAGAGCTCTCGAATAGGTTGGGAATTACCGGGGTGATATCATATTCAGTGCTATCTGTATCATCTATTAGTCTTGGGTAGGCCAGTCTTAATTTGCAGAGGACCATCTATGGGTAGCCTTGGTGCATTCCTCTAGAGAAGCTCTGTACCGGAGGTAGTCCCTTACCTCGGTACTCGTTGAAATCCAAATCTCCAATAAATTCCTTCGGTTTTAGTTGTAAACCTATTATGCCGACAAAATTTACCAACATAACAATTTCGGCTATCTGAATATATTTGTTTGGGAAATGCTTTCTTAACAATTTCATTAAAATTAATATCACTGGATTTCGTATAGAAATGTTTTGGTTATCATAAGTAAAAACCTATTCCATGTTTATATGTAGTGTTGTCTTATGAGATACCATTTGTTTTCAAAAACCTTATATTTTGAGTTTCTCACACCAGTCCTATGACTAACCTAGAGTTTATTTTCTTTTCCTTAAACTTTAGATGCCCTATTTTATCGGGCAATCTAGTAGTCAGATTTTGTTTGGAGCATTTTGGAAGAGCTTGGAGTATGAAGTTAGAAGATTCTTCTGAAGATTGTTATCCATTTCCACCACACTCATGTACTATTGTATTCTGTATTTGCAAGGACAAATATTTATAACCATTCATGTTAATGTTAAGATAAACCCTAATAAATGTATTTAAAATTTTACGCTGTAAAAAGTATATCTTTAAATAATATATGTTATTCCATTTATATAAGATTCTGTTATGTTCTTTTCTTTTTTTCTAACCTTGACTATCCGCCTATCTGATGCTTAGATCTACGGTTAGATCTACGACACATGAATATCTAAGATGTATTAGTGTCGATTTTCGAGCGTCGGAAAGGCAAGTCGTCATAATTTAAACCTCGCTTTTCTTTATGCATAACATATATATATGTATATTATAATATTCATAATTTATTACATTATACACACATATATTCATATGTATCCTTTTATCAATTAAACATTTTAGTTAACAATAAATATACCATTTATACTTATATGTATTTAAAACAATTTTGAATCTGCATTTTATAACAAAAAATGTTTTATTTAAAATTTAAACAATTTGAAATTTATTTTATGATATTCAAATATGTTTATTTGAATCAAACTAAGGCACTAAACATTTTTAAGCCTTCCACTAGGGCATACCCATTAAGTGGACCATTTCAACGAGCCTAGTGAAGGCCTGGAGAAGAGAGGTTTTCAGTGTATTAGAATGTTCCTTAATTATTGTAACATTCTCCTTAGCTAAACATATTTTCCTTAAACATTCATCTAATTTCCATGTGACAACCCTACGTGTTGTTAATTATTTATATGAACATAATCTAGGCTCTAATACCGCTATAGATCAGGTGCATTGGCAAAATGGTAAATGTGGGATTATTAAAAAAGTCCTTTTATTAATTTACACTGGATCTTATTTTGTATTTACATGAATTTTATCTTTATATTAAATCATATTTAGTGGTGATTAAAAAAATGGTCTGGTGTTTTAATTTTAACAATAACATATGTTATTTTTTTATTTTTTATTTTAGTTTATGATATGTTCGTCTTCACATGAAAACATTATAACTACATCAAACATAGTGGACTAAACGTAAGGTATATATAATGAATAAATGACATAGATGTATAATTAACCATTGAGATTTATTGTTAATACATATAAGGTGAAGTGTCAAGGCGATGATAACTTTAACATAGAAACATCACATATAGAATGACTAAGTGCATGCACGCGCACGCACACAGACATATATATTTTTTTTACTATTAATAAAATTAACATATATAATTTTATAATTATTAAATAATATGTATGTGTGTATAAATAAATTTCTGTTCGGTATAACTTTTTTAAAGCCAAAATATGATTATTATTTCTATAAAATAAGATGTTTTACTTCAAATACGAACTTTAAATATATATTTTCACAAATTAGATAGTTAATATGTTTGACATTTTCAAATAAAAAAATTGAAAACAAAACGCGACACACACACAAAAGTGCGTGCACGTGTGTGTTTGTGCATGTAAATCTATAAGTATAATTAAAAATATATAAATATATTTATTTAAATTCAATAATCTAATATATATATATATATAATATACTAACATGTATACAATTTAATCTAAAAAATGATTTTTTAAAACAAGAAAACAAAATCAATTTTTTTAATAATCTAAAAACCGATTTTTGTTTTAATTCAATTTGAATACACACAAACGATGTATTTTAAATCCGAGCTGCGAGGAAAGGTAAAATTTATTAGAAACCTAAATTAAAAACAATATTATATTTATATTGAATATATATGTGACGCCCAACCTCAATACCCACGCTAGCCAAGAATACTACGGAGTAATGCTGTCAACTAGCGCGGAGAATAAGGCTGTTGAGGAGCGACCATCCATGTAACTTCTTTGTACGAGCACCGATATGTCAGATAGTATAGCATGCATTTCATTTAAGGAGGAAGTTCGACATACAGATACAAACTCAAAGCTATCACACGGTGGCTATAAATAAATCTTCGGAAACAAATATAGAAATAAACATAACACAATCAGTCACAGACATCCATATCACGAAGGCGGAAAAAGATATGAATATATAACTAACACATGAAAGTGAACATCAGAGTAGTGGTCATGAAAGGACCACATACACAAAAGAATAGCAACACGTGCTATACAAAAGAATACATCTATGAGTCTATATCTCAAGTGTAAACGACAAAAACTGCTAATCTAAATGGTCAGCCAAAACTTAGAGTAGTAAATCCCTGAGGGAGAAGTCAAGAAGAAGCACCTGTAACATCTCGGTCTGACCCGAGTATTATTTATAAGAAACTAATAAACGGATCAGTCTAGCTATAAATATCAGATAACATGATATAAAACAATAGATATGGTAAGAACATATAGTAACCATAAAGACATACTATGATAAGCATGTAAATGAAGATCATCAAGAGATCAAACAATATCAAAAGAATCTTCTAAAAGATCCAAATTCACCTAAAAAAGTGATGGCACACAAATTCACCAAGACATAAAAGATGGAAAATCATAACAATGAAAGTCATGAAAATAGGTGAAGCTCAAATTCCAGAAGACTACACAAGAAATCCAGAAATCACAATAAAGGAGCATGAAAACTCATAAAATGGGAGCATGAAAACTCACCTACATGTGTAACACAAAGCGAGACGCTATCTCATGGTTGCAAGCCATTAATTTTGACACACGAATGGCCCGAAGACCACGGGGCGCTACCCCACATATGTGACGGCGAAACATCACACAAATGCGATGGCGAAACATCACAAGAGCAGGGTCTAGTCTCCCTCGCAGACAAAGAGACATCGCACAATCGCTAGTCTAAATCACAAAAATGATCGTCATGATCATCAAGAAGTGTCAATCACATTAAGTTAGTAAATATATGAGTTTAGCTTCATGTCCCATAACCACTTGCTTAACTTAAATATTTACGAACAAACTGTAGATCTTCACTAGAAAATTGTCACAAAAGGTTCAATCGAACAAGTTCAAGAATTAACCGACGAAGCAAACGCAAGCGTTTCATACCACTTGTTTTACTAAGTCGTTTAATTAGATTTCTCATCCGAGTGAGGTAAAGGTTTGTATATACTAATAGATTGGAAAACGGTTTGGGAAAAGAGCTTTGTATTAAAATAGTGTTGAAATCGTTTTGATGAAAGAGTTTTGATATTTACTACTAGTATTAAAACCTTCATATTTCTAAAGTTGTTCTCCCGCCTTTTTAGCAAGGCCGTGATACCATAAAATCGACCGAGAAGCCCAAGATGGTTTGTCTCGAAGAATGGTCAACTCAGCATCTCAACAAAGCAAATTTTGTAGAATGTTTTTCAGATAAGATCCCCTACGGAGGGGGTTTCGGGGGGGTGGCAACCCCCCAAGGTGGGGGTGCGGGGCAGCGCCCCGTCCAAAACGGTACGATCTAGTGAAAACCTAAGGGAGGATAGGATCGAGCGACCTAATGGTTGCGACCTAGGGGTCAAGCGACCTAGTGGTTGCGACCTAGAGGTGTTCGCGAGTTAACAGAGGTAAGCGAGCTAAAGTCTCAAACAAGGCCTAACGACCTAACTGCTCGCGACCTAAGTGAGGAAACAGGTCAAACGACCTAGTGGTTACGACTTAGGGGGTGTTCGCGACCTAAGCACGCGACCTAATGTGGTCAACGACCTAACTCGGTCGCGACCTAACGGAGCAAAGGGGCGAACGACCTAACTGGAGTCATGGTCCTACGACCTAAAGGGGGTCAACGACCTAACCATATGGAGGCCGAGCGACCTAAAGGAGAACAAGGTCAAGCGACGTAAACGGGGTACGCGACCTAGTGGAGTAAGGGGGAAACGACCTAGGGGCTTACGACCTAAAAAGGAACGAAGGCCAAGGACCTAAAGCCCTAACGAGTTAACATATGTCGCGACCTACATGGTAACGACCAAACGGAGAAAGGCAGAGCGACCTAGTGGCCAAAGCGACTTAATGTTAAACGAGCCATGCGACCTAAGGCGTTAACACGCGAGCAACCTAAGGCGTCAGCTCGTGAGCAACCTAAGGCGTTAGCGAGCGAGCGACCTAACTCCGAACACGCACAAATGGCCAGAACGACCTAAATGCAGAAAATTCACCAAAACGCTAAAAATTGGGGTTTTTGCCAAGCCAATCCAAACCAAATGCAAATGTACATGCTAAAGTGATAGGAAATCATTCCCAAACATCCGTGATAGTTATAGACAAGAATGTGAGATAAAAATCTCACCTTGTCACCAAAAATCAATGAAAATGAAGACCAAAGCAAAGCAAGAATCAATCCACTTCAATCTCAACACAAGAAGCTTGAATCCAATGTCTTCACTTTGATTTTGGAGTTGGATGTTGAATTTGCTAATGAACTTGGGCTTGGAATTTTAATTTCCCTTTCCACTCACCATTAATTCTAAAACTAGAGTTAGGTAGGAATTTATGAAGAGATGAGGAGAAGGGGATGGAACTTAGGTTTAATAGGCTAAACCAACCCAAAGTCCAAAGCGGAAAAAGTTAGTGAAATTCCACTAACCCCAAACATATCAAAGTTTATACTTAAAAAGATTGTAAACGGCATTCCAAACTTAATGGAAGTGTTCTCGAGTCCTAATTTGACCGTTTGCAAAAAGTAGCTTTTCGGACCAATATCTGATTAACGACAAAATATTTAAATATAAAATCGATAAATATGTGGGTTGTTACAGACTCCCCTCCTTAAAGAAATTGCGTCCTCGCAATATATAAGATGGAAATTAAAAAGTAACAACCATAAAAGCATATTAACACAAAAGAAATTTGAAATAGAAAGTTCACCTCAAAGAGCAGGAGTAAGCATGTCCGGATGTGTTCGCTCGATGAATTCTCGGGATTCCCAAGAGCAATCCTTAGGATTTGAGGACCGTTGAACCTTCACTAGCGGAACATATTTATTTCAAAGTCGTTCGACCTCCGAAGCAATAATTCGAATAGGATGCTTCTCGTAAGTTAAATTCGGCGAAACTTCAACTTCTTCCACAACACCAGGCTCAAGAATAGAATCGAAATCTCGTAGGCATTTCCGTAATTGAGAAACATGAAACACGTCATGCATAGCAAAAAACTGAGCCGGTAATGTAAGGCGATAAGCCACAGAACCAATACGTTCAGCGATGGGGAATGGCCCAATATATCGGGGTGCTAACTTTCCCGATCCAATGAAACGTACAACACCTTTCATAGGTGAAACACGAATAAAAACAGAATCTCCCACAGAAAATTCTAACTTCCTTCTTCGATTATCGACATAGGATTTTTGTCTACTCTGGGCTTCTTTCATCCTATGTCGAATAAGTTCAATCTTCTCTGTGGAATCACGAATAAAGTCTGGACCTAAAACCAGCTTCTCACCGGCCTCAAGCCAACAAGAAGGAGATCGGCATGGCCTTCCATAGAGTGCCTCGAAAGGTGCCATACCAATACTAGATTGGAAGCTATTATTATAGGAAAATTCAACAAGTGAAATATGATCTTCCCAACTTCCACCAAAATTGAGCACACAAGCATGAAGAAGATCTTCAAGAGTTTGATTCACACACTCGGTTTGTCCATCGGACTGGGGGTGATAAGCAGTGCTAAAATTAATCTTCGTTCCTAAATCTTTTTGAAGACTCTTCCAAAATCCACTAGTAAACAATGGATCTCGATCGCTAGCAATAGAAGTAGGAACTCCATGCAATTTAACAATTTCTTTGATAAAGAGTTTGGCCAAAAGAGGAACGGTTCGGTTAGACCGAACGGGAATAAAATGGGTGGATTTAGTAAGTCTATCAATGATCACCCATAACTATCATGACCCGAACGAGAACGGGGAAGGCTATCTATAAAATCCATGGAAATTTGGTCCCACTTCCAAATTGGAATTTCTAAAGGTTGCAATAACCCACCAGGCCTTTGATGTTCGGCCTTGACAAGTTGGCAAGTCATGCAACACTTAACAAAGTTAGCAATATCAGATTTCATTCCCTCCCAATAATAAAGTCGCTTCTAATCAGCGTACATTTTACTACTACCGGGATGAATGGTGAATTTAGAACGATGGGAACCTTCTAAAATATCTTTACGAAGATCACCAATATTTGGTACGATAAGTCTACCAAATTTTCGAATGCCGCTACGAGAATCAATATCAAAGTCTTTCAAACCTTCAGTATCAATTTTCTCCTTAACATTTTGGCCAAGAAGAGTCAATTTAGGATCTAGCCCTTGAGCTTCAAGAATGCGGTCTAAAAGAGAAGGATGAGCCTCAAGGCTACATAAAACAAGTGATGAGCATAAATCAGATACGCGCTCTCGAATCTCACAAGTGGATAAAATCTCGAGATCGTTCCATTCGGATATCATCATAGAAGCAACTGCTTGTTGTTTACGGCTAAGAGCATCGGCGACACGATTACCCTTACCGGGGGTATAAAGAATATCAAGATCATAAGGTGCAAGGAACTCGAGCCAACGCTTTTGACGCAAATTAAGTTCCTTTTGAGAAAATAAATATTTCAAAGACTTATGATCCGCGTAAAGAATAAATTTCTCTCCCAATAGATAATGACGCCAAATTCGAAGGGCGAAAACAATAGCCGCGAGTTCTAAATCATGTGTGGCATATCTAGTCTCGGCTGGCTTCAATTGCCTAGAAGCATAAGCAATAAAACGTTCTTTTTGCATAAGAACGGCACCCAAACCAACGTGACTAACATCAGTATAAACAACAAAATCTTGATTCCCTTCGGGATAACAAGAATAGGAGCATCGGAAAGGAGTTCTTTCAATTTCTGAAAAGAGGCTTCACATTTGTCTGACCAAATGTATTTAACTTCCTTCTTAGTCAAGCCAGTAAGAGGCACGGCAATCTTAGAAAAGTCTTTAATGAAACGACGGTAATAACCCGCCAATCCGAGAAAACTACGAATCTCTGTCACACTCTCCGGTCTCTTCCAATCTTGAATCGCTTCAATCTTTGAAGGATCCACGGAAATTCCGGATTCGGAAATAATATGACCGAGAAACTTCATACGAGATTGCCAAAAGTGGCATTTAGAAAATTTCGCCTTTAATTGATTACTCCCAAGAGTTTCCAATACAATCCGAAGATGCTTTTCATGCTCCTTCTCGGTTTTAGAATACACAAGGATATCATCAATGAAGATGAGAACAAACCGATCGAGGAAAGCCTTGAAAACTCGATTCATGAGGTCAACGAAGTAAGCTCGAGCATTTGTTAAACCAAATGGCATAACAGGCCATTCATAAGATCCATAATGAGTACGGAACGACGTCAAAGGAATACTATCCTCAACAATACGAAGCTGATGAAAACCGGTAGCCAAGTCCAACTGTGAAAAGACCCTAGCTCCGCTAAGCGGATCAAATAGATCGTCAATCCGAGGTAAAAGATATTTATTTTTAATAGTCAGATCGTTAAGCTTGCGGTAGTCAACGTAAAGCCTAAGCGTACCGTCGGATTTCTTCACGAAAATAGCCGAAGCTCTCCAAGGCGAGGAACTAGAGCGAATAAATTGCTTCGTCTCCAATTCGGACAACTGTTTGCGCATCTCCTCATTTTCCTTATTGGACATGCGATAAGGACGTAATAGGTTGAGCTCCAGAAACAAGATTAATTCTGAACTCAATTGCTCGTTTAGGTGGTAAACCTAAAACGGGCTCGAATATGTTGGAAAATTCACGAACAACGTGAACACGAGAAATAATATCATCTTCATCATCATCATCGTTATCACGAGGATTTAAAGAATATAAAGATGCCACCAAACATGATTTTGAATCTTTAAGATTAACAGAAATCTGATTAACAGATAGTGGATATCGGAGATGAATAGTTCGCTCAGGACATAGGATATGAGCTTCATAACGATTAAGGCAATCCATTCCCAAAATCATTCCAAAGCCTAGGTAACGCATAACATGCAAATACGCTAGGAATGGAAAATCATATAAAATAATCTCTACATTTTTACAAAGCAAACTAAGAGTTGCGGATCCACCAACAGGATTCGCAATTCTCAAGGAACTCATTAAAGCATCAACATTTAGAGAGAAAGTGTCGACAAGTTCCTTTGATATAAAAGAATGGGATGCACCCGTATCAAAGTGAACTCTAATAGGTTGATCATGAAATAAAATAATACCATCAAGAATGGAATGAGAAATACCTTGGCCACGAGATGTGCTGCCAGGGGCTTGATCCACGTTTAACTTTCCCTCTTTCCTGCCTTTTAGTGTGGGGCACATATGTATATAATGTTCCGAGCTCTTGCAATAGCGACAACTTTTGGGCTTCGAACACTTGTTCGCAAAATGGTCCTTAGAACCACAGTTATAGCATTGCCCGCTACTAGAGGAAGGTGTCTTTGCAGCCGAAGTTGCTTGCTTACCCTTTTTGTTGGGATAAGAACCTTTAAATTTGTTAGGCCTCTTTTTGTTGTTGAAGTTTGGTTTAGCACCAACCACTTCAATATCACTCTCTCTATCGGCCTCTTCAAGACGAAGAGCGATATCGACGAGTTGATCAAATGTAACTTCTAGTTTCAGGAGTAGTGGCTTCTTAAGATTCTTATTTAAGCCATAAACGAACCTTTGGTTCTTCTTCAGTGGAGTATTTATATATTTGACCCCATATTTGGAAAGGGATTTGAATGATGCAACGTAGTCCGCCACAGAAGACTGGCCTTGAACAAGGTCAATAAATCTCCAAGCCAAAGTTACTTTTTCAGCCTCGGGCACGAATTTCGATTCGAAACGTTCCCGGAAGTGCTCCCAGGAGAGGTCCACTTCATCAATTTCTGAGAGTAACAGCTCATACCAATCCAATGCTCTTCCTTGGAGCATACTGGAAGCCACCTGGACTCGATGGAGGTCAGTGAGGTTCATGCGAGAGAAGGTTCTTTCGCACGTTCTGAGCCAAGCTTGGACCTCGATGATAGTTTCAGTGCCTTTAAATTGCTTCCCACCCAAGTTGGTTTAATCATTGCACAAACGTGCAAACCTAGATTTAGGGTGAGTAGGTTCCGGATTAGAACCAGCTGCTTGAGCATTCGTGACAAAGTCAAGAAGTTGCTGGGTAGTCATAAAAACTCCATCTTGGGGAGTTGCAGTAGATTGACCGGCACGGGGACGTCCAGGTCTCACCATTTTTCTTCCTTAAGAAAGAAGGAGAAGAAAAAGGTTATTCACTAAAAGATATATCAAGCAATCTTGATAAGTGAAACAAGGAATCATAATAAAAATAGGATGAATCGGTACGAAGACTCGAATTAATCCTAAGGTACGACTCCTAAGCTGGACTTAGGACGATGATACTTGTTAAGTTATTCTACATTGTTCCGAAGTTTGGCTCTGATACCAAACTCTGACGTCCCACCTCAATACCCACGCTAGCCAAGAACACTATGGAGTAATGCTGTCAACTAGCGCGGAGAATAAGGCTGTTGAGGAGCGACCATCCATGTAACTTCTTTGTGCGAGCACCGATATGTCAGATAGTATAGCATGCATTTCATTTAAGGACGAAGTCCGACATACCGATACAAACTCAAAGCTATCACACGGTGGCTATAAATAAATCTTTGGAAACAAATACAGAAATAAACACAACACAATCAGTCGCAGACATCCATATCACAAAGGCGGAAAAAGATATGAATATATAACTAACACATGAAAGTGAGCATCAGAGTAGTGGTCATGAAAGGACCACATACACAAAAGAATAGCAACACGTGCTATACAAAAGAATACATCTATGAGTCTATATCTCAAGTGTAAACGACAAAAACTGCTAATCTAAATGGTCAGCCAAAAGTCAGAGTAGTAAATCCCTGGCGGAGAAGTCAAGCAGAAGCACTTGTAACATCTCGGTCTGACCCGAGTATTATTTATAAGAAAATAATAAACGGATCAGTCAAGCTATAAATATCAGATAACATGATATAAAACAATAGATATGTTAAGAACATATAGTAACCATAAAGACATACTATGATAAGCATGTAAATGAAGATCATCAAGAGATCAAACAATATCAAAAGAATCTTCTAAAAGATCCAAATTCACCTAAAAAAAGTGATGACACACAAATTCACCAAGACATAAAAGCTGGAAAATCATAACAATGAAAGTCATGAAAATAGGTGAAGCTCAAATTCCAGAAGACTACATAAGAAATCCAGAAATCACAATATAGGAGCATGAAAACTCGCAAAATGGGAGCATGAAAACTCACCTACACATGTAACACAAAGCGAGATGCTATCTCATGGTTGCAAGCCATTAATTTTGACACACGAATGGCCCGAAGACCGTGGGGCGCTACCCCACATATGTGATGGCGAAACATCACACAAATGCGATGGCGAAACATCACAAGATCGGGGTCTAGTCTCCCTCGCAGACAAAGAGACATCGCACAATTGCTAGTCTAAATCACAAAAATGACCGTCATGATCATCAAGAAGTGTCAATCACATTAAGCTAGTAAATATATGAGTTTAGCTTCATGTCCCATAACCACTTGCTTAACTTAAATATTTACGAACAAACTGTAAATCTTCACTAGAAAATTGTCACAAAAGGTTCAATCGAACAAGTTCAAGAATTAACCGACGAAGCAAACACAAGCGTTTCATACCACTTGTTTCACTGAGTCGTTTAATTAGATTTCTCATTCGAGTGAGGTAAAGGTTTGTATATACTAATAGATTGGAAAACGGTTTGGGAAAAGAGCTTTGTATTAAAATAGTGTTGAAATCGTTTTGATGAAAGAGTTTTGATATTTACTACTAGTATTGAAACCTTCATATTTCTAAAGTTGTTATCCCGCCTTTTTAGCAAGGCCGTGATACCATAAAATCGACCGAGAAGCCCAAGATGGTTTGTCTCGAAGAATGGTCAACTCAGCATCTCATCAAAGCAAGTTCTGTTGAATGTTTTACAGATAAGATCCCCTACGGAGGGGGGGTTCCGTGGGGGTGTGGGGGCAGCGCCCCCGGCGGGGTGCGGGGCAGCACCCCGTCCAAACAGTCCGACCTAGTAAAAACCTAAGGGAGCATAGGATCGAGCGACCTAATGGTTGCGACCTAGGGGTCTATGGGGTTAAGCGACCTAGTGGTTGCGACCTAGAGGTGTTCACGAGTTAACAGAGGTAAGCGAGCTAAAGTCTCAAACAAGGCCTAACGACCTAACTGCTTGCGACCTAAGTGAGGAAACAGGTCAAACGACCTAGTGGTTACGACTTAGGGGGTGTTCGCGACCTAAGTACGCGACCTAATGTGGTCAACGACCTAACTCGGTCGCGACCTAACGGAGCAAAGGGGTGAACGACCTAACCGGAGTCATGGTCCTGCGACCTAAAGGGGGTCAACGACCTAACCACATGGAGGCCGAGCGACCTAAAGGAGAACAAGGTCAAGCGACCTAAACGGGGTACGCGACCTAGTGGAGTAAGGGGGAAACGACCTAGGGGCTTACGACCTAAAAAGGAACGAAGGCCAAGGACCTAAAGCCCAAACGAGTTAACATATGTCGCGACCTACATGGTAACGACCTAACGGAGAAAGGCAGAGCAACCTAGTGGCCAAAGCGACTTAATGTTAAACGAGCCATGCGACCTAAGGCGTTAACATGCGAGCGACCTAAGGCAGCAGCTCGCGAGCGACCTAAGGCGTTAGCGAGCAAGCGACCTAACTCCGAACACGCACAAATGGCTAGAACGACCTAAATGCAGAAAATTCACCAAAATGCTAAAAATTGGAGTTTTTCGCCAATCCAATCCAAACCAAATGCAAATGTACATGCTAAAGTGATAGGAAATCATTCCCAAACATTCGTGATAGTTATAAACAAGAATGTGAGATAAAAAGCTCACCTTTGCACCAAAAATCAATGAAAATGAAGACCAAAGCAAAGCAAGAATCAATCCACTTCAATCTCAACACAAGAAGCTTGAATCCAATGTCTTCACTTTGGTTTTGGAGTTGGATGTTGAATTTGCTAATGAACTTGTGCTTGGAATTTTAATTTCCCTTTCCACTCACCATTAATGCTAAAACTAGAGTTAGGTAGGAATTTATGAAGAGATGAGGAGAAGGGGTTGGAACTTAGGTTTAATAGGCTAAACCAACCCAAAGTCCAAAGCGGGAAAAGTTAGTGAAATTCCACTAACCCCAAACATATCAAAGTTTATACTTAAAAAGATTGTAAACGGCATTCCGAACTCAATGGAAGTGTTATCGAGTCCTAATTTGACCGTTTGCAAAAAGTAGCTTTTCGAACCAATATCCGATTAACGGCAAAATATTTAAATATAAAATCGATAAATATGCGGGTTGTTACAATATATATATATATATTATTTAATTGGTTAAATTAATTTATAACATTTATAAATTAATTTTAAATTATGCAAACTCGAAAATTAGCTAACAAAACTGTTATGTTGACTCTCTGTGCGAACCGCATCTTAGTTAATATATATGATCTAAATACTAGAGCCTGTACGGAATTGCTTGATGGACATCATCAGGTAGAAGTTCAATTGCTTATAGATCATTTAGGAAAAATAATCTAATCTTTATTAAACTACATCTTGCAATGATATTTTGTGCACATTATATTTTCATCATCATTGTATCACTAAGATATTTAGAGAAACGGCCAAAAACTCTACTAATATCAGTAGTTAGTTGTGTAAACCACTTTAAGCTATTGGTGGATAACATTTTATCAATTAGGTAGTTTATTCTATCCTTAGATTTTGATTTTAAGTTGACTACCAATTACAATGGTATTGACCTTTTACAACGAGGGAGATGAATCCTTGCTTATGTAGTGTTTCACTTCGGTAGTTCATCATATACTCAACTATGGCAATAACATAATCGTGATGCCATGTGAATTTACATATTTAAAGTACAACCTATAGAACGACAATACCCATAAGTTTGAAAATACAGCACATCATTTCAATGAGATCTTCTATTTTAATTCAGTTATATTAACGTATATAAGAGTCTCATTGAGTCACTTTGTGATTTTTACAAACAATCACAAGAGTAATAACCCTGATCATGATTAAAATAAAATAAACATATTGAAATGAATTTTGAAAAATTTAATTTTGATTATTGGAATTTGTTTGGGAATAAAATGGAAAAGTGATTTAAAATTCAATTTAGCATTTTAATTGAGTTTTGTAAAATCAAAAGTCGTAAAAATCCATAATTAGTGAACTAAATGACATTTGTGAATTTTGGGATTTATTCTGAGAAATAAACGATAATCACTAGAAGTTGAATAATTTCTATACCATTGAAATAGTTGAGAAATTAAATCTATTTCATAGTTGTTAAAAGATGGGAAAAAACAAATAAAAATAAAAAGAGAATAAAAAAAGAATGGAAAAAATACAATAACAAAGGCCTAGACCCAAATCTCGTATCTTTACCAAGGTAAAACATGAGCCTGTATTCCCTCATTTTTCCTAATCTCAAAAACCCGACATCATTCTTGCTTTTTTTCCTTAGATCCTAAAATTGGTATCAATCAAATAAAGAAAAAAACATCGGATGAAGGAATCATGCTCTGAGGCGCTAACTTCTTGACGACAATTCTATGGGGTGGCCGCACGCCTTTTAGGAGCTTGTTGATGTGTGCGGGCAGTGGAGCATTCCCAAAGGAGTCACAACCTAGTGGAGATAATCGTAGTGGCCGGCGGCTTCATATTAGGTGACACCTCAATAGGCCATCGAGTGAGCATGGTTAACGAGATGGATGAGCGGGACATCGAGGTGCGAGTGTAGACCTGAGATGATGCAAGTGCGACTTAAGAGGGTGGTTGAGGCATGAATGGAGGGCAGGACTACAGTTTGCAACAATTGGTGGTGAGCAATTATTCGAGTGAGTTATTTTTAACTCAGAAATTCTTCTCTTTTGCATGCCCGAATATAGTTGATTGTATGATAATCTTTGGTCTTTAATAGTTGAATTGGATGCCTGCATGCATATGTTTAATTGATTATATGGTGAGTAAATCCTTACAAAAATATCTTTAAATTGTAGCTAGATTATATGATGGTTGTGCATTATTTGTATGACTAGAATTGTCAAAAAGTAACTCGAGTCGCTAAATATTTCCATATTATGGAGTTATATTTTATAGAGCGATGTTGGCTCTAGAAGGTGCATTTTTGATGGATTTATTATTTGAATTGTTTAAATGTTTTTAAAATATTTTGAAGATGAGTACTATTTATTTATAAAACCTATTTAAAATTTACCATTATTAGTATATTATATTTTTGTAAATATTTTGGAGGCAATATGTAAAATATAGTATTATTTTGTAAAAGTTGTAATGAAAGTATAATTTCAGTATCAAGTGATTTTAGTTATAAAAGAGGTTTAAATAATTTTAAAAGTGTTAAGAAGCCTTTGTAAATAAACAACTTTTCCTTAAAATGAATTTAAGGATTTAAAAAGCGGATTTGGAAAATTATATCTTTGTATATATGAAACTAATATAAAACCCTTTTATTTTATTAATTATGGATTTGATATTTTAAGGAGATTTCATGTTTTTCTACAAGAATAAATAATTTTAATAAACGATCGAACTATCGTTTGGTATCGGACGTCTTGTACAATTCTTTCACTTATTATAATAGTTTTTAAACAGAGTTTGAGTGGAAATAATTAGATTTTAGTATATGTTTGAATTTACTTTCTGGTATGGGTATTTAGTTAAATTCTAGTGATTTCTAAAGTGAAAGTGATCTACACTTTAGAGTTGTATTATCCTAGGTTGTTCGGATTTCAGGCCAATAGATCCCCGAGAGAAGATTACTCATTTTTCATCGACCTAAGAGTTGATATTCGAGTTGCGCTTGACGAAATTGCTTTAAGAGGTGTTAGCTACCATGTCCTTCTGATAAAACTGCTTGGTGAGGTGTTAGTGACCTTGTCCTTCCAACAAAATTGCATGGAATGTGTTAGCGACCTTGTCATTGTGTTTGTGGCAATCATAATCTTTTCAATGTCGAGATTATGGTTATTTATTGCTATAATCAGGTATCAATTCCTATTTATTCTTTAGAGCATCTATATTCGGGCATGAATTGTCACGACCCGAAATCCAGCGTCTTAAAATCGACATCAAATACCTCACTTGTATTTGAATGACGGAGATTCAAACATCGGACTCCAGTTCGGTGGAGCTTATAATAACATTAGATGAATACAACACAGCGGAAACAAAAGATGATATCATTCATCTTAACATATGGATACAACATTTGATTACAGCAGATAACCACCATCATGAGAGTGGAATGTATATGATACAACAACAAAACAATAGCACCACAGCAGAACAACAACAAAGTCTTCAAAATAATCCAACATAAGCACCTTCTTCCAAACTTCAAATTTCCAAAAAATCTTCCAAACCAAATGCTTCCAAAATCTGATAGCTACCAACCAAAGACTCCAAAAGACATCTAGATCCAAATCTGAACTAGCTCCAGAACATGAATAACCTGACTCTAGGCTGCCCGTGTGGAAACAGAGAGCAAAGCAAGGCCTGGAAGTTGATTTAAATTTGAAAATCTGGATTATGCTTTTGTTGTTTGCAATCATGCTTGAAGTAAAGTTGTAAATCGTTTACATAAATACAAATATGTGTATATATGTATCTAGATATGACTGTGCATGTTTGGAAACAGGCATTTACCTTTGCTCCAAGTTTACAGGTTTCAAAACTTGATTAAAAATTCAAAACTCTCCCTCAAATTCCTCTATGGACTTCGATGTATAAATAAAATATGACGACCCGAATTTCTACTCCCAGAAAATCGCATCATCTATTAAGAAAGAAAGGGATAGAAAGAGAAAGGAAAGAAGAGAAAGAAGAAACAACACTAGAATCTCAATAGTGGAATGAATAAATTATATTAATAACATATGTATTTACATAATATACAACATCAATCATAGATACACAGCACACACATCACATATACTAGACAGTTATAAACACATGTCTAGTATTTACAACTTAATACAAACACAACACAGAGAACACACATCGGAAACTATATATCTACAACGTAGAAGCCTCCTGCTCCATTGCTCCTCCAATATTCGTCAAAGCCAACCTGAATCCCTTGGCTACTCGTAAAAATTTGAGTACCCAAGAGTTTAATAAAAACAAAGATAAACTCCGGGTCAGACATGGGTCTGGTGTGAGTAACAGGTTAAGGTTGCTTAACTTTAAAAACCTTTTGAAAAGAAAGGTATCACGTAAGACTTCCCACACATAAACATGGAAAAAAAATTACCTTACGCTAACCAAAACATTTGATAGGAATTCTAGTGATATTATAATAGTGTCTAGGGTTTTCAAGTAAATATGAAATAGCCGAAATTGTTACATTATTAAATTCCAGCTACTAGCCACAAAAGTGGGTAATACATTCAAAACCGTTGGCACTTATTGGATTTTGGATTCCATACAATGGCAGGGCAACTGGGGTACCGCCCGTCACAGTACGTGGCCTAGATCACCATACCGAGGAGCCACCCTAACTCCCCTACAACACAAGGTCGGAACCATTCCTTACTGAACAGTTCCGAACAAGACAACCCCGCAGTTGTTTGCAATCAACTGCCCACACAGCCGAATATAAAGGGACTTCTAGACAGGGGTAAATCTCACTCTCAAGTGGGCGCTACCCACGAAGCCTTGCTGCACCTCCCCTGCTTTAGCCATTCCCGGTTGATGAGGCTTGAGGGTACGGTTACCTTTAGAGGACACATCTCTTAGAATGCTCATCGTCCACCTGACGATGTTCTTAAAGCATTCAATCCATACAAGTTCATTTCGGGTTCGAACGAAGCCGAAAGCATTATCTCGTTACACTCATTTTGGAATCACCCTAAGAGTTAACGACGATAACCCTTGCACTCTGAATCTTCATCTTCACTTGAGATTCTCGACCTATCGTTAATTTGGATCGATGTGGTTTTCGGATATCCAAATATGGAAATCCGATCCCAGTCTCATCGAAATCCAAAACGTGTCTTTTAGGTCCAAGTTGTTTTAAAGTTTAAAACAATTTAATTCATTATCTATATACACACAGATAGATAATTCTCAACATAGCAATAGATAATCAACATTATCATCAATAGATAACCCATATCATCATCCAAATGCAACCAATGCATCCATAACATAACTCATCTCATTGCTGAGATTACAAACCATACCAGGCAACCAATATCAATCATTCATACATAAGCAATGGTCTAATGATCACACCATCTATAATTAATTTAAAATGAATTAAATTAATTACTCAATCTCTAATTAATTTAAAGTGAATTAAATTAATTACTTTATCATTATAATCCTGCTTAACTTAACCATTGATTGATTGTAAATAAGTTAATTAATCACCATCTCATTAGTCATTTCAATTAATCACTACTGATTAATAATTCCCTAATTACAATATGTAATTAGCCTTTAATATTAATTTCACAAGTTAATTATACTTATCTCTTTGCAAATAATTAACTTGTAATTACTTAATCAATTAATTAACTAAGATTAATTACATTAATCCTTTATTAATTAATTATTTCATTTATTGAGTATTCCTTAAATCAATTTTAAATTACATCATTAATTAATTAATGATTCCTAATTATATTTAATCAATCTCTTTATATAAATTAATTACATTAAGTAATTAATCTACAATTCAACCTCACATATATTAATCACCCTTGATTAATAATAATCCAGTAATTAACTACTCTTAATTACTCATTCCATAAATTAATTACTCTTAATTAATTATCTCCATTAATCCCTTGATGAATTTCAAAGTAATTTAATCTAAATTACTTCCATAAATAAACATCTTCAATTGCATCCAGTAATTATCAATTAATTACTTCCCTAAGTAATTACAACTCCATTAATTACATAAAGTAATTATTCATCAAGTCAACAAATGTTTAAATTAATTAAACTTAATTAGTTAATCTAAACAAATCACATTAACCCAATTAATTTTATCAAGTAATTAATTCATTAATTACTTCCATTAAGTAATTAAACTTTAAAAAAAATTCAAAAATTAATTCTTATTAATTAATTAATCTAATTAATTATAAAAATTAATCACATTCATTAACTGTTAAATAATATTAATTGATGACCTTCATTAACCATTCTTAATTACTTCTCAAGTAATTAACTCAGATTAACCATTATTAATTTTAAATTAATTAATATTTGATTACGAATTAATTAATCTCTAATTATTTTTATTAATTAAGTGTTAACTGTAACTTAGTTAATCATTAATTACTTGATTTATCATTTCTTGATTATTAATTAAAATTTAATTAATAATCCTTAATTATAGATTAATCAACCCTAATTAATTAGTCTTAAATCTTAATTAACCAATTTAAATAAATCCTTAATTACTTAATTAATTATCTACATTATAAGTTAATAATAATAAATTACCCATTTAAATTAACTTAATAATTTAAATGAATTCAAATTCTTAAATTCTAACTTAATTTAAAAAAACATTTCTTACTTATTTAAACATAAAAAAACAAATTGTTTTTATGTTTAATTCCAATTCCATTTCAAACTTCATTTTAAAGTTAAGATTTTAGGAATGAAATCCAATTTATCTAAACAAGGTTTTAAAACCCTTTTATCTTATATGTTAAGAAACCTTCCTTTTACAAAGAAGTTCTACTAGAATGTAAACCCAATTTCCTTTTCAATTCCAATTAATTTAAAAATACACTCTAAACATTCCAAGTTATAAAAACAATTTCAATTCAAACATTTTCTTAAATTTAAAACTGAAATACAGCTTTTAAACTCAAGTTTAAAATCTTAATTACAATTTTCATCTTCATTTAAAATTTAAATTATTTAATCATTTCTAAAATATTTAAAACAAATTAAATTTAAAATTTATTTTATTTTAAAACTGAAATTCAAATCAATGCAGATTTAAATTCCTACTTTAAAATCTTAACTTTCAGCTCAAATTTAAAACCAATATACTTTTAAACTTAATTTTTTTTTAAAAAATACCAAATTTTAAATTTAAAAACTTATATTATTCTATTCTGAGATTCAAGCTACTAGCATTCATACTCAAACTCAGTTTAAACACAGTTTAAACTTCAGTTTACATTTTTTTTATTTTTATAAAAATATAAACAGTAGATCACGAATCTGTTTTTATACTAAAACTTGAATTTACAAAATTCAAATTATTTTTAAAACCCAGATTCAAATTATTTGAATTCAGATTCAAATTCAGTTTAAACTTATTTCAAAAATTTTGTTTACACTTTAAAATTTTACTTTTAATTTTAAAATTGATTCAGGTTTCTGTTGTTAAAACCTGTGAACAAGTTTTAACCCGAGCCTTCTCTAATTTACTCCAAGTCCAAACTTTAGTTGCACGTGTACAGTGCCTCAGGCTCCTGTGATCAACTTCGCAACCTCCCCTTGGTCGACGAACATCAACTCAGATTTATCCAAACATCAATTTCACTGAATCATAATCGAAAACAGGTTCGAGAATCCCTGAAGCAAACCTGGAAAAATAAGCACTTCCCCAACCCAAAACCTGGAAAAATTTTCGTTTCCATACCTCCGATCACCAGAATATCAACGCCTCCGGCCTCACGATCGCCAACCACCATGCTATCATTTCCCAATGCTACGTTGAACTCGATCACTTCTACAAAAAGTGGTGATCGATTCTCTTCACCTAGTTAAAACTAGGGTTCCCACCTTCACATCACAACCACTGCTTCTCTGATGAATTAAATCACCATCAAAAATTTTTCTAGGCATCAACAATCACCCCTCTACCATCTAGAATAACTCAATCCTCTCCGGTTACAAAGATCATCAGGAAATCAAGAATTCCCACTTCCAGTAAATAGCCAAACTGCACCTTAATTCTATTCCTAAAAATCTTGATTCTAGATTTAAAAATCATATTTTAGTTAGTGTATTCAATCTACAGTACTGAATTTATAATTTATACTGTATAAATTTTGATTTATATCTACATGGTTTGGTGTTTTATGAGTTTTTAGGGACCATCCAATTTATATTTCAACTTACTTAAATCCTTAAATATTAACCTCAGGTAAATCATCAACTTTGATTTATCAGATTCATTCTAGCAGACACTAATTAAAAAAAATAAGGATTTTAAATAAATAAAAAAAACTTGTACCAGGCAAACAAACAAATCAAGGCAATTTAGATAGCATGCATACAAATAAAATTTTCCACCAGATATTTAATTATAAATATATGCAATAATTATTCATTTTCAGTATACTAGTATGCAACAATATGTAACCTTCAAAGTTTTTTAAAAAGACAAGTTACTCACCTGATATGAAAAAAAAACAGAGCAATCCTTTGAAAATCTTTAGAACTGAAGTCGCCTCATGCTTTTGCTTTTTTTTTTTTGAAAACTGCATGCATACTTGTTTGAAAAGATGTAGACTTCCTAAATTTCCAGATTTGAAAAGAAACAAGCTTCATGATTTCCAGATTTGGGGAAAACTCTAGGCTTGCAGACTTGATTATAATTTGAAGAAATGGTCTTTGAAAATGAGTTTTTTTCTAGTTTTGAGGAGGAACTGATTTTGATTTGAAACTATAGGTGATTTTGTTTTGAGGAGAATGTGTCACAGAGATTCATATGCATCTTTTAATGTCAGGTAGAAAATGGATCAGGAATTTCATTTTTGCATGTTTTTTTTACAGGGATTGATTCTCAGATTTGCATGAGTTTGTTTATGAGAAAACTACAAAGATCTTTGCTATGCATTTTGATAATAAGTTGCAAGGAATTTTTTTGTTTTGAAGATAAACTATGGATTTGATTTTGAGGGTTGTTTTCAGCTGAACATTCTTTGTTAAGGAATGAAAATGAGAAAAGGCTAGGAAAGAAAGAGGGCATGTGTTAATATCTTATTCCCATGATAAAAAAAATCAAAGAAAAATTTAAATTAAAATTTGACACTTGACTTTAGTATTAACACTTGTAAATTTCTTTGCCTATTCACTAACACATGTTATAATGCAATCTTAACTTAACAACACTTGTCTCTAAAGTAATTATCACTTGTAATTAAAGTGTTAATGAAAGCTTTTAACAAAATTAATTAGTTTTTAATACTAAGTTATATATAGATAAGTAACATATTATTGTTTTTAAGAATAAACCAAGTACTATTATAAATAAAAGAATACATTACTTTATTATTTGAAAACAATATTTTTGATCATTTAAAATAATTTATAAAAGAGATTGTAAATTACTTATCATTTAAATGAATTAATGTTTCATATTTTTAATTGTATTTTAAACCTCATATTTAATTACAAATCACATTTATTAATCCATATTTTAAAAAGAAATAAAACAAACGTTTTTATAATTTTATTTTAACCTTAATTTATATTCAAACTTAAGTCAAAATATATATTTAAACAAATAAAACATTATCTTATGTATTAAAATGATTTAGTTATTAATAAAATAGTTTGAAAAGCTTAATATTAAAAAACAGTTTCCAATTACCAAAATATTTGAAATTAGAAAATATGTTGTGTTAATTAAACTCATCTATTTAAAATAGTTTATTAGCTTATTAAAGATAAATTCACTAATTAATTATTTATTAAAGAAGATTATTAAATCAATTCAAATTTATTTACAAAAATTATCAAACCAATTAAATTTTAAATACAGACTGTTAAATTTATATTGCCGAAAATTCTGGGATATCACATAAAACATGATAGAATTTGCAAGATCAAAATTTTAAAAATACTTTTAAGTATTAAAAATGAATATTTTTATTGGAAAGTATAAAAACACAGTAAAAATCAATTTTTGTCCAAAATTTAGTTGTTTAAAATTTGGATTTGATTACATAATCTTGTTCGTCTGCTTAAATCATGAATTTTAAAGGATGAATCAAGATTTTTAATGTCGTATTGATTAAGAAATTCGAGGATGAACGGTTTTGGGTTTGGTGGCAATTCACGGCGATCAGAGCAAGATGGGTTATCGGGGTTACTTCTGGAGGTGTTTGGGAGGTTGTCGAGCTCGGGAAAAATGATCGGAGATCTTTTCGATCATCGTGTCGACGACAAGGCGAGGTTTTAGGATTTAAAACCCATGTTTGGTTGAGGCGGATATTGGGTTGTTGCAGTTTCGTCATTGAGCCGAAGTTGATCGCACCGGTGGGAATCGAAGCGTAAGAGTTAGGCGGAGCTCTGGTCAGAGTTTCGTGACCTCTAGTGGTCTGAGGCGGCAGATCGAGGCAAATCATTGATGATCATTTTGGTTCCAGGTTGTGTCAAATAGCTACAATTCGAGTTCGTCATCGTTTCGGGGTTCTGGGTGGTCTGGTAGTTAGGGGAGGTTGTCGTCGACTTGTCGATAGTCGCAGCATCGACCGAAGATGGTCGTAGCGGTGTGCAACATGCACATGCTTTTGGGTTGTGTCAGCAAGTAGTAGTTGGGAAGAAGGGTGAAGACTCGAAGTCAACTTCGGGAAATTTTGCTGCTGGCTCGTGTGTTGGTTCTGGTGGTTGCAAGTTCATGTCGAGTTTTAAAAACTTAAAAAAAACCAAAGTAATTTGAATTTGAATTTTAAATTCAAATTAATTCACATTCTATTCATATGTGTATATATATAAATCAATTCTTACCTTTTTTTTTGAAAATTCAAATTAATTCACAATTAAATTCCAAAATTTATATTAATTTCCAAATTAAATTTGATTTAAAAATGAGATGTTACATGAATTCCCTTTTTTCACTTCAAAGATTTTGATAAATTGGTTATCACCATTGTTTAAGATGATAGTCCATTTAAGACATGATATGAAATTATGAATTGGTGGTTTTGGTTGATGTGCCTTATTACGATTATTTAGTTTTCGGCCTATTTTTATTATGGCTTGTTTTATTGTTAAGTCATATGCTGATGCGGATTTTTGGTTTGATATGCCTTATTATGATCAATTGGTTTATGCATATTTTGAGATGATTTATTTTATGGTTAAGTCACATATTTTTGGTATTGGTATCTCACCTTTTTAATAGTTATAGTCTAACCCGTTTATTTTATAATAATTGGGTTAGGCCAAGGCTCTATTGGTACAGAGACTCACTGACTTTTGGAATTTTGTGCTAGCTATGGAGTAGACTTATTTGATTGTTTCAGTTTACTTCATTATTGTATATGTTGACGTTTAGGATGATATGTCATGTATATTAATTAGTAGTCATTTTGTACTTGATATAGTATTTTGGATGTGATGTATATCTAATTATGTGGGTCTAGTACTGATATTTTGTAGACTCACATCTTATTATGATATATGATGTATATTATTCCACTACGATCGGTGATTCCAATTCTGATTTATCTATAATAAATAATGTTATGAATATTTTAAATCAATGTGTTTATTACTTTGTATTAATACTGTACACGTCAAATTTTTAGTTTCAGATCCACAGAAAGGTAATAAAGACATGTCAGTGTTAGCCCAAAGATATGTTAAAATTCGATCGCCCTTAACCAGCCGTATTCTTTGTATTATTAGACGACATTACTAACGATTATGAATAATTCATCATCCATTGCATGGAGAACACTTGCACAATAGTCTCAGCAGATGTATTAATATCTTTTTCTTTATACCACTTGACTAGGAAGATTCAAGGAATATGCATTTAAATATCGATTTAAAACTCACGGTTACAAACATATTCACAACTACAATTGATAAAATACTTCTTCTAAGGATTTTCTATTCATATATGTTAATGTATTAATATCATTATTTATATATATTTATGTACAACAAATATAAAGAAAATAAAAACAAAAGCATATTTTATGTTGAATAAGATTATTTACAGTAATTAAGTTGCATAATAATTACATAATTGCACCTAGGGCTCCCTTAACTCTATCATGAACATGCTAATCCATCCCCTTTAGTCTTATTTCAAGAAACTCTTTGAAGTTGTTCAATGCGGTCAAATTTATAATTGTTCTAACGATAGAAAAGATTGATTTGATGGAAATAAATAAGCTCTGATATCGTGGTATAACACTCATATGCATCCAATCAAACAAACATCGTTACATACAAAGCAAATCTAAGCAAACTATAGAAAAACACATAATATATTTTATAAGCTGCAAGTTATTACTAGAGCCTACCATACATAACCAAGTGAAACTTAGAGTATCAAAGTACCAAGTATGTCCAAATAAATTGCTTGTATTACACTGATTTGAATCTGAAAATGAAAATGATCCAATCCCTCTTTTGTTTAGATGAGCTTGAAGCTCTCAGGCTATAGTGAATTTAGATGACTTTTGTTTGATTTTAGGAGGTATATTTTAGTTAATGCGAATAGATCAATATTTAATGATGAAATAAAAGTTGAAGAAAAGTGTTTAAACTATTTTCAAAATGAGGTGATAAATTGATTTGGATTTTTGATTAAGCTAAATGGGCTAGTTAGCCATTTTGGGAGGTATAGAAATTTGATTTATTATCTACAAACATTGTTTTTGAGGAAAATGAGTGATCCTCTCAAGGAGGAGAACACTCATATAAATTTATTATACACCTAAAAATGGTGCCACTAACAAGCATCGGAGGTAGCAAATATCACGCCATATTAAAAGAGAAAAGAAAAAAACCCTCCCCAAACCAAGTGACGAAGGTACAAAAAGAGCGTATTAAGATCTTGAACCAAAAGTTAAATATATACTACCGAAGAAGAAATCACAAAGAATGAAGTGAGCACCTTGAAAAGGCTGATAGAAGTGTTAGTGAAATCGGCTATATCATCAATCGAACAGAAAGAACTAACATACAAAGTGAAATAAGCAGTAACACGGCCTTCTTACACCCCAATAATCATTAGCTATAAAAAAAGTAAAATCCATGAAGAGACATCAAAAAGCAACCAATCGTAATGATTCTGCTTCAAATTTCCTTCCGCGATAGCGCATCACATAAGCAGTTCAATCCATAGCAGCTACTAATTGAAACCGAAAAACTTCAATAAAAACATGAGTTTGGTGCATATATATGTATATAAATAAAAGTTTTTATATATATTTATGTGATAAAAAGGAAAGAAAGGGAAGCAATGGTGGAAGAAAATGAACTTAATTTTCAAGCAATGGTAAAATATCTGAATTTTGTCTTCATTAGAAGATTCAACTTGGTCGTGCTAAGGGCCATGTTATGTATCCCATTATTGTAAAAAATTATTACCTTCAGAATGTCAATATGAGATTTTACTTTGTTAAGAAATTCCTTGAAGCAAGCATTTTTAGCCAATTTTTAGGTAGAGTTTGCAACCCAATTGTAATTGGAAAGAGCATTAGCATAAATCAGATTATCAAAAAGGAGTGTCAACATCATTGAACATCCTTTGGTTCCTATCAAGCCATAAATACTAACAAGTAATAGTGTAGATATTATCAACTAACAATATATAACATTTAGTATGTTGAAAACATAAATAATTCTAGTAGTAGTCACAACCGAAACAATGTTGGTCATGTTAAATTCAAAAATAGGAAGAGTGTCTAATAAAATAGATATAGTTAAAAGACAATTGTAATATAGGTATGTTACATTTTCAAATTCTAAATTACAAAAAAAATTATATCACCTATAGGAAATGTTTTAGTTAAAAATTCAAATGCATTTAATTTCTTATGTAGGACTAACCATATGTGCAATTTAGATTTAGGAGGAGCATAACTTTCCAAATAAAGTTGAAGATATTCTGAGTGGTCCCTGAGAAGTCTAAAAATTTATAAAATGAGTTTGAGGAATGTATTTTATTATTTTACCAACATTAAGTTTTAGTATCTCTTTTATTATCTAATTATAATATTTAAGCTTAGTATAAAGTGTTATAAATTGGGTTAAGGTAGCATCTTCAACGGTACAATTAATATTGAAGTTCCATGGAAATTAGTTATAAGGTGTAAAAACCTTGGAAATTAAGGTATTTTTGAAGTTACAAATATCAAAAAGTTCTTTGTATCTGACTCTAAGGGGTATAACATGCCAAAAAGATGTGTCGTTATAGGAATGTACTATATTACTGAAAGGGTTAGTGGTATGTCCCATGGAAAATTATGTACTTTGTTACATATGCCTAACCTAACCCTATAGTTAATCTTGTTCATGGTAACTGTGTTTGTTTTCTTTTATATACTTTGTTATGTTATTACATAATTAATTAAATAATTAATTTAAATTATATTAATGAGAAAATCCTTAAATAAAATATTATGTGATTGTAGTTGCAAATAATTGCAATCATGAACAATTAATCATAAAATAAAATATATTTTTGAATGTTCTTGGCCAAGATGTTTTAATAAATGATAATGATACATATGTTGAGATTAGAGCGTGTAATGCTCCAAATATTGGGGAGTGTATTAATCATGGCTCTTAGAGGCACCAAGGTGTTACTTACTTACAACAGTTGGATAACTATGGAATAATTCGTCCAAGAGTTTTCTATTGGTCGATAACAACTATGTCAAACATGAAATCTCAACGTGATGATGTTATAAAGTTATCTTGACTTGAGAATACCGTGGAGCAGAGCACTACACTTTGATTATAGTTAAATCATGGCATGTCAACCCATCAAGCGGCTATGGTTGGGTCTGAGTTGTAGCATTAGAAGTGAAGCACTATTCAATAGAGAATTTATCTCCTTATTTGTATGAAGGTAGTATTACGGTCAACTATAAGTAACTCAGAGTCAAAATTTCCGACTAAAATAGTACGGTTAACAGTAAATATCAACTTTGTTTATTAGACTAAACGAGTTGAATGTGGATAATTTTGGAATCTTAACCAATACCAAATTCCATATATCCTAAAGTTATATAGTTTGACGAAGAAAACATGTGTACATAATCATTACTAAGTGGTATAGCTTAAGAAAATGTAACAACCCACCTTTTCAAAGCCTAAAAGTCAACACTAATACATCCGTGGTATTCACGTGTCGAACATCCAAGTACCAAAAAGACAAATTACCGAGGTGAAAGAAAAAGAAAAGTTAAAACAGAATCTCACAACGTGACGAATAATATATAATATTTCAATGAGCTTTGCAAAAAAGAAAACTGAACTTTAATATACATACATAAAATCAGAGTAACTAACATATCATCAGACTGGACAGTTATAACAATATATCCTTACAATTGCCGATAAATACAGACAAGAAACAAACAAAGGAAGATAAAGAAAATGCAGGAGTATGTCTTAGAGGTAACTAGCTCGTCTCATGCAGCTCCAAGTGTCCAGCTAAATCTGGAAAATATGCTCGGACTGATCCGAGCATTATAAGAAAAATAACATTTGGATCAATCATGTAAAACTAGCGTGATAAACATAATCAAATGGATTCTTAATACTTTATAAAACCTTTCAAAAGAAAGGTGTCTCATAAGACCATCCCACACATAAACACGGATGGGTTTTTACCTTACGATAACCGAAATATTTCTTGGAAGTCTTTTGATATTATAATAATGTCTAGGGTAAAGTAAATATTAACCATAGCCAAAATTGTTACGTTGATTAAATTCCAGCATAATAAATATACAACTAAATCCATAGGGGCACGTATTGGAGATTGGATTCCCATCAACGAAAGGCTACTAGGGTATCGTCTTCCACTGTAAACCTCTAGAAAATTGTGCCAATGGCCACACATAGACCCCCACCAACACAAAGCTAGTTTCCTGTTTGAAATTCCTCTCTTAGCAAATCCAACTTGGAATGTTAAAGTACTCCCTATGCATAATGCAATGCCAACATTTGTCCATATAAGTTGTTCAAGATATGAACAAACCGAAGATACTACTCTACTACATCCATTTTGGAATCAACCTGATGGTTAGTAGCAAATAGCCCTTTCACTTCAAAGAACTCTGTCTTCGATTCCATCATTGTCAAGATGTTTTCAACACTACGTTTGAATTGGTTTGAAGTGGTTTTTGAATAATTCATACTTATCCGATCTCAGTCTCTTCACGCCAATACTCGATAGTTTTTAGTAAACTCAACTCCACTTCTTTCAGCAATAATCAGACAATACATAAGAGCGGAGATCACCTCCTGACCGTTTAGGTGGATGGATTTTCTTATCATTTGTTCTAAGAGAATAAAACGAGATTTACATGCATGGTACAACAACATTGAAGATGATTGTGCAATATAACTCTAATTTTTCTCCTAGATATTTCCAGAGTTATATTTTTGGCCAAGATTTGATAGTCGATCATTTGATTATCAAATAACAGGCAATCAAACATAGATTTAATTCCATATAGGATCCAGAAAGCCTCTATAAATAAATCTTTCAATTAGTAAAATCGCTTTCAATTATTTGATTCAAAATACCTTCAACCTAATACTATTCTCAATACATGGGAAAACATTCATATACTTATCTCGGCGGTATAAATATATTTCAAACCATTATATTTTCAATACTTAGAAAATATCCAAATGCTTATCTCAACGTTATAAGTATATTAACAAAACTTGAGGAAGTTTTTCTCTTTTTCAAAATCGTATTTAAATAGGCCAAAACAAATATTATTTAAAACATTTCTTATTATAAACCAAACCGTTATCCTTCAATGTTAAGTATGGAAAGAAGGTTTCCATACCACCATAATTAAGGAGGATTATTTATCAAAATAAAACCTCATTCCTTTTTAAAAATTTCATTTTTATAAGCCCATTTCATATTTAGATATTCTTTAACAAATTTCCAAACTAATTCATAAGACTTATTTAGAAATCTCTAAAATGATTTATAAACTCCCCATAAAACTCCTTTACCAAAATATCATTTAAAATCCCATTTAAAATATCAATTTTTCTCTTTGATGTGTAATCCTTTCTATAAAAAAATTATCATTTTAATACACCTTTATTCAATTAATTAATTACCTTTAAACATCATAAGTGAATAATTGATTGCTTTAAAACATCATTAATGAAATAAGTAATTATCTTTAAACACATCGTTAATAAAATAATTAATTATCTTTAAACACATCATTAATAGAATAATTAAATTTAGACAAAACTAAACCAATTAACTAACTTAAAAAGACATCAATAATATAATTGAATAACTTAAAATATCGTTAATAATATAATTAAATACCTTACTTAAACATCATTTATAAACACTTAACCTCAATTTTTTATACAATTGAAGTTATTTAAAATCCATAACTTTAAAAATTTGGAATAAGGCTTAGCGACCACAATGATACTAAATCAAGTTACCATTTAATTCAATTTGAATTTTAACGTCACATTACTGGTATTTACACAAGCAAGCATATATGTAATAAAATCAATTAGTAATCCCAGCTAATCCATCACTTATCCAATATTAAATACATCTACATATTTGTTAACTGGCATATGAGTAAATGTCCAAATTAATATAGTAGAAGAATGAGGATTTATTCAATTAAAAAGAGGTCATCAATAATTTGCATACTTCATTTATAATGAACGGTGTTTTATTCTTCTCAATAGATGACCAAAATAATCTATTTAATTTAATTTATCATATCGGTGTTTTATTTAGCCAAATAGATATCACCACATGAAGTATAATTTATTTATCCAGGTTATTATTTAAAATAACACAACTGTATCCAACCCCTATTGTTTTATCATAAAATTTTACTTTATTAAAAATTATCAACTATTTATAATATAGTTTTGTACTAGTTTAAACGATCCTAGCGCAAAACCGGTGAGTCAAATGGATGTAAAATGAGGGAGTTATTCTATTTCAAAGTTAACACTGAGTTTTAAAATTTAAAACCAAAACAATTTTATCTAATTTTCCCAAACCAAATGGGCTAGCCAAAGCCCACTATCCAACCAAAACAAACATGCTTCATCTCCCTCAAATCCATTTCAAAATTCCCTCCTTCCTAAAATTAAACAAGCTGCTTCTCTAACCTGTGCATGGTCGTACACATGCACGCTTTGACACCCTAACACTAGCCTCCGATCAACGACCCAAGACAATCGACGAATGTCATCAACCAAGCCTGACTCACTCATGCCTTGCCGTCACCTCCGGTCTTCTCCGCCACCAATTCGTCGTTCAACCCCAAAACTCAAAAAACGAGCTTTATGAACCATTCATATCCAACGATCGCCCATGCCTCGTCCACCTTTAGCCACCGCCACCGCCACTGATCGAACTCCCATACATAGCCCTACCTTCAGCCATATCGATGTCTGATCCTATGCTGCATAACCATGTCGCAACCCAAATTGAACACCCAATCTATCAAACTACCTATTTATATAACAAAATTCAAAAAATTAATTTTATAATATTATTAATAAGTTAAACGGAGGGTACTTAATTAATATAGCCTTTATTTGAGTATTTAAAATAAATTAAACATTCACAAAACAAAATGATAAAATTCCAGTCATTACATCCTCCTCCCCCCTAAAAGAATTTTGATCCTAAAATTTCATCTCTAAAAAACGAAGAGGTAACCTAATTAGTACAAAACTTAGCCTCTTTACTTATATAATTATTTAGGAAACCATTTTCAATTTTTACCCCTTGAGTTTCAAAACTTATATGATACCCTACCACATTCTGAGAGCATGTACCATTATTCTGGTTCAATTTTTTTTATACAAAAATCAATTATAATTTACGTATTTTCTTTTTTAAATTAAATCGTGCTTCTAGGATCACATCAAAATCTATTTTACCCACAATTCCATAACAAATTGTTATGGTAGCATTTCCTTACTTAAAAACTCGAAAACGAACATCGATGTTGCTGCAATTATCATTAGAATTATTTTCCATAGGCAGAAGTGAGTTCAATGCTTTCTATCTCCTTAAAAATTCCTTAGAAATATTTCTATTTTAGAATACTTTCAAATAATACTATTATTATTCTTCCTAAAATCATGAAAACCATTTTTCTAAAGCATCGGGATTCAATCCTCAAATTCTTTACCTAAATCCTTTTTATTTATAAGCCACGTTCTAATTTACTAATTTTATTAAAACAACTTCTTCTATAAAATCATTTCACAAATACTTATTCCTAAAATATTCTATCTTTCTTTTAATAAACATTTTTATTAAAATCCCACTTTCAACCCAATATTAACATCGAATGCCTTATAGTCAAATTATGAAACTTAATTCACAAGGTGTTCATTTTAATGTTTCCACCATTCTATCAATCGAGCCCATGGTTTTAGAAGAGTGAAATTGTAGAAAAATCAACAAACAATAGTCAATGCTCAAAACTGGATGAGCATGACTAATCAAATCCTAAATGATAAATTTATTAATATTATCATTTTCTAATAAACAAACACATCCAAAAGAACTATACTAACTTTTAAATTTTTTTCCTTTACATAAAAAATATAATCCTAGGTAAAATAATTTCATTTACCAATTTAAAACCATTCTGTGTTAGTTGGCCTTATTCAAGTATTTAGGATCCACATTGATAACGTTGGCCAGACGCATCGATCAAAATTCATAAACCACTCAACAGATCAATTAACATAATATAAAATATTTTATAGCACTAACAGATACACACTCTTATATATATGTATGTATATATGTTCAAATTAATTGTAGGGTCTTACTAACCCCATCTCTAATGAGTTTACCCCACCAAAGCCAAGGTTCTCGCTTGACCTTTAGCTCTGATACCAAATGTAACAATCTATCTTTTAGATCCTCAAAAGTCGACACTAACACATCCATGGCATTCATGTGCCGAACATCCAGGTACCGGAAAAGACAGATTATTGGGGTAAAAGAAAAAGAAACGACATAATAGAATTTCGCAATGTGACGAATAGTATATAATATTCCAATGAACTTTACAAAAAAGAAAATTGAACTTTAATATACATAAATAAAATCAAAGTAACTAACCTATCATCGGCCTGGATAGTTATGACAACCTGTGCTTACAATTGCTAATAAATACAGACAAGAAACAAATAGCGGAAGATAAAGAAAATACGGGAATACATCTTGGAGGCATCCAGCTCGTCTCCTGTAGCTCCAAGTGTCCATCTAAATTAGGAAATTTTCTTACGCTAACCGAGAATTATAATAAAAATAACATCCGGATCAGTCTGGTAAAACTAGCATGAGAAAACCAGCATGAGAAACACAACCAAATGGATTTTAATGTTTCATAAAACCTTTTAAAATAAAGGTATCTGATAAGATCATGTCGCAAACACGGATGGGTTTTTACCTTACAGTAACCAAAACATTTCTAGGAAATCTTTTGATATTTTAATAATGTCTAGGGTAAAATATATATTAATCATAGTCGAAACTGTTACATTATTAAATCTAGCGTAATAGGCATACAACAAATTCCATAAGGGCACGTATTGGAGAATGGATTTCCATCAATGACAATGCTATTAGGGTACCTCTTGCCATAGTATACCTTTAGAAAAATATACCGAGGGCCACGCATGGACCCCTTGCCAACAAAGAGTCGATTACCCTTTAACATGACAGACCGGATTACATTATTCCCTGGGATCAAGCTCCAACAAAATATACACCAGCCATGGCCTCACTCTTCATACGCAAACCAAATCCATAAATATTGATTCTAGATAGAGGAACAACTACTATTAATGGAAGTGAACCACATAGCTCTGCTCATATCCTCTATTTTAGTTATTACTTGGTTGTGAGGCTTGTGAGGTCAGGATTACCTTAATTCTCTTAGCAAATCCCACTTGGAATGCTAACACTACCCTCCAAGCATAATGTAATGCCAGCATTCATCCATACACGTTGTTCAGGATATGAATAAACCGAAGGCACTACTTTTGATGCATCCATTTTGTAATCACCCTCAGAATTAGTAGCAAGTAGCCCTTATACTTCAAAGTGCTCCGTCTACCTTCCATTATATTCTAGATGTCTTTAATACGACACTTGAGTCGTTTCAAAGTGGTTTTTGGATAATTCATACTTATTCGATCCCGATCACATTGAACCAACATTCGATAGTTTCCAGTAAACTCAACTCTGGTTCTTTCGAAAATAGTCAGACAATAAATAGAAGTAGATGTCACCTCCTAACCGTTTAAGTGGACAGATTTCCTTATCATTGTTCTAAGATAACAAAACGAGATTTATATGCATTGTACAACATCATCAAAATGGTTGTTCCATATAACTCCTGTGTTTCTCCTAGATATTTCCAGAGTTATATTTTTTTTGATAATCAGTTATTTAACTATCAAATAATAAGCAATCAAATATAGATTTGATTCCATATGAGATCCACTAAGCCTCTATAAATAAATCTTTCAATTATTAAAATCTCTTTCAATTATTTGATTCAAAATTCCTTCACAAAAGATATATTCACAAACCCTATTATTCTTTTCAATACGTAGAGAAACTTTCATATACTTATCTCAATGATATAAGTATTTTCAAACCATTATATTTTCAATACCTAAAAAATATCCATATCTCAATGGTATAAGTATATTAATAAAACTTGAGGAAGATTTTCTCTTTTCAAAAATCATATTAAAATGGGCCAAATAAATATTATTTAAAACATTTCTTACTATAAACCAAAACACAATCTTCAATCTTAAGTATGGAAAGAAGGTTTCCATACTACCATAATTAAGAAGATTTATTTATCAAAATCAAATCCATTAGTTTCAAAACTTTCCTTTTTATAAGCCCATTTCATATTTAGAAATTCTTTAATAAATCTCCAGATCAATTCATAAACTTCTTTTATAAATATCTAAAATGATTATAAACTCCCTATAAAATTCCATTACCAAAATATTATTTAAAATCTCCTTTATAAAATATCATTTTTTTCTCTTTTATGTACAACCCTTTTTATAAAACAATTTATCATTTGAAAGCACCTTTATTCAATTAATTAGCTACTTTTAAACATAAAAAGTAAATAATTAATTACTTTAAAACATCACTAATGAAATAAGTAATTATCTTTAGACTCACCATTAATAAAATAATTAATTATCTTTAAACACATCATCACTAGAATAATTAATTAGTTTTAAACAGAACTAAACCAGTTAACTAACTTAAACAATATTAATTATATAAATAAATAACTTAACATATCATTAATAATATAATTAAATACCTTATTTAAAACATCATTTATAAACACTTAACCCCAATTTTTTTATACAATTGACGTTATTTAAAGTCCATAACATTACAAATTCGGAATGAGGCATAGTAACCATAATGGTACTACATTAACTTACCATTAATTCAATTTGATTTTCCAAGTCAAATAACCGTTTTTTACACAAGTAGGAATATATACAAATAAAATCAATTAGCAATCACTGGCTAATCCATCACTTGTCCTATATTAATAAATCCGCATATTCATTAACAAGCATACAAATAAGTGTCTAAATTAGTACAATAGCATAAAGGGATTTATTTTGCTAAATAGATTGTTATCCCACCCTTTGGTCAAGGCTGGAATATCAACAAATTGGCAAGAAAGAATGGATATCAGGGTTGGAGATCGATTGGAAATAAGGTGGCGATCGATGTCGTTAAAATTTGGCCGAGCTTCGATCAAGGCGGAATCAATTGGGAATTATGAACAGGTCTAGGAGAGGCCACGTTTCAAATTTCAGATCGATCAGAGTTCATGTGATCGAGATATGATCGATACAAGTTAAGGAAAACATGTTGTCCGAAACCATCATAAAGCTCTGTTCGAATCAATGGTGTTCGACTCCATCCAGAATTAAACTCTTTGCATCGATCCAAAAGCTGCAGCAGCGTATCAATTTGGTTCGTATCTTTCATGATCGTACTATTTCGTACCGGACTGACTCAGTTCGTATCGTATCATAGGTATGCTTAGTTCGTATCTATCGACACTACAGACCTCCTTTGTATCCATCCAGTTAACGGTTGTTCGAATCGATAGCTTCTGATTCCTTGTTTGTATCCATCATGCTCAATCGAATTCACTTCATATCGGTGATATTGCAGTGATCAATATGAAGTACACCATCAAATATCGATATGAATGAGGGCTATGATGAATGGATGCGAATCGACGATCGATTCGAAAAAGGACTGAAATGAATGGATGCGAATCAATGCTCGATATGAATGAAGATTCGTTATTGGACACAAATAACTTGGTGAACTCGGCACAAAAAATGGATTGGTCCAGGAATATCACGCCACGTCACCTTGCATGCACGTGTTTGTGATCGAGTCAAAGGGATCGATACGAAATGGATCGATACGAACATGAGCGATGCGAAGAGGATCGATATGAATACATTGGCCAATCGAAGAACACGAACTTGCATCGATCATATCTCCGAAACCATAGGTCCAAAAGCTATAAAATTATCACAGGAGCTTACGTACAAGACAAAGAATGTTCCTGCCAAGTTTCGACTCCATTGGACAAAATCTTGATCGATACGAATAATGTTCATATCGATCACGAATCGAGCCGAAACTTCACGGGATCGATCGCGTGGGCCCCCTTACATGCCAAAAGTAGTCTTTCGAAGTTTGAGCGAGTTATCAGCCTCTTACACATATAAATAGCACTCAAAAGCCTACGTAAAAGGAATCATTTGGCGATCTGACGTCCAGACTCTGCCAAAAACACTTTTGCATTATTAAGCTATTGTTGTACTCGAATTTCTTCATTATAATCGCTGTAATCAACTGTAACCAGCAAGGAAAATCAATAAAAGATTGATTTTTGGAGTGGATGTAGGCTAGAGATAGTCGAACCACTATAAATCCTGTGTTTCTATTAATTTCTTTCCGTTTGAAGTCTATTGTTCATCATTTATCATCCTCTACATTACCATTATCTGTGATTTGTGGATATGTATTACTGATCTGTGTTTATACACTGGTGCTTTCACGATATTCGAGGTTTATGACCAATTTGGCACAAACACTTTGATGCTTTCACTGAGAAGCAACTAACACCCGCTATACCATATTTTGGAGTTCAACTTGAAGGATTAAGAATTCAGATCTAGAGAGCTATGACAAGGCAATCTAGTTGAAGACAGAGAAAAGAAAGAAGTCAACATGAAGGAAGCCAGGAGGCTTCATCAGGAGCCAACCAAACTTCAGCTTTCATCACCCGAGACGAAATGGAAATGATGATGGGAGCAATGCACGAAGAATTTCTGAAAAAGGCAGGAGGAGATGATGCGGAACCTCCTCAAATAGATAGGACAAACAGGAACAGACGGAGTTTTAGAAGTTCATATCCACGGAGCTGGATTAGAAGGACCAAACAAGCTATCAAATGGAACAGCTTAATAAGGTGCAATCCCTAATCAGCATATACCTGCTAATAAAGATGGACCCAGGCTCAGGGGCACACCACATGGTAATGATGGACCGAGTCATTGAGAAATTCCAGTTGATACCGCACAACAGGATGCTGGCAGAAATGTAAGAGCGTGAGATGAAGAGTATGTACCGGAATTCCCTCGGGGACTCGGGGGGCAAGCTTTGACAGACAATGCTGGATTGGCTGAAATTATTAGACAAACTATGCGTGGAGGTTTGACCAATAGAGATCTAGAAGAAGTAAACAGGAGTCCGTTTACTCGTGAAATTAGGATAGCTTGGAATCCACCAGATTTTAAGCTACCTAACGTGGAAGTAAATAATGGCAAGGCTGATCCAGCTGATCACTTGATGAGATACGCAAGACACATGGAAGTGCTGGGGGCATCGGAGGAAGTTATGGCCCGATGTTTCCCTTTGTACTTAAGGGATATAGCTGCCATGTGGTTCAGATTGTTGGAAGAGGGATCTATCGGGACGTGGAAAGAATTGGTGGACAGGTTTCTGAAGCAATTTCGGGTTCATATTAGAAGACTGAAGAATGTGATGACGTTAACGTCAATAAAGCAAAGAACAGATGAATCACTTAGAGCTTTCTTAACTCGATTCAATGCGGCGGTTGCTTCGGTGGATCGGCCGGATCCAGCGATGGTTTCAATGGCAGCAATTTCAGGAGTCAAAGAGGATTTAGATTTCAAAGTATCTCTGATACGGGACCCACCGCTAGATCTTGGGGAATTCTTTCACGAAGCTGAGAGATTCCTTCGACAAGAAGATGCATGTACATATTTGAAGTTAAAGGAGGTTAACGCGATTGATGATGGAGGACCATCGAGCGGAGGCTTTGACGAAGATATAGGTAAAGAAAAAAGGAAGCTTGATGATGATGCAGAAAAAGCTAAAAAATGATGAAGAGGGCCAAAATTCTCCATATATACGGGATTGAATGAAACATTAGAGTGGATAAACATGGAGACCCGAAATCGCCTTCCCTACCGTAGGCCGGCTAGGGGAGAACCTTCCAAACATGAAAGGGCATCAGGAAGGCACTGTCTCTTCCACGATTTGGATGGGCACGATACCAACAGGTGTAAGCACTTAAAGGACATAATTAAGGAGCGTGTAAGGAAGAGACATTTACGACAGTATGTCGGGGCTCGGAATGCAGCAGTGGAGCAGGAGTGACCACCGTCAACCTCAAACAATGATGGTGTGAGATCCCGGGATGATGGGCGATTGGTTATCAATTGACTGGGATATTATAAAATAAGTAGCAAACCACGGGCAAACGGCTAAGTTGTTTACTCGTGTACAGGGATGGAGATGGCCCCTAGGCATCCTCTGAATGATGATAAACCGTGATGTTATGGTTTGCAAAATCTGTTTTTTGTTTTTCTTTTTTGGATTGGATACTCGTTTTTCTGGCTTGGTTTTGGGGTTTGGTTTGAACTCCTGATTCTGTTTGTTTTGTGGTTTGGACTTCTGTTTAGATAATTGTTCTCATGTTTGAAGTTGGTTTTGATTTTGGACGTGGATTTTTGATTTCAAGATTTGACTTGGATTTTGGATTTGATTTTGATTGGAATTTTGTCTGGTTTTTGGTAAACGATTGTTGGGTATGGACTATATCTGGCAGGGGGTAAGTCGCTTTATCCGAACATGGCGAATCAACTTATTCAGGTCGTTGAGTATGGACTATGCTCAACAAGGGTCCGGAGTGACCAGGATTCAGCTTAGGACTTAAGCCATGACATTATACAACATCCAGGGACACTGGACCACGGTCGTCAAGTGTGGATTGCGCTTGACAAGAACCCGGAGAGGTTACGGATTCAGATATCGACCCAGAGAAGTCTTGGATTCGGTTATTGGTTATTGGATAAGGATGGATTAGGACTCAGTTTTCGAGTTCGGATGGATATGGAATTGGTTAAGTCTTTGGTTACTGGATTTGGAATCGAACATCGACTCGGGGCAGTTAAGAACGACGCACTCGGACGATATGGCATTGAACTTTAGGTATCAGATTTGGAACTATTCAAAACATACCTTCTTATCACAAGGCATGTTTTGGGGGGCAAATGTTATCCCACCGTTTGGTCAAGGCTGGATTATCAACAAGATTGGAGATCGACTGGAAACAAGACTACGATCGATGTCATTAAAATTTGGCCGAGCTCCGATCAAGGTGGAATTGATTGGGAATGATGAACAGGGCTATGAGAGGCTACATTTCAAATTTTAGGTCGATCGGAGTTCGTGCGATTGAGATATGATCGATACAAGTTAAGGAAAACATGTTGTTCGAATCCATCATAAAGCTCTATTCAAACCGATGTTGTTCGACTCCATCCGGAATTCAACTCTTTGCATCGATCCAAAAGCAGCAGCGTCGTATCGATTTGGTTCGTATCCCTCATGGTCGTACTACTTCGTTTCGATCAAGGACTGACTCAGTTCGTATCGATCACAGGTAAGCTTAGTTCGTATCCATCCACTCTACAGACCTCCTTCGTATCCATCCAGTTCGTGATTGTTCGAATCGATAGCTTCTGAGTCCTTGTTCGTATCCATCATGCTTAAGAGAATTCACTTCGTATCGGTGGTATCTGCAATGGTCGATATGAAGTACACCATCAACTATCGATACGGACGAGGGCTATGATGAATGGATCGATGATCGATTCGAAAAAAGGACTGAAATGAATGGATGCGAATCAATGGTCGATGCGAATGAAGCTTCGATATTGGACGCAAATAACCGGTCAACTTGGCATAAAAAATGGATCGGTCCAAGAATATCACGGCATATCACCATGCATGAACTTCTCTGTAATTAGTCGAAGGGATCGATACGAAATGGATCGATACGAACAGGAGCGACGCGAAGAGGATCGATACGAATACAACGGCCAATCAAAGAACACGAACTTGCATCGATCATATCTCCTAAACCACAGGTCCAAAAGCTATGACATTTTCATAGGAGCTTACGTCCAAGACAAAGAACGTTCCTGCCAAGTTTCGACTCCATTGGACAAAATCTCGATGGATACGAATTATGTTCGTATCGATTATGAATCGAGCCGAAACTTCATGGGATCGATCGCGTGGGCCCCCTCCCGTGCCAGAAGTAGGTTTCCAAAGTTTGAGCGAGGTATAAGCCTCCTGCACCTATAAATAGCACTCTAAAGCCTACAGAAAAGGGATTTTTCGGCGATCTGACACCCAGACTCTGTCAGAAACACTTTTTCATTATTAAGCTATTGTTGTACTCAAATTTCCTCATTATGATCCTTGTAATCAACTGTACCCAGGAAGGAAAATCAATAAAAGATTGATTTTTGGAGTGAACGTAGGCCGGAGATAGTCGAACCACTATAAATCCTGTGTTTCTATCAATTACTTTCCGTTTGAAGTCTATTATTCATCATTTGTCTTCCTCTACATTACCTATATCCATGATTTATGGGTATATATTATTGATCTATGTTTACACACTGGTGCTTTCACGATATTTGAGGTTTGTAGACAATTTTGGCGCAAACACAGATGTCATCAATAATCTACACACTTCATTTATAGCAGAATTGTGTTTTATTCTGCTCAATATGTCCGTAAATAATATACTTAGTTTAATTTTGAATGATCAATTTTTTATTTGGCCAAATAGATGTCATCACATGAAGTAAAATTTATTTAAACACATTATTATTTAAAATAACATAATTATATCCAACCCCTTTTGTTTTTTATAAAATATTACGTCTTTAAAACTATCAACTATATATACTATAGTGATGTACTAGTTTATGCGATCCTAGTGCAAAAAACAATAAGTCAAATAGATGTAAGATGAGGGAGTTATTCATTTTCAAAGTTAACGCTTAGTTTTAAAATTTAAAACCAAAACAATTTTATCTAATTTTCCCAACCAAATGGGCCAGCCAAAGCCCACTACCTAAATAAAAAAACCAAGCTTCATCTCCCTCTAATACATTTCAAAATTCCCTCCTTTTGAGAATCAAACAAATCACCTCTCTAACCTATGCACAGTCGACACGTGCACGTAGTGACACCCCGACACCGGCCACCGATAAATAACCCAAGACCACCCACAAACGTCTCTGACCATGCCCGACTCACTCACCCCCTCCCTGTCACCTCCGGTTGTCTTTTCCGCCATTTTGCCATTCAACCCTTAAACCTGAATGAACGAGCTTCAGGAACCATGCATATCCCCAACGATCATCCCCTAGCCACTACCACCACCGATTGAACTCCCATACGAAGCCCTACCTTTAGCCACATCGATGTCCAATCCAATGCTCCATAACCACGCCACAATCAAAATTTTCAAACACCCAAACTGTTAAGCCTTAAACCCAACTTGAGCTCGACACGACAACCCAGACCGCTATCAACCACACGACCATTTCTAATGCTTAGGCCATCCCCTAAGCTTCCTTCCAATGTCACAACTAACCACCTCAACACTCCAATTAGTGGAATTTCTATTTATACCCAAATCATTTCATTACATCCCTCCACCATGACCCATTTCGACCACTTAAAATCATGGAACCAGGCTTAAAAATCACCATTCGACAAGATGAACATGATTGCACCGTTCACTCGTTGATTCGTGATGGTCAAAAAATGATCGTCATTTGGCTATTCACTATAATCGAACAAACTCTGCCACCATGTTGGATGAAATGACAAACTATTACTTTTAAAAATTACTAGGGGCTTTATCAAACAACTTTGTAGTTGGTTACATAAGTTAATTTCCTACTGTTTGAGAGATTGTGATTTTTGAAGATGACAGTGGAGTTTGTTTATCATTTTACAGAGAATAGAAGAGGAAGGAAGAAGAGTTTATGCATGCATATGTGTGTGTATGTTTCATCTATGCCTGAGTGTATTTTTTGTTACAGAATGAATCATATGCATCTCAAAAGAATTTCCACCAATATATGATTTACACTATTATTTTAAAGCACGAGTTTCATCTCGAAATAAAAATCAAGCTATTGCAACTTACACTACATTCATTCAAAAATAAATTTGCAAAGGTTAAAGATTTAGTGGTTTCACTTTTTCAAATTGATGAAAGTGCCAAAGATTCAATTGAAATAAATATTTTATATCTTATTACTTTTATTTTATTTATCTTTTCGTTTGTAAATAACATATCTTCGTTACATATCCTAACGTTTAAATGTTGTTTTAAAAATGTATGCAAAGGTATAACAACTTTTTACAACTTGTCGTTTTGATGAAAGTTGAAAATTCGAAAAACGGTTTTCGATTACATTTTCTTCTTTTCATCAAACTGCCTATTTATGTAAACAAAATTCAAAAATCAATTTTCTAATGTTAGTTATAAATTAAAAGGAGGTTTATTTAATTATTATAATCATTAATTGAATATTTAAAATAAATTAGACATTTACAAATCAAAAATGGCATATGGATTTTCCGTGAAGATCTCTATAGTGTAGCCGAATCTGAACTCCATGCAAAAGGATCATAAGTTACCTTCTAAGCACTGTATATCCCTACATAAAATGTGCCACAAGGAAAACACAACTAGCTCATGCACGAACCTATAGAACCACATGGAACTATGTATCAATGAATCTCACTAACAACTTGGATGAGAAAACTCTAGATATAAAGTTGATATAGCTTGTCGTGGGTTAGCTAAACTCCAATTTATGCATCCTACTATGTCTTTAACCATTTCTAATGTCGAGGTCACGCTCAAAATCTTTCACACAAGTCTTCATCAGTCGAACAAAACACGAATCACTTTATGGATTACCCCATAAGCCAATTTGAAAAGTGCTAACGCCGACCTCTCCGTTGGATTTAACCTTTGTATAGGCGGTTTTACTCTATAGCATACGTCTGAAATGTTAACGTTGACCTCTCCTTTGGACTTAACCTGAAGATAGACAGTTCAACTCTATAACATTCCACTTCGCAACCATTCCCATAACATAGACTCGTATACTATTTTTGAAGTGGTATTCAGTAAGTAAAAAACTTACCGTTCTCGGACTCTCTAAAACCAATCGATGAATTTTCAAAAACTCAATTCTGGTTCTTTTAGAAGTAAAGAAACTACCTAAATAGGAGTCCTTCCTAGGGGATCTTGTATATATAAGTTCTTAAACTAGAGACATTTCATACGAATGCTCCTCCTCGAGGGTCTCAAAACGATCGCTTATAGAAATCAAGATTCATATACTTAACACGTTTCCAACCTTCCAACTTAACTATTCCTTGGTCAAGAGTGAAGATAGTAGGTTAGAGAACTCTTTCTTTTATTCCTACTCGAACATCAATCTTAAATCTCACAAATTGAGAAGTCTACCACGTCGGCTTTTAGAGTTAAGCATAATATTAATGACTTTTCCATAAATGAGTAAGTAATCAACACGGTTAACATGTTTTCTACCCTCTCAACTTAAGTATTCCTCGGTGAAAAGCGAAGCTTGTGGGTTAGATCATTGTTGTTTCTATCCTTAGTCGAACGTCAATCTTAACTCTCACAATAAATAAGCCTACTTTGTTGGATCCTAATGTTAAGCATAGTTAATTACTTTTCAAACAAGTAAGTAAATAAAACATGATTTATTCACTAAGAAATTCCTAACCCCTTTCTAAATCCTTTGTTAACAATTTAAAAACCCTTTAGATAATATATATATATATATATGCACATATACATATGTATATGTATAGTATTTATTTATAAAACTAGACATTTAATAAAAATAATTTAAAAGATAATATATTACATAAGATATTCATACCTTAATAAAATAATTACAAACTTTATAAAAACCATATATAATTAACAATGCTTTTAAAATGCTTTAAAATACTTACAAAAGGTTTTAAAATATTCATCCAAAATATTCATTTAAAATAAAAAGTTTATAAAATATTTAAAACTTGGAAAAATCATGTTTTCTTTATACTTAAAAATATGCATTTTATTGTAAAAATTCATAATTAATTCTTAAAAATACTTAAAATCCCAAACGACTTTTAAAAAACTCTAATAAGAGTTAGGAAACAATTGAAACTTAAAGTCCTTTTTAAACATTTAAAGTTCAAAACAAAGACTAAAACGGGGTAGTTTTGCATAAGTGGAATTATGGTCACTTTTCATTATATTACTTAACCTTTCAACATCCAAACTTTTTTTGGCGGCAAATATATATAATTTATATCATAAACATGGCAAGGGGATCTCTCTACAAAGTTCCTTTGAAATTGTCGAACACAACACAATTCCTAAGTGCATCCATAGCGACAATCGCTATAAGTGCACTTTCAAATCCAAATCCAATCTAAACCAAATTCCAACTATAACCTTTGTGCTTTCTTTCAAGTCTAAACAATAAGTATTTCAAGTCTAATTAATTTTATATATATAGATTACACATGCCATTTACTTTCAAAGCAAGAATCAAAATCAATATTACAATATACAGCAATATAAATTCAGTCACATAAAAACAATCAAACACAAGCACATATACGCATTTATATCCATTCAATGGCGTGTTAGCTCACCCTTAACTAAGTAAATAAGCAAGCACAAGCTCCAACTTCCTACCCCAACCTTGCTACCACCTAATTTCCTACCACCACTTTTATTTGTTCAAGTTCTTAAACACTATTGCCTTTTATTGCTCACGTCCCAAGATTATAAGGTTGTTGTGCTTTGATTTCTTAAGGCGCAAGTTGATAGAAGATGTTGTGATGTCATCCTCCCTTGTCTAAGTTTGAGTTAATATGAAGATGTTTTGAAATTACTTTTCTTTGGAAATTTACGAAGAGAGTGAGAGAAAGTGAATGAGCTTATAACTTTTTGTGTAAATTTATGAAATGGATTCAAGGGGTGTGCACCCACTTATATAGGCATGAAATGGTGCTCCCTACCCTTACTCTCACCCTCTTTGGCTTGTCATGAAAGGGATCCCCCCACATGCTCCATCATATCTCCTTTCCACCTCATTTCTAAGTAAATGACTAAACTACCCCTTGCATAAAATATCTCCTTATCTTCTAGAAGCTTCTAGAAGATTCCACCTACATTATGAAGAAAAGTATGTTATTTAGTTACTAATGTGTTCATATGTTAGTTAGATTACTATAAAAGAGTTCAAACAAATTATATTGAGTAAAAAGTTGTGTATCGATAAACCGACTTTTGGTTACATTATTGATATTTCTTCAAAGTATTTATTTTTGTAAACAAATTTCAAAAACAATATTCTTATCATTATTCATTAATTAAAAGATGTTTAATAAGGTTATAAAATCCTATTTATAACACTTAACAATATTTTGAGAAGTTACGATATTCAAAAACGAAGTGTTTGAAATTATGGATCGATGCATTCTTCCCCACTGAGGACCTTTCGTTCTCGAAATTCAAACAAGAACGACAATCAATAAAGACATAAGTAACTAGGTATAAATATAAAGTACTTCTAAAATTGCATGCAAATTAAAATGCAAACCAAATGCATACTGAGTGACTCCACCTTATGCGGTCAGTACACTATAAAAGATACATGATGCTAAGATAAGAAACCACTGGTCTAAGTATGACTCTAGATATGACACCCACAAACTATCCTCCATCTCCCATGTACAATCCCGAGCATCCTCGCCTCCCTATGCCTTGACTAACTTAACAACCTTAGTCCTCAATCTCTTCATATCACGGTTAATAATATGAACATGCTGTCACATAATGGTCAAGTCAGGCTCAATATCTAAGTCCTTTACTGTGATGACTCAATAATCAAGGTAAGATCATGCACATACTTATGTAGATGGGATACATGGAAAACATCATGCATACCCGACAATCTAGTTGGTAACTCGACTTTATAAGCAAGAGTGCTTGTCCTCTCATGAACTCGAAAAGGTCTTATAAAATGAGGAGCCAACTTCCCTCCCTTCCCAAGTCAAACTAAAAGCAGTCCTCATTCGCTTCACTAGTAAGAAGTGTGCACTCTTGGTAAACCGATCAACAATAACCCAAATGCCTTCATTACCTTTCCTAGACCTAGGCAACTCGTTGATAAAATCCATGGGAATCTGCTCCTACTTCCACTTTGGAACCTCAAGTGGCTGAAGTAGTCTAACTATCTTCTGGTGACTACCCTTAACCTATTAGTAGTTAGCACATCTACTCACTAATATAGAAACATCTCTCTTCTTACCTTCATACTAGAAAGCACGTCCCACGTTCTGATACATCCTAGTGACTCCTGGATGTATCATAAGTCTACAATAACGACTCTTTTTTAGAACTTCATGTCTAATCCCATTCACATCCGAAACATACAACCTACCGTTCATCCTTAAAAAGCCACGGTTGTCTACCTTGAATCTTGGCCAACTCTCTAGTGCCTCATTGTTGCTCCCAGCCTGAACTATCCTAGCAATACAAATACCTCTAAGCCGATTCCCTTTGATACGGCCAGTCAAGGTTTAACGAACCTCGACATTTTCCACAACTGCATACCACCTAAGCGCATCAGTTACGACATTAGCTTCCTTGGTATATATAATATGCCTAGATCATAGGCCACAAGAAAATCCCACCACCTCTGTTGCATCATGTTTAGGTCCTTCTTCAAAAAAATATACTTTAAAGATTTATGGTCATATATAACTCGAATCTCTCACTTAGTAAATGATTTCTTCGCATCTTTAATGCAAATACCACCTATAACAACTCTAAGTCATGAGTTGTATACCTCGCTTTATGCGGTTTGAGCCGCCGACTAGCATAAGGGACAACCCTTCCATGCTATATCAACATAGCATCTAAACCTATTCCACATGCATCAGTGTAAACAGTTAAACCCTCACTCCATCTAACACAATAAGACCTGGAGCACTATTTAACTTTGCCTTCAACTCTAAGAATGCTTGCTTGCCTTTATCAGTGAATACAAATTTGACATCTTTCTTTGTTAAATTCGTTAAGGGAGAAGCGATTTTCGAGAAATCTTGAATGAATCTTATATAATAACCAGGTAGACCCAAAAGGCTCCTAATACCAATTGTGTTTTCTAGCCCCTTCCAGTCCTAAATAGCAACAACCTTAGCTGGATCAATAGAAATACCTTTAGCCAAGACAGCATGACCCATGACCCTAACTTTTGAACGCCAAAAGTGACACTTTGAGAACATAGCCTTCAACACGTTCTCTTTTAGTGTTTCTAATTGAATTCTTAGATGGTGCATATGTTCCTCCTCGTTCTTAGATTGGACTAGAATTTCATCAATGAATACAAGAACAAACTTCTCAACACATCTTAGAAAACTCGATTCATCGTGTCTGGGAAATATGCTGCAGCATTAATTAGGCCGAACGACGTAACTAACCACTCATAGAACTGATCAGATCTAAAAGTTGTCAAGGGCACACTCTCCTCTTCCACGGTAAACAGATGGAATCCCATAGCAACACCAAGCTAATCGAACAAGTCATCTATCAGAGGAAAAGGATGCTTGTTCCTATCAGTCCAATTTTTAAGCTCGCGGTAATCTACACACGGTCTTAGGAAACCATCCGCCTTTGTAGCAAAGACAACGGGCACTCCACAATTCTAATGACTCTATCGAATCAAGCCCTTCTACAATAAATCACTAACCTAATTAGATAGCTCCAACTTATTCTTTGGTGCAAGTCTATGAATAGGCAACACAATAGGTTTTGCATCTTTACCCAAATCAATCCGAAATTATATCTTTCGATGAGGTGGTAAACACGAAACCTCTTCAAAGGCATCTGCATATTTCTGCACCACAAAGATCCAACCAAACTATTCCTCCACCACATTGAGAGAATAAAGAAACTAGTCATAAGCAAGCTAGGTCCTCCACAGGACACTATCAAAAACTTCAATCCCTTCTTCAATATCACCATTCGCTTATCACGATCCAAGACTGCATTATTTTGAGATAAGCAATATATCCCAAACGAAATATCAAATCCCATAAAACCCAAAACATATATATCGTAATGAAAGAGTTGGTCAAAACAGTATTTGAAACTCCTAAGTGAACCATACTAAGATTGGTCGAACCCCCAACAGGGTTCGGTAAACAAATAGAATCTAAAGCCAAAACTGGCTCATGCCTCAATCTATTAACAAGAGTTCGAGATATGAAATTAAGAATTATACCAGTATCAAATAAGATGTGAACATGAATACCCTGAATAGATAAAATACCTTTGAGAACCTATTACCCCTTTGCAACTCCATAAGTGGAAGGTGATTAAGTAAGTACATAAGCTTTAGGCTGCTCCCCCTTCTGAAGCATCATACAGTCTCCAGCAAAATGACCCAGCTTGTACCAGTTGTAGCAACTCTGCCTCGGTGCAAACTGAGCTTTGACCGCCTATGGCTATAGCTTCGATAACTTAATAGTCGATACTCTAACTAACAGTGCTTTCTCCACATATCCACCCCTAAATAACCCATCCGAACAAGATGTCCCTTCTCTCCACATGTATAGCAAGGTACATCAGAAATATATTTCATCGGTTGAAAATCAAATTGTTGTCCCCAACCAGTGTAAAGCTTCGGTGCCAAATTCTCAAACCTCAAAGCCATGTTTACCAAACCCAAAAAAGTTCCTATGACATGATTAGTCATGTCCCTCTGGAATCAGGACGCATACCCGCGATGAACAAATCGTTCTTCTTCAGCAGCATGTTAACTAAACCCAACCCAAACTAAGACAATGCAATGAAATGGTTCTCATATTTCACCATAGTCATTTCTCCCTGCTTTAGATCCAAGAAGCTCCTAAATAAAAAAGTCTTTCTAGCTTTTGGAACAAACTTCATCTCAAATACCTCCATAAATATGGCCCAAGAGAAGTCATTCTTTTAGGCATTAGCAGTAACCAAACTCCACCAATCCATAGTTGCGTCTTTTAGATGTCACGATGCCAAGTGATGCTTCATCGCATCATCCACCTCCATATCCCTGAATATCTAGTTTCACAATCTAAGACAAGACTAAACTACTATGGTCATATAATCATGCTATATTGTGTCCAAAGCAAAACCTAGTTTACTCGGCCTTCTCGAAAGAGTACACAAGGAATTTAGAGAAAACAAAAACCATGTGTAAGACATAAGTCTGGTATAAGAGAACTCAAGATACATGCAACATGTAATAGTAACTTTTGAGACCATACGGATTCCCATAATGGGTTTACCCTCAACATGTTGCTTGCATCTCACAACACAACAATATTAGAAGTACATCTAAAACTGCTAAGGTACGTTTGCCTATGGAAGATCTCTTTGGTATAGCCAAATCCAAACTCCAGGCACAAGGATTATATACATATAGAACCATATGGAACCATAAGGCAAACACCACTAGCCCATGCATGAACGTATAGAACCACATGGAACCAAGTATCAACAACTCCTGCTAGCAACATCGATAAGCATACTCTAGATATGGACTTCATATACCTAGTTGTGGGTTTTCTAAACCCCAAATTATGCATCCTATTCTATCATTAGCCATTTTCGGTGTCAAGATCACATTCAGCACCTTTCACATGAGTCTTTGGCACTCGAACAGAACACGTATGACTCCATATATTCCTATATAAGCCCATTTGAAAAATGCTATTGCAACTCTACCTTGGACTTAATCTTAAGATAGTCGTTCAACTCTATAACTTAAGTCTGAAATGTTGACTCTGGCCTCTCCCTTAGACTTAACCTCTATATAGATTGTTCAACTCTATGGCATTACACTTCATAACCACTTCCAAAACATAGACTATAATACTAGTTTTGAAGTGGTATTGGGTAAGTAAAACACTTATTGATCGTGGACTCTACAAAACAAACCGATGAAGTTTTAGTAAACACAATTCTGGTTCCTTTAGAAGTAAGCAAACTATATAAAGAGGAGTCCTCCCCATGGGATCTCGTATATATAAGTTCTTAAAGCTAGAGACATTTTATACCAATGATCCTCCCTATGGGGTCTCAAAATATATGAAGCTATGAAGCTTAGATACTTCTCAAGTTATACTTGATTAAGTTCGATAGTTGACTAGTCGACTATGTAGTGAAAAATGATCACTTATGAAAATCAAGATTCGATACTTAACACATCACGACCTCCTAAAATAACAATTCGTCTGTTAAGAGTGAAGCCAGTAAGCTAGAGAACTATTGCTTTTATTCCCACTCAAACATTAATCTTAACTCTCACACATGGAGAAATCTACCTTATCGGCTTATAGCGTTAAGCATAATATTAATGACTTTCCATAATGAGTAAGTAATAAAAACAATTAACACGTATCCGACCTTCCCAACTTCACTATTCCTCGGTCAAGAGTGAAGCAAATAGGTAAGAGCACTATTGTTTCTATCCCTACCAGAACATCAATCTTAACTCTTATAAATAGATAAGCCTACTTCATTGGGCTTTTAGTGTTAAGCATGGTTAACTACTTTCCAAGCAAGTAAGTAAACAAAACACAATTTGGTCAATACGCAATTCCTAAACCCTTTCTAAACCGTTTTCTTAAGATTTAAAAACCATTTAAAAAATGATATACATATATTTATCTCTGTGTGTGTGCGTGTTTGTATGTATAGTATTTATTTAACAAACTGGATATTTAATAAAACATTTTAAAAGATAATATACTACAGAAGATATTTATACCTTAATAAAATAACTAACTTACTTTCTAAAAACAATATATACTAAAAATGCTTATAATAGGTTTTGATACATTCATTCGAAACATTACTTTAGAATAACAAGTTTATGAAATATTTAAAACTTGGAAAACCATGGTTTCCTTATATTTGAAAATATGCCTGCTTTAAAAATTGATAACTAATTATTTAAAATATATAAAAATTCAAAACAACTTTTAAAATACTATATTATGATTTAGTGAGTACTTGTAAATAATTAAAACAAAATACTTAAATTTAAAAGTCCTTTTTAGACATTTAAAATTCAAGACAAAGGTTAAAACGGGGCAGTTTTACACAAGTGGAAATATGGTCACTTTCAATATGTTACTTAATTTTTCAACATCCAACCTTTTTATAGCAGCAAGCATACGTAATATGCATCACAAATATGGCAAGAAACCCCAAAGGATCTATCTACAAAGTTCCTTAAAAATTGTCGAACACATGGCAATTCCTAAGTGCATCCATAGCGATTATCACTATAAGAGCACTTTCAAATCCAAGTCCAATCTAAACCAAAGACTAACTACAACCTATGTGCTTTATTTCAAGGCTATTCAATAAGTCCATTCAATTCCATACATATGGTTTACATATGCCATTTGCTTTCAAAGCAAAACCAAAATCAATATTACAACATATATCAATATAAATCCAATCACATAGAAACAATCAAACACAAGCACATATACACAATTGTATTCATTAAATGGTCGGTTAGATCACCCTTAAGCAACTAAACAAGAAAATCCAAGCTCCAGCTTCCTATCTTCAATTTGCTAATACATAACTTCCTACTGCAACCTTGCTTTCTTTATGTTCTAGGCAATATTGCCTTATGTTGCTCATGTACCAAGATTATTGAGGGGTTGTGCTTTAATTTTTCAAGATCCAAGTTAATGGAAGGCGTTGTCATGTTTTCTCAAGGTCCTTAGCCATGTTTGAGTTGATTTGAAGATGTTTTGAAATTATTTTTCTTAGGGAATTTATGAAGAGAAAGAGTGAATGAGCATATAACTTTTTGTGTAACTTTGTGAAATGGATTCAAGGGGTATGCACCCACTTATATAGGCATGAAGTGGTCTCCGTACCATTACTCTAACCCCCCTTGGCTTGTCATGGAATGCTTCCCCCCACATGCTCCATTACATCTCCTTTCCACCTTATTTCTCAGTAAGTGACCAAACTACTGATTACATAAAATATCACCTTATCATTTAGAAGCTTCTAGAAGATTCCACTTACTTTATGAATTCAGAGTTGTTAATTAGTTACTAATGTTTTTATATGTTAGTTATGCTAGCACATAAGAGTTCAAACAACTTATCAAATAAAAAGCTATTTATCGATAAACCGATTTTCGACCACATTATCGATATTTCTTCGAAGCATTTATTTTTGTAAACAAAATTCAAAAACAAGTTTTTTTATCATTATTCATTAATTGAAAGATGTTTAAGAAAGTTATAAAATCATATTTATAACACTTAACTATATTTCAAAATGTTACGATATTCAAAGACGAAGTGTTCGAAATTATGGGTCGCTATAGTGCATGTGTAAGTTATATATCCACGTAACGATCTACGATATTGTTATGTATCTAAATGGTAAATGTAACTAATTACATAATGGAATATTAGAAAATTAGTCCATCCTAGGACATGCTTGGCTGGCCATGCAAAGGAAGCAGGAAGGATTGACTTGAATTAAAGTTAATTAGGCATTAAAAGGGGAAGTTTTAAAGAAAGAATGTGAAAAGTTTCTGTTATTTCTTTCAAAAAATTTGCTCCTATTAACTTCCGCATTCAAATTTTCTTTTCCTCCTTCTTCTCTCATCCATGACTATCTCCATCATGGCCAAAAAAATTCTTCCACTTATTCAAAATTGTATCAAATAAAATCTAATAAAGTGGTTATCCTATTCTTGCAAAGTTGAGTGTTCATTCAAGAATATAATGAGGGATTTCAAATCAAAGTGTCGCTAATTAGAAAGATTTGAAAGGTGATTTAAATTTAATTTATTTTCTTAGATATATTATACTTATCACCATTTTATATGTACGTATTGTCGCTCCATCTTAATTTAGAATTTTTAGTACAACTTAAACAACTAGTTATATGATTTGGTATGTTTTAACTTGGTAAATTAAAAATAAAATTTATAGATGCATAAAATAATGTTTTAGGTTGTGAATTTATGTTTTAAAATTAGTTATAATGACATTCAAAACACTTATATGATTAATGTTCTAAATGTTTCCGTTTGAATTTTTATGTACAGATTGTTGATACTTATTTGATTTGACATATGCAATTTTGGTATTGTAATATTTTGATTATTTCGAAAACAAATTTTATTTTTGGGCTGAAACATCACACACACACACATATGTATTTGCAAATACATTAGAAAGGTTTTACGTAGTATGGATATTCGTTTTTGAATCAACTGGAAATTATTTTGGTCTAATCATTATATATATATATATATATATATATATATATATTATAAGCGTAGGTATGTGTATGTGTATACTTATTTAAATAATTATATTTGTTTTCCAGCCTTTTCACAAGGCCATATTCGAACAGATCGAACCGATCAAGAAATAATTTCGAACGATAATTGCTAAACTTGGATGCTAAATAGAATCAAGAGATATGGTTGCCAAAATGTAAACAACCTCCCAAAGTGGTCCATGCACCATACTACAAGTATTAGAACTAGAGTCCAACATTCAATCAAAGTTATGGGTCGGTACTAAACCATGCCTATGGATTGGTATTAATTCCCATTTTTTCCCAACGTCACTTCAAATCCACACAAACAAATCAAGAAACCAAGTACAGCTAGGAACATAAAGTGAAACTAGGCCATCTTAAGGAACAATAAACCAAAATCCATCTAAGTGATGGATCAGTACCGATTCATCCCTATGGATCGACAACGATCAATAAAGCTTCACTAGAAAAGCTCCAAAATTCATCTACTTCCATATGTTATTTGTTACAACCCGTTCCAAGCCTTAGAATATTGATTGTGCACAGTTTACCATCGATCACCTTGAGTACTTAAAGTCAGGAACTCCATTCCTCTACCAATCCATCCTATTGGACTAGAAACAAGCTCCTAACAACGCAAAAAAGATGGAAAACACAAAGCTAACAATAAATTGCCACAACATAAAGCATTAGAATTGATCTGTAAAGCTATCTTATGGATCAGTATCGATTCATGCCTATAGATCGTTACCGATCCATCAAAACTGCTGACATGGCAACATTTCTTTGAGTTAAACTGATGCTAGGACGTGGGAAACATGGTGGAGATTGTGAAGGAGCATACCTCAGCAACTTACAACAATTAATAAGAGGCCAAGAGCTCATTTTGGAGGATCCTTTTGTTCTCTTTACAATTTTTTCTATAATCTCTTATATACCCAAGCATCCATACCGATGAATGAGAAGAGTAGTTGTAAACAATGACAAAAAATCAACAACAAAGCTAAGTGGACATAGGTAACAATTAGCCGCCCCACTATAAAACTTTTGTGTCTTGATCTTGTTTTATCTACTTTCTTTATTCTTTTCTGTACTATATTCATTCCAGTGTTTATGCCATTTTTAGTTCCAGTATTTTGGTGCTTTTACTGAGAAACTCTTGAATTCAAAAACTTGAGATTTGAAAATTTTCAAAATGACCAAACAGTCTGCTAGGACGACTAATGCTAGAGGAAATCAATAAGAGGGCAGCCAAGAGGTACCCTCGAGAGCTAACCTTCCACCCATCTACATAACTAGAGATGAAATGGAGACCATGATGATAGAACTATAAGGAAGGATGATAGCCCACCAAGAAGAGATGATGGAAGGATTTTTCATGAGAATGGAGCATATAGGAATAGCCTGAGTAGCTGCAAACCAGAATCAAAGGCGTGAGGCTAGAGTAGATGCACCTGAAAGTGGAATGGAGTGAAGCAGGGCGATCCTCGAAGAGATGTCATGGATCAATACTAAACCCCAAGCACCGATCAATACCGATCACCAAGAACATGGGGCATGGCCGAGTTGAATCTAGGACTTGGAGATGCTCAAGTAAGGGATGTTGTTAGACAATAGAATTTGAATCATAATGCGGAGGCACGGTCGTGACGACCCAGAAATTTCGAGCATTTAAAATATAAATATTTAATTTATTTTAAATATTCAATAGAGTAATTTTAGCTTAAATTACGAATATCACTATTATTAGATAATTAAATTATTGAATTAAATAATAAGAAAATTTGATAATATATGAAATAATAGTGTCGCCTGCCTCTTTCCCTTTCTTTTTAAATCACGAAATTTTGTTTTATTCAGACTTCCTTTTCGAATCGAATAAAACTTATATATTTGTTCCTTCCTTTGCAAGCCAAGAGAAAAAAATAATTAATAAATAAACGCACGCTTTCTTTTTCCCAGTCGAACTCCTCTTAGCCGTAAATCACAGATTGATAACCCTAAAAAAAATGGCCACCCTCGTTTTAATCTAGCCGGCCGAACAAATTTCATATTCATTCAAATCCATCTCGTTTGAATCGCGACTCCAAATTTTTTTGCGTTTACCTCGAGGTCGAAATTTATCGGCTTGCGTGGTAGAAAAGGGGAAATTGGGAATCGAGTCGATTCTTGGATTGATTGCGAGGGGCGTCGAGGGTAGGAGGGCAGTTTCAAAGCATGTTATTGGATCGAGTACACAACATGCCGGGCGACGAGACAGCGACGAGCTCGGTGGGGTTTAGGGCAAGCGATGCTGGAAAAAGGGCAGTGGTGATGTCGCGATTTCATCTAGGGTTAGGGGTCGTGTTGACTTGCGTGGGAAAAGGGAGGTGCGATGGAGGGAATCGCGTGTACGCCAGTCGAAGTGATGCCTGAGGTTGCTCTCGATCGTCGTTTCGACATCAGAGAAGGGTAGTGAGGTATTTTATTTTTCCCTTTCATTTATTTAATTAAATGAATAAATGTTGGATAAAAAAAAGGGGGAAATATGCATGTAGATAAGATTTTGAAAAAAAATATAGATAGGAATTTTTAATTGTTGGAAAAGAATTTATATAAATTAAAATTGTAAAATCTATGTAAATGAATTTCTATAAGTGTATGAGTTTCAAGAAAAATATAAATGTAAATTTATCTATTTAAAAATATATATACACATCTTCACTAACTAGTATTGATAATAATGTATTATGAAGAGAGATTTGTTTAATAAACTTATTCACTTATTTTAGTTGCTAAAAATATATATATTTTAAATAAAAAAAAGGGAATCAGTATAAAATTTAATTATTGGTTTGAAATAAAATCATTGCTAATTAAATTCATAATGAGAAATAAATTGTGCGATTATTTAAAATATTAATAAACCGTAAATGTTTATTCATGGTCCAAAATTGGGAGATAGTGGTCGAGATGGAATTGAATTGCCAAATGAAAATCAAAGGTGAGTTAATCTCACTCAGTTGAATTTAAATTTAAATTTAAATGATCAAAGTTAAATAATTGGTTGAATGGATGAATTGATTGATGTGCTATAGTATGTTATATTCTGAAATTGGCATATTATTGTGCTAACATCTTTGGATGCAGGGAAAACAGGTTGGAGGGATCCAACTCGATCCCTCGAAAATTATTTAAATTGTTTAATATTCTGTGGTCTGAATATTTGATATTCTGTGATGATTTTATGAATAATTGAAGTATTGAATGGTATAGTTGGATTGAATATCTCAGTAAAGTAAATTATCAAATCTCTAGAATTATACTTTCGAAAGAAATAAAAGAGTAATTTTTTTTAGTAAAATAATTCTAGTGAATTGGAATAAATTAATAATGAATTGAAATTAAAATAAAATAAAAGTGATTGCATAACTCTGACAATTTTGGAATAAGAGGAATTTGAATTATTAGGGGTAATAATAAATTGTAAAGCTTAAGTGATATTATTTGAATGAATAAAGAATTTCTTTTTCTTATTTAAGAATTAAATTTAATTAAGACATAAAGAAGAAATTTTGGGAATCTGAAATTGGTATCTTCAGTTAAAAGGGTTTTTACTCAAAATGAGAAAACAAAATCTAAATTTTAATGAAAGTTGAAATAAGTAAAGCAAGAAAGGAAATTTATTTTAAGCAAAGTAAATTGGGAATAAATTGCAAATTGATTAAAGTGTTTTGGGATTTGAAATCTAAAAGGGAAGTGAGATTTTTTTTGAAAATTTTAAACTAGATTCTCAAGTAAAATAAATATCGGTGGATATTTATATATGAATTCAAAGTGGAAATCTATAAAGGAATGGGAATTCATTTAAAAATAAATAGTGATTCATTTTTAAAGGATTGTGAAAGAGAAGAGTGTTTCCCTGGATAGCCATGTACGATTTTCCAGAAATTTTAAATATAAGCCAAAGGTTTTGATGTTGTTTTAAAAAGCATATCTTAGAAAATTTATTATCTTTAAATGTTTAAATTCTAAAATAAATATATTTTTTTCAAACCTATTATCGTAGTAATTATTAAATGACTTGGTATTTGTTTTTAAGAAAAATCTAGTTTTATATCTTATAAAAGTAGCCTTATTTATTAAATATTCCTAAAGTATATCTTTTAATAAGTATTAAAGTAGTTTTAAATTTTTAAGGTTATGAAGTATATTTTATAACTAAGTGCTTTTAAATTATTCTAAAATCTAAAAGTATTTTATACTTGGTGCTTTCAGTGGAAATGGAAATACTCGGAATTTATTCTGAGAAAAGGAAGATAGTTTGAAAACTGTTTTCAAAAGGAATTGAAAATAGAAATATATCTTGTGAAGATATTTTTGAGATAAATAAATAATTTGGAAATTATTTATTGGTTGATGGATGTTTGTGAATAGAAATTGATAGTTAAATAACCGACTATCAATATTGGACACAAATACGTTGATCGTTTCGAAGAGACCGGGATCGAGATTAATTTCTCGAAAACCACTTCGATCCGGTTTGTACGTTTCGTGAAAACGAGTTTGGATTCGAAGATAGAGCAGTGAAGTGCAAGGTCTAATCGCTATTAATCCTGAGGATATTTCCAAAATGGATGTAGTAGGGATAGTGCCTTCGGTTCTGTTCGAACCCGGGACGGACTTGTATGGATGAATGCTTGCGAAACATCGTCAGGTGGACGATCGGCATTCTAAGGGATATATTCTAAAAAGGTAATGCTTAGCCTCAAGCCTCATCAAATGGAAATGATTGAAAATCAGGGGTTATGCAGCAAGGCTAGGTGGGTAGCACCCAAGCAGGGTGAGGTCATTCCAGTCTAGATGTCCCTTTTTATTTCGGCTTAGTGGACGGTTGCTAATCCCAACCGCGGGGTGATCTCACTCGGGATTATCCAGTAAGGGGTAGTCCCGGCCTTGTGTTGCAAGGGAGCGGGCGTACTCCTCGGTACGGTGATCTAGGCCCCATACTGTGACAGGTGGTACCCCAGTACCTAGTCATTGGTTGGAAATCCATTCTCCCTACGAGCTTTGTATGAGTTTTGTTTGTATTACCCACTCTATGGCTAGTAGCTGGAATTTAATGATGTAACAATTTCGGCTATTTTAAGGTATTTGTATATAGACCCTATTATAATATAAGAGGATTTCTATAAAAAGTGTTTTAGCTATCGTAAGGTAAAAACCCGACATGTTTATTTGTGGTGTGGTCTTACGAGATGCTTTTGTTTTCAAAGTATTTTTGAAACTTTAATAATCAATTGGGTGTGATTTTCTCACGCTGGTATTCCAGACTGACTCGGGTATTATTTAACTGTAATGCTCGGGTCAGACCGAGTATTATAGGATATAGGATATGATGCTGTGGAGCTCAGGAGACGAGCAAGATGACGATACGTACTTCTGTACTTGTTTATATACATATATTCCGCTGTGTTGAGTTGTTGTGTATTCATTTGTATGATATGGATGTTGACCTGTGATTGATGTACTCTGATGATGTAATATATAAACGGAGATATTTGATTTTTGAGTAAATGTCATTTATTATCTATTATATTTTATTCCACTGCGATGGTTAGATTCTGTTGTTGTTTTCTATTTTCTTCTTCTACCTCTTCTTCTTTAACCCAAATGGTTCGTATTTCTGTACATCGTGAGTTGATTTAGGTAGAATAGTGTTGACTCAAGGGGTACGGATTTGCGGGCTGTTACAGTTGGTATCAGAGCTTAGGTTGGAGATAACCTTGGCTCTGGTAGGAAATTACTCATTTAAATTAGAGTCTGTAGTACTCTAGTATGAGTTTGAGCGCATTAGTAGATATGAGCACGTATTTGTTAGTGAATATAAATTGTTTTAATATTGCGTTGATTGATTTATTGAGTGGCATATGAACCTTCGTCGACATAGTCTGCGCAACTGTATCGAAGGGGTTTCTAAACACTTGATTAGAACAATTGACACGGTATTGTTTTAAATATGGGTGAATGAAATAATTTTACCCAAAACATATTTTGATATAAAGAATAGTTTTTGAAAACTATTTATCTAATATATGGTTGCTTGGATGTTAGAAATGATAATATTAAAGTATTATCATTGTTAAGTGAAAATTTAACTAGAAATTGAAAATATAACCAAAGTTTGAAGGAATAAATTCATTATAAAATGAAATTCGTAAATATGAATTATAAATGTAATTTATAAATTGAAACATAATTAAATGGGAATTTGTATAAGCATAAACTATACAAATGCATTATACTTAAAATTTGGATTAAAACAGAATTTGAAACTTAAACCCGGAGATTTTGGAAGCATTTTGGAGATAAATAGTATTATTGTTGTTTTTGGGTTATTTCTGAAAGGAAATTTGTTTTAAAATGGATTCTGGAAGTGAGATAGCATTGAATTCACTTCAGTCACTGGAAAATAACTTCGGCGATGACTGCAGCATCATCGATGTTCATTTTCGAGTTTCTAAGTGATAAATTGCTGCCAAATTGATTTGTTCAGGAAAACCTGTTTGTTTTTGAAATTTCAAAGGAAATTTGTTGGAAAAAAAAACCAGGACCGGTTTATATTTTGAGAAGTATGATTTGAGATGTTGGAGATTTCAAAATGATTTGAAACCAAAGCCGGGGGTTTAAAAATCCTGATGAGATAGTTGTAAGCTTATAAATTGATATGATTTTTAAATCGGGAAGGGAATATAAGCTTTGAATGTTGGAAATTTAAATTTAAACGGAAAAGTTAAGAATGAAATTAACTTGGATTGGAGAATAAAATTTATCTGGATTGAAATTAATTAAATAGGCTGAAAATAATATCCAGTTGTTTCCGAATTAAGTTGAAATCGAATTGAGTTAAATAAATTTAAGTTAAAGTAAAATTGAATTGGGATGAGAATTCAATTGAATAATGAATGGAATTAAATTCTTACCTGAACGAATGGGAAATAAATTGAATAAGGATTGGAATTGAAGTAAATAAATTAGAATAACTTGTAAAAGAGTTAGAAATCCATGAAATAAAAATATGCTTGGGTTATAAATAAGCATAAGGTTTGACTTAAAATAAAAGAAGAATATATTCAAGCCTATGATGAATGGAATTGTGTAAATAATAAGTTGTGACTTATAAAATTTGAGAAAGTGAAATAGAAAACCAAAATAAATATGGTTTGATGAATTGGAAAAAAAAATCCAAACTTGAATTCTATAATAAAATTGAACTAAGAAAATAAAATGAAGTGATATTTGGAATAAAAAAATCAAATATCGAACCATAAATAGGAGAGAACTAATTTTATAATAAAATTAGTTAATAAAATGTGTCAATTGGAACGTAATGTTGTTTAATAGAAAATGAATTGTGAAATTATGATGAAGTTTGTAAATAAAACTCAAGTTATAAATTGAATTCGACTTGAATTGTCAGTAAAGTAAATGTAACTGAATTGTGGGTTCATGAAATTTGGTGGTAAATTGAAAAGGGATAGTGGATTCAGAACTTGAGTTTTAAATTAAAATCTAGCTTGAAGTGTTAACAAATTAAATATAATTGAAGTGTATCGAATAAAAATGTAAATGAATTAAAATAGTAATGGTTTGAATGTGCAAATAAAATCCAAATAAGTTGAGAAGTGGTTATTGAATGATATAGCTTGGTTTGTTTTGAGCTAAATAAAATAGTTTGGAATAAACAAATATGGAATAAAGCGTAAATGAGGGGATTGTGAATGAAATTTAAATGGATTGTGTCGAGCTAAATAAATAATTGTGAATGAATTAAATAAAAAGAAATTTAATTGGTAATGAAGATGTACCTAAATTGTTTATGGTTTTGAATGAACCAGTTTGGTTAATAAAATGAAATGCAAATGAATGGATTCAAATCTGAAATGCAATGAAAATGAGAATATATGGGTCATGAATAAATTTAAAAATGGAATAGAATTAAGCATAAATTGAGTTTAAATCCATTTAAAATGGTTATAAAACATAGATCTAGTCAAATTGCATAGAATAAATTGTCATTTGATGTAAATGGAAGTAATTAAAATTCTATGAATTGGTAGGGGTAAAAATAAATTGATTTTGAGGGCAATTGAATTAAAAATGAGTTCAGTTCGCTCAAAAATTAATTGAATGTAAGTGATTGAGTTTTAAACCATTCAAATTGATGAAGATTGTATACGAATGGATTGAAAACCATTCGAATTGAATGAAAATGGTTATAAATAAATTGAAATAGTTGAATTAGCATGGAAACTATATAAACTGCTTTCGGAAAAAAATGTTTGGTGTGAATTTCTTTTAGAATTCATATGTTTTAACTATTGAAACTAAGTGAAATATAGTTAAACTGTATATATTTGGCACTTAGATGTTTAAATTGAGTGAGTACAAGTACTTGGGAGCCGTGTGGCCGGATTTGGTTGTGCTATTTGCTAAAAAATAATAGATCGCTTGCTTAAAATGCTAAATATGGTATGCCTACGCAATAAAAATAGGAAATATGAACTGTTTTTGGTTTTTTCGACCGTGTGGGTCGATGTATATATATTTATCTCTTTTGTCAAATTGCAAAAGCTCCTCCGTACAAAGGGGACTCTGCCAAAAAATTTCAGAAATTTTGGGAGTTAGAAATTTTTTGGAAATTTTGGGAAATTTAGTTAAGGACAAAACAAATTCAAATTGGAAACTATAATAAGTTAGTAAATAAAACCAATTTAAAATAATGACATAAATTAGTTTTAAATGACAAATAAAATTTAAATATTCAGAGTTAAAGATAAATTGAATTCATATGGTAATGAAAGAATCAATTTGAATAGAAATAGATATAAAATCAAGTGGTAAGACGGAAATAAATAAAGAAACATGTAAAATACTTATGTTAACTTAAGTAAGGAATGGTCAATTCTTAATTGGAAATTGAATATTGCAAATATATTCTAAGTTGATATTTGGATGAATATTGACATTTGGTAAGGAAGTCGATAAAATGTTTTTGGAATGTTGTGATTGGATATTAGTGCTAAGCAGGATATGCAGGTATTATAAAAGGGAAAAGAGAATTGGTTTTTGATTTCAAGAAGATAAATTTGAAATGCTCGACAAAAAGGTATGTATTTAAATTTGGTGTGGAATTTGATTGGGATTTTGGATTGAGCCACTTGGCCTTTTGTTTTCTTTTTGGATTTGGGAGGCCGTAGAGCCATTTTGTAGTTGTACCGAGCTAGCCGCGCAAAGGAGACGCTGGAAAAAAATTTCGGAAATTTAGAAAGTTAGAAAAATTTTGAGAAAATTTTGATAATTCAAAATTTGGTTTTAAATTGAAACTTGAATGGTTAAGCCAATAGTATAGTTTGAAAACTATGGATAAGCTCGGAAAAGTTAATAAGAATAGCAATAGGTCTTTTATAAAAAGATAGTTGGTAAGATGTTGTATTGTTAGAAACCGTTTGGTTTTGGGAATAAATAAATGGGTATTGGACCATTCTTCCTAATGAGTAATTTCGGGGACGAAATTCTTTTAAGGGGGGAGGAATGTGACGACCCAGAAATTTCGAGCATTTAAAATCAGAATATTTAATTGATTTTAAATATTCAATAGAGTAATTTTAGCTTGAATTACGAATATCACTATTTATTAGATAATTAAATTATTGAATTAAATAATTAGAAAATTTGATAATATATGAAATAATAGCATCGCCTGCCTCTTTCCCTTTCTTTTTAAATCATGAAATTTTGTTTTATTCAGACTTCCTTTTCGAATCGAATAAAACTTATATATTTGTTCCTTCCTTTGCAAGCCAAGAGAAGAAAAAAATTAATTAATAAATAAACGCACGCTTTCTTTTTCCCAGTCGAACTCCTCTTAGCCGTAAATCACAGATTAATAACCCTAAAAAAAAAATGGCCACCCTCGTTTTAATTTAGCCGGTCGAACAAATTTCATATTCGTTAAAATCCATCTCGTTTGAATCGCGAATCCAAATTTTTTTGCGTTTACCTCGAGGTCGAAATTTATCGGCTTGCGTTGTAGAAAAGGGGAAATTGGAAATCGAGTCGATTCTTGGATTGATTGCGAGGGTTGTCGAGGGCAGGAGGGCAGTTTCAAAGCAAGTTATTGGATCGAGTACACGGCGTTCTGGACGACGAGACAGCGACGAGCTCGGTGGGGTTTAGGGCAAGCGATGCTGGAAGAAGGGCAGTGGTGATGTCGCGATTTCATCTAGGGTTAGGGGTCGTGTTGACTCACGTGGGAAAAGGGAGGTGCGATGGAGGGAATCGCGTGTACGCCAGTCGAAGTGATGCCTGAGGTTGCTCTCGATCGTCGTTTCGACGTCAGGGAAGGGTAGTGAGGTATTTTGTTTTTCCCTTTCATTTATTTAATTAAATGAATAAATGTTGGATAAAAAAAGGGGAAATATGCATGTAGATAAGATTTTGAAAAAAAATATAGATAGGAATTTTTAATTGTTGGAAAAGAATTTATATAAATTAAAATTTTAAAATCTATGTAAATGAATTTCTATAAGTGTATGAATTTCAAGAAAAATATAAATGTAAATTTATCTATTTAAAATATATATACACATCTTCACTAACTAGTATTGATAATAATGTATTATGAAGAGAGATTTGTTTAATAAACTTATTCACTTATTTTAGTTGCTAAAAATATATATATTTTAAATAAAAAAAAAGGGAATCGGTATAAAATTTAATTATTGGTTTGAAATAAAATCATTGCTAATTAAATTCATAATGAGAAATAAATTGTTCGATTATTTAAAATATTAATAAACCGTAAATGTTTATTCAAGGTCCAAAATTGGGAGATAGTGGTCGAGATGGAATTGTATTGCCAAATGAAAATCAAAGGTGAGTTAATCTCACTCAGTTGAATTTAAATTTAAATTTAAATGATCAAAGTTAAATAATTGGTTGAATGGATGAATTGATTGATGTGCTATAGTATGTTATATTCTGAAATTGGCATATTATTGTGCTAACATCTTTGGATGCAGGGAAAACAGGTTGGAGGGATCCAACTCGATCCCTCGAAAATTATTTAAATTGTTTAATATTCTGTGGTCTGAATATTTGATATTCTGTGATGATTTTATGAATAATTGAAGTATTGAATGGTATAGTTGGATTGAATATCTCAGTAAAGTAAATTATCAAATCTCTAGAATTATACTTTCGAAAGAAATAAAAGAGTAATTTTTTTAGTAAAATAATTCTAGTGAATTGGAATAAATTAATAATGAATTGAAATTAAAATAAAATAAAAGTGATTGCATAACTCTGACAATTTTGGAATAAGAGGAATTTGAATTATTAGGGGTAATAATAAATTGTAAAGCTTAAGTGATATTATTTGAATGAATAAAGAATTTCTTTTTCTTATTTAAGAATTAAATTTAATTAAGACACAAAGAAGAAATTTTGGGAATCTGAAATTGGTATCTTCAGTTAAAAGGGTTTTTACTCAAAATGAGAAAACAAAATCTAAATGTTAATGAAATTTGAAATAAGTAAAGCAAGAAAGGAAATTTATTTTAAGCAAAGTAAATTGGGAATAAATTGCAAATTGATTAAAGTGTTTTGGGATTTGAAATCTAAAAGGGAAGTGAGATTTTTTTTGAAAATTTTAAATTGGATTCTCAAGTAAAATAAAATATCGGTGGATATTTATATATGAATTCAAAGTGGAAATCTATAAAGGAATGGGAATTCGTTTAAAAATAATTAGTGATTCATTTTTAAAGGATTGCGAAAGAGAAGAGTGTTTCCCTGGATAGCCAAGTACGATTTTCCAAAAATTTTAAATATAAGCCAAAGGTTTTGATGTTGTTTTAAAAAGCATATCTTAGAAAATTTATTATCTTTAAATGTTTAAATTGTAAAATAAATATATATTTTTTCAAACCTATTATCGTAGTAATTATTAAATGACTTGGTATTTGTTTTTAAGAAAAAACTAGTTTTATATCTTATAAAAGTAGCCTTATTTATTAAATATTCCTAAAGTATATATTTTAATAAGTATTAAAGTAGTTTTAAATTTTTAAGGTTATGAAGTATATTTTATAACTAAGTGCTTTTAAGTTATTCTAAAATCTAAAAGTATTTTATACTTGGTGCTTTCAGTGGAAATGGAAATACTCGGAATTTATTCTGAGAAAAGGAAGATAGTTTGAAAACTGTTTTCAAAAGGAATTGAAAATAGAAATATATCTTGTGAAGATATTTTTGAGATAAATAAATAATTTGGAAAATTATTTATTGGTTGATGGATGTTTGTGAATAGAAATTGATAGTTAAATAACCGACTATCAATATTGGACACAAATACCCTGATCGTTTCAAAGAGACCGGGATCGAGATTATTTCTCGAAAACCACTTCGATCCGGTTTGTACGTTTCGTGAAAACGAGTTTGGATTCGAAGATGGAGCAGTGAAGTGCAAGGGCTAATCGCTATTAATCATGAGGATATTTCCAAAATGGATGTAGTAGGGATAGTGCCTTCGGTTCCGTTCGAACCCGGGACGGACTTGTATGGATGAATGCTTGCGGAACATCGTCAGGTGGACCATGGGCATTCTAAGGGATATATTCTAAAAAGGTAACGCTTAGCCTCAAGCCTCATCAAATGGGAATGACCGAAAATCAGGGGTTATGCAGCAAGGCTAGGTGGGTAGCACCCAAGCAGGGTGAGGTCATTCCAGTCTAGATGTCTCTTTTTATTTCGGCTTAGTGGGCGGTTGCTGAGTCCAACCGTGGGGTGATCTCACTCGGGATTATCCAGTAAGGGGTAGTCCCGGCCTTGTGTTGCAGGAGAGCGGGCGTACTCCTCGGTACGGTGATCTAGGCCCCGTACTGTGACAGGTGGTACCCCAGTGCCTAGTCATTGGTTGGAAATCCATTCTCCCTACGAGCCTTGTACGATTTTTGTTTGTATTACCCACTCTGTGGCTAGTAGCTGGAATTTAATCATGTAACAATTTCGGCTATTTTATAAGTATTTGTATATAGACCCTATTATAATATAAGAGGATTTCTATAAAAAGTGTTTTAGCTATCGTAAGGTAAAATCCGACATGTTTATTTGTGGCGTGGTCTTACGAGATGCTTTTGTTTTCAAAGGATTTTTGAAACTTTAATAATCAATTGGGTGTGATTTTCTCACGCTGGTATTCCAGACTGACTCGGGTATTATTTAACTGTAATGCTCGGGTTAGACCGAGTATTATAGGATACAGGATATGATGCTGTGGAGCTCAGGAGACGAGCAAGATGGCGATACGTACTTCTGTACTTGTTTATATACATATATTCCGCTGTGTTGAGTTGTTCTGTATTCATTTGTGTGATATGGATGTTGAACTGTGATTGATGTACTCTGATAATGTAATATATAAACAGAGATATTTGATATTTGAGAAAAGGTCATTTACTATCTATTATATTTTATTCCGCTGCGATGGTTAGATTCTGTTGTTGTTTTTTGTTTTCTTCTTCTACCTCTTCTTCTTTAACCCAAATGGTTCGTATTTCTGTACATCGTGAGTTGATTTAGGTAGAATAGTGTTGACTCAAGGGGTATGAATTTGCGGGCTGTTACAACGGTAGAGGTTTATGTGCTAGAGTTTCCCTATTGAAATGGTGGGCATAATGAAAATTTTGAACGGAGACTTCCATTAAATGATGATGATAAGGTCGCTGAGGTAGTTAGTCAAGCAATGAGAGATGGACTGTTAGACCAGAGCTTGGAAGATATGACCAGGAATCCATTAACTCCTAACATCCTAAAAGCAAGGAATCCAACCGATTTCAAGCTGCCGACACTGGTGATGTACGATGGAAAAATCAACCAATGCATTTGATGAGGTACATCTGACATATGGAGGTGTTGGGTGCATCTGAAGAAGTAATATGATAGTATTTTCCTCTGTATTTGACAAACCTAGCGGCATTGTGGTTCGGACAGTTGGAAAATGGTTCCATTATCACATGGGCTAAGCTAGTGAACAAATTTATGAGGCGGCTCAGAGTGTATATTTCACGACAGAAGAACATGCTGATGTTGTCAACCATGAAGCAAAGGGCTGGAGAGACCCTGAGAAGTTTTCTAACTAAATTTAACACAGCATCTGTTTAAGGCTCATAGCTCAGACCCATCAGTTGTCCTGATGGCTGCTATTTCAGGAATTGCTAGCAAAATGGATTTCAAAATTGCTTGTAAAGTGATTCACCAATGGATCTCATAGAATTTATAATAAGGCCGAAAGATACTTACATCAGGAAGAATTTATAATAGTCATATAGGGGTTCGTTGTGATTCTCCCGTGAACTCTTGTTCTTGTGACTTGATCTTACTAAGAAGATTTAATCATATTGTAATCTGATTCAACATGTAACAGTGGTCAGTTAATAGAAAGTTATAAAGTAGATATGTTCTTCATTAACGGCTGAACCACTATTATAATCTTCTTGTCTTTCTACCATTTCTGCTCATTTTACAGTTATTCTCTATATTATTGCTCTGTAACAACAGGGCTGGTGCTTTCACACTCAATACAGGGTGTTGATACATTTTTTGGGTTAACGAGTACCATAATTTTTCACAAAAGTAGTCATTGAAGGTACTGCTCAAAGAACTGGTTAACGCTGTTTTTTCTTGTAGTGATTTATTAAATAAAAATGCTCATACCAAGGAAAAAAAGGAATTCTGCAATTATATTTAAAACTTGCGTATAAGGAAATAAATAACATGGATTAACAGAAGAGCACATGTATAAAGGAAAATGCACTTGGTTGAATGCATAAACAGAGGCTTTGTGATCTTCAAATATATGCAAAGGCGTATAGTATCACCATTTGAGTTGGTTATCTATTGAAGAGTGCTGAGTCGGTAAAATGATATAATTGAGGTCTGCTATTAATTATTAATTTATTAACCTTAGACCTATTTTAAGAATTTTATATGCTCGTTCCATCCAACATAGATTTAATTATAGGACGGTCATTAATTAGCCGATCCAAAATTTAAATTATTATTTACTATTACTTCCCACGTGGAAATCCAAGTATAAACAGAGGGCTTCGCACACTATATCTTTACATAAAGTTCTATAACCAAGAGCAATGTAAGATGCATTATTTACTTTATTTTTTTTATATTAGATATACAACTAATTACTCCATATTTGGGAACGGACGACAGACTCTTAATAACTCATATTCGTAGCATCTTGACAAAATTCAAGATAATACGTGGTGAACCATCAAAGTTGGAAACTAGATATACAACTTAAATGTTCAACAAAAAATGAATATTATGATAAAATAAAATTAACCTTGGGGAAAGTGCTGTTAAGTCCTTAGTGATATGAGCAAGACTGTAGCATCTCTGTACAAAATCATTTCCATAAAAAAGACAAAATCAATTGTAAGTATGGATGAAAATTAGTCAATATGCTATCTCTAAAGATAATAACTTTAAAGACACAATGAGATAAAAATATATAATTATTAAAAATTTAGATAACTAACACACTCTCACATGTATGATGTACGAATAAAAACTAAAAAAAAGTAAGTTTACTTTTTATTTACATTTTTGAATAAGTAAAGAAAATGAAGAAGAAATTATGTACACTTAACTGTCCACGCCACATTTACTGAGTGCAATAATGTTTGAAACAAGAAACTGTTAAATAATATCTACAAAACATACACGTTACTCTTCCAAAATTATTATTTTTGCCTTAAGTCTTACCAGTAAAAAGTGAGTAAAATAAAAGCTCAGGAAATGATCTTTAACCTATATTAACTAGCACCCTAAGAAGTCCACATATATCAAATATAGAATATAAGAGTTGCATCTACTTACAAAGGACTCAAGTGAGATTGATGGCTACTCTTATATTTTTCTTTATATCTTACTACTTTCTTTAGCACTTTAATACTAGACTTGTCAAACGGGTTGGGTTGGGTCAAAATGGGTTGGATTGAGTTTGACCCAATCTATATTTGACCCATTCTTTTTTACCCATTTATGACCCAAACCATTTATGACCCAACCCGTTTAATAAGCGGGTTGGCCATTTAACACATTTAATGATTTAAATTAGACTTGACTAATAAAAAACCAATAAATATAAAATAATTCTAATTCTAATTTTTATTTTTTGAATTTTGGTAAAAATTTAAAATTTTAATTCAATTTTTTATCAAAACTCAAATATGGGGATGTGGTAGCCTGTTATTTTCTAAGTACAACTGTCAGTCTCCATGGAGAACTACAGTGTGCGCTCAAAAGATGAAATATCCAAGTGTTCCATACTATCGTAATTTAAGTGGGAGTTCATCGTTCGAAGTCTTGCTTGATTCCGAGTTGGTATAAAGAAGTTAATGCAATCTGAAAAAAAATAGTGGCTTCTGCACTAGGCGGAGTTCAAATATGAGGATGCGGTAGCATGTTATTTTCTAAATGCAATTGTCAGTCCCCTCAGAAAACTATAGTGTGGGTTCATACGATGAAGTATCCGAGCGTTCCATACTGTTCGTAATTTAGGTGGGAGTTAACCGGTCGAAGTCTCGTCTGATTTTGGGTTAGCATGCATAAGTTATTGTAGTCTGAACAAAAAAATAGTGGCTTCTGCACTAGATGGAGTTCAAATATGGGAATGTGGTAGCATGTTATTTTCTAAATATAACTGTCAGTCCCCTTGAAGAACTACAACGTGCGTTCGCACAATGAAGTATCTGATTGTTACATACTGTTTGTAATTTATGTAGGAGTTAACCGGTCGAACTCTCGCCTAATTCCAAGTCAGTATGAAGAAGCTGTGGCAGTCTGAATAAAAAAATAGTGGCTTCTACACTAGGCGGAGTTCGAATATGGGGATGTAGTAGTCTGTTATTTTTCAAGTATAACTGTCAGTTCCCTTGAAGAACTACAATGTGCATTAAAATGATGAAATATCTGAGTGTTCCATACTATCCATAATTTCGGTGGAAGTTCATCGGTCGAAGTCTCGCCTGATCCGAGTTAGTATAGAAAAGTTAATGCAGTCCGAACAAAAAAAATAGTGGCTTCTGCACTAAGCGGAGTACAAATATGAGGATGCGGTAGCATGTTATTTTCTAAGTATAACTGTCGGTCCCCTTGGAGAACTACAATATGCATTCATAAGATCAAGTATCCAAGTGTTTCATATTGTCCGTAATTTAGGTGGGAGTTAATCGTTCAAAGTCACCCTCATTCTGAGTCAATATGAAAAAGATATTGCAATCTGAACAAAAAAATAGTGGTTATGTACTATGTGGAGTTCAAATATGGGGATGTGATAGCCTGTTATTTTCTAAGTATAAATGTCAGTCCCCTTGGAGGACTATAGTATGCGTTCATAAGATAAGTATTCAAGTTCTTAATACTGTCCGGAATTTAGGTAGGAGTTAATCGATAGAAGTCTCGCCTGATTTCGAGTTAGTATGAAGAAGTTATTACAGTCTGAACAAAAAAAAATAGCGGCTTCTACACTAGGTGAAGTTCAAATATGAGGATGCGGTAGCCTGTTATTTTCTAAGTACAACTATCAGTCTTCATGAAAAATTACATTGCGTGTTCAAAATTCTTATTTTTTCAAATTTATTTAAAATTTAATATTTTTAATAAATAGGTAAATGAGTTACCCACTTAACCTTTTTAAAAATGGGTCGACCCAATCCATAAACCATTTAATAAAATTCATAAATGGGTTGACCCAACCCACTTAAAAGTAGGGTAAATAGATTGGGTAAATGTGTTGGGTCATATTTTGACAGGTCTATCTAATATTTTATGAACTTGTCTAGACCTCCTTTGGCATATGCACAGTTAACACAACCATTAGTTCACATAATTCTAGGAATAAATTCTCCTCTAACAATTAGTCTTAATATTTATGAAATGAGCTCTTCGGAATGACCCTTTATTTATGAAATGAGCTCTTTGGAACCAAGTATTAATCAAAATTTTCAAGTATAAATACTACATTAAATATTAAACATTTACCTCAAAGCTAGATGATGCAGATGCTATATTCACAAATAATGACTTTCATCAATATCAAAAACACTATGAGCAACTTCATTGTTTCCTTTTCCACCAATAAATCAGGTTCTGAAATGAAAAACACTACTTAGAAGAGAAATTATTTGTTATAATTATATTCATTTTAGTTCAATATTGTTTTTGCAACTATATTCATTAATCTTCAAAGGTTCAATTTTATTAACATTATAACAAAATACAAAAGTTACACTGACATGACATCTGATAGCCAAAGCGCTCCATATCCATCAAATTATTTCATGAAGCAAGCATATGTGATTATACATGGTAAGTTAATTACGGTGTGCTATATACTTTTGTTAGTCGAGTATTGTAGTTCAATATTTTATAAAATTCTACAACTTGAAAATTATAATGTACTAAGATTGCATTCATGATTAGTGGTGCGCGCGGGTCGGTTTGGTGCGGTTTGGAGTCAAAATCGCTTCCGCACCGCATCAAACGGTTAATCAAAAATACAAACCATTATACTAATCTTTTAAACGATTTAATTTTGGTTCCGTTTGAATGTAATACGGTCACATTTCAGTCCGGTCCGGTTTGAACCCACGTTAAATATGAAATAAGAGAATTACTTCCATCAATTACCAATTTACAAAGGCAACTGTGTGAAGCTTGTTATACTGAAATGAAAGATTAGTTCTTAATTGTATGAATATTTCAGTTTGACATTTAGCAACGAGTGATTTTTTTGGTAGATTAACAAAAGATCAACATTAGTTACTGCATAATCATCAAGAAAAATGACTAGAATAAGATTATAATTAGCATTTATTCAAAAAATGAGATGAAAAGTCTTATACCAAAACTATAACTTCTTCTTTTGTGACAACGAGTATTATTCATAAAATAACATATGCCAAAAATAGGATATACATCGTTAGAATCTAAAATACGATATAAGTTGCTTATATTTTTATCATAAGACTACTAGTATAAATATTCAGTTCGGTCCGATTTAATATGGTTTGTTCAATCGCCCAAACCGCAACCGAATCGCATCGTTGTGGGTTGGTCCAGTTTGAGGTATTTTTTGGATTAGAAGATTAGGTGTGGGTTTTCGCACCATTTTTGCGGTTCGGTTCGGGTGGTTTCCATATAGTGATACCGTTTATGCCGACCCCTATTGATGATTATCTGCCAGTGTGAGCAGGCAGTATCTTAACTGAGAGTCCATATACACATTAAAGGTGATTGCAAGTACATAACAAGATGAACTTATTTTGTTTATATGTATGTATGAACTAGGTAAAAGTAAATTAATGACAATTGCTATTTAGATAACATAAGACTTACTAAAGAGTAAAGAATGTAATGTGAAGGTGAAACTAAATTGCAACATGTATATCAAATGCACATTTGCAAATTTCATTATGGATGCACTTTGGGAGTGTTGGCGAAAATGATACACTTATATAAATTTAGTTTGTAACTATTTAAGAATGAAATATAAAATAAATATGAAACATAATGTAGGATCCTTATGGAATACTTATCTTATTTGTATATATACTAAATAGAGTATGCAAGTGTAGTGTTACACACATGCGCATGAGCACGCACATGCACGCATATTCATCTTTTATTATCTTCTCCATTTAAAACTTGAAACTTTTTTCCAAACATAGAACTCATTCACGTAAAACCCTAGAAATTTCTAGCACAAAATCAAATTGAAATTCAACAAAAATAGTAAATCTTTGTTTGCTTATTTTCTTCTTCAATTTAAATTAGTCTAAAATCGAAAAAATTAGTGGTAAAAAAGTAGTATTGTACTTAGTCACAAATGAGATGTAATCGATGGAAGATATTATCCTCGATATGTCTAATTGGGCAAACTATATGAACAAAATGAATGCACTAAATGATAAGTCAAGGTAGGTGGATTATGTGTATGAAAAAATGATACCTTGTCGTTGATGATCTAAGTACAATTTGTACTTATTACCTAAACTTGAAAAACGTTATACCAACTATGATTTATAGCACTTATGTACATTATCTGCCCCCTACAAAGTAAAAGGGGGACAAGCTTATCCTCCTTACTTTCCTGTGATAACAAACAAAAAAAAGAACATTTATACAAAAACAAGATGGATGTGGTATTGATTTTGTTATACTAAATGCTAGAAAACCAACTGCATAGTGGAAAATTATATCAGGTTATGCTATTTAGAAATGAGAATAAATACATGTGACTTGGGTTCAATCGCAGAAAATATTTGAAATTTAAAAAAGGATAGGAATGATTTCACTATAAATAAAAACAAACTTTCTACTATATAAAGAGGAACATATCACAAACAATAATATTAACAACTTCAAGAGCCATGTTTTCAACTTTTATCAAAAACAGCATCAGTGACCTTAAATAAAGAATAAACCAAGAATATCACAATTTAGACTCCATATTTTTCAACTAATCTAGTTGCAAATAAGTAAATATAGGGGAAAAAAATAACTTGAGATCGTTTAGTTTATTTCTCGTTTCAACAAAATTTTGTAGCCCCTCTACACCCTCATTCTTCATATCTTGCATGCTCTCCATTTGGAGTAGCCTTGACAATTTTCGTCCCTCCTTCACACCTATTCCACTAAACCTTTCATTCATTTGTAATAGCTAACATGCCCCTTCGAATTTCTAAAATGTATATAAGGAATCGAAATCTACATCATCCCATTGTTAATCATTTGTATCCATGCAAAGTCTACATCCAATCATATGATTATTTCATTTTTTGAATTTAGTCCATATTCAGGCTACAATGATTATCAAAATAAGATAACAATGGAAACAATTATGAGAAAAGTAAATAAATCAAATTCATTTAGTAAAATAATGGAAATAAAAAATGGAGTAATGCTAAAATAAGACAATGGATAAATCAAGGAAGAAAAAATTAAATAAATTAGGTTTGAGATAATTGAAATTAGGCCATATGTGCTTCCATCCATGAAATTTCTAGATAGAAATTCATATTTAGATAGTCATAAAACTAGTCAAAAGATCAATACAAAAATTGTTTTAATACTTTATACAAAAATATTGAGCTTGGCTCTGGGTTATCTTAATAGTTATTATCTTTTGATAAAACAAGCGCATTAATCCATGCACATCATTTATTATACTATTTTTATATATTTACTAGAGATACTGACATAATATTCCACTATGAAAGTAGTATAACATTATTCACACCAAATCGCCTCATACATAAATTAATTAATATAGACTGAAATAGAAAGTCGAGAGATCAAACTGTCACATGATCTATCAATTTCATGCTACTTAAATAACATAATCCATCACATAAACTACCCATCCACCATGCCTTCAAAGAACAATTTCACACTTAATAATCAAGTTGAACAATCAACATAAATAACATTCAAGATTCCAAGAAAACCAAATAAACACTAAAATAATCAACTCGATAAAACACTCTTAATATTGATAGTTTCTACTAAAACTAATTATTATTATTTGCGTCTGGTAGGAAGTACAATAAAATATTATACATTATAGGTTCAAAAGCATAGATCTTGGACTTATAATATATAGGTTATCAACAGTTCCATATAAAATCATGGACAATTGCATATAGACCGCCATCGAACGTCCTTCAAAAGTTATTCTGGTTCAATCCGGAAATAGTATACAGTAGTTATAAAAATTGTTCTTCACCCATAATCATCAAACTTTGTAACTTAGTAAGCACCCCTATTGGTGGTTCTTTCGATGGCGGTTCCTTAGACGATAGTCCTTTGGATTGGAACGGCGTTGGATTTACTGTACGTGCTTGGAGAGGCGTTTGACCGAAGCAGAGTTGGGTGATTTGATTTAGAGCGGCGTTGGTAGACGAAGTGAGCGGAGATGGATTGGAGCAGTGGTGATTTGATTTGATAGGATTTTTTGAAGAGGGAAGAGGAATACGAAAGACAAAGTGAGTGTTTTTTTCCAAGAGATGAAGTAAAAAGCGGAGACAATACGTAGTGTTGAAAATGAACCGCCTAAAAAAAATTTCCATGCTTTTTCTAACATAGCTTGGAAAATAGGAGAATTCTCTATTTCGTATGCTTTTAATAGCATACAAAGTGGAAACACTATGACTTTATGCTATAAATAGTGCATTTTGTTGTGGTAATTAAAATAAGATGTCAAAAACAGATGTTGTCAAAACATTATTTACCACAAACCCAAAACAATATACACTTATTTTTAGCTTTAAACAATTCTTCTTAAAAGATCCTCTCAATTGTAAAGTATTATTTATAATTTCTACAATATTTATTATCCCAGAAGATATTAAATCAATTAATTAACTAAAATACCTTTGTTAAATTAATTAAATAACTTTAAAGCACCTTTTTAATTTAGTTATCTAATTAACTTTAAAACATCATTAACTAAAATGATTATTTAATATTTAAAACCTCATTAATTGAAATGATTAATTAACTTGAAATATCATTAATTAAAATATAAAAATGATTAATTAACTTTAAATATCATAAATCAAAACGATTTATTAAATTCAAATAATTATTAATTAAAATGAATAATTAATCTTAAACATCATTAGTTGAATTGATTTATTTGATTCAAATATTAACTAAAACGATTAATTAATTTCAAACATTTATTTTCTGAAAATATCACCTTAAGTTCAACACACACGAAGGGGTTGAGGAGATGATAAGTGACGTTATGGCGAAAAATCACGATAACAACACTTAAACAATCAAATAGAATGTCATAATTATTTTCAACTAAACATCAATATGAAAACATAAGCAAATAAATAAATAATTATTGATAAGAAACTCCTTAGGGTCTCTCTACAAATGTCCCCTGCGAAAGAATGGTTGCAAATATATAAATAGTCAGATGGGTTCTCTACAATTTAGATAATATGTCATTGGATTTCCTATTAATTTGAGGTTACTTAAAGGTAAACGATAAAGAAATCCGTTGAATCTAAAAACATTCTTCAAATGAGAGTTGCTTTAAAAACAAAATGGCCTTTTAGAAATAAAGTAGTTTAAACTTTAAAACTTTATTTAATAATAAATTAACATTTAAAATCTTCATTTAAAAATAATTAAACTTTATTAAATCTTAATTTAATTATTAATTAGTTAATGATTAAACCCTTTGATAGATAAATAATTAACTAAAATTTTATCTTTATTAAATAAGTAAATAATAATTAACCCTTCATTAATAATTAAATATTGATTAATTTTAATTAATCAACTAATTATAATTACCTTACTTGATTAATACTTTAGCACCAATTACCCTGTTAACCAATGATTAAGTACTTATTAACTTATCAATTAATTTACTACATAATCGTTAAATAAATAAATAATTAATTAATAATAATTAATTAAATAATAATAATAATTACTTATCCATACTTAAAATAAACTTTGGAAACACTTTTTCAAAAATATCTGTAATGATCCGCAAATTTATCGTTTTGATAAATTATATTTATTTTTAAAAATTTCAAATAAAAGATTGATAATACAAATAATATTGTTTTGAGTGATAATAAATAATAGCAATCTTATTTTTAATAGATATTTAGAAAAATATTTCCTTTGGAAGTATATCGATAAAATGGCCAAAAATCGTTTTATCAATAACCGGCTCTATAATAGTAAAACGTGGTATATAGAGCTGAATATACACTTATTTTCATAATCGAGCAAGCATAAGAAATAAAATAAATTATTTTATTATTGAAAAATAAAATATATTTATTTCATCACCAATAATGTCATTATATTTAAATAACGATTCATAAATTTTAATTGAGATTTAATGATTTAACAATTCATATAATTATTCAAAAAAAATTCTTAAATGATGGTAATTCATTTTAAATAGTTATGAATTGATAATAAATGATTTATAATAGTTTTATAAAGATATATACTTAATTTAAAAATATAAGAAAATTTGTATCTCTTTATCGATATAATAGCGATTTTTGTAAATAATTGTTAATATTAATTTATATGGTTTTATAAATAAAGTGTGATCATTTTAATTAGTTAAAATGATAAGGAATTCATTTTTGTATTTATTTTTTACATTTATATGTAAGTTAAAATATAAGTGAAAATGTGACCGGAAATCGGTTTCCTGATTTTCAATGATTTAACGAAAGAAGTCGTTCAAAGGTTGTTGCAACCTTATTTACATATTATGCACACATATATAACATACATATATACACTTTAACTTACACATAAACATGCATACATGCACACAGATGTGTGTGTGCGTATATATAAAAGAAATATATAATATATTTCATAATTTCTTAAGCCTTAAGCAAACTCATAGTCTACCAAGTACACACATGTGCATACACACATGGACAAGCACATGGGTTCATCCATGTAAACATTACTTCGGTTGAACCTAGGGGAGAGGAAAGGGGTGTGGGTCAAGGGAAAAATGGTAACTACACCTTTAGATATTTTTTCCAAAATTTCTCCAATAAATACCCATACACTTATCCACATTTTTACACCACATTCTTATCATCTTCTCCTCCACTTAAAGCTTTTACAATGGCTCTGATGCTTAGCAAAGTTAGAAAAATATTTGGCAAAAGAGAATAAAAAATTATATATATATATATATATATATATATATATATATATATATATGTATGTATGTATGTATGTATGTATGTATGTATGCATATGTATATGTATATGTAACTAAAACTACCTCAAAACTATCATCAAACTTCTCCCATGACTTTATAATACACACAACCACCCTCCCTTTTCCCCTTGGCCAAGCCTTCTTCCTCTCATCATCAAGACCATGATCACCCTAGAGTGGGCCAAGCCCATTCAAGGTCAAAGAGTTCGGTTCCATGGAGTTATACGCCATCATAGCCAAGCTATATCCAATTTTAAATTAGCTCGAGGGAAAAATGAAGGTGAGAAACTCCTAAAAAATAGTAATATATATTATTTGATGACATATATGTTTGGATATGATTGTTAATGATGGTTTTTTACTATGATTGTTGAATATATATGGAAGTCGTTTTAATACACGTCGATAAGCACAAAGGAAATCACTTTCCTTTATTGAATGAAATGGTGTATATGGAATGTTAAACCTCTTTGAAATGGTTTAATATGATTTAGAAATGTTTTGTAAACATTTAAAAGTGTTTTGAAAAAGTTTAAATTAATCTCAAAATTTGAGTCAAAAATTGATGCGTCGCGTAACGAAGTTCGCGATTTCGCGCCGTAAAACTTTAAAATTTTATTTAATAATAAAATAACATTTAAACTCTTCATTTAAAAATAATTAAACCTTCGTTAAATATTAAGTTAATTATTAATTAATTAATGATTAAACCCTTTGATAAATAAATAATTAATTAAAATTTTACCTTTATTAAATAAATAAATAATAATTAACCATTAATTAGTAATTAATCATTGATTAATCTTTAGTTAGTTAACTAATTATAATTACCTTACTTGATTAATACTTAGGTACTAACTTCCTTGTTAACCTATGATTAAGTACTAATTAACTTACTTACTTAATTAATTAAATAATTATTAATTAATTAATTAAATCATAATAATTACTTATACATATTTAAAATAAGTTTTGTAAATATTTTATCAAAAATATCCTTAAGTAAAAAAAGAGTTCGTTTTTACGAACTACATTTATAGGGACTATCGCTATATGACCCATAATTTGAAAACTTGTTTTATATTCCAAATCACATTCAAAACTCTATTTTTATATTTTTTTACTTTCTTTAACCCACTTCATAACTTAGAAATTTTTCTGCATTTAATGGTAAAGTTTTAAAACCCATTAAAAAACCCTTTTTAATCAACCCTTAATGTAACGACCCGCTAATCCGTACCCTTTGAGTTAACACTATTCTACCTAAATCAACTCAAGTTGTACAGAAATACGAACCATTTGGGTTAAAGAAGAAGAGGTAGAAGAAGAGGATAAAAAACAACTACAGAATCTAACCATCGCAGCGGAATAAAATATAATAGATAATGAATAATCTTTACTCAAAAACAAATATATCTGTTTATATATTACATCATCAGAGTACATCAACCACAATTCAACATCACTAACATACAAATGGATACACAGCAACTCAACACAGCGGAATATATATATATATATATATATATATATATATATATATATATAAACAAGTACGGAAGTACGTATCGTCATCCAGCCCTCTCTTGAGCTCCACATCATCATATCCTGTATCCTATAATACTCGGTCTGACCCGAGCATTACAGTTTAATAACACCCGAGTTAGTCTGGATGTACCAGCGTGAGAAAATCACACTTAATTGATTATTAAAGTTTCAAAAATCCTTTGAAAACAAAAGCATCTCGTAAGACCACGCCATAAATAAACATGTCGGGTTTTTACCTTACGATAGCTAAAACAATTTTTATAGAAATCCTCTGGTATTATAATAGGGTCTATACACAAATACTTATAAAATAGCCGAAATTGTTACATTCATTAAATTCCAGCTACTAGCCACAGAGTGGGTAATACAAACAAAACTCGTACAAGGCTCGTAGGGAGAATGGATTTCCAACTAATGACTAGGCACTGGGGTACCACCTGTCACATTACGTGGCCTAGATCACATTACCGGGGAGTATGCCCGCTCCCTTGCAACACAAGACCGAGACTACCCCTTACTGGATAATCCCGAGTGAGGTCACCCAGTGGTTGGGATCAGCAACCGCCCACTAAGCCGGAAAAAAGGGACATCTAGACAGGGATGACCTCACCCTACTTGGGTGCTACCCACCTAGCCTTGCTGCATAACCCCTGATTTCAGTCATTCCCATTTGATGAGGTTTGAGGCTAAGCGTTACCTTTTTAGAACATATCCCTTAGAATGCCCATCGTCCACCTGACGATGTTCCGAAAGCATTCATCCATACAAGTCCGTCCCGGATTCGAACGGAACCGAAGGCACTATTCCTACTACATCCATTTCGGAAATATCCTTAGGATTAGTAGCGACTAGCCCTTGCCCTTCACTGCTCCATCTTCGAATCCAAACTCGTTTCCTCGAAACGTACAAACCGGATCGAAGTGGTTTCGAGAAATAAATCTCGATCTCTTCAAAACGATCAACGCATTTGTCCAATATTGATAGTCGGTGATTTAACTATCAAATAATATTCACAAACACCCGTCCAATAATAAACAATTCCCCAAATTATTTATTAACCTCAAAAAAAATATCTTCACCAGATATATTTCTATTTCAACCCTTTGAAAACAGTTTCAATCCATCTTTCTTTTCAGAATAATTTTCCCAAATATTTTCTATCTCCACTGAAGTCACCAAGCCCAAAACTAGATTTTTAAAATAATTTAAAATTCTTTACCTTGAAATATACTTTAAAACATTTAAGTTAAAACTACTACAAGAGTTTGTTAAAAATACATGCTATATGAATATTTGAAAATAAGTTTACTTAATAAAATTTAAAACTAGATTTTCACTTTTAAAAACAAAATACTAAGTCACTCTTTAAATAATTATTGCTATAATAGATCAAGAAAACACTTACTTAAGATTTAAATATTTAGAAATAATAAATTTTCCAAAACTTGCTTTTTAAAAAAACTTTAAAACTTTTAACTTATATTTAAAAATTTACTTTGAAAACGTACTTGGTTATTCAGGGAGAATTTCCAATCTCAATCACTTAAATCAATTTTCCAAATTGATTCCAAATTTATTCCATTTGACATAAATTTCTTTACTTATCAGTTCATTTCAAAATTCATTAATCATGGATTTTATTATTATTGTTATTATCTTCCGTTTGATTTTAAATCTTTTAACTAAAATATACGAATTTCAGATTTTTCCCAATTTCTTCTTTATTCTTTTCAATAATTTAAATCTTAAATTTTAAATAAATGTTTTGTTCTTTTAAAATAATAATATTGAAGTTTAAAATTCATTAATCTCCTGTTTATTCAAAATTACCCTTTCTATACTCAAGATTTATTTATTAGAGATTTTTAAGTCACTTTATTTCTTTTTCCATTCATTCTTAAATTTATTCACATTTCCGTAATTATTTTACTTACAAATTCACTTCCTTTATTTTCTTTCTAAAATCCAATTTATATATTTTTGGAAATTCGCTATACCCAATTATATCCAATCGAATCATAGCATTCAATATTCCAATATAGTTCATCATAGAATAGCAAATAATCACAACAGAGTGTATTAAATAATTTTAATCAAATGTTAAGGGGTCCAGTTTGATCCCTCCAACCTATTTTCCCTGCATCCATAGGCATTAGCACAACATAAATACCAATTCCAAATTATACCATACTATAGCACAACAATCAATTTAACCATTCAAACAATTATTTAAATTTAATCATTTAAATTTAAATTTTAAATTCAACTGAGTAAGATTAACTCACCTTTATCGTTTTGCAGTCCATTTCAATATTGCCTTGGACTCCTTGATGTTTGACCTTAAATAATTTTTTTATATAATGTATTAATATTCGAAATAAATCGAATAATCAATTTTTCGTTTGGTAGTTTTATTTTATCTAACAATTTAATTTCCAACTAAATTTTTAAAGACAAATTCCCTTAAATAAAATACTTCCAAATATCTCTTCATAACTTTTTCAACATCCTACTATAATATAATTATTTTTATTTTAAATTTAAACCAATACCTTACTGGAACGAACCCATGTCATCCCCTTCGACCCAATTCGCAGCATCCCAAAACATCGGCCTCGATCCCTTCACCTACGTCGCTCAGATTCAACGCGAAGCCATCGCCCACGCCACCGCGACTTCGACAACTCTACGCTCGCCTCCACCTTCCTTGTTCGCACGCGAGTCGTTGCCCTCGCGAGCTCGAATCCTTTGATTACAGATCGAAACCCAAATCTTAGTCGGCACCATCTCATTGCCAACACCTCCCCTTGAACTTCGACAGCGCCATCGCCTCGAATTACCGAGTGTATTAGAACGCGACTCGATCACGAGGCCGAGCTCAAAATTTTCTTTTGGTCGAGTGAATTTGATTTCGAACGAATGAATTGGAAAGAAATATAAGTGGCTCTCAATCCGGAATCAGCTAGGCCTTCAATTTATAAAGTTTTGATTTTAATTAAGGAGGCAGCGCATTTTTGATTGCGGCCATTAATTTGATTTCGTTTTCATTTCTCTTTCGAAATGTTTGAACTGAAGGAAGGATAAGGTCGCGTGTTTAAAGGTGAAAAGGGGGACAAGAAATGATGGTTGCGCATACACAGTTGTCTACGGTGCTTTTGAAAAGGCTGCTGAAAAGAAAAAATGTCGGGAATGATTTGACCAAACAAACGAACCAATATATTTGAATTCAAATTAACTTTAAATTTTCTTCAATTCGTAACTCAAAATCCCGAACTCCTATCGAGGTGTGCCGCTAGGCGTTTATAATGTTATACGCCTATTTCGGGCGCATTGGAAAAAGTTTCGGGTCCAAATTTGATCGTATGGAGAAGATGGCCTTTTGAATCGAATTAAAGTATTTAATTTTCGATACTAATTCTAGCGCGTTATACATCGTACATTCTCACAACAACTCTGATCACTACGAAATTTGAAATCCGATAATAGTTAAATATTACGGATCCAATGGAACAGGTTTCGTCGAATTCCGAGACTGTGCCTCGGAAGGCTATTTTTAAATTCAATTTAAACGATAAAATTTCAAAACTGAACAAATCACTGTTAGATTCAATTTCAAAACTTTTATTATTCTCAGCACTATCAGTATAAATTTTACAGGCCTTCAATTTATTTTTAAGAGGCTTAAAACTCCAGATCCAACACTTTACAACCCAATAATTAAATTATTTAATTCAATAGTTAATTATTAAACAAATAATAGTATTTGAATTCAAGTTAAAAATTAACTTTTAAATATTTAAAATCAATTGTACATTTCAATTTCAAATGCTTAAAATTTCTGGGTAGTCACATTCCTCTCCCTTTAAAAGAATTTCGTCGCCGAAATTACTAGTTAGGAAGAATGGTCCAATACCCTTTACTATTTTCTAAAATCTAGCAGTTTAATTAACTTGCCATACATATATTTTATCATAGACGCACTATCATTCTTACTAACTTTCCAAACTCTCCCAAAATTTGCAAACAATCCTATTTGCCCAACCATTCAAGTTTTAATTTTAAAACCAATTTTGAATTACCAAAATTTTCTAACTCTCTAAATTTCCGAAATTTTTTGCCAGCGTCTCCTTTGCGCGGCTAGCTCGGTACAACTACAAAAGGCCTCTACGGGATCCCAAATCCCAAAAAAAAAAAACAAAAGCCAAGCGGCTAGATCCAAAAACCCAAGCAAATTTCATAGAAACTTAAACACATACCTTTTGTCAAGCATTTCAAATTTGTCTTTCTGAAATCAAAATCAATTCTCTTTTCTCTTTATAATACCTGCATATCCTGCTTATTACTGATATCCAATTACAGCATTTCAAAAACATTTTATCGACTTCCTTACAAAATGTCAATATTTATTCATTCAAATATTAACTTAGAATATATTTGTAATATCAATTTCCTATGTAAGAATTCACCATCCCTTCCTTAAATTTAGTATAAGAATTTCATATGCTTCTTTATTTATTTTCACCTTACCACTTTAGTTTATATCTATTTCTATTCAAATTGATTCTTTCATTTCCATATGAATTCAATTTATCTTTAAATCTGAATATTTGAATTTTATTTTCCATTTATAACTAATTCTTGCCTTTATTTTAAATTAGTTTCATTCACTAATTTATTTCAATTTCCAATTTGAAACCATTTTGTTGTTAACAAAATTTTCCAAAAAATTTCAAAAAAATTTCTAACTCCTAAAATTTCTGAAATTTTTTGGCAGAATCTCCTTTGTACGGAGGAGCTTTTGCAATTTGACAAAAGATATAAATATATATATATACATCGACCCACACGGTTGGAAAAACAAAAACAGTTCATATTTCTTATTTTTATTGCGTAGGCATACCTTATTTAGCATTTTTAAGCAAGCAACTTATTTATTTAGCAGTTAGCGCAATCAAATCCAGCCACACAGCTTTCAGGTACCTGTACTTACTCAGTTTAAACATGTAAGTGCCATATATATAAAGTTTATCAATATTTCACTTATTTTTAGCAGTTAAACACATGAATTGTAAAAGAAATGCACATTAAACACTTTCCGTAAACAATTTATATAGTATTCATACTAATTCAACTGTTTCAATTAGTTTATAACCATTTCCATTAAATTTGAATGGTTTTCAGTCCGTACGTATACAAATTTATCAATTTGAAAGGTTTAAAACTCAATCGCTTACAATCAATTCATTTGTTAATTTTAAACAAACCCATATTATTCCAATTGATTTAAAAAAACAATTTTATTTACTTGCAATGATTCATAGAATTTTATTTCGATTAAAATTTATTTTCATTTGATTTAACTCCAATCCAATATCATTAAACTTAATTTTAAGTTGAATTCAATTCAATTCCTTTCCATCCTTTTAGCTTAAGTTGATTTATTTCAATTTTATACTTAAGCTCATTTCATCTTACGAGTAATTTTTTTTTCTATTCAACTTAATTCTATCTCAATCAAATCTCATTTTAAATCTACAATTTCATTTGATTAGTTATTATAAAATTTAAATTTTCAGATTCAATATATTCAATTGATTACATGGCCAATTCCAATTTATTTCCACTTATTTGGATTTTATTTGCAATTCAAACAATTACTATTTTAATCCATTTTCATTTTTATTCGATACATTTCAATTATATTTAATTTGTTAACACTTCAAGTCAAATTTTAATTTATAACTCAAGTTGTAAATCCACTATCCATTTTCAATTTACCACCCAATTTCATGAACTTACATTTAATTTACATTTACTTCACCAACAATTTAAGTCGAATTTAATTTATAACTTGAGATTTATTTCCAAACTTCATTATTAACTCACAATTCAGCTTTGTTTAACTACATTAGGTTCCCATTACATATTTCATTAACTAATTTATTAACAAATTAGTTCTCCCCTATTTATAGTTCAATACTTGATTTTTAATTTCAAATATCACTTCATTTAATTTTCTTAGTTCAATTTATTTTATAATTCAAGTTTGGATTTTCCTTCGTTTTATTATCCAAAACATCAAACAATATTTATTTTGGATTTGTATTCCATTTTCAATTTTATACGTCACAACTAATTATTTCACACATTCTCATTCATTCTAGGCTTGAATATATTCTTCTTTTATTTTTAACTCAAGCCTTACGCTTATTTATAACCCAAGCATATTTTATTCCATGGATTTTTAATTCTTTTACAAGTTATTCCAATTTATTTATTTCAATCTAATTCTTATCCAATTTATTTCTTATCCAACTTATTTCTATTTATTTAGGTAAGAATCTAATTCCATTCCAATAACTTAATTGAATTTTTATTCCAATTCAATTTTATTTTAACCCAGATTTATTTAATTCAATTCGATTCCAACTTAATTCGAATACAACTGGATATTATTTTCAGCCTATCTAATTAGTTTCAATCTAGTTAAATTTTTATTTCCCAATCCAAGTTAATTTCATTTTTAACTTTTCACTTTAAATTTAAATTCCAACATTCAAAGCTTATATTTCCTTCCTGATTTAAAAATTATCTTAATTTATAAGCTTACAACCTGTCTCATCGGGATTTTTAAACTCCCGGCTTTGGTTTCAAATCATTTTGAAATCTTCAACATCACAAACCACACTTCTCAAAAATTTAAACCAATCCTGGTTTTTATTTCCGTCAAATTGCCTTTGAAATTTCAAAAACAAACAGGTTTTCCTGAACAAATAAATTTGGCAGCAATCTTTCACTTAGAAGTTCGAAAATGAATACTGATGATGCGGTCGTCGTCATCAGAATTATTTCCCAATAATCCAAGTGATTTCAATGCTATATCACCTTCAAAATCCATTTTAAACAAATTTCCTTTCAGAAATACCTCTAAAACAATAATGTTATTATTTATCTTCAAATACTTCGATAAACACTTCCAAAATCTCCAGGATTTAAATTTCCAAGTCCTGCTTAAATCGATTTTAACTATAATGCATTTGTATAGTTTATGCTTATACAAATTCCCATTTAATTATATTTCAATTTATAATTTACATTCATAATTCATATTTATAAATTTCATTTTATAATGAATTTATTTCCTTAACCTTTGGTTATGGTTTAAATTTCTAGTTAAATTTTTACTCAACGATGATAATGATTTAATATTATTTTTCCTAACATCCAATCAACCATATATTAGCTAAAATAGTTTACAAAAACTTTCTTTATATCAAAAATATATTTTGGGTCAAATTATTTCATTCACCCACATTTAAAACAATACCGTGTCAAACCATTCTATTCAAGTGTTTAGAAACCCCTTCGATACAGTTGTACAGACTGTGTCAACGAAGGTTCATATGCCACTCAATAAACCAATCACACAATATTAAAACAATTTATATTCACTAACAAATATGCGCTCATATCTATTAATACGCTCAAACTCATTCTAAAGTACTACGGACTCTATTTGAGTAATTTCCCACCAGAGCCAAGGTTATCACAAACCTAAACTCTAATACCAAGTGTAACGACCCGCAAATCCATACCCCTTGAGTTAACACTATTCTACCTAAATCAACTCAAGTTTTACAGAAGTACGAACCATTTGGGTTAAAGAAGAATAGGTAGAAGAAGAGGATAGAAAACAACTATAGAATCTAACCATCGCAGCGGAATAAAATATAATAGATAATGAATAATCTTTATCAAAAACAAATATATCTTTTTATATATAACATCATTTGAGTACATCAACCACAGTTCAACATCACTAACATACAAATGGATACACAGCAACTCAACACAGCGGAATATATATATAAACAAGTACGAAAGTATGTAACGTCATCCAGCTCGTCTCCTAAGCTCCATAGCATCATATCCTGTATCCTATAATACTCGGTCTGACCCGAGCATTACAGTTAAATAACGCCCGAGTCAGTCTGGATATACCAACGTGAGAAAATCACATTCAATTGATTATTAAAGTTTCAAAAATCCATTGAAAACAAAAGCATCTCGTAAGACCACGCCACAAATAAACATGTCAGGTTTTTTCCTTACGATAGCTAAAACAATTTTTATAGAAATCCTCTGATATTATAATAGGGTCTATATAAAAGTACTTATAAAATAGCTGAAATTGTTACATTCATTAAATTCCAGCTACTTGCCACGGAGTGGGTAATACAAACAAAACTCGTACAAGGCTCGTAGGGAGAATGGATTTCCAACTAATGACTAGGCACTAGGGTATCACCTGTCACAATACGTGGCCTAGATCACAGTACCGAGGAGTACGCCCGCTCCCCTACAACACAAGACCGAGACTACCCCTTACTGGATAATCCCGAGTGAGATCACCCCGCGGTCGGGAACAACAACCGCCCACTAAGCCGAAAAAAGGGACATCTAGACAGGGATGACCTCACCCTGCTTGGGTGCTACCCACCTTGCCTTGCTGCATAACCCCTGATTTTCAATCATTCCCATTTGATGAGGCTTTAGGCTAAGCGTTACCTTTTTAGAAAATATCCCTTAGAATGCACATCGTCCACCTGACGATATTCCAAAAGCATTCATCCATACAAGTCCGTCCCGGATTCGAATGGAACCGAAGGCACTATTCCTACTACATCCATTTCGGAAATATGCTCAGGATTAGTAGCGACTAGACCTTGCCCTTCACTGCTCCATCTTCGAATCCAAACTCGTTTCCTCGAAACGTACAAACCGGATCGAAGTGGTTTCGAGAAATAAATCTCGATCTCTTCGAAACGATCAACGCATTTGTCCAATATTGATAGTCGGTGATTTAACTATCAAATAATATTCACAAACACCCATCCAATAATAAACAATTCCCCAAATTATTTATTAACCTCAAAAAAATATCTTCACTAGATATATTTCTATTTCAACCCTTTGAAAACAGTTTCAATCCATCTTTCTTTTCAGAATAACTTTCCCAAATATTTTCTGTCTCCACTGAAGTCACCAAGCCCAAAACTAGATTTTTAAAATAATTTAAAACACTTTACCTTGAAATATACTTTAAAACATTTAAGTTAAAACTACTGCAAGAGTTTGTTAAAAATACATACTATATGAATATTTGAAAATAAGTTTACTTAATAAAATATAAAACTAGATTTTCACTTTTAAAAACAAAATACTAAGTCACTCTTTAAATAATTATTGCTATAATAGATCAAAGAAAAAACTTACTTAAGATTTAAATATTTAGAAATAATAAATTTTCCAAAACTTGCTTTTTTAAAAAACTTTAAAACTTTTAACTTATATTTAAAAATTTACTTTGGAAACGTACTTGGTTATTCAAGGAGAATTTCCAATCTCAATCACTTAAATCAATTTTCCAAATTGATTCCAAATTTATTCCATTTGAAATAAATTTCTTTACTTATCAGTTCATTTCAAAATTCATTAATCATGGATTTTATTATTATTGTTATTATCTTCCGTTTGATTTTAAATCTTTTAACTGAAATATACGAATTTCAGATTTTTCCCAATTTATTCTTTATTCTTTTCAATAATTTAAATTTAAATTTTAAATAAATGTTTTGTTCTTTTAAAATAATAATATTGAAGTTTAAAATTCATTAATCTCCTGTTTATTCAAAATTACCCTTTCTATACTCAAGATTTATTTATTAGAGATTTTTAAGTCACTTTATTTCTTTTTCCATTCATTCTTAAATTTATTCAAATTTCCGTAATTATTTTACTTACAAATTCACTTCCTTTATTTTCTTTCTAAAATCCAATTTATATATTTTTGGAAATTTGTTATACCCAATTATATTCAATCGAGTCATAGCATTCAATATTCCAATATAGTTCATCATAGAATAGCAAATAATCACAACAGAGCGTATTAAATAATTTTAATCAAATGTTAAGGGGTCCAGTTGGATCACTCCAACCTATTTTCCCTGCATCCATAGGCATTAGCACAACATAAATACCAATTCCAAATTATACCATACTATAGCACAACAATCAATTCAACCATTCAAACAATTATTTAAATTTAATCATTTAAATTTAAATTTTAAATTCAACTGAGTAAGATTAACTCACCTTTATCGTTTTGCAGTCCATTTCAATATTGCCTTGGACTCCTTGATGTTTGACCTTAAATAAACAATTTATATAATGTATTAATGTTCGAAATTAAACGAATAATCAATTTTTCGTTTGGTATTTTTATTTTATCTAACAATTTAATTTCCAACTAAATTTTTAAAGACAAATTCCCTTAATAAAATACTTCCAAATATCTCTTCATAACTATTTCCACATCCTACTGTAATATAATTATTTTTATTTTAAATTTAAACCAATGCCTTACTGGAACGAACCCAGGCCATCCCCTTTGACCCAAGTCGCAGCATCCCAAAACATCGGCCTCGATCCCTTCACCCACGTCGCTCAGATTCAACGCGAAGCCATCGCCCATGCCACTGCGGATTCGACAACTCTACGCTCGCCTCCACCTTCCTTGTTCGCACGCGAAGTCGCAGCCCTCGCGAGCTCGAACCCTTTGATTACAGATCGAACCCAAATCTTAGTCGACACCATCTCGTCGCTAGCATCTCCCCTTAGACTTCGACAGTGCCATCGCCTCGAATTGCCGAGCGTATTAGAACGTGACTCGATCGCGAGCCAAGCTCAAATTTTTCTTTCGGTCGAGTGAATTTGATTTCGAATGAATGAATTAGAAAGAAATATAAGTGGCTCTCAATCCGGTATCAGCTAGGCCTTCAATTTAAAAAGTTTTGATTTTAATTGAGGAGGCAGCGCATTTTTGATTGCGGCCATTAATTCAATTTTGTTTTCATTTCTCTTTCAAAATGTTTGAACTGAAGGAAGGATAAGGTCGTGTGTTTAAAGGTGAAAAGAGGGACAAGAAATGATGGTTGCGCATACACAGTTGTCTACGGTGATTTTGAAAAGGCTGCTGAAAAGAAAAAATGTCGGGAATGATTTGACCAATCAAACAAACCAATATATTTAAATTCAAATTAACTTTAAATTGTCTTCAATTCGTAACTCAAAATCCCAAACTCCTATCGACGTGTGCCGCTAGACGTTTATAATGCTATACGCCTATTCCGGATGCATTGAAAAAAATTTCAGGTCCGAATTCGATCGTATGGAGAAGATAGCCTTTTAAATCGAATTAAAGTATTTAATTTTCAATATTAATTCTAGCGCGTTATACATCGTACGTTCTCACAACAACTCTGATCACTACGAAATTTGAAATTTGATAATAATTAAATATTACGGATCCAATGGAACTGGTTTTGTCGAATTCCGAGACTGTGCCTCGCAAGGCTATTTTTAAATTCAATTTAAACGATAAAATTTCAAAACTGAACAAATCACTGTTAGATTCAATTTCAAAACTTTTATTATTCTCAGCACTATCAATATAAATTTTACAAGCCTTCAGTTTATTTTTAAGAGGCTTAAAACTCCAGATCCAACACTTTACAACCCAATAATTAAATTATTTAATTCAATAGTTAATTATCAAATAAATAATAATATTTGAATTCAAGTTAAAAATTAACTTTTAAATATTTAAAATCAATTGAACATTTCAATTTCAAATGCTCAAAATTTTCGGGTCGTCACACTTAATTAACTGGTTTAAAAGCAAGGGATTTTCTGTGTCGCTTATATAAGTTTAAATGCTAAATTTATTAGCATATACAACACAATGTACATCACCACCATATAACTTACATGCTATTACATAAGCAAGATCACAACTTTCCATCCATAATTACATTTCAAACTTTGATTCCTAAGTCAAACTAAACGTCACGTCCAAGCATATATATGCACATACTAATCAACATCAATATCTAACCAAACAAGCTATGATTTTTAACAACAAAATTTGCATAAAATTAAAGTTAGGAACTTTAAATAAAATAGTGAGTATTTACTCATCAAAAGCTGTCCATAATGACCCGAACTTCCATAAAAATTTGGCTATGACCTAGAACTTAGCTTAGTTTTCGAAAAAAAATGAGATTTTGGAGGTCCTTAGTGCCAAAGTATTTTCTACCATGATGGAAACAAGGCTCGATCTTAGGTTGAGGACATGAGTTTGGGCTTGCTTTGAGAAAAAAGGGTGTAAGAATGGAAGGAAGAGCTTTTAAAACTATATTTCTATGGATTTACAAGTGATAAAACTTAGGTTTTCAAACATTAGAATGCCATGGAAGCCATGGAAGTTTTGAAGAAGTATGAATGGAGATTTGAAAATGAATCATAAATGAAAAATGAGAAAGAGGAAAATAGGAAAAATTGTTTCGTACAAAGTAGATTAACTAAATTGTCAAAATGACCCTAAGTACAAACCTTCCACTCAAAAGCTTCCACATCACTATGCTTGGCCACCTCCTTACCAACATTATCCAACATGCAAATAATGCTCATTGTACTTTATGTTTCAATATGTTTCTTATGGTATCTTTCCTTTTAAACATTTTTATACTTTATTTTGTTTTTCATAAAAGTCACATCACACTTTTTATTAAATTAAGTAAATATTTATATATATAACTGTAAATTATTTATAAATAAATGTGTATAATTACACAATAATGTTACAATATTTTCGAAACTTTTATTCGATGAAAAGTTGAAAATTCGAAAAACGAATTTCGGTCTCATTTTTGATTTTTCATTGAACTAAATATTTTTATATACTAATTTTGAAAACCATTTTACTATCACCATTTATTATTTAATAGTTTTTTATTTTAATTAAAAAATCTATTATTTAATATTTAAAATTAATTAAATATTCGCAAATCAAAGTTGTACAGTCATATCCAAGCTCATGCCGATGCAACTAGATGCCAAGGACAAAGAAACAAGCCAAGGAAGCCACTACATCAACTCGAAGAGGGATTTGTCAATTATCTTATGGATCGGTAGCAATCCATAAGCATGGATAAGTACCTATCCTAAAACTTGATGATGTGGCCAAAGTCCTTCAAGAAACTTCCTTTGATAATGGAGAACGTGGATGAGCAAATTTCATCGACCCTCGACTATAAATAAGAATGGAGAGGTTTTGTTTTGGGGATCTTTTGGCCCTCTTAATAATTTTCTCTACAATTTCTTCTGATCTCGAGGATCATTACTGATCCATAAGAACAACAATTGTAAACAATAACCAAATCAGCAATAAAGCTAAGTGGATATTGCCAACGATTAGCCAAACCACTATAAAACCTTTGAATCTTGTTATTTCTTGTTTTTTTTTACTTTCTTCACTCTTTTTTCTACTATAATTCTCTGGGTGTTTGTGCCACATTTTGGTGCAAATATTTGGTGTTTTCAATGAGAGCTTGGATTTTTTAGCAACTTAAAATCCAAAATTTGATAGGCTAACAAGAACATAACTAGAAGAACTATTGGAGAAAGCCAACAGGGTAGTAGGGGCAGCCATGATGTGTCCTTAGAATCTAACCTCCTTCCATATACATAATAGATATGAGATGGAGATGAAGATGACGGAGATGTGGAATAAAAGGATAGCCCATATCAGGAAGAGATGATGGAAAGTTCTTTAGAAGAATGGAGCAACGGACGATTGTAATAGCTTAAACCAGAACCGAAGGCCAGAAGCTTGGATAAACAAAGTTTGAAACGAAATGGAGAGAAGCAGGGTGATCCCCGAAGAAATTCCATGGATTGGTACCGATCCTCAAGCATAGTTCGGTAGCGACCCCCAAGCATGGATCAGTACCAATCATCAAGGACTTAAGGGCATGACTGATGTGAACTTGGAAGAGGCGACGCATGCCTTGGAGACAATGCTAAACATTAGAATGAGAATTAGAATGCAGATACAGGACTAGAGGAGTATGTACCAGAGTTTCCCCATCGGAATGAGAGGCAAAATGAAAATGTGGAGCGAAGACTTCAATTCGATGATAATGATAGAATCATTAAGATAGTTGGTTGAGAAATTAGATGTGGACTGCAAGATCAGAGTCTAGAGGATGCAAACGGGAATCCATTCACTCCCAATATCCGATATGTAAGGAATTTGCCCGATTTCAAGTTGCGAAAGTTGGAAATGTATGACAGAAAAACTAATCCAACGATTCATCTAATAAGATGCATCCGGCACATGGAGGTGTTGGGTGCATCTAAAGAAGTAATGGGACGATATTTACTTTGTATTTGACAAATTTAGTAGTAAAGTGGTTTCGACGGGTGGAAAAAGGTTCCATTGGCACATGGACCGAGTTAGTGAATAGATTCATGAGGCAATTCTGAGTACATATTTACTGACCTAAGAATATGACGACGTTATTAAGGGTGAATCAAAGGGCCATAGAGACCCAGAGGAGTAATATGACTAGGTTAAATGCAGCAGCTACTCCGGTGCATAAGCCGGATCCATCAGTGATTCCGATGGTGGTAGTTTCAAAAGTAGCTACCAAAACATAATTTAAAGTTGCTTTGGATAGGGATCCACCAGTGGATCTTGCATAATTTTACCATGAGGCGGAGAGATACATGCATCAAGAGGACGCTAAAGCTGAAAAGGTAGAGGTCAATGATGTGGATGGCGAAGGACCATTTGGGGAAGGATTTGATAAAGATAAAGGAAAATGAAAGATGGATGATAGCTTTGGAGGACCAAAATAGTTGAGAAGGAACATAAATTCTCCTCTTACATAGAATTGAGTGAATCCTCCAAGAGAATTTACCTAGATAATGGGGGCAGATTCTGTATCGAAAACTAGTGGGAAGAGAACCCACCCATTGGGAAAGAAGATCGAGGAAGTTTTGTCTATTCCATGGGCTGAATGGGAATGAAACGAATGATTACAAACATCTTCATAACCTAATTTAGGAACTGGTTAGGAACAATCAGTTGTAGCAATACGCAAGAAGCTGAGCTACAGTGGTGGAACAAGACCAACCATCATCTACAACAAATTGAAGTGGCCTCAGAGTCGGGCCGAGGATAGTTATCCCATGATTGGGATAGCAAGGTGTCAGGTTTGATTCTCACACTTTTCTTTCTCTTTTCAACAAATGATATGGCATTACAGTCAAACCACTTACTCATGTATGGGAACTCGATTGGTCTTCAGGCACGCTCTAAAGCTGGATGGTATGCAGTAGTTTTGAATGAATGTTATGATAGATGTTGAAACTTAAATTCTATGAAATCTTGATTTTGAAAACCACCTGAACATGATGATTAATATTGATCTTGGTAGTTTATTCAGAGCAACAGGGCAATGACCATAAGGTGCAAGCCCCCTTGTCGAAGAGTAGGTGAATTGGGCTTATCGACGGTAAGCCCTCTCATTAGAGAGTGAGCGAATGGACTTAATTGGACATTGAGTCCCCTTTTCGAGGAACGAGTGATTAGACTCAATAAAGATCTAGAGTCATTGAACCCTAGATGGAATGTTAAACAGTCCAACAAGACGAGAAACAGTTTTAATAGAGTGTACCCTAGATTGGACATTGAGTTCCCTCATCGGAAAGCAAGTGGATTGGACTCAACAAAGATCCAACGGGATCGATCCCTAGAGTGGATGTCAAACATTTCGGAGAGATCGAACCCTAGATTGGATGCTAAATGATCCAGAGTGATTATAGATTGAAATAACGATCCAAAGAGATCGATGACTGAACTAACAATCCAAGAGATCAATGATTGATTTATTGATCTCGAGAGATCAATGATTGGATTTACGGTTCAGAGAGATTGATGATTGAGTACACAATCCGAATAGACTGATGGTTGGGTTAGCGATTCGGAGTGATCAAGAAATGATCCAAAGAGATCAAAGAATGATCTGAAGAGATCGATAATGGAGTTATGACCCAGAAAGGTTAAAAATTTGATTAACGATCAAAAGTGATCAAGAATTGAATTCGTCATCGAATGCATTGCCCGAGATCTCGAAAACTTGACTTTGGTTTCAAACAACAATTGGCCTCGAAATAATTCGATAGCAATTATCTACTTAAGCCATCAGTTTTGATATGTGATTGTTAACTCTTGGATAAACATAGGCCGATCCTAATTTATGATATGTTATACGATATTACGATTTCGGGGAAACACATATTAATGATCATTTATGACTACTATTTGAGCAAGGACTCGAGTTCTTAACTATAATAGCCTGGAACAATCTTTGATTTGCGGCTGAATCCGATGGAACTGGACTATTCATCGCGATTCGGCTAAGTAAATAGCCAAGAATTCGACTACTCGAGGATAATCGCTTTCGATATTTGTTCTTGAGCAGAGCACGCCTTCCATTGACAAGGCATGCTTTAGGGGGCAAATGTTATCTGGCTTTGTGACCCAGCCACATCTGGATGAGTTAGATTATCTAACAGAGATTACCAAGCAGGAGTCCAAGGAAAAAACTATAAAACTCGGAGCGATGAACATGTCAATAGCTCCCAAAATAGCCAATACACCAAGCAAATACAAGTGCAAAGTCCAATGCCTGAATATCAACCAAAGTTATGGATCGGTATCGATCCATGGAAATTACCCCTAAACTACTCAACTTTCATGATGTGCAATGCTAATACATCCACCAACCCCAAAATTCGGTAAGATGACGTTCCACTTACCATATGCAACCCAAACAATTGATGGACGACCCAGATATTATCAACCACCATTCAAACCAAGGGTTTCAATCAAATCCAAGCTCATGTCGATGCAGCTAGATGCCAAGGATAAAGAAACAAGCCAAGAAAACACAACATCAACTCGAAGAGGGATTGGTCAACTATCTTATGGATCAATGCCGATCTTTGGAACTATAATGTCCCCTATCTTTAGTGATAATATACGGTAATATTAACAGTATCCATAATATCAGAAGCATATGAATATGAGATAAGTTCATTACAGATTTCAAGACAACTTTTCTGATTATATTTCAAATCAATATTTTATATTTAGTTAATTAATCCCAAACGAATCCCCAGGTTTTGATCAATTGTAATTAGTGCAAATTACACCAAGTGCGACATGTGATGATGCCCCCTTGGATGATGAGAATACTAAATAGACCTACCAGTTATAAATATATCATAGCGGAAATAAAACTAAAAAGCTTCTACATAGCTAACTTTGCCGCCTGCACGTCTTCGGAAGCTTATCCGTCTAACCTTCTAAACCTGAAAAACCTTAATTCTCAATCTAGTCAAATTAAATTTCGAGCATCCGAGAGTTTAAGGGGGAAAACATAAATTCGAGTCAGACATAAAGCCGGGTGTGAATAATTCTATTACATCTCGATTTATTGATATTAAGTTAGACCAAACCGCTTAGCGAAATGGGTTTCCCCTCACTAATATCCCTTCAAAAATCATATCTTTTGCAAATAAGAATCCTACAATTGAACTGATTATAACTATATTAGTAACATTATGTGTACAAAATAAACAGGAATCAATGGACTATCTGTCCATACTATAGTTTATCTGGCTAACTATTAACCATTGGCTGACTCGGGCCTACTCGACATGCTCAATAATCTAACTTATGTTAAACACAATACTGGGCTGACTGCCCTTAACTTTCTTTTCTTGGGTCAATTGAACCTAATATGGGTTCACCAATAACCTATCTTTACTCTGTATATTCTCTTTTGTGTGTAACCTCAATTTAGTCCCACCTGTGACAAGCCCTAATACTGGAATTTTGGACTTATTTGAGATAGGGGCTAATAGCTAATGTATAGGACACGACCCTACACTAGTCCAATCTGGTCTTCTAATATCTAAGTCATAAACTTAGGGTTAACTACCCTATTCATGTTCCATTTTCTGTCTTAGGATTAATTACCTTGTTAAAACTTCATTTCCTTGTATATAGTCTTTACAAATGATTTACCCCCCAAAATCATTCTTTAATAAAACAAGAAAATTATATACTTTACTCAAAATACTTATCCCATAATATATATATATATATATATATGACATAAAACAATGTTGATGAGACCTTATCATTGGAATTATCTATCCCTTCCAAGTAAGTCAAAAACCCTATTTAACTTAAATGATTTTAGGCCATGAAGCCAAACAACAACTTCGACACCTCTATCTAGACCTTAAACAATGCCTTTCAAAATCATAGATGAAAAACCTTTCAAAAACATTGCTAAAACCTTAGACATCCTCTTTTAAAATCATTTAAACTTGCCTTTCGAAAGTATTGGAAACCCTCCATTCAAATATTCAAAATAAACCTTTCGAAAGCTTTGAAATTTTCGCTCAGAACGTACCTTTCAAAAGTATTAGGTTCAAGTAAAATTTTGTGGAAACATGGCTTCGAAACCATTTAAAATCATTCCTTTCGAAACCTCTTGGCATTAACTTTTAATATATCTAAGGGTCATTAAAGAACAAAGGCAAAAGAATTAGTTCCGAAAGCATATATCCCAAGTAAAAGAAAGAGGATAGTTATAAAACCAACCCTTTCGAAAGCATTACCTCCAAAACCATTTTAAAAGCAGTTAAACCACCCTTTCAAAAGCATTGAGGGGCGACTTCCGAGTATGCAGCAGCATGGTCTTTATCCTTTCGAAAGCTTCTTTTGTAACATAAAGGCAGTAACTCATTCAAAAGCTCTTTTATATAAACAAAGGCAAGTGGGTTAAGTCGAAAGCTACTAACCCTTTCGAAAGCATCATTTATAAAGGAAAATAGTTCAAAGTGAACAAGAGCGACTTCTACCCCTTCGAAAGCATAGTTTCGACACTATACCTTCTACCTTTCTCTAATTCACTATGTATCAATGGTTTGATGCCATGTGCATTAGTTTCAAAAGAAAAAAAGTTCTGGCCAAGATACGGTGTCGAATGGTAATTGAAGGAAGTGGCGAAGCAGTAAATTTAAGAAAAACTGATTATTAGCCTTTTAAAGTAATTTCTTTTCAACTAACTTGCCTTATTCATCAACATATAATTGGTTGCCAATTCTTCTTTCAAAATCTTTTTCTAGAAGTGCTATCGAATTTGGATATTATCATATTAAAATCATTTAACAATTATGCCCATGTCCTTGAATATACATATAATCTTTTAAGTCCCTCAGCTAAAATAATTTCATAACCATAATAAAATATTTAGGAAAATTCCCCAAAAATCACCATAATTCACTTTTAATTTGATTTCTAACATATTTAAATTTCAGACCCAAAACCAATATTTAATTGGCGAAAATAATTTTAAATCATTTTGCTATTTCCTTTTATAGAATATTCATTATAACTCCATAATAGTTTAGAAAATTATGAAACTTGAAGCCCAATTTATAAACAATGTTTTTGATCATATATTAAAAACGCAAGTCATTTGGATGTCATTTGATATGTTTTTCAACTCTGACCATGTCAAAAAATCTATTTGAAGCAACATAAATCATTAACAAGCATATATATACGTTTAGCCAATCTTATCATGGCATATTATTTTCAAAACTAATTTAGATCTAACTAGAAACAAAAATCAAAAAATGTGGGTTGTAAAATCAACATTCACCTTATCTTGGTGTTAAAAAGATTGAGATTTGTCTATTGATTGATTTTCTTAAACTTCCTTCTTAAATCTTAGCTTTTCTTCTTCTTGAATCTCTTAATGGTGGTCGGCCGAGCATACAAAGGTTTTGGTTTGGTTTGTAAATGTTAAAAAAGGAATGATGGTAAGAAGGGTTTAGGGTATAAGAGCATAGACTATTCCTATGTTGCCCCTTATCATATTTCTCCAAATTGCTCCATTTTAATTCTCCTCGCTTATATTAATTAAGGCACGATCCCCTTGTTAATTTAGAAATCTTAATCTCTTAATCATCTACATCATTTCATTCAATTTATCTAATTAAATATTCTAAATAATGTTAGTCAAAATTAGGGTCATTATAGACTCCTCTCCTTAAAGAATTTCATCCTTGAAATTTCGATAAGGTACCCATAACAATCAATTATAAAGGTAAAACATACCATGAAAAAAGTCTGGATGAGTATCTCTAATCCTGCTGTCAGTTTCTGAAGTATAGTCTCTCTCGTCGTCACTCCATTGGACTTTGACTAATCTGACTATCATGTTCCCTAGTTTCTTTTCATCCCTCACAGCTATACAAACTGGTTTTATAACTACAATCGTATCTGGTTCTATAACTAAATCATTTAACAAGGTCGATGCAATAGTAGTTTCTAGATCTCGAATACACTTTCTTAGATGGGATACATGAAAAACATTATGGACTCCTACCAAACTATTGGGTAGCTCTACTCTATATGAGAGTTTTCCAATCCTTTCTGTAATAGGAAATGGTCTAATGAATTTTGGTGCTAGTTTTCCATATTTTCCTAATCGGATTACACCTTTCATTGGTGATATTTTGACGAAAACATGATCTCCGATAGAGAACTCTAAGTCTTTGTCTTCTATCAGCATAACTCAAAGACTGAACTTCTTTCATTCTAGCTATGATTAACTCAATCTTTTTTGCAGCTTCACTAACCAAATCTGTACCATAAACTAAGCTATCCCCGGTCTCTAACCATCAAATAGGAGATTTGCATGGTTTTCCATACAAAGCTTCAAATGTTGTCATCCTTGTACTAGTCTGATAATAATAGTTATATGAAAACTCAACTAAGTACAGGTGGTCTTCCCATGATCCTCCAAAGTCTAGCACACAAGCTCTTAGCAAATCCTCTAAGTTCTTGTTAACTCTTTCCATTTGTCCATCTATCTACGAATGGTGGTACCCAAAGTCTCTCATAGAATTTTCCAAAACTCACTAGTGAATAAGGTATCTCTATCACTTACTATACTACTAGGAATTCCATGCAGTCTAACTACATTTTTATAAATAATTTAGCTAAAACATGTGCCATCCTTATTGATTTAATTGGAATGAAATGGGCACTCTTGGTCAACCTGTCCACTATGACCAATATACTTTTACTTCCTCGATTCGACCTTGGCAACCCGTCTATAAAATCCATTGATACCGAATCACATTTTCAAACTGGAACATCTAAAGGCTAAAGTAACCCACTTGGTTTCTGATGTTCAGCTTTTACTTGTTAACAATTTGAACACTGCTTCACCCATAATCCTACATCTCTCTTCATAACTTCCCAGAGAAATTTCTTTTCATGTTTTGGCACATCTTAGTGCCTCCCAAATGAATGGTGGACTTTGAAAGATGGCATTCTCCGAGAACTTCCTTCCTAATATTTTCCACATTTGGAACAGATGGTCTTCCTTTCTTCCTTAACCAACCATTCTGATCGAGACTGAAATCTTTCAACTCCTCGCTCTTAGTTCGATTCCTCAGTTTTTTGATCCGTTCAGCTAACAATGGATTCTACCCTTGCTTAGAAGCAATCCTTTCGATCATCACTGGTCGAACTTCTAAACATGACAATATAGCAGTTTCCTTACTAAACTGGCTTCAGGTCTCCACTGTATTATGCATGTAGTCAATTTTTCTAAATCTTTCCACTCAGCTATCATTTCCAATAATGCATTTGATGCTTCCTAATAAGTGCATCTATAACCTTATTCCCTTTTCTTGGTGTGTACTCAATACCAAAGTCATAAATGGCCAAGAACTCTAACCACCTCTGATGTCTTATATTCAACTCTTCTGAGAGGATAAATATCTCAATGACTTATGATCTGTATATAACTCGAATCTTTCTTCCAAAAGGTAATGTCTCCATATGTTCAATGCGAAAACCACCACAACTAATTCTAAATTGTGAGTTGGATATTTGACTTCATGTTGTCTGAGTTGTCGAGGAACATAGGCAATCACTTTACCTCTTTGCATTAACACTGCTCCTGGCCCTGTTCCACATGCATCTTTGTACACCACTAAGTCATGATTCCCCTTTGGAATAACCAACACAGGTGCATTAGTTAATAAGTGTTCCAATTTCTGGAATGCCTCCCCACACTTATCAGTCTAAACAAACTTCACATCTTTCTTTGTTTATTTAGTCATTTGTGCTACTATCCATGAAAAATCCTTAATGAATCTCATATAATACCCAGCTAATCAAAGAAAACTCTTTATCTCAATCACCGTCTAAGGTCTCTTCCAATTATTTACCACCTCGATCTTGGCCGGATCGACGAACAACCCTTTCTCTGAGACTACACGACCAAGAAATTATACTTCCTTCTTCCAAAAATGACACTTCGATAATTTTGCTTTCAGTTGATGTTGTCTCAATTTCTCAAGCACCACTCTAAGATGAGCTTCATGCTCTCTTTCATCTTTAGAGTATATCACAATGTCATCTATGAACACTAACACGAATATGTCCATATGCTCTTAGAAGATGCTATTCATCAGGTCTACGAAATATGCCGGTGCATTAGTTAGTTCGAACGACATTACAAACCATTTGTATGATCCATATCTTGTTCTAAATGCCGTCAAAGGAAAACTATCTTCAACCACTCTAAACTGATGGAATCCTGTTGCCAACTGGAAAAATACTTTTGCTCCACTCAACTGGTCGATCAGATTGTCAATTCTAGGTAACAGATATTGATTCTTTATCATCTTCTCATTAAATTGTGATAATCGATACACAACCTTAACCATCAATCTAGTTTCTTTTCAAACACTACGGCTGCTCCCCAAGGTGAACTACTTGGTCTGATAAAGTTCTTACTTTCCAAATCCACCAACTGTACTTTTAGCTCCTTCATCTCAATAGGTGTCATTCTACTTGGCGGCATACTCACCGGTTCTGCTCATGGTATTAAATCTATATGAAACTCAATAGCTTATTTCAGCTGTAGTCCTACCATGGGCTCAAAGACATCCGCGAATTCTTTAACAACAAAAACTCAGTTCGACTTATTATTTCCTCCATAACACCCAATAAAGAATTTACCCCAAAAGTAGGGTTTTCTATGCATTATATAATCCGATCACTACAACTAGGGTGTTTAAGTGATTATTTCCTTCATGGAAAAATATTCTGGCATCATACTTACTTAACAAATCCATACCAAATTAATTCCGAACCTTACGAAATCAAATACATGCAAACTGCAAGCACAATATATAACCTAATAGTTCAAACTCTAAGTGGTCACATCTCATCCTAAGAGTCGCATACCCTCCTAGCGAATTCGCAACCCTTATGGAAGTAACTAAATATGAAGTTAAGCTTATCAACTAAACAATGAGATATAAAAGAATGCAATGCACCAGTATCAATTAGAACTCTAATGGATACACGCTGAACCTGAATTGTACCTCCCAACACAGCTTTACCCTTCTCCTCAGTTGTTGGTCTTGAGGTAGCTAGTTTCAATGCAAACAACTTGCCTTTTCCGTCCTTGGTTGGTTCCTTGCACTGGTTTTTATAATACCCAATCTGATCACAGTTAAAGCACATCACCTCTTTCTTATTAGCAACTTTCTTCTCTTTCCCAATCTGACAGTGTTGAGCATAATGTCTCTTCATATCACACTTAAAGCAAACTAGATTAGGCTTCAATTTCTTAGCTGCTTCTCCTTTTTGGGTTCCTTTCTTATGAAAAAACTTCCTCTTTTGGTTCTGCTAGCTTTGAGCTTCCCCTGCTTTATAACCTCCATTAAAAGTAAGCATCTCCTCCTACCTCAAAGCCATCTCAAGGACAACATCATACAGATCCTTTATATGTGGCAGAGTCGCTTTACTAGTTTAGGTTTCAGTCCACCAAAGAACTTCTCATTCCATTTGATAACTATTTCAACCGTAGCATTTTCGTATCTCGATAGCTCCTCAAACTTGGTTGCATACTCAAGCACTGTCATGTCTCCCTAATCTAACTCCGTAAACTTTCTGAAAAAGTTCACTTAGCAATCTCCAACATGAATATTTCCTCAAACCTCCATCTAAATTCAACCTAATTCATGGTCTCCTCGTCGACTCCCACAGTAATATTGTTCCACTAATACAGTACTGCTCCTTGCAACTGTCTATAATCAAGCCTCCTCTTCTTCTCATTAAGCCCTAAATCAGCGAAGATCCTTTCACAGTGAAGCAACCAATTTTCCACTTCAATAACATCTTCTGTCTCGATGAACGGCTTCTCTCCAAGCCTAGCATAATCTTTGCTTAGTATTGCATAGTTATTGACCGCCGGAGCTCCCTAATTTACACCTTCCAGATTTCCTCCAACTAAACTCGCAACAATTCTAGCCTGCATCATATTAACGAAAAACTGATACATAACTCCCATATCAACTTGCGGCATTCCAACACCCACATTAGCAGCTTGTGCCCGACATGGATTCCTTCTATTGTTAGGTCTGGCATTCTTGTTGGTTGTGATGCTTCCTCCATCAATGTTAACTTTTCCACTCCTAGCATCCATATCTTACGTCCTTAATATACATATTCGAGTCTTTGTAAGATATATAAAAAAGCCTAAGAAAGATGGGAGTATAGAGATAAGGCGTATACTTATGTATAACGAATACAAGTACGTTACTATAGTGTTATCCCATACGCTAGTCTTTCTCTGATTCCTTAAGATTATGCTTTCAAAATCATTTTAAGTTCAAAAATTCTTTTAAATTTTGATAAACCTATGCTCTGATACCAAGTTGTAATGTTCCCTATCTTGAAGCTCAAAGCTAAGTGCTACAGATGCTGCAGTCATCTGTAATATTAACTTTCGGTGTCAAACTACGTAATGTTAATGGTATCCATAATATCAAAAGCATATGAATATGAAAGACAATCATCACAGATTTCAAAACAACTTTTCTGATCACATTTCAAATCATTATTTTATATGTAGTTGCATAATCCTAAATGAATCCCCAGTTTTTGATCAAATATAACTATTACAAATTACGCCAAGGGCGACATGTGAAGATGACCTCTTGGATGATTAGAACACTATATAGACCTATCAATCATAAATACATTGCAGCTAACTTTTCCTTCTGCATGTCTTTGGAAGCTTATTCGTCTAATCCACTAAACCTAAAAAGCCTTAATTCTCAATCTACTCAAGTTACATTTTGAGCACCCCAGAGTTTAAGGAGGAAAAGATAAACTCCGAGTCAGACATAAAGCTTGCAGCGAATAATACTATTATAGCTTGATTTACTGATATTAAGTGAGACCACATGCTTAGAGGAATGAGTTTCCCCTCATTAATATCCCTTCAAAAAGCATATATTTTGCAAATAAAAATCCTACAAGCAAACTGATTATAAAAATAATAAAAACATCTATGTGCAAAATAAAGAGGATCAATGGACTCGGCCTATCAGACATACTTAATAATCAAACTTATGTTAGACACAATACAAGGCTGACTACCCTTAACTTTTTTCTAGGGTCAACTGAACCTAATGGTTTTACGGGCTCACCAATAACCTATCTTTACTCCGTATATTCCCTTCTCTATGTAACCTCAATTTAGTCTCATCTATGCTAAGACCTACATAATTTTGGACTTATTTTAGCTAGCTAGGGGCTAATAGCTAAAGTATAGGATGCGACCCTACACCAGTCCCATATGGTCTTCTAATATATGTGTCATAAAGTTAGGGTTAACTACCCTATTAATGTTTCATTTCCAATCTTAGGGTTAACTACCCCGTTAAAACTTCATTTCCTTGCAAATAGTCTTTACAAATGATTTACCCCTGAAACCATACCTTCATAGAACAAGGAAATCATATAGTTTGCTTACTAAAATATTTATGCCATGATGTGTGTGTGTGTGTGTGTGTGTATATATCTATGTCTATATGTATGTATATTACATAAAATAGTATTGATGAAACTTATCAATGAGATTATCTATCCCTTCCAAATAAGTTAAAAATCCATTTAACTTAAAAGATTTTAGGCCGTGAAGCCAAACAATACCTTCGAAACCTCTGCTTAAACTATAAACAATGCCTTTCGAAATCATTGATGACAACCCTTTTGAAAACTTTACTAAACCTTAGACATCCTCTTTTAAAACCATTTAAACTTGCCTTTCAAAAGCACTAGAAACCCTCCATTCAAATACTAAAAATAAACCTTTCGAAAACATTGAAATTTTCATGTAGAATGTACCTTTAAAAAGTATTGGGTTCATGTAAAAGTTTGTGGAAACAAGGCTTCGAAGCCATTTAAAATCATTCCTTTCAAAGCCTTTTGGGGTTAACTTTTAATATATTTAAGGGTTATAAAAGAACATAGGCGACGACATTACTTCCGAAAGCATATATCCCAAATAAAAGAAAGTGGATAGTTTCGAAACTAAGCCTTCCGAAAGCATTGCCCGCACTACCATTTTAAAAGCAGTTAAACTATCCTTTCGAAAGAATTGAGAAGGTGGCATCAAAGTATAAAGGAGAAAGTGCTATTTCGAAGGCGTTGATTTGAAAGGTTTGAATGCGGCAGCATGGATTTTATCCTTTCGAAAGCTTCATTTGTGACATAAAGGTGGCAACTCATTCGAAAGCTCTTTTATATAGACAAAAGTAAGTGGGTTAAGTTGAAAGCTAACTCCAACCCTTTGGAAAGCATCATTTAACAAGAGTGACTTTACCCCTTCGAAAGCATAGTTTCGACACTATACCTTCCACCTTTCTCCATTCACTACGTATCAATTATTTGATATGATGTGCATTGGTTTCAGAAAAAAATATCTAGCAGAATTATGGTGTCGAAACGTAACTGAAGGAAGTGGTGAAGCAGTAAATTTAAGCGAAACTGATAACTAGCCTTTTAAAGCAACTCATGTTCAACTAACTTGCCTTATTAGTTGACAAATAATTGGTAGCCAATTCATTTTCCATATCTTTTTCCAAAAGTGCTGCCGAATTTAGATATTATCAAATTAAATGTATTTAATAATTAAACCCTTCTCTTTGAATATACAAATAAACTTTTAAGTCCCACAACTTAAGTAATTTTATAACAATAATATAACACTTAGGAAAATTCCCCAAAAATCCTTATAATTCGGTTTTAATATGCTTTCTAACATATTTAAATTTCAGACCGGAAAACAATATTTAGTTGTCGAAAATAATTTTAAGCTCAATTTTTCAATTTTATTTCATACAAAATTCATAATAACTTAGAAAATTATGAAACTTGAAACCCACATCATAAATAAGGTTTATGATCATATATTAAAAATGCAAGTCATTTGAATGTCATTTGATAGGCTTTTCAATTTTGAACTTATCATAAAATCTATATGAAGCAACATAAATCATCAACAAACATATATATATATATATATATATATATATATCCATTTAACAAATCATATCATGGAATATTATTTGCAAAACTAATTCGGATCTACTAGAAATCGAAACCAACAAACGTGGGATGTAAAATCATTATTCACCTTAGCTTGATGTTAAGAAGGTTGAGGTTTTCTTTTGATTGATTTGCTTAAGCTTCCTTCTTGAATCTTAGCTTTTCTTCTTCCTGAATCTCTTAATGGTGGCCGACCGAGCTTACAAAGGTTTTGGTTTGGTTCGTATATGTTAAAAAAATAAGGAATGATGGTAAGAAGGGTTTGGGGTATAAGAACATAGCCTTTTCCTATTTTTCTCCTTATCATATTCCTACTTGCTCCATTTTAATTCTCCTTTCCTTATATTATATAAGCCACAACCGCCTTATTAATTTACTAATCTCAATCTCTTAACCATCTACATTATTTCATTCAATTTATCTAATTAAATGTCCTAAATAATGTTAGTCAAAATTAGGATCACTATAGGAACTTGATAATGTGGCCACGTCCTTCTTCGAGCAATCACCTTTGATAGCGGAGTACATGGGTATGATCGTGGATGAGAAAATTCCAACGACCCTCGGCTATTAATAGACTTGGAACGACATTGTTTTGGAGATCTTTTATCTCTTTAAATAATTTTCTCTGTAATCTCTTGTAATCCCGAGAATGATTACTGATCCATAAGAACAACATTTGTAAACAGCAACCAAATCAGCAATAAAGCTAAGTTAGAAGCAGACAACGATTAGCCGAACCACTATAAAAATTCTATCTTGTTATATCTTGTTTTTTTAGTTTCTTCACTCTTATTTCTATCGTAATTCTCTGGATGTTTGTGCCACATTTTGTTGCAAATAGCTACAAATCCTTAAAACAATTTCAAGATAATTATTCATTCATCCAAATAAATTTCAAGATTGGTGAATATTTTCTATTTGCCAAAGATAAATTTACATATAACTTTTGGATTTTAAAACACAATTCGAATTTAAAATTTGAATTTTTAAATCAATATTCTTCTTTTATTGTCAAATAAATTCAAACATTTAATTTATTGAATTTTTTTAATAAAATGTAAAATTAATATATTTTATTTATTTAACTTTGAACAGGAACTACGCACTTCCATAGGTAAAAAGAGAACTTGACCTCATGACTTACCATCGGTAGTCAAGTTCACCTTTATCCTGACTTTTATAAGTTGGAGGACATCTTTACAAACAAATAGTTGCTTAGGTTTGAGGAAAATAATGACTAATATAAAGGACCCCATAGACGGTCCACTCGGACCAAACCAGGAAGGAATGCTAGTCATTCATGAATTAATCTCGCCAGGGACATTGATTAAGTAAAACTAATGGAAATGTGATACGAAGAACTTGGAATGCCAAACACTTGAGGCCATATTTCACGACATTGAATGAATAAAGACAATTACCCAAAATGATATATTGGATGAAAAAAGGATCATATCTAAGCAATTGCTCAGGAGGTGAAATGCATGCATTCAAACTTAATTTCTGACTAGACGAGGTTGGTAAGATTTGTTGAATAAAGGCATCCTTTACATCTGGAAGAGGACAAGAAGCCTTTCATTCCACCTTCGGGTCTGGATAAAGTAACCATCTAAAGAGCGATGGTCAATTAAGCCTATGATCCCACCACCAGACCTGTTCAACGCACCCATCCAAGGGAGATGGATGAAAAGTCTTTGGTCCTACCTTCGAGCCTGGCCAAAGAAACCATCCAAAGAGTGATGGTCAATTAATCCTTCGATCCCGCCCCCGGGCTTGGCCAAAGAACCCATCCAAGGAAAATGGATGAAAATTCTTTGGTCCTGCCTTTAGGCCTGGCCAAAGCAATCATCTAAATAATGATGGTCAATTAATCCTTTGTTCCCGTCGCCAGCCCTGATCAAAGCACCCATCCAAGGGAGATCGATGAAAAGCCTTTGATCCTAACTTCAGGCCTGACCAAAGCAACCAATCAAAGAGTGATGGTCAATTAAGCCATTGTCCCATCGTCGGGCCTAGTCAATGCACTCATCCATAGGAGATGAACGAAAAGCCTTTGGTCCTATCTTCTGGCCTGACTAAAGAAACAATCCAGATTATGATAGTCAATTAAGCCATTGATCCTACCACTAGGCCTAGTCAAAGCACCTATCCAAGGAAGATGGATTAAAAGCCTTTAGTCCCACCTTCGGCCTGACCAAAGAAACCATCCAAAGATTGATGGTCAATTAAGCCTTTTCTCTCGCCATTGGGCCAGGTCAAAGCACCAATCCAAGGAAGATGATCAATGGAAATTTTGATGGTCAAGTAAAGTCTATGAAAATAACCATACAAAGAAGGACCATTATTGGCCGAAAAAATTGACCACCAACACCCAGTTATATGAAAGCACCAATTTCAAGTCACAGATCTCAAATAATATCTAATGTAAAGAATATAATGTGAAGAACAAACAAATCAAAAATTAAAGCAATTAAAAGCAGACAAGATTTATAGTGGTTTGGCGAACTCTCGCCTAAGTCCAGCCAGAATAATCCTTTTTTATTATACTATAGTTTGTTATAGTTACAATTCAAAATCCAAGAATAAATTGATAGAGTGTAGCCTGAATTCAAGATAAAGAGAAATAGAAAGAAGAAGATCCTTTTTCTCACACCATTCCTACTATATTTATAAGGGAAGAGGTGCACAGATTGGGTTGAAATTTTAGCAGAAGAACCTCCAGGCCATGATGAGGCCACCTACAAATTTTTAGGCCCATTAGAGCTCATAATAGGGATTAGTACTGATCCCCATTTAGGGTTCAAATGGGGAGTGATCCCTCTGGGGTTTCCCTATGATATTATCTACTTTCCTACTAAATTTCGTGCCATTTTGACTTACGATTTGTGAGATATCGTATTTTTCATGAAGTGTTGTTGCATATATTCTAGTTTCTACCGACCCCTTTGGAGGGATAGGAGAAGATCGCTACAAACTCCTCCTGCTGACCTGATATCCCTAAGGTAGCTTCTCCATGCTATATTATGTATATCCTTCAAATTTCATAATTGGATTAGTAAATCATGATTATTAATTGATCTTTGTTGCAATATGGTGTGAAAGTTGATTATAGCTGATCCCTACAGAGGGATAGGGGTCGGTCCCACCAACATACTCCAAATGATGTGCGATCCCTCTAGGGTGTTCTACATGCTGTAGTTAACTTGTGCTCTAAGTTTTATGTCAATCGGATTAGTGGATATTGAGATATTGACCAATCACTACCGGAATAAAATATAATGGATCCTTATAAAGGAAGAGTACCGATCCTTATGGAGGGATCGGTACCGATCCTTCAAGTTGCATGTATTGGGGTGCGATCCCTAAGGTGAACTCCCTAGGGTCCCCTCTTCCTCTAATTTCACTTCGATCCCTCTTGTGTTTGTTGAGTTATTAATTATTTTCAAACAAATACAGTTGCTCCTTGAAATATGCCGATCCCAATGATGAAAGTTGATTTTTGCTGATCCCTCCTATGTATTGAACCATATTCCATACTTTGAACATTCCGACTTACATATCTATCAATTCCGTTCAATCTTGACTTCATGTTATTATCTGTACTTGATTTCTAGGCCCCACAATCATCACTCTGAACTCGTCGGTCTTGATAATCATGAATTTTGTTGGGTTAAATCCATTAGTATAGTGCCTTGGCAAAAGGTAGGTTAACAACCATCAATTGAATCCTTGATTCGATGCACAACTAAACTCAGAATAGGAAAAGGGCAAAATGTATCTCCCTAAAACTTCAATAAAAAGTCTATCTTATCGCACATTAATTCAAGCTACTCTCAAAAACTTTCAAGTAGATTTCCTTACTTTCAAATATTCAATCTTCAAAAAATCATACTTCGATAAGTACATATATTTGACTTTCATGTCAAATGGTTTCCAAACGAAGTTATGAAATCTTTTATAAGGATATTTTCGAGTAACTTTGTGAGAAATTATTTCTGGAGAACTTATTATATAAAGTCATAATGTTAAGGAGCAAAAGTAACAACAAGTAACACATGCAACTAATGATAAGTGATGAATCACCTAAGGAATATAAAGGGAGGAAAAAGGAACAATTCAAAAACAAAAGTTTACTTCAGCTAAAGCATAAGAAACTTCTTATACAAGGAAGGGGCAAGTGTTACACCCAATATTCCAAGAATGAATTAATAGACAACAAGCCATCATATGCAACTAGAGGTCGTCGTGTCCTATTTAGAGCCTTCACACGCAGATGGAAGCCATCATGCCGAATCAAAGCCACCGTGTGTATACGGAAACCATTACACATAAATGGAAGCCACCGTGCTAAATCGAAGCCATCATGTATAGTTGAAGCCATTGCACATAATAGTGCCTTCATACATACATAGATTTATCATGAATAAATGGAGCCATCTTTGATAATTGGAGTCCACGCGGGACAATTAATATAGGTCATCATGATATAATTTATAGAAGTCATCATGGGGCATCCATTAGAGTCATCGTGAAGTGAACATGCTATAGCCATCATGCTTAGTTCCTGGAGCAATAATTAGACAAGTTAAAAGGAAGCAATAATTAGACAAGTTAAAAGGAAGCAATCATGGGTAATCCTATGAGGCCTTCACGATCTATCTCAAAATGAAAATCAAGAATAATCAATCCATCGCATGCAAACAAAGAAACACCAACCAACATCCAAATGAAAGTTATCATAGGAGATTTGATATGGTCACCACGAAGAATCTCCAAAGACACTAGAGAGAATTTCCACAAAAGCCATTGCGAAAAGTTTGTAGCGTCGGTCACGGTAAATCCTAGAGTTTTTTGTGGTGCATTTTGTAAAGCTATCATGAGAAGTTAAACATAGCCATTGCATGAAATCTTCAAAAGATAAAGTAAAGTTGTCATGAGAAATTCAATAAAGCAATATGGTAGAGTCATCGCGAAGAGTTTCTTGAAGTTAGCCATCATAAAGAGATTCATGGACTAGCTAGACATTGCAAAGAGTTTCATGAAGTCACCATAAAGTAAAGAAATAGGACCATCGAGATGAATCGTTGAATCAACATTGTTAAACCATCCTAGATTAACTAGGTGAAGCCTTCACGGTTGTTTGTACCAAAATTGGGCACAACACTCTTTTGATGTGTTTGAAGAGATAAAATGAAGAATATAAATGGAAATAGCGGAAGATCTAACAAACACACCAATGATAGACAAGAAAATGCACCGAAATACATAGATTTACAATGGTTCAGTGTATGACCTACATCCACTACGAAATGACAGACTTTTATTAATTTTTTCTTGTTGGTTACAACGAGTCACAACAGTAAAATTCGAGTACAATGGTGATTTCAGCAGAGTCGTGAAGTAGAAGAGCGAAAAGTCCCTTTTTCGTAGGTCCTGGGCTGCTATTTATAGATGTAGGCATCAAATATCTCGCTCAAATCTCAGAAGACCTCTTATCCCACGTAAGTGGGCCTACACAATCGATCCCCAGTTGTTTAAACTCGATCTGTGATCAATACAAATGGATTTTGCATCAACCAAGATTTGGCCCAATCAAGTCGAGATCGATCATGAACATTGTTACAGTTGCATGCAAGCTCCTGTGAAAATTTGGTGGCATTTTGGACTTGTACATTTTTAATTATGATTGATGCAAGTTTGGATCGATCCACTTTTTATGCCGAGTGACCGAGTCTTCCACTTGAATGTGCCTCGTTCGTATGGACCCGGGATATTCCCTTCGTATCACTTTATAGCACTCAACTTGGCATCGATCCCTCACATCCAATTTCATATCGATCCTTTACTTTTTGCTTTGTATCCATACAAACTCGTATCGATAGTTCAAAGGCCATTTCATATCGCTTATTGATTGGGTTCATATCGATGGGAGGTGTTGATTTCGCATCGATCTGTGGCCGATCGATACGAAGCATGTTTGAAAGTGGATCGATACGAAATGGACTCTCGTGTTACTACCGATGGATACAAAGTAGGTGGATGTGAATGGATACGAAGTGGGTTTGTCTAGATGGATATGAAAAGAGGCCTATCTACCGCTGGTTATGAAATGGACCGATGTGAAATAGGTGGAACGATGGATACGAATCAGTGGATTTCCCTAGTTTGCATCGATCGTAACTTGAGCGTACTAACTCCGATTGAGTTGAAATTTGGAACGTTGGCTTTCATGGCTTTGCTTATTATGTCATATCAATTGTAGCTTGATCCGGACTCGGATAAAATTTACCAGCATCCGTAGCGAACCTGCGTACATCCATTCTTCGAGATGATCTGTCTTTAATTTCCATTCAACTTCTTGGTGTCACGGCCTTGCCAAAAGGCCGGATAACATTTTCCTCTCAAAGTAAATCTTGTAAGGACATGACATGCTTGGAAAAACTACAATCTTCACTCTGAAAAGGTTTTATCTATTTCGTTGGGTAGTTGTTGTCTTCCCATTGAAAGATGTAACCTTCGATTGATCTTTAGTAATACAAATAATGAATTATTGACTGCCAATTGTTGTACTATGTTGTAACTGAGTGTTAGATGCAAAATGTTGTTTGTTGTTGTAATGTCACCATATGAGCATCCAATTCCTGTGAATTTTAAAAATTGGATATTACTCCGTCATACATGTACGTATGTTAACCCGACTCCTGTTAACGCTCGCACGCTCGCGAGTCATTATCAGTTTTCCCTTATCGAATTTCGTATCGATCCACTCCTATATCGATGTGAAATTCGAGTTATAACAACTCTTGGTGGTTGTTTTGGTGTATTCCTTCGTATCGGTCCTCTCCTGGATCAATTCGAGGAGTTGAAAATTTTCTCTTTTATCGATGGTTATCGATATAAATTCTTTGGACTTTTGAATATTTCGCATTGACGAACATGAATTTGGTTGGAATCTCAATGTAATTCGTATCGATGAATGTGAATTTTAGGTCTTGGCTCCATGGATATGAACTAAATATTTCGTATCGAAGCATTTCCAATGCGTTCGAACAGTTCACATAAGCTTTTTCTTTGTTGCTTCGTGTTGCTTGTTGTATGGACTCGAATGGGTTCCCGTGTATCGTTTGTATGAAAGGTTACTGATGGATACGAACGAAAGCATTCTTGATCGATGGCAAATAGATACGAGTAGTTGCGCTTGGGACAGATATGTGTGGATGGACACAAACAGAGCACCCGTATCGATGGCATTGAGGATCACTCTAACCGGTCATTTTAACTTGGAGACGAATCATTTTTTACCTTTACCTCATGTCATATAAATACGTTTTTTTACTTAGCCAAATTTTCATCTTCTTTCACTTTTGTTCGGGCTTTCGTATCGATAGAAGAAATGAGGAAAGAAAACTGCCTTCATCCCTAAATTAACACAGTTCTTTAATCCCTCGATCAAACCTTTAAATTAGGTAATTGATTAATAACTTCACACTAGAAATGACGAGATTCGAGTTTAACTACGAATCTATTCATACATATCCACGGTCGATTCTGGTGATGAGGAGGCCGAAAACGGGTCGAAGCAAGGTCTAGGAGGGTCGGAATGGCTTCAATGTCATTTGAAGAAGAAGGAGGGTAGATGGACAGGGAATGATCATTCGTATTGACTAAGGAAGTGTGCTTCATATCGTTCTGAATACAACTAAAATTTGTATCGATGGGTCACGGATAGAGGTTTACATAGAGGGATGGAGCGCTTCGTATTGATGGGTGATGGTTGGAGTTCGTATCGATTCATAGTAATTGATATGAAAATCTATTTGCGCGATCGATACAAAGCATCCGCTCTAGATATGAACTAGCTTTAAGGTGATCGATACGAAGCCTTTCCCTCTGCGATCGGTACGAATGAGACTCTCGGTGATCGATCTGAAGTTGTGTCTTGTTGGATACGAAATTTTTGCTCGCTCAAACATTCGACTCCGACGAGCTTCCGCCTTGCATAACTAGACTTAACTTTTTCACGGTATATTTGAGTGCCCTTTGAAGCTCGTCAATGGAATTGTAACATGGCAAAATTCTGACAAACTTTAACTTGGACCGATTCTCGATGTTCGGATGACATGGGTGTGGTGGTCAACGATGACGGTCACTCTGGTTGAATTTTGAAGTCTTGTTGTTTAGACATTTTCCCGAATTCCATAGAATTTATTAAGTATTACATAGCACTGCGCTACACAATGCATTCACGCACTTCACACTAGGGAACACACGGGCTTATTATCCTCTAATGATGGTTTTTTCTAAGTTTATTAGTTATGAAACCTGGAAGTTTGCAACATCAGGGGGATCAAAGTCCATTTCCCCCAACAATAGAGATGCCGGCCAATGCAGCCGAAGTCATGAGTCCAGCTCTGAACTAGTTGCCAGGAGCAACTTTTATCGTGAATCCACAAGATTCCATGCCATCCAATATCTCTGAAGATAGGTTCGGGTGAATATTCTTAAGACATGGTCTATTATTATTCGACATTCTGCTAGCCGGACCGAATGACAGTCCACACACTCCCCTAGAGGGATTCACCGCTTTTGACAAACACTCGTGCACAGTTGGAGCGCTTCCTCCATTCAACCAGTATATTTGAGAAGTGTTAGGTTCCTTTAGAATCGCTCTGTCGCAGTTACATCCAAATGGACATGCACTGGTGAAAAGTCTATATATTGTTTTCATGGAGCATCTCTTTCAGCCCTCGACTCCGAAAGAAGTAAGATTCTTGTTCAACGTCAAGAGTCGGGGGGACAATCCTTCATTCATATTCCTAAAGGCAGTCAAGAATTGCCAAGTGGTGACTGGATCTTGGTCCAGACTTAGCTACTTGAAGACGGAGTGGTTCTACGTTCGATGCCCTCCAGAGTTTGCCAGTCGGTGGTCAGTCAGACGTATGTGCTGTAATTTCTCAAGTGGCTAACGAGACAATTGTAACTGGCATTGAAACTAATATCTTCTTTTATTTACAGCCCTAATTCTGCGACCTTAAGGTGCTCACTTTAAAGAAATAGTATGGATTCTTCAAGAGGTGCCGGGTGAGATGAGAGAAATTGACTCGGTCCTTACATGTAGAATTTTTAGGATTGTTGGGCTAATTGATCAAAATAGAGCATAAGACTTTAGGGACCTTTTAAGGCAGCACCGGCTAGATGGCTAAACGTAGAGCACCCGGGAGTGTAATAGCCAAGGAGGGCGATGAAGAAAATACACCCCGTGAAGACGAACTCGTAGCCGTGCCTCTAGACAGTTCTCGGGATTTAGAGGGAAGGAGGAAAGGCAAGGAAGTGGCAATAAGTGTCATAAGTCTTCGAGATGGAAATCCATAGTCGTGTCCCTGCCAGCCTCCGGTGTTAGAATTTCAGAGGCCGCTCCCTTGCAAATGGAGAATTCTTTTGAAGGGCTCGCCGACATTCCAATTTCGAACTATGTGTCGCTCCATCATGACACCGGATTAGAAGGGCTTCAAAGTGCCTTAGATTTAAGCGGGTCACTTCCTACAAGTGTGGCCGACATAACTGGTTGGTCGGGGGTTCAGCACATGCATATATACGCTTCACGGCCCTACACGGTTTCCAATCATAAGTTGTTCATTTCTGGTATTACTAATTCTGCTTTTCTTTTACTATTTTACATATACGATGACTAGGCGAGAATCTATGCTAGGAAGCTTTCACTCGGCATGCCAGTCATCAAGTTCATATTACGAGTCCCGTAGAAGGGAAGCCGATAGAGACCGTGATAGCGGTTATTCAAGCCAGGAACGTTATGAAAGGGAGAGGAATGGAGATAGAGAATATAAACATCGATCCCGATTATGTTTTCCATCTCCTTGAGCTCCAACACAACCCTCCGGTAATGGGAAACAAACCTTAGAGCCTCCAAGCCAAAAACTGTCTTCTCAAGTTCCAAGGTATGATTCACAACGTCATAGGACCGAGGCTGAAACTCCCACTATCTCTGAGCAAACGGTTACCAAGCCCAACGGGGAAGGAGCGATCAGAATCGTCCAGTTAAAAAAAGACTTCCCAAACATTTGTTTCAATGGTTTCATCTTCCCTCCCCATTTAAAGAGAATATTAGTTGTGGCAGAATAAATTATGCATGATTGTATCCATGATGTTTACAGCCAATATAGTGAGTGGATGAAAACTGTGGATAAGGCACCAGCAGTGGCCTTTGAGCAGGAAATAACAATTGAAAAATTAGAAGTTGAACTCGCTCAAAAGGACCGTATAATACAAATGCTTAACAATGAGGCTAAATCTTCCAAGAAATCAGAAATAGAGGCTAATAAGAAAGCCGACGAGGCAAAATCGGTCTATGGAAAGGATGCGACAGACGCATTTTGCTTTGGTTGAGGAGATGGGCCATCGAAATACCACTATTATGGCCGAAAGGGATGCTACGCTGAAGGAGCATGAGGAGCTTAAGGTCAAATTTTATGAAATCGTCAGGAGAAAGATGATGCTAATAAAGCTGCCCAGGAGGTGTGTGAACAAGCTATGGTGCTCCGGGATCAGAGGGATGCAGCAGCAGCACCTAAATTTCAAGAAGCCGAGGCTAGGATCGAGAACGAAGTGAGGACCAAGTTGGAAGCCGACATTGAAGATCTTCTTGTTGCATACAACGCCACCGTTTTGAAGCATCGAAACCTGACTTGGCTCGATAACTATTCATCGCACATATATAGAGCATGGGGCCACTTGGTGGAAGACAAGAAGACTGAGCACCAAACCGAACCAGTCGATGAATTTGAATCAGAGAACAAAGTGCTGAGTGAAGACGAAAGAAAAGTTCTCCATGACATCGCGATCACATGTGAAAAGAAGAAACTTGATACCCAACATTCAAAAGCTGGAGAGGGTTTAAGTGTTGAGCATCACGACATAGGTTCTGAAACTCTTATGCTAACCCTGCCTAAATATACATCTACGGTTGACCCTCAGTCTGTTCCTACATATAATCTCGATCAACTGCGGTTATCTCCAGTTCACGAGCACATCACTGAAGCTGCTCCAGTTCCGCATACAAGTCATTTTGAGGAAGGTATTCTGAACATCTCTTGTGCTCATTCAAAGTGGGAAGCGTTACTTGGAGCAATCACTAATAACTTTTTCTTTGTCTTTATTCAGTGATAGGAGCTACATTTGCCGCACCTCCTGCAACTCAAGAGCCATATCACGAGTAGGAGGCCATCGTACTAGAAGCGACCACTACAATGGATACTGCGCCAACTGATGGAGCATAGGGGAGCACACTTAGTTTTGATGAACAGATTATGGAGGAACTTCTCCATCGTCATAGTGACCCTTTCGTCGATCTGCCATTTATCATGGGTGTAGGCCTACCTATGACCAGCTCCTCAGGACCAACTGCTAGCGTTCTCGGGGAGTCTCAAGAAATTCACGAAGAGGAGATAATAGCTGAAATTAATGCCGAGATGGAAGCATCAGCGTGGGCTTGTAGCTTTAGAGGTGGAATGGCAGGTCCATGTCTAGCCCCTTTACAAATGATTTCCCCGGGTGGCACAGTCGTTGACACAAGTGTGCCTCCTCCGCCTGCGAACATTTATCCCTCCGACTCCCTTTCAGGAAGCATTCCAATCCATGTGAGTTCGGAGGAGGAAGTTGACATAATGCCCTTGACGAGAGATTAGCATCCAAAAGGCAAGGGCTCAAAGAGGCAGCTAAGTGGCATTTCCAGCGCGTCGACACCAAGGAAGAAAAAGAAGAAGAAAATGAGAGAATAGACATGTCTTCTTGGCCTATTTTTGGGTGGATAGATAGGAATTTTCTTTTGTTTTTGTAGGTCGAGATAGATGCGTGTTCGGCCTCTGCTAGTAGGACTTTTGGTACAATTTTTTACTTATCCTTTTCTTCTAAATAATAGTAGAAATAAAATTCCATTTTGTCTCTAGCTTAGTTTGTGTTCATTTGTTAAAGTATTCCAGTGCTCAAATTCCATTCAATACACTTGTGGTGTTTTAGTCTTTAAAATCGGACCCGGGTATAGTTGCTAAGTTACGGATACTGCTTCGGGTCGCGATCGAGCGTTAAGCCGAATTCGAATATTGCACTGTCTCAATCAGTGGCTGGTACTTATGTTCTGCCCCCAGTTCCAGGGATAATTTGAAAAGATTGGTTAACAATCATAGTTTTCCTTAATACATCGAGGTTAACTTCGTTGAAGCAAGACTGAAACAAGACGAGTTCGGGTGGTCAAATCACGCTTTGCTCATCTATTGGTGATCGCATCCATGCTCTGGGGATTGCACTTGTAGATCGACGGGCGGTCGCACTCGATTAAGATTTGGAGATACATCCGTGCTCCGACGACTTATGTTATTTTATGGGTGCTCAGTCACACCCGTTTGATATTCAGAACTTCGTCCGCACTCTGGGGACTTATATTGATTCGTGGGTGGTCAGTCACACCTACTTTGCGCTCATACTTCAGCCCACACTATGTGGGCCTGAAGTGTCCTACAGGTGGTCGTTTCACGCCCGGCTTATGTTTATACTCAAATCCGCACTCTGGAGATTTAGTGTTAGTCGATGTTTATACTCCAGTTTGCACTCTGGGAATCCAGAGTTATTTGATGGGTGGTCAACTACACCCATTTGGTGTTTATGTTTATACTTCGTTTCGCACTTCGAGAATAGGGAGTTGGTCGATAGATAGTTAGTCATATCTGTTTAGGCTTTTTGTTCGCACTCTAGGAACGACGGATCTATCAGGATCGTGGATGGTCGACTCACATCAATCCTGAGTTAACAAGTAAGGTCATTAAATGGATGGGTCCATCCTCCTTGTAACTTGATTTGAATACGGGCAAAGTCGTTAGGTGGATGGATCCACCCTCTTCAAAGCCGCACTTATAAGTTCATATTTCAGTTTGCACTTTGGGAATCAAGAGTTAATTAAAGGATTTTCGTGTATCAATCCTTTTATGGCTTCAGTGTTATGCTTGTTCCTGAGCTTGGGTCTCACTAAGTGAGTGACTAGTCGTATCACAGTCACTCTCTATTTGAATAAATCCCACCGTATGGTGGAACTTAGCTCTCCATGCATAGTGATGGCCGTATGACGCATTTCAAAAAAATCACAGCTCTGACTTAAAGAGATTGCATTTTATTGCTGAAATAAGAAAATAGGACAAAGTCAGTTTCCTTATTACAAATTCAAATTTCAAAATGCTTAAACAATTTGCAAATGAAAAGTAGACTAAATAAATAATGGAGTCTGTTATGTGCAGTAGCGACGAAGACTCTCGCTGTTCTAGGCTCTCGGCAGAGTAAGACCGTTAACGGTCGATAATTTAAATGTGTCATCTCCGAGCTTTTTTTTGATGACATATGACCCTTCCCACGTTAGCTTCATATGTGAAGGAACCGGTTGAATTCTCTTAAGGATGAGATCGCCGAGTTCGAATGTTCGGGGTCGGACCTTGGCATCATATAACCGAGCGACTCGACTTCAGTATGCGGCTGCCTTCAAATCAGTCTCTTCATGCTTCTCATCCGATAAATCCAGAGATTCAGCAAGTAATATAGAATTTTTTTAGTTACTTCTATTTCGACTGGAATAATGGCTTTTGAACCATAGGGAAAGAATATGGAGTGTAGCCGATCGTGGATTTGTTAGTTGTCCACCGTAGGGAGTTCATTGACCCATTTCCCCCCGGCCTTTTCTAATCATTTCTTCAGAATAGATTTTTATAACTTTATTAACGGCTTCAACCTGTCCATTCTTTTGAGGGTGTGCAACTGTGGAGAACTTCTTCTGGATGTGGAATAGTTGACAGAAATTCTTAAATTCAACATTGCCGAATTGGACTCTGTTGTCTGTGATGGTGGTATGTAGGAGACCAAATCGGCAGATAACCTTGCATACTACATAGTTGATCACTTTCTTCATCGTAATTATAGTAAGGGGTTCATCTTCCGCCCATTTGGTAAAGTAATCAACTGCGACGATGACGTACTTCGCACCACCTTTGGCTAGAGGTAGAGAACCAATAATGTCAATGCCTCATATTATAAACTTCCATGGACTGACCATCCGAGTTATTCCGGAAGGTGGGGCTCTACGAATCCGAGCATGTTTTTGACATCTGTTGCATTTTCTAGCGTAGTTCGATGCATTCGATTTACAGTTCGCTAATACTGTGCAGTTAAAGCGCCTGACAGATTCGAAGCGGTGGAGGTGCAAAAAGTCATAGCGGGGATACAACGAGGATATAGCGGGATATAGCGGATGACTCTAAAATACCATATAAAACCTGCACTTAATGTTTTAAATAAAAAATTATCATTCAATTGAATTATGATTAATACATAAATAACTTTAAACAAAAAATATGTGTGAATATACTTTAAATAAACGTAAAACTGTTATATAACATAATTGAATTTAGTAGAATATTAGAATATTTTCATTTCTGAAAATATATTAAAAATTAAATCAAATAAATTAGTTTCATAATTTTTATAATGTATAAATGTAAATTTTTAATTCATTTTATTAAAGAAGATGTAGCGGAAATGGCAAAATATAGCGGGAATAACAGGATATAGCGGAAATGGCGGGGATTAAAGCGGAAAGGCTATATTTTAGGGCTATATGGAAAAATCGTAGCGGTAGAAATCCGCTATGAGATAGCAGGGTTGTAGCGGGGTAATAGCGAGGCATTAACTACACAGGGCCAATAGTATCCATATCGGAGCACTTTCTTGGCAAGAGCTTGCCTGCTGGTGTGATCACCACATTCTCCTTCATGTGCATCATGCAATACTCATCTGATTTCATCGCGAGTGATACACCAGAGAAAAGGAGTGGAGTACCCTTTTCTGTACATGACTGCATTCTGAATAGTGAACCGTGAAGCTTTTCGAAGAACTTGTCTCTTTTCACTCCTATGCTAGCAGGGTCCCATGCTAAAGATAGTTTCTGAATGGGGTCATCCATGACTCCTTATCGGGAATGACCTCAAATACCCAGTCTGTCTCCATTTGATCAATGCTCAGGGAAGATAATGTTTCCGTGGGAATGACTCCCATTTGCTTTGCTTCACCGATACCGGCCAACTTTGCTAATGAATAGGCTTTCTGATTTCGCTCTTGTGGTATGAAATAGATGGCATAATAATCGAACTCATTCAATATCTCCTAAACCCGAGCAAGGTAAGTAGCCAGCCTTTAGACTTTAGCCTGGTACTCACCCAGAACTTGACACACGACCAATTGCGAATCACAGCAAATCTCCAGAGCAATAATACTTAAATCTCTAGCAAGTCTCAATCCAGCAGGTAGGGCTTCGTATTCGGCTTTGTTGTTGGTCGCACGAAAATTGAACTTGAATGCATACCATATAGATCGATCTTTAGAAGTTTCCAGTATAACCCTGGTGCCTGAGCAACATCATTTGATGCACCATTAGTATGCAGCTTCCAGATATACTTAGGAGATTCACTGATTTCGGGCAAGTCCTCTGGGATAGTGAATTCAGCGATGAAGTCTGCTCGTACTTGTCCTTGGATAGCTCGCCTTGGAGTGTAAGCAATGTCAAACTGACTTAGCTCGATATTCCACTTGAGTAACCTACCAGACATCTTAGGCCGTGTGAGGACCTGTCGTAACGGCTGGTCGGTGTAGATGGTTATAGGATGAGCCTGGAAATACGGACGGAGCTTCCTTGAGGCAATGATAAGACAATAAGCCAACTTTTGTAGCTTCGAATAATTTCTCTCTACTTCCGCTAATCATTTACTAATGTAATAGACCGACTATTGTATCCGGTCTTCCTTCCAAATTAGGGCAGCACTGATTTTGTTTTCTGACACCACCACGTAGATGTATAATCTCTCATGATCAATGGGCTTCGACAAAATAGGTGGTGTGGAGAGGTGTTGAATTATTGCTCGGAATGTACCTTCATATTCCATAGTCCATTCAAAGTTTCATTTCCCTTTTCTGATTAGGTCGAAGAAGGAAATGCATTTGTCGGTGGATTTTGAAATGAATCTGTTCAGTGCTGCTACTTTCCAGTTGAGCCGCTGGACTTGCTTTATAGTTCTTGGAGTATCAAGATTTTTGATTACTTAGATCTTTTCAGGATTAGCTTCGATCCTTAGAGCATTAACGTTAAACTCAAGGAACTTTCCAGAAGCCACTCTAAAGTGACACTTCAACGAGTTTCATTCTATATTCTCGAAGGATGTTGAACATCGATTCCAGGTCTTTGATATGATCAGTGGAGAATCGCAACTTCACAAGCATGTCATCCACATATACCTCCATGGTTTTTTCGATCTGTTTGGTTAACATTCGATTAACTAACCGTTGGTAAGTTGCCCCGACATTCTTGAGTCCGAATGGTATGACTTTGTAGCAGTGAAGTACCAGATCAGTTACAAAGCTGGTATGCTCCTGGTCAAGTAAGTGCATGGGTATCTAGTTATGGCCAGAATATGCATCCACAAAGGATAAGAGTTCATGTCCAACTGTTGAGTCTACGAGCTGATCGATTCGGGGAAGTGGAAAACTGTCTTTTGGGAAAGCTTTATTCCAGTCTGAGTAATCAATGCATGTTCTCCCCTTTTCATTTGGCTTTCGGATAAGTATAGGATTTGACACCCATTTCAGATATAGTGCATCTCGGATAAACCCGTTCGATTTGAGTTTTTCTACCTCTTCCTTAAGGGTGACAAATCTCTTTGAATCCATACCACGCCTTTTTTTCTTAACTGGGACATGCCATGGGTCAATATTCAATGTGTGGCTCGCAGTGTCCTAGGAGATTACAAACATGTCGGAATGTGTTTAGGAAAACACATGGAGGTTTGCCCCAAGAAATTCAACCGATTCCTCCTACATCTGCTGGCTTAGCTGAGATCCAATCTTTATCATTTTAGAATCATCATCGTCGTCGATTGGTACATCGATCGTCAGCCAGCCAGTGAAGCTTGTCTGTCTCTATATTCTTCTTTACTTTCGGTATCTCTCCGGTCAAGATCCCTTGGGAATTGGTTGGGGTGCCTGGGCCTAGGCGTTAGCTATCAATTTTTTTCAAAGCGAACACAAAGAGATTCCTTTACACCCTTTCCCTTTTCTTTTCACTGCGCCTCTCGTAGCTCAGCAACATAATAGGCTCATCTAGTAGCCTAATCTCCCTGAATGACTCCAACTCCATTGTTGGTAGGGAATTTTAAAGTTAGACACCAAGGGGAAATGGCAGCCCTGAACTCAGCTAGGGTCGGTCGGCCCAAGAAAGCGTTATATGGTGAGTCTATATCCTACACAATAAACTGTAATATCCGGACTCTCCGGCGTTCTCCAATTACCAACTCCATTGGTAGTTCCACAACTCCAGTGGGTATAGTTGTGCTCCCACTGAAATCATGAACACGAGAGTGACAAGGCTTTAAGCCTCTCTTTTTCCATCCTCATCTATCATAGGCTCGCTTGAATAGTATGTTTATTGAACTTTCATTGTCTACTAAGATTCTCTTTATCCAAGTAGGACCTACTTGAGCTAAAATGAAAAGTGGATCAATAGTTGGGGCTTCAACTTTGTCAGCATCCCTGTCGAAATACGACGTCATCTACCATCCTTTTATGTCGCTTGGACAGAGCCCCGTCTTCTAAACTATTACAACATTCGAAGCTTTCATTCCTAATAGAACCAGCATACAACTCCATTTCCTTCCAGCTTCGGTCTACTGGATGAAGACAACCACTAACAGTATTTATCACCAACCTCCCACCGGTACGAGCGGGTTCCTCCGGTCTCGCCTGATTTGGTATATGGTTTAGATTCGATGAGCCTGCACCTCCGGACTACGTAGCCCGTACAAACTTCTCCAACATTCCCTCACATATCATTTTCTCAATGAGATCTTGCAAACGACGATACTCGCTCTTGTTATGGCCATAGCTATCGTGGAATCTACAAAACTTCCACATTCGAATATGTTTTTACGATGATTGCTTCAGAGCATGTTTCTTATACTGAATAGTATTGTAGGTTTGTTAATACACATTTTGCAACGACGTATTTAAAGAAGTATAGTTGTCAAACATAGAAGCCCTGTGGCACGGCCCACGATTCTGATCTCGTTTCCTGTTTTGATTTCCATTGCCTTTCTATTGAATATGTATATTCTATATGTTCAGTTTTACCTTTCCGAAACTCTCCCCGGTTTTTTAACAACATTGCTCTGGATTCCTTCCACACTGGGACCTACGTCATCCTTTTTCCTAAACTGTTTCACAACCTCCCTTCTCAAAAACTGGTTCGCCTTAGAATAGAAACAGTCCAATGACGTTGGAGGTTTTCTGACCAACCAGTTGCCAAATTCAGAGTCAGGATCGATCCCCTTAATTAGTGCCATCAGAATCGAGTTATCATTGGGATTACTAATCTCAGCGCATGCAGCGTGAAACCTCTCTGGATAGCATTTAAGTGTCTCTCCCGGAGCTTGAGTGACACTAAGCAAGGTATTAACATCTTTGGCCTTGTGGCATGCATGCAAAACTGTTCAACAAACTTTATTGTCAACTGCTGAAAACACGAAATATATCGAGGTGGTAAACGAGTAAACTACATAGTTGCTATGCCCTTACGGAGATCAAGAAGCTTTGGCACTTGACCGCATCATCGGCTTGTGCAACATTCATCAACCATTCGTACTTTAAGATATGCTGATTAGGATCAAAGCTCCCTTCATAAATTAGTAGAGTTGGCATCCTGGATCACCAAGGTAGTTCAGCATGGAGTACATCATCAGCGAAAGGGGTATGACTTCAGGAGACTCCCCACTCGTCTTTGGTGAGACCCTGACTTTCACGGATCATTTGATGGATCATTGTAGGGATGTCCAACATCTGGACATTTTGAGAATGCCAGGCCAAGGTGTGGTCGGGATCCATAATGCGAGGATGGGCCAATCTCGATCGATGGCCCACGTCTCGCCTCCTTAATTTTAGGTTCTCGAGGACATATGGTTCGGGAGTATATTCATGCTGGCAATGGTTCGAATCTATCTCATTTGGGGCATCAACTCCCAAATCAATGGCAGTGGTGGCAGCGCGATCGTCAGTAGTATGATAAGGAACAGTACCTCCTGAGAAGGAGGGTCTAGTCCGATGGCTAGTTAATGGACCAACCCTTGGTTGCCCAAAAATCAAGGTGCGCTGCTGTCCAGTAGCTTGTATATAGCATTCGTCCAGCCATGGACGTATGGATCTATGATGGAAGTCAGAAGATGCTGGACTCTCGGTGGATGAATAGGAAGCCTGATCCCTTTTGGACCTCCTTCGTCTTTGACGATTCAGATGATTGGTCAATTCCGCATTGGCACGGAGTTGTTGAGTAAGCAGTTGGTGACTTTGAGTCAGCTTTTGCATGAGCAATTGAAATTCTTCGCTAGTGATAGGGCCTTGCGGATCTGAAGGTCCGGCAACATTCTGATCTGTAGGAGGAAGTTTTGCGGGGTTCTGTTTGTCCCGTCCTTCTAGATCTGTAGTTGTTGAAGTAGTCCTAGTGTTGAAACCATGATGGATAGCGAAGTTCTTTCCTAGACTTAATGCAAATATGAATAGGATGGAAGAACTTTAGACTTGAAATCTGGATCTTCTCCTTAGATTCTTGCAATCTGATATTGGTAATAGGTCCAATGAGCAGGAGAAAAACTGGGTTTTCTCAATGAAAGCACCAAAGTGTTAGTACCAAAATTGGGAACAACACTCTTCATATCTGTTTGAAGAGATAAAATGAAGAATATAAATGGAAAAAGAGGCTGATCTAACAAACACACCGATGATAAAGAAGGAAAATGCAAAGAAACACACAGATTTAGAGTGGTTCGGCATATGGCCTACGTCCACTTTGAAATGGTTGACATTTATTAATTTTTGCTTGCTGGTTACAGCGAGTTACAATAGTAAAATTCGAGTACAATGGTGATTTCGGTAGAGTCTGTATGTAGAAGAGCCAAAAATCCTTTTTCAGTAGGTCCTAGGCTGTTATTTATAGGCGTAGGCAGCAAATATCTTGCTCAGATCCCGCAAGACCTCTTATCTCATGTAGGTAGGCCCACATGATCGATCCTTGGTCGTTTGAACTCGATCCGTGATTGATACAAATGGATTTTGCATCGATTAGGATTTGGCTCAATCGAGTCGAGATCGATTATTAACATTCTTAAGGTTGCACGCAAGCTCCTGTGAAAATTTGGTGGCATTTAGACTTGTAGATTTTGAGTTATGATCGATGCAAGTTTGGATTTTTTGAAGGTTGTTGAATTCACATCACTTCTTGTTCGCATCGATCTATTCGCATCGTTTTTGACACATGATGTATGATGACATGGCGCTAACTTTTTTGGATCGATCAACTTTTTATTCTAGGTGACTAAGTCTTCCACTTGGATGTGCCTCGTTCGTATCGACCAAGGATATTTCCTTCGTATCGCTATATAGCACTCAACTTCGCATCGATCCCTCACATCCCATTTCATATTGATTCTTTAAAGTTTGCTTCATATCGATACGAACTTACGATCTTCATATCTATAGTTCAGAGGCCATTTCGTATCCCTTGTTAATTAGGTTCGTACCGATAGGAGGTGTTGGTTTCGTATCGATCTATGGCCGGTCGATAAAAAACATATTTGAAAGTGTATCGATACGAAATGGACTCTCGTGTTACTATCGATGGATACAAAGCGGGTGGATGTGAATGGACATGAAGTGGGTTCGTCTGGATGGATACAAAGAGAGTTTGTCTGCCGATGGATACGAAATGGACCGATGTTAAATAGGTGGAACGATGGATACAAATGAATGGATTTCCTTGGTTTTCATCGATCGTAACTTGAGCATACAAGCTTCGATTGACTTGAAATCTGGAACGTTGGCTTTCATATTTTTTCTTGTCATTTCATATCAATTGTAGCTTGATCTGGACTTGGACAAAATTTACCAGCATCCACAGCGAACCTGCGTACATCCGTTCTTCGAGATGATCTGTCTTTAATTTCCATTCAACTTCTTGATGTCACGGCCTTGCCAAAAAGTGGGATATAACGAAATATATGAGATGATGTGAGATTAATTACAAGTTGAAATGGGAAAGAGAAGTTATCAAGAATGTTTCCTAGAGTCATCCCATACTAATCTTCACATAAACGCTAGTTTCTTTTTATGAAATATTGCCTCCTTCGTTTACCCATTCTAGACGACATGTGGCACTAATCCAATGGCTGAAATCTTCTACAAATGTAGAGGTATCCTCCAAATGGATGAATTTTCTTACCTCTTCTTCTTCATTTTCACTTTTCTTACTTTATATAAGAAAAGCTTGAGTAGAGAGCATTAATGGCCAACCACACCATCTATGATTTATAACTTTGTGTAAAAGGACTTGAACAATAAACAAGTTGCAGAATGACTTCTCAAGAATGTAAGGCTATCACTCATCAACTTGTGACCAATATATTTGACTAGGTGTACAACCATACTCGAATACTCCAAATTATCTTGGTCTAAATTTAATGCTAACACTAAGTGGTGCTTTCATTGACGGCTCTAACCCAAGGCCTTGGCAACTAATCAACAATGGCACATATAGATTAAGGAAATTAATTAAGAAAGTTGGTGTTTGACCATAGGAATAAGTAGTACATCACGTTCTTCTCGAAGACAATGTGAACCCTCATTTCAAATTGGAAAATGAAGAAATGGGACAACCGTCTACACCTAAGGAAACGTCTAAAGAAAGAATGAACTTCAAGCTTTGAAGAGAAAATTAGAAGTCATACACGAGCTTCTTTAAGGATTAACTTCCCAAAAATCTTCATCAAAGAAAGTAAAAGAGGCAAAGGGATAGGAAGTTGAATCTCCATCCAAAAAAGAAATAGAGTCAAATTCTAAATGTAAGAATGTTGAGAAGAGAGATTAGGAACGCAAAAGAAAGATGAAAGTCACCAAATTCAAAAGCAGAATAAAATTTCAAAATAATAATTTACAGGATCTACTTCATAGAAGTATTATAAGCTGAAGCGAGAAAACTATGAAGGTGAGGAAATGTATTTCAAGGACTTAGTAGACAAGATTACAAAGGACATGGCTGAATTAAAGGGAAAAAGAATGATGGACCCTAAATTCAATAACAATTTTAACGGAGCACCGTTCACTGAAAGGAATGTGGTTGTACCATTGTCTTCTTATGTTAAAGTCCCATCTATTAAGTAAGACAACACAATTGACCTGGATGATTACTTAAGGGTGTTTGAAAGTCAAATGGGTTTGTATAATGCCCCAGATGCAGTGAGATGCAGAATACTTTCGACCACCTTCTTTGGTGCAGCAGCGAAATGATACCAGCATTATAGAGAAAAGACAACCTACTCATGGGAACAATTTTGTATGAGTTATTAGCCCATTTTTGAACTTTGGAAGAACCTACAATTGATGCAAGTGTACTGGCTAACATCAAGCAAAAAACCTTGGGAATTGTTGAGGGACTATTTGAAGCAATTTATTACAAAAACTAATAAAGCAGAGAGAGTGAGCATAGAGAGAAGTTAATAGCGGTCAAATATGGCTTAATCGAAAATGCACCATTTTGGAAAGAACTATATATTCATGAGTATAGGGACCTATAAGATTTTCACTTCCAAGCTGACAAGTTTGTGCGAATAAATAAGATAGTTCATAATAGGATAAATAAATAGGAGAAGGGGAACTTTTTGGTCCAAAATAAAAAGGAGATGTGAGGATTTTGCCAAGACAAACACTGTTGAATTAAATTAGATTATCTCATATATATATATATATATTGTTACAAAGAACGAACTCGAGTGCCAGTTTCATTCAAAGCAAAGACGAATCCAGAGCCAAACAGAGAGGGAATTATTATGCCTATCATAAGGTAAACGACCATAAAACATATGAGTTTAGAGGCTTGAAAGGAATTATCCAAAATATGATTAGGAAGGAAGTCCTCAAAGAATGCACGAAGATCAATCAAAAGCTTACCCATAACGAAAAGCCACCGTCAGCAACACTAACATTATGGAAAGCGATTTTCCACCTGGATTGGTACAACCAATGAATCATATTGATGTGATCTATGGAGGACAACATAGTGGGCTTAAGAAAGGGATTAAGAAGTAGGTATGTGATAGAGGCTAAAGAAGGGATCTACTCAAAAAGTGAAGAGCCACCGTTGAAGTCTTCAAAAAGTGTAGTGGTTGTCTTCTAATATTCTGATAGACGTAGGCAGTGCAGTGAATGTCACCTTCAAAAGTGCTTTTGAACAAATGGGAATTCTGAAGGAAAAACTTGAACCCAATATGCAGACGATCTTTGGATTTAATAATAAAGGTTCTACTCCAGTGGGTAGAATTAAATTGTTTGTCCAAATTGGCACCCCTCCATATTCAAGGATATTTGAGATGCTATTTGTGTTCATGACCAGACTTCTTACAACAATGCTTTCTCTGAAGGCCAGGTCTTGGCGAGATTGATGCTTTCGCATCATCAAAACACTTATTAGTTAAGTTTCTTTACAAAACAAGATGGGGGACTATTCATGGGGAATAATTTAATTCTCATGAAGTGTATTTTTCCACACTTGAGCATGACAGGTTCTTGTTATAGGCCTATTTCAGATAAATGTGAGCAAAACTGAAAGCCTTTGCATATTAGTCCTCGAGAACTAACATCTAAGGAGAATAATACAAAATTTTCTCCAATGAAAAATCTAGTAATAAACAAGGAAGTTAGATCCAAAGAAAGGAAAAGGAAGTATGTTGAATTAAACCAAGTTAGTCATAATGAGAATGAGGTTTAGAGGAAGTAATCTTGGACATAGATTCGAGGGATGAGCGAAAGAACATACAATCAATGGAATGCTTGGAGGAAGTGAAATTATATACTTAAGATTCAATCAAAACCATGAAAATCAATAATAGATGAACAAAGAAACTAAAGAAAGGTTTATCTCATTCTTACGATCAATCATGGATGCATTTGCATGGACTTAAACGGGTAGGGAAGAGATTGATCCATCGATAATATGTCATTCGCACAACATTGACCCAAAGTTTGTTCCAATAATATATAGGAAGAGGTTATTTGAAAAAACCCATATCATGGCATTAAAGGAGGAGATAAAAAGTTTATTGGAGAATGGATTCATAAGAGATGTGTGTTATCCAAAATGGTTGGCGAATCTAGTGCTGGTAAAATCTATTGGGAAATGTACCCCTAATTTTTAGTAACATTGTTCATGAAATTCAATTAGATAAATGAAACAGAATAATGGAAGAATTAGAACCATAAGGAGACTGAGATTTGAATAAACGTTTAGAAGGCCATGCTTAATAAATTAAATGGACTTAAGAAAGGTTTGTAAGCTAATTAAATTACACAAGGGCATAATGAAAAATAGTTGCATCCTATTATCATAACCCTTATATTTTCTCGTTCCTTACATCATTCATATTTATTTTCTCATTTCCACAAAACATAAAACGTAAAACATAATAGGGGAGCCGACTATTACTAGAAAAAGAAGAGAAATTCAAATCAAGATAAGGATTAAAGCAAGGGGAAATCTATCGTCAACAATTCTCAAATTCCTTGTCATAATCAAGGTGAATAATAATCTATATCATCTCTATTTTTTTTTATAATCAATTTTTTTTGGATTTAAGATTAAATCCATTTTAATGATAATTTGGATGATGATATGCTTGGATTATAGCATGATAGATTTAAATAGGATTGTTTAAATATGATTTTACATGGTGTCAAGGGTAAAACTGATTAAATTGATTTTGAATGCAATGAGAAAATTTTATATCATGTAAAACACGATTTTGGAATTTGGTTTTAATTTTCATAATTTTTCATGTTGTGGAGAATTTATTATGAATTTTCAAATGAAAATATGGTTAATTGGGTTTAGAAATTTAATTTAGAAATTTATTGAGAATTCATGTCTGAAATTTTGATGTATCAGACAACATATTAAAAGAGAATTTCTATGATTTTTTGGCATTTTCCTACATGATATACTATGAGAATTAAATTATTTTGAAAGGAGGACCTAAATGATTTAATTATTTTATTTAATGGAAGGGCTTATTTGTTAAATTAATCTTGGTTTAGATTTGAAAATATGCGGCACTTATTTTTGTAAAGAATTTAAAAAGTTGAGGAAGCTAATCACAAGTTTACAAGTTGCAAGTTAGTTAGAAAGTATATGATTCAATTGGCATTAATCAGCTTTTATCCAGAAAAGTGGGTTTCGCCTCTATTAGAAGCACCATCTGACTCATAGCTTCCGCCCTCAATCAAGTCAAAACTCCACAAAGCCAAAACAAATACAAAAGGTATCAACATGGGTACGAAGTGGATTGGAGGAAGGAAGAAGGTGTGGTGTCGAAACTTAGCTTCCGATGGAACGAAACCTTTGCTTTTAAATGTTTGTGCCTGCCTTTTTTTACTATTGTTTCGAAGGAGTCGAAACAGGTGCTATCAAAAGGGATTTTCAAAATAACTTTCAAAAAAGGTTGCCATTTTTCATTTTTAAGTATAAGCTTTCGAATGAGTTCCTTGTTTATAAAACAATGCTTTCAAAGATGGTGGTTCTGACCTAATTGAAGCCCTGCTGATATTCTTTTGCCTTTTGAGTGTATAGAAGTCATCAACGCTCTCAAATGGCAGCCTTTGTTTTAATCTTATACAAATCCACTTCCTAAATACTTTCGAAAGGGTTTAAGGGTATCGAATGCAATGCTCCAAAAGGGGGTTTCGATGCAAACCTTTAATGTTTTACTTAAGTGTTTAATGCTTTCAAATGGATGGTTTCAAAGCCATCAAGTCCCCCTGAACATTTTTATAAAGATAAAAGGTTTCAAAAGAAATACTTTTGTATATATTCACATTGAACCAAAATGTATTTTAAAGGTAAAACCAATGGTTCTGAATGGGATACTTTCATTGGTTTCGAAGTTATGTTTCTAAGGATTTTTACGTAAAGTTTTAGTACTTTTGAAAGGTATATTATGGTTTCGAAAGAGATGATTTAAAGAGCTTTGAAAGGTATATATTTAATGTTTCGAAATGAAGTTTTCTATGCTTTCGAAGGAGGTTAACCAGGGTTTCGAAAGTGATGTTTTAAGGTTTCAAAACAACTAACCCAGTCTTATTTTAAAGGAAAACCATGGCATAAATAAAGAGTTTTGAAATGGAGTTTTTGAAGAAGTTTTCCTTGATTAATAGGTCAAAGGGATTAACCAAGTTTTATATAAAAATATTTTAAGGATATTAAACCATAGGCGTTGGTATTATTATGTTGTTATGGTTGCTTCTTCATACATTTATTCACAATGTAATGAACCCATAATGGTACTTTGGTGATGGCCAGATTAACCAACTAAGTTGACCCAGTAGTGAATATAAATTAAGGATGCTAAAATATTAATTTAAGATATTGGCAGCGACCAATAGGTTTATAGTAAGCCCATGAAAACTGTCTATTGGAAAAGATATTGGCAGGGGTCAATAGGTTCATAGTAAGCCCATGAAAACTATGTATAAATGAAGATGCTAGGAAGACAGGTTCATAGTAAGCCCACGAAAACTATATCCGGATTAAGATATTGACAAAAGTCAATAGGTTCCTAGTCAACCATGAAAACAAGGATAAGAGGGAAGCTATCGGAGTTACCAATAGGTTCTGGGAGAACCCATGAAATATTGATGTTATTGGCAAGGCTCAATTGGTTCTTAGTTATCCCATGAAAACTCCAAAATAGGACAGGGAGTCCATAAATTTAAACAGGTTAATAGTAAGCCCATGAAAACTACGAAACTGGACAGGGAGTCCATAAGCATTAAAAAGGTTATTAGTCAATCCATGAAAACTAATAGGTTAACAATAACCTTAGAAACTATTATTGAGACAAATAGTCAAAATGAATAGGGTTGGGTAATCCATAATTTATTTACTTGTTTTGCATATCATCATATTATTTGGACTGCTATGTTTTAACCATTATGGATGCGGAAGCACAGTATATGTTTATTATAAATTTTGGGGTAAGCTAATCCGCCAGCATGATCTCACTAGATATCTAAATAGTTTAAGATGGTAGATTATTATTCATACCAGGATTTATCTCTAACTCGAAGTTTATGTTTTCCCCTTAAACTCTCAGGTGTTCAATTGATTTTGAGTACTTCGAGAGTTGATGTTTTTACATACCTCTTTAGACAAATTAGCTTCTAAAGACGTGGAGGAAGCATGATTTCTACTTAGAGTTCTTTTTTATTTTGATTCTATTGTTTGTTGTTGTAAAGGCAAAGTTGTTTAGTTGCCTATATGTATATACTCTGATCATCCAAGGGGGCATCTTCATATGCAACTCTTGGCATATGTTGTAGTAAGTATATTTTCTCTAAACGTGGTTCTCATATGGGGATTATGTAATGGATTTAAAATACTTTGAAATGGAATAAGAAAGGTTTTATTAATTTTAAAATTTTTCCATATCCATGCGTTTCTGCTATATCAATGTATCTAACACTAATGTATTTGATCGCAAAGGATTAATAACCGTGGATGACTGCAACATCCGTAGCCATTAGTTTTGGACCTCCAAGTAAGGGATGTTATAAGTTGGTATCAGAGCATGGGTTATAAAACTTAAAAGAAATTTAATCTTGAAGGAATTTCAAACATAATACAATGAATCAGAAAGTAAGATCAGGGTTTGGGTTAACGCTATAGTAACGTACTTGTATTTGATATCGATATATATAAGTATGTATTCCCCTCTCTCTTAAACCGTTCTTCTGTATCTTACTAAGCCTCATATGCAGATTTACAAGAAAGAAGATATGGAGGAAGGAAATGGAAGAGGAAATCTCGGTGGAGGAAGCACCACAACAAACGAAAATGCTCGACACACCAGGTGGAACCCGGGTCGGTAGGCTAATGCTAACCAAAATGTAGATGCCAATGTGGATGTTGGAAATCCACCAGTAGATATGGGGTTATGTATTAGTTTTTTGTAAATATGATGCAAATAGGAGTTGCTACTAGAGTTACTGTAAATGTTGGAGGAGCTAATCCTATGGTTCCAGTTGGGAATAATTATGCTAAGCTTAGCTAAGATTACACCAGTCTTGGTAGGAAGCCATTTATGGGGACAGAGAATGCTATAGAGGTAGAGAATTGGCTGTTGTATTGTGAGAGAAAATTTGCGATCTAGGTTTAGACGATGAGAAGAAGAGAAGGGTAGCCTCTAGGCAGTTGCAAGGGTCAGCACTTCATTGGTGGAATAGTGTTATGATCAGAGGTCTAGAGTAGGAATTGTCTTGGGCTAATTTTCAAAGGAGATTTAGCAAAGGTATATGTTCGAGGTTGCTAAATCAATGATGCTGAGGAAGTTTTTGGATCTGGAGCAGGGAGAGAGGTCGGTTGTTGAGTATGCTGCCATTTTTGATGAGTTGTCCCGTTATGGATATAATACTATAGACACTGTCATCAAGAGATATGAGAGGTTCATACAAGGATTAAGACCTGATCTTGCAAAGGCGACGCTGACACATATCTGTGATCCTAGTAATGTAGTGGTGAAGATGATAATTCGCCATGAAGAGGTGGTGTGAGAGAGAAGCCAGTTGAAACCCAAGATTCACATGGAAAGGAGAGAAAGTTGTTTAAGAAAAAGGAAGCCCAGAAGAGGGAGGTTGCCAACAAGGCTAAAGATGACTTGTTTGCTTTAAGTGTGATAAGAAGGGTCATTATGCTCATGAGTGCGGTCAAGCAAGGGGAAGAAGGCTACAGATATGAAGAATATAAAGTGCATCAACTGTGACCAAGTTAAGCACTATAAGAATCAGTGTCTAGAACTGGTTAGGGTGGACAAGGGAAAGGTTTCTACTGTTAGACATCATCTGCTAAGCCAACTACAGTTGAAAATGGAAGACTGTGATGGAAGGTACATTTATGATTTAGAGTATACCGGTTAGGATACTATTTGATACTGGTGCATCACATTTATTTATATCCTAGTGCTTGGTTGATTGGTTATGCTTAGAACCCACATACCTTGTTACTTCCTTAAGGGTTGCGAATCCAATAGGAGGGTATGCAACTCTGGGGATGAGATGTGACCAGTTAGAACTTGACTTATATTGGGTCATAAGTTTGCATGCAGTCTGTACGTTTTGGATTTCGTAGATTTTGGAATCATCTTGGGTATGGATTGGTTGAGTAAGTATGAGACTATGATATTTTTCCATGATGGGGAGATATCACTAAGACACCATGATTGTCATAACTGTGTCATATTTTCAGTGGTGAATTCAGACCGAAGTAGTTGTGCTTGGTTAAGTGTTATGGGAGTAGAAGAAGAGTTATGTCGGGTTTAAGTAGCAAGAGATTTTGCAGATGTCTTTGAGCCGGTTAAGGAATTACCACAGAAATGAGATGTTGAGTTTTGGATAGATCTTGCGCTAAGAGCTGAACCTATAAGTAGACTACCTAGCAGGATGACACCGACCGAGATGAAGGAATTGAAGGTGAAGCTAGTAGATCTAGAAGGAAGGAATTTTATTAGACCAAGTAGTTTGTCATGGGGAGTGGCCGCAATGTTTGTGATGAAACTAGATGAGTCGTTGAGGATGTGTATCGACTATCTTAAGTTGAATGAAAGGACGATTAAGAATAGATACCTTTACCGAGAATATGTGATCCATTTGATCAGTTGTGTGGAACTAGAGTGTTTTCCCAATTGGATTTTGCGACCAGTTTCCATCAGTTAAGTGTGGCAGAGGACAGTATTCTTTGACAACATTTCGGACTAGGTATGGCTTATACGAGTGATTAGTAATGCTATTCAGATAAACGAATGCTCCTGCTTTCTTCGTGGATTTGATGGACCGAGTTTTTTGAGAGTTCTTGGATAGGTTCACATTGGTACTTATAGATGACATAGTATACTCTAAGGATGAAAGGGAACATGCGGATCATCTTAGAATAGTGCTTAAGATGCGGAGGCAGCATCAGCTAAAAGCGAAGTTTTCCAAGTGTCATTTTTGGAAGAAAGATGTTAAGTTTCTCGGTCATGTGATTTTAGAGAAAGGGTTGTCAGTCGATCAGGATAAGATCGAAGCGGTTAATAATTGAAAAAGACTACAGATGGTGACTTAGATTAGAAGTTTTCTTGGACTTGGTGGCTTTTACTAGATATTCATCAAGGATTTCTCGTAGATAGTAGCGCCTTTGGCTAAGCTAACTAGGAAGGAGGTGAAGTTTGTTTGGTCTGACAAATTAAGGAACCATTCCTTAAGTTAAAGAATTTGTTGACCAATGCACCTGTGTTAGTAGTTCCAGATGGAAATCAAGGGTTGGTGGTGTATACTGATGCATGTGGGACTGGATTAGAAGCTATGTTGATGCAGAATGGTAAATTGATTGCCTACGCTTCATGAAATCTTAGACTGCATAAAATGAGATATCCTACTCATGATTTGGAGTTGGTTGCGGTGATCTTCGCATTGAAGATTTGGAGGCATTATCTCATGGGGAAAATTTTAAGCTATACATGGATCATAAGTCTCTAAGATATTTATTCTCTCATAAGGAGTTGAATATGAGACAGTAGAGGTGGCTAGAGTTTTTGGCTGCTTTTGATTTCGGTATAGAGTATACACCGAGGAAAGGAAATAAAGTTGCAGATGCTCTTAGCAGAAGGCATCAGAATGTGGTGTTAGCTATGTTGGCAGAGTGTAAGGATTTAGAAGCTTTGACTACTTGTAGTTGCAGTTAAGGTCAGCTACTGGTTCTAGTCAAAATACCACCATGTTGTCATGTTTAGAAGTTCGACCAGTATTAATTGAAAGGATAGCTTCTAAGCAAAAGGAGGATCCAATATTAGCCGAGAGATTAGAAGGCTTGAGGATTGATCATAGATCGATGATCTAATAGATTTTAGTCTTGACTAGAGGGGATGGTCGAGAAAGAAGGGATGATTATGTGTCTCGAATATTGAGGACTTGAGGAAAGAAGTTCCTGGAGAATGTCATCGGTCCAAGTTTCGATTCATCTTAGGGGACCAAGATGTATCAAGACATAAAGAGGAGCTTATATTGTGAAGGTATGAAGAGGGACGTTGGCTTGTGGATTAGCAGTGTGAAAATTATCAACAAGTGAAAGCCAAACATCAAAAGCCGAGTGGGTTTCTCTAACCCTTGGAGATTCCAGTTTGGAAATGTGAGTCGATACCATGGATTTATAGACGGGTTGCGTAGGTCAAATAGAGGATATGAAAGTATACGAGTCACAGTGGATAGGTTGACTAAGAGTGCCCATTTCATTCCAGTTAAGTCAACCAGGACAGCACTTGTTTTAGCTAAGTTGTTCATGAAGAACATAGTTAGAATTTTTGAAGTTCCCAGTAGCATAGTTACTGATAGAAATGCTTTATGCATAGTGAATTCTAGAAGAGTCTACAAAATGTATTAGGTACTAAGCTTAATATGAGTACTGCATATCACCCTCAGATGGATGAGCAAACAGAGAGAGTCACTAAGGTATTCGAGGATTTGTTAAGAGCTTGTGTGTTGGACTTTGGTGGATCTTAGGAAGATCGCCCACACTTAGTCGATTTTTCCTATAATACAGTTATCAGACTAATATAAGAATGGTGCCTTTTGAAGCTTTGTATGGAAGGCCATGCAAATCACTAGCATGTTGGTTAGAGATTGGAGACAGATTAGTCTTAGGTCCAGATTTGTTAGGGAGGCGTCCGAGAATATTGAGTTGATCCAAGAAAGTATGAAGGAAGCTCAGTCCAGACTGAAAGTTATGCAGATAAGAGGCGTAAAGACCTAGACTTCTCAGTTGGAGACATGGTTTTTATTAAAGTATCACCGATGAAGGGTGTGGTACGATTTGAAAAGTCAAGGAAACTGGCAGCAAGATATGTTGGTTCATTCTAGATTACAGAGAGGATTGGAAAGCTTGCATACAGAGTAGAGTTGTCGAGCAGTATGGCAGGTGCCCATAATATATTTCATGTGTCTCATCTTCACAAGTATGTGCATGATCCAAAGATTAATATTTCTCAGACAGGATTTGAAGATTTGACGGTATAGCCTAATTTGACTTTTTTTAGACAAATAGTTCGGGTTGTAGCGAGAGATGAGAAAAGATTAAGGAACAAGACAGTCAAGTTGGTGAAAGTTCGGTGGAGCGACAGGGAGAAAGGCTGTATTTGGGATACAAACGACAAGATTTAAGATACTTATCCTGATCTTCTTTGAGGGTATGTCTACATTAAATTTATATAGATAGTTACTAGTCAAGTAGACTAGTATGGTTGTTAGGAGTCGATACAGATGATTGCTATGTTTAGTATTTAGTCCTTACTGAATTTCAAGAACGAAATTCTTTAAGGAGGGGAGCCTGTAACACCCCTAATTTTTAATAACATTATTCAAGAGATTTAATTAGATAAATTAAGCAGAATAATGTAAGAATTAGAATAATAAGGCGATGGAGATTTGAAAAAACGATAAAAAGGCCGTGCTTAGTAAATTTAACGGACTTAAGAATGGTTTGTAAGCTAATAAAATTGCACAAGGGCATAATGGGAAATAGCCGAACCCTATTACCATAACCTTTATATATTCTCATTCCTTATATCATCCACGTTCATTTTCTCATTCCCACATAAAACGTAAAACATAAGAGTCGGCCATTACTCGAGAAAGAAGAGAAATTCAAATCGAGCTAAGGATCAAAGCTAGGGGAAATCTATCTTCAAAAAATCTCAAGTTCCTTATTATAATCAAGTTGAATTATAATCTATATCATCTCTATTTTGTGTTTACAATCAATTATTTTTGGATTTAAGATTAAATCCATTTTAATGGTAATTTGGATGATGATACGCTTTGATTATAACATGTTAAATTTTAATAAGATTGTTTAGATATGATTTTACACGATTTCAAAGGTAAAATCGATTATAATTGATTTTGAATGCCACGAGAAAGTTTTATGTCATGTAAACATGATTTTGAAATTGGGTTTTAAATTTCATAATTTTCCAAGTTATGGAGAATTTATTATGAATTTTCAAAGGAAAATATAGTTAATTGGGTTTAGAAATTTATTTCAGAAATCTATTGAGAATTCGGGTCTGAAATTTAGATATGTTAGATAACATATAAAAAAGTAATTTCTACGATTTTTGGAGAATTTTCGTAAGTCATTTACTATGAGAATTAAATTATTTTGAAAGGATCTAAATGATTTAATTATTTTGCTTAATGGAAGGGTTTATTTGTTAAATTAATCTGGGTTTAGATCTGAAAATATGCACCACTTATTTTTGTAAAGAATTTGAAAAGTTGAGGCAACCAATCACATGTTTACAATAGTCGGGTTAGTTAGAAAGTATTTGCTTTAATTGGCATTAATCAGCTTTACCCAGAAAAGTGGGTTCCACCTCTATTAGCAGCGCCATTCGACTCATAGCTTCCGCTTTCAATGAAGTTGAAACCCCACAAAGCCGAAACCAATACACAGGGTATATACTGGGTACGTAGTGGATTGGAGGAAGGCGGAAGGCATGGTATTGAAACCTAGCTTCTGATGGGAATGAAACTTTTGCTTCGTTTTTAAATGTTTTGCACCTATATTTGTTTTACTAAAGCTTTCGAAGGAGTCGAAACATATGGTATCGAGAGAGATTTTCTAAATAGCTTTCGAAGAAGGTTTCCATCTTTCATTTTTAAGTATAAGCTTTCGAATGAGTTCCTTATTTATAAAATAATGCATTCAAAAATGGTGGTTCCGACCTAATTGAAGCCCTGCTGATGTTCTTTTGCCCTTTCGAGTGTACTGAAGTCATCAATGCTTCGAAGGGTAGCCTTTGTTTTAATCTTATACTAAACCACTTCCTAAATGTTTTCGAAAGGGTTCAAGAGTATCGAATGCAATGGCTTCGAAAGTGGGTTTCGATGCTAGCCTTTAATCTTTTACTTGAGTGTTTTGATGCTTTTGAGAGGATGGTTCTAAAGCCATCAAATTTCCACAAATTTATTTTATAAAGATAAAAGGTTTGGAAACAATACTTTCGTATATATTCACTTTGAACCAAAAGGTGTTTTAAAGGTAAACCCAATGGTTTCGAAAGGGGTACTTTCATTTGTTTCAAAGCTATGTTTCTAAGGATTTTTACCTAATGCTTTACTACTTTCGAAAGGTATATTTTGGTTTCGAAAGAGATGATTTAAAGAGCTTTGAATGGTATATATTTAGTGTTTTGAAAATATGCTCTCTTCGCTTTCGAAGGAGGTTAACCAGGGTTTCGAAAGTGATGTTTTAAGGTTTCAAAATAATCAACCCAATCTTATTTTAAAGGAAAACCATGGCATAAATAAAGAGTTTTCAAATGGAGTTTTTGAGTATGTTTTCCTTGATTAACAGGTTAAAGGGATTAACCAAGTTTTATATAGCAAGATTTTAAGGGTACTAAACCATAGGGGTTGGTATTTTTATGTTGTTATAATTGCTTCTTCATATATTTATTCACATTGTAATGAACCCATGACAGTACTTTGGGGAGGGGTTGATTAACCAACTAGGTTGACCTAGTAGTGAATTTAAATTAAGGAAGCTAAAATATTAATTTACGATATTGGCCGGGACCAATAGGTACTTATAAGCCCATAAAAGTTGTGTGTAGGAAAAGATATTGGCAAGGGTTAATAGGTTCATACTAAGCCCATGAAAATTATGTATAACCAAAGATGTCAGGGAGACAGGTTCATAGTAAATCCATGAAAACTATGGTTTGTAGTGAACCCATGAAAACTATATCCGGATTAAGATGTTGACAAAAATAATAGTTTCCTAGCCCACCCATGAAAATTAGGATAAGAGGGAAGTTATTGAAGGTACCAATAGGTTCAGCAAGAGCCCATGAAACAATGATGTTATTGGCAGAGGTGATAAGTTCTTAGTGATCCCATGAAACTACGGAGTAGGACAGGGAGTCCATAAATTTAAAAAGGTTAATAGTAAGCTCATGAAACTATGAAACTGGATATAGAGTCCATGAACATTAAAAAGGTTATTAGTCAGCCCATGAAAACTAATAGGTTAATAGTAACCCTAGAAACTATAACTGAGATAGATAGTCAAAATGAATGGGGATGGGTAATCTAGAATTTGTTTACTTGTTTTGCATATCATCATATTATTTGAACTACTATGTTTTAACCATTGTGGAAGCAGAAGCACAGTATATGGTTTTATAAAGTTTTAAGATACCAGTGGTAGGAAAACCCGTTCTGCTAAGCGGTGTGGTTTTACTAGATATCTAAATGGTTTGAGATGGTAGATTATTATTTATACCAGGCTCTATGTTTGACTCGAAATTTATGTTTTTCCCTTAAACTCTCGGGTTCCCAATTGATTTTGAGTAGTTTGAGTGTTGAGGTTTTCAAGTACCTCTTTAGACAAATAAGCTTCCAAAAACATGCATGAAGCATGATAGCTACTTAGAGTTCTCTTTTATTTTGATTCCACTATGTTGTTTTTGTAAAGGCAAAGTTGTTTAATTGCCAATATATATACACTCTGATCATCCAAGGGGGCATCTTCATATGTCGCTCTTAACATATGCTGTAATAAGTATATTTTCTCTGAATGTGGTTCTCGTATGAGAATTATGTAATGGATTTAAAATACTTTGAAATGTAATGAGAAAGTTGTCGATTGATTTTTAAAATTTTCCATATCCATATGTTTCTGTTATATCAATGTATCTAACATTACCGTATTTGGTCACCGAGGATTAATAACTATGGATGACTACAACATCCGTAGCCATTATTATTAGGCGTCCAAGTAGGGTATGTTACAATGTAAAACCACTAATGTTAAATAACATTATTCAGGATATTAAATTAGATAAATTAATTAGAATAATATAAAGATAAGAGAGACAAGGAGATTGAGATTTGAAAATTTAGAATAGAGGCTGTGCTTAACCAAATAAGATTAAAAGAACGAGTTTATGGAAATAGTTTTATAGGTTAACCAATAAGAGAATAAGGCAAGGGCATTATGGGAAATTGCCATCCATAACCTAGGGGAAAAGAGGAGAAAAATCAAGTAAATTCTAAGGAATCAAGCAAGGAGGATTAAGCTAGATCAAATCTCCACCTTATCCAAAACAAGGTGAATTATAATCAAAACCATCTAATTTTTTGTTTCATGAACACTTGATTTCGAGTTTTAAGTTTAAAACCTTCATGATGATTTTAATGATGATATACTTAGATTACATGATATGTTTGATTCAAACAAGTATGTTTGATAAACTTTTTATTCGATTTTAAGGCTAAAATCGTATTTATTGCATTTCTAATTCCATGCGGATTTAATATGTTAGGTAAAACATTATTTTGGAGATGGGTTTAAAAATTTCATAATTATCCAAGCCATGGATAATTTACTATGAATTTTTGACGGAAGAAATAAATAATTGGTTTAAAATTTATTTCGGCTATTATATAAAGGATATTGGGTCTAAAATTTATATATGTTGGATAACATATAAAAAGCGATTTACTGTGGAAATTAAATTAATTAAGATGGAGGACTTAAATGTCTTAATTGTTTTACTAAAGGGAGGGACTTCTTTGTTAAATATTTTTAATTAGTTATGGATGAATTCGACGGTCTTTGAGAGAAGATTTTTGTAAAGGTTATGACAACCAATTATATTTTTACAAATATGCAAGTTAGTTAAAAAAACATTTACTTAAAAAGGAAACAAGACAGTTTTGTAAAGATTAATTGTTTCACCACTTCCAGTAGCAACCTTTCGACCCCCTACCTCTATGACTAACTAAGTCGAAACCAATACATATGGTATCAATGCTTTACTACGTAGTGGATTGAAGAAGGCAGAAGGTATAGAGTTGAAACTGTGCTTTTGAGGGGATCGAAGCCATTTTAAATAGCTTTCGAAGGACTTTGTTTGCTTTCACAAAGAGACGCCGCTTGCCTCGATTTCAAAGGAATGCTTTAGAAATGGGTTATATATAGCTTTCGAAAGATTTCCTCCTTCATATTTTGAAAGGATAGCTTTCGAATGAGTTACCGCATTATATATTTAAAATGGAGCTTTCGGAAGGGTAGTTTGAACCTAATCGAAACCATGTTATCGTCTTTATACCGTCCGAATAAGTTGAAAGTTTTCAATGAGTTCAAAAGCCAAGCTATTTTTTTATAAATATAAAGCCACTTCCCACTGCTTTTGAAAGGGCTCCAATAGCCACTTATACTAAAGTTTTTGAAGGCAATGGCTTCGAAAGGTGTTTCTAAACTATCCTTCCAATTGTTTTACTTAAAAGATTAAAACTTTCGAAAGGATGGTTCCGAACCACCTGGTTTCCTCAGACTCTTTTACTTGAAGGCAAATGGTTTCTAAAGTGGTACTTTTGTTTATGATCGCTATGTCCTAAAAGTTATACTTAAGATGAAACCCAATGGTTCGAAAGAGGTACTTTCAAATGGTTTCGAAGCTATGCTTTTATAAAATGGAAAGATATGCTTTAATATTTTCGAAAGGAACGTTTTGATGGTTTCAAAAGGAAGGTTTTGATGGTTTTGAAAGGAAGGTTTTCATGCTTTCAAAAGAGATATTTTAAAGTGTACCGAAAGGCATATGTTTAAGAGTTTTGAAAAGAAGATTTGAATTCTTTCAAAAGGTATATTCCAATGTTTTCAAAAAGTAAAGATCTAATCTTTTGAAAACCTTAGAACCCAATCTCATTTTAAAGAAAACCTATGGCAACATAAAAGAGCTTTGAAATGGTTTTTATATTATGGAGTTTTTGAAGAAGCTTTCCTTGAAAAAATAACGAGTTAAAGGTATTAACCATGTTCCAAGTGGAAATGATTTCAAGGATATTAAACTATAAATGTTTGTATTGTTATGTTATTATATGTGCTTCTTTTATAAACATATTCACTGTATAATGGACCCATAACTGTATTTCGGGGAGTAAGGGAAGAATAACTAGCTAGGTTGATCTGGTAGTGAATAACAATTGAGTTAACTCCTGAATAAGTAGAGTTGCATCTAGGAGGTCAGGTAGACTAGAACATAGGATGCCAAAGACCGATCAAGAAGTTGTCAGTTTAGAAAGGTTCACCCATGAAAACTATGATTGGAGAAAGTTATTGGCCGAGGCTAATAGGTTTGCAGTGGTCCCGTGGAGACTATATCCAGATAAAATTATTGGCAGAAGTCAATAGGTTCATAGTCAACCCATGAAAACTATTATATAAGAGAAGTTATTGGAGATTCCAATAGGTTCATAGAGAACCCATGAAATACTGAAGTTATTGGCAGAGGCCAATAGTTCTTTTAGTGATCACCTGAAAATTGTGAAACCGTACAGGTCGTCCATATGCTTTAAACAGGTTATTAGCTAGCCTATAAAAATTAATAAGTTAATGGTGACCCTAGAAACTATAATTTAGACAAATAGTCAAATATATGGGAATGGGAAATCCATGATATTTTACTTGTTTTTATATCATCATGATATTGTAAATTGCTATGTTTTTAACCATTGTGGATGCAGGAGCACGGTATATGGTTATTATAAATTTTTGGATAAGATACTAGTGAGAGGAAAATTCGTTCCGCTAAATGGTGTGGTCTCACTAGATATTTAAATGGTTCGAGAATGTAGGTTATTATTCATATCAGTATTTATGTCTGACTTGAAGTTTATATTTTCCCCTTAAACTCTTGGGTGCTCAATTGATTTTTAGTAGTTTGAGTGTTGAGGTTTTCAGGTTCTCCTTTAGACAAACAAGCTTTCAGAGACATGCAAGAGGCGAGCTAGCTATTAGGAGTTCCTTTCTACTATATTCCATTTTGTTTTGGTTATAAAGGCAAAGTTGTTTAATTGCTTATATTTAGACTCTGATCATCCAAGGGGGCATCTTCATATGTCACTCTTAGCATAGTTTGTAATAATTATATTTTCTCTGAACGTGGTTCTTGAGTATGGGATTATGTAATGAATTTGAAATATGATTGAAATGGAATGAGAAAATTGTTTAATAGTTTTAAATTTCTTTCATATCCATGTGTTTCTATTATATCGATGTATCTAATATTACCGCATTTGATCACAGAGAATTAGTAAGAATGGATGACTGCAGCATCCGTAATCATTAGTTTGCGGCCTCCAAGTGGGGGATGTTACAAGTTAGTATCAGAGCATAGGTTTATGAAAAATTAAAATGAAATTTCAAACTTAAAAAAAGTTTTTTCAAAAACATAACCCAATGAATCAGAGAATAGGATCGGGGTTTGGGTCAACGCTATAGTAACGTACTTGTATTTGATATATATACATATATATAAGTATGTATTCCCTTCTTTCTTAGATCATTCTTCTATATATTACTAAGGTTCGTATGCAGATTTACGAGAAGGGAAGATATATATGGAGGTAGGAAACGAAAGAAAAATCTTAGTGGAGGAAGCACCACAATGAATGGAAATGCTCGACATAACAGGAGGAATCAGGCTCAACAGGCAAATGCTAATCAAAATGCAGATGCCAACGTAGGTGCTGGAAATCTGCCAGTAGATATGGGATGATGTATCAGTTTTTCATCAATCTGGTGCAAGCAGGATCTACCGCAGGCGTAGTAGGGGGTAATGCTTGTTGGAAGAGCCAATCCTGTGGCCCCAATTAGCAATAATTATGACAAGTTGAGCAGGAATTATACTAGTCTTGGTGGAAAGCTGGTTTTGGGAACAGAGGATGCTATAGAAGTTAAGAATTGGCTTTTTCATTGTGAGAGAATCTTCGCTGACTTGGAGTTGAATGATGAGCAGAAAAGGAGGCTTGCTTTTAGACAGTTGAGGTAGCAGTGCTTTATTGGTGGAATAGTGTTACTGTTGGGTTCCCGAGGAAGAGTCGACTTTGGTAGAATTTCAAAGGAGGTTCGAAGAGTGTTTTTTGTCTGAAATTCCCAAGTCAGCATTGTTGAGGAAGTTTATGGATTTAGTGCAAGGCAAGTTGTCGATGATTGAGTATGCCACGAAGTTTGATGAGTTATCTAGATATGGGCATGCTACCATTGCACCATCATCAAGAGGAATGAGAAGTTTATTTGGGGATGGAGATACGAGATTGCTAGAATGACCCTGCCACATCTTCGTGATATTTGTAATTTGTTACGGAAATGGAAATACAATATGAGGAGATGTTTGCTACTTATGGGAAGGAGAAATTAGTTGAAACCCGGAGTTCTCTTGCAAGAAGAAGAAGTTCTTTAAGAAGAAAGGAACCTAGAAAGGAGAAGCTGCCAAGAAGGGGTATTATGCCCATGAAAGCCAAACTGTCAAGTGGAAGATGGCCACCGACAAGAAGAGTGTGAAGTGCTTTAACTGCGACCAGGTTGGATATTACAAGAATCAATGTCCAGAACCAGCCAGGGCGGACATGGGAAACGTCTTTGTTGTTGGACCATCGTCTGCTAGGACAACTTCTATTGAGAAAGGAAAGACTATGATGGAAGGTACACTTTTGGTTCGAAGTACACCAGTTAGATTAATATTTGATACCAGTGCATTGCATTCATTTATATCTCAGTGTTTGGTAGATATGTTATGTTTAGAAACCAAATACCTTGTTACTTCCTTAAGGTTGCAAATCCGATAGAAGGGTATGCAACACTAGGAACAAGATGTGACCAGTTAGTACCTGATTTGTTAGGTCATAAATTTGCATGCTGTCTGTATGTTTTTGATTTCATAGATTTCGAAATCATTTTAGGTATGGATTGATTGGTAGATATGAGGCTAGGACATTTTGTCAGAATAGGGAAATATCATTGAGACACCCTGACAGTCGTAGTCGAATTATATTCTCAGTGGAGGATTCTGACCAGAGTGCTTGTGCTTTGTTGAGTGCTATGGAAGCAGAAGAAGTGTTAAGTCAGGTTTGAGTAGATGGAGCATTCGCAGATGTTTTTGAGCCAATTATAGGAATACTATCAAATGAGCCATTGAGTTTCGAATCGATCTTGTGCCAGGGGTAGAACTTACAAGTGGACCACCTAGCAGGATGGCACCGACCAAGAAGAAGGAATCGAAGGTGTAGCTAGTGGATCTAGAAGTGTAACATCCCCTATCTTGAGGCCAAAAGCTCAGTGCTATAGATGTTGCAGTCATCCATAGTATTAACTTCCGATGACCAAATACGGTCATGTCAATAGTATCCATAATATCAGAAGCGCTTGAATATGAAATAAAAATCATCATGGATTAACATATTTTTTCGATTGTGTATCAAAATAGCATTTCATATCCAAGTGACATAATCTAAAACGTTTCCTAGGTTCAGATCAAATATAATTATTACATAAATATGCCAAGAGCGACATATGAAAATGCCTCATTGGATGATCGGAGTACTAAATAGTCATAACAGACTTAATACAACACAGCGGAAATAAAAACATAACAACTCCTAAATATGCTAGCATCAGCCTCATGCTCGTCTTTGGAAGCTTTACTCGCATCTACTAAAACCTGAAAATCCTCAACCCTTTGCTTACGCAAATCAATTTTGAGCACCCAAGAGTTTAAAGGGAAAAACTTAAATTATGATTCAGACATAAAGCATCATATGAATAATACTATACATCTCAGTTATTTGATATTAAATGAGACCGTGCCGTTTAGCGGAACAAGTTTCCCTTTACTACTATCTTTTTAAAACATATCTTTTGCAAATCTTAATCCTGCAACCAAAAATGGTTAAAATAATAATATCAACATCATGAAAGCATATAAATCAGGTAATAAATAGACTATTTGTCCGAGCAATATAGTTTTGTTTGGCTAAATACTAACCTTTGGCTGACTCGGGCCTACCAGACATAATAAATAAATAATATAACTTCTGTTAGATACTCCTCTTCTGGACGGTCTGCCCCTAACTTACTTCACCAGGGTCAACCGATCCTAATGGTTTTGTGGGCTCACCAATAACCTATCCTCACTATCTATATTCCTTTCTGTGTGTAACATCATTTTAGTATTACCCATGACAATGCTCTATATACTGGAATATTGGACTAAATTAGCAAGGGGCTAATAGTTAATGTATAGGGCGTAACCCTATACCAGTTCTATTTGCTATTCTAATATCCGAGTCATTTTGCTTAGGGTTAACTGCCCGTAAATTTACCTTGAAAATCATTTCTTTAAAATTGATTTAAAACTTCAATCATTTTTTAAACAAGGAAAATATACTCTATGCTTTACTCATTTCACCTTTCCATGTTATATATACTTTACATAGAACTTTGTTGATGAAAATATTTAACCTTTGACAGTGCCTCCTTCGAATCCAGTGAAAGTGCCCCTTTCAATACAAGTACAAACCTTAGGCCAAAGGCAAAAATATATCCTTTCAAAACCATTAAAAAAATCGCCTTTGAAAGCTTCAAAACCATAGACATCCTATCTATAAAACACTTAACATTGCCTTTTGAAAAACATTAGAAAACTTCATTTTAAACCTTTCGAAATCATTATGGAATTAACCATAAGAAACCTTCATTTAGACCTCTTGAAGGCATGAAAACCCTTTGTATACATCAAACCTTTCGAAAGCATTTGGGTTTGAGTAAAACATGTGGAAACCTTTCCTTTTTAGACCACTTGGGTTTTACCTTCAACAGAAAAAAGGGTAATAAATAACTAAGTCAAAAGCAATTCCTTAGTAAAGAAGTGATGGTGTCAAAACCAACCCTTCAAAAGCATTGGAGAATTGGCTAGGTTTTAAAAACAAAGTATCCTTTCGAAACAATTTGCTTCGAAAAGCAGAAAGCGACAGCCAGGGGTTTGACCCCTTCAAAAGAATTTACTTATAACAAAAGGCATAACCTCATTCGACACCATTCCTGAAATCAATTTGACCCAGTCGGAAGCCAACTAAGTCAAAAGCATTACTTTCGAAGCAAAGCAGGCGCATTTTCATTTAAAATCAAAATAGCGCTTCGATCCCAACAGAACCCCTTGTTTCGACCTAATACCTTCCGCCTATACCCAATTCACTATGTACCAAGTCTTTGGTACTATGTGAATTTGTTTCGATAACGATGGAGGCGGAAGTACTCAATCGAAACCAAAGTGCCGAAAGTGGTGAAACATGTAAAAAGCGTGTAAACTATGATTTTTGGCTTTCGAAAGTAATATTTTTAACTAACATGCCTTGTTTATCAAAATATTATTGGTTGCTAATTTTATTTTTTAAAAGAACTGGCAAAACTTTAGAAATAAAAATAAAATTATTTACAAAATACCTCTTCTCCTTTTATAAAAATATAAAACATTATAGTCTCATATCTTAAGTAATTTTACATATTTATTAAAACACTTAGGAAAATTATACAAAAATTCCAACAAATCATTTTTAATATGTTCTCTAACATATATAAGTTTTAGGTCTAAAGCGTATGCAATTAACCGAAAATTATTTTTAACCCAAATATCCATTTTCCTTACTAGAAAATAAATATAAAATCCACATTAATTTAAAATGTTATAAAAATAAAAAATCATCTCTAAAATATCATTTTTGACCTAAATCTAAAATCGAAAATATTTGGATGTCATTTAATAGGGTTTCACACTAAAACATATCATAAAATCCATGTGAAATATCATAAATCATCAATAAGCATATACAGTTATTTCTAACAATCAAAACATGGCAAAACCTTGCAAAGTAATTCGGATTTAACCTAAAACCGAAAAAATTGAAAACATGAGATGTTATCATTATTCACTTAGCTTTGTGATTAAGGAGTTTGAGATTTGAGAATGGATTAAGTTGATTTAGTTTCTTCGTTTTGCTTATCTTCCTCTTGTACTTTCTAATGGTGGCCGACTTCTATTTTTAATTTTGATAGTGAATGTGTAGAATGAACACAGCTTAAGGGTTTAGGGTATTAAAATGTGTATTTTCCTATTTTGCCCCTTATTTATTTCATTCTAATTCATTTTGGTTTATTTATTAACAAGGCACGGCTACCCCTTAGTTTATACAAATCTCAATCTCTTAATCATTACATTGTTTTATATAATTCATCCAATTAAATATCCTAAATAATGTTACTAAAAGTTATGCTCGTTATAGACTCCCATCTTATAAGAATTTTGTCTCCGAAATTATGATAAGATACACAAAAGATCAATCAAAAAGGTAAAACATATCATCAACAGGTCAGGATAAACATCTCTAATCCCCCTCTCGGTCTCCCAAGTACAGTCTCTCTCGTCGTCATTCCACTGGACTTTTACTAATCTGACTGTCTTGTTCCTTTGCCTCTTCTCATCTCTCATGACTATACGAACTGGCTTTTGAACCGTTGTCAAATTCGACCCTACTACTAAGTCGTCAAACATAGTGTGCTATAATAGTCTCCAGGCCTCTAATACAATTTCTTAGATAGGAAATATGAAAAACATCATGGACTCCTGCCAAACTGTTCTGTAACCCTACTCCATATGCGAGTTTCCCGATCCTCTCTACAATAGGAAATGGTCCCACAAATCATGGTGCTAATTTCCCTGATTCTCCAAATCGGATCACATCCTTTATCAGTGATAACTTGACGAGCACATGATCTCCATTCGAGAACTATAAGTCTTTCCGTCTTCTATCAACATAACTCGTCTTCCTAGACTGGGCTTCCTACGTCCTAGCCCGAATCAATGCAATCTTCTCTACAGCTTCTTTAACTAAATCCGGACAAGAACCAACCTATCCCTGGTCTCTAACCAACAACTGGAGATTTGCATAGGCTCCCATACAAAGCTTTAAACGTTGCCATCCCTATACTAGCCTGATAACTATTGTTATATGAAAATCGACTAAGTGTAGATGGTCTTCCCATGATCCTCCAAAATTTAACACATAAGCACTTAACAAATCTTCAAAGACTTTGTTAACTCTTTCCGTTTTCCCATCAATCTGTGGATGGTAAGCGATACTCATGTTGAGCTTGGTTCTTAAGGTGTCTTATAGACTCTTCCAGAACTCGCTAGTGAATAATGATTCTCTATCACTTACTATGCTAATAGGAATTTTATGTAGTCTAACCACATTCTTTATAAATAACTTAGCTAAAACAGGTGTTGTCCTAGTTGATTTAACTGGACTGAAATGGGTACTCTTGGTTATTTTGTCTGCTATGACCCATATGCTTTCATTTGCTCTAGTAGATCTTGGCAAACCATCTATAAATTCCATAGAAAAAGAATCCCACTTCCATATTGGAATATCTAAAGGCTGAAGTAACCCACTTGGCTTCTATTGTTCGACATTTACCTGTTGGCAGTTCAAACACTCCTTAACCCATAAGCCTACATCCTTCTTCATACCTTTCCAAAAGAAACTCCTCTTCTTGTCTTGATACATCTTAGTTCCTCTCAAATGAATAGTGAACTTCGAACGATGGCACTCCTCCAAAATCTCTTTTCTTATGTCCCCTACATTTAGAACATGCAACCTTTCTTTCTTTCTTAACCACCCATTCTGGTAAAGACTAAAATCCTTCAAGTCATTGCTCTCCGTTCCATCTCTTAACTTCCTGATCTGCTTAGCTAATACAGGATCCTCCTCCTATTTAGAAGCGATCTTTTCGATCATTATTGGTCAAACTTCTAAACAAGACGACATAGTAGCTTCTCCATTAGACTCAACTTTAGATCTCCATTGCACTCTGCAAGTTGTCAGCGCTTCCAAATCCTTTCACTCAGCTATCATTACCAATACTACATTCTGATGCCTTGTGCTAAGAACATCCGTAATCTTATTGCTTTTCCCTGGTGTGTATTCAATTCCAAAGTCATATGTTGCAATAAACTCCAACCATCTTTATTACCACATGTTCAGCTCCTTCTAAGATAATAAATACTTCAACGACTTATGATTTGTATAAAGCTCAAACCTTTTTCCCAAAAGTTAATATCTCCATACATTCAATGCAAATATCACCGTAGTTAATTCCAAATCATGCATTGGATATCTAACCTTATGCAGTCTAAGCTATCGAGAAGCACATGCAATCACTTTACCTTTCTGCATTAACACAGCTCCTAATCCAATTCCATACGCATCTATATGTTCTACCAAATTCTGATTTCCTTCCGAAATAACTTACACAGGTGCATGAGTCAATAAGTGTTCCAAGCTCTGGATGCTTCCTCACACTTATCGGACCAAACAAACTTCACATCCTTTCGCGTTAGCTTAGTTATCGCTGCTGCTATCCACGAAAAATCCTTAATGAACCTTTGATAATATCCAACCAATCCAAGAAAACTCTTTATCTCGGTCGCTTTCTCGGGTCTCTTCCAATTATTCACTACTTCAATCTTAGTCATATCTACAGACAACCCTTTCTCTTAGACTACATGACCAAGAAACTTCACTTCCTTTTTCCAAAAATGGAACTTCGAAAACTTCGCCTTCAACTGATTCTGCCCCAATGTTTTAAGCACCATTCTAAGATGGACTTCGTGCTCTCTTTCATCCTATGAGTATATCAAAATATCATCTATAAATACCAATATGAACTTATCCAAGTGATCTTGAAAAATTCGATTCATCAAATCCACAAAGAATGCTGGCGCATTAGTTAGTCCGAATGGCATTACTAACCATTCGTACGATACATATCTAGTTCTAAACGCCGTCAGAGGAATACTGTTCTTTGCTACTCTAAGCTAATTGAGACCTTTGCTAAATCCAACTAAGAAAATTCTTTGGGTCCACTCAACTGATTGAACAAATCGTCTATTCTAGGTAACGGATATCGGTCCTTTATCGTCTTCTCATTCAACTTACGATAATAGATAGATAACCTTAGCGATTCATCCGACTTCTTAGTAAACACTACGGCTGATCCCTATAGTGAACTACTTGGCCTAATAAAACTCTTGCCTTCTAAACCAACTAACTGCACCTTCAGCTCCCTCATCTCGGTAGGTGTCATCTTGCTTGACGGTCCACGCATAGGTTCTGCTCTAGGTACTAAATCTATTCGAAACTCAATGGCTCATTTCTGTGGCAATCCTACTACAAGTTCAAAAACATCTGCGAATTCTCTAATTAAGAAAACTCGATTCAACTCGTCTTCTACCTCCACAACACCCAACAAAGCATTCACATCACAACTAGGGTTTTATACGGTATATACAATTCGATCATTATAGTCAGGGTGTCCAAGCGATATTTTCCTATTATGGAAATGTATCCTAGCATCGTACTTACTTAACCAATCATATCCAAAATAATTCTGAACCCTACAAAATAAAACACGTGAAACTGCAAGCAAAAGTACGACCTAACTAACCAAACTCTACGTGGTCATACTTCAACCTAAATGTCGCATACCCTCTTATCGGATTTGCAACCCTTAAGGAGGTAACTAAATATGAGGGTTCAAGGTTAAGCTTATCTACCAAACAACGAGATATAAAAGAATGCGATGCACCAGTATAAAAAAGAATGCTAACTGACATACCATAAATCAGAAGCGTAGCTCCTAAAATAGCATTTTCTTATTCCTCTGCTGTTGGCGTTGAGGTAGCTGGCTCCAATGCAAATACCTTTCCTTTTCCATCCTTAACTGGCTCTTTGCACTAGTTCTTATAATGTCCAATTTGAACGCAGTTGAAACACCTCACCCCTTCTTCTCCGCAGCTTTCTTTCCTTTGCCTATTCGACACTCATGGGCATAGTGTCTAATCTTATCACACTTATAACAGACAACTTCTGACTTTCCCTTCTTAGCAACTCCACCCTTCTGAGCTCCTTTCTTATCGAAGAACTACCTTTTCTGACTTCCCCCCATCTAGACTTTCTTTGCCTTTTTTCTCTCCATAAAAGAAAGCATATCCTCATTCCTTAGAGCCATTTCCACTACAACATCACGTGGATCCTTGATATGCTGTAATGTAGCCTTTACCAACTCAGGCTTCAACCCCCTAATGAACTACTTGTTCCACTTAATCACGGTTTCTAAAGTGGCATAACCATACTTGCCAATTCTTCAAACATTGTAGCATACTCCAACATAGTCATCTCCCCTTGCTCTAGCTCAGCAAACTTCCTGAGTAAGGTAGACTTCGTATCACAGACACAAACCTCTCCTCGAACCTCCTCTTAAACTTTGCCCATTTCATCGTCTCTTCATTAACTCCAACCCTAACACTATACCACCAATATAAAACGCTCCTTGAAGCTATCTCGAAGCAAGCCTTCTCTTCTGCTCATCATTGATCCTCAAAATTCGCAAAGATCCTCTCACTATGCAGCAACTAGTTTTCTACTTCAATAGCCTCTTCAGTACCTATAAACGACTTTCCTCCCAACCAAGCATAATCCTCAATATAGCATAGTTGTTGACCACTAGATCTTCTAGAACTCCACCTCCAACCACTCCAGCAGCAACACCTACCTACATCATGTTGAAAAAGAACTGATGCATAGCTCCTATGTTAACTTGCGGCACTCTTGTACCCACATTTCCAACTTGTGTCTGGCCTAGGTTTCTCCTGATATTTGGTCTGGCGTTACCATTTTCTTGGGTGCTTCCCCCCAGGTTAAATCATCCACTTCTAGCACTCATATCCATATTCAAGCCTCGTGAGATATAGAAGAATTGCATAAGAGAGATAGGAAACTAGAGATATAGTGTATACTTATATATAGCAAATACAAGTATATTACTATAGCATTATTCCATATCACGATCTTTTCTTTAAGTCCTTAGGATTTTGTTTTCAAAATTCATTTTAGTTTAATTTTTTTCATAAACCGATTCTTTGATACTAAGTTGTAACATCCTTTATCTGGAGGCCCGAAACTAAGAGCTACGGATGGTGCAGTCCTCCATAGTATTAACTTTCGGTGACCAAATACGGTAATGTTAATGGTATCCATAAAGTCAGAAGCACTTGAGTATGAAATAAAAATCATCATAGATTAAAACATTTTTCTGATTACATATCAAAACATCATTTCATATCCAAGTTACACAATCCCAAACGTTTCCTAGGTTAACATCAGATATAACTATTACATAAATACACCAAGAGCGACATACGTAGATGCCCCCTTGGATGATCAGAGTAATAAATAGTCATAACAGACATAATACAACACAATGGAAATAAAAACATAATAACTCCTAGATATAACTAGCATTAGCCTCCTGCAAGTCTTTGAAAGCTTTATTCATCCACCTACTAAAACTTGAAAATCATCAACCCACAGCCTACTCAAATCAATTTTGAGCACCCGAGAGATTAAGGGTAAAAAATAAACTTCGAGTCGGACGTAAAGCCTGGTGTGAATAATAATATACATCTCCGTTATTTGATATTAGGTGAGAACACGACGCTTAACCGAACGGGTTTTCCCTCACTACTATCCTTTTAAAACATATCTTTTGCAAATCCTAATCCTGCAACAAAAAATCATTAAAGCAATAATATTAATATCATGAAAGCATACAAATCAGGTAACAAATGGACCATCTGTACGAACAATATAGTTTTGTTCGGCTAATTAGTAACCTTTGGCTGACGTAGACTTGCTAGACAAAATAATAAATAATCTAACTTCTATTATATACTCCTCTTTTGAACGGTCTATCCTAACTTATCTCCAAGGTCAACTGATTCTAATGGTTTTGCAGGCTTGCAAATAACCTATCCTCACTTTGTATATTCCTTATATGTGTAACATTATTTTAGTCTTACCTGTGATAAACCCCTATACACTGGAATTTTGGACTAAACTAGCTAAGGGCTAATAAATTACGTATAGGGCGCGACCCTATACCAGTCCGATCTGGTATTCTAATATCTAAGTCACTTTACTTAGAGCTTACTACCTGTAAATTTCCCTTGAAAACCATTTCTTTCAAATTGATTTAAACCTTTAAATCATTCTTTAAACGAGGAAAATATACTTTATGCTTTACTCAAATCACCTTGCCATGTTATATATACTTTACACAAAACTTTGTTGATGAAAACATTCAACCTTTGAAAGTACCCCTTTTGAATCCATTGGAACTACCCCTCTCGATACAAGTAAAATCATAGACCAAAGGCCAAAACACCCTTTTGAAACCATAGAAAAACATCAACTTCGAAAGCTTTAAAACTACAGATATCCTATCTTTAAAACACTTAACATTGCCTTTTGATAAAATATTGGAAAACTTCCTTTTAAACCTCTTCGAAACCATTGGGGAGTTACCTCTTCGAAACCTTTATTTAGACCTCTTGAAGGAATTAAAATCCTTTGTTAGCATCAAACCTTTCGAAAACATTTGGGTTCAAGCAAAACATGTGGAAACCTTTCCTTTCGAAATTAGTTGGATTTTGCCTTCAATAGAACAAAAGGGTCATAAACAACTGAGTCAAAGAAAATCTTTCGAAAGCAATTCCAAAGTAAAGAAGTGATAGTGTCGAAATCAACCCTTCGAAAGCATTGGAAAAGTGGCTTGGTTTTAAAAGTAAAGTATCCTTTCAAAACCATTTGTATTAAAAGGCACAAAGCGGCAGCAAGGGGTTTGACACCTTCGAAAGCATTTATTTGAAACAAAAGGTGTAGCCTCATTCGAAGCCATTTCTTAAATCAATTCGATCAAATTCGAAATCCAACCAAGTCAAAGGCATTACTTTCGAAAGCAAAGTAGGCATATTTCTATTTGAAAGCAAAATAGCGCTTCGACCCCATCGGAACCCCTTGTTTCGACCCAATTCTTTTTGCCTATATCCAATTCACTATGTACCAAATCTTTGATACTATGTGCATTGGTTTCAACGGCTAGAGGGGGAAGCACTCAATCGAAACCTAGGTGCCAAAAATGGTAAAACATGTAAAAAGCGTATAAATTATGATTTTTAGCCTTTTAAAGTAATCTTTTCAACTAACCTGCCTTATTTTTCAAAATATTATTGGTTGCTAATTTTCTTTTCTAAAAGTATTGTCAAAGTTTCAGAAATAACTAATCAAATTATTTACTAAATACCCTTCTCTTTTTATAAATATATTAAACATTTAAGTCTCATGCCTTAAATAATTTTATATATTCATTAAAGCACTTGGTAAAATTGAAACCCATCTCTAAAATATCATTTCTAATCTAGACCTAAAGTTACAAGGAATGTGGATGTCATTTAATAGGGTTTTTACATTAAAGCATATCATAAAATCCATGTGAAATATCATAAATCATCAACAAGCATATATTTTTATTTCTAACAATCAAAATATGGCAAAACCTTACAAAGTAATTTAGATTTAACCTAAAACCAAAAAAAATTAGAAAAATGAGATTAAGTCATTATTCACCTTAGCTTTGTGATTAGGGGTTTGATATTTTAGAATGGATTAAATTGATTTAGCTTCTTCCTTTTGCTTATCTTCCTTTTGCTTATCTTCCTCTTATATCTTCTAATGGTGGTCGGCCTCTATTTTTTATTTTGATAATGAATGTGTAGAATGAACACGACTTAAGGTTTTATGGTATTAGAATGTGTCTTTTCCTATTTTGTCCCTTATTCATTTCATTCTAATTCATTTTGGTTTATTTATTAACAAGGCACCACTACCCTTAGTTTACAAAAATCTCCATCCCCTAATCATTACATTATTTTATTTAATTTAACCAATTGAATATCCTAAATAATATTACTAAAAATTAGGATCGTTACAAGAAGGGAGAAATTTTGTTAGACCAAGCAGTTCGCCTTGGGCTGCGGCCCTAGTGTTCATGAAAAAACCAGATGGGTCATTAAGGATGTGTATCGACTATCATAAGTTGAACGAGAAGATGATCAAGAATAAGTATCCTTTGCTGAGAATCGATGATCTAGTTGATTAGTTGTGTGGATCCAGAATATTTTTCCAATTAGATTTGGCGATGGGTTTCCATCAGTTAAGAGTGGAAGACAATAGTTTTCCATTGACAGCATTTCGGACTAGGTATGGGTTGTACGATTGGTTAGTAATGCAATTCGGGTTAACGAATGCACCAGCTTTCTTCGTAGATTTAATGAACCGAGTTTTCTAAGAGTACTTAGATAAGTTTGTATTGGTATTTATAGATGTCATTTTAGTATACTCTAAGGATAAAAGAGAGCATGATGATTAACTCAAAGTAGTGCCTGAGCTGTCATGGCAGGATTAGCTGGAAGCGAAGTTTTTCGAGTGTCATTTCTAGAAGAAAGAGGTTAAGTTTCTTAGTCACGTGGTTTTAGAGAAAGTTTTGTTAGTCGATCCAGATAAGATGAAGTTGTTACTAACTGGAAGAGGCCAGAGACGGTGACTGAGATTAGAAGTTTTCTTTGACTTGCTGGTTATTACCAGAAATTCATTAAGGATTTCTCGTGGATAGCAGCGCCCATGACATAGTTAACCAGGAAGGACGTGAAGTTTACTTGGTCTGACAAATATAAGTAAGCATTCCTTAATTTAAAGCATTTGTTGACCAACGCACCTGTATTAGTAGTTCCAGGCGAAAATCAGGGGTTGGTGGTGTATAGCGATGCATGCAGAATCTGAGAGCTATGTTGATGCAAAAGGGTAAAGTCATTGCCTACACTTTATGTCAGCTTAGACCGAATGAGGTGAGATATCCTACTTATGATTTGGAATTGGCTGCGGTGATCTTTGCATTCAAAATATGGAGACATTATCTCTTAGAGGAGATATTTGACTTGTACATATATCATATGTCTTTAAGATATTTAGTCTCTCAAAAGGAGTCGAATATGAGACAGCAGAGGTTGTTGGAGTTCTTAGCATCTAATGATTTTGGTATAGAATATACACCTAGAAAAGGAAACAAATTAGCGGATGCTTTTAGCAGAAAACATCAGAATGTGGTGCTAGCCATGTTGGCAAAATGGAAAGATTTAGAAGCTTTGGCTACTTGTAATGTCCAATTAAGATCGACTGCTAGTTCTAGTCATAGCACTGCCATGTTATCCTATTTGGAAGCTCGATAAGTATAGATTGAAAGGATCACTTCTAAGAAGAAAGAGGACCTATTGGCCGAGAAGATTAGAAGGATTGAGGTTGGGTTGGAGATCGATGATCTAAAGGATTTTAGTCTTGACTAGAGAGGATAGCTGAGAAAGAAGGGATGGTTGTCTGTTTCAAATATTGAGGACTAGAGAAGAGAAGTTCCTAGGGAATGTCATCGATCCAAATTTATCATTTAGCCTCGAGGAACCAGGATGTATCAAGATATGAAAAGGGGTTTAATATTGGAACGTATAAAGAAGGATGTTGTCTTGTGGGTTAGGCAGTGTGCAAACTGTCAACAAGTGAAGGCCGAACATAAAAAGCCGGGTGGATTGCTTCAACCTTCGAAGATACCAATTTGGAAATGGGATTCGATATCTGTGGATTTTATTGGCGGGTTGCTAAGAGCGAATAAAGGAAATGCAAGTATATGGGTCATAGTGGAGAGGTTGACCAAGAGAGCCTATTTCATTCCAGTTAAGTCAACCAGGACGGCACTTGTTTTAGCTAAGCTGCTTATGAAGAACATAGCTAGATGACAAGGAATTCCTAGCAGTATAGTCGGTGACAGAGATGCTTTGTTTACTAGTGAACTCTGGAAGAGTCTATAGGATGCGTTAGGTACCAAGCTCAAGATGAGTACTGCATATCACCCTCAGAAGGATGGGTAAACTGAGAGAGTCAATAAGGTACTGGAGGACTTGTTAAGAGCTTATGTGTTGGACTTTGGTGGATCATGGAAAGATCATCTAAACTTCATCGAGTTTTCCTATAATATATTTATCTGACCAGTATAGGAATTGTGCGTTTTGAAACTTTGTATGAAAGGCCACGTAAATCACCAGCATGTTGGTTAGAGATGGAGATAGATTAGTCTTAGGTACAGATCTGGTAAGAGACGCGACAGAGAATATTGAGTTGATCTGAGAAAATATGAAGAAAGCTCAGCCTAGATATAAGAGTTACGTAGACAAAAAGCATAAAGATGTAGAATTTCCAATTGGATATAAAGTCTTCATTAAAGTATCACCTATGAAGGTTGTGGTAAGATTCGGAAAATCAGGAAAACTAGCACCGAGATATGTTGCACCATTCCCAATTATAGAGAGGATCGGGAAGCTCACCTAAAGAGTAGAATTTCCGAGCAGTATGGCTGGTGTCCATTATATGTTTCATGTATCTCATCTTCGCAAGTATGTGCATGATCCATAGACTACTATTCTTTCGTCATAGTTGGAAGATTTGATAGTAGAACCAAATTTAACTTTTGTTAGAAAACCAATTCAGGATGTCGCGAGAGATGAGAAGATTTTAAGAAACAAGATAGTCAAGTTGGTAAAAGTTTAGTGGAGCGATAATGAGAAGGACTATATTTGGAAGACAGAAGATAGGATTAGAAATAATTATCCTAATCTGCGGTAAGGGTATGTTCTATATTAGCTTTATATAGACTGTTTCTACTCAGTTAGGCTAGTAAGGTAGTTAAGAGTTGTCACAAAAGATTGCTATGCTTATTATTTAGTCCTTATTAAATTTCAAGGACAAAAATCTTTGAGGGGAACCTGTAACACCCCTAATTTTAAATAACATTATTCAAGTATTTAATTAGATAAATTAAATAGAATAATGCAAAGATTAGGGAGATAAGGAGATTGAGATTTGAAAATTTAAAATAGAGGCCATGCTTAACCAAATAAGATTAAAAGAAGAGTTTATGGAAATGGTTTTATAAGTTAACTAATAAGAGAACAAGGCAAGGAAATTATAGGAAATACCATCCACCATAACCCTTAACCCCTGAACCCTTATTCCCATTTTCATTTTCATAAGTTCATAATTCTAAAACATAAACCCAAAAGCAAGCCGGCCAAAACATAGGGGAAATGAGGAGAAAAATCAATTAAAAGCTAAGGAATCAAGCAAGGAGAATTAAGCAAGATCAAATCTCAAGTTTCGTATCAAAAGCAAGGTGAACAATAATCAAAACCATCTCCTTTTTTGTTTCACATGAACATTTGGTTTTGGGTTTTAAGTTTAAAATCTTTATGATGATTTTAATGATGAAATGCTTGGATTACATGATATGTTTTATTCGATTTTAACGGAAAATTTGTATTTATTGGGTTTCGAATGCCATGAGGATTTAATATGTTATGTAAAACATTATTTTGGAGATGGGCTTAAATTTTCATAATTATCCAAGCTATAGATAATTTACTATGAATTTTTGAAGGAAGAAATAAATAAGGTTTAAAATTTATTTCGGCTATTGTATAAAGGATTTTAGGTCTAATATATATATATATATATATATATATATATATATATATATATTGGATAACATATTAAAAGTGAATTTTGATGATTTTTGGGGATTTTTCCTAAGTGATTTACTAATAAAATTAAATTAATTAAGTTGGACGATTTAAATATCTTAATTGTTTTGCTAAAGGGAAAGGCTTCTTTGTTAATTACTTTTAAATAATTATAGATGAATTCGGAAGTCTTCTAGAAAAGATTTCGGTAAAGGTTATGGCAACCAATTATATCTTACAAATAGGCAAGTCAGTTTAAAAGCATTTACTTAAAAAGGAAACAATATAGATTTATAAAGATTTATTATTTCGCCACTTCCAATAGCAACTTTTTGACCCTATACTTTTGCTCCTAATCAAGTCTAAATCAATACACATGGTATCAATGCTTTGGTATGTTGTGGATTGGACAAAGGCTGAAGGTATAGAGTCGAAATCATGCTTTCGAAGGGGTTGAAGCCATTTTAAATAGCTTTTAAAGGACATTGTTTGCTTTTAAAATGAGAAACCGCTTGCCATGATTTCAAAGAGATGCTTTCGAATGGGTTTAAATATAAATTTCAATGAGGTTGCTGCCTTCTTGTTTTGAAAGGATATTTTTCGAATGGTTACTATGTTATATGTTTTGAAATGGAGTTTTTGAAAGAGATGCTTTTGAAAAGGGCTAAATATAGCTTTCGAAGAGGTTGCCGCCTTCTTGTTTTGAAAGGATAGCTTTCTAATGAGTTACCGTGTTATACGTTTTAAAATGGAACTTTTGAAAGGGTAGTTTGAACCTAGTTGAAACCATAGTGCTGTCTTCATACCTTCCGAATAGGTTGAAAGTTTTCAATGAGTTCGAAAGGCAAGCTTTTGTTTTATTAATATAAAGAACCTTCCCTATGCTTTTTGTTTGTACCAAAATTGGGTACAACACTCGTTGGATGTGTTTGAAGAGATAGAATGAAGAAAGTAAATGTAAAATCAGGAAGATCTAACAAACACACCAATCAACAGATAAGAAAAAGTACAAAACACACAATTTTAGAGTGGTTCGGCATATGGCTTACGTCCACTATGAAATGATTGATGTTTATTATAACTCACTGGTTACAAGTGGATTACAATAGTACAATTAAGTACAATAGCAATTCCGGCAGAATATCGACGCAGAGGAGCCAAAAGTGCATTTTCTATAGGTCTAGGTTCATTATTAATAGGCGTAGGCAGCAAATACCTCACCCGGATCTCGAGGACTTCTTCTCTCAAATGGGTAAGCCCATGGGGTCGATTTTAGGTGATTTTGACTCGATATCAGAGCAATATGAATGGAATTTGTATTGATCAAGAATTGATCCTTTTTGGATGAAATTGATCAGGCACATTCTTGAGGTGATACGAAATCTATTGTGATAATTTGGTGGCATTTAGACTTGTAGATTTCGAGTTATGATCCATGCAAACTCATATTGATATACGCATATCGATCATGTTCATATCGTTCCTAGTCATGGATGGTCAATGACATGTCGCTATCTTTCAGGATCGATCCACTTTCCATGCCGAGTGACTGAGTCTTCCTATCTCTTAGGATTCTTACATATCGATCCAAAATCTTTCATATCGATCGACTGTGCTCCACTTCGTATCGATGGTTTTTGTCCCCTTCGTATTGACCTCGGGAGTTGCTTCGTGTCGTTGAGTTCATTTCGTTATTTGGTGTATTCCATCATATCGATCTAGCGAACGACCGATACTTGTTTGGTCACCGTCATTTGATCGATACGAGCAAAGGGACACGAAGGAGAGGTTGTTGATGGATACGAACTCGATGAGCATGAATGAAATGTTGCGCTTCATGGATATGAACCAGTCATGTTTTGCCTAAGATTCAGTGATTACGAATGAGATAGATATGAATGCAATTTTTCCTTTAGCATTTGATGGATAGGAACTGAGGGGGTACGAAATAACCACCCTACCGATGAAACTTGATCGGTTCACAACTCGAGCGAACTCCAGTTGACTCAAAATTTGAGAGGTTGGCTTCCATAGCTTTGCATGTCGTGTCATATCGATTGTAGCACGATCCGGACTCGGGAAAAATTTATCAGCATCCATAGTGAACTTCGTACGTAACTATTCTTTAGGACATATTGTCCTTGGTTTCTAGTCAAGTTCTTGGTGTCATGGCCTAGCCAAAAGGTGGAATAACATTTACCCTCCAAAGTAGATCTTGTATGGATGTGACGTGCTTTGAAATGCTGCAACCTTCTGCCTGAAAATTTTATCTGATTCAATGGATAATTGTTGTCTTTTTTTAAGAGATGTAACCTTTGATTGTTCTTTGGTAATATAAATTCTAAATTGATGAATACTAATGATTGCACTGTGCATCGCTGTAACAGAATATCGAGTGCTAGAGATGTATTGTTCATCGTTGTGACTGTTTCTTGGTAAGCATTCAATTTTTGTAAAATTTTAAAATCGAATATTAATTCATCACACATAAATGCATGTTAACCTCGCTCCCGTTAACGTTCATACATTCACGAGCCGATGTCGATTCTCTTGTATCAAATTCTGTATCGATTCTCTCCTGAATCGATGTGAAATTCGAGTTGTAACAACGCTTGACGGTTGTTTTGGAGTATCTCTTCGTATCGACCCTTTCCTAGATCGATGTGAAAAGTTGAAAGATTGTTTTCGTATCTATGTCGATCAACACGAATTTGGTTGGTGTTCTAATGTAGTTTGTATAGATGGGAACTGATGGATACGAATGGTTGTGGTGTTGGATGGACACGAATAGAGCATGTCATATCGATGAACCTCGAATCGTTTTGAATAGCTCAGATAATCTTCTACCTTTGATCTTGTATCAATAGGTTGCCGGATACGATAAACTTGAATTGCATTTGCTTCATCTTGGTCACTTAATGGATATGAAATAACCATCTCGTATCGATCTCCTTCGCGACTGTTTTGACCGGTAGTGATGAGTGGGAGACGAACATTCATTCCCTAGGTGTATAAAGGCTTGGTACTTAGAAAATTTTATTCACTTCTTGCTTTCCGTCTTCGCTCTCGCCTTCGTATCACTCTGCCGTTTGAGAGAGAAACAAACTGTCTTCATCCTTGAACTAATCAACCAACTAATCCCTTGAATTACTTGCTTGAATTAGGTAATTAACCTACACCAAACAACTTAAAACAATAAGATTCGAATTCTCATGCCATTCGATATGCATTCGGGACTGATCTTGGCAATGTGGTGGCCATGGATGGCTGGTGTTCGATGAGGAGCACTGATAGCCTTTATGTTGATTGGGGAAGAAGGATTGTGGAGGGACACGAAGGAGTTGGAGTGATAGTGTTCAAGATGGGTTTCGTATCAGTGAAGGAGGGAGAAGATTCATATTGACTTGGATTGGCAGTGATTCACATCGAGTGAGTGGAGTGCTTCGTATCGGTTGGTGACGAGTCTTTTGTATCTATTAGCCAATGACATCTCTCGTATCGATCGTTAATAAATGGCATACGTATCGGTGTCCCTTGATCGATATGAATTCTGAGAATGGAAACAAATAATCTGATCGATGCTTCTTAGCGGCTTGCTGATCGATACGAGTGAGCTTTCTTTGAATGGATACGAAGTGGATAACTTAGCATTGATACGAACTACGACTTTTTGATCGAAATGAACCATAGCTCCTTGATCGATATGAAATGCCACTTCCCTGATCGAGATGAAGTGAATTTTGGTGGTTGATTCAAGTTCAAACTTTTATCGATACGAATTGCATTCCTAAACAATTGACTCCGACGAGCTTTTGCCTTGCATAATTTGACTTAAATGTTCTATTGCATATTTGATCGCCCTTCGAAGCTCGTCGATGGAACTGTAATATGACAACACTTAACGGATTTCGATTTGAATCGATCTCCAAAGTCTAGATGGCATGGTAGTGACGATCAGCAATGACGGTCACTCTGGTTGAATTCTGAAGTCTTATCATTAAAATACTTTACTAATCTTTGTAGAATCTTCTTAAGTAACTCACACCACTGCACTGCATAGCACTTTCATGTATTTCACACTAGGGAACACACGAGATTATTTTCACCTAATGATGGTTTTTGTGAGTTGATTAGCTATGGAACCTAGAAATTCACAACAACAGGAATCTCAAAGTCTACCTCTTTCGATAATAGAGATGCCATCCACCGTGGCCGAAGTCATAGGTCAAAATTCGAACGAGCTACCAGGAGCAACCTTCATTGGGAATCCACAATATTCTATTCCATCCAATGTTTCCGAAGATACGTTGGGGATAATTTGTTTAGGGCACAGGCTATCGTTGAATAATGTCCTGCTACTAGGGCCGAATGATATGCCACATACTCTTCCAAAAGGGTATACCACTTTCAATAGATTTTCCTGCATAACCGGGACTCTCCCATCATTCAATCATTATATTCGGGAGATGTTATATTATTTAGGGATTGCCCCGTCATAGTTGCATCCAAATGGGTACGCTTTGTTGAATAGCCTATTCATCGTCTTAATGGAGCACCTCTTGGGCCCTTGACTTTAGATGAAGTCAGATTCTTGTTCAATGTAAAGTGTTGGGAAGATAATCCCTCTTTCATATTCTTAAAGGGAGTCAGAAACTGTCAAATTATGATTGGAACTTGGACAAAACTCAGCTACTTCAAAACTGAGTGGATCTACGTTCGGTGCCCGCCAGGATTCGCTAGACAGTGGCTAGATTGACGTAAGTTTTTCGATTCCTCCGACGACTAATTGGTTAATCCCCATTGATACTGAGCTTAACGTTATTTCCTCTTTACAACTTCTATTCCTCGACCCGAAGGCGCTTAATTTATGGAAACATCAAGATCCTTTAGGAGGTGACGAGCGAGTTTAGAGAGATCGAAGTGGTGCTTACAAATGAAAATCTTAGGGTTGTCGTGCTGATTGATGGAGATTAGAGCATAGGGCTTGACGGATCTCTTAGGGCAGCCCTAACAAGACAAGCAAGATAAAGAGTGCCAAAAATTGTAATCGCTGAGCAGGGCAGTGAAGAAGATACTCCCATTGATGACGAACCCGTAGCCGAGCCTTCAGATAGTCCTCGACATTCAGAAAGCATAAGGAAAGGCATGGCGGTTTCTTGTAAACTTCGCAAATCTACGAGGCGGAAATCCATGGTCGTGTCTCTGTCAGCTACCGGTGTTATAATTTTGGAGGATCCTTCCTCACACATGGATAATCCCTTCGAAGGACTTGTAGATATTCCAATCCCAGACTATGTATCACCCCAACAAGATATCAGATTGGAAGGTCTTCAAAGCGCTTTAGATTTAGGCAAGCCAACTCCTTCGAGTATGGCCGATATAAATGGTTGATCGAGGGGTTTACACATACATGCATATACTTCATAACATCACATACTCAATATTCACGAGTTGTCCAATCTCCAAAGATATCTAACTTTGTCTTTCTTTTAGTTTTGTAGATTCGATTTCAAAGGAACCGTCTATGCTCTATAGTCTCCACACTAAATACGAATCTTCCAGTTCTTACAAGGAATCTCGCAGGCGTGATTCTGACTAAGAATGTCGCCACTCTAGTCAAGAGAGAGACTATTATGATAGAGAGAGAGAGCCAGCAAAAGGAAGAGGGAACAAGAAAGAGAAAAAGAGAGACAAAATAGCCGCTCTCCTCCACTTAGGGTTTCGTTGCCACCTTCCAATTCGGGGACACAGACTGTTGCAACTTCGCGCCAACTGAAGCCTCCGGTAATTCTAAGACCCGGCGAACATCACCATATGACTGGGTTGGACACCTCTATTGCTTCTACTTCAGCGGTTATAGATTTGACAACTGAGGGAGCTGCTCGGATTGCCCAATTAAAAAGAGAGTTTCCGTACATATGCTTTGGTGGCTTCCATTTTCCTCCAAATCTGATGGTGCTTCCAGACGGAGCAGAAAAAATCGTTCATGATCATGTCTATCATGCTTTTGGCCAATACCGAATGTGGTAGAAAACCATCGAGAAAGCTTCAGCTATGCCATTTGAGCGGGCAAAGAAAATCAAAGAATTACAAGAAACCATCACCCAGAAAGATCGGATCGTCATAGTTCTTACTAGAGAGAATGATACTTCAGGAATTTCGAAACAGAAGCCCTGAAAAAGGTTGACGAGGCCAATAAGGAGTTGGAGCGAAAGAGGCAGGAGCATTTAAACTTAGAAGATGATATGGGACATAGGAACACCATAGTCACAGCTGAAAAAGATAAAGCACTCTAAGAGCTAGCAGAGCTTAAAGCCAAATATGACGAAGTTGTTAAGGGAAAAGTTGAATCTAACCAGATCACTCAGGTGGCTTGCGACCAAACTGTGGGGCTCAGAACGAGCGGTATATGGTGAAGTTTAAAACTCAAGATGCCGAGGCTAGGGTTGAGGTTGAGGCCAGGGCAGCGGAAGCCAGACTTGACAGTGATATTGAAGATCTTTTAATCGCCTACAATGTCAACGTTCTGAAATACCATGACTTGAGCTGGCTCGGTGATTATTCAACTCATTTACATAGTTCCTGGTGCCATCTTTTGGCTAATGAGAGGGCCGAGCATCATACTGAATCCCTCGAAGAATTTGAACTAGAAAATTGAATGTTGAATGAGGAAGAGAGGAGAGTTCTCCATGATGCCACTGTCGCATTTGTGAAAGAGAAGCTCACTACTTAGCACTTGGAGGTTGGAGAGGGCTGTGGTGTTGAGCATCATGATGCAAGCTCTAAGATTCCTGTGCCAACCCAACCTAAATCCACTCCTGCAGTTGATCCTCTACCTGTGCCGACCAATGATCCAGATCAGCCACAACTAACTCTGGCCTACGAGCACGTGTCAGAAGGAACCCTGGCCCCCGCTGCGAGCCAACCTGTGGAAGGTATTCTTAACACTTCTCGAACTCATTCAAATTCTGGAATACTATCAAAGGAAATTTCTAATGTTTTCTCTTATCTCCATTTAGTTATAGAAGCAGCACCGACCATGCCCTCGCAACCCGAGAACAAAACCAAGAGCAGGAGGCTATCGTAATGGAGGTGGCAATGACCACCACCACTACTATGACCGGGGAAGTTGATGTGAGTGCTTTCACATTTAACGAGCAAATGATGGATGAGCTCCTAGGCACCCACAACGATCCACTTTCTAACTTTCCATTTGTTATGAGTTGAAGTACGTTGGGGGTCAGCTCTGCGGCTCCGATCGCTAGCGTCCCGCCTGATACGCAAGCAGCTCATGATGATGCAATAATAGAGGAAAGTAGCACTGAGATGGCGGGCGCAACAATGGGTTGCACCATGGGAGGTGGAATAGAAAGACTAGACCCCTTTACTCATGATTTCTTCAGGTGGTATGATTATCGTTACTGGGGTTCCCCCTCCCCCATATCCTCTCACACGGAAGGTGCCTCCGTCCTTCCAACCATTCGCTTTGAAACCATCTCGATTTTGATGAGTAAGGAGGAAGAGACTACGACACTTCCCCCGTAAGGGACAAGCCAAGTAAAGGCAGAAGCTCGAAGCGGTATCATAATGGCAGCTCTAGTGGGTCGACCCTAAAGGAGAAGAAGCATAAGAAGCCCAAGGAGTAGGCGTGAATCTTGGCATCCCTTTTTTGGAAGATAATCTTTATTTTCGTTCTTTTAGGCCGTGTATAGATGCGGTGTCGACCCTTGCTAGTAGGATTTTTTAGCATAGACTCCTTGTAACGATTTTTCTTTTAAAGGATAAATGAAATAGAATTTCCTTTTGTTATTTGTACAACTCCGAGTTTATTCGTTTAAGTGTTGCATCACTTGAGTTTTCTCTCGACACACTAGCATTACATCAGTCTCTGGATCAAGTTTTTGTTCAGTTGTTAAATTCCAGAGTCATAGCTTCGGGTTGTAACCAAACGTCAAGTCGATCCTCAACATTGTAATGTTTCTATTAGTAGGTGGTGCTGGAGTCATGGCCCCTATCTTGGGGATGATTCGAGGTGGTCGAACAGTGGTTGCTTTCCACCTTCTACATTTTTAGCTTCACTCAGCCGGAACTAAGTGGTAGAGAGATGAGTTCGAGTGGTCGGGTTATACCCGCTCACTTGTTGACAATCACATCCACACTCTGGGGATTGAACTCGCATGTGGGCAGTCAATCATGCCTGCTTAATGTTTAAAGTTATATCCTTACTTTGGGGATTAAGTTGTTTTTTGGGCTTTCAGTTACACCCATTTTAATGATCAGGTCCGTGTCCACACTTTGGGGTCTTAGGTTGATTTATGGGCGGTCAGTCACACCCAGTTGAAGTTTATACCCGGTCCTCACTCTAGGGACATAGAGTTAGTTTTACATGGGCAGTCACATCCTGTTGAAGTTTATATTCCAGTCCATGCTCTGGGGACTTAGAGTTAGTCAACAGACGATTGATCACATCTATTTTGAATTTTAGGATTTTGTTCGCACTTTAGGAACGTTAGATTCATCAGGATCGTGGACGGTCGGATCACATCCACCTTGAGTTAACAAGCGTGGTCATTAGGTGGGCGAATCCAAACTCCTCAAGTCTTGTAAGTATGGAAGGCAAGGTTATTAAATAGAAGAATCCATCCTCCTCGGGCTTGGATTGAACAAGAGCGAAGTCGTTAGGTGGGCGAATCGACCCTCTTCGTGCCCATATTTGTAAGTTTATACACTAGCTTGCACTCTAGGAGCCAAAGATAGTTAGAGGATTGTCGTGTATTAATCATTTTTGGCTTTAGTGTGATAAATTGCCCCCAAGCTCGAGTTTCACTTAGCGAGTGACTGGTCATATCAAGTCACTCTCTATTTTAATATGTCCAACCGTAGGATATAACTTAGCTCTCTGTGCGTTGTGATGGTCACATGATGCATTTTAAGAATCACTGCTCTTACTTGAAGAGATTGCATTTTATTGCTGAAATAAGAAAGTATGGCAAAGTCAGTTGCCTTATTACAAATTTAAATTTTGAAATCCATAAACAAATTGCAAATGAAAAATAGTTTAAATGAATAAACAAATCCTGTCATGTGTAGTATCGACGAAGACTTTCACCGTTCCAAGCTCTTGGCAAAGTTAGACCATCGATGGTTGATAATTTGAATGTCCTGTCTTCGAGTCTTCATTCAATAACATACGGTCCTTCCCAGCTGTCCTCAAATCGGCCTCTTCATGCTTCTCATCTAATAAGTCTAGAGACTCTGCAAGCAATATAGCATTTGCCTTCAGATCGTAGTATGTCACACGATGAGAAGGTACTTCCAGTTGATCAGAATGACGGCTTCTGAGCCGTAAGACAGTGAAAATGGTATGTGTCCGGTCGCAGACTTATGGGTAGTTCGATATGCCCATAGGGCTATAGGAAGTTCATCGACCCATTTTCCCCTAGATTTTTCCAGTCGTTTCTTCAGAATGGACTTTATAACTTTGTTGACAACTTCAACCTATCCATTCGCTTGAGGATGCGCAACTGTACAGAACTTCTTTTGAATATGAAATCAAGGAAAGAAACTCTTGAACTTGACACCATCGAATTGGGCTCATTTGTTAGTGATTATGGTATGTGGGAGACTAAATCGATAGATAATGTTGTGTACCACAAAGTTGATCACTTTTTTCGCAGTAACCGTAGCAAGGGGCTCGGCTTTCGCCCATTTGGTAAAGTAATCAACTGCAATGATGGCGTACTTCGCACCACTTTAGCCAGAGGTAGAGATCCAATAATATCGACACCCCATATTGCGAATGGCTATGGACTGACTATTTAGGTTATTTCAGTAGGTGGAGTTCTTGGAATCCAAGCATGCTTCTGATATCTTTCACATTTCCTGGCATAATCTGACGCGTCTCGATTCATGGTTGGCCAATAATATCCATATTAGAGTATATTCTCAATGAGTGCTTGCCCTCCAGTCTGAGAGCCACATTCTCCTTCATGAACATCATGTAATACTCGTTTGATTTCATCGTGGGCGATACACCAGAGTAAAGGAACAAAGTATCCTCTTCTATACATGCTCCATGCTAAATAGTGGATCACGAAGCCATCTATAGAACTTGTCTTTTCTCACTCCTGCACTCTTGCAGGGCCCCATGCTTGAGATACTTGCTGAAGGAAGTCATCCATGATTCCTTATCAGGTATAATTTCATGTACCCATTCGGTCTCCATTTGATCAATACTTGGGGAAGACAATATCTCAATGGTAACGGGTCATATTTGATATGACTTATCGATGCTGGCTAATTTTGCCAAAGAATCGACCTTTTGATTGTGTTCTTGGGGTATGCTATAGATGGTATAATAATCGAGCTGATTTATGTATCTCATCAAGTCCATCCTCTTAGACCCTTGTAAGTATGGAAGGCAAGGTTGTTAGACGGATGAATCCATCCTCCTCGGGCTTGGATTGAACACGGGCGAAGTCATTAGGTGGACGAATCCACCCTCTTAGAGCCTATATTTGTATGTTCATACTCTAGCTCGCACTTTAGGAGCCAAAGATAGTAAGAGGATCGTCGTGTATCATTCCTTTTTAGCTTCAGTGTGATAGCTTGACCCCAAGCTCGAGTTTCACTTAGCGAGTGACTGGTCATATCACAGTCACTCCTTATTTTAATAAGTCCAACCATAGGATGGAACTTAGCTCCCTGTGCATTTTGATTGTCACATGACGCATTTTAAGAATCACTTCTCTAGCTCGAAGAGATTGCATTTTATTGGTGAAATAAGAAAGTATGGCAAAGTCAGTTTCCTTATTACAAGTTCAAATTTTGAAATCCATAAACAAATTGCAAATGAAAAGCGGACTAAATGATAAGCAAAGCCTGTTATGTGTAGTATCGATGAAGACTTTCGTTATTCCAAGCACTTGGCAAAGTGAGACCATCGACGGTTAATAACTTAAATGTCTAATCTTTGAGTCTTCATTCAATAACATACGGTCCTTCCCATATTGGCTTCATATGCGAAGGGACCGGATAAATTCTCTTGAGCATGAGATCGACAAGTCCAAAGGTTCGAGATCGGACCTTAGCATTGTACAATCGGGTGACTAGGCTTTGGTGCACGGCTGCCCTCAAATCAGCCTCTTCACGCTTCTCATCTGACTCTACAAGCAATATAGCATTTGTCTTCGGATCGTAGTATGTCACACGATGACAAGGTACTTCCAGTTTGATTGGAATGATGGCTTTCGAGCCGTAAGAAAATGAAAATGGTGTGTGACCGGTCGCAGACTTGTTGGTAGTTCGATATGCCCATAGGGCTATAGGAAGTTCATCGACCCATTTGGCCCTGACCTTTTCCAATCATTTCTCCAGAATGGACTTTATAACTTTATTAACAACTTCGACCTATCCATTCTCTTGAGGGTGCCCAACTGCACAGAACTTCTTTTGAAAACGGAATCGCTGACAGAAATTTTTGAACTTGACACTATCGAATTGGGCTCTACTGTCAGTGATTATGGTGTATGGGAGACTAAATCGATAGATAATGTTGCTACCACAAAGTTGATCACTTTCTTCACCGTGATCGTAGCAAGGGCTGGGCTTTCACTCATTTGGTAAAGTAATCAACTACAACGATGGCGTACTTCGCACCACTTTAAGGCAGAGGTAGAGACCCCATAATATCGATTCCACATATTGCGAATGGCCATGGACTGACTATTTAGGTCATTTCAGTAGGTGGAAATCTTGGAATCCAATCATGCTCCTGATATCTTTCATATTTCTTGGCATAATCTGACGCGTCTCGATTCATAGTTGGCCAATAATATCCATATCAGAGTATATTCTTAGCATGTGCTTGCCTCCCAGTCTGAGCGCTACATTCTCCTTCATGAACATCATGTAATACTCGCTTGATTTCATCATGGGAGATACACCGGAGTAAAGGAACAAAGTATCCTCTTCCATAAATTACTCCATTTTGAATAGTGAATCACGAAGCCATCCGGAGAACTTGTCTTTTCTCACTCCTGCACTCTGGTAGGGTCCCATGCTCGAGATAGTTCCTGAAGGGAGTCATCCATGATTCCTTATCGGGTATGATTTCATGTACTCAATCGGTCCCCATTTGATTAATACTCAGGGAAGACAGTATCTCAATGGGAACAATTCCCTTTTGCTGTTTTCCTCATCAGTGTTGGCTAAATTTTCAAAGAATCGGCCTTCTGATTGTGTTCTTGGGGTATGCAATATATGGTATATAATCAAACGGATTCAATATTTCCTGGACCGAAGCAAAATAAGCAGCTAGTCTCCAGTCTTTGCCTGGTATTCTCCTCGAACTTGGCACACGACCAATTGTGAATCGCAGTATATCTCCGTAGCAATAATTCTTAAATATTTGGCAAGTCTGAGTCCGACTAGAAGTGCTTCGTACTCAGACTTGTTGTTGGTCATACGGAAATCAAACTTCAAAGTATAGCATAAAGAAAGGCCTTCAGGAGTCTCGAGCACAACTTCAACCCCTGAGCAGCAGTCATTTGACTCATTGTCAGTGTATAACTTCCAGACATATTTGGAAGATTCATTGGTTTTGGGCTAGTCCTCCAAACAGTAAATTCAGCAATAAAATCCACAAAGACCTGTCCTTGAATAGCTCGCCTTGGTGTGTAAGTGATGCCGAACTGACTCAACTCGATATTGCACTTGAGTAACCTTCCAGACATCTCAGACCACGTAAGGACCTGTAGTAACGACTAGTCGGTGTAGATAGTGATAGGATGAGACTAAAATTACAGGCGAAGCTTCAGTGATATAATTGAAAGACAATAAGCTAACTTTTTCAATTTTGGATAATTTCTCTCTACTCTGGTTAATCGTTTTCTGATAAATAGATTGGTCATTCGTGTTGTGGCCATAATTGTCGTGAAATCTATGAACAGTTTGAATCTATCTATCTGACGATTGCTTCGAAGTAGGTTTCTTATATTGGATAGTATTACAAGTTTGCAATTAAACATTCTCCAGGAATGTATTTAAAGGTGTATAGGTGTTAAACATAGGAGCTCGACGTCGCGGTCCGCGATTCCAATCCCGCTTCTTATCTTGATTTCCCTTGTCTTTCTGCCGATTTTGCTTATTCCGTATATTTAACTGCACCTTTCTAGAACTCTCCTTGTTTTTTTTCACAGCAACAATGCTCTGGATTCCTTCCACACTAGGCCCTACGCCATCCTTTTTCCTAGACTATTTCGCATCCTCTTTTCCCTAGAACTGAACTGCCTTCGAATAGAAATGGTCCAACGACGTAGCGGGTTTCCCAGCCAACCAATTGCCAAATTCAGAATCAGGATCGATTCCCTTAGTCAGTGCCATCAATATGGAATTATCATTAGGGTTACCAATCTCTGCGCAAGCGACATGGTACCTTTCCTGGTAGCATCTGAGTGTCTTTTCGAGAGCTTGAGTGACACTGGACAAGGTGTTAACATCTTTGGGCCGTGTGACATGCATGCAAAACTGCTCGAAAAACTTCATAACCAGCTGGTTGAAACATGAAATAGATCGAGGTGGCAGGCGAGTAAACCACATTGTCGCGATGCCCCTTAGAGAATCTAGGAAACTTTGGCATTTGACCTCATCATCAGCCTGTGCGGTATTCATCAACCATTCATACTTTAAAATTTGCTAGTTAGGGTCAAATCTCCCTTTTAAATAGGCAGAGTTGGCATCCTAAATTGCTGAGAAGGTTCAGCATAGAGAATGTCATCCATGAAAGAAGTATGACTCCAGGAGTTTCTCTAGTCATCGTTGGTGAGGCCTTGGCTCTCACTGATCAACTGGCGAATCATAGTCGGGATATCTAGCATTTGTATATTCTAGGCATGCTGGACCAAGGTGTGATCGATTTCTATAATGCGAGGACAGTTCGGGCATGGTCGACGGTCTATACCTCGGGTCCTTGGCTCTAGGTCTTCGGGTATATAGGGTTCTGGAGTGTGGTCGTGTTGGAGAAGGGATGGATCTGTTCAGTTCCAAGTGTCAGCTTCCAACTCGATGGCAGTGGTAGCAGCACAGCTATCATTATTGTGATAAGGGGTTCTCCCTCCTCAGAAGGAGGATGCGGTCTGACGGCTCATGGATGGACTGACTCTTGCTTGTCCAAGGATCAAAGTGCATTGATGTTCGGTAGCCTGCTCATAGCTTCCATTCAACCGTGGGCGCATGGATCTGTGATTGTAATCAGAGGAAGCTGAACTTTCAGTAGATGAATAAGGAGCTTGCCCTCATCTAGATCTCCTTCATCTTTCTTGGTTCAACTGATTGGTTAACTCAATGTTGGCACGGAGCTGTTGGTAAGCTGCTAGCGACTTAGTGACTTTAAGTCAGCTCTTGCATCAGTAACTGGAGCTCCTCCCTTGTGACAAGGCCTTGTGAATCCGAAGGTCCAACAACATTATGGTCTGCAGAGGGAAGTCGTGCAGGGTTCTGCCTATCCCATTCTTCTTAATCTACAGTCGTTGAGGTAGTGTTAGTAGTGACCATAATGAATAACAGAGTTCTCTCCTAGACTTAATGCAAATCTGAATAGCATGTAAGAATTTTTAGGCTTGAGATCTGGGATCTTCTCCTTAGATTCTTGCAATCCGATATCGACAGTAGATCTAATAAGCAGGAGAAAAGCTGGGTTTTCTCAATAGAAGTACCAAAGTGTTTGTACCAAAATTGGGTACAACACTCTTTGGATGTGTTTTGAAGAGTTAAAATGAAAAAAGTAAATGTAAAATGAGGCAGATCTAACAAATACACCAATCAACAAATAAGAAAAAGTACAGAAACACAAATTTTAAAGTGGTTCGGTGTATGGCCTATGTCCACTATGAAATGATTGACGTTTATTGATTATAACTCACTGGTTGCAAGTGGATTAGAATAGTACAATTGAAGTACAATAGCAATTTCAGAAGAGTATCGACATAGAAGAGCCAAAATTCCATTTTCTTTAGGTCTAGGGTCACTATTTATTGGCATAGGCAATGAATACCTCACGTAGATCTTAGAGGACTTCCCTCATGTGGGTGGGCCCACGGGATCGAGTTCAGGTGATTTGACTCAATATCAGAGTGATACGAATGGAGTTTGTATCGACCAGGAATTGATCATTTTTGGCTGAAATTGATCAGGTACATTTTGAGGTGATAAGAAAGCTCTTGTGAAAATTTGGTGGCATTTGGACTTGTAGATTTCGAGTTATGATTGATGCAAATTTGGACTTGTTGTGGGCTGCTTGAATCATATCGATATATGCATATTGATCCTGTTTTCATCACTCTAGGCACGTGATGGTCAATAAAGTGTCGCTATCTTTCAAGATGGATCCACTTTCCATGCCGAGTGACTGAGTCTTCCTCTCTCCTAGGATTCTTTTGTATCGATCCAAAATATTTCGTATCGATCGACTATGCTCCACTTCGTATTGAATCTTATAGTTGTCTCCTAACGATGGTTTTTTATCCCCTTCATATCGGCCTCGAGAGTTAGTTCATGTCATTGAGTTCATTTCGTTATTTGGTGTCTTCCATTGTATCGATCGAGGAACAATCATTACGGGTTTGGTTGCCCTTATTTGATGGATACGAGCAAAGGGACACGAAGGAGATGGTTGTTGATGGATACAAACTCAATGAGTACGAATGAACTGCTGCCCTCTATGGATACGAACTAGTCATATGTTGCCTGAGATATGATGGTTACAAATGAGATGGATACGAACGTGGTTTTTCCTTTAGACTTGATGGATATGAACTGAGGGGATATGAAGTAACCTCCTTTCCTATGAAACTTGATCGATCCAAACTCGGGCAAAATTTATTAGCATCCATAGTGAACTTCGTATGTAACTATTCTTCGGGACATATTGTCCTTGGTTTCTAGTCAAGTTCTTGGTGCCATGGCCGTGCTAAAAGGTGGGAAACACTTTCTAAAGGGCTCCAGTTGCCACTTATACTAAAGGTTTCGAAGGCAATGGCTTCGGAAGATGTTTCAAAGCTATCCTTTTAATTGTTTTACATAAAAGATTAAAACTTTTGAAAGGATGGTTCCGAAACCATCTATTTTCCTCAAACTACTTTACTTTTTCGAAAGGGGTACTTTCGCTTACGATCACTTTGACCTAAAAGTTATATTTAAGACTAAATCCAATGGTTTTGAATGAGGTACTTTCAAATGGTTTCAAAGCTATGCTTCTACAAGTAGGAAATATATGCTTTATTACTTTCAAAATGAATATTTTGATGGTTCCGAAAGAAAGGTTTTGATGCTTTCGAAAGCGATACTTTAAAGTGTTTCTAAAGGCGTATGTTTAAGTGTTTTGAAAAGAAGATTTGAATGCTTTCAAAAGATACATTCCAATGATTCAGAAAAGTAAAGGTCTAAGGTTTTGAAAGCCTTAGTTTTCAAAACAAAGAACTTAATCTCAATTTTAAAGGAAAACCCATGTCAATTTAAAAAAGCTTTGAAATGGTTTTTAAAATTTCAATTTTTTGAAAAAGCTTTCCTTGAAGAAAAATAATGGGTTAAAGGGTTAACCATGTCCAGGTGGAAATGATTTCAAGAATATTAAACCATAAATGTTGATATTTTTAAGTTATTATATGTGCTTCTTCTATAAACATATTCACTGTATAATGGACCCACAACTTTATTTTGAGGAGTAAGTGCAGAATAACCAGCTAGGTTAACCCAGTAGTGAATATGAATTGAGTTAACTCCTGAATGAGTAGAGTTGCATCTAGGAGGTCAAGTAGACCAAAACATAAGATGCCCAAAGACTGATCAAGAATTTATTAGTTTAGATAGGTTCATATTTAACCCATGAAAACTATGGTTGGAGAGAGTTATTGGCAAGGGCTAATAGGTTCACAATGATCCCATAAACTATATCCGGATAAAGTTATTGACAGAAGTCAATAGGTTTATAGTCAACCCACGAAAACTATGATATAATAGAAGTTATTGGAGATACCAATAGGCTCACAGAGAACTCATGAAATATTGAAGTTATTAGCAGGGGCCAATAGTTTCTTAGTGATCCCATGAAAACTGTGAAACCGGACAGATAGTCCATATGCTTTAAAGAGGTTATTAGTCAGCCCATGAAAACTAATAGGTTATTAGTCGATGTGTTAAGTAAGCATAAGATGAAATTGAATCCGCAAAAGTGTTCCTTCGGAATTCAATCCGAAAGTTCCTAGGATATATTGCAAGTGCTAGAGGAATAGAGATCAACCCCGGTCAAACTAGCGTTATTAAAGACATGGAACCGCCTAAAAATGCAACTAAATGATGGGGTTAAATGGATGAGCCATGACCCTTAATCGATTCATATCAAGAGCAACGAACAAATTTATCCCTTTTACGATGTAATTAAGAAAAAGAAGCCCTTTGAATGGACAGAGGAATATCAACCTTCCAAGCGTTGAAAAGTCCTTTAGAAAAACCATCAATATTATTACGTCCCACGGAAGGAGAAGACTTATTCCTATATATGACTGTATTAGAACATGCCATTAACTCGGTTTTGGTAAAATAGGAGAATGGAATCCAATTCCTTGTTTCCTACATGGGTAATGGGATAAAAGATGCTGAAGCTAGGTACTCGGTTATAGAAAAGTTAGCATATTGCTTATTCTTATTAGCACAGAAGCTAAGGTCTTATTTCCAAGCTTATCCAATCAAGGTCCTAACCAATCACCCACTGAGGCAAATTCTAGGTAAACCTAAAGTATCGGGAAGACTGATAAAATAGGGGATGGAGTTAAGCCAGTATGATATTGTATACCCGCCCTGGACATCAATCAAAGGACAAGCTTTGGCTGAATTTTCCGCAAATGCATATGATTCATTGAGGAATAGTCAGAGAGAGAAAGGAAACTTGAACTGAAATGGTAGTAATACATAGAGGGAGCATCAAACGAGAAGGGTGCTAGAGTAGGATATATTGTAGTTACCCTTGAAGGGCACAGACTTCACTATGCTATGAAATTAGGCTTTCCAACAACTGACAATGTGGCAAAATATGAGTTAATGATTGTAAGGTTAATCTTAGCACAACAACTCAAAATTCCAAAAATCAAAATGTTTAGTAATTTGCAACTAGTGTTAAGCCAATTGAACAAGACCTTCCAAACTAAAGACGCTTAACTAACCCAACAAGTCAAAAGAATCCATTAAATATTGGCTTACTTCAAGGATTTCTCTACACACCAAATGCCAAGAGAAAAGAATGTGCAAGAAGATTCCTTAGCGAAGCTGACTAGTTCATGAGGAGCACATTAAGTCAAAATCATACTCCTTGGATTTTAACAAAGCCCAAGTATCGAAGAAGAGAAAGGAAAGTTAAGCAGGGAAGCTTTGCTTCTAACTAGATCCTAGGTTCACCAACAATTATACAATGAAAATAATTCTCAAAAAGATAACTATGCTACAAAAAGTTCGGAAAATGGTATGTGCTTATGAAAACCCATATGCTCATTATATTAAGATTTGGTTTTGATTCATGACACGAAGCTATCACTGCAACATATAGATTCGACGACTGTTACAACAAAAAGAGAATATATGCTATATGGAGACAAGACATCAAAATCAATGCATCAACTTTTATATTATTTTGTTTTGAGCCTTAAGTCAATATTGTTAAGATCTCTCCTCGTTTACGTATATATTAGCTCATATATATAATCTTCTTATTTTCAAATGATTTATATATATACATATTATCAAAGTTTAAAAGTTAGAATAGACTATTATATGTATATAGACCTGTATAAACCGTGCAAATTACACAGATAATACCAGGTCAATCGACTGACCTGGTATATCTGTGCAAAATGCACAGGTGCATAAGTGTATATAATTTATAATAAAAACTGTTTCGATATTTAGTCGACTGACCCCGAGGCTCAGTTGACTGAATTTCTATAGCAGCTATATTTTTTGAAAAGGCATGATCATTCGTGAAGAGTTATGAATCTCTACGAAGAGATTTGGATGCGACGCTTCAACCGGAACTCTTCACCAATGGTCGCTACTATTCAACAACTATAAATACATATCCTTACTTCATTCCAAATCACTTAATCTGCTTATATCTTTTGTCTAACTGTATTGAATATTCTTGCGACTATGCTCTCAAGTATTCAGCATTCTTAACATATTTATTGCTTGAATTAGATTTATATATCATATTCTAAGCAATACTATTCCTTTCTAATCTTCATAAACTTAAAATATACATATTTATCTCAAGGAGAAGATCATAGGAAGGGTGTACTATAAACAGACTTATCCATGTTATCAGAACACAAAAAGTCAAACAATCTTTTGTATTTGTTGAAGTCCAGTTCTGCTGCTCAGGCGTGTGAAGTCTCCTTCTGCTGCTGAGGTGAAATCCTGTTCGGCTGCTCAGGTCCCTGTTCGGCTGCTCATGGGTTGTATAGACCTGTTCCTCCGGGTTAAATGAGGGTTTTTTTTAGAGAAATTCCAAAGGGAGTCTGGGACTGGACGTAGTAAGCTACAAACTAGTATAAAAATATCTAGTGTTATTTTTTACTATAATGCTATTATATTCCACACTATTTACTGTGTAGCGATCATCACTATATTTGTATTATCATATATCCATATTACACGATCTATAGCACACTTTCACTTGTTATCAAAGCAAGGAACTTCATATAACTGTAACACGGTTATCTGATACTATAATAATATGGAAACTAATATTAGCACTAGCGTTAACATTAGCTTCATAGAAGGACAATCCACTGCACTTCCCCCACTATTCAATGGCATGAACTATAACTATTGGGCCACATGAATTAGAATATATATGCAAGCAAATGGTTTTAATTCATGGATATAACTCAGAAAGAATACACTATTCCTACTGAGGCGTATTCTACTTGGAAAAATACATAGAAAATAAATGCCACAGCAAATGCAAAAGCGATGAATATGTTGTTTTGTACATTAGATAAAAATGACTTTAAACTTGTTAGCATTTGCAACACTACATATGAAATATGACGTACACTCAAAGTTACACATGAAGGAACTAACAAGGTCAAACAAAGCAAGATATCCATGCCTAAAAGTAAGTTTCAAAGCTTTAGAATGAAAGACAATGAACCTATAAACGATATGTATTCAAGATTTCAAGATATCTATCATTCATTAGTAGGAATAGAAGAAAAATATTCAAATTTTGATATCGTATCCAAAATCCTTGACTCTTTAACGGAAGAATGGGAAAGAAAAGTTCTTGATATTGAAGAAGCGAACGATATTTCCAAAATAACTTCAGAAGAGTTAATAGGAAATCTAATGTCCTATATAGTGAATTTTCAAGCTAAACGAGTTCAAGCTCAATATAAAAAGAATATAGCATTCTATGCATAATAAGAAAAATCAGATTCAGATGAAACAACCTAGCCTTTATTGCCAAAAACTTCAAGATAGAAAAGGAAACAGAAATAAGGGCAAGATAAGCTCAAACAGCAATAAACCATTGTCTTCATCAGTTTTGTAGTGCTTTAACTGTCACAAAAAGGGGCATATACAAAGGATTATCCGAATCAAAAGAAAGAATATCGCAACAAAAGGAAGGACGAAATCAAAAGGAAAGCTTTCTAAGTTACATGGGATGATTTACACTCCTCCACCTCCTCCTCATAAAGCGAGAGTGGCAGCGATAATGAACAAGCAAACGTATGCTTTATGGCCAAAGATAATGAGGTCCTACTCAAGAAAAGCAGAAAATGGATACTCGATAATGGTTGCTCAAAACATATGGTAGGAGACAAAGATGTGCTGACAAACATTACATACTCTGATGGTGGTTCTGTCACTTTGGAGATAATCCCAAGGGATATATCATCGACAAAGGCGATGTGAGCGATTACGGTACATCTAATTTACCTCTTATTACAAACGTTTTATTAGTTAAGAATCTAAAACATAATCTATTAATTATAAGTCAATTATGCGATAAATGATTTAAAATATCTTTCCCTGAAAATAAATGTAGTATCTTCGATCCAAATCAGAATCTTATTTTCGAAGGAGATAGAGAGAGAAACATTTACGTTTTAAATATGAAAGTTAATCATAACTCATACATGTGTTTAATAGCCAAAGAAAATGATTTCTGGCTATGGCATAAACGATTCTGTCGTATCAATTTCAAAACTATAAATAAAATTTCTAAAAATAATCCCATAAAAGGATAACCAAAGTCAGTTTTAAAGTTAATAATATCTGTGACGCATGTCAGTTAGGTAAATTAACTAAATCTTCTTTTAAATCTAAGAAAGTCATTTCGACATTACGACCACTTGAATTACTTCATATGGATTTATTCGGATCGACCCAAGTTCAATCCATAAATCACAATAAATATATGTTTGTAATACTTAATGATTTTTATAGATATATGTGGACTATCTTTATGAAAAGTAAAAGTGATACTTTGAGAAATTCAAAACATGTGTTAAACGAATTCAAAATTTAAAAGGTACTAAAACTAAAAATATTAGAAGTGATCATGGTGGTGAATTTGAAAACGAACTATTTGATAACTATTGTAAAAAAGGAATATTTCATAACTTTTTGTTTCGTAGAATTCCACAACAAAATGGAGTTGTAGAATGAAAGAATCGGACTCTATAAGAATGTATTAGAACCTTACTAAACAAAAGCATGCTACCAAAACATTTCTGAGCAGAAGCCGTTGCAACTGCCTATTATGTATTAAATCATGTTTCTATTAGATCCCTCACTAATAATACACCTTACGAACTTTTTAATGATAGAAAACCAAACATATCTTATTTTAAAGTATTTGGATCAAAATGTTTTATGTTAAGTACCAAAGATCAGCTTGGAAAATTTGATTCAAAATGCGATGAAGGAATATTTCTTGGATATTCAAATCGAAGCAAAGCTTATCGAATTTTCAATAAACGGACCAATAATATTGAAGAAACACTCCACAAATCTTTTAATGAAAACTTTAAATATTTTTCAAGTTTTAATGATGACGAGATTTACTTGATGATAAAACGAATATAGAAATAAATAATTTAAGAGAAGATGAAAACATTATTCATAATTCAAAAAATAGAAATATTACCAATATAATAAGATCTCCTCCAAGAATCCTACAAAATCATCCTACAAAAAATATAATTGGAGAAATAAATTCAAACGTTCGAACTAGAAATCAACTAAATTTAATGGGTCATGTAGCTTTTCTTTCTACTATAGAACCTGAGAATACTAAGAAGCATCATCCGATAAAAATTGGATCATTGCTATGCAAGAAGAACTAAATCAGTTTAGGCGAAATGAAGTTTGGAAACTAGTACCTAGACCAACCGATCAGACTGTTATAGGAATTAAATGGGTTTATGAAAAAAGTAGATGAATTAGGAAACATAATTAGAAAAAAGCCAGATTAGTAGCACAATGGTATAGCCAAGAAGAAGGAATAGACTACGAAAAAACGTTTGCTCTAGTCGCTAGACTAGAAGCAATACGGATCTTATTGGCTTACGTGTGTTTTAATAACTTTAAACACTATCAAATGGATGTTAAAAGTACATTTATAAATGGTTATGTTAAAGAAAATGTTTTTGTTAAGCAACCACCTTTTGTTTGTTCATGAAAAATATCCAGATCATGTCTACAAACTTAAGAAAGCTTTATATGGTTTAAAACAAGCACCGCGTGCTTGGTATGAACAACTTAAAGGCTATTTAATTGAATCGGGATTCGAAATAGGAGAAGTAGATCAGAGTCTACTTATAAAACATTCTAAAAATGATATTTTAATAGTTCAAATATATGTAGAGCACATTATATTTGGTTCGACTAATAATAAATTATGTAAAGAGTTTGCTGAAGTAATGACTAGAGAATTCGAGATGTCTCATATGGGAGAATTATCGTATTTTCTAGGTCTTCAAATAAAACAATTTTCAAATGGAAGATTTATAAATCAAGAAAAATACTGTAATAATCTGATCAAGCGATTCGGAATCGAAAACACTTCTGCCAAACTAATACCTAAGAGCACAACCGCACATCTCGATAGAGATGAAAACGACAAGAGTGTAGACCAAAAACTGTATTGTAGCATGATTGGATCATTACTATACCCAACAGCTAGTCGTCCAGATATAATGATGAGTGTATGTCGGTGCATAATTTCAAGCTGACTCGAAAGAATCACACTTACGAGCTGTAAAACGAATAGTAGGTTATATTAGTAATACTAAAGATTTCGGACTTTTCTATCCAAAAGATTGCTCTTTCAAGTTAGTATCCTATAGCGATGCTGATTTTGGAGTATCACGAACGGACTGAAAACGTACGAGTGGTACGTTTCATTTCATTGGCAAATATTAATATCATGGTTTAGCAAGAAACAAAATTATGTCTCACTATCAACTTATGAAGCAGAGTATAAATCTATCGCATTAGCTTGTGCACAAGTAATCTATATGTAACAGACACTTAAAGATTTTGGAGTTAATTTATCAAAATCAACGATTTATTGTGATAAGTCCAGTGCAATTAATCTATTTAAAAATCCAGTAAATCACTCTAGAACTAAATATTTAAATATTCGACATCATTTTTTACGCGACAATATAGAAAAAGATGTGATAAATTAGATTACGAAACATCTGGAAATCAATTAGCTGATATCTTTACAAAACCGCTGTTAGAAAACACATTTATAAAACTATGTCGAGAGCTCGGTATAATGTCAATTAAAGATATATAAATAGTTCTAAAATGATATAATACGAAATTTTAGACTAAAACTCAAAAATAATATTTTTTTGAAAAAAATTCATTTTTCTGACCATGATGAGACTTGAACCAGTGACCTATTATGAATACCCAAAATGTCTTAACCACTTGAGTTGTTGATTATTTGCATTAAGTTCCAGGTCGGAAATTTTCTTATGTGGTTACAACTATAGTCTAAATTGTTTATAACACTTACTTTTACATACATATGTTTACTGTGTATACTAACATTGACAAAAGTAAACTACAATAATAGAAAACCACCAAACAATAGCAGTGATCATCTTTAACTAACGAATTTGTTGTAACTAAAAACAATTCAATCCACTCAATTAATCCTTTTTACTCTCCATTATAGCCGATAAATATGCATTCTTATTCACTACTATTAGTACAAACAACTAATCTAAAAAATTACAAATTTCTACTACTATGTCAAACTCCTCACATTCGACTCACTCCGTAGAAATCATAACCTCCTCCGAATCCCCACCAAAAACACCCATTCATCACTCTACACAATTTTCTACTCCTCACAATCATACCGGATACACTCCGGAGAGAAAGAAAGGAAAGAAAATTATGTTTGACATCTCTCCAACAACTAAACAAAAGATAAGTGATATGTATCACTATGAGCAGGAGTTGTTGATGCTTCAGCGCGAAATGTACTATGAGTAGAATATCAGTTCAAGAGGTCAAGGCATTACAGAACATATTTCCATGAAATTCGGTTGGGCTTCATCCCATCCAATCGACGAACAAGTGGTTACGCCCATCCACCATCTTACTACTTCTACCCACCTCGGCCCTCGGTCTCACCGAACTCATGGGATCGAAATGAAGCATCCAACGTTCGACGCAAAGAGCTACAGGGCTACAAAACACATATCCCATCAAAATAAGAGAAGTTGTCATTATATTTCATTTTCCAAATAATAAACCATGTACAACATTTTAATATAAATAAAATTATATTTTCATGTATATATAATATAAAATATACATAAATACTTAACCAAAACAGGCTTATTGGGGAAACTGGAACATGCCAGTTGACTGAACCAGTAGGTCAGTCGACTGACTCTGTAATCAAAATATGATTACAGCAGATTCAGTCGACTGCTAAATTGGGTCAGTCGACTGGACCAGAAGTTAAAATCATCATCACCCAGATTCAGTCAACTAAATCAGGCCTTCGGTTGACTGAATTAGAAGTTCAAAAATATCAAAATTTAGATTCAATCGACTGAACACCAGATTTTGTCGACTGGTTCATAGATCTGAGCCAAATTAACTGCTCCTATCAACTCAACCTCACCTATTATCCTCCAAATTCACCTTTACTCTTCACTTTTGCATCAGATTTTTCAATTTTCCTCAAACCATAAAACTTCAAAAACCAAATTTTAACCTCAAAACTCAAATTCAATGGCACCAAAATGAAAAGGTCAAGCAACTTCATCCTCTCAACCTCCTTTCGACGACCAAATCCAACAATGTATTTTCGACGATACCGCGGTTAGACGATAGAGGAGGATGCAAGATTCTTATATACTTGAAGGTTCATTTATAAAATTTGCCAATTTCACTCCTTGTCATATACAAGAATTGGCTCGTCATAGCAATTTGCAGTCTTTAATTAATATTGATGAAAATAAGCACAAGATAAACCAAATTAAAGTTAAGCTATTCTATGTCAATCTTAATTTGGGTCACCAAAATATAAAAAACCAAGTTAATTGCGTTTGGAGTTTATTTTGTAGAAAACCAGTATTTTTCTCTTTAGAACGAATGGCTCATACCTAAAATATGAAAATGATGGAATTGTATTAAGTGATGTTGATTGTGATATGGTTGTTCATGGTATAAGTCATTTGTTTTTAGAGGATGATATGCGCCAACTCAGATCTATATCCTTAAGACCTAAAGCTAGGATTATGCACCACGCGTTAATGAAAACCGTAACTCCGAGAGATGGAAGTTACGAGCTTGTTTATGAACACAATTTTAAAGTTTTATATGCCATCTTCGGAAATATCAAAGTTAATTGGCTCCGATTAATTCTTGATGAGTTTTTAAGTTCCAACAAGGGTTGCATGAATGTCATATATTACGGTGAGTACATTATGCGCTTACTAAAAGAATGTGATATTCTAAAACCCGACTCACCAGTCTCTACCGTCGGCTACTTAAACTCCCGTACTTTAGCATTGATGAAATTATCGGTTGCTCGACCTCCTCATATCATTTCCTTTGAAAAATGGACTCAACGCCAAATACCTCAAGATCAACCACCTCAACAACAAGACGAAGCATCATCTCAACGTCCGACTCGCCTAAGATCAACTATTCATCAACAAGACGAAATTATGATTCCAAATCTGGGTCCACATGAGTCTATTTTCATGATATGCCGTAACCAACAAATTCTTGACACACACATCACTAGGGTTGACAAAAAGCTTGATAAAGTAAAATGATTTTTTACAAAGTTATGGCAAACGATCTCGTGTTCATCGGGCTCTTCCACGTCTACAATGGGTGATTCGGGAAAATAACCCGTCTTCACTTTATCCGCCTCTTTCAATGATCAAGCGAGTAGTAGCAACAATGATGGAAATAAAGGCGATGGTGGTTATATAGGTGGTCAAAGTTCTCATGGTGATAGGGGTAAGCGTATAATATAGTAAGTTATTGCTTATCTTAGTATTTGCCTTTTATGATCTACAAACATTAGTCTTTCATTTTAAAACATTAAAACATGGCTTGTGCTAAATAGCTAATGTTTCGTATTATTTGTTTTATATATGATGTTGTTACCTTAAAACTCTTGTTTGTGATGTTGCAATGTATGATGCTTGTTTCTTTCATTGCTATGATTTGAATATTTATACATTCATCATACGATTATTTATGTTCTTTATTCCTTTTTTCGATGACAAAGGGGGAGAAAATTGTCACTAACATTAAGAATGCAGGATATATATCGCCAAAGATTCAGGGGGAGTAAGTATTCATATTATATTATATTTAGACAAAACCTATATCTATTTACAAGTTGTCATCAATCAAAAAGGGGGAGAATGTTGAGACTTTGTTTTGATTCATGACACGAAGCTATTACTGCAACGTACAGATTCGACGACTGTTACGACAAAAAGAGAATATATATACTACATGGAGACAAGACATCAAAATTGGTGCATCAACTTTTATATTATTTTTCTTTGATTCTTAAGTCAATATTGTTAAGATCTCTCCTCGTTTACGTATATATTAGCTTATATATATAATCTTCTTATTTTCAAATGATTTATACATACATACACACATATATATATTATCAAAGGGTCAAAGTTAGAATCATATATAATATATGTACCTGTGTAAACTTTGCAAATTGCACAGATAATACTAGGTCAATCGACTGACCTGCTAGTATCTGTGCAAAATGCATAGGAGCACAAGTATATATAATTTATAATAAAAATCATTTGAATATTTAGTCGACGAACCTAGAGGTTCAGTTTATTGAATTTCTATAACAGCCATATTTTTTGAAAAGACACGATAATTCGTGAAGGGTTACGAATCTCTATGAAGAGATTTAGACGCAACACTTTAAGCAGAACTCTTCGCCAATGGTTGCTGCTATTTAACAACTATAAATACATATCCTAACTTCATTCCAAATCACTTAATCTACTTCTCTTATCCAACTGTATTGAATATTCTTGCGACTATACTCTCAAGTATCAGCATTCTTAACATATTTATTGCTTGAATTAGATTTACACATCATATTCTAAGCAATACTATTCCTCTCTAATCTTCATAAAATTTCAATATATATTTATACTCAAGGAGAAGATCATAGGAAGAGTGTGCTATAAACAGATTTATCCATGTTATCAGAACACAAAAAGTCAAACAATCTTTTGTATTTGTTGAAGTCCTCTTCTGCTGCTTAGGCATGTGAAGTCCTCTTCTGCTACTGAGGTGAAATCATGTTCCACTGCTCAGGTCCCTGTTCGACTGCTTATGGGTTGTATAGATCTGTTCCTCAAGGTTAAGTGAGGGTTGTTGTTTTAGTGAAATTCCAGAAGGAGTCTGGGACTGGACATAGAACGAAGCTCTGAACCAGTATAAGAATCTCTAGTGTTATTTTTTATTATACTGCTTTTATATTTTGCACTATTTACTGTATAGTTATCATCACTATACTCTATATTATCGTATTTCTATATTACACTATCAATTGCACACTTTCACATTGTTGGATGGCACCCTTGATCGAATACATCGAAAAGGGAATCTTACAAAAGGAAAGGAAAGAAGCATGAAAATTGAGGTATTAAGCCCCTTTATTACCATAATGGATGGAATAGTTTATAAGAAGGGATATTCAATGCGTTACTTAAGATGTATTACACCTGAAACAGGCATAAGATTGTTGACGGAAGCACATGTAGGATTCTGGGGAGATAATTCTAATGGAATAAAATGACCCAAGAAATTAATGAGACAATTTTATTACTAGCCTCGAATGAAAGAGGAGGCCATAAATTATGTCAAACGCTGGGACAAATGCCAAAGATTTCCTAAAATAACACGACTCCTGATGCACCTAACAATCTAACCACCATTTCCAAACCGTGGCTGTAACAAACCAGTTGTTAATACCTAATTAATTAAGTTTAATTATGGATGATTAACCATAAATTTTGTTCGTGAAATTTTATTATGAAATTAAATCTAGTTTTCGAGAATAGTTTATTCAATTTAATTAAGAAATGAGGTTCATTTCTTAAATAGAATTTCAATTTAAATTTGAAATATAATCAAATCAATTATTTAAATTTGGCACTTTAGAGAAAAATATCAATACTGGGATTTATTGCTTAAAATGAGATTTTACAATTATCAGTTTATTTTTTTACCAAAAATAATGAGAATAACTTATATTTCAAAAGTTAAGTTTAATTTCATAAAATATCTCAATATGATTAGAAATGAGGATTTTAACCTCTTAATTGGCTTTCATAAAAGTGAGAAACCAATCTAGGTTTTTATAGAACTTTGTTTAGTGTAAAATAGTGTTTTAGAAGTGATAAAAGAAAATAAGAATGGATTAGAAACACTTTTCTTAATAAATTAGTAACACCTTGCTATTGGATCCAAACCCTGTTGGTCCATATTGGTGATGTTAGTGTACGAAATGAGATATACGTACAATTTATTTCTCATTTTACTTCAGCCAAAATTAGAAGCTTCTTCCTCTCAAACTCTACAAACCCTAAAATCCAAATCAATCCCTGAATCAAGTGCAAAACATAGGGCTTTTGGCTAATTCCAATAGAGTAAGCGTTCTAAAACCTATCTTTACCTTTTAGATCCATAAAAGAATGATTTTGATCCCCTTTTTGATCAATTTGCTTGCTGGTTGGTTTTTATTCTTGAGTTTTTAGGTGATTTGGATGAAGCTAGGGGTTTAGCAAAGCTTAATAAAGGATCTAGCAAGCCATTGGAAGTTAAAAAGGCCAGTTAATCACTCACACAACTATCTCTAGCCCATGTGTATAATTGTTAATTGTTGTTTGAATTTAATTGGTTGATGGTTGGTTGAATTTTTCGAGTTTATTTTGTTCAATTTTTAAACCGCTGAACCCTAGTCTTTGATCACATGTAGTTGATAATTTGAGCTGTATATTTGACTGCATGCTAGTTTCTGAAAGCATATGGTTGATGTCAATCACCAGGAAGAACTGGAGTTGTGCCGGAGCTGATGATCTTCGTCGGAGTGGAGAAAGCCGTACCTTGAACTCATATTCCAGGTCTGTAACCAGTGGATCAGTCGCCTAGATCGGTATATCGATTTACGCCTGGAACGTTAGTTCGGGGGGACGGCGGTTCCTCTCCGACTCATCACTTGAACTTGTGTTTCGCTTGTTTTGTTATGGTGTTTTTTTCTTCTGTTTTGCATGTTTGTTTGTGGCCATTTGGATTTATATTTTCATTGATTTGCTACTACATAAAATAGTTTTAGAGACAATATAGAATTCGAACTCTATGGACCAATTTGTTGTTGTGGCCTTATGATATGTAGTAGTGAATTCTCCTGTGCTCCATGGACTTTGAATCGCCTTGATTCAAAGCTTCAGAATTTTATAAATTTATTTTTATCCATTTCTAAATATAAAAATAGTCAAATTATATGTACGTAATTTTATAAAAGCGTGTTTATTTAAATTACAATCATCAAACTTGTTTCTAAAACAAATCTAGTTCCTTTTTATTAATGATTTTAACAAATATTTATTTAAGTATTTCTAGAATAATTTGGAAGACAGATTTGGAAATACAAGCTTAATCTATTTCTAAATAAAAATGGTCATAGGATTTGGAAACATAGTTTTAGAAGTATAAACTTAAGTTGTTTTAAACTAATGTATTATATTCTAGTAATTAAATAATAGAAATTATTTTTGGATTCATAAATAAATGTATACTTAGATAAATTGCTTTTGGAAATTTGTTTGTGAATAATATAACTCTATGAAATTTCAAGTACCAATGTGGTTTTGGAACATGGAAAATCTTAGTTTCATAAAATAAGCACTTTTGGGACAATTCGGATTAATGTGATGTTTTAATAAGCGATAAATCAAATAAATTTATAATTTGGGTAAACACTAATAATCGACTTATTTTTACTGATTGGTTTAAATGCTCTCATGTAACACTTTGTCGAATATTGTATAACTCGTTGAATAGAATGTTTGAGTGGAACTTACTAGCCCATCAACGAATACTCGAATTTCACCAGGTAGTATGGGATGCCTTGATTAAATTTTTGTGATTACTATTAGGATGTATTGAAAACTTTAGAATTTATTCTCTTTTGGAGCGTGGTATGAGGCTGCTACATCCTTAAGAGAATATAGTTCAGGTTTTCCAATGGTATCCGTAGTGAGTGAAATTTACTAGCTTCTAGTAAATACTGAAGTTCACTACGGTATGGGGCATTTTGGTTAAACTCTAACGATTACTGAAAGCGATAGTATTTGCCACTTTAGTTTATATTCCTTTTAGGTTATGATGGGGCCGATAAATCCTTAAGTGGTATACTCGTGGATTTCATTCCTAACTTAGATATAATAAACTAGAGTTTTCGAGTCATGGTTGCCCCGATCGTTTTGATCAGTTGAGAATTGGGATTTCTCTGATCGTTGTGATTGGTCGAGATTCTTTATTACGGTATAAATACTGTCCTTGGTATTAGATTGATTCAAGCGATACTACATTGTTAGGTATGAGTATAATCTGTATGATTGGTATATACGATTAGATAAGTGATCGGTATGGAATTAGTTATGTATGCTTAGTAACATTGTGCTTTGTTATGTAATTCTGTGTTTAGTGTATAATATGTGTTTGTAATCTAAATATATCTCTATGCCTTGAATTAATATTATGTTAAATTATTCCCGTGATATGCATTTCTTGGACATCTGGATTTATTTTTCTGTTATTTATTCTTGTGATATATCTTGTTCTCACCATATTGGATATTTAGAGATATTTTGACCTGGGTATTATTTTAATGCTAGGGATGGGTTAAGACTTTTTAGGTTACATGACAGGTTGACCTTTGGATGGTTGTGCTAGAAAGGGGATAACATTTCGACTACTATCTTATCTCTTGTAGGATTTTTGTGTATTTATATGAAATGTATATTGAGAAAGTGATTTGTAAGAATTGTATATTATGTGAGTCTAGTATTCTATTTTATAAACTCATAGTTTGTATATGTATAAATATTTATTAATCCGTTGTGATCTATGACTACTATTTTATATTATATATTGTTCAGATTCTGAGAAACTGGAGATTCGGTGTAAATATGAGCATGGCGTGTTAGTATTGATTTAAAGTCATATTCACATTTGGTCGCCCTTAACAAGCCGTATTATCTGTATTATTGGATGTCGTTATTTATAATGATCTTTAATAATATGCGTATCATGGTGGGGTCATTATAATTTGGAATCAGACTTAAGCCAAAACAACATAGCGTATATTATCAAAGATTTAGACCTAGCGAGACTTAGAGTCTTATCCCCTGGGGTGTATAGTAAATAGTTATATTAATTATCTATATATAGAGATAGAAGTATAAATTGATTACTGGGTGATCCATTAGGACGTATTTTGATTTAAAGATTTAATTTGATAAATTAGAAATTGTGGTATTACGGAAGATATTGTGTTAAAATCCTATAGAGTTTGGAAAATTATTTGAGACTTTGGAAAATTGGGTACATGAATTTAAAGATTTCAATAACCCAGGAATAATTAGAGTTGCATAGCGAATTAAGAATATAATTGTTCTGGCATAAGTGACTATCTATATTTGGTTGATTGGTTGTTAAGAACTTATTGCTTAGTTGTATTTATTTAAATTTTATACATAGATTCTAGTGATAATAAAATAAATATAGCTAAGGGAAACTTGTGATTATTTATTGTGTTGACTTGTTTAGAAATATGTTTAAGGATTCTGATCGATATATGGAAAGCCATGGTATCAATGGGAGTTTCTAAAAATCAAATGAAACTTTTTTACATAAGAAATAATTAATTTGGAAATTTGGAATTTGGAAAATATTTAAGTTTAAAAGTAATTCAAAATAATATTTTAGCCATCGAATAAATTGTGAGAAGTGGAGAGCATGGTGAGGCATGTTGATATTCTATGTAATCAACTTTGCAGCCAAGTAACGAAATAAATCACTAAAATTTCATGGCTTAATATTATTTTGTATAATGGGATAAGTTAAGGAAAATAATTTAAATTTTGGGATCTATGTATATTAAAGTTAAATGGAAATTAATTGGAAATTGCCATATACGAACCTTAATAATTACGAGATTAAGAGTTTAGAAATTGTGAAAACAAATTTTTGGAAGTAAAATATATTTTGTGAAAATGTATGTATTTTGGATATAAATAACATATGGAAGGAATTATTTTGAGTTATTGGAGTATTGGTAATTAAGTACATGATTTGGATCTTTAAATTTTATGTTTTAGACTAATTCTTTTGAAAGATATAAATTTTGGGGAGAGTTGTTTGGAAGAAATTATTCAAATTTGGAAATTTAATTTACAAATTTCTTTCATTAAGGAAATAGCGAGGATGCAATTTCTATAAGGGAGAAGTCTGTAACAACCCTATTGTTAATTACCTAATTAATTAAGCTTAATTATGGATAATTAATTTTAAATCGTGGTTGTGAAATTTTATCATAAAATTAAAATTTTGAGAATAATTGATTTAATTTAATTGAAAAATGAATTTTATTTCTTAAAGAGAATTTTTAATTTAAATTTGAAATATTATTAAATCAGTCATTTAAATTTGGCATTTTAGAGGAAAATATTAATATTGAGATTTATTGTTTAAATTGAGATTTTATAATTAATAGTTTTTTATTAAAAATAATGAGAATAACTTATATTTCAAAAGTTAAATATAACTTCATGAAATATCTCAATATGATTAGAAATGAGGATTTTAACTTGTTAGTTGGCTTTGGTAAAAGTGATAAATCAATCTATATTTATATAGAACTTTGTTTAGTGTAAAATAATGTTTTAGAAGTGGTAAATGAAAATAAGAATAAATTAGCAACACTTTTCTTAGGAAAGTTGTAGCACCTTGCTATAGGATCCAAACCAAACCATCTTGGCCTATATAGGTGATATTATTGTAAGAAATGAGATATACATACAATTCATTTCTTATTTTACATTTGCCGAAATTAGAAGCTTCTTCCTCTCAAACTCTATTTAATCCTAGAATCCAAATCAAGTGCAAAACATAGGGCTTTTGCTAATTCCAATAGCATAAGTGTACTAAACCCTACCTTTAACTTTTAGATCCATAAAAAAATGGTTTTTATCCCCTTTTTGATCAAATTGCTCGCTGATTGTTTTTTCCTTGAGTTTTTAGGTGATTTTAAGGAATCGAGGGGTTTAAGAAAGCTTAATTCTGGTCTAGCAAGCTATAGGAATTTAAAAAGGTGAGTTAATCACTCATATTACTATCTTTAGCCCATGTGTATAATTGTTAATTGCTATTTGAATTTAACTGGATGATGGTTGGCTGAATTATTCATGTATTTTGTTCAGTTTCTAAAACTGCTGAACCCTAGTCTTTGATCATATTTAGTTGATAATTTGAATTGTTTGCTTGAATGCATGCTAGTTTCTGAGACCATATGGTGGATATCAGTCACCGGGATGATCTGGATTTGTGCCGGAGTTGATGATCTTCATCGGAGTGGAGAAAATGGTACTTGGAACTCATGTACCAGGTACATTACTGGTGGACCGGTTGTCTAGACCGGTGCACCGTTCGGCAGCTCCGCAGTCTCTCTCTGATCCATCGTTTGAAGCCGTGTTTTGCTTGTTTTATTGTGGTGTTGTTCCCTATGCTTTGCGTGTTTGTTTTGGCCATTTGGATGTATATTTTCATTGATTTTCTAATCCATAAAATAGTTTTAGAGATAATATGGAATTCGAATTCTATGGACCAATTTGCTGTTGTGATCTTTTGATATGCGGTAGTGAATTCTCTTGTGCTATATGAATTTTGAATCACCTTGATTCAAAGCTTTGGAATTTTATAAGCTTATCTTCATCTAATTTCTAAATATAAAAATAGTCAAGTTATGTATAAGTAATTTTATAAAAGAGTGTTTATTCAAATTACAAATAACAAACTTGTTTCTAAAACAAATATAGTTCCTTTTTATAAATGCTTTTAACTAATAGTTATATTAATATTAAGTATTTCCAAAATGAACGATCATGGATTTTAGAAGATGGATTTGGAAATATGAACATAATCAATTTCTAAGTAAAAATGGTCATGGAATTTGTAAACCTGGTTTTGGAAGTATAAACTTAAGTTAAAAATAATGTATTGTATTATAATAATTAAATAATAGAAATAATTTATGGATTCAAAAATCAACGAATACTTATATAAGTGGCTATTGGAAATTTATTTCTAAACAATATTAAAAGTAAGCTACGAATCATGTAATATGGATATATGATAACATAGAGTATAATGATGATAGTTATGTGGTAAATAGTGCGGAATAAGAAATAGTATAGTAAAATGACACCAGATATTTTTATACTGGTTTGGAGCACCATCCTACGTCCAGTCCCAGACTCCTTCTGGAATTTCACTAAAACAATAACCCTCACTTAACCCGGAGGAGCAGGACTATACAACCCCTAAGCAGCCGAACAGGGACCTGAGTAGCAGAACAGGATTTAGCCTCAACAGCCGAAGAGGACTTCACTTGCCTGAGCAGCAGAAAAGGACCTCAACAAATACAGAAAATAGTTTCCACTTTTGTGTGTTCTGATAACACGGATTTGTCACTTGTAGTACACCCTTCCTATAGTCTTCTCCTTAAGTGTGTATATATATATATATGAAGTATATGAAGAATAGAAAGGTATAGTATTGCTTTAATGCAGAATAATTGAAAGTATGATAGCAAATAGATTTCAGAAAGTTAGATCAGAGAATAAGGGAATTTAATTGTGATTCGATAATTTGAAATCAAGTTGGAGTTTGTATTTATTAAGGTTATAAAGCAGTGACTGTTGGCGAAGAGTTTTGATCGAAGTGTCGCATCCGAATCTTTTCGTTAAAGGTTCGTATCTCTTCACAAAAAGTCGTATCTTTTCGAAAAGAGGCTGTTATAGAAATTCAGTCAACGAGCCTCTGAGTCAGTCGACTGAATATTCAAAGTTATTTTTAAATTTTAAAATTCGTATATCTATGTATCTGTGCATAATGCACAAAAATCTCAGTGTCAATCGACTGTCTCTTGTGGTCAATCGACTGACCTGGTTATTTTTGTGCAGTTTGCACAATTTATATAGATATGTTAATTTCTATAACTTTAAAACACTTTTATAATTTAAATGTATGCTTATATATGTATAACATATACAGTAAATATAATGATTAAATATATAAGCTAATGTAGATATAATCGAGGAGAGATTTTAACAATATTGACCTAAGACTTAAAAACAAAATACCATAGTTGATGCACCAGTTTTTGAAGTCTCGTCTCCTTGTCTCTTTTTGCCGTTAGCAGTCATCAAATCTATATGTCGTAGTGATAGCTTCGTGTCATGAATAAAAACTAAGTCTCAACATTCTCCCCCTTTTTGATTGATGACAACCTATAAATATATATAGATTTCGTCTATATATATATAACATAAATACTTACTCCCCTTGAATCTTCGACGCACTCTATCAGGCATTCTTCTTATTAGGAATAATATTTTTTCCCCTTTGTCATCGACAAAAAGGAATAAGTAATATAAAAGTGTGAAGCATTGATAGAAATTACGAAGGAACAGATCATTCATACATTAAAATACCATAAACAAGAGTCTTGAATAATATAGAACAGAATAAATACTACTTATAATGTAAGGTATTAGAAAACAAATTAACATTTAAAGCATGCGATACCCAAGGTTCTTATAATTTCCTAATTTTTAGGAAACCATACCCATTTGGTGTGGTTGAATCTTTATAAATATAATTTTCATTATTAACTACCATATCAAAATAATCATCAATGTATTTTTCTCTATTTTTCCAATTAACAGGAACCTAAATACTTAGATAATTTTTATTTATATTTTCCGTCAATGATTTTGTACTTCTAGAGAAATTATAAACATTATTGGTCATAACAGTATTTGAATTTCTATAAAAATTAGATTTCGACTTCACTCGAAATTTAGTAGCAGCATTAACATTTTTACTATACATAAAAGCGTATCTAGTGCTATTTCTACAATTAGTTTTATTCTACCCTAAACCACTTTTATCATGTAAAGGTCTAGAACGAGATAAAATCATGTTTAAATTGTTTTGACCTTTATTAAATTTCGTGACTTCAGTGTTAAGTTTATCAAATTTAACTTTAAAGTCACAATTATTATTTTCAAAAGAAATATTATTATTATTTAAAAGGGGTTTTTAGGCTAAAGGAAAAAGTTAGAAAAAAATTTAGTTTCAAGGACAAGAAGTTTGTTTTTTAGGCTTAAGGACACTTTTTAGTGTACATCACAGAATGATAGTTGTAACTATCATTTTCAGTTTACACTAAAAAGTGTCCTTCAGGCTAAAAAACAAACTTGTTGTCTCTTAGACTAAATTTTTTTGCAACTTCTTCCTTGTGCCTATTTACCTGTATTTAAAATATCAATTTTCTCATTTAATTCAGAATTCTCCTTTTTTAACGTACAGTTCTCATTCTTAAGAAGGAAGTTTTATGATTCTGAATTATCTAAAGAGGATTGTAATAAACCATTTTGTCTTTTGAAATCAAAAATTTCTTTTGAAAATTTTTCTCTCTCTTTTTCAATTATGGTGTTTTGTTCATCTAAAAAATCTTTAAGAGCCTCAAAATTATTCTTTAAAGCACCAAGTTATTTTCTAAATCTAACTTCTCATGTTTCGATTTCTCATTTTCAAGTTCAACAGTTTCATATTTTCTAAAATAATAAAATTAAGCTTTGAAATCTTATTAATTATATTAAATAATTCATTATTATCTTTTTCTGAAATTTGTAAATCAGAAAGTACCTTTTTGTAGTCCTTACTCGTGGCTTTGATAGGGATTTTGCCTGTTGTATTTTGACTAGATCGGTTTTTAGTCATTATTCTATGATGTTGTGACGATCGGCAGAATTCCAGGCTTTGATACCAAATGAAAGTTAGCTATGGATCTTGTAATATGGATATATGATAACACAGAGTATAATGATGATAGTTATGCGGTAATAGTGCATAATAAGTAATATAGTAAAATGACACCAGAGATTTTTATACTGGTTCGAAGCACTGTCCTACATCCAGTCCCAGACTCCTTTTGGAAATTCACTAAAACAATAACCCTTACTTTACCTGGAGGAACAGGTCTATACAACCCCTAAGCAGCCGGACAGGTACCTGAGCAGCAAAACAGTATTTCGCTTTAGCAGCCGAAGAGGACTTCACTTGCCTGAGCAGCAGAACATGACTTCAATAAATACGGAAAATACTGTTGACTTTTGTGTGTTCTGATAACATAGATTTGTCACTTGTAGTACACCCTTCCTATAATCTTCTCCTTGAGTATAATTATATATATTTGAAGTATATGAAGAATAGAAAGATATAGTATTGCTTTAATGTAGATTAATTGAAAGTACGATAGCAAATAGATTTTAGAAAGTTAGATCGAAGAATAAGAAAATATGATTGTGATTTAGTAATTTGAAATCGAGTTGGAGTTTGTATTTATGAAGGTTAGAAAGCAGATATTGTTGGCGAAGAGTTTTGATCGAAGTGTTGCATCCGAATCTTTTCGTTAAAGGTTCATATCTCTTCACAAAAAGTCGTATCTTTTCGAAAAGTGGCTTTTATAGAAATTCAGTCAACTGAGCCTTTGGGTTAGTCGACAGAATATTCAAATTTATTTTAAAATTTTAAAATTCATATATTTATGTATCTGTGCATGTTGCACAAAAATCTCAGTGTCAGTCGACTGTCTCAGGCGGTCAGTCGAATGACCTGGTTTTTTTGTGCAGTTTGCACAATTTACATAGATATATTAATTTCTATAACTTTAAAACACTTTTATAATTTAAATGTATGCTTATATATGTATAAAATACTCAGTAAATATAATGATTAAATATATAAGCTAATGTAGACATAATCGAGGAGAGATTTTAACAATATTGACCTAAAACTTAAAAACAAAAACCATAGTAGATGCATCGTTTTTGAAGTCTCGTCTCCTTATCTTTTTTTGTCTTTGCAGTCGTCAAATCTGTATGTCGTAGTGATAGCTTCGTGTCATGAATCAAAACCAAGTCTCAAAAAATATAACTCTATGGAACTTTAAGTATCAACGTGTTTTTTGGAACATGGAAAATCTAAGTTGATAAAATAAGTACTTTTAGGGCAATTTGGATTAATGGAACATTTTAATAAGCAATAAACCAAGTGAATGTTTTGAGAACATTAATTTTATAATTTAGGGAAATACAAATAATCAACTTAGGGTTGCCGATTGGTTTAAATGTTCTCGTGTAACATTTATCGAATATGGTATAACTCATTGAATAGAATATTTGAGTGGAACTTACTAGCACATTAGCGAATAATCGAATTTCAACAGGAAGTATGGGATGCCTTTGTTAAAATTTTATGATTGTTATTAGGGAGTACTTAACACTTTAGAGTTGTATTCTCTTTTAGTGTGCAATATGAGGCTGCTAGATCCTTCAGAGAATATAATTTAGGTTTTCCAGTGGTATCCATAATGAGTGAAATTTACTAGCTTCTAGTAAATACTAGAATTTCACCATTCGGTATGTGATGTTTTTGTTAAACTCTAGTGATTAATGAAAGCGGTAGTATTTGGAACTTTAGAGAATATTCCTTTTAGGGTTCGGTGGGACCGATAAATCCTTAAGAGGTATACTCCTAGATTTCTTTCCAAACTTAAATATATAATAAATAGAGTTTTCAATTCATGGTTGCCCCGACCGTTTTGATCGATCGAGTTTTGGGATTTCCCCGATCCTTGTGGTCAGTCGACATTCTATGTTATGGTATGAGTATGATCCCTGGTATCAGATAAGTTCAAGTGATACCACATTGTCTACATTGTATGAGTACAATCTATATGGTTGGAATGTATGATTAGATAAGTGATCGGTATGGAATTGTTTCTGTGTGCTTAGAGATATCGTGGTATGTTCTACAATTTAGCATTTAGTGAATAATCTTTGTTTGAAATCTAAATATATCTCTATGCCTTGAGTTAATACCGTGTTAAATTATTCCGATGAACTGTTATTTCTTAGACATCTAGATTTATTTATCTGTTATTTATTCTTGCGTTGTATCTTGTTCTCACCATATTGGATATTTAGAGATAGTCTGACTTGGGTGTTATTTTAATGATCAGGCCGATCGAGACTTTTCGGGTTACAGGACAGGTTGACCTTTGGATGGTTAGGATTGCAAGGAGATAACATTTTGACCACTAGGTTTTCTCTTGTAGATTTTTGTGTATTTATATGAAATGTATATTCAAAGAGTGATTTGTAACCCTTGTATATTATTTGAGTCTAGTACTTTATTTTATAGATTCATAGTGTGTATAAATATTTATTATTCCACTATGGTCTATGACTAATATTTTATATAATATGCTATTCTGATTCTAAGAAACTGATGTGTTTATCACTTTGAATTGATATTTTACATGTCAAATTTTATTTTAGAGATTCAATGAAAAGGTAAGTATGATGTGTCAGTGTTGACTTAAAGTCATATTCACATTTGCTCGCTCTTAACAAGTCGTATTCACCATATTATTAAACGACATTATTTATAATGTTCTTTAATAATATGACTATCACGATGGGGTCATTACAATGGCTCTTTGATGTTTGGGGAATTGATTTGATCAATTCCCTTTCGGCCTTTAGAGGAGTAGCAAAATTTGTTATAGTAGTAATTGATTATTTTACTAAATGGGTAGAGGCTATACCTCTACCTAACATAACTGCCAAGAAGGTTCTAAAATTTGTTATTAACAATATAATAACAAGATTCGGGCTCCCAAATAAGATCATCTTTGACAATGTAACCCCAATTCTAAAGATAGGAGCTCACTTACTTTTATGAAAAGAAGAGAATCATAAAAAGATTTTCATCAGTAGCTCACCCAAAGACCAACGGGCTGTGGAATATACGAGTATATGATTTTTGTTTGATGATAATAAACATATTTACATTCATTTAAATGTATTTGTTAATGTACTATTTTATTCTTCATAGATTAAATAAATATTTGTTGAATAGAATAAATAAAATAGAATTTCAATTCAAACGGAAATTTTATTTAAACAAATATTTATTACAATCTTGAATAGTACAAATTCAAGCTCTCACTATACATATACAATTTTGATTACATCATAATTACATCACAATTCAGTTTACATAAATTCCTCACTACATATCACTCACACTCGTAGTTTCATATTCAACTTCATTCCAGTTTGAATCCAGCATCTGAGCAATCTGCAAAAATATTCGCTAACTCGGTATAATTGAAAAAGAAATATTTTTGCAATATAAAATGAAATATGATTTTTGAAAATATTATTTGCCTCAGTTATTTGGGTTGTTCGTCATCATTTACATTTGAATTCATCATACACGAACAATGTGACATGCACAGTGTATCACTGTACATGCCACAAGGCCGTGCACATAGATATATACACTTGATAACGCTACAGGGACAGGTGTGCATAAGGTCAAACCCAAATATAAAGACAGGTTCAACTCAGGTGCAATATAAATGAAATCTCGTCATCAGCACAAGGTCAAACCCGAGTTTTTTAAAACTGGGTTCAACACAAGGCAACATGAAGAATGATACAAAGCAGACATGAATGCAATCAACAGACCAAATGAAGACCACAAGATCAACTAATCAACAGGGCACAAGAAAACCAATTCAACAAGTATGCACAGCAACGCAAGAACAAGCCAGCAGATACACGAAAAATGCACATCAACTAAACAACTAGAATGGATGTAAAGATCAATGACACCAGTATATATCAAGTGAAGCATTTGTGTCAAAGGCATAGCAACTGCAAGAACATGAAAACAGATACAAAGCAATGAACAGAGAACATGCATGAAGAACCAGAAGTACAAGTGCAGTGCAAGATGGTCAGACCAAACAGCAATGCAAGGGCAGATGACACAGACTCAAGCAAGTGCACAACTAAACCACCGAGCTAAATGCAATTCAAGTAAAGATATCAACTACAACATGCAAGATCCAACAGCTACATGAAGCAAACAGAATGAATGAACTCGAACAGACACACATGTATATGAAGTGACTCAAGCAACATGACCAAGTTCATATCCACAGTGCAGACCATAAAGAAATGCCACCAAGTAAACAAAGACCAGACAGTACAGCATGTACAAGCCATAATGAAGTTGTACAAGAATAACCAGCGTTATACAAGTACAGGTAACAGTATGGTTTAATGTCACAAGCATGAACATAGGAAAACTGTATGAACATGGATGAACAGCAAGATCAAGTATGGCAGTGAAACTCAAAGCAATGATCAAGTCAAGACAAATGAAACTGGATTCAACACAGTGACCCAAGTCGTGATGATCAGAGCTACAGACCGACAACTACATACAGGTGAACAGAAATGATTCATGCAAACTACAGAACATCAAGATGAATCAAAACAAGTTCGATCAATATGAATGTAACATCCCGCCTTTTCGCACACTTTAAACCGACACACGTGCCAATTCAAAACATAACGGAAGGGCGGATTGTTATGAGGTAATAAGAAAAACAGAGAAGAAATAAAAAAACAAAATAGAATCTCACAGCGGAAGGATAAAATATAATAATAAATATACAGTTCATAAATGGTTTACAAAATACTTGTTATTCTTTACACAATAAATATCAGAGTAACACATACCAATGCAATCAATGCAGCGGAACAGTATGAGTGTGGTTCAATACTATAAATAATGTAATACGGATTCTTCGTCTTCGTCCTCCAAAGATAAAATCTCCGATCCTGAAACGCTCGGACTGACCCGAGCGAATTTGAAAAGACAAAAACACTCGAGTCAGAACTAAAGGATCTTATGTGAGTTAAATTAACAGAAATAAATATGAGTACAGTAACTCAAGAGATGTTCGGGATTTACATCTCCTAAGGATCCGTTAAACTATTTACTATGTAGTATATTGCGCTATTATAATAGTGTCTATTTATAAAATAAACTTACTTTTAAATAGCGTTAAGGCTTTACATTTTCCACCTTAACACGTAAAATGCCAATAGTCTATACAGTACCGTAATACCTCCTGATCGGGAAGCTACCAGAGGATACTCCATAGGTACGACACAAATAGAAACTCGTAGTAAAGGCTCGGTATGGTAGGTGACATGGCACAACTAGGCAATGCCAGGGTAGATATACCAATTGCTATCCAGGCTGGTGGAAACGCGTAGCCGCGGTTACCGCCCACCTCGGACTAACTCCCCAAAATCAAAATATAGAAGTGGCCACTGAATCAATCCAAAATCAAAGTATAATATCGAAGAGGAGGGTCCGATCAGAGGAATGACCTCATTGGCCTGAGAATCGCTCCTGTTTTAGCCACCTTATGCCAACTCACGGGAGTCGGGTCCACGTATTTACCTTACAGGAAACGTCACCACCACCTACTTCATTCTGGAATCTCCACCGCGTACACGGTTAGTCAAAGTGGTTTTCGGTATCGATAGAGAGTATGTCCATATCGATCCCGGTCTCTTTGCCAACCCATCGTTATTATAACACCGCGGTCATTTAAAAATAGCTCATACTTTAAAACCAGAATAAACATTTCCATTTTAAAATTATGAATACGATATCATTTTAAAACCCAAAACAATATGATATCCTTTATCCCAAATATAAACCTTTTCAAAAATCCAAATGCTTTAAAATTTATAACGTCTGAAAGCCAAATATCCTTTCAAAGCATAATATTTCGAAATTCATAATTTACAACCATAACTTTTAAAACTTGAATGGTTTGGATATTCAACGATATATGAATTAAAAGGTTTAACTTAAATGTTACTTTGTAAAGAAAATAGTTCTCATGGCTTTACAAATACATTTCTTTATTAAAGTCTAAACCAAAATTTGTATTATCTCTCTCAAGTTCCAAAACCACTTCAATTTATATATATATATATATCCATTTTGAGTATCAATATTTCAAGCTAAAGTTGGATTTTATTCTTTCAACAAATCAATTGTTCTATTAATTAGTCTTGAATATTCATATAAAATCCATAAATAATAAGACTTCAATTTCTAGTTATAAAATATATATATTTTTTCCAATTCAAATTATACTAGAATATTCATTTCAATTTATTTTGGGAAAAATCCAATTATAAATATCATATCTTAAAATTTCCAAACTTAACATTTAAACATATGATATAAATTATTAAACTCCATTTTCTTAATTTTCTTCCATTTTTATTAAAGATTTTTATACACCTTTTAATTTCAAAATTTTCAACTTCATATGTATATATATATGGAAGAAAAATATTTATACAATATAAAATTTAAGATTTTTTATAAACCGTATTCCATCCAAACCATAGAAATCACATTTAAATAGTTATATATATATACCGCGGTGCCTGTATATAATTTTCTATCCTATGGTCAAGTGATACGGATATTTATCATTTCAATCCGCAATTTAAAAGATATAAAATTTTGCAGTTATATATCATTTCAAACCACAATCCCGAATGAAATGAAATATGCATGATAATTTGCAATTTAATGATATACAATAAACATCCATTCATCAACATCATCCATCATCCAAATCGCAATCATCAATCAATATCAACCAATAACAATATTATTTTTTGTACTACATAACAGGTAATACTGGCGATTTTATTCAAATTAAATTTAACAGCTATTAATCTACAGTCTATGTTCAGTAATAAATTATATAACTGTTAACTAGCAGTTCATATACAAACAAATAAATTTTAACTGTAAATTCATACGCAATAGATTAATTAAATTAACAGTTAAATTAATTAAATGCAATTCAACAGATATGAATAAAATAAACATGCCAAATACTCATAAATAAATTTCTATTCATTTCTAAAATTAATTTAAACAACATAAAAGCTTCTAGTAGTTGTGAGTGGGTTAAAACACTCACCTTTGGAATTTAAATCGAAATAAATTTCAATTTAAACTCAAAATTTTGACGGTCTCCAAATCCGTCCAAACCAGCGTCATCAGGTCCGGAATTTAGATACGAACCTAACAAAAGAAATTTCGTTTGAATCCGAAGTCGTATGAGAAAGTTATGGCGAAAAATTCGAGTTGAAAATCAAAATTAAATAAAAGAGAATGGAACACAAACTCACACACAACACTACTCCACGTCAGCATCTCCTACAGGCCGTCCTCACGCGCTTCAATTGCTACAGGAGCACGCACCCGAGATCTACCCACGCACGCAAGCACAGGAAAAAAAACAAACCCTAGCACGCACCACGAGCCGCCGCACCTCCTACGAGCCCTCCAGACGCTGCGCCGAGCTCCACTCCTCCCCCTTGACCACTCGCGTTCGCCCCACGTGGCCACCATCGGCCATAAACCCAGCAGCCGCCGCCCCTATGCCAAACCCTAATCGAATTATACGAACCATCCAACCATCGAATCGATGAACGAATTATACTGATGTACTCCCCAACTACAAAGTTACCGTTTCTTATATATATATCACTACAGTAATACTTCCAAATGTTCATCCTTTGTTTGCATAAATTACTGTATTCAATTGAATTGTAATATTGTTAACTTACACATAAATAAAACTTAACAACTAATAGAATAAATAACTTACAAAATTTGTTGTCATAAATATATTTTATAAGTCTACACTTAATTATTATCTTACAATACGTTTTTACGTTACTATAAAATTTATACACTCTTCCGTTACCATATTAATAATTACTAAAGTAACGTTCATTCTTAATAACAACGTTATACTATTCAACATATAAAAGGACTCCATTCCCCAAATACATTCATTTATATTTATTCCCTTAAAGTTCTCCTTTATTGACTAGACACATAAATTTAGATTCATTTACATCGAATGCCCTTCTTAGCTATATGCTCAATACATGTTAAATCTACATAATTTTTACCCTTTTATTCAAATTCACTTATACCATCAATAACAAAATGTTGCCCTAAATTTAGATTTAATTATATACATTAGATAAATGGGCAAACTTTTGTAATTATCCCATATATGAAAATATTTTTATGCATACATTTCCACTTACTTACTATGCATTCATTTATTAAATTACTAATTGCCTTAGTCAACTTATCCCCTATTTACTACCAAATTTCAAATTTAATTATGGCTTATCAATACATAAAATTTACATAGGCAAAACAAATTTTATTACTATCTTAATTCCATTTATTATTGACAACATTCATTAAATTTCCTTATCAACACTTATTGCATTGATTTATTCAGCGGTCACCTTTTATTTAGTTACTATCCATTTTACAATCCAATGTAAGTCTTCCACTATTTATTTTATATTAAATGAATTCCATTCTACTTAATCTTTTTATTGATATTCACTAATTCAACCCTTATATCAGTTTCTTATATTTAACTTTAAATCAAATTGTGACAATCTACATTATCCAAATCTATTGTCATAAAATTTTATTGTTACACTAAATTACAACTACTATACCAAATTTCTACATTTATTCTCAATTAGATTAGAAATTATATTAATTCAATTCATTTAATATTATTAATTTAACGGGTCGTTACAATCTCCCCCACTCAAAACTTTTCGTCCCCGAAAAGAAAAAAGGAGGGAGAAGGAAGAATAAACAGTACATCTTATTTCAAATATTAACTTATAAAAAATAATTTACTGGATTAATTTCCTTTAATGAAATATACCCGTTTTTAATCATTACAACCTTTTATACTTAAATCATTAAAGTTTGGAAAATATTCAACAAAATTCTAAGTCCAAAATTTACGAATTTTTTTGGCAGAGTCTCCTTTGTACGGTGAGGCTCGGGAGAAAATATAATATCAAAATATACAAATATATTACATATATTATCAAAATATTATCCCAACACGGGCAAAATTATAAAATAGCGCTTTAAACATAATCCGAAAACGTACCTATTTGTCGGGCAATATACGCTTATTATTTTGGAACCAAAAGCAGTAGCAGTTGCTTCCATCACCTGTATTCACTTATATAATCTAAAAGGTTAAATATTTATTTTAAAGTGAACTATTCAAGTGGATTCAATCATTAATATCCAATCAATACAACAACCATCGACCTTACAAACAGCATATATACACGAAACAAAGCAACCATTTAATCCATCAAACAAATAGTTGTTTGGGTTCAAAACTTGAAATTTGTATGAAATGAAATTAACTATCAAGTGCATCCTTTACTCAACAGTCTTAGATGGAACAAAGATAGATTAATTATTCATCCAACAACTTCAAATTCCTTACCCAACAACATAAATCAAACACTAACAATTCAAACCAACAACCAAATTTCTTATTATACATTTACTTCATGCTTCAGTGGTTTGATTTTCTTTTTTTTCATTTATGGAGGGATTTCTTTATTTCTTACAATTTTCATTTTCCATTTATTACAAAATTCATTATATTCGTATTCCAATTTATTGACTAAAATTTATATCATCTATTCATACTTCTTACCTTTCTTATATAGTAAAATTTCCAATTTAACTTAAGTTTATACAATTAATTCTCATTAATAACAGCAAATTTATTGAATACCTTTATTACCTCAAGCTTCACTTGTAAGATTTCCCTTTACATTTTCTTACTAACATTGCAACTTTTTATTATATGGTAAGTTATGTATGTTTTAAGAATGTAAGTGAAAATTTACAAGTTTCTTCTCCATTCCTTTAATTAATATATATTTTTTTTATAAATTACAGTTTCGACTTACCTTTAATCTCATTCATTTATTTAATGTTGAAGTTTCCATTATATTTAATTACAGTAACCCTCTACTTACACTTAATTTATTAACCTTATAACTTGCATTCCTATAAGTGAAAGATTTTACTCATTCATTAACTATGGATTGTAGTCATTTATATTTTTCCTACTTTCCATTATATTAGAATATGGGAAATTAAGGCGTACTTAAGTTAATAACCCTACAATCAAACTTTATAAATTAAGGAATTTCATTTATTTACTTAAGTTTAAAATCACCTATTTATATTACTTGCCTTAAAATTTTAGTAAAGTTTCTATTATAACTTAATTTTATACCATTAGATTATTATTTAATATAGCAATTCATTGAATACTTCATTATTTCCAAAATTTCTACTCGTATAATATTCTATTCCAATCCCTTATTTACATTTCAACTTTTTATACTTGGTAAGTTATTTATGTTAAAGAAAAAGCAAAAGAACTTATACAAGTTTAATCTCAACCCTTTTAATTCATTGATTACTTAACCTTTATTTCACTAACCTAATTTTTTTTTTTTACAACTAATTAATGGAAATTCAATAATTAATACCGGGTCAAATTCCAAAATTACTTTAAAATAATAGATAATTAATTTCTTACAACTTTTATATCTCTAATTACCTTTAAACAATTAAAATTTTAAATAATTTCAAAACAAATCTGCAGTAGAGTTTACTACAGTGGCCTTTCCCTTCGAAACTCGAAAATGAAAGTCGATGATGCGGCCGTCATCACCGAAATTATTTTCCAGCGACAGAGAGGAAAGTACAAACTTATTTTCTTCAAAATCCTCTTTAAACCAATTCTTTCGAATTATACAAAATATTTATATAAGAAAATATTTATAAACCAAATCATTATATTTCATAAATCCTTTGAAAGAAGATTTTCAAAAATCCCGGACTTAAGTTCTAAAATCTCCAATTTGATTTATTAAAATTTCAACTTAGCTTTAATTCATTACAAATATTTTTATTACCTAACACCCAACTATAGCAACCAAAATATATCTTTATAAAAATATTTTTATATATAGAAAATATAATAGGCCAAATTATTTCATTCACCTATATTAAAAACAAATATTATGTCAGTCTGTCCTATTAAGTGTTTAGAAATCCCTATTGATGACATAGCGTCCCATGCATCAACCAGAATTTATAAATACAAAAAGGAACAGATTAACACAATATCAAAATCTTTTTTAACACTAACAAATACGCTCTCTCATATATATATACACACTCAGCGACTCCCATAGGGTATTACTACCCTATTAACAAAGAGTCAAACCCCACAAAGCCAAAGTTTATCGCTAAACCAAAGCTCTGATACCAACTGTAACATCCCGCCTTTTCGCACACTTTAAACCGACACACGTGCCAATTCAAAACATAACGGAAGGGCGGATTGTTATGGGGTAATAAGAAAAACAGAGAAGAAATAAAAAAACAAAATAGAATCTCACAGCGGAAGGATAAAATATAATAATAAATATACAGTTCATAAATGGTTTACAAAACACTTGTTATTCTTTACACAATAAATATCAGAGTTACACATACCAATGCAATCAATGCAGCGGAACAGTATGAGTGTGGTGCAATACTATAAATAATATAATATGGATTCTTCGTCTTCGTCCTCCAAAGCTAAAATCTCCGATCCTGAAACGCTCGGACTGACCCGAGCGAATTTGAAAAGACAAAAACACTCGAGTCAGAACTAAAGGATCTTATGTGAGTTAAATTAACAGAAATAAATATGAGTACAGTAACTCAAGAGATGTTCGGGATTTACATCTCCTAAGGATCCGTTAAACTATTTACTATGTAGTATATTGCGCTATTATAATAGTGTCTATTTATAAAATAAACTTACTTTTAAATAGCATTAAGGCTTTACATTTTCCACCTTAACACGTAAAATGCCAATAGTCTATACAGTACCGTAATACCTCCTGATCGGGAAGCTACCAGAGGATACTCCATAGGTATGACACAAATAGAAACTCGTAGTAAAGGCTCGGTATGGTAGGTGACACGGCACAACTAGGCAATGCCAGGGTAGATATACCAATTGCTATCTAGGCTGGTGGAAACGCGTAGCCGCAGTTACCGCCCACCTCGGACTAACTCCCCGAAATCAAAATATAGAAGTGGCCACTGAATCAATCCAAAATCAAAGTATAATATCGAAGAGGAGGGTCCGATCAGAGGAATGACCTCATTGGCCTGAGAATCGCTCCTGTTTTAGCCACCTTATGCCAACTCACGGGAGTCGGGTCCACGTATTTACCTTACAGGAAACGTCGCCACCACCTACTTCATTCTGGAATCTCCACCGCGTACACGGTTAGTCAAAGTGGTTTTCGGTATCGACAGAGAGTATGTCCATATCCGATCCCGGTCTCTTTGCCAACCCATCGTTATTATAACACCGCGGTCATTTAAAAATAGCTCATACTTTAAAACCAGAATAAACATTTCCATTTTAAAATTATGAATACGATATCATTTTAAAACCCAAAACAATATGATATCCTTTATCCCAAATATAAACCTTTTCAAAAATCCAAATGCTTTAAAATTTATAACGTCTGAAAGCCAAATATCCTTTCAAAGCATAATCTTTCGAAATTCATAATTTAAAACCATAACTTTTAAAACTTGAATGGTTTGGATATTCAACGGTATATGAATTAAAAGGTTTAACTTAAATGTTACTTTGTAAAGAAAATAGTTCTCATGGCTTTACAAATACATTTCTTTATTAAAGTCTAAACAAAAATTTGTATTATCTCTCTCAAGTTCCAAAACCACTTCAATTTATTTATATATACGTATATCCATTTTGAGTATCAATATTTCAAACTAAAGTTGGATTTTATTCTTTCAACAAATCAATTGTTCTATTAATTAGTCTTGAATATTCATATAAAATCCATAAATAATAAGACTTCAATTTCTAGTTATAAAATATATATATTTTTTCCAATTCAAATTATACTAGAATATTCATTTCAATTTATTTTGGGAAAAATCCAATTATAAATATCATATCTTAAAATTTCCAAACTTAACATTTAAACATATGATATAAATTATTAAACTCCATTTTCTTAATTTTCTTCCATTTTTATTAAAGATTTTTATACACCTTTTAATTTCAAAATTTTCAACTTCATATGTATATATATATATGGAAGAAAAATATTTATACAATATAAAATTTAAGATTTTTTATAAACCATATTCCATCCAAACCATAGAAATCACATTTAAATAGTTATATATATATATATACCGCGGTGCCTGTATATAATTTTCTATCCTATGGTCAAGTGATACGGATATTTATCATTTCAATCCGCAATTTAAAAGATATAAAATTTTGCGGTTATATATCATTTCAAACCACAATCCCGAATGAAATGAAATATGCATGATAATTTGCAATTTAATGATAAACAATAAAAATCCATTCATCAACATCATCCATCATCCAAATCGCAATCATCAATCAATATCAACCAATAACAATATTATTTTTTGTACTACATAACAGGTAATACTGGTGATTTTATTCAAATTAAATTTAACAGCTATTAATCTACAGTCTATATTCAGTAATAAATTATATAACTGTTAACTAGCAGTTCATATACAAACAAATAAATTTTAACTGTAAATTCATACGCAATAGATTAATTAAATTAACAGTTAAATTAGTTAAATGCAATTCAACAGATATGAATAAAATAAACATGCCAAATACTCATAAATAAATTTTTATTCATTTCTAAAATTAATTTAAACAACATAAAAGCTTCTAGTAGTTGTGAGTGGGTTAAAACACTCACCTTTGGAATTTAAATCGAAATAAATTTCAATTTAAACTCAAAATTTTGACGGTCTCCAAATCCGTCCAAACCAGCGTCATCAGGTCCGGAATTTAAATACGAACCTAACAAAAGAAATTTCGTTTGAATCCGAGGTCGTATGAGAAAGTTATGGCGAAAAATTCGAGTTGAAAATCAAAATTAAATAAAAGAGAATGGAACACAAACTCACACACAACACTACTCCACGTCAGCATCTCCTACAGGCCGTCCTCACGCGCTTCAATTGCTACAGGAGCACGCACCCGAGATCTACCCACGCACGCAAGCACAGGAAAAAAAACAAACCCTAGCACGCACCACGAGCCGCCGCACCTCCTACGAGCCCTCCAGACGCTGCGCCGAGCTCCACTCCTCCCCCTTGACCACTCGCGTTCGCCCCACGTGGCCACCATCGGCCATAAACCCAGCAGCCGCCGCCCCTATGCCAAACCCTAATCGAATTATACGAACCACCCAACCATCGAATCGACGAACGAATTATACTGATGTACTCCCCAACTACAAAGTTACCGTTTCTTATATATATATCACTACAGTAATACTTCCAAATGTTCATCCTTTGTTTGCATAAATTACTGTATTCAATTGAATTGTAATATTGTTAACTTACACATAAATAAAACTTAACAACTAATAGAATAAATAACTTACAAAATTTGTTGTCATAAATATATTTTATAAGTCTACACTTAATTATTATCTTACAATACGTTTTTACGTTACTATAAAATTTATACACTCTTCCGTTACCATATTAATAATTACTAAAGTAACGTTCATTCTTAATAACAACGTTATACTATTCAACATATAAAAGGACTCCATTCCCCAAATACATTCATTTATATTTATTCCCTTAAAGTTCTCCTTTATTGACTAGACACATAAATTTAGATTCATTTACATCGAATGCCCTTCTTAGCTATATACTCAATACATGTTAAATCTACATAATTTTTACCCTTTTATTCAAATTCACTTATACCATCAATAACAAAATGTTGCCCTAAATTTAGATTCAATTATATACATTAGATAAATGGGTAAACTTTTGTAATTATCCCATATATGAAAATATTTTTATGCATACATTTCCACTTACTTACTATGCATTCATTTATTAAATTAATAATTGCCTTAGTCAACTTATCCCCTATTTACTACCAAATTTCATTAATTATGGCTTATCAATACATAAAATTTACATAGGCAAAACAAATTTTATTACTATCTTAAGTCCATTTATTATTGACAACATTCATTAAATTTCCTTATCAACACTTATTGCATTAATTTATTCAGCGGTCACCTTTTATTTAGTTACTATCCATTTTACAATCCAATGTAAGTCTTCCACTATTTATTTTATATTAAATGAATTCCATTCTACTTAATCTTTTTATTGATATTCACTAATTCAACCCTTATACAAGTTTCTTATATTTAACTTTAAATCAAATTGTGACAATCTACATTATCCAAATCTATTGTCATAAAATTTTATTGTTACACTAAATTACAACTACTATACCAAATTTCTACATTTATTCTCAATTAGATTAGAAATTATATTAATTCAATTCATTTAATATTATTAATTTAACGGGTCGTTACAATGAATAACCAATGTCATAGTAAAATCAACATCATCAGAGAAGATGGCCAGAGACGAAGCTCACCAGGATGAACACAAAGAAATGATGATGGCCGAAAGTTATGCAGATTCGTGAATGTATACAGTCAAGAAAATCAAGTGCGTGCAATGTTTGAAAAAGTCACAAATTAAAAGAGGAAAGTCACTGCCGTTTCAAACAAGAAAAATCGAACGTTCTCAAGTTAAAGCCATGACTATCAAGTCTAAAAATTATATCAGGAAAGCCGTGCGCATCAGGAAATCACAATTTAGGAAAGTATCAAATTAATACGAGCAAAATCAAGTGCCTCGAATTCATATAAATATTCACCCAACAAATTCATCATTGGCAATCAAGTGCGCTACAAGAACAAGTGATAATTCAAGCAAATTAAACAAGCAAAGAGAACACATACCGCAACAACGAACTCGATCAATAGAGGAGCAACGCAAACCAGAGAATCAACATAAGCGTGCTCCAGAAAACCCCCAATTTGGATCGAAGAACGAAGCCCTAATTTAGTGGCAAAGAGGATCGGCCGCCATTTTACAGTAGAAAAGGAAAAGGGAATGAAGCCCTAATTCAGAACGAACAAAGAATACAACAGAGGCCGCCATTTTTCCTTCACAAACAAAAGAAAGAGGATCGGGTTAAAGAAAAAAAGCGCCGGCCTTGTTTAAGGCTTAGTTTATTATTTAGGCCTTGTTTTAAAAGGGGGTTATAGTTTAGGGTTTAATTTTATTATTAAAAGTTTTTTTAGTTTTATTTTCATTTGTTTTTTGAATCAAAGTATTGGTAAATCATCACCTAGGTTGTAGGTAGTGTCAGATTGTCTAGTTAGAATTAGTTCAGTGAGCAGGGTGTGCGAGTTTTCAAAACTCTATAGGCGGGAGGCGAGTTTGCAAAGCTCTATAGGCAGAGTAGGGGGTGCGAGTCCGGTAGAGTGTTTGTGAGCGGGAGCAAGGGTTTGCGAGTCTGTTAGAGTGTTTGTAAGCGGGATACTGTTTAATTCTAATAGAAATCTGGGAATGCAGCAGTAGGCAGGTGTTGCCGAAGCTGGGTAAATTTTGTGTGTGATTTACTTTTCAGCATATTTATTTCTGCAGTTTGTTTCTGTGTTTAAATCGAGAAAATTTGCCATTAACCCTATTCACCCCCCCTCTAGGGTTAATCTAGATCCTACACGGGCCAGTAAAGGAAGCAAATAAAATCGTAAATAACATCTTAAAGAAATGACTGGGAAAAGCCAAAGAAAATTGGGTAGATGAACTTCCTCTCGTTTTGTGGTCATATGGAATATCCCCAAGAACTCTATCAAACACACTCCATACTCCTTAACTTATGGATTTGAGGAAATACTGCATGTTGAAGTCGAAGTTCCCTCATATCAAAGAACTGCTTACACCTGTGAGATGAATCAAGAATTGAAAAGGAATCGCTTGACATGCTTAACGATTAAGAGACCAAGTTGCTATTTGGACGTAGAATACCAATGCAGAATCACAAAGTATTATAATTCAAAAGTGAAAGAAAGGGCATTCAAGAAAGGATACTTGGTTTTTGGGAAAATAATGACGAACACAAAGGACCCCACAGACGGTTCCCTCAGATTAAATTAGGAAGGACCACTAATCGTTCATAAAGTAATCCTGCCAAGAAAATATCAATTAAGTAAACCCAATGGAAATGTGATATGATGAACTTTGAATGCCAAACACTTTTGGCCATATTTCATGACATTAAATGTATAAAACCAATTACGTAAAATGACTTATTGGATGAAAGGACCCTATAGGCAATTTCCCTTGGAGGTGAAATGCACGCGCTCAAACTTAACTTCCGACCTGATGGGGTTTGTATGGTTCGTTGAACAAAGGCATCCTTTACATATGGAAGAGGACAAGAAGCCTTTCATCTCTCCTTAGGTTCTGCTAAAGTAACCATCCAACGAGTGATGGTCAATTAACCCTTTGATCCCACCACCGGGCTTGATCAAAGTATCAATCCAAGGGAGACGGACAAAAAGCCTTTGGTCCCACCTTCGGGCCTGGCTAAGAAACCATCCAAAGAGTGATGGTCAATTAAGCTTTTGATTCCACCACGGGACCTGGCCAAAGCTCTCATCCAAGGAAGATGGATTGAATGCCTTTGGTCCTGCCTTCAGGACCAACCAAAGCAATCATCCAAAGAGTGATGATCAATTAAGCCTTAAATCCTACCGTCGGGCCTAATCAAAGCACCAATCCAAGGAAGATGATGAATGGGAACTTTGATGGTCAAGCAAAACCTATAGAAATAACCATCCGAAGATGGAGCATCGACTGAATTGCTGATTCGATGAACCACCTATGAAATATATATCTTGTTTGATGCTAATAAATATATTTTATAATTGACTTTTTTAAGAACGTACTAAAGTTTAAAAATCATCAATGCAAAATATTGTTTTCAGCCAACTTGTTATCTTTTTTTACTCATGGTATGACAAACCAAACATATTTTTTTGTAAAATGACATATGTTCGTGGTTATCAAAAAAGAAATATTATGAGATAGGGCCATTGATTTCTATTTAATGTAAATAAACGTATGTCGGTCATATTTAATGTGTTAGTTTAGTATTGTGTATTTATAAGTTATAGTTGATTACAAACTTCAGTAACGAATATTAATTCCATATAGTTATGCAGGATATATAAATATATAAATATATATGTCAAATACTAGAAAAAGGAATAGAATTTAAAGTAAGAGAGGAAAGATTTGAGAAACATTTAAGAAGGAAAAAAATCACTATAGATATTTATTTTCTTCACGCTACAACATATATTTCCAATACAATTCAAATTACAAAATATATATCCATATTTTTTCCATCTCATACTATTTCTCTTATGGTTCATTGGGATCGACTTATATAGTTCGTTATTTTGCTTTTCGAGAGCCAAAACATATTCATTTTGGCTTTTAGAAAGGCAAAAAATGATTCATACAAGTTGATCAAAATGAGATATTTGTTCCAATATGTTCCCTCTTCAAAATCTGTATGTACCACATTAGAACTCACATTTTTTTTATCAGATTACAATATAGATTCCATACAGCATACTTTCTAAAACAACATTAGACACAAAATCCAAGCAAGTCAAGCCAAAGAACCAAGATATGTATTATTAATCAAACTAAATCAAGCAAAAAATTCATCATCTCTTCTCAAAGCAACATCGACTACTGCAAACAACCATCGACTAACAACTCAAAGTCCAACCACAACATAAGAAAACCGAGAATCAGACTCAAATAACAACATAATTCACCAACATCTTAGAACACAATCATGGATTAACCATCTACGGTCAATATCCTCTATTAACGGCGACAACGAATTCAGGAACATCATTTTTCATAACTAGATCTCCACTAGCATTAACAACCTGACAGTGCAAATATTAAGATCTTAGAATTTAGGTAGTGCAAAGTAGGCTAAACTATTTCCATCAAGCAACATCATCTACATAAATCTGCAAAACCCAACAAAAGTCAATCAATACAACTAGGTTTCAGGTCTCACAGAGCAATATAGCCACAAAGCCATCTCCTGAACACCTAAACAACTTTATCAATGTTGATCAAACAACTTGTGGAGCATAGCAATGGGCATCGCAATAATCCTCTCCTATAATTGCAAAATATCTAACAATCATTTTCTATCAAGGCAACAACCACCTAAGCATTTCGAAGAATCTAAAGTGAACTTTCCAAATTCGGGCGGAACATCCCAGGCGAACATTCCAGATTCAGCCGACGCAAGTAGATTCAGAAATTAATCGATCCAAGCATAAGCGTATCTATGGAAAGGGAAACTTCAAATCGACGACAAAGGCGGAACTTATCACTTCTCAATGGAGGACGGTTTTTGTTTGAGGTTGAAGGAGACATTTGTTTCAAATTCAGAAGAATTTTGAAAACTGTTTTTGAATTATTCGAACAACTTGTAGCATTTTGGATATAATTTTTGATCTATTTGTAATTTTTGACTTAAAACCGATTTTGTTGATTAGGAATGTATAATATTTGAAACCTTCATGTTTCTTGCTAAATCAAAATATAGACATAAAATTTTAAAATAATGGTTTCAAAATAGATTAACAATTCAAAATAGCAATGCCTGATCTTTGAAAAATATGGATAATCTTTTGATATATATATGATTGTGATATTTATTTTTGGATGATGACTAAACAAATCATATGTTCGAGATTTTTTTCTCCCATATTTATTTATTATGTGAATATCTTGAAATGATACATTTTGGCAAAATCTTTATATAAATTATTGATGAGAAATTTCTTTTGACAAAAGAATTTTGACTAGAGTTACTTGAAAACATTAAATCTTCTTAAGGCAATGGATTTTTTTTACTTGAACCGGCTTTTGGAAATGTTGTTGCGAAATGAAATTTGATTTTTTGCGATGAACTTCTTAAGATGGGTTTTTCATATTCAAAACTTGAGATGATTGTTGAAAATGTTTTTTTTTTAAATTGTGCTTTTTGGTTAAATCATTTAAAATCTGACTTTGATTTATTTTGTTTTGATATATCAATGTGTATAACCTTAGACCATGTGCTCCTCTTTACATAAATAGCTCTAAAACCAACTCATATCATATGTTGAAGGATAAAAAATAAAAATGAAAATATTTTGTGATATTTACAGAGAATTTACTTTTGAAATAATATCACGATCAATTAAACTATCTTATGTGAATTTCAAAAATATTTATATTGATTACATAGATGATTAAGGATATTGCATTTTGTGCTTGATTAAATAATGAAGTTATGATATTTTTGATAATCGAGCATATGTTAAAGTTTCTATTTTTAAATATCGCATATTCCACATCATCTCTGAATCTACCATATAATATTCATATTCCATTGACTCATGTTATTCAGTTTTTATGCTAGTGTTGGCTAACTTGACATACCCAAAATTGGTTTTAGAAATTTTATGGAAACTAAAAATTACACATATGATATAAAGGACTTCCTGAGCCTCAATATGACTATAAAATAAGTGTGTCGGTACTTGCCATGTAACGTCCATCCTCATCTAAGAGACCTCGTGGCAATGCATGGATAACCGGTTCTTGATCTCACCTACGATGAGTTAGGAATAAGTTATTCTAACTTAAATAATATATATTTTTAGTTACATCCATTCTCATCTATGAGACCTCGTGGTAATGCATGGATGGAAGTGACTTGATTCATAATGGATTAAAAATAAGCCAGTTTATTACAAAATATCTTATGGGCTATGGTTATTTGAACCTCACCCACATATAACAATACGTTTTCACCTTCTTTCCATTCATGGGATATGACTTAGATCAATATAGTTGCTATGATTTATGAGTTATTTTCATTATATATGTAATGTCATATTTTGACCGTGTTTCATAATTCACTATCAATTTTTCACCGTGTTAATTTGATATTTGTACTTCTATTGAAAAAAAGGGAAAGAACAGTTAAGATTTAGTGATATTGTGAATTCATTGTTGATGCAGAAGGAAATATTATTGGTTTAATACTTATTTTCGAAAAAATACTATATATGTAAGGGGTACATATCGATAGGTGGAGCATATTATATATATATATATATATATATATATATATATATATATATATATATATATATTGAAACATTGTGTTATGATTTTGATTTTATCAATATCAAGTATACACTCAACACGCGTTACTCTTGTCAAATCTTGAAATATTGTCTGTTATCATCAAAAGGGAGAGATTATGGAGTATACGTCTTGTTTAATGATAGCAAATATATTTTCATATTTGACTTTTTTTTGAAAGTGTGCTATAGATTAAAAATCATCAACACACATTTTTATGTTCAGTCAACTAGTTATCTATTTTTTTATCAATCAATGCATCACATACCAAACACATTTTTTGTAAAATAATATATGTTTGTTATTATCAAAAAAGAAATATTACGAGAAATTGCAATTAATTTCTATTTGATATTAATGACATATGTCGTATTTAATGTGTTAGTTTAGTGTTGTGTATTTACATGATATAGTTGATGATAAACTTCAATAATGAATATTAGTTCCATATATTTATGCAAAAGAAATATATATGTATGTATGTATGTATTTCAAACACTAATGGTTCAAATTTCAACAAGAGGAAAAAATGGAATAGAATTTGAACCAATGGAGGAAAGATTTGAGAATCGTATAAAAAGAAGAAAAAATCACTATAGATATTTATTTTATTTATGCTACAACATATATCTCCAATACAGTTTAAACTACAGAACATATATCCATCTATTACTGTTTCTCTTAGATCTAATATTTTCTTTCCAAAGCCTATATACCACATCAGAACTTAATTTATTTTACCGAATTACAATATCACTTCCATACAACACACTTCCTAAAACAACATTGGACTCAAAATATGATCAAGCTAGTCAAGCCAATAACATCTGGAGAACTTTCCAAATTCAAGCGGAGCATCCGAGGCGAACATTCCAGATTCGGGCAACATAACCAGATTCAAAAATTAATCGATCCAAGCGTGAGCATATCTTAAGGAAGTGAAACTTCAGGTTGATGACATTGATGGAACTTATCACTTCTCGGCTGAGGACGGGTTGAATTGGAGGTTGAATGAGTCGTAACTAAATTTTAGAGCTAAAGAAAGGAAGTGTGAAGACAAGCAAAGGAGTAGTATTTATTTACAAAAGGGAAATTTTTTGTGCCACCCTTTGTTTTTATTACTTTACATTGTTAAATTTTATTTTAGCATTTAAGGGGTGCTTTTGCTTTTTTAATTTGTATATTTTTTAAGTAGAACTCTTGAATTATTCTAGGATAGATCTACAGGGATTGTAGCTCGGAAATTCTCGATTTTGGGATAAAGTTGAGGCAGGGTTATTAAGCATAGGATTGGTATATTTAGGGTAGCAAGTAGTGAGAGTTTATAAGTGTTGTATGCGTTCGAATATATAATCTTAGTAGTAATCTTAGGGGCAGTAGTAGACACTAACGGGTTAGTGGCCAAAGTAGGGTATATCTGTGTGTTTTTTACTTTTCACATTTACGTTTTCATATTATTAATCTATTTATTTACGAAATATTTTAGATACCCTATTCTCTTCCCGTCTAGGGTATATTGCATGATCCTACCACAACCAAACTCAGTATAAGCATAGGACAAAATGTATTTTCCCTAAACATTAAAAAAAACTATCTTCTTGCAACATCAATTCAAGCCTCTCTCAAAAGGTTTCAGGTAGATTTCCTTACTTTCAAAAATCTATCCTTCAAAAAATCATACTTAGACAAACACATATATTTGACTTTCACTTTAGATGATTTCCAAATGAAGTTATGAAATCTTTACAAGGATACTTTCAAGTAAATTTGTGAGAAACTCTTTTTGGAGAAATTTTAATGAAAAGTCGTAATGTTAAGGTGAAAAAGTAATAGTAAGTAGCACAAATAACCAATGATGAAAGATGAAGCATCCTCGGAATAATAAAGTGAGAGGATAAAGGAACAATGCAAAGACAAAAGTTTACTTTAGCTGAAGCATAAGAAACTTCATATACAAGGAGGGGGCGAGTGTTCCACCCAAAATTCCAAGAAAGAATTAATAAAGAAGAAGCAATCGCATGCAATTTATGGTCATAGTGTCTTTATTTGGAGCTTTCATTGCCTAATTAAACCATTTGTGTATAGATGGAAGCCGTTGCATATAGATGGTAGCCATTGCACCAAATTAAAGCCATCGTCTATAATTGAAGTCGTCACGCATAATAGAGCCTTCATAAATACAAAGATTTATCATGAATAAATGGAGCCATCAAACGGTGTCAACGTGAGACAACTGATCGAGGTCATCATGATATAATTTATAGAAGTCGTCATGGGACATCTGTTAGAGTCATCATGAAATGAACATGCTATAGCCCTCATGCTTAGTTCCGAGAGTAACCATTAGACAAGTTAAAAGGAAGATGTAATCCAAGGAGGATATTGGGATCTACTTCTAAATGACAAATTAAGAATGATCAAACCATCATGTGCAAATAAAGCAACACCAACTAACATCCAAATGAAAGTTATCATAGGAAATTTGATAAGGTCGTTGTGAAAAATCTATAAAAGACACTAGGGAGCATTCCCACATGAGCCGTCATAAAGAGTTTATAGTGCCAATTAAGATGAATCCTAGAGTTAATGTGGTAAGTCTTGTAAAGCTATCACGAGAAGTTAAACATATCCATCGCCTGCAATCTTCAAATGGTAAACAAAAGTTGTCGCAAGAAGTTCAACAAAGCAATATGGTAGAGCTGTCGTGAAGAGTTTTATGGAGTTGGTCATTATGAAGAGTTTTATAAAGTCACTATAAATTAAAGTAATAGAGTCATTACGATGAATCACTTAATCAACCATTGTGAGACCATTGTGGATTAACTAAGTGAAGCCTTCGTGATATATATGAGCTGTCATGGAATTAACATACAATTTGAAATGGGAAGGAGAAGATATGGTGAATGTTTCCTCAAGTCATCGCGTAACAATCTCCATGCGAACACTGGTTTCTTTTTGTGAAAGTGCACCTCCACCGTTAACCCGCTCCAGGCTGGAATCTTCTATAAATATGAGGGCACCCCTTCCATTCAATGGATGAATTTTCTGACCTCGTCTTCTTATTCTTTTCATTTTTCTTACTCTATATAAGAAAAGCCTGAGTAGAGAGCATTAATGGCCGACCACACCATCTATGATTTGTAACTTTGTTTAAAAGGAGTTAAGCAATAAACAAATTACATAATGAATTATTAAGAATGCAAGGCTATCGTTCATCAACTTATGTTCAACATATTTGACTAGGTGTTCAACCAAACTAAAATACTCCAAATTATCTTGACCTAAATTTAGTGCTAACACTACTAGTCTTTGTTCCTTGAGTCTCATGTGTTCTCCTCGCCTTGTCTTTGAATCTCGTTTGTTCCTTTAAAACTCCTTAATCTTCTTAATTCCTCTTACTATGCTTGATTCCTCTTGATCTCCTTCATTTGCTTAACTCCACTTCATCTACCTTATCTTGTACTTGATTTCATGTATTGATCGTCACTAGTTGATTATCCTGCAATTTATCTTGATAGTATTCTTATATTTCCTATACGATATCAAACATAAATTCGAAAAATTATATGTACAAATATTTATCTGATTATCATTATCACAGCCAATACATAGGGTTCTAACGATCTTCCCCTTTTTGATGACGACAACCATCTAAATATTCTTAGATAAAATATAATATTAATTTTAGATCCAACTCCCCTTAAATCCATTAACTCCCTTATGTTAATGCTTCCCTAACTTTTTTACTTTCATATTTTATAAATTTCCTCTCCTCCTTGTCATCAACAAATATGGGATGCAATAACTTATACGAAGATTTTGGAGAACATTAATAGAGTAATATTGATCATAGTATTCATGAATATCATAGATGTTTAACATTTAAAAATGACGGTAAGGCATAAAGATCTATATAATAACTTACATCAATTTTATAACCGTAAACATTCATAATATTTAAACACACATCATTAGTTAACTTAAGCTAATAAGTTATCGCAACTAACATTTTATGTGTAATTCATTATACTTGCAAATGACGATACTAGTGACTATGAAAATTAGGCATATAGAGTGAGAATATCATAGCAGATTTATTAAGCAAATAAAAACATTTTACTTTAAACAATTTCACATAAGCCACTTATATTATGCAAACTAGTTCATACTATACTATATATAAAATGAACAAAACAAATATATAAAAATACAAGAAATATATATACATATATAAATCTAAATAAACACTAATATTTAAAATTTCTTGGGATGATTTTCAACGCATCTTTTCTTGGTGCCAAAGATGCAATCGATTGAGATAACTTCCCATTCTTTAAGAAATTCCTTATCATATTCATGTCTTCATCAACCATTTCTCCATATCCAACATTCTTAAGAACATATTCATTATTTCCTTTGAGCACATAAGCGATAAGGCAGCAAAGAGATGAAACTGCCTTCCTTGTTCATACACCATCTATTTTTTATTCATTTCCAGATGTTACTGGTTTCTTAAGATGGTATGCATAACTTTCTTGAAGTTTTTCAAAATTTTCTCTAAATTTTCTCATATTTTCATTAGAAGTCCTTTTCATTATTCATTTTTGAGTATTTTTCTAAAAAACAAACGTGATTGATTAGAGAAGAAGATGAGTAGTATTCTTGGTCCAAACTACTATATTTATAGTGCTAAAACCATTCATAACTATTCCCCCTAAATATTTAAATAACTACTCTAAATTTAAATTTGGAAACCTAATTTTACCATGTAAATCGACATAGTCCTTTGTGTATGTCGACGTATGGTCATTTGTTAGTGCCACGTTGACATATGGTTTATGTATGTCGATATATAGACAATTTTCTTCTTTCTAATATTTCCTTTATTTTCTTTTTTTGATTATATAATATTTATTAAATAAATAAAAAATTATTTTAGTTATACATTGCATATTTTCATAATTTTTTTTAAATGATTACATGAACTAGAAACAAAGTACATAATAAGAAAAGAAAATGAAACTACAATAAGGTCTAGAAAGAAGTAGATGAAGATGGAGAGTGGCCAACAAGTTTGCTTATGATTTTTCCAAAGAAGTTAGCCATTTTTCTTGAAAGTTTTGAAAACCTTTTGCTAAAAAACCTCTTAAGCTTCTTTCGATATTCAAGAAGCTTTTCTTGATCTCTTTATAGACCATAGTTGTTTGGCCTATTCTTTCCCTCACTGCTTTAAGAGAAGTTTCCACCTCCTCCCCCTCCTCTTCTTCCTTATGTTCTATTTCCATGCCATGTTCTTCCTCTTCTTCCATTGTTTCTTCCACAATGTCTTCATAGCCAGTCCTTGTTCTTTTGAGGTAATACTTTCATATGGTGCAAACTCACAAGAGTGTGCAAAAGAGAAAGATTCTTTTTTTCAAAAAAAATTCTTTTATAAGTGAGTTCTCTATTTAAATCAATTCCAAAATAAATAAAGACTTTTTGTCCAATACACTCCATGATAAATGAAGCTCACAAGCCTTGCTTTTGGCCTAAGATATTTCCATTTAAATTCTACTTCAAAGCATTTTCAAACAAATCATATAAAACTTTACGATTATCATAATTAATTGCATCTTTCAAAAGATCGTTGTCATTATTTTTGTAACCCAAAATGTTACCAAGTAAATTTGCATCCAGAACAATAGTAGTGTCGTTCACACTTCTCTAAATTTGATCATCGTTCCCCAATAAAATATCCTATTTAAATTTGCATAAAACATTTATACAAGATTAGGATAATAAGGAATTGTTTTGAGTAGAATAAACAAAACCATAAATATTAGTTTCAACCAAAGAGAAAGTAAATTGTAAGAAGGAAAATCATCAAATTTTGCAAAGCGTTTGGAAAATACATTTACTTACTCTTTGTAATCAATGAAAGCTTTCATTAACTCTTTATCGTCATAAAGCCAATTTATGATTTTTGAGGAGATTCTAGGGGTTTGAGAAGATGAAGTCATTGTTGTAGAGAAAAGAGAGAATGAAGACTGTATTTGTTTCTAATTTTTAAAATAATGTGATGTGTGAATGATTTGATGAGATAAGTGAATGGATATGCATTGAATATGATATGACAATAAATAATGGTATCCTTTTGAATTAGTAAATATGAGAGGGAATTTCAAAAGTTTGAAATTTGAAAGAAGTACCTTTTTAGGCCTATATTTGTCGACATATTTTCAGGTATGTGAATATATATGCTGAAAATATGCCAATTCATTTTATTTATTTTTATTATGTTGTATATTAACTAACTATTATCCTTATGTATTATTCTTTTCTATTATCTATAAATATTATATTTAATATACTCATTTCATTTACAAGACAACAGATTTTATATTTATTTATGAAAAATTGTTTTTAGTTCAATAAATTTATTTATTTTTATCTGTTTAAATATTTTGATTAATCTATTTATAAATTTGATTTAACAAAATTGTAATTATTTATATTTATTTCTTATGTATACTCAAATATAATAAAAACCTAAGTATTTTTATTCTTGAATGTATGTATCATCTACTTAAAGTTTCTTTTTCATTTTTAATTGTATTACTTGATTCTTTTTCATAAAAATATTAAATATGCATATGCTCTCAGAATATTCCTAATTATTCGTAAGAAAATAAGTAGAGTTTAGGGTTATCGAATTATCTAGAGCTTTATTTATCCTCTACTATAAAGCACTAATCCAAATTTTCTGAATCTGAACCGATGTTGCTTGAGGTGGTGTCAGATCTTCCCAAGTTGCTATGGATACTATTTTCATCTTTTTGATTGAATCCGTGTTTGGAGAGTCCTTTGATTTTTATAATATTTGGCAGCCCTTTTTAGGAGTCCAATCTTGTCGCATTTGACACAATTTACTATACTTCCAGAGTTCTGTTGTTTTCCATCCTTCTAAACTTGTTACTCTTTTCGTATTTCAAAAATCTTCTAAATATTCTTACGACATATGTTACCTCTTCATTGATATCGTCTAATCCTAGTTCACTCGTTGTACCATTGAAAGCGAGTGACTTATTTTCATTTGCTTGGCTTTCCTTTCTTCCTTACAATTGTACTTCATATGACATTAAATTACATATTAATTCTTCTACTCTCATATTACTTATATCGTTAGCTCTTCTACTACCAGAGTCTTTTGATCCCAGCCACTTGAAATTGAATTTAAAATCTTTCGAACTTGGTCTTCCTCAATAAACTTTTTGCTTACTGAAATTAAAGCATGCAATATTTCTTAGAGTCTAGAATACATGTTAGAAATAGGCTTATTGTGTTTCATTTTAAATAACTGAAACTTGTTAGTTAACGTAGAAATCTCGGTTTGCTTGACATTACTAGTGACTTGTAATGTCCTCCAAATTTTGTATGCAGTTTTGCAAACAAACACTCTTAAATCAATTTTTCCCCAAGGCATACAAAGTATTCATTGCTTTTTAACTATTGAGTGCTTGTGCCTTTTGATCATTAGATGATTATGAATAATTAGTCTAGGGCTCGATGTACTTAGTTTGTGTGATATTCCATACATATAGACCTTCAGACTGTAAATAAACTTTCATCCCACATGGCTATAAGCATAATTACTTTCATTAAAAAGTTGTGGTCTAATAGTTGATTGTCCTTCTATAAAAGTGTTAAACGGGGTGTTTGTGTTATTGGACATTTAAACTTTCAAAATTTATATTATAAAATTTTGAAAACCAAAAAGCACTAATACCTAGTGTGGGGTATCTGATGCGGAAATGTATCTTAAAGCTAATGTGACACTAGAGCCTGTTGAATGTTGTTTTTAACTTATTATCAATTTACTTTGTGATAGTCAAATTTAATAATAGAGAATCAGATTCACAAGCAGTAATATAATAAATGCAATAAATAAAAGCTGAAAAAATAAGGAGAAGGCACCAAGAATTTTATACTTGTTCAGACTTCTGGTCCTATACCCTATATAGAATTTCCCTCTAACGAACTTGTGCATCCACGGGTGGCAAGAAAATTTTTGCAAATTAAATTTGAATGAGGTTGCAAACAACCTATCGTGACTTTTCATAGGTGATAGGACATGCCCGATTTCTTGTACTTGCATGGGTGGCAAGAAAACATGGCCTCTTAACTTCTTATGGATGGTCAAGTCGCCTATACAAGCCTAACTTCTACGGGTTAGGGTATACCTTTAGAAGCAAAAGGCAGAGCGATATCTATAAGAAATTAAAATTTCCGATAACAATTTCAAAAAGTCTTCGATGCAACTTTCTATAGACCTACTATAGCAATATATCTTTGATTTCTTTGAGTATTAGGATGAGATCAGAGAGTAAATGATAGAGAATTGAATGTAGACTCTTTGAATTTTTGGTAGATTGCAAATCTGGGAAGAAATATAGAGTGGATTCACAAAGTATAAGTATACGCTTGTAGTAGGACATTTCCGTAAAATGCAAGAAAGAAAAGAGTGAGGGAAATGAGAGAGAATTCTGTAAAATTTAATTATCCAAAGCCTTTATACAGAAGATTAAGAGAAATGTCTTTTTGCAAAAGGTGAAAGGAAGTTTCTGTTCGTTTAAAATGAAAACTTACATCCAACGACAAGTATGTTGACATACTTTCAAGGATATGTCCACATATGCTAGTGTAAAATGTCAACTCCTTTATAAAAACTGTTTTAACTCCTTTAACTTCTAAATCCAAAATAGAACTTCTATAAAATGATTGTAGAGAATAGAATAAGGAGTTTTAGAAAAAAATTCAAAGAACTGCTACGGGATCTTTTACGATTAATTCCATGACTCAATATACTAGATTGATTATTGTCTTGTACTCATCCAATTTTTGTTCCTTGAGTCTTCAATGTTCTTCTAGCCTTGCTTTTGAATATTCTTTGTCCTACTTGATCTCCTTGATTCCTCTTGATCTTCTTGATCTATTTGATTGCTCTTAATCTACTTGATTCCTCCTGGTCTCCTTGATTCCTCTTGATATGTTTGATTCCTCTTGATCTACCTGGTCCTATACTTAAGTTCTTGGATTGATATTCCTTGATATGTGTACTACATCTCTACTTGATCATCCTACAATTTGTCTTGATATTTTTTTTTTATTTCTTGTATTATACTAAAGTGACTACTATGTCGCTAGTTATCACTTAGGATCGTGTAATATGGAATGTATTATAATCTAAATGCGGAAACAGATAATAATAGTAAAGTAAATAAGAATAAGCACACTAGGAGTTTTTATACTGGTTCGAACTTCCCGTTCTATATCCAGTCCCAAACTTCCCGCTGGAATTTCTCACAACAACCCCTCACTTAACCCGAAGGAATAGGTATACAACACCTGAGTAACCGATCAGGATTTTTCCGCCTCTAACAACCGAAAGAGGACTTTTCCCGCCTGAACAACCGAACAGGACTTCAACGGTTTCAATAAAATTGCTTTAACACTTTGTGTTCTTGATAACACTGATTTGTCTTTAATAGTACAACCTTCCTATAATCTTTCGTCAAGTCTATATTATGTGTGTAAAGATTAAGAAAGGAAAGTATTCCTTTGAATCAAAGAATAAGTTAGTTGATTCAGAGATTCAAGCAATATATGTAAATGATGATTGCTTTGTAGAATGCAGAGATAGTAGAGAGTATGATCAGAAAGAAAAATAAAATTTGGTCATTTGTGAAGTGAATCTGATGTGTTTATATAGTAGATAAACAGCTGCAACCATTCACGAATGAAAGTGCAGTGTGGATCGTGTAATATGGATATATGATAATGCAGAGTATACTAATGATAATAAAACTGTAAATAGTGTGGAATTAAAAGCAGTATAGTAAAATGACACCAGAGATTTCTATACTGGTTCGGAACACCATCCTACGTCCAGTCCCAGACTCCTTCTAGAATTTCACTAAATCAACAACCCTCACTTAACCCGGAGGAATAGGTCTATACACCCTTGAGCAGCAGAACAGGGACCTGAGCAGCAGAACAGGATTTTGCCTCAACAGCCGAAGAGGACTTCACTCGCCTGAGCAGCAGAACAGGACTTCAACTAATATAGAAAATAGTTTGACTAATGTGTGTTTTGATAACACGGATTTGTCACTTGTAGTACACCCTTCCTATAATCTTCTCTTCAAGTATAATTGTTTATATTTGAAGTATATGAAGAATATAAATGTATAGTATTGCTTTAATGCAGAATAATTAAAATTATGATAGCAAATAAATTTCAGAAAGTTAGATCAAAGATTAAGAGAAATCAATTGTTATTCAATGAGTTGAAATGAAGTTGGAGTTTGAATTTATAAAAGTCAGAAAGTTGCGACTGTTGGTGAAGAGTTTTGATCGAAGTGTTGCATCCGAATCTTTTCGTTAAAGGTTCCCAACTCTTCACAAAAGTTATGTCCTTTCAAAAGTATGGCTATTATAGAAATTCAGTCGACTGGGCTTCAGGGTCAGTCGACTGATTATTCAAACGAATTTAAATATTTAAATTCATATATTCATGCACTGTGCATGTTGCATATTTTCTCCAGTGTCAGTTGACTGAAAACTTGGGTCAGTCGACTGACTTGGTGTATTTTGTGTAATATACACAATTTGCGTATATATATATATATATATATATATATATATATATATATATATATATAACTTTCAAACTTTTATAAATTAATTATATGCTTATATATGTGTATAAAAATTTTGTAAATAGAGTGATAAAAGTATATAAGCTAATATATACGTAACTGAGGAGAGATTTAACAATGTTGACCTAAGACTCAAAAAATCAAATAATGATAAAATTGATGCACCATTTTTGAAGTCTTGTCTCCTTGTAGTATATATTCTCTTTTTGTCGTAGCAGTCATCAAATCTATATGTTGTAGATCATAGCTTTGTGTCATGAATCAAAACCAAGTCTCGACATTCTCCCCCTTTTTGATTGATGACAACCTATAAATAGATATAGATTTCGACTATAAATAAAACGACATAAATACTTACTCCCCCTGAATCTCTACGCTCTATATCCTGCATTCTTTAGTAGCAACAATATTTCTCCCCTTTGTCAATGACAAAAAGGAATAAGTAATATGATATTATAATGTGAAAGATAATATGAAATAAGACCAAGAACAATCATCCACACATTTAATATCCATAGACAATAGTGTTTAAAAACAAATAAACTAGAATTGCCATTTAATTACAAGCCATATTAATTGAAACAAATGTCTTGAATCATAAGAAGAATAAACATCTTACTCCATCGGACCCTTACCCCTACCACCATCTCCTTCATTACCATCATCATCACTACTAGCTTGATCGTCCCCAGAAGAAGAAGACCATGTAAATACGGGTTGCTTATCCGAATTGCCTATAGTAGAAGTAGATGTACCGGAAGAGCATGATATAGCTTGCCACAATTTTGTGAAAAATCTTTTGACTTTTTCGAGCTTCTTATCAACTTTGAGGATGTTCGATTGAAGGATTTATTGATTACGGCACATGATATTGTTAGCCTCACGTGGTTGAAGACCTTCGTTTGGAATCGTAATTTCTTCTTGTTGATGTCGAGTTAATGTTTGACAAGATGGTCGGTGAGAAGGCTCGCCTTGTTGTGGTTGGACTTGAGTTGTTTACCTTTGTGTCCATTCTTCAAAAGATATTATAGGAAGGGGTCGGGCAACCAGTAATTTCATTAAAGCTAACGTCCGAGCATTTAAGCATCCAACTATAGAAATTGGTGAATCCGGTTTTGAAACCTCACAAGTTTTGAGATGACGCTTAATATATTCTCCGTGATAAATTATATTCATCTTACCTTTGTTAAAGCTTAAAAACTCGTCAAGTATTAAACGAAGCTAGTTTACTTTGATGTTTCCAAAAATTGCATACAAGGCTCTAAAATTATGTTCATAGATGAGTTCATAACTCCCAGTTCTAAAGAGTTATGGTTTTCATTAAGGCGCGATGAATAATTCGTGCCTTTGGTCATAAGGACTTTGATTTTAACTAACGCATATCGTCTTCAAGAAATAAATGGCTTACGTGATCTCGAACAACCAAATCAACATCAATAGTAGCCAACTCAACTCCATCATTTTCTGTTTTTAGAATATGAGCCATGCGGTCTAGAGAAAAGAAGACGGGCTTACCACATACGAGACTCCATATGCAATCTTCCTGATTTGGAACATCTTAATGACCCAAGTTGAGATTAGCGTAGAACAACTTAACTATAATTTGGTTGATTTTGTGTTTATTGTCATCGATATCAATTAACGACTCTAAATTGCTATGGCGGGCTAATTCTTGAATATGATAAGTTGAGAAATCAAGGAATTTGATGAAGGAACCTTCGAATATTCTTCAATCTAGCATCCGTCTTTATCTCTTCATTGCGGTGTCGTCAAATTGCCACCATTGAATTTGTTCATTAGAAGGAGGTTGATTCGAAGAAGAGGCTTGACCTTTACGTTTTAGTGCCATTTAATTTTGATTTTGAGGAAAATTTTTATTTTTGGAGAGCTTAGGGTTTTGAAGATTTTGAAAAACTGAATTGTAAAAGAGGAGAGAAGGTAAAGTGATAAATAAAGGGGTAAAGGGGGTAGATGAAAAGGTAAAAAGCCCCTCAGATCTACGGCTCAGTCGACTGGTCCAGGGCTTCAGTCGACTGAAGCTGAAGGTTGTGAATTTTCGACCTTCTGCCCCAGTCGACTGAGGCCCTACAATAGTCGACTGGGCCTGTTGTATAATTCTCTATATTACAGTGTCAGTCTACTGGATATGGGCGTCAGTCGACTAAAGTTGAAGGTTGATTATATTCAACCTCCTGGTCCAGTCAACTGAGGCCCTGCAATAGTCGACTGGCCATGTTATGTTTTAAAAACTTGGCAGTGTTAGTCGACTGATTTTCATGTCCAGTCGACTGACCTGTAGCTTTTTGCACCGTGAATTGTTATATGATATGAAATGTTTATATTATATTTATTGTACAAATATAAATAATTTTATTTAACGAATGATATAGAATTAACTTTATTTTGCAGTTAAATGTGAATAATTTTTATACCTAAGTTATTGTTTATTGCACCGAAAATAATTTTTTTTCAGATATATAAACGTACACATAGATAGAAAATTTATTAAGCATACAACGAAAAATCATTAAACACTATGATTATTCTTAGGACTCGGTGTCTTGAATTCTTTCAGCTGTTTACGACAAACGTTCGAAGCTTCATTGTGATCCCATGGATTTTGTGAGTATGGTGGTCGTGGAGGAGACAAAGTCAAAGGGCGTCGGATAGGCGAAACGACATTTTCATCTATCGGGTGTGACGAAGCCCCGTAGAATATCATTGCTATATGCTCAATTATACCTATACGTCTGGAGTTAATTTTCTATTCATAACACATCTTGCGTTGAAGCATTGGAGACTCCTAATGATAAAGATGGAGATCGTCGATTTTTTGTTTAGTGTTTGGTGAAATATCAACGGTCTTTTTTCCTTTTTTCTTGTCCGACGTGTACCCGGTGTGATAAACCGATGATGATGAACCTTTATGGTCTGGTGTTTTTGGGGAGTTGGGTGTGGCAATGATTTCGATAGAGTCGGTAGTAGATGAAGTTGACATTGTTTTTTTAAAAAAAAATACTATTAATTGATGTTTTACTTCAAAGTCAAATGATGCATTGTTTTGGGTGCACAGGAATAGGAATATGTACCTATTTATAGTTTTATTTTTTAGAGAAAATAGGATATAATTTGTGGATTATATTAATTTCAGCCTAAAAGAATATAGAGACATAGGTATTCGGTTGGCTGAGCTATTTAATCAGTTATAATATTTATAAAATTAATAATGTAAATAATAAAGATAATTGTGACATATAAAGCAATATAAAATACATGTAAATATATAATAAAACGGCCATAAGAGACTAGAACAGAAAACATTAATAGCTCAGATGGTTAAACAGACCACGAGTTCGAGTCTCAGCATGGTCAGAATTTTGAATTTTTCGAAAAAAATTATTTTTGACTTTTTAGTTTAAATTTTTTTATATTTTTATTTATATATCGTTACTTGAAATTATCCCAAGCTTACATCGCAATTTTGTAAATGAATTCTCTAATAGTGGTTTATAAAAATATCGGCTAGCTAATTTTCTGATGGTACGTAGTCTAGATTTATTTTATCTTTTTCTATATTATCGCGTAAAAAGTGATGTCTAATATCTATATGTTTAGTTCTCGAGTGATTTACAGGATTTTTAGATAAATTAATTGCACTAGAATTATCGCAGTAAATTGTTGATTTTGATAGGTTGATTCCAACATCTTTAAGTGTCTGTTGCATATAAATTACTATGTGCAAGCTAGTGCTGCAGAAATATATTCTGCTTCACAAGTTGATAGAGAGATACCGTTTTGTTTCTTACTAAACCAAGATATTAATGATTTACCAATGAAGTGACACGTACCATTTGTACTTTTTCTATCTGTTCGTGATCCTCCAAAATCAGCATCACTGTATGATACTAATTTGAACGAACACTCTTTTGGATAGAAAAGTCCGAAATTTGTAGTTTTACTAAGATAACGTAGTGTTCGTTTTACAGCACGCAGATGTGATTCTTTTGGGTCTGCTTGAAATCGTGCGCATAAGCATACGCTCATCATAATATCTGGTCTACTTGCTGTTAAATAGAGTAGTGATCATATCATACTACGATATAATTTCTGGTCTACACATTTTCCATTTTCATCTTTATCAAGATGTGTTGTTGTACTCATAAGAGTTGGTTTGGAAGAAGTGTTTTCCATTCCAAAACGTTTAATAAGATTATTACAGTATTTTTCTTGATTAGTAAATATTCCATTTGAAACTTGTTTAATTTATAGTCCTAGAAAATATGATAATTCGCCAATATGGGACATTTCAAATTCTCTTGTTGTGACGACCCGCCTTTCTAACCCCAGAAAGACGTTTCATCAATAAGAAAAGAATGAGATAGAAATAGAAAGATAGAAAGAATAATAACATCAGAATCTCATAGCGGAATGGAACAAAATATAATACATCACATAATTATTACATAGATTTTACATATATCAGAGTTATACAACATCATACAATAGGACAGTCATATACATATCTGTCAATACATACATCCAAAATACAACATACATCAACTACACAGTGGAACTAGATAGATATATAGGTACATCTGGAGCTCCTGCTCCAAGCTCCTCCAGAACTCAACACTCTAAAACCTATCACTTGGCTACTCATAAAAATTTGAGTACCTAAGAGTTTATGAAAAATAAAATATAAACTCCAGGTAGACATGGGTCTGGTGTGAGTAAACGGGTTAAAATTGTTTAACTTTGAAAACCATTTGAAAATAAAGGTATCACGTAAGACTTCTCACACATAAACACGGGTAAGTTTTTACCTTATGCTAACCAAAATATTTTATAGGAAATCCAGTGATATTATAATAGTGTCTAGGGTTTTCAAGTAAATAGAAAATAGCCAAAATTGTTACATCTATTAAATTCCAGCTACTAGCCATAAAAGTGGGTAATACAAATCAAAACCGTAGGGACTCATAGGGAAAATGGATTTCCATCAATGGCAGGGCTACTGGGGTACCGCCCGTCATAGTACGGGGCCTAGATCACCGTACCGAGGATCCACCCTAAATCCCCTACAACACAAGGCCGGAACCAATCCTTACTGAATAGTCCCAAATAAGGTAACCACGCAGTTGGCTGCAGATCCAACTTCCCACACAGCCGAATAAAAAGGGACATCTAGAGAGGGATATATCTCGTCCAGCTTGGGCATGAACCACCTAACCTTGTTGCACATCCCTTGTTTTAGCCATTCCCGGTTGATGAGGCTTGAGGCTGCGATTACCTTTTTAGAACATATCCCTGAGAATGCTCATCGTCTGCCGGACGATGTGCTGAAAGCATTCAATCCATACAAGTTCGTTCCGGGTTCGAACGAAACCGAAGGCATTATCTCGATACACTCGTTTTGGAATCACCCTCAGAGTTAACGACGATAACCCTTGCATTCTGAAACACCATCTCGACCTTCTCTTTAGATGTCATGACCTAACGTTTAATTTGGATCGATGTGGTTTTCGATACATCAAATTGACACCCGATCCCGGTCTCATCGAAATCCAAACGCCATTTTAGAGGCCAAGTTGTTTAAATAGTTTAAACAATTTAAATTCAATACTTTGAATTCACATAACATTTATCACAGATTAATCATACACAGTCATCACAGACATATCCAGAATATATCACAAAGTATCACAGAATATCATCCAATAGATATCAGAGTCAAGAATCATCGATTCATATCAAAATAGTTGAATTAATGTCAACTTAATTAATTACTAATAAACCATTTTATTCTGCTTAGTTAATCACTAATTAATCAACTTATTAAATTTATTAATTATTACTTAATTACTTACATTTAATTCTTAATTATTAATTAATAACCTTAATTATTAATTAATAAATCTTAATTACCATTTGTTAACCACTAATTACTTAATTAATCATTAATTACTAATTAATTAATCATTTAATCCTTAATTAATTACTTAATTAGCTAACCACCATTATTTATTAATTAATTAACTTTAAAGAGTTAATTAAATTCTTAATTACAAATTGATTAAACACAAGATTATTAATCTTTAATTACAAATTTATTTAGTCTTAAATTACTTACTTAATTACAAGTATAAATTAGTTACATTCTTAATTAACTTTCAATTTAAATTGATTATTAATCTAAATCTCTCTTAATGATTTTAAATCTACTCTTAACTTAAACCTTGTCAACATTTATAACTTTATTAATACCAAACTTTGTTTAACAAAGTGACTTAGGATTTTATTAGGCTAACCCTGGAAAGTGGAACCCGAGGCAAACTTACGCTTACTCGAGTTAAAACCCGAGTCTCCCTAACCTTTTCCTATGTTCCTTCTCTCTTATTCTCCTCCTACTTCCTTCTTCTTCTACTACCTATTCTTTCTTCTTTTTCTTTTATTTAGTTTTAAGTTTAAGTAAACAAACTGCAGTATTCTAAACACACTCACGTACCACCAGGTAAATACTCGAAGCAACACCAATAATCCCCCGAGTAGCAACCCGCGACGACCTTTGCTCGAAGTCACTGACATCCACCACTGCCGTGCACGGCACGGTAGTTCGCCGTCACTCCAGCGAACCATGGTGCCTCCTGCAAATCACAAATCGACCACAAACTCGAAAGCAATCATCAATTCAACACGACAAACTCGAAATCAAATTATGCTCATTTGTTCGAACAACAACTCGAACATACCAATAGAAAATTGGCATGACCACCCAACGTCGACCACTAGTGGCGATGCGATTTCGGCCACACCGCACCGTCACCTTCCTCTACCATCCCCTAAAATCTCGTGTAGCTCGGTCGATCCAAGGCAACAAAATCAAAGAATATGCAGACCACAGAAAACATGAACCCAAAACCCTATTTTCGTTTCATCCCAAAAATTCTTACATTAGAAAAATTTTCTAGCATTTTTTGTGTTCGTGGATCATCAAGCTAGCTTCATCCCAAATTTCAACATCAAACATTCACTAAAACAACATAAATTTGTAAAAATGTAATTTTAGTTCATCTGTAAACTGCTCGTACATCTCTAAACTAAAAATAATCATCTTGCTTTAAAAATCCTATTTTGCATTGAAGATTCGAGTTATGAACTTGAGTATATAATTTATAACAATCAAATTTCTCAAAGTAGATTCTTGTTGCCTGTAAAGTAAAATTTCCAGAAGTATATTCCTCTATCCTTTTTAAAACAGCTTTTATAAATCTTGATTGAAGTTTAAGCATCTCGTTTTGTTGAAAAATTAAAGCTTAATAATTATTAGAAGAAAATAAAATTTGAGTTTGAATAATATTCAATCCTGTAACTAGTAACAGAGCAGAACAATATATTCAAGAACAACCTGTATATAAACACAAATCCATATTCAAAATGAAACACATACAACACACCATAATCAGTGAATCATCTTAACTATTTTAGTTTAAACTTAAAGTTTTAAAGTTGATGTTTACTCACTCGAAAGCAATCTAAACAGAGAACAACTTCCTGATGGAAACACTGCTAGTCTGAAACCCTCATGGTCTTCTTGTTTGATTGATGAAGTTGTTCTGTTGTTACAGTTGGATTGTTATTTAAGTTTTCAAATAGAGATTTTTGTTTCTTCTTTTTCTCAGGTTTGCTTCTAAGGTTTTCTATGTTTTGAAATGAACTAAAATAAGATGATAAATATATATACAGCTTTGAACAAACGGTGTCTTCTGGTACAAGCCTTAACTTGTTTTGATCATATTTTGTTTTTAATTACTGTAAATCTGAAATGCGATTTCGGACACACCTCGTCGTCATCTTCCTCTACCATCCCCTAAAATCTTGTGTAGCTCGGTCGATCCAAGGCGACGAAATCAACGAATATGCAGAACAAAGAATAGATGAACCCAAAACCCTATTTTCGTTTCGTCCCAAAAATGCTTACATTAGAAAAAATTTCTAGCATCTTTCCTATGTTCGTGGATCATCAAGCTAGCTTCACCACAAATTTCAACATCAAAACTTCATTAAATCAACAGAAATTTGTAAAAATGTAAATTTAGTTCATCTGTTAACTGCTCGTACATCTCTAAACCAAAAATTATCATTCTTGCTTTAAATATCCTATTCTACATTGAAGATTCAAGTTATGAACTTGACTATATAATTTATAACAATCAAATTTCTCAAAGTAGATTCTTGTTGCCTGTAAAGTAAAATTTCTAGAAGTATATTCCTCTATCCTTTTCAAAACAGCTTTTATGTTTCTTGATTGAAGTTTAAGCATCTCGTTTTGTTGAAAAATTAAAGCTTAATAATGATTAGAAGAAAATAAAAATTGAGTTTGAATAATATTCAATCTTGTAACTAGTAACAGAGCAGAACAATATATTCAAGAATAACCTATATATAAACACAAATCCATATTCAAAATGGAACACATACAACACACCATAATCAGCGAATCATCTTAACTATTTTAATTTAAAACAAAGTTTTAAAGTTGATGTTTACTCACTCAAAAGCAATCTGAACAGAGAACAACTTCCTGATTGAAACACTGCTAGCCTGAAACCCTCTTGATCTTCTTGTTTGATTGATGAAGTTGTTTTGTTGTCACAGTTGGATTGTTATTTAAGTTTGTAAATTGAGATGTGTATTTCTTCTTTTTCTCAGGTTTGCTTCTAAGGTTTTCAATGTTTTGTAATGAACTGAAATAAGATAATAAATATATAGATACAGCTTTGAACAAAAGGTGTCTTCTGGTACAAGCATTAACTTGTTTTGATCATATTTTGTTTTTAATTACTGTAAATATGAAGTGATATTACAAATTTTGGCTGAACATATATTTGTGGTGCTGAGATGAAAGCATTAAATGCTATTGTCTTCCTATATGTTTACATACTTATTACATGTTTGTTGTGTATAGATATTTTGTATAAAGATTTTTGTTTTATTATCTCTTCTAGCTTGAACAATACACATATATATTTGTGTCCAGATATTCCTTATACTTTGTCTGATTTCATATGTTACAAAACTATCAATTTGTTTAATATATTTACTTCTATTTTAAACTTAAACTATCAAGTACTTCATTTGCTTGTTCATTTTATACTTATATTAATATTATGGTTTTCTTATGTTTATATACTTGTATAACCATATATTTGTTTTATACTTATGTTTAATATTTACAATATTTATTTTATTTTAATCATATAAGTTGTTGTTTGAATAACTTCTCAAATTTTATTTTCTGTTTGTAATTTAACTTTCAAACCTTTGATTTATAACATATATATGCATTTATATATTTTATATTTATATTTAATATGAATATAATTGTTTTATTTTAAACATTATTATTATAGACCACATTTACATATATATTATATCAAATATTAATAATATGGAACCTTTAATTTAATTGAATAAGATAAATTTTATTATAAATATTGTTGAAAGAGTCTATTTTAAATTTTTAAATCAAAATTTCCTTCACAAACACATATATAACTGGAAAATGCCCAAAAATCTTATTTATTTATAAATGAAAAACTTGTATTTTATTTAATTAGATTAAATTCTTATTATAATAATATGGTCAAAATCTCGGGTCGTTACATTCCACCCCCCTTAAAAGAATTTCATCCCCGAAATTTAAAACAAAAGTTAATTCAAAAGTTGTTATATCAATCATTCAAACATACATATCATTCATACATTAGCAAACAACCAAACAGTCTATCCTAACGAACATCACTATCTATCTAGACACAAATCCGGATAGGCTTTCCTAAAACTATCTAGAGTTTCCCAGGTACAACCTCTGGGATCCTCGCTCCAATGCACCTTGACGAGCTTCACCACTTTGCTCCTAAGTTGCCTCTCGTCTTGATCAACAATCCGGACTAGATTTCTGACCACAGTCATGTTGGGTTCTATTTCTAAATCTTCCTGGACTACTGGTTCTACAACCATGATGGGTCATGCACAAATTTCCTTAGATGGTATACATGGAATACATTGTGAATTCCAAACCTCTGTTCTGGCAATTCAATCCTATAAGCTATAGCTCCAATCCTTTCCAGTACTCGGAATGGTCCAATAAATCTTGAGGCAAGTTTTCCCGTCTTTCCGAATCTTATAGCTCCTTTGATTGGGGAAACTTTGACAAGACTAAATCTCCGATCTCAAATTCCAATGGTCTTCGTCTTTTATCTGCATATTTCTTTTGACGATCCTGAACAGCTTTCATTCTCTTCTTGATAAGCTCAACTTTCGCAGAAGCTTCACGAACCAAATCTGGTCCAACCACAGGACGATCTTTCGATTCAACCCAACAGGATGGGGATCTACATGGTCTTCCATACAGAGCTTCATACGGGGCCACCTTAATACTCGCTTGGTAACTATTATTATAAGAGAATTCAACTAGATGAAGATGGTCTTCCCACGATCCACCAAAATCCAATACACAAGCTCGTAGCATATCTTCTAGAATACGATTAAGCCTCTCCATCCGTCTGTCTGTCTGAGGATGATAGGTTGTACTCAATCTCAAACTCGTTCCCATAGCTGATTGCAGAGCCTCTTAGAATTTTCTGGTGAAGATAGGATCTCGATCACTTACTATACTGACGGGACGCCATGCAATCTGACTATCTCCTTCAATAAAATCTCTGCCAAAGAAGCTGCAGTATGAGTTGCCTTACCTGGTATGAAATGGGCGCTCTTAGTTAAACGATCAACAATAACCCATATTCCTTCATTTCCTTTCTTGGTTCTAGGCAAACCGTCGATGAAATCCATCGAGATTATCTCCCACTTCCAATCTGGAACTTCCAAAGGCTGCAATAATCTGGCTGACTTCTGCTGATCTCCTTTAACTTGTTGGCAGATGGCACAACTATTTACGAATCTAGCTACATCTTTCTTCGTATTCGGCCACCAGAAAACTCTTCTCATATCTTTATACATCTTTGAGATTCCCGGGGGAATACTCAATTTGGAACGATGACTCTCTGACAACACCTCCTGTTTCAGATCCCTATCATTTGGAACACAAATCCTCCCGTTAATCCTTAATGTTCCTTGACTATCAATTTCAAAACTGGGACACTGACCCTTCCTAACTCTTTTAATGATTCTTCTCAACATTTTATCATATTCTTGCTTGCTTGAAATCCTTTCAATAAGAGATGGAATCACTTCCAAAAGAGACAGAACTGCATTCCTGCTAAGAGCGTTAGCTACAACATTCTCCTTTCCTGGGGTATAAAAAATATCCAAATCATAGGATGCCAGAAATTCGACCCACCGCTGCTGTATCAAATTAAGATCTTTTTAAGAAAAAAGATATTTCAACGGTTTGTGATCCGTGAATAACTCGAACTTCTCTCCCAAAAGATAATGTCTCCAAATTTTCAAAGAAAAAACAATGGCCAACAATTCTAGATCGTGCGTAGCGTAGTTCCTTTCATGTGGCTTCAATTGCCGACTAGCATGCGCAATTACTCTTCCATTCTGCATCAGAACAGCTCCCAGTCCAACTATACAAGCATCAGTATAAACCTAAAATTTTCTCTTTCCATCCAAAATAGCAAGCATTGGTGCACTGGTTAGCCTTGTCTTCAATTCCTGGAAAGCTTCTTCACACTGAGGTGTCCATTTGAACTTAGCTCCTTTCCTTGTTAGCTTAGTCAGATGCGAAGAAATCTTGGAATAGTCCTTGATAAACTTTCTGTATTAGCCAGCCAAACCCAAAAAACTACGAACCTCAGTCGGTGACTCCGGCTGCTTCCATTCTAGAATAGTCTCAACCTTCGTTGGATCAACAGAGATACCTTCTCTAGAAACAATATGCCCTAAAAATTTAACATTCGATTTCCAAAAAATGGCACTTAGAGAACTTTGCCTTCAAAACATGCCTCCTCAGAGTCTCCAATACAATTCTCAAATGCTTCCTGTGCTCCGCTTCAGATTTGGAGTAGACCAGGATATCATCGATGAATACCAGAACAAACTTATTCAACACATCCCCAAAGACTCGGTTCATCAGATCAACAAAATATGAAGGAGCGTTGGTTAACCCGAAAGGCATAACCAACCACTCATAGAAACAATTTAGTCCCCTAAATGCAGTCGAGGGAATACTGTCCTCGGCTACCCTCAACTGATGGAAACCTGAAGCTAAATCTAGTTGAGAAAAGATAGAAGCTCGATGCAACTGGTCAAAGAGATCATCAATACGAGGAAGAGGACATTTATTACGAATGGCCACTTTTTTCAATTCTCTATAATCATCACAGAACCTTAGCGATCCATCCGATTTGGTGACAAACACCGCAGCAGAGCCCCAACAAGAAAAACTGGGCCTAATCAACTCCTTTCCCAAAAGATCCTGAGTCTGCTTAATTAACTCCTCCCTCTCCCTAGGATCCATTATCATACTAGGCTGAATCACTGGCACTGCACCTGGAATCAAATCATTACGAAACTCTATCTCTCGATATGGATGCAGACACTTAACTTCTTCAAATACATCAGGAAAATCTTGGACCACATCGATATCTTCAACCTTCTCTTGAGAAGCCTCAACTCCTTGCAAAAGACTACTCAAGTGAAATCCATATTCATCACACGTCACTCTGGCAATCCTACCCAAATCAGTTTCCAGCGAAGCTGTTCTCTCATCACAATTCAGAATTTCTTTATACTTATCGTGCCAAACCATTCCCAATATAAGGTCAAATCCCTTAAAATTCAACACATAAGGGTCACAAGAAAAACTATGGGACAGATAAGAAATCTTCAAGTCCTTACAGATCATATCTAATTTGGTTGCCCCTCTTATAGGATTAGATACAAGAATAAGACGATCCACGGTACTAGGGGTGAGAAAGAACTTTTCTACTGATTCCAGAGAAATAAAACTCAAAGAAGCACATGAATCAAACAAAACTTTAATATATTTGCCATCTAATAGTAATGTACCTTCCAATACCCCTTTGCCTTGAGAAGAAGAAGATGGACCGACTTCCAGAGTAAAGACCTTATTCTGAGGCGCCCTCTGCAAATGTGGACAATTCTTGATCATGTGACCTGGATGGTGACAATTGAAAAACAACGATCTCTGAACCATTGCTGATTCTGGACCACTCTGTTGTTGCTGAGATCTTCCCTGAGGACACTGATTAGCCAAATGCCCAACTTGCTGACAATTATAACAATTGCGAGGTCCATTGCTGCTTCCTCCAGGTTTGTTTCCTTTGCCTTGCCTTTTCCAATGTGGATTAAACTTCCTCTTATTTGGGTTAGCAAAATTCCCTCCCGAAGCTGCTACTGGTGCCACTGATCTCTTGTTCATCAAATTCTCATATCTCAAAGCCATATCAATTAAATCAACAAAAGATCCTTTCAAGAGCACCGTCATCTTTTCATGAAATTCCGGCCTCAATCCTTGCACAAAAATTTCATTCTTTTTGAGGAGAGTATCAATGAGCTCTAGTCCATAGCACGAAAGTTCATTGAATTTGGTCTCATACTCCGCTATAGACGTGCTTCCCTACTTCAAATTCAGAAAATCCTGGTATAGATGAGTTTTCCCTGCTGTTGGCATAAATTTCTCCTCAAATAACTCCTTAAATCTTTCCCATGAAATGTCTTCCTCAGAAATATTTTCTACCGTTGCATCCCACTAGGCTGTTGCGCCTCCCTGCAATTGCCATGATGTCATTTCCCTCTTCCGTTCATCAGACAACTTCATACTCTTAAAGATGCGCTGACAAGAGCGTAACCAAGTTTGAAGTTCAATTATCGGTTCTGACCCTTCAAATGGTTTGCCTCCAAGGTTGATGAAGTCTTTGCATAAGGCGGCAAAACTAACCTGAGGCGGTACTGGATTTACAGCCTCACTAGCAGTTTGACTTCGTCCATTATCAGTCGAGGTACTGCCCCTACCTCTGCCTCTCCTTCGAAAACTCATGTTGGCCACCTGGACAGGTAACTCAACAAATTTAGATAGGTATATAATTATATGAAAATACAAATACACACTCTCAAGGTATATATTACTCAAGAGCCTAGGTAATCGCTCAACCAGTGCTCTGATACCAACTGTGACGACCCGTCTTTCTAACCCCAAAAAGTTGTTTCATCAATAAGAAAAGAATGGGATAGAAATGGAAAGAAAGAAAGAATAATAACATCAGAATCTCACAGCGGAATGGAACAAAATATAATACATCACATAATTATTACATAGTTTTTACATATACCTGAGTTATACAACATCATACAACAGGATAAGCATATACATATCTGTCGATACATACATCCAAAATACAACATACATCAACTACACAGCGGAACTGGATAGATATATAGATACGTCTGGAACTCCTACTCCAAGATCCTCCAGAACTCAACACTCTAAAACCTATCACTTGGCTACTCATAAAAATTTGAGTACCCAAGAGTTTATGAAAAATAAAATATAAACTCCAGGTCAGACATGGGTCTGGTGTGAGTAAACGGGTTAAAATTGTTTAACTTTGAAAACCATTTGAAAATAAAGGTATCACGTAAGACTTCCCACACATAAACGCTGGTAAGTTTTTACCATACGCTAACCAAAACATTTTATAGGAAATCCAGTGATATTATAATAGTGTCTACGGTTTTCAAGTAAATAGAAAATAGCCGAAATTGTTACATCTATTAAATTCCATCTATTAGCCATAAAAGTGGGTAATACAAATCAAAACCGTAGGGACTCGTAGGGAAAATGGATTTCCATCAATGGCAGGGCTACTAGGGTACCGCCCGTCATAGTGCGGGGCCTAGATCACCGTACCTAGGATCCACCCTAAATCCCCTACAACACAAGGCCGGAACCAATCCTTACTGAACAGTCCCGAACAAGGTAACCCCGCAGTTGGCTGCAGATCCAACTTCCCACACAGCCGAATAAAAAGGGACATCTAGAGAGGGATATATCTCGTCCTGCTTGGGCATGAACCACCTAACCTTGTTGCACATCCCCTGTTTTAGCCATTCTCGGTTGATGAGGCTTGAGGCTGCGATTACCTTTATAGAACATATCCCTGAGAATGCTCATCGTCTGCCGAACGATGTGCTGAAAGCATTCAATCCATACAAGTTTGTTCCGGGTTCGAACGAAACCGAAGGCATTATCTCGATACACTCGTTTAGGAATCACCCTCAGAGTTAACGACGATAACCCTTGCATTCTGAAACACCATCTCGACCTTCTCTTTAGATGTCAAGACCTAACATTTAATTTGGATCGATGTGGTTTTCGGAACATCAAATTGACACCCGATCCCGGTCTCATCGAAATCCAAACGCCATTTTAGAGGCCAAGTTGTTTAAATAGTTTAAACAATTTAAATTCAATACTTTGAATTCACATAACATTTATCACAGATTAATCATACACAGTCATCACAAATATATCCAGAATATATCACAAAGTATCACAGAATATCATCCAATAGATATCAGAGTCAAGAATCATCAATTCATATCGAAATAGTTGAATTAATTTAAACTTAATTAATTACAAATAAACCATTTTATTTTGCTTAGTTAATCACTAATTAATCAACTTATTAAATTTATTAATTATTACTTAATTACTCACTTAATTAATTAATTCTTAATTATTAATTAATAGCCTTAATTATTAATTAATAAAACTTAATTACCATTTATTAACCACTAACTCTTAATTAATCATTAATTACTAATTAATTGTTCATTTAATCCTTAATTAATTACTTAATTAGTTAACCACCATTATTTATTAATTAATTAAATTTAAATAGTTAATTAAATTCTTAATTACAAATTGATTAAACACAAGATTATTAAACTTTAATTACAAATTTATTTAATCTTAAATTAATTATTTAATTACAGGTATAAATTAATTACATTCTTAATTAACTTTCAATTTAAATTAATTATTAATCTAAATCTCTCTTAATGATTTTAAATCAACTCTTAACTTAAATCTTGTCAACATTTATAACTTTATTAATACCAAACTTCGTTTAACAAAATGACTTTGGATTTTATTAGGCTAACCCTGGAAGGTGAAACCCGAGGCAAACTTATGCTTACTCGAGTTAAAACCCGAGTCTCCCTAACTTTTCCCATGTTCCTTCTCTCTTCTTCTCCTCCTACTTCCTTCTTCTTATACTACCTATTTTTTCTTCTTTTATTTAGTTTTAAGTTTAAGTAAAAAAAAACTACAGTATTCTAAACACTCTCACGTACCATCAGGTAAACACTCGAAGCAACACAACTACTTCCCCGAGTAGCAACTCGCGACGACCTTTGCGCGAAGTCGCTGACATCCACCACTGCCGTGCACGTGCATGGCAGTTCACCGTCACTCTGACGAATGACGGCGCATCCTGCAAATCACGAATCGACCACAAACTCGAAAGCAATCATCAATTCAACGCGACAAACTCGAAATCAAATTATGCTCATTTGTTCGAACAGCAACTCGAACATACCAATAGAAAATTGGCACGACCACCCAACATCGACCACCAGTGGCGATGCGATTTCGGACACACCTCGTTGTCATCTTCCTTTACCATCCCCTAAAATCTTGTGTAGCTCGGTCGATCCAAGGCGACGAAATCAAGGAATATGCAGACCACAGAATAGATGAACCCAAAACCCTATTTTCGTTTCGTCCCAAAAATGCTTACATTAGAAAAAATTTCTAGCATCTTTCCTATGTTCGTGGATCATCAAGCTAGCTTCACCACAAATTTCAACATCAAAACTTCATTAAATCAACAGAAACTTGTAAAAATGTAAAATTAGTTCATCTATTAACTGCTCGTACATCTCTAAACTAAAAATTATCATTCTTGCTTTAAATATCCTATTCTACATTGAAGATTCAAGTTACGAACTTGACTATATAATTTATAACAATCAAATTTCTCCAAGTAGATTCTTGTTGCCTGTAAAGTAAAATTTCCAGAAGTATATTCCTCTATCCTTTTCAAAATAGCTTTTATGTTTCTTGATTGAAGTTTAAGCATCTCGTTTTGTTGAAAAATTAAAGCTTAATAATGATTAGAAGAAAATAAAAATTGAGTTTGAATAATATTCAATCTTGTAACTAGTAACAGAGCAGAACAATATATTCAAGAATAACCTATATATAAACACAAATCCGTATTCAAAATGGAACACATACAACACACCATAATCAGCGAATCATCTTAACTATTTTAATTTAAAACAAAGTTTTAAAGTTGATGTTTACTCACTCAAAAGCAATCTGAACAGAGAACAACTTCCTGATTGAAACACTGCTAGCCTGAAACCCTCTTGATCTTCTTGTTTGATTGATGAAGTTGTTTTGTTGTTACAGTTGTATTGTTATTTAAGTTTGTAAATTGAGATGTGTATTTCTTCTTTTTCTCAGGTTTGCTTCTAAAGTTTTCAATGTTTTGTAATGAACTGAAATAAGATAATAAATATATAGATACAGCTTTGAACAAAAGGTGTCTTCTGGTACAAGCATTAACTTGTTTTGATCATATTTTGTTTTTAATTACTGTAAATATGAAGTGATATTACAAATTTTGGCTGAACATATATTTGTGGTGCTGAGATGAAAGCATTAAATGCAATTGTCTTTCTATATGTTTACATACTTATTATATGTTTGTTGTGTATAGATATTTTGTATAAAGATTTTTGGTTTATTATCTCTTCTAGCTTGAACAATACATATATATGTATATATATATATATATATTTGTGTCCAGATATTAATTATACTTTGTCTGATTTCATATGTTACAAAACTATTAATTTATTTTATATATTTACTTCTATTTTAAACTTAAACTATCAAGTACTTCATTTATTTGTTCATTTTATACTTATATTAATATTATGGTTTTCTTATGTTTATATACTTATGTTTATAACCATATATTTGTTTTATACTTATATTTAATATTTATAAGATTTATTTTATTTTAATCATACAAGTTGTTGTTAGAATAACTTCTCAAATTTTATTTTCTGTTTGTAATTAAACTTTCAAACCTTTGATTTATAACATATATATGCATTTATATATTTTTTATTTATATTTAATATGAATAGAATTGTTTTATTTTAAACATTATTATATAAACCACATTTACATATATATTATATCAAATATTAATAATATGAAACCTTTAATTTAATTGAATAAGATAAATTTTATTATAAATATTGTTGAAAGAGTCTATTTTAAATTTTTAAATCAAAATTTCCTTCACAAACACATATATAACTGGAAAATGCACAAAAATCTTATTTATTTATAAACCAAAAACTTGTATTTTATTTAATTAGATTAAATTCTTATTATAATAATATGGTCAAAATCTCGGGTCGTTACACTTGTCATTATTTCGGAAAATTCTTTACATAATTCCTTATTAGTTGAGCCAAATTTAATGTCATCGACATATATTTGAAGTATTAATATATCATTTTTAGATCGTTTTATAAATAATGTTTGATATACTTTTCCTATTTCGAACCCAAAATTAATTAAATAGCTTTTAAGACGTTCATACCAAGCATGTGGTGCTTGCTTTAATATCCATATAAAGCTTTCTTAAGTTCATATACATGATCAGGATATTTTTCATGAATAAATAAAGGAGGTTGTTCAACAAAAACATTTTCTTTGATATAACCATTTAAAATGCACTTTTAACATCCATTTGATAAAGTTCAAAATTATTAAAACGGGCGTACGCCAATAAGATCCGTATTGCTTCTAGTCTAGCAACTGGAGCAAACGTTTCTTCGTAGTCTGTTCCTTCTTTCTGGTTATATCCTTGTGCTACTAGTCTTGCTTTATTTCTATTTATATTTCCAAATTCGTCTACTTAATTTTTGTAAACCCATTTAGTTCCTATAACCGGCTGATTGGTCGGTCTGGGTACTAGTTCCCAAACTTCATTTCTTTCAAATTGATTTAATTCTTCTTGCATAGCAATAATCCAATTTTCATCGGATGATGCTTCTTTTGTATTTTTAGGTTCTATAGTAGAGAGAAAAGCTACATTACTCATTAAATTTAATTTACTTCTAGTTCGAACATTTGAATTTATTTCTCCAATTATATTTTCTGTAGGATGATTTCGTAAAACTCTTCGAGGAGATGTTATCGTATTAGTAGAATTTCTATTTTCTAAATTATAAACAATGTTTTCATCTTATCGAGACAAAATGATATCATCGTCGTCTGTTGAATTGTTTATTATTGTTTTTGTTTTATTAAGTAAGTTATTGTCATTAATTATAGTAGAAACAAGTTTCGCATTTTCATCAAAAGATACATGGAGTGATTCTTCGATAGTATTTGTTCGTTTATTAAAATTTCGATAAGCTTTACTTCAATTTGAATATCCAAGAAATATCCCTTCATCACATTTTGAATCGAATTCGCCAAGCTGATCATTAGTATTTAATATAAAGCATTTTGATCCAAATATTTTAAAATAGGATATTTTTGGTTTTCTACCATTAAAAAGTTCATAAGGAGTATTTTTGGTGAGAGATCTAATAGAAACACGATTCAAAACATAACAAGCAGTTGCAACAGCTTCTGCCCAAAATTGTTTTGGTAACGTGCTTTCATTTAGTAAAGTTCTTGCACATTCTTGTAGAGTTCGATTCTTTCGTTCTACAATTCCACTTTGTTGTGGAGTTCTAGGAAATGAAAAATTATGAAATATTCCTTTCTTTTTACATTAGTTATCAAATTGTATTTTTTTTCAAATTCACCTGCATGATCACTTCTAATATTTTTAATTTTAATACCTTTTAAATTTTGAATTTGTTTAACAAATGTTTTGAAATTTTCAAAGGTATCACTTTTAATTTTCATAAAAATAGTCCATGTATATCTAGAAAAATCATCAACTATTACAGATACGTACTTATTATGATTTATGGACTGAATTTGGGTAGGACCAAATAAATCCATATGAAGTAACTCGAGCGATTGTAATGTCGAGACAATTTTCTTAGATTTAAATGATGATTTAGTTAGTTTACCTAATTGACATGAGTCACATATATTATTGACTTTAAAATTCATATTTGGTAATCCTTTTACAAGATTGTTTTTAGAAATTTTGTTTATATTTCTGAAATTGATATGACAAAATGTTTATGCCATATCCATGGATCATTTTCTTTAGCTATTAAACATAAATCTGAGTTATGATTAACTTTCATATTTAAAACGTAAACATTTTTATCTCTATTTCCTTCGAAAATAAGATTTTGATTCTGATCAAGAATACTACACTTATTTTCAGAAAATGATATTTTAAAACTTTATCGGATAACTGGCTTATACTTAATAAGTTATGTTTTAAATTCTTAACTAACAAAACATTTATAATAAGAGGTAAATTAGATGTACTGTAATAACTCACATCGCCTTTGCCGATGATATATCCCTTGGAATTGTCTCCAAAAGTGACAGAACCTCCATCTGAGTATGTAATATTCATCAGCATATCCTTATCTCCTGTCATATGTTTTGAGCAACCACTATCAAGTATCTATTTCCCACTTTTCTTGAGTGGGACCTGCAACAAATATGAGATATCGTTGGTACCCACCTTTTTCATTGGTACCCACCTTTTTAATAAGGTCCTAAGAGTTAGGTCTTAGGAAACCAAATCCAAGAGGGTTTAGTATCCCTTTTATAAATATAATTTTTATTATTATGAACATCTTCTATGAATGAACTAATATACTTCTTTCCTATTAGTTTGTTATTGGTTTTATGTATCCATATACTTATAGTATTAGAAACTAGTCTATTTAAAGAGGTGGGTGTTTTATTAGATTTAACTTTGTTCAAATTACTAGATTATGACTTTTTAACTTTCTTCTTATATTCTAAACCATGTTTATTACTAACAGATTATGAATTCTCAATAATTCTAGATAAATTTTCCCTACCTTTGTTAAAATTTGATATATTTTTAATGATTCCATATAGTTTAGTCTTTAGACTTGAATTTTCTAGTTCTACCATTTTAATATTAGTTTTTAAAACATGATTCTAAGAAATAAGACTATCATTCTTTTCTTTTTGAGTTTCAATTTCTTGACTCAATAATATAAGTTGAGAATTAACATTAGAGAGAGATTCTTGAGTTTTCTCAAGTTCTTCTTCTAATATTTTCTTCTCATCTTTAAGCATACACTACTACAAAATAGGCCATTTGCATCGGTTGTTTAACCCCCTGTTGCATCAGTTCTACAACCGATGCACATGCAACCGATGCAACAGGCTTAACGGTTTTGCATCAGTTCTAAAACCGATGCAAAACGGTCCTTTTTACGTCAGTTGTTACTAATAACTGATGCAAAATACGATTGCAACAAAGGAACATGTTGCATCGGTTGTAATGAAAACCGATGCAACAAAGGAACTTGTTGCATAGGTTGTTGTTGATAACCGATGCAAACTAATCCCTCTATTATTGATTATAACAAACAATTATTGCATGCAATATTAAAATCATTCAAAATTAAATTTGATAGCAAGTACAAACTGAATAACATAATACCAAAATAAACATATATCAATTAAAGTGTTAATAATCTATACAAAATAATGGTTCATACATTCATTTTTGGAGCATAATTCAGATCTTTAGTACAATCATTAAGTGGTATAGTCTTAATTTAGATCTTTAATTAGTACATCCATTAAGAAATAGTTTAGTAAAAACCTTAAAAACTTCATGGAATCTTGAAAACCGAAATTTTTATGCTTCAGCTCAAAACCATATGCTGCATTTCTTTTTTTTGCAATGTCAACTTGAACCTAGGAAAACAAGAAATAAACACGTGAATTAGTCGTGCGCACTTATTCCTAAGCAACTATTCTACGAGGAATAGCTATTCAATAATACTATAAAAATACTACTTATTTTCGGAAAAGGTTTTAAGTGTTAGATACTAGAATGGATCAAACCGAAATGATTGAAGTAGAGAACATTAATTGGAGATCGAGACTGTGTTTTAAGATGCACACAAAAATAACGTTCAAGCACCAGTTTTCTATCTTTATCAATGTTTTATTATATATACGCTGAAATATACGCAAAAAAAAAAGTATGAAAACCGATCGTGCTTGCTAACTGAATTCATGAATTGTCACATTTGGATAAATAAATAAGCAAAGAAATAAAATTCAGTTTGTAACTCTTGCAAATCCATACAAACTTTATAATCCACTAAACATATAAATCTATTAGATGAGCTCACCCAATCAATTACCATTCCCTTCTGAACAGCCCCATTTCCAGAACTCAAATTCTATGGCCCAACAATAAGTTCCAACAAAAGAATTCCAAATCCAAAGACGTCGGTCTTTTTAGATGACTTCCCAGTAGATAAATATTCAGGAGCAATATGTTATACAGTTCCTCTAACAGCAGTTGTAACATGAGACTCCCTTCTATCGAGAAGTTTTGCCAAATCAAATCACTAACAACCGCTTCAAAATTCTCATCAAGTAATATGTTGGCTGCTTTAACATCTTTGTGAATTATTTTAGTGTTACATTGCTCGTGTAGGTATAATAGCCCTCGAGCAGCACCTAATGCTATTCTCATACGCTTGTTCCAGTCTAGAGTTGGCTTTTCTTGATGATGATCTGTGAATCATAGGATTATTTCATTTTTAAGTTGTAACTATATGTTTATGTCTAAACTCTGGCAGTCCATGACTTCTATGTGAACTAAATTTAATTCATGCTTTGTATTTGACTACTCATGTAATTTAGGTGATGTTTAAAACTTTATGTTCCGTAGGATTTCTATTTTTCCTTTACAGGACTTTCTGGCAATGCATGAAAGATTTACTCAAGGAAGACGATGTGGAACAATTTTAAAAAACGATGCCTGGCATTGTTCATTAACTTCAAATCCTAGCACTGTTATGTTATGTTTAAATGATTCCAGTTATATTAATATTGCCATATCTTCATTGGCTCTTGACTGATTATCAGGCAAAAAGAAAAAAGAGTTAATCACTCTTGATGCGTCATGTGACAAGCATACAATCGTATTAACATACATAAACACAGTGCTGCCATACAAAGACATTAGTGTTGACATACGAACATAAAAGTTGTCAAACATAAACAAACTAACAATAAGAAAATATTCAAGTATTAAAAGTAAAGCATCGCCCACTTCAGAGTAAGTACAATATTTTTTCCGCCTTACCACTATTTTCAGTCTTTCTCATGCTAAATTTTTTTTATCACCTATGTTTAAACTAATATTAAGTTGTAACCATGTGGTAGATCATTTTCACAGTTTCCAACTTTTGATCATTCATAAAGAGCCGCAGTTCAAACAGAGAAAATCAACCGTTGAACTGCTGGTTCGAATGTTCGATTTGGGTTGTACACGACTAAGGTTTGATTGAGTTTTGGATTGAAGGTGCTCATTGTACAGGATTATTCAAGATCGGATCACAGTTACTCCGGTCATGGAAACACCCATCTCTACAATGAGCTTAGCTAAGGCTAGGTATGAATATTTCCTAAGCTCTTTGTACAAATAGATATATGACACATGCTTATAAACAAAAACTGGAGTTCTTTATTCAACTGTTATCTAACAATAAGAAGCTATCAAAGTCGTCACAGTTGGCCCAGTTATAAAGAATGAGCATGTATTGGTATAATGAAGAGCAAGGAAAACATGATTTTTGACTTTGTATTATTCTACATGGAAATTCTATGAATTTTCAGTGATAACCCCACCATTAAACAAGTAAATAGGCCCAAGCATTTTCAGTGAACGCTCAAATTTGAAAGTTTCAACATATCTAGACACGCATAGAAGAACTGCCTATAGCAACCATGATTATCAATAACAGTATCGAAGATAGTCAAAAATTCCGATTGTCAATTTAGTTCAGATCATTATGAACGTTAGAAATTTCTGTTTCGTTTCAAAATTTTTTGAAGGTTTCGTTTTAATTCTAGTTTTTGAACTTTTTGAAACAGTATATAAAAACAAACATTTAAGTTGAGACACAAAATAAAAATGATCTTAAAAAATTAAATTCAAAATAAGGTATGACACAAAATAATAAACTGTAAAAAATAGAGAATTCATATAGCAGATCCTAACCAGTTGAGACAAAAGACAAGGATAATGATGATCTGCATATGTAGTTGTAGTTCAAGTGGAAGAGAACAATTTATATAGTAATGTTTTTTGGTTCATTTTTTCAAACTAATTTCTATCAAGATCTCAACATAGAAAAGTTGGGCTATTAAAATGGAGCAAGTTTTTAAGAAATGGTATTTGCATCTTTATTAATAGTAATAATAGTATTTGAATATGTTGGTCCAACTGAACACTTTTTGAATGCTCTTCCAATATGTAAATGATGTCACGAGTTTGGGTCTCAATCGCCTTGAAATTTAACATTTAATTTCAATTGGAAATATACAAATGAGATTATGAGTTCGTATCTCAATCTCAATAAAAAATGGCTTTTTCTTCCTACATTATTCAACTTATATCTATAAACCTATATACGAAACTAGAAATTTATGATTTGAGATCATATCATATCATTTTTCAAAGATATTTTTATACGTATGTGCATTACAAGTGCGAAAGAGCATGTTCTCTGTAAAGTAGCAGATGATAATTTGAACAATATACAGTTGGTGGACTGAGATGAAATTCTTAGCAGTTACTTGACATAAATAACAGGTATTTAGTTGATGAAAATAAAACAAACCTCTAAGACGATTGGCGACACTACCATTTGGCATATAAGGATACACTAGTAATCTTTCATCCAATGTCATACAGAACCCATATATACGCAGTAAATTTTTGTGTAAAGCTAATCCAATCATCTCTACTACTGTTTCGAACTAAACTTCTCCAGTAAAATTTGAATCTTTTAACCTTTTAACAGCAATTGAAGTACCGTTTTTTAGACGACCTTTACAAACTACTCCAAATCCACCATGACCTAGGATGTTCCTAGAATGGAAGTTATCAGTTGCATTTTGTAGCTCTATAAATGAGAATCTCTTCAGATGGAACATTTCAAAGTTGTAATCTTGAACTGCCGAAAAGTAAGCAATTTGTCAGAAGTAGAAAACAAATTTTCAGAATATTGATATGGTTCATATTATTAACATCATACCATCGGATGAAAACAGAAAATGCCATCTAAAATAATGGAGCCAGTAGAAGATGAGTATTAAAGATATCAATAAAGCACCAGCCACACTCATAGATGTAGAAATAGCTATTTCATGGTTTTTAGAATTTCCTACTGTCACAATATTTGAAATTTGATAGAAATTAGCAGCTTCAATGGATAAATAGCGAACAAAAGTTTGAAATTCGGCCGTACCAACTGATAATTTACCTTTTGGAGTGAAGGAAACTTCTGTACAACCACGCAGAGCTGAATTATAGAGAAATAAATTTCTTACAAACCACTAAAATCTATGCAATTGGGAAGATCTAAGGAAGAAAGAGCTAAGAGACCATGTTTGAGATCTTGGATTACGTAAAGGTACGACGACGATTCAAGAATAACCATAATTTGATTGCAGTGAATTAAGACTTGGGATTTGGAAGCATGTGAATCTGGAGGTGAAGTATGAGGAGTTGCGTATGTGGATTAGCGGTTGGATTTGGAATTTTGGCTTAAGGAAAGATGGGAAGCGGGAAACGAAAATAAGAGGGCGGCAAACAACCATTAGCATCGGCTACAAAAAATTAATGCAAATAAAGGTAGTTGCACTGGTTGTAAATAAAATTGATGCAACTAACACTATTTGCATCGGTGTATTTTCTTCAATTGTTGACGATAACCGATGCAAATTGTATTTTTATACTATCTACTACTTTCCACATACCAAATGCATCTGTTGTTAAAACGTAATCGATGCAAATACTTCTATTTGCATCGGTTGTGGTAACAACCGATGCAAATGAGGTGAAGTAACATGCACATTTTGTACTAGTGATATCTCTTTCGAATTCTGCCTTTTCTGATTTTCTACAGCTTCTTTATATTTTCTTTTAAGACTTTTTAAAGTATGTAATAATTTAGAGTTTATTCTATCATATCATCAAAAGTAAAATCACTAACCTCATTAGCTTTAGCCACAAAACATATGTTAGCTTGTTCATTATCGCTGTCACTTTCACTTCATGAAAGAGACGATGAGGAATTTGAATCATCCCATGTGACTGAAAAGGTTTTCTTTTGAATTTTTCCTTCCTTTTACTTCGATGTTCTTTCTTTTGATCTGGACATTCTTTCTGCATGTGCCCCTTTTTGTGACAGTTATAACATTCTATAACTGATAAAGACGGTTGTTTGTTGCTGGTTAAGCTTCTCTTGCTATTATTTCTGTTTCCTTTTCTATATTTCAAGAATTTCTTGAAGTTCTTTGCAATAAAATCTAGGTCGTCTTTGTCTGAGTCTGATTCTTCTTGTTCTGCATGAAATGCTATATTCTTTTTATTTTGAGCTTGAACTCTTTTTGCCTGCAAATTTACTTCATAAGACATTAGATTGCCTATTAATTCTTCTAGAATTATTTTGAAGATATCGTTCGCTTCTTCAATAGCGAGAATTTTCTTTCTCATTCATCCGTTAAAGAATTAAGGATTTTGGATACGATATCAAAATCTAAATATTTTTCTCCTAGTCCTACTAAGACTGATAGATATCCTGAAATCTTGAGCACATGTCATTTGTGGATTCGTTTTGTTTCATTCTAAAGTTTTGTAACTAACTCTTGAGCATGGATATTTTGCTTTGTTTAACCTTGTTGGTGCCTTCATGTGTGATTTTGAGTGTATGCCATATTTCATGAGCAGTATTGCATATGCTAACACGGTTAAACTCATTTTTATCTAAGGCACAAAACAACATATTCATGGCTTTTGCATTAGCTATGGCATCTAATTTCTATGTATTTGACCAAGTGGAATATTCTTCAGTAGGAATAGTATATTCTGTCTGAGTTATATTCCATGATTCAAAACTATTTGCTTGCATATATAGTCTCATTCGTGTGGACCAATAGTTATAATTCATGCCATTAAATAGTGGTGGACGTGCAGTGGATTGTCCTTCAACAAAGCAATTGTTAATGCTAGTGCTGGTGTTAGTGTCCATATTAATAGATTATCAGATAACTGTGTTACAGTTATATGATGACCTTGCTCTGATACCAATTGAAAGTGCAGTGTGGATCCTGTAGTACGGATATATGACAATGCAGAGTATATTAATGTTAATAATACTGTAAATAGTGCGGAATAAAAAGCAGTATAGTAAAATGACACTAGAGGTTTTTATACTGGTTTGGAATACCGTCCTACATCCAGTCCCAGACTCCTTCTAAATTTTCACTAAAACAACAACCCTCACTTAACCTGGAGGAACAGATCTATACACCCTTAAGTAGCCGAACAGGGACCTGAGCAACAGAACAGAATTTCGCCTCAACAGCCGAAGAGGACTTCACTCGCCTGAGCAGCAGAACAGGACTTCAACTAATACAGAAAATAGTTTTACTAATGTGTGTTCTGATAATGCGGATTTTTCACTTGTAGTACACCCTTCCTAGAATCTTCTCCTCGAGTATAATTGTTTGTATTTGAAGTATGTGAAGAAACGAAAGGTATAGTATGGCTTTAACGCAGAATAATTGAAAGTATGATAGCAAATAGATTTCAGAAAGTTAGATCAGTGAATAATAGAAATCAATTGTTATTCAGTGAGTTGAAATGAAGTTGGAGTTTGTATTTATAAAAGTTAGAAAGCTATGACTGTTGGTGAAGAGTTTCGATCGAAGTGTTTCTTTTCGTTAAAGGTTCGCAACTCTTCACAAAAGTCGCGTTCTTTCAAAAATATGGTTGTTATAGAAATTCAGACGACTGGGCTTCAGGGTCAGTCAATTGATTATTCAAATGAATTTAAATATTTAAATTCATATATTCATGCACTGTGCATGTTGCACATTTTCTCCAGTGTCAGTCGATTGACCTGGTGTATTTTGTGCAATATACACAATTTGTATATATATATATATATATATATATATATATATAACTTTCAAACTTTAATAAATTAATTATATTCTTATATATGTGTATAAAAAATTTGTAAATAGAGTGATAAAAATATATAAGCTAATATATACGTAACTGAGGAGAGATTTTAACAATGTTGACCTAAGACTCAAAAAATCAAATAATGATAAAATTGATGCACCAATTTTGAAGTCTTGTCTCCTTGTAGTATATATTCTATTTTTGTCATAGCAGTAATCAAATCTGTATGTTGTAGATGATAGCTTTGTGTCATGAGTCAAAGCCAAGTCTCAACAACAAAGAGTTCTAACCAAAAGAAGCATCCATACCTCCTTAATTTAGATCGTATCTCTTGGCAAATGGAAGTGTCTTTTCAGAAAAATACCTGTTGAAAAAATTCAGTCGACTGACCCAAAATGACCAGTCAATTGAATGTTCAAAGTTGGTGCAAAACAGGGAGTTTCTGCGCAACTGGCAGATTCATTCGACTGGCTATATTTGGTCAGTCGACTGACCTGACAGTCAGTGCACAATTCTCATATATGTTAAAGAGTTTAAAGTTTAAAACAACTTTGGTTTGAGTGAACTACTTGAGGGTAGATTTTAACAATTCTAAGACTAAAAGCTTCCACAAATAAACATACTATACTCAGTTTTATAGTCTTGTCTCCTTTGTAGTATTAACAGCATATTTCTTTCTTTTTGTCGCTTGCCCAATAGTCTCATTCACTGATTTGTTTGAGCTCTTTGTCATGAATCAAAAACTTATGATTCAACATTCTCCTCCTTTTTGATTGATGACAACCTGTTACAGATGGTACTATATTTTAAGAAATATATAACGGGAGTTATATACATCTCCCCCTGAATCTGGCAACATATTTAATCCCTGCAAGAAATGGTTAGTCATACAAATTTCTCGCCCCTCCCTCTTTGTCATCGTTAAAAAGGAATAATAATAATTCCATCATTGAACTAAGTAAAAAATTACAATCATAGAAAAAAATAGATTTGAAATTGTTTCTTATACAAACTCATAAATAAAATGTTTGGAACGCATAGATAACTTACTACTACCAAGAGATAACAACATCAATCAGAGTCAGACTCTTTCTCTTCTTCTTGTTCCACCATGCCTCTGGAGGAACTTCCCACAAACTGTCTGCCACCCCTATTGCCGCTTGTGTTAGAACTTATGTGTTCTTCTGGTGTTGACCAAGTAAAGCGAGGAGCTGGGCGTTTGCCTGGATCACATTGAGAAGTCTCCGTAGTGGTGGAAGAGGAGCAAGATATCGCATCCCATAAAATTCCGAAGAAGCTCTTAATATTGTCAATTTTTTTGTCAATTTTCTTATCGCAATTTTTGATGCGAGAATCCGAAAAGACTTGATTTCATACAATTAAATCAATGGATTCCCGAGTGCTTTGGGACGGTGTTGGTGTTCGAATGTCATCTCTTCATTGTTGTTGCTGTAGGGTAAAAGTTTGTTGACAAGGTCGAGATTGCCATCCTTGAAAAGTCATGATAGTAAGAGGTCTTGGTGGAAATTTCATAAGGCTTATTGTGCGGCTATTTACAGTTTTGGGAATAGAAGTATTGGATTCTAGAATAGGAACCTGAAGATTCATAAGTAGCCATATAATATATTCTCCATAATAAATAATGTTCACGCGACCTTGGTTAAATGATAAGAATTTCTCTAGAATAAGTTACGGCCAATTTATTTGGACTTCTCCCTAAATAACATATAATGCCCTAAAGTTGTTTGGATATACAAGCTCATAAGAGCGAGTACGGGGAAGAACCGTATGCATTAAAGCTTGATGCATAATTCTAGCTTTAGGCCGTAAGGCGATAGACTTAAGTTCGATCATGTCATCTTCTAAGAACCAATGACTTACTTCATCTCGCTCGCCTATAGGTATATTTAATTCTTCCAAATGAATACCATCAGTTGGAGTATGAAGAATATGACCAATTCTATCTAAAGAAAGAAAAACTTGTCGACTGCAGAGTAAACTCCAAACGCAATTAGCACGATTACGTGGGTTTTGATGGCCTAAATTTAAATTAGCACATAAAAGTTTTACCAAGGTGTGATGTTTCTTAATATTATTCTGATTGTGATCTAGGAGACTCTAGATGGCTTCTCATTGCTGGCTCTTGGACCCTATACGGAGCAAAATCGGGAAACACAAAAAAAGAACCTTCAAAAAATAGTGCTTCTTTCATTTTATTCTACCTTTGAACTGCTGTAGCATCATAGAGCCATTGAGAAATTTGATTGTCAATTGGCTTAGAGGAGGACGTAGAAGCATGTCTAGATCTCTTGGGTTGACGAGAAGCCATTTGAAAATAGTAATGTAGTAGAGGAATTTGAAAATATTTGGGAACTAGAGTTTTAGAATTCTGAAATGAGAAGGTAAAGGTGAAAAGTGAAAGAGGATAGAGAGGGTTGGTGGGTTAAAAGCGTAGGTAAAAAGGTATAAAAGAGGCTCAGGTTTCCATTCAGTCGACTGATCGAATATGGTCAGTCAACTGAACCAGTATCCTAAAACTCTCTATTTCAGATTCAGTCGACTGGCCATATTATTTCATTCGAATGAATATGGAAATAATGCTTTCTGTTTTATGATTCAGTCGACTGGCTATTTTCTTTCAGTCGACTGAATATGGTCTGAAAACACTCTGTATACAGATTCAGTCGACTGGTCGAAATTTCAGTCGACTGAATTATGGATTTTGCAACATTTACAGTATTTTTGAGAAAAAAACAATATATTCAATACAATATCAAATAATGCATACAAAGTAGGAATAATAAAAAAATAGAAAAAAATAATTATTTGGAAGAAGAAGTGGACGGAGACTTGGAGTTGGTTGGTTCATCCTCTGTCTTCTCTGCATATGGTTTCAATGCTGACTAACGGTTTCCATGCTCCCATGATTTCGGAGAGACAAGTGGAGCCAGTGACGACTGAACCCATGGATTCCGAGAGGAAGATGGTGTAGGTTGATGAACCGCAGATGAAGATGACCCGCAGAACTTCCATCCAATTTGCTCTAGAAAACTTAGGCGCCTTGAATTCATTTTCTGTTCATAGTACATCATGCATTGAATCACTATAGATTCCCTCTGGTAATGATGTAGATCATCAATTTTTTGTTTGGTTTGAGGAGAACCCAAAGAACAGAAAACGTCTCGCATTCTTTTTCTTGGGAGTATGGCCTGAGTGATAGTTCGACGGTCTGGCTGGTTCATGAGTAGGTGTACGTGTAGGTAAGCTTGACGAACCAGATGACGATGTTGAAAAATCGATAGAAGAGTAAGCGGAACCATTTGGTGAATTTTCTTGAGTAGACATTGTGGTAGAGAGAAGATAAAATTTGTTTAAAAAAATTGATGAAATATAAAGTGCAGAATTCTGAAATATATGTAGGGAATAAAACAGTTAGAAATTGATGGATATACGTACAAACTGAAAAAAATAGAGGATGAAAAATAAAACAAAATTTTGTGGCTGAAAATTTTTCATAAAAATAAAAAATTGATAAGAGGAAAACTGTAGAAGAAGTGGTTGTGAAAAACTAAATGGTCAAGTGGTAGAGATATAGGCCTATTAGACTCAAGGTGTAGAGTTCGAGTGCTAGAAACGACAATTTAAAATTTATTTGTTTAATTAGTTTAGAAATTTTATAATTCCTTTAAGGAAATTATACCTAGTTCTCTTCTTAGTTTTATAAAACAATTTTCATTGAGTGGTTTAGTGAAAATATCAGCTAATTGTTTTTCAGAATTTACAAATTACAAATTTATTATACCTTTTCAATATTATCACGAAGAAAATGATAACGTACGTCAATATGTTTATTTCATGAGTGATTGACATGATTTTTAGATAAATTTATTGCACTAGTGTTATCACAATATATTATAGATCTATTTAATTTAATATAAAAATCTTGTAATGTTTGTTGCATGTAAATTACTTGAGCACATCCTAAAGCTGCAGATATATATTCCGCTTCACATGTCGATAATGAAACGCAATTTTCTTTCTTTCTAAATCAAGATACTAAGGATCGTCCAATGAAATGACAAGTTCCACTTGTACTTTTTCTATCTATCTGATTTCCTCCAAAATCAGCATCACTATACGATACTAATTCAAAAGGACATTCTTTGGGATAAAATAATCCAAAATCTTTAGTTTTGTTAAGATAACGAATTATACGTTTAACAGCTCGCTTATGTGATTCTTTAGGATTTTCTTGAAATCGAGCATATAAAAAACACTCATCATAATGTCGGGTCGACTAGAAATTAAGTAAAGTAATGATCCAATCATACTACGATATAGTTTTGTTGAATATGCGAGTACATGATTTCTGTTCGATGATAATAAACATATATCTATATTCATTTAAATGTATTTGTTAATGTACTATTTTATTTTTCAAATAATTAAATAAATATTTGCTGAATAAAATAAATTACACAGCATTTAAATTCAAACAGATATTTAATTCAAATAAATATTTATTACAATTTTGAATAGTACAAATTTGAACTCTCACTATATATATACAAATTCAATGAAAATACAATTTTGGTTACATCACAATTTCTAATTTACAAATACACCTCACTACATATCGCTCATTCACTCGTATTTATCTTAACTTTATTCCAGATTGAATCCAGCATTTGAGCAATCTGCAAAAATAAATACTGACGTGGTAAAATTGAAAAGGAAATATTTTTGCAGTATAAAATAAAATGTGGATTTTGAAAATAATTTTTGCCTCAGTTATTTGGGTTTTTGATCATCATTTAAATTTGAATTCACCATACAAGAACAGCTTGTGACATGCACAGTGTATTACTGTACAAGCCATAAGATCGTGCACACCGATATACATTTGATAAAATTACAGGGACAGGTGAGCACAAGGTCAAACCTAAATAAAAAGCCATGTTTAACTCAAGTGAAATACAAATAAAATCACGACACAAGCACAAGGTCAAACCCGAGCTTTAAGCTGGATTCAACTCAGGTGCAATACAAAAATATGGTTCAAGATACATACAACACAACCTCGACCAAAAATTCAGATGTACACTTGAACCTAGACTGGTCAGAGAAACAAGAAATCAAAGTTAAATTCTTTCAAATAAACTTGGCCAAATCACTCCAAAATGAAACAAAGAACAGACTTGTGTCAAAATAGTTCACCGGTCTCAATATAAAGTTCAACAGCAACGTAGAAGTTCAAGGTTTCAGATGCAACACAACACAAAACAAAATAGCAAAAACCAGGAGCTCAATAATGACCATACCAATATGCATGCTTGAATAATACATCTGACTCAATACAACAAAGCATTGGAACCAGACTCATGAAGGCACAAGGCACCAAAGCATGCACAAGTCCATATGCAGACATGATAAACCCAGGTGATAAAAATCACATGTTTAAAGTAACTGAAGTCAGATAATATAAGAAATATGAACGCGAGCAAGTTCAGCTACCATATAAAAGCAACCATACATGTGTGTGTGTGTGTGAAATAGCATGTATACATATAGGCAGTGCAAACTAGCTCAAAGCATTAACTCGAAATAACTTAATATCAGATACAAGGCAACAGTCGCGAACATGCATATGACTCGAGACCACAATGCAAACTTTAAATGAAACAGACCAGTGAACCAGTAAAATACTACAAGGAAATGCAACACTGCTTCATATAGATGACAGCCAGAGTACATAGATGAGTGCTAATATATATTGGAAACATGAATAACATACCATACATACACAGTGCAAAGTGATGATCTACAACTCAGTGCAGCATAACCATACTGCCCAGGCTCAATGTCACAAATACTACAGACTACAAAATATAGGAAGTGGTACAAGTTAAAGACTGCAACACTACGGCAACTATGAGTGATCAAGCATCAAGTCAACGAAAACTATAGTCTTACAGGAACCAAGACCAAAATTCAAGCACCAGACTCGACCAAGGCAACAATGTGCACAGTGTAGACTTAAATGTACAGATCAAGTGAAGTATACAAGCAAGTCAGTGATTGAACATATAAACCAGAAATGCTCAAATAAAATGAATACAAGTTGAAATGCTCAGATCAAATGGATCAACAGTTTCAACTCAAAATTATCAAGAACCGATGCCGACAGAGAAAATGACAAAGTCTAGCCGCATTTTAAAACATAGCCGTGACAACAAAAGTCAAAGCAAAGTTAGGTAATATCAAAATTCAATTCAAAGCCAATAAAATCGACTGGAGTCAAAGGGAACAAAAAAACGAAATCAACATCAGCAGAATCAAAGAATTCAAGACTATGGTGGCCAAGCAAAGTAAGAATCGACTCGTGTTAACCAAGCAATCAAATATACGAACTTGAACAAGTGAAAGAAATGACGGTCATTAAAACATAGTCAAATGGCCGAGCAAAACTAATTGACAAATTCAAATAATTCTATACGAACGAGAATATAGGAATTCAAATCCTATTTAAACCCAATCATCATCAGCCTAACAGAGCATTTGAGTTCAAGTAACAACAGAGCATAATCATATAACTCGAATCATCGATCAAGTTAAAGCACATTAACCAGAAATTCAAAAGAGCAAAAATTACATACCAAAGCCTTTTCAAACTCGATCGAATTCGAAGCAGCCGAAGTAAATAAGGAGATGGTCGATCAATAGAGCAAGCAACGTGAAATCTTCATTCGATCGAGCAATTGAAGTCGGTGGCTTCTAATTTAACAAAGCCTTAAAAACTGAAAGAGGAACCAACGACAAAGAAAGCGGACATATTTTCTCAGCGCAAGGATACAAGGCCAAAAGCATTTATTTTGGGGTGGCTTAAGTATATTTGGGCTTAACTATTTAAATTAGGGTTTTGTTTTATTTAAATTGCATTAATTGTATTTTTCCTTTTCAAACTTGTATATTGTCTAGTCGTTTGACTAGAGGACGAGCTACGGTGGTGCAGTTCAAGAATTCGCAACTCAGTGGCTGAGTAGTGGCTGGATTTTTGAGCATAGAGTTAAGGCTAGTCGATAGCGGGTGTCGTGAGTTTACATGTTTAAGCATCTGACTGCTTAATTTCTAGTAGAAACCTTGGAGGCAGCACGTAGACAGGGTTTTGTCGAAGCTGGGTAAATTCTATGTTGTTCTGCATTTATTATTCTGCTATTATCTGTGCTGCTGTTATTATGATTTATCTGTGTTGAAATAATTTTGTATAAACTTCCTAATTAAATTTTTATAATTAATAGTATCACCCTATTCACCCCCCTCTAGGGTGAACTCGATCCTACAAGTGGTATCAAAGCTAGGTACAAAAGCCATTTTTGTTTTAAAAAGTTTGGTTTTAAAAAGTTTGATTTTTCAAAGACCAACTTTTCTACAAATTTTAATTTTTTAAAATGGCTACTTTTGCTGAGGGTCGGTCTAGTATTATCCCTCCTATTTTTTACGGAACGGATTTTTTCAATTGGAAATCAAAAATGGAATTTTATTTAAAATCTGTTAATGTTAAATGTCGGGATATTATTGAAAATGGGTGTGATATAACGGACGAGAAAATTATCTCGATTAATGCTCTTGCTATGCATATATTATATTCTCACATTAATCAAGATAATTTTAACTTTTTCTTTCATTGTGAAAATGCACAGGAAATTTGGAATACTTTTGATATAATATATGGTCAAAAGTCAACAGCAATGAGAAGTTCTCCACAATCGACACAGAAACATGCTTAACAGGATTGACAAAAAGCAGCAGTAATGATGACGACGAAGATGGAGCGGTTGAGCTGGCATTGCTAATGAAGAGATTCAAAAAGTGGAACCGCAAATACAAAAATCCGGATCTAAATCAAAAATTGAAAAGCAAAATATTCAAAGCACTAGACAAACCAGAAGAACGGGAGATCATCTGTCACAAATGCAACAAACCCGGACACATCAAGCCCAATTGTCCTCGAAATCGACACGGCATAGAAAAGAACTCAAAAAGAAAATGTTTTGCAGCCACGTGGAATAAAATAGATGATTGTAAAAGTACTAGAAGTGAGAGAGAAAGAGTAAATCTGTGCCTACGAGGTGATATAACTGATAGCGACGATGACGAGCCAAGTGAGGTATCAAAACTTTCTCACTAACAACTACTTATATATTTACACGAAGTAAATGGCTGTTTTGAAAGACTTAGGAAGAAGTATGCCAAACTTGAATCACAAAAAGATACTTTGATATATTTAAATAAACAACTTCATCAATTAGTTAAAAACTATCAAAGTAGAATCCCTTAGTGCGATAAGTGTCCAACATTCGAAGAGATTAAAAAATCAGAAATTAAAATTAAATTGCTTGAAAATGAAATTCTGATTTTGAAAAAAAGTGAAAACACTAGGAGAGAAAATTCTATCAAAAAGTGCACTCAATTATTGAACAAAAATGAATCACTCAAAACACAAGTCCAGCAACTGTCAATGACTTTAGAAAAAATTTCCAAAAGTGAAAGATCGTTGAATATGATATTAGGGAAACAAACTGTTAATGCAGTTAGATAAGGAATTGGATAAAATCAAACTAAACTTATCAAGAGTGAATTTAATCAAGTCAAATTCAAGTGCACAATTTGTGGAAAATTTCGACACAATCACAATAGTTGTTGGTATAGGCCCAAACAAGTGAAAACCATACCAATTTGGGTTCCTAAAGGCGCAAATATAAAATCCATTAAAGTCAAACAAATCTGGGTGCCGAAAGCAACATATATAAATATTTTTGGGTCTCCACAAACTTATTTTTTAAAATCATTTGCCACTAATAACCGTGGACTATAAAAACAAATAGGTTACAAAAATCTTTTAGCATGTAGATGTGGTGGCAGGCCAAGGAATAACAACAGCGTTATCTGGATTCTGGCTGTTCCAGAAACGCAACAGGCAACAAATCATAGTTCCTTAGCCTAGTACAAAGGTGGCAGAATCATAGTGGGCAACAATGAAAAATTATTATAAAGGAAAACACGGTAACAGTTTATTTTGAACGACCGTTAACTGTGATAATCTGCACCATAAATTGAATTTAATTCAGCCAGTTGTTGATATAGAAATGAATGCTGAGTTTAATTCTGACTTTTCAAATTGCTCGCTAATTATACTTTTCATATCGAAAACACTACATGCACCTCTAGAGTCTTTGAACTGCTTCATATAAATTTTCTTAGACTAACGATGGTATCCTATTGATTGATTATTACTCTTGGTGCACGTAAATATATTTGTTTATCCTACGGCTTCTAGATTTGATACTATATTCACTGATTTGTTGATTGGCATAGCTTCAAAATCAAATTCATAAGAATTTCATTTAAAAGCTTTTAAAATTGATTTTAAGATATTTTGATGCACATTTCACGGTCTGGTCTATCAAATTTAACTAATGATAATTTCGAGTGAAAAGAAAATTCAGATGTAGATTACACTGGTAATCTAGTTGGTAGAAAAATTAGTAGTGAAACGTGATTTATGTTGAGGCATTTCAGTAGCTGCATCGTTTTTTCAAATAAAATATCTGCATATGTTTCATTTCAAATATTTTCAAATAGCAGAATTTTTCCTTATAAAACCCCTTCTAGAAAATCATTTTTGACATTATTTCAGATTAGTCATTTTTTGAAAATTTGATAATTATTTTTGGATTTGATATTAAATGATTACATTGACTAATCTGACTCCCTACTAATTATTGAAAAGATAAATAGTGATTGAAAAAGTGATGAGTGTTGATATTAATCATATATTATAACTTGAGACGGTATATTTAGTAAATTTCTATAGAAATTTGAACAAGAGTTATAAACTATTGTTGGTAAAAATTCCATGATCATCTCTATTTCTATCATATTTCTTACGATCATCACTCATCAAAATTCAATATAGTTTTTTAATATGTGGTATTTTAAATAGGAAATCGTTCGTTTTTCAATTAATTTTTTTTTAAAAAGGAGATCCAAAGTATTCACTCTCACTTAAAAGTCCTCACGGTTATGCATGGGTGAATTACTTGGAATTTTTGATTATGTGCTTCTATGCTCATTTAAAAGTCCTCACGGTTATGCATCTATGGAACACATATCAAAATTGATTTATTAAATAGACAAGTTGATTCTAATCCCATTTAAAAGTCTCATGGTTATGCATGATTAGAAGATAACTGAATTCATTTTTTTATAAAAAAATTAGAATACTACTTATCTTATTTAAAAGTCCTAACCATTATGCATGGTTAGTAGATATTCAAATTCCTGATATAAATATACCACAAATAGACACAACTATATGGTTTTATATAATGACATTATTCCTATTATTCTAAAGTGGAATATGCGCCTAATAGAGTATTTATGATTTTTGTTTGAAATTTTTATTGAAATTTAATATTTATATTCGATTGATTTTTAATGTTGTACTAATGTCTATCGCTTTATCTCTATTTTTCTAAGAGTATTACTCTTTTGCTGATAACAAAAAGGGGAGAGAAAAGTTAAGATTTTGACAAATGAAGGTCAAATATTTTCTATTTGCATCTAGGCTTATTTTCATATTTTTATTTACATGCATATATGAAGGGGGAGCTTTGTGTAGAGAGGAAGCATTCAAATAGGGGGAGCAAATTGATGATCAAATACATTTAAAAAATTCAAAATCTTAAATATATATGTTTGTTATCATCAAAAGGGGGAGAATGTTGAATATGCGAGTATATGATTTTTGTTTGATGATAATAAACATATATATACACATACACACACACACACACATATATATATATATTCATTTAAATGTATTTGTTAATGTACTATTTTATTTTTCACATAATTAAATAAAATTTGCTAAACAAAATAAGTAACACGATATTTAAATTCAAACAGATATTTTATTCAAACAAATATTTATTACAATTTTGAATAGTACAAATTCGAACTCTCATGATATATATACAAATTCAATGACAATACAATTTCAATTACATCACAATTTCTAACTTACAAGTACACCTCACTACATATCGCTAATTCACTCGTATTTATCTTCGACTTTATTCCAGACTGAATCCAGCATCTGAGCAATCTGCAAAAATAAATACTGATGTAGTAAAATTGAAAATGAAATATTTTGCGGTATAAAATAAACTATGGATTTTGAAAATAATTTTTGCCTCAGTTATTTGGGTTTTTCGTCATCATTCAAATTTGAATTCGTCATACACGAACAGCTTGTGACATGCACAGTGTACTACTGTACAAGCCACAAGATCGTGTACACCGATATACATTTGATATAATTACAGGGACATGTGAGCACAAGGTCAATCCCAAATAAAAAGCCGGGTTCAACTCAAGTGAAATACAAATAAAATCATGACACGAGCACAAGGTTAAACCCGAGCTTTAAGCTGGATTTAACTCAGGTGCAATACAAAACTATAGGTCAAGATAGATACGGCACAACCTCGACCAAAAATTTGGATGTACACTTGAACCTAGACTGGTCAAAGAAACAAGAAAATCAAAGTCAAATGCTTTCAAGTGAACTTGACGAAATCACTCCAAATGAAACAAAGAGCAGACTTGTGTCAAAACAGTTCACCTGGCTCAATATAAAGTTCAACAGCAACATAGAAGTTCAAGGTTTCAGATGCAACACAACACAAACCAAAACAGCAAAAACCAGGAACTCAACAATGACCGTACCAATATGCATGCTTGAATAATACATCTGACTCAATAAAACAAAGCGTTGGAACCAGACTCATGAAGGCACAGAGGCACCAAAGCACGCACAAGTCCATATGCAGACATGATAAAGCCATGGTGATAAAAATCACATATTTAAAGTAACCGAAGTCAGATAATATAAGAAATATGAACTCAAGCAAGTCCAGCTACCACATGAAGGCAACCATACATATATACATGTGTGAAACAACATGTATACATATAGGCAGTGCAAACTAGCTCAAAGCATTAACTCGAAATAACTCAATATCAGATAAAAGGAAACAATAGTGAACATGCATATGACTCGAGACCACAATGCAAACTTTAAATGAAACAGACCGGTGAACCAGTAAAAGACTACATGGAAATGCAACACTTCTTCATATTCATGACAACCAGAGTACATGGATGAGTACTAATATATATTGGAAACATAAATAACACAGCATACGTACACGGTGCAAAGTGATGATCTATAGCTCAGTGCAACATAACCAAACTGCCCAGGCTCAATGTCACAAATACTACGGACTACAAATTACAGGGAGTGGTGCAAGTTAAAGGAGTGGTGCAAGTTAAAGACTGCAACACTATGGCTAGTACGAGTGATCAAGCATCAAGTCAAAGGCGACTACAGTCTTACAGCAACCAAGAACAAATTCAAGCACCAGACTCGACCAAGGCTATAATGTGCACAGTGCAGACTCGAATGTACAAATCAAGTGAAGTATACAAGCAAGTCAGTGGTCGAACATACAAACCAGAAATTCTCAAATCAAAGGAATACAAGTATAAATGCCCAGATCAAATGGATCAATAGTTTCATCTCAAAATTATCAAGAGCCGATGCCAACAGAGAAAATGACAAAGTCAAACCGCAGTTCAAAACATAGTTGTGACTACCAAAGTCAAAGCAAAGTCAGGTAATATCAAAATTCAAGTCGAAGCCGAGAAAAACTGACCGGAGTCAAAGGGAACAAAAAGAACGAAATCAGCATCAGCAAAATCAAAGAATTGAACAGTGTGGTGGCCAAGAAAAGTCAAAAACGAGCCGTGTTAACCAAGCAATCAAATATACGAACTCGAACAAGTCAATGAAATCACGGTCCTTAAAACATAATCAAGTGGCCGAGCAAAACTAATCGACAAATTCAAATAATTCAATACGAATAAGAATATAGGAATTCGAATAGTATTTAAACCCAATCATCATGGGCCTAACCGAGCATTTGAGTTCAAGTAACAACAGAGAGTTCAAAATCATCGATCAAGCTCAAGTAGAGCAAAATTACATACCGAAGCCTTTTCAAACTCGATCGAATTCGAACAACCAAAGTAAATAAGGAGATGGTCGATCGACAGAGCAAGCAACGTGAAATCTTCATTCACTCGAGCAATTGAAGTCGACGGTTCTAATTTAACAAAGCCCTAAAAGCTGAAAGAGGAACGAACGATAAAGATAGCGGCCATATTTTGTCAACGCCGGGATACAAGGCCAAAAGCATTTATTTTGGGCCGACTTAATTATTTTTGGGCTTAACTATTTAAATTAGGGTTTTGTTTTATTCAAATTGCTTTAAATTATATTTTTCCTTTTCAAACTTGTGTATTGTCTAGTCGTGTAACTAGGGGACGAGCTATGGTGGTGTAGTTCGAGAATCCGCAACTCAGTGGCTGAGTTGTGGCAAGGTTTTGAGCGTAGAGTTAAGGCTAGTCGATAGCGGGTGTTGCGAGTTTATATGTGTAAGCATGTGACTACTTAATTTCTATTAGAAACCTTAGGGGTAGCACGTAGACAGAGTTTTGTCGAAGCTGGGTAAATTCTATATTGTTCTTCATTTATTATTCTGATATTATCTGTGTTACTATTATTCTGATATATTTGTGTTGAAATAATTTTGTATAAACTTACACATTAAATTTTTATAATTAATAGTATCACCCTCACTAGTACAAAAAGTGCATATTCCTTCGCCTCATTTGCATCGGTTAAAGTAAAAACTGATGCAAATAGAACTATTTACATCATTTCTATCTTAATAACCGATGCAATTGGTACGTGGAAAGAAATAGGTAATAAAAAATCAAATTTGCATCAGTTGTCACCAACAACCGATGCAAATACATCAATGCAAATAGTTTTAGTCGCATCGGTTTTAAAGTCAACCGATGTAACTACATGTTGATGGCAAAGATATGAAATTTAGGTGGGAAATAATGAAAAATTAGCTCCAAAGTTACTACTTTGGACAAATGTACTCCATCCTCCTCAATAACTCACTCGAAAAAAAATTCTTCTCCTCCTCAAATACGAAACAAGCCTTGAAATCTTTCCTTCGCGGATAGCTTCATTTTCATATGAATTTTTATGGGTGCTTTGCTTGTCTGGGCTTCGACAGTAGTGACTTTGAACTAGGGCTTCGGTTTGCATCAATTTGAGGGGGAATTGGTGATAATGGAGGACAGACTCGAGTTCAGCGAAGAGATTAGCATCTATGATCGAGATTGGGTGAAGCCCGGTGCCCAGTAGATAATTGTGTTGCTACTGTAATACGTGGAGAGGGGATACGATCATGTTTCTACTGTAGGTGACGAGCTCGACGATATTGGTATGGTCAGGTAGAGATTCGGAAGGGAAGCTCGACGGAATCGTTGGAATGGAGTTTAGCGGAGCGTTGCTCTGAATTATCTGTCAAAATTAACACGAAGCAGTCATGCTTTCATTGCCACTTACATTAGGATATAAGATTTCAGGGTACAGGTACCATTGTCTTACCTGCTTAACATTACTTCTAGAGTATAGGTGTCTGATTGAGTATCTCCATTTGATCTTTCTACTCTTTGTTTCATGTTTATTGTCAACATCACTAGTAGAATTTCAATTGTTTTCTATGAGTAAAATATAAAAGTAGGACCTAAGGTTAAACTGAAAAATGTACCGATTTATTGAGGAAAAGATGGAATAAATGTCACTCTTCACCAAATGGTATTTAAGAGTCCATTAAGGATACATGTTATATGCACGTGTGTGTTATTCCTAAGTCTGTTATGGTTATTCGTGATCAGAGGATAATGATCAGTTAGCTTAAGGATGTCTTATGGAGATGGGTTTTTTTCAATGGAGATATTTAGGGCTTTTAAAATCAATTTTTTATTACCCTATGATGCATGAATCTATTTTCTGAAGTATAATTATTAAATAATGATTCAATGATGCAATAAAAAAGATAGTTTTAGAAGTTTCGTCAAATATGCTTCACCATATTTGTACTCTTCTTATTTTAATCATTATTGTAGTCTATATGTGAAGTACCTCAGTAGTGCATGTAAACTATTGCAACGAAGAAATAAAATATGGTGTACATAATTATGGTAGTATCAACTCCTGAGCTTGTATTGAAAAGGAGAATAGGAGAAGAGGAAAATATGCCAATGCGCACACAATGCAGAAATGCAAACAAGAAAGCAATTCCGGTCTCTCATTTATTACTTGTGAACATAATGAATAGCAGTTACAGCCTGAAAACTGAAACTTGGATTGAAAATGCAAGAGAAGTTTAAGTCTTTTGACCAACTCCATATGTGGCAGCACAGTAGTCTTCTTCCTCCATTTCTTCAGACATTCATAGCAGCAAATATTTCATGTCGTCTTCATCCGTCTTCTTCAATGCAGTCTTCTTCAAACATGCATATATAGCAGCAAATATTCCATGCCATCTTCATCCATGTCTTCAGACACTCGTAGCAACAAACACTTCATGCATTGAATCCGCCTGATTTCATCATGATGTTAAAAAAAGATCATTTTCACTATGTAAAAGTTCATGTTATTGGTTATAGACAGTTCAATTGATGCACGTGTTGGGCTACACAAAGTTATTGTACCAGAAGATCCACACTTATCATCTAATAAGACTCGTAAGAAGGTATGGCATGATGCGAATTCTTGTTTTATTGAGAGAAAGCATGTTGGTTCTTACTAACATGTTTATTTGTTGTGAATATTTACTCCTTTTTCTGTTTCTGCAGAGCAATGCAACAAAATTCCCAAATGATGTTGAACTCCATGAACATCACACAAGGATAGACATTGATGAGCTAAAGATTCCGTATGGAAAGGTCCCTCTTTATTTCATTTTATGTTTCATGCTTTTAATACTGTTCAATTCCAAGTGTATGAACCATTATGCTACTAAAATTGTACTAAATGATTGTACTAAAGACCTGAATTATGCTACTAAAATGAATGTATGAACCATTATTTTGTATAGATTATTAACACTGTAATTGAGTGGATAATTTAGAACTATTGAATGCAATATACCATATTGTTCAAGTAGCTATGCCAAAACTTTGGCTATTATCTATTATGTTTTCTGTATAACCTTTGGTCTCCTGTTATATTTTTTTCATAATTTCCATGTTTGCAGTTATAAACATCATTTGAATATCATCTTAGGAGTGGCTACCGCTTTTGCTGCTAGAGATATCCTTGGAAACCTACGGAATGAGTTAGGTTGTCTGTTCAATTTTCAAGACCATTTACAATAGGGGATTATATGAAGGTAAAACCCTATCTTTCTTTATGGGATTGTAGCCAAAATAAGGCACTTGTTCCATAATGATGGATCACATTCTTGGTTTGTTGCTGTAGCATAATGACATGCTAGCGGAAACAATGAATGCAACATAACTGAACCCCACTAGTCAACATGATGTGTCAGCACGTAAATTTTTGTAGTAAAAAATAACTACCATAGCCATAGGTGACTTGTGTTTACTAAAGTTTTCTTAACAGTACTTTATAATAGCAGGCTGGATCAATTGAAGGGCAAGTCGTGGAAATGGGACTCAACCACAAGTTTTGATAACCGCTGAGAAATTTATCATCATTGTTCCAAACTCGCTATTCTATTCTCGAGTCAGGTGAACATATTTTTTTATTTTTTTGCTTGTTGCATTGTTGTTTGAAAATTTGAAGTTTTAAACAAAATATTAATTCAGTTGTTGCTTCTTCAGTAGACTGAATATTTGATAGTTATAATACATCGGGTTATCACACTCTTTTAAGTTTTGACTGATAAAGAAATGGATATTTTAATATTGGAGCAGGAAGTTTAAGAAGAATGTGAAGAAGAACAGGCCCAGATAGAGCTAGAGCTGCTGCATATATTGATAAAGTTTAATGGGCAATAAAAGTGGAGTCAGTAGCAATGGTTTACCTCAAAAAAAAGGTCAAATTGCATTCTATCTTGGTTGAAGGGGTAAGTTGGAACGGTCTTTATGCAACAGAGGTTCCCAATGAGCAACTCAGTGGTGATGACAGACGAAGAAGAAGAAGAAGAAACAACTTTTTAAATTTTATCGCTTACCACCAAATCTCCTTATCTCGGAGCTCAATTATCTGTCGGTTAATTATCCTTTATCTCAAATTGAATTGCTTCGCTTCGACAGTGTTCGGTGAGAAATAAAGTCAATGTGCATGTTACCTCATAGTTGTTCAGTAAGATTTTATTATTAATCTGTTTTAGTATATTATACTTCTTCCAGAATATTTGAGTTCAGAACATGATTATTTGACAATGGCAAGTGAAGGAGAATTGTTTGTGACGAGTGGATGAACTTTGCACTGTGCAAATGTGTGCTGACAGTGGCTACTATGCTATGGTTGTTGGATGGAGGATCAGTGGAAGTGGGTAAGATTGAAGTTTATTGATGAGGGACTGGAAATGCTATGATGTGGGATGGAGATAGTTTATTGGGGAAGTGCACAGAGAATAGTAATAGGCAGTGGGGAGGTTTTAGTGATATGCAGTAATAATCAAACTGAATACACTTTATACTAAGAAAATAATCGTTGTGTATTCAGTTTTGAGGACAAGTAATAATCGCTGTGTATTCAGTTTTGAGGCAGTGGGCAGTGAGGAGGTTCCTATATATTTTTTTAGTTGAAAGTTTAAAAAAGAAAAAGAAAAAAGAGGTGAAATGATGTGGTTGCTATCCAGATCATCAAAGAAAAAAGAGGTGAAATGATGGGGATGACTGGATACTGGTATGACAGTCAAAAGTAGTGGCGATGGGTAAATGGTGATCAGGTAATTGGTTAATGTTGGGGGTATTTAGATGTATGTTAGAGGAGGTTGGAATGGCTGTGGGATAAATGTCAGTAATGGTTAGAGGAGGAGTAGTTTTATGTTAAATGGAGGTTTAGGTAGAGGATGGTGGGCTATGAAGAAAGTGGGTTGTGCTAGTAGTATGCTTGATGTTTTGTTGGTTGATGAGGTAGAGAAAATGGTAGTGCTAGATATTGTAGCGTTGTATGGAGGAGGTAGGCAGTGAGGTGGTTAGAGGAGTGGTGAAGTGAATGCAGAGGGCAGTTGCAAAAGATGGTGGCAGCAATGCGGGGATGATAGCAATGTTATAGTGTTTGTGTGTAGTTGCTTAAAGTTGTTTGAAGGTTGTGGTTTGCAGAATTGTAATATGCAGAGGGAAGGCAGGCTGGTGGTGAAAGATGATGGATGTATGGGGTATTTAAGGAGTGGCAGTGGTTTGATGCGGTTGGAAATGTGATGGTGTTTATTATTGTGGTGAACATGATGGTTGAGCAGCAGTAATGTGTTGTTGGGAGATGTTTGCAAGAAGTACATGTGGTGGGGTGTAGTTTTGTGATGGATATGGTGATGATTACTAATGAACTGGTTGTAGGCTGTGGTGATGTTTGAGTGTGTATTTGTATGTGGTTTAGGGAGGAAATGTATGCAGGCAGATTGATGGTTTGTATGTGGAGGAGAGTGAAATGAGTGGTTTTGGTTGCATTTATTTTTTACTACTGACTGTCTGACTATGTACTGTTGAATTTACTTATGTTTTTCATCCGTTTGTAGAATTAATAAATCTGATTATGTATTTGCCATTAAATTTAATTTTGAATGATAGTAATATTGCATGCAATAATTGTTTGTTATAATCAATAATATATATAGTCTATTTGAGTACCGTAATAATAGTATCTGAGAATGGTTTTTTTGCATCAGGTATAAATAGCTGATGCAATAGAGGGATTAGTTTGCATCGGTTGTTGTAACGATCGCGGTTTTTCGTTGCCGAAAACCGAACCGTTAGGGTTTAAGAAGAAGAAAGAGGTAGAAGAAGAGAAAAAAAGAGAGAAGAAACTGAAACAACAACAGAACAGGAAAACAATATCAGAATCTCACAATCGCAGCAGAACAACATATAATAGATAAATGAATAATAATTAAAAGACAAAGAACTATACATTTTATACATTACATCACATCATCAGAGTGTACAACAATAAAACAGCGGAAAAGAATACTATATACAATAGATAATAGACTACGCTATCCAAGCTCGCCTCCAAATCTGCACAGCAACTCCTGAATCCAGAATAACCTGATAACCTAACTCTAGACTGCCCGTGTGGAAAATAGTGGGCACCCAGAGTTTAGGAAAGGAACAATAAACTCCAGGTCAGTCATGGGACTGGTGTGAGAACTCAAAACAGTTTATCTTTAAACAAGCAACAAGAGAATTTAAATTTTGAAATCCGCAATGCTTTTTGGAAAATGAAACTACCATAAGGCCTCCCGCACACACAATGCAAACGCAGAATCGGAGGAGATTTCTCCTTATGATAGTCAAAGATGCTTACTACGCAAAAATCAAATCATTTTTGATATTATTATTAGTGCATAGTGTAGAAAACAATTTTGAAAGTAAAATATAAATCCTAGCCAGCATACAACTCTTCGCCGTATGCCTACTATAGCTACCATGTTCAATAGCAGGTTACCGCCACATTCCATAGCAGGTTATACAACTAAAACCGTACAGGGCGCGTATTGTTTTGAATGGATTTCCAACAAATGGTCAGGCTAAGGAACTTCCTACTGCCACATGGGATCGCCTCTGGCGGGACGTCCCGAGAAACTAACGTTACGGTTAGATCTCTGCCAACACAAGGCCGGGTTACCTCTGTAACTAGGTAACTACTACACGAATATGTCATCCCCCGGTCCTTTGGGACCTTTATCCGAGCGCTCGATACCAACAACACCACACAGTAATAGATATAGTGTATCAACATGAGTAAATATCTGGGCTCCATACCATGATACCACCCTTTTTCAGAAGGGAATGACATACCCTAAAGGGCGCGACCCTCATAACCTTGCCGCATATTCCTGTTTCGACCATTTCCGGGGAGTGAGGTCTGACGAAGTCTCGTCCACAAAGCTACGCTTTGTGCAACAAAGCCATGCTTTGGGTCAACAGATGACCAAAGCAATGATCACAAAGATAAATGATCAAACAAATGATCATATCACAAATGACCAACCAATGATCATCACACAGCAGCACTCAGCATGTCACATTACCAGATTGGGAATATATCGCTGATAACCTTCAACTACATAAACTCTGAGCTTGTACGTCTCAGAGAAGGGTGTTAAGCTAAGAGAATAAATTCTCCGCCACCAACAGAAATGTATTTGAAAGAAATCTGCTCTATATCTCAAAATGTAATGTCAGACATGTAACCATAGAAGTCTGTTCCGAGTTCGAACAGAACCGAAGGCACTTCCAAAGAAGCCCTTGCAATCCGGGTATCCACAATCCCGATAAAATTTCCCATCACAAAGGAAATCTCCATACCGTAGCTAACGATGCAGAGACAATCGATAGGTCATCCTATCGTTTTCACAAATACCCGGTCTTCAACACCGGTCTTCAAATGCTATCCATAACGACGTATCACGTATTTGGAATGGGATATACGACACAAAGGTCCTCTCCCGGCTAAACCGAATAGCGAGCGCTTATTTTAAAATAAGTGTAGCATTCAATCTTAAACAAACACAACAAATACCATCCAAGGGTAAATACTGATAGTCGGTTATTTAACTATCAATAAAGATGCACCACATCATCAGATTCCAAATAATCTTTCAAAATTATTTAATCCCCAAAAATATCTTCACAAGATATATATATATATATATATATACACACCTTCCAAATAATTGCCCAAATTATTTGTTTTACCAAAATATCTTTACACGATATAATTTCCACACTTCAACCATTTGAAAACCAATTTCAAATTACACACTTCAACCATTTGAAAACCAATTTCAAATTACACATTTCAACCATTTGAAAACCAATTTCCAATTATCAAATAAATCCTTACTGATTTATTTTAAACTTACATTCCAAATTTGTAAATTATATTTCCATACTTCAAAATAAATCAATATTTATTTTTAAACAAATACCCCTTTCCTTTTATAAATTCCAAAGTGAATTCCAAATTTCGAAATATCTACTCATATACGATTCTCAAATCGATTTCAAATATTTGTTTTCAATTTCCCTTTAAAAGATAGATTCTCAAGAACGTTCCATTTCATATTGGAAAAGCATTTCCATACTTATTTAATTATAAGTAATTCACAAGTTTATTTATTTTCAACAATTTGAAAATATCCAATACACTCAAACCATAGTTAAGTATGTATTTCACCTTTTTAAGGAAAACCTTCTTTTATTCACTTTTATTTGGGTTAAAACGAATGTTGCGTAAAACATCATTACAACAACTCAAAATCACTAGTATAGGAATTTAAATTAAAATAGATATATAAATCCCAATACTATGTAAAATATTTCCTTTCGAAAACCATTTATTATAACAACAGTGTTATAGTCCACCATTCCCTTTTTTTTCTCGAAAACGTCTATTTCAACAATGAATGTTGAAATCTATGTTTTCGATACTTAATGCATTTTAAAGCATCTTTAAGTCGTTTTAAATTCCATTTAAAACATTCCTTTCCCAAAATATGTCCATTTAATATAACAATATACTCACCGTTCAAAGTAGTGAATATAGCCCTTTTTACAAACTTCCATATTCAATTTATCAAAATTCAATTGATTTCAAATTTATAAACAACGTTTATAAATTCCATTTCCATAATAACTTCGGTTTAGAAATCTCTTTATACATCCAATTCAATTTATAAACCCAATTCTTATACTAAAAGTTCGTATTATAAGTTAAGAGCATATAACCCATTTATTCACTAAACCGTTCTTTTACAACTTCACAAATTCTTAAATCTTATCACTGACAAGATTCCTCTAAGTTTTATAAAAAATTTCAACTTATAAAAACCACCTTTATTAACAATTTCTATAAATATCCCCTTTTAAATGCCCAAAATCCATTTTTATAAGTTAATTACCTATAAAACCTTTATTTCAACATCTAATTATTTTATAACTTTCAAGATTTACAAATCTATAGTTTTTAGTGAAACCTATTTTATACACCTTTTTAACACTTTATAAACTCGTTTCATAATTCTAATACATTTAATTTATAGATATCAATTTATTAAAATCTTTTATATAAACTGTTAATAATAATTATTCAAAATCCCAATACTATTTTATAAAAATCTATTTATTTTTAAAAATTTTCCTTTTGGTTATATTTCATAAAAATATTAATTCTTATAACATAAAAATTTATACGTTTATTTGTTTTAAAGTGAATCAATACAAAAATTTAATAAAACATATTCTTTGGAAAGATCACTTTAAAACCCTTTTTACATTCAAAATCATTATTTTTAACTTAAAAATTGAATCCGATGATGCAACAGCATCAGATGGTCAACCACGGAAACAAACAACATATATCGATATGAACATCAACAATTACACAATATCTATAATCAAATAAATATGTGAGGAATCCAGTTGGATCCCTCCAACCTGTTTCCCTGCATCCACAGACATTAGCATAATACCAATTCCACTTCAAGGTGGAATATCGCGGTATATGGGATTTTATAAAATATTATCCGCTTAATAGGCGGCGCAATAGGGTCTCATCCGCTATACGAGGCGGAAAATCAAATCCAATATATACATATGCCAATAAATATATTGCTATATATAGTATATATCGTATTATATCTACTATCACAATCAAACAGCAATCATCATTCAACAATAACTATTTAAAATTTTAAACCGAACTGTTCGATTGAGTGAGGAGTTCTCACCTTGGTTTTATTTCTGATTCAGCGTTCGTTTCGAATAAAATTAAACGAACGTCTAATTTTACCCAAAATTCACACAAGCTACAATTGACTCCAAACTGGTTGCATCGCGAAGTACTCGACGATACGATTCTAACGCACTTTGATTCACCAAAATGGGACCTTGTATGGAAAAGATATCGCAGTTTAAAGTTTTGTACAGTTTAAATTAAAAATAAATTCAAATTAACAATTTTTTTTTATTTCCACCTCAATGCTATGGGCCGCACGCAATCTCCTCTCCCTCTCTTCTTGTCGCGTGCGAAACTCCTCTCCAGGAAACAGAACGCGCACAAACCCACTCATCACAATACTAGGGTTAAAGGCCGCGACCACCACGATGCACGAAAACACGATCAGGGAGTGTCATTTTGAAGCCCATCTTTGCCTCCACTCTCGGCCGTTGACCGGTCAAACTCGGTTCCCTGAAGTTCCTCGAATCTCGTGCGCAACCGGCCCCCCTTTGCACGAAAATCCACGTCAATCCGCTTCGTTTTAAACGATCTTGACCGTTGGATAGGAAGATCTCACTGTCCTCTACGATTTGTTATTTGGAAGTTTTGTGAATCGCTGCTTGGATTTGGAGAAAATGAGGGAGAAAGGTGGGAGATTTTCGGCCATGAATAATGTAACTGGCGGTCGGCCCTTGATAGCTTAGGTTTTAGTGAAAAATGCTAATGTATATATGTTATTAGTATTATTTTAATAATAAAATCTCCAATTTAACACTTATGCAAACGACCTCCAATCTACGCGTTCCGACAGACGATCTTGGGGTTTTTCCACGTTCCGGACACAATGGAACAGGTGTCGGAAGCTAATTCCATCGTATGTGTGAGATACGGCAATAAACGATCAATTTAAATTAAAACCGATTTAAACGATTTATAGGCGTTTTGGCTTGTACCGGACAAACGATATATCCGATCGACTTGAAATTCGAAATCTTACAATAATATTAGATTACGGATCCGATGAAACTGGTTTCGTCGAAATCCGAGACCGTTTGAAAAATGGCTATTTTAACCCGCTAAATTAATATTAAAACGATTTCGATGCGTTTCGAGCTGCCACAGCCAAACGACAACTCCGATTGTTATGAAAATTGAAATCCGGTAATAACTAACTATTACAAATCCAATGGAACTCGTTTCGTTCAATTCTGAGACTGTTCAAAAATTGGCTATTTTTCAGTCGATAATTAAATATTAAAATATTCGATTTTCACAAATAAATTCCAAATTCAATTTTAAAAGTTCTATAACGTTACTATAACTTCAGTATGATATAACAAAATTTTCCAAATCATTTTCAATCAAATTTAACCCAATATTTAATTATTCCTGGAATTCCAATTATTAAATTATCGATTTAATTGACTAAACTAAATCCAAATATTCGAGAAATAAATTATTTAACTTCAAATTTCTACTTATTATCATTTAAAATCAATTAAATATTCAAATTTAAATTATCCAAAATTTCGGGGTCGTTACAATCTTCCCCCCTTAAAAGAATTTCGTCCTCGAAATTGCAAGTTAAGGAGAATGATTCATAATCCGTTTATTATCTTTCCAAAACTAATTAGTTTTATCAACTTTTAACACAAATCTTTTTATTAAGGATTCACTATCATTTCAATTGGCTTTCTAACTTCGATTATAAGTTTCAACAACATTGTTTACTTAACAATTCAAATTTAAATTTAAACTCAAATTTTAAACTTTCAAAATTTTCTCCAAATTTTTTCTAGCACCCAAAATTTTCAAAAAATTTCGCCAGCGTCTCCTTTGCGCGGCTAGCTCGGTACGACTACAAAATGGCACTACGGCCCCTCAAAATCAAAAAGAAAAGAGAAAGCCAAGTGGTAGGAGAAGGCAATCATCAAATCTCATACTAAAATTGAAATACGTACCTTTTTGTCGAGCAATTCAACTTTTAACTTCAAAATCAAAATCCCAATTCCATTATATACCTGCATATCCTGCTAGAAGTGGTATCTAATTCCAACATTCAACTATTTTGCCAATTCAATTACAAAACCTTTCAACATATGCTTTACTATTGAAGTTACATATACATTTTCATTCGTTTCCAATTAGTTTACGTTCACTAATTAAATCCACATTGGTTCACTTTCAACTTAAATCAACTCAATTCTATTCAAATTCATTTACTTCACTTTCAATTTTGATTCAATTACATAGCTTTCAATTTGCGCTAATTCAATTTCATTAACACTTAATGAATTTACATACAATCAACCAACAAGCAAATAACAACCAATGTATATCCAATACAACCAAATTATTTATTTTACTTACATTCAATTTGGTTCAACTGTTTCAATTCCAATTGGTTTAACATTCAATCCATACTTTAATTCAATTGCCAATTCTTTTTACAAATAAAGATTGAAATTCACTTATATAACTCAAGTTCACATTTTTTAACGATTTCATTTCATTAATTCACTTTATTCACTTACTTTGATATCAACATCTATTCTTTCAATATTACTTAAGTTATATTCCATTTCAACTTCATTTACATTTACTTCCACTATTCAACTTAAGTATTCTCCTATTTCATTTCAAATTCTATTCCATTTAACATCATTTGTTCAAATAAACTTAAGTTTCCACTTAACAATCCAATTCGGTTTTCAATTCTAAAGTAAATTCTATTCAACCTTTATTTAAGTCAAATTCATATCAACATTCTAATTCATATTTCACATTACTTAACTTAATTGTTTAACCACTATAATAATTGGTTTTACTTACATTCTCCCATTCTATAATTTATACAACTTATTATTCAACTTCCAACTCATTTTATAAGTTCAAAACCTTTTTTTTCACTTATATTTATCAACTTCAAGTTGAATTTTAATTTCAAATTTGTTTATTACAACAAAACTTCAATTTTAAACTCATTATTGTAGCAAATCCATCACATAGAAAATCAAAAATGATATTGATGATGCTGCAGTCATCACCCTTATAATTTCCCAATGACAATAGTGAAATCAGTGCTAAATATTCTTTCAAAAAGTTCCTTTTATTTATAAATTACATTTATAAATCTTACTTATAAAATTTCACTCCTTATATATATAAGATCATTTTACAATTGTAAATCATATTAATTATAATTTCATACTTATAATTCATTAGCTTATACAATTATTCTTTTACAATTGTTGCTTTTATTAGCTTATTCAAACAACTTTTAATTAACTTATATATAATTATATTTCAAACAATCAATTATATACACACTTCAAAAATTCTTGAAAAATTATTTTCTTTATATACAAAATATAATCGAGGTAAAATTATTTCATTTACCCAATTTAAAACAATATCGTGTCGAATTGTTCTGTATAAGTGTTTAGAGATCCCTATCGATAGAGTTGTACAGACTATACCGACCAGAATCCATATACCACTCAACAAACCAATCATCACAATATAAAACAATTTTATATTCACTAACAAATACGCGCTCATATCTATTATTACACTCACACTCATTCTAGAGTACTACTGACTCTATCTCTAATGAGTACTACCCAACAGAGCCATGGTTGTCGCTTAACCATATGCTCTGATACCAAATGTAACGATCGCGGTTTTTCGTTGCCGAAAACCGAACCGTTAGGGTTTAAGAAGAAGAAAGAGGTAGAAGAAGAGAAAAAAAGAGAGAAGAAACTGAAACAACAACAGAACAGGAAAACAATATCAGAATCTCACAATCGCAGCGGAACAACATATAATAGATAAATGAATAATAATTAAAAGACAAAGAACTATACATTTTATACATTACATCACATCATCAGAGTGTACAACAATAAAACAGCGGAAAAGAATACTATATACAATAGATAATAGACTACGCTATCCAAGCTCGCCTCCAAATCTGCACAGCAACTCCCGAATCCTGAATAACCTGAGAACCTAACTCTAGACTGCCCGTGTGGAAAATAGTGGGCACCCAGAGTTTAGGAAAGGAACAATAAACTCCAGGTCAGTCATGGGACTAGTGTGAGAACTCAAAACAGTTTATCTTTAAATAAGCAACAAGAGAATTTAAATTTTGAAATCCGCAATGCTTTTTGGAAAATGAAACTACCATAAGGCCTCCCGCACACACACACAATGCAAACGCATAATCGGAGGAGATTTCTCCTTATGATAGTCAAAGATGCTTACTACGCAAAAATCAAATCATTTTTGATATTATTATTAGTGCATAGTGTAGAAAACAATTTTGAAAGTAAAATATAAATCCTAGCCAGCATACAACTCTTCGCCGTATGCCTACTATAACTACCATGTTCAATAGCAGGTTACCGCCACATTCCATGGCAGGTTATACAACTAAAACCGTACAGGGCGCGTATTGTTTTGAATGGATTTCCAACAAATGGTCAGGCTAAGGAACTTCCTACTGCCACATGGGATCGCCTCTGGCGGGACGTCCCGAGAAACTAACGTTACGGTTAGATCTCTGCCAATACAAGGCCGGGTTACCTCTGTAACTAGGTAACTACTACACGAATATGTCATCCCCCAGTCCTTTGGGACCTTTATCCGAGCGCTCGATACCAACAACACCACACAGTAATAGATATAGTGTATCAACATGAGTAAATATCTGGGCTCCATACCATGATACCACCCTTTTTCAGAAGGGAATGACATACCCTAAAGGGCGAGACCCTCATAACCTTGCCGCATATTCCTATTTCGACCATTTCCGGGGAGTGAGGTCTGACGAAGTCTCGTCCACAAAGCTATGCTTTGTGCAACAAAGCCATGCTTTGGGTCAACAGATGACCAAAGCAATGATCACAAAGATAAATGATCAAACAAATGATCATATCACAAATGACCAACCAATGATCATCACACAGCAGCACTCAGCATGTCACATTACCAGATTGGGAATATATCGCTGATAACCTTTAACTACATAACCTCTGAGCTCGTACGTCTCAGAGAAGGGTGTTAAGCTAAGAGAATAAATTCTCCGCCACCAACAGAAATGTATTTGAAAGAAATCTGCTCTATATCTCAAAATGTAATATCAGACATGTAACCATACAAGTCTGTTCCAGGTTCGAACAGAACCGAAGGCACTTCCAAAGAAGCCCTTGCAATCCGGGTATCCACAATCCTGATAAAATTTCCCATCACAAAGGAAATCTCCATACCGTAGCTAACGATGCAGAGACAATCGATAGGTCATTCTATCGTTTTCACAAATACCCGGTCTTCAACACCGGTCTTCAAATGCTATCCATAACGACGTATCACGTATTCGGAATGGGATATACGACACAAAGGTCCTCTCCCGGCTAAACCGAATAACGAGCGCTTATTTTAAAATAAGTGTAGCATTCAATCTCAAACAAACACAACAAATACCATCCAAGGGTAAATACTGATAGTCGGTTATTTAACTATCAATAAAGATGCGCCACATCATCAAATTCCAAATAATCTTTCAAAATTATTTAATCCCCAAAAATATCTTCACAAGATATATATATATATATATATACACCTTCCAAATAATTTCCCAAATTATTTGTTTTACCAAAATATCTTTACACGATATAATTTCCACACTTCAACCATTTGAAAACCAATTTCAAATTACACACTTCAACCATTTGAAAACCAATTTCAAATTACACACTTCAACCATTTGAAAACCAATTCCAATTATCAAATAAATCCTTACTGATTTATTTTAAACTTACATTCCAAATTCGTAAATTGTATTTCCATACTTCAAAATAAATCAATATTTATTTTTAAACAAATACCCCTTTCCTTTTATAAATTCCAAAGTGAATTCCAAATTTCGAAATATCTACTCATATACGATTCTCAAATCGATTTCAAATATTTGTTTTCAATTTCCCTTTAAAAGATAGATTCTCAAGAACGTTCCATTTCATATTGGAAAAGCATTTCCATACTTATTTAATAAAAGTAATTCACAAGTTTATTTATTTTCAACAATTTGAAAATATCCAATACACTCAAACCATAGTTAAGTATGTATTTCACCTTTTTAAGGAAAACCTTCTTTTATTCACTTTTATTTGGGTTAAAACGAATGTTGCGTAAAACATCGTTACAACAACCCAAAATCACTAGTATATGAATTTAAATTAAAATAGATATATAAATCCCAATACTGTATAAAATATTTCCTTTCGAAAACCATTTATTATAACAACAGTGTTATAGTCCACCATTCCCTTTTTTTTCTCGAAAACGTCTATTTCAACAATGAATGTTGAAATCTATGTTTTCGATACTTAATGCATTTTAAAGCATCTTTAAGTCGTTTTAAATTCCATTTAAAACATTCCTTTCCCAAAATATGTCCATTTAATATAATAATATACTCACCGTTCAAAGTAGTGAATATAGCCCTTTTTACAAACTTCCATATTCAATTTATCAAAATTCAATTGATTTCAAATTTATAAACAACGTTTATAAATTACATTTCCATAATAACTTCAGTTTAGAAATCTCTTTATCCATCCAATTCAATTTATAAACCCAATTCTTATACTAAAAGTTCGTATTATAAGTTAAAAGCATATAATCCATTTATTTACTAAACCGTTCTTTTACAACTTCACAAATTCTTAAATCTTATCACTGACAAGATTCCTCTAAGTTTTATAAAAATTTTCAACTTATAAAAACCACCTTTATTAACTATTTCTATAAATATCCCCTTTTAAATGCCCAAAATCCATTTTTATCAGTTAATTACCTATAAAACCTTTATTTCAACATCTATTTATTTTGTAACTTTCAAGATTTACAAATCTATAGTTTTTAGTGAAACCTATTTTATACACCTTTTTAACACTTTATAAACTCGTTTCATAATTTTAATTTATAGATATCAATTTATTAAAATCTTTTATATAAACTGTTAATAATAATTATTCAAAATCCCAATACTATTTTATAAAAATCTATTTATTTTTAAAATTTTCCCTTTTGGTTATATTTCATAAAAATACTAATTCTTATAACATAAAAATTTATACGTTTATTTGTTTTAAAGTGAATCAATACAAAAATTTAATAAAACATATTCTTTGGAAAGATCACTTTAAAACCCTTTTTAAATTCAAAATCATTATTTTTAACTTAAAAATTGAATCCGATGATGCAACAGCATCAGATGGTCAACCACGGAAACAAACAACATATATCGATATGAACATCAACATTTACACAATATCTATAATCAAATAAATATGTGAGGAATCCAGTTGGATCCCTCCAACCTGTTTCCCTGCATCCACAGACATTAGCACAATACCAATTCCACTTCAAGGTGGAATATCGCGGTATATGGGATTTTATAAAATATTATCCGCTTAATAGGCGGCACAATAGGGTCTCATCCGCTATACGAGGCGGGAAGTCAAATCCAATATATACATATGCCAATATATATATATTGCTATATATAGTATATATCCTATTATATCTACTATCACAATCAAACAGCAATCATCATTCAACAATAACTATTTAAAATTTTAAACCGAACTGTTCGATTGAGTGAGGAGTTCTCACCTTGGTTTTATTTCTGATTCAGCGTTCGTTTCGAATAAAATTAAACGAACGTTTAATTTTACCCAAAATTCACACGAGCTACAATTGACTCCAAACTGGTTGCATCGCGAAGTGCTCGACGATACGATTCTAACGCACTTTGATTCACCTAAATCGGACCTTGTATGGAAAAGATATCGCAGTTTAAAGTTTTGTACAGTTTAAATTAAAAATAAATTCAAATTAACAATTTTTTTTTTTATTTCCACCTCAATGCTACGGGCCACACGCAATCTCCTCTCCCTCTCTTCTTCTCGCGTGCGAAACTCCTCTCCAGGAAACAGAACGCGCACAAACCCACTCATCACAATACTAGGGTTAAAGGCCGCGACCACCACGATGCACGAAAACACGATCAGGGAGTGTCATTTTGAAGCCCATCCTTGCCTCCACTCTCGGCCGTTGACCGGTCAAACTCGGTTCCCCGAAGCTCCTCGAATCTCGTGCGCAACCTGCCCCCCTTTGCACGAAAATCCACGTCAATCCGCTTCGTTTTAAACGATCTTGACCGTTGGATAGGAAGATCTCACTGTCCTCTACGATTTGTTAGTTGGAAGTTTTGCGAATCGCTGCTTGGATTTGGAGAAAATGAGGGAGAAAGGTGGGAGATTTTCGGCCATGAATAATGTAACTGGCGGCCGGCCCTTGATAGCTTAGGTTTTAGTGAAAAATGCTAATGTATATATGTTATTAATATTATTTTAATAATAAAATCTCCAATTTAACACTTATGCAAACGACCTCCAATCTACGCGTTCCGACAGACGATCTTGGGGTTTTTCCGCGTTCCGGACACAATGGAACAGGTTTTGGAAGCTAATTCCATCGTATGTGTGAGATACGGCAATAAAGGATCAATTTAAATTAAAACCGATTTAAACGATTTCTAGGCGTTTTGGCTTGTACCGGACAAACGATAAATCCGATCGACTTGAAATTCGAAATCTTACAATAATATTACATTATGGATCCGATGAAACTGGTTTCGTCGAAATCCGAGACCGTTTGAAAAATGGCTATTTTAACTCGCTAAATTAATATTAAAACGATCTCGATGCGTTTCGAGCTGCCACAGTCAAACGACAACTCCGATTGTTACGAAAATTGAAATCCGGTAATAACTAACTATTACGAATCCAATGGAACTTGTTTCGTTCAATTCTGAGACTGTTCAAAAATTGGCTATTTTTCAGTCAATAATTAAATATTAAAATATTCGATTTTCACAAATAAATTCCAAATTCAATTTTAAAAGTTCTATAACGTTACTATAACTTCAGTATGATATAATAAAATTTTCCAAATCATTTTCAATCAAATTTAACCCAATATTTAATTATTCCTGGAATTCCAATTATTAAATTATCGATTTAATTGACCAAACTAAATCCAAATATTCAAGAAATAAATTATTTAACTTCAAATTTCTACTTATTATCATTTAAAATCAATTAAATATTCAAATTCAAATTATCCAAAATTTCTGGGTCGTTACAGTTGTTATAAAAAACCGATGTAATAGAGGGATTAGTTGCATCGGTTTTCATTACAACCGATGCAACAGGGGGCTGTATCCAAGCAACCAACCATGATATTTTGCATCAGTTGTTAGTAACTACCGATACAAAAAGGACCGTTTTGCATTGGTTTCAGAACTGATGCAAAAGTGTTAAGCCTGTTGCATCGGTTGCATATGCATCGGTTGTTGAACTGATGCAAAAGGGGGGTAAACAACTGATGCAAATGGCCTGTTTTGTAGTAGTGCCTATTCACCCCCTTCCTCTAGGGCGAAATCGGTCCTACAAGTTTTTGGTCGACATTCCTACAATTTTCATCTTTATCGAGATGTATAGTTGTACTCATAGGAGTTGGTTTGGCAGAAGTGTTTTCCATACCGAACCGTTTAATTAGATTATTACAATACTTTTCTTGATTAATGAAAATTCCATTTTGTAATTGTTTGATTTGTAATCCAAGAGAATATGATAGCTCTCCCATATGTGACATTTCAAATTCATTTGTCATGATAGTCGAAAATTCCTGACATAATTTCATTTGTTGTACCAAATATAATATCATCAACATATATTTGTATAATTAAAATATCTTGTCTAGTTTTCTTAATGAATAATGATTGATCAGCTTTTCCAATCTCAAAACCAGATTCTAGTAAATAGCTTTTAAGTCAGTCGTACCAAGCACGAGGTGGCTGTTTTCAACCATATTAAGCTTTTATAAGTTTACAAACGTGATCTGAAAATTTTTCATGAGTAAAAAGAGGAGCTTGTTCAACATAAACATTTTTTTTATAAATCCATTTAGAAAAGCACTTTTAACATCCATTTGATATAATTTAAAGTTATGAAAACATGAAAAAGCCAGTATAATACGTATAACTTCTAGTCTTTCAACTTGAGAAAACATTTCTTCATAGTATATTCCTTCTTCTTAATTATAACCTTGTGCTACTAATATAGCTTTATTTCTAGTAATGTTACCTAGTTCATCAGCTTTTTTTTGAAAACCCATTTTGTACCAATGACAGTTTGATCACTTGGTCTAGGAACTAATTTCCAAACTTCGTTTCTTTCCAATTGATTTAGCTCTTCTTGCATAGCTATAACCCAATAGTCACCAGTCGAGGCTTCCTTAATATTTTTAGGTTCTATATTAGAGAGAAAAGCTATATGGCCCATTTGATTTAATTGATGTCTTGTTCTTACATTTTAATTTACTTCTCCAATTATATTTTTAACAGGGTGATCTCTAAGAATTCTTGGAGGAGATCTTACTATTTTATTATTATTAACAATGTTTTCATTTTCTATAGAAATATCCGAACTATTCTTTTGAAAAATAATATCATCATCTTCTGAATTATTTGTCAGAATTTTATTTGAATTATTTTCCAAATTTGTAATTTTGGAAGAAATTTTGACATTTTCATCGAATGAAACAAGAAGAGTTTCTTCGATTACTTTAGTTCTTGTATTAAAAACTCGATAAGCTTTGCTTCTTTTCAAATATCCAATTAATATTCCTACATCGAATTTTGGATCGAATTTGCCAAGCTGATCTTTAGTGTTAAGTATAAAATATTTTGAACCAAAAACTTCGAAATATGATATAATTGGTTTTCTACCATTTAAAAGTTTATATGGAGTATGTTTTGTTAATGATCGAATAGAAACAAGATTCAAGACATAGCATGAAGTTGCAACAGCTTCAGCCCAAAAATGCTTAGGTAAAGTGTTTCCATTTAATAATGTTCGTGCACATTCTTGTAATGTTATGTTTTTCCTTTCTACGACTCTGATTTGTTATGATGTTCTTGGAAAGGAGAAATTATGATTAATTCCTTGTTACAAAAATGTTCGAAAGCTCCATTTTCAAATTCACCTCCATGATCACTTCTAATATTTTTAATTTTTAAATTCTTTATATTTTTAATTCTTTTTAAAAAAAATTAAAATTCTCAGAAGTGTCACTTTTATGTTTCATAAAAATAGTCCATATATATCTTGAAAAATCATCTACAATAACAAATACATAATCTATTGTGATTAATAGGTTGAACTTGAGTAGGTCCGAAAAGGTCCATATGTAGTAGTTCAAGTGGTTGTGTTGTAGATACGACTTTCTTAGATTTAAAAGAAGTTTTTGTTAATTTTGCTAACTGACATGCATCACAAATATTATCAATTTTGAATTTCATATCATGTAGTCCTTTAACAAGTTTATTTTTAGCTATTTTATTAATATATATGACAAAATCTTTTGTGCCATAGCCAAGAACCATTCTCTATAGCTACTAAACACATATTTGTGTTATATTCATATTTAAAATACAAATATTTGTGTCTCTTATACCTTCAAAAATTAAATTTTGATTTTTATCAGAGATATTACATTTATTTTCTGAAAAAGATATAATAGAACCTTTATCACATAATTGGCTTATACTTAATAAATTATGTTTTAAATTTTTAACTAATAAAACATCAGTAATGAGAGTTGAGTTAGAGATACCGTTATTGCTCACATCGTCTTTGCCAATGGCATAACCTTTTGAATTATCTCCAAAAGTGACTGATCCTCCATTTGAGTAGACAACTTTTGTTAACATGCCTTTATTACCAGTCACGTGTTTCGAGCAACCACTGTTTAGAATCCATTTTACTCTCTTTTTATGTGGTACCTGCAAAAAATAAAGATTAAGATGGTACCCACTTTTCTTTTTAGGGTCCTAAGAGTTAGGTCTTAGGAAACCAAACCCAAGAAGGTTTAGAATTCCCTTTGTAAATGTAATTCTTATTTTTATGAACAGTTTCCATAAGTGTTTTGATATTCTTATTCCTAATCAAGTTATTATTTGTTATAGGAATCCATATTTTAATAGTTTTAAAATCTTTAGAAACTGTTTACTTTAAATCTTTCCTAATTTTGTTTTTAAACTTTTTTTAAACTTTCTAGATTTCTTTGGATTTTTAATTTTCTTATATCCTAATCCCATATTATTTGAAGTAGACTGAAAATTTTGTATTATTTTAGAAAGATTTTCTTGTCCTTTATTAAAATTAGAAATATTTTTATTTATACTTTCTAGCTTAGTTTTAAGACTAGATTTTTCTAATTCTAATACTTTAGTGTTAGATTTTAAATCATTAATTTCAACTGATAAATCATCATTTTTAGTTTTCTGAATTTCTAATTCCTGAGTTATCATAGAAAGTTAAGATGCTAAATTAGAATTAGATTCTTGAGATTTTTCAAGTTCTTCTTCGAGAATTTTCTTTTCATCTCTAAGCATACTAATTTCTAATTCAGATCTATTCAGTTTTCCTTGTAACTCCTTATTTTGTTTCTTAGTTTGTTTTACAAAATCTACTAGTTATGAATTAAGTTCAACTAAATCTTCAAAACTTAGTTCACTTACATCATCATTTGTAGCCATGAAGCATATATTTGCTTGCTTTGTCTCATTGTCACTGTCGCTTTCTGATGATGAAGAATCTGAATCATCCCGTGTTATAGAAAATGCTTTCTTCTTGAATTTGTTCTTCTTGAAATTATTTTTCTGTTTCTTTGGACAATCTTTCTTCATATGACCCTTTTTATGACATTTATAACATTCCATGATAGAAGATGATGGTTTATTGCTATCATTATTACTAGAGTTATTTTTGTAACTCTTGATCTTGCTATTATTTTTGAATTTCAAAAAAAAATTAAAATTTCTTAGCAATGAATGCCATTTCCTCTTCAACTGAGTCAGAGTCATCTTGTTCTGCTTGAAATGCTAGATTCTTCTTATCTTGTGCTTGAAATTTCTTTGCCTGCAAATTTACTTCATATGACATTAGATTTTCTATTAACTCTTCTGGTTTCATAGTTGAAAGATCGTTTGCTTCTTCAATAGCTAGGACCTTTCTTTCTTATTCATCCGTTAAAGAGTTTAGGATTTTTGATACTATATCAAAATCAGAAAAAATTTCTCTTAGTTCCAAGTGAATGATATATATCTTGAAATCTAGAGTACATGTCATTTATATTTTCAGTTGATTTCATTTTGAAATTTTAAAACTAACTTTTCAATATAGAAATTTTGCTCTGTTTAACTTTGTTAGCTCCTTCATGAGTTACTTTTAGAGTTCTCCATATCTCATAAGCATTTGTACACATATAACTCTACTAAACTCATTTCTATCCAATGCACAAAGTAACATGTTCATAGCTTTAGCATTTGAAGTAGCATCAGCTTTCTGTGCAGCGGTCCAAGTTGAAAACCTTCTGTTGGAATAGTATATTCGTTTTGAGTAATGTTCCAAGTTTCAAAACCGTTAGATTGCATATATATACTCATTCTAGTTGACCAGTAATTATAATTCATGCCATTGAATAGAGGAGGTCATGCAGTAGATTGACCTTCAATAAAACTAGTGTTAATGACACTGCTTGTGCTAGTGTTATTTTCCATATTAACAAAAAGATTATCAAATAATTGTGTTACGGTTATAGGATGTCTAGCTTTGATACTAAATGAAAAGTGACTGTGTGGCTTGTTATCACTTAGGATTGTGTAATATGGAATGTATTGTAATATGTGGAAACATATAATAATAGTAAAGTAAATAAGAATAAACACACCAGAAATTTTTATACTGGTTCGAACTTCCCGTTCTACGTCCAGTACCAGACTATAACCCCTCACTTAACTCGGAGGAATAGGTATACAACACCTGAGCAACCGATCAGGATTTTTCATCCTCTAACAATCGAAAGAGGACTTTTCCCGCCTGAACAACCGAATACGACTTCAACAGTTTCAATAAAATTGCTTTGACACTTTGTGTTCTTGATAACACTGATTTGCCTTTAATATTACAGCCTTCCTATAATCTTTTCCTCAAGTATATATTGTGTGTAAAGATTAAGAAAGGAAAATATTGCTTTGAATTGAAGAATAAGTTAAATTGATTCTTCAAGCAATATATGTAAATGGTGATTACTTTGTAGAATGCAGTGATAGTAGAGAGTATGATCAGAAAGAAAAATAAAATTCGGTGATTTGTAAAGTGAATCTGATGTGTTTATATAGTAGATAAACAGCTGCAACCATTCACGAAGAGTTTGACCAATAGAAGCATCCATGCCTCTTCAATTTAGATCGTATCTCTTGACAAATGGAAGTGTCTGTTTAGAAAAATAGCTGTTGAAAAAATTCTGTCGACTGAGCCAAAATGACCAGTCAACTGAATGTTCAAAGTTGGTGCAAAATAGGGAGTTTCTATGCAATTGGGTAGATTCAGTCGACTGGCCATATTTGATCAGTCGACTGATCTAACGTTAGTGCACAGTTCCCATATATGTTAAAGAGTTTAAAGTTTAACTTTGGTTTGAGTGAACTCCTTGCAGATAGATTTTAACAATCCTACGACTAAAAACTTCGACAAATAAGCATACTATACTCAGTTTTGTAGTCTTGTCTCCTTTGTAGTATTAACAACATATTTCTTTCTTTTTGTCGCTTGCCTGTATAGTCTCATTCACTGATTTGTTTAAGCTCTTTGTCATGAATCAAAAACTTATGATTCAACACTATATCATACATAAACTTGGATAATCATCGGTACCAATATTTATCTAGTTGTTATCATAAGAAGCATACACGCATTATGGTGGAGATTATAACTTCTACTGTAGAATTGATTTGAAATCATTTCTTACCAAATAACGTTTTTGTTGTTATTATTAAATTTCTGAAGCCATTTTTCTAGTAAAGACATGGTAAACTTACAGAGATTTATGATTCGTAAGCCCATTCCTCGTGGGATTTACCAAACGTTTCCCAGGTAACAAGACAATTAACACTACTATATGAGCTATCTATACTCTAATGAAGTTTCTTCAAATTTTATCTATTTTATCAATTACTCATTACGGAAAAAGATAATAGATACATGCAACTTCGTTCACATTATTGAGAACCCCATTTGAAATAGGTAGCTTTATGATACTAGTAAATACATCCGCTGCTATGTTGAATAGAGAAGGCAATAAAGGGTTGCCTTATCTAAGACCATATTTAAACAGAATTTTATTTCCTTGAAAACCACATATTAATATACTAAAGTTTTTCGTTTTGAGTAATCTTATGATACAACTTACCCATCTCGAGCTAAACCCATAGCTTATAATAATTTTTTTTAGAAAAAACTAGTTAGTAGAATCAAAAGTTTTAGCAAAACAATGTTTTATAAGGGCTCAAGTGATATTATTTTTGCAAAAAGAATTATTGGACAGCAACCTCATCTGTGATGTTTATACCCTTAATAAATGAAGATTGCGTAATATCGATTAGGTTAGTCATTTTATTGCTCAACCTATTAGTTAAAACCATAGAAATAATTTTAAGAGAATAATTTATTCACGAGATAGGCTTAAAATCCTTAAGCTCTACCCTAAGTAGTTAATATCGGTATCGGTTACGCATCGGTCAAGTAAGATATGAGATATTTTAAAATATTGTGATAATATCAGATAATATCGGTAATATACCAGACATGTGTAGAATACGTTATAAACGATATTATACTATGTATAATTTTAAAAAAAGTTAAGTTTTCAAGTATTTGAATATATAATGCCAAATTTCTATCAAAGACTAATTACTTACAGTTTTACAGATTATAACCTAGTTACCAAGATATTCTATTAAATATAAATCATAATACAGGCTCATAAAAACTAAGAAATTCATGTAATGTACATCTTTAATATTTTCTTCATTTTTATACTATTTACATTGTTTCTTTAGTTATCTAATCATCTATATTACTTTCCTAAATTTTTCATATTTATAGTTCCATCGTTTTCATTTTCACTTAATTTATTGAATAAGCAATGCAGATTTGATACCAGTTACTACTTAGCTTATCCTTATTGATATGGAAAATATATAACTTTACAGCTCTTTAACTTTTAGTTCTTAGTGCATGATAATAAATAAATTGAATCTTCATAATCTAACTTACCATTTAGAAATGGTGAACAAAAAAAATCTAAAAAGTAAAGTATCTCTTTTATGATCTTGTCTTTACTAGTAAAGATTTCAAGAAAAATAAAACATATAAAACAATGAAATAAACATAATTTTCTTTATTGAAAGACCAAATAAAACTATATGGTTAAAACTGATAAATTTATGCATTGGAAATTCTAATATGGTCTGCATATTTTCATTCACATATAAAAAAAATATTAAGAATGTAAAGATATTTATTTGTAAGATATTTTATCCAACACATACAATAATGAACGATATTCTTAAAAAATATTGGGTATTTTACACTAAATATTAGAGTAATATATCAGTAAATACAAGCGATATACTGGTAATTATATTTTAAGCGGTATTTGAAAATATATTGGCTTAAAAGGGATATGGGATATATTGATCCATATTAATGCTATTACCCAATATTAACTACTTAGGCTCTGTTACACCCACTATCTTAAGAAGCATAATTGCGATAGCAAAGATACATCTTCCTACTTGTAAATTATCATTCTAAAACTCATTAAACATTTTTATCAAGTCATATTTTAAAAATTGTCAAAATTTCTTGTAAAAAACATTAGAAAAACATCTAGTCTTGGCGATTTATCACTTGACATGTCATTGACATCCTTAAAGATATCCTCTTCTAGGAATGGACTATGTAAATAATCTAAAACGACTCTTATATTATCGAGATATAGATCATTCTATGTAGCTTTAAATCGTCGACCCCTATTGGTATCAAAAATATCATTGTAGTAGTTATTGAAAGCGTTATTGAGTTCGTTTTGAACAAAAATTTTCACACTATTAATTAATAAGGAGTTTATGGTATTGTTACATTTATGACCATCTGCTATTCTATGGAATAACTTTGGGTTCTTGTCTCTGTTATCCATCCATTGGACGCTAGACCTCTGCTTCCACATTATTTCCTCTTGTTTAATTACTTTATCAAATTTTCTTCAGGGCTTAAAAGTACATTTTGCTCAAAAAAATTTAAGATTCTTGATTTTTCTATTATTTTAACTATAAAATTTCAAGAAGTAGTTTCTCTTTTTTAACCTTAATGTTGCCGGAAACATTCTTATTCCATTTTTAAAGAAATAATCTTAGATTCCTAAGTTTACTTACAAAAAAAATTAGCTATGTTGCCTGAGTATTTAAAGTAGTTTCAATTCATGATAAGCCATTTATTAGTAACTAATCGGTAAAATTACTTTCTAGCAACTCCATTTTTTCAAATCTAAATGAACTATGTGTTAACTGATTGCTTTCGGAAGAGGGAATAATAAGGCAGTGATCAGAATATAAAGTTGGAATCCTATTAATAAACAAAATCGGTAACATATCTTCTAATTTTTCACTAATTAAAAACTGTCATGGCCCGTTTTTCCATACCCTTTGAATCGACAATAAACCACACGTGTCCAACTCAAATTACACGAAAAGACAGAACATGAAGGATAATAAAGAAAACAAGATAGAATAGAATCCCACATGAATGGAATAACATATAACATGGAATAACATCTTTATAGCTGAAAACTTTTAAATACATATATCAGAGTCTAACCTAGATTTAGCTTGGACAGTTATGAAATTATCCTTACAATTGCTGACAAATATCAAAATAAAACTAAAAAATCACAGCGGATAACAGAATATGTCATACGTAGATGAATATCTCCAGCTCTCCTTTGAAAACTCCAACTGTCTTCAGCTAAACCTGAAACTACTCGGATCTTACCAGAGTATTGAAAATACCTGGATCAAGCTTGATAAACCAGCGTGAGAAACTCAAATATAAATGATGGTGTCATATATCAGCCTTTGAATAAAATCCTTTGAAAATAAGAGTATCTCATACGACCATGGCCACACATAAACACGGACGGGTATTTGCCTTATCATAATTAAAATAATTTTATATCAAAACATTCAATATTATTTTTGATGACACCTCTTTCAAAACATTTGCAAATGGACTTATTAATCTTATCTGAAATGGCTACACATATAGCATTTAGAGGCTATTTATTATGCCAATACAAAAAAACAGCATATTGTCATTGGAGAATGGATTTTCATACAAATGACCAGGTGAAGGATCTACCTTCCGAAATGGGTACACCTCTAGATGGATGTCCTGAGGCACATAACATCTACCCTCTACCAACACAAGACCGACCTACCTCTATACCTAGATAGTACCGAATATGTCATCCACCAATCGTTATCGACCTTTAACTGAGCGCTCGTTTCCAAACACCACATTAATTTACATCTCGAATGTGATAATCCAGATTTTATGGGTAATTTTATGATTCAATTTAGTTTATGATTGTTTAATAATTGAAGAAAAAATAGGAAAAAAGACTTATTACCAATGAATGGTCAAAAGTATGTACTGGTGCATAAGACAGTACACACACATACACATATTTTCTACCAGATAAAATAGGCAGAAATTAATTTGTAAGTTAGAATAAATAAATTACAAATGCATAGGCATGCAGATATGATTATTACAGACATGAATATGTCTTTTAAACAAGTTTAGTATAAAGAAAATAAAAATGGGTAGACTAGAATAAACATATGTAGAAGATAGTAAGTACTTAAAAATAAATAAATAAATAAGTTTACATATGATATGCAGGAGCATAAGAAAGCACTGCTGGTAGAAGACAAGGCTTGCATGGAAATAGTATGAATCTTTAGTAAACCACTTTAGCTATTTTCAGTAATTCTATTGCTTGGAAAAATTTAGTCATGCATATAACATGACCCGGGGTAGGATTAAAAGAGTAAGTTTTTATTTTTCTGAAATATAATGAGGATCACATACCCTTTTTCTTCTTTCATTTAAATTAAGACTAAAGGCAGATCATATTAATGGGGTAAAACTGACAATGGGTAATTTTCTAAAACCCTAGTGGCAGCCAGGGTTTAGTATAAGAAGGCTTAAGGATAGTGAGGTCTGTCACCATTTTTAAAAAAGAAAAAAAAAGTAGCAATAAAAATAAAAACCAGAGGCAATGAAGAGCACTGACCATTAGAGTTAAGAGGAAGTAGAGGATCAAAGGGAAAAGGAAGGCTTAGGAAAAGAAATAATGTGAGTAACCTCACTGGAAACATTGGCAATAAGTCCTGAATATTGAGGCAGCCTGACTAAATTCATATTTTCATTTGTTTGAAAGCTATGTTTGTTTTATGAGTTGGTAACTTTGACTTTTTTTATGATCTATTTAAATGAAAACCTCTTTATATTAATTTACCCAGAATGAAAGAGCCATGGATTTAATGTTTAAATATGTTTCTCTGTGTTATGATATAACTTTGAAATGAAGTAGTTAATATGGGTTTTTCTTTATACATTTATTAGTTTAAAACCCAAGATGCTTAATATGGATATATGGTCTAAAAATGAAGGAGGATATGGGGCTGCAACATTGTATTGTTGCTTATGTCTCATTTCAATAGAAAATAAAAATATAGAGGTGCAATGTATACATGTGCTGAGCCTCTACATTCTATGAACTATCCAATAAATCTTATACTTGTGATTTAGTTAGATTTGAAGATCGACATGGATCTAATTGAATCAGAGGTAGAAAGAAACCAACAGGAAAATTATCTATGACCATATGTTTGTATTCGGATCTATTGAAATTCATAGGAAAAATAACATGTTCAAGAAATCACTTCTGTTGCTATGATGAAGTGCTTGCTTGTGAAAGCATGACTTGTTAATCTCTGGATGTACACATGTGACTGAATGTTTTCTTTACTGCTTGAACATGAGATGCAGAGAGGAATTAACACGGCATTAAAAAGGGAAGTGACACCTAGTAAGTTAACTAAGGACTTGGGATCTTAGGGCTACAAAATATAGCTTGGCAAGGTGAACATTGCAAGCTCACACATGGTATATTTATACCCAGGGGCCTGAGTGTGCTGGGTTAATAGCGAATATGTCCCAGACAGTGTGTGGTTTAACAAAGGGAAAGTAGCTAAAGACCATAAAGAAAGAAAAAAAATACTTGATATTGAACATTAGAAATAGGTTCATGTGAAGGCTTGGGTAAAATCCCTGATGGCCAGAAAATCTGTAGATGTGGAATGATGACTTAATTGATGATTGTGTTGACTGTTTTAAGGTATTCTATGGATGAGTTCTAGGTTTTTTTTCTCTGCAATAAATCATTGAATTATGTATTATTTTGTTGTGCACTAATGAACATGTACAGGTTACACAGAAATGTGCTCAAGAGAAATATTGCATTCTTTTATCTATTTTAAAGTTATTTGAATATGAGAAAAGTTATATAAATTTATGTTTTCAGTTAGATTACTCATACCAGACTAAGTCTGACCCTAGTGTGTTCTATGCATCATTGGGGTGTCTCATGTTTACATGGGGTAGTTCATGGTGGTCTTGCAGGAAAGTAGAGCTTTTCTTGATCAAGCTTGGATGTTTAACTGCTTAGAGATTTTGGATGCAATAGTTACAGATTTTTCTGAAATTAAGAATAGAAGCTTAAGTCAAATTATGTTATGCTATGTTGTTCAAGTTGTTTAGAAAGAAACAAATGCAATGTCATTTTCTGTTTTGTAAGTACTAAACTTAAAGGTATAATTCAGTTGAAACTTGTGAGTTGCTTTTGAAAATGTTTCAACTGAGTAATGTAGTTTTCTTTCTTAGCTTCAGAATAATATAATTATAATAGTAGAAAATCTGAGATGCAAGCATGTAAGAATTGAAAGACTAACTCAATATGGGATATGAAAAACCCAGGTTTAAAAATGATGTAAAAAAATCTGGCATATACAAGTTTGAATTACCATAGGAAGAACCCAGAAATACTTGTAAATTTTTGTACAAATAAACAAGGCTATCCTGACCCTTTTTTTCTAAGCCTGGGTTCAACCATCTTTAATTGTTTTAAACTCAGTTTGCAGTAAAGCTTAATAACTCAAATATATAGGGTAGGTCTCATCATTTCAAGTTAATAATTATTAGAAAAGAATTTAAGCACTCAAAAATTTTCCCAGTGGATAAACATGCCACAGGAACATGCACACACATGTACAAATCTAAAAGCACAGTTCATTTAGAAATAAAATTATGGGAAATACATACAAATGCTAAGTCAAAAAGTATAATATCAGAAGTGATGCAACAATAAGTTGTGCTAAGGAAAACTGGATTCTTAGGAATAAATTTGCTATGTACAAATTACCTAATAATTTTCAAAGCAGATGTCTACTTCTAAATTTCTGTACTCTGATTTAAGTAGAAAATAATTTACATATCTTCATATATGTAAGTTTAAGATTATTTAAAACAAACCAATATTTATTGGCAGAAAGATCCTGGAGAGGAGAAAAATAAGAGAGATTATAATTTTCTTATTTTAGATGACCACTTAACATATGTAAAAAAAAAATAGTAAAAGGAAGTGGGTCATCTCATTTGGTATCAGAGCTATGTTGTTAGATAACATAGCAAAATTTTGTATGAACTTGTTTGCATTGATGTATGGTGTGTTGATTGCTTTAGATGCTTTGTTATTTTAGTACATATATTACTAATATCTATTATAACTAAATAAGGATAAATTGAAGTAAATTAATTTATAGAGGGTTAGGCAAGATGAACTAAATTAAGTGTTATATCCGTAGAACTATGGTGAGACCTAGACAACAAGATGTAGGACCAAGTGAACCACCTATGGTGAATATGCAAGAATTTATGAGAGCCATAAGGGATGGAGTAGGCAATAGGCAAGAAAATCCACATGAAGTGCTTTCCAAACTACTCAAGACCTTTACCAATCTTGGAGGCAAAACTTTTGATGGAACAGAGAGGATCATGGTAGTTCAAAACTGGCTTAGAATTTTGGACAGAATTTTTACTGATATGCAAGTTGAAGACCAGAAGAAAAGGCAAATAGCATCTAGACAACTGAGAGGAGCAGTTCTGGACTGGTGGGAAGTTGTCATAGCTGGAAGACCTGAAGGAGAAGTGACATGGAATCAATTTAAGGAAATGTTGGAAGGAAGATTTGTACCTGCATCAGCTAAAGAGTCTTTGCTAGAGGAATTCATTAAATTAAGACAGGGGACTATGAGTGTTACTGAGTACACACAGAAGTTTGAATCACTAGCAAAATATGGTGCAGTGCTTATCACAACCAAAGAGGCTAAAAATGGCAGATACATCCAAGGGCTGAATGCTAGCCTTATGTAACGTACGCGGTTTTTCGTTGCCGAAAAACCGAATAGTTATGGGTTTAAGAAAGAAGAAAGAAAGAAAATAAAAAGAAAAAGATAGAAAATTTAGATAGGGAAAAAAGAAAATAGAAATTAGAGAGAATAGAAAATAAGGAGAATAGAACAGAATTTTAAAATAGAGAGAAGAGAAGATAGAAAATTTTAAAAATAGAAGAAATAGAAGAATAGAAGAAGAAGAAAAACAGAAGAAAGAAAATTTTAAAATAGAAAGAAAAGAGAAGAGAAAGGAAACGGAACACAGAAGAAAATAGGACGGAACAGAAAACAACAGAACAACATCAGAATCTCACAATTCGCAGCGGAACAACATATAATAATAAATGAATAATCTTTAAACAAAGAACTATATCAGTTATTACATTACATCACATTTCATTACATCATATCATCATCAGAGTGTACAACAACAACAAATAGTGCAGCGGAAAAGAAATACTATATAACTAGTAATACGCCATGCCATCCAGCTTGCCTCCAGCAACTCCAGAATATCCAGAATATCCTGATAAACCTAACTCTTGACTGCCCGTGTGAAAATTGGTGGGCACCCAGAGTTTAGGAAGGAAAACAATAAACTCCAAGTCAGTCATGAGACTGGTGTGAGAACTCAAAACAGTTTATTTATCTTTAAAAATCAAAATAAAAGAATATTTTTATTTCAATTCGCAATGCTTTTAAAAATGAGACTACCATAAGGCCTCCCGCACACACACACAATGCAAACGCAGAATCGGAGGAGATTTCTCCTTATGATAGTCAAAGATGCTTGATACGCATTTAGAATAACATTTGATATTATTACTAGTGCATAGTGTAGTGGAAAATTCATTTCGAAAGTAGAATATAAATCTTAGCCAACATACGACCATTATCGTATGCCTACTATAGCTAACTATGTTCAATAGCAGGTTACCGCCACATTCCATAGCAGATTATACAACTAAAACCGTACAAGTCACGTATTGTTTCTTTGGATTTCCAACAAATGGTCAGGCCAAGGAACTTCCCATTGCCACATGAGAATGCCTCTGGAAAGACATCCCCGAGAACCAAACCGAACTCTGCCAACACAAGGCCGGGTTACCCCTAACTGGGTAACTACTGACATGAGCACGCCATTCCCCGATCGTAAACGACCTTTCTCACGGGATCCCGAAAACCAACAACCACAAAGTAATAAATTCGTAGTAACCACATAGGTTAAATATCTGGGCTCCATACCATGATACCACCTCTATCCAGAAGGAAACATACATACCCTAAAGGGTGCTACCCCTCATAACCTTGCCGCATCTTTCCTGTTTTGACCATTTCCGGGGTGTGAGGTTCGACGAAGTCACGTCCACAAAAACATACTTTATACAAAAGCCATGCTTTGGGTCAACAAATGATCAACACAATGATCACCAAGATAGACGATCAAATAAACGATCCTATCACAATAATCAACACAATGATCATTTCAGCATCACTCAGCATATCACATTACCAAATTGGGAATATATCGCTGATAACTTCAACTATATAACCTCTGAGCTCGTACGTCTCAGAGAAGGGTGTTAAGCTAAAAGAATAAATTCTCCGCCACCAACAGAAATATATTTGAAAGAAATCGGCTTTATATCTCAACTTGTAATGTCAGACACACAATCCATACAAGTCTGTTCCGGGCTCGAACAGAACCGAAGGCACTTACAAAGAAGTCCTTGCAATCCGGATATTCACAATCCTGATCGGATTCACCATCACATATAGAGAACTCTATACCGTAGCTACTCGGTGCAGAGTAAATCGACAGGTCATCCTATCGCTCTCGCAAATACCGGGTCTTCAACACCGATCTTCAATGCTATTATAACGACGTATCACATATTCGGAATGGGTTATACGACCCCATGGTCCTTTCCCGGTTAACCCGAATAGTGAGCGCTTATTTAAAAATAAGTGTAGCATTCACATTCAAACAAATCACATCAATTACCCATTCAAAGGGAAATATTTATAGTCGGTTATTGAACTATCACTGGATATGCACACATCACCAGTTTCCAAATAATTTTCCAAATTATTTATTTTCCAAAATATCTTTACAAGATATATAATTTCAACACTTCAAAAATAAATCAATATTTATTTTTAAACAAATTCCACTTTCACATATATATTCCATAATGAATTTATATTTCACAATATCTATGAATATATGATTTTAATTATTCATTTTCAAATTTCCTTTTTAATTTATCTTCAAAAAGATAAATTCTCTAATATTCACTTTATATTGGAAAAACATTTCCATACTTATTTAATAAGTAATTCACAACTCCATTTATTTTCAACACTTGGAAAATATTCAATATACTTAAATCGAGATTAACTATATATTTCATTCTTTAAGGAAATCATGCTCTTAGATATATTTATTTGGGCCAAAACGAATGTTACGTAAAACATCGTTACGACGTCCCAAAATCACTAGTATAGGGATTCAAAATTAAATAGATATATAAATCCCAATACTATGCAAAACATTTCCTTTCGGAAATCAGTTACTATAACAACAGTGTTATAGTCCACCATTTCCTTCTATTTCTCGAAAACGTCTATTTCAACAATATATGTTGAAATCTATGGTTTCGAATCTCAATACATTTAAAACATCGTTAGATCGTTTTAATTCCATTTAAAATATCACATTCTAAACATTTTCTTTAACATCTTATTCACTATTCAAAAACGTGAATAAACTTCATTAACAAATTTCATCCTTTTTATTCATTTTATTTTAAAGGATTATTCACTGTCTAAAACGTGAATATAACTCCATAAATAAGTTATAACAATTTTACTTATCAAAATAAGTCATTTGTGAATTTATAAAACAACGTTTATAAATTCCATCTTTATTTATTTATAAAAACTTCTTTTTTTATAAATTCTTTTATTAACCTATTCCAGTTTATAACTAAATTATAAACTAAACGTTCATATTATAAGTTAATTACTTATAAAACGATTATTTTACAAAATCGTTCTTTTAACTTCCTAAATTATAAATCTTATAACTTATAAGATTCATTCATTTATCCAAAATCATTATTTTAATAACTTAATAAATTTTATAAACCTACTGCTTATAAAATTCCACTTATAACTTCACCGTATAAAATTCTATAAATTCCATTCAATTATGAAATTCATTTTCACTTCATTCAAACACTTATAAAAACTCGTTTTATAATGTCCATATTTCAATTTATAAATATCCATTTATAAATCTCTTAATATAAATCAAATTATATTATTCTTTAAAACGTCTTTAAATTCCTTTAAAAACTTCACCATTTTGATTTATAAAATAATCAAATTTTATAAATCCTATATTTAAACTTTTCACAATAAATTCTAAAATATCTCGATTAAACTATTTATAAACTCAACAGCATCATATTCTCAAAAATCAGTTTTTAACTATATTTCTCAAAAACCATAATTTTATAACTCTAAAATTTATAACGTTTATTTATTTAAAATGAATCTATTCCAAAAATATAGTATATTTTCAAAAATCACTTTATAAATCATTTTAAAATTCCAAAATCTGGGTCTAATGATGCTATACACCAAATAGTCAATCACGACTACAACGATATCATATATCGATATGATAATCCATCAAATATCAAAATATCTGAAATCAAATAAAAACTGTTGAGGAATCCAGTTGGATCCCTCCAACCTGTTTTCCTGCATCCAAAAACATTAGCACAATACCAATTTTGCTCCAGTACGAAATTATCGCGGTACATGTTCTTATTAAATATTATCCGCTTAATAACGGCGCAATAGGGTCTCATCCGCTAAAAAAATGCGGGAAATCAACAACTGCAATATATACATATGCCAATATATATATATTGATATTATATATAATACCAATTTCACTGTTTATGAAATATTCGCGGTATATGTTTTTAATAAATAACATCCGCTTACTAATGGCGTATAATGTCTATTTTAACAATCAATAGATATCAATCAACATTCAAACATGCATTCAAATATTTTAAATCTAACTATTTAAAATAAAATCGAAACTGATTCGATTGAGTGAGAAGTTCTCACCTTGATTTTAAATTCCGTTTTAGCGATTTATTTCGAATAAAATTAAACGAACGTTTAATTTTACCCAAAATTCTCACTAACTCCAAATGACTCCAAACCAACTCCATCGCGTAGTGCTCGTCCATACGATTCCAACGCAACTGGTTTCGCATTTTTTTGACCTCGTATGAAAAAGTTATGAATTTTATAAGTTTGCTCGAATTTTATATAAATAATTACAACATTTTATAATTAATTTTCAACCTATCCAAATCCAAGCCGTTGGATCCTTCTTTGAACACATCAGGGCCGTCACAATCCTTCTTCCCCAACACGCGAATTTGCTCCAGGTAATCACGTTTGAGGCCGAACCCAATATAGCAAATTAGGGTTAAATTTTGCATCGCGACCACTCGATCAAGATGCGCCATGTCGAAGCCCTCCACGATCTTCATACTCGGCCTGAAGCTTAGAGAGCTCGGCCCCCCCTATGTTGCACGAATCTCGATGACAACGGCCACGCACGCGGCTCCCTATCTCCCCCATCGTCGCTCCAAACACGATCTCCACCGTTGAACTTGTAGATCTTGATGCGCTCTACGACTTTCTAGTTGGAAGCTTCATCTAATTGCTGATGGATTGGAAGAAATCGAGGGAGGAAGGAGAAGCATTCTCAGCCTTTGGTTCTGTATATGGCGGCTAGGGTTTATGTTTATATTTTTTTTATAAATTTTTGAGATAGTGGGCTATTTATAAGGAACCGACGAACACTATTCATCCCGGAAATTCCGAACTCCGATTTACGCGCCGTAACCAGCGTTTCTAGGGTTTACCCCGCATTCCGGACACAATGGAACAGGTTTCGGAAGCTAATTCGGAAGTATGTGCGAGTTATGGCTAAAAACGCTCAATTTAAATTAAACCAATTTAAGTCGATTTCTAGGCGTTTTAATTTGTACCGGACAAACGGTAAATCCAATTGACTTGAAATTTGAAACCTTACAATAATATCACATTACGGATCCGATGAAACTGGTTTCGTCGAAATCCGAGACTTTTTGAAAAATGGCTATTTTCACTCGCCAAATTTAAATTAAAAATAAATCGATGCGTTTCGAGCTGCCACGATCAAACGATAACTCCGATTGACATGAAATTTGAAATCCGGTAATAACTAACTATTACGGATCCAATAGAACTGGTTTCGTTCAATTCTGAGACTGTTCAAAAATTGGCTATTTTTACTAGTCGATTTTAATATTAAAATATTCAATTTTCACAAATTAACTTTTAAATCGATTTTAAAAGTTCTAAAATATCATTCTAACTTCCATATGATAAAATAAAATTTTACAAATCATTTTCAATCATATTTAACTATATTTTCAATTATTTCCATAATTTAACGTATTAAATTATCGATTTAATAATCCAATTAAATCCAAAAATTCAAATTAAAACTTATTTGACTTATAAATTCACTTATTAATATTTAAAATTAATTAAATATTCAAATTTTAATTAATAAAAATTCTGGGTCGTTACAATCTTCCACCCTTAACAGAATTTCGTCCTCGAAATTAACTAGTAAGAAAAGTTACAGAATTTATTAACTTCCCCAAAATTTATAATTAAACTTCTTATAATACTTACTAAGTTTTCAAGTCATACTTAGTTATCTTTTCGAAAACAACTACTATTGTTTAACTTTCAATTCCAAAACAAAGTTAAAGTTTTCACAAATTTTCCAATTTTCTTAAATTTTTTCTAACGCCTTAAATTTTCGGAAAAATTCGCCATAGTCTCCTTTGCGCGGCTCGATCCGAAAAAAAAATGACAGTATATATATCACAAATATACATCTCATCAAGTAATGAGGCATCCCGAAGGGAAAAAGTGTAAAAGTACTGTATTTAATCCGAGATATGTACCTTATATTTTATTAGCAAGCATATACGGCTAATATAGCGCTAAAGCGAGCTCCAAATGCGAAGCAAACGCGATCCGCACCTACTAATCACTCAACAAACAACATGAGAATCATGCATATAGACAATAGTATCAATATACAACATATAGCAACATAATTACTATATATGCCAACATAGCAAATGTAAACAAACAACAAATGCAAACATCAACCAACTAACATCCATAACCAAATCAATATTCATTCATATTCTTATTAATATTCAATGAATTGGGTTTTCAATTTAAATCACATTTGATTCATTTACATTGGGTTTACTAACATTCATTCTCAATTAGTTTATATCCACTAATTCATATTCAAGTTGGTTCACTTTCACATCAAATTCAATTCCATTCAAATTTATTTACCTTTAATTTGAATTCAATTACATAGCTTTAAATTTCACTAATTCACTTTCATTAATACTTAATGAATTATATACAATCATCTAACAATCATATTCAATATCAACCAATGTATATTAATTACAACCAAATTCTTTTTCTTACAATTGGTTTAATTAATTGATTTTCATTCAATTATTCAACTTTCAAATAACATTACATTTTAATGAATTAACACTTATATTCATTATTTCATTTTAACTTAATTCACATTTAATTGATTAATAGTCAATCCATTCATTCAATTCTATTACAAAAGTTGAATTTCATTTATATAACTCAAGTTCATATCTATCACTTAACTTTATTACTTTACTTCGATACCAATATCAACTTCATTCAACAACTCTTAAGTTATATTCCATTTAACTTTAAACTCATTTTTATTTATAACTCATATTCATAAATATATTCATATAGTTTCACTTCTCATATATAAGTTTATTTCACAATTGTAAATCACTTTAATTATAATTCAATTCGTATAATTCTTTTGCTTATACAATTATTCCTTTATTTAGATTATTCAAACATCTAAACAACAACTTACATACACTTTAATAATTTTGAAAAATTATTTCTTCATATACAAAATATATAATCAAGTAAAATTATTTCATTTACCCAATTTAAAACAATACTGTGCCGAATTGTTCTATTCAAGTGTTTAGAAACCCCTTCGGCATAGTTGTACATACCGTGCTGACGAAGGTTCATATACCACTCAATAAACCAATCATCACAATATAAAACAATTTTTATATTCACTAACAAATACGCTCTCATAGCTATTATTACACTCAAATTCATTCTAGAGTACTACTGACTCTATCTCTAATGAATAATACCCAACAGAACCATGGTTGTCGCTTAACCATAAGCTCTGATACCAACTGTAACGTACGCGGTTTTTCGTTGCCGAAAAACCGAATAGTTATGGGTTTAAGAAAGAAGAAAGAAAGAAAAGAAAAAGAAAAAGATAGAAAATTTAGATAGGGAAAAGAAAATAGAAATTAGAGAGAATAGAAAATAAGGAGAATAGAACAGAATTTTAAAATAGAGAGAAGAGAAGATAGAAAATTTTAAAAATAGAAGAAATAGAAGAATAGAAGAAGAAGAAAAACAGAAGAAAGAAAATTTTAAAATAGAAAGAAAAGAGAAGAGAAAGGAAACGGAACACAGAAGAAAATAGGACGGAACAGAAAACAACAGAACAACATCAGAATCTCACAATTCGCAGCGGAACAACATATAATAATAAATGAATAATCTTTAAACAAAGAACTATATCAGTTATTACATTACATCACATTTCATTACATCATATCATCATCAGAGTGTACAACAACAACAAATAGTGCAGCAGAAAAGAAATACTATATAACTAGTAATACGCCATGCCATCCAGCTTGCCTCCAGCAACTCCAGAATATCCAGAATATCCTGATAAACCTAACTCTTGACTGCCCGTGTGAAAATTGGTGGGCACCCAGAGTTTAGGAAGGAAAACAATAAACTCCAAGTCAGTCATGAGACTGGTGTGAGAACTCAAAACAGTTTATTTATCTTTAAAAATCAAAATAGAAGAATATTTTTATTTCAATTCGCAATGCTTTTAAAAATGAGACTACCATAAGGCCTCCCGCACACACACACAATGCAAACACAGAATCGGAGGAGATTTCTCCTTATGATAGTCAAAGATGCTTGATACGCATTTAAAATAACATTTGATATTATTACTAGTGCATAGTGTAGTGCAAAATTCATTTCGAAAGTAGAATATAAATCTTAGCCAACATACGACCATTATCGTATGCCTACTATAGCTAACTATGTTCAATAGCAGGTTACCGCCACATTCCATAGCAGGTTATACAACTAAAACCGTACAAGTCACGTATTGTTTCTTTGGATTTCCAACAAATGGTCAGGCCAAGGAACTTCCCATTGCCACATGAGAATGCCTCTGGATAGACATCCCCGAGAACCAAACCGGAACTCTGCCAACACAAGGCCGGGTTACCCCTAACTGGGTAACTACTGACACGAGCACGCCATTCCCCGATCGTAAACGACTTTTCTCACGGGATCCCGAAAACCAACAACCACAAAGTAATAAATTCGTAGTAACCACATAGGTTAAATATCTGGGCTCCATACCATGATACCACCTCTATCCAGAAGGAAACGTACATACCCTAAAGGGTGCTACCCCTCATAACCTTGCCGCATCTTTCCTGTTTTGACCATTTCCGGGGTGTGAGGTTCGACGAAGTCACGTCCACAAAAACATACTTTATACAAAAGCCATGCTTTGGGTCAACAAATGATCAACACAATGATCACCAAGATAGACGATCAAATAAACGATCCTATCACAATAATCAACACAATGATCATTTCAGCATCACTCAGCATATCACATTACCAAATTGGGAATATATCGCTGATAACTTCAACTATATAACCTCTGAGCTCGTACGTCTCAGAGAAGGGTGTTAAGCTAAAAGAATAAATTCTCCGCCACCAACAGAAATATATTTGAAAGAAATCGGCTTTATCTCAACTTGTAATGTCAGACACACAATCCATGCAAGTCTGTTCCGGGCTCGAACAGAACCGAAGGCACTTACAAAGAAGTCCTTGCAATCCGGATATTCACAATCCTGATCGGATTCACCATCACATATAGAGAACTCTATACCGTAGCTACTCGGTGCAGAGTAAATCGACAGGTCATCCTATCGCTCTCGCAAATACCGGGTCTTCAACACCGATCTTCAATGCTATTATAACGACGTATCACATATTCGGAATGGGTTATACGACCCCATGGTCCTTTCCCGGTTAACCCGAATAGTGAGCGCTTATTTAAAAATAAGTGTAGCATTCACATTCAAACAAATCACATCAATTACCCATTCAAAGGGAAATATTTATAGTCGGTTATTGAACTATCACTGGATATGCACACATCACCAGTTTCCAAATAATTTTCCAAATTATTTATTTTCCAAAATATCTTTACAAGATATATAATTTCAACACTTCAAAAATAAATCAATATTTATTTTTAAACAAATTCCACTTTCACATATAAATTCCATAATGAATTTATATTTCACAATATCTATGAATATATGATTTTAATTATTCATTTTCAAATTTCCTTTTTAATTTATCTTCAAAAAGATAAATTCTCTAATATTCACTTTATATTGGAAAAACATTTCCATACTTATTTAATAAGTAATTCACAACTCCATTTATTTTCAACACTTGGAAAATATTCAATATACTTAAATCGAGATTAAGTATATATTTCATTCTTTAAGGAAATCATGCTCTTAGACATATTTATTTGGGCCAAAACGAATGTTACGTAAAACATCATTACGACGTCCCAAAATCACTAGTATAGGGATTCAAAATTAAATAGATATATAAATCCCAATACTATGCAAAACATTTCCTTTCGGAAATCATTTACTATAACAACAGTGTTATAGTCCACCATTTCCTTCTATTTCTCGAAAACGTCTATTTCAACAATATATGTTGAAATCTATGGTTTCGAATCTCAATACATTTAAAACATCGTTAGATCGTTTTAATTCCATTTAAAATATCACATTCTAAACATTTTCTTTAACATCTTATTCACTATTCAAAATCGTGAATATACTTCATTAACAAATTTCATCCTTTTTATTCATTTTATTTTAAAGGATTATTCACTGTCTAAAACGTGAATATAACTCCATAAATAAGTTATAACAATTTTACTTATCAAAATAAGTCATTTGTGAATTTATAAAACAACGTTTATAAATTCCATCTTTATTTATTTATAAAAACTTCATTTTTTATAAATTCATTTATTAACCTGTTCCAGTTTATAACTAAATTATAAACTAAACGTTCATATTATAAGTTAATTACTTATAAAACGATTATTTTACAAAATCGTTCTTTTAACTTCCTAAATTATAAATCTTATAACTTATAAGATTCATTCATTTATCCAAAATCATTATTTTAATAACTTAATAAATTTTATAAACCTACTGCTTATAAAATTCCACTTATAACTTCACCGTATAAAATTCTATAAATTCCATTCAATTATGAAATTCATTTTCACTTCATTCAAACACTTATAAAAACTCGTTTTATAATGTCCATATTTCAATTTATAAATATCCATTTATAAATCTCTTAATATAAATCAAATTATATTATTCTTTAAAACGTCTTTAAATTCCTTTAAAAACTTCACCATTTTGATTTATAAAATAATCAAATTTTATAAATCCTATATTTAAACTTTTCACAATAAATTCTAAAATATCTCGATTAAACTATTTTATAAACTCAACAGCATCATATTCTCAAAAATCAGTTTTTAACTATATTTCTCAAAAACCATAATTTTATAACTTTAAAATTTATAACGTTTATTTATTTAAAATGAATCTATTCCAAAAATATAGTATATTTTCAAAAATCACTTTATAAATCATTTTAAAATTCCAAAATCTGGGTCTAACGATGCTACACACCAAATAGTCAATCACGACTACAACGATATCATATATCGATATGATAATCCATCAAATATCAAAATATCTGAAATCAAATAAAAACTGTTGAGGAATCCAGTTGGATCCCTCCAACCTGTTTTCCTGCATCCTAAAACATTAGCACAATACCAATTTCGCTCCAGTACGAAATTATCGCGGTACATGTTCTTATTAAATATTATCCGCTTAATAACGGCGCAATAGGGTCTCATCCGCTAAAAAAATGCGGGAAATCAACAACTGCAATATATACATATGCCAATATATATATATATTGATATTATATATAATACCAATTTCACTGTTTATGAAATATTCGCGGTATATGTTTTTAATAAATAACATCCGCTTACTAACGGCGTATAATGTCTATTTTAACAATCAATAGATATCAATCAACATTCAAACATGCATTCAAATATTTTAAATCTAACTATTTAAAATAAAATCGAAACTGATTCGATTGAGTGAGAAGTTCTCACCTTGATTTTAAATTCCGTTTTAGCTATTTATTTCGAATAAAATTAAACGAACGTTTAATTTTACCCAAAATTCTCACTAACTCCAAACGACTCCAAACCAACTCCATCGCGTAGTGCTCGTCCATACGATTCCAACGCAACTGGTTTCGCATTTTTTTGACCTCGTATGAAAAGGTTATGAATTTTATAAGTTTGCTCGAATTTTATATAAATAATTACAACATTTTATAATTAATTTTCAACCTATCCAAATCCAAGCCGTTGGATCCTTCTTTGAACACATCAGGGCCGTCACAATCCTTCTTCCCCAACACGCGAATTTGCTTCAGGTAATCACGTTTGAGGCCGAACCCAATATAGCAAATTAGGGTTAAATTTTGCATCGCGACCACTCGATTAAAACTCGATCAAGATGCGCCATGTCGAAGCCCTCCACGATCTTCATACTCAGCCTGAAGCTTAGAGAGCTCGGCCCCCCCTATGTTGCACGAATCTCGATGACAACGGCCACGCACGCGGCTCCCTATCTCCCCCATCGTCGCTCCAAACACGATCTCCACCGTTGAACTTGTAGATCTTGATGCGCTCTACGACTTTCTAGTTGGAAGCTTCATCTAATTGCTGATGGATTGGAAGAAATCGAGGGAGGAAGGAGAAGCATTCTCAGCCTTTGGTTCTGTATATGGCGGCTAGGGTTTATGTTTTTATTTTTTTTTATAAATTTTTGAGATAGTGGGCTATTTATAAGGAACCAACGAACACTATTCATCCCGGAAATTCCGAACTCCGATTTACGCGCCGTAACCAGCGTTTCTAGGGTTTACCCCGCGTTCCGGACATAATGGAACAGGTTTCGGAAGCTAATTCGGAAGTATGTGCGAGTTATGGCTAAAAACGCTCAATTTAAATTAAACCGATTTAAGTCGATTTCTAGACGTTTTAATTTGTACCGGACAAACGGTAAATCCAATTGACTTGAAATTTGAAACCTTACAATAATATCACATTACGGATCCGATGAAACTGGTTTCGTCGAAATCCGAGACTTTTTGAAAAATGGCTATTTTCACTCGCCAAATTTAAATTAAAAATAAATCGATGCGTTTCGAGATGCCACGATCAAACGATAACTCCGATTGACACGAAATTTGAAATCCAATAATAACTAACTATTACGGATCCAATGGAACTGGTTTCGTTCAATTCTGAGACTGTTCAAAAATTGGCTATTTTTACTAGTCGATTTTAATATTAAAATATTTAATTTTCACAAATTAACTTTTAAATCGATTTTAAAAGTTCTAAAATATAATTCTAACTTCCATATGATAAAATAAAATTTTACAAATCATTTTCAATCATATTTAACTATATTTTCAATTATTTCCATAATTTAACGTATTAAATTATCGATTTAATAATCCAATTAAATCCAAAAATTCAAATTAAAATTTATTTGACTTATAAATTCGCTTATTAATATTTAAAATTAATTAAATATTCAAATTTTAATTAATAAAAATTCTGGGTCGTTACACCTTAGTAGAGTTATGTTGCCATATAAGGACAGGACATTTGATCAAGTTTTGGATCTGACTTTGAGCATTGAACAGCATGATAAAGCCAGGGAAAATTTCAGAGCACTAAGGAATAATCAAAATAAGAAAGGAAAGGGTAAGTTTCACCCTTATGATAAAAAGAAAACAGATGTAGCTTCCACCAAGAAACCAGAAGAAGCCATGACTACTGAAGTTAAGAAGAAGATCACTTGTTATAATTGTGGACAAGAGGGGCATATGAAGAATAGGTGCACAAATCCCAAACCTGCATCCTTCAAATGTCACCAGTGTGGGAAGGAAGGTCACATAAGGAGGAATTGTCCAGATTTGAAGCAAGGGAAAATGGGAACTTTGAAGGGGAAGGGCAAAGCAACTGAAGAACCGAATGTTGGGAATCATGGCCAAGTTGAAGGTACTTTGCTCATTCACTCAATACCTTTTGCAGTAGTGTATGATACTGGGGCTACACACTCATTAATTTCCCATGATATTACACAACAACTAAAATTAAATTGTATGATTGTTGATAAGCCATTGCTCATTAGAAGTCCTTTGGGTAGTTCCTGTGTTTTGGGTATGATGTGTATGCATCTGGGATTAAATATAGGGGGATATGTGTTTAGTGCAGACCTATATGTGTTGCAATACCCAGGCATAGGGGTTATTTTAGGAGTTGATTGGTTAAGAAAATATAATGCTGTCATAAATATGGAGACCTCCACCATATCATTAAAAACTTCTGATGGAAAAAGGGTAGTTGTTCTTTGTGAAGCAAATAAGAACAAAATTATAGCCACCCTTGTTAATTTGTCCAGTGAGAAGCACATACCTGCATTAGAAGAAATCCCTATAGTAAACCAATATGCTGATGTGTTTGGTGAGGTTAAGGGAGTTCCTAACCATAGGCCGGTAGAGTTTTCAATTAAACTAATTCTAGGAGCTAACCCAGTAGTTAAGAGGCCAACTAGAAGGGGCCTAAAGAATTGTTAGAACTGAAAAGGCAACTAGTTGATCTAGAAGAAAAAGGCTTCATCAGACCTAATAGCTCATCATGGGGAGCACCAGTGGTTTTTGTTAAGAAACGGGATGGATCTCTTAGATTATATATTGATTACAGGGAGTTAAATAAAATCACAGTTAAAAACAAATACCCCTTACCAAGAATTGATGATCTCTTTGATCAATTAAGTGGTGCAAAAATATTTTCTAGACTTGATTTAGCTTCAGGATTTCATCAAGTGAAAGTAGAAGAGGAAAGCATTAAATACACAGCTTTCAACACTAGATATGGACTCTATGAATTTTTAGTGATGTCATTTGGCTTGACAAATGCTCCCTCTTACTTTGTTGGTTTGATGAATAGAATTTTTAGAAAATACTTAGATAAATTTGTATTGATATTTATTGATGATATACTAATTTATTCTAAGACAGTTGAAGAGCATGAGAATCATTTACATATAGTACTACAGAATTTGAGGCAAGAAAATTTGAAGGCAAAATTTTCAAAATGCACTTTTTGGCAAAATGAAATAAAATTTCTAGGACATGTGATATCAGAAGAAGGTATATCTATGGATCCCAATAAGGTAATTGCAGTTCAAGCTTGGAAAAGGCCTACTAGTGTCACAGAGGTCAGATCTTTTATGGGAATGGCTGGTTATTATAGAAGGTTTATAAAAGATTTTGCAAAAATTTCAATCCCATTAACTAGATTGACTAGGAAGAATCGGGTATTTGCTTGGACTGAGGAGTGTGAGAAAGCCTTTGGGAGGTCAAAGGAAGCACTAATAGAAGCTCCAATACTAAAAGTACCTGAGGGAAATGAAAATTTGGTGATATATACTGATGCAAGTGGACAAGGACTTGGGGCAGTATTGATGCAACAACATCAAGTGATAGCTTATGCCTCTAGACAGTTAAAACCCAGTGAGGTAAAGTATTGTACCTATGACCTTGAATTGGCTGCTATAGTGTATGCTCTTAAATTATGGAGACATTATTTGTTAGGGGCTAAATTTGAAGTTTACACAGACCATAAGTCACTTAAGTACTTGTTTTCACAAAAAGAATTAAACATGAGGCAGCAAAGGTGGGTTGAGCTACTAGCCTCATATGATTTTGAGATATTATACACACCTGGCAAAGCTAATAAAGTAGCAGATGCTTTAAGTAGGCAGCATGTTAATGTAGCTAGGTTAATGATAGAAGAGTTTAACACTCTATCAGTATTGATTGACTTAGAAGTAGGAAGTGAAAGTGTAGAAAATATGAGCATATGCAGTAAGAATGTAGAGATGGGAAAATTAAGTTTTGTCACTTTAGGGTCAGAACTAAAAACTAAAGTTGAAAAGCTACAAAACCAAGATCCATTTTTATTTGAGAAGAAAACTCAGATATTAAATGGAGAGGCAGTGGAAGGTTTTCTGTTGGATGATCAAGGCCACTTGAAGAAAGGAAGAAGAATATGTGTCCCAGAAATTAGTGAGTTGAGCCAGGAAATCTTAGATGCTTATCATAGAAGCAAATATACAATACATCCAGGAAGCACAAGAATGTATCACAACCTCAAGAGGGATTATTGGTGGAAAGGTATGAAGAGTGCAGTAGCAACTTATGTGTCTAAGTGCATGGTTTGTCAACAGGTAAAAGATGAATACCAAAGACCTTAAGGGATGCTTCAACCTTTACAAATACCACAGTGGAAATGGGAAGATATATCAATGGATTTCATTGATGGTTTGCCTAAAACTAGGAGAGGAAATGATAGTATTTGGGTTGTAGTTGATAGGCTAACTAAATCAGCTCATTTCATACGTGTAAAACCAGAAAGGCATGCATGCACATTAGCTCAATTATTTATTAAAGAAGTAGTTAGATTGCATGGAATACCAAAGACTATAGTAAGTGATAGAGATACCATCTTCACTTCAAAATTTTGGCAAAGTTTTCACAAAGCCATGGGGACAGATTTATGCTTGAGCACAGCATATCACCCTCAATCTGATGGCCAAACAGAAATTGTGAATAAATTGCATGAAGACATGTTGAGGGCATGTGTATTAGATTGGGGAGGAAGTTGGGAAGATCACGTATATCTAGTAGAATTTGCATACAATAATAGCTATCACGGCATCATAGGCATGGCACCATGTTTATCACCCTCAAGTTGGATTGAATTTGGGGAGAAGGTGGTCTTAGGACCAGAAAATGTAAAAGAAACTTCTGAAAAGATAGCTTTGATTAGAAAAAGAATTGCTTTTGCCCAAGATAGGCAAAAGAAATATGCAGATCAGAAGAGAAAGGCAGTACAATATGATGTTGGAGATTTTGTATTTGTTAAAATATCACCTATGAAGAAGGTTCTAAGATTTGGGAAACAAGGAAAGTTAATTCCTAGATACATAGGACCATATAAAATTTTAGAAAGAATTGGAAATGTAGCCTATAGGTTGGAATTGCCAGAAGATATGAGGGCAATACATGATGTTTTTCATGTGTCTCAGTTAAGAAGATGGGTTCATGATGCAGAGACAATCTTAAAATCCACTAAAGATGTACAGATTGATCCCAGAATGATTTATGAAAAGTAGCCAGTAGGCATAGTTTCAAGAGAAATAAAGAGGTTGAGAAATAAAGAAATTAGGTTGGTGAAAGTGCAATGGAGTCTAGACCCAAGTGATTGCACATGGGAAGTGGAAGATAAAATTAGAAATGATTATCCACAACTGTTTGATTGAATAAAAGGTAAACTATATAAACATTGATGGATGCTTTAATTAAATATGCATTGTGAATTCTTTTTTCATGCATAGAGTTTAACTAAGAGGTTAGTTTGAAAATGATTGATTTTCTGGATTGAAAATACATGAGTTAAGTATGAAAGAATTGTGGGACAAAATTCCTAAAAGGAGGGGTATATGTGATAATCCTGATTTTATGGGTATCTTTATGATTCAATTTAGTTTATGATTGTTTAATAATTGAAGAAAAAATAGGAATAGAGACTTATTACCAATGAATGGTCAAAAGTATGTACTGGTGCATAAGACAGTACACTCACATACACATATTTTCTGCAAGATAAAATAGGCAGAAATTAATTTGTAAGTTAGAATAAATAAATTACAAATGCATAGGCATGCAGATATGATTATTGCAGACATGAATATGTCTTTAAAACAAGTTTAGTATAAAGAAAATAAAAATGGGTAGACTAGAATAAACATATGCAGAAGATAGTAAGTACTTAAAAATAAATAAATAAGTTTACATATGATATGCAGGAGCATAAGAAAGCACTGCTGGTAGAAGATAAGGCTTGCATGAAAATAGTATGAATCTTTAGTACTTTAGCTATTTTCAGTAATTCTATTGCTTGGAAAAATTTAGTCATGCATATAACATGACCCGGGGTAGGATTAAAAGAGTAAGTTTTTATTTTTCTGAAATATAATGAGGACCACATACCCTTTTTCTTCTTTAATTTAAATTAAGACTAAAGGCAGATCATATTAATGGGGTAAAACTAACAATGGGTAATTTTCTAAAACCCTAGTGGCAGCCAGGGTTTAGTATAAGAAGGCTTAAGGATAGTGAGGTCTGTCACCATTTTTAAAAAAGAAAAAAAAAAGTAGCAATAAAAATAAAAACCAGAGGCAATGAAGAGCACTGACCATTAGAGTTAAGAGGAAGTAGAGGATCAAAGGGAAAAGGAAGGCTTAGGAAAAGAAATTAATGTGAGTAACCTCACTGGAAACATTGGCAATAAGTCCTGAATATTGATGCAGCCTGACTAAATTCATATTTTCATTTGTTTGCAAGCTATGTTTGTTTTATGAGTTGGTAACTTTGACTTGTTTTATGATCTGTTTAAATGAAAACCCCTTTATATTGATTTACCCAGAATGAAAGAGCCATGGATTTAATGTTTAAATATGTTTCTCTGTGTTATGATTTAACTTTGAAATGAAGTAGTTAATATGGGTTTTTCTTTATACATTTATTATTTTAAAACCCAGGATGCTTAATATGGATATATGGTCTAAAAATGAAGGAGGATATGGGGCTGCAACATTGTATTGTTGCTTATGTCTCATATCAACAGAAAATAAAAATATAGAGGTGCAATGTATACATGTGCTGAGCCTCTACATTCTATGAACTATCCAATAAATCTTATACTTGTGATTTAGTTAGATTTGAAGATCTACATGGATCTGATTGAATCAGAGGTAGAAAGAAACCAACAGGAAATTATCTATGACCATATGTTTGTATTAGGATCTATTGAAATTCATAGGAAAAATAACATGTTTAAGAAATCACTTCTGTTGCTATGATGAAGTGCTTGCTTGTGAAAGCATGACTTGTTAATCTATGGATGTACACATATGACTGAATGTTTTCTTTACTGCTTGAGCATGAGATGCAGAGAGGAATTAACACGACATTAAAAAGGGAAGTGACACTTAGTAAGTTAACTAAGGACTTGGGATCTTAGGGCTACAAAATATAGCTTGGCAAGGTGAACAATGCAAGCTCACACATGGTATATTTATACCCAGGGGCCTGAGTGTGCTGGGTTAACAGTGAAGATGTCCCAGACAGTGTGTGGTTTAACAAAGGGAAAGTAGCTAAAGACCATAAAGAAAGAAAAATAATAATATTTGATATTGAACATTAGAAATAGGTTCATGTGAAGGCTTGGGTAAAATCCCTAATGGCCAGAAAATATGTGGATGAGGAATGATGACTTAATTGATGATTGTGTTGACTGTTTTAAGGTATTATATGGATGAGTTCTATGTTTGTTTTCTTTGCAATAAATCATTGAATTATGTATTATTTTGTTGTGCACTAATGAACATGTACAGGTTACACAGAAATGTGCTCAAGAGAAATATTGCATTTTTTTATCTATTTTAAAGTTATTTGAATATGAGAAAAGTTATATAAATTTATGTTTTCAGTTAGATTACTCATACCAGACTAAGTCTGACCCTAGTGTGTTCTATGCATCATTGGGGTGTCTCATGTTTACATGGGGCAGTTCATGGTGGTCTTGCAGGCAAGTAGAGCCTTTCTTGATCAAGCTTGGATGTTTAACTGCTTAGAGATTTTGGATGCAATTGTTACAGATTTTTCTGAAATTAAGAATAGAAGTTTAAGTCAAATTATGTTATGCTATGTTGTTCAAGTTGTTTAGAAAGAAACAAATGCAATGTCATTTTCTGTTTTGTAAGTACTAAACTTAAAGGTATAATTCAGTTGAAACTTGTGAGTTACTTTTGAAAATGTTTCAACTGAGTAATGTTGTTTTCTTTCTTAGCTTCAGAATAATATAATTATAATAGTAGAAAATCTGAGATGCAAGCATGTAAGAATTGAAAGACTAACTCAATATGGGATATGAAAAACCCAGGTTTAAAAATGATGTAAAAAAATCTGGCATATACAAGTTTGAATTACCATGGGAAGAACCTAGAAATACTTGTAAATTTGTGTATAAATAAACAAGGCTATCCTGACCATTTTTTTCTAAGCCTGGGTTCAACCATCTTTAATTGTTTTACACTCAGTTTGCAGTAAAGCTTAATAACTCAAATATATAGGGTAGGTCTCATCATTTCAAGTTAATAATTATTTGAAAAGAATTTAAGCACTCAAAAATTTTCCCAGTGGATAAACATGCCATAGGAACATGCATACACATGTACAAATCTAAAAGCACAGTTCATTTAGAAATAAAATTATGGGAAATACATACAAATGCTAAGTCTAGAAGGTATAATATCAGAAGTGATGCAACAATAAGTTGTGCTAAGGAAAACTGGATTCATAGGAATAAATTTGCTATGTACAAATTACCTAATAATTTTCAAAGCAGATGTCTACTTCTAAATTTCTGTACTCTGATTTAAGTACAAAATAATTTACATATCTTCATACATGTAAGTTTAAGATTATTTAAAACAAACCAATATTTATTGGCAGAAAGATCCTGGAGAGGAGAAAAATTAGAGAGATTATAATTTTCTTATTTTAGATAACCACTTAACATATGTAAAAAAAAATTAGTAAAAGGAAGTGGGTCATCTCATCGAACGTCATAACAGGAATAAATATATCTAGAAGGGGATGATCATACCCTACTTGGGAATTACCCACTTAGCCTTGCTGCATCCAATCTTATTTTGATCATTTCCGGTTTGATGAGGCTTGAGAGCACATATCATATCTCTGAATGCCACATTGCAATTTCCATTAACTACTAATTGCCTTCCACAAAAATACAACAGTTAAGCTCATATATCTCAAGGAGGGCGTTAAGCTAAGAGAAGTTTCCTTCTCCGCCACCACTAATGTACGTTTGTAAAAACCAATGCACATAATCTTTAGAAATGCAATGTCAAACAAACATCCATACAAGTTGTCCAGGAACAGGACGAACTGAAGGCAATCTCCTACTACCACTAGTAGCGAGTAGTCCTTGCAATCTGAAAAATCTCCACAATAAGGAAACCACTGCTATATATAACTCTATAATGGAAGCTACCTAGAGCAAGTCAACAAGCAGTCCTCACACTATGAAGATCCATGGTCTTCAATAATCATCATCTTCAACATGTCTTCACATTCGAACATATTCATTGGTTCGAAGTAGTTTTCGGATAGGAATTACCCAAATCTGACCTCGGTTCCTTCGAAGCCAATTATCGATTTAAAAGATGTTAAGTTCATATGTGGATATCAATCATCAATCAATTACTTCAACTTTTATAAACTATCTTTCTTAGATATATTATTTTCAATCTATTCCCATTTTTTCGAATGTATGTGGAATCATTAAGCCTCATTTATCAAATCATTTCGTTTATTTAAACCTTTTTTAAATCCTGGAATAATTCCAAATCACTTTCTCTTTTACTTAGGAAAACCTTTCCAAATCATTCATTAAAATTTAGTCAAAGATTTCTTATATTCAAATTGTAACTTTGAACTTACGAAAAATATTCCCAAATCATTCATTAAATCTTAATAAAAGATTTCTTTCTTAACGTTTAACTTAGGGAAAATATTCTCTTTTTATAATGTCACTTTCCAAAACATCCATATAATTTAAAGGATTATTCACAGTACAAAATCGTGAAATTAATTCTTTTAATAAACTTTCACATTTAAATTATCAATTTAAAATGATTTTCAATTTACAAATAAGCGTTTATAAATTCCATTTATATTTTATAAACTTCCATATAAAAAATTTCTTTACTAACAAATTCCATTTATGTCTCATTTATAAGTCAAAATCCAATTATAATTTAATTACTTACAAAACTCTTATTTACTAATTCATTCCTTTCAAATCTTATTATTTATAAAATCCATTATAAATTATTTTCTAAATTTCAATTGGAAACCCATACATTAATTACAATCTCATTTCTAATATTTATAAAACACTTTTATAATTCCATTACTTTTTATTTATAAAATTTTTATAAATCTTATATATAGACCATTTATAATAAATTCAAAGAATTTATTTCTTTTCTTTTATCTTAGAAAAACTTAATTATGATCTTTTAGAGCATCCGGGCTTTCCATTCGATATGTTCCACCCCTCGCCTAAGAAAAGAAAACATAGGTCAGGTAAGTTCAGGACACTGGTTGCTCCATCCCTAATCTTAGTTAAACACCTTGTTTTATCTTCTCAGATCTCACAGACGGGACAAATGTACTAGTTGTTTCCGCATTATTCAGTTTGTTATTATATTCAATCTTCTTCACTTATTATTTAAGTGGTATAAACAATTCCTCTTACCCATTTATTCAAACTCCCATTAAAACTTTCAAATCATTTTTACATGACTTAATGTATTCTTTGAAAATCATTCACAAAATATATAGGAAAGAACTGTTAAGTTTAAAAATTCATTCAAAAGTTATTTCAAATTGCTACGAAAAGCGTTGCGAAAAGTGTTGCAAATAGCATTTCTAAAAGCTATGTTCTTCAAAATGACTTTTATATCATTTAGATATCCAATATTTTCAACTTAAATATCTTTTAAAATATTTTAAAAAATTCTTACAATTTATTTCATATTTAAAACATTTAAAATATTAGTTTTAAACTTTACTGCAAAAGCGTGATTTTTCTAGAAAATTGATTTGGACATATTTTAAAATATACAAGATGAAATATTGATATTCTTTCTTTATTTCTTTAAACATATCTAATTTTTATAAAACATTTCTAACTCATTTTAAAACTATTTCCAAAAGGTTTAAGCATTCCATATACACTATTTCATTTTCAAAAGGAAAGTGATTTCCTTTGTGCTTATAAACATGTACCAACGTGAGTTGGTAAAACAATTTTAACAAACATTTTTGATGATCAAAGCATATATAAGCATCCACAACAATCATAACACATCATCAAACATATATATATAAATAGAGAAGCTAAATAGAGTTTCTCACCATAAACAAAAGCGATTAACTTCCTACCAACATTATAATCAACCAACACTCCACTAATTAATTCCTACTCCATTAAACACTAGCAAACAATCATATCTTGCTTCCAATAGTTTAACCAAGGCTAGAGATGGAGGTTGGCCAAATATAGAGAAGAAGCGATAGAGCTTTGAACTTGAATTCTCAAAATTAGGTCCAAAAATGGGTCATCCACTCTCTTGTTTTTGACTCTCTTGCTCTGAAAATTTGAAAAAAGTGTTAACTTAAAATTCGTTTCAAATTATTTACTCTTGAATTTAAAAAAAGAATCACTTGATTTTGATTATTTTTGAGGAAGATACGATCAAAAGAAAAATAGCTATTCTCGGATTCACAAATATAAATCCCGAAAATACACTTCAAAGAATTGGGTTTTAGTTATCGCACACCTCAAAATAGAAAAAAGTGATTGACATAAAAGTTTTAGCCACTGTAATTTTATATGGTTTGTGAAAAATAATTTATTAGTTTGGATCTTTTATGATCTAGTTATGATTAAAACAAAATGGCTTATTCTCTGGCTTAAAAACTGGGTCAGAAAATGCATTGGAAAGAAGTGGATTTTTGATATGGTTAACTTCAGAATGAGATAAAGTGGAAAACAAGAAAGTTGTAACCACTGGAAAAATACATGATTTTTTAAAAAAAAATTGTATTTTGGTTCTATTTTGAAGAAGTCATAGCCGAGAGAAAAGAGGTAAAATATGGAGAAAAAGCGAATTTGATTTGAAGAGAATGAACATTGATTTCTTTTGAATATTTTGTAAATATTTTGACATTATTTCTTTCTAATTTTTTCCTATGGCTTGGAAGCCATTAAAGAAAAGAGGAAGAAGATGAAGAAGCTTGAGAAAATAAGAAGAAGAAATGTGAATGAAAGTGAAGAAGGAGGTAGGTATTTATAGAAAAAGAAAGAAGTGGTAATTTACCAAAATAACCTCTTACCAAATTACCAAACGAACATTACTACAACCTGAAGCAAACTACACTTTTTCAAACTTAACATCATCCTTTTACTTCTTACTTTATGGTTTAATCCTTAAGAACTAAGCTAAGTAAAATAATAATTATGTTGGTTTTAATGTGATATTGATTTGATGTTTACTTTTCTTCCTTTTGTTAATTCTTACCCGCTTTTACTAATGACTTTTAGAAGTTTTCTAATCTTATTTAGTAAAAATAAACATGCTTAGTTATTAAAATGTGTACTGTATATGTTAAAACATGTTAACAAAGGTGCGACAACTTTTAGTCGACTGTAACGACCCGCCTTTCATTCCAAAGAAAGACGCATCATTAAGAACAAAGAAAGGGATAGAAAAGTGAAAAGAAAGAAAAGAAAGAAGCAGACAACATCAGAATCTCACAGCGGAACGAATAAATTATATTATATCACATAAAACTTTACATAGTATCATATACATCAGAGTTAAATAGTATAACGACCTGTATTTTACGTGTCGACTAATCGTAAAATAATGGCTACTAGGTCGTTAGTGTTGATAAGTCGTCCTTAACCTAAGTCGTAGGGGAGGATAACTCGTATGTTGTTTGAGTCGCGAGGAAGTTAGATTGGAAAGTTAACTCGAGTTAGTGTTGGAGCGAGTTAACGGGTTAGTGGTCTTCGCGAGTTACGAGTTAAAGAGTTAGATAGCGACTTAGGGGATGGACGAGTTAGCGGGGTTGACGACCTAAGGGGTTAGGTCGTTTGGATGTTAGGTCGTTGAAAGTGGTGAGCGACCTAATGTGTTAGCGAGTTAACGAGTTAATAGTTGGGACGACCTATAGACTTGCGCGAGTTAGTAAGTTAACGGGTTAGCATGTGACACGAGTTAGGGTGTTAACGTGTTAAGAGTTAGGTCGGTTGAGCGACCTAAGATAGAGGAACGACCTAAGAGAGTGACCGACCTATGGGGTTTACGACTTATTCGATGAGCGACCTAAGGAAGTTAGTCATGTTAGTTAGGTCGTAGACGACCTAAGTTAGGATGCTGAGGAATTAGGTCGTGTGAGTTTAGGTCGGTGGGGTATTTAGGTCGTAGGTCGTAACTCGTGAAGGCATTAGGTCGCGTAGGAGCTTAAACCATTAAGCCGTTAGGTCGTGTGACCCTGGGTTTGGTTAGGTCGTGACTAGGTTAGGTCGTTGAGTCACGATGTTAATAAGTCGCTAGGTCACAGGAGTGTTAGGTCGGCCATGACGTTAGGTCGCGTGAGTATGGTGATATTAGGTCGAGCATTGGTGTAAGGCTTAGGTCGTTGGGCAGCTAGGCCGCGTGTATCTGTTAGGTCGCGTGCATGTGTTTTAGGTCGGAGGTCTTTAGGTCAGCAATAGTTAGGTCGTGGGCGACCTAAGGGGGCGGACGACCTAAGGTTTCAGCCTATAAATAGAGGCGCCTATCTTCACTTTTTGGCACCGGTTTTTGAAGCAACGAAGTGCTGCCATTTTGAGAGCTCGACTACAACATTTCTTCATCTTCTTTTCTCCATTCCAATCTAGTTCTAACATCCATCCAAGATCGAAGATCGAGATTGAAGATCCAAGAGCTAAAGTTGAAGATCTTCATCCAACCAAGCTAGATTTCATCGTTTCAAGCGGAATTTCGACGAATCAAGCTTGAAGCTTCGCTGTCTAGATCTGAAGTTGATAGTTTTTGAAGTGTTTGGGTGATTTGGTGAGTGGTAGTTATCTCTCACGCGGACCCAAAGGAGTATATTGGATTGGTGGTTTGTTTGAGTGTTAAAGTTAGAGATTTCATGCATTTTGAAGATGTTTACCTAAGCAAGTTCAATTAACAAGTTATAGAGACAAAATCCATGTTTTATATTTGATAGATCTATGCTAAAATCCATGATTTCATATATGTTAGACTTATGCTCATTTATTTACGAAATTGCCATTATAGTTGATATTGCTTGATTAGATCTCCTTTGAATGCTTGATTGTTTGGATGTGTGATCGATTTGATTGTCTCGAGTTAGCTTGTAGTTGATTTGGGACAAGATGGTTGAAGATGATTCAAAAGCTAAGTGGAAAGGCTCTTGAATGGTGAAAGCTGCTGTGGCATATGAAGCGGATGATGAAGTTCATATGGATGGGTTCGAGGACTTTGCCATAGTTAGAGGAAGCGAAGTATGATGACGAAATGGACTTTGCCATGATATGTTGAGGCGAAGTATGATGATGAGATGGACTTTGCTAAGATGCGTTGGGGCAAAGCATGATGTGGAAGCCTTGGTTTAATCCAGACAGGATCATCCCAAGCATGTTGATTACTCGATGATGCGGTTCGAGTTGGTGGATAATGGTGGGCTCGAGAGGTGCTTGAGCTATAATGGGAATAGTCGTCGAGGAGGATGACTAGAAGGCTGAGATCTTATCGTTATTGAAGGTTCTAGCAAGCTCAAAGCAAGCGTACCTTGGGTAGATCCGTTATACCCAGGCGCGGGTCATGATGACGTGCTAGTACTCTGGGTAGATTCTTTATACCTAGGCACGGGTCACGATGACGTGCGGAGTTATGTCTAGAACCGGGGTTGCCATTAGCCCTTGACGGATGGTTGGAAGATGAGTTGGTCATTCAATTAACGATAAAATCAAGGCAATGATAACAGTGATAGCCAGAGTCATGGATGTTTGGTTGTATCATCATTCGGTCTCAAGAGCGGTGTTTTCTGGGTGCTTATCTGATCTTGGTTTAGGCCTTGGGGGTTTGTATTTGGAAAACATCGACCTTGACTCGAGTGATTATTGCTTTACTTTAATTATCTACTTTGCTATGCTTGCTTCTCCTTAGTGTGTGTCTAGGGGCTATCACTGTAGAAAGAGGTGGAGTGGGATGATTTGGGTTCCTATTCCTTTTATCCTTTATGTTCCTTTGGTATGTTTGATAGTTGATTTACTGCTCACTAAGACTGTTGTCTGACTCAAGGTTTTATGTCTCCTCTTATTACCTTGGGCTGTTCATCCATGTTTGGGATGGGCAGACTAGGTGACAGGTGGCAGGTGCTGATCTTAGTGGCTCACGCTGATGATGACGAAGACGAGCAGGAGGCTTTACATATTATTTTCATATTCTATGTACTGGATATTCCGCTGATTGTTGATTACTCTGAGTGCTATGTAGTGAGGCTTCTTGTATTCATGATTCAGACCATGTATAAAGCTATTATGATTAGATGATGATATTCTGTTCTATGGGAGCTTCACTATATTATATTTCTCTATTGTATTTTATCCATGCGCTGTGAGTTTTACGATAGAGTCTGCGATGTTTATTTTACCCTCGACGGTCACTCATGGCTGCCTGGCACACTTTCAGCGCACCTTTCCCTTGTTTTCGTGCGGGAGTCATGGGCGGTCGTCACAAATAGCTAATACAACACAAACTAGACAGTTATAAACTCCTGTCTAGCAATTACAATTCAAGTACATCAGAGAAAACAGATACAACTCAAACACGGCGGAATGACTATATATATCTACACGCAGAAGCCTCCTGCTCCATTATCTCCTCCAGAATTCATCAAAGCAATCCTGAAAACACTTGACTACTCATACGTAATATGAGTACCCAAGAGTTTAATAAAATAGAAAATAAACACTCGGGTCAGACAAGGGTCTGGTGTGTGTAAACGGGGTTAAAATTGCTTAACTTTTGGAAAATCCTTTGAAACAAAAGGTATCACGTAAGACTTCCCACACATAAACATGGAAAAGTTTTTACCTTACGCTAACCAAAACATTTAATAGGAAATCCAGTGATATTATAATAGTGTCTAGGGTTTTCAAAATAAAATACAGAAATAGCTGGAATGCTTACATCTCACGTTCCAACATAGTTGGGCACAATCAAAACCGTACATGCGCTTATTGGATTTTGGATTCCATCAATGGCAGGGCTATTGGGGTACCGCCCGTCACAGTACGTGGCCTAGATCACCGTACCGGGGAGCCACCCTAACTCCCCTGCAACACAAAGCCGAAACCATTCCTTACTAAACAGTTCCGAACAAGACCACCCCGGCGATTCTAGCTAGCAATCGCCCCACACAGCCGAAATAAAAAGGGGCTTCTAGACAGGGGTAAATCTTGCTCTCAAGTGGGGGCTACTCACAAAGCCTTGCTGCACCCCCCTATTTTATCCATTCCCGGTTGATGAGGCTTGAGGATACGATTACCTTTATAGGACATATCAATCTTAGAATGCTTATCGTCCACCTGACGATGTTCTGAAAGCATTCAATCCATACAAGTTCGTTACGGGTTCGAACGAAACCGAAGGCACTATCTTGTTGCACTCATTTTGGAATCACCCTCAGAGTCAACGACCATAGCCTTGCATTCTAAATCACCATCTCGAACCTATAAGTACTATTCCGTCAAACTCATTACGGAATCACCCACAGAGTTATACCGACGTATAGCCCTTACACCTCGAGCCTTCACTTGCTCTACTTGGATTAACGACCTAACGTTTAATTGGAATCGATGTGGTTTTCGGATATCCAAATATGGAAATCCGATCCCGGTCTCATCGAAATCCAAACGCCATTTTAATGTCCAAGTTGTACTTAAGGGTTTTAAAACAATTAACTCACTTCATTATTATCCATTTCACAAAGATAGATAAACTACATATCACAATAGATAATCATATTCTTATCATAAATAGATAATCTGTATCAACATCACAAACAGATAATCGTCACACTCAGATAATCCATCACAAACCATCATACATTAACCAAACATCTATATCATACAGATACAACTCATCTCATTATTGAGATCACAACCATTCAATCAATATCATCCATAATCAAGGATTTATCAACCATCATCCATAATTAATTTAAAATGAATTAAATTAATTACTTCTATCTCTAATTAATTTAAAATGAATTAAATTAATTACTTCTATCTCTAATTAATTTAAAATAAATTAAATTAATTACCACATCTATAAATCCTGCTTAATATCCAATTATTAATCAACCTAGTTAATTAATCATTCTCTGAATATTTAACTTGATTAAATCCTTTGATTAATCATTTACTAATTACAATAAGTAATTAGTCTTTAAATAAATTTTTTTACAAAATTAATTAACCTTAATCATAAGTAATTAACATTTAATTACTTCATTAATTAAATATAATTAATTACATTTATCCTTCATTAATTACATTAATTAATCACTTGATAATTAATTATTACTTAATTAAACAATCCTTAATTACATCATTAATTATATTAATTAATGATCTCTAATTTAAATTAATAACTTTATTTAAAATTAATTACATTTAGTAATTAATCTAAAATTAAAATACAATTATTAATCACCTTTGATTAATATTAAACCAGTGACTAACAACCCTTAATTACACATTAACAAATTAATTATCTCCATACTTAATTATCTCCATTAATTAATCCCTTGATTAATTTCAAAAGTAATTACCAAAATTACCTAATTAAAATCTTCTTTATTAATTACATTCCAGTAATTATCACTTATTACTTCTCTAAGTAATCCTGCTCCATTAATTACCTTAAGTAATTACACTTATTAAACCATCAAATGATTTACTTAAATTAATTAAACTAAATTAATTAACTTAAACAAATCTCATTATCAAAAATAATTACAATGATTAGTTAATTCTTTAATTACTTTTATCAAGTAATTAAACTTAACAATTTAAAACTAATTACCTTAAATTAATTAATCTAATTAATTGTCAAAATTTTAATTATATTAATTAATTACTTAATTATCCTTAGATAATTATCATTTTTAATTAATAATATTTCCTTAAATTATTTCCTTAAGAAAATTATCTTTAATTAATCATCATTAATCATTTCTAATTAAGTTAATTCTAAATCATTATTTAGAATCAAATAAGTAAATTCTTAATTAAGTTCTGTTATTATCTTAATTATCCTAAGATAATTTATTTAATTATAAATGATTTCATTAACATTCAAAATGTATTTTAAATAATACATCTCTAAATTAAATTCAAATTCCATTTTAATCTTTGAGGTTTCAAAATGTTTAACTATTTAAAAATTATCCAAATTTAAATAAATTATAACTTTAAAATGAAAGTGAAAATATTCATTACTTATGTAAGCAAATTTTAAATCCAAATTTACTTAAATTTATTAAAGAAATCAAATTTTTAGAATAAACTGATTATTTAAAACTTCCCAAATTTCAAGTTAAACATTCCATAACTTTTTCAAATATTACAGAAAGAAATCTACAAGTTTAAACATTTATTTGAAATCAAATTCATCTTTAAAATTTATTTTAAACATTGAATTTGATCAATATTTTAAAAATTTACAAAACTGTTTAAATTTAAACTGGATTCAAGTAACCTGAAACTGAAATTAAACCTAATGTAAATCTTGCTTAAAAATTAAAATTTCAATTTAAAACTTTGAAATTTAAAAGTTCATCTGAATTAAGATTTTAAGCTTTGCATTTTTGAAAACCCAAATTGAAATTCTACTCAAAAATTTGAATTCCATCCTAAAATATAAAAACTGCATATTTCAGGTTTACAATCTGAAACCAACACTAACCCGAGCACTCAAAAATTTACTTCGAGTTCTCAAAGCCCTAGCCCTGAGTCAATAACCTATTTCACCCGAGTAGTACCCGAGTCATTTGCCCGCACCAACCAAGCAAAAGTCACCAGAAAATTTGTGCACGGTGCATATGCACCGGCACTTCGGCGATCTTCAACCACCCTGACCAACTCCACCAAGTTACTGACAATCCACCAACAAGCTTACGGCCATCAGAAACCCCTCTTCAACTTGGAATTAAAATCCAAGAAAAAATGCAAAACTGGAAACACAACCCAGAAGACATTCCCAACCTGTCAACGGCCAGCAATCCCATCTCCGACCATCATATCACTTACGACACTGGCAATCCCTTAGCCTATGTCTCCTCTTCCAATCCCCAAAGTTCTACATCACTCGATGCTCCACAGAATCAAACAGCAACAAACAACCGACCACCCATAAAAATAGGTTTACACAAAAGAATGCGCCGTCGTTGACACCACGTCCAACTGCACCGCCTCCACTATTTTTCCTCGCCCCTCTGATCACTCCTCCATCATCACAAGCAACCCCGAACATCCCAGTCCACATGATCACCTAAAAATCGACATTAACCTAATTTTGTTCAACCCAGAATTGCCCCCTCTACAGTTACTTTAAAAATGGGATTTTTGTTTTAGAAATCATGATTTCATAAGTGCATTCATATTATAACTCTGATTTAATATTTTAGGACGTTTAAATTTTTGCTTACTTTCAATATTAACTGTTCTTAAGTTTTCAAAGACAAAGAGTTTTTAATTTAACATAATTATAATTTATAAACTTATACTCATACTAAACAAACATTTTCTATTAACATAACAAAATCCAAACTGAGATCAAACTAGTTGATAATGGATTTCTTATAAAAAAATTAGTTCAAAGCCAAGAACAGATATATAAAATCCTGAAACACATATATATATATTATATATATATATATATATATATACACAGAATCACAATACAGTCATACAAACATGATTATTTATATCAATAAGCATGCAACAGATAACTCAAGCTTTTGCATATGTGAGGTTACTTGCTTAAAAGAAGACAGAGCAGTTTTTCCTTTTTATCAATAGCAGTTTGATTGATTTCTTTTTATAGAACAGTTTGTTTGAACTTGAGTTCTATAAGTATGTTTAGCTCTGATTTTTACAAGAAAAACTGTTTTTAAACATAGAAGTTCACTCAACTTATAATGAAGAAACAGAGAAGCAACTCAGAGAAGTATTTTCACAATTCCAGGAACCTGTTTTGCATGTTGTAGTTGATTTGAAATTGCTTGATGAATCTGTGTTTTAGCTTCCATTTGATAATTGATTTTACTTGTTGCTATAGAATTTTGAAACTACATGCAGATCCATCTTCATATGCTTGAATTGAAGTTGAAGTTGCAAATTAATGTTGAAGATAGGAGCAGGTTTTATTTTTGCAGATTTTAAATTGAATTTGGGTTGTAGATTTAGATTGTATTTGGGTTTTGATTTTGAACAAGAAATGGTTTTGCAGATTTCATCAAAAATCTGTTTCTTAGTTTCTTATTTGAAAAAGATGGTTTTAACAAAAATGCATTGCTAATTTTACTTATCTATATTAATTATATTCAAAAAAATAAAATAAAAATAAACTACATTGCCACTTGTTACTTAAGTGAACAAAAGATATACAAGTGTCTTTATTATGTGTTAAGTGTTTGACACATATTCCATTTAATAATAAAAAGAAATTTCTAAATTTTATAAAGGTTTTTAAGTTCATTTCTTACTTAGTTAATCATGTTTCAAATGTTTAATTACATTTAGTTTTTACATGCTTACATACAAACCTTCTTTATAAAATTATACACAATTTAAATGTTTATTTCAATGTTTTCAAAATAATATTTTCAAAGCTAAACTTTTCAAAAGAGAAAATTTTAAAAAGAAAAGAAATGTTAAATTCAATTTTATTCAAAAGTTTTCAAATCAAAATATTATACTTTAATATAAATAAACTAAATCTTATTTCAAAAGAAAAGCAATTCTTAAAATAAAACAAAATAAACTCTTACTAAAAAATACAATTTTAAACTATTTTATTTTTAAACAAACTATTATACATTTATAAACAAAATAAATATTTACTTATATTTCTATGAAAACAAAAGTTAAACAACTTTTGAAAAGTTTTCAATACTGATTTTAAATCAATTTAATCAATTCATAAATCATACATCTTATATATAAAATAAATTGGAAAATATTCTTTATAAAAATTTAAATTAAAAATCAAAATTCCTATTTACAATGTATACACATATACATTATAAATAAATATCTTTAAATCAGTTTAGAAAGATAATTTTATTACTTAAATATTTTTAACATTTGAAAAGAATAAAATTCCCAAAAGTTATTATTATCATCATCATTATAAATATCATTTATCAAATTAAATAATAATTAATCTTCAAAAGATAATTTCTGTTTGAATTAAATTATGAAATCAATATTTCAAATTTTAAAATAATTATTAGTGAAATTATTAAATAAATATTGCTTAAATTTGCGGGACATCACATCGACAAAATGTTGATTTTCAACAAAACGTTTTACAGTCACATTTTGACGTTTTTGTTAAACTATTTATTTATGTAGACCAAACTTCAAAATAAATTTCTTATTATCTTTAAATAATTAAAACAAGCATATTTAACTTATAAAATAATATCCAAATCTATTTGTAAAAATAAGACATTGATTTATAGGTATGCAACAAAATTTGTAAGTTTTTATAAATCAAGTTTTATGTATTTATCAAACCATTATAAATTAAATTACAATTATTATCAAATGAGTTTGATATCTTTAAAAGGAATTATTTATCCTCTAAAAAAATTTCATGAATATTTATCTTCTTTATTGGAATCCGAATTTTGTCGGTTTTACAATGGAAATCCAAAATCTTTATTCAATATCAAAAATAAGTTTACCATTATTATTTATCATATAAAACTTGATTGTTTAAGTTTGAAAATTCTACATTTGAATATTTAAATAAATTAAATATTCCATTTTCAAAGTGATAAGTCTACGGGTCGGTACATTCTCCCCTACTTAAAAGAATTTCATCCCCGAAATTACCCTGAACCCAAACCCATAATTTTTTTTTATCTAAATCATTATTTCACAAACTTAAACCCATAAGATGTACCCAAATCTTCCGTATATAATATCTGCTTTTTTCCTCTATTTGAATCAACAACTTTATTTTCGAACTAGTATTACCTCTAGTGCGGACTCTAATCAAACTTTTAGACTAGATACACTTGTTTTCCTTGCATTGCTCTAAACTATGATAGAAAACTTGAGTAACTAACCACAAAACATAAACAATGCTCGCCGTCAAGAAATCAAGTGAGAAATTCTTTTCCATATCAATGTAAACCCTTTAAAGTTCCGTACTAGGATATTAGATCAAAATTTGTGTGACGAAATGATTTACATACTAATTACGTATTTATTCCTATTGGTTTTTTCTCAATCATACCAAATTCTCTTTATTCACACCCTGTATTTTTTTCATTCATTCTTTTAGTATATTTTCTTTAATACTAATATTGTTTATGAATCATTTCATAAAACTATTACTTATGTTTATTATATCTTATGAATAAACTATGCAAATCCATCACTTTTAAAAACTTAAGTCCAAATCCTTAATTAATGGTAGAATTCATTAATAAAACTTTTTCTAGGTTATAATTACATTTTAAAGAGTCATGATTTTACTTAAGTGTATAAATAGTTCATGACTTAAATCTAGTTTTGTATAATACCTTTTTACATCCTAACAGTATATATATGTATGTATGTATGTCCCAAATTCCCGACCGGTTTTATATCCAGGTGAATTACAGTTTGTGGTTAGGTTGCTATCATTTCAAATTCACAATTACAAAATTTATTTTTAATTTAATGTTATTATAAATTCCACCACTTTTAAATCCTTTTTATTTATAATCACATTTATAAATTATTCTTATCCAATTTCAACTTAAAATATTTCACAATGGTATATCTTTTACTAGAATATTCCATAAATTCCTTAGCTTTGAGTTTGGTGTGATTCAGAAATTTTCGACTGTCTAAAATCGTGGAGAATCCCGCTTTATCTGATCAATTAGTGATTTCAAATTTATCTTTGGTTTAAACACTTTTATAAATATTACTAATCAATTTATCCATTAGTGATTCACGTTATCTCTTTAACATAAGAAAATTATATAGATCGAGTAACTTCTAAATAATACCCTTTTCAAAATCCATTAGAGATTAGTTTTGTTTATAAAACCTATTTTGTAAATTCTTTTTATAAATTTATCTTATATTAATTATCTTTATTTAAATTTTCACAATTCTTTTAAATTACTTGAATTTTAAACCTTCATTCCTTTTATATTTTTCATTTACATAATCATTTTATATTATATCATTTTTATCTTATATGTCTATTTCTTAAACCAATCTTACTATCAAGTACTTTATAGTCAAATCGTGAAACTTAATTCACAGGATATTTGTACTTTAACTTTTAAATTAAAAAATTTATCAATTTATGATAGTAACTTAACATTATCATTTCTTAATTCATTATTTTAAAGTAAGTATTAAAGATCTTAATTACCTTGTCAGATTTCTTACTTATCGATTATCTTTATGAAACATCTTATAGTCAAATCGTAAAATTCTAGTCACAATCATATTTAAATTTCACTAATTTTGATTTCTAACTATATAACTTTTCAAAATATACAATTTGTAATCAAAATATAATTCAAAGTTAAATTATTTCATTTACCAATTTTCCAAAACAAAACCTTTTTATATAACATTATTAAATACGCGCTCGTATATAATATTCTCAACTCATTCTAGGGTGCTACTAAACCTATCTATAATGAGTTACTCATCTTATGTATTACTTACCCTATCTCTGATGAGTCTTTACCCCCAACAAAGCCAAGGTTCTCACTTAACCTTCAGTTTTGATACCAAATATCATAGCCCATTTTTCCGTATGCTTTGAATCAACAAAAGGTTGATTTTCAACAAAACATTTTACGGTCATATTTTGACATTTTTGTTAAACTATTTACCTATGTAAACCAAACTTCAAAATAAATTTCTTATTATCATTAAATAATTAAAACAAGCATATTTAACTTATAAAATGTTATAAAATAATATCCAAATCTATTTGTAAAAATACGACATCGATTTAACGGTATGTGTCGAATTTTGTCAATTTTGTAAAACAAGTTTTATATATTTATCTAACCATTATAAACTAAATTACTATTATTATCAAATGATTTTGATATCAACTATATATATATATATATTTAAAAGGAATTATTTATCCTTTAAACAAATTTCATGAATATTTATCTTCTTTATTGGAATCCGACTTTTGTCAATTTCACAATGGAAATCCAAAATCTTTATTCAATATCAAAAATAAGTTTACCATTATTATTTATCATATAAAACTTTAATGTTTAAGTTTGCAAATTCTACATTTGAATATTTAAATAAATTAAATATCCCATTTTCAAAGTGGTAAGTTTACGGATTGTTACACAAACGATCAAGGATCACCATTGAGAGGATTTCTCTTGAGTTTGATTGAGTAAATCATCTGTTACAAAGTGATAATTCTATCAAATTACCATTAATAATAAACTGGTCAAACTCGTCCAAAGTAGAAATGTCTCATTCTTTAGGCAAAAGTTCACGTAAAATTCTAGTCACATTGAAATCTTCCTACAACCCAAGGACCAACGAAAAGGGATCTAAACTCTAAATATTTTCTCCAAAGGACCCTTTTTATCAATCCTATTATAAAGCTTAGGGAATCTTCTCCTAAATTTGAAAAAATAAGGTGCATATAGTGAATTTTAATAACAATTTGCATATGTTTAACACATTTATATTTCTAACCAATCTTTAAACCTCCCTAGTTACCCCGTGACAAACCTAGCTACTAAGATAGAATATGTAGCACTCCATATTTTGGAGTGCTAAAATATAATGAATTAATTAAATAAATAACTAACTAATTACAGTATGAGATGATAACTAAGAGAGGAAAATTTACTAATAGTGATAAAGAGTGAATTTAATGTGAAGGATTAGGGGAATTAATAAGAATAAGCTTGAAAGAGTTTTTAACTGAAAGCCCAAATTGCTAACACCCTCACCTTTCATTCATTCTTTCATTCATCCTCTCCCTCCCCCAAAAACAAACAAAAAGAAAGAAAACCCAAAAGCTAGATTGGCCATAAAAGAAGGAAACTAAGATAAAAGAAAGTGGATTCATCATTAAGAAGATTTTTAATCAAGTTTTAAACAACCTTAGGTGAGTAATCCTTTCTCCAAAACCTTCTGAAGCCATATTTTCTAGGTTTGTTTGCATTTACGACGATTTCAATGATAATGAACAAGTTTATAGAAGTTATATAATATTTGTTCATGTTTGGGAATCTAATGATGATGATTTTGAATGTGTTTAAGGCAAAATATGAAACAAACCTGATCAAAATCACTTGAAATTATTATGACATGTAGAATAAAAAAATTAGAGATACGCTTCTAATTTCAAAATTTTCTAAAATTATATGGAATTTACACGAATTTCCTAAGTAAAGAAAATGCTTAATTTTGGAAAACTAATTAATTAAAATATAAAAAATAATTATTCTGGCCTAAATTTTTTATTTTAGGCAAAGTAAGATAATTTGAATTTTTGGTGAATTTTTCCCATGTATTTTCAAATTTATATAGGTGAGGCAATATCTTACCAAAGCGATGATCAGTAGATAACAGGTGGAGCCAACGACCTACTGAAATATTTAGTAAAAGGAAGCGTAAATTATTAATCGGTAATTTGTAACTAATTAGTAAAGAAAATAATAAATTCTTGAGAAACAGAGCCGCCTAAGCTCTGGTTGGCCAATAAGAAATTGACACATAACAAAGTCTAGAGTAAAGGGGTTACTTTTAAGGTAAGAAACTATTTTCACTTTAATTATAGGTCATCCATTAAGCGTGTGATGGCCATAAAAGTTATAATAGTTGACAGCCTTAAATTTCTTAGCATTCAATAGCCTAAAACTTAGCACCTGATAGCTATATAAATTATAGTACTTGATAGCCTTAAAAATGTAACACGCAATAGTTATATAAGTCTTTGCACTCGATAACCCTAAAATTTAATAAGCAGCAGCTTTACTAGCTAAGACTCGATAGCTTTTGGCATGCGATAGGTTTTGGACCTCAATGGATTTTGGTGCTCGATGGCTTTTCATTCGATAGTTATAAGTGCGATAACACCTTTCACTTGATAGTTTCAAGCATGCGGTAGGTATGGGTATGCGGTATCTCTTTGGCACTTAGCAGCCCTTGTTGTGTAATAGGTCAAAAGTAATGAAATATTTGACATGCAATAACATGTGTTAGCTAAAATTGTTAAAAATATTCTAGGTAGACAAAGAAACGTTTTGTAGTACTTTGGAAGCGATCTTCCAAATTAATGGTTGAGAATTTCATAGAGACGAAATAGTCATAAATAATAAAAAGATAAATTGTAATAAGCGCTACAAGAAAATATGCTTTTCACAGCATTAATAAACAGAATTTCCACTAAAAGTGCTGACAAAAGTTTTGAAAATTTAAAATAGAAATCTAAAGGCTATTTAAACTAACCCGTTTGATTTGAGATTCTTTTCGTTAGGCGATTAACTAGCCACCTTTATTTCTTCCTACTTAACTTCTCTTCCACACAAATTAAGAAAATAGTAAAAATGTAAAATATCAGATCTTCCCTCGTTATTTTAAACCTAATTAAAATCCTTAATGTGTGTGTAATCTCTCATGAAATTTTGTTCGTCTTTATATTTCGTGCAAAATATCCAGTTCACTCGAGCTCTAGTGCCCTTTGAATTCGTTCTTAGAATACATAAGAACATGAATCCGATTCGAGTTCACTCCATAAACGAGAGCAATATTCAATCAAGAATTATCAATCGATTCTCTTTAGAACCCGATTTGAGGTAGTTTTTGTAACAACCCGTAGATCTAACTGGTTTTAATAACGTTGTTAATTGAAATTATGTGAAATTTTAAACGATAAAATTTTGAAATATAAATTTGATATTTCGAATGCGTCTAGTTAAACATAGCAGCTGGTAAATTTTCGTCTGAAAATACAAAAGTTTATTTCGTGCGTAAAGTTACTTCAATTTAATCAGTTAAAAAGCAATGAAAATAAAATATTTTCGGAACCTAAATATTTTTACATAGAAAAATTCTAAACCATCTTCCGAGCAAACATTATTTTTCGTTTTTCCGAATTCGGACATCTTTAGCTCCGTCGATCTTATTTTTCTGTGTTTTTCATGCATTTTCCGCAGTAGAAAATTCGAAATTTTTATAATTCAAACATACCACTGATATCTGTATACCATGTAGATCGTCTCGTCGTGCTGATCTCTACAGTATATTCAATTCTGTGTTGTGAAGTCCGTTGCACAATGGAATCCACGAAACCGATAACTGTATCGGTACCGGGTTCATGATTTTTCGTTTGCCATTCAAATTTTGAAAACGTGCGGCACTATTAATATAATAAATTGTTTTCATTAATTAGCCGAATTAGAGGGGAACCGTTGTTGTTCCCATCAATTCACATATTATTATTATTTTTTTGTTAAGACGTTCCAATCTCTTCTTCTCGGCAATAATAATATATTTTTGCTGTGACCTGATCTTTCTTCTTACCCAATTTCATTTTCTTTGATCGACACTGAGAAAAAAATATAATATAAAACCGAAGCCACTCCCTGCAAAATCCACATGCATTGCCGCCTTATGGTGTCGATCTCGACTCAACCCATCCCTCATCTTCCCTTTCTCTTTAGAATATGCCACCGTTTCTCACTCCACATCCAACAACGGCCATATTCACCATCACTGAGCTAACAAAGCTCCACATCGAGGCAGCCGATCTCCTCCCTCTCCGGCCTTCCTCTGCCCGCCTTGTTGCGTCACCCAAAACCGACACCAGTTCGACCTCCGCCCACCTTCCCTTCCGCCCACGGCGATGGCCGCATCCGCCCTCAGCTCCTTTAGCTTTGCGAGACCACGCTCTGACTTTCTGGTTATGGCTCGGTCCTTCCTTTCTGGTAGCCTACTTCCCTGCTTTTCTACTTCTATATAATACCATTTTATAATCTGCTTATACAAATTTAGTAAGCTACAATATGTCATGTTTCATTGTACGTATATAAGATTGCTACATATATGTAAGTTATACATATTTATGCATTTACGTCAGTTTACATAAGTTTGGATCATATGGGTTATATATAGGCGTATAAACTATTATATATACATTATTCTATATATATTTTATGACAGTTTGCGTGCATATATGTGTGAGTGTATCTGTGTTTGCATATATGTACATGCTGTGGATTTCTAATGTGTATGTCTGCATCATATGCTTACAAGCTATTGTGTACTCCGCGTAATAAGTAATATTATTATTATTATTATTATTATTATTTTTGATTGCCATCATTACACATGTGCGTGTTTCTATGTTTCATAACCTGCATACTTTTATACTTAAATAGATTTCTAGTTAATCTTTTGTTCAATTCCTCTACTATTATTGGAAAGCATAATATGTGTGTACTTAGATTTAACTAAGCCAAACCGTTACTCAAACTTAAATATATAGATATATTTGAGAATGCTTCAATAGTTTAATCTAAGTTATAGGATTTCACACGTTATAGAATACAAAATAAGCTAGAAGTACATACACTTTATATTTTAACTGTCAGATCACCCAAGTGACCACTTCGGTGCCAACGTTGATGTATATATGTGGGTTAGCTAGTGAGGATGTGGATTATATATTAGCTGTCGCTGTAGAGTTACATTATGTTTTTAAAAGTTAGTTGATTTAAAATCTTAAAATAGGTTAGTACATTTATATATGTTCTGAATCTATATGTATGTTATGTTTAAAATGGGTTATATTTATTTTAAAACATTGATTTTAATGATATAAAGTTATATTTATATTTAATAAAGGGTTTATGATGGAAGTTATAATGGCTGTGTATATCGGTATATATATATGTATTGTTATATTAAATAAAGTTATGTGGATATTGATTTTTAACAAATTCTCTAATACCATGTATCTTCATCAATCCGGTTCTAATTTGATTCCGTCGATTCCTGTTATCAGCTTTGTCCGTCGTGCCGGTTCCCTCCATCTAATCGTATCCATCTAGCATTGCTTTGGAATTCATAGCGATTTCATCGTCAAATCCTCTAGCCTCGAAAGGTGAGCAATCACTGATGATTAATGTTCTTTTATTTATTAAATTTGATTTCAATTGAAAAGACAATTGAAATATTGCTACTGTTAGTTATTTACACTATTATTTATGTTAGTACCTGTATCAGTTCACCTGTGACATCTGACACCATTATCTGAAATTGTGCAATGATAATTCAGTTTGGTCGATAATTGATTGTTGTTGTTTATATTTGATGTAAATTGAAATGTCTAAAGTGATCAATATTATGCAATTTAATTTAACGTAGGATAGTAAAAAATAAATTGAAACGATATATGTGTAAATTTGATTAAATGACATTGTATAATATGACCCCCCCTTTAAATGTTAAATAAATTGACACGTAGGATTTGGTTAATTACACATTGAGCCATTGAACGTATGTTGTATAAATTTATGTAGTATAAAATTGAATAATGTATGACAAGTGTAGAACCGCATAAAACAATAATGTAATAATCTTTAGTCTACATGAAATGATAGTGTAGATTCTAGAAATAATTATATTAATTTACACAAATAACAATGTAAATTAATACGATTATTTCAGGATTATTTAAATTAATTATTGAATTATTATTGATTGTTGTTATTGCTTGTTTATTTACTTTGACACCATCCCAGCTATCACACTGCGAGTTCCCTTTGTTATGTTTTGATTTTTTTTGAATTGAAATGGAATCGGGTTGAAATGATAAAATACCCAAAATGAACTTGACATAGGATAGATAATTAAATTAAACCCGATTGGTCAATAAATTGATTTGGAAATAAAATGAAGATTTTATTTGAAAAAAAATTAGTTTTGAAAGGAATTGGAATTTGAATTTAATGAAAGGAAATGTTAATATTTAATATTTGAAACAGAATATTAACATAATAGTTGTTGAAAGAATGTTGTTTTATAATAAATTATTTGACAACAAAATTTGGGATTATTCATTTAATTAAATTTGGAATTATTTAAGTTTGAAAATATTGAATGATTAAGTTTGAAATTATTTAATTAAGATTTGAAATTATTTAATTAAGATTTGAAATTATTTAATAATTAAATAAAATTGAATTATTTGATAATTAAATAAAAATTTGAATTATTTGATAAGTGAAATTGAACTTTTGAATAAGTGTATTGGAACTTCGTTAATAAATGAAATTTGGTTTCCTTTATTAATTAAGCTTTGGAAAATTTAAGTAAGTTAATAAGTGAAATTGAACTTCTTGAATATGTGAAATTCAGTTTCTTATTTATTTGAGTTTTGAAATTTGTAACTAAGTAGACGAATAAGTGGAATTGAATTTCTTTAACAAGAGATAAAAATGTGATTTATTGAAATTAATAAAAGACTTGGAATTTTAAAGAATTTTATAAGACGAATTAAATTAAATTCAAACTGTAGGTTTTGGGATAATGGAATTAAACTTAAGTAATTGATTTAATGAATTAAAAATTAAATAGAAATTGTTTTGAATGATAAATTAACTTAACGAATATCGAATGAAATCGACAAATGAATTTAAATTGATTTGAATGAAAATTGGATTAATTTAAATGATTTCGGAATGAAACTTATATTCGAACTTGAAATCGATATTTGAACTGTTTAAATATAAATTGAAATCGAATTATAAGATTTTGAAATGGTAATTTGGAAGTTTTGAGACGTAAATTTTGGAAATTGATATAGAAAGACAAACGAAATGTTGGTTTACGAATTGAAATTGAATTTGATTTGGTTTGAAATTTATTAAACGACCAATCGGTGTAATAATTACGAAAGTTATTAAAGAGACCGGATTCAGTTATGGACATACTCTCTGTCTAAATCGAAAACCACTTTAATAACTATAGGCGGAGTGTGATCCAGAATGAAGTGGTTGGAATGATGTACGTGATGACTGAAGAAAGAGAACGATAATGGATAGCCTTGACACTTGTGTCAAATTGAAAATGACTAAAACAGGAGCCGTGCCGGACCAAATGGGGTTAGCCACCTCGAGCGAACACACTTCTTCGTAAACTACTCATTACTTGTTATTTATTGGTGCACCCTCGGAATTTTGGGAGTGTTGTTTCGCGATGTGCGATCGTTGCGGCGATGCGTTTTCACCAGTCCGGATCAGGCAAACGGTAGTTTCACTACCTTGGGTATTGCCTCATGTGCCTTGTCATACTTGTATCCCTATATATGCGACCACTACGAATTTGTTTTGTGTTATACCTATAGAGTACTCCCTGATATCCCACTAGTTTACGGTGGAGTTTACAGTGTTGTATAGACTATAATGCTTATATAAAATGTGTTAAGGCGGATAATGGTAACGCCTTAACACTATTTTCACTACAACAAAAAGACCCTACGATAGCGCCCGAAAAACGCTATTAAAAGATATTATAGCGGTTCGATAAACGTTGTATAACGACATGTGATTAAAAACAACTAACATTAGATAGCACAAAAAAAGCGCTATAAAAATTGTTAATTTCATAGCACAAACATTGCGCTATGTTATTTATTTTTATAGCGGCAAAATAGGCGTTATTGATTAATATCACAGCGCTATTAGCCCGCTATGAAATTCGTTATTAGCCACAAAATACTTTTTGTTTTTTCTAAGATAGCACTAATATTGCGCTATAGAAAGTGTTAATAGCGGATTATTAGCGCTGTATTTGAATAGGTTATTGTAGACGGTGACTTGTCACAACTCCAATATGCCGCTATAAAAAGTCAGCTACAATAACGCTTGTACTCTGCTATAATATCTTATTTTATAGCGCTTATTGTAATACCATAGCGCTTTTTATGGTCTGCATCTTTAATACTAACAGATTTGATAGCGGCCATTAGGCGCTATTAAATATTATATCGGTTTTGAAGTGCTATAATTTAATTTCACAATTCAAAAATTTTCTACATCCTACTAATAAACTGCAGTATTAAATACCAATATCAAAAAGCACAATAATAATCATAAAAGATAATCAATCATAAAATTTTATGGTCTGTCATCATACAATCCATACTACCCTATTTCATACATCATACAAACATGAATACCATAAACAATCCACTTCGACCATTCCTCACCACTGCTTATACAAACCACAGCAACCCCAGTGCACACTTTATCAACCACAGCCTCAACTTCATCAACCACAGCCTTACCACCATCTCCATCCATAGCCCAAACTCACTATCTTCTTTCTTCTTATAATTGCTGCACATATTCCTTCTTCACTTCAATGTTCTACCTGTTAATACATCACAAACTGCCCACCAACATAAACCATCTCAACTACACTTCAAGCTTCTGTACAACCACTTCTATCCATCACTTGTCTACATTTTCCCATCACCAAACTCAGCTTTTCTGCTGACTGCTGCCACTACAGAGCGCCACTTCACTTATCAATCCCCAGCCTCATCATTCAACACTTCGACCAAAAATGACATTTCTATTATCAAACAACTTTACCCTACCACTTCCTCACTAACATTAAAAAAAACTACCTCACTTACAACAACAAGTCCTTTCCACTGCACCTACCACCATCCCCATTCCACCACCAGAACCTCCACTGCCACAGTTATCGCCACCAACCTGCCTTCACTTCTGCACTTCACAGTGTATCTCACTACCCACTGTTCCATCCACATACCATACTGCTATTCCAGTTCACTCTGCCACCATCTCCAATGCCACAATGTCAACTACACCTTTCCCCACACCTTCATTTACAAAACTACTCCTCTGCCTGCCACTGTGTCATTCACCATCACCTTGCTTCTCTGTCCACTACCACTTTCCTCCTTTAAAAAACACTGCCTTGCAACCATCCAAAATAACCATCACCCCATACAAAAGCATCTACGTACACCCACCAAAATACTGTCAACCCATCACCTGAAACCACAACTCAAGTAATTAGAATACTGGGTGATGAATGAAAACATTTTTCATTCAAGCAAATGGTAAATGTAGAAATGTAATGATTTTTTTTTTCAAAAATATGGTGCATGTTACCTGCTGTAGTCTCTGGATCAAAGAACACACATGCGTACACTTCCCTGAAACTAACTTCCATCCATAAACATCCCACTGCCACTTCCCTGTACAAACACCACATCAAGCTACCACCATCATCAACTCTATAACTTGCTTCCACTTCCATATCTCATAACATCCTTTCCTCAACCACACTAGTACATACAACCTGCACATCCATAGTACACACTGGTACAACACTCCTCCCCGACCACCATCCCAAACCTATCACAACAGCAACAACTCCTCCATATAAAACTTCCACCAGCCACATAATTCCGTTTCTTCTACCAAACAAACCACTTATCACTCCACGACCATCAGTCTCCAACACTACCATTATACCCGAACCCACATACAACATACATACAACAATTGAACCATCCATCACTGCCAAATTAGTTCCACGACATACAATCCATCACTACCTGCCGAGAACTTCGATAAGCCCACAAACATCAGTGCAACTGCATTCCCCTGCATTACTTCTATAAATCCACAACCATACTTCAATAACTCCTCACCACCCACCATTAACATCCCAACAGCCACTTCACACTGCTTCAATTTCAACCTGCCTGTAGCTACCATCCCGATGTGATCAACCTTGCTCCATCTTGTTTTGCTTCACTGCCTCAAGCCATTCATACTGTCACAGCCCCACCAGTGCATTATTATTAAACAACCCCAACCACACTTGCTTGAATCATCTCACTAGTCACTCCCCTTCTTTCTGCAACTTCTGCATATCCTCAATATACATCACCACTTATAGTTCCTCAACTTCAAACCATCATACATACCTGAACTACCTCCTGCTGCATATCAAATAAACATCATTTGCATCATCACTAACCACCAACTACATCAAGTCCTAGCCTGTCAACTGCATCTGTTGCCCACCAGTCAACACTTCATTAACTACCCCATCAAATTACCATACTACTAGCCTGCACATACGATCTCTGTCAAAGCTGCAACTACCCATTTCTGCATCCCCTCCTTTCAACCATGGCATCAGAAAATATTCCTTCTCCATTAACTTCCACTGCCTTGCGTACATTTAGTCTGCCTTTCCTTTACATCACACATACAAAACTTTCACCTCTGCATATAAACAACTTGCTACTGCAAATCACCCTCGCCACATATATGCACCGTCCTTCCTACTTATTGCCCACAACTGATATGCCTTCCATTTCTACTGCCTCACCACATCCATCCCTAAAATCCTTCAACCTCTCCACTGCAACTCGCTGACCATCTCCATGAATCACGTTACAACATTCACCTAAACTTCACCAACCATCACTGCCCTGCCAACCTCACCCATTCCACCCATTCCCCAAAATCAAGAAACATCGCCAACTTCAACCCACTCCAACAGCAAGCCACTACGTAAAGACTACATCATAGACAAAGTGCAATCCCTTTCAAACAATACAAATTCCTAAAAGAGAATACAAAATTACTCATTACGGTTTATAGTCTATGCAACTGCAAGCAAGCTACTCCTTATTCTAAAATAACTCACAAGTAAATATCATGTCATATGGATAAAGGAAAGAAATCTTTATTTTGAAGTTTAAATGATGTTTCAGAGAACTGTTTGAAGTAGATATGCATATATCATACTTCAATAACTACATTTAGAGCTATGCTTGTTCTAAAATATAATTATATTGATAGCTGTAAGCCTTGATTTCCATTAGAACAGTAAATGAAATAGTGCACACAATTAAAGTTAATTTTTATGTCTTGGGACCTTATTATTATAGGAGTACAAACTATTTATGATTTAACTTAGTATATATATAAAACTAATAATTTATTTATTATTATTATAGTAATTATAAACAGAGGTGTTTTTTATAACATGTTTTTGAGGAACATATGCGTATTTTGAAACTTAAAGCGGGCGTGTTACAAAAGTTCCCTTTATTTAATTTTAAATGATCAAACTATAAAAAATAAGTTATAAAAAATAGTGAATAAAAACAGTTATACCAGTTGAGATGAAAGCGACACGCCTAATGCTTGGGCCTTCTTGCAGTTGCTTGAGGATAACATCAGCCCCTATGAAACCACCTTCTTCCATTCGTCTTTTACCAATAGCCCAGGTCAATCCAGGCTCTACTGGAATACCTTGGATTTAGTGTGGTTATCTTGAAAAAAGAGTTGATTTTCTATTCAAAATATATTATAAATCTTAAACTAAATAAATAGAACACGGATTTTACTAAATCAAGCAACCAAGCAAGTTATAGAAATCCACTTTTGCTAAATCAACTAGATAAGCAAATTCTTGGATGAATCTTTAGATCATCTTCCCATAATAATATTTATGTTCGATTATGAATCTTTCTTCCTAAAATGCAATGACTAGTTCCCAACGACATATCACCCCACATTGTCAGATTATTAATATGTGGATTCCCGTTATTTCCGTTAATAATACTAACACATTTGCTTAAAATATCAAATTGTTACAAACATCTCTAACAATTATAGGTACAAAATCAATATTTATTTTCATTCTTAGAAAAGATCTCACATAAACAGAGTTAATGCTTAAATGTAAATTAAAGCCCAGTGGAACAAAAGTACAGGTTGCCATACCATTATAAACTGCTATCAAACGTGATAGAACTGTTGGTGAACTATTATTGATATTATAAGAACCATTTATTTTAATGATTGCAACAATTTAATAGGAGCAAAATAGCATGATAAAGATAATATATGGAAATACCTGAATGATACCAAGAGGAAGTGGTCTTGAATTCCTCTTCTTAAAACTCCTAGTCACAAAAGGAAACTTCCTCTCCAAATCAAAAGGTCGAGCAACCAAGAAATTATTTATTGCTTATTACGCACTGCTTCGTCTAGTGGAGTTTGGTGCCCCATCTCTATTCTCTTGCAGTTGCAAGCTTGCTTGCCACTACAAACAAGAAACTTGAAGTTGCAAGCTGATGAAAGGGCCATAAAGGCGTAAACATGTTGATATTCTTTTATGAATTTCCATAGATGGTTTTTAGGAGAATACTGCAAACATAAATAATTAAACAACCAAACTATTTCACGAATACTAATTTCAAGGAATAAGAACATACTATATAACTACTAAATCATGGAAGATGATGAAGAGTGAGTATGCCAAATTAAGATGCTGAATCGAATTGTACAGCTTATGGGTTAATAAATTATGAAATTAAGTATGCCAAATAAAAATTAGAATATGCTAAATAAGAAAGTAGCACCTTTTCGATAAAGAAGAATCAATTGTAGGACTGCCTGAAAGTAAATTCTCATTTGCTTAGAGTGGAAATCACCATTAGATTGGATACCTGGAGCTAATGCCGAGTCACTGCCCTCTGATGGAGATAATGTCTGGAACCGCCTCCTCCCAACGCCGCTCCCAGTCGCATTGTCACCTCCTCCAAACGCCGCTCTCTTCACTGCGCATATGTCAACTAAGCCGCACATCCTCCTATCGCCATGGTTCCGTCGCCTTCCCAATCACAAGTGAGCGTTCAATCTTACGTTTGACTTTTCTTTCAATAGGGAGCTTATATCCAAACTAGGGCTTTTTAGTTTGGGCTATGGCGGTTTGGGATAAGAAGAGGGGAAGATAATTTAGGGAGTTGGCGGCCACGAAAATAATTAGCGGTTTGGGATAAGAAGAGGGGAAATAATTTGGGGAATTGGCGGGCATGAATATATGACAGCTTACAATGCGTTACACACCAAATTATTCTTCAAATCAAACAAATTAGAATATGCAATAACACTTTAAAATAAAGCGTTATCAATTGGCGCTATAAAAATCCACTTTTCTTGTAGTGTTTGATACTTTATATTACTGATAGACATTATCTATTTAGCGTACACTACTACATAGTAGATAGTTTAACGGATCCTTAAAGGATGGTTATTCCAACATCCTTTGAGTTATTTGTATTTCAATTGCTATTTCACTTGAGTTGGATTTATTGATATAAGAATGTTAATCCTGACTCGAGTGTTTCATGTTTTGCTTTACGCGCGGGTCAGACTGAGTGCACCAGTATTCAAGGTTCACCTTTGGAGTTGGAGCTTGGCCTTGAGATCCAACTATCTTTCAACTTCCAGATATTCAGTTGATTCCAGTGATGTATTCTGATTCTTGTATTGGACTATTGTATTCAAGACTTCTGTTGTAACTTATTTAACTCTGTTATTTATATAGTAGCTTCATGAATTACTATCTTTTGCTTCCGCGGTATATTATTACTCTGTGTCTGTGATTCTGTGATTATTTATTTATTGTATATCTGAGTTTTGCCAAATTTAAATTAACAATTCGGTATTTTGAATTATTCAAGTCCGACATGTGCGGATGCGAATAGTCCAAAATAGCGGGTCGTTACAGTTTTTTTAATCTTCAGATGAAACATTTAAAATTACTATTTTTTGTTATTATTATGTATAAGATTGTGAGTTATGTTTACCAGTTCTAGAAGAAAAGAAGATAGGACTTTGTGTGGTAGGGTTAATTAATAATTAACATGACATACATTCATTCACAAACAAATTTGTATATATGTTAAATTGCACTTATATATTGTTATTTCTAGTGTTTCTAATCACTTCCTTTCTCTTATCAGGAAGTTCATTCTATAAAGCTTCCAAGAAGTTACACAACAAAAGGCATTTCTATTTGCGACGGTTAGAATGCGACACCGGCCATCATCGGCCGTCCCTAACCGTTGCTAAAAGGCGATGTAAAAAAGTCGACACCGATAGGTTTTGCAATGGTTTTTGCGATGGCTTCGTTGCAAGTTTAGCAACGGCTAGTGTCAAGAAGTTTGACCCATGGAAAATCCAGAGTGGTCTTTGGGCTGTCGCTGACAGACGCTAGCCGAACCAAAACTGGGTAAATGGGCCATATTAGGCCATCGCTATCGATGCAATCCTGGACAAATACTATGGGAAAAAAGTCATTAGACGATGCTTCGTTATCTGATTGCATATCTATTTGTCATTAAATCCTGCATTGTCTCATTACACATCAGACCACAGAGATGCCCCGTCGTCTTATATGCATTAGCATGACAAACAAAATATATATTGCCTGATGTTATAGTATCATTTTAAGAAATTCTTATTAAACATATAAATATTGACTTATATGAATAATTGTTCACAAAATGAAATCCAAATATTTTATTTAAACAAATATTTTATTTCAAATCCAAATCAAGTACATACAACTTTGACTATCACTCTACTTGCATACAACCGGACACAGATTGTAATGGCCCAAAATTTTCGATTCCGAAAATCTCAAATTGTTAATGAAAATAAGAAGAAAGAGGTAGGAGAAGAATAGAAAACAAAACTCAGAATCTCACATTTTGCAGCGGATCAAAGATAATATCAAATATTAGCATTTATACAAAGAAAAGCTGTATTTGTTACTTTACATTCAATACATCAGAGTTACAACCGTATACATATAACTTGACAGTTATATCAACCTATCCTAGACTATTATCAATACAACTCTAATACACAATGGTAAACTCCATACGTTTCTGCCATCCAGCTCGCCTCTTGAGCTGCAGAACGTCCTAACCTGAAAAGCTGTAATACTCGGTCTGACTCGAGCATTACATCAAATTAACACCCGGGTCAGGCTGGAAACCAGCGTGAGTAAACCCATGCAATTTGAAATACTAAGCTATAAACTTAATTGAAATCCGGGTAACTCGTACCTCTGAGTTCATAACTGGATATAGACAATATTTATTTCACAAATCAATCCTTAAGCACCATTACTAAGTTTCAAAGGTCCATATTATTCCATTCCAGCCTACTGATCTCACATATCAAATCTACATAGAAATATATTTTTTTATATTACAAATCGAAGTAGCTTCGGGTATTTACTGATACCCGACCCCGGTCTCTTCGAATCAAATGTCATCTTTAATCCAAGTAGTTTAGGTGAATACAATTAAATTTAAATATAAAATGTCACCTTTACTCAGCAATTCATCATAGATGTCCACATTATCACTATTCAATCCAACATATCATATTATAAAATATTTCATATCACATAGCATCACAATCACATACCATGGATAACAAATAATCCAAGGCATTCAATATCATTCAATCATCCATAAGCAAGGTTAATTCGTCATATATTTCTAATTAATTTAAATAGATTAAATTAATTACCTCAATCATTTATAAATCCTGCTTACTCAACATTAATTAATTACTAACCAATTAATTAATCATCCTTTAACTACCCATTAATTATCCATAATTACTTCCATTCAGTAATTATCACATTGGTTAATTATCCTCAATTAATTAACCTTTAATTATTAATTAATTCAACCTTTAATTACGAATTAAATTAATTAATCCTTAAAAAAATTATCCATTACTTGCCTACATTAAGTAGTTATCATTTAAGTAATTAACCTCTAATTAGTTAATCAATTTATCCTTAATTATGAATTAATTAATCTCTAATTATTTAACTCATAATTAATTAAAATTGATTAACTACCCTTAAAATCATTAATTAATTAAACAAATTTTTACACTTTATTATTATCACAAATTAATTTCATTAAGTAATTAACCTTTCATAGATTTATCTTCTTTAAATTAATTACTTTAATTAATTAATCACATTAATATATCAATCCTTTAAATTGATTACACAAATTAATTAACCTTTATTAATTATCCAATTATTAAATTGATTAATTATTTCCTTAATTGATTTAATTAATCAACTAACCATCCCTAATACATTAAATATTTTATACTTTACTAAATTTCATCATTTAATTTACCTTTCAAAACATGTAAGATTTAACATATTATATAATTGCCTAATTACAATAATTTGAAAACATTTTGAACCCTTGGAAACTCGTTTTTAAAGTTGTTAATACTTTGTATAAAAACTTGGTTTAATGTTTCCCTTGAACTTACACATTTTAGATAAGCTTTTAATACTTTTTCACAATAACTCGCACAAACCCGGTCCAAACCCAAGAAATTCCCGAGACTTCCTTGTGAATTCTCTCGCATAGTTCAACTTCGAGGAAATCTTCATTCAACTTTGGGTCTAAGCTGAGAAACCCTATCTTCATTCCCCAAAAACAACAACAAACCCAAAAGCACTGATACACAGTGACACCGTGCACATGCACCACCTATCGGAGCAACTTCGACCAACCTCATCATCGCCAGCGAGTCGATCCTGACTTCTTACCTGATTTTGACCAACCAAGCTTCAATTCGAACACGAAATCCAGAATGTGCCTGTGAACCCAAACCTGGAACGATGCATCACCAAAACCTCCCCTTCGACGCCACCATCGATCACCAAAAATCTTGACACCTTGACTAGACCTTCGTCGTAGTCTTAAGCTTCTCTTCCACCCATTCCAATGAAGACCGAAGCTTCGTCGACGTCGTACCCACCTTGAAACCGAAGTCGACAAAACAGAATCTAAAACCCTAGTTTATCATTACTCGGCCACCTCGGTGATCTAGAACCCCTCCGAGTAATTTTCCCAAGTTCAAAGATCCACCAACAACCTTCGGCAACAATCCCGATACACCCGAACCTCGCGATCATCAGAATTTGACGATAATGCAGATATCATCCAACGCCAAAATTCTCCACAAATACAAACTTAAAATTTATAGAGCGATGATCAAAAATCATCATTTTTCAATTCAAATCTGATTATAAAATCCAAACACAAAATTATAAACTTTGGTTTTTGACTTATATTTGATTTTCCACTGAAATTTCCTATTTTCACAATATTTACTAAATAATGTTACTTGAAATTATTTTTAAAAATGAAATTACATTACCATGATCAGTTTCCTTTTTAAGATCTTAGCCTAATATTGTCTGTACAAAGAGAAACTAAATTTTAAAACTTAATTTATAAGCCTGTAACTAAGAATAGATGTTTTTATACATATGTACAGGTATACATGTTTAACAACAGCATATATCTATATATAAACATATTTTCATCATGTAAACAAATTCCACAGAGTTATTTCAATGTTTTATCACAAGCATAAATTTTAAACAGGTTTGAGCATAAATAAAAGTAGCAGTTTACTCACAGATTTAAAAGCAGAGACAGGAATTTTGTTTTTGAACTTGATACTTGAACTGGATTACTTCGATCTGAGAACTTGAACTAGCTATGGAATTTTAATTTTATTTTCTCTTAAATTTGGTTGAAGATCTGAACAGTTTGATTTTATTTGAGGATGGAATCTTGCTTTTAAAAACTGAAATGAATTTTGTTGTTTCAATTTGTTTCTGGTTTGAACATTATTTCCCGGCTATTGATTACAGGTTAAAGCTTGCTTTGTTTTGGTGATTTCAGGTTTTGATTGCTTGGTAAATTTCTGGTTTGATAAATGTTTTGCAGTTTTTGTTCTTTGAATTTTGAAATGAGAACAGGAAAAATAAAATGAGAGGAGAAAGTAGAGAGGTTTATATATAACTTAGTTTTATCAATTTATTAAAATTAAAAAGGAAGAAAAAAATAAAAAATAAAAAATAAGGACACTTGGTAAATAGGCTAACAAATGTCATATGCATGTATTTGCATGTAACAAGAGGTTTACATTTGTAATTTGGCATGAGCTAAATTTTTTTTATGTTTATATATATAATATATATTATAATTTAATTTATTTTTATTTTTATTAATACTTTATGTATTTATTAATTACTTAAATCAATGTAATACATTTATACATGTACATTTTAAATCTTTATATATTTACAAAATACATTTATTTCAGGTATAACTTTTTAAAGAAATACATATACCTTTACCAAAGCTTAATTTAAGCCAAAATACTTTTTAAATTTATAAGTATATACATAGATACTATTTTAGTGTTTAAATTATAGAAATCAACTTTAAATAAATTATGAAAAATTATTATATTAATTTCAAAACATAACTTCCAATTCAATATATATTTCTATATATATGTGTGTGACGGTCTAGGCTTTTCAACCATCGACAGTGGCCACTCTCCGCCGTGGCAAACAGTGGTACTTCGAATTTGCTTTTATGGATAGCCTCTCGACTCGCAACCAACCCAAGGCCTTATACAACTTCAAAGGGACATGTAGGGGTAAGAGTCTCTTGCTTGCCACCAAACATGAAGCGAGAACCCCCTAACATGCTATACTGAAACAGACCCGATCCCAATTTCATTTAAAAGCAATATTTCAACAACCAAGTTACAATCAAAAAGTGATTTTCCAGTCTACAAGTTTCCAAAGGATTTCAAGCATTTTCAATTTTTCGGTTCAAAAGCAACTCCTTTGTTAAAAACTGAATCTAAGGTGAGTAAATAAATCCATTTAAAGGTTTTAAATCTGTCTTCAATATAGATGCATGTTGTAAATGAATTATAATAAGTGATTTCATGATCTGTTAAATAGAAATGCATGTAAATTTATGTTGGCATAAATGCCTAGAAATGATATATGCTCTGTGCTTAATCTACTGTTTTAAAATTAGTTCAGAACTAAAACTCTCACCCTCTAATCTTCTTTAAGTTTGATCTATAAACAAAGCTTGTTAGTAATAACAAGATAATGATATTAAAAATGTTTACAGTAAGAATCTATTAATCATGGTGATACAAAGGAAGCAGAACATCAGATTTGAAACATATCAAAAATCTCGATCATAATAATTGGTTGATTCGGGTGTATTATCAGCTTTGTCATCGAAGATTAGGATTTTTAAAATTAAAATCAGGATTTTTAGGCTGTTAAAACATGAGAAATTGAAAGTTGATCGTATTTTTGATTTCGAGCAATTTCTGATAATTGAAGAATTTTAGGGTCGCGATTTCTTAAGTGAACCAAGTCTGGAGTCTGGTGATGTGGCAAAAAATGGTAGGAGAATTCACAAACATTGTGGTAGTGTAACGACAGTGAAGTAGGGTTTAAGACGGGTTTTGAGTTGAGGTTGGAACTGGGGTTATCGCGTCACCATGGGAAGGCCGGAGCTAATCGCGAGGAAGGGGATCTCTGCTGAAGTTCATGATGCTACTCTGCGCAAGGCGACATGAGTTCTAGTGGTGGGGTTCGTCGTCGACGAAGGGTTTTCTCGTTTGGGGTGTTTACAGATTTGAATCAGGGAGTTCGATTTTGATGTGTTGTCGATTGTGTCGATCTTGAAGGTCGGAGATATCAGGAAGTTGATCGATGACTTAGAGGCGGCTTTGACGAAGCATCGGAGCCGGCCAGACGGACATGCACGTGCATGCGTGCACGTTAATGTCTGATGAAGGGTAGTGTCGGGAAGATGCAGAAGGGATTCTTGGTGGTGAGCTCGAGGAATTTGTGTTCGACATGAAGGGATGAGAACGAGATTGAAGCTCGGGAATTTTGTTGTGTGGCACGGAGGGAAACTCGGGTATTTATAACAATATTAAATCTAATAAAGGCAAGATTTAAAATTTGAATGAATCTAGTTTAAATTATTTCTTAAATCTAATTCATTATAAAATAAATGATCTATCTTGATTTAAGAAAGGGTGAGATTTATTTAATTTAAATTATCAAGATAAATTCTTAATTATTCTTAAATTAATTTTAAATGAGTAAGTAAATGAGAAAAAAATAAAGTGTTTAGATTTATGAGTTAATTAGGTAATGAGTAAGATAAATGATTTATCTTAAAGGTAATTAAGGACTTGGATAATTAATGGTTAATTAAATTAATGAAGTGATTAAAGGGAAATCAATTAATTAATGATTTTGGATTAATTTAATTATAATTAAGGGTTATAAATTAATTAGAGGTTAATTAATTGGAAGTTTGGAATTTATTAATGTAAGTAATTAGAGATTAATTACTTAGATGATAATTGCTTAAAGAAATAATTAAAGATTAATTTGTTAATTAATTAACTTAAGTGATCATGGGATAATTACCTAATGGAAATAATTAAGAGATAATTAAATTACTTAAAAGATAATTACTTAATGTAGGAAATTTAAGGGTTAATTCGTTAACGTAATTAATTAATCGAAGGTTAATTAATGTGATTAATTAAGAAATAATCAAGTAATTAAGGAAAATTTCTTAAGCGGGATAATTAAGAATGATTAATTAAATCAAATGGTTGTAGTTAATTAATGATTACTTAAGCAGGGTTAGGTGATTAGTTCTTAAGTGATTAATCTAATTTGAGTTAATTAAATTAATTGTAATTTGGATTAATAAGTCTTGCTTATGGTTGATTAATTTATATCGATTGCCTTGAGTTATTTGATATCCATGATATGTGATTTGTAATGCTGTGTGAGATGATATGTTTGGTTGAACTGAGATAATATGGATTTTCTTTCTGTAATGAAATCTCCATATGAGTATGTTACTCTAAATATGAATTGAATGGTTTCACTTAAACTTGGGTTAATAATGACATTGGATTCGAAGAGACCGGAGTCGGGTATCAGAAAAATACCCGAAACCACTTCGAATAGTAATCTAAAATTACTTTTAAATTGGAGATGTGAGATCAGCCAGGCTGGAATGAAATAAGTTAAGTAACCTGAACATATAACCTTGAGAACTGTTGTGTGTGATAAATGATTAATTGATCGACTATAATATGTAAGAACTCATAAAAGATACGATTTACCTTGGAATTTCATTTAATTTATAGCTTAGTATTTCACGTTATATGGGTTTACTCACGCTGGCTTCTAGCCTGACCCGGTGTTACTTTGATGTAATGCTCGGGCCAGACCAAGTATTATTGCTTTTCAGGCAAGGGCGTTTTGGAGCTCAAGAGGCGAGCTGGATGGCAGGAACGTATGTAGTGTATTCCGCTGTGATATCTTATAGTTTAGTTGGGACATGGTGATTGTATCTGTCTAGTGTTTGTGTATATGTTGAAACTCTGATGTATTAAAGTGTAATTTGACAAGTACAGTTTTCCTGTGTGTAACTGATGTTATTTGATATTATATTTTAACCGCTGCGACTGTAAGAATTTGTGACTTGCTTCTTCTTCTTCTTCTATCTCTTTTCTTCTTTACCCTAACTATGTGGGATTTTCAAAATCGAAAATATTCAGGTCATTACGTTTGGTATCAGAGCAGAAGGTTAAGCGTGAACCTTGGCTCTGGTAGGTTTGCTCATTAAGGATAGGGTCAATGGTACCCTAAAATGAGTTGAGTGTATACATATGAGGGCGTACTTGTTATTTTCTTATGTAAAGATTTTAAAAATGGTTTTAATGAATGATTTTTATAAAAGCTTATATTTTATATATAAAGCAATAATTGGTTGTTGGATATTGAAACTAAATAAAAATTTAAGTGGTAAATATATATCCAAATAGGAATTGAATAGAATGAACCATTCAAATAAGGAGAATTAAAATTGGTTTCAAATCAAAATAAAATAAAATGGTTATTGTATCAAATATTGGGATGTTTGTTTCCTAATAATGATAAAGCAAAATGAAATGTGTTAAGGGAGTAAACTTTTAAATAAGTATGACTTGTAAATTGAAGTGGGGTTTTTAATTGTGAAGTTAGAATCCTAAGATTTAAAAACATTTGAAATTTTTTTCAAATTGTTAAAAGGAATGATAAATAATATTATTCAGAATATTTTTGAAAGTAATCTTATTTTGAAATAAGAAGTTGTTTGAAACTTTGTTTGGAATTAAAAACCAAAGGTGTCAAAACATAAGGTATAACTTGGTAAGCAAATTGATATATAAGAGTAAAAGTTGAATTCTTCTAATTAAGTCTAATTTATAGTTTAGGAAGTCCCTCTAGAATTCAGTCTTTGAGAGAGATGGCTAAGAGTGAAGAATGGAAGGTTAGATGCAGAGAGCGAAGAGCAGCTGCACGTAAGGATCAAGAAGAAGCAATTCAAGAGTATGAGAAACAGGTTAAGGAAAGGGCTAAACCAGGGTCTTGTGATAATGTCACCTGCTACAGATGTTTCAATAAGGATCATTACTGTGATAACATGGAATTTCAAAATATCTGTAATTAATAAAGTAATTGAATTTAATACTGATAAAATACTGATAATTAGAATATATTTGGGTATGTATATAGATTATATCTAGATAAATATTCATTTGATAATATTTGTTTAATGATCCTCTTTTATAAATATTTATTTGGAAAATTCATCTTTTCAAAACTAAAATAAAATTTTATACATATATATATATAGAATAACTTTAAATAAATCTTTGGAAATTTTATATATATGTAAAGTTGATTTGTAAATTTGTAAGGTAAGATTTTATTAAAATTTTTAATATATTTATATATACACCTTTTCTTTTTAATACTTGGAAATAAATTTAGTTGGTATTTATGTAAAATACAAATAATATGTGTAAATGTAAACATATGTAGATATAAAGTTAAGTAATTTATTAAATAATAAGGTGTAGAAACATAACTTATAAATAAATTTAACAAATGGGTTTAGGCATTAAAAAAATAAAATAAAATACCTATTAGTGATAAGTGTTAGCCCATGAATTTTCTTAATAACACGTGTAAATGATTTAGGTATAGTTAAAGAGAAGTGTTGGATCTTTTAACAAATGACATTTTATTTTATTTTCTTTTATAATAAAAACTAAAGTTTATCTATATAAACATATGTCTATTTTCTTTACTTCTTTTCCTGTCTTCATTCTAAAATCAAAGAGAAGGAAGATCTGTAAATAAAAGAAATTTTAAACAACCATTTTTTTTTAAAATCATCTCAATTTCCATATTTTTTTTTACATGAGAGCAAGCTGGCAATTCTCAGATCTAAGACAAATTTAAACAAGCTAATCTGGTAATCAAACTAAAAGCTAACAGCTCATAAACAATCAAGAAGCAAGATAATGGCATGTGGATTCATCTCAAGCAACAGAGAGTCATTTCATCATGAAACAAGTTACAGGCTCTCTGCTTAAACTTTCTTTAAGGTAAGTAAGCTTTAATTCTTTTAAGGTAAATCATTTGTAAAATGGATGCAGGCCTAAATTGATGATGAAAATAACTAAACCTGATGTGAAAGAATGGATATTGATTGTTAAGTATATAGGTAGCAACCATGAATTGCATGCCTGAGCACATATGTGTATCTCTGATTTTCAAGACTAACTAAATATGTTCAAAGAAATTTGAATGTTTCCCTGATTTCTTTTAGCATTTATGATTAAGAAATTTAGATGAAATGGTTTAATTCAAATTTAAGATATTTAAGAAAAAAAATATACAGTTCCAGGTTCATTCAAAAATAGGCTTTTCTGTTTATACCTGTGAGCAATTTTTTTAACTTAAACAGTTTTAAATTAATGTATGTGGAAATGTTGAATGTAAATTTTGGTATTCATGCATATTTAAAACATGAATACATGTATTTATGAAATGAATATACTAGTATGTTGGCTATGGTTATCTCTGTTATGTTTCACAGTTAAAAGTTAGTTAAGGAATTCTAATTCTCCTCATTTAACCTTTATTAGGCTTAGAAATTCAAACAAATTTTGTTTGTTTATTCATAATAAAGGTTTTAAATTTTATTTATATGAACTAAGTTTGGAAATTCTCTAGAAAGGAAAAGAAACAGTTGAGGATGTAAGAATGGGTTAAAATAAATTACAACAATTCATTAATTCAAGCATACAGTCTGAATCTACTTTAAAAATTAGGAATTTTCAAATGAAAATCACAATTTTTAGTTGAGTTTTTAATGTGCATTTTGTTGATGATCAGAAAATGAAATTTTAGCTATTTCTAGTGGCCAGAGTTCATGAGGAGGTTAGGATCTCGTTTGGAGGTAGGTGGAAGGTTGTCGATGGTGGCAAAAATGCCGGGTGATTTTATTTTGCACCGTGGTGACGGTGATCAGTCGAACTAGGGTTTTAAACCCAATTTGGGACAAGGTTAGTAAATTCGAGCACGCGGCGGTTCTAGTTGATCGAACTTCACCAAAACATGGGAGATGGTAGTGAGGGGGCCACTGAGGGTATGGCCGGAGCTTGGTTGGGTCTGGTGATCGGTATCGGCGACTCAAGTAAGCTTCAGGCGAAGGCTTTGTTTCAGAATTGACCTGAGGATCTCGTTTTTGCCTTGGACCTTGTGATGGAGTTTCAATGATTTGAATCAGTTGCCGAGTTGTTTTGCGACTTGCTGGAAGTGGTAGAATCCGTCGAAGTGCTGGCGAATGATTGTACACATGCACGACGTCGTTCGTGGTTTGGGTGTTGCGGTTGTGAGCAGCTTGGAATAGTTTTCGAGCGAATAGTTGTTTGACTCGAGGTGGAACTCGAGTTTTAGTGGAGTGTAACGTCAGTTTTTTAAAAAAAAATCTTGATGAAGATGAAGGAAGCTCGAAGTTAGATTCGAGTTAGAACCGGGTTTAACCCGAAGCAGGAGTGAGTAGAAATTAATCAAGATTTTAAACATGATTTTTAAACGTTTCATAAAAAAAGGAAAAAATGTTTTGAAATTTTAAATGAATTGTTTTAAAACTTTTCTTAAACAATTTCTTCCTATTTTAAATGTTACTTAACCTTCAATTAAGGAAATGATATGATTGTTAAATTTATCTTGTTAGGTTAAACCTTGAGATAATTTAACTTAATTCGTAAAGATAAAATTAAGTGTTAATTAACGGATAAATGTTTTAATTTAGGTGAATGGATAACTAATAAAGATGATGTTTTATATTAAGTAATTACGATTTGATAGAGTGATTAGTTAATTAATAGTTGAGGATTATTAATTAATTAATTAAAAGGTTAATTAGTTTGTAATTAAGAATTGTAAATTAGTTAATTAGAGATAATTAATTAATAATGGGTGATTAATTAATTTAATAATTAATTAATAATAAGTGATAAATTAATTAAGTAATTAGGTAGTAATTAGTGACTAATTTACTAAGTAATTGGATATTAATCAATTTGTAATTAAGAATTGATTAACTGATAATTAAAGATTAATTAATTTGTTTAAAGGGTAATTGGGAATTACTCTAAGGTAATTAATCAAACGAATGTGATTACTTTAAGTTAATTAATTGGTTGGTTTATTAAAGATAATCTTAATGGTTGATTAAGTATAATTACTAAATGAGATTGATAAGTGTAATTACTCAGTGAAGTAATTGGTGGATAAATTACTGAATGTAATTAATACAAGAAACATTATTTAATGGGAAGTAATTAAAGATTAATCACTTAGGAGAAGTAATTAAAGGATGATTAATTATTTGGCTTGTAATTAAATAATTATTAAGTAAAGGTAATCTAAGCGATTAAAAGATTAGTAATTAATTTAGTTAGAGATAAATTAAGTTAAATTAAATTAATTTTTGGAAATGATCCATCTTTCTTATGAATGATTAAATGATGATTTAATTGATTTATGTCTCTGATATGTAATGTTTTGTGATATGAGATGTTGGATGGACAATGATACTGTATCGGTGATGAATCGCCATGTATGAAGAGACATCCTGTATTTGTAGTTGAATTGTATTTCACTTGAGTAACTTGGGTTAAGATGACATTAGATTCGAAGAGACTGGAGTCGGGTATGGGTTAATACCCGAAACCACTTCGAATTTTTATAGATTGATACGTGAAACCTATAGGCTGGAATGAAGTGATTTAAAGGAGTTGGACTATTTAAATCTGAATCTTGGTACATAGAAAATGGATGGGTGGAATAAGTAATATCTATAATAAATTATGGCTTTGAGAATTGAATTGAGTTACCCGGGTTCCATATAAGTTATATGCTTTGTATTTCTTGTTGGATGAGTTTACTTACGCTAGTTTCCAGCCTGACCCAGGTGTTACTTTGATGTAATGCTCGGGTCAGATCGAGTATTATAGATTTTTAGGTAAGGACATTCTGGAGCTCATGAGGCGAGCTGGATGACAGGAACGTGTAGAGTATTTCGTTGTAATATATTATTGTAATTCTGTGACATGTTGATTTGTATATGTCCAGTATCTGAATATATGTTGTAAGTCTGATGTATAAAAATATAAGAGTACTGATACAGTTCTTCTTTGTAAAACTGTTATTTATGTGATATTATATTTTGACCCGCTGTGAAAGTGAGGTTTTTGTATCTTGTTCTATTTTCTTCTTCTTTCTCTTTTCTTCTTTTCCTAACTATCTGGAATTATCTGGATGAAAATTTCCGGGTCGTTACAATTACGCTGCCAAGTGCAGTAAATCAAGGGAGGAATTGAAGGGTACATTCCAACGGTTTCGCTCTGAGATCTTGTTCTTTAAGTGTCATAAGAAAGGACATTTCCTAAATCATTGCCCTGAAGTGAGAAAAGCGAAGCGTAAACCTGTTGAGCCAGTTAATGAGACGACTATTTGCTATCATTGTAAGAAGACGGGACACATCGCTAGGAATTGTTCCGAGAGGCAGAAGAGGAGTAAAGCTGTGAAACGTACAGTTGGGGGCATGAAGGTTATCCAGATTGACGATAGGGTAGAAACATTTTATGGTAAATGTTATAAGTGGGGACACCCTAATGAAAAGTGTATGTTCGGGCTTTGCCCTTTTGGAAGGAAGTCCATAGAAAGGATTCTTGTAAGAATATTAGGGCTCTGTTCTTTCCAAACCACTAGGAAATAGAAAGGGCGTCTAGATTTATGACTTCTGTAAGACTGTTATTTTGGATAAATGTATGTAATGTTTGAACTACTAGTGTGTAGTCTATTAATGGAATATTTTGTGGTTGTACAATCTAATATAAAATTTTCTTTATCTATTGAGAATAAAATTGAAATTAACTCAAAAGTGGAATTATAAGGAATTAATTGAAATTTGAAATTTGATTTGAATTAATTATAAGTGGAATTAAAAGTTGAATAGTTTGAAATTCAAATGGGAAAATTTAAATTGAATTAATTGGAAATAAAATTGAACTTGAATGAGTTCAAATTCAAAAGGGAATTTGATTTCAATCTGGAAAGAATCAAGGTTAATTCAATTTGAATTAAGATTAATTCGAACTGGAGTTGAAATAAATTGAAATTGAAAATTGATTCAATTTGAAAATTATTTGAATTAATTTAAATTTGAAGTGGGTATTGAAATTGTTTAAATTGATTTGAGATTGAATCAATTTAATGGGATGGGAAATAAACTAAAAATGGAGGTTGGGAATTGAACAGTTTGGCTCTGGACTATTTTCAAAATAAATTGTGTTAACATAAACCGTTTTAAATATTTTCCTAAATAATTACTATACAACTTTTCTTTTTAAAAGCCAAACCATTTTATACTTATTTTACAATTATTTTTGAAACTATTTAACTATTTTACAACTGTTTTATAAACTAATTACTATTTCTCAACAACTTTGTAAATAATTACTATTTTACAACTATTTTGCAATTATTTAAAATTTCTGTAACTATTTAACTATTTTCCAACTATTTTACAATTACTTACCTATTTTATAACTATTTTACAATTAATAATTATTTTTCAACTATTTATCTATTTTGAATTTTTTTAAGCTATTTTCTAAATTTAAGATGGTCAGAGTACGAACTACTTATGATTAAATATCCAATTGAGATAAGAATTGAATGTTAACCCAAATGGAAGTTGGGAGCAATTGTGAATAAGTGAATGAAAATTAAAGTGAATGTGAATAGAAAGAAAATTGATTTGACTAATAATCAATGAGGATAGATACGTAGGATGTACGTATGTTATTCTTTTCGCATAGTGATTTGATCCAGATTCGAGCATAGAGTTTCGAGACAGTATCCGAATTGGGATTTTCCGCTCGATTTTCGTCAGCGTGCCTAGATATGGATTTTTGATTGGTTCTGGACATTCTCTATCATAGTTATGGCTATGTAAGGAGAATGACGGTTTCTGATCAAGAAACCAGATCTGAGTCGGCACTAGGAAGTCGGGTGGACAATACTAGTTCGGAAGAGAAATTATGTGATCGAGTGAGCGATCAGATTGATATAGTGTACGGATGATATGTGTATATCGTACGGGTTTGAATGAAATTGATATTGGAAATTTTGAAAGTAATGAAAGATGTTTTTGAAAAGAGAAGTATGTTTTGAGAATATGTATATGGAATAAAATGGGAGTTGGATGTTTCTATGACTAAAACTCATTTCTAGAAAAGTAATCTGGTTAATAACTTTATAAAAGAGTAATCAAATTTGGATATTTGATTTGGAATAAAAAAAAGTTATATATCTTTGTTATATATATGATAAACTCCCCTTGTTGAATCTATTGCCGGAAGAAAAGGGTTTTTGAAAATATTTGAAGTACAAAATGTGGTTTTATACAAGTATGGAATGATCCATGGATTTTTCAAGGTTATATATATATATAAAGGATCTTATGTGAATGATTTTGGAGAAAAGGTTTTTGGAACCCGTGGATTTTGGAAATGCTTTTGATTTTTAGGAAAAATCAATTTTGGAAATTTGAAAAGCCTAGTTTGAGAGTTATCGATTTTGGAAATCGACTTTTTGTAAAGGAGATTTTGGTGAAAATCATAAAGGGTATGATTTGAAAGATACTATATGTTTATAGTATAAAGTTTTTTGAAAATGGCTTTGGAGAAAAAGGCGCTCCCTTGAAATGAACTTCATAGGAGTACCATAGGTTGGTACTGCCTTGAGCCCTAGGGGGGTTCTAAAGTTGATCTTGTGAGGAAGTCCGGACAAAATGAAGTTTCTGAGGATTTTGTGCAGAGTGTAGCGAAAACCGAGGGTGCTGATGCCCATAGAAACATTTGGGTTATGCTATGACGATAGTGTAACTTGATGTCACTACGATCTACTGCAGACCATAGCGAAAGTTGTGTGTGCAACTGAGAGCCAACTGTCTACGTTTGATTTTACATCGGTAGACTGCGACCTATGGTGACATAGCAAAAGTCGAGAGGCCGTGAGAGCCTAAGGCTGCATTGGTATTTGACTGATGTAGTCTGCGACCTATTTGGGAGTGGTGAAGTTTTATTAGACAGCGAAAATCGAGGGCGTTGATGCCTACAATTACATGGACTTTTGTTGTGATGGCAACGTACCCCAGGATTTAACTGCGATCTGTGGTGGGTTCCATGGCGTAATCGAGGCGTGCAGAGTGCCCACAATTACATGAACTTTTGCTGTGATGGCAACGTAACCCAGGACGTAACTGCGACCATGATGGGGGTAATGATTTCCAGAGCATTCTCACCAAAGATGTTTTCTCTATTTTCAAAAATATTTTCTATATTGTCAATAAAATTATTTTCCAAGTATTTCCACTGGGTGTTGGAAACGGGTTTACCAAGTACTTACAGATTTTCAGTCCTACGCCTGATCAACATATGACCGAATTCTGTGAGAACAAGATGGATTTATTGAGACATCGAGCTATAAAAGTGTTTTTATAAAAACTATTTTAGTAATATTATATAGATTTTTAAAAGTGTCTTAAAAATGGTCAAAGAAAATTTACCTGATTTTAAGCATTTTAATAATTCTAGCTTCGTTCCTTTTCGAGGACGAAAAATTCAAAGGGGGAAGGAAAGTGATAACCTGGATTTTGAAATATCTGTTAATCGATAATTAACTAGGTTAATTAATGGAAATACTGATTTATAGATTGGGCAAATAAATCTGATAATAAATATTTATGTGATAATCTCCTAATGTAATTACTTTAAAAAATTGAAAAAAAATTGATAAATTCTTCTTTTAAACAAAAAATCATGACTATTTATATATATGAGTTGATTTTAAATTGGATTTTTAATTAAATTGAATTTGAGGTTTGGAATTCAAAGGATAAATATCTTAAAATAAATTGGATAAAAAATATATTGTATATGATTTTATTAGTATATAATTTATTTTATATTATTATTATTATTTTTAAAAGATTTTATTTATAAAATTAAGATATGTATTAAATAATTAGGAAATTTATTATAAAAGTTTTTTGAAACCATTTAAAAAATTAATATACTTATGCACTATTACAAGTGTTAGGTTATAAATTTTTTTAATAGCAAGTGTAAATAAATTATGAATGGTAAAAGACAAGTGTTGGGTTTTTAAACAAGTGTCATCATTTTATTTTTATTTTATTTTTTAAATCCTAAATTAAATCTATGTAAACACATCTCTCCCTATCTCTCATTTTTCTTTTGATCAGTAACTAAATACCAAACCAGTAACTAAATCAGAAAAGGACAAAAGAGAGAAAGCCTGTAAGAAATAAGCAAACCAGAAAATATCAACCAATAACCTTTCAACTATACAAATTTGGAAAAAATTCATCTCAATTTCTTTTAAAAGCAAGATTTCAACAACCAAGTTACAGATCAAAAAGTGATTTTCTAATCTACAAGTTCCCAAAGTATTTCAAGCATTTTCATTTTTTCGGTTCAAAAGCAACTCCTTTGTTAAAAACTGAATCTAAGGTGAGTAAAAAAATCCAGTTAAAGGTTTTAAATCTGTCTTCAATATAGGTGCATGCTGTAAATGAATTATGATAAGTGATTTCATGATCTGTTAAATAGAAATGCATGTATATTTATGTTGGCATAAATGCCTGGAAGTGATATATGCTCTGTGCTTAATCTACTGTTTTAAAATTTGTTCAAAACTAAAACTCTCACCCTCTAATCTTCTTTAAGCTTTGATCTATAAACAAAGCTTGTTAGTAATAACAAGATAATGAGATTAAAAATGTTTACAGTAAGAATCTGTTGATCACGGTGATACAGAGGAAGAAGAACAGCAGATTTGAAACATATCAAAAATCTCGATCATAATAATTGGTTGATTCGGGTGTATTATCAGCTTTTTCATCGAAGATTAGGATTTTTAAAATTTAAATCAGGATTTTTAGGCTGTTAAATCGTGAGAAATTGAGAGTTGATCGTATTTTTGATTTCGAGCAATTTTCGATGATTGAAGATTTTGGGGTCGCGGGTTCTTGGGTAAAGCAAGTCTGGAGTCTGGTGATGTCGGCAAAAAATGGTAGGAGAATTCATGAATGTTGTGGTGGTGTAACGACGGTGAAGTAGGGTTTAAGACGGGTTTTGCGTTGAGGTTGGAACTGGGGTTGCTGCATTGCCATGGGAAGGCCAGAGGTGATCGCGAGGAATGGAATCTCTGCTGAAGTTCGTGATGCTACTCAGGGTAAGGCAGCATGAGTTCTAGTGGTGGGTTTCGTCGTAGACGAAGGGTTTTCTTGCTTGGGGTGTTTCCAGATTTGAATCAGGGAGTTCAATTTTGATGTGTTGTCGATTGTGTTGATCTGGAAGGTCGTAGGTATTTGGAAGTTGATCGATGACTTGAAGGTGGCTTTGACGAAGCATCGGAGCCGGCCAGACTGACGTGCACGTGCACGCATGCACATCAATGTCTGGTGAAGGGTAGTATCGGGAAGATGTAGGAGGGATTATCGGTGGTGAGCTCGAGGAATTTGTGTTCGACACGAAGGGATGAGAACGAGAGTGATGCTCGGGAGTTTTTTGTTGTGTGGCACGGAGGGAAACTCGGGTATTTATAACATTTTTAATTTTAATAAAGGAAAGATTTAAAATTTAATTGAATCTAGTTTAAATTATTTCTTAAATCTAATTCTTTATAAAATAAATGATCTATCTTGATTTAAGAAAGGGTAAGATTTGTTTAATTTAAATCAAGATAAATTCTTAATTATTCTTAAATTAATTTTAAAAAAGTAAGTAAATGAGACAAAAATAAAGTGTTTAAATTTATGGGTTGATTAAGTAATGAGTAAGATAAATGATTTATCTTAAAGGTAATTAAGGACTTGGATAATTAATGATTATTTAAATTATTGAAGTGATTAAAGGGGAATCAATTAATTAATGATTTTGGATTAATTTAATTATAATTATGGTTATAAATTAATTAGAGGTTAATTAATTGGAAATTTGGAATTTATTAGTGTAAGTAGTTAGAGATTAATTACTTAGATGTTAATTGCTTAAAGAAGTAATTAAAGATTAATTTGTTAATTAATTAAGTTAAATGATCATGGTATAATTACTTGATGGAAATAATTAAGAGATAATTAAAGTACTTAAAAGATAATTACTTAATGTAGGAAATTTAAAGGTTAATTCGTTAATGTAATTAATCAATCGAAGGTAAATTAATGTGATTAATTAAGAAATAATCAAGTAATTAGAGAAAATTTCTTAAGCGGGATAATTAAGAATGATTAATTAATTCAAATGGTTGTAGATAATTAATGATTACTTAAGAATGGTTAGGTGATTAGTTCTTAAGTTATTAATTTAATTTGAGTTAATTAAATTAATTGTAATTCGGATTAATAAGTCTTGCTTATGGTTGATTAATTTATATCGATTGCCTTGAGTTATTTGATATCCATGGTATGTGATTTGTGATGGTGTGTGAGATGATATGTTTGGTTGAATTGAGATAATGTGGATTTTTTCTGTAATGAAATCCCCATATGAGCATGTTACTCTAAATATGAATTGAATTGTTTCACTTAAACTTGGGTTAATAATGACATTGGATTCGAAGAGACCGGAGTCGGGTATTAGAAAAATACCTGAAATCACATCGAATAGTAATCTAAAATTACCTTTAAATTGGATATGTGAGATCAGTCAGGCTGGAATGAAATAAGTTAAGTAACCTAAACATATAATCTTGAGAACTGTTGTGTGTGATAAATGATTGAATTGGTCGACTATAATATGTAAGAACTCATAAAAGATACGAGTTACCCTGGAATTTCATTTAAGTTATAGCTTAGTATTTCATGTTATAGGGGTTTACTCACGCTGGTTTCCAGCCTGACCCGGGTATTACTTTGATGCAATGCTTGGGTTAGACCAAGTATTATAGCTTTTTAGGTGAGGGCGTTTTGGAGCTTAAGAAGCGAGCTGGATGGCAGGAACGTATGGAGTGTATTCCGCTGTGATATATTGTAGTTTATTTGGGACATGTTGATTGTATTTGTCTAGTGTTTGTGTATATGTTGAGACTCTAATGTATTAAAGTGTAATTTGACAAGTACAGTTTTCTTGTGTGTAACTGATATTATTTGATATTATATTTTAACCGCTGCGACTGTAAGAATCCGTGACTTGCTTCTTCTTCTTCTATCTCTTTTCTTCTTCACCCTAACTATCTGGGATTTTTGGAATCAAAAATTTTCAAGTCGTTACAATATGTACGATTAGGAAAATTATTTTGGTTTTTGAAAAGATAAACTTTGCCAAATTAAATTATTATATTAATATGTTTACTATTTCACAATGAACTTATATATGTATACACTTAAGATTTTCAACATTATGGAGTTTTGAATATATCTATTTATATATATATATGTTAATTTACTGTATAATTTATTATTTCTAGATATGTATATTTCAATATTTATTATAGTTTCAAATTTATTTATATTTCCAGATATCTTTTGTCATCAGAATTTATCTGTTCAACTGAATAAACCAGTTAATTATCCAATTATCAGATGTTCAAAAATCTGGGTTATCATATTCCTCCCCGTTTGAATCTTTTCATCCTCGAAAAGGAATGAAACTAGAATTTTATCAAAATATTTATTATCAGCCTATATTTCTTTTCGACCATTATAAATCCTTCGTTTAAGAATTTTAAAAACACTTTAAAATCTATATAATATTACCATAATAGCTTTATAAAAATACTTTTATAACTTGATGTTTCAATCAGTCCATCCTTGTTCTCACAGAAATACATTCATACATTGATCAGGTGTAGGACCGAAAATGTACAAGTACTTAGCAGACCTGCTTTTAACACCCTATAAATACTTGGAAAATATTTTAGTGAAACTATAGAAAACACATTCGAAAATAGAGGAAACATCTTTGGTGAGAATGCTCTAGAAATCATCACCCCCTCCATGGTCGTAGTTAACCCGATGGTTACATTGCCATCCTGGCAAAATCCATAGATAACTGTAGGCACTCCTCGTGTGACGCCCCACCTCTATACCCACGCTAGCCAAGAACACTACGGTGTAGTGCTGTCAACTAGCACGGAGAATAAGGCTGTTGAGGAGCGGCCATCAATAGTTGGCCTTACATTAGAATTGGTTATCTCGATAGGAGTGATATATATATTCCTTTTTCTCCCATCGAAATACCCCAATTCCAGTATAAAACGAACTACGATGGTTCATAATAGTTTAGAACAGTAAATATAAAATAATAACATAGATAAATATAAATGCAAAACACAGATAAAACAGAAATTCTCATATATACAATAACTGATGTCAATTACAATACATTTGACACAGTACATATGATACAACTACAACAGTCGACTCAGGAAGTTACATATACAAGTACATTAACGTATATAATATACATGAATACATATCTTCCTATACAATCATACAGACTACTACAAATAACGACGACTACTCCAAAAGATATGAAAGAACTTCATAGCTCTAGCAGCAACCCAAAGCAGAATATCTACAACCTGAAATACTCGGTCTGACCCGAGTATTAGATTCAAAAGAAAATAATACTCGGGTCAGTCTAATTCAAACTCAGTTATTAGTGCACAGAAGCAATAATAATTAAATAACGAATAGACGACAGTAATTAAACCAAATCAGGATGCAATTCAGAATATAGAATTGAAATGAAAAAAACAGTTCAAACCATTGAAATATCAATTAAAATATTAATTCAAGTAGGGCTGCAGTACACGCACGCGTGCACTGCCTCGCCACTACGGAATATGGAATACGCAAAAAGATCCATAAGTCAAAACAAAAAGATTATCATGCACGCCATACCGTGTGGCTGCAGTTCACGCTTGCGTGCACTGCCTTGCCACTATAGTGATGATGTACCCAATGAATACCGTGTGGCTGCAGTTCACGCTTGCGTGCACTGCCTTGCCACTACAGTGATAATGTACACAACCGGGCACAAGGTCAAACCCAAATAAATTACGGTTCAACACAGGGCAACAAGAGTGTACAAGGACAAACAATCAAATATACAACAGAGAAGGCACATGAATGTGCAGGTCAAAAGAGGCTGCCTCAACAAAGCATCAATAGAGAACTACACATACAAGTATAGCAACAACATGAAAATATCACGAAGGTGCTCAAATGCAACACACCCAACATGTACTCAAACAACAAGTTTTAAAATCTTCAGATCAAGTGAAAACACAATGGAACTGCACTGGACAAGTGCAGACTAATAACACAGTGCTACCAGAGGTAAAAATGCAACAATCAACATGTTGCAAGTGTACTTGAAGGCAATGCACAACATACATATAAAAGAATAGCATCAAGGCACAAAGATAGTTGTACCAAAACATGTGCACAATAGAAGTAGTGCACCTGACATGATGACAACAAACCAAGTGAAAACAAAACTCATATATGCCAGTGAATGCAGAGGTCAGTGCAAGGCACAAACCAATTTAAACGACAATCCCTCACAAGAATACAAGTCAGGATACTGCAAATTCCAAGTGGTCAATAATGACCAAGGAAAAATGAAACAAAGTGCTAACTGGTAGATATGAACCAGCATAAACAAATGGATGCACAGGGGTGCAACAGGGGGGGGATGCCCAGAAATGCATCAGTGAAGAACACAAATGTCAAAGGCAACACACAAGTAACAATCAACTCAATCTCGAGGCAGTGACAGTATGAAATGGAATGTATCAACTCAACAAGGCATAACTAAGGAAACAGTGTGATCGAGAACTGATACAAGGAAGTTATCCAGAAAATCAAACAAGAACCAGAAGTATAAGCATGACAGTGAAACAATAAAATATGCTCAAGTGTCTGCATATATATACATGTGCAAATACAACACATAAATGTGGCAGTAAAACAATAAAATATGCTCAAGTATCTGCATATATATACATGTGCAAATTCAACACATAAATGTGGCAGTAAAACAATAAAATATGCTCAAGTGTCTGCATATATATACATGTGCAAATACAACACATAAATGTGGCAGTAAAACAATAAAATATGCTCAAGTATCTGCATATATATACATGTGCAAATACAACACATAACTCGAACCATGGTCAACAATATATGCATACACACATTCGAATGTATGTATGCATATATATACAGATAAGTCAACCAAAACAAGTTCGAACTACATCAACTTCGAACGAAATCGAACAAGTCAAGTATGATACAGAATGACCATGATAAAGTTATGGAATAACAAATCATAGTCAAGCTGATGCCAACAAAAAGATTGCAGTTCAAATCAACTGCAATGAACCAGTTAAATAGGCCTCACGTGTTTCAAATCAAAAATCAAAACCCAAACAACCCACGAAATCATGAAATCACAAATATTGGCACAACACAGAACTGGCGAGCAAAAGAGCAGGGGTATGCAACCTGATCATCGAAGTGCAGACAAGACGAAGCCAAGGCCAATCAGTAATGGCAACCACTCCATCTAGTCGAGTCAAGACCAAATATCAACTCAATTCATAACTAAAGACAGATAATTCAAAACCAGAAAGTGTTCAAAAATCAAGAAACAGCAGTTCGGCAATACAATTACAAGAAGGCATGTACGCATATATATGAATACGCATACATATCTATATAACAATGGAAAAGCATCTGCATAAGCAAGAAACATAGGTAGTTCGACCCAAGCCACCAGGACAGTGTCGAACCCAAAGAAAAACAACACAAAAATCACTGCCGAAATCAAAACAGTTCAAGCAATGACCGAAGTCCATACTCAAAGTAAATACATAGTCGAATGGCCGACAAATCAAGGGACGAATTCAATTCGAACACTAATAAACTCGAGATAGGAATTAGATGTGAGTGGAACACTCACCGTGTCGACGAATTAAAGGAGCAACCGAATGTCGAAGCAAGCAACATTAGCGCCACAAGAGACGAGCAACCATCGGAATCGAAACCCTAATTTCCAGAGCAGAGAGAGAACGAAAGGAACGGTCGCCATTATTTCGTGATTTGGTTAGGGTTGGTGAACGAGTGAAAAAATGGATAAAGGGGGGAGGGGAACGGGTTTTAGGTTAGCAAACGAAAAAAATAAAAATAAATAAAAAGGGGGCCGGTTCGAAATTAAAGAGGGGGATAAGGCCAAATAAGTAAATAAATAAAAAAATAAAAAGAAAACTTTTATTTAAAGTCCTAAATTTCTTTTATCAATTTATAAATCAATTTTAATTCAAAATTTAAAAACTTCAAATAGAAGCTTGTGTCAATATTAATCGTTTAAATTGTTGATTATAATTGATGCAAAATACCGGGTTGTTACAAACTCCCCTCCTTAAAGAAATTGCGTCCTCGCAATCATAAGGAATAAATGGACAAAAGGTAGCAACCACAATAGCATGAAAGAATAAATTCGGACGTGTTTGCTCGATGAATTCTCTGGATTCCAAAGTGAAACCCATAGGATTTGAGAACCACCGAGCTTTCACGAGAAAAACATCTTTATTTCGAGGGTGCTGAACCTCAGAAGCAATGATGTGAATAAAAGGTTGCTCAAGAATAAGGATCGGAAATCCATAAGGCATTTCCGGAACCAGAAGACGTAGAAAACGTCATGAATAGTAGAAAATTGAGCCGGCACACTGGCGTAGTACAATATAAACGCCAAAGAAATCTTTTAATTTCATAAAAGAAATTCACAAATTCTCATCAAAAATCTAGTTATCAATAGATAATTCAGAAATCTCAAATCACAAATATTTAATTATCACAAACGATAATTAAATCTCAAATATCTAATTATCACAAGCGATAATTAAATCTCAAATATCTAATTATCACAAGCGATAATTAGAAACAATAAATATCTGATTATCAAAAACGATAAATCAGAATTCACTAATCAACGATTATTTAATTATCACAATTGATAATCAAATCTCAAATCATAAATGTTTAATTATCACAAACGATAATTAGAAACAATAAATATCTGATTATCAAAAATGATAAATCAGAAATCATAAACATCCAATTATCAAAACGATAATCAGAAATTACCACAACGGTAATCAAATTTCAAATCACAAATTTTTTTCAATTAACGAGTCCGAAATTAACCGAAATAGCAAACACACATGACCCATAACCACGAGTTTTACTAAATCGTTTAATTCACTTCATCGTTTCCTTGAAAGTGCAAAATTGTGTATTTTAAATAAATAACATTTTACGTTCTCAAACGGACAAGTCCGAAATTAAGCGAATCAGTAAAAGAAAGGGGTCATAGTCCTCGGTTTTTCTGAAACGTTTAAATCGCTTCCTCATTCTTTTGAAAGCGTAAACTGAAAAAAAAAATTGAAAACAATTTTTAAAACACGTGATTAAAATAGCGACATCAGTAGCAACTTCGATAAGTGGATTTTCATTCATCAAAAATGTCACAAGAATCTTCTCAAAGATAGGAAGGGGTATCATACCCTAAACTCGTATTCATAACAAGTCAATATCACACGAATTCACCAATGCACAAAAATTGATAAAACTTATCAATAGAGATCACGAAAATTGGTGAAGCACAAATTACAGGAATCTACACAAGAAATCCAGAAATCACAAGATGAGAGTATGAAAACTCGAACCGGAGTATGAAAACTCGAACGGAGTATGAAAACTCGAACCGGAGTATGAAAACTCACCTACACGTGAGCATGAAAAATCACCAACACATGCAACACAAAGCGAGAACGGGAGCATGGAATCTCACCTGCACGTGAGCATGAAAATCACCAACACGTGCAACGCAAAGCGAGAACGGGAGCACGGAATCTCACCTACATGTGAGCATGAAAATCACCAACACGTGCAACGCAAAACATAAAATATCCATAATAACATACTACTATAAGTATGTAAATAATGATCAACAGGAGATCAACCGATGAGAGGTATAGCATAAATATGGAATATCCATACTGACATACGACTATAAGTATGCAAATAATGATCAACAGGAGATCAACCGATAAGAGATAATCAATATCACAAGATCTTCTCAAAGATCCAAAGAGGTATCATACCTCAAATTTGTACTCATGACAAATCAATAACATATGAAGTCACCAGTACACAAAAATAGGTGAAGCATAAAATTTTCAAAAATCAACATAAGGAATCTAGAAATCACAGAAAAAGGGAAAGAGGCCTATCACATGATGGTCCGAAGACCAAGGGGAGCTACCCAACATGTGTGAATGGAATCACACAGATTGAGGTCAAGACTAACCAAAAAGCAGAAAGGTATGTGTGAATGGAATCACACAAGTGGTGTCTAGTCTGACCATCAGAACGATCATCATGATCAACGAGGAGTGTCAATTACACTAAGCATGTGTGAATGGAATCACACAGATTGAGGTCAAGACTAACCAAAAAGCAGAAAGGTATGTGTGAATGGAATCACACAAGTGGTGTCTAGTCTAACCTCGCAAATAAAAAGACATATCATAATTGCTAGTCTAATTCATAAAGCGATCGTCAAGATCAACGAGAAGTGTCAATTACACTAAGCTAGTAAATATAAAAGTTTAGCTTCATGTCCCATAACCACTTGCTTAACTTAAATATTTACGAACAAACTGTAAATCTTCACTAATAAAATTTGTCACAAGAGATTCAATCGAATAAGTCCAAGAATTAACCGGCGAAGTAAACGCAAGCGTTATATACCACTCATTTTACTAAGTCGTTTAATTAGATTTCTCATACGAGTGAGGTAAAGGTTAGTATATACTAATAGATTGGAAAACGGTTTAGGAAAAGAGTTTTGTAGTAAAATAGTTTTGAAATCGTTTGAAGAAAAGGGTTTTGATATTTACTACTAGTATAGAAAACCTTTATATTTTTAAAGTGACAAATCACAAAAATGATTGTAGGAACAATCAAGCACAAGAATTCACATACAAAGATGTGAATAGAATCCAAAGAAATCGATACTGTATCCATCAAAAGGAATGTTCACATAAATCCCGAAGAAAATGTTATCAAAGTTGCTAATAAACGGCAGCAACAAATCGGGGAATTAACAAGAATCGATTAAATTTGGAAACCAAATCAATTCACTAAAGTTCACATACGAAGACGTGAATAAAATCCAAAGAATTCGATTCTAAATCCATCAAAGTAGAAATACCTAAAAATTCCAGAAATAGAAGTTATCAAAGTCGACAAAGAAGATAACTAATCGGAAAAGAAGAATCGAATAACAATTAGAAAAACAAAGTAGAACGAGCATAAATGAATAAATGACTTCAACAAAAATGAAAATCAAGTCAATGCCGAAGTCAACAAGTAATGGCCATAATAGAGTACAAAACGATTCAACATCATCAACAAAGAATTCAACGGCAAACAAAGTCAGAGTCTTGGAAATCAAGAAATTAGAAATTTCTCAAAAACAAAGTGACCGAAGTCGAATGGAAATCAAGCCGAGGAAAACATAAAATATCAAGTTCAGAATCGCTGAGATTCGAACAAAATCAATCATCGGCTAAACCAAATCAAAGCCGAAAACACAAGAATTCAAAATCAAATACATATGAATAAGCGTTAGGAATTCATAACTAACAATCAAAAACAATCATATGCAAATATGAGAGATAAAACGTCGACAAATAGTTGTAACACATGTACTATCTAGGTTACATTTTATATTTGTTCTAAACCCCAGGCTCTGATACCAAGCTGTGACGCCCCACCTCTATACCCACGCTAGCCAAGAACACTATGGTGTAGTGCTGTCAACTAGCACGGAGAATAAGGCTGTTGAGGAGCGGTCATCAATAGTTGGCCTTACATTAGAATTGGTTATCTCGATAGGAGTGATATATATATTCCTTTTTCTCCCATCGAAATACCCCAATTCCAGTATAAAACGAACTACGATGGTTCATAATAGTTTAGAACAGTAAATATAAAATAATAACACAGATAAATATAAATGCGGAACACAGATAAAACAGAAATTCTCATATATACAATAACTGATGTCAGTTACAATACATTTGACACGGTACATATGATACAACTACAACAGTCAACTCAGGAAGTTACATATACAAGTACATTAACGTATATAATATACATGAATACATATCTTCCTATACAATCATACAGACTACTACAAATAACGACGACTACTCCAAAAGATATGAAAGAACTTCATAGCTCTAGCAGCAACCCAAAGCAGAATATCTACAACCTGAAATACTCGGTCTGACCCGAGTATTAGATTCAAAAGAAAATAATACTCGGGTCAGTCTAATTCAAACTCAGTTATTAGTGCACAGAAGCAATAATAATTAAATAACGAATAGACGACAGTAATTAAACCAAATCAGGATGCAATTCAGAATATAGAATTGAAATGAAAAAAACAGTTCAAACCATTGAAATATCAATTAAAATATTAATTCAAGTAGGGCTGCAGTACACGCACGCGTGCACTGCCTCGCCACTACGGAATATGGAATACGCAAAAAGATCCATAAGTCAAAACAAAAAGATTATCATGCACGCCATACCGTGTGGCTGCAGTTCACGCTTGCGTGCACTGCCTTGCCACTATAGTGATGATGTACCCAATGAATACCGTGTGGCTGCAGTTCACGCTTGCGTGCACTGCCTTGCCACTACAGTGATAATGTACACAACCGGGCACAAGGTCAAACCCAAATAAATTACGGTTCAACACAGGGCAACAAGAGTGTACAAGGACAAACAATCAAATATACAACAGAGAAGGCACATGAATGTGCAGGTCAAAAGAGGCTGCCTCAACAAAGCATCAATAGAGAACTACACATACAAGTATAGCAACAACATGAAAATATCACGAAGGTGCTCAAATGCAACACACCCAACATGTACTCAAACAACAAGTTTTAAAATCTTCAGATCAAGTGAAAACACAATGGAACTGCACTGGACAAGTGCAGACTAATAACACAGTGCTACCAGAGGTAAAAATGCAACAATCAACATGTTGCAAGTGTACTTGAAGGCAATGCACAACATACATATAAAAGAATAGCATCAAGGCACAAAGATAGTTGTACCAAAACATGTGCACAATAGAAGTAGTGCACCTGACATGATGACAACAAACCAAGTGAAAACAAAACTCATATATGCCAGTGAATGCAGAGGTCAGTGCAAGGCACAAACCAATTTAAACGACAATCCCTCACAAGAATACAAGTCAGGATACTGCAAATTCCAAGTGGTCAATAATGACCAAGGAAAAATGAAACAAAGTGCTAACTGGTAGATATGAACCAGCATAAACAAATGGATGCACAGGGGTGCAACAGGGGGGGGATGCCCAGAAATGCATCAGTGAAGAACACAAATGTCAAAGGCAACACACAAGTAACAATCAACTCAATCTCGAGGCAGTGACAGTATGAAATGGAATGTATCAACTCAACAAGGCATAACTAAGGAAACAGTGTGATCGAGAACTGATACAAGGAAGTTGTCCAGAAAATCAAACAAGAACCAGAAGTATAAGCATGACAGTGAAACAATAAAATATGCTCAAGTGTCTGCATATATATACATGTGCAAATACAACACATAAATGTGGCAGTAAAACAATAAAATATGCTCAAGTATCTGCATATATATACATGTGCAAATTCAACACATAAATGTGGCAGTAAAACGATAAAATATGCTCAAGTGTCTGCATATATATACATGTGCAAATACAACACGTAAATGTGGCAGTAAAACAATAAAATATGCTCAAGTATCTGCATATATATACATGTGCAAATACAACACATAACTCGAACCATGGTCAACAATATATGCATACACACATTCGAATGTATGTATGCATATATATACAGATAAGTCAACCAAAACAAGTTCGAACTACATCAACTTCGAACGAAATCGAACAAGTCAAGTATGATACAGAATGACCATGATAAAGTTATGGAATAACAAATCATAGTCAAGCCGATGCCAACAAAAAGATTGCAGTTCAAATCAACTGCAATGAACCAGTTAAATAGGCCTCACATGTTTCAAATCAAAAATCGAAACCCAAACAACCCACGAAATCATGAAATCACAAATATTGGCACAACACAGAACTGGCGAGCAAAAGAGCAGGGGTATGCAACCTGATCATCGAAGTGCAGACAAGACGAAGCCAAGGCCAATCAGTAATGGCAACCACTCCATCTAGTCGAGTCAAGACCAAATATCAACTCAATTCATAACTAAAGACAGATAATTCAAAACCAGAAAGTGTTCAAAAATCAAGAAACAGCAGTTCGGCAATACAATTACAAGAAGGCATGTACGCATATATATGAATACGCATACATATCTATATAACAATGGAAAAGCATCTGCATAAGCAAGAAACATAGGTAGTTCGACCCAAGGCACCAGGACAGTGTCGAACCCAAAGAAAAACAACACAAAAATCACTGCCGAAATCAAAACAGTTCAAGCAATGACCGAAGTCCATACTCAAAGTAAATACATAGTCGAATGGCCGACAAATCAAGGGACGAATTCAATTCGAACACTAATAAACTCGAGATAGGAATTAGATGTGAGTGGAACACTCACCGTGTCGACGAATTAAAGGAGCAACCGAATGTCGAAGCAAGCAACGTTAGCGCCACAAGAGACGAGCAACCATCGGAATCGAAACCCTAATTTCCAGAGCAGAGAGAGAACGAAAGGAACGGTCGCCATTATTTCGTGATTTGGTTAGGGTTGGTGAACGAGTGAAAAAATGGATAAAGGGGGGAGGGGAACGGGTTTTAGGTTAGCAAACGAAAAAAATAAAAATAAATAAAAAGGGGGCCGGTTCGAAATTAAAGAGGGGGATAAGGCCAAATAAGTAAATAAATAAAAAAATAAAAAGAAAACTTTTATTTAAAGTCCTAAATTTCTTTTATCAATTTATAAATCAATTTTAATTCAAAATTTAAAAACTTCAAATAGAAGCTTGTGTCAATATTAATCGTTTAAATTGTTGATTATAATTGATGCAAAATACCGGGTTGTTACACCTCGCCCCTCGATTATGCCATGGAACCCACCACAGATCGTAGTTACATCTCGAGTTACGTTGCCATAACGAAAAATGTCCAGGCAACTATAGGCATCAGCGCCCTCGACTTTCACTGCCAAATGAAACTTCACCACTCCCACATAGGTCGGAGACTACATCAGTCAAGTCCCAATATAGCCTTAGGCTCTCACGGCCTCTCGACTTTCGCTATGTCACCAAAGGTCATAGTCTACGATGTAAAATCAAATATAAACCGTTGGCTCTCAACAACACACACGACTTCCGCTATGGTCCACAGTAGATCGTAGTGACATCGAGTTACACTGTCGTAACAACATATTCCAAATGTCTCTGTAGGCATCAAGGCCCTCAATTATCGCTACCCACTACACATAATTCTCAAGAACTTCAGCTTGTCCGGACTTCCTCATAGGATCAACTTTAGAACCCCCCTTATGGTTCAAGGAAGCACCACCCCATGGCACTCCTAATGAAGTTCATTTCAATAGAAGCACCTTTTTCTCTAGAGCCAATCTCAAAACACTTTATACTATACACTTATAGTATCTTTCAAATCATACCCTTTATGATTTACATCAAATTCTCCTTTACAAAAAGATCAATATCTCAAATCGATAGTTTCAAACTTGGCTTTCCAAATTTCCAAAATTGATTTTTCCCAAAAATCAAAAGCCTTTTCCAAATCCATAGGTTCCAAACCTTTTCCAAATCATTCTCATAAAACTATATATATATAGATATATATAATCTTGAAAAATCTTTAGATCACTTCATACTTGTATAAATTTCCTCTTTATGCTTCAATTACTTTCAAAAACCATTCTTTTGGCCATAAATTCAACAAGGGGAGTTTATCATATATAACAAATATATAACTTTATTTATACCAAATCAAATATTCAAATTTGGTTTCCCTTACAAATTTATTCACCATAATACTTGCTTTTCAAAAAGTAAATTTCAATCGTAGAGATATTCAACTTCCACTTTAATCATCCAAAATTTTCTCAGAATATACCTTTCCCTTCAAAACCATTTCTCATTCTTTCAAAATTTCAATATTTATTTCATTTAAGCATGTATGATATACATATACCATCCGTATGCAATATCAAATCTGATCGCTCACTTGATCACACAATTTCACTTTCGAACTAGTATCGTCCACCTGACTTCCTAGTGCGACTCAGGTCTGGTTTCTTGATCAGAAACTGTCATTCTCCTTGCATAGCCTAACTATGATAGAGAATATCCAGAATCAACCAAAAACCCATATCTAGGGTTTGCCGTCGAAAATCGAGTAAAAAATCCCAACTCGGATCGATATACTATCTCGAAATTCTATGCTCGAATGTGGGTCAAATCACTAAGCAACTAGAATAATATACGTACATCCTACGTATTTACCTTCATTGATCATTAGCTAAATCAATATTCTTTCTATTCACCTTCATTTTGTTTCCATTCACTTATCCATAATTGCTTCCAATATCCATTTGGGTTAACACTTCAATTTTTATCTCAATTGGTGTTTAATTATAGACAGTTTGCACTCTGACCAACTTGTATTTAGAAAGTAGCTTGAAATTTTTTAAAATAGATAAGTAGTTAAAAAATAGTTATTAATTGTAAAATATTTGAAAAATAGTTAAATAATTATAAAACAGTTGTAAAATAGTTAAATAATTGCAAAATAGTTGTAAAATAGTAATTAGTTTATAAAACAGTTGTAAAATTGTTGTAAAATAATTAAAATGTTCCAAAAGTAGTTGTTAAATAAGTGTCAGTTTTGGGTTTTAAAAAGAAAGATTGTATAGTCAATAGCTAGGAAAAATAAATTTAAAAATAGTTATATTAAAATTATTTATTTGAAAATAGTTCAAAGCCAAACTGTTCAATTCCCAATCTCTCATTCCAGTCAATTCAATTTAAATTCCCATTTCTATTTAAATTAATTCAATTCCAATTCAATTTGAATTAACTTCAATTTCTATCCCAAATTCAAATCAATTCCCATTTGAATTTAAACTTATTCAACTTCAATCTCATTTCCATTTAATTCAAATCAAATTCAATTTGAACTAATTCTATTCAAATCTCAACTTAAAACCATCTCGAATTTCATAAATTCGAGTTAAATTTTAAACGTTGATTTAATCCTTTAAATCAAATTAACCTTTACTTTTAAATCAACAACTTAAATTTTTTAAATCATTTAAATCTAATTCCAATTTCAAAACTTCATTTTTAAGTTAACTTTAATTAACTTATTTCAAAGTTCAAATAAGAGTTCAAAAACAATTTTATCTTCAGATTCTAATTTATTATCCATTTTTAACTTCGAAACCAATTCTTATCAAATTTTCAGCAAGCTCATTTCTAACATTTGAATCTTAAGTTCAAAGTGATTCCCTTTTCATAAGTTCAAATCTTAATTCTATTTTATTTCAATAATGGATGTATAGACTATTTCAATTCACTTTTTAATTCATTTTAAACCAATCCAATTCACAGTTTAAAGATTATCCATATCAACAGGATGATACCAGGACAGGTAAACATCCAAATTTATTTAAAGCATTCATCAATAGCATCTAATTCCAACTTCCAGATCTCAAACCCATTTTTAGATCACACATATTCCCAATTTCATCTTGAAATTTCCAATTCAGGTTGTTTATTCTAAATATATTTAATTCCCTTAAGTTAAATTTAATTTAATTTACTTAAACAATCCAGTCAACTTGCCCAATTTGAATTTTCATTTCAAATTTTAAACTTAAAAATCTTCCTACTTATAAGTTCAAAAACTTCTCACTTTTGTATTTTCATGTCACATTCCAAGGAAAAATTTAAAACTTAACACTTAGAGTTTATTACAAACCATCTTTGATATTATGTATGTCCCTTATATGAACAAAGTTATTTCCTTTGCACATCAAGTTATACCTTAAAATTTAAACCGCCTTTGATTTTAATTCAAACCAAATTTTCTTTAAAATTTTCGAACAACTCTTGTTTGAACATGACCCTTGCATTCAATTTCATTGTAAGCAATACTATCGTTATTTCTTTTATCACTTTGAAACAATTTCAAATTATTGATACTAGATTTAAAACTTCACAATTTAAATTTTCTTCAATTCCAATTTATAAGTCATACTCAGCTAAATGTTTATTTCCTTAAAACATTTCATTTTGCTTTATCATTAACAAACATTTCATTATTAAACATAACAACCATTTATGTTAATAACCAAGATTATCATATCCAGAAACCAATTCATTATTATCTTATTCTGAAAATACTTTTACAAATTCAGGATTTTTTTTTCAAGTTTGAATCCTTTTCTAGCTTATCTTATTTATATAGTTCATATTATCCAAATTCCCATTTGGTTGTGTTTCTATTACCACATAATTCTTATTAATATTTTAATTCAAATAATACAACAACCAATTACTTTAATATATTAGAAAAACTATTGCTTTATATATATATATCAAAATATAAACTTGTATAAGAATTATTTATTTTGAAACCATTTTAATACCTTTATATAGAAAAATAACAAGTATGCTCTCTTATATATATACTACACTCAACTCATTCTAGGGTACTATTGACCCTATCCTTAATGAGTAAACCCAACAGAGCCAAGGTTCTCGCTGAACCTTCAGCTCTGATACCAAAATGTAACAGCCCGAAATTTTTGACTCCAAAAATCCCAGATTGTTAAAGAAAAGAAGAAGAAAGACGTAGAAGAAGAACAGAAAACAAAACTCAGAATCTCACATTTTGCAGCGGATTAAAGATAATATCAAATAATAGCATTAATACAAAGAAAAGTTGTAATTGTTACTTTACATTCAGTGCATCAGAGTTACAACCATATACATATAACTGGACAGTTATATCAACCAATCGTAGACTATTATCAATACAACTCTAATACATAACGGTAAACTTCATACGTTTCTGCCATTCAGCTCGTCTCCTGAGCTCCAGAACGTCCTAACCTGAAAAGCTGTAATACTGGTCTGACCCGTGCATTACATCAAAGTAACACCCCGTTCAGGATGGAAACCAGCGTGAGTAAACCCATGCAATTTGAAATACTAAGCTATAAACTTAATTCAAATTCCGGGTAACTCGCACCTTACTACGAGTTCGTAACTGGTTATAGACAACACTTATTTCACAATTCAATCCCTGAGTACCTTTACTTAGTTTCAAAGGTCCATATTATTCCATTCCAGCCTATTGATCTCACATATCAAATCTATATAGAAATATATTTTTTTAGTTACAAATCGAAGTGGTTTCGGTTATTTACTGATACCTGACCTCGGTCTCTTCGAATTCAACGTCATCATTAATCCAAGTAGTTTAGGTGAATACAATTAAATTTTAAATACAAGATGTAACCTTTACACAGCAATTCATCATAGATATCCACATTATCACTGTTCAACCCAGCATATCATATTACAAAACATTTCACATCACATAGCATCATAATCACATACCATGGATAACAAATAATTTAAGGCATTCAATATTATTCAATCATCCATAAGCAAGATTAATTAGTCATACATTTCTAATTAATTTAAATAAATTAAATTAATTACCTCAACTGTTTATAAATCCTTCTTACTCAACATTAATTGATTACTAACCAATTAATTAATCATCCTTTAACTACCCATTAATTATCCATAATTACTTCCGTTAAGTAATTATCCCATTGGTTAATTATCCTCAATTGATTAACCTTTAATTATTAATTAATTTAACCTTTAATTACGAATTAAATTTATTAATCCTTAACAAATTTATGCATTAATTACTTGCATTAAGCAATTATCATTTAAGTAATTAACCTTTAATTACTTAATCAATTTATCCTTAATTATGAATTAATCCATAATTAATTAACTCATAATTAATTAAAATTGATTAACTACCCTTAAAATCATTAATAAATTAAATAAATTTATTACTCTTTATTATATCACAAATTAATTTCATTAAGTAATTAACCATCAATAGATTTATCATCTTTAAATTAATTACTTTAACTAATTAAACACATTAATAAATCAAGCCTTTAAATTGATTACAAAAATTAATTAACCTTTATTAATTATTTAATGATTAAATTAAGTAATTTTTCCTTAATTGATTTAATTAATCAATTCACCATCCCTAATACATTAAATAATTTATACTTTACTAAATTTCATCATTTAATTTACCTTTGAAAACATATAGGATTTAACCTGCTATATAATTACCTAATTACAACAATTAGAAAACATTTTGAAACCTGGGAAACTCGTTTTTAAATTTTTAATACTTTGTGTAAAAACTTGGTTTAACATTTCCCTTAAACTTACACATTTTAGATAAGCTTTTAATACTTGTTCACAACAACTCACACAAACCCGGTCCAAACCCATGAAATTCCCCAAACGTCCCCGTGAATTCTCTCGCATACTTCAACTTTGAGGAAATCTTCATCAACTTTGGGTCTAACCCGAGAAACCCTCTTTCCCCAAAAACAATAGCAAATCCAAAAGCACTGATACACAGCGGTACCGTGCACATGCACCACCCATCGGAGCAACTCTGACTAACCTCATCATCGCCAGCGAGTCGATCCTGACCTCCTTACCCGATTACGACCAACCAAGCTTTATTTCGAACATGAAATCCAGAATGTGCCTGTGAACCCAAACCTGGAACGATGCACCACCAAAACTTCCCCTGCGACGCCACCACCGATCACCAGAAATCTCGACACCTTGACCAGACCTTCGTATTAGTCTTAAGCTTCTATTCCACCCATTCCGATGAAGACCGAAGCTTCGTCGACGTCGTACCCACCTTGAAACAGAAGTCGACCAAACAGAATCTAAAACCCTAGTTTTCCATTACCCGACCACCTCGGTGATCTAGAACCGCTTCGAGTAATTTTCCAAGATCAACGATCCACCAACAACCTCCGATCACAATCCCGACACATCCAAACCTCTCGATCATCAGAATTTGACGACAATGCAGATATCGTTCAACACCGAAATTCTCCAAAAAATATAAACTTAAAATTTATAGAATGATGATAAAAAATCATCATTTTCCAATTCAAATCTGATTATAAAATCCGAACTCAAAATTATGAACTTCGGTTTTTGACTTATATTTAATTTTCCCTTGAAATTTCCTATTTTCACAATATTTACTAAATATTTTTACCTAAAATTATTTCTAAAAATGAAATTACATTGCCATGATCAGTTTTCTTTTTAAGATCTTAGCCTAATATTTTCTGTACAAAGAGAAATTGAATTTTAAAACTTAATTTATAAGCCTGTAACTATGAACAGAAGTCTGTGTATATATATCTATAGGCGTACATGTTCAACAACAACATATTTATCTATATATAAACATATTTTCATCATGCAAATAAATTTCACATAGTTATTTCAATGTTTTATCACAAGAATAAATTTTAAACAGGTTTGAGCATAAATAAAAGTAGCAGTTTACTCACAGAATTAAAAGCAGAGACAGGAATTTTGTTTTTGAACTGGAATACTTTGATCTGACAACTTGAACTAGCTGTGGAATTTGAATTTTATTTGCTTTTGAATTTGGTTAAAGATCTGAATAGTTTGATTTTATTTGAAGATGGAATCTTGCTTTTAAAAAATGAAATGGATTTTTCTATTTGAATTTGTTTCCGGCCTGAATATTGTTTCCAGGTTGTTGATTACAGGTTGAATCTTACTTTATTTTGGTGATTTTAGGTTTTGATTGCTTGACAAATTTCTGGTTTGAGAAATGTTTTACAGTGTTTGTTCTTTGAATTTTGAAATGAGAATCGAAAAAAGAAAATGAGAGGAGAAAGTAGAGAGTTTTACATATAACTTAGTTTTGTCAATTTATTAAAAATAAAAAGGAAGAAAAAAAAGAAAAAAATATGACACTTGGTAAATAGGCTTGCAAATGTCATATGCATGTTAAAATTAATATATACTTATATTTGCATGTAACAAGAGGTTTACATTTGTAATTTGGCATGAGCTAAATTGTTTTTATGTTTATATATATTTATATTATAATTTCAATTTATTTTTATTTTTGTTAATGTCTTATGTATTTATTAATTACTTAAATCTATCTAATACATTTATACATGTATGCTTTAAATTTTTATATATTTACAAACTACATTTATGCCAAGTATAACTTTTTAAAGAAATACATATACCTTTACCAAATCTAAATTTAAGCTAAAATATTTTTTAAACTTGTAAGTATATACATGGATACTATATTAGTGTTTAAAATATAGAACTCGACTTTAAATAAATTTTGAAAAATTATTATATTAACTTCAAAACATAACTTCCAATTCAATACATATTTGTGTGTGCATATATATATGTATGTATGTATGATTAGAAAAATCATTTTTATTAGCTTTTGAAAATATAAACTTTTCCAAATTAAACTATTATATTAATATGTTTACTATTTCGCAATGAATTTATATATGTATACACTTAAGATTTTCAACATTATGGAGTTTTTGAATATATCGATTTATATATATGTTAATTTACTGTAAAATTTATTATTTCTAGATATTTATATTTCAATATTTATTGTAGTTTCAAATTTATTTATATTTTCAGATATCTTTTATCATCAGAATTTTATCTGTTCAACTGAATAAACCAGTTAATTATCCAATTATCAGATGTTCAAAAATCCAGGTTATCACACTGATAGTAACAAAGGAATACAATCGTGAATTTATACTATTGGAAATCGACTAAGCATCATGACGACTAAAGAGGGATACAACACTTTGGGAAGATAATTCAACAGATGGATAGCGATTATTCAGGAAACTGGATGGATTTCCTTCTGGTGTCACTAACTTGATTCGATTCAAAGCATGTCATGTACACAACAAGACATACTTTTGGGGGAAAATGTTATCCCGCATTGTCCCGACAATATCCGAACTGATTGGACAAGTTAGACTCAACTGTCATCAAGGTCAGTAGCCCAATGTAATGGTTGTGGGTTTCGAAAATCAAGCATGGATGATAATATAAAGCAGTGGAAAAGCAGATGGATGAAAGCTCACTAATACCCGAAGATGGATCAGGTACGATCCATATTCAACACTATGGATCGTATCGATTCCACAACTCAATTCAACGATGATCAATCGACATCTCATATTCAAAAAATCCGTTACATAAGAAACTTTGGGAACAAGATGTGGGGATCCTAGGGATTGCATCTTGAAAGGATGAAGAAAGAGGGATCTACCCTCTTCCCTTCATAGGGATCGAAAGAAATCAGAATTCAAGCAACAACTACTTTACGGAAAATGCGATATCTCACAAACCGTACGTCGGAATTGTACGAAATTCGAGAAGCAAGTAGCTAGCATCATGGGTCACACCTTAAAGGGATCGTGGACCATTTGGAAACACTAATAGGGATCAGTACCGATCCCTATTGTGGGCCTCGATGGGCTTGAAAATTTTTGGGTAGCCTCGTCTTTGTCTCCTGAATCTTTTGCCAAAATTTCAGTCTGATCCATGCACGTCTTCCCCTATAAATACAAAAGGCATGGCATCAGAAAAAGGATCATTCTTTCTGATTAAAAGGCTCATTCATTTTTGTTCTTCATTCTTGAAGTAATGGGTCCTATCTGATCTAAACATTCTTGTAACCATAATCAAGTGCAAGATCAATGAACTAGACGTAGGTCAAGATTGCCGAACCACTATAAAAATCTATGTGTTCATTTATGATATTTGCTCTGTTTTAATATAATTCTTCATTTGATCTCTACAAGATTCTGTTGGATGTTGCTGCCCATTTTCGGCGTCAACATTAACTAAATTTGAAATTTTAAAGCGTATTTTACAATTCATTTAACTACTTAAATTTTGTAACCGGTTTTGTAAATTAAAATTTGAAGTTTGCACTAATTTTACTCAATATTATACGTTAATTTTTGCACTCGTTTTAATCAATAATTATACACTAATTCTAAAATATATTTTACAATTTATTTAACTATCTAGAAGCATATTAATCAATAATTATACACTAATTTTTGCGTAAATTATAACAAACATTGTTTTAAACTATACTAGACATTCGTGTAAACTTCTCAATAAGCATATTAATCAATAATTATACACTAACTTTTGGATTTAAATCAACCTTAATTTTTAAGTAAAAATTAGACAATCAAACTACTAACTAATATCTCTAAATCAACTAATACACTGTCATCATCAATTAATACGCAGTAATCATCAATTTCAACCCACGATCAACTAATTTTCGTAAGTTGGATTTTAATTATATCCCCAAATCAACTAATACACTAATATCATCAACTAATAAAGTATAATCATCAATTTCTTATCCATAATCAACCAATTTTTGAAATTAGGGTTTTAATACTGCCTACATTAAAGTTGAAATTGGAGAGGAAAAGGATACCGACGAGCTTTGGAGGGTTTAGATGATCGATATAACAAGCGGTGGCTGACGTGGGGAGGCGATGGCGAGACTGAGGCATCTTCATTTTTTTGTGGGAAAGTTGGAATGTTTTCAGCTCGCAGGTTTTTGATCTGTATACCCAGATTGTGCATCGGCTAGTAACGGCTAACGTAGGCCGCTTATTGTAGTCATCGCCGGCCGAAGCTATAGGCTGCCGCTCTTGTAGTGTAAACTTGGGGAGGGGAAGCATGGAAATCAAGACTATGCTATAATATTCGCTAGTGGGGATGTTATCCAGACTGTTAAAATGAATCAGGTTGCCTACAAATCAACTTGTTTTTCCTATATTAAATATTTTAAGGTTAACTTTGCCAATTCTAACGTTTAGTTAATAGAATGAATATATTGCACTAGTGTGAAAGTTATTATTGGAAAATGTTTCAGATTCAGATAACTGCATAATCTATCCGGTTGCAGTACACCTATTTAAGTAAAGGTATAATAATTATTTAGCCTTGATTGAAACTTGTTGGATAATATTTTAAATAATAAGTAAATTATTAAAAAATTGACTAAGTGTTAATGAGTGGCTCTTATATGTGAATAGTCCTACACCGTAGGATTATATAAAAGAATCAAGTGTTTATACTTGATTCTTAGAAGCTAAGTTGGGCCCTTTGGGTACCCAATGATGCTCTTTTGTGAGGTGGGAGACCATGATTGACCAACACACACGCGCGCGTCAACTGACCGACTAGACCGGACCCGGGCCGAGCTCGGGTTCGGGTTCGGGTTCGGGCTTGTAGTGGTGTAACACTTATATTTTTGGAACAAAATTCTTTAACCGTTTTTAGACCGGGCTGGAATGGTCAAATCAAACCAAACCCATATTGGAGAATGTTACATAACCTTTATTGTTTTTGACCCATTATTCTCTTAGATCTATTTTTCAAGATCACGTTTCCCCACAACCAGTAACATTCTTTTGCTATTCCGTCTTCTTAACTGATAAGGAGACGAAACAAAACGAACTACATCCCGTTGAAAATCCTTTTTTCAATCCAAAAATTCGAGCAACAGTTTTGAGTGTAAGTGGAATTGTCTCGTACGTGCAGACGAATCGATAACACATAAATTATTGAGAGGCTGTTTTATCCAAAAGGTGGTGACGATTGATACAAACTGCTTGCACAACATAGCAGATCGTCGAAACGCCTTCAAGAGAGTGACGCTGACGACGACTCAGCCGAAGAACATTGTTTTCCAACGATTTGAAGACGAAGCCAGCTACGATGACTTCTGCTGCAGATTTAGATGTTGCTGCTCCCGCTTCGCTCTTCCAGGTCCCAATGGCCTCTGCTGCAGCTTTCATGTTCGAGGGTCTCCACTTCAGGCGCTAGAAACAAAAGATGGAGTTCTTCCTAACCATGAGAAAGGTGGTGACTGTGCTGACAAATGACAAGTCGTAGCTGCCAGATAAACCAAATGAAGTAGATGAAAACCTGATGCGAGCTTGAACAGAAAAATCAAAGGAGTTGCAGAATTGGACAAAGCATGATTACCTGCGTCGAAACTTCGTACTCAACGGCCTCAGTGATGACCACTACGACTACTACAATTATGGAAAGACAGCCAAATAAATGTGGGAAGCACTGCAAAAGAAATATGATACGGAAGAGACTGGAGGAAAGAAATATGCAGTTAGCCGCTATTTGAAATACCAGATGACGGATGATAGCTCAGTAGAGATGTAGTCTCATGAGCTTCAGAAAATTGCTCATAAGATCATCTCCAAAGGTATGCGTTTGGACGAACAATTTCAAATTGCTGTTATTATTGATAAATTGCCCTCAAGTTAGAAAGATTTTAAGAATGTTCTTAGCCATAAGACTAAGGAATTCTTCTTAGAGAGCTTGATCACATGCCTCCGTATTGAGAAGGAGGCTCATAAGCAGGACTAAAAAGAGGAAGTGCTTGTTGTCATGAACAGCAACACTAAAAAGTCCAATCCCACAGTTCTGAAACAGAATCCGAAAAACTTTAAGAAATAAAATCGCAACCGCAAAAAACAGAATTGGAATCCGCAAGGGAACCAAAAGGGATAGCATAAACCGACCCAAAAGAATGACTCTGGACAGTTGTTCCTATGTTATAACTATGGAAAACCAGGTCATATGACAAGCAAGTGTCAGAACAGACCATGACCTACACCACAGGCTAACCTAGTCAAGGAGCCTCTTATGGCTATGATTTTTGAGTTTCACTTTGTTGGTGGATCAGAGGTTTAGTGGGTAGATACTGGTGCATCACCCCATATCTGCTATGATCGTGCTATGTGTCGATGATCAGAAAGTGCTGCTGGGAGATTCTCACACTACTACAGTTGTTTGCATTTCCAATGTGGAAATCAAGTTTGCCTTTGGAAAGGCAGTTCTTCTGAAAGATGCGATGCATACTCCAGAGATAAGAAAGAATCTGAATTCTGATTTTCTCCTTAATAAGGCTAGTTTTACTCAAGTTATAGGGGCTGATATGTATACTTTAACTTATAAGGGCATGTTTGTGGGTAAGGGTTATGCTTGTGAGGGTATGTTTAGACTTAATGTTGATTTTAATAAAGTAACCAGTTCTGCTTATATGTTGTGTGAGTTTAATATTTGGCACTCTAGATTATGTCATGTAAATAAACGTTAAATTCATAACATGATCACCTTAGATTTGATTCCTAAAATGTCACAAACTAAATGTGAATTCTGTAGTCAAGCAAAAATCACTAAGAAACCTCATAAATCAGTTGATAGAATTTCTAAACCCTTAGACTTGATTCATTCTGACATATGTGAGCTTGATGGCACTTTGACTAGACATGGACACCGTTATTTTATCACTTTCATTAACGATGGCTCTGATTTCACTTTTGTATATCTTATGAAAAATAAAAAAGATGCATTTGATATGTTTAAATTATTTAAAACTGAAATCGAGAATCAATCTAATAAGAAAATTAAGAGACTATATAGTGATAGAGAAACAGAATATGCGTCTAGTCCATCTCTTGATTTCTATAAATTGCATGGTATGATTCATGAGAGAACTGCACCTTATTCACCTGAAATGAATAGTAAAGCTGAAAGAAAGAATAAGATCTTTATCGAATTAGTTGTAGCTATTTTACTAAATTAGGGTGCGGCAAAACATTGGTGGGGGGGGATATTTTATTGACTGTATGCTATGTATTGAATAGAATCCCTAAACCAAAAGTAAAATTTAACCTTTTGAAATTTTAAGGAATTATAAACCGAATGCATCTTACTTTAGATCTTAGGGATGTTTGGCATATGTTCGTATACCAGACCCTAAGGGAATAAAATTAGCAAGTGGTGCATACGAATGTGTTTATTGGCTATGCTACCAATAGCAAAGCATTTAGATTTTATGAACCGAATACACATAACATAATAGAATCTAATGATGCTAATTTTTGTGAAAGTAAATTTCCTTTTAAATTGAGGAATAGTGGGGGCACGTCAAATAACACCGTGGCAGTTAGAACAAAACTTAATGAACCTTCTGAAATCGAACCTAGAAAAAGTAAAAGAGCAAGAGTTGATAAAGATTTTGGCTTGGATTTTTGTGCTTTTACTATAGAGGAGGATCACACAAACCTCCAAGAAGCATTATCTTCATCAGATGCCGATTTTTGGCAAGAGGCTTTAAATGATGAGATGGATTCCTTGAATCCAATAAGACTTGGCACTTAGTAGATTTACCACCTGGTTGTAAGTTTACAGGCTGTAAATGGGTACTTAAAAAGAAATTAAAACCTGATGGAACAGTTGAAAAATATAAAGCCTGCTTGGTAGATTGGTTTTAGGCAAATAGAGAATATGGACTTTTTGATACTTTTTCACCTGTAACTAGAAACGCATCCATTAGAGTACTAATTTCATTAGCATCTATTCATAGTTTAATTATACACCAAATGGATGTTAAAACTGCTTTTTTAAATGGTGAATTCGAAGAGGAAATTTATATGGATCAACCTAAAGGCTTTGTTATTCCTGGTCTAGAACATAAAGTTGGCAGATTAGATAAATCATTATATAGTTTAAAACAAGCACCTAAACAATGACATGAAAAATTTGATAACTTAATGATCTCAAATGGTTTCAAAGTTAATGAAAGTGACAAATGCATTTATTATAAATCTAAAAATGACATTTGCACTATAATATGTTTGTATGTAGATGATCTGCTTATTTTTGGATCAAACATTCATGCCATAAACATTGTTAAATCTTTGTTAAATGCCAATTTTTATATGAAAGATCTAGATAAAGCGAGTGTAATCCTTGGTATTAAGATTACTAGGTCCGAAAAGGTACTTTCTTTGATCAATCTCATTATATTGAGAAGATCATAAAGAAATACAATTACTTTGACTGTAAACCTGCATGTAAACCATATCATCCTAGTGTAAAGCTATTTAAGAACACCGGTGAAGGTATAGGACAGTCTGATTATGCGAGCATCATTGGCAGCCTTCAGTATGCCACTGTTTGTACTTGACTCGACATTGCCTATGTCTTGGGATTATTATGCAGGTTTGCTAGTAGACCTATTATAGAGCATTGGCACGCTATTGAGAGGGTTATGAGATACCTAAAACGAACCATGAACCTTGGATTACATTATGAAATCCAGCTATTCTTGAAGGTTACACCGATGTAGACTGGAATACTTTATCTGATGATTCAAAAGCAACCGGTGGCTATATCTTTAGCATTGCTGGTGGAGCTGTTTCCTGAAAATCCAAGAAATAGACTATTTTGGCTCAGTCTACTATGTAGTCTGAGATGATAGCACTAGCCACAGCTAGTGAGGAAGTAGAGCACTAAAGGAAACTGCTAGCTGAGATTCCTTTACGGAAAAACCGATACCAGCTGTGTCGATCCATTGCGATAATACCGTGGCTATTGCAAAAGTACAGAATCTTTATTACAATGGTAAGAGACGGCAGATACGTCTTAAGCACACAACTGTTAGAGAGCTACTCTCTTCATGAGCTGTTAGAGTGGATCACATACACAATGATGAGAATTTGGCAGATCCTTTAACAAAAGGATGGCCAAAGAGAAAGTACTTACAACTTCTAAAAAATGGGACTATTTCACTTAGATTATTGAGTCACGTACAATGGTAGTCCGACCTAATGATTGGAGATCCCAAGAACTAGGTTCAATGGGTAAGAACAAGTTGTGAAGTGATATAAGTTGAATATGCTATTTTCGGACATATAGAAGCATGTATTCCTGAAGTGATTACAGGATGAGTTAATAGAAACTATTAATGAGATCTGTACTCTATTTGGAGTGGAGTACTTACCTTCAAGAGTACTCTTGATAGATTCACCTGTGTGAATGTCAAAATTTGGCCATTTCCTATGGAATTTTGGGCAAAACTCCTAGAACATTCACTAAATGGGGATAGACATGCACGGGCTTACTTGACTGCACTCTAGAAAGATTGTGTGTGGTCTGATGTCAAGAATAGATTTCAAGACTATGTGTCACTCTAGAAAAAACTGAATCTTATCCACTATACAAAGGATCAAGTCGAAAGACATCTGTGTTTATGCACAATCTTATGTTTTCATAAATTACTCGAAAATATTTTTTAAAATTTAAGTGAGGGATTGTTGGAAAATATTTTAAATAATAAATGAATTATTAAAAAATTGACTAAGTGTTAATGAGTGGCCCATATTTGTGAATAGTCCCATATTGTAGGATTATATGAAAAACTCAAGTATTTATATTTGATTTTTAGAAGCTAAGTTGGACCCTTTGGGCACCAAATGATGCTCTTTTGTGAGAACGGAGACCATGTTTGACCACCACACATGTGCGCCGACCGACCGACACAACCCGGACTGGGCTCGGGTTTGGGTTGGGGCTTGTAGTGGTGTAACAGTTATATTTTTGCTACAAAATTCTTTAACCATTTTTAGATTGGGCTGAAACGGTCAAATCAGACCAGACCCGTATTGGAGAACGTTACATAACGTTCATTGTTTTTAATCCATTATTTTCTCAGATCCGTTTTTCGAGACCATGTTTCCTCATAACCAGCGACGTTCTTTTGCTTTGCGTCTTCTTAACTGATAAGGAGACGAAATAAAAGGAGCTGCATCCTATTGAAAATCTTTTTTTTTCAATCCACAAATTCGAGCAACAGTTTTGAGTGCAAACGGAATCGTTTCATACGTGCAGACGAATCGATACCACAGAAATTATTGAGAGGCTGTTTTATCCTAGAAGCGGCAACGACTGATACAAACTGCTTGCAAAACATACCAGATCGCCGAAACGTCTTTAAGAAAGTGACGTTGTCCATAACTCAGCCGAGGATCATTGTTTTTCAACCAAACTTATAGAACCTACAAGAGAAAATTGGCACAAAACTAATTATTCTTTTCATAAACATCAATATTTAGCTAAGCTTACTTATGCTTACTTAGAGTTTTCAAAAATTAGACTCTCAGAATCGTACAAATTTCACTTTAGTGATCTTTTTAAAGTTGACAATTCTATATCATTTTATCAAGGATTTCATGGCAATCATGCAGATCGATGACCTTCAATTCTTGCTGTATGGGGCTATGTATTTACTAGAAGGTTGTTATCTTCTCTCTCACTTCATTAGCTCATATCCATGTTGGTTTCTAATGTTTTCAATTCTAATGCGGTCCTTTTATAGTGTATCTTCATTAGCATAGTTTATGTCAAATCAAGAAACAAACTTTGTGATTTAGGACCGCACATGCCGACATACTCTCTGGCGCGAGTTTAACATTGTACTTTATGCTTTTATCATGTACATACCATATTCATGTTCCTAAACACTTTTACATAACCTACCAATTTGCCAAATATCAAGAGAGCTGAGACCTATAGCTTAATAGTTCGAAATAAGTTCACTCAACTATCAGTAGATTTCCAAATGGATATTTTAACAACTTTATGTATTATTATTTTTTGTTTGTCTTGAAGCTGTGTCATTATAGTTTCCCTAAGTGCAAATTTCGCAAATCCATAATTTAACTAGTATTTTAGTTTGTGTTGCAACCAATATCTATTCCATGTTTGCTATTGTTTATATAGAAAAGCTTGCATTTTAATCTTTTCGCGTTTTTTATTTGTATTTGTGATTAGCTGGGACTGAGCCATTACTAGGGATGGCAATGCGGTGGGTCTAGGGTCTAAACCCGGTAGACCTGCCTCTGTTTTTACCCATCTGGACCCACCCCATTGGATCATCGGGGTGGGTAACCCAGACCCGCTCAAAAAAGCTCCAGGCCTAGGGTCGGGTTGGGGCTTGGCCGACCCATCCCAACCTGATCCGCACTACTACGATCGCATGAGAACGCTTTATTTCTACAAAGATGATATGTTAATCCTTTTACACATAAGTGGTTATAACATGAATAATCTAATGTTCCATTCAATAAGTTATATTATTTTATGGTATTGAGTTATATCACTAACAATTATATAATAACATATACATGTTTTTCCTAAATCGTTATCATGCGTCTTATTTTTATAATCTAACTTTATCATTGTAAACACATTGATATCTATATTTGTTGTATCATTTATCTCTTCTACAAATATAATGAATAAATATATTTATATTAACACATAATTTTGAATAAATATGCAAAGTATCACCGGGTCTTGGGGCGGGGTGGGTCTACTCTGACCCGTATAGGTTTTGGGTATGGGGTAAAAGTTCAGACCCGCACCGGATCTATGGGGCGGGTCCGAGGCAGGGGTTAAAAAACCCGGGGCGGGTCTGGGGCATAAAAAACCCGTCCCAACCCGCTCCATTGCCATCCTTAGCCATTACCAAGCGAGTACATACATGCATACAATCTCTCTCGTTCTCTCTCATATACTAAATGCTATAAGTTTTTTACAAGTGAAAACTAATATTATGTTGTCAACCAGGGCCGGTCCAAGGACATTTTGGGCCCTGGGCAAAGTAATATTTTGGGCCCTTGCAAATTAGTAAGACTATTTAATATAACTAAAATAGAAAAAACCTATATGATAATACAATATTTGCATATATAAGTTAATTTTTTTCATAAAGCAATAACTACAATTTTGTTTAAAAGTAGCCAAGTTACAAGATATTGATTACAAAAGATACATAGAACCTCAACAATAAATCTCATTTGAAAATATCTCTTAGTGCATTTATTGAAGCAAAATAATTAGTTATATCATCTTGATCAATATTTTACAACATGTCCTTATCAATGCATAATATTGCTAGTCCATTCAATCTATCTTGTGACATAGAAGTGCGTAAATATAACTTTAACAATTTTAATTTAGAAAAACTACTTTCGGCAGACACCACAGTAACTGGAATAGTCAATAATATTCTGTAGGCAATCATCACATTTGGAAACATATCAAGTTCTTTCACAAACTCTAAAATCTTAATGGAGGTCCACCACTTATCTACTTCATATGCTTCCTTTGATAACATTACCTGCAACACTTGTAATTCAGAATGTAAATTTTTTCCAATAACATCAAAATGGTCATCTTTTTTTAAAGCGTTTTCAAGATTCACGCAAGCCATTAATAACTCATGATCATTAAGATTAATTAGCTTTTTAGCATCAAACATGAAACCAAATATGGACTCCAAAAATTTCATTTGTTCAAATCTAGATTTCAGTTGAGAAAATGCAATATCAACTATACAAAGGAAGTAATCAATCCTAAATGATTCTTGTGCTGATAATTGTTCTCTTTCATTATCTAATATTTCATCAAATTGCCTTTTTCTACGACTTTGACGTTTCATAGGAAATACCGGCTCAATTTCCATATCAAAAGCTAATTGTTTTTCCTCTTCTAATGCTAAATTAAATCCATCTTCTCTATACTTTTCAAAAAAAAACAATAAGTGCATCTAATTGATTAACAGCAATATCAAGACGCATATCTTCAGATTGTAACTTTTTACTGACTAAGTTTATTTTGTTCAAAACATCATGCCAGAAATTAGAGATAATAAAAATTCAAAGCTTGAAAGTTCACATGTTGCTAAAGTTTGGGCATCCCTACTCAACTTGGCATCTTCAGTAGTTTCAGCTAATTTAAACAAAGCTTCTCTAATTTCAAGAAGTTGTGATTTTATTGCTTTAATACTTTCGATATGGCTTTCCCAACGTGTATTTGATAATGATTTTAGTGTTAAACCATTTATATGCTCAAGTAATATGCTCCATCATTTTGTTGAGTTAGAAAAAACAATATATATGCATTGACATGCTCCAAAAAATGATTTTGCTTTATGGTAACAATTTGCCATATTACAAAGAACTAAATTAAGACAATGAGAGCCGCATGGCATGTAAAATGCTCTAGGATTTATTTGAAGCAACCTTATTTGTACTCCTTGATGTCTTCCACTCATATTAGATCCATTTTCATACCCTTGTCCTCTTATATCATCAATATCAAGTCCAAGCTTTCACTACGACTTGCAGTTCATTAAAAAGGGCCAAACCAATTGTATCTACAACATTAATGAACTCTAAAAAAAATTCTCCTATTTTCATTGGCGTACTTAACATATCCACGCATCTTACTATTAAAGTCATTTGTTCTTTGGGACTTGAATCAGGAGTGCAATCTAAAATAATAGAAAAATATTTTGCCTCTTTAATTTTTTTAATTATAGCATTTTTGACATTCAATCCTAAAATCGTTATCAATTCATTTTGAATTTTCTGAGTAAGATAATGATGATGAATTTGTTTGTTCCTAATGAGTTGAAAGTGGTGTTGCATTACTGGGTCAAACTCGGAAATCATATCAATTAGACCTAAAAAGTTGCCTTTAGCATCATCGTCAATTTTTTCATCACTTCCAAGAAATGCTAAGTTATTTATTGAAAGACATTTTACGACCGCAATAATTCTAATCATGACATTTTTCCAGTGTAGAGTAATATTTCTAATTTGCATTTGTAATTCTTTTCAATAGTTTGATTTTTCTTTAATCTAAATTTTAACATCTTTAATGATTTTAAATTTTGAAGATGTTTAATACTATTTTCATGTTGTTCAAGTGTCTTGCTAAGATGTTTCCAATCTCTAATTCCATCACTTGCTAGTTGACTTCGAGACAACTTAGTTTTAAACAAATTACAACAAAAGAAGAAAACTTTATCCAACTCTTTTGAGTATACTAACCATTCTCTATCACGACTCTCACCGTTTGGTAAAATTTGAGTATAATGAATTGAGGAAAACTTTCTAGAGTGTTCGTCTAAAGGATATTTGATATTAGCTTCTCGTTTTGGGTCATTTTCAACAAGTAAATCACGCATATTTCCACCATGATTATCCCAAACTCTAGGGTCATAAATATTTAAATTAAAGCTTGTTTTCTAATATTCAAGATTGTTGATATTTCATCATCCATATCATTTTCATCTCCTTTTAATTCTTCATAATTGATTTGTTGTTGAAATTGATTTGATAAAGTTGCATCATTTTCATTAACAGTAAATTCATTAGTATGAAGATTATTAGCACCACTTATTTCTTCAATTACGTCTATATTTTCATCATTTAATTCTTCATTTATTTCATTTTTATTTTCATTTACTTCTTCATAAAAGGTTTGCTTCTTAGATTGATCTAATAAATTGGCATCATTTTCATTTTCCTCTAAGTTAATTTGTTGCTCAGATTTAATTGAAAACTTTGATTGCTTATCAAAAAATTTATTAAGTGAAAACTTTAAACTTTGAGCAATATTTTCTTCCCTTTGTTTCTTTTTCCTTTATTGGCTTCTAGAAAGATGTTTCATAATTTCAATCTAACAATTAAAGCAATAAAATTAGCTAATTAATATTCAGTAACAATAGAACCTGATTTGTAGGTTGATTTCCTTCTACACATAGTTCAATTATGGCAAATAGTAAACACTGAATTGCTATGAATAGCCTACAATTCATCATTAATTATTAGAAAACAATGTTAATCCAAATAATCAATTAATATACAATTATCTTAAATGATATTAAAAACATTCGGTAAATAAATTTATTTCTAAATCATGTAATTTTGGAATTAAGATTTATTACAAGATAAATTTCCTATTTTTGTTCCCCATTCCACAAAGTATTGAAATTTGACAAAAACATTGCTGATTTAATCAAAAAACTAGAATACCTCAATTCACAGACCATAGTTTTGCTGTCTTGCTGATTGTGATTGTTCAAAGCTTGCTTTCAAGAATCAAAATTGATTGATAGTTGAGAGGATGCTGTTGGAATGAAGAGATTTGCTGAGAGCCTGAGAATATGTTGCTGAGGTGAAGACTGAAGAGCTTTGTTGAGAATGCTTGCTTTCAGAACTAATTAATAAAGCCAGGTAGAAAGCTATAAAATAGAATTCAGAAAAAATAAACATTGAGAAGAAGGAAGGCAGAGAAGACGAGGCAATTTTGTGTAAAATGAAGTGATTTCTGAACGTAATTACTAATTACTACTCTTTTTCTGCCTTGTTCCCAGATGGGCTTGCAGCTAGGGTTTCAGTTGATATAAGAAAAATGATAATGAAATTATAAAAAATATTGGGCCCTTTGAAAATAGGGCCCTGGGCAGTTGCCCAGTTTGCCCAGTATAAGGGCCGGGCCTGTTGTCAACGAGGGAACTGTAAATTATGGTTGTGTGTTTGCTTAGAATCCGCATGTGCAACCCTATATGCATAACCGCTTTATTTTTTCATTTGTAGGGTTTGCATGTAGTATGGCCATCCAAATGTTTTTGATTGGATATTTTATGTAACAAGAGGTGGCACGAGCAAAGCAGCCTACGTAATTAATATCAGTGAAGACATATATGCAGGTTTATGCAAATGAAACCAACGTATTTTGTTAGAAATTATCAATTGTTTAAATGAATATACACAGGCAGTCTTCTTTTAAACCTCAGAAAATATAAGTTGTGCTGGTAACTTTTGTATAATACAGGTTGTAAAAGGCAAAGATTTTGGCTTAAAAAAAGATTGCACTTTTTGAGGATAATTTTTCTAGTAGAAATGGAGAGCAACTTTTGAGTTATGTACATCGACTTGGTTAGCTTTTCAACTTTTTATGATGCCAATCTTTCCACTGTTATGCAATGATCCAAAAATTTATTACTTTGATTTGTGAATATTGAATTAATTTTAAATATTTAATTAATGTTTTTCAATGGTTAAATAACCCTCTTTTAATCTGTAAATAATGATAGTAAACTTGTTTTGAAATTTTGTTTACATAAATAAATAGTTCGTTGAAAAATTGAAAATGTGACCGAAAATTATTTTTTCGATTTTCGACTTTTCGTCAACCAAAAGTTGTTGGAACATGTTGTGTACACTAGTGTACACATATATACAAATAACAATACAGGTTACTAATTAAAATGATTTAATAAATGACTAGTTAAAATGTACTTAAGAAATTAAGTAAGTGAACTTTTTTTCCACTTTAGGAAAGGAAAAGTACAAATATTATTACTTAAAGGACATTAAAAATAGTGAAGTGATTACTTTGTGTGACATTAGGAGGGAAGAGTGTCTGTTGTCAAAAATGTGGTGGAGGGTATTTCCTTTTGTTTAGAAAGAGGTAATTAACCATTTCCATTTTCTATAAAAAGAACTTCATTTTCTCACTTTATATTTTACTTTGTTTCATTTCATTTCTTCTTATTTTATTTTCTTTTTACTCTCTTCTTCTCTTTCATCGAGTTTTTACAACGACCCAAAGTTTTATCGTTTTGATTTATGAATAATTAATTAAATTTAAATATTCAATTAAGGGTTTTAACAATTTTAACGTTTCCTAATTTAATCACTTTAACAGTGAATATTAAATATATTTCTAAAATAATCAATTAAAGAATTTTATAGCTCAAATAAACCACTTTTAATATTAACCAGTGATGGTGAAGTTGTTTTAAAAATTTGGTTTACAAAATATATTAGTTCAAAGAAAAATTAAAAATGTGATCGAAAATCATTTTTTGGATTTTCGACTTTTCGTCGTCTAAAAGTTGTTAGAAAATATAATGTACACAAGAATAAATATACACACACTTACATAAATAATATATGATATGGTTAAAGTTTGAATGTGTTAAAATATTTACTTAAGCAAATAGTTAAAATGGTTTGAATTTTCTTTTAATTCGAATTTTGAAAATAATAATATAAAAAGTTATAGTCATGCCATAACAACTCATCATAGTATTAAGAAGACAAGATGGAATGTGTGTGAGGGGTGATACTTGTGTGTGAAGCATGGTAGGGGGTGATGTGGCAATGTTTTATGGAGGGTAAGATACCAAAGAGCAAAAGGGTAAACTACTATCTTCATTTTATATAAAACTATTTCGCTTTTTTTCTAATTATCATTTTACTTTCACTTCTTCATTTCAACTTTTATTTCCTCTTTCTAAAGCTTCACTTTTTTATTTAGTGGCTTCCAAACTTTTCTAAATTAAAAGATCATTCTTTTTCCATTTAAATCCTTAAAAATTTATTTAAAACTCTTACACTTCCTTTATACACCTCCTGATCTCATCTAAAAGTAACCTAAAACCTTCCCCTCAAGCCTTAGGCTGAACCAACCTAACCAAGGCCGAACCCATATTTCACATTCCAAAATTTTAAAAATCAAGTTTTGAAAAGAAAAGGCTAGGTTTCGGGTGATGGTGGGAAAGTGGTAGTAGTTTGACTTGGATTTGGTTGGTTTGGTGAGTAAAGCTCAAACTTTTAAGAAAGTTTTCAGCTTTATTTTGTTTCTAAACTTGATTGCAAATTTGTTGGTTGTTTAGGAGAAAAATGGTTTCGATTGAATGCACATATATGTGCTTATTTGTAACAGTTGTATTAGACTTGGAAAATGAAATAAAAGTTAATTGAATACTCTTCTAAGCGACGTTCGGATGTTAGCATAGGCGAACGTTGTTGTGACGACCCGGAATTTTCAAGCATTTAAAATTGGAATATTTAATTGATTCTAATTATTTAAAGGTTAATTATCAACTTAAATTACAAATATCATAATTTAATTGACAATTAAATTGTTGAATTAAATAACTTGAAATTGAATAAAATGTTGAATCTGGAATTTTAATCCGATTAAAAATAATTTGAAGGCTTATAAAATTTATATTGATGACAGTGAAGGAAGTAAAAGTGTTAAAATTGAATTTGAAAGTTGTTTGTTCAGTTTCGAAATTTATATCGTTTAAATTGAATTTAAAAATAGCTTTCCGAGGGACAGTCTCGGAATTCTTCGAAACCAGTTCCATGGGATCCGTAATATCGCATTATTATCGGATTTCAAATTTCGTATAGATCAGAATTGTGGAGTGAGCGTACGATATATAAACGCGTTGACATCTTATATCGAAAATTTAATTTAATTAATATATTTAGATATTTAGTCAGCTGTGAGATCTCTTTTCAATAGCCACCGTTCTTTCACTACAGCGATCATCTTTCTAGACAAACCTACACAGAGACAATTTGGTGTGCTAACGTCTTTTCTATGTCGCTTATCTTCTGAAGAAAGCTTATATTCTATTTGATAAATCGCGTTCGTTTCTTTCTATCACCCATTCTCCAATCGAATTATAATAACAGGGCGTGATCCCTTCTCCTCTTAAAAATCAAGTAATGGCCGAAGCCCTTTTCAGTGCGAATTTAAACGAAACGCGATTACATCGCGACGTTGGGTCGATGCTTGTTCGTGGCGGCAAGGAACGGTGGATGAGGGAAGGCGACTCGCGCGCTTGTATGGTGGAGCGTGATTTGCACTGTGGTTTGGGTCGCGGCGATAACTAGGGTTTCTGGAAGGTATCGGTGAAGCTCGCGCGTGAGCAGCCGTTCGCGACGATGGATTGAAGTCGCGCGAGTTAGGGTTTGGCAGTTGAATCTGTTGCAGCGATGGTGGAGGTCTCGAGCTTTGGGGGAGCGTGCGACATCAACCATTGGAAGGAGCAAGGCGAGTTCTCCGGTGTAGTCTCTAGACCGAAGCGAGGTTCTGGTAAATGTTTTTATATTGAAATTAGTAAGTAAATTACTGTAATTAGGATATTTGTATACACATATAAGTTTGAGATTATAGGATTAATTTACTGTTAAGATATGTATAGACAAGGCATTTGAAAAGAAAATTAATAGGACATTTCAGAATCAAAACTTTATATAACAGATGAAGTTTTCTTTTTGCGGTAAAGTAGATTTCTATTTGTTATTTACAGAAAAGGGAATAAAAATATTTTAAAACAACAAGTTATTTTATTTACTAATAGAAACAGTTAATGTATATATACAGCTCATTGTTATAAGTATATACGTAGTTTCAATAAAAGGAAAATGAAGATACACATACCTATTTTTAATTTAAATCACTAGTTAAAAATATAATTTTGGTTGATTAAACTGTTAGACGGTAATTGGTTGTTTGATTTATTCAAATATTAATAAAAATAACATAATATTTATTCAAGGTTTGAACCTGAAAAGAAATAAGCTGGTTGGAAATGAATTGCATTCAAGGTTAAAGGTGAGTTAATCTCACTCGGTTAAATTTAAATTTAAATAATTAAATTTAAATAATTGTTTGAATGGCTGAATTGATTGATGTGATATAGTATGATATTTTGGAATTGACATATTATTTTGTGCTAGCATTTGTGGATGCAGGGAAAACAGGTTGGAGGGATCCAACTGGATCCCTCAACATTTATTATTTAATATTCTCTGTTGTGATTACTTGATATTCTATGATGAATATATTGGAATATTGAATGTTATGATTTGATTGGACATATTTGGGTATAATAAGTTACCAAAAATATATAAAATTGGGGTTTTGGAATGACAATAAAAGGGTGGAGTTTTAAGAAAAATAATTATAGCAAATTTTGAATAAATTAAGAATGAAGTAAAAAGGGATGGAAGTGATATTAAATATTAACTAATAAATAACTCGAGTATGAAAAGAATTTTGAACAAAATAGAAATGAATGAATTGCAAACTCAAACATATCAATTAAAGGAATTAAGAATTATTCTAGAATTTAAGTTTAAATTTATTTTAAAGAATAAACAAAATGGTTATCTGAGAAATCTAGAACTTGTATTTTCAGTTAAAGTATGATAAATAATAATTAAGGAATAAAATCTGAAATTAATGGATTTTGAGATAAAATGGAGTAAATTGGAAATCAATTTGGAAATTGATTCAAGTGTTTGAAATTGGAAATTCAAAGATGAATGTGAAGAGAAGTATATTTCCCTGGATAGCCAAGTAGGTTTTCAAAGTAATTTTTAATATAAGTTAAAAGCTTTATGTTGTTTTACAAAGTATGTTTTAGAAAATGTATTATTTTAAGTATTTAAATTCTAAAGTAAATATTTTGCAAATCTATTATCGTAATAATTATTTACAAGGTGACTTAGTATTTTGTTTAAAAAGTGAAAACTTAGTTTTATGTTTATAAAGTAACCTTACTTTCAATAATCATATAGTATGTATTTTTAGCAAATTATTGAAGTAGTTTTTAAAATGAATGTTTTAAAATATATTTCAAAGTAAAGTGTTTTTAAATTTATTTTAAAAATCTTAAGTTTTGTGCTTGGCGATTTCAGTGGAAATAGAAATTATTTGGGAAATTGTTTCTGAGAAAGAAAGATAGTTTTAAAACTGTTTTCAAAAGGGTTTGAAAAGTAGAAATATATCTTGGGAAGATATTTTTGAGGGTAATAAATAATTCGGGAAAATCATTTATTGGTTGATGGTTGATTGTGAATATTAATTGATAGTTAAATAACCGACTATCAATATTGGCCAACTGCGTTGATCGTTTCGAAGAGACCGGGATCGAGATTTATTTCTCGAAAACCACTTCGATCCGGTTTGTATGTTTCGTGCGAAAAACGTGTTCGGAGTCAAAGATGGAGCAGTGAAGTGCAAGGACTAGTCGCTACTAATCCTGAGGATATTTCCAAAATGGATGTAGTAGGAATAGTGCCTTCGGTTCCGTTCGAACCCGGGATGGACTTGTATGGATGAATGCTTGCGAAACATCGTCAGGTGGACGATGGGCATTCTAAGGAATATGTTCTAAAAAGGTAACGCTTAAGCCTCAAGCCTCATCAACCGGGAATGACTGAAAATCAGGGGATATGCAGCAAGGTTAGGTGGGTAGCACCCAAGTAGGGTGAGGTCATTCCAGTCTAGATGTCCCTTTTTATTTTTCGGCTTAGTGGACGGTTGCTGATCCGAACTGTGGGGTGATCTCACTCGGGACTGTCCAGTAAGGGATGGTTTCGGCCTTGTGTTGCAGGGGATGAAGGGAGTAATCCTCGGTACGGTGATCTAGGGCCCGTACTGTGACAGGTGGTACCCCAGTGCCTAGTCATTAGTTGGAAATCCATTCTCCCTACGAGCCTTGTACGAGTTTTGTTTGTATTACCCACTCTGTGGCTAGTAGCTGGAATTTAATAATGTAACAATTTTGGCTATTTTATAAGTATTTGTATATAGACCCTATTATAATATCAGAGGATTTCTATAAAAATTGTTTTAGCTATCGTAAGGTAAAAACCCGACATGTTTATTTGTGGCGTGGTCTTACGAGATGCTTTTGTTTCAAAGGCTTTTTGAACTTTAAAAATCAATTGGGTGTGATTTTCTCACGCTGGTAACCCAGACTGACTCGGGTGTTATTTAACTATAATGCTTGGGTCAGACCGAGTATTATAGAATACAGGATATGATGCTGTAGGGCTCAGGAGACGAGCAGGATGACGATACGTACTCTGGTACTTGTTTTTATATATATATATATATATATATATATATATATATATATATATATATATATATATATATTCCGCTGTGTTGTGTAGCTGTGTATCCAGTTGTATGTTATTGATGTGAGCCGCGATTGATGTACTCTGATGATGTAATATATGTAAACAGATATAATTGATTTTGAGTAAAGATCATTTATTATCTATTATATTTTATTCCGCTGCGATGGTTAGATTCTGTTGATGTTTTCAATTCTCTTCTTCTACCTCTTCTTCTTTAACCCAATGGTTCGTATTTCTGTACAACTTGAGTTGATTGTTGTAGAATAGTGTTTACTCAAGGGGTACGGATTTGCGGGTCGTTACACTTGGTATCAGAGCTTAGGTTGGTGATAACCTTGGCTCTGGTGGGAATTACTCATTGAATAGAGTCTGTAGTACTCTTGAATGAGTTTGAGAGTATTAATAGATATGAGTGCGTATTTGTTAGTGAATATAAAATTGTTTTTATATTGTGTTGATTTATCGGTTGAGTGTTTATGGATTCTGGTCGATGTGTGGGACGCCATGTCATCGATAGGGATTTCTAAACTCTTGAACAAGATAAACTGACACAGTATTGTTTTAACTAGGGTAAATGAAATAATTTTACCCAAATTTATTTTATGTATATAAAAGAAAATGATTTTCTTAATTATTATAACTATACATGGATGTTTGGATGATAGAAGTGATAATATTAGATTATTATCATTGTATGATAATTGAATAAAGATTGAAATAATAACTAAAGATTAAGGGATAAATTGGCATAATAGATGAAGTTTATGAATGTGATTCATAACAGGATTAGGAAATTGAATTCATAATTAAAAACTAAAAAACCAATTCATATCAAATGAATTTGTAAATGTAAATTATAGTGTAATAAATTATTAAAGTAAGATGAAATTCCAAAGAAAAGTTTGAATTTAAATCTAAAGGATTTGGAATTTGGATATTTAAGTTTCTTTGAATTGGATAATGATTCTCAAAAGTTGGGAGGATAATATATTTTGAGAAATATTTTTGAATCGGATTTAAAATCTAGAGAGATTTGGAATTTAAAAATATTAGAAAGAGAATAAAAGCATTGAACTCTTTTGGTCGCTAGAAAATAACTACGGTGATGACTGCAGCATCATCGATATTCGTTTTCGAGTTTCCAGAAGTGAAATTGCTACCAAATTGTTTTGAATTGAAATTGTTTGCAAAACTGGTTGAGTTTTGAAATTCAAAGAGATAGACTGAATTTATCAAAGGAATTTTGGATATAAAGGTTTTAAAGGGAATTTTGAAATATTGAAAGGTTGTTTAAACTTTGGAATTTGTTGAAGAAAAAAAAAATTTCAACGGTGTAAGTAAAGTGAAACTGAGTACTGGAATTTAACATTGAATTGTGTGGAGTTATGTGGAATGGGGAAATTAGTCAGGATGGACTAAAGGTAATTAATGTTTGGAAATAAAAATTTATTGGTTGAATAATGAATTGGTGAACGAATAAATGATCAAATAATGTACTTATAAAGAGAAGTTGATATTAATAAGAAGGGATTGAAAATTTTAATTCAGCAAATAAAATTTAACTTAAGTGAATAAAAATGAAGGAAATATAAGCTTTGAATGGAATTTAAATTTAAAAGGGCTAAAATGAAATTAACTTGGATTGGCAATAAAATTTTAACTGAATTAAAATAAAAATCCAAACTTGAATTATAAAATAAATGTGAACTTAAGAACATTTGAATGAAGAGATTTTGAGATTAAAATCAAGTTCTGGTTTATAAGTTGAGGAAAGACTATTTAGATAATGAAATGTGTAAATGGAGTCTATTGTAGTTAAATAAAGCTGAATTGTGAGTTAATAATAAAGGTTGAAAATAAAACTCGAGTTATAAACTAAATTCGATTTAAATTGTCGATGAAGTAAATGTAAATGAATTGTGAGTTCATGAACTTTGGGGGTAAATTGAAAATGGATAATGGATTCAGAACTTGAGTTATAAATTAAATTTAGCTTGAAGTGTTAACAAATTAAATATAATTGAAGTGTATCGGATAAAAATGTAAATGGATTAAAATAGCAATGTTTTGAATGTGCAAATAAAATCCATAAGTGAAGATAACTTGGAAATAGCCAGGAAATAAATTGAATGGGTTAAATCTTAAATTTTATAATAACACATCAAATAAATTTGTAGTTTGAAATGAGATTGGATTGAGATAGAATCAAATTGAATTGAAGAGAGAAATTTATTTGCAAAAAGGAAATGAGCTTAAGAATAAAAATAAAGGGGGAGATTTACCAGAAAATAAAATGGGCTTAAGTATAAAATTGAAGTGAATAAACTTAAGCTAAAAAAATAAATGGAAATGAGTTGAATTGCATTCAACTTAAAATTAAGTTTAATAATAGTGGATTGGATTTAAATCAAGTAAGAATAAATTTTAATTGAAATAAAATTCGGTGTGATGCCGATAATATTTAATGGAGTGAAAATGCTTAAATAAATAATTGTAAACCATTTAAATTATTAAGGGATTGACATAACTTGAGATAATAAGGAAAATAGAATGTTTTGAGTTTATTACAATGGTTTAAGTGAATGTGGATAAACTAATTATATTGAATAAATAAATGATGGAATAAATAAGTATCAAATGAAATGTGGTTTAAATAAGTTGAGAAATGGTTATGTAATGAAATGTAAATAAATGGATTGTAAATGAAATTTAAACGGAATGTGTCGGGCTAAATAAATGATTGTGAATGGATTAAAATAAGAAGGAAATTTAATTGGTAATGGAGATGTACCTAAATTGTTAATGGGTTTTGAATGGACTAGTTTGGTTAATAAATTGAAATGCAATGAAACTGAGAATATATGGATTGTGAATAAATCCGAAATGGAATAGAATCAAGCGTAAGTTGAGTTGGAATCAATTTAAATTGATTATAAAACTCAAGTGCTTATCTATTCACATAAATCTTGTCAAATTGTATAGAATAAATTGTCATTTGATGTAAATGGAGGTAATTAAAATTCTATGAATTAATAGGAGTGAAATAAATTGACTTTGAAAGCAATTGAATTAAAAATGAGCTCAGTTTGCTTAAAAATAAATTAAATGTAAGTGATTGAGATTAAAACCATTTAAAACTGATGAGGTTGTATACGAATGGATTGAAAACCATTCAAATTTCATAAAAATGGTTTATAAATAAATTGGAACAGTTGAATTAACATGGAAATTGTAGAAGTTGCTTATGGAAAAATGTTTGGAGTGAATTTCTTTTAGAATTCATATGTTTTAACTATTGCAAGTAAGTGAAATGTGTTAAACTTCTTATATTTGGCACTTACAAGTTTAAACTGAGTAAGTACCGGTACCTGGAAGCCGCGAGGCTGGATTGGGTTGTGCTATATGCTAAAAATAATAAGCCGTTTGCTTAAAATGCTAAATAAGGTACGCCTACGCAATAAAAATAGGAAATATGAACTGTTTTTGGTTTTTCCGACCGTGTGGGTCGATGTATATATATTTATATCTCTTGTCAAATTGCAAAAGCTCCTCCGTACAAAGGGGACTCTGCCAAAAAAATTCAGAAATTTTGGGAGTTAGAAAATTTTTGAAAATTTCAGAAAATTTTGTTAACGACAAAGCGATTTCAAACTAGAAAATTGAAATAAGTTAGTAAATGGAGATAATTAAAATAATGACGTGAATTAGTTATAAATGAAAAATAAAATTTAAAGTTAGAATTGAAAATAAATTGAATTCGTATGGAAATTAAAGAATCAATGTGAATAAAAATGGGTATAAACTAAGTGATAGGATGAAAATAAATTTTAGAAACACATTAATGCTTATACTAGCTTAAGTAAGGAATGAGACATTCTCAATTGAAAATTGATATTTCAAATATAATTTAAGTAAGTATTTGAGTAAATGGATATTGACATCCGTAAGTGAGTCGATAAAATGTTTTGGGACATTGTGATTGGATATTAGTATTAAGCAGGATTTGCAGGTAATCTAAAGGAAAAATAGAATTGGATGGATTTCAAGAGCTAAATTTGAAATGCTCGATAAAAAGTATGTATTTAAATTTGGTATGGAATTTGATTGGGATTTGGATTTGGATTTGGATTGAGCCACTTGGCATTTTGTTTTCTTTTTGGATTTGGGAGGCCGTAGAGCCATTTTGTAGTTGTACCGAGTCAGCCGCGCAAAGGAAACGCTAGCAAAAAATTTCGGGAATTTAGGGAGTTAGAAAAATTTTAAGAAAATTTTGATAATTCAAAATTGGTTTAAGATTAAAACTGGAAGGGTTGAGCAAATAGATTGTTGCAAACTAGGGAAAGGTTTGGAAAGTTAATAAGAATGATAATGGTCTTTTATAAAGGATAGTTGGTAAGTTGTTGAATTGTTAGAAGCTGTTTGGTTTTGGAAAAGTAACGGGTTTTGGGACCATTCTTCCTGATTAGTAATTTCGGGGACGAAATTCTTTTAAGGGGGGAGGAATGTGACGACCCGGAATTTTCAAGCATTTAAAATTGGAATATTTAATTGATTCTAATTATTTAAAGGTTAATTATCAACTTAAATTACAAATATCATAATTTAATTGACAATTAAATTGTTGAATTAAATAACTTGAAATTGAATAAAATGTTGAATCTGGAATTTTAATCCGATTAAAAATAATTTGAAGGCTTATAAAATTTATATTGATGACAGTGAAGGCAGTAAAAGTGTTAAAATTGAATTTGGAAGTTGTTTGTTCAGTTTCGAAATTTATATCGTTTAAACTGAATTTAAAAATAGCTTTCCGAGGAACATTCTCGGAATTCGTCGAAACCAGTTCCATGGGATCCGTAATATTGTATTATTATCGGATTTCAAATTTCGTATAGATCAGAATTGTGGAGTGAGCGTATGATATATAAACGCGTTGACATCTTATATCGAAAATTTAATTTAATTAATATATTTAGATATTTAGTCAGCTGTGAGATCTCTTTTCAATAGCCACCGTTCTTTCACTACAGCGATCATCTTTCTGGACAAGCCTACACAGAGACAATTTGGTGTGCTAACTTCTTTTCTATGTCGCTTATCTTCTGAAGAAAGCTTATATTCTATTTGATAAATCGCGTTCGTTTCTTTCTATCACCCATTCTCAAATCGAATTACAATAACAGGGCGCGATCCCTTCGCCTCTTAAAAATCAAGTAATGGCCGAAGCCCTTTTCAGTGCGAATTTAAACGAAACGCGATTACATAGCGACGTTGGGTCGATGCTTGTTCGTGGCGGCAAGGAACGGTGGATGAGGGAAGGCGACTCGCGCGCTTGTATGGTGGAGCGTGATTTGCACTGTGGTTTGGGTCGCGGCGATAACTAGGGTTTCTGGAAGGTATCGGTGAAGCTCGCGCGTGAGTAGCCGTTCGCGATGATGGATTGAAGTCGCGCGAGTTAGGGTTTGGCAGTTGAATCTGTTGCAGCGATGGTGGAGGTCTCGAGCTTTGGGGGAGCGTGCGACATCAACCATTGGAAGGAGCAAGGCAAGTTCTCCGGTGTAGTCTCCAGACCGAAGCGAGGCTCTGGTAAATGTTTTTATATTGAAATTAGTAAGTAAATTACTGTAATTAGGATATTTGTACACATATAAGTTTGAGATTATAGGATCAATTTACTGTTAAGATATGTATAGACAAGGCATTTGAAAAGAAAATTAATAGGACATTTCAGAATCAAAACTTTATATAACAGATGAAGTTTTCTTTTTGCGGTAAAGTAGATTTCTATTTGTTATTTACAGAAAAGGGAATAAAAATATTTTAAAACAGCAAGTTATTTTATTTACTGATAGAAACAGTTAATGTATATATACAGCTCATTGTTATAAGTATATATGTAGTTTCAATAAAAGGAAAATGAAGATACACATACCTATTTTAAATTTAAATCACTGGTTAAAAATATAATTTTGGGTTGATCAAACTGTTAGACGGTAATTGGTTGTTTGATTTATTCAAATATTAATAAAAATAACATAATATTTATTCAAGGTTTGAACCTGAAAAGAAATAAGCTGGTTGGAAATGAATTGCATTCAAGGTTAAAGGTGAGTTAATCTCACTCAGTTAAATTTAAATTTAAATAATTAAATTTAAATAATTGTTTGAATGGCTGAATTGATTGATGTGATATAGTATGATATTTTGGAATTGACATATTATTTTGTGCTAACATTCGTGGATGCAGGGAAAACAGGTTGGAGGGATCCAACTGGATCCCTCAACATTTATTATTTAATATTCTCTGTTGTGATTACTTGATATTCTATGATGAATATATTGGAATATTGAATGTTATGATTTGACTGGATATATTTGGGTATAATAAGTTACCAAAAATATATAAAATTGGGGTTTTGGAATGACAATAAAAGGGTGGAGTTTTAAGAAAAATAATTATAGCAAATTTTGAATAAATTAAGAATGAAGTAAAAAGGGATGGAAGTGATATTAAATATTAACTAATAAATAACTTCGAGTATGAAAAGAATTTTGAACAGAATAGAAATGAATGAATTGCAAACTCAAACGATATCAATTAAAGGAATTAAGAATTATTCTAGAATTTAAGTTTAAATTTATTTTAAAGAATAAACAAAAAGGTTATCTGAGAAATCTAAAACTTGTATTTTCAGTTAAAGTATGATAAATAATAATTAAGGAATAAAATCTGAAATTAATGGATTTTGAGATAAAATGGAGTAAATTGGAAATCAATTTGGAAATTGATTCAAGTGTTTGAAATTGGAAATTCAAAGATGAATGTGAAGAGAAGTATATTTCCCTGGATAGCCAAGTAGGTTTTCAAAGTAATTTTTAATATAAGTTAAAAGCTTTATGTTGTTTTACAAAGTATGTTTTAGAAAATGTATTATTTTAAGTATTTAAATTCTAAAGTAAATATTTTGCAAATCTATTATCGTAATAATTATTTACAAGGTGACTTAGTATTTTGTTTAAAAAGTGAAAACTTAGTTTTATATTTTATAAAGTAACCATACTTTCAATAATCATATAGTATGTATTTTTAGTAAATTATTGAAGTAGTTTTTAAAATGAATGTTTTAAAATATATTTCAAAGTAAAGTGTTTTTAAATTTATTTTAAAAATCTTAAGTTTTGTGCTTGGCGATTTCAGTGGAAATAGAAATTATTTGGGAAATTGTTTCTGAGAAAGGAAGATAGTTTTAAAACTGTTTTCAAAAGGGTTTGAAAAGTAGAAATATATCTTGGGAAGATATTTTTGAGGGTAATAAATAATTCGAAAAAATCATTTATTGGTTGATGGTTGATTGTGAATATTAATTGACAGTAAAATAACCGACTATCAATATTGGCCAACTGCGTTGATCGTTTCGAAGAGACCGGGATCGAGATTTATTTCTCGAAAACCACTTCGATCCGGTTTGTACGTTTCGTGCGAAAAACGTGTTCGGAGTCGAAGATGGAGCAGTGAAGTGCAAGGACTAGTCGCTACTAATCCTAAGGATATTTCCAAAATGGATGTAGTAGGAATAGTGCCTTCGGTTCCGTTCGAACCCGGGACGGACTTGTATGGATGAATGCTTGCGAAACATCGTCAGGTGGACGATGGGCATTCTAAGGAATATGTTCTAAAAAGGTAACGCTTAAGCCTCAAGCCTCATCAACCGGGAATGACTGAAAATCAGGGGATATGCAGCAAGGTTAGGTGGTTAGCACCCAAGCAGGGTGAGGTCATTCCAGTCTAGATGTCCCTTTTTATTTTTCGGCTTAGTGGGCGGTTGCTGATCCCAACCGCGGGGTGATCTCACTCGGGACTGTCCAATAAGGGATGGTTCCAGCCTTGTGTTGCAGGGGATGAAGGGAGTAATCCTCGGTACGGTGATCTAGGCCCCGTACTGTGACATGTGGTACCCCAGTGCCTAGTCATTAGTTGGAAATCCATTCTCCCTACGAGCCTTGTACGAGTTTTGTTTGCATTACCCACTCTGTGGCTAGTAGCTGGAATTTAATAATGTAACAATTTCGGCTATTTTATAAGTATTTGTATATAGACCCTATTATAATATCAGAGGATTTCTATAAAAATTGTTTTAGCTATCGTAAGGTAAAAATCCGACATGTTTATTTGTGGCATGGTCTTACGAGATGCTTTTGTTTCAAAGGATTTTTGAACTTTAAAAATCAATTGGGTGTGATTTTCTCACGCTGGTAATCCAGACTGACCCGGATGTTATTTAACTATAATGCTCGGGTCAGACCGAGTATTATAGAATACAGGATATGATGCTGTGGGGCTCAGGAGACGAGCAGGATGACGATACGTACTCTCGTACTTGTTTATATATATATATATTCCGTTGTGTTGTGTAGTTGTGTATCCAGTTGTATGTTATTGATGTGAGCCGTGATTGATGTACTCGGATGATGTAATATATGTAAACAGATATAATTGATTTTGAGTAAAGATCATTTATTATCTATTATATTTTATTCCGCTGCGATGGTTAGATTCTGTTGTTGTTTTCAATTCTCTTCTTCTACCTCTTCTTCTTTAACCCAATGGTTCGTATTTCTGTACAACTTGAGTTGATGGTTGTAGAATAGTGTTAACTCAAGGGGTACGGATTTGCAGGTCGTTACAGTTGTAGTGACTTAGTAAATTATTCTCTTTATCATTGTAGAAACAAGTTCAAATCCGAAAGAACCCAAAGCAAGTTGGTTATAAATACTTGTTAAAACTATTTGGTTGGAAATATCAAAACTATTATTTCACAAAGTGGATTTTGAAATTGAAGAAGTATATTTAAGTTAACCAATTCGAGTGGCCCAAAAAATAACTTAAAATGAGAAAAAGATGTGTTTGAATGGTAAGCACTTTCCTTAAGTATTATCTTTCTTAGTTAGGGAATATATGACATTGTTTGGTAGAACCCAGTTCTTAGTATAATTTCTGGGTTACTCAGGTTGCATGTGGTGTGTGTGTGTATTCTATGGTTAAGATATACGATATCATTTCAAAAAGGGGTTTGAAATAAAATCGGTTATTTATTTTTGATTTAAAATTCAAAATAAAAAGGTAATTGTATATACTCTCAGGATGTAAGTGGGGTATTATTCAAATTTGTGAACGTAAGTTGGTTTTTATGAGAATGTTTTCATAAATAGTTATGGGAAGTAAAATAGCTAAGATTTAGTGTTAACCAGTTTCCTTCTTTGTTTGTTTGAGATGAAATTTCAAGGTCGAAATTCTTTTAAGGGGGAAGAACGCGACAATCCGAATTTTTATCACTTAGATTTTTGAATATTTAATTTAATTTAAATATTCAATTAATGGTTTTAGTAATTTTAAGGACCCGTAATTTAATCACTTTAACTATGAATATTTAATATATTTGTAAAATAATTAATTAATGGATTTAATTGCACAAATAAACCTCTTTTACTAATAATTAGTGATGGCGAAGTTGTTTTAAAATTTTGGTTTACAAAAATATTTCGGTTCAAAAAAAATCGAAAATGTGACTGAAAATCGTTTTTTGGATTTGCGACTTTTCATCGGCTAAAAGTTATTGGAAACATTGTGTACACTAAGATAAGCATGCACACTCTTATATAAATAATATATGTTATGGTTAAAGTTAAAATGTTAAAATACTTAATTAATTAAGTAGTTAAAATGGTTTGACTTTTCTTTTTAAAAAATAATATAAAAAGGTATTGTCATATCATAAAAATTCATCATAGTACTAAGAAGAAAAGATGGAATGTGTATGAGCGGCGACACTTGCGTGTGGAGCAATGTAGGGGGTAATGTTGTAAAGTTTTGCGGAGGGCAAGGGACCAAAGGGTAAACTACTACCTTCATTTTATATAAAAACATTTCTTTTTTTTTCTTCTAGTTTTCATTTTTTTCATTTTAATGGCTTGCAAACTTTTCTAAGTTAAAAGATCCTTCCTTTTCCATTAAATGCTTAAAACTAATTAAAAACCCTTAATCTTTCTTTATACACCTCCTCTCATCCAAAAGTAAGCCAAAATCCTCCCCTCAAGCGTTAGGTCGATCCCACCTAATCAAGGCCGAACCCTTATTTTACCAGCTTCCAAGTTTAAAAATCAAGTTTTGAAATGAAAAGGCTACGTTACAGGTGATAGTGGAAAAGTGGTAGTAGTTTTAAAGAAAGTTTTTAACTTTATTTTGTTGCTTAACTTAGTTGCAAATTTGTGGGTTGTTTGGGTGAAAAATGATGTTGACTAAATGTACATATATGTGCTTATTTGTAACAGTTGTACTAAACTAGAAAAATGAAGTTGATATCCATAACGATAGTCACTTTGGATACAGTTCGTAAAGCAAACACTTTCTAAAAACGAAAAATGTTTATCACTCTAAATATTTTATGTAGTACTTCAAAAAATATTATAGCTATAAAAACGAAAATATTTCTTATTAGTTAAGTAAAGGGTTTAATGACTACTTAATTTGCAAATAAAGTAAAGATAATTATTACTTATCACTAATTAAGTGAAGTAATTAGTATGTAATTATTAAGTAAGTAGGTAATTATAATTAGTTAATTAAGTAAGGGTTAATTGAATATTAATTAAGTACAGATTAACTATGTAATTAATTATTATTTAATTTAAGTTTAATTTTTAATTAACTGTTATTTAGTCAAGGTTTAATTATTAATTAATTATTAATTTAGCAGGCTTAATTATTAATTAAGTTAATATTTAATTAGGATTTAAATGATATGCAATTATTATTAAATAAAGGTTCCATTTTTAATTATTTAATTTCCAACGATTGGTTGGTTTACAAAGCAATTTAAGAATGGTTTATATACTAGGGATTCTCTTTGTCTGTGACATTAAGTACCCAAACAAATATGAATAAGTTATACTAAAATGTCGACATGTTTTATTGAAAGTAACTCGTCCAGTATTAAGCAGTAAAAGCCGATGAGTAAACTTTCCTCGATCTTTGAGATCTAGAACCTTTTTGTAGGTGAGGGATAGAGAAGTCGAAATATCAAAAACATGATAAATGTAAGAGTGTTAATTTCGATGAACATATCATGATAAATTAGGTATATGGATGATACTTTGTTGTGTACCTAACACCATTCGGTTAAATTTAAATGGAATGTATTATTGATGACATCTTTAGCAGAATAAATCCACTTTCTACTATAATTTAAATAGAACTGATTATTGGTGACATCTGTTTAGCAAAATATATCACCATTCTGCTATAATTTAAATGGAATAGATTATTGATGACATATTTTTAGTAGCCCCGTTCTACTATAATTTAAATGGAAAAGATTATTGATAACAACTATTTAGCAGAATAAATCCCCATTCGTCTATTATATTAATTTGAACATTAATTCATATACTGATTAATTAATATTGGGAAATTAATGTGTTAACTATTGATGGTTAGTTATTGATTTTATCTACATATATGCCTGCTAATGTAAATACCAGTTAAGTGACTTGAAAAGTCAAATTGAATTGAAATGGTAAATAGATTTAGTACCATTATGGCCGATAAGCCTCTTTCCAAGTTTATGAAGTTATGGATTTAAAATAACTTAAATTTTATAATAAAATTGAGGTTAAGCGTTTATAAATGTTGTTTAAAGTAAGTTAGTTAATTATTTATTAATGAAGTTGTTAGGTAATTATTTAATTATAATGTTTAAAGGAAATCAATTAATTAAATAAAGGTATTTATAAATAATAATCTGTTTATAAAAGGGATTTTACTTAATAAAAGGATTTGTTTTAAAAAGATTTTCAAATGATATTTGATAAATGATATTTTATAAAGGATTTTTATAAAGGATTTATAATAGAAGATTTATAAAAGTTTTCTATAAATAGGAATGGGATTTTATAAATCATTTGAGAATTGTAAAAGAAGTTCTGTAAATTAATTAGGAGATTTATAAATATATTTGTAAATATGAAATAGGCTTATAAAAGAGGAATTTTATAAAAAAAATGAGATTTATTTTGATAATTAATCCTTAATAAGTAGAGTGGTATGGAAACATTCTTTCCATGCTTAACACCGAAGGATAGTGGTTTGGTTTATAATAAGTAAAGTTTTAAAAGATATTTCTTTTGGCCCATGTAAATATAAACGTGGAAAAGAGAAAATCTTCCTTAAGTTTGATGTTTGTAATATATTTATACCGTTGAGACAAGTATATGGATATATTTTCTAAGAATTAAAAGTATGATGTTTGTAATATACTTATACCGATGGGATAAGTACATAAATATTTTTCTCCGTATTGGAAAGAGTATAAGGGGTTTGTGAAAATATCTTTTGTGAACGTATTTCAATTCAAATAATTTAAAAATATTTAATTAATAGAATATTAACTAATAGAGGCTTAGTGGACCCACATGGAATTATATCTTTATTTGATTATTTATTTATTTGACCATTAAACAAACGACTATCAAATATGGACCAATTTTTTACTCTAGAAATATCTAAAATAAAACACAAGAATTATATGGTACAGTTATCCTTGGGATGCTACACGGTTTGTACAAACTCGTGTGTTCTTTTAGAAAAAATGATAAGGAAATCCATCCACTTAAATGGTTAGGAGGTAATCTTCGCTCTAATGTATTATTCGATTATTTTGTAAAAATCCGGAGTTGAGTTTATCGAAAACTATCGAATGTTGGTTCGAAGAGACCCGGATCGGATAAGTACGAATAGTCCGAAAACCAATTTAAGCGTTCAAATTGAAGACATCTTGAAGATGATGGAATCAAAGATGAAGATCTCTGAAGTGCAAGGGGTACTTACTACTAATTCTACATGAGAGCCCTCAGGAAAAGGTTGCAAAGCAACCCGGGTGGTGACATATTTGTTACTCTCCATTAAAGGGTAGGCCGATCCTCGCAGGGGTATAGGCGAGGCCCTCGATATATTGTCTGGAGGTGAACTATAGAAGACGGTACCCCAGTAGACTTGTTATTTTGTGGAATCCAGTCTCCAATAAACACTGTACGGACTTAGTTATGCCCAACAATGTTGGAACATGCAATGCAAACATTTCAACTATATTCATAATTTACTTTAAACCCTAGACATTATTAAAATATCACTGAATTTTTTATAGGAATGTTTTGGTTATCGTAAGGTAAAAACTCGTTCGTGATTACATGCGGCGTGGTCTTACGAGATACCTTTATTTCGAAGGGTTTTGTAAAACATTTAGAATTCATTTGATTATGTTTCTCACGCTAGTTTTACCAGACTAATCCAGGCATCATTTTGCTCTTAATGCTCTGGGTCATCCAGAGCATATTTTCCAAATTTAACTGGACACATTTGAGCTTTTAGGAGACGAGATGGATCCTCTATGTCGTATTTCTATATTTATTCTTCTGCTATTTTTTTCTTCTCTGTATTCGTCAGCAATTGTAAGGACATGCTTTTATAACTGTCCAGGCTGATGACAGGTTAGGTACTCTGATTTTATGTATGTATATTAAAGTTCATCTTTCTTTTTGTTAAGATCATTGGAATATTATATATTACTCGTCATGTTGTGAGATTCTATTATGTCTTTTCTTTTTCTTTCGCCTTAATATTTATCTTTCCGTTACCTAGATGTTAGGCATGTGAATACCGTAGATGCATTAGTGTCAACTTTTGAGTATTAAAAAGTGGGTTGTTGCATTTTTAAAATAGAAGTTTTAAAAAGTTGCTCCTTTTCACTTTAAACACTTAAAAAAGTTGCAAAACTCATCTCTATTCCTCTCTACATCACTCATTCACCACAACAACTCCTCTTTATTCGGCCATAACTTCCACAAAGCAACTCCAATCAAGTGCTTCATTCTTTAAACTGTGGAGAACTGAATAAATAAGAACTTTCATGTTGTTCAATGTTTCCAATTTTTAGAGTAAATATGTCAAATCTCATTTTAATCCACGTCACTTTTGTCACAGTTTTTACAAAACACCTTCTATTCATTCGGCCATAACTTCCACAAAACAACCTTAAATCAAGTGATTCTTTTATCGGACCCATAAAGAATTGAATAAGGAAGAACTTTCATGTTGGTCACGTTTACGAATTCAAAGGGGAACTCACCAAAAACTAGTTAGAAAACTTACCTTTAAGTTAGGCAAGTTTTTGTGTGTAAATGTTGAAATAGTTTGTTTCTCTTGTCTTATGATGCATGGAGCTTGGGGGACATGGCCGAGTGATAGTGGGGTATCGGAGGAGGTGAAGCAAGGCCAAAATACTCGAGAAGGTGGTAGCTTTGGTTTGGTTTGGTTTGGTATTGGTGGGGTGTTAGCATTTGATTACACTTAACTCCAAGCATTGACCGAAGGCCTAAAACTTGGATCTTTCTTTACTACGAGTGCGAACCTTTTGTTCTATCAACTCTGGGAAAGATGTTAAGGATTAGATAGACTTGTCATGGCTATTTCCATTTATATTCCTTACCCCAGTCCAGGGACGAGAGTTTAAATGCGCGATCGGTCGTATCACGCTCTTTTTTATTTATACTCCTATACTCAATCTAGGGTAAGAGTTGGTGTATGGACAGTTGTATCATACTCAGTTTGGGTTTATACTCCTGCCCTTAACGCGAAGGCAAGAGTTAGTTTATGGATGACCGCGTTTCACCCAATTTTAAGTTTATTATCATGCACTTAATCTAAAGGCAAGAGTTAGCCGATGTCAATCTCCAAACACCAGGAGGGACGTTGAAGGCCCGATCATGGGCCACCGAAGTTTGGCCAACACCTATCTCTGGGTACCTGCACAACTACATTAATCATATGCATATTCATTCAAGTTGGTCGAGTTATAACTCTTAACAAATGAAAAAAATAGAAGTTTGGGCTGAAAAGGACATTTATTTCATAAAGGACGAAAAAACGACACAATCTGTCTTATTATATGGCTTTAGCCATTATTAGAGGAGGTTGTAATGCTTTATAAAGATATTGTCATCACGCTCGGAGCGCTTCTAGGTGGATGAATATATAAAAATGAGAAGATGTACCATCCTAGCAAGGCTACAGATAGAGAAACGAGAAAAATCCCCTCCCTCTCCAGCTTAACTTCAATGGCCAACGGATGTTGGGGCTCAATGTCACCTAGAGTGTGACGTGGAAGAGCTTCCAAAACTCCAGTGATTATAACATCTTCATCAATATGGGTTTCTTGAGTCCCGCCAACTCCTTCTTCTTATAGAGCATCAATCATATGTATATCAAAGTAGGGTTCATCTTTAACCAGGATGGTTAAAATGGTTATGGAAGATGCAACAGTCATTGATTCTATTGCAGGTGCATGTAGTCCCCGCTTAGAGCCCTTATCGAGTAGTGGAGCAATGGTAGGTTAATCTGAAGCTTAAGAAACAAGGAAAGAGAGATTAGCTATGCTAATCGGTGACTCGTCGACTTTTTGAAATACTAGAGAAGTCAAAGAGATACCTTTTTCAGTCTGAAGCTCCACGTCGGCCGGATTGCCACTGGAGACCCCTTCTGGAATGGGAAAGAGAACAGTGGATTTTAGGATCTTGGGTTTCTCTGGATCATATCCAGAATCAATAGTGGAATTGGAGGTAGCTTTAGTCCCAGAAGTTTCACCATCTATAGCATCATGGCATGAAGATCTGAAGCCTTCACCTAATTATTTTTTAGCAGTAGCATCAAGTTTTGGAGCAATAAGATGATGATTATCGTATATGATTTTAAGCTCATCACCCCTCAAAACATCTTTCTCCAATAACTCTAAGTTCACCTCACCGCCCAATAGATGTTCCTTCTCTTCCTTAAAAACCATCTCCTAGGCACGGATGAGCATTAAAGGGTAATCCTCTCTGAACCACTCCAGATTTTGAAATTTGAGCATATTGGCGTTGTACTGAATAATCAACAGCTCAAATCTCTACATCTTCTACTCTTCTACCCGATGTTCCATGGCTTCAACCTCTCTTGTCACCGCGGCTTCAACTTCTCTTTTAACAAAGGCGTCCACGTCCCAGGCTTTCTCAAGCGCTTCATTTCTCTTTATCCTGATAGTGACTAGCTGATCACATGCATCCTAAGAAATTTTTTGAGCTTCATCTTTTTTCTTAGTCTTGAGCTTGAGCTTGGTTTTCAATTCAACCGCATTCCTCTAGGCTATATCTCTTTCCATTACAAGCTTATGGTTTCGAAGATGCGCTTGCTCGATTCTGTTCAAGTGCTTAGATCTCTCAATTTCAAGTGCTTTAATAGCTCCTCGGCTTTCTTCACTGCCTCGGCAAGGACTTTCTTGAGTTCTTAATCTCAATATCGAGGGCGGCTGTAATTCTTCTAGTCTCAGCTTCAATAATTTTTTGATTCTCGATATCCTGCAGCTCATCTCTTGAAATTTTCGAATTCTTTTCAGCCGGTTGGAATGGTATATTTCTCAAAGCAGATCAGGGAACCAATTTCACTCATTTTGATGTTACCGACGTCAAAAGGGCCGAACTTCATAGGCATTGACCCTAAATTAGCAAATGTGCCTATCGACGGAAGAGATGGAGTTTTCTCTTATTTGTAACTGGTGGAGGTTTGATAGAAGTATGCGCTTTGGTGATTTTCACGATTAATCTCTTTTTACTCGGTGGCTTTTAATCATCTTTGGGTTGTTCGGTCTATGATCCCTAGCCTACTTCAATGTTACCTTGACTGGCCTCACCACTCTCTCCAACACTTCCTCCTTCCTTGGTTCCATCACGTTCTAGTTCAATGTTTTCCTCAACCCCATGCCCTAGACTTAGGACTTGGGGCACATCTACATTAACCTCACCACCTCCAGGCAAGTTATTATTATCGTCGTCATCGCCATCGTCATCCTTGCTTTCAGCAAGTTAAACTGTACTAGCACCGCGGCCTTCCTCCAGCAGTCCATAGGCAAAAATATTCTCGTCCGACATAAGAGTTCTTATGTTTCTATTTTCAGCTGGGATGGCTATAAAGGCATAGGTGCATCACAGTTGGGTCTCATCGGGACATTTGTATAATAAAGGAAAATAAACTAAGCCTGTGGACCATAAAGTGAATTCATTTATAGCAATGAGAGTGAAAATTACGTTCAGATACCCATCTATAAGTGAATCTGGGTGGGAAACATATGTAAAATTATTCGCTTTTGAAGTTTCTTAACTTGTTCCATGTCCCGGTTAATACTCTGCAATACCACATAGGTTCTAAATAAATAAAAGATGGTCTTTCTTTCCACCTTTTAAAGCTATATGTACGTCATATATCTTCATCCAAGTACTCGATTCAGATGTTCAAGGAAAACCAGATATGTGCTGAGGAGAAAAGCATAGCTGTTCGAATGCAGCTGTGTAGGAGCTAGACTCATAAAATCAATACTCAACGAATGAACTAGTTATACGTTGGAACGAAACCTATCAAACATTTGTGTCTATTACAGGAAGTATATCCATCTGGAGGGTTGTGTGATCTCTGATCTGGGGATGGAGCTAGAACATCATCGAATGGGATTCCATGATTCTAGCATATTCTACAAAGAGGGCCTTCTCCGATATTCAACATATTGGAACCAATGAGATTATTTAATATTACTGCATCCTCGTGAGTGTCAGGTGCAGGATCTACATCTACATTACCCACGGGTTCAATTGGATTCTCCGAAATATGTTGCTCTACTTCGGGATTCTCTAGATTTTGTTGATCAACATATGAAATTTTTTGTTGTTGCCTTTGTTGGATACGGGTTTGCTACGCCTGCAAACTTTTCGCTGAACTTAACCCTGCATCAGATTCGATATATTTTGAAGGTGAGGTACTTGTAGTCTAAGAAGCTAGATATTTGGAACATCTTTGGAAATCGATAGATAATCAACATTAGATGGTTGATTACAAACCATATTCCCATGCTAAAGTGGATGCTAATGAAATATTGCATGGCGTTATGCAGTTCAGATTTTTGATATTATTTAACTGTTTGTTTTATCAGTTCGTTTCAAAATCTAGATATCACTGGACATAACCGTTATCGCTGACCATCCCAACAATCTTTACATTGTTGACAACACTTGGGAGATATCTCAAGATGGAAGAGGAAATCAATATGAATCGGTGAGGCCATGCTTGATAGAATGCTTGATATAGGGAAATGGTTTGCTTTAGTGTAGGAGTCTCACCAACACCCACGATTAAGGAAAAATTTTCCTCTCTTACTTCTTCACCGAATCCAAAGTAACGGCCAACCAACTGTCGTCTCCATTCATTCAACAATGGCCATCACCGCCCTTTTTTCCATGTTTCTCACCTACCTATAAGTGACTAAGGATCATGTAATAAAATACTAACTAAACTATTTACTTGTGCGAACTATAAATATAAAAGTAAAAGTAATAAATTAAACAACACTGGAGATTTTTATATTGGTTCGAACTTCCCATTCTACGTCCAGTCCCAGACTCCTTTTGGATTTAATCGATACCCTCACTTAACCCAGATGAATAAGTGTTACACCACCTAAGCAACGAACAGGACTTCAACAGCCTAGACCATCGAATAGGACTTTAACCGCTTGAGGATACTACAACAGGACTTCAGCTATAAACAATGAAAAAGTATTTGACAGGATATGCTCTTGAATAGCACTGATAAGTCAATAATGTATACCATTCCAATAATCTTCTCCTTTATGGTATATCGTGTAGTTTTTGAAGAAAGGAAGTAATTTTGATCATAAGATAATATTCTTGAAAGATCGCGTGATCAAAAAATATAAAGTAATTTGAATTGAATGCTTGAGAATTAAATAGAAAAGAGGAAAATAATCATAAGTAGAATTTGTTATTGAGATAATGAAATGAATTGCTTTATATAGAGATTAATAGTTGCAATCATTCGTGAAAAGAAACAGTGAAAAGTTATGATTGGAACTCTTGATTCAAGAGATGTATGTCTTCATGCTGAAGAGGTACCCTTTCAGAAAACTAGCCGTTATACAGGTTCAGCCAACTGAATAAAATTTGGCACCCATCTAAATCCATAATTTTTTAAAACAGCAAGAAAAAAGTTTATTTTATCCCATATTCAATAGGCTGAATATTTAAAAATCAATATTGAATGTATATAGATTCAGCCAACTGAATGACCTCGTTTAGTCGGCTGAATTCTATTGATGAATAAAAGTTACCTTAGCTTAGTTGGTTAAGCACTTGCTTTCTGAACTAGTGACCAAGATTCGAGCCTTGCTCTATGCAATTTTGAGAATTTGATTTTCATTTAAAATATGATTTCACTAATGACCCGAGTTTAAGTCTTGCTTCATTTGAAAAACTTCCATTGCTTCGAATGTGTATGTATGTATGTATATGTGTGTATACCACTTTGGGAAGATTTTAACATTTGTATACTCTAAACATGACACTATATGACTAACAATACGTTGTTTTTCACCTTCATCTTGTCTCTATCGTGTATATCTCTTCTTGTATATATACATATATACTTTTATCCTTCTTTTGTACTGTGTATCTTCATGTTAAACTTATTTATTTGTCTCCTTTTGATACTTATATACCTGCAAGTTAGCTTAGAGGTTCTTTGGCATAATTATGCAGTTGTGGTCATTGATACCCAATAATAGAGGTTATAACATTTCCCCCTTTTTGATGATGATAATTATATAATTAAAAATATTCATTCTATATGAAATAGTACTAATATGTTTAAAGCTCTCTATAAGTATAACATCTCCCTCTATGTATAATATCTCAACAAATCAATATGCATATGAATTTCTTCCCCTTTGTCATTATCAAAAAGAGTGATGGGATATAATAAATTTTATAAAATATCATGTAAATAGAAGATAAAGCTAATATTAATTATGGAGAAAATAAATTAGATTTTATCGTATTTGCTGAAGTGTATATTTCATTGTAAGCATGTAATTATATTAAATATATGGAACATCCTTTAAAGTTTAAAAATCTATCCTTTTTCTTTTTTTTCTCCAATTACCTGCAATAAACAATAATAATTTTTGGTACCCACTTACTACCTAAGGGTCTAGGGGTTAACCATAGGATAAAAACCTAACCAAGATAGGTGTGGTTGTACCCTTTAAAAGAAATAAAAATAATGAAACAATTTTATCAAATAAAAATAACTACTACTTATAAGCTAGGGTATCAGAAAAACTAACATTTAAAGCATACGCTGCACAAGGTTCTTATAATTTCCTAAATTTTTGGAAACCACACCCATTTGGGTGTGGTTGAACGTTTATAAATATAGTTTTCATTACAAATCACATTCTTATAATAGTTGCTAAGATAAAGTTGTTTATCATGATCAATTGTATTAGGTGGAATCCATATTCTAATATTATTAGTCAATGGCTTAGAACTTCAAAAATAGTTTCTGTCATTTCAAAACAAAGTATAATTATGACTGTAAGTGGTTTCAGGACTATCATAGTTACTAGTCCTAGTACTAAAATTAGTATACATGAATGCATATCTAGTACTATATTCACTTTCAGCTTGTTTAGTCTATACCGCTTTTATCATTGTAAGCATCTGAATTTGTAGCTAAGGAAGATAAGATATTTTTACCTTTAAAGTTTATGTTTTTTTATTTAATTTATCAAAATTTGCTTTAGAATCATAAACCTTTTAGGCAAAATATTACTATTATCTTTTAAAATCCTATATTCTTTAGATAATTCTAACCTCCTTTCGATTAATGTTTCATTCTCTTTTTCAATGGACAAAATTAAAGAGCTAGAATTGTTTAAAGAATTTTTCAAAAATATATTTTTATTTTGCAAAACACTAATTTCCTTCAAATGATCATTGCTCTCAACTTCTAACTGTCCATTTTCTTTTTGTGGGAAATCCTTCAGTAAAACAAGTTCTTCTACTGTATATTCAAAAAATTTAGTTTGTTTTACCAAAAGATTATTTTCCTCTTTTAAATTGGAAATTTTTTGCACACAATTTTTTAACTTAGCTAATGCAGTTCTACTAACTTTATTCAACATTTTGCAATCTTTTAATAATTCATCATCTGCTAACAATAGATCTTTATATAAAGAATCTAAGTATACCGATTGTGATCTAAGTTTAGCCATGAAGCATTTGCTTGTTTACTCCTTTAATTCGCTCTTCATCTTTCTATTGCCTTGACTAGAACTCTTTATAGCCATTTATTCTAGGCTATTGTTATGATCTCTAGAAATCTAGGCTCTGATACCAAATGGAATTGATTAAGGATCGTGTAATATGAATTAACTAAACTATTTACTTGTGCGGAATATAAATACAAAAGCAAAAGTAATAAAGTAAATGGCACCAGAGATTTTTATACTGGTCCAAACTCCCCGTTTTACGTCTAGTCCCAAACTACTTCTGAATTTGGTTGATACCCTTACTTAACCCGAAGGAACATGTATCACACCGTCTGAGAAACTGAACAAGACTTCAATCGTTTAGACAGCCGAATAGGACTTTATCCGCCTAAGGATGCTACAATAAGACTTCGACTATAAACTATAGAAAAGTATTTGACTGAGTATGCTCTTGAATAGCACTGATAAGTCAATAATGTATACCCTTCCTTTTGTATATCGTGTAGTTTGTGAAGAAAGAAATAATTTTGGTCACAAGGAAATATTCTTGAAAGATCGTGTGATTAAAAAATATAAAGCGGTCTGGAATTGAATGCTTGAGAATTTGCTAGAAAAGATAGAAAGAATTATAAATAGAATTCGTTATTGAAACAATGAAATGAATTGTTTTATAAATAGTTTAACAGTTGCGATCATTCGTGAAAAGAAACAATAAAAGGTTATCACTGCACGTCTTGTTTTAAGAGATGTATCTCTTCATGATGAAGAGTTGTCCTTTTAGAAAACTAGCCATTATACAATTCACTCGGCTGAATAAAATTTGGCAGCTATCTGAATCAACAATTTTTTAAAACAGGAAGAAAATAGTTCATTTTAGCCCATTTTCAACCGGTTGAATACAGTCAATCAGTCAGCTAAATATTCAAAAATCAGTAATGCATGTACATAGATTCGACTGGCTAAATGATCTCATTCAGTCGGTTAAATTCTATTGATGAATAAAAGTTACCTTGGCTTTACTGGTTAGAGCACTTGCTTTCTAAACTAGTGACCTAAGTTCGAGTCTTGCTCCATGCATTTTTGAAAACTTTATTATCATTTAAAATATGAATTCACCAATGACCCGAGTTCAAGTCCTACTTCATTTAAAAAAGCTTTCATTGATTTTATAATATGTTTTGAATGTGTATGTATATGTGTGTGTGCCACTTTAAGAAGATTTTAACATCCATATACTCTAGACGTGACACTTTATGACTATTAATACTTTGTTTGTCACCTTCCTCTTGTCTTTAACATGTATATCTCTTCTTTTATCTCCACATATATACTTTTGTCCTTCTTTTATATGGTGTATCTTCATGTCAAACTTATTTGTTTGTCTCTTTTTGGTACTTATGTACCTGCAAGTAAGCTTAGAGGTTCTTTGGCATAATTGTATAGTTATTGTCACTAAAATCCAACAATAGAGGTTAACACCTACATGTTGTTATGCAAATTTGGGGTTCGAAAGAAGCATCGCTTCGAGTGGAGACGGGTCCTGAAGCTAGGGTTCGGGTCGATGAAGGCGGATGTGACCAAGGTGACAAACGGCAGCAGCGTCAGGCAGAAGGAAGTGGTGATGGACCGTAATTTGGGAGTGAAATCTCTTTAATGATAGAAGGGTAAGGTCTCTAGATCGGAGGTGAGAGAACAAGTGGGAAATGAAATGAAGAAGGCGGATTATATGATGCCTCCAATTCATATTCTCAACTAAACTTGGAATCATCTCCAAGTGAGGAGTCGGTACCGACTCCCAATTCGAGGATCAATATCATGTCCAATTTTTTTTAAAAAGGAAAAGAAAAAAAGATGAATGCATATGTATATACTTGGACATATATGAAAGTATGCTAGTGCACTTGCACATGATCAACCATGTGTATGTATATCCAACTCAATGACCGAAATCAGAAGGAAATTCAGATTCATACCTAAGGAACTCATGGTCAAAATCAGTCTAAAATCATCAGACGTGGGCAGATCACGAGATCACATTCTAGATTTATAGTCCCAGATGTTGGCAAATCGTTATGAAGAATCACTATGGACATAACAATTCATGAAATCGATTCACGAAGGACAGCGAACATTAAAAACACAAAGTGGATTCCTTTGTAAATATCCAAACTTGTCTTGATCCAAAGCACATCACATTTGAAATGAGATGTGCTTTAAGGGGCAAGTGTTATCTAGCCTTTTAACCAGGCAGGCTTCGGACAGACTGGATGAATAAAACCAGGATTTATCAAGGCAGGAAGTCCAGAGAGATAGCCCACAAGTCCAGAGAGGTAGCACAGACAGAGTCGTGGGACAATAACCAAAACAACTCAAGACAATACAACTGTGGGATCCCCAAGTTGGGGATTGGTACCGACTCCTACTTGGGGATCAGTACCAACTCCCAAAAATAACTTAGGTGCACCCGATTATCTGCTTACGTGTTTATCTTGATGCCAAGGTTCTATTTCTAAAGTTGTTTTATCGAATCAACACAATTCTTCATCGATCTCCATGAACACTCGAAACTCAACTGTTTTCTCTATCAACTTCATCATTGGACACAGAAACAAGCTTGCAACCGTGCAACAACTATGGAATCACGAAGCTTACTTTAAGACGACCCAAGGTGTAAGGTTGAAGATACCAAGAGTGGTGAGTTTGGGGATCGCTGCCGAGTCGCACTTGGGAATCGGTACTGGCTCTCAGCTTTTACTGAGATGGTGCCTATGATTTTAGAAGAACGAGTCTAAATCGGGTGCATTGGGTAGGAGATATTGCAAGGGAGATTTTAGGCCCTCTACCTCTATAAATAGGAAGGTGGGGCTCATTTTTCAGGATTTTATTGGCTCTGTCTCTTGTATTTCATATATTCTTATATCATTGAAATTCCAAGTGTTGGAGTTGTATCGAGTGTCAAGAACTACTTCCCCCAATTCATAATCCTGCACCAAAATATTAAAGTGGACGTAGGCCATGCTTTGCTAAACCACTATCAATGATTGTGTCTTGTTATTTTCTCATTTTCATTCATATTTTAATCTCTTCTATGACTTTTTGGTGTTTGTGCCATTTTTGGATCAAACATTAATATTTTATGGTTGTGGGTAGGTGGTAAATGATTCTTCAATTTTTCATATGGTAGTGTGAATAATCGATTGAGTAATAACCTATGATTGCTGAGCATGGGGTATTCTTAATATATTATTTATCATCCTTATATGATGAGAAGGCTGTAAATCTGGGTAAACTCTAAGCTTGTTTGATAGTTAACATTTTAGGAAATGTTAAGAATTGGTATGGCTTATGGTTGGTTGTTTGTGATGAAATTTCGGGGTTGAAATACTTTTAGAGGAGAAGAATGTAAGGACCCAAAATTTTACTACTTTTATTTGTGAATATTTAATTAATTTTATTAATGGTTATTAATTGTCAGATCACCCTCTTTTAATTAATAAATAATTATAAAACTTGTTTTGAAATTTTGTCTACATAAATAAATAGTTCGTTGAAAATTGAAAAAGTGATCGAAAATCGCTTTAAGGATTTTTGACTTTTCATCGACCAAAGTTTTTAGAACACTACGTATATTAGTGTACACATATATACAAATAACAATACAAGTTACATGTAACAACCCCTCATTTTGAGTCTTGAAACTAAACGTTACGGATGCTGTAGTCGTCCATAATATAAAATTCCTATGACAAAATGCGGCTATGTTAATCATATCAGTAATCAGAAACACATGAATATGAAAAATATTAAACAGAATTTTTCTTAATAAAACTGTCACATTTCAGTTTTCAAATGATATTCCATATTCATTACATAATCCCATTCGCAAATCCACATTCAGAGAAATTATAATTATTACAAAATACTCTAAGAACAACATATAAAGATGTCATATTGGTTAATCAAAATCTAGCACTTGACAAGTATATAATTTTCCAATAAAAACATACTGACAAAACCGAGCAACACAACAGATTAGATAGTACTCCAAGATAGCTAGATTGCCTCCTACACATCTCCGTAAGCTTACTCATCTAACTGGAAACCTATAAACCCTTACTTCTAACTTACTCAAATGAGTACCCGAGAGTTTAAGGGGAAAACAAAAACTTTAGATCGGATAACAGTCTGGTGTGAATAATAACCAACCATCTCGAACCAAATAGATATCTAGTAAGACAACACCGCTGGGAGGAATGAGTTTTCCCCTCCCTAGTACCTTAACCAAAACATATTAACCATGTACTATGCTCCAGCATCCACGATGGTTAGAACATTAAAGATTATCTACGATTATGCAACATATACTGGATTACCTGCCCCAAATTATTAGACCACCCATCTATGTTTTCATTGACAATCTGTCTTATTCTTATGTGGACTACCCATTTAATATATATTAATTCTTTGGATTACCCAACCTCTACCATGTTCACTACCCATCACCCATGGTTGCATCATCATAGTTATGTGGACTATCCATCTCACATTTAATTACTACTTGGATTGCCCATCCCTTACCATATGGACTACCCATCACACATGGTTTAACTATTAAAACTATGTGGACTATCCATCACACGTATCACATTCTTTTAAAATTGATGCAGATTATCCATCACACATCCCATAGTTTTCCTAGGTTAACTATAAACCATTTATTTATCTCATAGAGCCTATCCATCTCCAGCATGATGTGGACTATCCATTTCACATCCCATATTTTTCCTAGGATGACTATGAACCCATCATTTAACAATTTAACTCATTTTACCCACATGTTTAACCTATGTCTATTGGTGTCTCCAATTAGATTATTTACCCTTAAAGTTATAACATCTTAAAGTGACATAAATTGGTATCCTCAAATGATTTATGTCAAATTTATTAAAACATACATTGGTGTCCCCAATGGATAATGCTTCATTTACTCTTAGCAGTATACGCATTGGTATCCCCAATAGGTTTTAAAGTCGAAGTCATAAAAACATAAGGCTTACCGCCTTTAAATAAGTTAATTTAGATCAATGTCAAAGTCGATAACAATGTCGACAAAGAAGCTTAAGGATCTCCGCCTTTAATAAAAATGGCATATAAAACACATGGTGTTAAAACATTGTTGACCTTTTCCAACATCGAAGACAAAACTTAAGCTCTTTAAGTGTAAAAATTTCAAGTCAAAAATGATGTTTTCAACTTTCATAGTTTGTAGGTTATCCACTTTCATGTACTTAGCTTACTTCGGCTATCGTTCCACTATATATGTATATAAAGTCAAAGATATAACAAGCGATGTCTCAGCCATTTGTATAGTTGGCGTCTTGAGTATTCAAAATAGAAGTATGTGGCGTCATTTAAAACATAGGTCAAGAAGCGCTGTGTTGACCATGATAAACCATGAAGCTGTGATGCCGCCACACTTAGATTATCGCCGTTTTCCACTTAAGGCGGTTGGAATCACTCCATAGTTACCTAAGTAGTTATCATATGCTTCCTTCCTCATCGACGTCGACACTAATGGATATGGTGTGGTTTAGGCTCAGTGCGAATACAAGCAGCATGGCATTTTCCTAATTATCAAGAAAATTGAATTTTAACTAATAAAATTAATTAATTTCCATCAAATCCAAACTCTTGTCCAATTTTTATTATATGATAAAACATTTTTCTCGGTACATTGCAAAAGTACTACCGTACAGTTTTAAAGTTCTAAAACATATACCAAACTGATTCACTAATATCCTTAATTAATTATCCTTTTAAATGCTTGTCGCACATTATAAATTCATAATAATTCGAATTCATTGGGGAAAAATCCCCAAAAATTCTAGAAATTTCAAAATTCCATATTCTTCATCTATAAATTTTGGGAACAAAAACCATATTTAATTATGTTAAATAATTAAATCTCGAATTTCCCACCTCTCCTTCAATCTGACTGTGATTTCCCACCTCTGCTTGCAACCACAATAAAGATTCCTTTAGCCGTTGTCATCAATTGCGCGAGTCCTCTGAGTTCTGTTCCTGTCACTCTACCCTCGTCTCATGAAATGTCTTTGTCAGTGTCGTCGTCTTCTGGTCAGTCGCTTCCCCCTTTATCTTCGCTCTTTGTTGACGCTAGGTGCAGTGGTTAGGTGTTTTTAATAGAGAAAACAAGAACGAATTCTATGTTGATTGAACGATGTATTAGGGTTTTGAATTCTATGTTTGATGTTGAGGTTGTCTCGAACATTGTGCGTGACGAGGTTGGCATGTCTTATAGAAGAGAATATACATCATCTAATGTTTAAACTGGTAATGGACGATGCATATAAGATGTTTTCTTTAATGCCAGGGAGAACACTACGGCCAGGAATAATGAATTATGTTGAGGTAATTTAAAATCAATAGGCTCTACTCGTTTCCCTGGTGAGAAGCTGCCCGCTCATGCTATTCTTAGTCACCAACCTGGTGCTCATGCCCAGTCATGCTCCAAATTATGGTCTTCTCTGTTCACTTCACTTCCTCATAATGCGAGAGATTACAAACCGATTGATTTTGAAATCGTTAAGGATAATGGAGTGATGATCCGTCCTCTAATTTTACTGCAAGCTGGTTTGGACTATTGGTCAGATCACTTGGTTGGTTTCTTTCTGGATCCTGATCACAGCCTTCATGATGCTACTAGAGTTTGTCGAAGGGCTTGGAAACTGCGTGGAGACTTACATGTTATTTTGGTAAACTCCATGTATTTTCTTAAGTTTTCTTCCTCTGAAAAATGTCGACTTGTTCTTGAGGCTGAGCCCTCTTTTTTTGATGGGAAACCTTTTATCATTACTCCTTGGACACTAACAGTTTCTTTCTATTCTTGTATGGGTTTACTTTTCACATATTCCCTTTGCTTTACAGCCGTTGCTTGGTTTGAATTGGCTAGCTTGTATCGTAGGAAAATTGAAATTTTTTGACTCTAACACAGTTGCACATGAAAAATTAGTGTATGCAGAGGCTCTTATTGAAATTACAACAGATAAGCCCCTCCCTTCCTTTATTCCTGTTCAACTAGCTATTAGGCATGTTGTGGATGTCCGTGTTCGTTATGGATGGGTTCCAAACATTTGTATCGCATGTCATTCCTTTGGCCACCTTGCCATCGCCTATAGGCATTCTATCATATCTGTGTTGCTCCTAAGATCCCTCTGCGTTGCCCCCTCTTAGGAAATGGGTTCCTAAAGTTCCATCCTCTGCCTTTAGTTTCCTAGTCCTCCTCCTATCTCTGTGTGATGACCCACATTTTGAAAGGTTTAAATCGACAATAATTCACACATGTCCTACTTAAACAATTTGGAACGTGGATAATCAATGGGGTTAAGTAAGGAAAATAAGAAGAGAAGAAGAAAACAAAACACAGAATCTCATAGCGAAAACGATAAAGATAATAATCAAAATGAACAAATTCAATAACTGTTTATTATACATTTGATTATAATTTATACATATTTACCAGAGTTATATATATACATCAGGGATAAATAATCAATACAGTAGAATAGCATGATGCAGGGGATAATAATAATAATAATAGCAATATAGCAAAACTCCTTCTTCGTCCACAGAGACTAGTCTTCAATACGTTGAAAAAAACTCAGGACTAACCCGAGCGTAATGAAAAGACAAAACACTCGAGGTAGGACCAAATACTCTAATGTAAGTCAAATATCACAAACAATAGTGCAATAACTTAAGAGATGTTATAGGATTTTCCATCTTCTAAGGATCAATTAAATTATTTATGTATAATAGAAAACGCTATAATAGGTAATGTCTATTGGTAAAATAAATATCAAAATAGCATTAAGGCTTTACATTGATCCACCTTAACACATTTTTGCAGTTCTAAACCAAAGTCATAATGGGCTCGTATAAGAATAAATATGATAAGGCACGTGAGGCAATGCTCAAGGTAGGATTCTACCAGTTTACCCTTTCTGGATGGTGTAACCCATCCATGGCCAACCGCGACAATCAATACAAACGAACAAAAAGGCGCACCATCGAATACGAAATAACAATAGTAATATAAGGGATCAATGTCGCTAGAGGCAGCGAACGTTAATGGCCAGACATAGGCTCCTATTTTAGTCATTTGAATTATGACATGAATTTCAAGGCTATCCATCGTCGTTCTCTTACTTCATTCCAGTAAACGTCGCTAATTCAACCACCATATTTTGGATATCATCCATCATGTACATAGTTGTTAAAGTGGTTCCAATATTGACACAAAGTATGCCAATAAGACTCTGATTTCTTTAATAGCCAAACGTCATTTTACACACCGGTTGGTTCTTTTACATTTCATCAACTATTCATATTTGATATCAAAATATCATATTCACTTCAAAATCAAATCCATTTCGAAATCATCATATTCGCTTCAAAAGTCGAATCCATTTCAAAATCATCATATTCGTTTCACAAATTATATTTTACTTTAAAATGTCAATTCAGTTCGATATATCGATTTCACTTCAAAATTTGATTCGAATTATAATTTTGGTTATACTTTACTTTAACCTGATTCATATTTAAATTGAAGATTTAAATATAAACATTTCACCCCTTTGACTAGTCTGAATTTAAAAAAACAGTTTAAATGTTTTTAAAATAATTAAATAGTTAAAATAGCTTAATAGAAAATAATTTGAGTACTAAAAATGACTTATACAATAAAATAGTTAGGAAAAATTAAAATAGTTTGAATATTTAAAGAAAATGGATTTGAAATAGTTAACTAAAATAATTTATTTAAAAATAGTTTCCAAGCCAAATTGATTCAATTCTAAAATTTCCAATACAAATCAATTTCCATTTCCATTTTCGATTTACACGATTCAATTTCGATTTCAAGTCAAATTTTAATTTCAACCCCAAACTAATTTAAATTCCAATTCCAAACTAATTTCACTTCCAATTTCAAATTAACTTAAATTCCAATTTCAAATTGATTTCAACTCCAAATTTTAAACCATTTCAATTTATATCAATTCCAAGTTCATTTCAAAAATATCAATTCAAAAGATTTAAATCAAATTTTCCTTCAATATCCAATTTAAAATCCAAATCTTTAAATATAATCCAAATCCAAGCTCAGTTTCAACTGTATCACCTTTCTTAGAAATATTCAAAGTCAGAATAAAAAGTCCAATCCTTAAATAAATAAATTTCTAAAATTTATGTCATATTTCGATTATAACTTAAAAATCTCAACTTCGATTAATTAAACAATTTCATTTCAAAATTAAATTTCAACAATTTGAGTTCTAATTTGAAAATAATTTGACTTCCATAAATTCAATTTTTATTTCTTAAAACCAAATCATTTAAACAATTCCAAATCAAAATTTTAAGTCGTTTGATTTAACTAATCCGATGTCCGTATATAATTCTCTATCCTTTAGCCAAGTGAATCAATTATTCCAGGGATGGATATATATCATTTCAATCCAAAATAAATGCCACAGGTTATCATTTCAATCTATTTCTTAATTTATCGAAACAATTCAATTTATAGTTTTATATACTGTAAATAATGTACAGGATGATAAAATGATATATCAAAATGAAATAGCATTCAAATATCAACCAACAGCATCCAAACATCCAAACAATCAATAAAATACATAGCAATTTCATAATTATCAACGTCGAGTATTTTATGGGCAGTCAAATTCTAATTCATTTTAACTGCCAATTAAATTTCTATCAATCATTTCAGATTTTGATTTAAATATCAATTAAGCTTATCAACAACCAATAAATTTCAATCACTTCATGATATAAATTTAACTACGTAAAAATTATTTTAGTCAATCGTGAGTGTATAAACACTCACCTGTTTGAATCAGAAAAATTCAAACTAGCTAATCGATACAAAATCAGCTCCATAACGTACAGCTTGTCGATACGGATCCAACGCAAAACCCATATATACATATCCGACCTCATACGAAGGAATTACGAATTATTAAACATTCAAATATTAACTAGATTTAAATAACCTAACAAATTAATAATTAAATTTTAATTACCGTAATCACGTCATTAAATCACATTAATCCTTCTCTGTCCAGATCGCGCTTCATTTGGCCTCATGTTTCTCTTTTCCTCATGTTGTGCCATCCTCCGCCTACCGAAACCGCCAACGTCCACATCCATCGACAGCCCTGAACATCGACTTTCAAATGCTGCTCGCCTTGTCGACAACAAACCCCTGATGCTTGCATGCGTACGTGCCATGGCCACCCAAAAAGCCAAACTCGTGACCATCAAGACACGCGAATACCTAAATCCTCATTTTCTCTAACGATCGCTATCAGCTCAACAATCGTGACGCCTCAAGCCGCACGCCATCTCCATCATGATTTCATCGCATTCCCCTTTTTTTAAAATTGAGGTGTCGTTCGTGTTTTTAATCTGATTGGAGGCTGCGATTTGAAGAAAAAAGGGAAGGGAGAGGGATAAACGGCTGAAAGGAGGATATAGGTTTGAACGAGTTTGAGATGCAGATATTTATTATTATTATTATTATTATTATTATTATTATTATTATTATTATTATATTTGAAAATATATGGCGTTTAACATCCGAAATTTATTAAACTCCAAATACAAAGCATGCTGCCTAGAGTTTATAATGTTTTATCCTTATTTCGAACGCAATGAAACTAGTTTCAAGGCCTAATTCGATCGAACGTGGAAGTTAGCTTTTCGAATCAAATTATTTATCTAAATTCTACGCATTTTGAGCTCGCATGACGACAAGTATGAACACTATAAAGCTTGAAATCCTACAATAATTCACTATTATGGATCTGATGAAACAAGTTTCGTCAAAATCCGAGACAGTGGCCAAAATGTCTATTTTTACGCCTTAAATAAAATATAAAATTTTAAATTTTAAATTACTCACAATTATATCCAATTTTAAATGTTAACCATCTTTGTTCATATTTTGAATAACATTAAATCAATTTTCGATATCATTTTCAATCATCTTAAATCCGGAATCAATTTATTCAAAAAAAATTCCAATGTTAAATTTTAAACAATTTAACTATCCAATAAGCCAATGTAAATCATTAAATTTTATTTCTACCCATATTTATTCAATAATTACATTAAACTTAATAATTTATAATAGCCAAAAATATGGGCTGTTACACTCTATTCCTAGGCCTGATCTCCCCTCTGATCCTGTGGTTCCATCTGTCATTTTAGATTTACCTATAGCTGCTCCTGATCCAGTGCCTTCGAAGCTGTCTGTTGTTTGGTTTGAGGCTGAAAGGAGCTGGATTGATCTCAAATCCGATATGAGATATAACCTTGTAAATGATTCATTGTATCGATTTGTTTCAGATGATCTTTTGGACCTCAGATGCCTTCATTACTGTACCTATGGTGACTCTTTAGTTCTTGCTATGGATGGTCAAAAAGAGAATCAAAATGCTGAGATGTTATTTGACTCTTCCTGGGACCGTTCGTTTATTTACTCTTCTGCTTCTGTGGATTATGATCCTTGTCTTGCAGTGCTTTTTTTCGCTTTTCTCGTATTGTTGGGAAGGTACTGTTGGAATCAACCCAGGTGTTAGCGGACGATGGTGTTTCTTCCTCTTCCGAGGAAACTAGTCGTCAGGTTATTTATAGTAGCTGTGACATCTCTGTCACGATCATGTACTGTATTCCCTTATTATTAGTAGTTAAGGTGTTTTTACCTTACTCTTATGCTTCAAATGTTTTAATATTTTCATAATTAAAAGAGGATGGTCCACTATAAAACTGGTCCGCTTTGCCAAAAAAATCTCGAATTAACCCAATTATTTTCATGGGAAATTCAAAAAATATTCGATTAAATTTGGAAAATTCTGAAATAAGAAACCTATCTCCAAAGTAACTTTTTACACCTTATACCAGAAATTCAAATCATTTGGAGACTAAAAATTTAAGCTTTACCCTTAAAACTTCTCAAGGCAATTTCATAAAAGAGATGATTTTAGCATTATATACCTTTAAATTAATTAATGGATTTGAGATTTTCTTAGCGTTTACTTTCCCTAAAGTTTGCTTGAATCCTCTTTGATTTTGTTCCTTATCTTGCTTGCTCATGGCCGGCCTATTCTTCTTCTTTTTAGATTGTTTTGTGAGTAAAGTGAGAAAGAAATGAGGTGGAGAGGGTTTAGGAGTTAAAAGATGGATCTACCTATTTTACCCCTCTCATATATTCTCTTATATGATAAGTCTTTAAACAATCTTACTTAGCACATTAGTAATGACTCGACCTTACAAATTTTAAAATCTCATCCTCATTAACCATTCATATTATTCCATTTAATCTATCCAATTAAATATCCAGAATAAGGTTAAGCTAAAATTAGAGGTGTTGCATTACTAATTAAAATGGTTTAATAAAATGACTAATTAAAGTGTACCTAAGAAGTTAAGTGAGTAAGTGGACCTTTCTTCCACTTTAAGAAAGGAAAAGTATAAATATTATCACTTAAAGGACATTAGAAAGAGCGAAGTGATGGCTTTGTGTGACATTAGGAAGGAAGAGCGTGTGTTGTCAAAAATGTGGTGGAGGGTATTTACTTTTGTTTAGAAACGGGTAATTTAGCTATTTATCACTTCCATTTTCTATAAAAACAACTTTACTTTCTCACTTTACCTTTTACTTCATTTCATTTCATCTTCTTATTTTCTATTCTTTCTACTCTCGTCCCCCCTTTCATGGGAGTTTTAGCAACGATCTGGAATTTTATTGCTCTGGTTTATGAATAATTAATTTAATTTAAGTATTGATTTAAGGGTTTTAATAATTTTAGTGACCCCTAATTTAATCACTTTAACTATAAATATTTAATATATTTTTAAAATAATTAATTAATGAAGTTTATAGCTCAAATAAAACACTTTTAATATTAACCAATGATGGCGAAGTTGGTATAAAAATTTGGTATACAAAATATATTAGTCCAGAGAAAAATCAAAAATGTGATCAAAAATCGTTTTTTGGATTTACGACTTTTTATCGTCTAAAAGTTGTCGGAAAATGTTGTATACACAAGGATAAATACACACACTTATACAAAAAATATATATTATGGTTAAAGTTAAAATGTGTTAAAATATTTACTTAAGTGAATAATTAAAATGGTTTGACTTTTCTTTTAATTTGAATTTTGAAAATAATAATATGAAAATTTATCATCATGCCATAACAACTCATCATAATATTAAGAAGACATGATGGAATGCGTATGAAGGGTGAAACTTGAATGTGGAGTAAGGTAGGTTGTGATGTGGCAATGTTTTATGGAGGATAAGGGGCCAAAGAGCAAAACGGTAAACTACTATCTTCATTTTATATAAAACTATTTCTTCCTTCTAAGTATCATTTTATTTTCACTTCTTCATTTCAACTTTTATTTCCTCTTTCTAAGGTTCAGTTTTTTCATTTTAATGGCTTCCAAACTTTTATAAGTTAAAAGATCCTTTTTTTCCCTTGAAATCCTTAAAAACTTATTTAAAACTCTTACATTTCCTTTATACACCTCCTGATCTCATCCAAAAGTAAGCCAAAACCTTCCCTTTAACACTAAGCCAAGCCCACTTAACCAAGGCCGAGCCCATATTTCACCTTCCAAGTTTTAAAAATCATGTTTTGAAAAGAGAAGGCTAAATTTCGGGTGAAGGTGGGAAAGTGGTAGTAGTTTGACTTGGATTTGGTTGGTTTGGTGAGTAACGCTCACACTTTTAAGGAAGTTTTTAACTTTATTTTATTCCTAAACTTGGCTGCAAATTTGTTGGTTTTTAAGGTGACAAATGATGTTGATCAAATGTACATACACGTGCTTATTTGTAACGATTGTATTAGACTTGGAAAATGAAGTCAAATGTTAAGCTTTAGTTGCAAGTTATGATTTTTACTTGTGTACGTTGCTTATGGCATGTATTTTGAATGTAATATCTTATGTTTGGATGTTGTAGGCTAAATGAAAATTAGCACTTGGTTTGTGTTTGTGGTGACATGGAAATCCCTTGGATTTAACAGTTTACATATTTTAATTTCCAGAAAAGTTTATAAAGTTTCAAACTTTACTTTCTAACTTCCAAAACTTTATAAAATTTTTGTAAGGAATTTAAATTAAAGATGTAAGGATTTTATAGGGGCATTTTATATATAAAACTAGTTTTGAAGTTACTGTGTCCATAGCGGTGCAATTAAAGCACTTAGCAATTCCATAGCAATAGAGGTGCAAAAAATCATAGCGGGAATATAGCGAAAAATAGTGGATGTGCAAAAAGCTTCATTAAAAATAAAACCGAACATTTAAAGTTAATTATTTGCCATTCTCACATCATTTTTGTAGGAAAAAGAAATATTTCTTAATCTTTTATAACAATACCAAATAACATTATGATTTATGCAGTCCAGATTTGGTGAGTACAATAGATTTAAAACTTATATTGAGCACTTATGCCTTTAAATTATGTCTTTACCCTAACTTTGTTGATTTTAATCAAATGAGAACTAGTCAAATTGACCTTTTTATATTAATATTGCTAAAGCGAGTGCTAAAAAGCATTGATGTAGTGACTGTAGTGGAAAATAGTAGGGCCTAAAGCGGATCTACTATTTAATAATGCTATGCTAAAAAAATGCAGCGGTCGAAGAGTGCTACGTGCTATAGCGGGGATTTTGCTGGGCTTTAACTGCACAAAAGCATAGCGATAGTCGCTATGGATGAAGTTCGTAAAACGAACACTTTCTGGAAACTAAAAGTGTTTTTCACTCTAAATATTTTGAGAAGTATTTCAAAAACATATTATAAGTGTAAAAAGATAACTATTACTTATTAATTAAGTAAAAGGTTTAAAGATTATTTAACATATTAATTAAGTAAAGATAATTGGTGCTGGCTCACTAATTAAGTGAAGGTAATTGGTACTTAATTATTAATCAAGTAAGATAATTATAATTAGTTGATTAAGTAAGGGTAAATTAATTATTAATTAAAGGTTAATTATTTAAGTAATGTTTAATTTTCAACTAACAGTTAATTAATTAAGGTTTAATTATTAATTAATTACTAATTAGGCATGGTTAATTATTAATTAATTATTAATCAAGTTAAGATTTAATTAAGATTTAATTATAATTCAATTATTATTAAATAAAAAATTTATTTTTAATTATTTTATTTCCAAGGGTCGGTTTGTTTAAAAAGCGGCTTTCTTTTTCAAAGGATGGTTTAAATACAAGGGACTCTTTTTTTTGTACCATTAAGTACCTAAAAACAAAAATGAATAAGTTATATTAAAACGTTGACATGATTTATTGAAAGTAAGTTGTCTGATATTTAGCACTAAAAGCCGATGAGTAAACTTTCCTCTATCTTTGAGATCAAGAACTTGTTTCTAGGTGGAGGATAGAGAAGTCAAAATGTCTGAAACGTGATAAATATAAGAGAGTTAATAACAGGTCATGATAAATTATGTATATGATGATATTTCATGGTATACTTAACACCATTCGGTTAAATTTAAATGGAATAGATTATTGATGACATCTATTTGCATAAAAAATATTCATTCTGCTATAATTTAAATAGAATAGATTATTGATGACATCTGTTTAGTAGAGTAAATCTTCGTTCTACTATTATATTAATTTAGACATTTATTCATATATCGGTTAATTAGTATTAGGAAAGTGATATGCTAACTATTGATGGTTAGTTATTGATTTTCTTTACATATTCGCTTGCTCATGTAAATACCAGTTATGTGACTTGAAAAGTCAATCTGAATTAAAATGATAACTTGATTTAGTACCATTGTGGTCGCTAAGCCTCTTTTCGAATTTGTAAATTTATGGAATCAAAATTGCTATTAAATTTTATAGCAAACTTAAGTCTAAGTGTTTATAAATGAAGTTTTAAAGTAAGTTAGTAATTATTTATTAACGAGGTTTTAAAGTTAATTAATTATTTAATTATGATGTTTAAAGGAAATCAATTAACTAAATAAAGGTATGTATAAATAATATTTGTTTATAAAAGGGTTTTACTTGATAAAAGATTTATTTTAAAGAGATTTTCAAACGATATTTGGTAAACGATATTTATAAAGTATTTTTATAATGGAGTTAAAAGGAAGATTTATAAAAGAGTTTTATGAATAGAAAAGGGATTTTATACATCATTTTAGAGATTTATAAAATAAATTCTATAAATTAATTTGGAGATTTATAAAAGTATTTGTAGATATGAAATAGGCTTATAGAAAGGGAATTTTATAAAGGAATGAGATTTGTTTTGACATTTAATCCTTCTTAATTTGGGTGGTATAGAAACATTCTTTTCATACTTAAGATCGAAGGATATTGGTTTAGTTTACAATAATTAATGTTTTAAAAGGTATTTGTTTTGGCCTATTTAAATATAAATTTGGAAAAGAGAAAATCTTCTTAATTTTTGTAAATATACTTATACCGTTGAGATAAGTATATGGATATATTTTCTAACAATGAAAGTATAATTTCTGTAGTATACTTATACCGGTATGGATGTTTTCCCTAGTACTGGAAGGAGCATAGGGGGTTGCGAAAATATCTTTTGTCAAGGTGTTTTTGATTCAAATAATTTTAAAGAGATTTAATTAGTAGAAGATTAATTAACAAAGGCTTAGTGGATCCCACATGGGAATATATCTATGTTTGATTATTTATTTAGTTGATAGTTAAATAATCGACTACCAAATTTGCAACAATTTTTAGCTCTGGAAATATCTAGGAGAAACCACGAAAATTATATAGTACAGTTGTCCTCGAGGATTGTGACGACCCGGAATTTTGGACATTTGAAATCGGAATATTTAATTGATTTTAAATATTCAAAAGTTATTTTTCAACTTAAATTTCAAATACCACTATTTGTTTGACAAATAAACTATTGAATTAAACAAATGGAAATCGGGTAAAATATGAAATCTGGAGTTTTAAGCTTGTTAAAATAATTTGAAGGCTTGTAAAATCTATATTGATAATACTGAAGATAATAAAACTTTTGAAATTGAATTTAGAAGTGCTTTGTTCAGTGTTAAAAACATATCATTTTAATTGGCATTAAAAAAATAGCCTTTCCAGGCACAATCTTGGAATTCAATGAAACCAGTTCCATTGGATCTGTATTGTATTATTATCGAATTTCAAATTTCGTAGCGTTTGGAGTTGTCATGTTGTCGTACGATATATAAACGCACTGAGATTTATATCGAAAATTCAATATAAATAACTTGATCCAAAAAGCTATCTTCTCCATACAATCAAATTAGGACACAAAACCTTTTCCATTGCATTCGAAATAAGGATATAACATGCCTAACGGCACGCCTCGGTTGGAGGTCGAGTTTTTAAGTTGCGTTTATCGAGACATTTTGAAATTTAAACTATTTTAATTATTGGTTAAACCTCTTTTCAGCTGTAGCTTTATTTTTACTGTACCATTCTTCCCTTCAACACATGGCATCCTTTCCTTCTTTTCTCTAGAATCGCGTCCCATCCTTCTCTTTTTTCTTAACAGCTGGGATTTCAAACTCTAAAAAGAAATAAAACGGTGAAAGAAAAGTAATAATGGCCGAAGATTTGTAATCCAAATTCAAAATAGAACTAAGCTTGTCCCTTTTCTCTATCTGTTCAAACTGCCATTCTTAAAAAAAATTGCTGACTTCGTTTCGAATCAATTGAGAGAGGGGAGGGTCGTGACTATTTTATAAATATATATGTAGTTTCAAAATATTAAATTAATATACATATTTTCACTTACTAGTTTGATTTTAAATAATATATATATTATAGGGATTTATTTGTTCAATCAACTTATAAAATTATTTTTGTTACTAGAAAAATATTTATCTTAGAAACATTAGTTTAAAAATTAATTATTAAGTTTATCCAAAAGGAAATAAATTGTTTGATTTTCAGATGTTAATAAGTCATTTAATGATTATACAAGGTCTGAAATCAGGGAGAGACGAGCCGGTTTGGATCGGACTGTAAATTAAAAATCAAAGGTGAGTTAATCTCACTCACATCTGGATTACCGATTAATTTAATTAGTTAAAATTAAATTATGGATTGATTACTTGAATTGATGATTTATTATCTGTCTGGATGTGATGTTATATATAGTAATATATATATATATATATATATATATATATATATATTGGAGTGATTGATATTCCCGTTTTATATAGCGGATGAGACCCTATGTTCCCCGTATAATAGCGGATGACCCTTTATACCGCGATATCCGTCTCGAAGTGGGATTGGTATTATTATATTGTCTTAACATCTATGGATGCAGGGAAATAGGTTGGAGGGATCCAACTGGATTCCTCAAAATATTAAATTCGTTTCCAAATCTGTGATATGATTTATTGATTTATCTGTGATATATTATATTGATTATGTTGGGATTTGAAATATGTATGCTATGGTTGACTGAATATATTTTGAGTGTATTGAGATATCAAAAATAGAATATAAAGAATGGATTCTTGAAGGAATTAAAAAGAGAATTTTTCAGTAAAACAATTTAGCTTGTTTGGATAAATTTAAGAATAAAATTGGGAAGGAATGAAAGTTGATTTTAAAATTCTAAATTCCGAGTATGGGAAAGGAGATTTTTGAATAAATGGGAATAAATGAATTTTGAAACTTAAATGATATTGTTGATAGAAATAAAGGATTTATTTTAAATTCAGGGTTTTAAATGGTTTGAGAGAATTTAAAAAAAGGGAAATTTTGAAATGGAGTGTGAAGTTGATAATGTCAGATTTAAATAAGATTTTAAGTCGTAACAAAAGGATGAATCTGTAGTTAATAGGTTTGGAATAGATTTGGGTCAGTAAAAGAATTTATTTTAAAATGGAGTTAATTTTGAAAATCAATTTGGAAATCGATTAAGGTTGAAACTGTGATTAAAAAGAGAATGAGATTATGGAATTTATAAACAGGGTTTATAAATAAAGTGAATATTTATCAGTGGATAATTTGGAAGTATAAATTCACGGTGGGAATTTATAAGGAGATGCTAATTTGTTTTAAAAATAAAAGTTGGTTTTATTTTTGAAAGCGTAGAAAAGAAATTTACGTGATGAGGACGTAAATTAAATTATGATAAATCGAGCAGGATTTATAAATGACTAGATGGCTATATTTAAATGGAAAGGGCATTTCCCTGAAAAGTCAAGTATATTTTCAAAGAAAGATTTTCAAGTGTAATTTAGAGGTTTTAAAGTGGTTTTAAATGAATGTTTTAGAAAGAAATTATTATTTAGTGGTTTTAAAATTTTTAAAAGTAAATATTTATTATGTTAATTATATATGTAAATATTTTAAAGGTTTAACTAGTATTATGAATTAAAAGATAAGGATAGGGTAAGTGACACCCTAGAATGAGTTTGAGTGTATTATATATGAGGTCGTGTATTTCTTAGTGTTATAAAAATGTTTTATTATCGTATTAATTGACATGTTGAGTGGTTTATGGATTTTGGTCAATATGAGTAGCTAACGTTATTGATAAGGATCTCTAAACACGGAAACAAGGCCAACTAATACATTAATGTTTTTAAAATTGGTAAATGTAATAATTTTACGTACGAGCATATTTTATATATAAAAGAATGATTTTAAAAATTAATATAGTTATTTTTGTAGTGCTTGGTTGTTGTAAACAATAATATTTAATTATTATCATTAAGGGTTTGATTAGTCATCCTCGTCCAGTTTTGGGCATTGACTATTGTTTGTTGATTTATTAGTAATTTCATTTTTTAAAGCATGGGTTAAGTAGATAGAAATCATGGGATCATTTAAAAATGAACATCTTGTGAATTAATTTTCATAATTTGACTATAAGCGTTCGATGTTAATGGTGATATAAGATTGGATTTTAATAAGGGATATTTTTAAAAGAATGCTAGAATATTTTGAGAATAAATATTAGAGAAATGATTTTGGAAGTAGAAAAGGGAGTTATTTTATAGAAATAAGTTTTATAAAATGTGTTTTATTAATAAAAGGATTGAGGATTCAAATCAAGAAGTCTTGAAGAAGATTTTAAAAGTTTTATGGAAAAAGGTAGTAATATTTTTACATGAAAATGTTTTTAGGAATAGATATTTTGGAAAGAAATTTTATTTAGAAGTAAAGTATATTTTCCTTGGATTGGTTTGGGAAATGTTCCTCGATTTGTTTTGTGATGATATGAGTACTCTTCCAAGTGACGTTCGAATGTTAGCATAGGCGAATGTTGTAGTGACTTAGTAAATTATTCTCTTTATCATTGTATGATCGAAACAAGTTAAAATATGAACGAACCCTAAGCAAGTTGGCTATAAATATTTGTTAAAACTATGTGTTTGGAAATATCAAAAGTATTATTTCACAAAGTGGATTTTGAAATGGAAGAAATATTTTTAAGTTAACTAGTTTGAGTGGCCTAAAAATAACTTAAAATGAGAAAGAGATGTGTTCGAATGGTAAGCACTTCTTTTAAGTGTTATCCTTCTTAGTTAGGAAATATATGATACTGTTTGGTAGAGCCTAGTTCCTTATTATAATTAGGGTTACTTAGGTTGTATGTGCGTTTATATATATATATATATATATATATATATATATATATATTCTATAGTTAAAATATACAGTGTCATTTCAAAAAAGGGTTTGAAATAAAATCGGGTACATAGTTTTTATGTAAAATTAAAAATAAAAAGGTAATGGTATATAATCTCAGGATGTAAGTGGGGTATTATTCAAATTTGTGAACTTCATTTGGGTTTTATGAAAATGTTTTCATAAATAGTTATGGGAAATAAAATGGTTAAGTTTTTGTGTTAACCAGTATCCTTCTTTGTTTGTTTGAGATGAAATTTCGGCGTCGAAATTCTTTTAAGGGGGAGGAATGCGACGACTTAGAATTTTATCACTTTGATTTGTGAATATTTAATTTAGTTTAAATATTCAATTAGGGGTTTTAATAATTTTAAGGACCCATAATTTAATCACTTTAGCTATGAATATTTAATATATTTTAAAATAATTATTTAATGGATTTTATTGCTCAAATAAACCTCTTTTAATATTAACTAGTGATGGTGAAGTTTTTTTAAAATTTTGGTTTACAAAAATATATTAGTTCAAAGAAAAATCGAAAATTTGACTGAAAATCGTTTTTTTTGGATTTTTGACTTTTCATCGACTAAAAGTTGTCGGAAAATGTTGTGTGCACAAGAATAAATATACATACATTTATACAAATAATATATGTTATGGTTAAAGTTAAAATGTGTTAAAATATTTACTTAAGTAAATAGTTAAAATGGTTTGGCTTTTATTTTAATTTGAATTTAGGAAAAAAAATATAAAAAGGTATTGCCATATCATAACAATTCATCATAACACTAAGAAGAAGTGATGGAATATGGTAAGGGGTGATACTTGCATGTGGAATTAGGTGGGGGGTAATGTTGTAAATTTTTATGGAGGGTAAGGAATCAAAGGGAAAAAGGGTAAACTGCTATCTTCATTTTATATAAAACTATTTATCTTTTTTTTTCTAATTTTCAATTTACTTTAGCTTCTTCATTTCAGCTTTTATTTTTTCTTTCAAAAGCTTCCTTTTTTCATTTAAATGGCTTGCAGACTTTTCTATGTTAAAAGGTCCTTCTTTTTCCATTTAAATCCTTAGAACTAATTAAAAACCCTTACTCTTCCTTTATTCACCTCCTCTCGTCCAAAAGTAAGCCAAAACCCTCGCCTCAAGCCCAAGGCCGAGCCCAATAACCAAGGCTAAACCCATATTTCACCTTCCAAGTTTAAAAATCAAGTTTTGAAAAGAAAATGCTAAGTTTCGAATGACGGTTGGAAAGTGATAGTAGTTTGACTTAGATTAGGTTGGTTTGGTGAGTAAAGCTCACAATTTTAAGAAAGCTTTTAATTTTATTTTGTTGAGTAACTTGGTCGCAAATTTGTTGGTTGTTTATGTGAAAAATGATGTTGATTAAATGTGTGATTATTTGTAACAGTTGTATTAGACTTGGAAAATGAAATAAAAAGTTAAGCTTTAGTTGCAAGTTATGATTTTTACTTGTGTATGTTGCATATAGCGTGTGTTTTGAATGTAAGAGCCTATGTTTGGATGTTGTAGGTTAAATGAAAGTTAGCACTAGTTTGTGTTTTTGGTGACATGGAAATCCCTTGGATTTAACTTGTTTACTTATTTTAATTTGTAGAAAAGTTTATAAGGTTTCAAACTTTACTTTCTAGCTTCCAAAACTTTATACAAAGTTTATAAAGGAATTTAAATTATAAAAGGCAAGGGTATTAGAGGGACATTTTATATATAAAACTAGTTTTAAAGTTATGGTATCCATAATGATAGTCGTATGGATGCACTTCGTAAAATGAACACCTTTTTAAAACTAAAAGTGTTTTTTGTCGTAACTGGGCCAGCCCGCAGCGATTGAAATAGGTGAATTTCAAAAAATTTACCATTTTGGATCATTAATGGGCCTACAAATCTAAATGTATTTAGATTTATCTAAATTTCTTTTAACTAAAAAATAAGTATTTTTTTAAATAGTTTGTTTTATTAATTTGATTTAAAAAAAATAAAGAATGGGATATAAAAATAAAGTTTGAATATATCAAATATATTCATTCCTTAACTGTAACAGAATAGTTAGACATAAGGCAAGTATGATCAATTGATAAGAATAAGTTTAAAGGCTTCTGGGAAACCCTCCCGCCCTCCTCTCCCATTTGCTCCTTCTCTCTCATTCTCAGGCATCTCTTTCGTCCCTTCAAAGTACCTCCGTCCACCACATCATCCTCCCCACCCTGTCCCTGCCTCCCCCGCGTCACCCATTACCAATACAACATGATCCTCTTCCCCTAACACGGATGGTAACTCTCTTGGCTACTCTCGGCCAAACTCTGACAAGGTGCCATCGTATGCGCAAGTGGCTGCCACTCCTAAACAGGAGCCTCTCCTTCCGACTCCCCAGCTATTCAACCGTAGGTGACCCTTCCCGGGTTTTGCTTCTTACCGCCAGACCTTGGAATTTTTAAAATCAAAAAAAAAAGATGCTTTCGATGTGCTGGCTTGGGCCACGTGGCGTCCAACTGTAGGGAACCGAAGATTTCTTCTTCAGTGGATTTTTTAGACATAATTATTCCAGCTGTCCTTCCAGAATTTCTACATCAGGACCCATCAAAAACCCTTTGGTCCCATCAAATACTCATTTCTCTTGCAGTGATAAATCAAATCCACCTTTTGTCGATTATGGTTCCAATGCCGCACGTGCCAAACAGTCCATTCCTTCTCACTCTGACCCCACCACGAAAACAAGTAAACCCAATCGAATTTCTTTCTCTCCTTTCGCACTCAATGGCATACATTCTGTACTCCCTTCTCCATCAGATCCCTCTCATCATTTCCCAATGGCAGACCTTTCCCTTTACATCACCGATACCATTATCGATGGCGCCTGGATAGTGGAAACTCCCAGTAGAATTCTTCAATCAGCCTTCGGTCACAGAGAATGGCCTATCTGGTTTCTCGACATCAACCGCTTCCTTGTTGCCTGCCCCTCCACATCCATCAAAAATATGGCCCTCTCCCATAAAATCCTTACCAAAGCTGGGGGCTCCATCTTCCTGGAAACCTGGCCAGAGTATGAAAGGCCGGCTCCAATCGTCCTTGAACCCCCTAGCTGGGCAACGGTCAAAGGAATACCAGAGTTTCTCAGACACAACCCTGATGTCGTGCAAACGGTTATCAACCCGATAGGAAGATTCACCGAGTATGACAAATGTGATTGGTCGGAATTTGATCGTCGACTTTTATATATTAAAATGCAGTTTCTTGTAGGTGTCCCCTCTTCCTCATCATATAGGGTTCGCCTTAACAATGCAGAATACCTCATCACTATATCTAGATGGGATCATGCCCATCCGCGCACCAGACCGGAGACCTTTCTTCTGGGACTGGATTATGAAAGAGATATGAAATGTTTCAACGACTCACTAGATATACCATCGACTGAACTTGTCTCGGATGAATGTTTTGATGCAATGAACTATGAACCTGCCTCACCCACCTTCCCTCTACCCGTGCAACCCAATTTGGACGATGAAGCCAATAGCATCCTCGACCCCAATGCTGATCCATCCCCCAACGTTGGGACCCACTTCTTGATCCGGACCTCTCAATGCCTTTTCACCTCCAAGCGCCTTCCTGGGATCATGTTCCTGTTGATGCTCATCGCCCCGTTCCGGACCCCACCCACCCTCTTCCCCAGGCGCCCGCTCAAATCCAATCTCATATCCCTGATCCCACTCCCTTGTTTGATCATAATCTGGCCTCTCCATCATCTCTGTTGCCGTTGCACCCAAGGAGGAAAGATTTCACTCCGACGTAGGTTAGAAGAAGCGCGAAGAATTCAAGATCCTTGCCTAGTCGTATAGGTTGTTTCTATAAAACTGTAGTTTTTTCTTCTGCTAATTCTAAATTAAACAGAGAGCTAGCACGTTGCATGGGAGTAACTATACACGATGAGCAATGTACTGTCATGCAAACCCTAGAACAGGAGAGAATGTCCTTTTCCCAATGAAAATTGTATCTTGGAATATTCGTGGGCTAGGGGACCCCTCTAAGAGACATTCAATCTATCTGTCCTTGTCCCCTCTTAATATAGACATCCTTCTCCTGCAAGAATCTAAACTGTATGATCCGACTCCTTCTCAAATTAGACAATTAGGTGGACCCAATCTCACAGGCTACGTACACTCCAACTCTATTGGCTCTAAGGGGGCCTAATCACCATGTGGAATGAATCCATTTGGTCCCTTTGTCAAATCGTATCCCATCCATCTGTCCTTCATGTAGCACTCAAACATGTGCAGTCTGATACTATTTATTTCTTTTCAAACATATATGGCCCCCATATGAAACAAGGAAGGTTGGATCTTTGGTCGAGCTGCTCAGAATTTGCGTCATCTTTATACGGCCCATGGGTAATTGGTGGAGACTTTAATACAACCAGTGTAACGACCCAGAATTTTTGATAATTTGAATTTGAGTATTTAATTAATTTTAAATATTAATAAGTGGAATTTTTAAGTAGAATAATTTATTTTTCGAATATTGGATTTAATGGGATAATTAAATCGATAATTTAATAGTGAAATTCCAAAAATAATTAAATATTGGGTTAAATATGATTTGAAATGATTTGGAAAATTTTGTTTTATCATATTAAAGTTATAGAAATGTTTTAGAACTTTTAAAATTGAATTTGGAATTAATTTGTGAAAATTGAATATTTTAATATTTAATTATCGACTGAAAAATAGCCATTTTTCAAACGGTCTCGGATTTCGACGAAACTAGTTTCATCGGATCCGTAATGTGATATTATTGTAAGATTCCAAATTTCAAGTCGATCGGATTTATCGTTTGTCCGGTACAAGCCAAAACGCCTAGAAATCGTTTAAATCGGTTTTAATTTAAATTGATCGTTTAATTCCATATCTCTCACATACGATCGAATTAGCTTACGAAACCTGTTCCATTGTGTCCGGAATGCGGAAAAACCTTAGAATCGCCTGTCGGAACGCGTAGATTGGAGGTCGTTTGCATAAGTGTTAAATTGGAGATTTTATTATTAAAATAATATTGGTATATATGTCATTTTCTTTTTCTAACCCTAGTTGCCAAGCCAGCCGCCGTTAGTTATATTCAATGGCCGAAGTACACTTTCGTTCTCCCTCCATTTTCTCAAAATCCTCACATCGAATCGAGAAAGTGTCAACTGCACTATTGTAGAGCATAGCGAGGCGAACCTATCCAACGGTGGAGATCGTTTAAGGAGCAGCCAATCGCTGTCAATCGGCATTCAAAGTCGTGCGTTCAACCTTGATTCGCGAGCTGGTGGCAGCTCTAGCTGAGGCCGGTCCTTGGCCGATAGTAGAGGGGAGTGAGGCCGTTCGTCTGGCGTTAGTGGATCGAAGCAGAAGTGGATGTGGTGGTTGCGAAAATTGGTCAAAGGGATCGTGCAAATGGGTTCGAACGCGTTCAATAGCCTGGAGAGGGGTTGCCGTGAACAAAGGAAGCATGCGCGTGCGTGCTAGGGTGATGAGCGGCCAGATGTGTTTGGGGGTAGGGTTTGTAATAAAATTTGTAAATCTATTTTTATTTAAATTCGTGTCAACTTTAAAATAACGTATCTTTGTCATACGAGGTCGAAAAATGCTGAATCAAAGTGCGTTGGGATCGTATGGTCGTGCTCTTCGCGATGAAGCCAGTTTGGAGTCGATTGGAGCTCGTTTGAATTTCGGGTAAAATTAAACGTTCGTTTAATTTTATACGAAACGAACGCCGAAACAGAAATAAAATCAGGGTGAGAACTCCTCACTCAATCGAACAGTTTGGTTTAAAATTTTAAATAGTTAATGTTGATTGATGATTGCTGTTTGATTGTGCTAGTAGATATAGTAGGATATATACTATATATAGCGATATATATATATTGGCATATGTATATATCGGATTTGATTTCCCGCCTCGTATAGCGGATGAGACCCTATTGCGCCGTTATTAAGCGGATATTTATAAAATCCCATATACCGCGATATTCCACCTCGAAGTGGAATTGGTTTTGTGCTAACGTCTGTGGTTGCAGGGAAACAGGTTGGAGGGATCCAACCGGATTCCTCACATATTTATTTGATTATTGATATTGTGTTATTTTTGATGTTCATATCGACATATGTTGTTAGTTCCCGTAATTGACCATATGATGCTGTTGCATTATCGGATTCAAAATTTTTAAGTTAAAAATAATGATTTGAATTTAAAAAGGGATTTTAAAGAAAATTTTCAAGTATATGTTTTTAGTAAAATTTTGAACTTGATGCAATTTAAAATAAATTAAGATTTAAAATTTTAAAATTATTAAACTATGATTTTTATGGAATATAACCAAAAGGGAAATTTAAAATAGATAGATTTATAAAATAGTTAAATTTTAGATTTTTGAATTTTTATAAAGGATGAATATAAAAGATTTTTTTTAAATTGATATTTTTAAATAGAATTTTTGGGATTATAAAATGAGTTTATAAAGTGCTAAGTTAATGTATAAGATGAATTTCATTTAAAATTTTAGATTTATAGAATGTGAAATTTATAAAACGAATGGTTATTGGAAAATTTTAAGTTTTTAAGTTATTAACTTATAGAAATGGATTTGGGCATTAAAAAGGGGAATTTTATAGAAATTGTTAATAAATGAAGATTTCATTAGTTGAAATTATTATAAACCATAAAGAAATCTTGTAAGTGATAAGATTTTAAATTGGTGAAGTTCAAAGGAACGATTTGGTAAATAAATAATATTATAAGTATTTAACTTACAATATGGCTTTTGGGTATGAAATTGGGTTATGTAAATTGCATTGGATTAATAAAGGAATTTATAAAATTGGGGTTTATAATAGAAATGGAATTTATAAACTATGTTTATAAATTTGAAATCCATCGAATTTGATAAATTGAAATATGGGAATTTGTTAAGTGGGCTATATTCACTATTTTGAATATTGAATAGATTATTAAATAAAATGGGTTTGTTTTTGGGAAAGGAATGTTTTAAATGGAATTTAAAACGAATTAAAGGTGTTTTAAAATGTATTGAGTATTGAAAACATAGATTTCAACATTGATTGTTGAAATAGACGTTTTCGAGAAACAGAAGGGGATAATTTGTATAGTATTGGATTTATATATCTATTTTTAATTTCAAATCCATATACTAGTGTTTTTGGGTTGTCGTAACGATGTTTTTCGCAACATTCGTTTTTAACCCAAATAAATGTGAATAAAAGAATGTTTTCTCAAAGAGAATGGAATAAAATACTTAACGGTAACTTAAGTATGTTGAATATTTTCAAAATTGTTGAAAATAAATTAAAGTGTGAATTACTTATTATTAAATAAGTTTAGAGATGATTTTCTAATATGAAATGGAACATTTTGAAAATTCACCTTTTAAAGGTAAATCGAAGTGAATAGATGGAAATTGATTTGAAATCGTGTATGTGTAGATATTTGGGAAATTGGAAATTCACTTTGGAATTTATAAATAGGAAGGGAAATTTGTTTAAAAATAAATGTTGATTTATTTTGAAGTATGGGATATAATTTTACGAATTTGAAACGTAAGTTAAAAATAAATCGGTAAAGATTTATTTGGTGATTTGAAATTTGTTTTCAAAAGGTATATATGGTTAAGGTGATTTGAAATTTGTTTTCAAAAGGTATATATGGTTAAGGTGATTTGGCATTAGTTTTCAAATGGTTAAGGTGATTTGAAATTGGTTTGCAAATGGTTAATGTGATTTGAAAATTGGTTTTCAAATGGTAAAGGTAAATTGAAAATTGGTTTTTCAATTGATTTAGTGTGGAAATTTTATCGTGAAGATAATTTGGTGAAGCAAATAACTGGGGCAATTATTTGTAAATGGTGTATATATATATATCTCTTGTAAAGATATTTTGGGACTTAATAATTTTGGAAAAATTATTTGGAATCTGATGATGTGGCGCATCTTTATTGATAGTTAAATAACCGACTATCAATATTTACCCTTGGATGGTATTGATTGTGTTTGTTTGGAATTGAATGCACACTTATTTTTAAAAATAAGCGCTCGCTATTCGGTTTAGCCGGGAGAGGACCTTTGTGTCATATATCCCATTCCGAATATGCGATACGTCGTTTGGATTGCATTTGAAGACCGGTGTTGAAGACCGGGTATTTGTGAAAACGATAGGATGACCTATCGATTGTCTCCGCATTGTTAGCTACGATATGGAGATTTCCTTTGTGATGGGAAATTTTATCGGGATTGTGAATACCCGGATTTCAAGGGCTTCCTTGGAAGTGCCTTCGGTTCTGTTCGAACCCGGAACAGACTTGTATGGTTACATGTCTGACATTACATTTTGAGAGATAGAGCAGATTTCTTTCAAATACATTTCTGTTGGTGGCGGAGAATTTATTCTCTTAGCTTAACACCCTTCTCTGAGACGTACGAGCTCAGAGGTTATGTAGTTGAAGGTTATCAGCGATATTTCCCAATCTGGTAATGTGGCATGCTGAGTGCTGCTGTGTGATGATCATTGGTTGATCGTTTGGATATGATCATTTGTTTGATCATTTATCTTTGTGATTATTGCTTTGGTCATCTGTGGACCCAAAGCATGGCTTTGTTGCACAAAGCGTAGCTTTGTGGACGAGACTTCGTCAGGACCTCACTCCCCGGAAATGGTCGAAACAGGAATATGCGGCAAGGTTATGAGGGTCGCGCCCTTTAGGGTATGTCATTTCCTTCTGGAAAAGGGTGGTATCATGGTATGGAGCCCAGATATTTACTCATGTTGAAACACTATATCTATTTCTGTGTGGTGTTGTTGGTATCGAGCGCTCGGATAAAGGTCCCAAAGGACCGGGGGATGACATATTCGTGTAGTAGTTACCTAGTTACAGAGGTAACCCGGCCTTGTGTTGGCAGAGATCTAACCGTAACGTTAGTTTCTCGGGACGTCCCGCCAGAGGCGATCCCATGTGGCAGTAGGAAGTTCCTTAGCCTGACCATTTGTTGGAAATCCAATCAAAACAATACGCGCCTTGTACGGTTTTAGTTGTATTACCTGCCATTCACTTATGGTGGTCACCACTGTTTGGATGGTAGCTATAGTAGGCATAGTTCGGAATGTCTATGCTGGCTAGGATTTATATTCTACTTTCGAATTGTTTTCTACACTATGCACTAGTAATAATATCAAAAATGATTTGATTTTCGCGTAGTAAGCATCTTTGACTATCATAAGGAGAAATCTCCTCCAATTCTGCGTTTGCATTGTGTGTGTGGCGGGAGGCCTTATGGTAGTTTCATTTTCCAAAAAGCATTGCGGATTTAAAAATTTAAATTTTCTTGTTGCTTGTTTAAAGATAAACTGTTTTGAGTTCTCACACCAGTCCCATGACTGACCTGGAGTTTATTGTTCCTTTCTTAAACTCTGGGTGCCCACTATTTTCCACACGGGCAGTCTAGAGTTAGGTTATCAGGTTATTCTGGATTCGGGAGTTGCTGAGCAGATCTGGAGGCGAGCCAGATAGCGTAGTCTATTATCTATTGTATATATATCTTTTCTTTTTCCGCTGTTGTTGTTGTACACTCTGATTGATGTAATGTAATGTGCTGTAATGTATAAAAAGGTATAGTTCTTTTGTTTTAATGAATATTCATTTATCTATTATATGTTGTTCCGCTGCGATTGTGAGATTCTGATTTGTTTCATGTCCTGTTACTTGTTTTTGTTTCTTCTCTCTTTCTCTCTTCTTCTACCTCTTTCTTCTTCTAAAACCCTAACGGTTCGATTTCTCGGCAACGAAAAATCGCGATCGTTACATTTGGTATCAGAGCATATGGTTAAGCGACAACCTGCTCTGTTGGGTATTACTCATTAGAGATAGAGTCAGCAGTACTCTAGAATGAGTGTGAGTGTAATAATAGATATGAGCGCGTATTTGTTAGTGAATATAAAATTGTTTTATATTGTGATGATTGGTTTATTGAGTGGCATATGAACCTTCGTCGGCACAGTCTGTACAACTGGATCGAAGGGGTTTCTAAACACTTGAATAGAACAATTCGACATGATATTGTTTTAAATTGGGTAAATGAAATAATTTTACCTTGATTATATTTTCTATATAAGAAAATAATTTTTTCAAGAATTATTGAAGTGTGTGTATAATTGATTGTTTGATTGTTTGAAATATATATATATATATAAGTTAATTAAAAGTTGTTTGAATAAGTTATATAAAAACAACTATCGTAAAAAGAATAATTGTATAAGCTAATGAATTATAAGTATGGAATTATAATTAAAATGATTTACAATTGTAAAATAATCTTATGTATATAAGAAGTGAAATTTTATAAGTAAGATTTATAAATGTAATTTATAAATAAAGGGAAATTTTGAAAGAATATTTAGCATTGATTTCACTATGGTTACTGGGAAATAATAAGGATGATGACTGCAGCATCATCAGTATCATTTTCGAGTTTCTATGTGATGGATTTGCTACAATAATGAATTTAAAATTGAAGCTTTGTTGTAGTAAACAAATTTGAAATTAAAATTCAACTTGAAATTGTCAAATATAAGTGAAAAAAAGGGGTTTTGAACTTATAATATGAGTTGGAAGTTGAATAATAAGTTGTATAACTTATAGAATGAGAAAATGTAAGTAAAACCAATTATTGAAGTGGTTAAACAATTAAGTTAAGTAAAATGAAATACGAATTTGATTGTTGATATGAATTTGACTTAAGTAAAAGTTAAATAGAATTTACTTTAGAATTGGAAACCGAATTGGATTGATAAGTGGAAACTTAAGTTTATTTGAACAAATTATGTTAAATGGAATAGAGTTTGAAATGAATTAGGAGAATACTTAAGTTGAATAGTGGAAGTAAATGTAAATGAAGTTGAATGGAATATAACTTGAGTAATGTTGAAAGAATTGATGTTGATATCAAAATAAAATGAATAAAGTGAATTAATGAAATCGTTAAATGATGTGAACTTGAGTTATATAAATGAAATTCAATTTTTATATGTAAAAAGAATTGGCAACTGAATTAAAGTATGGATTGAATGTTAATTAATCGAATGTGAATAAGTTGATATGAAATGATGTATGTAAGTGTAAATTCATTTCGAGCTAGTTGAATAATTGAATGAAAATCAGTTGAATGTTAAATCAATTGGAATTAAAACTGTTGAACCAAATTGAATGTAGTGAGAGAAAAACTAATAATTTGGTTTTATTGGATATACATTGGTTGTTATTCGCTTGTTGGTTGATTGTATGTAAATTCATTAAGTGTTAATGAAATTGAATTAGCGCATTTGAAAACTATGTAATTGAATTCAAATTGAAAGTGAAGTAAATAAATTTGAATAGAATTGAATTCGAGTTGATTTGAAAGTGAACCAATGTGAATTTAATTAGTGAATGTAAACTAATGGGAAATGAATGGGAAAGAATATGCAACTTCAATAGTAAACTAAAAATGTATAAGAAGCATATGTTGAAAGGTTTTGTAATTGAATTGGCAAAATGATTTGAATGTTGAAGTTGGAATTGTGTACTACTATTAGCAGGATATACAGGTGTATAATGGAATTGGGATTTGATTTTGAAGTTAAAAAATTTAATTGCTCGACAAAAAGGTACGTATTTCAATTTTAGTATGAGATTTGATGATTTCCTTCTCCAGCCACTTGGCTTTCTCTTTTCTTTTTGATTCTGAGGGGCCGTGGTGCCATTTTGTAGTCGTACCGATCGAGCCGCGCAAAGGAGACGCTGGCGAAATTTTTCGAAAATTTAGGGAGTTAGAAAATTTTTGAGAAAATTTTGAAAAGTTTGAAATTTGAATTTAAATTTAAATTTAAATTGTTAAGTAAACGAAGTTGTTTGAAACTTATAATTGAATTGGGAAAGCTAATTGAAATGATAGTAAATCCTTAATAAAAAGATTGTTTTGAAAAGTTAGTAAAACTATTAGTTTTGGAAAAATAATAAACGGATTATGAATTATTCTCCTTAACTTGTAATTTCGAGGACGAAATTCTTTTAAGGGGGGAAGATTGTAACGACCCAGAATTTTTGATAATTTGAATTTGAGTATTTAATTAATTTTAAATATTAATAAGTGGAATTTTTAAGTAGAATAATTTATTTTTCGAATATTGGATTTAATGGGATAATTAAATCGATAATTTAATAGTGAAATTCCAAAAATAATTAAATATTGGGTTAAATATGATTTGAAATGATTTGGAAAATTTTGTTTTATCATATTAAAGTTATAGAAATGTTTTAGAACTTTTAAAATTGAATTTGGAATTAATTTGTGAAAATTGAATATTTTAATATTTAATTATCGACTGAAAAATAGCCATTTTTCAAACGGTCTCGGATTTCGACGAAACTAGTTTCATCGGATCCGTAATGTGATATTATTGTAAGATTCCAAATTTCAAGTCGATCGGATTTATCGTTTGTCCGGTACAAGCCAAAACGCCTAGAAATCGTTTAAATCGGTTTTAATTTAAATTGATCGTTTAATTCCATATCTCTCACATACGATCGAATTAGCTTACGAAACCTGTTCCATTGTGTCCGGAATGCGGAAAAACCTTAGAATCGCCTGTCGGAACGCGTAGATTGGAGGTCGTTTGCATAAGTGTTAAATTGGAGATTTTATTATTAAAATAATATTGGTATATATGTCATTTTCTTTTTCTAACCCTAGTTGCCAAGCCAGCCGCCGTTAGTTATATTCAATGGCCGAAGTACACTTTCGTTCTCCCTCCATTTTCTCAAAATCCTCACATCGAATCGAGAAAGTGTCAACTGCACTATTGTAGAGCATAGCGAGGCGAACCTATCCAACGGTGGAGATCGTTTAAGGAGCAGCCAATCGCTGTCAATCGGCATTCAAAGTCGTGCGTTCAACCTTGATTCGCGAGCTGGTGGCAGCTCTAGCTGAGGCCGGTCCTTGGCCGATAGTAGAGGGGAGTGAGGCCGTTCGTCTGGCGTTAGTGGATCGAAGCAGAAGTGGATGTGGTGGTTGCGAAAATTGGTCAAAGGGATCGTGCAAATGGGTTCGAACGCGTTCAATAGCCTGGAGAGGGGTTGCCGTGAACAAAGGAAGCATGCGCGTGCGTGCTAGGGTGATGAGCGGCCAGATGTGTTTGGGGGTAGGGTTTGTAATAAAATTTGTAAATCTATTTTTATTTAAATTCGTGTCAACTTTAAAATAACGTATCTTTGTCATACGAGGTCGAAAAATGCTGAATCAAAGTGCGTTGGGATCGTATGGTCGTGCTCTTCGCGATGAAGCCAGTTTGGAGTCGATTGGAGCTCGTTTGAATTTCGGGTAAAATTAAACGTTCGTTTAATTTTATACGAAACGAACGCCGAAACAGAAATAAAATCAGGGTGAGAACTCCTCACTCAATCGAACAGTTTGGTTTAAAATTTTAAATAGTTAATGTTGATTGATGATTGCTGTTTGATTGTGCTAGTAGATATAGTAGGATATATACTATATATAGCGATATATATATATTGGCATATGTATATATCGGATTTGATTTCCCGCCTCGTATAGCGGATGAGACCCTATTGCGCCGTTATTAAGCGGATATTTATAAAATCCCATATACCGCGATATTCCACCTCGAAGTGGAATTGGTTTTGTGCTAACGTCTGTGGTTGCAGGGAAACAGGTTGGAGGGATCCAACCGGATTCCTCACATATTTATTTGATTATTGATATTGTGTTATTTTTGATGTTCATATCGACATATGTTGTTAGTTCCCGTAATTGACCATATGATGCTGTTGCATTATCGGATTCAAAATTTTTAAGTTAAAAATAATGATTTGAATTTAAAAAGGGATTTTAAAGAAAATTTTCAAGTATATGTTTTTAGTAAAATTTTGAACTTGATGCAATTTAAAATAAATTAAGATTTAAAATTTTAAAATTATTAAACTATGATTTTTATGGAATATAACCAAAAGGGAAATTTAAAATAGATAGATTTATAAAATAGTTAAATTTTAGATTTTTGAATTTTTATAAAGGATGAATATAAAAGATTTTTTTTAAATTGATATTTTTAAATAGAATTTTTGGGATTATAAAATGAGTTTATAAAGTGCTAAGTTAATGTATAAGATGAATTTCATTTAAAATTTTAGATTTATAGAATGTGAAATTTATAAAACGAATGGTTATTGGAAAATTTTAAGTTTTTAAGTTATTAACTTATAGAAATGGATTTGGGCATTAAAAAGGGGAATTTTATAGAAATTGTTAATAAATGAAGATTTCATTAGTTGAAATTATTATAAACCATAAAGAAATCTTGTAAGTGATAAGATTTTAAATTGGTGAAGTTCAAAGGAACGATTTGGTAAATAAATAATATTATAAGTATTTAACTTACAATATGGCTTTTGGGTATGAAATTGGGTTATGTAAATTGCATCGGATTAATAAAGGAATTTATAAAATTGGGGTTTATAATAGAAATGGAATTTATAAACTATGTTTATAAATTTGAAATCCATCGAATTTGATAAATTGAAATATGGGAATTTGTTAAGTGGGCTATATTCACTATTTTGAATATTGAATAGATTATTAAATAAAATGGGTTTGTTTTTGGGAAAGGAATGTTTTAAATGGAATTTAAAACGAATTAAAGGTGTTTTAAAATGTATTGAGTATTGAAAACATAGATTTCAACATTGATTGTTGAAATAGACGTTTTCGAGAAACAGAAGGGGATAATTTGTATAGTATTGGATTTATATATCTATTTTTAATTTCAAATCCATATACTAGTGTTTTTGGGTTGTCGTAACGATGTTTTTCGCAACATTCGTTTTTAACCCAAATAAATGTGAATAAAAGAATGTTTTCTCAAAGAGAATGGAATAAAATACTTAACGGTAACTTAAGTATGTTGAATATTTTCAAAATTGTTGAAAATAAATTAAAGTGTGAATTACTTATTATTAAATAAGTTTAGAGATGATTTTCTAATATGAAATGGAACATTTTGAAAATTCACCTTTTAAAGGTAAATCGAAGTGAATAGATGGAAATTGATTTGAAATCGTGTATGTGTAGATATTTGGGAAATTGGAAATTCACTTTGGAATTTATAAATAGGAAGGGAAATTTGTTTAAAAATAAATGTTGATTTATTTTGAAGTATGGGATATAATTTTACGAATTTGAAACGTAAGTTAAAAATAAATCGGTAAAGATTTATTTGGTGATTTGAAATTTGTTTTCAAAAGGTATATATGGTTAAGGTGATTTGAAATTTGTTTTCAAAAGGTATATATGGTTAAGGTGATTTGGCATTAGTTTTCAAATGGTTAAGGTGATTTGAAATTGGTTTGCAAATGGTTAATGTGATTTGAAAATTGGTTTTCAAATGGTAAAGGTAAATTGAAAATTGGTTTTTCAATTGATTTAGTGTGGAAATTTTATCGTGAAGATAATTTGGTGAAGCAAATAACTGGGGCAATTATTTGTAAATGGTGTATATATATATATCTCTTGTAAAGATATTTTGGGACTTAATAATTTTGGAAAAATTATTTGGAATCTGATGATGTGGCGCATCTTTATTGATAGTTAAATAACCGACTATCAATATTTACCCTTGGATGGTATTGATTGTGTTTGTTTGGAATTGAATGCACACTTATTTTTAAAAATAAGCGCTCGCTATTCGGTTTAGCCGGGAGAGGACCTTTGTGTCATATATCCCATTCCGAATATGCGATACGTCGTTTGGATTGCATTTGAAGACCGGTGTTGAAGACCGGGTATTTGTGAAAACGATAGGATGACCTATCGATTGTCTCCGCATTGTTAGCTACGATATGGAGATTTCCTTTGTGATGGGAAATTTTATCGGGATTGTGAATACCCGGATTTCAAGGGCTTCCTTGGAAGTGCCTTCGGTTCTGTTCGAACCCGGAACAGACTTGTATGGTTACATGTCTGACATTACATTTTGAGAGATAGAGCAGATTTCTTTCAAATACATTTCTGTTGGTGGCGGAGAATTTATTCTCTTAGCTTAACACCCTTCTCTGAGACGTACGAGCTCAGAGGTTATGTAGTTGAAGGTTATCAGCGATATTTCCCAATCTGGTAATGTGGCATGCTGAGTGCTGCTGTGTGATGATCATTGGTTGATCGTTTGGATATGATCATTTGTTTGATCATTTATCTTTGTGATTATTGCTTTGGTCATCTGTGGACCCAAAGCATGGCTTTGTTGCACAAAGCGTAGCTTTGTGGACGAGACTTCGTCAGGACCTCACTCCCCGGAAATGGTCGAAACAGGAATATGCGGCAAGGTTATGAGGGTCGCGCCCTTTAGGGTATGTCATTTCCTTCTGGAAAAGGGTGGTATCATGGTATGGAGCCCAGATATTTACTCATGTTGAAACACTATATCTATTTCTGTGTGGTGTTGTTGGTATCGAGCGCTCGGATAAAGGTCCCAAAGGACCGGGGGATGACATATTCGTGTAGTAGTTACCTAGTTACAGAGGTAACCCGGCCTTGTGTTGGCAGAGATCTAACCGTAACGTTAGTTTCTCGGGACGTCCCGCCAGAGGCGATCCCATGTGGCAGTAGGAAGTTCCTTAGCCTGACCATTTGTTGGAAATCCAATCAAAACAATACGCGCCTTGTACGGTTTTAGTTGTATTACCTGCCATTCACTTATGGTGGTCACCACTGTTTGGATGGTAGCTATAGTAGGCATAGTTCGGAATGTCTATGCTGGCTAGGATTTATATTCTACTTTCGAATTGTTTTCTACACTATGCACTAGTAATAATATCAAAAATGATTTGATTTTCGCGTAGTAAGCATCTTTGACTATCATAAGGAGAAATCTCCTCCAATTCTGCGTTTGCATTGTGTGTGTGGCGGGAGGCCTTATGGTAGTTTCATTTTCCAAAAAGCATTGCGGATTTAAAAATTTAAATTTTCTTGTTGCTTGTTTAAAGATAAACTGTTTTGAGTTCTCACACCAGTCCCATGACTGACCTGGAGTTTATTGTTCCTTTCTTAAACTCTGGGTGCCCACTATTTTCCACACGGGCAGTCTAGAGTTAGGTTATCAGGTTATTCTGGATTCGGGAGTTGCTGAGCAGATCTGGAGGCGAGCCAGATAGCGTAGTCTATTATCTATTGTATATATATCTTTTCTTTTTCCGCTGTTGTTGTTGTACACTCTGATTGATGTAATGTAATGTGCTGTAATGTATAAAAAGGTATAGTTCTTTTGTTTTAATGAATATTCATTTATCTATTATATGTTGTTCCGCTGCGATTGTGAGATTCTGATTTGTTTCATGTCCTGTTACTTGTTTTTGTTTCTTCTCTCTTTCTCTCTTCTTCTACCTCTTTCTTCTTCTAAAACCCTAACGGTTCGATTTCTCGGCAACGAAAAATCGCGATCGTTACAACCAGATACCCAGACGAGAGAAGCTCTGGAAACCTTTCTCTCGACTCCGAAAATTTCAATGCTTTCATCAATTCCTGTTCTCTTATTGAGCCCCCTATCAACAACCGCCACTTTACCTAGACCAATAAACGTCAATTGCCTTCCCTCACTAAACTCGATCGTTTCCTTTTCAATCCATCCTGGGAAGATAGCCATCCTCTCTCTAACTGTATTGGCCTTGCCACCATGTTATCCGATCACTGCCCTCTCTGTCTTGATACAGGCACCCTTCCCTTATCCAAGCGCCCGTTTAGATTTGAACGACTCTTGCTGCTTGAACCATCATTCGAGGACTTCATCAAATTCGCATGGGACCATCCCACCAGATCCCCCTCGGCCACTGCTCGTGTAGTCTGTAAGCTTATATCCTTAAGAAAGCTTCTCAAGCCTTGGGCGAAATCTATCTGGGGCTCCCTCCGTAGACGTATAACCTCCATTCAAAATGACATCCTAACCTTGAATATCCAGGAAGAAGCTCTCCCCCTTGATAACGATGACTCACTCAAACTTTTAAATCGAGAAGATGAGCTCGAATGCCTAATGAAACAAGAAGAGATTGGATGGAAACAACGGTCCAAAGCCAAGTGGTTGAAAGAAGGCGACAAGAATACGTCTTATTTTCATAAATGTGCAAATGGCCGCCATAGGTCCCTTTTCATCCCGGAAATTGTTCAAAACAGCATCCCAACCACCGATCCATCTGATATTACAAACCTCTTTACTGACTTTTACCGCTCCATCCTCGGCAAACCCTCTCCTCCCCTCCCTCCTATAGACTAGAAACTTCTATATCCCAATCCTTCGCCAATTCCTATTGACTCACCCTTTTCAGAAGACGAGATCCTGGCTGCCCTCATGGACATGGACGATAACAAATCTCCGGGGCCAGATGGTTTTGGCCCATTCTTCTTCAAACACTTCTGGGGTGTTGTTAAGGGAGATACTCTAGAAATGCGTGTCGAATTCTGCTCTAATCCAATGGCCATAGCTAGCCTAAACTATGCCAACATTGTTCTCCTGCCTAAAACTGTTGGAGCCAACTCCCTTTCAGCATTCCGACCAATTAGCCTTCTTAATACCACATTTAAAATGATCACCAAAGTCTTTGCTAATCGCCTTCAAACCTTTATGGAATCGCTAGTTGGTGTGGAGCAGTTAGCCTTCATCCAGGGTAGGAACATCCTAGACTGTGTTGCGGCGACTCAAGAAGTAATTTCTTCCTGTCATTCGAACAACACCCCAGGGGTCCTGCTAAAACTTGATTTCTCCAAAGACTTCGATTCAGTGGATTGGAACTTCATTTTGGAGCTCTTTAGACACAGAGGTTTTCCATCTACATGGTGCAACTGGATCAAAAGCATTCTTTATTCGAGCCTTTTATCGATTCAGATCGGCGGTGCATCTGGAGGGCTCATTAAATCAGCTAGGCTCAGGCAGGGAGATCCTCTCTCTCCGCTCATATTCGTCCTAGTGATTGATGTTCTTAATTGTATGATCAAACTAGATATATCTAACAATCACCTAGCTGGCATATGTCCCCCCAACTCTAACCATAACTCCTACCCTAATCCAATGATCTCCAACCTCCAGTTCGTAGATGATACTATCCTCTTTGTTACACCTTCTCCAGACCACATCCACTGCCTTATGGTCCTCCTCTACATTTTTGAGCTCATCTCTGGCCTGTCTATTAATTTTAATAAAAGTTCTGTCATTATGCTTGGAAACACTGATCATCTCGGTCCCCTTATTTTCTCCTCCCTTAAATGCCGCCTTGACAACTTTCCAATACCTATCTAGGCATCACCCTGCGCCCCACCAAGCTTCGCCGATCTGACTGGACCCCCCTCATATCCAAACTTGAATCAAGACTTGCAAGCTGGAAAGAAAACTCTTTATCGTCTTCAGGAAGGTTGGTCCTGGTCAAAGCTGTACTCTCGGCTCTCCCTACATACTGGCTCTCATTCCATAAGATTCCTATCTGGGTATCCAAAAAAATTGATGCCATCAGACGAACCTTCCTCTGGAATAAAGGGAAAATCAAATGTCTTTTCAATTGGAAATTAGTTGCATGCATGAGAACCATGGGGGTCTAGGCGTTTCCAATCCGACCTCTTTCAATCAGGCGCTTCTAGCAAAATGGCTCTGGCGCCTCCTCTCGCCTGGGCAGTTCATCTAGAAAGACTGGATCCTGGCTTCCCTCTACAACACTGACCCTTTCCTCACTCTCCATTTCGCTCCACAACTTAAGACCTCCCCCTTTTGGTCCGGTGTTCTAGCTTCAGTGGATCGTTTCAAACCCCTTATCCGGGTGAGTATTGGCAATGGCTCCAATTGCCTTTTCTGGTTTGACTCCTGGCACAGCCTCTCCCTTCTAAACTGTTCCTCCCCATCCCTCTTTTCCTACTCCAACCTTTCCCTCCTAACAGTGGCGGATGCTGTCACCCTGGGCCTACCTTGCCTATGCCCCCCAACCCTCTTTACGACTTACACCTTCTTGGAACTCCTCTCCGCTCTTCGCCTACTGCAATCCGTATCTCTCGACCCTCTAGCGAAAGATAGACACACTTGGACTCTTTATCCCTCAAAAGGCTTCTCCATATCACAATATTCCTCCTTCCTTAGCCACCCTGGCCGACTGTTCCACTTCGCTCGTGTCTGGAAATGCCACATCCCTCCCCGTATCAAATTGTTTCAATGGTGCCTCATCCATGGGCGTATCAATACCAAAGATCGCCTCTTGCGTTTGAACATCACATCTGACCAGATTTGTGTCTTGTGTAACACTGAAGCTGAATCGATCCGTCGCCTTTTCTTCGAATGTGACATATCCTACTATATATGGGTTTCGGTTTGCATTCACAACCTAGGGCAAACACATTCAATCTCCGACTTTTTTGATCACTGGCAGTACTGCGCACTGAGTCATCACCAGGATACCCTTTTAGCCATCTTCAGCTGGGTTATTTGAAATGAGAGATATGCCTTCGTATTCAACAAACCAACCAACTCGCTCTTTAGCATAAGCAGTAAGATTTCTAATATCTTCGCGTATTAGACAGGCTCTTCCTCCTCAGCACCTTTCAAACTTCGTCTCGCTTCAGTTCGATCCCCTTCAGAAGAATCCGGTGGCAGTGCATCATCAAGGGCTCCGACTGATATCCCCGGCTGCACCTAAGGACTAGTGTGTTTTCGCCACTGATTTCTTGGGATCCCACTTGGCAGTAGCATTTCTTTTCTGTTTACACTGGATTTTGTTATGTATATTATAAACTCCCCGGGCTGTTATTTCATGCTGGCACGCTGTTTTTGTAACTTTAACTCTGGCTATGCTGCTTTTGTTCTTGGATCAGGCATGTTGATCGAACTACCTACATGTGTGTGTGTGTGTGTGTATTAATCGGTTGTGTAGTATCATGCTACACACCCATCCTCCTCAAAAAAATTAAAGGCAATCACATAAGGGACAAAAATGAAAGAAATAAAAGATGACAAAGATGAATGATTCATCTTTCCCTTTTTAACAAACTTGATTTACGCAGCATTTTATTAGCAATCAATGAATCATTATGACATAAGATTAGGAATAGCCAACAATAATTCATATGCACAAACTACTACCTCATTTAAAATTGTTTGATATTAATAAAGCATTTAAAATATACAATTTTAAATGTAAACATTGAGTTTTATATGTACATACATACACATATATATAATTATTTCAATATAAAGATTAACCCAAAACTTCTTAATTAATTCAAAATAAACCATATAACATCTAAATTTTCTGACCTATTTATGAACTTATATAAACTTAAATTAGTTAACAAAATATATATGTATACAGTTATATGAAGAGATTCAACTTATATGAGTTTTTTTTACAGAAGTGGAACGTACTAAACTGAGCAATATATTAACAATCCTTTGAATACTTAAAAAGTATTACTCATGTCAAATGGGGTAACAAATTTATAAGATTATTGTAATCAATTTATTATTAAAATGTCCTTTAATCATGTGTGAATTTCAATTACAATCAAATGTAGATAATAAGAACAAATAAACTTTCAAATCTATAGAGATTCAACCTATCTGAATATATTTTTTTTAAACATAAGTGAAACACACTAAACTGAGCTATATATTAACAATTTTTGAGTACTTAAAAGAAAGATATTAGTCCTGTCAAATAGGGTAACAAATTTATAAATTTGTTGTGATCAATTTATTATCCAAACATCCTTTAATCGTGTGTGCGATTCAATTACAATAAGATGCATAATAAGAACAAATAAACTTTCAAATCTAAGGAGATTCAACTTTATCAATGAATAATTATAAAACAAAGGTGATGCATACTGAACTAAGAAAAATCTTAAAATCCTTTGAATATTTAAAGAAGGATAACTGTGATGTCAAATAGGGTAACAAATTTAGAAATTAATTGTAATCAATTTATTATCAAAACATCATTTAATCATATGTAAGTTTCTATTACGGTAAAAATGCAAACAATAAGAACGTGTAAACATTCAAATCAAAAAAATTACGTTTTGATTTAAATGTTTGAACATAGATCTAAAATTAAAATATTGTCTAATCATATACAAGTTTCTGTTTTGATTTATCTAAATAAGAAAAAACTAATCAATTCATACAACAAACAATTTAAAATACTTAAACCATTTTCAAATCAAATGAGACAATATTATACACATATAAATTAAATATTCAATTTTGTTCATTAAAACATTTTATCAAAACTATTAGAATAAAATGATCGTACCTTAATTCCAAAGCCTTGAAGTACACCTTGAAACATTGAATTTTTCCTCTAGATGTAGCCAATGAATCATACCTTGAATGGTGAATCAAATCCCCGAGATTTGGAAATCAGCCTCTAGATATTGCAAGGATCAAGAGGAATAAACCACTTCTCATAATTGATTTTATTTGTATTTGATTTTAGGAATAACTGAAACCATAAAAGATAGCATATTTCAACCGTTAAAGAAGGAGAGAGCCAGAAAAGTTACAAAAAGAAGAATGAAAAACGAGAAACTCAATTGTTCGTACAGAATGAATTAGAGAATATGTTTTATTTGAAAGAAGAAAACATTTTACATTCTCTAATTAAAAGTTCTCTAATTAATTCTCTTGATTAACTTTCTCTTTTCACTTCTATTTCTTTAGATGGTATGACTGAAAATTACATGCCATCAAATGACATAAGATTCCATATATTAACGCATGTAATTATCTTTTATATAATTACAATGATATCTTGTATTAATACGCACAAATATAACTTTTATAAATGCATCCAAATAATTACAAGTAACTCCTAAACATCAAATAAAATAAATAATAATTAGTACATCTCAAATACTAATTAATTTAATTATTTATAACTTTTTATAAACTAATTAAGTAATGTGGTTTTTCAGAGAATTCATCATTACGGCTGTGCGGCTTAGAGATGTAAATTTAGTCAGCGATTAATATTGAACACTTCAAATATTAACGTTCACATGTCACTTAGTAATTGGTGTGACATTTTGGCTGAATTTGTTGCTCATCTTTTGGTAAAATCCAATTTTACTTATTATAAGTGATACCTAATAGTGACAATTATTTACACCAATTCTCTTCGTCAAAACTATATCACTTTGAATTTATGGAATTTGGTAATGGTCATAATTCCAATATCATCCACATTCAACTTTATAGTCCAAATACAAAGTCTTTGGTACAATAATAACAATTATTATTAACCGAAATGCTTTGGCAAGAGACTTTGACTTTGAGTTGACTTCAGCTGACCGTGATACTAACCTCATATAACTAAGGAGACGAATCCTCTTTTGAATAGTGTTTCACTTCCAATGCTTCCACTCAACCTAACTATAGTAGTTCAATGGACACTGTGCCACGATTTAACAATGATCAAAGCAGAGCTTCAACATTGAAGATCAATAGTATTCTCAAGTCGAGAGAACTGTGTAAATTAGTCACATCGATATTCTCTGCTTGACCTTAGTTATATTAACCAACAGAAAACTATACAGTGAGTCTTTCCACGGTTATCCAATAAATATCAGTAAGTAACCCCTTGGTTCCCCTGGCGGTCATGAGTAATACACAACCCAACATTTAGAGAGCGTTACGTACTCTAGTCTCAACGGATAGATCGACATCCAGTCTCGATACGCCTTGACTAGGAACATTTGAAGTGGTATATTTGTTTCGTTATGATAAATTACTCATGGTTACAACACTTTGTAACTACTATCACAAAACATACCATTGGATTTTCTATTAGATATATTTTTAATTAAATTGATTAATTAATATAACCATATTATATCAAATATATAATAGAAAGAAAATATCTTTATTTCGAACAAGATTGGTCTTTGAGTTAGATAAATGTGACAAATTACATAATTGCCTCTAGGGCATACCCTTAACTCTATCATTTTTCACTCTAAATATTTTAGTATTTCAAAAACATATTATAATTATAAATAGGAAATTACTACTTATTAATTAAGTAAAGGGTTTAATGACTATTTAATTTATAAATAAAGAAAAGATAATTAGTACTTAATCACTAATTAAGTGAAGGTGATTAGTAAGTAATTATTAGTCAAGTAAGATAATTATAATTAGTTAATTAAGTAAGGGTTAATTAATTATTACTTAAGTAAAGATTAATTAATTATTAATTAAGTAAAGATTAACTATTTAATTAATTATTATTTAAGTAAGGTTTAATTCTTAATTAATTGTTAATTAATCAAGGTTTAATTATTAATTAATTATTAATCAAGCAAGGTTAGTAATTAATTAATTATTAATTAAGTTAAAATTTAATTAGGATTTAATTGATATTTAATTATTATAAAATAATATTTCCATTTTTCATTATTTTATTTTCAAGGATCGATTAGTTTAAAAAGCAGCTTACATTTTCAAAGAGTGGTTTAAATACAAGGGATTCTCTTTGTCTATGACGTTAAGTAGCCAAATAAATATGAATAAGTTATACTAAAACGTTGCCACATTTTATTGGAAGTAACTCATCCAGTATTTAGCAATAAAATTCGATGAGTAAACTTTTATCTTTAAGATCTAGAACTTGTTTGTAAGCAAGGGATATGGAAGTCGAATTGTCGAAAACGTGATAAATATAAGAGATTTAATTTCGATGAACAAGTCATGATAAGTTAGGTAAATGGATGATACTTCATTGTATACTCAACACCAGTTGGTTAAATTTAAATGGAATATATTATTGATTATATCTGTTTAGCAGAATAAATCCTCGTTATACTATAATTTAAGTGTAATTGATTATTGATGACATTTACTTAGCAGAATAAATAAGCGTTCTGCTATAATTTAAATGGAATAGATTATTGATGACATAAGTTTAGTAGAATAAATCTTCGTTCTGCTATAACTTAAATGGAATAGATTATTGATGACATCTGTTTAGCAGAATAAATCCCTATTCTTGTATTATATTAATTTGGACATTTATTCATATGCCAGTAAATTAATATTGGGAAAGAAATATTTTACCGATTGATGGTTAGTTATTGATTTTATATACATATATGCATGCTCATGTAAATACCAGTTAGGTGAATTGAAAAGCCAAATTGAATTATAATGGTAAATTGATTTAGTACCATGGTGGTCACTAAGCCTCTTTTCGAATTTGTAAAGTTATGGATTTAAAATAACTTAAATTTTATGACAAAGTCGAGGTTAAGCGTTTATAAATGATGTTTAAAGTAAGTTAATTATTTATTAATGAGGTTGTTAATTAATTATTTAATTATGATGTTTAAAGGAAATCAATTAACTAAATAAAGGTATTTATATATAATAATCTGTTCTTAAAAGGGTTTTTACTTAATAAAAGGATTTATTTTAAAGGGATTTTCAAATGATATTTGATAAATTATATAAAGGATTTTTATAAAGTATTTATAAAGGAAGATTTATAAAGAAGTTCTATAAATAGAAAAAGGATTTTATAAATCATTTGGGAATTATAAAACAAGTTTTGTAATTTAATTTATAGATTTATAAATATACTTGTAAATATGAAATAGGCTTATAGAAGGGGAATTTTATAAAAGAATGAGATTTTTTATGACAACAAATCCTTCTTTATTAGGGTGGTATGGAAACATTCTTTCCATACTTAACACCGAAGGATAGTGATTTGGTTTGTAGTAAGTAATGCTTTAAAAGATATTTGTTTTAGCCCATGTAAATATAAATGTGGAAAAGAGAAAATCATCCTTAAGTTTTGTAAATACACTTATACCGTTGCGATAAGTATATGAGTATATTTTCTAAGAATTGAAAGTATGATGTATGTAATACACTTATACCAGTGGGATAAGTATGTAAATGTTTTTCCTAGTATTGGAAAGACTATAAGGGGTTTGTGAAAATGTCTTTGCGATGGTATTTCGATTCAAATACTTTAAAAAGATTTAACTAATAGAAGATTTATTAATAAAGGCTTATATTTGTTTGATTATTTGTTTATTTGATAGTTAAATAACCGACTGTCAAATCTGGACCAATTTTTTACTCTAGAAATATCCAGGAGAAAACATAAGAATTATATGGTATAGTTATCCTCGGGATGCTATATTGTTTTTACAAACTCATGTGTCCTTTTAGGACAAATGATAAGGAAATCCGTCCACTTAAACGGTTAGTAGTTAATCTTTGCTCTTATGTATTTCTTAATTATTTCCGAAATACGGAGTTGAGTTTACTAAAAATTATCGAATGTTGGAACAAAGAGACCGGGATCGGATAAGTATGAATAATCCGAAAACCAATTTAAGCATTCAAATTGAAGACATCTTGAAGACGATGGAATCGAAGACGAAGATTTTTGTAGTGTAGGGGCTACTTACTAAAAATCCTAAGGGTGATTCCAAAAAGGGATGTTGTAGAAGTAGTGCCTTTGGTTTGTTCAAATGCTGAACAACTTGTATGGACGAAAACTGGTATTGCATTGTAACCTAAAGGATAGTGTTATTATTCCTAGTGAGATTGCTACATAAAAGATAAAATGTAGCATCAAGCCTCACAATTTGGAATGACTAACATAGTGGATACACTTTAGGCTATGTGGTTCGCTACCATTAAGGTACGTCATCATCCTTCTAGTATATATATTAGACACACACACACATTTATGGATTTTGTTCTTCGTGAGAGCTCTTGGGAAAAGGTTGCAAAGCAACCCGGGTGGTGACATATTTTTTACCATCTAGTAATGGGTAGGCCATCCAGATTCGCGGGGGGTATGGGCGAGGCCCTCGGTATATTGTCTAGAGGTGTACTGTGGTAGGGGTCCCTAGTAGCCTTATTATTGTATGGAATCCATTCTCCAATAAGCATTGTATAGACTTAGTTATCCCAACAATGTTGGAAAATGGGATGCAAGCATTCCAACTATATTCATAATTTACGTTAAACCCTAGACATTATTATAATATCATTGGATTTTTTGTAGGAATGTTTTGGTTATCGTAAGTAAAAACCCATCCGTGATTGCATGCGGCATGGTCTTACGAGATACCTTTATTTTGAAAGATTTTATAAAACATTTAAAATTCATTTGATTATGTTTCTCACACTAGGTTTACTAGACTAATCTGGACGTTATTTTTCTTGCAATGCTTGGGGTCAGCCCGAGCATATTTTCTGGATTTAGTTGGAAACTTTGGAGCTTTCAAGAGATAAGATGGATCCTTCAAGTCGTATTTCTATATTTTATCTTCTGCTACTTTTTTCTTGTCTATATTTATCATCAATTGTAAGGACGGGTTGTTATAATTGTGCAGGTTGATGATAGGCTAGTTATTCTGATTTAATGTGCGTATATATATATATCTATATATTAAAGTTCGGTTTAATTTTTGTAAGGACGGTTTGGAATATCTTTGGAACTCAATAGATAATCAACATTACAAGGCTGACTACAAAACCATACCCCCCATGATAAAGTGGATTCCAGTGCAGTGTTGAGCGGTGCTATGCAGTTTAGATTTCTGATATTATTTAACTATTTATTTTATTAGTTTGCTTTAAAGTCTGAATATGTAACAGCTCGCAATTTTGTACCCCTTTGAGCTGGCAAAATCCCACAACAATTCAGCCCTAAGTGGAACGAATGTACGAGTCTTTGGGTTTAAAGAAGAAAAAGGTAGAAGAAGAAACAGAAATAATAAACAGAATCTCACAATTCACAGTGGAACATCATATAATAGATAAATGAATATCTTTAAAACAGAGAACTTATCAGTTATTACATCACATTACATTATCAGAGTGTTACAATAACAAACAGTGGAAAAGAATATAACATATACTAGTGATACGCTTCGCCGTCCAGTTTGCTCCTGATCTCCACAGCATCTCTTTTTCGACTTCGCTCCCGAATATCTGATAACCAGACTCTAGGCTGCCCGTGTGGAAAATTATGGGCATCCAGAGTTTAGAAAGGGAACAATAAACTCCAAGTCAGCCATGCGACTGGTGTGAGATCTTAAAAACAGTTATTTTCACAAAGAAAATAAAAGGAAATCTGTTATGCTTTTGGAAAATGATACTACCATAAGGCCTCCCGCCACACACAATGCAAATGCAGAATTGGAGGAGATTTCTCCTTATGATAGTCAAATATGCTTAATACGCAAAATCCTTTCGATATTATTATTAGTGCATAGTGCAGAAAACATTTCGAAAGTGTAATATTAATCTTAGCCAGCATAGACATTCCGAACTATGCCTACTATAGCTGCCATCTAAACAGTGGTGACCACCATAAGTAAATGGCAGGTTGTACAAGTAAAACCGTTTAAGGCGCATATTGGAGTTTGGATTTCCAACAAATGGTCAGGCTAAGGAACTTCCTACTGCCACATGGGTACGCCTCTGGAGGGACGTCCCGAGAACCTACCCGGATGTCTGCCAGCACAAGGCCGGATTACCTCTGTAACTAGGTACACTACTCGAGTATGCCATCCCCCGGTCCTATGGGACCTTTATCCGAGGATCCTCAAGCACAAAGCAACAAGCACGAAGTATAATAAATTTGCGGCATCAACATTGGTAAAATATCTGGGTTCCATACCATGATACTACCCTTTTCCAGAAGGAAATGACATACCCCAAAGGGCGCGACCCTCATAACCTTACCGTATCTTTCCTGTTTTTGACCATTTCCATGGTGTGAGGTCCGATGAGGTCTCGTCCACAAATCTACACTTTTCACAAAGTCACGCTTTGATCAACAAATGATCAGCAGCACTTTGTATGCCACATTACTAATTTGGGAATATATCACTAGCAACCATCAACTACATAACCTCTGAGCTCGTACGTCTCAGAGAAGGGTGTTAAACTAAGAGAATAAATTCTCCGCCACTAACAGAAATGTATTTGATAGAAAACAGCTTTACATCTCAAAGTGTAACGTCAAACACACATCCGTACAAGTCTGTTCCGGACCGAACGGAACCGAAGGCACTTCAAAAGAATCCCTTGCAAATCCGGATATTCGCAAATCATGTCCGGAATCCCCATCACAAAGGTAATAAAATCTCTATACTGGAGCAACACGGTGCAGAGACATTCGACGGGTAATCCTTTCGCTTTCGAAAATATCTGGTCTTCAACGCCGTCTTTAAATGCAATCTCATTTCGTCGTATCATTATTCGGAATGGGTCTTATGACACAAAATCCTCTCCCGGCTAATTCGAACAACGAGCGCTTATTATTTAAAAATAAGTGTTACATTCAGATTTCAACAAATTACAACAATTTTCACTTTGATCTTTTAAATAAAAGATCCATCACAATCACAAAGGTTCGATGTGGATTTTGGATATCCACTTGCAATCCGACCCCATGTCGCATCGAAATTCAAATGCCATTAAAAGGCCAATGTTGACAGTCGGTTATTTAACTATCAATCAACATCCACAACAATTTGTCGGGTTTAAATAAATTTCCTAAATTATTTATTTTCAAAATATTTCCGCAAGATATATTTCACACTTCAACCATTTGAAAACAAATTTCAAATTAATTTCCACATTTTAATACTTTGAAAACAAATTTCAAATCACTTTTATTTACACGGAATACATTTCCAAATATTTATTCATTTCCACTGGAAATCTGCCGAGTTAAAATAATTCAAATCACTTATCCAAAATATTCTTAGAACATTTAAAATAAAACCATATTAAATACTTACTTAAATATTGGTTATGAAAACATTACACTAATTATCACATATAAGATTTTAAGTCCTAACTAATTTTAAAATAAAATTAGTAGATAAGGTATAACTATTTAAATAACCCTTTCTTAAAACAAACATTAATTTTAATCTTTAAAATAATCCCATTTATAGGGAATTAAACAAATCCATACTTTAAAGATTTGAAACTAGTTAAGAAAATAACTTATCCAAAGTATCCTTTCTAAAACCATCCTTTAAAATTTTCAGTTTATGTTTATAGGCTACTTCGAAATCATACTCAGCTTTCCAGGGAAAATACATTTTTTCATTTCAAAATGGTTCATTCAAATCAATTAATAAATCTTTCTTGATTTATTTTAAATTTACATTCCGAATCCGTAAATTCCTTTCAACTTTCAAAAATAACCAAATGTTTATATTTTAAAACAAATTTCCCTTTCCTTTATAAATTCCCATTGCGAATTTAAACTTCTAAATATCACCTGATATATGATTTTTTTTAAATCGATTTTAAAAATCATTTACAAACACCAAATCAATTTCCATTTAATTTCAAATTTTATTTTAAACACCAAATCAAATTCCAAATTTATTTCTCGAAAATTTATTTTAAAACAGTAAATCAAATTTTTTTATTTGATTTACAAATTTATTGCCTTTAAAAAATAACTTCCTTTATATTTTTCAAAACTATTTAAAAAATCGAATTTTAAATAAATTCTTCGATTTTAAACAATTGTGATACCCCGAATTTCTAGGCATCTCTAACTAATAATAATTGGGTTAATTAATAGTAATACTGAATTGTAGATTTAACAAAACGAATTTAATCGTAAAAATTTATGTTTGGATAAATATTTATTTGATCGTATCTTAATATAATCACTTAAAATTGATAAATTATTCTTTTAAAAATAAATAATAATGATTGTTTATATAAGTAAATTATTTAAATTGGAAAAAAATTTGTTAATTTCAAACCAATAATATTTCTATGTTATTTTAGATAAATGGAGTTAAGAAAAAAATAGGGAATTATTAATTTTAAATTGAATTTAGGCTTGTTTAAATATATGAATTTAGTGTGAATTGATCTTGAATTGGACTTTTAATTGGATTTAAAGAATTGAATTTGAACTTGAAATTTTAAAAGGAAATATATCTTAAATATATTTTGGTTTAAATTAATTTGGTTCAGACATAAGTTATTTATAAACGAATATTTACATAAATTCACATTTATGTATATATGAAAAATTTAAGGCTTATTTATAAAAGACAAACATTAAATACATTGAAATGTATTAAATAAAAATATATATGAACTTAAATAATTTAAGTTTAAACACTTGTATACATATAGGGGCTTGGTTTCAACATTTGTAAATCATGAAGCACATAAGTTAACATGTGGCAATCTCATTTCTTTAGGAAAAAAAATCAAATTGAATAAGAAAAAAAAAGAAAGGAAAACCAAGTTTTTACTCCTTCATCTCCAAAGTTAGAAATCAGAAGGAGAAAAGAAAAAAAAATTCTGGAAATCAAATTTACTGAAGCTAACAAAGGAACAACTTAGCTTTTAATCAAATTCGAATGCAAATTCAAGATCAGTAACAATTCAAGTAGCATGTCAAGTTCCAGCTCACAAAGCAAAATCTGTTCAGGCTTCATGAACCCTGCTCTCTGTTTGACAGACAGGTGAGTAAACTGCTACACCTTTAATATTTGAAGTTGATAAATGTGATAGATATTGAAATAACTTTGCAAGATTGAGAGTGCATGTCGAAATTATGCAGATGATTTGAACATATATGACTGTTCATATAGATACAGACTTCTATTTAGTTACAGATTTGCAAAACTTTTCCTTTGTTAAAACATTAAATAAGTAAGCACTTATATTAAAAGACTTAAGGAAATAAAAGATGTTGCATGCGTATTTTTGTGATGATGTTTGTATTGCATGTATATATATATAAGCAAAATCTTTGAATTTATGTTGTGTTGAATTGTGCATGTTTGGCCTGATTGGATCATCTCTGTTTTAAATTTTACAGAGTAAAATTTAATCAAAATTCAAATCTTCCAAAGACTAATAACTGATAAGATTGTGTTTCAAACAAAAGATGATTGATTTAAGCATAATTTAGTTATTTAAATTCAAATAAGATGAATTAAGTTTTAAAATTTCTAGAAGGGGAAAAAAAACAGTGAAAACCTTAAAATGGGATAAAATCAAGTATTATGATTTATTGTTTCAATTATATAACTTAAATCGGCTCTGGATGTCATGATTTTTAAGATGAAAATCATAGTTTTTAGCAAGGTAATTATTGAGATATTCAAGGTTAATGGGTTTCGACATATTTGTCGATTTTCGATGATTGGCGTCGAGTTTTGCGGCGAATTTTGGATTGGAGGTGGCCGATGGTTTGGGAATTTCAGGAAAAATGGAGTTGAATTTTATTATTGGCCATGGTGGTGGGATATTGACGAAGTAAGGTTTCGAATGGGTTTTATAATGAAGTCAGAATTTCCACTACTGTGGCGTCTCTAGGTGATCGAGCTTCATGAGAAGTGGGGAGATGGTAGCGTGAAGGCTATCGAGCGTGGGACCGGAGTTTCTGATGGTATGGTGGTCGGCATCGAAGGTTTGAAACAGTTGTGGTCGATGGAGTTGTTTCCAGTTTGGTCTTTGAAGCTCAAATATGATTTGGGGCTTGCGACGATGTCTGGATGGGTGGAATCGATAGAGGAGGCAATCGATGACTTGCCGGGGGTGGAGAGGATTGCCGAAGCGCCGCCGTGGCCATGTGCACATGCACATGTACGTTAGTTGAGGCTGGGTTGTGATTTGAGTTTTAGCGATGGTGAAGACGTGAGAAGCTCGGGTTACTGTTCGAAGTTTACGCGTGAGAATCTCGAAGCGGTGGAGGATTATGATACTCGAAGTTTGTTCAAGTCCAGTTGCGAGATTTGCTCGAGGACATACTCGAGCGAAATGAAGGAAGGACTCGAGTGTGGCATCGGCTATGAGAGTGGGTTTTGGTATGAATGACAGTTTTAGTTTTAAACTAAGTAAATGAGAAGAAAAGGGAAGGTTTGAGCTCGGGTTGGAGACTGAGTAACCCTATGCTGTCTCGGGTATTAATAGTTTTTAATTTAATAAAGGAAGGATTTAAAATTGTAAATAAATGATTTTCTTGATTTAAGAAAGGGTAAGATTTGTTTTAGCCTAAAAGTATCAAGATAAATTATTTATCTTAAAAGTAATTAAGGACTTGAATAATTATTGATTAATTAAATTAATGAAGTCATAAAAGAGAAATCAATTAATTAATGATTTCTGGATCAATTTAATTACTGTTAATGATTAAAGAATTATTGGTTATTGTAAATAATCTAATTAGATAAAGAAATTTTTCCGTAATTAAGATCTTTTAAAACATAAGAGGTTAAGAAATTATTTGATTAATTTTGAATGATTAGTTAAATAATTAATTAAAGAAATTAATTAGTGATAAATTAATATAATCACAAATGGATCAATTAATATAATTACTTGGAGAAGTAATTAAGAAATAATTACTAAATGTAATAAGATAAAAAGTAATTATTACATAAGAAATTTTAGGATCATTACTTTATGAAGTAATTAAATGGAAGTGATTAAGGGCTAATCACTTAGTGTTATTAATTAAAGGATTAATTAATTAATAAAATTAATTAACTAGTTAAGGTTAATTTATTATTACTTGACAAGGTAATTAATTAAAATATATATATATATAATGTAACTAATGAAAGTAATTAATGGTTGACTACCGTAAATGGTTGAGAATAATTAATTATGTAAATAAAAGGATAATTACTTTATGTAATTGAAAGTAATTAATCAAGTATGATTAATTAAAGAATGATCAATTAAGTTGTTGTAACTAATGGAGATTTCACTAATTAATTTAATTTGTTTGAATTAATCAGAAGTGGTGAGACTAATTTATTTTGATTAAGAATGATTGAAGAATATTGTATGCCTTAGATTGATTGATATCTTGGATATGTATTATGAGATGCTATGTGATGTGTTATGATTGGATTTAAACTGAGATAATGTGGTTTTTCATTGATGATGAATTACTGTGACATCCTGTATTTAAAAGTTGAATTGTATTTCACTTGGATAATTTAAGTTAAGATAACTTTGGGTTCGAAGAGACCAGAGTCGGGCATTTGTAAATACCCGAAACCACTTCGATCCTTTGTAGATTGATATGTCAAATTAGTAAGCTAGTTTAGAATGATTTAAGTAAATTTGACCATTTAATCTAAGTTCGGCACTTAGGAATTGATATGTGAAATGGTTGATGTCTAAAATAACTGGTGAAGTGTAAGTTGATATAAGTTACCCCGGGTTCATATAAATGGTATGCTTTTGTATTCCAAGTTAGATGGGTTTACTCACGCTGGTTTCCAGCCTGACCCGGGTGTTACTTTGATGTAATGCTCGGGTGAGACCAAGTATTACAGAATTGAAGGTAAGGACGGTTTGGAGCTCAGGAGGTGAGCTGGAGAGCAGGAACGTGTGGAGGGTTTTCTGCAGTAATATTATAGTATCTGTCACAGATTGATTTATCTATTCTGTGTTTGTAAATATGTTGTAACTCTGATCTATATAATAAACTATAATTTAACAAGTACAGTTTTCCTTTGTATAACTATTATTTATGTGATATTATATTTTGATTCGCTGCGAATGTGAGGTTTCTGTGACTTGTTTCTGTTTTCTTCTTCTTTCTCTTTTCTTCTTTTCTCTAACTATCTGGAATTTTCGGGATCGAAAATTCCCAGTCGTTACATTTGGTATCAGAGCCAGGTTAAGCGAGAACCTTGGCTCTGGTGGGGTAACTCATTAAGGATAAGGTTAGTGACACCCTAGAATGAGTTGAGTGTGCATATATATGAGAGAGCGTACTTGTTACTTTCTTATATAAAGATTTTAAATGGTTTTATATAAGATTATATTTTGATATATAAAGCAATATATCTTTCTAATAAATAGTAAAGGAATTGGTTGTTAAATTATTGAATTAAATTAAGAAGTAATAAAATACAACCAAATTGAAATTTAAATTAAATTAAAGGCAAGTTTGAAATGGATTCAAACTGGAATTAAATCTTGAAAATTGGGAAAGGGTTCAGGATAATCAATTAATTTATGTAATTAATTAAACTTTATTTAAAGAGATTAATTAATGGATAATAATTGGAAATAATAAATAAAGAAGGAGTTAATTAATGAAGTAACTAGAGGTAAGTAATTTAAGGGACAATTACTTAATGAAGATAATTAAGAAATAAGTTAATTACCGAATGTGATTAATTAATGACGTAATCAATTTAAAGAAATAGTAAATAATATTATTTAATGCAATTGAATGAAATGGTCCTATTTCAAACAAGAGTTGTTTGCAAATTTAAAGGAAATTTGTTTTGAATTAAAACCAAAGGTGGTTAAAAAATTTAAAGTATAACTTGGTATGTAAAAGAAATTAATATGTATACATATGGATATACATAATATCAAAGGTGTTTTGAAATAAACTCTAAATGTTGAGTTTTAAATTTGGAATAAGATGTGTAACCCAAAGTGATAAGTTTTTGAACTTAATAATTGGGAAGATTATTTATGTGAAGTTCAAAATTTGAAATGGAAGGTTCAAATTGGGTAAGATTTACTGGGTTAAGTGAATTGAGCTTAACTTGAGGAAGAGTTAAATAAGTTGGAATGATCAACCTGAATTGAAAATTTAAAGATGAAATTAAGATTTAACTTGGAAAGTTAAATGATTGATTATATTTGAGAATTTGAGTGATCTCAAAATTGGGTTTGAGATCCGAAAATTGGAAATGGATGTTTTGAAATAATTGGATGATATCATCCTATTATTATTAATAATCTTTAAATTGTAAATTGGATTTATTTAAATAAATAAAGAAGTAGATCGTGGTAATATATCCATTGTAGAGGTAAATAAAATTTAACCCGAATTTATATAATTCGAAATGGTTTAAATTTGAGATTGAAATTGATTCTGACTTGAATTAATTGGACTTGAGATTGAAGATGAATAAGTTTAAAATTCAAAGGGAAAATTTGAATTAGATTGATTTGAATAATTAGGAATTGTAATAAAAATTGAATAGTTTTAAAACTCAAATGGAATTTGAATTAAATTTAGGAGGAAATCAAGAATAATTCAACTTGATTTGGAAATGGAATTTGAAATTGGGATTAATTCAAACTTGAGTCGAAATGGATTGGAATTGAAGTGGGTTCAATTGAATGGATATTAGTCCAAAGTGATTGGAATACCTTGGGATTGTAATTAAAGTTGAATATGCTTAAAATCAAATGGAATTTGATTTAAATTTGAAAAGGAGTTGAGAATTAATTCAACTTGAATTGGGAATAAATCAAGTCCAATGGAAATTGAAGTTATTGGAGTTAAGTCAATTTAAATGGAAGTGGAAACTTAAATTGAATTGATGGAATGGAGATTGGGAAATGAGCAGTTTTGACTCTGGACTGTTTTTAATATAAATTGTTTTAATATAAACCTATTTTCTAAGCTATTAATTATATATACAACCTTTCTTTTAAAAGCCAAACTATCTTATATTTGTTTTACAATTATTTTTTAAACTGTTTAACAATTTTCCAATTATTTTATAAACTAATTACTATATTTCAGCTATTTTACAAAACTAATTACTATCTTACTTTTATTTTGCAATTATCTAAAATTTCTATAATTATTTCAAACTATTTTCTACCTATTTTACACCTATTTTACAAACTAGTAATTATTTTTCAACTACTTATCTATTTCTTTAACTTTTCAAGCCATTTTCTAAATTAAACTGGACAGAGTTTAAACTTCTATTGGTTAAATACCCAATCGAGATAAGAATAGAGGTGATAATCCAAATGGATTGAAGCAATTGAGAGTAAGTGAATGATAATCAAAGTGAATGTGAATAGAAATGGAATTGATTTGACTAATAACCAAAAAAAAGGTAAATACGTAGGGTGTACGTATGTTATTCTATTCGCATAGTAATGTGATCCAGATTCGAGCATAGAATTTCGAGATAGTTATATCGATCAGAGTGGGATTTTTCACTCGATATTCGACGTCGAACCTAGATATGGATTGTTGATTAGTTCTGGATGTTCTCTATCATAGTTATGACTATGCAAGGAGAATGACGGTTTCTGATCAAGAAACCAGATCTGTGTCCGCACTAGGAAGTCGGGTGGACGATACTGGTTCGGAAGTGAAATTGTGTGATCGAGTGAGCGATCAGATTGGTAGGGCGTACGAGTGATATGTGTACATCGTACAGATTTGAATAAAATTTATATTGAAAGGTGTAATCAAATTTGGATATTTGAGTAAACAAAGTTAAATATCTTTGTTTTTATAAAATGAAACTCCCCTTGATGAATCTTTTGTCGGAAGAAAAAAAGGATTTTTGAAAATGTTTGAAGTATAAAAGGAGTTTTATACAAGTTTCAAATGATCCAAAGTTTTAAAGATTATATATATATATATATATATATATATATATATATATATATATAAAGGATCTTATGAGGATTTTGGAAAAAAGGTTTTGGAAACCTATGGATTTGGAAAGGCTTTTGATTTTTGGGTAAAATCAATATTGAATTTGGAAAGCCTAGTTTGAGAATTATCGATTTTGGAATAATCGATTTTGTGTAAAGGAGCTTTGTATGATATCATACTTGGTGTATGATTTAAAAGATACTATATATATAGTATAAAATGATTTGATGATGGCTCTGGGGAAAAAGGTGCTCCCTTGGAATGGACTTCTCAGGAGTACCACCGGGTGGTGCTGCCTTGAGCCCCAAGAGGGGGTTCTAAAGTTGATCCTGTGAGGAGTCCGGACAAACTAGTTCCTGAGGATTATTGGGTAACGAAAGTCGAGGGCGCTGATGCCTACAGGGACATTTGGGTAATGCTGTGACGACTGTGTAACTCGTTGTCACTGCGATCTACTGTGGGGACCATAGCGAAAATCGTGTGGAGGATGAGTGTTAACGGTCTACACTTGATTTTGCCGAGAAGGCAACGCAACATCGGTAGACCGCGATCTATGGTCAAGTGAAGTGGAGAAGTTTCATTCTTTTGGCAGCGAAATTCGATGGCGCTGATGCCTACAGCTATATGGGTTTTTGTTGTGATAGCTACGTAACCCCAGTTGTAGCTGCGATCTATAGCGGGTTCCATGGTGTAATCGAGGGGCGCGGAGGCCTACAGTTATCTATGGATTTTGTCGGGACGGCAACGTAACCATCGGGTTAACTGCGATCATGGATGGGGGTGATGATTTCCAGAGCATCCTCACCAAAGATATATCCTCTATTTTCAAAAACTGTTTTTATATATTTTCAATAAAATTATTTTTTTCACGTATTTTCACTGGGTGTTAAAGACGGGTCTTCTGAGTACTTATAGAATTTCAGTCGTACGCCTGATCAACGTATGACCGAATTTCTATGAGAACAAGGATGGACTGGTTGAAACATCGAGTTATAAAAAGTGTTTAAAAAAATATTTTTATAAAAAAAACTATTTGATAATATTATGTATAATTTAAAAGTGCTTCAAAGAATAATTTTTCAGATAGTAATCATTATAATAAAATTTTAGCTTCATTCCTTTTCGAGCACGAAAAGATTCTAGGGGGGAATATGATGCCCCGAATTTCTGGGCATCTCTAACTAATAATAATTGGGTTAATTAATAATAATACTGAATTGTAGATTTAACAAAACGAATCTAATCTTAAAAATTTATGTTTGGATAAATATTTATTTGATCGTATCTTAATATAATCACTTAAAATTGATAAATTATTCTTTTAAAAATAAATAATAATAATTGTTTATATAAGTAAATTATTTAAATTGGAAATTTTTTTGTTAATTTCAAACCAATAATATTTCTGTGTTATTTTTAGACAAATAGAGTTAAGAAAAAAAATAGGGAATTATTAATTTCAAATTGAATTTAGGCTTATTTAAATATATGAATTTAGTGTGAATTGGTCTTGAATTGGATTTTTAATTGGATTTAAAGAATTGAATTTGAACTTGAAATTTTAGAAGGAAATATATCTTAAATATATTTTGGTTTAAATTAATTAGGTTCAAACATAAGTTATTTATAAACGAATATTTACATAAATTCACATTTATGTATATATTAAAAATTTAAGGCTTATTTATAAAAGACAAACATTAAATACATTGAAATGTATTACATAAAAATATATATGAACTTAAATAATTTAAGTTTAAACACTTGTATACATATAGGGGCTTGGTTTCAACATTTGTAAATCATGAAGCACATAAGTTAACATGTGGCAATCTCATTTCTTTAGGAAAAAAAATCAAATTGAATAAGAAAAAAGAAAGAAAGGAAAACCAAGTTTTTACTCCTTCATCTCCAAAGTTAGAGATCAGAAGGAGAAAAGAAAAGAAAAAAAATTCTGGAAATCAAATTTACTGAAGCTAACAAAGGATCAACTTAGCTTTTAATCAAATTCGAATGCAAATTCAAGATCAGTAACAATTCAAGTAGCATGTCAAGTTCCAGTTCACAAAGCAAAATCTGTTCAGGCTTCATGAACCCTGCTCTCTGTTTGACAGACAGGTGAGTAAACTGCTACACCTTTAATGTTTGAAGTTGATAAATCTGATAGATATTGAAATAATTTTGCAAGATTGAGAGTGCATGTCGAAAATATGCAGATGATTTGAACATATACGACTGTTCGCATAGATACAGACTTCTATTTAGTTACAGATTTGCAAAACTTTTCCTTTGTTCAAACATTAAATAAGTAAGCACTTATATTAAAAGACTTAAGGAAATAAAAGATGTTGCATGCGTATTTTTGTGATGATGTTTGTTTTACATGTGTGTGTATATATATATATATAAGCAAAATCTTTGAATTTATGTTGTGTTGAATTGTGCATGTTTGGCCTGATTGGATCATCTCTGTTTTAAAATTTACAGAGTAAAATTTAATCAAAATTCAAATTTTCCAAAGACTAATCACTGATAAGCTTGTGTTTCAAACAAAAGATGATTGATTTAAGCATAATTTAGTTATTAAAATTCAAATAAGATGAATTAAGTTTTAAAATTTCTGGAAGGGGAAAAATAACAGTGAAAACCTTAAGTTGGGATAAAATCAAGTATTATTATTTATTGTTTCAATTATATAACTTAAATCAGCTCTGGATAACATGATTTTTAAGATGAAAATCATAGTTTTTAGCAAGGTAATTATTGAGATATTCAAGGTTAATGGGTTTCGACATATTTGTCGATTTTCGATGATTGACGTCGAGTTTTGCGGCGAATTTTGGATTGGAGGTGGCCGATGGTTTAGGAATTTCAGGAAAAATGGAGTTGAATTTTATTATTGGCCGTGGCGATTTCCGATGATTGATGTGCACATGTACGTTAGTTGAGGCTGGGTTATGCTTTGAGTTTTAGCGATGATGAAGACGTGAGAAGCTCGGGTTACTGTTCGAAGTTTACACGTGAGAATCTCGAAGCGGTGGAGGATTGTGATACTCGAAGTTTGTTCGAGTCCAGTTGCGAGATTTGCTCGAGGACGTACTCGAGAGAAATGAAGGAAGGACTCGAGTGTGGCATCGGCTTTGAGAGTGGGTTTTGGTATGAATGACGGTTTTAGTTTTAAACTAAGTAAATGAGAAGAAAGGGGAAGGTTTGAGCTCGGGTTGGAGACTGAGTAACCCTATGTTGTCTCAGGTATTTATAATAGTTTTTAATTTAATAAAGGAAGGATTTAAAATTGTAAATAAATGATTTTCTTGATTTAAGAAAGGGTAAGATTTGGTTTAGCCAAAAAGTATCAAGATAAATTATTTATCTTAAAAGTAATTAAGGACTTGAATAATTATTGATTAATTAAATTAATGAAGTCATAAAAGAGAAATCAATTAATTAATGATTTCTGGATCAATTTAATTACTGTTAATGATTAAAGAATTATTGGTTATTGTAAATAATCTAATAAGATAAAGAAACTCTTCCTTAATTAAGATCTTTTAAAACATAAGAGGTTAAGAAATTATTTGATTAATTTTGAATGATTGGTTAAATAATTAATTAAAGAAATTAATTAGTGATAAATTAATATAATCACATAAGGATCAATTAATATAATTACTTAGAGAAGTAATTAAGAAATAATTACTAAATGTAATAAGATAAAAAGTAATTATTACATAAGAAATTTTAGGATCATTACTTTATGAAGTAATTAAATGGAAGTGATTAAGAGCTAATCACTTAGTGTTATTAATTAAAGGATTAATTAATTAATAAAATTAATTAACTAGTTAAGGTTAATTTATTATTACTTGACAAGGTAATTAATTAAAAATATATATATATATATATATAATGTAACTAATGAAAGTAATTAATGGTTGACTACCGTAAATGGTTGAGAATAATTAATTATGTAAATAAAAGGATAATTACTTTATGTAATTGAAAGTAATTAATCATGTATGATTAATTAAAGAATGATCAATTAAGTTGTTGTAACTAATGGAGATTTCACTAATTAATTTAATTTGTTTGAATTAATCAGAAGTGGTGAGACTAATTTATTTTGATTAAGAATGATTGAAGAATATTGTATGCCTTAGATTGATTGATATCTTGGATATGTATTATGAGATGCTATGTGATGTGTTACGATTGGATTTAAACTGAGATAATGTGGTTTTTCATTGATGATGAATTACTGTGACATCCTGTATTTAAAAGTTGAATTGTATTTCACTTGGATAATTTAAGTTAAGATAACTTTGGGTTCGAAGAGACCGGAGTTGGGTATTAGTAAATACCCGAAACCACTTCGATCCTTTGTAGACTGATATGTCAAATCAGTAAGCTAGTTTAGAATGATTTAAGTAAATTTGACCATTTAATCTAAGTTCGGCACTTAGGAATTGATATGTGAAATGGTTGATGTCTAAAATAACTGGTGAAGTGTAAGTTGATATAAGTTACCCCGGGTTCATATAAATGGTATGCTTTTGTATTCCAAGTTAGATGGGTTTACTCACGCTGGTTTCCAGCCTGACCCGGGTGTTACTTTGATGTAATGCTCGGGTGAGACCAAGTATTACAGAATTGAAGGTAAGGACGGTTTGGAGCTCAGGAGGTGAGCTGGAGAGCAGGAACGTGTAGAGGGTTTTCTGCAGTAATATTATAGTATCTGTAACAGATTGATTTATCTATTCTGTGTTTGTAAATATGTTGTAACTCTGATCTATATAATAAACTGTAATTTAACAAGTACAGTTTTCCTTTGTATAACTATTATTTATGTGATATTATATTTTGATCCGCTGCGAATGTGAGGTTTCTGTGACTTGTTTCTGTTTTCTTCTTCTTTCTCTTTTCTTCTTTTCTCTAACTATTTGGAATTTTCGGGATCGAAAATTCCCTGCCGTTACAACAATAGTACTAAGAATCCTTTATTAAATCTTTTCCCATTCTTTGGAATTATTCAATAGGATTTCATTATAGATTTTCTGCTTAAGTTTGAAAATCCAATTTTATTTATTTCTGGTATCTTACGATACCATAAATATATTTGGTCAAATTAAAGCCTTCAACGGTTTCAATCACAAATAATCACACACAGATTATAAATAGTCAACACACAATATTAAAACAAATTCAAATATTTGAGGAATCCAGTTGGATCCCTCCAACCTGTTTCCTTGCATCCACAGACGTTAGCACAACAATTAAATACCCATTCCACTTTGAGGTGGAATATCACGGTATATGGGATTTATAAAATATCATCCGCTGTTATGCGGCGAATAGGGTCTCATCCGCTATATAATGAGGGAAATCAATCACTCCAATATACTATATACTACTATATATATAATATCATTTGGTGAGTAATTATTATAAATCAATCATCCAAGCACACAGTCAATCAATTTCAAATCTAACTATTTAAAATTTCAATCAGAAGAATATTGATTGAGTGAGAAGATCTCACCTTTTCTTTCGCATGCAATCCATTTTCATTCCATATTGTTTTCTTCACAGTTTTGACCTTGTATAAACAATTATATAATTTTTATTAATATTCGAAATAATCGAATAATCAGTTTTCGTTTAATAAATTTAATTAGTTTTATAATTAACTATCGATGTAGTTCTAAACAAATGATTTGTATTTTAACCTAAATCCCCTTTATATTATTAGCAACAAAAATAGATAAAACAAATTAATTACCATAAACTATTGTTGAAAACAAGTTAAACAAATAAATTCAAATATATATACACACACACATATATTTATTCTTATCCTTATTATTTTGAAAATAGATATATATGAGAGAAAAAAATCTTCCATATATGTGTACAAATATATATATAAACTTTCAATATTTTAAATTCCATTTTTTTCCTTCTATATGCATTTTTTTATATTAAAAATACATCTTCATATACCTTTACTGTAAATTTCTAACCCTATACACACACACACACACTTTGTTGTTAATTTAAAACAACATCAAGTTTGAAAGTTTAAACTTAAGAATATTTAAATTAAAATGTTATACCTTACTGAACAATGTCGAACACAGATCAAAACCCTAACTTCATCACCATCTCATCGACCATCGCGGCTCCACGCGCACGCGCCTCCAATTTGTTCGCCGAAGCCTCCATCGATGCTCGTGTTCGCGCCAGCTTCAATCATTTCGCGACATTGAAATGCCCAATTCCTCGAAACCTACATGCGCCGCACCCCACACGATACCTACCGAAGAACTCACGTGTGTGAGCGCTTGCTACTTCCACTTGCTAAACTCGTCGAGATTCTCTAATCAATCGCGTGCCGCCTCCTCCCGATCGAGATCCCCTACTTCCTACCGTTGCTATCCCGAACTTGGGTCAACTCTCTCGAGCCATGAACGCTTGTTCGATTTCATTTTTTTATTTCGAATTGACAGAGGAAAAAAAGAATTTTGATTTTAGGTTAAAAAAGGAATTTTGGTTCGATAATTTGGCTTCGGCCATTGAATTTGCAATGAAGGCAGCTACCAGATTAGATTTAGGATTATGACTGAGCTTGAATAAATATACATTTATTAATATTATTTTTATATTGTCTCAAACTATAACATGCTTTTCAAACGAACTCCGAATCACACATGCCGACAGGCGATTATAATGTTTTACCCGCATTCCGAACACAATGGAACAAATCTCGGGCTCCAATTTGATCGTATGGAGAAGATAGCTTTTCGGATCCAGTTATTATATTAAATTTTCGATATAATTTCCAATGCGTTTATATGTCGTACGCTCACACAACAACTCCAATCACTACGGAATTTGAAATCTGATAATAATACAATATTATGGATCCAACGGAACTAGTTTCGTCGAATTCCGAGACTGTGCCTCGGAAGGCTATTTTTAAATATCAATTCAAATCATATAATTTTAAAACTCAACAAAGCATTTCCAAATTCAATTCTGAAACTTCCATTAACCTCAGTAATATCAATATAAATTTTCTAAGCCATCAAATTATTTTTAACAAGCTTAATATTGAAAATTCAAATTTTTACCCAAGCTTAAATAATTAAATAAATAATTTAATTGCCAAATTCATAGTTATAATTTAAGTTCAAGTTAAAATAACTTCCAAATATTTAAAATCGATTAAATATTTCATTTTCAAATGTTCAAAAATTCTGGGTCATCACATCCTTCCCCCTTAAAAGAATTTCGTCACGAAATTACTAGTTAAGAAGAATGATCCTTAACCCCTTTGTTATTTTTCCAAAACTAAACAGTTTATCAACTTTTCAAAACAATCTTTTTATTTAAGACGCATCATTAATTCAACTAACTTTCCAACTTCAATTATAAATTCCATACAACATTGTTTTCTTTAACAATTCAAATTTCAAATTTTCAAAATTTTCTCAAAGTTTTTCTAACTCCCTAAATTTTCGAAAAATTTCACCAATGTCTCTTTTGCGCGGCTAGCTCGGTACGACTACAAAATGGCACCACAGGCCCTCAGATTCATAAAGAAAACAAAACGCCAAGTGGCTAGACAAGAAAATCATTAAATTTCATATAGAAATTTAAATACATACCTTCTTGTCGAGCAATTCAATTTTTATCTTCGAAAATCAAATCCCAGTTCCCTTTCACTGTAATACACCTGTATATCCTGCTAGCCATAATATCCAATTATAACATTCAAATTTATTTTGGACATTCTTTTACAAAATTTTGAATACTTCTTATACCATTTTTACTTCACTATTGAAGTTATATATCCATTTTCACTCAATCTTGCATTTTTAGTTTCATTTGAATTCGATTTACACTTTCAGTTCTGTTTGGATTCAATTTAACTTCTAAATATTAATTTTTTATCAACTATCTTTTATTCACAACTGCACTATTTTAAATTAGCTTCATTTACTAATTCATTACAAATTCCAATTTATTCTATTTCAAACCATTTCTTTATTTCACCTTTATTATCTTTAGTTCACTTCGAACTAATTCAAATTGGTTTTCAACATTCAATTTCAATTCCAGTTTTTATTCTTTTGTTCATTCCCAAAAATTTATTTTCAATTCACCATTTTGGTTTACAACCACATATATTTAAACTGGATTTCAAATTCCATATGAATTTAATTTACATTTCGTTTATAATTATTGAATTCAATTCATTCGAAACCATATTTATTGGGTCATTCCTTAAATTAATTTCACCTACTAATTTCACTTCCATACTTCGCTTTGTTTATTACAAATCAAATTCAATTCCAATTCCATTTCAATTTACTTATAAATTCAAAATGAATTTCAACATTCAATTCACTTTCATTTATTTGCAATTGTAAATTTATTCATTCATTCACAATTTTATTTTCCATATTTACTTTTATCTAACTTCTCTTTAAGTTAGATTTTTATTTTAACAACTTCAAACTTACAAGTTATCAACTTAATGATATTCCATAAATACTTTATAAAACATTCCAGAGTCTTTTCATCAATTCAAAACCATTTTTTTTCGAAATCAATTCAAATTATCCCTTTTGAATTTCAAAAACCAAACCTTGTTTGCAAGCAATTTCAATTTAAAATAATTTGGCAACAATTCCTCTCTTGGAAACTCGAAAATGAACACCGATGATGTCGCGATCATCATCGGAATTATTTTCCAGCGACCGAAAAGAGTTTAGAACTTTCATCCCTTCAAAACACTTTTCCAAAACTTTTGAAAACTCGTTTTCAAACAAAAAGGGATTAAATTTTCAAATTTCAAATCCTTTCAAAAAAAAATCGAATTCTTATATGTAATTCCATTTCAAATTATAAATCACATTTACAATTTACATTCTCAAATTCCATTCGTATGTGGACTTATTTCTTAACCTTTGATTATGATTTTAATTTCTTATTCAATTTCAATGATAATAATTAATATTATCACTTCCCAACAACCAAGCAACCATATACTATATAATTTATGGAAAATTATTCTTTTTATATACAAAATAGTTTCGGGTAAAATTATTTCATTTACCCTACTTTAAAACATTTTCGTGGCGAATTATTCTGTACGAGTGTTTAGAGATCCCTATCCATAGAGTTGTACGGACTATACCAACTAGAATCCATATACCACTCAACAAACCAATCGTCACAATACAAAATAATTTTTATATTCACTAACAAATACGCATTCATATCTATTAATACTCTCAAACACATTCTAGAGTACCGCTGACTCTATCTCTAATTAGTAACACCCAATAGAGCCAGGGTTATCGCTTATCCAATTGCTCTGATACCACTTGTGACATCCCGCAAATCCGTCCCCCTTTGAGCGGGCAAAATCCCACAACAATTCAGCCCAAAGTGGAACGAATGTATGAGTCTTCGGGTCTAAAGAAGAAAGAGGTAGAAGAAGAGCAGAAACAATAAATAGAATCTCACAATTCGTAGTGGAACAACATATAATAGATAAATGAATATCTTTAAAACAGAGAACTATATCAGTTATTACATTACATCACATTACATTATCAGAGTGTTACAACAACAAATAGCGGAAAAGAATATAACATATACTAGTGATACGCTTCGCCATCCAGTTTGCTCCTGATCTCCACAGCATCTCTTTTTCGACTTTGCTCCCGAATAAATGATAACCTGACTCTAGGCTGCCCATGTGGAAAATTATGGGCACCCAGAGTTTAGAAAGGGAACAATAAACTCCGGGTCAGTCGTGGGACTGGTGTGAGATCTTAAAAATAGTTATTTTCACAAAAAAAATAAAAGGACCATTATGCTTTTGGAAAATGAAACTACCAAAAGGTCTCCCACCACACACACAATGCAAATCCAGAATTAGAGGAGATTTCTCCTTATGATAGTCAAACATGCTTAATATGCAAAATCCTTTTGATATTATTATTAGCACATTGAGCTGAAAACATTTCGAAAGTATAATATTAATCTTAGCCAGCAAAGACATTCCGAATTATGCCTACTATAGCTACCATCTAAACAGTGGTGACCACCATAAGTAAATGGCAGGTTATACAACTAGAAGCGCACAAGGTGCGTATTGGAGTTTGGATTTCCAACAAATGGTCAGGCTAAGAAACTTCCTACTGCCACATGGGTACGCCTCTGGAGGGACGTCCCGAGAACCTACCCGGATCTCTGCCAACACAAGGCCGAGTTACCTCTGTAACTAGGTAACTACTACTTGAGTATGCCATCCCTCGGTCCTTTGGGACCTTTATCCGAGGATCCTCAACCACAAAGCAACAACCACAAAGTATAATAAATTTTCGGCATCAACACAGGTAAAATATCTGGGCTCGACACCATGATACTACCCTTTTCCAGAAGGAAATGACATACCCTAAAGGGTGCGACCCTCATAACCTTGCCGCATCTTTACTGTTTCGACCATTTCCGGGTTGTGAGGTCCGATGAGGCCTCGTCCACAAAGCTACACTTTTCATAAAGTCATGCTTTGATCAACAAATGATCAGCAGCACTTCGTATGCCACATTACCAGGATGGGAATATATCACTAGTAACCATCAACTACATAACCTCTGAGCTCGTACGTCTCAGAGAAGGGTGTTAAGCTAAGAGAATAAATTCTCCGTCACCAACAGAAATGTATTTGGTAGAAACCAGCTTTACATCTCAAAGTGTAACTTCAGACACACATCCATACAAGTCCGTTCCGGGAACGAACGGAACCGAAGGCACTTCAAAAGAAGCCCTTGCAAATCTGGATATTCACAAATCACATCCGGAATCCCCATCACAAAGGTGATAAAATCTCTATACCGGAGCAACCCGGTGCAGAGACATTCGACAGGTACTCCTTTCGCTTTCGAAAATATCCAGTCTTCAACACCGTCTTTAAATGCAATCCCATTTCATCGTATCATTATTCGGAATGGGTTTTATGACACAAACTCCTCCCCCGGCTAATCCGAACAACGAGCGCTTATTTTTAAAAATAAGTGTTACATTCAGATTTCAACAAATTATCCCAATTTTCACTTTGATCTTTTAAATAAAAGATCGATCGCAATCACAAAGGTTCGATGTGGTTTTCAGATATCCACTTGGAATCCGACCCTCGGTCGCATCGAAATTCAAATGCCATTAAAAGGCCAATGTTGATAGTCGGTTATTTAACTATCAATCAACATCCACAACAATTTGCCGGATTTAAATAAATTTCCCAAATTATTTATTTTCAAAATATTTCCGAAATAAATATTTCCGAAATAAATATTTCACACTTCAACCATTTGAAAACAAATTTCAAATTAATTTCCACATTTAATACTTTGAAAACAAATTTCAAATCACTTTTCCTTAACTGGAATACATTTCCAAATATTTATTCATTTCCACTGGAAATCTGTCGAGTTAAAATAATTCAAATCACTTATCCAAAATATTCTTGGAACATTTAAAATAAAACCATCTTAAATACTTAAATATTGGTTATGAAAACATTACACTAATTATCACATATAAGATTTTAATTCCTAACTAATTTTAAAATAAAATTAGTAGATAAGGTATAACTATTTAAATAATCGTTTCTTTAAAACAAATATCAATTTTAATCTTTAAAATAATCCCTTTTATAAGTAATTAAATAAATCCACACTTTAAAGATTTGAAACCAGTTAAGAAAATAACTTATCCAAAGTATCCTTTCTAAAACCATCCTTAAAAAATTTCAGTTTATATTTATAGGCTACTTTGAAATCATACTCAGCTTTCCAGGAAAAATACATTTTTTCATTTCAAAGTGGTTCATTCAAATCAATTAATAAATCTTTCTTGATTTATTTTAAATTTACGTTCCGAATCCGTAAATTCCTTTCACACTTTTAAAAATAACCAAATGTTTATTTTTTAAAACAAATTTCTCTTTCCTTTATAAATTCCCATTGCGAATTTAAAATTCTAAATATCACTTGATATATGATTTTTTTAAATCAATTTTAAAAATCATTTACAAACACCAAATCAATTTCCCATTTAATTTCAAATTTTATTTTAAACACCAAATCAAATTCCAAAGTGATTTCCCAAAAATTTATTTTAAAAAACTAAATCAAAAAAAAAATTGTCTTTAAAAATAACTTACTTTATCTTTTTCAAAACTATTTAAAAAATCGAATTTTAAATAAATCCTTCAATTTTAAACAATATTACTAAGAATTCCTTTATTAAATCTTTTCCCATTTCTTTGGAATTTATTCAATAGGATTTCACTACAGATTTTCTACTTAAGTTTGAAAATCCAATTTTATTTATTTCTGGTATCTTCCGATACCAAAAATATATTCGGCTAAATTAAAGCCTTCAACGGTTTCAATCACAAATAATCACACACAGATTATAAATAGTCAACATGCAATATTGAAACAAATTCAAATATTTGAGGAATCCAGTTGGATCCCTCCAACCTGTTTCCCTACATCCACAGACGTTAGCACAACAATTAAATACTCATTCCACTTCGAGGTGGAATATCGCGGTATATGGGATTTATAAAATATCATTCATTATTATGAGGCGCATAGGGTCTCATCCTCCATATAATGCGGGAAATCAATCACTCCAATATACTATATACTACTATATATATAATATCATCCAGTGAATAATTATTATAAAACAATCATCCAAGCACACACTCAATCAATTTCTAATCTAACCATTTAAAATTTCAATCAAAACAATATTGATTGAGTGAGAAGATCTCACCTTTGCTTTCGCTTGCAATCCATTTTCATTCCACATTGTTTTCTTCACAGTTTTGACCTCGTATAAACAATTATATAATTTTTATTAATATTCAAAATTCGTTTAACAAATTTAATTAATTTTATAATTAACTATCGATTTAGTTCTAAACAAATGGTTTGTATTTTAACCTGAATCCCCTTTATATTTTTAACAACAAAAATAGATTATATATATATATATATACGTATATTTATTCTTATCCTTATTATTCTGAAAATAGACATATATGAGGGAAAAAAATCATCCATATATATGTACAAATATATATATATATATATATATATATATAATTTCAATATTTTAAATTCCATTTTTTTCTTCTATATGCACTTTTTTATATTAAAAATACATCTGCATATACCTTTACTGTAAATTTCTAACCCTATACGCGCACACACACACACACACACTTTGTTGCTAATTTAAAACAACATCAAATTTGCCATTTTAAACTTAAGAACATTTAAATTAAAATGTTATACCTTATTGAACAATGTCGAATACAAATCGAAACCCTAACTTCGTCACCATCACGTCGACCATCGTGGCTCCACACGCGCGCACCTCCAGTTTGTTCGCCGAAGCCTCCATCGATGCTCACGTTCGCGCGTGCTTCAATCATTTCGCGGCATTGAAATGCCCAATTCCTCGAAACCCTACATGCGCCGCACCCCATAGGATACCTACCGAAGAACTCGCATGTGTGAGCGCTTGCTTCTTACACTTGCTAAACTCGCCGAGATTCTCTAATCAATCGCGTGCTGCCTCCTCCCAATCGAGATCCCCCACTTCCTGCCGTCGTTATCTCGAACTTGGGTCAACTCTTCCGAGCCACAAACGCTTGTTGGACTTCATTTTTTTATTTCGAATTGACAGAGGAAAAAAAGAATTTTGATTTTAGGTTAAAAAAGGAATTTTGGTTCGATAATTTGGCTTCGGCCATTGAATTTACAGTGAAGATGGCTGCCAGATTAGATTTAGGGTTGTGACTGAGGGTGAATAAATATACATTTATTAATATTATTTTAATATTGTCTCAAACTATAACATGCTTTTCAAACGAACTCTGAATCACACATGCCGCCAGGCAATTATAATGTTTTACCCATATTCTAAGCACAACGGAATAAATCCCGGGCTCCAATTTGATCGTATGGAGAAGATAGCTTTTTGAATCCAGTTATTATATAAAATTTTCGATATAATTTCAAACGCGTTTATATGTCGTACGCTCATACAACAACTCCAATCACTGCGAAATTTGAAATCCCATAATAATACAATATTACGGATCCGATGGAACAAGTTTCGTCGAATTCCGAGACTGTGCCTCGGAAGGCTATTTTTACATATCAATTCAAATCATATAATTTCAAAACTAAACAAAGCATTTCCAAATTCAATTCTGAAGCTTCCACTAACTTCAGTATTATCAATATAAATTTTCTAAGCCATCAAATTATTTTTATCAAGCTTAAAATTGAAAATTCAAATTTTTACCCAAGCTTAAATAATTAAATTAAATAATTTAATTGCCAAATTCATAGTTATAATTGAAGTTCAAGTTAAAATAACTTCCAAATATTTAAAATCGATTAAATATTTCATTTTCAAATGTTCAAAAATTCTGGGTCGTCACAGAATATCACTGGACATGACATCATCGCTGACCGTCTCGACAATCTTTACATTGATATTTCAAGACGGGAAAGGAATTCAATACGAATCGGTGAGGACATGCTTGATAGAATGATTGGAATAGGGAAAAGGTTTTCCTAAGTGTGGGAGTCTCACCGACACCCACGACTAATGAAAAATTTTCCTCTCTTCCTTCTTCACCAAATCCAAAATCACGGCCAACCTACTGTCGTCTCCATTCATTCAACAATGGCCATCACCGCCCTCTTGTCCATGTTCCTCACCTACCTACTATAAGTTACTAAGGATCATGTAATAAGAAATATTAACTAAACTATTTACTTATGTGGAATATAAATGGAAAAGTAAAAGTAATAAAGTAAATGACACCAGAGATTTTATACTGGTTCGAACTTTTCATTCTACGTCCAGTCCCAGACTCCTTCTGCATTTAATTGATACCTTCATTTAACCCGAAGGAAAAGGTATTACACCGCCTAAGCAACTGAACTGGACTTCAACTGCCTAGACAACCGAATAGGACTTTAACCGCCTGAGAATACTACAATAGGACTTCAACCATAAATAAAGAGAAGTACTTAACTGAATATGCTCTTGAATAGCACTGATAAGTCAATAATGTACACCCTTTCTATAATCTTCTCCTTTGTGGTATATAGTGTAGTTTGTGAAGAAAGGAAGTAATTTTGATCACAAGGTAATATTCTTGAAAGATCGTGTGATCAAAAAATATAAAGCAGTTTGAAATTGAAAGCTTGAGAATTCAATAGAAAAGACAGAAAGAATTACAATTAGAATTCGCTATTGAAACAATAAAATAAATTGCTTTATATAGAGTTTAACAGTTGCAATCATTTGTGAAAGGATGTAGTGCAAAGTTATGACTGCAACTCTTGATTTAAATTATGTGTCTCTTCATGATAAAGAGATACACTTTCATAAAACTAGCCATTATACAGATTCAACCGACTGAATAAAATTTGGCAGCCATCTGAATTAGAAAAATTTTAAAATAGCAAGAAATTAGTTCATTTCATCCCATATTCAGCCGGCTAAATATTGTAAGTCAATCGGCTGAATATTCAAAAATCAATAATGCATGTACATAGACTCAGCCGACTGAATGATCTCGTTCAATCGGCTGAATTCTATTGATGAATAAAAGTTACCTTAGCTTAGTTGGTTAAACAGTTACTTTTTAAACTAGTGACCTGTATTCGAGTCTTGCTCTATGCACTTTTGAAAACTTGATTTTCATTTAAAATATGATTTCACCAATGACCCAAGTTTGAGTCTTGCTTCAATTTAAAAGACTTTCATTGCTTATAAAATGTTTCGAATGTGTATGTATATGTATGTATAACAGTTTCAAAAGATTTTAACATCTGTATACTCTAGATATGACATTCTATGACTAATAATACTTTGTTTATTACATTCGTCTTATCTCTATCATGCATATCTCTTCTTGTATCTCCATATATATACTTTTATCCTTCTTTTGTACTATGTATCTTCATGTTGAACTTATGTCTCTTTTTGATACTTATGTACCTGCAAGTTAGCTTAGAGATTTTTTGACATTTGTACAGTTGTTGTCATTAGAATCCAAAAATAGAGGTTCTAACTTTCTCCTCCCTTTTGATGATGAAAAATATATAATTAATAATATTCATTCTATATGAAATAATATTAATTTGTTTAAAGCTTCCCCTAAGTATAGCATCTCCCTCTAAGTATAATATCTTGACAAATCAATATGCATATGAATTTCTCCCCTTTTGTCATTATCAAAAAGAATGTAGTAATATAATGAATTTTATAAAATATCTTGTAAATAGCAAGATATACCCAATATTAATTATGGAGAAAATAAATTAGATTTTACCGTATTTGCTGAAGTACATATATCATTGCAAGCATATAATTCTATTAAATGTACGGAACATCCTTTAAAATTCTAGAATCTATCCTTTTCCTTTTGTTTCTCTAAGTACCTACAGTAAATAATAATTATTGTTGGTACCCACTTACTACATTAGGGTCCAGTGATTAATTATAGGGCAAAAACCATACCAAAACATGTGTGGTTGTACCCTTTAAAAGAAATAAAAATAATGAAACAATTTTATCAAATAATAATAACTACAACTCATAAACTAAGGTATCAAAATAAAATAACATTTAAAGTATACATTACCCAAGGTTCTTATAATTTCCTAAATTTTTGGAAAAGATACCTATTTGGGTGTGGTTGAACCTTTGTAAATATAGTTTTCATTACAAATCACGTTCTTATAATAGTTGCTAATACAAAGGTTTTTATCATGATCAATTGTATTAGCTGGAGCCCATATTCTAATATTTTTAGTCAATAATTTAGAACTTAAAAAAGATTTTCTATCATTTCTAAACTAAGTATTATTATGACTGTAAGTGGTTTCAGGACTATCATAGTTATTAGTACGAGCACTAAATTAGTATACATGAATGCATATCTAGTACTATATTTACTTTTAGCTTGTTTATAACCTATACAGCTTTTATCATTGTGAGCTTTTGAATTTGTAACTAAGGAAGATAAGATATCTCTACCTTTAAAGTTTATGGTTTTTTCATTTAATTTATCAAAATTTGCATTAGAACCATAAACCTCTTTTTGTAAAATATTACTATTATCTTTTAAAATAACACATTCTTTAGATAATTCTGAGTTCCTTTCGATTAAAGTTTCATTCTCTTTTTCAAGAGACAAAATTAAAGAGCAATAATTGTTGAAATGATTTTCCAAAATATATTTTTATTTTACAAAACAATGATTTCCTTCAAAAGATCATTGTTTTTAACTTTTAACTACTCATTTTCTTTTTGTAGGAAATCCTTTTATAAAACAAGTTCTTCTACTGTATTTTCAAAAAAATTAGTTTGCTTTATCAAAAGATTATTTTCCTCTTTTAAATTGGAAATTTTTTGCTCATAATTTTTATCTTAGCTAATGCAATTATATTAACTTTATTCAAAGTTTTACACACATTTAATAATTCATCATGTGCTAACAAATGATCTTTATATAAAAAATCTAAGCATACAGATTACGATCTGAGTTTAGCCATGAAGCATTTGCTTGTTCACTCCTTTGATTCTTCTTTATTGCTCTTCATCTTTCTATTGTCTTGACTAGATCTCTTTATAGCCATTTATTCTAGGATGTTGTTATAATCTCTAGAAACCTAGGCTCTGATACTAAATGAAAGTGACTAAGGATCATGTAATATGAAATATTAACTAAACTATTTACTTGTGCGGAATATAAATATAAAAGTAAAAGTAATAAAGTAAATGATACTAGAAATTTTTATTCTGGTTCGAACTTCCCGCTCTATGTTTAGTCTTAGACTTTTTCTAGATTTAATCGATGCCATCACTTAACCCAAAGAAATAGGTATTACACCGCCTGAGCAACTGAACAGAATTTCAACCGCCTAGACAACCAAATAGGACTTTATCCACCTGAAGATGCTACAACGAGATTCAACTATAAATAGCAGAAAAGTATTTGACAAAGTATGCTCTTGAATAGCACTGATAAGTCAATAATGTACACCCTTCCTATGATCTTCTCCTTTGTGGTATATCGTGTAGTTTGTGAAGAAAGAAAGTAAGTTTGAACATAAGAAAATATTCTTGAAAGATCGTGTGATCAAAAATATAAAGCGGTTTGGTATTGAATGCTTGAGAATTCAATAGAAAAGATGGAAAAATTATAAGTAGAATTTGCTATTGAACAATGAAATGAATTGCTTTATATATAGTTTAATAGTTGCAATCACTCGTGAAAAGAAATAGTGAAAACTTAAGACTGCAATTATTGATTTAAGAGATGTATCTCATCATGATGAAGAGGTACCCTCTTAGAAAACTAGCCGTTATATAGATTTAGTCTGCTGAAGAAAATTTGGTAGCCATCTGAATCGACATTTTTTTTTAAAACAACAAGAAAACGGTTCATTTTAGCCCATTTTCAACCTGTTGAATATTGTCAATTAGTCGGCTGAATATTCAAAAATCAATAGAGCATGTACATAGATTCAGCCCATTGGATGATTTTGCTCATTCGGCTGAATTCTATCGATAAAAGTTACCTTAGCTTAGTTGGTTAGAGCACTTGCTTTCTAAACCAGTGACCCAGGTTCGTATCTTGCTCCACTTATTTTTAAAACTTGATTTTCATTTAAAATATGCTTCCACAAGTGACCCAAGTTCAAATCTTGCTTTATTTAAAAAATCATTCATTGCTTTTATAAAATGTTTCTAATGTGTGTGTGTATGCGTGTATATCAATTTGAGAAGACTTGAACATCTGTATACTCTAAACATGACACTCTATGACTAATAATAATTTTTTTGTCACCTTTGTCTTGTCTTTATCATGTATATCTCTTCTTGTATCTCCATATATATGTACACACACACACTTTTATCCTTCCTTTGTACTTTGTATCTTCATGTTGAACTTATCTGTTTGTCTCCTTTTGGTACTTATGTACCTGCAAGTTAGCTTAGAAGTTTTTTGGTATGATTGTATAGTTGTTGACATTAAAATCCAACAATAGAGGTTCTAACACCTACGTGTTATTATGTGAATTTGGGGTTCGGAAGGAGGATAGATTCGGGTGGAGACGGGTCCCGAAGCTAGGGTTTGGGTCGGTGAAGGCTGATCTGACCGAGGTGACGAACGACGGCAGTGTCAGGAAGAGGGAGGTGGTGGCAGACCTTAATTTGGGAGCGAAATCTCTTTAGTGGTAGAAGGATAGGGTCTCTAAATCGAAGGTGAGAGAACAAGTGTGAAATGAAATGAAGAAGGCGGGTTATATAATGTCTCCAATTCATATTATCAACTAAACTTGGAATTTCCTCCAAATGAGGAGCCGGTGCCAACTCCTAATTCGAGGATCGGAACCATGTCCCAATTTTTTTTTAAAAAAGGAAAAGAAAAAAAAGAAGAATGCATACGTATACAGTTGGATACATATGTAAGTATGCTAGTGCACATGCGTGTCACCAACTATCCCTGTATATGTCCAACTCAATGGTCGAAATCAAAAGGAAAATCAGATTCATACCTAAGGAACTCATGGTCAGAATCAGTCTAAAATCACCAGATGTGGAATAACATATCACAAGATCACATTCCAGATTTATAATCCCAGACATATTGGCAAATCGTCATGAAGAATCATTGTGGACATAACAATTCATGAAATCGATTCACAAAAGGATGGTGACCATTCAAAACGTTGAGTGGAATACTTCGTAAAAATCTGAAGTTGACTCGATCCTAAGCACATCATGTTTGAAATGAGATGTACTTTGAGGGGAAAGTGTTATCTAGCCTCATAATCAGGCAGGCTTTGGACAGACTGGATGAATCAGGCTTGCATTTATCAAGGCAGGAAGCCTAGAGAGATAGCCAAGAGTCAAGAAAGCAAGCATAGACAGAGTCATGGGATAATAACCAAAACAACTCAAGACAATACAATTGTGGATCCCTAAGTTGGGGATTGGTACCGACTCCTACTTAGGGATCGGTACCAACTACTGTAAATAACTTGGGTGGACCCCATTTGCCTATGTGTTTATCTTGATGCCAAGGCTCTATTTCTAAAGTTGTATTATTGAATCAACGCAATTCTTCATCGATCTTCATGAACACTTGAAACAAAACTTTGTACTCCGTCAACTCCATCGTTTGGACTCAAAAATAAGCTAGAAATGGTGCAAACAACTATGGAATAACAAAGCTTAATGTAAGACAGCCTAAGATGTAAGGTTAAAGACACCAAGAATGGTGATTATGGGATCGCTACCGAGTCCCACTTGGGGATCGGTACCGACTCCCAGCTTTTGCTGAGATGGTGCCTATGATTATAGGTGAACGAGTTTAAATCAGATGCAATGGCTAGGAGATGTTGCATGGGAGATTTTAGGCCCTCTACTTCTATAAATAGGAAGGTATGTATATTCTTGTATCTTTGAAATTCTAAGTGTTGGAGTTGTACCGATTCTTAAGAACTTCTGGCCCTAAGTCATAATCCAACAATAAAATATTAAAGCGGACGTAGGCCAAGCTTTGTCGAACCACTATAAATGATTGTGTCTTGTTATTTCCTGATTTTCATTCATATATTATTCTCTTCTATTACTTTTGGGTGTTTGTGCCATGTTTGGTTTAAACATTAATATTTTATGGTTAGGGGGAGTTGGGTAGATGGCTCTTCAATTTGTCATGAGGGAGTGTGAGTAATCGATTGAGTAACAACCAATGGTTGTTGAGCATGAGGTGCGCTTAATATATTATTTATAATCCTTGTGTGATGAGAAGGTTGTAAATCTAGGCAAACTCAAAATTTGTTTGATAGTTAACATTTTGAGAAATGTTAAGAATTGGTATGGATTGTTTTCTTGATTGTTTGTTTGTGATGAAATTTCGGGGTTGAAATTCTTTTAGAGGAGGAGGAATGTAACGACCCAAAATTTTACCACCTTGATTTGTGAATATTTAATTAATTTTATATATTCAATTAATGGTTTTTAATGGTCAAATCATTCTCTTTTAATTAATAAATAGTAAACTTGTTTTGAAATTTTGTCTACATAAATAAATAGTTCATTGAAAAATTGAAAATGAGATCGAAAATCGTTTTTAGGATTTTTGACTTATCATTGACCAAAAGTTGTTGGAACATGTTGTGTATATTAGTGTACACATATATACAAATAACAATACAAGTTACCTACAACAACCCCCATTTTGAGGCTTGAAACTAAACGTTATGGATGTTGTAGTCGTATTATAAATTTTCCATGACAATATGTGGCTATGTTAACCATATCAATTATCAGAAGCACATGAATATAAACAATATTTAACACAATTTTCTTAACAAAATTTTCACGTTTCATTTTTCAAATGATATTCCATATTCATTACATATCCCATTTGCAAACCCACATTCAGAGAAAGTATAACTATTACAAAATACTCTGAGAACAATATATAAAGATGCCTCCTTGGTTGATCGGAGTCTAACACTTGACAATTATATAATTTGTCATTAAATCCATATAGACAAAACCAAGCAATAGAACAGATTACTAGTACTCCTAAATAGCTAGATTGCCTCATGCACGTCTTCGGAAGCTTATACATCTAACTGGAAACCTAAAAAACCTTGCTCTCAAACTACTCAAATGAGTATTTGAGAGTTTAATGAGGAAAATAAAAACTTTGGGTCAGACAACAATCTAGTGTGAATAATAATCAACAAACTCGAACCAAATAGATATCTAGTAAGACCACACCGCTCGGCTGAACAGGTTTTCCCCTCACCAGTACCTTAACCAAAACATATTAACCGTATACTATAATTCATTTATTCATCTCATAGAGACTATCCATTTTCAGCATGATGTGGACTATCCATCTCACATCCTATATTTTTTCTAGGATAACTATGAACCCATCATTTAACAATTTAACTCACAACATGTTTAACCTATGTCTATTGGTGTCCCTAATTAGGTTGTTTCCTCTTAAAGTTATAACATCCTAAAGTGAAATACATTGGTATCCTCAAATGATTTATGTCAAATTTATTAAAACATATATTGGTGTCCCCAATGGATAATGCTTCGTATACTCTTAGCAAAATAAGCATTAGTATCCCCAATTAGGTTTTAAAGTCGAAGTCATAAAAACATAAGGCTTGATGCCTTTAAATAAGTTAGTTTCGATCAATGCCGAAGTCAATAACAATGTTGACAAAGAAGCCTAAGGCTTTCCTCTTTAATAAAAATGGCATATAAAACACACGGTGTTAAGACATTGTCGACCTTTTCCAATATCGAAGAAAAAACATAAACTCTTTAAGTATAAAATTTCATGTCGAAAATGATGTTTTCGACTTTCATAGGTTGTGGACTATCCACCTATAGAAATTCATCTATAGAAACTCATTTAAAAGTCATAAACGGTTTCTAAAAGTCGTATAACGTATTTCAGATATGTAAACAACACACTGGACTATGGAATCTTCTACCCAAAATAAGACTCCTTTAACTTAATATCACGTAGTAACGCTAACTTTTTTGGATGTAAATCACACTGGAAAAGTACAAGTGGAACTTGTCACTTTTTGGGACGCTCTCTTGTTTGTTGGTTTAGCAAAAACGCAAAATTATATATTCCTATCTACAACAGAGGTAGAATATATCTCAACTACATTAGTATGTTCACAAGTTATTTATATGCAACAAACCTTGAAAGATTTTGTTTCGAATTTTAATTAGCCACCGGTATACTATGATAATACTAGAGCAATAAATTTGTCTCAAATCTCAACACATCATGTCAGGACTAAGCATATAGACATAAGACATCATTTTCTAAAAGACAATGTAAATAAAGGAGTAATTTGGCTTGAAATTATAAATAATAAAATCAAATAGCCGATACCTTAACAGAACCATTAGCACAAACTGCCTCCATTAAAATCGTTATGAACTTAGCTAGCTCAGTAAACCTACTGATATATTCCTTCAAAGAGGAGTCACCCTGCCAAAGTTGTATAAAGCTTTCCAATTGCAAATTCATCTCAGCCCCAGGCATGAATCGCGATTCAAAGCGATTTCTGAACTCCACTATAAGTAGATATATAGCTTCCATAAGACTCCGTCTCCTCCTTCATCTCCGAGATCAGCATCATCTTTCCCTAATTTGTGTCGTAATGAGGAAGGAGTTAGAACAGCAAAGTCCAATGAATACAAATCTTGAGTCTTTCCATAATTTTACTTGTACATAAGAATATGTCTTACGTATTGTAACTATATTTCTTAACCCAACTCTATAACCCATTTTCAACTATAGGCTAAAAAGATCTCCCAGTCCAATCCTTTAAATTGCACTTTCCTAACCCAACTCTATAACCCATCTTTAACTGTAGGCCTAAGGCCATTCCCAATCTCACGCATCTACGTCATCATGTCCTAACAATGTGAGAGAAAGTACCCAGGCCACTCAGTAAATTTTTAGACTCTGACCATTTAATACATATATTTGCTTGGTCATTGTGTTCCTTTATCAAAGAGCAAGCGAATTTAGTAAGGATTCAAAGATGTCAAAACCCTATATTCGAAGTTAAACAGTCCGAAAAGATCGAATTCGAGATTGGATCATGAATGATTCAGAGAGATCACACGTTAAATTGAATGTAAAATAATCCATAGAGATCGAACTTTAGAATGCAAATAGGTTTGATAAAAGGATTTAAACACCTTGTAATTAGGATAAAATAGAGAAATCCTGGATGAATATGGGAAAATTTTCATATGTGATGTAATAACTCCAAATAAAGTCAGAATATTTGTGACGTATGAACAACGCTTATGCAGAGAATAGAGTCTTTACCTATAATAGGTTTTGAAACGACCTTTAATTTGCAAGAGAATCTGAAGGAACTGAACGATTCACCAAGATTAGGATCCATGGAAGTCCGGAGAGCTCAACTACTAAAGAATGGCTGATGCTGGAATTTGTTATTGACCAAAGCACACCTTACATTCGAAAGGCGTACTTTGGAGGTAAGTTTTAATCTGCTTTACAGTGAAGCGGCTTTAATTGAACTTAGAAGACAAAAACAAGAAAGAAACTATTCGTGAACTTGGAAATGCACTTAAAAAGACTAGAGAAATAACTCGAAGAAGACAAAAATAGAGCTAACTAAATAGCTCGGTGCCAAGCTATGATAGGTCTATGCCGACCTCTGAATCCTTGTCGTTTCACTTCCCAAACTCCTTACACCTCTTATAGTACTCCAGTAACTCGTGGTCAATTGATTTTGCAATAATTTCTGCTTTGATTAAATGTTGTTCAATTTATAAGATAGGTTATTTTTTGATTGCTTGCACTTGTCCTAGATTGCATAACATTTAATCGTACTTATTTCTGATTTATCTCTTTCCTATTTACTTTACTGCCCTTGTTTATGCTATAACTGTTGTAGGGTCTATTACTTTATCTTGCTTAAAGACTCTAGTAATTACCATCATTCACCAGACTTTTAGTCTGACCCGCTCCTCTACTTTCCACTTTCCCCCTTAGGCAATCAAGGGAGAAATCAGTAGATTACTGCGGCTTGGAGTTCTCTTGGAGGAGATTTCTTCTATGTGTTTCTTTTATTTCAGCTTTTGTTCTTTCTGTGTACTGGCTTATTTTGGGGGATATTATGTACTATGATTTTAAGACTATGAATTTTTATTTCATAAGACATGATGGGTTTTGAGATATAGATGTTGTATTTGGTATTTGACTTATTTATAAAGTAATCATGAAGCTTTGTTGTAATTAAGTTATTAATTTAGTTTCCACTATTTTTACCTATTTTTGTCTTGTGAATCTTAGTCTCTGTTAGTTTCAATTATACCTATAAAGCACCATGCTTTTTAATGTGTCCTTTTGGATATATTAAGGGCTGTGGAGTGTTACAGGTTAGTTCTGAAAAGTTTGCAAAATGCATTGGGTATAGATTGAGCATGAGTATGGCTTACCACCCATGGACTAATGGTTAATAGAAAGGGTGAACCATGTGCTCAAAGATTTGTAGAGGGCGCATGTTTCAGATTTTGGAGGATATCGGGAATATTGTTTGCATATTATAGAGTTTGAATAAAATAACAAGTACTAGCCGAGTATTGGGATGTCTCTTTTTGAGACACTTTATGGTATACCGTGTATGTCGTCTGTTTGCTGGTTAGAAACGGGGGATAACTCATGTTAGGACCCAATTTGATAAGGGATGCTTTTGGAAATATAGCTTTAGTTTATGCTAGAATGAAGGCAATGCAATCAAGGAAGAAGAGTTATGCTGACAAGAGGAGAAAAGAGCATGAGTTCTTGGTAGGCGGATATGTGTTTGTGAAGGTTTCTCCGACGCGAGGAGTTATGCTCTTTGGGAAGGTAGGGAAATTGGCACTTAGATATGTAAGACCATTTCTAGCAAGTAAGAGGATTGGTATGCTCGTTAATCAAATCTAGTTATCAAGTAGTTTAGTGGTTTGCATAATGTTTTTACATCTCATTCTTGAGGAAATGTGTGCACGACCAAAATTCGACAGTGGAACCGAAGATAGTTGATGACTTATCTATAGAGCTGGATTTGACTATTGTTAGATGACTAAAGAGAATAGTCATGATATGAAGCAGTCGAGGAACAAAGTTATCAAACTTGTTCACGTCTAGTGGGGTGACAATGTCGATGATTGTACATGGGAGATAGAGGATAAGATTAGGAATATCTATCCCTATTTGTTTTGGCATGTATGTTTTGTTATATAGACTAGTAGTGAACTAATATGATTTTGCATTAACATATGATTATATGTTAGTAGTGAAACTAATATATTATGATTGATGATTTACATTGGTATAGAACTAGTATAATTATTGCACTATGTGTACTTTGTTTTGATAACAATGGTCATTATCATGCCTTGTCTGAATTTTGAGCACAAAATTCTTATAAGGAGGGGATACTATAACATCCCATATGTTGAAGTGCCAAAATATGGGGACTTGATTAAATAAATAATTAAATTACATTCGAGATGATAACTAAGTAAGACAAAATTATTAATAATAATGAAGATTCAATTTAAGGTAAAGAGTTAGGGAATCAATAAGAATATGCTAGAATGAGGTTTTAATCCAAAGCCCAAATTACAAGCACCCTTACCTTTCATTCGTTCTTTCATTCAACTTCACCCTCGGATAAAAACAAACAAAAGGAAAGAACACCCAAGAGATAGGTTAACCACAGAAGAAGAAACTAAGATTAAAAAAGGCACTTTCATCATTAGGAGGATTTTTAATCCAGTTGCAAACAAATTTAGGTGAGTAATCCTTTCTTTAAAAACCTTCAAAACTATCATAGGCTAGAATTGTAAGTAATTATGATGTTTTGAATGTTAATGAACAAGTTTATAAAGGCTAGATAGCACTTATTCATGTTCGTATATATAACGATGATGATTTTTGAGCGTTTTAGATAAAACGTTAATTAAGCCATATCCGAAACACTTGAAATTTTAGTATGATGCGTAGAACAACAAATTGGAGTTGATTTTTTAATTTCATAATTTTCTGGAATTATTTGGAATTTACATGAATTTCCTAAGTAAAGAAAATGCTTAATTTTGGGAAATTAATTAATTAAAATATTAAAAATAATCATTTTGACCTAAAATTTTTATATAAGGCACAATAGGATGATTTGGATTTTTGATGAATTTTTTGAATTTTTCCTATGCATTTTCGAAATTATATGAATTGTTTAGTAAAGTAAAAGGACAAACTATTGATGACCAATTAGTAATTAATTAATAAGTAATTAATAAATTTTTGAGAAAGAGAACTTCATAACCTTGGGTTGGCCAATAAGAATTGACACATGGCAGGTTTTGGTGTAAAGGGATTACTTTTAAGAGTAAGAAAGCAGTTTCACTTTAATTACAAGTCAGTCGTTAAGCATGCAATAGCCCAACAAGTTATAATAATCTATAGCCTTAAAATTCTTAGCACTTGATTGCTTGCAACTTAGCATGTGATAGCTATATGAGCTACAACACCCGATAGCCCTAAAGTGTAACTTTGAGAGCTATATACGTCTTAGTACTTGACAACCTTAAAAATGTTAATATGGAGTTTCTTTACAAATTGACAGTCGATAACATTTAACACACGATGGGCTTTGGACTACCGTAGCTTTAGTGCTTGATACCTTTGGCATCGATAGCTTTTGGCATGTAATAGGTATATGCACGATAGCACCTTGACACTCGATAGCTTTTAGCATGCAGTAGGTATGAGTACGCGGTAGCTCTTTATCAGTCGATTGCCCTTGATATGCGATAGGCTATAGCACTCGATGGCATAGTGTTAACATGCATTAGCTAAAAATTCTAAGGAATTCCAAGTAAATGAATAAATTTTTCATAGTACTTTGGAAGCCATCTTCTAAAATTATGGTTAGGAATTTCGCAAAGATTAAATGACTACAAGGAGTAATAAGTTAAAATGTAATAACTTATTCAAAGATGGAAAATTGAGGTTAAGCTTAAGTAAGCTATGGGGTAACAAGTTGAATCATTAAAAATAAAATAAAAATGTAAAGCCCTTGTAGCAAGAATATGTTTATTCATGATAATATATAAGAAAGATGGAGTAAGGCTTTTGTAGCATCCAGATGTCTATTCACGACAATATACGATAAAGATGAAGTAAGCTTTCGTAGCATCCAAATTTCTTTTTATGACAACTTACGAGAAAGATGGAGTAAGACTTTCATAGCATCTAGATATCAATTCACAATAATAAACTAGAATGAGGGTGTAGGACTTTTTTGGCATCCAGATGTCTTTTCACAACAATAAACAAGAATGAAAGTATAAGGACCTCATGGAAACCTATTTATTTATGATAAAGATAAGAAATAAAGAATAAGTTATGTATGACAATTCAAAATATCCTGACTATAGAAACTAATGTGTAAATGTTGTAAAGGAATCCCCACGCTTATATTAAAGCTGATGCTTGTGTTTGATTATGATTGGATGTTATCATATAGCTTTTTGTAATTAATGATTAATTGAGATAATAAGGGAAAAATCATTTTCGTGCTTTAGCGGGGTAGTCTCACCATATGATTGTTTGCTTAAGGTAAATTTTTACTCATACTAGACTTCATGTATAATATATGTTTTTATTATATCCTATAAACTCATAAGTATTCGTTCGAATATGTTGAATTTATGGTATAGACAGGTAGCTTTTGAAAAAGACGAATAAAGACTCCAAAATAGAAGTAGGACTATAGGAGGCTATTTCCCGAACAAAAGTAATTTTGAAAATTATGTTGTGTAAAACTAGAGTTTATAACTAGTTGAGTGTTCATGTCAGCATCTTTATATGTCAAGCATGACTTTATATTTATTTCATATTATATTTACCCCACATGGGAATAAGAGAGCTTAATGATGATGTAAAACTTTTTGAGGAAATGAAATTATTTTAACCGTACAATTTATTTAATGTTGTGAAAAAATACTAATCTCACTTTATCAGTTGAAAATAATTCTAGTGATGAGCACAACATCATCGACATTTATTTTTGAGTCTCGAAGTAGAGAATGTTACATAATCCGATAAATATTCTACAAAAACAATAATCGAGAATCTATTTTAGTTTCTTACGAAAAAACTATATCACCGTTGTTATCCTTTGAAAAAGCCTCGATTTTTTTGCATTTATCAAGATCTTATAAATCCCTCACATTCCAGGTAATCAATCTCATGATCTAAGCGATGTGACCCTCTCAAGTTCCTTGTTTTAGATTTATTCTATAACAAACTAGTTAATATAAAAAAATCCCTCTTTCTAGCTAAATCTAGCAAAGCACCAGTAGATAAATCATTTAAAACGGTAGGACATATGTATTACTTGAGCGATCAACCGAACCTGAGCTAGTGCCCGATGCTTTAGTAATCACACAAGATAGTGCCGCACTTTGTGTACTCAACACCGAGCTACCAAGCTGAAGAGACTTTCACCTTGATGAACATTTGGGGCTTGTGGATGCATTGACAATTGAAACCGAACTCGATAAATTTTGTACAACGATCTTTGAGTAGAGCCTTTGAGTAGAGCTTCAAGCTGAACCTACAACTCATACCAGTGTGCACCACTTTATCTAATGGCTAACAATGCAACATTCCCTAATTGTAATATTGGCATCAGATACTCCCCCCAAACACGTAGAATAATCCCATACATCATTAACAAACGCCTTAACAGATCTGATACATTCTCACTAACCAAAACATTCACGTCTTCACTAACCAACATCACCAGCCATGCTAATAGATTTTGCTACATTCTTTGCCAAGAACTATCCACAATGTTCACCCCCACACTCTCATTCACTCTAATCGACCGGATTTGTCCCCCTTACCATCAGCTAGTCCACCATTAGACTCGACTATTGTTTCTAACAAGCCATTCATATCTTCACTGTAAGATCCTTCAAACCACCATTAGATTAGACCAACTCCCCAACAAAGTCGCTATCCTCACAACAACCATCAGCCCATACATACTTATCCACTACAACATAGTTCGCATCATCCCTACAAAATCCATCAGCTCCTGCTCCCTTGTTCACAACAATCTCATCGAAATAACTACAAGCATCATGTCCCATCCCATCCTTTTATGCAACAACCGCTTTATTATGAAACCAAATCTTATTGCGATCAAACTCCATATCTAAATTAGAACCCTAATGGCCCATTACATCCAACCCGTTCTCCACATAACCCATCAACCTAGGGTCATTTCCTACCTGGTCATCCTCCTCGGCCAACTCTTCACGCCAAAAGAATTTATTCAAAGCGTCAACTCAAGAATAAGCCTCTATCTCCAAAATTGCAGTAGCCTAATCAATAGCTATATTAAGATTCGACTTGTTCAATGTTGGTTGAACAAAGTTTCAAACAAAGGGTCTAAAGGGATATAGTCTACTAGCGGCATTGCAAAAGTCATCTCGTTGGCATTTTTGTGTGGCACTTCATTGAGCAACTTATTTGCAACCTTTACTTCAACCATTCTTGCTTCGGCTCTTTCAATTGAATAATTCTTTTTTGTGGCACCGAAGAATCTATGTTGTTAGTTTCCTCTATCTCTTTTCAATAAAGAAGTCTGCATTAAAATGGGATTGAAGAGCTTCCAAAAGCCCAATGCCACCATCTCTGTCACTCCACAATCCATTTAGTAGAATCCACTTTAGCCTAATGATGTTGTAAATTAATTGAAAACCATGGTCACGTCTCGTTACTAGGACATGGCACCTAAAAAATGAGCGTTGTTTCTTCATGAAAGGACAAGTAGGGGTTTATGTCCAAAATGGCTGCACCCAAAACATCTAAGGGCTTATGCTAGGTATTGAATAAATGTGGTGCATCTCCACATCTAAAACGGATCCAAGTGACTTTATAATGTCAGATCCATAGCTTGTGGTAAGAAGTAGAGCAAGCGGTTAAAACATAATAATGGAGAGATGGCTATTAGAGACTTGGGCATAGGATCAACCATCGAGAGAGAATGAGGAAGCGTGAAGGGAGTTTCGATGAGAAGAGTAAATGTTACCATTGGACACACTGCTGATAGAGTAGCTATCGAAGTTTTTGTTATTATCATTAAGCATTGTTACGTTAATGTTTATGCCAATAGTTGGTCAAACATCGAAATAGATTGAAGTAGAAAATAAAACGAAGAAACTAAATAGAAAATGAGATAAAACAACACACAACAATTTATAGTGGTTCATCTAAACTATGGCCTACATCAATTTGAACTTTATTAATAATTTTATGAGATTTTACATGCCAGTTTCTTACAATTTGGTGCTGATAACTCGGACAGAATTCAATAAAGTGACAGAGTAAAACTAAAAAGTTCATAAAACAAAGTAAGACCCTTGAAATAATGCCCATCTCCTCTTATATATAGACATAGATCAATGAAATAAGCTCCGATATATGCTACCCACGTTCTCCACATACATGAGGAGGTTCAGGAAGAAGATCATGACCATGTTCACAAGTTATGTGTCAACTAGGATCGAGTTGGGCATCACAACTCAGTGATGAGTTATCACTTGTAGAAATTTTGGTCTTCTGATTTCAATCTCGTGTTTCCTTTGTTGGAGAGCACTTGATCAATCTCCCTTTACTTCATATTGTGCGTCGTCTATGATTTGCCTTTGATTGTCTTTATATTGCTTACTGAGCTAACATATGGGGATCAATACTGAGTTGTCTCAATCATGTTAGTATCGAATTGGCACTTATGCCATCCTTTTTTGAAATTTTCTTCTATTCCACTTGATTCCTCTAGAAAGTAATTAGCTCCCTTCACGTTGTAAGCAAGACTTCAAATTGATCTTTATGTCATGGTTGAATCCTGACTTTCTGAGTTATAGTTCTAGTTTTTTGGTCTACTATCCAACTACTTAACAGTTTTAACTTATCTGGATATGGCCTAGTTTAAAGGCAAGATAACACTTGACCCCCAAATTATGCGTTGTTGCAAATAAGGTATGCTTTGTATCGAGACAAGTGTCAATTTCAAACTCTGTTGTGATATAATATTTTCAGTTTTTGAACTGTTATTACATATTAATGCATCTTCTTTGTATCGTTACCTCACTTTGAATAGCTTTTGGATTCACGCCACTTAGTGATCGTCGACGGAAATTCTATCGGTTTAGAAAACCGTCGAACGAATTTAAATTAAAAATAACCGCAAGCGCACGGTGTACGAATGTAGCACGTGGCGAATACGGGTGGATCCACAGGGAATTGATGATTTTAAAATTCTATTCAATCAAATTATACCGAAGTCGAGAGTGAATTGTTAGAAATGCAAGAAACTAACAAAAACTAGGAAAAGAAAATGATAGAAATATGAGAGTCAAAAGAACAATTTAGAGATAAATTCACTCTCTAGATCATATAAATCAACAAAATGAAGTTATGATCTCTCTTTTCTTTTCATTAGTGTAATTAGTTGATGTGTTTATCATAAGTATGATATATTTGTGCTATTAATTAGCCCAATATAAACCATCAAACTATAACACAACCACTAATACACATTTAACTCTCATGAAATATGACAACAAAGTTGAAATAAAAATCTATTTTAAGCATGGCCTATTAACTATTGTTTAGAAATATAGGCTATCAAATTTCAATTTCAACATTCACTTCTTTGCCATAATCATATTTAGATGAAGAGGCAATTTGTGTTATGTTTGTTTAAGCATAGCCTATTTGTTATGAACAACATAGACTATCAAATTCAAAGCTAAACAACATCATTAAACCACTTCAAGTGTTTCCATTAAAGCACAAAAAGAGAGTATAAACATCAAAATGTTGCATCTACATACTAGAGAGCTTCATTACCCCTAAATTGTAGGGATTAAGCTCTCATATTTGTTATCAAATCAACAAATGTAGAAAGCAACATGAAAGCAAAATGAAAGGAAAATGAAAGCTAATGGAAAAGACAACTAATCTAATTGCATAAAGGTAAATCTACACTATTACATAAGAAGAGAAGAAGCATGTAAATAAAAGAGAATTAACATTGCATAAAAGAAAAGAAAATTACATGAAATAAAATGGCTAAGTAGCCATGGAAAGAAAGAGAGCTTTGATTTATTTTCTAAACTAAAACTAACTAACTAAGAGGAAAGATGGCTACATGAAACATAAGGGGTATTTATACAAGTTAGAAACCCTAATGCATATTTTTGAGGAGTACCCAAAATGACCTTGGAGGAAGTGTGGTGGCCAAGTTATCATTAGCTTTAATAATCCCCCACTTAAATGTACATGAAGCTTTAAATGTCTTTTAGCATGTGCATTAGCTTTTAATTTGTACATTAGGTAGTGGGTAGGTGGGGTCCTCCATGTTCTTCACTTTGAATTATTTCCATCTTCATTCCTTTGTATTCATTTTGTGCATGCATATTCCTTCATGAACCCACTTGTAATTGAGTGTAATTTCCTACAAAATAATATAAAAATTTCCAATTAAATGTTCTCAAATTAATATATGCACAAAAATGACCATTTTGCCCCTGGATGAAGATGAATATGTGACAATTTCAAATAATATGAATTTTGGTTTAAACAAGTTAAAATACCTGACACGATCATTTATTTAATTCAAATAGATTAAATATGGTGGTAAAAATATGCACATTTACATGCACATCACTTAGGTAGTATTAAAGTTGAAGTTTATTGTTTGAGTTCGTTACTGGAACTTTGGAAGCTTTGGAAGTACCTTCTTTGAATTGGTCTAGTGGAGGTCTGATATTTGAAGTTTGCATTCTGTTGCACCACGAACCTCACTTTCTATTTTATTTTATTTCTTTCTATATTTCTATATATATGTGTGTGTGTGTCACAAATCAGTACCAATCTGTCACCCTTAGATCGGCACTTGAAATTTCTTATTGTCTTGAATCATAGGTGGGTGGTGTTGATGATGTTGGCTATTGGACGTCAATTTCTACTCGACTTTATCTTAGAAAATGATTCATCTCCCCTTAGGTCAGCATCCAACTCAGACTTAGAAATTTTTTAAATTTTCAAAAACACTTGAGAATTGGCCTCGTATGTAGTGGAATTAGGTTGAATTTGTAGTTGCCCTTAGATTTTCAAAGCGTGACTCAAGTTTGGCTTGAGATTTGATTTGCAAGGTATTCCCTGAGTCAGTTCATGTTGTGCCTGGGTTTGGCTTGAGTTTTTCAAGCGACCATGTTTTCTTTAAAATGTTTTACTCAAAAGCATTTCTAACTCAAAGAGAAACAAGAGATGGAATTTTTGCTTAACTTTAATCGAGTAGTGATCGATGATTGTGATTCGTTGAGATGGTTCCACATAATGGTCACACTGAATGCACACTAGCATTCGAACGGACATTCCATCATTGCTTTAATTTAACACTTCACTTCAGCGTCCCTGCAAAGAGAAATCATGTGCCACCTTAGATAATGGTTGTGTTATCGTAAATGGTACAATAACGGGTAAAATCAAATATACGGTTCCACCATGCGGCGGCGCTCGTTTGCTAACATGAGTGAGCTATCTAGAAGGAGTGTTTGCATTCACAGTGTTCTATAAACCGAACATATACTACGAAGACTAAAAATGTATCATTGCCTCTTTCAATGTATGAGATCCGATTAGTCAACACATATTGACATCCATTGAGTCCTATGCATTGGCTGTGTAGGGTTTTGTTTTAGCATAGGAATTACCACTATACCTTGTTCATCTATGAACTTTTCAATAGCAATGGATTGTAGATGTTCCTCACGTATCTCAATGATGGTTGCAGACCTATATACATCAAATGTAGTCCACTCGGTGATAGAATCATATTCAGACTATGCCTTAACATATTCAATGCAATCTACTTCATTGTTCTTTCAACCTCAGCCACCTCATCGCCCAGTGAGGCAACCACTGGAGATTGTTCCTTTCGTAATAGTAGGCAAAGAATTTGATAGAATTTCCCTTGATGTTGGTCTCGAGGATGCCATCGTTCCTGATAACACACCATACTCCCCAACATCTAGGCTCAATAGGACGCATGTCTTAAAAATTTGCAATATGCATAGCATTCCCATTAAAGTCACTCTTATTCTGAAGCCTTATCAACGGGCTCATAATCTGCCTGAAGGTTTTATCGCATGCAATCAGTATATGTGCCTATCTTGGTGGTTCCCACTATCCAATCACTTCATCTAGATCATGCACCAGTATGTGAGGCTTGCCCTTGCTAATCTCCATCCAAATAGTTGTGCTTCATTGAACATCAAGTATATAGTTTTTCTACAACATATAGGCAAGGTTCTGACACTGGAGGTGTTTCAGTGCTTGTATGCTTTCAAATTACGAAAGGGAAGTCTCTCTCTTATCCATTTGGAGAAGTCTATGGGCTATCGTGTCATCTGAGGGATTTTAAATAAACTTAGCTATTTCAAGTGGGAATATTTCTTTGTGCGGTATCCTTTTAGATTTTCCTAGAAATGGCTATCTGCACGTGAGTTTTACCATCATATGTAATACATATGATAAATCATTTGAGTTACTAATCTCTTTGTTTTTACGGATTTTTAGATATACCAATAAGGCCTAGCAACTTGGCCTTGTCCAGTACACTTCATCACTTGCTTGCCATCCCCACAGAAGAACAAAAGATGAGGTACATATTGGCTGATAGAGAATGTGATAGTTTAACCTTCTAGATCCTAACCATGGCTTGATAATTGTGTCCACTGTCCATGAAGGAGCCCAATATGTTACTTGGGTTGAGGAAAATGTTGACGTTCCCCTTATTCAAAATCCCTAAGTTAATCTAGAAGAGACCATGGGAGGAATAGAAATGTGGACATCACTCTGGAAGGTGGTGATGGTAATGATGATGACGACAACAACAAAAGTGATGGTGACAATAAAGGCAGGGATCTTGGTGGCGAATCAGCTGGTGTACCAGTGACAACAATCAGGTATCACTTATTCATCGACGACCAAAACTAAAGCTTATCCCATCTCTCTCAACTTCACAGCCACCATGGCTTCCATAGTTGAAGAGACATCGATCCCTCCATCTAGAGATATAGATATATCTATATCATTTGGGAGTATACCAGATAGCTTCTTTCGGTCTTGGCAACATTAGCATTGACGATATTGGTTCTTCTATTCGCTTTCCTACTGAAGTACATATAACCGGCACAATGGAGATATCCCCTATGAGCAAGCTTTAATACCATGGCCCATGAGTGGACTTAGGATACATGAATGCTACTCAACTTTAAATCACTACACATTTACACTACACATGTTATCTCTCAATCTTCTAAGTATTAACTCGTCTATGTTTTTTTCCAGATTCCATGGATTGCTAACACCTTTTTAATGAGATTTAGAGCTTCAGAGCTTCAAAGGCAAACATAAGAGGCGTAGTGTGTTGTATCTTCAACATGAATCTCCCCATGAATCCGACTCAATCAGGTGCCATAGTAGGAAGTATGGAAGGCAGGAAAGGCGAAACTGCGATTATAAGCACCACGGTGACTACCATGGTAGGTCTGGCAGGACCTTGCCTTCTCAACTTAGGTCTCACTCTCCATTTCCATACAACATGGATAGATACTCAACGAGCCCCGATCTCGTTCCCTTAATTCCATCCCCTACTACTCCATCTTCAATTCTACCTACAACACAACCGATAGCTTCATGCAACATGCCCAACAATCTAATCAGCCATTTGGGCTTATTCATTTATGGATGAGGACTTAGAAAAGATCAACTTCCTATTTCCTTCATGATTGTAAAGACCAAAACTATTTCAAACCCACATCAGGTCATCATTAATAAGTCCTTCCAATAATTTTATTTTATGAGATCAAGTTTGTTCCTTACCAGAAAGACATTCCTCAACATGTTGGGCCAATAACTTGGTCTGGGTGGGTGATATATATGATCAATATCACAAGTGGAAGAGGATAACAGAGGCTATCTCTAAAGTAAGTCATGCAAAAACAGTGACTCTTCAAAGGAAAGAGCTAATTAAAGGATAACAAATGCATCATTGACAATCTTGATAAGGAGGTTAAAGGACTCCAAGCCTCATTGGAGGCTGCTGAGAAGAATTTAGGACCAAGTTTTCGAAGAGCAATCAAAAAGGCAGTAGGATCAAGTTGAGGCTATTCATCACAAGAGCTACAATCTTACATAGGAAAATGAAAAGCTCTGAATGATTAAAGACGAGCAGACTTAGCAATTAAGAGGTTAAAAGAGGCGTTAGAGGATGAGAAGAAGGAGAAAGATTATGCTCTTATTCTATCCTAGGGAAACTGTAAAAATTGTAATAAGTTATTCGATGCCAGATAGGCAAGCGATGGAGTTGAGGCCTTGGGAAGATAGCTAATGATCGAGTCAAGGTAGTTAAGGACCGGGTTAAGCTTGAGATTGAGCCCGCTTTTTTATATTTTATGCAAACATTTTCAACTTTGAAAACTTATAGTGGGTGCTCAAAGGGTATCCCAGGGCTTCAGCGGGCTTAGAAACAAATTTTGAGGAAGGAATGAGAGCATTCTAATAGGGCCATGATAGATGAAGAGGAGTTAAAGCTTGACCTCTTGGAAGATGAAGATATAGCGAGGCTTGAGGTTGGCAGAATCCTTCTAACTTCTGAAATTGTCCCCTAAAATAGTGTGTCGAGCCTAGCCCGAACCTAACTCAAAAGGTTTGGGTAATAGTTCTACATCTATTTCCTAAGGACCTATGGTAGAGACTTCAATGCAAACAGCGGACACATCTGGTGCGGCCAGCTCTTCCATATCCGGACCACTAGCAACTAAGGTCATTATTCCTCCTCTTAGTTATACTACAACTTATTTTGGTGATGTAACACCTAGTTTTAGATGCTTTGACATCCTCACTGGTTACAACTTCTACTACAACTGAGATTGAGTTGTTTCCAAAGTTTCCAATCTTGTCTCCTATCATGGAGGAAAATTCTACTAGGACTCCATCACATATGACCTTCGTGTCTCCTGGAGGTATATCATTAACTTCTCTTATATTCGAGATGGCTCGTATGACTCCAATCTATGTCTCTAATATCTACTTTTCCATTTTTCAAGTTTCAGGTTCACCTGCACTTACCCCCTTTCCTAAAGGAGATTCATCATTGGGCTCACAAGCTACAACAACCAAATGAGTCATCGTGTCCACCCTTATTGTGATTCTAGCCTCTTTAATGTGTCCTACTCCTAGTGGTGATGTTGATATAATCAATGGTTTGGATGGAGAGGCCACGTACGGCCTCACATTAGATACGGGGATGAAAACATTGATATGTATGGGGCTATTAAGCATACATTCGAGCCTTCGATGTAAGAGGAAAAAATTGCAGACTATAAAGATTAGAAACATCAAGAAGGAAAAGATAGATGATATTCCTCCTCCCTTCTGGGTCCCACTATTTGTACCACCCATCATCATTCTTGCTTTTTCCCTAGCTTCAAGCAATATCCAAACTGATGTTTCGAGTCTCTAGGGACTGGTTATGATGGGAACACTAATCCCAAAGGTTATCATCTAGGAGAGGAAAGGGTGGAAACCTAACAAGAGGCATACTGCATATTCTTCCAAGGAAAGGAAGGACAAGAAGAAGAGGAAGAATGTCTAGTTTCTTTTTTTTATGTTATTGCTTATTTTTTGTTTAGGTTTTGATCAATATACATAGGATGTTATTGTGTGGGTATAGCCCTCGTTTTTGTTTGCAAAGTTCGCTAGTTGTGAATAAAATAATTTTTCTTTTCAAATCTCTATTTGATTGTCTATGTACTTGTTTATTTAAGCTAACTGTGATTGTATTTGAATTTGTGCAACGTTACCATCTGTCGTAGCTATATATGTGTGAACGGGATTGACTTTAGGCCTTTCCTACGCAGCTTAGGTGGAAGGCAAGAAGGCCTCCTTCCCGAGGGCCTGAGCCATTAGTGAGATACCACTCTGGAAGAGATAGAATTCTAACTTTGTGTCAGGACCTACGGGCCAAGGGGCAGTCTCAGGTAGATAGTTTTTGTAGGGCGTAGGCCTCCAAAAAGTAATGGAGGCGCGCAAAGGTTTCCTTGGGCCGGATGGAGATTGGCCCTTGAGTGATTTCTCACATTGTTTGGCTAATTTTGTAGCTTCATAACTTATCCCCAGTTGGTTTCCATTTGACCAGAGGAATAGTTGGACCTTTATATTTCTTTCTATCTTTGGGATTTAATGTTTTCGATGTCTATCTCTGGATATTAGCATTCGATCTCGCCTATTGTTGGGCATTGATCGAAATGGTTCACCTTGGATGGTAGTTTGAAGCATCTATCTCTGGACATCTGAGCTTGATCATGCCTAACTCTAGGCATCAATCATTCTTTGGTTAGGAGGTCCCGCCTCCTAATAGGTCCTATCTTTGGGACCTTATAGGTAAGATGCCTATTATTGGGCATCGCATCAAGACCTTGCCAAAATCAAGGCTACAATCTTAGACCTTGCCTATCTCCGGGCAGTGATCAAAGGATATAAGAGTAGGGCACATCGTCACGATCAACCCTATAGTGTATTTATACTTCCGTTCTCCAATCATGGATTAAAGGAGTTTGTCGGTATCTATCTCTAAATACCTATGATGGTCATATTCACACAATCCAATTAAGATCAAAAGAGCCCATCAATACCTATCTTTGGATACCTATATATATATCTGCATTTTCAAAATGCAGAACATATAATTTTGTTGTTATCTACGGTATAAGGTTAGACTAATGAGAACACAATTCCATTGATCGCCAAAGCCAATTCATTTCATATTCACATGAGTTGCATATTCTTCCTTGTTACATCAGAGCTTAGTTAAGTATTTACAAAGATACGTTTAAGCGAAATAGCATCGTAGTTGCCTGCTATTCCACGCCTTTGGAAGTGAGATTCCACTAATAGCTTCCAGCTTAAATGTCCCATTTCCAAGCTTGCGTTCAATGGCAACCATCCCAGTTCGGGCGCATGTTTGTTGGATTAGGAAAAATCCTTTTGAGAATGAGATCGCCGATCTCGAAAGGTCCAATTCTTTACCTTTGCATTGTATTACCAACCTACTCATTTCTAGTGAGCAACAACCTTAAATTAGCATCTTTATGCTTCTCGTCAATCATATCGAGGGACTCCAGCAGGAGTTCCTCGTTCAACTTAGGGTCATAATGAATCTTCCAATTAGAAGGAACTTCCAGCTCAATTAGAATCATGGCCTCTGATCCATATGCCAAGGGGAATAGAGTACGCCGATCACGGACTTGTTAGTTGTTCGGTAAGCCCATGGCGCTGGGGGCAATTCATCGACCCACTTCCCATTGGACTTTGTTAGTCGCTTCTTCAGGATGGACTTGATGATCTTGTTCATGACCTCTACATGCCCTTATTCCTATGGATGTCTTTCCACTGCAAATTTATTTTCAATTCGATACTTGTTGCAAAAACTCTTGAATTCGATGTTGTTGAATTGGATCCTATTATCGGAAATGATGGTTTATGGAATCTTAAATCGGCAGATAATTTTCTTCACTACAAAATTGATCACTTTCTTCATTATGATCATGGTAAGCGGTTCATCTTTTGCCTATTTTGTAAAGCATTAACAACCACAATGTCATATTTCACTCCACTTTTCGACATTGGTAGCACACCGATGGTGTCAATTCCCTCCAAATAAAAAAATAAGTCCTCTCTTTCCAAAGACTTTGATAGAATAGGTGATCTTTATATATGGTCAAGTAGGGATGAGAAAGCATCCCGATACTCCTGCATCCAAATGAGCTTTCCTTTCTCCTTTTTGAGTGCATCAAGGAATGATATACACTTATCTATAGCTTTCGAGATAAATCGACTCAATGCAGCTACATTTGTATTCAAGCTTTGCGTCTCCTTCCTTATTTCTAGTCTTTAACCTCTCTCGATGCCTTAATCTGCTTCGGATTGGCTTCTATGCCCCTTGAGTTTACCATGAAACCAAAATATTTACCTGATGCAACTTTGATAGGTCCTTCATGTGGTTTGTCGAATGTTGTGACTTCACTAGCGTTTCATCCATATAGACCTCTAGTACATCCGATTTCATTTTCAAACATCAAATTTACCAATCTTCGGTTGGTTGCTTCTGCATTCTTCAGACCGAACGGCATGACATGATTGCAATACAATCTCGGGACAGTAATGAAGCTAGTGTCTTCTTTGTCTAGGACGTGCATTGGCATTTGGTTGTAGATGAAATAAACATCCATGAATGATGGCAATTCATGTATGACTGCTCAGTCCACTAGCTGGTCAATCTTCAATGACAGGAAGCTGTCTTTTGGGCATGCTTTATTCAAGTTTGAATAGTCAATGCATGTCCATCATTTTCCATTAAGCTTCTTGACCGGTACTAAATTGGATACCCATTCAAGGTATAATGCGTGGTGCATAAAGCCGTTAACCTTTAACTTATCCACTTCATCTTTCAGTGCAACAGATCGCTCTGTACCTAGGCTGTGTCATTTCTGCTTCATCAAAGGACATTTGAGCTTCACATTCATTGTATTGCATGTTATCTCCAACAATATTCTGAAAGTGACTAAGGACCATGCAATATGGAATATTAAATAAGTTATCTACTTATGCAAAATGTAAATGCAAAAGTAAAGTGAGAAAGTAAATGACACCAGAGATTTTTATACTGGTTCGAACTTTCCGTTCTACGTCCAGTCCCAGACTACTTCTGAAATTTTACTATCATCTCTCACTTAACCCGGAGGAACACTTATTATGCCGCCTATGCAAACAAATAAGACTTTAACACCTGAGCAACATAATAAGACTTCAACCGCTTGAGAAACCGAACAGGACTTCAATAATATAAAAAATTATCTAACTAGATGTGCTCTTTTAATAGCAAGGATAAGTCTTTAGAGTACACCCTTTCTATAACCTTATCCTTTGTGGTATATCCCGTAATTCATGAAGACATGAAGTTTAGTAGAACACCAATGAAATATTCTTAAATGAACAAGTGATCAGAATGAACTTTTAAGTATTGAATGCTTAGAGTCAAAATATCAAGATAGACTAGAAATAAGAATAATAATTGATTCTCACAACAATGGAATTCATGGCTATTTATAGAGAATAATAGTTCTATACGTTCATGAAAGATAGTCATGAAAAGATATGGAAGCAACTCTTAAATTAAGATAATTTCTATTTATTAAAATGAAGGTCTCTTGAAAAGTAGCCATTATGAAGATCTACCATCTGAATGGAGCAACTCAGCCGACTGAATTGATTAAAAATAAAACCTGCAAATAAATAGTGCAAAAAGCATCAAATTCAGCGAGCTAAATTACCATATTCAGCCATCTGAATATTCAATCACATTTGTCCACATGCACAGCAGCCAGCCAACTGACTCATGCCATTCAGCCAATTGAGTTAGGGTTTTCTGGGTTTTCTACTTGTTTTGATGAACTTTATATTATGTGTATGTGTGTATACCACTTCGGAGGGATTTTAACATATATTTACTATTAAAATGAGATTTTAAACTTAATACTTTGCTGAAGCTTCAATTTGGAATCTAGTCTTCAAATTGTTAGAATATTTCTTGAGTAACAAACAATATCTTCCTCTGGAAGTTTAGTTAGATCTAAATGATATATTTACTTATATAGTTGTCACAATCAAAACACTAAAATTCAAGGTTCTAACATTCCCCACCTTTTTAATGATGACAGCTATGTAAGTTATATAAATAAAAACAAATTTATACTCCCCATGTCTTAATACTCCCTCCATCGTTATGATGTACCTTTTTCTTCCCTTTATCATCAAAAAAAGGAAAACTTAATAGATAGGAGAAATGTTAAAAACATATGCAATGTTGATGCGATTAAAAATGACAAATTAGACAACTATGAAGAAAACTTGTTTAAAAAGCTAAAAATAGACAACTTTAATATACTGTTCATGTGTAAAATTATTGAAATATAACAATCTTTCATGGTTAAAAAGTAGAATTTTACAACTTAATAGAGTTTGAAATAACGTTCATATGTATAGAATAATATGGTTCAATAATAGTAATAATTTAGTATAGTCCCAAAACATGTTCAGAAATAGTGATAATATGGTTTAAAATAGTTTGTTAAAGATTATTTGAAGCAAAAACAACAAACATGAAAATGAAAACATGGACCATGACTAGAAAGACAAGCATAAGTCTTTGTAACTTATATTAACAACGACAAATTACATATTGTTTGCAACCAAATTTGTTACAAACACCCAAGAATAGGTTTGTGTAGAGAAGTAAATGAAGAAAAATAAATTGAAACAGAGGAATATATTAAACTAGTAAGCAAATCAAAACAGAAGTCAAGAAAACCTGGATTTATAGTGGTTCGGCATTGTCTGCCTACATCCACTTTGAATATTCTCTTATTGATTCACTGTAAACTTGATTATAGTCGTAAACAGCAAGTAGTAAGGAAGAAAGTTGATTACAATAAAGAACTATGTAACCAACAGCGTAAAGATCCTCAAAATGACCCCCTAGGCTAGTATTTATACGTGAAAATGACAACCAATCTCTCTGAAACTTCGACTACAGGACTTCCTTGTCCATATGAGCCCACCATAGGGGTCACTGGGCCCAAATCCCAATGAAAATGGATCGGTACCGATCCATCCATTGATCGATTCTGGAGCAGCGATCCCTATGATGGCTTTTTCATGTTTAGATATGATGGCTCTCTAAATATAATGTCGATTGGATATGTGGAACTCGTGCTTTTTCTTAATCTTTGGTTCAGATCCACTTTAAAGTTGTTTATGCCGATCCCTTTTACATGTCATTCATGCATATTCCTTGAACTCCATTATATAATATTGATCCCTCCTCATCCAAAATTCTACGCCAATCCATTATCCTTTATAATGCTATGCCAATTCATTATCATCCATAATGCTATACCGATCCATTATCATCCATAATGTTATGCCAACCTCTCCTGCTTATGAGACTATGTCGATCCATACGCTTCTTTCTACGCCGATCCCTCCTTTACTTCCACCATGCCCATCCCTTACATAACCAATCATACTGATCCTTAGGATTTTACAACGCCATGCCGATTCCTTGTTAATCCAAGCCAATATCCATATTTCTAGCTTACTTCATCATCTATCTACTAACTACATTTAGTCCTAGCTTTATAAAACCATCTGAACTTTACTTTTAGCCATCACTCTGTGGTCATCCTTCTTGACATTAGTCGAATCTGCCGTGCGCAATCAGTCCGATATAGCCGGGTCAGGATACCATGTAACACTTTCCCCCAAAGTACATCTTGTGGGCAACATGACGTGCTTTGAATTGAAACAAACCTGAATTGTCGAAAAGAAGTCCATCCAGCTTCCTGACCGATTGCTATTCTTTTGTCGAATCGTTTTCCAAGGCATTGAATTCTCCATCAATTTTGGTTGACTTTCAATAATATAAGTCCGATGTCATATTTCGTCGGTATATATGAATCCGGTCATGCAGGACTTGTAAGTATTTTATTAACTGATCCAGCCTCCAATTTGAAAGTTTCAAGTTTGATTGCAATTCTGGTTGATTCCAAGAAGTTGAACTTTTAAATCATTCCCTTGCATTTTCATATACCTGTTTCTATTGTTGGCTCCCGAACGTGTTCGAATGTTCACAGATCGTTGCCAATTTTTATAATATTTTGTATGCTTGCTTTTATAACCAAGCCTTTACAATCATTCATCATTTTTTTCTCATATTTATTATTTTTTATAATTATTATTTTTCATATGTGTATGGATCGGCATTCAACATGCCGATCCATTGCTAAGGCTATGCTAACAGGGATCACTAGGCCAAAATGCCGAACCCTCTCCATACCTTTGGCTCGCTCATCTCTTCTTGTGGCCGAACCATCCCCTAAACGTGCATATATATATGAACCCTTCACCACTTCTATCTTCACTTTTTATTTTCCTCTCTTTGCATAAACCTTCTCTACGGAACAGAAGCTATCCAAAAATTCCTTCGCGAACGAAAGCTTCTCATCTTTATATCTTAAATCCAAACATGACTTCAAGCAATTCCCTAAATTCGCTCTTCCTTTATCTTTGATTCAAAAATCCTCGAGTGCTCGTCTCTGATTTTATTTGGTATTCCATGTTTTCATAGGTATGAACTTGCGAATTCTCTTCTAATTACACAATTAAGTTATGAGTCATGAGCTTCTGATGTGAGTGAAAGATGGCGATGGCGAGCACTTGGATACGAAAGAGAGAAAAGAAAAAAGGAGATGGATTTGTTGCTCGTATATTTTTATTTGGGAGATGAAGGAACAAAGAAAGATTGAAGATTGGGTTCAAAGAAGAAGGGTTTGGAGAGGAATCAATATAGGATAGGGTTCGGTGCAAAGAGCTTTTTGATGGAGGAATCGGTAGCTACGGTCCAAAAAAGGGATTGGTAAGGAGTGGTCTAGAAGAAGGATCGATAGGAAGGTCCCAAGAAAGGGATCGAAAACGAGTCTAGAGATCAGCATTTACAATATAGACTAATCTAATCCAACTCATTCGAGCATTCAATGCTAATTTGCCTTGCTAACTTTGAATATAAGACGACAATGAACAATATAACATGTGTACTTGAACTGTAGAACTTGAGATTGAATGACCAAACTTCCGGAATTCTCAATATGAACTAAGTAATAAACTTCCTAATGAATTTAGACAATGGAATTCATTATTCAATATGCCAATAGTTGATCCATAGCTTTCGTCACCGATCAATCTTCTTGCCAATTGAGACGGTCAGCGATGATGGTCTCTCTAGAACAAACTCCAAGTCCCGTCATTTTATTTTTGCCTTTTTGATTTCAAACTGTATATGCCTGTTACACACTGCACTAGCTCACACATGACATGGGGAGAACAGGTTATTATTTCTAATCTCGATTATCTACTGAGTATAGCTCATATAGATTCCAGACGCATAAAGCATTTAATTAACATGTCTTTCGTTTCGGCGACGCGACATATTGGTTCTAGGATGAAATCGATCCTACAAGTGGTATCGGAGCTAGAAATATAAGTCAACGTTTGTTTTAAAAATTCGTTTTTCAAAAATCAGTTTTTGTTTTAAAAAATTGAATTTTTAAAATGGCTTCTTTGAATAATGCTTTTGCTGAGGGTCAGTCTATAGTTAGACCACCAATGTTCAATGGTGAATACGCCTACTGGAAAAATAGAATGAAAATTTTTCTGAAAACCATTGACGCTTGGAACATTGTTGTGACTGGTTATAGAGCACCAACTATAATTATAGATAATAAGGAAATAGATAAACCAATGGATCAATGGACAGAGCTAGAAAATAAATTACAAAATGCTAATGCTAAAGCTATGAATTCTATTATCTGTTCATTGGATCAACTTGAATTTAATCATGTCTCGCATTGTCTAACTGCGCAGGAAATATGGCACACGCTCGAAGTGACTCACGAAGGAGCATCTCAAGTCAAAGAATCTCGCCTTGCCATGCTAAGCAGCGAATACGAGAATTTCACAATGGTGAAGGAAGAAAATGTCAAGGAGATGTATGGACGACTTTCCAATATCATATACAAATCAAAAGCTCTTGGAAAATCATACACAAAGTTGGAGACAGTCCGAAAAATCCTATGAGTCCTTCCACGAAGTTTTGAAGCCAAAGTGACTACCATTCAAGAATCAAAAGATTTGAAGCAAATGAAAGTCGAAGAACTCATCGGAAATCTCACCACTTATGAGCTAGAAATGAAATTCAAGGAAGAGCGTGAAGGAGGAGATACTCGAAAGAAATCAATAGCCCTTAAGGGAACAACAGAAAGTGATGGTGGTGGTGGTGATGATGATGATGATGGAGCAGTAGAATTGGAGCTGATAAAAAAGAAATTCAAAAGGTGGAATTACAAATACGGAAATCCATCTCTAAATCAAAAATTGAAAAGAAGAATAAATAAAATATTAGACAATCTAGAAGAAAAGAAGATCATTGTCATAAGTGCAACCAACCCGGACACATAAAGCCCAATTGTCTTCAAAATCGACGCGACTTTGAAAAGAAATCAAAAAGGAGAAGTTTTGCGGCCACGTGGAATACAAGTGATGAAGATAATCAAAGTACTAACAGTGAGAGTGAGAAAGCAGACATGTGTCTTCATGGTGAAATAACCGACAGTGATGATGATGAGCCAAGTGAGGTATCAAAACTTACTCATTCAGAATTACTTATATATTTCCATGAAGTGAATGGCTGTTTTGAACGACTTAAGGAGAAGTATACCAAACTTGAATCACAAAAAGATACTTTGATAGATTTAAATAAACAACTTGACCAATTAGTTAAAACCTATCAAAGTAGGATCCCTAAGTGTGATAAGTGTGCTACATTCGAAGAAGAAATTAAAAAATCAGAAAGTAATATAAAATCACTTGAAAATGAAATTCTAATATTGAAAGAGAGTGAAAATACTGGGAGAGAAAATTATATTAAAAAGTGCACATAATTGTTAAACGAAAATGAATCTCTCAAAACTCAAGTCCAACAACTGTGTCAACGACTTTAGATAAATTTTCAAAAAGTGAAAAATCGTTGAATATGCTATTAGGAAAACAAACCGTTAATATAGTTAGACAAGGACTTGGATATAATCAAACTGAAAAAGATAGAAATGAAATTAATCAAGTCAATTCAATGTGCACAATTTGTAGATAATTTGGACGCACTCAAAAAGTTGTTGGTATAGACCCAAACACGTGAAAACTATACCAATTTGGGTTCCAAAAGGCACAAAAATAAAATCTCTCCAAGTTAGAGTCTCCATAAAATTGGTTTTCAAAATATTCTGCCATTAACAATCATGGACCTATAAAAACAAATAGGTCATAAAAATCTTGTATCGTGTAGGAGTGGTGGCAGGCTAAGGAACAACAAAGTGCTACTTGGATTTTGGTTGTTCCAAGGACACAACGAGCAACAAAGCAAAGTTCCTTACCCTAGTATAAAGGTGACAGAATCATAATGGAAAACAACGAAAAATATCGTAAGGGTAAAACAGGTAATGGTATACTTATTTGAACGATATATTAAATGTGATAATCTGCACCGCAATCTAAGTCAAATCAGCCAATAATGAGATGATGAAATTTGATTCTGGCTTATTCAAAATTATTGGCCAATTATATTCTTATGCCAAAAACACTATAAAAATCTCTAGATTCTTTGAATTACTTCATATATATTAGTTTGGATTAAAAATAGTGTTTTGTTGGATGATAATACATTTGGTTATTTTACGGCTGACTCTATATTCACGGTTTTTTATTATTTACACGGCTTCAATTCAAATTAAAGAGAATTTCATTTAAAAGTCGTTAAAAATAACTTTGAGATATTTTGTTGCACAACTCATGATCTGGTCTATAACATTCAACAAACGATAATTTTGAGTGAAAGATAAATTCAAATGCAGATTACACTGGTAATATAGTTAATAGAAAAATTACTAGTGGTGCGTGATTTTTGTTGAGACATTTAGGAACTGCATCGTTTTTCAAAGAAAATATCTTCATAGCAGAAATTTTTTCTCATAAAACTACTTCTCGAAAATCATTTTTGACCTTGTTTTAAGATTGGTCATTTTTAGAAAAATTGATTTTATAATTATTTTTGAATTTAATCTTTAAATTATAACTTTGACTAATCTGACTCCCTACTAATTATCAAAAAGATAAATAATGATTGAAAAAGTGATGAGTGTTGATATTTATCATACATTACTCAAGACAGTATATTTAGAAAATTTCTTTAGGAATTCAAACAAGAGTTATAAAAACTTTTTGTTTGGTAAAGATTCCATGACCATTTCTATTTCTATCATATTTCTATCGACCATCGCTCATCAAAAATTCAATATAGTTTGTCGATATGTGGTACTTTAAACAGGAATCATTCGTTTTTCATTTTATAAAATAAAATCCAAAGTATTCACTCTCATTTAAAAGTCCTCACGGTTATGCATGGTTAAATTTCTTGGAATTTATTATATGCTTCCATGATCATTTAGAAGTCCTCATGGTTATGCATGCATGGAATGCATATCAAAATTGATTTATTAAATAAACATGTTGATTCTAATCCCATTTAAAAGTCCTCACGGTTATGCGTGGTTAGAAGATACTTGAATTCATTTTTTAAATTAAAATTGGAATACTACTAATCTCATCTAAAAGTCCTAATGGTTATGCATGGTTAGTGGATATTCAAATTCCTGATATAAATGTACCACAATGGCACAACTGTATGGTTTTATATGATGACATTATTCCTGTCATTCTAAAAGTGGAATATGCGCCTAACAGAGTATTTATGATTTTTGCTTGATTTTTGCTTGATTTTTTATTGAAATTTAATATTTATATTCAATTGAGTTTTAAGGTTGGGTTAATATCGATCACTTTATCTCTATTTTCTCTAACACTAATACTCTTTTTCTGATAACAAAAGGGGGAGAGAAAAGTTAAGATTTTGTCAAATAAAATCAAGCAAAGGTCAAATATTTTCCATTTGCATCTAGGCTCATTTGCATATTTTTATTTGTATGCATATATGTAGGGGGAGCTTTGTGTAGAGAGGAAGCATTTAAATAGGGGGAGCAATTAGAGTATATTTATGATCAAATACACTTAACATACTCAAAATCTTAAATATATGTTTGTTATCATCAAAAGGGGGAGATTGTTGAATATGCGATTATATGATTTTTGTTTGATGATAATAAACATATATATTCATGTAAATGTATTTGTTAATGTACTATTTTATTTTTCATAGATTAAATAAATATTTGCTGAATAGAAATAAATAACATAGAATTTGAATTCAAACTGAAATTTTATTCAAACAAATATTTATTACAATCTTTGAATAGTACAAAGTTCAAGCTCTCACTATATATATACACAATTTCAATTACAATACAACTTTGATTACATGACGATTCACATTTACATTTGACCTCACTACACATCACTCATTCACTCAATACGTATTTTATCTTCAACTTCACTCCAAATTGAATCCAGCATCTAAGCAATCTGCAAAAATAAATATTGACGCGGTAAAATTGAAAAGGAAATATTTTTGCAATATAAAACAAAATGTGGATTTTGAAAATAATTTTGCCTCGGTTATTTGGGTTATTCGTCATCATTTAATTTTCAATTCATCATACACGAACAGCTTGTGACATACACAGTGTATTACTGTATATGCCACAAGGCCGTGCACACCGATATATACACTTGATAAATTTACAGGGACATGTGAGCACAGGTCAAACCCAAGACGTCGGGTTTAACTAAAGTGCGATAAAATAATGTCACAACTTTCAGCGCAAGGTAAAATCCGACCTACAAGCTGGATTCAACTCAAGTTTAATGCACAGTCCAACTAAAAGTCAACATGCTCACAAAAGACTGCACAATTCAAGAAGGCACCAAACCACAAACAAAATGCAAAGGTCAAGTCACTGCTTCCATGAATCATCTCAAATGCAAGACTAAACCAACACAACAAAGAACAAAGCACATTGCAGAAGCAAATGTCACCAACATATAAAACTGAGAAGCAGTGCAAACAAATATACAAAGGCCAACAACATTGAAATGGATCGAGCAAGTGCAATAAATAAAATATACTGCTTTTCCAGAATAAAATATACTGCTTTTCCAGAATAAAACAGAGATTTTTATGTTATGCTACAGGATGATCAAACTTAATGCTACACAAACCAGACCAGGAATCTGACTCAAGGATATGTACAACAAGGTGAAGAAATCAAGTTCACCAATACTAAACAGAAACATTCAGTTCAAATTAAAATGACCAAATACAATACAATATGGGAGTATGACAGTAAGTTGTGCCACAAGACCACCAAGCAAAACAAATCGATGCAAACATTCATGAACACGTATATATGGTCTGAAACTCCACGACAACTAGTCAATTATAAATGCACAGCATACATATGAACCAAGTTCATATATACTACAAATGTAGACTTAAATAAACAATCTACCAAAAAAAGCAATGCAGCAACCAAGCAGTGAACAGTGAAACGGCAACTTGACACAGTTACAAGCCAGGATGAACAATGCAACAGGTCAAGAATGTACACATAACACAAATGCTCAAAGCAACTCGAAGCCAGTGATACCAGATCACAATATGCACAGATATGCAAACAAAACATACAGTACGAACACAAAGACATATGTACAACTACAAAGTAATCAACATGTACCAACTCAATATGTTATGCACAAGCAAAGACCGGTCAATAGCAGCCTCAAATACACAATAGACTACAAGACCAAGCCGTGTACATAACGAAGTATAAATCCAAGTGAAACATAGTCAAAGCATTTAACAGTTATAACAAAGTCAAGTGTATCAAGTCAGAGCAGTGACAATGTCATGTCGAATCAACTCAATTCACAACCAAAGACAGAGAAGCCAAAGTCAACAAGCACAAAGAATAGAACCGGTTCGAGTTCAAATGCAAAAAAAAAACTCAAAGTCACGATATTCATGAAATCAGAGAACTAAATCAACATCATCAAGTCAAAGCTGATGTCAACGACAAGGAGTTCATAAAGCCATATAATTGACCAAGTCAGAAATCAAGCAAATTATACAATTGAAAAAGCCAAAATCAAAGCCAAAGTAAAGTAGGAAAGTCACTACCGTAACGACCAAGGAAAGATCGAACGGGTCGAAATCAAAACTGTGTTAATGAAGTAAATGAAATTATTTGATATGAACAAGTCAGAACTTATCATTGGCATTGAAATAAAATCGAATGGCCGGGAAAAATCAAGTGACGAATTCAAGTAAATGAATACGAACGAAATTCAAGGGTCTCGAATCGTATATAAATAGGTAACATCATCGGCGAATAAAGAGCATCGAGTTCAAGTATTTAAACCAGAGAGCAAAAAGGCGAAAATCACATACCCGAATCAAAGCAAAACTCAATCAAGTAGAAGAACCGATCGATGGAGCAAGGAAAGCGATATCAAACGACGGAGCAAGGAAGTCGATATCAATCGATATAATTCGGCATCTTCAATCTCTCCAAAGCGCTAATTTTGATCGAACAAGGAAAAGGAACGAGCCGCCATTATACAGAACAAAGAAGAAACGGGCCGAACACATAAAAATAGAAATAAAGGAGGGCGTGTTTTGTTAGGCCGGCCTTGTTCATTTTTAATTGAGAATTAATTTGGGTGTTAGGGTTCTTGTTTTTAAATTGTTTTTAAAATTTGTATCTCTTTTAAACGTTGTAGTTACTAGTCATGTGACTAGGGCACAAACAGCGTGGTGTAGTTTGAGAATTCGCAACCTAATGGCAGAGTTGTGGCAGGGTTTTGAGCGTAGAGTTAGGTTAGTCAGTAGCGGGTGTCGCAAGTTTACATGTGTAAGCGTGTGACTACTTAATTTCTAGTAGAAACCTTGGATGCAGCACGTAGGTAGGGTTTTGCTGAAGCAGGGTAAATTCTGTGTCGTTCTATTTCTGCATTTATTATTCTGCTATTATCTGTGCTACTATATTTATGATTTACCTGTGTTGAAATAATTTTATAAGCTTCCGCAATTAATTTTTATAATTATCAGCATCACCCTATTCACCCCCTCCCCCTCTAAGGTGAAATCGATCCTACAAAACTTCTAACCCATAAGTTGATCTCTTCTTCAACATTCTAGTACTTTCGATGGAAATCATCAGCCCTGCTCCTGATGCTATTGAGGGTGCCATTCTCCTTGATAATCGAACGGATTCATAGGCTTCTCGAATTGGCAAAGTCGCTCTTCGTCGATTATACTCAATCCATGGAATTCCGTTTGAGGATTTCTTATTTCCAACAAGGCAAGATAGACCTCACTTGCTCCCATCCTAGTATACGCATGCGACAAGTTTATGTGTTAGGCCGGATGTGTTCTGCCTTTTAATTCCATTATCCAAGAGATGTTGAGATATCTCGGGATCGCCCCTTCACAAATGCATCTCAACAGTTATGCTTTCATTCATGAGACTTTCCTTTTGTTTATGAATGTTCTATTTCTTCTGCCTACTCTTGAAGACATCAGATCTATTTATAATTTCAAAATATGATTGAGAAGCCCTTCTTACGTCTTCCTTGAGCCTTTGTGAAATTTCCATGTCTTGATGGATGCTTGGAAAAAACTTTCACTGCTTAAACATGAATCTCTATTTGCGATGCCCTCTTGGATTCATAAGACGATAGTTAGAAGGATGTAAGTACTTCTTCCACTTTTTTCTCAAGTTCACTGACCCGGTTTACCTTTGAATCCATTAACATCCAGAGTTCTTTCAGGTGTTCACCGCTAATTTTTCTAAGGCCGTCGTTGCCATCCGTGCTACTTCCGTTGAGGATCGGGATATCAAATTCCTTATAACTAATGAAATATTATCTTTGTTTTGGCTATTGGAAGATAGACACAGATTAGACTTCCTAGAAGCATGGCAGTTCCAAAGAATGTTCCAGAATGAAGAGAAGAAATAATTAACCCTATCGTGCCTTCTACTAAGGGGACTCGAGAAGATACCGAGGAGGAAGAAATTAAAGACTCTCACATCGAAAAACTGGGAGATGACAATGCAGGCCTTAGAAAAGCTCCTATGTTTGAACGGTTGCAAATCAGGCAATCCCAAATGCCTAAAAAAGAGTAGGCATATAGACTACACAGAAGAAAGACCGCATTAGATCCAGAGTTTGTGATTACTCCTCTCGAAGAGGAATCATCGTCTCAACATATAGAAAGCTCGTTAAAAGGATTCTCTAGTCTTCCAATTCGGGCGACATCATGTCTTATGACTTTCCAAATGTTAACATCGAAGGACTTAACTCTCCCACAAGAAGCGGCAAAGGCATCCAACCTTCTAATAAAGGGGAAAACACATCGATGAGCAAAGCTACCATCACCGGTCTATTAGGGGGAACACTAGGACACTCACAATCACTTGCACTGCACTATACACTTGTTATTGATCTCTAGTACAAAAATTTATAATACGCTCTTATTTAGTCTTTACAGGTGAAATGATTCAATCGTGAGCCTTTAATCGTCTTTGATACTCCTCATCATACCATCGTCCAAGTCGAGATTCTGAATCCACTCCACGTAGAGAAAAGGAAGAGGGACGAGACAACGATTACTATTTAAGGGAGTCTTCTTCCTCTTCTAAATGAAAATCTCAATCTCACACATCTCATCAGGGCGAACATTCTAATCTTCCTGTTTAGAGTGGAGAAAAACATTCTTATTGTAGCCCTCATGTTGTTGTGTCTCACGAGCAACACTTCGGCTCTTCAAGTTAAGGACAATCTCATGAGTATCGATCAAGAAAACACCCACTCATTACTTCTGATCCTCCCCTGCCAGCTACTGTTTCTGTACCACAAAAAAGTTGGCTGAACATAAAATCACTTTCCCGAAGACGATAGTCTTAAATTCCTCCCTTCTATTCATAGTATTCCAAGGTATTCTAAGGAAATCTCCCCAGCATGCGTGAATGATGTATTTGTCTAACACGAAACATTCATATACTTGGCAGAAATAGTTTCTGAAGTTTCTATTGAGTGTCAACACAAAATAGATCATCTCAAATTGGAGGCTGAAAAGAACGCCAAGGAGATAAAAAAGATGGTAAGCCCTCTAGGAACTTCTCATAAAAATAACTCAACGCGATGCTTTATCACAGTGGGACACTCCCCTTAGAAAAGGACTCCTTGCAAGAGGGGAAAGACTCTTTAGCTTGCAGCTTTGTGAAACTGTACGAATTGTTAAAGAAGGAAAGGGAGGAAAAGATTGAAGCCCAAGAGAAGTCGCAGAAATACTACCAAGAAGTCACTGTGGCTAGGGGCTTGAAGGAAAAACTTGACGAGAAATTTTCTAAAATTGAAGCCTTAAAAGAAGAGGCCCATGAAGAAGGCATAAAAGAGATGCTTGAACAAGTCAACTCCCAGGTGGAAGTCATCGTGGAGTCCGGTAGGAGCGAAATCAAGGACTTATTCGATCCATTAATTATTGAATACAATGCGAAGGTCCTACTCCACCTTGACTTTAAGCTTTCTCGGTGAGATTTACCTCGAATCACTTGCTGAAGCTTAGGAGCATATTGTTAAGATAAAGAAAGAAGAGATGGGCGAAGCTGAATTCAATGAGGAAGAACTAGTAAGGGAGGTTCTTCATGGAAATGAGCCTTCGAATTTGGCCGCTGCAAAACTTCAATTTTTCAAGGCTTCTGCATTTACTGAAGGAGGAGAGGATACCGTCGGGTCTTCAGGAACTAATCTTAAAGGTTTCTCTCCATCACAAGTAGCTGGACCACCAACATCTCCTAACACGGAGCAGACCCTGGGTTATGATCTAGATAAGCCTGGCTTTGAGTCAAAAATGCTATCTACCATACTTGAAGGAGGCACCCCGGCGACTATGGAGAGTCAACAAGATACTAGTTTTTCACTTTACTTCCTAGTGCTTGAGGAGTTTTGTTTTCCACACGTAATGGTTTTAGGCCAATTCCACAACTTTAACAATTTTCGTAGGTCTTTCTGGCTCTAGCCAGGCTTCTAAAAGCGGTGTGGATGCAAAAAAAGAGGAGAAAATGACTGAGGATCCAGAGGGAGTAGATGTTCTAGGGCCTGATGCTCAAGTCATTGAAGCACTTGATGATGATAAAAATAAGAATCCACTCCATGCTGACGACCCCAATGATGTCATGATCATTGGTGCCTCCGAGCATACCACAAAACTCAGCTGAAAGAATAGATTAAAAAAGAGGAGTTGCTAAAGAAAAAAGCTAAGTCTAAGTCCATCTAGGTGGATATCGATGATCCTTATCCTGTATCATTGCAAGTTATTCCACTCGGCGGGTTTGTCCCTGGTGAACTCCCCACGGCTTCAGAAAGATCTCCTGCCAAAGGTGGAAAGAGGTCTTGGAAAGGAGTACAAGTATCTCTACCCCTGAAAATTCCAAAAGAGCAAGAAAATCGAAGAAGTTACTGCTACACCAGATTATTGTACATAGTTTGCATAATTATTCCTTTCTCCAGTCATAGATGTAGAGGTATGAATCCCCATTTTTTTTGAAATAACTTGTACCGAAACTATGGCACCTATGAATAAAGTTTTGTTTTTGATTAAGCATCATGTGAATTGTTATTTAAATAGTTGAATGATTACTTTCCATTTAACGACTTATAATTAGCTACTCATCGTTTAGGTTGGAATGATAGTCGGTTGCCAATGAAATTGGGCATCAATTCGATGATTCTATCGGTAGACATCCTTTCGGTTATAGCCTTGAGTTGTTGTAAATACTAGATATGAGTCACAATATTGAGCTATCACAATTATTCTTTAGATTGATCACACTTCTGCCCTTGGTCTTGTGTTGATATATGTACTGCATAGATGGTTGAGTCTCGTCCCAGTTGTGTTTATACTCCCACCTAATCTCCAAAGACTTAAAGTTGATCAATGAATGGCCGGCTCACATTCATCTTATTTCTCCTACTCGCACCCCGGTGATCGAAGTTTTTCAAAGGATGTCCGGGTCACGTCCATTTTTGTTTGGTGTGGATCGATATTGACCGTCGATCCAGTGGCATCATGTTTTGGTGTGGATCGATTTTGACTGTCGACCCAACGGCACGATGTTTTGGTGTGGATCGATATTGACCATCGACCCGATGGCATGATATTTTGGTGTGGATCTATATTGACCATCGACCTAGTGGCACGATATCTTGGTGTGGATCGATATTGATCGTCGATCGAGCAGCACGATATTTTAGTGTTGCCCATAACTTTAGCCATCGTTCTATTACTTTTGTATTAAGTCCTCCTTACGGTCGTTGCCTTAACTCGTAAAGAACACTAAGCCGGAGCTATAATCAGCTGTTGTATTCAGCTTTTGGTAGTTTTTGCTCCTGCCCCTAGTCTTAGGCTAGCAGAGTTAATTTGTGGATGGTTGAATTCCATCTGCAGTTCTTTATGCTCCTCAAGTCGATTTTAGGACAGAATTTATAGAATAGAGAATTGTCAAACTCCACTCGTCTATTCGTTCATGTTTGTATCCACTCTGGGGATACAATTTAGTTAGTGGGTGGTCGGAGCACACCTAATTTGAGTTTATCTTCTAGTCCACGCTCCAGGGACTTAGAGTTATTTTGGGAGCAATTAAGTCATACTCCTTTTAATCGCCTTGATTTTGTTTTAGTCCCACGGTCTGGGTAGTAATTTTAAATCTTCAAATTGTCGGCCATATTTGTTCCTTATCGTGTGTCCCATTTGGACCATTTATGGGAATTGTTAATCGAGCAAATTAATGGATCTCATCTTGTAAGATCCCATCGGGGATTAATATGATCGATCGATTTCAAACGCTTGGTGCATGCTCACACATATCGATATCAATCATTTTCATTATGTATTTTGCATACAATGCAATAACAATCATATGAACAAAGGAAGCTTGAAACTTCATTCATTAAATGGAAAGGAACAAACTAATTTGTCTTATTACATATTCAGAAAATCAAATCATAAAGTAAAGTTTTGAAGGTAAATAGAACTGATATGTGAACGAAATAATCTAAATGAAATAGTATGGTAAATGCTCGTTATTCCATGCTCATGGAAGTATAATGCCATTGGAAGTTGCTAGCTTGAAAGTTTCTTCTCCAAGCCTCTGTTCAATGACATACGGTCCTTCTCAAGTCAGATTCATGTGTGATGGGGTAGGAAAAACCCATTTAAGACGAGATCGCCAACTTCAAAGGTTCATGGTCGGACTTTTGTGTTGTAATACCGAGTGACTCGATGTTGGTGTGCAGCTGCTCTCAAATCGGCTTCCTCGCTCTTTTCATCTATAAAGTCCAAAGATTCCAAGAGAAGATCTTTGTTTGTTCTGGGATCATAGTAAGCCACTCGATGAGAAGGGACTATGAGTTCTACTGGAATAACGACTTTGGAACCGTAAGCAAGTGCGAATGGGGAATGGCTAGTTGTGGACTTATAAGTGGTTCTTTAGGCCTAAAGTGTCATAGGAAGTTCATCCACCCACCTGTCTTTAGCATTCTCCAAATGCTTCTTTAGAATAGACTTGATAATTTTATTTATGGCTTCAACCTGTCCATTTTCTTGAGGGTAAATTACCGCAGCAAACCTCCTTTCAATATGATATCTTCGACAAAAGTCTTTAAATTCATCACTATCAAATTAAGTCCCATTATCCATAACAATAGTTCACGGAAGATCGAAGCGACATATGATATTTCAAACAAAAATGTTGATTATTTCTTAGTTGTGATCGTAGCTAATGGTTCTTCCTTGGCCTATTTGGTGAAGTAATCAACCGCAGCAATATCGTACTTCGCATCACCTTTAGAGATTGGTAAAGAGCCGATGATGTCAATACCTTACATAGCGAATGGACATGAACTGACCATTTGTGTGATTTCTATTGGTGAAGATTTCAGGACTTTCGCATATATTTGGCATTTGTCACATCGTCTTACATAGTCAACAGCATCCCGATTTACTATTGTCCATTACTATCCATAACGGAGTATTTTCTTCGCTAGAGTTTGCCCCCCAATGTGATCGCCCCATTCTCCTTCATGAACTTCTTTCAGATATCTCTTTGCGAGTGATGCACCGGAGTAGTGGAATTAAGGAACCTTTCCGATACATAGTTCCTTCCTACATATATACCGTTAAGCTTTGCGAAGAATTTTTCACTCTTCATTTCTCCTTCCAAGCAAGATTCCATGCAATAAATAATCTTTAAACGGAGTAATCAACGATTCCCTTTCAGATTCTGCATCATATTTATACTTAGGATATTTAATATCTCGACCGAAACCAAGCCCATCTGATGCGCACCAAACCGGTACTAGCAAACTTAGCCAACGAATCAACCTCTTTGTTTTGGTCGTACAGGATATATGAATGTCATAATATTCAAATTCTGCCAACAACTCTTGAACTCGGGTAAGATATGAGGCAAGTCATTGTAATCTAGCCTGATAGTCTCCTCTAACTTAATACACCACCAACAGCGAATCGCAAAATATATCAAGAGACTTGACTCCAAGTTCTCTTGAAAGTTTAAGTCCAGCAATCAACGCCTTATACTCAGCCTCGTTGTTTGTAGCAGGCAAATCAAGCTTCAAAGCATAACAAACTGACCGGTTTTTAGGAGTTACAAGTATAATCCCATCTCCGAAACAATGATCATTAGATGCTCCATTAGTATACAAGTTCCAACTTATGGTTGGGATTTTCCTACCTTCTGGAAGGTCGTCTTACATGGTAAATTCTACTATAAAGTCCGCCAATGCTTGATCCTGGATAGCTCTTTGAGGAAGATATGCAATGTCAAACTGGCTGAGCTCAATGTTCCATTTAAGCAACCTTCCTGATGTCTCAGGTCGTTGTAAGACCTAAAATAACGGTTGGTTAGTGTAAATGTTGATCGAACGTGCCTAGAAGTACGGACAACGCTTCCATGATGCAATTAGCAAGCAGTAAGCCAATTTCTCTATCTTCGGATTGTTCCTTTCTACTCCGATTAATCATTGCTAACATAATACACCAGCCTCTGAATCTGATTCTCCTCATAAATCGGCACTTATAGTATGTGCTAATACATCCAAATAAACGTACAACTCCTCATGATCTACCGACTTTGACAAAACATGGGGTCTCTCCAAATGATTCATCAAAGCTTGAAAAGCATCTTCGCAACCCTATGTCCATTTGAAATTTATTTTTCCTTTCTTAATCAAATCAAAGAAAGGAATGCATTTGTCGGCTTCTCTGGAGATAAATCAACTTAAGCCAACAACCTTTCCATTCAGGCTTTGCACTTGCTTAATAGTCCTTAGCGCTTGGATATCTCAAATTGCCTGGATCTTCTCAGGATTGGCTTCTATGCCATGAGCATTGACAATAAAGCCTAAGAATTTTCCTGACGTAACACTGAGTGAACATTTCAAAGGATTGATTTTCATGTTGAAATAACGAAGGATGTCGAACATCAATACCAAGTCTCGAATGTTGTCGTTTGATCGTCGTGACTTCACGAGGATATCATCCACATAAACTTCCATTCTCTTCCCAATATGATCTTTAAACATCCTATTAACTAAGTATTGATATGTTTCTTTGGCATTCTTCAATCCAAACGTCATCACCATGTAACAATATAGTCCAACATCTATAACAAAACTGGTGTGTCCCTAATCAGGGGCATGCATCGAAATTTGGTTATAACCTGAGTTCGCATCTATAAAATATAACGATTCATGTCCCGTAGTCAAATCAACTAGCCGATATATCCTTAGAAGGGGAAATGTCCTTAAGACATGCCTTATTCAACTCTGAATAGTTGATGCACGTTCTCCATTTCTCATTCGCCTTCTTCAATAGGATGGGATTGGATATCCATTCAAGATAGAGAGCATTGTAGATAAACCCATTGACTTTTAGTTTATCCACCTCCTCTTTAGGAGCGATGGATCTCTCCAGATCCATGCCTCATCTCTTTTGTTTCAATGGAACATATTTTGGGTTAATTTCTAATGCATGGCTTGCAATTGCAGACGAGATCCCATACATGTCTGAATGAGTCCAAGCGAATACTTTAGATTCGCTCAGAGAAAACCAGCAAGTTATTTCATCATTGAGGGGCTAAGCTATGACCCAATCTTCAACGCTCGTGAAGGGTCGTCATGGATGACCGTTATATTAATCGTCGGCTCATCCACGCTGCCTTGTTCTCTTTGGGATCCTCTTTGTCATCCCTTGGATCTATATCTTTATAGGATCGACTATGGCGCCCAAGCCAAGGCTCAGGCACCAATTATCAATCTTCGGTAACTTGGATGCGGACTAATTTGTCCACACCCTTTCCCTTCTCCTTACGTCGAGCTTCCCTCAACTCAGCTACATCACAGGCACGTCCAGTCGCCTGATCACCATGAACCACTCCTACACCATTATCAGTTGGAAACTTTAAAGTTAAACACGACGGGGCAAGAGCTGTGTGAAATTTAGCCAGGGCCTGTCAGCCTAGAAAAACAGTATATGGTGAGTCAACATCCGAAACAATAAACGGTAGGACGCTCATACGTTCACCTTCTCCCAATTCAACAGACATCTCTACATAACCAACAGCTTCAATCACCACACCATTAAAACCATGTATGTGAGCTTTAGATGGTTCTAAATCTTTGACCTCCATCATCATCTGATTATATGCCTTCTTGAAAAAAAATATTCACTAAGCTTCCACAATCAATTAAAATCCTTCTCACCAAACAGGGCCAATCATGGCGGAAATTACCATCGCGTCAATTGTAGGGGCCTCTATTTTATCTGCTTCCCTGCATCTGAACACAATATCATTCGTCATCGCGCGTTGCTGCTTCGCCGGAGCTCCATCCTCCGTATTTAAACAATATTCAAAATCTACATGCCTTATCGCACTAGCATAACGGTTCATTTCTTGCCAACTCCTATCCATAGGGTGCGGTCCTCCAACTATCGTGTTTATCACTATCCTTCCACTGGTCCATGTAGGCTCCTCAGCCCTACGTAGAGCTTATCCTCGATTGAGGTCAGATGTCCCATGTCCGCCATCCTACGGAACTTTCACAAACTGCTGCAATTTCTTTTCCCGATTCAACTTTTTGATAACATCCTGGAGATGCCTGCACTCATTTGTATTATGCTCATAACACTCGTGAAACCGGTAGTATTTTACGGTCCGTTTCTGTCTCTTTGACAACTCTTTTTGAAACCGACTTCCTATATTGTCTGGTATTACATGTAAATAGATAAATATTCTCTTGGGATGCGTTTAGTGGTGTGTGGTTGTCATACATATAAATCCTAGGTCCTGGTCTCCCAGAATCCCTCTTTTGGTCTTGATTCCTGCCCCCATTTCTCTTTCGCTGATTCGATTTGTTCTAAATATTAACTTGGACTTTCTCGAAACTATCATCATACTTCTTTATTGCAATGTTTCTTTGTACTGCTTCTCCTCTTGTTCCCATGACATTGTTTTTCCTAGAGCACCTGGCTTCCTCCTTCCTTGAAAACTGAACTGCCTTTGAATAAAAGCGCTCCAATGTGGCCAGCGGTTTTCTAGCTAGCCAATCACAAAACTCAGATTTTGGGTCAACCCCACTCGTCACGGCCATAATTATAGCATGATCATTTGGGTTACTGACTTTCATAGCGGCGGTATGAAATCTTTCCAAATAGTCCTTCAATGATTCCCGCGGAGCCTGGGTTATGCTGAAAAGTGACATCACATCTTTAGGACAAGTAGCGTGCATTCGCAACTACACTACAAACTTTGTTGCTAGCTCATCAAATCATGAAATTGACTGCGGGGGTAGGCTCGTGAACCACATCGCCGTTATAAAAATTTAATATGGAAATATATAAAATAATTGCAACATAGATATAGCATAATAATAGCAGCATAGATAATAGCAGAATAATAAAAACAGAAATAGAACAACATAGATTTACCTAGCTTCGGCAAAACTCTTCCTACGTACTGTCCCCAAGGTTTCTACTAAAAATTAAGTAGTCAGACGCTTACACATGTAAACTCGCGACATCCGCTATCGACTAACCTAACTCTATGCTCAAAACTCTGCCACAACTCAGCCACCGAGTTATGAATTCTCGAAGTACACCACCGTAGTTCATCCCCTAGTCACAAGACTAGAAATTACAAAAGTTTACAAGAAAATTATAAATAAAAACAATAAAAAAACACAAAACCCTAATGTATAAACTAAAGCCCGGAAAAGATTATAAGTCGGCCTAAAATAAAATTATCATTAGAAAAAAATGTCGGCCCCGTTTTCTCTTTATTTCTTCGGCCTTAAATTCTTGTGTCAAGAAAATGGTTGTCTCGTTCTTCTTTCGTTCCACTTTCACATTTAGGGTTTTGTGGGTTGAAGTCACCGCTTATTCTTTTGCTTCAGTTGGGATATGGGTTTGCTTTAGATTGATTGCCACTTTGTTCTACTTCGGCTACTTTAACTTGTCGAGATTGATTGATGCTTTGAATTGGTACGTTTGTCCCTTTTTCGATTTATATTATGCTCGACTTGATTCAAGTTCTAGGTTGATGCTTGCTCTTTGATTTTTGCTTGAACTTGATTGAATTTTATTGCCAATGATGATTGGTTTTAAATAGGGTTCGAAACCCCTAATTATCTTTCGTATAACATCGTTTGAATTCTTCGATTAATCTGCTTGGCCACTGATTTTCGTTTGGATGCTTGTGACGTTTTTTGACTTTTCAATTCGTATATTCTTTGTTTGCTTGGTCACCACGGCTTTGATTTTGAATTTCGTCCATGAATTTCTGGTTTAACTTCAACGTTTTGATTTTTAATTTGTTTCTCTTATGACTTGTTGGCATTTGACTTTGAGAAGAGCTTGACTCTCTGAATTGTTCATTCACGGCTTCATGAAAACTGCATTGTGTGACCACGGCTTAGAATTGAGTCGTTCGATTCTTTGCTTTGGTTTGAAACTACTACCAAATTTCTATAAAAAACTGATTTATGAATTTCTTTTCTCCTGTGACTTTTTTCGAACTCTACTTTGATGAACCACGGCTTCTGACCAGTTTTGATTCAAACTTGCTTGCTGTGTTGATCTGGTTGCACTTGCTGTTGGTCTTCATTTCAGTTGATTGCATTACATTGTTCACTGTCTCGTGCCATTTGGTTGGTCTGCACTGATTTTATTATTCCACTCGAAGTGTGTCACCATGTGTACATATGCATATGTATGTGTGTGTATAGTTGATGTTTGCACTACTTCGAGTTTCATATCAATTGAAAATCTAGTGCATTTATTTCTGGTTCGGTTATAGTCTCTGATATCAATGTTGCATGGTGTGACTTTGTGCATTGCCTTGGTTTTGATTTGTTGTATTGCATCACGTGCTTGGTTCTCTGGCATTATGCTTTGCACTTGAGTTCTATTATACGTACACTTGAATTTTGTGAACTTGCATATGTTTTTGAGTGTGGTCTGCACTTTTATATTCTTTGGCATAGCTTTGCATTTGCTTCAGGTTGCGCTGCTTGATCACAGTCACTTGTTCATTTGTCTATTGCATTTGAAACAGTCCGATATGCTAGCTCTGGTACTTGTTTTAACTCGAATGCTATTCATGTGCATAGTCATTTTTGAATTCCTGCGTACGTTGTTCTGTACCTTGCTCTTGCTCTGTTCACTTCGAGTTGTTTATGTATATACATGGTACACTTGTCCTAAACTTGTGAGCATGTTATGTTGTTATTTAAAATCAAGTTCGATTAAAACCGAGTTATGATAGTCTGGTTCCATTCATGAACTGCTATCATGGTTAATTGACCTGGACTACATCTTTATGTGCCTTTGAAATCTGCTTGTTTGTATGCTTCATTGTGTTCGTAAGTCTGCACTGTGCATTGATTGAAGTGTTGCATTCACCACTTTGTACATTTCCTTGAGCCTTGTAGATGTGCAATCTGATTCATTTGCACTGTAATATTGCATTCTCTTGTTCATTAATTTTGGGTTGTTCATTTTGATTTTCTGGCCTTTATGCCATGCCATTAGCCTGAGCAGTTGAACTGTTTAGTGTACCACTTCATATGTGCACTTGATTTTAGTTGCTTTGTACATAGTGCATGTCACTTTTCGTTTTGTTTTTCACTTGAACTTCATCTTGATTTTTGGAATTGCACCTGAGTTGAATCTAACTTATAGCTCGGGTTTGACATTATGCTCATGTCGTGACTTTATTTTTATTGCACTTGAGTTGAACTTGTCTTTTGATTGGGTTTGACCTTGTGCTCACCTGTCCTTGCATTTTTATCAAATGTATATCGATATGCACGGCCTTATGGCATGTACAGTGATGCACTGTGCATGTCTAAAGTTGTTCGTGTATGATGACTCCAAAATAAATACAAGGATGAACAACCCAAATAACCGAGGCATATAATATTTTAAAAAACGCATTTTATTTTACATTACAAAATATTTCATTTTCAATTTTACTACGTCGGTGCTTATTTTGTAGATAACTGAGATGCTGGATACAAATTGGAATATGGTTTAAGAGCAATTACGAGTGAACGAGTGATATGTAGTGAGGAGCTGATGTAAATGGTAATTGTATAATGATAATTGTATTGTAATTTGAATGTTTTATATATAGTGAGAGCACAAATTTGTATTATTCAAAATTGTAATAAAATATTTGTTTGAATGAAATATTTGTTTGAATTTAAATTCTATGTTATTTATTTTATTCAGTACGTATTTATTTAATTATGTGAAAATAAAATAGTACAATAACAAATACATTTAAATCAGTGTATATATATATATATTTATTATCATCAAACAAAAATCATATACTAGCTTATTCAACAGTTATAGGAAAGTATCTACATTGGTCGCATCATTGGCTCTTGGAAAATCCATCAGCTGTTTGTATCTCATAATGTGCTGCCTAGGGTCTGTTTTTCCCTCATAGGTAGGCATCGAAGGCATGTTGAATCTTCTCGGATATTCTACATGCAAAACATTGTAAATAAACAGGGTATAGCTTCTTAAAATTCTCCAGTCTTCATTGGTCAAACTCTAGTTCTCTCTCACCAACTGTTTGACCATCGCCGATAGGTGTGGCGTTTAGATGGATGGTGCCAAGCTGTGGTCGCGCTCCACCTTGTGTGAATGGTTCGGTCAATGTCTATGGGCCATTTCACACCTTCTTAGTCCATCATCCTCTTGATATGCGCCTTGGATATCCATCTCGTTGTCGTTCCAGTGGCATACTTGTTCAGCATTTAATCATGCTCCAGCATCTAGGCTTTCGGGCATAACTCCTGCTTGATTCCCAAGTGTAGCGGGGGAATCCCTCATCTAGAGGAGGGATCGGTACTGATCCCTAGGGAGGGATCGTGTGACGCCCCACCTCTATACCCACGCTAACCAAGGACACTACGGGGTAATGCCGTCAACTAGCATGGAGAATAAGGCTGTTGAGGAGCGACCATTCGTGTAACTGCTTTGTGCGAGCACCGATATGTCAGACAAAAATATAACTTGCATTCGAAGGGGGAATCCGACATGCCGATACAAACTCAAAGCTACTACATAGTGGCTATATATATAATCTCGGGAAACAAATATAGAAATAAGCATAACATAAATCAGTCACAGATATCCATATCTCAAAGGCGGAAACAGATATGAATATTACACATGAAAGTGTATATCAGAGTAGTGGTCAAACAAGATCCACAATAACACGAAAGAATAGTTACAAGTGCTACATAAAATAATAAGTATACATCAATGAGTCTATATCTCAAATGTATACAACCAAAAACTACTAATCTAAGTAGTTAGCCAAAAGTCAGGATAATAATCCCAGATGAGAAGTCAAGCAGAAGCACCTGTAATATCTCAGTCTGACCCGAGTATTATTTAATAAGAAAATAATAAAGGGATCAGTCTAACTATAAATATCAGATGAAATGATATAGAATAAGAGACATGACAAAAAGGTATAATAACCATAATGCCATACTGTGATAAGTATGTAATTGAAAATCAACTATAGATTAATCAATATCACAAGAATCTTCTCAAAGATCAAAAGAATGTCATACTCATTATTTTTATTCACCAAACCATAAATATTGAAAATTATATCAATGTCAATCACAAAAGTTAATGACACACAAATTCTCCAATGCACAAATAATGATAAAGCTTATCAATGTAAATCATGAAAATTGGTGAAACACAAATTCTAGAAATCAATCAATAGAAATCCAGAAATCACAAAAAAGGAGAAAGAGGCCTGTCACTAGAACAGGAGCATGAAAACTCACCAACACGTGTATCACAAAACGGAAAGCTATTCCATGATTGCTAACCATTAATTTTGAGCCGAGGCGCCACTAAAACAGCCCGAACACCATGAGCCGAAGTTCCACTAAAACGGCTCGAAGACCATGAGCCGAAGCTCCACTAAAACGGCCCCAAGACCATGAGCCGAAGCTCCACTAAAACGGTCCAAAGACCATGGTTCTCTACTCCACCAAGCCAAAGCTCCACTAAAAACGGGGTTTAGTCTCCCTCGCAGACAAAGAGACATAGCACATTGCTAGTCTAAATCACAAAATGATCATCATTGATCGATAAGTGTAAATTACACTAAGCTAGTAAATATATGAGCTTAGCTTCATGTCCCATAACCACTAGCTTAACTTAAATATTTACAAAAAAAGTGTAGATCTCCACTATAAAATTGTCACAAGAGATTCAATCGAACAAGTCCAAAAATTAACCGACGAAGCAAACACAAGCGTTTCATACCACTTGTTTTACTAAACCGTTTAATTAGATTTCTCATACGAGTGAGGTAAAGGTTTTTATATACTAATAGATTGGAAAACGGTTTAAGAAACGAGCTTTGTAATAAAATAGTGTTGAAATCGTTTTGATGAAAGAATTTTGATTTTTACTACTAGTATTGAAAACCTTTATATTTTGAAGTGACAAATCACAGAAATGATTGTAGGAACAATCAATCACTAAAATTCACATTCGAAGACGTGAATAAAAATCCAAAGAAATCGATACCGAATCCATCAAAGTGGAAATACCTAAAAAATTCCAAAAATAGAAGTTATCAAAGTCGACAAAGGTGATAACAACTAATCGGAGAAGAAGAATCGATTAAAGATTGGAAAAGCAAAGCAAAATGAGCATAAATAGGAAAAACAGGGAAACAAGAACAGGTCGGTCGACTGAACTCTCTGAGTCGGTCGACCGATCAGAAACAGATAAGTGTTCTGGTAGCAGGTCGGTCGACCGGCTTACTGAGTTCGGTCGACCGGAACCTATTTCCAGCACTTCCCAGCCTATCTAAATGAGGGCCAATCTCGACCAAATTGCAATCGTTCGAGCAACGACGCTAAGGGTTTATGCCGATCAACTACCCGGCCCTATATGCTCCTCGATGCATCACCAAAAGCATGATCAAACATCAATGTTAGGATTTTAAAGATTTGAACCCAAAACACTAAAAATTGAAATATTCACAAAACCAATCCAAATCAAAATCAAATGCACATGAATAAGTGTTAGGAATTCATACCTAACAATCAAAGATAGTTATAGACAAAGTGTGAGACAAAAATCTCACCTTTTCACAGAAATGAGGAGGGAGAAGCTTGAAAGCAAAGGAAGAATCAACCACACTTCAACACAACCCAAATGAGCTTGAATCTAAGCTCAAAAGAAGAGCATTCCCAAAGTTAGGTTTAGGAATTTCTGAAATTGAAAGGAGAATGAGTTGGAGAAGGAGAAGATGATGCTTACCAATAGCTTCTCTTTGGATTTGGAGCTAGAACTTGATTTGCAAATGGAAACTAGGGCTTGGAGTTTTAATTTCCCATTCCTCTCTCCATTGTTGCTAAAGCTTGAGTGTTAGGAATTAGAAATGAAGTAATGAAGAGGAGAGGGTTGGGACTGAGCTAATAAGTGGGGTAAATGGGCTCAACCCAAACCAAATCCCTAAGTGAAAAAGTGGCAAACTTCCACTAACTCCAAACATATCAAAGTTTATACTCAAAAAGATCGCAAACGGCATTTTGAACTCAATGGAAGTGGTCTCGAGTCCTAATTCGACCGTATGCAAAAAGTAACTTTTCGGACTATAATCCGACTAACGATAAAATATTTAAATAAAATATCTAAATACTCAGTCGTAAAATATGCGGGTTGTTGCTGACTCCCCTCCTTAAAGAAATTGCATCCTCGCAATATTTAAGAAGAAAATATATAGTAACAACCATGAAAGCATATTCAACACAAAAGAAATTTGTAAATAAGAAGTTCACCTCAAAGAGCACGAGAAAGTATGTCTGGATGTGTTCACTCGATGAATTCTCTAGATTCCAAAGAGCAATCCTTAGGATTTGAGGATCGTTGAACTTTAATAAGCGGAACATCTTTATTTCGAAGGCGCTCAATCTCCGAAGTAATGATGCGAATAGAATATTGCTCCTAAGTCAAATCTGGTGAAACTTCACTTTCTTTAATAATACCGGGCTCAAGAATAAAAATCGGAATCCCTAGGGCAATTCCATAGTAGGAAGACGTGAGTAAACGTCATGAATAATAGAAAATTGAGTCGGTCAACAACGTAGTATAAAAACGGTACGCCCGAGAAACTAGAAACTCGAATAATTTGGAACAACGGCGTAGTACAATAACGGTACGCCAGATGAACCAAAGCTCAAATAATTTCGAAACACCGACGTAGTACAACCGGTACGTCAAATGAACCGAACACCATAAAATAACATCGAACGCAAGCCCATAAAGAAATGAGATGAAGCTCAATAAAATTAAGTATATCGAAACGTCCGATGTTGGTAAAATAATCATTCCATTTGGACATCATCAAAGAAACAACCACTTGTTGTTTACAACAAAGTGCATTGGCAACACGATTCCCCTTTCCGGGAATATACAAAGAATATCAAGATCATAAGATGCAAGGAACTCGATCCAATATTAAGTTCCTTATGAGAAAATAAATATTCCAAAGATTTATGATCAGGGTAGAGAACAAATTTCTCACCCAAAAATAATGATGCCAAATTTTTAAAAGCGAAATCAATAGCCACGAGCACTAGATCATGAGTGGCATATCTAGTCCCAATAGGCATTAATGATTTAGAAGCACAAGAGATAGCACGTTCTCTTTTGCAGGAGAACGACATCCAAACTGGTACGATTAGCATTGATACAAAAGATAAAGTCTTGGTTCCCATCTGGAATCACAAGAATAAGAGTATCGAAAAGAAAGAATTTCTTTTAAATAATCTTCTTTCCCGAAAAGCTAAAACTTTCAAAATTACATTTATCTTTATGTAATAATCTTTCTAGAAAAATTTACATTTTTACAAGTCAATATATCGTATCTGACTGTCTCATCTAAGCGTTTAGAAAATTCCTATCGATAACGTTGATCAAGCGCATTGACCAGAATTCTTAAATCACTTAATGGGCAATACAATCACAAAATCATCTTCTATATGATGAAAATATCTCTTAAAAGTTTTGAGAATATTCTTTGCTCATTTAAGATCAAAATCCAATTGTACTTATAAATAAATCTTATGAAAAATATTATCAAAATTTTAAATTTCTATTTTCATCCAAAATCAATAAATACAAGAATAGAGTCATCTAGATATTCGTAAAATACTCGATTCATAAAATGGATGAAATAAGCTAGAGAAACTGAATGACATAACAAGTCATTCATAAGAATCATAACGAGTGCGGAATGCGATAAGTGGAATGCTAACTCTTGCAACTCGTAGCCAAATGAAAATCGGTGGCAAGGTCGAACTAAAAAGACCTTAATACCACTCAAAAGATTGCTTAGGAGATAATCCTAAGACAAGCTCAAAAATACCGAAAAATTCCACTAACTACCCGAATGAGAAAAATAACGTTTTCCTCATCTTGTGGGTTTGAAGAATAAAAATGATGCCATCAAGTTGGAATCGGAATCACAAAGAAAAAATACAAATCTGTTTAACAGATTAAGAATGTCGACGATGAATAGTCCACTCGGGACATGGAATATGGCTTCATAAAAATCAAGCCAATCCTTTCACAAAATCGATTTCCGAAACCTAAGTAATGCATAACATGCAAATCGGCTCGGAAAGAAAAAACCATATAAAGTAATCTCGACATCAAAACAAAGCAAATTGAGCATTGCGAATCGACCAACCGGATTTGAAATTCTCAAAGAAGTCATCAAGCCCAAAATGTTTTAAAGAAAAAGAATCAACAAGTTCTTTTGATATAAAATAGTGAGATGAACCCATATCGACAAGAACTCGAAAGGATAATCACAAAACAAATGAAATCAAGGATTGAATGAGAAATACCTTGACCAAGAGAAGAGTTGCTAGGAGCTTGCACAACATTCAGCTCTCATTTCCTCTTGCGTAGAAGTTTGGGGCAAGAAGATAAAAGATGACCCGGATTCTTGCAATAGCGACAAGTAAAGGGTTTTGGACACTTAATTACAAAGTGTTCCTTAGAATTGCAATTGTAGCATCCTCCACGATTAGGGATTGGAGTCTTTGCTATGGAAGTTTCCTGCATCCCTTTCTTGTTGGGATTAGGGCTTTTGAACTTAATATGCCTCTTCTTGGAAATCCCAATATCACTATCACCTCCTTTACCAACCTCTTCATGTCGAAGAGTAACATCCACAAGCTGATTAAAAGGAACTTCAAGTTTTAGAGGTAAAACCATTTCGGGGTTCTTACTCAAAGCACATATTAACTCTTGATTCTTTACAAGATCCAAAAGTTGTTGGGCAGACATGAATACGCCATCCAAAGAAGGGCTACTGGATTGACTAACGCTAGGACTGCTAGAACTAACCATTTCTTCTTCTTTAAGAAAGAAAGAAGAAAAAGTTATTCTTAAAATGGATATCAAACAATAATGATTGATAAAACAAGGCATCACAAAAAAAAATATGATAGAACGGGTCCAATGACTCGAATAAAATCCTAAGGCATGACTCCTAAGAAAGACTTAGGACAATGATCCTTGCTAGATTATTCTACATTGTTCTGAAGTTTGGCTCCGGTACCAAGATGTGACGCCCCACCTCTATACCCACGCTAGCCAAGGATACTACGGCGTAATGCCGTCAACTAGAGTGGAGAATAAGGCTGTTGAGGAGCGACCATTCGTGTAATTGCTTTATGCGAGCACCGATATGTCAGATAAAAATATAACTTGCATTCAAAGGGGGAATCCAACATGCCGATACAAACTCAAAGCTACTACACAGTGGCTATATATATAAACTCCGGAAACAAATATAGAAATAAGCATAACATAAATCAGTCACAGATATCCATATCTCAAAGGCAGAAACAGATATGAATATTACACATGAAAGTGTATATCAGAGTAGTGGTCAAACAAGATCCACAATATCATGAAAGAATAGTTATGAGTGCTACAAAAAAGAATAAGTATACATCAATGAGTCTATATCTCAAATGTATACAACCAAAAACTACTAATCTAAGTAGTTAGCCAAAAATCAGGATAATAATCCCAAATGAGAAGTCAAGCAGAAGCACCTGTAATATCTCGGTCTGACCCGAGTATTATTTAATAAAAAAATAATAAACGGATCAGTCTAACTATAAATATCAGATGAAATGATATAGAATAAGAGATATGACAAAAACGTATAATAATCATAATGCCATACTGTGATAAGTAAGTAATTGAAAATCAACTATAGATTAATCAATATCACAAGAATCTTCTCAAAGATCAAAAGAATGTCATACTCGTTATTTTTTTTCACCAAACCATAAATATTGACAATTATATCAATGCCAATCACAAAAGTTAATGACACACAAATTCACCAATGCATAAATAATGATATAGCTTATCAATGTAAATCACTAAAATTGGTGAAAAATAAATTCTAGAAATCAATCAATAGAAATCCAGAAATCACAAAAAAGGGGAAAGAGGCCTGTCACTAGAACGGGAGCATGAAAACTCACCAACACATGTATCACAAAACGGAAAGCTATTCCATGGTTGCTAACCATTAATTTTGAGCCAAGGCACCACTAAAATGGCCCGAAGACCATGAGCCGAAGCTCCACTAAAATTGCCCGAAGACCATGAGCCGAAGCTCCACTAAAACGGCCCGAAGACCATGGGTCGCTACCCCACCAAGCCGAAGCTCCACTAAAAACGGGGTTTAGTCTCCCTCGCAGACAAAGAGACATCGCACATTGCTAGTCTAAATCACAAAATGATCATCATTGATCGATAAGTGTAAATTACACTAAGCTAGTAAATATATGAGCTTAGCTTCATGTCAAATAACCACTAGCTTAACTTAAATATTTACGAACAAATTGTAAATCTCCACTATAAAATTGTCACAAGAGATTCAATCGAACAAGTCCAAAAATTAACCGACGAAGCAAACGCAAGCGTTTCATACCACTTGTTTTACTAAGCCGTTTAATTAGATTTCTCATACGAGTGAGGTAAAGGTTTGTATATACTAATAGATTGGAAAAAGGTTTAAGAAACAAGCTTCGTAATAAAATAGTGTTGAAATCGTTTTGATGAAAGAATTTTGATTTTTACTACTAGTATTGAAAACCTTTATATTTTGAAGTGACAAATCACAAAAATGATTGTAGGAACAATCAATCACTAAAATTCACATTCGAAGATGCGAATAAAAATCCGAAGAAATCGATACCGAATCCATCAAAGTGGAAATACCTAAAAATTTCAAAAATAGAAGTTATCAAAGTCGACAAAGCTGATAACAACTAATCGGAGAAGAAGAATCGATTAAAGATTGGAAAAGGAAATCAAAATGAGCATAAATAGGCAAAACAAGGAAACAGGAGCAGGTCGGTCGACTGAACTCCCTTAGTCGGTCAACCGAACCAGAAACAGAGAAGTGTTCTGGTAGCAGGTCAATCGACCGGCTTACTGAGTTCGGTCGACCGGAACCTGTTTCTAGCACTTCCCAGCCTATCTAAACGAGGGCCAATCTCGACCAAATTGCAATCGTTCGAGTAATGGCGCTAAGGGTTTATGCCAATCGACTACCCGGCCCTATACGCTCCTCGATGCATCACCAAAAGCATGATCAAACATCAAAGTTAGGATTTTAAAGATTTGAACCCAAAACACTAAAAATTGGAATATTCACAAAACCAATCAAAATCAAATGCACATGAATAAGTATTAGGAATTCATACCCAACAACCAAAGATAGTTATAGACAAAGATGTGAGATAAAAATCTCACCTTTTACAAAAGTAAGGAAGGAGAAGCTTGAAAGCAAAGGAAGAATCAACCACACTTCAGCACAACCCAAATGAGCTTGAATCTAAGCTCAAAAGAAGAACATTCCCAAAGTTAGGTTTAGGAATTCCTGAAATTGAAAGGAGAATGAGTTGGAGAAGGAGAAGATGATGCTTACCAATAGCTTCTCTTTGGATTTGGAGCTAGAACTTGATTTGCAAATGGAAACTAGGGCTTGGAGTTTTAATTTCCCATTCCTCTCTCCATTGTTGCTAAAGCTTGAGTGTTAGGAATTAGAAATGAAGTAATGAAGATGAGAGGGTTGGGACTGAGCTAATAAGTGGGGTAAATGGGCTCAACCCAAACCAAAGCCCTAAGTGGAAAAGTGGCAAACTTCCACTAACTCCAAACATATCAAAGTTTATACTCAAAAAGATCGCAAACGGCGTTTTGAACTCAATGGAAATGGTCTCGAGTCCTAATTCGATCGTATGCAAAAAGTAACTTTTCGGACTATAATCCGACTAACGATAAAATGTTTAAATAAAATATTTAAATACTCAATCGTAAAATATGCGGGTTGTTACAGATCGGCACTGACCCATCTTGGCGGGCCATATTGGTCTACAAAGCGATGCTTCGATGTTCTTGCATGATCTCGTTCAACCCTGCGATGCCTATGCATATGATATTCATCCGATGAGCTGGAACTCTCCGACGTCAAGTAAAGAGTGAGACCCCTTCTAGCCTTCCCATATTGTTGTTGAGCAATCGAGTTCATTATGCTAGCATTAGCCTGAATTTGTTCATTCAGCTGTCTGTAGCTTTCCATTAACTCCCTTATCAAGTTATTAAATTCAGCTCTGGTTATAGAATCAGTAGGGTTCTTGACTTCAGGAGGATCAATATTTAGATTTGTAGGTTGGTTGCTTGGAGCTCCTTGTTCAATGCTGGCATTTTCATTCCCATCCATATTTTGAGAAGTTGAACTGGTATGTCTCCCCATTATCGATTTCCTTACTTAGTTTTTGGTAAATCTAAATAGTATATGCAAGTTTATAAAGATGGCTATGGATCCCCTTGGGGGATTTGTTCAATCCAGTAGCAATAAAGGGGATCCTAACGCCTTGAGAATCAGTTCTCAGTGAAAGCACCAAAATGTTTGCAACCAAATTGGTCACAAAAACCCAAGATTAGGTTTGTGTAGAGAAGTAAATGAAGAAAACTAAATTGAAACAGAGGAATATAATAAACTAGTAAGCAAATCAAAACAGAAATCAAGAACACCAAGATTTAAGTGGTTCGGTGTCGTCAGCCTACATCAACTTTGAATATTCTCTTTTTTGATTCACTATAAACTTGATTTCAACCTAAAACAGCAAGAAGTGGGGAAGAAAGTTGATTACCATAAAGAACTATGTAACTAGCAGTGTAAAGATCCTTAAAATGGCCCCCTAGGCCAATATTTGTAGGTGAGGGCGACCACCAATCTCTCTGAAACTTCAGCTACAGGACCTTCTTATCCATATAGGCCCACCATAGGAGTCGCTAGGCCCAAATCCCAATGAAGATGGAATGGTACCAATCCATCCATTGGTCGATTCTGGAGCAGTGATCCTTATGATAGCTTATTCATGCTTAGATATGATGGCTCTCCAAATATCATGTCAGTTGAATATGTGGAGCTCGTGCTTTTGCTTAATATTTAGTTCAGATCCATTTTAATGTTGTTCCTGACGATTCCTTTTACATACCATTCATGCGTATTCCTTGAACTCCATTATATAATATTGATCCCTCCTCATCCAAATTGCTATGTCGATCCATTATCATCCATAATGCTATGCCAATTCATTATCATCCATAATGCTGTGTCGATCCATTATCATCCATAATGGATTTCCAACCACTCATGCCTACAAGACTATGTCGATCCATAAGCGTCCTTCAACTTAGTAGTCTCGGTGGGGATTGAATTTCATTTTCATTAGGTAAATTATTGTTTTCAATTTCAGTATTATTTTTAATATTTTCAATATCATCTTCTGTGATATTTGATTTTGAAATTATATTTTGATCTTAATTTTTATTATTAAATTTGAAATTTTCATCGAATGACACATGAAGTATTTCTTCGATTATTTTAGTTCTTTTATTCTAAATTCTATATGCCTTGTTTCTTTGAGTATCTAATGAATATTCCTTTATCAGATTTTGGATCGAATTTACCAAGTTGGTCTTTTCTATTTAATAAAAAACATTTTAACCATATGTTATATTTTCTTCCATTAAAATGTTCAAACGGAGTATGTCTTATTAATAATCTAATGGTGACTCGGTTTAAAATATAACAAGAAGTTGCTATAGCTTCTGCCTAAAAATATTTAAGTAGAGTGCTTCCATTTAATAAGGTTCCGGCACATTCTTGAAGTATTCTACTTTTCCTTTCAATAACTCTGGTATGTTGTGGAGTTCTAGAAAACGAAAAATTGTGAAAATTCCTTTCTTATTACAATATTTTTCAAAAATATCATTATCGAATTCACCACCATGATTGCTTCTAATCTTGTTAATTTCTATGTTTTTAATATTTTGAATTCTCTTAACAAAGTTTTTAAAATTTTCAAAAGTATCACTTTTATTTTTCATAAATATTATCCAAGTATATCTCGAAAAATCATCTACAATTACAAAAATGTATCGATTATGGTTTATAGATTGAATTTGAGTTGGTCCAAAAAGATCTAAATGTAACAATTCTAATGGTTATAATGTACAAATTACTTTCTTAACTTTAAAAGAAGATTTTATTGATTTCCCTAATTGACATGCATCACAAAAGCTATTTACCTTAAAATTAATTTTTGGCAAACCTTTTACAAAATTATATTTAGATAATTTGCTTATTGCTTTGAAGTTTATATGACAAAATCTTTTATGCCATAACTAAGGATCAATTTCTTTAACTATTAGACACATATTTGTGTTATTATTAACTTTCATATTTAAAATGTATACATTGCATTCTCTAGTTCCTTCAAAAAAAAAGATTCTTGTTCTGACCAAATATATTGCATTTATTTTAAAAGATACATCAAAACCTTTATCGCATAGTTGGTTGTATCGTCATTACGTACTAATTTTTAACTAATAAAACATTTGTAATAAGAGGTAAGTAAGATGTACCGTCATTGCTCACATCACCTTTGCTGATGATATATCCTTTAGAATTATCTCCAAATATGACTATTGATAACGATGGAATTTTCTATCGGCTAGAAAATCGCTATTAAAAAATATCATTAAAACAGCGCAAGCACAGGATGTACAATCGTAGTACGTATGCGAGTACGAGTCGATCCATAGGGAAATAAATTGATTTTAAATTCTACTTAATCAAATTAACCCAAAGAGTTTTAAATGGTTTTAAGCTAAGAAAAATAGCAAAAATAAACTAGAGAAAAGTGAATTAAAAAATGAGATTAAGAGACAATTTAATGGCAAATCCATTCTCATACTCTCACATAAATCAACACAAGATTTATTCTATGATCTCTCAATTTAATCTAGTAGTATTAGTGATGTATTTATCATAAGTATGATCTATTTGTGTTATTAATTAACACAACTTAAACCATCAAACTTTAATACAACACTAAAACCACTTGTTAAATGTCATGAAAATGAATCTGAAACTAAAAAAAAAATCTATTTTAAGCATGATCTATTTACTATTTTTGATTAGTAGCATAGATCATCAAATTTTGATTTTATTTTAATTCCATGACCAAATTCACTTTGTTAGATGTTAATGTAAATTGTGTTTATATTTGAGTAATAATAGCCTAATTGTGATAAATAACATAGGCAATCAAATTCAATAATAAACTTACATCAACATCGAACTATCCACGAAGCATAAAAACAGAATATAAATTAGCAAATATGTTGGAACTAAATGATTTAAGAGAGCTTCACTACCCCTAAATTGAAGGGATTTGGCTTCTTATTTTTGTTATCATTTCAACACATGTAGATTGCAACATTAAAAGCAAGGAAAGTAAGAGCTACTTAAAAGAAATGAGAACTAAACTACTTGCATAAATTAAATCTAAACTAATTGCAATGAAAAGATAGCTAATCTACTAACATGAAATAGAAGAAAGCATGTAAATAAAAGTAAGCATGAAATGGAAAAGCATGTAGAAAACAAACAAGGAGAGGCTTAAGAAGCAATTTTATTTTTCATTGATTTATGCTACAATATGCATGAAAGGTAAGAAGATAGTTACATGAAACATATGGAGTATTTATACATGCTTAAAACCCTAACTCATATTTTAGGGGACTACCTAAAATGCCATTTAGGAAATGTAATCTCCAAGTAATGATAAGGGAATTAATTAACCCCAGTAATATTTGCATGTGCATTTTAATCTCCATTAGTTTTAATTGTGGTCCATGGGTTAGTGGGAAGGTAGGCTCCTCCATGTTGCATGAATTCTTTATTTCTTCATTCCTTTATCTACCTTCACTTATGCATGCATACATACATGAAACCACTTCCAATAATTACTCAAATTCCTACGAAATAACATTAAAATGTGCAAGTAAATTTTATCAAAAATTAACACATACAAAATTGACCATTTTCCCCCCATATGAAGATGAATGAACGATGATTTGAAAACACTTTAAATTTTGGTTTAAACATGTAAAATACCCCAATATGCTTATTTATTTAAATAAAATTGAGTTGAATAAGGAATTAAAATATGCACTTTTCAGTGCACATCAGTGGCAGATTCTCCATCTGAGTAGCTAATGTTAGTCAGCATGTCTTTGTTTCCTGTCATGTGTTTTAAGCAGCCACTATCAAGTATCTACTTTCCTCTTTTCTTAGTTGGTACCTGCAAAAAATATAAAGATGACGTTCGTACCCACCATTTATTAGGATCCTAAGAGTTAGGTCTTAGGAAAACCAAATCTAAGTGGATTTAGAATTCCCTTTACGAGTAAAATTATCATTTTTTCGAACTGTATCTATAGAAGTCTTAATACACTTATTTCTAATTAAACAACTGTTTTCCTTTGGAACCCAAATCTCAATAGATTTTCAATGATTAAATTCTTTTAAAACAGGTTTTACAAAAGTATTATCTCTCTTTGTAAAGTTTATATATAAAGAACTATTGAACTATTATTTTTAGGAATTTTTGTCGTCTTATTATATCCTAATCCCCTTTTATTTGAAGTAGCTTGTGAATTTTCAAAAATTATAGAAAGAATTTTTCTTCCTATATTAAAATCAGAAATATTGTTGGTAATGTTCTCTAATTTTATTTTAAGACTAGAGATGCTTAATTCTAATATTTTAATAGTAGATTTTAGTTTGTGATTTTCAGATTGAAGAATTTCATTCTTTTTTTTTGAGTTTCTATTTCTCTACTTGGTATCGTAAGTTAAGAGGTTGTATTGGAACAAGATTCTTGAGCAATTACAAGTTCTTCTAAAATTTTCTTCTCGTCTTTTAACATATCTACTTCAATTTCAGTTCTATTTAATTTTCCAATTGTATCTTTATATTTACTTTTGATATTCCTTGGCGTATCTAGCAGTTTTGAGTTTACATCCACTAAATCATCAAAAGTAAGATCACTTACTTTGTCATTTGTAGTCATAAAGCATACATTGGCTTGTGTTGTCTCACTATCACTATCATTATCACTGTTTGATGAAGAAGATGATTACAAATCATCCTATGTAACAGAAAATGCTCGCTTCTTCTTATATTTGTCCCTTTTATTCTTATACCTGTCTTTCTTTCAATCAGGACAGTCCTTCTTTATGTGACACATTATGTGACATTCATAGCATTCTAGATTTGAAGCTAATGGTTTATCGATGCTTTTGTATTTCTAAATTTATAGTTCTTTCCAAATTTCAAAAACTTTTTGAAATTTTTAGCTATACACGCCATGTCATCTTCATCCAAATTTGATTCTTCCTTTTCTGCCTGGAACAATATTGTCATTTTATCTTGTGCCTGAGGTCTTTTTGCCTGTAAATTTACATCATATGACATTAAATTTCCTATCAACTCTTAAGGTTTTATTTTTGAAATGTCATTAGCTTCTTCAGTTGCCAAGACTTTCCGTTCCCATTCATCCATTAAAGAGTTAAGGATTTTTGAAACAATATCAAAATCCATGTATTTTTCTCCTAACTTCAAAAGTGAATGATATATATCTTGAAAACTAGAATACATTTCATTTATAGTTTCATCTTGCTTCATTCTAAAATATTAAAACTAGTTTTTCAGCATAGAAATCTTCTTTTATTTAACTTTGTTAGTATCTTCATGTGTAACTTTAAGAGTACGCCAAATTTCAAATGCTGAACTACACATACTAACTCTATTAAACTCATTTTTGACTAATGAACAAAACAAAATATTCATGGCTTTAGCATTAGCAGTAGCATCTAATTTTTGTGTGTTAGGCCATTGTGCATATGGTGTATTAGGTATAGTGTATTCGTTCTGAGTGGTATTCCAAGTAACATATTCATTTTCTTGCATACAAATTATCATTCAAGTTGATCAATAATTGTAGTTTAATCCATTAAATAGTGGTGGTCGGGCAGTGGATTGATCTTCAATAAAACTTGTGCTGGTGGTATTTTCCATATTATTTGAATATCGAATAAATATGTCATGGTTACATTATGACCTTGCTCTGATACTAATTGAAACTGACTAAGGATTGTGCAATATGAAATATTAAATAAACTATCTACTTATGCAGAATGTAAATGTAAAAGTAAAGTAATAAAGTAAATGACAGCAGGGATTTTATTCTGGTACAAACTTCTAGTTCTACGTCCCGTCCCAGACTCCTTCTGGAATTTAACCATCAACCCTCACTTAACCCGAAGGAACAAGTATTACATGGCTTGATCAATCAAATAGGACTTCAACCGCCTGAGCAACCGAACGGGACTTTAAGAATATAGAAAATTATCTGATTGAATGTGCTCTTTTAAAAGCACAGATAAGTCTTAGAGTACATCCTTTGTATAATCTTCTCCTTTATGGTATATCGTGTAATTCATGAAGATAGGAGTTTATTAGATCACCAATGAAGTATTCTTGAATGAACAAGTGATCAAAATGAATTTTTTAAGTATTGAATGCTTAGAGTTCAAATAGCAAGATAGACTAGAAATTAGAATAATAATTAATTATCAAAATAATGGAATTCATGGCTATTTATAGATATTAAGAGTTTTCTTCGTTCATGAAAGATAGACATGAAAAGATATGGAAGCAACTCTTGAATTAAGAGTTGTTTCTGTTCATTAAAATGAAGTGTCTCTTGAAAAACTAGTCATTATGAAGATTCAGCCGTCTAAATGGAGCAACTCAGCCAGCTGAATTGATTAAAAATAAAATTCACAAGTAAATAGTGCAAAAAACATCAATTTTCAACCGGCTGAATTATCATATTCAACCGTCTGAATATTCAATCACATTTGTGCACATGCACAACAGCCAACGGGCTGACTCATGCCATTCAAACGGTTGAGTTAGTGTTTTCTGGGTTTTCTACTTGTTTTTATGAATTTATATTATGTGTGTGCATATACCACTTCGGAGAGATTTTAACATATATTTACTACTAAACTCATAATACTTTGCTGAAGCTTCAATCCGAAATCTAGTCTTCACATTGTTATAATATTTCTCGAGTAATAAACAATATCTTCTCCTGCAAGTTTACTTAGATCTAAATGATACATTTACTTATACAATTGTCACAATTAAAACACCAAAATTCGAGGTTCTAACATATTCCACACATATCGAAATGCATCTAAGCAAACACTTCCAGGTTTGCGCAAAGGAACCCCGTTAACTCCTTCTTCATCTTCACATTAAGATCAGATCCGATCTTCATGACCTAGGTAGAATCATCCTGATCGATCGGTATATTAATTGTCAGCTTAGCTGAGGCTCCCTTGCATCTTCTGACTCTTTCCTTGGGTCACTAGATTTATAAAATTTACTATGTTGACTAAGACAAGCTTAGGCGGTGGTCGATAGGCATCAATCGACTTGATGTAGAAAGACTTTTCTACATCCATTCCTTTTTCATGCCGCTTTGCCTCTTTGCTCCTTGATGTAGCATTCATGTCCAATACCCCTTGAATGATTCTAACCCCATTCTCTTTGGCAAATTTCATTGTTAAGCAGCGAAAAGCTAAAGCCATCCTAAAGCGGCGAGGGTCGGTCGATTTAAGAAAATCGTTGTACGTAGAATATGTATCCATCACAATGAAGGTCAAAACCCACACTCTCTTGTTGTTACCTTCACTTAATTCCACCGACAAGTCAACCACCCAACATGCTTTATAGCCTCTTCGAAAAATCCTTAGATTCGGAATTTACATAGTTTCACGTCCTGGACATCCATCATCATCTGCTTGTAGGTTTTCTTGAATACAATATTCACTAAGATTCCACAATCAATGAGAAGTCGCTTCATAATTGCCAACCCAATCATAGCCTTTATCACTAAAGGGTCAAGCATCGGCACTTCTACCCCATCCACATCACTATTTTTGAATACAATATCATCTTCATCATGCATAACTGCTTCGTCGGTACTCCATATTCAATGGCAAAGTAGCTCTCCTAGATCACATGCTTCAAAGAACATCCATATCTTTCCATATCCTTCAACTCTTTTCAAATACATAAGGTCTAACAATGATCGTACTAATTACAAGTCTTTCTCCAAGCTAACTATGTTCATTCTCATTAGGCTCAGCCTAGCATTATTGAAGCATTTTCCCCTGGGTTGAACATTTCCTTGCCTACCATCCTGTGTGGCTTTCAAATAGTTCCGAAGTCTCCTTTTCCGAATCAAGTCTTTAATTGCATCATGTAAATGTCTACATTCATTAGTGTTATGCCTATGCGTATCGTGCAAGCAGTGGTGCTTCCAAGATATTTTTCCCTTTCCATCGACTCTCTTTAAGCCGGCTTCTTATAGTTCTTAGTTCCTTGCATAACAAGGTGGGTATTCTCGATGGTATCACTCAGGTGCATGTAATCCTCATGTTCCAGGAATCTCGGATGCTTCTTGAAGTTTGGTTTCCCACCTCCATTACCCTGATTACCTCTATATGGTTTTTACTCTTACTTCCCACGTTGACTGCAACATTCATAGGATTCTCACTGGTTTGTTTCACAGCAACATTACTTTGAACCACCTCAGTCGGCTGCCATCCACTAGCCTTTCCTGTAGTTGTATTCGCCTCTTCCAAGCACAAATATTGGACTGCTTTTCTTTAAAATTCTTCCATGGTCGGTGAACGTTTCATCTTCTGCCATCTACTAAAATTTGTATCTGGATAAATCCCTCTAGTCAAAGCCATCAATACAAAATCCTCCTTGGCATTACTGACTTCCATCATTAATGTATTAAACTACTTAAGAAATCTTTCTAAGACTCTCCAGAACTTTGAAAAATATTAAACAACGACACCACATATTTTGGACAAGTAGCATGCAACCTAAACTACTCTGCAAACTTTCTTTCCATCTTGTTAAACGAGGATATGGACCATGATGGCAGCCAAGTGAACCACATCGTAGCTGCTCTTTCCACAAGTATTGGAAAACATCTACATCTAATGGCATTGTAGCTCCTGCGCCATCCATATACTATTCAAACTTCAAAAGATGTTGTTTCGGATAAGTCGTTCCATTGTAAGATGACATCAAGTGATAGTAAACCTTCTAGGGTACTCCTCTCACAATATCTCCTTAGTGAATGGGTTCGGAGAAGGAGAAGAATTCCAGTCGCCATTACTTCTATATTAGTTTTTGTTCGCCGGCTTTCTTACCATATCAGCCAAAAAATCTAGTTCTATCGGATCGATTGAACAACGATTACCATAGCATTCCCTAAGTGTTTGGCTCCATAAATGGTCTTGGTTCATTTCGTGATGTCTAGGTTCTCCTATCTTTGGGAGAACCGTTCGTCCAATAGGCCGGTTTCTAAAATCTCTACATGATGGGTCAATAGCAGCCATCCAAACTCCAGCATTCTATGAAACAGCATGCCATCTACGACGCCCTGATTCATCCATAAAATGAGGCAGACATCATAGACCTCGTAGATGACAGATAGTTTTGAGGTAAAATATAAAACATAACACATGGCTATCTACAATATTCTACACTTTTTGAAGCTCAGAGCAAAAGGAATAAAATAATCCTAGACGAAAAAAATAATATCGTAACAAATATACTTCAGTTAAAACATTTTTCTACTACTAAGTAACAAAAGCAACCTAATGTTTGGGAATAACCGTGATATAATAGTAGATTGCTAATAGAAAAATAAATGTATGTCTCCGTTGCACGATTACCTTCTAAGTCACCACCGTTCCTTTCTATTGATCTATAGAGTATAATTAAATGGAAGAAAATGATAGAGGGGGTTAGACGTACATTTGGCGAGTATAACGCATCATATAAATATATAATATTAGTAAGCTAGTAAAACAACACTTACGCTCGAAAATTGTACATTAACATGAGTCACCTGCACCCAACAAGTCAACTAAACATAATATGATACCATAGTGACAACATAGGATATGGTCCCACTAAATCTAACTCATATCTAATCGTATGCACTCAACGGAACCCAAAGTCCCAACTCGCATGCCAAAGATGGTCTACAACACGATTAAGCCCAAAATCCAACCTCGTTATCGTCGAAAACGTATGCGAATCGCTATCGAGAAACTAATGTCTCAGTCCACTATCACCAAATCGTAAGTGACTCGCTATAGGGGAACTACATGCCCCTGCCTACTATCGCCGAATCGTAAGCAACTTGCTACCAATGAACAAAATGTCTCAACCCATTATTGCCATATCGTGAACAACTCACTATTGAAGAACAATATATCTCAGCCCGTGATTGTAAAATAATAAGCAACTCGCTACTGGAGAAATACATGTCCCAATCCACTCTCGCAAAATCATAAGCGACTCGTTATGAGAAACAATATGTCTTTGCCCATTATTGCTCAACTAATAGCGACATGCTACTGAGAAACAAAGCATCTCAGCCCACTATCACCAAATCAAATAACGTATAACGAATTCTACTAAAATCAAGATAGCTTTCGAAAGTGTCTCAAAACACAGCTAACAACATACCAAAATGTTCCTCTCACCATGATTCCAATGCTATGAACCATGTGTGAAATGGAGGTCGTATCTGAAAGTTATAAGTGTTTAAATGTAAGGATAATATCATAATTCATAATTTAATATATGTACATACATATATACATAAACACATATATATACATATATATATATATATATATATATAATTTTTTATTTGTCGCGTGTTTTCTTCCATCGTCGCTTCATCGTGCTGAACCCGTCATGCCGCTACTTAATGTCACCATCATGCCACCCATGGCTAGTGTCACCAATCGAACTCTACCATTACACTCCCTGTCCTTCGTGCAACAAGCTGCTAAGATTTTGTCTCGCCGCCACCTACATATGAAACTAGTGTTCGCCTTTCTGGTGAACTCAGGCCACTTGGGGATGGTCAGACCCCAACATTGCACTCCTCTTAGTCCCCTCTTCATGTTCACACTATCTGATCGCACAATCATCATCACTTCGTCGTTGAACCCAAATGGAAAGTCCATGTCAATCAAATATTCTGACGCATTTTCTAACCGATCGATTAACTCAATCGACAAACAAACATCGCTAATGGATAAAAATCTACTTTTTAATCAACTAGTCATAATATACTACCCTCTAATCATGGGTATATAAAAATTCACTATTTAATAATTAATTATGTTGTTTATAATTTGGTTTAAGATTATAAGGAGTGAATTACTACGTCTTATCGATATATACACAAATATGACAAATCTCACTTACCGATTAGCCGTGCCTACCTTGATTTGATGTAGATCCTTCCTCTCCTTCACTATCCAGAATTTCCACAACTTTAAAACTGTTAATTTCTTGATAGTTTTGATTTGTTTGTGCAACCCTCTTCTTGGCGATTAGTTACATATATAAATTTTTTAAATTTGATTTAATTTGGAGAATTTATAATTGATTTGGGGATTAGGGTTTCACAAGTGGAGACAAGATTTTAAGAGAAAAAGAAATTGGGTTAAGGATCTATTAGGCTGATAATATGTAGGCAAAAATCATGAAATTAATATATTATAAAATAACCACTGGGTTTGACATCTTCTAATTTTTAGCCTGGTTAACCAAATTCAGCAAGTTATATATGTTTTGTGACCGCAAATGGCATTCTAGACGTAATAGATAGGTCTTGGTGCTTAGTTCCAACTCCTGTAGAAATTTACTATTTTTCCATTTACGTTAAAATTATGATTTTACCCTTTTTAATTAATTTATTTAATTTCATAAAATTATAGGGTGTTACATTCTCTCCTCTAAAGGAATTTCGTCCTTGAAATTCCAAGAGACGAATAATGCAACTTGCTTTGTAGCGTGCAAACATATAAAAAAACATAGCTATATCCACCGTCCAATACAAGTAAAAACACAACCAATAGTATGTAATACATATGATAGATAAAATAGGATGATATGAGATGAGTACAAATGCAACTAAATCAGCGTATTATGTGCATGCAAACATCCAAATATATGCCAACACACACACACACACACATATCCACATATACGTATGTATGTATGAGCATCCATACATCCATATGCAACATCCGTGTCAAAGTAAAAGTAAACAACCATGTCTATAAGCAACCAATAAATAAACACATATACGTAGAGAAACGATAAGTAGTGTTTGTATACACACACACACTCATCTAGCATAAAGCACCAAAATATAGGTATCTATTCTAGGTAGGGATGTATATACGTATAAGCCAACATGGTAAAAAATAAACTAGTATAACTTAAACAAGTAACCATAGCAATCAAAGCACATCATAAAGATGTGCATACAGCCAATCCTAGCATCCATACATCCATGCCTATGTTAACTAGCTAGTTAAAGCAACCATGCAAACAAACAATGACCTAACAAGCAAACTAACCTACAACGAACTAAAATAACTTAGCTCCTAATGGGAAACTCGGATTCTCTCCTAGAGCTTAAACATATTCCTACCCAAACCATTTCCTCGCCGTACTTGGACCAACTTCGTTTCCTCATTTTTATGATGTATCACGGCAAGTCCCAAGATATGAATACACATACGGACTATTCTAGACTCTGTCCCCAAATTCACCTCATAAGCTGACTAGTCCCTACCATAATCGCTAAATCATCAACGTACATTTGCAGACGGGATGAAAAATGTGTGAGCACCCACCAAATTTTCAAGAAGCCCACTCAAACATGTTGACTTCCATACTCTTTTTACAGTCGGGAAAGGCCTAACAATTTATGGTGCTAGCTTTCCCATACAACATATCTTAATGGCAAGTCTTTCACCTCCTAACTACCTACTGCGAACTCTCTATGCATGCCTATCATATGCGGTTTTCATCCCTTAGCGTATCACCAAGGGGTCTCTAATCATATAATATCTAAGTATGGCTTAAATTTAAACAGATTGGACTACTGGCATCTCCGTCTTTTAAATTCCTTGCAACATCCTTTGCAACTTGCTTCTTCATCCTTGACCAAAAGAAACCCTCTTCGTATCCTTGACATAGCTCATAAATTCCTTCCTTAAGTCCATTGGCATGATAACACTGTATAGGATGATGTCTTATCTTTAAGTGGACTAACATTTTGGATTCTTGGGTGACTCCATACTTATCACCATTTAATTTATAGACATCACAAATGGGCGATGCCTTAATTTCGATGAAAACGATAATATTATAATGAGCTCATAAACTACGTTGTGCATTTTTCATTTATTTTTCACTTGCATCGGGCATAAAAAATAAGTAATGCACAAAAGTCACTATTTCATAAAATCAAATTGATAAGATAATTCTTTCAATCCAAGTGGTGATTGAAAAGAACTTATCTTAATTCTTAGTCAATTTTCTTCCAAATCACCAAATAACACCTTTCTTAAAATCACCTTCATACCTTAGTACGTGCAAGTCAAGACATTTACTTCATATCTTGAAATCATACAACATTAGATCCTTCAAATTATCTCCACATGCTCATGAAGTCCTATAAACTGACATATGGCTAGAGCACCTTATGTACATCGTTGTACTCCAAAAATACTTTACTAAAAGAAAAATCATCCTCCACTGAGGACTGTATTATATAACCAATCTTTTATTATTTATCATTTGAGGAAACTTTTTACTTAATTATGCTCCAATGCATCTCATGCCTTATATAAGTGTACCTAAGCCCTTAACGTAAACATATTTGTTAATTTCAAACTACATGTAATAACATATCTTTCAAGAGTTCAAAATAAACTTGTTATTTTCTTCTTAAGATTTAATCATCTTAGTATTATTTATTATAAGAATATATTTTTCTTCCATCTTAACATAGTACATTTTCTCCAAATCGATAAGATACTCAAGATCACTTTGTTTTCAACGTATTACTTTAAATATCCTAAACATCTTCAATTTAATTAAAAAATAATAAATTTTATAAAATTTCCTTAAAAACAATAATAATATTATTACTTTACATCAAAACAATAATATATTTTTCACAACCATTTTATTATTATATAATCTAAAAATAATAGCATTCTACATTAGATCCCAAAATTATCTGTGGAAAATATCTCTTTATTATTATTACTATCCTAAAAATACCTCTTGTTTTTATTAAATAATAATTTTTTTTATAGACTCCATAAAGTAATTATATTATAATTTTCTCAAATTTAGACAGTCTTCCAAAAATCATATTACTATTTAGTTAAATTCCACCATAAATAATAGTAAATTCCCAATACAAAATATATTTTCGTTGTTGCTTTAAAATTTTCCAAAATTCATAAATAACATCCTCATAAATTTTCAGTACAAATCCCTTTGTCTTAAATCCATTACGTTCATTTCTAGCTAATCTTAAGCGTACCGATATATCGACTATCCTAGCTAGTATATCTTAACCAATTCAAACTTTATAGGCTGTGTAATTCTTCTCTAGCTCCAATCAAATTTCCCATTGAAAATATCAATAACTTCTTAATATAGTTTTAATCAAAATCACTGATCTCAAAACTTATTCTTTACAAAACCTAGTAGGATTTGAAAATCATGAAATTCACTATTAACTTTAACTGATGTTGATTTTGATCATTACATATTTTCCAAAATAAATACCTTAAATTCTACTTCAACAAATTTTCAAAAATTGTACTTTTTGATGTTTCATATTAAATAATTTCATAAAAATCATAACCCATAGTTATTTCAGTTTAATCACATCATATCTATCAGTATGTCCTTAAAGTAACAATTATTATACTTTCAATTTATAAAGCTAATTTTAACATTAATTTTTAGCAATTCTTAAATTATCATTGACTAAAAACATATAACGTTGAAAACTCAATTCTTTATAGTTTAACCAAATCCAACATTAATTACTCAAAATTAATTTTGGAATAACTTCAATAGAATAGGTATTAATTAAAATGTTTTTCTGAAAAGTTATCACTACTATCAATAGAATAACTTCAATATTAATATTAATTACTCAAAATTCTAGACATAATAGGATATGTCCCAAAGCCTAGTTCCAACTCCTATATAAATTTATAATATTGTCCTATACGTTAAAATTCTGATTTTCCCCTTTTAATTTAATTATTTAATTTCGTAAAATCACTGGGTGTTACATTCTAGCCACCAACAACATGGCCATCACCATCATCAACATCATCTGGCAAATCAACAAAAGCATCATCATTCAAGACTCAGGCAGTGGGATCAGTATCAAGTTGTAAGGGGGTTTAGCTCCAAGTTGTTCCCTACCGACTTGAGTCTTACCGGCTCCAATTTTTAAAGTTCTAACTTCCTTCCTCTTCATTTTATGTTTTCCCTCTTTGTGGTTTCTGATTGATGAAGAGGAACAATCATTTTCTGAATGAAAGACGATAACTCCTTCATGGTCCATCTACGACCTTCGGATTGTTGGATCATCAACTCCATATTTTCTTTTATTTGCTTCATCATAGAATTCTGGCTATCAATCAGCTTTTCATTCATCCATCTTATAATCCTATCCAGATCAAACTTGTTAATCATTTCTGATGCATTCTGAATTTCAACAGTTATGGGCTACTTAGTTTTCTCTTCGTGTTGAGAGCCATCATTTTCTGCATCATTGGTGGGCTTGGAGGTAGTGAACTTTCCCTTGGTGTTCCTTAGTGCCATTTTTTTGTTATATCCTATGATAGATAAGGGAAATCTAAATAATCATGATCCTTCTAAGTAGAATTTTGTGGATCTACTCTGTGGATTATAGCAATCCAAAGGTTGAAGGTAGATTTAAACAACGAGAAATCTAAGTTTTTTATTAGTTAAAACACCAATATATTTGTGCCAAAAGTTGGATAAACACTTGTGTAGATTAAAATAGAGAATAAAATGAAGAAATTTAATCGAAAATGAGAGAAAACAATACACAGCAATTTATAATGGTTCGGCTAAACTCTGGTCAACGTCTACTTGAACTTTGTTAATATCTTATAAGATTTTACAAGCCATGTTCTTACACCTCGGTACCCATAACTTGATGAGAATATAGTAGAGTGATAGAGTAAAATTAGAAAGTTTAGAAAATAGAAAAAGGCCCTTAAACTAGTGCTCCACTCCTCATATTTACAGACGTAGATCATCAAATAAGCTTTGATATTTATTGCCCACATTCTCCACTGTTGATACCAAAAATGTCATAACACCCAAAATCCTATAGAAATATAGAAATGTAGTAGAAAATATACCAAAATCAAAGAGAAAAACAAGGTTTTTATAGTGGTACGGTAACCTTTGGCCTACGTCCACTGTACTTTTTATTAATTTAAGGTTATAAAGTCACTAGTACAAGGGACTGGCAATTTATTACAGCCTAGAACAACCAATAGTATCTTCCTTAGTGACTATGATAGAGGAGTGATAAAAGGTAAAGAAGATAATGAGCCAAAAAGTTCTTCTCCTGTATCTAGCTATAAGGCCATATTATAGGAAAATCGTCTAGTAGAACTAGAGGCTCACGAGATACCAAGTCCAGATTTAGATCTAAGAATGTAGGGGAAGATGGGACCCTTTGAGCCATAAAATCTACTTGGTATCGATCAGAAGTGGTCGGTACCAACTTAAATTTTGGAGGAGAACTTCCCCTTCTTCCCTCCTTTGGTCTTTTATCCCCGATCCATTGTGTTTTGAGAACTTTTCTTTAGAGGTCATGTTTTTTCCAGAAGGTTCTGATATCAATTGTACATGTTTGCTTTCCTTCAAAATTCCTTTGGGGTTGATCACCTGGACCATGAGTAATGTACTTCATGATGATCATTTTAGCCATAACTATATATGCCAAAGCTTCAGGGGCCCATAAAGGGCAAGAAAAGCGATCAATACTGAGTAGAAGGTACTCAATACTGAGTGGTCTCCTTTGTCTCAATGGTTTTTCAAGTTCTCGAGTTTATTCCTATTATCCTTCTAAGCATGTTACCAAGTTCATGAATCATTTCATCTTCATCCTAAGATCTGGATTCGTCTAAATGCTACTTGGTCAAAAAGCCAGATAACACTTACCCCCTAAAGTATGCTTCTGTTGGAAACAAAGCATGCTCTGTAACAAGGTAACCGTTTAATGTTATCCATTATGTCCATTGGCTATCCAAGAATTGCTTCAAAACGTTGCCTCCATTCCATGGATACTCATTCAATTGTTTTATATAGTAGAAATTCCATTCTCTATGCTAAGGAAAAGATCTGCACTCTAGAGACCGTCCCATGTCTTAGACGGAAATGACCTACCTTCCTTTCGCCTTACTTCCAATTTTTGTTTAAAGTTTCTATATGGTAACGAGCACTTCTTCTTAGTACCGATCTATCTTTACCCGCCACCAAGTACTATAAGTACCAATAGTTAGGATTTTTCAACTACATTATCATTTCGTGCCTGAACCTTTTGTTGTTGTCGATCCTTTAAGAGCCGATTTAGAGACTTCAACCACTCGTTGTTGACCGTCCAGCGCTGCTGCCATCTCCTCAACACTGCCACTATTCCAAACCACTAGCCCACCCACCGCCATGCTCCTAAAAGTGCTTAACCTCAATCATTTCTACAAGTTGAGATCTAAACTCAATTTCCAAGGAAGGTCGTCGCTTTTTGGTGATGGAGCATGTCGTCGGCCTTAGTTTGTTGATGAAGATGACGATTGAGGCTCGAACGATTATGATGAGTGCTTGGTCGGAAAATTTTATGGTTCTCCCAAGGTTATTCTTGAGTTTGACCCGAAGTGTGCTCTGGTTTGCTCTAACTATCACTCGTCCAATCGCATATCGTTGTTCGAATGCCAATAGGATGGTTTTCTTGATAGAGAACGGTCATACTGAATGTGCTCCAACATTTGAATGACTCCATTGCATGGAACTTTATGCCACTGCATAGTCCTATATTCCTGCAAAAGTAACTCTTCTGTGTCGCTCCAGACAATGGTTCCATTATCGATTATCCAACGATAATAGGAAATATCTAATGCACAGTTCCCTCGTGCATCGTGGCTCATTTTTCTAACATGAGCGAGCTATCTACATATAATGTTTTGTTTATTATGTATGGGACACGGGGCTCACGTTATATCTGTGCAGTTAAAGCCCCACGAAATCCTCGCAAAATCTTCGCTTTAGCGCATAGCGCTCTTCGACTGCTATGATATTTCAATATAGTGTTATTAAACAATAGATCCGCTTTAAGCCTTTCTATTCAACACTACACCCGCTAAATCAAGTCTTTTTAACACCCACTTTAGCAAAATTTACAAATGTTGATTTGACTATTGCTCTTTTAAATAAAATCAAAAAAGTTAGGGTAAAAACATAATTTATAGGGATAAGTGTTGAATATAAGTTAGAAATACGTTGTAATCACCAAATCTAGTTTGCATTGATCATGATATCCTATGGTTTTGTTACATAAAATTAAACATTAGTTCATTTTCCTACACAAATATGTAAGAATATAATAAATTAACTTTATTTGGTTTTATACCTAAGGGATCTAGTAGCTATTGCATAGAAAATTACCTGCCTACGTGCCTCTTGTGGGGATCAAGCCCACACAGTTTTGGTTCTTGCTCTTCTCATGCATCCAAATGGTCGTTAGCATATAACAATCATAGCATCCATGCAACCATATGAAATTATCGCAGCCAACGAAATCATGCAACCGTTGAAACCATTACAACCAATGCAATCAATGTAAGAAGGAAACGCTACTCCTACACAACCACCAAATCATCAAAGGTACTAACAAACCATGTTAGTGCACAACACCAAGTCATCAAATGCGTACTAACTTACAATATTAGTAACACAACGTTCACAACAACCAACTACACGCTACATAGTTATTAACATGCAAACATCTGAAGCTCTCCGATGAATCCCCTTATTTATGTAAGGTTCGGAGAAGATTTGGACATGAACAGAGAAAGATTTGGGTGAAGGGTGGAGCAATAGAGGTTGAGAGCCCTTTGAGAGGATGGTAGAAAAAGTGATTAGGGGAGAGATATCTCACCTATTTATTGGAAAAACCCCAAGCACCCCCAAGAAGCTGTGGACCTCCCTCCCAAACAGAGCACCCCTGAACAAGTTTCCTTGATCGGCCATCGAACCACCTCAAACTCACGACCAAGTATCCATGATTGGGCACCGACCTACCTCAACCCCCCGATCAAGTTTCTATGATCGATCGCCAACCCCATTCTTCTACGAACCAAGCCTAGCCTGACCCAAACAACACCAAATCTACTACTACCAAAGAGAAAATCAATAACTCTAATCTTCAAACGGCCATACTTCAAAGTCCAAACCACTATTATGACCACTCTACGAAAAGGGATACCATTATATCTTTCCAATAGAAGTAGTCTTGGAAGCCAATTCGATATTTATCAAAAGTTAATAATTTTTCCAAGGGTAAAATCATCTAGGAAATTCTAAAGATAGGAAATGTTACTAATAGGAATTTTCCAAAGCCATAGAGTCATACGACCTCATATGAATTAAATAACAATATTTTTCAATCTTCCGATACGTAAAACACGAGTTATTACATAACTCATATCTTGAGCTTTAAGAATCGGCAAGACTAGTTATCCCTCATGATCATTGAGGCCTAGTGCAAATGAAAAGTCATAGGAAAACTTCATGACAAGCACTTGTATTTCAAGAATGATTACTTCTTTGTTCATTGTCCAAACGGCTTTAACAAATGCTGGATTTCCGACAGTAAGATCCACTCCTCGTCACTCTACCTGTATATGGATTCCTTCCATTCGAGTGCCTAATTTATTATCTACTTCCTTATAGATATCCCTACTCAAGACACACGTAACGAGCTTGCTGAAAATTTGAAAGCTTTGAAGAGAATTAGCTTCAAGCATCGCACCACTACATATCTTAAAATGAACGAGAACCTTCGACGGTGCAATTTGCTGCATCATGAATGTTATACCATTGCCATAACCACTCCTCTAAGTAGTTCTTGAATACCTATCTGATATTTATCCCTCGCACATAGCTTTGGAGATAACCTTCAAGGGGAAGTTGATGGTCCATCGGGTATGACAAAAGTTGATGAGCTACTTGATAAGGCAGAAAAAGAGACTACTGCTAGCGAGATTTTAAGAGAAGAGGATGAAGGAGCTACGTAAATGATCTTGGAAGAAAGTGAGGATGAGGAAAGAATAGAAGGAAAAGAAGAGATGAAAGGAGAAGAGAAAGAATAACAGCGTACCGAGGGAGGCGACAATGACTACGATGTTAGTCCAAAGGAAGACAAATCGTTCAGGCGATCATCGTGACTCAACTTCCAGCATTCCTCCGCCCCACTTAGAGTCCCAAATTCCTAGTTACCAATAGACTTCCACTTCTTGATCCTTAACATCAGCCATGCCTTCTCAATCTAAGGGAATCACCACTCCTTCAACTTTTATTCCTGCTCCATTATCTCGAATGCTGCTTCTTTTCCTAATCTCTTCTTGACTGGTTCATGTTTGACCGTGACAACAAAGACAATCCAAAGGAGGAAGTAGACCAAGAAGTCCAATGGAAACAGATGCTCATTGACCAAGGCTATGATTATAAGAAACTCTGTTATGCTCTCTCTAAGGTTAACTGCATCAATCACATGAATATCCAATCCTTCGAGTTTGAGAAAGATTTATGACAACTTATTGAGGGGTGCAAAGGAGATTTGGAGAAGATAAAAAAGAAAATCTGCTCTGAAATCTAAAGCTAGTACTGACAGCCTAATAGTGGAAATGAAGATGGCCCATACCCACGCAGAACTTGTGCTGAAAGACCTTTTGAAAATTGCACATGAAGATGACACTGCCCTAAAAACGCAAATTGTTGAGAAAGGCCAGGCCCTTGCTACAAAAGATGAAACCATCCAGGTCAGGGACAAATCCATCGAAGAGCATGCGGTTGAGATCCAAAAGCTTCGCGTAAAAAACGAGAAAGTCGTGAACGATCTGCTACTCTCCTTAAGAAGGTGAAAATCCTAAATCTCCTGCTCGCAACGGAGTCCTGGCGAAGGTATATCTCTTATTTCACCGGCTTTTATGGAACTCTAGTTCTCGTGTGAATCCATCTCTAACCTTTACCATTCCATTTTCCAACCTATAGGTCATCCGCATCTTTCTTTTCTACCGGCTAATCAAAGCATAAGTGTTGCGACTATTTTCACCACATTAACCTCCATCTCTATGGGACTTATTACCTATGTTCCTCCTTTCAGTTCCAGCTCAAGGCCTAAGAAGGTAGCCGCTCTACTGAACGTTGATGACGTGACTCTGTTCTTGAAGGAAGAAGTTTTTATCACCAGTGCTGCAAACCCAACTGACCAAATTACCATGGCGAACAGGTTAAAGGTTGATCTTTCTAAGGTCAAGGTCAAGACTTAGCCTGGAATGGAAAAATCTGTCGGCTCTATTCCTATAAGTCCCTCTGCTAAACTTCCCCCAATCAAGTTGAAGCTCCCCAAGATCAAATCCACTGACCCTCTTACCGAAAAGTTCGATGAACCCCTTACTATAATCGAGGTGAAGACTACCCAGATCGAAGGCAACACTCCCAAAGAGAGGAAATCCAAAAGCGAATGGAAGTATAAGAGACCAACCGATGGTTCGAGCGGCCCGAGTAGGAAGAATACGTAGATCATTCTTAGTTCTTATGGTTCTTTTTGCTATACATTTCATTTTTTATTCTGTTGAAAATAGGTCGTATTTGTGTGGGAACAGCCCTACTACCTTTGTATATAAAAGATGAAGTAATGAAAGATCACTTTTGTTCTGTAATCTTTGTTTCATTTACTTTTCTGCACTTTTATAAATTGTACCTGCTCATATTCAACTGCTTGCATATATAATATAATTGCTTGTATCGTAATTTACATGTATTATACATGTTCATTTCCATGTAGCACTTTTATTTATTGCAACTCTGTACATGTAAATAAAATTCATATGCTTGCTTTAGTTATATTCCATAATCAGCCTCGTTTAGAACCGTCGAAGTGTTCTATTTGGTAAAATGAAATGATGGTTTTTAACCAACTCCTTTGTTATTCATGTTCGCGTTAAGTCAAGTTTCTTTCGACCGTCAATGAATTATGGATTATTCAAGTTCCTTGTTATTCCTTATTTCTGAGGAAAAATAGCTTGAACGTCAAACTTTTGATGCCCCCAATCTCATCGGTAACCGGGTGTAATGGTGTTTTAATCATATGGGGCAAATTGTCTAATTACCCCTGGTTAGATTATACTTTTCAGCCTGATCCTGGACCGGAAGAGTTCGGTAGTGCCTATTTTCAACTTTCAATGACTATCCACATTTTTCCTCCACCTTAAGCTGCAAGCGCAATTGTGAAGGTTTTGACTATACACTGGTTCAAATCTCCAAGAATTTGTGCTTTTGGATGCCTTATCTCTAGGCACTCGCTCTTAAACCTACTATATCTAGGTGTTGACCAAGAGTATCCATTGACCATCCTCGCCCAACTTCAGCCTAGCATATCCTGCCATGCTACAAGTTTGTTCATAGGGTTTTAATCGCATATTGGTTTCATTCTCTAGAAATTGATGTGTTAACTGTCTGATTCCAAGGATTCCTTCTTGATGTCGCCTAATTTCGAGCAACAACAAATACTTGAAGGTCGGGGTCAAATTATCCGATCAACCCCTATGTAGTCTTTCCTTCTTGACGTTCCCTAACTCTGGATAACGGCAGATACTTAAAGGTCTGGGTCAAATTATATGATCGACGCTTGTGTTTACTCTCCCTAGTTGTAATCCTAAACTAAAGAGTTGATACCTTGGGGTCGAACTATCCAGTCGACCCTTGGAATTATTCTTCCAAGCCCTGATCCTAAGCCAAATGAGTCATGATTATTTTCGGGTTTTGGAATGTCAAGGTAGAATTAATCGATCAACCTTAATGATTATCCTCTTCAGTCCTGATCCTAGACCAAAGGAGTTTGTACCTAACTGTACGACTAATCGCGTCGCACAAAAATTTGCTTATAAGAACATAGTTCCATCGGTTTAAGAAGCGAATTGTATTTATAAATGAAAAATGCAGCAAGTCGTTCCTTATTACATTACCTTTAGAATCCTTAGATGACTTATTTGTGAAAATAAACAAAATAAAACTAAGTATAATAGTGTTGCATCAAGTCGCTATTCCATGCTTATGAAATCGGGAGTCCATCGACAATTGCTGGCTTGAATATTCCATCTCCAAGCTTCCGTTTGATTCCCTAAAGTCCTTCCTAATTCGGGCCAAATGCCCATATACCTAGGAGAATGCATTTCAAAACAATATCCCTCACGATAAAGGTACAGTTCCAGACATTGGTGTTAAAGTTCCTTGTTAATCTTTTCTAGTGAGTAGCAACCCTTAGTTCCACCTCTTTCCTTTTCTCATCAACCAAATCGAGGGACTCAAGCAAGTGTTCCTCGTTTACCTTTGGATTGTAATTCCTTTTAAGATGAAGGGACTACCAATTTTATCAGGATCATGGCCTTTGATCCATATGCCAAAGCAAATGGCGTATGTCCAGTTGCGAACTTATGAGAAATCCTATAAGCCCATGTTGCCAGTAGGAGCTCATGCCTGCAGTTGCCTTTAGCCTTCGCTAACAAGTTTTTCAAGGTGGACTTGATGATTTTTTTCATTGTCACCACTTGTCAGTTAGCCTACGGATGTGCTATTGCTGAAAAGCTCTTCTCACTTCTATATCGTTTGTAGAAATCCTTGAATTCAACACTTTCGAACTGAGTTCATTGTCCATTATGACCTTTTAAGGTGTTACGAACCTATAAACGATGTTCTTCATCATGAATTTGATCATTTTTTCATTGTAATCGTGGAAAGTGATTTCGCTTCGGCCCGCTTCATGAAGTAATCCATTGCAACTATTGCATACATAGCTCTTTCCTTCGTAATCGTTAGCACTTTGATAATATTAATTCCTTAAACCGCAAATGTCCATAGAATAACCATTAATGTAAGATCAATAGATGGAGCTCTTGGAATCTTTATAAATTTTTCGCAATGATCGCATCGCTTGGTGTAATCAACTACAGCCCGATTTATCATAGGCCAGAAATATCCATACCAAAGAACTTTTTAGCCAAAGTCTGCCCCCCGATGTGGTCACCACAGCTACCCTTATGGATTTCCATGAGGATTTTCCTAGACTCACCCTTAGTTACACGTCAAAGCAAGGGTTAGAGAATCCTCTTATGTACGGCACTTCTTCTTGCATTATGAACCGAGGTGATTTTCAAAGGATTTTCTTTCGTTCATTCCTATCTCTCGAGAGAGTTCCCTTGAGCAAATATTTCTTGATTGGAGTTATCCATGACTCCTCTTCCTCTATCGTCTCCAAATCCACTCGACATCCATTTGATCGATACTTGGAGCCTTCAAAACCTCCACTAAATCCATACCCATCACTTGTGCTTCCCTATAACTGGCTAGTTTAGCCAATGAATCAGCCTTTACGTTCTCCTCTCTGGGATGTGCGTAATCGTATAGTGCTCTATGTCATCCAACAGCTCCAATGCTTTTATCAGGTAAGGAGCAAGTCTCACACCATTAGCTTGATATTCCTTCCTCACTTAATAAATCACCAATACCACGCTTAGTGCATGAGAAGACATTGCCAAATAGACAAACAAATCCTCTACGTCCAGTGGTTTGGATAGAACTGGTGGTGTTTCCATGTTCTGTAACAATCCCTCGAAGGCGTTTTAACTATCTTGATTCCATTCAAGATTCTTCTTACTCTTTTTTAGGGCATCGAAGAATGGTATGCACTTATCCATCGCCCTTGAGATGAATCGACTTAAGGTTGCAAATTTCACATTTAAGCTTTGTAATTACTTCTTCGTGGTCGGAGTTTCACATTCCTTAAGGCGTTAATCTGCTTCATATTAGCCTCAATCCCCTTTGAATTTACGTTGAACCCCAAACAATTCACAATGCAACTCCAAACGAGTATTTTAATAGACCTCAAACATCTCTAAAAGGTCATCCATGTGATTTCTTGATAGCCATGACTTTACCAACATATCATCCACATATACTTCCATCGTCCATCCGATTTGATTCCTAAACATAGAATTTACCAATCTTTGATACCTAGCTCCATTCTTCAAACCGAACGGCATGACTAGATAGCAATACGGTCCCAAATCCATTATAAAGCCAGCGTGCTCCTGATCTGGTATATGTACCCAAACTATGCCTCTTTTTCTTTACGAATGGAAACCTTAGATCCACATTCAGTATGTGACATGCTACCTCCGGCTATATCCCCCCACATATTTGAATCTGTCTAAGTGAATATGTCCAAATTCCCTCAAAGGAAATCAACCAATTCCTACCAAGCTGAGATCCAATCTTGGGATCTGAGAAGGATCATCCATATTGACTAGAGCATCAACCATCAGTTCGGCCAGCGCCGCCTGTACTTCCTTCGACTTCTTCACGGCATTCATAGACATATCGAACCTGCTACGGTTCTTGAGTCAAGGCTTGGGCTTTAATTGCTATGCTTTCGAATTCTTGATGCAGAGTGCCCTCTCCACATTCTTATCTTTCTCCCGTCGATTTGCTTCTCTCAGCTCTGCGACATAGCATTCCCTTCTTGTGCCATGGTCTTCCCGAATTAATCCAACCTTATTTTCTGTGGGGAACTTCATCATCAAGCACCAAGGAGCCAAAGCTATTCTAAAATTAACTAGGGCCGATCGACCCAAAAATACATTATACGTCGAATATTTGTCTACTGTAATAAACGTTTGGATTCACACAGCCTTGAAATCTCCATCATCCAACTCAACCATAAATCAATAATCCTAATCGGTTGCTTTAGCTTGCTCGTAATTCCTTGAATTTTGGTTTTAAAGGCTTGACATTCTTCATATTGATTTTCATTTGATAAAATGTTCTCCTAAACAGGATGTTCTAGAACTTTCGCTATCCACAGGACCTAACATACCGTTGTTGGTCCAATAACAGTCTTTATTTCCGTGAGGTCGAAAGTTAGCGCTTCGACTCCATCAACATCCCTACTTCTGAAAATTACATCATCCATGACCATCTTTTGTTGCTTAGACAAAGCTCCGTGCACGATGGCCAAGCAACTCTCTTATAGTACATGCTTTAACGAGCTCACATACTGGTCCATTTCCTTCTAGCTTTTCTCCATTGGATGAGGACCTTCCATTATCGTATTGATAATTAATCTTCAATTATTGTGCCTAGGCCCCTCTCCATTGGGTCCAGGCTAGTTCTCTCGTGCGTTCGTCCCTTAGGGTCTAGCATTTTTACCGCCATTTTATTGATCTTTGACATACTGCTATAAATTTTTCTTCTTTATCAATTCCTCAATAAAGTCACTCAAATGTCGACACTCATTTGTGTTGTGTCTATAAGTTTTATGAAAATGACAATATTTTTCAAAGCATCTTTCTTCCTCGGTCGCCTCCTTCCTAGGAGGCCTTTTATATCGTTCTGTTCTTTGCACATCAAGGCATATATTTTTTCAATATATCGTTCAAGGGTGTATATTCATCGGGCCTCATATTCCTTAAGCACTTCTTTGCTCCATTTTTCCTATAACTAGAGCTCGGATTCCTTTTCTTTCGATTATTAGAATTTTCAACATTTATAGCCATATTAACGGAATTTTTATTGGTTTTTTCAACTGCTACATTGCTTTGAATAACCTCCTTCGACCGTCCACCATCAGTCGTTCTTGTAGCTTGACTTGCTTCTTCCAAACGCAAGAATAGATTAGCCTTCCGATGGAATTCCTCAATAATCATTGGTGGTTTCACTTTTAATCATTGGCAGAAGTCCATGTTCGGATGTATGCCATGGACCAAAGCTATAAAAACTAAATCTTCCTTCGGATTACTCACTTCCGTAACCACGATATCGAACTGTTCAAGAGCCCCTTCAACGACTCCTAAGGTCCTTGAGAAAGGCTCAATAAGGACATCACGTCCTTAGGTCGAGCAGCATAGAGCTGGAGTTGCTCTAAGAATTTCTTTGCCAATTCGTCAAAAGTCTATATAGACCTTGGCGCGAGTCGTGTGAAGCACATCGACGCAACACCTTCTAGAAAAATAGGAAAGCACTTACACCGTACCGTGTCTTTCGCCCTGGAACCATCCATGTGCCATTCATACTTAAAAAGTGCTGCTTCGGATCGGTGGTCTCATTATATGATAGCTTTGTCGGCATAGTAAACCTCCTGGGATACTCCTCCCTTGGAAAGTTCCCCGTGTACAGAGTTCTACTTGGTGCGGAATCTCAATCCTCGTTCTTTCTATATTTGCTTTCATCTACCAATTATTTGACCATGTCTGCTATATACTCCTCGCTGGCACAGTACTCCAAAGGTCGACTATCAGGGGTTGTGCCGAGTGTTTGGCTCTGTAAATGATCTCAGTTTTCCCAGTGATATCTAGGTTCTCCAGTCTTTGGGAGAACCACTCCTCTAGTCTTCCGTTGACGTTCAGTTGGCTCTATTGTGATTGTTTGAACTCCAACACCTTAGACTCCAACATCCAGCTCAAATTCATCTCCATCCTGCTGTAGATCATCTATTGAATCAGATAAGTCACCAAGCTCAGCTCCTTGTCCTCTCGAAGTAACAAAATTCTTCTCGGTACCGACCTGATTTTTATTGGACTGAGTTGAACTCCTTTGGCAGAGATTCTTCGACTTTCTTCAGCAACTCCTTTTACAACTCCAATAGCCTTTTCCTTCTATTTTTATTTGTCATCTCGCTAATTCTAACAAAAAATAAACGAGTGTTCCTCCTCACATCCATCATGTGAAATTTAAGTCCTACTTCTCTTGGATCTTTGGGGCTGCTGGTTTAATAGTGTTATGCTAGTATCCATCTTTTCCATCAAAGCTTTTTGAGTGTTAATCAACTTCTGATTCAGCTTCTACATCATTTTATCATATTCCACTCTGGTAACCATCTCCTATGGAGCAAACGGCACTAGTACTACCTACTGGTTACTAACCTCCATTTGATGAGTAGTCCATTCATCTCTAGCCACCACTATTGATGACCTTCCAGATCTCCTAGGGACATTGATCCCGATATGTTATTTCCTCAAATCCTCAATGAAAATCTTCTAGATCTAACTCTGGATGCTCCAATCCGAAGTAGAAAGCCGGATCTATGCCTAAGAATCTCCTTTATCAATCAAAGCATCAAAATGTTGGCACCAAAAATGGCACAACACCCTAAGTCCTATAGAAATATAGCAGAAATATATATAAATCAAACAGAACGACAAGGTTTTTAAAGTGGTTTGATAATTTTTTGGTCAAGTCCATTGTATTTTTTATTGATTAAAGGTTAGAAACTCACTAGTACAAGGGATTGACAAGTTCTTATAGCCTAAAACAACCAATAATATCTTCCTTAGTGATTGTAATGGAGAAGAGATAAAAGACAAAGAAGATAACGAGTCAAAAAGTCATCCTCCAATTGCTATATGGTCTGTATTTATAGAGAAATCGTCTAGTAGAACCGGAGGCCCACGAGCTACCAAGTCCGGGTCCAGATCCGAGAATGCGGAGGGAAGATGGGGCCGCTCGAGCAATAAATTTTACTTAGTACCGACCAAAAGTGGTCGGTACCGACTTGAATTTCAAAGGGGGAACTTTCCCTTCTTCCCTCCCTTGGTCTTCTATCCCTGATCCATTGTGTTTCGAGCACTTTTCCTTTATGGTCATGTTGTTTCTAGGAGATTCTGATTTCAGCTGTATCTGTCTGCTTTCCTTCAAAATTCCTTTGGGGTTGCTCACCTGTTTCATGACAAATGTACTTTATGACGATCATTTCGGTCATACCTCAATGTGCCAGAACTTTAGGGGACCACCGGGGGTAAGAAAAGTGCTCGGTACCAAGTAGAAAGTACTCGATATCGAGTGGTCTCCTTTGCTCCCAATGGCTTTACAAGTTCTTTATTTTATTTCTATTGTCCTTTCGAGCAGGTTCCCAAGTCCATGAATCGTTTCATCTTCGTTCTGACTTCTGGATTCGTTTAAATACTACTTGGTTAAAAAGCCGGATAACATCCTCATTTACGAGGAAGATCGTGGCTACGTTCATAAGTAGTGTGTCAACTCGGTACCGAGTTGGGCTTTCCAACTCGATGCCGAGTTGTTGCTTGTCGAAATTTTGGACTTCTGATTTCGGCCTCTTGTTTTCTTTAATGGAGAGCACTTAATCAACCTCCATTTCATGTTGTGCATTGTCTATTGTTTGCCTTCAATCGTTTTTATATTGTTTACTGGGCTAGCATGTAGGGATCGGTACCGAATCGTCTCGATCAAGTCAGTGCCGAATTGGCACTTATGCCTTTTTTTTTGGACTTGTCTTCTACGCCGCTTGATTCCTCTGGAAAGTAGTAAGATCCCTTCAGGTTGTAAGCAAGACTTCATATCGCTCTTTGTGTCATGGTTAAATCCTAACTTTCCGAGTTATAGTTCTGATTGCTAGTCTACTATCTAACCGTTTGACCGTTCTGACTTGTATAGATATGGTCTAATTCAAAGGAATAATAACACCTAATTCTTTCAACATAATTCAATAGCTATTATCTAGTATTTTCTATTTTTCAATTAATAGTTTGCCGGTTTAAGTTATGTAACATAGACAGGTGTTGTCATTGTCACATCATATGCAAGAGACATATGATTTTTCACTGTATATTGTTACTATGTCATATAATATCTTGATGATATCACATCCAATTTGATATAAAGATAAATATTTCATTTAAAAGGTAAAAACGGTTGCAATGGGTCAAGATTAAAGAGAGAACAACGGGCATGTTTCCACTTGCTTCCTCCTCCTCAACCTCCTTCAAAACCCACTCGAACAAACGAACGAACATCAAATCAATGCAACACAACACAATCGATAAAAATAAAATAAAAAGTCGAAAAAATGGAGAGTCCCGGAAGCGCAAGATCGACGCTATCGAGTCCAGAAGCGGAAGTAGGAATGCGAGTGGAGGACCTATGGGACATACAGGAGCCTCAACTCAGCCCTTCCCAAAAACTCAACTCTTGCTTCGAAAGCCTGCCTGTTTCCTCTTTCCCCATCGCCTCCGCTCATATCGTCGACATTCCTTCCGATGCTACATTAGCCGATGCCGTTCAGATTCTTTCCAAGAACAACATTCTCAGTGCACCTGTGAGAAACGTTGATGCGCCGGAAGATGCTAGCTGGATTGACAAGTACATCGGCGTGGTCGAGTTTGCTGGCATTGCCGTCTGGCTTCTTCATCAGGTTCGGTTTCTTCTTCCTTGCTCTTTTGTTTGTGATCTAATTATGTTGATTTTGCTGAATGATGTAGGCTTAGTGTGTTTGTTTATAACCAGAAGTTTATACTTATTCAGTGTGTTTTCACGATGTAATAACTAAATAACACAAGGAAATCTGTGTCTTTTACGCGACAATGTTTGCTACAGTAAGCACTTTTTGATTAATTATAACCATTAAACATTTAGCATTGTCTTCCTTCTTCTTGAAACTTAGTTATTAAATGGAGACGTGCCTCTTATTTAGTAACCAGTTTTCAAGGAAAGGGACATACTATAAAGGGGCACAGAAAAGTGGTGCTCCACTTAATAGTTTATAACTTTATCCTGTCACTGCATGTGAAATCTGGAAAAGAAGATTTTGAAGTTTCTAATGCATTAGATTTGCATTAGGACATGCAAAAATGTGAAGGAGGTATGAGATTATAAATGATAGAAAACACTTTTTGCAATAAGTTTTGGATGTTACTACCATTTAGTATCAATCAATTATCTCTTTGCGACAACTAGTAAAAGGAAAAGAATACTGCACTACTAATCTTGTTTTCATGAACATCTTTAGCAAAAAAAAATCATTGCCTCTAGAAAGTAAAAACTTTCATAACATGAAGTATGAAACATGAAATGATTCATATATTATTCCCCATAATATATACTCAAAAATCACTGCCTTTATGAATATGCAGTCTGAACTTGCAACTAGAGATGAGAATTCAAATGATTCAAAAGTAGGTGTAGGAGGACTGACAAATAAACTGAGCGCTATCAAAGTCAATGGCACAAAAGAAGAACCACCTGCTGCTTCTGTGGATGGAACTTTTCTCCAAAATCTGACTTCTTCAGATCTTTACAAAAACACCAAGGTTTAACTAACTGCATTCTTTGATTACTCAATATTAAGCCATTGAACCCCGTTATTTCAATATATATCTGCATGTACATGTTTTCAGGTTAGAGATATATCAGGGTCGTTTAGATGGGCGCCGTTTCTCGCCTTGCAGAGTTCGGACTCGTTTCTAACAATGCTTTTGCTGCTTTCAAAGTACAGAATGAAAAGCCTTCCTGTGGTTGATCTTGGCGAGGGCAAAATAGAGAATATAATTACACAGTCTGCTGTTGTTCATATGCTTGAAGAGTGTGTTGGGTTGCATTGGTTTGAAGATTGGGGTACCAAAAAGCTATTTGAACTTGGACTTCCTATTCATAATAAACTTGTCAAGGTCAGCCTTCCGTTACGCTTTTTCTTTCCTTCAATAATTTTACTTTGAACCGTAAAAGTTAGCTGACATAGTCATAACATTGAGATACCATCTTTTTGACCTCAGATTCCATTTCATTGTCACTTTCTTTGTAGTCTATGTTTATACTTTTGTTTTTGCTGTCTTTGTTCCCAATAAAGCACAAATTTTGGTAAATATCATAACTTTGGTCCTAAAGTACGTACTATAATTTTGGGCTCTATATGATGGTATATGTGCATCATTATCATGCGAAGAGATTACAGTTACCATATTGATACTAGAATAAATGCTAAACCATAAACTATGTACAGGTGAGGGATGATGAATCAGTTCTAAAAGCCTTTCAGTTGATGCGCAAAAGAAGAGTTGGAGCGCTTCCGGTAGTCGATAAAACCAGAAAGAAAGCAATTGGAAACATAAGTCTGAGAGATGTTCAGTATCTATTAACTTACCCTGAAATTTTCAAAGATTACAGGTCTATATGACAGTCTAATAACTAACTAAAATACTGTAATGTTTCATTTAGTAAGGGGTAACTTATCAATATGTTACATGTAGTACAGATCGATAACAACAAAGGATTTCATTACCACAGTGAGAAACCACATAAAAGAAGAGGAGAAAGACTCATATGGATCACTTGAAGTGGTCAGTTGCAAGAGAGATGACACGATTAAAGACGTGATAATAAAACTTGATGCTGAAAAGATACAGAGAGTTTATGTTGTGGATAAGGATGGTAATTTGGAAGGTGTGGTCACATTAAGAGATATAATATCCAGGTTGGTTCATGAGCCTAATGGCTATTTTGGTGATTTTTTTGATGGAGTGGTTCCTTTGCCAGAGAATAGTACAGTTTGATTATTAACAGGTTTCCTTTCTTTTATTTTTCCTTTCCTTCTTCTTTGTACTTGTTTGTTTTGTTCATTTGGTATTTAGAAAGTTGATTTCATTCTGTTTGATATTGTTATCAATGTACTAGCATTGTAAACTAAATTTGAGGTATCATTAATCTGTAGTGGCATAACATCAGTCATTTTCTTCTATCTCAAGAAACCATGAAGTAGTAAAAGAATGTTCTTTATCCAAACGATCAAATCAATCATTTGATTTGATTTAGTACTGATTAATCACTTTAATAATTTTGCAGTTGTGTGGTATAGGACCATAATAAACGATTAGAAAAGTCTTACCCAAGGATATATGACGTTCAAATAGATTTTAGACAGCAACAAATAGTCTAAAAAAGCTTACAAAATCAGAACACAATAACGTAGACGCGACTGACGACGATATATATTTGACAGTGACAAATCTTCTAGAGTGTATGTATTTACAAAATATAAAACACGGTGAACTCAGTAATCCTAATCGGCCCAGGTACATTTGGAAACTGAACAAACGACAAATATCATTCATTTTAAATTAAATTATGTTTCATGCTTTGACATTTGAACCATTTGCACTGTTCCCTCATCATAATCGTCTACTGTTGCTTCTTCAGCTCCCACCAGAAAAATCCTGTTATCAAAGCAATATTTTATAAATATATCAAAGAATCGAGCGAATACAAAGAGCAAGTAATACAAATGTTCAATTTCAGTAAGCAATAAAATTGTTAATTGACATGAAATCACATCTATGTATGTGATGTGCACTAGGTTGGTATCATCCTGACTATTTACTACAGTAGCAAACATCTCTCTACCTTCTTGCAACATTTGATTCAAATATACACACACATTCTTAAAGGTTTCTTCAAAAGGGATCCTTTGACGGCCCTGAGAATAATTTTTGATTATCAAGCGTATTTGACAAGTTGAAACAAGCACCATGTAAACATGCATTATCGTTAATATAACCAGAGAACAAGGCAGGAATTACAATTAAGTGGCAAATCTAGGTTAGTCTGGACCACTGGTGGTACAGCGCTCTACACAGGTTTTAGAGATCATGAGTTCGAAATCATATGATATGAAAATGAGTATTCTGCTTTATTACAGTATCACTTTTACCGTAGAAAAAAAAGGCTTAACATTTTGCTTATTAGTTGAATAAAGTAGACATATTGGCATGCACTCACTAAGCAAAAGACGAGCAATCTCCCTTAACTTTGGTCAGAGCTAGTAATTCAGTAAAGACAAGTATTCAATGTTGGTATGAAGTATGAACTCATTAAACAAGGACAAGCAATTTCCCTTAACTTTGGTTTGGGTTAGTAATTCGATTAACACATGAATTCGATACTGGTATGCAGTCACTAAGCAAGACAAGCATTTTCCCTAAATTTGATCTGGATTAATGATTCCGTAAGAAACAAAATGTTGTCAATCAAGATAAACAAAATTTACCTGTCAATGACACAGTTTAGTAGCCTTTTGATATGAAGCCAACAAATTTAGCTTCAAATCGTGTGTGTGTGTCTATCATATTGCAACATAGATATTGCACTAGACTAAAAGGCAAGCTGAAATGCCTAGTTTCCTAGATAGATTTGAGGAATCATACAAATTGTACATGTTTATCGTATTGCATCGAAAAGCTGTATTATCCATCATTGTTGTTAGCACACTAGATCCCTTCAATTCATTAAGTTAGAATTCTTTACAAAGTTTCTTTGAAAGAGTCACCTCCCAGGTTTTACAATACAAAGAAGGCATCCACAGTATCTAACTTAACCACGTTTGTATAGACCTAATAAGGATGAGAGTTTTCCCTCAAAAGACATTTAGGTTGTTAAGAGTGACATGTCACAAGCTTCATACTATTACTGTGGAGTGTGGGTTCCTCACACTATGTACCTCACTAATTGAAGACAAGGAATCAAGCATATGGAACGTAATCTAGTATATATTACATACAAATTTCAAAAAAAAAAAAAAAAAGGACATCAAGATTGAGGATGCTTACCATTACCAATAAATATATCAAGACATGCTTGTCTTCCTCCTGGGTTGATTCGACATCAAAGTTGGCCCTTCAAACAACTTCATCAAACAGTCTTCCAAATCTTCAGCTGAGTACTTAATATACTTCGACGCATGTCGTGAATTCTCAAGTTGGCCCCTATATCTCCCTACAAATGACCTATATGCTGGAAGTATCTGCTCAGATGTCGATAATCTAAGCTCTTCTTTAAGCTGTTCATCTGAAACTTTCCATGTAATCTGAGTCTTGTACAGTTCTTCAAATGCCAAATTAAAATTTTTGAACCTTTCTTTGATAGCAAGCTTCGAACCACTGTTAGAACTCCCACTCCCACTTCCACTTCCACTCAATCCTTCATCTTTTAGGAAAGACAGTGGTTTTGTACAAGTAGCTCTTAGATAGCTATTATGGTACTGACGAATTTGCCCGCGTCGCTTCCTGACCCAATTTTCTCCTAGCAGCTTTATAAGATCAGAACCTTTAACCTTTCCCACAATATAATGCAGATTATTCATCAAGAAAACGTATCTCAAAGCTACATCCTCGTAAGAGTTTGACTTCTCCTCGAGCCTCGATTCCACATAAGATATCAGCATTTGCATTCTACGCCCCAACTTAGATATATTCTCTCCAGAATCAGAAACTCCTTCACTGCCACTTACATCTTTTTCAAGAAGAGGTTCAAGTGAAGTGCTATAATCTCCCAATAACTTTATATAATTCATAACGTATCGAACCATTGGATGCAAATCCCCATTTATGGTCTTCTTCGAATTATCGTGCAGGACATTATTCCCGAATTCGACTAAAGTCCCAAGTGCAGCATCAGACAACCACTCCATTATCCGCTCCGCTTCTAAGATTATGTTCTTCCCCAAATAACCTGCGTAGAGTTCATCCAACTTAGGTTTCACTTCTTGCAAAGCTTCATACATTCCCAAAATCCTAAAAAGCTTCTCTGAAGTCCTCTTCTGAATGGCAACTGCATCTCCGAAATTCAATAACAACATAACACATCCTTTAGTGCTTTCAACAAAGCACTCCTCTCTAATCTCTTCAGACTCTGCAAACACCTGATCACATAAAACCCGTTCGCCCGATAACAAAACTTTGGCAACAACTTGAACTGCATGGATCCATTTTCTCATCTTATCATCCAAAATCTCCCACTCCATTCGTTGAACTTCGTCAATGCTTATCCTTTCAACTCCTATCACACTTAAACACTCATCTAAGATCTCTCTTCTCACACTGCTATATACCTGACAAAGCTCCTTGCTGTAGCCTGCCTGAATCATGGCATCAGCTATCTCTTTCAACTCATCAACAGCCTCTATCCTTATCAATCCATTGTTATTGTGCTGCTCAACTTCTCCAGAATTTTCACGGTCTAAGCTCAGCCTTTCTTCTGCGTTAACCACTGAACTGGCATCAAACTCTTCATCAGAAGCAAATGACAAAGAGAGGCGATTAAATGACCTGTTTATTCCAGAAGCGTCCAGCGGAAGTGTGTTTTTGATCATAGTCAATCTAAACTCGTCCTCGAGCCTAACCATGGCTTCCTGAAGCAAAACCTCGGCCTCGTCGAACAGATCGGGGAAAGATTCCACTTCACTGCTGTTCACTATCGAAATCACATCATCGACGTGCTGAAGGTAATCGAAGATCTCGTACTGCGATCCGGAGTTTGACGATTTTATAACCCCTTTTGCCCTTTCGAGGCGGGACTGGATGTTGACGCGCGACTTGTCGACGTCGGCGTCGCAGGGATCTTCGACGGCACAATCGGCGTCGGAGGAGGAGGCGGCGGAGTCCTGGTTGAAGTTAAGAGAGGAGAAGCGGGGGTCGAAGGTGGTGAGGATGCGGAGCATGTCGTCGGCGGTGGATTTGTCCAGCGCGAGGCTCCTGACGATTTCGTGAGCGGTGGCGATCACCGTGTCTTCTTTCGCAGTACCGCCTTCCATATTGAGGATCAAATTGAAAAAAAAATTCTAAGGGTGGAATTGAGATTGAGGAGGCCGGCTGGAAGTTGAATTGTTCTCGAGTACGAAGAGAAGTGGAGAGGAGCACCACTTTATTTAATTTTGTTCCGTTATTTTATTTCTTATTATAATTTTTGATTTGTTTGTGACTTTGTAGGTTGTTTTGTCAATTTTGGTTCCGTTGACTGTTACTTTTTGAGACAGATCTGGAGTAACTTGTGGAATTAATGCTTTATTTACGCGGCCAAATATTCGATTTTTGTCTAACGATGTCCATGTTTATTCTCGAAACTGAGTTTGTGAATGTACTGAAAGTTTAAAGTCTACGTTCTTTGTCAAGTCCCACTTAAGCCATGTTCTTCGCCAATTTCCATTTTGGCTCAAACTTCGTGTAAGGCAAGTCTAATGTGGGGATGGTGTTCGCCCACAAACGTCAAAATTAGGTTGTGTACAGCTTTTAAATGATAGTTAGAACTACAAAGTATCTACGTAAAGTAGAAAAAAGACGGAATAATAAGCAATTTAAAAGATGGTATAGATAAGTCCAGGCCTACCTCATGAGCCATCATCCATAACATCAATCGTGTGAGTACCGAAAAGTCAAGGTCAATCTCACGAACAGTGATCCATACATCGAATCTAACCAGCATAAAGGGTGTAACAACAATTGCATGTTCTGAATTGATCAAACCACGGTCACAGCAGACAATGTCAATAGTCCTTGCAAGTTACTAGAGCTGAAAAGTCAAGATCATCTCAATCTCATGAGTATCAGAAAGTCAAGGCCAACCTCATGCGTGAAGAAGTAGGCATCCATGCTCGGAGTAATAAACACCATCATCACTCTACGGGTCCCACTCACGAGACCACCTATATACAATGTAACGAACTATGATACGATCATTGGGGTTCGAAAACCCCAATATTGCGTGGTAAGATCTTTAGATCTCCAATGAAGTCAGGACGAAGTAATCTAATAATGCATATACGCCAACAAGAGTAGATGCTAGTCGTTCGCCATGCATATCGGGGTGGGGGCTTGCTGTCTACTTCACGAGCCTTCAATGCCCTGTTATGTAACTTCCCTTCTTTTGTCAGGCTACGAGGTAATCAAAAGAAAGGGATGGTTATAATGTAGGAGTCATGGCGGTTGTATGCCACGAGGTCTCTATAGACAAGGGGACAAGTGAATCATCGCTTTTGGGCGCAGACAGCGCTCTACCATCCATCTCATTGCATTCCTCTCGTAGAGTGGAGTGTATAATCCCTTTTGAATTAGAGATAGGCTTTTACTGCTCTAAAAGCGTATCAAAGACCTAGCGGTTGAGGTTGAAAGAGCGCTTGAATGTCTTGAACCAGGACGAGTCAAACTTTAGATTTTCTTTGGGGCAGTAGTCGCAAGTGAAAAGCCCTCAAACAACCCTTGACTATATGCACGCTCATCACATGTTTGGGAGGTCTCAACTCGTGCCTCTTGCTCATTCTTATAGCCATCACCACTCGCTTTGTCGTGCTGCTGTAATACCCTGTAAATTTCAATAATAAATTAAGGGTTTTTTCCAATTTAATTAATAAAGAAAATATATATAATTTTATAAATAATGGAATTTGACGATGAGAGTTGTGTCATTGTGTAGACTGGATTTTTCCGATCAATTTCGACTATAATAACATCAGAATCGAGGATTGTATGAAGGAGATATGAGTGATTCACATTGAAGATTCATAACAAGCCGAAGCGAGTTCGGATGTAGAATTTGAATTCGAATTCAAATTTAAAAGTCATTTCCCTCCATCTATAATTTGTATTGTCGACCACTGGTAGCATTGGTCGACCACTTTAATTGTAGTGGTTGGCCATTGCAGCAGTCAACCGCTGGCTTTTACAGTGGTTGACCGTTGGCCTTAGCTTGGACCAGGATGAACCTGGACTCAAGCATGGTCAAACCAAACAATGGAAGCGCGTCAGGACTGTACTTGTATGTTCGTTCGGACTACTTTTGAGATGACTAACCTAGTAAGACCATGACATCTTAAGGCATGTATGTTTTATTAAATGTATGGATGTTCCAGTATATGGAATTGGACATATGATGAAGTAGTTGATTTGTAGTAATCATATCATATATCTATGGATGTTTAGTTGCTTCCATGATTTACCATGGCAACATGAGTCACACATATCAAGTATGTTGGCCGTGAGAGAATGGAGACATCCATGTATAGGCTCGTACGAAATTCGACTGATCGTACATGCGACTATGTCCATTGGTTGAATGAATAGTCAGTGTAGGACACGATTTGTCATTTCATTAATATATATTGAATAGTTGGATATAACATGGCCTTAATCGAGTATCCAACCATGTTTATAGTGTTGATATTACTCTTTGAATGCAGATTGGGCACGTTAAGCTATGTTTACATATGTGTTAAACAATAATAATATTATATTGGTACTTCCGTAGGATATGTGAAATGGATTTGTTTAATCCACTTTGACGTATATTTGACCCATCTCCATGTTTTTTTGTATTTATTAATGATAGGTTGATAGAGTATGAGTCGCGCCAACGTGAATTGAAGTCTAAGGTGCGGATCACAGAGACATTACTTATGTATATCTTGACAGTAGACACTTAATATGGCATGGTGTGTTGACTTGCGATTGGAATTGTACGGATCTATGAATCTGCATATGTGATCAAAGTTTGGTTTGAATATATGATTATTTTCTATTATATACTATTCCTTCCACTCTGAGTTCTTAATCGTACAGTTAGAATATTATTCTGTTTATTTATAAAAAAACAAATGATCCGTTGTTTTTTGCTTTCATGGTTTAACGTCGATTCCAACATTAATCAGAGGATTCAAAATGTCGTGTTACATTTATTGTCGACTCAAAACTTATCCTAATTTAAGGCTGCATTTCTAGGTGCACCCATTCCGTCTTCTAGCCTTTAATTCTGGTTTTGAGCAAATCTAACTATTCTCTGTTGTTTTATTCTTCTAAAGAATCCATTTAGCATTTCCTCTTGGTGAGTTATCATCCTATCATGCATTTCTACTATCATATTCTATGTATATTCTCTTGTTACGTATATGGTTGGGGTTTGATCCTGAGGACACTTCATGGCTACCCTCTCGTTTTTGCTAGCTTCCTCTAACAATAGATCTTGCGTTGGGCCTTTTCATCTTCTTCGAATCACTTTCAGGTCCTTAGATCCGAATTCTCTCATCAAAATATTGGACCAAAAATGGCATAAACATATAATGAAATATCAAATATGAAAATTAGAGAAGAAAAGAAGATAAAAACAAGAAAACGACATATAATTTTTATAGTGGTTTGAAAAATACTCCGACCTAGTCCACTTAGTTAATTTATATTAATTATATTTTATTTTTACAAATATTTTCTTACAACTTGGTTGCTGAGGATCTAACAGAGTGTAATTCAGAAGCGTAATTCACAGCTCGTCGAAATCAGGAATTCAGAAAAGAAAAAAAGTCCATTTTAAGTGCATCCCTCCTCTTTTAAAGATGAAATCTCCAAAATAGTTTTCGAAAATAGCTCCATGCATTCTCCACATTGTGCACGTCATTCCATAAGAATATCATAGCCAAGTTCCGATCCAATTTTTATAAGTCGGTGATGAGTAGTAAGCCTCAACTCGATGAAGTGTTGCAAGCTTTAACTCGGTGATGAGTTGAGGTTGTCCCGGGTTAAGTTAGAGTTTTTTTTCAAGCTTGCCTTGAGTCCTTCTTGAAGTCATTTTGCTTCCACCTTTTTCCACCTTTTTCTTTGAGCCTTGCTCGTTGTGTTTTTCCTCATCTTACTCCAGTCTCATCTCCATAATGACCCATGGCATTTAACTCAATGATGATCTAAGATGGCCGAGTTGTGAAACCTTTCCAAATTTTACTTATCTTCTTTAAAACTTCTCTGTTTGCCATTTTGTGATGTTTCTTAAGTTTTGTATTCCATTTCTCTATCGTTCTTCAGTCTAGTTCAATCATTCGAGATTGTTCAGAGATTGTGGGAAATTTACCGATAACAAGAAGCCGAAAGGGATTTCATACTTTAAAAGTTCTTCAAGGAAGCCAAAAGGGTTTCCATAATTCGAGAATTTTTCAAATAAGACAAAGGGGGAACTTATGACTAAAAGAACATTTTTAAATGAAACAACAAAAGGTTTTCCGTGTCTAGGAAAAGTTTTGGTAAAACCATAAGAAAACTTTCATGTCTCAAAATCTTTCATGAGGAGCTTTCGCACTTTAAAGAAAGTCTTCTTGAAAAAATGGTACAAAGATAATGGTGGTCTTCATGTTTTCAATAGACTCTAAGCACACTTAATTATTACCAAAAATAACTCAAAGATTTGAGAAGCTCATGGTTAATAAAAACTAACGGTGTTTCTATATTCGTAAGAATAATTTTAATACCTTTAAACAATTTTGTATAATGACTTCTGAGCTTAAGGATAATTCTCTTCAAAGTTGCAATTTTTTTTCAAAAAATTTAAGGAAAAAGTATCAAATCATGAAGTAACTCTACTTTTCAAGTTTTACGCGGAAGGAGAATCTCATTATACAATCAACCTTAAATGGATTCATCTAGCAAAGGAAGGTTAGATAGTTACTCCTCCAACCAAGGAAGAAAACATCAAAGTTATTGTTGGCTAATGATACCAAGTTGGGTTCCATCCATAATCGAAGGAAATGTTTGGTAAAGAGCGCCATAGATAAATTGGACAACCTCATAATCAATGTCAAAATTGTCATGGATTATTTCTTTTGATTGGATAAATCCCTAAATAAACTGAGAAACAATCTAAAAAAACTTGATGAAACAAAGAATACCATTGGAAGTTCAAAACAAGATACTTGAGGAGAAAATTAGATAGTTTTGATAAGATAACGAAAGAGTTCCATAATATAAGCATAAGCAAACTATTCAGGGGGGGGGGGGGGAATGTTATACAATTTGGGTGACCATCGAAAGCATGAGGGAGCAGAGATATCGAAAGTATAAGATAGAAGCTATCAAAAGTATGAGATGGAAACTATCGAAAGTATGAAGGAAGAGAGCTACCAAAAGTACAAGATGGAGGCTATCGAAAGTATGGAGGAAGAGATAAATGTGCAACACTTTCCTTTCAAAAGCTTTGATAGAATGGGTTTTCCAGAGATGTTCAAATAACGGACGAAAAGCAGCTTCCCGTTTTTCCATCTATTAGGACATTCCCTTTTTCCTTCTTGATAACATAAAGGAATGGAATGCACTTGTTGATTTCTTCTAAGATGAACATACTCAAAGCAAAAACTTTATCATTCAAGCTCTTTATCATTCAAGCTCTGCATTACCTATCATGTCTCAGGGATGTCACAATTTTTAAAGCTTCAATCTTCTCAGGATTGACTTCGACCGCCTAGAGTTCATGATGAACCCTGAAAACTTTTTCGATGATACTCTAAATGAAAATTTCAAGGGATTCACTTTCATTTTGTATTTCGAAGCTATATCAATATTTCAAGTTAGTGGGCCATGTAGTGTACCGTTGTAACACCCCATAAAATAAAAAGTAAATTAATTAATAAGTAGCTATTAAAGTCCAAAAATAGAATTTGTGTAAACATTAGAATTTTGCTATGAAACTTAAATCGATGGGTTCGTGATAATTTTTTGATCAATTTTCATATATGAAGTTTTACGATCAGAGTTCAAACGAAAAAGTTATTAACTTTGAAGTTTCCGGATCAAAAACAGTTTAGAACCAATTAAGGAAGTAAATGTTAATAACATAACATTAATGTCAAATCCCTTGTTATGCGACTTAGCGACTCAACAACCGGAGCGACCTAAAAAGGCTAACAAGATGAAACGACCTAGCGACTTACATAAGCACAGTGACCTAGAGAACCTACTGACCTAACGACCTAAAAGTGGAACGACCTAACGACCTAAAAGTGAGACGACCTAACGACCTAAAAATGGAACGACCTAACGACCTAAAAGTGAGACGACCGAACGACCTAACGAACTAAGCAACGTAGCGAGTTAACGACTTAGCCTAGGTCGCTACATTGGATAACCTCAGCGTTGTAAAGGTCGCCAACTATTTTCTTGGGTCGTCCACGACCTAGTACTTCATTCAGAAGAGACCAGAGCTACCGGGCAGGGCCGAAGTTTCCATCTGTTAGGTCGTTCATATGTGATCCACGACCTATCTTAGGTCGCAACCTTCGACCTACAACTTGCCAGCCCAAACACTCAGATGCAACACTGTCTAGCCACAGAGCCGTGTCCTCTAGATCGCCCACGACCTACCTTAGGTCGCTTGCGACTTAAGGCCTACCTTAGGTCGTTCACAACTTAAGGCCCATCCAGAATCTCCCATAAATACAGCATGGGCTCACACATTCAAGGGACTTTTGGTTCATTCTTGGAGGGACCAACACTCTGCCATTTTCTCAACTCAAACAGCACTTCAAGCACTCCAAACACCAAGGACATTACGACGAACTTCAAGAGAAAATCTACACCATTCAAAATGGATTCGAAAGATTATTTTACATCGAAGTTTGAACTACTAGTCTAAAAGTTGTTGAAACTGAAGAATGTTGTATAAGTTGTACTTGAGTCAGCAATAAAGAGATTATAAAGTGGACGTAGGCTTGACCATAGGCCGAACCACTATAAAAACTGTGTCTTTTATCGTTTCACTGTTAACTTCTGCTTATTTCTAAGTCCCGTATTGACGGGTGGTGCTTTCACACTTACACTACTTGCACCGGGGTGTTAGTGTCTGATTTTTACGTTAACATTTTTAGTGCTTTCACTGAGAACTGAACTCAGGGTACTGTCATCGTAGCTTCGCAGAAATTTGTGGAAAGGATTTCTCTAAAAACCAAAAGTTTATCAGAAATAATAGCTCCTCAAAGAAAGCGCAAGTCTGTTAGATCCGACGATGTTTGCGAGACTACTGCCACTTCTCCTCCTTTAAGTCAAAAAACTCCAACTGTTGGAGTAACGCGAGCAGAATTGGATGCTGCGGTTTCTGGACTATATCAGCAGATGGAAGCTCAAAACAATCTGATGTTGGAAAGGTTGAACGCTTTGCTTGGGGCTAACCGTCAAACAGTGAATAAGGAACCAAACTTTGCTGATAATGTTCATGATGTTGAAGAAAGAGATGTTCCTCAAAGGGCAGCTGGCCCAGTCAAAGACACACCTCCCCAAGTTGGAGGATCAGGACAACAGCCAACTTTCCGTGAACGCCCGTCGAGGCAAACTTCTGAGAAGATGGCCGATGCCTATCCTGCTGATCCCCTCAATGATGAGGAATATTTCTCAGTGATGGTCCGACAAATCATGAAGGAAAGTATGCAAAGGGAAGAAGACAAAAAAGAATGGGGGTTCGCTCCGAGCAAGACTTCATTCACTGAAAGGATTTTGAAAGCAGAATTTCCTAGGAAATTCGTTCCTCCTACCATTCCGGCTTATAAGGGGACAAGTGACCCTAATGAATTTCTGTACAAGTATGATTGGCACATGACGGGTGCCAGAGCTTCTGATGAGATCAAATGCCGGTATTTTTCAGTATACCTGGAAGGAGTTGCTTTACTTTGGTTCACAAAGCTGTCGGTCCGGTTGATAGACCAGTTTTCTGATTTGACTCGAAAGTTTAAGGAACAGTTTAGATTGTACGCTTTGAAGGCGAAAGATATAATGTCGTTATCCAGCTTGGAGCAGAATCCTGGAGAATCCATTAGATCTTTCTTGAATCGTTTCAATATAGCTTTGGCTGAAGTGGACAACACAGAGACGAGAATGATCTTGACATACTTGATGAAAGCTATTGACAAGACAAGTGAGTTCGGGAAGTGGTTGAAAATGAAGGAACCGAATTCACTTGACAAATTTTATAAGAAAGCCGATGAATTCATGCGCTTGGAAAGCCTCCAAGCATCGAGTAAAGTGGTATCGACAGGGGCTGGAAACAGTAATGTTGCTCCGAATAAGAAGGAATCTGACAATCAGAAGAGGGGAAACGATGGTCAGCAGAAGCAAGGAGATGCAAAGAAAAATCGTCCCTTCAACTTCACCCCTCTGACTGATACCCCGGAGAATATCTACTTTGCAAACAAAGACACGGTCGAATTCCCCGCACCAGCTAAGCAGAGAGTTGGAGTGAGAGCTGAGAAAAGTGGAAAATTTTGCCGGTTCCATAACCAACCCGGCCATGATACTAACGAGTGTCGTCACTTGACGGAGTTAATTGAGGAACTATTAAAGGAAAACAAGCTCCAGCAATATGTAAAGAGGAACAGGAATGGCCCAACTTCGTCAACTCCAAGGCAACAGGTTCCTGTTCATCGTCCTAGCTCAAGTGAAAAGGCGGCAGCTCATGAATCAGAGAGACCCATTATTAATGTGATCATAGGAGGACCTCACCCAGCGGGCAGAAGCTGGGGTGAGATGGAAAGATACGCTCATGCATTGAAGTATGCACCAGCAGAGGAGAGTGTTTTGGTGTTAGAAGATGCTGCACCTCCGAAGCAGCAAAAACTTTTAATGATGACATTGTCTTCAGAGTCAGGGATTCTATGGGTGTTGAAGCCCCTACCATAGATCCCTTGGTTATTTCTGCTGGCATTGGGCCAGCTATTATAAGAAGAGTACTTGTCCATTGCGGTGCTTCTTGCAATATTCATTTAAAAAAGATCTTCGATCAGATGAAGGTCCCAATGGCTGAGGTTCAAGCTTCGTCGCAAAAGATTGTCGGGTTTACTGGGGAACCCAAGAAGCCAATTGGGACTATTGACCTCTTCGTTGAACTTGGAGAGGGGCAAAAGAAAGTCGTTCAAAGGCAGACTTTTGTAATTGTTGATGAATTTTCTGCTTACAACGCCTTCCTAGGCCGTCCAACTCTTACAGCCTTTAAAGCAATCCTCGCCCCGTGGTGCCTTACCATGAAGTTCCCCACAGATAATGGAGTTGGTGTTGTTAAAGGGGATCAGAATGCGGGACGGGAATGTTATCTGATAGAAATGCATGAAGCAAGAAAGAGAGAGATGAGAATGGATGCGGCAGCCCCAGTCCGCATCAAAGAATCAACCTTGTAGCAATTACAGGGTGGACCCTGTACTGGCAAATGTAGCGAAGCACGAAGAAAAATGGATCCCAGAAAAGCCAGTGTAGGGGAGAATCGAGTTGTGCATGTGGAAGTAACGTTGCCAATACCTGTTCACCCAAAAGACCCAAACAAGGTGCTGAATGTGGGTTCACAACTTAATACGGCGGTTCAGAATATTTTGATATCATTCCTAAAAGCAAATCTGGATGTATTCGCTTGGACTCATGCTGATATGTGCAGAATATCCCCAGAAATTGCAGTACACACTCTGAATATTGATCCAAAGTTTACACCGGTAAAACAGAAAAGAAGAACCTAGGGTCCTGAAAGGTCAGCAGCGTTGAAGGAAGAGGTAGACCGGCTTATGGAGAATGGTTTCATCAGAGAGTCTACTTATCCGAATTGGGTTTCAAATCCAGTAATGGTTAAGAAAGCTAATGGGAAATGGAGAGTTTGCATTGACTTCTCAGATTTAAACAAAGCCTGCCCCAAAGACTGCTTCCCATTACCCAGAATAGATCAGTTGGTAGATGGAACGGCGGGACACGAGTTGTTATCTTTCATGGATGCTTACTCCAGATACAACCAGATTATGAGGCATGAGCCGGATCAGGAGGACACAAGCTTCATCACCGATGTTGGTCTCTACTGCTATAAAGTCACGCCCTTCGGACTTAAGAATGCATGGGCAACTTACCAAAGACTCGTCAATGCTATGTTTAAACCGCAGATTGGCAAAACTATGGAAGTTTATGTTGACGATATGTTAGTGAAATCAAAGAAAGCGATAGACCATATGGATCACTTGGAAGAGATGTTTGCAATCCTCCGGAAGTACGGAATGAAGCTTAATCCTTTGAAATGTTCGTTTGGGGTGGAGTCAGGAAAGTTCTTGGGTTTCATTGTGAGTGCTAGGGGCATTAAGGCTAATCCCGCTCAAATTGTTGTCTTAAGAGAAGTCAAAGCCTTTTGAAGTGGAATATCGAACTCAGCCAATACGACATCACTTATCATCCCCGAAGAGCAATCAATGGACAAGCTTTGGCAGATTTCATCGCAGAATGTACAGACAAATGTGATGGTGAGGAAATAGTGACTGATAATCCCCTAATTCAATGGAAAATGTATGTTGATGGCGCAAGAAACGATTACTGTTCCGGGGCTGGGTTGTGCTTGAAACCCCTGAAGGGCGGTCATTGTGCTATGCTTTAAGATTGGAATTCCCTTCGACAAACAATGAAGCAGAGTATGAAGCTCTTATTGCCGGTCTGAGAATTGCTAAAGAATTGAATGTCAAAGTGTTGCAGATTTTCAGTGATTCACAGCTTATTGTATGTCAAGTCAAGAAAGAGTTTTAAGCTAAAGGAGGAAATCTGCTCGCTTACTTATCAAGGCCTGGGAGCTTCTCGATGACCTTGACCATTATACAATAAATCATATACCCTGGGAAGAAAACATGGAGGCAGATTCCCTCGCAAAGTATGCAAGCACTGGTGAAGCTCAATTGCTGGGATTAGTTCCTGTGGAAGTCCTGTCAGCCTCAAGCATTGATGAGATGGATGTCGACTGGATCATGACTATATCACACGAGCGAGAATCATGGATGACTCCGATAATGGAATATCTGCTCAACGGTTCTCTACTGGAAAACTCAAAAGAGCGGCAGAAGTTGTTTAGAAAAGCCTCCAGATACATAATTCAAGATGGCCGATTGTATAGGCGGGGATTCTCAATGCCATTACTCCGATGTGTGACCAAGGAAGAAGCTGAGACAATTCTAACTGAAGTACACGGAGGAGAATGTGGAGATCATTCAGGTGGCCAAACTCTAGCAAAGAAAATTCTCCGTTATGGGTATTTCTGGCCAAATATTAATCGTGATGCTGCAAGTTACGCCCGAAAATGTGACCGATGCCAGAGATTTGCAAAAATCCCAAGAGCACCTTCCACTGAGATAACACAGATGGTTAGTCCGTGGCCATTTTCTATTTGGGGAATAGATCTCATTGGGCCTTTGCCAACTGCCAAATCCGGAATCAGATATGCTATTGTTGTTGTTGATTATTTTACTAAATGGGTTGAATCTGAACCATTAGCCACTATTACCTCAAAGAAGATGATAAACTTTGTAACTAAGAATATCATTTGCAGGTATGGTGTGCCTCAAAAGATAATCACGGATAATGGAACCCAATTCGAAAGTGAAGAGCTCCAAGATTTTTGCAAGAAATTCAAGATCCAGAAAAGCTTCTCAGCAGTGGCTCATCCGCAGGCAAACAGGCAAGTGGAAGCAGTAAACAAAATTATCAAATCAACCATCAAAAAACAGCTGGAAAAAGCGAAAGGTGGTTAGGTCGATAAGCTTCCACTAGCACTATGGGCATATAGAACTACACATAAAACTGCGACGGGGCACACTCCATTTTCGTTGGCATATGGATCAGAGGCAATGATTCTAGTAGAAATAGAAGTCCCTTCACATAGAAGAATTCATTTCAACCAAGCGAAAAATGAAGAGTTGCAACTTGAAGCGCTTGATTTCCTTGAGGAAAGAAGGGAAGAGGCTCAGCTCAGAATTGCAGCCCATCAGCAAAGAATTGCCAGACATTTCAATTCCAAAGTTCGCCAACGCAGCTTTGAGATTGGAGATCTAGTCTTGAAAAGGGTCATGACAGCAACAGGAGTGTTTGCGCCAAACTGGGAAGGGCCATATGTCATAGACAAAAAACTTCTTGATGGCACTTTCAAATTAACAACTGTCGAAGGAGATCCAATTCCAAGAGCTTGGAACAGCAATCACTTGCGCCCATATTTTACTTAAAGGCTTTAATGAAATATTGTAAAAGAATGTTGAATGTACGATTCTTGTATTAAAAGCCATTGTAAAGCCAGTGCAAGTGAATAATAAGAACAATAAAGTGGATATAGGCCCAGTTCTTGGCCGAACCACTATAAATCTTGTGTTCTTTACTATTATAAACTGCTTGTTTTATTTCGATATATAAAATGCGTCAATTGTATTGCTAAAGTGTCGATTTAATACTGCAGGCCATTAAAATGAAGCTTGCCCGTCATAAGACCAAGCAATCCCTGACATCACCCAACAAGCAAATGCTAATCTGTTCAAAATTTCCATACTCAAATCCTACGTAAGAAGTGCTTCAAACAAAAAAGTTAGTGATTCTGCTGGAAGTGGGCCCTTGCTAACTAATTGTGGTTGTTTGTACAAACAAGCATCTGATTAAATAGCCTGTGACTGCCCCCGCAAACTTGCTTATCTATGAAGTACACTTCTTTGGATAAAGGAATGTTTGGAAAAGATAACGAGGATCGCCAATATGAATAAATGGCATAGAGACATGGGCGAGCAAGCATCAAACAGCCAAAGACCTCTTCGGAGGCCCAAGCCCTCCTCGGAGGCACAACTCTTTGGAGGATAAAGATCTTGAACGGGGCATGCCAGAAAACGAAAGTTTCCTTTCTCAACAAAAAAAGATTGGTATGGAATGACCGGGAGCACCTTCCTAACTAGAAGGCAAGGCGCTTGTTTGCTAGCTGAGACAGTTTGCGCAGACGAACGTCCAAGTAACTCGCACCCGCCCCATGAATCCATAGGATGATCGGAGGCACCTTCCCAAGTGGAAGGCAAGGTGTTTGTTCACTAGCTGAGACAGTTTGTGCAAATAAACGTCCAAATAACTTGCGTCCGCCCCGTGAATCCAGCCAACCATGAGGAAGAACCTTCCAGGCATACTCGGAGGCACACATCTCACCAAGATTTGAAATAAAACTTCACAAGAGTTGAGATGTGAAAAGACCTCTTCAGAGGCACATTTCACCAGGAGTTGAAATGATAAGAGGCCTCTCAGGAGGTCCATTTCACCGGAGCTGAAATGATAACAAGACCTCTTTGGAGGCACACATTCCACCGTGATTTGAAATAAAACTTCACACGAGTCGAAATGTGAAAAGCCCTCTTCGGAGGCCCGCATCCCAGCGGACAGGGAAAAAATAAAAGCCTCTCCTCAGAGGCAGAAACAAAAAGCCCTCTTCCCAAAGGCACAATCAAGCCAAAAGCCCTCTTCCCAGAGGCACAATTGAACAGAAGCCCTCTTCGGAGGCACAAGCAGGTTGAAGCCCTTTTAAAAGGCCCACTTTATCCCGAAGGAAAATTCACTTGCCAAGATAAAAGTGACTTCCTCCGAAAGTGAAGTGTAAAAACTCCGCAACAAAAAGAAAAGAGAGAAAACTTCTCCATGATGAGGCGCATTTTACTAAATCAGAAAAAATATTTCCTTAAAACGGGAATATTATCTTATAAAGTACATATGCAAACCTCCTTCAAGTGGAAAAGTTGTTCTCTAAAAAAAGAACACAAGTCTTCTCGAAACAGAAGAGTTGTTCTTCAAAATTCTACCAATGTGAAAGAGATTGTAATAAACCATGGTATGGGGGCAATATAGTATAGTCACAAAAATAAAAACAACGCTCAAGCAACATAACATAGGTTTACTGCAACATCACATAGAGAAAATAAAGAAACTTGTATATATAAAAAAAGGAGTAAATGCATTCTCAAATACAGACAGGAGTTTGTACAAGTAAAAGAATCATTTTATTCCATACTATAAAAATTTTATATACATGTGCAGGTTTTAAAATAAAAGAAGGCGGGGACTGGTACCCGCACAATCTCCATTCAACGTAAGCTTATATACAAGCAAAAAGTGAGATAAAAAGCACAGGACCAAAGCCATCATTTCTTCTTTCTTCCACCTTTTGAGCCTGCGCCTGGCCGGATAACCAACTTCTTGGGCCAGCTTGAAGGAGTAAGGGAAGAAGGAGAAAGGGGAACAAATGGACTTGCTTCTGCTTTTTCCTCGCCGGCTGAAGTTTCCTTCTTCTTTGAGACTCCACTTTTCCCCCTCTTCTTAGAAGAAGACCCGCTTCCTGGAGTGAAAAGTGTGGTTAACGGCGTATCGTCAGAACCAGTTGGTTCCGGAGTCTTTTCACCCTCTTCAGGTTCTTCTCCCCTATGTTCTTGTGAAGCAATGGGATAGTCCAAGTCTCGGAGAGCTTCTATTTGCTCCTCTTGTGATCCCGGTTGAGAGGCAGAAGGAGGAGTGACCTGAAGAGACGGAGGAGGAATAACAGGAGGAGAGGAAGTTTGAACAATACTTGGTGCTTTTTCTACAGGAGAAGAAAAGTTAAAGTCAGTATTCCTCGTAAAAAGAGGGGATAATGGTTCATCAACACTTAAGAAATAAGCAAGAAGCTCATCGAACTCAGTCAAAGCGAACAAGCAGCCCGCTTGAGCGAGATCAACATTGAGGTTACCTGGAGAAGTAGACTTCACTATGTCAATTTCGAAGTCCTGTGCTTCGGCACTTCCTTGAGCCTCATCTCCAGTGTGGCGGTGGTGCTTTCGGTAACGACTTTAATAGGAGGTGGAGAATGGGAACCGGAAACAACAATGTCGATATCGGCTGAAACCGAAGGTTGAACTGGGTCGGTTAAAGCTGCCCTTCCTACATGTTCTCCTTCGGCCATTCCGGATCTCTCTTCAGCAAGTTGCTCCTTTCCCCCGGCAAGAGCGGCGCGAGCATCGTCGTCAAGATAATTTGCCTCTAAATCCGCCTCAGCATAACCAGCACTGCCAAACATGTCAAGAATGGCCTCCCACACTTCGGCCAGAGTTATTTCATATTTGGGGCCTAGAAAGGAGAGACTACCACGCCCCAGGACGCTATGCAAGTAGAAGTCAAACAATGTTGAGCTGATATTGGCCTTCGTTGCTTCATGAGACTCTTCGGCTGCAATTTTGCCGGCAACAGCCTCATCACGCTCTCATTCAGCTTTAGAGAGTTGAAGTTTTAGCATTTCGATCTCCACGTCCTGGGAGCTGGTCTTCTTTCGCAGCTCTGCGATGTCAGCAATATGGCCCTCATTGATTCTTTTTTGCACATCAAGCCTATCTTCGGCATCTCTGTGAGCGGCATGAGCATCTCGCACTTGTTGTTGAAGCACTTGCTCCCTTTGCGAATAGGAAGTGGATGAAGTGGCAAGCTCTTCTTTAAGTTTTTCAACTTCCACTTTGAGCTTTTCATTATAAGTAGCAATGCTTCTCATTTCCGCATCATGTTGCTCAAGAATCTTCTGCCACTCAGATTTGTCGTTTTCCATTGTTAACATAGCTTTAAGATTCGCACGATTTACCCTTTGGAGTTCATCGACAAGCTTTTGCCAACCTGACATTCTTTCGATATCAAGTTTGACAGCATCAAGGTTGCGCAGCATAGCCTGCTTATCGATCGGGACCAGGTCAAGATCAAATCGCACTCCTTTCAAGCACCAGTTCGGGAATCGAATCTGAAGAGTAGCTGGGCCTGAACCAACTTGATAGGGGGGCCTTCTAAGGATTGTTTGAATATCGGTATGTGCCAGGGCAGGAGATTGAGATAGTACAGGAGCAGCAGGTTGTTCGGAAATCTCGGATGCTGGTTTTTCGCCATGTTTGGTTCTTTTACTCACGTCTTCAGCAATTTGACTTTTCCCCTTGTCATCATGGGACTTCCGTTTATGAGAATCATCTTCCCTTTAGGAAGAATCATGTCGCTCGTCCCGTCTTTCATGGCGTTCTTCGTGAGCACGTCTTTCATGAGCTTTTCGTGCGGCTCTTTCTTCATCAGTCTCCCTATAAGAAGGAAGATATCTCTTAGGATCAAAAGAGCCGCGTCTCTCGTAGCTCTGAAAGTCGTCATAATAATAGCTTCGCCCCATTGAAAGACCTGAAAAATGAAAAAAGGCAAAGCTTGAGAATCTTTGAAGAAAAGTGCATGTAAGTGCATAAGAATGCTAAAAATCCTAAGTGTGTGTAACGTGCAAACTACGCGCGTCAAACTACGAACCACTCCTCGGTTGCAGGGAAATGATAGGTTTTATAGCTAACGTCAACTCCTGAGTTGACAGAGTCTGTTGTAAGGTGGATGTTGCTTCAACTGCTGAAGATGTAACTCTAGCAGAAGCAGGGTCATCTTTAAAGAGCTCCTGCGAAGTGATCATCAGATCGCTCAACCCTTCAAAAATGTCATCCCACTCTGCTTGGCAGGACTCGCTCTCTCGGTTCCCTCATCACCGGATTTTCCTGAATAATGAAAAGGCTCTTCCTCTTCGATGATCGGGGCAAGTGTAAGTTTGTCAAATGGCCTCGCGATATCAGTAGAAGTAGAGCACTTCACCAGTAAAGCCTCAGAAGTAGGTTCCTTCAGTATAGGTTCCTCGGTAGAAACTGGGGCATCTGGCAATTTGACCGGAGAATCGGGAACTTCGTGAGGTTGAGTAGAGCGAGAAGGGTGCAAAAGCCCATGTTGGTGCAGAAGTTCATCTCTCAGCAAAAACTTGATACTTCTTTCTTCAACCGGCATGGCACTTAATCTATCAAAAGTTGTCTTGTGACTGGGATTTCTAGAAGGAGGAGGAATTGCTGTAAAAGAAAAGGATGAAGTTAGCACCTAGCAATTCGAATCTTGAAAAGCTGAAATGGAAAAACGGGGGTGAGCAATCTCACTTCCTTTTCTCCAGATGGCATAAAACCCTGGAGGACAGCGGACAAAGAAAAATTGATTCAGAAAGCCGTGAGCACTTTCGGAAAGATCAGTAATAAGTTTGCGATTTCTGGCGCTTCTCACGAGTATAAAGGAGGGGTGGTCTTTGTTCTTTGCAAATGATCATAAGTAACAAATTTCTTCGAAGCTCGGAAGACGGTTAACTGTCCTTCTGAATAAAACACACAATCCCATCAGGATGGCGTAGCCATTGGGATGTAATTGGAAGGGAGAGATGGTTAGCCGGAGAAGGAGTTGATGAAGGAATTCGTTGAAAGGAGGGATGGCACCGCAAAGGCACATCTGACGGTTGACGGCGATGAAACCAAGAGGTGGCCTATCTGCAGTATCGTTTGGGCCAGGAAATCTAGCATCCTCTTCGGCAATCCCAAATTGAATACGTAGTTGATTGAATGTCCGCTGACTCAAGGTAGTTGGAGTTCTCTCCGGAGGATTGACCAACGGGTCAGCTGTCGGGAAGACTTCTTCGGATTGTTCAATTATCTCTTCTTGAGAAGACATTCTACACAAGGAACTGGATATTCAAATGTGAAGGTGCACGTTTCCTAAATGTGTGAAGTGTTGTGTAAAACTAACAAAGTGGCAAGTAAATATAACAGAAATTAAACTAATAAACATGTTTCAATCGTAAAATTTCAAGACTTGTCGCTTTAAGTCAAAGTACAAGTGCAGTATTGGTGCAAACAAATCTGCTTTAGTTGATTAACATTGCTTTAATACTTCACTTGAATTTATTGGTTCACAGCATTTCATATAATGTCTTTGAAAATTGATTATCATTTATCGACTAATCTGTCATTTGATGTGGGCTGTCAGTAGCAGTATATTCGTCCCATTTTTCTGCAAACGTTGTATTTAACAGTTCAAAGTTCAAGTTGGAAGTGCAATCAAGTTTTATCAAAATTTTGAAGCTCTCAAGTTGTTCAAGTTCTAGGCCGTATGGTTTGAGTTAAAGAATACAAGGCATGGCAGTGTACATCCAAGTCCTAGGTCGCTCACACGATCTAAAGGTTAAATCACAAAGCTTCAAATCAAGGCAGTGAAAAATTTGCTCAAGTCTTAGGTCGTTCACGACCTAACAAGTATAAACGGTTGGTATAAGCCGCAAGAAGCTGCTCGGCAGTGCAAAATTATTTAGGTCCTAGCTCGGCCGCGACCTAAGACCTAAGTCGCAGATATGATAAGTCGCAAATGGGTTAGGTCGCAAGGAAGATGAGTCGGTTAGTTCACATCCAAACCAAAAGGTCGCCCGAGGTACTTAAACCAGTCATTTCCGATCCCTCTCTAACCCGTTCGCTTCTCTCCACTTAGCAAATCACATAACCTGCTATCCAATAACCTAATAACCAAGAATCTCTTCACCTCCTCCAAACTCCTGAAGCCTCATCGTCCTCTCCAAGTTTCCAGGAACCCCATGAGACCCTAGGCCGACTCGTTCCTACAGCAACCACTAACAATTCCACAGAGAATCGAAAGGCGAATTCGAATTGCATCGTAACAACAAAATTGTATGTAAATGGTTGTGATGGAATCGGCAACGAGTGTAACGAGTAAATGCTCAAGATTACCTAAATTTGCTGACAGAATTGATGGTTGAAAGAGGAAAAGATTTCGTGCTGTCTTTAAGCTTGGAGGTTTGTTAATGGCGGCCTAGAATGTTGAAACAGATAAAGTGAAGAAGGAGCGGGTTAAGCAATTTATATGGGAAAAGAAGGGAAGGCATATCATCGTGCGACCTAACGAATCCGATGAGTCGCTTACAACCTAAGGAACTAAGTCGAAGCACACCTACGACCTAGGCGTGTACTTCGAGGGGCAAATGTTAAATCTCTTGTTATGCGACTTAGCGACTCAACAACCGGAGCGACCTAAAAAGGCTAACAAGATGAAATGACCTAGCGACTTACATAAGCACAGCGACCTAGAGAACCTACCGACCTAACGACCTAAAAGTGGAACGACCTAACGAACTAAAAGTGAGACGACCTAAAAATGGAACGACCTAACGACCTAAAAGTGAGAAGACCTAACGAGCTAAGCAACGTAGCGAGTTAACGACTTAGCCTAGGTCGCTACATTGGATAACCTCAGCGTTGTAAAGGTCGCCAACTATTTTCTTGGGTCGTCCGCGACCTAGTACTTCATTCAGAAGAGACCAGAGCTACGGGGTAGGGCCGAAGTTTCCATCTGTTAGGTCGTTCATATGTGATCCACGACCTATCTTAGGTCGCAACCTTCGACCTACAACTTGCCAGCCCAAACACTCAAATGCAACACTGTCTAGCCACAGAGCCGTGTCCTCTAGATCGCCCACGACCTACCTTAGGTCGCTTGCGACTTAAGGCCTACCTTAAGTCGTTCACAACTTAAGGCCCGTCTAGAATCTCCTATAAATACAGCATGGGCTCACACATTCAAGGGACTTTTGGTTCATTCGTGGAGGGACCAACACTCTGCCATTTTCTCAACTCAAATAGCACTTCAAGCACTCCAAACACCAAGGACATTACGACGAACTTCAAGAGAAAATCTACATCATTCAAAATGGATTCGAAAGATTATTTTACATCGAAGTTTGAACTACTAGTCTAAAAGTTGTTGAAACTGAAGAATGTTGTATAAGTTGTACTTGAGTCAGCAATAAAGAGATTATAAAGTGGACGTAGAGCAATAAAGAGATTATAAAGTGGACGTAGGCTTGACCATAAGCCGAACCACTATAAAAACTGTGTCTTTTATCGTTTCGCTGTTAACTTCTGCTTATTTTAAGTCCCGTATTGACAGGTGGTGCTTTCACACTTACACTACTTGCACCGGGGTGTTAGCGTCTGATTTTTACGTTAACAATTAAGATAAGCATTAAGTATAAATGTTAAAGTTAAATATACATATAAATTAATAGTGTTCAATAAAGTCAAATCAAATTAAGAAAGCAAAGAAGGAAATAGATAAATTGAACGCTGAAGTAAATAAAGAAGAATTAATTAACGTTAAAACAAACATTAATAAATAAGAACATTAACATTGAAGGAAAGAAAATCAGGAAATCAAGGGTAATGAATTGACATTAGTTAACGTTACTTAATGTGTAAGGAAGATTAATATTAATCAGATTAGGACAAAAATGGTATGAAATAAACGAAAAAGGAATCCAAAAGAAGAAAGTACATTAATAAACAAAAACATTGTGATCGATCAACATCCCAGGCTCAACCGATCAAAAACCAAGTAGTCGGCTTGTGGTGGCTGCAGATTGAACCTAGACCGAACGGTCCAAATTTTATAAGTTAAAATATAACGAATGAAATTGATTCGTGCACTTATAAATGCATTCCCAACCTTCACTTCCTTCTCATATTTTCTAAATTCTAAATCAAAAAGCAAAGCTCTGCCATTTTCTTTTCTTTACAAATTCTAGGAACTATAGGAATTATAAATTAGCGCGCGCATATACACATACATATAGAGAGAGAATAGCAGAAAATAAAAGAAAAGAATAATAAGTGGTGAATCATTTCTGCGAAAATAGGTAAATCTAAATCCAAATCTAAATTAAATTCAAATCTCTTCTTGGATCTAAATTTCTAACAAATATGTATATGCTTGTTGTACATATTTCGATAGGGAGAACAATCGAGTCAAATAAGTAGAATGGATTTAGATCTAGAGATTTGAAAAGATTAAAAGTGAATGGGAAATTATATATTTTTATATAACATTGGATTTATTTCGTTGTAAATATGTTCTTTGTATGCCTAGATATAATTATTTGGAGTTGTAGACTTAATTATATATGTACCGAAATTGAAAACCATGCATACATATTCTGTGAACCATTAAATTGAATTATCTGTTGCATATACTTGAATCTAGAAAGTTAGGGTGTGGTTCCTTAATTAACAAGACTGTATAGAAATTCCAGATTTATGGATCAAATGACATATGTTGGTAAATATGAATTAGAAGTTATTATAAAATTTATCAGGATTTAAGTAGTATTTTAATTTGTTGGAATGAAGTGTGTTGCAGTGTAAATTTCTATGAATTATCCAATTTCATAACTGTGAATAGAAGTATATCGTTTGAAATAACAAAGAATATGCCTAAAAGAAAAGGATGTATAAAATATGGATGTTTATCGTATTTTGTACTGTCTATTTCAATAAAAGAAAAAGAATAATTCCTTGTAATTCCAAATGTAATACAAATATCCTTTTTGATAAGTTACAGAAATTTACATTGGTAACATTTTCTTTTAGGAAAGGTGTAATTCATGCGCATTAAAATGCATAAATTCCTAAGTATAAGCTAAAGATATGTAAGTAATAGCAATAACAACGGTTAAAATATAAAACGAGTATATCCAATAAAGACAAGATAGAAATTAAATAATAAGCGATGAAATGTAGGTAAAAGTAATAAAATGGGTAAGTTAAGAAAGTAGTAACCAAAGGAAGATAGAAGAATTGAAAAGAAATAGTAAAATAGATCTAATGAAATAAAGCGGAAGTAAGTAGTAAAATATATTTAAATCCTTTAAATTAAAAGTAAATGGTAAATTACATTTAATTAACATTAATAAAACAAAAGGTCGGTTATGTAAAAATAACTAAATATTAACAGTTGAATATTGGAGTCAAGATAAATAAGTATGAATATACATAACCTCACGTATGTGTTAATGACGGGTGTGAACTGTTGAATTAAGATAATAGCTTAGATTATATAAGAATGACGCGGTCGTTAAAATGTGTTGGAATGCAAGGTCCGTAGTGTTACACATAGAAGTTTGTCCGCCGCAAGGGCTACCGGCAGTTACATATACATTATACTGATGTTGGACATTTCCAACTGTGGGACTCATGGAATCATACATTCACGTATAGATGAAGGGAGTATACCAAAGTAGGAAGGTTTGCCCTGGTCGAAGTGCCAAAGGACAAGTAGTCTGCTTCAACCTTTCAGGGGGTACGTTTTAAGTAACCAAATGGGTATTTTCTTGATTGTAATATGCAATCTAAATGGGACGGTTAGCTAGGCTCGACATTATGACATTGAGATTTGTAACATATATATGAGGAGTAGGAGCTGTTTACATAGGTCGATATTGTCGTCACTCTTGAGCAGTCAACGGAAAGACAGGGTTTATGCCTAAATGAACTAAATCTCCTACTAGGATAGATCATGTTTAGGACTTGCACCACCTTACAGTTATTCGTTAGTTTGTTTGCTGTTAGGAGACAAGGCTTGATAACCTTTAATGAGGTCTTTCAAAACGAGACGGAATACGGCTAAATAGTTGCAATGTCGTTTTAGGCACTGCGAGGGTTCCTTAGTATGCACAACAACGAGAACGTGATACTACATTGAAAATGGATCCTGATGAAGGCTATGTTATGGATACTAGCGAGAAAAGTATCTTTGTTGTAACGATCCCGGATTTTGATTAAATTTAAATTGATAATAATTTAATTTTTTGAATAAAAAATGTGAATTAATTGATAAATTAATTTGAGTTTCTCTAAATTTGAATAAAACGTGTGTGTTTATTTTATTAAAGTTAAAAATTAAATATTTAAGCTGGAAATAGAAAATATATATAAGATAAATTATAGAATATAAGGTAAACACATTAGTTAAAATTTTAACAACATATTAGAAATAGAAATAGAAATATAAAAATAGACAAATTCTAATATCATGTTAACTATATGATTTTTATTACAAAGCAACAAGGCTAAAGAAAAGAAAATATAGTCAATATATGTACAAGCCAAGTCTAATTAATGCTAGCACACCATAGCATATAATATTAACCACCACAAAATCTGCACAGCCGAAATCTTGCTTAGCCAAATGAAGGGATATAAAAATATCTAAGTATGAACAAATAAAAAAGATAAGTATGAAGACATAAAGGACTAAAGCATTTAATACAAGCATCTTTAGCCACTAAAGCATTTTATCAGCCTCCAAAATCTTGCCTGGTAAAAAATAAAAATCTCTGATGTTGTACAAAATAATATATCACTTGTACAAATATATTTCCTGTAAAGCTTTCTTATATATCAAGCCTCTCATCATCAGTTCGTCCATCTACAAAACTGAAATAATATCATCTAAAACTTAAAACAAAACTTCAATAAAAACAACAATACAACTTAGATCAAACCAGAGAATTAAAGATGAGAACTTCAACAAGCAATTTCAAAGCTGTTTCAACATAGAAGAAGATATGTTCTTTTTGTTGGAAAACCACTGTGGGTAACCTCACTTTTAAACTTTAAAGCCAAATTTTGTTGCATGCTAGTATTGTTGAACTAAATTTGTATTGGGTGAATCTGCTGTGTGTATAGATGTATGATGTATGTATGTTGTTTCCAACAGAATTTTCTCTGTTCTATAGTTCCAGTTCTTTAGTTGAGATTTAAATCCATTTTCTCTAGAACCAATTGTTGTTAGGACTAAGTTTAGAAACAAAGGTGGTTTGATTTAACATAGATTAAGATTTAAAATTTTAATTTAGATAAATTAAAGCATGAATGACTCTGTAAACCAAAACCAACAGGGTAGATGTATATATAAGAGGAAACCCAAACATTGTAATTCATAAATTCAGGATTGTAATTTGAATCCATAAACCAAACATGGTTTTTAACACAAAAATTATAATTTCTAGTTTGGGGATGAGTGCGCAGTTCTGGAATGAACGAAAAATAGAATTTTGGGGCTTCTTGGTGATCTAAGTATCTGAGAAGGTCAGGGTTCTCTGTGGTGAAGGAGGAGTGATCGGAGGGTCGAGGAAAAATGGTGAATGGAAGTGCAGTTGGTCGTGGTGGCGGCAACATTCGTTTGAAGTTTGTAAACCTAATTTTGTCACGGCTAAGGAATTGGATTCGTTCGACACCTATGATCGATCGAGCGTTGCGAGGTTTTGGAGAATGATGGAGGAGGTGTCGACGAAGCGTCGACCGAAGTTTCAGGTCCTCCGGTGGTCGAGGCATTGAGAGCGACGCGTTGACAGATTTTGGTCGAGGATGTTCCAGTGTTTCCAGGTTTTGGATTTGAATCGATTTCGATTTCGAGTGAACGACGTCGTGCTGGTGGTCGTAGATTGACTCGTAGGCGATCGACGTTGTGCTCGAGGAAGTGGGGGTGACTGGAGTTGATCGCTGGTGACGTGCACGTGCAACCGTGCATTCTAAAGTTCTGGTGAACTTTTTGGTTTTGGGTAGGAGTTGATCTCGAGCTTACTCGAGTAAATCTAGGGTTTTACTCGAAGTAGAGGAAGGTTGGACTTGGAGTAAAATAGTTGCCTCGGGTTGGTTTAACTGGATTTCAATTTTAACTGTAGTTGGCAGAGGATGTTTGAATGGTGCAGTGAGTTTGTACTGGGATGTTATGATGAAGGAGCATGTAACGATCCGTAAATTTCGTGGATTTAATTTGGTTAAATTAATAAGTTTTGTAATTAAATCTAGTAGAAAAAAAAACTTTATAACAAATATTGAAATAAATTCTAATTTAAATTTTATAAATGGTGGCTTAAAACCTATTTACCAGCAATTTGAATAAATTTCAATAAATGAAATGGAGTAAGTATTATACCTGGATATAAAATTCATTTAAAGGAAATTTATTTATATGTTAATGTAAATTAAGAAAATATTATAATAAATAATAATTCCATTCGTACTTGTAAGTTGTAACTATAGGTTGCATGTTGAAAAGGGTTGATTGAATTGAAATTTATATTTAATTTAAATGGAAATATTAAAGGCTTACAATAATGGAAAATTTAGGTAATAAAAGTTAGAACAAGTGGATAAACAATAACCATATAAGGGAATAGCATTAATATAAATTAAGTTGGAACAAATTGGATGTAGAGAAATAAATGTAAGCATTTAATATATAAATTAATGTTGGTTTGATGATAAGGTTACTTGGTGATTAATTATATAGTAACGGAAGTGTGAACGTAAAGTAATAAAAGAGTAGATTTATGTTAAATATTAATTTGTGTATACACGGGATTTTAGACGGTGATTGTTAAGTAATAAACCTATAAAGTCATGAAAGGAAATAGGTAACAATCTATATGTTGTTTATTTTATTTAGTATAATAAATAAAGGTTGGAATTCAAATCAAAATTAAAGGAGAGTAGGTAGTACGTTATTAGGGAGTAAATATAAGGGTAGATAACAACTATTATAAATTCCCTAATAAATTGGTCGATAAATTTATTTGAAATAACGATCATTTGAATGTGAGTAATTTCAATATCGTTATTAATTATAAGCGTTATTTTAATAATTGATTAATTGAGAAGTTAATACGAGAAGTATGTAAATAACTATGAAAGTAATACGTTATAAATTGATTATAACCTAAACTTATGTGTAAGTTTGAAATTGATTCTAACCCGTTTAATTGGAAACTTATTAAAATAAATTGGATTCAAAGTGTAATAAAAGGATTATTTTAAGAAATTTAAATAAATACCATAATTGGTGAAAAATTTACACTTAAAAATTTGAGATGGGAATTTGTTTAAGGAATTATAAATTAATAAGAAATACAAGATGATAAGATTTATGAATCTTAGAATTTGAAACTTAAATAGTGAGTTAATTGATTTAATTTATAATATTAGATTTATTGAAAATGAATAAAAATGAAATATTTAACTATTACGTTAATATAAAAATTAAGTTGAAATTGGATAATATCTTGTAATAAATTTAAATCCAATGGTAAACCTTTCTATTTGAAATTTTGAATAGAAATTATGGGTAAATTCAATTTAATGGAAATTTTGCAAATTTATTCTATAATTTTGAATTTTATGGAATTGAGGATTTCTATTGATTAAATTTTAATGAATTGACTTTTAAAAGAATTGTTAAATCATTGTAAATGTTTGAAAATTTTAAAGTGACAAATATTGCAAAGTTCAGAATTTTTAACACGAAATTGGGTTTAATTAATTTATTTTGAATTTATCTAATTAATATAAAATAGCCATTTTGGTCACGGAAACAGTGAACTATTGCAGGGTTTCAAGTTTCGTAGCGATCGGACTTGTCATTTGATCGTACGAACACGAAACGCCTTGAAATCGATTTAATTGAAATCAATTTGGAATCAATTTGGAAATATTGATTTCAGCAAAACTTCTTCATACGATGGAATTTTGGACGTGAAACTTTTTCCATCGCATTCAGAATATTTTAAAATACCTATTTTGATATATGGGTTTACCCAATTTCGTTCTGGGGTCAGAACGGGCTTTTTGGGCCACGTTAGTGTTAGCGTGTATATCCAACCCGATCCATCTATTCAAGTTTCTAACCTACCTATATAAACCCAGTTATAAACCCTGGCCTCCATCTATTATCATTTGTTTGTACGTTCATTTTCTCAAGCTCCTCCTCTTCCCAATGGCTGCAAACCAAACCCTAGATCAGATTTCAATTTCATAATCAAAGTCAAAAATTCAAGTTCTCAGAAAATTCCAAAAAAATTATATGTTGAAGTTCTCAATGAGCATAATATTCTACTGGAATTCGTTTTTCAATCCGATTCATCGGTTGCCCAGAAAACGAGATTGAACCAGGACCGTTCATATTGAATTTTCGACGATCCAACGGCGGATCTGCGGCTATTGGACGATCGGGAAGCACCATGATGACGAGAGAGTCGAGCAAGCCTTAGATCTATTGTTCGTTCGTACTATAGGCATCGAAATTCGCCGAGACTCGCCATCAAAGGACAACGGCGGTGGAGGTGGTTCCGGCCACCAGGAGACGCGCGCGAGTACAAGGTGGGGTCGGCCTGGGCTGGGGATCGCTACGGCGGTGTCTGATCCAGGTGAAAGGAGACGTAGCAGCGGCAAAAAATTGGTGAAGACGACGGCGGCTTCCGGTCGTTCGCGACCTGTAGATGCAAATTAGGGTTCGATGCATCTGTCGCACACGCAAAGAGAAGGGTGACGTGGCTTTAAAATATTGGTTAGTTTATTTTAATTTTATTTTGTTTCCTAATGATTCGAATCGCTATAACTTTCGCTCACGAACTCCGTTTCACACGCAATTTTTTTTATTAGGATCGTAATAAAATTTCGGACACTTTGGCACAGGTTTGGACAAATTCTGAGACCATCAAATTTTTGGGTTTAAATTGGATTTGAATCCAATTTAAATCCAAAAGGTGAGCGTTTTAACCCACTTACAACTTCTAAAATTTCCTATGTCCGTTAATTTGACTTAAGATATGAGCAGAAATTTACTTAGGACTGGTTGGCATGTTTTATTCATCATCTCTGTTAAATCGTATTTATTTAATTGAACTGTTAATTAATTTCGTTATTGCATATGAATTGACAGTTAAAATTTATTTATTTGCATATAAACTGATAGTTAGACAGTTAATAAATTTATTATTGAATATAAACCGTTAGTTAATAACTGTTATTTATTACCTGTTATATTTTATATGCTATTTATTGATGTTGGTTTAAATTGATGATGATTGAAATAAATTGGTTGATGATTGATATCGGGTGAACGGATGATGTGTTCTATCTTATATAAACTGTAAGTTATCATGCATTTTCATTTCATCCGGGATTGCAGTTTGAAATGATATACAACCGCATTTTAATTTTAAATTGCGGATTGAAATGATAAATATCTGTATCACTTGACCATAGGATAGAAAATTATATACAGGCACCGCGTTATATATATATATAATTATTTTTGAAATGATTTTTATGGTTTGGATATGATACGGTTTAATAAATAGTAAATTTGGATATGATAAATATATTTTATATATACATATATAGTTAAATTGTTGAATTTAAGCTATGCATAAATCTGTTAAATAAAAATGAATAAGTTGAAAAATGGAGTTTGATAATTTATGTTATATGATTAAGTACAGGTTTAAGATCTTGTATATATATATAGAGTTTTAAATGATTCAAATCAATTAAGATTGAAAGATAAATTTGAAATTTAATTGGAATTGAGCTTATTTGAAAAATTAACTCCATAAGTTGATGTTAACTTATTAAAATTGGAAATTTTAAGGTATGATATTTATAACTGGATTTAATAAATAATTCTAGTATAAATAAATGGAAGGAAATAATTAGTGTTAATAAATTTAGTTTATTTTAAATTGTTATGGATTTATCATGTAAACCTTTCAAACTAAATAATAGGAAAATGAATTGTTGGTTTGAAATTCTCAATCTTAGTTTTAAAATTCATTAAATACTCAAAGTTTGAAAATATTGAAATCGAAGTGTTTTATTCAAACTGAATGTGAATCTAAAAGTTATGGGTTTAGACTGAATTTAAAGTGAATAAAAATTGTGAAGGTGTGGAAATTATTTATTTTTAAAGAAATTTTAAATTCAACTGTTTTATTTTATATACCGTTGAATATCCAAACCATTTAAGTTTTGAAAGTTATGGTTTTAAAACTATGGATTTCGAAGTATTATGTTGAAAGTTAAAATTCAAATATTTGGTTTCGAGGTATTATAAATTTTAAAAGTGGCATGATTTTGGAAAAGAAATATATCTAAAATAAAATGATATCATATTTATTTGGGTTTTAAAAGGAAATGATATCAAATTTATGGGTTTTGAAATGGATAATTATATTCTGGTTTTGAAAGTATAATTATTTTTAAATGACCGCGGTGTTATTATAACGTTTGATTGTTGAAGAGACCGGGATCGGAAGTTGTCATACTCTCAGCCAACTCCGAAAACCACTTTAACAACCGTGTTCACGGTGGAGATTCCAAAATGAAGTAGGTTGGTGGAGGCGTTTCCTTTGAGGTAAATACGTGGACCCGACTCCCGTGAGTTGGCACAAGGTGGCTAAAACGGGAGAGATTCTCGGGCCAATGAGATCATTTCTCTGATCGAACGCACTCCTTCGATATTATACTCTGACTTTTGGATTGATTCGGTGGCCACTTTTGATTTTGATTTTGGGGGTGTTGTTCGAGGTGGGCGGTAGCTGCGCGCTGCGCGTTTCCACCAGCCCGAATAGCAATTGGTATATCTACCCTGGCATTGCCTAGTTGTGCCGTGTCACCTACCCTATCGCGCCTTGTACGAGTTTGGATTTCTCCCGTAGCCCGTGTCGTATCCTCTGGTGGCTTCCCGATCAAGAGGGACTATGATATTGGATGGACTACTAGGACTATTACGTGTTAAGGGCTATATGGGTAACCCCTTAATGCTAAGAAAAAAGTAAGTTTATTTTACAATTAGACACTGTTATAATAGCGCAATATACTACATAGTAAATAGTTTAAAGGATCCTTAGGAGATGTAAATCCCGAGCATCTCTTGAGTTACGGCACTCATATTTATTTCTGTTGATTTAACTTACATAAGATCTTTTAGTTCTGACTCAAGTGTTTTGTCTTTTCAATTCGCCCGGGTCAGTCCGAGCGTTTCAGGATTTGAAGATTTTATTTCTAGAGGACGAAGACAAAGATTTTTTTTATATTATTATATACTATATGGTTCCACTACACTGTATTCCGCTGCACTAATATTTATTAATATGTGAACTCTGATATTTATTGTATAAAGAAGAATCAAATGTTTTGTAAATACTTTTATGAACTGTGTATTGATTATTATATTTTATCCTTCAGTTGTGAGATTCTGTTTTGTTTGATTTTTCTTGTTTCTTTTATTTACCCCATAACAATCCGCCCTTCCGTATGGTTTGAATTGGCACATGTGTCAATTTAAAGCGTGCGAAAAGGTGGGATGTTACAGAGCAAGTAGAAGTAAGGCAGCAGGTTGATGGAGTTTGTAAAGAAGTATGGTGATGACAGTATGCAGAGGGGATGGTGTGGTGGAGTACCTGTGGCAAGGCAGGGATGTGTACAGGTTGTTTTAGGGAGGTTATTGCAACAAGGAGGTAGAGACGAAGTGATGGGGAAGGCAATATATGTTGAAGTGTTGTGATGTTTTGTATGCAATGGTAGTGTGGTATTGGTTGAAGCAAGTTAGAAGTAGCATTGTACGCAGAAGTAGTAAATGGAGATGAACAGAAGTATGTTAGTACAGAAGTAAGGCAGTGCTGGAGTGTTAATGTAAATAGATGGACAGTGAATAGATGGCAGTATTGTAGGGGATGTGAATGTTTGAAGTGGTTGTTGAGTTTTGACAGGCAATTGCTTGGTGTTTGGCAACACCAATATTTTAGAGGTGGGTATGTTGTAGAGTGGAGGTAGTGTAGTGTTGTACACAGAGAAGGGTAGTTTATTTGCAGGCTTAAAGGACATAGAAATGAACAAAGATATGTTTGACAGTGGATGGTCGAGAGAAATGAACCAGAAGTGTCTGATGTGCTTGTAGAATTGAATTGGAATTGAATTTGATTTGTTATGAGCAAAGCGAAGTATCGAAATAAAAATTAGTAAGTAAAACGAATTGGAATGACAAAGAAAATATGATTTGAAATAAATTGAACTCATATGGAATTTGAAATCCAGTTTAAATATAAGTTGTTATAAACCAAAATGGTGAATTGAAAATAAATTTTGGGAATGAACAAAAGAATAAAAACTGAAATTGAAACTGAATATTGAAAACCAATTTGAATTGTTTGAGATAAAAATGAATTGAATGTTAGCAATTGAGTTTTAAACCATTTAAATTGAATGAAGTTGTATATGAATTGGTTGTTAACAATTAAAATTATGTCGGAAACCTATAAGTTGCTTATAAATATTGTTTAACCTGCATTGCTTATAGAAACTTGTATGTTTACTAGTTAAATATGTAAAATATTGTTGAGTTTCATGATTTTGTTCACTTACATATTTGAATTGAGTAAGTACAGGTTCAGCGAAGTCATTGGGCTGGATTTGATTGCGCAAAATGCTAACTAAATAAGCCGCTTGCTTAAAAATGCTAAATAAGGTACGCCTACGCAATAAAAATAGGAAATATGAACTGTTTTTGTTTTTTACGACCGGGTGGATCGATGTGTGTGTGTGTGTGTGTGTGTGTTTATATATATATATCTTTTTTTCAAATTGCAAAAGCTCCTCCGTACAAAGGAGACTCTGCCATAAATTTCCGAAAATTTTGGGAGTTAGAAATTTTTTGAAACTTTTTTGTTAGCAACAAACGATTTCAAATTGGAAATTGAAGTAAATTAGTGAATGAAACTAATTTAAAATAATGATATGAATCGGTTATAATTGAAAGATAAAATTCAATATTCAGAGTTGAAGATAAATTGAATTCATATGGTAATGGGAAAACTAATTGAATAGAAGTAGATATGAAAACTTCTATAAGGAAATGTATAAAATGATTTTGGAATCTCTAGTTGGATATGGTTAAATTGGATATACAGGTATTATAAAGCAAGTGGGGAAAATTGGTTTTGATTTTAGAAGATAAATATGAATTGCTCGACAATAAGGTATGCATTTAAATTTCAGTATGAAATTTGATTGGATTTTTGGATCTAGCCACTTGGCCTTTTGTTTTCTTTTTGAATGTGAGGGCCTGTAGTTCCATTTTGTAGTTGTATCGAGTTAGCCGCGCAAAGGAGACGCTGGCGAAATTTTTCGGAAATTTAGGGTGTTCGAAAAATTTTTGAGAAAATTTTGAAAGTTTGAAATTGAATTTAAATTTAAATTTGAATTGTGAAGTAAATGAAGTTGTTTGGAAACTGTGAATATTTTATAAAGCTAGTTGAAATGATAATGGATCTTTAATAAAAAGATTTGTGTTGGTAAGTTGATAAAATTGTTTAGTTTTGGAAAGATAGCGAACGGGTTAAGAATCATTCTTCCTAACTAGTAATTTCGGGACGAAATTCTTTTAAGGAGGGAAGGATGTGACGATCCAGAATTTTCAACGTTTGAAATCGAAATATTTAATTGATTTCAAATATCTGAATTGTTAATTTAAGTTTGATTTTCAATTTCAAACTATGGAGTTAGCAATTTAATTATCAAATTTAATTATAGAAATTTGGGTAAAATTGTAAATCTTCAACTTTGAGCTTGTTAAAAATAATTTGATAGCTTAGAAGATTCATATTGACAATGCTGAAGATAATGGAAGCTTCAGGATTGAATTTGAAAGCGAATTAATCAGTTTTGAAATTATATCGTTTAAATTGATATTTAAAAATAGCCTTCCGAGGCACAGTCTCGGAATCCAACGAAACAAGTTCCATTGGATCCGTAATATTGAATTATTACCGGATTTCAAATTTCGTAGCTTTCGGAGTTATCGTGTGATCGTATGAGATAAAAACGCCTTGACAATAATTATTTGATTTAAATATCAAATATTATTTCACCAGTCAAAATTCTTTCCCATCGGCCGTATTATTTCTTTTCAACTTCTCCATCATGCGACTCTTACTTGTTAAATCACGTCTATCTTCCTTCCAGCTTCAGTGAATGTGAACGAAAAAAAGAAGAAGAGAGAATTGATTCCTTCCTAAATGAAAATAATGCCCGAAGCCCCTCTCTCGTTTAAATTCACTAAATCGCGACCTCAAATCAAATAAAAGAAAAAGGAAAAAAATAAACGAGCGAAGCTCTTATCCAAATCTTATCCCCTTTCTTTCATTACAAATTGAAAATCAGAAGAAAAAAAAGGCCGACCTCTTTAATTCACAGAGAAAAAAAAGCCGAAGCCTCGATCTCATCAGCCGTTGTCGCGATTTCTTTCGAGAGATAATATGGGTATCGCCGTGGTTGGGGCGACGCTCGCATATGCGTGGCATCTACAGGCGGCGACGCAAGAAAAGGCTGATGCTAGTTGATGAGGAGGTGGAGCTTTAGAGCTCGATTGGAAGCAGCGACACTCAGGAAATGGCGCAGCAACGGGGTCGAGGTAGATTAGGGCTTGGGAATCAAGTGAATGGATTCGCGATGAGTTCTTTGGTATTTTCATGTGAGCACGTGGAGGTAGAGTATGGCGAGTTCATCAAGGTTGTTAGGGCAGTGTGTGTCGCGATGGCAGGTAGGCAATGTCGTGCTGGTTATCGAGGTCACGATGCTCACGGTCATGAGGCGAACGAGACGGAGACTCGTATTGATGACAGCGAAGGTATATTTTTAGTTCAATTTAAAAATAAATAAATGTTAAACTAGTTTTTCAGGAGTTTACAAATATATTATGCAGAATTTATTTACAGCAAGATACATAAAACTATTTATTTCCAACTTTAAGAATTTTACTTATACAGTAAAAGGTATTAGTTTATTTAATGCATATAGATATGTATTTAATTTACTACAAGTGATAAGGTTTCTGTTAGGTAAAAAATAAATAAGTATATGTATATAATTTTAGAAATTTACAGTAAACAAAAGATTAGTTTATATGGATAAAATTTGATAATGGATAAACTGCATAAAGATTTGATTTTTAAAATCTATCTAAAGGGAAAATAGTTTAAATTAAATTATCAGTTAAACAGAAAATCTTAGTTAAATTTAAATTGTAAAATGGCAAATTAAATTATTCGATTTATTTCGAATATTAATCGATTGTATAAAAATTGTTTATACAAGGTCAATATATGAAGAGAAAATCAAGCCGGAATGGAAATGGAATTGCAAAATAAAAGCAAAAGTGAGATCTTCTCACTCAAACAAAGGATTTTGTTTAATTTTAAATAGTTAAATTTAAAATTTGTTGATTGTGTGCTTGGGTGATGGTTGTTATTATTTGTTTTGAAATAGACCCTATACGCCGTATAATAGCGGAGATTATTATTATTATATTAATCCCATATACCGCGATATTCCACGTTGAAGTGGAATCGGTATTATATATGGATTTGGAGTTGATTTCCCGCATTATATAGCGGATGAGACCCTATTGCGCCGCATAATAGCGGATGATATTTTATAAATTCCGTATACCGGGATATTCCACCTCAAAGTGGAATTGGTATTTAATTGTTGTGCTAACATCTGTGGATGTAGGGAAATAGGTTGGATGTATCCAACTGGATTCCTCAAATATTGAATTTGTTTCATATGCTGTGTGTTGATTATTTATAATCCCTGTGTGATTTTATTTGTGGTTAAAATCGTTAAAGGCTATAATTTAACCGAACATATTTTTGGTATCGTTGGATACCGAAATCAATAAAAAAATTGGATTTTTGAAAATTCAAGTTGAAAGTTTATAGTAAACTTTATTTTTGAGAATTGGATAAATTTAAAAGAAGGAATTTTAAAAGGATAAAGTTTTATTTTTAATCCTATTGAATAAAATTCCAAAATATGAGGAAAAGGCTTAACAAATAGATTTCGGATAATATTATTCAAAGGTTGAAGAATTTATTTAAAATACATATAACAAAAATTTGAAAGAGATAAAGGAATTTATTTCAAAAAGGAAATAAATTTAGAAATTAAATTAGGGATTTAATTTGGAGTTGAAATAAATTTTGAAATCGATTTGGAAAATTGACTTGGTATTTGAAAATAAATCCTTGGGAAACCAACTTGTAATTAATTTGGTGTTTGAAGCAATTTTGGAAATAAAATTGGAATTGATTTGGTAATTGAAATAAATTTTGGAAATCAATATGAAAATTGATTTGGTGTTCGAAGGGAAATTGATTTCGTGTTTTGAAAATAAATTTGGAAATCAATTTGGAATTTGATTTGGTGTTTGAAAGTGAATGTTGGTAAATCGATTTCGTATATCAGTTGATATTTAGAATGTAAATTCACAATGGAAATTTATAAGAGAAAGGAAATTGGTCTTAAAATAAACATTAGTTTATTTTTAAAGTGTGGAAAAGATTTGAAACTTGTTTCAAAGGACGGGAAATCAATTTGAAATTTGATTTTCAAAGTGATGAAGTGTTAAAAATATATCTTACGAAGATATTTTGAAAATAAATAATTTGGGAAAATTATTTAAATCTGGAAATTGTTGTGAATGTTGATTGATAGTTAAATAACCGACTATCAATATTTGCATTTGAATGGCGTTTGAATTTCGATGCGACCGGAGGTCGGATTCCAAGTGAATATCCGAAAACCACATCGAACCTTTGTGATTGTGATAGATCTTTTGTTTAAAAGATCAAAGTGGAAATTGTTGTGATTCATTGAAATCTGAATGAATTTTTTTTTTAGATAAGCGCTCGTTATTCGGATTAGCCGGGAGAGGACCTTTGTGTCGTATAACCCATTCTGAATAATGATACGAATGGGATTGCATTTGAAGACCGGTGGTGAAGACCGGGTATTTGCGAGAATGATAGGATGACCTATCGATTGTCTCTGCACTGAGTAGCTACAATATAGAGATTCCCTAAGTGATGGGAAGTTCGATCGGGATTGTGAATACCCGGATTGCAAGGGCTTCTTCGGAAGTGCCTTCGGTTCTGTTCGAACCCGGAACAGACTTGTATGAAAGTATGTATGACGTTAAAAATTGAGATGTAAAGCTGGTTTCTATCAAATACATTTCTGTTGGTGGCAGAGAATTTATTCTCTTAGCTTAACACCCTTCTCTAAGACGTACGAGCTCAGAGGTTATGTAGTTGATGGTTACTAGTGATACATTCCCAATTTGGTAATGTGGCATACGAAGTGTTTCTAATCATTTGTTGATCGAAGCATGGCTTTTGTGAAAAGCGTAGCTTTGTGGACGAGACTTCGTCGAGCCTCACAACCCGAAAATGATCGAAACAAGAATGTTGTGGCAAGGTTTTTTTTAGGGGTCGCGCCCCTAGGGTATGTCCATTTCCTTCTGGATAAGAGGTGGTATCATGGTATGGAGCCCAGATATTTAACCTATGTGGTTATTGCAATCTAATTACTGTGTGATGTTGCTTTGTGGTTGAGGATCCTCGGATAAAGGTCGGTAACGACCGGGGATGGCATATTTTTTGTGTGTGGAGTTATCAAGTTACAGCTTCATTGCACCCAGAAGCATGTGGTAACTCAGCCTTGTGTCAGCAGAGATCCGGTTATGTTCTCGGGGGCGTCCTTCCAGAGGCATTCCATTTCAGTGTGGGAAGTTCCTTTGCCTGACCATTTGTTGGAAATCCAAAGAAACAATACGAGCCCTGTACGGTTTTAGTTGTATAACCTGCCATGGAATATGGCGGTAACCTGCTATTGAACATGGTAGCTATAGTTGGCATAAGTGCGAAATGCCCATGCTGACTAAGATTAATATTATACTTTCGAAATGTTTTCTGCACTATGCACTAAAAAATAATGTCCAAAGGTTTTCGCGTATTAAGCATGTTTGACTATCATAAGGAGAAATCTCCCCCAGGTGTGCGTTTGCATTGTGTGTGTGGCGGGAGGCCTTATGGCAGTTTCATTTCAAAAAAAAGCATAACGGGTTTCTTTTTATTTTCTTTGTGAAAATAACCGTTTTTTTAAGATCTCACACCAGTCCCATGACTGACCTGGAGTTTATTGTTCCCTTTCTAAACTCTAGGTGCCCACAAATTTCCACACGGGCAGGCTAGAGTCAGGTTCTCAGTTATTCTGGAATTCAGAAGATGCTGTGGAGATCAGGAGCAAGCTGGATGGCGAAGCGTATCACTAGTATAACATATATTTCTTTTCCGCTGTTGTTGTTGTAACACTCTGATAATGTAATGTGATGTAATGTAATAACATATATGATTCTTTGTTTTAAAGATTATTCATTGATATATTATATATTGTTCCGCTGCAAAATGTGAGATTCTGTTATTGTTTCTGTTTTCTTCTTCTACCTCTTCATTCTTAAACCCTAAAGACTCGTAAATTTGTTCCTCTTTGGCTGAATTGTTGTGGAATTTTGCCAGCTCAAAAGGGTACGGATTTGCGGGCCTTTACAAGCAATTTGAAATTTAAACCAAATTTAAATGAATTTAAATTTGTAAGCTAGATGTAAATAAAGTTAAATCAAGTTTAAGTTAGATTCAAATGGAACTTTAAATCTTAAATTTTTTTTAAAAAGGAAATTTGATTTTAAATCAAGGTTGTAAATATTTAGAAGGTGGGTTTTCAGGTTTTACACTTGGCAGTTTCTATTTTTAAAATTTGATTTAAAATCTGAAACATAATTTAAACTGGACTTAAATTCAAAAGTTAAGTTTAGTTTTCAAATAACTTTTGAATCTTAGGTTTTTAAAATGGAAATTGTTTGAAATCTATGAATTGAATTTTGATAAAGTTCCTTTATAAAAAGGGGTTTTAAATGGAAGATAAACCAATTATTTCAGCTTGAATTTGCAAGTTAAAAATGTAATGTAATTTAAAAGCTTAATTTTTTTAATAATTCTTTTTAAGTAATTGAGTTTAAAGGCTTTTCCTTATATAGGTTTCCGATGTAAATTATAAATGTTCTTTACATTTATTTTAAGTTTTACAAATTGATATTTAAATTGGTTAATGTTTAAATATATAATCGTTTTGAATTTCAAATTCAAAATGAAATTTGAATCTAAATTTAGAAGTGTAATGTTTTAAATACACTTTAATATTAATAAAGTCATTAATAAAGATATGGATTACCTTAGAGATAATTAAGGTAATTAAGTGATTTAATTAACAAGATAATTAAGGAATAATTTATTTAATTTATAGATTTATAATTTAGATTAATTTATAATTAGAAATAATTAATAATGAATTAATCTAAGATAGTTTCTTAAGAAAGTAACTAAAGAAATGTTATTAGTTAATGAAGATAATTAATTAAGGATTATTAAGTAATTAATTAACGTGATTAATTTTAATAATTAATTAGATTAATTAATTTAATGTTAATCATTTATGAGATTGTGTAAGTATAATTACTTTATGGTAAGTAATTAAAGGTTTAATTTCTTAAAATAATTAATTAAGGGGTTAATTACTAATTGCAATTAATTTTGGATATTTTGATTAATTTAATGATAAAGATTAATTGGTAATTAATGATTAATTGTTACGAGACGATTACTTTATGGTAAGTAATTAAAGGTTTAATTTCTTAAATAATTAATTAAGGGGTTAATTAATTATGCAATTGGTTTAGAGGTTAATTTAATCAATGTGATTAATTAAGAATAATTTAATTAATTAAAGTGTTTGATAAATTAAGTTATATCAAATGATTTATAATTAATTAATCAGGATTGGATAATTAATTCATAAGTAATTAATTTAATTGGAAATAAATTGAATTAATAGGATTAAACAATTAATTAATCCAGCTTCTAAACGATTATTGAATGCTTGACCTTACTTATGAATAATTGTAATGTATAAGATGCCTTGAATTGATTGTCCTATCTGATCTGTGATATTTTGTTCTGTGGATTGAGCTGTGTGTAAATTATTCATTTATTTATGATACGTTTGTCATTAATCTGTGATTTGTGAATGAAAGATAAGCGCTAAAGTTTATACCGCTTATCAACTATATTTTTGTGTTTTGATCTGTGATAATTGATGATGTTGCACTTGTTAAACCCCTGGACCACACCATACACACACAAATATGGATTTCACGAGGAAATCGATTAAGTCATAGATTTTTGAAATGATTTTTAAATGGACAATTTGAATTCAAACGGTTTGGGAAATGGAATCGGGTTAAATGTGAAAAGCTTTTGAAATGAAATTTCAAGATAAAATTTATATTTTTGAATAACTTGATAACGCTTTGAAATTTAAATAATTTGATTCAAATTTGAATTCAATATTTGAAACTGAATCCTAGGATTTGAAACCAGGGATTAAAGATGTTATACAAGTTATATATGGGTTAAACCATTTCAAATATATTGATTTGGGAATTTGAATTTAAAATCAAAGGCTTTAACTCGTGCAAATATAATTGGATTCTTCTGAAACGAAAACTATTTGTTTTCAAATAATAAAAGCTTTCGCATAAGAAATGGACTTCCAATTTGTGTTAAAAGGATTTCAAGTCTAAATTGAAAATGGTTTTCCAAGTTATGAAAACGGTTTGAAAGCTGTAATTTAAATCTTTGTAACTGAAGATTTAATAAGTTAATCCAATCGAAATGGAAATTGTTTTGAAGTCCGTAAATGAATCTTTGTGAAACTGTGTGAACTTAGTGAAATAAATCTTTTTGTTTAAAAGATTTGAAATGGTAATTTGTTTAACCATTCAAAAGAAAGTTTTGGATTTTAGAAGTTGTGACTTAACTGAAATCCTATATCCATATATTTTAAATATTGCGCTCATTATTCGGTTTAGCTGGGAGAGGACATTGTGTCATATAACCCATTCCGAATAGTGATACGTCATTATGGATTGCACTGAAGACTGGTGGTGAAGACCGGGTATTTGTAAGAATGATAGGATAACCTATCGATTGACTCTACACTGAGTTTCTCCGGTATAGAGTTTTCCCTAGGTGATGGGAAGTCCGATCAGGATTGTGAATACCCGGATTTGCGAGGGCTTCTTCAGAAGTACCTTCAGTTCTGTTCGAACCCGGGACAGACTTGTATGGTTGTATGTCTGACACTACACTTTGAGATATAGAACAGATTTCTTTCAAATACATATCTGTTGGTGGTGGAGAATTTATTCTCTTAGCTTAACACCCTTCTCTGAGGCGTACGAGCTCAGAGGTTATGTAGTTGAAGGTTATCAGTGATATATTCCCAATTTGGTAGTGTGACATGCTAAGTGTTGCTGTGTGTTGATGATCATTTGTGATCAGAGCATGGCTTTGGTATAAAGCATAGCTTTGTGGACGAGACTGCATCAGGACCTCACAACGCGGAAATGGTCAAAACAGGAAAGATGCGGTAAGGTTATGAGGGTCGCCCCCTTTAGGGTGTGTCATTCCCTTCTGGTAAAGGGTGGTATCATGGTATGGAGCCCAGATATTTACCTATGTGGTGGGCTTCAATCTCATTTTCTGTGTGGTTGTTGCTTTGTGGTTTAGAGGCGCCTCGGATAAAAGGTCCCAAAGGACGGGGGGTGGCATGCTCGAGAAGTAGTTATCTAGTTACAGAGGTAACCCGGCCTTGTGTTGGCAGAGATCCGGTTAGGTTCTCGAGACGTCCCGCCAGAGGCGTACCCATGGACAGTGGAAAGTTCCTTAGCCCGACCATTTGTTGGAAATCCATTCATCCAATACGCACCTTGTACGGTTTTACTTGTAGAACCTGCCACTTACTTATGGTGGTCACCACTGTTTAGATGGTAGCTATAGTAGGCATAGTTCGGTATGTCTATGTTGGCTAAGATTTATATTATACTTTCGAAATGGTTTTTCTGCACTTTGCACTTATAATTTGCGTATCAAGCATGTTTGACTATCATGAGGAGAAATCTCCTCCAAGTCTGCGTTTGTATTGTTTGTGTGGCGGGAGGCTTTATGGTAGTTTTATTTCCTAAAAAGCATTGTGGATTTCAATGTTTTAAATTCTTTTGTTTGTTTTAAAGACCAACTGTTTTTGTTACTCATACCAGTCCCATGAGTGACCTGAAGTTTAATTTTCCTTTCCTAAACTCTGGGTGCCCACTATTTTCCACACGGGCAGTCTAGAGTTGGGTTTTTCAGGTAGTCAGGTTTAGTAGATTATCTAGAGTTGGTTCAGTCTTTAGATCACACCAGACTTTCTCATCTAGGTGAAACGTGATGGGTGACGTGATGTTGGTTCGAGCTGTTTCTGGATTAGTGCCTTGGAGATGGAGTTATTATTCCGCTGCTGGTGTTATCTATTTCTTTCTGCTGTTTCTTGTATCTCTGATAGTATTGATATTTATTATATCATTCTATTGTATCATATTGTATCAGATTTTGTATCTGCCATTGTATCAATGTTATATATATTGATATTTTTTCCTTCCGCTGTGTTGTACTTAATGGTGTTATAAGCTCCGGCGCACCAGATTCGACGTTTGGATTTGCGGCATTTGAATACGAGTGTCGTATTCGGTGCCGATTTTCGAAGGTCGAGTCAGGATCGCTGCATTTGTCCAAGGAGGATTGTGGTGCTTATATATACACACATGCATCCATACATACATATATATAGCTATTGTCTATCTCGAGTGGATGGGGTGTATCGTATGCATACGTAAAGTCAAGACGGGTAAATAAAAGATATAACATGTAATGAAAGGCAATCATTATAAGCTAGTGTTATGTATAAAATGTGTAATTTACCATCGTCGGAACGTTGTTCTGACCCCCTTCTTGTTAATTTGCAGGCGATGGATCTTAAGGTTAATTTAATACTAGAGGGGGGTGAATAGTGTTTACGGATTTTTGTGAATCTTTTTAAATTCTTTAAGATTATAATTAAACAATGTAGATTCAACAATCACAGATGCAAATACATACAGATATAATTACCGTAAAAGTAAAAAAGTAAAGAGTTGGAGAGATCACACCAGGAATTCCTATACTGGTTTGGAGTTACCCTACATCTAATCCCATATAGATTTCTTTTCAAATATCAAAGTCAATACAATTTCGATTTCAAAGCTATGAGACATACCCTCCAGATTTTTCGAGCTCTGGGTACACTCATTGGATTCAGATGGGATACCGGCACATCCATTTGGATTCAAACGAGACACCTAGCACACCCATTTAATTCAGATGGGACACAAGCACACCCACTTGGATTTTAGGGACACCAAGCACATCTAAGAGCATAAGAGTATGATTTGATTACATACATAGTTTCTTGATCTTGAGTACAAATGATCCTATGACCTTTTGAATAACACTTAATCCTGTTTTAAGTACTAAAGATGAGAGAGTCAGAGAGTAATCGATAGAGAATCGAATCGATAGATTTTGAATTTGATTCTGAAAGAATTTGAGAATATTTTGAATGGATTTTCTTTAAGAAACCAAGAAAATAGAAGACGAGAGAAATAATGAGAAATTAGTTAAAAAATTATTGGTAAAACCTCCTATTTATAGAGAAACAATGGTCGTGTCCATTCACAAAGGGATATGACGAAAAGACACTTACATTCAAATTTGAATTTTGAAAAATTCGGCATATATGTCAACATACACTATAGGGATATGTCGACATACCCTTTGTATTACTGAAAAACACTTTATAAAAATTGTTTTCATAAAGCAAAGCTTTGTAAAATATTTTGAAACTTTGTACAATCATCTAAACATAGTTTATATATATTTAATCATATCAAAACCTAAGAAAACTTTATAAAATTATTTTGAAACATTTTTAAATATAAAAAGATTTTAAATATGAATTTCTTTTTGAAAATAATATATATAAAGTATAAGTGAATATATATTCAAAATTAAAGTTATAATAAATGTCTTAATATACTTATAAACATTTAGAAAGCATAAAACTAAAACAATAACAAAGTATATTTAAAATATAAAATACTTAAAACTTAATTACACAAAATATAATAACCTTGTAAATGAAATTAAAAGTAAGAAATCACTTGAAGGCCATTTTGAAAGATCAATTTGAAAATAGGGATTCTTTAAAAACATTTTTGAAATTTAGAATATTTGAAAACCATTTAAAATCATAGAATATATTTTAAAACCTTTTTGAAAAATGAAGAGAGAGATTAAAGTAGTGCTACCATGGTTTTAACAATAATCTACGACTCTATGACTTATCTGGGTATCTTGAATCTTCAATATTCATAAGTCTTCAGTCTCTAACTTTTGAATTTCTATATCAGCCTCCTGAATCTATTCTTGATACCGTACAGTCTTCTTAGTCAATACCTGTCTAATATCCTGCACTATATACTATATATAACTTGATAAAAATATATCTGTATCTATATTTTATATGATGTCATATGGTTGTCGGCATCAAAACTAATGTCTAAGGTACTAACAATCTCCCCTCTTTTAATGGTGACAACCATTTTATAAAATATGATATAGCTCCCTCTGAGTTGAAAAACTCTCCCTTAATCTACGTCTAGATATTTTATATATTTCTCTCCCTTTGTCATCAACAAAAATATAACCAAAACTCCCCCTAACCAAGGTACTATAAGGAATAAAATAATATATAAGATTATAATGTAAATAAGAAGTGATAATATAAACCAATTTTATTAATCGCACAAATCCATTACACACATATTGTTAATCCAAACCAAACTCAATACAAATCAATCAATTCAAACAAATCAATCCAAAAAAATGAACCCAATCCAATAAGTTTATACACACCAATCTATGTTTGTAATATATTTAATATACAAATTTATGTTAATCGTAAACCAATCAATCTTAGACTTTCGTAGGAACTTCTACCCAACCATCAAAACTGAAAATTGGATCCACTTTGATGGCATTCCAATCTTCATCTTCTTTGTTGATTTCACGATCAGGATTATTGGATGTCGTCTTTGATAAGGGAAGAAATTATCCATCTAATGGCATCAAAATGCTTTCGTGTTCTTTTATCATCTACATTTGACTTTATTCTAAGTGTCTTTGATTTCTAAGGATAAAGGTAAGGATATTCTTGAATGACTGTAGAGTTTATTCAAGACTTTTATATAATTTCTAGCTAGTATGGAGAAGGCATTATGGAAGAGAAAAGTTTATAAACGAAAAGGGAGAAGAAAGATAATAAAAATGATGTTTTTTTGGAGTGAATGGGTTTATGTAGGGGTGGGAATTCATTTGAAATGAACAGATGTTTGGTAGTTATTTTATTTTGGATTTTAATTTTTTTTTGGTTTTTTTCTCGTTATATTTCGACATATGTACCAATTTTTGCAAAAACAGCTATGTTTTATATTTAGCCTAAACTATTGTACTTTTATCGATTTCTAGAAAATAATAATATTATATAAAAACAAGGAACATGATTTCATTGATGATAATAGACGGGTACATGGAATTTCAAAGATAAATATAAAGATACATGGATTAAAACTAAGATAATTCACACTAAAAACTAGAAAATCAAAAGAAAATACAGCTAGGAAGAAGTAGATGAAGATGAACCTTTTTCACTAATTTTTCGAATGATCTTTCCAAAGTACTTGTCTACTTTGTTGGAAAAAAAAGTGAATTTCTTAGAAAATGATCTTTTAAGCTTCTTTTGGTTGCAAACAATCTTCTCTTGATTTTTGAGAAGATCTTTGTTGGATGGATGAGGTGGCATTTCTATACTTTTCAAAGAAGTATCTTCCACCTCTTCTTGTTCTTCCTCCTCGTCTATTTCCATTTCTTCTCCTTTCTCTTCCTCCTCTTCTTTTATTTCATGGTCATCTTTCCAAGCCAATCTTTGTTCCTTTGCCGCAAGTGTTTCATAAGGCTCGAATATGGGTGAAATTTGCATGAGAGAGATGTCGGCTTTGTCGAAAGTTTTCGACGAATTGTTTCCTCGCCTTTTAGGTTAGCACCAAAATATGTGAATACTCTAGTAAGATACACACCATGAAAGAGTGTGTTCCCATTCCTAGAGAGATTCTTAGGAAATAATTCATCTAAAATAACTTGCAACCAATTTATGTCGTAATGACCGTAAATGGTAAAAAGTGCTTTGAATTTTTTTTGAGTCGGGTTATTATCATCTTCTATCCTTGGAGTTATGTTTGATTGCAAAAGAAGGCTTAAAATTCTTGCTTTAGGACACAAATTTTTGTTATTGAGCTCAAAATCATTGTCACTTTCAAAAATATCATGAAATACTTCACTATTTTGAATATCAATTTTAAAATTTGAATGGTCCATTCCATTAGTTTGCATCCGAGAATATTACCTAAGATTTCACAATTTAAAACAATTTTAGGGTCTTTGACACTACTCCAAACTTCACTTTCATTCCCTTCATAAAACTTTCCATTCAACTTCGCATAAAACATTTTTACTAAATTTGGAAAACATACGAAATTATTTTGGCAAGCATCAATTAGACCAAGAATTCCATTTTTCACACAAAGATTATAAGTAGGAAAGTCGTCGAAAATAGTGAATCTTTCGGGAGGGACTTTTCCGAAAGACATATATTCCATATAGGCTTGTATAGCTTCTTTGTCATGAAAAAGATAACCTTTTTTTCTCTTAGAAAGCCGCTTGGTTGATGGAGTGTTGCTATTTTTGATCCATTTCTTTGGATTTTTTTGGATTTATTATTGCTGTGAAGAACATATTGGCATTTTCTGTATCAGTTCATTATCACTCGAGGAAGTATCTGAATCGTCTAGTGTTGCAGTATAAGCCCTTCTTTGTTTTCTAGACGAATCAGTATTTGGTGAAATTTCGGTTTCTCCGGATGTGGACAGTCTCTTTGCATTTGTCCAAGTTCTTTGTAGTTAAAAATCTAATAGCATTTCCACCTCTTGGATTTTTGTTGTCATTTCTCTTAGGATTGTTCATCTTTCTATATTTCAAAAAATTTCTAAAATTTATGGTCATAAAAGCAATTTCTTCATCATTATCACTATCTGAATCCAGATCATCCGTTATGGCATTAAAAGCGATGGACTTCTTTTCTATTTTCTTGCTTTCTCTCATGCCTTGCATCTGTGCTCCAAAGGACATTAAATGGCTAACTAACTCTTCAATTTTCAAAGTGCTAATGTCGTTAGCCTCTTCAATCGCAAGAGCTTTTGGTCTTATTTAGAAGTAAGTGAATTGAGGATTTTTATAATTTGATCCTCTTCAGAATTTTTTTTACCCAATGCATTTAGCAAATGTATTATGTCTTGAAATCTATTATACATATCATAAATGGACTGGTTTGGACTCATTTAAATAATTGGAACAGATTCATTAACACAGAAATTTTGATCTATTTGACTTTACTAGCGCCCTCATGTTTAACTTGCAATGCTCTCCATGTTTCATATGAAAACTTACAAATAAACACTCTATTGAATTCATTCCTACCTAATGAATAAAGCAAAATATTCATGACTTTAGAGTTACTTTTTGTAACTACCTTTCGGTCAGCAGTCCATTATGAAAAGTTAGTTTAGGGCTCAGTGTACTCATTCTATGTTATATTCAAAATGTCTAGACCAAATGATTGTAAATAGATTCTTATTCTACATGATCAATATGTGTAATTACTTCCATTAATAAGTAGGGTCTAGCAGTAGATTGTCCTTCGACAAAGGAGTTACTAACAAGTGAACTAACAGTGTTATTGATAGTATTACTAACAGTGTTGTTACCCATTTGGACTTTTTAAAAATAAAAATCATGAATACTTTGAAAACCAATGCTCTGATACCAAATGTTAGTTTACGGAAGATGGATCTTAAGGCTAATTTAACACTAGAGGAGGGTGAATGACGTTTACTGATTTTTATGAATCTTTTTAAATTCTTTTAAGATCAAAATTAAACAATGCAAAATCTACAATCAAAGATGCAAACACAGACATATATAAATGCAGTAAAAGTAAAAAGTAAAGGGTTAGAGAGATCCTACTAGGAATTTTTATACTGGTTTGGAGTTACCCTTTATCCAGTCTCATACAATTTCTTGCATAGATTTATTTTCAAATATCAAAGTCACTGCAGTATCGATTTCAAGGCTACGAAACACACCCTCTAGATTTTTCAAGCTCTAGGTATACTCACTGGATTTGTACGAGATACAACACACCCATTTGGATTGAAATGGGACACCAAGTATATCCAATTGATTCAAATGGAAGACAAGCACACCCGCTTGGATTTTAGGAAAACAAAACCAAGCAAACCCAAGAGTATAAGAGTATGATTTGATAGAATTTATAGACTCAGTTTCTTGATCTTGAGTATAGAAGACCCTATAACTTCTTGAATAGCACTTTGAACTTGTTTTGAGTGATAGAGATGATAGAGATTAGAGAGTAATTGATAGATAATCAATTCAATAGAGTTTGAATTTGATTTTGATTGAATTTCAGAATATTTTGAGTGGATTTTCTTTTAGAAATCAAGAGAGTAAAAGAGAAGAGAAAGAATGAGAAATTAGTTTTAAAAAAATTCGTTGGTAAAACCTCCTATTTGTAGAGAAACTATGGTCATGTTCATTTACGAAAAGATATGACGAAAAGACACTTCCATTCAAATTTGAATTTTGAAAAATTTGACCTATATGTTGACATAAACTGCAGGGATACGTCGACATACCCTGTATTTTTGAAAAATACTTTATAAGATTTATTTTGAAATTATAAAGCTTTGTAACTTTGTACAATCATCTAAACATAGTTTGTACATATTTTAATCTTATTAAAACTAAAGAAAACTTTATAAAATATTTTGAAATATTTGTTAGATACATAAAAGTTTTAAATATGATTTTTTTTGAAAATAATATATATAAAGTAAAAGTGAATATATATTTAAAATCAAAGTTATAATAAACGTTATAATACACTTATTAACATATATGAAGCATAAAACTAAAACTATAATAAAGTATAATAGATTTAAAAGTATATCTAAACTATAAAATACTTAAAAACTTAATTACTCAAAATATAATAATCTTGTAAATAAAATTAAAAGTTAGAAATCATTTGAAGGCCATTTTGAAGGATCATTATGAAAACAAGGATTCTTTAAAAACATATTTGAAATTCAGAACATTTGGAAACCATTTAATATTAGAGAATAGATTTTAAAACCTTTCTAGAAAATAAAGAGAGAGATCAAAGAAGTGCTATGAGAGTTTTAACAATAATCCATGATTCTATAACTTATCTGGATATCTTGAATCTTCAATACTCATGAGTCTTCAATCTCTAACTCTTGAATCTCTATACCAGCTTCTGGAATCTACTCTTGTTACCATATAGTCTTCTTAATCAACACATATCTAGTATCCTGCAATATATACTATATATAACTTAACTAAAAAAACATTAGTGTTTATGTTTCATATGATGTCATGTGGTTGTTGTCATCAAAACTAATGCCCAAGTTTCTCATTACAACCTATAAGATAGATTTAAAGGAATAAGTACATGTACTGGTATAAGGAAGGAATAGTGGAAGGACAGGCATGCTCGACACCGCCAAGGGCATTAGAAATCAAAGGTGTCAACTTCGGTCAGTAATCATAAGTTCTATTATAATTTATGTTAACAACTAAATTTACCAACATCCAAAAGATTGTAAAAAGTGGCATATTCAAAGAAGTTCCAAGCACACCCCTTGGTTTTTTGATAATTCACAAGTTCGTTTAATTCGTAGTCCATGAGTTAAAGAGGAAAAATAGGCAAGTCCGCAAGTCACATATGCAAGTCCATAAGTCAAATATGCATATCCATAAGTCAAATATGCAAATAGGCTCAAGTCGAGTTCTTTTATTCAATCATGAATAGATACAAATATATAATTGTTCAAGTCCTTATATGCAAATATCAAATGTCCTTCTTCTACATTGGTCATATGCTATAACAATAGTTCTCAAGTTCTTAAGAGAGGTTATAGAAGTTCTAATCTAAAAACTAAGAGAGGGAAAGAAGTTAAGGGCCCATTTTCATGACAAGGTGCCACTATTCATTGTGGTTTGAAGGAGGTATGTTTGCTCCAATTCGCGATGTCAGATTTATGGTACTATGAATGTGAAGGCTTATGAAGCTTTATGAAGAAAAATGCACTAAATTCTCCTAAACTTGCTCTTGTAAATGATCTCATCCTTCCTTCTTTGCATGGCCTTCGACATGCTGTGGTATTGATGCAATATAATATCAATAATCATGAAATACAGCTTTGATTAATAGCTTACAACATGCTTTCAGGAAATATTCTTCATTGATTTGATGGCACGCTTTATCATCGACTTCGAAAATGGAGTGAATAATGACTTTGGCTACTTTAATGACGTTGTTAGATTGATGATAACAAGAGAATGTCGATGTCGCTTTAGCAATAATGGTCTTTGGCAGGCTTCGACAATGTTATCTTGGAACCACCTTCATGGTTGAACATCATGTGTGAGAAGCGGAAGCGCCTTCGATTCAGACCAGCTTCGATAGTAGAGTGGGTAAGGTCTTTAGTTACTTCGACGTTGTTACGGACTAAGTCTCCACCTTAACTTTTTAGTGGAGATACGTGGCAACTTCAAATTATGGCATTGGCGGTTGTTAGTGTCTTCGTCGTTCATGATTATCAGCGCTAGCATGGAATGGCTTGCGATGTGAAGTAAGTTCTTTCATCAATGATCGAACTTCGAAGTTGTCGGATAATGATGCTACTTGAGTTCTTGCATCAATGAGATGCAAAGTGAAGCACATCGGCACTCATTAATGGTTTGCGAAGTTGATGGTATACATATTAAAACTGATGAAGTGGTACATCTTATTCTTTTAGTGCCAACCTTCGAAGTCGATGAGAAGTCATCTTCGAAGTCGTTTAGAGGCTACCTTCAAAGTTGCTAGGAGGTTATCTTCAAAGTCAATTGAGTACGACATTGGTTATAAGTAATACCAAGGATAAACGAAGTAGGTTAACATTGTTCTCCGACACTGTTAGTTCATGTTTATCAACTTCTTCGATTGTTTCCTTCGGATTGATTGAATGTAGTGAGACGCATCAACGAAGAGATTTATTATCATCGAAGTGATAAAGTGCGGCACTACTCTTCAACATAAGACTTAATAGCACCAATTTCTCTGTGAAGCTATCACCTATAACATCATTTCTAACATTGAAATTATATGTATAACATTAGCACCCTTTTGTACGAGTGAAGCATTTTACTCTTTTAGGTAAAACTAAGAATTCTTCTACATTGCCAATTCTTTATGAAGCTTTCCTTCTAATCCCTCTGCACAATACAAAACAAACAATAATTTTCATTATAACTTAATATTTGAATTTCAATGATCCTTTTCATACCTTATCAAGTTATGAATCAAATGCACCCGCGAATTCTCCCTTATTCTTTTACATGATCGGGATTATTTTTCAGTATATTATTGTATGCTAGTAATTTCCTAAATAAAAGCTTAGTAGACTATGTGTTGATCTTAATTTCTTGAACAATTAAATTAAAAAGTTGTCTAATAATATTATAGGAAGGCAGACCGGCAATTCATGTTGAACATAAGACAAAATATCCCAATTAGAAGTCTAAAAAATCATTTTGTAATACTAATAGGCCGGGAGTTCATCTGATAATAGTGAAAGACCAGAAATCCATCTGATAATAAAAGAAGACCAGAGATCCATCTAATAACAAAATAACACCAGAAATTCATCTTTTGGCAATAATAATAGAGTCTAGAAAATGCCCACCTGGAAATAATAACAGATGCCTGGAAATCCATATCTAGGAATGATAATAGAAAACCAGGAACTCATATCTAGAAATAAAAATAGAAGATCAGAAATCCATATTTAGTATTAATTGTGGAATATGCCAGTATATGATTTTTGTTTGATGATAATAAACATATATATATATATTCATTTAAATGTATTTGGTAACGTACTATTTTGATTTTCATAGATTAAATAAATATTTGTTGAATAAAATAAATTACACAGAATTTGAATTCAAACAGAACAAGTTACACAGAATTTGAATGGAATTTGAATTCAAACAGAAATTTTATTCAAACAAATATTTATTACATTTTTGAATAGTACAATTTCAAGCTCTCACTATACATATACAATTTTGAATACATCACAATTCAGTTTACATAAATTCCTCACTACATATCACTCACACTCGTTTTTGTCTTCAACTGCATTCCAGTTTGAATCCAGCATCTGAGCAATCTGCAAAAATATTCACTAACACAGTAAAATTGAAAAGGAAATCTTTTTGTAATGTAAAATGAAATATGATTTTTGAAAATATTATTTGCCTCAGTTATTTGGGTTGTTCGTCATCATTTAAATTTGAATTCATCACACACGAACAGTGTGACATGCACAGTGTATCACTGTACATGCCACAAGGCCGTGCACATCGGTATACACTTGATAATGCTATAGGGACAGGTGAGCACAGGTCAAACCCAAATGAAAAACCGGGTTCAACTCACGTGTAATATATTGAAAATCACGACACGAGCACAAGGTCAAACCCGAGTTTTGAAACTGGGTTCAACGCAAGGCAACATGACATGAATGCAACGAGGACCAACAGCAAAATGGACTGCAACAATCATGTATGCAGACCAGACCAAACTACAAAGCATCAAAAAAATGTCGAAGTCATTCCAGCAATGTACAAGTATGGCAGTGAAACTCAAGCAAGTGCACAAGCAACATCAATAAACCAAAGTGCAGACCAAACAAAGACCAACTCCAAATGCATCAGTGATCAACACAGCAACTCAAAGACACAGTACACAGTTCATCAACATGTACACAAGGGAAGTGGACAATACAAGCTCAATGAAGATTGCAGCAAAAATTCAGATCAACCAGTGATACAAGCAACATAATGCAAACTACAATCACGGCAATATGCTTGAAGACCACAGCTCGACCAGGTAACAGCATGGAACAATACCAAAGTATGGAGTGTGCAAGTGAAGATGACAGCAACTCAATGCAACACAGTAGCAAGCAACAAGTATTGCAGTAATGGATATAGACATAAACAACATCAGAAGATTAAGTTCAGTGCCACAGCAAACAAGGTTCAGGTCATAATGGAGCAACCCGAGTTCAAGAATGATACAAAGTAAGACGAAAATTAAAATATGAACACATACATACATGTAGTGTATCAAGATAGTGAAACAAGCCAGAGGTATGAAACAAGGTTGCAAGCATATGAAATGCAGACAACAAGTGTACAACAGTGTCAAGTTACAAACAATTCAAAGCTTCAACAAATCAGAACAGCCATACATGAAGTAGTAAATGCAGAGAGCTACATCAACTACAAGCCAAATGTGACAGCAAACATGAAATGGAATGCAACTACAAGGCATGAAACCATAGTGAAACAGATCAAGTGACAACATGAAGCAGTACAAATTCAACATGTCTAGTTACAACAGAGCCAAAGTTCACAGTGAAGTTCATGTTAAACCAACCAGAAAAGAGGTCCAGAAAATCAAATAGTAATTCGAAGTCCAATTCGAATTCATGACAGTGTATCAAATTCGTATCTTTGAAAAAGTCAAAGCAAAGTAAAAGAGAAAGTTTTTGCCGTATCAATCAAGGCAATCGAACGTTCTCAAGCTAAAGCCGTGCGCATCAAGTTGAAGATATTTCAGAAAGATTTTTTTTTGGAAAGTATCAAATGAATACGAACAAATTCAATGGTCTCATAATTCATATAAATACCAGACCCAAAGGATCATCATCGGCATCGAGTGAAAAAGGCAAACAATAAAACAGCGACGAAAAGAAATTACATACCGAATCAACGACACACTTGATCAAAAGAGCAGCTGCTAAACAACGAGCAAGCCAAGCAACGAGAATCGATCAACAGAGGAGCAACACGGTAATCAGAGAATCAACATAGGCATGCTCTAGAAAAAGCTCCAAATTTGGATCGCGAGCCGAAGCCCTAATTCACATTAATTAGAGCCGCCATTTTTTCACAAGCCAAAAGAGGAACGGGATAAAGCAAAAGAATGGGCCGGCCTAGTTTATAAAAAAGGGGCTTTAGTTTATAAAGGGGGGTTTTAGTTTTAAATTTGTTTTTTTTTATTTGAACAAAAATTAAGGATTCACGTTTGTATTTTAATTTTTGCTCCTGCTTTTATTTTTTAAGTTGTTTTTTCTTTTCAAGTCAAAGAATTTGTAAATCACCACCTATGTTGTAGGTAGTGTTAGATTGTGTAGTTAGAATTAGTTTAGTGAGCAGGGTGTGCGAGTTTGCAAAACTCTATAGGTGGAGCAGAGTTTGCGAGTAAGTGAAACTCTATAGGTGGAGCAGGGTGTGCGAGTCTATGAGAGTGTTTGTGACCGGAGCAAAAGGGTTTGCGAGTCTAGTAGAGTGTTTGTAAGCGGGATACTGTTTAATTCTAATAGAAATCTGGAAATGCAGCAGTAGGCAGGGGTTGCCGAAGCTGGGTAAATTTTGTGTGTGATTTACTTTTCAGCATATTTATTTCTGCAGTTTATTTCTGTGTTTAAGTCGATAAAATTTGCTATAACCCTATTCACCCCCCCTCTAGGGTTAATCTAGATCCTACAAGTGGTATCAGAGCATGGTATTTTTCTTTAACTCTAGAGTCATGAATTCATCAAATAATGCTTTTTCTGAGGGGCAATCTATTGTTAGGCCACCCATGTTTAATGGGAGTGATTATGCTTATTTGAAGGTTAGGATGGGCATTTATCTTAGTTCTGTTGATTATGATGTTTGGGATATTATTGAAACTGACTATAAATCTCCCACTATAACCGTTGGTGATACTGAGATTCCTAAATCTAGGGATAGGTGGGATGCTAACGATAAGAGATTAAAAACTACAAATGCTAAAGCCATGAGTACTTTGATCTGTGCTCTTGATAAGAATGAATTTAATAGAATTTCTCATTGTAAAATTGCACAGGAAATTTGGCACACTTTGGAGGTGACACACGAAGGAACTTCTCAAGTCAAGGAATCTCGTCTAGCCCTATTCAGTAATGAATACGAGAACTTTGTGATGGACAAAGGCGAGAGCATAAAAGACATGTTTGGACGCTTTTCAACCTTGGTGTACAACGCTAGAGCGCTTGGGAAGGTATTCACTGAGGTAGAGCTTGTGCGAAAAGTGCTACGAGTCTTACCGATGAACTTTGAGGCAAAAGTCACGGCAATACAAGAATCGAAAGATCTGAGTAAACTAAGCATGAAGGAGTTGATTGGAAACTTTATGACATATGAGCTTGAGCTAAAAGCAAAGGAGGAACGCAACAACTCCGAATCAAAGAAGAAGACGATTGCCTTAAAGAGCAAAGAAGAGAGCTATGAAGATGAAGAAGATCCAATTGAAGAGCTTGCAACGGCTGTCAATAATCTTAGAAAATGGTCAAGATTCAAGCCACGCAAGAAGAAAACATCTGGTAATAGGTCAAGAGAGTCTAACAAATCCGATAATGAATTGACGTGCTATAACTGCAACAAGCCTGGCCACTTCAAACAAGAATGCCCACTTCTCAAATACAACAAAGGAAAGAAAAAGAAGAAGAAGACTTCTGCAGCGACTTGGGATGATGAAGAAGGAGAAGAAGTTTCGGATAGCAGCTCAGACGAGGCTAACTTGTGTCTTATGGCGAAATCAGATTCAGAAACAAGCTCAGAGGAATCTAGTGAGGGAGGTAACTATTCCTATAGAGACCTTGTTTTTATGTGTCTTGATCTCACTAAAGTAGTTGATGCTCTTGAATCTAAAATTGAAAAACTGAAATCCAATAGGAGAGAACTTGCTCGTGAAAATTTTAGGTTAGAAACTGAACTTGAAAATATTCAAAACCTAGAATGTAAAAAATGTAAAATTTTAGATTCAAAATTGACAAAACTTAAGAATAGCTTTGAGAATCTTGAAAAAGAAAACTTGAGTCTTAGGGAAACCATTGACACTAGGAAAAAGGATTTCATAAATAGATGCACCTCACTTGTAACTGAAAACACGACACTAAAAACCAAAGTCCAAAATCTTGAGAAATCTCTGAATAACTTTTCAAGAGGAGAAAAATCATTCAACATGTTATTGGGATGGTATCAGAGCAAAAGGTAAGAGTGTCTTTGGTAGATGTGAAATAATTGAACATCATGTTGAAAATTGTAGTCATAGGAACAAGAAAACAAAATTTATACAAGTTTGGGTTCCTAAGAATTCTACAAACAAATTTCATGTCTATTGGAACAAGAATAAAAGGACTAAACAAGTTTGGGTTCCAAAGGGTTTGTTTATTCATAATGCTTCTGCCACTAACAATCATGGACCTATAAATAGGTCACAAAAATCTTTCATCGTGTAGGTATGGTGGCAGGCTAAGGAACAATAACGGTGTTCTCTGGATTTTGGCTGTTCCAGAAACACAACAGGCAACAAAGCAAAGTTCCTTAGCCTAGTACAAAGGTGACAGAATCACAATCGGCAATCACGAGAAATTATCGTAAAGGTAAAACAGGTGAATGTATATTTATTTGATCGATAAATTAAATGTGATAATCTGCACCATATTCTGAATGAAATCAGCCAATATTGAGATGTTGTAGAGATGATTTTTTGATTCTGACTTGTTCGACATAGTTGCCCAATTACATTTATGCCAAAATCACTATTCTTCGAATTACTTCATATATATTTGTTTGGATTAAACATTGTGTTTTGGTGGATACATTTGGTCATAATTCGGCTAACTCTATATTCTCGGTTTCTGATTGTTTACATGGCTTCAATTCAAATTCAAAGAATGTCATTTAAATTGTTGCTAAAATTGGGTTTGAAATTTTTGATGCACTTCATGGTCTGGTTTATCAATTTTAGTTAGTGATATTTTGGATTGAAAGAGAAACTCAAATGCAGATTACACTGGTAATCTAGTTGATAGAAAATTACTAGTTGAACGTGATTTTTGAGACATTTAGTAACTGCATCGTTTTTTCATAGAAAATATCTGCATGTTGTTCATTTTAAATAATTTTTCATTTAGCAGAATTTTTTCTCTCATATAATCCCTTCGAGAAAATAATTGTTTGACCAGATTTTCAGATTAAGTCATTTTATTTGATTTTAAATGACAAATGTTGACTAATCCGACTCCCTACTAATTATCAAAAAGATAAATAGTGATTGAAAAGGTGATAAGTGTTGATATTTAACATACATTACTCAAGAGAGTGTATTTGGAAAATTTCTTTAGGAATTCAAACAAGATTTATAAAACTTTTTGTTGGGTAAAGATTCCACGACCATTTCTATATCTATCATATTTCTATCGACCATGGTTTATCAAAACTTAAATATAGTTGGTCGATATGTGGTACTATAATCAGGGATCATTTGTGTTATCCCATTTTTTGGTCAAAACTGGAATATCAACAAATTGGCAAGGAATTATGGATATCAGGACTGGAGATAAGGCTACGATGGATATCGTCAAAATTTTGTTGAACTCCGATCGGGACGAAATTGATTGGAAATGATGATAAGGACTATGAAAGGCTATGTTTCAAATTTCAGGTTAATCGGAGTTCGTATGAAGGAAATATGATGGATTCAAGGTAAGAATAGTACGTAGTTCGAATCCATCAAAAAGGGGATAAAGTGACGCTCGGTTCGAACCGATCAGGTTCGAACCCATCAGGATTCGAACCCATGATGTTCGCATCGATGACGCTTCGAATCGATGGGAACTAGATGGGTTCGAAAGGAGTAGCTTCAATGCAATGGACATGGATTCGAACGATGGACATGGACTCGAAGATGGTGGATTCGAACGATAGGTATGGATTCGAAAATGAAGATGGACTCGAAGAAGGTAATGGATTCGAAGTATACATGGATTCGAAGATGAAGATGGACTCGAAGAAGGAGATGGATTCGAAGTGGACATGGATTCGAAGAAGGAGATGGAGTCGAAGTGGACATGGTTTCGAAGAAGGAGATGGAGTCGAAGTAGACATGGATTCGAAGAAGGAGATGGAGTCGAAGTAGACATGGATTCGATGAAGGAGATGGATTCGAAGTGGACATGGATTCGAAGAAGGAGATGGATTCGAAGAGGACATGGATTCGAGGATGATGGATACGAAGCAAGGGACATGGATTCGAAGGACGAGGATTCGAAAGGGATGGATTCGAAGAGGATGGACTCATAGGATATGGACTCGAAGGAGGCGGCTTCAGAAAGCATGGATTCGAAGAGCATGGGTTCGAAGGGTATGGACTCGAAGGAGTCGGCCCTATGGATTCGAAGGGGATGGTTTCGAAATAGATGGTTTCGAAGCATGGGTTCGAACCATTCAGGACGCACGAATTCTTGAACTTGGATCGATCATATCTTCCAAACCGTTGATCCAAATGCAATGAAATTTTTATAGGAGCTTACATACATGTTGAAGAATTTTCACACCAAATTTCAGCTCAATTGGATGGATTCTTGATCGATTCGAACGTCACTTCGAATCGATCCCAAACTGGGCACGGATTCCGAGAACACGGGCCTGTGGGCCCCCCTCACGTGCCAAGCAGCCTCCCCAGGTTTTAGGCGGGATTTCAGCCTTCCACGCCTATAAATAGAACCCCTGGTCATTCAGAAAAGGGGTCGGAAGATTTGGAGAGAAGAGGCATGCCCGGATGCTGCTAGAATCATTCCATAGCTTCATTACTGCTATTTTCTTCAGATTTGGTCATTACAACTGTTGAAATCACTTGTAACCTTGAAGGATAATTAATAAAAAGAAAAATTTTTGGAGTGGACGTAGGCCGGAGATAGCCGAACCACTATAAAACCTGTGTTTCTGTTCTTTACTTTTGGATTGTTGTCTATTATTTGCTAAGATTTGTTATTTGTGTTTGAATATCACTAATTTATATTCATACACTGGTGCTTTCACGGTATTGGGTGTTTGTGACCAATTTTGGCGCAAACATTTTGGTGCTTTCACTGAGAACAACTAGCACCCGCTACATCGGATTTGAAGAGTTTGAGGAATTCGGATTTGGAAGACAATGACTAGGCAGAATAGCAGAAGGCTAAGGGCTGAGAGAAGCCAACAAGGAGGAAGTCAACAAGCATCCTCCAGAGGTGAGGAAGGATAGGCTTCGGTCTACATAACTCGGGATGAAATGGAAGCTATGGCCAATTCTTTGCAGGAGAGATTGTTGAAAAGTCAACAGGAAATGATGCAAACTTTCTTGGAACAAATGAGAGCTACAGGGATGCAGAACTTAGGAATGGCTACAGCAACTGCGGATGTAGGACAAGGAGCTAGGGTTGTGGAACCCAATGAAGGACAGGATACGGAGCCAGAAGGCAATCAACAAGGGCTTGGGGGCAGACCCACAGGATTCAATGCAGGAGAACCTTTGGAAGGAATTCAGCAAGCTAGGGCTAACATTGCCGCTAGTGAGCCACACGAGGAATATGTACCAGAATTCCCTCGGGGGCATGGGGGGCAACCCCTACCAGACAATACAGGATTAGTAGAAATGATTAGGAAGACTGTGCGAGGTGGTTTGACAAACGGAGATTTGGAAGGAGTGAATAGAAGTCCATTCGTTCGGGAGATAAGAATGGCTCGGAATCCACCTAAGTTCAAGCTACCTAGCGTGGAGGTATATGATGGTAAGACGGATCCAACAGATCACTTAATGAGGTACACCAGACACATGGAGGTGCTGGGGGCATCGGAGGAAGTGATGGCCCGATGTTTCCCTTTGTATTTGAAGGACTTAGCTGCAATGTGGTTTAGGCAGCTGGAAGAAGGATCTATCAGGACTTGGAAGGAATTAGTGGAAAAGTTTCTGGGACAGTTCCGGGTTCACGTCAAGAGGCCGAAGAACGTAATGACTTTAACATCGGTGAAGCAAAGGATGGACGAATCGCTTAGAGCTTTTCTAACTCGATTCAGTGCGGCAGTCGCTTCGGTGGATCGGCCTGATCCATCAATGGTTTTAATGGCAGCAGTATCAGGAGTCAAGGAGAATTCGGATTTCAAGGTATCTCTGATACGAGATCCCCCGCAAAATCTCGACGAATTCTTTCATGAGGCAGAAAGGTTCCTTCGGCAAGAAGATGCAAGTACGGATTTAAAGGTGAAGAAGGCTAATGCAATCGAGGTTGGAGCGGTATCCAAAAATGGTTTGGATAAGGATAAAGGGAAAAGGAAGTTAGATGACGACTCTGGAAACGCTAGGAAGCGATGGAAGGATCCAAAGTTTTCCACATACACAGGATTGAACGAGATGCTGGAGCGGATATACCTGGAAACTCGGAATCGCCTTCCCTACCGAAGGCCGGCTAGGAGGGAACCAACAGAGCGGGAAAGGACATCAGGAAGGCACTGTCTCTTCCATGATCTGGATGGACACGATACCAACAGCTGCAGGCACCTAAAGGACATAATCGAGGAGCATGTAAGGAATGGACAGTTACAGCAATACGTTGGAACTCGGGATGCAACGGTGGAGCAGGAGCAACCACCGACCACTTCACGCCGTGATGATGGGAGGCCCAGGGATGATCGTCGATTGATCATCCATTGACCAGGATAATATGGAATAAGTAGCAAGCTACTAGCAAACGGTAAAGTCATTTACACATGTACGGGGACGGAGATAGCCCCTAGGCATGCTCTGAATGATGATAAACCGGGATGCTATGGTTTGTGAAATTTATTTCTTGCTTTTTAGATTGGACATTGCTTTTCCTTTTTGGATTTGGTTTTGGAGCTTGGATTGAGCTCCTGGTTTTTCTTGCTTTTTTATTTGGATTTTCCTTTGGATGATTGTTTTTTGTTTTGGATGCTGGTTTGGATTTCTGGTTTTCTGGTTTGGATTTGAATTTTGGATTTGGATTTTGGATTTGGATTTCGGATTTGGATTTTGGAATAAATTTTGGTTGGACTTTTATCTGGTTTTTGATAAATGGTCGTCGGGTATGGATAATGCCTGGCAAGGGATGAGTCACTTTACCCAAACAAGGAAGATTGACTCATTCAGGTCGTCAAGTATGGACAATGCTTGGCAAGGGTCCGGAGTGACCAGGATTCGGCCTAGGACTTAGGCCCTCTATTATCATTTATTATTTTCAGGTCGTTGAGTATGGACTATGCTCGGCAAGGGTCCGAAGAGATCAGGATTCGGCTTAGGACTTAAGCCATGGCATTTTACAACGCCCAGGGACACTGGGCCAAGGTCGCCAAGTATGGATTGCGCTTGGCAAGAACCCGGAGAGGTTGGCTCAACGTCCAGGGACACTGGACCAAGGTCGTCAAATATGGATTGCGCTTGGCAAGAGCCAGGAGAGGTTAACTCAACATCCAGGGACACTGGACCACGGTCGTCAGATGTGGATCACGCTTGGTAGGAACCCAGAGAGGTTATGGATTTGGATATCGACCCGGAGAGGTCCTGGCTCCAGTTATTGGCTATTGGATAAGGATGGATTGGAACTTGGTTGTCGAGTTCGAATGGATACGGAATTGGCTAAGGCTTTGGCTATTGGATATGGAATTGGACATCGACTCGAAGCAGTCAAGCACGGTATACTCTGGCAATATGGCTTTGGACTTCGGATATTGGATTCGTAATTATTCAAAACACGCCTTGTTATCACAAGGCATGTTTTGGGGGGCAAAATGTTATCCCATTTTTTGGTCAAAACTGGAATATCAACAAATTGGCAAGGAATTATGGATATCAGGACTGGAGATAAGGCTACGATGGATATCGTCAAAATTTTGTTGAACTCCGATCGGGACGAAATTGATTGGAAATGATGATAAGGACTATGAAAGGCTATGTTTCAAATTTCAGGTTAATCGGAGTTCGTATGAAGGAAATATGATGGATTCAAGGTAAGAATAGTACGTAGTTCGAATCCATCAAAAAGGGGATAAAGTGACGCTCGGTTCGAACCGATCAGGTTCGAACCCATCAGGATTCGAACCCATGATGTTCGCATCGATGACGCTTCGAATCGATGGGAACTAGATGGGTTCGAAAGGAGTAGCTTCAATGCAATGGACATGGATTCGAACGATGGACATGGACTCGAAGATGGTGGATACGAACGATAGGTATGGATTCGAAGATCATGGATTCGAAAATGAAGATGGACTCGAAGAAGGTAATGGATTCGAAGTATACATGGATTCGAAGATGAAGATGGACTCGAAGAAGGAGATGGATTCGAAGTGGACATGGATTCGAAGAAGGAGATGGAGTCGAAGTGGACATGGATTCGAAGAAGGAGATGGAGTCGAAGTAGACATGGATTCGAAGAAGGAGATGGATTCGAAGTGGACATGGATTCGAAGAAGGAGATGGATTCGAAGAGGACATGGATTCGAGGATGATGGATACGAAGCAAGGGACATGGATTCGAAGGACGAGGATTCGAAAGGGATGGATTCGAAGAGGATGGACTCGTAGGATATGGACTCGAAGGAGGCGGCTTCAGAAAGCATGGATTCGAAGAGCATGGGTTCGAAGGGTATGGACTCGAAGGAGTCGGCCCTATGGATTCGAAGGGGATGGTTTCGAAGTAGATGGTTTCGAAGCATGGGTTCGAACCATTCAGGACGCACGGATTCTTGAACTTGGATTGATCATATCTTCCAAACCGTTGATCCAAATGCAATGAAATTTTTACAGGAGCTTACATACATGTTGAAGAATGTTCACACCAAATTTCAGCTCAATTGGATGGATTCTTGATTGATTCGAACGTCACTTCGAATCGATCCCAAACTGGGCACGGATTCCGAGAACACGGGCCTGTGGGCCCCCCTCACGTGCCAAGCAGCCTCCCCAGGTTTTAGGCGGGATTTCAGCCTTCCACGCCTATAAATAGAACCCCTGGTCATTCAGAAAAGGGGTCGGAAGATTTGGAGAGAAGAGGCATGCCCGGATGCTGCTAGAATCATTCCATAGCTTCATTACTGCTATTTTCTTCAGATTTGGTCATTACAACTGTTGAAATCACTTGTAACCTTGAAGGATAATTAATAAAAAGAAAAAAATTTGGAGTGGACGTAGGCCGGAGATAGCCGAGCCACTATAAAACCTGTGTTTCTGTTCTTTACTTTTGGATTGTTGTCTATTATTTGCTAAGATTTGTTATTTGTGTTTGAATATCACTAATTTATATTCATACACTGGTGCTTTCACGGTATTGGGTGTTTGTGACCAATTTTGGCGCAAACAATTTGTTTTTCATTTCATATTTTTTTGTAAAAATAAATAAATATCCAAAGTATTCACTCTCATTTAAAAGTCCTCACGGTTATGCATGGGTGAATTACTTGGATTTTTGATTATGTGCTTCCATGCTCATTTAAAAGTCCTTACGGTTATGCATGTATGGAACGCATATCAAAATTAATCGATTTAATAGACAAGTTGATTCTAATCCCATTTAAAAGTCCTCACGGTCATGCGTGGTTAGAAGATACTTGATTTCATTTTTTAAAATTAAATTGGAATACTACTAATCTCATTTAAAAGTCATAACGGTTATGCATGATTAGTAGATATTGAAATTCCTGATATAAATGTACCACAAGTTTATACAATTATATGATTTTATATGAACATCATATCCATCATTTCTAAAAGTGGAATATGCGTCTAACAAGGGTAGTTATGGTTTTTGTTTGATTCTTATTGAAGTCTAAATATTTATATTCAATTTGAGTTTAATATTGGATTAATATCGATAACTTTATCTCTATTTTTCTCTCACACTATTATTCTTTTGCTGATAACAAAAGGGGGAGAGAAAAGTTAAGATTTTGTCAAATAGAATCAAGAAAAAGTCAAATAATTTTCCATTTGCATATATAGGCTCATTTATATATTTCTATTTGCATGCATATATGTAGGGGGAGCATCATGTAGAGAGGAAGCATTTAAATAGGGGAAGCAATTAGTGTATATCATTGTTCAAATCATTTAACTCAGTCAAAATCTTAAATATATGTTTGTTATCATCAAAAGGGGGAGATTGTGGAATATGCCAGTATATGATTTTTGGTTGATGATAATAAACATATATATATATATATATTCATTTAAATGTATTTGGTAACGTACTATTTTGATTTTCATAGATTAAATAAATATTTTTTGAATAAAATAAATCACACAGAATTTGAATTCAAACAGAACAAGTTACACGGAATTTGAATGGAATTTGAATTCAAACAGAAATTTTATTCAAACAAATATTTATTACATTTTTGAATAGTACAATTTCAAGCTCTCACTATACATGTACAATTTTGAATACATCACAATTCAGTTTACATAAATTCCTCACTACATATCACTCACACTCGTATTTTGTCTTCAACTGCATTCCAGTTTGAATCTAGCATCTGAGCAATATGCAAAAATATTCACTAACGCAGTAAAATTGAAAAGGAAATCTTTTTGCAATGTAAAATGAAATATGATTTTTGAAAATATTATTTGCCTCAGTTATTTGGGTTGTTCGTCATCATTTAAATTTGAATTCATCACACACGAACAGTGTGACATGCACAGTGTATCACTGTACATGCCACAAGGCCGTGCACATCGGTATACACTTGATAATGCTACAGGGACAGGTGAGCACAGGTCAAACCCAAATGAAAACCGGGTTCAACTCACGTGCAATATATTGAAAATCACGACACGAGCACAAGGTCAAACCCGAGTTTTGAAACTGGGTTCAACGCAAGGCAACATGACATGAATGCAACGAAGACCAACAGCAAAATGGACTGCAACAATCATGTATGCAGACAAGAACAGACCAAACTACAAAGCATCAAAACAATGTCGAATTCATTCCAGCAATGTAACTCAAGCAAGTGCACAAGCAACATCAATAAACCAAAGTGCAGACCAAACAAAGACCAACTCCAAATGCATCAGTGATCAACACAGCAACTCAAAGACACAGTACACAGTTCATCAACATGTACACAAGGGCAGTGGACAATACAAGCTCAATGAAGATTGCAGCAAAAATTCAGATCAACCAGTGATACAAGCAACATAATGCAAACTACAATCACGGCAATATGCTTGAAGACCACAGCTCGACCAGGTAACAGCATGGAACAATACCAAAGTATGGAGTGTGCAAGTGCATACGACAGCAACTCAATGCAACACAGTAGCAAGCAACAAGTATTGCAGTAATGGATACAGACATAAACAACATCAGAAAATCAAGTTCAGTTCCACTGCAAACAAGGTTCAGGTCATAATGGAGCAGCCCGAGTTCAAGAATGATACAAAGTAAGATGAAAATTAAAATATGAACACATACATACATGTAGTGTATCAAGACAGTGAAACAAGCCAGAGGTATGAAACTAAGTTGCAAGCATATGAAATGCAGACAACAAGTGTACAACAGTGTCAAGTTACAAACAGTTCAAAGCTTCAACAAATCAGAACAGCCATACATGAAGTAGTAAATGCAGAGAGCTTCATCAACTACAAGCCAAATGTGACAGCAAACATGAAATGGAATGCAACTACAAGGCATGAAACCATAGTGAAACAGATCAAGTGACAACATGAAGTAGTACAAATTCAACATGTCTAGTTACAACAGAGCCAAAGTTCACAATGAAGTTCATGTTAAACCAACCAGAAAAGTGGGCCAGAAAATCAAATAGTAATTCCAAGTCCAATTCGAATTCATGACAGTGTATCAAATTCGTATCTTTGAAAAAGTCAAAGCAAAGTAAAAGAGAAAGTTTTTGACGTATCAATCAAGGCAATCGAACGTTCTCAAGCTAAAGCCGTGCGCATCAAGTTGAAGATATTTCAGGAAAGATTTTTTTTTGGAAAGTATCAAATGAATACGAACAAATTCAATGGTCTCATAATTCATATAAATACCACACCCAAAAGATCATCATCGGGATCGAGTGAAAAAGGCAAACAATAAAACAGCGACGAAAAGAAATTACATACCGAATCAACGACGCACTCGATCAAAAGAGCAGTTGCTAAACAACGAGCAAGCCAAGCAACGAGAATCGATCAACAGAGGAGCAACACGGTAATCAGAGAATCAACATAGGCATGCTCCAGAAAAAGCCCCAAATTTGGATCGCGAGCCGAAGCCCTAATTCACATTAATCAGAGCCGCCATTTTTTCACAAGCCAAAAGAGGAACGGGATAAAGCAAAAGAATGGGCCGGCCAAGTTTATAAAAAAGGGGCTTTAGTTTATAAAGGGGGGTTTTAGTTTTAAATTTGTTTTTTTTATTTGAGAAAAAATTACGGATTCACGTTTGTATTTTAATTTTTGCTCGTGCTTTTATTTTTTAAGTTGTTTTTTCTTTTCAAGTCAAAGAATTTGTAAATCACCACCTAGGTTGTAGGTAGTGTCAGATTGTCTAGTTAGAATTAGTTCAGTGAGCAGAATGTGCGAGTTTGCAAAACTCTATAGGCGGAGCAGAGTTTGAGAGTAAGCGAAACTCTATAGGCGGAGCAGGGTGTGCGAGTCTATGAGAGTGTTTGTGAGCGGAGCAAAAGGGTTTGCGAGTCTAGTAGAGTGTTTGTAAGCGGGATACTGTTTAATTCTAATAGAAATCTGGGAATGCAGCAGTAGGCAGGGGTTGCCGAAGCTTGGTAAATTTTGTTGTTGATTTACTTTTCAGCATATTTATTTCTGCAGTTTATTTCTGTGTTTAAATCGAGAAAATTTTCTATAACCCTATTCACCCCCCCTCTAGGGTTAATCTAGATCCTACATTAATAATAGAAGACCAGAAACTCATATCTGCTATTAATAATAGAGGACCAGAGAGCCATATCTGGTATAATAATAAAAGACCGGAGAGCCATATCTGGCAATATTGGAAGAAGACCAAAAACTCATATCTGGTATCAAGAATTAAAGACCAGAAATCCTTACTTGGAAATAATAATAGAAGTCCAGAACTCCATGTTTGGAAATAACAAAAGACCAGAAATCCTTATCCAGAAATAATAGAAGAAGACTAGAAACTCATATCTGGTGTTAAGAATAGAAAATCAGAAATCATTATCTGGTAATAATAATAGAAGACCAGAATGCCTTGTTTGGAAATAATAATAGAAGACCAGAACTATTTATCCGGTGGCTGAAAATTGTATTTGCTGGGAAGTATAAATAGCTCATATTTGACGGACTTTCCTTTAATAAACTTGATTCGATTCGAAGCACTGCTTGGCTTGGATTTTACTTAATTTGGGAATGCTATTTGGCTTTGATTTTGATTAACTTAAGAGCACTACTTGGCTCTAATTTTAATTGACTTGGGAGTACTAGTAGGCTATTAATTTTGATTGATCTTCCTTTTGAAGATTTTGTTGCTTTAGTGAGGCATTTGATGGCAGGCACTAAAGGATTATTCCGTCCTCCCTCTAAGAGGTGCTTTAACCGGGACACGTAAGCAGCGGTTAACGGCTTCCACTGTGCTTTAGTGAAGCCTTTGATGACGACACTAAAGGCTTACCCAACCTCACTCTAAGAGGTGCTTCAACGAGGCCTTTGATGATGGCGCTGAAGGCTTTCTCGGTGCTTTAATGAGGCCATATGATAAAAGGCACTAAAGGCTTGCTCGGCCTCCTTCTAGGACGTGCTTCAGTATGCCTTTAATGGCAGACACTGAAGGCTTAAAGCCTTTGATGACTGGACCTCTTGCAGTCAAGCCTTTGATGGCTTGAACCTTTGATGGCCAGAACCTCTTGCGGTCAAGCCTTTGATGGTTGGGGACTTTGATGGCTGTGACCTCTTGTGATCAAGCCTTTGATGGCTAAGTCTTTTACTTTAGGAGTATCTGAGATGCTAAAATTTTCTTTTATTCATCCATTTGTTGGAAAATATGGCCGTAAATGTTCGGCATTCCATGTTCACATTATGACATTGTCATCTGGTCATCATAGTTTAATAGTCCCAAGTGGGATTGCTTTATGTACGATCAGGGATACTTTCTAATTTGGCCTGAGTGGTCCATCCTCTTAATTCTCAATATATTTTTATAATTTTGGAATGCTAAATCTCCCTTTGAAATGATCTTCTTATTATTTTAAATTTGTGATACTTGGATATCCTTCATTGGTATTTGGGCATTTAATTAGCTGTTTTAATTTATTGATCAAATCTGAAAGTTTTTTTACCTCTTTACCCTTTAGTAAGTTCATGGTTTTTAAGGGCAATTTTCCTTTTCATTGTACTTCGCGATTTCATTGGTAATTGATAGTCGCATTCTTGTTGATGAAATCCCATAATTACTCCACATACTTCGCATTGATCTCATGCTGAATTCATATCTGAGGTAGGGATCATGACTACTTTTAGAATTCAATAGAAATTATAGTCATGTTGAAGCCATTTGGTCTCGAAGCTAATCCATGTAGAGTAGTTTTAGCCAAGTAGGAATCGGGATTACGAATGCTTTAGAATTAGAAGCACGTTATAAACATGATCCAAGACATCTTTTGCTCCTTTTTAACCTTATTATCCCATTTTGGACGGTCTTTGTAGATCTAGCTTGAACCTTGTAACTTGAAAATTACGATATTGGATAACAATTTTACTTCTGAATTCTTAAGTTTCTTCCCTTTTGGATAAACTATTTGCTTGATTAATTCTTCCCTTTTGGTTGCTTGTGACCATTGTCCTTGATAGATGCTTTTTCATTTCTTAGCCTTTTAAAAGTTACTTGGTGTGTCCCAATGGTTCAGATAAGAGATTTCATTTCCAATGTTAGAAGTTTGAAGAAATTTTTGTAAAACTTATAATCTCATAATAGAAACGTAAATCTCGAATAAGTGACCGAATGATCATGATGCATGAATCAATAGTTCTTTAATTGAGAATAGACTCTTCTAGTTAGAGTTTTAATAGGCCATGGTAGTTTTGAAAACTTTTCATAGTACCTAATAGCATATACTTTTAAGGACTTGGCAAATTTCTTTTTGAAATAGACAGACGTGTAGAATAATCAGCAATGATTATTTTGATTCGCAAAGAATACTTTTCTCACTAATATGTATGGTAAAATTCTTTGAGAGAAAAATGCCTGCTGAAATAAATATTATTATAGCTTTGTAAAATTGCAGCACCTCAAGCTTTACTTGGCGAAAAGAAATATCTTATTTGTAAGTCTGAAAAGTCATGATCCATGATCTAATAGACTCTATAGGCAAGAATATGCTTTTCTATAAGCATTCTTTCTTTTGAAATATATTTTTTCTCTAGAAAATGATTCACAACGAAGAATCGATACATAAATCAGTTTTACAATATGGCATTAAAATTTTGTACACCATCAGAAAATCCACTGTTAGAAAAAAGCTTGATTTATAGATGTACATCAAATTAAATTATATAAATTTGTATACGAGAAATAATATGTATTTAGGACAATGTGCATGAAACCATTTAATGTCTAGAGATCCACTGATGTGATCGAAATCCCCCTGATGTTGTCTAACATGGTTGCTTTTAGCATTAATTGATTCATTCAACATGATCCAATTTAAACATGGATTTGATATACTTTTGTTATGCATCGAACCAATTATGTTCCAAAATCTTTGACGCTTAGGGCATTATTCAATTCGTGTGACATCACTTACCCATTCAGTGCAACTTGTCCATATGATATCACTCAAGCCATATGATATTGCTTGCTAATATTCGAAATCACCTTTTACTTGTACTCTTCCCAAAAGTTGAGGTTTCTTGTGAAGATGAAATCTTGCATATTCCATTTTCATATAAACCATATGTGCCTCGAGGTTATTCAAACTTGAAATTATGCACATACTCTAAATCGCTTTTATTCAAACTTGATGAAACATATTCTGAAATTGATACATGTATTTGGAATCATATTTGCATGAAATCATATATTAATCCGAAAGTGATACATACCTCAAAGCATATATCTATTCAAAATTCAACATGCATTTTAAACTTATGTATGTACTGAACTCGACATTCGTGAAGAATTAGTTTACAATAGTAAAACTGGAATACTGGGAAACAAAAAACTGTGAAGATTTAAATGTGAAAAAACTCATATGTTTAGGAAGTTTATATTCTCAACGCAAAACTTAAGTTTTCCCCAAAATCCTTGTATATATTGGAATCCTTGTACACTTCTTTGCAAACTTGTATATATGAATCTATCTCTGAAAACTTAACTCACTTGAGGCCACTATACTTGAGAGTTTCACATACATTTAAAATTTACATATATTTGAAACTCAACATATAAAACTTTATATTTCCAAAACTTCATTCACGAAATCATTCATGTGGCTATTATTAAAACTTAGCATATAAATTCGAGAACTTTCATTTTTGTAACCCAGATAGATAGCAGTTTGTCATATTTATAAAACACTTGCTGCTTGGAGCTGCACATTTGTGAAGTCCCTGTATATAAAATCTTGTATATGCTTAAGACTTTATGCTTTTCGCAAATCTTATATGCTTAAAACCGTATATATTTAAAACTCCATTCTTTCAAAACCTGGAACACACGTTAAAATCTGGTGTACTTGAATCTGAATGCATATTCAAAGCTCAATATCCTTTGGAAACTTACATGTATATATGTATAAAACTGAAATATGTTCAAAAAGGCTGTAAATTTTAATACAACATATATATGAGATCATTTGTGTTCAAAATTAACTTTGTTCATTTAGAATCTCACACATTTGAAATCATATACTCACTTGAAATCCATATCATTTTCGATTGAAACTTATATTGTGAAATTACAAGAGGCTCTCATTAAGAATCTTTTAGAGATTCAGTCATGTATATATCTAAAATATATATCACATATATATAAAACCATATATACTTGAAATTGATATATATGAACAATCGAACTTATCTGAAACCATGAATGTATTTTAAATATTTATTTTCATAAACTGCTGGACACAAGAATGATTAGTACACAACACACTTTCAAGATTGTAGACATATAATCCTTTTAATTTGAAACTATTCTTCTTCAAACCACACATACGGATACACACACACGGATACACACAAACACACAAAAAACATGTATACATACTTGGAATCAAATGTGTATACGATACTGATACACTTCAAACTTTTTGAAATGAACCCAATACATGTGCTTGAGATCGACATGTCTGATCCTTATAAGCTTTAACTTTGATATCATATGCATATTGAACCTTCAAAATCATAGTTGTACAAATAGGCACTTTTGAAAATTAGATACACATATAAAACCAAAAAATTGATGCATTCATAATATCCACGTATATGTGTTTCAGACTTTTATTTATTGAATACACTTAAGTCATGTATTTTCAAGAGTTTTAGATTTTCTTGAAACAATTTATACAAAATTCATATTCAAAATCCATGCCTATCCAGAATTAACATGTTTAATGGCCCGTCAATCCCTAAAATTCTCATTTGTCATATACAGAAATTAACATGTTCAATTATACTCATTTGAAAACCACATGTACTCAAGAACTTTGATGCTTTCAAAATCTGCTACATTCAAAATCTTGTTGTTTTGAATCTTAGTATATATATTCCTGAATTTAGACCTCAATGAAGTCTCATATACTTGAGACACGATGCTTTAAAAACTCAAGTAAACATATATTTGCCACATACACACATACGCAATCATCCATTTTCAAAATTGACCTTTTATGCTTTCAAAATCATGTGCATATGTCTGAAATTAGATGCATACGTAGTATTGATATAGTTAAAAATTGAATAAGTTTGAAATCATTTGACTGGGAACCAATGAATAAATTGAAAGCTTGTTGAAATCAATTCTCGAAACCAAATCCCTTTGAAATTGTATTCCTATGAAATCATTTTATATTTGAAATCTAGGATACATATTTCTAAAATTTGAAATGTCACTTTTGAAGCTCAAGGTGTTTTATAACTGATTCTTAAAACATGTAAAAAAAAATTAATGGAATCGAAGTCCCATACCTTATGATAGATTAACAGTGCAGACTATCGGCAACATCAAAACATAGGTGGTAATGATTACCTCCGACACTACCAGTATCTATAACCTTTGATACTGACTCCTCTCCGACTTTGGTCACTAACAACACCCATTGAGCACTTCAAGGGTTATTAACTGCTTCATGGGTGACTGAATGACTCACCTCAACTTGGAGAACAATCAAACCATTTCGAGTATCACTTCGACTTTGGGAATAATCAAACCATTTCGAGTATCACTGAACGACCTCAAGGAACTTTAACCACCTCGAGATTGCCTAAATTTTCTTTGAATTTCTTGAACTACTTCAAAAATACCACTTCGCTTCGAATTCTTCGAACTGCTCCGAAGATATCACTTTGATTCATTGATTATTGAACCTCCTCAAAGTTTATTGATTACTTCGAGATTAACTAGATTACTTCGAGAATTGGTTCATGAATTGCTTTTGAGAGTCACTTTGAGAACCACTTTGAAAACCACTTCTAGATTCAACGATTTCGAAAATCATCCCAAGATCACTTCAAGAATTAATTTCCATAAAACGACTTCGAGATTTACTTAACTGCTTCGAGAATCCATAGGTCAACTTCATGAATTGTTAAACACAATCGACTTCAACACTCAATTCAGATTCGAAGTTTAGTTCAGATCTAAAATTTAAATTGGATTCGAAGCTGATTCAACAAGGAATTAATTTGATATCGAGGACCTTATTGATTTTGTCAAAGAGGAGAATCCGAATTCGAATTGCTATAGCAAAAAGTCACATGATGAAGGTGACATCAAACGCATTAGAAGTGGTTCAGGGCACTCGCGGTCCACCCTGTTCATATCCCTGCGTATAAACATCTGCTGCAGTTAGTTTTTAGGATTTAAAATGAATTTAAAAATCAAAACATGAAATTCAAATTTCCCTAGGATATGTTGGTCATTTTTGAATTCGAGCCCTTCTTCTAGTGTCAAAATATTAATGATTAAATTTGTCAGCATCCAAAAATTATACAAAGTGACATATTCAAACAAGTTCTATATATCCTTTGGTTTTGTGATAATTCACCAATCCGTTTAAATCATAGTTCATAAGTTAAAGGGAAAAATAGGCAAGTCCATAAGTCAAATATGCAAGTCCATAAGTTAAATATGTAAATAGGCTCAAGTCAAGTCCTTTTAATCAATCATGAATATGTATAAATATGAAATTGTTCAAGTCATTATATGCAATTGTTTAATTTCCTTCTTCTTTATTGGTCATATGTCATTGCAATAGTTCTCAAGTTCTTAAGAGAGCTTAAAAAAGTTCTAATCTAAAAGTTAAGAGAGGGAAAGAAGTTAAGCCATTTTCCATGAGTAGGTGCCACTCTATTTATAATGGTTGGAAGGAGGTACGCTTGCTCCAACTCACGATGTGCGACTTATGGTGCTATGAATGTGAAGGTTTATGAAGCTTTATGAAGGAAAATGCACTAAATTCTCTTGAACTAGCTCTTGTAAATGATCTCATCCTTCCTTCTTTGCGTGGACTTCGACATATTTTGGTATTAATGCCATGTAACATCAATAATCATGAATATGACTTTGATTAATAGCTTATAACATGCTTTTAGACAATATTCTTCATAGACTTGATGACGTGCTTTATCATCGAATTCAGAAATAGAGTGAATAATGACTTCGACTACTTTAATGATGCTGTTTGCTTGATGATAGCAAGAGAATATCGACGTCCCTTTAGCAATGATGGTCTTTGGCAAGCAACGACTTTGTCGACGTTATCGTGGAACTATCTTCGTGGTTGAACATCATGTGTTAGAAGCGGAAGCGCCTTCAACTCGGACCAGCTATGACGGGAGTCGGTAAGCTCTTTAGTGACTTCGACTTTGTCATGGACAAAGTCTCCGACTTACCCTTTTTATAAAAATATGCGGCAACTTCAAACTATGGCATTGGTAGCTATTAGTGTCTTCATCATTCATGATCATCATCGCTAGCATGGAGTGGTGTTCTCGATATGCTGTGGAATGCAGTACCATTTCTATGTAATGTTGATAGCCTTCGAACTTGTCGCATAACGGTGGTACTTTAGTTCTTGCATCAATGAGATGCGAAGTGAGGCACATCAGCACTCATTAATGGCTTGCGATGTTGACGGTATACATACCGTTAATGATGAAGTGGGACATCTTATTTTTTCAGCACCAACCTTCAAAGTCGATGAGAAGTCATCTTTGAAGTCGTTTAAAGGCTACCTTCAAAGGTTCTACGAGGTTACCTTCAAAGTTAATTGAGTACGACATGGGCTACAAGTGATACCGAGGACAAGCGAAGTGCATTGACATTGTCCTACGACACTGTTCATTCCTCTTTATCAACTTCTTCAATTGTTTCCTCCAAAGTGGTGAAATGTGGTGAGATGCACCTGCGAAGAGATGTGTTGGCATCGAAGTGATGAAAGACGACACTACTCTTCAATATAAGACTTTGTAGCACCAATTTCTTTGTGAAGCTACCACATATAACATCATTTCTGACATTATATTGATAACACTTTACTATTCCACTGTGAGTTTTATGGATAGTGATCTGATATACTTTGGTTTATTTACATGATACCAATACCAACGATCCATACTTCGATGGACTTGGGTTTTTGATTTAGCGAAAATTCAAACATACTGAGGTGCGGGTTGTTACATTTGTTATCAGACTTACGTTAGTCAATCTAAAAAATTATAATACATTAAGAGAACATATATGTATTTACCTATAATTATATATATTACACGCTAAACTCTACAAATTCTAACTACAGAAGAAGTTGCAACCATATTCTGAAAAGATGGATAATGCGACTACGAGTTGGAACAACAGATGAAGTTGAAGATATACTCCAATCTCGATTATCCCATGGAAAGTAGGTTCGCGTTGGAAGGCATTGATCTAAGAATAGCATGTGTAGCATATAACAGGGTCCTTGAAATTGGGTAGTACTTGACTCTCTTATTGGGCTTCGATTGCCCAATGGTTGTAGATCCCCATAGGATTGTCGATTTATGGTGTACGATCGATCCAGATAAATGGAAAGTAAAGCATCTATATGTTTCATATATTCAGAAATATGGGTTAAGTAAGTTCCCAAAAGAAGGTGTGTAGTGACCACTCCAAGATGATAGCCAAATTTTAGTATTCTAAAAGAAGATAAGTCAGAAGTAAGTGGAAAAGAAGAAAGGTTCAAAAGTTGGGAAACTCACTCCGAGTCTTACCCTATATGAAAAATTTAGTATAAAAAGGTTTGATAAAAATATATAAATAAAATATTTGAATGATTTTCAAAGGATCTATTTAAAAGTAGAAAACCTATTTCTTAAAAGTAAGTAAAATTAATTTTTCCATAGAATAAATTATCCTTTTATATTTAAATAGAGACTTATAGTATAAGTTAAAGAAATTTAGATCGAGAATTTCATTTAAAACGGATTTTTAATAAAGTGATATTTCTTTTGGAAAAAAAATATATGGAGCGCATGTATAGCTCGTCGATTTTATTTCTGATATGAAACTTTTTAATTAGTGAAATTCTTTTTATGGGTGGATAATAGGAAGTGGTACAAGTTTAAAATGGGGTAAATAGAATGGGGAAATAAGATTACAACCACAAAATAAAGCAGTAGGCAAACACATTGTGATAGTTCATAAAGAAAATAGTCATTTGAGGGAAAAGTTATATAAAGAGAAGCAATTTAAGTAAGAGTTGTTTAGGTAGGAGAAAGATAAGCAGTGGTAACATTATGAAATATAAATAGAAACAATATTAGAAATTTATATAAAATCATGTTAGTAACTAGAAACAATTTAGGAAATAAAAGGAAAGAAAGATGGATAATTTCCATAAATATGTACAGTAATTGAACATACTTTTTTTAGAATTCCCCCTTATGTACTTTTAGAACATCCACTAAGGTTGAAAGTGGAAGTATGATAAGTATTAGGAAAATAATAGGATGGAAGTTATTCTTGTCTACTCCGGTTTTTAGTATAAATTATACATAATATTTTATAAACCCTTTAAAATGCATTCTTTAAATGGTTTGGTATAAAAAAGTTGAATTTTTGAAATACAATACTTAATAAATAGTTTAGGTAAAAATTCCACTTTTAAGAAGCAAAATCTTTTTTGTTAAAAGTTTTTAAAGGAAAAGTTGATTGGATGGCCATTCATATAATAAAATTTGACCCTTATTTTAAAAAAGGAACGATCTTTCAAAAATTTAGCCACTAACGGTTCTTTTTTAAATTTAATAAATAAACTTAATTGATAAATTCTAAGTTTTAGTTTTAAAAATTAAGGCACTTACCATTAACATTGGTTAAGATAAGGATATTTTCACGAATCCATTTTGAAACCAAACTATTGAATGATTTAAATAAAACATTTCCAAGTTTATATTTAAGACATAATTTTTGGTATTAAGTACTTTATAATTATGAAATTTTAATTTTAGAGAAAATAGAAAAAAGCAAACTAAAATTTCGATATGGAGCAGTTAGGGATGATTGCCTAGGTAAGACTGGATAAAAGTTAAGGCTGTGAATAAAATAGTGGTGAACGCTTGCAGAATAGCAATAGTGAACCACCATTGGATATAAGGAATATTAGTTTGAGCTTAGGAATGTTTCATTAAACATGTATGAAGACCATAAATAAGAACCTTTATGGAAATAGAAAATTGCAGCAAAGTAAATTTATGCGAGTTCTAGAGAATACCCGCATGAAAGATTAAAAATAATGAAAGCATATACCAAGATTTAAGAATACTACCAAGAGACTTGAATTATAAAAAAGATAGTAATATAATTGATTGTGATAATGGAAGTAATGAATGAACCTTATTTATGAGTAGCCAAAAAGGAAAGTTAAGATATGCGGGTTACAATAGAATGACATGTTAGAAAGGTCCATTTAATTTAAGCAAGTAGTGATAGTGCCACAACGTCATTTATGTCAGTTGATGTTGAAAGGTAGCTTCTAGTAATTATTTCACTTAGGTTTAGGTTATAAGCATTAGTTGTTTCAATTATATGAAAAACGTATGATATTGTGAGAAAAATTCCTTTTGAACTGGTTTTTTGGATTAACCACTATGTTTATTGAAAAAGAATATAAGGAATCTCATGCAAACACTTAACTAATGCAATGTAAGACTGGAAATTTATAAAATAAATAAGGAAATTTATTAGCTACTAAAAGTAAAATAATATTAAGTCCTAAAAATCTTAAAATTTTGAAAAGATAAATTTTACCAAGCGAAGGATAGGGAAAGGTAGTTGCGAAACCATGTTTCACTATCCTATATCTTAAAAGCTAAAATTTATAAGTGAACATTTGTATTGATTTTTATGTACATTTAAAAGAAAAGATTTAGAAATTTGAAAATTCTACCGTGCAGTAGAAAAGAGACAATCGTGGATGCTAACTCATTGACTAAATTCCAACCGTGGATGTGGCTTAGTTTGTTTTGAAAAAAATTAATACAAATACTTTTGGAGAGAAAAAAATTATTCAAAAATCTTTGATTTTTCATAGAAAATGTTTTTTGGTAAAAGTTTTAAAAAAGGAGTAAGTTTTATGTTTAAATTTTCTATCCATTTCTAAAATATAATCGAAAAATACTGTGAACGAAAAAGGAGGGAATTTTTTATTTTGGAAATGCCACATGCTTAGCATAGGGAAAAAGTTAACGGGTTAGTAAGTATGAATTTTACTACGCAACAAAAGTGACGGTAAAGTAAAAGGTAGTCAGTGATATGGGAAAAGGTTGTTTTATCCTTGAGAATTCTTTTTCCACACCTTGTCGATAAGTAAACTAAACTTGTTTTAAAATGACTTTGTTTTGAAATTTTAAGAATTCAAAAGTAAATTTCCTCATGTGGATTGTACTCAGAAAAGTTGGAAAAGAACTGAGGATAAAAGAGAAGGTATCAAGGTACAATGGAATAAGGGTATCCAAGAGGGGGTAAAAATATAGAATTCTCCATCCAAACCTTTTTTCAGCATAAGAATATAGGTTTAGAAAACTGAATTTTTCCAAAATTTTGGATGTTAGAAATGATGTGCTAGGTAATGGATGTTAGGGATTGGTGAAAAAATTGGTTGAACTACACTTCCATTCGTAGAAGTGTAGGAAATGTTTGGATGTAAAAACAAGGATTTTGATTTTCAAAATTTGCATACTTATAGAATTGCCAGAATATAGGTGATTTGCACCATATTTTCAAAATTGTTTTAAATAATGCATTCATATAGGAGGCGTCGATTTAGTATTGTTCTGCATATGTATCATATATATAATGGTACACTGTGCACTTATACACGATTGGCTGTAAAATTGGTCATATATAAATTGATTGATAGCTTAGAATGGTTGTGCATTATGTTACATGATTCAATCCTTGTGGAATTTCGAAGACGAAATTCTTTTAAAGGTGGGAATGTAGTACCCCATAAAATAAATAAGAACTTAATTAATAAGTAGTTATCAAATCCCAAAAATATAACTTTTTGAATGTCATATTTGACTACAAAACTTACACTGTTGGGGTCGTGGCAATTTTCTGATCAATTTTCATTTACGAAATTTTATGATCGGAGTTCAAATGAAATAGTTATTAACGTTTAAAGTTTTCGGATAAGAAATAATTTAGAACCATTTAAGAAAGTAAATGTTAATAACTTAATATTAAAATGGGCATAAGTATAAATGTTAAAGTTAAATATACATGTAAATTAATAGCTTTCAGTAGACTCAAATCTAATTAAGAAAGCGGAGAAGGAAATAAATAAATTTAAAACCGAAAGAAATAAAGGAGGATTAATTAATGTTAAAATAAACATTAATAAAAAAGGATGTTAACATTGAAGGAAAGAAAATCAGAAATAAATGGTAATAAATTAACGTTAGAGGATACTTAATATGTAAATAAGGTTAACGTTAATCCGATTAGAACAAAAATGTTATGGAATAAACGAAAAAGGAATAAGAAAAAAGAACATACATGAATTTACATAAACGTTGTGATTGGTCGACACCCCAGGCTCAACCGATCAACCGTTGGCGGTCGACCAATGAAAACCAAGCGGTCGACCGGTGGAAGATGGTGGCTGTAGATTGAACCTAGGCCAAATGATATAGATTTAATGAGTTAAAATCTAATGTACGGAATTGATTCATGCCCCCATAAATAAAAGCCCAACCCTCACTTTTATTCTCATATTTCCTGAATCAATGAGCGAAGCTCTGCTATTTTTCTCTCTCCACAAATTCTTTGAAATTTAGAAATTATAACTACTACCATTATTATTATTATACATGTATGGAGAATAGCGGAAAATAAAAGAGAAGAAGAATAAGGGGTGAATCAATTCTACGAAGAAAAGGTAAATCTAAATTAAATTCAAATCTCTTCTCTGATCTAAATTTCTAATAAATATATATATGCTTACCGTACATTTTTCGACAGGGAGAAAAATGGAGTCAAATAATAAGAATGGATTTAAATTTGGAGAGTTGGAAGCTTAAAAGTGAGTGGGAAATTATATACTTTTATATAATATTGGATTTATTTTATTGTACATCTATTTCTTGTATGTCTTTATATAATTATCTTAGAGCTGTAGGCTTACTTAGTTGCTTAATGAAACTGAAAACCATGCATACGTATCTGTATTTCTGTCAATTATTTACTCGAATTAAATGTTGTATATACTTGAACCGGGAAAGTTAAGGTGTAAGTAAAGGTCCTTCAATTAACAAGATTATATAGAAATTCCAAAGTCATGGGTCTAATGACATATGTTTGTAAATATGAATTAGAAGTTATTATAAATTTTATTGGGATTTAAGTGGTATTTTAATTCATTGAAATGAAGTGTGTTGTAATGTAAATTTCTATAAATTATTCAGTTTTATAACTGTGAATAAAAGTGTACCATTCTAAATAACAAGGAATATGTCTAAAAGAAAGGGATGTAATAAATAGAAACGTTTACCATATTTTGTATTATCTATTTCAATAAAAACAAAAAGATAATTCCTTGTAATTTCAAACGTAACACAAATCCCATTTACGATATGCTGTAGAAATTTACAATGTTAACATTTCCTTTTAGGTAAGATGTAGTCCAAATGCATTAAAATGCAGAAATCCCTAAGTATAAGCTAAAGAATTATAAGTAGTAATATTAAAAACAACATAATTATAAAACAAGTATACGTAATAAAGATAGAGTAAGAAATTAAATAATAAGCGATGAAATATAGGTAAAAGTTATAAAATTAGTAAGTAAGAAAGTAGTAACCAAAGGAAGATAATAAGAATTGAAAAGGAACATTAAAATAGATCTAATGAAATTTTAGGGAAGTAAGCTGTAAAAGATATTTAAATCTTTTAAGTTGAAAGTAAATGGTAAATGACATTAAATTGGCATTAATGAAAGAATGAGTCGGTTATATAAAAATAACTGAATATTAATAGTTGAACATGGGAGGCATAGTAAATAACTAAGTATGAATATATACATAGCCTCACGTATGCATTAGTGATCAGTGTGAACTATTGAATTTAGCCAATTTCTTAGATTAAATAAGAATGATATAATCATTAAAATGGATTGTAATGCGAGATCGATAGTATTACACAACAGAAGTCTGCCCACCGCAAGAGACTACCAGCAGTTGTGTATACATTGGACACATGTGGGATATATCCAAGTGTAAGACCCGTGAAATCATATGTTTACATATAGGAGAAGGGAGTATAATAAAGTTGGAGGGTTCTCCCCGGTCGAAGTTTTAAGGGCAAGTAGAATGTGCTTCAACCTTTCAGGGGATACATTTTAAGTAACCAAATGGACATTTACTTGATTGTAGTTGAAAATCTACATAAGATAGTTAGCTAGGCTGGATGCTATGATAATGAGATTGGTACCATATATATGAGGAGTAGGAGCTGTATACATAGGTCGATATTATCATCAATCAAGAACAGTCAGTGGAAAAACAGGAGTTACGCCTAAACGGACTACACCTCCTACTAGTGTAGATCACGTTTAGAATATGCATAACCAACTTAACATCTCTTTGCATCTATTTTATGCCTCTTCTTCATTACGGGGAGTGCTTTAGGGTCAAATTTTTGTGCATGACAAGAGACTTAAGACAAAACCCCGCACATATTGGAATGGTTCCATGCAAATACATCATGGTTCATTCTCAAAAACCCACGACGCACTAATTCATCCTCAATTCAAGCTACGACCCAATTTTGACCATCTTCGTACGATCATTTTCATCCATCTATATAGCATCCATTAGCTCGACTAATCTACCCCTTGCTCTATCCAACTATTTCCTTAGATCCATGTAATTTTCAATAGAGGATTTGAGTTAGGGCTAAGACTACAATCGATATGCATTTTTGAGACTTTATGCAGCTTCTCCACATTCATGCCTTTCACCCTGCTATAGGCTTCTCTGAGCTCTATCACATAACATTCCCTTCTAGTCCTTTGATTTCCGTTGACTGCACCAGCTCCGCTAGAACTTCGCAATTAAGCATTCATGGAGCTAGAGCATTCATAAAATCAAAAGGGCTAGTTATTCCAAAAATGCATGGTATGCTGAAAACCCATCTATCACTACAAATTTCTCTACCCACACAGCCTAATGAGGTTTCTCTCTAATCTGAACCATTAGACTTATACATCTGAAAGAAGATGTTGCTTCTTCAGTAAATCCCTAAAGATAGGAAGAACATGAAAATAATTCCTTCTCATTCAGCCTCATCGCATTGATAGCATCATGAATCAAATGTTCACCAAGCTTCCACTACAAATCAACACTCAATATATGGTAGCAGGCCTGATCTTGGCCATTATGATCATCAGGTCAAGTCTTAAACTTTAAATCATGTTCGCATTTCTATCTCCAAAAAAAATCTCATCATCTAGCCTTTGAGATTACTTAGCTAGGGAATCGTCTATCGTATGGTTTGTTGTTGGGGTGCATTTTTCAATGAATTCCCATACTTTTACACTACGTTGCAAATTTTCTCCATAGGGTATGGATCTCCTAATATTTTATTGAGCACCTGTAACGACCCAGAATTTTAATCAATTAAAATTTGAATATTTAATTAATTTTAAATATTAATTAGTGAATTTATAAGTTGAATAAATTTTAATTCGAATAATTGGATTTAATTGAATAATTAAATCGATAATTTAATATGTGAAAATACAGAAATAATTGAAAATTGGGTAAAATATGATTGAAAATGATTTGCAAAATTTTATTTTATCATGTTGGAGTTAGAATGATGTTATAGAACTTTTAATTTTTAAAAGTTTATTTGTGAAAATTGAATATTTTAATATTTAATCGACTAGTAAAATAGCCAATTTTTGAACAGTCTCAGAATTGGACGAAACTAGTTTCATTGGATCCATAATAATTTGTTATTACTGGATTCAATTTTCGTAGCAATCGGAGTTATCGTTTGATCGTGGCAGCTCGAAACGCATCGAAATTGTTTTAATATTAATTTGGCGAGTTAAAATATCCATTTTTCAAATAGTCTCGGATTTCAACGAAATCAGTTTCATCGGATCCGTAATTTGATATTATTGTAAGGTTTCAAATTTCATGTCGATCGGATTTATCGTTTGTCCGGTGCAAGCTAAAACGCCTAGAAAATCGTTTAATCGGTTTAATTTTAAATCGAACGTTTATTTCCATAACTCGCACAGATGACTGAATTAGCTCCCGAAACATGTTCCATTGTGTTTGGAATGCGGGGTAAACCTTAGAAACGCCAACCGGCACACTTCGTTTGGAGTTTGGAAAATCCGGGATGAATAGTGTCGCGTAAATTTTCTATATAAGCCCCCTATTTTCACAATTTGCAAACCAAAAGAGGCTAGGGTTACAGCCGCCGTTCTAAACAATTAATGGCCGATATCTTCTCTCTTTACCCCTTCGTTTTCTTCAAATCCACTAACAATTAGAAGAAATCTTCAACTACGAAGTTATAGAGCGTAATGAGAGCTACGAATCCAACGTATATGATCGTCTATGGCGCGACGTAGGGGAAGAAATCGAGAGGGAACGCGTGCCGTTCATCATCGAATCGCGTGCTGTAGGGGAGGCCGAGCTCGCCACTGTCATGACCGAAGGTGAAGTTTATTGGGGGCTACAAGTTGGCGCTAGCTGATCGACGTGGAGATGCTTGTAGTTGGGCGCGTGTATTAGGGTTAGGGTTTGTGTTGGGTTCGGCTTCTCTACAGGGAACGCGTGAGTTTGGGAGAGAAGGTGGTACACGGCCTGATGATGGGGGGGTGAGATCCTACGGCCTATGTTGACTTAGATTTAAAATTATAAAATTATGTTGTAAATTAGTTATTAAAAAATCGTGTAAACTTGTAAAAATCATATCTTTTTCATACGAGGTCGAAAACGCGCGAAACCAGTTGCGTTGGAATCGTATGGACGAGCACTACGCTATGGAATTGGATTAGAGTCGTTTGGAGTTAGTTAGAATTTTGGGTAAAATTAAACGCGCGTTTAATTTTATTCGAAATAAATCGCTAAAACGAAATTGAAATCAAGGTGAGAACTTCTCACTCGATCGAATCGGTTTCGATTTTTATTTTAAATAGTTAGATTTAAAATATTTGAATGCATGTTTGAATGATAATTGTTATCATAGACGTTATGCGCCGTTAGTAAGCGGATGTTATTTATTAAAAACATATACCGCGAATATTTCATAAACAGTGAAATTGGTATTATTTATGTACTTGGAGTTGATTTTTCCGCAGTATATAGCGGATGAGACCCTATTCCGCCGTCTATTAAGCGGATAATATTTTAAATCCCATATACCGCGATAATTTCGTACTGGAACGGAATTGGTATTGTGCTAACATCTTTGGACGCAGGAAAATAGGTTGGAGGGATCCAACTGGATTCCTCAACAGTATTTATTTGATTATGGATATTTTGATATTCATTGATTATCATATCGATATATGATGTCGTTGTCGTCGTGATTGACTATTTGGTGTGTAGCATCATTGGACCAAGTTTTGGAATTTTAAAAGGATTTTTAAAGTGATTTTTGAAGAGTATACGTTTATAAAATATTTTTGGAATTGATCCATTTTAAATAAATAAACGTTATAATTTTTATGTTATAAAAATTATGATTTTTGAGAAAAATAGTTAAAAGTTGATTTTGAAAATATGAGGGTAATGATTTTATAAAATAGTTTAAATTGGGATTTTAGGATTTATTGTAAAAAGTTTAAATATAGGATTTATAAAATTTGATTATTTTATAAATCAAAATGGTGAAATCATAAAGGAGTTTAAAGGCGTTTTAAATAATAGTATAAATTGATTTATATAAAAGTTTTATAAATTGTTAATTTATAAATTAAAATATTGGAATGATAAAACGAGTTTTTATGAGTGTTAGAATGAATTGTGAATGAATTTCATAAATGAATGAAATTTATAGAATTATAAACGGTGAAATTATAAATGAAATTTTATAAGCAGTAGGTTTATAAAATTGTAAAGTTATTTGAAGAATAAGTTTTGGGTAAATAATGAATCTTATAAGTTATAAGATTTATAATTTTGGAAGTTTCAAAGAACGATTTTTAATTATAGACTTTTGGTTTATAAATTGATTTATGAATTGAATAGGTTAATAAAGGAGATTTATAAAGGAAGTAGTTATAAAATAAATAGAAATGGGATTTATAAACGTTGTCTTATAAATTCGCAAACGGCTTATTTTGATAAGTAAACTGTTATAACTTATTTATGGAGTTATATTCACGATTTATACTGTGAATAATCCTTAAAAATAAAATGAATAGAAATGATGAAATTGGTTGACAAGCATATTCACGTTTTTGAATAGTGAATAATATGTTAAAGAAAATGTTTTGGATTTGGTGTTTTAAATAGAATTAAAACGATCTAACGATGTTTTTAAATGTGTTGAGATTCGAAACCATAGATTTCAACATTCATTGTTGAAATAGACATTTTCGAGAAATAGAAGGAAATGGTGGACTATAACACTGTTGTTATAGTAATGATTTTCGAAAGGAAATGTTTTATTTAGTATTGGGATTTATATATCTATCTTAAATTCGAATCCCTATACTAGTGATTTTGGGATGTTGTAACGATGTTTTACGTAACATTCGTTTTGGCCGAAATAAATATGGTTAAGAGAAGGATTTCCTTAAAGAATGAACTATATACTTAATTTCGATTTGAGTATATTGAATATTTTCCAAAGGTTGAAAATAAATAGATTTGCGAATTACTTATTAATAAATAAGTATGGAAATGTTTTTCCATTGCAAAATGAAACGTTTTGAGAATTTATCTTTTTGAAGATAAATTGAAAATGAATAATTGAAATCGTTTATTCATAAATATTTTGAAATATAAATTCACTATGGAATTTATAAGAGAAAAGGGGAATTTGTTTAAAAATAAATATTGATTTATTTTTGAAGTATGGAAATTAATTTACGGATTTGGAACGTAAATATAAAGTAAATCGTTAAGGATTTATTTAATTGGTTTAAACGAACCATGTTGAAATGAAAGTATTTCCGCATAAGGAAATGTTTGAAATTATTTTCAAAAGTGGTAAAGGTGAAAAGTGATTTAAATTTTTTTTCAAATGGTTGAAGTGTGAAAATTATTTATCTTGTAAAGATATTTTTGGGAAATAAATAATTTGGAAAATTATTTGGAATCTGGTGATGTTGTGCATATCCATTGATAGTTCAATAACCGACTATCAATATTTACCTTTGAATGGGTATTTGTTGTGATTTGCGGAATTTGAATGCCACACTTATTTTTAAATTATTGCGCTCGTTATTCGGATTACCCATTCCGAATAGTGATACGATGTAATGTATAGCATTGATGACCGGTGTTGAAGACCGGGTATTTGCGAGAGCGATAGGATGACCCGTCGATTGACTCTACATCGAGTTGCACCGGTATAGAGTTCTCCATATGTGATGGGGAATCCGATCAGGATTGTGGATATCCAGATTGCAAGGACTTCTTTGTAAGTGCCTTCGGTTCTGTTCGAGCCCAGAACAGACTTGTATGGATTGTTTGTCTGACATTACAAATTGAGATATAAAGCTGATTTCTTTCAAATATATTTCTGTTGGTGGCGGAGAATTTATTCTCTTAGCTTAACACCCTTCTTTGAGACGTACGAGCTCAGAGGTTATGTAGTTGAAGGTTATTAGCGATATATTCCCAATTTGGTAATGTGACATGCTGAGTGTTGCTGTGAAATGATCATTGTGTTGATCATTTGCGGTAAGATCATTTGTTTGATCGTTTATCTTTGTGATCATTTCTATGATCATTTGTTGACCCAAAGCATGGCTTTTGTATAAAGCGTGGCTTTGTGGATGAGACTTCGTCGAGCCTCACACCCCGGAATGGTCAAAACAGGAAAGATGCGGCAAGGTTATGAGGGGTAGCTCCCTTTAGGGTATGTGCATTTCCTTCTGGAAAAGGGTGGTATCATGGTATGGAGCCCAAATGCTTACTCATGTTGAAACACTTATTATTTGGTGTGATGTTGATTACGAGCGCTCGGTTAAAGGTCCCAAAGGACCGGGGGATGACATACTCGTGTCAGTAGTTACCCAGTTAGGGGTAACCGGGTCTTGTGTTGGCAGAGATCCGGTTTGGTTCTCGGGGACGTCCTTCCAGAGGCATTCTCATGTGGCAATGGGAAGTTCCTTGGCCTGACCATTCGTTGGAAATCCAAAGAAACAATACGATCTTGTACGGTTTTAGTTGTAGAACCTGCCATCTAATATGGTAGCTATAGTAGGCATAATATAATGGTACCTATGCTGGCTAAGATTTATATTCTACTTTCGAAATGTTTCCTACACTATGCACTAGTAATAATATCAAATGTTTCTTTTTAATGCGTATCAAGCATCTTTGACTAACATAAGAAGAAATCTCCTCCAAGTCTGCATTTGCATTGTGTGTGTGGTGGGAGGTCTTATGGTAGTCTCATTTTTAAAAGCATTGCGAATTGACTTTAAAAATATTCCTCTATTTTGATTTTAAAGATAAATAAACTGTTTTGAGTTCTCACACCAGTCACATGACTGACTCGGAGTTTATTGTTTTCCTTCCTAAACTCTGGGTGCCCACCAATTTCCACACAGGCAGTCAAGAGTTAAGGTTTATCAGGATATTCTGGAATTCAGGAGTTGCTAAAGGCAAGCTGGATGGCATGGCGTATTACTAGTATATAGTATTTCTTTTCCACTGTTTGATGTTGTTGTACACTCTGATGATATGATGTAATGAAATGTAATGTAATGTAATAACTGATATAGTTATTTGTTTAAAGATTATTCATTTATCTATTATATGTTGTTCCGCTGCAAATTGTGAGATTCTGATGTTGTTCTGTTGTTTTCTTTCTGTTTCGTTCTATTTTCTTTTCTCTCTATTTTCTATCTTTTTCTCTCTTCTTCTACCTTTTTCTTTTTCTTAAACATTGAGAATTCGTATTTCTGTTCATCTTGAGTTAATCTATGGAGATTAGTGTATATTCAAGGAGTACGGATTTGAGGGTCTTCACAGCACCCAATCATTTCTAGCTAAATGCGGACCAACTCCTCTTGTTCCTTCTCTATCACCTCGAAGTAGTTGCCTTAGAGATTGATTATTTTATTGTTTGCCAACCCGTGGATTTTTCACATACTGCAACATCTACTTTTTCGTAATTAACTCCTCAATAATGTTTTTAAGGTGTCAACAACCATTAGTATTATGCCCATGAGTTTCATGGAAGCGAAAATACCTTCTCGAGCTTCTTTCTTCCTCTATCTCCTACAATACGGCAAGCTTTAGGTGCCTGATGGTATTTTAATTAATAAAGCGTACATTTTCCATAGGTTTGGTTAATTATGTGTATTTTCTATTCTACCGCCTAGAGTCATTTTTGTGGGAATTATGTCCTTCCACCTTGTTGATTGCCATTCCTTTTATTATTATTACTGTTACCACCATTCTTTATTTTTTAACATCCACCTTTGCTACCAAACTCGATGGCTCTCCCTATATAAACCTGCTCAATTTTTCCTCGATTTCTACCACCTCTAAGCGGAGGAATTGATTTTTCTTTTTATACAAGTCCTTTAATGTTGTGGGCTTTATAACGAATTCAGTTTTATCGGGATCCGAAGGTCGGCATTCTTACGTCCACTGTATCAAATGTCGTGCAATCGAATGCTGGAAAACGGAATCGTTAGAGTTAAAAAGAAGAGGTAGAAGAAAAAGATAAAAGAAATAAGGAAACAGAACAGAAACAATATCAGAATCTCACAGTTGCAGCGGAACAACATATAATAGATAAATGAATAAGTTTTAAAACAAAGAACTATATCAGTTATTACACTACATCACATCATCATCAGAGTGTACAACAACAATACACAATACAACCAACAATGGACAGTTATACAAACATGTCCTTACAAGTGAATTTACAGCGGAAGGAATATATCATATACAAGTAATATGTCTCGCCATCCAGCTCGCCACTTGCGCTCCAGAGCACTTCTGAATCCAGAATGACCTGATAACCTGACTCTAGACTGCCTGTGTGGAAACTTATGGGCACCCAGAGTTTAGGAAGAGAACAATAAACTCCAGGCTAGTCATGGGACTGGTGTGAGAACTCAAAATAGTTATTTATCTTTTAAATCAACAGCAACAATAGAAGTGGAAAAATATCCACAATGCTTTTGGAAAATGAAATACCACAAGGCCTTCCCGCACACACACAATGCAAACGCAGAATTGGAGGAGATTTTTCCTTATGATAGTCAAAGATGCTTACTACGCAAAACAAATAAATTTTGATATTATTATTAGTGCATACTGATGAAAACATTTCGAAAATAGAATATAAATCTTAGCCAGCATAGGTACCATTGTAGTATGCCTACTATAGCTACCATATTAAATGGCAGGTTCTACAACTAAAACCGTACAAGGCTCGTATTGTTTCTTTGGATTTTCAACAAATGGTTAGGCTAAGGAACTTCCTACTGCCACATGGGATCGCCTCTGGAGGGACGTCTCGAGAACCTAACAGGATCTCTGCCAACACAAGGCCGGGTTACCTCTGTAACTAGGTAACTACTACTCGAGTATGCCACTCCCTGCTCCTTTAGGACCTTTATCCGAGGGCCCTCTATCACCAAGCAACAACCACACAGAAAATGAGATTGGAGCAAACACATAGGTTAAGCATCAGGGCTCCATACCTAACACCACCCTTTTCTAGAAGGAAATGACATACCCTAAAGGGAGCGGCCCTTATAACCTTGCCACATATTCCTGTTTTGACCATTTCCGGGGTGTGAGGTCCGACAAAGTCTCATCTACAAAGCTACGCTTTTTCACAAAGCCACGCTTTGATCAACAAATGATTAATAAATAATCATCACACAAAAACACTCAGCATGCCACATTACCAAATTGGGAATATATCGCGGATAACCTTCAACTACAAAACCTCTTAGCTCGTACGTCTCAGAGAAGAGTGTTAAGCTAAGAGAATAAATTCTCCGCCACCAACAGAGATGTATTTGAAAGAAATCTGCTTTATATCTCAAAATGTAATGTCAGACACATAACCATACAAGTCTGTTCCGGGTTCGAACAGAACCGAAGGCACTTCCAAAGAAGCCCTTGCAATCCAGGTATTCACAATCCCGATCGTATTTCCATCACAAAGGAAATCTCCATACCGTAGCTAACTGTGCAGAGACAATCGATAGGTCATCCTATTGTTTTCACAAATACCCAGTCTTCACCACCGGTCTTCAATGCTATCCATTACGTCGTATCACTATTCGGAATGGGTAATCCAAATAACGAGCGCAATAATTTAAAAATAAGTGTAGCATTCAATTTTCAACCAATTCACAACAAATAGCCATTTAAGGGTCAATATTAATAGTCGGTTATTTAACTATCAATCAACATTCACAACATAACCCGATTTCAAATAATTTCCCAAATTATTTATTTTCAAAAATATCTTTACAAGATATAATTTCCACACTTCAACCATTTGAAAAAAAATTTCAAATCAATTTTCACCTTTACAACTTTCATTTCAAAATGGTTCATTTAAACCAATCAAATAAATCCTTACCGATTTATTAGATTTACGTTCCAAATCCGTAAATTTGTTTCCACACTTTTAAAAATAAATCAATGTTTATTTTTAAAACAAATTTCCCTTATAAATTTCCATTATGAATTTACATTTCCAAATATTCTCTTTTTACACGATTTTCAAATCGATTTCAATTATTCACTTTCAATTTATCTTTAAAAGATATAATCTCAAAACATTCACTTCATATTGGGAAACATTTCCATACTTATTTAATAATAAGTAATTCACTAATCTATTTATTTTCAACATTTTGAAAACATTCAATATACTTAAATCACAATTAAGTATAAATTTTATTCTTTAAGGAAAACATTCTCTTAAACACCTTTATTTGGGTCCAAACGAATGTTACGTAAAACATCGTTACGACAACCCAAAGTCACTAGTATAGGGATTTGAAATTTAAGGTAGATATATAAACCCCAATACTATACAAAACTTTTCCTTTCGGAAATCATTAACTATAACAACAGAGTTATAGTCCACCATTTCCTTCTATTTCTCGAAAACTTCTATTTCAACAACGAATGTTGAAATCTATGGTTTCGATACTTAACACATTTTAAAACATTTTTGAATCGTTTGAATTTTATTTAAAATATCACTTTCCTAAAATATTTCTTTACTATACTATTCATTGTCCAAAATCGTGAATATACTTCATTTACCAAATTCAATTTCTACATATTTTATTTAAAGGATTATCCACTGTCCAAAATCGTGGATATATCTCCTTTAATAAGCTAAAATAATTAAACTTATTAAAATAAGTCGATTTCGGATTTATAAAACAACGTTTATAAATTCCATTTATACTTTATAACAACTTCAACTTATAAACTCACTTTATTAACAAATTCTATCCATATCTCATTTACACGCCAAAATCCAATTTATAAGTTAATTACTTATAAAATTTTTATTTTACAAAAATCTATTCATTTTATAACTTCACAATTTATAAATCTATAGATTTCATCCACTTATGAAATCCATTTATGCTTCATTTTAACACTTATAAAAACACGTTTTATAATTCCAATATTTTAATTTATAAATATCAATTTTATAAATCTTTTATATAAATCATTTATAATAATTCAAAAATCCCAATTTAAACCATTTTATAAATTAATCAACTGCTTATTTCAAAAAAATCACATTTCGGTTATATTTCACAAAAATCATAATTTTTATAACATAAAAATTTCAACGTTTATTTATTTAAAATGAATCAATTCCAAAATTAAATTTTATTATGAATTCTCAACTTAAATTTTCAAAAATCAAATTTTATTTATTTTCGGCATCTAACGATACCAAAAATATATTCGGCTAAAATTTAGCCTTTAACGATTTCAATCACAAAGATAATCACGCAGATTATAAATAGACCAACACAAAACATTGAAATAAATTCAATCATTTGAGGAATCCAGTTGGATCCCTCCAACCTGTTTCCCTGCATCCAAAGATGTTAGCACAATACCAATTCCGCTTCAAGACGGAATATCGCGGTATATGGGATTTACAAAATATTATCCGCTATTATGCGACGCAATAGGGTCTCATCCGCTATATAATGCGGGAAATCAACTCCAAGCACATATATAATACCAATTCCATACAAGTTGGAATTATCGCGGTATATGTTTTTAATAAATAACATCCGCTTAATATACGACGCATATGGTCTATTTTAATACAACAGATAATAACTATCATCCAATCACACAATCAAGCAATTTTAAATCTTACTATTTAAAATTTAAATTGAAACAATTCGATTGAGTGAGAAGTTCTCACCTTGAGTTTCCGATAACAGTTATATCATTTTGTTTCGGAAAAAATTAAACGCGCGTTTAATTTTACTCGAATTTTTCACTGGCTCCAAATAACTTCAAACTAGCTCCATAGCGTAGTGTTCGACAAAACGATTGCAACGCAATTTGTTTCGTGCATTTTCGACCTCGTATGAACAAGATATCAATTTTTAAAGGTCACACGATTTTAAATATAAATAAAGATACAATTTCTTTTATTAATAACCTAGCTATCAAATCTGGTCGTTGATCATTCTTGATGCAATCCAGGCCGCCGAACGCAAAACATCATCTTCCTTCAGATTAAACGCACGCACGCGTAAACCCAACCTTGCCTCCAAAACCCTAATGGCCGCCACCACTACGAACGTCGAGGCAAAGATCAGGGACCACGGCTTTGAAGCCCATCACCCATACTGCTCTCGGCCGCAAAAAATCCCAGCTCGGGCCTTTCCCTATCTCGAAAAATGCACATGATGCACGACCCTTCAAACTGGATTTGCCGATGATCCACTTCGTTTTAAACGATCATAACCGTTGGATTCGTAGAGCTTGAGATGCTCTATGATGTTCATGTTGGAAGTTTTCAGAATTATTGAGTGGATTTGAAGAAATTGGAGGAGAAAGAATCGTGCATTTCTGGCCTTAGAAAGAAAATGGCGGTCGTGACCTGATGCTCTAGGGTTTAGTGAGAAACAAAGACAATGGGTCCTTTTTATAGAAATTCACCAAAAATCACTATTCGTTCGGATTTTCCGAACTCCAAATCTCGCGCAGTGACCAGCGTTTCTTGGGTTTACCCCATGTTTCGGACACAATGGAATAGGTTTCGGAGGCCAATTCGATCATCTGTGCGTGTTACGGCAACAAACGATCAAATTTAAATTAAATCGATTAAACCAAGTTCTATGCGTTTTGGCTTGCCCCGGGCAAACGGTAAATCCGATTGACACGAAATTTGAAACCTTACAATAATATAACATTACGGATCTGATGAAACTGGTTTTGTCAAATTCCGAGACTGTTCGAAAAATGGCTATTTTAACTCGTCAAATAAATATTAAAATATTCAATTTCCACAAATTTACTTTTAATTCAATTTTAAAAGTTCACAAACATTGTTCTAACTCTAATATGATTTAGTACAACTTTATAAATCATTTTTAATCACATTAACCCAAATTCCCAATTATTTACGCAAATCCAAATATTAAATTATCGATTTAATTATCCAATTAAATCTAGATGTTCGAAAAATAATTCATTCGACTTACAAATTTTACTTGTTGATATTTAAAATCAATTTAATATCTGAATTTCAAATGACAGAAATTCTAGGTCGTTACAAACTTTCCCCCTTAAAAGAATTTCGTCCTCAAAATTACCAAGTAAGAAAAAGTTTTGAAATCCATTAACTTTTCAAAACAACCCGTTCAAATTTGATTTACAAATCTCTTAAGCGTTTAACCTTTCCAAAAATTTAATAGTTAAACTTCTTACAAAACTTCACTAATATTTTCAAATCCATTTATTGTTATCTTTTCAAAATCAACTATATCGTTTAACCTTTATCTTCAAATCAAAACTTAGTTTTCACAAAAAAAATTCCCATAATTTCTCCAAAATTTTCTAACGCCATAAATTTTCAAATAATTTCACCATAACCTCCTTTGTATGGAGGAGCTTTTACAATGTCACAATAGATATAAATATATATACATTGACCCATACGGTTGGAAAACAGAAAAACAGTTCATATTTTCTATTTTTATTGCGTAGGCGTACCTTTTTAGCATTTTTAAGCACAACAGTTATTTATTTAGCATTCTGCGCAACCCAAATCCCGCTAACGGTAGCCCCGATACCTGTGCTTACTCAATATAAACATATAAGTCACATACATATGAAGTTATTAACATTTTACTCTTTTAAACAACTACAACACATGCATATTGAAAGAAATGCATACTAAGCAAGGTTTATAAGCAACTTATATGATTTCGACATTACTTGTAATTGTTTACAAACAATTTATATACAACGACATTTATTTATTCATTTTCAATTAGTTTACATTCACTAATTTACATTCACATTGGTTCACTTTCGGTTCAAATCAATTTTCATTCAATTTAAATTTACTTAACTTTCAATTTGAATTCAATTGCTTTAGCTTTCAATTTTATTCATTCAATTGCATGTGAATTTCTATTCAATCAATTAAGAATAATCTAACAACCGATGTATAACCAACACAGCCGAATTTATTCACTTTACATTCAACATTCATTTTATTCACTTTATTAATTTGCTTCGATACCAAAATCAACTTCATTCAGCATCACTTAAGTTATATTCCATTTAAACATCATTTGTTTAACTTTAACTTAAATTTCCATTTCAACAACATATCTAATCCAGTTAAAATCCAATTCAAATTCCAACTCCAAAGTAAATTCTATTTAACTTTTACCAAAGTCAATTTTATCACTTATTCAGATTCATACCTTGTTTTGCTTAACAAAGTTGTTTAACCATTTTAATAATTGGTTTTACTTACATCTTCACATTTAATAAGTTATACAACTTATTATTCAACTTCCAAATCTGGCTTAATTTATTTAACTTCCTTTAGTTAAATTTCACATCATATATTTTATCATACTAATTCAAATTTATTTCAACTTTACTAAAGTTAAATCTTTATTATCTCATATTATAAGTTCAAAACTTGATTACTTATATTCATCAATTTCAACTTGGATTTTAATTTCAAATTTGTTTATCACAACAAAATTCAATTTCAATTTACTATGGTAGCAAATTCATCACACAGAAACTCGAAAATGATACTGATGATGTTGTAGTCATCCCCCTTATTATTCCCCAGCAACAGTTGTGAATCCAATGCTTTTAGTTCTTTTAAAATTTTCTTTTATTTATAAATCACATTTATAAATCTTGCTTATATAATTTCACTATTTCCCTTTACTTATACAAGATTATTCCACAATTGTAAATCATTTCAATTATAATTCTATACTTATACAATGTTGCTCTTATATAATTTATTCTTTTACAATTGTTGTTTTTATTCGGATTATTCGAACAACTTTGATTTACTTATATTTTCATACATTTTCAACAATCAAACAATTAATTTTACATACGCTTTGATAATTCTGAAAAAATATTCCTTTATATATATAAAATATAATCGACGTAAAATTATTTCATTTACCCAATTAAAAACCATACTATGTCGGTTTATCTCGTTTAAGAATTTAGAAACCCCTATTGACGACAGTTAGCTAGACTGCCTCGACCAGAATCTAAAAACAACCAACTGATAAGTCAACACAATACAAACCAATTTCATATTCACTAACAAATACGCGCTCATATCTATTATTACACTCAAACCCATTCTAGAGTACTGCAGACTCTATCTCTAATGAGTAACCCCAACAGAGCCAAGATTGTCACTTAACTATATGCTCCGATACCAAATGTAACGAATTCGTTTTTATCGGGATCGAAAGGTCGGCATTCTTACGTCCACTGTATCGAATGCCACGCAATCGAATGCTGGAAAACCGAATCGTTAGAGTTAAAAAGAAGAGGTAGAAGAAAAAGATAGAAGAAATAAGAAAACGGAATAGAAACAATATCAAAATCTCACAGTTGCAGCGGAACAACATATAATAGATAAATGAATAATATTAAAAACAAAGAACTATATCAGTTATTACACTACATCACATCATCATCAGAGTGTACAACAACAATATACAATACAGTAAACAATGGACAGTTATACAAACATGTCCTTACAAGTGAATTTACAGCAGAAGGAATATATCATATGCAAGAAATACGTCTCGCCATCCAGCTCGCCACTTGAGCTCCAAAGCACTTCTGAATCCATAATGACTTGATAACCTGACTCTAGACTGCACGTGTGGGAAATTATGGGCACCCAGAGTTTAAGAAGAGAACAATAAACTCCAGGTCAGTCATGGGACTGGTGTGAGAACTCAAAACAGTTATTTATCTTTTAAAACAACAGCAACAATAGAAGTGGAAAAATATCTGCAATGCTTTTGGAAAATGAAACTACCATAAGGCCTTCCCGCACACACACAATGCAAACGCAGAATTGAAGGAGATTTCTCCTATGATAGTCAAAGATGCTTACTACACAAAACAAATCAATTTTAATATTATTATTAGTGCATAATGATGAAAACATTTCGAAAATAGAATATAAATCTTAGCCAGCATATGTACCATTATAGTATGCCTACTATAGCTACCATATTAAATGGCAGGTTCTACAACTAAAACCGTATAAGGCTCGTATTGTTTCTTTGGATTTCCAACAAATGGTCAGGCTAAGGAGCTTCCTACTGCCACATGGGATCGCCTCTGGTGGGACGTCCCGAGAACCTAACCGGATCTCTGCAAACACAAGACCGGGTTATCTCTGTAACTAGGTAACTACTACTCGAGTATGCCACTCCCCGGTCCTTTGGGGCCTTTATCCGAGGGCCCTCTATCACGAAGCAACAACCATACAGAAAATGAGATTGGAGCAACCACATAGGTTAAGCGTCAGGGCTCCATACCTGACACCACCCTTTTCCAAAAGGAAATGACATACCCTAAAGGGAGCGGCCCTCATAACCTTGCCGCATATTTCTGTTTTGACCATTTCCGGGGTGTGAGGTCCGACGAAGTCTCGTCGACAAAGCTACGTTTTTTCACAAAGCCACGCTTTGATCAACAAATGATCAATAAATAATCATCACACAGCAACACTCAGCATGCCACATTACCAAATTGGGAATATATCACTGATAACCTTCAACTACAAAACCTCTGAGCTCGTACGTCTCAGAGAAGGGTGTTAAGGTAAGAGAATAAATTCTCCGCCACCAGCAGAGATGTATTTGAAAGGAATTTGCTTTATATCTCAAAATGTAATGTCAGACATGTAACCATACAAGTCTATTCCGGGTTCGAACAGAACCGAAGGCACTTCCAAAGAAGCCCTTGCAATTTGGGTATTCACAATCCCGATCGAATTTCCCATCACAACGGAAATCTCCATACCGTAGCTAACGGTGCAGAGACAATCGATAGGTCATCCTATCGTTTTCACAAATACCCGGTCTTCACCACCGGTCTTCAATGCTATCCATTACGTCGTATCACTATTCGGAATGGGTAATCCGAATAAAGAGCGCAATAATTTAAAAATAAGTGTAGCATTCAATTTTCAACCAATTCACAACAAATAGCCATTTAAGGGTCAATATTGATAGTCGGTTATTTAGCTATCAATCAATATTCACAACATAACTTGATCTCAAATAATTTCTCAAATTATTTATTTTCAAAAATATCTTTACAAGATATAATTTCCACACTTCAACCATTTGAAAACAAATTTCAAATCAATTTTCACCTTTACAACTTTCATTTCAAAATGGTTCATTTAAACCAATCAAATAAATCCTTACCCATTTATTAGATTTACGTTCCAAATCCGTAAATTTGTTTCCACACTTTTAAAAATAAATCAATGTTTATTTTTAAAACAAATTTCCCTTATAAATTTCCATTGTGAATTTACATTCCCAAATATTCACTTTTTACACGATTTTCAAATCGATTTCAATTATTCACTTTCAATTTATCTTTAAAAGATATAATCTCAAAACATTCACTTCATATTGGGAAACATTTCCATACTTATTGAATAATAAGTAATTCACCAATCTATTTATTTTCAACATTTTGAAAACATTCAATATACTTAAATCACAATTAAGTATAAACTTTATTCTTTAAGGAAAATATTCTCTTAAACACCTTTATTTGGGTCCAAACGGATGTTACGTAAAACATCATTATGACAACCCAAAATCACTAGTATAGGGATTCGAAATTTAAGATAGATATATAAACCCCAATACTATACAAAACTTTTCCTTTCGGAAATCATTTACTATAACAACAGTGTTATAGTCCACCATTTCCTTCTATTTCTCGAAAACTTCTATTTCAACAATGAATGTTGAAATCTATGGTTTCGATACTTAACACATTTTAAAACATTTTTGAATCATTTTAATTCTATTTAAAATATGACTTTCCCAAAATATTTCTTTACTATACTATTCACTGTCCAAAATCGTGAATATACTTCATTTACCAAATTCAATTTCTACATATTTTATTTAAAGGATTATCCACTGTCCAAAATCGTGGATATATCTCCTTTAATAAGCTATAATAATTAAACTTGTTAAAATAAGTCGATTTCGGATTTATAAAACAACGTTTATAAATTCCATTTATACTTTATAACAACTTCAACTTATAAAATCACTTTATTAACAAATTCTTTCCATATCTCATTTACACGTCGAAATCCAATTTATAAGTTAATTACTTATAAATCTTTTATTTTACAAAAATCTATTCATTTTATAACTTCACAATTTATAAATCTATAGATTTCATCCACTTATGAAATCCATTTATACTTCATTTTAACGCTTATAAAAACTCGTTTTATAATTCCAATATTTTAATTTATAAATATCAATTTTATAAATCTTTTATATAAATCATTTATAATAATTCAAAAATCCCAATTTAAACCATTTTATAAATTAATCAACTGCTTATTTCAAAAAATCACATTTCGGTTATATTTCACAAAAATCATAATTTTTATAACATAAAAATTTCAACGTTTATTTATTTAAATTGAATCAATTCCAAAATTAAATTTTATTATGAATTCTCAACTTAAATTTTCAAAAATCAAATTTTATTTATTTTCGGCATCTAACGATACCAAAAATATATTCGGCTAAAATTTAGCCTTTAACAATTTCAATCACAAAGATAATCATGCAGATTATAAATAGACCAACACACAACATTGAAATAAATTCAATCATTTGAGGAATCCAGTTGGATCCCTCCAACCTATTCCCTGCATCCAAAGATGTTAGCACAATACCAATTCCGCTTCAAGACGGAATATCACGATATATGGGATTTACAAAATATTATCCGCTATTATGCGGCGCAATAGGGTCTCATCCGCTATATAATGCGGGAAATTAACTCCAAGTACATATATAATACCAATTCCATACAAGTTGGAATTATCGCGGTATATGTTTTTAATAAATAACATCCGCTTAATATACGACACATAGGGTCTATTTCAATACAACAGATAATAACTATTATCCACACAATCAAGCAATTTTAAATCTAACTATTTAAAATTTAAATCGAAACAATTCGATTGAGTGAGAAGTTCTCACATTGAGTTTCCGATAACAGTTTTAGCGTTTTGTTTCGAATAAAATTAAACACGCGTTTAATTTTACCCGAAATTTTCATTAGCTCCAAACGACACCAAACTAGCTTCATAGCGTAGTGTTCGACAAAACGATTGCAACGTAATTTGTTTCGTGCGTTTTCGACCTCGTATGAACAAGATATCAATTTTTAAAGGTCACACGATTTTAAATATAAATAAATATACAATTTCTTTTATTAATAACCTAGCTATCAAATCTGGCCGTTGATCATGCTTGATGCAATCCAGACCGCCGAACGCAAAACATCATCTTCCTTCAGATTAAACGCACGCACCCGTAAACCCAGCCTTGCCTCCAAAACCCTAATGGCCACCACCACTACGAACGTCGAGGCAAAGATCAGGGACCATGGCTTCGAAGCCCATCGCCCATTCTTCTCTCGTCCGCAAAAACTCCCAGCTCGGCCCCTTCCCTATCTCGAAAAATGCACACGATGCTCGGCCCTTCAAACTGGATTTTTCGATGATCCACTTCGTTTTAAACGATCATAACCGTTGGATTCGTAGAGGTTGAGGTGCTCTACGATGTTCATGTTGGAAGTTTTCAGAATTATTGAGTGGATTTGTAGAAATTGGAGGAGAAAGAATCGTGCATTTCTGGCCTTAGAACGAAAATGGTGGCCATGACCTGATGCTCTAGGGTTTAGTGAGAAACAAAGACAATGGTCCTTTTTATAGAAATTCACCAAAAATCACTATTCATCCGGATTTTTCGAACTCCAAATCTCACGCGATGACCGACGTTTTTAGGGTTTACCCCACGTTCCGGACACAATGGAATTGGTTTCGGAGGCCAATTCGATCATCTATGCGAGTTATGGCAATAAACGATCAAATTTAAATTAAATCGATTAAACCAATTTCTATGCGTTTTGGCTTGCCCGATAATCCGGTAAATCCGATTGACATGAAATTTGAAACCTTACAATAATATAACATTACGGAATCGATGAAACTAGTTTCGTCAAATTCCGAGACTGTTTGAAAAATGGCAATTTTTACTCGTCAATTAAATATTAAAATATTCGATTTTCACAAATTTGCTTTTAATTCAATTTTAAAAGTTCACAAACATTGTTCTAACTCCAATATGATTTAATATAACTTTATAAATCATTTTTAATCACATTAACCCAAATTCCCAATTATTTACGCAATTCCAAATATTAAATTATCGATTTAATTATCCAATTAAATCTAGACATTCGACAAATTATTCATTCGACTTACAAATTTTACTTGTTGATATTTAAAATCAATTAAATATCTGAATTTCAAATGACAGAAATTCTGGGTCGTTACGAACTTCCCCCTTAAAAGAATTTCGTCCTTGAAATTACCAAGTAAGAAAAAGTTTTGAAATCCATTAACTTTTCAAAACAACCCGTTCAAATTTGATTTACAAATCTCTTAAGCGTTTAACCTTTGCAAAAATGTAATAGTTAAACTTCTTACAAAAATTCACTAACATTTTCAAATCCATATATAGTTATCTTTTCAAAATCAACTATATCGTTTAACCTTTAACTTCAAATCAAAACTTAGTTTTCAAAAAAAAAATTCCCAAAATTTCCCGAAAATTTTCTAACGCCTTAAATTTTCAGATAATTTTGCCATAACCTCCTTTGGACGGAGGATCTTTAACAATGTCACAATAGATATAAATATATATACATCGACCCACACGGTCGGAAAACAGAAAACAGTTCATATTTCATATTTTTATTGCGTAGGCGTACCTTTTTAGCATTTTTAAGCAAAGCAGTTATTTATTTAACATTTTGTGCAACCCAAATCCCACTAACGGTAGCCCCGGCACCTGTGCTTACTCAATATAAACACGTAAGTCACATACATATGAAGTTATTAATATTTTACTCTTTTAAACAACTACAACACATGCATATTGAAAGAAATGCATACTAAGCAAAGTTTATAAGCAACTTATATGATTTCGACATTACTTGTAATTGTTTACAACCAATTTATATACAACGACATTCATTTATTCATTTTCAATTATTTTACATTCACTAATTTACATTCACATTAGTTCACTTTCGATTCAAATCAATTTTCATTCAATTTAAATTTACTTAACTTTCAATTTGAATTCAATTGCTTTAGCTTTCAATTTTATTCATTCAATTGCATATGAATTTCTATTCAATCAATTAACAATAATCTAACAACCAATGTATAACCAACACAGCCGAATTTATTCACTTTACATTCAACATTCATTTTATTCACTTTATTAATTTGCTTCGATACCAAAATCAACTTCATTCAGCATCACTTAAGTTATATTCTATTTAAACATCATTTGTTTAACATTAACTTAAATTTCCATTTCAACAACATATCTAATCCAGTTAAAATCCAATTCAAATTCCAACTTCAAAGTAAATTCTATTTAACTTTTACCAAAGTCAATTTTATCACTTATTCAGATTCATACCTTGTTTTGCTTAACAAAGTTGTTTAACCATTTTAATAATTGGTTTTACTTACATCTTCACATTTAATAAGTTATACAACTTATTATTCAACTTCCAAATCTGGCTTAATTTATTTAACTTCCTTTAGTTAAATTTCACATCATATATTTTATCATACTAATTCAAATTTATTTCAACTTTACTAAAGTTAAATCTTTATTATCTCATATTATAAGTTCAAAACTTGATTACTTATATTCATCAATTTCAACTTGGATTTTAATTTCAAATTTGTTTATCACAACGAAATTCAATTTCAATTTACTATGGTAGCAAATTCATCACACAGAAACTCGAAAATGATACTGATGATGTTGTAGTCATCCCCTTTATTATTCCCCAGCAACAGTTGTGAATCCAATGCTTTTAGTTCTTTTAAAATTTTCTTTTATTTATAAATCACATTTATAAATCTTGCTTATATAATTTCACTATTTCCCTTTACTTATACAAGATTATTCCACAATTGTAAATCATTTCAATTATAATTCTATACTTATACAATTGTTGCTCTTATATAATTTATTCTTTTACAATTGTTGTTTTTATTCGGATTATTCGAACAACTTTGATTTACTTATATTTTCATACATTTTCAACAATCAAACAATTAATTTTACATACGCTTTGATAATTCTGAAAAATTATTCCTTTATACATATAAAATATAATCGAGGTAAAATTATTTCATTTACCCAATTTAAAACCATACTATGTCGGTTTATCCCGTATAAGAGTTTAGGAAGCCCTATTGACGACAATTAGCTAGACTGCATCGACCAGAATCTACAAACAATCAACTGATCAGTCAACACAATACAAAACAATTTCATATTCACTAGCAAATACACGCTCATATCTATTATTACACTCAAATCCATTCTAGAGTACTGCTGACTCTATATCTATTGAGTAACCCCAACAGAGCCAAGGTTGTCACTTAACCATATGCTCCGATACCAAATGTAACGAATTTGGTTTTATCGAGATCCGAAGGTCAGCATTCTTACGTCCACTGTATCAAATGCCGCGCAATCGAATGCCGGAAAACCGAATCGTTAGAGTTAAAAAGAAGAGGTAGAAGAAAAAGATAGAAGAAATAAGGAAACAGAACAGAAACAATATCAGAATCTCGCAGTCGCAGCGGAGCAACATATAATAGATAAATGAATCATCTTTAAAACAAAGAACTATATCAGTTATTACGTTACATCACATCATCATCAGAGTGTAAAACAACAATATACAATACAACAAACAATGGACAGTTATACAAACATGTCCTTACAAGTGAATTTACAACGGAAGGAATATATATATACAAGTAATACGTCTCGCCATCCAGCTCGCCACTTGACCTCCAGAGCACTTCTGAATCCAGAATGACCTGATAACCTGACTCTAGACCGCCCGTGTGGAAAATTATGGGCACCCAGAGTTTAGGAAGAGAACAATAAACTCCAGGTCAGTCAAGGGACTGGTGTGAGAACTCAAAACAGTTATTTATCTTTTAAAGCAACAGCAACAATAGAAGTGGAAAAATATCTGCAATGCTTTTGGAAAATGAAACTACCATAAGGCCTTCCCGCACACACACAATGCAAACGCAGAATTGAAGGAGATTTCTCCTATGATAGTCAAAGATGCTTACTACACAAAACAAATCAATTTTAATATTATTATTAGTGCATAATGATGAAAACATTTCGAAAATAGAATATAAATCTTAGCCAGCATATGTACCATTATAGTATGCCTACTATAGCTACCATATTAAATGGCAGGTTCTACAACTAAAACCGTATAAGGCTCGTATTGTTTCTTTGGATTTCCAACAAATGGTCAGGCTATGGAACTTCCTACTGCCACATGGGATCGCCTCTGGCGGGACGTCCCGAGAACCTAACCGGATCTCTGCCAACACAAGGCCGGGTTACCTCTGTAACTAGGTAACTGCTACTCGAGTATGCCACTCCCCGGTCCTTTGGGACCTTTGTCCGAGGGCCCTCTATCACCAAGCAACAACCACACAGAAAATGAGATTGGAGCAACCACATAGGTTAAGCATCAGGGCTCCATTCCTGACACTACCCTTTTCCAAAAGGAAATGACATACCCTAAAGGGAGCGGCCCTTATAACCTTGCCCCATATTCCTATTTTGACCATTTCCGGGGTGTGAGGTCCGACGAAGTCTCGTCCACAAAGCTACGCTTTTTCACAAAGCCACGCTTTGATCAACAAATGATCAATAAATAATCATCACACAGCAACACTCAGCATGCCACATTACTAAATTGGGAATATATCGCCGATAACATTCAACTAAAAAACCTCTGAGCTCGTACGTCTCAAAGAAGGGTGTTAAGCTAAGAGAATAAATTCTCCGCCACCAACAAAGATGTATTTGAAATGAATCTGCTTTATATCTCAAAATGTAATGTTAGACACGTAACCATACAAGTCTGTTCCGGGTTCGAACAGAACCGAAGGCACTTCCAAAGAAGCCCTTGCAATCCGGGTATTCACAATCCCGATCGAATTTCCCATCACAATGGAAATCTCCATACCGTAGCTAACGGTGCAGAGACAATTGGTAGGTCATCCTATCGTTTTCACAAATACCCGTTCTTCACCACCGGTCTTCAATGCTACCCATTACGTCGTATCACTATTCGGAATGGGTAATCCGAATAACGAGCGCAATAATTTAAAAATAAGTGTAGCATTCAATTTTCAACCAATTCACAACAAATAGCCATTTAAGGGTCAATATTGATAGTCGATTATTTAACTATCAATTAATATTCACTAGTAAGGGATTCAAAATTTAAGATAGATATATAAACCCCAATACTATACAAAACATTTCCTTTCGGAAATATTTACTATAACAATAGTGTTATAGTCCATCATTTCCTTCTATTTCTCGAAAACTTCTATTTCAACAATGAATGTTGAAATCTATGGTTTCGATACTTAACACATTTTAAAACACTTTTGAATCGTTTTAATTCTATTTAAAATATCACTTTCTCAAAATATTTCTGTATTATACTATTCACTGTCCAAAATCATGAATATACTTCATTTACCAAATTCAAGTTCTACATATTTTATTTAAAGGATTACCCACTGTCCAAAATCGTGGATATATCTCCTTTAATAAGCTATAATAATTAAACTTATTAAAATAAGTCGATTTCGGATTTATAAAACAACGTTTATAAATTCCATTTATACTTTATAACAACTTCAACTTATAAACTCACTTTATTAACAAATTCTATCCATATCCCATTTACATGCCAAAATCCAATTTATAAGTTAATTACTCATAAATCTTTTATTTTACAAAAATCTATTCATTTTATAACTTCACAATTTATAAATCTATAGATTTCGTCGACTTATGAAATACCAATTCCGCTTCAAGACGGAATATCGCGGTATATGGGATTTACAAAATATTATCCGCTATTATGCGGCGCAATAGGGTCTCATCCGCTATATAACGCGGGAAATCAACTCCAAGTACATATATAATACCAATTCCATACAAGTTGGAATTATCGTGGTATATGTTTTTAATAAATAACATCCGCTTAATATACGACGCATAGGGTATATTTCAATACAACAGATAATAACTATCATCCAATCACACAATCAAGCAATTTTAAATCTAACTATTTAAAATTTAAATCGAAATAATTCGATTGAGTGAGAAGTTCTCACCTTGAGTTTCCGATAACAGTTGAAGCGTTTTGTTTCAAATTTACCCGAATTTTTCACTAGCTCCAAACGACTCCAAACCAGCTCCATAGCGTAGTGTTCGATAAAACGATTGCAACGCAATTTGTTTTGTGTGTTTTCGACCTCGTATGAACAAGATATCAATTTTTAAAGGTCACACGATTTTAAATATAAAAAAATATACAATTTCTTTTATTAATAACCTAGCTATCAAATCTGACCATTGATCATGCTTGATGCAATCCAGGCCGCCGAACGCAAAACATCATCTTCCTCCAGATTAAACTCACGCACGCGTAAACCCAACCTTGCCTCCAAAACCCTAATGGCCGCAGCCACTACGAACGTCGAGGCAAAGATCAGGGACCATTGCTTCGAAGCCCATCGCCCATATTACTCTCGGCCGCAACAACTCCAAGCTCGGCCCCTTCCCTATCTCGAAAAACGCACACGATGCTCGGCCCTTCAAACTGGATTTGCTGATGATCCACTTCGTTTTAAATGATCATACCCGTTGGATTCGTAGAGCTTGAGATGCTCTACGATGTTCATATTGGAAGTTTTCAGAATTATTGAGTGGATTTGAAGAAATTGGAGGAGAAGGAATCGTGCGTTTCTGGCCTTAGAACGAAAATGGCGGCCGTGACCTAATGCTCTAGGGTTTAGTGAGAAACAAAGACGATGGGTCCTTTTTATAGATATCACCAAAAATCACTATTCATCCGGATTTTCCGAACTCCAAATCTCGCGCGGTGACCGGCATTTCTAGGGTATACCCCACCTTCCGGACATAATGGAATAGGTTTCGGAGGCCAATTCGATAATCTGTGCGAGTTACGGTAATAAACGATCAAATTTAAATTAAATCGATTAAACCAATTTCTATGCGTTTTGCCTTTCCCCGGACAAACGGTAAATCCGATTGACATGAAACCTTATAATAATATAACATTATGGATCCGATTAAACTAGTTTCATCGAATTCCGAGACTGTTTAAAAAATGGCTATTTTAACTCGTCAATTAAATATTAAAATATTCAATTTTCTCAAATTTACTTTTAATTCAATTTTAGAAGTTCACAAACATTGTTCTAACTCCAATATGATTCAATATAACTTTATAAATCATTTTTAATCACATTAACCCAAATTCCCAATTATTTACGCAATTCCAAATATTAAATTATCGATTTAATTATCCACTTAAATCTAGATATTCGAAAAATAATTCATTCGACTTACAAATTTTACTTGTTGATATTTAAAATCAATTAAATAACTGAATTTCAAATGACAGAAATTCTGGGTCGTTACAGGCTTCTTCATTATTAGCTATTTTCCTAGTTCTGTAACCTTACCGACGCCTCCAACCAAGGCCGTTAGCACCATACTATCACATGAATTCCTGACATCTATATACCAACATTGAACCTTAAAAAAAGGTTCTTTAGAGATTCTCCTTTTTTATATTTAACTTTTGCCAATAACATCACATTTTTGGACTGCATAACATGCACCCTAAATTGACCTAAAAATTTGTTAGCCAATAAATCAAAAAAGCTAATGCATATGGACTCAATTTTGTAGTTACACAATGTTGCTAATCCTTCTAGGAATAGCGAAGAGCATATATAATTAACATGCTCAGATGCACGGGCACTGTCCATGTTGCAATCATACCTTAGTAAGCGCTACATCAAATTCCTCAACTCGTTGTTTGATGGAATTATCGACATTGTAAATCTTTAGGGACATTGAGTGTTATACCCACTTTTTGAGATGCAGTAAGATGAGAAAATTGGTTAAATAATGAACTGTGAAATAAGTCGTGCAAGCCCAAACACATGCCATAGTAAATTCGCACTACAACTCTAAAATAAAGAGCATGACAAGTATCCTTAAGATACAACTATGCCAATACATTGCAATAAAATGATAGGATAATAAGGCCAATAGAACCACTACGAACACAAGTCAACGTTATATGAGGTCAAATATGAATGTTAGTAAGCTAGCTTCATCAAATAGAGATGAGCTGCACTATATTATCATATTAACAATCTACTTGATCATCTAAATACTAAGTGTAGAAGTAGACCGTTATGCGAAGAACTAAGTGACTAAGCCAAATAAAGCCAAGTTGTGCTGTATTGCCATAATCATATTTCATGATTGTGTTGATTATAAGATTCCTAGCATATGAGCAAGCAATCTTGGTATGAAAACTAATGCAACAACAACGTTGGCCAAAGAGGACCGAGGCAAACCAAAAAAGTAATAACTACGCCATGCTTGTAAAATTCCCCAACTCCAATAAGAAAGATCACTCCAATATGCAAAGCTAGTCAATTACATCCCTATCAAAATCAAGTTCATGGAAACCGAACGGCGCTGGCACACTCTAGAAGCATAAACCTCATATGACATCGATGAGAAGCATAAACCTCATACGACACCGATGAGAAGTGCAAACCACATACTGCACCGACGAGAAGCATAAACCTCAAACTGCACCGATGAGAAGTCAGGTTACAACGTCCAAACCCATCTTAAACTACGCAACCCTTACAACCCTAGACTGAGCCATAATTCCACATTGGAACAAAATCTCGATGATAAGAACTGACCTGCAACCTTAATATTCATCTAGAAATCAAAACTGTGGCACATCAACTTAAATGACTATCCCTAAGCAAGGACGTAGCACAAACTAAAATTGACATCTAAACTGGAAGGTTTGTGCCACAGTCTTACAAACATAACAAAGCTACAAAGATGCCCCACCATCCTTATATGGCATTGAAGAAACAAAACTGTGGTACAATCCAATACCGATGCTTGTTTAAGATAGGATCACATTGGGCAACACAAGCATCGTGCTCCCTTCAATAATACACATTCCCGAGTCACTCCGAGCAAGCCATGGACATGCATTATGCTTACTGGCGACTCTTTAATCAGTACGACGAGGATGCAAAAGCACTCTAAGGGCTGCATACAAGGTTACCCAAGGATCGCTACACCGCAGTTCTGCACTTTATAGGAAACAACAAAGGCACAAGCGACCGTTATCAAGCAACTTACATATGTTAATATCAAGAGAAACTCAAAACAAAATCATACAGATAGTGAGCTAACATTATAGGTCGAGGCAAAACAATCCAATATCGTTAGCACAATGCCAAACAAACATCATAGGCTAAGGAAGACAACTCAATCCTAACCTCCCTAAATGCAATTTTACCTGCACACGTGCTTAATTCACAAATCAATTACTTTTCAGAATCAAAGAAGGTGTAACGACCCGTAATTTTGGGCATTTCATATTTGGATATGTGAACTATTTAAAAATTTGAGTTTTGGATCTAATGTTATTAAAATGATTTAAAAAGCTTATTAACCCCATTTTAAATCATAACTAATGATGGTAAACTTAATTTGGAAATAATTTACAAAAATAAATACTTTCAAAAAAATATCGATAATGTGATCGAAAATCATTTTTATCGATAAACAGCTTTTTACTCGTCAGAAGTTGTTCATACCTTTTTCTCATACTCAAAATTTAAACTTTAACTTGTTTAAGAGGGTAATAAAAGTGATAATAACCCTAGATTGTGTGTAAATTGGATATTTATGATCTTAACTTGGGATAATTTGATTTGGTTATTATCTACATATATTTTGGTGTATTGGACAGTAAAGAAATGGTTTGGAATGTTATAGAAATTGTGAACCAAAGTTGTGAGGGTTAGAACAAAAAAGTCGTTATAAATACACTTTATAAATATAGTTTTTTTGGGAATTTTTATAAATAAATTCGAAGATATTCTTAGTGGTTTATTTCCATGGTTTTTAAGTACCCTGATGATATTACTTACTATAAAAATTTCAAGTCTTAAGTCATATGTTAAAGTAGTTAAAACTAGTTATAAAGATTATGCTTTTCAATGTTGTTTTTAACAAATACTTTTAATGACATTTATAAATGCTGTAGTAAGTCGCTTATGGTTTTAAATTTTTGAAAATGATATTTAAATTTGGTATTTACTCTAATATTTTTAGAGATGTTTTCTAACCTACTTTGAAGTATTCTAAAGTTGGTTTGAAGTTTAAATTTTTAATAATTATATATGTATTTCCAAAGTAAAGAGGTTTTATAATATAAACTTTTTTTTCATCAAATTATAAATTAGTTATTTTCAAGTAATATTTTACATAGATAGTTTAAACATATTTACAAGTATTTTTAAAGTACGTATAAGTTTTGAAAAAGGTAATTGATTAGGCTTAACACTAAAAGCCGACGAGGTAGATTTCTCTATTTCCCAGAGTTAAGATTGAGGTTAAGCAGGGATATAAGCAATAAAGCTCTAATCTATCAGTTTCCCTCTTGAATGAGGAATAGTTAAGTTGAAATGTAGGAAACGTGTTAATTTTATTGTTTGCTTACTTGTTTAAATGATAATTAACTTTGCTTAATGCTAAAAGCCGATGAAGTAGGCTTATCTGTTTGTGAGAGTTAAGATAAATGTCAAGTAGGGATGGAGCAATAAAGCTCTAATCTACTGGGCTTCCTATTAAGTGAGGAATAGTTAAGTCGAGAATGCTGGAAATGGGTTAATTACCTAACACTAAAAACGACGAGTAAAATTAACCATTTGTGAGATTCAAGAATGAAATGTCCAAGCAAGGCTTTAATGCAAACAATGCTCTAACTTGCATGCCTTCACTCTTAGGCAAGGAATAGTATAAGTTGAAATGTCGAAAATGACTTAACTATATGATTATTGATTTGTATAAGTAATTGTTTTAACCAGATAATCGATTAGTCGACTATCGAACTTAACCAAATATTATCTTTGATCGTTAAAAGAATGTTTTTAAAGATTATATAAGTATTAAATAGTTTTGGGTTTGTTGGGACAATAACGTTCATCTTTAACCCTTTTTGAGTATACTTATGAATGTAAATAGATCTTTAAAAGAATGTTTTAAAGATAAGTATGAGTGATATTGTTTTCGAGTTTGTGGTGACAATGTTTAAGTAACATTAGTCATAAACCTTTTGTATAGATTTGTGAAAGTACTTAGGTCCTTAAAATGGATATTTTGAAGGAAATATGGAACCTTTTGGAAAAAAGATTGAAAAAGCAAAGGTTTAAAGTAAGAAATCTTGTTAATGATTTGCGAATATACTTATACCATTTAAGATAAGTATATGAATACTTTTTGGAGTGTTAAAAAGAGTGCAAATGAATAGTAGAAATTGATAAACAATGTTTTATTAAATAAAATAATATTTTCTAATAAAAGAGGATTTAATTAAGAAAAGTATTAATTAAATAATAGGGGATTAGAAGTCGCTTACGTGACTTAACCATGCTTTGTATGGCTTGACTATGCTTTGTATGTTTACTCATTTCTGGAAAGCATTTGTCATATACTTAGCATAAAAACTAACGAAGTAGGCCTGTCTATCTCTGGGAATTAAGATTGATATTCATGTAGGGATATGAGCAATAGAGCTATAACCTACTGCATTCACTCTTGATCGAGATATAGTGTGAGATGAAAATATCGGAAATGTGATAAGTATATGAGACTTGGTTTTCATATGCGACCATTCTCATTATTATTGGATGACTAAATTCATCAATTTAGTCTTAAAGAGGCCGAGATCGATAAATGTTTTACTTATCAAAAATCACTTTAAGATTGAGATACATGTTCCGTCTCTTGAAAGTGGATTTGTTCGATATGTTGGAATCAATGTATGGTTTCGATATCCATTCGAGATGTGAGAATCCAATTAGGAATTCGTATTCTTTTCGAGTGATAAAGACTCGTGTGAAAATGTTGAACGTGACCTCGACATTGGAAATGACAGAAAACAGCGTAGGTGCATTGCTTGGGGTTTGGCTGACCCACGATAGGATATTATCACTCCATATCTAGAGTATGCTTATCGATGTTGCATGCGAGAGGTAATGATATTTGGGATCATGTTTTTAGACATGGACTAGCTATGTTTTCCTTAATGGTATATTTTACCTAGAGATATACAACGCTCGATGGTCGTTCTGACCCTTGTGCATGCAGATCTGCTTTAGTTACTTGAGGCGTCTCTGTGAAAAATCCATTACGCGAACGTTCCTTATCGGTTTTGATTGTACCCTCTAACATGCCATTGAATGTAATAAATGTAACCATTTCGGCTATGTTATATATTTATATTCTTTACCCTAGACTTTATCTATTATGTCACTTTATGTACTGATTAGATGGTTGTTCTTTTGAGGGGTTAACCATTATGGCATTCCATATGGTCTCAAAAGTAATATTATACGTTGATCGCATATTTCTTGAATTTCTCATACCAGAATTATGTCCGACACTTGGTTTTTTTCCCTAAATACCTCCGTACTCTTTCGAGTAGTTTGGGAAAGGTAGGTCTTCATTGATATTCTTTGGAGCTCGAGAAGATGAGCTGAATATTTCACCTACCGTAGTATTCGTATTTCTATTGCATTACTATACTGTACATATCAGTATTTGTAAGGATATGTTGCTATAACTATCCAGGATGATGATAGTATTTAGGTTTTATAACTCCAAAATTCCTGTATCAGAGTAACCCTTTGTACCGTTCTTTTGATATTATATATTACTGTTCCATTAGTGAGATTCTGATGTTGTGTTCTCTTCTTTCTTATTCTATTTCTTTTTTATTTTATTTTACCCTAACAATTCGCCTTTCTAGCACTTGAGTACTCAGCACATGAATACCCTGGATGTATTAGTGTTGACATTCGAGGGTCGAAAAGGCGGGTCATTACAGAAGGCGAGACTTATTCAAATTTGGACGGTTCCTGCCTCAATTCCAAATCGTACCACCTAAAATCGAATCTTCCCGCTAATGGAAAACTTCCCGCTCACAGCCACATCACCAATCCACAAATGCTTAAAGAAAATACCAAATGGACGACACATGTAAAATTCCGAGGGAGGGAACATAACATGGTGGGATAACATAGCCAAATCATACGAGGAAGGTTGAACTATAAATAGAGAGGCACTCTAGTAGTGCCAGGGACTTTTTTCCCAATTTACAAAAAGAAATGTATTATGTAACAAAGATTCTCTATAATTAGTGCAACCCATCAATGGTGGAGGAATCGACGCTCTAATTGTACAATTCTGGAAAATCAATTGCTAAAAATTTTCATTAATTTAAATTAGACACATTATACTAATATTTTTAGCCAAAAGTATTTGGATTATAAGAAACTAAAAATAAAATATTAAAAAATGTACAATCTATTTTATATCCACTTCGTTTTATAGTTGTTTAGCTTAATGCATGATTATTAGTTAATTATTATATATCCATCTTATAACATATATCTTATAGTCCAATCAAATTACTAACTACATTCCACATATATAAATATATTGGACACAATATTCCATTATTTATAAATCTTGAAATAAATAACAATTAAGAGGAATCCACGATAAATCCACAATATCAAATTTACATTTTTTTGAATCTAATCCATAATAGTTTGGAAAAATTGATGAAGAAGAAGTTGATAATTTAACACATGGGAGATGTAAATAATTATTGAAAAAAGTAAGGATGATTGTTCTCTATACTTCATAAAATCATAATGATAATAGTTATATTATTACATAATAAAATGATAGCTTTACCCAAGTATGTTCTCAAATTTTAATATCACACAAATCACGAGGAAGTGGATACGATTAAGAAAAGAAGACTAAGTTAATCTTAATTATTCTTATATTTTAGCCAATGATATTGTGTAGCCAATGATTTCAGGTATCAAACAAATTTTCACTTCTCAAACTCGTGCATAGTTTGTACCATGACAATCTGCTTTCAAAGGCATAATGGTACATTCATTTCGTAAATTTTTGTAGACAATCAATATTTTAGCAAATTGTTGTTAAATTAAGATGTTAAAATATTGCTAACCAGTTTTAAAGTGAAAGGTGTTATAGTAAAATGATGATAAATAAAATAGAAATAACATATTTAGTTGACATTTTAACTAATGACTCGATGGATTAACTAGGAAAGAATACGTTAAGAAATAACTTCATATGTGTTTGTCGTGCTTTCATTATCTATGCAAACTCAATAAGTTGGAAATAGCAAAACTATAGAAAAAAACATTCGGTAGCTATAATGCAATATGTCCCCAGACAAAAATCAGTTAAAATAAGAATAATATGCAAAATTTAGCACAAATTTTAGATTCCCAAATCATGAAGGAAAAACTCCCAAAAAGCAATTTAATTCAAATATCAAAATCCAAAAAATCAAAAACTATGGTAGAAGTCTCATAGAAGCCGGAGCATACTTTTGCATAAGCTTGGTGTAAGAAGCATGTATAACTTATTTCTTTTTGTTTCAAATTATGTGACACCTTTGCCCTGGTTGTTTATGAATTTAATTATGGAAAGATGTCAACTAAATTATTATAACTTTAGATGTTAATTACTAATTAGTTCACACCCAGTTTAAATGAGGTTCTACATAAAGTTCAATCATATATCGATAGACAATGCGTAAAAAAGTTTTATAAAAAATTGTTAACATGTTTTTAAGTCCATAGCAGTATGTTTAGATAATTATGTTCCACAAAACATGCTTAATCTATATCATATTAATCAATTAAAATTCTAAAATATCCAATCAATGAAAAAATACTTAGAGGTAGATGTTGTGATGGATAACTATTTGAGGGTAAAATAAGCATGTATACCCCTTTTTTATACCATGTTAGCAGTTTGGTTAAAATGTAAAGATTATCACTTTTTTGACAACTATGGATTAATACTATTATTTATTCCCATTTATATAGGTAGCCCAAAATTTGGAAATCCTAATTTAATGACAAAGGCAGACATTATAAAATTTACCAAGAGATCAAACTGATTTCCAAAATTTAATCGTTATTGAGTTTTATTTTTATTTTACTATATTTATTGGATGTATAGTATATAATGAGATTGAAAAAGAAAATATTGAGGAAATGGGAGATTTTCATGCATGAACCTTGAGTTTACTTACGTTATTTTAATAACCACTGCATAAGTTTACCTAAAGCAGTAAGTATATATACACAAAATGATTAAATTTTTTAATGCTCCCTCTTTAATTGCTTAATATCATGTTACTTAATCTCTAGAATATTACCTCTCTTCAATAAAATTAAGAGCATACTGAGATGTGGCATTATTTGAGAAAGAAATATAGTTAAATTATGCTAATCATATTTCATACCAATGTAAATTTCGTATAATGGGTTATATCATGTTACTCATAAAGCATGAGTTGTGTATGATTCCATTCGCAACGAAAAAATAAAAAGGAAAAAAAGAGGAAAATGTAATATCTTTCGAAAATATATATGAAAATAACGAAGGTAGAATACCTCTAAAACCATTATAGGGTACTTCATAAAAATGCACCATTCACAAAATCCTTCTTCATTCTCTGTTTCTGGGCTAAAGGCATATGTGTATTTCGCATTATTTTGAAAAAAACAACAAATTAGCATTTATATCAACATATTGATTAGATGAGGAATAATATGGAAACTATAAGATGAAAATTTCACTGGCATATCTTATAAGTGATAAATACACTTACGCATTTCACTCCATCACTACAATATTTTTTAGTTCAAAAAGAAAAGTGGGGATTGCAAGAAAAAGTGAGGAAGGATGTGTTTTAACCCTTTACATGAAGCATTAATTTCTCCCTATTTACTATATAGAAAGGTAACATTGCCTTTTATAATGTGATAACCAGTAATGTTACAGTATATTAAATTTCATTAGAATTTTGCCTACTATGTGTTACATGTTACACTTTGACTCTTATAAGAACTACGTATAATTAAAATATTAAGACCTACTAATGCTATAGAGCAAGGGGCATTAAATTATAATCACATATCTACTTATGAAGATTCCTTTAGGCAGTTTATTATTACCATGTCATAACACACAAATCTAACCTAAATAGTTTAAGGGAAAACATTATTATAATAATAATAATAATTTAATATTTACACAAAATCTGATCCAATGTGTACACATACACACACATGGATACACGCACACAGATATATATATATATATAGCTTAGATTGATAGCCCCTTTTGTTTAGCATTATTTATAGCCCTCTGATATCAGCCACACGTTTATATTTAAATATTTGGTCCATTTGATAGGAAAGAGGAAGAACAAATGTTTAAATCAAAACACGTGGCTGATGGAAGTGGATAAAATAGTGTTAAATAAGGAGCCTATTGATCCTAGCTCGTGTGTGTGTGTATTTTGTTAACCTAAAAAATGGATTCACACCCTGGAGTATTGAAACGACCCACAGTTCCGTACCCCTTGAGTCGACACTATTCTCCATCAATCAACTCAAAATGAACGGAAATACGAACCATTTGGGTTAAAGAAGAAGAGGCAGAAGAAGAAAATAGAAACAACATCAGAATCTTACCATCACAGCGGAATAAAATATAATAGATAATAACAGATCTTTACACAAAGTAAACTATATCAGTTTTATACATACATCACCAAAATACATCATCAGAGTTCAACAACAGCAATAATATACAACTGGACAGTCATATAAACTTGTCCTCAAAACTTAATACACAGCGGAATAATAATCAAGTACGACAGTACGTATCGCTATCCAGCTCGTCTCCTGAGCTTCACAGCAACATATCCTGTATTCTATAACACTAGGTCTGACCCGAGCATTATAGTGAAATAATACCCGAGTCAGTCTGGAATACCAGCATGAGAAAATCGCACTCAATTTGATTATTAAACTTTCAAAATCCTTTGAAAAATTAAAAGCATCTCGTAAGACCATGCCACAAATAAACATGTCGGGTTTTTACCTTATGATAGCCAAAACACATTTTATCAAAATCCTCTGATATTATAATAGTGTCTATAGAAAGTAAAATAGAATCTAGCTGAAATGCTTGCATTTCACGTTTCAGCAATAGTTGGGCATAATCAAAACCGTATAGGCGCGTAGGGAGATTGGATTTCTGATGCAGCTCAGGCCAGAGATGAAAATACGCAACCCATAATTCTCCAAAGGATAAGTCGCATACGACTTAAGGAAGATATAAGTCGCACACGACTTAAGAAAAAGGCTATAGGTCGTCCACGACCGAAGGGGTCACGTAAGGGGGAGCTGCGACTTAACAAAGCTCGGGGAAAAGAGCTACGACCTAACAGATCAGATGGAAAAGAGTTACGACTTAATGGAAGCTTAATTCGTTCGAGTTTGATGAGTCACACACGATCTAACGGAATGGCTATAAGTCGTCCACGACTTAACAAAAAGCAGGAAGAAGTTCCAATGGTTGAAGGCCTTAAGTCGGAAGTGGGTTACGACTTAGCTGAGTCGTGGGAAGTTACCGTTCCTTCAAGCTGCCGACGAGTTACGACTCATGTTAAGTCGTTGAAGTCTTAAGTCGTCCATGTTTAAGTCGCATGAAGGTGCTGTCTGAAGATGTCTCTTAAGTCGTCAACCGTTTGGTCCTTATGTCGTATGTAGTTAGGTCGTCTACGACCTAAGTGATGTAATATGTTGTGATTCTGTAAGTCGTGACGTTGTGTTGTAATTTGTTTGTTTTTTCTTTGAGTCGTTGAATGTTAAGTCGTGAGTCATGATGTTGTAATATCGATGAGTCGTATGTCGTCTATATTGAGTCACTACTGATGAGTCGCTGCCGACCCAAGGATGAGTCGTAAGTCATGTACGACTTAAGGGGCTGGGCGAAAGTCTATAAATAAGGGTGTGTTGTAATATTTGTTAGTAGTTGATTTGGAATAAAAACTTTGTTTGATTGTTGTGTGCTTTCATCTAAATTGGTAGTTGAGTGTGATCTCCTATCTCCACTTTCGGTTATTCGAGTGCGCTCGAATTAACGATCGTTGAAGCCAATTTACGGTATCAAGTGCGCTTGATCAACGTTTGAAGAATTGTAGATCTTCTTTCACGGTATCATGTGCGATCAACGTGTCGAAAATAGCTAGAATTCAGTACCTTTGTGATCAACGAATTTGGGCATTTCAGTATCTTCAATCCACCGTTTGCTACTTTCATCGATCTATATCGTTTTGTTATTATCCGCTGCGTCAGTTTTGGTATTAGAGCTAGACTTAGCCAATCATAGCTAAGCCGAGTCTTGGAGTCAAGGAGTTTGAAGTTGGTGTTCATCGTGTTCATCTTGAAGTTGCAACAAGTTAGAAGCTTCCGATCCATTTCATTTTGGATCAAAGTTGGAAAGGTGTTTGAGTTTGAGCCGAGTTGGGTAGAGCCGTGCGTCACTTGTTTAAGCCGAGAGTTTGAAGTGAAAGCCGAGCGTAACTTTGTGTTAAGTTTGGGCCGTGCATCAGTTTGGTATCATTGGTTGAAGTTGGGGCCGAACTAGTTGAACTTGTGCGAGCTAGTTGAAGTTTGATTTGTAGAAGATTTGTGAAGTTTTGAAGTGTTTGTGTTGATCCAATCATGCCTCCGAGGAGAGCTAACCGTAACCAGAATGTTGAAGCGTTGTATAGAAGAGAAGAAGCCGAGCAAATGGAACAACGTATCAATGAGAAGTTTGATGAAGGTATTGGGAAGTTAGAGAAATTGATGAATGACTTGAATCAAAGTCAAAGGAGAAGGTCGCCAGTCTAAAACCATGGAGGAAACAGAGTTTCGCCATCGGTTACGGAAGCGAGAAGGGTATCACCGCAATCTTTTAGAGAAAGAAGAGAAACATCAATTTCATCGAGAGATCACCATGATTATGGATATGAAGAGAGTAGAACTCCACATGAGTCTGAAGATGAGCCATATCGTGATGAAGAGAGACATAGTAGAAGAGACATGCGTGATCGAAGGGATGTTGATGGTCGAGATCGATATAGACGTACATTTGATTTTGATGAAGATGGTGATAGAGCTAGCATTCATTATCGAGATCGAGACCAAGTTCGAAATTCATATCGGGATGTAGATGATGATCGTCGATGGGAGTCGGGTATGAAGATAGAAATTTCAGAATTCAAGGGTGGAATGGTAGTAGAAGAATCTTTGGGTTGGTTGTCTAATGTTGAAGAGATCTTTGATTTCAAAGAAGTTCCGGAGAAGCGTCGAGTGAAGTTGGTTGCTACTAGGTTGAGAGGTAGAGCTATGGCATGGTGGCAGCAAACCAAACTTACACGAGAACAGATGGGGAAGTCGAAGATTGAATCATGGGAGAAGATGAAGAAGATGATGAAAGCTACATTTTTACCTTATAACTATCAATCACTCATGTACCATAGGTTGCAGAATCTAAGGCAGGGGACGAAGACTGTTAATGATTATGCTGATGAATTTTATCAACTGATTGCTCGAAACGACATTATGGAGACAGAGGAACAGCTGACTGCTAGATTTGTTGGAGGGTTGAGGATACAGATCCAGGATATGGTGAATATGTTTGATCCAAGATCTGTAGCAGAAGCACATCAGAAAGCGTTGGCTTGGGAGAAGCAGGGAAGACGTGGAGGTGGTGTGTTTACAAGTTCCAATATTCCGAACAAAGGTGCTAGTGGGAGTTTCAATGTTTCAAAAGCTGTCAATAAACCAGTTGTGAATGAAGTTGCAAAGGCGAAGGTCAACAACAGTTTCAAATGTTACAATTGCCAGGAAGTGGTTCACAAGAGTAATGAATGTCCAAAGCCGAAGAAACGAACTATGATTGCTGAAGTTGAAGGTGAGGGTGTAGGGGAAGGTTATTCCAGTCCAATTGAAGAGGATGAACAGGATGTTGCGTCAGGAGATGAATGGTGTAATCTGATGATGAGGAGGTCTTGTTTAATACCGAAGCATAAAGAAGAGGCTAGTTGGTTGAGGAGTAACATCTTTCAGTCAACATGCACTATTCTGGGAAAGGTTTGTAAATTTGTGATTGACGCTGGAAGTTGTGACAATATTATTTCTACCGAAGCTGTGGGAAAGTTGAAGCTGAAGACGGAGAAGCATCCAAATCCTTACAAGGTAGCGTGGTTGAGAAAAGGAGGAGAGGTGAAGGTGGACAGATGAGTTCGAGTTCCATTTTCTATTGGGAGGAAGTATAAAGACGAGATTTGGTGTGATGTTGTGGAGATGGATGTTTGTCACTTGCTTTTGGGAAGACCATGGCAGTATGATCGAGCAGTGCAATATGACGGTCGGACCAATAGCTACAGTTTTATGTTTGAGGGTGTTAAGATCATTTTGGTTCCAAAGAAGAGACAAAAAGGAGAAAGCAAGTCAGAAGAGATTGAGGAGTTGAATACTTTATTGACTTTGAAGGAATTTATTGAAGAAGTAGAGGAGAGTCCATAGGTGTTTTTGTTGATTGAACGTGAAGCTACTGAATCTTTTGACGTTCCAGAGGAAGTAAAGCCGGTATTGGAAGAATTCAGAGATGTGTTTCCTAAAGAGTTGCCAGCGGAGTTAGCACCGTTGTGGGATATTCAACATTAGATTGATCTTGTGCCAGGGGAAGTATTACCACACAGGCCACATTACAGGATGAGTCCTAAGGAGCATGAGGAACTGAGAAGGTAGGTGGAGGAGCTGTTAGAACAAGGGCGTGTTCAGGAGAGCTTGAGTCCTTGTGCAGTGCCAGCTTTATTAGTACCAAAGAAGGATGGTTCGTGGAGGATGTGTACGGACAGTCGGGCTTTAAACAAGATCACTGTGAGATACAGATTTCCTATGCCGAGGTTCGATGATTTGATTGATCAGTTGAGTGGAGCTGTTGTGTTTTCGAAGATTGACTTGAAGAGTGGATACCATCAGATTCGTATTAAACCGGGTGATGAGTGGAAGACTTCTTTTAAAACCAGGGAAAGATTATACAAATGGTTGGTTATGCCGTTTGGTTTATCAAATGCTCCGAGTACTTTTATGAGAGTGATGAACCAGATTTTCAGACCATTCATTGGGAAGTTCATGGTTGTTTACTTTGATGATATTTTAACCTATAGTGGGAGTATGGAAGAACACATCCAGCATTTGTGAGAAGTACTGTTGATTCTACGACAAGAGCAGTTCTATGCAGCAGCAAAGAAGTGCGTGTTTATGACGGACAGTGTTTTATTTCTGGGGTATGTTTTGTCAAAGGAAGGTATTCAAGTGGATGAAAATAAAGTGGAAGCTGTCAGGAGTTGGCCACAGCCAAAGACAATTACTGAAGTGAGGAGTTTTCATGGATTGGTATCTTTCTATCGAAGGTTCATTCCACATTTTAGTAGTGTAATGGCACCTGTAACCGATTGCATGAAGGGAAAGAAGTTTGAGTGGTCAAAGGAAGCAAAGGTTGCTTTTGAGAAGATCAAGACACTATTGACGACAGCGCCAATTCTAGTATTACCGGATTTTCAGTTGCTGTTCGAGTTACATACCGATGCATCTAAAGTTGGGATTGGTGGAGTTTTGAGTCAGAGTGGAAGACCAGTTGCTTATTTCAGTGAAAAGTTATCTGGAGCTAAGTTGAGATATAGCACTTATGATGTTGAGTTTTATGCTGTTGTACAAGCTGTGAAACACCGGAGACATTATCTATTTCAGAAAGAGTTTGTTCTTTATATTGACCATGAGGCATTGAAGCATATGCAAGGGCAGGACAAGATTTCAGCAAGGCATGCATCATGGATCGCCTATTTGCAGCAGTTTACTTTTGTTGTGAAGCACAAATCTGGGGTAGCAAATTGTGTAGCTGATGCTTTGAGTAGGAGGAGTCATTTATTGACGACAATGAAAGTTGAGGCGATAGGCTTTGAATTATTGCCAGAGCAGATTGAAGAAGATCCTTACTTTATGAAAGTTGTTGAAAAGGTCAAGGAGGGGAGCGCTGATGAATTTGTGTTGGTGAATGGTTTTCTATTTAAAGGAAATCAATTATGTATACCAAATAGCAGTTTGAGAATGAAGATTATCAAGGAGTTGCATGAGGAAGGACATGTAGGAAGGGATCACACATTACAGTTGATTTCTCAATCTTACTTTTGGCCGTCAATGAGGAAGGAGGTTGAAAGGTTTGTGGAGAGATGTCATATTTGTCAGGTTTCGAAGGGAACTGCGACCAATGCAGGATTATACATGCCGCTACCGGTTCCATCTAAATCATGGGTTGATGTGAGTATGGACTTTGTGTTGGGATTGCCGAGAACGCAGCGTGGTAATGATTCTATATATGTTGTGGTTGACCGATTCTCGAAAATGGCGCACTTTATTGCTTGTAAGAAGACGGCGGATGCTGTTTATGTTGCTCAGTTATATTTCAAAGAAATCTATAGACTTCATGGGTTACCAGAATCTATCGTTTCGGATAGGGACACCAGATTTTTAAGTCATTTTTGGCTAAGTTTGTGGAAGATGGTGGGAACGAAGTTAAACTTTAGCAGCGCTTATCATCCGCAAACAGATGGACAGGCAGAAGTTGTCAACAGATCGTTGGAAAATTTGTTGCGATGTCTTGTGAAGGACAATATGAAGAGTTGGGACATGAAGTTATGCTAGGCATATTTTTCACATAATCATGCAGTGAATCGTAGTACGGGTTTCAGTCCATTTCAGATTGTATATTCAAATCTACCCAGGGGACCGTTGGACTTAACGGTAGTACCGCAACCGAAGGGGATGGTTAAAAGAGCTGTAGACTTTGTTGATGGGTTGACTGAATGTCATAAAATCGTTCAGGAGCGATTGGAGAAAGAAAATGAGAAGTATAAAAGATCCGCAGATATGAAGCAAAGAAGTGTTGAGTTTAATGAAGGAGATTTGGTATATGCTGTGTTAACAAAGGATCATTTTCCAGTTGGCGCTTATAACAAGTTGAAAGCCAGAAAAATTGGTCCTGTAGAAGTCGTGAAACAGATTAATGAAAATGCTTATAAGTTGAAGCTACCGGAAGATGTGTACACTTCTGACGTGTTCAGTGTTAAACATCTTGTGCCATATTATGGGAATGAACAATCCGATGTGGAAGAATTTACAAATTCGAGGACGAATTTTTCTCAACCTGGGGAGGATGATGCAGCTCAGGCCAGAGATGAAAATACGCAACCCATAATTCTCCAAGGGATAAGTCGCATATGAATTAAGGAAGATATAAGTCGCACACGACTTAAGAAAAAGGCTATAGGTCGTCCACGACCGAAGGGGTCACGTAAGGAGGAGCTACGACTTAACAAAGCTCGGGGAAAAGAGCTACGACCTAACAGATCAGATGGAAAAGAGTTACGACTTAATGGAAGCTTAAGTCGTTCGGGTTTGATGAGTCGCACACGATCTAATGGCATGGCTATAAGTCGTCCACGACTTAACAAAAAGCAGGAAGAAGTTCCAATGGTTGAAGGCCTTAAGTCGAAAGCGGGTTACGACTTAGCTGAGTCGTGGAAAGTTCCGTTCCTTCAAGCTACCGACGAGTTACGACTCATGTTAAGTCGTTGAAGTCTTAAGTCGTCCATGTTTAAGTCGCATGAAGGTGCTGTCTGAAGATGTCTCTTAAGTCGTCAACCGTTTGTTCCTTATGTCGTATGTAGTTAGGTCGTCTACGACCTAAGTGATGTAATATGTTGTGATTCTGTAAGTCGTAAGTCGTGACGTTGTGTTGTAATTTGTTTGTTTTTTTCTTTGATTCGTTGAATGTTAAGTCGTGAGTCGTGATGTTGTAATATCGATGAGTCGTATGTCGTCTATGTTGAGTCACTGCTGATGAGTCGCTGCCGACCCAAGGATGAGTCGTAAGTCGTGTACGACTTAAGGGGCTGGGCGAAAGGCTATAAATAGGGGTGTGTTATAATATTTGTTAGTAGTTGATTTGGAATAAAAACTTTGTTTGATTGCTGTGTGCTTTCATCTAAATTGATAGTTGAGTGTGATCTCCTATCTCCACTTTCGGTTATTCGTGCGCTCGACTCAACGATCGTTGAAGCCAATTCACGGTATCAAGTGCGCTTGATAAACGTTTGAAGAATTGTAGATCTTCTTTCACGGTATCGTGCACGATCAACGTGTCGAAGATAGCTAGAATTGGTATCTTTGTGATCAACGAATTTGGGCATTTCAGTATCTTCAATCCACCGTTTGCTACTTTCATCGATCTATATCGTTTTGTTATTATCCGCTGCGTCAATTTTCAACTAATGACTAGGCACTAAGGTACCACCTGTCACAGTACGTGGCTCAGATCATCATACCAAGGATTACTCCCAATCCCCTGCAACGCAAGACCGAGACCACCCCTTGCTAGATAATCCCGAGTAAGATCACCCCACGGTTGGGATCAACAACCGCACCACTAAGCCGAATAAAAAAGACATCTAGACAGGGATGACCTCACCCTAATGGGTGCTACCCACTTAGCCTTGTTGCATAACCCCTGATTTTCAGTCATTCCCAGTTGATGAGGCTCGAGGCTAAGCGTTACCTTTTAGAACGTTTCACTTAGAATGCCCATCGTCCACCTGACAATGTTCTGAAAGCAGTCATCCACACAAGTCCATCCAGGGTTCGAACGGAACCGAAGGCACTACTCCTACTACATCCATTTTGGAATCACCTTAGGATTAGCAGCGACTAGCCCTTGCACTTCACTGCTCCACCTTCGAATCCAAACTCTTGTTTTCCACATGAAAACGTTCAAACCGGATCGAAGTAGTTTTCGAGAAAGTAATCCCGATCCCGGTCTCTTTGAAACGATCAGCGCATTGGCCAATATTGATAGTCGGTTATTTAACTATCAATTAACTTTCACAAACAACCGTCAAACATAAATAATTTCACCAAATTATTTGTTGATCTCAAAATATCTTCACAAGATATATTTCCACTTTTCAACCATTTGAAACAGTTTTCAAACCACACTCTTCTCATGGAATGAATTCTCAAATATTTATTTCCACTTAAAACACCAAGTACAAAAACTTTATATTTTCAAAATAATTTAAAACACTTTATTATAAAATATCCTTTAAAACATTTAAATTAAAAATTACTTTAATACTTATTCAAAATATGTACTTTAAGAATATTTAAAATAAAACTACTTTTACAATATAAAACCGAATTTCTAACTTTTAAAACATAATACCAAGCCACCTTTAAATAATTACTGCTATAATAGATTAAAAGAAAATACTTACTTTAGAATTTAAACATTTAGAAATAATAAGTTTTCTAAACATACTTTTTAAACAACTTAAAACTCTTTACTTATACTTAAAAATTTGTTTGAAACGTACTTGGCTATTCAGGGAAATACCCTTCTCTTACCCATCTTAAAAATAAACCACTATTTTTTTTAAACAAATTTACGCATTCCTTTAATAAATTCCCACCATGAATTTATTCTTCCAAATATCCACTAATATATTACTTCACTTTTATAAACCCATTTTATAAATTTCATAATCTCATTCTCCTTTAAATTTCTAATTTCAAACACTTAAATCAATTTTCAAATTGATTTCCAAATTACTCTATTTGGAATAAATTCCTTTACTTACAGATCTACTTCAAAACCCATTAACTTCATATTTTTAATTCTTGCTTATGATTTAAAATCTTTTAACTGAAAAATACCAATTTTAGATTTCCCAAATTCCTTCTTTATCCTTCTAAATAAATTTAAACCTTGAATTTCAAAATAATTCTTTATCCCTTTAAATAATATCACTTATGTTTTACAATTCAATATTTTTCCTTTTATTCAAAATCCCCTTTTCCATACTCGGAACTTATTATTTAAAATCACTTTCATACTTTTCCAATTCATTCTTATTTTTATTCAAATTTTCTATAATTATTTCACTTAAAAATTTACTCTTATATTTCTTTCAAAATCCAATTTTATGTATTTTGATGACTTAGTGTACCGAAATATATTCCATCAAACCCTGGTATCCAATATTCTGATTATCAATATAATTCATCACAACATATCAAATAATCATAACACAGAATTATTAGAACAATCTAAATAATTTTAAGGAATCCAGTTGGATCCCTCCAACCTGTTTCCCTACATCCACATATGTTAGCACAATACCAATTCCACTTCGAGGTGGAATATCGCGGTATATGGGATTAACATAATATCATCCGCTATTATGCGGCGCATAGGGTCTCATCCGCTATATAATACGGGAAATCAATCACTCCAATATATATATTATATATACTACTATATATAAATAGCACATCAAATCAGTTCATTCATTCAACCAATTATTTAAATTTAACCATTTAAATTTAAATTAAACCCAGATGAGTGAGATTAACTCACCTTTGATTTTGTTTGCAATCCAATCCAAATTTGCTTGTTTCCATGATTTAAATAAATCGAACAATTAATTATCCATTTTAATAAACATTTAATACTACTATGGATAACCATTTACCATTTTATTAATATTCTAAATAAATCGAACAATTAATTATCCATTTTAATAAACTTAATTAAGTAAGAACTCAATTAGAACATCTTCCCTTAAAAAATTCTTTTAGTGACTATAATAAATTAAATAGGTTAAATCACCAAAATATATATCCTTAAAATAACATGTAAGTTTAAAAATGCATATTTATTTTTATATTTCTTCTATTTTAGAATTACATATATATATTTTTAAAATAATCTATATAAACCAAGGTTCTAACTTTTTATATATAACCAAATTATAAATTTTATTCAAAAATGAATTAGCTTATACCTTACGGAAAGAATGCAAACCCAAACTTCGACCAACCCTACTACTTCGAACATGGCTTCCTCAAGCTGCTCCTCATTCGATCACGACTTGCCTACACGAACTTCGACACCCCACGGCTCCACAAAGTCAGACCCTGTCGCCCTCTACCTCCTTGACTTCGCGTGCACACTACCCAAATCTGCAAAATTGGCTAACCTAGCTTCAAACTTCCCCTCGATGCCTTGCGAACGACTACGGCCTAACTTGCTCCCTGCGTGCTCGATAATGATTCGTGACTCCGATAATGCGGCCATCCCTCCCAATTAGCTCATGTTGCCGAATCGCAACACTCGACAATAATATTTGCGCCCACCATTATCTTAGAGTGTCGAGGTCGATTCGATTCCTCAGATGTAAAAATGCGACTGGAATGCGAGATAAAGGAACAAACAACGAAATGGTTGAATTGAATGGGAGGGAGACGAACGCCCCTCTTTTTTGTCTTTTCTTACACGAACGATTTGACTTTCATGAATTTGAGATGGAAAAGGAAGCAGCCATTATTCTTCGAACAACTTAAAAAATGAGAATGTGAGAAGGAACGAAGCAGCGCGATTTTTAAACAGTTATTATTCCTTTTTTTTATTTGACAGATCTGGTTGGGCGACAAAACGATATGATTTGAACATGAGATTATGGTTGCATGAAGAGTGGAGGCTGTAGTCGTTCAGAAAAGAAAAAGCTGTTGGAGGAAAAGTTTTTGACGTGAAAGGATTTTGACTAGTCAATAGAAAATATTGTTCAAGTTTAAATTTAAATTTAAATCATCTAGAATTCGCAGCTCAAAATCTTGACATCCTATTGAGGCGTGCCGCTAGGCGTTTGTAATGTTATATCCCTATTTCGAACGCAATGGAAAAAGTTTCGAGTCCTAATTCGAACGTATGGAGAAGATAGTTTTTGGAACTGGTTATTTATACTAAATTTTGATAAAATTTCAACGCGTTTATATATCATATGCTCGCACAACAACTCCAATCACTACGAAATTTGAAATCCAATAATAATACAATATTACAGATCTAATGGAACTTGTTTCGTTGAAATCTGTGACTGTGCCTCGGAAGGCTATTTTTAAATGTCAATTTAAACGATATATTTTTAAAACTGAACAGATCATTATTAAATTAAACTTTAAAAGTTCTATTACCTTCAGTATTATTAATATAAATTTATAAGCCTTCAAATTATTTTTAACAAGCTAAAAATCCCAGATTTCATATTTTACCCAATTTCCAATAGTTTAATTCAAAATTAATTTATACAGTAAATGGTGATATTTGAAATTCAAGTTAAAATTACTCTTTTTAATATTTAAAAACCAATTAAATATTTCTATTTTAAATATCCAAAATTTCGGATCGTCACAAGTATGATACGAAAGCATCATTCCTATTACAATATAGCAAATATAACAGAAAATAATAGAAAAGTAAATAGGACGCAGAGATTTTTATGCTGGTTCGGCAATCTTAGGCATAATTATATAGCTTTGTTGCTTATAGATTTGATTAGCATTAGAATGGATTTAAAAAAGAATAAGTCACAAGTGCATGGGTTAGACTGATTCCAAATCCGAGAATTGCCTAGAGTAGCTACCTTGATGAATATAGTGTATAGGAAAGAGTTGAAGAAGAGATAGAGCTTCCACGTAGTGATGGAGAAAACCAGATCCTTTCTTAGTTGCTCCATGGTTTGTATTTATAGAGGTAACAGTCGTGTTGGACCAAATAGAGAGTTGGAGCAAACCCCAAAAGAGAGCCCAAAAGAGTGTGCAAAGTTGTGAACCCATCTGGGTTAACACCAAAAGTCGATACCGACCTCTCAAGTCGGTGCCAACATCTGTGGTTCAACCTATATGGATTGAGTGCTCTTACAACCTTTATGCTACTTGATTTGGAGATGCCTCATGTGATTTATTTGAATATTTGGCTGATATTGAAGATGGTTCCTTCATCATTTGGTTTACTCTACCATTTTGACCGCTAACTCTTTAATCTTGGTATTCGGTTGATCGGTATCCTTTGATATTGCTTGGGAACAAACAAAATATGTAAAGAAGAGCCTCTACCAAGTTTGAGTGAGAAATATGGGAATATGGGATGTCTGCACTGACGTCTTGTTGTCGGCACCGACTTCCCATACTTGCTCCAATCATGTTGAAACTTCTCTGGATTGTTCTATTAGCCTATTTAGGATGCTCCCAAGATTTCAAGTCATTTTGTCTTCATCTTGACATTCTAACTTCTATTGATTTCTACTTGGATAAAAACCCACTTAACTTTGCCCCTCAAAGTACGATTTCTTTGAAAACAAAGTGTGCTGTGGAACGAGACAATCCCCGGATTAATACCTCATGAACTCCGGTTGATTATTTAAGTGCCGTCTCAAGATATTTCTTTTTATTCGGCTCTGTTTGATTGATTTATATTCGTTGTTTGCTTCAACTTGGACTAGGATTTCTATTCTTGATATCATTTGTATCATTTGGATATTGGAACTTTTAAGTGCCTTTGTATCGTCTAATAAGCTTAGTGTGGAAAGTTTGATGGATTTTTGATGTAATATGAGATGGAGGTACCAGCATGCATACTAAAGAAAAATCTAAGGTTTTTTCTTTTATAATCTCTCGTGCCCTACAACTTTCCCATTAAACTTCATTGCTTGCCAATTTATCATACTCGGCCATCGAGTTCCTCACCAAGTTGATCTTAGCTACCACTTTGACTTCACCTCCGACCTGCTACCGCTAGACCACCACCTTTCGATGCTTCCTCTAGCAATTCACCGCTATCTGGAACAACCACTTTGCTTATGATTCTCAGATCTAGCTTGAATTAGAACCCTAGGTCGAATTCATGTGTAAGCTGATTGCAAGTGGGTAATAGCGGATCCAAGGTGATGATGGTGACAAAATGACTGAAATCATGGTCAATTTCAGTTCGGTGATGGGCAACCAAGTATTTAAGGATGAACTAGGAGTTTATTTGGATGGAACATGTGATCATGGAGAAAACTCAGATCCCTCGCTTTGATTATCTTGCCTATGAGATTGGTTAAGTCTCAACCATAGAACAAATCTCATCATAACAATTTGTTCCAAGTTTAGACATGCTAGATTATTTCTTCGCATCATCTTCCTATCAATACAATCTGATGATCCTGAGAAAGAAAAACTTTTCGTGTCGCTCCAGATGACGGATCCATTATCGATTGTCAATCAATATTGAGTAAGTATAGAAAAGTAATTTCAAAAGACAATGCATATTGTTTTTAAAGTGCGAGCAAGCTATCTACTCGGATGCTTTGTTCGCAGTGCTAGGGACACTAGACTCATTTTATGTAGATAAAACATTGTATTTTCTTGGTTAACACTTAGAATTGGATTGGTCGACACACATCGGCTTCCTTTGATTCCAAGCGCTGGTCACATGGGTACTGTTTCAAGTTAAATTTTACCTGACCGTGTTGAATGCCAAGTGCTGCCATCGTAAAAAGACTTGTCAATCATCTCGCTACAATTATGGTGAAGGACCATCTACTCCTTCCGACGGTGCATCCACTATTGCTCCGGTTTCGTCATCTGCTCTTGTTGGATCCAACAAACCCACAATCTTCGGATCTGAGAGCCAGATGGCACTGGTCGACCCCATCTAAGACAGCTACCTCCAGGATTGATCATAAGTGATCTGCCAAAAAGATACCCACATTTCTAATTGAGAAGATGCTTGGTAACATTTGCTTGCAACATGGCATCCCCATAGAAGATGTACGCCTTCCAACGAGAGATGAATTTGCACATCGTCCTCCACTTGGTTTCACCACTTACAGTCGATATATGTGTCTTAGCAGCGTTGTTCCTCCTTTTAACTCCTTGAAGAACTTCTTGGGAGAAATTAGGCTTACGCCATTTCAAGTCCACCCGAATGTGCTGCCTTATAAAGTTCGTTTATGTCTTATTCATGCAAAGATTCAAATGACCTCCATGGTTTAGAGAACTTACACATTCTCTTAAGTTTAAAAGAAGTAAAGGGTGTCTGTTCTTTGTAATCATCAAGGTTTGGACCAGATGCAAGCTCATCAAAAAACTTCATGACAACCGCTTTATGTTCAGAAGCGAATACTTTTTCATATGTTGTCTAGAAGAATCCAACCATTTCTAGTTAAAAGTAAGCGAGTTTCCCTTATTAATCTTTTTCACATTGGAATCTCTACATCTTGAAGTTAACTTATGTGTTATCCGGGTTTTAGACTCAACAGGAACCAATAAGAAACAGAACAACCTCTATAAACCAGATGGTTTAGAACTTAACCAAAAAAGCTAAGGCAAAGGGTTAACAAGGGCCAAGCTATATGAAGAAGGCAACGACTTGGATCTACGAGGCCGAGAGATCAGCATTCTTTTAGTCCAATCAACAGCTGAGTGCAAATACTAATGAATTGCCATCGAAACGAAACAACTACGATAAAAGACTATGAAAACATCTCTAGTTCCACCAGAAAAATCCTAAGTGCTTGGATCATCAATACCCATGCCTCTCCTCAAACCTTCAAACAAGCTAGCTATGGAACACTACGAAAGAGGCCAAGACATTGGCTCGCAAACGAGCCAAGTCTATGGGTCGCTAGCGACCCACAGGCCGTGGGTCGCTAGTGACCCATAACTTTACCTCGTTTTGTGTGACAAATTCTCCCTGGGTCATTTCCTACTTACTTAGGAGCTGATGGTGAAGTGACCTGGCCTAGAAGCTCTCTAATCCATACAAATACCATCCTACCTGCAACATAAAATGAGGCTTCTCCGGACTGGTTGCTCTCTACTGGAATTATTCTTCACTCTCCACTTCCCTCACAATAATCTTTAAGGGAACACACTGTAATTGTCCAGTGGATTTCAACTCTAGAGATTCAATCTAGCTAAGAGATAATCTAAGCCTTGTAAACATCTCTTATAACAACAATCAGTCTTTAATAAAACTATAAAGTGGACATAGGCTTCATTAACAGCTGAACCACTATAAAAATTCTCTATTTTCTTTATTTTACTGCTTTTTTTTATATCTATTATATTGCTATGTCAGAACAGGGATGGTGCTTTCAAATCCAAATCAGGTTGTTGGTCTATTTTTTGGGTCAAAATTTTGGTGCCTTCATTGAGAGTTGAACTCAGTTCAGGATCTAGCTATCTAATTTGGATTCCATAGGTTCAGAAGTTAGATCCCCAGTCTTTTCTTGATTAACTCACTGTTTTATAGTCAATAACACTTGGAAGAAGAAGAACTACCTCTGGAAGATACATAAGGGCAGCAATAGCTGCAGAAGGTGTTAGTCTCCAACAAGCCGAAGTAAATGGTGCTAACGTAGGAAATCAAGCGCCAGGGTTCTTTAGTCAATATGAAGTTCTCACCAGGGATGAGATCAATAAGACGGTTGAAGAGATCAACCAAAGAATGGAAAATAGTCAAAAGGCTCTAATGGATAAGCTCAATGCTTTGGCAACCCTACAAACAAACCTTGCTCCAAGGACTATGCCTGAACCGGTAACTTCTATAAAACAAGAAAAATCCTCCGTTTTCGGCCTGCATAGAAGAAACGGAAAGTAGCCAGTAAGAAGGGTAACAACAGGATGTAACTTGGAGGAAAATGAGAATAATACATCGACGCAAGGCAGCCGAACTTGAATTTGAATTAAGGGGCCAAAACCTAGTAGGAAGATATAATTGTGAATCTCTTCGACTCAAAAGGTGGAGAGCAAGGCAATCAGATGGAAGAGAACGTCAATGCATTCGATAATGCTAGAAACATCCAAAGTGCCCCAGTCAGGCCAACTGCAAGCCAACGGGGTCCCATGGGAGTGGCTCGGTGACCGACTGCCGCCCTCAGGACTACCGTACATCAGAGGCATACATAGAAGATATGGTCAAACTGCTGATGGGTAAGAGTAAAAATCGAAGGGATGACGAATGGTGATGTGTCCCGAGTTGGACCTTTTACCGACAAAATCTTGAACGAAAGATACCCAGACAAATTCATTATGATAACTATTCCCTCCTACGGCGGAATTAAGGACCCAAAACCCCATTTGTGCAAGTATTGCTGGTATATGGATGGGGCAAATGCTCTAGAGGCCATTCACTACCGATGTTTCCCTATTTTTATTGAAGGAGTTGTGTCTATGTGGTTCACCAGACTACCCCCAAGATCCATTTCTACCTTTGACCAACTTGTAATGAAATTCCTGGACCAGCTCAAGCTCCATACCGTGCAACCAAAGGATGCCGTGTCCCTATCTGGGCTAGTGTGGAGATGCAACGAATCACCGAAACCATTCTTGAACCAGTTTAATACCGCTATAATGGAAGTAAGCAACCCTGATGAGGATATGGTTTTTATGGCATTGGTCCGCGCTATTCACCCAGAAACGGAGTTCAGAAAATGGATTAAAATGAAGCAACCTACCACCAGGAATGACTTCAATCGCAAATCCAGCCAGTACTTAAGGTTAGAGAAAGCACAGGAGCTGGACAGAAAGTTTGCCAGTGTACATCAGATAAACAACGGACAAAATGAGGTGTGATAGGTCAAAATACATGCAATGCTGGAACTGCGCAACGAGTCATGGGAAAGAGCGGAAACTAGAAAAGAAGAAACTAAAACTCTGATAAAAGAGATAATAGTGGCAACGACAAAAGATTTAGGGAGTTTATACAGGAAGACTATACACCTTTGAATGACACTCCGAAAAATATTTATCTCGCAACACAAAAGTCCGAGGATTATAAGAAATCCCATAGGAAAAAAGCAATCGAGCAACAAAAGCGCTTAGGGAAATTCTACCGCTTCCACAAGACACATGGTCACAATACGAACGAATGCCGCCACCTAAAGAATCTCATTGAGGAATTGATCCGAGATAACAAGCCTCAACTATATGTGAAAAAGCCATAAAAACCCAATCAACCCGCGGTCCCTCAACCTCCTACAGAGCAAAGGAATCAAGCTGGAACTAATGAATAAGGGTTAAAACAAACTGACCAGAGGCTTATTATTGGAACAATATCTGGAGGACCACATCCCGCGCAAAGAAGTTGGGGAGAGATGGAGCGATATGCGAGTTTGTTAAAGCACTCCCTGAAGGAATCATGTTTAGTAATAGATAATGAAACTTCGATCAAGCTGCAAAAGGTTTTAAGCGATGACATAGTGTTGCACAATCGGGATACCGAAGGGATTGAAGCTCCGATTCTTGACCCAATGGTCGTGATAGTAGGAATTTGGCCCACCGTAGTCCGATGAGTGTGGTTGACAGTGGCAATTTAGTTAATATACTTTTCAAACGTACCTTCGATCAGATGAAAATTGGTATGAAAAGCGTATCCGTGTGCTAAACAAAGATTCAAGGGTTTATCGGAGAACCTAAACAACCGGTGGGAACAATCGATCTACCTATGGAGCATGGAGAGGGAGAGCGAATACTTACCCTCATTCAGACTTTTGTGATCGTGGATGAAATGTCACCATACAATGCATTGTTGGGACGGCCCGCAATAGCTGATTTCATAATAGCACCAATTGTGCCTTACAATGAATTTCCATACCGAGCTCGGAGTTGAAATTGTGAAAGGAGACCAAAGCGTCGCTCAGGAATGCTATATCATAGAATTATGCGAGTCAAGAAGAAAGGAGAAAGGAAAGGATGTGGGGAAATCACTCCAAATCCATGAACCCTCCGAATAGCAACTACGGAGCTGCCCCTAGCTTGGGGACCAAAGTCGGTTCGACAAGGCTTTGGACCCTAGAAAGAAGAGCTCGGGGGACGAACGGGCAGCACCGATAGAATTAACGGTGTCTGTCCCAGTCTGTATGGATGACCCAATGCGGCACCTGAAGATCGGGCCGCACCTTGGAAACAAGATGCGGTCGGAACTAACCAAATTCCTTTGTGCCAATTTGGACGTATTTTCTTGGACACACTCCGATATGTGTGGGTGTCACTTAAAATTGCCTGCCACGCGCACAGTATCGACCCTAAGTTTACTCCAGTAAAGCAAAAAAGGTGCAACTTGGCCCTTAATGGTACAAGGCGTTGAGAGAGGACGTAGATAAATTGATGGCTAATGGCTTCATTCGAGATGCAACCTACCCTGAATGGGTATCGAACCTAGTCCTAGTCAAGAAGTCTAATGGAAAATTGTGAACTTTTATTGATTTCTCAAACTCAACAAAGCCTATCTGAAGGATAGCTTCTCGTTCCCTATGATTAATCAACCGGTGGATGGAACGACAGGACACAAACTGCTGTCATCTATGGATGCATACTCGAGCTATAACCAGATCCTGATGCATGAACCAGGCCAAGAGAACACCAGCTTCATTACCTATTTGGGATTGTACTCTACCGAGTAATGCCATTCAGTTTGAAAAATGCAGGTGCAACGTACCGAAGGATAGTGAATACTATGTTCAAATGCCAAATCGAGAAGACTATGGATGTTTACATGGATGAATGTTAGTCAAATCCCGAGTAGTTGCTAACCATCTTAACAACCTCACTGAAATGTTCGAAATACTCTGGGAATGAAACTTAATCCACTCAAGTGCCACTTCTGAGTAGCTTTTGGGAAATTCTTAGGATTCATAATAAGTGCTCAGGGAATCGAAGTGAATCCATAGAAAACAATAGCATTACGGGAAGTCCAAGCCCCTAAAAATAAGAAGGAACTTCAAAGCTTGAATGGAAAATTCGTAGCACCGAGTCGATTCATCTCAAAAGCTACAGACAATTGTATACTGTTCTTCGATGTGCTAAAGAAGGGAAATAAAAAATTTGAGTGGAGTAAAAGCTTGTCAAACAACTCTCAAGGAATTTCTACGACACATAGGAACTCCCCCGATCTTATCAAAACCAATCGATCGAGAAGACTTGTTCATTTATTTAGTAGTTTCCTTGCACGTACTGAGCATCGCTCGTGTGTGGGAAGAAGCAATAATCCGACGACCCGTGTACTACATTAGTAAAGGATTCACCGGAGAAGAGAAGAATTACCCAAAAATGGAGAAGCTAGCGTATTGCCTTTTGGTCGCGTCTCAGAAATTACGAACATACTTCTAGGCTCATCCATTTAAAATATTGACTGACCGGCACCTGAAGCAAGTTTTATATCGGCCAGAAACTTTTGGACGACTACTAAAGTGGAATATAGAGTTGAGCCAATGCGATATCACATACCATCCAAGGAAAGCAATCAATAGGCAAGAGTTAGAAGATTTCATTACCGAATTTACCATACGGGACGGCGAGGAGGAAGTATAGTCGGAAACAGGCACACAATGGAAGCCCTTCATCGATGGTGCATCAAAAAACTTCCGTTCGGGAGCAGGGATAGTGCATGAAACCCCCAAGGGGAGAGTCATTAGCTATGTTTTATGCTTGGACTTCCTAGCAACAAATAACGAAGCAGAGTATGAAGCATTGTTCGTCGGACTAAAGGTTGTGAAGGAATTCGGGATAAAATCTATTCACATATACAACGACTCCCAGCTGGTCGTCTGTCAAGTGAAAGGGGAGTACTAAGCGCGTGGAGAAAATCTCGCCCCGTACCTGTCCAAATTACAAGAGCTGCTAAGTGATATCGAGCACGACACCATAACTCATATCCCATGGGAGGAAAACACCAAGGCAGATTATTTGGCTAACCTGGCAAGCTCCGTAGATGTAATATCCCGTATTTGGAGGCTAAAAACTAAGCGCTATGGATGCTGCAGTCATCCACAACATTAACTTCTGCTGAAGTAATACGGTAGTGTTAATGGTATCCATAATATCAAAAGCATTTGAATATGAAAAAAAATCACATATTTCCAAAAAATAATAATTTCAGTGATTGTATTTCATATAAATCATATCTAAGTTACAAAAATCCCAAACATAATCCTAGGCGTTGATCAAATATTATTTACAAAAATACACCAAAAGCGACATATGAAGATGCCTACTTGGATGATCAAAGCAATATAGACATAATTGTCTAAATACATAGTGGAAACAACTTTAAAATAGAATTTTTAAATTAGCTATCCGTCAGCCACATGCTCGTCTTCAGATGCTATATTCGCCAAAACCTGCTAAAACCTGAAAACCTAAACCCTCGGCCCACTCAAATCAAATTTTGAGTATTCGAGAATTTAAAGGGAAACAAAAGCATTGAATCAGACTTAAAGCCTGGTATGAATAATTTATGTTTCATCTCAATTTACTAATAAATAGTGTGACCATGCCACTTAGCGAAATGGGTTCACCATCACTGATGTCTCGTTTCAAAACATATTTTCCAAATCCTTTCCCGCAACCAAACTGGTTAATCAACCGATTATAATAATAATATAGCAATATCCATTATGCTAAAACAATAAATGAAATAGACTATTTGTCTAAAATCTGAACTATCTGTTCTAAATTCTGAGCTATCTACTCTTTTCTGGACCATCTATCCTAAAATTGATTATAGCAATATCTTTTATGCTAGCTAAAGGGCTATCTGCCCTAAATAGGAAAAAAGGGTGGACTAACTGTCCTTAAAATTTTAGCAAGGTCTGTTATGCTAATAAATGAATTATCTGTTCATATCAGAGCTGACTGCTCTTTCTGGACTAACTGTACTTTAGGCCGATTACCCTCAAAATGGGCAGACTGTCCGAATTTAAAATGAGATGACTGCTCGAATTTTCTTTTGGGTTAATCACCCTTCAAATATCTGAGCTAACTGCTCTACAAAATATCTGAGCTAACTTCTCTTTAAATTTTCCTTGAAACCTTTTCAAAATGATTTAATTCGTCAAATCATATATATACAAGGAATTACTCTAAGTCATTTTTTCCTTGTTATATATACTTTACTCAAAATAATGTTGATGATGTTCAATAAGGGTTGTCTATCCTTTATAATAAGTTAATGTATTTTATAACTTAAAACACTTATGTTATCTACCCAGTTCTTATATTTGAAACCTTTGTTTAAAATCTTTAAACAACCTTTCGAGAACATAGAAGGTAACTCCTCAATACCATTTACAAAGTCGTTCAAAAGTATTGAAGATAACTCCTTCATATCCTTTAATAAACCTTTCAAAATCATTGAAGGTAACTCCTTCTATAAATTTTAAAAGCTTTCCTTTTAAAAGCTTTAAAACATATGACATCTGCCATTTAAATCCTTTAAACCTTATCCTTTTGAAAATATTGCAAAACCATACCTTTTGATCTTGTCGAAAGGTCTTACCTATAGACCTAGTCGTAAGGTTTCACCTTTCGACTTTGTCGAAAGCCAGGGCACCTCCCCTATATAATAAACCTTTCGAAAGCAATGTAACTCAAAACCTTTTGAGGACATTGGGTTCAATTTAAAACGGGTGGAAAACCTTTCAAAACCAATCAAAGTTAACTACTTTGAAATCTTTAAAACGTTTCGACTTAAAACATTTAGATTATGCAAAAGGATCAGAAAAACATTGAGGTCGAAAGCAACTGCTTCGAAACCTTTATAAAACATTTAGAAATCATTAGAAAAGAATGAAGTGTTGGTTTTCGAACCAACCCTTCGAAATCAATGAAGAGAGGTGGCAAGTTTTAGAAAACAAAAGATAACATTTGACTCCATCTGTGTCGAAAGTGTAGGAAGCGGCAACAATGCTTTTGGCCTTGTCGAAAGCTATACCTTTCGACCTTGTCGAAAGGTTTCATTTAAAACAATAAAGCAAACTAATCGAAACCTTTTTCTTTTAAACCATTTTGACAATTTTGAAGGCTCTTTTTTGAAAGTTAGCAAGCGTATTTTCCTTAAACCAAAACAAAACTTCATCTCTTTCGAAAGCGATAACCTTTCGTCCCTAAACCTTTCAACTCCATCCAATTCACTATGTACCGATTGCCTGATACCTTGTGCATTGATATTTGGCCAAGCCGAAGGGTTTGATAGCTTTCAACTTTGTCGGAAAGTCAGATAGAAGCTTTGTCGAAAGGGTTGAAATAGAAGAAAGAGCATTTATTTATACTTTAAAACAGTTCTTTTGTACCCCATGTACCTTGTTTGTCGAAATATTATTGGTTTCCATAATATTATATTCAAAAGTGCTTGCGACTTTCCTTATTTGGAAATTTAAATAATTTTGAAAAAACCCTTTCTCCTTTATAATTATACGAAACATTTAAGTCCCATACCTTAAATAATCTTATATAACTAATAAAACACCTTGAAAAAGCTTGGAAAAATTCCAGAAAATCAAATAATATGTTCACTTCAACATATAATTTTCGAATCCAAACTATAATTAGTTTTCCCATAAATAATTTTATAATATAAATTAACCTTTTCTTTCTTAGAAAATTCATAATAATTCCACAAAAATTCTTAAATTCTGAATTTTGAAACCCATCTCTAAAATGACTTTTTAGATCATCATAAAAATTTGCAAGGCTAACGGATGTCATTTAACGGGGGTTTATCTCAAAATATGTCATAAAATCTATATGAACAATATAAATCATCAACATGTATATATAATCTTTTTATTATTCAAACACATGGCAAATCTTTACAAAATCATTTGGAATTAACCTTAAAATCGAAATCAAAATTTTTTGGGGACGTAAACATTATTCACCTTTAGCTTTAATGATTAAGGAGCTTGAGAGTTGAATGAGTTTGATTTGAATTTGCTTTCCTTATGCTTCTCTTTTGTTTCCTCTTCTTCTTCCTTCGTTAATGGAGGCCGACCAAGCTTTTAAAATTTTGAAAGTGAGAATGAACGTGTGTTTTGAAATACATAGCCTAACGATGACAATATAGGAATGGTATCTTTCCTATAATACCCCTACTCTAATTCATTTTAAAGCTTTCTTTAATTTATTAGTTAAAAGTCACGACTACCTTAATTAAATCAAATCTCAATCCTCTTATCAACACACTATTTTATTTAGTTTATCTAACTAAATCTCCTAAATAATGTTATCAAAAATCTAGGATGTTACAGACTCCCCTCCTTAAAGAATTTCGTCCTCGAAATTACAATAAGGCTCAAAACAAACAAGAAGGTAAAACATACCATCAAAACAAGTCAGGATAAGTATCTCTAATCGTGCTCTCAACCTGACAACTACAGTCTCTGTCATCGTCACTCCACTGGACTTTGGCTAATCTGGCCGTCTTGGTTCTAAGCCTCTTCCCATCTCTCGTAATAAAGCGAACTAGCTTTTCACTATGGTCAAGTCCAGTTCTACCACTAAATCATCCAGCATTGTCGGTGCAGTAGCAGTCTCCGAATTTCTAACACACTTTCTGAGATGAGAAATATGAAAAACATCATAGACACCTGCCAAACTGCTCGGTAACTCAAGTCTATACGCGAGCTTCCCGATCCTCTCAAGAACAGGAAAAGGTCCTATGAACCTAGGGATAACTTCCTTGACTTTCCAAATCAAAGCACACCCTTCATCGATGGTACTTTGACAAAAACCTGGTCCCCAATTAATAACTCCAAATCTTTTCGTCTTTTAACTGCATAACTTTTCTGCCTAAACTGAGCCTCCTTCATCCTGTCTCGAATGACCTCAATCTTTTCTATAGCTTCTTTAACCAAATATGGACCAAGAATCAACATATCCCTGGTCTCCAACCAGACAAACATGAGATTTTCATGACCTTCCACACAAAGCTTCAAATGATGCCATCCCAATACTAGTGTGATAACTGTCATTATACGAAAATTCGGCTAGATGCTGATGGTCCTCCCATGATCCCCCAAAGTTCAGAATATAAGCTCTCAACAGATCTTCTAAAATCTTATTAACTCTTTCTGTTTGCCCATCTGTCTGTGGATGGTAAGTGGCACTCATCATAAGCTTGGTTCCCAAAACTTCCTACAAACTTTTCAAAAACTCGATAGTAAACAAGGAATCTCTATCACTAACTATGCTGTTAGGAATCCCATGTAGTCTAACCATATTCTTCATGAACAACCTTGTTAAAATAGGTGCCGTCCTGGTTGACTTAACTGAAATGGGAACTCTTGGTCAATCTGTCCACTATAACCCATATACTTTCTTTTCCCCTGTTCAATCTTAGCAACCCGTCTATGAAGTCCATAGAAATAGAATCCCACTTTCACACTGGAATATCTAATGGTCGAAGCAAACACTCGGTTTTTGGTGTTCGGCCTTTGCCTGCTGGCAATTCTAGCACCGCGTTACTCACAAATCAATATCCCACTTCATTCCTTCCTAGAAGAAACTCCTCTTCATATCCTGATACGTCTTGATACCTCCAGGATGTATAGTGAAATTCGAACGATGGCATTCATCTAAGACTTCTTTTCTTATGTTTCATACACTTGGAACACATAATCTTCCTTTCTTTTTCAAACACCCATTCTGGTCAAGACTAACATCTTTCAACTCATCGCTCTTGGTTCCTTCCTTTAGCTTGCTGATCTGTTCAACTAATACTGGATCCTCTATCTTCTTAGAAGCAACCCCTTTGATCAAAACTGGTCAAACTTCCAAACAAGACAATATAACTGTATCACCACAAGACCATGCCTCGGATCTCCACTGCACTCTGCACTCTGCAATTTGCTAATGCTTCTAAATCTTTCCACTCAGCCATCATTGCTAACACTACATTCTGATGTTTCCTGCTAAGTGCATCTACAGTCAGGTTTTCTTTCCCTGGTGCATACTCAATTTCAAAATCATAAGCGGCTATGAATTCTAACAATCTTTGCTGTCTCATGTTCAGCTCGTTATGAGAGAACAAACACTTCAGCGACTTATGGTCTATGAATAACTCAAACTATTCTCCCAAAAGGTAACGTCTCCACACCTTCAAAGCAAAAATCATAGCAGCTAACACTAGATTATGCATTAAATATCTGACCTCATGTAAGCTATTTAGAAGCATAGGTAATCACTTTACCTCTCTGCATCAGCACAACTCCTAATTCTGTTCCAAACGCATCGGTATAAACTACCAAGTCCTAATTTCCTCTGGAACTACCAACACAAGTGCATGGGTCAACAAGTGTTTTAAACTCTGGAATGCTTCCTCACACTTGTTGGTCCACACAAACTTCACATCCTTCCTCGTCAGCCTGGTCATCGGTGCTGCTATCTGCGGGTAATCCCTAATGAATCTTCGATAATAACCAGTCAACCCAAGGAAACTCTTAATCTCAGTTATTGTCTCGGGTCTCTTCCAAATATTCATTGTCTCGATCTTAGTTGGATCTACTGATAACCCTTCCTCTGAGACGACATGACCAAGAAACTTTACCTCCTTCTTCCAGAAGTGACACTTCGAAAACTTCGCTTTCAGTTGATGCTACCTCAACGTCTCAAGCACTACTCTAAGATGAACTTAATGCTTTCTTTCATCCTTAGAGTGAATCAAGATATCATCTACGAAAACTAGCATGAACCTATCCAAGTGCTCTCAGAAAATCTGGTTCATCAAATCCACAAAGAAAGTAGGCGCATTCATCAGTCCGAACGGCATAACTAACCATTCGTACAATCCATATCTGGTCCTGAATGCTGTTAAAGATATACTATCCTCTGCTACTCTAAGATGATGGAAACCTGTTGCCAAATCCAACTGAGAAAATACCTTTTCTCCACTTAGCTGGTCAAAAAAATCATCAATCCTAGGCAATGGATATCGATTCTTCATCGTCCTCTCATTCAGCTTACCATAATCAATACACAGCCTCAACGATCCATTCGGCTTCTTAGCAAACACTGCCGCTACACCTCATGATGAAATGCTCGGCCTGACAAAACTCTTGCCCTCTAAGTCCACCAATTACACCTTCAACTCCCCCATCTCTGAAGGGGTCATCTTGCTTGGCGGTCTACTCATCGTTTCTGCTCCCGGAATCAAATCTATATGAAACTCAATTGCTCGTTTCGATTGCAGTCCAACTATAGTCTCAAACACATCTATGAATTCTCTAATCATGAAAAATTGACTGAACTAATCATATGAATCCAATGCACCGAACAAAATAAGCACTACACTGCTAGAACCTCCTATGGTGAAAGCAATCCAATCGCTACAATCTGGATGACAGAGAGATATCTTCCTACTCTGGCCAAATATCTTAGCATCATACTCACTTAACCAGTACATACCTAGGATGATCCCAAACCCTACAAAATCAAACACATGCAAACTGCACTCAAAAGTATGACCTAATAGGTCAAACTCAAACTGGTCACACCTCAACCCTAGAGTCGCATACCCTCCTATTGGATTCGCAACACATAAGGAAGTGACTAAATATATTGGTTCAAAATCAAGATTTTCTATCAAAAAGTTAGATATAAAAGAATGTGGTGCACCGGTATCAAATAAAATGCTAACAGGCATACCATGAATCTGAAGCGTTCCCCCAAGAACCGACTTTCCCTTCTCTTGGGCTATTGGCTTGGAGGCGGCGGGCTCCAATGCATACACCTTGCCCTTACCATCTCTAATGGGCTCCTTTCACTGGTTCTTTTAATAGCCTATCTGGTCACAATTAAGACACCTGATATTCTTCCCCTTAGCCACATCCTTCGCTTTCCTTGAGCGACACTCATTAGCAAAGTGCCCTTTCTTGTTGCATTTATAGTAGACAACTTCAGACTTTGCTTTCTTGGCTACTCCACCATTCTGAGCATCTTTCTTGGAAAAGAACTTCCTCTTCTGGCTCTGTCCAGTCTGGACCACTTTTGCCTTACTCTTCTCCAGAGACTCAAGGATTTACCGCCTTAAAACCATCTCTATAACATTATCAAAAGGATCTCTAAGATGAGAAAACGCAGCCCTAGCCAATTTTGTCTTCAATCCTCTAATAAACCTCTCATTCCGTTTCAACACGATATCCACCGAAGCATACCCATACCGGGCCAACTCTTCGAACTTCCTAGCATACTCAGCAACAGACATCTCTCCCTGCACCAGCACAGCAAACTGCCTAATCAAAGCTGACTATGCCATTACTAACATACACCTCTCTTGAAATCTCCTCCTTATGTTCTCCCATGTTACTGTATCCTCAGCAACTGTCCCTGTTACACTGTTATGCCAGAACAATGCGGTCCCCTGAAGCTGCCTGGTCGCCAACGTCCTCTTTTGCTCGTCATTGAGTCCTAAATCTGTAAAAATCCTTTCGTTGTGCAACAACCAATTCTCCATTTCAATGGCATCCTCCATTCCCATAAATGGCTTTCCTCCTAGCTTCACGTAATCATCGCCCATCTTAGCGAAATGATTAACTGGCAGAACTTCTGGAACCCTTGCTCCTGTGGCATTTCCTCCTACCACTCCGGTTGCAACCCCTGCTTGCATCATATTCCTGAAAAACTAATACATGGCTTCCATTCCGACCTGCGCGACTTCTACACCAGCATTCTCCGCCTGACCTTGGCCTCTCCTTGCATTAGGTCCGGCGCTCCTTTCGGTGCTTCCCCCTCCTCGGTTAGCTCTATTTCTTCTACCATCCATATCTGTATTCAAACCTCATGAGATACAGAAAGAACCTAATCAAAGATAAATGAATGAAGATAAAGCACATACTTATATATAACAAATACAAGTACTTACTATAGCGTTAACCCAACCAAATCTTACTCCAATTTACTCGAATTTTTGTTTTCAAAACCAATTTTCAGTTTATTTTTGTCATAAACCTGTGCTCTGATACCAAATTGTAACATCCCATATCTGGAGGCCAAAATTTAAGTGATATGGATGTTGCAGTCATCCACAATATTGACTTCTAGTGACAAGATACGGTAGTGTTAATGGTATTTATAATATAAGAAGCACTTGAATATGAACAAAATCACAGATTTTCAAAAACTATAATTTCAGTGATTATATTTCAAATAAATTATATCCAAGTTACAAAAATCTCAAACGTAATTCCAAGCATTGATCTAATATAATTTGCAACAATTTGCTAAGAGTGACATATGAAGATGCCCCTTTGGATGATCAAAGCAAAATAGACATAATTATCTTAATACACATCATAAACAATTTAAAAACAGAATTCCCAAATTAGCTATCCATCAGCCACTTGCTCGGCTTCGGATGTTTTATGCGCCAAAATTTGCTAAAATCAAAACCCTCAGCCTACTCAAATCAAATTTTGAGCACCCGAGAATTTAATGGGGAACAAAAACTTCAAGTCAGACTTAAAGCCTAGTATGAATAATTTATATTACATCTCAGTTTACTAATAAATAGTGAGACCACGCCTCTTAGCGAAACGGGTTTCCCATCACTAATGTCTCTTTTCAAAACATATATTTTGCAAATCCTTTCCTGCAACCAAACTGGTTAATCAATTGATTATAATAATAATATAGCAATATCCATTATGATAAAATAGGAAATGAAATAGACTACCTATCTAAAATCTGAACTATCTGTTCTAAATTCTAAGCTTTCTGCCCTTTTCTGGACCATCTATCCTAAATTTGATTATAGCAACATCTTTTATGCCAGCTAATAGGCTATCTTCCCTAAACAGGTAAAATCGTAGACTGACTATCCTTAAAATTTAGCAAGGTCCGTTTTGCTAATAAATGAATTATCTGTTCATATCAGAGCTAACCGCTCTTTTTGGACTAATTGTCCTCTAGGCTGACTGTCCTCAAAATGGACTGACTGTCAGAATTTAAAATGAGCCGACTGTCTGAATTTTCTTTTGGGTTAATACCCTTCAAATATTTGAGCTAACTGCTCTACAAAATATCTGAGCTAACTGCTCTTTAAATTTTCCTTGAAACCTTTTTAGAATGATTTAATTCTTCAATTTATATATATACAAAGAAAAATATCTTTAGCTTTACTCTAAGCTATTTTTGCCATGTTATATATACTTTTCTCAAAATAATGTTGATGATATTCAATAACGATTGTCTATCCTTTATAATAAGTTAATGTTCTTTATAACTTAAAACGCTTAGCCTATCTGTCTAGTTCTTATATTCAAAACCTTTGTTTAATATATTTAAAAAACCTTTCGAAAACATAGACTGAAACTCCTTCAAACCATTTACAAAGCCCTTCGAAAGTATTGAAGGTAACCCTTTCATATCCTTTAATAAACCTTTCGAAATCAGTGATAGTAACTCCTTCTATACCTTTTAAAAGTTTCCTTTTACAAGCTTTAAAACATACGACATTCGCCTTTTAAATCCTTCAAACCTTAGCCTTTCGAAAACATTGCAAAACCATACCTTACGACTTGTCGAAAGGTCCTACCTTTTGACCTAGTCAAATGGTTTCACCTTTCAACTTTGTCGAAAGCCTGGGATACCTCCCCTGTATAATAAATCTTTTAAAAGAAATGTAACTCAAAACCTTGCGAAGACATTGGGTTCAATTTAAAACAGGTGGAAAACCTTTCGAAACTAATCAAAGTTAACTACTTTGAAACCTTTAAAATGTTTCAACTTAAAACATTAGGATTACGCAAAAGGATCAAAAACATTGGAGTCGAAAGTAACTGCTTTGAAACCTTTATTAAACCTTTTGAAACCATTTGAAAACAATAGAGTGTTGGTATTGGAACCAACCCTTCGAAATCAATGGAGAGAGGCGGCAAGTTTTAGAAAACAAAAGATAACCTTTGACTCCATCTGTGTGAAAGGTTCAAAAGCAGCAACAATGCTTTTGGACTTGTCGAAAGCTATACCTTTCGATCTTGTCGGAAGGTTTCATTAAAACAAGAAAGCAAACCAATCGAAACCTTTTTCTTTTAAATCTTTTTGACAATTTCGAAGGCTCTTTTTCGAAAGTTAGCAGGCGTTTTTTCTTTAAACCGAAACAAAACTTCATCTCTTTCGAAAGCTATAACCTTTCGTCCATAAACCTTCTGACTCCATCCAATCCACTACGTACCAGTTGCTTAATACCATGTGCATTGGTATTGACCGAGCCGAAAGGTTTGATACCTTTGACTTTGTCGGAAGGTCTGGAATGAAGGCGGAAGCTCTGTCGAAAGGGTTGAAATATAAGAAAGACTATTTATTTATACTTTAAAACAATTCTTTTGTACCTCACCTGCCTTATTTGTCTAAATTTGATTGGTTGATAGAATTTTATATTCAAAAGTGCTGCCGACTTTTTTTTTGAAAGTTTCAACAATTTGGAAAAAGCTCCTTTCTCCTTTATAATTATATAAAACATTTAAGTCACATGCCTTAAATAATTTTATATAACTATTAAAAGAACTTGAAAAATCCAGGAAAAATTCGAAAAAATCAAATAATATGTTCTCTTCAATATATAAAAGTCTCAAATCCAAACTATAATTAGTTTTAAATAATTTTATAATCCAAATTAACATTTTCTTCCTTATAAAATTCATAATAATTTCACAAAAATTCAGAAAATTCTGAATTTCAAAACCCATCTCTAAAATTACATTTTAGAGGATCATAAAAGTTCGCAAGGCTAACGGATGTCATTTAATAGGGTTTTATCTCAAAATATATCATAAAATCTATATGAATATATTTAAATCATCAACAATTATATATAATCTTTTTACCATTCAAACACATGGAAAATCTTTACAAAATCTTTCAGAATTAACCTTAAAACTGAAACCAAAATTATTTAGAGATACAAACATTATACACCTTTTGCTTTAATGATTAAGGAGCTTGAGATTTGAATGGGTGTGATTTGAATTTTCTTTCCTTGAGTTTCTCTTTTGTTTCCTCTTCTTCCTCCTTCATTAATGGTGGTCGGCTAAGCTTTTAAATTTTTGAAAGTGAAAATGAACGTGTGTTTTGAAATACACGGCCTAAGGAAGACAATATAGAAATGGCCTCTTTCTCATAATACCCCTCCTCTAATTCATTTTAAACCTTTCTTTTAATTTATTAGTTAAAAGGCACGATTGCCTTAATTAAATCAAATCTCAATCCCCTTATCAATACATTATTTTATTTAGTTTATCTAAAATATCCTAAATAATGTTATCTAAAATTTGGGGTGTTACAAGAGAAGCCCAGTCATTGGGATTGTTTCTGGCTGAAACGCTAACCGACCTAAGCATAGACAAAATGGATGTAGACTAGATTCTAAAGACCACCGTCGAACCAGATACATGGATGACACCGATAAAGGATTATCTACTTGTAGGACCCCTACCAACTGACCGAAATCAATGGAAAAAGCTCCTACGGAAGGCACCATGATTCATGACATAGGATGGAATACTCTATCGGAGGGGATTCTCGACCCTTCTTCTTAGCTGCATTAACGATGATGAGGCAAGACAAATCCTGAAGGAGGTACATGAAGGCGATTGCGGAGACCACACTGAGAGGTAGACCCTGGCAAAGGAAGTCCATAGATATGGATACTTCGAGCCAACAATAAACCGTGATGCCACAGATCATGCCAGAAGATTCTGTTGCTATCAAAGTTTCAGCAAAATTAAGAGGACTACCTCAACGAAACTGATGTAGATGGTTAGCCCGTGGCCGTTTGCATTATGGAGGATCGATTGGATTGGCGTCCTTCCAATAGCAAAAGGAGGAGCCAAATATGCTATAGTTGCAGTGGATTATTTCACAAAATGGGCCGAAGCAGAATGTTGGCTACCATAACCATAAAGAAAGTTATTAATTTTGTTAGTAAAAACATCATTTGTAGGTTTGATGTGCCGTAAAAAATCATCACCAACAACAGAACAAAATTCGAAAGTGCCAAGTTCAAAGACTTCTACAGGCACTTCAGAATCGGAAAAAACTTCTCCCTAATGACTCATCCGTAAGAAAACGGGCAAGTGGAAGAAATAAAAAAGATCATCAAATCCATCATCAAAAAGTGATTAACAAAAGCATAAGGAAATAGGGTTGACGAACTTCCATTCTCACTATGGGCATACAAGACAACATACAAAGCGGCAACTGGCCACACTCCGTTCGTGCTAGCATATGGTTCAGAAGCAATGATTCCTGTCGAATTAGAAGTCCCCTTATACCGAAGGCATAATTTCGATAAAAAGAAAAATAAGCAGCTCCTACTTGATTTGCTAGACATAGTTGATGAAAAAAGAGAAGAAGCAAAGTTGAGAACCGCTGCCCACCAAAAAAGGGTCACATGGTATTTCAACTCCAAAGTTCATAGCCAAACCTTTGAGGTCGGAGATGTTATGTTGAAGCAAGTTTACCCTATCCCATGGGACTTCGGACCGAACTGGAAAGGACCATATGTCGTTAATCAAAAGCTCAAGGATGGGACTTTCAAGCTTAGAACCGTCGACGGGGTCGCAATTCCCAAAGCCTGGAATAGTGAATCGCTCCGCCATTATTTCATTTAAAAAACTACTTTATGTATTTTCTATTTTTCAGCAAATAAGCCATCCTGAAAATGCCGGAGGCATTGTAAATAGGAAAAGATTCTGCCATGCTTTCCCTAATAAAGTTTGCTTCTTGAACCAACCAAACTGTGTTCATAATAATTACCCACCGAGTCGACGGAACCAAATCGACTCAAACCGTTGGATCGACGGAACCCAATCTTTGCCCTTTGAAAATGAATGCTGCTCCGGCAGCATCGAGAGGGCCAAAATTATAACTTCTCATATTTCCCTAAGATAGGAAACACCATGGAAAAACAAAAGCTGCGCATCTCATTATCCGCACACCAAAATAATTACTCCTCGTGTTGTCGAAAGATAGGCAACACTGAGGAAAAACAATAGCCGTGCATCTTATAAGCCGCGCACCAAAATAATATCTCATCATGTTGCCCGAAGATAGGCAACACCGAGGAGAAACAAAAAGCCACGCACCTCATGAGCTGCACAACAGAATACCAACTCCTCGTGTTGCCTGAAGATGGGCTACACCAAGGAGTGTAAGAAACCGTGCATCTCACAATCAGCATCAACCGCTCCCATAGCTGGGAATACTGAATACAATTCCAACAAAATCGAAATGCTACAAACAAATGAAAAGCCTCGACCATAGACACTTAAGGGTTAAAATTGAATTAATCTATGCACTATGTGCATTTGAAATACGCGTATATTGCATACTCGTTGAAATATCACAGGAAACTTGAGTTATGTGCTAAAGTTGAAAAACATAAAATTAAAAAGAAAAAAAGGAGAATCAAGTTGTAACTTAGCCAAATTTCCAATAAAGATTATCTAAACCCTAAGTTATCGGCTACTTGAAAATGGTTTGAAGTAAATAGCCCTGTAAACTGGGGGCATATAACTGTACGGAGACAGAAACACATGAAAACAATAAGTTCACAAATTTTGTTACTCCAAACAACAAGTCCTCAAGTTCTGCCTCAAAGTTTTATATCTATTTTAAAATTTTAAACAAAAATATCAAAGTTTTAGAGTTTTCAAAAGTTTTACGAATTTATAAAAATTCTCTAAGTTTTATCAATTTATAAAGTTATGCTAACTTCCAAAGTGTAGATAATATCTAAGTTTTGTCACTTCGAATGAAGGGGTTTGACTATAATAGCAAAACTAGAAAAGTATGAAATGAAACAAGCACAAGTACATAGAACATATATGAATAGGTAGATAAAAAACTGTCAAAATATCAATGTATTGCTTATAGTTATCTGAACACAGGGTCAAAATGCGGGGGCCATACCCACACAACAATGGCCAACAAAATGAAAATACAGTCTCTATAGTAAAGACGCAAAGTGCAGACTCTGCACTTGAACAGAATGACTCAAAAAAAAAATGAGTCGGTCTTCCTACAACCTGTAAGCCAAAATCAAGTCGATCCTCACAATGGCCGCTCAACACTTCTTACCAACACAACCCTTTCCACCTTTGGTTGGTAGTTTCTACTTCCTTTTAGGAATAGTGTCGCTTTCGGTAACTTCAACGAACACTTCGGTGGCGATGTTCTCCTCCTCTTCCAATACTTTCTCGAAAGGGCCTCCCTTCCCTTTGCGTTTTATCGATTTTCGAGAATTCTTCAAAGCCTTAATTGCCTCCACCTTTTCCTTCTTAACAACAATCAAATCGTGCTGAGTCTTCTATAGATGCTCCGTATGCATTCCTGCTCCTTGGCTTCTGCTGCAGTTATACCACTTTCCAATGACGCCGAAGGGTTATCCAGGCCGTGGAGCGCACGGCTTCTGACCCCGGTTGCGAACTAGACGTGGATGTGGGAACCAGAGCAGGAATAGATACAACCACAATAGATGTGAAAATGGCAGCAGGCACGGGCCTCAAAGTAGCTGGCACGTCGACAGGAAAGGTAGATGGACCTACAAGATCAAAAATAAAAGCATTAAAGTCCTCTTCCTCTTGTGGTGTAAGTTGGAAGCTCCCGAATTCGAGAGAAGCAAGAGCATTACCTGCGCCAATGGAACGATCATGAATAGCGACCTCAAACTCTCTGCCTTCGCCCTCTTTTGATGGCTCCACCATAAGGGGAATAATATCAAGTCCTGAACTCATGGGCTGATCTTGGAGCTGCTTTGATAGTTCGCCCACACCGGAAATAGAAGGCCTGGTAAGCATGTCGGTGGCGGTCATCATGGCAGCATCGGTGGCCTCCTTCTCTCGTTCGACTCGGACGATGTCCTGGCCTAAAGTAGCGCTTTCTTAGATTCATCATTAAGAAAAGCATCTTGCAACTCTTGATCTAAATAAACGTCGCCGCTCTCAGCAAAGCGAGATAAGATTTCCTTCCAAACAAGGGCGAGAGTGCACGGATACTTCAGACCGAGATAGCTGAGACTCACTTGATGCAACAAAGAGTTAAGATAGAGGTTCAGGATAGTCACACCCAGCTTCTTCATTTTCCTGTCAAAGGCATATTGGAGGTCCAAGTAATTCACTTTCACTACAGCCTTCTCAACTTCAGCAACAGTCTTGTTGGCACCGAGCTGTGCGATCAGAGCCTATAACTTGGCAATAGTCTCGGCTTAGTCGGAGATAGTTTTGTTATGCCCCACAGCAATTAGATCTTGGTCGGCGATAGTTCTCCTTTGAGCTTTAATGATGGCATTACAAGCAACCACTTCTTCTTTTACTTCGCCTCCTCCGCATGAGTCTTTTTAATCTCGTCCCACCAAACAATCTCTACTTTTTCATGCTCCTCCTTCAACTCCTTCATTAGATCGACGGTTCTCCTACTTTCACAAACCAACGCCTCCTTCTCTTCCTCCAACTGTTTAATCTTAGCATCCCGATCAATCGATGCCTTCTCTAAATCTTGTTTTTCGGATTCAAAGGAAAGGATCTCCTGATAGTTATATCTATTTGTATCAGCCAACGGTTTGCAAAGCTTCTCCCATTTCTCGGCCCTTTCTGGATAGCTTGGAGATGCAGCATGAAAGCATCCTTGTGAACGGGGTGGAGATCCCGGTCAAACTTGACCTCCTTTAAGAACCAACCTAAAATCGTTGCCTCAAGCTTGAGAAGGCTACAAGGAAAAATGTAGGCAAGCCTCTAGAGGGGCCGAAAGGCACTAGGAGCAGTAGTTACGACGAAAGATGATGAAATATAAGTTGGGGGCAGAACCGAAGCAGAAGTGATGGGAATCTCTTGGCCTACGAAAGAGCTTTTTGAAGCAAGCTCTTAAGGTTGGGGGAGATGATCAAACTTTGACTTTTTCGACGGCTCATCTCTTTCCTCAAGGGACCTTCTTTTCTCATACAAGCCTTCATATGACCGAGCCCAATCTCTTTCTTCTCGACGATGGGTTTTAGCTTCGTGTTTTTTCCTCCGCATGTACTCTTCTTCCATCTCTCGGACTTGATGGCGGCTGGAGGAGCACTTGGGGTACCGCTGAGAATCGGTGTAGTCCTCGAAATCGTCATAAAAGCCTCATCCCCTTGTCATATCTGGAATACATAAGAAGTTTCAGAAGCATAACATAAGCTAAGCAAATATATGAAGGAATGGAGAATGGAAATAAGTGTAATCCTAGTGCAACATGTTGTGTGTCTCTAATACGGGCCTAAGACATCGTTATGAACCTGAACGAACAGGAAGGCGTCATTTCAAATTTAAAGTCCCCTTTCATGAGCGCATCGAAGTCGAAAAAAACATCGCTGAAATCTCCGAACCCCGCTCCGACATCCTTACTCCAAAAATCTTGAAGTTTTCTAGTGTCAAGGGCTTTGCCTTTGCCACTTGCGTCAAAAGGAGGTGGACTTGAGGGATCGAGACTCATTCCCAAAGTCCCATCACACGACCCCGAGTCTTCCCCATCGGATTTAGATGAGAAGTAACCACTAGCGGTAGACTCGTCGCTACTTCTCTTGAATTATCCTTCTTCTTTCTCCGAGCCCAGCGCGGCTTTGCCTTCTCTGTGCGTGAACTCTTCTGCCTCCACCGAGATTGGAGGCATTCTAGCTGAACCACTCAGTCCAGTCGCAGTAGCTTCTTCCTCCTCACGGGCCTCACAGGGTGATCCTCTAGATGGAATACCTCTCTCTTGACCTTCCTCGGAACCATAAGATGAAGAAGTGGATCTTGTATGAACCCTGGACCAGTCAGGAGATGGAGTTTCAATCTAAACGGCGAATCTACCTAGAGCCAACAGTCTTTATCGATGCAAATTTTTGTCAGTCGGCAGAACTTTAACACACCTCTCCTCAGCATCGACAGCTTTTAAACTTTGGCAAACTTCATCAAGAGTCACATCTATTCGACCTTGGGATAACTGCAAGGGACGTATAATTAGTTAAAACTCTATTACAATGCTTCGAAGCTTGACAAATAGAAATGAGAAGCTTACCCCCTATCGTCCACCAATGGTTGAACCCTTTGGGGGCATCTAACGAAGAAGTACCGCATATTGAACTGTGATAAGTTGCTTTGCAAGTGCAGGACAATATTTCAGCTTTTGTGGGCCTCGATCATAATCAAATAGGGACAGTCATCCCTCCGCTTGAACACTAGAAATATCGCAATTCATCAAAACTTGGAGCACGGTTAAAGGACCGCATGAAAGACATGCAAGCAAGTAAGAATGGCGTAGCCATTTGAATGAAGCTGGATTAGGGAAATACCCAAGTTCGAGAGAGTCTCACGCAAAAAATCATTGAAGGGAGGCATGACTCCATTCAGACACATGTATCGATGGAAAGCAATGGACCTCGGGGGCATATGAGCGAATTCGTCTTGTATCGACAGATGTACATTCTCTTCGGGAATTCCATGTTGCATACGGGTATTATGATGAACCTTGGCGAAAACCACCGATGAAGCTTTCTCAAGTAGATTAGGCGGAACTATGAAGTTGGCAGGAGTACGATCCACGATTGGCTCAACTGGGACTAACTGGCCGAATTAAGCTTGTGAAGTGGATGATGACTTGGCTTTTAAGAGCACTGGGCTTCTCCCGCTCGCCTTACGGTGCATGGATGGCCGCTTAATTCCATATAACAGAACTCACATATGAAAACGGTCAGTTAAATCCATCCTAATTTCATAAGTTTACCTTACCACACTTGAATTCAAAAGAAACATTAACTTGTAATTGACATGTCCGATTTCAAGTGCGAATTTGGGCAAGTGCAGTGTGCTATCAATATGAGATAAACTCGATGCTTGATACATTGCAAACGCTCTACCTCGTGTAGATAGATCGCTCATAGTGGAAGAAGAAAAGAACTTCTCATGTCAGTTTGTTTTTCATTTTTGTTTGTACTTCCTATACACTTACCCGTTATCAATCCATGATCGATAACGGATCCGTTGTCCGAAGCGACGCAGAAAGCCCTTCTCACTACAGGGACACCGAGTGTGGAATAAACAAGCAGGATAAGCCCAAATTCTTTGGAAGAATTGGGATTGACTGATGATATATCGTGTGGTGGCGTCAATGAAACTCGTCATCAAGTTATTATATCAACGAAATAATTAGCAAACCAACTAAGCGAACCCACCTCAAAACGACTTCTAAGATTTAGGGAGAATGAAGAACTGAATTCAATGAACTATGAATGGATCGGTGGTGAGTTAGAGGATCGATGGTGACTCAAGAAGGTAGCGATCTGGTGGTAGGTCGACTACAGTTCAACAGCGAGCTAGGGCTTGAATTCAAGCGAGGTGATAGGTCGGCTAGGGTTTTATGAAATAGGCAAGAAATTGAATTAAATCAATAGCGAATGAATGTAAATGAAGTTATGAATTGGACCGAGCAAGGGCTTGGATCGTTTGGAACTAAATCATGCAGAGGATCGATCGCTTGAATGGGCAAGGATAGCTGGGTCAGATGAATAGACTAGGGTCGGTTTATGTATTAATAGGCAAGCAAAAGAATAAATTTTTCTAAGTAATCAAGTCGCCAGCGACCCGACCCATTATGGGTCGCCAGCGACCCAACCTAACTTTATAGCATTAAAAATTTCCCTATGTAGTTAGGTCGTTAGCGACCCATCCCACATGGATCGTTAGCGACCAACAAAAAAAAGAGGAAAAGAAACTTTACCTATTCTTCTCGAACTCGACCTCTTACAACTGTTCATCATTCCAAGGCATGCCAAAAAACTACGGGCGGAAATGTAATGCGCTGTGGCAAGCAGTAGTAGTCAGAAACAAAGAAAGACGACCAACAATAGTGGATTAACGTATTCGTAAAGCTCTAATGCAATCACTTAGTGACAGACGGATGGATACTGAGAGTGATAACTTTCAGAGCATGTCTTGTTTACAACGAAGACGTACTTTGGGGGGCAAATGTTATCCGAGTTTTTGACCCGGCAGGAACAAATAAGAAACATAACAAACTCTTGTAAACTAGATGGTTCGGTACTTAACCAGAAAAGCTAAGATAAGGGGTTAACAAGGGTCAAGCTATATGACTAAGGCAACAACTGGGATCAACGAGGCCGAGAGATCAGCATTCTTTTAGTCCAGTCAACAGCTGAGCGCAAATAGCTAGTAAATTGCCATCGAAACGAAAGAACTACGATAAAAGATTATGAAAATATCTCTGATTCCAAACTTCAGAAAAATCCTAAGTGCTTGGATAATCCGCAACCCATGCCTCTCTTCAAACCTTCAAACGAGATAGCTATAGAACACTACGAAAAGAGGCCAAGGCATTGGCTCGTAAATGAGCCAAGTCTGTGGGTCGCTAGCGACCCATGGCTTTGCCTCTTTTATGAGACAAATTGTCCCTAGGTCGTTTCCTACCTACCTACAAGTTGACGGTGAAGTGGCCTGGCCTAGAAGCTCTTCGATCTATATAAATACCATCTTACCTGCAACATAAAGAGGGTTTCTTCTGACTGGTTGTTGAAGCTCTGCTGGAATTATTCTTTATTCTCTACCTCCGTGACAATAATCTCCAAGGGAATACACTATGATTCTCTAGTGGATTCCAACTATGGGGATTCATTCTAGCTAAAAGGTAATCAAAGCCTTGTAATCAAACATCTCCTGTAACAACAATCAGTCTTTAATAAAACTGTAAAGTGGACATAGGCTTTGTTAATAGTCGAACCACTATAAAAATTCTTTGTCTTCTTTCTTTTACCGTTTTTCTTCTATATCTATTATATTTCTCTGTTAAATAGGGCTGGTGCTTTCAAACCAAATCAGGGTATTGGTCCATTTTTTGAGTCAATGTTATGCCCTTCATAGGTATTCCAGATCTAACAGAAGATAAGAGCATAAGAAAATGATCGAGGAGCTAAAGGCCATCATAGCGAGTGAATGCTCCATCATTTCCTTTTTGACAAATGAGAATCTTCATGATTATGGACTGCTCGCACCGGGAAGAGTAGCCTATATGAAACTTCAACATAGAGAACCACCAGATCACGCACTCATTCTATCGCTCTCATATGCGGTTTTGACGAGGGTACTGAAGAGGAAAAAGAAGATGTTTCCGATGAAGAACGTGAACATTCTATTGATGTGAAAGCTGATGAATCTGTAGATAATGCTAATGAAGAGGGTGTTGAGACAAAGGCCGATGAGCCTATGCAAGATGACACCCTCGTTGATGAAGGTGGCAACGTTAGAATGCCCATTATCTCGGAGGAGAATGAGCTGGTTCAAAAGGGATGGGAAGCAACCAATGGTCATGGAGGAAGGTGAGGTCCTAGATGACGAGCATGAAAGCGATTACACCGCTGGTGAAGAGGAAGAGGAGTCATTTGGGGAATCTTCGAAGATGAGTCCCGACCTTCCTTATCTTCCCTCCTTGGACCTATTGACCCTTGGAGCACTAAGCCCTGAACTCCCTACTTCCCCTCCTTCGGAACAACCAAACATCGAAACCCCTCAATCTACCGGAGGCCAAGCCACTAAGACCCCCACCGAAGCCATGTCATCTTCTGATTTTATGAGGGACGTCGCCATCCACATAAACGAACATAGGGATTACTCCATTAGATAAATGATAGCTAAGATTGGCTTGAAAATAGACATCCCCTCAAGTCAATTTGTGAGCAGCGATGAATAGACATTGGCCATTAAACCCTGCCAAAACGGTCGGTAGAGTATATGGGGGTCATTAACAATTTACACTTCACTTTAGGATGTCATACACACATCTCTGCATTGAGTTAAGTCCTAGGGTTTTGAGTATTAAATCCGTTATTGTTTTTGTTTCAGTTACCATGGAATGTGGGTTATATCAACAATTACACCATGATGTTAGCTCCCGTAAAGGCAAGACTTTGGACCCAACTTATCGCCTCCCCCCCTCATGAAACAAAAGAGGAGATAAGGAGAAGGAAATAGGATGAGGCCAGCCACTAGGAGAGGGGATAAGAGAAAGAAGGACGATGAGAGTGATGTCACTGTCGATGTATACAAGAATTACAAAAACTCTCATAAGCACCTTGGGACTTCGTTATCGATTACTCTTCCTCGCACCAAAGCTCAAACAGCCGCAAAGCATGAAGTCCCTTCATTTCGAGCCATAACTACTGCAGCTGCCCCTACTTCTTCTAGTCAAAGGGAACAATTCGTGCTTTTTCCTAGCCCTCCTATGCTCCAAAGCTGCTTTTACGCACCTTTCCTTAAAGAGTGTTTAATACGATAAGAACATAAAGCTCGTTAACAGGGCCGCTTCCCCTCGGCAACCCAGAGATAGTCCACGAGGATCTAGAAGCTTGGTGTGATTAGCAACATCTTGTGAAGGCCCTTTTAGATGTGAATCCCATAAATTAACAAGAATCTTTTTGTTTCAAGCAGAAAGTGATGACTATAACAAACTGATCAAGGATCGTGACATTGAGATAGCCAAGTTGAAGGCTAAGAAAGACCCAACCTTGAAAGGAAAAGCTACCAGCGACAAATTATTGACCAAGGCCAACTGAGCTCATGACAGAGCGCAAAACCTGGTTAAAGATCAGCTCAAGGAGCTTATAGGGAGTCAAACAAGCTAACAAACAAGTTCACTACCATTGAAAACATTACCAAGTTCTAGGACCAAACTATCGTTGGTCATGCTATTGTCATTGCTGATTAGGATCTCACTCAGCTTCATGAGGACAATGAGCGACCGGTGAAAGAGAAAGAATAGGCTACCATTACTAAGCTAACATAAGAGATCGACCATTTGGTCACCAAATCTAATATTACAGAGTTTCAGGCAAAGTATGACGATGCGATAAGTGAAATAGATGCCACCATTCTCCACCTCTACACTAGCTGCATGATGAGAAAGGCAGCTTGAAATGGTTTGGTAACAACTATCCCCGTACTCTTTCCATGGTATGGAAGGTAGTGTTGATCCGGTTAGACCAAGCTAGGGATACGAGCTTGGAAGATGAGCTAATGTCCGCTTACCTAACTTTTGAAGATATAAATTTCCTGACTGCTAGCAAAGTTATGCTTTGAGAAGAGAGGGAAAAGGATGTTGCCGATGCTGTCGCCAAAGCTCTCACTGCCCCCAAGCTCTTCGGGCTAGCATCACACTCATTCCTGCTTCTCAAGAGAAAATGATATCCTTTCCAGCATCCTCGGCTATTATTTCTAAAGCTCCTTATGCCCATGCATCTTCCAAAGCCTTGGGTGAGCCATGTCTTATTCCAGCTATCATGCGATCCTCCAAGATGGGGATTGGCGAAGAAGCCTTCGAAGTTGATGTTCATGACTGCACTCCTAGCTCAGGTATTTCTCTCGTTACTCTGGTGCTCTGAGCACTTTGATTTACTCTGGCATCTTTTTTCGAACTTTGTACTTCTCTTTCCCAACTTATAGATCAGCCAACTCTCTCGCATCCTCCTCCAACTGCATAGGGATTAGAAGCTGCTGCTAACTTCACTACTTCCACCGTTGTTTCTACAGTGGCTTCTGGCATAGTACCTATTTCGGCTCCGAGTTTGGCCCGACTCCGAATAAATAGTAGCTTTGTAGAACCTAGAGGAGGCCACCATGTCGCACGAGGAGGAGGTGGTAGTCACATGGTGAGTCAACACTAATGGATATGAAGACGATGGTTATAAGACTAGAGTAAGGAAAGAAAGGCCTCCAAATGAAGAATAAGAACGAGGAGGCAAAGCACAAAAATCCCGCTACCATCATGCCAAGAGTGTCGAAGGAGGGAAGTGCAGCTACCAAAGGGTCAAAGGGTTTCGGCCTACCTACAAGACGAGAGACCGGTAAGGATAGCAAGAAGAAGATCCAAATTCACCCACGCGGGGGCAGCAAAGGAGGAGGGAAAAGCGGAAAGTCGTGGTGATAGGCTAGAGCACCAGTAGAGCAGGGTACTTGTTGTCTTTTTGCATGTTTTTGCATGGTCAGAGTATGTACAAGTACATAGTCTGTACATAGAGCCTTTTTCTTTGTTGTAGCATCAGTAACATCTGTTCTTTTGCTTTTTGATGTCTAAAGTAGGATGATATTGTGTGGGTACGGCCTTCACTGTTCCATATTGTACATAAAATAATACAGATGATGAAAAGATTAGCATTTCCACTGTAATCTCTTCTGTGCACTTTTCTATACTCAATGTATTGTGCCTGTTTATATACCATTATGTGTGTATATAATAATAATATGATTGCTTGTCTCGTAATTCCCATATTATATATTGATGTACTGTATGATGTGATGTCTTTATTTACCATGATTTTATGCATGTAAATAGTGTTAGTAGTGTACTTATGTATTTATCGCAACTCTATGCATGCAAATCGTGAAATTTTTATCGATTTTGTATAGTACTCTGCTTAGCTCTATCGTGGTTGCCAAAATACTCTGTACGACATAACAGAACTATGGTGTGATTTAAGATTTACTAGCGTTGGTGGGACAAGACCAATATTTGAAGGATATAGATGGAATTTTACCATCGATTATGTGGTTTGGAATCTTCACTAGCATTGTCGGGGCAGCGACGATCTCTTAGTAAGTAGGGATTGATTTCTACCAATTCACTAATAGATAAATTTCCTAATATTGCTGGAGTAATGTTGGAACTTAGGATAGTCTGACAAACTATTAATGTTACCAGAGTAATGTCGATAACCTAGATATAAAAGAGTTTCCCAGCATTGACGGGGCAGTGCTGGTACTTAGAGAATCGAAATCGATATTTTCGTTGATCTAACAGTTCTAGAATCAGTACCTATTATCCAAAGAGTAAGAAGCATTTTTCTAGCTATGTAAGAGTATCACTTTTGAGAACATATTCAACTGGTTCAAGGAGCAATATGTAGCCTACTGAATGGAGTATGCATGTGTTGTGTACTTGAACATGGTTCCGTTAGTCTAAGAGCTTTGTGCGTCTTATAATATGGCTTGCAAGAGGAGTGCTTACTTGGATGTGGTTCCATTGGTCCAAGAAGTGACGCGTAGCTTATGGCATGCAAACAAGGAGTTATTACATAATTGAACACGATTCCATCATTTGAAGAAACGATGCATGGCTTATGGGATGCATGCAAGGAAATATGGCGAACTTGAATGCAGTTCCGTTGGTTTAAGCAATGACGTGCGCCTTATGAAATGCGCACAAGGAGAATGATGAGTTCCCCATTGCCATCGGGGTGACAACAAGTCTTCTCAAGGAATTATGGGCCTTCCCGATGTTGTTAAAGCAACACTGGTTCTTAGAAGGTAGGGATCGTTTTTCCCCTTCGATTTGGCAGTTCGAGTCAATTTTCCCCATCGACTTGGCGGTTATCTTTCAAGAATGCAGTTCTATTGGTTAAAGAAGCAAAAATGTACTGCTAAAATAAAGAGAGAGGCAGGTCCCGCCCATTTACAATGCCTTCAGGGTCCCTAGGTGACTTATTTGCGAAAATAGGAAATACATAAATAAGTATTTAATGAAATAGTGTCGCAGCTAGTCGCTATTCCAAGCGTGAAGAATCAAAACTCCATCAACAATTGTCAGCTTGAACGTTCCATCTCCAAATTTCTAGCTAATTACATAAGGTCCTTCCCAATTTGGGTCAAGCGCTCCCATAAATTGGAGGATCCATGTCAGGATGAGATCTCCCACTTCGAATGTGCAGTTGTGAACTTTGGTGTTGAAGTGCCGCGCTGCCCTCTTCTAGTGAGGTCCTTAGATTTGCTTCCTTTCGCTTTTCATTAATCTTATCAAGTGACTTGAGCTGAAATTGCTCGTTTTCGCTTTGATTCAAGCGCCGTCTTCGATGAGAGGGGACTTCCAGTTCCCTTAGGACAATTGCTTCTGAACCATATACGAAAGCGAACGATGAGTGCCTGCTCAAAGGTTTATGTGTTGTTCTACAAACCCATAGTGCAAGTTGATGTTCATCTACCCAGTTTCCTATAGCTTTCATCTCTCACTTCTTGATGGTGGATTTGATGATTTTGTTCACTGTTTCCATCTTCCCAATTGCCTACGGGTGCGCTATCACAAAAAACTCTTCTCGATTCGACAATGCTTGCAAAAATCCTTGAATTCAGCACTCTCAAAGCGAGTTCCATTGTCCGTGATGATTTTTTGTGGTACTCCAAACCTATAAATAATATTTTTTGTTTTAAAGTTAATTACTTGTTTAGTAGTAATGGTGGTGAGTAGTTCCACTTAAGCCCATTTGGTAAAGTAATCAACTGCAATGATAGCATATTTAGCTCCCCATTTAGCTATTGTCAACTGACCGACTATATCAATTCCCCAGATTGCAAACAGCTAAGGGTTGATCGTTTGCATAAATTCCAAGGTTAGGGTTCTCGATATCTTTGAAAAATATCTGGAACTGATCACATCGTTTGGCATAGTCTGTTGTGTCTCGGTTGATTGTGGGTTAGAAATATCTGTAACATAAAACCTTCTATGCCAGTGTCTTTCCTCAGTGTGTTCGTTGTATCTACCTTCATGGACTTCCATCATAATCTTCTTGGCTTCTTCTTTGGTTACACACCTTAGTAGGGTAATGGAGAAGCCTCTACTGTATGGCACTTCATTTTATAGCATGAATTGTGGCGTCTTTCAAAAGTGCTTCTTTTGTTCATTTCGATTTCTGAGGAGTACTTCTCTGAGCATATAATACTTGATTGGCGTCATCCTTGATTTCTTCTCTTCCAAGGTCTCCATAACCCAATCTACATCCATCTGATCTATGCTTGCAGCTATTAACACTTCAACTGGAATCATCCCATGGATTGTGCCTCTGCAGAATTGGCCACTTGGCTAAGTAATTAGCCTTTACATTCTGTTCCCTAGGAACATGGGTTATCGTGTAGTGTTCAACGTCGTTGAGCAGTTCCCATGCTTTTGACAAGTATGGGGAAAGATTTTTCCTTTTAGCTTGATATTCCTTTTTTACCTAACAAATGACTAGTTGAGAGTCACTATGGATATGCACAGCTTTTATTCCAAGTTCCTTCGCAATCTTCAATCCTGCTATCAACGCCTCATACTCCGCCTCATTGTTAGTAGCAGGGTACTCCAATCCTTAAGGCATAACAGATTAATCATCCTTCAGGAGTCTCTAGCACAACACTTGCTCCCATGCCAAATTTGCTTGATGCACCATTAATGAACAACTTCTATTGTGACACCACATCCTTTGTCCTATGCTCATCGCCATCTCGAATGGTGAATTCCACGATGAAATCAGTCAACGCCTGTCCATTAATTGCCCTTCGGGGATGATAAGTCATGACATACTAGCTTAATTCAATATTCCACTTCAGATGTCGCCTTGAAGTATTATGTCGATCTATTGCGAAGGTTGATCTGTCAACACTCTAATTGGATAACCTTGAAATTACGATCGTAAATTTCTTAATGCTATTAGTAAGAAATATGCCAATTTTTTCAACTTCAGGTATTTTCGTTCAACTCCAATGAAGCATTTGCGGATGTAGTAGATGGGCCACTGAATCTTGGTTTCCTCTCGTACAAACGCTACACTTAGAGCATGAAGGGACACTGCCAAGTAGATGAACAAGTCTTCTCCTTCCATTTGCTCGAATAGGACCGGTGGAGTATCCATGTGTCATAGTAATTCTTCTAAAGCTATCTGACAATCCTAATTCCACTTGATGTTCTTCTTATCTTTCTTCTATGCGTTGAAGAATGGTATACACTTATCTATTGCTTTAGAAATGAATTGACATAGTGCTGCGATTTTACCATTCAAGCTCTACAATTCCTTCTTTGTTGAGAGGGCTGTGACATTCCGTAGGACGGCTATTTGTTCTGGGTTCACTTCGTAGCCCCTAGCATTTATAATGAATCCGAAGAATTTTTTAGAAGCTACGCCGAGAAAATAGTTTAGTGGATTTAGTTTCATCTTGTATTTTTGAAGGATTTCAAACATCTCTGAGAGATCTTCCAAATGATTTCCAAACACCCATGACTTCATAAGCATGTCAGCTACATATACCTACATCGTCTGTCCGATCTGATTCTTGAACATGGCGTTTACTAATCTTAGATAAGTAGCTTTAGCTTCTTTAAGCCAAATGACATCATGCAATAACGATTCAGCCCTAAGTTGGTAATGAAGCCGGTGTTCTCTTAATCGAACTTATGCATCATAATCTAATTGTATCCTGAGTAAGCATCCATAAATGAGAGCAGCTCGTATACTGCGGTCCCATCAACTAACTAGTCAATTCTAGGCAGCGGAAAGCTATCCTTTGTGTAAGCTTTATTCAAGTCTGAATGGTCGATACATGTCTGCCACTTCCCATTTGATTTTTTGACTAGTACTGGGTTCGGTACCCATTCAGGATATGTTGCATCATGGATAAAGCCATGGGCCAATAGCCTGTTCACTTCTTACTTCAATGCAATGGATTGCTTCAGACCCAGACTATGTCTCTTCTACCTTACCATATGAATTTGTTGTCGATATTAAGTGCATGACATGCTACCTTCAATGATATACCACACAGATCAAAATGCATCTAACCAAACACATCTAGATTGGCATGAAGAAATTTTATCAGTTCGTTTTGCATCTTGACTCCAAGCCATGAACTTATCTTCAAGACCCAAGATGGGTTCATATCAAATGGGACAGCGACCCTAAACTCTGCTGGCATTGCCTGCTCCATCCATGAACTCTTCTTTCTATGGTCCAAAGCCTTATTAAAGCTACTATGGTCCCCAAGCCATAGCGATTCTGTAATTGGCTATGCTTAGGATTCACAAATATGGAGAGACTTCCTCATATTCTTACCTTTCTCACAATGTTTAGATTCATGTAGTTCAGCAATGTAGCATTCTCTTACAGGGCTTTGGTCTCCACTCACTGCTCCAACCCCATTCTCCATTGGGAACTTCATGGTAAGGCACCAGGGAGACAAAGGTATCCTAAAATTAGCAAGGGTCGGTCAACCCAAGAAAGCTTTGTAAGCACACAATTCATCGACTATTACGAAGGTTTAGATATGGACAACACTTCATTCTCCTTCTTCGAGCTATATAGGTAAATCAATCGTTCGAACTAGCTGGCTCAGTTCTCCTATGAAGCCATGAAACTTAATTTGGCACGTAGTCACATCTTTAGTGCTTATCTTCATTTGATCAAACATCTGTCGAAATAAGATGTTGGTCGGGCTCCTGCTATCAACTAATACTCAATGCACAACTGTCTGATTTCGATGGTTACCACCATCGGGTCGAGTGTTGGTGCCTTTATTCCTTTAGTATCCTGACTCCAAAATACAATATCATATGTGATTGTTTTATGATGTTTGGCAGTGTTCCATCCTCGATTGCATAACAAGTTTGCTTAAGAGCATGCTTTAGCGAATTGATGTATTGCTTAATTTTGCCCCAACTCTTTTGTGCTAGGTGAGGTCCTCCAGAAATGGTACTTATGACGAGTCTCTGATCAGTCCGACGAGTTCCATTGGGATATGGATGGAGCTAGGGTAACTGATGTTGTCCGCTATAGATGTTTCCCTATCTTCTTGGATGGTATTGCTTCTATATGGTTTCTCAGACTCCCACGAAGGTCCAAGCCTGGTTTCCTTGTTCTTAATGAATGCACCAAAATGTTAACCCAAAAAATGGATCGACACCCTGGAGTATGATATAAACGCATTAGCCCTGCTAGAATAGAGCAAATATAGGCACCCAGAATAACTGATAACCTGACTTTACGCTGCCCGTGTGGAAAATTATAGGCACCCAGAGTTTAGAAAGGGAACAATAAACTCCAGGTCAGTCATGGGACTGGTGTGAGATCTTAAAGATAGTTATTCTTTTACAAAAGAAAAACAAAGGAATTTAAAAGAAATCCGCAATGCTTTTTAGAAAATGAAACTACCATAAGGCCTCCCGCCACACACACAATGCAAACGCAGAATTGGAGGAGATTTCTTCTTATGATAGTCAAACATGCTTAATACGCAAAATCTTTTGATATTATTATTATTATAAGTGCATAATGGAAAACATTTCGAAAGTATAATATTAATCTTAGCCAGCATAGACATTCGAAACTATGCCTACTATAGCTACCATCTAAACAGTGGGGCGCCACCATAAGTAGATGGCAGGTTATACAACTAAAACCGTACAGGGCGCGTATTGTTTCTTTGGATTTCCAACAAATGGTCAGACAAGGAACTTCCTAGGCCGCATGGGTACGCCTCTGGAGGGACGTCCCGAGAACCTAACCGGATCTATGCCAACACAAGGTCGGGTTACCTCTGCAAAAATAGGTAACTACTACATGAGTATGCCATCCCCCGGTTGTAAACAACCTTTATCCGAGGATCCTCAACAACAACAATCACAAAGTAATATATATTTGCGATATTCACATAAGTTAAGTATCTGAGCTCCATACCATGATACCACTTCTATCCAAAAGGAAATGTACATACCCTAAGGGGTGCTACCCCCTATAACCTTGCCGCATCCTTCCTGTATTGACCACTCCGGGGTGTGAGGTTCGACGACGTCTCGTCCACAAGGCTATGCTTTTCACAAAAGCCATGCTTCGATCAATAAATGATCAGCAGCACTTCGTATGCCACATTACCAAATTGGGAATGTATCACTAGTAACCATCAACTACATAACCTCTGAGCTCGTACGTCTCAGAGAATGGTGTTAAGCTAAGAGAATAAATTCTCCGCCACCAACAGAAATGTATTTGATAGAAACCAGCTTTACATCTCAAAGTGTAACGTCAGACACACATCCATACAAATCCGTTCCTGGATCGAGCGGAACCGAAGGCACTTCCAAAGAATCCCTTGCAAATCTGGATATTCACTAATCATGTCCGGAGTCCCTATCACAAAGGGTGATAAAATCTATATACCGAAGCAACCCGGTGCAGAGACATTCGACAGGTATCCTTTCGCTTTCGAAAATACCCGGTCTTCAACACCATCTTCAAATGCAATCCCATTTCGTTGTATCGTTATTCGAAAATGGTTCTATGACACAAGGTCCTCTCCCGGCTAATCCGAATAACGAGCGCTTATTTTAAAAAATAAGTGTTACATTCAGATTCAAACAAATCATAATAATTTCATTTTGATCTTTTAAACAAAAGATCCATCACAATCACAAAGGTTCGAAGTGGTTTTCGAATATCCAGCCGGAATTCGACTCCCGGTCGCAACGAAATTCAAATGCCGATTAAGGCCAATATTGATAGTCGGTTATTTAACTATCAATCATCATTCACAATAGTCGCAGGATTTCAAATAATTTTCCCCCAATTATTATTATTTTCAATATATCTTCGCAAGATAAAATTTCACACTCAATCCTTTGAAAATAAATTTCAAATAAATTTCCACATTTCAATCTTTTTTTGAAAACAAATTCAAAACACTCTTCTCACGTGGAATACATTTCCAAACATTTATTCATTTCCATCGAAAATCTGCCAATTTCAAATATTTTAAAATAATATAAAAATACTTATTCAAAATATACTTGGAAACATTTAAAATAAACTATTTTAGAATTTGCTTTAATATTAGTTATGAAAAATATTATACTAATATCTCATATAAAAATTCAGGTCCAAAACTAATTTTAAAATAAAAATTTGTAAATAGAGTATAAATATTTGAATAACTATCTTCTAAACCAAATATCAATTTAAATCTTTAAAATAATCCCTTATATAATTAATTAAATAAATAAATTTTTACTCTAAACAATTTCTAAACAAATTTCTCCAACAATATTATCTTAAAACCAAATCTAAAACTTTTAAATTTTAATCAAAATCCATTTAAAAAAAATATACTCGGTTTTCCAGGGAAGAATTTTTTTCCCATTACAAAATGGTCCGTTAAAATAAATTTATAAATCTTCTCGATTTATTTTACATTCCAAATTTGTAAATTTCCTTTCTACACTTTAAAAATAAACCAATATTTATTTTTAAACAATTTCCCTTTTCTTTACAATTTCCCGTTGTGAATTTACATTTCCAAATATCAACTGATATACAAATTTTAAATCGATTCCCAAATATCATCTTCAAACCCAATCAAATCCAAATTGATTTCCAGTTTATTTCAAACACAAAATCAAATTCCAATTTGATTTCCTAAATTAATTTTCCAATATCAAATCAATTTCAAATTGATTTCCCAAGTTATTTCCAAAACACCTAACCAAATTTCCAAATTAATTCCCGAATTGATTTCTAAAATTAATTTCAACTCTAAATTAAATTCCAAATTTAATTTCTAAATTTATTTCCTTTTGAAATAAATTTCTTTCTCTTTCAATTATTTAAGATACGTATCTTAAATAAATCCTTCAACTATTAAACAACATTACTCGATATTCCTTTATTAAAATATTTTCCCATTTTTTTTTGGAATTTATTCAATAAGTTTTCAAAGATAAAACTTTATCTATTTAAATTTCCTTCTTTTAAAATTCACCCGATTCCTTTGAGTGAATTTATTATAAATTTTCTACCCAAATTTCAAAATCAAATTTTTATTTCTGGTATCCTACGATACCAAAAATATATTCGGCTAAATTACAGCCTTCAGCGGTTTTAACCACAAATAGTCACATGAATTAAAAATAATCAACACACAACATACGAAATAAATTAAATATTTGAGGAATCCAGTTGGATTTCTCCAACCTGTTTTCCTGCATCCATAGACGTTAGCACAACAATTAAATACCCATTCCACTTCAAGGTGGAGTATCGCGGTATATGGGATTTATGAAATATTATCCGCTATTATGCGGCGCAATAGGGTCTCATCCGCTATATAATGCGGGAAATCAACAACTCCAAATACATATATAATACCAATTCCACTTCGAGGTGGAATATCGCGGTATATGAGTTTAATATAATAACCTCCGCTATTATGCGGCGCATAGGGTCTAAACTAATACAACTAATAATAAATTAATTATTCAAGCCCACAATCAATCAATTTAAAATTAAACTAGAAAATTCGATTGAGTGAGAAGATCTCACCTTTTGTTTTGCAATCCATTCCAACTCATTTCCATTTCGGCTTGTTTCTCCATTTTAGACATTGTATAAACATTTATACAATTTATTAATATTCAAAATAAATCGAATAATAAGTTTTCATTTGATGGTTTTAATTAACTGGTGATTTTATTTTAAACAAATACTTTTAATTTTAACCTAATTCCTTTTTAATAAATTAATTTAACTAAAACTTTGAATTTAATACTAAATTTCCTTTAATAAATTATTCTTAACATAACTCAATAAATCAAAATATATGCATGTGGATATATATGTGTGTGTGTATATATATTTACTAAATAAAAACAAGATCATTCTATATCTTACTGCTTTAAATTTTAAACGAACTGTCATGACAAGTACATATGTATATATTTTTCTTTTGGGACCATATATATATACACACTTATAAAATAAATTATAGATTTCAAAATCTATTTTCACATAAACTCTAAAGCATTTAAAATTCCGATCATTATTAATTTTTTTCAAAGCTTATTCTATTTATAAACTTCTCTGTTTTTCTGAAAATAATAACAATGATTTACTTCGCTGTTTACATACATACGTATATACATCTAAAACATATTTACCTCTTACTGTAAATTTTTTTTAATACATATATATACAAAAAAGAAAAATACCTCGCTTGATTCGATTGATCCACCAAGTGTTTGGAAACCCTAGTCCTCCGATTGCCTCGCCTTTGCGACCCTCCTACCAAAATACATCGCCAAGCTTTGCCGCACTGTAGCGACGAGTCGCCACTGCTTCCATATTGCTGCCTGTCACCATACCCCCGAGACAACGAATGAGACGACATAAAATCGATCGCCGAACCTCCAGCCTCCACGAATTGCCTTCAACCCATCATCTTCGCCCCCCATCGATTGTCCGCGCTCGAGTCATGACCTCATGCCCAGCCGCGCCTCCATCGATGCTCTAGCCGCCTCGTCGAGCCCTTCACGCGTGCCCGCTAACCCAACCTTGCGCAATGCCTTGCCATCGCGATTTGATTTTGAGATTTGAACGAGGATTCGGCCCTCTCTTCCACGATCGAGATTAGTTTAAAGGAATTCGCGAGCTTGCCCTGTCTGATTTTGATTTGATTCTGAATGAAAAAAAATTTGTTCGATTTGGAAGAGGAGTGAATGAATTTCAATTCGGCCATTTTTATTTCTTATGATCTGAAACAAAAATTTTGGTTGATAACGAAGATAAAAAAAACTCGACAATTTCTTCTTTTATTTTATTAAAAAATGCTTGTTGAATTTAATCAGAACAAAAGAAACACGTAGCCAAAATTATCTCCACGCGTCTGAGTATGATATAGGTTTTGATCATTTTTTTTATGTTTAAAATTTTAAATTCAAATTTAAATCGTCTCTAATTCGAAGCCCAAAATTTCGAACTCCAAATAAAGCGTGCCGCCAGGCGTTTATAATGTTATGGTCCTATTCTAAACGCAATGAAAAAGGTTTCAAGTCCCAATTTGATCGTATGGAGAAGATAGCTTTTTGAAACAGTTAAAACATCCAATTTTCAATTTAAATTTCAATGTGTTTGCTTATCGCACGGCTAAACGAACACTCCAAACATTATGAAAATTGAAATCCAATAATAATACAATATTACGGATCCAATGAAACAGGTTTCGTTGAATTCCGAGACTGTGCCTCGGAAGACTATTTTTAAATATCAATTTAAACGATATATTTTCAAAACTGATTAAATCGCTTTCAAATTCAGTTCTGAAGCTTCCACTATCTTTAGTATTTTCAATATAAATTTTCTACGCCTTTAAAATATTTTTAACAGACTCAAAAATGAAGATTTACAATTTTACGTAAATTTCTATAATTAAATTCAATAATTAAATTGCCAAATTCATCTTGATATTTGAAATTCAAATTAAACTATCATTCAAATATTAAAAATCAATTAAATTTTCAAATTTCAATTGTCCAAAATTCAGGGTCGTCACATATTCACTTCATATTTTTATTGATCTTCCACTTGATTATGATTACAAGAATGTTTGGATAGGCTGAGATCCATTAGTACAAAAGTGAAGGATAAAAATGGAGAGCCTTGGTAGAGAAAGCAAGATTCCTTTTTTGATACTATGCCTGCTCTACTTATAGGGGAAGACATGCACGGATCAGACTGAAATTTTGGCAGAAGGTTCGGTAGACCAAGACAAGACTACCCAAAAATTTACAGGCCCATCGACGTCTACTATAGGGATTGATACCACCATATTAATGCATCGAAATGGGCAGCGGTACCTATGAGGGATGCCACATGATGTTAGCTGCTTTCTCCCCAAATTTCATGCAATCTCGACGTACGGTTTGTGAGAGATTGCATTTTCCATGAAGTAGTGTTTCTTGAATTCTGATTTCTGTCAATCTTTCTAGAGGGATAGGTACCATTTCCTCCAACTTTCTCCAAATGCCATGCGATCCCTATGGGGTGTTTCACATGTTCTCATTAGCTTATACTCCAAGTTTCACGTTGATGGCATCTTTAGATTTTGAGTTATTGACCGATCATTGTTGCAATATGTGTGAAAGCTGAATATGGACGATTCATTTTTATACTAATCCCTTTTATATCGATCCTTATTAATAGATGAAGTAATTTGCCCATAACTTGAGCATACGAACTCCAAATGACTTGAAACTTGAAATGTAGCCTTATGGGGGCTTCCTTGTCACTCAATAACAATCTTACTAAGTTTGAGACAAAAATTGAGGATATGAACCAATCTCCTAGGAAAATGGATATGCACCGATCCTCGCTTAGGGGAGGCATTATTCCATACTTAGAATATTCTAGAGATTCCATCTCTTGGCCTTGGTTGATCGTCACTTCATATCATCATTTGCGCTTGATCTTTGAGCCTAATAGTTATCTCTTCAGCTATCTTCCTCGATAATCGTCTAGTCTAACTTGTCTATTCTGTCAGAATATAGCCGGGCCAAAAGGCCAGATAACATGCATGCATTAAAACGATTATAAAAACGCGATCTGAATTCATTTTCAAATATCAGTCCGCCACCAAATAGTAGAGCGGACCATGCCAAATGTATGAATATGAAACTACGCCCAAACAATGGGGGCAGGTCATACAAAGCATGCAGCAAAACATGCATGCTAAAAATCAAGTTTTAGGAAGCATGAACTGCATAAGAAGTTAATTCAGAAAATGGTAGGGAAAGACAACACATGGAATGTACTGCAACCTACAAATAAGGTATAATTCTAGAATCTACTTAAAGCTTACGAAGTAAACGTTTAGAACTAAGATTTACACATGTTTACTTATTTCTAAACTCATTTATACACGCTTCACAGGAAAAGATAGATAAAAACAATCACAAAATAGGTTACATTAAATGCAAGTTCACAAGACTATAATTCGTAATAAAAAAATTACACTAAGGATCCGACTCAAACTCAAAAGACGCATCAGCTGTGATTCTTCTACGAGAGTCTAATCTTAAGCTCTGCAGCATTGCATGCTAAGTGGAGCTCCCTCCGAGTTAGGAAGCTAAAGGCGGATCATCTAACTTGGTAATAACAATTGATGAACGACTAGGAGTAATGCCAAAATAAATTGCTCAAGGATCGCTCTTAGCACTAGACTAGGCATCGCTATAATCCTCAATCAAAGATGTAGTCTGCACGATTATATAAGAAGGTTAAGTCAAGTTTAGGCCAGAATAAGAGAAAACATCAATAAATGCTTTCAGGCAATGTCAGCCATAACCCTTCTAATTCTCCCTTTATAAATTAGCTCCACCAAAGAAGCCTTATCTAAACTACCTAAAGAAGTAACGAAGTTTCCATGCGGCGCAGTTACTGAAACTCGACCAAGAATCTATATATTGGGTTGGGACTCTAAGGAAGAAAATTTATTTTCAAGTGCATTCACGCACACCATAGCCACCCTCCTAGTTTAATCGATCTCATCCAAAAGTATCCTCTTCATCTTCTTAGTAACATGAAAAGTAGGAATCGAATAACTCATGTGCAGTAGATGTAACATATGGACTGCTACTCCCAATAGGTATTGATTCCCATTTGTAATAATTCTTTACCTTAATAAAAATGGCCTCATAATAATTATTTAAATCATTCTGCCACTCAAGAACAACATCATGCTCTACCATGGAGTAGGCACACGAGTTGCACCAGGACTAGAAATTGCAGCTGGAGCCAAGGCCGCAATAGGATCGTCTTCTGTGCTAATTTGCTTTACGATCTGCTCAGATAACTCCTCAACTTTGTGTTCTAGAACATTGCTTTCATCTGTATGTATGATCTTGTATGCAATTGATGCCTTCCTATGCAAGCCTTCTAGCTTAATAATACGATTCTATGATGACTTGAATTTTTTTTCCAACTCTTTTATCTCAGAACATTGTTTAGCAATGCAATTATATTGACTTACGTTAGCTTATTTAGGCTCTTTCAACTCTCATTCATTTTCATCAAACGATATGCGCAGCTCTTCACGAATCTATTCTTCAACCGACCCTCTTTGCTTAGTAAACCTGGATTGGCATTATTAAGCTCCTTGATCCAAATTTCATAATCCCCAACAACTGTGGAAGAAGAAGGATGTCGTAAACAAGGAGTATAATGAATGGTGCCGATGGAAGAAACAAGTGCATTCTTCGAACGAATAAATGACCAAAAATGAATTAATAAGCAAATAAGCAAAAATAATAGAATAATAATAATAATAGAAGGATTACATAGGGGTATACATACAATATGCGAAAGTATTTCATTGAGAAATAACTAAAAGACATAAATCATAAAATAAAGAGCCCTATTTCCGTCTATGCCTAAGTCTCTCTCTAAACCATAATAAGTGGGTATGCCATAAAGGAAGAGATTCACTTTCTAAGAAGAAGCCCTACTTGTGCAGTGCTAAATCATACAGCATATCCCTTTTGTGGATAACCTGTGTAATTTTGGATAAAAGGCCTTGAGTATCTTTTCTTAAATAGATAATAATATGCTCCAATTCATTCTCCATCCTACGAGTAAAGGTTGTCCTCATCAATAGTTTCTCCATGGCCTATGTAACACCCCTAATTTTTGATAACATTATTTAGGAGATTTAATAAGATAACTTAAATCGAATACTGAATGTTAAGTGATAAGGGGATTGAGACTTGAATTAATTAATTAAGGTCGTGCCTAATAAACTAACTAATGGGCTTAAGAATGGTTTTAAGTTAAACAAATTACATAAGGGTATAACTAGAAATTGCCACACAATGTCCCTTACCCATATATATTTTCGTTCCTGCCTTCTTACTTCCCATTCATGTCATTTTCAAATGACAATCAATAGAGAAGGAATGACCGGCCATTAAGATATCAAGAGAAATTCAAATTAAAGCTAGAAAATCAAGCTTAGGGGAAATCAGTCTCAATCCAATCTCCTTATCGAGATCAAGGTAAATAATAATTCCATTTTTATTTATTTTAAATCATATATTTTCGGATTTAAGGGATAAATTCATTTTATGATATATTGGATGATGATATGCTTGATTCACGATTTATATGATTCAAACAAGATTGTTTAAAAAATTTTTTGCATGGTTTTAAGGTAAAACCAAGATCTAATGATGTCTAAATGCTATGGGAAACTTTATGTTATGAGAAACATGATTTTGGAGTTGGGTTTCAAGTTTGAGAATTTTCCTAGTTATGGAAAGATTATTATGAATTTTCAATGGAAATTATGGTTTTTTGGGTTTAAAAATTTATTTTGGGAAATATATGGAAAATTCATGTTTGGAATTTTGATATGTTAGATAACATGAGTGAAGTGAATTTTTGGAATTTTTAGGGATTTTTCCAAAGTGATTTGCTTTGCAAAATAAATTATTTTAGAAGAGGGGCTTCTTTGCAAAAACTGGAAGGGAATGTTTGATTAACTTAACCATGGTTTAGATCTGGATTAGTGGTAGTTATTTTTGAAAAATAATTTGAAAAAGTTAAGGCAATTAATCTGGCGTTGACATGTGGTAGGTTAGTTAGAGAAAAGTTTACTTTATTAAGAACTAAACCATGTTTTCTTAGAAAATAGGTTCCACCTGCTTTAGAAAGCACCTTTCGACACAGATGCCTCCATCTTCGTCCTTATCGAAATCAACTATGCCGAAACTAATACACAAGGTATAATTATGATGGTACGCAGTGGATTGGAGGAAGGCGGAAGGTAAGGTGTCGAAAGCATGGCTTCCGAAGGAGTTGAAACCTTGGTTTGTTTTTAAAAGAAAAGTGTCTGCATATGTTTTGTTTTAAGCCTTCGAAGGATTCAAAGCATAAGGTTTTGAAAGAGGTTTTAAAAGGTTACGAAAGGGTTGCCATTAACTTATAATTTCTTTCGATCCGGTTCCTTACTTGTGAAATAATGTTTTGAAAGAAGGGGTTCCGACCTAGTCGACCTGCTGCTGTTTTATAGCCTTTCCATGGTTTTGAAGATATCAATGCTATAAGATGATACTTTGTTTTATAAAGTTTATGCCACTTCCTATAACTTTTGATAGGGGTTAGGGGTTTCGAAGGTGATGGTTTTGAAAGGGATTTCGACACCGACCTTCTGCTATTTTACCCAGATATTTTATGCTTTCAAAAGAGATGGTGCCGACGCCATCAAGTTTATATGATAAAGGATGGTTTCAAAACAGATGCTTTTGCCTATATTCACTTTGATCCAACTTATGTTTTAAGTATAAACCCAATGCTTTCGAAAGGGGTACTTTCAATGTTTTTGAAAGGGTTACTTCCAATGGTGTCGAAAGGGGTATTTTCAACTGGTTTTGAAGCTAAGCTTCTAAAGGTGAAATGCTAATATTTTAATATACTCAAAAAGTTTCGAAAGGTAGATTTTAAAATATTAAAAGGAAGAATCCTAATGTTCCGAAGATAGATTTTTAAGGCTTTCAAAGGAGGCTACCCTACGAGTCAAAAGCTAGGTTTCGAAGGTATTGAAAGTTTTTATGACCCAAACTCTATTTTTAAAGGTAAAGCCCAAGGCAATATTAAAGGAGTTTTTATAATGGTTTTAAGAAGAAGCTATTTTTGATAAAGAAATAGGTTAAAGGGATTAACCATATTTTATATTAAACCCATAGAACTGGTATTGCTATGTTGTTATATTGCTTCTTCTAATATGAATATATTCACTTTATAGTGGACCCATACCTTTTTTTTTGGGGATAAAGGGTAGGAGAACCAGCTGTAAGGTTAACCTAGTAGTGAATATAAATTGATTAAACTGCTGAATGAGTAGAATTGCATCCAAGAGGTCAGGTAGACCAGAATATAGGATGCTAAAATATAAGAAAGATATTGGCAGGGGCCAATAGGTTCTCAGTAAGCCTATGAAAATTGTGTATGGGAAAAGATATTGGCAGGGGCCAATAGGTTCATAGTTAACCCATGAAAACTATGTATAAATAAAGATGTCAGAAAGACAGGTTCATACTTAGCCCATGAAAACTGTGTAAAGGAAGATGGAAGATAGATAGGTTCATAGTAAGCCCATGAAAACTATAATTAGATACTGGCATGGGCCAGTAGTTTTGTAGTTCGACCATGAAAACTATATCGGACGAAATATTGACAGATGTCAATAGGTTGCTAGTCAACCCTTGTAAATAAGGTAAGAAGAAAGGATATTGAAGTTACCAATATGTTACTAGTCAACCCATGAAAAACTAGGATAAGAACAAGATATAGGAGTTACCAATAGGTTCATAGCGATCCCCTGAAAACTATGTAATTGGACAGGGAGTACTTAAATATTTAACCGGTTATTAGTCAGCCCATGAAAACTAATAGGTTAATAGTAATCATAGAAAATATAATTGAGACATATAGTCTAAAATGAACGGGGATAGGTAATCTAGAATTAATTCATTTGTTTTGCTCATCATCATATTATACTTTTTTGAATTTTTTTAACCATATGGATGTAGGAGCATAATATATGATTTTATAAAGGTTTTAAGATACTAGAGAGGGGAAACCCGTTCCGCTAAGAGGCGTGGTCTCACTAGATATCTAAATGATTTGAGATGGTAGATTATTATTCATACCAGGCTTTATGCCTGACTCGAAGTTTATGTTTTCTCCTTAAACTCTTGGGTACTCAATTGATTTTGAGTAGCTTGAGAGTTGAGGTTTTCAGGTACCTCTTAAGAGGAATAAAAATTCGGAGATATGCAAGAGGCATGATAGCTATTTAGAGTTCTCTTTTCTTTTGATTCCGATGTGTTGTTTGTAATGGAAAATAGTTATATTTCCAGTATATACTCTAATCATCCAAGAGGACATCTTCATATGTCGCTCTTGGGCGTATGTTGTAATAAATATATTTTATCTGACGTGCTTTGCGAATATTGGGATTTTGTAATGAATTGGAAATATTTTGAAATGAAACGTGATTCAGTTTGAAGTTTAAAATTGTAACGACCCATTATTTTCAACCATTCGCATCCGCACATGTCGGACTTGAATTGCTCAAAATACCGCATTGTAAATAAAATTTGGCAAATCTCAGAATATACAGTAAATACATAGTCACAGATCACAGACACAGAGTAAATAATAATGCAGCGGAAATAAAAGAGATAGTAGTTCATGAAGCTACTATATAAAAATAAGATACATCAGAGTTAAACAAGATACAACAGAAGAGTAACAAGATACATCAGGTATAAATCAGAATACATCACTGAAATCACTGGATACAAAAAGCAAAATAGATGGCTAGATCTTCAAGGAAAGCTCCAGCTCCAAAGGTGAATCTTGAATGCTAACTCACTCAATCTGACTCGAGCGTAAAGCAAAACACAAAACACTCGAGTCAGGACATAAATACTTATGAACTGTAAATCAACTCAAGTGAACAGTAACAAAAATGCATCAGTAACTTAAAGGATGCTTGGGATCGCCCATCCTTTAAGGATCCGTTAAACTATTTACTATGTAGTAATATTGCGCTATTATAATAGTGTCTACAGTAAAATAAACATACTTTTAAATAGCGTTCCGGGCTACCCATATCACCCTTCACACATAATAGTCCCAGTAGTCCATCAAATATCATGCCATCTCCACTCCGGGTGACTGTTAGAGGATACCACACGGGCTACGGGAGAAAAACAAACTCGTAGTAAAGGCTCGGTATGGTAGGTGACACGGCACACAAGGCAATGCCAGGGTAGATATACCAATTACGCACACGGTCTGGTGGTAACGCAGCAGCCACATACGCCCACCTCGGAACACACTCCCATATCAAAATCGGAGGATGGCCATCTAATCAATCACCAATAAGAGTATAGTATCGAAGGAATGTGTCCGATAGGAGGAATGACCTCACTTGGCCCGAGATCGCTCCTATTTTAGCCACCTTATGCCAACTCACGGGAGTTGGGTCCACGTAATATACTTCAAGAACGTCGCCACCATCCTACTTCATTCTGGAATCTCCACCGCGTACACGGTTGTTAAAGTGGTTTTCGGAGTTGGCAGAGAGTATGACAACTTTCGATCCCGGTCTCTTTAACAACCAAACGTTATTATAACGCCGTGGTCATTTCAAAATAGTTTATACTTTAAAAAGATCAAATCATTTCATTTCAAACTATATTTCTTTCAAAATAGTTTATACTTCGAAACTAAAACCATTTTTATTTCAAAACTATTTATTCAATCAAAATAGTTTATACTTCGAAACCAAAATCATTTTTATTTCAAAACTATATTCAAATCAAGATAGTTTATACTTTATCATTTCCATCTCAAACCTATATTCACTTCTAAAAATCATAATACTTTCAAAGTTATAACTCTTTCGAAACCAAAATACTTAAAATCATTACACTTTGAAAATCATAACATTCTGAAATCATACATTTGAAATCATTAAACATTCATTTAATTCTTTACATTTTACAAATTTATTTCCAATTTAATTCAAAATTTCAAATTTCCAATTTAATTCAAATCAAACCATCAATTTCAATTCAATTCAGTTTTCTAACAAAACATTTCAAATCTTATAAATTTCAAATATAGATTTGATCTACACAATAAGCTATCCAATTTTAATATGTTTCCAAACTTTAATATCCCACATTTCAAAACTAAACTTTATAATTCCATATATCATATCTCAAATCTAATTTCATTATTATGTAGTTTTGAAATATTCATTTCATAAATCCAATATTATTAAAATAAACTTAAATTACAATTAAACCAAATATCTTTTCATACAAATATAAACTTCAAATATTCCTTTATCAAATAAAGCAAAATCAAATATCATTCAACATTCACATTCTTTATTAAAATAAAGATCAAATCATTTCCACACCATTTCAAAATCATTAAAATGTTACATCCTTTTAGAACTTCATAATCAAATCATTATTTGAATTCAAATCCAAATATTCAAATTTAAATATCATTTAAAAATCAAATATGTCATTCATTTATTATTTCAAACATCATTACCAAAAATACATTCCAAAATTCCATTCAAAAATTCATTTATTATATTACATTTCATTCCGTTTAACACATAACCAAGTAGACTTTATTTAAATTCAAATTCAATTTAAATTCCTTAAAAATTCAAATTTAAATATTCAAAACTTCTAAAATTTCACAGATAATCCATTTCAAAAGTTAAATTATTTAACACTTTAAAATATAGCCCAAACAGTGTTAAAATCTATAACATTTCAAAACATTGTCAAATTATAGCAACGACAGCATTTATAAAGTGCTATAGTAGCTTATATTTTCCAAAATGGTTTATTTCAAGAATAGCGACATTTATAAAATGTCGTAATAGATATTTAGTTATTTCAAACATTGTTAGATTCAATACAATAGCATTAAAATGCTGTCAAAAGACTAAAGCATTTTGAAAACGCTATAAAATTCCAGATTTCATTTTAGCTTTTCAAAAATAATAATAAAACTCCAAATTTTATTATTACAACTTAAAAATCATATTTCTAGACTTCAAAATTTCACATTTAAAATCATTTTAACATATGATTTAACACAATAAAATTTTAAGATCAAATATTCAATTTTGCAAACTCCATTCATTTATTAAGTCAAAATTCACTGTTTATTAATTTATAAATTTAATAAACTTAAAATTTTACTTCAAATATCATTTCAAAACTTTAAATTTGATTTCCATTATTTATTTACATCTTAAAATAAAATTTAAAGTCAAACTTCACATTTACTCCAAATTTACATACTTGAATTCACTTAAATTCACAATTTCAAGATTTAATATTTAACTTTCTTAAAACCATAATATATATATTTTAAATCAAAATTTCATACTTTTGAAAATATACATTTTAATAAAAATCATTTAAAAATATACCACGGGGTCTGTATATATTTTTCTAACCTAGGTCAAGTGATACGGATATATATCATTTCAATCCGCAGTTTACAAAGAAAACCCGGGTTCTATCATTTTAAACCCGCAATCCCAAGTCAAATAAAATACATTAAAAATCGCTCAGGCTTATCATTTCAGCCCATAACGATTTTTCCCTAATCTAAAGTCCGTTTGGGTATGTATCATTTCAACCCATAGTGATTCTATTCTAACAGGGAACTTGCAGTGTGAATATATGCATAAACAATATAAACAATGTCAATGTCACAATATAATGTCATATATCAGATGTCAGGTTATAATTAACAGTTTTAACATGGTAACAACATGGCATAGCATATCATATAATCATAATTAACTTGCATAAACATTTTATATTACTAAACACTTGTCATCAATTCACTATTTCATAAGTATAAATGTCAGAGTGAGAAAGACTCACCTTTTACGAAGCTAGAGACAAACAACACACACAAGAGCGATTCCAAAGGCACGACAAACACGATTTGATTTGAATTGATGGAGACCCTTGTAAAAAACACAAAATATAACATACATAAGCACAAACATAGATATCGACATACAAATATAATCAACAACTTTAGTTTGCATAACAGTTGCAAAACAAGAGAGATGACCAAACCTTAGAAGCAAAAGACTTGCACACGACAACATAAGCTTGTCACATGATCAAATGGGCTTGCTCTCATCATACTAGGCTCAGCCTAGATGCCAACATGGCTCAGGTTTGGGTCAATATGGGTTCATATGGCTCGGCCTAACTTGGATATGAAGGAGTGGAAGTTGCGACATGAGAAATACAAAAGTCAAGGCAATTAAGTGGATTTTTGGTGCAACTATAGGTTCGGCCTACCATGGCTTGGGCTTGGTCATGCAAGGGGATGGTCAGGTGGTGGATGGAGTGGCGGCCAGAGGTGGTGGAGGGACTGGTGGCGGCGGCCATGGAGGTGGTTTAGGTTAAAAATGAAGGTTATGGCCTTAAGGGTTTGGCTAGGCTAGTTTGGTGGAACTTTTGTGCAAATTTTATGGTGCAACATCAACGGATGGTCATGGCTACTGTCTTGGTCAGAGGAGAGGCTTATGAGCTGCTGGAGATGATGGTGGAGAGGATGGTAGTGGTGGTGGTAGAGGCTAGGCCTAGCAAAACACAAGAAGGATCAATGCAAAAATCAATAGGAAAATCATAAAAACAAGAAGAAAGATGATAGAATTTACCAAATTTTTGTAAAACAAATGGCCATGAGTTTTTTTCTCAAGAAAGATGATAAAATTTTCGTAGAGTGAGGAATGTGGCTGAAAGATGGAGTAGGGTACGGCCAAAGCATTGATGAATGGAGTTTGGAAAGTGAAAGGTCGGAATGCAAAAGGACTAAGCATACAAAAGTTCTCAAACTCTTCATATATTCATTATTTCTTTTTAAATTTTTATATAACTGAAAAACATATATAAATTCAGTTAAAATACGAAAATATAGTAAATAAACAAAAATAAATTAATTATTTATTAATTATATATAGTTTAATTAAATAAAACAGCAAAATTTGCAACTTGTCTTGAAAATATGAAAAATAAGTGCAATGAACTTGGGGAAATTTTTTATGTACTTAAAAATATTTATAAATAAAGATAAGAACACAAAATAAAAAGGAAATCACAAAAATAAATAAACAAATTTAAATTTAAATATAGTTTAGATGAAGAAAATAGCAGAAAAAGGAAAACAGCCTTTTAAAAATAGGAAATCATCATAGTAAATTTTAGAAAAATTCTATTATCATTTCAAAAATATTTGAAAGTCAAAATATACATAATATAACATATTAAAACATATTAAAATAAAATATGACAAAGAAAAATAAAATTTATACAATTTAAAATAACAAAATTGCAAAATAAACAATTTATACTCAAAATTGAAATGTACATATCTTTTGCAGTTTAACTCCGTTTTCCACGAAACAAAAAGCAATGTTCAAGTTATTAAATCTATTTTCATAATAAAAGATAAAATTTCAAACTTTTAAATTTTTAAGTTAAAAGTCAAAGTTTGACTATTTTGACCAAAATCAACATTTTCTGGAAATATTCAATTTATGCATGTTTGAAATTCTAATCCACATCAAAATCAACATTTATATTTCAATTAACAAAATATATTAATTTTAGTAAATAAAATAAAGTTTTTAAATTAGGAATTTAAATTAAAATAATTAAAATATACAATTACAATAATCAGAAAATACAGGGTTGTTACACACTCCCCCACTCAAAACTTTTCGTCCCCGAAAAGGAATGAGGTACGGGAAAGCGCAGAAAAAGATTGAATGAAATAGTATTAAGACAAGATGACAAGAAGATTAAAATTATACCTGATAACTGTTGCTATATGTAAGTTTAACAAGGTGGAGATGATCTTTCCAACATCCTCCAGAATCAAGAACACAAGCATGAAAAAAAATCTTTTAGAATCTGATTCACCCTTCCCGTTTAACCGACAGTCTGTGGATGGCAAGCAGTGCTTAGATTCAAAGATGAGTACCAAAGATTATTAAAGATTATAGAAAGATTTCTAAACAGACTGGTATATGCAATAGCCTCTCATTCTGTAGCAAGATAAGGGAAATTAGGATTACCAAAAGATAGTTTGAAAAACAAAATAAAATAATAAATTTAAAACCATAAAATTTCAACTTAAACTGAAAATTAATTTTACATAAGTCAAATAAATCTTAAGCATCTCTAATTTCATTATCTTATCATCCAATTATCTTAAATTAACAAATCCCTAAAATCATGTATTTGAAAAATCTTTTATTATACTCAAAATGTGCCAAATAAAATTTAATTCTACTTCACCACTAATTAAAATTAAATTTATTCCTCTCAATATATTTTATCACCTATGTTAAATATACTCACACTCATTGCAACTGCCTTAAATTTATTCTTAGTTCCTTTATCATCATTTTGTATTGTAAATTATTCCATTACCCTTTTTCTTTATTTACCTCTGTTAATCCTTTTATAACTAAAATTTAAGTATATAACATTTATAATAACCACTCAAATTTTATTTATAAAATCTTTTTTTTATATTGTATATTATCCAATTACATATTCAACTTTTGAAAATTAAGGTAAGTTATATTTGAATGAAATTGTGTATTATACAAATAAAACTTTCTAATTAAATTATTTCAAGCTTGAATATTAATCCGAATCTTGAAATTATACTTAGAAATTATCTTTGAAGAAAAAATTTAGGAATTAAATTTCCGATAAATTCCAAACTATTTAGAGATAAATAAATGCTCATATACTATATATATATATCCATTCAAATTTAAATCATATATCAGCATATGTTATAATCCATTCTTATTTTAGAAATTAAAATCAATTAAATTTTCCCAAAACAAAACTGTAGCAAGACTACAGAATGGTCTCTTCATTTCGAAACTCGAAAATGAATGTCAATGATGCTGCAGTCATCACCGAAATTATTTTCCAGTGACAAAGAGAAGAGCACTAAATTTAAATTTAAAATTCTTTGGGAACAAATTTCTATTCGAAAATACTTTAAATAATATATCCCTTAAAACTTTAAACACAAAGTTTGAAATCCATCGGAAATTAAATTCTCAAATTCTTGTTTTACATTCATTTTAAATTTCCAAATAAATTTATAACCATGTATTATAGTTCAATTAGATATATGAAACAATAGAAAATGATATATAAAATCAAATATTATTTCTTAACAACCAATTCAAATAAAATCCAGATAAAGATATATAATAAAGGTACAAAATTTATTTCACAAAAATTTATTTCATTATTAAATTTTAAAAACATATTGTGTCAGTTTGCTCTGTTCAAGTGTTTTGGAAATCTTATCGATGGCGTTGATCAGACGAATCGATTAGAAACCCAAATCAACATCAACAACTCAAACAACACAATATATAAAACATTTTAAATATTAGTTTACAAATACACTTCAAGAATAATTTGAAGATAAGTTGGAAACAAAGATGAGATGATTAAATAACAGAATAGGGAGATGGATGAGTTTATATAAATCGCGGGCAACCTTAACCGGGTCAACCGTGACTTAAAGAATAAGATCGATGTGGATTTCTTGGGTAAATCGACATTCAATCTCAAGATGTAGAGTTCGAAATTATAAGAGATACTAGCATCTAAACCGAGGATATAGAATCTCTGGTGAATCGATGTTGTTGTAAAGGGGTTTTCCCCCTTTACAAATAAATTTGAGGTTGGCGAGACCGCCGACTCATTATGAAGATCTTTTGAAGTGGAGTTATGGGATACTCCAGAAACAAAAGAAGATAAATAGTGAGGGACATGAATGGATTTTAGAACCACAGGGAATGTTCCAAAATTCAAAGGAATCGAGTCAAAAAGGAAGAGGTTTAAACTCGAATGAAAGTGATTCTGTAAATACATTTACCCTATATACTGAGTTTTGCCTAGAGCTACCAAAGCTCTGATACCAACTGTAACGACCCGTTATTTTCAACCATTCGAATCCGCACATGTCGGACTTGAATTGCTCAAAATACCGCGTTGTAAATAAAATTTGGCAAATCTCAGAATATACAGTAAATACATAGTCACAGATCACAGACACAGAGTAAATAATAATGCAGCGGAAATAAAAGAGATAGTAGTTCATGAAGCTACTATGTAAAAATAAGATACATCAGAGTTAAACAAGATACAACAGAAGAGTAACAAGATACATCAGGTATAAATCAGAATACATCACTGAAATCACTGGATACAAAAAGCAAAATAGATGGCTAGATCTTCAAGGAAAGCTCCAGCTCCAAAGGTGAATCTTGAATGCTAACTCACTCAATCTGACTCGAGCGTAAAGCAAAACACAAAACACTCGAGTCAGGACATAAATACTTATGAACTGTAAATCAACTCAAGTGAACAGTAACAAAAATGCATCAGTAACTTAAAGGATGCTTGGGATCGCCCATCCTTTAAGGATCCGTTAAACTATTTACTATGTAGTAATATTGCGCTATTATAATAGTGTCTACAGTAAAATAAACATACTTCTAAATAGCATTCCGGGCTACCCATATCACCCTTCACACATAATAGTCCCAGTAGTCCATCCAATATCATGCCATCTCCACTCCGGGTGACTGTCAGAGGATACCACACGGGCTACGGGAGAAAAACAAACTCGTAGTAAAGGCTCGGTATGGTAGGTGACACGGCACACAAGGCAATGCCAGGGTAGATATACCAATTACGCACACGGGCTGGTGGTAACGCAGCAGCCACATACGCCCACCTCGGAACACACTCCCATATCAAAATCGGAGGATGGCCATCTAATCAATCACCAGTAACAATATAGTATCGAAGGAATGTGTACGATAGGAGGAATGACCTCACTTGGCCCGAGATCGCTCCTGTTTTAGCCACCTTATGCCAACTCACGGGAGTTGGGTCCACGTAATATACCTCAAGAACATCGCCACCATCCTACTTCATTCTGGAATCTCCACCGCGTACATGGTTGTTAAAGTGGTTTTCGGAGTTGGCAGAGAGTATGACAACTTCCGATCCCGGTCTCTTTAACAACCAAACGTTATTATAACGCCGTGGTCATTTCAAAATAGTTTATACTTTAAAAAGATCAAATCATTTCATTTCAAACTATATTTCTTTCAAAATAGTTTATACTTCGAAACTAAAACCATTTTTATTTCAAAACTATTTATTCAATCAAAATAGTTCATACTTCGAAACCAAAATCATTTTTATTTCAAAACTATATTCAAATCAAGATAGTTTATACTTTATCATTTCCATCTCAAACCTATATTCACTTCTAAAAATCATAATACTTTCAAAGTTATAACTCTTTCGAAACCAAAATACTTAAAATCATTACACTTTGAAAATCATAACATTCTGAAATCATACATTTATAATCATGAAACATTCATTTAATTCTTTACATTTTACAAATTTATTTCCAATTTAATTCAAAATTTCAAATTTCCAATTTAATTCAAATCAAACCATCAATTTCAATTCAATTCAGTTTTCTAACAAAACATTTCAAATCTTATAAATTTCAAATATAGATTTGATCTACACAATAAGCTATCCAATGTTAATATGTTTCCAAACTTTAATATCCCACATTTCAAAACTAAACTTTATAATTCCATATATTCATATCTCAAATCTAATTTCATTATTATGTAGTTTTGAAATATTCATTTCATAAATCCAATATTATTAAAATAAACTTAAATTACAATTAAACCAAATATCTTTTCATACAAATATAAACTTCAAATATTCCTTTATCAAATAAAGCAAAATCAAATATCATTCAACATTCACATTCTTTATTAAAATAAAGATCAAATCATTTCCACACCATTTCAAAATCATTAAAATGTTACATCCTTTTAGAACTTCATAATCAAATCATTATTTGAATTCAAATCCAAATATTCAAAGTTAAATATCATTTAAAAATCAAATATGTCATTCATTTATTATTTCAAACATCATTACCAAAAATACATTCCAAAATTCCATTCAAAAATTCATTTATTATATTACATTTCATTCCGTTTAACACATAACCAAGTAGACTTTATTTAAATTCAAATTCAATTTAAATTCCTTAAAAATTCAAATTTAAATATTCAAAACTTCTAAAATTTCACAGATAATCCATTTCAAAAGTTAAATTATTTAACACTTTAAAATATAGCCCAAACAGTGTTAAAATCTATAACATTTCAAAACATTGTCAAATTATAGCAACGACAGCATTTATAAAGTGCTATAGTAGCTTATATTTTCCAAAATGGTTTATTTCAAGAATAGCGACATTTATAAAATGTCGTAATAGATATTTAGTTATTTCAAACATTGTTAGATTCAAAACAATAGCATTAAAATGCTTTCAAAAGACTAAAGCATTTTGAAAACGCTATAAAATTCCAGATTTCATTTTAGCTTTTCAAAAATAATAATAAAACTCCAAATTTTATTATTACAACTTAAAAATAATATTTCTAGACTTCAAAATTTCACATTTAAAATCATTTTAACATATGATTTAACACAATAAAATTTTAAGATCAAATATTCAATTTTGCAAACTCCATTCATTTATTAAGTCAAAATTCACTGTTTATTAATTTATAAATTTAATAAACTTAAAATTTTACTTCAAATATCATTTCAAAACTTTAAATTTGATTTCCACTATTTATTTACATCTTAAAATAAAATTTAAAGTCAAACGTCACATTTACTCCAAATTTACATACTTGAATTCACTTAAATTCACAATTTCAAGATTTAATATTTAACTTTCTTAAAACCATAATATATATATTTTAAATCAAAATTTCATACTTTTGAAAATATACATTTTAATAAAAATCATTTAAAAATATACCACGGGGTCTGTATATAATTTTCTAACCTAGGTCAAGTGATACGGATATATATCATTTCAATCCGCAGTTTACAAAGAAAACCCGGGTTCTATCATTTCAAACCCGCAATCCCAAGTCAAATAAAATACATTAAAAATCGCTCAGGCCTATCATTTCAGCCCATAACGATTTTTCCCTAATCTAAAGTCCATTTGGGTATGTATCATTTCAACCCATAGTGATTCTATTCTAACAGGGAACTTGCAGTGTGAATATATGCATAAACAATATAAACAATGTCAATGTCACAATATAATGTCATATATCAGATGTCAGGTTATAATTAACAGTTTTAACATGGTAACAACATGACATAGCATATCATATAATCATAATTAACTTGCATAAACATTTTATATTACTAAACACTTGTCATCAATTCACTATTTCATAAGTATAAATGTCAGAGTGAGAAAGACTCACCTTTTACGAAGCTAGAGACAAACAACACACACAAGAGCGATTCCAAAGGCACGACAAGCATGATTTGATTTGAATTGATGGAGACCCTTGTAAACAACACAAAATATAACATACATAAGCACAAACATAGATATCGACATACAAATATAATCAACAACTTTAGTTTGCAGAACAGTTGCAAAACAAGAGAGATGACCAAACCTTAGAAGCAAAAGACTTGCACACGATAACATAAGCTTGTCACATGATCAAATGGGCTTGCTCTCATCATACTAGGCTCAGCCTAGATGCCAACATGGCTCAGGTTTGGGTCAATATGGGTTCATATGGCTCGGCCTAACTTGGATATGAAGGAGTGGAAGTTGTGACATGAGAAATACAAAAGTCAAGGCAATTAAGTGGATTTTTGGTGCAACTATAGGTTCGGCCTACCATGGCTTGGGCTTGGTCATGCAAGGGGATGGTCAGGTAGTGGATGGAGTGGCGGCCAGAGGTGGTGGAGGGACTGGTGGTGGCGGCCATGGAGGTGGTTTAGGTTAAAAATGAAGGCTATGGCCTTAAGGGTTTGGCTAGGCTAGTTTGGTGGAACTTTTGTGCAAATTTTGTGGTGTAACATCAACGGATGGTCATGGCTACTGTCTTGGTCAGAGGAGAGGCTTATGAGCTGCTGGAGATGATGGTGGAGAGGATGGTAGTGGTGGTGGTAGAGGCTAGGCCTAGCAAAACACAAGAAGGATCAATGCAAAAATCAATAGGAAAATCATAAAAACAAGAAGAAAGATGATAAAATTTACCAAATTTTTGTAAAACAAATGGCCATGAGTTTTTTTCTCAAGAAAGATGATAAAATTTTCGTGAGAAAGAGTGAGGAATGTGGCTGAAAGATGGAGTAGGGTACGGCCAAAGCATTGACGAATGGAATTTGGAAAGTGAAAGGTCAGAATGCAAAAGGACTAAGCATACAAAAGATCTCAAACTCTTCATAGATTCATTATTTCTTTTTAAATTTTTATATAACTGAAAAACATATATAAAGTCAGTTAAAATACGAAAATATAGTAAATAAACAAAAATAAATTAATTATTTATTAATTATATATAGTTTAATTAAATAAAACAGCAAAATTTGCAACTAGTCTTGAAAATATGAAAAATAAGTGCAATGAACTTGGGGAAATTTTTTATGTACTTAAAAATATTTATAAATAAAGATAAGAACACAAAATAAAAAGGAAATCACAAAAATAAATAAACAAATTTAAATTTAAATATAGTTTAGATGAAGAAAATAGTAGAAAAAGGAAAACAGCCTTTTAAAAATAGAAAATCATCATAGTAAATTTTAGAAAAATTCTATTATCATTTCAAAAATATTTAAAAGTCAAAATATATATAATATAACATATTAAAACATATTAAAATAAAATATGACAAAGAAAAATAAAATTTATACAATTTAAAACAACAAAATTGCAAAATAAACAATTTATACTCAAAATTGAAATGTACATATCTTTTGCAGTTTAACTCCGTTTTCCACGAAACAAAAGGCAATGTTCAAGTTATTAAATCTATTTTCATAATAAAAGATAAAATTTAAAATTTCAAACTTTTAAATTTTTAAGTTAAAAGTCAAAGTTTGACTATTTTAACCAAAATCAACATTTTCTGAAAATATTCAATTTATGCATGTTTGAAATTCTAATCCACATCAAAATCAACATTTATATTTCAATTAACAAAATATATTAATTTTAATAAATAAAAAAAAGTTTTTAAATTAGGAATTTAAATTAAAATAATTAAAATATACAATTACAATAATCAGAAAATACAGGATTGTTACAAAAATATTTCCATATTCAAGTTTTTCTGTATATTAATGAATCTAATACCGCCATATTTGATCGCCAAGGATTAATAAACATGGATGATTGAAGCATCCGTAGCCATTAGTTATGGGGCTCCAAGTAGGGGATGTCACAACTTACAACCTACCATTCTAAAATCTTAAATTGTTGAACTAAACTACTTTATTCGCATGATTTTGATCAAAGGGGTTACCAACATTAAATGTTTTTACCTAAAAGAATGAAGCGGAAATTACAACACTAACTAATATATATATATAATTTCACTAATAAACTTCATTGTTTACAAAATGAAAATGCACCATCACAATAAATATATTTAGATATTTACTTCCTCAACACCTATAGATCCTAGTGGAACAACCTTGGACTTGGACTGACTTCTAAAGTAGTTGGGTCCTTGCACCAATCAGAATCTTCAGATATATATTCAACATGCGCTCCTTCCGAGGAGGAATTGGGAAGGTCATCACACTCATGAACCCACTTTCATATACGGTATTCTTAGCCTTCTTTAATTAGATGTGGCTTTTCCAAGAAACTAAAATCAACTTATACGCCTTCTACATCAAGGTTATCCTTAAAGAACTGTCTCTTTACATGAGCATAAATGTCATAAAAAACATTATGAGCTATTTTATCCAAACATTTCTCCACTTTAATGAGCTTCCATTCCAAACTGCTAATTTCCTTCTTCCACTACATGATGTCTTATTCCATATCCATAATCTTTTTGGAAGACACTTCTAGTTAAGCTTTGTAACCTACGTCCCTTTTATCTCCTACCTTAGTGTCCTGGGATGCACCATCTAAATCCAATCTCAACTTCAAAATTTCTTCCTCGATAGCAGTAAGAGTCGGCTCTAAATTATTGAGCCTATTGTGTAGTTCCATCCCGAGAGCGATGACCAAAAAGCACAAGGATTATAACAAATAACAATGCACTTGAAACCATAACTAGATAATAGCAACATTACAATACTTTAACCTAGAAGCCATAATGGTGCAAGTCCAAAACGACTTCCCCAGAAGGCAAACTGGAAGCAGGTAACAAAGGGAAAGTCAGTACACTATAATCATTAATAAGTAAATGACCCATCCTCTCTGCTAGATCAGGCACTGCGCCCTCTTTTGAAATAACTAGGAAGCATAAAGAGGGTGGAAGCATGCTAATGGGTGGTATAGAAGCCGCAGTACCTACCAAAAGATGTCAGGGGAGGAAGAAAAGGATCTAATGCTGAGTCTTCCACGGTTGTTGGGGATCTAATAACTTTTTAGCCTTTTTTTATTCGTTAAAAAAACAAGATCATGAAAGTAACCACTTGAACTTAAAATAAAAAAGCAAATTAACCCAAAATCAACGTAAGAGAGGCTTAAAGAAAATGGAATGAGTAAGAAAAATTGGCCTACACATGAATTTGAGATTAATTCGAAGAGAAATGTGAAATCGAAGTTCCTTGTACGGTTTCTTCTATCTCAAGCTGGTAAAAGAGTAAGTGGGGAAGAAGAAATATTTGTAAGTTAACAAATGAAATCTGAACCATAGGACCTCAAAACATGACCAAACCATGAACGTTGGATATCTGTCGTTCATGAAAACTAAATATATTCTCTTTGGATAGGAAATGCTTCGTGTAACAAAGGTATAAAACACAACCAACCATAATGGAACATGTGTATAGAGAATTAATTTTGAAATAACTGATTAAACGACTCGAAAATTGGATATGGATTGACAAGTCTTCCCTAACAGTTATTAGTGTAGACTTGGGGGCAAGTGTTACACCTAATTTTCGAGATGCAATAAGATATGAAAATTGGTTAAACAATGAACTGCAAAGTAACTCATGCAGGACCAAACATATAGCATAGTAAACGTGCACTACAACTCATACACAAAGAGTAGGACAAGTATCCTTAATATACAACTTCGCCAGTATACTATATTAAAATGACAAGATCATAAGGCCAACAACATCACTATGAACCTAAGTCAAGGTCATACGAGGTTACATATGCACAATAGTAAGCTATTTTTGTCAAATAGAGATAACCTGCACTATATATCATATTAACAATCTCCTTGGTCATCTAAGAGCTAAGTGTAGAAGCAGACCATTATGCAAAGAACTAAGTGACCAAACCAAAAAAAGCCAAACTATGTTGTATTGCCATAATCATGTTTTATGATTATGTTGATTATAAGATTCCTAGCACGGGAGCAAGCAATCTTTGTATGACAGTCAAAGCAGCACCAATGCTAACCAAAGAGAATCGAGGCAAAGCAAACAAAAAATAACTGTGCCATGCTGTAAACTGCTCCAATTCCAATAGGAAAGGTCACTCCAATATGAAAAGCCTTGTAAATCTAGGATTCCATGACTTATCGACGAGGAGAAACAATCTGTTTGGACAATTGATTTTTCCATGAAGTCAAGAGATAGAGATCACAAGATTGTGCAAGTTCAGAAGTTTGTAACCGTGGACGAGTATTTGTAACATCCCCTATTCAGAGGCCCAAATCAAAAAGCTACGAATGCTGCAATCATCTATAGTGGTTAATTCTCGACGACGAAATGCGACTATATTAATCATTTCGACAATCAGAGGCACTTGAATATGGAAAATTTTAAACACAATTTAGTAGCAAACTTTCATATTTCATTTCACAGTTGATATTTCATATTTGCTATATAATCCCATTCGCAAACCCACATTTAGAGAAAATTTAATTATCAGAAAATACTTCAAGAGAGACATATGAAGATGCCCCTTTGGTTGTTGAGAGCTAACACTTGGCAATTATATAACTTTCCATTACGTCCATACAGACAAACTTCAAAAACACACTTAATTAAAATAGAACTCCTACATAGCTAGATTGCCTCCTACTCGTCTCGGAAAGCTCATTCATCCTACTAGAAAACCTAAGAAACCCATACTTCCGACCTACTCAAATTAATTTTTGAGAACCCAAGAGTTTAAGGGGAAAAACAAAAAACTTCGGGTTAGATAAAAATTCCGATGTGAATAATAACATGTCATCTCGAACCAATGGATATCTAGTGAGACTACGCCGCTGAGCCAAACAGGTTTTCTCTTCACTAGTATCTTTACAAAAACATATTAACCATATGTTGTGCTCCTACATCCACAATGGTTAAAACATAATATTATCATAACGATATACAAATATGCAATACACACCGGGTTACCCATCCTAAGTTATTTGTCTATCTGTCTCAAGTTATAGTTTTCCTAGGGTCACTATGAACATAATAGTTTTCATGGGTTAACAAATAACCTATCAAGTTCTCATGGACTCCATGACCTAAATCATAGTTATCCTGGGATCACTAAGAACTTATTGGCTTCTACCAATTATTCTCTCGATCCATAGTTTTCATGGAATCACTAGGAACTGGAGCCTTCCAATAACATTTCTGAAATCATAGTTTCATGGGATCACTATGAACCTGTTGGGATTTCCCAATACCATACTTCCAATTTTTATTTCATAGGGTCACTAAGAACCTATCAGACATCTTTGATAACATTACTTAAGCCATAGTTTTCATTGGATCACTATGAACCTATTGGATCCTTCCAATACCACATCTCATTCAATAGTCTTAGATCAGTTCCAAGCATCCTAACACTTTTCATCTACCTGATCTCCTAGATGCAACTCTACTCACTTAGGAGTTAAACATGGCTATACTCACTTATGGATAAACCTAGTTGGTTATTCTACCTTAATTATCCTAAAATATAGTTATGGGTCATGATTATGTGAACATAATAATAATTAATCGATAATATTAAAACCAATAACGTCATCATCCAATAATAATTGTATATTTCATAATTACTTAATCTTAAGTAATATTCTCTTGGGTAATTTTAACTCAAAACTTGAGCTAATCCGTTCTTTAATTCCTTGAAACCATTTTCACAATATATGATTAATCCCTTTAGTTCATATTTAAAGCAAGAAAAACACATCCTTTTATCCAAATTCCTATGCCCTTTTATGGAACTGCTTAGACGTTCGATGAAGGTATGAGGATGTCGCACCTCATCCTTATAGGGCATATCACCAAAATAAGTAATCATATGTTTGCTTTTGAAAACCCACCGTATCAGTAAGGTCGACGTGGGTCGTCGCCTCTCTTGTTGTTGTCCTTTATATAAAAGCGTTCTGATTTCATAAAAACATAAGGCTATAGTGCCGATAGTAACCATGTCGCATAACATAAATGTGTGGGTTGCCGACCTTATTCCAAATAGTCTTCATTATTTAAAACAGATGGAAGTCGACATTGATGAGTATTGACATTGACGTCTTATTTCACTTCGAAAGTAATCAATGGCGGCATTACCAAAACATGTAGTATAGGTGTCGTTCAAAATCTTGGTGAAAATATGCGATGTCGATGCCATCTAAAACCAGACAAAGGTCGACGAGCTTGATGAACGACGGTATATGTATACTTACGAGGAGTTATGTCGACGTCAATCTCAATGATGAATACCATACATACGTGCTTCGATCCTATAGAAACCGCTCCATACCAACATCGTTGATATCATGTGCTTCCATTAAGATCGTCAGTGAAATTAATGAATTGGCATAGAAGGGCATCGACACTGAACATGGAATTCTCATAATTATTAGTAAAACCTATTTATTTCCATATAAAGCCTATACTTTTCCACCAACTCTTAATCTCTGGGAATTTCTTATTGGTTGAAACAATCTTTAACATATCACCCTATTTTTTTACTCAAAAATCACATTTGCATCCATTTAATAATTTTTAATCTTTTAATATAACCATAAGCTTTTCTATCCAATTAAATTCATAATAAATTGAAAACCCTTGGGAAAAATCCCATAAATTCACCAAAAATGAAAAATAACGTATTCTTTATCATATAAAAATTTCAGGACCAAAATACATTTCATTATTTCTAATATTTAAAACTCTAAATAAATGCTTATTTATCCTTAGGAAATTCATATAATATTCCTATTATCGTGGAAAATTATCAAATTAAAAAATCATTTCCAATTTATTGTTTTAAGTATCATATCAGAGAATTAAGTCATTTAGAGATTACTAACTAAGGTTTTTCTCTTAAACCTATCATTTAATTTAATAAAATCTATTTATTTCATCATTAGTTCAAAGCACAGAAAAATCAAGCATGACATCTCATTCTAACATCAATCGATTCAGTTTCGTATCTATGCCGAAATTAAATAATTATGACCCAATAAAAATGAGATGGATTTGACCATTATTCACCTTTATTTGATAATGAAAATTAAGACTTGTTAATTTGATTATCAAATCTCAACTCCCTTATCTCACTATGTATCGCATCATTCTATTTAATTAATCTAGTTAAATCTCCCGAATAATGTTAATCAAAATTAGGGGTGTTATAGGCTCCCCTCCTTAGAATTTCGTCGTAGAAAGTCTTTAAGAACTACATAACAAGCATATCAAACATGCAAACAATGCTGGTATATCCTACCAGCTACAAGGCCTATATACAGCAAATATAAAGCATACCATCATAACAGCTCAGGATAAATATCGCTAGTTCTGTCCACTATCTTCCAAGTAGAGTCTTTCTCGTTGTCACTCTACTAAACTTTCACTAATTTGACTATCTTATTCCTTAACTTCTTCTCATATCTCACTACAACTCGGACTGGTTGTCTCACAAAGTTGAATCTGGTTCTACTACTAAATCTTCTAACATAGTCGGAGCAATAGTAGTTTTTTGATCATGAACATGCTTCCTAAGATGAGAAATATGAAACACATTATGCATAGCTGCCAAACTATTTGGTAACTCTACTTGGTACGCAAGTTTACCATTCCTCTTTATAATAGAAAATGGTCCAATATATCTTGGTGCAAGTTTTCCTGACTTCCCAAATCATACCACACCCTTTATCGGTGATACCTTAATTAAAACATGATCTCCAACTGAGAACTCTAAATTTTTACGCCTTTTATTCGTTGTGACATTTCTACAGAGCTTCTCTCATCCTATCTCGGGACTAACTCAATGTTCTATATGGCTTCCCTTACCATATCTGGACTAAAGACCAATCTGTCTTCGATCACTATCCAACATGCTGGTGACTTACACGGCCTTTCATACAAAGCTGCGAAAAACGCCATTCCTACAGTAGTCCGATAACTATTTTATAGGAAAACTTGACGAAGTGAAAATGGTCCTCTCACGATCCACCAAAGTTTAGTACACAAGCCCTCAACAAAACTTCAAGTACCTTATTGACTCTCTTTGTATGCCCGTCCATCCATCGAAGATAAGTGGTATTTATCTTAAGCTTTGTACCTTATTGACTATACTACTAGGAATCCCATGCAAGCTAACAATGTTCTTCACAAATGACTCAGCCAATACAGCTGCCGTCCTAGTTGACTTAACAAGAATGAAGTGTGCACTCTTGGTCAGCCTATCCACTATGACCCATATACTTTCAGTTCCCCTATTTGACCTTGGCAACCCGTCAATAAAATCCATGGATATCGAAACCCATTTCCAAACTGGTATATCTAAAGGCTGAAGCATTCCACTTGGCTTCTGATGTTCAGCTTTTACTTGCTAGCAATTTGCACATTGCCTTACCCCTAAGCCTACATCAATTTTCATATCTTTCCATACGAAACTCCTCTTCGTATCCTGATACATCTTGGTTCCCCTAGGATTAATTATAATCTTTGATCGATGACATTCCTTAAGAACTTTCCTCCTTAGGTTTCCAACATTCGGAACACATAACCATCCCTTCTTTTCTTACCATCCCTTCTTTTCTTACCATCCCTTTAGGTCAATACTAAAATCCTTTAGATCATCGATCCCGACTCCTCCTTCCAACCTTCTAATCTTCTCGACTAACAATGGATTACCTTTCTTCTTAGAAGCAATCTTTTCAAAAGACACTGGTCGAACATCAAAATGACATAACATGGTGGTACTTCGATATAACTAGTAGTCGATCTCAACTGCACACTACATGTAGTTAATGCCTGTAGAAACTTCCACTCTGCCAACATAGTGAACACTACAATCTGATGTTTTCTGCTAAAGGCGTCCAAAACTTTTTTCCTTTCCTGATGTATACTTGATATCGAAATCATAAGATACTAAAAACTGCAGCAACCTCTGCTCCTCATCTTCAGCTCTTTCTGAGGGAATGAATATCTAAAGACTTATGATCCATGTACAACTTAAATCTTTCTTCCAAAAGATAGTGTCTCCAAACTTTCAACATAAAGATCACCATTGCTAACTCCAAATCATGGGTCGGATATCTAATGTCATGTAGTTTGAGCTGTCGAGAAGTATAGGAAATTACTTTACCCCTCTTCATCAATACAACTCCTAATCATGTTCCACATACGTCCGTATACACCACCAAATCTCGATTTCCATCTAGAACAGCTAATACGGTGGATTGGTCAACAAAAGGTTTAATTTAAGGAATTCTTCATCACATTTATCAGAACCCTTTTTCTAAAACTATATGACCAACCAAGAAACTTCACTTCTTTCATCCAGAAATTACACTTCAAAAATTTCGCTTTAATTGATGCTACCTCAGTGTCTCAAGCACTATTCTAAGACGAACTTCATGGTCTCTTTCATCCTTAGAATATATTAAGATGTCGTCTATGAATACCCATACAAACCTATCAAAGTGCTCTTGAAAAATCCAGTTCATCAAGTCTACGAAGAAAGGTGGCGCTTTAGTTAACCCGAACGACATCACTAACCACTTGTACGAACCTTATCTTGTTTTGATTGCCATTAAAGGAATATTGTCCTCCGCCACTCTCTATTGATGGAAACCTATCGTGAAATCCAACTAGGAAAATACTTTAGCACTACCGAATTAATCATAAATCATTAATTCTTGACAAAGGATATCGATACTTTATTGTCTTCTCGTTCAACTTACGATAATCGATGCATAATCTTAAGGACCCATCTGATTTCTTCACGAATACCGCATTCGCTCCCTAAGGCAAACTACTCGGTCTGATAAAACTCTTTCCTTCTAAGTCCACTAGCTGCACCTTAAACTCCTTTATCTCGGTAGGTATCATCCTACTAGATGGTCTACTTATGGGTTCATTTCCAGTTCAAGATTTATTTGAAACTTAATAGGACATTTTGATGGTAGTCCTGTAATTGGCTCAAGAACATGTGCGAATTCTCTCACAACTAAAACCCAATTTATCTCATCTTCTACCTCCATGGAACCCAATATAGCACTAACTTCTAAACTCGACTTTTCAACAGAGTATATGATTCGATCACTACTATCCAGGTGTCTTAATGATATTTTACTATCTTGGCAAAATATCCTAGCACCGTACCTCTCAAGGAAGTTATAAGATATGATGGTTCTAAGCATAATTTATCTACCAAACACCAAGATGTAATGAAAGCTGCACTGGTATCAGATAGTACCCTAATTGGTATGCTAAGCGTACCTTCCATCATAGACTTTCCTTTTTCAATAGTAGTCGGTATAGAAGATGATGGTTCCAAACAAAAGATATTTCCTTTGTCGGCTTTGACTGGCTCCGGATACTGATTCTTGTAATGCCATATCTAGTCGCAGGCGAAACACTTCATAGCTTTCTTATTTGTAACCTTCTTTCCCTTGCAGTCTGACACTCATAAGAAAAATGTCTCTTATTATCACACTTGTAGCAGACATGATCAGCCTTCCCTTTCTTAGTGGCTCCACCCTTTTGTGCTCCCTTCTTCTTAAAGAACTTTATTTTCTTGTTACGAGAATTCTAGTTCTCCATCGACTTCTCTTTCCTAAAAGTTGCCAACATCTCCTCATTCTTGATAGCCATTTTCACCACTACATTCGATGGATCCCTTAGATGTGGCTGTAACACCCATATTTTTGGTTGAACATTATTTAGGACATTTAATTCGATAGATTAAATATAATAATGTAAATAGTTAAGGAGAATGAGATTTGATTAATTATGTGGTCGTGCCATAATTATTCAATTAAGTAAGATTGTTTAAACTTAACATATAAGAGAATATGATAGGAGCAATTTGGGCAAATCCAACTTTCACCCCTTAAACTCTCTCCCCTTCATTACATTCTCACTTTACTCATTCACAAAACAACCAAAGAAAATATAAAGGCCAACCATAACACAAGCTAGGGGAATGAAATAAAGGGGATTCAAAGGAGAAGAAGCTTAGGAAGATTAAAGACATATCAAATCTCAACTCCAACATTTAATCTAATCTCTACTACTAATAAAGAAAATTCGTTGAACTAATTTGCTCGGTATCTTTTTGAAATTCCAAAAATACCCCTGCTTTCTATTTACATGTCTTACACTCATACGGTTACTACCATATGAAAGAATTTTCAATTTGTATAACTAATGGCTCAAACAAAATATTAACGCATACAGTAATACAAACAGTCCGTCTGCGAAGCACGGGTCCATACTAGTGTGAATAATACAAGAACCATCTCTCTTTTCTTGTTTTAATTGGTTATGGATAGTATCCGAATAAATGTTGTTTATTTTTCCAAGGTATGCTTGTTTATTCATTATTTGGATTGAATAATGAATTAAGGAATTTTTATGAAATTATTTGCATGGGTTTTAAGGGCAGAAACCTAAGTTTTTAATATCCAAATGGTTCTAATCTTTGATATGTTATGTAAAATGATATTTTGGAAATGAGTTTTTAATTCCATAATTTTTCAAATTATAGAGAATATTTATGAATTTTTTAAAGAGGAAATATTATTATTTTGATTTTAATTATTTAAAATAATTAATTATGGTTTTTGGATCCAATTTTTTTTTATGTTAAGGAGAAGGATAATATATAATTTCTCTAAATTTTTGATATTTTTCCCGAGTGTTTTGATTTATGGTGAATATATTATGCTAGATAAGCATATAAAAAGGAAAATTAACTAAGGATATTAATTAATTACTAAAATTATATTTTGGAACATGTAATTTTAGGGCAATAGAAATTCTGAACAGGATTTGTAAAAGATTGTTTTATCCAATAGAAATTGAACAAGAATTGTGATTTGGTGAACAATTTTTACTTTAAGAAATAATAAAACAGTTTTTATAAGAATTACGACAATGCCATGCCACCTTATCATCTTTGAGCCTAAGACAAGGCCGGATTTATGGGCATCGACGTCGTAATGAAAGAATACTTTAGGATAGTTACTTCAATTACTGTGCAATTGTTCCAAGTAGGCCGAAGTCGACGTCGTCGACAACATATTATAGTAATGGCACTATGTGATTCCTTATATGTTTTGAAAGCTTTAGTATTGGCATTGATGACATCGCCTGTCTTCACCACTATTTTAAAATGATGCCGCACCTAATCACTTTTTTTGCTTTCAAGACTAAGGTAGTGATGCCTTCTTTATTGACTTCGACACTATATGAGAAGTGCCATAACAGCCAAAACAGTTGAAGTATAAAGGTTTTATAATGTCGTCGAGGGTCTTGGGGTCGATGTGCATCAAGGTCAATGACCTTATTCTTAAGTGTTAATGCGTTTCGATCATGAGATCGCACTTCAACTCCTTAATGCTGAAAGTGCTTGTTTTCAAAGTTAATCAAAATTGTTTTAAAAGGGGCCACAGAGGTCTATGTTTTAAAGGCCGATGACCCTACGTCATCGGCAGTTCGCTAATAACTTATAAAGATTTTAAGTTTTATTTTAATTGGTGGATAGCCTATAGTTATTGAAGGTCGACGACATCAATTTCAACAAGAAATTTTCTTATTCTTAAAAGAATTTAAGTTTTGTCCTCGACCTTAGATAGAGGTCGACGTTGATTTAATAACGCATGTGTTATGTTTTATTTTTTTAAAGGCGAAGATCTTTATGCATCTACTTCAACGTCATCATTGGGGATACCAATGCTATTTAAAATTTGTGTACTTCGATGTTGATTTATATTAATCTAATAAGGGTGGCGAGCCTATTGTTTTATGACTTTGATTCTAAACATTGGGGATACCAATGCTATTTTGATTATAGAGGTCGACATCATCATTGGGGACACCAAAGTAGATGCATTTTGACAAATTAAATGTTTTATAAATGAGAATTTATCACCGGAGATAGTAATGCATTTTCTTAAATGACTTTGACATAGATTGTTTGGGGATACCAATGTTATGTCACTTTGAAATATTAAAACTATAAGGGGATACATATGGGTAACATGAATCAAATTGAGACTTGTGGGTAACATGAATTAAATTGTAAATGATGGGTTCATAGTCATCCTAGGAAAACCATGGGATGTGAGATGGATATTCTATATCATGATGAAGATGGATAGTCTCCATGAGGATAATGAAGGGTTCATAGTTATCGTAGAAAAATTATGCGATGTGTGATGGATAATCCACTTCATTATAAGTTAAATAGAATATATGTGATGGATAGTCCACAAAATTTTAAATCATTAAACCATATGTGATAGGTAGTTAATATAGTATAGGATGGGTAATCCAAGTAATAATTACATGTGAGATGGATAATCCACATAATTCTGAATATGCTTATATGTGAGATGGGTAGTTCACATAATTATAAAATTGATAGTCAGATTAAAATAAGTTGGATATTCGGTTTAAATTGTGATGGGTATTCATTTGAAATTAAGATGGATAATCTAATGAATTGGGATGGGTAATCCCATATATGTTGCATGGTTATAAGTGCTATTTTCTATGCTCTAACCATTGTGGTCATAGGAGTGTAGTATATGGTTGTTATGTTTTAGTTAAGATACTAGTAAGGGACAAACCCGTTCTTCTCAGCGACGTGGTCTCACTATATCTATTTGGTTCAAGATAGTGGGTTATTATTCATATCAGACCGTAGTCTGACCTAAAGTTTTTTTCCCCTCAAAACACTCGGGTACTCATTTGAGTAATCAGGAGTAAAGACTTTCAGGTTCCAGTTAAAAGAATGTGTTTTCGAAGACGTGCATAAGGCAATCTAGATATTATGAACTATATATATTTCCCCTGTGTAGTTTGGTTTTGTCTATTTGGATGTAACTAGTGAGTGGTCAGTGCTACGCGCATGGGCAGTTGTTGAAATCCTAAGTTCAGGTGATAATATGTCAAAATTCGCTAATAATTTTTTTGGGGTTCCCTTGTGTATTTGATGTACACTTATATTGGTCAATTTTGTATTGTAACTTCGTTTTGATTGAATTTTCTTGAAAAGGAGATGATTGATTATGTTTTCGTACCTTGTTCATGGTGACTATGGTTAATATTGTGAAATTTTTTGCAAAATTCTTTATGCATATAAAGTTTTCAATGATTGCCTTTCGTTTTTAAAATAAATATATAGTAATTATATGGACTATATCGGTAGATGCATGAGTCTGTAATATTTTGTGGGGTTTGTATGTCAAGTCCATATAAATAATTTAATATACAAAATACCCACCCTTATCTATACTATACTATTATTACCAAGTTAGATTTCTAGAGCTCACAAGCCCCTAAAGTATATTGTGAAATGAACAATCATGTTTTTTATTTCGTTTATTCTTTCTATTTGTGCCCAAACCTACTCACGTTTAATTAAAAAAAATGTAAATTACTTCCTGCCCATTCCATAAAACCCTAACTCATAAAATAATCTATACTATACTATTATTACTGAGTGAGATTTCAAGAGCTCACATGCCCCTTAAGTATTTTGTGAAATGAACAATCATGTTTTTTATTTTGTTCATTCTTTCTGTTTGTGCCCAAGGCTACTCACGTTTAATTGAAAAAACATAAGTTACTTCCTGCCCATTGCATAAACTCTAACTCACAAAATAACGAAGACGAATATCGACCCATGAGGAAATCAACGATTGCTTCTCCCCTTCTTTGTCAATATTAAAACTTCCACCTTAATTTTCTTATTTGTGTATTTCTCCTCTAATCCCTTAATTATTCAGGTAATTTTCAATTCTTAGGATATGTTGTTTTCGATTTTCAAACCTAATTTAACTCCTTGATTTGTTCGATTTGCTTATGCCTTCATTGTTTGCTTTACCTTCTTAATCTTCGGAACAAACATTGTTGCTTCATCGGTTTTCTTCGTCTATATTTCAGGTATCGTTATCCTTCCTTACTATTATTTTAATTATTATGTTATCCATATTTAGGATTTGATGATAATTTGGATTGGTTTAATATTTAGAGCATGATGATTTAAGATTTGGCTGGAATTGTCAGATCTGTTAAATGATTTGAGGTTACTCTAATTAAGGTTACTTCATTGTTTTTTTTCTACAAATAACTATATAGATTATTTCATTAGAAGACAAAGAGAATGATTTGGGACATGTTCTTTGAATATATTTTCAATTATAATTTCAACAAAATTGGAAGACCTTAACAATAAAATGGAAAACCTATAACGAAGTGCATTTTGTGCTCAGCCGCTACATAGAAAGTAAGGTTTATTTTAATTTCTTCTTACTGTGCTTATAAGAGGTAACTCTATGTAATGAATAAAGAAAAAAGTAGTTGTCTTCATATAAATATGTTGAATAACAATTGTGGAAGTTCTGAAGTAGTAACTAATATAAGTATTATAAGAATCGACACAGAGATTTACATTTTCTTAAGAAAAAAGAATTTGTAAGACATCAGGTGTTTCTGAGTTCATTCTTTTGTTATTTTCCGATTTAACAATAAAATATAACATTTTTTCCATATTAATGTGTGATTTATGTTTTGTTTGGTTAGATTACGTTAAACCTCTAAATAAGCAAAATCATTTGAATAAGTGCCACCATGTGATATTATGGATGCATACTATAATTATAAGACACCGTAATATGAGTCGTTCAAAAGAATGTAATATAGTTTTGTTTCGAGTAGCACTATTTACCTTCAAGTTCTTGACTACACCATTTTAAGATAGCTTTAGTTATTCATAATTAACATGTATTTATTTATACTCACACAAATAACCTTTTTAGGCACATATTGTGTGACTGTTGCTGTATCAAGTAAGGCGGGTGCAAGTGTAGTTGAAGTAAAAATAGGCTTTTTTATAGTACAAAATGGAATCATTCATTGCCAACTCCCTATTTAAACATCATTAGAATAACAAATAGATCTTTACAACCTTGAGCTTATAAATCTGAAATTAAAATGACTACACAGAGTTATGTAGCGAAATAAAACAACTGTAAGAAACAATAAAAGAAAGCAGTAACAATTTTCCAATAATCAAATTTTTTATCGATGTACTTTGAAGTCATAGTTACATGTCAAAGTTAAAGATTTCTTTTATTAACCCGTACATTATTCAAGCTATTAAAGACAACTTATTTTACATTGCATTTTATTTCAGTATATAATTACGACTAAGAATATTATAAAGTTGATTTTATTTTAGCATCCGACATTTTGAAACTAGTTTTTACCTTATGTTTAATAGATGATCATATTAAAATTGATTTAAATTTGATGGATACAACATAGTTTTCCAACATATTATTATAAATTTCCACGCATTCTTCCTTGCACTATATCATTTGTCATATTTTTATAAATAGAAGTACCGTCCATTAGTAATTTCTATAATACTATTTTTTTTATTTTATTCAAAATTATCATTTATGCATTTTTTAAATGTTATAATCCAATGTATGCATTTTCAAAAAAAGAGTGCACACTACCAATATTGTACTTGGGATGTTTTAATAGCTCTGTATTTATTTACGCTCTCTACGTTAGTTGGAAATCATAAAATGATGCACAATATATGATTATGTATTTCACTATATTTTTATAAATGTACTATTAGACATCAATAGAAAGCTTGGTTCAGCTCAAGTGTATCGGTAGGAGAATGGGAAGAAGTAATCCATGTTTACCGCTGATACATAATTGTTAGAGATTTATATATTTGCTATAATCTATACTCTTTATAGATGATAATAATAAGAAAATTGATTAATCAAGCTTTTTGATTTTTAAAGTATCAACTACCTTAGTAACAATATATTCATATAATGATGTTTCTCTTTTTAGCCCAACTGGGATGGGTAATTGAGTAGGTTTCTTCGATGCTGTTTTATTTTCTCATAAAATAATTATATTTTTGTGTATCTAATTTCGGTATTTGTCTTGCAGCTTTGGAATTTAATGTAATTGTTCCATTCTTGGGTATTTGCATGCTTTCTGGTGTATATACTTACTACTATCAGGTTGAGCCTTTTTCCCTCACTACTACCAATTTTTTTCTTGGTTTTTTGTATTTATTCCAACTTTTTTGGGTGAATATAACAGCCTTCTTCATTTCTGTTGGCTTTAGTTTATTACCTTTTCCACTGTTTTAAGTAGTCATAGAAAAGATGAAAAACTCTTTGATTTAGAATATCACGATGATGATTTGTTTCAGGTCATTTTGTAATTCTGTATATGCATAGAAGGGATAATAGGTTAATGATAATGTGTAGTTTTATACGTAAATACTATGTTTATGATTTATCTTAGGCTATTTTTTGATTTTCAGTTTCATGAGTCCTTTATATACATATAATGTGCCAATTAGAAATGTTTGTTCACATATTTTTTTTACAATGTTAAAATTTAAGCATTATTTTATTAAATTCAATAAATAAGCTATTATATTGCATGGGAAAAAGTAATGAAAACTGGGACATAATACATGATAACTTAAAACCAAAGCCACCTTTTGTGGAAGCACTTGGTTGCCATTCTCATCTCTATTTTGCTGTAAACTCTCATGTTTACCATTAGGAGAATTTGTCTAATTATATTTAGGAAGGAATTCTAGAAAAGTTCCCATATTAATGAGTAGTAGTCCAGTCATGTATATACAACTAGAAAAATGCATAATAGACATGTTCTAAAGTAACCGGTGCTTTATCCTGATATGGGACTCTCAAGTTTTAACATTTTAACTATGTCCTATAGCAATGTAAATAAAATAACCATGAATAACACTTCTCCTCAAAACATTCTTAAACGAGTAGAAATAAATATAACTATATTTGCATTAGTGTCATTTTCAAACTACTATTTAGTTTGGTTATAGTTTATATAGAGATACTAGGTTCGCCTATTATTAGTTGAGTTCATTGTTATTTTTTTCATAAAAAGATATTGGATGTTCAAGAAACTGATAATAAATGTTATTTCATTAAATAACATAATGGAACGTTATTTTTTAAATAACATAAATGGAAAATGTCCCTAAATGATTTTTGTCTGTTTTAGTATTAGCTATTGACAAATGTATTATTACATTGAATACACAATGGAATATTATATGAATGGACATTGCTATCAGATCATTTGTGTTTAATCTACTTCCCTACTATTAACTTGCAATCATCAGTGCATTCATTAAATGCCCATTTCATTTTTTAAACCTATTTTAAAAATTACTAAACAATATAATTTTCTAAAGATTATTAGTATAACTTAAGTTGCAATTATGTTTTGGCTGCTCCTGATGCGATAAAACTAGTGGTGGTAACATCTAGACGTATTATTAAGACAGACTTAGAGATTTACTGATAATTAATATGAATTATTTCTTCTTTTTTGAATAATTTATATATTTTAAATATGTGTTAGTATGTTAGCTTTGCTATAAACTGTAAAAAATATGTCGGTTCTTTCAGTAAATATTATTACAAGATGTTTTTCAATAAATAGCCTGAAATTATATAACAATTATAATTACATAGAAGCACTGTTATGGAAACTGCATCTTTACAGAAATAATGCTATAATCATGTGAAATATTATTATTCCATGCGCATATAGCATAGACTACCATCATATTCAATTAACAATAATTTTTCTAATGATTTTGTTATTTGAAAGCTAACCATATACAAAATCAATAATCATAGTGACATTAACTATTAACATTGCATATATTTTATTAGTTTGCGAAGTGAAGAACTGTAAATTCTATACATCATTTTTTCCTAAATGTAAACTAAATGTAATTACTCCACAATAGTCTAAAGATGACCACCATTATATTCCACTAGCTATAATTATTTTAATTGATTATGTAAATTAATAGCTAACCATATGAATATTTCACTATCATATCGGTATAAACTATTAATACTGTATTTGTTTCATCAATTTACGAAAACTTTAATGATAAATTTGTGCACTATCATGATTTATTAAAAAAAATGATGAAATTAAATCTTTTACTATGTTAATGCAAAATTTATGTTTTTGACTTTTTATTTTTTGATTAATTTGATGTCCTTATGTCATCTAACTGTCTTGATATAAAATTTGATCAGACCAGATTAAATCATAATATCATGTATAAATTAATTGCTTTGATTTCTATTATTTTACTATTGTAAATGAAGTCATAATCCAACAATCACATTCTCTATAGTTTTTTTATCATTTTTTTAAGTAAAATTCTCCACTAAAAAATACAGAAGTAACAATAAATAAATTCCTATAAAGATATATATAACTTAATTTATTGTCGTAGCATTCAAAACTAATAATGATGTGGCAGTGGACAATGAATGTAAGGTAGTTAATTTGTAGAAATGCTTTTTCATATTTTCATGCATTGTACTTATATTTGACATGTCCTTAAGCATTGATCATATACGTCATCAAATGAGGATGTATCTTAAACTACTATAACTTGAATAGTTGAAAACATGTTTGCCCTGATTTATATGTAGGGTGATTGGAGTAATGAATATCACGAAGGTGTGTTATCGTCCGAGGCAAGCATAAATGGAGCAGGAACAATATCTACTGGATATGCACCATCGAATATTGTCATGCAGATATGAATGGATTGGACTTTTTATGCTCTTTTTATTTGGGATTTAGGTTTTATTTAGTCTATAACCTTCAAGTAATTTTAACTTTATAGGGATATAGTATTTACAATACATAAACTTATAATTCATTTAATATTAAATTCATAGTTATATTAGATTCTTGAAACTAATGATATGGTCACTTAGGACTTGAAATCAAGATTATATTATTTTCAAAAATTGTATATTAGTCTTCAACATAAAATAAATCGATATTTATTGTATTTTACAAACTAAATTTTCATATGAAATTTCCAAATTTATGGCATGTTTTATTTATACTGATATTTTAGTATGCATATGATGCATCCCATTCCTTTTTGTATATTTTTTGCAGTGGTTAAATTTTTTGGAATTAGGAAATTATTGAATTGCATATGATTCAATAGAGTGTAACTGGCTGCAAATCAATTGACAAATTATGAACGAAATGATGTTGTCAGCACAGAATAAAGAATTTGGAATCCTTTAATTACATAAAGGTACATAAATAATACCTTTACAATGTGGTTATTGGTTAAACTTCTTACTACTCCATTTACACCGATTCTAGGAAGCTAAATCATTAATCTCTAAATTTATATAACTGTAGGTGATAATGTAATTCTTTTGGTTCTCTTTATTGTTAAATCTACTTTTTTTCTTTAGTTACAATTACAAACTTAATAGTTGAAATTAACGTTTAAGGACTCTTAGGAAATTGATTTTACTTTTTGTACTTTATCAAAACTCTTGAATTCAATTTTTAACATTTACCAACATACTAGGAGAAATAAATTTGTATATTAATATATCAGTGTGAAGTTCCGTAACTTAATATTTGGTGAGACCATATGCACTACCTTCTTATGCAAATGGAAAAACTAATCTTTAGAAAATGAGCAATCTAATTCTACTTTTTGCATAGCAACAGTTGAACCCACAAAATGTTTGGATGGATTTTTTGAAACTTTTCGCACGGTTTATGAGTTTAGTATAATAATTTTTTTTATTAATACTAATCTTCAACCATTTCTTCAAACGATTACGTTTTCAATCAGTGAATGTTGTATCAAGTTGCAATAAACTTTTGTTTGATCATAAAACTTTTTTGGGGTTATAGGTAGGTTGGGCTGATTGGTGAAAAAATGGGTTTGAAAACATTGTTCTTAATTTTGACATCATTAGATTGAAGAAGCCCCAGATGTTTTAGTATTGACAAAGTTTATCCTTAGCAGTATATGGGCATACTACAGACATCATCAGATAGAAGATGGTGCTGCCTCAAAAATTACTTTATAATTTTTTAATACATTCTCTAAAATGATATTACTGAATCGTATTAATGTATGCTGTTAAGCTAATGATTTGATTGTATTGAATGCAATGCACCTTATGACATGGCTAATAACCGTATTGAATGCCAATAGTGAAGCTCATGTCAAAAGTTGCATTTATCTCTCTCAGTGTCCTATTTCCCAAACATATAACTTCTATTATAAATAATCTCATACAACATTAAAACTTACTTTCTCTTCTTTTACTTCGAACTCTTTATTGTATTACGAAGGAGGGGTTAAACTTATTGTGATGTGCTAATAGAACAATGATTTTATTAAATAATAGCGGTATGGATAGTGATTAATATTTGATTATTTGATTCATAGGTCTTGGAATTGAAACTCACTGACATTAATTAGTATATGTTCAGAAAATATAAACATATCTGCCTAGAGTGTTATGTCTATATTTATGAATTTATAATTAAAATTGACATATATCTTACATATTGAAAAATTGTAGCTTTGTTGTAATAACACATCAGACTATATAAGACTATAGTCCGAGGCCTTGGTGCAGTGGTAAAACGCCAGGCTGTTGACGACAAGGTCGGCAGTTCGATCCCTGCCTCTGGCATATTAAACTGTGCGCCATGATGATTCTTGCAGACTTGTGTGCTGCCTACTTTGTAAATATAAGTACCCAGTTTCAAAAAAAAAAAAAAAAAAAAAAAAAAAAAACACATCAGACTATATGGGCTTCATTAGATTAATAACGTATTAATTTCTATATGGATAGATATTGGTTTACAATGACATGTACTTCGATTATATGATTTTGTAGTAAAGAATGAAGCTCAGATGTTCAGAAAGGTTGCTCATTATGTGTAATGTATAATAGTGTAATGCATTCCACTGTTGTCCGTGACCCAAGTTTTTGCATCTTTCATTCCATTTTAGTTAGCAATCATCAATCTAATATTAACCTTTTTTAGAGGTTGATGATGAAATTAGATATTATATCCATGCCACTAAAATAGAATTTTATAAACAAAATATTTTACACTGTATTAAATTATTGTACCATAAATAATAATTTTCTTCGTATGGGACTTAATACTATAACTTGATTCACTGGTTTATTTACTTGATTTATTTGAAGGATTTTGTAAACAACATGCATGGTTATATCTTCGCCTTCATGCCACTTTCATGAGCATAAAAAATCGATATATTTATTTTACTGCATTGATTAGAACATAATTTGACATTTCTACAAAAACAATTTCTAAACAAAATCACCTTTAGGACAACATCTTTAACATCTGTCAAGAAGCGAGAAATAGTCAATTTAATTGTTGATAATCCTATAATAACACAGAGGTTCAACAAAAATTACAAAAATAAATGTAGCTACAGCGCGTGTGCGAAGCACGAGTTCGCACTAGTAATTTTATGTAAATTAGATCCTTGGCCGCGTTTTTCCTTTATGACCATTTGTTATTTTCACACCCATATTAATATTTCACATTCTATTTTGATTTCAGTATTTGAAATGCAATAAGTTTTTGTAGAAATATCGTATCAATGAACCATTTTCACCATCAAATCATAAATTTTATCATCTTTTAAACGATATGTGTTATTCATATGTAAATATTTTGTCATTGATTTTTTTTGAAGAAGTGTATTCTTTTTTGTGTAAATAACACATTTAAATCTACATCTTTCAAAATGCAATTATAAGTCATCATTCAAATTACAACGTTCAAGAATAATAAATATGTAGAATTATAACTACGTTATATTAATGCAGTTATAACTGCATTTCCTTAACGCGCTTAAAATCTACATTAAGATCGAATATGCAGAATTATAACTGCATTTTCTTAATGCGGTTATAACTACAATTTCTCAATGCGGTTATAACTGCATTTTCTTAATGCATTTAAATTCTGCATTAAGATCGAATATGCAGAATTATAACTGGATTATATTAATGCATTTATAACTAAATTTTCTTAATGCAATTATAATTGCATTTTCTTAATGCGTTTAGATGCAATTACACAAAGGGATAATACAAACTGCATTACATAAATGCAGCTAAAATTGCTATGCAAAATTATGATTTTTAAAATTTTTATTTTTAGTTATCAACAATAATTATCATTGGAAAGTTTGTTAAATTTATGATTTAATAGTGAAAATGATTTTTTAAATCCGATTTATCTGCAAGAAGTTATCACATTTTAAAGGTTGTAACAAATGAGTTGGCGACTAATGTTATTTGTTGGATGTGATGTTAAAGAAGTTGGGACCTAATTTACAAAAATTTAGTGAAAGAGACTCGCTTTACATTTCAAATAACAAACAGTGATCCGAAGTTAATATAAAGGCAACTAATAGTTGATTCAAACTACTAGTATATATAAAACTTAAGCATTATATAATTGTCTCCATATTCTAACTATCAAACATTATACTACGAATTCCAAATAACAAAAGTTTGAATATGGTTTTAACTCATGTACATCCATCATTCACGGTTTCACACTATTGCACATGCGTATATAAAACTGTGCAACCTTTAGAAGAAGAAAATCATTCCCTAGGATATTTAAATAATATCACATTCTAAGATTTGGTGAACTAATGACATAAATGAGGACAAAGGAAGGGAATTTATATATGATGCAACTAAATCCGACATTCTTAACTAATTTTCAACAAAGTAGAAAATGATGCTACATGTAAATACCCGTTTCGCAAAATTTTGGTACATTGAACATAACAACTATTTAGCTGACCCAAAATCAAAAGAAAATTCAAGTAACACCAGATCTATCACAATATTTGTTGTTAGATGATGCTAGGATAAATATAAACAACGTACCATAGTAAATTTTTGATTTTATTTCTATACAACCAACAAAAATATACTATGCATCAACTAACATCAATGATAAAAAAATGAAAGCTACATAGGCTTGAAATTTTTGATTGTCTCTTCATATACATATTTCAACTACAAAGTCGCTATACATGGTGTACAAAAAAATATATCATCATGTACATGCAAGAGCTAGCTTTCATTGATCTCTGACCTCTTGGAAACATGGTTGTTGTACCCTTGTAAAATAACAGGCTATAAGCATCACAGTTAACTTTCATGTTGGGTAAAAACAGGCCATCCGTACCCTTGTAAAATCCAACCCTTTATGTAAACAAATTACTGAAATGTTGTGTAAAAACAGGCTATCATACAAATTCAATAATACTTTTTCTTGGTTTTCGATGAAAAATAAATATACTTAAACCAACTAAATATGGTATGCAAAGCTATTTATATTGTTGATGTGACGACCCGTAAATTTAACTGGTTTTAATAACGTTACTAACTGAAATTTGTGGAATTTTAAGCGATAAAATTTTGAATTATAAATTTGATATTTGGAATGCGTCTAGTTAAACATAGCAATTGGTAAATTTTCGTTCCAAAATACGAAATTTTATTTCGTGCGTAAATTTACTTCAATTTAATCAGTTAAAAAGCGATGAAAATAAAACGTTTTCAAAACCAAAATATTTTACATAGAAAAATTCTAAAACATCTTCTGAACAAGATGTCAGTTTGTCGTTTTTCCAAATTCGGACATCTTTGGCTCCGTCGATCTTATTTTTCTACGTTTTTCATGCATTTTCCGCTATTATAAAAGTTCAAATTTTTATAATTCAATCGTACCACTAATATTTATATACCGTTTTGATCGTCTCGTCGTGCTGATCTTTGTAGTATAATCATATGTGTGTTTCGGAGTACAGTGTGCAATGGAATCTGCGAAATGATTTCGTATCGGAACCGTTTTTAAAACCTTTTAATTTCCATCTGTCCTTTCAAATACGTACCTGTTCAAATCAAATAGTTATAACATTCTTTGCCTTTTGGCTATTCGTTCATTCTGTCGTTACAAATTTTTATGCGTCCATTCAATCCTTGCGTGACCTTTGGCTTCCCTGGCATGTTTTTTTGGGCATTCTTATTTCGTTTACCAGACTTCATTCTCCACGTCTTTCTCCATCCTCATTTTCTTTCGGCTCCTCATTTTCTTGTCAACCCTATCTCCTTCATTCTGAAAAAAATTTTATATAACATGGGTTGCCGTCATGTTTGCATAATTCGAGCTGCTCATTCCTTTGTCTTTGAAATATACTGCACGCAGCCTCTTTTCTCCAAAAATTTTATATTTATATAAATAGTAAATTATATCATTCTTGAAACTGTTCACACAATCACCTCTCCTCTCATTTGTTCCACCCGCACGCAAGCAGTAGGCTAAAGCCTTCACCCCTTTTGTCGTCGTAGCCGAACTTTGCACCACCATTTCCATGATCACATGCAACAACTTCGACAACCAAAGCTCCACCGCCTTAACATGATCAACACCCACCTCGACCTTCCACTCCTCCGCCTTCCACCACAGCAGCCAGGCGCCGCCAGTTGCCACCATCGGCCATCCGAGGAAACTTCCCCTCCACAACCAAGAAAACCATCCAAACTTCCTCCGCTACCCTTCTGCCTCTTCCAACTATCTCTACAACCCATGTGTAGCACCTATGAGCACGACCGAGCGCCGAGCCTGAGTTGGCCACCTCGTGCTCCGCCTAGCCGTGCAAGCAGTCGATCCACTAGTAACAGGCACTACCTCGTTTTACCTCCTCCACCTAGCCTCTCTCGATTTATACGGGTAAAGTATATTTGTATAAAAATATATACGTATGCATTCCATTAATTATCTATTTACATATTTATTTGTTTGGTAAAAGTTAGTTGGGTTTTGTATAGTGTTTATAAGGTAAGTATTATATATTTATATGTTGCAGTATGAAGTTAGTTATCTAGTTTTACAAGCTGCTGTTCTTTCGATAATTATTTAAGTTGTTTTGTATATATATTTTTGTGTGATTCTGTTGTTTAATTGTTTATAAATATGGTTTATCTTAATAATCTAGATGCATGCGTATACGGCTCATGAGTATAATAGGTGTTGGCATATTTGGCCACACATGTTTCTTTTGAGGTCTGATAAATCTTATAGATTATATAGTAGTATTATACTTATAGCAGTATATATGTTTTCTTATATATGTTTTCTTATATAGTTTTAATTTTAATTATAATATTTCTTTTTCAAAATTATATATGTTGTATATCAGTAGTGTGATATATATATATATATATATATATATATATATACACACACACACACACTTGTATTAAATAAGCGTAGTTTATATAAGCTTTACTGGTTAGGATATGTTTAAGGGATATGTTTGTTATAGCATCTATGATATAAGTCTACAGTTTATTTTTATACTAGTTATGTAAAGATTTTTAAGATGTTATTTTAATATGGATGGGAGCGTGTATAGGGTAGTATAAATATTCGGTAGAATATGATCCTGTGAACTGTAGGCGTAATATAAATATAACTGTTTATATAATATGTGTTTACCTATTTATTTGTGAAGTGTGGTCTGCAATTGTCATATTTTTGCATTAATTTTGTCATATATATGTTTACAGTCTGCATGGGTAGTTAGTGTGCATTTTGTGGTGTGTATATGCAATTGCTTTCATATTTATTTTGTTCGCATGAAAATGATTAAGTTGTGACAATAGATTTGAACTGTTAGTGTAGATATATTGGTTGTATAGAATAATAGATTTTAAAGGACGTCATTCAGTTATATTAGTTTTTATGCACTTTTAGATTTTATCTTAATTTTTTTTTGCATACATTGGTTTCGAATATATGAGACATTGCAAATAATATAGTTATTTTGATTTATATAAATATATGTGCTTTAAAAGGATATTGATTTTCTTTTTCTTTTTCTTTTAAAAAAAACGAATTCGCTTATACCATTTATCTTCGTCAATTCGGTTCTGATTCATTTTATCGATCCCTATTACCATCTTTGTCCATCGCGCCTGTTTCTCCGTCGAATCGGGTCCATCCAGCGTTGCTTTGAAATTCATAGCTCATTGCCTCGTCAAATCTATCTAGCCTCGAAAGGTGAGCAATCACTCACGATTAATATTGTTTTATTTATTAAATTTGATTTCAGTTGAAAACGACAATTGAAATATGCTGTTGTTAGTTATGTACACTGTTATGACCTGTATCTGTTCACCTATGATATTTGACACCATTATCTGTTGATTTTTATTACGACGATAATACAGTTGGTTGATAATTGTTTGATTGTTTGTTGTTTATATTGGATGTAAATGAAATGTATAAAGTGACAAACGTTATGCAATTTAATGTGACGTAGGATAGCTTAAAATGTGAATCGGCATATATGTTGAATTTGATTAGTTAACTTGAATAATATGACCCCATTAATTGTTAAGTTAATTGACACGTAGAATTTGATAAATTACACTTTGAACCTTTGAATGTTTATCGGATTAATTGTTATAGTATTAAATTTGAAATTGAAATTGAACGATAAGTGGAAAAACCGTAATGAAATAATCTTTAATCTACATGAAATGATAGTGCAGATTATAGAAATAATTATATTAATTCGCACAAATAACAATGTGAATTAATACGATTATTTCGGGATTATGTGAATTGATTATTGGATTGTGTTTTATTGTTGCTATTGCTTGTTTATTTACTTTGACACCATCCCTGTTATCACACTGCAAGTTCCCTTTACTATGCTTTGATTTGTGAATTGGAATTGGAATCGGGTTGAAATGATATATACCCAAATGAATTTGCTAGGATAGAGAATTAAATAAAATCCGATTGGTCAATAGTTTGATTTTAAAATAAGATAATAATTTTATTCGAGCGAAGAATAAGTTTTGAAATGAAGTTGGAATTTGAATTCTTGAAAGGAAAATGTAAAGATTGAAATCTGAAACAAATATTAACGTAGTAAGTGATGAAAGAACGTTGTTTGAAATTTAATTATTTAATAATTAAATTTGGAATTATTAATAAAAAATTTGGAATTAGTAATAATTGAGTTTTGAAATTATTAAGTTTGAAATCATTTAATAATTAAATCTGAAATTATAATTAAGTTTGAAATTATTAAGTTGAATTTATGATTAAGTTGAAACGATTTGATGATTTGGTTTGAATTCATAATTAAGTGGAATGATTTAATAATTAAGTTTGAATTCGTAATCAAGTTGTAAATTATTAAGTTTTGAAATTATTAATAATTAAGATTGAAATCATTTAATAATTGAATAAGATTTAATTATTTGATAATTGAATAAAATTGAATTCTTTGATAAGAGAAATTGAACATTTGACTAAGTGGATTTGAAATTCTTAATAAATGAAATTGAGTTTCTTTATTTATTAAAGTTTGGAAAATTATTTAAGTTAATAAGTAAATTTGAACTTCTTGAATATGTAAAATTTAGTTTCTTTATTAACTGAGTTTCAAAATTTGAACTAAGTAACTAAATAAGTGAAACTGAATTTCTTCAACAAGAAATAAAACGTGATTTATTGGAATAAATATAAGACGTGAAATTTTAAAAAAATTGATTTGACAAATTTAATTTATTTCAAATTGATGTTTTGATATAATGAAGTTGAACATATGTAATTGATTTAAATGAATCGGAATTTAAATAGAAGTTGTTTGAAAGACAAATTTACTTAATGAATATTGAATGAAATCGATAAATGAAATTAAGTTGATTTGAAGGAAAACTAAACCATTTTAAATGATTTCGGAATGAAACTTATATACGAACTTGAATCAATATTTGAATTGTTTAAATAAACGTTGAAATCGAATTATAAGATTTTGAAATGGTAATTTGGAAGTTTTGAAATGTAAATTTTGGAAATTGATTTAGAAAGACAAACGAAATGTTGATTTACGAATTCTAGTTGAAATTGAAATTGATTTGGTTTGAAATTTGTTATATGACCAGTCGGTGTAATAATTACGAAAGTTATTAAAGAGTCCGGAATTGGTTATGGATATACTCTCTATCTAAGCCGAAAACCACTTTAATAACTATACGCTGAGTGATGATCCAGAATGAAGTGGTTGGAATGATGTACGTGATGACTGAGGAAAGAGAACGATAATGGATAGCCTTGACACTTGTGTCAAATTGGAAATGACTAAAATCAGGAGCCGTGCCGGGCGGCCAAATGAGGTTAGCCACCTCGAGCGGACACACTTCTTCGTAACTACTACTCATTACTTGTGATTGATTGGTGCACCCTCGTACTTTTCAGGAGTGTTGTTTCGCGGTGTTGCGATCGCTGCGGCGATGCGTTCTCACCAGTCCGGATCAGGCAAACGGTAGTTTCACTACCTCGGGTATTGCCTCATGTGCCTTGTCATACTTGTATCCCTATATGCGAGACCACTATGAAATTGTTTTGTGTTATACCTATGTAGTACTCCCTGATATCCCACCAGTTTACGGTGGATTTTACAGTGTTGTATAGTCTATGATGCTTATAAAAACGTGTTAAGGGGGATAATGGTAACGCCTTAACACTATTTTGACACTTTATATTACTGATAGACATTATCTATTTAGCGTTTATTACTACATAGTGATAGTTTAACGGATCCTTAGAGGATGGTGATTCCAACGTCCTTTGAGTTACTTGTATTTCGATTGCTATTTCACTTGAGTTGGATTTATTGATATAAGAATATTAATCCCGACTCGAGTGTTTTGTGTTTTGCTTTACGCTCGGGTCAGACTGAGTGTACCAGTCTTCAAGACTCACCTTTGGAGTTGGAGCTTCGCTTCGAGATTCAGCCATCTATCCAGCTTTCAGTATTCGATGATTCCAGTGATGTATTCTGATTTGTACTTGATGTATCGTATTACTCTTCTCTTGTACTCTGATGTATCATATATATATATATATATATATATATATATATTTATATAGTAGCTTCATGAACTACTGTCTCTTTTACTTCCGCTGCATATTATTACTCTGTGTCTGTGATTCTGTGATTATTTATTTACTGTATATCTCAGTTTAAATTAACAATTCGGTATTTTGGATTTTTCAAGTCCGACATGTGCGGATGCGAATAGTCCAAAATAGCGGGTCGTTACAGTTGGTATCAGAGCTTTTGGTAGCTCTAGACAAAACTTAGCATATTGGGTAAATATATTTACAGAATCACTCTCATTCGAGTTTCAGTCTCTTCCTTTTAACTCAATTTCTTTGAATTATGGAACATTTCCTGCGGTTCCAAAATTCATTTGTGTCCCTCACTATTCGTCTTCTTTCAATTTTGGAGTATCCCATAACTCCACTTCAAATGACCCTTAAGCGAATCGACGGTCTCGCCAATCTTCGAATTATTTGTAAATGGGTGAAACTCCTTTACAATAGACATCGACTTACCGGAGATTTATGTATCCTCGGTTTACGATGCTATCTATCTCCTGCTATATTTGGATTCTATTTCTCGAGATCGGATGTAGATTTGCCTCGGTATTCTGCATCGATACTATTCCTAGAATCACGGTTGACCCAAAAGGTTGCCCGCGATTTATATAAGAATATCCATCTCCCAATTTTGTTATTAATCATATTATCTTTTATCCGAACCTAGTTTCGAATCAAAATTCTCTTTGACTTGATTTTCATCAAATTTGTATCCCTATACTTGCTTTGAATTCGATTGTCGTATCGTTGAGCGAGAAAGTGTATTTGTGGATTTATATTAAAAATGTTTCAATATATATTGTGTTGTTTGAGTTGTTGATGTTGATTTGGATTTTTGATCGATCGTCTGATCAACGCTATCGATAGGATTTTCAAAACACTTGAACAGAGCAAACTGACACAACAGTATTTTCGAATTTGGTGAATAAAATAGTTTTGTATGATTGTATTATATATAAGTTTTCTGAAATTAAATTGCTAATGAATTTGTTGTCAGAAATGATAATATTTGATTTTCATTTATTGCTTTATAAACCATTGACTATTTCATAATATAAATAAGCGAATTTATAAAATTTGATTATAAATTGATTTGGAGTTTATAATGAATTTAAATCAAGAATTTGATAATTTAATTTCCGACGATTTCAAACTTTGAAAAGTGTATAGTTTTAAAATATTTTTAGAATTTAAATCATTTCATAGAGTTAAACGTTTAAAATCAGCGCTCTTCTCATTGTCGCTGGAAAATAATCTCGGTGATGACGGCCGCATCATCGACATTCGTTTTCAAGTTTCGAAGTGGAGAGACTATTCTGTAGCTTTGTTGCGGTTTGTTTGAAAAATAAATTGATTTGAATTTCTTAAAATATGATTTGATTTGTAATATATATATATTAATATATGATTTAAATCTGATTTGATATATTGTATATATATATATTCATTTACCTCTAAATAAATTTAAAGTTACTCGAAAATTCAATTCTTAAATTTATGTTAAAGGATAATTTAAATTACAAAATGAAATCGAAATTTTAAATAAAGGTTTAAACCTGAATTTTATTTGGATAATACTCAATTGCATTATATCTAACTTACCTAAATTTCAAAAGTTAACCATGTAATTGGATATTATACAGTATAAAAATGATGATAAAGAAATTTATAAATAGATTTGAGTAGTTATAATAAGAGTAAATATACATAATATATGCAATATGATGTATTAAGTAGAATAAATTTAATAAAATTTGGGACAAAGAGATGAATTAAATTTGTCGAATAAAGTATGATTATAATAAATGACTATTCAAATTTATGATCTTTGAAATTGTTAATTTAAGAAATTTGGATAATATATAATATAAATTGTCTTTATAAATAAAATGTCACTGCGTATAATAAATGTTATTCACTTAAACTTTAATTATAAAATGTTTATGGAGATAAATAGAATAATGAGTTAAACAAATGATAGGTGATATTAATAGAAGAAAATTTGTATTGAAAGTTAATAAATTGAATTAAATCAACTCAAGGAGGTATCTTGGATTAATTGAATTTAAATTGAATTTCATTCGAAGGAAACCTTTTGTACCTAACATTAATAAATGAGAAATCAAATCAACTCAATGAAACCTTGAATTTAAAAATAAATTGTTGAATATAAATTTATTTAAATTAAAATTCAAATGGTTTGAATTAATTGTTTTACTCTGTTTTCAAGTTTATTTTCTTTCGATTGTTTCTATTCTCCTACTTCCTTCCTTTTCGAGGACGAAAAGTTTTGAGTCGGGGAGATTGTGACGACCCGTAAATTTAAATGGTTTTAATAACGTTACTAACTGAAATTTATGGAATTTTAAACGATAAAATTTTGAATTATAAATTTGATATTTGGAACGCGTCTAGTTAAACATAGCAATTGGTAAATTTTCGTTCGAAAATACGAAAGTTTATTTCGTGCGTAAATTTACTTCAATTCAATCAGTTAAAAAGCGATGAAAATAAAACGTTTTCAAAACCAAAATATTTTACATAGAAAAATTCTAAAACATCTTCTGAACAAGATGTCAGTTTGTCGTTTTTCCAAATTCGGACATCTTTGGCTCCGTCGATATTATTTTTCTACGTTTTTCATGCATTTTCCGCTATTATAAAAATTCAAATTTTTATAATTCAACCGTACCATTAATATTTATATACCGTTTTGATCGTCTTGTCGTGCTGATCTTTGTAGTATAATCATATGTGTGTTTCGGAGTACAGTGTGCAATGGAATCTCCGAAATGATTTCGTATCGGAACCGTTTTTAAAACCTTTTGATTTCCATCTGTCCTTTCAACTACGTACCTGTTCAAATCAAATAGTCATAACATTCTTTGCCTTTTGGCTATTCGTTCATTCTGCCATTAAAATTTTTTATGCGTCCATTCAATCCTTGCGTGACCTTTGGCTTCCCTGGCATGTTTTTTTGGGCATTCTTATTTCGTTTACCAGACTTCATTCTCCACGTCTTTCTCCATCCTCGTTTTCTTTCGGCTCCTCATTTTCTTGTCAACCCTATCTCCTTCATTCTGAAAAAAATTTATATAACATGGGTTGCCGTCACGTTTGCATAATTCGAGCTGCTCATTCCTTTGTCTTTGAAATATACTGCACGCAGCCTCTTTTCTCCAAAAATTTTATATTTATATAAATAGTAAATTATATCATTCTTGAAACTGTTCACACAATTACCTCTCCTCTCATTTATTCCACCTGCACGCAAGCAGTAGGCTAAAGCCTTCACCCCTTTTGTCGTCGTAGCCGAACTTTGCACCACCATTTCCATGATCACATGCAACAACTTCGACAACCAAAGCTCCACCGCCTTAACATGATCAACACCCACCTCGGCCTTCCACTCCTCCGCCTTCCACCACAGCAGCCAGGCGCCGCCAGTTGCCACCATCGGCCATCCGAGGAAACTTCCCCTCCACAACCAAGAAAACCACCCAAACTTCCTCCGCTACCCTTCTGCCTCTTCCAACTATCTCTACAACCCACGTGTAGCACCTATGAGCACGGCCGAGCGCCGAGCCTGAGTTGGCCACCTCATGCTCCGCCTAGCCGTGCAAGCAGTCGATCCACTAGTAACAGGCACTACCTCGTTTTACCTCCTCCACCTAGCCTCTCTCGATTTATACGGGTAAAGTATATTTGTATAAAAATATATACATATGCATTCCATTAATTATCTATTTACATATTTATTTGTTTGGTAAAAGTTAGTTGGGTTTTGTACAGTGTTTATAAGGTAAGTATTATATATTTATATGTTGCAATATGAAGTTAGTTATCTAGTTTTACAAGCTGCTGTTCTTTCGGTAATTATTTAAGTTGTTTTGTATATATATTTTTGTGTGAGTTTGTTGTTTAATGGTTTATAAATATGGTTTATCTTAATAATCTAGATGCATGCGTATACGGTTCATGAGTATAATAGGTGTTGGCATATTTGGCCACACATGTTTCTTTTGAGGTCTGATAAATCTTATAGATTATATAGTAGTATTATACTTATAGCAGTATATATGTTTTCTTATATATGTTTTCTTATACAGTTTTAATTTTAATTATAATATATTTTTTTCAAATTTATATATGTTGTATATCAGTAGTGTGATATATATATATATATAGACACTTGTATTAAATAAGCGTAGTTTATATAAGCTTTACTGGTTAGGATATGTTTAAGGGATATGTTAGTTATAGCATCTATAATATAAGTCTACAGTTTATTTTTATACTAGTTATGTAAAGATTTTTAAGATGTTATTTTAATATGGATGGGAGCGTGTATAGGGTAGTATAAATATTCGGTAGAATATGATCCTGTGAACCGTAGACGTAATATAAATATAACAGTTTATGTAATATGTGTTTACCTATTTATTTGTGAAGTGTGGTCTGCAATTGTCATATTTTTGCATTAATTTTGTCATGTATATGTTGACAGTCTGCATGGGTAGTTAGTGTGCATTTTGTGGTGTGTATATGCAATTGTTTTCATATTTATTTTGTTTGCATGAAAATGATTAAGATGTGACAATACATTTGAACTATTAGTGTAGATATATTGGTTGTATAGAATAATAGATTTTAAAGGACGTCATTCGGTTATATTAGTTTTTATGCACTTTTAGATTTTATCTTGATTTTTTTCTACATACATTGGTTTCGAATATATGAGACATTGCAAACAATATAGTTATTTTGATTTATATAAATATATGTGCTTTAAAAGGATATCGATTTTCTTTTTCTTTTTTTAAAAAAAAAACGAATTCGCTTATACCATTTATCTTCGTCAATTCGGTTCTGATTCATTTTATCGATCCCTATTACCAGCTTTGTCCATCGTGCCTGTTTCTCCGTCGAATCGGGTCCATCCAGCGTTGCTTTGAAATTCATAGCTCATTGCCTCGTCAAATCTATCTAGCCTCGAAAGGTGAGCAATCACTCACGATTAATATTGTTTTATTTATTAAATTTGATTTCAGTTGAAAACGACAATTGAAATATGCTGTTGTTAGTTATGTACACTGTTATGACCTGTATCTGTTCACCTATGATATCTGACACCATTATTTGTTGATTTTTATTACGACGATAATACAGTTGGTTGATAATTGTTTGATTGTTTGTTGTTTATATTAGATGTAAATGAAATGTATAAAGTGACAAATGTTATGCAATTTAATGTGACGTAGGATAGCTTAAAAATGTGAATCGGCATATGTGTTGAATTTGATTAGTTAATTTGAATAATATGACCCCATTAATTGTTAAGTTAATTGACACGTAGAATTTGATAAATTACACTTTGAACCTTTGAATGTTTATCGGATTAATTGTTATAGTATTAAATTTGAAATTGAAATTGAACGACAAGTGGAAAAACCGTAATGAAATAATCTTTAATCTACATGAAATGATAGTGGAGATTGTAGAAATAATTATATTAATTCGCACAAATAACAATGTGAATTAATACGATTATTTCGGGATTATTTGAATTGATTATTGGATTGTGTTTGATTGTTGCTATTGCTTGTTTATTTACTTTGACATCATCCCTGTTATCACACTGCAAGTTCCCTTTACTATGCTTTGATTTGTAAATTGGAATTGGAATTGGGTTGAAATGATATATACCCAAATGAATTTGACCTAGGATAGAGAATTAAATAAAATCCGATTGGTCAATAATTTGATTTTAAAATAAGATAATGATTTTATTCGAGCAAAGAATAAGTTTTGAAATGAAGTTGGAATTTGAATTCTTGAAAGGAAAATGTAAAGATTGAAATCTGAAACAAATATTAACGTAGTAAGTGATGAAAGAACGTTGTTTGAAATTTAATTATTTAATAATTAAATTTGGAATTATTAATAAAAAATTTGGAATTAGTAATAATTGAGTTTTGAAATTATAAGTTTGGAATCATTTAATAATTAAATCTGAAATTATAATTAAGTTTGAAATTATAATTAAGTTTGAAATTATTAAGTTGAATTTATGATTAAGTTGAAACAATTTGATGATTTAGTTTGAATTCATAATTAAGTGGAATGATTTAATAATTAAGTTTGAATTTATAATCAAGTTGTAATTATTAAAATTTGAAATTATTAATAATTAAGATTGAAATCATTTAATAATTGAATAAGATTTAATTATTTGATAATTGAATAAAATTGAATTCTTTGATAAGAGAAATTGAACATTTGAATAAGTGGATTTGAACTTCGTTAATAAATGAAATTGATTTTCTTTATTTATTAAAGTTTGGAAAATATTTAAGTTAATAAGTGAAATTGAACTTCTTGAATATGTAAAATTTAGTTTCTTTATTAACTGAGTTTCAAAATTTGAACTAAGTAACTAAATAAGTGAAACTGAATTTCTTCAACAAGAAATAAAACGTGATTTATTTGAATAAATATAAGACGTGAAATTTTAAAAAAAATTGATTTGCGAATTTAATTTTTTCAAATTGATGTTTTGATACAATGAAGTTGAACATATGTAACTGATTTAAATGAATTGGATTTTAAATAGAAGTTGTTTGAATGACAAATTTACTTAATGAATATTGAATGAAATCGATAAATGAAATTAAGTTGATGTGAAGGAAAACTAAACCATTTTAAATGATTTCGGAATGAAACTTATATACGAACTTGAATCAATATTTGAATTGTTTAAATAAACGTTGAAATCGAATTATAAGATTTTGAAATGGTAATTTGGAAGTTTTGAAATGTAAATGTTGGAAATTGATTTAGAAGGACAAACGAAATGTTGATTTACGAATTCTAATTGAAATTGAAATTGAAATTGATTTGGTTAAAATTTATTATATGACCAATCGGTGTAATAATTACGAAAGTTATTAAAGAGTCCGGAATCTGTTATGGATATACTCTCTATCTAAGCCGAAAACCACTTTAATAACTATATGCGGAGTGATGATCCAGAATGAAGTGGTTGGAATGATGTACGTGATGAATGAAGAAAGAGAACGATAATGGATAGCCTTGACACTTGTGTCAAATTGGAAATGACTAAAATCAGGAGCCGTGCCGGGCCAAATGAGGTTAGCCACCTCGAGCGGACACACTTCTTCGTAGCTACTACTCATTACTTGTGATTGATTGGTGCACCCTCGTACTTTTCAGGAGTATTGTTTCGCGGTGTTGCGATCGTTGCGGCGATGCGTTCTCACCAGTCCGGATCAGGAAAACGGTAATTTCATTACGTTGGGTATTGCCTCATGTGCCTTGTCATACTTGTATCCTATATGCGAGACCACTACGAAATTATTTTTTGTTATACCTATGGAGTACTCCCTGATATCCCACCAGTTTACGGTGGAGTTTACAGTGCTGTATAGTCTATGATGCTTATAAAAACGTGTTAAGGGGGATAATGGTAACACCTTAACACTATTTTGATACTTTATATTGTAGATAGACATTATCTATTTAGCGTATATTACTACATAGTAGATAGTTTAACGGATCCTTAGAGGATGGTGATTCCAGCATCCTTTGAGTTACTTGTATTTAGATTGCTATTTCACTTGAGTTGGATTTATTGATATAAGAATATTAATCCTGACTCGAGTGTTTTGTATTTTGCTTTACGCTCGGGTTAGACTGAGTGTACCAGTATTCAAGACTCACCTTTGGAGTTGGAGCTTCACTTGGAGATTCAGCCATCTATCCAGCTTTCAGTATTCGATGATTCCAGTGATGTATTCTGATTTGTACCTGATGTATTGTATTACTCTTCTCTTGTATATGGTTTAACTCTGATGTATCATATATATATTTATATAGTAACTTCATGAACTACTATCACTTTTACTTCCGCTGCATATTATTACTCTGTGTCTGTGATTCTGTGATTATTTATTTACTGTATATCTCAGTTTTGCCAAATTTAAATTAACAATTCGGTATTTTGGATTTTTCAAGTCCGACATGTGCGGATGCGAATAGTCCAAAATAGCGGGTCATTATAGTTGAACAACTCTTGACTATTTACAATAAGTCCCAATAAATATGAATATTAAACACAAGCTAGGAAGGTTTTATTTCATGGATATACTAAACATGTTAAGTAAGATTGCCGAAGATTTAAGCATGTTAGTTATATACAGTAACTCATCATTAAGATGCGAATAAAACAAATGATAGGATTTTTTTTTCAATCGATACGAAACATGTTAGGAAATCTATAAGGATTTATGAGCATTACATCTTAATTATTTGCAGTAACTCACCAAAAACAAGTAGATTATTAGGCTATGAGGGTTTTATTTGATAGATATATACCAAACATGTTCGTAAATCTGAAAGGATCGCTGGGAATTTGAATATCTTAATTAGTTATAGTAATTCACCATAAACATGCATCATCTTATGCAATAAGAAAACCAATCAAAGGTAGTCTTACTCTCCCTTCCATCGAGCACTATCCTCGTCAACTCCATTGTAACCATTTCCAACATCATTTAACTCGACCGAGAGCACATTTCATCGCTCTGTTTACTTATAGTTTGTAAGAATGCAAACCTAACCCTACCCTCATGCTTAGTCCCAGGTCTATGGCTACAATAAACATATGCTTTTATCTGTACTTATAGCAAATATGCAAATTGTCCTTCTAGCAGCTTAATTCTTTTAAAGATCAATTTGCAGCAGAAAACTAAGCTCTCTAATATTATGTCTTTAACTGATCCTAACCATGTTCTATCTCATATCTAAACAACTGCCCATTGTAAACCCTACTTAATGTATGTTTTCATGGCTTACTTTTTTTTTGCTAATTTATCATGTTGTTTTCAGTGGCATATTAGGTTAGCAAAGCATTAGAAAAGAGGTATATATACAACAACTATTTGTATCACTACACAACTTTGGACTAACACACATATATCCGGATTGAATTCAAAGAATCCAAATCTAAGAACAATTTTAGTAACTTTAGTGCAATGACATTAATGGTTTTTTTGTGAAACATGGACATTTAACTTATACATAGGAAAAAATATAATTAAAAGTGAAACCTGAAATTTTTTCTACATGTTTTAAAAAGAAATTCTTAGGCAACAAACCATTAAGCATGGCAAAGTACATAGGTAATGACTATGTGTAATAGTTGTATTAAAGGTATTGAAATATTGTTTGGCTTATATTCTAGTTTGACATGCATTTTCAACATGAATGACCATACATAATAAACATGCACTACCAATTTGATCTGAATAAGCTCAATCCTATGCATAGTCAAAGGACTTGCCATTCCTAAGGGTACCAAATTTAGTCATTTAAGTATCAAACATATAAGATATTAATAAAATAATTTGTATTTCTTCCTTATGAAAATTATGAATAAGACCAACAAAACATTTGTATTTCTTCCAAGTGCTAAGACCACCTAAATACTTGTATTTTGACCGAATATGATGACTATTTAATGTTCAAAACATGCCACTTAAATCACTTATTAATGAGACACGGTGTTATCAAGTATATTCTCTAATTCTAGGACGCTAAACTATGTTTATTCCTGAAGTTATTGTAAAGAGCCAAGCACCTAAGCATAATTGGCTTTTGCTTTCAAATGAATGGATATATCAATATATTGAAACTTATAGATTACTATGAAATTGAATCAATGTTTTAAATGCACGTGCTATCGATAAATAATTACTATTTTTGTAAGTAAAAAGGCAATAATTATGACAAATGGTGACTAAAAGAAATCAATTAGAAACATACAATTCGACTTTACATTGTATAAGGATGTATTGGAAACTTACTTGAAGCCAATGAGAGGATGCATGGAATCAAAATTATTTTTCGAGAATCTATATGGGGTCATCAACAAGTTGAACAAATGATCCAATTTAGAACTTCCCTATGATCTTGAATAGAAGAGAAATGCAACGACCTGCCTTTTTGAACACTAGAAGTTGACACTAATACATCCACTAATACATCCACGGTATTTACATGCCGAACAACTAAGTGTCGAAATGCGAAATGACAGATTGTTAGGGGAAAAAGGGATAAAAGATAGAAGAAACTAAACAGTCATAGAATCTCACAACGCAACTGAATAATATATAATAATCAGCATAGTATTTTACAAAGTCAATTACAAAATGATACATCAAAGTCATACTAATTTTTTTCAACATATGACAGTTCTAACAGCCTGTCCTTACATAACTGATACAATTTATATATAATACAATGGAAATAAAAAAATAACAACTAACTATCGATGAAGCCTCCTGCTCCAAGCTCCTCCAAAATGCATCTATAGGCAACCTGAACTACTTGCCTACTCGTAAAAACATTTGAGCATCCAAGAGTTATAGGGAAAGAAAATAAAACTCTGGGACAAACATGGGTCTTGTGCGAGTAAATTCAAAGCAACTGAATTCTTACTTTTAAAATCAAAGTTATCTCGTAAGACCACGCCGCACGTAAACACGGTCAAGTTTTTACCTTACGATAACCAAAACACTTTTATATAAAAATCCAGTGATATTATAATAATGTCTAAGGGTTTCAAGTAAAATATTAAAATAGCTGGAATGATTGCATCTCACATTCTAACATATTTGGTGTACAACAAAAACCGTTCAGCGCTTATTGGAGAATGGATTCCATACAATTACTACGCACTGAGGTACCACCACCTATCACAGTACACGTCTAAAAAAATGCACTAAGGACCTCACCTGGATCCTCTGCCAACACAACACCGGCCTACTGCTTACTAGATAGTACCTAATATGTCATCACCCTGGTTGCTTTGTAAACCTTTTTATCGAGATCTCATGCACAACCAATCCATAAATATGTAGATGTATCTAAAAGGGTGACAACATACCTTAATAGGTGCGGCCCACTTGGCTTTGTTGCATCTTCCCTAATTTTCAGTCATTCTCGATTGGTGAGGCTTGTGGCTACGTTTTACCTTTTTGAATAGCAATCCTACTTGGAATGCAAACACTGCCCTCCAAGCATCAATGCAATGCTAGAATTCATTCATAGAAATTTTCCAGGATAATGACAAACCGAAGGCACTACTTTTACTACATCCATTTTAGAATCACCCTTAGGATTAGTAACAGGCATCCTTGCACTTCAATGCTTCATCTTTGATTCCATATTCTTCCAGATGTCTTCAGTTCGAAATGCTTGAGTTGGATCAAAATGGTTTTCGGATAATAGATCCGATCCCAGTCTCTTCGAAACAACTTTCGGTAACTTTCGATAAACTCAACCCCGATTCTTTAGAGAAAAAGCAGATAAAAGATAAGAGTGGAGTCCACCTCCTAACCGTTAGTGGACGGATTTGCTTATCATTCATCCTAGAAGAACGAAATGAATTTATACGTACAGTATAGCACCATCGACAGTAACTGTACCATATAAGCTCTGTGTTTGTCCTATATATTTTCGAAGTTATGTTTTGGTCTAGATTTGATAGTTAGTTATTTAACTATCAAATAAACAGACAATCAAACATTGATTCAATTCCACATGGGATCCTCTAAGCCCTTATTAATTAATCTTTAATTAATAAAACCACTTTATAAAACTTTATTAAAGGATCTTTACTAAAACACTTTCTCAAACCCCTTACATCCCTTTTACATGGAAAACAATATAAACGTTTACCAAAAATATTTGGAAAATTCTCTCTTCTTATATTCCATATTAAATGGCCAAACTATTCCCTTTCAAAACATCACTTACTATAAAACTCGTTCACTTTATAATACTCATTCACTTATTCCTTATAAAAATTCTTTTCACATTTCAAACCTCTTTACAATTTTTCAAACTTGATTTAAAACGTCTTTTAAAAATATCTAAAACGATTTATGAAATCTTATTCTATTTTTACAACTATTTAAAAATCTTCCTTCATAATTCCCTTATAGAATCTCCTTTATAAAATATCATTTTCAAGATAACATTGTAAATCACTTTAGGTAAAAACTTTTATCTAATAAACCCTTTTTAAAACAAGATATTATTTGAAAATAACTTTATAAAATAATAATAAAATTTAAAAATCATTTAGAACCTTCAAACCAAATTGATTAAAGAATTAAGGCTAATTCAAAAACATACTTTAGTAATTCAAAAAGAGGCGTAGCAATCCCAATGGTGCTATTTTAAGTTACCATTTAGTTTCCTTTTTAATTCGCTAAACGGTTATTTACATAGATCAACGTATATGTAAAAAAACTCATATCTAAATCAAGGAATAACATGTCAATATAAACTAACTAGCATATACTTATCCAAATGACATAATAGCAGGGTGGTGATTTGTCCTGCTAAAGAGATGTCCAAACAATTCAACCAATTCATAGAAGAACGGTGATTTATTCTACTAACACGTGTCCACACAAACAAACAAACAAAGAATTTATAGTAGAATGAGGATTTATTGTGCTAAGACATGCCCAATCAACCCAAAAAACAAACAATCAATTTATATCAGAACATGGATTTGTTTTGCTAACACGTGTCTAAATAACTTAACAAATAAACAATCAATAATAGAAGAACGGAGATTTATTCTGCTAACACGTGTCCAAATAACCAAACAATTTACATTATAAAGCATTCACCGTAATATGGTTTCTTAATTGTATCAACACTTGAATCACTTATATTCAAAACCATATTTGAAAAAGAAGTACCTATGAACCATTTTACTTTTGAAAACCAAAGGATTTAAAACTTTTTAACTATTTTAAAAATAAGTAATTAAAAGTTAAATCCTTATTTAAATCATAATTAATTTTAATTGAATCTTAAGCTAATTTAATTAGATAGTTAAACAATAATTAACTATTAATTAAAACCAAATTAATCTTTATTAATTATTAAAGAATTAGTTAAATCTTCATTAAAAATTAAATATTAATTAATCTTAATTAATTAATTAAATAATATTTAATTAAACTTAAACAATAAATTGAACCTTTAATAAAAAATTTATTAATTAAATCTTTAATTAAATAATTAAACCCTTGATTAATAATTAATCCTATATTCAATTAATAAGAAATTAAATATAAATAATTTACTTAACCCATACTTAATTAACTTAATTAATAATTAATTAAAATAAATCTTAACTTTAAAAGATAATTAATTAAGTATTAATCTTTATTTAGTTAAAGTTAATAACCTTGTTAACATTTAAATAATTATCAATTACTAAAACCTACTTAATTAATAATTAATTATCAAATCCTTAATTAACTTTTAAAAATATTATTATTTAGTTTATAGAATATTCACAAAACAATTTGAAGTATAAAAACCAAACTTTGCAAAAATTAAAATTTTAAGCAAACTGCATCCATAGCAACTATCGCTGTGGATATCCGTAATTTCACTTTACCTACTAGTTTACATGCTAACTTGCTTTAGCTTCAAGACAAGATTAACACATATGACATATCCAAGTTCAACTATACCAAATCATATCATCACCAAACAAAACCAATAATTACAACCTTTTTATAACCAATATATCTGAACAATACCACAATTCAAGCCAAACAATTATATACATACATACATATGTATAACCATATAACCAACACACACAAATATGTGTATAAGTAAATTCTTCCCAAACAGTTAAGAATTTTACTCACCAAAGGTTTTGAAAACTTGAAATGCTTTAGCGCTCGGAAAGCTTGGAAAGCCACAAATTTTTCTTGAAAATGGGTCATTTTTCACTTTACCTTTGGACCCTTTCCTTTTGGATTTTGGAAAAGTGGTCAAAATGAAAGTTTTATATTATTCTTTCCTCTATCATTTAAAAAAAGTATTACTCAAAAAATTTAAATTTTGAGGAAGGTATAGTCAAAATAGTGATGGGTACTTTCGGACATCAAAATCTAGGTTAAAAAATACTCTTGGAAAAAAAAGAAATTTTGGAGCATCTAAACTCGAAATAAGAAAAAGTGGTAAATTAAAAAGTTATAGCCACTGGAAGTATACATGATTGACAAAAATAAAATCTGGTATTTGATTTTTTTAAGAAGTTATGGCCAAAACCATTTCGGGTAAAATGGAAGAAATTTAAATGGAAAAGAATGAACCTTTAAACAAGTTTTTAAAACATTTAAAAGTTAATTTTTGAAATCTTAAAACATGAAAATTAGTTTGGCAGCAATTAAAGTTTGTTAAAAGCTTTAAAGAAGAAGAGACTTGGGAAAAAAAGTGGAAATGAAATGAAAATGGAAGAAAGAAATAAGAGAAATTTTTATATAAAATGAATATGTAAAATTACCTAATTAACACGTACCATGCCCTCCATTCCTAGCTTGCTATGTCACCACTCTTGTCTTCCCCTTCCATGACATGCTCCAACATTCATTTAATACTCAAAGTACTCAAGTTTCCAATATGTAAATTCATATCCCCCTGATGCGACATTTTCTTTTGTTTCTTTATTATAGTTGCCAAAGGGTCACATCATCATTTTCTTAACTTAATTAATTACACTAAATCCTTTTTAAATTACTAATCTATGTTTATGATATGCATATGTTTGAATATATACATATATATACAAATGTGTACACGATATTTCAAATAACTATTATATGATGAAACGTCGAAAATTCAAAAAATAGTTTCAGGTCGCATTTTCTGTTGCCAATTTTAAAAACTATTTCACCATCATTATTTATTATTAAAAAGTGTTTTATTTTCATTATAAAACCATTTATTTGAATATTTAGAATTAATTAAATATTCGCAAACAAAAGCAATGAAATTCCACGTCGTTACAAGAAACAACATAAACCGCTTATCTTTTACGGTCTTCCACTAAAGTTCCAATAATTACATATACTAAAGCGTAGCATCAACCAAATTGATTCTAGTTTATAATCAAATTAAAATAATGAAAGCAAGAGTGACTATGATAATCAAACGAAAATTAGTTCAGAAATGAACTGAAATGGTTATATCAACTGATTTGTCACCGTTAGTATACCAACTCAAAGAATATTAAAAATAGAATTTTTTTAACATAATTACATGAAAAGAAAAAAATGATATCTTACTTGTGTAGAAAATTCAGAAATATCAATGTTTAAAGATCGATGGGGAGTATCAATATTTATATACTTTTTTATGAATCGAGATCACTGCTTCAGACGCTATATTATGTAATATGAAATCAATTGACTTGAAATTTTGGTTTATGGAGAACAATAGTATGATTTGTTTATGGAGGTTATTATATTATGATAACTTAATAAAATCCACTTTTTAGATTCAATATATATGTGGAGAATAACTAAAATTATGCCATAATATGGTCTATTGCATCAAGTAGAAAAAAAATTAAAGACCATATTGTGAGATTGATTAGTTTTAAGAATAGAAAATGAATTATGATTCCAATATTTCTAGTTAAACTTCTTAGAATTTTAGAGCACCCTTCGCTTATAGTACATAAAACCTAGTTTAGAAAATTAGATCTCTAACTGAATCCAGTCTCTTATATGCAAAACTTAATCAACATAAATATTATTTTGATAAAAACAACAATTTTATAAATTACTTCACTTCTAACATTATTCAAAGAATACCTTTTTAATAAATATTATTGTTCATACCTAAAAAATGTTTGGCATCAAGTGCATGAATGATGCATTCCAACATAGGAACCATGGAAAAAACTCATGCAGAAACCAATAGAGATGAAAATCAATGAATCGAGGGGACTCAGCACTGTAGTTGTCATATTATTAAAATTATTTAGTTGACAAATGTTACGCTTTTAAATGTGTGGTTTATGTTTTCCTATTTAAGTAATAGTTAATGGATCAGTTGAGTAAAAGTTAGATATATTCATTTTAAATTTGTTTCCCTAAGGATTAAAGCTGAATTGCACGTATGGATATGGTTAAATCATGAATATAGGATGATGCATGCATGATTACATAATTATGTATGATGATTAATATATATTTTTCCACTTTGACATGGATCATTTTATTTTTTAAATTTATTTCTTGTACTCCATTTCTGAAGAAACTTTAAACAACTTAGAACAACGTAATTTAGTCAGAAAACACCTGGCTTTTGAAACTTGTTTTTCATCAAAATATAATGCTATTTTATACAAAATAAATGATTCAGTGGATTACTGTTGTATTGGTTGTGAATTTGACTGCAAGTGTTATACAAAATGCATTCCCCTAAGTCATAAAAGATAGTCATATTTCGACCATACTTAAGTAAGGATCATTTCACTTTTATCCAATAGAAAGTAAGAATTCAACCACGACACAATAAAAATTGATGCACATGCAAATTCATGCCAAACCATATTTTCCTGATTGCTTTGCAACAGATATAATATAAGGATAAAAACTTACCAATATTGTTGATATATATACTTATGTTGGCTAAATAGCAAAGATATTCATCAATTGCTACCAAAATATATAAAAATGTCTATATTAGTTTCACAGTTCTCTAAATCACTAAAATTTACAATCTAAAATTTTGTTGACTGAATATTTAATGTTAGGTAACTAAATGCAACATAGTATATGTAATATGAACTTGTGAAAATGTATTCACAATTAGTACGTATACTAAAATAATGGCATGTATGCATCCAAAAAAATAAGATCGAAACTCCCACTACAACTTCCACCTTATAATCATGTATAACAATAGTCAATGATAAAGAAGAGCGCAATGTCAGCAATTATTATCCATTTTTATAATACATTCTTCTATCATTGTGAATCCCTTTATACACACACACACATACACATACACACACACACACACATTCTTTAGCATATGAGATATCTTCATCATTTCCATATGTTGCCACTCTGGGTGAAATCATGAGATTAGGTAGCTTTTCATCTTTAAAAATATATGGTTTTAAAATTATGATTACATATGACATGCTTAGAGAATAAATATTACTTGGTGCTCCTAAATTAATAAAAAAGGTTTATATATTATAGGAAATAAGAATGGCGCATATGTTTACTGATGACCATTTGTTTTCCCGCATATTTGAAATTTTATTATGTATTATTTAATTCTTATATCAAATGTTCAATTTAGTCTAGCATTGGAACATGATCTCGATTCCATCCAAACATATTCTATGCGCATCAAATTGTAAAATAACTTAAAGTTATGAAACTAACAAAATACACAAATAATAATGCATAGTTTTACTTGTTAATGAGTGAACTTCATATAATAAAAAATTTAAGACTTTTCGCAATTTTGATATTACATATTTGCTATGAATCATAAAAAATTTACTACTTATCAATAATACATTCTTAATTAGAATAGATAATCTAAGAAGATGTGTCATAATGAACCTACTATCACCAACATGAGACATTGTTTCCTATGTAGAAATATATTAAGAAGTAGTCGTTTTATTCATTTATTAAATTCATTGATCCATTAAAATCAAAAGTGCCATGAAAATAATTATTTCAATTCTAAAAATGTAATCCGTTGGATGGTCCCAAAACTAAGGCTGTAATTACAGATAATTTTCTTTATTGGTAGAACCGTACATAGTAAATTATGTATTATAACTCAATTTCTATAATCTCCATTAGAGCATCATTTGAAAATGGAATGTTTCTTCGACTACTTCATAAAAAGCATATTATCTCGCCCTAATTTGTCAGAAGTAATATTCACAAAAGCATATGAAGATTGTGTAGGATCGATTTCACCCTAGAAGGGGGATGAATAGGGTGATATTATTAATTATAAAAATTATTTATTGTGGAAGCTTATTTAAAATATTTTCAGTATAGATATATCATAATAATAGCAGCACAGATAATAGCATAATAATTAATGCAGAAACAGAATGACACAGAATTTACCCAGCTTTGGCAAAATCCAGCCTACGTGCTGCCCCGAAAGTTTCTACTAGAAATTAAGCAGTCAGACGCTTTCACACGTAAACTCGCGACACCCGCTATCGACTATCCTTAACTCTATGCTCAAAACCCTACCACAATTCAGCCACTGAGTTGCAAATTTTCAAACTACACCACCGTAGCTCGTCCTCTAGTCCTACGAGTAGTAATTACAAAGTTTAAAAGATAAAAATACAACTTTTAAAAAACAAATTAAACACAAAATCCTAATATATAAAACTAAATCCCAATTTACAAGTCGGCCAAAATAAATTATCACTAAAAAATGTGCCCCCGTTATCTCTTTTATTTCATTGCTCTATTTTGCTCTGTAAAAATGTCGGCCTTATTCCTTTGCTCGTTCCTCTTTTTCTTTGCTCGAAATTAGGGATTTGAGAAATTAGAAGCCGTCGACTTCAAATTGATCAATCGAATATTCGACTATGCGTTGCTAGTTCTATCAATTGACCGTCTCCTTGAGTCGCACTCAGCTGCTTCTCGATCGAGTTCGATCTTGACGTTGGAATGTACTTTATGCCTTTTGCTTTTTCTGATTTGCTTGCTTGAACTCGATACATTTACGGACGATGATTATAGGATTTAAATCGGATTTGAATTCCTATATTTTCGTTCATTTGAATTTACTTGAATTCATTTATAGGTTTATCTTGGCTACTTGATTTTTCATGAATGCTGTGATTTGCTTCTGACTTGTTCAATTCATACAATTTTGTTGCTTGTTTAACACAGCTTCGATTTTTGAACTGTTTGAACTCCTTGGTCATTACGAATACGGCTCTGACTTTAAACTGTTTGATCTCGTTCTCGTTGACTTCGCCTTTGACTTGATGATGTTGATTTCGTTCTTTGTGCTCGACTTTGGCCATTTGTGTTAGACTTTCTTCGATTTTTACTTGCCTTGTCATACATGGCTTTGTACTTGCTTTGATGTCGGCCATTGAATTTTTCTCTAAGACTTTAACATTGAACTGAAAATGACTTGGTTATTTTTAAATTGTTACCTGCAGTGTGCACTACTTCCATGTTGTCTCAAGTACATGTACAGCTCTGTATATATGTATGGTTGTATGTGGAGCATCATGTGGTCAGTCGAGTTGTTGTCTTGGTGCCATTTTAGTCAGGTTCAGCATTGCACTCTCTGTTAAACTGCATATTCATTTTTGACTTGCTGTTGAACTACAGTTGCATTCATTTTTCACTTATGTACTATCTGGTTCATATTGCATTGCTTCATCATTGATTGTTGACATGTGCGCCACTTGTGTAGTCTGCACTTGAATATGCTACACACTATATACGTCTGATTTGATGAACTCGAGTCTGGTACCTTGTAGTTCACCGTATCATTCAATTGTCTTGTGTACCATCTGGAGCTCTAGTTGCTTCACTTTCTCAATTTGCTTGATCACATGTAGTTGTTGTGCACTGTGCATATCACTACATTGCTTCGAATCAGATTGCATACTATCATTGTTGGTTTTTTAAGCCTAGGCATGTGTACTGATCTATGATATGTTGCTCCTTGATTTGTATTTGCATGCTCGCTGCTGCTTTGAATTCATATTATTGATGTATGTGTATCTTTTTGAAATTGCTTCACCACTGGCCGTTGTCATCTGTTTATTGTGATTTTCTTTTCTGATTCCAAGACTTGTTTGCAATCTTGTGTCATATGCATGTTGTATCATTGAGCCTGTACATTCACATTGCTATGTTATATTTGAATCCATGTTTGAACTTGACCGTGCGATATGTACTGTTGTACTCCTGTTGATTCCACTCCACCTAAATGTTCACGCATGTATATATATTCATCGAGTTGCTTTGAGTCTGGAGCTTGTGAGTTGCATCCCTTGAGTACTTGTCTGGTTCATGACTTGATATTGACTGCTGCATTGCTTCTGATCATATATGTTGACTTCTTCATGTTACATGATTGTTAAGCTATTCTTCATTTAGCTTGACTAGATATTGAACTCTATTGTTTGGTCAGAACTGTTGCAGTCCCTGTTTTCTGGTGATTGACTTGAACTTTGGACGAGACTTAATTTTAGTGTCTCGACCATTTCATTTGAATTTGCACCTGTGTTGGATCCAGTTTATAGCTCGGGTTTGACCTTGTGCTTGTGTCGTGACTTTATTTGCATTGCACTTGAGTTGAACCTGGCTTTTCATTTAGGTTTGACCTATGCTCACCTGTCCATGTAATTTTATCAACTGTATATATCGATGTGCACGGCCTTGTGGCATGTATAGTGATACATTGTGCATGCCACAAGTTGGTTGTGTTTGACGAATTCAAAATTAAATGATGACGTACAACCCAAATAACCGAGGCAAACTCAAAATCCACATTTTATTTTATACTGCAAGAATATTTTATTTTCAATTTTATTGTGTGGTGCATATTTTTGCACGTTGCTCAGATGCTGGATTCATTCTGGAATAATATTGAAGATAAATAAGAGTGAATGAGCGATATGTAGTGAGGGCAATTGTATAAATTGAAATGTATTGTAATTGAAATACTGTATATATAGTGAGAGCTAAAATTTGTACTATTCAAAATTATAATAAATATTTGTTTGAATAAAATATCAGTTTGAATTTAAATTCTGTTTTATTTATTTTATTCAGCAAATATTTATTTACTTATGTGAAAAATAAAATAGTGTATTAACAAATACATTTAAATGAATTTATATATATATGTTTATTATCATCAAACAAAAATCGTATACTCGCATATCTAACAATCTCTCCCTTTTGATGATAACAAACGTATATTTAAGATTTTGAATTTACTAAATGTATTTGATTATTCAATTTTCTCCCTTTATTTGAATGCTCTCTCTCTACACAAAGCTCCCCCTTCATATATGCATGTAAATAAAAATATGCAAATAAGCCTAGATGCAAATAGGAAATTTTTGACGTTTATTTGTTAAAATCTTAATTTTTTTCTCCCCCTTTTGTTATCAGCAAAAGAGTAACAGTGTTAGAAAAATAGAGATAAAGTGATAGATATTAATACCACATTAAAACTCAATTGATCATAAATATTAAATTTCAAAAAAAAAATCAAAAAAAATCATAAATACTCTATTAGGTGCATATTTCACTTTTAGAATGATAGGAATGACGTCATCATATAAAACCATACGGTAGTGCCTATTTTTGGTCTATTTATTTCAGGAATTTGAATTCTACTAACCATGCATAACCGTTAGGACTTTTAAATGAGATTAGTAGTATTTCAATTTTTTTTTTAAAAATGAATTCAGATATCTTCTAACCGCGCATAACCGCGAGGACTTTTTAATGGGATTAGAATCAACTTGTTTATTTAATAAATCAATTTTGATATGTGTTCCATACATGCATAACCGTGATGACTTTTAAATGAGCATGGAAGCACATTATCAAAAATTCCAAGTAATTCACCCATGCATAACCATGAGGACTTTTAAATGAGAGTGAATACTTTGGATTTTTTAAAAAATGAAAAATGAAAATGAATGATTTCCTGTTTAAAATACCACATATTGACATACTATATTGGATTTTGATGAGTGGTGGTTGATAGAAATATGATAGAAATAGAGATGGTCATAGGATTTTTACGAACAAAAAGTTTTTACAACTCTTGTTCAAATTTTTAAAGAAATTTACTAAATATACCGTCTCAAGTTATAATATATGATTAATATCAACACTCGTCACTTTTTCAATCACTATTTATCTTTTCGTTAAGTAATAGAGAGTCAAATCTGTCAATATAATCATTTAAGATCAAATCCAAAAATAATTATAAAATTAAATTTTCCAAGATGGCTAATCTGAAACAAGGTCAAAAAGATGATTTTCTAGAAGGGATTTTATGAGAAAAAATGTCTGCTATTTGAAAATTATTTCAAGTGAAAAATATGCAAATATTTTCTTTAAAAAAACGATGTAGTTACTGAATCTCTCAACATAAATCACATTTCACTAGTAATTTTTCTATCAACTAGATTGCCAATGTAATCTGCATCTGAATTTTTCTTTCACTTGAGATTATCATTAATTGACTATTATAGACCAGATCGTAAAGTGTGCAACAAATTCCTTAAAATCATTTTTAACGACTTTTGAATGAAATTGAATTGAAGCCGTGCAAGTTTACATATAGTGACCATAGTGTCAGCAGTAAAGTAACCAATATATCCACGTGTATCAAGAGCAATCATCAATCAACATCAATAGTCCAAATAGTTCAAAGATGATTGGTTAACAATTTTGAATAAGTCAGATTAATCATCAACATTTATTTCATTATCACATTACTGGCTGATTTAATTCAAATTATGGTGCAGATTATCACATTTAATATATCGATCAAAAATAAATATGCCATTACCTGTTTTACCTTTATGATATTTTCCATTGTTGTCTATTGTGATTCTATCACCTTTATACCAGGCTTAGGAACTTTGCTTTATCGTCCGTTGTGTTCTTGGAGCAGCCAGAATCCAAGTAACACTATTGTAGTTCCTTAGCCTGCCACCACACCAACACGATAAAATATTTTTGTGACCTGTTTGATTTTATAGGTCCACGGTTGTTAGTGGCAATAAATTCTGAAAAATAATTTTATGGAGACCCAAAGTATTTATATACGTTCCTTTCGGCACCCAGATTTGTTTAACACTGAGGGATTTTATATTTGTGCCTTTTGGAACCCAAATTAGAATTGTTTTCACGTGTTAGGGTATATACAAACAAATGTTTTGACTGTGTCCAATTTTTCTACAAATTGTGCACTCAGATTTTGACTTCACTATTTTTTCTTTTAACAGGTTCGGATTTATTATATCCAAGTTCTTGTCTAACTGTACGAACAGTTTGTTTCCCTAATATCATATTCAACGATCTTTCACTTTTGGAAAATTTTCCTAAATTCGCTGACAGTTGTTGGACTTGTGTTTTGAGTGATTCGTTTTCATTCAATAATTGTGTGCACTTTTTAATAGAGTTTTCTCTCCTAGTATTTTTCACTTTCCTTCAAAAACAGAATTTCTTTTTTAAGCGATTTTATTTTAATTTCTGATTTTTTAGTCTCCTCTTCAAATGATGGACGCGCATCACACTTAGGGATCTTACTTTGATAGTTTTTAACTAATTGGTCATGTTGTTTATTTAAATCTAAATATCTTTTTGTGATTCAAGTTTGGCATACTTCTCCCTAAGTCGTTCAAAACAGCCATTTACTTCATGGAAGTATATAAGTAATTCTGAGTGTGAGTTTTGATGCCTCGCTTGGCTTGTCATCGTCGCTATCAGTTATATCACCTCATAGGCACAGATTTACTCTTTCACTCTCACTACCAATGCTTTTACAATCATCACTTTTATTCCACGTGGTTGAAAATCTTTTCCCTTTTGAATCCTTTTCTTGGCCGTGTTGAAGTCGAGAACAATTGGGCTTGATGTGTCATGATTTGTTGCACTTGTGACAGATGGTCTCCCATTCTTCTAGGTTGTCTAGTGCTTTGTCTATTCTGCTTTTCAATTTCTGATTTAGAGCTGCATTTCCATATTTGTGATTCCACCTTTTGAATTTCTTCATTAGTAATGCCAGCTCAGCTGCTCCATCTTCATCATCATCATCATTGCTGCTTTTTGTCAATCATGTTAAGCTTGTTTCTATGTCGATTATAGAGGATTTCTTATTGTTATTAAGTTTTGCACTATATAATGTATCAAAAGTATTCTAGATTTCTTGTGCACTTTCACAATGAGAGATAAAGTTGTAATTATCTTGATTAATATGAGAATGTAATATATGCATAGCAAGAGCAATAATCGAGATAATTTTCCCATCTGTTATTTTAGACCCATTTTCATTAATATCCCAACATTTAAAATTAACAGATTTAATTAAAATTCCATTTTTAATTTCCAATTCAAAAAATATATTTCATCAATAACAGGAGGGATAATATTAGACCGGCGACTCTCAGCAAAAGTAGACTTTTTAAAAAAATTCAAATTTGTAAAAAAAATTGGTCTTTGAAAAATCAAACTTTTAAAAACAAAAATGGATTTTGAACCAGGCTTTGATACCACTTGTAGGATCGACTTTACCCTAGATGAGGGGTGAATAGGGTGATACTATTAATTATAAAAATTATTACAGAGGTTTATATAAAATAATTGCAACACATATATATCAGAATAATAACAGCACAAATAATATCAGAATAATAAATGCAGAAATTGAACGACACAGAATTTACCCAGCTTCGGCAAAACCCTGCCTACGTGCTTCCCCCAAGGTTTATACTAGAAATTAAGAAATTAAAAAGTCAGACACTTACACATGTAAACTCACGACACCGGCTATCGACTAGCGTTAACTCTACGCTCAAAATCTTTCCACAACTCGGCCATTGAGTTGCGAATTCTCAAACTACACCACCGTAGCTCATCTTCTAGTCCCACGACTAGTAATTACAAAGTTTAAAAGAGAAAAATACAACTTTTAAAAAACGAATTAAACAAAAAATCCTAATATATAAAACTAAAGCCCAATTTATAAGTCGGCCCAAAATAAATTATCACTAAAAAATGCGGCCCCGCTATCTCTTTTATTTCATTGCTCTATTTTGCTTTTGTAAAAATGTCGGCCTTGTTCCTTTGCTCATTCCTCTTTTTCTTTGCTTAAAATTAGGGCTTTGAGAAATTAGAAGCCGCCGACCAATCGAATATTCGATTGTGCGTTGCTAACTCTGTCGATTGACCATCACCTTGATTCGCACTCGGTTGCTTCTCGATCGAGTTCGATCTTGTCTTTGGTATGTAATTTATGCCTTTTGCTTTTTCTGATTTACTTGCTTGAACTCGATACATTTACGGCTGATGATGATAGGGTTTAAATAGAATTTTAATTCCTATATTTTTGTTCCTTTGAATTTACTTGAATTCATTTATAGATATATCTCGGCCACTTGATTTTTCATGAATGCCGCGATTTGCTTCTGACTTGTTCAATTCATTTAATTTTGTTGCTTGTTTAACACGGCTTCGATTTTTGAACTGTTCAAACACCTTGGTCATTATGGCTCTGACTTTAAACTATTCGATCTCGTTCTCATTGACTTCGGCTTTGACTTGATGATGTTGATTTCGTTCTCTGTGCTCGACTTTGGCCATTTATGTTAGACTGAACTTGTTCGATTTTTACTTGCCTTGTCATACACGGGTTTGTACTTGCTTTGACGTCGGCCATTGAATTTTTATTTAAGACTTTGACATTGAAATGAAAATGACTTAGTTATTTTGAAACTGTTACCTACAGTGTGCACTACTTCCATGTTGTCTCGAGTACATGCACAGCTCTGTATATATGTATGGTTGTATATGGAGCATCATGAGACCAGTCGAGTTGTTGTCTTGGTGCCATTTTAGTCTGGTTCAGCATTGCACTCTCTGTTAAACTGCATATTCATTTTTGACTTACAGTTGAACAACAGTTGCATTCATTTTTCACTTATTTACTGTCTGGTTTATATTGCATTGCTTCATCATTGATTGTTGGGGCCACTTGTGTAGTTCACAATTGAATATGCTACAACTGTATATGTCTGATTTGATGTACTCGAGTCTGGTACCTTGTAGTTCACTATATCGCGTCAATATCTTGTGTACCATCTGGAGCTCTAGCTGCTTCACTTGCTCGATTTGCTTGATCACATGTACTTGCTGTGCACTGTGCATATCACTGCATTACTTCGAGTCAGAATGCATACTGTCTTTGTTAGTTTTTTAAGCCTAGGCATGTGTACTGATCTACGATATGTTGCTCCTTGATTTGTATTTGCATGCTCGCTGCTGCTTTGAATTCATATTATTGTTGTACATCTGTCCTTTTGAAATTGCTTCACCATTGGTCGTTGTCATCTGTTCATTGTGATTTTCTTCTCTGATTTCAAGACTTGTTTGCAATCTTATGTCATATGCATGTTGTATCATTGAGTCTGTACATTCATATTGCTATGTTGTATTTGAATCCATGTTTGAACTTGACTATGCGATATGCATTGTTGTACTCCTGTTGGTTCCACTCCACATAAATGTTCACGCATGTATATATTCATCGAGTTGCTTTGAGTCTGAAGCTTGTGAGTTGTATCCCTTGAGTACTTGTCTGGTTCATCCCTCAATATTGACTGTTGCATTGCTTCTAATCATATGTGTTGACTTCTTCATGTTATATGATTGTTGAGCTAGTCTTCATTTAGCTTGACTGGATATTGAACTCTATTGTTTGGTCAGAACTGTTGCAGTCCCTGTTTTCTGGTTATTGACTTGAACTTTGGACGAGATTTGTTTTTTGTGTCTTGACCATTTCATTTGAACTTGCACCTGTATTGAATCCAGCTTATAGCTCGGGTTTGACCTTGTGCTTATGTCGTGACTTTATTTGTATTGCACTTGAGTTGAACCCGGCTTTTCACTTGGGTTTGACCTGTGCTCACTGTCCTTGTAATTTTATCAAGTGTATATATCGGTATGCACGGCCTTATGGCATGTATGGTGATACACTGTGCATGTCACAAGTTGTTCGTGTTTGATGAATTCAAAATTAAATGATGACGAGCAACCCAATAACTGAGGCAAATATTATTTTCAAAATCCACATTATATTTTATATTGCAAAAATATTTTATTTTCAATTTTACTGTGTGGTGTATATTTTTGCAGATTTCTCAGATGTTGGATTCATTCCGGAATAAAGTTGAAGATAAATACAAGTGAATGAGGGATATGTAGTAAGGACAGTTGTATAAATTGAAATGTATTGTAATTGAAATTTTGTTTATATAGTGAGAGCTAAAATTTGTACTATTCAAAATTGTAATCAATATTTATTTGAATAAAATATCCGTTTGAATTTAAATTCTGTGTTATTTATTTTATTCAACAAATATTTATTTAATTATATGGAAAATAAAATAGTACATTCACAAATACATTTAAATGAATATATATACATATGTTTATTATCATCAAACAAAAATCATATACTCACATATTCAACAGATTGTTCCTTTATTAGAACTAGATGAAGAAAATTAATAGATATTGGATTTAATTAACTTAAGAGCGGCCACAATGTCAACATCAAAGGGGTGGAGTTCCGTTACTTCATCGCCGCTGGAGATATTAAGATTTAGGCGATTCTTGCGGACGTCGCGATGTTTTTTTTGTGGAGATATGATTCCATAGTCTGACTGAGAATGTCGATTTGGGATTTCTCATATTATTATGTTTTCTTTCACTGTTTTTGAAACTGGTATCAGGCATAGAGAGAAATAATAACCGTCAAATAGGTATGGTAAAGAAAGATGAAATGAACATTTAAGGGAATGCTAATTTTTCCAATTGTTTCTTAAGAAGAATGGGCATGTGTCAAATAACCATAATGTGGATTCTCTTTTCCTATTTAAGTAATAGATGGCAAAGATGTATAATTGCTAAGTATTTGACTCTGATCAACCAAGGGGACATCTTCATATGTCACTCTTGGAGTATTTTGTAATAATTATATTTTCTATGAACGTGGGAATACAGATGGGATTATATAGTGAATACGAATAATCAATTGTGAATAAGATGTGAAAATTTGTTATTAAACCATGTTTAAATTTTTTTATATTCATGTGCTTCTGATTATGGATATGAACACAGCCGCACGTCGTTGCCGATAATTAATACCTATGGATGACCGCAACATCCACAGCAGTTAGTTTTGGGCCTCATGATGGGGAATGTTATAGTGGCATGGTTGTGTTAGCAATCACCAGCCTCAACCCCTGGATAAACTTCTCATTCCTTTTAATCATAGTGTCGATGGTGGCATATCCATACCTAAACAGCTTATCAAACTCAAAAGAGTACTCTAACATTGACATTTCCCCTTGCTGCAATTCCATAAACTTCCCGAGTAAGGTGGACTTGGCTACCTCATATAAAAATCTTTCCTTGAATCATATTCAAAATTCTGCCCAAGTCAATTCCTCTTCTGGCACACCAACAGTTACTCCGTTCCACCAACAGAGTGCATCCCTTTCGACTGCCACGAAGTTAGTATCCTTTTTTGTTCGTCATCCAAACCCAAATTAATAAAAATTCTCTCAAAATGCAACCACCAGTTCTCCACTTCAATAGCACCTTCAGTTCCCAGAAAAGGCTTCCCAATTAAAATGGTGCAGTCTCGACTTGGCTTAACATATTTATTGCCAACTGGCACCACGGGATTAACTTCTCCCGCGTTAGCAGCATTACCTCCAACTACTCTTATTGCTGCTCTGGCTTGCATCAAATTGAAAAGAACTGATACATAATCCTCATATCTATTGGTGGAGTCATAACATCAACATTGGCATTTGCATTTTGATTAGCATTTGCTTATCGATCGGGATTCCTTCTTGTGTTGGGTCGAACAATTCAATTTATCGTGGTGCTTCTACCACTTAGATTCACTCTTCCGTTTCCTACCTCCATATCTTTTTTTCTTGTTAATCTACATACAATCCTTAGTAAGATACAAAAGAATAGCCACAGAGAGAGAGGGGAGAATAGAGATAGAATATATACTTATATACAGAAAATACAAGTACGTTACAATAGCGTTATCCCATACCCCAATCTTATTTTCTAATTCATTAGGATTACGTTTTCAAAGACTCTTTAGGTTTAAAATTCTTTTAATCATAAACCTATGCTCTAATACCAATTCGTATCATCTCCCATTCCGAGGCCTAAAATGATCGCTATTGATTTTGCAGTCATCCATAGTGATTAATTCTCGAATTAATTCTCGACGAAAAAATGCGGTTATGTTAATTATATTAATAATTGGAGGCACATTAATATGAAATTTTTTAAACACAATTTAATAGCAAAGTTTCACATTTCATTTCACAATTGAAATTTCATATTCATTATATAATCCAATTCGCAAACCCATGTTCAGAGAAAATATAATTATTACAAAATACTACAAGAGTGACGTAAGAAGATGCCCCCTTGGTTGATCTGAGTCTAACACTTAGAAATTATATAACCCATTACATCCATATAGATAAACTTAAACAACACAATGGATTAAAATAGAACTCCAACATAGCTAAATTGCCTCTTGCTCACCTTCGGAAGCTTATTCGTCCTACTAGGAAACCTAAAAATCCATTACTTTCGACTTACTCAAATTAATTTTTGAGCACCCAAAATTTACGGGCAAAAATAAAAACTTCGGATCAGACCCAAAGTATGGGGTGAATAATAACCTTCCATCTCGAACCAATAGACATCTAGTGAGACCACACCGCTGAGCGAAATGGGGTTTCCCCTCACTAGTATCATTACTGAAACATATTAACTATATATCATGCTCCTACATCTACTGTGGTTAAAACATAATAATATCGTAATAATATACAAATATGCAATACACACTAGGTTACCCATCCCAAGTAATTAGGTTATCTGTCTCTAGTCATAGTTTTCTTATGGTCACTATGAACCTAATAGTTTTCAGAGGAAAACTAATTACCTATCAAGTTCTCATGGACTTCCTGTCCTAAATCATAGTATTTATGGTATCACTAAAACCTATTGGTTTCTGCTAATAGCACTCTCCATCCATATTTTTCATGGGATCAGTAGAAACCTATTAGAGCCCTCCACTAACATTTCTCAAATGATTGTTTTCGTAGGATCACTATGAACCTGTTTGGGTTTCCCAATACCATATTGTCAATCATAGTTTTCATAGGGTCACTAAGAACCTATCGGACATCTCCGATAATAATACTTAAACCATAGTTTTCATGGGATCGCTATGAGCCTATTGGATCCTTCCAATACCACATCTCGTTAAATAGTTTTTGATCAGTTCTGGGCATCCTAACACTATTGATCTACCAGATCTTCTGGATGCAATTTTACTCACTCAGGATTTAAGCTCGGCTATACTCACTTATTGGTCAACCTAGATGGTTATTCTTCCCTTAGTTATCCCAAATATAGTAATGGGTTACATTATGTGAGCATAATAATAATAACTCATCGATAATATCAAATCTTATAGCATCAATCATCCAACAATAATTATATATTTCATAATTACCTAACTTTAAGTAATAATTTCTTGGTTAATTTTAATTCAAAACTTATGCTAATCCATTCTTCAATTCCTTGAAACCATTTTCACAACATACGATTAATCCTTTTGATTTATATGTAAAGTAAGAGAAAACAAAGCCCTTTATATTACCAATTTCTTACGCCTTTTTAAGTACCACTTAGAAATTCAATGAAGGTACGAGGATGTCACACCTAGTCCTTATAGCACATATCACCCAAATAAGTAAGAATATGTTTAGCTTTGAAAACATGTGGCGTCAATAAGGTCGACATGGGTCGTCGCCTCTCTTGATGTTGTCCTTTATATAAAAGCATTCCGATTGCATAGAAACATAAGGCTATAGTGCAGGTAGTAACCATGCCGCATGACATAAATATATGGGTCGCCGACCCTATTCAAAATAGTCTTTATTATTTAAAGATAAATAGAGGTCGACGTTGATGAATATCGACATCGATGTCTTATTTCACTTTGAATGTAATCAATGATGGCATTAACCAAAACAATGAGTAGCAGCATTGTTCAAAACCTTGGTGAAAACATGCGATGTCGATGTCATCTAAAACAAGACAAAGGTCGACGAGCTTGATGAAAGGCAGCATAGCTATACTTACAAGGAGCTATGTCGACGTCGATCTCTATGCCGAATACCATGCATACGTGCTTTCACCCTACAGAAACCACTCCATACCAACATCGTTGATATAATGTGCTTCCCTCTCAATCGTCGACGGCATTAATGGCTTTGACATGGAAAGGCATCGACACTGAGCATATTGTAATTATTAGTAAAAATTATTTATTTCTGTATAAAGCCTATACTTTTCCATCAACTCTTAATCTTTGGGAACTTCTTATTGGTTGAAACAATCTTTAACGTATTTCTTTTTGAAAAAATCTACCGCACTATATTTTTTACTCAAAAACACGTTTGAACCCACTTAATAATTTTCAGTTATTTAACATAGCCATAAACTTTTCTAACCAATTAAATTCGTAATAAATTGAAAACCATTGGTAAAATCCTATAAATTCAGAAAAAATCAGAAATAACATATTCCTTATCATATAAAAATTTCAGGGCCAAAATATATTTAATTATTTTTAATAATTAAAACTTGAAATAATGCCCATATATCCTAAGGAAATTCATAAAATATTTCAATTATCTTGGAAAATTATGAAATTAAAAAGCCATCTCCAATTTATCATTTTACATACCATATCACAAAATTAAGTCATATGGAAATGTATCATTTAATTTCGTAAAATCCATTTATTTCTTTATTAATTCAAAGCATGGCTAAAATCAAGCATCACATCTCACTAAACATCAATCCATTCAATGTCATGTCTATGACAAAATTAAACAATCATAACACAACGAAATTAAGATGGATTTGACTATTATTCACCTTGATTTGATAATGAGAATTGAGACTTGTTCATCTGATTATCAGATCTCAATTCCCTTATCTCACCATGCATCACATCATTCTATTTAATTAAGCTAATTAAATCTCCTTAATAATGTTAATCAAAATTAGGGGTACTACCGTATTCGGTATACAACACGCTCATGCTAATTTTAGAGTAACACTAGCTCTTTCTTGCTTGATGATGAAGTTCTTTATGGAGAACGGGATCAGATAGATTAGAGAAGACTAGATCACCAGTCGAGAATGTAACGTCATCGAGCTTAGAGAGGCAAAGTGATGGGAAAATGGAGAAATATACAGAAAACTTGACATTAAAAACAAGGATGCATAGCAAATAAAAACCAAGCCCTAGCTTAGGAACCATAACAGTTCTATAAGTCTATGGATCCCAGGAAGAAGTCATAGGAAGTGCGAGGGGCACCGGTTGAGTTGACGGTTAACGTACCGGTCTATATAGATAATCCTACTCAAGTTCTTAAGATTAAATCTCACCTCAGTGCAAGATTGAGGAAGGAGTTGGTTATTTTTCTCTAAGCAAACATGGATGTATTTTCCTAGACATATTCGAATATGTTTAGGATATCGTCGAAGATAGCGTGCTATGCACTGAATGTGGAGTCGAAATATCCACCAATAAAGCAAAGTAGACGCAGCTTGGGTCTAGAGCAATCCACTATGTTTAGGAGAAAGTGGATAAGCTAAAGGTAAATGACTTTATTCATGATGCTAATTAGTTAAACTTGAACAAAGCATGCCCAAAGGATAGCTTTTCTTTTCCCAGGATTGACCAGTTGGCAGACGGGACTGCCGAACACAAGTTACTCTCTTTTATGGATGCTTATTCTGGTTATAATCAAATACCAATGCATGTTCTGGATCAGGAGCACATAAGTTTTATAATGGATTTGGGACTATACTATTATCGAATGACATCTTTCGGTTTGAAGAACGTAGGAGCAATTTACCAGAAATTGGTGAATTTGATGTTCATGGATTAGATCGAATGGATGATGGAAGTGTAGGTAGATGATATGCCTATGAAATCATTGCTATCGAGGAACTATATAGATGACCTTACGGAGTTGTTTGAAGTGTACCGGAAGTATGAAATGAATTTAACTTCATTGAAGTGTTCTTTTGGAGTTGAATCAAGGAAGTTTCTATGATTTATCATGAATTCAAGGGGCATTGAGGCTAACTTATAGTAGATTATTCGTTGAGGAACGTAATGCCCAAACCATGAAGAAGGACTTGCAAATCTTGAATCAAAAGGTTGCCGTATTGAGTCAGTTTCTCTCAGAGGCAATCAATAAATATAGACCATTCTTTGATTCCCTAAAAAAGAGTCAAAACAAATTTCGAGTGGATAAAGTAATGTCAGAATGCATTTGAAGAATTACCGAGGCGTATGAAAACACCACCGGTTCTATCTAAGCCTTTGGACGTAGAAGATCTGTTCATCTATTTTGCAGTGTCTACTCAAGAACTAAGCGTAGCATTGCTATATAAGGAGTAAAGGATTCAAAGGCCAGTTACTATATCAGTAGAAGGTTTACTAGAGCTGAAAAGAACGATCCGAAGATGGAAAAACTTGCTTACTGCTTGTCAATTGCATCAATGAAGCTGCAATCGTATTTTTATGCTCATCCAATTATGGTGCTGATGGACCAACCATTAAAGTAGGTATTGTACCACTAGAGACCTTGAGAAGGTTACCGAAGTGGAACATTGAAATGAGCCAATATGACAACATTTTCCATCCAAAGAAGGCGATAAATGGACGGGTGTTAACCCGCTTTTTAGCAAGGCAGTACACAGGCGGACTTAACCCAACAAACTTCATGATTATCAAGGCCGATAGGTATAGAGCGATGATTGTAAGGCCTATAAATCATATACAAATGGTTATACAAAGATAGAGTTAGATGGAGTTGGTAGATAAACAATGCAAGATTCTTGAAATATGGATATTATCTTGGACAAGAAAGGGATTGGCATGGAATGGAAGTATCATAGGGTTCGACATTGATGAAGGCAGAGGGATCAACCTATTTTATTGGTTTGGGAAGTTATGGACGGATTGACATGTTTCAATGTAGAGGGATCAGTATGGTGATAATACACGAAGAAGGGATCAGCATACCTTCATGGAGTAGGAGGGATTGGCATACCTTCATGGAGTAGGAGGGATCGACGTACTTCATGGAGGATGGATCGGCAAACTCCATAAAGGGAGGATCGTCATAGTTAGTGGGAAGAAGAGGCAACACGGATGAAGTTATGGAGAGATCGACATAAGTAATTGCGCTTGGATCAGCATAGTATATTGGAAATGGTGGGATCGACATAACATTATGGAAGAAGGTGGGATCAGCATGGTGTTATGGAAAAGGAGAGATCGGTAAGGAGGAAATATATGAAAGCTTGGCAAAGGAACGAGTCAACATATTTGGATAAACCAAGGGGATCGGTATATCTGGATAAGCCAAGGAGGGATTGGTACACTTGAATTACTTTGCAAGGTGAAGGGATTATTATTCAGATGGATCGACATACTTCAACTCACAAAAAAAGGGTCGTAAAGGTTGGTTGCATTGGATCTTCAGTGGATAGAGGTTGGAATTCATCAATGCCCAAGTACATTCTTGCATTCAACAATCAATAACTCGAGCTCTATTATTCTGAATGACATGAAACTTGGGGATTAAACATATTTTATCATGAAGAATCCACCATAGGAATCACTTCCCAAAAATAAACTAAGGAAAGGATCAGTACCAATCTCTTCTCATGGGGATTTGGGCCTAGCGACCCCTATGGTGGGCCCATATGGATAAGAAGGTCCTATAGCCGAAGATTCATATAAATACAGCAAGCAAAACTTCAGAAAAGGGATCTTACTTCTTCTTCTCTCCATCTTCTACCTAGGCTATACTATTCCATTTTTATTCTTGAATTTCATAGATTTGTAACTATAATCAGCGGAATAAACTAATAAAAAGGAATTTTTTTTTGGAGTGGACATAGGCTGGAGTTAGCCGAACCACTATAAATCTATGTCTCTATTTAATTTCTTTCAGATTGTTTTAATATTGTTCTTTATTTATTTTATCTTCATATTTCTGTGACTGGATTGGATATTGGTACTTTCATATAATTGGGTGTTGGTGGCTAATTTTGATGCCAACATTTTGGTGCTCTCATTGAGAAGACTTGCACCCGCTGATTTGGAAGCTTGGATACTTTGATCTAGAAAGCAATGGCTTGGCAATCAACAAAGAGAGTGCTACCGAAAAGGAGTCACCATGGAGGGAGTCAGGAAGCTTCCTCAGGAGCTATAGCTAATCAAGCATCTGTTTACATCAACAGGGATGAAATAGAAGCAATGATGTATGCCATGTAGGACAAGATGCTAAAACGGTAGGATGGGCTGATGTAGAATCTACTCAAACAAATCAGACAAGCTGAAGCCATAGGAGCTGCAGGAATACAAAATCAAAATCAGAACCAGGAACGTCGAAATAGAGCTACTAGACAGAAAAATGGAATAGAACAACTAGGGGCAGTCCTCTGCCATCCAAGTGGGATCGGCACAGATCCCTCCATAAGGATCGGTATCGATACAAAAAGGCTAGAGGGAATGCCCCCGGGTATGGTTGATCATGATGCTGGAGGACTTGCGATCGATCCCGTGGAGCTTATTATGAATCTGGATACTCGCTCGGAGGAGTATGTTTTGGAATTCCTTCATAGACTCAGAGGGCAGCTCGAGCATGATGATAGGAGACTACCATTGGAAGACAATGACAGGTCTGCGGAGATGATAAGGCGAGCTACGCATGGAGGATTAATGAACAGAGATCTAGAGGATGTAAATAGAAGTTCATTTGCTCCAAATATCAAGCAAGACAAGCTATCAACGCTTGGGACAGATGATTGAAAAACGGATCCCACTGTTCATTTGACGAGGTACATGAGAAAAATGGAAGTACTGAGGGCATAGAGGAAGTCATGGCCTGGTGCTTCCCCTTGTACTTAATGGATATAGCTACACTATGGTTCAAACAGTTGGAAAGCGGCTCTATTGGCAAATGGACGAAATTGATTGAAAGATTTGTGAGGCGGTTTAGGGTTCATACCTCAAGACCCAAAAACATGATGGGATTAGAAACATTAAAATAGAGGACTGTAGAGTCCCTGAGGAGTTTCCTAACGCGGTTTAATGCCACGACGGCATTGATGGATTGTCCAGATCCATCCATGGTTTTGATGGCAACTATATCTAGAATTTCTGATGGCATGGAGTTTAGGGATTCACTGACGAGGATCCACCTATGGATCTTGGGGAGTTTTACCATGAAGCAGAAAGGCTCCTGCGGCAAGAAGACGCGCGAGCAAACAAACCGGAGGTGAATGTTGTGCATAGTGGAGGATCATCAAGAGATGTAAACAATAATGATATAGGCAAACAAAAAATGAATGATGGATATATTTTCAAAAAGGAAGTGGAGAGAACTAAAATTCTCTTCTTATACGGATTTGACCGAATCTCTAAAAAGGATTTATATAGCTACTCAAGGATGTCTTTAGTATCGAAGGCTGGCAAGAAGGAAACTCTACGAACGTGAGCAAGATTCAGGAAAGCATTGCCTGTTCCATGAGCTGGATGTGCACAATACAAACAACTACAAGCATTTGAAGGATATCATTGAGGAACATGTGAGGAATGGTCAATTACAACAATATATAAAGGCGCGAGCTGCGGCGGTGGAACATGAGCAGCCACCGTCCACCTTGAACAAAAATGCCACTGGATCAAGGCATCATCGTCAATTTTTCATCAATTGATCGAGATGGTATAGAATAAGTAATAAACCCTATAGAAATATAGCTAAGCCACTTACACATGTACGGGATCGAGGACGGTTCCTAGGCATGCTCTGAGATGACGATGAACCATAGTGCTTGGGTTTGTGAAATTCTATTTTTTCTTATTTGCTTCGAACTTTGGTTTATTAGTTGTATAGAATTTTATTTTATGAGCTTAGGGATGCTTAAGTCTGGATTAGTGTAATAAGTAATGCAGGTCGTGGTTGTGGCTTGAACCGAAGAGATGGGGCAATAACCGCAATCCCTTCGTCGAAAAGTGACAAGATGGATTCATCCATGGATTATATCCTTGATTGGGGATCGAGGCTGGAGAAGGATACGCTATGGTTTAAGTCCTCGATTGGGAACCAAGGCCGAAGAAGGACACTCGTAGATTAAGCCCTCGACTAGAGAGTCGAGGTCGAAGAATAAAACCTAATAGGTTGTCAAGTATTAATTGTTCTTGGCAAGGATCCGAAGAGATCAAGGTCGTTGGTATGGACTATGCCTGGCAAGGGGTAAGCCGCTTTGCCAGAGAATGACAGGATCGGCCTACTCAGATCGTCAAGTACGGATTGTGTTTGGCAAGGATCGGTGAGATCAAGGATTTGGATTAGGCTAATGACTTGGGAAGGTCCATGAGCTTGGATATAGAGCCAGAGCGGTCCTCGATTTGGATAAAATGACCCAGAGAGGTCTGTGGATTTGGATATGGAACCGGAGCTGCCTTGGATTTGGATAAAACGACCTGGAGAGGTTTATGGATTTGGATATGGACCCCAAACGGTCCTAGATTTAGATAAACAACCCAGAGAGGTCTATGGATTTGGGTATGGACCCGGAGCAGTCCTGGATTTGGATAAAATGATTCGGAGAGATCGTGTATTTTGTTAATGAATTTGGAATGGATTCAGAATTGGATATCGGCTCAGAACAGTCATGGACTTCGCTAGTGATCCGGAGAGATCGGGAAACTAGATTGGTAATGGGTTGGATTCTGGAATGGAATATATGACAAACAATGGATTATGGATTTCAGATTTTGGATTTATGGCAATTCAAAAAATGCCTTCCTATCATAAGGCATGTTTTTGGAGGCAAAGTATTAACTTGCCTTTTGGAAAGACAGTACACAGGCAGACTTAACCCAACAAACTTCACGATTATCAAGGTCGATAGGTATGAAGCGACGATTGTAAGGCCCAAAAATCAGGTACAAATGGTCATACAAAGCCAGAATTAAATGGAGTTGGTAAATAAATTATGCAGGATGCTTGAAATATGGATATTAGCTTGGAAAAGAAAGGGATCGGCATGGAATGGAAGTACCATAGGGCTCGGCATCGATGAAGGCAGAGGGATCAACATGTTTTATTGGTCTGGGAAGTTATGGATGGACGGGCATGTTTCAATGTAGAGGGATCATTATGGGCACGATATATGAAGAAGGGATCGACATATCTTCATGGAGTAGGAGGGATCGAGACGCTTCATGGAGGATGTATCGGCAAACTCCTTAAAGGGAGGATCGACATAGTCAGTGGGAAGAAGAGTCAACATGGATGAAGTTATGGAGGGATCGACATAAGTAATGGCGCATGGATCGGCATAGTATATTGGAACTGGAGGGATCGGCATAGCAATATGGAAGAAGGTGGGATTAGCACGGTGTTATGGAAGAGGAGGGATCGACATAGAGGAAACATAAGAAAGCTCTACAAAGGAAGGGTTGGCATATCTAGATAAACCAAGAGGATCGGTATATCTGGATAAGCCAAGGAGGGATTGGTATACTTCAATAGCTTAGTAAGTTGAAGGGATCGGTATTTTAGATGGATCAACATACTTCAACTCACAAAGAAGGGGTCGGCATGGTTAGTTGCATTGGATCGTTGGTGGATAGGGGTTGGCGTTCATTAATGCCCAAGTACATTCTTGCATTTAATAATCAATAACTCGAGCTCCCTTGTTTCGATTGACGTGAAACTTGGCGATTAAACATATTTCATCATGAAGAATCCAACAAATGAATTGCTGCCCAAAAATCAACAAAGGAAGGGATCAGTACCGATCCCTCCTCATGGGGATTTGGGCCTAGTGACCCTTATGGTGAGCCTATTTGGATAAGAAGGTCCTGTAGCCGAAGTTTTATCTATACATACTGTTGAATATGCGCTTTGCGCTATATGATTTTTTGTTTGATGATAATAAACATATATACATTCATATAAATGTATTTGGTAATGTACTATTTTGTTTTTCATAGTTTAAATAAATATTTGTTGAATAAAATTAAATTACACAGAATTCGAATTTGAATTCAAACAGAACAAGTTAAACAGATTTTGAATTCAAACAGAAATTTTTTATTCAAACAAATATTTATTACAAATTGTAAATAGTACAATTTCATGCTCTCACTATACATGTACATTTTTGATTACAATCACATCACATTTACATCACGACCTTACTACATATCGCTCACACTCATATTTTTGTCTTCAACTATAATCCGGTTTGAATCCAGCATCTGAGTAATCTGCAAAAATATTTTCAAACGCAATAAAATTGAAAGAGAAATATTTTTGAAATTTGAAAGAAACGATGATTTTGAAAACATTGTTTGCCTCAGTTATTTGGGTTGTTCGTCATCATTTTTGACTGTGCAATATCTGTGCATATCGATATTTTTTATCAGGGACAGGTAATTACAAGTGGCTGCAGTACACACGTGTACATTCGTATACGTGTGCACTGCCTCGCCAACTCGTGTGCAAAAATCAAACAAAAGCCGGGTTCAACTCACATGCAATAACATAAAAGTCACAACTCTCAGCACAAGGTCAAACCCGAGTTTTAAAACTGGATTCAACTCAGCAAACAGAAGTGCACCAGTACAAACCAAAGTCAAGGCAACATGAACTGCATAGGACTGTAACAACCAGAATGAAGACAAGTACACTTGAACAAAATGAACAAGTGGAGCATCTGTGTAAACTGGGCAAGTATGGACAGAGTTCGAGCACAGTTGAAGCTCAAGACATCAAGTGATATAAGTCAGAGCAACAAAATCATCACAATGAAGACCACTATGCAGTGTACAGTAATACAACAGAGAAATGCACAAGCATGATACAGAGAATACAGTATGAAGACCAAGGCTGCAAATGTGCAAATGCTCAAACTCAGTGACAACATACTACAATGACCAAGTACAAGTGCACCAATGAACCATCAAAGAATGCAACAGGTTATGCTGCAGGGATGAATACAACATGAAGCACTGCAACTCAAGGAGATAGGGTCGACCAAAAATCCAAATGCACAAAAGCATGATGCAAACTGAACAACTTACAAATATGCAACCATACAGCAGTCATGTATGCAACAGGTTCAAGGCCAGAATGTCCAGTTACAACTACAAGAGTGACGCAGTGAACAATGCAACATAAAGCAACAGACCAACAATGGAACAGCAGTTCATATAAACAAGTGTGCAAAGGCAATATGAACAAGTGACTCAGGTAACAACCAAATTAAGAATCAAGTGGAAATGAATCGATGTCCAATATGCAACATGGTCGAGCATTGATACAAGACACAAATGAATGACAATGAATGCAACAGTGAAGCAAAATATGGCAGTAAAGATATAATGGCCGTGAACAGCAAGATGATCAGCCACTAGAATTTCAAATGAAGCAAATCCAAGTTTACATACAAAATTCAAATGCAGTGATATGCAGCAGGGTAAAACAACACATTACAACAATATCGAGCAGCCAATTTTCAAAAAGGAGCACAGAGTAACCACAGTCAAAATCAAGTGACCGAAGTCAAAAAGCAAACCACTGTCGTGATAACCAAGTAAATAAAATAGGTCAAAGCCAAGAAATCACAACTTCAAAACCGTGAGTATCAAATTATACGAAATTTATCAAGTCAGAGAAAGTCACGGAACCAAAATCAAATTCAAGCCGAGAATTCTCTACCGTGTCAACCAAGGAATCAAGTGCATACGAATTTGATTAAGTCAAAGAAATCTCAAGCATCAATACATAATCGAACGACCAAAGCAATTTTTTGAAATAATCAGTCGAACGCAAAAATAGGAAATCAAATCCTATTAAAACCCTAATCATCATCGGCATTTCAATTCGATCGAGTTCAAGTATCAAATTAGAAAAGAAAAAGGAGACAGCACATACCGAATTCACTAGCATCAAAACTCGATCGAGCAACTGCAAGCAAGCTAGGGCAACCAATCACAGATCAATTGAAGAAACCAGAGCCCTAATTGCAACGAAGAACCGAAGCCCTAATTGCAACGAAGAGCCGAAGCCCTAACTGGATCAAAAGGGAACGAAGCCCTAACTGGAACGAAGCCGCCATTATTTCTCACGAACGAAGATAAAAAGAGGATCGGGTGAAATAAGGAAGTGGGCCGGTGTTCAAAAACAAAAGGGGGTTTTTGTTATTAATTAATATTGTTAATAAACTTATATTAATAACGTTAATTAGTTTAGGGCTATTTTGTTCTTAATTTTTTTTTTTATTCTACGAATCAAAGAGTTTAGGTAAATCACCACCTAGGTTTTAGGTTGTGTCTGATTGTCTATTTAGAGTTAGTTCAGTAAGCAGGGGTTGCGAGTTTGCAAAACTCTATAGGCGGTAGCAGGGTTTGCAAGTCTGTTAGAGTGTTTGTAAGCGTGATACTGTTTAATTCTAATAGAAATCTGGGAATGCAGCAGTAGGCAGGGGTTGCCGAAGCTGGGTAAATCTTGTGTGTGATTTACTTTACAGTATATTTATTTCTGCAGTTTATTTTTGTGTTTAAATCAAGAAAATTTGCTATAACCCTATTCACCCCCCCCTCTAGGGTTAATTTAGATCCTACAAGTGGTATCAGAGCCTGGTATTTTTAACTCTAGAGTCATGAGTCTACAAAATAATGCTTTTTCTGAGGGGCAATCTATTGCTAGGCCACCCATGTTTAACGGGAACGATTATGCTTATTGGAAAGTTAGGATGGGTATCTATCTCAGTTCTGTTGATTATGAAGTTTGGGATATTATTGAAACTGGCTATAAACCCCCCACTATAATCGTTGGTGATACTGAGATTCCTAAACCTAAGGATAGGTGGGATGCTAACGATAAGAAATTGAAAACAACAAATGCTAAAGCCATGAATGCTTTGATATGTGCTCTTGATAAAAATGAATTTAATAGAATTTCTCATTGTACAACAGCACAGGAAATATGGCATACTTTGGAGGTGACGCACGAAGGAACTTCTCAAGTCAAGGAGTCTCGGCTAGCCCTGTTCAGCAATGAATACGAAAACTTTGTGATGGAAAAAGGCGAGAGCATAAAGGATATGTTTGGACGTTTTTCAACCTTGGTATACAATGCTAGAGCGCTTGGGAAGGTATTCACTGAGGTAGAGCTTGTGCGAAAGATACTACGAGTTTTACCAATGAACTTTGAGGCAAAAGTCACGGCAATCCAAGAATCGAAAGATCTGAGCAAACTAAGCATGGAGGAGTTGATTGGAAACTTGATGACATATGAGCTTGAGCTAAAAGCAAAGGAAGAACGCAATAACTCCGAACCAAAGAAGAAGACGATTGCCTTAAAAAGCAAAGAAGAAAGCGATGAAGAAGAAGAAGATCCAATTGAAGAGCTTGCAATGGCTGTCAATAATCTTAAAAAATGGTCAAGATTCAAGTCACGAAAGAAGAAAATAAGTGGTAATAAGTCAAAGAATTCTGACGATTCCGATAATGAATTGACATGCTATAACTGCAAGAAGCCTGTCCACTTCAAACAAAAATGTCCACTTCTCAAAAACAACAAAGGAAAGAAAAAGAAAAAGAAGGCCTTTGCAGCAACTTGGGATGATGAAGAAGGAGAGGAAGTTTCAAATAATAGCTCAGAGGAGGCTAATTTGTGTCTTATGTCAAAATCGGATTCAGAAGCAAGCTTAGAGGAATCTAGTGAGGTAAGTAACTATTCTTATAAAGAACTTGTTTCAATGTGTTGTGATTTTACTAAAATGATTGATACTCTTGAATCTAAAATTGAAAAACTAAAATCTGATAGGAGAGAACTTGTCCATGAAAATTCTAGGTTAGAAATTGAAATTGAAAATATTCAAAACCTAGAATGTAAAGAATGTAAGATTTTAGATTCAGAATTATCAAAACTGAGGAATAACTTTGAAAGTCTTGAAAATGAAAACTTGAATCTTAAGGAAACCATCGACACTAGGAGAAAGGATTTTATTAATCGATGCACCTCACTTGTTACTGAAAACTCAACATTAAAAACCAAAGTCCAAAGTCTTGAGAAATCTTTGAATAACTTTTCAAGAGGCGAAAAATCTTTCAACATGCTATTGGGAAATCAAATTTTTGCTAACAACGGGAAAGGATTAGGTTTTGGGAAAACACAAGTTGATGATAATGCAAAATATAAGAATGTCTTTGATAGATGTGAAATATATAGATGTCGTGATGAAAATGATAGTCATAGGAACAAGAACACAAAATTTATACAAGTTTAGGTTCCTAAGAATTCTAAAAACAAATTTCATGTTTATTGGAATAAAAATAAAAGGACTAAACAAGTATGGATTCCAAAGGGATTGTTTATTCACAATGCTTCTATCACTAATAACATTGGACCTAAGAGTTTCTCTAGGTCATCTTCCTCTCTTCTTATGTAGGTCTGTTGGCGGGCTAAGGAACAACAAGAATGGTTTCTAGATTCAGGTTGTTCTAGACATATGACAGGTGACAAATCGAAGTTCCTTAGCTTAGAGAATTTTAAAGGTGGAAATGTGATCATGGGAGACAATAGCAAGTGTAAGATTATTGGCAAAGGTGAAGTTGGTAACGGTATTTTTTCTTTGACTAATGTTTTATACGTTGAAAATCTGCATCACAATCTCATTTCTATTAGCCAACTATGTGACAAAGGTATGAACGTGATTTTTGATAGTGATACTTGCAAAATTATTGATAAATCTTCTAGTAACATTGTTTTTATGGGCAAAAGAAAAGGGAATGTTTACTCACTTTCATTTGATAATCTAAAACTTTCTAGATGTTTGGTAGCCACTGACGAAGAGGCATATTTATGGCATAGGAGACTTGGACATGCTAGCATGAGTCTCTTAGAAAAACTCGAATCAAAAGAATTAGTCAGAGGGTTACCACATCAGAAATTTAAAAATAATAAAGTGTGTAAAGCATGTTCCTTGAGCAAGCTTAGTCGATCATCATTTCGTCCTAAAAACATTGTTAGCACATCAAGGGTCCTTGAACTAGTTCACATGGATTTATTTGGACCAAATGAAATTTCAAGCTTGAATGGAAAACGTTATTGTTATGTATTGGTTGATGATTATTCTAGATTTACATGGGTTTACTTTTTAGCCAAAAAGTCTGAATCTTTCGAATATTTTTCAAAATTTGCAAAACTTGTTCAAAATGAAAAAGGAGTTACAATTAAAACCTTGAGAAGTGATCATGGAGGCGAATTTGAAAATTTTGAATTTGAAAATTTTTGTGAAGAAAATGGTTTAAAACATGAATTTTCTGCTCCACGAACACCTCAACAAAATGGGGTGGTTGAAAGGAAAAATCGTACATTACAGGAATTGGCTAGATCCATGTTAAGTGAGTATAAGCTACCTCTAATCTTTTGGGCAGAGGCAGTGAATACTTCGTGCTATGTAATGAATAGAGTAATGATTAGACCAATACTTGGCAAAACGTCTTATGAACTGTGGCATGAAAGGAAACCTAACATTTCTTATTTTCGTATATTTGGGTGTCCTTGTTTCATTCTTAACACAGGTGATCAACTTGGAAAATTTGAATCAAAGGCTGATGATGGAATTTTCATGGGCTATTCAACAAGGAGTAAGGCTTACAGGATATATAACAAACGAACAAAGACAATTGTTGAGTCAATCAATGTGAAATTTGATGAATCTGATCTGGAAAAAACGACTGAAAGGATGGTTGACGATGGAGTAGATCCTGAAGGCACTAAAGAAGGGACATTTAGTAAGAAAACTGAAAGGAGGACTGTTGATGCTGATAAATTAAGGTTCAAACCTAATCATCCTCCTGAATTAATTATTGGTGATCCTACGGAAGGTATACGTACTCGTTCCTCATTTGATGAAAATTTATGTGCGTTTTGTTGTCATAGTGGTTTTATTTCTGAAATTGAACCTGATTCTGTTGAAATGGCTCTTAATGATGAAAATTGGTTTTTAGCAATGCAAAATGAACTTAATCAATTTGAAAGAAACAAAGTCTGGAATTTAGTTCCTAGGCCTAATGACTATCCAATTGTAGGGACTAAATGGGTGTTTAAAAATAAATTTGATGAATCAGGAAATGTAATTAGAAACAAGGCTAGGTTGGTTGCAAAAGGTTATAACCAAATAGAAGGCATAGACTTTGATGAAACATTTGCTCCAGTTGCTAGGTTAGAAGCCATTAGAATCTTGCTAAGTTTTGCATGTTACAAGGGTTTCAAACTTAAACAAATGGATGTAAAAAGTGCCTTTTTGAATGGTGATTTAAAAGAAGAAGTTTTTGTTGAACAACCACCCGGTTTTGAAAATCATGAATTTCCAAATCATGTGTATAAGCTAGAAAAAGCATTATATGGTCTTAAGCAAGCACCAAGAGCTTGGTATGACTGCCTCTGTACATATCTTTTGGAAAATGGTTTTAAAAAGGGAAGTGCTGACACGACTCTGTTTCTATTACATAAAGAACATGATTTTTTGATTGTTCAGATTTATGTGGATGATATTATTTATGGTGCTACTAATGAGCTGTTGTGTGAGAATTTTGAACAAGTCATGCAGGCTAAATTTGAGATGAGTTTGGTTGGTGAATTGAAATACTTTCTTGGATTTCAAATTAAGCAAAGCAGTGATGGTATCTTCATTTCACAATCCAAATATGTGTTGGAGCTATTGAAGAAATTTGGAGTCGAAAATTCCAAACCATTGAGAACTCCTATGAGCCCATCAACAAAGTTGGACAAAGATGAGAAAGGAATTGCAATTGATCAAAAGAAATATCGAGGGATAATTGGTTCACTTCTCTATCTTACTGCTTCTAGACCTGATATTATGTTTTCTGTGTGCTTGTGTGCACGTTTTCAAGCTAATCCCAAAGAATCTCATTTAAAAGCTACTAAACGAATTTTGAGATATCTTTCACACACACACAAATTTGGACTATGGTCCCCTCTTGTGAAAATTTTGATTTAGTAGGTTATTCCAATGCTGATTATGCTGGTTCATTAGTTGACAGAAAAAGCACTAGTGGGACATGTTTCATGCTAGGACATTCATTAGTCTCATGGTCAAGTCGGAAACAGAATTGTGTTGCATTATCCACCACTGAAGCAGAATATATTGCTTTGGGAAGTTGTTGTGCTCAAATTCTATGGATGATGCAAACTCTTTCTGATTTTGGTTTAGTCTATAAACAAGTCCCATTAAAATGTGATAGTAGGAGTGCTATAGATTTGTCAAATAATCATGTTCATCACTCTCGCACAAAACACATTGATGTGAGACACCATTTTCTTCGAGATCACATTGCTAAAGAAGACATTTGCATTGAATATATTTCAACAGAAACTCAACTTGCTGATATTTTCACAAAACCTCTCCCCGAAGACAGATTTTCCAAATTACGTTTAGATTTGGGAATTATAGAGGTTGACTAATCATTTTTTTTTTTAAAAAAATTTTGATTTTTGAATTTGATTCTAAATGACAATTTTTTAACTAATCTAACTCCCTAATGATTATCGAAAAGATGAATAGTGATTGAAAAAGTGATGAGTGTTGATATTTATCATATATTAAAACTCGAGAAAATATAATTAGGAAATTTCTTTAGAATTTCATAACAAGAGTTATAAAAACTTTTTGTTGGGTAATAATTCCATGACCATTTCTATTTCTATCATCTTTCTATCAAACATTACTCATCAAGATCATATTTAGTATGTAAATTTGTGGTAGTTTACAAAGGAAATCATTTGTTCTTCAATATCTTTAAATCAGTGAAGGAAATTATTTGTGCTTCAATTTATTATATTCAGCAATTAAAAATAAATATCCAAAGTATTCACTCTCATTTAAAAGTCCTCACGGTCATGCATGGGTGAATTACTTGGATTTTTTTGATTATGTGCTTCCATGCTCATTTAAAAGTCCTCACGGTTATGCATGTATGGAACGCATATTAAAAATAATTGATTTAATAGACAAGTTGATTCTAATCCCATTTAAAAGTCCTCATGGTCATGCGTGGTTAGAAGATACTTGATTTCATTTTTTAAAATTAAATTGGAATACTACTAATCTCATTTAAAAGTCCTAACGGTTATGCATGGTTAGTAGATATTCAAATTTCCAGAAATAAATATACCACAAATAGACATAACTATATGAATTTTTGATGATTCTATCTTCATCACTTCTGAAAGTGGAATATGCGCTTGACAAGGGTAATTATGATTTTTGTTTGAATTTTATTGAAATTTGATATTTATATTTAATTGAGTTAAATGTTTGATTCATGTCGATCATTTCATCCCTATTTTATAACACTATTATTCTTTTGCTGATAACAAAAGGGGGAGAGAAAAGTTAAGATTTTTGTCGAATAGAATCAAGCAAAGGTCAAATAATTTTCATTGTGCATATAGGCTCTCTTATATATTTCTATGCATATATGTAGGGGGAGCATTGTGTAGAGAGGGAGCATTCAAATAGGGGGAGCAAATGAAATTATCAAATACATTTAATATATTCAAAATCTTAAATATATGTTTGTTATCATCAAAAGGGGGAGGTTGTTGAATATGCGCTTTGCGCTATATGATTTTTTGTTTGATGATAATAAACATATATACATTCATATAAATGTATTTGGTAATGTACTATTTTGTTTTTCATAGTTTAAATAAATATTTGTTGAATAAAATTAAATTACACAGAATTCGAATTTGAATTCAAACAGAACAAGTTAAACAGATTTTGAATTCAAACAGAAATTTTTTATTCAAACAAATATTTATTACAAATTGTAAATAGTACAATTTCATGCTCTCACTATACATGTACATTTTTGATTACAATCACATCACATTTACATCACGACCTTACTACATATCGCTCACACTCATATTTTTGTCTTCAACTATAATCCGGTTTGAATCCAGCATCTGAGTAATCTGCAAAAATATTTTCAAACGCAGTAAAATTGAAAGAGAAATATTTTTGAAATTTGAAAGAAACGATGATTTTGAAAACATTGTTTGCCTCAGTTATTTGGGTTGTTCGTCATCATTTTTGACTGTGCAATATCTGTGCATATCGATATTTTTTATCAGGGACAGGTAATTACAAGTGGCTGCAGTACACACGTGTACATTCGTATACGTGTGCACTGCCTCGCCAACTCGTGTGCAAAAATCAAACAAAAGCCGGGTTCAACTCACGTGCAATAACATAAAAGTCACAACTCTCAGCACAAGGTCAAACCCGAGTTTTAAAACTGGATTCAACTCAGCAAACAGAAGTGCACCAGTACAAACCAAAGTCAAGGCAACATGAACTGCATAGGACTGTAACAACCAGAATGAAGACAAGTACACTTGAACAAAATGAACAAGTGGAGCATCTGTGTAAACTGGGCAAGTATGGACAGAGTTCGAGCACAGTTGAAGCTCAAGACATCAAGTGATATAAGTCAGAGCAACAAAATCATCACAATGAAGACCACTATGCAGTGTACAGTAATACAACAGAGAAATGCACAAGCATGATACAGAGAATACAGTATGAAGACCAAGGCTGCAAATGTGCAAATGCTCAAACTCAGTGACAACATACTACAATGACCAAGTACAAGTGCACCAATGAACCATCAAAGAATGCAACAGGTTATGCTGCAGGGATGAATACAACATGAAGCACTGCAACTCAAGGAGATAGGGTCGACCAAAAATCCAAATGCACAAAAGCATGATGCAAACTGAACAACTTACAAATATGCAACCATACAGCAGTCATGTATGCAACAGGTTCAAGGCCAGAATGTCCAGTTACAACTACAAGAGTGACGCAGTGAACAATGCAACATAAAGCAACAGACCAACAATGGAACAGCAGTTCATATAAACAAGTGTGCAAAGGCAATATGAACAAGTGACTCAGGTAACAACCAAATTAAGAATCAAGTGGAAATGAATCGATGTCCAATATGCAACATGGTCGAGCATTGATACAAGACACAAATGAATGACAATGAATGCAACAGTGAAGCAAAATATGGCAGTAAAGATATAATGGCCGTGAACAGCAAGATGATCAGCCACTAGAATTTCAAATGAAGCAAATCCAAGTTTACATACAAAATTCAAATGCAGTGATATGCAGCAGGGTAAAACAACACATTACAACAATATCGAGCAGCCAATTTTCAAAAAGGAGCACAGAGTAACCACAGTCAAAATCAAGTGACCGAAGTCAAAAAGCAAACCACTGTCGTGATAACCAAGTAAATAAAATAGGTCAAAGCCAAGAAATCACAACTTCAAAACCGTGAGTATCAAATTATACGAAATTTATCAAGTCAGAGAAAGTCACGGAACCAAAATCAAATTCAAGCCGAGAATTCTCTACCGTGTCAACCAAGGAATCAAGTGCATACGAATTTGATTAAGTCAAAGAAATCTCAAGCATCAATACATAATCGAACGACCAAAGCAATTTTTTGAAATAATCAGTCGAACGCAAAAATAGGAAATCAAATCCTATTAAAACCCTAATCATCATCGGCATTTCAATTCGATCGAGTTCAAGTATCAAATTAGAAAAGCAAAAGGAGACAGCACATACCGAATTCACTAGCATCAAAACTCGATCGAGCAACTGCAAGCAAGCTAGGGCAACCAATCACAGATCAATTGAAGAAACCAGAGCCCTAATTGCAACGAAGAACCGAAGCCCTAATTGCAACGAAGAGCCGAAGCCCTAACTGGATCAAAAGGGAACGAAGCCCTAACTGGAACGAAGCCGCCATTATTTCTCACGAACGAAGATAAAAAGAGGATCGGGTGAAATAAGGAAGTGGGCCGGTGTTCAAAAACAAAAGGGGGTTTTTGTTATTAATTAATATTGTTAATAAACTTATATTAATAATGTTAATTAGTTTAGGGCTATTTTGTTCTTAATTATTTTTTTTTATTCTACGAATCAAAGAGTTTAGGTAAATCACCACCTAGGTTTTAGGTTGTGTCTGATTGTCTATTTAGAGTTAGTTCAGTAAGCAGGGGTTGCGAGTTTGCAAAACTCTATAGGCGGTAGCAGGGTTTGCAAGTCTGTTAGAGTGTTTGTAAGCGTGATACTGTTTAATTCTAATAGAAATCTGGGAATGCAGCAGTAGGCAGGGGTTGCCGAAGCTGGGTAAATCTTGTGTGTGATTTACTTTACAGTATATTTATTTCTGCAGTTTATTTTTGTGTTTAAATCAAGAAAATTTGCTATAACCCTATTCACCCCCCCTCTAGGGTTAATTTAGATCCTACACATACAGCAGGTATGGCTTCAGAAAGAGGAGCTTCATTCTGCTTCTCTCCATCTTCTGCCTAGACTATACTCTGTCATATTTATTCTTGAATTTCATGGATTTGTAACTGTAATAAATAGTATAAACTAATAAAAAGGAAAATTTTGGAGTGGACGTAGGTCAGAGTTAGCCGAACCACTATAATTCTATGTCTCTATTTGCTTGCTTTTAGGTTTTTCTAATATTGCTTCATTTATTTGAGATGGAACTTTCAAACAAGTTACTGTTGATGGAATCCCAATTTTGTGGCATGGAATAAAAACTTATTACAATGCAATTTCACTTAACTCTATTTAGTTTACTTTTTGCAAATACGCCACCTTATGATTTTGGAGGCAATGTGATAAGGCTGGACTTGTAACATTTTTCATTTATAAATAAAATTAGCTTCTTGTAATAACTGAACCGTATTCTTGCAAGCAAAATCCCTATCTTACATGATTAGCAGTACAATTCGGTATCCAAAAATACGTACCGACTCCTTTGGTCTAAGATCAGGACAAAGGAGTGTAATCAAAATGGTTGATTGGATAATTTAGCCAAATCCCTTCGATGTCGACTATTGCCTAGAAATAGGCAAGGTCAATAAAGAATATCCAGAATCAGGCAGTTAAAAGTGCCAGTTTCCATAGATAGAAACCGATGCACGATTGGAGCTTTAATGACCATGCTTGTGGCTTGGTAGGACATGCTAAGCCAAAGATAAGCTAGGATGGTCAATTGATACTCTCGGTCGACATCGAAAGATAGCTGAGACTGAGAGAAGATGCTTAAAAATAGGTATCTAAGGCATAAATTTCCGAAGATACGAACTGGTGCACGGCCAGGATTTTTCACATCATGCTTATAGGTTGTAGGGCATGCTCAATTGAGGATAAGTAAGGTTTGTATTCAATGTTTTCGATCAATTCTCAGAGATAGGTGAGATCGAGAATGGATACCCGCAAATAGGTACCAGCGGACTCCTCTGATCTAGGATTAGGATCAGGAGATTATAATCGGATTAAGGTCAATCAAATAAACTGAATACATATTGTTAACCTTCAACCAATGCTCGAAGGTAGGCTAGATCAAGGAGTGATCCTCGAATTCTACCATTAAGAACTGGAACACTAAGTCCTAGAGATGGTACTTTAGTGAAATTACCCAAAAGGTATGGTCTCACTCATGGTCTAGTAGGGCATGCTTGGTCGAAGTTGAGTGGTGGAGATCAATTGAAAATGTCGACCTCACCCAGTCATTGGCAAAATCAGAGATGTTTGAATATGAACATCCAATCTATTATTCCCCAATGACAAGGAATGGCGTAAAGCTCGGTTATTTATAACTGATTATTGGTTAAAGGAAACTCGACCAGGAAAATTAGAAATAACCACAGAGTTGGCTAAATATTAGTTTTATTTAGCCAAACAGAAGTACTTAAGCAACGGTAAGCAAAATGGATAATAGAATATAACTAAAGCAATTGCAGGAATTTTACTTAGTATAGAATTGCAGGAAGTAAAAGCACCGCTTAGGCATGTATAGTATGGATAAATTGCAGTACAAGCAGTTATATTATATATGCAGGTAGTTATATATAAGTAGGAGTAAAGCATAAAGTGCGAAAATATAAATGGAACATAGATTGAAATAGAAAAAACAGTCTTTAATTACATTCAATCTTTTTATACAATGAATGCGAGGACCAATCTGGCATAAGCACGGCCTATGTAAAAAAAAGGGAAAACAAAGGGGTATAACAAAAATATGACAAAAAGAAACTATCTCGTCATCACTAAAGGCTAATTGAGGAGCCTACTTCTTGTATGTCTTCTTCTTCTTCCCACCTTTACTGCTCGAACCATCGCAAGGTCTCTTCTGACCTTTATCGTCTTTAAGTTTCTCCTTCGATGCGCTGCTCTTGAAAGGAATGGTATCCCCTTCAATCAGTGCGATGATAAGATCTGCAGGTTGGTCAAGTAAAGGCTTGGATGTTTCTATGGAGGCACCGACGCCACTGCCTTTTGGAGGCTTAATAGTAATAGGAAGAACTCTTGGAGAAGGCTTTGGCTCCACGGTACTAGTAGATATTTCAAGTCTAAGCTCGATCCTCATTTTAACTTTAGGAATGTCAATCTTACACCTCTTTGCCATTGAAATGGGACCAGTTAGGCCGGTAGTGCTAGTAATGGTGATATCTTCCCCCAAGGATTATAAATGTAACGACCCAGAAATTTCGATCCCGAAAATTCCAGATAGTTAGGAAATGAAGAAAGAGAAAGAAGAAGAAACAGAAACCTCACATTCGCAGCGGATCAAAATATAATATCACATAAATAGCAGTTCTACAAAGAAGAACTGTATCAGTACACTTATATTTTTATACATCAGAGTTACAACCATTACACAACATTGGACAGTTTAAAACAACATGTCCCAGATAATTAGCAATAATATACACAGCGGAAAACACTCCATACGTTCCTGCCATCCAGCTCGGCTCCTGAACTTGAGAACGTCCTTACCTAAAAATCTGTAATACTTGGTCTGACTCGAGCATTACATCAAAGTAACACCCGGGTCAGACTGGAAACCAGCGTGAGTAAACCCATCTAACAAGAAAAATAGTGCATAATATTTACTTAAAACCCGGGGTAACTCGTATCAATTTACAAATTTACAAATTATTATAGACATCACTTATTTTACACATCATTTCTAAGTACCAAAACTTAGAATAAACGGTCCAATTCACTTAAATCATTCCATTCCAGCTTATTGATTTCACATATCAATCTATAAATAATCGAAGTGGTTTCGGATATTAACTAATACCCGACTCCCGTCTGTTCGAATCCAATGTCATCTTAACCCAAATTATCCAATTAAATACAATTCAACTTTAATTACCAGATAACACTTTTACACAGCAATTCATAATTGATAGATAATCACATTATCACTGTCCGTCCAACATATCATATCATAAAGCAATTCATATCAGAGATATCAACCAATTTAAAGTACTCATCATCATTCTATCATTAATAAGAAAGATTGATCACTTCCATTAATTACATTAACTAATGATCCTTTAATTACTTTCATTAGTTAATTATTCTTAAATTTCATTTAATAATTAACCTTTAACTTAATTACATTCATTAATTAACCTTGATTAATCACAATCAGAAATTATCTTTCCTAAATTAGTCCATCAATTAAACCAACTCCTTGATTAATTATATTAATTAATCCTTTAATTACACTGAGTAATTATCACTTAATTCCTTCCACCAAGTAATTATCCTTTAATTACTTCCCATCAAGTAATTTCCTTTTAATTAATTACATCCAGTAATTATCCACTCATTACTTCACTAAGGAATTACACCTCATTAATTACCTTAAGTAATTATACTTAATCTTTAATTAATTATATTTATTAATCATCCTTGATTAATCTCATTCTGTAATTAATTACTCTTAATTAATTACATCACTTAATTAACTTTCCACAACTTTTATTAGTCAATTCTTAAATTAATTACACCAAGTAATTAATTATTAATTACTTCTACTAAGTAATTATTCTTCATATTAATTACACCAGGTAATTAACCTAAAACTACTTTTAATCTTCAATTAATTACACCCTGTAATGGTAATTACTAATTACTTCCATTAAGTAATTATACTAAAACAATTCCATAAATGATTATCTTTAATTAATTAATATAATTAATTATTAAAATTAATCACATTAATTAATTGTTAAATAATCTCAAGTTAATGACCTTCATTTACTACTAACAATTCTTTAATTACTTTTCTTAAGTAATTATACTTACATTAAACAATATTAATTACAAATTAATTAATCTTTAATAACCCATTAATTAGTTCTAATTATTTAATTAATTAATTTTTAACTGTAACTTAATTAATCTTTAATTACTTGATTAATTAATCTTTAGCCATTAATTTAAAATCTATTCCTATCAAATTAATGATTCTTAATTACCAATTAAATATTCTTAATTAATTAACTTAAACCTTAATTAAAATCCTTAGTTACTAAATTTATTAGTTCAAATCATTAATGAATTAAATCAATTAATTATCTATTTTAATTACCTTAACAATTTTAATGAATCACAAATCATTAAATTCTTAATTATCCTTAAGACAAAACTTTTCCTTCTTAATCAAAGCATAAAAAACAATTTCCTTTTAAATTTCATTTTAAATTTAAGATTTAAAATGAATACAAATTTAACTTTAACCAAATTTAAATCAGTTTTATAAACCTTTTAAATCAAAAGTTAAAGAAACTTTTATAAAGAATTTTATATAAATAAAGTTTAAATATTTTATTGGAAAACCATTTCATTTTTAAAAATTTCTTAAACATTTAAACTTGTTTAAACAATTGAATATTTAAAACTAGGATACAAAAATTAATTTGAATCCATGTTTAAACTTGATTTAAAACTTGGTATAAAATTTGCTTCCAAACTTTAAAATCCATTTTAAAATTTGAAAATGGACAGTTATTTTAAAAAAAAAAAACCTGTAACCCCAAATAAATGACCCGAGCTTCGACATTCAAGGACTTCGAGTCAATCATGCATCATTATGAGGACACTCTCGAGTATCCTCTTTTCTTCCCTGCCTAAACTTCATCAGATAATCAAAGGTGCACCGTGCACATGCACGGTGACTTTTCGCCGTTCTGACCATCAGCGACCACCTTAACCTATCGCCAATGACCTCCCTACCCTTCAGACCGCCTAGATCCGAAGATCTCACCACACAATCCAAACAAGCAAATCGATCGAGCACAAAACCAAACCCCTTCGACCAAAATGATTCGCCACGACGATCTAGGTGACCGAAACCCATATCCCTCCAACCATAACATCATCATCGATCCACACAACTGCCCGACACCCGCGATCATTTCCGATGATCCCACGACATCACACGAGCCCCATTCACCTCATCGACTAAACAGGTCTTTGAACCCTAAATCACATTCCCCTGCCCTCCTCAACATACTACAGCATCACCGATCAATTTTCGAGTGATCGACAACCCGTAAGCCACCCTTGATCACAATCCCGTGCCTCAATTCATTCATGATCGCCGACGATTTACAAAACACCAAAATCAAACAAATCGGCACATCACAATTTATACCAGTCTAAAAATTTTGATTTGATTACTAAAATTCATTAATCTCAACTATGATTCTGATTATGAAACCCAAACTCGAAATTATAACATCTACTTTAGAATTATTTTTGAATTAGTACTGTATTCTTTCTTTTTAGAAATAAATATATAATATAAACTCTTGGATTTATTTTATACAATCAGATATCATTTAGAGATCAGGACCTAAAACTGATTGGGTGAAGAGCAATTATAATTTCTTAGAAAAGTCTGAGTCTGTTATTCAAACAAAGCTTATATATATATATATATATATATATATATATATATATTCACAGTCATTCACCAACATACCACATCCATGTATAAACATTCACATACATATTCTCACATATACATCATCATTTACACATATTAAACACATGCATAAAGAAATAAATGATTTTTTTAGCTTTTGAAAAAGTTTGTCTACTCACAAAGTTTAAACAAAGAGGTGATCATCCATTTCCAGGCATGCATCAGATATATACAGCACATCATACATATACATTCATGCATTCAAACACATAACAAAAGCAACTATATTTTCATTCAATTCATCATAAGAATTAGGTTAAAATCATATGTTTTAAACTGATTTTAAAATGAAGTTTACGCACCTCTTTATGAAGAAACAGAGAATAGTTTGATTTGCTTTGTCAATCTGGAATTGCCTTTGGGATTGAGATGATCTGATGTTGAACCTAGCTTGAATCTGAACTTCAGGTTGAAGATTGAAAAAGAAAATGATTGTAGTTTTTGATTTGTTCCCTGGTTTCTTACAGGCTTAGGTTAGTTTCAGATTTTTTTTATTATTAAAACACTTACTTTATGATTTAATTTTAAGAAAACCAATGTTGCCATTTGTATTTTGCATGCAACTTTGAAGTTACACATGTAAATACATGTTTTCTATTACCTTACAAATGTCAAAGACTCTTTATTTATATTACTTTTGTACTTATATATATATTTATATCATATTTTCTTTTTAAGTTTAATACCTTTTTATTTTTATACATCTTATATATATTTAAAGAAAATATGAACCTTAGTTAAATTCTATTTTGCTCTATTTAATTAATTAATTTAATTTTTTTTATATAACTTTTTTTTTGAAAATCATTAGATTAAATTCAAAACAAAGCTTCCTATTTACAATGTGCATATATATATATATATAATAATTAGAAAACATAATTTCTTAGAATTGTTTGTGTGTGTGTGTGTGTGTGTGTATATATCCACACCTTTACAGCTTTCACAAGTACTACTTCTTATGGCATATATATATATTCACACATTATATACATATATGAATATATACTCAAATTTTCAAAATTATAAGGTTTATACAAATCTGTTTATATATTTTTTAATTTGCTATAAGATTTGTAATTCAGCAATTTATAATTCAAATTCATTATATACAACTAGATATATCGTTATTTATTCTTCAGAATTTATTTATTCAACTCATACCCTACTGTTTTCAATAGTTAAAATCTATTAATTACTAATGTCAAAAAATCCGGGTTATTACATTCCTCCCCCCTTTGAATCTTTTTGTCCTCGAAAAGGAACGAAACCAGAATTCATTAAAATGCTTAAAATCGGATAAATTTCCTTTGATCGTTTCTAAAGCCCTTTAAAAACCTATATATTATTACTAAAATGGTTTTTATAAAAATATCTTTATAACTTGATGTCTCAACTAGTCCGTCCTTGTTTTCATAGAAATTCAGTCATACGTTGATCAGGCGTAAGACTGAAAATCTATAAGTACTTAGCAGACCCATTTTCAACACCCAGTGAAAATGCTTGGAAAATAATTTTATTGAAAATATAGAAAGCATTTTTTAAAATATAGAAAACATTTTTGAAAATAGAGGAAATATCTTTGGTGAGAATGCTCTGGAAATCATCACCCCCTTCCACAGTCGCGGTTAACCCGATGGTTACGTTGCCATCCCGACAAAATCCATAGATAACTGTAGGCCTCTGCGGCCCTCGTTTACACCATGGAACTCACTACAGATCGCAGCTACAACTAGGGTTACGTTGCTGCCATAGCAAAAACCTATATAACTGTAGGCCTCAGCGCCCTCGAATTCCGCTTCCAAAAGAATGAAACTTCTCCACTCCACTTGACCATAGATCGCAGTCTACCGATGTTACGTTGCCTTCCCGGCAAAATCAAGCGTAGACCGTTGACACTCACCTCCACATGATTTCCGCTATGGTCCACACAGTAGATCATAGCGACATATGAGTTACACTGTCGTCACAGCACAACCCAAATGCCTCTGTAGGCATCAGCGCACTCGACTTTCGCTACCCAATAATCCTCAGGAACTAGTTTGTCCGGACTCCTCACAGGATCAACTTTAGAACCTCCCCCTTAGAGGCTCAAGACAGTACCAACCTATGGTACTCCTGAGAAGTTCATCCCAAGGGAGCGCCTTTTTCTCCAGAGCCATTTTCAGAACACTTAATACTATACACATATAGTATCTTCCAAATCATACACCTAGTATGAATCTCATATAAATCTTCTTTCTCAAAATCGATTATCCCAAAATCGATAATTCTCAAACTAGGCTTTCCAAATTCCATAATTGATTTTACACAATAATCAAAAAGCCTTTTCCAAATTCATAGGTTCCCAAAACCTTTTCCAAAATCACTCTCATAAGATCCTTTATATATATATATATATATATATATATATATATATATATATATATATATATATATAGCTTCTTAAAACTTTGGATCTCTTCAAACTTGTATAAAACCCCCTTTATACTTCAAAAACCCCTTTCTTCTGACTATAGATTCAACAAGGGGAGATTTATCTTATATATAACAAAAATACATAACTTTGTTTATCACAAATCAAATATTCAAATTTGATTACTCTTTTATAAAGTTGTTTCCAACTTTCACTTTTATTCATTGTATATTTCACAAAATATACTTTCATTTCAAAAATCATTTCACACTTATTATCCACAAATTCCCAGTATCGATTTTACTCAAACCCGTACAATGTACACATATCATCCGTACGCTATACCAATCTGATCGCTCACTCGATCACACAATTTCATTTCCGAACTAGTATCGCCCACCCGACTTCCTAGTGCGGACTCAGATCTGGTTTCTTGATCAGAAACCGTCATTCTCTTTGCATAGCCATAACTATGATAGAGAATATCCGGAACCAATTAACAATCCATATCCAGGTTCGTCGTCGAAAATCGAGTGAGAAGTCCCAACTCGGATTAATAAACTATCTCAAAATTTTATGCTTGAATCTGGATCAAATCACTATGCGAATAGAATGATATACGTACATCCTACGTATTCATCTTTATTGATTATTAGCCAAATCAATTCTCTTTTCTATTCACATTAACTTATGATTTCTATACCACTTATTCACAAGTGCTTCAATCCTATTTGGATTGTCACCTCAATTCTTATCCCAACTGGGTATTTAATCATAAACAGTTTGAATTCCGGCCAATTTATATTTAGAAAATAGCTTGAAAATTTTAAAATAGATAAATAGTTGAAAAATAATAATTAGTTTGCCAAATAGATGTAAAATAGTGAAGTAATTGTAAAATAGTGGGAGAATAGTCAAATAGTTATAGAATTTTTTTTAAATAATTGCAAAATAGTTGTGAAATAGTAATTAGTTATAAAGTAGTTGAAAAACAGTAATTAGTTTATAAAACAGTTGAAAAATTGTTAAATAGTTCCAAAAATAATTGTAAAACAAGTATAAGATAGTTTCAGGTTTAAAAAGAAAATTTTATAGTAAATAGTTTGAAAAGAATAGATTTATATTAAAATAATTTATTTTGAAAATAGTCCAGAGGCAAAACTGTTAAATTCTCAATTTCCATTCCCATCAATTCAATTTAAATTTCCTCTTAAATTTAAATTAACTCAATTCCAATTTAAATAACTTCAATTTCCATTGAAATTGATTTAACCCCAATTCAAGTTGAATTAATTCTCAATTTCTTTCCAATTTCAAATCAAATTCCAGTAGAATTTTAAACCTATTCAAATTTAATCACAATTCCAAATTATTTCGATCAATTTGGACTAACTTCAAATTGAACCCATTTCAATTTTAAATCATCTCAATTCCTGTTTGAATAAATCCCAATTCCCATTTGAATTTGAACTCATCAAACTTCAGTTTCATTTCAAATCAACTCAAATTTTCTATTTGAATTTTTAAACTTATCCATCTTCAATCATAATTCCAATTAATTCAAATCAAATTCAATTTGAAATAATTCAATTCAAATTCCAAATTTAAACCAACCCGAATTATGTAAATTCGAGTTAAATTTTTAAATGTTGATTTAATCCTTTAAATCAAATCAAATCAACTTATATCTTTAAACAATTTAATTTTGAATCCAAATTTCATTTTAACCTATTTCAAAGTTCAAATAATAATTCAAATCCTTTTTAAACAACTAAATCTTTGAAATTCAATTTATCACTAAATTTCAATTTTGAAACCAAACCTTTGAAGTTTTATCTTAAACATTCAAATATTAAGTCCAAAATGATTCCATTTTATCTTAATAATGGATATATTACCATAACCCATTTCTTCGTTCATTTAAACAAATCCAATTTCAGCTTAAAGATTATTAATAACAATAGGATGGTATCGTTCAAATTATTTAAAATATCCATCCATTTCCAATTTCCAGATCTCAAACCCATTTTGAGATCACACAAACTCCCAACTCAAATTAACCATTTAACCTCCTAAGTTAAATTCCAATTTCATCTTGAAATTTCCAAATCAGGTTGATCATTCAAACTAATTTAACTTCTTCCAGGTTAAATTCAATTTATTTAATCCAGTCAAATTTACACAATTTGAATTCCCATTCAAATCTTAAACTTCAGATTAATATCCTTTCCACCTAAGTTTAAAACCTACTTCATTTTGCTTATTCATTAATACACAATTTAGTAATAAACAAAATAATTGTTTATGATAATAACCAACATTATCATATCTGGAAACCAATTCATTATTATCTTATTCTGAAATTACTCCTACAAATTCAGGATTTTAGTTTCAGTTTGAATCCATTTCAAACTTATCTTTATTTAATTTCAATTTGGTTGTATTTCTATTACCACTTAATTTAATTCCAAAAATTTAACAACCAATTACCTTAATATTTATTAAAAAGAAATATTGCTATATATATCAAAACATATTCTTATAAAATCATTTAAAATTTTTATATAAGAAAATAACAAGTACGCTCTCTCATATATATTATACTCAACTCATTTTAGGGTACCATTGACCCTATCCTTAATGAGTATCCCACGAGAGCCAAGGTTCTCGCTTAACGTCGCTCTGATACCAATTGTAACGACCCGGAAATTTCGATCCCGAAAATTCCAGATAGTTAGGAAAAGAAGAAAGAGAAAGAAGAAAATATAGAAACAAGTCACAGAAACCTCACACTCGCAGCGGATCAAAATATAATATCACATAAATAACAGTTTTACAAAGAAGAACTATATCAGTACACTTATATTTTTATACATCAGAGTTACAACCATTGCATAACACTGGACAGTTTAAAACAACATGTCCCAGGTAATCAGCAATAATATACACAGTGGAAAACACTCCATATGTTCCTACCATCCAGCTCGCCTCCTGAACTCCAGAACGTCCTTACCTGAAAATCTGTAATACTCGGTCTGACCCAAGCATTACATCAAAGTAACACCCATGTCAGGATGGAAACCAGCGTGAGTAAACCCATCTAACAAGAAAACTAGTGCATAAGATTTACTTAAAACCCAGGGTAACTTGTAACGTTTCGGGTTTTGCCCGCTCAAAAATCGACATCCATACTTCAAATCGTATTCGAATGCCATAGATTCGACCGTTCAAATCCGATTCGCCGGAGCTTATAACAATCATTAAGTAAACAACACAGCGGAATAAAAGAATAATACATTGATATACAGCTTTGATACAATATCTGATACAACAGATGATCTAATAGATATCAATATACATCAGAGATATGATACAATAAAATAGCAGCAGAAAAGAAAATAGATGACAACATCTAGCAGCGGAACAAAATAACTCTAAGATAGTCTTCAAGGAAGGACTGCAACTCCATTTCCAAGAATCAATCCAACAATAGCTTTCAAAAAGAATTTATTCATAACTTAGGAAAATCATTTCTCCATTCAATCTTGAATTCCCCTAATTAACTGGAATCTCAGTTCTTATTTAAGAGTGTTTATCATTTGAAAACAACCGTTTTCATTTTGGAAATCTGATTCATTTATACGAGTTGAAATCCTTGGGTTAAATTCAAATTCCCAAAACCATACCTTTAAAATGGTTTAAATTCATACAAACATGTTTATAATATCTTTAACCATAATTTCCAATCATTGAATTCAATTCCAAATATCGAATTCAAATTTAAATTGAATTATTTAAATTTCAAAACTTAATCAAATAAATTAAAATAAATTTTAACTTGAAATTTCATTTCAAAAGCTTTTCACATTTATTCCGATTCCATTTCCGAAACATTTGAATTCAAATATTCAACTTTAAAAATCATTTTTAAATCTGTGACTTAATCGATTTCCTCGTGAAATCCATATTTGTGTGTGTATGGTGTAGTCCAGGGGTTATACACAGTAGTGCACATCATTCAATCATGACAGATCAAATACAACAATATATCTGATAAGCGATATAACTATAAAGCTTATCGCCCATTCACAGATTCACAGATAATATAACAATGTAAATGAATGGATAATTTATACACAGTCACAGAACAAGATATCACAGATCAGATAGGATAATCAATTCAAGGCATTTCATACAATATGATCATTCATAAGTAAGGTCAAGCATTCAATAATCATTTATAAACAGGATTGTTTAATCCTTATTAATTCAATTTATCTCCAATTAAATTAATTACTTATGAATTTGTTATCCAATTCTGATTTATTAATTCCAAATCATTTGATATAAATTAATTTATGAAATGGTTTTATTAAATTAATTAAACTAAATTAATTCACTTTATAAATCAAAATATCCAAATTTAATTACAATAAGTGATAAATCCTTAATTACTTTCATTAAGTAATTATATTTAACAATTTACAATGATTATCTTAATGAATTAATCTAATTAATTCCTAATGTTTATCACATTAATTAATTATGAAATAATCCTTAATTAATTATCTTCGTTTTCTAATAACATTTCTTAAATTACTTTCTTAAGAAATTATCTTAGATTAATTTATTATTAATCAATTCTAATTATAAATTAATCTAATTATTTATTTGTAAAATTAAATAAATCATTCTTTAATTTCCTTATTGGTTAAATCCTATATATATATATTTTTTCTAATTATTTTTAAGACAATTCATTTCTTTAAAATGATTTCATTAGCATTAAAGTGGTAAAACATTACACTCTTGAATTTGAATTTAAATTTCATTTCGAATTTAAATTTAAAATGATCATTCTTTTAATCATTGATCCAATTCAATCAAAAATCCTTAAAAATAAATGTAAATAACACTTATTACTTATATAAGAAAAAGCTTTTAATCTAATTACTTAATTTAAACATTCAGATTAAAAAAACTGATTTATTCAGATTCGAATTCATGAAAACTTGAATCTATAAATTTAACTTTGATTTAAGCTTGCTTTTAACACCTTGATTTAAAATTCTTGATTTAAAATCCAAATTCATTTTAAAACCCTAGATTCAAAAATTCAATTGAATCTATACTTTAACTTGACATTTAAAACATACTTTAAATCCTGTTTTGAATTTTGAACTAAGTTTTAAGGCCTGGAACAGACAAGTTCAAATGCCTGAACAACACTGACTCGAGACAACCAGAATTTACTTCGAGTCCCTCCTTCCTTTACTTCGAGTCATCCACTCGAATAACTCGCGTCTTCCCCGAGCCAAACGCGAGTTTCCCCCTTCATAAATTCAGACCCAGGTTGCTTCGAGTCAAAAATGCTTTTTCACGTGTTCAAACTCGAGCTTCCCCTTTCTTCTTCTTCTTCTCTTTTTTCTGTTCTTCCAGATCCAAGTGTGCACGGTACACGTGCACATCGCCGTTGACCATCTTCTGGCCTCACCGCGACGTCAAGCATATCGACCATCCCCCCCCCCCCCCCGAGCACGTTCTGATCCCTCGAACCTCACCGTTGCCTCAAAATCGAAATCGAGGCAAAATCCCAAACCTGGAAACGAAAGTACCCACCACCATCCAAACCTGGCAGCGCCCCATTCGCCACGCCCCGACCATCAGGCACCTCGCCATCGTTCCCGAAGCTACGCCGCACCTTCTAGCAACCACGGCACCAATCTCAATCGACCCCGATTGCGTCACGACGTCGTGAAACCCATTCGAAAACTCGGCGATAAAACAGGCTGTTTAACCCTATCTTTGATTCGTTCAACCAATCCGTGAATTAGAAAGTTTATTCAACAATTTTCCTGATATCCTCTATGTTCAAACTTGCTTCCAGCACAACCATACCATTTAAAATCGATTTGATCCTCAGGAAATGGTTAAAATACAAGAATTGTTCAACTATGAACTGCTCCTAGAATGCTTAGCTAAAAATCCTCAAATTTGTTTTAAAATTCCTATCTTTGAATGTAGATTCGAGTTATATAATTGAATCAATGTTTTGTGATACTGGAAATTTCCAGAAACAAGGTCCTTTACTGAAAAAAACTTGAGCTTTCATTCTATATGCATTTTTATGTTATGCAATTATTTTTAGATGGAAACTCAAACTAAAACATACATACTTGTTTTTGGAAGCAAGGCTTAACATTGATCAGAGAGGAAGAAATGAAATTTTTCTTGGTGATCTGATACTCTGGAACTTAAGCAGAGAGATGAACAACATAGATACACAGAGCAAATGCAACAAATTTTTAAGTAGAAAACTAATTGCTACTCACAAATATACCTATATATGTCTAAGCAACAGTTTTATATTTTAAAAGTATCAAAAAAACAATAAGTTACTCACATTGATTTTGTTTGAAACAGAGAGTACAAGCCTGGAAGTTCTCTGAGAAACTGGAAACTGGTTTTGCTTTTTAAACTTGCATGAACTTTGCATTGCTTGATTAAGTTGAATTTGTTTTCTGGTTTGTTAATGTTTTGATCAGAGGTGTTTTCCTTTTTATTATTATGATCTTTGCTAAGATTTGTTGAACGAATGAATAAAGGTTTGTGGATGTGTATATATATAAATGAAGATTGTGTACAGGGGAAGGTATAAGCAAGTCATGGCTGAAGATGCTTTGTTCCCATGCTTCCTATTCTTTTATGTTTACAGCCCATGCTTATGTACCTCTTATTTTAGTTATGTTTTGTTTGTACTTGTTTATACATTCTTATGCTATGTATTGTTATGTATGTATTTTATTTGTTTTGAATCTTAACAAGTTTGTTAAATGTATATTTAATGTTTGTTTTTTTTTATACATTATATTCTTACTTTGTTTTGTCTTTGTTTCTTATTTATGCATTTGTTTATTTATGTAAAAATATATACTTTTATTTTGCTTACTTAAATGTATTTGCTTTTTTCTTGCATTTTAAATTTACTTCTATTTTTAGTTTAAATAATTATCATAAATTTTACTTTAAAAATTATTGTTTTACATTTCTCTTTGTACACATATATTTTATATAACTCAAATTATCATCATTTATAAAAATTTAAATCAATTTATTTATTTATTTTTATACTTATGTCAATGTATATACTTTTGTTTTATTTATTTTGCATATTTATTTACAACTTTGTTTCATATTTAAATGTCGTTTCTTTTCTTTTCTTATGACTTACATATTAATTTTCAACTTAAATACTTATCGTCTTGTTTTTTTATTTCTATTTATTTTAAAAACCATTTATTTAAGATTTTATCTCAAATCCAATATATACATATATATTCACATATATACAAATTTTCAAATTCATACGACTTAATATAATTTCTATTTGAATCGGGGAAACTCGCTGCCCTTTATAATTAATTTTACAATTTTTAATTCAAAAATTCATTTAAATTATCAATTTAAATTAAATTAAAATCTAGGGTCGTTACATAACTCGTATCAATTTACAAATTCACAAATTATTATAGACATCACTTATTTTACACATCAATTTCAAAGTACCAAAACTTAGATTAAATGGTCCAATTCACTTAAATCATTCCATTCCAGCTTATTGATTTCACATATCAATCTATAAAGAATCAAAGTGGTTTCGGGTATTAACTAATACCCGACTCCGCTCTCTTCGAATCCAATGTCATTTTAACCCAAATTATCCAATTAAATACAATTCTACTTTAATTACCAGATAACACTTTTACACAGCAATTCATAATTGATAGATAATCATATTATCACCGTTCATCCAGCATATAATATCACAAAGCAATTAATATCAGAGATATCAACCAATTCAAAGTACTCATCATCATTCTATCATTAATAAGCAAGATTGATCACTTCCATTAATTACATTAAGTAATGATCCTTTAATTACTTTCATTAGTTAATTATTCTTAAATTTCATTTAATAATTAACCTTTAACTTAATTATATTCATTAATCAACCTTGATTAATCACAATCAGAAATTATCTTTTCTAAATTACTCCATCAATTAAACCAACCCCTTGATTAATTATATTAATTAATCCTTTAATTACACTGAGTAATTATCACTTAATTCCTTCCACCAAGTAATTATCCTTTAATTACTTCCCATTAAGTAATTTCCTTTTAATTAATTATATCCAGTAATTATCCACTCATTACTTCACTAAGGAATTACACCTCATTAATTACCTTAAGTAATTATACTTAATCTTTAATTAATTATATTTATTAATCACCCTTGATTAATCTCATTCTGTAATTAATTACTCTTAATTAATTACATCACTTAATTAACTTTCCATAACTTTTATTAGTCAATTCTTAAATTAATTACGCCAAGTAATTAATTATTAATTACTTCTACTAAGTAATTATTCTTCATATTAATTACACCAGGTAATTAGCCCAAAACTACTTTTAATCTTCAATTAATTACACCCTGCAATTACCATTACTAATTACTTCCATTAAGTAATTATACTAAAAAATTCCATAAATGATTATCTTTAATTAATTAATATAATTAATTATTAAAAATAATCACATTAATTAATTGTTAAATAATCTCAAGTTAATGACCTTCATTGACTACTAACAATTCTTTAATTACTTTTCTTAAGTAATTATACTTACATTATTCAATATTAATTACAAATTAATTAACCTTCAATAACCCATTAATTAGTTCTAATTATTTAATTAATTAAGTTTTAACTGCAACTTAATTAATCTTTAATTACTTGATTAATTAATCTTTAGCCATTAATTTAAAATCTATTCTTATCAAATTAATGATTCTTAATTACCAATTAAATATTCTCAATTAATTAATTTAAACCTTAATTAATTAAAATCCTTAATTACTAAATTTATTAATTCAAACCATTAATAAATTAAATCAATTAATTATCTATTTTAACTACCTTAACAATTTTAATGAATCACAAATCATTAAATTCTTAATTATCCTTAAGATAAAACTTTTCCTTCTTAATCAAAGCATAAAAAAAATTACTTTAAATTTCATTTTAAGTTTAAGATTTAAAATGATTACAAATTTAACTTTAACCAAATTTAAATCAATTTTATAAACCTTTTAAATCAAAAGTTAAAGAAACTTTTATAAAGAATTTTATATAAATAAAGTTTAAATATTTCATTGGAAAACCATTTCATTTTTAAAAACTTACTTAAACATTTAAACTTGTTTAAGCAATTGAATATTTAAAACTTGGATACAAAAATTAATTTGAATCCATATTTAAACTTGATTTAAAACTTGGTATAAACTTTTCTTCCAAATTTTAAAATCCATTTTAAAAATATGAAAATCAGACAGTTATTTTTTTTTAAAACCTGTAACCCCAAATAAATGACCCGAGCTTCGACACTCAAGGACTTCGAGTCAATCATGCATCATCACGAGGACACTCCCGAGCATCCCCTTTTCTTCCCCGCCTAAACTTCATCAGATAATCAAAGGTGCACCGTGCACATGCACAGTGACATTTCACCGTTCCGACCATCAGCGACCACCTCAACCTATCGCCAATGACCTCCCTAGCCTTCAGACCACCCAGATCCGAAGATCTCACCACACAATCCAAACAAGCAAATCGATCGACCACAAAACCAAACCCCTTCGACCAAAATGATTCGCCACGACGATCTAGGTGACCGAAACCCATATCCCTCCGACCACAACATCATCATCAATCCACACAACTACCCCGACACCCACGATCATTTCCGATGATCCCACGACGTCACACGAGCCCCATTTACCTCATCGACCAAACAGGTCTTCGAACCCTAAATCACATTCCACTGCCCTCCTCAACATACTACAGCATCACCATCAATTTTCGAGTGATTGACAACCCATAAACCACCCTTGATCACAATCTCGTGCCTCAATTCATTCATGATCGCCGACAATTTACAAAACACCCAAAATCAAACAACTCAGCACATCACAATTTATACCAGTCTAAATTTTTTGATTTGATTACTAAAATTCATTAATCTCAACTATGGTTCTGATTATGAAACCCAAACTCGAAATTATAACATCTATTTTTGAATTATTTTTAGATTATTACTGTATTCTTTCTTTTTAGAAATAAATACATAATATAAACTCTTGGATTTATTTTTAAAAATAACATTTCATTCATACAATCAGATATCATTTAGAGATCAGGACCTAAAACTGATTGGGTGAAGAGCAATTATAATTTCTTAGAAAAGTCTGAGTCTGTTATTCATACAGAGCATATATATATGTATTCACAGGCATTCACCAGCATACCACATCCATGTATAAACATTCTCATACATATTCTCACATATACATCATCATTTACACAGATCAAACACATGCATTAAGAAATAAATGATTTTTTAGCTTTTGAAAAAGTTTGTTTACTCACAAAGTTTAAACAGAGAGGTGATCATCCATTTCCAGGCATGCATCAGATATATACAACACATCATACACATACATTCGTGCATTCATACACATAACATAAGCAGCTATATTTTCACACAATTCATCATAAGCATCAGGTTAAAATCATAGGTTTTAAACTGATTTTAAAATGAAGTTTACTCGCCTCTTTATGAACAAACAGAGAATAGTTTGATTTGCTCTGTCAATCTGGAATTGCCTTTGGGATTGAGATGATCTGCTGTTGAACCTAGCTTGAATTTGAGCTTCAGGTTGAAGATTGAAAAATAAAATGATTATTTTTTTGAAATTTATTTCTTCTTGATTTGTTCCCTGGTTTCTTACAGGCTTAGGTTAGTTTCAGATTTTTTTAATTACTAAAATACTTATTTTATGATTTAATTTTAAGAAAACCAATGTTGCCATTTGTATTTTGCATGCAACTTTGAAGTTACACATGTAAATACATGTTTTCTATTACCTTACAAATGTCAAAGACTCTTTATTTATATTACTTTTATACTTATATATATATATATTTATTTATATCATATTTTCTTTTTGAGTTTAATACCTTTTATATATATACATCTTATATATATTTAAAGAAAATATGAACCTTAATTAAATTCTATTTTTCTCTATTTAATTAATTAATTTAATTTTTTTATATAACTTTTTTTTTGAAAATCATTAGACTAAATTCAAAACAAAGCTTCCTATTTACAATGTGCATATATATCTATAATAATTAGAAAACATTATTTATTAGAATTGTTTGTATATATATACATATATATCCACACCTTTACAGCTTTCACAAGTATGGCATACATATATTCTAACATTATATACATATATGAATATATACTCAAATTTTCAACATTATAAGGTTTACACAAATCTATTTATATATATTTTTAATTTGCTATAAGATTTATAGTTCAGCAATTTATAATTCAAATTCATTATGTACAACTAGATATATCATTATTTATTCTTCAGAATTTATTTATTCAACTTATACCCTAGTGTTTTCAATAGTTAAAATATGTTAATTACTAATGTCGAAAAATCCCGGTTATCACAATAAAGCACCATCCAATCCCTACAGAGTTGTGATTTTCTCTAATCAGGACAAGGAATGGAGATAGAAGAAAGACCTAGAACAACCAGTCCTGTGGTAGTGGAGGTTGACTCATTAGCAATAGTAATAAGACCAAGCTCTATGTAATTGGTGATGGAGGAGGAGGAAGTGACCATTGACTTGTGAGATCACAAACGGAGAAATAAAGATTAGTTACGGTCTCATGGGAACTAAGGGATCTCAAAAACTAGAGAGATAAGAGGAATATATTCACCGGGACTGGATTGTTGGATAGGAGATTTAGCGATTTCCCCCTTAAAGTGCGGACTACATCGGTTGATCAATAAAGCAGGAATGTAGGGTTCAACCGAGGTAACTGCTACAGACGCTGGGATAATTTGGGTGACCTGGGAGCTAGCCCCTTAGGACATCGAAATTCTCAATGTGAACTCTGGATCTTAGAAGATGATGATTCTGTATGACCCGATGCAACTGGACAAGTAGGAGGTCCAGTGGCAGATTCAGCAGCGACGACATCTTTTATGGCCAGGATAGTTTTCCCCTTTACAAGTTTTTCTATGTCATCAACATTGAGGTACTTCGCTTTTAATTCATCTTTGGTGAGACCTTCACCTTCCTCTTTCGCATGTCGCGGTACCTATTCCCAAGCATCGGTAAGAGTGACGGCATAAGTGCTTCATAGCCACTTTAAGTTCTCATGTTAGATAATTTTGGCAAAGAACTATTGAAGGTTGTTGTTCAAATCTTCTTTTTCCTTGGCCCTCATCTCCTTTAGCTTGATTAGCTTGTTCACGGATGCATCATGGTCGAGTTGGGTCTCCAGTTTCGTTGTTTTCACAAGGAGCAAGGTGGATTCAAGCTTCTCCTTTTTAGTATGGTGTTCCTAGATTTTGGCTTTCCTATCCTTGAGAGCCTTGTCTTTCTATAGAAGGGTTATGTCCTTGGTTGTGAGTGACATTTTAAGAGCAGTGTTATCCATATGACCAATTTTTATGAGGTTCTTCATTAAAATCTAATCCCGAGCGTGAGCCTTTTTCACCTCTTCGACCAATTCTTTGGTCTTCTTCTCCAATACCCTGCATCTCTTTTTTCTATAGCCTTGGCTAATTCCCTTTCATAATCCTCGATAATTCTTTCATGGCTTTTCTTCTCTGACTCAAATGATCAGATTCTAGTTTGATGAATTCGGTTGACATCAAAGAAGGAAAAGCAGAGTTTCTTCCATTCATTACCCTAGTCTACAAGCTTTTGGATCCCTCTAACCTTATGGTTCGCCTCTTCCCTATGAATGTCTTTGAGGTCATGGTCAAACATGACCCTAATCAAGTAACAGTCTAGGAAGGCAACTTGCATTCGGATCATTGGGGCTAGAGGAAGAGCTAGATGAAGAGAAACTCCTTTGAGTTATGGTGGTAAAGGAATTATGGTAGTTAGGTAAAGTGATGCCGAACTTTGTTACTGTGGAGGGATTTATGGTTGAGATCAAGGAGGGGGATGGCCAGAATAAGAACCATTGCAGTCAGGAGATCCCTATGCCTTTTTCCACGGTCGTGAGATTCTCTCCCTTTTTCTTTCATTTATTCCTATCCCTTTACGCTTGGTGGAAAATTTCCACCCCACTTTCTCTTTCCTTTCTTCGGGTTCTCTCTTTATTTTCCTCTCATTCCTTGTAAGAGCTAGAGGAAGAAGGATATGACTCAGGAGTTAGCATCATGTGCTTTTAAATGCCATGGTGGAGATAGCCAAATCAGTCTCTGCCTACTATATTCAAAATGTATGGAAGGATCATATTATCTTTGGATCCTTAGAATATGAGTGAATGTGAGGAATGTGTGTTTGTAATCCTAGAAGTTTATGGAGTGATGATGTCCCTCTAAGTACTCTACGGACCATATCTGGAAGGTACTAAGGATGGAATATTGCTTCCTTTAGCTAGGATGCCTTCAGGCAGGAACCTGAAGCCAGGGGAGCGCTTCTTAAGAAGATCATCGATAGGAATATCGAGTTTGCCCATAAAGCCTAAAATGTTATCTAAAGAACCAGCTAGAGGAGTTGCCTTGGTTGTTGGTACCATGCCCAGTTCTATAGATTGTTGAGAGGTCTTTACTACAATTCACTTCAGGCATGGTGATGCAGGAAGTTCAGTGCCATTTAGAGATGTCTCTCCATATGACTCATCTCCTCCTTGATCGAAGTCACTATAATCCTCACCTTCCTTGTCAATTTCATCCTCTTCTCTTCCTTCTTCTCCTTCATGAATTGTTTCCATTTGGTCTCTTTCTTCCTTTTCCACTTGCTCTTCATCAGTAATGTGTAATTCATATCGACAGATTAACTGACGTTTGCTGTGCCAAATGGGCCTCCAATGCCCCCTTAGAAATCTTTGTTGGAGCTGCATATGGAGGCAGAAGACCTTATTGGCATCCTGAAACTACTTGGTGGAACTTCAGAAGGAACAATGAAGCATTCAAGACATAGAAGGTTTCATCGACAAAGGTTCTTGTTCGTCAAGAGATAAGTAGTGGAGAAATATCGGATGTTGACCCCCTTAATGGTTTGAAAAGTCTCAAAGGCTCATGTTTCGAGTAGGGAATTTTGTAAGGAAAGGAGACAACAACTAAACACTTGGGCGGTGAACATCCAAGAATAGGAAGAATGGAAAGGAAAAAGTCTTACTTTCAAAAATCCAAAGCCTATTGAAGTCGTACAGATAACAAACAAAGAAATATTCATTTTTAAAGTATGAACATTTGTTATAAAGCACTTTAATGACTTTACACTAGCACCAAGCTTTGATGATCATGTAATAAGGTGACTCATACTGTTGTTTGAAACTCAAGATATGTGTTAGTTCCGTAAAGGTTGGAGGTTGTTGGAACTAGTTCATGAATATAGTGTACAAGAAGCTTAGCAAGGCGTAACCGTTGGGGGTGTCCCTAAGTAGGAGTGATCCAAAGATCCTAGAGAAACATATAGAGGAATAGGTTAAAGGGAGGAACTAAACGGCCTATACACATGTACTTATTGTAGGCTACATAGCCCATTAGAGGATTGGACGCTCATTGGTTGCCTGAGAAAGCAAGATGTCACCTTCTGGACTTCCATGTTGTAAACATATAGTCCTTAGTGACTTAACATTTAAAACCATCAACATTTGTTCTAGACGATCATCTAAAACTCTTAATCCTACTTGTACATTTGAAAGGAGGTTGGTCTTAAATCAAAGCTGCTGGAACTATCATCCGTCACAGTTCTGTGGTAGTAGAACGTCTGGTTATAGAAGGCAAGGATGTAAAAGCCTGAGCGGTAGTTGACCCGGCTTAGGGAGCAGTCGATGGCTCAGCGCAAACGTTGAATCAAGGAGAATGGCATGTCATTCTGCACATGAAAAATTGATGAACACGTTTACGTACTTTAAAAAATATTATTTTGTGGACCTGGGTGATCGACATTGTAATGAATCGTATTTTACATATCAAAGGGCATTAAAAATTTATCTTTAAATTTGTATTGGGTCATATAACACTATAGTTTCGAGGGATGTGGGAATTTCTGGAATATGGTTCAATGAAGCCATTCGTTGAGTAGTTACATTTTTGACACCGAGAAATTTATCAGATTAATTTACTCTTTAAAATTTTTGAGGGATATAACTTTTGATTGCATCCGAGACCATTTCAATTAGAAAGATATGATGGTTTCTCTTTCCATAGAGTGGTCATTTAAGCGATTTAGACTTTCTGGCTAAAAGATATGGCCATTCGAAGTTAAGCAGTTTTTGGAGTTGCTTGGTGGATAATTAGTGAGTGTGGGGAGAGGCCCAATAATTAGTTTTAGTTAAAAGTAAATATTGGCTTAAATAAACTCCGCAAAATAATTACTACTATCTCTCAAATAGATCCAAGTCTCCATTAACTTATTCTTTACCGGAAACCTTCTCTTTTCTCCTTCGGATCAAGTCTAAATCATAGATTAAAGGTAGACTAGCAAAGGAATTAATTAAAGATCTTCAAATCTACATTTCTAGGGAAGAAAATTTAGGACTTGACTGTTGATTTTCAGATTTGCCTTATTTTGCATGCAAATCTCCACTTTTTAGGTGTTCGATGTGTGATTTATCATCTCTCACCATATTATATGTATCTACATTTTTTTTCATATTTTAACTCATTTTTAAAGTCAAAAATCATGGTTTGGACTATTTTAAAATAAAATATGAAGTAAAGACGAATTCATAATGTTCTAATGTGCCTTAATCATATTATTTTGATGTCTGGTTGCCTTAATATGTGTTAGGCTGTATTAGAGATACATTATAGGATGATTTGCAATGAATTGTCATGTATTTACATGCTTGATTATTAATTGGTGTATGTATGGTGTTTGTGTCTATGCTTGAATGACTAAAAATGCATATCAAAGCAAATTTAAGGTAGGAACCATGAAACAGACTTCGCAAGATAAGCTCGAGGATGTAAGGAGTTGTATCGATGCATACAGAAGTCACACAAGTCGAAGAACAGAGTGTCACAATAAAATCGGCACGAAATTGGAGTTTGGAGAAACTATAGGATTTTATGTTTGGCGATGTTTGTTTGGAAGTGGTTGGCTTGGGCATGACTTTAGGCTTAGGGTTGCTTTGCTCGGGGTAAGCTTCAGTTCAACATGGGGAAGGACCGCACAACAAACCTGTTTGGTGATGTTGTTGTTTAAGGCCGAGCAAGAATTACTTCTAGATGTTCACTTCAAGTCGTGCATGGTGATTTTGTTGAGTTGCTTCGTTTTGTGCCCTAGAAACAATTTTGGTCCAGTGTTTTATGGCCAACTTTGAGTTGAGAAGCTAATCACTTTGAGTCTTTGCCCTGGTTGCTTTGGGCTGGGTTAGAGGAAACCCAAATAAGAAATGGAGTTTGGGAAAATTTTCGTTGTGGCATACCAACACTTTGGGGTTTCTTCATGGTATGTTTTAGGGTTCTTGTGAGTAACGTGGTATGAGGTATACGACTCCAACTAACTATAGATGACCCTAAATTTTACGTAGAAACTAGCAAAATGATGACATAATGCTTCAAGGCAATGAATCCAATAACGATGACGACTTTGAAACTTCGGTACAATGGCTTGATGACTTATGGTGGATGTCGTGAGGCATTTCGAAGGTGAAGACCAAATTATGGGAGTCATCGGTAACCCACAAAGACAAGTTAAACAATGAGGGATCATGCGATTTGCGATTATGTTCTACTATGGAGGTAGCCGGGATGGAATAACGATAGAGTTCCATTATGGAGACAAGCATAAAGGGATCTTCGATAACTTGGAGTCTTCTAGTGTGCTCGTAGAGAAGGGGTATGTGAAGGTGTCCACTTGGATTTGCGATCATGTCCAGATCACGTGAGAGTAGATTACTATAACAACCCGCATCTTAATGGGTTCGAATTTTCGATAATTCAAAATTCAAGTCCATTAGGCTATGGATTGTTGGTTTTGGTAACTTATTTGAGCTGCCTGGAAATACTTGCCAGGGAAGCTAACTTTTTAATGAATCCTTTTAAAGTGGGGAAGCAGAAGCGAGTACCTTATATCCCTTCTTCCACATCCGAAGTGCTTAATTATTAATTTCGTTAATAGAACTAAAGACTGGGAAGCCCGGTTCTTTTATATCAAGAGTCATACCCTTAGAAACAAGGGGTCCTTCTCTACCCTAGTAAGACTTGATAATTTTCCTATATTGTTTATACTGTATTCTATTGTTCTCTTATAATAGCTGTTCTCTTTCAAAACCTTTTTCTAAGGAGACGAATTCTTCTACCGGTAGTACAATCAAGTTGCATATACTTGTTTTAAATGATGTTGATAATATAGAAAGTTAAGTTGCATGTACTTTGAATTGTAAAATAATGAATTTTCCCATAAAATTTTAGGATGCTTAATGAGACCTCAAAAACTTAATCATGATGATTGGATTAATGTAGTAGATAAAATTATAAAAGGTTATCCAAATGGAGTGGTAAATATTTATCAAGGGCCGGTAGGTTAGTTCTCATTAATTATGTTTTATCTACATTACCTATATATTGGATGTCATTTTTTTCCTAATTGCGTAATTGAAAAATAGGTAAAATTAGAAGGGAATTTTTATGGAGTGAAGACAATCTTAATAGTAGCTCTAACCATCTAGTTAAATGAGATATGGTTTGTAAGTCTAAAAACGAGCAAGGGTTAGGAATTATTAACTTACTAACTTAAACATATCTTTGTTATGCAACTAGTTATGGAAGTTTAATAATGAAAATTTATTATGGAAGAAATTAATTCCTAACCAATGATATGGAGGTATACTTAACTTAAACCACATTACTGTTAATAATTTAAATATAGTATCTCATTTTTTGAAATGATAATAATAAATTTTGAAGTTTATAAATTAGGAATAAATAATATTATGCAATCTGGTAATAACACTTCTTTTTGACATGATTGTTGGTTATCAAGTATTCCACTCAAATTATATGACTTATATAATATTTATAATTTCAAAAATATTCTTATTTCCGAAATTTATAAACCAAATTTAAATTCTCTATTGGGTTTTAGTTTTAGTCGTACGTTAGTAGGAAATATGTAATATACCGGAATTTCAAGGAATTTAAAATGTGATAATCTCTTAATTAAATTGTTTAAAATTGATAAAATTGTTATTTTCAAATATAAATAACCAAACAATTAAAAATGTGATGTTTTAAATTATGATTATAGATTGATTTTTAAATAAGAATAATTATTTAGTTTGTGTTATTGTATAAATAAATTCTAAATTGACTTATTGTTTTCAGAATTAATAAGTGTGTTTAAATACATATATCTGTGTATTTAAATTGATATTAAAAAGAATAAATTATTTATAAATAATAATGAGTTTGTTTAAAATTGATATCTATATTTATTTAAATTGATTTTAAATTTGGATTTTAAAATGACTTTGAATTTGAATTTAAAATTTTAATTTTAAAGGAATATATATATCTTAAAATACCAATATAGTTTGGATTTAAATTATATGGATAAAGTTTTCTATGTAAAAATAAGATTGTTCTCTACGATATTTTTTTTAAAAAGAAATTTGTTTATTGAAATTTGAAAAAAAAATGTATTTATTTAATAGGAATAAATACATAAGCTTTTTGAATTATCATTTAAAAATGAGTTTACAATATTATATATAATTTTATTTAAAACATAATTGGTGTTTATTTTATTTTCTTCCAAAAGTTTTATTTATTTAAAATTAGAAAAGCATTTATAAATTTATAAATGTATTTGTTAATTAGAAATTTAATAAGAAAAGCATTTATAATTAATATATGCATTAATTAATTAGGGAATTTAATTTAAAAAGCTTTAAAAATTAAAAAAAAAACAAATGAAAATAAATTAGGACAAATGTTAAGTTATAAACCTTTTAGATAACATGTGTTAACATATTAATCAAGGTAAGAGACAAGTGTCTTTCTTTAATTTTTCTTTTCTTTAAATTTTAATAAACCATATAAAACTTCCACTTTCTTTCTTCATCCTTTTCTTATCCTCTTAATTCAAACCAAGAAAACAATGGCCAGACCAAAACCTGAATTTTCAATATCCTGTGATCATTTTCTCAAGCCTGAAAACATCTCTTCTAAACCAAATGCATACCAGAGAACGTAATTAAAGGCATGTAATTTTTCAAACCTGAAAAGCATTTTTTTCAAAATCAAGCCTGAGATTTCATTCCAGTTTTCAAGTTGATCTGTTGCAAGCCTTCATATTTTCAAAATACAAGTTTTCTGGAATCAACAAATAATTAAAGTTCAGGCATGAAACTAGTAGTCAAAGTTTGAATCATCTCAATCAACTAAGCATTTCAGTTCTAAAGAAATCAAGCTTGCAAATTTTCAAAGCTTCCCAGTTCTTTTTCCAAAAAAAAGCTCTGCGTTTCCCAGGTGATTAAATCTTTAAATTTAAAATTTAAGTAAAATATATGGTTGCTTGTGAAATTTATCTATGATGATTGTTTAAATGTATTCCGTACATTTGAAGAGTGTGCATGCCTGTATGTTGTCTCCCTGTTCCTGTTACAGAACTTTCAAATTTAAAACCAAAGTTTCAAAGCATTTTAGTTTTTTTTTTAGCAAGCACTCCAGTGTTTTAAAAAAAAATGAAAGCAAAAGTTTTTCAAGGTTTGCAGTTTTAAAGAAATGAAGTATTTCAATTTCAAAGAAAGTCAGGTTACAAATCCTGTTTTTCCAAAAAGCTCTCTGCATTTCATAAAAAGAAGTGAGCAAACATCTATATATAAATCTTAAATAATAACTGTTTGTTGCTTGTTAGATTTCTGAAACAATTAATGCTTGCATATGTGTATATAAATGTAAATCTGTGTGTATGAATTGTGAATGAACTGTGCATGAATGGTTCTTCTCTGTTTTTAAACTACAGAAAATAAGAACAAAAGAAAATTCAAAATCTTCTTATCAGTTCATTGTTAGGTATTAAGATTTAAACATGTTATGTTTGTTTAAACATTAGTTTAAGTTTAGAAGAAAAAAAATCTTATTTAAGCAAAATAGTTGTAGAAGTTCTCTGGAATCAAATTTAGACAATAGGAATTACTTTAACATGCTAAAATCTATGACTCAAATTTACTGATTCAAGATATTAACTTGAATCATCTTTAAAAGTTATGATTTTTAAAACAAATATCACAAATTTTAAAGAAGTATTGAATGAGAATTTGGTGATTAACTGGAATTTAGTTTCTGGTCGATTTTTGATGATTAGAACATCTATGGTGATTAGAATTTTGGGTGGAGATAGAAGAAGGATCTGGGGGTACGAGAAAAATGTCAGGTGGGGTCCCTGATCACTTTGGCGACTGCGGCGACTGCGGCGTAACGATCTAGGTTCTAAACCTAGTTTTGGATCAAGTTGGGTTTTGGGTCCGTGCTTCTCCTCTGGTTGATCGAGTGGTTCGAGATGTGGGGTAAGGCAGCGTGGAAGGTATGGGTTGGTGTGGCCAGAATTTCTGACGTTCTAGTGATCGGCGACGTGGAAGCAGGGTTGTTTTCAAGTAGAGGTTTTGGGTTCGAGTTATACTGTGAAGCTCGTTTTTGTTTTGGGTTCTGTGGTGGCGAAGGAATAGTCGGAATCGACTATAGGGTAGGTCACTGATGTGTGAGAGGTGCTGGAGTTGGTCGCGGCGGCGTCGATCGCTGGTGCACTTGCACAGGGAGGTGTGTGTGTCAGTGGGTTGTGGTTGTTCGGGAAGATGTAATTATATCGGGTTGCAATTCGAGATTGGGGGTAGTTCACTCGAGATCAAACTCGAGTAGTGCCTGTGTTTTTTAAAAATTTGTTAACAGTTTTTATTTGTTACAGGTTTTAAATTTTTAACTTAAACTAATTAACTAAAATTTTAGAAGAAAAAGGAACTCGGGTCAGGCTCGAGTGGACTTCAGGTATTACCTGAAGCAAGTAAAAAAAAGGTTTTAAAACTTGTGTTTTGAAATTTAGAAATGAAATTAATTTAAACTTTCTTTATAAATTACTTATATAATAAGTTGATTCTTTAACATAGTTTATGAAGTTTTGAAACTTCATTTAATTTTAGACTTTGCTAAATTAAGTTAAGGTTAATTAAACTTGCGTAGGAATGAATTTTAAGATTTTTAAAAAAGCAAGTTTATTAATTTAAATTGATAATGGATTTAAAACAATTACTTGATAATAGTTTAAAGCATTTAAAAATAAGTTGTGATTTGTAACTTTTAATTTATCAAGTTGAATAAGTATTATAAACCTTAATTAAAGATTTAATTAAGAAAAGTTAATTATTAAGATAAATGTTTTAATTAAGTTAATAGTAAGATATTGTTTTATCTTAAAGATAATTAAAGCTTTAATATCTTAATAGTAATTAAATTAATTAAGGAGATTAGATATGAGTAATTAATTTAATTAAAAATGATAAGAATTAATTAAGGAATTAATTAAGAGTAATTAATTTATTTAATTAATTTAAAATTAATAATTAAGTGATATAAGTTAATTAATTAGAGGTTAATTAATTTATAATTAAGTATAATTAATTAGTAATTAGAGACTATTAATTAATAATTAAAGATAAATTAATCAAGTAATTAAGGTTGATTAATTAGTAACTAAATATTGATTAATTTGTATTTAAAAAGCAATTCAATTTGTAATTAGTTTTTATTAATTAATAATTAGGCTTTATTAATTAATAATTAAGAAATTATTAATCTATAATAAAAGTTAATTAAGGATTAGTTAACTATTATTAGGATTAATTAATTATAATTAAGAATCGATTAACTGTTAATTAAGGATTAATTAATTTGTTAGTAAGTTTTATTAATTGATAATTAATGTTTATTAATTAATAATTAAGAATTAATTAATCTATTAATTAATTTATCTAAAAAGGGTAATTAAGGATGAATTACCCAATTGAAATTAATCAAATAAGTGTGATTAGTTTGGGTTAATCAAATGGGTTGATTAATTAAAGATAATCATTTGGAGATTGGTTAAGTATAAATACTTAATGAGATTGAATAGTGTGATTACTTAAGGAAAAGTAATTAATTTATAACTACAGGATGTAATTAATTTAAAGGAATTACTTAATGGGAAGTAACTAAAGTATAATTACTTAGTGGAAGTAATTAAAGATTAATTACTTGGTGTAATTAATCAAAGGATTGATATAATTAATTAAGAAATTAATTTATTTAGGTATATAATTACAGGTTGATAATTACTGTTTATGATTTATTAAAGTTGATAAATGGAAGTAATTAATTAAGGAACATTAATTAATGTAATTAGTGAGAGAAATTAAGGATTGATTAAGATTAATTAATCAATAATAAGTTATTATAAGGTAATTAATTAATTGTAATTAATTAAGGATTAATGTAATTAATTTTAATTAATAAAGTAATTAAGGTTAATTACTTAATGGTTTGTAGATAATTAATTTGTATAATTAATTAAGGGTTAATTACTTAATGTAATTAAGGGATAATTAATCAGGGTTGATTAATTAAGATGATGATTAATTATTTGGTTTAATTAATGTTTATGTAAGCAAGATTTATTGTGATGATGGTAATTAATTTAATTTATTTTAAATTAATTAGAGATGAAGTAATTAATTTAATTCATTTTAAATTAATTATAGATGGTGTGATTAATAGATCATTACTTATGAATGGCTGATTGATATTGGATGGCTTGATTGTTTGATATCTCTAATGAGATATGTGTGATATGTGTTATGAGATGCTTTGGTTAAAGTATGATGATAATATGAATTTTCTATTGTAAGGATAAGTAGATTATCTATTGTGATATTGTGAATTCTCTATTTGTGTGTATATAGATAATAGAATTGAATTGTTTAACTTTAAAACAACTTAGACCTAAAATATGGTGTTTTGGATTTCGATGAGACCGGGATCGGGTTTCCAAATTTGGATATCCGAAAACCACGTCGATCCAAATTGACGATAGGTCGTGAATCTCAAGTGAAGATTAAGATTCAGAGTGCAAGGGTTATCGTCGTTACCTTTGAGGGTGATTCCAAAATGAGTGTAACGGGGTAATGCCTTCGGTTTCGTTCGAACCCGAAACGAATTTGTATGGATTAAATGCTTTCAGAACATCGTTAGGTGGACGATGAGCATTCTAAGTGATGTGTTCTATAAAGGTAATCATAGCCTCAAGCCTCATCAACCGGGAATGGCTAAAACATGGGAGGTGCAGCAAGGCTAAGTGGGTCATGCCCAAGTAGGATGAGATGAATCCCTGTCTAGAGTCCCATTTTATTCGGTAGTGTGGGCGGTTGCTAGCTACAACCGCGGGGTTATCTTATTCGAAACTGTTAAGTAAGGAATGGTTCCGGCTCTGTGTTGCAGGGGATTGGGAGTAATCCTCGGTACGTGATCTAGGCCCTGTACTGTGACGGGCGGTACCCCAGTAGCCCTACCATTGTATGGAATCCAAACTCCAATAAGTGTCGTACGTTTTAGATGCGCCTAACTATGTTGGAACGTGAGATGTAAGCATTCTAGCTATTTCTGTATTTCATTTGAAAATCCTAGACCCTATTATAATATCACTAGATTTCCTATCAAATGTTTTGGTTAGCGTAAGGTAAAAACTTTTCCATGTTTATGTGTATGGAGTCTTACATGGTACCTTTGTTTCCATAAGTTTTTTTAAGTTAAGCAACTTAACCGTTTACTCACACCAGACCCATGTCTGATCCGGAGTTTATTCTGTTTTTCTCAAACTCTTGGGTACTCAAATTTTTACGAGTAGCCAAAGGATCCAGGTTAGGTTTGACAAATTCTGGAGGAGCAATGGAGCAGAAGGCTTCAGCATATAGATATATAGTATTCCGCTGTGTGTTCTCTGAGTCGTTTGTCAGCGTTGTATATGGAGTTGTATAACTATACGGGTGTTTTATAACTGTTTAGTATGTGTTGTTTAAGCTGTGTAACTTTGATGTATATGATACTATGTAATATTTATGTGATTAATATAATTTATTCGTTCTGCTGTTGAGATTCTGATGTTGTCTCTTTCTTTCTTCTCTGTCTTTTCTCTTTTCTATCCCTTTCTTTCTTAAAAATGATGCGTCTTTCTATGGAGAGAAAGGCGGGTCGTTTCAAAATACTTTATCTCAATTTGCATTATTATGTGTTAAATTAGAACTATATAACATTGATAATGAAAATGACATTAAAATATGGTGTTGGGATAAGAGTAAGAATTATACATCACATTCATTTTATAATTTTATATTTTTCGAGAGTAAAATTGAACATATTTAAATATCTTTGGAAAGTTAATGCTCCACCTAAAGCTAAAGTGCATATATGCTTAATATTACATGCGAAATTGTATACTATTGAATCTTAAAGAAGTTTGATATATTTAGTGATAAAAATTGTTATTTTGCAATTATAAAACAGACAATATTATTCATTCATATTTTGAATGTAATGTAACTCGATTTATTCTTTTAAGAGTTCTAAATATATTTGATTTTAAAATAAATATTAATCATGTTAATTGTGAGTTGTTTTGGAATAGTTTTAGATTTAATTTTGTGGATAAGAACAGGTTTTTACTTGATGCTATATACAGATTAACTTGTTGGTATGTTTGGTTTGAAAGGAATAAAAGAGTATATAATAATATTAGTATCGGTTTGGAGAATTTAATATTGGGTATTTTTTTATTTTGTTTTAATTGGATTCAAAACCTAGCTACAAATTGAATAAAAAATTAAGTTTTAAAGAGTTTCTTAAAAAAATTCTCGCATTGAGATTTTAAGAAAAATGAATCATTTTAACTAATAGAAATAATAGTAATGAGCTAAATTTAGCTTAATTGGTCATTTCTTCTAAGGCTACGTTTGACTCTTTTTTATTATTAGGAGATTAGTCTTGTAGTAAATTCACGTTAATTTTTTTTTGTTTTTTATATGATATGATTATGTTAACCAGTTTTAATCTTAATGTTGCTTGTTTTATGTTTTTTATTAGGTTTATATGTTTTTTATGTAAGTCTATAGGGTGGATCGTATAGTGTATATGCAAGTATATGTGACAAAATATATGATGCAACTAAGACCAAATTAATCTAGGTAAATATAGAATAAGCACATCAGGATTTTATACTGGTTCGGACCTCCCGTCCTACATCTAGTCCTGAAGCTCCCCTTGGAAATTCGACTATCAAACACCCTCACTTCGCCCATAGGAATAGGCTTGGTAACAATAACTTGTTCTTGTCAAGTATATGTTCTATAACACGGATATTGACTATTAAGTACAAATGCTTCCAATATATATATATATATATATATATATATATATATATATATATATATAGAGTATTGATTGAGGAGAACTGAATATATGGAAGAGTGAAATACAAGTATAGATTGTTAGAGATCGAGAATATAACATAGTATATAAGTAAAGAGCGCAAGTAAGTAAAAGTAAGTGTTCTCTTTGATTCTTGATGTTATATATAGTTGTAGAGAGATTCCTTGAGTAGTTGCATCCATTAACAAGTGCTCTATAGTTGCGTCTGATGGTGATGAAGAGTTGCAGCGAAGAGAAGTGAAGATGTCTATTCAAATGTGGCTGTTGAAATTTGAATTTAAATTCTGAGTTCAAGTCTGGTATATGTATCAGACGTCTAACTCTATATATTTTTTGTATATAGTAATTTTTCAGACGTCTGAATGCATCTACCAGATATCTAATCCTGTCTGTTTTGTTGCTCCAAAGGGTTTTACCAGACGTCTGAGTAGTGCATTCAGATGTCTGAAAACTGTGCATGTCTACATTGTGTATCTCTCTTGTTGATTTTTTGATCCAATCAACTTGTAGTCTCTTGTATTATAATGTTCTTTAAACCTTGTCCTTGTCTTCCTAGTGATGTTACTCTTGCAAGTACTTGTAAAATAGAAATATATATGCATATTCGATTTCCATTTGTCATCGAAACCATAGATTTCATTTCCTAACAATCTCCCCTTTTTGATGATGACAACTATACAATGTACTTATATATAATTTATAAATCTCCCCCTGAATATGTGCTTATTATATATTTATTTATTTATTCTCCCCTTTGGCATTATCAAAAAGGATATCTAACTCTTTAAAATATTAACCAGTCGTCAAAGATATATACAGAGATAACACACCAAAAGAGAATTTCATTAATAATTGTAATTGAGTACATTCATAGATTTTTTTCAATTGTACATAAGATGAAATCCTAAAAATCTATGAGTTTTTCGAGGAAGCTTTTTCTTGATCATCTCCTTTATCTTCTTTTTTGGAAGAGCTAGGTTGCCTTGTAGGAGATGTCGGAGCTTGTTTTAGAGGTTCGTTCTCCTTAAAAAATTTGGAATGTTCCGAAGGAGGAGAAGGCACTAGGGTTGACCAATATTCGAAAGGGGTGCAGAACCATGAACCCTTTGAAGAACTTCTTTGAGAACCGATAATACAGTTGAAAGTGATGTTTCAACTGTTGCTAGGCATGTGGAAAAAGGTGTTTCAAAGCTGTCAATACGCTTAGCCAAAACTTTTGATTTCGAGACAAGATATGTTGATTTGAAGTGTGAGATCCCGAATGCTTTCATTTGGATTTGTCTCTGTTCGAGTTTCCAAAATCTCATCCTGGCTCGTATAATCAAATGGTGCAGGAGGAAGAGGAGTTGTCTCACGATGTTGTTCTTCCTCTTGTGATGGTTCATGGTGTGGTTGAGGTGGGGCCCCAACTTGTCTGGCTTGACGATTGTGCGTCCAGTCTTCAAAATATATAAACTCCAGAGGTATTTCCGGTAGGTGCATTAGTGAGAAAAACTTCGTGGAAGCATATTTTAGAGAAATTGCTTCAAAAGTGGATAAGTAGGAGGGGATGTTGTGAGCACATAGAAGTCTCATGATGAATGTGGGGTAGATAATCGATGGTTGTGATCGAGTCCAAAAATGTTTGAGAGTGTCAAATATAAATTTGGTCCAATTCACCCTTGTTCCACTGAATAGAGCATATAAAGCTTTGTGTTCTACTCCGTTATCTACTCATGACTTCCTAGATAAGGAATAATAGTGTTGATGATCATTAGAGTAAAAGGTCTCGCCTTTGGTCGTAGATATTTGGATGCAAATTTAGGCATTTCATCCTTCCATATTTGATGTGTTATATTGTTCCTTGGTTTGAACGCATATCGGGAATATTATATAAATCTTCACTCGTGTCGGAACATCCGAGAGTTGTTCCTATTATTCCCGGAGTGAGTCTAATCGTGTTGCCATAAACACTAGACCATAGCCAATTACCTTCGTTTTCAGTGTTCCAAACAGCCGTGCTATCCAAATTAGCGTAGAAGAGAAATATAACCAAATGATCAATTTGGATGTCATTGGAATCGAAAGATATCAATGTTTCTAAATAGGCATTCTCACACATTTGATCTAAATCATACATTGGGAACTTGAGTAAGTTATAGAATGGACCTCTGTGTAGTCTCTTGTTTTGAATCTCCTCATATCTCTTGAGTGAGTGTGGTGATTGATTCATCCATCGTTCAATTTGATCATCTGAGCAAACTTGAGGGTTTGAAGAAGTTGGTTGGTCTTGTTTTCACTTGGAGATTTTAGGATTTTTTTTGTTCTAAGAGGCATCAGATTTGTTTAAGTTTGAAAGAGACAGAAAATTTGGCAAAAAATCATTATCGATCGAAGAATAAAATGAAACAAAGTAAGAAAGAGTAAAAGAAATAGTCATTATCTGGGCGTATAAGAGGGTCGATTGAATTTCAGACGTCTGGAAGGTAATTCAAACGTCTGATTTAACCTAACTTTGACATAGTAGATAAAGTTAGACGTCTGGTTTGGTTTGGTACATGTCTAAATTTTGGTCGAGTTTTAAAATTGATAGTCGGAGAGATTTTTCAAACGTCTATTTTGAATGCCAGACGTTTGAAATAGATCGACTTTTTATAAAATGGTGGAAGAGACAATATTCAGACGTCTGGTTCAAAGTTTAGACGTCTGAAATAATCTGGTATCTATTTTTTAAATAAGCAGAGACAAATTTCGTACGTTTGGAAGGTTATATCGGACATCTAACATATGCACAATGATATGAAATTTATGGGATATCAGAGTGTCAGACGTCTGAAGTTCATATCCAAACGTCTAAAATAACCAATCTTTCTAAAAATAGCCTAAATCTAAAGGGTGTTGCTTATTTCTCGACCTTCTATTGTTTGAAAAAATGTAGTATTATTTTTATGAACTAGAATTACAAACGTACGTAGTTACAAATTCAAAGAATAATTTTAATCTATTTAGATGGCGATGGAGTATTGCGATCATCTGACTTGTCATCCCTCCATGGTTTGAGTAGAGATCATATATTTCCACGTTCGTGGGTTCTCGGGGAAACAGAGAATCACCTTGGTGAAGGGTCCAAGGGTATACGATACAAGGATGAGGGATCCAAGGAACTGCAGGGAATTGGAAGTGGTTCATGGACTTTCTTCTTCCGTGAATTACAGAATTTTATCGCTACTTTTTCCACAAAAATTTATCGTCGCGCCATGACTTTTTGTTCAAATATAATTCCCTTTGTAGATATATTTGTTGCTTTTGATAGTGATGTATCTCATCAATTTTCTCCTTGGTATTAGGAGAAACAAATAGAGCTCGTTTCGACTTCTTGTTATCGGGAGTGAAACCCATGTGATAGGAAGACCACCTATACGTTGGTTCTTGATTTGGTGTAGGGGTAGGAAGCTGTCGAGGTGTATCCGCTGAGCTATCCGTGTACGTGTCGAGAAGGATAGATGAGAATTTTCAGAAGACATGATTAAATTTTATTGTAAAAAATATGAAATGTATATATATTTTTTGTTCTTGTTGTATAAAGATTTATATATAAGTCCAAAATTATTTATAGATAATTTTCAGAAACTAACTTACTAAAAACTAAAGGTAAAGAATTTATCAATTCTAATTTGTGGATAGAAAATTTTTAGCTAAACATAGCAGAAATGAGGATGTGGTTATTAATTTAGAAGATCATTAAGAGAGCATATTCCTAAATAGCGATGCAGTTTAAGAAAAGTTTGTTCATTTAGTGGTTTTGTGAAAATATCTGCTATTTGATTCTCGGTATTGACGTGTTCTAATGAAATAATTCCTTTTTCTACATTTTCACATAAAAAATGATGTCGTACATCTATATGTTTAGTTCGCAAGTGATTTATAGGGTTTTTTGATAGATTTATTGCACTTGTTATCACAATATATTGGTGATTTAATGATAACTTTACCGAAGTCCGTAAGTGTTTTTTGCATGTATATTCCTTGCGCACATGCTAGAGCTGTTGAAATATATTCGGCTTTGCAAGTGGATAAGGAAATACAATTTTGCTTTTTTCTAAACCAAGAAATTAATTATTGTCCAATAAAGTGACATGTTCCACTAGTACTCCTACGATCTGTTATATATCCACCGAAATCCGCATCACTGTATGAAACTAGTTCAAACGATGATCATTTAGGGTAAAAAAACCGTAATCTCTAGTACTAGATAGATATCCTAAGATACGTTGAACAGCTCTTAGGTGAGATTCTTTTGGTTTTGCTTGAAATCGAGCACAGAGACATACACTCATCATAATATCGGGTCGACTAGCTGTCAAATAGAGTAAGGAACCAATCATGCTACGATATAATTTTCATCGAAATCTTTTCCGCTATTATTCTTTTCCAAATGAACGCTAGTACTCATCGGTATTGGTTTGCTTGAAATTTTATCCATTTCGAAACGACGTAATAGATCCTTAGAGTATTTTTCTTGATGAGTAAAAATACCATTTTCAAGTTATTTTATTTGTAAACCTAAGAAGAAATTCAGTTCTCCCATGTGTGATATTTCAAATTCATTTTTCATAATATTTGAAAAGTGATTATAGAGATTTTCGTTAGTTGAACCAAAAATAATGTCGGTTATGTAAATTTATACAACTAAAATATCGTTATTTTCTCGTTTAATAAATAAAGTTGTATCGATTTTGCCTATTTGAAAACCAGATGTAATTAAATGATTTTTAAGACGTCGTACCATGCACGGGGGGCTTGTGTTAAACCATATAACGCTTTTTGTAATTTAAAAACATGGTTGGGATAGTTTTCATGAACAAGCAATGGAGATTGTTCAATATATACGTTTTCTTTAATAAAACTATTTAAAAATGCACTTTGACATCCATTTGAAATAGTTTAAAATTGTGATGATTTGCAAAAGCAAGTAACGTACATATGGCCTCTAGTCTTGCTTCTGGAGCAAATGTTTCGTCATAGTCGATACCTTCTTCTTGATTATAGCCTTGAGCCACTAAACGTGCATCGTCTGCTTTGTATTTAAATACTCATTTTGTTCTTATAACCGATTGATCTTCTGGTCTTGGTAATAATTCCCAAAGATTATTACGTTCAAATTGATTTAATTCTTCTTACATAGCTATTATCCAAAAGTTATCATTTGAAGCTTCTTTATAATTTTTTGGTTCAAAACTTAACACAAATGCTATATGCCTTATTTGATTGAGTTGATTTCTAGTTACTCTAACATTAAGATCTCCAATGATATTATCTTTTAGATGACTTAAGAATTCCAGAAGATGATATTAAAGTATTATTTTGCACATTTGTCTCATTATTAAGAAAGCTTGTTGCATTTGTTATTGGAATTATCTCGTCATCGTCATTAGCATGATGATTAAGAAGATTTTCATCAAACGAAATGTGTAAGCTTTCTTCAATAGTGTTATTTCGTTTACTATAATTCTATATTGCTGCGATCCGAATATCCAAAAAAGATTCTTCATCGGCTTTTGGGTCGAATTTTCCTAAATTATCTTTTGTATTTAGTATAAAACATTTTGATCCGAAAGTTTGGAAGTATGATACTTTTGGTTTTCTTCCAAAAAATATTTCAAAACAAGTTTGTTTAGTCATAGGACGTATGGTTACTCGATTCAAAACATAACAAGTTATGGCAATAGCTTCAGCCCAAAATATTTTGGTAGCTACTATTTAATAGTGTTCGTACACATTCATGTAACGTGATTTTTTCTTTCTACTACACCATTTTGTTGAGGCGTGCGGTGAAAGGAAAAATAATGACTTATTCCTTTCTTTTTACAAAAATTAGTAAAACGATCATTTTTGAATTTGCCATTGTGATCACTTTGAATATTTTTAATTTTCAAATCCATTTGTGTTTTAATTCTTTTAGCAAATGTTTTAAACATACCAAAGGTGTCACTTTTATATTTTAAAAATAAAGTCCATGTATATCTTCAAAAATCATCAACTATTATGAATAAATATTTATTGTGATTTATAGATCGTACTTGCGTTGGACCAAATAAATCTAAATGTAATAATTCTAATGGTTGTTTTGTAGAACTATTATTTTTTGATTTAAAAGAGCTTTTCTTTAGTTTTGCAATTTAACAATCGTCACATAAATTTTCTACTTCGTAATTTATTTTAGGTAGACCTCTAACTAGCTCATTTTTGCTAATTTATTAATATATTTAAAATTAATATGATAAAAACGTTTATGCCATAACCATGGATCGTCATGTTTGGCGGTTAAGCACACATTTGAATTTTTATTTATATTCATGTTTAAGAAATAAATATTTTTTTTCTAAAACCCTCAAATATAAGTCGTTTGTTATCATTGAAAATATTACATCTATCTTTTCGAAATTGATTTGAAAACCTTTATCGCATAATTGACTAATACTCAGTAGATTGTGTTTTAGATTTTCTACTTACAAAAAATTTCTAATAATATGAGAGTTAGAAATACCAGAGTTGACGACTTCTCCAATTCCCATAACGTATCCTTTTGAATTATCTCCAAAAGTTACCGTTCCACCATCGATGTATGTAATATTTGACAACATTTTTGAATTTCCGGTCATATGCTTGGAGCATCTGCTATCTAGTATCAATTTCTCCTTATTTTTTATTTTGGGTGCCTACAAAATAAAAATATGTTAATTGGTACAAATATACTTTGCTAGGGTCCTAGATGTTAAGAGAAGTATGTAGGTATGTCCAAGAAGGTTCGGTACCTTTATGAATATAATTCTTATCATAGACTACATTTTTCAAGAAATTATTAATATGTTTTTGTCTAATCAAATTATTATTTGTCTTCCGAATCCATATTTTTATAATTTTGGTATTCATATTAGCCTTAGGTGAACTTTTAGTCTTTTTATAAATACAACCGTATTTCTTAATACCATTCCCTCTTTATTTAGGAGTATTTTTAAATCCTATTCCATTTCTATTACCTGATGGTTTTGAAGTTTTGATAAGATTTTCCAAATCCTGTTTTCCGTTATTAAATTTTGAAACATTATTTTTAATTTTATCTAATTTTTCTTTTAATTCTAAATTTTCAGTTTTCAACATTTCAATATTACTCTTCAAGTTGACATTTTCTTTTGACAAGTTATCCTTTTCTAATTTTGTTTTATCAACATTACTAGTAATAGCCTTATTTTCGACCAAATTATTTTTAATTTTTTCTTGAGATAATTCTAGTTCCTCTTCTAAAATAATTTTTTCATCTTTTCACATTCCTACTTCAAGTTCTCTCTATTTGTTTCGGCAATATGTTCTTTGTTCAATTTTTTAATTTGTCTAAATTTATCATCTAATTCCATGCTAAGTTCTAATAATCTGTCATAACTAAGTTCGGGACATACCTCATCAGTTTGTGCCATAAAGCACACATTAGCTTGTTCTCCGTCACTATCGCTTTCACTATCTGATGATGAAGAATCTGAGTCATCCCATGTTACTTTGAAAGCTTTCTTCTTTTTGAAATTTTCAAATTTTTTCTTCTTTTTATCATTGTTGAGCATAGGACAGTATTTCTTCATATGCCTAAATTGGTCACATTCATAGCATTTGATTGATGTTTGATTCGTTGACTTGATTTTCCTCCTTTCTAAAATCTAGTCATTTTCCTAAGCTTCTTGAATTTTTTGTGCCTTTTGGCAATAAATACAATTTCTTCTTCGTCTAAGTCGGAGTCTTCATTAGTTACTCGGAATGCTATGTTCTTTTTCGAATTTTATTCTTTTCGTGCCTGCAAATCAGCTTCATAGGACTTTAATTTCCTATTAATTATTCAACTACGAGTGTTGATAGATCATTAGCTTTTTTGATAGCTAACACTTTTCTTTCCCACTCTGGAGTTAAAGAATTGAGTATTCTAGATACTAAATCAAAATTTGTGAATTTGACTCCAAGTGTCATTAAATCATATTGAATGGTCTGTAATCTAGAGTATATGTCTACTATAGATTCATTTTGTTTCATTTTAAATGATGAAAATTGATTTTGTAAAATTGAAATCTTAGTTTGTTTAAATTTGTTTGTGTCTTCATGTGTAACTTGTAAGGTACGCCAAATATCAAATGCAGTGTTACATAACATGACACATGAAAATTCATTTTTATCTAGTGAGCAAATTAAACGTTCATAAATTTGGCATTATTAGAAGCTGCGTTTTTTGTGCATCGGTCCATGTGTTCATAGCAGTGTTAGGTGCTTCATATTTATTTTGAGTGGCTGACCAAATTTATAGTCCATTATCTTCCATAAAAATTCTCATACATATTGACCAATATGCGTAGTTAGAGTCGTTAAAAAGTGGGGGTCGTGCTGTAGATTGTCCTTCTTAAAAAATACTTGCCATATTAAAGTGACTCAAAAATGTGTTACTGTACTTTGATCAAACCTTGCTCTGATACCAATTGTAAGTTTATAGGGTGGATCGTATAGTGTTTATGCAAGTATATGTGACAAAATATATGATGCAACTAAGACAAAATTAATCTGGGTAAATATAGAATAAGCACACTAGGATTTTACACTGGTTCGGATCACCCGTTCTACGTCCAGTCCTGAAGCTCCCCTTCGGAATTCGACTACAGAACACCCTCACTTCGTCCGGAGGAATAGGCTTGGTTATAATAACTTGTTCTTGTCAAGTATGTCTATAACAAGGATATTGACTATTAAGTACAAATGCTTCCAGTATATATCTATAGAATATTGATTGAGGAGAACTGAATATAAAGAAGAGTGAAATAAAAGCATAGATTGCTACAGATCAAGAATATAACAAAGTATATAAGTAAGAGTGAAAATAAGTGTTCTCTTTGATTCTTGATGTTATATATAGTTGTAGAGAGATTCCTTGAGTAGTTGCATCCATTAACAAGTGCTTTATAGTTGCTTCTTATGGTGATGAAGAGTTGCAGCGAAGAGAAGCGAAAATGTCTATGCAAATGTGGTAGTTAAAATTTGAATTTAAATTCCGAGTTCGAAATCAAACGTCTGGTATTTGTATCAGATGTTTGACTCTATATGTTTTTTGTATGCAGTAGTCTTTCAGACGTCTGAGTGCATCTACCAGATGTCTGATCCTATCCGTTTCATTCTTCCAGAGGGTTTTTCTAAACGTTTGGGTAGTGCATCCAGACGTTTGAAAATTGTGCATATCTGCTTTGTGTATCTCTCTTGTTGCTTCTTTGATCCATCGACTTGTAGTCTCTTGTAATGTAATGTTCTTTAAACCTTGTTCTTGTCTTTCTAGTGATGTTACTCTAGCAAGTACCTATAGAAATATATATGCATATTCGATTTCTATTGTATAGTTGTTGTCATCGAAACGTAGATTTCATTTCCTAACAATTTATTTCTAATATATATGAGTATAAATATTATACCCATATATATATATATATATATTTGCGTGTGTGTTTACTGGACTTTCATTTTTTTTTTTAGTTTTCTTAGCAGCTACAGATTTGCTTATTGGAATGGATGGATGCAGCTTATTTTGAGGATTCGATTACTCATTTTATTTAGTGGATTTTACAATTGTAATGTTATTTTATGGACCTTAGAGCTTTAGGATTTATTTTTATGTTTCTTTTTTCACATTGTATGAGATGGGTATCTCTACCTATCAAACATGTTGATATCATCATACTTCAAGTGTAGAACAAAATTGCATAAGTTTTCTCCTCTACTAATAGAGGATCGCTCATTTTCCTCAAAAAAAATTTGGTTTGGTCTTCTCCATTTTTTTCAAAAGTTAAAAACTTCAAAATTTTGAAATACTTTATCCTGAAATCTTTGTCTTTAAAAGTAAAACTTAGAAACCTTTTATTAAATTAAAAAATACTTGGTGTCTTAACTTTTAAAACTAAAATTTTAAACTTTGAATTTAGTCTATTCATTAAGTCTAAAAGAAAATTTTTGCAAATTTAATTTTAAAATGTTTCTTTCGTTTTCCTTCAAATCAACTTTTCCTTTTAAAGAGCTTTTCAACTTATTCTTCTTAAAAATTAGGATTTTTAATTCAACTATTTATTAAGTTTTCCTTTTAAATACTCACTTGTTACATCAAACCATTTCTTTCTATAAAAAATGCATTTTGCAATATTTCTAAAATATTTTTCACAATTTTAAACAATAAAAAATGGAGTAGATAAGAACAACTCTCACTCTGTCATTTCTTATCACTCATACTATCTCCGCTTCCAATCTTTGACATAGTCTCTAATATCATGTGAGGGTTTTTTTTTAAAAGATATGTGCCATTATTGCACCTATTATGAAAATTATCTAATTTTTTCTTCTTTCTTTTTATTTTTCTTTATTGTTTCTAATTACTAACATCATTTTATAAGAATTCCGAACCTTGTTTCTATTTATATTTCGAATATTATTATTATTTTTTCTACGTTACTCCAAGTTAGATGCTAACATTATTTTAATATATATTCCTAATGTTGTTTCTGCTTATATTTCATAATTTTATTACCATTAAACTTTCTTCTGCCTAAACTGGTCTCATTTAAATAGTTTTCCTCTCAATTAAATGTCATCTTTATCTGATTATTGCAGTGCATTGTCCTACTGCTTTGTTTTTGGATTTTAAAACTTCTTTTCCGTACTATTTACCCCATTTCAAACTTGTACCCCCTTCCTATTGTCCACCTCTAAAAAAATGTTTTTTACAGCTTAAAATTTTCATTACCAAAAACCCACAAGCTATATTGCTCTACCATTTTTCTTTCAAAGGAAATAGCTTTTACAAAATTTCTTAAACTGAAATTTTAACTTTTAACAAATTTCTATAGAACTTTATATCTACAATTTTCTTTCTTTCTAGCGAGCTTTATATGCACTATAATTTTTTTTCAACAATTGGCTTTTGTAAAATCCATTTACGAAAACTTTTCAATTAACTAAATATTTGTATTCATATATTTTTTAAAATCCAATATTTTATTACATTTTCACATGCATTAATTATATAATTTTCTCAAAATTTTGAACTATTTCTATCAGGCCAGACTTGGAGTGGATTTCTATTTGTCCTTTCTTATGACCTTTTCTTCAATTTTCTAATTTATCTTCTTCCGAATATTAAAAATTAGGTAACTAACTTAGAGTGACTACTTCATAACTTATTCAGCTCTACGGACTACCCCATGCATTTGAAAGACTTCTTTAAAAGGGTTAAGCTAGCCTTGCCTCCTAATAAACAAACTAGCAAACAAACATTTGGCGATGCATAACCTAACGTGGACCATATAATAGTAGGGAGTGTAGCCTGTTAGGTGTAACCCATGTCTTTCCCGTTGACCACTATGGATTTATAATGTTCTCGACCTATGTGCAGCCTCCGCTCCTTAATTTGGCACCTCCATGCTAACATAGTGTCGTTGTTTGCTCACCATCCAATTTAGATTTCCTATTATAATCAAGGCAATACCCCTTTTCTTATTTTATTAAAGTAGGTTTCCTTTCCTATTGGGGTATTCTTTTATTTATACGCAAGCGTATACTCTCTATGGATCATACAGTTAGATATGCCTCACGTTAGTATAATGTATACACAACAACTTGTAGCCCCTTGTGATTGTCATGTTAGCACCATAGGCCTTAGTTTTGGTGACAATAACCATATGACATTACATAAAATATAGATATTGCTGTTTTTATCAAGTTATATATAGGAAATAGTGCAGGATATTAGACAAGTGTTGACTAAGAAGACTGTGTAGTATCAAGAGCAGATTTAAGAGGCTGATATAGAGATTCAAGAGTTAAAGATTAAAGACTCATGAATATTGATGATTCAAGATATCTAGATAAGTTATAGAGTCATGGGTCATTCTAAAAACCTTGATAGCGGATCTTTGATCTCTCTTTTCATTTTTCAAAAAGGTTTTAAAATCTATTCTCTTATTTTAAATGGTTTTCAAATGTTCTAAATTTAAAAAATAATTTTGAAGAATCCCTGTTCAAAATGATCGTTCAAAATGGCCTTCATATGATTTCTAACCTTTTAATTTTATTTACAAGATTATTATATTTTGAGTAATTAAGTTTCTAAGTATCTTATATTTAAATATACTTTTAAATATATTATAGTTTGCTATAGTTTTAGTTTCATGCTTGCTAAATGTTTATAAGTATATGATAACATTTATTATAACTTTGCTTTTAAATATATATTCACCTACACTTTATATAAATTATTTTTAAAAAGAAGTTCACATTTAAATCCTTTATATCTTTATAAAAATATGTCAAAATAATTTTATAAAGTTTTCTTAAGTTTTGATATGATTCAAATATATGGAAATTATGTTTATATGATTGTACAAAGTTTCAAAATATTTTACAAAGCTTTATATATTCAAAATAATTTTCATAAAATGTTTTCCAAAAATACAAAGGTTATGTCAACATATCACGTTTGCAACCAAACTGATCACGAACACTCAAGAATAGATTTTTGTGGAGAAGTAAGTGAAGAAAATAAAATTAAAATGAGGAAAAGAATAAGCTAACAATAAATAAAGAGCAATAATAAAAAACATAGAGATTTATAGTGGTTCGACATCGTATGCCTACATCCACTTTGAAGATTATCTTTATTGATCACTTATAAATCCGACTACAGTAGTTGAGTATAGAGAACACTTGATTACAATAAAGTCTAAAGTAGTAAGCAGTGTAAAAGATCCTCAGAATGACCCATTAGGCCAGTATTTATAGGTGAAGATGACTGTCAATCTCTCTAAAACTTCGACTAGAGGACCTTCTAATCCATATGGGCCCACCAGCGGGTCACTGGGACAAATTCCTAACGAGGAGCGATCCGTACCGATCTCCTTATTGGTTGATTTTTGTGCAACCTTATAGTAGCTTCTACGTGCTTAAATATGCTGGCCCTTCGATTCTCATGTCATTTGGACCACTGGAGCTCATGTTATTGTTTAATCTTTGACTTGATATGATTTGTTCATTGCTGACTGCCGAACCCTCTATAAGGATATATGCATATCCCTCAAGGTTTACCCATGAGATGTACGATCCTTAGCGTAGGTTCCTTAGGGTCCATATACCTTGCTTTTCAAATTTATTTGCTTTAGACTTGTAGATCTCGAGATAATGATTGTTGAATGCAAGAATACCATTGGACTTCGATGTATGTCGAACCTTATTCAATGAAGTTTGCCGATCTGTTCCTCGGTGAAGTATGCCGATCCATATTTTCTAATGAAGCATGGTGACCCATATTTTCTAGAAGGCATGGTGATCCATCTCTTGCAGCAAAGCCTGCCGATCCCTCGAACATGTCGATCCCTCTCAAGGAGCCAATTCATACTGATCTCTTCATTTACTGAGCTATATTCCATACTTTAAGCATTTTACAATGTACATCCATTGAATTTATTCAATCCTGTCTTCATATGACCATTTGTAATTGATTTCTGAGTCCCGCAATCATTATTTGGAGCCATCATCCTTGATGGAAATCAGATCTAACTCGTGCAAACAGCTCAATATGTCTTGTGACTGATATGACGTTCTTTGAATCGGAGCAAGTTTGAAACATCGACAAAATGTCTATCTAGCTTCTTAAATAGTTGCTATTCCTTTGTTGAATTGTTTTTCTAAGATGTTAAATTTCTCATTAATTGCAATGACACTTGGTCGATTTCCAATAATATAAATCTAGCGCTATATTTCATCAATATATATAAGTCCGATTCTGCGAGACTGATAAGCTTTTGTTATTTGGTTCGACCCCGAACTTGAAGGTTTCAGGAGTGATTTCAATTACTTTTGATTTCAAAAAAATTAAACTTTTAGGTCATTCACGTGTACACTCATATACACACTTTTTGGTGTTGGCTCCTGGTCATGCTCGCACATTCACGGGTCGTCGCCAACTTCCCTGCATTTTGTATGTACATGTTTGTAACCAACCCTCGCAATCATTTTGTCATTCACTCATTTCATTTTTTACCTCTTATTTTTTATAATTTGTAGGGATCGATAAATATTAGGCCAATCCATGCATTGTTCGCATGCCAATTAGGGTCGGCACACACTTAGCCTACCCCTTCAAACTATTCCTTATACTCACAAGGGGTGGATATCTCCATGTTGATCCATCTCTCTCCCATTTCTTTTTTCTTATGTTTCTTTTTTGTTTTTTTGTGCTAATAAGGATATGTCGATCCATTTTTTCATGCTTCATGCCAAAGATATGGGCCAGCCCCATAGCCTATATATAAAAAGCAGCACTCCAAACCTCTCTTATCTTTACTTGCTTTATTCTCCTGCCATCCTCTTATTTTCTACAACTGAACTCTCTCCTACTTTCGAAAAAGAGAAACTGAACCTCCCCCTCTACTCAACCATCACTCTAACCCGTTAACCGATCTCTCCACCTAATCTTAGATCATCGCTCCACCTTCAATCAAATCGTAATCCAATCCTTGTCCCTTTCCATAGTTTTCCTTCGACTAATTTAGCTAAGCTTCCTTTTTTGCTTTCGATTTTAAGACAACACAATGGATTCTACATCGTTGATGGTAGTTTGATATGGGACAAAATGGATGATGAAGGGCGTGGGCTGTTTGAGGAAGATAAGGTATGGAAAGGGTTAGGGTTCAATCGAATGATATAGGAGGAAGAAAAGAGGGAGCGAAGGAGAGATGGACATTGGAGGTTCGGCCATGGATTGATTCCTCGTTTGATGTCAAGAGTTGGTATGGAAACCTAAAGAGAAGATGGAAAAGTAGGGACATTGGTGTAATGGAATGGCCTAGTAGGATTAGGGATCTGTAAGATTTACTCATGACAAGGGATCAAAAGTTTTCAGTGCAAGAGAGGGTTGGTGTATTGGGATAGATATCATTATGTCTCTAAGAGGAGTTGGTAGAAACGCTTTGGGAAATGGGTTGTTGTTGAGGCTATGGGACAGGGATCGACATAAACATTGGGATCAACATAAAGTTAAGGATTGGCTCTTTGAACTTGTAAACTAATCCAACCTAACTTTTTCAAACAATCACCATTAATTTACCTCAACGAGCTTGAAGATATGATGACGATGAACAATAAAACATGCATATTCTCTATCGAACTTGAGATTGAATAATCAAATCCCTGGAGCTTTCAATATAGACTAAAAACTTGCATATGGACTTACACGAAAAATTCACCTTCCAATATGCCGATAGTCGATCCTAAAGATTTCATAACTGATCAATCTTTTTTCCAATTGAGACGGTCAGCGATAACGGTCACTCTGGTCGAACTTCGAAGTCTTGTCATTGCTTTCGCTTTTAACTTTGAGTTATCTTTGCAGTGCACGACACTACACTACACTAGCACACACTTTTCATGGGGGAAACGGTTGAACTTTTCTAACCTCGATTATCTACTGAGTGTAGCTAATATGGACTCAATAAGGTCGAAGAGTTTAGCTGGTATGTCTTCCGATACGGTAATGCACCCGTCGATACTAAAGAAAAATCAAGTTCTGCAACTATATCCGGCAGGCTTTCTCCCAGCCATAAAGTAGAATAGACGAAAGTTTCTGGCCCACCGGTCGACCTTTTCTTGGATGCTTCGGTCCTTTCGACGGAGGATATAAGTCCTGATTCTGGTGCGGTAGAGCATGCCATTCTTCTAAATAACCCAACAGACTCACAAGTCTCTCGAATTAGTGAGGCTGCCCTTTGCCCGCTGTGTTCTACTCATGCAATTCAATTTGTGACGTCTTGGTTCCTTCAATAAATGACAGGCCCCACCTGCCCTCGGCAGGTTGCTTGGCGTGTAATAAATTTATGAACCAGGCCGGATGCATACCGCCCTTTAACTTATTTATTCGAGAGATGCTGAGATACCTTGGAATAGCACCCACTCCACTCATCCTAATGGTTATGCTTTCCTAGAATGGAGCCTTTCTGTTATTCATGAGCGTTATATTTCACACGCCAACTCTAAAAGACATAAGATTCATTTTTAACTTCAAACGACAGTCAGGAAGTCCTTTCTATGTTTTCCTTGAACTTCCACCGAACTGCCAAGTCTTGACAGGCTCTTGGAATAATCTTTCTTTGTTCAAGCACGAGTGGTTTTATGTACGATGTCCACCCGACTTTGTAAGACAATGGTTAGAAGGACGTAAGTATTACTTTCTATCCATTCTCAAGTTTGCTAATCCAAATCATAACTTTTTCTTTGAATCTGCTAACATCTAGATTCTTTCAGGTGTACGCCCATGTCCTGAAGGCACTAATTTTTCAAGAGCAGTCGCTGCTTTTCCCGTTACCCCGATCAAAGGCAGGGACATCAAACTTGTTGTAACTAATGAGTTACTATCTTTATTCAGGCTATTGGTGGAAGGCCATAGCGTCGGGCTCCTCGAAAGTGCATCATTGAAGAGGAATGTCCCAGAGCAAGGAAGGGATGCTATCAATCTTATTGTGCCCCTGGCCGAAGGGACTCGGGATGACACTGAAGCGGGTGAGATTAGGGATTCACAGACCAGTGAACTAGAGACATTGACGTGGTCCCAAGCAAGGCGCTCATTGTCGAACCGTCACAAGGCACACAATCTCAAACGCCTACCAAGAGAAAGAAGAGGCTGACATAAAAAATTCATAAAAGAAAAACTATTGTGGATTCTAAATTCGTCATTACTGCTATTGAAGAAGAATCATCTTCCCAACATTTGGAAAGTTCATTGAAAAGATTTTTAGATCTCCAAATTCCAGATGATATTATGACGTATGAATTTCCAAATATTAACATGAAGGGCTCAATTCTCCTACTATGTGACGGTCCGGTCTTTTCAACCATAGACAGTGGCCACTCTCCGCTGTGGCATACATTGTTACCTCAAATTTGCTTTTACAGCCAGTCTCTCGACTCGCAACCAACTCAAGGCGTTATACTACCTCAAAGGGACATGTAAGGGTAAGAGTCTCCCATTCGCCACCAAACGCAAAGCGAGAACCCCCTATCATGCTATACTGAAGCAAATCTGATCCCTTAATTACTTCCTTAGTTAATTATTAATCATATTTAGTAATTAACCTTTAATTAATAACATTCATTAATCAGCGTTGATTAATCACATTTAGTAATTAATCACCCTTAATTAATTACATTTCTTAATTAATTTCAAAATAAAACTTATTAATTAATTATTAAATTAATTACACTAAGTAACTAATTCTTAATTACTTCCACCAGTAAATATCCTTCTTATTAATTGCGTAAGGCAATTAAATCCAAAACTACTTCCATTCATTCAATTAATTATATCCAGTAATCATCCACTAATTAATTCACTAAGTAATTACACTTTGTAAAACACACTACATAATTATACTTAACAAATCATCCAGTGATTATCTTAAATTAATTAAACCAATTAATTAACTTAAATTAATCATATTAATTTAATTAATTACATAGAGTAATTAACACCTTAATTACATTCATTGAGTAATTATACTTAACCAATTCCACAAATGATTATCCTTAATTAAATAATCTAATTAATCATCTTAAATTAATTATATTAATTAATCATTTCGTAAACCCTAGTTAATGATCATTACATTAGCTATTAACAATTTTTTAATTACTTCTCTAAATAATTAAAAGTAGATTAACTCTTATTAATTACAAGGTAATTAATTCTTAATTGCCAACTAATTCGTCTCTAATTACTTAATTAATTAAATGCTTAACTATAACTTAATTAATCTTGGATTGCTTTAATTACTTGATTAATTAATTTTCAAATCATTAATTAATAGCCTATACTTATCTAATTAATGATCCCTAATTATAAATTAATTACCCCTTAAATTGATTAACTTACAACCCTTAATTGCTTATTTATTAATCCATAATCATTAATTTATTAAAGTAATTAATTTCTTTTAAATTACCTTATCAATTTAACTAATTCCAAATCATTAAATCTTAATTAACTTAAGGTAAAATATTTTTGTGACGACCTGATATTTACAACCATTCCCATCCAAACATGCTGGAATTGAATTGCTTAAAATACTAGATTGTAAGTTTATATTTGGCAAACTCAGCATATACATAAATAAATAATCACAGAATCACAGACACAGAGTAACATAACAATAGTGTAGCGGAAACAAAATGAATAGTAGTTCATGAAGCTACTATACATATAAAGAGTTAAATAAGTTACAACAGAAGTCTCGGATACAATAGTCAAATACAAGAATCAGAGTACATCACTAGAATCAACTGAATATCTGAAAGCTGGATAGATAGCTAGATCTCTAAGCGAAGCTCCAACTCCAAAGGTGAGTCTCAAAACCTGAACCACTCAGTCTGACCCGAGCGTAAAGCAAAACACAAAAAACTCGAGTCAGGATTAACATTCTTATATCAATAAATCCAACTCAAGTGAAATCACAACTGAATTACAAGTAACTCAAAGGATGTTTGGGATAACCATCCTCTAAGGATCCGTTAAACTATCTACTATGTAGTAATATACGCTATTATAATAATGTCTAAAGTAAAGTAAACTACTAAAATAGCATTAAGGCGTTACCATTATCCCCTTAACACATTTTATATAAGCGTCATAGTCTATATAGCACTGTAAACTCCACCGTAAACTAGTGAGCTATCAGGGAGTACCCATATGTATAACAAAAAACAAATCATAGTGGTCGCGCATAGGGATACGAGTATGACAAGGCACATGAGGCAATACCCAAGGTAGTGAAACTACCGTTTGCCTGATCCGGACTGGTGAGAACGCATCGCTGCAACGATCGCAACACCGCGAAACAACACTCCCAATTCAAGGGTGCGCACCAATCAATAATAAGTAATGAGTAGTTTATGAAGAACTGTGTTCGCTCGAGGTGGCTAACCCCATTTGGCCCGGCATGGCTTCTATTTTAGTCGTTTCCAATTTGACACAAGTGTCAAGGTCATCCATTATCATTCTCTTTTCTTCAGTCATCACGTGCATCATTCCAACCACTTTGTTCTGGATCACACTCCGCGTGTAGTTATTAAAGTGGTTTTCAGTTTAGACAGAGAGTATGCCCATAACCTATCCCGGTTTCTTTAATAACTTTCGTAATTATTACACCGATTGGTCATTTAATAAATTTCAAAAAAAAAACAAATCAATTTCAATCTCACTTAGAATTTGAAAGCCAACATTTCATCTGTCTTTCCATATCAATTTCTAAAATTTTCGTTTTCAAAACTTCCAAATTTACCATTTCAAACTCTATAATTCAACTTCATTAAAATACCTTATATAATAAAATAGCTTTCTCAAATTTCATAAATCGATTCAAATCAACTCAATTTCCAAAATTCAAATTTAATCAGTTCCCAAATCATCAGTTTTAATTTATTTTAGTTTCTCAATAAACCATTTCAAATTATATCGATTTCAAATACAGATTTTTAACCACAAAATAAACTATTTCAATTTCAATATTTTCAAATCTTTAAAATTTCAAACATTTCAAAACAAGAATTGATAATTCCATATATATATATATATATCAAATTCACTATATAAATCAAGAATTTTACTATATATAAAATAATCATTTATATAATATTAAAAATCAATGTTTATAAAAAACCATATATTTCTTTCCAAAACCATAGAAATCATTTTCTAAAATATTTATATATATAGACCAACGGTGTCTGTATATAATTTTCTATCCTGTGGTCAAGTGATACGGATATTTACCATTTCAATCCGCAATTTAAATATATACAGGTATATATCATTTCAACCCGTAATCCCAATTCAATGTCAATGAAAATCTCTTAGGTTTATCATTTCAACCCATAAAGATTTTCTCCTATTCTAAGGTCCGTTCGGGTATGTATCATTTCAACCCATAGTGAATTCTATACTAATAGGGAACTTGCAGGATGATAACAGATATGGTAATAATATAACAGGCATATATCATCAATATAAATAACAGATAATGGTGTCAGATGTCATAGGTGAACAAATATAGGTAATAGCATATATATAACAATGTAAATAACTAACAGCAGCCTATTATAATTGTCGTTTCAATTGGAATCAAATTTAATAAATAAAAGAACATTAATCGTGAGTGATTGCTCACCTTCCTAGGCTAGAGAGATTTGACAAGGAAATGAGCTACGAACTCCAAAGCAATGCTAGAATGACACAATTCGATGGAGAAAATAGGCATGACAGACAAAGATGATAGATAAGGAATAGACGAAATCAAATCAGAACTTGATCGATGATGATAAATGGTTTAAGTAAATTTTTATATATTTATGTGACTGCATATAACTATAAAAATCATATTGCTAATTCAAACATATCTTTTATATTAGAACCTATATAAGCTGATATATATAATCTTGAATATATTTTAAACAATTTTATATATTTATTTTTAAAACTATACTTATATATATATATGCTAAGTTTATTTACCTCTAAAATTTTGAAAATAAATGAATTCCTGTAGAGTGAATAATCTCAGGCAACATATATAGACCAAATATAAATTACTTTATGATATAATAATACACAGTCCCCTATACTGCTCATAAAATGAAGTGCCGATGCATATTATTTTCACTATTCTAACAGACTATATACATACAAATGCCTGAATTAATAATGAAAATTTATAACACCCATAAATTTTTATATACCAGTACAGCAGATCTATCTATCCACTTATATACATAGATTCAAATATTACATACCCAAAACTATAACCATATTATATATGATGCTATAGTTTGTTCTTCTTATTTTTTTTCTAAACAATATATATTATAAAATATAACAAATCCATACAACTCATATGACACTAACAGCTTATATACAAAACAACTACATAAATACTTATATATATATATATATATATATATATATATCAACCACCTAAAGCATATTTGCATATATCAAAGTCTTTATATAATTGGAAATAGTATTTATAAATGCATGCAACATAGATACACATAAGAAGGCGAACTTACTCTAGGCAAGACGCAATGGATGCAGCTTATCTCACGTGGAGGCTGTGTGGCGCTCGAGTCAAAGCGGGTTGCTGGCTGTGTTCTTGCGGTGGCGATGAGGCAAGCATGCTAAAGGCAGAGAAGGACTATAAGGTGAGGCACTCGTTGGCTTCATAGATGGGTTTCACGATTTAGAGGGTGGAAGGCAAGGTGCTACGACGTAGGAAGGAGTGAGGCAGAGGTAGGATGGTGGTTACGCGCGTGACATGGCCGAGGGGTTGCGGATGCTGATGCATGCTTGCTGGGTCGGAGCTATGGGAGGAGGTGGAACGACGTTGGATGATGTGGCAGAGGCATGGGTTTGCGCGAAGGTGGAGGCGGGCTTGGCAAAGCAGGACGTACATACGGCGATGGAGGTTGGTGGCAGTGATGGATTTGGGTCAGGCACGGCGTGAACATGCATGGAAGGTCGGGCGGCTGATGTGGTTGCTTGTTTCGGTTGTGTTTGGGATGGAGGAACTAAGGGTGTGGTGGTAGTTAAATAGTGGAGGGCATCGGCTAACGCTTGAATGCGGGTGGGAAGGAAAAGATGAGCAGGTGGAAGAAATTTAAAAGAACAAAGGCAGACAGACAAGTGGATTTCAATACAACAAGAAGAGAGAGAATAAGAGGAGGTGAGAACAAATGGAAAAGAAGAAATGAGAAGAATAGACAAATAGAAATGAACGCAAGAGAGGAAAAAAAATAAGAAAGAAATAGGAAGTCAGGTAAAATGAATTAACTCACAAAAATGAATGGGCATATGGCTGTTGAGTTGCCTGAGGAAAAATTGAATGGACAAGGGACGCAAAAGGTCACCAAAACCAAAAGTCACAGAGGCCGGTACCGATACAGTTTACCGTTTCGCGGTTTCGCCGTGAACCGAATACTAAAACAAACATATAAATATATCGTGGAGATCAGCTCGACGAGACGATCAAAGCGGTATGCAGATATCAGTGATTCGATTGAATTATAAGAATTCAAATTTTCTACTCGTGGAAATGTAGCGTAAACGCAGAATGATAAGAACGATGGAGCTAAAAAAGTCCGAGTTTGGAAAAACGAAAAACGACGTCTCAGTCAGAAGATAATTTAGAATTTTCTATGTAAAAATATTCAGGTTTGGAAAACGTTTTATTTTCAATAATTATTAACTGACTTGAATTAAATAGAATTACACAATCAATTAAACTTTCTTAAAATTGGATGAAAATTTACCATCTGCTATATTTAAATATACGTATTCCAAATATAAATTTTTATTTTCAAATTTCATTATTTAAAATTTCTCCAAAATTCCATTAAATACGTTAATAAAATAAATAAAAATTACAGGTCGTTACAATTTTCCTTATTAATGACTAAATGTCATTAACAAGTTCATTTAAAACATTAAACTTTAAAAATACTTTTAAATTTCATTTCAAAATTAAGTTTTAAAATATTTACAAATTAACAAAATAAAACAATTTTACCTACCTTTCAAACTAATGTTAATGAAACACTTTTTTTATATAAAGGAAAACTATATAAGAGTTTTAAATCAAATTCATTTAAAAATTTCAAAACCTTTTGCTTTTAAATTTTTTTATTTAAAACATGCTTTGAAACCAGCTTTGGGTTCAACCTGAACTGTACTCGAGTCTGGCCTCGAGAAACCTTTTTTTTCTCTTCAAAATTTGGTTAAGTTTTAAAACCTAAAACTGGAAACCAAAACACTCACTTACTCGAGTCATTCGCGTACAACTACTTTGAGAAAACCCCCAGACTACACGAGACAAACCCAAATACAACATGAACCACACTCGAGTTCAAACCATCTTCCCTAAAACAAACAAGGCCTGACGCCGAGAAATGCACCGTGCACATGCACGGTGGCTCCGACTATCTACGGTAATCACCAAAACCTTCAGCAAGTCGTCGCTACCTACCTCAGTCCTCACGATCCTCTAGAACATCAGAAACAATAGCTAATCAAAATCGAACGGTCGAACCCTTATAACCCAATATTCGATCATCCAAAAATACTCGCCGGCGACTAAAGCGTCCATCGGAGCATCTGATTCTCTGACCACAGAAGCGTCACAGGGCCACTCGACGAAACTCCCTCAAGTGATCCACCCCGATGCGCCATCGACGTCTGAAACGTCATAACTATCAAACACAACCAACAGCACTCCAAGCCCTAGTTCACCGCACCCTGGCCACCACTGTCACTGATTAATCATTGGACCATTTTTCCTTAAGTCGTCATCCCCTAAGCCCTCTTCGACAACAAACCCGAGCTCCAGATCGTCATCGATTGCCGATGATTAACCAATTACCAAAAATTGATTATTACAGCTTACATCATTGATCACTTATCTAAAAATCATGATTTTACCTCCTAAATTCATGATTTACTAATATAAATCAGGTTATACGCCTGAATTAATGAATTAAGAAGTTTGAATTTTTAACATAACTTTCAATTAGCATGTTCTTTTGGTTTTCTAGAGCAATTCCCAATTTATTTTAACTTGAATAAATTTTAAACTTTACTCTATCATCTAGCAAACAAATTTTGTTAAGAACCTATGTCCTAACGGAGATTAGATCAAGAGGAAATGAATTCTGTTTGAATTCTTAGCTTTGAAACTAAGAACGGTCAGGAGGATACAACAGCCATATACACATCCATACATACACACACACACACAAAAAAAATGCACTTATAAAGATACACACAAACATACTTATTTCCAGAGATAATCAGGCAACCAGATTCATACTTAAGTTTTTTTTTTAAAAGTCACTCACCTATAAAAAAAATGATGAATAGGGTCTTTTAATCTGAAATAGCCTTTAAACTTTCAAGACTTGAATTGCTGGAAATGTTTGATTTAAAAACTTGAAAATCTAAACTTAAAATCTGTAAAGATGACTTCTGCTTTGATCTTCGAACTTGCTTCAGATAAATTTCAGGTTTGAAGAATGTACATGCTTTGTTGATTTTTCAACTTAGATTTTAAGAAATGCAGGTTTGGTTAGATTTTTGAAAATGAGAATTATAGATTGTTTGAATCGATTTCTGGTTTGTGGAATGTTTTGAGTTGTAGATTTTGTTTTTGAGAAATTTGTACAGGGTTTTAGTTTTCTTAGTTTTGAATTTGAAGAGGATAGAAAAGAATGAAGAGAAGGAAGGATATGTTTATATAAGTTAATTTTATGATTAAAAGTAAAAGAAAATTCAAAATAATAAACGACACTTGTTAAAAACTTCAACATTTGTCATTACACTAGTTTATTAATTAACACTTGTTATTAATGTGTCTTAATTTTATTACACTTGTCATATAAGTAATTAATACTTATTTTTATTTATTTTATATGTAAATAAAAGCTTTATATTAATTTACAAATACTTACATATATATATAAATTCTTTAAAGAAAATAAATTAGATATAAGTAAAATCTTATACATATATTTTAAATTCCAAAACACTTTAAAATATCTAACCTTTTGAATTTCAAAATAAAGCCAAATTCAAATTCAAATAAATTTTAAAATCCAAATTAAAATCAACTTATAACAACACATTCAATTTGAAATAACAATTTTATTTTTATAAAATCTATTGGTATCTACATATAAAAACAATACTTTATTAATATTTGAAAATAACAATCTTGCCAATTTAAAATAATCTATAGAAGAGAATATCTCATTATTATAAATTATTTATTTTACTTAAATGAATTAATGCATCATATGTAAATTGTATTTTAAACATCTATATAATTTCAAATCATATTTACCAAGCAATATTTAAAAATAAAACAAACCTTTTTATTAATTTTATTTAAAATTTAAACTTAAGCAAAAAGTATATTTTAAACAATTAACACTTATCTTAAATATTTTAAAACTATAAAATTAACATTTAAATAGCTTTGAAAAGTTTTATTTTAAATTTAATCATAATTTCCAATTTACCAAAATATATTAGAAATTGAAAACATGATTGTATTTGTTTATTAAATTTCAAACCAAAGCTTTTTCTATTACAATATATACAAATATATATATATATATATATACATTATAAATAGAAAACATTTTATTAGCTTTAAAAAGATAAAATTTAAAAATTAAATATTTATTTGCTTTTAAAAAGAATAAACTTGGAAATTAAAATTAAAATTATAAAAGAAAATTATCCAATCAATTTAATTATTAATACAGATTATTAAATTGATATTGCCTAAAATTCCGGGTCATCACATTCCTCCCCCCTTAAAAGAATTTCGTCCCCGAAATTTTAAAGCAAAGATAATTTAATAACCCATCAAAGATTTCAATTTTAAATCACAAGCACATATTCTCAACCATATGCTAACAATCATATCAACTGATTCACTCAATTAAACAAATATAATGATCCTGACACAAATCAGGATAGATTTCCTAGCACTATCTAGAGTTTCCATGGTATAAACATTGGAACACTCGCTCTATTGAATCCAATAATCTACATTGCTAACTTCTAAGCTCCTACTCATCTAGATCTACAAATTGAACAGGATATCAGACCACAGTCAAGTACTGCTCAACTACCAAATCCTTCTTGAACTGCTGGTTTCAAAACCAAAGATGGACCATACACGTACTCCCTCAGAGATACGTGAAATACATTGAACCCCAGTCTTCCAAACTGGCAATTCAACCCTGTAGACCCAAGCACTTATTCTTACAAGAACACAGAAATATCCAAAATATCTCGAAGCTATCCTTCCAGTCTTACCAAAACTTAAAGCTCCTTTGATTGGAAAAACTTATCCAAAATCAAATCTCCGACTACGAAATCCAAATTCCTCCGTCTCTTATCCACAAAACTCTACTGACGATCCCGGGCTGCCTTCATCCTTCCTGATCAGCTCAAACTTCGCTTATGCTTCTTGAAACAAACTGGACCAAAAACAACCCAACAAAATGATCCTCTCAAGATCAATCCAAAATCAGAGCACCACTCTACTCAACAAACATCAGAAGAAAACTAACTTCTCCTATCCGGAAAAGACAAACAGGAGCACTTGCCAAACTCGCCTCAAATCCTGAAAAATTTCATGTAGAAACCCTCCAATCCAAGAAAACTGTGAACTTCCAAGGAGTCTAGGTTGCTTCCACTCTAGAACAGCTGCTACCTAGCTTCCGCTGCACAACTTTGATCTAAAAAGATGAGAATGTCGATGATGAACATGAGCAAAAACTAGTCCAACACTTTCTTGGAAGACACGGTGCAACAGTTCCCTAAAGAGAAAACTCAGAAGTACCAAGAAATCCTGAGCTGCTTCACCAAACCCTCTCTCTAGGAACCATCCTTCAACTAAGCTGAATCATTGTTACCACTCCTGGAATCCTAATCGATATGAAAACTCAATCTCCAAATGTTAAGACAAACCTTGACTACCTCGAAGACATCCGAAAAAATCTCTGACAACTTCCATATCCTAGAGATGCCTCGATCCCAAGAAAAAGAGAACACTCAACTATCGCAAGTCACTTTTGCGATCAACCCAGTCTAATATCCAAAGAAACAGTTCTCTCTTTACCAATCAGAACAGCTTATGCTTATCTAGCCAATCCATTGAAGAAATGGATCCACTCTGCTGCTTCTGAACTCCACCATAAGAAAACTGCTAAGCCAGATGACCTTCTTTCTAGCACACAGAACACTCCGAGCTGTAATGCTGACACAGATGCCAAAGGCTTCCTATCCAAAGCTCTTTGAATCCTCAAAGCCATATCATCCAATCCCATACAGAGCCTTGAGATGGGTAGACATCTCCATAAGAAACTCGAGCCTTAAACCAAACACAAGCACCCTACTGAACTCATCCTCATCACTGATGCATGCACACTTCCCTAAACTTGCTCCAAAAAAACAACTTCGAAAACATCCAAAGTCACTGTGTCTCGCCATGCAGTTGCCTCTTCCCGAAGTTGCCAAGATACCATAACTCGCTTCTGCTCAACCGATAGATCCAAACTCTACTTATCCAAATTTGTACTTCAATGATGAACTCCGAACCTCAAAAAGGCTTCCTTCAAAGATTGGTAAAATCCTTACACCACTGCAAAGCTTACTCATGACGGTATTAGGTCTGCAGTCTCGGTAGATACTTCCAACCTCAATACTCAGACTTCTGCCATTGGCAGTCGTGCTACACACACCACTACCCTTCCTACCTCTAGCACTTATATTGAAAAACCCGAACAGGTAATCCAACAAATAGGTAGAAATATATATATATATATATATATATATAGAAAAACAAGTATGCTCTCTCAAGAAAGAAATCACTCCAAAGCCTTGGTATTCACTCAACCTAGCGCTCTGATACCAAATGTGATGGTCTAGGTTTTTCAACCATCGACAGCCGCCACTCTCTACCGTGGCACACATTGGTACCTCAAATTTGCTTTTATGACCAGCCTCTTGACTCACAACCAACCCAAGGCCTTATACTACCTCAAAGGGACATGTAGGGGTAAGAGTCTTCCGTTTGCCACCAAACACAAAGTGAGAACCCCTTATCATGCTATACTGAAGGGAGTCCGATCCCTTGATTACTTCATTAATTAATTGTTAATCATATTTAATAATTAACCTTTAATTAATTACATTAATCAGCCTTGATTAATCACATTTAGTACTTAATTACCCTTAATTAATTACATTACTTAATTAATTTCAAAATAAAATTTATTACTTAATTCTTAATTTAATTACACTAAGTAATTAATTCTTAATTACTTCCACCAGTAATTATCCTTCTTATTAATTGCACAAAGTAATTAAATCCATAACAACTTCCATTCGTTCAATTAATTATATCTAGTAATTAGTGGTTACTAAGTAATTACACTTTATAAAACACATTAAGTAATTATACTTGACAAATCATCCGGTGGTTATCCTAAATTAATTAAACCAATTAATTAACTTAAACTAATCATATTAGTTTAATTAATTACATTGAGTAATTAACTCCTTAATTACTTCCATTGAGTAATTATACTTAACCAATTCCACAAATGATTATCCTTAATTAATCTAGTTAATCATCTTAAATTAATTATATTAATTAATCATTTCCTAATCCCTAGTTAATGATCTTTACATTAACTATTAACAATTCTTTAATTACTTCTCTAAGTAATTAGACTTAAATTAACTCTTATTAATTAAAAGGTAATTAATTCTTAATTACCAATTAATTCATCTTGAACTACTTAATTAATTAAATGCTTAACTATACTTAATTAATTTTAATTACTTTAATTACTTGATTAATTAATTTTCAAATCATTAATTAATAACCTATGCTTATCTAATTAATGATCCTTAATTATAAATTAATTAACACTTAAACTGGTTAACTTATAACCCTTAATTACTTATTTATTAATCCATAATCATTAATTTATTTAATTAATTAATTTATTTTAAATTACCTTATTAATTTAACTAATTCCAAATCATTAAAACTTAATTAACTTAAGATAAAATATTTTCCTTATTAATGAATAAATTGTCATTAACAAGTTCATTTAAAACATTACACTTCAAAAATTACTTTTAAATTTTATTTCAAAATTGAGTATTAAAATATTTACAAATTAACAAAATTAAAAAATTTTACTAACCTCTTAAACTAATGTTAATGAAACACTTATCTTATATAACGAAAAATTATGTAAGAGTTTTGAATCAAATTCATTTAAAAATTTCAAAACCTTTTGCTTTTAAATTTTTTTGTTTTATTTAAAACATGTTTTGAAACCAGCTTCGGGTTCAACCCGAACTATACTTAAGTCTGGCCTCGAGAAACCTTATTTTTCTTTTCAAAATTTGTTTAAGTTTTAAAACTTAAAAACTGGAAACCAAAACACTCACTTACTCGAGTCATTCGCATACAACTGCTTCGAGAATACCCCTAGACTACAGAAATAAACCCAAATACAACTCGAACAACACCCAAGTTCAAACCATCTTTCCCAAAACAAACAAGGCCCGGCACCCAGAAATGCACCGTGCATATGTACGATGGCTTCGACCACCTACGGTAATCACCAAAACCATTAGCAAGTAGTCGCCACCTACCTAAGTCCTCACGATCCTCCAAACCATCGAAAACGGTGGCCAATCAAAATCGAACAATCGAATCCCCAGTAACCCAATACTCGATCATCCAAAAACACTCGTCGATGACCAAAGCGTCCACCGGAGCATCTGATTCTCTGACCACAGAAGCGTCACAGAGCCACTCGACGAAACCCCCTCACGCGATCCACCCCGATGCGCCATCGACGCCTGAAACGTCACAACTATCAAACTCAACCAACAGCACTCCAAGCCCTAGTTCACCGCACTCTGGCCACCATGGTCACTGATTAATCATTTAACCATTTTTCCTTAAGTCGTCATCCCCTAAGCCCTCTTCGACAACAAACCCGAGCTTTAGATCGTCATCGATCGTCGATGATTGACCAAATACCAAAAAATGATTATCACAGCTTACCTTATTGATTACTTATCTAAAAATCATGATTTTACCTCCTAAATTCATGATTTACTAATACAAATCAGGTTATACGCCTGAATTAATGAATTAAGAAGTTTGAATTTTTAACATAACTTTAAATTAGCCTGTTCTTTTGGTTTTCCAGAGCAATTCCCAATTTATTTTAACTTAAATATATTTTAAACCTTACTCTATCATCTAAAAACAAATTTTGTTAAGAACCTATGTCCTAACAGAGATTAGATCAAGTGGAAATGAATTCTATTTGAATTCTTAGCTTTGAAATTAATAACAGTCAAGACACGGATACGACAGCCATATACACATCCACACATTCATATATAGACACACACACACATATAGAAATGTACTTATAAATATACACACAAACATACTAATTTCCAAAGATAATCAGACAATCAGATTCATACTAAAGTTTTTTTTTAAAAAAAAGTCACACCTATAAAAAATGATGAACGGAGTCTTTTACTTTGAAATAGCCTTTAAACTTTCAAAACTTGAATTGATGGAAATGTTTTTTTTTTAAATTTGAAAATCTGAACTTGAAATCTGTAAAGATGATTCTGTTTTGATCTTCGAACTTGCTTCAGACAAATTTCAGGTTTGAAGAATGTACAGGCTTGGTTGATTTTTCAACTCAGGTTTTAAGAAATGCAGGTTTTGATTAGATTTTTAAAAATGATATTTATAGATTGTTTGAATTGATTTCTGGTTTATGGAATGTTTTGAGTTACTGATTTTGTTTTTGACAAATTTGTACAGGTTTTAATTTTCTTAGTTTTGAATTTGAAGAGGATAGAAAAGAATGAAGAGAAGGAAGGATATGTTTATATAAGTTAATTTTGTGATTAAAAATAAAAGAAAAAATCAAAAATAATAAATGGCAGTTGTTTAAAACTTCAAAATTTGTCATTACACTAGTTTATTAATTAACACTTGTTATTTATGTGTCTTAATTTTATTACACTTGTCCTATAAGTAATTAATACTTATTTTTATTTATTTTAAATGTAAATAAAAGCTTTACATTAAATTATTAATTTACAAATACTTATCTATATATATAAATTACTTCAAAGAAAATAAATTATATATAAATAAAATCTTAGACATATATTTTAAATTCCAAAACATTTTAAAATATCTACCCTTTTGAATTTCAAAATAAAAACCAAATTCAAATTCAAATTAAATTTTAAAATCCAAATTAAAATCAACTTATAACACCACATTCAATTTGAAATAACCATTTTATTTATATAAAATCTATTGGTATCTATATATGAAAACAACACATTAATAATATTTGAAAATAACAATCTTGCCAATTTAAAATAATTTATAGAAGAGATTATCTCATTATTATACATTATTTATTTTACTTAAATGAATTAATGTATCATATGTAAATTGTATTTTAAATATATATAATTTCAAATCATATTTATCAAGCAATATTTAAAAATAAAGCAAACCTTTTTATTAATTTTATTTAAATTTAAACTTAAGCTAAAAATATATTTTAAACAATTAACACTTAACTTAAATATTTTAAAACTACAAAATTAACTTTTAAATAGCTTTGAAAAGTTTTATTTTAAATTTTATCATAATTTTCAAATTACCAAAATATATTAGAATTTGAAAACATGATTTTATTTTTTAATTAAATTTCGAACCAAAGCTTTTTCTATTACAATATGATCAAATATATGTGTACATTATAAATAGAAAACATTTTATTAGATTTTAAAAGATAAAATTTATCGATTAAATATTTATTTTCTTTAAAAAGAATAAACTTGGCAATTTAAATTAAATTATAAAAGAAATTATCAAATCAATGTAATTATTAATATAAATTATTAAATTGATATTGCCCAAAATTCTGGGTCAGCACATACTAGGAGTGGTGAAGGCATTCATCCTTCTAATAAAGGAGAGAGAGCGCCCATGAGCAAGGCTACATTTACCGGTCTGTCAGGAGGGAACATTAGGACACTCACAATCATCTGCATTTCGCTGCATGCTCTACATTAATCTTTCACGCAATAATTACTCACATGTTCTCATTTGATCTTTGTAGGCATAATGACTCAGTCTCGGGCCTTCGATCGCTTAAGAGGTTCTTTAACATATCATCGATCTAGTTGGGACTCGGAGTCTGATGGACGTAGGTAGAAAGATGAGGGACGAGATAAAAGCTACCATTCAAGGGAATCCTCCTCTTCTAAGGACAAGTCCCAGCCCCAGAAATCACGCCAAGGAGAATAGCCTAATTTTCTGCTTATAGTGGAGACCAGCCTCCTTACCATGGCCCTCAAATCGCCACATCACATGAGCAACCTTCTGGCTGTTTGAGCTCTAAACAGTCTCACAAACATAGAACAAACAAACATCCTATTGCCGCTTTCGATCTGTCCTTATTGGCCGCTACTCTTGATGTTTCTACAGTGGAGAAATTGGCCGAACTTAAGCTCGCTTTCTCAAAAATATGCTTTGATGGACTTGAATTCCTTCCCTCGATACGTATGATTTTCGGGCATGCTAAAATGAGTTCTCTTGCATGTGTCAATGATGTGTTTGTGTAGCATAAATCATTTCAACATTTTGCTGAAAAAAGTCTCTGAAGTGTCCATTGAGTGACAATATGAAATAGACTGACTCAAGTTAGATGTGATACATGATAAAGACATAATCAAACATCAAGATGTCGAATTGTTAGAATTGAAAACAAAAATTGTCAAATAGGAGAGAAATGCTAAGGAATTGCAGAGGCGGTGTGCCATTTGGAAACTTCTCATAAAAAAGAACTCAACGCTGCCCGGAATCATAGCTGGGCACTTGCTTTAGAAAAGATTCTTGCAAAATGAAAAGGGCATTTTGGCCTGCCGTGTCGAGGAACTTGAAGAGCTTCTCAAAAAAGAAAGGGAGGAGAAAATTGAGGCCTAGGAAGAATCGTAGAAGTACTACGAACAGTCTATCGAGGCCAGGAGCTTGAAAGTTAAACTTGATGAGCAGTTTGCTAAAATTGAAGCTCCTAAAGAGAAGGCTCGATAGGAAGGCTATAAAGGAATGATTGAACAAATTGAATCTCAGGTAGAAGACGCTAAAGAGTCGAGTAGGAATTAAAACAAGGACTTATTTGATCCATCGATCATCGAATATAACGCCAAAGTCCTCATCCACCATAAACTGAATTTCCTTTTCAAGGGTTATCTAGAATCACTTGTTGAAGCTTGGAAGCTTATTATTGAGATGAAAAAGAGAGAATTGGGCTGAGATGAATTTTGATAAAGAAAAATTAGTTCGGGAGATCCTCTGTGAAAACGAATCTTTAGATTTGGCTGCCACGAAACTTCGATACTTTAATGCTTCTATGCCAAAAAAGAAAGGGAAATGTATTGACGGATCTTTAGGTGCCGATCCTAAGGGTCCTTTTCTTCCCAATCAACCAGAGCATCGGTCTCCTTCGGCACGGAGCAGGACTTGGGCTATGATCCAGATTAGCTCGGCAATCAATCCAATGTTGTGTCCCCTATTTTGGAAGGTGGCACCCCAGTAACCACTGAGAACCAACTGGATACCGGTATTGGACTTTACTCTTTAATTTATAAAAAGTTTTGTTCTTCGCGCCCAATGGTTTTAAGTTCATCTCCCTGTTTTAACCAAATTTGCAGGTCTTTCGGGTCCTAGTCAAAATCCTAAAAGTGATGCTAGTGTCGAGCAAGAAGAGAAACCAATAGAGATTTCGATAGCTGCTGATGTACTGGGGCCTGATGCTCAAGTCATTGGAGCTTTTGATGATGATAAGGTCAACGATCCGCTCCCAACGGAGAGTCTGACAATGTTGTGATTACCAACACCTCCGAACGTACCGATGAGATTAGCTTGAAAGAGTGGACTGAGAAGGAGGAGTTGTTGAAGAAGAAGGCAAAAGCTGAGTCTGTCGAGGTGGACATCAATGAATCATACCTTATTCCATTACCAATTATTCCACCCGGTGGGTCAGTGAACTTCCTCCTAACTCTAAAAGCTCTCCTGTAAAAGGTGGCAAAGGATCCAGGAGGAGGGAGATCGAGGATTCGAGTGCCACCACTCTCGAAAAATCCAAAAAAGAGAGGTCAAAGAAATAGCCATCACTATGGCTCAATGTGTATACAGTTTTCATAGTTGTTTGCTTGTTGTTTCTTATATTAGCTGTGGTTGTATAGGTATAAATCCCGCTTTTTTGAAATAACTTGTACTACAACCTTGAAACCTGTCATGTAAATAAAAGTTTTTGTTTTCTGTTGAGCTTTCCTGTGAATTTCTATTTAAGTAGTTGAACTATTACTTTCCATTCAATGTACTTGTAGTTCGTTGTTCATGAATTCTGGTAACAATCCACTAGCTTTATCCCAAAGCCTCTAAGTGGTTATGGCCTCGAGTCGTATTAAACACTAGGCACGGGCCTTGGTGGTTACACTGTCAAATTCAGTGGTTTTTGAGCAACTATACTCTCGCCTCCGTTTTAGGTTAGTAGTGTTGGATGTTGAATGGTCAAACTCCATCCTTAGCGATTTTATACTCCTCCCTTCGGTTTCAGGCTGGAGTTCGTGGAATAGTGAATGGTCGAACTCCACTCTTCTATTTATTCATGTTTGTATCCATACTTTGGGGATAAGATTTAGTTGATGGGTGGTCGGATCGCACCAAATCTATGTTATAGTCTAGTCTGCACTTTGAGGACCTAGAGTTATTTTGTGAGCGGTCGATCCATTCTTGATTTTTGTTTATACTCCAGTCCACACTCTGAGGAATTATATTTATTTCGCGGTAGATCGATTCACACCAGATTTAAGTTTATACTCCAGTCCACACACTAGAGACTTAGAGTTGTTTCGTGGGTGGTCGATTCACACCCGATTTAAGTTTATACTCCAGTCCACACTCTGGGGAATTAGAAATATTTCGGAGAGCAGTCAGATTGCACTCCTCTTAATTGATTGATTTGCCCCCAGGGTTTGGGGTTTGATCTAGCGAGTGATCGATCATGTCATAGTCATCCCCATTTTATCTCAATCCCCAAGTTTGGCCGGATTTATTTGATCATCGGACAGTCAACCACATTTATTCCTCATTGTGCATCCCTTCAATTGGACTATAAACGACAATTGTCAAGTGAACAAGTGGACTAATCTCATCTTATTTAGTTCATTGGGAATTAAGATGATTGATTAATTTCAAACTCTGGGAGCCTGTACAACATATCAACCTCAATCAGTTTCACTATGTAATTAATGTATAATGCCACAACAAACATAAATACAAAAGAAGTTCGAAACTTTATTCATTAAACGGCAAGGAAAAAGACACAAAGTGTCTTATTACAATTTCGAAAAATCAAGTGCTAAAGAAAATTCTAAAAGCAAATACAACTAAAATGAAAAGAAAATAAACTAAGTGAAATAGCATTGTAGATGTTCGCTATTCCATGCCCTTGGAAGTGTGATGCCATCAACAGTCGCTACCTTGAAAGTTCCTTCTCCAAGCCTCTGTTTAATGACAAATGGTCCATCCCAGAATGGATTCATGTGCGATGGGGCAGGAAAACCCGTTTCAGAATGAGATTGCCAATTTCAAAGGTTCTAAGTCAGACTTTAATGTTGTAATATCGGACGACTCGGTATTGATTGTAGCTGCCCTCACGTCAACTACCTCGCTCTTTTCATCTATAAGTCAAGAGATTCCACAAGGATATCTTTATTTATTTTGGGATCATATTAAGTCACTCGATGAGAAGAAACGTCAAGCTCAACAAGAGTAACGGCTTGGAACCGTAAGCAAGGGTGAATGGAGTATGACCAGTCGCGGACATGTGGGTGGTCCAATAAACCCATAGTTCTATAGGAAGTTCATCTACTCACCTGCCTTTAGCCTTCTCCAAATGCTTCTCTACAACGGACTTTATGATTTTATTTACAACTTCAATCTTTCTATCTGCCTGAGGGCAAGAGACCGCTGCAAATCCATTTTCAGTGTGATATCTTCAACAAAAGTCATAGAATTCAACACTATCAAATTGAGTTCCATTGTCTGTTACAATAGTTCACAGAAGACCGAAGCGGCATATGATGTTTCAGACAATAAAGTTGATTACTTTCTTGGTTGTGATCGTGCTAAAGGTTTTCTTCGGTCCATTTAGTGAAGTAATCAGCAGAACAATAGCATACTTTGCACCACCTTTAGAGAATGGTAAGGAATCGATAATGTCTATAACTCACATGGCGAACGGTCATGGGCTGACCATTTGCATGATTTCCATCGATGGAGCCCTTGGGATTTTTGTGTATATATAGCACTTATCACATCATTTCACATAATAAGCGACGTCTCGATTTATGGTCGACCAATAATACCCATAACGGAGTATTTTCTTTGCCAGAGTTTGCCTCCCAGAGTGGCCTTTTGGAACACATTTTATCTCATCATGAGCGACACACCAGAGTAAGGGGACTGAGAAACCTTTCATGTACATATTTCCTTTTTGCATGATATACCGTGAAGCTTTACAAAGGACTTGTCGCTTTACATTTCTTTTACCTGGTAGGACTTCATGTAGTAAATAGTCATTGATCGGAGTCATCTACGATTCCCTTTCAGGCTCTGCTTCCAGTATTTGGTCGATTTACATCATGTTTATACTTTAGGTATTTAATACTTTGACCGAAACCAAGCCCATATGTTGTGCATCGCCGGTACTAGCAAACTTTGCTAATGAATCGGCTTCTCTGTTTCGATCTCGTGGAATATGCAAAGTTTCATAGTACTCAAATTCTATCAACAGCTCTTGGACTTGGGTAAGGTATGGGGAAAGTCATTGTCCCTTAGCCTGATAATCTCCCCTAACTTGATACAGCACCAACTGTAAATCACAAAAGATTTTGAGTGATTTTATTCCAAGTTCTCCAGCGAGTTTAAGCCCAGCAATCAGAGCTTCGTACTCGACTTCGTTGTTTTTTGATAGGAAATCAAGCTTTAATGCATAATAGATTGACCAATTTTTAGGAGTTACAAGTACTATTCCAGCTTCAAAACAATGATTATTAGATGCTCCATCGGTATAAAATTTCCATCGTATGGTAGGGATTTCGCTGCCTTCCATAGAATCATCCTGCGTAGCTAACTCTACTATAAAATCTTCTAGCACCAAAACCTGGTAGCCCTTCGAGAAAGATAAGCAATATCAAATTGACTAGGCTCTATATTCCACTTAAGTAATCTTCCAGACGTCTCAGATCATTATAGGACCTATCGTAATGGTTGGTCGATGTAAACAATGATCGGATGTGCCTGGAAGTACGAATGAAGCTTTCATGATGAATTTAGCAAGAAATATGACAATTTCTATATTTTGGATAGTTCTTTTTAGCCCCCGTTAATTGCTTGCCGATGAGAGGATCTGATTCTCCTCACGAAGTAATATGGCACTTGAGCATGTGCCGATACGGCCAAATAAATGTACAACTCCTCATGATCCACCGACTTTTGAAAGTCTATATGAGTGGATCGTATGATATATATGTGCAAGTATAAGTAATCAACAGTGAAACTAGATAGATAATAGTAGTAAAGTAAATTAAACTAATCACACCAGGATTTTATACTGGTTCGGACCTCCCGTCCTACGTCCAGTCCAGAAGCTATCCTTTCACTAACTAACCCTCACTTGACCCGGAGGAACAGGTTTACAATAGCAGAGTTTCTTTGTCAAAGATGTGTTCTTATAACACTGATGTTGACTGTTGAATACAAGTGCTTCCAATATATTTATCTAGAAAGTGTTGAATGCGTAATTCAGAATATATGAAAGTGTAAGTAGTTGATTGCTTTGAGAACAGATGTAAGTCAGAGTATAGAAAACAATAGCATAAGTAAGTATATTACTTTTATTTGCATTGCTGATGCTATTTATACTGATGAAGGGTTATCTTGTATAGTTGTATCCGTTGTAATCTCCCTAAGGTCGCTTCTGATGATGATGAAGAGTTGCGGTAAGAAGAAGTAGACATGTCCCTTCGAGTGTGACAGTTGGAGTTTGAAAATACTCTGTCGAATTCAAAATCAGACGTCTAAGAGCATGTTTCAGACGTCTGCCCTTCATATATATTTTTGCGTATGGTTGTTTTTCAAACGTCTGAGTTTAATACCAGACGTCTGATTCCTTCTGAAATATAGAACCAGAGAATATCATCAGATGCCTGGTATTTTTATCAGACGTCTGTTTTATACTGATTTGCAATACAGAGGAATAATCCAGACGTCTGGTAAGTGCACCCAGACGTCTGGAAGTGTGTATTCTTGCTTTCTTTGTGTCTGTGCATTTCCATTTCAACTTCTATTGATTTGTTTGCCTTTTGATTCTTGTTTCTATCTCTTTGGTGATGCTACTTCATCAACTACCTGTAAATATAGATACATACATACATACGATTTCCATTGTATGGTTGTTATCATCGAAACCGTAGAATAGATTTCCTAACAATCTCCCCCTTTTTGATGATGACAACTTATTCAATGTACTTATATATAGATTTGAAATCTCTCCCTGAATATATGCTTATTCATATTGTTTTATGAGAATATTAATATTACTCCCCTTTTGACATTATCAAAAAGAATTTATAACAATTAAGTCAATATGTCAGAAAAATATTCATTAATAAAGAAAAGTTTACATGCATTGTTCTATTACAGAAGTACACAAAAGCTACAAAAGTAAACTTAAATTTATTTCGGAGAGGATTGATTTGGGTCATCTTGTTTTGGTGAAGCTAGTTTTGGATCACCTTCCTTTGGCGAAGCTTGATTTGTATCATCCTCGTTTTGATCTTCTTTTGTAGAAGTACTAGTTTTTGAAGAAGATATCATAGCTTCCTTTGGAGGTTCATCCTCAAATAATTTAGAGTGCTTTGTAGGAGGGGAAGGAATGGGAGTTGGCCAATCCTCAGAGGGTGGAGTTGGAGCACGGGCCCGTTGTAATACTTCTTTCAGCACTGACAAAGCAGTTGAAAGGGAATCTTCAACTGTGGCTAGGCGAATAGCAAATGATACTTCAAGGTTGTTAATTCGCTTAGCCAAGCGTCTTTGATTTTGGGACAATATGTGTTTATTTCGAAGAGTGAGATCTCGAATACTTTCATTTGGTTCTGTTTCTTTTCGAGTCTCCATAATATCCTATTGTCCCGGGTAATCAAAAGGTTGAGGAGGAGGAGGAGTTGCTTCTTTTTGTTCTTCTACTTGAGAAGGAATCATGGGTGGTTGAGGAGGAGGCTCAATACGTCGAGATTGTCGATTGCGCATCCAATCCTCAAATGTCATGAATTCCGGGGGAATTTCGGGCAAGTGCATCAAGGAGAAAAATTTTGTTGAAGAATATTTGGGTGAAATTTCTTCGAATGTTGATAAATATGATTGAATGTTATTAGCCCGAAGAAGCCGCATAATATAAGTCGGGTAAATAATGGAAGGTCGAGAGCGATTTCAAAATTGCTTAAGCTCATCGAAAATAAATTTTGCCCAATTCACTCTTGTCCGACTAAATATAACATACAATGCTTTATGCTCCATTACTGTGATTTGCTCATGACTACTTAATCGTGGAATAATGGTGTTTATTATCATCCTTGTTAGTAGTCGAGCCTTCGGGCGTAAATACTTGGAAGCAAATTTTGGCATATTATCTTCCCAAATTTGATGTGTAACACTATCCCTAGGTTTAAATCTCATATCGGGAATGTTATACAGGTCTTCCCCGGTGTCAGAGCAACCAAGTGTTCGACCTATTAAGCCAGGGGTTAATCGAATTGTGTTTCCATATACACTAGACCAAAGCCAATTTTCTTCATTCTCAGTATTCCAAACCGCGGTGCTATCTAAATTTGAGTAGAATAGGAAGATGGCTAATTAGTCAATTTGAATATCGTTTGTTTGAAAAGAAATCAGGGTTTCTAAACCGGCTGTTTCACATAATTCGTCTAGGTCATACATAGGAAATTGTAACAAATTGTAGAAGGGACCTGTGTGAAGTTTCTTTTTTTAAATCTCTTCGTACCTTTTTAGAGAATGAGGAGCTCTATTGATCCAACGTTCGATTTGATCATCCGAACATACTTGCGGATGTGAAGATGTTGTTGGTTGATCTTGCTTTCTCTTTTTAGTAGGATTTTTAGTACGAGGCGGCATTGTTGTTAAAAAATGCTATAGGATTTGGAGGAAAAAATTCTATTTGAGAGGATCGTGGGAAGAAGGAAAAAAAACTGTTTTTGAAGTAGAAAAAAATGTCGTTATCTGATCGGTTTTATATGGTAGAGTGGGAATCCGACGTCTGAAAAAGGAATAAGACGTCTGGTTTGCCCTAATTTTTGTCCAGTAGGTAAAAACAGACGTCTGAGTTCTTGATTAAGACGTCTGGTTGTTAGTTTACGTATAATATTTTGATGCAGAGAAAAATTTCAGACGTTTGGAATTTAAAGCAGACGTCTGTTTTGGTTTGAGATTGAAACAGAGAACTTATACAGACGTCTGGTTATCAATCCAGACGTCTAAAATGGCCATAATTTTATTTTTGAGAGTTAAAGGCATATTTCAGACGTCTGGTTGCTGTTGGCAGACGTCTAAAGTTTGTAGATTGTCAAAGAAATGATAGAAATTTTCTTTATTGAACGTAAATAATAAATTTCGTTATAAAAACATGTATACTTATAGATACATACACCAATTAATATAAATAATTTATTTAGATGGAGACGGAGTTTTTGGATTTCTTGATTCATCATAATTTCATGGTCGAAGTGGAGACCATATATTTCCACGTTCGTGTGATCGTGGAGAGCCAGAATATCGTCTAGGTGAAGGGTCTGAAGGAGTACGATACGAAGAAGATGGATCCAATGAACTACAAGGTTTTGGAAGTGGTTCATGAACATCTTTCTTGCGTGACGAACAAAACTTCATTGCAACTTGCTTGAGAAAGTTTAACCTCTGTGCCGTAACTTTTTGTTCAAAATAAAGTTCCCGTTGAAGATCCATCTGTTGTTTTTGGTAATGATGGATTTCATTGATTTTCTCCTTTGTGTTAAGAGACGTAAACAAATATTTTTTAGCTTTCTTATTATCTGGTGTAAAACCTGTGCGACACGAAGACCACCTATGAGTTGGTTCTTGCTTTGGGGTAGGCGTTGGGAGTTGTTGTGGTGTGTCAACCGCGCTATCCGTCGAGGGTGTTGATACAGAGATGGATATATAGGAATTTGGTGAAGACATTGTTATATATATTAAAAGAAATTAATTAGTTGAATAAAGTTTTTCTATTTGGCTATATTTATAATTTGGAAAGTATGTAAATATATACAAATTAAAAAAAATTTGAAGGTGCAGAAATAAATAACCTAACTTGTGGTTATTATTTTTCTGAAAACCTTAGAAGTGCAGAAATCAATAATATATCTTGTGGTCAGTATTTTGTTAACTAAATGTAGCTTTAAATTTTTATATGTAATGTATTAAGGAAAAAGATAATTTAGTGAGCAAATTCCTAAACTTCGTCGAAGCTTAGAAAAAGTTTGTTCATTTAATGGTTTAGTAAAAATGTCGGCTACTTGATTTTCGGTACTAACGTATTCTAATGAAATGATTCCATTTTCAACATTGTCTCTTAGAAAATGATGTCGTATATCCATATGTTTGGTTCTTGAGTGATTAATTGGGCTTTTGGACAAATTAATTGCACTTGTGTTATCATAATAAATTGGAGACTTGATGATAGTTTTATCGAAATCTGTTAGTGTTTGTTGCATGTATATTACTTGAGCACGTGCTAGTGCTGCGGAGATGTATTCGGCTTCGCAAGTTGATAAGGAAACGCAATTTAGTTTTTTGCTAAACCAAGAAACTAATGATTGACCGATAAAATGACAAGTTCCACTAGTACTTTTACGATCTGTTTTACATCCTCCGAAATCCGCATCACTATATGAGATAAGTTCAAATGAGGATCCTTTAGGAACAACCCATAATCTTTAGTACTAGAAAGATAACGTAAATTTCGCTTAACTGCTCTTAGATGTGACTCTTTTGGTTTGGCTTGAAATCGAGCACAAAGACATACACTCATCATAATATCAGGTCGACTAGCCATTAAATAGAGAAGAGAACCAATCATGCTACGATATTTCTTTTCATCAAAATCTTTTCCGTTTTCATCTTTTTCTAAGTGAACAGTGGTACTCATTGGAGTTGGTTTACTTGAGGTTTTATTCATTTCAAAACGATTTAATAAATTATTACAATATTTTTCTTGATGAATAAAAATTCCATTATCAAGTTATTTTATTTGTAAACCTAAGAAAAAATTTAATTCTCCCATGTGGGACATTTCAAATTCACTTTTCATAATATTTGAAAATTGGTTGCATAAATTTTCATTAGTTGAGCCAAAAATGATGTCATCGACATAGATTTGTACTACTAAAATATCATTATTTTCTCTTTTAATAAACAAAGTTGTATCAATTTTGCCTATTTGAAAACCTGATGTAATTAAATGATTTTTAAGACGTTCATACCAAGCTCGTGGGGCTTGTTTTAATCCATATAAAGCTTTGTGTAATTTAAATACGTGATCGGGATATTTTTCATGAACAAATAGTGGTGGTTGTTCTACATATACATTTTCTTTGATAAACCCATTTAAAAAAGCACTTTTGACATCCATTTGAAATAGTTTAAAATTATTATATGTTGCAAAAGCGAGTAATGTACGAATGGCCTCCAATCTAGCTACAGGAGCAATGGTTTCATCGTAATCTATTCCTTCTTCTTGATTGTAGCCTTGAGCAACTAATCGTGCTTTATTTCTAATAATATCTCCGTTTTCATCGGATTTGTTCTTAAATATCCATTTTGTTCCTATTACCGATTGATCTTTAGGTCGTGGTACTAATTCCCATACGTTATTATGTTCGAATTGATTTAATTCTTCTTGCATAGCTATTATCCAAAAATTATCATTTGACGCTTCTTTATAATTTTTTGGTTCAAAACTTGACACAAATGCTATATGGATTATATGATTGAGATAATTTCTAGTTACACTTGTATTAAGGTCTCCAATAATATTATCTATTGGATGATTTTTAAGAATTCTAGGAGGTGATACCAGAGTGTTATTTTCCATATTTATGTCATTATTAACGGTATTTGTTGGATTTATTAGTGGAATATTTTCTTCTTCATCGTTAGTTTTAAGATTACAAAGATTTTCATCGAACGAAACGTGTAAACTTTCTTCAACGGTATTATTTCTTTTATTAAAAATTCTATATGCTTTACTCCGATCCGAATATCCAATAAAGATACTTTCATCGGCTTTTGGATCAAATTTACCTAAGTTATCTTTTGTATTTAAAATAAAACATTTTGACCCGAAAGTTTTAAAGTATGATACCTTAGGTTTTTTACCAAAAAATATTTCAAAACACGTTTGTTTAGTCATAGGACGTATTGTCACATGATTTAATACATAACAAGATGTCGCAATAGCTTCATCCCAAAAGTGTTTTGGTAAACCACTACTATTTAGTAATGTTCGTGCGCATTCTTGTAATGTACGATTTTTTCTTTCTACGACACCATTTTGTTGCGGTGTGCGAGGAAAAGAAAAATTGTGAGTTATTCCTTTTTTATTACAAGAATTTGTAAAAAGATCATTTTCGAATTCTCCTCCATGATCACTTCGGATATTTTTAATTTTTAAGTTCATTTGTGTTTTATTTCTTTTAGCAAAAATTTTAAACATTCCAAAAGTATCACTTTTATGTTTTAAAAACAAAGTCCATGTATACCTTGAAAAATCATCAACTATTACAAAGACATATTTGTTGTGATTTATAGACCGAAGTTGTGTAGGCCCAAATAAATCTAAGTGTAACCGTTCTAATGGTTATTTTGTAGAAATATTATTTTTAGATTTAAACGAGCTTTTCTTTAGTTTTCCAATTTGACAATCATCACATAAATTTTCTACTTTGAAATTTATTCTAGGTAATCCCCTTACTAGTTCATATTTTGCTAACTTATTAATACTTTTAAAGTTGATATGACAAAATCGTTTATGTCATAACCATGGATCATCATGTTTGGCGGATAAGCATAAGTTTGAATTTTTATTTATATTCATGTTTAATACATAAATATTTTTGTTTCTAAATTCTTCAAAAATGAGTTGTTTGTTATTATCTAAAATATTACATTTATCTTTTTCAAAATTTATTTGAAAACCTTTATCGCATAATTGACTAATGCTTAGTAAGTTGTGTTTTAGATTTTTTTTACTAATAAAACATTTGTAATAATAGGAGAATTTGATATACCAGAGTTGATGACTTCTCCAATGCCAATGACGTATCCTTTTGAATTGTCTCCAAATGTTACCGTTCCACCATCAATGTATGATATATTTGAAAATATCGTTGAATTTCCGGTCATATGTTTAGAGCAGCCACTATCTAGTATCCATTTCTCTTTATTTTTTATTTTGGGTACCTGCAAAATAAAAGATGTTTCAATTGGTACCTATATATTATTAGGGTCCTATTTGTTAGGAGAAGGTATCCATACCCAAGATGGTTTGGTACCTTTATGAATATAATTTTTATTATAGACCACATTCTCTATATAATTATTGATATACTTTTGTCTAATTAAATGATTATTTGTTTTAGGAATCCAAATTTTTATAGTTTTGGTATTAAATGTAGACTTAGGTAAACTTTTAGTTTTTTTATAACTAAGATTTTTTGCAACTTTTTCTTTTTGTTTAGAGGAATTTTTAAAAACCTATTCCATTTTTGTTGCTTGATGGTTTTGATATCTTTATAAGGTTTTCCAAATCTTGTTTTCCTTTATTAAATTTTGACACATTATTTGTAATCTTATCTAGCTTTTCTTTTAGTTCTACATTTTCAATTTTAAACAATTCAATATTATTTTTAAGGTTGGTATTTTCTTTCAAAAAATCATCGTTTGCTTTTTTTGTGCTTTCAAGTTCTATAGCGGTAGCCTCATTCATTATCAAATTAATTTTGAATTTTTCTTGAGATAATTCAAGTTCTTCTTCTAGAATGATTTTTTCATCTTTTAACATACCTACTTCAATTTCTAATCTATTTATTTTAACTATATATTCTTTATTCAAATTTTTTAACCTGTCTAAATTTATCATCCAATTCCATGCTTAGTTCAAATAATTCATCATAGCTAAGTTTCGGATATACCTCATCGTTTTGTGCCATAAAACACACATTTGCTTGTTCTTCGTCACTATCGCTATCACTTTCTGATGATGAAGAATCCGAATCATCCCATGTTACTTTGAAAGCTTTCTTCTTCTTGAATTTTTCAAATTTATTCTTCTTTTTATCATTGTTGAGTTTTGGGCAATCTTTCTTCATGTGTCCGTATTGGTCACATTCATAGCATTTGATTTGAGATTGATTTGTCGAGTTGGACTTTCCTTCTTTTTGAAATTTTGTCATCTTTCTAAATTTCTTGAATCTATTATAGTTTTTGGCAATGAATACTATCTCATCTTCATCTAAATCCGAGTCATCATTCTTTGTTGCCTGAAATGCTATGTTCTTCTTTTCCGAATTTAGTTCTTTTCGCGCCTGCAAATTTGCTTCATAGGACATCAAATTTCCTATCAACTCTTCAACTTTGAGGGTAGAAAGATCATTAGCCTCTTCTATAGCCAATACCTTTCTTTCCTAGTCAGGTGTTAAAGAGTTGAGTATTCGAGAAACTAAATCAAAATCAGTAAACTTAACTCCTAATGCCATAAGATCATGTTGAATACTTCGAAATCTAGAATACATGTCTACTATAGTTTCATTTTGTTTCATTTTGAAAGATGAGAATTGGTTTTGCAAAATTGAAATTTTAGTTTGTTTGATCTTTGTTGTACCTTCGCGTGTAATTTGTAAGGTACGCCAAATATCAAATGCAGTGGTGCATAGCATTACACGTGAAAATTCATTTTTGTCTAAAGAACAAAATAAAACATTCATAGCTTTAGCATTGTTTGATGCCAAGGTTTTTTGTGCATCGGTCCAAGTGTTCATAGCAGTAGTGGGTGCTTCATATTTATCTTGAGTGGCTGACCAAATTTCTAGACCATTAACTTCCATAAAAATTCACATACGTGTTGACCAATATGCATAGTTAGAGCCATTAAAAAGTGGGGGTCGTGCTGTGGATTGTCCTTCTTGAAAAATACTTGCCATATTTAAAAAGATTCAAAAACATGTTACTGTTCTTTGATCAAACCTTGCTCCGATACCAATTGAAAGTCTATATGAGTGGATCATATGGTATATATGTGCAAGTATAAGTAATCAGCAGTGAAACTAGATAGATAATAGTAGTAAAGTAAATTAAACTAATCACACCAGGATTTTATACTGGTTCGGACCTCCCGTCCTACGTCCAGTCCCGAAGCTCCTCTTCGGAATTTCCTTTCACTAACTAACCATCACTTGACCCGGAGGAACATGTTTACAATAGCAGAGTTTCTTTGTCAAAGATGTGTTCTTATAGCACTGATGTTGACTATTGAATACAAGTGCTTCCAATATATTTATCTAGAAAGTGTTGAATGCGTAATTCAGAATATATGGAAGTGTAAGTAGTTGATTGCTTTGAGAACAGATGTAAGTCAGAGTATAAAAAACAATAGCATAAGTAAGTATATTACTTTTCTTTGCATTGCTGATGCTATTTATACTGATGAAGGGTTATCTTGTATAGTTGTATCCGTTGTAATCTCCCTAAGGTCGCTTCTGATGACGATGAAGAGTTGCGGTAAGAAGAAGCAGACATGTCCCTTCGAGTGTGACAGTTGGAGTTTGAAAATGCTCTGTCGAATTCAAAATCAGACGTCTGAGAGCATGTTTCAGACATCTGCCCTTCATATATATTTTTGTGTATGGTTGTTTTTCAGACGTCTGAGTTTAATACCAGACGTCTGATTTCTTCTGAAATATAGAACCAGAGAATATCATCAGACGTCTGGTATTTTTATCAGACGTCAGTTTTATACTGATTTGCAATACAGAGGAATAATCCAGACGTTTGGTAAGTGCACCCAGACGTCTGAAAGTGTGTATTCTTGCTTTCTTTGTGTCTGTGCATTTCCATTTCAACTTCTATTGATTTGTTTGCCTTTTGATTCTTGTTTCTATCTCTTTGGTGATGCTACTTCATCAACTACCTGTAAATATAGATATATACATACATACGATTTCCATTGTATAGTTGTTATCATCGAAACCGTAGAATAGATTTCCTAACAACTTTGACAAGATAGGGGGTCTCTTCAAATGATTCACCAAAGCTTGAAACACATCTTTACAATCTTGTGTCCATTCAAAGTTTCTTTTCCCTTTCCTAATCAAATAGACAAAGGAACAAATTTGTCAGTAGCTCTGGAGATGAATCGGCTTAAGGCAGCAACTTTCCCATTCAGACCCTACACTTGCTTGATAGCCTTGGCACTCAGATATCGCGGATAGCCTGAATCTTCTCGCAGTTAGATTCTATTCCACGAGCATTGATAATAAAACCCAAGAATTTCGTTGACGTAACACCAAAAGAACACTTCAAAGGATTAATCTTCATCTTATAATGTTGGAGGATGTCAAACATTTCCGCCAATTCTCTAATATGGTTGCTTGATCGTCCTGACTTCACGAGCATATCATCCACATACACTTCTATTGTTTTTCCAATCTAGTCTTTAAACATCCTCTCACTGATAAGTTGCTCCTACATTTTTTAATCCAAACGGCATTACTGCATAACAGTATAATCCGACATCGGTAATAAAACTGTTGTGCTCCTGATCGGGGATATGCATTGGGATTTGGTTATATCCCAAGTAGGCGTCCATGAAAGATAGCAATTCGTGTCCTATGGTTGAATCCACTAGCTGATCAATACTCGAGAAAACTATCTTTCAGGCATGCCTTGTTCAAATCTGAATAATCAATGCATGTTCTCCATTTCCCATTCGCTTTCTTCACAAGTAGAGGATTAGATACCCATTTAGGGTACAAGGCGTCATGGATAAACCCATTGTCTTTTAGTTTATTCACCTCCTCTTTGAGAGCGGTAGATCTCTTTGGATTCATGCCGCGTCTTTTTTTCTTCAGTAAGACATAGCCTGGGTCGATATTCAATTCATGGCTCGTAATGTTAGGCATGATTACACACATGTCAGAGTGAGTCCAAGCCAACACGTCAAGATTCGCTCGGAGAAAAGCGGCAAGTTCTTTCATAATTGGGGGGCTAAGCTATGACCCAATCTTTAGGACTCGTGATGGGCCATTGTGGCTAACCGAATATTAATTTTCAGCTCAGCCGGTGCAGCTATGGATTCCTTGGGCTCCTCTTCATCATCTCTAGAATCTATATCTTCGCAATACCGGCCGTGGCACCCAAGCCAAGGCTTAGGTGCTAATTGTCAATCTTCGCTAGCTTGGATGCAGACAGTCTTGCCAACACCCTTACCCTTTTCTTTGCACTAAGCTTCCCTCAACCCAGCTATATAATAAGCAGATCCAGTCACCTAATTGCCATGAACAATTCCTATAGCACTGTCTATCGAAAATATCAAAGTCAAACACCATGGGGCAAGAGCTGCTCAGAATTTAACTAAGGTCGGTCGACCCAAAACAACATTATATGGAGAGTCAATATCTAAAACAATTAATGACAAGAACTGTACCCTCCTTCGTTAACCTTATCCCAACTCAACAGGTAATTTGACATAACCAATAGCTTCAGTTGCAACACCATTAAAACCGTGTATACGAACTTTTGACGGTTGTAAATCTTTGGCTTCCGTCGTCATCTGATCATAAGTCTTTTTGAAGATTATATTCACTGAACTTCCACAATCAATCAAAATCCTTCTCACCAAAGCAGGACCAATCATGGGTGAAATGACCCTTGGGTCGATTGTCGGAGCCTCTACCTTATCTGCATCTCTGTGCCTAAACACAATATCATTCGTCATCATACGTTGTTGTTTTTCCGGTGCTCCATCTTCCATATTCGACTAACATTCAAAATCCACATGCCTAATCGCGCTAGCATAGGGCTCCATCTCTTGCCAACTCCTATTTGCCGGGTGCGGTCCTTGGACTATCGTATTTAACACCAGCCTTCCACCAGTTTGCGCAGGCTCCTTAGCCCCACGCGGTGCTTTTCCTCGGTTGGGGTCAGAAGTCCCCTGGCCGCCATCCTACGGGGCTTTCATAGACTATTGTAACTTCTTTTCTTAAATCATTTTTTATATAACATCATGTAGATACCTGCATTCATTTGTATTATGCCCATAACAATCATAAAACCAACAATTTTTCCCGGTCTACTTCTTCGTCGATTCTTTCGGAGGCAGCATCTTGTACTACATGGTATTACACGTAAACAAATGGATATTCTCCAAGGACGTATTCAATGACATATAATCAGTATACGTTGGAATCCTAGGCTTCAATCTTCTAGAATCTCTCTTTTGTTCTTGGTTCCTATCTCCGCTTGGTTTATTCTGAACATTCACTTGGACTTTTCCAAAATAGTCATCAGACTATTTTATTGCAATGTTACTCTGTACACCTTCTCCACTCGGTCCTACAACATTCTTTTTTCTAGAGAATCAGGCTTCTTCCTTCCTCAAATAATGTGCCGCCTTTGCGTAAAAGCGCTCCAACGTTGTAAGCGGCTTACCGGCTAACCAATTGCCAAATTCAGACTCTGGATCAATCCCTCTAGTCACAGCCATGAACATCGCAAGATCATTCAGATTACCGACCTTCGCGATAGCTGCATGAAATCTCTCCAAATAAACTTTCAACAACTCTCTTGGAGCCTGAATCATGTTGGAAAGGGACATCACGTCTTTAAGACAAGTCCTGTTCATCTGGAATTGCCCCGCAGACTTGGTTGCCAAATCATCAAATTTAGAAATTAATTGTGAGGGTAGTCTCGTGAACCACATCATCACTATTTCGGAAAGAGTTATGGGAAAACATCTGCACTTAGTCACATCATCGGCTCGCGCAGAAACCATCATCCATTCATACCTCATAATATGTTGCTTACGGTTGATATTTCCATCGTAGGCTGGCATTGATGACATGTTGAACCTCATCGGGTATTCTACGTGTAGAACATTATCAGTGAACGGGGTATGACTTCTTGAGATTCCCCAGTCATCGTTAGTCAAGCCTTGGCTCTCTCTCACCAACTATCTTACTATTGCTGATAAATCCGGCATTTGGATGGTTGGTGCCAAGCGGTGGCCGCTCTACACCTTACGTGAATGGTTCGGTCGATGTTTGCAGGCCATTTCACGCCTTTTTGGTTCACCATCTTCCCGACGCGCATCTTGTACATTCATTGCATCATTATTCTGGGGAGGTAACTAGTTAGCATTCAATCGAACTCCATTTTCCAAGCCTTCAAAAAGAGTTCCAGCGTGATTCCCCAAGTGTATGCAGGGAATCCCTTCTCCAGAGGAGGGATCAGTACCGATCCCTAGGGAGGGATCGGCACTGATCGATCCTGGTAGACAGCGATGATCTTTCATGCAACGCTATGAAGTTTCTAGGTAATTTTCTTTAATCCTGCGATGCCTATGCTTGTGATATTCATCCAATGAGCTACAATTTTCCAACATCGGGTACGGAGTGGGATCCCTCCTAGCTTTCCCACTCAACTATTGAGTAATTTGGTTCATCAAGTTGACATTAATTTGAATTTCCTGATTTAGTTGTCGACGAATTTCCAGCACTCTCTTATCAAATTATGAAATTCTGCTCAGGTAATAAAATTAATGGGAATCTGAACTTCAACCAGATTAGGATTCACACTTGTTTGTTGATTGCTTAGATCTCCTTGCTGAATGCTAGCAGTCTCATTTCCTTCCACGTTCTGAGAAGTAGATCTAGTATGTCTCACCATTATTGAGTACTTTGCTTTAGATACCCCCAAATCTAAGTAGAATAAGCAACTTCTTGAAGATAACTATAGATATCCTTCGGGGGATTTATCCAATCCAATAGCAACAAAGGGATCCTAGCAAGCCGAGAATCGGGTTTCGCAGTGAAAGCACCAAAATGTTTGCAAATAAATTTGCTGCAAATACCCGAGAATAGATTTTTGTAGAGAAGTTCGTGAAGAAAATAAAATTAAAATGAGGAAAATACTAACCTAAAAACAAATAAAAAGCAATAATAAAAAACATAGAGATTTACAGTGGTTCGGTGTTGTATGTCTACGTCCACTTTGAAGATTATCTTTATCGATCACTTATAAATCTAATTACAACGGTTGAGAATAGAAAACACTTGATTACAATAAAGTCCAAAGTAATAAATAGTGTAAAGGATCATTAGAATGACCCATTGAGCAAGTATTTATAGGTAAAGATGATTACTAATCTTTCTGAAAATTTGGCTAAAGAACCTTCCAATCCATATGGGCCCAACAGAGGGGTTGTTGGGCCTAATTCCCAATGAGGAGTGATCGATACTGATCCCTTCATTGGTTGATTTTCTGGCAGCGATCCATATGGTGGCTTCTATATGCTTAAATTGTTTAATCTTTGACTTGATATGATTTGTTCACTGTTGACTACCGAACCCTCTATAGGGATACGTGCCGATCCCTCAAGGTTTGCTCATGTGATGTATGATCCCTAATGTTGGTTCTCTAGGGTCCGCATACCTTCTTTTCCAAATTTTGTTTGCTTTAGACTTGTAGATCTCGAGATAATGATCGTTGAATGAAAGAATACCCTTGGACTTCGATGTATGTCGAACCTTACTTAATGAAGTTTGCTGATCCATCCCTCAGCGAAGCATGCCAATCCATATTTTCCAATGAAGCACGGTGACCCATATTTTCTAATGAAGTGTGGTGATCTATGTCTTCCAATAAAGCATGTCGATCCCACTAAATTAAATCTGCCAATCCCTCTTTTATGGGTCAAAGTGTGCCGATCCCTCTCAAGGATCCAAACCATGTTGATCCCTTCATTTACTGAGCTATATTCCATACTTTGAGCATTTAACATTGTACATCCGTTCCATCCATTCACTCCCATCTTCATATGACCATTTGTAATTGACTTCCTAGTCCCACAATCATCATTCTGGAGCTATGGTTCTTGATGGCAGTCGGATCTAACTTGTGTAAACATCTTAATATAGCCGGGCTAGATTGCCGAATAACATATCCTTATAGTATATATCAATATATAGGCCGATTTATTCAAAATTCAAACTTGAACGAAAGTGTTTATTATTGTATTTTTTTCGTAAATGGACATGACTGTTGTTTCTCTTTATTAGGAGGATTTTCCAACAATTTTTTTAACCAATTTCTCATTCTTTCTCTCCTCTTCTACTCCCTACATTTCTAAAAGAAAATCTACTCAAATATTCTCAAATTCAATCAGAATCAAATTCAAACTCTATTGATTTGATTCTCTATCAATTATTCTCTGATCTCTCTAATCTCTATCACTCAAAACAAGATCAAAGTGCTATTTAAGAAGTTATAAGATCATTTGTACTCAAGATCAAGAAACCAAATTTGTAAATTCTATCAAATCGTACTCTTACAATCTTGGGTGTGCTTGGTATCCTTGAAAACCAAGTGGGTGTGCTTGTGTCCCGTCTGAATTAAGTGGGTATGCTAGTGTCCCGTCCGAATCTAGTTAGAGCACCTAGAGCTCGAAAAATCTAGAGGGTATGTTTCAAAGCGCTAAAATCAAGATTGTAAAGGCTTTGATATTTGAAAAGAAATTTATACAAGAAATTGTACTAGACTGGATGTAGGATAACTCTGAGCCAATATAAAAATTCTTTTTTGCTTTTACTACATTTATATTTATCTATGTTTGCATCTATGATTGTTTATTTTGCATTGTTTAATTATAATCTTAAAAGAATTTAAAATGATTCGCAAAAATTAGTAAACATTATTCACCCCCTTCTAGTGTTAAATTAGCCTTAAGATCCATCTTCAGCAAATTAACATTTGGTATCAGAGCTTTGGCTTTCAAAGTATTGACAATTTTGATTTTTAAAAAGTTTAAATGGCTAACAACACTGTTAGTAATACTATTAGTAACAAAGTTAGTTCACTTTTTAGTAACTCCTTTTTTGAAGGACAATCTACTACTTGAACCTCACGTTTTAATGGTAGTAATTACACATAGTGGTCGTGTAGAATGAAAGTTTATTTAAAGTCAATTTGTCTAGACATTTGGAATATCACACAGAATGAGTACACTAAGCCCTAGACTAACTTTTCACAATGGACTACTGACTAAAAGGCAGTTGCACAAAGTAACTCTAAAGCCATGAATATTTTATTTTGTTAATTAGATAGGAATGAATTCAATAGATTGCCTATTCATAAGTCTGCATATGAAATATGGAGAACACTACAAGTTACACATGAGGGCACTTGTAAAGTCAAACAGACAAAAAAAATTATGTTAACTAATCAGTTCCAATTATTTAAAATAACTCCAAATGAGTCCATTTCTGATGTGTATAGTAGATTTCAAGACATAGTACATTCATTGATTGCATTGGGTAAAAAATTTCCGAGAAGGATCAAGTTAAAAAAAAATATTCGATTCACTTACTCCCGAATGTGACCAATATATTCTTGCAATTGAAGAGGCTAATGACATTAGCACTCTAAAAATTGAAGAGTTAGTTGGCAATTTTAGTGTCATTTGAAGCACAAATGCAGGGCAGTAGAGAAAGCAAGGCGATAGAGTAGAAATCCATCACTTTTAATGCCACAACAGATGATCTGGATTTTGGCAACGATGATGAGGAAATTTCCTTCATGACCAAAAATTTCAAAAAATTTCAAAATACAAAAAGATAAATAATCTTAGGAGAAATGATAACAAAAATCCATGAGGTGGAAACGCTATTAGGTGTTTTCACTGTAATGAACTTAGCTGTATGCAAAGAAACTGTCCACATCTGGAAAAACCGAAAAACTCACCATATATTGATTCATCTAAAAAACAAAGAAGGGCTTATGCAACATTAGACAATTCAAATACTTTCTTAAGTGATAATGAACCAGATACGAAAATGCCAAATGTGCTTCACAACAATAATAAATTCAGAAAATCTCGAAGAAATGGATCATAAATAGGTAAGCAATTGAGTTTTGAATTTTGAATTTTTTAATGGAATGTTCTATTGCTTTTGATTGTTAGGAATAAACTATAGATTAATAATAATATTGGATGAATATAGTGTGTATGTGTGTTAACATTAAATATTTTATATTGTCTAAATGCCATTCAAGACAAGATAGGTAACCTTCTATCTAACTCAGAGGAAACTGAAGAGCTTTTTTGGTCATACTTCTCTGGTTTACTTGGAAATGATGTTGAGCTTTTTTTCTTGCCTTGATTCCTTGAACTCCATTCAACTGCCTTGAATCAACATTAATGACCAACACTTTTTATCCACTGATGTCACTAAAGAGGAGATTAAATAGTTTATATTTTCAATGAATCAAAATTCATGTGGTGGGACAGATGGCTTCGATGCGGTCTTCTCGACCTTTGTTGGAGTTCAATTGAAGAGGATGTCTACAAAGCTGTCAAAAACTTTTTCACCAAATCAAAATTGCAAGGTTCTATCAACTCTGTTAAAATTGTTTTTATCCCTAAAGTCAAGAATGCTCAGTCTATTCATCGGTTTAGGCCTATTTCCTACTGCAATACTATTTATAAATGCCTTTCTAAAATCATTGATGCCAGGTTAAAGCTTGTTCTGCCTAATATAATATCCTCCAACCAAGCTGCTTTTTTACCTAAAAGGAGTATTTTAGATAATGTTCTTCTTTCCCACAAGCTATTAAAAGGTTATAAGAGTTCACATGTAACAACCCGCAAATTCACCACTCTAATAAATTAAGATTATTTTCTAAATATTCAAATAAAAGGATTTATAACCCTAATAATGATGTTTTAAACCATAAATAAAAATGGTAAAACTGTTTTAAAATATATTAACAAAGATTTAATTGATTTATGACATCATTAGTAATGCGAATATATTTAATAATTGATTAATGATTTTAAATTAAGATTTAATGATTATTATAAATATTCAAATAATAGTTTTAAAATGATAATAATTAATTTATGATAGTGATAAAGTGATAATAAATCAAATATGATGGTTTTATAAACTTATAAATAAGATTTGAAATTATAATAAGAAAATTGATATCGGTTCATCGATATAATAAACTTTTTGTAAACAACTATTTAATATTGATTTATATGATTTTATAACTCATATAAGTTCATTTTAATTCATGATTAAAAATAAGAAAATATGTTTCAAACTTTGTTACCATTTTACGTATTCATAACAATTTGTCGTGTATAAGTTATGCGATTTTGTTTAAATGACTTGTACACATTTGTGACATATATATATATACACATATGTTAACATATATACACACACATAAAAGAATAGCAAAAACGATTCTTACCATTTTACGCATTTATTTATTAATGGTAAAAGAATAAAATACCTAAAGTAATAATTACTTTAAAAAGCAGACATCAAATCAACCTTACACCACATCACATCACCATCACCCACCATCATCACCACCGCCACATTTTTAGGAGGAAGGGGCAGTTTCCATGCATCCTAGAGGGTTGGAGGTGATGGCAGGGGTAGTTAGGTAATTTCATGTTAAGATATTTGATTTCTAAATTTTTCTATAAATACCCCACCCATTCTTCATAATTTCCTACACCTTTTTCTTCATCTTCTTTCTTATTTCTAAGTTAATTCAAAGGCTTTTCACTTAATAAAACAATAAAGAAAATATTTATGGAAATAAATCAAAATTATATAATATATATAGTAGTATATACTCTTGAAAACACTTCAAAATCACTCCTTTTCACCATCAAAACCCATAGCCACCATCATCCACCACCTTGGTCGTGAGAACTAGAGCTTTAAAGGACCAAGGTTGAGCCACTTCAAGGCTTCGGGGATCGAGTTCATAAAGTGTTAGTTCGAGTCGGCAAAGCTGTAGTGGGATCTAGTCAATAGGATATCCAATGAAGGTGAGTACTCCTAAGTTAAATCTTTATAAATAGTTATAAATGTTTAACATGACTATTGAAATGCTTAAGATGTTTGGTTGGACGAATTACAGTAATTAATGGATATTTGGAAAGTAATTAGTAACAAAAAGTTAGATATGTTATATAAAAAGTTAGAAACTCCATTCATATTATATATACATACATTGGATGCTATGTTTGTTCATAATGATTGTTTATCACGTTTGGATGTTGTGAAAATATTGGTGTTTGGATATAAAACAAGTCACGTTAAATACACGTCGATATTACACAAGGAAATCACTTTCCAAATCAAATTGTTAAAGTAGCATGGAATCATTAAAATTCTTTGAAATGGTTTTAAAATGATTTAAATATGTTTTATAAACACTAAATTTTTTTTGGTGAAGTTGAATAAGAAACGAAAAAAGAGTTAAAACTAGACGCGTTGCGTAATGGCAGTTCGCGATTTCGCGCTGCGAAAGTTAATTGAGCATATAAAGTGGAATATAGCTCGAAATTCTTTGTAATATTAATTTTCCAAACAATTATATCCATAGTTTTAAAAAAATGAAAAAATATAGAGATTTCAATAAGTAGATTTTGAAATATAAGTAAAACAAGTTTTCAAAATAACTGCGGCTTTGCAGTTCGGAATCCAAAAGGGGATTTCTTAAAATTTAATATTTTTAAATACTATAAAAAACGGAAAAATCTTCGTAAATCTTTTAAAATGTTTTTAAAGAGATTTGAGTTGTATAAATAAATTTTAAAATGATATAAAAATCATTTTGGTCAATATAACTTTAAAACACTATTCGTAGCACTATTTGTCGCAGTTTTCGATAACTTTTGAAATATAACTTTAAACTTAATAATTCTTTCCCAAATCTTTTATAAATATTTTAAAATGAACAATTAAGTGTTTTAAAGATGATTTGAAGATTTAATGATTTATTTAAAAAGATTTAAATAAAATAATTAAAGAAAAACTGTTATAAGCAATTGTTTTAATCTTGGCCCTAATAAGCCGACGATTACACTTGATTTTTCTATTTAAGAGATCTATTTGAGGGGATTAAACTAAGGATATTTTCAGGAGCAACCAGTACCCTGGCTCACCTGGCCTCACCTAGGCGAGGGATAGATAAGGTCGAAATGTCGGAAATGAGTTAAGTATAAAAAAATAAATTTCCCAGCTTTAAACTACTCGGGTTGTATATAGATAGTCTTCTTGTAATTGATATTAAATCCCAAGGAGGAAACTCATACTACTCATATGAATTTAAAAGGTGATTTCATCATTATTCGGTAGATAGTATTTGTTGAATACAGAAATTAACATCAAGTATAATTTGAATGATTTCTATGGATCCATTTCATGCAAATATTAACTAATTTGGATTTACCTTCTTAGATAACATGATTTCAACTTATTAAAAAGTTATGTTTTTGAAATTAAGGGATCTTTGTTAAAATTTAGGTAAAATGATTTGGAATTATTCTAAAATTTAAAAAGAGTTCAATTAAACCGCAGAATTTAACAACGAGAGTTTTAATGAATTCTATGTATATTAAAAAGAAATGGTTTTCAAAAGATAAATATCTCTAGAAGATATTTTGAATAAAAATATATTAATTAATGGAATATAAATCACTTGTTTATAAATCATCTTTTTATCGATGATTGGTTTGAAAGAACCGGGGTCGGATTTGGGAGATCCTATCCAAAAACCACTTCGAACCTATTTACACGTTTGAAAATGAAGATATATATTGAAGACCAAAATTTTGGAAGATAGAGGATCTTCATTCGAAAGGACTGCTTGTTCATAATCACTGGGTAGCTCCGGAGATAAATAAATAGCAGTGGTCCCTTCATTTTGAAAATCTTCGAAACATGAAGACTATTTGCTACTAATCCTAGGGAGAATTCCTAAAAGGATGTGGTAGGAAAGTACCTTCGATTTGTCATGTTCCTAAATAACTTGTATGGACGAATGTCTGACGTTGCATTTCTAGATCATATTGATTAATCTCAATGAATGTATCATTTGTTTAGTTGTACAGAAAGCAACTTCTCTTAACTTAACATCCTTTCCTAGGACATACAAGCTCAGGAGTTATACGTTTGTAGAAATCAGAAGTGTGATTATAAAATGGCAAAGTGGCATTATAAGTGGAATATGTTCTATATAAAAGGTAATCGTTACCCCAAAGCCTCATACCTGGAAATGGTGAAACATGGGATGCTTTAAGGCTAAGTGGTTCACAACTAATCAGGGTATGAAATCACCTTCTAGATCTATAATAATTTCTACCCATTATAACGTCGGGTTTAAATTAAGTGGTATATGCTATAAGACGTCATGGATAGGTCGGTAATGGCCGGGTGATATAATACTTGATGCTATTCATGTAATTTTCAGATAGGCCGCTCTTAATTTGCATGAGGACCAACATAGGAGCCTCGGGTGTATTACTCTAGAAATAAACTATGCGGGAAGTGGTCCCTTACCTCACAATTCAGTTGGAAATCCAGTTTCCAATAAGTGCCTTAAGTTTTATTTTGTAGAACCTTAAATGATTAGGTCAGGAATTTAATATGGTAACAATTTCGGCTAAGATTCATAAGTTTACTTGCAAATGTTTTTCAAAAGAATGTCATTAAATATAATATTATCAAATTCCTACATAAATTTTTTTTGGTTATCATAAGGTAAAAACCTGTTTTGTGTTTATGTGCAGCGTGGTCTTATGAGATACCTTTTGTTTTTAAACACTCGTATTTTGAGTTTCTCACACCAGTCCCATGATGAACCTGTAGTTTATTCCTTTTTTTTAAACTCTAGGTGCCCTATTTTTCCAGGTAGTTTGGTAGTCAGGTCTGGTTAGAAGAAATCTGAAAGAGCTCGGAGCATGGAGTTAAAAGATTCTTCAGTAGACTATTACTTCTTTCCCACCACACTTGTGTATTATTTTATTCCACATTTGTACAGACAAAGATTTACAACTGTCGATGTTTAACTTAGACAAATATATTTAACATTCCCGCTGTAGAGATTTTATATATTGAAATAATATATGTTACTCCATTCATGTAAGATTTGCGGTACATGAATATCCTCTCATTAAGATTCTATTCTATGTCTATTTTTCCTTTTACCCTGAAGGAACCGCATTTTTGGCACTCAGATTTGCGGTACATGAATATCGAGGATGTATTTGTGTCGATTTTCACTGTAAGAATCGAGTCCTCTTATGAGATTTGATATATCTAAACCCTTTTATTCCCTCCATTAGGACTCTATAACCAGAATTATGCTTGCATGAACTTTCCTCAAAAGTTTGTTTCCTAGATCTATGCATGCATCTCTATGGCCAGGTTCTCCATTCTATTAAATGCCATTCCAATGGGGTTCTTTCCTAATAAACAAGGCATTAGACAGGTGATCCCATGTCTGCCTACTTATTTTTCACAGTGATGAAAGTGCTAACTCAAATCTTCAATGCTCTTGTTGTTAATGGTTAGTTACTACTTCACCTTGGATGTAAGGATCCTCGAGCGACTTCTGTAATGTTCGCTAATGACTTGGTGGTCTTTACGAAACCAATGATGTCACGTGTCCATGCAATTCTCATTTTTATAAGATTACTAGTCTAAAAATCAATCTGGACAAATCTGATACCTTTGTTACCAGAGTATCTCAAGACCATTATCAACAAATTCTCAATGCTACTTCCTTGCAGTCTAGAAATGACACCATCAGTTACTTAGGCATACCTCTTGCAACATCCAGGATCACAAAAAATCGGTGCCTTCCTCTTTATGAGAGGATTCTTGCTAGAATTGAGATGGCCGAATGGACTTTTTAGCCAAGCAGGTAGGCTTGCTCTTATCAACTCAGTTATCATTTCAATGACCGTGTACTGGTCTAGGATATTTATTCCTCTAGTCAAGTTAGTTAAGATGATTCGCAGTGCAATGATGAATTTTTTTGGCATGGCAGCATTCACTCAAAATTGCTTAAGAGTATGGGAGGTTTGGTTATTAAAAATCCAATTTATGGAATAAATCTGCATATTCCAAGCACCTAGATGATCTGCTTTCTATAAACAATAACATATGGGTCACATGGTCTTATAACAACATCGTTAGCAACAAGAAATTCTAGAGCATGCTAATCTCTCAAAACTGCAGTTGGACATAGATAGACCAGCTTAAACTGCATGAAGCCTTCCTCTTATCGTAGATATCTCCTCGTGTAACGATGAGATTTGATATATCTAAACCCTTTTATTCCCTCCATTGGGACTCTATAACCAGAATTATGCTTCGCATGAACTTTCCTCAAAAGTTTGTTTCCTAGATCTATGCATGTATCTCTATGGCCAGGTTCTCCATTCTATTAAATGCCACTCCTATGGGGTACTTTCTAATAAACAAGGCATTAGACAGGGTGATCTCATGTCTGCCAACTTATTTTTCATAGTGATGGAAGTCCTAACTCAAATCTTCAATGCTCTTGTTGTTAATGGTTAGTTACTACTTCACTTTAGATGTAAGGATCCTCGGGCGACTTCTCTAATGTTCGCTAATGACTTGGTGGTCTTTACGAAACCAGTAATGTCATCTGTCCATGCAATTCTAAAAGGTCTAAACGTTTTTATAAGATTACTGGTCTAAAATCAATCTGGACAAATCTGATACCTTTGTTACCGGAGTATCTCAAGACCAATATCAACAAATTCTCAATGCTATCCTTGCAGCCTAGAAATGACACCATCAGTTACTTAGGCATACCTCTTGCAACATCCAGGATCACAAAAACTCAGTGCCTTCATCTTTATGAGAGGATTCTTGCTGGAATTGAGATGGCCGAATGGACTTTTTAGCCAAGCAGGTAGGTTTGCTCTTATCAACTAAGTTATTATTTCAATGACTATGTACTGGTCTAGGACATTTATTCCTCTAGTCAAGTTAGTTAAGATGATTCGCAGTGCAATGATGAAGTTTTTTTGGCATGGCAGCATTCACTCAAACAAGCTTGTTCCTATCTCTTTCATCAAATTGGAGCTGATTAAGAGTATGGGAGGTTTGGTTATTAAAAATCTAATTTCATGGAATAAATCTGCATATTCCAAGCACCTAGATGTTCTGCTTTCTATAAAGAATAACATATGAGTCACATGGTCTTTTAACAACATCCTTAGCAACAGGAAATTCTAGAGCATGCTAATCTCTCAAAACTGCAGTTGGACGTAGAGAGACCAGCTTAAACTGCATGAAGCCTTCCTACCTGCTATCACATATGAAGTTGGTCACGATGGTCTAATTAGTTTTTGGGATGATCTTTGGCTTCTCCCTGGTTTCATTCCGAGTAAACACTTTACTTATCAACAAATAATCCCGTCAAGAATTGATAGATGTGCCCAAGCCATTAAATTTGTGATTGATGGTCACGTCTAGCTTCCCTTCTCGTCCAACCAGCAAATCTGAAGGATATGGCCATCGTTTAATGGAGTTCAATACTACTTAACTGACAATGATGGAATAGCCTAGTCTAAAAAGAAATCTGGCTTCAACATTGGGTCTGTGTATAAAACTTTATTAGCAAATTCTAATGACTTAATATTCAACTGCAATTAAAGAGTCTGGTTGAAGCATAATAGTGAGAAAGAGAACTTACTTTCATGGAAAATACTTAGGAATGCTCTTCATATGAAGGCCAAGCTTGTTTACATAGGGATGAGTATAAATGGGAGATGCTCCAATGCTGTGAGGGATTGTTCAATTGAATGGGACCCGATCTTTAAAGCTACACGATGGAGATGCATGGAAAGATATGTGCTTTTATTTGCCTTAAAAAAGTTCATTTACGTGATCTAGTGTGAGAGAAATGCAATTGTCTTTAATGGCATGAGGAAAAGTTGCAGTCGGCTGAAGCTTCATTTGCTGCATGAAATTAAATTTGGCATGAAACAGCCTAAGTTCAACTTTGGGCCGTGGCTTAAGCCCTAAACATTTTGACCTTCTTTTCCATGTTGATTTTTTTAGTGTTTTTCTGTATTTGTTTTTTCTCGTGATTGACATGCTTGTCACTGCAATTCTCTTTGTTTGGTCAGTTGTAACTTCTATGCATATCAAAAATTGGTAGGGGCCAGTTAACACCCAAGCTTTGCCAAAAAATATATTTTATATTGTATAAGAATGTAATATTAAAGTAAAATAATATGATATATATTTAAAATAAAAAATTAAAATTATTTACTCATTGTGTGTGTATTGCTAATACTTATAGGATAATTATAACATACATATGTAGGTAAATGAGAATAATTTGTTCAATTCTTTTTTTTTTAAATTCATGTGCTATATGTCAACATACCCACTATGCAGATGTCGACATATGCAATCAGAATTTGAATTTCCAATGCAAATTCAAATTTTGAAATTCCATCCACCTTTTCACCAACCTGATGTCCTTAAAAGGCATCTCTTGACAAGATAACATGTCCATTAATTCTCTATTTGATTATACTATCTCTATCTATTCTTTCACTCTCATTTTCAAAATTCTAAAATTCATTAACACTCTTATCTTTTCAAAATATCTTCAATTGCTTCCTCTACTAATACTCCATAAACCATGAGGATTCCTAAGAAAACAAAATGCTGATTTTTTCATGACAAAGAAGTCATACAAGCTGTATGGAATGTATGTCTTTTGGAAAAGTCTCTCCTGAAAGATTCGCCATTTTCGACGACTTTCCTACTTGTGATCTTTATAATTTTTGGGTGCAAAGTGGAATTCTTGGCTAAATTGATGCTTCTCGAAATGATTTCGTATTTTTAAATTTAGTAAAAACATTTTATGCGAATTGGAAAGGAAAGTTTTATGAATGGAATGAAAGTGAAGTTTGAAGTAGTGTCAAAGACACTCAAATTGTTTTAAACTGTGAAATTTTAGGCAACATTCTCAGATGCAAATATACTGGAATAGACCTTTCAAATTTTAAAATTGATACTCAAAATCATGATATTTCTGAAAGTGGTGATGATTTTGAGTTCGGAAACAAAAATTTACGTCCTAAAGCAAGAATTTTAAGTCTTCTTTTGCAACAAAGCATAACTTCGAGGATGGAAAATTATAATAACCCAACTCAAAAAGATTTCAAAGCATTTTCTACCATTTATGGTCATTACGACATAAATTGGTGACAAGTTATTTTGGATGAATTATTTTCTAAGAATCTCTCTAGGTATGAGAACACACACTTTCATGGCGTGTATCTTACTAGAGTATTCACATATTTTGGTATTGACCTAAAATGAGAGGAAACCATTCCTCGAAAACTTTTCGACAAGCCCACCATCTCTCTCATGCAAATTTCACCCATATTCGAACCTTATGAAACACTTGCGAAAAAGGAACAAAGATCAGCTTAGGAAGAGGAGCATGAAATAAGATAAGAGGAGGAAGAGGAAGGAGAACAAATGGAAGTAGAGGAGGAGGAAGAACAAGAAGAGGAGGAAGATACTTCTTTGGAAAGTATCAAAATGCCATCGCATCCATCCAATAAAAATCTTTTCAAATATCAAGAGAAGATTGTTAATAACAAAAGAAGCTTAAAAGGCTATTTTCTAAGAAGTCCACTTCTCTTTCCAACAAAGTAAACAAGTACTTTGGAAATGTCATTTGAAAGATTAGTGGAAAAGCTTTATCTAATTCTTCCTAGTTGTATTTTCTTTTTCTTTTCCTGTTTTTAGTTTGAATTATCTTAGTTTTAATCCATTTATCTTTATATTTATCTTTGAAATTCCATGTACTTATATATTTCCATCAATGAAATCAAGATCCTTGTTGTTATATAGTGTTATTAGTCTTTGAAAATCCATGAAAGTATAATAGTATAGGCTAAATACAAAATATAGCAAACTAATTGTTTTTGCAAAAATTGGTACATATGTGTAGCCTATACGTTGACATATAACGGGCGGAAACTAAAAAAATTAAAATTCAAACCAAAATAACTACCAAACATCTATTCATTTCAAACGAATTCTTAACCCTATATACCTATTCATTCCAAAAAAAACATCATTTCTATTATCTTTCTTCCCTCTTTTCATTTATAAACTTATCTTTTCAATAATGGCTTCTCCACACAAGAAATTATATGAAAATCTTGAACAGACTCTACAATAGTTCAAGAAAATCCTTACTTTTATCCTTAGAAATCAAAGACACTTAGAATTGAGTCAAATGCGGATGATAAAAGAACAAGTAAAGCATTTTGACATCATTCGATGGATGATTCTTCCCTTATCAAAGATGATCCAACCAACAATCCTGATTATGCCTTCAAACAAAGAAGATGAAGATTGGAATGCCATCAAAGCAGATCTAATTTTCGGTTTTGATGGTTGGGTAGAAGTTCCTAGGGAAGTCTAATATTGGTTGGTTAGTCTTAATATATATAGGATAAATATAAATTTACATATTAAATATATTACAAATATGGATTGGTGTGTATCAACTTATCAGATTGGATTGATTTGTTTGAATTAATTGATTTATATTGAATTTGATTCGGATTAACAATATGTATGTAATGGATTTATGCAATTAATAAATTGGGTTATGTTATTACTTCCTATTTACATATCGCTCGTATAGTACCTTAGTTAGGGGGAGTTTTGATTATATTTTTATTAATGATAAAAGGAGAGAAATATATAAAATATTAAGGCGTAGATTAAAGGGGAGTTGTTTAACTCAAGGGGAGTTATATCATATTCTATTAACACGGTTATCGTCATCAAAAAGTTGAGACCATAGCCAGTTAGGTGTAACCCATATCTTTTTCATTGACTGCTAAAGATTAATAATGTCCTCGACCTATGTGCAGCCCCTGCTCCTTAATTTGGTACCTCAATGCTGACATAGTGTCGTTCTTTGCTCACCGTCAGATTTGGATTGCCTATTGTAATCAAGGAAACACCCCCTTCCTTATTTTATTGAATTAGGCTCCCTTTTCTATTAGGGTATTATTTTATCTATACGCAAGCGTATGCTCTCTAAGGGTCCTACGGTTGGATATGTCTCACTTCAGTATAATGTATATACAACTACTAGTAGCCCTTTATGGTTGGCATGTGAGTACCTTCGGCATTAGTTTTGATGATAATCATATGACATTATAGAAAATATAGATACTAATGTTTTTATCAATTTATATATAGTATATATGCAGGATATTAGACAGGTGTTGATTAAGAAACTGTACTATATTAAGATTAGATTCAAGAAGCTGATATAGTGATTCAGTAGTTAGAGATTGAAGACTTATAAGTATTAAAGATTCAAGATATCCTGATAAGTTATAGTATCATAGATTATTGTTAATACCCCGATAGCACTTCGTTGATCTCTCTCTTTATTTTTCAAAAAGGTTTTAAAATCTATTCTCTGATTTTAAATGGCTTTTAAATATTCTAAATTTCAAAAATAATTTTAAAGAATCTCAGTTCTCAAAATTATCTTTCAAAATGGCCTTCAGATGATTTCTAACTTTTAATTTTATCTACAAGATTATTATATTTTCGGTAATTAAGTTTTTAAGTATTTTAAATATACTTTTAAATCTATTATAGTACTTTGTTATAGTTTTAGTTTTATGCTTTCTAAATGTCTATAAGTATATGATAACAATTATTATAACTTTGATTTTAAATATATATTTACTTATACTTTATATATACTATTTTAAAAAAGAAATTCATATTTAAATCCTTTATATATTTCAAAGTAATTTTAAAAAGTTTTCTTAAGTTTTGATATGATTAAAATATGTATAAACCTTGTTTAGATGATTGTACAAAGTTTCAATATATTTTACAAAGCTTTATGTGTTGAATATGCGCTTAGATGATTTTTGTTTGATGATAATAAACATATATACATTCGCTTAAATGTATTTGTTAATATACAATTTATTTTTCACAGATTAAATAAATATTTACTGAATAAAATAAATAACACAGATTTTGCATTCAAACGAATATTTTATTCAAACAAATATTTATTACAATTTTGATAGTACAATTTCAAGCTCTCACTATAACTATACAAATTCAATGAAAATACAAGTTCTAATTACAATTCAATTTACATTCAGAACCTCACTACATATCACTCACACTCATATTTTTATCTTTAACTCCATTCCAGTTTGAATCCAGTATCTGAGCAATCTGCAAAAATATTCACTAACGCGGTAAAATTGAAAATGAAATATTTTCGCAATATAAAATAAAACGTGAATTTTGAAAATAATTTTTGCCTCGGTTATTTTGGTTGTTCGTCATCATTTAAATTTGAATTCATCATACACGAACAGCTTGTGACATACACAATGTATCACTGTATATGCCACAAGGCCGTGCACACCGATATATACACTTGATAATGCTACAGGGACAAGTGAGCACAGGTCAAACCCAAATGAAAAGCCGGGTTCAACTCACGTGCAACATAAATAAAATTTCAACTTCATCACAAGGTCAAACCCGAGCTGTGAAACTGGATTCAACACAGGTGCAAATGGCCAAAACTCCAGAATCAAGTGTCGACTGGTCTAATATAAACAAGACAGTAAACCAGTTGCAACATGAATGTCACAAGCCAATATTACAGCAAACAGAAGTGCATCAGTACAAAACAAGTTGATGCAACATGAACAAACCCAATACAATATGACTGCAAGCAGTGCCACAAGTACAAGGCACAGTGCAGAGGTCTCAACAGGAAAATCAAACAACCAAACCAACATGATGATAACACAGCAGCCCCAAAACCAAAGATGCAACAGATAATGATGCAGGGAAGACTCGAATGACCAAGTGCACCACTGACCATACAACAACTCAAATGTCAAGCACATGAATTCACAAATAAATTTCAGAAAGACTCAAAGAATCAACTACAAGCCCAAATGGGAACACAGCAAAGACCACATGCCACAATATCGAGTACATGAAGATGGCATCCCACAATATCCAAACAACAGCAAGCAGATGCAAGCTACCCGGCAAATGAACAGAGGCAACAAGGTCAGAGTACGATGCAACATTTTTAAAATGCACAAATATGCTATGTAGTGAAGTCAAAGCAAACAGAGGCATCAATATGGCAACTAAGCAGCAACATGCACCAGTAAACCAAGTATCAACAATATTATGGAGTGTATGCAACATGATGAAGCAGTGCAGTGAAGAATCTCAAGTCAAGGCCGCAGAGACAAACCAAGAAGGTAACCAGTATGCACAAAATCAAAGCCAAGGCAAACCAGTCAATGCCGAAGTAAAAATGAATATGACAAAGTCAAAATCAAAGTCGTGGACCAAGTTAAAAATCCACAGCCGTGGTCATTACGAAATTAATTCAAAACCGTGTCAACCAAGAAACGTGAAAGATACGAATTTGACAAAGTCAGATTAATCATCAATCGTTCAAGCATCATCAAGTGGCCGAGGAGAATTAATTGACAAATTCAAATGACTTTATACGAACGCAAGAATAGGATTTCGAAACCTATATAAACCCACTCATCATCGGCTTTCACAATCATCGAGTTCAAGCAAGCATAAAACCAGCAAAACAAAAGCATAAAATTACATACCGAAGCAAAGGACGAACTCGATCAATTCGAAGCAGTCGTAGTGCACAAAGGAAACCAGCGATTGACAAAAGAACGCCGAGTCAATAATTCCATCACAGTCGCAAGCTTCGAATTTCAAAAACCCTAAATTGGATCGAAAGGACGAAGCCCTAATTTAGCTTCAAAAAAAGGGAACGGCCGCCATCTCAAAATTAACAAACGAAGAAAATAAAAGGAACAGAGATTAAAAGAGAACGGGCCAAAATAGAAGGGGGGCGGCCTTTATATTAAAGGGCTTTTATTTATATTAGGGTTTTTGTTTTTGTTTTTAAATTGTTGTTTAAACCTTTTTTTTTTAAACCGTTGTATTTACTAGTCGTGTGACTAGGGGACAAGCTACGTGGCGTAGCTTGAGAATTCGCAACTCAGTGGCTGAGTTGTGGTAGGTTTTTGAGCGTAGAGTTAGATTTAGTCGATAGCGGGTGTCGCGAGTTTACGTGTGTAAGCGAGGGACTATCTAATTTCTATTAGAAACCTTGGGGGGCAGCACGTAGGTAGGGTTTTGCCGAAGCTGGGTAAATTCTGTGTCGTTCTATTTCTGCATTTATTATTCTGCTATTATCTGTGCTGCTATTGTTCTGTGATCTGTGTTAAAATTATTTTATAAGCTTCCGCGATTAATTTTTATAATTTATACCATCACCCTATTCACCCCCCCCCCTCTAGGGTGAAATCGATCCTACAAGTGGTATCAGAGCAAGGAATAGAAGTCAACATTTGTTTTAAAAATTCGATTTTTTGAAAAAACAATTTTTGTTTTAAAAATTTGAATTTTTAAAATGGCTTCTTTTAATATTGGTTTTGCAGAGGGTCATTCGATAGTTAGACCACCAATGTTCAATGGTGAATATACTTTTTGGAAAAATAGGATGAAATTTTTTTTGAAAACCATTGACGCATGGGATATTGTTGAGACATGTTATAAAACTCCAATTATAACTGTAGATAATTAGGAAATAGATAAACCAAAGGAACAATAGACAGAACTAGAAAATAAATTACAAAATACTAACGCCAAAGCTATGAATTCTATTATTTGTTCATTAGATCAATTTGAATTTAATCGTGTCTCACATTGTCTAACTGCACAGGAAATATGGCACACACTAGAAGTGACTCACGAAGGAACATCTCAAGTCAAAGAATCTCGCCTTGCCATGCTAAGCAGCGAATACGAGAACTTCACAATGGCGAAGGAAGAAAATGTCAAAGAGATGCATGGACGACTTTCCAATATCGTTTACAAATCAAAAGCTCTTGGAAAATCATACACAGAGTTGGAGATAGTCCAAAAAATCCTTAGAGTCCTTCCACGAAAATTTGAAGCAAAAGTGACTGCCATTCAAGAATCAAAAGATTTGAAAAAAATGAAAGTCGAAGAAATCATCGGAAATCTCACCACTTATGAGCTAGAAATGAAATTCAAGGAAGAGCGTGAAGGAGGAGATACTCGAAAGAAATCAATAGCTCTCAAAGGAACAACTGAAAGTGATAACGATGACGATGATGATGCAGCAGCAGAATTGGAGCTATTAATAAAGAAATTCAAAAGATGGAATTACAAATATGGAAATTCAGCTCGAATTCAAAAAGCGAAAAGCGGAATAACCAAAGCACTAGACTACTTTGAAGAACAGAAGATCATCTATCACAAGTGCAACCAACCCGGACACATCAAGCCCAATTGTCCTCAAAATCAACGCGACTTTAAAAAGAAATCAAAAAGGAAAAGTTTTGCAGCCACGTGGAATACAAGTGATGAAGATAATCAAAGTTCTAGCAGTGAGAGTGAGAAAGCAGATATGTGTCTTCAAGGGAATATAACTGATAGCGACGATGACGAGCCAAGCGAGGTATCAAAACTTACTCACTCTGAATTACTTATTTATTTCCACGAAGTAAACGACTGTTTTGAACGACTTAGGAAAAAATACGCTAGACTTGAATTACAAAAAGACACTTTGATAGATTTAAATAAACAACTTGACCAATTAGTTAAAACCTATCAAAGTAGGATCCCTAACTGTAATAAGTGTCCAACATTCGAAGAAGAAATTAAAAAAATCAGAAATCAATATAAAATCACTTGAAAATGAAATTCTGATTTTAAAAGAGAATGAAAATACTAGGAGAGAGAATTCTATTAAAAAGTGCACACAGTTGTTAAACGAAAATGAATCTCTCAAAACACAAGTCCAACAATTGTCAACGACTTTAAATAAATTTTCAAAAAGTGAAAAATCGTTGAATATGCTATTAGGAAAGCAAACTGTTAATACGGTTAGACAAGGACTTGGATATAATAATTCGAAAATTGTTGAAAGCAATATTAATCAAGTTAATTCTATGTGCACAGTTTGTAGAAAATTTGGACACGATCATAATAATTGTTGGTATAGACCCAAACATGTGAAAACTATACCGATTTGGGTTCCAAAAGGCATAAATATAAAATCTCTCAAAGTTAAACAAATTTGGGTGCTGAAGGGAACAATCATAAATAGTTTTGGGTCTCCACAAAATTGTTTTTCAAAATTTTCTGCCACTAACAACCATGGACCTATAAAAACAAATAGGTCACATAAATCTTTTCCCGTGTAGGTATGGTGGCAGGCTAAGGAACAACAACGGTGTTCTCTGCATTTTGGCTGTTCCAGAAACACAATGGGCGACAATGCAAAGTTCCTTAGCCTAGTATAAAGGTGATAGATTCACAATGGACAGCGACGAAAAATACCGTAAAGGTAAAACAGGTAATGGTATACTTATTTGAACGATATATTAAATGTGATAATCTGCACCGTATTCTGAATTAAAATCAGCCAATATTGAGATGATGAAAAGATGATGATTTTGACTCTGACTTTTTCAAATTGTCGGCCAATTATATTTTATATGCCAAAAACACTACAAATTCTTGAAATACTTCATTCATATTAAATTGGAAAAATGATGGTGTTTTGGTATTAGGAAATTCATTAATTGTTGATAATACATTTGGCTAATTCTATATTCACGGTTTCTTTTATTTACATGGCTTCAACTTAAAATCCTAATGAATTCTATTTAAAAAAATTATAAAAAGGATTTTAAGAAATTATTGAAACTTCAAGAAACTGTTTTGAAATGATAATGATTGCTCATGAATATAGTTGTTTATTCTACGACTTCTAAGATTGAAACTATGATATGTGTTTAATTGTTAACACGGTTTCAATTCAAATCCAAGAGAGTTTCAATGTTGAAAATAATTATGAGATAATTTGTTGAAATTTCACAATCTGGTCTTTGACATTCAACGAGTGAATATTGAGTGAAATTTAAATTCAGATGCAGATTACACTGGTAATATAGTTAATAGAAAAATTACTAGTGGAACGTGATTAATTTTGTAACATTCATTTGCTGCATCGTTTTTCAAAGAAAATATCTGCATATTTTTCACTTGAAATAATTTTTATTAAAAACCCCTTCTAGAAAATCATTTTTGACCGTGTAATCAGATTAGTTATTTAAGAAAATTTGATTTTATAACTATTTTTGAAATTGGTTTTAAATAACTATATTAACTAATATGACCTCCTACTAATTATCTGAAAAGATATATAGTGATTGAAAATAAGATGAGTGTTGATATTAATCATATATTATGACTTGAGAAACTATAATTAGAAAATTTCTTTAGAAATTTAAACAAGAGTTATAAAAACTTTTTTGTTGATAAATATTCCATGACCATTTCTATTCCTTTCATTTTTCTATCGACCATCACTCATCAAAATTCTATATAGTATGTCAATATGTGGTATTTTAAACGGGAAATCATTTGTGCTTCAATTTATTATATTTTTAGCAATAAAAAATAAATATCCAAAGTATTCACTCTCATTTAAAAGTCCTCACGGTTATGCATGGGCGAATTACTTGGATTTTTGATTATGTGCTTTCATGCTCATTTAAAAGTCCTCACGATTATGCATGTATGGAACACATATCAAAATTAATGGATTAAATAGACAAGTTGATTCTAATCCCATTTAAAAGTCCTCACGGTTATGCGTGGTTAGAAGATACTTGAATTTTTTTAAAAATAAAAAAAATTATGAATACTACTAATCTCATTTAAAAGTCCTAACGGTTATGCATGGTTAGTAGATATTCAAATTTCTTGAAATAAATATACCACAAATAGACACAACTATATGGTTTTATCTGATGAAATCATTCCTATCATTCTAAAGTGGAATATGCGTCAATTAAAGTATTTATGATTTTTGTTTGATTTTTATCGAAATTTAATATTTATATTCAATTGAGTTTTAATGTTGAATTAATATCGATCACCTTATCTCTATTTTCTCTAACACTATTATTCTTTTGCTGATAACAAAAGGGGAGAGAAAAGTTAAGATTTTGTCAAATAAAATCAAGCAAAGGTCCAATAATTTTCAATCTGTATCTAGACTCATTTGCATATTTTTATGCATATATGTAGGGGGAGTATTGTGTAGAGAGGGAGAATTCAAATAGGGGGAGCAAATTGAACGATCAAATACATTTAACATATTCAAAATCTTAAATATATGTTTGTTATCATCAAAAGGGGGAGATTGTTGAATATGCGCTTAGATGATTTTTGTTTGATGATAATAAACATATATACATTCGCTTAAATGTATTTGTTAATATACAATTTATTTTTCAGATTAAATAAATATTTACAGAATAAAATAAATAACACAGATTTTGCATTCAAACGAATATTTTATTCAAACAAATATTTATTACAATTTTGATAGTACAATTTCAAGCTCTCACTATAACTATACAAATTCAATGACAATACAAGTTCTAATTACAATTCAATTTACATTCAGAACCTCACTACATATCACTCACACTCGTATTTTTATCTTTAACTCCATTCCAGTTTGAATCCAGCATCTGAGCAATCTGCAAAAATACTCACTGACGCAGTAAAATTGAAAAAGAAATATTTTCGCAATATAAAATAAAACGTGAATTTTGAAAATAATTTTTGCCTCGGTTATTTTGGTTGTTCGTCATCATTTAAATTTGAATTCATCATACACGAACATCTTGTGACATACATAGTGTATCACTGTATATGCCACAAGGTCGTGCACACCGATATATACACTTGATAATGCTACAGCGACAAGTGAGCACAGGTCAAACCCAAATGAAAAGCCGGGTTCAACTCACGTGCAACATAAATAAAATTTCAACTTCAGCACAAGGTCAAACCCGAGCTGTGAAACTGGATTCAACACAGGTGCAAATGGCCAAAACTCAAGAATCAAGTGTCGACTGGTCTAATATAAACAAGATAGTAAACCAGTTGCAACATGAATGTCACAAGCCAATATTACAGCAAACAGAAGTGCATCAGTACAAAACAAGTTGATGCAACATGAACAAACCCAATACAATATGACTGCAAGCAGTGCCACAGGTACAAGGCACAGTGCAGAGGTCTCAACAGGAAAATCAAACAACCAAACCAACATGATGATAACACAGCAGCCCCAAAACCAAAGATGCAACAGATAATGATGCAGGGAAGACTCGAATGACCAAGTGCACCACTGACCATACAACAACTCAAATGTCAAGCACATGAATTCACAAATAAATTTCAGAAAGACTCAAAGAATCAACTACAAGCCCAAATGGGAACACAGAAAAGACCACATGCCACAATATCGAGTACATGAAGATGGCATCCCACAATATCCAAACAACAGCAAGCAGATGCAAGCTAACCGGCAAATGAACAGAGGCAACAAGGTCAGAGTACGATGCAACATTTTTAAAATGCACAAATATGCTATGCAGTGAAGTCAAAGCAAACAGAGGCATCAATATGGCAACTAAGCAGCAACATGCACCAGTAAACCAAGTATCAACAATATTATGGAGTGTATGCAACATGATGAAGCAGTGCAGTGAAGAAGGCCGCAGAGACAAACCAAGAAGGTAACCAGTATGCACAAAATCAAAGGCAAGGCAAACCAGTCAATGCCGAAGTAAAAACGAATATGACAAAGACAAAATCAAAGCCGTGGACCAAGTTAAAAATCCACAGCCGTGGTCATCACGAAATTAATTCAAAACTGTGTCAACCAAGAAATGTGAAAGATACGAATTTGACAAAGTCAGATTAATCATCAATCGTTCAAGCATCATCAAGTGGCCGAGGAGAATTAATTGACAAATTCAAATGACTTTATACGAATGCAAGAATAGGATTTCGAAACCTATATAAACCCACTCATCATCGGCTTTCACAATCATCGAGTTCAAGCAAGCATAAAACCAGCAAAACAAAAGCATAAAATTACATACCGAAGCAAGGGACGAACTCGATCAATTCGAAGCAGTCGTAGTGCACAAAGGAAACCAGCGATTGACAAAAGAACGCCGAGTCAATAATTCCATCACAGTCGCAAGCTTCGAATTTCAAAAACCCTAAATTGGATCGAAGGGATGAAGCCCTAATTTAGCTTCAAAAAAAGGGAACGGCCGCCATCTCAAAATTAACGAACGAAGAAAACAAAAGGAACAGAGATTAAAAGAGAACGGGCCAAAATAGAAGGGGGGCGGCCTTTATATTAAAGGGCTTTTAATTTTATATTAGAGTTTTTGTTTTTATTTTTAAATTGTTGTTTAAACCTTTTTTTTAAAACCGTTGTATTTACTAGTCGTGTGACTAGGGGACAAGCTACGTGGCGTAGCTTGAGAATTCGCAACTCAGTGGCTGAGTTGTGGCAGGGTTTTAAGCGTAGAGTTAGATTTAGTCGATAGCGGGTGTCGTGAGTTTACGTGTGTAAGCGAGGGACTATCTAATTTCTAGTAGAAACCTTGGGGGCAGCACGTAGGCAGGGTTTTGCCAAAGCTGGGTAAATTCTGTGTCGTTCTATTTCTGCATTTATTATTCTGCTATTATCTGTGCTGCTATCGTTCTGTGATCTGTGTTAAAATTATTTTATAAGCTTCCGCGATTAATTTTTATAATTTATACCATCACCCTATTCACCCCCCCTTCTAGGGTGAAATCGATCCTACATTATGTTTGCAAAACAATTTTATAAAATGTTTTTTCCAAAATACAAAGGGTATGTCGGCATATCCCTATAGTGCATATCGATATATAGACCGAATTATTCAAAATTCAAATTTGAATGGAAGTGTCTTTTCATCGAATCTCTTTGCAAACGGATATGACCATTGTTTATATATAAACATAAGGATTTTCCAACAAATTTTTTTAACCAATTTCTCAATCTATCTCCCTTCTTTTAGTGTCTTGATTTCTAAAAGAATATCTACTCAAAATATTCTCAAATTCAATCAAAATCAAACTCAAACTCTATTGATTTGATTCCCTATCAATTATTCTTTGACCTCTCATCTCTATCACTTAAAACATGATCATGGTGCTATTCAAGAGGTTATAGGATCATTTGTACTCAAGATCAAGAAACTGAGTCTATAAAATCTATCAAATCATACTCTTGTACTTTTGGGTATTGTTGTGACTTTTCTATTGATTAGAAAAGCACAAATTTTAATTAATTCTGCAAGCACACAGGCGTGTAGTATGCAGGTCGAACACAGGGAATTGTGTTTTAAAATATTTGAAATCCCTATTTAAATCTTAGGCGTGTTAAAAAAATCGATGGTGGATCTTGAACAGGAAATAAAAACAATAATATACTCCGAATCGATTCCGAAACTAATCGAAATTGCAACCAAAATATAAAATTGTAAAATTCAGAACAGAAATTGAAATTGCGGAAAAAAATAACAACAGAGCAAACAATTGAAATATTTATTAACTAACTGAAAAGAGTGCAATAACTAAGAACAAGAATAAATAAATTGCTAAATCTAATCAACAATCCTACGTATTCTGTTCGAAAATAAAAACACTGCTGAATTTAAAATTAAACTTGAAGAAGAGTGATGGGGTAAGAGACGATTTTCCATATGCATTGCTCTCTCTATTTAAAGATTTTAGCCTCCATAAATAACCCTACTATTTAGGTCCATGTGCTTGATATTTGGAGAAAAATAAGGCCACCTCACTTTGAATTGGTCTTTGCTTTGTTATTTGATCAACAAGTAGCCTTGCTTTGAGAGATTTTCAGGCTAATCTTTGAAAGTGTATTTTCAATATTTGCATTTGCCTTCTTGCATGAATAGTACACATGTTGGTGACGTGAGATGCATTTCTTCATGAACGATATGTACTTTCTCTTCGAATTATTCGGTACTCAAAATGTTGCACTCTTTTTTTTTGCGTGTCATTTGAACCATTGGACGGCACAACCGATTAATTTCAACGTTGCACTTCAGAATCTATAATCTGCAAAACCACAACAAAATACCCGTATAATATCGCTTTATTTAAATAAAAATATATGAAACTAACGGTTTAAAATGCAAAAAAATACGTTCATCAAATACCCCCACACTAGAACTTTATTCGTCCTCGAATAAGTAAGAAATAAAACTAACTAAATCCTTTTTCGTAGGAAACACGATTGCATTGAGCGTATGCAACAAGCTGTTAAACCTCTAGGTGTCCCTAGTAGGACGAGTGGTGTCTCGTGAGGGTTTTCAACGGATACTACCCACAAAATCTAAATGCAGTATGTGATGATTCTAATGTACTACATGAATGCAAAATTTTAACAAATGGAGGCTCGATTTATTTCAGAATAATTGCAACAAAATAATGTATATCAGTTTTAGTCAACTTATAGAAAATTTTCGTTCCTCACTAAACATAAATTTCAATATAACTCAAGTTTTCGTACATTAGATTCTAGTTTGGCCAGTTGTTTCGGTCGATAACATAGTGCAACCATGAAATAAATTCTTCACTGTTAATCACAGTTTTTTTCAAAATGGTATTTTTCATTTCCATTTGTATAACAAGCCAAATCAACAAAGTCAAGAAGTGTTTCGGTTTCAAAGCTTAGTCTCTCTTTACTAATTTTTTTTTACACTTAACTTTTGGACCAAGGTATACCACCCATGCACTGCCTCGTGGGCTTACATGAGAGCTGGGACAGAGCTTGGCGGATTGTGCAAACCGACATTGACTATGTTAGAAAAGGTCGGTAATCCTTAGGTGATTATTTATTTAATTATTTATACACCTAACTCAGAATGCTGAGGCCAGATATACCATCCATGCACTGCCTTGCGGGCTTACGTGAGAAGAGTATAGAGCGTGGCGAGTGCACACACTTTCATAAGTGTGCACACCTATCGACTCTAGATGTTTCTTATTATTATTATTATTACTACATATATTTTTTGAAATTAACTAAGGAGAGTTATGCAAATCAATTTAGCACCACTTAACTTCAGTGATTTGAAATGTCAACGCATGTACTTTAAATCTGCCACCTTTTTATAAAAACAAAGACAACAGTTTAGAAAGAATTTCACAACCATCACCTACGAATCCCCCTATATACTAACCTAGCTATTATCGGTAGTAATTCAACTTTTCATTATATTTTACATTTGAAATTAGTGATTCACAAAAAAATTCATCAATTGACTTCAACTACCTACTTACTTTTTCTTGACTAATTAAAAATAAATCGAAGTCCTGAAAATAATGGGAATGAGAAAAAAATTGAAAGGAAATTTGAAAAAAAATAATGAGATGATTTTTTTTCTTAAATGATGCCACACTATGAAATATGAACAAACAGAATGAGATATGCGTCCCCCGCACTGGAATGAGACAGTGTCCCAACTGTCAAATGGAATGCAAATGCAAATGTAAAACAGAAAAATGAAATAAAAAAAATACAACCTGATATGTACAAGATAGTGAGTGGCTCATGCCGAATAGCTAGGTTCGTGAAGATCCACGAACTTGTCGTCCTCGTGTTGTTCAAACTCTAGAATTGGTTTCAAGCGTTGTCCATTGACCTTTGAAATGGAACTGTCCCTAGGATTTTCAATTTCAACTGCACCATAAGGGTATACTATTTTCACAATATATGGACCTGTCCAACGGGATCTCAATTTTCCCGGAAATAAATGAAGTCTGGAATTATATAAGAGAACTTTCTGACCTACTTCGATGTCTTACGATGTATGGATTTATCATGATAAAATTTAGTTTTCTCTTTATAAATCTTTGCATTTTCATACGCTTCATTTCTTAATTCTTCTAATTCTGAAAATTGTAATTTAAGATGTGATCTGGCTTTTTCTATGTCAAAATTAAGGTATTTGATTACCCAAAGTGCGCGGTGCTCGAGCTCAATGGGTAAATGGCATGCTTTTCCAAAGACTAATCGGTATGGTGACATTCCTAGATTGGTTTTATAAGCTATACAAAATGCGCAAAGGGCATCATTCAATTTAGATGACCAATCTTTTCTATTGGATTTAACCGTCTTTTCAAGAATTTGTTTAATTTGTCTATTGGAAATCTCGACTTGACCGTTAGTCTGTGGATGATATGGAGTAGATAGTTTATGAGTGATAGAGTATTTCTTAAGAAGAGATTCAGAAGCATGACTACAAAAATGAGAACCGTTATCACTTATAATGGCTCGAGGTGTGCCAAAACGGGAAAATATGTTTTCTTTCAAAAATTTAACAACAACTTTATTATCATTCGTTCTGGTGGGAATGGCCTCAACCTATTTAGACACGTAATTTACTGCAAGTAGGATGTAGAGATTTCCAAAAGAATTAGGAAAAGGACCCATGAAATCGATGCCCCAAACATCAAAAATTTCGATGACAAGGATTGGGTTTAGGGGCATCATGTTACATTTGGAAATACGACCTGTTTGTTGACATCTAGCGCATTTGGAGAAAAATTCGTGGGCATCACGAAAAAGAGAAGGCCAATAAAAACTGCACTATAACACCTTAGCAGCAGTTTTCTTTGCTCCAAAATGTCCTCCACATGCTTGATTATGTGAAAAAGAGAGGATGCTATAGAATTCATGTTCGGGGACAACATCTACATATGATTTGATCGATGCAATATTAAAAGAGATAAGGATCGTCCCAGTAAAAGTTTCGAACATTGGAGAGAAATTTTTGTTTATCTTGTTTTGATCAATGGGAGGGTGTTTCATTTGTGACAAGATAATTTACGATGTCTGCGTACCATAGTGCACTGGAGAGGGAAAGAATTTGTTCATCGGGAAAATGAACGTTGATTTGAGAGTTATCGTAGTTTTCATGAATAACAGGAGAAAGATGATCAGCTACGACATTTTCAGAACCCTTTTTATCTCGTATTTCTAGGTCAAACTCTTGAAGAAGGAGAATCCAACGGATTAAGTGGGGCTTGGCATCCTTTTTTCGTGAGTAAATGCTGAAAGGCGGCATGATCGGTGTAAACTATGACCTTAGAACCTACGAGATATGATCTAAACTTTCAAGGGCAAAGATAACTGCTAAAAACTCTTTTTCTGTGGTTGAGTAATTCAATTGAGCTTCGTTAAGAGTTTTGCTAGCATAATAGATGACTCGAGGAAGTTTATCGATTCGTTGACCTAAGATGGCTCCAATGGCATAATCAGAAGCGTCACACATTAATTCGAAAGGCAAAGTCCAATTTGGAGGTTGGATGATAGGTGCAGTGGTCAAGATCGATTTGAGAGTTTCAAAAGACGTTTTACATTCATTGGAAAATTCAAATTTAACGTCTTTAGCCAGAATATTCGAAAGAGGTTTTGAAATTTTTGAAAAATCTTTAACGAATCTCCTATAAAATCCTACATGGCCGAGAAATGAGCGAATGTCCTTTATGGACCTTGGAGGAGGAAGGCCAACAATAAGATCAACTTTAGATTTGTCAACTTCTAGGCCATTTTTAGAGACAATATGACCTAGGACTATTCCTCGCTTAACCATAAAATGACATTTTACCCAATTAAGAACAAGAGATTTCTCCTTACATCGCTCTAAGACACGTTCTAAACGAAGGAGGCACTAATCAAAAGATGACCCATAGATGGAAAAATCGTCCATGAATATTTCTAAGAAATTCTAAACCATATCAGCTCATCATACATCTCTGAAAGGTAGCGGGAGCATTACAAAGATCGAAGGGCATGCGACGATAAGCGAACGTTTCGAAGGGACATATGAACATTGTTTTGTGTTGGTCCTCTAGCACAATTGGAATTTGATTATAGCCGGAGTAACCATCAAGAAAACAATAATATTCATGACCGGCTAAATGTTCGAGCATTTGATCAATGAAAGGGAGGGAAAAATGATCTTTTCTTGTTGCTGCATTGAGTTTTCGATAGTCGATGCAAACGTGCCATTTTGTTTTGACTTTTGTTGGAACAAGTTCGTTATTCTCATTTTTGGTCACAGTGATTCCATACTTCTTGGGCACAACTTGTACCGGACTTACCCAAGTACTGTCAGAGATAGGTTAGATAATTTTATTGTCTAAACATTTGATAATTTCTTCCTTTACCACTTCTCTCATATTAGGGTTTAATCGCCTTTGAGCTTCGTGGGTGGGTTTAGCCTCGTCGACTAAATGTATTCGATGTTCGATGATTGATGGACTAATTCCCTTAATGTCAACGATTACCCATCCTATTGCCTCTTTATTTTTCCTTAAAATTTTCAACAGTTGTTCTTCTTGGTCGTTAATGAGATCGGATGCCAAGATTACAGGGACATTTCCCGAAGAATCTAAGTATGCGTACTTAAGATTGTTTGGAAGAGGTTTGAGGTCTAATTTAGGGTGTACTTCTTTTGAGGCTTCAGTAGACATCAACTGATTGAATTCTAGTGAATTATGAGAAGAGAAGGGCATATCATTTAATTCATAAACGTATTCATCTTCATTTAAATTGGAATTGAAATGATATAGGCATGTGTTAAGAGACTCTGTAATATCACTAAAATCATTTTCTACAATTGTTTCGATCATGTCAACTTCTTATATTTCAAGATCCCTTGGTTGTCTGTTAAGATGGAATATATTTAGTTCAGTGGTTAGGTGCCCAAAGGAACGTCGGAGTTGACCATTCCTACAATTTATGATAGCATTTGATGTTGCTAAAAATGGACGACCTAATATCAAGGGAATCTGACAGTTAGGATCTGAGATAGGTGCGGTCTCTAGGACTATGAAATCGACTGGGAAATAGAATTGCTCGATTTGTATCAAAACGTCTTCAACTGTGCCCAATGGTTTTTTGACAGATCGATCAGCTAGTTGAATTGTGATGTTTGTAGGTTTTAATTCCCCTAGTCCAAGTTGACAGTACAAAGTATAAGGAAAAAGATTCACACTCGCTCCAAGATCGAGTAAGGCATGACTAATGTGAGTGTTACCTATTTTACAGCCGATTGTAGGACAACCGAGGTCCTTATACTTGATTGGGAAGGGATTTGAAAGAACAGTGCTCATGTTTGCAGTTAGAAATGCAGTCTTAGGAACGTTAGTGGCATGTTTTTGAGTGCATAGCTCTTTCATACATTTGGCATATTGAGGAATTTGGTCGATGGTATCAAGAAGTGGAATATTTATTCGAACTTGTTTAAAGATTTCAAGAATTTGGTCAAAATTAGCGGGCTTCTTCTTTTTGTTGAGTCTATGGGGAAATGGAGCAATGGGTTTATAGACTCGTTCGGAAGTTTTTTCATTCGAAGAAGAAGGTGTTATATTAGAGGGTAAAGGTAAGGGAGCTGGAATGTTAGGGTTGCCAACATTAGAAGGTGAAGAGTGGTCGGGATTGCCAACCTTAGATGAGGAATTAGAGTCGTTTGGATTGACAACCATGGTTGTCGACTGAGTTTCAGAATTTTAAACATGGGAAGATTTAAGAAGGATGTCAGGGTTGCCGACATGGTTGTCTAACTTCTTTCCAGACCTTAATATGGTGATAGCATTAACCGGATTTACATTTTCGTCCTCACAAAGATTTACTCCTCGAGAGTTATACTTTGGATTCACTTCGGTTTGACTAGGCAATTTACCTTTCTCAGTGATTTTCATGAGATCCTTCATCATTATCAAAACTTGTTCATTTTGTTTGGTGATTTGCTCAATTCTCGCATCTTGGTTAGTGATTTGTTCATTTTGTTTGGTGAGTTGCTTTTCCAATCGAGCAATTTCTTGTGAAGGCTGAGAAGGTTGGGTTGATGGATTGAAATTAGGATGCCTGTATGGTTGATTCAGTTCGAATTTTAGTTTTGTGGAAAGAAAAAAACTTTTTCAAAAATATAGTAACGAAATTGTCCCAACTTTTAATTGAATTTTTAGGAAGAGAATTAAGCCATCTTTTCGCACTTTGTAGAAGTGCAAATGGAATAAGCCTTAGCTTGATGGATTCATTAGAAAGTTGTTGCATTTTAGTTGTAGAAGCATATAACTCAAATTCACTAAGAAATTCATATGCATTTTCAGACCCAGTGAATTTTGGTACCCCTTGGATGAAAGAATGTTTTAGCTCAAAATTATTTCCTTCGGCAGGTGGAAATGAAATAACCGAAGGTTGAATAGTTCGTGTTGGATAGCATCGGTCTCTAAGGAATAATGGTCGGTTCTCATGAAATTCATTATTTCCAACATGTGATTTAGGTGATAATTTTGGTGAATTGTGGTGTGAACTGTGATTGCTCATATTTGTTTGATTTGAAATATCCGTTGGTTTGTTTAATGAAATATTTTGCCTTTCTAAACGGTTAAAATTATTTCTTGTCTAAACGCGCATAAAAAAATCAAGGTGTAATAGCCAAAAGTAAATTTAAACAGCCTTCAGTTGGGCGCCTGTAGAGTAGAAAATTTACTTACAGAGGGCTATCACAGTACGTCCAGTGCAACTAAATAACGCTGGCGAATGGCTGGAATTCACTGAGTTGGAGCTATTTGATTTGCTACTTTAAGTTCAGATCTCATCGAGCTTGTACCTTTGTTGACTCAACTCCTGCTTGTAGCGTGCACACAATGTTTGGTCTTTATATGATGTGTTGTTTTTAATTTTCTCTTTTCTAGCCTAATAATTCGCTAGCTAATGACTCGATATTTTTATTGCACGTTTAGAAATGGCACCTTTCAGTTCAACTAAACCTCCTTTTCACACTTCTATAATTTTACACATCTGCTACTTCCTTCACTTCTCAGCAAATCTCTTTATTTTATTTTTTTGTCTTTGTTGTCCCTTCCAGATAGTTGAAGTTTGAATCTGATTGCAATACAAAGTAGGTTAGTGGGGCAGTGTAGCTCGGTGTTGAATTTTGGAGCTTGATGGAGATCTAAGGATGCGAATTGATGTTCGTATGTTGTTGTGGCTTTGGCGAGGAAAGTTTCGACAACGGGTAGTTGGTAGTTATTCTTGGTATAGGTGATGGTCAATAGCGGTTGCTCGGTCGGATGCGAGAGTGATATGTTGGTCTATGGTTTGGATTTGGACGAGGAAGGAGATGGTTTGGGTAGGGTTTCGGGTTAATGGGTATTGAGGCCAAGAGAAGAGGGCGGGAGTTTGTGGGTGGCTATTCAGAATCGGTGTTGGGTGGAATAGTGGCAGAAGTGGGTGATGTATTGAATGGTTGGGTAATCTGTCAGTTGCACAGGGCAGTTTTCTGTTGACTGGCACAACAGTAGTTGGACAGAGGTAGAGGTGAATGTGTGGTATTTGACTGGAAATGGTGGTGGGCGAGCAGATGGTGTGGGGGGATGTTAGTAACCAGGCAGCTGTCGATGAAGATGAGATTTCAATCAGGTGGTAGGTCTTGGGTTTCGGGTTGTGGTTTAGGCGTTGATTTTCGGTCGCGATTAAGATGGTGATGTTCGTGAATCGAGTTTGGGATGAGGCGATTGTTTGGTGATGGAGTTATGTAGTTCACGAGGTTGAGGAGGCTACTGGAAGTGGGGTCGAGGAGTGTTGCGACTGCATTTCGGCAGAGGAGGGGATGGTAAGGAAGTGAAACAGTATGAAATAGTATTCTGTTGCGAAGCAGTGGAATGGTTTGAACAGGGACTGTACACAGCGAAGCACATTTTTGTTGTATGTTAAGCGAAAATTTGTAAAAATGATGCAAAAAAATGTAGAATCAAATTGAAAATGCAATAAAATTGAAAATGCAATAAATGAAACAACGAACAAAAAGAATTGAAACAGCGAAAATATGCAGCGAATGAAAAGAAAAAATGATTTTTTTGTTAAGTAAAACGCTACTTTGGTGAAAGGAACTGAAAAACGAATAAAATGGTTTTTTTTGTAAACTAATGCAAAAATAAATAAATTAACACGAATAGACTTAAAAAACGGAAAATCAAAAATTTCAAAATAGCAATTCCCCGGCAACGGCACCAAAATCTTGTTGTGACTTTTCTATTGATTAGAAAAGCACAAATTTTAATTAATTCTGCAAGCGCACATGCGTGTAGTATGCAGGTCGAACATAGGGAATTTTGTTTTAAAATATTTGAAATCCCTGTTTAAATTTTAAGCGTGTTAAAAAAATCGATGGTGGATCTTGAACAGGAAATAAAAACAATAATATACTCCGAATCGATTCCGAAACTAATCGAAATTGCAACCAAAATATAAAATTGTAAAATTCTGAACAGAAATTGAAATTGCGGAAAAGAAAATAACAGAGCAAACAATTGAAATATTTACTAACTAACTGAAAAGAGTGTAATAACTAAGAACAAGAATAAATAAATTGCTAAATCTAATCAACAATCCTACGTATTCTGTTTGGAAATAAAAACACTGCTGAATTTAAAATTAAACTTGAAGAAGAGTGATGGGGTATGAGATAATTTTCCATCTGCATTGCTCTCTCTATTTAAAGACTTCAGCCTCCATAAATAACCCTACTATTTAGGTCCACGTGCTTGATATTTGGATAGAAATAAGGCCGCCTCACTTTGAATTGGTCTTTGCTTTGTTATTTGATCAACAAGTGGCCTTGCTTTGAGAAATTTTCAGGCTAATCTTTGAAAGTGTATTTTCAATATTTGCATTTGCCTTCTTGCATGAATAGTACACATGTTGGTGACGTGAGATGCATTTCTTCATGAACGTTACGTACTTTCTCTTCGAATTATTCGGTACTCAAAATGTTACACTTTTTTTTGTGTCATTTGAACCATTGGACGGCACAACCGATTAATTTCAACGTTGCACTTCGGAATCTATAATCTGCAAAACCACAACAAAATACCCATATAATACCGCTTTATTAAAATAAAAATATATGAAACAAACGGTTTAAAATGCAGAAAAATACGTTCATCATGTATACTTAGTGTCCTTGAAATCCAAGTGGATGTGCTTATGTTCCATCCAAATTAAGTGGGTGTGCTTGGTGTCTCGTTTGAAACCAAGTGGGTGTGTCGGCGTCCCATCTGAATCCAGTGAGTGTACTCAGAGCTTAGAAAATCAGAAGGGTGTGTCTCGTAGCCTTATAAACGAGATTGTAAAGACTTTGATATTTGAAAAGAAATCTGTACAAGAAATTATACGAGACTCGATGTAGGGTAACTTCGAACTAGTATAAAAATTCCTTGTGTGGTCTCTCCGACTCTTTACTTTTTACTTTTACTGCATTTGTATATGTTTGTATTTGCATCTATGATTGTTGATCCTACATTGTTTAACTCTAATCTTAAAAGAATTTAAAAAGATTCTCAAAAATTAGTAAACACTATTCACCCTCCCTCTATTTTTAAATTAGCCTTAAGATCCATCTTCTGCAAACTAACAGGGCAGACTTCTATTGTGTAATACTACTAACCTTGCACTCCCACCCGTTATAATGACTGTCATTCTAGTCATTTAATTATTTATTAATTGTAATAATTCACACCTATCATAAGCGCATACTTGAGGTTACGTGTGTATATATATCTATACATATCTATATACATATATTCAACCATTCTTATTTATTTATTACGCCTCTACTGTTCATTGTTAATAATATTTTCTTTACTTCTCTATGCATTTACATCTTATTTAATTCAAGGTCACTTATCGCTTCCTTTTAAATATCTATTCCCATTTTATTTTCCTTTTCCCCTTTTTATTTCGTTCCCGTTTTAACCTTTTATTCCCTCCCTTATTTTAGTGGACTCTTCATACCCTTTTATTTTAAATTATGTCTTGTTTACCTTTCTACTTCTTTTATTTCACTTCCACTTTATTGTATTATACGTATTCTTTTCATATTCCATTTTCTATCACATTTATAATTCTTACTTTATTTTTAGTTTAATGTATTGGAATTATGTTTCTCCCATATGTAATGTTAATACTATGAATTTCTATATTTTACCCAAAAGGAGAATTTGTGTTATGTTTGAAATTACAAGAAATTATCCTTTTCATGGGTATTGAAATATATGGTATACGGTAAATAACCCAATTGTATACATATCATTCTTTTTAGGTGTATTCCTTGTTATTTCAATCACTACACTTTTGTTTATAAATCCAAAATTTGAAATTATATAGAAATTCACATTGCAACACGGCATATAATTAAATAAATTAAGATACTACTTAAATCCCTACAATTTACTATGATAATCAATCTTACATTTTTTTTACTTTCATAAATCATTTCTAAATTTACAAATTTAGAACCATTACATTTATATTCTAAAATTTAAGGGCTATAATTATCCAGTATTTCTAGATTTACAGACATACAAAACACAATTCAAGTTATTAATTACAGAATATTTAAGTAGGGTTTATAATTTAACTTCATGTGTATAAGTTTAGCCTACAACTCCAATTTACATTTCAGACATATAGGAAAAGATCTACGATGATATAAATCTAACATTATATAAAAATATATAATTTTTCACTCACATTACTAGCTTTCCAAAACTCTAGATCTATTCCCTGTAATTCCAGTTTGACTCGGTTTTATCCCTATTTAGATTTATACACCATAAGCTTACATAGATTTATCAGATAAGTAGATTAGGAAAGGGATTTAGAATTTATTTGCATTTTAGATTCGAATTAACAATTTATCTTGGCTTTGGCAATTTGATTTGAAGCTATTCTCTTCCTCAATCATCTTCTACATTTCTCCAATTTTGTATATGTATAAATTAGAGCTATTTTCAAGAATTTAGCATTTTATAGGAGAAGAGTAAATGGTAGAGCTCCAGTGTCAGTCTAAAAATATGATTTTAGAAGAGAGGGTATAAGTTTATATTTATAGAGGTTCAACTCAATATCAGCCATTCGAGGAAAATGTATTAAATCCGGGAAGTTCGAGCCATTTTTCACTATCTAATTTATAAATCATGAGTCGGCCGCCCTCCCCTCATGGTCGTCTGTCACCGGTCGACCAAAAAGGATTTCGGGTCGATCTATGGCCTGTTTAGGTGTTAATTAATTGTTGTTGTTATTTTCGTTTATTTTATTATGTAACACCCTATAATTTGGCTTTAGTTATTTAATTAGTTAGTTAATAAATTAGGCTCCAAAATTGAACTTATGCGAGCGATGGAATTTGAACACGAAACTGGCACCATTGCGTTCGTGGTGAAATTATGAGCAACTTTTATATTTTTGAAGTTTTACGATCAGAATCCAAACGAAGAAGTTATGGATGAAAAAAAATTGGAATGGAAATAATTAGATTAGATAGATTAATGTTTATATATTAGTTATCTAGAGCCATAGGTCAAACCGCATATTGGAGCGGTCGACCCCTATGTAGGGGAGGTTGACCAGTCCAACTATGTGGCTAGGGTTAGCCTAGGCCCAACGACCCAGATTTGATATATTTCAATCTAACGGTTGAGTTTGATTCTTACACCTATAAATTCAGGCCTAACCCTTCCCTTCTCTTCTCATATATTTCTAGAGGCAGTGGCGAAGCGCTGCCATTTTTTCTTCTCCGTTTCTTTTAAAATTAAAAGAATAAGTTATTTATATCTATATTCATACAAATTGGAGAAGAATAAAAATTTACTAAAAGGGTGAAGAGAAGAGAATCAACTATACATGTATTTTAGGTAATTTATATATTTGGATCTATTTTCTCTCTCAATCCCAAATCTCTTCTCAGACATGTAATTATAATATATGTATTTACCTTTTTATACATTTTTTAGATTAAAAAGGATTTGGAGATGAATTTAAAGTTCTACTTCAGATCTGGAGATTTGTATCGCTTTTAAAAGTGAGTGAGAAATTTTATATATTTTTTATGATTTTAAATCTATTTGTCGGGATACGTTTGATTTTTATGCCTAAATCAATTTTATTTGTGAATTATAGGCTTAAATTAGTGTAGAAAACTGTTACTTACATATTCTTATTTTAGACCTAATTTGAAACATGTTTACACTTAGATCTATTTGAATAATGTATATTTTATTCAAGATCCGTACTTGGGTGTAAAAATAGAATTTTTGGATTATTGCCTAAATTTTTGCTAGGTCGTAGATTTTTCATAGTTTAATTTGTAGGAAGAACATTCATTTTATTTTTATAAATTTTTTTACTTTTCCCACTTTTGATTCAAAATAGCAATGCATGATTTGACAAGGAATAATACAAAAGGGTAAGAGATGTGTAAGGTATAGATTTATTCTTCGTAGTTTACACCGTTTATTCCAAATAAAAAGAAATTATCCATTCCTCGTAATTTCCAACGTAGTAAATCTTTTCTATTGTGTTAAACCAATTTATGAAAATCATAGTTGAAAATATTCCTAAGGAATTTAATTCCAGCAAATTAAATATGGAAAGTATATTCTAGTTAAATTTTATGAGTAGAATATATTATGATAAGAATAGTAGATTTTTAGGGGGTTTTTATGTATTTATTGCATTTACAGAGAAGAACAACGTTTATTTGTTCATTAATTATGCGTAACATTCGTTAGTTGTTATTATATTTAGGGAAGCGAATAGGTAGAATTAGGAAATATTGTAACTCCTATTAATGTGCAATAAATTAGTAATTGCCAAAAATTAATAGAAAATTAAATATTGTAACCCCAGTTAATGGGAAAGTAATGAGAAATAATGAATAGGATTAGATCCGAGGCTACAATTAGTTAGTATGGAAATTAAAGACTATAACTCCAATTAGTGGGCAATTAATGGAAAAGAGTTAGGAGTTACAATTAATAGGGATAAGTGAATTAATGGAACTGGTAAAAATGGAATAGACATAAATAGGTTACTAATTTGAAATTAGTAATCATACATAAAATGTTTTAGGAAATGTCCGTTAGAATTTTATGGACAAACTGACATTTATGAGGTTAAAAGGGGATTTATGGGTAGATAAGCATTTAAGATAAATCTTATTGCCTTAAATAAAAAGGGAATTAATAAGCTAAGTCCAATGTATACCTAAGATAATATAAGTAAAGACTTAGGATGGTTAATTAGACTTGGTATGTTAGTGTTGTGAGGTCAATAAAGTCACTCGATGGAAGACTGCCTTTCACTTTGAGGCTACCAGCAGCTGGGTGCATTTACTACCAATGTGAGATATCCCTAATCCTAGAACCTATGACAACATGAGAGATTGGACCTGCTTTCTTAACTTAAAAGTATTAAATGATCGAAATTTGGAATTAGGAGAGCTGAGGATATCTACATAGGGGTTCGCTTCTGGTTTGAGGTATTAAGTAGCTGTAGGGTCTGCCTCTCTCCTAAAAGGAAGTATTAAGTAACCTAGTGAGATTTCAAATAAATAAGTATGTCTCTAAAAGGGTTTAATTCAGTGTCAAGGTATTAAGTGGTTATTTTAGGGCCCGCCTCTCTACCAAAAGAAGTAAACTAATGAAATTCCATCTTTATAATTAAGAGTGACGGTGGATATCTCAAGAACGGTTCATTTCAGGTTTATGGTATTAAGTGGCTAATCTAAGGGTTCGCCTCTCTCCAGAAAAGAAGTGTTAAGAAGCTTAGTGAGATTCTAGTCGATGTCAACTAGTTAGTACCAATGAGGAGTCCACCTTGGGGATAGGCATTAAATGACAAAAGTCTACCTATAAATATGTGTTAAATGGTTAGAGGTTTTCCTAGGGCTTAGGTATAGTATCTTACATTGTTAAGGCTATAATAATAATAGTACCAACGAGGAGTCCGCTTGGGGATAGGTATTAAGTGATGTAGGACCTGTCTAGAATATAAGTATTAAATGGTTAGAAGTTTGCCTAGTCCTTTTAAAGGTATTAAGTGGCTTGTGTACTGTCACTTACATACCTATGATTTTATTGGCGAAAAATGCGGTAATAGTTGGACATTAAATGTTGGAAGCCTTAAATAGTGGTTAAACATCTTTGTAGCTAGCACCTACCGACCATTGATAATATTGTTAGGAAACCACTTTAGGAATAGGTCTTAAATGACGAGGTCTACCTTGATTGAAGTCATAAATGGCAGAGTCTGCCTATTTCTCTTTTAAAAGTATTTTATGGTGATTATAGAAGCCCGCTTCATATTAGAAGTACGGGTGGTTGATAAGGCTTCATCGGTATTTTTTACCTTGGTAAGTGGTAGGTAAGTAATCGTTTGTGCAATTCAAATTTAGATTAGAATTGCTAACCTTAATAGACATTAAAAACCAATCGGTATAAATATATGTTATGGACAGTTTATAGACTTTTCAATCACCAGAATGTTGTTCTAACCCCCTCCTCATTGCAAACCACAGGACATATTTTAGACGAACAAGTCACTGGGGCCGGATGTGTCAGTTCTTGGAGAAGACTTCTTTGCTCTCATGCTCGATGTTGATATGACAACCTGTTGTCCAAGTAATACCATTAATTCCAAGGTAGTTGTCATAATCAGTATTCTTATCCTATTACTATTTCCACTCTGAATTTATATTTCTATTAATCCCTAATAATTCCCATGCTTATTTGTAGATACCAAATCCAACGATTTATGCTTTGATGGACTTGGGTATCGATTTTTGTCAAAATTTAGGCTCATTAAGGTATGGGTTGTTAGATTTGGTACCAAATCTAGGTTAGTAGATCGAAGGAACTAGGATAAATTGAAAGAACGTATTCATACTTTCCTATCTAGTAATATTATGTTTTTACGTTAGCTTCTAAAAGTTCTGACTATAGAAGTGGTTGTAGTTCCACTCTAAAGAAATGGGCAAAGCAACTATGGGTTGGAAATATCTTAGATCTGAGATTTTCACGCTAACTTCGACGTACTCCATGTAGCGCTGGTGGTGCATAAGGCATTGATGATAAAGAGCATAATTATGGCATAATGCAGAATCCTAGCGATTGGAGGTGTTTGATACGATGGTTGAGATCCTAACTATCTATTGCTTTTGGATTTTGATAATGAGTTCCAATAAAAGACACACATTTATTCCAAATGGGTGTGATATTAGAGCTTGTGTGTCACTATTATCCGGAGGCATGTTCTTGCTAGGTTGTATCCACTGATCACCTCTTTGATGGCAAATTGGATAATTATTTGTATATTTAAGGCCAATTCCTTAGTTTTAAACCTGTGAGAGAAGTTATAAAAGGTATATTTTGGAAATGCCTTTGATTTTGGAAAAATGGTTTTTCAAATGATTTCTTTTCCCAAAGATTTATTTTGGAAATTTTATTTTGGGAAAGTTTTAAAATTTAAATTTTCAAAGAAACACGTACACCCTAAGTTGGTTATGTTAAGAAATTTTTAGTACATAAGAGATTAATTTTTAAAATCCTTAAATATTTATATATATATAGGTAAATGCTTGATTTTGTTTTTTGGCAGGGAAATAGTTTTCCAAATTGGGAAATTTGTGTTTTAGAAAGGTTTTTGGAAACCCTAATATGTATGTATGTATGTATGTATGTATGTATGTATGTATGTAAACACACAAATAGTTTTCCAATTTGGGCTGACATTTTTCCTTCATGTAAAATGTTAAGTTTGTAGGTAAATGTTGTTTGAGGATTCTAGAATTTGGTTTATGCGTTTAGTGCATAACAAACTTATGATTATGCTGAAATTGTGGCTTGGTTTATCAAAATTTCTGAAAAGGAAAATATTTTGAAAATTTTCCTATTGGTTTGAAAAGTTTTCTATTGAATCTTTTTTAGGTTTTAGTTATTTTTAGCTCTTAATTTATTTTCAGAATTTTTGTCCAAAAAATTCCAAGGGAAAATATGCACCTAAATATTTTTGAATTTTATTTTTCAAATGACGTATAAATTTGAAAAGTGAGAATTTTTGTGTGAAATACTTGATTTTGAAGGCCACATGTTAAGTATAGGGAAGGAAAATAGAGTTAGAATTTGCGAATCTAGTGGTGCAATCGATGACGCGATAAATGCAAGAAATAACAAGGGAAAAGCTGTTTTAGCCTTGGAATTTCTATTTCTATCCTTGTCGACGATGCATGTAGGTCAACTTTTAGATTTAATTCCATTTTAGAGCTTGAAATAAGCCTTCTTATGCATTTTGTATGTGGAAAATTTGGAGTAAATCCAGGGAAATGAGGAAGTTTCCACTGTACTACGGGAAGAAGATTATAGAGTGGTAAGAATGTTAAATTCTCCACCTAAGTTCCCTTTTTTAGTATAGGAGTAAGGGTTAGGAAGCGTTTTCGATGCGTTAGATTATTGGATGGTAGGAAATGGATGCAAAATTGGTTGCTTCATACATCTATTCATAGGAGTTTGGGGTTTTTGGTTGAAAGATTTTTCAAAAAGCTGCATATATATAGATTTGCCAGTATATATGTAGGTTGCTCGCATCATGTTTCCGGAAAATGTTTTTAAAAGAAATGCATTCATATAAGAGAATCTGATACCGCTTCATGAATATCAGGTATAAGCATGTTAGGATAGCATAAGAGTTTGGCTGAAGTTGCATGGGAGCAACCTTCAAATAGATCACAAAGCTAGCAATCTAGTTGGTAAGCGGTGGAATCGCAACGCACATACAATGATACTTGCTATATGCCATATACTCGCCTGGAGGAAAACATGCTATATCATCTGGACCAGGTAATATCATGTCTCGAAAATCTATCCTAAATGAAGTAGCTATAGAGTTCTGCTTCTCTATCGTCAGCATGCTGGGATAACACTCCAAAGGCCTAAGCAGCGATTGATTAGGAGCATAGCCTTCGACTAAAGAGTAAGAAGAAATGAGCTTTCTAGGAGGATTGACTGGAGCATCAGAAGAAGAGGTACCATCCCCTGGTAGGCTGTGAAGCCGCAAACTTGGAACGGAGCTCGTGACCAGAAGACGTATTCCTATGCAAGAAAATAAAAGTCAAGAGAAGGTCCAAATCATAAATGGAAGTTAAAACGTGAACATGAACCTCCTATTATCTAACCCAATTGAATCCATACCCCTAACCTAGCCATCTCATGAGAAACCAATTTTGGCTTGGCATAACCACAGACCAAGTGCTCGGCTTATCTGGTCCAGCATTATCCTATGCCGAATGCCGAACCAAACTCACCACACACTAACTACTAACCCGAAGCATACCCTCCTATGGCCTTGCCTAGACAGTATTTATTCTCTAGGCCTATGCTAGCTTATCCTAATAAAAAAAGACACCTTAGTTCAAACACTATACCAGAAAATAAGAATGCGGCCACTTGATCCCTTACCAATAGCAAACTCAAGTACCATGGATGACAGTATTAGTGCAACAAGGCTAAATCCTTATCCCCTCTTTGAAACTCGCACCAAAACCCATACTCACGGGCCCTACTTCACCCTATACTCGACTATCTCCTATTTACAAAGAAGATGTACATATAGAAAATGGACTCAAGTCCTCTATGCTAGATGAAATTCGTAAGAAAATAGACTTGATTCTTATAAGCCATACAAAACAAAAAATCAAAGCCCTAAACTCATAGGCCGAGCATTCAATTTAAATCGACCTACCTCATGCAGCGAAGGCACGAAGATGTTCGAATTCGGGCGATATAAGCAAGCTAGAGTCTGACCTCAATCGATTAAGTTTAGTTAGAAAATTTTGATTAAAGTGGTAGAAAGAAAAAATAGAAAGGGGGAAAGCGGTATATAAAGTAGAAGAAGAGGAAGGAAGACAAATGGTCGCAAGTTGTTATTCGAAGGTAGGAGCTCGATACCGGACCAAAACAAAGCATGTCGTGTAGTTACGCAACATACTTTGGGGGGTAAGTGTTGGATCGGTTTTTTGGAAAGCAAAGAAAGAAGGCAACAAAGGTAGACAAGGGTATATGAAACATAATTATTGGACCAGATGCTTGGTTCGCATTTGCCAAAGTACCGAACCAAACATATGGACCGGCATGTCAGACCAGATATTTGGTCCAGCATCTTATGGTATACCGGACCAAATATCTGGTCCGGTATCCTTAGAGATACTGAACCAAACATTTGGTCTGGCATTCTCTGATATGCCGGACCAAGTATTTGGTCTGGCATGACACATCAATTGCCAGACCAAACATTTGGTCCGGTATGACAAACATGCTGAATCAAATGTTTGGACAAGCAAGTAAGGATCACCAAACCAAAGTAAACTTCCTAACCTAAATGTCGATCCAACTATCCCTGACCCAAATGCCGAACCAAACTCGGGAAGCTATAACTTCTCCTCCAAACTTCATAACTCCACTCTATAAATGTCGGAGCTTCTAAACAACAATAGGGATAGATTTTTGAAGAAAAAGAGAGAAAACTCTGCTAAAAATCCATCACTTCGGGTACTTAAAGTTTTTACTCTTTTCGAATATATCTTGTACTTGTAGTCAAATCAAATAGTGCATAATAAGATGGAAAGTGGATGTAGGCACATTCATGCTGAACCACTATAAAAACTCTATTATTTACTTTCCTTATTCGGTTTCCAAACTTTGAAATTGTGAGCTGTCTTTGCACTTGCTGAAATTCACCCCATTGCATGTTGGAACATTTGGAAAAACCCAAATCAATCAAATCAAATGAAACTTAACTAAAAAATCAAGTTTAGAAGGGTTTGTCCAACTTTTGAGCAAACATTTTTTGTGCTTTCACTGAGAAGGACCGCATGAAGAGACTGAACTCTTCTTTCCACCATCCTTCTAAGCCTTAACTCAACATTAAAACATGGCTCCCTCTAGGCGCAACGTCGATAAGGGTAAGAGCTCGGCCATTATCAATACACTCAACCCCATCAAAGAAGATGAAGAAAACCCGGCTACCCACTCTCAAGCACCAGCTGGTCACCCGAGAGGATTCAGATAAGGTTGTGAACTAGATGACTGACTGCTTTGCTACCCAGTAGAAAGCTTTAATGGACCAACTCATGACACACTTGAGAGGCACAAAGGAATCCACTCACAACACTGAATCTCAAAGTGAGTCTCAATTCAAAGAGTTACGTAGACCGAAAAGATCCTCTGTAAATAAAGAACTCAATCAAGAAGATGCAAGAACTCGAAGCCGAGCCAAGACTCAGCACGAAGTCGGTCCTGAAAGAGCATCAAGAGCCAGGCCCAGACAAGGAGGTACCAGGCAAGGACCGACTGTGGCCGACCCTGTCATGCTTCGAGCCAGTCGTCGCAAATCCAGCCTCAATCAAGGTTTCGTACGCCATCAAAGGGAAGCACCCACTTCTCCTAGGGACGCCCTAAAATCAGAGGAGAGGACGACACGCCTCTTTTGAGAATATCTCAGATGTGAACAACTCGAAAGAGGAATAGGGGCAAGGGTGTCCAGCCCCCTCACCAGGGACATAGAAGCGACAACCACTCCTTGAGTATGGAAGATGCCGACTGTGGATCCCTACAAAAGCACATCTGACCCAATCATTCACTTGCAACGCTCCACCCAGCACATGCTCATGAATGAAGCAACAAAGGGTGTGCTATGTAATTGTTTTCCGCTGTTCCTATCTGACTTAGAAACCATATTGTTTGTACCAAAATTGAGCACAACACTCTTCGAAAGTATTTAAAGAGAAAAAATAAAGAAAGTAAATGTAAAAAGAGGATTATAACAAACACTTCAAAAACAGATAAGAAAAACACGCAGAAATATAGAGATTTAGGGTGGTTCGGTGTATGGCCTGCGTCCACTATGAAGTTGATGATTTTATTGAAGTTTATTTGCTGATTACAACTTCTTACAGCGGATTACATCAGTAGATTTTGAGTGCAACAGTGATCTTTAAGTACAAAAATGGTTTCTGTAGAATCTGAACGTAGGAGGCTAAAAGGTCCTTTTTCTGTAGGCTCTGGGATGCTATTTATAGGAGTAGGGTGCAAATATCTCACTCAAATCTCGGAAAACCTCTTCTAGCACGTGGGTGGGCCCATGCGATCAATCTCATGTGGTTCGCACTCGATCTGATCGATACGAACAAATTTCGTATCGATCAAGATTTGGCCCAACCGAGTCAAAATTGAGCATGAACATTCTTGTAGATTGTGAGTTATGAACGATGGTGGCATCTGGACTTATAGATTATGAGTTATGATCGATGCAAGTTTGTGGTTTTCAAAGGTCGTCTCCTCCATATCGATGTTGTTCGTATCGCTTTTTGGGCACATGCTTGCAAGTTGACATGGCGCTAACTCCTTGGATCGATCCACTTTTCATGCCGAGTGACCAAGTTTTTCAAAGGGGTGTACCTTGTTCGTATCGATCCAGTTTAGTCTTGTTCATATCAATCGAAGTTGTTCCGTTCATATCGATTTCCATAGCCTTGTTTGTATCGATACTCATAGGCTACTTCGTACGATAGCCGAGGGCCTTTTCATATCGATGGATGGAGGTTGTTTTCTTATCGTTCGTTTGATGTGTTATTGTATCGATCGGTGATCAATCGATATGAATTGTGTGATTGGGATCGATGCGAATTGACTCCAATTGATCAATATGTAGTTGAACCAATTTGATGGATACGAAGTAGAACTAGGCTGAGTGGACACGCAGTTGAGTGTATGTGATGGATATGAACAATAAATAACATAATGGATACGAATAGATGGATGCCAAATGATGGATACGAACGGACGGATGCGTGTGAGTTGATTTCCTTGGATTGCATCGATCCTATCTTGAGCACACGAACTCCGGTTGACTTGATATTTGGAATGTTGGCTTTTATAGCTTTTCTTGTCATGTCATATCAACTGTAGCTCGACCTGGACTTGGACAAAATTTATCGACATCCATAGTGAACCTGTGCACAATCGATCTTCAGGATAGACCGTCTTTTGTTTCTAGTCAATTCCTTGGTGTCACGGCCATGCCAAAAGGTGGGATAACATCCCCCCCTCCCCGCAAAGTACATCTTGTGAGAACTTGACGTGCTTTGTAAAGTTGCAATCTTCATCCTGAACAGTTACATCTGACTTGTTGAGCAGTTGTTGTCTTCTCGTCGAAAGATATAACCTTTGACCGATCTTCTGTAATATGAACTGTTGACTGCCAGTTGTTGTACCATGTACTATTGTAACTGGGTGTTGTATAGTAGTGATCCATTGTCTGTTGTTGTAATCATTACCATATGAATATTCAACTCTGGTGAATTTTTAAAAAATGGATGTTAGTTCGTCATACATGAGTGTATGTTAGCCTGAATCCCATTAGCGTTTGCACATTCACCAGTAGTTGTCAGTTTTTTTGTATCGAATTCCGTATTGACCCTCTCCTGCGTCGATGTGAAATTCGATTGGTAATATTGCTTAATGGTTGTTTTGGAATGTCCACTCATATCGATCCTCTCCTCGGTCGATGTAAAAGGTCGAAAAAATGATTTCGTATCGATGTCGATGGAAACGATTTTAGTTGTTGCTTTAACGTAGTCTGTATCTATGGATATGAGATCTCAGGGTCTTCAAGTTGATGGATACGATATAAGAAATTTGTATCGATGATATACAGTTAGTATATGGTTCTTCGTATCGACGATCATTGATACTTGTCGACACAACCTTGGAGCACTTGTCTCGCATCGATGGAAAAGTATGTGGTAGCAAGCTTCGAATGGATTGGAAGCATGGTTGCTTCAGACAGATAATGCATGGATACGAATGGCTACACTTTGGGTCGCTCTGGATCGATGGATACGAACAAGCTTCTTCGTATCGATTGTAGTTGTGACCGTTCCAACCGGTACTTGGCTACTGGAAGGGGCATCGTCTCTTGTTTGGGTTCGAACCATATAAATACGTTTTGGACTTAGAGTTTTTTCACTTGCTCATTTTTTAACTCTCTTCTTTCGTATAGACCAGGATAAAAAGAAAGAAAACTGTCTTCGTCTCCAAACTGAGCAATCCATCAATCTTTCGAACCGATTGTTTTAATTAGGTAATTAACTAATCCATTCCATTCTAAAATGACGAGACTCGTCTTTCTGTGCCAATCCGTTCAAGATTCTGGCCGATTTCGGTGACATCGTCACCAGAGTTGGGTCAGAGCAAGGTTGAGGAAGGAGCAATGGCGCTCAAATGGCTTGGGGAAGAAAATTGACTAATGGATTCGAAGTGGAATGTTGCAACATTGGGTAGTTATTCGCATCGACTTGTAAATACTAGGAGTTGGTATTGATCCTGGAAGTGCTGAATGGAAGGGTGAGATTTTGTTCCGATCAAGGATGGTAGGAGTTCGTATCGATCTGGAGTGAACGATACGAAGACTTAGCCCACGTGATTGATACAAAGACTCGACCTGTGTGATTGCTGTGAATTCTTGACTCCGCTGATCGATACGAAGGCTAGGTCGGTGATTGATGCGAAGATGAAGCTTTTATGATCGATGCGAATCCCACTCCTACCTGACCGATACAAAATTGAGTTGTTGTTGAACGATCTATGTTTAAACCTTGATGGATACAAAATCTCACGCATACTCGAACCTGACTCTGACGAGCTTCAACCACGCATATCTGGACTTAACTATTAAACTGCATACTTGATTGCATTTCGAAGCTCGTCGATGGAACTATAACTTGAAAACTTAACGAACTTTGGTGTGGAACGTTGAACGAAGTCTGAATGGCACGGTTGTGACGGTCAGTGTACGACGGTCACTCCAGTTGAATCTCGAAGTCTTATCGTTTAAATAATCCTCAAATTCTATAGAATTTCTCGATATGTAGTACTGCACTGCATTGCACGACACATTCACGCACTTCAAATTGGGGAATACACGGCCTTATTATCATATAATGATGGTTTTTGGTAAGTTGATTAGCAATGGAATCTGCAAGTTCTCAATAGCAGGAAACCCAAAGCTCATGTCTTCTAATAATAGAGTTGCGAGCCATCGCGAACGAGGTCATCGATCCAGCTCCGGAAGAGTTTCCAAGAGCAACTTTTATTATGAATCCATAAGACTCTATGCCGTCCAATGTCTCTAAAGACATGTTTGGACGGATATGCTTAAGACACAGCTTGTCGTCGGACGACGTCTTACTACATGGGCCGAACGATAGACCACATGCTCCCCTGGAAGGGTTTATTGCTTTCAATAGGCATTTATGCACAGCTGAAACACTTCTCCCATTCAACCAATACATTCGGGAAGTGTTGGATTTTTTCGAAATTTCCCCTGCACTACTACACCCCAATGGATATGCGTTGCTGAATAGCCTATTCATTGTATTCATGGAGCATCTTTTCCAACCCTCGACTTCGATCGAAATCAGATACCTATTTAATGTTAAGAGTCGGGGAGATAGTCCTTCATTCACATTCCTGGAGGAAGTTAGGAACTGTCAAGGGGTGACGGGCTCTTGGACCAGGCTCGGCTATTTTAAGACAGAATGGTTCTATGTCTGATGCCCCCCAGGATTCGCCAGTCGATGGTTAGCCAGACGTAAGTGTCACAATTTTTCTTGGTAATTCATGAATTTGTCGTAACCGATGCTGAATCTCATATCTTCTTTCCTTTTACAGCCGTAATTCCATGACCTAAAGGCGCACATTTTAAAGGAATAGTACGGGTCCTTCAAGAAGTGCCGAGTGAAATGAGGGACATGAACTGAGTGCTAACAGACAGAAACTTGAGAACCGTCAGGCTAATCAAGCGAAATCAGAGCATTAGGCTTGAAGGAACGCTGAGGGCGGCTCCAGTGAAACGAGCTAAACGTAGAGCACCCAGGATCGTAATAACAAAAGAGGTTGAAGAAGAAAATATGCCCACCGATGATGAACCCGTAGTCCGGCCCTCTGACAGCTTTCAGAGTCTTGAGGGAAGGAGAAAATGCAAGGCTGCAGTGCATAAGCGCCACAAATCTTTGAGATGGAAATCCATAATCGTGTCTTTTCCTGTTCCTGGTATTAGAATTTCAAAGGCTCCTCCCTCACAAGTGGAGAACCTTTTCGAAGCGCTTGCTGATATCCCAATCCCGGATTATGTGTCACTTCAACATGATGTCGGATTGGAGGAGCTTCAGAGTGCTTTAGACTTAACCGAGTCTCTTCCCACAAGACATTTCCGATTGTCGAGGGGTTGCACATACATATACACCTCATGGCACTATATGATTTCTAGTCTCGAGCTATTCACTTCTAGAGATCACTAACTCTGTTGTTCTTTTTTCTTTACTGTAACAACCCGCGTATTTATCGATTGTATATTTAAATATTTTATTTAAATATTTCAACGTTCGTCGGATTTTAGTCCGAAAACCTACTTTCAGCAAACAATCGAATTAGGACTCGAGACCCCTTCATTGAGTTCAAAATGCCGTTTGCAACCTTTTTAAGTATAAACTTCGATATGTTTGGAGCTAGCTAAAAATTTGACCGTTTTCACTTTGGGTTTGTGTTTGGGTTCAGCCCACTAGCCAACTTAATACCCCAAACTGAACCACTTATCTTCATTCATTCCATCTTCCTTATCTTTTCAGTTCTAAAGTGAATAATGGGGGAAAAGAAAAGGAATTAAAATCCTAAGCCCTAGTTTCCATTTGCAAATCAAGTTCTAGCTCCAAATTCAAAGAGAAGCATTGGTAAGTATCATCTCCTTCTTCTCCAACTCATTCTCTCTTTGATTTTAGAAAATTTCTAAACCTAATTTGGGAAATGTTTCTCTTTTAAGCTTAGATTCAAGCTTCTTGTGTTGAGATTGAAGTGTGGTTGATCTTCCCTTGTCTTCAAGCTTCTCATTCATTGTTTTTGAGTTCAAAGGTGAGATTTTTATCTCACATCTATGACTATAATTATCTTTGGTTGTTAGGTATGAATTCCTAACACTTATTCATGTGCATTTGCTTTTGGTTTGGGTTGAATTGGTGAATATTCCAATTTTTAGTGTTTTGGGTTCAAATCTTTAAAATCCTAACTTTGATATTTTGATCATGTTTTGGTGATGCATCGAGGAGCATATAGGGTCGGGTTGCCGATTGGCATAAACCCTTAGAGCCAATGTTCGTCTGGTTGCATTTGCAAAGAGATTGCATCTTCATTTTTTAGGCTGAAAATACTGAAATCCCCAGTTCAGTCGACTGAATTCTCTGTTTAGTCGACTGAACCTGGAAACAGAATGTTTCCAGGCATGATTCAGTCGGTTGAATTCTCTGTTTAGTCGACTGAACCTGGAAACAGAATGTTTCCAGGCAGAATTCAGTCAACTGAAAATCTCTGTTTAGTCAACTGAATTTGCTGTTTAGTGAACTGAAATCTCTGTTTAGTCAACTGAATTTGCTGTTTCAGTCCACTTTGCCTTTTGGTATTGAATTTCCAATTGAATCGGTTCGTAATGATCCTATTTGTTGTTATCATTTATTACGACTTTGATGACTCCTTTTTTGGGATTTTTGAATATCCATTTCGATGGGTTCTTTATCAGTTTCTTTGGATTTGATTCACGTCTTCGTATGTGGATTTTTATGATTGATTGTTTCTACAATCATTTTTATGGTTTGTCACTTTAAAATACAAAGGTTTCTATACTAGTAGTAAATATTCAAACCCTTTATCAAAGATTATTTAAACTCTATTTTCAATATCAAACTCATTTATAAAACCGTTTTCCAACCTACTAGTATATACAAACCTTTACCTCACTCGTATGAGAAATCTAATTAAACGACTTAGTAAAACAAGTGGTATGAAACGCTTGCGTTTACTTCGTCGGTTAATTCTTAGACTTGTTTGATTGAATCTGTTGTGACAATTTTCTAGTGGAGATCTACAATTTGTTCATAAATATTTAAGTCAAGCTAGTGGTTACGGGACATGAAGCTAAGCTCATATATTTACTAGCTTAGTGTAATTGACACTTCTTGATGATCGATGATGATCGTTTTGTGATTTAGACTAGAAATGTGCGATGTCTCTTTGTCCACGTCGAGGACGATACTTCATTTTGTGGAGCTTCGGCTCGTTTGGAGGAGCTTCGGCTCGTTTGGAGGAGCTTCGGCTCGTTTGGAGGAGCTTCGGCTCGTTTGGAGGAGCTTCGGCTCGTTTTGCGATACACGTGTTGGGAGTTTTCATGCTCCCGTTCTTGTGATAGGCCTCTTTCCCCTTTTTGTGATTTTTGGATTTCTATTGATTGATTTCTAGAATTTGTGTTTCACCAATTTTCGTGATTTACATTGATAAGCTTTATCATTATTTGTGCATTGGTGAATTTGTGTGTCATTAAATTTTTGTGAATAAAAATATAGAATATGACATTCCTTTTTATCTTTGAGAAGATTCTTGTGATATTGATTAATCTCTTGTTGATTTTCAATTACATACTTATCATAGTATGGCATTTTGGTTATTATACGATTTTATCATATCTCTTATTCTATATCATTTCATCTGATAATTATAGCTAGACTGATCCGTTTATTATTTTCTTCTTAAATAATACTCGGGTCAGACTGAGATATTACAGGTGCTTCCTCATGACTTTCTATCTGGGATCATCATCTGATTTTTGGCAAACTACTTTAGTTTAGTAGTTTTTGGTTGTATACATTTGAAATATAGACTCCTTGATGTATACGTACTCTTTTGTCTAGCACTTGTATCTTTTCTTTTATGACATTGTGGATCTTGTAGACTACTACACTGATGAACACATCTATGTGTTATATTCATCTCTATTTCCGCCTTAGTGATATGAATTATACGTGACTGATTTATGTTATGTTTATTTCTATATTTGTTTCCGAAGATTATATATAGCCACTGTGTAGTAGCTTTGAGCTTGTGTCGGTATGTCGGATTTCCTCTTGAGATGAAATGAAAGTTATATTTTATCTGGCATATCGGTGCTCGCACGAAGCAATCACACAGATGGTCGCTCCTCAACAGCCTTATTCTCCGCGCTAGTTGACGGCATTACCCCGTAGTGTCCTTGGCTAGCGTGGGTATAGAGGTGGGGCGTCACATTTACAGATTCAACGACTAGATGAGATTCCATGCTCGGAAGTCTCCGCTCTGTGCAACAATCAACCACCTCGTATTACGAGTCCCGTTGGAGGGAGGACGATAGAAACTGTGATTGCAGTTATTCGAGCCAAGAACGTCACGAGAGAGAGGGATAGGGATTATAGACATCGATCCCGAGCGTGTTCTCCTCCTCAAGCCTCCACAAAACCTTCGGGCTATGGAAAAAACCAGTAGAGCCTCCCCGCCAGAAATCATCTTCTCAAACCACTAAGCCTGAATCATAGCATCGTAGATATGAGGCCGAAACTCCCATTGTTTTTGAACAAACTATTAATGAGCCCGCCGAGGAAGGGGATATTAGAATTGCCTAGTTGAAGAAAGATTTTCCAAACTTATGCATTGACGGCTTCGTCTTCCCCCTCACTTAAAGAGAATTCCATTGGAGGCAGAGCACACAATGCAAGATTATATTCATGATATCTATACCCAGCACAAGGAGTGGGGGAAAGCTGTAGAAAAGCATCAAAGGTGACCTTTGAGCGGGCGAATATCTTTGAGAAATTATAAACTAAGCTCGCTCAAAAGGACCGGATTATTCAAGTACTTAACGACGAAGCTGAATCCTCTCGAAAATCAGAAATAGAGGCCACCCACAAGGCCGACGAGGCAAACCTGGCAATGGAGAGGATATGGCAAACACATTATACCCTGGTGGAGGAGATGGGCCACCGAAACACCACCGTCACAGCCGAACGGGATGTTGCTCTTAAAAAACTTAACGAGCTTAAAGCCAAAAATTTCAAAATCATCGAGAGGGATGATGCAAATAGCGCAGCCCAGGAGGCATGTGAATAGTCGTAGTGCTTTGGGGCGAACGGGATGCAACTATGGCTAAGGTCCTAGAGGTGGAGACTAAGGTCGAGGAGAAAGTACAAATGGCGGAGTCCAAGCTTGAGGCTGACATTGAAGATCTCCTCACTACCTAAATGCTAACATCTTGAAGCACAGGAACCTAGCCTGGCTCGATAATTATCCGACACATCTATACAACGCCTGGGGCCGATTAGTAGAAGAAGAGAAGGCTTCCCATCAGGGTGAATCGGTCGATGAATTCGATATTGAGAACCGAGTGCTGAATGAAGACAAAAGGAAAATTCTCCAAGATACCATGATTTCATATGAGAAGGAGAAGCTTAGCACTCAGCACTAGAAGGTTGGAGAAGGTTCTGGTGTTGAGCACCGCGATACAAGTCCCATAACTCTTGTGCCGACTCAACCAGAACCGACTTCTACGATTGATTCTAAATCCATTCCTACTTACTACCCGAATCAACAGCAGATATCTCAAGCTAGCAAGCAAATTTCTGAGGCAATTCATTCGCCAACAAGTCGAATCGAGGAATGTACTCTGAACACTTTGTATGCTTGTTCACGATTGGGAACTTCACTTGAAATATTTAATAATAGTTTTTCTTTATCTCTTTCCAGTGATTAGAGCCACATCAGTCGCGCCACCTGCAACTCAAAAGTCGCATAATGAGAAGGAAGCGATTATTACGAAAGCAACCATGACATTGGCCACTGCTCCTACAGATGATGTACAAGGGAGAACACTTTCATTTGATGAACAGATGATGGAGGAACTTCTCAGCCATCATAGTGACCCTTTCTTTGACTTGCTGTTTGTCATGAGTGGGGTAGCGCCAGCGACCAGCTCCTCAGTCCCAACTGCAAGCATTTCTGGCGATGCACAAACACTTCATGAGGAAGAAAATATAGCCGAGATTAACGCGGAAATGGAATCAGCTGCCCGGACCAGTAGCTTTGGAGGTGGAATGGCAAGCCCTGGTCCGACCCCGTTACAAATGATACATCCTGGTGGCACTGTTGTCGACACCAGCGTGCCTATTAGGCCTCCTGTAGTGGACCCGACCCCTCCGACTCCGCCTACTAGAAGTATTTCCATACACTTGAGTTTAAAGGAGGAAATTGATGTAATTCCCCTCAAAGGAGATTAGCCGCCAAAGGGCAAAGGCTCAAAGAGGAAACTCTGTGGTAGCTCTAGTGGTTCTACGCCGAAGAAGAAACTGAAAAATAAGAAAGATTCGATATGCTTCTTCGGCTCGTTTTTGAGTAGATAGGAATTTCTTTAGCTTTTGTTGGCCGTGTATAGATGGGGGTTCGGCCCCTGCTAGTAGGATTTTTTGGAAATAACTTGTACATAAATTCCTTTCACAAATAGTTGAAACGAAATTCTATTTTGTCTTCAACTCAATTATCATTTATTTGCTTAAGTGTTCCAGCATTTGAATCCTTGTTCAGTAAACCTGTGAAGTTTTCGACCTTTGGGTTGGGTTTTTGAGTATATATGTTAAGTCTTGGAATCATGGCTGCGAGTTGTGACCGGACACTAAGCTGAACTCCGATGTTGCACTGCTTAGTCAGTGATCGACACTTAAGTTTTGCCCCCAATTTCAGGGATGAGTTGTAAAGATCGGCTAGCGATTGCATTTCGCCTCTAATACAATGAGCTTAATGTCGTTGAATTGATGCTGAAACAAGTGAAGGTCGAGTGGTCGAATCACACTCGCTCACTTATTGATGATCACATCCGCACTCCGGGCATTTGCATTTGTGCGTCGACGGTTGGTCACTCCTGTTTAAGTTTTAAGTATATGTCCATGCTCTAGGGACTTAAGTCATTGTGTGGGTGGTCAATCACACTTGCTTGATACTTAGCATTTTATCCGCACTTGGGGGACTTAAATTGGTTTGGGGGTGGTCAATTACACCCGAATTGTGTTCATACTCTGACCACACTCTAGGAAACAAAGTTGGGTTACGGATGATCGATTCGTATCAGTTTTGTGTTTATGCTCTAATCCACTCTCTAGGGATTTAAAGTTAGTCGATGTTTATTCTCCAATCCGCGCGTTTAAGGGACTTAGAGTTAATTGCGGTCGATATTTCGGTTCGCACTGTGGGAATCCGGAGTAAGTCGAAGTTTGTACTCTAGTTTGCACACCGAAAATCTGAAGTTGGTTGATTTTAACACTCCGGTTCACACTCTGGGAATCCGAAGTTAGTTGATGTTTACATTCTAATTCGCACTCTGGGAATTTGGAGTTGGACGATAGATGGTTAGTCACGCCTGTTTAGGCGTTTGAATTTCATTCGCATTCCGGGAACGATGGATTTATCAGGATCATGGATGGTCGATTCACATCCACCCAAAGTTAACAAGTGAGGTCGTTAGATGGAATGATCCATTGTACTCAAACTTGGTTCAGATACGGGTAAGGTCGTTAGGTGAACGGATCCACCCTCCTCAAAACTGCATTTATAAGTTTATACTTCAGCTTGCACTCTGGGAAACTGGAGTTAGTTAGAGGATCGTCGTGTGTCAATCCTGTTTTGTCTTTAGCGTGATGACTTGCTCCTGAGCTCGGGTTTAACTTAGCGAGTAACCGATCATATCATAGTTACTCCCTATTTGAATAAATCCCACCGTATGATGGAACTTGGCTCTTCATGCATCGTAATAGTTGTATGACACATTCAATAAATCGTAGCTCTGGCTTGAAGAGATTGCATTTTATTGTTGAAATAAGAAAATACGGCAAAGTCGGTTGCCTTATTACAAAATCAAATTTCGAAATGCAGAAACAAATTACTAATGAAAAGCAGACTAAATAAATAAAGCCTGTCATGTGTAGTAGCGACAAAGACTCTCACTGTTTTAGGATCTTGGCAAAGTGAGACCGTCAATGGTCGATAATTTAAACGTGCCATCTCTGAGCTTTCGCTCAATCACATACGGCCCTTTCCACATTGGTTTCATATGCGAATCAATCAGGTAGATTCTTTTGACGATGAGATCGCCGAGTTCGAAGTTTTGGGGTCGAACCTTGACATTGTATAATCGGGCGACTCGACTTCGATATGCGGCTGCCCTCAAGTCAGTCTCTTCTCGCTTCTCATCCCATAAATCCAAGGATTAGGCAAGTAATATAACATTTGTCTTCGGATCATAGTACCTCACACGATGAGAAGCTACTTCCATCTCGTCTGGAATAATGGCTTCTGAACCGTAGGAAAGAGAGAATGGAGTGTGTCCGGTCGTGGATTTGTGGGTTTTTCGGTAAGCCCATAGAGCCATAGGAAGTTCATCGACCCACTTTCCCCCGGCCTTTTCTAGTCGTTTTTTCAGAATAAACTTTATAACTTTGTTCACAGCTTCAACTTGTCCATTCGCTTGACGGTGTGCAACTGCAGAGAATTTTTCTAAATGTGGAATCGTTGACAGAAATCTTGGAACTCAACGCTGTCGAATTGGGTTCCGTTATCGGTGATGATGGTTTGCGGGAGACCAAATCGACAGATAATGTTGCAGACTACAAAATTGATCACCTTCTTCGTCGTGATTATAGCAAGGGGTTCAGCTTCCGCCTACTTAGTAAAGTAATCAACTGCAATGATGGCGTACTTCGCACCACCTTTGCCCAAAGGTAGAGAGCCAATGATATTGTAGCCCCAGAATGCAAACGGGCATGGAATGACCATCTAGGTTATTTCGGTGGGAGGGGCTCTAGGAATCTGAGCATGTTTTTGACATCTATCACATTTTCTGGCATAGTCCAGCGCATCACGATTCACAGTCGGCCAATAGTATCCATATCAGAGTACTTCCTTAGCTAGAGCTTGCCCCCTGGTGTGATGGCCACATTCTCCTTCGTGTACATCATGCAATACTCGTTTAATTTCATTGTAAGCGATACACCGGAGTAAAGGAATAGAGTATCCTCTTCTATACATGACTCCATTTTGAATAATGAAACGTGAAGCTTTTAGAAGAACTTATCATTTTTCACTCCTGCGCTCTGAAAGTGTTCCATGCTCGAGATAATTTCTAAACGGAGTCATCCATGACTCCTTATCGGGAACGACCTCAAATACCTAATCTTTATCCATTCGATCGATGCTTGGGGAAGGCAATGTTTCCATAGGAATTTGTCCTATTTGTTGTGCTTCACCTGTGCTGGCGAGTTTTGCCAGTGAATCGACTTTTTGATTGCGCTCTCGGAGGATGCAGCAGATAGCATAATAATCGAACTAATTCAGTATCTCCTGGACCCGAGCTAGGCATGCAGTCAACCTTCGATCTTTGGCCTGGTACCCCCCCCCCTCGAACTTGACATACGACCAGCTGCGAATCACAATAAATCTCCATAGCAATGACTTTTAAATCTCGGGCCAGTCTCAGTCCGACAATTAAGGCTTTATACTCAGCTTCATTGTTGGTCGCATAAAAATCAAACTTCAAAGTATAGCATATAGATCGGCCTTCGGGAGTTTCAAGTACAACCTAGGCACCTAAGCATTGGTCATTTGAGGCACCATGAGTATGCAGCTTCCAGATATATTTGGGAGATTCACTAGTTTCAGGCAAGTCCTCTGGGATGGTAAATTTAGCTATGAAATCTGCTAGGACTTGTCCTTGAATGGCTTGCCTTGGAGTATAGGTAATATCAAACTGATTTAGTTCGATATTCCACTTGAGTAACCTACCAAATGTCTCAGGCCGCGTAATGACCTGCCGTAACGGCTGATCGGTGTAAACAGTGATAGGATGAGCTAGAAATACGGACGGAGCTTCCTTGAGGCAATAACAAGAGAATACGCCAACTTCTCTAGCTACAGATACTTTCTCTCAACTCCGGTTAGTTTTTTACTAATATAGTAGACCGGTTTTTGCACTTGGTCTTCCTCCCGAATTAGGCCAAGCTGATTGTGTTTTCTGATACCGCCAAGTAAAGGTACAATTTCTCGTGATCGATAGGCTTTGACAAAATAGGCGGTGGGGAGAGGTGCTGAATTAGTGCTCGGAATGCGCCCCTACATTCCGTGGTCCATTCAAAGTTTCGTTTTCCTTTTCAGATCAAATCGAAGAAGGGAATGCATTTTTCAGTTGACTTTGAAATGAACCTGCTCAGTGCTGCTACTTTTCCGTTGAGGCACTGTACTTGCTTTATGGTTCTTGGAGTCTCAAGATTTCTCATCACCTAGATTTTTTAGGGATTGGATTCAATTGCTCGAGCGTTGACGATAAACCCAAGGTATTTTCCAGATGCGACCCCAAAGTGACATTTCAACGGATTGAGCTTCATTCTGTATTCTCAAAGGATATTAAACATTTACTCCAGGTATTTAATGTGATCAGTGGAAAATGGTGATTTCACTAGCATGTCGTCCACGTATACCTCCATAGTTTTCCCAATATGGTTGGCAAACATCCAATTAACCAATCGTTGGTAAGTCGCACCGGCGTTCTTGAGTCCAAAAGGCATGACTTTGTAGCAATAGAGTCCCAGATCGATCACGAAGCTGGCATGCTCCTGGTCAAGCAAATGCATGGTTATCTGATTGTAGCCTGAATACGCGTCCATGAAGGATAGGAGTTTATGTCTAGCCGTTGAATCTACGAGCTGATCGATTTGAGAAATTGGAAAACTGTCTTTGGGGCAAGCTTTATTCAATTCTGAATAGTCGACACATGTTCTCCATTTCCCATTTGGTTTTCGGATGAGTACAGGGTTGGATACCCATTCTGGGTATAAGGCATCTCGAATAAATCCATTCGATTTAAGCTTATCTACCTCTTCCTTAAGCGCAGCATATCTCTCTGGATCCGTACCACGCCTTTTTTACTTGATCGGGTTGTCTCGCAGGTTAATGTTCAACATGTGGCTATCCGGGGAGATTCCACACATGTCAGAATGTATCTTACCAAACATGTAAAGGTTTGCTCAGAGAAATTCAACCAATTCCTCTTGCATTTGTTGGCTTAACTGAGATCCAAAAATTTTCATTCTAGAATCTTCGCTCTCGTCACTTGGGACATCGATCGTCAGTTCAATCGGAGAAGCTTGACTGTCTTTACTTTCATCTTCGCTTTCATTATCTCTCAGGTCAAGATCTCATTGGAATTGGTTGGGGTGCCCAAGCTGGGCCCAAGCATCAATTGTTAATTTTCAATAAAGCGGATGTGGAGAGATTCCTCTTCGCCCTTTCCTTTCTCCTTTCGTTGTGCCTCGCGCAACTCAGCAACATAACAGGCTCTCCTAGCAGCCTAATCTTTCTGAACGACTCTAACTCCACGATCGATGGGGAATTTAGCATCAAACACCATGGGGAAACGGCAGCCCTGAACTCAGCTAGGGTCGGTTGGCCCAAGAAGGAATTGTACGGCGAGTCTATGTCCAATACAACAAATTGCAATATTCAGACTCTTCGGTGTTCTTGGGTTCCTAATTCCACTGGCAATTCCACCATTCCAGTGGGTATGGTTGCACTCTCATTGAAGCCATGAATGCGAGACTGACGAGGCTTCAAGTCTTTTGCCTCCATCTTCATCTGGTCGTAGGCTTTCTTAAACAGTATATTCACAGAACTTTCACTGTCGATTAAGATCCTCTTCATCCAAGCAGGACCTACTTGAGCTGATATGACAAGTGGATCAATAGTGGGGGCTTCGACCCTGTCAGTATCTCTATTTCGGAGCATGATGTCGTCAGTAACCGTCTTCTGCTGTTTAGCCGGAGCCCCATCATCCAAACTACTACAACACTCGAAGTCCACATGTTGAATAGAACGTTCATACGAATCTGTTTCCTTCCAGCTTTGGTCTGCTGGATGAGGACCACCACTAACAGTATTTATCACTAACCTCCCATCAGTATGAATAGGTTCCTCCTATCTTGACTGATCGGTACACGATTCTGATTTGATGGTCCTGAACCTCCAGACTGCGGCACCCGAACAAACTGATCTAACTTCCTTTCACTTATCAACTTTCCAATGAGATCCTGCAGGTGACGACACTCATTCGTGTTATGACCGTAGCTATCGTGGAATCTATAGAACTTTTCCGTCTGGATTTGTTTCCCTAATGATAGTCTTAGGGTAGTTTTCTTATATTGAATGGTATTATAAGTCTGTAACTACACATTCTCCAGCGATGTATTCAAAGGAGTTTAATTATCAAACATGGGAGCCCTATGTCGTGGGCCACGATTTTGATCATGTTTCTTTTTTCGATCTCCATTACCTCTCTGTTGATTTTGTTTATTTTGAATATTCTATTGAACTTTTTCAAAACTCTCCCGAGATTGTTGAACAGTTACATTATTCTGGATCCTTTCGACACTGGTCCCTGCATCATCCTTTTTCCTAGACTGTTTCGCATCCTACCTTCTCAAGAATTGGGGTGCCTTGGAATAGAAACGATCTAATAACGTAGGGAGTTTTCCGGCCAACCAGTTGTCGAATTCTGAATCGGGATCAATTACCTTAATTAGTGCCATCAGAATAGATTTATCGTTTGGATTACTAATCTCAGCACCCACAGCATGAAATCTTTCTGGATAACGCCAGAGTGTCTCTCTAGGAACTTAAGTGATACTAGACAAAGTGTTAACATCCTTCGGCCTCGTTACATTCATTCGGAACTGCTCAACAAACTTTGTCGCCAAATGTTCAAAACACGAGATAGATCGAGGTCGAAGACGGGTAAACCACATGGTAGCTATGCCCCCAAGAGAGATCAAAAAACTCCAGCATTTAACTGCATCGTCAGCTCGTGCAGCATTCATCAACTATTCATACTTCAAAATATGCTGATTGGGGTCTGAGCTTCCTTTATAGACGGGTAGAGTTGGCATCCTGAATCACCGAGGTGGTTCAACATAGAGTATGTCATCAGTAAAAGGGGTATGACTTTGGGAGATTCCGTAGTCGTCGTTAGTAAGACCCAGACTTTCACGGAACATTTGATGGATCATTGTCGGTATATCTGACATCTGGAAATTTTGAGCGTGTTGGGCCAAGGTATGGTCGGGTTCCACAATGCGAGGCTGGGCCGGGTGTTGTCGACAGTCCAGGACTTGCCTCCTTGGTTTTAAGTCTTCAGGGATGTAAGGTTCTGGAGTATGTTGACACGGGATCAGATCTGTCCGGTTACGGGCATCAACTCCCATCTTAGTAGTAGTGGCGGTAGTGTGGTTGTTTGCAACATGATATGGAATAGAACCTCCTTTGGAGGAGGTTCCAGTCTGATGGCTGGTGGACGGGACAACTCTTGGTTGCTCAAGGCTCAGTGCGCGCTAATGTCCAGTAGTTTGGGTGCTATGCAGTCAATTCCCTGAAATTGCCCCAATATATCCCCGATATATCTTATAGCGGACTTTTAGGGCAACGATATTCCAATATAGCGGATCCGCTATTATCCTCGATATTGTGGCAATAATCCGCTATATCCCCGATTTTGTTGCCTGCTATATTCCCCTTTCTTATAAATAAGCATTTTGCTTGATGCCTTACTTTTAAGTTTTATGGTAACTTTAAAATTGATGTAACAATGATATAAGTTGTTGGTTATTATAACTAGTTTTAACCTTTTAAGTGCCAACTTTGTTTATCTTTACTTTATTATAACTTGTTTTGCTTGGTGGGAAATTATAAGCAATACTTGTTGCAATACTTATTCCTCTTTTTAATGTAGAATGTTCATTATTCCTCTTTTTAAAGTCATCCGCTTTATCCTGCTATATCCCCGATATATCTCCGCTACAACTTTTCGTACCTCAAACGCTATGAAGCGGTAAGGCACTTTAACTGCATAGCTTGGGTATAATTTCCATCTAGCCGTGGGCGCATGGATCTGTGATGATAGTCTAAAGAAGCTGAACTCTCAGTGGATGAATAAGAAGCTTAATCCCTCTTGGATCTTCTACACCTTTTGCGATTCAGCTGATTGGTCAATTCTTCATCAGCACGCAACTTTTGAGTAAGTTACTGATGGCTCTATGTCAGCTCTTGCATTAGCATCTGAAACTATTCCCTGGTGACAGGGCCGTGTGGATCTGATCGTCCGGTAGCATTCTGATCAGTCGGAGGTGGTTGTACGGGATTCTATTGATCCCGTCCTTCTGGATCTGCAGCAATAGAAGTGGTCCTTGTGTTTACCATGGTGAATAGTGAAGCTCTTTCTTAGATTTGACGCAAATCTGAATAGGATGGAAGAACTTTGAACTTGAGATCTAGATCTTCTTCTTAGATTTATGCAATCCAATATCGATAGTAGATCCAACGAGCAGGAGAAAAACTGCGTTCTCTCAGTGAATGCACCAAAGTGTTTGTACCAAAATTGGGCACAACACTCTTAGGAAGTATTTGAAGAGATAAAATGAAGAAAGTAAATGTAAAAAGAGGATTATCTAACAAACACTTCAAAAAAAAGATAAGAAAAACACGTAGAAACACATAGATTTAGAGTGGTACAACGTAAGGCCTACGTCCACTATGAAATTGATGATTTTATTGATGTTTGTTTGCTGATTACAACTGGTTACTGCGGATTACAGTACTATATTTCGAGTACAACAGTGATCTTTAAGTACAAAAATAGTTTTGGCAGAGTCTAGATGTAGGAGAGATAAAAGGTCCTTTTTCGTAGGCTCTGGGATGCTATTTATAGGCGTAAGGTGCAAATATCTCGCTCAGATCTCGAGAGACCTCTTCTGGCATGTGGGTGGGCCTACGCGATCGATCTCATGTGGTTCGCACTCGATCTGTGATCGATACGAACGAATTTCCTATTGACCAAGATTTGGCCCAATCGAGTCGAAATTGGCATGAACATTCTTTAGGTTGCACGTAAGCTTCTGTGAAAATTTGGTGGACTTTGGACTTGTAGATTATGAGTTATGATCGATGCAAGTTTCTTTTTTCGAAGGCTGTCTCCTTCGTATCAATGTTGTTCGTATTGCTTTTTGGGCATGTGCTTACAAGTTGACGTGGTGCTAACTCCTCGGATCGATCAACTTTTCATGCCGAGTGACCGAGTCTTTCAAAGGGGTGTACCTTGTTCGTATCGATCCTGCCGAGTCTTGTTCGTATCGATCGAAGTTGTTCTATTCGTATCGATTGCCATGGCCTTGTTTGTATCGGTACTCATAGGCTACTTCGTATCAATAGCTGAGGGCCATTTCGTATCGATGGATAGAGGTTGTTTTTGTATCGTTCGTTTGATGTTTTATTCGTATCCATGGGTGATCGATCGATACGAACTGTGCGATTGGGATCGATGTGAATTGACTCCAATTGATCGATACATAGTTGAACAAATTTGATGGATACGAAGTAGAACCAGGCTGAGTGGACACGTAGTTGAGTGTACATGATGGATATGAACAACAGATAACGTGATGGATACGACCAGAAGGATGTGAAATGATGGATACGAACAGACGGATGCGTGTGAGTTGATTTCCTTGGATTGCATCGATTGTATCTTGAGCACACGAACTCCGATTGACTTGAAAATTGGAATGTTGGTTTTCATAGCTTTGCTTGACATGTCATATGAATTGTAGCTTGATCAGGACTCGGACAAATTTATCGACATCCATAGTGAACCTGTGTACAATCGATCTTCGTGATAGACTGTCTTTTGTTTCTAATCAATTCCTTGGTGTCACGGCCTTGCCAAAATGCGGGATAACATTTGCCCCCCAAAGTACGTCTTGTGAGAACATGACTTGCTTTGTTAAGTTAAATCTTCATCCATAACTGTTACATCTGACTTGTTGAACAATTGTTGTCTTCTATGAACTGTTGACTGCCAATTGTTGTACCGTGTACTATTGTAACTGAGTGTTGTATGCTAGTGATCCATTGTCTGTTGTTGTAATCATTACTATACGAATATTCAATTCCTGTGAATTTTAAAAAATTGGATGTTAGTTCGACATACATGAGTGTATGTTATCCAGACTTCCATTATTGTTTGCACGTTCACGTGTCGTTGTCAATTATTTTGTATCGAATTCCGTATTGACCCTCTCCTAAGTCAATGTGAAATTCGATTGGTAACAACGCTTGATGGTTGTTTTGGAATATCCCCTCGTATTGATCCTCTCCTGGATCGATGTAAAAGGTTGAAAAATGATTTTGTATCGATGTCGATCGACATGATGTTAAATATTGTTTTAACGTAGTCAGTACCGATGGATACGAGATCTCAGGTTCTTTAAGATGATGGATACGATATAAGCAATTCGAATTGATGATATACAATTAGTATATGGTTCTTCGTATTGACGATCATTGATACATGTTGACACAACCTTGGAGCACTTTTTTCGCATCGATGGAAAAGTATGGGGTAGCAAGCTTCGAATGGATACGAAGCATGGTTGCTTTAGGCAGATAACGCATGGATACAAATGGCTACACTTTGGACCGCTCTGGATCGATGGATACGAACAAGCTTCTTCGTATCGATGGTAGTTGTGACCGTTCCAACCGGTATTTAGCTATTAGGAGACACATCGTCTCTTGTTTGGGTTCGAACCATATAAATACGTTTTGGACTTAGAATTTTTTCACTTGCTCATTTTTTAACTCTCTGCATTCGTATCGATCAGGACAAAAAGATAAAAAACTGTCTTCATCTCCAAACCGAGCAATCCATCAATCTTTCGAACTTATTGTTTTAACTAGGTAATTGACCGATCCATTCCATTCTAAAATGATGAGACTCTGTTTCTATGCCAATTATATCAAGGTGCTGGCCGATTCCGACGACGTCCTCACCGGAGCTGGGTCGGAGCAAGGTTGAGGAAGGAGCAATGGCGCTCAAACAGCTTGGGGAAGAAAACCGACTAATGGATTCGAAGTGGAATATTGCGACATTGGGAAGTTATTCGCATTGATCTGGAAACATTAAGAGTTCGTATTGATCTTGGAAGTGCTGAATGGAAGGGTGATATTTTGTATTGATCGAGGATGGTAGGAGTTCATATCGATTTGGAGTGATCGATACGAAGATTTAGCCCGCGTGATCGATGCGAAGACTCTGTCTACATGATCAATATGAATTATTGACTTCGGTAATTGATACGAATTCTTGACTCCAGTGATCATTTGATGTTTTATTCATATCGATCGGTGATCAATCGATGCGAACTGTGCGATTGGGATCGATGCGAATTGACTCCAATTGATCGATACGAAGTTGAACCAAATTGATGGATACGAAATAGAACCAGGCCGAGTGGACACACAATTGAGTGTACGTGATGGATACGAACAACAGATAACATGATGGATACAAACAGATGGATACGAAATGATGCATATGAATAGATGGATGCATGTGAGTTGATTTCCTTGGATTGCATTGACCGTATCTTGAGCACACGAACTCCGACTGACTTGAAATTTGGAACGTTGGCTTTCATAGTGCTTGTCATGTCATATCAATTGTAGCTCGATCTGAACTCGGAAAAAATTTATCGACATCCATAGTGAACCTGTGTACAATCGATCTTCGGGACAGACCGTCTTTTGTTTCTAGTCAATTTTTTAGTGTCATAGCCTTACCAAAAGGCGGGATAACACAGATGGTTTAGTTGCCTGCCTCATGGCACCATTAGCTCTTGGAAAATGCTGAAGTAAAAAATAACCATCAAGGCAGCTCGGGAACTGAAAAGGGTAATAAGCGACGATATAGACCTGGACCGAGTTTTGATTCATACACTCCTTTTTATGACACTGTGGAGAACATTTACCTGGCTACTCAACATGAATTAAAATACAAATGCCCTCTCTATAAAAAGGAGTCAGAAGCTGCAATTAGAACAGAAAATATTGTCGCTTCCACGAGTCTCACGGGCATAACACCGAAGAATGCCAGTACTTACGGGATCACACTAAGGAGTTCATTTGAAAAAGGAAAGTGGAACAGTATGTGCAGCAAAGGAACAACTCCCCCGCTCTAGTCCATAAGGGGCCTGGGTCGCACCCGCAAGGAAACAACAAATAAGGAGCAGGAACAAGCCGCTCCAAACAGGAGAATATAGTTATCCATACCATATCTGGAGGCCCACATATGGTCGACTGAAGTCGGACCGAGATGGAGAGGTACGGAAAGTCTTTGAAAGATAGGGATGGATATGTTCATTCCATTACTGAGGGACGCATCGCAAAATGAAGAGAAAGGGCCAACATAACCTTCAGCGATGAAGGTTTGGTTGGAAAGTAGTATCCACATACCAATCCCAAGGTTATCTCCGCCTGGATCAGCCCGGCTGAGGTGTTCTGCATCTTAGTTGATACTGGAAGCTCAGTGAATATTTTGTTCAAACATGCCTTCAACAAAATGAAATTATCAATGAAAAATGTGTCCTCGTGCAATTAGCCCTTACACGGGTTCAAGGGAGAGGCCACGATGCCACTTGTATAGTTAGACTTGTTCATTGAGCTGGGAAGTCACCCCCGATCCATCGTCCGAAAGCAAATGTTCGTATTAGTAGATGGATACTCTACTTACAACACATTTTTAGGAAGGCCTGCGTTGCCAGATTTCCAGATAGTCTTGTCCCTATGGTGCCTGAAGATGAATTTCCCAACTGATGATGGAATAGGAGAGGTAAAAGGCGACTAAGACGCAACTCGCGATTGCTACATGATAGAACTCCGCCAAAATAAAAAGAAAGAAATATGTAAAAGCGTAGGGGTCGCCCTCTGTGCCTAAACTGTATAATCATAGCAATCAAAGAAGGCTACTCCTCTTGAACATACTAGTGACCCTTTTAATGAGTTGGACCCTAGAAATAGAGAGGAGGAGGTCAACGCTGAGCCCGTGGAGGCTATGGAACTTGTGATGGTAGATGAACGTGACAAACAAGGTTTTTAAAGATAGGTTCTCTGTTGAAATAGAACCTAAAAATCCAGCTGTTAGGATTTCTCCACAAGAACTTGGATGTATTCGCGTGGACCCGAAGACATGGTGGGAATATCCCCAGAAGTAGCTTGTTATTCCCTCAATATTGACCCAGCCAAATCCCGATCAAACAAAAGAAAAGAAGCACGGGGATAGAATGATCGACTGCTCTTAACGAAGAGGTGAAGAACCTACATGCCAACGGTTTTATCCGCGAACCCATTTACCCAAAATGGATCTCAAACCCGGTTTTAGTGAAAAAGCTTAATGAGAAATGGCAGATCTGCATTGACTTCTCTAACCTCAATGATGCTTGCCCCAAAGACTGTTTTCCTTTGCCCTGAATCGAACGATTGGTAGACGAAACCGTAGGACATGAGCTATTGTCATTCATGGATGCATATTTAGGATACAACCAGATCCCCATGCATGTGCTGGATCAAGAAAAAACTAGCTTCATTATGGATTTGGTTCTATAATGCTACAAGGTCGTGCCCTTCGGGCTTAAGAACGCCGGTGCTGCCTATCAACATCTAGTTAATAAGATGTTTGAGCAGTAGATTGGCCACTCCGTGGAAGTCTATGTCGATGACGTGCTTGTCAAATCAAGAAGAGCAGCAGATCATTTGAGCCACCTAGACGAGATGTTTCAAATATTGAGCAAATACCAAATGAAGTTGAATCCTCTGAAATGCTCATTTGGGGTATCTTTGGTTAAATTCTTAGGTTTCATTGTGCACACTAGAGTATTAAAGGCGAATCCTGAAAATATAGAAGCTTTGAAAGATGTCAAAATCCCAGCCACACGGAGGGAAATGCATTGCCTAAATGGGAAGGTAGCTGCTCTAAGTAGGTTTATATCCAAGGCCATGGACAAATGCATCCTATTCTTCGAAGCCCTCAAAAAAGGCAAAGGAAAATCTGAATGGACTAATGAGTGCTACTCAGCTTTTCAGAGTTTGCTAGAACACCTATATAAGCCTCCAACTCCGCTAAATGGAGAAAGACTCCACCTATACCTAGTTGTATCCTCCCATGCACTAGGTTCCACATTAGTACGAGAAGATGATCGTATCCAATGACCGGTATTCTTCATTAGCAAGAGATTCACGAGGGCGGAAGCTGGATACCCAAAGATCAAAAAATTGGCTTACTGTCTGTGTAGCATCCAGGAAATTACGACACTACTTTCAATCGCACTCCATTAAAGTTCTAATGAATCAACCTTTGAGGCAAGTCCAACCGGACACATTAAGGCGACTATTAAAATGGTGCATTGAGTTAAGCCGGTATGACGTTACCTACCACCCATGCACCACAGTTAAGCGACAAGCCTGGGCTGATTTCATAGCTGAGTTCACAATGCAAGACGAGGAGGCTGTGGCAAGGATAGAAGAAACTGTAAAATGTAATGTGTTCGTTAATGGAGCATAAAACGAGCTCGTCTCGAGGGTAGGTGTCATAATAGTCACACCTCGAGGAAGGAGATTAAGCTATGCACTATGGCTAGAGTTTACTGCAACCAATAAAGAAGATGAACATGATGCAATAATAGACAGCTTGGAAATCATTAAAGAAATAAGAGTTAAATCAATATGTGTGCAAAGCGATTCATAGCTAATTGTTAACCAGATCCTTGGAGAATTCCAAACTCGTAGACAAAAGCTTGCGTTCAACCTCAAAACGGCCAAAACCCTCCTTGATGAGTTGGACTACTATGTAATAAAACACATCTTGTAAGGGGAAAATCAGGAGGCGGATGCCCTCCCTAGAGGGGCTAGCATAAGAACCGAACCAATGTCTAGGGCAACCCCCATCACGAGACAATCCGCACCAAGTTTCGAGCGTCTGCAAATCACAGCGATCACAGATAAGGAGGAGACATGGATGACCCCATCATCAGGTACTTACAAGAAGGAGCCTTACCAGCAGATCGAACGAAGTCAAGAAAATCTTGAGGAGGGCATCTCGCTACACCATCCAGAATGGCATGTTATACACCATGGCTTTTCCAACCCGCTACTGAGGTGTGTCACCAGGAACGAAGCAAAAGATATCCTTCACAACATACATCAAGGAAGTTGCGGCGACCACATCGAAGGGCAAACTCTGGCTAGAAAGATCCTACGTTATAGATACATTTGGCCCACACTAAACAAGGACGCGGATGAGTTTGCTAGGAAATGTGACATATGCCAAAGATTTTCCAAAATCCCAAGATTTCCACCTACCGATTTAATCCAAATGGTCAGCCCTTGGCCCTTTACCATCTGGGGAATTTATTTGATCGGAGAACTCCCCATGGGTCGAGGAGGAGAAAAATACGCTATAGTGGCAGTGGATTATTTCACCATATGGGTGGAAGCGGAGCCTTTAAAAAAATTTCATCTTCCAAAGTGATAAACTTCCTGATATATAACATCCTATGAAGATGTGGGATGCTGCAAAAAATCATATCGGATAAAGGACTTCAATTCGATAGTGAATAATTCTCCAATTGGTGCCATGAACATATGATTGCCCGAAGTTTCTCGGCTGTAGCATATCCCCAGGAAAATGGACAAGCCGAAGTAGTAACAAGGTGTTAATGACACTAATCAAGAAGAAGATAGAAAAGTCCGAGGGAGCATGGGTCGATGAACTGCCTACTGCCTTAAGGGCCTAACGAACTTCTTATAAGACCGCAACAGGGCACATGCCATTTGCGTTGGCATGCGGAACCGAGGCTATGCTCCTCGTCGAAACAGTCGTCCCCTCAATGTAGGATACATTACAACCCAGAAGAAAACGAGGAGCTCTTGAACATGTCACTTGACTTGACCGAGGAAAAAAGAAATGACGCCGCCGTCAAAGCCGCCGCCCATAGGCAGAAAGTGGCAAGGCAGTACAACTCTAAGGCAAAGCCTCAAACGTTGCAAAAAGATACTTAGTACTCTAATGAGTCTTCCCATGACCCGGAGCACTAGATCCAATTTGGGAAGGGTTGTTTGTTATTCATAAAGATCTTCACAACGGAGCTTACATCTTGTCAATGGTAGATGGAGAGGTGTTTGGGAAAGCATGGAATCTCCAACATCTCCGTTGCTAGTTCTCTTGAGTTGTAAAGAAATATATACTAAAGCAATAAAAAAGACCATGGACGTAGGCATATTTCGATTGAACCACTATAAAAATATGGTGTCTCGTATTACTTATCTTGTTTAAATGTTCTCTCGTTTAATTATTTTATCTAATGACCATTCCAACTGTGAGCAATCGCATACTCTCGCCGGCAGCAGTGAAAGTAAGATAGCCACGATAAAGGGCACGAAACAAGCCTTGGTAATTCACTACTGACGATCGGCACCCCAAAGACGGCAATAATGAACCGATCAAAAGCCACGAATTAGGCACAAATTATAGCCTAGGCAGTTCATCATTGGCGTTTGACTTGCTGGCAATTGCGAACCGATTATAAACCCCACGACTAAGGCATGGTCCCAGCCATAGGTAGTTCACACTTGACGATCGGCATTACACACGCTGGCAACGATAAATCGAATAATACTCATGACACGGGCATTATCCCGAGTAGTTATCGTTCGCGGTCGGCCTTGAATATTACAGTGCTTTTATGGTTCTCTACGTCTCTAAAAACTATAACGATTAACTAAGTTGTAAACAGTTCACAAATAGATAGAGCAGACTATAAAAAGCACGCATCACAAAAGTCATCCCAGACAAACACACCCAAAAAAATAGAAGTTAAACAGTACAATGTTAATCTTTCCCATACAAAGCTTATCGCTTATATTTATATACATATGCAAAATGTCCATACATCCTCCAAAAATGCATGCAGAAAAGGGAAAAGGTAATCTCCACGATTGAGAAGGAGGGACATCCTTGCCGCTCGGCCTGCACCCTCCAACCATCTCCTTCGAGAGCTCGGATTTCTCGAGAGACACGCCTTCCTTTCGCAAAAGCCCAACTTGCCCCGAAGATATCCATGCACAATGCAAGTAGAAATAATCATAAGTTTTGCAATCCAGAATAGGTTATGGCAGAGCTAAAGTAAAAAGATGAGATACCTGCGGTGACGAGGCTTGGATCACCAAGCCCCTTGAGATGCGAGCCATCCTCATCATCCTTGTCCTCGGCCAGAAAATCATATCCCTTGGCAATGGCTTTGGTCTCCTTCACTATGAGCTGGTTGTTCACCGTCCTAACGCCATACACAGCCCCTTTTTCCTGCGCGACTACAGCCTTGGCCTCCTCGATAAGCCGAGCATGAATTCCTGCCATCACTTGAGGGTAGTCGCCCATCCACTGAAGGTTCCTATGTTTCCAAAACATGTAATAAGTATCCTTTAGCATCTGGTTGATTGTGTCACAAAAATTGCTAGATTTATTCACTTCGGTCTGGAGGGCCACCACCTTATTCATGTACTACTCCTTATCTCTCCTCAACCGAGCATGCTCCACCTTCAACCTATCGATCTCATCTTGTTATGAGTCTTCTCCTTTTGCCAGTTGCCTCGAGACTCCTTCAACTTAGCTAAGGCCTCTTCTGAGTTCTTCACTTTGCCCTTAAGGGAGTGGATTCGCCCCAGATCCTTTTGCTGAGCCTCATCCACTAAATTGATAGCCATGTCAATCTGCGTCTTACATAGGTCGGCAGCCTCTTTCCTTGACTCTTCCTTGGCCTTCGTTATCTCGGAGGCACAGGATGCTTCGACTTACTCTAACTTAACCTCTTTCTCCATGAGCGCCTTGCAAAGGTCCTCTATCTCTAGACGCAACCGCACATTGGCGCTCCCAACTTCTTCACTAGATTTGCCCAAATGGGACTGATAATCAACAATGTTTCAGGTCTCATCCGTGACTTGGACCATCCTTGTTGTCAAGTTAGAAAAATCAAGAGTCTCCGCCTCATCTAGGATCCGAACTAAGGGATTTCGAGGTAAAATAAACTCGATGTCAGGATCCGCCGCACGTCGACTTACATAGTCGGGATTTATATCAGGATGACTCTCAAAGGGATTCTACATCGACTGCTGCTAATCCGATAAAAAGGGATAAACGTTGCCCTCTCCCAACTTATCTGGCACTTCATGCACTTTAAAACCCATCGGATAGTGACGGTGATGGTGGAAGGAAGCTTAGGATCCAGGGGAGGTGGCTTCCTTATCCAGGGACCTCGCATGCTTCTGGGATGACACATGGCTCTCTCCCTTATCTGGTCCTGACGGGGTCTCCCCAATATTCTCTTGCATGGTTTTTTCCTCTTGAAAAATCGCCTTGGAAGAAATGGAAGTCGTTTTCATCCATTGAATTGCTCAAGCCGCCTGGAGACTTCATTCCTCTTTGGGTTTCTCCTTTTCCCTAGAATACGGGCAATAATGTTTGATCCAAGAAAGTGAGGAAGCACAAAAAATACGAAACGCTCAAGACACTAAGACACAGCAAGCCACTACAAACCCTTAAGATAGACTGGATTATATGGTTGGGGCGGGGTCTCACTAAGATAAGGAATACCTAGGGATGGGACTCCACTCGAAGGAAGGAGAACACACAGAAACCGGACTTCATTGGATTGAGAAGAAGGAGGAGGCTGGCACCCGTCAAAAAAAGGTTTTCAAGAAGTATCTCAAAATCCATACAGAAATCAAAAGTACCTAGAGAAAGCCCGAACTCCTCGCTAATTCCCACTCCACCTTGTGCTGGAAGAGGCGGTATTCCATCCAGATCACCCAAAGCCACGTTATCCTGGGAAAGATCGAAAGCAGTAGACGGCCTTGGGATAGGCTTGGATTATTCCAACTGCTCGGGCCACTCTCGCACAGCCTCGGCATTCTTTAAAGGATCCATGCCAAATCCCTCGCTGCTTATAATATCCGCATCTAGAGATATATGAACATCCCCTTCCGTTGCTACAAAGTTGCTCTTCGATCCTTCCTCTTCACTTTCTACTCCCAATTGAGAACCTCCCTCGTTGCCAGGGGAAGGAGCATCTCGAATACGTAGAGATTTCCCCAAGCGGGGAGGACGAACTGCGCTCTTCTTATGTCTCAGTTTCTTCAGGGCTTTGACCATACTACCCTCCTCATCTGGGCCATTACCTTTGTCTCTGTCACCCATGTCTCTTCCAGCTCCGGCTTCTCACTCAGCAGAACTTGGCCTAATCTTGTACACGGACTATCTAGGTTGGATCAAGTGGTAGAATCCAAGGCTACATCACGGAGTAGGAATAAGGCTTCCCGCTTGGCCTCCGTAACAGCCAATATTTCCTTAGCCATCTTTTTAAAGCTGTCATCCTCCGTCGGCTTCACACAACTTTAAAATTATGGAGCAATAAGAATCCAAGTCGATAGAAAGCATAGGAAAGATAATACAATTACTTACAGCCAGAAGTAAAAGAATGTTGGGCCACGGTATCATCACATATAAAGAAATATTCCTTCTTGAACATACTAAACTTTGAATATAGATCCAGGATGGGTTTGAATTTATGGGCAGACTCTTAACTGATAGAAGGACTCCCCTTTCGATAACTCCTCAAGTTATACAGATATCCGATCTCCCTATGGGTGGGGGTCTCTGATACCGCTTCATGAATATCAGGCGTAAGCATATCAAGATAGCATAAGAATTCAGCTGAAGTTACATGGGAGCGACCATCAAATAGATCACAAAGCTAGCAATCCGGTTGGTAAGTAGAGGAATTTTGCCACACATATAATGATACTTGCTATACGCCATATACCCACCTGGAGGGAAACATGCTCTATCATCTGGACCATGTAATATCATGTCTCGACGACTATCCCAAACGAAGTAGCTATAGAGTCGGCTTCTTTATCATCAGCACGCTGGGATAACACTCTGAAGGCCTAATCAGCGGTTGATTAGGAGCGTAGCCTTCGACTAAAGAGTAGGCAGAACAGGGTTGCCTGGGAGGATTGACTAGAGCATCAGAAGAAGAGGGACCACCCCCGGTAGGCTATGAAGCCACATACTTGGAATAAAGCTCGTGACCAGAAGACATATTCTTGTGTAAGAAAATAAAAGTCAAGCGAAGGTCCAAATCATAAATAGAAGTTAAAACGTGCACGGGAACCTCCTATCATCTAGCCCAATTGAATCCATACCCCAAACCTAGCCATCTCATGAGAAACCCTCTTTTGGCTCGGCATAACCACAGACTATGTTTTCGGCCTATCTTGTCCGACATTACCCTATGTCGAATGCCGAACCAAACTCACCACACACTAACTACTAACCCGAAGCAAATCCTCCTATGGCCTTGCTAGACAGTATTTATTCTCAAGGCCTATGCTAGCTTATCTTGATAAAAAATGAGACTCCTCGGTTCAAACACTATACCAGAAAATAAGAATACAACCACTTGATCCCTACCAATAGAAAGTACATGAATGATGGTATTAGTGCAACAAGGCTAAATCCTTATCCCCTCTTTGAAACTCGCACTAAAACCCGTACTCATGAGCCCTGGTTCACCATATACTCGACTATCTCCTATTTACAAAGAAGATGTACATATAGAAAATGGACTCAAGTCCTCTATGCCGGATGAAATTCGTAAGAAAATAGACCTGATTCTTTTAAGTCATACAAAACAGAAAATCAAAGCCCTAAAACCTTAAGCCGAGAAATCGATTTAAATTGGCTTACCTCGAGCAGCGAAGGCACGAAGATGTTCGGATTCGAGCGATATAAGCAAGCTATAATCCGACCTCAATCGATCGAAGTTTAGTTAGAAATTTTTGATTAGAGAGGTAGAAAGAAAAATAGAAAGAGGGAAGATGGTATTTAAAGAAGAAGAAGGAAGGAAGACAAATGATCGTAAGTTGTCATTCAGAGGTAGGAGCTCGATACGGGACCAAAATAAAGCATGTCGTGTAGTTACGCAACATACTTTGGGGGGCAAGTGTTGGCTCAGTTTTCTAGGAGCAAAGAAAGTAGGCAGCAAAGGTAGACAAGGGTATAGGAAATAGAATTACTGGACCAGATGCTTGGTTCAGCATCCGCCAATGTGTCGAACCAAACATATGGACCGACATGCTAGACCAGATGTTTGGTTCAACATCCTATGGTATACCAAACCAAATATTTGCTCCGTATCCTTAGAGATGCCGAACTAAACATTTGGTCCAACATTCTCTGATATGCCGAATCAAGTATTTGGTATGGCATAACACATCAATGTCTGGACCAAGTATTTGGTCTGGTATGACAAACATGCCGAATCAAATGTTTGGACAAGCAAGTAAGGATCACCGAACCAAAGCAAGTAAGGATCACCGAACTAAAGCAAACTTCCTAACCTAAATGCCGATCTAACTATCCCTGACCCAAATGCCGAACTAAACTCAATAAGCTATAACTTCTCCTACAAACTTCACAACTCTATTCTATAAATACCGGAGCTTCTCAACAGCAATGGGGATAGATTTTTGGAGAAAAAGGGAGAAAACCCTGCTGAAAATCCATCATTCGGCTACTTAAGGTTTTTACACTTTTTGAATATATCTTGTAATTGAAATCAAATCAAAGAGATCATAATAAGATAGAAAGTGAATATAGGCACATTCGGGCTGAACTACTAGAAAAACTCTGTGTTACTTACTTTCCTTGTCCGCTTTCCAAACTTTGAACTTGTGAACTGTCTTTGCACTTGCCGAAATTCACTCCATCACATGTTGGAACGGTTAAAAAACCCAAACCAATCAAATCAAATGAAACCTAACTAAAAAAATCAGGTTTAGAGGTATTTGTCCAACTTTTGAGCAAACATTATTTATTTCTTTTTATCATTTGTTTCATTCCTAATTTCAATAATTTATTTCCTCTTATATATATATTTTCTCGGATTTGAGTTAATGTCAACGTTTCTTAACATTTAAGTTTCCATTAATGTTAGTAATTAGCATTAATTAACTTTTATTACCATAATTACATATATAATTATTTAGAATTCAAAAACTTCAAACACTAATAACCTTTTCCATTTAAATTTCAATAGAAAAACTTTATATATTAAAACTGATCAGAAAATCGCTACGGACCAATGGTATAAGTTTTCTTGGCAAATTCTGAAGTTTGCAAAAATTCTATTTTTCAACATCATTATTTATATTAAATTTCTTTTTAATTAATTGTCGTAAAATAGTGGGGGTGTTACGTTTAAGTGTTATGTCTATTATTTACGGCTAATCCGTTAAACCTTATATGCACGTATGATATGCCTAACCTAACCTTCTCTAAGGTATATCTATATAAGTATATGCCTATCCATATATTTGTCTAACGTTTCACTACTCAAAAACATCGGCCACTTAATGCTTCTTAAATAAGGAGTAGGATGACCCGACAGCCATTTAATACCTTGGCCTTTAAAGTGGGCCCTCTATAGTGTATACGTTGGTTAACTAGCCCACCTCCAATATGGCCACTTATATACTTCTTAAATAAGTATTCATGGCTTTATTGTTTATAGTTTAATTTTTGTGCTACTAACGCATCTCAAAGACTCATCTAAGGGTTAACTGGCCCACCTTCGATAAAATAATTTTCATCTAACCATCTACTTTGAAATTTGTGTATCTTCTATACGGATTCTACTCTAGTAGGAAGCGAAATCCATCAAGGAATAACCCAAGTCTTTGTTGCTACTCGCTCGGGACCGTTGGTGGTCATTGCCTATATCCTAAACCTACTACTAAATGCCGGTACAAACTACTAATATAGCCCATCGACCTTCCACGGCTAACATTCCATTTAGACTAACCTTGGAATGTCAAGGAAAATGCCTCATTTTGTCACTTAGTACCTCTAATTAGAATTAAAGCATACATGTTTCCTTAATAGTATTGGGTCATTTAATACTTCAAATCTAAGTCAAACCTTTGGCATATTTTCCCCCACCTATCCACAATGCATATACCATTCCCACGGGTCCTGCATTTGGAGAAGTCTCAAATTAATAGTAAGTATACACAACTGTTGGTAGCCTCTAGGTGAAGAGTAGACTTATGTTGTGTAACTCTACTGACCTCGCATCCTAACCCACTAAACCAAACCTATAGCCCAAAGCCTAAGTGCTGGCTTAGGCCCACTAATTGACACTTGTTCTAAACATATAATTGAAGCTGTATAATTTCCTACCATGAAAATTATAATATCTTCTACGTGTATTTAATAGTATTAATATTTAATTGTTCACTATGAAATTATTTCTATTTTGTATGCTCAGGCTTTATTTTCCTTGTTTCCTTCTTTTTCTAATAATGTCCATTGTTCATATTATTAGTCATTCATGTCAAAATTGGATAATCTCTCATTTATTTACCTATTTCAAACTCCACTTGTTCAGCCTATTCAATTTCCTCATCAATGCCATATTAAATTCTTAAATTAGTCCCTATTTAACTCTTTTAACTTTTTATTAAACAACAATTTTATTGCCCATTAAATTTGTACTTAATGTCCATAAATTTTGGAATTCATATTCCTTTCTTTTTAGTCCTATATTTTAATATGATATAATAAGTAATACGAATATTATGGTAAATTAAACTACATATATGTTTTTTTAATCGACATGCACGGTTTTACGTGTGTGTATATATACATGTGTATGTTCTTATTTTTTAATTATTAATTCCTAATCTAGAACATTCCTTTTCATGTTTTAATTTATTAAAGTTGTCCTTTCAAAAAGGATTACCATTACAACTTTTCATAAATCATCCAAAAATGAGACTTTTGCCTATTTGAGATCACAAGAAATTGTCTTTTTTCTTTTATTGAAATAGACAGTCCAAACTGCGGAGAAGAATATCCATACTTTACACATCTTTTTCCGTTTGGTATATCCCTTGTTAATTCAAACGACGCACCTTTATACGTATTTTAGAAATTGGATAATTTATGAAAATTAGATGGAAAAATATATATTTATATTACACCTCACTCTAAATAAATTAAAATATAGAAAATTACACTCCAAGTCAACTAGGGCAACCTAATTTACAACCTAATTACAAATCTAGATAATCAAACATTCTACAATATAAAATATCTAGGACTGAATTCAAATTTCAAATTATAAATTTGAAGCTTGCAATTCATTTGAAGCGTCAAGTCATCGATTTTATTTAGGCACAATAATTAAATAAAATCCGACGATATAAATTTCAATGTTATAAATAAATTATAAAAATTTCTCATCCATTCTAGCTTTCGAAATCTCCCTAATCTGAATTCATTCCTTTACTTGACCGTTTTTCCATTCTAAGCCAAAAGAATACGTATCACATGGTATATACATACTATTAGAATTACAAATCCGAGAAGAAATTTGGGGTTAAGGGGAATATAGATTTGTAATAACTGAAATTACCTTGTTTTCGCAATGTTGATTCTCTCTTTCTCTTTTATTTTTCCTCCTTCTCTAATTTTTTGTGTATGTGTAATATTTTATATTTATAAAAATAGTGGAGAAGGAAAGTTAGAAAAGCTTCGCTGCTTTGATCAGAAATATGAGAAGAGAAATAAGGGTTTATGCTTTATTTATAGGCACTCTAATCAATCGTAACCATTAGATTAAAATTATTAAATCCAGGTCGTTTGGCCACGGTTCAAACGCTAGTCATCGCCCCCAACCTGTCAATTGACAAAGTAAGGGGGTTGGCCGTGAGGTCCCGCATTTATTATCATTTATTTTCATATGTTTGTTTTTAAATTTTTAGCTTCGAAAACTTCAAATGCTAACAAATTCTTCGTTTAAACTTCAATCATGGTAATCTAATCGTAAAAGTTTCTTAGAAAATCACCATGAATGGTATGGGGTAAGTTTCGTGGCCAAATTCCATAATTTCCTCAAATTCCACTTTTTAAGCCATATTAATTATTGTTCATGTTACGGGGTGTTACAGTTACCCTAGGAATTTACGATTGTGAGCCTGGAACCAAACCTTATAAAGTGGCCTAGATTCAAACATCAATGAAGCTAAGGTTTTGATTGAATCCCTAGTTTACGATTGTGCCATACGAATCCAATGCACATGAGTGATAGTGAGCATTGTTTGATAGATTCTATGTTTTCCATAGTTGTTTATCACTCTAGGTTGTCACATGATGTAGGTAATTTTAACCACATAAGTAGACACTAGATATTGTACTTTGATTATAGTGCACGTATATGGCAATGATAGTAGATTAGCATACATCGATTATTATGTGCTAGCTTTTCAAATGAAGGAATATGTCAGGTATGATTCTTCATACTCTATACCCCTATGATTCTTCATACTCTATACCCCTATTTACTATATACGATATTTATAGTATTTTTGAGTTGATATGTTCCTTATACCAGACTATTATCTGACTCAAAATTTTATGATTTGTTTTTTATTATCTCGGGTACTCTTAAATGAGTAGATTGGAGACAATAGGTCTGAATAGCACATGGAGCTGTACGAAGTATGAGAAAGGGGCCATGCTTTACATCTATGTCATTGTCTCACATGTTTTACATCTATGTTATTATATTATTATTTGTTTATGCATTATGAGATGTTCTACAAGTTCTATGCTTGGATTTTCATTACTTTACTCCTTTTCTACTGTCCTACATCCGTCGGGTACCTCCACGGCACACTATGCAAATAGATTGGATATCAGAGGTGTAGAGCATTTGTCACATTTAGTATCAGAGCTTAGGTTGCATAGAAAACCTAATTTTATATTTAGATCTATTAGAGACAAGGAAGAAGCTATCACCTTAGAATGGATCGAGTGATGTATGAGAAAGCATACTTGTTATATTTTTATTTTCAAAACTATATAGTAGTGTAGATATATATATAGTATACAAGTTGCAATGCATTCATGGACACCACTTATTCCTTTTAGAGAGACTAACCATTCTTATTGCAGCTTCTATAAATAAGCCGATAATAAGGAATGCCACTAGGAACTTCATTTCTGGAGTTGAGGAGGGGGCAGGACCAGGGCCTTCTTGCCTTAACTTATAGAACATGTTCGCTAAGATAGTGTGAAACATGGTTTGGAATGCCAAGTTGCTCCTATTATGGTTGTTGGTGGTGGTGCTCTAGTGCAAGCATTGAGGGTTTACTTTACCAAATAAACAAGGATTACTCTGCTCTAGGAGGCAAACTGTTCCTCAGAACAGAATCAGCCATCAAAGTGCAAGATCGGTTAGATGACTATGAATGCATCTTCGAGGATATGGAGTTAGAGGTTGCGATGAAGAGGAAGCTGGCCTTTAGACAACTTCGAGGATGATCTATGGGGTGGTGGAACGTCATCAAGGTTACTACTTTCAAGAAACATATCACTTGGGAGCAGTTTAAGGCGAGGTTTGAGGAGAACTGTATACCAGTCGTTCAGAAGTTGGTGCTCTTTTGAAAGTTTGCTAACTTTGGACAAGGGGATATGTCCATGTCAGAGTATGTGGCTGAGTTCGACATGCATTCGAAGTATGGTCTATCTTTTATTGATACTTCGCTCCAGAAGAATAATAAGTTTATTATGGTCTTGGATGATTGTCTTGGATAAAAGCTAGTATGACATATTGAGGGTTTTTTTAAGAGGCTGGTGGAGAAGGATCTTCGACATGAGTGTCTATATCCTTAGCGTAAGTCTGCTTTTTCTCCCAAGGATGAGCCAAAGCCACAAACAGGCTGGAGAGGCAAGAAGAAGTGGAACAACAACAATAAAAGGAAGCAGCTTTAGATTAAGGGTGGCCAGGAGAAGGGCAAGTGGTAACCTTCTTACTATAATTGTAGGGAGAAGGGCCATCTTGTCAAAGATTGTAAGGCGGAAGGCATGAAGTGCTACAACTACCACAAGTGGGGCATATTAAGAAGGATTGTCTAGAACCACTTTGAAATAAGCAGGTTGAGTCTCCTTATGCTTTGTATGTTGCTCCATCTTCGTCGAGTGCTCCATTGGCAAAGGAGAAAGGGAAGAGTATCATTATATAGGGTATGCTTTCTATTTTTGATGTACATGTACATGCTTTATACGATACCGGGGCTTCACATTCCTTCATATCTAGTGATTTGTTAGATAAATTGGGATTGAAACTCGAGATAGTTAACCAAACTTTGATTGTCACAAACCCTATTAGAGGATGACTATCCTTTGCATGGTTTGTCAAGACTTAGCCTTATCGAGTCATGGATGTTTATTTATTATTGATTGCCTTGTTTTGGCTTTCACAAGGTTTGGTATTAATCTATGGATGGACTGGCTGTAGAAGTATGGAGTAGTAGTGGATTATGAGTGGTCATTGACGACGATAGGGTTGGATGATGGGCCTAGGTTGAAGATTGGCTACCTACTTGATGATGAGTTGATGGTTATCTTTCTATATTCGCTTCAGATCCTACAGGATGAGTTGCAATCTTGTCTATAATAAGGGAGTATCAGGACATATTCGAGGTGGTGATTGAATAATCACCACACAGAGAGATCGAGTTCCATATATATTTGATGAAGAATGCCAAAACAATTGTTATGCCATTAAGGCATATGGCGTCGAAAGAGCAGAAGGAACTAAAGGTGCATGTGAAATGACATTTTGTTTAAGGTTTCATTCGATGGAGTATATCTAAGTGGGAAGTACCTGTAATGTTTGCCACTAATGTGGACGGCTCTTTGAGGTTATATGTAGATTACCATGAGCTAAGTAAGGTAACAAGTAAGATTTACTATAAACTCCTACATATTGATGACTTATTCAATAAACTTTATGTTGTTATTTATTCTTTCAGTTTGACCTTGCAATGGGGTTTCATCAACTAAGAGGGGTGAAGGAGAGTGCGTCGATCATAGTGTTTTATACGCCGTTTGGGTTCTAAGAGTGGTTAGTTATGCCATTCGGATTAACCAATGCACTAGCATACTTTGTTGATCTTATAAACTGTATTTTCAAGGATCCTTTAAATAATTTTGTACTTGTGTTCATGGATGATATCCTTGTTTATTCGAGGATGGAGGAAGAACATAAGAAGCATTTGAGAATTGTGCTCACGGTGTTGAGGATGCACTAATTGAAGGTGAAGTTTTCAAAGTGTCACTTCTGGAGGAGGGAACTGTGGTTTTTGGGTCACATCATTTCTGGGTAGGGTATTTCTATAGATCCTACCCTATAAAGTTAGTAATGATATAGGAGTGGGATCGACCCAAGACCGCTATAAACATGAGAAATTTCCTCGAACTAACGGGATGCTATAGATATTTTATCTACGATTTCTCTAAGGTGGTAGCGCCTTTAAACAACTTGACGAAGAAGAATCGGATTTTTACTTGGAATGTAAGGTGCGAGCACACGTTTTTCAGTCTAAAGGAGAGGTTGACGAGTGCACTAATGTTAGTCATTCTGATCGAAAATAAGGAGTTGACAGTATACACAAACGCATGTGGTACTGGACTAGGTGTAGTGTTAATGCGGAGGTGAAAGTTGTCGCCTATGCTAGTAGATAGTTGAAACAACACAAGAAGAAGTATCCAAATCATGATTTGATGTTGGAGGAAATAGTATTCGCTTTCAAGAAATGGAGGCGTTATTTGTTTGGAGAGAGGTTCGAGTTGCATACAGACCACAAATCGTTGAAGTATCTCTTCTCCCAGAAGGATCTTAACCTTCGTTAATGGTTAGAGTTCCTAGCCTCCTATGATTTTGGCATTTTCTATACTCTCGCTAGGGAAAATGTGGTAAGTAGTAGACATGCCAGCTTGGGAGCGATGTTCCTAGAGTGGAAGCAGTTGGAGTTATTGCTAGCTATGATTTTAGACCTTGATGTGAGCTAGAGTTGGAAGTGTTGGCTAGGCTGAAAATCAAACCTAACTTGATTAAGCGGATTGACACCAGTCAGGGGCAAGATTCTAGACTAACAAAAAACATAGTGAAGATAGAGGAAGAAGTAGATTCTGAAGAGATAAATCAATACTGGCTCGACCGTAATGGTTTGCTTCGTAAGGACGGGAGATGGTTTGATCCAAATGTCGATGGGTTAAGGGATGTGGCGCTACGAGAGTGCCACCATTTGAGATTGACTATACATTCCGACGGTAATAAAATGTATCATGATATAAGGCAAACATTTTATTAGGATGGGATGAAGAAGAATGTTAGGACATTATTTCGATGTGCATGAACTGTCAGTTGGTAAATGCGGAGTAGAAGAAGCTGAGTGGTTTGCTGCAATTACTCGAGATTCCTGAGTGGAAATAGGAACAAGTTTTGTGGACTTAATTAATGTATTTTCGAGGATTGGAGGAGGGTATGATAGCATTTAGGTCATAGTCAATAGATTGATGAAGAGTGCCCAATTCATACCCGTTAATTCTAGTAGAATGACATCCAAATAGGCCGAGTTGTGTGACAAGTAGGTTATGCAATTTCATGATGTGCCAAAGAGCATTATGAGAAGTCGGGAACCTTTGTAAACTAGTGGGTTTTGGAATAGCTTACAAGATGCATTGGGGATAGAGATGCATCTCAGTACAGCGTAACACCTACAAAATGATGGGCAGATCGAAAGGGTGGATCGTATCTTAAAGGTTCTCTTGTGAGCTTTCATTCTCGACTTTCGTGTAACGCTCCTTTATTTGAGGCATTTAATAGAGTTTGAATATGACAACGGCTATTAGTCTAGCATTGGTATGACACCATTTGAGGCATTATATGGCCGACTGTGCAACAATCCTTCATGTTGATCAGAAGCAGACGAGATACTGATACTTGGGCCAGATATGATTAGAGATATTTTGAAGAAGGTTGACATCATTCGGTAATGAATCAAAGCTGCTCAGGATAGACAGAAGAGCTATGTTGATAGGAGAAGGTATGACTTGGAGTTCCCCATCGGGGATTTAATATTTGTCAAGATATCTTCACTGATGAACTTTGTTCGATTCGGTACTAAGGGGAAGTTGGCACTATGATTCGTTGGACCTTTTTCAATACTTGAGAGGATTCGAAACCTAGCTTATAGACTCAACATACCTCAAAAGATGGCATGGGTGCACAACGTGTTCTACGTCTCTTACTTGTAAAAGTTTGTGCACGGCTCAGGCTTGGTAGTTGAACCGAGTCATCTTGTTGATATCGAGATTAAACCAGAAGCAATAAAACATCGTAGGCCAATTTGTATCATCGGATTTGATATAAGCAGCTTTAGAGGAAGACGGTAGAGCTGGTGAAGGTTCAATAGAGTTAGAGAGAAGGTAACTTTACTTAGGAGAATGAGGAGAGCATGAGGATCATTTGTCCAAAGCTTATTACTTAGTGATACTTTTTGTTTATCACATCTACTTTCACTTTCGATGTCATATATAGTGGCTTAGTATCTTGCATGCTAAGGTGGGCATGGATATCATTTCCTGCTTATGTATGCATGTTTTATGTGACATATGTTTGCTCATGGATGTTAGACATGTAGGCTAGCTATGCATGATTTTACCTTGTTCGTATTGGGGATTTCAAGGGCAAAATACCTAAATGGGGGTGAGTGTAACAACCCGTATTTTACATATCGGAGGATCGTAAAATGTTATTTTTTAAATTAGTATTAGGTCGTATGATACTATAATTTTGGGGGATGTTAAATAGTGACATTTTTTACCTCGGGAAATTTTATAGGATGATTTTACCCTTGAAAACTTATAATCACTATGACTTTTGATAGACGCTGAATTAGCAGTTGTGACCACTTCCATTGGAATATATGATGGTTTCCCATTACGTAGAGTGGTCATATAACTTTTTGGCTAGGAGATATGGCCATTTGAAGTTTGATAGTTTTCGAAGCAGCTTGGTGGGTTATTAGGGAACCCATTTCGAGTTTAGAGGCTATATTAGCTAAAACAAACACTCCCAAATCATTTCTACCATCTCTCAAATGGATTTGTGCCTCCATTAACTCATTCTTCAACTAAAACCATCACTTTTCTCCTCAAAATCAACCCTAAATCATAGATTGATGGTAGATTAGCAAGGGGATTAATTAGGGATCTTCAATTCTACAATTTTGGGGAACAATAATTAAGACTTTGCTGCTGATTTTTAATTTTGCCTCGTTTCGCGTGCAAATCTTCATTTTTTAGATGTTTGGCGAGTGATTTATCATCTTTTGCCTTATTACATATATATATATAGGTTTTAGCATGTTTTAAACTCTTTTTCAAAGTAAAAATAAGTTTTGGAATTATTCTAAAATAAAACCTAAGGTAAAAACAAATTTAAAATGTTTTAATGTGGTATAATCATGTTAATTTGATTTTTGGCCTTAATATGTGTTATGCTATATTAGAGATACATTGTAGGATGATTTGCAATCAATTATTGTGTGTTTGCATGCTTGATTATTGATTGGGGTGTGTGTGGTGTTTGTGTGTATGCTTGAATGGTTGAAAATGCTTAACGGAGCCAACTAGAAGTAGAAGCCATGAAACCAAACTTCGATAGATAGCCTCGAAAATATTAGGAGTCTTATAAATGAATATGGAAGATACACAGGTCGAAATGGAGTGTAGTGGTGAAATCTATATGAAATTAGAGTTTGGAGAACCTACAACATTTTCTATTTGGTGGTGCTTGTTCGAAGGTGGTTAGCTCAGGCATGACTTCGGGCTTGGAGTTGCTTGCTCAAGGTAAGCTTCGATTCGACATGGGAAAGGATCGGACAATAAACGTTGTTATTTGAGGCCAACAAAAAGTTGTTGCTTGGTGTTCGCTTCAAGGCATGCTCGGTGGTTTTGTGGGGATGCTTCCATTCAGTCCCAAGCAAGGATTTTGGTCCGATGTTTTGTGTCTAGCTTCGAGTCGAGATGCTTAGCGCTTTGGGTCTTGGTCTTAGTTGCTTCAGGCTGGGCTAGAGAAAAATCCGAACAAGAATGGATTTGGGAAAAATTTTGTCATGGCATAGCGACACTTTGGGGTTTCTTCGTGGCATGTTTCGGGGTTCTTGTGAGTGATATAGAGTGATGTAGATGACTTCGAATAACTAAGGACAACCTTGGATTTCGTATGCCGACTAGTGAAGTGATGGTGTAACGCTTGACGATGATGACAACATTTGAACTTTGGTATGATGGTTGTGCGACTTACGATGGATATCTAGAGGCATTCCAAATGTGAAGGCTTAACAATGGGATTCACGATAGTGATCCACAAGGACAAGTTCAATGATGAGGGCCTATTAGTAGGATTTGCAATTGTGTTTTATTTTGGAGATAGCCATAATGGAATAACAATTGAGTTCCATTATGGAGACAGGTGCAAAGGGGTCATAGATAACTCAAGGGTTTCTAATATGCTCATAAAGACATGGTATATGGGGACACTAACCAGGATTTGCGTCGTCTCCAGATCTTTCGACAGTAGATTACCCTAGGCTTCTACGATTGTGATCCTGGTTCCTAGCCATGGAAGTGGCACAGAATCGAGCATCAATGAAACTGGGATTTTGATTGAATCTTTAGTTTGTGATTATGCCATACGAGTTATCATAAATCCAACGCACACAAGTGATAGTGAGAATTGTATAGTGGATGCTATGTTTGCCCTGGTTGTTTATCACTTTAGGGTTTCACACGATATAGGTATTTTCAACTATACACCTAGACACTAGATGTTGTACTTTGATATTAGTACACTTATATGGCACTCATAATAGATTAGCATTATCAATTGGTATGTGCTAACTCTTTGAATGTAGGGACATGTCAGTTATGGTTCTTCATACCCAACACCCATATTTAATATTTAAGGTTTTTACAGTATTTTTGAAATGATATATCACTCACGCCAAATTATTGTCTTGCCCAAGGTTTTATGCTTTGCTTCTTATTATTTCTAGTACTTTTAAAGGAGTAGATTGGAGACAACGGGTTTGGATAGTGCGTGCAGCTGTACGGAACGTGAGAAGGAGGCTACGCTTTCATATATCTTTACTTGGAGCTCACTATAGCTTATATTCCATTGTGTAGTATTGTGGAGCTATACCAGTACTTGTAGTGCCTTAGAGATAGTTATAGAGTGTATTCGGAGATTGCGATGTATAAAATCTATTATTACGGTTTGTATACTTTGTGAACCTGTTGCACTGTGATGTTCCTACTTATGGTTTATTTGATTTTATCACTATCTCTTCTGTTTACATCTATGCTATTATCTTACATTTTGTCTATGCGCTGTGAGATGTTCTACTAGTTCTATGCTTCATTTTTTTAATTTATGCCCTTGGCTACTGTCCTACATCGACTGGATACCTCCATAATGCACTACACTGATATATTGGGTATTGGAGGTGTATGGTAGTCATTGTAGGCACTTAGAATCCAACGGATGTCGACTTGTGTTGACCAATCGACTTCTTAATGTCGCTGGGGCAATTGAAAGTGTCAATCTATATGGTATGAGTCATGTGTATTGTACATAACAAACAAGATATTATGTTTAAATAGCCCGCTCGTGTTCGAAAACGAGCTCTATCACATAATGGAACTGTGTATTGGATCTTTCCCGTTATCGTTGAATAATCGATAATGGAACCATTGTATAAAGAGACGTGGAGCATTCTTTTGTTGGTATATAAGAGGTGTAGTGATTGGAGATGAGTGCAATGAAATTGTTTGAATATTGGAATACATTCAACGTGATCGTTCTCTAAATAAGAAATGTCTTATCAGAAGGTGAAGTGATGACTTATGGTTGACAAAATCTTGGAAATATTCAATTGTGCATTTTAGGTAGTGAGGCATCTACAACCACTGCATGATAAATTGAACCCGAAGCAAGACAATTAAAAACCGAAGTTAGCATAAGGAGAGCGAAAAACATCATAAATCGGGTGATCTCAATGCTAGCTTCAGGCTGGACTTAGGGTCCCCTTAGGTAAATCGGCGTGTTTGCAATGGTCAAGGAAAAGGGCATAACCGAATCATAATTTCCAAACCTTGAGAGCTCATCAATCATAGCGACCTTAGCCATCGCTGGCAATGAACTCCCCCACCATGAGGTAAAGGCAGTCCACCTTTTAATGTTGTTGAATTTGGATCCTAAGATGAGAAGTAATTCAGGGCAGAATTCGTTCGACAAGCCAACGGTGGTCGAGCTGGGAAGTAGACGGTGGCGATGGCAAAAAGGAGGTGGCAATGGGTTAACTTGGTCGGCAGCGAGTGGTTCGAGTGTAGCAGATTAACTTGTTGGATATCAACATTGGAAAAAAGGAAAGGTAGCTTGGATGAAAATGAGAAAATTAGCTAAGTATTTGGAATTTATAAGTGTCAATGTGCAACGACTCATATTATATGTATCAGAGGGTCGTGGTATATGATTATTATTTTTATATGAGGTCACACGACTCTAAAATTTTAGAGAATGGGCTTTACGGACATTTTCCACATCTATGACTTTTGTCAGACTTCTATGTGATCGTTTTGGCACTAAAAATATTGTATGGCCTCTAACTTTTGATGGGAACCGAATTAGGGTCTGAAATCACTTCCATTAAATCAAGATAATGGTTTCTCTTTCTGTAGAGTGGCTATAACAGAAAATCGAATGTATTGTTAGGGAGATACGGCTATTTGAAGTTCCACTCGATTTTAGCCAGCTTGATGGGTAATTAGTAGTTTAATGGGTAGGCCCAAAGCCCGTTTCGAGAGTAGCATGGGGTTAGAGTAAATAGACTCTCTTCCATCGTTTCATACTTTCCAAAAATAGAGAGAACCCCTCCATTAACAATCTTTTATTCAAAATTCTACCCTACTTTAATTAGCTAAAATACATCATTAAAAGGAGATTAGTGAGACTTGCACCTTAGTTTGGAAGTTTTCTGCTAGAGATTATCTTGAAGCTTCTATTCACTCTTGGATTCATGCATCTTTGGGTTCGGATTGGATTGCTTAGGACTTTGGTGAGTGGTTTTAAGCTTCAAAACACTATTAGCCATTATTAGACGTTTAATGATGTTTTTAATGGTTTTCAAACTGTAAAATATGTTTTAAACACTTTTGAACAACATATATAAATTTCAAGTAATTTGTTGCAAATTCATGTTTTTATGTATCTCCTTTGTTCTTATGGATACTATCCTTAGACTTTGGCTTTGTTTTGATGTCTGGATGTATGCTTGTTAGGATAGATTATATGTGACAATTGCTTGAATGTATGTTAGTTGAATGGTTGAAAATGCCAACCGAATGGCGATTTTGCTTTAGAAGTAAGTTAGGGATTGGTATGTAAGGATTGGTACCAGTCCATAAATATTGACCCAAATCACGTTCGATCAATATAGAGTGACAAAGAAGGCCCCATAAGGATACATTTCAAATTACAAGTTGTTTGGAGTTCCTTTGCTCGAGTAATGGCCTACTGAAGATGGATCAGTGTTGATGGATCGATGATGACCCATAAAGGTCACATTGTTCGAATGACATTCGATCCATGGGGTAGGTCAAGAAGGACCTCCTAAAGCTACTTTTTAAATTTCAAGTCGTTTGGAGTTCGTATGCTCAAAATATTGGTGGATCGGTGGTGACTTGGGGAGCATGGATCGGTATTTGATTGCTTTGACGCGTGCTTTGGGCCAACAATGCAGAAACTTCGGGATTGACTTAGGGCATTTTTTGATCCGTGAAAGGAAGAGATAAATGAGTTAAGTCATCGATCGGTGTGGGGTGTGCTTCGGAGTAGCAAGACAGAAACTTCAAGCTTGACTTAGGGCATTCTCAGATCCATGAAGGCAAGAGAAAAATAAGCTAATTTATGGATCGGTACTGATCCGTGCTCATGGATTAGTACCTAACCATAAAATTCAATCAACATAAAGCATGCTTTGGGCATTTTTTAAAATTACTTAGGCATGACTTTGGGCTAAGGTTTGCTTCAGGTCAAATCTAGGAATTCTCGAGCTCTTCTTTGGGCCAAATCCTAGGCAAATTTCGAATTGAGTTTTTTGACGAATTTTTCGACGATTTTCGACGACGAAGACTCGTGACATGACAATGATGATTTTGTTATGTGAAGTGATAGCTTCGATGATGGATAGTTGTACTTCGAGATGTAGAGGAGAGGACTATGAGTCGGGTTGAGGGAACTATTGGAGGATAGCTATGGGATGTACAATGGTATACGATTGATGATGACGGTAGAGAATGATCCCAATCGCAATGACTTCGTGATGGGAGTCATGGGATCAGTTCCAAGATTTGCCCTACTATATGTGACATGTATAAAGGGATCGTTGGCACTTGAGAGATCGTATGGTACTCATGAGGTGGGGATATACTGGAAACGTGATAGTTTCTTGAGCATGATGGCTCCTTATTCTAGATGATGTTTGTTTACCTCGGATCGACATGATGGTTAGTCTATTTCCTGACCGACTGAGTAGCATAAATTTCAGTACCAAAGAACGAGGATGTGGGTTATCGTAACGGATAATCTAGTCTTTTATCATGATATATCGGTAAGTGAATATATATCCAACGCACTGGGTAAGTGAATGTGAGGATGGTTTGTAGCAACTCATAATTTAGGATTAATTTAATTAATTAATTATAGGGTTAAGTAAGGCTAAATAAGAGAATAAATGGGGTAATGAATTAATGTAAAGGAGTATGTGGGCCAAAGCGTAAATAATTGTGGAACAATAAACATGACTCTTTTCCATTCATTCAATTAATTTTACAACTAAAAGTAAAATAAAAGCTCAAAAGATACGTTAATGATGGTGGCTTGAAGAAACGTGAATAAAGTAAAAAATAAGGTAAATACAAGCTAAGGAAAAGAGAATAAGAACTAAACAAGATTTCTTAAAGATTAATGTGAGCGATACTTAAATTTTTATTCTGTTTGTTTTGGTTGATTGGATCATCTTATGTTGTTGGTATTCGTACAGATTTATGTCAAAAAGAAAACGTGTTATGATTTCCTAACCATTGTTCCAAAGATGGTTTCGTAACTTGAGAAGCTCATGGCCTTGGAATAAAATGTTATAGATTTTTAAAATAAACACCTATAAAAGTAACAAGGAAAATAACTTGTAATTCAAATAAAAGACAAGGAAGGGATAAAGGAATTACTCACAATTTTTTTGGAATTTTATAAGACCTTCTATGAGTAAAATAAGCTAGAACTAATGAAGAACCACACGGGTGGAAAGTGGATCTGCATTGGAAATTTATGGAAATGACATATGTATTAAAATAGCCAAAAATATAAACAAAAGGACTATGTAAATATTAGAAAAATAGTAAGGCAATGTATCTTATAGCGACATGTGTAATGGAGGTAACGTGCTGCGTCAAAGATGTTAGATATTGTTAGGTATCGAGCTAAAGAGGTGGTGACAAAATGCCTATAAGGGGAACTATGCCAAATAAAACCACGGTGGGTAATGGGGTAGTAATTTGCTAAAGGAATCTAGGACATTCTGGGGAAAGTAGTTCTACATCGTAGTTTTTATGAAAGATAAAGAGCGCTGAAATTATGAAGAGGACAAGCCAAATTGCACCACCACACCGCGTTATAATTTGGAAAAGAATTCACTCAACAAGTAAAGAGTATGCTGCCTACATGGGTCGGGGCAGGGTGTGATGCACCGAAGTGTTGTAAGCGGAAGTGGAAAGTGGAAGTGCTATTGACACTGAGTAAGGATGCTTGTCCGAATGCACACCTGAAGAAACTTTAGTTGAGGAGAGGCATTCAACTTCTAGCAGTTTGTGGGGGCTGATTCTATGCAACCTCAAATTAAAAATAAAACAATACTACATAGGGATGATTCTATGCAGTATGGCACTACATGTGGCTATCTCTTTGTAGTCTAGAAATAAATAATAATTAAGTGAGACCTACGCATGGCTAATTCATAACAGATCGAAAATAAATGAATAAATATTAGATCGAGGACTGCATGTGGCTGATTATTAGTGGCCCCAAGTTTAATTAAATAATATAAAATATGAAGGAAAGAAAAATCTATGGGTGGTTGTTTCATAGCAAATTTGAACTTAATAAATTTATAAGAATGGGGCTATTGGAGGGGTAGCATAGTATCCTAGAGCTAAATAAAATAATACTGCAGGGACTAGGGTCAGTGTAGTGTTGGTTAAGCAAAGAGAGAATCTAAGGACGGAGGAATTCATGCATCATCAAACCTTTATATAGTGCGTATGGAACCAAGTAGGAACCGTGAAGGGGCGCATTAGCAAATTGTATCGAGTGAAAGTTGGGAAATTTCTCGAGTAAGTAATTATGACCTTTGTTGTGTATGGTATTATGTATGTTGTTTGTAGGTAATGAGGGGAACCCGTTCTACATTATGCGGCATTTTCTTACTATATATTTTAAGCTATATTTTCAGGTAAGTATTATTCACACAAGACTTCATGTATGCCCCATTTTTTTTCATTTTTTCTCATAAATTCACGGGTACTCATTTTAGTGGATGGAGTTTATAAGATAGGCAGGTTATTGAGCGCAAGCCAAAGATCGAAGACGGTGTCGTGGGCCTAGTTATTTATTATTGTATGCTAATTCTATTTTTTTAAGTGTAGTGCATGGGATCATCATATGTTTATACCCGACACTCTACAATGTGTTTCTATAATTACATTTTGGCCCCTGCATGGGTACTATTTAGGGTTAGTATTGAAAACATATATAATAAATATTAGAACAAATTCCATGGAATGAAACATTTTGCTGCTTTGTTTACTTATGCTATTTTGAATAATACGTAACTCACTCTTCTTCACTCAAAAATAATTAAGATGATGACTGCAGCATCACCACGTTCATTGTTGGATATCCTTTTTGGTATAAGAGCATAGGTTTAGAGTAATCTAAGTAAATCAAAGTTAAAAGTAGGAATAAGAACGTAGAATAAGAAGAATACCCTAGGGATGGGATGCACTACTATATAAGTATGACATATTTGCAATTTGATGTGTAGATATATAGAAAGGTATATCTTCCCTCTTACTATTGTTTCGCTCTATCTTTTTTGTTTGTAATGAAGACTTTATTAACAAAAAAAGGCAGGATGGATTTGAGGAATAGAGGAATTGCATTAGGAAGGGTAAGTGCAAGGAGAGATATGGAAATTGCACAGACCAATGAAGGATGCATAAGAGAAGTCCAAAGAGCAGTAGGAATGGATGCTACGCAGCTAGTAAATACGGCAAGCATAGATGTGAATGCCTTGGTTAGAGAGTTCATAGCTCAGATGTGGAGAATGTTCCGTGAGTATTGAGCTAGGGCCTGTTGTTTTAAGAGAGGATTTCCCAAAGATCTATAAAGACTACAAGAGTTTAGGAGGGAAAGTGTTTTCGAGGAGAGAGCCCACAGTCGAAGTACCAAATTGGTTAAGAAACTGCTAATGGTTATTTAGAGACCTATGGTTGAATGATGTGTAGAAGAGGAGGCTGACATCAAAGCTTGAGGAAGATGTGCTAGATTGGTAGGAGACAGATATTTCTAGGAATACCTAGAGAAGAGATTACATGGTTGCAATTGAAAGAAATATTCGAGGCTAAGTTTATATTCGAGTCATAGTAGAGTATGTTACTATGTGAGTTTATAGATTTGAATTAGGGATACCTCACTATGGAAGGGTACATTTAGAAGTTTAATTCTTTAAGCATAGGTTAGACCATAAGGCGATGGCTCACTTGGTTTCTCCTTTTGAATTCATAGTAGATATGGCCAGAAGATACGATAGAATATATCAAGGGCAGAGGAGAGTAAAGGCAAAACCCAAATCTGAGATGGAGAATAATTTTGTTCCATATATCAAAGGCAAGAAAGGAGGATAGAAGGGGAGGAGATGAGAAGCGTTACTGCATATGTTGTCTATTTCAACTGCGGATAGAAGGGACGTTATGCTACAAAGTGTCTAACGCCAAAGAGTCTTGTGAGGGCTAAATGCTTTAGGTGTAACAAAGTAGGGCATTTGAAGAAGGACTGCCCGGAGCTTAAGGCATAGGTTTATTCTTTAGAGGGACCAAGGGAAGGACCATCTGCCGAAGAGAGAGGCAAAGGGAAGATCTTGGAAGGTTTGGCTTTAATTTTTGGTATATCAGTTAGGGCACTATATGATACCGATGCTACACATTCATTAATCACAAGAGATCTGGTTGATCGAAATGGGTTAGGAGTTACTGTTTAGTCACCTCCATATGTGTAGCTAATCTGACAAGGGGATATGCCACTCTTGGATCCAGATGCACTGAGCTGGATATTAAGTTGGATGAGTGTAAGTTTTTTTGTAATCCCTGCATATTTGACTTCATAGGTTTTGGGGTTATTTTAGGATGGATTCTTGGAGAAGTATTGTATTGGTTTGCACTACGTTGAATGGATTATTAATCTTAGTCATCCAGAGTGCAAGGATAGAGGGTATGTGGTATTAGAGGAGTGCACTACTGGGCATAGGAGTGTTTTGTTTACTTTAGCTTCAGAAACAAAAGAAGAGCTAGGAGCAACGTAGGTTGTGAAGGAGTTTCGAGATGTATTTGAACCAATTTGGAGGTTTCCACGCCCGAGAGTAGCAGAGTTTCGTATAGATTTGCTACCAGGGACTGAACCTTTTAGTCGACCTCCTATTAGAATTCCTTGGAAGAAGATGAGGAATTGAGGAAGTAGTTGGTTGAGTCAGAAATTAAGTGCTTTGTTAAGCCAAGTAGCTCAGTAAGGGGATCGGCGGTAATACTTGTGAAAAAGCCCGATGGGTTGTTGAGGTTATGTATAGATTATCAAAAGTTAAATGAAAGGATGGTGAAGAATAAATATCCTTTGTAGGGAATTGATGACCTTATTAATCAAGTGAATGGAGCTAAGGTATTTTCACAGCTAGATTTAGCTATAGGGTTCCATCAACTGAGGGTTGCGGAGGACAGTGTTCCTTTGAGCGCATTTTGGTAAAGGTATGATTCATACGAGTGGCTAGTGATGCCATCTGGGATAATAAATGCACTAGCATTCTTTGTTGATTTTATTAATATAATTTTCTAAGATCGGCTGGATAAGTTCGTGTTGGTGTTCATAGATGACATCTTACTATACTCCAAAAGTGGGAAGGAGCACGTAGTTCACCTAAGGCAGCTGTTGGAGATATTAAGGGATCATGGGTTGAAGACGAAGTTCTCTAAGTGTCATTTTTGAAGAAGGAAAGTGAAGTTCCTAGGCCATGCCATTTCAAAAGAAGGGTTAGTCATGGATCCTTCGAAGGTTGACGTAGTGAATGGATGGAAGAGGCCTAAGACTATTACTGAGATGTGAAGTTACTTAGGATTGGCTAGCTATTATCGGAGATTCATTAGAACTTCTTTTGTATAGCTTCACCAATGACAATGCTAACCAGAAGAGTGAGCGGTTTGTTTGTGCGTAAGATTATGAAAGGGAATTCCAGGAGTTGCACAATCAATTGACAGATGCGCCTATGTTAGTGATACCAAAAGGGAATGATGGTATGACTGTGTATATGGATGCTTCAAGAACAGGATTAGGAGCAGTGTTGATGCAGAAGGGTACGATGATTTCCTATGCATCTAGGTAGTTGTGGCCACATAAAGTTCGATATCCAACTTATGATTTAGAATTGGAAGCAGTTGCCTTCACATTGAAGATGTGGAGACATTATATTTTAAGGAAGAGGTTTGAGTTGTATGCTAACCACAAGTCATTGAGATATTTGTTCTCTCAGAAGGAGTTGAACATGAGGCACCAGAGGTGGTTAGAGTCTCCAGTATCATTTTATTTTAGGATACAACATACCCCAAGAAAAGAAACAAGATAGCTAATGCCTTGGCTCGAAAACAGCAAAATTTTGTTTTGACTATGATAGAGGAATGAGCTGTTTTGGAAACATTGTTTGTGTGTTATGAGCAGTTTCAATCTAGTGCAGGTTCGAGCAGTACATTCAGAATGCCAGCATGTTTAGAAGTTATGCTTGCATTGGTAGAAAGAATAGCTGAACCACATAAGGTAGACGAGTTCTGCGTAGAAATGGTAAGGAGATTGGACTCAGGAATAGTGGCAATAGAGCTGAAATTATTCAGTGCTAATAGAGAAGGCGGATTGTAGAGGAATGGAAGGTTGTATGTTTAGAGTGCAGAAAGACCGTTGAGGGAAGTATTGGACGAATGTTATCGTTCAAAAATTCACCATACACCCTAGAGGTAAAAGGATGCATCAAAATATAAAGAGGAGTTTCTTTTAGGAAGGGATGAAGAAAGATGCAGTAGAGTATGTGAGAAGATGTCGTATATGCCAACAAGTGAAGGCAGAACATCAAAAGCCCAATAGGCTTCTACTGCCTTTGGATGTTCCAGTTTGGAAGTGGTATTCGGTATTTATGGATTTCATAGACGGGTTGCTGAGATTAAGGGTAGGAAATGAAAGAATATGGGTCATAGTGGATAGACTAACTAAGTATGCCCATTTCATTCTAGTAAAGGCCACAAGAACTGCGTCGAGGTTAGCAGAGATATTTATGAGGGTGGTAGTAGGATTACATTGGGTGCCTAACACTATTGTTAGTGGTCGTGATCCCTTATTCACTAGTGAGTTAGGCGTAGCTTGTAGAGTGCTATGGGATCTGAACTATGCATGAGTACTGCGTAACATCCATAAACAAATGGGAAGACCGAGAGAGTTAACAAGTTCCTAAAAGATTTGCTTAGAGCTTTCATATTAGACTTCGATGGATCTTGGGAAGATTATTTACATACGGTAGAGTTTTCACCCAATAATAGCTACCAGAGCAGTATTGAGATGGCTCCATTCGAGGCATTATATGGAAGACCATGTAAATTGCCTGCATGTTGGTTAGAGGCAGGGGGTAGGATCGTACTGGATCCAGCTATAGTCAAGGTAGCTACTGAGAAGGTAGAACTAGTCTGAGCTAGGATGAGAGTAATGCAGCTAAGGTTGAAATGTTATATTAGTGTTATGAGAAGAGAAATGGAGTTTGCAGTTGGCGATCAAGTGTTCGTGAAGGTTTCTCCAATGAGAGACGTGATGCGCTTTGGGAAGGCTAGGAAGCTAGCACCTATGTAGGTAAGGTCGTTTCCAATCATAGAAAGGATTTGGAAGGTGGCGTATATGATGGAACTGCTTAGTGTTTTTGTAGGGATCCATAATGTGTTTCACGTATCGCATCTGTGAAAATGCATTAAAGATCCACGCATAGTAGTTAATTTGAGGGCAGTAGAAGATCTAGTCATAGAGCAAAAGATGACCTATGTGTAAAGACCAGTTTGGATAGTAAACCAAGATGAGAAGTGGCTTTGAAACAAAGTGGTGAAGCTAGTTTGTGTTCCGTGGAGCGCAGATCGAGAGGACCGATATGGGGAACATATGACAAGGTCAGGAGGGCCTATCTAGAGTTGTTTGTTTCGGATTTGCATATGAGTTATGGAATGTATTGTGTTGATTGTGGACTCTATGTGTGTGTGTATAAATGAATATTATGTTTGAGTGTTGTATTAGTAAATAGCACTAGTACATTTTATTTGTGAATTGGGAATTCATGGTTATGCTTAGGGTAAGCAAGTGATAGTCGTCAAATCATTATCGAGTCTTAATTGAATTTCGAGGGTGAAATTCCCTTAAGGAAAGGAGACTATAACAACACTTAACGTTAGATTAATTTAATTTATTAATTAAAGGGACAAGATGAGCAAAATAAGAAAATAAAGGGGATAACGAATTAATGAAAAGGAGTATGTGGGCTAAAGCCTAAATAATTGTGGGACAATAAACATGACTCTTTTCCATTCATTTATTTCATTCTACTAAAAAGTAAAATAAAAGCTCAAAAGATACGTTAATTGTGGTGGCCTAGAGAAAGGGGAATAAAGAAAAATAAGGTAAATACAAGCTAAGGAAAAGAGAAGAAGAACTAAACAAACTTTCTTAAAGATTTAGGTGAGTGATACTTAATCTATAACTCGGTTCATTTTGGTTTATTGGATCATGTTATGTTGTTGGTATTCACATAGATCTATGTCAAAATGAAAGATAATATGATATCATAACCATTGTTCCAAAGATGGATTAGTAACTTGAGAAGCTCTTGGCTTAGGAATAAATTATTGTGAATTTTTGAAGTAAACACCTAGAAAAGATGCAAGGAAAATAATTTGTAATTCAAATGGAAGACAAGGAGGGGATAAGAGAATCACTCGTGAATTTCCTAGAATTTTATAAGACTTTCTATGCATAACATAAGCTTGAACTAATGTAGAACTGCATTGGTGGAAGGAGGTCTACATTGGGAATTTATAGAAATGACATATGTATTAAAATAATAAAGTAAAGGGACAAGATCCATAAGAATTGCTGAAAAGATAAACAAAAGGACTCTATAAATGTCAAAAATGGTAAGGCAATGTATCTAATAGCGATATGTCTAAAGGCGGTAACGTGCTTTGTCAGAGGGGTCAAATATTGTCAGGTACTAAGCTAAGGAGGCAGTGGTCGAACATCTCAAAGGGGAACTGCGTCAAATAAACCTATGTTGGGTAGTAGGGTAGTGATTTGCCAAAGGAATCTAGGGACATTCTTTGGAATGTAGTTCTGCATCGCAATTTTCATGAAAGATAAAGAGCACCTCAATTATGAAGGGGATAAGACAAATTGCGCCGCCATACTGCGCCGCAATTTGGAAAAGAACACATTTAATAAGTAAAGAGTGCACTGCTCACATAGATCGGCGCAGGGTGTACTGCATGAAGTGTTGTGAGTGGAAGTGGAAAGTGAAAGGGCTATTGACGTTGAGTAAAGATGCTTATTCGAATGAACACCTGAAGAAACTTCAGGTGAGGAGAGGCATTCAACTTCCAGAGGTTTGCAGGGGCTGATTCTATGCGACCTTAAATTAAAAATAAAACAGCACTTCAAAGGGAAGATTCTATGTAGTATGGGACTATATATGGTTAACGCTTTAGTCCAGAATTAAATAATAATTAAGTGGGATCCACGCATGGCTGATTCATAGTAGGTTAGAAATAAATTAATAGATATTGGATTGGGGATCGCGGGTGGCTGATTCATAATAGTCCTATATCTATTAAATAATATAAAAGACAAAGAAATGGAAAATCCATGGGCGGTTGTTTCGTAGTAGAATTTAACTTAATAAGTTTATAAGAATGAGGCTGCGGGTGGGGTAGCCAAGAGCTACTTAAAATAGTAGCATGGGAACTGGGGTCAATGCAGTGTTATATAAGCAAAGTGAGAGTCTAAGGGTGCTTGCAGGGGGGCTCCTTGCAGCATCAATCCTTTATATGGTCTGCTTGGAACTAGGTAGGAACTGCAAAGGTGTGCGGCAGTAAATTGTATCTAAGTGAAACTTGGGAAGTTTCCTGGGCAAGTAAATATGACCTTTGTTCTATGCAGTATTATGTGTGATGTTTGTAAGTAGTGGGAGGAACCAGTTCCACGTTATGTGGCGTGGTCTTCTTATATATTTATGATGTATTTTCAAATAACTATTATTCACACCATACATTTATGTCTAACTCGTGTTTTTATCATTGTTTTCCCAATAAACTCACGGGTACTCATTTGGATATGCCGAGTTTAGGAGATAGGAGGCTTATTTTGAGCGCAGGCCAAAGATCGAAGACGGTGTTAGTGGCCTAGTTATTTATTATTATATGCTAATTTCACAGTTATAAATGTATTCGATGGCATCATCATATGTTTACCCAACACTGCAACGACCCGTAATTTCGCTACTTCGAAAATAAGAGATTTCATTCATTTTAAATTTAAAAGGAATTTAAATCTTAAATAAATATGTTATATATAATAAATAATAATAGAGAAATTTATCTATTCTTATAGTTAATAGATTAAAAAGTATAAATTTGTATTTTTGAACAAATCGACAAAAGTTAAGTTTTGTTAATAATAAATAAAGGATTAAATGAATGGATTTAAATATTTATTTAAAAAGGTAAATCTTATTTAAAACATATAATAAAGATAATAAAAGTATATTTATATATTTAAAAGTATATTAATAATCATTTTACAAAAATAAACAAAATTTCTCGCATTTTGTCGGTTTTACATACACTGTAAAAATAAAGATTTTGATATTAATTAAATATGATTTTTAAATATAAAGAGACATATTTTAATTTATTTAAAGAAGTAAAAAGTTCATTTTAAAGTTTACTTTACTTCAATATATAGCTTAACAAAAAGGTCAAATTTTGACGGTAAAATTTGTTGACAAAAACACCGTTTTCAAGTAAAATAAGTTGTCGACAAGTTGTTGCAACTTGATACGTTTTCTAACACATAAATACAACTTAACAAGCTATGTTACATTTCACAAATGCATTTTGAAAAGTCAAAGTTTACAAATCATTCAAAAAGTACATGATTTGACAAAAGAATGAAAAAGTAAACACAAAAGGTCAAAACATGTCAAATCATGCCAAACATAATTATTACTTTACTTTTCTTGCTTCTTAAGTGAAAGTGACATAAAGCATGATTTAAAATGTGATGTTAAGTGTTAAAAAAATAAGGTTTCTTAAAAAGTAAGTAAAGGGCATTTTAATCATTTTACAAAATATTTTATTCCAAACTTTTTTCTATAAATAGTGATGCATACATCTTTCATTTTCACACAAATCATTCTCTTCTTCTTTTAAGCTATTTCAATGGCTTCTCTCTTTAAGAGAGGTGGGAGGGTTAAAAATAGTAGAGTGCTTAAGCACTAATCCACTTGTTACTATCTAACCTCTTCTTAATTCACTTCTTCTTCTTCTCTTCTAAAAAAATGGCGTTTGGCCGTGAGAAATATGGAGGTGGGGAGGCATGGTCAAGATCAAAGCAAAAGGTAGAAGCGATAACCGAGCACTTGGAAAAGGTGGAAGAATATTTAGGTGGTGGTTTAGTGAAGCATTGAATTAAATGAATGTTGGTAGGAAGTTAAACGTTTTGGGTAAATGTGAGAAATTCTCATTGCTTTCGAATTTATATTTTTGGTTATGTAAAAACAATCATATTTATACCCTTATGACATATGAATGTTTATTTGATGGTTAATATGAATGTTCAATAGTTGATTAAATAATTGAATTGTGATAATATATCCCGTTATGGTATTAATAGTGAATGTTGAATTTGAAATCGTATGTTATGTGATTGGTTGAATGGATGTTATATTAGTAATAAATAATGAATATTAGATATGTTCATTTTGATTAAGTAATAACCTTTATTAATAAGACCACATTTTAGTGATATGAGATATTTTGAAAAAATAAGTCTCTTTTCAATTAGAAGTTGTTATCCCAACTTTTGGCAAAGTTGAGATACCCAAAATTTACTAAAAATCAATGATTACTATTCTTGAATATCAATTGAGCATTGCAGGATAACCATGGATATCGATGAATTTTGGCCGAGTCCAGATTGAGCTACAATTGATAGGACATGACGAGAAAGATCATAGAAATCCGCATTTCAAATTTCAAGTCAATCCGAGTTCGTATGCTCAAGTTATGATGGATTCAAGTTGAGGAAAGTAAACCTTGTTCGGTTCGAATCGATAGGGTACTCCCTAGTTCGAATCGATGGACTTCGCATCCATCGGTTCGACTCCACTTCGAATCCATCGTCCATGCATTGATTCGAACCCATGAACTAAACCTTGCTTCGACTCCATCGAGCAAGCCTTAGTTCGGGTCCATCCGAACCACCTAGCTTCGAATCCATGATGCTACCTCTCTTCGTATCCCTCAAGGTTGAAGAGTTCGAATCCATATAATTGCTATACTTCGAACCCATCATGCACCTTGCTTCAAATTCATTCCCTCAAGTCCATCAAAGAAGGGTCCCACGAATCCACGCAACTGAGGGAGCTCCGACTCCATTCCCTGCTTACCTTCGAATCCCCATGATGAAGCAACTTCGAATCGATCCACAGTCATATATTTGGATCGATTCAAACCTTCGAATCCAACACTCAAAACCACCAAGTAAACGCAGCTAAAACCCCGGAATCGACCCCTTCAACTCGGAGAAGTAAGAGGATCGACACGAAGAACGCGCGCCACGTCATCAGGAGCATGGATTCGACCCTATGGATTCGAACCATATCGATTCGAACGAATCCATAGGATCGAGTCGAAGCAACCAGCATGCCGAAGAACACCATCTTGAATCGATCATATCTCTCAATCCCTTGATCCAAATGCCATGAAATTTTCACAGGAGCTTGCATATACATAGAAGAATGTTCACGCCAAGTTTCATCACGATTGGACACTTTTTTGATCGATTCGAACCAAGGGTCGAATCGATCCCAATGTGGGCCCGGATCTCCAGGTTTCGGCCATGTGGGCCCCCTCACGTGCCAGAAGCAGTCTCTCCGGATTTTAGGAGAAATATCAGCCTCCAACGCCTATAAATAGAGCCCCAGGTCATTCAGAAAAGGGATGGATCTCTCTCTGGCTGGATTTGGATTCAAAAGCGCCGAGACTCTACCAGACTCTACTTTGCACTCCACTACTACCGTTACACTCGAATTTCAGAGCTATAATCCTTTGTAATCTGCTGTAATCAGCTGTAATCAGATAAGAACATCAATAAAAGTTAAAAACCTTTGAAGTGGACGTAGGCCGGAGATAGCCGAACCATTATAAATCGTGTGTTCTTGTTCATAATTTCTGTTTTGCTGCATATTGCTTGCTTAGACCCGTGATTTGTGTTTGAATATTGCCGATTCATATTCATACACTGGTGCTTTCACAATACTTGGGGTTTGTGACCAATTTTGGTGCAAACACTTTGGTGCTTTCACTGAGAAGATCCAGCACCCGCTACATCAGATTCAGAATTCAGATTTAAGAGTTTGAAGACTTCCGATTCAAAGACATTGACTTGACAAACAAGACAAAGAGTTGATCGGAGCCAACAAGGAGGAAGCCAAGAAGCATCCTCAGGAGAAGGACAAGCTTCCGTCTACATCACTAGAGACGAGATGGAGGCTATGGCTAATTCAATACGCGAAAGCATGATGAAAACCCAACAGGAGATGTTGCAGAATTTCCTCGAACAAATGAGGGCGGCGAATATGCAAAACCTTGGACCAACTACAACAACTGCAAGTGCGGGACAAGGAATCAGGATTACAGAAGCTAACGAAGGACAGGTTCAAGACCAGAACGCAGGAACTGAAGGTGACCGACAAGGACTTGGGGGCAGACCCTCAGGGTCCGATACTGGAAGGCCAATAGACGGAGCTCAACAAGCTGGAGCCAATGCTTATGCTAACGAGCCACCAGAAGAATACGTACCAGAATTCCCTTCAAGGCTCGGGGGGCAGGATAGGAACTTGACAAGGGGCCAACCCCTAGACGGAGACGAGAGGATGATTGGCCTAATGCGACGAATCATGAGAGGAGGACTGCCTAGTGGAGGGCTGGAAGAAGTCAGTCGGAGTCCTTTCACTCTGAACATCCGAAACGCAAGGAACCCTCCAAAATTCAAACTACCAACGCTAGAACCTTATGGCGGGAGGTCAGACCCGACCATGCATATTACCTGATATATTAGGCACATGGAAGTGCTGGGGGCATCCGAGGAAGTGATGGCACAATGCTTCCCTCTGTATTTGTCAGATTTAGCTGCGCTTTGGTTCAGACAACTAGAGACTGGATCAATCAGAATATGGAGCGAGCTTATAGACTGCTTCATGAGACAATTTAGGGTCCATGTGACACAGCCCAAGAGCGTGATGACTTTAGCTTCGATCAAGCAAAGGGCCAGAGAATCCATAAAAGATTTCCTACTAAGATTCAATGTAACAGTGACTTCTGTAGATTGCCCAGATCCATCAATGATTTTAATGGCAGCGGTGGCAGGAGTCGCGGAAGGCACCAAATTTAAAGTTTCTCTGACTAAAGATCCACCACAAGATCTTGGAGAGTTCTTTCACAAAGCTGAAAAGTTCATCCGATTAGAAGAATCACGAGCCGAGAGGCTGGAAACAAATGTTGCGTAGAGCGAAGGAACCTCTAGAGAACAGTCCGGAGCGAACAAGGGAAAAAGGAAACAGGATGACAGACATGATGGTCCTGATAAACGGAAGAAATTCCGAGAACCAAGATTTAGGCAGTACACAGATCTGACTGCAGGCCTAGAAAAAATCTACACTGAAACTCGGGGGCAACTCCCCTATCGAAAGCCACCTATAAGGGATCCCACTGAACGGGAGCACAGGACTGGAAAATATTGCCTATTCCATGAGCTGGATGGGCACACCACAGATGAATTCCGCCACCTAAAGGATGAGGTGGAAGAACATGCCAGGGGTGGTAGATTGCCACAATTTGTCAGAAAACGGACAGCGGCGGTAAGGCCTGAACAACTACCGCCTCCATCTAACAGGAACAATCCTGGATCAGGATCACGACTCGTCATCAACTGATTAAAGATGGCAAGGGCTAAGTCCAGGATTTGGACTTCGGTCGAATAATTCTATTTAAATTTGTTTTCAGAATAAACGGTTACTCCACTTACACATGTACGGGAACCGGAGAGATCCCTAGGCATGCTCTGAGATGGAGATAAGCCGATATGCCCGGAGAGGCAATGTTTAGCTTTTTCTGATGTTTGAGATTGAACATCTAGAACTCGAATTTTAATAAATAAATTAGAATCTCTTGAAATAAACCTTTTGACCGGAGAGTTAGGGGATGAACATTAAATACCAATATAAAAATGATCGCTTTATGACCCTACCCGGAGAGGCGGGGTCCGGAGTGCAAGAAGTGAGTCGCTTCGCCGGAGAGCGACAGGATAGACTCACTAAGCGTTGTTTCCCCTTCACCGAAGAGTGAAAGGATGGGATCCAGTAAGAGCCCGGAGAGGCTATGATCGGTCTCGAACGACCAAGACATCGCTTAATGTTCAGATACACTGAACCGGAGTGCAAGAAGTGAGTCGCTTCCCCGGAGAGCGACAGGATCGACTCACTTAAGCGCTGTTTCTCCTTCACTGGAGAGTAACAGGATGGGATCCAGCAAGAGCCCGGAGAGGCTATGATCGGTCTCGAACGACCAAGACATCGCTTAATGTTCAGATACACTGAACTGGAGTGCAAGAAGTGAGTCGCTTCGTCGGAGAGCGACAGGATCGACTCACTGAAGCGTTGTTTCCCCTTCACCGGAGAGTGACAGGATGGGATCCAGCAAGAGCCTGGAGAGGCTATGATCAGTCCAGAATGACCATGACATCGCCATACGTCCTAACCAGGACCAGAGTGCAATGGGATCTTTCTATCCAATCACTAGGTCTAGAGTAGACTTAGTAAGGATTCAGAGTAGCCATTAATAGTCCGGAGAGACCACGGAACTTCATTCTCAACTTCTACGGAAAAAATGAATGCTGATTCGGCTTCGAACAGCCATAAACTGGATTGATGATACTAAATCTATGAATAAAACGTGAATTTACTACACTCGATTTAAGACCGTTCAAAACATACCTTTTACCAAAAGGTGTGTTTTGGGGGGCAAAGTATTATCCTAACTTTTGGCAAAGTTGAGATACCCAAAATTTACTAAAAATCAATGATTACTATTCTTGAATATCAATTGAGCATTGCAGGATAACCATGGATATCGATGAATTTTGGCCGAGTCCAGATTAAGCTACAACTGATAGAACATGACGAAAAAGATCATAGAAGTCCGCATTTCAAATTTGAATTCAATCCGAGTTCATATGCTCAAGTTATGATGGATTCAAGTTGAGGAAAGTAAACCTTGCTCGGTTCGAATCGATAGGGTACTCCCTAGTTCGAATCGATGGACTTCGCATCCATCGGTTCGACTCCACTTCGAATCCATCGTCCATGCATTGATTCGAACCCATGAACTAAACCTTGCTTCGACATCGAGCAAGCCTTAGTTCGGATCCATCCAGACCACCTAGCTTCGAATCCATGATGCTACCTCTCTTCGTATCCCTCAAGGTTGAAGAGTTCGAATCCATATAGTTGCTATACTTCGAACCCATCATGCACCTTGCCTCAAATCCATGCCCTCAAGTCCATCAAAGAAGGGTCCCACGAATCCACGCAACTGAGGGAGCTCCGACTCCATTCCGTGCTTACCTTCGAATCCCCATGATGAAGCAACTTCGAATCGATCCACAGTCATATATTTGGATCGATTCGAATGAAGACCGGTTCCATCGATTCGAACCTTCGAATCCAACACTCGAAACCACCAAGTAAACGTAGCTAAAACCCCGGAATCGACCCATTCAACTCGGAGAAGTAAGAGGATCGACACGAAGAACGCGTGCCACGTCATCAGGAGCATGGATTCGATCCTATGGATTCGAACCATATCGATTCGAACGAATCCATAGGATCGAGTCGAAGCAACCAGCATGCCGAAGAACACCATCTTAAATCGATCATATCTCTCAATCCCTTGATCCAAATGCCATGAAATTTTCACAGGAGCTTGCATATACATAGAAGAATGTTCATGCCAAGTTTCATCACGATTGGACACTTTTTTGATCGATTCGAACCAAGGGTCGAATCGATCCCAATGTGGGTCCGGATCTCCAGGTTTCGGCCATGTGGGCCCCATCACGTGCCAGAAGCAGTCTCCCCGGATTTTAGGAGAAATATCAGCCTCCAACGCCTATAAATAGAGCCCCAAGTCATTCAGAAAAGGGATGGATCTCTCTCTGGCTGGATTTGGATTCAAAAGCGCCGAGACTCTACCAAACTACTTTGCACTCCACTACTACCGTTACACTCGAATTTCAGAGCTATAATCCTTTGTAATCAGCTGTAATCAGAGAAGAACATCAATAAAAGTTAAAAACCTTTAAAGTGGACGTAGGCCGGAGATAGCCGAACCACTATAAATTATGTGTTCTTGTTCATAATTTTTGTTTTGCTGCATATTGCTTGCTTAGATCCATGATTTGTGTTTGAATATTGCGGATTCATATTCATACACTGGTGCTTTCACAATACTTGGGTTTGTGACGAATTTTGGCGCAAACAGAAGTAAAATTAAAGTTAAAATAAAAGAGAATTTAAAATTTGAAGTGAAACAGATGTAAAAAAGTAGTTAATTTGAAATTGAAATTGAGATGAATAATGAAATTGAAATTGAAATCGATTTTGAAAATTTGAAGTTTAGTTTGAGATTGAATTGAAGTTTAAATCAAAATTAAATTTGAATCTAAGTTTTAAATGTGTTTAATTTGAAGTTAGAATTGAAATTGAATTGAAATTGGAATTTAAAATTTAATATTAAAATAATGGGAATATAATAATATAATAATATGGTAATGGTGAAAATTTATTTTTAAATACTTTAAAAAGAGAAATATTGATTTAAAATGTTTTGTAACGATTTTATAAGTGTTAAAATTCAATTTGAATAGATTATTTCAAGTATTGAAAAATAAGTTAAAATTAGATGCGTCACGCAACGGTAGTTCTTGATTTCGCGCCGAAAAGTTCAAATGAATGTATAGAGTGGAATATAGCTTGGAATTCTTCGAGATAAGAAAATTCAGAACTATTATATCCATATCTTTGAAACGAAGAAAGAAAATCAAAATTTGGATGAGTAGATTTTGAAATAAGTCCAAATCAATTTTCTAGAAAAATCGCGCTAGTGCAGTTAAGTGACCATAACAGGAAATTTGTTTAAATGAACGTTTTTAATTATAAAAAATATGAAATAAATTTGATAAATCTATTTAAATAGTTTAAAAGAGATTTGGATTGAAAAATATGAATTATCAAATGTTTAAAAGTTTTTCAAATCAAATAAGCTTATATAACGCTTTTCGCAGCACTTTTATGCTGCGAATTGTATAACTTTTTGAATAATAGTTTAAACGTAACGGTTTCTCCTGAAATCAATTGTGAATGTTTTTAAAAGTAATTTTAAGTCTTTTAATGTTGATTTGGAAGTTTTAATAAGAGGTTGAATAAATGGTTAAGATGAATTGTTTATAACACTTAAACAATAATTGAAGAATATTGAATGTAATAACAAACTGAGTATGCGGAAACGACTAGTACATTTGTCTCACCTGTGAGATCTGGGAAGATAAAACAAGGTGTTTAACTAAGATTAGGGATGGAGCAACCAGTTCCCTGAAGAGGCCTATGTTTTCTTTTCTTAGGCGAGGGGTGGAACAAATCGAAAGGAAAGCCCGGATGCTCTTAAATAAAAAGATCGTATTGAGTTTCCAAAATAAAAGAAGATTGGTATTATCTAAAATTTAAGCAATCTCCAAAACAGATGATTTCTATGATCCTATTTACTCAAAAATGTTTGCTAAGATTGATTTAGGGTTTATCGTAAAGGACGTCTTAAATAACATTGTTTTTGACCTGCCTAAAAGTTAAGGAATTTGGATCGAGAGTTAAGTGTGGAGATTTGAGATGTTATCCAAAGCGAAAGAATGAATTACTTAGAATCATCCTAAGTCAGAAGAAAGAGATATTGAAATCATCCGAAAAGAATTAAAGTGAAAAGAGACTTAATAAATCATATATATTCATATTCACTTTTTATCGATAATTGGATTTCGAAGGAACCAGGGTCGGATTTGGGTAATTCCTATCCGAAAACCATTTCGAACCAATGTATACATTTGAACGTGAAGACATGTTGAAGATGATGATTTTTTAAGACTGTGGATCTTCATAGCGTGAAGACTACTTGTTGAACATGCTTTGGTTGGCCCCCTTTATAGAATTATTTATAGTAGTGTCTCCTCATGATGGAGATTTTTCAGATTGCAAGGACTACTTGCTACTAGTAGTAGTAGGAGAGTGCCTTCGGTTTGTCCTGTTCCTGGACAAATTGTATGGACGTTTGTCTGACATTGCATTTCTAAAGATTATGTACATTGGTTTATTTAAACGTACATCAGTGGTGGCGGAGAAGGCAACTTCTCTTAGCTTAAGACCCTCCTTGAGACGTACGAGCTCAAGGGTTGTATTTTGATGGAAGGCAATTAGTAGTTAACGGAAATGGCAATGTGGCATTCAAAGATGTGATATGTGCTATGTGAAAAGGTAATCGCTACCTCAAGCCTCATCAAACCGGAAATGACCGAAATAGGATTAGATGCGGGAATGATCATCCCCTTTTAGGGAATGATCATCCCCTTCAAGATATATTTCTTCCCGCTATGACGTTCGAAATATAAATTAATGTGGTGTATAGAAAACGAACGCTCGGTTAAAGGTTGGTAACGACCAAGGGATGACATATTTGGTACTATCTAGTTATAGAGGTAGGTCGGTCTTGTGTTGGTAGAGGAGCTTTGTGAGGTTCCTCAGGACATCCATCTAGAGGTGTACCTATTTCAAAAGGTAGATCCTTCACCTGGTAATTTATATGGAAATCCATTCTCCAATAAGAACCTACGAACTTGATTGTAAACCTATTATGCTGGAACTTAATAAATGTTACAATTTAGGCTAAGATTAATAAGTTTATATGCAAATGTTTTCAAGGAGATATCATTAGAAATAATATCAAAGGTTTTGATATAAAAGTGTTTTAGTTATCATAAGATAAAAACCCGTCTTTGTTTATGTGTGGGTGTGCTCCTATGAGATACTCTTTATTTTCAAAGGATTTTATTTAAAGGCTGATATATGACACTGTCATTTACTATTGAATTTTTCTCACGCTGATTTATCAAGCCTGATCCGGGTATTTTCAATACTCGATTCATATCCGAGTAGTTTCAGGTTAGTCAAAGACGGTTGAAGTTTTCAGAGGAGAGCTGGAGATATTCATCAACGTATGAGCACATTCTATTATCTGCTGTACTTAATGTATTTTTTTTTTATGTTTATCAGCAATTGTAAGGGCAGATATTTATAACTGTCCAGGCTGAATTTAGGTTAGACTCTGATATATGTATTTAAAAGTTTTCCCCTATAAAAATATTTGTTCAATATTATATTTTATTCCGTTCGTGTGAGATTCTGTTCTATCTATTTTTTCCTTCTACCCTCAACGATCCGTCTTTTCGTGCAATTTGAGTTGGACATGTGTGGTTTATTGTCAATTCAAAGGGTACAGGAAAACGGACCATTGCATTTGGTATCAGAGCTGAAGGTTAAGAAAGAACCTTGGCTTTGTTATGGGTAAAGTCTCATCAGAGATAAGATTAGTAATATCCTAGGATGAGCAACTCATTAGAGATAGGGTTAGTAACATCCTAGAATGAGTTATGAGAGTATTATATATATGAGCGAGTATTTGTTAATTTTATAAAAGTGATTATGTTTTAAAGAAATTGGTAAATGAAATAATTTTACCTTGGGTCTATATATAAATATCAAAGAGGATATTATTATTTTTAGGTTAGAAATTAAGGATTGATTGTAATTTTGCTTGGCGAAACTAAAATTTGAATACCTTGTGATTAGAATTGCACAATTTTACTATAAGATATTCCATATAGAATAAATTAGTTGAAAGCTAGAATTTAGAACTTTAATCATATACCCTTAGTATTAAGAAATAATAATGATTAAGTGATTATCATGATGGATGGATTTAAAAGCTAAGTACAAATATCTTGTGAAAAAATTCATAATTTGACTATAAGATATTTGATGATAATATTGAAGCTACAAGTTGTAATTGGAGAAAGTAAAAAAAAGAAAATGCATACCTAGAAAAAATTCTTATCAACAAGATAGGAAAAAGATAAACCAAAGTCAAGACTTTTTACTAAATATAATATAAAAGGATAAGTTCTATAACTTATAAAGGAGTTAAGTTAATTTGAAATTTAGACATTTTGACTAGGTTAAAATCAAAGTGAAATTTAGGAATAAGAGATATAAGAATCATCTTAATATAAAATTTGGAATTAGTGATACATTTAGGGTAACATTTGTAATTCAAAATGAAGTAAGAATAGAAGTGGATATTTTTGAATAATATGGTTAATAAGTCGATTGTTGGATGAAAATGTTTAAATAACAAATACCATGTGAATTAAGTTTCAAAATTTGACTATAAGGTATTTGATGGATTTAAGGTTAATAAATTTGATTTAGAAAATGGATAGGTAAATAAGTTTAAGTAGTTAATCATAGAATCAATGAGAAAAAGGTGTACACTTAGTAAAGTTGTCTTATTAATATATGGATTGGATAAATAATATTCGCTAAATGAAAAACTTAGGTAAAGAAAGCTAAGGGTTGAGTTTTATAACTTATTAATTTGAGATAATAGTAGAGTTTCATATTAGTTAAACACCTCATTGAAGTAATAACAATTTGAAGTTTGGGGATATGTATACTCTTAGGAAGTAAAGGTATATTATATAAGTTTAAGTCATATTTGTATGCTTAAGTAATAATGGATCTAGTAAAAGGTAAATGATTGTGAAATAAACTTGTATCAATAGAAATTTTGAGAATGTATTAGGTAAAGATGAATGTGAATAAGTACATAAGTTAAACGCATATCATTTCAGCACATAAATTTTGATCTAAGATTTGAGTACAGAACTTTGAGGTGTTTACACCAATTCGAAAAAGGATTTATCACTCGATTCTTGACGGCAAACATTGATGAGAGTTTATAATTATGTACACGTGTTTTCTATCATAGTTGAAAGCTATGCAAGGAAAGCAAGGATTTGTGATCAAGAAGTCTGATCAAAGTTTGCACTAGAAAATCGGAGGACCAATACTAGTTCAGAAGTAAAGTTGTGGATTTGAATAATAGATCGAATCAAAGATCACATATAGTATGATGTTTGGGTCTGTCTACTTAGTAGTTGGATAGTTATCTCAAATATTAGGCACTAAGATATAGTTGTTGGACTGATGTTGGTATGTGTGTGTGTGTATATATAGACCTTAGGTATAGTACATGCTCAGGACAGAGGATGAGTTATGTGGATGTATTCATTTATGTTGATATTGTATTAATTTTTGGTTATTTTTGGATGTATTGTCGTATTTGGTTGTTATATATATTATCTTAAGTGTGCAGTATGCAATACTATAGATAGGATAGAAGTTTAACTTGATGTATGTACGTATAACCGTAAGTACGTGATAAATACTCATGTTAATGTGGGGAATCTTTATATGTATGTTTGGCATCATTTTCTTTAGTGTTGTTATGATATCGACCTTCTTCTTTTCTATCATCAGTAGAAATAATTCAAATTATTTGAGGATATGAGTATGAGATAGATTCCTTTATCTAACTTTCATTTCGAGGACGAAATGCTTTTAAGTAGGGGAGAATGTAACGATCCGTAATTTCGCTACTTCGAAAATAAGAGATTTCATTCATTTTAAATTTAAAAGAAATTTAAATCTTAAATAAATATGTTATATATAATAAATAATAATAGAGAAATTTATCTATTCTTATAGTTAACAGATTAAAAAGTATAAATTTGGATTTTTGAACAAATCGACAAAAGTTAAGTTTTGTTAACAATAAATAAAGGCTTAAATGAATGGATTTAAATATTTATTTAGAAAGGTAAATCTTATTTAAAACATCTAATAAAGATAATAAAAGTATATTTATATATTTAAAGTATATTAATAATCGTTTTACAAAAATAACCAAAATTTGTTGCGTTTTGTCAGTTTTACATACACTGTAAAAATAGAGATTTTGATATTAATTAAATATGATTTTTAAATATAAAGAGACATGTTTTAATTTATTTAAAGAAGTAAAAAGTTCATTTTAAAGTTTGGTTTACTTCAATATATAGCTTAACAAAAACGTCAAATTTTGACGGTAAAATTTGTCGACAAAAACACCGTTTTCAACTAAAATAAGTTGTCGACAAGTTGTTGCAACTTGATACATTTTCTAACATATAAATACAACTTAACAAACTATGTTACATGTTATATTTAACAAATGCACTTTGGAAAGGTCAAAGTTTACAAATAATTCAAAAATTACATGATTTGACAAAAGAATGCAAAAGTAAACACAAAAGGACAAAACATGTCAAATCAAACCAAATATAATTATTACTTTACTTTTCTTACTTCTTAAGTGAAAGTGACATAAAGCAAGATTTGAAATATGATGTTAAGTGTTGAAAAAAGTAAGGTTTCTTAAAAAGTAATAAATGGCATTTTAGTCATTTTACAAAATATTTTATTCCAAACTTTTTTCTATAAATAGTCATGCATTCCTCTTCCATTTTCACACAAATCATTCTCTTCTTCTTTTAAGCTATTTTAATAGCTTCTCTCTTTAAAAGAGGTAGGAGGGTTAAAAATAGTGGAGTGCTTAAGCACTAATTCACTTGTTACTCTCTAACCTCTTCTTAATTCACTTCTTCTTCTTCTCTTCTAAAAAAATGGCGCTTGACCGTGAGAAATATGGAGGTGGGGAGGCATGGTCGAGATCAAAGCAAAAGGTAGAAGCGATGGCCGAGCACTTGAAAAAAGCGGAAGAATGTTTATGTGGTGGTTTAGTGAAGCGTTGAATTAAATGAATGTTGGTATAAAGTTAAACATTTTGGGTAAAAGTGAGAAATTCTCATCGCTTTCGAATTTATATTTTGGTTATGGTAAAACAATCATATTTATACCCTTATGACATATGAAGGTTTATTTGATGGTTAATATGGATGTTTAATAGTTGATTAGATAATTGAATTGTGATAATATATCTCGTTATGGTATTAATAGTGAATGTTGAATTTGAAATCATATGTTATGTGATTAGTTGAATGGATGTTATGTTAGTGATAAATAATGAATATTGGATATGTTCATTTTGATTAAGTAATCACCTTTAAAAAGACCACATTTTAGTGACATGAGATATTTTGAAAAAAAAGTCTCTTTTCAATTACAAGTGAAATTAAAGTTAAAGTAAAAGAGAATTTGAAATTTGAAGTGAAACGGATTTAAAAAAAGTAGTTAATTTGAAATTGAAATTGAGATGGATAGTGAAATTGAAATTGAAATCGATTTTGAAAAATTGAAGTTTAGTTTGAGATTGAATTGAAGTTTAAATCGAAATTAGATTTGAAATCTAAGTTTTAAATGTGTTTAATTTGAAGTTAGAATTGAAATTGGAATTTAAAATTTAATATATTAAAATAATGGGAATATAATAATATAATAATAAATATAATAGTGAAAATTCATTTTTAAATATTTTAAAAAGAGAAATATTGATTTAAAATGATTTGTAATGATTTTATAAGTGTAAAAATTCAATTTGAATAGATTATTTCAAGTATTGAAAAATAAGTTAAAATTAGACGCGTCGTGCAACGGTAGTTCGCGATTTCGCGTCGAAGAGTTCAAATGAATGTATAGAGTGGAATATAGCTCGGAATTCTTCGAGATAAGAAAATTCTGGACTATTATATCCATATCTTTGAAACGAAGAATGAAAATAAAATTTTCGATGAGTAGATTTTGAAATAAGTCCAAATCAATTTTCTAGAAAAATCACGCTAGTGCAGTTAAGTGACCATAACGGGAAATTTGTTTAAATGAACGTATTTAATTATGGAAAAATATGAAATAAATTTGATAAATCTATTTAAATAGTTTAAAAGATATTTTGATTGAAAAATATGAATTATCAAATGTTTAAAAGTTGTTTAAATCAAATAAGCTTATATAGCACTTTTCGCAACTCTTTTATGCTGCGAATTGTATAATTTTTGAATAAGAGTTCAAACGTAACGGTTTCTCCTGGATTCAATTGTATATGTTTTTAAAAGGAATGTTAAGTCGTTTAATGTTGATTTGAAAGTTTTAATAAGATTTTGAATAAATGGTTAAGATGAATTGTTTATAACACTTAAACAATAATTGAAGAATATTGATAGTAAAAACAAACTGAGCATGCGGAAACGACTAGTACATTTGTCTCGCCTGTGAGATCTGGGAAGATAAATAAGGTGTTTAACTAAGGTTAGGGATGGAGCAACCAGTGCCCTGAACTTACCTGGCCTATATTTTCTTTTCTTAGGCGAAGGGTGAAACAGATCGAAAGGAAAGGCCGGATGCTCTTAAATAAAAAGATCGTATTGAGTTTCCAAAATAAAAGAAGATTGGTATGATCTGAAATTTAAGCAATCTCCAAAACGAATGATTTTTATGATCCTATTTACTTACAAATGTTTGCTAAGATTGATTTATGGTTTATCATACAGGACGTCTTAAATAACATTGTTTTTGACCCGCCTAAAAGTTAAGGAATTTGGATCGAGAATTAAGTGAGGAAATTTGAGATATTATCCAAAGAAAAAGAATGAATTACTTAAAATTATCCTAAGTCAGAAGAAAGAGATATCGAAATCATGCGAAAAGAATTAAAGTGAAAAGAGACTTAATAAATCTTGTATACTCATATTCACTTTTTATCGATAATTGGATTTCGAAGGAACCAGGGTCGGATTTGGGTACTTCCTATCCGAAAACCACTTCGAACCAATGTATACATTTGAACGTGAAGTCATGTTGAAGATGATGATTTTTTAAGACCGTGGATCTTCATAGCTTGAAGACTGCTTGTTGAACATGCTCTGGTTGGCCCCCTTTATAGAGTTATTTATAATAGTGGTCTCCTCGTGATGGAGATTTTTCATATTGCAAGGACTACTCGCTACTAGTAGTAGGAGAGTGCCTTTGGTTTGTCCTGTTCCTGGACAACTTATACGGACGGTTGTCTGGCATTGCATTTCTAAATATTACGTACATTGGTTATTATAAATGTACATCAGTGGTGGCGGAGAAGGCAACTTCTCTTAGCATAACACCCTCCTTGAGACATACGAGCTCAAAAGGTTGTATTTTTGTGGAATTCAATTAGTAATTAACGGAAATGGCAATGAGGCATTCAAAGATGTGATATGTGCTATGTGAAAAGGTAATCGCTGCCTCAAGCCCCATTAAACTGGAAATGACCGAAACAGGATTAGATGTGGCAAGGCTAAGTGGGTATTCCCAATTAGGGTATGATCATCCCCTTCTTGATATATTTCTTCACGCTATGACGTTCGGGATGTAAATTAGTGTAGTGTATGGAAAACGAGTGCTCGGATAAAGGTTGGTAACGACCGGGGGATGACATATTCGGTACTATCTAGTTATAGAGGTAGGTCGGTCTTGTGTAGGTAGAGGAGCTTTGTGATGGTTCCTCGTGACATCCATCTAGAGGTGTATCCATTTCGGAAGGTAGATTCTTCACCTGGTCATTTGTATGGAAGTCCATTCTCCAATAAGAACCTACGGACTTGATTGGAAACCTATTATGCTGGAATTCAATCATTGTAACAATTTCAGCTAAGATTAATAAGTTTATTTGCAAATGTTCAAAGAGATGTCATTAGAAAGAATATCAAAGGTTTTGATATAAAAGTGTTTTAGTTATCATAAGGTAAAAACCCATTTGTGTTTATGTGTGGGCGTGGTCTTATGAGATACTCTTTATTTTAAAGGATTTTATTCAAAGGCTGATATGACACTGTCATTTACTATTGATTTTTTCTCACGCTGGTTTATCAAGCCTGATCCGGGTATTTCAATACTCGGGTCTGATCCGAGTAGTTTCAGGTTAGTCGAAGACGGTTGAAGTTTTCAGAGAAGAGCTGGAGATATTCATCAACGTATGAGCATATTCTATTATCCGCTGTACTTATTGTATTTTGTTTGATGTTTGTCAGCGATTGTAAGGGCAGATGGTTATAACTATCCAGGCCGAATTTAGGTTAGACTTTGATATGTGTATTTAAAAATTTTCCGTTGTAAAAATATTTGTTCAATATTATATGTTATTCCATTCGTGTGAGATTCTGTTCTATCTATTTTTTCTTTCTACCCTCAATGATCCGTCTTTTCGTGCAATTTGAGTTGGACATGTGTGGTTTATTGTCGATTCAAAGGGTATGGGAAAATGGGCCATTATAAACACTCTGCTATGTATGTCTGATTATATTCTGGCCTCTATGTGGGTACTATTTCGGGTAAATATTCAAAATGTATATAATAAATATTACAACAAATCTGATGGAATGAAACATTTTGTTGTTCTATTTACTTAGATTGTTTTGAATACGAAATTTGCTTTTGGTCACTCGAAAATAATTAAGGTAATGACTGCAACATCATCAGCATTCATTTTTGGTTCTCCTAGTGAGGATGTTACATGGATGATGAATGCTATGTTGTTTAATTGTTTATCACACTAGGAATGTCACCTGATGTTGATATTATTGATGTATACATTTGAATACCCCTTAATATTTTATGTGTAGTGCACCCATGGTGACTATGATGTAGAGTACAGTATGTTTTGTATATATGCTAACTCTTTGGATGTAGGGACATGTCAGATATGATCCTTCGTACCATTTGCCCTATTCTAGTGGTATATTAGCATTTAAAGATTTACTACCGCTCACACCAGACTGATGTTTGACTCGGAGTTTTGTGCTTTATTTCATAATACTCTGGGTGCTCTTAAATGAGTATATTAAGGATACCAGGTCTGGTAAACATGTGGAGCTAGACAGGTGGCAAGCAGAAGGCTATACTCTCGTATTACTACATTTACTTATTTTATATTAAGCTGCATGGCATATGGAGCTTACTAGTGTCTTTATTACTTAGAGACGGTTATTTATGAGTTATTATTTGATGTATAACTCTATTTCCTATGTTGTATACTTTATGGATCTATGCATTCTGATTCTGTGATTCATTCAGTTATTTACTGTCTTGCCTATTTACCATTTGAATGTTTATCATTATATTTTATTCGATACACTATGAGATATATGAAATGTTCTATGTTGTTTTATTTACATTACAACTCTTGAAGGTCATCCTACATCAACCAACGCTACAGCGCAATATACGAGTATATTAGGTGCCGGTGATGTAGGGCGGTCCTCACATTTTGTATCAGAGCCTAGGTTGTGTTGGTTAACCTAAAGGATACTATGATCCAGTAGAAAATAGGATAGAAGTTCTTACCCTAAACTAGATAGAGTGTGTGTGTGTGTGTGTGTGTGTGTGTACGAGAGTGCTTACTTGTTATATATTTTGGTTTTTAAAACTATATAGTAGTATATAGTATATAAGTCACACCGCTCATTTTAGTACTACTTAAGTAGGATTCCTTATAGAGAGTATGATAGTCCTTATCATAGACTGAAAGATGAGTCATCGAATAAGTAATGTTGCTAAGAACTCCATTTCTGGAGTCAAAGTGGGAGCTGGCTCAGGAGTTTCTAATCTCGATTTGCAGACCATGTTCAATACTATGATGTGGAATATAATGTAGAATGCTTAAGTAGCCGCTCCAAATGTTGTTGCTGATGGTGGCGATCTGGTGCAGACACCTACAGTCTACTTTGCTAAGCTGAACAAAGACTTTGCCAGTCTTGGTGGCAAACCCTTTTGAGGAACGGAGTCGATGGTGGAAGTGCAAGATTGGCTTAATACCTGCAAAAGGATCTTCAATAAATTAGAGCCGAATAATGCTATGAAGAGGTGATTGGCTTCTAAATAGCTTCAAGGTTGAGCCATAAACTGGTGGAATAAAGTGAAGGTCATTACTCCCAAGGACCAGTTCATGTGGGACCAATTTAAATCCAGATTTAAAGAGAAGTATATATTGGTAGCTCAGAAGTCGGTCTTGTTATGTAAGTTCGTGGATTTGAAGCTAGAAGATATGACCGTCTCCTAGTGTGTTGTTGAGTTCGACGCACTTCGCAGTATGGGATGTCCTTTCATAGAGACTCCATCAAAGAAGAACGAGAAGTTCATCATTGGCTTGGATAATTATTTGGGAGAGAAGCTTGTAGGCTATATTGACGTGACTTTCGAGATGTCGGTCGAAAAGACCTTGAGACATGACAGCCTTTATCTAAAGCTGAGGGCTAGTGTTTCTAAAGACGAGCCAAAGCCGCAAGTGGGCGGGGAAGCAAGAGGAAGTGGAACAATAAAAGGAAGCAGTTTCAAAAAAAGGAAACCAGAAGAAGAGTAAGACCTTACTCATTTATTACAATTATATTAGAGTTGCAAAGCTAAGGAGAAGAAATGCTACAAGTGCCATAAGCTTGGGCACATTCAGAAGGACTGTCTAGAGCCAGTGAAGTGGAAGTAGGTGGTGAAAAAATATGTGATCAATGTCATTTCGAACTTCGTTGAATGCTCCATCAGCGAAAGAGAAAGTGAAAGGCATCATTATTCAAGGTATGCTTTCCATTTTTGTTGTTCATGTATGAGTTTTATTTGATACCGAGGCTTCTCGTTCCTTCATATCTAGTGTAACGACCCAATTTTTAAGTAATAGTTAATTAAATTTAACAATTGTGATTTAGTAGTTAAATTGGAATTTGGAGATTTTAATTGATAAAATGGTTTTGAAACTATTTAATAAAAGGATTCAAATCGCAAGGTAATAATATTTACGTTTTAAAATAAGTTCAGATGTATATACTATTTTATAAAAAGTACTGTAATTGAAATATGATGTTATTTGTACAAAGAACTAAATTTGTATTTGGTTAGAATTAAAATTAAATGGGAATTAGTTTGTAAGAGAAACAAATATATCTAAACTTGTTTAATTTATAAATTCAAAACCCAAGATTTTTGTACCAAAGCCCAAATAACTTAGGCTCGAATTCATTTCTCAATTTTCTTCCTCTCATTTTCTGGTTCACCAATCTTGCCTACGGGAGGGGTGATATCTCTTCATTATTTTTAGCTTCCTCCTAAAGCAAGGAAAACCACTAAACCTATATCACTTTAAAAATCAAAATCAAATTCAATATATTATTTTAATTCCTCAAACTTGAATATATTTCTCATGATACATGGTTGCATCTATGGGAAAGATAGTTTTGGATTTCATTGTTGCCTTGGAGATTTGCACGCGTGCGTGTAGAGAAGAAGTAAGAGGGGCAGTGAACATAATTTTTAAGGTGAGTCTTTTGACTCATAAAATTTATATCGATCTTTTATTTATTCTTGCAATTGATATGTTGAGGCGCTACCGTTTGAATTTTTTCTCAGTATATTGTATTTGAATTAATCAAGGAAAAAAGATATAGAATTCGAAGGGCTCGTCTTGGAGCCAACTGCTCCAAGAAATCACCGACTGATGGACTGGTTAGTGATGACTGGTGCATCGATGGTGGAGCTTTGTGCTCTATTCCTATGTGTGCACATCAGCTTCAGCGTATGTTTGGGTGATGGATGCATGAATATATATATAAGTTTATGCATCTGTTTATGTGTGTTTGTGATGTGTCAGGGTGTGTGCATATTGTGTAAAGTCTAGTGAGAGTTTGTGTATGTGATGTGAATGTGCATGAGCGAACACACACACACATTTGTGTGTATGTGTGCACGCGCACGCGTGTGCGTCTGTGTGTTGTGTTGATTTATGGTTGTGTGTCTTGTGTATTAGGGTGTAGCATGTGTACGTTTATATTATGTGTATTTGTATATCCCAATGAATTATGACTTGTTATATATGTGTCATGATGATTACTTGATTTTGCATTGCTGTAAATTTTTCTTAGTTTTGAACTTGTTAACTTGTGTGTTATTTTCTTAGTGTGAAATTGTTATTACAAAATAACCTAGCTATGATATATTATATTTCATTCCTTATGTGTGTGGGCACTATATGCCTACAAGCTTCAGTAAGTCATATTCAATATATATTATATTCAAAATAAACTAAATCAAATATGCTTAAACTCTGATAGGTATACTTATTAGATATCATACATACATATATATATATATATATATATATATATAAGAATGTAAATATAGGTTCAACAAATTAATAGAGTGATTATAATTATATTATTTAAATAGTTCTTTAATTGTCATTTTATATAACTGTAAATTTTAATACATACATACATATATATATATATATAAAGTTTAGATAATGTACTTAATTGATTACTATTAAAAATATACATAAAATTTATTTTTGTTGTTTTATGATTTTTTATAAATAGTGTTTGGTTATAGAAAATTATGGAATCATTCTTAAGTGAGATATTTAGTTTTACAATTTATTTTGGGCTATTAAATGAAAGAAAATAGATTTTCTATGTTATTTGCTAATACTAAATAGTTATTTAACTTAATAAAAGATTGAGAAATTAGTTATTTATTGTATATAATATCTTATATTTGAGTTTTGTCAATTATCTATTTAATTCTAAAATATATATATTTATTATTTCTTATCTAAGTCTAAGTATTAATTTTGTTACATAAAATTATATATTGCAATTGATTTATTATTGAATATTGATTTGTTTGTTCTATTCATACATCTCTTTTGATTAGCCTATTTCATCTTCTTTTTTTATTTTACTTCTTTTTATATTATTGATGCCAAAAATGGGCATTAGCGCCCAATAGAATTTCATAGAAATTAAATGATGAATGAAATTAAAAACATAAGAGAAAAACTAAATGAACACGCATATTTATAGTGGTTCGACAATCTTGTCCTACGTCCACTTCATACTTTCATAGAGGCCCACCATAATCTAGTGCAAAATCAACAAAAATATGAAGTGGACGTAAGCTAAGATTGTCGCACCACTAAAAAAATATGTGTGTAAATTTACTTTTTTTGCTTTGTTTTTAATTTCATTCCTCATTTAATCTCTACGAGATTAGTTTACCAACCCTGTGAACTTATGGAATTGTTGTAAATTTTCTAAGGGAGAAAATGGTATTTTGGATCATTAAATTATTTACGGGAAAATAATTATTATTTGGATCAAAAAAATTTATATGTTGAAGAAAACATATTAGTTGATTTTCTGTAATTTTTCTAGAATTTTCCAAGGTGTTTTAATAGGTATATAAAATTATTTAGGGAATGGGACTTAAATATTTTATATAATTATAAAGGAGAAAGGGGATTTTTCAAAATTATTTAAATTTTCAAATAAGGAAAGTTGGCAGCATTTTTGAATATAAAATTTGGCAACCAATCAGATTTAGACAATAAGGCAGGTGGGGTACAAAAGAACTATTCTAAAGTACAAATAAATAGTTTTTCTACTATTTCAACTCTTTCGGCAAGAGCTTCGGCCTCCATTCCAGACCTTCCGACAAGGTCGAAAGGTATCAAACCTTTCGTCTAGGTCAAATACCAATGCACATGGTATCAGACAACTAGTACGCAGTGAATTGGATAAAGTTGAAAGGTTTAGGGATGAAAGGTTAGAGCTTTCGAAAGAGATGAAGTTTTTTGGGTTTAAAGAAAATACGTCTGCTAGCTTTTGACAAAGAGCTTTCGACATTGTCTAATGGTTTAAAAGAAAAAGGTTTCAATTGGTTTGCTTTCTTGTTTTAATTGAAACATTTCGACAAAGTCGAAGTTTATAGGTTTCGACAAGGTTGAAAGCTTTGTTGCCGCTTCCAAACCTTTCGACAGAGATGGAGTCAAAGGTTATCTTTTGCTCTATAAAACTTGCCGCCTCTCTCCATCGATTTCGAAGAGTTGATTCCAACACAAACACTTCATTGTTTTTGAATGGTTTCAAAAGGTTTCATAAAGGTTTCGAACCGGTTGCTTTCAACTCCAATGTTTTTCTGATCCTTTTGCTCTACTTAAAGGCATATTCCAAATATTTTAAGTCAAAATATTTTAAGTCAAAATATTTTAAATGTTTCAAAGTAGTTAACTTGAATGGTTTGGAAAGGTTTTTCCTTGTTTTAAATTGAACCCATTGTCTTCGAAAGGTTTTGAGTTTCATTACTTTCGAAAGGTTTAGAAATGATTTATAGGGAGGTACCCTAAGCTTTCGACAAAGTCAAAAGGTGAAACCTTTAAACTAGGTCAAAAAGAAACCTTTCGATAAGGTCAAAGGGTATGACCTTTCGACAAGGTCGAAAGGTATGGTTGTAATGTTTTCGAAAGGCTAAGGTTTAAAGGATATAGAAGGCGGATGTCATAAATTTTATCGCTTGTAAAAGGAAGGCTTTTTAAATTATTTTGAAGGAGTTACCTTCAATGATTTTGAAAGGTTTATTAAATGGTATGAAGGAGTTGCCTTCAATGCTTTAGAAAGTTTTATTAATGGTTTTGAAGGAGTTACCTTCAATGTTTCTGAAAGGTTGTTTAAAGGTTTTAAACAAAGGTTTCAATTAAATTGACTAGGCAGATAGCCTAAGTGTTTTAAGTTATAAAGGACTTTAACTTATTTTAAAAGGATAGATAATCCTTATTGAACGTCATCAACATTATTTTGAGTAAAGTGTATATAACATGGCAAAAATAGCTTAGAGTAAAGCTAAAGATATATTTTCCTTGTATATATATATGATTTGACGGACTAAATCATTTTGAAAAGGTTTTCAAGGAAAATTTAAAGGTCAGTTAGCCTAGATATTTTGAAGGATAGTTAACCCAAAAGAAAATTCTTGCAGTTAGCCCATTTAAATTAGGACAGTCGGTCCATTTTGAAGGCAGTCAGCCTAGAGGACAGTTAGTCTAGAGGACAGTTAGTTCAGAGGACAGTTAGTTTGGAAAAGAGAAGTTAGCACCGATATGAACTGTTAGTTCATTTATTAGTATAATAGACCTTACTACATTTTAAGGACACTTAGTCCACCATTTATACATGTTTTGGGCATATAGCCTATTATCTACCATAAAAGATGTTGTTTGTTGAGTCAAAGCTTCTATGAAGATTTTGATTGCTGACAACAATATAACGGCAATCGACAAATCAAGACCTACATATGGTACTCTAGATTATAGGTTGATTATTTGATGTTGTAATAGTGATAAACTTGTTAAAATCTATCCTCAAATAATCATGCATTTCAAATATAGTCGATATATATACATTTAAACATCATTGCACATTCACTGTGAAAATTTACACAGACCGGTCGACCGGTTGAAAATGGGGCGGTCGACCGTTTCTGGTAAAGTTGCACAGTAAACGTGCACACATGCACATAACGACTATATATTTAAAATCCTGTCTACCGGTCATTTTTTGACCTGTCGACCGTTTTTAAACAGAAAGCAAAAGACACTTCTCTTCTCCAAAAGTTGCATCTCCTACCTTTCACCAATAATCACAACTCTTAATGGCAACTGTTTCACCAAGAGTTACAACTATTTCTTCTTATATATACTCATCTAAATCGTCGATTCAAACAAGAATTTATATGATTATTATATGCTTTCTCTGATCTTACTTTCTAACATTCTTGCATTCTAAAAGCACTCATTTAATTAATAGCTTATTGAATCATTGAAACTATTTTATACCTTTTGATTCAATAAGCAATATACCTTCTTTAATCTTCACAAAACATCAGTCATATACTTTGAGGATAAGATTATAGGAAGGGTGTACTACTAGTGACAAATCCGTGTTTTCAAGAACACAAGTTGTCAACAACAATTGTATTTGTTTTTGTTGAAGTCCTCGTGTTGTAAGAGGCAAGTGTTGAAGTCCTCGGTGTTGTAAGAGGCAAGTGTTGAAGTCCTCAGTGTATTAGAGGCGTGAAATCCCGTTCGGCTGTTCGGGTATTGTAAACCTGTTCCTCCGGGTGAAGCGAGGTAGTTAATAGTGAAAATCCAGATAGGAGTCTGGGACTGGACGTAGGACGGTGCTCCGAACCAGTATAAAAATCTCTGGTGTGATTTTTCTATTTTTATTTTTGCTTTGCTACTATCATCTATTTTCCGCATTTATATTATAGTCCATATTACACGATCCGTGTGTACTATATTAGTACGTGCATTAGTATACACACCGCACTTTTATTTGGTATCAGAGCACGGTCATCATATAACCGTAACACAGTTATTTGATATATTCTTGTAATATGGCAAATAACGCAAGTACTAGCACTCAAAACACCACTTACACAGAAGGGCAATCGACACAAAGACCTCCATTTTTCAATGGTCTTAACTATAGTTATTGGGCAACACGTATGTCATTCTTTATGCAATCAAGTAGCTATGATGCTTGGAATGCTACTCAAAGAGAAATAGTGAATCCAACAACTGATTATTCAGAATGGACTGTGGCTGAGAAAACGGCAGCAGCCGTAAATGCAAGAGCAATAAATATGTTGTTCTGTGCATTAGACCAAAATGAATATAACCGTGTTAGTATCTGCACTACTGCATATCAAATTTGGCAAACGCTAAAAATCACTCATGAAGGTACTAACAAGGTTAAACAAGCCAAAATAGCCATGCTGAAAAGTCAATTTCAAAATTTCAAAATGAAACCAAATGAAACAATCAATGACATGTATTCACGGTTTCAAACTATTCACCATGCACTTATTGGGTTAGGACAAAAGTATTCTGATTTTGATGTTGTTTCAACAGTCCTACATTCTCTGACTAATGAATGGGAAGGAAAAGTATTAGCAATTGAAGAAGCTAATGACCTTTCCGTCATGAAGCCAGATGAATTGATAGGAAATTTAATGTCCTATGAAGCAAGTTTGCAGGCTAGAAAAGAACAGAAAGAAGAAAAGAAAAATGTAGCATTTCATGTTGAGAAAGATGAAAATGAATCAGATTCTGAAGATGAAGATTTGGCGTTCATTGCAAAAGGATTCAAAAAATTCCTAAAATATCGAAAAGCCAGTCGCTACAATAAAAGGAAACCTGGATCAAATAAACCATCTTCATCTGCTATAGAATGTTTCAACTGCCATAAAAAGGGACACATGCAGAAGGATTGTCCAGAACAAAAGAAGAAGTCAGAAAATGACAAATTCAAATATAAGAAGGACAAATCAAAGAAACGAGCCTTCTCAGTAACATGGGATGACTCAGAGTCATCTTCATCAGAAAGTGAAAGTGATTCGGAGAATGAACAAGCTAATGTTTGTTTTATGGCAACAGAAGATGAGGTACAAATTCCTACATTTGATGAATTACTTGATATTAATGCTGAATTGATAGTCAAATATAAAGACATAAAACGTCAATTAAAAGTAGTCAAAGCAGATTTAAGTAGAGCAGAGTTTGAACGAGATATGTTAAAAGATGAGAAGAAAATATTAGAAGAAGAACTTGGAAATATTCAAGAATCATCATCTAATGTTGACTCTCAAATATCTCTTTTGAGTCATGAAATAGAAGCTCAAAAGGAGAAAAATAATGCTCTCACTACTGAAAATCATGAACTTAAAGCAAAAGTTAAAATTTTAGACCTAGAAAAAGCTAGTTTACAAACAAAGTTTGATGACATTACTCAAAATGTTTCTAACTTTAACAAAGGTCGAGAAAATTTGACTAAAATCATTGAAAGTTCACAATCTATTTCAGATAAACAAGGTTTGGGATATAACAAACATGAAACTAAGAAATATCTTAGAAATAAAAGGAAGAAAAAAGTACAAAAAACTGAAGCTAAGAAAAATTTTAGTTTATTATATTTCAAACCAAAACCAGTTGTGAAATTTCAAAAGAGAAATGTTAAGACTATCAAAATATGGGTTCCTAAAACAAATAATAATTTGATAAGGAACAAATACATTCAGCATTTCATGAATACTGTACATTTTAATAACAATTATATATATAAAGGGGATACCGGACCCAAATGGGTTTGGACTCCTAAGACCTAACTCTTAGGACCCTATAAAAAGTGGGTACCATGAACTTAATTCTATTTTTTGCAGGTCCCACTGAAGAAAAGAGGAAAGTGGATATTGGACAGTGGTTGCTCAAAACATATGACGGGAGACAAAAGCTTATTAGCAAATATTAAATACTCAGATGGTGGCTCAGTCACTTTTGGAGACAATTCAAAAGGTTATATCATCGGCAAAGGCGATGTGAGCAATTGCGGTACATCTAACTTACCTCTTATTACTAATGTCATGCTAGTTAGAAATTTAAAACACAATTTACTTAGTATAAGTCAGTTATGTGACAAGGGTTTTATAATTTCCTTTTCAAATAATAAGTGTAGTATTTTAGATAAAGACCATAATTTAGTTTTTGAAGGTTATAGAGACAGAAATATATATATTCTAAATATGAATATTAATCATAATTCAGATATGTGTCTTGTGGCTAATGACAATGATCCATGGCTATGGCACAAACGTTTCTGTCATATAAACTTCAGAAATATTGACAAGTTAGCTAAAAACAATCTAGTTAGAGGACTACCCAAAATGAGTTTTAAAGTTAACAACATTTGTGATGCATGTCAATTAGGAAAATTGACCAAATCATCGTTTAAATCCAAGAAAGTCATATCAACATTACAACCACTTGAGTTACTGCACATGGATTTATTTGGACCAACTAGAGTTCAATCAATAAATCACAGTCAATATGTGCTTGTAATTGTTGATGATTTCTCTCGTTATACATGGACAATTTTCTTAAAAAATAAAAGTGATACTTTCGATCATTTCAAATCTTTCGTCAAAAGAATTCAAAAATCAAAAGGGATTAAAGTTAAAAATATAAGAAGTGATCATGGCGGAGAGTTTGAAAATAATGAATTTGAATATTTTTGTACAAAGAAAGGTATATATCATAATTTTTCGTTTCCCAGAACTCCACAACAGAACGGAGTAGTAGAACGAAAGAACCGAACTTTACAAGAATGTGCAAGAACATTATTGAATGGAACCACCTTACCAAAACATTTCTGGGCAGAAGCTGTCGCAACTGCCTGTTATGTTTTAAATCGTGTGTCCATAAGACCTCTTACCAAGAATACTCCTTATGAATTGTTTAACAAAAGAAAGCCCAAAATCTCATACTTCAAAGTTTTTGGTTCTAAGTGCTTTATTTTAAATACGAAAGACCAGCTTGGAAAATTCGATCCAAAAGCCGATGAAGGAATATTTGTCGGTTATTCGGAACGAAGTAAGGCCTATCGGATATTTAATAAACGAACCAAAACTATTGAAGAATCACTTCATGTATCTTTTGATGAAATCTATCAGCATCCTCACACAATATCAGATGATGACGAATCAATAGTCATTAATAATCCAATCATCTCAAATACTGATTCTGACTCAGAAGTAATTATTGAGAATGCTCCTCAAATATGTGAATTACAAACACCACCAAGAATATTAAGAGACCATCCGGCCTAAAATATAATAGGTGAAATAACATCACATGTCAGAACAAGGAGTCAACTCAATCAAATGGGTCATGTCGCTTTTCTCTCAAATATCGAACCCAAGAATCCAAAAGAAGCTGCTACAGATGATTACTGGATCATTGCCATGCAGGAAGAACTAAATCAGTTTGAGCGCAATGACGTTTGGGAACTTGTTCCAAGACCAACTGATCAGTCAGTAATTGGTACTAAATGGGTCTATAAAAATAAGGCTGACGAACAAGGAAATATCACCAAAAATAAAGCAAGATTAGTAGCACAAGGATACAATCAAGAAGAAGGTATCGATTATGAAGAAACTTTTGCACCAGTTGCTCGACTAGAAGCTATTAGAATTCTATTATCTTTTTCTTGTCATCATAATTTCAAACTTTATCAGATGGATGTCAAAAGTGCTTTTCTCAATGGATTTATCAAAGAGAATGTCTATGTCGAACAACCTCCGTTGTTCGTACATGAAAAATATCCTGACCATGTGTTCAAACTTAAGAAAGCTCTGTATGGTTTAAAACAAGCACCTCGTGCTTGGTATGAACGATTACGTAGCTATCTTATTAATTCAGGTTTTGAAATAGGCAAAGTCGATCAAACTTTGTTTATTAAACATTCTCGAAAAGATATTCTGGTTATCCAAATATATGTAGACGATATAATCTTTGGTTCAACAAACGATAAACTCTGCAAGGAATTTGCAAGTATTATGACCAAAGAATTTGAAATGTCTCATATGGGAGAACTATCTTATTTTCTTGGACTTCAAATCAAACAACTTTCAAACGGTATTTTTATCAATCAAGAAAAATACTGTGAAAATCTTATCAAACGCTTCGGATTACAAAATACATCTGGTAAACCAACTCCTATGAGTACAACTACACATCTTGAAAAAGATGAAAGTAGTAAAAATGTTGACCAGAAATTATATCGAAGCATGATTGGTTCTCTTCTTTATCTTACAGCTAGTCGTCCAGATATATTAATGAGTGTTTGTTTATGTGCTCGTTTTCAAGCCGATCCAAAGGAATCACATTTACGAGCAGTGAAACGTATAATTCGTTATCTTAATAATACCAAAGATTTTGGTCTTTTCTATCCAAAAGAATGTCCATTTGAATTAGTATCATATAGTGATGCTGATTTTGGTGGCTCACGAACGGATAGAAAAAGTACAAGTGGTACGTGCCATTTTATTGGAAAATCACTTGTCTCTTGGTTTAGTAAGAAACAGAATTGTGTTTCACTATCAACATGTGAAGCTGAATATATATCAGCGGCTCTTGCTTGTACTCAAGTACTATATATGCAACAAACACTTCAAGATTTTGATATTCATTTATCAAATTCTATTATATACTGTGATAACACAAGTGCTATAAATCTTTCTAAAAATCCAGTGAATCACTCTCGAACTAAACACATTGATATCCGTCATCATTTTCTTCGAGATAATATTGAAAAAAGAAATATATGTCTTGAATATATCCATACTGACAATCAATTAGCAGACATTTTTACTAAGCCGCTGCTCGAATCTAATTTTATTAGATTACGAAGAGAGCTTGGTTTAATTTCAAGAAAAAATCTTGACTAAACAATTACTAATGTACACTTTCTCTTTTGGTTATTCTCTTTAATTATAATTTTTTTTTTAAAACTAAACTAATGTCTTTTCTCCTAGTAACCGTATCTTTTACTTAACCTATTTTTTTTATATTAAATATTAGCCATTGCTTTATTTAAATGGTTAAATTTTATTTACTCATTTTATAAATTCAGTTTTAAAAACAAAGCTATTTTTAGAATAACAATAAAATTTCTGCTTATATTTTTCGTGGTTAAAAGTTATCATTAACTCATATCCATAAGATTATATATAAGAAACTTATATATAAGCTTGCAAATTTTTATACTTTCATCATCTTTAATTCTTATCTATCCATAATAATATATTCAACTTACACTATGGCTCATATTTGTGACAAATGTGCGCAAGAATCTCACATTTCTATTACAAGCTCTGAGTCGGACGAATATTATTCTCCTACTACTCCAAAACAAAAATCAAGCTGTCATCATCAATGCTCCTGTATGTCTGATAAAACTCCAAATTCAAAATGAGTTAAAAGGACACTATTCTATTCTCCTCGAACCAAAGCTCAAATTGAAGAGATACACCACTACCAAAAACATCAAATCGACCTTCAGAGACAATTGCATTATGGACAAAACCAACTGTATCATGAACAACAACGTACGTCGGCGCGATTATCCGTCTTAGAAAGAATGGCATCATTCTTCTGCGGATCAAACAAGCACGATGTTCATGAACCAATGCCATCCAGGCCATCGACTTCAACGACTCCAAACTCTTGGGATAGAAATTATAACGAGAATGAAGGAGCTCGAAATAAGTGGAGTCCAAGGGCTAAACGCATTGAAGACAACAAAAATTCTAATGACAACTCTCCTTCTCATTAGAATTTCATAATGTATATTGTTTTGTTTTCATATATATTTCTTGTAATATCATATATTCTGTAATAATAATATAATATAAAATATATGCAATCGATTTTTTTCAAAATTTTTGCAAAATCAAGCAGTTGTTCAACACAGAGCAAAACCGGTCGACCACCGGAAATATGACCGGTCGACCAAAAATGCTCTCGGGTTGAAAACGGTCGACCGGTCATATATAGGCGGTCGACCGGTCGCATGCATTTACAGTTTTTTACAGTTCACGTATATATTTTATACCCCACACTCATTTCCTACTGAAAGCTTTCCCAATTCCCAAACCCTAGTTCATATTTCTCAAGCTCCAAAACTCTCAAATCCTCATCAATGGCTCCACCACAAAAGAAATCAAAGAAAAGAGCATCTTCAGAATCTTCCTCTCTAACTCTCTCTGCCAGAAAGTGGCTTGAAACTCCAGTTGCCGTAACTCGATGGAATCAAATGACAAATTATAAGTTCCATCCGGGCTCATTCATCAAATTCGAAGACTTCACTTCATACAGTATTCGTCGTTTAGCAAACAATTCCAATATTTCTCCTCTAATAGATTTTTCAGATAATAGCGTAGCAATTAATCACTTAATGATTAAATTATTCTACGCAAATATGAATTTAGAAGAATATACACCGGATAATCCAAATGGAGTTATTTGGTCGGTAGTTTGCGGCAAACGAATTTATCTTACTCATGATAGAATAGCTTCTATTCTTGGAATACCAAATCGAGGTGAAGAATTTTCATCGACATTTTGTAAAGTATTCACCCGAAATAGCACTAGCCATAAGTTTATAGAAGATAATAGTGACGGCACCAAATCGATTGGGCTACGACCGACAGCAAGGCTATTACATCGTGTCTTGATGCACTCTCTATTTCCTCGATTAGGAAATTATGATGCCGTCTACAAGGAAAATTTCAAGGCTCTTTATGCTATATACGGGGAAATCGAAATCAACTGGGCTCACATGATTTTCGATGAAATTTTAAAAGTGAATAACTCCACTCGACCTCATTTCTTCTATAATGAGTATATTATGCGCATATTGCTAGCATATGGAGTAACAGCCCCTGATTCAGCAACATCTACACCAAAATGCATTGACTCCACTACCATCAAGCGCATGAAACTTCCTCCTCCCTATGTTCAGATTATGCCATTCGAACAATGGCAACAACGAGGTACACAAGCACAACAAGCTCCATCTTCCCGACCTCGTTCCGGAGAAGTTAGGTTGTTGAAATCTAAGTCGTCTACAAGAGAATCTCTTGAAACCATCGCTCGTAATCAATTCTTACTTGAAGCGAGACTCAAACGTATGGATTCAAAAATTGACAAACGATTCAACAAGGTCAAGTCTTTCTTCAGTGCTATATGGGATGCTATATCATGTAGCACATCTGTCTCTACCCAACATCAAGACCCCGGAAAGCGTCCGGCTCCTCCCACTTTCACTTGGTCAACATCCGAGGAATCTGCTGGTACAAGCGGACAAGGTCATGGAGAGACGTCTAGAGGTGATGACGATGACGATGATGACGATGACGATGATGACGATGATGATGATGAAGATGATGAGGAGGAGATTCAGTCGGACTAAAGCTAGTTTGTTTATTTTTTTAAGTTCTTTAAAAACATCTGTGACACTTGTACTAATTAGTGTCCATCTTATTGAACTATGGCATGTATGGTAGTTTTCAAAACATCTTATGTTTAAATATGTATTATGCATTGTTCTTTTTTGGTTCATATTCTCTTTTGTTTACTCCTTTTTGTCGATGACAAAGGGGGAGAAAGGTGCTAATAATTGTTTGCAGGGAGAAAGGTGCTAATAATTGTCTGCAGGAAATCACATATTCAGGGGGAGATTCAATACTTTAGCTATATATTGTCATCAATCAAAAAGGGGGAGAATGTTGAGTCAAAGCTTCTATGAAGATTTTGATTGCTGACAACAATATAACGGCAATCGACAAATCAAGACCTACATATGGTACTCTAGATTATAGGTTGATTATTTGATGTTGTAATAGTGATAAACTTGTTAAAATCTATCCTCAAATAATCATGCATTTCAAATATAGTTGATGTATATACATTTAAACATCATTGCACATTCACTGTGAAAATTTACACAGACCGGTCGACCGGTTGAAAATGGGGCGGTCGACCGTTTCTGGTAAAGTTGCACAGTAAACGTGCACACATGCACATAACGACTATATATTTAAAATCCTGTCTACCGGTCATTTTTTGACCTGTCGACCGTTTTTAAACAGAAAGCAAAAGACACTTCTCTTCTCCAAAAGTTGCATCTCCTACCTTTCACCAATAATCACAACTCTTAATGGCAACTGTTTCACCAAGAGTTACAACTATTTCTTCTTATATATACTCATCTAAATCGTCGATTCAAACAAGAATTTATATGATTATTATATGCTTTCTCTGATCTTACTTTCTAACATTCTTGCATTCTAAAAGCACTCATTTAATTAATAGCTTATTGAATCATTGAAACTATTTTATACCTTTTGATTCAATAAGCAATATACCTTCTTTAATCTTCACAAAACATCAGTCATATACTTTGAGAATAAGATTATAGGAAGGGTGTACTACTAGTGACAAATCCGTGTTTTCAAGAACACAAGTTGTCAACAACAATTGTATTTGTTTTTGTTGAAGTCCTCGTGTTGTAAGAGGCAAGTGTTGAAGTCCTCGGTGTTGTAAGAGGCAAGTGTTGAAGTCCTCAGTGTATTAGAGGCGTGAAATCCCGTTCGGCTGTTCGGGTATTGTAAACATGTTCCTCCGGGTGAAGCGAGGTAGTTAATAGTGAAAATCCAGATAGGAGTCTGGGACTGGACGTAGGACGGTGCTCCGAACCAGTATAAAAATCTCTGGTGTGATTTTTCTATTTTTATTTTTGCTTTGCTACTATCATCTATTTTCCGCATTTATATTATAGTCCATATTACACGATCCGTGTGTACTATATTAGTACGTGCATTAGTATACACACCGCACTTTCATTGTTGTTATCCCACCTTTTAGTAAGGTCTAGATATCAAGAAATTAATTAAAAATCAATGATTACTCGTTCCGAATATTGATTATACATCGCAGGTTCACTATGGATATTGATGAATTTTGTCCAAGTCCGGATTGAGCTACAATTGATAAGACCTGACAAGCAAAGCCATGAAAGCTGACAGTTCAAATTTTAGGTCAATTGGAGTTCGTATGATTGAGATATGACCAATACAGTTGAGAAAGACACGCTGTTCTAATCCATCAGGGTACATCAGATTTCGAATCGATCATGTTCGAATCGATCCACGGTCGCGCCATTCGAATCCATTGAGTTCAAATCCACCAGAATGACTTCGCCTCAATCTGTTCGAATCCATCAAGTTCGAATCGATCTAAAGTTGCGTTGTTCGAATCCATCGAGTTCGTATCGATCAGATTCACGTATGTTCGAATCGATCCAGGAAGTCCTGTTCGTATCCATGTGTTCGAATCGATCCAGAGAGTCATCGCGTTGGTTCTGTTCGCATCGATCTTGTTTACACTGGAATTATACTGTTCGTGTCGATGTAATTCACATCGATCCAAAACTCGTTGTTCGTGTCGATCCACAGGAATCATGAACCCTTAGGTCATAGTGATCAGTTGATAGATACGAACGGAATCAAGATCGATCGATACGAAAAGTGCTCCTTCTAACAGATCGATACGAGTGGACTATCGAACGATCGATACGAGACATCTCCAGATATCAATACGAACTCATCGATGCGAAATAGAGCCCGAACCATCGATAGAACAAGGTGCAAATACGACTCGATCAACTCGGCATAGAAAGTGGATCGATCCGAAAAGTGTGCGCCACGTCAACATGCTATCAATGCTTGGATCGATACGAATGGATCGATGCGAAGGATTGATTCAAACATAACCGCGCTCATAAAAGCACAATCTTACATCGATCATATCTCATAATCTACAAGTCCAAATGCTACAAAATTTTCACAGGAGCTTAGGTACATGCTGAAGAAGGTTCGTGCCAAGTTTCGACTCCATTGGACAAAATCTTGATCGATACGAATTACATTTGTATCGATCACGGATCGATTCAAAACTTCATGGGATCGATCGCGTGGGCTCACTCTTGTTCTAGAAGGAATCTCCCAAAGTTTGGGCCTGATATTTACAGGAACGCCTATAAATAGCACCATGGAGCCTACAGAAAAGGGACTTTTCGATCTAACGATGTCCAGACTCTGCCAAAATCACGATTGCACTCAAACTCCATCATTGTATTCTGAAATTACTACGGTAACCCATTGTAACCAGCAAGAACATCAATAAAAGATTATCGTTTGAAGTGGACGTAGGCCGGAGATAGCTGAAGCACTATAAATCTTGTGTTTTTGTTCGTTATTTCTTAATCGTTGTCCTCCGTTTGCTTGGATCTGAGATTTATGCTTGGACATTGTTGATTTATATTCATATATTGGTGCTTTTACGACGTTTGGGGTTTGTGACCAATTTTGGTGCAAACACTTTGGTGCTTTCACTGAGAAGGCATAACTCAGGTATTCTACCGCTTAGATATCAGACTTGAAAGCTTGAAGAATTCAGATTTGAAAGACAATGACACGATAAACAAGTAGAAGACAAAGAGCCGAAAGAAGCCAACAAGGGGAAGTCAAGAGGCATCCCGTGGAGCTGGAAAAGGACAAGCTTCTATCTACATCACCAGGGACAAGATGGAGGCTATGGCGGATTCAATACATGAAAGATTATCGAAGAGTCAACGGGATATGATGCAAAGCTTCTTTGAGCAGATGAGAGAGCAAATGCGCAAAACCTTGGACCAACTACAGCGGCTGCAAGTGTGAGACAAGGAGTTAGGATTGCAGAAACCAACGAAGGTCAGATTCAACACCAAAATGCAGGACCTAAAGGTAATCAACAAGGACTTGGGGGCAGACCTTCGGGATATGATGCTGGAAGACCCATAGATGGAGCTCAACTAGCCAGAGCCAACGCTAACGCTAATGAGCCACACGAAGAATATTACCCAGAATACCCTTCGAGACCAGGGGGCAAGACAGAGGCACGCTGAGGGGACAACCCCTGGATGGAGATGAAAGGATGGATGGACTAGTACGACGAATCATGAAGGGAGGATTGTAGAGCGGAGGATTGGAGGAAGTTAGTCGGAGTCTGTTTACTTCGAATATCAAAAATGCGAGGATTCCTCCGAAATTCAAGTTACCCATGCTAGACCCTGATGACAGAAAGTCAGACCCGACCATGCACATTACCAGATATATCGGGCATATGAAAGTGCTGGGAGCATCCGAGGAAGTGATGGAACAATGTTTCCCTTTATTTTTATCAGATTTGGCTGCGCTTTGGTTTAGGCAGCTAGAGAATGGATCGATCAGAACATAGGGCGAGCTAGTGGAATGCTTCATGAGACAGTTTAGGTTCTACGTGATACAACCCAAGATTGTGATGACTTTACCTTAAAGAAAAGGACCGGAGGTCCATAAAATATTTCTATTGCAATTCAATGTAATGCTGGCTTCGGCAGATCGCCCGGATCCATCAATGATTTTGATGGCGGCGGTAGCAGGAGTTGCTGAAGGCACGGAATTTAAAGATTCTTTGGCAAGAGATCCACCACAAGAACTTGGAGAATTCTATCATGAAGCTGAGAGAATCATTTGGATGGAAGATTCATGCGCCAAGAGACGAGAAACTAATGCTGTCAAGGCGAAGGAACCGCCAAAGAACAGTCTGGAGCAGACAATGGAAAGCGAAAGAAGGATGGAAGATACGATGGTCCTGATAAATGGAAGAAATTCCGAGAACCCAGATTCAGACAGTACACAGACTTGACGGCAAGCCTGAAATGGATTTACATAGGGACTAGGGGCAACTCCCCTATCGAAAACCATCTAGGAGAGATCCCACAGAGCAGGAGCGTTGGAGTGGAAAGTACTGCCAATTCCATGAGCTAGATGGGCATACTACCGATGAATGCCACCATCTGAAGGATGAGGTAGAAGAGCATGCCAAAAGTGGTAGATTTCCATAATACACCAGAGATCGGACAACGGCTGTAAGACCTTAGCAACTACCGCCTCCACCTAACAGAACTGATCCTGGATCGGGATCGCCGCTCGTAATAAATTGATTATGATGGCAAGGGCCAAGTTCAGGATTTGCACTTTGATCGATTAAACTCCTTAGATTTCATTTTAAAATAAAGAGGTTATTCCACTTACACATGTACGGGAACTAGAGCGATACCTAGGCATGCTCAGAGATGGTAATAGACCGCTCCGCCCGGAGAGGCAATACCTAGTTTTCCTGTTGTTTGAGATTGAACATCTAGGATTTGAATTTAATAAATGAACTTGAATTTCTTAAAATAAACCTTTAACTAGAGAGTTAAAGGATTAATATTGAAAACCAGCTTGAAAATGATCACTTTATGACGCTACCCGGAGAGGCGGGGTCCGGATTGCAGGAAGTTAGTTGCTTCGTCGAAGAGCGACAGGATCAACTCGCTTAACGTCATTCTCCATTCACCGAAGAGTGATTGGATCGAGGTTCGATAAGAGCCTAGAGTGGGTATCATCGGCTTAGGATTTAGGCCATGACATTGCTTAATGTTCAAAAACACTGAACCAGAGTGCGGGGGTGTTGCCGCTACGCCGGAGAGCGACAGGATCGGCTCACTCAACGTTGTTTCCCCTTCACCGGAGAGTGACAGGATGGCATCCAGCAAGAGCTCGAAGAGGCTATGTTCGGTCTAGAGAGACCAAGACATCGTTATATGCCCTCACTGGGGCTAGAGTGCAAAGGACAAAAAGAAACGCTGGAGCGCAACACGATCTTTCTATTCGATCACTGAGTCTGGAATGGACTTAGCAGGGGTCCAGAGTGACCATTGATAGTCCGGAGAGGCTGTAGAATTTGATTACCGACTTTCGCATGTGGAAATGGATACCGATTTGGCTTCGAACAGCCGTAAACTTGATTGACAATACTATAGCTATAAATAAAACATAAGCTCACTGCATCTGATTTGAAGCTATTCAACACACACCTTTTTCCAAAAGGCATGTTTTGGGGGCCAAAGTGTAATCTCACCTTTTAGCAAGGTCGAGATATCAATAAATTAACTAAAACTCAATGATTACTCGTTTTGAATATTGATTATACATCGCAGATTCACTATGGATATCGATGAATTTTGTCCAAATCCGGATTGAGCTACAATTGACAAGACATGACAAGCAAAGCCATAAAAGCCGACGTTTCAAATTTCAGATCAATCGGAGTTCGTATGATTGAGATATGATCGATATAAGTTGAGAAAGACACGTTATTCGTATCCATTAGAGGACATCAGATTTCGAATCGATCATGTTCGAATCGATCCACGGTTGCGCCATTCGAATCCATTGAGTTCGATCCATCAGAATGACTTCACCTCGATATGTTCGAATCCATCAAGCTCGAATCGATCTATGGTTGCGGTGTCCGAATCCGTCGAGTTCATATCGATCAGATTCACGTATATTCGAATCAATCTAGGAAGTCCTATTCGTATCCATGTGTTCGAATCGATCCAGAGAGCCATCGTGTTCGTTCTGTTCGCATCGATCCTGTTCAAACTCGAATTACACGGTTCGGCTCGACCTAATTCGCATCGATCCAAAACTCGCTGTTCGTATCGATCCACAAGAATCATGAACCCTTAGTTTATATCGATCAGTTGATAGATACGAACAGAATCAAGATCGATCGATACGAACAGTGCTTCTGCTAATAGATCGATACGAGTGGACTATCGAACGATCGATATGAAACATCTCCAGATATTGATATGAATTCATCGATGCGAAATAGAGCACAAACCATTGATACGAACAAGGTGCAAATGCGACTCGATCAACTTGGCATAAAAAGTGGATCGATCTGAAGAGTGCGCGCCACGTCAACATGCTATAACGTGCTTGGATCGATACGAGTGGATCGATGCGAAGGATCGATTTGAACAGAACCGTGCTCATAAAGGCGCAATCTTGCATCGATTATATCTCACAGTCTACCATTCCGAATGCTATAAAATTTTCACAGGAGCTTACGTACATGCTGAAGAAGATTTGTGCCAAGTTTCGACTCCATTCGACAAAATCTTGATCGATATGAATTACGTTCGTATCGATCATGGATCGAGTCCAAACTTCATGGGATCGATCGCATGGGCCCACTCACGTGCCAGAAGGAGAGTCCCAAAGTTTGGGACAGATATTTGCAGGGAACGCCTATAAATAGCACCTTGGAGCCTAACGAAAAGGGACTTTTCGTTCTAGTGACGTCCAGACTCTGCCAAAATCACGATTGCACTCAAACTCCATCACTGTATTCTGAAATTACTACCGTAACCCATTGTAACCAGCAAGAATATCAATAAAAGATTATCCTTTGAAGTGGATGTAGGCTGGAGATGCCCGAACCACTATAAATCTCTTGTTTCTTTTCGTTATTTCTTAATCGTTGTCCTCCGTTTGCTTGGATCTGAGGTTTGTGCTTGGACATTGTTGATTTATATTCATATATTGGTGCTTTTAAGATATTTGGGGTTTGTGACCAATTTTGGTGCAAACAATTTCTATTATTGTATAATCAGTTTTAGGACAGATAGTGCAGAATAGAGCAGTTAGCTCAGAATTTAGGACAAATAGTCCAATAAGGAATAGATAGTTCATATTTTAGACAAATAATCTATTTTATTTCCTATTTTAGCATAATGGATATTGCTATATTATTATTATAATCAGTGGATTAACCAGTTTGGTTGCAGGAAATAATTTGCAAAATATATGTTTTGAAAAGAGATATTAGTGAAGGGAAACTCGTTCCGCTAAGCGGCATGGTATCACTATATATAAGTAAACAGAGATGTAACATAAATTATTCATACCAGGCTTTATGTCTGATTCAAAGTTTTTATTTACCCTTAAATTCTTGGGTGTTCAAAATTTGATTTGAGTAGACTGAGAGTTTAGGTTTTAGCAGACTTTGGCGAATAAAGCATTTAAAGACGTGCAGGTGGCTGACGGATGGCTAATTTATGTATTCTGTTTTGAATTATTTCCGTTGTGTATTAAGACAGTTATGTCTATATTGCTTTGATCGTCCAAGGGGGCATCTACAAATGTCGCTCTTGGTATTTTGTTGTAAATTATATTTGATCAATGCATGGGATTACGTTTGGGGATTTTCTTAACTTAGATATGATGTTATTTGAAATGTAATCACTGAAAATTATTTTTTTCGAAAATTTGTGATAGTGTTCGTATTCAAATGCTTCTAATATTATGGATACCATTAACATTACCCTATTTTGTCACCAGAAGTTAATACTGTGGATGACCGCAGTATCCATAGCACTTAGCTTTTGGCCCCCAGGTAAGGGATGTTACAACTTGGTATCAGAGCATGGGTTTATGAAAAATTTAATTGGAAATTGGTTTTGAGAACAAAAATCCAAAGAAATTAGAGTAAGATTTTGGGTTGGGTTAATGCTATAGTAACGTACTAGTATTTGCTATATATAAGTATGTGTTATGTCTCTATTCATCTATTTTTGATTAGGTTATCTTTCTGTAACTCATAAGGTTTGAGTATAGATATGGATGGTAGAAGAAGTAGAGTTAATCAAGGAGGGGGAAACATCGGAAGGAATGATGGACCTAATGCAAGGAGAGGCCAAGGTCGGGTAAAGAATGTTGGTGCCGAAGTCCCGCAGGTCGGAGTTGAAGCCATGTATCGGTTTTTCAAGAATATGATGCAGGATGGAGTTGCAATCGGAGTATTAGAAGGAAATGCTACAAAAGCAGGGGTTCCATAATTTCTGATAGTTAACCATTTCACTAAGATGAGCAGTGATTATGTGAAGCAAGAAGGAAAGCCAATTATGGGAACAGAGGATGACATTGGAGTTGATAATAGGTTGTTGCACTACGGAAGGATTTTTGCAGATTTGTGGCTCAATGATGAGCAGAAGAGGAGGTTGGCATCCAGGCAGCTTCAGGGAGCCACATTGTTCTGGTGGAGTAGTGTAACAGCAACAGTCGATGAGGAGACAGTAACCTGGAAGGATTTCAAGAGGAGATTCCAGTAGAGGTTTATGTATGCGATGGCCCTATCAGCTTTGATTAAGCAGGTTGTTGAGCTGGTGTAGGGTGAGATGTCTGTTGCAGAGTATGCTAAGAATTTTGAGGAGTTGGTCTGGTATAGATATGCTTCAGTGGATATCACGTTGAAGCGGAATGAGAAGTTTATCAAAGGATTGAAGCCATAGGTGGCTAGTGTTTCTTTGTCTCATCTTAAAGATCCTTCTAATATTGTGGCAGAGATGGCTTTGAGGTAGGAAGAAGTCCTTGATTCTCTAGAAAAGAGCAAGGCAAAAGGGGTCCAGGTTGGGCAAGGCCAGAAGTGGAAGTTCTTTTCCAAGAAAGGCGCTCAGAAGGGTGGAGCAGCCAAGCAAGCAAAGTTTGAAGTTGTCTGCTATAAATGCGATAAGAAAGGGCACTTTGCTAATGAGTGTGACTAAGGGAAAGCAAAGGATGTGGCTAATGGGAAGTATGTTAAGTGTATCAACTGTGACCAGATAGGCCATTATAAGAACCAATGCAAGGATCCCATTAGAGATGGTAAAGGCAAGGTGTATGCATTGGAGCATGCTACTTCTAAGCCAATAGCTCAGGTATATGCAAGGAAGTTCTTGGAGCAACGCTTCAGATTCATGGTATGTCTGTTAGCGTTTTATTTGATACTGGTGTATCACATTCTTTTATATCTAGATGTTTGATAGATAAGCTTAACTTTGAACCCACATATTTAGTTACTTCCTTATGGGTTGCGAATCTAATAGGAGGGTATTTAACTCTAGGGTTAAGGTGTGACCAGTTTGAGCTTGACCTGTTAGGTCATACTTTTGTGTGCGGTTTGTACGTATTTAATTTTGTAGGGTTCAAGATTATCCTACGTATGGATTGGTTAAGTGAGCACGATGCTAAGTTTTTTTGCGAAGGTAGGAAGATATCTCTTAGACACACAGATTGTGGCGATCGAATTATTTTCACCATAGGAGGTTCTAGAGGTGCAGTGTTTGCTTTGTTAGGTGCCTTGGATTCAGATGATGAGTTAAGCCGAGTTTTCATGGTTAGAGAACTTGCAGATTGTTTGAGCCTATAGTTGGATTTCCACTGAAGCAGGCTGTCGAGTTTAGGATAGATTTGGTTCCAATAGCAGAACCAGTGAGTAGACCACCAAGCAGGATGACCCCTTCAGAAATGAGGGAGTTGAAGGTGTAGTTGGTTGATTTAGAGGGAAAGAGTTTTGTTAAGCTGAGTTGTTCGTCGTGGGGGGCAGCGACAGTGTTTGCTAAGAAGCCGAATGGATCGTTGAGGCTATGTATCGATTATCGTAAGTTAAATTAGAGGACGGTAAATAATCGATATCCACCACCCATGATTGGCAATTTGTTCGACCAGCCAAGTGGTGCAAATGTATTTTCTTAATTGGATTTGGCAATGGGTTTCCATCAGCTCAGAGTAGTGGAAGATAATATACCTTTGACAGCATTCAGGACCAGATATGGATCGTACAAATGGTTAGTTATGCCGTTTCGACTGACGAATGCTCCAGCTTTCTTTAGGAATTTGATGAATCGGATTTTTCGAGAGCACTTGGATAGGTTTGTGCTGGTTTTCATAGATGATATCTTGATTTACTCTAAGGATGAAAGAGACCATGAAGTTCGTCTTAGAGTGGTGCTTGAGACACTTATGGAGCATTAGCCAAAAGCGAAGTTTTCGAAGTGTCACTTCGAGAAGAAGGAGGCGAAGTGTCTATTCGTCATAACCTTTCGTGAATGGACATGACTATTGTTTTTCTATAAACACCTGACGTTTTAAACAAATTTTTATATAAGTTTTTCTTCTTTTCTTCACTCCTTCTTCTCCACAAAAAGATTCTCTTATATTTCAAATGCTTTAACAAAACTCTACCGAAATCCTAAGTGAATCAAACTCGATCATCTCTAGTTTGATTCTTTGTCACTCTCTCTTAAAGACGTCAATGCTATTCAGAGTTATAGGATCATTTGTAATCAAAGATCAAAATATGGAAGTGTATTGAGTCTTTCTATCAAAGTATGATTGGAAATGGTGTGATTGTGGCCGATAAATCAATTGGGTGTGACTGTAGCCCATAAATCAATTAGGTGATCTGGTAGCCTGGTTAAATCAAGAGAGTTTGCCCTAGAGACAGGAGAGTGTATCTCATGACCTTGAAACCGAGGTTGTAATATCGACATTACATTTGAAAAGAAATCTGCATAAGAAATTATGTGGGACTGGATGTAGGGTAACATCAAACCAGTATAAAATTCTGATATGTTCTTTCCTTTACTTCTTTTTATTTACTATTTGCATCTGTGTCTAATTCTGTGATTGTCTCTGTGTTTTCGAATTGCGTTTATCTGTGTTTAATTTCAAAAGATTTCAAAAATTCCATAAAATCCATTAAACACTATTCACCCTCCCCCTCTAGTGTTAATCCAGCCTTAAGATACATAATCTGCATTTCCCTTCATTTGGATCAGAGCATTGGTTTTCAAAGTTTTCATAATCTGATTTTTGGAAAAGTTTTCAAATGGCTGCCAACACTGGTAATGTCAACACTATCACTAGTTCATTTGTAGAGGGTCGGTCTATTGCTAGACCACCAATTTTTAATGGCAGTAAATATGCATATTGGGCATGTGGAATGAAAATCTATTTACAATCAATAGGATTACACACTTGGAATATCACACAAACTGAGTACGTTGAACCCACAACTGATTTTGCACAGTGGACCGCTGAGCAAAAGACTGTTGCGCAGAACAATTCCAAAGCCATGAGTATTCTACTCTGTTTATTTGATAGGAATGAGTTCAATAAAGTGTATGTTTGTAAGTCTGCATATGAGATCTGGAAAACTTTGCAAGTTACTCATGAAGGAACGAGAAAAGTTAAACAGACCAAAATATCCATTTTGACCAATTAGTTTCAATTATTCAAGATGAATCCAAATGAGTCCATTTCAGACATGTACAGTAGGTTTCAAGACATTGTGCACTCATTAATTGCATTAGGAAAGAACTTCTCCAAAGAAGATCAAGTTAGAAAAATTCTAAATTCACTTACTCCGGAATGAGATCAGAAGACTCTAGCAATTGAAGAAGCTAATGATATCAGTGCACTGAAAATTGAAGAACTAATTGGGAATTTGATATCGTTTTGAAGTACAAATGCAAGAGAGAAGAGAAAGTAAGGCCTCGGAAAAGAAGTCAATAGTGTTTAATGCAATAACAGATGGTTCAGACTCAAACAGTGACGATGATGAATAAATAGCTCTGATGACAAGAAATTTTAGAAAGTTTCTAAAATACCGAAAGATGAACAAGTACAAGAGAAATGATCATAAAAATTCTAGAAATAATAATGAGACTCTCAATAACATCAGATGCTACAGTTGTGATGAGCCAGGCCACTTCAAAAGAGATCGTCCGCATCCAGATAAGTAGAAATTTCATCCAACTAATGATTCAAAGAAAAGGAAGAGAGTGTATACTGCTACACTAGAGGATTCAGACTCATCCTCTAGTGATGAAGATCAGAAGATGGAAAATTCAAATATGTGTTTTACAGCTATTCACGAATCTGATGATCTCGGGAATATGGATCTAGAAATAGGTATGCATTTAAATTATATTGGTTGAAATTGTTTGTTTGAATGTTTGAAGGTTTGATTGTTTGCATGTTTTGAAATTGCCTATTGTTTAAATTTAAAATTTTGATTTTCAAAGTAATATTGTTTTAATAATATTTTAAATATTAAAATATTAATATAAAGTGTTATTATATTTAATATTATTCCAAATAAAATATAAATTAGGTAATAGGATATATATATATTAATCTAAATAAAAAATTAGTCACATGTATTACTAGACCCATGCGGACATGGTCCTACCTCCTATGTCGACATCCCCCTCAGAATTTTGAAATTCAAATTTGAATTCAAAACTTTGAATTTCCCTCCACCTTTTCACCAACTCCAAGGCTTTGAAAAGGTGCCTCTTGACCAGAGGACTTGACTATTGAATATCTATTTATCTCCTTATCTTTATCCTATCTTTTCACTTTCATTTCAAAATTCAAACTCTCTTTCAAACTCTCAAGCACTCTACTCTCTTCAACAATGGCTTTCTCAAGCACTCCCTCCACCGTTAGGCTATCCAAAGCCATCAAAGAATACCTCTACAATGACCCAAAAATTATCAAAGCTTACATAAGTTATGTAAACTTTGGAAAAGACCATACGGGCAAATTTGCAATTTTTAATGATTTTCCTTCTTATGAACTCAATATTTTTTTCGAAGAAAATCAATTTCTCAGTTTAATTAATGATTCTCAAAATGATTTTGTTTGTTATCCTAATCTTGTTGAAATGTTTTATGCGAATTTGAATTGTGGATTTTATAATGGAAATAAATGAGAAGTTTGGAGTAGTGTTAAAGGAGCATTAATTGTTTTGAATAGTGAGATTTTGGGAAATATTTGGGTTGTAGGTATACGGGAACAAATGTTTCAAATTTTCAAATCGATAAACATGATCGTGAGACATTTCATCACATTTTTAAAGGGGATGGTAATGTTGAATTTATAAATAGAAATTTCCGTCCAAATGCAAGAATTGTAAATCTTCTTTTACAACATACCATTACTCCAAGATCGGAAAATTTCAATCACCCAACCTTAAAAGTTTGCAAAGCTCTTTTTTCTATTTTGGTTATTATGATATCAATTGGGCACAAGTAATTTTAGATGAACTTCGCCCTAGAAATTTTACTTTAGGAGAAAATACTTTTTACCATGGAATCTATCTTACTCGGATTTTTAATTATTTTTGATTTGATTATAAGAGAGAGGAGTTTGTCTCTCAAAAAGTGTTTAACCATGCAAATATCTCTCTTATGAAAATCTCACTTGTGTTTCAACCATATAAAACACTTACCAAAAAAGATGAAAGGTTGGCATATGAAGAAATGGAAGAAGAAGAGGAGGAGGAAGAGGAAGAGGAAGAAGAGGAGGAAGAAGAGGAAGAAGGGGAGGAGATGGAGATTGAAGAAGAAGGAGAGGAGAAGGAAGAGACATCATTGGAAAGTATTGAATACCCTATCACTCCTAATAATCCATCAAACAAGACACTTCTCAAAAACCAAAAGTTAATAGTGAAAAATCAAAGGATTCCCAAAAGTTCCTTTAGTAAAAAGTTGGAAAAAATTTCCACCGAAATGAACAAGTTCTTTGGGAAAGTGAGTCGCAAACTTGGATTATTATCATCGTCACTGTCCTCTACCGAATTCTAGTTTCATTTCAAGATGTATTAGTTTGTATCTTTCGACTAGTTAACGTTATTTATTGTTTGTGTAATACTAACTAAATTTATCAAAGAATTTTTTTTATTTCTGTTCATTAGCTCTAAAATATTTATGGAATGCTTGTTACTGTATTGTATAAGTCCATATATATAGACTTGTACATAATATAAAGAAACAAAGAATATTGCCAAATTCAACAAGGCATGTCGACATCCCCCTACCCCTCAGTCGACATGTAATGGCCAGAAAACAATTTTTGTATCAAATTTGAATTTGACATAACTACCTTGTGTCTTTTCATTTCAAGTAATTTTCTATCTATTTTCTATCTATTTAAATACCCGTTTCTTCCAGAAAAATATGCATTTTCATTTATCCATTATTTTCAATTGGATTTCTTCATATTTTATCAAAAATGGCCTCTCTTATTCATAATCTAAGTGAGAATCTTGAAGAAAATCTCAAATCTTTCAAGAACATACCTACTTTTATCCTTTACAATCAACGCCACTTAGAATTAAGCCAAATGCAAATGATAAAGGAACAAGAAAGGCACTTCGATGCCATTTGATGGATGATTTTAGCTCTCAACAAAGAAGAACTTGAAATGAATCCAGAAGGAACTCTGAACAAGGATAATGAAGAATGCAATGCTATAAAGGCAGACCCTATCTTTGGTGAATGTGGATGGGTTAAAGTTCAAAGAAATGTTTTATTTGACATGTATGGTTTGATTAACTTTGATTTGACTTAGTTTGATTTGAATTGTTTGGTTTGGTTTGAAATGTTTGAATTGATTTGAACATGGTATGTAATATATGATTGAAATGGCGTAGTTTGATAAATATATGGATGATTATGTTTGAAATTTTCATATCTCACATTTATCTTGCTATATTTTACTCGTATTATTATCTATCTTATTTATAATCTATTATACTGTACATTATCCTATATAGTGCTATAGTATAAGATTTAGGGGGAGTTATGTAGTTTAGAATTAGTTTGGTTGATGTCAAATGGGGAGAATTATAAAATAGGTTAGATAGGCTTAGATTAAGGAGGAGTTAGTAGATTAAGGGGGAGTTGTTGGAGTAAGGGGGAGGTAGAATAGAATCAGACTTTTGTGGAGTAGATTTTATAAACAAAGGTTGTCATCACAAAAAAGTGGGAGATTGTTAGTTCTTGAGATGATGGTTTTGATGAAAAGAACCTTAAGACTTGTTATAAAATATAAATACTAATATTCTTATCTAGATATATATGTATATACATGATATATATGTAGATACTAAGAATAAAGACTGTATAGTGTAGAGATTCAAGACCGACGAATTCAAGATTGAAGAAACCGAGACTGAAGGCTCATGAGTATCAAGAGTTCAAGATTTCAAGAGTTCAAGTCCTCAAGATAAGTAATGTAATCTAGATTTATGTTAGAACTTCATAATAGCAATAAAATCTTTATTTTGATTTTAATTGTGGAATGGAATCCATCTTCTCGCTTTAATAGTGGGATGGAACCTACGAGCTCTTTAGTGGGATGGAACCCACGACCTTCTATAGTGGAATGGAATCCACAAAATTTTCTAAATGATTTACTTTAAACAATTTTTCGAAAACTTTTTAAAGTAATCATCTAAGTTTAAATATTTTAGCCTTAAACTGTTTTTATCATCTTTTATATTTCAATTTCGAAATCACCTCTTGTTTTTAAACTATCTCCTGGTTTTAATATTATAAGTTTTAAATCTCAAAAATATATTCTATACTAAATTTTTAATATTACTTTTATATTATGGATTATCCATTTTCAAGATTATTTTTTAATCTCTTTTATAAGTTTAAATTATATTCAAAATGGTTTTTAAACTTCATAAATTGTTTTGACAAGTTTTAGAATAGAAATCATTTTTAAAGAAAAATCAATTTTCAAAATATATGTGGGCATGTCGACATACCCCATCCTCCCATGTCAATGTGGTGGCCGTTTATTTCAAATTTTAAATTTTCAAAAGAAGTGTCTATTCGTCATAACCTTTCATGAATGGACATGACTATTTTTCTTCTATAAATACATAATGTTTGGAACAAATTTTTACATAAGTTTTGATTCATTTGTTCACTCCTTCTCCATAAAACGATTCTCTTATATTTCAAATGCTTTAACAAAACTCTATCGAAATCCTAAGTGAATCAAACTCGATCATCTCTAGTTTGATTCTCTGCCACTCTCTCTCAAAGATCTCAGTGGTATTCAAAGTTATAAGATCATTTGTAATCAAAGATCGAAAGATTGAAGTGTATCGAGTCTCTCTCTATCAAAGTGTGATTGGAAATGGTGTGATTGTGGCCTGTAAATCAATTGGCAGTGATTGTAGCCCATAAATCAATCAGGTGATCTGGTAGCCTAGTTAAATCAAGAGAGTTTGCGCAGAACTCGAAGACAGGAGGTTGTATCTCGCGGCCTTGAAATCGAGATTGTAATATCGACATTATATTTAAAAAGAAATATGCATAAGAAATTGTGTGGGACTAGATGTAAGGTAACTCCAAACCGGTATAAAATTCTGGTGTGTTCTTTCCTTTACTGCTTTTTATTTACTATTTCATATGTATCTGATTCTATGATTGTCTTCGTGTTTGTGAATTGCATCTATCTGTGTTTAATTCAAATGGTCTAAAAAATTCCATAAAATCCATTAAACACTATTCAACCCCTCCCCTCCCTCTAATGTTAATCCAACCTTAAGATCCGTAATCCGCATTTTCCTTTAGAAACATCAGATGCAATGTTGGCTATGATGGCTGAGTGGAAAGATTTAGAAGCATTAGCAGATTGCAGAATGCAGTGGAGATTCAAGGCTGGGTCTAGTGGAAATACAGTTGTATTGTCTTGTTTTGAAGTTCGACCAGTGTTGATCAAATGGATTGCTTCTAAGCAGATAGAGGATCCTGTGTTAGATGAACGAATCTTGAAGCTAAAGGAAGGAACCACGAGAGATGACTTGAAAGTTTTTAGTCTTAACCAAAATGGGTGGTTGAGAAAGAAAGAAAGATTATGTGTTTCGAGTGTAGAAAACATAAGAAAGGGAGTCTTGGATGAATGTCATCTTTTAAAGTTCACTATACATCCCGGAGGTACCAAGATGTATCAGGATATGAAGAGGATTTTCTTTTAGGAAGGAATAAAGTAGGACATGAGTTTGTGTGTAAGGCAGTGCTTGAATTGCCAACAGGCAAAGGTCGAACAACAGAAACCAAGTGGTTTGCATCAGCCATTAGATATTCTAGTATGGAAGTGGGATTCTGTTTCTATGGACTTCATAGACGGGTTGCCAAGGTCGAACAGAGGAAATGAAAGTATATGGGTTGTAGTGGACAGATTGACCAAGAGTGTCCATTTCATTCCAGTTAGGTCAACCGGGACGGCACCTGTTTTAGAAAGGATGCTTATGAAGAATGTGATTAGACTGCATAGGGGTCCTAGCAGTATTGTTAGTGATAGAGATTCCTAGTTCACTAGCGAGTTTTGGAAGAGTCTGTAGAAAGTTTTGGGAACCAAGCTTACGATGAGTACCACTTATCATCTATAGACAGATGGGCAAAAGGAAAGAGTTAATAAGATCTTGGAAGATGTGTTAAGAGCTTGTGTTCTGGATTTTAGGGGATCATGGGAGGACCATCTGCATCTAGTTGAGTTTTTGTATAACAACAGTTATCAGACTAGTATTGGGATGACACCGTTTGAAGCTTTGTATGGAAGGTCATGCAAATCTCCCGTTTGTTGGTTGGAGACCGGGGATAGGTTGATTCTTGGTCCAGATTTGGTCGGAGAGGCTGTAGAAAAGATTGAGGTCATTCGAGCAAGGATGAAGGAGGCTCAGTCTAAGTAGAAGAGTTATGTAGATAAGAGATAGAAAGATTTGGAGTTTTCAGTTGGGGACCAAGTTTTCGTCAAAGTATAACCGATGAAGGGTGTGCTTAGATTTGGGAAGTCGGGGAAGTTATCTCTTAGGTTCATTGGACCTTTTCCTATTCTTGAGAGGATCGAGAAGCCCACGTATAGACTTGAGTTACCGAGCAGTTTGGCAGGTGTCCATGATGTTTTTCATATTTATCATCTTTGAAAGTGTGTTAGAGACTGCTATTGCATCGACAGTGCAAGATGATTTAGTGATAGAATAGGAATTGACCATAGTGAGGAAGCCAGTTCGCATTGTCGCGAGTGATGACAAGAGGCTTAGGACCAAGGCGGTCAGATTAGTCAATGTCCAGTGAAGTGACGATGATTGTACTTGGGAGGTTGAGAGTAGGATTAGAGATACTTATACTGACATGTTTTGATGGTATGTTTTACCCTCTTGTTTGTTTCGAGCCATATTGTAATTTCGAGGACGAAATTGTTTAAGGAGGGGAGTCTGTAGCACTCCAGATTTTTGACAACATTATTTAGGAGATTTAGTTAGATAAACTAAATAAAATAATGTGTTGATTAGGAGATTGAGATTTGATTTAATTAAAGTAGTCGTGCCTTTTTAACTAATAAATTAAACGAAGGGTTTAAAATGAATTAGAGGAGGGGTATAATGGGAAAGGGGCCATTCCTATGGCACATTTCTTAGGCCGTGTATCTCTTCACACGTTCATTCTCATTTTAAAATTTTAAAAGCAAGGTCGTCCACCAATAACAAGGAAAGAAGAAGAGGAAACTAAATAAAATCTTAAGGAAAGCAAATTCAAATCAAACTCATTCAAATTTCAATCTCCTTAATCTCTAAAGCAAAGGTGAATAATGTTTACATGTCTAAACTTTTATAGTTACGGTTTTAGGATTAAATCCGAATGATTTTGCACAGGTTTGCTATGTTTTTGAATGATAAAATGATTATATATACATGTTGATGTTTTATGTATGTTCATATAGATTTTATGACATGTTTTAAGATGAAAACCTAATTAAACATCTGTTGGCCTTGTGAATTTCTATGATAAAAAGTTATTTTAGAGATGGGTTTCAATTTTCTGAAATTTCTGAATTTTTGTGGATTTGTTATAAATTTTCTAAGGAAGAAAATGGTATTTTGGATTATTAAATTATTTATGAGAAAAATAATTATTTTTTGGATTCAAAAATTTTATATGTTGAAGAGAACATATTAGTTGATTTTCTGGAATTTTTCCACAATTTTCCAAGGTGTTTTAATAGTTATATAAAATTATTTAAGGAATGTGACTTAAATGTTTTATATAATTATAAAGGAGAAAGGGGCTTTTTCAAAATTATTTAAATTTCCAAATAAGGAAAGTCGGTAGCATTTTTAAATATAAAATTCTAGCAACCAATCAGATTTAGACAAACAAGGCAGGTGGGGTACAAAAGAACCATTTTAACGTACAAATAAATAGTTTTTCTACTATTTCAACTCTTTTGGCAAGAGCTTCCGTCTCCATTCCAAACCTTCCGACAAGGTTGAAAAGTATCAATCCTTTTGACTAGGTCAAATACCAATGCACATGGTATCAGGCAAATGGTACGTAGTGAATTGGATGAAGTCGAAATGTTAGAGCTTCCGAAGGAGATGAAGTTTTGTTTTGGGTTTAAAGAAAATACACCTGCTAGCTTTCGACAAAGAGCTTCCGAAATTGTCTAATGGTTTAAAAGAAAAAGGTTTCGATTGGTTTGCTTACTTGTTTTAATTGAAAACTTTCGACAAAGTCGAAAGGTATAGCTTTCGACAAGATTGAAAACTTAGTTGCCGCTTCCAAACCTTTTGAGATAGATGGAGTCAAAGGTTATCTTTTGTGTTATAAAACTTGCCGCCTCTCTCCATTGATTTCGAAGGTTGGTTCCAACACCAACATTTCATTGTTTTCGAATGATTTTGAAAGGTTTATAAAGGTTTTGAAGCAGTTGCTTTCGACTCCATTGTTTTTTTAATCCTTTTACCCTACTTGAAAGCATAATCTAAATGTTTTAAGTCGAAAAATTTTAAAGGTTTCAAAGTAGTTAACTTTGAATGGTTTCGAAAATTTCCACTTGTTTTAAATTGAACTCAATGTCTTTGAAAGGTTTTGAGTTTCATTGCTTTCGAAAGGTTTATAAATGATTTATAGGGAAGGACCCCAAGCTTTCAACAAAGTCGAAAGGTGAAATCTTTCAACTAGGTCGAAAAGAAACCTTTCGACATGGTCAAAGAGTAGGACCTTTCGACAAGATCAAAAGGTATGATTGTAATGTTTTCGGAAGGCTAAGGTTTGAAAGATTTAGGAGGCGGATGTCATATGTTTTAAAGCTTGTAAAAGGAAGGTTTTTAAAAGGTTGTGAAGGGGTTACCTTCAATGATTTTTAAGGGTTTATTAAAGGATATGAAGGAGTTTCCTTCAATGCTTTCGAAGGGTTTTATTAATGGTTTTGAAGGAGTTACCTTCATTGTTTTCGAAAGGTTGTTGAAAGGTTTTAAATAAAGGTTTTGAACAAAATGACTAGGTAGATAGCCTAAGTGTTTTAAGTTATAAAGGACTTTAGCTTATTTTACAAGGATAGATAATCCTTATTGAACATCATCAATATTAGTTTGAGTAAAGTATATACAATATGGTAAAAATAGCTTAGAGTAAAGCTAAAGATATATTTTCCTTGTATATATATATATATATATATATATATATATATATATATATATATATGATTTGACAGACTAAATCATTTTGAAAAGGTTTTCAAGGAATTTGAAGGGCATTTAGCCTAGATATTTTGAAGGGTAGTTAAACCAAAAGAAAATTTTGGGCAGTTAGCTCATTTAAATTCGAAAAGTCGGTCCATTTTGAGCATAATCAGCACAAAGGACAGTTAGTCCAGATGACAGTTAGTCCAGAAAAGAGCAGTTAGCTCAAAGTTAGTTCATTTATTAGCATAACGGACCTTAGTACTTTTTAAGAGCAGTTAGTCTACCCTTTTTACCTATTTTGGGCAGATAACCCATTATCTAGCATAAAAGATATTGTTATTTTGGTATAATCAGTTTTAGGATAGATAGTCCAGAATAGAGCAGTTAGCTCAGAATTTATGATAGAGAGTCCAGTAAAGAACTGATGGTTTAGATTTTAGACGGATAGTCTATTTTATTTCCTATTTTAGCATAATGGATATTGCTATATTATTATTATAATCGGTGGATTAACCAGTTTGGTGCAGGAAAGGATTCGCAAAATATATGTTTGAAAAGAGATATTACTGAGGGGAAACCCGTTCCGCTTAGCGGCGTGGTCTCATTATATATCGGTAGACAGAGATGTAACAGAAGTTATTCATATAGGTTTTATGTCTGACTCGAAGTTTTTGTTACCCCTTATACTCTCCTATGCTCAAAATTTGATTTGAGTAGGCTGAGGGTTTAGGTTTTCAGATTTTAGCAGATTTTGGCGAATAAAGCATCCGAAGACGAGCAGGTGATTGACGAATAGCTAATTTAGGAATTATGTTTTAAATTGTTTACACTGTGTATTAAGACAGTTATGTCTATATTGCTTTGATCATCTAATGGGGCATCTTCATATGTTGCTCTTGGCGTATTGTTGTAAATTATGTTTGACTAATGCTTGGGATTACGTTTGGGGAATTTTTTAACTTGGATATGATATTATTTTAAATGTAATCACTGAAAATTATTGTTTTTGAAAATCTGTGATAGTGTTCATATTCTAGTGCTTCTAATATTATGGATATCATTAATATTACCGTATTTCGTCACCAGAAGTTAATACTGTGGATGACTGCAGCATCCATAGCGCTTAGCTTTTGGCATGCAAATACGGGATGTTACAGCTTATATCCACCACTCCGTTTTTCGCCTTTTGTTCGAAGTTTCTGCCTCATCTAGGGAGTGGTGTTGCTACCAGTGATATTGACAAACTCCTCAGCGTTAACATCCTCCTCTTGCTCTGCAGCCTTCTTAGAAGACTCGCCCTTCGCTTTGCGCTTTCGTGACTTGCGGGAGCTCCTTGAGTCTTTGATCGCTTCAACCTTCTCCTTCTTGACGGTGACCATTTCGTATTGAGTTTTGCGAGGCTGCTCCATTTGAACTTCCTGCTCCTTAACTTCCGCTGTTGTTACGTTACCTTCCAAAGATATGGAAGGGTCATCCAAGCCACGAAGTAAGGCTATCTTTTTAGACTTCGGCCCCGGTTGCGAGCCAGACAAGGACATGGAAACTAGAACGGAACAGAAATGAGCACGGAGGCTAGGGAAATAGCAGCAGGTCCGAGCGCCGAGGAAGTTGGCACATCAACAGGAATGGTAGACGGACCTATAAGTTCATAAATGAAAGCATTAAATTCTTCCTGCTCATGCAGCGTAAGCTGAATGCTCCCGAACCCGGGAGAAGTGAGAGGATTACCTGCACCAGAAGAGTGGCCAAGAATGTCAACTTTATATTCACCGCCTTCACCCTCCTTAGACAATTCTATTACCCGTGGGGAACCCCAAGCCCAAAACTTGTTGGCAGATTGCGGGGTTGCTCCGATGTCTCGTTGGCACCAGAAATGAAAGGCTTTGTAAGTACTTCGGCAGCCGTTGTCATGGTGACATCAGCAGCTTCTATCTCCCTCCTTATTTGTAATATCTCCTGGCCCTCCAGCAATGCCTTCTTTGATTCTTCATTAAGATAAGCATTTTCTAACTCTCACTTGGTGTAGAAGTCGCACTATCATGAAAGCGGGTCAAGTTTTCTTCCTAGACCACGGTGAGAGTGTGTGGAAATTTCGGGCACAAGTAGCCAAGGCTCCTATGATGAAGTAGAGAATTGAAATAGAAATTCAGGATGGTCTCGTTCATCTTTTTCATCTTCCTCTCGAAAGTGCTTTGAAGCTCCAAATAATCTGCCGTAATGGCAGCCTTTTCGACCTCAACGTGAGATTTATCAGCATTGAGTTGCGCAACTTGGTCTTGTAGTCGGGCGAACATTGCCAGCCTAATCAGAGATGGTCATGTTATGCCCCTCGATTATAAGTTCATGGTCAGAGATAGTTTTCTTTTGGGCTTCAATAGTTGCATTACGAGCAGCCACTTCCTCTTTCAATTTGGCCTTTACAGCATGAGACTTCTTTATTTCATCCATATAGACGATCTCAATTCTTTCATGAGCCTCTTTCATTTCTTTCAGCAAGTCGGTGTTCCTTTTGCTCTCCTGTAGCGCCTCTTCTTTTTCCTCCTTTAGTTATTTAATCCTAGCATCGTGTTCTGACAACGCTCTTTCAAAATCATCCTTCTCTGACTCAAAAGAGAGGATCTTCTGGTAGTTATTGCGATTGGTATCCTTCAACTGCTTACACAATTTTTCCCACCCTTCGGCCTGATCTAAATCACTTCGAATGGCCTGAAGATGTGGTATGTAAGAATCTCTACGGATTGGACGAAGATCTTGATTGAACTTAACTTCCTTTAGAAACAACATAGAGAGCGTTGCCTCAAGCTTGGGAGGACCCGACGGAAGAATATAGGCAGGTCTCCGGTGAGGACATGAAGCACCAGGGGCAAGCACAATCGAAGATTTTGGGACGTAAGTTGAAGGAAGAATAAAAGCAAAAGTAACAAGGATTTCGTGATCCGTTGAAGCATGTAACAAAGCAAAGGCTTGCTGTTCCAAAGAATGCGAACAATGATCGAATTTTGACCTCTTCGTTGGCTCCTTCCTCTCATCGAAAGACCTCCTCTTCTCATACCAACCTTTGTGTGATTGGCCCACTCTCTCTCGTCTTGGCGACGGGCTTTAGCCTCTAGATCCTTTCTTCTCCTGTACTCTTCCTCCGTTTCTCAAGGCTGTTGACTGCCGAAAGGATGTTTAGACCAGTGTTGGGAGTCGGTGAATTTTCAAAGTTATTACAAAGGTCGCATCCTCTTGTCATACCTGATATGAAGCATAAATAAAAGACTTTAGGAACAAAAAATGAAACATGGAAAGTGTGTGTACAAGTGAGTGTGGCCTTAGTGAAGCCTGTGGAGTGTTTGGGAGGATAGCCTAAAATGACGTCATAAATCGGATCAGGCAGGCGTCGTGAAGGGAATCATACTGACTTCGGATGTGACATGGCTCGAACAAGGAGGCACCTCCTCAAATCCGAAATATTCTCCCATATGCGCATCAAAATCGACGTAAACATCGCTTAAATCACCAAACTCCATGCCAAAAATTTTGCTCGGAGAATCCTGACATGCCCCAATCCCTGTAGCATTGTCTTTATCACCTGTGTTTGGAGGAGGTGAGCCCAAGACAATAGGGGTCATCCTCGAAGTCTCATCACACGATTCAGAATCCCCATCATCGGATTCTGCATAAAAGCCATCGCTAGAAGTGGACTCGTTGCTACTACTTTCGACTTCCCCCTTCTCTTTTTCTATGTCTAGGGTGGCTTTGCCTTCCCACTGTTTGAACTCTTCTTCTCCATCCTCTAGAATCAAAGGCATTCTGGCGGAGCGACTAACTCCAGTCGTAGCAATGTCTCTTCCATCACGAGCCTCTTCTGCTGATTCTTCAGACAAGACCTCTTTTTCTTTAGAAGCGCCTTCTTTGGACTCATGAGAAGAGGAAGTTGATCGTATGCGAACCCTGGATCGTGAAGGAGAAAGGGCCTCAACTGGAATGGCGGACCTCCCTGGATGCAACAACCCATATTGATGTAAGTTCTGTAAGTTCTCATCAGTCAGCAAGACTTTAACGGAGCTTTCCTCGGCATCGATGGCCTTCGGCGTTCGATAAACTTCATCAAGAGATAGGTCCACATTCGGTATCGAGATAACTACAAGAAATGTTCAACTTGTTAGAAGCCCTGTAGCAGCATGTCGGAACTTAGTAAATAGAGAAAAGAACTTACCCCCCACCATCCAAGACGATCAAACCCTTTGGGACACCTAACGAAGAAATATTGGGTCTTAAACTGGGTCAGGTTACTATGTAGTCATAATAAAATTTTGCAATTCCTTTCAACTTCAATTACAACCATAGACAGACACTTATCCCTTTTCTTGAATGAAAGAAAGTACCGTAGCTCGTTGAAGCTTGGAGCTTGATTAAATGTGTGCATGAAAAGGACATGCACACAAGTTAGATGGCATAGCCATTGGGATGAATCTGTAATGAGGCAATGCCTAAATTTGAGAGAATTTCTCGCAAGAAGTCATTGAAAGAGGGCATGGCTCCATTCAGACACATATACCTATGGCAAGTGGTATATCACGGAGGAGGCGTGTGGGTAAGCTCGTTCTTTTCTTGGAGGCATGTATCCTCCTCTGTTATGCCATGATGCAAGCAGATATTATGCAAAACCTTAGCGGAAACCATGGAAGAAGCTCTTTCTGGAGGGTTGAGAAGAACCCTAAAATTAGGAGGAGTTCAGTCCTAAACTGGACCTACCGGGACCAACTGGTCGTATTATGCCTTTTAAGTGGAAGGAGAACGGGCAACGGACGATGACTTAGCTGCCGAAAGTGTCGAGCTTACTCCACTCGATTTACGGCACGAAGATGGATGCTTCATTCTAAAATAACGGAACTCGCAAAACGGTCAGATGATTCTATTCTAAACTAGTTATTTCCCCTACAATACTTGAATTTTGAAGAGATGTTGATTTGTGCCAGCACGATGGAGTTTAAGTATTTACCGGGGCAAGTGCAGTGTGTTGTCTATAGGAGGTGAGATCGGTGTCCAAAACACTACAAACGCTATATCCGTGTAGATAGTTTGCTCGTAGTGGAAAAGGTAAAGGACTTCCTGTATCGTTTCCATTTGTTTTTTCTTCCTTTGCACTTACCCATCGGATCTGTTATCTGAAGCGACGTGGAAAATTCTTCTCATTGAAGGGACACCGAGATTGCAAAAACAAGATAAGTCCACATTCTCTGGAAGAGCCAGGACCAATTCACGATGTGTCATGGAGTACCAGCTACGGAACTTGGCACAAGTCAATTCTGGTTTAATGGACAAAGATAGCAAAATGTGTCAAGCACCGCCTGGAGAAACTCAAGACTTGATTTACTATCTTCCTTCATTAAGCTGGAATCAACTCAAACTCGTCAGGACCAACAACACAAAATGCAACCTTGGCATAAAATCGTTAAACGAACACTGTGATTAGCAAACCCACCTTAGACTGAACTCTAAAACAAGGTAATGGTCGAAGACTTAGCATCAGCAAGCTGTGATTGGGTCGGTGGCCAGCTAAAGGAAGGATCGGCGGTGATCTAAGGCGATGGTGAATTAGGGTTTCGGTCAGAGATGGATTGAAAAAGTAACGATGCTTCATGGTGGTGGCATAGAAGGAATAACGGCAAATGACAAGGCTAGATTGTTGGAAAATGACAGATCGAATCGAACAGGAAAAGGATCGAATCGCCTAAGGGTCGGATCGCTCGTAGACAGGAAGACTTGGGTCGGATAAAAGTAATGAATTGGCTCGGCTCAAATAACTTATATAGGCAGATAAAAATGAAGAAGGTTGAAAATTTCTAAGTCATCGGATCACCAGCGATCCATCATTTATGGATCGCTAGCAACCCATACTCTTGAAAGAAAAATTTTCTTTTGGATTAATCAGATCGCTAGCGATCCATCGTCTATGAATCGTTAACAACCCATGGGGTCGAAGGCAAAAAATTTCAAATTCGTGCGTTGAGATCTACCGATTATTTCAAAGTATACCGGGAACCTATGGAGAGAAATTCAATCCGTTATGACAAGCAGTAGTGGTTAAAACCAAAACTAAGTAATCAGCTGCGTAACCTACTATGTGTCCGTGGAACTCAAACATGATCACTTGAATTTGCAAACAGATACTGAAATCGATAACTTCTAAAGCACGCCTTGTTTCCAACGAAGACGTACTCTGAGGGGAAAATGTTATCCGAATTTCTAACCCAGCAGGATCCCACAGAAGACAGAATAAGTTGATGAAGTCAGAATGGCTCGGAACTCAACCAAAAGGGCTAAAGCAACAAGTTAAGGAGAATCAAGTAATATTACTGAAGCATCGTTTGAGTTTGACTAAACCAAGGGACAAGTGCTCGTTGAGTCCAATCAGTAGCTAAATACAACTAGCTTGTAAATCGTCATCAGAACAGAGAAACATGCAACAAGACTACTCAAAAAACGTCGATATAAGGCAATGAGATAATTCCATACATCAAGTCGAAAAATAAACCAAGTGTATGGATCGTTAGCGATCCATACTTCATCATTGGATCACTAGGTCGCTAGGTCGTTGTGTTACGTGGGGAGCTAAGATGCCTAGAAGATAAATTATAAAATATGTTAAGTGAATTGATCGCTAGCGATCCATGCACTATGGTTTGCCAGTGATCCATACTTAACCATGGGGTATGTACAATATAGTATAGTGCACCTATAAGGATAGGAGCTAAGTAATTAGCTAACATGCGAGCAAAATCTATGGATCGCTAGCGATCCATGGTTTTGGCTTAGGTCCTGAGCTAGGCTCCTTTAGATCCTCCTATGTTCATCTGAAAGCAATTGGCGAACAGACTTGGCCCAGAAGCTCTCCAATCTCTAGAAATACCATCATGCCTGCAACATAAACGAGATCTTCTCTGGACTGGTTCTGCTGGAAATTTTCTTCACTCTTCATCTCCTTTACAACAATCTTCATAGGGATTCACTGTGATTCTTCAGTGAATTTCAACTTTGGGCATTAAATCTAGCTAAGGATAATCAAAAGCCTTGTAATCAAACACTATTTGTAATAGCAATCAGTCATAACCAAACTATAAAGTGGATGTAGGCTTCATTAACATCTGAACCACTATAAAAATCTTATTGTCTCCTTTCTTTTACTATTCTTTTCTATACCTATTATCTATGTTATTGCTATGTAAGAACAGGCTGGTGCTTTCACACTCAAACCAGGATGTTGATCCATTTTTTGAGCTAACAAAGACGAATGTGAACCGACCATTCATTAATCAACTCTAAGTCTTCAGAGCTTATGTGGGAGTATAAATACGACTAGGACGAGACTTGACCGTCCTTGCAGTACATTATCAACCTGAGACCGGGAGTAGATGTGTGATCATCCAAAGAATAGCTACGATAGCTCAATATTTTGACACATACATGATGTTTATAACGACTCGAGGCTAAGATCGAAAGGATGCCTCGAGATAGAATTGTCGAATCGATGCCCAAGCTCATTAGCAACTGACCATCACTCTAACCCAAACAACGAGTAACAGATCATTGGTACATTGAGCAGAAAGCGTGTTACTCGAATATAAAATCAGATTCAAACTCAAAGCAAGAGCTAGCTATGCAGTTGCATGCAACACAAGGCTGAACCCTACTCGACACTTGATGCAATATGCTTCTAAGCCTGATCTTCGGCCGGTTGCAAATAAACTCAAGGCATCTAGAGCTCTTCACTATCAGACTCGGTAACTCATGACAAGACTTTAGGATTCGACCGGAGTAACCATCATTATTAACCATCCCAACCAGATTTCACTTTGATTGTTGCGCAAAATAGTTATGTTTGAACTCGAGGAATCAATGGCTGCAACTGCAGAGCTAACGATCAACATTACGATCAGCCATGGCGACCCATTATGGGTACTGATGATCGGATCGTAGCTCGGTATAGCGATGATAAAGGAATTAGATTGAATTCGCTGAATGAATCTTGATGTGTTCGCTTGGACCCATTCTGACATGTGTGTGATCTTACCAATTATCACAAGCCATGCATTGAAAATCGAACTGCTTCATGTCCCGCTGAAACAAAAGCAACGTAGCATGGATTCGGAAAGATTTGCCGCACTTAAAGTGGAGGTGGATAAAATAAAAAACAATAGATTTATCCCTGATGCCCACTACCCAAAATGGGTATCTGTAACGACCCGGAATTTTAGGCAATATCAATTTAATAATCCGCATTTATAACTAAATTGGTTTGATAATTTTTCTATCAATTTAAAATGGATAAGATTTATTTTCCAAAGCTAATGAAGTTTAATTCTGTTTATAATATATATATTTGATATATATTGTGAATAAAATATCCTTTGTTTTAAATAAAAAAATTGAATTTCCAAATTGTAATATATATGTATGTATATGTTATAATTTGAGTTGTTTTGAAATTTAATTTAAATCTATTGATAAGTTATATATGTATGAATATTTTAATTTAAAGCTTTGTTTTAAAATTATTATTTTTCAAAAGTTAATTTAAGATGTATTCAAATTTGTTTTCAAAATATAAGATAATTGTTTGTTTTTAAAATATGATAGTTTAAAAGGATTTAATTTAAGTTTTGTTTTGTTTCTTTTAAAAGTGCTTAAATTTTAAAATAGTTATATTATCATTTAAATTAAATAAAAAAACTAATTAAAAATGCTAAAACATGTGTAAACATGTTAACCCTCTCATAAACACATGTAAAGTAATTAAATGAATTAAATGACTTTATTTAAGAAAATTGGACACTTGTAAAACAAAGATAAAACATTTTAACACTTGTGACTTTTTAAAATATGTTTGAGAACTTGTTTAATTAATCAACATGTGGCTAACATATTCATTCTAAGTTTTAATAAATATTGTAAGAAGAAAATTAGTTTTCTTTCACAAACACTTTTCCCTTTGTTTTCACTTCTAAGCTCAAAACAGAAATTTCTTTAAACCTGAAATTAAACTAAAAATAAATCAAACCTGAATCAAGCAAGTTCTTCAACAATGAAATCTGCAAATACAAATCAACCTGCAATAACAATTCAATCTGCAACCTACAACTGCAATTCAAATGATGTTCTACAGCAAGATCAAGATCTGTTCAATATTTTTAATCAACAAATTAAAGGCATGCAAAGGGATTTTCAACAGCAAGCAAAATCAAAAGTCTTTTTCAAATTAAAGTTGTTCAGGCCTGCAAGTTTAAATCTGCTCTGCATATTATTTATAAGGTGAGTAAATTCTTTTTAAAAACAGATTTAGCAAATCTATAGTTGAATTTATTGTTGCGTGTGGAATTTGCTATGATATTGAATAATGGTTTACATGAATATTGTTGTATATGCATGATTTAGGATATAGAATGCTGGGTATTAGATGAAACCTGTTATATTCAACTCTGTATAATTACAGAGGCTGTTTTCTTAAAGAAAGATGCAAAATCTTCAAAATCTAAGCCTTATTTGAATTTGATATGTAAATGGAAAATGTATGTTAATGCTTGATAGTGATTTTAAAAATAGTTTCATAATTTTTAAAAGCAACAAATGATTTAAAATAAGGAATCAACAGTAAATTAAGATTTTTGAAAAAAATTGACTATCTTAAATTCAAAATCGAATTACATGCATGTAATCGTGATGATAAATCATGAATTTAGATATGCAATTGGTAATTTTTAATTATTGTGAATTTGGGGTTTATTCGAAATTGGGAATTTGGGCTATTGCCGATGATTTACTCATTAATTGTTGTCGAATTTTTGGATGAAGCTTGCTTGTGTATCATGGATGTTGGGAAAAATGCTTTAAAAATTTCTAATGTCTGAATTGTTTGAAATCGAGCGAGTTAGGGTTTTCAGTGGGTTTTTGTTCGGCTTGCTGTTGAAGGTGATTTCGTCATGAGGTGTTGACCGGAGTTGAACGCATTATGGGGGATGGTGGCGTGGTGGTCCAAAGGTGCTTTGGAGGGTCGCTAAAGTTCTCCGGTGGTGGTAATTGTCGGTGATGTTTGGTTATGGGGTGTTGAGTTTCTGCAAAAATTCGAGAATAGGTCGAATTTTGGTTTTGGGTTTGAATTCTTCGATCTGGGTTCGAATTCAGGTTCGCACGCGATCGAGTGGTTGACGTCGATGGTCGCGACGACCAAGATTGGTCGGAGGGTGATGGGTAGGTGCATCGTGTACCTCGTGCACGTTTTATCTGGGGAGGTTGGTGCTTTTGGGGAAGACGGGTTGAAACTCGGAGTAGCTTACGCGTCTTCATTCGTGTAAGACTCGAAGTGGAGGAGTTGGAGTTTTACTCGGAGTAGCACTTGTGAATTTGCCGGGCTGGACTCGAGTTTGAGGTTGTGGGATTTTCTGGTTTTACTGTATATTGAACTTGTGTTTGAATAAATAAAGGAAGCTTATAAAAGAAAACAAATTTTTAAAGGTTAAACTTGTTGTTTTATAATAAACATAAATCAAACTTTTAAAAAGGCAAATTGAATTTATTCTCAAATTTAAATGTTTTGAGGTGATTTCTTTTGTAAGTAATAATCTTAATTAAATTTTGAATTTCAAGTTAAAAGAATATTTTGAATTTAAATAGTGAAACAAAAGTTTTAAAGTAAATCTTAAAGTAATGTTTAATAACTAAGTTTTTAAATTTACTTTGAAAATAAATAAGTTTAAATTAGATAATTTAAAGGGTTTCAAGATTTGAAATTGATTTCTAAAAGCTTATTTTCAAATAAAGTTAAAGTTATAATTTTGAAAACCAAATAGAACAATTCATTTTTAAGTTAGTAAAATTTTTATTTATTTCAATTAATTGATTTATGAAGATAATTAAGGTAAATTTTACTATTGATATGAATTTAAGAATACTTAATTAATATGATTGTTAATAAGTAAAGTTTAATTTAAGATTAATGTTTTCCTTAAATTAATTAAGTATTTTGAAATATAAGAAGTTATTAATTAATTGTTTAATTAATTTTAAATAATTAGTTAATTGTTTATTTAATTTTTAAATAATCACTTAATTATGGATTAATTAAGTGTTATTACTTAATGAAGTGATTATTGGATAATTATTGAATGTAATTAAGAATGGTAATTACTTATGGAAGTAATTAGAGAAATTACTTATGGGAGTAATTAATTAAAGTGATTAATGGACGATCACTTAATGTTATCAATTAAGGAATTGATTAATTTAATTGTTTGAAGTTAATTAATTATGGAGTAATTAATTTATTTAAAGAATTAAGGATTGTTTAATGATGGAATTAATTATTTGTTAAGTAATTAATTAAGAGGGTAATCAAGATTTATTAATGGAAGTAATTAGAAGATAATTACTTATGTAAGTAATTAAGAGTTAATTAATTAATGTGATTAATTAATTAATGAATGTGATTAATTTAAGATTAATTACTAAGGGTAATTAATTAAAATTGTAATTAATTAATAAAATAATTAATTAAGGATTATTTATTAATTTAATAGACTAATGATTACTTAATGAAGTAATTAAAGATTAATTAATTAGATTAATTAATAAAAAGGATTAATATAATTAATTAAGATGTTAATTAATTAAGATAAGTAATTACAAGTTGTTAATTACTGTTTATGATTGATGTGATGATTAATTACGAGTTAATTATTTAATTAATTAAAGAAACTATTAATTAATAAGGATCATTAGTTAATTAATGATATTAATTAAAGTTGATTATTTAAAGTAATTAATTTAAGTGTGATTAATTAATTGAATTAATTAAGGTTTAATGTAATTAATTATAGTTAATTAATAAATGGAAGTAAATGAAGGATCATTAATTTTTGTAATTAACGATAGTAATTAAAGGTTAATTACTGTATATGGTTAAGGATAATTACTTGAATGTAATTAAAAGATAATTAATCAAGGAAGATTAATTAAAGAAGATCATTAAGAGATGATTGATTTATTTATTTGGAATAAATAAATGAAGAAGGATTTAGGTAATCCAATTGATTAAGAGTTAATCAATTTTGTTTATGGGTGATTGATTGATATTGGATGATTGATTATTATTGGGTGATTAATATTGGGTGTTTGGTTGATACTGGATGATTTGGATATCTCTGATATGTGATATGCTGCTTTGTGAGATGAATGTTTGATATGAATTATCTATTATGATAATGTGATTCATCTATCTGTTTATATCATCCTGAATATAAGTTTAACTGTTTAAAAACCTTAAGTACAACTTGGACATTAAAATGGCGTTGGTTTCGATGAGACCGGGATCGGGTTTCCATATTTGGATAATCCGAAAACCACATCGATTCTAATTAAACGTTAGGTCCTGAATCCAAGTGGAGCAAGTGAAGACTCGAGGTGTAAGAACTATACATCAGTATAACTCTGTGGGTGATTCCGTAATGAGTTTGACGGAATAGTACTTATAGGTTCGAGATGGGGATTTATAGTGCAAGGGCTATGGTCGTTGACTCTGAGGGTGATTCCAAAATGAATGCAACGAGATAGTGCCTTCGGTTCCGTTCAAACCCGGAACGGGCTTGTATGGATTGAATGCTTTCAGAACATCGTCAGGTGGACGATGAGCATTCTAAGATAGATGTGTTCTGTAAAGGTAATCGCAGCCTCAAGCCTCATCAACCCGGGAATGGCTAAAACAGGGGAGGTGCAGCAAGGCTAGGTGGGTAGCGCCCATTTTAGGACAAGATTTTCCCCGTCTAGAAGTCCCTTTTTTATTCGGCTGTGTGGGCAGTTGGAATCGCGCGCCAACTGCGGGGTTGTCTTGTTCGGGGCTGTTCAGTAAGGAATGGTCCAGGCCTTGTGTTACAGGGGAGTTAGGGTGGCTCCTCGGTACGTTGATCTAGGCCACGTACTGTGACGGGCGGTACCCCAGTAGCCCTGCCATTGATGGAAGCCCATTCTTCCTACGAGACCCTACGGTTTTGTTTATATTACCCACTTTTGTGGCTAGTAGTTGCAATTTAATGAATGTAACAATTTCGGCTATTTCATATTTACTTGAAAATCCTAGATGCTATTATAATATCACTGGATTTCCTATCAAATGTTTTGGTTAGCGTAAGGTAAAAACTTTTCCATGTTTATGTGTAGGAAGTCTTACGTGATACCTTTTCTTTTCAAAGGTTTTTCTAAAGTTAAGAAATTTATACCCGTTTACTCACACCAGACCCCTGTCTGACCCAAGTGTTTATTTTCTGTTTTATTAAACTCTTGGGTACTCATATTATGTATGAGTAGTCAAGTGATTTAGGTTTGCTAGACGAATTTTGGAGGAGATATGGAGCAGGAGGCTTCCACGTGTAGATATAGTATGGTTCCGCTGTGTTGTTTGGTATCTGTATCTGTTGTACTTGAGTTGTATAGTTAGATAGATGTTTATAACTGTCTAATATGTGTTGTATAAGTTGTTTACTCTGATGTAATATGATACTATGTAATATTTTATGTGATATATTATATTTCATTCGTTCCGCTGTGAGTTCTCTGTTGTTTTGTGTTTCTTTTTTTTCTTTTCTTCTTCTATCCCTTTCTTTCTTCATTAGCGTTGCGTCTTCCTGGAGATAGGAAGTCGGGTCGTCACATTTGGTATCAGAGCGTTAGGTTGAGTAAATACCTAGGCTCTAGAGTGGTGTCTTTCCTGAGAGAGCGTATTTGTAATTTTAAATATATCTATATGTATATATATATATATATATATCTACCTGATCTATTGGGTTATCTGTTCGGGTTTTCCAACATAAGTTTTAGAGGTAGATGGAGTAGTGGTGTGTGTGTGTGTGTAACACGACTACCACTAATGGAAGAAGTCCATATGTTAAGGTTGGAAGTATTTGTCGAGACTGTAGACCTAATACCATCTCGAGTGAGATTTGTAACTTGGGATAAGGATTTCTCTGATATCCGAAGGAAATCTTTTTAAAGATTCGGAGCTTATCTTTGAAGTGTAAGTTTGGATCTGTCGGAAATGCAGAAGTAAGTGATGATATCTTGATAACTGCGTGATGAGATGTAGTATCCATGGATATTTCAGGAGATGTTTTCTCTTGAAGCAGTTTTAGAAGTAGTTGAGGAGCAGTCTTTACCTGCTGCAGAGAAGATTCATCTGTATAGAAGTTGTTTGGATCTTTTGGAAGGAGGTTGTCTGCTTTGGAATATGAGACTAAGGCTATAAGTTGCTTCGCTTTGGCATGGTCTCATTTGTCATTCCTTAAGGATAGCGAGATGTCGATGCTTGGTTTGGAGCCCGAGTTTTTTGAGAGATTGTCTGCCATCTCGAAGGTCTTTTGTGTGGTTTGTTGATAGTTTTGGTTTTCGAGAAGCTTTTGGATTAGAAGTCTTTGGTTAGCTGTGATAGCAGTTTTAGCTCGAAGTGTTCGGTGTGCTGACGAGAAGGTCTTTTAGCTTTGCAGTATCATTGAGGTAGAATTTTGAAGCAGCAGTGTGGCCGTTTCTCCGATGGTTTAGGAATCTTTGTGGTTCTTCTATTAGTAGTCCGAGCAATTGGTGAAAGTTTTCTTGAAGGGTTAACCTTGTTTGGAAAAGCTTAAAGCTGTTCATATTGGTAAGGAGAGGACAGTTTCTTTGGAATCCGAATCAGGTTGGATCGCAAAAGTGACTTGCGATTAGTTTGGGAATTTTTCTTGGGCAATCTTCTGCTTAAGACTGAGGGTTCTCATGTAGAAACAGGAGCTACTGATGTAATCAGAAGTTTGTCTGCATCTGGAGTTGAGTTCCATATTGTTTTGATTCCAAAGGTGATTCAAGTGGTTAGCCTAGTAGTAGAGAGTTGGTGTAGCAGCTCAGGAATTGTTTGAAATTTGGATTGGTCAGATCTAGATTTTGAGTTGGATTTCTGCTATAAGGATGTGTGACCGAGTCAGATGTGTCACTAAGATTATATGGATTTAATGAACAAAGTTTTTCGGATATATTGGATAAGTTTGTACTAGTGTTCATCAATAGTATTCTCATCTATTTCAGAAATTAGAGTTGTGCAGCGGAAGCGTGGTAGCAGCTGTACGAGGAAGGAAGCGAGTTCAGTTTGCTATTGCTTGGGAAGTAGAGTTTGTGTTCTGGATTTCGATGGATTTTGGAAGGATTTTCTGTTGGTAGTATCCAGAAACTGGTTTGCTTTTGTCTAGTTGTTTCTGGAAGTGTCAGCATAGGTAGAGTTGATCAGGAAGGGATTGGCAGCCTAGGATTGTCTGTTGAGTTATGCAGATATGATATAAGGAGTTTGGAATTCGAAGTTGAGGACTTCATTGTTGTTAAGATTTCTCTGGTTAAGAGAACAGTAATTGGATGGATGGTTCTGAGGCATTTGAAATTTCTTATTTGTGTTCTGATAGGATAAGATTGAATTGCCAGTTTGGATAGCTGGAATTCATTGTATTTCACGTATCTCTGAGGGGGTACGTGTATGATTCATCGACTGGTTGTTGAATCTGTAGTTCGGTTGGATTTGGAAATTGAGCTAGACTTGAGTATAGTCTGATGTTCTGTTCAGATTGATGGATCTAGAGATGAAAGGAGCTCTGGATTTTTGGTAGTGTACTTTGTTAGCTCCTGCAGAGCGAGTCTCCCGGTGATTTATACTTGGGAAACTCTAGATAGTATTAGGAGATTTATTATGATTTGTGTCAGGATAATTGGTTAGGTATGTTTGTGTGATTGATTGTTCTGGTTGTTAGTAACTAGATGTTAGGTATGCTTTGCTGTTGAAAATTGAAATATTTTAAGGGTTATTAAATAAAGCGATCATCAAGATCAACGAGAAGTGTCAATTACACTAAGCTAGTGAATATAAAAGTTTAGCTTCATGTCCCATAACCACTAGCTTAACTTAAATATTTACGAACAAATTGTAGATCTTCACTAGAAAAATGTCACAAGTGATTCAATCGAACAAGTCCAAAAATTAACCGACGAAGTAGACGCAAGCGTTTCATACCACTTGTTTTGCTAAGCCGTTTAATTAGATTTCTCATACGAGTGAAATAAAGGTTTGTATATACTAATAGATTGGAAAACGGTTTAGGAAGAGATTTTGATATTGAAAATAGAGTTGAAAACATTTTGATAAAAGAGTTTTGATATTTACTATTGGTATTGAAACATTTATATTTTTAAAGTGACAAATCACAAAAATGATTGTAGGAACAATCAATCACAAGAACTCGCATGTAAAGATGTGAATAGAATCCAAAGAAATCGATACTGTATCCATCAAAAGGTATGTTCACAAAAGTTCCGAAGAAAATGTTATCAAAGTTGCTAATAAATGATAGCAACAAATCGGGGAATTAACAAGAATCGATTAAATTTGGAAACCAAATCAATTCACTAAAATTCACATTCGAAGACGTGAATAAAATGCAAAGAATTCGATTCTAAATCCATCAAGTAGGAATATCCAAAAATCCCAGAAATAGAAGTTATCAAAGTCGACAAAGAAGATAACAACTAATCGGAAGAGAAGAATCGATTAACAATTGGAAAAACAAAGCAGAACGAGCATAAATGCATAAATGACTTCAACAAAAATAAAAATCAAGTCAACGTCGAAGTCAACAATTAATGGCCATAATAGAGTACAAAACGATTCAACATCATCATCAAAGGACTCAACGGCAAACCAAGTAAGAGTCTTGGAAATCAAGAATTTAGAAATTTCTCAAAAACAAAGTGACCGAAGTCGAATGGAATTCAAGCCGAGGAAAACATAAAATATCAAGTTCAGAATTGCCGAGATTCGAACAAAATCAATCGGCTAAATCAAATCAAAGCTGAAAACACAAGAATCAAAACCAAATGCATATGAATAGGCGTTAGGAATTCATACCTAACAATCAAAGACAATCATATGCAAATATGAGAGATAAAACGTCGACAAACAGTTGTAACACATGTACTATCTAAGTTATGTTTTTATATTTGTTCTAAACCCCAGGCTCTGATACCAAGCTGTTACGCCCCACCTCTATACCCACGCTAGCCAAGAACACTACGGTGTAGTGCTGTCAACTAGCACGGAGAATAAGGCTGTTGAGGAGCGGCCATCAATAGTTGGCCTTACACTAGTATTGGTTATCTCGATAGGAGTGATGTATATATATATTCTTTCATTTTTCATCTCTGATTTATTTTCTCCCATCGAAATACCCCAATTCCAGTATAAAACGAACTACGACGGTTCATAATAGTTTAGAACAGTAAATATAAAATAATAACACAGATAAATTTAAATGCGGAACACGGATAAAACAGATGCTCTCATATATACAATAACTGATGTCAGTTACAATACATTTGACACTGTACATATGATACAACTACAACAGTCGACTCAGGAAGTTACATATACAAGTACATTAACGTATATAATATACATGAATACATATCTTCCTATACAATCATACATACTACTACAAATAACGACGACTACTCCAAAAGATATGAAAGAACTTCATAGCTCTAGCAGCAACCCAAAGCAGAATATCTACAACCTGAAATACTCGGTCTGACCCGAGTATTAAATTCAAAAGAAAATAATACTCGGGTCAGTCTAATTCAAACTCAGTTATTAGTGCACAGAAGCAATAATAATCAAATAATGAATAGACGACAGTAATTAAACCAAATAAGAATGCAATTCAGAATATTGAATTGAAATAAACAGAACAATTCAAACCATTGAAATATCAATTAAAATATTAAGATGAGTAGGGCTGCAGTACACGCACGCGTGTACTGCCTCGCCACTACAGCACATGAACTACGCAAAAGATTAATAAATCAAAACAAAATAGAATATCACAAAACCATACCGTGTGGCTGCAGTTCACGCTTGCGTGCACTGCCTTGCCACTATAGTGACGATGTACCCAATGAATACCATGTGGCTGCAGTTCACGCTTGCGTGCACTGCCTTGCCACTACAGTGATGATGTACCCAATGAAAATTCACAACCAAACACAAGATCAAACCCGAGTCATCGGATTCAACTCAAGTGTAATTCGAAAATCAATCCAAATGCACATGGCAGTGACATGATGAAACAGTGCTAACAAACAAATAATGGCAGTGGTACCAACATGAAGACACAGTGGAATAAGGTGACAGCAAGAGAGAGATATGGCCAAAATATATGAAACTGCTCATATACTCGAGCAACAGAGGCAAAATGCACCAAAACCGACAGCAAGCATATAGGATAATCAAAGTCTACAAGAATGCATATAAATGCAAACAAATGCAAAGTCTAATGAATGCAACAGTGACTCAAAACATATGCAGTGAAGAGGGAATGCTCGAGTTATACCAAATTCAGGTATACACATGAGAAGCGTACGGCCAATACGAGTAACCATGAACCTGTTTCAATAAAGCCAAAACTGGGTGTAACACAATGTTACAACACACATGAACATACATGCTATAAAACATCACACATATATACAATTATACATACATATGTGTGTACATGAAAATCAGTGCATATTTACATGTCAACAGGTGGAACAAAGATCAGACTAACCAGTTAAACAGTGCAGGTTCTAGTCTTAACAAAGAACTGCAGTGCAAAATAATGCCCAACCCAATTGACACGATGCCCAGAATAAATGCAAAGACTGGTGTAACTCAATACAGCAACTACCAAAAGGAAGTCGAGACTAGCCAGTGCTAACATGAAGTGCAATAAGCTCAATGAAACAGACATAAAAAAAATCAAATTAGCCAATATGATTAAAGAAACAAGTCCAGCAACGACCAAGAACAAGGCACAGTGCAGTTTCAATGCTGCAAGGCTCGAGTATATATATGAATACACATATATGGTGACACAGCAGTATGTTGAAGCAAGCGAGTTTCAAAACTCGAAGTCAAGTGATCAAAAATCAAGTTTAAAAAGTCAGGATGATACATGAATTGCAACACACAACAAAATTCACGTTACTGCCCCTTTGTCAATTAGAGCAACAAATTGAATGTCAAAGCAAGAATGCTTTGTGATCAATATATGTACATGTGATAAAATATATTCATGTAAAAGATATCAAACCATTGTACAGGCATGTACAGTCAATAAAATAAAAATCAAAGCATGTACAGGCAATGAAATAAAATCAAAGCAAAAGTGCCTAAAAGGTATGTTTTTCAGAACTTCTTTCTGAGAGGACGGTTGAGTATTTTAAAACTTAAAAAGGGTGTTTTACAAGTTCCCTTTATTTTAAGTGCACAAGGACAAGGATGAAAAAAGAAAAGGGAAGAGGGAATTGCACCAAAAGCAGGTTCACCAAGTAAGAGCTGACAACTACTTGTTGATGGCAAATTCTATTGAGAGACCATAAATAATCAATATTCCCCAAGTTTTACTTTGTCTACATGAAACATAATCACTATCCATACTTTTCAGTAAAATTACAATTTCATACCTTCCTCTTCAGCTTTTTTTTTCTTTTCAAAGAGACTCCCTGAACATAGATCCCAACTCGACAAATTCAACTTGGTATGCTCGGGTGATCTTTTTATTTCTAGTAATTTGTGGTTAGCATTCTGTTATTTTATTATTGATTTATTGTTACTTTAAGTATAATGAGGCAATGATGAAATCGACGCCGTGAAAATCAGTAAGCAAGTATCATTAAACATACGAATTCAAGCAAAACCTTAGTCAGGAAGAACAAAACCACGAAAACACGAAATCGAACCAAGACAGGAAAAATCAGTAACATCAAAATAAAGTTGAACGACCTAAACACGGGCTTAAGGATGAATTAGATGTGAGAATTTCTCACCTTGTCGACAAATTGAAGGAGCAGCCGATTGTCGAAGCGAGCAACGCGAGCACCACAAGAGACGAGCACGATCGAGTAACGACGGCCACCACAATTCCATGCCCTAATTTGGAGAAGAGGACAAACGAGACCGCCTCCATTTTCTTCGTTCGATTTTATTTAGGTTTACGAACGAATAATGGAAAATGAGAAAGAGGGGATCGGGTTTAAGTCGAAGAAAAAGTAAAGGGAGATTGTGGGCTGGGTTGAAAATTTGAAATGAGTTGCGATTTGATTAAGTTTTATAATTTAATACTTTGGGCTGAAATGGGAGAGGCAGTTTGGTTGGGCTGGTTTATATTTAATAAATAATTTAGTTAAGGGAGATTGCTTAATTTAGTTTAGCGTTTAGCTTGTTTGTTTAATAGTAAGTGCAATTTGATTGTTATAATAATTATTCACACTTTCTGATAGCATTGTTCTTAATTCACAGGTACGCTATGGAAAACCAAGTAAACACTACAGAGATCGAACGTTTATCAACAAACTACTGAAAACCAAAGTTTGGACCGAAACCAAAACAAATGAACCACTATTTAAAAAAAATCAAAGCCCCTCAAACTTTATAACCATTTGTAATTTAAATTTTAAAAACTTCAATTTGAAAATTGACGAAAATATCGGGTTGTTACAATCACTTAATGTTATCAATTAAGGAATTGATTAATTTAATTGTTTGAAGTTAATTAATTATGGTGTAATTAATTTATTTAAAGAATTAAGGATTGTTTAATGATGGAATTAATTATTTGTTAAGTAATTAATTAAGAGGGTAATCAAGATTTATTAATGGAAGTAATTAGAAGATAATTACTTATGTAAGTAATTAAGAGTTAATTACTTAATTAATTTAGTTAATTAATTAATGTGATTAATTAATTAATGAATGTGATTAATTTAAGATTAATTACTAAGGGTAATTAATTAAAATTGTAATTAATTAATAAAATAATTAATTAAGGATTATTTATTAATTTAATGGACTAATGATTACTTAATGAAGTAATTAAAGATTAATTAATTAAATTAATTAATAAAAAGGATTAATATAATTAATTAAGATGTTAATTAATTAAGATAAGTAATTACAAGTTGTTAATTACTGTTTATGATTGATGTGATGATTAATTACGAGTTAATTATTTAATTAATTAAAGGAATTATTAATTAATAAGGATCATTAGTTAATTAATGATATTAATCAAAGTTGATTATTTAAAGTAATTAATTTAAGTTTGATTAATTAATTGAATTAATTAAGGTTTAATGTAATTAATTATAGTTAATTAATAAATGGAAGTAAATGAAGGATCATTAATTTTTGTAATTAATGATAGTAATTAAAGGTTAATTACTGTATATGGTTAAGGATAATTACTTGAATGTAACTAAAAGATAATTAATCAAGGAAGATTAATTAAAGAAGATCATTAAGAGATGATTAATTTATTTATTTGGAATAAATAAATGAAGAAGGATTTAGGTAATCCAATTGATTAAGAGTTAATCAATTTTGTTTATGGGTGATTTATTGATATTGGATGATTGCTTATTATTGGGTGATTAATATTGGGTGTTTGGTTGATACTGGATGATTTGAATATCTCTGATATGTGATATGCTGCTTTGTGAGATGAATGTTTGATATGAATTATCTATTATGATAATGTGATTCATCTATCTGTTTATATCAACCTGAATATAAGTTTAACTGTCTAAAACCCTTAAGTACAACTTGGACATTAAAATGGCGTTGGTTTCGATGAGACCGGGATCGGGTTTCCATATTTGGATAATCCAAAAACCACATCGATTCCAATTAAATGTTAGGTCGTGAATCCAAGTGGAGCAAGTGAAGACTCGAGGTGTAAGAACTATACGTCAGTATAACTCTGTGGGTGATTCCGTAATGAGTTTAATGGAATAGTACTTATAGGTTCAAGATGGGGATTATGAGTGCAAGGGCTATGGTCGTTGACTTTGAGGGTGATTCCAAAATGTGTGCAACGAGATAGTGCCTCCGGTTCCGTTCGAACCCGAAACGGACTTGTATGGATTGAATGCTTTCAGAACATCATCAGGTGGACGGTGACATTCTAAGATAGATGTGTTCTATAAAGGTAATCGCACCCTCAAGCCTCATCAACCCGAGAATGGCTAAAACAGGGGAGGTGCGGCAAGACTAGGTGGGTAGCTCCCATTTCAGGACAAGATTTTCCCCCGCCTAGAAGTCCCTTTTTTATTAGGCTGTGTGGGAAGTTGGAATCGCGCGCCAACTGCGGGGTTGTCTTGTTCGGGACTGTTCAGTTAGGAATGGTCCCGGCCTTATGTTGCAGGGGAGTTAGGATGGCTCCTCGGTACGTTGATCTAGGCCATGTATTGTGACGTGCGGTACCCCAGTAGCCCTGCCATTGATGGAAACCCATTTTTCCTACGAGACCCTACGGTTTTGTTTGTATTACCCACTTTTGTGGCTAGTAGCTGGAATTTAATGAATGTAACAATTTTGGCTATTTCATATTTACTTGAAAACCCTAGACACTATTATAATATCACTGGATTTCCTATCAAATGTTTTGGTTAGCGTAAGGTAAAAACTTTTCCATGTTTAGGTGTGGGAAGTCTTATGTGATACCTTTTCTTTTCAAAGGTTTTTCTAAAGTTAAGCAATTTATACCCGTTTACTCACACCAGCCCCTTGTCTGACCCGAGTGTTTATTTTCTGTTTTATTAAACTCTTGGGTACTCATATTATGTATGAGTAGTCAAGTGATTCAGGTTTGCTAGACGAATTTTGGAGGAGATATGGAGCATGAGGCTTCCACGTGTAGATATAGTATGGTTCCGCTGTGTTGTTTGGTATCTGTTGTACTTGAGTTGTATAGTTAGACAGATGTTTATAACTGTCTAATATGTGTTGTATAAGTTCTTTACTCTGATGTAATATGATATTATGTAATATTTTATGTGATATATTATATTTCATTCGTTCCGCTTTGAGTTCTCTGTTATTTTGTGTTTCTTCTTTCTTTTTCTTTTCTTCTTCTGTCCCTTTCTTTCTTCATTAGCGATGCGTTTTCCTGGAGATAGGAAGTCGGGTCGCTATAGTATCCAATCCAGTTCATGTAAAAAAAATGTTGATGGAAACTGGCGGACATGCATCGACTACTCTAAGCTAAAGAAGGCACGCCCGAAAGACATCATTCAACTTTTAAGGATTGATAAACTGGTAGACACAACCACTGTATATGGACTACTTTCATTTGTGGATGTGTGCTACGAATACTACCAAATCCTGATGCACATCCCTCATAAGAAGCACACCAATTTCATTACCAATTTAAGGCAATATTGTTTTGTTGTGATGCCATTTGAACTAAATAATGCCGAAGCTACTTACTAGAGAATAGCCATCCGGCTGTTCAAAGATCAAATCGAGCAACTAATGGAAGTATTTGTCGATGATATAGGGGTGGGCGCGGGTCGGTTTGGTGTGGTTTGGGGTCTAAACCGCTTCCGTACCGCATCAAACTGTTAATCAAAAATATAAACCATTATACTAATCTTTTAAACGGTTTCGGTCCAGTTTGAATATAATACGATTCGCTTTAGATCCAGTTTAAACCTATATTAAATATGAAATAAGACAATTACTTCCATCAACAATCAATTTACGAAGGCAACTATGTGAAACTTTTACGCTTAAAGGTTAAACACACAATGTTATACTGAAATGAAAGATTAGTTCTCAATTGTATAAATACTTCAATTTGACATTTACCTACAAGTGGGATTTTTTCTGGTAGATAAACCAAACATCGACATTAATCAATGCATAATCATTAAGGAAAATGACTAGGATTATAATTAGCATTTATCCAAAAAAATGAGATAAAAAATATTATACCAAAACTATAACTTCTTCATTTATGATAGTGATTATTATTAATATAACAACAACATACACTAAAAATAGAATGTACATCATTAGAATCTAAAATAAGATAGGAGTTGCTTATATTTTTATCATAAGATTACTAATGTAAATTTTCAGTTCGATCCAGTTTAATATGATTTATTCAATAGTCCAAATTGAAACCGAACCGTATTGATACGGGTCGGTCCGATTTGGGGTATCTACTTCGGTTAGAAGGTTCAGTGCGGGTTTGTGCATCGTTTTTGCGGTTCGGTGTGGGTGGTTTTCGTATAGCGGTGCGGTTTATGTCCATCCATAGGATGATATGCTCGTGAGATCATGACGATCAAATGACCATACCGATGACTTATCGAAGATGTTCAATGTTCTACGAAAATATGGAACGAAACTAAATCCCTTGAAATGCTCTTTCGGCATTACGTCAGAGAAATTTTGGAGTTTCATCGTCAACTCTCATGGAATCAAAGCTAGCCCCAAGAAGATTCAAGAAATTCAAAACATATAGGTACCGAAGATGATTAAGCAGGTATAGAGCTTAAATTAAAAGGTTGTCGCCCTAAGCTGCTTCATCTCCAAGGCCACCGACAAGTTTATTCCTTTCTTCGACTTGATCGGGAGAGGGAAAAGGAACTTTGAATGGATGTATGATTGTAAATGCATTTCAAACTCTAGTAGATTGCTTAAAGAGACCTCCTGTCCTATCCAAGCCATTGGATCATGAAGATTTATACATCTATATAGCGTTGTCGGTATGGCCATAAGTGCCACACTATTATGTGAAGAGAATCAAATCCAGAGGACTGTATATTATGTTAGCAAGCGATTGACATGTGCTGACAAAAAATTCCCAAAGTTGGAAAAGCTCGCGTATTACCTGTTGATTGCGTCATGAAAGATTCGCCACTACTTCCTAGCTCACCCTGTCTACGTCTACACCGACCAGCCATTACGACAGGTCCTACAGCAACCCTAAATGTCTGAAAGGTTGCTCAAATGGAATATTGAGCTAAGCCGATTCGAATATGACTTATCTTCCTTGAAGAGATATCCAAGGACAGACATTGGCGGACTTCATAGCTAAATTCACTACACCAGCTGACTCTTCGAAGAGCAATGGGGAATCAACCAATCGATGGAATATGTATATGGATGGATCATCCAATGATCAATATTCTAGTGCTAGAGTCGTCTTAGTGACTCCTGAAGGAACAATCGATCTGCTACACCTTGAAACTCGACTTTCCTGCAATAAATAGCGAAGGTGAGTATGAAGCCTTGATCGCGGGCTCAAATTTTCCAGAGAAATGGAAGCGAAAACTTTAAAAATCTTTTGTGATTCTTGGTTAGTAGTATGCCAAATCAAGGAAGATTATCAGTCTAGGGGGTAGCAACATGCTCCTTATCTCGGCCAGGTCAAAGTGCTACTGGCCAACTTTAAGTATTACACTATTACACACATCCTTGGAGAAACAAAATGAGAAAGGCGAATCAATGGCCAAGTTGGCCAGCTTCGAGAATGCACAGCAAATCAACTTTGTCTCGATTAAAGTACTAGATGCTCCAATCATCGAGTGGATAGAGATTAATTGAGTTCTAGAGATGGGGCCAGAAAGGAAGTCGTGGATGACTCATATTAAAGGTTATCTATAATGAGTGATCGTTCTCGGATGGAGGAATGAAAAACGATGGATCTTCCATAAAGCTTTACGCTAATCATCCAAGTAGGAGTCATGTATAGAAAAGACTTCTCCATTCCCCTGCTTCGGTGTATTGCCCATCATGAAATCAAACGAGTCTTGAGAGAATTCCATGAAAGTGAATGTGGTGACCACATTAGGGGCGTACCTTGACAAAGAAAATACTCCGCAACAGGTATTACTCGCCAACTGTCAATCGAGATACAGCTGATTATGCTAGACAATGCGAAAAGTGCAAGATATTTGTAAAAAAATTCTAAGAGCTCCATCAATGGAAGTTACCGAATGGTCAGTACATGGTCGTTTTCCACTTGGGGCATTAATATAATCGGTTCCTTATCGATCAATAAAGATAGAGCAACGTACACCATCGTAGTTGTGGATTACTTCACCAAATGGGCTGAAGCTAAACTTTTAGCCATGATCACGATGAAGAAAGTAATCAACTTCATTGTCTAAAGCATCATAAGTCGTTTTGTCCTCCCGCAAACCATTGTAATGATAATGGAACCCAATTTGACAGCGTCAAATTCAAAGCTTTTTACGTCGGCATCGTATTGAAAATAGATTTGCGACAGCTGCTCACCCTCAAGCTAATGGATAAGTTGAAGCTGTGAACAAAATCGTAAAGTCCATTCCGAAGAAACATTTGGAAAAAGCTAGAAGAAAGTGGGTGGATGATCTCCCAATAGCATTACGGGCTTATAGAACCACCCACAAGTCCACAACTGGTTGTACTCCATTCGCCTTTGCTTATGGCTCTGAGGTCATCATCCCTATAGAACTTGAACTCCCATATTATCAAGTGACTTATTACGACCCCTATTTCATTATAAAAAAATATAAACAAGGAATTGCAATCCAATTACAATTAAACTATAAGGAATTAGTGATGACTCATGAGCGTATAAACGCGTCTGGGAGCCAATGACAAAAACGTGCATATATATATATATATATATATATATATATATATATATATATATGCTAAAAATTCGATTCCTTGAAACCAACGGAAATTTAATTTTCACCTGGAATTATTGGACAAAAGACCGGGTCAGATAGCCAAAGCTAACTAGTCTCATTGAACTGGACACGGATAGCGACTAATTGAATATAGTCTTGAATTAATACTATTGGAAATCGATCAATAGTCATGACAAACGGAAAGAAATGCAACTATCTGTAAAGGAGACTCAACAAAAGGATAACGACCATTCAATAAACTGAATGGAACCCTTTTTGAAAATTGAAGCTTGAGGTGATTCAAAGCATGTTATGTTCGAATAGGATGTACTTTAGGTGGAAAAATGTTATCGCGCCTTTTGGAAGGTCGTCAAACCTTAGATTTGGCTAAAACGAGTGGCTAACAATCTTGAGAATCAATGATATACAAGGCAATAGACGATGGTCGAGCGGATTCAAACCTGGTCCCGATCAAGGTGCAATCATTATGAAGTGACAAGGAAGACCTTGTGAGGCTACATTTCAAATTTCAAGTCGATCGAGTTTATATGCTCGAGTTATGGACAAATGAAAATTTTATATGGATTAACCTAGAACGATCCATAAAACAGCATAAATCGACGACGGTCGATCAATATCTCAAAATTTACAAAGCCAATGCACTTGAAATTTTCAGAGTATCAAAAAATTGAAGAGTGGAGCCCACAAATATGATCGTATGACAAAACTCCTAAATCTTGGAAAGACGTATCGAACGTTCCATAACGATTGTACAAAATCAGCCAGAACGATCCATAGTTTTATGGAAAATGCAATGTCTCACAAATGGTATGTTGGAATTGCATGAAATTTGGACAATAGTATCTTACATCATAAATTGCCTACTATCTATCGCACTTCAATTAGAGGCCAAAATAACGATCGTCTAAACTTTGGCCGATCGTTCCAGAATATCGAGTTAGGGTCACCGGTCATTATGGTGAGCCCCTATGGATCTAGAGACTCTTGCCAAATTTCAGCCCAATCATGCATGTCTTCTCCTATAAATACATCGTCCATTCTCTATAAAGAGGATCCTTTTCTTCTACCTAGGCTCTACCATTTTTATTCTTCACTCTTGTATTAGTGGATCCTATATGATCCAAACATTCTTGTAATCATAATCCAGGGTAAGATCAATAAAAATGTGAAGTGAATGTAGGCCAAATTGCCGAACAACTATAAAAATCTATGTGTTCATTCACTTTTTCTTCTATGTTTTTATTCATTCATCATTTAATCTCTACGAAATTCTATTGGGTGTTGATGCCTATTTTTAGCATTAACATATATATTGTACTAAATTATATGAATGAGTCACCGTTGATGTTGATTTGATTGGTGATTTAATACGATACAGTGGTGACATATTCCGATATGATTTTTGATGATTTGCATTCTGTGTGATGAGAAATCTAAATAAATGGGGTTATAATACCATTTGGGATGGGGCATTTGGTAATATTTCTCCAGTTATTCTTGGGACTCGTTATATAGAATAGTGTAGTAATGAGTGGAGTTTATAAGTAGTGAATAAATGTTTGAATACCACATAGTGGTAGGGATGTTTTTGTGATATTTATTCAGTTATTCATTGTAAGTAAATGACACGTGACAGGAATAGAGTAGATAATGTGAGGTGATATGTAGTGATATATGGCTTTGTTCATATATTTAGTGAGTATGGCTTTATGCCTAACGATGGCCCTGACTTCTTGTCTATGTGTATTGGTTTTATATGCCACTATTAGGATGTATTCCTATATGTGTTTATTAGAGACGACCAGATGGCTAGTATCCACCCTGGTGGTCTGATCCTGGGGTTTCACCCTAGATCTGTGACACTATATATATAACTTAGTGCTTTTAGTTTAGTGTGTCAGCTATGTGCTACCATTATTCACGCATTAGCCCATGTGCCATCTAGCCCAGCAGTCTGTTACTTGTAGGGGTATATGTAGAGTGTGATTTTAAAGTCCTCATGTTAAGAAGCGTGCCGGTAGATACGTGTCACGATGAATGTGAGATAGCTAAAGACTATAGAGACTTAGTGTCTTTGGAGATTTCTTAGTGTTATCAGTCTCCCTTCTGGTATTGATAGAGTAGTAGATTGACATATATGATTGATACACTTCACTATGATGTGGGCCGAGTGCCACATATTTTATATATATATATATGACTCTACTTAGGACTTCGTGTCTGTCATATAGTCATTTTCCATCACGATATATGTGGATAGAGGTTATATTAGAAGATGATATTATACATGTGATACATATCCAACGTATAGTGGATTCTCAGTATTTTATAGGCAGCCTATCCTTTCTTATATATATTGATGATGATGTACTACTAATAGAGATTGAGAGTTATATCTAGGCAATGTTTTGTGTTAGCATGATTATACTTAGTGGTATCTCATTTATTGTCATCTCTATATTTGATGACGTTTATTGTATATGTATGATTTAGCCATTCATGTTGATTTTGTGATTTCTGATTTAATGTATTTTATATAGTTGATGACATCTTTTGATATTGATTCAGATTATGTCATATGTATTTGAGTTATTTAGGTGATGTGGTGCCTTAATGATTACATTCAAGACATCCCCTACTATACTTATAAGCATCTGTTGTCATGTTGGTAAATGATTTGATTATCTATGTTAGAGTATTATATTATTATATCATGTGTACTCCATGTTACCCATATTATGGATTCTTGATTAGACATAGTCTGACCCGTGTGTTATTTATGTAATACCCGGGTCAGTCCAAGACATTTCAGGTACAGGGATGACATGATCATCATATGGGTTTAGTGGACTTAGAGGAGTTACGTTAGGGATTGTTATATGATATTTATATGACCCAGGTTTATTGTATATGTGTCTTTGACACTGAGTTGTATATTAATTACCCATTGTATTATATTAAAAATTTTGACTCTTGAGATGATTTATAGACTATCAATATTGTGTGTATATTCAATTTTATCAGTGCTATTAACTCTGTGTTTTCTATAATTCATCATATATTATGTATTGTTTTGTCATGAAGGCACACGTGTTTATTGCTTTGTACTAATACTATGAGATCTTTTTCTGATGATTTTATTCCCTACCAGTGTTAATACAAGGGAATATTCACCTGTGTACCCCATATAGCCTCATTCTTCATATTATATGATATTATTACTCTGTAGTACTCTTGGATAGTATGGTATAGATGTGGGGATGTCACATCTAGTGACTTGGTAGATAGATTGGGATTAAGACCCGAAATAGTTGACTAACCCTCGATAGTGATGAACCCTATTGGAGGCCTCACTAGCCTATGTATGGTTTGTTATGGTTTGGTTTTGTCGAGTCATTGATGTTCTTTTGATTGTGATTGCTTCATTTTGGGATTTTTTGGGTTTAGTATTATTTTGGGAATGGACTAGCTTCATAAATATAGAGTGATGTAGATAGTGAGATGGTGACAATAGGTTAGATGATGGGAGGATGGTATTATTTAGGCTGCCTATCGGATGATGACATGATGGTCAATTTTCTATATTCGCTCGAAATTCCACACGAAGAGTTGTCATCAGTGCCTATCGCTAGGGGTATCCGGACATATTCGAGGAGGTGATCCGACTTTTGCGACACCAAGGGATTAAGTTCCATATTGATTTAGTTAAAGATGCCAGAACAATAGTGATGCCTTTGAGGAGGATGACACCTAGAGAGCAGAGAGAGCTTGAGGTGCAAGTAAATGACCTTTTGTGAAAAGGGTTCATTCGCAGGAGTATTTCTGAGTGGGGATCATCCATAGTATTCACTATGAAGGCGGATGGTTCTCTTAGATTATGTGTTGATTACCGTGAGCTGAACAAAGTGGGAAGAAGAACAAGTATCCACTCCCACGTATTGATGACCTGTTCGATCAGGTTCATGGTGCTTGAGTATTTTCTCAATTGGATCTTACGACCGAATTTCACCAACTCAGAGTAGATAAGAAGAGTGGACCGATCATAGCGCTTCATCCACTGCCTGTTTTCTATGAGTGGTTGGTTATGCCATTCAGGCTAACCAACGCGCTGACATACTTGTTGATCTCATGAACCATGTTTTCAGGGGAGCGGTAAATAAGTTTGTGCTTGTGTTCATTGATAATACTCTTATCTACTCATGGACAGAAGAAGAACACAAGATGAATTTGAGGATCGTGCTTGAGGTGTTGAGAGAACACTGACTGAAAGCAAAGTTTTTGAAATGTCATTTCTGTAGGAGGGGAGTGAGATTTTTCGGTCATGTTGTTTTTGAATAGGGCATTGCCATGGATCTTGCAAAAGTCGCAGCAATCCAAGATTGGACTATACCCAAAAATGCTATGGATGTGTGAATTTTCTTGGGATTAGCTGGATATTATAGATGATTCATCAAGGGCTTCTCCAAATTAGCCCCACTATTAACTCACTTGGCGAAAGGAATTAGACTTTTACCTAGGATGCGAGTTGTTACCAGGCATTCATGAGTCTGGAGGAAAAGTTGATGAGTACACCAACATTGACCATTCTAAGTGGGAGTGAAGAGATGACGTTATACATTGGTGCTCGTGGTACCAGATTGGGTGCAGTATTGATATAGAGAGGTAAAGTTATTGCTTATGACAAATGCCAATTGATGCCACATGAGAAAAATATACCCAAACCATAATTTAGAGTTAGCATTGGTTGTGTTTGCATTGAAGATTTGGAGGCGCTATCTTTTAGGAGAGAGGTTCCAACTGTTCACTGAATATAAATCATTGAAGTACCTCTTTTCGCAGAAGGATCTTAACCTTCCTTAGCAGCGATGGTTAGAATTCCTAGCCTTCTATGACTTTGATATTGCATGTACAGTGGGTAAAGGTAATGCAGTTGTTGATGCCCTGAGTAGGAGACATGCCGACTTGGGAGCTATGTTCCTAAAGTGGATGCAGTTAGAGTATATTGTTGGTTATGATTTTCGACCGAGATTCAAAATCGAGCCAAGGATATTGGCAAGCATGACTATCAGGCCTATTTTGACTGAGCAGATTGGTACTAGTCAGTGGCGTGATGCCAGATTAACTAAGATCATTGCTAAGATAAAAGCAGGAGTAGATCGAGTGTGAAGAGATGAGATAATACAGACTCGACTGAGATGGTTGGCTCCGTAAAGATAGGAGATTATTTGTTCCTGATGTCAATAGGTTGAGGAATGATGTGCTATAAGAGTATCATCATTCGAGATTGACTATCATCCCAATGGTAATAAGATGTACCATGATATGAGGTGGACCTTTATTATGAAGGGATAAAGAAAGATGTTGGGACATTCATATCGAAATGCATAAATTGCCAGTTGGTTAAGGCAGAATAGAAGAAGCCTAGTGGTTTGATGCAACTATTAGAAGTTCCCGAGTGGAAATGGGAATAAGTATCAATGGATTTCATTGATAGACTACCAAGGACTCAAGCAGGGTACGATAATAATTGAGCCATAGTCGATCGATTAAAGAAGAGCATCAGATTTATACCCGTCAAGTCAAGTAGAATGACAGCCAAACCGTCGAGTTGTATGTGAAGTGGGTAGTGCAATTTCATGATGTTTCGGAGGGCGTTATGAGTGACCAGACCCGTTGTTCACTACTAGGTTTTGAAAGAGCTTGCAGGTGGCGTTAGGGATAGAGCTGCACCTCAGCATAGCTTATCACCCTCAAACTAACGTCTAAATTAAGAGGGTGAATCATATCTTAGAGGATCTCTTGTGGGCTTGTATACTCAATTTTGGAGGCTTGTGGGATGACCACTTATATCTTATTGAATTCACATGCAACAATAGTTATCAGTCCAGCATCGGTATGGCACTATTCGAGGTGTTATATGGTCGGTTCTGCAATGCTCCTTCGTGTAGGTAAAACGCGTACAAAAAATTGACACTTAAGCCAATTATGATTAGAGAAACATTGGTAAATATCGAGATCATTCAGCAAGGATTGAGAACTGCTCAAGATAGGTAGAAAAGTTATGCTGATAAGAGATGAGAGATCAGAGTTCTCTGTTGGCGACATGGCATTTGTCAAGATCTCTCCATTGAAGAATGAAATTCGATTTGTTAGTAATGGGAAGGTGGCACAAAGATCCGTTGATCCTTTTCCAATACTAGAGAGGATTAGGAACCTTTCTTACAGAGTTGACTTACCTCAAAGAATGGCGGAAGTGCACAATGTATTCCATGTTTCTCACTTGCAAAAGTTTGTGCACGACTCCTGCATAATTATCCCGCCGGATCAACTAGATGATATCAAGATTGAACTAGAGGCTTGAGCCTCGTAGGACTATTCATATCATTGGATGTGATATGAAGCATCTTAGGAGGAAGATGATGAAATTGGTGAATGTTTAGTGGAGTGAAAGCGTGGGTGGTTGCACTTGAGAAACCGAGGAGAGCATGAAGATAGCTTATCCAGAGCTCTTTACATGATGAGACTTCTTACTTATCGCTTTTACTTTGACTTAAGATATCATGAAATAAATACCTTAATATAATATCCTATATGCTAGGATAGGCTTGGATGTTTACCTTTCCATTTGTTGCTATGGATGCATGTTTGATTGTGGTGGTTGCCTATGATTGTATATCATTGTTAGGCATGCGAGATGATCCTATTAGTTTTTGGTTGGGATTTTAGGGGTGAAATTCCTAAAGAGGTGAGAATATAACGAAATGTATTCTATGTATCAAAGGATCATAGTATATAATTATTATTTTTATATGAGGTTGTACGATTCTAAAATTTTAGGAAATGACTCCTAGGGACAATTTTCATATCTATGATTTTTGTCGGACTTTTATGTGACCATTTCAACCCTGAAAATCTTGTATGTCTATTACATTTGATAAGAGCCAAACTGGGGTCTGAAACAAGTTCTTTTAGATCGGGATGATGGTTTATCCTTTGTAGAGTACTAGGGGTGGAATATTCCCCAGTTTGTAGATCTTGACCTTAACATGGAAAATGGAACTACTATTGTAACGATCGGGATTTTTCGTTGCCGAAAAACCGAACCGTTAGGGTTTTAGAAGAAGAAAGAGGTAGAAGAAGAAAGAAAAGAAAGAGAAGAGAAAACAGAAAAACAAGTAACAGAACGAGAAACAATAACAGAATCTCACAGTCGCAGCGGAACAATATATAATAGATAAATGTACATTCATTTAAAACAAAGAACTATACATTTTATATATCACATTACATTACATCAATCAGAGTGTACAACAACAACAGCGGAAAAGAAAAGATATATATACAATAGATAATAGACTACGCTATCTGGCTCGCCTCCAGATCTGCACAGCAACTCCCGAATCCAGAATAACCTGACAACCTAACTCTAGACTGCCCGTGTGGAAAATAGTGGGCACCCAGAGTTTAGGAAAGGAACAATAAACTCCAGGTCAGTCATGTGACTGGTGTGAGAACTCAAAAACAGTTTATCTTTAAACAAGCAACAAGAAAATTTAAATTTTGAAATCCGCAATGCTTTTTGGAAAATGAAACTACCATAAGGCCTCCCGCCACACACACAATGCAAACGCAGAATTGGAGGAGATTTCTCCTTATGATAGTCAAAGATGCTTACTACGCGAAAATCAAATCATTTTTGATATTATTACTAGTGCATAGTGTAGAAAACAATTTCGAAAGTAGAATATAAATCCTAGCCAACATAGACATTCCGAACTATGCCTACTATAGCTACCATCCAAACAGTGGTGACCACCATAAGTGAATGGCAGGTAATACAACTAAAACCGTACAAGGCGCGTATTGTTTTGATTGGATTTCCAACAAATGGTCAGGCTAAGGAACTTCCTACTGCCACATGGGATCGCCTCTGGCGGGACGTCCCGAGAAACTAACGTTACGGTTAGATCTCTGCCAACACAAGGCCGGGTTACCTCTGTAACTAGGTAACTACTACACGAATATGTCATCCCCCGGTCCTTTGGGACCTTTATCCGAGCGCTCGCAACAACACCACACACAGAAATATATATAGTGTATCAACATGAGTAAGCATCTGGGCTCCATACCATGATACCACCCTTTTCCAGAAGGAAATGACATACCCTAAAGGGCGCGACCCTCATAACCTTGCCGCATATTCCTGTTTCGACCATTTCCGGGGAGTGAGGTCCTGACGAAGTCTCGTCCACAAAGCTACGCTTTGTGTAACAAAGCCATGCTTCGGGTCCACAGATGACCAAAGCAATAATCACAAAGATAAATGATCAAACGAATGATCCAATCCAAACGATCAACCAATGATCATCACACAGCAGCACTCAGCATGCCACATTACCAGATTGGGAAATATCGCTGATAACCTTCAACTACATAACCTCTGAGCTCGTACGTCTCAGAGAAGGGTGTTAAGCTAAGAGAATAAATTCTCCGCCACCAACAGAAATGTATTTGAAAGAAATCTGCTCTATCTCTCAAAATGTAATGTCAGACACGTAACCATACAAGTCTGTTCCGGGTTCGAACAGAACCGAAGGCACTTCCAAAGAAGCCCTTGCAATCCGGGTATTCACAATCCCGATAAAATTTCCCATCACAAAGGAAATCTCCATATCGTAGCTAACGATGCGGAGACAATCGATAGGTCATCCTATCGTTTTCACAAATACCCGGTCTTCAACACCGGTCTTCAAATGCAATCCAAACGTCGTATCGCATATTCGGAATGGGATATATGACACAAAGGTCCTCTCCCGGCTAAACCGAATAGCGAGCGCTTATTTTTAAAAAAAAAAGTGTGCATTCAATTCCAAACAAACACAATCAATACCATCCAAGGGTAAATATTGATAGTCGGTTATTTAACTATCAATAAAGATGCGCCACATCATCAGATTCCAAATAATTTTTCCAAAATTATTAAATCCCAAAATATTTTTACAAGATATATATACACAATTTCCAAATAATTGCCCAATTTATTTGCTTTACCAAAACCACTTCACGATAAAATTTTCCACACTCAACCAATTGAAAAATCAATTTTCAATTTACCTTCACCATTTGAAAACCAATTTTCAAATTACATTAACCATTTGCAAACCAATTTCAAATCACCTTAACCATTTGAAAACTAATTTCAAATCACCTTAACCATATATACCTTTTGAACAATTTCAAACCACCAAATAAATCTTTACCGATTTATTTTAACTTACGTTCCAAATTCGTAAATTATATTTTCATATTTAAAAATAAATCAACATTTATTTTTAAACAAATTTCCCTTCATATTTATAAATTCCAAAGTGAATTTAAATTCCAAGCATCTACTAGCATACGATTCCCAAATCGATTTCAAGTTATTTGCTTTCAATTACCTTAAAGGTGAATTCACAAAAACCGTTCCATTTCATATTAGAAAACCATTCCCATGCTTATTTTAAAAATAAGTAATTCACAAATTTATTTATTTTCAACGATTTGAAAATATTCCACATACTTAAGTTACCGTTAAGTATTTTATTCCATTCTCTTTAAGAAAACATTCCTTTATTCACATTTATTTGGGTTAAAAACGAATGTTGCGTAAAACATCGTTACGACAACCCAAAAACACTAGTATATGGATTTGAAATTAAAAATAGATATATAAATCCAATACTATACAAATTATCCCCTTCTGTTTCTCGAAAACGTCTATTTCAACAATCAATGTTGAAATCTATGTTTTCAATACTCAATACATTTTAAAACACCTTTAATTCGTTTTAAATTCCATTTAAAACATTCCTTTCCCAAAAACAAACCCATTTTATTTAATAATCTATTCAATATTCAAAATAGTGAATATAGCCCACTTAACAAATTCCCATATTTCAATTTATCAAATTCGATGAATTTCAAATTTATAAACATAGTTTATAAATTCCATTTCTATTATAAACCCCAATTTTATAAATCCCTTTATTAATCCGATGCAATTTACATAACCCAATTTCATACCCAAAAGCCATATTGTAAGTTAAATACTTATAATATTATTTATTTACCAAATCGTTCCTTTGAACTTCACCGATTTAAAATCTTATCACTTACAAGATTTCTTTATGGTTTATAATAATTTCAACTAATGAAATCTTCATTTATTAACAATTTCTATAAAATTCCCCTTTTTAATGCCCAAATCCATTTCTATAAGTTAATAACTTATAAACTTAAAATTTTCCAATAACCATTCGTTTTATAAATTTCACATTCTATAAATCTAAAATTTTAAATGAAATTCATCTTATACATTAACTTAGCACTTTATAAACTCATTTTATAATCCCAAAAATTCTATTTAAAAATATCAATTTAAAAAAAATCTTTTATATTCATCCTTTATAAAAATTCAAAAATCTAAAATTTAACTATTTTATAAATCTATCTATTTTAAATTTCCCTTTTGGTTATATTCCATAAAAATCATAGTTTAATAATTTTAAAATTTTAAATCTTAATTTATTTTAAATTGCATCAAGTTCAAAATTTTACTAAAAACATATACTTGAAAATTTTCTTTAAAATCCCTTTTTAAATTCAAATCATTATTTTTAACTTAAAAATTTTGAATCCGATAATGCAACAGCATCATATGGTCAATTACGGGAACTAACAACATATGTCGATATGAACATCAACAATAACACAATATCAATAATCAAATAAATATGTGAGGAATCCAGTTGGATCCCTCCAACCTGTTTCCCTGCAACCACAGACGTTAGCACAATACCAATTCCACTTCAAGGTGGAATATCGCGGTATATGGGATTTTATAAAATATCCGCTTAATAGGCGGCGCAATAGGGTCTCATCCGCTATACGAGGCGGGGAATCAAATCCGATATATACATATGCCAATATATATATATCGCTATATATAGTATATATCCTATTATATCTACTGCCACAATCAATCAACAATTATCAATCAATATTAACTATTTAAAATTTTAAACAAAACCTTTCGATTGAGTGAGGAGTTCTCACCTTGATTTTATTTTCCGGTTTCGGCGTTCGTTTCGAATAAAATTAAACGAACGTTTAATTTTACCCGAAATTCAAACGAGCTCCAATCGACTCCAAACCAGCTGCATTGCGAAGAGCTCGGCGATACGAAGCCAACGCAAAAAATCTCGTTCAATTTGGACCTCGCAGCAAAAAGATATCACGTTTTAAAGTTGCATGATCTGAATTTTGAATTTAAACAAAAAAAAATAAAATAAAAGAAACAACATCTCACCCTCCTCACGCACGCGGGCCCCCACGCTCTTTCCTTCTACCCGTGCATACGTTCCCAGGCAAAAAATTCGAACGCAAATGAACCCAAATTCGTGAGCAAACCCTAATGCACGCACCTCCCAAACGACCCCGAAACTCGATCACCACCCCATACATCGAAGCGCCACACCACGCCCTACCCACGGCCAGAGCCGTGGCCAACTCGGTGGTCCCCAGCGCATGGAATTTCGTGCGCAACTTTCGTGCTTCCAGCTCGATTTGCCGCCAATCCGCTTCGAGTTAAACGATCATAACCGTTGGATTCCGAGATCTCAGAGTGCTCTACAATTTACTAGTTGAAGGTTTCGCGAATCGTTGCACGGATTAGAAGATAAATGAGGAAGAAGATCGTTGCTTTTCGGCCATTAAAGCTAAAGTGGCGGCTGTGAATAATAGATTAGGGTTTGGGAAAAGAAACAATGTATATATATCAATATTATTTTAATATTAAAATCTCCAATTCGACACTTTTGCAAACGAACTCCAAACGACGCGTTCCGCCAGGCGATCCTAAGGTTTTTCCGCGTTCCGGACACAATGGAACAGGTTTCGTAAGCTAATTCCATCGTATGTGTGAGATACGGCAACAAACGCTCAATTTAAATTAAAACCGATTTAAACGATTTCTAGGCGTTTTGGCTTGTACCGGACAAACGGCAAATCCAAACGACTTGAAATTTGAAATCTTACAATAATATCACATTACGGATCCGATGAAACTGGTTTCGTCGAAATCCGAGACCGTTTGAAAAATGGCTATTTTAACTCGCCGAATTAAAATTAAAACGATATCGATGCGTTTGGAGCTGCCACGGTCAAACGACAACTCCGATTGCTACGAAATTTGAAATCCGATAATAACTAACTATTACGGATCCAATGGAACTCGTTTCGTTCAATTCTGAGACTGTTCAAAAATTGGCTATTTTTCAGTCGATAATTAAATATTCAAATATTCAATTTTTACAAATTTACTCCAAATTCAATTTTACAAGTTCTAAAATATTTCTATAACTTTAATATGATATAACAAAATTTTCCAAACCATTTCCAATCATATTTAACCCAATATCTAATTATCTACGGAATTTCACTATTAATTAATCGATTTAAATGACCAATTAAATCCAATATTCAAGAAATAACTTATTTAACTTAAAATTTTCACTTATAAACATTTAAAATTAATTAAATACTCAAATTTAAATTACTAAAAATTCTGGGTCGTTACAATCTTCCCCCCTTAAAAGAATTTCGTCCTCGAAGTTGCAAGTTAAGGAGAATAATTCATAATCCGTTTATTATTTTTCCAAAACTAATAGTTTTATCAACCTTCTAACACCAATCTTTTTATTAAAGATTTACTATCATTTCAATTAGCTTTCCAACTTCAATTATAGGTTTCAAACAACATTGTTTACTCAACAATTCAAATTTAAATTTAAATTCAAATTTCAAACTTTCAAAATTTCTCAAAATTTTTCTAACTCCCTAAATTTTCAAAAAAAATTCGCCAGAGTCTCCTTTGCGCGGCTAGATCGGTACGACTACAAAACGGCTCTACGGCCCCTCAGAATCAAAAAGAAAAGAGAAAGCCAAGTGGCTGGAGAAGGAAATCATCAAATCTCATATAAAAACTGAAATACGTACCTTTTTGTCGAGCAATTCAATTTTTTAACTTTGAAATCAAAATCCCAATTCCTTTATAACCTGTATATCCTGCTAGTAATAGTATTCAATTCCAACATTCAAACTATTTTGCCAATTCAAGTTCAAAATTTCCAATGCATGCTTCTTACACATTTTTTTAGTTTATTATTGAAGTTGCATATTCAATTCATTCGTTTCAATTAGTTACATTCACTAATTAAATTCACATTGGTTTATATTCAGCCCACATCAAATTCAATTCTATTCAAATTCATTTACTTTACATTCAATTTGAGTTCAATTACATAGCTTTCAATTGCGCTAGTTTATTTCCATTAACACTCAATGAATTTACATATAATCAATCAACAAACAAACAACATCCAATGAATATCCAATAGAGCCAAATTATTATTTTACTTACATCCAATTAGTTTTGACACTTAGTTGATTTTCATTCAATTATTTTCAAGTGAATTTACACTTACATAGTTTCTTTCAAATCAACTTATTTATATTCGATTGAATAACATTCAATTCATACTTTAACTCAATTGCTAGTTCTTTTTACAAATAAAATTGAATTTCACTTATATAATTTAAGTTCACATCTTTAACAATTTCATTTACTCACTTTATTCACTTACTTTGATATTAACATCAATTCTTTCAACATTACTTAACTTGCATTCCATTTCAACTTTATTTACATCATTTAATTCACTTGATTATTTAACTTTGATACAAATATCAATTTTTATTCAACTTTGCTTAAGTTATTCCATTTAAACATCATTTGTTAATTAAACTTAAGTTTTACTTATCAATTCAATTCGGATTTTAAATTCCAAAGTAAATCCTATTTAACTTTTACTTAAGTCAAATTCATATCAATATTCAAATTCATATTCCATTTTATTTAACTTAATTGTTTAACCACTTCAACAACTGGTTTCACTTACATTTTCCCATTCTATAAGTTATAAAACTTATTATTCAACTTCTAACTTATATTATAAGTTCAAAACCTTTTTTCGCTTATACTTATCAACTTCAAGTTGAATTTTAATTTCAAATTGATTTATTACAACAAAACTTCAATTTTAAATTCATTTTTGTAGCAAATCCATCACATAGAAACTCGAAAATGATACTGATGATGCTGCAGTCATCACCCTTATTATTTCCCAGTGACAATAGTGAAATCAATGCTAAATATTCTTTCAAAAAGTTTTCTTTTATTATTCATAAATCACTTTTATTAACCTTTTACTTATATAATTTTAGTTCTTATATACATACATGATTATCTTACAATTGTAAATCATTATCAATTATTATTTCATCTTATGATTCATTGGTTTATACCATTATTCTTTTACAATAGTTGCTTTTATCAGCTTATTCAAACAACTTTTAATTATTTTATATATATATATATATATCATTTACAACAACCAAGCAATCAATTATATACACACTTCAATAATTCCTGAAAAATTATTTTCTTTTTATATATAAAATATAATCGAGGTAAAATTATTTCATTTACCCAATTTAAAACAATATTGTGTCGAATTGTTCTATTCAAGTGTTTAGGAACCCCTTCGATTCAGTTTTCGAGGCTGCGCCGACGAAGGTTCATATACCACTCAACAAACCAATCATCACAATATAAAACAATTTTATATTCACTAACAAATACGCACTCATATCTATTATTACACTCACACTCATTCTAGAGTACTACTGACTCTATCTCTAATGAGTAACACCCAACAGAGCAGGTTGTCGCTTAACCATAAGCTCTGATACCAAATGTAACGATCGGGATTTTTCGTTGCCGAAAAACCGAACCGTTAGGGTTTTAGAAGAAGAAAGAGGTAGAAGAAGAAAGAAAAGAAAGAGAAGAGAAAACAGAAAAACAAGTAACAGAACGAGAAACAATAACAGAATCTCACAGTCGCAGCGGAACAATATATAATAGATAAATGTACATTCATTTAAAACAAAGAACTATACATTTTATATATCACATTACATTACATCAATCAGAGTGTACAACAACAACAGCGGAAAAGAAAAGATATATATACAATAGATAATAGACTACGCTATCTGGCTCGCCTCCAGATCTGCACAGCAACTCCCGAATCCAGAATAACCTGACAACCTAACTCTAGACTGCCCGTGTGGAAAATAGTGGGCACCCAGAGTTTAGGAAAGGAACAATAAACTCCAGGTCAGTCATGTGACTGGTGTGAGAACTCAAAAACAGTTTATCTTTAAACAAGCAACAAGAAAATTTAAATTTTGAAATCCGCAATGCTTTTTGGAAAATGAAACTACCATAAGGCCTCCCGCCACACACACAATGCAAACGCAGAATTGGAGGAGATTTCTCCTTATGATAGTCAAAGATGCTTACTACGCGAAAATCAAATCATTTTTGATATTATTACTAGTGCATAGTGTAGAAAACAATTTCGAAAGTAGAATATAAATCCTAGCCAACATAGACATTCCGAACTATGCCTACTATAGCTACCATCCAAACAGTGGTGACCACCATAAGTGAATGGCAGGTAATACAACTAAAACCGTACAAGGCGCGTATTGTTTTGATTGGATTTCCAACAAATGGTCAGGCTAAGGAACTTCCTACTGCCACATGGGATCGCCTCTGGCGGGACGTCCCGAGAAACTAACGTTACGGTTAGATCTCTGCCAACACAAGGCCGGGTTACCTCTGTAACTAGGTAACTACTACACGAATATGTCATCCCCCGGTCCTTTGGGACCTTTATCCGAGCGCTCGCAACAACACCACACACAGAAATATATATAGTGTATCAACATGAGTAAGCATCTGGGCTCCATACCATGATACCACCCTTTTCCAGAAGGAAATGACATACCCTAAAGGGCGCGACCCTCATAACCTTGCCGCATATTCCTGTTTCGACCATTTCCGGGGAGTGAGGTCCTGACGAAGTCTCGTCCACAAAGCTACGCTTTGTGTAACAAAGCCATGCTTCGGGTCCACAGATGACCAAAGCAATAATCACAAAGATAAATGATCAAACGAATGATCCAATCCAAACGATCAACCAATGATCATCACACAGCAGCACTCAGCATGCCACATTACCAGATTGGGAAATATCGCTGATAACCTTCAACTACATAACCTCTGAGCTCGTACGTCTCAGAGAAGGGTGTTAAGCTAAGAGAATAAATTCTCCGCCACCAACAGAAATGTATTTGAAAGAAATCTGCTCTATCTCTCAAAATGTAATGTCAGACACGTAACCATACAAGTCTGTTCCGGGTTCGAACAGAACCGAAGGCACTTCCAAAGAAGCCCTTGCAATCCGGGTATTCACAATCCCGATAAAATTTCCCATCACAAAGGAAATCTCCATATCGTAGCTAACGATGCGGAGACAATCGATAGGTCATCCTATCGTTTTCACAAATACCCGGTCTTCAACACCGGTCTTCAAATGCAATCCAAACGTCGTATCGCATATTCGGAATGGGATATATGACACAAAGGTCCTCTCCCGGCTAAACCGAATAGCGAGCGCTTATTTTAAAAAAAAAAAAAAGTGTGCATTCAATTCCAAACAAACACAATCAATACCATCCAAGGGTAAATATTGATAGTCGGTTATTTAACTATCAATAAAGATGCGCCACATCATCAGATTCCAAATAATTTTTCCAAAATTATTAAATCCCAAAATATTTTTACAAGATATATATACACAATTTCCAAATAATTGCCCAATTTATTTGCTTTACCAAAACCACTTCACGATAAAATTTTCCACACTCAACCAATTGAAAAATCAATTTTCAATTTACCTTCACCATTTGAAAACCAATTTTCAAATTACATTAACCATTTGCAAACCAATTTCAAATCACCTTAACCATTTGAAAACTAATTTCAAATCACCTTAACCATATATACCTTTTGAACAATTTCAAACCACCAAATAAATCTTTACCGATTTATTTTAACTTACGTTCCAAATTCGTAAATTATATTTTCATATTTAAAAATAAATCAACATTTATTTTTAAACAAATTTCCCTTCATATTTATAAATTCCAAAGTGAATTTAAATTCCAAGCATCTACTAGCATACGATTCCCAAATCGATTTCAAGTTATTTGCTTTCAATTACCTTAAAGGTGAATTCACAAAAACCGTTCCATTTCATATTAGAAAACCATTCCCATGCTTATTTTAAAAATAAGTAATTCACAAATTTATTTATTTTCAACGATTTGAAAATATTCCACATACTTAAGTTACCGTTAAGTATTTTATTCCATTCTCTTTAAGAAAACATTCCTTTATTCACATTTATTTGGGTTAAAAACGAATGTTGCGTAAAACATCGTTACGACAACCCAAAAACACTAGTATATGGATTTGAAATTAAAAATAGATATATAAATCCAATACTATACAAATTATCCCCTTCTGTTTCTCGAAAACGTCTATTTCAACAATCAATGTTGAAATCTATGTTTTCAATACTCAATACATTTTAAAACACCTTTAATTCGTTTTAAATTCCATTTAAAACATTCCTTTCCCAAAAACAAACCCATTTTATTTAATAATCTATTCAATATTCAAAATAGTGAATATAGCCCACTTAACAAATTCCCATATTTCAATTTATCAAATTCGATGAATTTCAAATTTATAAACATAGTTTATAAATTCCATTTCTATTATAAACCCCAATTTTATAAATCCCTTTATTAATCCGATGCAATTTACATAACCCAATTTCATACCCAAAAGCCATATTGTAAGTTAAATACTTATAATATTATTTATTTACCAAATCGTTCCTTTGAACTTCACCGATTTAAAATCTTATCACTTACAAGATTTCTTTATGGTTTATAATAATTTCAACTAATGAAATCTTCATTTATTAACAATTTCTATAAAATTCCCCTTTTTAATGCCCAAATCCATTTCTATAAGTTAATAACTTATAAACTTAAAATTTTCCAATAACCATTCGTTTTATAAATTTCACATTCTATAAATCTAAAATTTTAAATGAAATTCATCTTATACATTAACTTAGCACTTTATAAACTCATTTTATAATCCCAAAAATTCTATTTAAAAATATCAATTTAAAAAAAATCTTTTATATTCATCCTTTATAAAAATTCAAAAATCTAAAATTTAACTATTTTATAAATCTATCTATTTTAAATTTCCCTTTTGGTTATATTCCATAAAAATCATAGTTTAATAATTTTAAAATTTTAAATCTTAATTTATTTTAAATTGCATCAAGTTCAAAATTTTACTAAAAACATATACTTGAAAATTTTCTTTAAAATCCCTTTTTAAATTCAAATCATTATTTTTAACTTAAAAATTTTGAATCCGATAATGCAACAGCATCATATGGTCAATTACGGGAACTAACAACATATGTCGATATGAACATCAACAATAACACAATATCAATAATCAAATAAATATGTGAGGAATCCAGTTGGATCCCTCCAACCTGTTTCCCTGCAACCACAGACGTTAGCACAATACCAATTCCACTTCAAGGTGGAATATCGCGGTATATGGGATTTTATAAAATATCCGCTTAATAGGCGGCGCAATAGGGTCTCATCCGCTATACGAGGCGGGGAATCAAATCCGATATATACATATGCCAATATATATATATCGCTATATATAGTATATATCCTATTATATCTACTGCCACAATCAATCAACAATTATCAATCAATATTAACTATTTAAAATTTTAAACAAAACCTTTCGATTGAGTGAGGAGTTCTCACCTTGATTTTATTTTCCGGTTTCGGCGTTCGTTTCGAATAAAATTAAACGAACGTTTAATTTTACCCGAAATTCAAACGAGCTCCAATCGACTCCAAACTAGCTGCATTGCGAAGAGCTCGGCGATACGAAGCCAACGCAAAAAATCTCGTTCAATTTGGACCTCGCAGCAAAAAGATATCACGTTTTAAAGTTGCATGATCTGAATTTTGAATTTAAACAAAAAAAAATAAAATAAAAGAAACAACATCTCACCCTCCTCACGCACGCGGGCCCCCACGCTCTTTCCTTCTACCCGTGCATACGTTCCCAGGCAAAAAATTCGAACGCAAATGAACCCAAATTCGTGAGCAAACCCTAATGCACGCACCTCCCAAACGACCCCGAAACTCGATCACCACCCCATACATCGAAGCGCCACACCACGCCCTACCCACGGCCAGAGCCGTGGCCAACTCGGTGGTCCCCAGCGCATGGAATTTCGTGCGCAACTTTCGTGCTTCCAGCTCGATTTGCCGCCAATCCGCTTCGAGTTAAACGATCATAACCGTTGGATTCCGAGATCTCAGAGTGCTCTACAATTTACTAGTTGAAGGTTTCGCGAATCGTTGCACGGATTAGAAGATAAATGAGGAAGAAGATCGTTGCTTTTCGGCCATTAAAGCTAAAGTGGCGGCTGTGAATAATAGATTAGGGTTTGGGAAAAGAAACAATGTATATATATCAATATTATTTTAATATTAAAATCTCCAATTCGACACTTTTGCAAACGAACTCCAAACGACGCGTTCCGCCAGGCGATCCTAAGGTTTTTCCGCGTTCCGGACACAATGGAACAGGTTTCGTAAGCTAATTCCATCGTATGTGTGAGATACGGCAACAAACGCTCAATTTAAATTAAAACCGATTTAAACGATTTCTAGGCGTTTTGGCTTGTACCGGACAAACGGCAAATCCAAACGACTTGAAATTTGAAATCTTACAATAATATCACATTACGGATCCGATGAAACTGGTTTCGTCGAAATCCGAGACCGTTTGAAAAATGGCTATTTTAACTCGCCGAATTAAAATTAAAACGATATCGATGCGTTTGGAGCTGCCACGGTCAAACGACAACTTCGATTGCTACGAAATTTGAAATCCGATAATAACTAACTATTACGGATCCAATGGAACTCGTTTCGTTCAATTCTGAGACTGTTCAAAAATTGGCTATTTTTCAGTCGATAATTAAATATTCAAATATTCAATTTTTACAAATTTACTCCAAATTCAATTTTACAAGTTCTAAAATATTTCTATAACTTTAATATGATATAACAAAATTTTCCAAACCATTTCCAATCATATTTAACCCAATATCTAATTATCTACGGAATTTCACTATTAATTAATCGATTTAAATGACCAATTAAATCCAATATTCAAGAAATAACTTATTTAACTTAAAATTTTCACTTATAAACATTTAAAATTAATTAAATACTCAAATTTAAATTACTAAAAATTCTGGGTCGTTACAACTATTATTTAAATCAATCGCCCGTTGCACATAGAATAGAGACGTTGCCTTAAAGAAACTCTTAAATAACCAACGGACTTGTACAGACAATGGTATACACTTGACTTGTTCGAAGGCTTGCTTTGTTTCTAACAGAAGCATACTCCGGGGGCATGTGTTATCCAACATTTAGACTAAGTAGCTTTTAGACGAATCAGGATGTCGGGATGAAGACAAAGTAGTTAAAGGACTTGGAAGTATGCTTGGAAGGACAATGGAAGTGGCTTCAAGGTTGAGAGTATAAATGGAGCTAAGAAAACAAATTGGTACCAACCTCTATTAGGTCGGCACCGACCTCTTTTTGAGCACTCCGAGGAGCTCTGAAGTCTTGATTATCGGATGGCTAGCTAGAGTGATCGTCATAGGGCCCATTTTTTAAGAAGTAGGTGGATAAATCCAAGGAAGATTTGAAGAAAAGGACAACTACCGAAGATGTCGGAACATCTCCGCAACAACTTGATTTCTTAGGAAAAAGTAAGTTTATGGATAGTGCGTAAATGACCAAATAGATTGAGATGGCACATCTTGCCATGATCAAATTACGCCATTGCCGATCACTTCAGATCAGTACCGAGATGATTTTATTGGCCAAGGGACCTCGTCTTCCCTCTTACATTCATGGATCTAAAATTAGACTTGGTATTTTGAGATCCGACGACATCGTTTGTCGATTTTTCTATAAATAGCAAAATGTGGCAACTCAGAAATGACTTTTGGCACTTCATCTTCTTCACTCTCTTTCTCTACATGTTCTTGTCATAAAGGAAATTACCTTTTGTTATTCTAGATTGTTAGACTAGTAAAATCCTTGTATCTATGACCAAAATCTTTAAGTAATAAGATTAAAGTGGAATAGGCCTCAAATTTGTTGAAACGCTATAAATATTTCCGATGTTTCTTATTTCATTTTACTAAATATCTCTATTTTTTTGGGGTGTTGTGCCATTTTTAGGCTCAACAATTACGGACCTCATATATGAATAACTTGAATAGTGTACTTGAATTGAATAACGATTGCAACTTTAAAATGTGGATAGGATGTGTTATCCTAGTTTACTAGAGTTGTAGTTATGAGTCACCATATAAAGTGTCATGATATGTCTATTTAAATTGATATGATTTGATTTATTAGGATGTGCGTGATTTTAGATTATGGAGTGTGTAGTATATTTTATTTTTAGGATATATCACATATATAGCCCGACTCCATGCAATTATATTTACATTGCACAGTTACGCTCACAGCTAGTTTCCAACATGACTTAGGGTTTTGTTATGTTTGTAACATCACCACAGGTCAGCCTAAGGCGTTTTTGTTAGGATGATCACATTCAGATGCTTCACATTTACTCTTATGAAGCAAATGGTGTGTAGCACTAGACTTTGTGTGTATTTTGTTACCAGTTGCGTCATTCTAGAGCATGCAGATTGCATAATTGAGACTACTGTAACATGTCAAGTCTTCATCCACTAGAGAGATGATGGAATAGCTGAAGTAGAATTAGAGTCTGTTGACATGGACTACTGTAAGTATTTGGAGTCAGTAAGATATAAATGTCAATTTTTGGGCAGTTTTGATTGTACATGTTATGTCATGTATATAGAGTGTTTTCTAGCCGTATATTTACTTGAATATTTTAATGTGTGACTTTGACGTTCCGTTGAGATGTTTCTCTGTCATTTTTATTTATGCTTCGTTATGTTGTTTCCTTAATCTTGAAATTTATGCATATTACCTTGTGTCGAGAGGTGATACATAATATTCGAATGAGATAAGGTATTGTAACGTATCCGTATTGATCCAACGTAGTGCATACATAAGATCGCTCCTTCCGCGCCCTTTGATCCAAGTTATCGAGTAGTATATCTCTTCTGATAATTCGGTCACTAATGCTGGGGTGTTACATAAACTATTTAAACAAGAAGGTTTTAAGAAAAGAAAAAATGACCACTACCCTACGGCTATTAATTTATGGTACTCTTACGGATGCCCTTAAAGATGGATACCAGATTGTAAAGGTTGTTGCATCAGAAAGCTTAGACAAATTTTACGAAGTAATAGCACGATAATCTATACCTCCGGACACACCAATCCAAAGCCTAGGGTGATCTTAGGACTCGCGCCAATGCCGAGAAGCGCAAGCTATCGGTGTTTTTAAAACATTAAAGAAACCAAAGATATACAAATATGATCTAAAATATAATGCACTTTCAGAACTTACAGTGGAAGACAATAAAATATAAACATAGTAAATAACCCCTTCAAAAAATATCTTAAAATACAGTTTCAAAAAACAATACGTAATCAAATCCAAAGTACACAGAAATACAATGCATGCCTGATAAAATACTAAGTACTGAACAAGATAGATAGTTACATGGAGAGTAATATAAAATGATAAGAAACTACAATGATGAGCTTGCCTCTCCACATACTAATTACGGGCCTATGACTACTATCCTATCCTCCAGTGGTGGGGAAAAAGAAAGGAAAAGGGGTGTGACAGAAAAAAGTCTAGTGAATGAGTACATAATTAATATATGGTGATCACATACGGTTGAATTCAATAATACTCTTGGTGACCTAGGGTGTTCTATAAGTGTCTGTGAATTGCAAGATTTCTTTACTTAAGGGGATTGGTTAAATATACATCTACACTAACTACTTGTATATCCTTGTTACGCATTCAAGGGGAGTTTGCAATGCGGACTCATTGAAGTGTCTCATCATCTACATCTTTGTCCACCTCTCAATGGTAACGTAATTGCCTCTTATTGCACGTGCCGAGATCCAATAACATACAGTACCAAGTTGCATCAAAATTCATGAATACAAAGCAACTCCCATTGTGCCGAGCACACACATTTCATTAAGCATTAGTCAGTGCTACGCATCCACTATAGAACCTCCTATGAGTGTCATTTGTGGTAGAATCGCCCCTAATCAGATATCGACCTCTACTGGATAGATAACATTTAACTAGCTTCGCAACATCTTAATGTCGCCTCGTAGGGAACTAGCTACCCTACTCCTAACATCCATATATGTATGTATGTATGTATGTATGTATACACACACACATTAATTCCTTTATTTGAAATAAATAAACCTAGTCATTAGGCCAAAGTTTTGGGTTATGGTTCTGGAACACCTACCGACCACCGCCATATATTGTGGCGATCGACCGTTTACCGTCGACGGCTTCTGATAGTGCAGTCAACAGATCATAGTGAAAATTTAGGGTTTTCATATTCGTTTGATTTCAATAAATTATTGTTTAACTTCTGTCGTTCTCTAATTTCAATACCAGCTTACTATAACTTACATTTTTTAGGTTTGTGTGAAATCAAGGTGTTATTAATCCAAATTCCTAATCAGTTTGCATTTACAGTGCTCTAATTTAGTCTAGGGTTCAAGTTATATTAACATATTATAAGAATTTCCACCTGATTACTAAGAGGTTTAACCTTGATTAATCCCTATATTAACAAGTTTATACCAACATAATTTATAATTCGATTTCAGATATAAACAATATAGTTTTCCAGTTTAATTCCTAACAACCTAGATCAGATAGTGTATATTAAATTTAACTGCAAATAATCATCTTAGTAAGAATGTGCCCACTCACCTCAAATCCAAGATTTCCTTCGAATTTCCATCTAGAGACCTTCCCCCGTTCATTAGTTGTTAGTCTGATTTGATCTCGATCTTCTTGGATTCTCCTAATTTATTCTCGTTTATTTTGAAGAATTTTATAAGTGGTGGAGAAGAGAATTTGGTAGAGTTTTAATATACCGATAAATTTCTAACGAATTATGGTTAAGGTTAGCTTTGTGTTTATAGGGGTTTTAGATTACTCTTGATTGTTGGTAACCCTAAGAGAATTCGGTAGAGTTTTAATATACCGATAATTTCTGATGAATTATTGTTGAGGTTATCTTTTTATTTATTGGGGTTTTAGATTACTCTTGATTGTTAATTAACCTAAGAGAACCTTCAGCTTCTTATGAACGTCAAACGCTTACTTTGTGACCAAGTAAAAATATTTCGTACAGCCTGGGCTGTTGGTTACTCAAATTCACCGATCTGGAGCATAAACCAGTCGAGCGTTAGGGAGATCGGTCGACTGCTAGGTGGGCATTGATTGATCGCTACATATGGATTGAAGACCCCTAGGGTATCGACCGGTGGAACTATTATTTATAAATAGTTTTATTTCCTTATTGGTTTATTTAATTAATTTTGTTTTCAAATTGTAAAACATTTGTATCTTCTCTATACTAGTTCCAATTTCAAAGTGTAATATATATAAATTATCTAGAAAATCTCTACAAACACATCGGCGCAAATTTCATAGACAAATTCATACATTTGTGAAATTTTTTGTTTTTTCCGCTTATTATATTTTAAATGTAATTCTTTGTTAAATTTTCACTTAAATTTTTGAGGTGTTACAAATAATGGACTTTTACAATAGTGATTACTTAACGTATGAAGCGAAGAACGTATTGTGAGAATACAAGAAATGCATAAGGGAAAATCATGGTCTAGAAGGTTAGAAAGTCTCCATAGTTGCATTGGGAGTGGAAAAACATTCCTAAAGTATTTCACAGAGCATATAATAGTAAGGAAAATAAGAAATATCATATCGGAAGTTATTGCTTCATACAATTTCAAGATTTGGCATGCTTTCTTTGAAATAACTAGTTAAATAAATTTGATTGAGTGGGCGCGTTTGTTTAATAATCTTGCATTTGATAAGTCAATCCTCATCTTATTTACACTTGATCGAAATGTCTACTAACTGGATACTATCTTGGAGATGAAATCTATCTGAAATAGAGCACCATTTTAAAGACCTTTTCATAACCCATGCCAAAGCATATAAAATTTGTTGAGATGCAAGAAGAACAAAGGAAAATGTAGAAAGGACATTCAAAGTGTTTTTATCAAGATTTGTGATGATAAGTAATTCATGTAGATTATTGAAATGATTGAAAATTACTATATCATTTTACCCATAAAACAGTACATAATATGATCATTTGATATGAAAGAGGTATGGAAGAAGATCAACATTACGAATACGAAGGTCTTAATCGAATGCCAAAATTATTCTATGATGACATACTGCAAATTAAAGAAGATTACGATATTCACATAGATCAACGACTAGCATATCGAATCGTAGTGCTGCATAATAGACTACAAAAGAATCTAACAGATTATATTTGGAATTATTATGAAAATCAATAGTCCACTTTCATGGTTATGCATATTTAATGGGTTATTGTACTTTGATTTTGAGGAATGCATTGGTTCAGGCTCTATTCAAGTATTAATTTATGTTGTAACTTTTACTTATAATGTTTTTTGTTTAGGTTTTACTAATATTATTATAATATATAAATAGTGTACAGATAATTATGTACCATTACTAAAGATACATCACCAGACGAATAAAACTGCCAAACATAACATTTCTACTTATACAAAGCAAGCAATTAGAGACACAACTTGCAACGTAATGATAAGCTATGAGTTAACTAAGAAACTATAAATAATTCACCTTTGTAATCCATCCAATACTATGCTATAGCTGTTGGATCCTGGTCCATTTTGACAGTTGGTGAAATGGGTATATTTTTAGTTTTTCCCTCTATTTGGATCTTAATAGGTGAAGTTTATTAACTAGCATTAGATCCAATATATTTATTAAATAAAATCATATTTTATTTAAAATTTCATCATATTTGATAATTAGTTGTACTAGTTAATTTGATTTAATGTTTATTCGAATAATGCACATTTCAACAACATGACAAGATAACACAGTGAGGTATGAACTGTATAACTATATATACACACACACATACATATATAGATATTGGGATATATGTCTATTGTGTGTATATATATACATTTGACAATTTCGTATGAATATCAGGGATATAAATGCCTATGAGTGTGTGTATGTATGTTTAAAAATACTAATATGTGTATATTGTCTGTTTACAAATATTTATAGCAACACATATATTTGGACACACACATATTTCTGAGTGTATAATGTATTGCCAATTTTTTGTTTATAAACATGGTTTGAAACTAAAACTACATGTATTAAATCAGATATCTTATGCATAATTGGAGCTTTGGAAATTGATTAAAAATTGAAAGTAACTCATTAAATTAGATGTCTTAAGCATAGTTGAAGATTTGGTAACTAAATAAAAAAGGAAAGAAAAATCACCTTTCTTACACAAAGTTTTCTTAATTAAACAAGATCTAATCTTTAAGTAAAAATGAAACATGATTTCAAATTTCTACAAACAAAATTTGTTTAATATTGAACTTTAGAACAATGTATGAAGATTTGGAAATCAAATCACCATTCAAATAATAATACAAGTGAAATATTCAACCTTTAAAACACAATACAAATATTCATATTCAACTTCGATACTTATTGTGAAGATGTATTAAACAGTAAATGAGTTTCAAATCTAACAAAAAATCAAACAAACTAGAGATGTTGCATATCTGAACTTGTGAAATCATATAGATTGTAATTTATATCAGTATAACATATTATAATAAGTGTGTATAAATCTCTACGTGTATTAAATACACATACACACACAAATATACATATACATATACATATACATATATATATATATATATAATTTAGGTAAAATAAAAAAATTCCTTTTTAAATCAGATCTAAATAAATTTGAATCTAATTTATAAAATCAAAACCTTACCAAAACAAAAAATTGAACAAGTTTATAAACATTGTACATTCATAATTTATATAAAATTACAATTAAAAGGTCTCAAATGTTGCAAATATTCTCAATAAAATAAAATTCTCACAAATATGTATTTAGCAATAAAGATATATAGATTGGGAGTGGATGACATATCAAAGTTGAAGAAGAGAAGTTGTCTTTATTAGATCAAGACCATTATGACACCTTGATCTGCATCCTTAAGATTCATGGTCTTTACCTAAATTTTGCTAGAGTTGGATGAACCACCATGTTTTATTTTTATTTGATTTAGTTTTGGGCGAAAGAAAGAAAAAAATTTGCCATAAATTGGCCTGAGATTAGCGGCTATGAACGGAGGAAAGAAGGAGAACAAATTAAAGTAAGAAATGAAATCAGAGAATTTTGTTTTAATAGGGAGGATAAAACCTTTTCGATCCTCTTTATTAAACATCCCCTTTTAAGGCCTATTTCATTTTCAATCAAGCCTCTCTTTCTCCCTCTGTCATGTCCGACCGTAACTTGCCCCATATGGAGCAAAATTTCCAAAATCCCATTTAAGTAATTATCTTTATTTAAGCTCATTTAAATGTATACTGACATCGTATATCAATACATACATATATAACTTTTATAACTTTTACATATACATCCAAATAGTTACTAAAAACACCCAAAAACATTAAATAAATTAATAATAAATGTCTTTCAATGTTAATTAATTAATAATATTTTATAAACTAATTAAACTACATGGTTTTTCAAAGAATTCATAAAGATGGTTGTGAGTCTCGGTGGTGTGAATTCAGTAGCGATTAATATTGAACAATTTAAATATTAACATTCACATGTTACCTTGGCTGGTGGTATGATAACTTAGCCATGTTCATCTTTTATGGATCTTTCATTGGTAAAAATCATATTTTACATTTTCTTATGCGGTACCAATGCTGATAATAATTTACACACATTTTCTTTGAGAATATTATATCACATTAGGATATATAATGTCAGGTATTGGTCAAAACTCAAATATTATCCACATTCAACTCGATTAGTCCATAAAAAATCCTTAGTTCAATAGTAACACAATTCCTACCCATTCTACCATAGCCAAAGATCATGCCATTGAGTTGACTACAGTTGATGGTGATACTAACCTCATATAATCGAGGAGATGAATTTTAATTGAATAATGCTTTATTTCCAATGCTTCAACTCAGACCTAACTACAGTCGCTCGATGGATCGCCATGTCATGATTTAACTATAATTAAAGTGGAATATTCACAGTGAAGTTCCGATGTATTCTCAAATCGAGGGAACCATGTAACATTGTCACACTAAGATTTCCTATTAAACCTAGTTGGTATCAACATGAAACTTTCATTTAAGTCATTCCATGGTCATCGAATAACTACGAGTGCATAACCCTTTGGTACCCCTAATAGCCATAAGGAATACACTGCTCAACATTCGGAAAGCGTTAGATGCTCCTTTCCCAATGGATGTACCAATATCCTTTCTCAAAACATCTTGACCATGAATATCTAAAATAAAACATTATTTTATTTTGTGATTAATTACTCGCGGTTACAGCTGGTAATTTGTAACAACCTGTAGTTGAGAATGTATTAGTTGAGATTTATAATGAAGATTCACGTAATTGAAAACGATTTTGAATATTAAAAATATGGGCAAATGGAAAATTTTGGAAATTATATAGTAAAATATTTTATAAAGAATGAAAAAAAAAAATTGAGTACATTATAGATTTTATAAACGAGTATTGGTTATTTTAAAAGGTCAAAAAATGATTTTTAAATATATTAAAAGTGGTAAAATAATTCTTATATAATTAAATATTAGAAGTAAATAAGATTGGAAATTTATTTTAAAAGGAAAAGAATTATTATTTCACTATGTAAGCATAAATAAATGAGCTTAAAATATAATTAAGGAATAATTAATCAAAATGAGTCAAAATATGGAAATGAATTATGTAATAATAGTTAAACATTTCTAGAAAATAAATATGGTTTTTATTTAGCACTTTTAACTGGATTAAATATGAAGGAAAATAGATTACAAAGAAAAGACAGGAAAAAAATAAGCAAAAGGGTATGAGTAAAGCCTATTTCTACACTTAGGAAAATATCTCCTCTCTCGAGGTTTCTAGAACCCTCAATATCACTTATAAATCCCTATCCCATATTTACTTTTCTACAATCTTGTAGCTTCATTTCATTTAAAAATCAAATTATTAAAACCTTAACCTCCACATAAAAAATAAAAATAAAATAGAAATAAATTCCCACAAATCCTAAAATTAAAGTATATCCCTCTCAACACCCCATTACGCTACTAGGCAAGAAGAAGTTGAGGTTTTGGTCGAGTTTGGGTGCATTGGAAAATTTACTATAAAGGAGAAAGGAGGAAGAAGAAGGAGCAATGAAGAACTTGGAGCTTAGCAACTTTAGGTGAGTTATCTAATTCACAATCTATGTATAATTCCATGCTAAAATGAGTTTAGTGTTGGTTTTGTTCTTATAAAAGTGTGTAAACCTATTTACAGAGAAAAGCATTTCCCTCACTTTCTTGATTTTAAGTTTGCATTGGGTGATTGGGTGTGTTTGGAAATGTTAGAATCAATATCCATAATCATACGTGAATACAGGTTCAATCATTAGACGAAGTAGAAAAGAAATCAACGAGGGGGAGAAAGAAATTTAAATTCTGGAAGAAGGGCTATAGTGAATCGCAACACCCACCGGCGGACCATTCGTTGTCAACCTACTGATTAGAGGGACGAAACCTGTAGCCTAAAGCAATTAAAAAATAAAAATTACGGTTTTGAACTCTGATTATATTTTTGGAGTAAGAATTAAGAAATTTCAATAATAGGACTTAATTTTTGGAAGATGTATAATTAAAGTAAATATCAATTATTTAAAGTAAATAGTATAAAAGTGAGATTAAATTGTTTGAAGCTACAAAAGGTATTACAAAATGTAATTTGTGTCTAAAAATGGTATCCCAACAACTCGAAATTTAAGAAGAAATTAATAAATAATTATAAGTGAAAAGAAATAGTATTTATAATTAGAATTCATTGAAATTAGTATTGAAATTAATTAGCAGTAGATTTATGGAAATGTTTCAATTAAAAAGGGAACGAGGAATTAAATTGAAATGATTAAGTTTAATATAAGAACTTACATTTGTGTCAAAATGGAATAAACATTTTAAATATAAATAAATGCATATTTTGAGATAAATGAAATTAACTTTTCATTTTTGAATATTAAGGAGTTTGTTTTGTTAAAAAAAGGAATATATATATATATAACAACGTATTTAAAAAGAAGGCATCTATTTTTATAAATTTGGAAATTGAAGGTGACGATGTTCAAATGAGATAGGTTATTGTAAATGAGAGAAAATGTAAAATATATTTATAAAAAAAGAAGGAATTTTAATAAAATAAATGTTATATTTTGAAAATAAAAGGCAAGGGTGTATAATGGAAGGATTGCATTTCTTACAGAAAATATAAGGTTTTTTATTTCTTTGTTAGTAAGGTATAAGGGTCCATTTGGTTTTCGAACATAAAAACATTTATACCAATTAATTAATGTAATTGATTGCTCAATTTAAAGGAAAAGAATAAGGTTACTAATTAATGCACAACATATAGTGGACATGTCAGGACCCGATTCTTCGTCTTTCGAAAATTCAACATCGATACTCACTTTATCGACTGCCGAGCAATCGAACGACGGAAAACCGAACACTGAGGGTTTAAGAAAAAGACAAAGAAGAAGAAGAGAGGAAAGATAGAAAATAGAGAGAAAAGAAAATAGAAAATAGAACGGAACAGAACAGAAAACAACAGAACAACATCAGAATCTCACAATTCGCAGCGGAACAACATATAATAGATAAATGAATAATCTTTAAACAAAGAACTATATCAGTTATTACATTACATCACATCATCAGAGTGTACAACAACAACAACATCATACAGTGCAGCGGAAAAAGAAATACTATATACTAGTAATACGCCATGCCATCCAGCTTGCCTCCAGCAATTCCAGAATATCCTGATAAACCTAACTCTTGACTGCCCGTGTGAAAATTTGTGGGCACCCAGAGTTTAGGAAGGGAAACAATAAACTCCGAGTCAGTCATGTGACTGGTGTGAGAACTCAAAACAGTTTATTTATCTTTAAATCAAAATAGAGGAATATTTTTAAAGTCAATTCGCAATGCTTTTAAAAAATGAGACTACCATAAGGCCTCCCGCACACACACACAATGCAAACGCAGAATCGGAGGAGATTTCTCCTTATGATAGTCAAAGATGCTTGATACGCATTTAAAAAGAACATTTGATATTATTATTAGTGCATAGTGTAGGAAAAATTCATTTCGAAAGTAGAATATAAATCTTAGCCAGCATAGACATTCCGAACTATGCCTACTATAGCTAACTATGTTCAATAGCAGGTTACCGCCACATTCCATAGCAGGTTATACAGCTAAAACCGTACAAGTTTCGTATTGTTTCTTTGGATTTCCAACGAATGATCAGGCCAAGGAACTTCCCATTGCCACATGAGAATGCCTCTGGATGGACATCCCCGAGAACCAAACCGGATCTCTACCAACACAAGGCCGGGTTACCCCTAACTGAGTAACAACTGACCGAATATGCCATCCCCCGGTCCTTTGGGACCTTTCACCGAGCGCTCGCAATCAATTCACACAATCATAAAGTGTTTTCAACATGAGTAAGTATCTGGGCTCCATACCATGATACCACCCTTTTCCAGAAGGAAATGCACATATCCTAAAGGGCGCTACCCCTCATAACCTTGTCGCATCTTTCCTGTTTTGACCATTCCCGAGGTGTGAGGCTCGACGAAGTCACGTCCACAAAAACATACTTTATACAAAAGCCATGCTTTGGGTCAACAAATGATCATAGAAATGATCACCAGGATAGACGATCAAATAAATGATCCTATCACAAATAATCAACACAATGATCATTTAACAGCAACACTCAGCATGTCACATTACCAAATTGGAAATATATCGCTGATAACATTCAACTACATAACCTCTGAGCTCGTACGTCTCAGAGAAGGGTGTTAAGCTAAAAGAATAAATTCTTCGCCACCAACAGAAATATATTTGAATGAAATCGGCTTTATATCTCAATTTGTAATGTCAGACATACAATCCATACAAGTCTGTTCCGGGCACGAACAAAACCAAAGGCACTTACAAAGAAGTCCTTGCAATCCGGATATTCGCAATCCTGATCGGATTTCCCATCACATATGGAGAACTCAATACCGTAGCTACTCGGTGTAGAGTCAATCGACGGGTCATCCTATCGCTCTCGCAAATACCGGGTCTTCAACACCGATCTTCAATGCGATATATAACGACGTATCACATATTCGGAATGGGTTATACGACCCCATGGTCCTTTCCCGGTTAACCCGAATAGTGAGCGCTTATTCAAAAATAAGTGTGGCATTCAAATTCAAACAAATCACATCAATTACCCATTCAAAGGGAAATATTGATAGTCGGTTATTGAACTATCAATGGATATGCACACATCACCAATTTCCAAATAATTTTCCAAATTATATATTTTCCAAAATATCTTTACAAGATATATTATTTTCAATACTTCAAAAATAAATCAATATTTATTTTTTTTCATACAAATTCCACTTTTCATTTATAAATTCCATAGTGAATTTATATTCTAAAATTATCTATGAATATATGATTTCAATTATTCATTTCAATTTATCTTCAAAAAGATAAATTCTCAAAATATTCACTTTATATTGGAAAACATTTCCATACTTATTAAATAAGTAATTCACAAATTTTATTTATTTTCAACACTTAGAAAATATTCAATATACTTAAATCGAGATTAAGCATATATTTCATTCTTTAAGGAAATCATTCTTTTAAACATATTTATTTGAGCCAAGACGAATGTTGCGTAAAACATCGTTACGACAACCCAAAATCACTAGCATAGGGATTCGAAATTAAAATAGATATATAAATCCCAATACTATACAAAACATTTCCTTTCGGAAATCATTTTCTATAACAACAGTGTTATAGTCCACTATTTCCTTCTATTTCTCGAAAACGTCTATTTCAACAAAAAATGTTGAAATCTATGGTTTCGAATCTCAACACAATTTAAAACATCGTTAGATCGTTTTAATTCATCTTAAAACATCAAATCTAAACATTTTCTTTAACATATTATTCACTATTCAAAAACGTGAATATACTACGTTAACAATTTCATCCTTTTATTCATTTTATTTTAAAAGATTATTCACTGTCTAAAAACGTGAATATAACTCCATAAATAAATCATAACAATTTACTTATCAAAATAAGTCGTTTGTGAATTTATAAAACAACGTTTATAAATTCCATTTCTATTTATTTTATAACAACTTCCATTTATAAATTTTCTTTATTAACCTATTCGATTTATAACTCAATTATAAACTAAAGGTTCATATTATAAGTTAAATACTTATAATTTATTCGTTCACAAAAATCGTTCCTTTGAACTTCTTAATTATAAATCTTATAACTTATAAGATTCAATTATTTATCCAAAACCATTCTTATAATGACTTTATAAATTTTATAAACCTACTGTTTACAAAATTCCATTTATAATTTCACCGTTTATAATTCTATAAATTTCATTCAATTTATGAAATTCATTTTCACTTCATTCAAACACTTATAAAAACTCGTTTTATAATTTCAATATTTCAATTTATAAATATCCGTTTATAAATCTCTTAATATAATTCAATTTATATTATTCTTTTAAAACGTCTTTAATCTCCTTTATTATTTCACCATTTTGATTTATAAAATAATCAAATTTTATAAATCCTATATTTAAACTTTTCACAATAAATTCAAAAATCCCGATTTTACTATTTTATAAAATCATTAGCATCATATTCTCAAAAATCAGTTTTTAACTATTTTTCTCAAAAATCATAATTTTTAAAACTTTAAAAATTATAACGTTTATTTATTTAAAATAGATCCAATTCCAAACATATAGTATATTTTCAAAAATCACTTTATAAATCATTTTAAAATTCCAAAACTTGGTCCAATGATGCTACATATCAAATAGTCAATCACGACAACAACGATATCATATATCAATATGATAATCCATCAAATATCAAAATATCTGAAATCAAATAAAAACTGTTGAGGAATCCAGTTGGATCCCTCCAACCTGTTTTCCTGCATCCACAAACATTAGCACAATACCAATTCCGCTCCAGTACGAAATTATCGCGGTATATGTTTTTAATAAATATTATCCGCTTAATAGACGGCGCAATAGGATCTCATCCGCTAAACAAATGCGGGAAATCAATAACTCCAATATATACATATGCCAATATATATATATTGCTATTATATATAATACCAATTTCACTGTTTATGAAATATTCGCGGTATATGTTTTTAATAAATAACATCCGCTTACTAACGGCGTATAATGTCTATTTTAACAATCAATAGATACTAATCATCATTCAAACATGCATTCAAATATTTTAAATCTAACTATTTAAAATAATAATCGAAACTGATTCGATTGAGTGAGAAGTTCTCACCTTGATTTCTATTTCGTTTTTAGCGATTTATTTCGAATAAAATTAAACGGACGTTTAATTTTACCCGAAATTCTCACTAACTCCAAACGACTCCAATCCAATTTCATCGCGTAGTGCTCGTCCATACGATTCCAACGCAACTGGTTTCGCGCGTTTTCGACCTCGTATGAAAAAGATATTGATTTTACAAGTTTGTACACGAATTTATTTAATATAATTTACAACTTTAATTATTTTTAAACCTTCATTCAACATAGGCCGTTGATTTCTCCTGCATCCACATCAGAGCCGCACGCATGTCTTCCCTTCCCCTTCTTCATCTTGCACGCACGCAACATGTACAGACCGAACAAACCCAATGCTTGCAACTAGGGTTCCATCTTTGAGCCTCCACGTTCAACTTTAGGTCGATCAACTAGTGCCATATCGCGCGCCTCCATCTCCTCCATGCTCAGCCAGAAGGCTTTGAAGCTCGGCCACCTGATGTGCTTTGAATTTCGTGCGCAAGTCGCCACGGTCGGCCCCCCTAGCTCCCCCTACGTTGCACCAAAACTCATCATCACTGTATGGATTTCAAGATCTCTCAGCGCTCTACGACATTGTAGTTAAGCATTTCTTGAATCGATGTGTGGATGGGAAGAGATTGAAGAAAGAATTTCATGTGTTTCTGGCCTTTGAAGATAGTAGTGGCGGCTAGGTTTAGGTTTTAGAGATATTTTTTTTTTTTTTATGAAGGGGGCTATTTATAGAGAATTCTCAAACACTATTCAATCCGGAAATTTCGAACTCCGATTTACGCGCCGTAACCAGCGTTTCTAGGGTTTATCCCGCGTTACGGACACAATGGAATAGGGTTCGAAAGCTAATTCGGACATCTGTGCGAGATATGGCAATAAACGTTCAATTTAAATTAAACCGATTTAAATCGATTTCTAGGCGTTTTAATTTGTACCGGACAAACGGTAAATCCAATTGACATGAAATTTGAAACCTTACAATAATATCACATTACGGATCCGATGAAACTAGTTTCGTCGAAATCCGAGATTTTTTGAAAAATGGCTATTTTAACTCGCCAAATTAATATTAAAAATAAATCGATGCGTTTCGAGCTACCACGATCAAACGATAACTCCGATTGACACGAAATTTGAAATCCGGTAATAACTAACTATTAAGGATCCAATGGAACTAGTTTCGTTCAATTCTGAGACTGTTCAAAAATTGACTATTTTCACTAGTCGATTAAATATTAAAATATTCAATTTTCACAAATAAACTTTTAATTCGATTTTAAAAGTTCTAAAATATCATTCTAACTTCAACATGATAAAATAAAATTTTACAAATCATTTTCAATCATATTTAACTCAATTTTCAATTATTTCCATAATTTAACATATTAAATTATCGATTTAATTATCCAATTAAATCCAATTATTCAAATAAAAATTTATTCGACTTATAAATTCACTTATTAATACTTAAAATTAATTGAATACTCAAATTTAAATTAATAAAAATCCTGGGTCGTTACAATCTTCCCCCCTTAAAAGAATTTCGTCCTCGAAATTATTAAGTAAGAAAAGTTACAGAATCTATTAATTTTCCAAAATACATAGTTTAACTTCTTATAATCTTTACTAAGTTTTCAAATCATACTTAGTTATCTTTTCAAAAACAATTACTATTGTTTAACTTTCAACTCCAAAATCAAAGTTAAAGTTTTCAAAAATTTTCCCATTTTCTCAAATTTTTTCTAACGCCTTAAATTTCCGGAAAAATTCGCCATAGTCTCCTTTGCGCGGCTCGATCAAAAAAAAATGACAGTATATATATCACAAATATACATCTCATCAAGTAATGAGGCATCCCGAAGGGAAAAATGTAAAAGTACGATATGTAATCCGAGATATGTACCTTATATTTTATTAGCGAACATATACGGCTAATATAGCGCGAAAGCGAGCTCCAAATGCGAAGCAACCGCAATCCGCACCTACTAATCACTCAACAAACAACATGAGAATCGTGCATATATGAACATAGTATCGATATACAACATATAGCAACATAATAACTATACATGCCAACATAGCAAATGCAATAAAAGCAATATACTCAACCATCAACCAACTAACATTCATAACCGATAAATATTCATTCATATTCTCATTAATATTCAATGAAATGGTTTTCAATTTAAATCACATTTGATTCATTAACAGTGGATGTTTACTAACATTCATTTTCAATTAGTTTATATTCACTAATTCATATTCAAGTTGGTTCACTTCCAAATCAAATTCAATTTTATTTAAATTTATTTACCTTTAATTTGAATTCAATTACATAGCTTTCAATTTCATTAACTCTTAATGAATTTTATACAATCAACTAACAATCATATAACAACCAATGTATATATATTAATTTCAACCAAATTCCTTTACTTATATTCATTTAATTTGGTTTAACACCATCACTTTCAATTGGTTTAATTAAATTGATTTTCATTCAGTCTTTCAACTTCCAATAACATTAGATTTTAATGAATTAACACTTATATTCATCATTTCTTATCAATTATTTTCATTCAATTGATTAACATTCAATCCATTCATTCAATTCAATTTCTACAGTTGAATTCCATTTACATAACTTAAGTTCAAATCTATCCCTTAACTTTGTTAATTTACTTTGATACCACTATCAACTTCATTCAATATCTCTTAAGTTATGCTTCCATTTAAATAAACATCACTTGGTTTTACTTAACTTAGATTCCCACTTATAAATCAATTCAGCTTCCAAATTCTAAAGTTAATTTTTTTTTTTATTTAACTTTAACCAAAATCAAATTTTATTACTTATTCAAACTCATTTTTATTCACAACTCATATTTATAAAATATTCGTATAGTTTCATTTCTTATATATATAAGTTTATTTCACAATTGTAAATCACTTTAATTATAATTCAATTCTTATAATTCTTTTTACCAATACTATTATTCTTCAATTTAGATTATTCAAACAACTAAACAATCAACTTATATACACTTTAATAATTTTAAAAAAAAATTATTTCTTTATATATAAAAATATAATCAAGGTAAAATTATTTCATTTACCCATTCTAAAACAATAATGTGTCGAATTGTTCTATTCAAGTGTTTAGAGATCCCTATCAACAACGTTAATTACTCGTATTAACCAGAATCCATATACCACTCAACAAACCAATCATCACAATATAAAACAATTTTATATTCACTAACAAATACGCTCTCATAGCTATTATTACACTCAACTCATTCTAGAGTACTACTGACTCTATCTCTAATGAGTAATACCCAACAGAACCATGGTTGTCGCTTAACCATATGCTCTGATACCAAATGTAACGTCCCGAAAATTTTCGACTTTCGAAAATTCAACATCGACACTCACTTTATCGACTGCCGAGCAATCGAACGACGGAAAACCGAACACTGAGGGTTTAAGAAAAAGACAAAGAAGAAGAAGAGAGGAAGGATAGAAAATAGAGAGAAAAGAAAATAGAAAATAGAACGGAACAGAACAGAAAACAACAGAACAACATCAGAATCTCACAATTCGTAGCGGAATAACATATAATAGATAAATGAATAATCTTTAAACAAAGAACTATATCAGTTATTACATTACATCACATCATCAGAGTGTACAACAACAACAACATCATACAGTGCAGCGGAAAAAGAAATACTATATACTAGTAATACGCCATGCCATCCAGCTTGCCTCCAGCAATTCCAGAATATCCTGATAAACCTAACTCTTGACTGCCCGTGTGAAAATTTGTGGGCACCCAGAGTTTAGGAAGGGAAACAATAAACTCCGAGTCAGTCATGTGATTGGTGTGAGAACTCAAAACAGTTTATTTATCTTTAAAATCAAAATAGAGGAATATTTTTAAAGTCAATTCGCAATGCTTTTAAAAAATGAGACTACCATAAGGCCTCCCGCACACACACACAATGCAAACGCAGAATCGGAGGAGATTTCTCCTTATGATAGTCAAAGATGCTTGATACGCATTTAAAAAGAACATTTGATATTATTATTAGTGCATAGTGTAGGAAAAATTCATTTCGAAAGTAGAATATAAATCTTAGCCAGCATAGACATTCCGAACTATGCCTACTATAGCTAACTATGTTCAATAGCAGGTTACCACCACATTCCATAGCAGGTTATACAGCTAAAACCGTACAAGTTTCGTATTGTTTCTTTGGATTTCCAACGAATGATCAGGCCAAGGAACTTCCCATTGCCACATGAGAATGCCTCTGGATGGACATCCCCGAGAACCAAACCGGATCTCTACCAACACAAGGTCGGGTTACCCCTAACTGAGTAACAACTGACCGAATATGCCATCCCCCGGTCCTTTGGGACCTTTCACCGAGCGCTCGCAATCAATTCACACAATCATAAAGTGTTTTCAACATGAGTAAGTATCTGGGCTCCATACCATGATACCACCCTTTTCCAGAAGGAAATGCACATATCCTAAAGGGCGCTACCCCTCATAACCTTGCCGCATCTTTCCTGTTTTGACCATTCCCGAGGTGTGAGGCTCGACGAAGTCACGTCCACAAAAACATACTTTATACAAAAGCCATGCTTTGGGTCAACAAATGATCATAGAAATGATCACCAGGATAGACGATCAAATAAATGATCCTATCACAAATAATCAACACAATGATCATTTAACAGCAACACTCAGCATGTCACATTACCAAATTGGGAATATATCGCCGATAACATTCAACTACATAACCTCTGAGCTCGTACGTCTCAGAGAAGGGTGTTAAGCTAAAAGAATAAATTCTCCGCCACCAACAGAAATATATTTGAATGAAATCGGCTTTATATCTCAATTTGTAATGTCAGACATACAATCCATACAAGTCTGTTCCGGGCTCGAACAAAACCGAAGGCACTTACAAAGAAGTCCTTGCAATCCGGATATTCGCAATCCTGATCGGATTTCCCATCACATATGGAGAACTCAATACCGTAGCTACTCGGTGCAGAGTCAATCGACAGGTCATCCTATCGCTCTCGCAAATACCGGGTCTTCAACACCGATCTTCTATGCGATATATAACGACGTATCACATATTCGGAATGGGTTATACGACCCCATGGTCCTTTCCCGGTTAACCCGAATAGTGAGCGCTTATTCAAAAATAAGTGTGGCATTCAAATTCAAACAAATCACATCAATTACCCATTCAAAGGGAAATATTGATAGTCGGTTATTGAACTATCAATGGATATGCACACATCACCAATTTCCAAATAATTTTCCAAATTATATATTTTCCAAAATATCTTTACAAGATATATTATTTTCAATACTTCAAAAATAAATCAATATTTTTTTTTTTTCATACAAATTCCACTTTTCATTTATAAATTCCATAGTAAATTTATATTCTAAAATTATCTATGAATATATGATTTTAATTATTCATTTCAATTTATCTTCAAAAAGATAAATTCTCAAAATATTCACTTTATATTGGAAAACATTTCCATACTTATTAAATAAGTAATTCACAAATTTTATTTATTTTCAACACTTAGAAAATATTCAATATACTTAAATCGAGATTAAGCATATATTTCATTCTTTAAGGAAATCATTCTTTTAAACATATTTATTTGGGCCAAAACGAATGTTGCGTAAAACATCGTTACGACAACCCAAAATCACTGGTATAGGGATTCGAAATTAAAATAGATATATAAATCCCAATACTATACAAAACATTTCCTTTCGGAAATCATTTTCTATAACAACAGTGTTATAGTCCACTATTTCCTTCTATTTCTCGAAAACGTCTATTTCAACAAAAAATGTTGAAATCTATGGTTTCGAATCTCAACACAATTTAAAACATCGTTAGATCGTTTTAATTCAATTTAAAACATCAAATCTAAACATTTTCTTTAACATATTATTCACTATTCAAAAACGTGAATATACTACGTTAACAATTTCATCCTTTTATTCATTTTATTTTAAAAGATTATTCACTGTCTAAAAACGTGAATATAACTCCATAAATAAATCATAACAATTTACTTATCAAAATAAGTCGTTTGTGAATTTATAAAACAACGTTTATAAATTCCATTTCTATTTATTTTATAACAACTTCCTTTTATAAATTTTCTTTATTAACCTATTCGATTTATAACTCAATTATAAACTAAAGGTTCATATTATAAGTTAAATACTTATAATTTATTCGTTCACAAAAATCGTTCCTTTGAACTTCATAATTATAAATCTTATAACTTATAAGATTCAATTATTTATCCAAAACCATTCTTATAATGACTTTATAAATTTTATAAACCTACTGTTTATAAAATTCCATTTATAATTTCACCGTTTATAATTCTATAAATTTCATTCAATTTATGAAATTCATTTTCACTTCATTCAAACACTTATAAAAACTCGTTTTATAATTTCAATATTTCAATTTATAAATATCCGTTTATAAATCTCTTAATATAATTCAATTTATATTATTCTTTTAAAACGTCTTTAATCTCCTTTATTATTTCACCATTTTGATTTATAAAATAATCAAATTTTATAAATCCTATATTTAAACTTTTCACAATAAATTCAAAAATCCCGATTTTACTATTTTATAAAATCATTAGCATCATATTCTCAAAAATCAGTTTTTAACTATTTTTCTCAAAAATCATAATTTTTATAACTTTAAAAATTATATCGTTTATTTATTTAAAATAGATCAAATTCCAAACATATAGTATATTTTCAAAAATCACTTTATAAATCATTTTAAAATTCCAAAACTTGGTCCAATGATGCTACATATCAAATAGTCAATCACGACAACAACGATATCATATATCAATAAGATAATCCATCAAATATCAAAATATCTGAAATCAAATAAAAACTGTTGAGGAATCCAGTTGGATCCCTCCAACCTGTTTTCCTGCATCCATAAACATTAGCACAATACCAATTCCGCTCCAGTACGAAATTATCGCGGTATATGTTTTTAATAAATATTATCCGCTTAATAGACGGCGCAATAGGGTCTCATCCGCTAAACAAATGCGGGAAATCAATAACTCCAATATGTACATATGCCAATATATATATATTGCTATTATATATAATACCAATTTCACTGTTTATGAAATATTCGCGGTATATGTTTTTAATAAATAACATCCGCTTACTAACGGCGTATAATGTCTATTTTAACAATCAATAGATATTAATCATCATTCAAACATGCATTCAAATATTTTAAATCTAACTATTTAAAATAATAATCGAAACTGATTCGATTGAGTGAGAAGTTCTCACCTTGATTTCTATTTCGTTTTTAGCGATTTATTTCGAATAAAATTAAACGGACGTTTAATTTTACCCAAAATTCCCACTAACTCCAAACGACTCCAATCCAATTTCATCGCGTAGTGCTCGTCCATACGATTCCAACGCAACTGGTTTCGCGCGTTTTCGACCTCGTATGAAAAAGATATTGATTTTACAAGTTTGTACACGAATTTATTTAATATAATTTACAACTTTAATTATTTTTAAACCTTCATTCAACATAGGCCGTTGATTTCTCCTGCATCCACATCATAGCCGCACACACGTCTTCCCTTCCCCTTCTTCATCTTGCACGCACGCAACATGTACAGACCGAACAAACCCAATGCTTGCAACTAGGGTTCCATCTTCGAGCCTCCACGTTCAACTTTAGGTCGATCAACTAGTGCCATATCGCGCGCCTCCATCTCCTCCATGCTCGGCCAGAAGGCTTTGAAGCTCGGCCACCTGATGTGCTTTGAATTTCATGCGCAAGTCGCCACGGTCGGCCCCCCTAGCTCCCCCTACGTTGCACCAAAACCCATCATCACCGTATGGATTTCAAGATCTCTCAGCGCTCTACAACATTGTAGTTAAGCATTTCTTGAATTGATGTGTGGATGGGAAGAGATTGAAGAAAGAATTTCGTGTGTTTCTGGCCTTTGAAGATAGTAGTGGCGGCTAGGTTTAGGTTTTAGAGATATATTTTTATTTATTTATGAAGGGGGCTATTTATAGAGAATTCTCAAACACTATTCAATCCGGAAATTTCGAACTCCGATTTACGCGCCGTAACCAGCATTTCTAGGGTTTATCCCGCGTTCCGGACACAATGGAACAGGTTTCGAAAGCTAATTCGGACATCTGTGCGAGATATGGCAATAAACGTTCAAATTAAATTAAACCGATTTAAATCGATTTCTAGGCGTTTTAATTTGTACCGGACAAACGGTAAATCCAATTGACACGAAATTTGAAACCTTACAATAATATCACATTACGGATCCGATGAAACTGGTTTCGTCGAAATCCGAGACTTTTTGAAAAATGGCTATTTTAACTCGCCAAATTAATATTAAAAATAAATCGATGCGTTTCGAGCTGCCACGATCAAACGATAACTCCGATTGACACGAAATTTGAAATCCGGTAATAACTAACTATTACGGATCCAATGGAACTAGTTTCGTTCAATTCTGAGACTGTTCAAAAATTGACTATTTTCACTAGTCGATTAAATATTAAAATATTCAATTTTCACAAATAAACTTTTAATTCGATTTTAAAAGTTCTAAAATATCATTCTAACTTCAACATGATAAAATAAAATTTTACAAATCATTTTCAATCATATTTAACTCAATTTTCAATTATTTCCATAATTTAACATATTAAATTATCGATTTAATTATCCAATTAAATCCAATTATTCAAATAAAAATTTATTCGACTTATAAATTCACTTATTAATACTTAAAATTAATTAAATACTCAAATTTAAATTAATAAAAATCCTGGGTCGTTACAGGACATATGTTATCTATCTAATTACAACAGTTGTTAATATGGAAAAAATGTGGATATAACAATTCACAAGTTAATTTATTTAATTCAGATGTAAATGTGGAAAGATATTGATATGTTGTTTATTTATTTATTTTAGACGTAAACATGTAAATTAATTGGGATGTTGAAAACTAAAAATGAAACATGCGAATAAAGAGAGACACATGGAAATTTAACCTGAAATAAAATGCATAAATTAGAAATTAATTGAGGAGAAGCAAACGTTATTTATAGTTTGTACATTATTAAGGGTGTAATTAATTGAATTAAATATAAGATAAGGCACTAACAAGGCGCATTATAAGATTTGACATGTCATTGAGTCAGCAGAAGTTTCATACATGTTGTTTTGCATTCTTTTATTCCATCTGGTCCTTCCGTGCTTCCATCTGATGGCTTATATTCAGCCTATGACGTGGTCGCATCCTACTCAATCACCAAATCCAATGGTCTGAGATCCACTTCTGTACCTATAAATAAGACCCTAGGCTTAACAGTTTTTCTCATTCTAGATTTTCTCCGCTTGGGTTCACCTTTTCAAGAAGAACCCAAAAGGAATAATTTTTCAAGGAGATAATCTTTTTAATAAAAATATTAACAACTCCAGGTGGATACGTGAAGGTTTAAAGGAAAGAGCTAAGGACCAGAGGTGAGTGATTGTAATTATCTTAAGATTTCTTTAAGTAATTCAAAATAATAGTATTTTCAATAGTTGTAGTTTTACTATGATTTTTAGAATCTTTTTAGTAATTATTTACAGTTTTTAATTATTTTCAGTTTATTCAGCTATTCCTTTCAGTAATTTTAGTATTATTTCTGTTAATAATAAATTATTATTGTTAAGCATAGCTTGTTATTAATTAATAGTCTATTTACAGTATTTAAGTTTATTTACTGTTATTTATTTCTTATTTACATATTTTCGACATTTTGGATTTTATGCAAGCATCTATTCTCTTCATTACGCTTTTCTACGCGTATGGATTGGAATAAATTGAACGCGGACATAGGTTTTATAGGTAAAAATATTAAATGAAGAAAATAAGATGTAAATTATAAAGACTGTAATAAATAGTGGAATTGGACTGAAATTACACCTAATTATAATTAGAATTGGACTATTTAAAGATAATTGGTATAATTATAGCTTGGAATTATAATTAAATGAAGTAAAAGATGAAAGAAGCTTATTTTCACACTTAGACCTTGTGTTAAGTAATAAGCATGATTATAACGTAGGTTATAATAAGAAAAAAAATAGAATGGAGCTTATTTTAAGGCTTGGGATAAACTAATAAGCGTAGAAAATTAAAAAAAATATAATAAAGGATTATTTAAATAATTTATCTAAGTTAATAAGCAAAGATGAAAGTAGGACCTATACCAAATAGCATTCCCTAGGGGATGCTTATGTTGAGAATGGTAGTAATTGGTCAAATAGAAGTTCAAATCATAGGGATTTGGATAAGGGGCACAACTAGATATTGTTTGGATGAAGGGCCGATACCAACAGCATTTCCCCTATTTTTCTATCGGCACACGGTGATCTCGCATTAGCCTAAAGTGAGATGAGGGGCATGTTGTGCTATACATTGGGGGTAATAAGAAGACCCAATAGGTGGAGCAAAAGATAGCATGGGCATGGTGGCAGTTACGCTGCGACTTCTATTCGGGTGCTTAGTAGTAGCTATGAGTTCCAAGCGCTTAGTATGGTGTCTTAGTAGACACCATTGCCTTTTGTGTAGGGAGCTATATATGTCATCCAGATCCACAGTAGTTGCTCTGAGCATCTTTCGCAGTTACTATTGACTACTGTGTAGGGAGTTATATAGCAGCTGGTCCACAGAAAGGTTCATGGAGTAGCAGGCCGATCAAAAAGGGTAGAATTAGGGTTACATCTTAATTACAGGATTAGGAATTCTGCCTAATTAAAGCAGAACAAGTGCAAGCAATCAAAGTTAACCTATCCTAAGCAATATTTAATCGTATTTATTTCCAGTTTATCTCTTTCCTATTTCCTTTTATTATCCTTTTTATGCTAGAACTATTATAGAGTCTTTTACTTTTATCTTGCTTAAAGATTCTAGTAATTACTATCATTCACTAGACTTTTCGTCTGACCCACTCCTCTATTTTCCCCTTTCGCCCCCATAGGCAATCAAGGGAGAAGTCAGTAGATTGCAGATACTTGGAGATTTCTTGGAGGAGTTTGCTACCATGTATTTCTTTTCTTTTAGCTTTTGTTCTTTCTATGTACTGGCTTATTATGAGAGATATTACATACTTTGATTTTTGAGACAATGAATTTTCATAAGACACGATGTATTTTTGAATGTTGTATTTGGCATGTGACTTATTTATGAATTAACTATGAAGCTTTGTTTTAACTAAATATACTCATTTAGTTTCCGCTGCTTTTACCTATTTTAGTCTTTTGAATCTTAGCCTCTGTTAAGTTTTGTTTATACCTACAATGCACCACGCCTTTTAATGTGTCATTTTGGGTATATTAAGGGGTGCAGGGTGTTTCAGGTATGAAGTGTTAACAAGTAAATAAGTATGAATTTAAAAGTATTTTTCCGTCGTTTTAAATACGTGTAGTTATTTTTGAAATTAATAAAGAAGGTTGTAAAGTATATTTTTAATTATTAATAAATAGTAAGAATATTATTTTGATAAACTAAATCATGAAAAATATTAGAAATAAATGAATATAATATTTAAAACTCTTTTCTACATAAATTGTATGTTAGATAATCATTTCTATGTAACAAGGAACTCGAATAAACGAGGTTATAAAACCATCTGGCATGAGACTTTCAGTATTATTTCTCTAGTTATTATCTGGGATTATCATATAGAGTATCAATTAGAGAGACAAGTATGGTTTACAAGCCTGAAACAAACGAGTGAGTATCGCCAAGTGGTATGGGACACCTATGTCGATATTTATTCAATTTCCTTTTATAAGTGGACGTGACTCATACAGGGAGTTGTATCACACTATATATACTATGATGCGAACCGAAAGTGAGCTAGTTGAGAACTAAGAATGTGTCTATATATCATGTGTATTGTTATTCAGTGAGGAGCAAATCTAATTGTGCTAGCATCCATCCTAGCGACATGGTTGCGGGGTCGCTCCCTAAATTCGTAATATTCTTTGTATTTTATGGTTAAGAGCCAAGGTTGATAGCCACTGCCCCTATGTCACAAAGGAAAACCATTTGTTACCATTTAAGGCGATTGTAGGGTCATGACCATTGCATAGTGTTGTCTTGCACCCGATTAATATTGGGTTACGATGGTCGTCGAGGTAACTAAAGACTGTAGTAGTAGCTTGAGAGTGTGTGACGAAAGCTCCTGGAGCATGTTGAGAGCCATCATCTCCCATTTGGTTATTGATGTGATGAAATAGACATATATATATATATAAATATATATATATGATATCTTTTGGAGGTGGATGTGGACCGAAAGGATTATTTCTATGATTGAGAGTCTATGAAACAATCAACACGTAGATGTCTCGATTGGCTAATTAGTGGTAGGATGATCTTTGACACCACCGAGAGTAGTGTATTGTGCAGATGTAAGTCTGTATCTATCTCTTTGTTGTGACCTTAGTTGAGTGCTAAGCAAGCATAACAGCTTGCTACTTTTGGACCTCTACTTTTTGACATAAAACAATAACTTTGACAAGAGAAGTCCAGAAAACAACAGATTGTTTGGTGATTGATATAAGAAAACAAAACAAAAACTAACTATTTTGTCTTTTAGAACTCACAGTGGAAGGAACACAAATATAATAGTCTAATAGTACAATGGCACTACCAAACTGATCCATACATAGTTGCACATGTCATGATAAAAATACACAATACAAATCTAAATCTACATAATACTTCTAGAATCTTACTTATATATACATGTCATCAGACACACATACTAATATACATATGTATGTATGTATGTATGTATACACACACATACATATATCTGTGTGCCATGCGTATAACACGCCTTCATCACTTGAGCCTCCAGCGTCACCATAATTTGACTAGTCTCCATCAACCTATTACATATCCTAAACAAAGGAGACATGGTGAAGAGGGGGTCTGACATAAAATCTAGTGAATGAATATATAGAATTCAACATTTACTGTACTTGTTTCGTAATGTAAAATGATCAAAAATGATAGCTACCATATAATTATACTTTCAATTCATATCAAATTTGATATACAATTCATCTTCATAAAGTTTAATATAGCTAAGTTACTATATATGTTCTAAAATGAGGTGACTAATTTCGCACTCGTCCATACGTAAGTTGTATAGGCGCATAACGGATAAACCAGAAAAATTGTGAACTCTGCTATACCCAAAATCAGTCGTGTTGCAACCGACCCACATCTTCCAAAGTCATGATTCCTACCCATTCTGGACCTATTCCTATTCTGTAACCAAACTAAATTGAATAAACTTGTAAACGTCACCCCACGAAGTTATACGATATCTGTGCACTAACATGCGTCGCCACTTAGGCTAAGGTATGTCTATTACCCCTTCACTCATGCCAAATATACTCAAGGAATCTGGTGCAAGCCTCTAAATAAATTTATATTATGACATATATTAGGCCCAGGTTCAAATTATCAAATTCATTAGGTGACCGGTGCACCAATATACCGGTCCACCGGTATGCTACCCGAATGCCATTTTCGGTTTTGTATATTTTTATGTATCTTCATTTTTTTTTCTTTGTTTATTAGTTCATTAGCCTTTTGATTTCATACTTAATCTACATACACATATAACATATCATTATATTTTTCACACAAATTTTTATCATCATTTGCTATTTTTAAATTCTAGTTTCCATAATTTGTGCATATTGAAATACATTGTATAATTTCGTATATATAGTTTAAATTCGAAATAAAATATATTCCATACTAAAATACATGTATTAAATTTCAAAATAAAAATATATTCCATACTAAGATATATGTACTAATTTTCCAGAAACCAAATCATAATTTTAAATTATATATACATTCACATACACACATTATTGCCATTTATTGCATTTTCGCTAAATAAATCATCTACATAAAATATAACTATATAAATCTGAAATTAAAGTACTAAATTCATATGAAAAAACTTTAACTTCAACAATTATTTTCATGCCATTTTGATATGATTATATATACCAAATCTCTAATATACAAATTTTGGGCAACTTTTCATGTAACATGAAATACATACATATAAATTCATATACATTAAATTATTAAATAAATACTTTTTAGTCCATCTCTAATCTCATAAAATATTTCCATTCCAATTTGACCCGTTTAATTGTTTTAAATCATCGAATTCATAGTTTTGGACTACTTTTGCACATAACTGAAATATCAATATATTAAAATTATATAAATCACATAAAAATACATAAAATTTAAATCTAGTTCTATCATTAACATATTTCATCTCGTAAATTTATTTATGCAACTTTCTCTTCATTTTGCTATGAATTTATGAAATATATGTCTCAATTTAGCCTAGTTTCGCATATAAACTTTATACATACGTTATATAACTTCAATAACTCACTTAATTACCCAAAAATCATTCGTTAATCAAGTTAGGCTAAATTTTCAGAAATCGTAGAGACTAATTTCAAATTTTATTATTTAATTACCAAATTTAATCATACCAAATCATGAAATCAAGCGAGTAAACGTAAGATTTAAGTAAACTCACTCACCCTTATCGGTTCCTTCCAAATTCCAAGCTTCTAGCCTTAGTTTCCTACACTGTCTAAAGATAGAATGGCCCTCAATTTGATATTCTAATGCACATGCGACTCCTATGCCCTTGCCTCTCTCCTCGATTTGGGATTTTAATTTCTTAACGTGATTTTGAATTCAGGGATTTAGGGCTAGTCAAGCCATTGGGAAGAAGAAGGAAAATAGGAAATTAGTTTCGAAGAAATGAGATACGTGTATTCTTTTTAAGTCAAAAAAGTTAGAAAAGCGCCTGACGGCTCAAATTTAAATTTAAATTCAAACCGCATAGCGTCCTTCAATTCAGCGACATTTTCGACTATATCATCTTCATATGAGCTCCAAACAACATAAATAAATATGCTACATGAATTAGAAAAATGAAACGGCCGTAATGGTGCTGGTTTTTTCATTAAATTCCAATATTTGTAAAATGACAATTTTGCCCCTCCATATAATTTATTTATGTAAGCAATTCATTAAATCCAATATTTTTCATAGTATCGTATTATTAAGTTTTACTCAATTTTCCTAGGTATTACAGCACAATGTAGCGTTGTGTTTGTCATACCCTTCTTTGATTAATTTTGTGTGATGGTTGTTTGATGGATGTTTGGCTGAGTATCTTGAGTTGACATTCATTTATGTAATGCTATTGCGTATAATGAAGTTGTAGTTCATAGTTTGGTTTATTATATTATGCATGAGCTTGTTCATCGCTTTATGAGATATATGTTATAATGTAACCATCATATATTGGCATTTGAATTTTAGACATAGTCTGGCTTGTGTGATATTTTATAATACTCATGTTATTATGAGATATTTCAAGTCTAGATATGAAGTAGCTAGCTCAACTTGTTGGACACCTTTTGAAGGCTAGTATACACTTTAGGATGATAGTTTCACTTTGTCTTTTTGTAGCCTAATTTTTTCATGATGATATATTTATTTGACTGTGATATGTGTATTTGTTGACGATGAGCATTAGACCAGCATTTTGTGGCTTACCTTGGACATGTACAACTGATGTATTATATTTTATTGCTACGTTCTGGATCTGTGATCTCTGTTATATTTATTCTGTGTTTTGTACTATTCTGTCTTGAAAACCATATATGTTTGTTGCTTTGTGCTGATATTGGCTACCAAATTGTAAGAGTTACATGATTTGAGATAAGTACCGATGTTAGCTTAAGGAAATATTCACATGTGCAAGCGCTATAAGGCTATATTCTCATATTATTAGATGGTATCACCTAGTAATACTCTTTCTAATATGGGTATAGAGGTGGGATGTTACAGTTGGTATCATAGCAGATTTAGAGCAATTGTAAGAAGGGACATGGGTTATTGTCCTTAGATGGACTTGTTGAATCAAGAGTTTTGATTCATGACAAAAAGTTTAAAGGATCAGTGATGAGAATATACGATCAAGCGACAAAAATAGAATGAGATATGCTAGCTATTAAGCTAGAAAGGAGATGATAATTCGAATCTATGTATAGTATGATTATTTACTGAAGTTTTAGTCTTAGATAAGGTTTATAATTGTTAAAATCTATCCTCAAGTAGTTTACACATACTCAAAGTTGTTTTAAGATTCAAAATTTTCAAAATATGTGCAAACTGTGAATTGACAACCAGGTCAATCGACTGATCGAAAACAACCAGTCGACTGACCATGTTCAGTACACAGATATGCACTGTTTTACACTATCTTTGAATATTCAGTAGACTGGTCGACTTTGCTCAGTCGACTGACCGACTCTAACAACTATTTTTCCTGAAAAGACACTTTTAATTATGAAGAGTTTCGAACCAAATTGAAGAGATATGGCTGCACCTTTTGATTGAAACTTCTTACGAATAGTTGTAATTGTTTGTTCATTATATAAACACGTTAGAATCACTTCTCAAATTACTGATTTTTATTTTTTGATTTCTTGCTATATTCTCTACTCTCTATCTCTACAATCTAAAAGCAATCACAATGTATATATTGCTTGAATCTCTGAATTAATTAATATTTTCTTCGATTCTAATCTTCCTTTCATATCTTCACACACACACACACACACACACAATATTTACTTAAGATTTGATTATAGGAAGGGTGTACTATTAAAAGACATATCCATGTTATTCAAAACACAAGTTTCAACTGGTTTATTTACCAGTAGAAGTCATGTTCGATTGTTCAGGTGGTAAAAGTCCTCTTCGGCTATTGAGGCGGAAAAAATCCTGTTCGGCTGCTCAGGTGTTGTATGTCTATTCCTCCAGGTTAAGAGAGGGGTTTATAGAGTTTAAATCTAGAGTGTAGTCAGGGACTGGACGTAGAACGTGAAGTTCGAACCAGCATAAAAAGTCCTAGTGTGCTTATTTCATTTACTTTATCTATTATCTTGATTATATTTCTACACTAATTAATATTCCATATTACACGATCCTAAGTGATAATAGCCACATAGTAGTCACTTTCATTTAGTATCAGAGCAAGAAAATCCTATAACCGTAACACAGTTATTTGATAAAAAAAATTAGTAATATGGAAATCAGCACCAACTCTAGCATTAACATTAACTCTGCTTTCACTGAAGGACGGCCAACTGCACGATCACCACTATTTAGTGGTCTTAACTATTATTACTGGTCTACTAGAAGAGAATATATATGCAAGCTAATGGTTTTGAAACCTGGAATATTATCCAAAAAGAATATACCATGGCAAAAGAAGATTTTTCAAATTGGACTGCTGCACAAAAAACTGATGCTACTTCAAATGCTAAAGCTATGAACATTTTATTTTGTGCATTAGATAAAAATGAGTTTAATATAGTCAGTATGTGTACAACTGTTTATGATATACGGAGAACTCTAAAAGTAACTCATGAAGGAACTAACAAAGTCAAACAAAGCAAAATCTCTATGTTGAAAAATCGGTTCCAAAATTTCAAAATGAAACCAAACGAAACTATAAATGACATGTACTCTAGATTTCAAGATATATATCACTCACTATTGGCACTAGGAGAAATTTTTTCTGATTTTGATATAGTATCAAAAATCCTAAACTCTTTAACGGATGAATGGAAAAGAAAGGTCTTAGCTATTGAAGAAGCAAACGATCTTTCCACTATGAAACCAGAAGAGTTAATAGGAAACCTAATGTCATATGAAGTGAATTTGCAGACAAAGAAATTTCAAGCACAGGATAAGAAGAAATCGGCCTTTCAAGCAGAGAAAGATGATTCCGATTCAGATGAAGAGGATATAGCATTTATTGCTAAAAATTTCAAAAAGTTTTCGAAATTCAAAAAGAACAATAAATTTAGGAGTTACAAAAATAACTCTAATAATAACAATAATAGCAGTAAGCCATCATCCTCTGCTATGGAATGTTATGAATGTCATAAAAAAGGTCATATGAAGAAAGATTGTCCAAAGAAAAGAAAAAACAAATTCAAGAAAGACAAATTCAAGAAGAAAGCATTTTCAGTAACGTGAGATGATTCAGATTCTTCATTAACATCAGATAGTGACAGCGATAGTGACACAAAGCAAGCAAATGTATGCTTCATGGATACAAGTGATGATGTAAGTGAACTAAGTTTTGAAGATCCGGTTGAAATTAATTCAGAACTAGTGGACTTAGTAAAATAAATTAAAAAGAAAAATAAAGAGTTACAAGGAAAACTAAATAGATCTGAATTAGAGGTTGGTATGCTAAGAGGTGAAAAGAAAATTCTAGAAGAAGAACTTGAAATGTCTCAAGAATCTAATTCTAATTTAGCATCTCAACTTTCGATGATAACTCAGGAATTAGAAATTCAGAAAAATAAAAATGATGGTTTATCAGTAGAGATTAATGATTTAAAATCTAATACTAGAGTATTAGAGTTAGAAAATTCTAGTCTCAAAACCAAGCTAGAAGATATTAATAAAAATATTTCTAACTTCAATAAAGGATGAGAAAATCTTTCTACAATAATAGAAAATTCTCAGTCTACTTCAAATAAAATGGGACTAGGATATAAGAAAATTGAAAATCCAAATAAATCTGGAAAGTTTAAAAATAAGATTAAAAACAAAATTAAGAAAGATATTAAGAAGACGATTTCTAAAGACATTGAAACTATTAAGATATGGATTCCTAAAAAAATAAAAAAATATTAGGAATAGACATATCAAAAGATTTATGGAAACTATTCATAAAAATAAGAACTATATTTATAAAGCGAATTCTGAACCCGTTTGGGTTTGGTTTCCTAAGACCTAACCCTTACGACCCTAAAAGAAACGTGGGTACCAACTTAATCTTTATTTTTTGCAGGTACCACTTAAAAAGAGACGAAAATGAATCTTAAACAGTGGTTGCTCAAAACATATGACTAGTAATAAGGACATGTTAGCTAACATTGTCTACTCAAATGGAGGATCGGTCACTTTTGGAGATAATTCAAAAGGTTATATCATCGGCAAAGGTTATGTGAGAAATAACGGTATCTCTAACTTAACTCTCATTTCTGATGTTTTATTAGTTAAAAATTTAAAACATAATTTATTAAGCATAAGTCAATTATGTGATAAAGGTTTTAACATATCTTTTCAGAAAATAAGTGCAATATTACTGATAAAAATCAAAATTTAATTTTTGAAGGTATAAGAGATAGAAATATTTATATTTTAAATATGAATGTAAATCATGACACAAACATGTGTTTTGTAGCTACAGAAAATAACTTTTGGCTATGGCACAAAAGATTTTGTCATATAAATATTAACTCTATTAGTAAAATAGCTAAAAATAAACTTGTTAAAGGATTACCTTATATGAAATTCAAAATTGACAATATTTGTAATGCATGTCAGTTACGAAAATTAACAAAGTCTTCTTTTAAATCTAAGAAAATCATATCTACAACACAACCAATTGAACTACTACATATTGACCTTTTTGGACCTACTCAAGTTCAATCTATTAATCACAATAGACATGTGTTTGTTATTGTAGGTGATTTTTCAAGATGTACATGGACTATTTTCATGAAACATCAAAGTGATACTTTTGAGAATTTTAAAATAAAAGAATTCAAAATATAAATAATTTAAAAGTTAAAAATATTAAAAGTAAGCATGGAAGAGAATTTGAAAATGAATTTTTTGAACATTTTTGTAACAAGAAAGGAATTAATCATAATTTTTCTTTTCCTCGAACACTACAACAAAATGGAGTTATAGAAAGGAAAAATAGAATATTACAAGAATGTGCAAGAACTTTATTAAATGGAAGCACTCTACCAAAATATTTCTAGACAGAAGCTGTTGCAACTGCTTGTTATGTTTTGAATCGTATTTCTATTCGACCATTAACAAAACGCACCCCATATGAACTTTTAAATGGTAGAAAACCTAATGTATCTTATTTCAAAGTATTTGGTTCAAAATGTTTTATACTTAACACTAAAGATCAGCTTGGTAAATTTGATCCAAAATCCGATGAAGGAATATTCATAGGATATTCGGATAGAAGCAAAGCATATCGAGTTTTTAATAAAAGAACTAAAGTAATCGAAGAAACTCTTCATGTTTCATTCGATGAAAATTTCAAAATTTCTTCTAATATTAAAAACTTTGAAAATAATTCTAATAAAATCATAACAAATTTTTCAAAAGATGATGATATTTTTCAAAATAATAACATTCATAATACTAGAGAAGATGAAAACATCATTCATAATACTAGAGAAATTGAAAACATTGTTCATAATGAAAATATTATAAGATCTCCTTCAAGAATTCTTAGAGATCGTCCTGTTCAAAATATAATAGGAGAAGTAAATTCAAGTGTAAGAACAAGACATCAATTAAATCAAATGGGCCATATAGATTTTCTCTCTAATATAGAACTTAAAAATATTAAGGAAGCCTCCACTGATGACTATTGGATTATAGCTACGCAAGAAGAGCTAAACCAATTTGAAAGAAACGAAGTTTGGGAATTAGTTCCTAGACCAAGTGATCAATCCATCATTGGTACAAAATAGGTTTACAAAAACAAAGCTGATGAACTAGGTGATATAACTAGAAATAAAGCTAGATTAGTAGCACAAAGATATAATCAAGAAGAGGGAATACACTATGAAGAAACATTTGCTACTTTTGCAAGATTAGAAGCTATATGTATTCTACTGACCTTTGCATGTTTTGATAACTTTATATTATATCAAATGGATGTTAAAAGTGCATTTTTAAATGGTTATATAAAATAAAATGTTTATGTTGAACAACCTCCTCTTTTCGCTCATGAAAAATTTCCAGACCATGTTTATAAACTTAAGAAAGCCATATACGGTTTGAAACAGGCACCCCGTGCTTGGTACGACCGACTTAAGAGCTATCTAATAGACTCTAGTTTTGAAATTGGGAAGGTTGATCAAAATTTATTTATTAAGAAACTAAACAAGATATTTTAATATATGTCGATGATATTATATTTGGTTCAACTATTGAAAAATTATGTCAGGAATTTTCAACTATCATAACAAATGAATTTGAAATGTTACATATGGGAGAACTATCATATTTTCTTGGATTACAAATTAAACAATTACAAAATGGTATTTTTATTAATCAAGAAAATTATTGTCATAATCTAATTAAACGATTTGGTATGGAAAACACTTCTGCCAAACTAACTCCTATGAGTACAACTATACATCTCGACAGAGATGAAGATGGTAAGAGTGTCGACCAGAAGCTATATCATAGTATGATTGGATCATTACTTTACTTAACTGCTAGTCGACCTGATATTATGATGAGTGTTTATTTATGTGCTCGATTTCAAGCAAATCCTAAAGAATCACATATGCGAGCAGTAAAACATATAATTCGTTATGTTAGCAAGACCAATGATTTAGGACTATTTTATCCAAAAGAATTACCTTTTGAATTAGTATCCAATAGCGATGCTGATTTTGGAGGAAGTAGGACAGATAGAACAAGTACAGGTGGAGCTTATCATTTCATCGGATAATCCTTAGTATCTTGTTTTAGCAAGAAATAGAATTGTGTTTCACTATCAACATGTGAAGCAGAATATATATCTGCAGCTTTAGCATGTGCTCAAGTCATCTACATGCAACAAACACTACATGATTTTGATATAAATTAAATAAATCTATAATATACTATGATAACACAGGTGCAATTAATTTATCTAAAAATCCTGTCAATCACTCACAAACTAAACATATTGACATTCGTCGTCATTTTCTTCGTGACAACATTGAAAAGGATATAGTAATTTTAGAATTTGTAAACTCTGAAAATCAATTAGCTAATATTTTTACTAAACCACTCAATGAAAATATTTTTGTAAAACTACGAAGAGAACTAGGTATAATATCTTTTAAAAAATTCTAATATTTAATTTTTTTTTAACTGCTAACTCTTGAACTCATCACCTCTAGATTTGAAGTCATATGTATTAACCATTACACTACTTGTTATTTCACAACTATTTTTATACTACATTTTTTCTTATATTAGTTGTTTAATATATATTTTTAAACCATGTAGAATTCTTTTTATTCTACTCCTCTCATTATCTTCTGGTTATCCCTTATTCGACCTTTCATTTATTATTATTTTACTGCTTATTCTTATATGTATTTGAAGGTTATTTGTTTATCTCTCCATCTTGGTTGCTTTATTCATATAACAATGTCCTCCCAAAACAACTCTCTATATGACTCTGCATACTCTTCTGTTGATTTTCCACACCTTCCTCTACATCTTCCAATTTATCAACATATACTCCATGTCATGAAAAGGCCAGACCATCCAGTTATCATACTGGATATACTCCAAAAAAAATAAGGCATGTCGTTTCTTATTAATTGGTTCTCCGTTAGCAAAACAAAAGATTGCTGATTTACATCATTATCAACGGGAATCAATAACGATTCAATGAGAAATGTACTATGAACAAAAGCTAAATTCAAAACGACTTAGCTTTCTGGAGCAACTTGGCTAGAAATTTTACGGAACATCTTCATCCGACATTCATCAACCAACAATGTCTTCCTATTATCAGTCACTACAACCTCCTCCTATGTCTCCAAATTCATGGGAGCATGGAAATCACTGGTCTACATTAAAACCATGCAAAGAGAAGACTAAAGTCGAACCAGAAGATTGCAAGACTATGCATTCATCCACTTCTTCTTCTTCTAAATAATTTTTTATATACTTATATTTTCTCAATATTTCAATCTTATATATCTACATTCTTTGTTTAATATATTGTATGTATATTTCTTTTAAGGCAGAAAGATTGATAATGTTGAAAATAAGCATTCAGTTGACTGACAAATTTTGGTTAGTCGACTGAATCTGGAAACAGAAATTTTGGGAAATTAAATTAGTCGACTAACCAAAATCGATCAGATGACTGAATAGGCTATCTGGGACCATTATTTACTATTTCACCTACTTTTTACCATTTAATCTACCTTCTTCATTTTTACTCTTCACTTTTACTTTCTCTCATCAGAATTTCAAAACCCTAGTCCTAAAAAATTTCAAATATTATTACTCAATTATACATTCAAATGGCTCCAAGACAACCTAAACGAACTAGACAAGCTTCGTTCTCTACCTCTGAACCTATTGACACCCAGATTGCTCAATGTCTTTATAATGCCACTGCTATTTAAAGATGGAACAAGACGAAGGAAGCTTGCTTTCTAGAAGGATCTTTTGTTGTGTTTCCTGACTTTGCTGCATATAGAATTCAAGATCATGCAAGAAGAAGTCGTCTAGAATCTCTTCTTGACTACAATAGGAACAATCTCAAAATTAATCATACAATGGTAAAACTCTTTTACGCTAACTTAAATTTGGGTCATCAAAATCCACGAAACCATGACAACTTCGTATGGAGTTTAGTTTGTGGTCAACAAGTCTTCTTGTCATTGGATAGAATTGGACACATTCTTCAAACACTAGCAAATGGTATTTCATTAAAAGATTTAAATGTTCCTCTAGGCGAACGAGATGAAGTAAGTCATATATTTTTGGAGGACGACATGGCAAAATTAAAATCTACCGCATTACGACCTACAGCTCGAATTATGCATCGAGCCTTAATGCATACAATTCTTCCTCATACCTTTTCCTATGAGCTTGTATATCCAGAGAATTATAGGGCTTTATATGCAATTTGGGGTGATGTTCAAATTAATTGGCCTAAGCTTATTCTTGACGAATTCTTATACTTCAACCAAGGACGAATGAACATCATTTATTACGACGAGTATATTATGTGGCTTCTTATGAACCTACAAGTTCCTATTCCAAAATCCGATACCTCAAAGGTAAAAACTCTAAATAGTCGCACAGTTAGTCTGATGAAATTGCCTCCGAGACCGCTCACTATCATGTCATTCCAAGATTGGCAATCAAGGCCTCACCAACAAGCTGCTACTCCACAACAACGAAGATATGAAATTCGCACCACAACCCCATTCCAAAGCACCAGAGAGTCCATTGATCTAATTGCACGTAATCAAGTAATTTTGGGTTCTCACATTAAGAATTTCGACAAGAAGATTGACAAGAAGTTTGAAAAGATCAAAAGCTTTTCGGGATTTTATGGAATGCAATCTCTTGTTCCTCCTCAACCACTGCAGAACCTTCACATAGTGATTTGGGAAAACGTCCAGCACCACATTTTACTTGGTCTACATCTGACGAACATACAAGTTCTGACACTAGCGCAAATGGTGGTGGCAGACAATAAGTGGAAAGTTCTTCATGAGGAAAAAAACCAGTGCAAGCGGAACAAGAAACAGATTCAGACTCTGATGAGTAATGTTGGTAATTCTTGATGGTGGTGGTAAGTTATTTTCTTTTAAATTCAAAACATTGTAGTATAGTTCATTTTTTTACGAGCTTGTGTAAATAGTTCGGTAAAATTTGAAACAATATGTTTATTTGCGATTGTTATGTTGTTAGTTAACAATGATAATATTATTGTTTATATCCTCTTTGTCGATGATAAAGGGGGAGAAATTTGAATGACTAACCAATTTTTGCATGATTAGACATGTCGCCATATATTTAGGGGGAGATATATATAACTTCTATTATATAATTCTTAATATATAGCATCATCTAGAATAAGTTGTCATCAATCAAAAAGGGGGAGAATGTTGAATCATGAGTTTTGATTCATGACAAAAAGCTTAAACGATCAGTGATGAGACTATACGATCAAGCGACAAAAAGAGAATGAGACATGTTAGCTATTAAACTACAAAGGGGATGAGACTTCGAATCTAAGTATAGTATGATTATTTACTGAAGTTTTAGTCTTAGATATGGTTTATAATTGTTAAAATCTATCCTTAAGTAGTTTACACATACTCAAAGTTTTTTTAAGATTCAAAATTTTCAAAATATGTGTAAACTATGAACTGACAACCAGGTCAGTCGACTGACCAAAAACAACCAGTCGACTGACCATGTTCAATACATAGATATGCACTATTTTACACTATCTTTGAATATTCAGTAGACTGGTCGACTTTGCTCTGTCGACTGACCGACTATAATGGCTATTTTTCTTGAAAAGACACTTCTAATTGCAAAGAGTTCCAAACCAAATTGAAGAGACATGGCTGGAACTTTTGAATGAAACTCTTTGTGAATAGTTGTAACTATTTGTTCACTATATAAACACGTTAGAATCACTTCTCAAATTACTAATATTTATTTTTTGATTTCTTGCTATATTCTCTACTGTCTATCTCTGCAGTCTACAAGCAATCACAATCTATATTTTAGTTGAATCTCTGAATTAATTAACATATTCTTCGATTCTAAGCAATTTCTTACTTTCATATCTTCACACACATAATATTTACTTGAGGATTTGATTATAGGAAAGGTGTACTAGTAAATGACATATCCGTGTTATTCAGAACACAAGTGTCAACTGGTTTATTTACCAGTAGAAGTCATGTTCGGTTGTTCAGGCGGTAAAAGTCTCTTCGGCTGTTGAGGCAGAAAAAATCATGTTCGGCTGCTCAGGTGTTGTATATCTATTCCTCCGGGTTAAGAGAGGGGCTTATAGAGCTTAAATCCAGAGTGTAGTCTAGGACTGGACGTAGAACGGGAAGTTTGAACCAGTATAAAAAGTTTTGGTGTGCTTATTTCATTTACTTTATCTATTATCTAGATTATATTTCTACACTAATATAATATTCCATACTACACGATCTTAAATGATAACTAGCGCCACAGTAGTCACTTTCAGGACTTTAAAATCCATGTCTCCTTGGGTGTTGGGTGGATTCCCTAAGTTACTTTTAGGAGTATATGGTGATTACAAAGGCAGTCAATTATGGGCATACTTTTTTCTATGTTTGAATACTCGAACATATTTATTTTGCTGCTAGATATAAATCTTACTTTAATATAGAAGTGAGAATGGCTAGTGGTCTACTTACTCAAGGTGATGTCGGGCAATCCAATGCTTCTAGTAATGAGGGTGTACTCGTGACTATTGATCAGTTGATAGAGCTAGTATGAAGCATTTGGGTATCCAACGCTTCCACATCTTGTATTCATCTTACTCCTCACTTTGGTTTTGCTTGTATGTGAAGTTATTATGCTAGCCTTGGATGGCAGACCTTCTAAGGCATAGAAGGAGTCATGGGAGTTCAAACGAGGCACAAAACATGCAAGCGCATCTTTACTCGCATGGGAGTCGCCAATTAATAGATGGTGCAGAATGCATCCAGGCAGTTATATGAAAGGGTTCTTGATTGGTATGAGTTATAGTGGCCAAGATTGATGAGGTCGATCTGACATGAAATCAATCCGGGCTTCACTTTAAGCATAAGTTCCTTCAAGAGACAGAGAAGGCATCCTTGGTTAGGAAGTTCATTGATTTGAAGCAGGATTAGATATCGGTAGCAGAATATGTTTCTACCTTTGAGGCACTTTCGAAGTGAGGCACTAATCTTATCATGACCCCTCTCAAGAATAATCGGAAGTTTGTTTATGGCATCTCCAAGGTTTTGAGGAAAGCCTTACTTCTGTAGCTTAAGCTTACTTTCGAGAAGCTTGTTAATATTGCTTTGAGATTGAAAGAGGCAGATAGAGAGAGTGGTGATGAGGTTCAGAAGGGAAAGAGTGGTTTGGTCAAAAGCAAAGGCTCCCATATCATAAGAAGAAGGTTAGCTTTCAAAGGAAGAAAGTTCAAGGGAAGACACTAGAATTCAAAAGGCAAGCCAAGGAGCTAATGGAGTGCTTCAACTATGGAGAGCATGGACATTATTATGGAGAGTGCAACAAGCCATGTCCTCCAGCTTCTTAGCTAAAGTGCATGATTTGTAGAGTGTCTGGGAATCTTAGTTAGTCTTGCCTGAAGAAGGTTGGAAGGTTGAATGTTATAGAGGCTACTGGTCGACCATCTCAGATAAGGGGAAAAACTCCCGTCATCCTCATAGATACAACCTTATTTATAGATTCTTCCATTGGAGTTCTCTTCAACACCGGTGCATCTCATTCATTTATGTCGAAGGAACTAGTTGATAAATTTGATCTCAATATTGTTTGTTTGGTTACATCTTTCAAAATTGTTAATCACATAAGGGGTTATGCAACCCTTTAGATTTTATGTAAAGATGTTGTTTTGGACTTATGTGGTCTCTCCTTCTTGTGTGATTTGCACGTATTTGAATTTCTGGGATTTGGCATTATTCTTGATATGGATTGGCTAGATTGATACAAGACTCGTCTATTATGTCCTGAAAGGATAATCACTCTTACCATTAAGATTCCATAGAGCATCGTATCCTAGTTCTTGGAAACAATAGTCAAAGCTCGAGTGGTTCTCTTTTGGCTCTTGAATCTCAAGAAGAGAATGATATTGCTAGAATCCTTATAGTCAGAGAGTATCTTGATGTTTTTGATCTGCCAATGATTTGCCTTCGAGTAGGCCATATAATTCTAAATCGATCTTATTCTCGGAGCTCAGTTAGTTGGACATCCTCCCACGAGGATGTCTGCCAAGGAGAATGAAGATTTGAAGAAGCGGTTGTCAAAGTTGGAAGCTCAGCATTGTATCCAATCTAATAGCTCACCTTGGGTTGCAATAGCAATGTTTGTGAAGAAAGCGGTTGACTCACTTAGGTTGTGCATGGATTACCATAAGCAGAATGAGCTCACCATAAATAAGAAATATCATTTGCCTAAGATCAATGATATGTTTGATCCACTTAGCGATGCTAAGGTCTTTTCTCAGCTTCGCCTTTTAAACTGTGTTTTTAACCTAGCAGGAATCATTAGGAGTTAGAATGTCGATACGAAGAAAGAATGACTTGAAACTTAGCAAAAACACTCAGAAGTACAAAATGAAGACCATGGAAAGTTTGGACCGAAAATAGCCCAAGTATTATATTCGACCCGAATTAAGCCTCATTCGATACCAAATATAGATGTTGCATCATGGCATCTTCCCACTTTGTAAGGGTAATCCACAGTACTCCTATGCATATTTGTGATGTTTTGTAAATTTCCAGAGAGCCTATCATCAAGAATGAAGATGTTGCCATCCAAATGAAAGGATAATCTAAGTCATGGAAGAACAATGATCAAAACTCATCAACCATCTACCAAATTACATGGAGAGCATCTAGACGAGGTAAAAATCAACACAAAAGAGTTTGATCACCTAAAGTCCAAAGATTAGATTCAGTACTGAATTAAGGGTCTTAATTTGGCACCAAATATAGCCCTTAATTCAGGTGGTCAATATTTTCCTAGTGCTATATGGGGTCACTTCCTGGACTTCTCTGGTAGCGGGCGTCTTGTCCAAGATGGTTGATCTCACTATAAATACAAATCAAATAGCAACTAACAGTGGATCTGGGTTGTACCATTACTATGCAAAAGTTCTGTTATTTCAACTCTTTCTCTACTCTATAGTCACCAAGGTAGCTCCTTTAGGTCATTCTAGGACTTAGAATCTGTCTAACACTTATATTCATGACTAACTCTTCTTCAATCATTTTGTAATCATACTCTATCAAGATTAAATCAATAAGCAAAGCTATAAAGTGGACCTAGGCTTAGTTAACAACCGAACCACTATAAATGTCTCTATGTTTCATTTACTTTTCTAATATTTTCTACTATGTTTGACTTGTTCTAACAGGGCTGGTGCTTTCACATCATACTCCAGGGTGTTGATCCATTTTTTAGATTAACATTTTGGTGCTTTAATTGAGCACCAGTGAACCTAGGCTTAGATCTAGCTCTCCACTTTGAATCGGATAGGTCTAGAAGTTTGATCCACAAATCCTACTTTTAACAGAATTTTAAGACTTGCCATTAAAGATCAATGGTGGAAGAAAGATAACAACCTCTGAGAGATCTATAGGAGCAAAAATTGGTAGGGATGGACCAAATTGCCAACAGATTAAAGTCAACAACTTCACCAACTTACTAATAGGAGTTAATATGGGAAATCAAGCATTGAAATCTTCCACTCATCGTGAAGTTAGGATGAAAAGAGAATTTAACTAGATGGTTGATCAACTTAACCAAAAGATGGCCGTTAGTCAAAAAGCCCGTATGGACAAGATGGACACTTTTGCTAATGCCACAACCACCAACTTTGTTCGAGGAGTAGGTTGGAAACTGCGATGGCTATGGAATAGGAAAATTCCTCCATCTCAAGCTTGAATAGAAGGGATGGCAAGCAAAAGCAAAATAAGGTAGTTGGTGGAGTGACTAGAATTGTTATTAGAGGTAATGGAAGTACCTATCCTACCGAAGGACAGCCTGCCGCGAACCTTAACTTTGGAGTGAAGGCTCCACAAATGAATAGTGCCATGCTTCTCACCGTATCTGAAGATGGCATGCAACTCGATGCTAAAGATCCAGAATTGATTGTTGACATAGGTTGGAATAGAAGTTCAAATTGCCGCTATAAAGCAAACCGCATATCAACAAAATCCTACAAAAGTGGTTCTTCTGAAGAATGGAGAGCCTAGGCTTCAGTTGGCAAACTAAGGCCATCTATAGAGTCAATGCTTGGCATAGCCCATGACAGTTGACTTGTGGAAAACCGGACCAGTGAGGCATACATAACATACATGGTCAAATGTTTGATGGAAGAAAGTAAAGGCAGAAAAAAAAATCGGGGTTCTGCACCAAGTTGAACTCCATTCACTAAAAATTTCCTAACAGAGGAATATCCCGAAAAGTTCGCTATACCCACTATACCAGCTTATAATGAGACGACAGACCCTAAACCACACTTGTATAAGTACATTTGGCACATGGACAGAGCTAGGGCAATGGATGCAGTCTATTGTAGATGTTTCCCTATCTTCTTGGAAGGTGTTTCTTTTATGTTTTTTAACAAACTCCTACCAAGATCCATTTCTACATTTGACGAGTTAGCAAGAAAATTCTTGGTATAATTCACGCTTCACATGGTATAGCCAAAAGATATGATGTCTTTATCTAGCCTTTTCCAGAGACCAAATGAGTCATTGAAAACCTTTATGAACCGGTTTAATACTATGGTTACTGAAGTGAGCAATCCAAATGAAGATATAGATTCATGGCTTTAGTCCGAGCTATCCATCCAGACATAGACTTTGGAAGATGGATTAAGATGAAACAACCAACCACCATAAAAGATTTCAACTAGAAGGTGAGTCAGTATACGAGATTGGAAGAGGTAGACGCATTGGAGGGCAAGACTGCCGGTATGCAACAAAGGAGATGGTTCGAAGTAATGCAGCGGTCAGCTTGGATGGAAACAAATTTGGAGCCACAAAAAGAAATGCAGGGAAAGATGGAAATCAAAAAAGGAGAAATCGAAAAACTAGTAGGCGTGATGGGACTAGAAAGTGGATCAGGAACCTAAAACCCGAGGAGTATATGCTTTTGAATGACAGCCGGGAGAACATCTACCTTGCAACTCAGGAAAGTGAGTGATACAATAAGCCTCCCAGGAAGGAAGAATCTAAGCAATAAAAGCAATCAGTGAAGTTCTGCTGCTTCTATAAGACCCACATGCATAACATGAACTAGCACAGACATCTAAAAGATCTGATTGAGGAATTGATTAGGAACAATAGACTTTATCCGTACGTGAAGAAATCGCAAAACTTTGACCAGCCTGATGGACCTCAAGTTCCAAGTACTCAAGGGAACCAACCTAGACCGTGTGGAGAAGGATCTAAATAGACAGAACAGAGACTAGTTCTCGACACTATTTCTAAAGGACCTCACCCGGCATAGAAAAGTTGGGGGAAGATGGAGCGATACGTGAGTTCACTAAAGAATGCTTCAAAAGAAACTTGTTTTACGATCGAGGATGGTGCCCCAGCCAAGCAACAAAGGACACTTAATGATGATATAGTGTTTTAAAACTAAAATACCAAAGGAGTAGAAGCATGGACTCTCGACCCAATGGTGTTACGCCGAGTCCTGGTGGATACTGGAAGTTTTGCCAATATCTTGTTTCAACATACGTTCGATCAGATAAAGATCAGCATGAAGGATGTGTCTGCTTGACGAATGAAAATCCAAGGCTTTACAGGAGAACCAGACAGCTTGTCGGGGTGATCGACTTGCCTGTCGAACTCAGGGAAGGAAAACGAAGGGTAGTCCTAATCCCAATCTTCATGATTGTGGATGAAATGTTAGCTTACAATGCCTTTTTGGATTGATCGACCCTTGCTAATTTTAGGATTGCTTTGGCTCCATGGTGCCTACCCATGAAATGCCTGACAGAGAATGGAGTTAGAATTATAAAAGAAGATCAGAGTGTCATTAGAGAATGTTACATCGCTGAGTTACGCGAATCGAAACGAATGGAAAAGGGAAAGAATATAAGGAAGTCTCTCCACATTCGTGAACCGTCAACATAGCAATTACAGAACCTCCCCTGGCTTGGGGTCCATAATTATTTTGACAAGGCTTCGGACCCTTCGAAGAAGAGTTTAGGGGAGGAATGGGCGGCACCGATAGAGATTATAGCGTCGGTCCCTATCGATATAGATGACCCAACTTGAGTCTGAAAAATTGGGCCACAACTTGGAATCAAGATGCAACAAGAACTGATTAAATTTCTTTGTGCCAACCTGGACAGGTTCGCTTGGACGCATTTCGATATGTGTGGGATATTGCTGGAGATAGCATTTCATGCACTCAATATCAATCCCAATTACACTCAGGTAAGGCAGAAGAGATATAGTCGGGGTCCAGAGCAATCCACTGTGCTGAAAGAAGATGTGGATAAGATGTTGGCAAATGGCTTCATCCGTGATGCAACTTATCCTGAATGGGTGTCAAATTCAGCTTTGGTTAAGAAGTCCGATGGAAAGCGGCAAATTTGTGTTGATTACTTGGACCTAAACAAAGCCTGCCTAAAGGACAGTTTCCCATTACCCAGGATCGACCAGCTTGTAGATGGAATTGCAGGCTGCGAACTACTCTCATTCATAGATGCCTACTTAGGATATAACCATATTATGATGCACGAGCCCAATCAGGACAACACTAGCTTCATCACCGACCTTAGATTATATTACTACCGAGTAATGCCATTCAACTTAAAGAATGTCGAGGCAACTTATCAACGGTTAGTGCAAAACAATGTTCAAGGATTAGAACAAACGAACAATGGAAGTCTACGTGAACGACATGCTAGTCAAATCATGTGTGTCAAGAAATCACTTAGACAACCTCTCAGAAATGTTTGAGATTCTTCGGAAGTACGAAATGAAGCTTAACCCGCTGAAATGTTCTTTTAGCATAGCTTTTGGGAAATTTCTAGGTTTCATCATGAATGCTAGAGGCATTAAAGCTAATCCTGAGCAAATCACCACCCTGCGGAATGTCACAACCCCTTGGACCAAAAAGGAATTGAAAGTCTGAATGGAAAGGTCACAATGTTGAGCCGATTTATTTCTAAAGCAACAGACAAGTGTATACCAATCTTCGATGCATTGAAGAAGGGTAAGATGAATTTTGAGTGGAATCAGGCATGCTAGACTACCTTTGAGGAATTATTGCGATATACAAAGACCCCACCAATTTTGTCCAAATCAGTGGATGGGGAAGACCTATTCATTTATCTAGCCGTTTCAACTCATGTCTTGAGCGCAACATTGGTATGTGAAGAAGCTGGGATCTAGTGATCTGTTTACTACATTAGTAAGTTATTCACTGAGCCAAGAAGAACTATTCGAAGGTGAAAAAACTAGCCTATTACCTATTGATCCCATTAAGGAAGTTACGCCCATACTTCCAGGCTCATCCAATTAAAGTGTTGATAGATTAACCTTTAAAGCAGGTATTGTACCGCCCGGAGACATCGAGACGGCTTCTTAAATGGAAAATCATAGTAAGTCAGTACGACACCACTAATCATCCTAGATGGGCAATAAACGGATATGCATTGGAAAATTTCATCGCTGAGTTCATAATATAAGATGACGAAGAAGAAAACACTCTAGAAGTAGTGTCATAGCCGATGGTGCATCGATGATTTCTGCTCAGGAGCTGGAGTCGTTCTCGTAACTTTCAAAGAACGGTATGTTTGTTATGCTCTAAGTTTGGATTTTGTCACTACTAACAAAGAGGCGGAGTACAAGGAATTACTAGCAGGACTGAAAATTATGAAGAAATTAGGAATAAGGGTTGTGCACATCTACAGCGACTCTCATCTAGTTGTTTTCAGGTTAAAGGGGAATATAAGGCAAATAGGGCGAACCTTGCCCCTTATCTGTTAAAGGCATGGGAATTGCTGAACGACGTTGAACACTACAGCATAAGTCATATTCTGAGAGAGGAAAATATGAAAGTAGATTACCTAGCTAAACTAGCAGTTCTGGAGAAGCACTGTCAATTAGGCTGGTTTCGGTTGAGACACCGATGGCTCCTAGCATAGATTAGATGGATGTTGATCGGATTCTAGAAACTACAGAGGAAGAGGAATCATGGATGACATCAATCAAAGACTATCTACTTAGAGGGACTCTCCCAGGGGATTGGAATGAGCAAAAGAAGCTTCTTTGAAAGACGCCATGGTTTGTAATACAAGATGGAGGGCTTTACATGAGGAGATTCTCCGCCCCTTTCTCAGATGTGTAACTAGTAGCAAAGCAAAGAGGATCCTCTAAGAAGTCCAAGAAGGCAGTTGCGGAGACCACATCAGGGGGTAGATACTAGCAAAGAAGGTACTCCATTATGGATATTTTTAGCCATCAGTGAACCAAGATGCAGCAGACTACATTGGACGTTGTGATCAGTGCAAGAGATTTGTCAAAATTATGAGAACCCCATCCATAGAGCTAATGCAAACGGTTAGCTCATGGTCGTTCGCAATTTGTGGAATCGATCTAATTGGCGTACTACTAATAGCTAAAGGGTATGTTATCATCGAAGTTGATTACTTCACCAAATGGGCCGAAGCAAAACCGCTAACACCATCACTGATAAGGATGTAATTAACTTCGTCGCTAAAAATATTATTTGCAGGTTCGAAGTACCATAGAAAATCATCACGGACAATGGAATTCAGTTTGAGAGTGCCAAATTCAAGAACTTCTACGAGCTTTTTGGATGGAGAAGAGCTTCTCCATGGTGGCACACCCGCCAGCAAACGTGCAAGTGGAGGTTGTGAACAAAATCATCAAATCTACAATCAAGAAACGGTTGACAAAAGCTAAAGGAAATTGGTTTGGTGAACTTCCACTTGCGCTATGGGATTACAGAACGACTCATAAATCGACGACTAGGTACTCAACTTTTTCCCTGGTATACAGTTCAGAAGTAATAATTCTAATGGAACTAGAAGTCCCCTCTCATCAGAGACGACACTTCAACCAAAGTTAAAATGAGCAGCTCTTGATTGAATCGTTTGATTAACTCGATGAGGAGTGGGAAGAAGCCGAGCTGAGGACTGATGCTGATCAAAAGAGAGTGGCACGACATTGCAACGCAAAAGTTCACAATTGCAACTTCAAAATGGGAGATCTTATCCTGAAACATATCTACCCAGGTACGGGGGGCACTTGGTCCAAACTGGGAAGGACCCGATATTATCGACCAGAAACTTGGAGATGGAACTTTCAAGCTCACAATGGTCGATAGAATCCAGATTACCTATGCCTAGAATAACAACTCACTATAGCACTATTTTGTTTGAATTCCTATCTATGTATTTTCTATTTTCACAAATAAGCCACCTAAAGATACTGGGGACATTGTAAATAGGAAGGATTTTCCTTTCTTTTTATTTTATCAATAAATTTATTTTGCTTCTTGAACCAATGGAACCGCGTTCATGTAGCAACCTACTGAGTAAACGGGTTAAGATCGACTCGAAAACCATTCACTCACAACTTGGACTGGTGGAACCACGTCCAAGTATGCTCCGGCTGCATGCCTCTTGAACCGATGGAACTATGCTCAAGTAAGCAACCCGCCAAGTCGACCAAAGCAAATCGATTCAAACTGCCAGATTGATGGGGGAAAATGGATCCTTTCCCTTTGAGAACCGGTGTTGCTCCAGCAACATTAGGAAGGCCCAAACCCTCATGTGCATCCATAAGCTGCCCCTTGCTTCTTGAATGATGGAACCGCGTCCAAGTAAGCACCCATTTCTTTAGCCACTTGAACCGATGGAACTGCATTCGAGTGATCCCCATTTGTCTTGCTTCTTGGACTGGTGGAACCACGTCCAAGTAAGCGCCCATTTCTTTAGCCACTCAAACTGATGGAACCACGTTCAAGTTGTCCTAATTCTTTAGCTTGTTGGATTGACGAAATCGTATCCAAGTTAGCTTTCATTCCTTAAGCACTTGAACTAAGGGAACTGCATTGAAGTATGCCCAACTCCTTTATTTCTTAGAACAATGGAACCGCATCCAAGCAAGCATCCACTCCCTTATCGCTTGAACTAATGGAACAAATGTTCAAGCGCGCCCTAAATCACCGATGTTACCCGCATAGTATCATTTATCTGTCAAAACCTCCTAAGTACCGACGTTTCTCCATCATTATCAGGAAATTTATCAGTTGTAGGATTGGTGGAAACAAGTCTCTACTTTCGAAAACTCAACATCGCCTAGATATCAGCAACGATGAAGGAAAATCCAAGGGTTTGAGATGTCGATGTGTTTCAAGAAACAGATGCTGATATGCGGATAGAACCTCAATATCGAACTTGGAAGAAATCAATTGTATCTAAAGTATAAGATGCTCGAAATAGAGAATTCATACGATAAGTTCCCGAAGATAGGAGCTATAATGCATGTGGGCCCAGTTTGCCTCAACCATCAAGTTATTAATAGTGGCCTTGCTCTTCAGGGATGCATCCCTCTCAGCCATCAACTTGGCTATTTCATCATTATGATCTTTGATTGCCCTGGTGTGAGCTTCTCTCTGAGGTTCGAATGAGAGGATCTCTTGATAGTTGATGCGATTTACATCCATTAAGGCCTTTATCAGAGGCTGAGAATTACATCCAACCTACAAGTCTTCACAGATGGTATATAAGTTACCAAGGGAAGCAACTCTATTTAGTGGCTTTATTGCTTTATCGAACTTGACTCCCTCCATGAACAGATTCGAAAAAGAAGCCTGAAGCAAGGGTGAACCGGGAGGAAGCACAAACTTTTCCCTTCGGCTGGAAGAGGTGGGAGTATTGTAGTAGTCATTTCCTAAGAGGGTGGAATTGCTTGAGTCATAATAGTCGGGACATTCGAATGAGGAGGAGTAATCGATTACGAGGGCCCATGGCAATCATGAGAGTCTATTTAGTGTTTATGTGCATTGCCAGGGGCATCGCTCTTATCATCTCCTTTCCCTTTTTCTCCCTTCTAATGCACTCGTGTTAAGAAGTGAGCCTTATCATCCTTCTTCTTCCTTCTCTCTTCGCATGTCTTATGAGGAGGATAATAGGCTGGATCGGAAGTTTTACTCCGGGAGTTGAAATCTCGGCGTAACTGGCGATATACTCCATGTCCCGTTGTACCAAAAATAAAAACAAGAATGAAGTTAATACTCAAACTTAGGAACTTGAAGCGATGCAAAAATGTATGGATGTGATCCTAAAGTGAAGTGTGTAGTGCTAATGACCCCATATATACTCTGCCAACCGTATCGGTAGGGTTTAAGAGTCGAAGTCTTTTAACCACTGCTCGCAAATGTGCCAAAGGAAATGTCGATTTTCAAGAAGATCTCTGCCATCATTTCACTAATGGAGATATCCCCATGTTCCCCAACATAGATAGAGACATCTCTCATGAAATCAGAAGTGGACGTATCTCATGCGGGGTTCCCGATAGCTTGACCTCCAACAGACTACGGAGTCTCGATAGCATGCCATTGTTTAGGAGGAGAAATTATGGGTTCGAGGCTTAATGCCTTGGTATTTAACAAGTCCAAAGAAGGTAGTTGAGGAGGATTAGTACTCGTTTCTAATAACTTGCTGAAAGATTCATCTCCTTTCGTGGAGATGCAAAAGTCGCCGTCACCAACATCCGAGCCTTCTTCCTCTCTCTCTCCCCTCAACCACATGCTGTTTCCCATCTCTCCTTTGATACATTTTGTCTTCTTCTTCAAGAATCATAGAAATCTTATGGGCCTCATCCCTACTTCCCATAATGTCCTCTCCGAAGATTAAGTCTATATCAGCTCCAGGAATCTCTTCGGGCTGTGCTTCCTCTAAAAAAACCAGCCTCTTGCACTTGAGCCTCCTCTATAGAGTCACGAGAATGGGTAGAAGAATGAGTGCATCTCCTGGGGCCACCTGAAGTTGATGACTTGTCATCCACAATGAATCTATTAGGACGAAGCAACCTGAACTTTCAAAGATTCTCATTCATCAAAAGAAACTCCATCGAGTGCTCAAAAGCTCTCGCATCCTTAAGGGTTTCTAACATTTCATCAAGCTCATCGCTGCTTTTCCTCCTTGGGATAACTGTAATAAGATACGATAAGAAACAGGAAAATAAATTGAAAAAGAAAATTCTAGGGAATTAGGACTTACTTCCAGATAGCCATAAGTGGTTAAAACTCTCTGGGAACCTAACAAAGAAAAACTCATTCTTGAAGGCTGAACATTTATTTATGGAGGCTGATATTACCTTACATCCCTTCCAGGCTTCGATAATTATAAAGGATGGGCATTCATGCCACCTCCTAAACTGTAAAAGAAATGCAAGCTTGCTTAGCCTTAGAGCACGCCCAAGTCTACTCATGAAAAGAATGTATAGGGAATTTAGGAGTGCATAACCATTAGGATGGATTCGAAACGGCACCAATCCTAAATCCTGAAGCACCATGGACAAGAAGCGGATGAACAGTGGTACAACACCACTTAAGCACATACACTGATTACAAGCAATAAAACCTTCCAAGGGTTATAAGTGAATTTAGCTCGAGTGGGCAAACGAACATTACCCTCAGGGATGCCGTGATGTACGCATATATTCCCAAGTATTAAAGCTATTAGAATTGACGGCACTTGCTCCAAAGGTTCGGTTAGAATTCTCAATCCAAGAGGCAACTGGTTGAATAGAGGTATGACTGGAACTACTGGGCTATAGAAATCAGAGGGTATCGGTTGGCTTGATCCCACAGGGATAGATGGAGGAGCTGGGGTAGCAGTCGTTGATTCTGCCCTTGAAGACATGGATGCTCCGTCGACGGACTTGTAGAGTGCTTATTGACGCGTCATTCAAAACAATAAAACTCATTGATCACAGTCAGGTATGCTTTATTTCTAACTAGAATTCCAAAGCATATTAAACATTTGATATCCAAAGGAAATGGGCGTGTGCTAACAAATCAAACTCCAAGTATTGACCGGGCAGATATAGTATGTTATCTGAGTGGAATGAGTCCGGTGTCTTAACACTACAAATGGTCCATCCCATGTAGATAGCTCATTCATATTAGAAAAAACTATCCATATTGTCCTTTGAAATTACCTTTCTTTTACTTACCTGTTATCGATCGACGATCAATAGGATCCCTTGTTTGGAGCGACACGGGAAGTTTTTTCTTTTTCAAAGACACTAGATATGCAGAAATGCAATGCGATGGAACTATCTGATATGTCTGAAGCTGTGACAGATCGTCATATTAGAGTTAATCCGATAATAAAGTTTTAGTCGATTTCACGGAAGGAGAAGGTTGAACAAGAAGGCGCGACTTGTCATAAGCCATACATGTCTATAGTGAAAACTAAACCCTAACTATATCATCAATAATTCAAAATTGGATTCAACCATCTCCTCCTCTACAAATCACACTCGACCAAAGCCAATCACCATCTCCATCACCACCAAAGTGCTATTGCACCACCACCAACCTCTAAGTCAAGATGCAAGGATGATTCAGCCTAGGGTTCCATCGATTCGGGTCTTGATCTACACGTGACGACGATAGTAATAGCGATCGTTCCAGGTGATGGCGAACATAACACGAAGGTGGTGGAGCTTACTGGTGATGACAGTAGATGAACAACGGTGGAGCGGCAACTTGAATTGGAAGAGCAAGGGCTTGGGTCGACTAGGTAGGTAAGAAGGAGGTGGGGCAAGTGAGGGTATGAAGTAATGAAAAAAGATATAAGCAGAGTACGAATTTCTCTAAAAAATAAATTCTCTGGGTCCTTAATTCGACACCGAATTAAGGCTCTTAATTTGGTACCCAATTTACACCCTTCACATGGATCATCTCCGACTCATTACATTGATACCGCATGTCGACTTAAAGCCTTGAGTAAATTTTAAAGTCAAGGTTGCATCATCAGTTCAAAGAATTGAAATTCAAACCAAAATTTGAACGAATATTTACTCAAAAGTGAACTAATGAAAATTGACATCTGAAGATGGAATTTAACGATCAACTGAAATTTGCAGGGTAGCAATCTGAATCTTGTCATGTTCCAGAGCACACTTTGTTTTCAACAAAGGCATATTCCGAGGGGCAAATGTTAACCAGGTTTTTAATCCAGTAGGAATCATTAGGAGTCAGAATTTTGATATGAATACAAAATGACTTGAAACTTGGCAAAAACATTTAGAAGGACAAAAGGAAGAGCTTAAAAAAGTTTGGACCCAAAATTGGCTAAGTGTTATATTCGACCAGAATTAAGCCTCTTAATTGGGTACCAAGTATAGATGCTCCATAATGGCATTGCAAGGGTGATCCCTTGGTCCTCTAATGCATATTTGTTAAATTTTGTAGATTTTTAGAGAGCCTATCATCAAGAACGAAGATGTAGTGGTCCAAATGAAAGAATAACCTAAGTCATGGAAGAACGATGATCAAAACCCATTAACCATCTACCAAATTACATGAAGAGCATCTGAACAAAGTATGAAACTCAATACAAAAAGGTTTGATCACTTAAAGTCCAAGAATTAGATTCGGTATCGAATTAAGGGTCTTAATTCGGCATTGAGTCTAGCCCTCAATTCGGGTGGTCACCATTTTCATTGTGCTATCTGGGTCATTTCTGGACTTCTCTAGTAGCAGGCTTCTGGCCCAAGATGTATGCTACTACTATAAATACAAACCAAAGAGAAACTAAGAGAAGATATGGTTTCTTTCATTGCTAAGTGGAAGCCTTTTCATTTCTTCAACTCTTTCTCAACTCCATAGTCACCAGGGCAATTCCTTTAGTCCATTCTAGGACTTATAATATGTCTAACACTTGTACTTGTGACTAAATATCCTTCCCTCACTTTGTAATCAAACTCTGTCAAGATCAAATCAATAAACAAAGCTATAACCATTATAAAAATCCTTGCATTTCATTTACTTTTCTACTATTTTCTACTATATTTTCTTTGTTCAACGAGGCTAGTGCATTCACATCATACTCTAGGGTATTGATTCAATTTTTGGGTTAACAACCTTGCTATTGATTCCTATAGGCTATGTACTATAAAGGATATCATCCCATTGACAACTTTTCGAATTCGTTATGGATCTTATGAGTGGCTTGTAATGGCATTCAGATTGACGGATGTGCTTGTATATTTTGTCGATATGATGAATAGAATTTTTAAGGCTATTTTGATTAGTTTGTCCAATATTTATCGATGACACCATAATCTATTCCAAGTCAGAGGTAGAGTATAAGCAGGATCTTAGAGTTGTTTTAGAGATACTTAGGCAAAATCAGTTGAAAGCTGAGGTCTCAAAATGCCCTTTTTTGAAGAAGGGATAAAGTCCTTACGCCATGTTGTATCAAAAGTTGGTATTTTTGTAGATCCAGCTAAGATTTTGGCTATTTAGAATTAGAAGTAGCCTGAGACAGTTACTAAGATCCATAGTTTTCTAGGCTTGGCTGGTTATTATTGGTGCTTAATAAAGGATTTCTTGAAGATTGTGCTACCTCTTACTAATATTACAGGAAGGGAGTAAAGTTTCGGTGGATAGATAGATGTGAGATAGCTTTTCAGAAGCTAAAGGAGTTGCTTACTTAGGCACCCATTCTTATTGTGCCAGAGGGCAACTAGGATATTGAGTTATATTATAGTTCTGGTATGGGAGAAGTTCTTATGCAGAGGAGTCGAGTGGTTGCTTATGCATCTTGGAAGTTGAGGCCTCATAAAATTTGTTATGCCACTCATGATTTGGAGATCGTCACTATTGTCTTTGCATTGAAGATATGGCAACATTATTTGCTTAGAGAGAGAATTTTTCTTTATATAGATCATATGTCATTGAAGTATCTATTCACTTAGAAGGATCTCAACATGAGGCAATAGTGTTAGCTTGAATTTCTTACAACCTATGAATTTAAGATTCAGCATAACCCTAAGAAGGGGAATATAGTAGTCTATACATTGAGTAGGAAGCACCAGGCGGTTGTTTCTATAATGATACCAGAGTGAAGGAATTTTGAGTTACTTTTTATATGTGATATTCGAGATAAAGATTCTGTTGTTAGTTCTGGTGTGATGTTGGCTAGTCTTGTTGCCCACCATCTTTGATTGATCAGACCATTGATGCTCATAGGAGAGATCCAACTATACTTGCTCATATTCAAAGGTTAGAGTTTGGAGAAGTTAGTGATGATCTTGTTGATTATTATCTTGATACTTATAGTTGCTTGTTGAAAAATGGTAGACTTGTTGTTCCTGATTTGGATGGTCTCCATAAGGAGGCGATGGGTGGATGATTGCCATTATTCATGCTATACAATTCACCTAGAAGGAAGTAAGATGTATATGGATACGAAGCATCTCTATTATTGGAAAGAGATAAAGCATGACATTTTCAAGTATGTGAAGGGTTGTATGACTTGTCAGCTTGTTAAAGCTGGACATCAGAGGTTTAATAGCCATCTTCAACCATTGGAAATTCCAATATGAAAATGGGACCTGGCACAAGTAAATTTGAATTTTTATAGTAGTTCACGTATATAAATCCTAATATGAAATCTAGTAAAGATTTCTTTAGTATTTTTTTGAGGTGTCTATGAATTTTGTTGAAGGTCTTCGTTGATCTAGGAGTGGCCAGGATATCACTCGGGTAGTTGTTGATCGCTTGACAAAATTAGCGAACTTCATACTGGTGAAGTCAAACGGAATTACTCCATATTTTTTCAAGCTTTATGTAAATGGGTTGGTGCTACTTCATGGTAGTCCTAGTAACATTGCGCATGATCGTGATTCATTATTCATCATGGTTTCTAGAAGAGTCTTCGGTCAGCTTTGGGTACAAAGCTGAACTTCAATGTTGCTTATCGCCCGCAAACCGACGGCCAGATGAAGTGAGTTAATAAGGTGTTGCAGGATTTGCTTCATTCTTGTGTTCTTGATTTAGGCGGTAGTTGGGAGGATCATATTTATCTGGTGGAGTTTGCTTACAACAACAACCAGTCCAACATCGACATGGTACCATTTGAGGCTCTGTATAGTAGACCGTGTTGTTCACCATCTTGTTAGCTTGAGATGGGAGATAAGTTTGTTCTTGGTCCAAATCATATTAGAGGCGCTCCTATGAAGATATAGTTGATTAGACATAGGATGAAGAAAGCCCAAGATCGACAGAAGTCTTATGCGTATCGTCGGAGGAAGGATATCGAGTTTGAGATTGGTGATTTAGTCTTCATGAAGATATCTCCGTTAAAGTGTGTTATAAGGTTCAGTAAGTCAGCAAAGCTTGCACCTAGCTTTATTGGTTCGTTCCCAAAGACTGAGCATATTGGTCGTTTTGCTTATCTGGTTGCTCTTCCCAGTCGGTTCTCCAGTATTCATGACATCCTTTATATTTCCTACTTGAGGAAGTGTTTAAGGAGTACTAACACAGTTTTGGAGTCAATACATATAAAGGAGCTTGATATTTTCCCAGTTATGTGTAGCATCTTATATGCATATTTGGAGGTCCGGTAGCTTAGAAGCAAGAGGGTCCCACTAGTGAAGGTGCCATGGTCAGACAACCCATTTGATTGTACCTTGGAGACCAGAGAGCATATGACAAGAGCCTATCCTAAGCTATTTTCCGACGCGCATGAGTCTGATATGTTTTGTTTGCTTGTTTATTTTTCTTGATTGTTCATTTGTTTTAGTAGTTAACGATACAGTTAAGCTATAAGTTATTAACTTAATTATAGATTTTCCCTAAGGATAGATCACGAGAACGCAATTTTCTTAAGGTGGAGTCTATAACAACTTAGAGTTGAGAAAGGAATAATTAGGATTTATAATGAAGACTTAAATAATTAAAAAGGTTTAAAATATGGATAAATGGAAGTAAATTGAAAATAATATGGTAAAATATTTTATAAAGCACAAAAATAATTTATTTGACCAAGTTATGAATTTTATAAATGAGTATTGTTTATTTTAAAAGGTTAAAAAATGATTTTTAAAATATATTAAAAGTGATTAAATAATTTTTACAAAGTTAAATATTCAAATAAACATGATTGGAAATTTATTTCAAAAGAAAAGGAAATTTTATTACAGTTATGTAAGGAGTTTGGGACTTATTAAATAAATAGGCTAAAAATGTAATTATCAAAATGACTCAAAATATGGAAAATAATTATTATAAAAAATCATGGAATTGTATTTAAACACTTTTACAAAATAAATAAAGTTTTTATTTGGTAGTTTGAAATAGATTAAATATAAGGGAAAATGTATTGGAAAGAAAAAAAGGGAAAGAAATAAGCAAAAGGAATAAATTAAGCCCATTAACTCATGTCTACACTTAAGAAAATATCTCCTCTCTTGAGTTGCCTAGAACTCTCCGTATCATTTACAAATCCCCATCCTGTATATACTTTTTCCATTATTCTATAGCTTCATCTCATTCAAAAATCAAAGTATTAAAAGCATAACCTCCATTTTGAAAATCAAAATAAAATGGAAATAAATCTCAAAATTAAAGTATATCCCTCTTAACACCCCACTACAACACTAGGCAAGAGAATTTGAGATTTTGATCTAGTTTGGGTGCATTGGAAAGGTTACGTAAAGGAGAAAGGAGGAGGAGGAAGGAGCGATGAAGAATTTGGAGCACAACAACTTCCACTGAGTGATCTCACTCATAATCTATGTCTGATTCAATTCTAAAATGAATTGTTGTTGGTTTTACCCATTTACAAAGAAAATCATTCTCTCTTTCTTGTATTTGAGTTTGTATTAGGTGATTAAGTGTGTATAGGAATTTTAAAATCAATATTTATGATTGTACGTGAATGCGGGTTTAATTAGAGGAAGAAGTACCAAAGAAATCGATGAGGTGGAGAAAGAAATTAAATTTTGGAAGAAGGGCTATAGTGAATCGAGACACCAACCAGTGGACCAATCGCAGACAACCGGTCAACCATGAGGACGGAACTTGTAGCCCAAAGCAGTTTATAAAAAATTTAAAATTAGAATAAAAATAAAAATATATATGAAATAATGGTTTTAAGCTCTAATTAGAACATTAAGCCACAGGAGTTTCAGCCCTTCCCTTTCGTTATATCTTCCTTTGGCTCCCCTTCCCCTTCGTTTGTCTTCTTCCATCCTATCTCCTCCTCCTCATCCGGTTCCTAGACTTTCTACCCTTCTTGCTTCAGATCTAATAATCATCGAAACCTCCCTATGCCGCCCGGTCTCCCATATCTCTGGCTCTACTCTGGCACCTTGCCATTCGATTGCCGAGGTAGCAAAGAGTTGCCCGCTTGCCCCATTTCTTCTGCCACCTGCCATCAAGCCCTCGATGGCGATGCAGCATGGCTTCTTACTGCCTTTCAAGTCCATCTTCCATTTGTTGAATTATTTGAAATCAAAAAATCATTGCCTACATTGTTCCCTTCTTGGACATGTGGCAGAAGTGTGCAGAAATGGACACATGTGCTATTCCTGTGGGTTCACAGGACATTCCATCTCTTTATGTTCTGGGCATAAAAAGTTGTAGTAGAAAGGACCTTTCGCCTCTATCTATACTACTGAATAAACCATTCTCCTTCCAAATCTTTACAAGTGATACTCCCATCATTCCACCTGGCCCATCTTTCATATCCTCCGGCATTAAATTTCTTCCGTCCTCTAATCGGAACCATTCCACTCACTCTCCAAACCTTTCATCCCATCTAGCTGCCCAAGTGTCTTCCTTCGAAATACCTAATCATATGGCCATCCTCACTGTAGTTGCTAGCTTTTGGACTATTAGCTACGTTCGACAATGTCGGTCGATTGCTTTTCGCCGCAACGATTGGACATTTCGCCATAACGACTGCATCTGTTTACACCAAAAATTAGCACAAACACCCAATAGAGATTTTATATAGAAATAAATAAAGATTGATAAAATGAAAATAGAGGAAACAAGCAATTAAGTAACAAAAAATAAGCAATAATAATCAAGATCCCAAAAATGAACAATCAAGCCTATATTTATAGGGGAAGACAACGAAATATCTTCCTGAAATTTAGGCAGCGGAGTCTCCAAATCCAAAAGAAGTCACAGTATTGATCGTTGGTCCTACTTTATTTATAATAACGATCGGCATCGATCGTTCTATTAGCTCCTTTTGGCATGCGATCGATATGGTGGGCTCCACTCTTCAATATACCGATGTTCCGAAAGTTTCATTTGTTGTTGACTTGTAGATTTTGAGAAATCGATTGTTTTTCATAACGTTGAATTGTAACATCGATATAGTACGATCCATAATTGGGGAATATGGATCCTACCAGATCCATTTTTAATAAATGGTATATTTTCGTATTTTTATCATTTTATCGAGTCTGTCTTCTACTTTCACTTCGCAACTGCTTCATATTCTCATCTGTGCCTGATCTCTAGGCTTCGTGATTGTTAATCTAACTCGTCGGTCCCAATGACAGTCAAGTATAACTTTTCTAGTCAGTTCGAATATAGCCGGGCTAAAAGGCTGGATAACTACAGCTGTATCATTTACTTCCCTAATTCCAAAATCCTAACCACAACCACCAACCATCACTTTTTCTATCAATCGGGTGGAGCCCTATACGTAGCCAAATGATCAGCTGATTTTGAGTCTTACAACCATGAATACTTCCCTCCATCTTGGATCCACGACCGAGGTATTCCTTAGCACCTCCATTTTGACCGCTTCTCTCTTTTTTCCATCCTTAAGCCTTTTGGTCTTTTTGTTGAACTGGTTCCTATCTGTGGGCCATTACATACCACCGCCACGTCATTGCTCAGATATGCCTGGATAAAGTGATTTCCCTTCCTTGCACCATCATTTACTCCCTGGACGTCCTGTATTTCAAGATCTCCCTAGTGCCCTGGGAATATTGCACCCTCCCTTGACCCAACTGATCTCATCTTTGGAGATGGCATTGTTAGCTGCTGGAAAGAAAGGTAGCGGTCCAACCCCAGCTCCCATGAACACTTCTCCTCCCCAAATGATTAGCTCCCTCGAAAACCCCTTAGTTTTAATGCCATGTAAGTGGAGGCGGAGATAGCCATAAAAAGAGATGAGATTTCGAAAGGTAAGTGTGTGCCGTCGGTTTCGGTTTTGCTTTTTTCCTCGTTCAATCATTAGAATTGTAAACAGCTTATACTTGTGATCAACAGTCAATCTATCAATAAAATATATAAAGTGGATGTAGGCATCGTTAACAGCCAAAGCACTATAAAAATATTGTGTTTCTCTGCTTTATTTTGTATTTTCTGCAATCTGGAGAGTGTTTAACTGTACTTTATTTGTCCTGATAAACAGGGCTGGTGCTTTCACAATCATACTAAGGTGTTGATGCATTTTTTGATTAACATATTTGACCACAAATGTCAGCAACATATTATCGAATAGAATATTTGGGTATTAAATACCCTCTATTTTAACTTGTTTCTAACCTAAATTTACTAGTCACTTCATTGTTTAAATAAAACTATTTTTTCTTCCTAGCTTCTTTTTGTGTTTTGTTCCATTTTTCATGAATTATCCCTTGAAAATCTAGGATTTACATGATCTCAAACCCAGAGTGAACGTCGAAACCCATTTTGCTCTAAAAGAAGAGCGGTGCTAAATGCACCGCAATATAAGCTTCATTTTACCCAGTCTCTCTTTTACCCAACAAAAAATATTTTTATCGGCTCCGAATTACCCATGTGTTACCCATACCATCGATTGAACTTCCGTCCTCTCAAACTTCGAAAACCAAACTTTGCTTCTCTCAAATCAAACCCACACCGAACGCTTGAGTATCATCACTTGTAAACCCTAACCGACGTTCTCCTAATCAAACCCTAACCGACGTTTTCCAAATCAAACCCACACCGAACGCTCGAGTATCATCACCTGTAAATCGAGATTCAATCCACACTATCAATGGCGCCTAAAAAGCAGGCTGTTTCAAAGAAGAAGAAGCTACCTCAATCGTCTGAAGGGCCATCATCTCCTCCGCCGACCACGTCAACCCAAGGTACGACTGTGTGAAATTCCTAAACCCTAAACCATTTTTTTATTTTTTCTTTCAATCGACGGTGTGTAATTAGTGTGAATCAATTACTAGAAAACCCTTACTGCCAAGTGTTAATTTGCTAGTGTTGTGTTCAAAGATTCATATGGAGGTATGGAATTTTTCATCAGTTTGGTTTGTTCGGCCTTGTACTGTCGTATGATGATTTGTTATGCAGAGTAAATTAGAATTGAATTAAAAGGTTCAACATGATATTAAATTAGTTATACTAAATTTGGTTATCAACATACATACAGTTTTAGTATACAAATTCTGCCACATGCTTGTACATGAAGGAAATTGAAACTCGTCTTTATTTGTTTGAAAGTTTATATTTTTGTAATAATGATCACTCAACCATATATGCATTTGAAAGTAAGCGAGCACCAGTAATACACTCCATAGAATTGTCACAAGTTAAAATATCAATCTATATTTGCCCGTATGCACTATATTTTTAATAAGTTTTATGAATTCATGTAATAGAAGTATAGACTGCACTTTAAACATTTGTTATACATTATTTCTGTATTTTGCCATAAGACAGAATTTTGTTTACAAACGTTTCTTTCGGAAATGTTTTTAGGTGGGCTTGGAAAAAGAAAGTTGATGGCCTCTGCTAGACGTGAGATGGAGAAGATTAAACGAGGTAAAACGGCTGTTTTTGAATCGATGAATGCAGAGCAGTCAGTTAAAGATGACGATGAAGACAAAATTGAGCCTTTGAATGTAGAGCAGTCAAGTGAAGATCACATTGAAGAAGAAATTGAGCCTTTAGGCAGTGGAGGTCCGAAATCTAAAGAGGTGTTGAAAAGCTTTGATAACCACATTACAAAAAAAAAATTGGGAAATGAAGTCTCGAGAAGATGAGCGTGGGCCATTGAAAAGTGTTTCTCATTAGAGTAAAATGTTTGAATGGAATTTGGAAGATGAGCTAGAGCAAGTTGTGCAAACATTAAAAAATTCAAGTCTGTACAATATTATTAAACATTCGCATAAGTGGATGGACCCAGCTATGATTTTTGCATTTATGGAGCGACGGCAACGAGAAACAAACAAATTTCATATGCCTTTTGGGGAAATGACCGTGACATTAGAAGATGTGAACTGAATCCTTGGAGTACCAATAGTGGGTACATGTATATATAAGGAAGATAGTGGTCGGGATATTTTGTATGACGATGCTACTCAACTTGCAGTGGACCAATTAGGAATTAAAGGGGACAAAGTTAAAGCGGAGATTGATGGTATGTATGGAATACGCATGCACTGGACAATGAATAGTTGTAAATGGAAAGCATTTATGGAGGGAGCTACTGTTGTAGATTACAACAGAGTTACATGAGCATATCTGTTGCAGACTTTGGGTTGTACCATGTTTTCTGACAAGTCGGAAACGAAAACATCACTTTACTATCTGAATTTCTTATTAGATTTGAACACCGTGAATGAATAAGCTTGGGGAATGGCCATACTTTCGTATTTATATTGTCAGTTGGGGTATGCTTCTCGTTCTGGTGCCAAACGAATAAGTGGTTGTTTATTCTTCTGATGGTATTCCACTTGTCCTGAATTATTTTCTTTCGTTATTTCTTTGACATTCATTTTTCGCAACTTATGCTGTAAATTTTAGGCTTGAATATATGATCATTTTCCATTGCTACAAACATTGGCGCTTAATGAATCTTTTCAACCAAATGATCCATTATTGGCAAAATGGAAGGTTCTAAAATTTGGTGGTGATCCTGCCCAATCTGTGATTCACATTAGAGAGCAGTTGGACGAGTTAGAAGCGGATGATGCAAGTTTCCTCATTGACTTGATATCGTATGTTAGATATACGGTATACTAGTATTATTGAGTCGAAATATTTGTCTATTTCTTGCTTTATCACCATAGGTATGTTGGGATCCTTGTAAAGATATTAGAGGGTACAACCAAATTGACAAAGTTGTTTTCTACAATGTTATTATGCTTTGTTTTGACATTGCTGAACCATACTACCCTGATAGTGTTCTACGTCAATTTCGTCGGGTGGAATACATACCAAAAGCTCCAATGACGCCAGTATATTGGATGAGAGGATCACAATCGAACCAATACAAAGTTCGATATGATACGGGTCATTGGTACACATAAAATTGGAGTGATCATATGCTTCATGTATGTTCTCATTCAACCGCGGTAACACATCCTCACGACAGCGCAAATGACTACTTGAGTTGGTTTCATCGAATTTCACACCCATATATCCAGAGTCCCAGAATGAAGCGAAGGAAAAAAATAGATACTGAAGTTGAAGATTTGGTATGTATCATTGACTTTTAAATCATTTAATTTACTATTGACATTCGTATAATTTCTAATTTCATATACGTTTTGTAGAAGAAGGCAATAAGAAAGGCTATTAGACTACTTGACAAAAATATCAACGGTACTGGAAAAGATGTTGCGGTGTTGCGTGGAGTTGATGTAAAAGCCAAATTTTATCTTTTGCTTTGAAAGACCCTAGCTGTTTAGACACCGCAGAACCAAGGTCAAAGCAAAAACATGACCCCATATCCAAGAAAAAAGTGCTATGGTACAGTGACATAGTTAGTGTTTTATTTTGTGATGAATCAAGCTTCATATTTTGGTTTGTGAATGGTTGTATAACACTGTGTAATGGTGGATGGTTACGTCATTTTGTGTATTGGATGTTGTTGATGTTTTATTTTAAGTAATGGATGGTATAACAATTTGTAATGGTAATGTGTAATGGTGGATGGATGATTATTAATGTTCAACGTGCTTATGTTATTTGTTTATTTGCTTGCTTGTTATTTGTTTATTTGCTTGCTTGGTGATGGCTATTTGCTTGTTTGCTATATGGGGCTGTGTTTGCTTGGTTAGTGTAATTTGTTATGCTTTGTTTCCTTATGAAAAAAGCTTTTACAGTTCATTCGGTAGTCTGGTGCCGTGCAAGAGGAATTTTTCAAGGAAAAAATAGTTTTGCAGTTTATACGGCAGTATGCAAAAAAAAATCTTTGAGTCATATGGCTTTAAACAGACATACGGTTGTACGAAACCAGACAGTAGGTTTAAAATTTTCTCTTTTGACTAGTTGGTTAATTCGACGGTTTGAAATCGGTAAAGTCTTCTACACATACGACTTTATACCACCGCATGGTAGTATGGAACCGAAGAGTTGAAGTACAAAAATTTGGAGAATGAGATTGTTTAGGTACATACAGCCGTATAGCGGTTCTAAGCCGTATGGGTAATAGACTTTGACAATTACATATTGCCGATTGAACCAAGGATCATCCAAAAATCCAATAGCTCCCACTGTTTGGTTTTATATTGCCGTACGTCCGTATAGAGTGCTATGGGTAGAAGACTTTGACAATTTCATACTAACATACGGACCTAAATACAAATTCAGTTTTTTTTAATCCTACTGTTCAATTCCATACCACCGTTCGGCTACACAATGTCGTATAGGTTGAATACTTATACAGTTTCATGTTACGAACTAGAGATGGTGGTTTTGATGACAACAACCTTTGTAACTTATTTTATTACAACTTATATACTAACACTATTATCTAGATATATATGAGTGTTATTATGCAGGATATATACAAGGCAGGTACTGACTATTGAAGACTGTACAGTATAAAGATCAAGAATGAAGGAATCAAGTTTGAAGACCCATGAGTATCAAGACCAAGATTTCAAGATAAAAGTCTAGTTTCGTTAAAACTTCATAATAGCATGGAAATCTTCATTCCAAATTTCATTTGGGATGGAACACATTTCTACCTTCTTAGTGGTTTATAAACCCACGATAAGTAGCTTACAAACCCATGACAAGTGGCTTACAAACCCACGAACATCCTGGTTTTGTACAAGTTCTTGAGTCTTGATGCGATGAAATGTTCTACAGGAAGAAGCTTGCAAAACTAATTCAAAATGGTTATTTAAAATTATTTTCAAAATTGTTTTTTTTAATGTTTTAGCTTTAAAAAAATTACCTTTTCAAATGATTTTCAAAAAGATGTTTTAGCCTTAAAATATTCTTTGTTTTGTTTTTAAATAAACTCTTGTTTTAAACTTCGTTTCTTTTTAAACTATCTTTCGATTTTTAAAAATTCTTTTATAATATATATATATATATATATACTTGAGATTTAAAATCAAATTTATATATATATACATTCTAAAATATATTTTTCTACTCTTTTTTATTTTAAAACATAGGAAAATTAGTTTATTCTACTTCAGAATCATTTCATCTTGTTTTCCTTCAATACCATTTTCAAAATAAATTTTACATTGTTTTTAACTAAGAGATGTCGACATCATGGGATACCCCATGTCGACATAGTGGTCGTTAAATTCAAAACTTTCAATTTTCAAAAGAAGTGTCTATTCGTTTAAATCTCTTTATGAATGGTTATGACCGTTACTGGTCTATAAATAGCCTTCACAAACGAATTTTTTAACAAACTATTTCCTTATTTTCTTCGCTCCTTCTTCTCCACAAATCCATATTCTAAAATTTTCATATTTTTAAGATCGCCAAAATTCTGCCGAATTCTCAAGTGAATCAAATTAGAATCTCATTCTTGTTTGATTCTCTTCCATCTCTTGAAGATCAAAGTGCTATTCAGAGTTATAGGATCAATTTGTAATCAAAATTTTATCGAGTCTCTCTATAAGGTGTGGTTGTGCCTGGAAATCAATTGGGTGATCTTGTGTCCCGTAAATCAAGAGAGTTTGCCCCAGACTTGAAGATAGAAGGGTACCTAAAGGCCTTTAGAAATTGAAGATTGTAATCTCGACATTGGTATAATAAAAATCTATATGAGGTGTTTTCCTTGATGCAGGACTGGACGTAGGGTAACTCCGAACTAGTATAAAATCCGGTGTGTTCTTTCCTTTTACTGTTTTTTATTTACTTTCTGCATCTGTGTTTGATTTTGCGATTGTTCTGTGATTAAGTTCTGCATTTGTTTGTGTCATAATTTTAATTTAGTCCATATAAGTCTTATAATCCATTAAACACTATTCACACCACATCTAATGTTAAATTAGCCTTAAGATCCTTAAACCGCACTCCCTTTCAATTGGTATCAGAGCATAGGTTTTCATAGTTTTCATAATCTGAAACTTGAAAAGTTAAAAAAGGCATTTTTAGGAAATTTGTCAATACTAGTTTGAATTTATGCATTTCATCAAAGTATCATAAGTCTGCATATAGTTTTTATGAAAAATCAAGTTATCTATCGAATTGGTTTGTTATGCAGGAATAGACATGTTATATGGCTTTTGAAGAATCAACAACCAATGGACAAACTATGGAAATTAAGAAAGATAAATGGATACTTGATAGTGGTTGTTCAAGGCGTATGACTGGAAATCCCGAGATACTCAATGACATTATATATCAAGATGGTGGATTGGTCAACTTTGGAGATAACTCAAAAGGATATGTGATTGGCATTGGCAATGTCGGTAATTCTAAAACTCCTCTTATTTCTGATGTTTTGCTAGTTAGGAATTTAAAACATAATTTGTTTAGTATAAGTCAACTATGTGATAAAGGATTTAAAATTAAATTTGGAAAAGATAAGTGTCACATCTAAGATAATAAGTCAAATATTATCTTTGAAGGAACTAGGAAGAAAAACATTTACATCCTTAGTATGAAAGTTTCAAATGATAACTTATGTCTTTTGGCTAATACAAGTGACCCTTGGATTTGGCATAAAAGGTTTGGTCATTTAAATTTCAAACTATTATCTAGGTTATTAAAAATTGACTTATTTAGAGGTCTTCCTAAGTTAAACTTTAGAGTAGATAGTATATGTTATGCTTGCCAATTAGGAAACTTAAGAAAAATTTATTTAAATTAAAAGATATGATTTCTACTTCTAAACCTCTAGAATTACTTCATTTAGATTTATTTGGTTTATCTCAAGTTCAATCAATTAATCACAATAAATATGTTTTTGTAATTGCAGATGATTATTCTAGATATACTTGGACAATTTTTCTTAAACTTAAAAGTGATGCTTTTGAATTATTTAAGAATTTTACTAAAAAAATTCAAAATCAACTTTCTTTAAAAATAAAAACTATTCGTAAGGATCACAGTGGAGAATTTGAAAATGAAAATTTTGTGAACTTCTGTAATCAAAAAGGAATTACTCATAATTTCTCTTTTCCAGGAACTCCACACAAAATGGAGTAGTAGAACGTAAGAATAAAATGATTCAAGAGTATGCTAGAACAATGCTTTCTGATAGTAACTTGTCTAAAAACTTCTTGGCTGAAGCAATCGCTACAGCTTGTTATATATTAAATAGGATTTTAATTAGACCATTAACTGATAAGACACCATATGAATTACTTTACAATAAGAAACCCATAGTAGCTTATTTTAAAGTTTTTGGTAGTAAATGTTTTATTCTTAATACAAAAGATAATTTAGATAAATTTGAACCTAAATCTGACAAAGGTATCTTTATCAGATATTCTAATAGAAGTAAAGCATTTAGAGTTTATAATTTAAGTACTAACACTATTGAAAAAACGATGCATGTAACTTTTGGTGAAAATTTTAAAGATACTGTAATAGAAGATGAAGAAGATTTTGTAACTTTAAATAATGAATCTAATGAAACTAATTGTGAAATCATTCAACCTAATAAAAGAATTAGGCTATAAAAGATCATCCTGTAGAAAATATACTAGGAAATGTTGATTCTATAGTTAAAACAAGAAATCAACTAAATATTATGAGTAATGTAGCTTTTATATCAACTATTGAACCTAAAAATCCAAAGGAAGCATCATCTGATGATTCATGGATTCTTGCTATGCAAGAAGAATCGAATCAGTTCACCAGAAATGATGTTTGGGAACTTGTTCCTAGACCTGAGGATAAAAGTACAATTGGAACAAAATGGGTTTATAAAAATAAAATGAATGAACTTGGTGAGGTTGTGAGAAATAAAGCTCGTTTAGTTGCGCAAGGTTATTACCAATAAGAAGGAATTGATTATGACGAAACCTTTGCACCCGTAGAAAGACTAGAAGCTATCAGGATTCTATTTGCATTCGCAAACTACAATAATTTCAAGTTATATCAAATGGATGTTAAAAGTGTTTTTCTAAATGGTTTTGTAAAAGAAGATGTTTATGTTGAACAACCTCCACTTTTTGAAGATAATAAATTTCCAAATCATGGATATAAATTAAAGAAAGTTTTATATGGTCTGAAATAAGCTCCTAGAGCCTGGTATGAAAGACTAAGATCTTATTTACTACAATCTGGTTTTGAAATTGGTAAAACAGATACAACTCTTTTTATTAAAAGAAACAAAAATGATATTCAATTAGTAAAAATATATGTAGATGATATAATATTTGGGTCAACTATAACATAATGAATAAGAACAATTCAGATATAATGACTAAAGAATTTGAAATGAGTCATATGGAAGAACTAAGTTTCTTCTTAGGACTTCAAATCAAATAATTAGATAAAGGAATTTTCGTTAGTCAAGAAAAATATGCTAAGAATTTAATTAATAAATTTGGATTGACTATTTCTAGTGGGAAACCAACTCCAATGACAATCAATGTAGCTTTAAGTAAAGAAGATAAATCAAAAGACGTTGATCAAAAATTATATAGGGGAATGATTGGTTCGCTGCTTTATATAACAACAAGTCGTCTTGACGTCATGCATAGTGTCTGTCTCTGTGCAAGATACCAATCTCAACCTAAAGAAATTCACTTAAAAGCTGTTAATTTTTTTTTTAAGATATGTAAAACATACTTTAGATTATGGTTTATTTTACCCTAAAAATGATGTATTTGATTTAATATCATATTGTGATGCTGATTACGCTGGTTGTAAATCAGACCAAAAAAGTACAAGTGGAACCTGTCACTTTCTAGGACATTCTCCGATTTTCTGGTTTAGTAAGAAGCAAAACACTGTATCATTGTCAGCAACTGAAGCAGAATATATATCTGCTGCTTTGGCTTGTCCTCAAGTTATATATATGCAACAAACTTTAAAAGATTTTGGATTAACTATAACTAAATCACCAATTTATTGTGATAATACCAGTGCAATAAACCTATCTAAAAATCCAACTCATCGTGTTAGAACAATACATGTTGATATTAGACATCATTTTCTTAGAGATAATATAAGTAAAGAAGTTGTAACTCTTGAATATATTAATACTGAAAAACAAATTGCTAATATATTAACCAAACCATTAAATGAACAAAACTTTACTAAATTTAGAAGAGAATTAGGTATATGTTCGTTAACTGAAATATAAATTATAAATAATACAAGTATGGTTAATAATTAATATAAATAAATATTTCTCAAAAATTGAACTGGGCATGTCGATATGACCTATCCCCCTATGTCGACATACAGGCCGAGATTTTCAAATTTAAATTTCCCTCTAAAAGAATTTATTTTGTTATATATTTATATATTTCGACTTTTACTCCTTTTCTCTGTTCTATTATCTGTAATAAACTTTTAAAACGGTAAATTAATGGCTTCCTTTTCTAATAATGAACCTTCTTCACGTACTTCTCCTCATTCTGGTCCTTTTCAATGTTCCACACATGTACGAGTCATCAAATAACAAGAGAAGATGAAAGATTTGCTTCAAACGATGATGGAAATTCAAGTGAGTCCACTGCGAATGGCTAGAGAACAAGATCGGCAAGGCAGAATCCTTAGGAATTTACAAAACTTTCTTATGGATAACCATGCCAATCCCAATGTCATCGAAGAATCATCACAAGTCATGGATTCTGAAGAAGAAGAACCTCTAGATGAGCCACAAGAGGATTAATAAGAAGTACATCCTCTGTCGAATCCGGATGTTTATATGGACGAAGACGATGGCGTGATTTGCGTTGGAGAGGTCCTTTTGACGCTAATGGAAACTTGGTCGAACAACGTGGAAACTTTTGTCTCCACTATCCAAATTGTTCGGTCCATAAATCGCCAATAGTTAAGGATTCTCGTTAAGCGTTTTTCATTTTTCTCTTTCTTGATTGTATATTGGTTTGTTAATTTGTATTTAAGTGTTATTTTAATTACTGTTCTTCTAAAAACGATCTTTAATGTATAAAATCTTGAATTTCATTTAACTTAAGATGCTATATTTCACCCATACATAGTTATTATTCTTATGTCATATGTTTGTTTATCTCATTTTCTATTAAATTCAAGGTTTATAGGTTATTTTTGTTGATGACAAAGGGGAAGAAGTTATATAAAATAGTAGGCTTGGAGTAAGGGGGAGTTGTTGGTGTAAGGGGGAGTTATGGTATGATCGAAGTGGTAAGTATATTTTATAAGGTTGTCATCATCAAAAAGGGGGAGATTGTTAGGAACTGGAGATAGTGGTTTTGATGACAATAACCTTTGTAACTTATTTTATTATAACTTATATACTAACACTATTGTCTATATATATACGAATGTTATTATGTGGGATATATATAAGGCATGTACTGATTATTGAAGACTGTACAGTATAAAGATTAAGAATAAAGAAATCAAGTTTGAAGACTCATGAGTATCAAGATCAAGATTTCAAGATAAGTGTCTAGTTTTGTTAAAATTTCGTAATAGCATGGAAATATTGATTCCAAATTTCATTTGGGATGGAACCCATTTCTACCTTCTTAGTGGCTTACAAATCCACGACAAGTAGCTTACAAACCTACGACAACTGGCTTACAAACCCACAAGCATCCTGGTTTTGTACAAGTTCTCGAGTCCTAATGTGATGAAATATTCTGTAGGAAGAAGCTTGCAAAACTACTTCAAAATGGTTTTTTAAAATGATTTTCAAAACTGTTTTTTTAAATGTTTTAGTTTAGAAAATTATCTTTTCAAATGATTTTCAAAAAGATGTTTTAGCCTTAAAATATTCTTTGTTTTTGTTTTTAAATAAACTCTTGTTTTGAACTTCGTTTGTTTTTAAACTATCTTCCGATTTTTAAAAATTCTTTTATAATATATGTACACACTTGAGATTTAAAATCAAATATATATATACATTCTAAAAATATATTTTTCTATTTTTTTTGTTTAAAACATAGGAAAATTAGTTTATTCTACTTCAGAATCATTTCATCTTGTTTTCCTTTCAATATCATTTTCAAAACAAATTTTACATAGTTTTTAACTAATGGATGCCGACATCATGAGATACCCCATGTCGACATGGTGGCCATTAAATTTAAAGTTCCAATTTTTAAAAGAAGTGTCTATTCGTTTAAATCTCTTCACGAATGGTTATGACTGTTATTGGTCTATAAATAGCCTTCACAAACGAATATTTTGACTTACTATTTTCTTATTTTCTTCACTCCTTCTTCTTCACAAATCCGTATTCTAAAATTTTCATATTTTTAAGATTGTGCCGAAATTCTGCCGAATTCTCAAGTGAATCAAATTAGAATCTCATTCTTGTTTGATTCTCTACCCTCTCTCGAAGATCAAAGTGCCATTCAGAGTTATATAATCATTTTGTAATCAAAAGTTTATCGAGTCTCTCTATAAGGTATGGTTGTGCTTGGAAATCAGTTGGGTGGTCTTATGTCTCGTAAATCAAGAGAGTTTACCGCGGACTTGAAGATAGGAGGGTACCTCAAGGCCATTATAAATTGAGGATTGTAATATCGACATTGGTATAATAAAAATCAGTACGAGGTTTTTGCCTTGGCGTAGGACCGAACGTAGGGTAACTCCGAACCAGTATAAAATTTGGTGTGTTCTTTCCTTTTACCGCTTTTTATTTACTTTCCGCATCAGTGTTTGATTATGTGATTGTTCTATGATTAAGTTCTGCATTTGTTTATGCCATAATTTTAATTTAGTCCATATAAGTCTTATAATCCATTAAACACTATTCACCCCCTCTAGTGTTAAATTAGCCTTAAGATCCTTAATTCGCACTCTCTTTCATTTTATACTGCTGTATGAACCAATTATCCAAACCAAATTTTTATAAACCCACTATCCGGTTTCATACTGCCATACTACGATAAAATGTCGTTTGATTTGAAGACTTTGACAATTTCATAATGCCGCATGAACCAATTACTCAAACAATTTTTTTTGAAACCCACTGTCCGGTTCCATACTGCCATCCAACTATACAAAGTCGTATGATTTGAAGACTTTGATAATTTCATAATGCCGTATGAGTCAATTACCCAAACAATTTTTTTTTATTCCCACTATCAGTTCTATACTGTCGTACGGTAGTATGAAGTCAAATTTATGAAAGACTTCGAGAATTTTATACTGCCACTCGAAGCAATCACCTAATAACAATTTGTACATCGTACTATTCGGTTCCATACGACCGTACGGCTGTTCTAAGTCCTACATAGTGAAGAGTTTGACAGTTTCATACTGCCGTATGAACTGGTAACCAATTTTTTCTGAAGTAAATGCACTTATAACGGCACCAGACTACCGTACGAAGTGAAAAAACTGATTTTCATAAGTAAACAATGCAAATCTAATTAACTAAGAAAAGCACTCAATAGGGATTAATAGAAATGGAATGTCAATTTAACTCATGGTCAGTACATAAAAGAAATGGAAGTCTGTAAATGACCGTTACACAAAATACTTATCATTACAAAAAAGTACATCAAAAATCAATTGGAAAATCGGTTGTACAAACATCGTTAGTTTTGATACTTAAGAAAAGTTCTCGTTCAGCGACCAACAACTTAGACCTTCAACAGCGGATGGGGCATGAACTTGAGACACTGGCGTTTTGAAATACAGACCAGAAGTGAATTAAATGCGTTTGCGATCATATACCCCATAATTGGCATTTCCATCTAGTGATTACTGTTGCAATTAGCTTCAAAATAGTTTAATCGAACCTTCGTTTCATTCAACATTTCTTCATCTAAGCATGTACGATATACATTCAAATTTTTATCAAGATCTAACAAAGCATAGCTCAGCTGGTTAAGAACTACTTTTTAACCATGGAACAAAGTTCCAGGAGGTTGTGGGTTCGAGTCCCGCAGCCGAGATATGTTTCCCTTAAGGTTGGAGCGGTTATCCTCAACAAACCTGCAACGAGGTAGAGGATTGATGCTCTGCGCTGGGCTAGTTAAAAAGGGGGATCAGTGTGGCAGACAGCTGTATTCCCTAGCTCTACTCTCCAGAGTAGGGTTTAAAAAAAAAAACAATACTTGCTTTCTAATGTCGGCAAAAGTAGCTTCAAATTCATCAACATGTCTGGCAATACATCTAAACCCACTATTTCCGTCCATTAAAACATCTTCAACCTCCAAAACAAATGGATGAAGGAATTCCGGAATTTCCGTCTAGTACAGAAAACTATTATCTTTCCTCTTTGGAGTTAACTTCTTCATCCCAACACAACACTGTGATTGTTGTTCGTCTATTGAGTTTGGATACTCAAAAGTAGATGGATTACGTTTTGTGCTAATTAAACTTTTGGCTTCATTTGATTTGAATTTTTTGCCTTTTACACCTTTTGGCCGACCTTTGGGTTTTACGTATTTTGGTTCAACCAAACTTGTTCTGGTCGGTTGACCAATTTCTTTCATCTTCATCAAGTAACCTTCTGTTCATCCTCCGTTGCATTGTCAAACAACTGTTTAAGCGATGCATGTTCTGGAGTACAACAAAATTCATTTGATTTCTCAACACATATAATCATATCCAACTTCCGCCAATGTTCATCGATCATGCTTAATAGTATAGGCTGTTGCTCAGTATGTAGTATATGTAATTCTGTGAGCATGGCAGACCATAAATGGTTCTATTCAAATGACCGCATTCGAAATTAAACATATTCTCGGCTTCTTTCAACATACGATTCATAGCAAATAACGAAACCCGATAACGAAGGTATGTGAATAATAGCTATGTTTTGTAGTCCCTAGACATTTTTCAATTGTTGCTTGTATCTCCGAATGGTGCAGTAACAACAAATTATCCTTTTTTTCCAGATTTCTGCAAATGCCGCTATTGACGTCCCCATATACTTTTTAAGCAGCGCATGAGAAACTTCGGCTCTATTTACGATGCTTTACTTTATTCGTCCAAGGAAAACAAAAATTTTCCTTTAGAGGTAACCAATTCTCGATAATATAATTTACTTGATCCGAATATTCTTTCCAATCCTCTAAAAATATCTTCAAGTACTCATCGAATTCTTCCATTGAAGAAGAGCGAACAACATGCATCCAATCTGAAGCAAAAAATTCATACATTTCATTTGTTTGAAATTTTGGTTTGCAATATGCTTTAAAACTATTCTCCATATGAAAAAAACAAAGAAATTGAGTTGTATTAGGAAAGAGAACACTAAGTGCAGTAATCAATGAACTCTCCTTATCCGTAATCACAACATCGAAGAACTTATTTTCATGGTACATTAACTTCAAGTTTTCTAATGCCCATCGGTAGCTATCTTCCCGCTCTTGAGACAAAAAACAGTACGCTATAGTAAAAGTCATATTCGTAGAAGTCATGCCAACCATCTCCAACAAAGACATTATATATCGATTTGTTTTGTACATACAATCAAGTAGTAAAACCGAAGGAAAATATTTGCACAACGCAGTCGATTCGAGATGAGCCCACATTAAATTAACAATCCTGTCATTCCTTCCATCTTTTCTCGCCCAATATGCATAAATGGTTTTCTATTAGAAATTTCATTAATTGTTGAATGGTCGATCGACCTTCCATCTCCGCAATAATCATTTTCGCTTTGCCATCATATATGGTCTTCAACGTCGAAACATTTTCAGGAAAAGTCTTCTTAATATTAACAAGAACATCTCTAGCTCTAACGTCTGCAAAACTCATAACTACCATTATTTTTTCTCCTCTTTTGTCAACCTTCCAACATAAGCATGACCAACTAACGAGTTAGGCAGTTGATGGTTATGAGTACCATTAGCTACTTTCACGTATCATGTATCAAAGCCTTGATATGAACCCTTGATGAAAAATGGACATTCATATTTTTTTTGTGGCGCTACGTGGACGTTTCGTTTGGTTTGTTGGATGTTCATCTTCTTTTGATTTATTCTTCCTATATTTTCTAGCCCTCTCACAAGATAAATGAATTCTTGTTTTTCTAAGATCTCCAACTTTATCGGACTTGGTAATGACAAGAACAGTGTTGATAGATCTTACCTTCGACTGACACCAATGCACGAATGTGTCTCGGGAAGTGAATAACTACAACATACTCAACTTATAATTAATAACGTTTTACAGTGAAATGATGAACATATAAAATATATAACAAACCCCATCCGTTACAAATTTATCGGTCACGTCAACAAATATTTTTTCGCCGTTATGTTCTTCGTGTACTTCATTTTCTACATCTTATTCACCTCCAATACTTCGGTAGCATAGCGGTTTAATATCGGCAACAAAATTCTATGTATGCATAACCAAATTAACATATAGCATATAAGTCAAGAATTTTAACATAAATTGTTTTACCTCATTATCTTCTTCGTTTATTTCATTTTGTACATATTCTTTACCTTCGATGCTTCGGTAACATAGCTGTTTAATATCGTCAACAAAAATCATATACATAGTTTTAGAATATAAGAAAAGGGTATTCGTAGCCAAATAATGCAATAATCAAGAATGTAAGAAAACCAATATAAGAAACAAAGTAGATGGTACAAAATAAATAAAAAATCATGCCATATTTGAAATATTTTGTTCAGCCATGGAAAAGCAAAACCTTAATGAAGAAGTAAAAGAAATTTGTCCATAAGTCGTTCCCAGTTCGGGTCGGCAGTAGAATTACAGGAACGAACAGTCTTTTATTGTTGATCGTTTAAAATAAAGAAAAAACGGTTGAACGGCTTCGTACTGCCGTCACTATTTCAATTTTTTTATTTGGTAAAATGAGGCTTGTACCGCGGTGCATTTAGCAGTGTGCTGAAAGAAAAACACAAACAACCTGCTTCATTTCAAAGGTTCTTATCCAACAGCGCCTTCTTGCTCATCCTTGTTTTCCTAAAACAAAACCCCATCTAAAACCCATCGTCTCCGATTCAATGCAAAATCAATTTGCATTTGAAATGGGCTCTACATAGCATCAATACCAATGGAGTCCCTTTGCTCTCCATTTCTCTCCTCTCCTCTTCAATCTCTCTCCTCTTCCAACTCCTCCTCCTCCTTCCTCATCCGCCGTCCTTCTGCCAGCCCCAAACGAGTCCTGATCGTTAATTCGTCCTCTAAAACTAAACCCCTAACCCCAGTCGATCTAGCCAAAAACTCTATCTCTTTCCTCATTTTCTCCTTATCCATCTCCTTTCTCCCCTTCCCCTCCCTCAAACCCCCGATCGCCGCCGCATCCCCAGCTGCCACCACATCATCAAGAAAAGAACATGAGTTTTCGGACTATACCGATGAACTACTTTCCTCGGTTAGGATTTTGCTGGACAAGGTAAATGCTGGTACCGTAGCTGATGCGAGAGCTGCATTAAAGGAAGTGAAGGCAAAACGAAAGGAGATTCAGGGGAAAATTCTAGAAAAGTTGAACTCAGAGCTTAAAGAGTTGAGGATGGAGAAAGATGAACTGATGAAGAAGACGAATGAGTTGGTGGAGAAGGCTGTTGATGCAAAGAAGGACATAGATGGGATTTTGAGGAATAAAAGAGAAGTAAGCGAAGAGGCCAATGTAAAGGTGAAGAGGTTGGAGAGTGTGATTGAGAATGCGGATAGGGAGTATATTGGGTTGTGGGAGAGGATTGGGGAGATTGAGGATAGAACAATGAGGAGGGAGGCATTGGTTTACAGTGTGGCTATACGGGAGATTGCATTTATCGAAAGGGAGAGTGAGGTATTGGTTGATAGGTTTAGCAGAACACAGAGGCAAGGTAAGAGTGAAAGGTATGTTTTTGTAATCTTTTCCATTAATGAATTTCTACATAAATAAATCTGGACACAACATTCTTGAATTGGAAGAGAAGAAAGCAACTTGTATGTTTAGCGATAGGTTTAGCCAGACCTTAAGGGCATCTCAATAGACATTCAGAAGTAACTTCTATGTTTTTCTGAAATCAAAAAATTGAAAAATAAGTTTGGATGCACAAAAATAAATGACTTTTATAAGTTCTTTTCCTTTAGCTGAAAAATATATTTTATTACTAAGCAAGTATATATTAGTCTTATTTATTTATTTTTTTGGACCTTGAGCGAGTGTTTTGCTAAATTAAAATTTCATCATTTATATTTTTGTTGGAACATAGGTTAATTGATGTCAATTAGATTAGATCCCGAGATCTACATAGACAATCTAAAGAGACATAACACTTATAACAACCGATTTAAATCAATGCCGCTGTTGATAATTTTTTTTGATAAATGGCATGACTAATCACAACCGTTATGTTTCCAGTTCACAAGTTCACGCCACCATACCTGTGGCAACTTATTGATAATCCGTTTGTACTAACTTACATCACCAGGGGTGCAGCGCTAATGAGTAACTCTCTTTTTTATAAGCAATATCCAAAATGTTATCACTGTCTTCATTTTTTCTATTTTGGAAATTTCATCCCCTCTCTTCGTCTTTATTCGAGACTCGATTCGTTTGTTGGAGTTTTACCACTTTATTATATACATTTAAAGCAACACATGAAATAACAAATACTTACGGCTGGCTTAAATCTACAACATTAAAAAAGATATACAAGAATTTGGCATGGACTTAAAGCTACGAAGAAACGTGTGATTATATGCAAGATCCACAAATTTGGTTCACAACTTAGATGAAAGCTTTCTGCATTGTTTGGTTTTGTCAAGTTTTCTTTTCTTTCTATTTCTGACATATTTGGATTTTTTTTGGTGAATTTGTACCGAAAGAAATTTAACCCTTTCAATTAAATTGATTTTTTTTCCTTTCAGTTTTCATATATTATTGACATATGCATTATTATTTGGTGCATTTTTACATATTGAAGTTTAAAATTCAATCACTTCAACTCAAATTAAGTTTTATTAGGTGTGTTTTTACATAATTGAAGTCTAACATTCAACCACGTCTAATCACATTAAGTTTTACCTGAACACAAATACATACCAGATACCATCACAATACCACCATTCTAATCCATTTGATCATGTGCCATCATAGTCTATAAACATACTTTGTCAATAACCCAAAAGCATATACACAACGAAACTTGCTACATTACAGAACAAATCGTGCAACTGATGTAAAATTTTCGTAGCTTTATTTGTTTGAAAAGAATTTTTCGTACATAAACTTGGTTACCAATAATGTTACAAATGCAGATTAACTCATCATACCTTACTTTAGCTCTTCTTTTTCAATGACCATACACAAAAAAGGCACTCATTTACTTATTTTTAACACAACCTTTTTTATTGACTTACACGTCAAGAATAGGCATAAGAATAGTCAACTTCAATCTACTACACTTGTTGCTTTAGGGATCACTTTCAACCTATTTTTCTTGAAAAAAATTAAAAGCCAAGCAATGGCCATGATGTCATAATTGCTATATACTCAAGCAACATAATTGATATTCCACTTCCTCACGTTATCTAATTTATTGATTGAGATGTTTAAGAGTTTGATGACATGGATAATGTTCGTGAACAATACTTTAGTTGAGTAGAATGAGTGGTGGATTCAGAGTTGGAAACTGAGTGAAATCCAATGATGCTAAGGCGGGATAAAAGCTCCACACCGTATGTGCCATTTTCGGTATGATTGTTAGTTATTTGGCATCACACACATATGTACATACACACATGTTCTTTATTAGTAATTGAAATAAGTTCACAACCTTTTGATCCGATCGTGAACTTTCCAGAATGTCCTTTACATGCAAATGAGGTCAAAAGTTTGGATCTCAGTGATAACATTTAACACTTATTTGCATCAGGAAAATTTGATATATAAGGTCACGAGTTCGAATCTTAAAACAGAAAAGTTCATATTTTTTTCTTCATATTTTACGTTATTGTTTCTGAAAACTATATAAAAATATTGAAATTGAATGATTTTAGATATTAATATATTTTATTCAATAATATTTTTATGTGCACATGCATCACAAGTGCAAATAGCTCGTGTATATATCTCTTGGCTTCTTTGCATTTCGATTTATGCCCAACTCATCTTTTGATATCGACAATTGTTGGAATTTAGGAATATTCCGCAGGCATGATCTACACATCGTTAGTGCCATCTCTGGGAAAAATCACCATATTTTTATACATTTAGACCATCAGAATTAATCATGCACTATATTATATACTAAAGATATTTATTATAATCATTGATTTTAAATTATTAATTTTAGTGGGATAGAAATATCATAACAGTGTGACTTTTTACAAAGAGGTTTATGATACGTAAATCTCTCCTGCAACATATTGTTGAATTTCAACAACCGTGTATGTTAAGAAATGAATTGGGCATAAATCATGGATGCATAAATACCAGTGTAGATCCCTCTACACTCATATGATAAAGATCCGCATCTCATTTTTGCATTTCTCCATTCTACCTCTTTGGTTTCTATAGTTACACAATTCAAAATCGAAATGAAACTACGAGGACGTTCAATCTACATTATAAACATCATATCTAAAAAATAATGAAATCATTTTAAACTATTAACATGTTCAAAATGTTAATCTGGGTGCAACGGTTATGTCATCCGCATGGTGATCTGGACGTGCAGGTTCGAGTCTAGAAACAACCTTTTCGCAATGCGAAGGAAAACCTCTTCGCAATGCGAGAGAAAGATTGCGTACATTATCGACCTCCTCAGAGCCCGCTATCATGCAGGAGCCTTGTGCACTGGGTTACACCTTAACATGTTCAAAATGTTAAATCAATACCGACCACTAAAATATTTATTTTAACCATCGATTTGAAATATTATTTTGAGTATGTTAGGATTATCCAAATTAATCAAAATTTTGTGAAGTTGATCATGTAAGAAAATAACTACAAATTTTGTTTAATTTTGAATTGTGTAGCTCTAAAAATTGTAAGGGTGCAACGGAACGGTTTACACATATACCTACATACATATATGTATGTATGCGCGCGCACGCACACACATACATGCACACACATATAATATAATGAGGTGATTTAGATCCCCTCGTACTTACCCGCTAAAGTCGTTCCTTTGTCTTATATGTAAAATATTTTGAATCGATGTGAATTTTTTGTAAATGTGGTTGTTCATTACGGTGTTAATAAAAATCGTTAGATCCTACGATTTGAATCGCGATCCAGATCGAATCGCACGTCTTGCGATCTGAAACGTAAAAAAGACCGCACAAAGTCGAGATTGTAAGATCTGTATACAAATCAAATCGCACAAACTGTATGATGAATCTACGATTTTCGTTCTCACCTTCAGACTCCTCAAACACAAAAGACTAACAAAAGTGACGGAAATCAAATGACTCGGAAACTGAAACCCTAGTAATATCGCTTCCATTTAAATCTAACCGACGGAATTCGAAACAAGAAGATGCAACAAATGGTTGCGTTAAACTCTGTTTACAGCAAAAGAATTGGAGAAGAATCAAAAGCAAAAAAAAAAAAACATGTACGACTTACCTGGCAGCCTTCGAGGCAGCCTTCGAAGTGGAAAGAGAAGATAAATCTAGCATTTGAAGTTGTAAGAGAAGCCATTCCTTGTTTTTTTTACTCGCTATAAATTCTTCCGCCTTCGCCTTTTTTTTTGCAATGTTAGAGAACGTAAGGGGTTTTTGTTGGATTCAAATTTTGTAGGAAAATGATGTACTGTTATCAAAACACTTATGCGTTCGATTTTATTTGTATAGCTCATTGTCTTATGTGACAAAATTTAATATACAATCCACAATTTACATGCCACCTTTTCAACAGCCAATCAATCAATTTAAATTGTTGTGCAGTCAGATTAAGTTTTAGTCCAAAGGTTTTTCTAGTTCTCTCTTGATTATACAACCATGCTTAATGGGTACTTTATTAATTAATTTATTACGTTTATACATTATAAATTGTTGAAAGAAATGCATTAACTTAAAAAATATTTTAGATCTACGATTTAAATCCCGATTCGATTTAAATTTTGAGCTTTACGATTTACAATTTAAATCCCAAACTGACAATCTTGATTAGAAGGATCATCTATGCAAAATTTGGAATTATCTTGAAACTTACATCCCCTTAAATTTACATTAAAACCAATGGTTAAAATGAATAATTTCGATTGTTCATATTGACTTGCAATGTTGAAGGAGTTAAAAGTTTCTAATCGATATCAAATTTTGCAAATATGATCTTTGCTAATGAGTACAAATTCACGGCGTTTCAGAATTTTTTATACACAAAAAGACGGAGGGGATTTGAATGAGTTTATAACAAAGGGGATCTAGATCCCTCACATGTGTGTGTATGTATGTGTACATGTGCGCGCGTGCATGTGTATAAAGGTTTGAGATCTCAGTTTTGGTTTTTTGTAATTTTAGGAATTTCGATGTAATTCGTAAATTTTGGGAATTTCGATTCCAGGTTTAGTTTCGAATCTCGTTATTTATTTTTCATATAACTATACATATATTTGTTTAGTTTATTGAACAAAACGTATAATTTATATTTAATCGAAAAATAAGATTTAACGACAATACTGATTAATTATAAGTATTTATAACACTAAAAAATGTTTATTCATTTTTTTTTTTTAGTTACACCAGTTATATATTTTGTGAATTTGTATGTTTTTTTAAGTTAAATTTCAAATTTTGAATATTCATGTATTTGAAACTCAAATTAATTCTTTTTTTGGGTTTTTCTTTTTTTGTAAAATTAGAAGTTCAATGGTTTTTTTATTGAACCGAAGTTTCGATTTGGTTTCGTTTCGGTTCCTACTGAAACCTAAACAGAATGATCGGAATCTTGATGTTTCGGTCGAAACCTCAAACTTGATTTATTTAACAATAGTAATAATAAACATGCACGTGCACGGAACAGTCTTTTTACTGTTTTTCAATTTTGAACAATGCTACAAAGATGAGCACAACTGTTATATTTGCATCTGTTACAATATTCTGATGCATACCCAACTTTCTCAAGATGACAAACGGTGTATCTTGCTCCAGTGTAACCTACCTTTTTTTCATCGTCCACCTTTGGGAAACAATAAGCCGTGAGAAACTTTGTTCCTATTATTAATTTTGGATTATACTGTGTTGCAGTAAACAAACAAGCTCTTCTAAGCTCCCTAAAGACTACATTCAGAAAGAACTAGAAGCAGCAAAAGAAGAGTATTGGAAGCAGAAGCTGCTGCCAAAAGCTCTAGAGGACGAAGATGATTTTTTTTCAGATACTAGTACCCAGACATTTGCTGCAAAAATAGGGAAAGTCCTTAAAGAGTCAGAACAGATGCAAATAAATTTGGAAGCAGACATAAGAAACAAATTAAAACAGTATGGAGAGGAGAATAGATTTCTTGTCAACACACCAAAAGGAGAAGTTTTAAAAGGATTTCCAGATGTTGAAATGAAGTGGGTGTTTGGAAAAAAGGAAGTAGTTGTTCCAAAGGCTGCAAGCCTCCATTTATACCATGGATGGAAGAAGTGGCGTGAGGAAGCAAAAGCCAACTTGAAGAAAGATCTGCTGCAGAACACGGAGCATGGTAGACAGTACATGGCCCAAATACTGGTACCCTGTTGTCATATTTTATGCATTGTGCTAAGGCAGCTGCTAAATTTATAACCTTCAATATTATGTTACAAAATTGCATGGGTTTAAATGTTACACATGAAAATGCGTTAACTCAACTTTATTGCCTGCTGTTAGTGGAGAATGCTTTGGAAGTTTGGATGTATGTGTGGTACTTGTGGAAATTAGGATTATAAATTGGAGCTTATCATTCCAACAATTAAATGATAAATGTACAAGAATAGTTGAACATTCACATATTGAGACCAAAATAACTAACAATATGTAGTCAAACTCATGGAAATATACCCATAACTATGTATCATGATTCATGCTTGCATTTAACTTAGGTGATATGTCCAAAATTGTTTATGTTTGTTTATCAAACTAAGGTCGACAACATATGAGAAAATGTTTGGCCTAAACAGAGATCATGAAGACCTACTTATTAGCTGCTGCATGTAAATTGCTTAAACCAGTAGTTACTTGAAACCCTTACCCTCAATCCTAAAATTATTGCACATCTTCATATGATGGATAAACCATTATTGTAACAACTTGTGGATCAGGATCACGTAGTAAAGTTGAAAATAAACAGTCTTCAGGTCGTTACCTGTAATAACAATAGAGTTGAACTCTATGAAATATAACCAATTCTCGATAAATAGAAAGGGTATATAATTATATATCTAACTTGTGCTGCCAGAAGATCCGAGTCTAGTGAAATTTGATCAACTATTGAAAATATTAATGTGAAGTTACATACAAGGTTGGGCTATGGCAAGATTTTACTTTTAAGGAAATTTCTTTGTTCTATGTGTTGGTATTTGATTTTGTTTTTGTTTTTTTATAGAACCCGTGATTGTTGGTATGTGCTTTTTGTTATTTTTAGTTTAATAACATATTATGTGGCACATTAACATACCATGTGGGCAGTTTTATAGAGAATTAACAGTTTTATGTATGACTTCTGCAGGAGCGTTTGCTTCTAGACCGTGAGAGAATTATGACTAAAACATGGTACAGTGATGATAAAAATAGATGGGAAATGGATCCAGTTGCTGTTCCATATGCTGTTTCAAGAAAACTTATAGAAAGTGCTCGAATTAGGCATGACTGGGCTGTCATGTATGTTTCACTTAAGGGTGATGATAAAGAATATTATGTTGATATCAAGGTTATATTAAGGGTGCTTGTTTTATTTGTTGCGACATAAAATTCTCGTCTTGTATTTAAATTGGTTCATAATAAAATTCGTGCAGGAATTTGATTTTCTTTTTGAAGATTTTGGAGGTTTCGATGGACTATATACAAAAATGTTGGCATCTGGTGTTCCAACCATAGTTCAGTTAATGTGGATCCCACTGTCTGATTTGGATATTCGGGAACAGTTTTTGTTAGCGGCGAGGCTTTCTTATGAATGTGTAAATGGGTTATGGAATTCATTTGTTCTTTCTTATGTACGAGAAAAAGCTTTTTCCAAGATAAAAAATATCAACGATGATATAATGGTTGTGGTTGTTTTCCCATTATTGGAGCTAATCATTCCTAAGGCGGTAAGAAAAGCTAAATTTATTTTAATGATTTCAAGAAGAACAGCTAATTTTTGTATTTACTATATTATTTAATTTTCTCAGGTTAGGATGAGCTTAGGAATGGCATGGCCGGAGGAAGCATATCAAGCTGTAGGATCCACTTGGTACTTACAGTGGCAGTCAGAGGCAGAAATTAGTTACAACTCCAGGAAGAGGGATAATATTCAGTGGTATTTTTGGTTTCTCACAAGGAGTGTTATATATGGTTTCGTTTTGTTTAATGTAGTCCGCTTTTTGATGCGTAATGTACCCAAGTTCCTTGGTTATGGGCCTTTGCGTAAAGATCCGAATCTGAGAAAGCTTCGAAGAGTGGTAAGCTTTTAGCTATTTATCGTCTAGTTCCTTAATCAGTATGCTCACGTTTTTTGACTTTGGAAATGGATGACCTGCGACTTATTAAATGGTCTTTAGCTTGCCTTGAACTATAGTTTGTTAATTAAAAACGATGCTTTAGCTGGTTGTTTGTATATGAACTATACGGGTCATATCTTGTTCCTAGAGTTCCATTTGATTTCCTGGTGTCCTTTTGAAATATTGCAAGCTCAAACAAGCTATTGGTTCAAGACAATGGTAATTGTAGCTTATATTGTTTGTGTCACAGAAAGCTTATTTCCAATTCAAGTTAGACAGAAGGATACAAAGAAAAAAGGAAGGGGTGGATCCGATAAGATCTGCATTTGATCAGATGAAGGTATGAATATAAATGAAAGAATCGGATACATCATCATATATCTTTGTTATGGCAACATGAAGGATGATCCTTTTATTATATTATGTTCTGTTCATGATTGATTAATTCAGAGGGTAAAAAATCCACCTATACGACTAGGTGATTTTGCAAGTGTTGATTCTATGAGGGATGAAATCAATGACATTGTGACATGTTTACAAAATCCAACAGCTTTCAAGGAAAAAGGCGCACGTGCTCCTCGGGTATGTTATTATTATTTGTTAGGTGGATTCATCCATAATTCCACATATGTATGTATGTGTATGTGTATATGTATATGCAGTTTATAGATATATATTGAAATTATAAGATTCCAGAAGTATGCAGTAATATGCAAGTAATTAAAATCACCGTTGTTCAGTAATAGCTGCCTGTCTTCAAGAAATAACTAGAATGGAATAACAGTAATGTGGTTAAGGCACTGGTTAGAAATGTCAACCTCGCATATTTAGTTCTTGCTCTCCAACATATTCATTTATTTCAGGCAAATTCAATGCTACAGCGTGACAATACATTCAAAATATTAACTGCAGGGAGTTCTTATTGTTGGTGAGAGAGGAACAGGCAAAACATCGCTTGCTTTGGCCATTGCTGCAGAAGCAAAAGTGCCTGTTGTTGAAGTCAAAGCTCAACAACTAGAAGCTGGCCTTTGGGTTGGACAGAGCGCATCAAATGTTAGGGAGCTGTTCCAGACAGCAAGAGATTTGGTACTCCTTTCAGCATCCTTGTAACTTATTCTGTTAAGTTATTTATTTTCAACAATGTTTAGTATAATCACTAACTGTTTATAGATATATTAAAATTTGACATCGAATTTGCGTTTGAAATTAGATGTAACAACACATTTTAAATCACTAGCGTTACATCTGTTTTGAATACAAGGATTGTCTGCATTTTGCAGTTATACTATGCATGATAAATCAAATGCGCAGCACGCATGCGCGCACAGACGCGCGTGCACACACGTGTGTGTACGTATATTTATATAGTTAGACACTTGTGGTATTTTAGTTTTTTTTATGGCTGACAATTATAAAAGGTGGAACCCAGTGCACGAGGCTCCCGCACGATAGCGGGTTCTGAGGAGGTAGATAATTTACGCAGCCTTTCCCTCGCATTGCGAAGATGCTGTTTCAGGCTCGAACCTGGGCAACCCAGATCACCATGCGATGACCTGACCCTTTTATGACCGACAATTATTGTATAAAATTTCCCTCTCAAATCTTACTGATTCACGAGCTTTATAGGCAGTTATTTTCTTCTATTAGTAGTATTTTGTATCCAAAATTCTTTTATGTTGACTGTACTAAGATGATGTGTTGGTAAAAGTGACTATTATAGTCTTCTTCAAATTCTTTAACAAAATGATAATCATTATAGATAGTTGTAATCATCAATGTATTTGTGGGCTACTTCTATTTTACTTTTTTTTCTGCACTATTGACTTCAAGAGAAATTTTCTGGGCTTGTTTGCATGAATTTAAGTAATTGACCATGGTACACTTTGTGAATTATGCTAATTCATAGATTTTCCAGGCACCAGTCATAATTTTTGTCGAGGACTTTGATCAGTTTGCTGGTGTCCGTGGTAAGTTCATACACACAAAAAAGCAGGATCATGAGGCGTTTATCAATCAACTTCTTGTGGAACTTGATGGGTAAAGTTGTTTTCCCTTTGTTGCTCGTTTTTTTATCTCAAACCTACATGCATATACTGCAGCACAATAACCTTTGTGACTGGTTTGTAGGATCTGCACCGAATAAAGAAAAATCGTAGTATAAAAAAGTTAATACTCCATCAGTTGATCTTTCTGAATATGTTGTCCTATATTATTGCATGGTTTTATGGTCTGCCGATGGAATATGTATTAAGAAGTGAAAACCTCACCGATCACAGGCATTTTTGTGCCACTCCACGACGTCAGACGTAATCATCCAGAAACGGATGCTACAACTGGAAAATGCTTTCAACACTTGCCTGAGCATAGCTTTTCCTAATGTTCACATTCAATGCTATGGACGCCACCGAATGCCAACCTTAATTATTAATAAAATAATTCAAATGTTTAGATTTATATTTTTCTGCATTTTCAACTCATGTATTTGTAATATTAGTTAGTGGAAATTTGGATCCTCCCCTTATTTTCAAATTTGATACACGAAAAACCCACCTCAAAAATATGTTTTAAACTACACCACCAAATTTTTTTTGATAATTTTTTTTTAAAAATTAAATCTGAACTTAATTGCATGTTTCTATTACCAAAACTACTTTTTTTTGAATGCTAATATTTGTAGCTTTTTTGCAAATATTTGTATTTTTTTTCTGCAAATATTTGCATTTAAAAAAAAGTAGTTTTGGTCATAGAAACATGTGATTGCAGTTTTTTTTGCAAATATTTGTATTTTTTCTGCAAATATTTGTACTTTTAAAAGTGCAAATATTTGCATTTTGACCGAAACTAAAAACATGATGTTTTTTAGAACTTGTTTTTGATGAGGGACAACTGTGTATTTTGAAACTTAAAGAGGGTGCTTTACAAAATTTCTCTTTTAAATTACCGTATATATAATTTTAATTAGTTAATAAATAAAAAATCATTGTCATTTTCTGACGGCCACGTGTCAATTGTATTGCCAAGTATGGGATATATGCATTCATATTTTTCTTTTTTAATTCCTCAGAAAAGTATAGATTATGCTAAATCACGATCCTAGATGGTCGAGCTCATTGGACTTTTCATGTTTTCAACAGATGAAAACATCTCTGTTTTATTGGAGTTAAAAGGACCAACAACCATTTATTGCTTGTCATTGACAAAAATTTCACATAGTTTGATAGAAATTTATGGAAGGCTGTTTGTCATCTTTGCATGTCATCACACTCTGCAGGTTTGAAAACCAAGATGGAGTAGTTCTAATGGCTACCACAAGAAATCTGAAGCAAATTGATGATGCTTTACAAAGACCTGGCCGCATGGATAGAGTTTTGCACCTACAGCGACCAACTCAATTAGAAAGGGAGAAAATACTACGCATGTCAGCAAATGAAACCATGGACAGTGAGCTAATTGATTTCGTAGACTGGAAAAAGGTAGAATATGTCCACCCTATTTGATATGATTTCCAGACTATTTTGATATTATTTGTGACACACACACATATACATACATATATTACATGTATATGTATGCGCGTGCATGTGTATCTATCCATGTATATGTCTGTGTGTGTGTGTGTGTTCCTTTTTGACGATAAAGCCTAATAAATTGACGGTAAAGGTGAATCAAATCAATTAATTTGCTCTCTATAGCAGTGGTTTTGCCTTCTGTCCAAACAAACTAACAGTACTGACTGCAGCTAACATTCTATCATAGGTTGCTGAGAAGACCACGTTGCTAAGGCCGATAGAATTGAAACTCGTCCCCTTGGCATTAGAAGGAAGTGCTTTTCGGTCCAAGTTTCTTGACACTGATGAATTGATGTCTTATTGCAGCTGGTTTGCGGTAATATCGTTACTTAGTTGGCTTTCTATCTTCTTAATATTTTATTTTTTAATTCAATTTATGTGTAAAATAGGTTGCTGTAGCTATCTGTTCTATCAATAGAAAGTGTGTATTTTATTCAATAAGTTCCTTTTATAACTACTTTTTCTATTAAGAAAACATTGCCAGATATGAATACATTTCATTTCCTTCATAACCGTAGTTAATAATAAATATATCGTGGCTTAGCGACTTGTTTGTAGACCTTATGTTTTAGACCAGAACATGGACTCAGGGTTTTCTGACATCTTGGAGCTAGTCTAGCAGCAGTCCTGCCATATATGGCTGCATAGCACAAGATGAACCATTCATATGTGGCTTGTGCAACATCCTGTCCTACATGGTCAAAACACATCATGACCTTTCACTTTCATTCGTTTGATCCGCAAAGCTGCATAGCAGTAAAAGAACTACATGCCAAGAAAGCGATTCTTTAAACCAATATGATAGTTAGCCAATAATTGTTTCATTGAAGTTTCAATTATTGTAGATGTTGGCTGTCTGTTCTCTTCTTGACAGCTTATTATTGTACAGACTCTTAGCAATACCATCCCAACATGGTTAAGGAAAACAAAACCTGTGAAAAGCATTAGCAGATTACTGGTCAATCATCTTGGTTTGGCATTGACAAAGGAGGATATGCAATCTGTGGTTGATTTAATGGAACCCTATGGTCAGATAAGCAATGGAATAGAACTCCTGAGCCCTTCTCTTGATGTAAGTTTTAATATACAACTATCATTAAAAATTTAAACTATGCGATATCTTTAACCATGCAATCGGTAGTAGAATTCTTTGTATATTTTGTTTCTTGTAATCATTCTATATATGTGTACAAGCTCCTGAATTTTAACTTTTCTTTTTTGTAGTATTGAGTTAATTGTAACATGAATTTTCATTTCAAAATATTTTTTGTTTACTGTTAAGCCTGATTGGTGGGGAGCGTGTAAAATTCTACACTGGAAGTGGTACTCTCTTTTACTTCGTGACTTTACAGTGTCAGAAAGAATCCTTTTAAAAAGTTCACCTATTTTGGTTTGATATACCATGATTATTTTCGGACTACCTAAATTAACTATGTTTTCCTAAATAATATAAGTTTCAAAGAAAAAGCGGAGGGCAATTAAAAAGTCATTTAGATATTGTTGATGACATACCATTTTCATCAGTGTAATATCTTGATATTTCTGTGACAACCTATGACAACAAAATACATTATTATTTTAAATTGTAATATGAATATAATTGTTGATATTATTATAAATTTATAACCTAGATTAATTCTTTTGATATTTTATTTCCACTTGCTCTTGTTATATTTCCTACTTTACTTTGAAGTTTGTTGGTTTTGTTATATTCGTATTTTAATAAAGGAATAAATGATGATAATGACTACATTTATTTACTGATTGTTTTCATAGTGGACAAGAGAGACAAAATTTCCCCATGCTGTGTGGGCTGCTGGTCGTGGTCTTATAGCTCTTCTTCTACCAAACTTTGACAACGTAGATAATATATGGCTTGAACCAACTGCTTGGGAGGTTAGTCAGCACTATTTGAATCAAGTGTATATGTTGGTTATAGGGCTTATTTATTTTTCAAGTGAGTTTTAACGGGCTGCTTTATTTTATATATAAATTTAGGGTCTTCTCAGAAACATTTTACATCAATATCCTTATTTCTATTCCCGCTTAAATATCGGTAGTAACTTGTCCAGATATTCACGTAAACTATTTTTCTCTTCTTGTTGTGTTACCAGTTTCTTCTTTGCAATTTATTTAATTATGGTTTTTTTTAATTATAATTATTCATAAATCTGTCAACAAAGATAAATATAACGTAGACAGTAATTGTATTCATTCAGACATGAGTGTTCATGCATGTAATTTTGTCAACAAAGATAAATATATTGTCTACCAGTATACACTATTTAGGTTTAAAAATGACTGCTCATACATACCTTTTTTAAATTAATTTTCATTGAATTCAATTTGTTCTGTAATGATACATTGAAGTATCATTAGAATTATGATGTTTAACTGTTAATAATATCACTAAAATAATGATAAATAGAAGTATTATCAATATTATGATACCAGTATACACTATTTAGGTTTAAAAATGACTGCTCATACATAACTTTTTTAAATTAATTTTCATTGAATTCAATTTGATCTGTAATGATACATTGAAGTATCATTAGAATTATGATGCTTAACAGTTAATAATATCACTAAAATGATGATAAATAGAAGTATTATCAATATTATGATACACATTGTTTTAAAAAACCCGCCTCGATACTCTCCTCAAGAGAATGAGATGTAAAACGTCTCAAGACTCTCAGAAAGGCTTTTTATTACCGAGGCTTTACGCCTCAGCAAATTGAGGCATACGAAGCATACAATATGAACGTGTTGCACGCCTCAAACTATCGAGGCATGTGACTCAAGAATTTTTTTAACCTCAATTGCAAATATTGATACTAACATAAATTATTAAATTTTAATTATATAATGACAAACAAAAAAAGAACAAAATTTAAGAAAATGAAAGTATTTTTTATTTTTTCACTTTTAATATCAGACATAATTAAATAAGATTATTTTCGAAACAACGATCAAGAGCTAAATAATCGATTCCCTCAATTGCTACTTAAAGAAAATTTCTGAATTGTCATAGCTGAGCGGATCACTTTAAATTGATGGAAGAAAAAATAAATAAAATAATAACTTGCATAATTTTCTACCGCTTGTAATAGAGATCGATTCTACTAGAATCAATCAAAGATCATTTTTAAAAATCTAGAAAAAAAATTGAAGATAAATAGAGGGAGGAAAAATTAAATAAAATATGTACCGTTACGGGGTTGAAAACTAAATGAGAATCCTTTGGAGGTTTGAATCACACACACACAACACACACAAAATCAAGTAATTAAAATTTATTTTATTTATAGTTTTAACTATTTACACTTTTATGAATGAATAATTAAGAATGATTTGGACTGGACTCTTTAAAGTCAAATGTTTATATCGCTATTTATTTATAGTGTTGGGCGAACCCTCACCACCATCCAACACCGAACCAGGCTTCGCCTCGCGTCGAATCATCCCTAAGACCAACCCTGCATGCCGAACCACCCAACACCGGTCCAATCCCATCTCCCCTGCATGCCGAACCACCCAACACCGGTCCAACAACTACCAGACCAGCCAACTACCGGACCAACCAACCCACCGAGCCAACTCCACACCGAACCAACATGGCTCCCAACTACTACCGGTCCAAGCCTCTTCCATCTCACCACCGGACCAGCACTCTCCTGACCATCTCCATCTTCCACTGCCGAACCAACCTGAAGAAGGCATTCCGGATCAACTTTACCGGACCAGGTTGCAGCAGTCCAGGCCCGTCAGCGGCTATATACATCCAAGACCCCTGCCCCCAACCTCACTCTATAAATAGAGGGGTAGGGGTACAACAATGACAGACAAGTTTGAGAGCTCAAGCACGGAAGGAACTTTCAAACAACTTTCATATACTTGTATACAAAGCTTTGTACTTGTAATCTGAAAGAAAAAGGAGAATAACATATAAAGTGGACGTAGGCACGTTCTGCCCGAACCACTATAAATCTGTGTGTCTTTTACAGTTTAGTCCCTGCTTTTCATATATTTGCGTAAATCCCCCAAATCACTAGAAACAACATAAAATCAACTAATTCATACGACTTGGAGGTGTTTGTCCATTTTTTGTGCAAACATTTTTGGTGCTTTCACTGAGAGCTTCGAACCCGAAGCTTCAAGCTTCCCCCACTCAGCCTTCTTCCTAAGAGCATCGCTTGGTGCCTGGACAACATGACTTCCAGGCAGAGAAAGGGAAAGAACATCGCAACTAGCAGCATTCCGGATCCAGTAATCACAGATCAAGAGAATCATCCCATTCCAACAGCAGTACCGAACGAGGATCAGACAAACCCGACAGCCCCTGCCACAGAACAACCGGCAGCAATTACTAGGGCAGATCTAGACAGAGTTGTGGCTGAGCATTTCCATGGGGTGAGTCTCAATCTGGAGGATCTCGTAGACAACAAAGGTCTTCCCTCTTCGAAGAAGCTATCAACAGGAACAACAATGATAGGGGCCGCGTCCGGACTCAGACCGAACCCCGATTCGAGGAAGCGCTTGGAACCGAACCCAATGGGGGAGGCACCAGGCGAGGGTCGGATGTAGCTGAGCCAGTCATGCCGCCTAATCAAAGAAACCCCGCTGAACGGAGCCGAGCTAGAACCCAGCCCGAAGTTGACCCCATGGAAATGCTCGAAACAGAACCCCACAGGGGAAGATCAAGGCAGGGGCCAACTGTAGCTGGTCCTAGCATGCATCCGAGCAGCCAAAGACAACCACTGGATAACGTCAGAAGTGATAGACTATACCATCCCTACAGGTCATCTGGACGAGATCGATCCCGCGGGGAAGAACCAAGCTCATTTTTGTCCGCTCCAAATTCTGATGAAAGAATGACACGATTATTCAGGTAATGCGTCCGACGGGAGCAAAGGGATCGAGGGATAGGCGCTAGGGTAACCAGCCCTTTCACCCGCGACATCGAAACCGCCATCACCCCTCGAGAATGGAAAATGCCGACGATGGAACCGTACAAGGGAACTTCCGACCCCGTTGTACACTTGCAGAGATACACACAGCATATGCTCATGAGCGGAGCAACGGAAGGAGTGCTGTGTAAATGCTTTCCGCTATTCCTAGCAGACCTAGCTACCTCCTGGTTCTGCCATCTACCCCAAGGATCTATCAGCTCATGGGAGATGTTGAAAGAAAAGTTCATTAGCCAGTTCCGCATTCATGTGGAACAACCCAAGGATGCTTATTCTCTATCTACTGTCAAACAGAAATCCGGAGAGACACTGCAACAATATCTAACCCGGTTCAACGCCGCAGCGGCCGCAGTCCAAGATGCCGATGAGAAACTCACCCCAATGACCCTCTGTAGTGATGTGCACCCAGATACCAAGTTTGCTAGAAGACTAACTAAAGAAAAACCAGCTACCTTGCCCGATTTCTTCCATGAAGTTGGAAAGTACATGAGACTCGAAGAGGCTGCCGCTGAAAGGCAGACATGACCACAGGCTAAGGTGGCTCATGGAAACGCCCCAGCCGCAGCGAAGGACATTCGGAGAAACGACTCCAGAGACAATGCAGGGGGCAAGAAGAGAGAAAAGCGCTTGTACCGACCAGGACCGAGATTCGACGCTTACACTTCCTTGAATGAAACAGTCGAGAACATCTTCCTAGCCACCCAGGACGAACTTACATACAAGCGCCCCCGTACAAGGAGTCAGATCACGCAATCCAGTCCGGAAAGTTCTGTCGTTTCCACGAATCTTATGGACATGATACCAATGAATGTCGCCACCTCCGCGACCTAATCGAAGAACACATCAGAAGGAAGAGATTAGAACGCTATGTAAGGGGACAGGACAGGACCCCAGCTCCTACCAAGGAAAACCCAGGGCAGCTTCACCCAGAGACAGGCGGAGGAAATCGCAACACCAGAGGTTCCAGCCAAGAGAAGATAATGGTCCATACAATATCAGGAGGGCCACACATCGCCGACAAGAGCTGTGCAGAAATGGAAAGATATGGAAACTCACTCAGAAACAATGGAGACCGCGTCAATTCTGTTATGGAAGAACGTCACCCGAAGCGAAAGGAAAATAATGACATCACATTCAGTGGGCGCGACCTAGAAGGAAGGCAATACCCTCACATGGATCCGATGGTCATCTCTGTCTGGTTCGGCCCAGCTGAAGTTTTTCGAATCCTAGTAGATACTGGAAGCTCAGTGAATATTCTGTTCAAGCATGCTTTCGACAAAATGAAACTGTCAATGAAGGACGTGTCTCCCTGCAACAAACCGCTACACGGTTTCACTGGAGAAACAAATATGCCCCTCGGACAATTGGATCTCTTTGTTGAATTGGGAAGTCATCCCCGCTCCGCCGTTCGGAAACAAGCATTCGTGCTAATAGACAACCACTCGGCCTACAATGCCTTTTTAGGAAGACCAGCCTTGTCCGACTTCCAAATTGTCCTTGCCCCATGGTGCCTGAAGATGAAGTTCCCAACGAATAATGGAGTGGGAGAAGTAGAAGGGGATCAAGACGCCGCTCGGGACTACTATGTAACCGAACTTTGCAATAATCGCAGGAGAGATAAAGGGAAGAATGCAGAGACCGCTCTCTGCAAGAAAAACTTGGAAGCATAGCAACTAAAGAAGGCCCTTCCTCTTCGATATACCAGTGATCCCTTCAACGAGTTAGACCCTAGGGATAAAGAGGAGGCCACCGCCGAGCCTGCAGAGGCTATGAAATTTTTATCGCGACCCAAGTAAACTACTGAGAATCGCATCTCAGTTAAGAGCAGAATTGAAGGACCAACTTATTGATTTCCTTCGCCACAACTTGGATGTGTTTGCATGGACACACGCTGATATGACTGGAATCTCCCCGGACATAGCATGCCACGCACTAAACATCGATCCTACCAAGATACCAGTAAAGCAAAAGAAGAGAAGTATGGGGGCAGAACGATCGGCAGCCCTCGAAGAAGAAGTAAAGAACCTGCTTGCCAATAACTTCATACGGGAAGCCATCTACCCCGAATGGATCGCTAACCCGATACTGGTAAAGAAGGCTAATGGGAAGTGGCGAACATGCATTGACTTCTCCAACCTAAATGATGCTTGCCCAAAGGATTGCTTCCCACTTCCCCGAATCGATCTTGTGGACAATACCGCCGGGCACGAGCTCTTATCTTTCATGGATGCCTACTTCGGATATAACCAAATTCCTATGCACGCCCCCGATCAGGACCACACCAGTTTCATCACGGACCGGGGGTTGTACTGCTACAGAGTAATGCCTTTCGGACTTAAGAACGCCGGAACTACTTACCAGCGCCTCGTCAACAAGATGTTTGCGGAATTAATGGGACGAACTATGGAGGTCTATGTGGATGACATGCTGGTTAAATCAAGAAAAGCCAACGATCATGTAAGCCACCTGGACGAGATGTTTCAAGTACTCCGCCAATATGGAATGAAGCTGAATCCTCTAAAGTGCTCCTTCGGAGTGTCATCAGGAAAGTTCTTGGGATTCATCGTCCATGCCAGAGGGATCGAGGCAAACCCCGAACAAGTTCGGGCCTTGCAAGATATCAAGATACCATCCACTCGAAAAGAGATGCAAAGCCTAAACGGGAAGGTGGCCGCCCTAAGCCGGTTCATCTCTAAAGCAACTGACAAATGCATTCCTTTCTTCGAAGCCCTGAAGAAAGACAAAGGAAAATTCGAATGGACCGATGAGTGTTCAACGGCTTTCCTTAACCTAACCGGACACCTCCAACGGCCACCAGTACTCTTAACTCCTATTGAAGGCGAAGAACTATACCTATACCTTGCTGTGTCACCATATGCCCTAAATGCCACGCTGGTGAGAGAAGACAACCGCACGCAACGGCCCGTATACTTCGTAAGTAAGAGATTCACAGGGGCATAAGTCAGATACCCTAAACTTGAAAAGCTAGCATACTGTTTGCTTATCACGTCGCGGAAACTGCGACACTATTTCCAGTCTCATTCCATCAGAGTTTTAACCGATCAACCGCTAAGGCAAGTGCTCCATCGCCCCGACACTTCTGGGCGATTACTTAAGTGGTGCATCGAACTAAATCAACATGATATCACTTACCATCCTCGCACCGCTATCAAGGGGCAAGCCATAGCTGATTTCATTGCCGAATTCACTACTAGCGAAGGTAAGGACCAATCTGAAATAGCAGAAGATATCAAGTGGAATCTCTTCGTAGATGGAGCGTCGAACGAACAAGGCTCGGGGGCAGGTGTTGTGATAATCACCCCCAGGGGAAAGAAGCTGCACTACGCCCTAAGATTGGAATTCGCTGCCACCAACAATGACGCGGAATACGAAGCAGTGCTAGCCGGATTAGAACTTGCACTGGAAATTGGAGTCAGTTCTTTATGTCTCCATAGTGATTCTCAACTTATTGTAAATCAAGTACTGGGAGAATTCCAGACTCGAGGAGAACGACTCACAGCGTATCTAAAGAAGACCAGGCTACTGCTTAATCTATTAGATCACTATTTAATCAAACACATTCCTCGAGAAAAAAATCAAGAGGCCGACAAGCTGGCAAAGCAAGCTAGCATGGGAGATGATACCACTTCTGGAACGATAACTATCTCAAGGCTACTTACCCCGAGTTTCGAGCAAGTAAATCTAATAGCTGCAACCGAAGAAGAAACATGGATGACCTCTATCCGAGAATACTTACAAAACGGCACCCTACCCGACGGGCGAAATGAAATTAAGAAAATTATAAGGAAAGCTTCCCGCTACACAATACAAGAAGGCATTCTCTATCGGCGCGGCTTCTCTAACCCCTTATTGAGGTGCGTTGCTGGAAGAGAAGCCAAGGAAATTTTATCCAACATCCATCAAGGAAGCTGCGGAGATCACACTGGAGGGCAGACTCTGGCAAAGAAGATACTCCAATATAGATATTATTGGCCCACTTTAAACAAAGATGCCTTGGACTTCGTCGAGAAATGCGACAGATGTCAGAAATTTGCCAAGATTCCTCGACTACCCACAAATGAGATTACCCAAATGACTAGCCCTTGGCCCTTTGCAGTATGGGGAATTGACTTGATTGGCGAACTGCCAACGGGCCGAGGCGGAGCCAAATATGCTATAGTGGCAGTTGACTATTTCACCAAATGGGTGGAGGCGGAACCTCTAAATAAAATATCTTCGGCAAAAGTTATCTACTTCTTGATCAAAAATATTCTGTGCAGATACGGAGCCCCATTCAAGATCATATCAGACAACGGACTTCAATTTGACAGCGAAGAATTCGCCAACTGGTGCCAAGAACATGAGATTCACAAAAGCTTCTCATCCGTGGCTTATCCCCAGGCGAACGGCCAAGTCGAAGCTGTCAACAAAATTCTCAAAACGCTGATCAAGAAGAAACTTGAAAAGTCAAAGGGCGCTTGGGTGGATCAACTTCCTACGGCACTTTGGGCCTACCGCACATCTTTCAGAACATCAACAGGGCATACTCCTTTCTCTTTGGCATACGGATCGGAGGCAATGCTCCCAGTTGAGACTATTGTGCCTTCCCACCGTAGGATCCACTACAACCCAGAAGAAAACGAAGAACTCCTCCTCATGTCTTTGGATCTGATTGAGGAGAGAAGAAATGATGCAGCACTCAAAGTAGCAGCTCACAAACAAAAAGTGGCAGCACTATACAACTCCAAAGTCAAGCATCGCAGCTTACAAGAAGGAGATCTTGTCCTCAAGCGAATCTTTCCGCGCCCCGGGGCATTGGACCCCATCTGGGACGGACCATATGTAATTCATAAAGATCTCCACAACGGAGCTTATATTTTGTCAACAGTGGACGGAGAGGTGTTCCAGAGGGCATGGAACATCCGACACCTCCGTCGATACTTTTCTTAACTTGTACTGTCCATATGAAGTGAATTAACAAAGAGAATCAGTAGACGTAGGCATTTTCGTGCCGAACCACTTTAAAAAACTTGACTCTTGTTAACTTGTTCCTTTATATCTTGGCTACTTGTTAAGCTTTATCCTTTGCCGTTGAACAAAATCCTTTGCAGATAACATTTCAATTCAGAGCTTCACAACACAACTCCACCTGGACAAAAATCTAACAGGTACGCTACGATCCTATGCCCTCGCCAATGAGACACTTCGCTCCGGTATCCCTCTACCGCGAGTTAACTCATTGTTTGCCTCGGCCCTTAAAGCCGACTGTAATAAGCCGAGTATAAGCCACCAAGAAGGCCGATTATGCCATGGCAGCTCATTACAGCGATTCGGCTCGCCGGCAACTGTGAACCGACCATAAGCCCCAACATAAGGTGTGGCCAGCCAGGGGCAGTTCACAGTTGACGATCGGCCCCCACGCTAGCCGGCCACAGTAAATCGAATAATACCCGCGATTACGGGCCATAATGGCCCGGGTAGTTACTGTGCGCGATCGGCTCCGATGTGTCTTAAGTGCGGCTGTGGTAAAAAAGAAAACTCCCCGCAGAGGCGTAAGATGGGTGACAAATGTCTTCAAGACCCACAGCTAGGGAAAGTGACTACAAAACCCGTTTGCCACGAACTTAAGCACATCGACGGCCTTCCGTGACTGGAAGTTTTACTTTTCCTATATTTCCATTTCATTTAAAACTTTTCTTCTATTCTCCGTAACGGTGCTTGAAAGTACATGACATGAAATAGGGAACGCCCGCTAATGGGAACAGAAACTTACAATCGGATGACAAGACACTCAACAGCATTCCGTGCTTAGTCTTACAGGGCGCACGAAGTTGCCGTCCACAGCCGAAACATGAAGGGCGGTACCTTCTATTTTTATACATTAATGCATAGCTGCAGTTCATATTCACACATCACATTTATGTTGCAAAATGAGAAAATTATACTTTAAGCGAAAAACTTAGCATCAAACACAACTAAATCACAGGCATATGCATAGTCATACTTCTTATGCCGCACATCAAAATAATAACAACATTCAAAATATAACAGAATCAGCTTGTGTTATGAACTTACATAAAGTCGTTCAATGACATAATTACAGCTCAAAAGTACATTAATGTTTTGAATTAGCATATACAGGAATGTCAAGCAGACCAAACAAAATAACTAGCTGCATTAGCGCTAACCACTACACCTAAGAACCAGCTCTCCGAATCTACTTAGCTGCAGGATCGGAGCTCCCAGCATGATGACCAGAGGCCCCACCTGTCCAATTCAGAAAAAGAATCCATTACACCGGCAACGAACGATCAAGTTATGAAAAGCTAAAAAAGGAAAACTCACCAACACCCGCTTCTTGGTCCTCATCCCCCAACTGCACACAGGCTTCCTCTGCAGCAAGTAGCCGCATCCCCTCCTTCACCGCTACCTTCTCCTTCTTTGAGAACTGGGCGATAACCATGTCCATCCTGAATGCCGCTCCACCTTCCTTATCCGCATCGGCCCTGGCCTCCTCCAAAGCCTGAAGATAGATCCTAGCCATGATCCGGGGATAATCATCCATCCATGATAGATTACTCTGCTTCCAGGTACGGAAGTACATATCCTGCAACATCTCATTCATCATCCCCTCATTCTCCTCAAACTCCCTCATACGGGCCTCGGAGGACAGCAACTTAGCAACGACAACATCTCTCTCCGATCGATATCTCAAGCAGTCAGCCTGGAGAGTCCTCCTCATTTCCTCCATCTCTTCCTTTAGCCTGGCCTGAGCAAGCTCTGCGGCCTCAAGCCTTCCTGATAACTCCTCTACCTGCTCGAGATCCGCCCTCCGAACCCCATCCACCGTAGCAATAGCTATGTCAATCCGCTCCTTGCAGGCGGCCTCCATCTTTCGCAACTCGGCCTTGCTAGCCTCCTCTATGGTTTTCTTTAGTCGTCGGGAGGCCACCTCGTGCTGGGATATCTGGATAGCCTGATCGGCAAGCTGTTTGACCTGGTCAGAAACCTGTAGCCGCAACCGGATGTTAGCACTTCCGATTTCCTCCCCAGCCCTGGCCAGTCGAGCGTGATGCTCCATTAGCCTCTTGGTTTCCTCAGCCACCCGATCGATGATTGCCTTGGCCTCATTCCCCATTGTCACAATCCGAGTAGTAAGCAAATCGAGGTCTAACGACTTAGCCTCATCAAGCACCCGTACCGTGGGATTGCGGGGAAGAAGATGCTCACCCGTGACCTCATCAAAGTAGATATCCTGAAAACTCGGGTCCAGATCAGGGTGGCCGGCAAATGGGTTGCGATCCAAAGCAGGACGGTCTATCGGAGTGACGGTTGGATTTTCGGACGGATGGGGGAAGGCATAAACTCAGTATCCTCTTCAGTAATATCACGGATGGGCTGGACTGGAGGCTGAGGACCAAGTGAAGGTTCAGACGAAGATCGGCTCCTCTTCCTCCTTTGCATATCTTCTTCAATAACTCCAAGAAGATGGCGATATCTAATTTCATCTCCAGGACGACTGGTTGGTGGCTTTGGTTTGGCAGAAGCTTTGAGTAGCTTATACCGTTCGAGGCGGTGCCGGATATCTGATGACTTGGTCGCCTTACCTGCTCCTGGAATAAAAACCAAGTGTTACGAACATGCAATGATCCATAATTCAAGAAATATGTTAACTTAAAAAGAATGAGAAGGCACGTCTGTTATACAAACCCTGCGGAGGAGTAGAATACTGCAATAAATCCTGAATCTCAGTCCAGGACGGAAGTGAACCATAAAATATTCCTAAGTCCCTATCATAAATGGAGTCTGCAGAAGTCAAAAGTTCACCTTGAATCGCTGGAATCGCCTTAGCTGAAGAACTCTCAGAAAATGGATCGGCGCCAGCCCCAGCCTTGTCAACCCCCTTTGCCTTCTCAACCAAAGCCGATCCTTCCTTCGACTCCCCAAAAGCTTGACGGAAAGCATCATCCGTCCACTCATGAATCTCTCCCGCTTGCCTGGAGGTTAAGGCACCAACGCCACTACCGCTCTGTCCATCTCCTCCTTCACCTTCACCTCTATCTTCTTCTACATCTTCCTCTCCTGGAGCAAGTGGGCAAGTACTAGGAGAGGGACCGTCGGACTTCTTGAACTTCTTGCCCCCAACAACGGGAGGCTTTGTAAAAGGTTCCCTCTTGCCACTCTTCGCCGTGGCCCCTTCCTTGGCTTTGGCAGCCTTCTCCTCAGCCGTGTCTCTCTGCTTAACCACGGATTGGTGTGGCAGGATCAAGTTGTGCTCCAGGAGAGTAGCATTCCTGATCAGGAAAGAAGCCGACCTGTCCCGTCCCGGAATGGCCTTTATTTCCGCAGCCATCTGGACCAGGGAATCACTCTCTACGACTGCAAAGCCACCTGTCGCTAGCAAGAAATAGAAGCATATCAGAAGGAGCACTGCAGTCGGAACAAAGAAACTGTAAATAAAGTTCAACTTACAGCCAGAAGTGAAGAGGCGGAAGGACACAGAATCGTCCCTGATAAAAAACCATTCTTTCTTAAACATGGTGAACTTTGAGTATAAGTCCAAGACCGGTTTGAAGGGCACGGCCGCTTCTAAACTAACATACGGAGACCCCTTCTTGTAGCCTCTCAGATTATACAAGTATCGAATTTCCCGGTTAGAAGGAGGGCGTCCATACCTCCTCTGGAAGATAACGAATAAGCACACCAGAATAGCGTAGGAATTAGGCTGGAGCTGGAGAGGGGCCACCTTCAGATAGGCAAGGAAGCTGACTATCCATGCATTGATCGGAGGAATGGCCCCACACATACAGTGGTATCTGCTGTAAGCAAAATATCCTTCAGGAGGGTCATATAGCATAACCCCCTCTCCCGGCAACAACATGCGAGCCCTGTCAATCCCGAAGGAACGAGAGATGACATCAAGCTGCTCCTCCTTGAGGGAGCTAGGAAAACAATCGGGCGGGGAATTCAAGAGCTCCTGGGGGCCATACCCATCTACTAGCGATCTCGGAGCAGGCCCAGGACGTTCGGCCCGAACTGGGGGCACTATGAAGGACTCCGCTCTGTCCTTGGACTTCCGTTTGTCGGATCGGGTTTCCACTTTTTGAGACATTTTATCTGCATACACAAAAGCGAAAGACGTGTTGTTAGTACAAGGAGTACAGAGATATAAGCAAACAAGTGTATAAAGCGAGCCAGCATATATAAATCTAGAGTTTCACTAATAGTTCAAGTATAAAAGTCCATTCGGCAAGGGACTCATTCAACACTCAGAATTCCCAATCTCATTCGGTAATACAGCCCAGAGCTCATTCGGCAGTACACATTCGGCATTAAACGTCTCTTAACACATCCAGTATTAGGTTCATTCGGTAATCAGCATCGCCAAGGTCATTCGGCGTTCACGCTCCCAATAACATTCGGTAGTTTAAAAACACAGGAATCATCCGGCAATTACCTGGTCCGGTTGTCAAAAGGTTTCGGCAATATAAGTTGATTCGGCAGAAATCTGGCTCGGTTCTCTCAATTCAGTAAGGAGTAATGAAAGGGTGTAGCCCCTACTTATAGGCAGATATAGGATACCGAACCAAATGGTTCGGCACTTAGGGACCGAACGGAAACAACTAAAACAAAGTGCAACACATACATGCATGTGCCCCACTTTGGGGGGCAAATGTTGGGCGAACCCTCACCACCATCCAACACCGAACCAGGCTTCGCCTCACGCCGAATCATCCCTAAGACCAACCTTGCATGCCGAACCACCCAACACCGGTCCAATCCCATCTCCCCTGCATGCCGAACCACCTCCACTCCAACAACTACCGGACCAACCAACCCACCGAGCCAACTCCACACCGAACTAACATGGCTCCCAACTACTATCGGTCCAAGCCTCTTCCATCTCACCACCGGACCAGCACTCTCCTGACCATCTCCATCTTCCACTACCGAACCAACCTGAATAAGGCATTCCAGATCAACTTTACCGGACCAGGTTGCAGCAGTCCAGGCCCGTCAGCGGCTATATACATCCAAGACCCCTGCCCCCAACCTCACTTTATAAATAGAGGGGTAGGGGTACAACAATGGCAGACAAGTTTGAGAGCTCAAGCACGGAAGGAACTTTCAAACAACTTTCATATACTTGTATACAAAGCTTTGTACTTGTAATCTGAAAGAAAAAGGAGAATAACATATAAAGTGGACGTAGGCACGTTCTGACCGAACCACTATAAATCTGTGTGTCTTTTACAGTTTAGTCCCTGCTTTTCATATATTTGCGTAAATCCCCAAAATCACTAGAAACAACATAAAATCAACTAATTCATACGACTTGGAGGTGTTTGCCCATTTTTTGTGCAAACATATAGTTTTATACGATTAATTGTTAACTTTTATTTATTAATAAAAAATTAATAATAGCAAAGCAATAATAACTTACGCCTCGATGTTTACCCAAAAAACTTATTCCTCGCCCCAATTTTAATGAATATGTATCGCGTAAATTACATTCCGTGTAACACAATATGAATAATTATCCTTAAATCTAGTTCTTGTGTAATTTTTAATCTCTGGTGACTAGATAAAAATACCAAATAATCTTCATATAGAAAATACCGAACAAAAATACCAAACACGCGAATGCAAACTGTAGAATTCATGAAACAAATCTATTAAAACAATAATAATTGAAATTATTAAAAACGTATACTGAATTTGAAAAATATAAAACAAATTAAGGTTACATTATATTTCACACAACAAACAGTTCTAATATGAATAGGAAAAAAGAAAAATGAAATATGATAACTTGAAACCGACGTGGACAAAAAAATGAAAAATGAATGAAATAATATTTTGATTAAATGAGGAAGTGAGGGATGGTTTGTTCTTTTTTTTATTGATAAAATGGAGTGAAAGCAAGTGAGGAAACCCAACTGATATCGACCAAAGGCCCAGTCTTTCCTAATAAAGAGGACCTAATTTGGTAGGGTTAAATAGGTAATTCAATAGTCAATTTAGGGTCTAAAATTATTGAGTAGAGTCTAAAAACATAATAAACTCTTAAGGCCTCTTAATTTTTATTTAGGTTGGACAGTAGGGTTTTATGATTAATTAGTAATTAGTATTAAGTACTAAAAAATCGATAGTTTAATAATCGGCTTAGGGTGTAAGAACCCGAACAACTTAATTTTTTTCTTGTGTTTTTTTTATATACAAATGAAATAATATTATAATTGTTTGAAAGATGAAATACTAAGTTACAACTCTGTTTCAAAGATCAGTAGATTTTATGATCTCATAGACTAATTAGGTGTATCCTTGTAATATCACTTTGAAGCATGACATGACATTAAATGACATTTAAACGAGGCAGTGGCACATATGTCGATTAAGTGTAAGCTTGTAATAACATCTTATTTATTAAAGCATGAGGTGTCATTACGCATGACACTTAAATTAAGGGAGTGAAACATAGGCCGATTAAGTGTAAGCTTAAAGCATGAGGTACCATTACGCATAACACTTAAAATAAGGGAGTGACACATCGGCTAACGATGTGTAAGTTTATAGCTAATGATGTGTAAGCTTATAAGACTATCATGCTTATTAAGGTGACAACCAAGGGGCAAGTGTCAATATACCAAAGTTTGCATGGAAAAGGATGAACAAGTGTCCTTATTTGAAAAGACCAAAATACCATTGAAGAAAGGCTATAAATAGATAATTTCATTTGATTTGCATACTTCCATAAATCTAAAAGCTAAACAAAAGTAAAAAACAAGATCTTAGGGAAAGCCAAAGAGATAAATCATAGATCGAAACTATAATTGCTAAGGTGAGGAAAACTATCTATTCTAAAATTTCATGTGATTTCATGGAGTGGCGTGTGACTTATAGGATGTTTAATCTATAGGTTGCACTATTTTAACCTCTTTCGATATGTAGCCATATCTTTTGCTGTGTTTAATACTTTTAAACTCAGCAAAGTGTTTATGATTGATGCTTCGGTTATTTGAAAGAAAGAATAATCTATATTGGTTTATGATTATAAAGTATCTTGAAGACTGCTTATATATACTTACGATTTGTGATGTCTTTCGGACGAATGCGATAAAAGACAAAAGATCTAGGATAGTGCGCTATTACTTTATTTGCATACCATGTCTTAGGAGACAGAGTACATCCATACCGCGTGTTAGGATGCCAGTCACGATGTGATATTTTCTTTTTCAGAATCTAATTCCTTACTGCATGTTCGGCTTATTTCCATGTGTAGTCAAATTGATTTTTTTATGGATTTCAGATTTTGTTATGCTCCTGGTTTACATAAGATATATATGTCAAATGAGTTTGAAAAATATGGTTGGAGAAGATTTACCTATTTTGCTGTGTTTAATACTTTCTATTAAAATTTTATAATATACCCCATGTGACATGACATGAGATTTGGATTAAATAGCTACCTCATTGGGTCAGTCTTGCTTATGATGCTACACATAAACATTTCAGTTTTGGATAAGTAAAGTTGGATTTTGAGACTTTAATGGAGAACCCGAAGTGAAGGATTTTTAGCTTTTGTTTAGTGTTTGTAGATCTTAATGTATATATATGTATGAAGTCAGAGACAAGACCATATATAAATTACCTTGTAAATCAAGTATGAATGTATAATATTTCTTTGCTTGAAATCATTTATTCTACATGATTTGAGATTCTGACATTTACCTTGTGAACTTGTCACACTGATATCATAGTGCCACATCATGAGGGTAGCACTCCCGAGTCCGACCAAGAGTGTTAGAGCGTGGTGTTACGAAGTGGTATCAGAGCCTATGTTTAAGTGGTGTTTAGTAGAAAACCCTTTACCGTGTCACAAGAATAGAACCCTATAGTTTGAGTTTTGCCAGTTTATACTATCCATTGTCATGTTTATAATTGTTATAGTTATAAACAATGACAAGCGAAAAGACATGGGATACTAGAGATTCACGAGATGGGTTAAGTGAACAACTAATCACAAAGAACGAGTAACCACAACCTTTCCGCAATTCGTGAAGAAGATTAGAAGGAAGGCACAAAAAATTTTAGTGGGGGAAATGATAGAATTGGCAAATATCGCATACGACTATGAAAAGATACTGCAAAGAGACCTTGTATTGTACTATCTGCATAGAAAACGGAAGGAAATAGTGAAGACTATAAAAATGGCAGAGAGAACCGAGTTTTGAGAAATTCGAGAATTTCTCAAAAGGCAAGGTGAAATCCTAAAACCTTTAAGACCTATACGGAGGAAAATGTTCCCAAATGCAAATAGAAGACAGTTGGATGAAGAGGAGTCAAAATCATAAGAATCAAACGAGGTCTCAGAAGAAATTACTGGACTATGAAAGCACCCATGGAATGAACAATATTGCGGGATTCTTCCGACATTGTGACTTCCATGGAGAATGTAATATAAAGAAATGAATGGCTACTTAAAGTTTGATGGTTTGATCTCCAATTTTGTTGACTTATAAATATTGGAGATGTATGTAGAAGATTGTACATAATAACCCAAATTTTGTTTGTACAAAGAAAAAAGCGTTATAAATAGTATATCCTTTGAGCGTATGACTCGAGTTTAGTTGATTAATATTTCATATTAAATAATATAGTTATATCTGGTCTTGATCATAACAATGTCTTTTTGTTTCATTAAGGCTATGAGCGACTGGGAAACTACTACTTCATCGTGAGGCTCAAACCTCCGCACAACAAACTCCTATGAAGTTGTTCGCATCCTTCATCAGACAAATGGAACAAATCTCCCCAAGGCCTGTGAACAATCCATCTGATAATTTGTTGAGTCGTTGTAAGAATTTATATCCAGACAAATTTATTGGAGATACCAATCCATTTAAAACTGAACAATGGATCCAACATTTAGAAGACATCTTTGAAGTGTTGGATTGTAGTGAAATAGATGAAAGGAAGTTGACCGTGTTTCAACTAGCATGAGAGGCAAGGAATTGGTGAGAGTTAAATCAGGACCATAACTGATTCGTGTGATGACTTGGAAAAGTTTTAAGGAAACGTTTGTGGAAAAGTATTTTCCAGAATATGAAAGAGAGAAGATGGAATGAAATTTCAAGCTCTCACACAAGGAAACATGACAATGCCCCAATATCAAAATTAATTTGAGACATTGTCTCGATTTGCAAGTCATTTAATTAATACGCCTGATAAAAGGGTCAGAAGATTTGCAAAATGACCGATTCCACCAATAAGGAGACACGTAATTGGTGACTGTCACAAGACTTATGATGCAATCACATCTAAAGCTCTTAACCTCGAAGAAGACTACATTCTACTCCCGCAAGAAAAGAATCTTTCGAATAAAAAAAATCGTAACATTCAAGGAAAATTCAACAATCAAAAGAAATTCAATGGGAAGAAGCTGTGGTACAATGAGGAAGAGAAGAAGGGACAGAACAAGGAGAGGGTCAAAACAAAATAAAAACATGTTATAATTGTAATGAGAAATGTCATATTGCTCTTAACTGTTCCAAGAAAGAAAACAGATTATATGCTACAATTGCAATGAACCTGGACACATGAGCAAAGATGGTAAAATGCCGAAAAAGGAAAATAAAGCAACATCAGGAAATTAAGGCAGGGTATATGCGGTAGTTTCCGAACAACCACGTGTGAAGGTACCTTATTTTTTATTTTCAAGCTAAAGTTTTATTTGATTTGGGATCCATACATTCCCTAATATTTGTAGTATTCGCTACGAAGTTAGGATTACCAATTAAGTAACTAACAAATCTTCTAATAATAGATAACTAAGTAGAAGGATAAACCAAGCTTAGAAGTACATGTAAGAATTGTCCTCTTCATATCGAAGATAAGGAGATGCCTGCAGATTTGTTCCTTTTTCCAATGATCCGTTTTGATCCAATTCTTGGAATGGATTAGCTTTACAAACATTATGCTAAACTATATTGTAATGACGACTACAACCTTTTCTACTCCAGGACATGAGACATTCATACATTCATGTAATACGTTTGGAAATGCGTTCATATCTGGATACCTAGTACATATAGACATTAAATATACATGCCAACAACTAGACCAAATCAAAGTAGTAAGTGAATTTGTAGTAGATTACCACCAAAACGAAAAATCAATTTTTGTATCGAATTGGTCCTTGGTACAAACCCAATAGCAAAAACAGCTTATCGTATGGCTCCATTAGAGAATCAAGAATTAAAGAAGCAAATTCAAGAGTTAAAGGATCAAGGATTTATTAGACCAACTAAACCATCTTGGAGAGCTCTAGTATTATTCGTAAAGAAGCATGACGGGTCCCTAAGATTATGTATTGACTATTGAAAATTTAATAAGGTTACAATTAAGAATAAATACCCATTATCTCGGATTGATGATTTATTTGATCAACTCCAAGGGGCTACCATGCTCTTAAAGATAGATTTGAGATCTGGTTATCACCAGTTAAGAATAAAGGAAGAAGATATTCCAAAAACCGCTTTCCAAACACGATATGGACATTATGAGTTTTTGGTCTTGTCTTTTGGACTAACTAACGCACCAGCAGTTTTTATGGACCTTATGAATCATGAGTTCCATCCTTACCTTGATCAATTTGTCATAGTATTTATCGATATCTTACTCTAAGTCAAGTGAAGAGCATGAGAAACATCTGCGTATAACTTTACAAACATTAAAGGAGCACCGGTTGTATGCAAAGCTAAGCAAATGGGAGTTTTGGTTGGAAGAGGTAAAATTTCTCGGGCATGTTTTTTCAAGATGGGATATGAGTAGATCTATCAAAAGTTGAAGCAGTTTTGAAATGGAGTCCTCCAAGAACACCTTCGAAGATTCGAAGTTTTCTTGGACTGGTTGGTTATTATAGAAGATTTATGCAAAACTTTTCAAAACTAGCAGCTCCACTAACTAAGTTAACACAAAATGACATAAAATTTGTATAGAGTGAGAAATGTGAGGTGACATTTCAAACATCGAAAAGAAAGTTGACTGAAACATCAGTTCTAACATTATGAAGGAGTGGAGAACGATACAAAGTATATTGTGATGGGTGTGGTCAGAGATTAGGATGTGTACTGATGTAGGAAGATAAAGTTATTGCTTACACCTCTCGACGATTAAAGAAGCATGAAGTTAATTATCCAACTCATGACTTGAAGTTGACAACAATAGTCTTTAAATTAAAGATATATAGACACCATCTTTATGTCGAACAATTTGATATTTATTTTGACCATAAGAGTTTAAAGTATTTATTCTTTCAAAAGGAACATAATATGAGGCAACGAAGATAGACGAAATTTTTGAAGGACTACGACTTCACATTACATTACCATCTCGAAAAAGCCAACGTAGTAACAGATGCATTAAGTTGAAAGTCATATGAAATTATTGCTAACCCGATGATCACGGAATGAAGAACTTTGGAAACTTTAGTAGAAATGATTCAAATGAATGCTCGACCTAGGATGAGTAATCAAATAAATAGTGAAAGAAAGACTCTTATATGTAGTATGATCATTCAGCCTACTTTAGTCGAATTATACACGCCCAAGGACAAAATGGAAATTTAAATAGTTAATTTATGAAAATGAAAGACAGCGACCTAGTAGATTGGAAGGTAGGAAATAACGAAGGATATATATATATATATATATATATATATAGAAATAGAAATAGATTTTGCGTGCCAGATCAAGTAGAATAGAAAATGAGATTCTGAGCGAGGCGCATCGTTCAAGGCTCACTATACATCCTTGAAGCACAAAGATGCATATGAATCCAAAGCGTCAATTTGGGTGGAATGAAATGAAAAAGGATGTTGTAAGATTCGTTTCAAGGTGCCTCACATGCTAACAACTTAAGGCTGGGCAACAATGACCATTTGGTCTGTTGCAACCGCTTCCTATAGTGGAATGGAAATGCGAATGGATTTTGTTATCGGACTCCCAAGGTCAAACCAAGGGCATGATGCAGTATGGATAGTAGTGGATCGCATAACAAAGTCATCTCATTTTATACCCTATAGTGTGAGATACCCGATTAACAAAAAGTAGAATCTACTTAAAGAAATTGTCAGATTGCATGGAGTTCCAATCACAGTTGTTTCAGATAAAGATTCACGATTTACCTCTATATTTTGGAAAAGTTTTCAAAAGGCTTTGGGTACAAAACTCAATATGTGTATTGTCTTTCATCCTCCAACTGATGGACAAACATGATGAGTAAATCGAGTAATAGAAGATATGCTAAGATCTTGTGTGATGGAATTTGAAAGTACTTGGGAAACACACATACCATTAATTGAATTTGCATATAAATAGGTTACCATACAAGTATTGATATGACGCCATTTGAAGCTCTATATAGAAGACCATGTCGTTCATCGGTTTGTTGAGCAGATGTAGAAGTTAATAAAATGCTTAGCCTTGATCTAGTAATAGAAACAACGAAGAAAATTACAACCATACGAGAACGACTAAAATCCGTCAAATGTAGACAAAAGAGCTATGCAGATCAGAGAAGGAAAGACTTGGAATTTGAAGTAGGAGAACATGTTCTTTTAAAGACTTCTCCAATAAAGGGTGTAATGCGATTTGAAAAGAAAAAGGAAAAATTATCACCTAAATTTATTGGGCCCTTTCAAATCACTGAAAGAATATGTAAGGTTGCATATCGACTTGCATTACCTAAAAAAATATCAAATATTCATTATATTTTCCATATATCAATGCTATGAAAGTATATTCTTGATCCATCGCTCGCATGTGGTTGATTTGAATAACATCGAAATTAAGAAGGGTACCACATTCACCGGACGATTAATCTGAATTCTTAACAGAAAAGTTAAGAAATTACAAAATAAAGGAAATTCAATTTGTAAAAGTTCAATGGAATAATCATGATGAAAATGAGGAATCATGTGAACTTGAATAAGAAATGCTTAAAGAGTATCTAGTTTTATCTCAAGACTAGATTTCGAGGATGAAATCTTCTTTTAAGGGAGGTAGAATGTAAGAACTCGAACAACTTATTTTTATCTTGTGTTTTTTTATACAAAAGAAATAACATTATAATGGTTTAAAAGATGAAATACCAAGTTACAACTCTGTTTTAAAGACCAAAAGATTTTATGATCTGATAGACTAATTAGGTGTAACCTTTTAATATCACCTTGAAGCATGACATGACATTAAGTATGACATTTAAATAAGGCAGTGACACAGGCCGATTATGTGTAAGCTTGTAATAACATCTTATTTATTAAAGCATGAGGTGTCGTTACACATGACACTTAAAATAAAGGAGTGACGCATAGGCTGATTAGGTGTAAGCTTAAAGCATGATGTGTCATTACGCATGACACTTAAAACGAGGGAGTGACACATCGGTTAATGATATGTAAGCTTATAAGATCACCATGCTTATTAAGGGGACAACCAAGGGGGCATGTGTCAATATACCAAAGTTTGCATGGAAAAAGAAAGACAAGTGTCTTTTTTTGAAAAGATCAAAATACTCTTGAAGAAAGGCTATAAATAGGATGATAATTTCATTTGGTTTTCATACTTCCATAAATCTAAAAGCTAAACAAAAGTAGGAAAATAAGGAAGATCTTAAGGAACGTCAAGGAGCTAAACCATAAGCCGAAACTATAATTGCTAAGGTGAGGAAAACTATCTATTTCTAAAATTTCATGTGATTTCGTGGAGTGGTGCGTGACTTATAGGATGTTTATCTATATGTTGCACTATTTTAACCTCTTTCGATATTATAGCCATATCTTTTGTTGTGTTTAATACTTTTAAACTCAACCAAGTGTATATAATTAATGCTTCGGTTATTTGAAAGAAAGAATAATCTATATTGTTTATGATTATAAAGTATCTTGAATGCTACTTATATATACTTACGATTTGTGATGGTTTTTAGGATAGTGCGCTATTAATTTATTTGCATACTATGTCTTAGGAGACAGAGTACATTCATACCGCGTGTTAGGATGCCAGTCGCGATGTGATAATTTTTTTCCTAAATCTAATTCCTTACTGCATGTTCGGTTTATTTCCATGTATAGTCAATTGATTTTTGTATGGATTTCAGATTTTGTTATGCTCCTGGTTTACATAAGATGTTTATATATGTCAAATGAGTTTGACAGATGTGGTTGGAGAAAATTTACCTATTTTGCTTATGTAATACGCTAGTATATTTTAAAATATGGTTTGGATACCTTACATAATTTTTGTGACATGACATGTTAAAATATACATATTGATGAATGCTACCAATAAGTGCTATAATCGGTAAAGATGTTTTCTATTAAAATTTTATAATACACTCCTATGGCATGACATGAGATTTGGCTTAAATAGCTACTCAATGGGTTAGTGTTGCTCATGTTGCTACACATAAACGTTTCAGCTTTGGATAAGTGAAGTTGGATTTTGAGACTTTTAATGGAGAACTCGAAGTAAAGGATTTTTAGCTTTTGCTTAGTGTTGCCGACGTTGATGTATATGTATGTATGAAGTCAAAGATAAGACCCTATGTAAATTATCTTGTAAATCAAGTATGAATATATAATATTTCTTCCGCTTGAAATCATTTACTCCGAATGATTTGAGATTCTGGCATTTACCTTGTGAACTTGTGACGCTAATATCGTAACGCCACATTATGAGGGTAGCACTCCCGAGTCCGACCAAGAGTGTCGCAGCGGGGTGTTAAGTGGGTCTATGATTATTAAATGGAATCTAAAAACATGTAAAACTTCAAGGCCCCTTAATTCAAATGTAGGTTGGATGATAGGGTCTTATGACTAATTGCTACTTTAATTAATAACCTGATTGGTGCTTGATAGCGTACGTTGACATTAATAAGCCGTTAAAATTGCATACAAGCCTGCCTGAAGTATTTGATTCTCTAGATGCTAGAAAGTCTAAGACAAAATCATTTGCTTCATTCTGCTGTTCTGTATTTCCGTATTGTCAAATTCTTCACGGTTTTTTTTTGATTAATACAAGTAACAGACAGCGGTTTATTTTCTGGTATTTGACTTATGCCAATTAAGATAATTAATGGCAGGGAATTGGATGTACAAAGATTACAAAGGTAAAAAGTAGAGGTTCTGTGAATGGCAACATTGAATCAAGGTCATACCTTGAAAAGAAGCTTGTATTCTGCTTTGGCTCATATATCGCATCTCAGATGTTACTTCCCTTTGGTGAAGAAAATTTCTTATCTTCATCCGAACTCAAGCAAGCACAAGAGGTTATTTTCCATCACACTTCTTCGATAGGGAATTTCCTATTATATTATTCTATTGCCTTGCTTTGATTCACATATATCTGTTAGATTTTGACACGTGAGTTGGATCTGATTGTAGATTGCTACAAGGATGGTCTTACAATATGGATGGGGCCCTGATGACAGTCCTGCTGTATATGTCACAGGCAGTGCGGTAATGAATCTGTCCTTTAAGCAGAATAATTGTATGCATGGATTTTTTATAGCAATTTTGTGCTGTTTAATTGTTTTTAATCATATGATGATATGTTATAAAACCTTTGTTTCTTTATATCGTTTCATTCGAGATTAATATGAATTAGCCTTCACCCACTATTAAAATTTATTATAGGTTAGCTTATATAATTTTAATTCTAATTTTTTTACCTGTTCTTTTCTTCAAATCCTTTTTCAGTTTTCAGTGACAATTTCTGTATCCTTTAATTCATGTTTAATTCACCGAGCTTCTGAGACCGTATCTATAAGTATTATTTGAAGTAACAAAGCCTGAATCATAATTACTTTTGAATCAGGTTGGGACTCTCAGTATGGGAGGGAACCATAAATATGAAATGGCTGCTAAAGTTGAAAAGGTGTGTTTTTTCTTTTTTGAATATGCTAGTGAGAAACTCATGCATAATAACCTTCTGTATCCGTGGACATTATGCAACTTTGTTACTTCAGTTCTCATTGGATTTTATGAAAAGTGTTCTGTGCTGCTGCAAATTATAACGGCAAATACACACACACCCTCTCTTCATTTATGAGGTCTGTAGTAGGGAATATTTAATGCCATATCTGCGCTCTATGCCTCCTGGTGCACATAATAGGTATACAATCACATAGTCATACACACACAAAAAAGTATTCTAAATAGGATTCAAATTGTAAATCATAAAGTCCAAGCTTTAATTTGAAACGAGATTTGAATCATAAATCGTAGGTTCAAATTTCAAAAGATCAATGTTTTATTGTTTGTATGCACTTTAAAATTAATTTTGATGTTTGAATTTCTACATCTAACCTAAAATTCAAATTTCTCTCTTGATTTTCTATTTTGTTTAGAAAACATTAAAATTGTAATTGTGGATTCAAATATACATACATAAACACACCCACGTGTGTGTACATCAAGGTTTGAGGTTTCGATCGAAACACCGAGATTCCGGTCGTTCCGTTTAGGTTTCGGTAGGGACCGAAACGAAACCAGCCCGAAATTCCGATTCAATAAAAACTATTGAACTTCAAATTTTACAACAAAATGAAGTCTCAAAAAAGAATTAATTTAAGTTTTAAATGCATGAATAGTCAAATTTAAAATTGTAGCTTAGAAAACATATAAATTCACAAAATATGTGAATGGTTTAACTAAAAAAGTTGATAACGAAATAATAAACAAATATTTTTTAGTGTTATAAATATTTATAATTAGTCAGTATTGTTCTTTTATTTTATATCTTATTTTTCAATCAGATATAATTTATACTTTTTTTTCAATAAATTAAACAAATATATGTGTAATTATATGAAAAATAAACAATGATATTTGAAACCGAAAATAGAATTGAAATTCTCGAAATTTACGAATTACATCGAAATTCCTAAAATCACAAAAGACCGAAACCGAGATCTTGAGCTTTGGTGTACATACCAAGGTTCGAGGTATCGGACGGTATCCCGAAATTTTGGTGGTACTGTACCGGTATCGACGCTGACCGAACCGAAATCGAAGAAAAAAATCGCTTTCAGTGGTTAGGGTTTACAAAAAAAAATTGAAATCAAAAAAATCTAAATCAGCATACTCAACATCAGTTTCTTCCTTGCCCTAGCGCGTCGACTCGATTTCTTCCTTGCTTTAGCATCGTCGACTCGATTTGAGACTGACAGCTTTGTCTTCAGCTATCTAGTAGTGCCGCGGCAGTCTATTTTGAGAGCGACAGTAATTTTGAGAACAATTTTTGTTTTTTTTTGTTTTTTTGTTTTTAAAGAATCGGCACTTGGTTTTAGAGCAGCAACCGATTTTTAGAGAAGAGAAAATTTGTTCGGGTGGCAGGCAAGAACATTATTTGGTTTATTATTAAATTAATTGGGCTGTTTTTGTAAACTTCGGCTATTTTGTGCAGGATTATTTTGTGTTGGGCTTAATTTTTTATTAATAAGTTAAGTTCTTGTTTATTCAAGTTTAATTTATTATTAAATTGAATTTAGCGTTAGTTTAATTAGTAAATTTAATTTTATTTAGAAAGATTTTTAGTACATTTTCATTAACAAACAATTAAAAACCGAATTTGGCACCGAAACCAGAACCGAAAACTTTCGAAATTTTCGAAATCAACCGAAACTAAGAAAATCTCAAATTAGCGAAACCGAGACCGGAACCGAGTTCTCGAACCTTGGTACATACACACATGTACATACGTACATACATATACATATACATTTGTGTGTGTGTATTCATCTATTATTTTGTTCTGTTTTTTTCCCCAGATGTACAACTTAGCATATGACAAGGCAATGGAAATGCTCCGAAAAAACCGCGCTGTACTTGAGCACATTGTGGAACAATTACTTATATATGAAAATTTAACAGGACAAGTGAGTATTTTTGTTATGTAGATTTATTTATTTGTGTATGTGCATGTGTGTACTTTGAACATTCCTTTATTAATTTGCATGTGCAAAGATAACGGTAACTGCAAATACATCCATACATAGTACGTAGCTGTGGCCTTTATACGTTACTACATAGAAGACAAGATAAAATAAACAAATTAGGTATTGTTTTTGTCATTAGTTCTATGAACATTCTCCTCCATTTATCATGTTTTTAGGATTGATATTTATTATAACTTAGTTAGACCCTCCGTTTTTTTTCCACATCTTTTACTTCTATTCGATTTGGTTGGGCATTAGCAATTGTATTTTACAGAGAAGTACAAATAGAAATGCCATTATTTCTGCTTCCTTTTGTTGTTTACTCATGGCGTATACATTACAGTTCAACATAAGTGTCAATAACTTGTCTGTTGTCATCCTCTTATTATGACCACCATCTTTTCAGTAGTATAGGCCACCAAATGTTGGAATATTGACTTATTGTGCAGCTTCTTGCTTTACCTGTAGCTTGTAAGTATTGTCTAACATAATTTCCCATGACACATCGGTTTGTTCACTTAAAGCCTCCTGTCCAAAAGAATTTAAATCTCTTAGGTTGATTAGTGTTGATAAATTCTGCTTAGACTGTCAAATAATAAAAAGATATGTTGGATCTTTTAGCGCTGCATCAAGTCTCTCCTATAATAGTAATCAGGTTCCATTTCCACAAGAGAGGCTATGGTTTTTATTTTGGCTCGCCAAACCTATCACAACCCTCCTCCTTTATCATAGCTTGGGACGTGCTGCATAGAAAACCACACAGGCGGAGTTCTCTCCTATAATAGTAATGATTGATCTAAAATAAATAATGCCAGTTAATAAGTTTTCACCTGAGGTGCATCCTTGGCGTAGCGGTTAGGTCACCCGCATGGTGATCTGGACGTCCAGGTTCAAGTCTGAAAACAGTCTCTTAGCAACGCGAGAGAAATGCCACATACATTATCGACATCTCCAGAGCCCGCTATCGTGCGGGAGCCTCGTGCACTGGGTCCACCTCTTAATAAGTTTTCAACTATAACGCTAGATATCAACTGTTGTTATTTCGTTGCAACCGTATTCTAAGAACTGCGTTTCAATTCAAGTTCATTCATTTATATTTTTTTGATTTGTGAATTGGTTAAAATAATCAATACAAGATGCATGAATTTGATTGATGCGGGACACTGGGGCATGTGAATTCTGGATGTAAACTCTCAGGCCATTTTGGCACATGCAAATAACAATAAGCAAAGGAATGAACATAAAATATCAGATCAAAATTATGTCACTGACACTTACCTTCCTTTGAACCCAGAGTCGATTTCTCACTCTGACATTTCTTTCTTAACTCTCAACAATTTTTAAGTGAATTTTGCTTCAGTTTAAGGACTATAGCTATAAAGGTGTGTTATTTTGATAGTTACAAATGTGTAGTAAATATTAAGGCACAAACGTGGTACATTCTGGTTCTTTTCACGAAGTAATACATTTTCCTATTTCGAATTATAATTTATGACCATTACACTAAAATTTTCTGATTTCGTCCATTCGTTTCAAAGTTCAAATGAGATTTGTTTTTTTCTTCTTCTTTTTCAGGATTTGCTGAAAATTCTTGAGGTCTATGGTGGGATTCTAGAGAACGAACCTTTTAACTTGTCAGAACACCATCAAAGAGAGGTTATCCTTTGGAACTCTAAAATATATTCTGGATGGCTTTGATGATTTTTTCTATGTAATCATGTAGTATACTTCCATCGAATAACACACCCAAAAATTAGTTATGTCTAGATGCTCAGCGTGCTTGTTGTTCATATGGCATAGCATTCTTTTCTCATATCATTATTGACAAATCACAAACATGCAACAAAATCTGAAAGTAGCAGAGAGTACCTGTCGACAACATTTGACTGATCATACATATTAGTTCTTAAATTAGGTACAAGTATAATCTTTTTATATCTTTTAGGTTCTAGTAAAATGGATATTCATGATATAACATGGACGATCAGTTGAACTACATAGAGAATTTCAAATAACACTTTGTATATAGTTGCAGCTTACTACTGGAAGCTCAACTGACAAGAAGAAGAATGCATCCGTGATAGAACTTTTAGATGCCACGGCTTAATGTAAGAGAGAGTAAAAGAGCCTGACTTCATGCTGTGTAGTTATGGTAGATGCTTACTGTGCAGTATTTATCTTCAAATGATTTCTTCTCTATTTTGATTTTAAGAGAAGATTTCGTAGTTCCAAAAAAAAAAAAAAAAAAGAAGACGATTTCGTTGTTCAGCGAACAACCAGATGCATATTTGTAAATGTAATTCAAAATGAAAATTTTGAATCAGTTTATTCAGTGTTTTTCATTGTCTTATAACCGGATGCTAGGATATTGTAATATTATTATGGAGCAAATGTACAATGGAGTCTGTTGTATGGCGATCAACAGCAGCAAATGTCAAGTGTACTCAAATTGCTAGAAGATTATTTTTGTTTATTGGAATTTATTTTCTTCTGGTTCTAGGACATTACAAATATGTGTTCTGACTCACTAATTCAGTATATTGCGACTGTAACTTGTTTTCTATGCTTCAAGCTTGATTGTAACGTAGATGATGCCTGATTACAGGGTAAAGGCCTCATTTAGTTGAGTGATGTGTCAAGTCGACCATGTTAAACTCTATATATGAAAAAATAACAATTACCTACAACTATGATTGATTGACTTTGCATCCATGACCTTATCATAAGATTAGATAATTGCTTGTTAATTTGACTTTATATGCTACATATCAGAGCGCCTTCACTGGCTGGTTGTTCAGCACTTATAATCAGCATAAATAGTTTGGCTTATCCAATGATGAAATTTTTTAAACAGAACAAAAACCAAACGAAACCAACCAAATTAAGTTTTTCGGTTGGTTATTCAGTTTAATTGAACTAATAACGATTCACATTTTATATTTGGAATATTCATTAGATTTAAAATAAAATATAAATATATGATTAAAATATTCATATTTAGCATTTATATGCTTTCTAATAGCAATTTTAACATATGATAAATAATATTTATTTAGACCACCGAACTAACTGAATTTTTTTATTATAACATCAGTAATTTTGAAAATATAATAAAAACTTGGTTAAATCGATAACCAAACTAAATTTCTTTATGCGTCGATTATAAACCAATCTAGTTTTAAAATCAATTCAAACTAACCGAAATGAACTGGTTTGGTTGGTTTATTTAGTTTGATCAAAGATCACTCATCCCTAAGTTCCCAACGGAGGATACCAATGATGATATTTTGGTTTTAGACGTCTATTTTAATAGACGTTCAAGGCCATGCCTCTATTAAATAAGCACTTAGCATTTGGACGATTATTAAATAGGCACGCGAGGTTGGATGTCTATTTAATAGACATTTGATACTTAGGCGGCTATTAAATTTGTTCAAAGTCCAACGGCTATTTTTTCGCTCTAATGGCTGCTTCCATTCAATCCATGAATAACTTACTTTTAATATTCAAAATACATCACGTTCTACGGTATTTTTATTAAACCAATTAAATCTTATATCAAATTCAGTTCTTAAAATGTCTTTACCATTCAAAGAGCGTACACACATTAAGTTCACATATTTTGTGTTTGAAGACGATCATGCATAGAATTAAACACCTCTTGGCTTGCATTCATTCAATCCATGGTAAAGTGAAGAGATTACGATTTGTGTTACATTTATTGCCACAATTCTAAAGATTCGATCAGGGGTAATGACCAAAGCAGAAAAAAGTTTCAGATAAAAGTAATGGATACCTATAACCTAAAACATTCAGACAACACATGATAAATATTGGCAATACAATGTCGATTTGGAAAAATTAATCGATAAACTCAATTTTACGAATCAAAAATTAAGATCAAGAAACAAACCCTAATGGAATGAAAGGCAGAGGTCAGTTGGTATGTTTCTTAATTTTCATTTTTAATTAATTGATATTATTAATATTTATTTTGCTTATTTTTTTATTAGAAAAAGAATTATGAATGTAGAATTCTTAAAGTTATTTGCAAGGGAAAATGATGTTAAAAAAACTCACTATTACCAATTTGTAAGTCGAAAATGATTATGAGATGTTGAATAGCCAACCAAAGTGGAATTCTGACAATGCGAAGAACTTAAGAGACATTCAAACCGAAAAAGAAAGAAAAAAGCAATGAAATCAATATTCTACTGAAGTCCAAAAGACTCATCTAATAGAGAAACACCATATAACAAGGAAAATGAGGTGGACATGCTTACTCAGAGACCTAATGAAGAGCCAGACTAATGAGAGCGGAAGCTACAAAGAAGAATAAGATCGAAACAGTCTTGGATTCTTGAGTACGTGCCACCCATGAAAAACACGAAAGAAGAAATCAAGAAAGGAACATTTTTGTCGTTTGTGCCATTTTTAGTCAACAATTGCAAAGGAAAAACTGGACGTGATGAGAAAGTGTGGAAATCGACCAACAAAAGTTGGATCTTAAATGTCAAAGATAAGAGCTAATGGTTATTGAAAAGAATTTGAGGGGAATGAGTGAACTTACAACCCAATATTGGTTGGAGTGCAAAAGACGAATAGTTTATGCTAACTTGGTTAAATCGTGATGTATTTTTAACAAATTAATCTATAGTCTAAAATGTTTACATTTTTCCTTGAATTAACGCGTTGTAATTTTCTAGAAAAGTAGTAATGTATCTTTGGTTATATGTAATAATTTATTGGATTCCAATTATTGGTGAATGACCTACAGTTTTAGAATTCAATAAAAACAAAATACAACGCAAGATGGTTGATTAATACAGTCATAACCAAGCTAGCCTTCCCTAGGAAACAAAGTACAAACATAAAGTAAACAAATATAACATATAAGTAAACTAATACTTTCCATAACAATTTCGAATATGATCCATAAGGTCCTTTTGGGGCTATTATGTAGTGCCGCATTTCGGTATGCAAGCCGTTTGCCATTGTGAAAGTTGTAATGTTCTTCTATTAAAAGAATGTCTTCTCAGAATATTTCTGGCATCTAATTTGCACAATCATATTCATAGTGACTACCTTCTTTCATGTCCCTTTTGTCTTATTATCATATTATGTATCACTATACATATAAACATGATTCTAGTCATCTTGGATTGTTTCCATAATCTACAAGGATTACTAATCATTGCAAATCTGGATTGAAGTGAAGTATTCTTTCTATATCTTTCCTTTACCCCTCTTGCATCTCATCAAACTTTATTTAGTTTGGTGTGATAGTGTAACATCTTCCACTTTGAGACCTGAAAATAAAAGCAGATGATGTTAAAGTCATCGTTAGAATTATTTTCAAGCGATAAAAGTGAGTTCAACATATATAAACAGTCTAAGTAAACAGAGCAGCTAAAATATTTATGTTACATTTAAACCAACAAAATGTTCATACATCCATTTTTCAAATTAACCTCAAAGTCGTGCTCGTACAAGGGTCAAATTACAATAGAAAATAACATAATAGGGTGTAGAGTCGACATGTTATGATGTCATCCTTAACTCTTCGAACATTCGAAACATACAATCTTTATTAACTTACAAAGCCTTCTACTTCATCTTTGATCTTCTTCTTTTGGCTCTTAAGATGACCTGTCTAAATCAATCTACTAAAATGAGTGTCCATAAGTTTATAGGAAAAACAATAATAAAAATGATCAGACATAATTTGGTGTGAATAATACTTTACCTAAAGCATAATATATAATGAGATCACGCCGCCATACGTAGAAAGAGTTTTCTCCTCATTAGCATAACCAGGAAACAAAAACACAACATTAGCAATACATGAGCCTAGTTTAGGCTATCCCCAAAACCCTCGTGTGATTTCGGCCTTGACCAGGCCTTGACCAATTTCTTCCGTTAAAACTGCATATGGAAACCTAACTACTGAAGGTACCTTCCCTACGGTCCGATTGCCAAGTGCCCTCTTCGTATTTCTCACCCACGAAATACACAGTCCGTCATTGTGCAGTTAGATTTTCACTTTGTTTATACTGTAAAAGATCAACCACATGCAAGTTTGTCTTTTTTATTTTATATTGTAAAGAATCAACCACATGCAGTTTATGAGAACGTATGACCCGGTCGGATGTCCCACTTCTCTTTAGAAATTGAATGCCTCTCCTCACCTTTCCGTGATGTACATTGAAATGAGCGTCTCTATTCGAAGTCAATAGCCCTTCCGAACCCGTATTCTTGTACATGTTATTCTTCTACTTAATCGTCGTAAGCTCCCTAATCTCTGTCTAATTGTCATATATTAGGTTTCGGTTTCATTTTGTTTCGGCATGGTGCAACCTGCCCACATTTGTATTGCAGTGTAGTATGCCTTTCTCATATTGAGGCATAGTTCTTGCCTACCTTCTCTTGGGCTTAGCGCGGTATATTTAGCTATACTTTTAGCACAAACACACTATGTCTCCAGTGCAGTTCCCTACCATGTCTTCGGCTTTCGAAGTAGTTCTCACATATACCTTTCGGCTTCAGTCCTTGCCCATGTTTAATCTTTTAGTGTAGTATGTCCCCACACAGTATTGACCCTCATAGAAGGTCGATAACTCCTATGTCAATTCTCTACCTACGATCCTATATACTCAGTTTGTTTTCTTAACATTTGGCTGCCATTTTAGCTTCGTACTAGAAAAGGTCTGACAAATCTATTACCACCTTTACACAAGTCGACATCTGATATGTTTACACTCCACTTTCCGTTAGTGACAATGTCCTCTATTTATCATTTTCAACATCTCAATAGGTTCTTGTCTCTTAATCATTTAACTTTAAATCATTTTAGATTTATTTAATAAGTCTCGATCCCCTGCATGATCACCTTCAGCTAACGCAGTTTCACTTTGTTGGCGATCAATTTTAGCTAAGAAAATTCTCACAAAATCCAAAAAATTCATGAATAATTATTTTAACACGTTTTTACTCCTATTTTTAGTTTTTGGATATTTTTCTTATGTATTCCCCAATCACTTTTCCATTAAAATTCATAACTAATGATTTTGACGTGGAAAATTCTTCAAATTAAAAACTCATTTCTAGATTCATGATTAAAACATCATATTACATTTCCATAGCATTTCGAAGTCGTTAGAGTTCAAAAATATATCTAAACATCTCGTGCTAAGCTATACTTCTGAAACATTCATTGGTATATCATTTATCATATTTAAACACTCTCTCATATGAACTCCAACATACTAAATCTAAAATGAAATCAAACGTAATGAGAATAGTAAAAAGGGTTTAGTGTTACTCATCTAATTTCCTTGTTTATCTTTGATCTTTGGAAGTTGTAGGCTTTCCTTAACTCTATCTCTTTTCTTCTTTTTTCCCCCTTAACAATAGTGACCAACTAATTTATTTTATTTTAATTTGTAGCGAACGATTGTAAAAATGAGGAACATAGTACGTTTAGTGGCTCATATAGTACATTTTATGAATTTGTTTCCTCCTTTACAATATCATACGTTTTCAAATTTACCTCATACATGGCCCTAATTAATTATTCCTCATTTACCCTTGCTTATCAATTAATAATTTCTCCTTTATACGTACGACTAAGCTTATTTTCTTTTAATTACTCTTAACTGTAAATTAATACTTTCCTCTTAATAAAAATCTCCTTTATTAATTTTTTTATACCTTTATTTAATACACACAATCAAATTTAATTCTATCCTATTTAATTATATACCCTAAAATTTCTTTTAACGATTTCCTTCTTTTAATTTAACTCTCATGCATACAATAAGTAAGTACATGTTCTCCTTACATTTACTTTGTTTAATTCATTTATTTTCTTATGTATTCCCTTAAATAAACTATTCAACATTTATTCTTAAAATTAATTTCCCTAGTTAATTATCCATTAACTTGTGGGTCGTTACAGGCTTCTTCCCTTAAAGAAATTTTGCCCTAGAAATTCAATTAAGACGCGGTAGTGATTGTTAATCAGTTTAATACCCATACAAGCATACCCACATAAGTTCCCCACCTATATGTTATAACAAAAAATTCACTACTGCATCTACTAATATAAAACAATCAACCATAATACTTATACATATGCACACGCGCGCGCATATACACACATATAGTCAAAACAATATATAGTTAACACATGCTAAGCCAAAACAAAAAAAAACTCTAGATAAGTCCTCTTAACCTTATCCTCGGTTCGCATGTACAGTCCTTCCGGTCTTCACTCAGCCTGACACAAATTAGCTTCACCACATTATTGCAAAGGCGCTTCTCCTATCGGTCCACAATTCGAATCGGTTTGCTCATACAGGTCATGTTTGGTTTTATGGCCAAGTCATTTACAACCCTCATACTTACTACTGCCTCTAGATCCTTGATACGCTTCCTTAACCACGATACATGAAACATATTATGGATCTCCGTAAAAGCCCTTGGCAGTTCTGCTATATAGGCTATTTTCTAATCTTCTCTACAATCGAAAATAGATATACATATCTGGATGCTAACTTCCCAGCCTTCCTAAAAGTCCATCACTCCTCGCGTTGGAAAAACCTTCATAAACACATGGTTGCCTACTGCGAACTCTAATTCCTTTCTTCTCGTGTCTGCACAACTCTTTTACCTAGAATATGCTGCCTTCATCCTAGTTTGGATATGTTCTATTTTCTCTTTAGCGTTCTTCACCACATTCAGTCCTAATATAAGCCCATCTCTCATGTCTAATAAACATGCAGGTGATTTACTCGGCCTTCCATACAATGCTTCAAATGGTACCATACCAATACTGCTCTGATAGCTATTGTTATATGAAAACTCCACCAACTATAGGTGCCCTCGCCAAGATCCCCCAAAAACTAAAATACAAGCTCTTAAAAGATCTTTTAGAACTTTGTTGACCCTTTCGCCTTGCCTATTCGCCCGTGGATGGTATAATGTACTCATGCATAACTTTGATCCCAAAGCACTCTGCAAACTGCACCAAAACTCACTAACGAATAGTGGGTCTCGGTCACTAACAATATGCTGGCACTCCATGCAGTCTCACTACTGTGTTAATATATATCTTGGCTAACATCGACACCATTCTTATACCCTTCGCCAGAACGAAATGAGCAAATTAGTTATTCTATTAACTATGACCTAAGTACTTTCATTCCCTGCTCTAGACTTTGACAATCCTTTCATGAAATCCGTAGACACTGAATCTCATTTCCAAACCGGAACCTGCAAAGGTTATAAAATCTCACTTTTCTTCTGATGCTATGCCTTCACTTGTTGGTATGTGAGACATCCCCTCACATACTCTCACACACCCTTCTTCATTCCTTTCCAAAATAAATTTCTCTTTATGTCCCGATACTTCTTAGTACCTTCAAGGTGAATACTAAACTTTGGACAATGATATTTGTCCAATACATCCCTTCGAAGGCCACCTAGAACTGGTACGTAAACCTTCTTTTTTCCATAGCCTGCCTTCTCTTTGAACACTAAAATCCTTTAGCTCAACTACATTGGTTTCTGACGCTAGGCTTCTTATTCCGTCAGTGCAGACCTGATCCCCTTTTTGCAGTTCGATAATACTTCTACCAGTGCAAGCCGAAGTTCCAGGCAGGATAACAGTTTTGAAGTGTTGTTTATTCCTACATTAGACTAAAACTGAACTTTACACGTAGACAACATCTATAAAATATCGCTTCTTTTATCATTTCGAAAACACAATTCTATTTCTTTTGGCTTAAGGTATTAGCTACCATATTACCCTTCCTTGAGATATACTCTATCTCAAAATCATAAGGTCTAAAAATTATAACCAACTTTGTTGCCTCGTGTTCAACTACTTCTGAGAGAACAGGTATCTCAAGGACTTGTGGTCAGTAAGTAACTTGAATTTCTCTCCTAGAAAATAATATCTTCAAATCTTCAATGCAAAGATGAAAACCGCTAACTTTAAGTCATGAGATGGGTATCGGACTTCATAGGGTTACAACTACCTAGATGCATAGGTTATTACTTTGCCTTTTTGCATTAATACTGCTCCTAACCCTGAACCCAACGCATATGTGTATAGGGTCATATCATCGTTCCCCTTAGGTATCACTAACACAAGAGCATTCGTCAACCAGTGCTTCAATTCTTGAAATGATGCCTCACACACTTTCGTCCAAACAAACTTCTCTTTCTTTTGAGTCAGTTTCATCATTGGTGCATCTACACGAGAGAAGGCCTTAACGAATCTCCAATAGTAGCTGACAGAACCTAAAAAACTATGCACCTTGGAAACATTCTCAGGTCCTTTTCATCCATTTACTACATCGATCTTTGAAGGGTCGACTGTTAGACCCCTTTTCGAAATCACATGGTGTAGGTACTTTACTTCACTTATCTAGAAATGAGAGAAAATTTTGTCTTTAACTTATGTTGTCTCAACATCTCCAATACAAGCCTCAGGTGAATTGCATGCTCCGCCTCAGTCTCAAGCACATTAAGATGTCATATATAAATACCAATACATATCAATTAAGCTAGTCTCAGAAAATTCACCAAGTCTACAAAGGATGCATGTGCATTGTTCAGTAAAAAAGGAATTACTAACCACTCGTACAAACTATACCTCATCTTAAATGCAGTTTACATAACACTCCCTTTTACAACTCTCAATTGATGGAACCACAAAGCTAAATCTAGCTGCAAATATGCCTTCGCTCCATTCAACTAACCAAAAAAGCCATCCATTCTCAACAAAGGATATGTATTCTTCTATATTCTTTCATTCAGCTTTGATAGTCAATGCACAACCTTAGAGATCCATCAAACTTTTTTTTACAAATACTACAATAGCTCCCCAAGGTGAGCTACTTGGTCTTACAAAGCTCTTGCCTTCCAACTCCATCAATTGCTTCTTTAACTCCTTTATCTCCTTTTAAGGCATTTTGCTATGGGGTCAACTAATAGGTTCGACTCTCGATAGCAACTCTATGCGAAACTCTACTGCTCTAGGGGTGGTAACTTCAAGACCAGTTCAAACACATCGGGATATTCCTTTACCACATGTACTGCTCCAAGGTCTTCCTCCTCAGAAGCTAAAGAAAACAAAACACCTTTGCTCCTAATTTAAACTCTTCTAAAACTACAAATACTCTCTCATTTCGAACTGGGTGATATAACATTATTATTCTCCTGGCATAGTATATTCTACAAAGTATTTCTCTAATCAGACCATCCCTAAAGTAACACCAAAGCCTATGAGGTAAAACAAGTAGGGATCACACAAAAACTTACCCTCATCCAACTTTATTTCTAACTTCATGCATCTTAATCCGAGAGTGGCATATCCTCCTACTGGAATTACTACACATATGGAAGTGACTAAATAGGTAACCCCTAGCTCAAGTCTAACAACCATAGTTTTAGTTATAAGTGAGTGTGTTAGCGCACTGTTATCAAACAACAATTTCCAAAAATAATAGCCATGCTTTCCAAGTCGATGCTCTTACCTTTCTCAATCGCTGATGAAACTCTCGGTCCCTCCAAAGCAAAACCTACGCTTTATGTTTGGCCACTCCTTGTAACGACCTAGAATTTCAATCATTCAAAATTCGTATATTTAATTGATTTTGAATATTCACAAGTTAAATTTATAAGCTGAATAGATTTTATTTCGAATATAGTGATTTAATTGGATAATTAAATTGTTAATAATATTTGAAATTGTGTAAATAATTGGAATTTAGAATTACATATGAATAAAAATGATTTATAAAGTTGAATTAAATCTTATTTGAATTAGAATGATGTTAGCGAACTTTTGGAATTGATTTAAAAGTTAATTTGTAGAAATTGAATATTTTAATAATTAACCTCTCGTTTGGATCAACTTAAATAATTCACTTTTTTGCTTTGTGGAAGTATAAGACCTATTCATTTTGACTTTCAAAAAGCCAAAAAGCGACTTATTTAAGTCGATCCAAACGAGGCGCAATTAACGTGTAAAAATAGCCTTTTTTATATACTTTTGGATTTCGACGAAACTAGTTTCATTGGATCCGTAATGTTATATTATTGTAGGATTTCAAATTTTGTATTAATATGATTTATGGTTTGTCCGAGGGAAGCTAAAACGCGTAGAAATTTGTTTAAGTGAATTTTAACTTTAAATAAGTCGATTCGAAAACCTATCTTCCAACTACGATTGAATTAGCTCTCAATATATATTCCATTACGTTTGGAATAGGGGTAAAACATTATAAACGCCAGGCGTCACGGTTCGTTTGGAGTTCAAAATTTTTTTGGGTGAATAGTGTCGCGATTTTTTTTATAAAAGGACCTCATTTTCTGAAAATTGTTAAAACCCTAGAAATCTAATCTAGCCACCATTATACTTTCCATGACCAGAAGTTCATTTGCTTTCCCCTTCAATCTCTTTGAATACATTAATAATTTGACCAAACTCTCAACTACAAAAGTGAAAAGCACATCGAGATCTTCGATATGAACGGCTATGATCGTTTAAAATGAAACCAATCGGCGACAAATCGAGTTTGAATGCAGCACGTTCGCACATGTTTTACGAGAAGATGCCACGACCGAGCTTATCGTCGTTCATGCCAAAGGTGGAATTCGTCTGTTTAATTTTATTCGAAATAAAACACTGCAACTGCTATTGGAAGCAATGTGAGTACAACTCACTTTTTCTGACTCGCTGATATTTTTTATATAAGTGAGAATAAATATTATTTATGATGATTCATGATTTTTTGGATGATATATGATATATTATCCATATATTGATTGGGATTTGGATATATTCCTGCCTATTGGAGCAGATGAGACCCTATACGTTTCCGTGTATGAGCAAATGACCCTTTGTACGCGCTTCTGCCTCGAAGCGGACATTGTACACATATTCTAATATGTATATTTATTGCAGATGACAGGTTGGAGGGATCTAACTGGATTCCTCACCAGAGTTGATTTATTTACAGATATTGTGATATATGCTGTTATCTTATGATACACAATGTTTTGGATGTTATGATTAATATATTTAGTGTTGTTGTAGCATTGGGCCTATTTTGGTGATTTTAAAAATGTTAAAGTGATGATTTCCAAACTTAAAATGGATTTTCAAGTGATTGTGAAAATAGATGTTTTATTTAAATTTTGAATTATTAAGGAATGGATTTATTTTAAACAAATAAAAGTTATAATTTTAATGTTATAAAAATTACGATTTTTGTGAAATATAATTGAAATGTGATTTTTGAAATATGAAGTGAATTATTTGGTAAAATAGTTGAAATTGAGATTTTGAACATTTTACAAAAAATATTTATATATAAGATTTACAAAATTGATATTTTATAAATCAAAATATTGGGATTATAAATGAGTTTTGTAAATGATAAAATGGAGTTATAAATAAATCTTATAAGTGGATAAGATTTATAATTTAAGAAGTTATAAAAAGAATGATTTTGTAAATAGATGATTTATAAGTAAATTAACTTATAATTTGGATTTGGCATTTAAATGAGATGTAAATGGAATTTGTTAATAATGGGAATTTATAAATGGAAGTTTTATAAATTATAAATGGAATTTATAAACATTGTTTTATAAATCCGAAATCAATTGAATCTGATAAGTTAAATATGGAAGTTTATTAAAGGAATTTTATCCATGATTTTGGACAGTGGATAATCCTTTAATTTGATGTGCAATAGTGATGAATTTGGTAAAAGGATTATATTCACAATTTTTGACAGTGGATTATGCTCTAATAAATGTGTAGAAATATTGGATTTGGTAAATGGACTATGTTCACGATTTTGGACAGTGAACAATATGTTAAATAAAATGGATATTTTTGGGAAGCGGTATTTTAAATAGAATAAAATTGTTTGAAGATGTTTTAAATGTGTTAAGTATCGAATACATAGATTTCAAAATTAATTGCTGAAATAGACGTTTTTGAGAAATAAGAAAATGATGGACTATAACACTTGTTACAATAAATGATTTTCAAAAGAAAATATTTTGTATATGGGATTTATATATCTATCTAATTTTCGAATCCCTATACTAGTGATTTTGGGTTGTTGTAACGATGTTTTACGCAACATTTATTTTGACCCAAATAAATGTGTTTAAAGAGAATGTTTTCCTTAAAGAATAAGATATATACTTAATCGTGATTTAAGTATATGTAATATTTTCTAAGTGTTGAAAATGAAGAGATTTGTTAATTACTTATTATTAAATAAGTATACGGCAATGTTTTCCAATATTAAGATGTTGGAATGGTTTGAGAATATATCTTTTTCAAGATAATTTGAAGTGAATATTTGGCAAGTAATTTAACTAATAAAAGATTAATTAAAAGGGCCTAGTGATTGTTATGGTGCTAAATATTTGTTTGTTTGCTTTGACAGTTAAATAACCGACTATCAAATTTGACCATTTTAGTTCCTCGACTTGATGTGGAAACTATTTAGTCATACACTTAGTACGTAGCCTTCTGTGTAGGCTTGATTATCATTTGTGCTGAGGATGTTGATTCGTATAGTGCAGAGTATTACTCCAATCTATCGAGCTTCCTTCTTGGCCCGAAGGATAGCAAGTTGAAAGTTGGAGACGTCATAAGTCTATGAGGCTTAGTTTCTGTGTTAGGTTGAGAAACTCTTTTTCGTTGTTGGTGCGAAGAGACCGGGATCTGTATATCCGTAAACCACTTCGGACTAACGTATATGCGACAATTGTGCAGGTTGCTTGTGATGATATTGATAGTCAGGATTTTCATAGTGGAGACTGCTTGTTGACCGTTTGGGGTTAAAATCCCCATATACATATAGTAGAAGTGGTCTCTTCATTATGAAATATCCACTGCAAGGACTATTCACTACCAATCCTATGGATTTCCCGACAGGATGTGGTAGGAAAGTACCTTCGTTTGTCCTATTCCTGGACAACTTGTATGGATGTTTGTCTGACACTGCATTTCTAAAGATTACGTACACTGCTTTTACAAACATACATCAGTGGTGGCGAAGAAGGCAACTTCTCTTAGCTTAACACCATCCTTGAGACGTATGAGCTTAAGGGTTGTATTTTTGTGGAAGGAAATTAATAGTCAACGGAAATTCCCGTGTGGCATTCAAAGTGATGTGATATGTGATATGTTAAAGGTAATCATTACCTCAGGTCTCATCAACCGGAAATGACCAAAACAGGGTTAGATGCATCAGGGCTAAGTGGGTCATTCCCAAGTAGGATATGATCATCATCTTCTAAATATATCTTTACACGCTACGACGTCGTGTATCTGATTATTGTGGTTTGCATGCTATGAGGGCTCTCGGAAAAGGTAGGTAACGACCGAAGGATGACATATTCAGTACCATCTAGTTATAGAGGTGGGTCGGTCTTGTGTTGGTAAAGAGCAGATGTTTTATGCCTCGGGACATCCATCTAGAGGTGTACTCGTCGAAAGGTAGTCCCTTCACTTGGTCATTTTTATGGAAATCCAAACTCCACTGTGAGCTACAATTTTGTTTGTAGAGGCAAAATGAATAGCCTCGAAATGCTATATGGGTAACCATTTCGACTATGATTAATATTATTTGTATATACCTAACACTAGTATAATATAAGAGGATTTGATATAAATTGTTTTATTTATCGTAAGGTAAAAACATGTCTGTATTTATATGTGGACTTGTCTTACGAGACACTTTTGTTTTGACAAAAGAAAAGTTTGGTAACTCTATAAATTCAGTTGAGTGTGTTTCTCATGCTGATTTGCCAGACTGATCCGGGTGTTCTTCCCTTTCAATGCTCGAGTCAGACCGAGTATATTTATAGGTTTAGATTGGTGCTTTTGGAGCTTCAGCAAGAGAACTGGAGATCTTCATTTTCGTATACACATATCAGTTTTGATTATTGATTATCCGCTGTGCTTATTTGTTGTTTATATTATCAGCAATTATGAGGACGGGTTATTATAACTGTTCAGGCTGATAACTATTGATTAATTGTGAACTCAGATTGATGTATGTATATATACAGTTTCTGTTTTGTTAAGATCATTGATATGATATTATATGTTTTCCGCTATGATGTGAGATTCTGTATTGTTTTGTTTTGTTCTATCCTCTCTCTTTCTTCTCTTCTCTTTTTTTTTTCTTTCTCTTGACTTTCCGTCAGTCTGTGCTTTTTGGGTCGAACATGTGTGGTTTATTGTCGATTCAAAGAGTACGAATTTGCGGGTCGTCGCACTCCTTCTTTAGATTTTCTATATTATCACACTCGAAGCATTTCACTCTTCCAAAGATTCTTTAGTGTTGGACACTTTGACGCATAGTGTCATTTCCATCCATAGTTAAAACCAACAACCTCTACAGTAGCAGCTTCTCCACCCCTTCCTATTGGCACACCCTTCTTACCTTTGGTAAACGGAACAAACTTATTCTTTTGCACCGCCTTAGTTTCATACCTACTCTTTTATGCTCCTGATACATTCCATCATACCTTTGGGTAATGTCAACAACGAACTCAAAAGAAAATGCCATGTGGGCATCACCTTGTGATCAAGGCCGTGCTTTAAACCCCTTACGATGTTCTAATTTTTCTTCAGTAGGATATTGATAGTCTCTCTATCGTACTTATCTAAAGGGCCGAACTTTTGATGTACCCATTAAATATGCCAACTCCCACCTCTAGATACACCGACCCAAAGCATAGGTTGACTTTCAGACTCTTGTTGTGCTAAGAAGTATAGATTATCAGTTTTTAAAACAGTACATGACATGATTTGAAGGATAATATAGGAATTCTACACTTTAATATCTCACAATGGAAGACAGCAAAATATAAATACATAAAATAATTATCTCAGAAAAATATTCTATAAAGCACTGTATCAAAATATATGCAGTCAACAATCCAGAGTTTACAAAATAACAATACAAGGTTGGATGGATACTAAATACAATTGATTGTTCCATAGAGAATAATGAACAATAATATGTAACACCGACACCAAGCTCGCTTCTCCACATACCAGATCTAGGCCAATCACCTACTGCCCTGTCCTCCTATGATGGGGAAAAAGGAAAGGAGTGGGTCAGACAAAAGTCTGGTGAATGAATTGTATTACTAATATATGGTGATCACATGCAATTGACTATATTTATAATCTACGTGACCTAGTGTGTCCTACTTGTGTTTGCGAATTACTTACCAGGATCAGTCACAATAAACAAAGGATATGGTTCTAAATGCACCTACACCCAAACATCTTGTGGAGGTTTATACTTAGGGTCGAACAACAAATCGAAACCACTAGTCAACAACAGATCAAACGAGTGATCAACAACGGATCGAATAATAATCTTTGGGACTGCTCCTAAAAAGATTGCATAATATATCACCCTTGGGGCTGCATTACCCAAATAATGACTACACGTAGCATACTTACACATCGAGAGGATCCTGCAATGCTGAGTTGTGTCAAAGATGAATTAGGGTCCACTGAAGCATCCGTGTCTAATAACTCAATGGTAACACCAATTATTGCACTGCACCGAGCATCCACCAATAGTGTCATGTCCAAATCGTTAAATAAACGAGGAAACTCCTGTTAGTGCTGGATCATGCACCGCACCAGGCATCCACCAACAGCGTCGCGCACATCGAGGAATCTCCTGTTAGTGTCGTGTAATTAGCACACCCTCGTGATTGAATCGCCTTATATCAAATATCAAATTTCTAAAATAAATAATATCTAGGCCTAACTGCCTGCATGCACATCTACTTTAGTCCCATATCAAATCCAAATCAAATTCCTCACTTTATTCAAAATTATATCAATTAGGGGTTATATCCATACGACTTGGACTTTCATTCATATCTCAATATAATTGCAATTTACTTAATAAATAATCTTCAAATTAAAAACTTTTATCTCAGATTTAAATGAGAAAAATTCCAGCTCAAATAGACGCATAAATAAATCCAATTACTTGTTAATCATCATATTTGAATAATCAACCCACTCATCACTTAAGAACTTTCTTCCCTTTTATCTTTACTTGAATCACCCCCTCTTTGATTTTTTCATCCTAGTTTGATTTCATCTTCAATTTGCTTATCTCCTCTTCTTTCTTAATCTTTGATTTTTCTCTTAATTTTTTTTTTTGAATTTTTTTGAGGAGATAGAGAGTTTAGAGTGTACTGCTTAGATTAGGGTTTCTCCGAAAATTATAGTGAGGGCTAACATTATATTTATAAGTGCTGCAATAAACACCAAATGTTAGGTTTAATATAATAAAATCCGGGCCATTCGGCTTAGGTTAACCCTAACCGACAATTTTCGGCTGATCGACCAGTTCATTGGGGGTAGTTGACCTCTAGGTGTTGGTCGGTCTCAATGACGATGTCGACCGGTTAAATTTACTTTTCATTTATATATATTTAATTATTTCTATTTTGAAATCTCTAAATATTAATACCTTTTCCGTACGAACTTTGATTATAAAACTTCATAAATGAAAATTGTAAAGAAAATCACTATAAGCACAATGGTGCATGTCTCGTGGCCAAATTCTGACGTTTGCTCAAATTTCAGTTCTAACTCTATGTTAAATTTGTTAATTTATTTTAATAAATTTTTGGTAAATTCGTGGGATGTTGCATTTTCTTCCCAAAAGGATTTCATCCATGAAATCTCTAAGGATAGAAAAAATGCAAGTGCTTATGCCATATATCCAAATGTATGCAACATCCTATGAAATTGCTTGCAATTCTATATGTATGCGTAAGCATTCAATACATGTGCAAACAAAAACCATATGCACATAACTCAATAAAATAAAATAAGTGATGGTGTGAGTGCATGTGAGCCTGAATATATTTTCCTATGTGTGCAAAGATTAATTTAATTAGCACACCTATTAGCAACCATCATCCAAAATATGTTCTGATGACATGTCCGTAACCATTCCTAGCATCTAACATCTCTACCTATAGGGTACACTAAGATAAAGCCTAAGTGCCTAAGCAGTTATACACATAATAATAACTAAAATGGAAACTTACTAGAAAAGAGTTCTAGATGGATAGTTGGATCTTCTCCTCTGGCTCCAACGTACTCTCCATTGGGTTGTGTCGCCACTAAACCTTTACTAGCTTAATAGATTTAGTGCTGAGTCGCTTTGTACTATGGTTAAGGATGAGGGTAAGTGCATGGGAAACAAGAAACTCTCGTTCCACTACTACCTCCTCAACTGACTCGGCTCGACCATAGCTGTTGTATCATGTAGACACCTCCTTAAGTGTGAGATATGGAAAACGTCGTGTACTCCCACTAAAATTTTAGAGAGCTCTACCCTAAGAGTCGACTTCCTTGTTCTACCTATGATTGGAAAAGGACCTACAAACCTTGACACTAACTTTCTCGAACTACCAAATCTCATGACGTGTCTAAGCGGCGAGGCCTTCATAAAAACCGTATCGCCCACTACGAACTCCAAATCTGTGTGTCTTCTATTAGCATAAGACTTCTGCCTTTCTTGTGTGATTTTAATCCTTTTACAGATCAAGTCTATCTTCTCTGAAGTATCCCTTAGCATATGTGGTCGAAGGATGATCCTATCCGTATTGTCCCACCAATAAGTCGGTGATCTACAAAGTCTCCCGTATAACGCTTCAAACGATAGCCATCCCAATACTTACGTAATGCTAGTATTATAAGCAAACTCCACTAGTGGCAAGTGATCTTCCCAATAGCCTCCAAAGTTCAGAATACACATCCAAAGCAAGTCCTCCAATGCTTGGTTCACTCTCTCCATCTATCCATCATCTGTGGGGTGATAAGCGGTACTCAAACTCAAATCAGTGCCTAAAGTCTCCTGAAGACTCCTTCAAAATTCGCTAATAAAAAGAGGATCTCGGTCATTGACAATGCTAGAAAAAACCCCATGCAACCATATTATCTCCCTCATGTATAGAGTCACCAAAGATGTAGCAATCCTCTACCCCTAAGCGGAATAAAGTGAGCGTGTTTGGTCAATCGGTCGACCATAACCTAAATACTCTCATTCCCCTTCCCGCTCCTAGGCAATCCATCAATGAAATCCATAGAAATACTCTCCCACTTCCACTGTAGCATATTTAATGGCTACAACAATCCATCCGGCTTCCTTTGATCCGTTTGTACTCTTTGGCAAGTCATACACTTAGACACATAGTCTCCATGTGCCTCTTTATACCAATTAAAGGACTCTCTTTATATCATGATACATTGTGTCTCTACCGGGATGGATGGTCATCCTAGAAAGATGGGACTGGATGATGAATTGTGAATTATTTAGATAGAAATAATATAATGTTGATAACTAAATTTATCTTGAATTTAATGATTTATTCATATTGATTTATTGGATAATTAGATTGTTTAAATTTAATATTTGAAATTATCTGAATAAATTCTGAATTTAATATGATTGAAAACGATGTCGGAAGTCGATTTAAATTTTATTTAAACAAGAATGAAGATCATGTACTTTTAAAATTGAATTCAAAGGTGAATAAATAGAAATTGGAAATTCTATATTATAATTAATGAGTAAAAACAGCCATTTCTACAGCTGTCTGGATTTCGACGAAACAAGTTTCCCCGGATCCGTAATAGTAAGTTATTGTAGGATTTCATGTTTCGTAGTGGTCGGACTTGTCGTTTGGCCGTGCAAGCTTGAAATGCGTAGAAATTTATTTCGAAATTTATTTAAAATTAGTCGAATTTGAAAAGCTATCTTCCACATACGATCGAATTAGGCCTTGAGATTAGTTTCATTGTATTTGTAATGGGGGTAAAACATTATACACGCCAGACGACACGTTTCGTTTGGAGCTCGAGAAATTTCGAACGTCTTAGGCTAGATATTTTTCTAATTTAAAAAATAATATATATAAATCAACCGATACTATTCAAACCCATGTTTTTTTCCAGCCGTATATCTCTCTACCTCTCCCCTTTCTTCCAATAGATCGGTTTCGAACGAGATCTCGATCCAAAAAAATTTTAATAGCCTTTATTAAAATATTTCCCAATAGATCGTCTTCATCAAAGCAGCTTCTTTCTTCGTCTATTGCTTTCTCTACTCATGCTTGATACCTCCTTTCTCCAAACATAATCTACATACCGAGCGAGGCATTGAAAGCATAATCAATCAAATCATGGAAGCCCTAAGGCCTAAGCTCTAAATCGTCTTTGAGTGCCGATGTGTTGCGATGTTTTTTAGAATAATGAATGTAGCAAAGGGCGTTATTGATCTTATTCAAAGATCTTTTAGTGTGAGTAGTGAAGCTGGCACTTGCAGTCATGCGGATAAGTTATCAGCTCCTTCCATGAGAATCCGATTCAGTGACAACGGCGAAGAGGCAGTACTAAATGCACTTTGGCAGAAATATCAACATACCATTGATAAGTTAGAAAAGAGTAAGCACCTTAAAGAATTTTTCTTGTATTTTATACAAATATTCAATAATTGGGAGCCTGTGACTGCTGACTAATTATAAGTGGAGCAAGCATCACCTGAATTTGTGACAGGATGCTATTTTGGACACCTTCTGATGTTATACTTATTCTCGTCCAGGATATTGCTAGGATAATTTCTCTTATTACTGAGTTGGAATCGTATCGAAGTCATCTACAGCTTGGAGTCGAGTTGGATATTATTTAAAGCTGGAAAATTTTCAATTTCAAATAAAGGTGAGTGTTTATAAACTCACAATTGACTGAAATAATTTTTATGTGAGTTAAATTTTATTTTAAAGTGATTTAAATTTTATTGATAGTTGTTTGATAAGTTTAGTTGACATTTAAATGGACATTTGAATTCATTCGATAGGATTTTAATTGATGGTTAAATTGGATTAGGATTAAACTGCCAATAAAATTCCCGATTATTGATCGATTGTTAATTGTTGTGAATTATTGATTGTTTGGAATTGATGAAAATTTGATTGAGTAGGTGATTTGGATTTTTATTTATTTTGATATATCATGTTATCATCCTATATATTATTTATAGCATATAAAACTGTAAATTGAATTATTTCGAATAAATTAGGTTGAAATGATATATACCTGTGGCATTTATTTTCGATTGAAATGATATATATATCCATCCTTGAATAAATTGAAATAATTAATTCACTTGGCCATGGGATAGAGAATTATATACGGACACCGGATTGGTTAAATTAAATGATTTTAAAATTTTGATTTGAATTTTTTAAATGATTTGGTTTTAAGGAATAAAATCGAATTTATGGAAATCTAATTATTTTCAAATTAGAACTCGGAATGTTGAAATTTAAATTTGAAACAGGAATTGTTAAATTAATCGAAGTTGAATTTTTTTAGTTCTAATCAAAATATGGTGTGAATTTCAGAAATTAATTTGTTTTAAAAGATTGGACTTTATTTGAACTTTGGATATTGCTAAGTAAAAGTGATATAAAATGATATTTCGAAATTGAGTTCGGAGTTTATTTATATTTGAAGGTTTGGATTTTAAATTGGATATTGAAGAAAATTTAATTCAAGTGTTTTGGATCGATATTTTGGAAATCAAATTCGAAATCATTATAAATCGAAATGGTTTAAATTGGAATTGAAAATATTTTGGAATTGGAATTTTAATTAATTTGGAATTGGAAGTGAAATTAATTAGGAATTGAAATTGAAATTAATTTGGAATCGAAGTAAATATTCGTCTTGAAATTGGAATTGAATCGATTAAATCAAAATGGAAGTTGGAACTGATTTGAATTTGAAAATTTGGAAAGTGGATCGGTTTGACTTTGAAACTATTTTCTTGTGAATTGTTTTTTATGAATGGTTTAAAATCTATATTCTTTAGATTTTCAAATTACTTTGATTTTCCAAACTATTTTACTATATAAACCATTCTCATTACTCAAACTATTTTCTATAAACTATTTTAACTATTTAACTATTTTAAAACTATTCAAATTACTTTCTAAGATTCAAACCGGACAAAAGTGTGGAATGTTTATATTAAAATCTTGGACTTAAACGCGAATTGGGTTAGTGAAGTAATAACCAAAAATTTAAATTCGAATCAAATTTTGAAGTGAAATCGATTTATCGAACTGAATTGGCATTTTGAAGTAAAATACAATTTTTTAAACGAATATGATGATTTCGAAATGGGTTTGATTTTTGCAACAAATATGATGATTTCGAAATGGATTTGGTTTTTGAAACGAATACGATATTTTGATATCAAGTACGAATTGGTTTCGAAATATAAAAGTACCAACCGGTGTGTAAAATGACATTTGGTTGTTAAAGAGAGCGGGACCTCTTATTGGCATACTCTCTGTCAATATTGGAACCACATTGACAACCGTGTACGCGGTGGATGATATCCAGAATGTAATGGTTGAATTGGCGAAGTTTACTGGAATGAAGTAAGAGAATAATGATGGTTAGCCTTGACACTTGTGTCATAATTAAAATGACTAAAATATGAGCCTATATCTGGCCAATGAGGTTAGCTACCTCTAACGACGTTGATCACTCGTATTACTATCATGATTTTGTACTTGATGGATGCACCCTTTTGTTCAGATTGGTTGTCGTGGTCAGCCACGGAAGGGTTACGACTAGCCAGAAAGGGTAAACTGGTAGAATCCTACCTTGGGCATTGTCACACGTGCCTTGCCATATTTATCCTTATGCGATCCCATCACGACTTTGGTTTAGCATTATAAAATGTGTTAAGGTGGATCAATGTAAAGCCTTAACGCTATTTTGATATTTATTTTACTGATAGACATTACCTACTATAGAGTATACTATTATATATAAATAGTTTCACGGATCCTTAGGAGATGGAAAATCCCATAACATCTCTTAAGTTATTACACGCACATTACACACTGGATAGGAGATGTAAAATCCCATAAGCATCTCTGACGCTGTTACACTCATATTTATTGATATTGATTTGACTTACATAAGAGTATATTAGTCTTAACTCGAGTGTTTTGTCTTTTCATTACACTTGGGTCAACCCTGAGTTTTTTAGAGCATTGAAGATTATTCTCTGGAAGATGAAGCTAAAGGTTTGGTATATTATTATTATTAATATTCTTGTATCACTTTGTCTGCTGCATTATTTTATTTATCCCTGATGTACATAAATAACTCTGATAAATGTTATATAGATTATAATCAAGTGTATAGTAAACGGCTTCATGAACTGGTATTTGATTATTATATTTTATCATTCCGCTGTGAGATTCTATGTTTACTTTCTTCTCCTTTGCTTATTTTTCTTAATTATTGTCATTGACTATCTACGTTCCGAATTGTTTAATTTTGACATGTGTGGATTTATTATCGATTTAAACCTTCTGAAATATGGGTCATCGCAGTTGGTATCAGAGCCAGGTTTAGCAGTAACCTTGGTTTTGTGGGGTTTGACCAGTTAGAGATAGGGTAGTAATACCATAGAATGAGTTTGTTTGAGTGTATATATATATGAGAGAGCGTACTTGTTAGTGTTATAAAATATTTTATATTGTGTTTACTTATCCGTTGAGTTTTTTATGAATTCTGGTCGGTACGTGGAACGCCATGTTATCGATAGGGATTTCTAAATACTTAAATGAGCCAAGTCGACATAATATTGTTTTAAACTTGGGTAAATGAAATAATTTTACCTAAATTGTATTATATATATATATATATAATGATAATTTTTAATGAAATTGCTGTGAGGAGATGATATATTTAATTATCATTAATTATTAGTTGAATTAAATTAAAAATGAATACTTAATGAATTTTATTTTATGAAGCATTTTATAATTAAATTGGATTGAAATCAATTAAAATAAGAATTGGTTAAAATGACCAAGTTGCAAATTAATGAACTAGTTTGGTAATTAGGTAAGGAAATTTGTACAGAAATGACAGAGATATTTTTTTGAGAATTTGAGAATTTTAGAATTTAAATCCTTTTATTTTCAAAATTGTTTTCGAAGCCTTTAAAATTATTATTAATATTATTTGAAAGAGTTTTGACTAGAAAAATATTTTCAAAAGATTTTTGGAAGAAAATAAAAGCATTAAACACACTTTGGTTGCTAGGAAATAATTCTAGGATGACTGCAGCATCGTCAGTATTCATTTTCGAGTTTCTGAGTGAGAATTTCTACCAAGAGAAATTTATTTTTTTATTAAAACAAGTTTGGATGATGAAAAAAATATATTCTAAGTATGATTAAATAAATATATGGAAATAATTTTGAACTTAAAAATTGGAAGTAGTATATATAAGAAATAAGTTTGCAACATATAAATCTGAACAGAAAAGTTAAAAAAATTAAAATTTAAAACCGTTGAATATTTTGGTCAGACAAACAAAAGGTAAATTTGAATTGGACATGTGAAATAAAATAATTAACTTAAGAAATTTTAAACTAAATTGAGTTAGTGAAAATAAAATAAAATAAAATGAAGTCCGACTCAAGAAAACTTAAATAAAATGAAATGTATTTGAAATGAATTAGATAAAATAATAAAATGGAATTTTAAATGAATAAATTGTATAATTTATAGATTTTAGAATATTAAGCTAAAAAGAAATTTTAAAATTTGTAAAATGGGAATGATAAGAAGAAAATATTTAAAAGAGAGTGAAATAAAATGAGAAACGAATTAAATTAAATAAAATTTCACTTAGTAAAGATTATATGAGTTTGAATCAATAAATAAACTAATTAAATGAATCAATGGATTAATATGAACTCAAGTTATGGAATAATAACGAAATGAGTTGCAATTCTATAGAATGTTTATAATAAACTTAAATGATTAAGAAATAATATTAGTATTAAAATATTAAGTGATAATGAATAAATTTAACTTAACAAGGTTAAATGGAATGAGTTTATAAAATGGTTCATAAATGATGTTGACATGAAAAAGAAATACGAACATTTTAATTTAAATGTTTTGTGAAGCATAAAAGCTAAAGTTTCATAACTTGAAGATTTGATAAATATGAATGATACGAAAAAAATAAAATGTGTGTGGAATCAAATTTCATAAATGTAATTAATCATGTGAATCACCGAAATGAAATAATGGAAGTGAAGAAAAAATGGATGTGACTATAAACGAATGTAAATTAATAGAATGTGAATTCATTAATGTAAATAAGTGCATGTCAACACCTTCGAATTAAATAAATTGAATGAAAATCAATTAAATGTAATCTAATTGAATGTAATTTCGGTTAATGCAAATAAAATAAAATGAGTCAATTAAACGTTAATAAAAATTGAACAAGAAAAAATTCAAGGTGAACTAATTAAATTAGAAAGAAATCCATGTGAATAAATTGAAAGCAAATAAATTGTATATAATGAAATAAATGTCAATGAAATAAAAGTAAAACTATTTAATAATGATAGGAAATGAAAATGTAATAAACTGAATATTGACATTAGGAAGTGTAAATTGGTATTGTTGTGAATAAGATTGGATGGATATTATTTGTTGGATGTTTGTTTTGTTGCATTTGCTATATTCGTTTATGACTATTGCATAATCCATGTTATACATTGGTTTTACTCTTTATATATATGTTCTCATTTGGTTATTGAGTGATTAGTATGTATGGATGGCGTATGCAAGCTTTTGGAGCCCGTTTACGTAGTATGTTTCTTTTGCTTGCTTAATACGAGCGAACTCACTGATATTAATAAATAAAAAGGTACGTATCTCGGATTACATACCGCGATTTTATTTTTTTTTCCCCTTCGCGATGCCTCGTCATTGAGATAAGATGTATACTTGATATATATTTTGTATACTTGTGTTATATATTATATTGTAAAAAATTTCCAATCAAGCCGCGCAAAGGAGACATTACCGAAATTTTCCGTAAATCCAAGTGTTAGAAAAAATTTAAAGTTTTAAATTTTTATAGTTTGTTTTTATATATAAGTTACATTTTTCGTAAAATCAATATCGAAGTGGCGTAGTAGAAGCATAGTAATAGTTTTGCAAATAAGATTTTAATGTTTTATAAGTTGTTACTTTTGAACAAAATTTATCGTATGTTAAATTCCGTACTTAACGCCTTTTGAGGATGAAAAGTTTTGAGTGGGGGAGTATGTAACAACCCATATTTTTAACTATTTTAAATTTTGGAATTTGGTATAATTATTGAATAAAATGGTAAAAAATAATAATTTAATGATTTTGAATATAAGTTATTGGATACTAACTTGAATCGATTTTTTGGAATAACCATATTTGATGATTTGGCGATAACGAGTGTTGAAATGAAATTTATATATTAACTGTATTCATAATCAATAACTGGAGTTGAATGATAAATTGTGAATTATTTATATAGAAATAAGATAATGTTGATAACTAAAATTTATTCGTAATTTAATGATTTATCCATATTGATTTATTGGATAATTAAATTGTTTAAATTTAATATTGGAAATTATTTGAATAATTGAATTCTGAATTTAGTATGATTGAAAACGATGTCAGAAGTTGATTTGAATTTATTTAAACAAGAATGAAGATTGTGTACTTTTAAAATTGAATTCAAAGATGAATGAATCGAAATTGGAAATTCTATATTATAATTAACGAATAAAAATAGCCATTTTGGCAACTGTCCAGTATTTCGACGAAACCAGTTTCATCGGATCTGTAATAGTAAGTTATTGTAGGATTTCAAGTTTTGTAGCGATCGAACTTGTCATTTGGCCGTGCGAGCTTGAAACGCGTAGAAATTTATTTCGGAATTTAATTAAAATTTATTGATTTTGAAAAGCTGCCTTCCGCATACCATCAAATTAGGCCTCGGGACTAGTTCCATTGTATTCGAAATGGGGGTAAAACATTATAAATGCTAGGCGGCATGTTTCGTTTGGAGCTCGAGAAATTTCGAACGTCTTAGGCTAGATATTTTTCTAATTTAAATAATAGTATATATAAATCAACTGATACTATTCAAACCCACTTTTTTTTTCTTGTCATATATCTCTCTACCTCTCCCCTTCCTTTTCCAATAGATCAACTTCGAACGAGATCTCGATCCCAAAAAAAATTTAACAGCCTTTATTAAAATGTTTCCCAATAGATCATCTTCATCAAAGCAGCTTCTCTCTTCATCTATTTAATTCTCTACTCATGCTCGATTCCTCCTTTCTCCAAACATAATCCACGTACCAAGCGAAGCATTGAAAGCATAATCAATCAAATCATGGAAGCCCTAAGGCCTAAGCTCTAAATCGACTTTGAGTGTCGATGCGTTGCGAAGTTTTTGAGAATATTGAATATAGTAAAGGGTGTTGCTGATCTTATTCAGAGATATTCCAGTGGGAGTAGTAAATCTGGCACTTAGAGCCATGCGAATAAGTTATCAGCTCCTTCCATGAGAATCTGATTCTGTGACAATGGCGAAGAGGCGGTACTAAATGCATTTTGGCAGAAATATCAACATACCGTTGATAAGATAGAAAAGAGTAAGCACCTTAAAGCATTTTTCTTGCATTTAATACAAATATTCAATAATTGGGAGCCTGTGACTGCTGACCAGTTACTAGTGGAGCAAGCATTACCTGAATTTGTGATAGGATGCTATTTTGGATACCCTTCTGATGTTATACTTATTCTTGTCCAGAAGATTGCAAGGATAATTTTTCTTACTACTGAGTTGGAATCGTATCGACGTCATCTACAGCTTGGAGTCGAGTTGGATATTTGAAGCTGGAAATATTTCAATTTCAAATAAAGGTGAGTATTTATACGCTCACAATTGACTGAAATATTTTTATGTTAATTAAATTTTATTGTGAAGTGATTTAAATTTTATTGATAGTTGTTTGATAAATTCAATTGACATTTAAATGGACATCTAAATTCAATCAATAGGATTTGAATTGATGATTAAATTGGATTATGATTAAACCGCCAGTAAAATTCCTGATTATTAATAATTGGTTAATTGTTGTGATTTATTCATTGTTTGGATGAATTTTTGTGATGGATGAAAATTTGACTGATATTTGGATGATTTGGATTTTTATTTATTTTGATATATATCATGTTATCGTTTAGTATATTATTTACAGTACATTGAATTATTTCGAATAAATTAGGAAATAGATTGAAATGATTTATACTTATGGCATTTAATTTGGATTGAAATGATATATATCCATCCCTGGAATTAAATTGAAATAACTAATTCACATGGCCACAGGATAGAGAATTATATACGGACACCGGGTTGGTTAAATTAAATGATTTAAAATTTTGATTCGAATTTTTTAAAATGATTTGGTTTTAAGAAGTAAAAATAAATTTATGGAAATCTAATTATTTTCGAATTGGAACTCAGAATGCTGAAATTTAAATTTGAAATAGGAATTGTAAAATTAATCGAAGTTGAAAATTTTGAGTTATAATCGAAATATGATGTGAATTTCAGAAATTGATTTGTTTTGAAAGATGAGACTTTTATTCGAACTTTAGATATTGCTAAGTAAAAGTGATATAAAACGATATTTCGAAATTGAGCCCGCAATTTATTTATATTTGAAGGTTTGGATTTTAAATTGGATATTTAAGGAAAATTTGATGTAAATGTTTTGTATCGATATTTTGGAAATCAAACTCGGAATTGTTATAAATTGAAATGGTTTAATTTGGAATTGAAATTAATTTGGAATTGGAAGTGAAATTAATTTGGAATCGAAGTAAATATTCGACTTGAAATTGGAATTGAATCGATTAAATCTAAATGGAAGTTGGAACCTGTTTGAATTTGAAAATTTGGAAAGTGGGCCGGTTTGAATTTTAAACTATTTTCAAATGAATTATTTTAGTATAAATGGTTTAAAATTTATATTCTTTAGATACTCAAATTATTTTGATTTTCCAAACTATTTTACTATATAAACCATTTTTATTACTCAAACTATTTTCTATAAAGTATTTTAACTATTTTAAAACTATTTAAATTATTTTCTAAGATTCTAACTGATCAAAAGGGTGGAATGTTTATATTTAAATCTTAGACTTAAACGCGAATTGGGTTAGAGTGAAGTTATAGCCAAAAATAGAAATTCGAATCAAATTTTGAAGTGAAATCGATATATCGAACTGAATTGACATTTGGAGTAAAATATGATGATTTCGAATTGGATTTGATTTTTGAAACGAATATGATGAATCGGAAATGGATTTGATTTTTGAAACGAATATGATATTTCAAGTACAAATTGGTTTCAAAATATAAAAGTACCAACCTGTGTGTTGTTAAACAGACCGTGGCCTCTTATTGGCAACTCTCTGTCAATATTGGAAACACTTTGACAACCGTGTGCACGTTGGACGATATCTAGAATGTAGTGATTGAATTGGCGAATGTTTACTGGAATGAAGTATGAAAACGATGATGGATAGCCTTGACAATTGTGTCATAATTAAAATGACTAAAACAATAGCTATGTCTGGCCAGTGAGGTTAGCTATCTCTAGCGACATTGATCACTCATATTACTATCGTGATTTTGTACTCGACGGGTGAACCCTTTTGTCCGGATTGATTGTCGGGATCAGCCACGGATGGGTTACGAACAACCAGAAAGGGTAAACTGGTAGAATCCTACCTTGGGCATTGCCTCACGTGCATTGTCATATTTATCCTTATGTGAGCCCATTGCGACTTTGGTTTAGTACTATAAAACGTGTTAAGGTGGAATAATGTAAAGCCTTAACGCTATTTTGATATTTGTTTTACTGATAGACATTACCAACTATAGTGTATACTATTATATATAAATAGTTTAACGAATCCCTTGGAGATGGAAAATCTCGTAACGTCTCTTTAGTTATTGCATGCACGTTATACACTTGATATGAGATATAAAATCCCGTAAACATCTCTGACGCTGTTACACTCATATTTATTGATATTGATTTGACTTACATAAGAGTATTTTAGTTATGACTCAAATGTTTTGTCTTTTCATTACGCTCGGTGTTGAATATGCGCTTATATGTTTTTGTTTGATGATAATAAACATATATATTCATTTAAATGTATTTGGTGATGTACTATTTTGTTTTTCATAGATTAAATAAATATTTGTTGAATAAAATAAATTACACAGAATTTGAATTTGAATTCAAACTGAACAAGTTACGTAGAATTTGAATTCAAACAGAAATTTTATTCAAACAAATATTTATTACAATCTTGAATAGTACAAATCAAGGTCTCACTATACATATACATTTTTGATTACATCACAATTACATCACAATTTCGTTTTACATAATTTCCTCACTGCATATCACTCACACTCGTATTTTGTCTTCAACTGCATTCCAGTTTGAATCCAGCATCTGATCAATCTGCAAAAAAAATTCACTTACGCGGTAAAATTGAAAAAGAAATGTTTTTGCAATATAAAATGAAATATGATTTTTGAAAATATGGTTTGCCTAAGTTATTTGGGTTGTTCGTCATCATTCACACTTGAATTCATCACACACGAACAGTGTGGCATGCACAGTGTATCACTGTACATGCCACAAGGCCGTGCACACCGATATACACTTGATAATGCTACAGGGACAGGTGAGCACAAGGTCAAACCCAAATAAAAAAGACGGGTTCAACTCAGGTGTAATAAAAATAAAATCTCGACTTCAGCACAAAGTCAAACCCGAGTTGTTGAAACTGGATTCAACTCGAGTGAAATTTCTCAAGCCAACTTGAAACAAGATCAAGTCCAGCTCCACACCAAGGAATGAACACACGAAAATGGAGTGCAACTACAAAGATGCAAGCACACTCAAACCAGAAGCATGCTCGATGCAAAAATCCAAACCGGGTTCAAATTTCTCAAGCCACTAAGAATCAGTGCAATGACCAAGCAATGACCAGAGCATAAAGAAGTACAAAATGAAAACTACAAAAAAAAGCATCAAAGATTATGTATGCAGACCAGAGAAATCAGACCAACAGCTACATGAAGAAAACATGCATGCAACATGGACTGCAGACAACTCAAATGAACCAAATGCACATGTCAACAGCAACTGCATAGAAATGCAGTAACAAACAGAAGGAATGACCAAGTACAAGCAAATGAATGCAATTCGAAGTGATATAACAGTTACAACTACAAAGACCAAGTTCAAATGGCACAGCACACATCAGTGACCATGCAACCTAAACTCAAATGTGCAAGGTTAAAACAATGCAAAGCTCAAGTACAATGCTACAGACTCAATAGAACAACAATGCCACTGCAGATACAAATAATGCACAACAACCAGAACTAGTTAAGTGACAGTAACAAATGTGCAAAATGTATACAAAGACAGTGAGCATATACGTTTGTATGAAATGCAAAGGTTCAGGCCGAGACTAAAGCAAATAGCATGGCAATGTGTCAAAGCATTTGTGTCAAAGCGAACAATGTCGAGTACATAAACAAGTGTAGCATCTGGTACAGTGAAAAAGAAAAGTGCAGAGATGAACGCAGATAAGGATGCAGACGTGCCAAAAGAATCAATGCCCTGTAAAGTCAAAGCAAAGTCAGATCAAACAGAGACTACAAGGCAGTGAACACTTGAATACATATTACAGTGAATTAAACAGACTCAAAGTGTACAACCACTCCAGAGAGTAGTTCAAATACAAATGAACTCGACCAGTAACCAAGGCTACAAAGTGCGCAGTGACTCTAATAAGTACAGTGAATAACATAGTTGCAGCATGAACAAAAGATCAAAGAAATGCACAAAGGTGCTCAGGAATAAACACATAGATGGTCAGAGCCGTAGTATACAGAGGTCACAAAATCAAAACCGTGGTCATGCCGAAGTCAACAAGAAAGGCAAGGAAAAAATCAGAGAAATTAAACAAGCCGTGGTGGCCACGAAACAAATTCGAAGCCGAATAATTCAAACCGTATCGAACGTCTCAAGTTAAAGCCGTGCGTATCAAGGTGTAACAAAATCAGGAAAGCCGTGCGTATCAAGTTGTAACAAATTAGGAAAGTGATGAAGTCGCAAGTGAATACGAACGAATCAAGTGATTCGAATTCTTATAAATACTGACCCAAACACTCATCATCGGCATCGGGTGAAAAAGGCAAACAATCAAACCAACAAACAGAGAAATTACATAACAATCTCTCAAACTCGATCAAAGGAGCAGCTGCAAGTAGAATCAATCATCAGAGAACGAGCGCAAGTAAGAGCATCACAATACAGAGCCGAAGCTTTAATTCGGGAAAGAAGAACAAAGCCGCAATTTTACAGTAGAAAAGAAATAGGGGAACGATGCCCTAATTTCTAGAGGAACGACCGCCATCATTTTCTCAAGGCAAGAAAGAAGGATCGAGTTCAAGAATTAGTGGGCCGGCCTTGTTTATTATAAAAGGGGATTATTTGGTTTTAGGGTTTTAATTGAAGGGTTTTTATTTTGAGCAAAAATTAGGAATTAAAGTTTATATTTTAATTTTTGCTCCTGGTCTTATTTTTGAAGTTGTTTTTTCTTTTCGAGTCAAAGAATCTGTAAATCACCACCTAGGTTGTAGGTAGTGTCAGATTGTCTGGTTAGAATTAGTTCAGTAAGCAGGGTGTGCGAGTTTGCAAAACTCTATAGGCGGGAGCAGAGTTTGCGAGTAAACGAAACTCTATAGGCGGAGCAGGGTGTGCGAGTCTAGTAGAGTGTTTGTGAGCGGGAGCAAAGGTTTGCGAGTCTAGTAGAGTGTTTGTAAGCGGGATACTGTTTAATTCTAATAGAAATCTGGGAATGCAGCAGTAGGCAGTGTTTGCCGAAGCTGGGTAAATTTTGTGTGTGATTTACTTTTTCAGCATATTTATTTCTGCAGTTTGTTTTCTGTGTTTAAATCGAGAAAATTTGCTATAACCCTATTCACCCCCCCCCCTCTAGGGTTAATCTAGATCCTACACTCGGGTCAGCCCTGAGTTTTTTAGTGCATTGAAGATTATTCTCTGGAGGACAAAGCCGAAGATTTGGCATATTATTACTATTATTATTCTTGCATCGCTTTTTCTGCTGTATTATTTTATTTATCCCTAATGTATATAGATAACTCTGATAAATGTTGTATAGATTATAATCAAGTGCATAGTAAACAGCTGCATGAACAGTATTTGATTATTATATTTTATCATTCCGCTGTGAGATTCTGTGTTTGCTTTCTTCTCCTTTTCTTATTTTTCTTCATTATTCCCATTGATTATCTACGTTTCGGATTGCTTAAGTTTGACATGTGTGGATTTATTGTCGATTTAAACCTTTCGAAATGTGGGTCGTCACAAGAGCTTATTGAGCTAGGCCGACTTGCCAAATGATTGCAAATAGCCATACGAAGGTGCCTAGAAAGTTTCATAGCAAGCCAAGTCAATATGATGGATCGCTAGCGATCCATAGGTTATCGATCACTAGCGATCCATAACCTTGGTTCGTTAACGACTCAACTGCTTGAGATGCTGCCTATCATCCTTTTCTCCAAACTCCATAGCAACGATCCATAGTGCATGGATCACTAGCGATCCATGTATTTAGAGTGTTTTTGGACTTTGCCTTATGGGTTGGGTTTGTAGTCTCGTGGTGATGTTCTCCACGTAATTTCATAGCTTGTTGCTTTTTTTATGGTGATGTTTCACACGCTGGTTTCATTGGACTACTGACTGAGTTAGATGAATGCTTACTTTTAGCTTGGAATTCCATCAAACATAGCCATCATTCTTAAAATGACCATTGGATCATGATGCAAGAGGATTGATGGACCCATAAGTGAACATCCTGGATCGCTAGTGATCTTTAACCTTAGCGTGTTTTTGTTTTCTTTTTCTTTGTTCCTTCTTGGTTGGCTCTTCTAGTCCTATTGGTTGGCTCTTGAGCTATTCTGACTCGATAAAGCTATTCCGCCTTCCTTTGGATTCTGCTAGGTTAAAAACCTGGATAACATTTTCCCCCCAGAGTATGTCTTCGTTGGAAATAAGGTATGCTCTGGAAGCAACTACCTTTTAGTTCCCACTTGGTGAGGTTCAAGTGATCGTGTTAAGGCGATTACACGAATTTGGCTTTAGTTGTTCAGCTTTTCGATGAGTTTTGATATGGATTGTCATTGCTTGTTATCACAAATTAATTTTGATCCCATAACTTCAAGGTGCTTGCTAATAACACGTGGATCATGCTTGGCGAATTTGGAATTGATCAAACGCGATTTGACGGATCGCTAGCGATCCAATGACTTGGTGATTTTTTTTCTCGTGCAATTTTCTATGTAATCTTCTTAAGCCGATCCATCCTCCATTCCTATCTTCCTTTTCCGACCCCAGTTAACTCCTTGCGATTCGAACCAAATCTCGAATAAAAGTCCATCCACTCAATCATTGTCGCCGACCATCTACCATTAGAGCCTCATGCCGTTGATCATTCCAAAGCTTGCCGTCATTTTGGCTTCAACCTTAGCTCCTAAAACCTCGTTTCTTGGATCGTCGCTGACCCCACCCATTTGGATCGCTGGATCTTGGATCTCTGGATCGCTGTTGTCGAAAACTCCAAACAACTTTACCTTTTGATTCTTGATTCGTGGTGGGTGATACTGATTCCGACGTTTGACGATGGAGTTGTATTTGTGATTATTGTCATAGAATATCCGAGTTGATTGTGATTTTATGGAAGAAGCACTATGACATTTAGGACTTTTAACAGTTTGCAACAATTCAAAAAAACCAAAATGTACAGGCCTGAAAACCATCTCGGGTTCAACTTCCAGGCATGAAACAGAGGACCAAATTACCTCGAATTGAGCTGAAAATTGGTATGCATATAATAGAAAACTTCATCTTTCAAATAAAAAAAGAATGGGGGACTTGTCATATTTAGAATCTTTCTGCGGTCTGCTCTGTTTACAATTCTTTCGTACTCTCATGAATGTGATGGACCAAAAAATCTGCAGTTCCTAACGGAATAGGTAACAAAGCTACTTTGCCACCTACTGCCACTAACTCACCACCCCCCCAAGTTAAGCTGGTACTTCTTTCGCTTGAGTTGTTTCAGTGTGCCGTCGGATTTTGAAGGTGTTCAGTAACTATCAAAGAAAATGAATGAAATAGGAATTCTTTCTCTCAAAGCCTCGAGTATTTAGCCTTGCAAGGTGGTCCTTGCTGATTCACTAATTCGAGTGCTACTAATATTACTACTAGTAATACCAGTGATGAAGAAGACGAGGCGAATAAAAATTTGGATAATTGCCTCGACGAAATTAATATACTGGCGGAGTCATATCTAAAAAAATCTGTCCATTCTTTTTTTTTTTTGGATAGTAAGTCATTCTCATTCATCGTCATCGCTGCCTGGTTCCGCTTGGAGTAAAGAATAGTTTGGATCGGTCACCTACAATGGATCGGACATATAGATCGGACTGAGGACACAACTATAGGTAGGACAACAGATAACACTCGTACAGAGCTCCCGTCGGTCTCTCTGAAAATGAAAAGTTACACTGCCTCAAACATGGCCTCAAACCCTATAAAAAGTTTTAACAGCATTTTACATGACGCTATATAACAGCATGCCATCAGAAGTCAGGAACGTACCGTAGCACAAGACAAAACGCCATAAAAAGACAGGTTTGAACAGCGTTTTGTTAATGCTACTAGACACTTTTTACAGCGTTTTTCCAACCGAGGTAAAATATTTTCGCAGCGTTTCATCAATGCTAAGAGCAATTTTTTACAGCATTTTGCTTAATGCCGTAAATTCTTTTTATAGCATTTCGAAACCATTTTTAACAGCATTTGTAGAATGTTGTTAAAGGATCTAAAGCACTTTTATGCATGCTGTATAACATGTCACAATAGATCCATAGCCTATAACAGCATTAAATAAACGTTATGAAAAGCTAGAAATTTTAGAGAATTTAATGAACAATACTGTTTATTTTTTACATTATATCAAAAGGGTTGTAGGTTTTTATAGCATACTAAAAATGCTTTATAGATTTTCTATACGCTATGAGTTTACAACAACCTTTTTAAACATCAGAACATTTAAGAGCAAGATATATTTGCCTCAATCCATGAACAATTCAATCAACTCAAAAAATAATAATATGAAACTTTTGAATTACACCGAATTCAATATTGTATATAATATTTCATAGCCGATGGTTTTAAACATACATGATAATAATGCCATTAGGACTCTACAAAAGAAAATACCAAAATATCATGATCGTAGAATGCCATGTTTTTCATCTTCAAATATCCAATACCCTAGAAGAGAAAGAGAGAGCATTTAAAGCATGTGTATGAAGACATACAAGAAAAGATATATGAACAAATCCTAAACAAAAACATACATATTAAACATATTGACATGCTTAATGTTGATTCAATTCTATATAATCTTATGTCAAGTATATATGCCATCACAGTTAAAGATTGTTTATATTACTTGTTATTCACGATTCAAACTCAAATTACAATAAGTGTGTGTTGACCTCATATATCCAATGGTCATGTTTTATAGTCTAACTTAATTAATTTTTATGAACTTATTTAATTATTATAATAATTAGTTAATTTAGTTGATTTTTATAAACTTAGTTAACTTTTATAAACTTCTTAGTTATTATAAAATTAAATTAACTTAGTTAATTTTTATAAACTTATTTATTATAAAATTTAGTGAATTTAGTTGATTTTTATAAAACTTGGTTAATTCTTATTAAAGTATTTTATTTTTTGTAAACTATATTAATCTTTATAAAATTTAGTTAATTATTTAAATTTTTATAAAACTTAGTTAAATTATATTAAAATATAAGTAATTTTTACAAACTTGGTTAATTTTTATAAAATTTAGTTAATTTTTATAAAATAGGTTAATTGCTATAAAATTTAGTTAGCTTCGTAAAAAAATTATAAAATTTAGTTAAGTTTTATAGAACTCGGTTAATTTAGTAAAACTTTTATAAAACTTAATTAATTTTTACAAAAATAAGATAACTTGGTTAACTTTTTAATGTTTAGTTAATTTATAAATCTTTTAATAAATCCTACTCCGGAGAGTAGAGCTAGGGAATTCGGGTGTCTGCCACACCGACCCCCCTTTTAGCTAGCCCAGCACAGAGATTTGATGCCCCTAACCATTTTGTTTGGATTAATGGGCACCCACCTCCGCGCCTTGAAATTGGGAGCAGGGCAGACGGGAATCGAACCTGCGACCTGCTTACCAGGAAGCAATCTCGTGCTGATTTATAAATCTTATCTATAAAACTTGGTTGATTTTTATAAGACTTATTTAATTTTTATTAACTTTATAAAATCTAGTTAATTTTTATAAAGCTTAGTTAATTCTTATAAACTTAATTAGTTTTTATAAAACTTTGTTAACTAGGTCGAGTTTAACATAATTTATGTAATTTGTATAACTTAATTAATCTTCATAAAACTCGGTTAATTTTTATAAACCGAGTTAAATTATATAAGCTCAGTTAACATAGTTACTTTTTATAAAACTTAGTTAACTTGGTTTATTTTTTATAAAAGATAGTTAACTTTTAAAAACTTAGTTATTTTTTAAAATTTAATTAACTTTTACAAAACTTATTTTACATGGTTAATTTTTATAAATAAAAAAATATTTTACAAAACACAGTCAACTTAATTAATTTATTATTATTATTATATATGTACTTAAATTTTATATTTTGAACGTATAAACATATTTAACTATAAAACAAAAACAAAGTAAACCTTTAAAGTTATTTAATTATATAATAATAATTTTAAATTAGATACAAATATTAAGCAATATTTTTTAGAATAAGAGCGGTATTCATTTCGGAGAGAGCACTCGAGTATCAGATGTTTAAAATCAGTCCTAAAAGAAGTCTAAGACTATAAAACATACCAAAAAGTAGATGTTACAGGATTAGTAAACAACTGATTCCATATGGAAATCTATAAGCTAAAAAATACATACAATAACCATTGAAATAGAACAAAGAAATAGGACTACAAATATGTGACCTTTCCTTGGTCGAATGCGAAGATATGATGCGAATTTGAAACTCTCAAGCTATCCAATCAAACCTTGGCATGTGCATTCATTTAGGTTCGAACCACATCTTGCGTTGTCTAAACATAAATTAGCATTTAACAAAGCTGATAACTAAAGCACATTAGAGATGCAATAATCAACTAATACAGATAGGTTATGGGAAAGTTACATTTACTAGGAGAACAGAAACAAGATGTTTGATATATTTGGCTAATTAAACACTAGGGAATCAACCAGTCAGGCGAGGAACACATCATAGAGGATACTAAAATAAGCTGGTTGAACTATCAGCTACATTTGCCTATTCCTGCAGCCAAAGTTGGACAAAATAGGTCGAATTGTGCATCAGGACAGAACCAAATCATCTAATTATTTAGCACACATATTGAATTGAGAATGGGGAGAACATCAGATTTGGATTGATATTTATTTTTCGATAAGAGGGTTAGGGTGAAAGATAGACCAAGTCACGTGATCACAGAGCTTGTTGAATTGGTAGAGATGTTAGAGATCAAATGAAATAATATGTTGTGCATCTCGAATTGAGATCTAATGATATGTATAGGCTAAGGTCTTATGATATATAACCATGAAGATTACATTATGCATGAGATCAACATGACCTATGTGGTTGAAACTAAGAAGAGAATAACATATCAAAAGAGAAGATTTGTAAGGCTAGGCTAGAATTGAGTTCAATCAAGGGTAAAGTGATTTCATGAGTGTACCATTGTTATACACACATTGGTTATAACAATGCTTCAGATTTGTATTACTTATTTAGGGAAAGAAATAACTAGTAGTAGAAAGTTGTATAGAATCAATATTTGTACTTGTGTTACAGAAGATAAGTCGATTTTTTTTGTCAATAAACACCAATTAGTGATAGCGTAAACAAGGAGACGGTTTGGTATTCTCCGATGAAATACAGCTACAAATCGAACATGCATATAGTTCTATACATAAAAAAGAACCAAAAAATTCCTCCTTAAAGTAAATTAAGTATAATGTTTGAAGACCCTAACTAATATGTTACCTTAGCAATATTGTTCGAATATGCAAAGCTGGACTCCATTTGTCTTTGAGAATCAAGGCATTTTCTTCCAAGCTAGAAGCCATAATATTAGTTTCTGAAAGAATGTTTCTATGTAGCAAGCTATTGGATAAAGCTAAAGAAAAGCTTACCATGTCAATGTTGGGATGATATATTTTGGTAAGGAACCGGACTTGTTATAAGTGAATCATATATGAAAGGGAAATTCAACTAAAGGATCATAAGATACAAACTACGATAACATGTGAATATGCATCCAAACCCCGTTGAGGTAGCGTATAAACTTGATTGAACAAGTTTACACTATAAAGAGGCTGGTAATTGCTAAGAATTCTAGACTACTTTTAGGTAATCAGCTCTAGACACCTCCATATTCATAACTATTAACTGGATGATGATCCGATCATGACTTGTCCATACCAAATATTAATCACTCATTTGAACCATTTGACTTCATACTATGATAATTTTGGAGAAGATGGAGGGTGTTTTATGATAGAGACATATGTTAACTACAATGTCTGGCAGTTCAGTAAGTGAAAACAAAACAGCCCGATGCTTCAGGTACATTTAACAAAAAACACTAATTTACTACAACCATCGGAACGTAAAGAATACTTTCTAGATGGAAGATAAAAGAATATAGATTGATATGTGTTTATCTTTGTGGCAGCCATTGGGTAATCTTCAGGTAGAAAACGTTCAAGCTTGAAAACACTGCCTAAGTGATTAAAAACAACAAGAACACGAATTATCATTTAAACTTATATAAAAAATAGCATATCATTGTGGTATTATGTCGCCAATCCCTAGTTACAAATTCCTGAAATTTGTTATTTTTTAAAATATCGATTTTATGTATTGCTCTTGTTTAGGTTGTCTACTTATGCTTAATTCAACTGCTTGGGACAATAGTGTGTGAAAGCCCACTGATGTTATTATCTTAAAAAATGTAACTAAGAAAATATGCTCAAAATGTTTAAACAACAAAGGGTTAAAGAAAACTCCCAAATAAATATAGCTGAACTGAAAAATGTTAAATAAGGTTTCGGATTAGATTTATTTGAGAAATTGGATACCAATGTAATGTTTTATGAAAAGGTCAAATGTTTTTATTATAAAGCTTGCTATTTGTATCATCAAGCACGTTAAGTTTAAGGAAGTTTTTTTAATTTAGGCCAATATTGCAAAGTAGTTGCAAATTTAGGTCAGTTTATAAAGTAATTACAAAAATAGGTCAATTTCGGCCACAACAGCCGCCACGTGTACTAACGGCATTTGAAATGCTACTAGTACATTTAAAAAAATAGTTGGCGGCATTTGACATGCCGCCTATGTGTGACCTTTCAAACGCCGTCCAAAACTTTGCTTGCTATTTACACACATAGGCGACATCTCAAATGCTGCTAACTATTTAAAAAAAGCGTACTGCAGCATTTCAAATGTCGCCAGTATATGTGGTGATGTAGCCAAAACTGGCCTATTTTTGTAATTATTTTATAAACTAGTATAAATTAAAAAAAATTCCTAAGTTTAATAGTATTTATGAAGAGTTCGTAATGATGACACATTAGACCAATTATCAAATCCTAGATTCCATAAACAAATAAATAATTAATACGTGTAGTTTTATAATAAATTATAACTATTTGTATTGTTGAATCTTAACTTACTCCCTTGTCAATATTTTTGAATGATGCTTTAACTTTGAATAGTCACAACTCGAGATAATACCAGTTTAAAATGCCAAATTATTTTTTAATTGAACTCGATAACACCAAAAAAGAAATTGAAGAAAATTGTCAAATTTACAACCTAAAGTTGAAATAGTATTATTTCAAAATGTGCATTCAGCGCCTAAGTGGTAGAAAAATAGTTTAGGTATGTAATTAGTTTTAAAAGTGGTTAAAAATTATATAATACTTCTGAAATATATAGCAAATATTGTCTCAATATAACATTTTTACAATTAGAATTGTGTTTGTTGTTAGACTTTATTATCGACTCAAAGCATTACTGGAATGGTAAATACGCCTATGGCTATTTCTCCACTAGGACCAGCAATCTACGAGGTCAGACTTACTTTTGCATCTTTCTCCTTCAATGATTTCAGAGATCCACTTGTTTGTCCTAGTTGAGGACTTGGCACTCTATTTAACATCGATTGCTACGCTTCATGATTCTTTTTTGAGGGCTGATTCTTTAGCTCATCCTCATGCCTCTGGCTCTCTATCCTCCTTTGAACAAGAAATATGAAATGTTGGGGAGGAACATTAGCATGTTCCATATCAACCAAAGCAACAACCATCCTTTTAGCTTCATTTTTAAAAGTTTCCAGCGCAGCAGATGCAATGACAACCATCTCATGCTTGAAAGGCGGATATCTCCCTAGTCTAGGTATAGCATTTGCACCCGTAGTAACTATATCAATCAATACATGGTGTACCTCTTCCACACAAAGACGCGAAGATTCTTTTGCAAGATCCCACACTCCTTTTATTAAAGATCTCAAACCTTTCTCCGTAGATATTAAATATGGCTGGTAACCATCAGCTTCAACAATAATCCTCTTCGCATTTTTAATATCAAAATGTCTATCCAGTGGAAGCTATTTGATTCTGTTTCAAAAAAATTCCTCAAAACTTGCAATGACTTTCCATCCTCCGCCTTCACTAGTGGCAATATGTTTAAGGAATATGACTTCATATTCTCCGCAAAGCTCAAAAGCAATTGCTCCAGTTCCTTCTACACTTTGTACCAACTGTTTGCCAAGTCTTGCTAATTCACTTCCTACCACTTGAGAATTACTTTGCAGTCTAGACAGTATGTTAGGTAGCCTGACTTTCATTCTTTTATGAATCCGCTTGGCAAGAGAGTCTACTAATGTTATTCTACCAAGCTTACTTTGTGGAGCCTTGGTCAATACAGATTTAAGACTTTCAATTTTAGCTTTCCAAGTAGTTTCAGTGAGTATCCACCAACTGATCATGCTTGTGCTGAAGCTATAGAAACAGATTGCCTAATAAGAGCGACCCATGGAATATCAAACTACTATGTGGTACTTGATTTAAAAGAAGATCCTGAACAGTAGAAAGTATTTTCCAGTCTCCAACTGCCTTTCTGTATTTTACTTATTATGCCAATGGTCCTAGAGTACATCCAATATATATATATATAACTATATACATGATACTCTTTAAGTACATATTCTTAATACACATAAAGCACCGAGCTTTAGTGACAAATAGTAAAAGAGAACATGCGTTTAACACATGCATCAGTTCATATTGTAAACACACATGATAAATAGGTTTTTCAGTTTTTTTAGTGACCCGTAGAACTAACCATTCAACTCAAAAACAATCCATGTCATATATAATCTCACTTTCCGTATCTATTATCTGTTTCCCTCCACTTCTATTACCAAACCATTTCAAACCGTTTCATCTTATATTGACATTATTGCAAGTGATATAAAATATGCGAATTCGGTTAAAACATTACATGTTATTATAAAAAGCTTTGGATATGGCGAAGGAACATAGTAATGGCAAGCTTCGGGTGATCTTACAGCTAGCAGTGCAAAGTGTTCAGTGGACTTACGACATATTTTTACAGCTCTGCACAAAACAAAGGTGTGTTGGTTTTTCTTGAAATTTCCACAAAGTGCTTGAATGAACTAACTAATATGGATTTGAAATGGGTAAGAATATTAATATGGTGAGATGCATACTACAATGGAGCAATAATGATAAAAAAGACAATGCAAGGAGTTGAAATTAGCACAGAAGATGTACCGATGCATAGAAGCCAACATTTAAGAGAACTCTATGAGTCACTTTCAAATGCAGGCAACCCTGAGATACCGAGTCATAGATCGTGCATTCCTTTTTCCCCCAAAGATTTGTCTGAGTATGAATGGTTCTACCTCATATTTCTCCTTTATTTTTCCTTCAGGTCATGGGTCGGTGATATGCCAAGAAGCCCTGTTAAAATTTAGGTAACAATGAAAATATGGAAAAGTATTAAGAACAAATGTTAAATTTAGTAGCATGTAGAATAAATTAGCTTACATATTATTGCACATATTACAATAGAACTAGATATATCATCTTCTAAAAGACATGTGTATAGTCGAAAATTCATTACCAAATTTCAAAAGAATGGTATACACTGGTAATTCTAATACCTTAACTAACAAAGCCTGTATGCCTTAGTTCAACTGAAAACGCTATGTTGTATCAAATTTGTACTATATTTGACATTGTAACTAACATCATGATAATATATGACCTAAAACCTATTTGTTTCATGATAATGCCTTGAGAAAAAAATTCTCAAACATACCAAAAAACAAAATTCATATAACGTTTCTCTTTTAAAATTATAAGTGCATCAAAAAAACTTCATAGTGATCAACATCAAACAGTTTTTTACTTGAACTAGTGTTTATAGGTTGAACCACCCAACTAAATCTACTCAAAGCATAGTAAAGAGCTCCACTGAAATTTTTTCCTCTTTATTAAATTTGATACGTGAATTAGGTTGATTAATTTAACAACTAAATAAAGAGATTTAAGAATAAATTGAAAATTCAATAATAATGTCAATGAACTAAATAAAATAGCTATAAGTGAATGTCGAAAAGAAAATAAGAATGAATTTAAAATGAAAAAAAATTTGAATGGTTTTAGGAATTATATCAAATTATTTTTGTATTATATTCCAAGCTACAAATTTGTAGAAAATATAAATTAGTGTGAGCATACTAAATAATGCAAAATTAGTTTTTGGTTGTAACTCGGTTTACAGTTAAAACAAAATTTGAAATGCTATACTAGAGGAATACGGAATAATTTTTATTCATATTCGAATTCTCTTATATATCGACTAAACACGTACACAGGGATGGCTTTTGCATCCAAAGTGGTACCTTTATATTTATTATATTAGCATTCTTATGCCTTTGTACTCATCATAGTAATTAATTATAATGTAAAATTTTGATCATACAAGTAGCATCTTTATATTTAGCATTGAAAACAAAGTAAAATTTTAATTTTATTAAAATAAGCAATAACAATTAATAACTCATACAACAAAGAGAAATTTTACCATTTTCCATCAATGTTTGATCAAAATGGCTAATACTTGGAATACAGCCTTCCTATGGAAATACATGTAGTTTTTTTTACTAATACATTTTGAACAGAAATATAGTTTTTCGGTATAAGAAGATTTTATAAATCATCTTAATTCTTATGCAAGAAAATTAGTTATAAAGTAGGATGAAAGAAAACAAATCAACTACAAAAGCATTAAAATTTAGGCTCGTAAATGATGGTTAACAAAACAGTAACATTAATCAACAGATATGTGAGGTGTACTTATTGGAGTTGATCATATAAAATCGTATATGTACTTCATTTACGCTAAATGTAACTGATATTGAGTAAGTAATATTAATATTGCTAGCCTGTAAAATCTCACAATGCAATCTTGGTTAATGTTGGCTTACAATGTATGCACTGTACAACAAATAAATTGTAAATATCCGTGCTTAAACGAAATATCCAAAACAATCGAATTTTATAACAATTGATTTGAAATACCAATATTATTTTATTAGTGTAATCGCAACATTTATCAAAATTACATGTTCGGCTGAAATTTTCATGACACCGTTTATCCAATAATTTAATAACAAACCATGTGAAATCAAACCGATAAAATCATTAAATGAACTAATAAAATCGAATAGGTTAAGTTAATAGACCAAAATGATAAAATAATGCAAAACCAACCAATCGAATATATTGAATTAGGAAAAACGATAATGGAAAAATAGTTTACCTCGGCTAGGGTTTCCTTCGATGGAAAAATGAGATGTTATGGTTTCTTGATCAAGTTCAATCGACGATTTGAAGGCGGGATCGGAGAAGATTTGTTGTTATTAGGTTTCCGAGGGAAGTGGAAACTGGGAGTGAAACGTAGAACAAGGGAAATAACAGGGAAGGAAATTTTTTACTGCCTTTTATTTTGTCAAGGGAAGAGGGTCCCCTCATGTAAATGCTATTTTATTAAACCTTGCCGTCAAAGATAGCACAAAGCATTAGAGCGTTGTCCTATGTTACCATGGAATGTGTATTTTCTTATAGTGAAGATAGTAAATCGAGTCTTGAGCTCTCCACGGAATGACATTCGGGCCTTGCCCCGATGCTTGACATGTTTTGGTATCTTCATATGTAGAATCAAAATCGACTTGTAGTAAGTTACATTGCTGATACAACATAACGACTCATGAATTGGTTTTAATTCTTTTGGAGGGGAATAACGACTTAGGACAGAGTCTCACAAGCACCTTATATTGTTATTGCCTTTTGGAGAGTTTGAATTGGTCTCATTATCGCACATTTGGTGTACCTGAACTGGGAAGAGCTTTCGGCGTCGCTTTAGATAACGGGTCTGTTATTGATCGCTGATCGATAATGGGTAAGTCTGGAGGGAATAACTTTAAAATATGATACAAAAAGCCCTTATCATTCTTCACTGTGAGTGAGCTATCTACACGGGACAGAGCGTTCATAGTGTTTAGGACAATGGGCCCACCCTCCATAGATAATACACTGCACTTGTCCCGGTATATGCTTGAAATTTGATATGTTGATGTAAATCGACATTCCTTTGGAATTCAAGTGTTGTAGGGGAATTTTTAGTTAAAAATAGAATTACCTAACCATATTGGATGCAAGTTTTTTTTTATAAAATGAAGTATCCGTCTTCCCGCTATAAGTCCAGTGGAGGAAGTCCAGCACTTTCAAAAGCCGAACAGTCGACTGTCACCCCTTTCTCTCCTACTTCAAGGGCCGAATAAGGTCAACTAGTCCGTCTGTCCAGTTGTGGACCGAACTCCTCCGAATATTAAAGTTCTTCTTAATCCATCGGAGAGAGCTTCCTTTGTAATCTCTGCTAATATTTTACAAAACATTTGCCTGCAACACGACATTCTGGAGGATGACGTGCGCCTTCCGGAGAAGATTGAATTTAACCATACGCCTCCTTCGGATACACTGCTTGCCATCGATATATGCCTAAACGGAGCAGTGCCCCTTCAATGACTTCTTGAGAGAAACTTTTGAACTTGGGAATTGCCCCGTTCCAAATTCATCCTAATAGGTATGTGATCTTGACTTGCATGCATGTTCTATTTATGCGGACATTTAACCGTGCTTCGAGTTTCGACAATTTGTAATATTGTAACATCTCCTATCTGGAGGCCCGAAGCTAAGCATTACAGATGTTGTAGTTATCCATAGTATTGACTTTCTATGATCAAATATGGTAATGTTAATGGTATCTATAATTTCAGAAGCACTTGAATATGAAATAAAACCATCGCATATTAAAACACTTTTCTGATTACATTTCAAAAAAACATTTCATATCCAAGTTACATAATCCCAATCGTTTCCCAAGTTCAGATCAAATATAGTTATTACATAAAAACGCCAAGAGCGACATATACAGATGCCCCTTTGGTTGACCAGAGTACTAAATAGTTATAACATACTTCATGCAATACAGCGAAAATAAAATAAACAACTCCTAAATATAGCTTACACTAGCCTCCTGCTCGTCCTTGGAAGATTTATTCGCCCACCTACTAAAACCTAATAATCCTCAACCCTCAGCCTAATCAAATCAATTTTGAGCACCCGAGAGTTTTAGGGGAAATACATAAACCTTGAGTCAGACATAAAGCCTGGTGTGAATAATGCTATACATCTCGGTTATATTATATTAATTGAGACCACGCCACTTAGAGGAATGAGTTTCCCCTCACTAATATCCTTTTAAAACATACCTTTTGCAAAACTTAATCTTGCAACCAAAACTGGTTAATCTTGTAAGCATATAAATTAGGTAACAAATGGACTATCTTTCCAAACAATATAGTTTTGTTTGGCTAACTACTAACCTTTTGCTGACTCGGGCTTACCAGAAAAAATAAATAAATAATCTAACTTTTGTTAGATACCCCTCTTTTAGATGGTTTGTCCTTAACTTACTTCTCCCAGGGTCAACTGATCCTTATGGTTTTGTAGGCTCACCAATAACCTATTCTCACTCTGTATATTCCATTTTGTATGTAACATCATCTTAGTCTTACCTGTGACAAAGCCCTACACATAGGAATTTCGGACTAAATTAGCTATGGGCTAATAGCTAATATATAGGGCGCGACCCTATACCAGTCCTATATGGTATTCTAACATCTAAGTCATTTTACTGAGGGTCATCTACCCATAAAATTTTCCTTGAAAACATTTTCTCTCAAATTGATTTAAACCTTTAAATCATACTTTAAACAAGGAAAATATTCTCTATGCTTTACTCAAATCACCTTGCCATATTATATATACTTTACACAAAACTTTGTTGGTGAAAACATTTAAACCTTTGAAAGTACCCCTTTCGAAACCATTGAAAGTACCCTTTTCAAAACCAAGTAAAACCTTAGGCCGAAAGGCCAAAACATACCTTTTGAAACCATTTTTAATAAACCTTTCGAAACGTTGAAAACTTTTTTTCGAAAGCTTTAAAATCTTAGACATTCGCTAATCAGAACACTATAAACATTGCCTTTCGAAAATATTAGAACGCTCCATTTAAAACCTTTCGAAACCATTGGGGAACTACCCCTTCGAAACCTTTATCTTAAATCTTTTGAAAGCTTCCTTTTCATAAACTCAAACCTTTTGAAATCATTTGGGTTCAAGTAAAACATGTGGAATAACCTTACGAAACCATTTAAAACTATTCCTTTCGAAACCAGTTGGGTTTAACTCACAATAGCACAAAGGGTCATAAAACTACTAAGTCGAAAGCACTCTTTCGAAAGCTATTTTTAAGTAAAGAAGTGACGGTGTCGAAACCAACACATCGAAAGCATTGGAGAAGCGGCTTAGGTTTTAAAACAAAGAAACTCTTTCGAAGGCATTGCTTCAATAGGTAAGGTGCGACAGCTAGGGGTTTCGACCCCTTTGAAAGCATGCACTTAAAATAAAGGCACAACCTCTTTTGAGACTATTCCTTTAAAGAAATTTTACTCAATCGAAAGCTAACCAAGTCGAAGGCAAAGTAGGTGCATTTTCATTTAAAAACAAAGTAAAGCCTCGACCCCTTCGGAACCACATGTTTTGACTTTATACCTCTCACCGTCATCTAATTCGCTATGTACCAAGTCTAGATACCATGTGCATTGGTATCGATGGTAGTGGTGGCGGGAGTACTGGGTCGAAAACCAGATGCCGAAAGTGGTGAAACATGTAAAAAGCATGTTTGAACTGATCTTTAACCTTTTAAAGCAATTCTTTTCAACTAACCTGCTTTATTTGTCAAAACATGATTGGTTGCTAATTTCTTTTATAGAAGTACGGCCGAAATTTCAGATGTAAACAAATTAAATTATTTACAAAGTGCCCCTTCTCCTTTTGTAAATATATAAAACATTTAAGTCTCATATCTTAAATAATTTTATATATCTATTAAAGCACTTAGGAAAAATCTATAAAAATTCCCATGAATCATTTTTAATTTGTTTTCTAACATATAATAATTTCAGACCCAAAACATACATATTTTATCCATAAAAATTAATTTTAAACCCAAATAACCATTTTCTTCACTAGAAAATTTATATTAAATCCACAATAATTCATAAAATTATAAAAAATAAAATCCATTTTCAAATCATTATTTTTGACTTTATCTCAAAATCGCAAAGCATTTGATGTCATTTAATAGGATTTTCACATTAAAACATACTATAAAATCTATATGAATTAGTATGAATCATCAACAAGCATATATATCCAATTTAAAAATAAAAAGCATGGCAAAACCTTGCAAAATAGTTCGGATCTAATCTAAAATCAAAAACAATAAAAAATGTGAGATGTAGTCATTTTTCATTTTTGATTTGTGATTAAGGAGTTGAGATTTGATCTTCGATTAACTTGCTTAAGCTTTGCTCTTGAAATTGTTTCTTTATCTTCTACTTGATTTTCCTTAATGGTGGTCGGCCTCTATTCTATTTAGTTTTTTTTCTTTTTTACGTGTAAAATGAATGTGGTTTAAGGGGTTAGGTGTAAGAATATACTTATTCCTATATCGCCCCTGCCTACTACCCTAACTTAATTCATTTTTATTTTCTTAGTTCATTAGTTCAAATAGACACGGCTACCCTTCTATTAATCACAAATCTCAATCCCCTAACCATTACATTATTTTATTTCATTTAACTAATTAAATATCCTAAATAATGTTACTAAAAATTAGGGTTGTTACAGACTCTTCTCCTTAAAGAATTTCATCCTCGAAATTACAATAAGGTGCACATAACAATCAAACATAACGGTAAAACATACCATCAAACAAATTAGGATAAACATCTCTAATCCCGCTCTCAGTCTCCCAAGTACGGTCTCTCTCATCGTTGCTCCACTAGACTTTAACTAATCTGACTGTCTTGTTCCTTAGCCTCTACTCATCTCTCGCGATTATATGAACTAGCCTTCTTACCATAGTCAAATTCAGCTCTACCACTAGGTCCTCTAACACAGTCAGTGCTATAGTAGTCTACGGATCTCTAATACACTTTCTTGGATGAGAAACATGAAAAACATCGTGGATTCCTACCAAAATATTCAGTAACTCTACTCTATATGCGAGTTTCCCAATCCTTTCTATAATAGGAAATGGTCCTAGAAATCTCCATGCCAATTTTCCATATTGAATTACACCCTTCATCGGTGATACCTTGACGAAAACATGATCTCCGACTGAGAACTCTAAGTCCTTCTGTCTTCTATCTGCATAACACTTCTGTCTAGACTGAGCTTCCTTCATCCTAGTCTGAATCAGCTCAACCTTCTTTACAACCTCTCTAACTAAATTCGGACCAAGAACCAACCTATATCCGGTTTCTAACCAATAAACTGGAGATTTGCATGGCCTTCCATAAAAAGCTTCAAATGGTGCCATCCATATACTAGCCTGATAACCGTTGTTATACGAAAACTCGACTAAGAGTAGATTGTCTTCCCTTGATCCTCCAAAATCTAGCAAAGAATCTCTTAACAAATCTTCCAAGACTTTGCTAACTCTTTCCGTTTTCCCATCAGTCTACGGACGGTGAGCGGTACTCATCTTGAGCTTAATACCCAAAGTCTCATGTAGACTTTTCCAGAACTCCCTAGTAAATAAGAAATTCCATGAAGTCCAACTATGTTCTTCATAAATAACTAGTTTAAACAGGCACCGTCGTGGTTGACTTAACTGGAATGAAATGGAAAATCTTGGTTAACCTATCCATTATGACCCATATACTTTCATTTCCCCTATTAGATATTGGCAACCCGTCTATAAAATCCATAGAAATAGAATCCCACTTCCATACTGGAACATCTAATGGCTTAAGAAACCCACTTGGCTTCTGATGTTCGGCCATTACCCATTGACAGTTCAGACACTGCTTCACTCATAAGCCTACATCCCTCTTCATACCATCTTAGAAAAAATCCTCTTCGTGTCTTGATACATCTTAGTTCCTCCTGGATGAATAGTGAACTTCGAACGATGACATACTTCCAAAATTTCCTTCATAATGTCTCCTATATTTGGAACAAATAGTCTTTCTTTCTTTCTTAACCACTCGCTCTGGTCAAGACTAAAATCCTTCAAGTCATCACTCTCTATTCCATCCCTTAAATTCTTGATCCGTTCCGCCAACACTGGATCCTCTTCTTGATTAGAAGCAATCTTTTCGATCATTATTGGTCGAACTTCTAAACATGACAACATAGCAGTTTTGGTACTAGAACTACTCCTAGATCTCCATTATACTCTACATGTGGACAATGCTTCCAAATCTCTCCACTCAGCTATCATTGCCAACACTGCATTCTGATATCTTCTGCTAAGTGCATCTGCGAGCTTGTTGCTTTTTCCTGGTGTGTACTCAACACCAAAATCATAAGCGACTATAAACTCCAATCTACCTCTATTGTCTCATATTTAACTCCTTCTGAGAGAATAAATACTTGAATGACTTATGATCTATATATAACTCAAATCTTTCTCCCAAAAGGTAATGTGTAACGTTCTCGAATTTTTACTAAGTTTAAATTGATAATTAATTTAATTTTTGAATAAAAAAATTATGAAATTAATTGGTAAATCGATTTGAGTTTCTCCAAATTCAAATAAATTTTGTGTTAACTCATCGAAATTGAAATCATATATATATGTATAGTGTGAAACATGACAATATATATATATATATATATATATATATATATATATATATATATATATGAAAGTATCAAGTATGAAAGAAAGAAAATAAATATATATGAAGGCTTGAATAAGAAGACAAAGATATATATATTTAAGTATGAAGATAATTAATGCTAGCCTCCTTAGTACATAACATATCAGCCACCAAAGAAGATATATATATATCAGGTTAGTCAACAAGCATAAGCTGACAAGTTTAATAAATGCAAGCCACCATAAATCGCATCAGCCTCCAAATGGAAAAAAACTCTGAGCATAATAATAATAAAAAATCTTGTACCTGATATTACAAAATAATAACACTCTGTAACTCATTTTTTATATATCAACTTCATCTCAGATTCGTCCATCAACAAAAATGAGTAAACCTGAAGACAATATCATCTCAAACATAAACAAAACTTCAATTTAAACAAACAACAATACAACTTCATTACAACCAAAGAATCAAAAAAATGAAGGCTTCAACTTGAAATTGCACAAGCCTGTTTCAAATAGAGCTCTATTCATTTTTCTGGGAACCAAGGTAAGTAACTTTTGTTTTTTTTTAACTTAAAAGTATAATTTGTTGCATACATCTGTGAATGAGTATATTTACACAAGAATATATATATATATATATATATATATATCTTCTGTGTATACTTGAATGATGAACTATGAGTAGGCTATTGTTCATTTCTGTTCTCTGTCTACCATTCTAACACAAGATTGTAGATTCAAAAAAATCAGTTCCTCTTGATCTACTTATTGTTTGAGCTTAAGATTAAAACAAAAGTTGCTTGTTACAGTACGTATTAAGTTTTAAAATTTAATTTAAGTTAAAATAACCTGTCAAAGTGCTGGAAATCAATATAACTGAGCACCACTTAAAATTTTGTTAAAATTTAAACCTTTCAATTTACAAATTCAGGTATATATATCGAATTTGTAAGCTAAAACGTGATTTTTAAAGCAAGGATTATAATTTTTAGATCAAGAATCAAAGAGCAGTTTGGGTTCATTTGAATTTCATTGTTTGATGATTTCTGATGATCTATTGAGTAGTAGTGGTCGAGATTTTGTCTGGTGATGGAGGATCGAACGGAGGGTCGAGGAAAAATGCAGTGGTGGTGGTCAGACGAACGTGGTGACGGTGGTGGGCAGTTTTTGCTCATAAACCTAGTTTTGGCAAGGTTCATTAATTTGATTTGTTCGTCATCGTCATTTGATCGAGCGTTGCATGTCTTTGGGTGATGGATGAGGGGGAGTTGACGAAGTTGTAGCCGGAATGGTTGACCTTCTAGTGGTCGGGGCATGGCGAACGAGGCGATGACAGGTTGGGTGGTGATGGGGCTCGCTGTTCCAGGTTTTGAATTGAGAGCTCGATTTTGATTCGAGCAAACGTGATAGATTTGGATGGCCGTGATGATGTCAGGTGATGGTCGTCGATATGTTGGAGGTCAGGATGGTGGTCGGAGAGGGCCAAAGCCACGGTGAATGCGCATCATGCCATTTAAATTTCCTGATGATATATTGTTTTAGTGCAGAGGTTTTGAACTCGGGATTTACTCGAGTTATTCGAGTAGTTTACTCGAAGTAAATTAGGTTATAACCCGAAGCAAACGTGAGTTGCCTTGGGTTAGTTTTGGTTTGTACAGGTTTATGTAAACCGTCTGCAAATTTAAATTTATAACAAATTTAAATGAATTTAAATCTGTAAGCTAGATGTAAAAAAAGTTTAAATCTAGTATGAAGTTAAGATCCAAATGAAACTTTGAATCTTAAAGTTTTCAAAATAAAATTGGGATTTTAAATCAAGAATTTAAAAATCAAGATTTAAAAGTAAGTTTAAACCAAAGTTTTGAATTAAGTTTAAAGCCAAGTTTAATCAAATGTTTAGATATGGATTCAAGTTTCTTGAACTCAAATCTGTGATTTAAATTAGTTTTTAAGCCTGAATGTTTTAATCAAGTTTAAATCAATAGCATTTTAAAGTTATTTGTTTTCAAATAAATATTTGAATTGGATTTGATTGAGTTCATTTATAAAAAGAATTTTCAATGAAAAGTTAAATAATTTGTTTTCACTTGAATTTGCGAATGTATGTTAAAGCTTAAATTTTAAATAAAATTTTAAGTAATTTAGCTAGAACTTTTCTTATATAGGTTTATAAGTTGATATTTAAATTTGGTTAATGTTCAAATGTATAATCATTTTGAATCTAAATTTAGAAGCGTAATGTTTAAATACACTTTAATATTCATGAAGTCATTAACATAGAAATGGATTACCTCAGAGATAATTAAGGTATTAAAATGATTTAATGAATAAGATAATTAAGGAATGACTTTTTATTTGATTTATAAATTAATGATGTAGATTAATTTATAATTAGAGATTGATTAGCAAAGTAATTAAAGAATTGTTATTAGTTAGTGAAGGTCATTAACTAAGGTTATTTAAATAATTAATCAACGAGATTAATTTTAACAATTAATTATATTAATTAATTAATCATTTATGAAATTTTGTAAGTGTAATTACTTTATGAAAGTAATTAAGAAGTTAATTGCTCATTGTAGTTAATTGAGTTTAATTTGATTAATTTAAGTTAATTGTTAAATATTATGTGCTGGATTGATATTTCTGTTTGTGATTATGACACTTTGTGATGTGAATTGCTTTGTACTGAACTGTGATCTGTGATTTGTTTCCGTATGTATGTGAAAACCCTTTTTGCCCATAAAATAGCATTTAAATTTCGATGCGACAGGGAGTCGGATTCCAGTTGGTTATCCGAAACCCATATCGAATCAAATGGTAAATCTTTGTGATTGAGAAATTTACTTTATATGTGAATTTGTGAATCAAAATAAGCATTACGGATTATACCGCTTATCGAGATTGATCTAATTGAATCTATGATGATTGATGATGTTGCACTATTATGTTAAATCCCTGGACCACACTTATACACACACATATATGGATTGCACGTGGAGATTTGGTTAAGTCGCATAATTTTGAAATAATTTTGAATTTGAATTTTGAGTTCAAATAGTTTGGAAATGGATTGGGTTTAAAGTGAAAAGCTTTTGAAATAGAATTTCAAAGATAAAATTTATTTTTGAATAACTTAATTAAGTTTTGAAGTTTAAATAATTTGATTTGAATTCAAAATTTGAAACTGAATCCTATGATTTGAAACTAGGGACTAAAGAGGTTATACCAGTTACATATGGGTTAAACCATTTTAAAGGTATTGATTTAGGAATTTGAATTTAATTCAAGGGCTTTAACCCGTGTAAATATAATTGGATTTTTATGAAATGAAAACTAATTGTTTTCAAATAATAAAAGCTTTCACATAAGAAATGAACTTCCAATTTGTGTAAAAGGGATTTCTAGTTTGAAATGGAAATGATTTCCAAGTTATGGAAACGGTTGGAAAGCTATAAATTAAATCTTTAATTTAAAGATTTAATAAGGTAATCCTAATCGAAATGGAAATTGTTTTGAAAATCTATGAATGGATCTTTGTGAAACTGTGTGAACTTTGTAGAATAAATCTTTTTGTTTAAAAAGATTTAAAATGGTAATTTGTTTAAACCATTTAAAGGAAAAGTTTTGGATATTAAGTTGTGACATAACTGAAATCCCATTATCCATATGTTTTTAAATATTACGCTCGTTATTCGGTTTAGCCGGGAGAGGACCTTGTGTCGTATAACCTATTCCGAATAATGATACGTCGTTATGGATTGCACTTGAAGACCGGTGGTGAAGACCGGGTATTCGTGAGAACGATATGATAACCTATCGATTGTCTCTGCACCGAGTCGCATCGGTATAGAGATTCCCTAAGTGATGGGAAGTCCGATCGGGATTGTGAATACCCAGATTTGCAAGGGCTTCTTCGGAAGTGCCTTTGGTTCTGTTCGAACCCGAGACAGACTTGTATGGTTGTATGTATGACGCTACACTTTGAGATATAAAGCAGATTTCTTTCAAATACGTATCTGTTGGTGGCGGAGAATTTATTCTCTTAGCTTAACACCCTTCTTTGAGATGTACGAGCTCAGAGGTTATGTAGTTAAAGGTTATCAGTGATATATTCCCAATTTGGTAATGTGGCATGCTGAGTGCTGTTGTGCGTTGATGATCATTTGTTGATCATTTTTGATCAAAGCATGGCTTTTGTATGAAGCATAGCTTTGTGGATGAGGCTACATCAGAACCTCACACCTCGGAAATGGTCGAAACAGGAAAGATTCGACAAGGTTATGAGGGTCGCTCCCTTTAGGGTGTGTCATTCCCTTCTGGTAAAGGGTGGTATCATGGTATGAAGCCCAGATATTTACCTATGTGGTGGGCTTTAATCTCATTTTCTATGTGGTTGTTGCTTTGTGGTTTAGAGGCGCCTCGGATAAAGGTTCCAAAGGACCGGGGGGTGGCATGCTCGTGTAGTAGTTACATAGTTACAGAGGTAACCCGGCCTTGTGTTGGTAGAGATCCGGTTAGGTTATCAGGACGTTCCGCCAGAGGCGTACCCATGGACAGTGGGAAGTTCCTTAGCCCGACCATTTGTTGGAAATCCAATCAAAACAATATGCGCCCTGTACGGTTTTAGTTGTATAACCTGCCATGGAATGTGGCGGTAACCTGCTATTGAACATGGTAGCTATAGTAGGCATACAATAATGGTTGTATGTTGGCTAAGATTAATATTATACTTACAAAATGTTTTTCTGCACTTTGCACTTATAATAATAATATCAAGTGGTTTTTGCATAGTAAGCATGTTTGACTATCATAAGAAGAAATCTCCTCCAATTCTATGATTGCATGGTGTGTGGGGCGGGAGGTCTTCTGGTAGTTTCATTTTCCAAAAGCATATCGGATTTTCTTTTATAATCTTGTTTTATTTAAAAGCAACTGTTTTTGTTACTCATACCAATCCCATGACTGACCTGGAGTTTATTGTTCCTTTCCTAAACTCTAGATGCCCACAATTTTTCCACACGGTCAGTCTAGATTGGTTTTTTTAGATAGTCAGGTTTAGTAGATTATCTGGAGTTAGTCTAGTCTTTGGATGGGGACTGCACTTGCTTATCTAGGTGGCACGTGATGTTGGTTCGAGCTAGCTTTGGATTGGAGCATTGGATTTGGAGATGCATTCTTTTGAAGATATTCTTTCCGCTATGTCTTGTATCTCTGATTATATTGATATCTATTGTATCATTCTGTTGTATCACATTATATCAGATGTTGTATCTGTCATTGTATCAATGTTATATATATATATATATTGATATTTATTTCTTCCTCTTTGTTGTACTTAATGATGTTATAAGCTCCGGCGAACCAGATTCGACGTTTGGATCGGCGACATTTGAATATGAGTGTCGTATTTGGTGCTGATTTTCGAAGGTCGAATCCGGGCTGTTACATATGGTATCAGAGCTGAGGGGTAAAACTTTAGCTCAGGAGTATAACACATTAAGTAGCTCATTAGAGATAGGGTGAAGTATACCTTAGAATGAGTATATCCCTAAGATATCCGTTCGAATGCCTTAGTAAATTCTCTTGCTGTTCACTGATAGTAAGTATGAGTGCCAGAAGAGGACGAGATAGGGGACAAGGGAGTACCACTATAAATGGTCAATACGCTATAACAGTGGAAACAATTTTCTCTATCAATCTCTTTTGTTCAGCATTTCTTTTCAATTCTTTGATGGTTCCTGGCAGCTCTACGAAGAAGATTTGATTTATTTGCATGGGACATAAACTCAAAATAGGTCAGAATTGTTTGTTTGGATGAATTGGTTGCTTTGGTTGCTATGGTTAATAGGTATACTTTGGTTTTTAAACCAAAAGTTTTGAAATTGTATCCATATATCTGTCTATTCTTTGGGTCCGGATATGTTCTACGAATGGTTAGTTTTCCCTTCGAACTAATCAGTGCCCCTACATATTCATAGATCTGGTGACCCGAATATCTTGTGCAATACTAAATGAGTTTGTTCTCATATCTATTATCGATATTCTGATTTGGTAAGCCAAATGCAGAATAGATATTCGGTTTGATTTGATGAAACATTCTTCATCTATCTTTGTTATCTCCTTGGCAAATTTCGGGGACGAAATTTCTTAAGGGGGAATCTGTAACGATCCCGGATTTTTACTAAGTTTAAATTGATAATTAATTTAATTTTTGAATATAAAATTGTGAAATTAATTGGTAAATCGATTTGAGTTTCTCCAAATTCAAATAAATTTTGTGTTAACTCTTTGAAATTGAAATCATATATATATGTGAATATATATGTATAGTGTGAAACATGAAAATATATATATATATATATATATATATATATATATATATATGAAAGTATCAAGTATGAAAGAAAGGAAATAAATATCTATGAAGGCTTGAATAAGAAGATAAAGATATATATTTAAGTATGAAGATAATTGATGCAAGCCTCCTTAGTACATAACATATCAGCCACCAAAGAAGATATATCAGGTTAGTCAACAAGCATAAGCTTATTAAACAAGACAAGTTTAATAAATGCAAGCCACCATAAATCGCATCAGCCTCCAAATGGAAAAAAAAATCTCTAAGCATAATAATAATAAAAAATCTTGTACCTGATATTGTACAAAATAACAACACTCTGTAACTCATTTTTTATATATCAACTTCATCTGAGATTCGTCCATCAACAAAAATGAGTAAACCTGAAGACAATATCATCTCAAACATAAACAAAACTTCAATTTAAACAAACAACAATATAACTTCATCACAACCAGAGAATCAAAAAAATGAAGGCTTCAGCTTAAAATTGCACAAGCATGTTTCAAATAGAGCTCTGTTCATTTTTCTGGGAACCAAGGTGAGTAACTTTTGTTTTTATTTAACTTAAAAGTATAATCTGTTGCATACATCTGTGAATGAGTATATTTACACAAGTATATATATATAGATCTTCTGTGTATACTTGAATGATGAACTATGAGTAGGCTATTGTTCATTTCTGATCTCTGTCTACCATTCTAACACAAGACTGTAGTTTCAAAAAAATTAGTTCCTCTTGATCTATTTATTGTTTGAGCTTAAGATTAAAACAAAAGTTGCTTGTTACAGTACGTATTAAGTTTTAAAATTTAATTTAAGTTAAAATAACCTGTCAAAGTTGCTGGAAAGCAATATAACCGAGTACCACTTAAAATTTTGTTAAAATTTAATCCTTTCAATTTACAAATTCAGGTATATAGATCGAATTCGTAAGCTTAAAAATGATTTTTAAAGCAAGAATTATAATTTTTAGATCACGAATCAAACTGCAGTTTGGGTTCATTCGAATTTCATTTTCTGATGATCTATTGAATAGTATTGGTCGAGATTTTGTCTGGTGATGGAGGATTGAACGGAGGGTCGAGGAAAAATGCAGTGGTGGTGGTCAGACGAACGTGGTGATGGCGGTGGGTAGTTTTTGCTCATAAATCTAGTTTTGGCGAGGTTCAGTAATTTGATTTGTTCGTCGTCGTCAGTTGATCGAGTGTTGCGTGTCTTTGGCTGATGGAAGAGGGGGAGTTGACAAAGTCGCAGCCGGAATGGTTGACCTTATGGTGGTCGGGGCGTGGCGAATGAGGCGATGACATGTTGGGTGGTGATGGGGCTCGCTATTCCGGGTTTTGAATTGAGAGCTCGATTTTGATTCGAGCAGCCGTGGATATGATGTCAAGGGATGGTCGTCGATATGTTGGAGGTCAGGATGGTGGTCGGAGAGGGCCAGAGCCATGGTGCATGCCCATCGTGCCATTTAAATTTCCTGATGATCAATTTTTTTGGTGCAGAGGTTTTGAACTCGGGTTTACTCGAGTTATTCGAGTAGTTTACTTGAAGTAAGTTAGGTTTCAACTCGAAGCAAACATGAGTTGCCTTGGGTTAGTTTTGGTTTGTACAAGTTTTTGTAAACCTGTCTGCAAATTTAAATTTATAACAAATTTAAATGAATTTAAATTTGTAAGCTAGATGTAAACAAAGTTTAAATCTAGTATGAAGTTAAGATCCAAATAAAACTTTGAATCTTAAAGTTTTCAAAATGAAATTATGATTTTAAATCAAGAATTTAAAAATCAAGATTTTAAAAGTAAGTTTAAACCAAAGTTTTGAATTAAGTTTAAAGCCAAGTTTAATCAAATGTTTATATATGGATTCAAGTTTCTTGAATTCAAATCTGTGATTTAAATTAGTTTTTAAACCTGAATGTTTTAATCAAGTTTAAATCAATAGCATTTTAAAGTTATTTGTTTTGAAATAAATATTTGAATTGGATTTGATTAAGTTCTTTTATAAAAAGAATTTTCAATGAAAAGTTAAATAACTTGTTTTCATTTGAATTTGCAAATGTATGTTAAAGCTTAGATTTTAAATAAAAATTTAAGTAATTCAGTTAGAACTTTTCTTATATAGGTTTATAAGTTGATATTTAAATTTGGTTAATGTTGAAATGTATAATCATTTTGAATCTAAAATTTTCAATTTGAATCTAAATTTAGAAGCGTAATGTTTATATACACTTTAATATTCATGAAATCATTAACATAGAAATAGGTTACCTCAGAGATAATTAAGGTATTAAAATGATTTAATGAATAAGATAATTAAGGAATGACTTATTTATTTAATTTATAAATTAATGATTTAGATTAATTTATAATTAGAGATTTATTAGGAAAGTAATTAAAGAATTGTTTTTAGCTAATGAAGGTCATTAACTAAGGTTATTAAAATAATTAATCAACGAGATTAATTTTAACAATTAATTAGATTAATTAATTAATCATTTATGAAATTGTGTAAGTGTAATTACTTTATGAAAGTAATTAAGAAGTTAATTGCTCATTGTTGTTAATTGAGTTTAATTTGATTAATTTAAGTTAATTGTTAAATATTGTGTGCTAGATTGATATTTCTGTTTGTGATTATGACATTGTGTGATGTGAATTGCTTTGTACTGAACTGTGATCTGTGATTTGTTTCTGTATGTATGTGAAAACCCTTTTTGCTCGTAAAATGGCATTTAAATTTCGATGCGACAGGGAGTCGGATTCCGGTTGGTTATCTGAAACCCACATCGAATCAAATGGTAAATCTCTGTGATTGAGAAATTTACTTTATATGTGAATCTACGAATGAAGATAAACATTATGGATTATACCGCTTATCGAGATTGATCTAATTGAATCTATGATGATTGATGATGTTGCACTATTGTGTTAAAGCCCTGGACCACGCTTATACACACACAAATATGGATTGCACGTGGAGATTTGGTTAAGTCGCAGATTTTTGAAATAATTTTGAATTTGAATTTTGAATTCAAATAGTTTGGAAATGGATTGGGTTTAAAATGAAAAGCTTTTGAAATATAATTTCAAAGATAAAATTTTTGAATAACTTAATTAAGTTTTGAAGTTTAAATAATTTGATTTGAATTCAAAATTTAAAACTGAATCCTATGATTTGAAACTAGGGACTAAAGAGGTTATACCAGTTACATATGGGTTAAACCATTTTAAAGGTATTGATTTGGGAATTTGAATTTAATTCAAGGGCTTTAACCCGTGTAAATATAATTGGATTTTTATGAAACGAAAACTAATTGTTTTCAAATAATAAAAGCTTTCATATAAGAAATGAACTTCCAATTTGTGTAAAAGGGATTTCTAGTTTGAAATGGAAATGATTTCCAAGTTATGGAAACGGTTTGAAAGCTGTAAATTAAATCTTTAATTTAAAGATTTAATGAGTTAATCCTAATCGAAATGGAAATTGTTTTGAAAATCTATGAATGGATCTTTGTGAAACTGTGTGAACCTTGTAGAATAAATCTTTTTGTTTAAAAAGATTTAAAATGGTAATTTGTTTAAACCATTTGAAGGAAAAGTTTTGGATATTAAGTTGTGACTTAACTGAAATCCCATTATCCATATGTTTTTAAATATTATGCTTGTTATTCGGTTTAGCCGGAAGAGGATCTTGTGTCATATAACCCATTCCGAATAATGATACCTCGTTATGGATTGCATTTGAAGACCGGTGGTGAAGACTGGGTATTTGTGAGAACGATAGGATGACCTATCGACTGTCTCTGCACTGAGTCGCGCCAGTATAGAGATTCCCTAAGTGATGGGAAGTCCAATTGGGATTGTGAATACCCGGATTTGCAAGGGCTTCTACGGAAGTGCCTTCGGTTCTGTTCGAACCCGGGACAGACTTGTATGGTTGTATGTCTGACACTACACTTTGAGATATAAAGCAGATTTCTTTCAAATACATATCTGTTGGTGGCGGAGAATTTATTCTCTTAGCTTAACACCCTTCTCTGAGACGTACGAGCTCAGAGGTTATGTAGTTGAAGGTTATCAGTGATATATTCCCAATTTGGTAATGTGGCATGCTGAGTGCTGCTGTGTGTTGATGATCATTTGTTGATCTTTTGTGATCAAAGCATAGCTTTTGTATGAAGCGTAGCTTTGTGGACAAGACTACATCAGGACCTCACACCCCGTAAATGGTCGAAACAGGAAAGATGCGGCAAGGTTATGAGGGTCGCGCCCTTTAGGGTGTGTCATTCCCTTCTGGTAAAGGGTGGTATCATGATATGGAGCCCAGATATTTACCTATGTGGTGGGCTTCAATCTCATTTTCTGTGTGGCTGTTGCTTTATGGTTTAGAGGCGCCTCGGATAAAGGTCCCAAAGGACCGGGGGGTGGCATGCTCGTGTAGTAGTTACCTAGTTACAGAGGTAACCCGGCCTTGTGTTGGCAGAGATCCGGTTAGGTTCTCGAGACGTCCCGCCAGAGGCGTACCCATGGACAGTGGGAAGTTCCTTAGCCTTGTACGGTTTTAGTTGTATAACCTGCCATGGAATGTGGCGGTAACCTGCTATTGAACATGGTAGCTATAGTAGGCATACAATAATGGTTGTATGTTGGCTAAGATTAATATTATACTTTCGAAATGTTTTTCTGCACTTTGCACTTATAATAATAATATCAAGTGGTTTTTGCGTAGTAAGCATGTTTGACTATCATAAGAAAAAATCTCCCCCAATTCTGCGATTGCATGGTGTGTGTGGCGGGAGGTCTTATGGTAGTTTCATTTTCCAAAAGCATATCGGATTTTCTTTTATATATCTTGTTTTATTTAAAAGAAACTGTTTTTGTTACTCGTACCAGTCCCATGACTGACCTAGAGTTTATTGTTCCTTTCCTAAACTCTAGGTGCCTACAAATTTTCCACACGGGCAGTCTAGAGTTGGTTTTTTTTAGATATTCAGGTTTAGTAGATTATCTGGAGTTAGCCCAGTCTTTGGATGAGGACTGCACTTGCTTATCTAGATGACATGTGATGTTGGTTCGAGCTAGCTTTTGGTTGGAGCATTGGATTTGGAGATGCATTCTTTTGAAGATATTCTTTCCACTGTGTCTTGTATCTCTGATAGTATTGATATCTATTGTATCATTCTGTTGTATCACGTTATATCCGATGTTGTATATTTCATTGTATCAATGTTATATATATTGTTATTTATTTCTTCCGATATGTTGTACTTAATGGTGTTATAAGCTCCGGCGAACCAGATTCGATGTTTGGATCTGCGGCATTTGAATATGAGTGTCGTATTCGGTGCCAATTTTCGAAGGTCGAGTCCGGACCGTTACATAATGCCTCTATACCTTCGTGAAAATTACTACAGCTGACTCCAAATCATGCATCGGGTATCTCACCTCATGCGGTCTAAGCTGTTGAGAAGCATAGGCAATCTCTTCACCTCTCTGCATTAACATAGCTACTAACACTGTTCCACATGCATTGGTATATACCACTAAATCCTGATTCCCTTCTGGAACAACTAACACAGGTGCATTAGTCAATAAGGTTTCATCTTCTGGAATGCCTTCTCACACCTATCCGTCCAAACAAAATTCACATTTTTAGCGTTATCTTGGTAATCGGTGCTGCTATCCATGAAAAATCCTTGATTAATTTTCGATAATACCCGGCTAATCCAAGAAAACTCTTTTATCTCATTCACTGTCTCAGCTCTTTTCTAATTATTCACTGCCTCGATCTTAGTCGGATCTACAGAAAACCCTCTCTCTGAGACTACATGACCAAGGAACATTACTCCTTCTTCTAGAATTGACGCTTCGAAAACTTCGCCTTCAGCTGATGCTGCCTCAGCGTCTCAAGAACCACTCTAAGATGAACTTCATGTTCTCCGTCATCCGTAGAGTAATCAAAATACCATCTATGAAAACCAATATGAACCAATCCAAGTGCTCTGGGAAAATTCCGTTCATCAAATCCACAAAAAATGCTGGTGCATTAGTTAGTCCGAACGGCATCACTAACCATTCGTACGATCTATATCTAATTCTAAATGTCGTCAAAGGAATACTGTCCTCTTCTACTCTAAGCTAATGGAAACCTGTTGCTAAATCCAACTGATAAAATACCTTGGCTCCACTCAACTGATCGAACAAATCATAAATTCTAGGCAACAGATATCGATTCTTTATTGTCTTCTCATTCAACTTACGATAATCAATACACAACCTTAATGATCTGTCCGACTTCTTAACAAACACTGCGGCTGCTTCCCAAGGTTAACTACTTGGCCTAATAAAGTTCTTGCTTTCCAGATCCACTAACTGCACCTTCAATCCCTCATCTCGGTAAGTGTCATCCTTCTTGATGGTTTACTCACTGGTTCTGCTCTAGGCACCAAATCTATCGAAACTCAATGGCTCGTTTCGGTGGTAATCCTACTCTAGTTCAAAAACATCTGCAAATTCTCTCACAATGAAAATGCAATTCAACTCATCTTTTACCTCCACAACACTAACAAAGCATTCACCTCATAGCTAGGGTTTTCTACAGCATATGCAATCCGATCACTATAGTCCAGGTGTTTAAGTGATATTTTTCTATAATGGAAAAATATGCTAGCATATTACATACTTAACCAATCCATATCCAAAATAATTCCAAACCCTGCGAAATCAAACACATGCAAACTGCAACTAAATGTATGACCTAATATTTCAATCTCTATGTGGTCACGCATCATCCCAAGTTCGCATACCCTCTTATCGGGTTTGCAACCCTTAAGGAGGTAACTAAGTATGAGGTTTCTAGGTTAAGCTTATCTACCCAACAACGAGATATAAAAAATGCTATGCATGAGTATCAAACAGAACGCTAACTGACATACCATGAATCATAAGCATACCTCCCTAAAAAGTCTTTCCTTTTTCCTTTGCTATTGGTTTCAAGGTAGCTGGCTCCAATGCATATACTTTGCCCTTCCCATCCTTAGTAGGCTCCTTGCATTGGTTCTTGTAATTTGATCTCAATTGAAGCACCTGATATTCTTCTTCTCGATCACTTTCTTTCCATCACCTGAGTGACATTCATTTGCAAAATGCCCTTTCTTATCACATTTATAGTAAACAACTTTCAACTTTCCCTTCTTTGCAGCTCCACCTTTCTAAGCTCCTTTCTTATGGAAGAACTTTCTTTTCTAACTCTGCCCCAATTGGAATTCCTCTGCCTTATTTCTCTCTAGAAAATCAAACATCTCTTAATTCCTCAAAGCCATTTTCACTATGACATTGCATGGATCCTTGATATGCAGTAACATTGCCCTAGCAAGCTCAGGCTTCAACCCCCTAATGAACTTCTCGTTCCACTTAATCACAGTATCCACCATAGCATACCCATACCACACCAACTCCTCAAACCTTGTTGCATAATCCAACACAGTCATCTCCCCCTGCTCCAACTCATCAAACTTCCTAAGTAGAGCATACTTAGCAATCTTCGACAGAAACCTCTCTCCAAACCTCCACTTGAACTCAGCCTATGTCATTGCCTCCTTATTAACTCCAACTATAATGTTGTTCCACCAATACAGTGCTACTCCCTATAGCTGTCTAGAAGCAAGCCTTCTCTTTTACTCATCATTGCACCTTAAGTCAGCAAAAATCCTCTCGTAATGAAGCAGCCAATTCTCTACTTCGATTGCGTCCTCAATTTTAATGAATGGTTTTACTCCTAACGAGCATAATCCCTACTCAAAATAGCATAGTTGTTGATTACTGGAGCTTCTTGATTTCCTCCTCCAACTATTCAAGCAGCAATACCTGCCCGCATCATGTTGACAAAGAACTGATACATTGCTCATATGTCAACTTGTGAGACTCTAGCACCCACATTTCAAGCTTGTGCCTGATCTGGGTTTCTCCTAATGTTTGGTTTGACATTTCAATTTTTTGTGATGCTTCCCCTACCAAGGTTAAATCTTCCACTTCTAGCGTCCATATATGTATTCAAGCCTCGTAAGATACAGAAGAATAGCCTAAGATAGATAGGGAATTAGAGATATAACGCATACTTATACATAGAAAATACAAGTACATTACTATAGCATTATCTCATGCCCTGATCTTATCTCTAATTCCTTAGGATTATGTTTACAAAATTCGTTTTAGTTTAAAGTTTTTCATAAACCTATGCTCTGATACCAAGTTCTGACATCTCATATCTGGAGGCCCAAAGCTAAGCGCTACAGATGTTGTAGTTATCCATAGTATTAACATCCGGTGACCAAATACAGTAATGGTAATGGTATCTGTAATATCAGAAGCACTTAAATGTGAAATAAAATCATCATAAATTAAAACACTTTTCAGATTACATTTCAAAATAACATTTCATATCCAAGTTATATAATCCCAATCATTTGCCAGGTTCATATCAAATATGATAATTACATAAATACGCCAAGAGCGACATATGAAGATGCCTCCTTGGTTGACCAGAGTACTAAATAGTCATAACAGACTTAATACGACACAACGAAAATAAAACAGGCAACTCCTAATATAGCTAGCATCAGCCTCCTACTCTCCTCCGGAAGCTTTATTTGTCCACCTACTAAAACCTGAAAATCCTCAACACTCAGCTTACTCAGATCAATTTTAAGCACCCGAGAGTTCAAGGGGAAAACATAAACTTCGAGTCAGACATAAATCCTAATGTGAATAATACTATACATCTTGGTTATATGGTATTAAGTGAGACCGTGCCACTTAGCGGAATGGGTTTCCCCTCACTAATGTCCTTTTAAAACATATCTTTTGAAAATCTTAATCCTACAACCAAAACTGGTTAAAACAATAAAGCAATATATTGTAAGCATATAAATTAGGTAACAAATGGACTATCTTTCCGAACAATATAGTTTTGTTTGGCTAACTGCTAACCTTTGGTTGACTCAGGCCTACCAAACAAAATAAACAAGTAATCTAACTTCTGTTAGATACTCTTCTTTTGGATGGTCTGTCCCTAACTTACTTCTTCCAGGGTCAATTGATCCATATGGTTTTGCAGGCTCACCAATAACCTATTCTCACTTTATATATTCCTTTCTGTGTGTAACATCATCTCAGTCTTACCTGTGACAAAGCCCTACACACTGGAATTTTGGACTAAACTAGTTAGGGGCTAATAGCTAATGTATAGAGCGCGACCCTATACCAGTCCCATCTGGTATTCTAATATCCGAGTCATTCTACTTAGGGTCATATACCCATAAAAATTTTCTTGAAAACATTTTCTCTCAAATCGATTTAAACCTTTAAATCATACTTTAAACAAGGAAAATATTCTCCATGCTTTACTTAAATCACCTTGCCATGTTATATATACTTCACGTAAAATTTTATCGATGAAAACATTTAAACCTTTGAAAGTACCCCTTTCAAAACCAAGTAAAACCTTAAGCCGAAAGGACAAAACATACCTTTCGAAACCATTCTTAATAAACCTTTCCAAACATTGAAAAACCTTTTTTTTTGAAAGCTTTAACAACATAGACATCTGCTTATCAAAGCACTATAAAGATTACATTTCGAAAACATTAGAACCTTCCATTTAAAACCTTTCGAAACCATTGGTGAACGACCCTTTGAAAACCTTTATCTTAAACTTTTTGAAAGCATCCTTTTTGTAAAATAAAACCTTTTGAAATCATTTAGGTTTAAGTAAACCATGTGTAATAACCTTTTGAAACCATTTAAAACTATTCCTTTCGAAAACATTCAGGTTTAACTCTCAATATCACAAACTATCAGAAAACAACTAAGTCAAAAGCACTCTTCTAAAAACTAAGTAAAGAAGTGATGGTGTCGAAACCAACCCTTCAAAAGCATTGTAGAAGCGGCTTAGGTTTTAAAACAAAGAAACCCTTTTGAATGCATTGCTTCAAGAGGTAAGGTGCGGAAGCTAGGAGTTTTGACCCCTTCGAAAGCATGTACCTAAAAAAAAGGCACAACCTCTTTCGAGACCATTTCTTTAAAGCAATTTGACTTATTCGAAAGCTAAGAAAGTCGAAAGCAAAAGCAAAGTAGGCGTATTTTCATTTAAAAACAAAGTAAAGCCTCGACCCCTTTGGAATCCCTAGTTTCGACTTCATACCTCTCGCCCCAGTCCAATTCGCTACATACCAAGTCTTGATACCATACACATTGGTTTCGATGGTAGCGGAGACGGGAGTACTGGGTCGAAAGCCAAATGCCGAATGTGGTGAAACATGTAAAAAAATACGTTTAAACTGATTTTCAACCTTTTAAAGCAATTCTTTTCAACTATCCTACCTTGTTTATCAAAACATGATTGGTTGCTAATTTCTTTTCTAAAAGTACTCTTGAAATTTTAGAAGTAAACAAATTAAATTATTTACAAAATGCTTTTCTCTTTTTATAAATATATGAAACATTTAAGTCCCTTACCTTAAATAATTATATATATCTATTAAAACACTTAGGAAAAGTCTATAAAAATTCTCATAAATCATTTTTAATGTTTTCTAACATATATTAATTTAGACCCAAAACATGTATATTTTATCCATAATTAATTTTAAACCCAAATAACCATTTTCTTCACTAGAAAATTTATATTAATTTCACATTAATTCAAAAAATTATAAAAAATGAAACCCATTTCCAGAATATTATTTCCAACCTTATCTCAAAATCGTAAGGCATTGGATGTTATTTAATAAGGTTTTCACATTAAGACATATGATAAAATCTGCATGAATTAGCATAAATCATCAACAAGCATATATATCAATATAACAATCAAAATCCTGGAAAAACCTTGCAAAATAGTTCGGGTCTAATCTAAAACCATAAACAATAAAAAAATATGAGATGTAGTCATTGTTCCCCTTGGCTTTTTGATTAAGGAGTTGAGATTTGATCTTTGATTAACTTGCTTAAGCTTTCCTCTTGAAATCTTCTCTTTATCTTCTGCTTAATTTTCCTTAACGGTGGCCGGCCTCTCTTTTATTTAGCTTTTTTGTTTTGAACGTGTAAAATGAATGTGGTTTTAGGGCTTAGGGTGTAAGAATATACTTTATTCCTATATTTCCCATTATTACTACCCTAACTTAACTCATTTTAATTTTCTTAGTTCATTAATTTAAATAGTTAAGGTCGCCCCTCTATTAATCACTATTCTCAATCCCTAAACCATTACATTTTTTAATTTAACTAAATAAATATCTTAAATAATGTTACTAAAAATTAGGGTCGTTACAGATATTTTCTCCCATTTAAGTGGAGAGACGAGTGGCCATCCCTTATCTTCATCGAGCCTAATGGAATCGCAAGATCGTGCCGCAACTTCAAAGAAATTTATCCCAATTCAAGACTTAGTACTTCTTCATTAGATGCCTCGAAGGGTTCAACAGCCTTTGGAGAACGTGGAGTAAGTTCTCCTCCTTACTTATTGAGTTTCGACAAGTCGTTATGGGATTTCTAACAAGTCAAATACTTCATGTAGTTATTCCAAAACCGAATAAAGACCTATCAGTTGACTAAATTTTCCATACCCTGAAGGCCATAGATGCCGGAAGATATCGGTTAAAATTTTCTAATGAACGAAAATTTGCTCAGGTATGGACTATTGCATCCGGGAAGATCCACCGTAGCGGTCGAAGTCTTATCTCCTTCTCGTTTCAGAATATGAACATGCTCCACTTCTTCGTCACATGGTTCTGAAGGGGGTGTTCTTCATGAAAAGGAAGGTCTGTCAGACGAGTTGATTGAAGGAACTCATGAGGGAAGGGATGTCACGACTGAAGCTAGCTGTCCGGCCAGAACGCCTCCAATTCTGAAGGAAGAGAAAGAAGTGCAACACCCCTAATTTTTGTTTAACATTATTCAGGATATTTAATTGGATAAATTAAATATAATAATGTGAATAATTAGGGAGATGAGATTAATAAATCCAATGTACATGTCATAATGAATGAACTAAAATAGGACTTAACCAAATTAAGAAGGAGGAATTTCCTAAGGGGTAAACTAGGAAATGAGGCAACATTTCTTAATATAAATCTCTCCCTCAACCTTAATAAACTTTTACTTTATCATTCAAAATTCCTCACCTATATTTCGGCCAGCCATTAAAAGCTCAAGGAAGAACAATAAATTGAAGATAAAGCAAAGAATTAAAGCTAGGACATTATCTCATTCTCCAGTTAACTAATCAAGGTGAATAATATTGTAAATCATCTCATTTTTACTTATTTTGGTTAGGTTGTAGATAGTAACTGAATGTATTTTGTTGTGCTAATCAAGATGGATCTAACAATCATTATTTGGATAGAATAATCATTTATGGTGATTTATTGGGATTTTTATGGAATTAAAATAATGGGTTTTAGAGTAAAAACCTTAGAAACGACCTCCAAACGACTTGTTTTTTGGATATGTTATGTAAAATGTAATTTTGTAGATGGATTTTTAATTCATAATTTTTCGGACCTAATAGGAATATTTTATGAATTTCCTAAGGCGAGAAAGGCATTTATTTCGAGTTTTAATTATTAAAAATAATAAAATATTGAATTCTACTCAAAAATTTTATATGATGAAGAAAATGTTATTTCAGATTTTTGGTGAATTTTTGAGATTTTTTCTAAGTGATTTCGATTTATTATGAATTTTCTAAGCTAAAAAGACTTAATAATTATATTAAAATATTAATATAATTAATTATTTGAAAATAATTTTGGAAATAAAAAATCTGATCTATAGCAGATTTTCTGCAAATATATTGCTGAAATATGTCTTTAACCAATAGAAATTTGACAAAGAATTGTTAAAGTATGTTATTAACCAATAGGAATTCGACAAAGAATAAGTGTGGCAGTTTTCGAGTTATTTACGACTCTGCCACTGAACTTTCCAACCTTGTCGGAAGCAACCTTTTGTCATTGAACCTTCCGCGGTATTTCTGCAACTTTCTACAGCATTTTTATGAACCTTCCGACCTTGTCGGAAGCAACCTTTCATCATAGAACCTTCCGTAGGATTTCTGCACCTTTTCACAGCATTTTTGATGAACCTTTCGACAGCAGTTGTAAACATTGTGGAAGTCCTTTTGTAGCAGTTTTCTTCAACTTTTTTTGTAAACTTCAAATAGGCATAACTTTCTAACCCTAGACCCATTTTTCTATTGTGGCAACTCTACAGAAACGAAAACCATCATTTGAACACAATGGAATAGGTTAGAGACATTAATTCTATGCCTATAAATTTTTTTGGCTAAAACAAAGTTTTATATTTTTGAAGACGGTTGTTTTATTTGCTTTCGAACATGTTTGCTTGGTTTTCTTTGCCTTTGAAGGAGATACTTTCGAAGGGGTTGTAAATTTGTTTTCTTTTGACCAAGTTTTATATTTTCGAAAGGTAGAATTTAAAGTATTATAAGGCGGGAGCCTAATGTTTTTAAGAGCTTTCGAAGGAGGATACCCTATGAAGTCGAAAGCTAGGTTTCAAAGGTATCGAAAGGTTTTACAACCGAAACTCTATTTTTAAAGGAAAAACCATAGCTATATTAAAGAAGTTTTTATAATGGTTTAAGAAGAATCTTTTTTTGATAAATTAAACCCATAGGAGTGGTATTGCTATGTTTTTATATTGCTTCTTCTAATATGAACATATTCACTTTATAATGGAATTATATTTTGGGAAAAAGGGTAGGAGAACCAGTTAGGTTAACCCAGCAGTGAATATAAATTGAATAAACTCATTAGTGAGTGAAATATGAAGGAAAGATATTGGCAAGGGCCGGTAGGTTTCCAGTAAGCCCATGAAAAACAGTATGATATTGGAAAAGGCCAAAAAGTTAATAGTTAGCCCATGAAAACTAGGTGTAAATGAAGACGTCGGATAAACAAGTTCATAATTAGCCCATGAAAACTATGTTAAATGAAGATGTCAGATAGACAGGTTCATAGTTAGCCCGTGAAAATTTTGTGTAAATGAAGATGTTAGATAGACAAGTTCATAGTTAGCCCACGAAAATTATGTGTAAATGAAGATGTCAAATAGAAAGGTTCATAGTATGCCCATGAAAACAATGTAATTGGACATGGAGTCCTTAAATGTTTAATCGATTATTAGTTAGCCCATGAAAACTAATAGGTTAATAGTAATCCTAGAAATTATAATTGAGACAGATAGTCAAAATAAATGAAGATGAGGAAATCCAAATTCGATTTGCTTGTTTTGCATATCATCATGATGTTTTGAAATACTATGTTTTTAACCATTATGGATGAAGGAGCATAGTATACGGTTTTATGAAGTTTTAGGATACTAGTGAGGGGAAAACCTGTTCTGCTAAGTGGCATGGTCTCAGTAGATATCTCTTTGGTTGAGATGATATACTATTATTCATACCAGACTTTATGTCTGACTAGAGGTCCCTTAAACTCTAGGGTACTCAATTGATTTTGAGTACTTTGAGGTTAGGGTTTTCAATTTTTTCTTAGACAAATAAAGCTTCCAGAGGTATGCAGGAGGCAGATAGTTATTTAGTGTTTCTTTTCCGTTGTGTATTTGGATGTAAAGGCAGATTTATTAGCGTTACTATATACTCTGATCAGCCAAGGGGGAATTTTCATATGTCGCTCTTGGCATAGGTGTAATTATAATATTTTTGCTGAATGTGGTTAACATTTTGGGATTTGTAATAAACATGAAATGTTTTGATTTGAATGTGGAAATATGTTTTTGAATTGTTAATTTTTTTTTCCATATTCTGGTGATCTGTGTATCAATGTAACTAGCATCGCCGTATTTGGTCGCCAAAGATTAATAACCATGGATGATTGCAGCATCCATGGTCGTTAGTTTTGGGCCTTCAAGTAGGGTGATGTTACAAGAAGAGTTCAAACAATGAGAAGGCAAGGCTGCAGCGGCAACAAATAAAGAATAGGGTGAAGTTGAGAATAGCAGTGGTTATGATTACTCCTTTAGTGATGATGATTTTGACATAGGTTCTGGTGACGAAGACTCTGAATCGTGTGACGAGACTTCGAGAATGAATCTCGTTCTTTCGGATTCGTCTCACTAAGAGATCCACAATAAGGATGCCCCCCCATTAGCCGAGCGACGTCAGGACCCTGATTAAAGATGATGGCTAGACTTCGAGGATTTGAGCAATGTCTACACGGATATTGATGAATGTATGGGGGAAGATTTCGAATTCGAAGGGGTGTCTTCTTACCTACGTCATGTCATGCACAGAATCAGTCTGATTTCTACTGCAGTGGCTTCCATATATGGTTTATGACATCATTTTAGACCCCCGAAGACACATCACACATTTCATTAGGGTCACATTCACTTACACATCATTATTTAGACCTATTTCTTGTTACTAAAGCTTTTTATTTATTCTTCGTGTCAGGTACCATAAGAGGTCGTGGTTTTTACGACAATATCGAGCAATTCATTGATTCGCAATGTTAGTCAAAACGGTCCACAAGCCATCATCAGCTCCGCGAGACCGAGAAGGAATAGAGAAGGCGAAAAGACTTAGAGGCCGAAGCTCCTCGCCGGGATGACGGAGAATGGGGTCGGACGTATAAGAGTGGCTACGAGAAAAGAAAAACCTCTGATGACCAAAAGGAACCGTCCAAGAAGTCAAAGGTGAATCATGGTTCTCATTCTTCCGAGCAGCAGGCCTTTGCCCCTGCTCCAGTTTCCATCGGTCTTGAAATTCTGGTTTCTTCCGTTCAGGCTCCATCTTCATCTCAAGTCCCATCGACCCACATGGTGCCCGTTTGTGGTTCCTCACGCCCTCATAGGAGGCCAACTTACATTCTACCGTATGGTCCCCTTAGACATGAAGCTGTGCTCCTGGGGTGGTTTTTAAAGAGAGTTAAGTATGACTGCGACCTTTTCCCAGTCCACAAAGATTCCAATATGCCCCACCTTCAGGCGAATCAAAGCAATTTAGAGTATGTCGAGGGATAGGAAAGGCTATGCAAGCAGCTAGCCAATACGAACCATAATAATTATCAAGAAATCCTCTCCTTTGAATTAGAGAAAGACAACATCGAGAGGGTGTTATCTGAATGTGATGCCAGAATTGAGCGACTGGTACAAGAAAGGGACATGGCGCATCAGGACAGCAAGTATAAAGCCGGCTTGTTGAAGGAGATGAAAGAGGTTCATGCGAAAATAAAGATTATAATTGAGATGAAATTAAGAAGGCCTATGTGGACGAAGTTAAGTTGAAAGAGGAGCTAAGAGCTTGTGGCAGGATTATTAAAGCCCAAAAGAAGACTATCGTTGATCACGAATAGGTTGTTGAAGGGCATAATAAAATAATTATGGAATATGAGGAGATCGTGATGTCCCACGATGGACAGTTTCCGATCAAGCCCAGATGACTGCCTCGCTTCAAGAAAGAGCTGCACAGTTTATGAGATATCCCGGAAATTTTAGCAATATCAATTAAATAATCTGTATTAAAAATTAAATTGATATTGATATTTTTGCTAATAATAATTCAATTTGATTTAATAATCTTCTTAAATAAATATTTAATTGGTTATTTTATCTTTTAAAAATAATAAATGGATTTCTATTTATAATATAAATATATAGTTTATATTGTAAATAGATTAGTATGGTTTTAATTTAATAAATAAAACATATTTTCTAATTCTAATATTTGTAGTAATTTGAAAATTTGTTTTTATTTAATAATAACTTTTCAAAGTTATAAAATAAATGATCTTGGTTTAAATTAATAAATCAATCATGATTTAAAATTCTAATATATACACATTAATAATTTGGAAATTTTGATTTTAATTAAATATAAAGTTTTCAAAGCTATTAATAAATAAATATATGATTTTTAATTGTTAAGAAAAATGTTTAAATGTTTAAAATAGTTCTAGCTTGAGTTTTAAATTTAATTAAATTGACAAAAGAGTTTTATAGCTTAATTAAATAGATAATTTATTAATAAAAATATAATTTCTTTTACAATTATTTTAATTTAATAATAAGATATTTATAAAATAATATCAATAATGTATTGTCTTTATAAATAGATTTTGAATAAAATTTGCAATTATTATTTTAAATTAAATTTATATTTATAACTTGATTTTTAAAAAATTGACTTTGAATTGGATTTGAATTTAAAATCCAAAGTATAAATTTTTAATTGTTTTGGTTTTTATAATAACTTTATTTAATTATAAGAATAATTTGTTTTTATTTCTTTTTAAAATTTATATACATATAAAATACTAATTAACAAATTAATTTGGCTTAACATATATATTAACATGTAAATTAAAATATAAATTACTTTTAAAAAGACAAGTGTTGATTTCTTAAGCCACTTATAACCATATGTTAAAAGATTAACATATTAAGTTGACAAATGTTAAAATAAAGGACAAGTGGCATTTGAAATGTAGTTTTTCTTTTATTTTTATTTACAAATAATTTTAGTTTATATAAAATCTCTTTCCCTCATTTTTTTTCTTTCCTTTTCAAAAGCTTAGTTAACAAAATCTGAAACAAATAGAGTAAGCTAACTCTTCAAAACCAAAATTTGTAAACAATTCCCTGCAAATTATTTTCAAAACAAAATCTGAAAATCAGTAATCATCTTCAAATTCTTAGACAAAAATGTAAACCATTTACCCTGTAACCACCTTCAAACCTTGTGAATCAAATCCCTGCAACCTTTTTAAATCTGTCAAGCATTCTTCAAAATTCTGTAACCATCTTCAAAAGCAAATTTGGAAATCTGTAGTCTGCATCTTCAACCAAGCCTGCAAATAGTTTTAAAATCAAGCAAAAAGCATTTTTTCTTTCCAATTTGGAAATTGGATTTTGCATGCCACCTGAAAAACAAAAGCAAATTCAAAGTTTCTTTTTTTTCAAATCTGGGAAGCTCTGTCTTCATTCTTCAAATCAGTGAGTAACATCACATTCTCTTTTAAACTTAAGTGTGAATAATGGTTGCATGTTAATCTCTGTGTTAAATATTGTATTGAGTACATTCATATGTATGTTTGTTTATTTATATTGTTGTATCTCTGAATGTATGGTATGCAAGCCCGTGTTACATGGGTCTTCTCTGTATTATAGTTCATATGTTCAAAGTTTTGATTTAAAAATCAAAATCTTTTAATTTAATCTCTGTTTGAACTTAAGATTTAAATCAAACCTGATTGTTTAATCATAAACTTTAGTTTAGAAATCTACTTAAGTTAAAATAACTTGTATTATCTCTAGAAACCCAATTCACTGATCAAGTTTTAAAGTAAGTGAAAAATTAAATATCACAATTTATTGTTTCAGGGTTAGGATCTGAAACAACACTTAAAAACATGAATTTTAAAACTAAAATCAAGATTTTTAATTTAGAAATGAGTGTACAGTTCTTGTTTGAACTGGAAATAGGAATCTGGAATTTTCTGGTGATCCAAGTGTTTGGAGAGGTCGGGACATTGGGTAATGATGGATGACTGAACGTAGTTGATAGGAAAGATACTAGATGTCGATGCTTTTCATCGAGGAGGCAGCGATGGCGAGATCTTTTCTGTAACCCTAGTTTAACTAGGATTGGTAGTTCAATCAATCTCTGTCTCTACAGTGGATCGAGTGCTTCTAGATTTTGGGAGATGGAAGGTTGGTCGTAAGCGAAGGCGTGGCCGGAGTAGCAGATCTTCTGATGGTCGGAACTTTGTGATTAGGGCGTTGCCAGGTTTGGTATGGGTTGTGGTTCCTGTGTTTCCAGGTTTGGGGGTTGAAGTCTCGAACTCGATTTCGAGTGTTGGAGTTCGATCTGAGGATCCTGGCGTGACGATTGAGTGTTGGTCGTTACAGTGGTATCAGAGCATTAGGTTGAGTGAATACCTAGGCTCTGTAGTGGTGTATATCTTGAGAGAGCGTAGTTGTAATTTTTATATATTATTATATAAATATATTTATGCTACCTATTTGTTGGGTTACCTGTTCAGGTTTTCCAATATAAGTGATAGAGATAGATGGGATAGTGGTGTGTGTAACACGACTATCATTGGTTGGAGTTTGAATGTTTGAGGTTGGAAGTGTATTTGTCGAGACTGTAGACCTAATACCGTCTCGAATGAGCTTTGTAGTGATGAAGGATTTCATTTATCTCTGAAGGAAACTTGTTAAGGTTCGGAGTCTATCTTTGAAGTTGAATGAGTAGAGTTTGGACCTGTCGACTAGGCAGAAGCGAGTGATGGTATTTTGGATACCTTAGGAAGTAGTAGCTGCGTGATGAGATGTAGTGACTATGGATTTTCCCGAAGATGATTTCTTTGAAACAAGTTAAGGAAGTGATTCTGCTTCAGTGTTGTGGCTGTGTTCAGTTGGTGTTTCTGTTTTCTTTGAAGTCCGAGTTTCTCGGAGAGCTTTGGATTAGAATTCTTTGGCATCTGTAGCAGCAGTGCAGCTCGGAGTGTTCTGTGTGTTGGCAGGAGATCTTCTGGCTTAGCAGTTTTCTAAAGTAGAGTTCAGAAGCAGTTAAGTGGACCCGTTTCTTCGATGGGTTGGCTAGTTAAGTATAAGCTGTTCAATTTGGTTAAGGGAGAACAGTTTTCCTTGGATTTAGTTTGAATTGATCGCAAAAGTGACTTGCGGTTGTTTGAGTAATCTCTTGGGTTATCTGAGTTTTTCTGGATGTCTTCTGAAAGTCTGAGGTTTGCATGCATCTGGAGATTGAGTTTCCTTATCGACTAGGATTCCAGGAGTGCTACTGGTGGTTCAGTTTAGTAGAAGGATGACTTCTTGAGCAAGGGTTTGGTGAAGCAGCTTAAGATCAGATGAGACATCGGAGTTTTCTTTTATGGATCTGTTAAACCATATTTCTGAGATATGTTGTCCAGTTTGTGCTCGAATTTTTCTTCTACTTCGGATCAGAGTTGTGCAGCGGAAGCAGTTTGGAAGTGCATCTGCTTTTTCCTGGACAGGAGAAGTGAGTGTAGTCTTCTGATATTGAGGAGTAGAGTTTTTGTTTCTTGATTCTGGTTGATCTTGAGGAGATCATTTTGTTGAGATGATTGGTCTAGTTTGTTTCTAGAGACATTGGCGAAGGTTGAGCTGATCGGGAAGGTGGTAGGCAGCCCAGGATTGTCTGGAGATTTTTATGGATAAGAGACGAAGGAATTTTGATTCCGGAGTCGGAGATATAATTTTGGATAAGTTTTCTCCGATCGAAGAGGAGCTATAAGATTGAGTAAGGCTGGAAAGCTAGCTCTGAAGTGTTTTGGATCTTGTTTGTGTTCTTGGAAGTTAAGTGATTGATCTACAGGATTGGATTGCCAGTTTGGCTAATTGGGATTCGATGAGTTTCACGTATCTCTGTGGGAGTACGTGTATGAACTATCTCTGGTTATGGAACCAGCAGTTTGGAAGTTTTGGTAGTTAAGTCAGACTCGTCTATAGTCTGATATCTTGTCTTGTGTATAGATATAGTTGAATAGAAGCTTTGTAGCTTCATAGTATTGTTTGTTTGGATTCTCTAGAGCGAGTATCCCGGTATACACACACACACACACACACACACACTCTTGGGGAAAACTCGATGAAATTTTATCCAGAATTTTGTCTGGATAATTAGATTTGTTTGATTGGTTGAATTGGTTGTTTTGGTCATTAGCATATGTTTGATATATGCTTGTGTTTTAAAATTATCTTTAATGAGATTATTAAATTACCTTTGTTCTAAATTTCGGGGACGAAATTCTTTTAAGGGGGGAAGGAATGTGATATCCCGGAAATTTTAGCAATATCAATTTAATAATCTGTATTAAAAATTAAATTGATATTGATATTTTTATTAATAATAATTCAATTTGATTTAACAATCTTCTTAAATAAATATTTAATTGGTTATTTTATCTTTTAAAAATAATAAATGGATTTATATTTATAATATAAATATATAGTTTATATTGTAAATAGATTAGTATGGTTTTAAATTTAATAAATGAAACATATTTTCTAATTCTAATATTTGTAGTAATTTGGAAATTTGTTTTTTTTTTTAATAATAGCTTTTCAAAGTTATAAAACAAATGATCTTGGTTTAAATTAATAAATGAATCATGATTTAAAATTCTAATATATACACATTAATAATTTGGAAATTTTGATTTTAATTAAATATAAAGTTTTCAAAGCTATTAATAAATAAATATATGATTTTTAATTGTTAAGAAAAATGTTTAAATATTTAAAATAGTTTTAGCTTGAGTTTTAAATTTAATTAAATTGACAAAAGAGTTTTATAGCTTAATTAAATAGATAATTTATTAATAAAAATATAATTTCTTTTACAATTATTTTAATTTAATAATAAGATATTTATAGAATAATATCAATAATGTATTGTCTTTATAAATATATTTTGAATAAAATTTGCAAATGTTATTTTAAATTAAATTTATATTTATAACTTGATTTTTAAATAATTGACTTTGAATTGGATTTGAATTTAAAATCCAAAATATAAATTTTTAATTGTTTTGGTTTTTATAATAGCTTTATTTAATTATAAGAATAATTTGTTTTTATTTCTTTTTAAAATTTATATACATATAAAATACTAATTAACAAATTAATTTGCTTAACATATATATTAACATGTAAATTAAAATATAAATTACTTTTAAAAAGACAATTGTTGATTTCTTAAGCCACTTATAACCATATGTTAAAAAATTAACATATTAAGTTGACAAATGTTAAAATAAAGGACAAGTGGCATTTGAAATGTAGATTTTCTTTTATTTTTATTTACAAATAATTTCAGTTTATATAAAATCTCTTTCCCTCATTTTTTTTTCTTTCTTTTTCAAAAGCTTAGTTAACAAAATCTGAAACAAATAGAGTAAGCTAACTCTTCAAAACCAAAATCTGTAAACAATTCCCTGTAAATTATGTTCAAAACAAAATCTGAAAATCAGTAATCATCTTCAAATCCTTAGACAAAAATGTAAACCATTTACCCTGTAACCACCTTCAAACCTTGTGAATCAAATCCCTGCAACCTTTTTAAATCTGTCAAGCATTCTTCAAAATTCTGTAACCATCTTCAAAAGCAAATTTGGAAATCTGTAGTCTGCATCTTCAACCAAGCCTGCAAACAGTTTTAAAATCAAGCAAAAAGCATTTTTTTCTTTCCAACCTGGAAATTGGATTTTGCATGCCACCTGAAAAACAAAAGCAAATTCAAAGTTTCTTTTTTTTCAAATCTGGGAAGCTCTGTCTTCATTCTTCAAATCAGTGAGTAACATCACATTCTCTTTTAAACTTAAGTGTGAATAATGGTTGCATGTTAATCTCTGTGTTAAATATTGTATTGAGTACATTCATATGTATGTTTGTTTATTTATATTGTTGTATCTCTGAATGTATGGTATGCAAGCCTGTGTTACATGGGTCTTCTCTGTATTATAGTTCATAGGTTCAAAGTTTTGATTTAAAAATCAAAATCTTGTAATTTAATCTCTGTTTAAACTTAAGATTTAAATCAAACCTGATTGTTTTATCATAAACTTTAGTTTAGAAATCTACTTAAGTTAAAATAACTTGTATTATCTCTAGAAACCCAATTCACTGATCAAGTTTTAAAATAAGTGAAAAATTAAATACCATAATTTATTGTTTCAGGGTTAGGATCTGAAACAACACTTAAAAACATGAATTTTAAAACTAAAATCAAGATTTTTAATTTAGAAATGAGTGTATAGTTCTTGTTTGAACTGGAAATAGGAATCTGGAATTTTCTGGTGATCCAAGTGTTTGGAGAGGTCGGGACTTTGGGTAATGATGGAGGATTGAACGTAGTTGATAGGAAAGATACTAGACATCGATGCTTTTCATCGAGGAGGCAGCGGTGGCGAGATCTTTTCTATAACCCTAGTTTAACTAGGATAGGTAGTTCAATCAATCTCTATCTCTAAGTGGATCGAGTGCTTCTAGATTTTGGGAGATGGAAGGTTGGTCGTAAGCGAAGGCGTGGCCGGAGTAGCAGATCTTCTGATGGTCGGAGCTTTGTGATTGGTGCATTGCCAGGTTTGGTATGGGTTGTGGTTCCTGTGTTTCCAGGTTTGGGGTTTGAAGTCTCAAACTCGATTTCGAGAGTTGGAGTTCGATATGAGGATCCTCGCGTGACGATTGAGTGTTGGTCGATGTGTGAAGGCCACCGGAGGTGGCCAGAGATAATCAACGGCACCGTGCATGTGCACGGTGCACTGTTGTTCTGGTGGTTTTATTTTTGGTTTTTTCTCGAGTCATTTGATGTTTGACTCGAAGTTGGTAGGTGGGTTGCTCGGATTAAGGTGTGTTTGGACTTGAAGTATTTGGGATGGTGCCTCGGGTTATACTTTATTACAGCTTTTGACAGAAACCCGTTTGTTCTGTTTTTAAATTTTTTTTAAAATGGAATTTAAAACTGAAGTAAACGTAAAGTAAAGTTTTAAGTAAGTTTAAAATCAAGTTTTAAAATCTGGAATTCAAGTTTAAGTTTAAATCTTAGTTTAAAAATAAAAATAAATAAATAAGGTTTAACTTGAATTGTTTAGCTACTTTAAAATGGTTAAGTAGTTTGAATTTTTTTTAATGTAAGTTTTAAAATTTAGTCCAAATCTGGAACCAACATTTAATATGTATTCCAGTGTTGTAATTAAAGGAAGTTTTTAAATTTAAAATGTTTAAAACAACTTGAATGTTAAAGTGTAATCTTAAATTGATTTGAATTTAAAAATGAATTTGGTTTTAAATTCTTTTAAGCTTCTTTATAAATAAATATTTCTTTAACTTGTGAAATTAAAGTTTTTGGCTTGTGTTTTTTTTAAACTTTGTTTAAAGTTAGTTTGTTTTCATTTTAAATCTTAAATTTCAAATGAAATTTGAAAGTAAATTGTTTTAAATGTTTTTGATATTGATGATATAATCATTAATAAGAATAAAGTTTATCTTAAAGAAAAATTAAAATTCAATGATTTATAATTCATTAAATTATTGGGAAAATTAAATGGGTAATTTATTTATTTAATTAATTAATGATTTGGATTATTAAATAAGTAATTTAAGGTTTAAGTTAATTAATTAAGGTTTAAGTTAATTAATTAGGAATAATTAATTTGTAATTAAGAATTATTAATTAGATTTTAATTAATGATTAAGAATTAAATTAATCAAGTAATTAAGGATTAATTAAGTTACAGTTAACACTTATTTAATTAAATAATTAGAGATTAATTAATGGATAATTAAAGATTGATTAATTTGAAAATTGATAATGGTTAATCTAAATTAATTTCTAAATGGAAGTAATTAGAAAATGGTTACTGAAGGTCATTAACCAGGATTATTTAATAATTAATTAATGTGGTTAATTTTAATAATTAATTAGATTAATTAATTTAATAATAATCATTTGTGAATTATTTTAGTATAATTACTTTTTGGAAGTAATTAAGGCATTAATTAATGTAATTAATTAAGGTTATTGGGATTAGTTTAAATTAATTAAGTTTAATCAATTTCAAACACTGGATGCTTTAATGATTACTTAACGTAACTAAATGAATTGGAAATTACTTAGTGAAGTAATTGATTGGTAATTATAGGATGTAATTAATGGAAGATATTTTGATAATGTAAGTAATTTGGATTAAATTACTTAGTAATTAATCAAGGGATTGGTTAAGAAATTAATTAAGGAATAATTAATTTGTTTTAAGTAAAGTAATTAAGTTAGTTAATTACTGAATAAGGTAAATAATAGGGGATTAATAATTATGGGTTAATTACTTAAGGTAATTAATTTTAATAAATAAATTAATTAAATTAGGGATCATTAATTATTATAATTAATGATGTAATTAAAGTTGAGTAATTATGATTAACTAATCAATGGTAAATGATTAAAGGTAATTAATTAATATAATTAATTAAGGATTTAGGGTAATTAATTATAGTTAATTAATTAATTGAAGTAATTAAAGATTAATTAATGTTTTGGTTGAGAATAATTAATTCATGAAGTTAATTAAGGATAATTACTTGAATGTAATTAAGGATAATTAATCAAAGGATGATTAATTAAGGAGATTATTTTGGATGATTAATTAATTGATTGTAATCAAATAGATGATTGAGTAAGCAAGATTTATATTGGTGAAGTGATTAATTTAATTTATTTTAAATTAATTAAAGTTGAAGTAATTAATTTAATTCACTTTAAATTAATTAGAGATGGAGGTAATTAATTTAATTCATTTTAAATTAATTATATTGTGATGAAATAAATCATTGCTTATATATGAATGGATGACATTAATTGTCTTGGATGCTTTGTGATCTCAGAAATGAGATAAGTAATGTTGTGTGGTATGAATGCTTGGTTGCATTGTGATGATAATATATATTTTATATTATGATGATGATATGGATTACCAATTATGATATGGATTATCTGTTTATTTTATAATGTTGATTATCAATTGTGATTTATGAGTTATCCATCTGTGTGTATATAGATAATTGAATTGTTTTAAACTTTAAAACAACTTGGACCTAAAGGACACGCTTTGGATTTCGATGAGACCGAGATCGGGTTTCCATATTTGGATATCTGAAAACCACATCGATCCAAATTAACGATAGGTCGTGGAATCTCTTATGAAGAGTGAAGACTCGAGGTGTAAGGACTATCCGTCAGTATAACTCTGGGGGTGATTCCGTGATGAGTTTGACGAAAATAGTACTTACAGGTTCGAGATTGTGATTTAGAGTGCAAGGGCTATGGTCGTTGACTTTGAGGATGATTCCAATAATGAGTGCAACGAGATAGTGCCTTCGGTTTCGTTCGAACCCAGAACTAACTTGTATGGATCGAATGCTTTCAGAACATTGTCAGGTGGATGATGAACATTCTAAGTGATGTGTTCACTAAAGGTAATCGTAGCCTCAAGCCTCATCAACCGGGAATGGCTAAAACAGGGGAGGTGCAGCAATGCTTCGTGGGTAGCCCCCACTTGAGAGTGAGATTTACCCTTGTCTAGAGGTCCCTTTTATTTCGGCTGTGTGGACAGTTGTTGAGCTCCAACTGTCGGGGTTGTCTTGTTCGGAACTGTTCAGTAAGGAATAGTTCCGGCCTTGTGTTGCAGGGGAGCGGGCGTACTCCTCGGTACGTTGATCTAGGCCACGTACTATGATAGGCGGTACCCCAGTAGCCCTGCCATTGTATGGAATCCAAAATCTAATAAGCGCCAACGGTTTTGATTGTATTACCCACTTTGTAGCTAGTAGCTGGAATTTAATCATGTAACAATTTCGGCTATTTCATATTTATTTGAAAACCCTAGACCTGTTATAATATCACTGGATTTCCTATCAAATGTTTTGGTTAGCGTAAGGTAAAAACTTTTCCATGTTTATGTGTGGGAAGTCTTACATGATACTTTTCTTTTCAAAAAGGTTTTTAAAAGTTAAGCAACCTTAAACTGTTACTCACACCAGACCCATGTCTGACCTGCAGTTTATTTTTGTTTTCTTAAACTCTTGGGTACTCAAATTTTTACGAGTAGCCAAGGGATTCAGGTTAGCTTTGACGAATTGTGGAGAAACAATGGAGTAAGAGGCTTCTGCGATTAGTCATATAGTATTCCGCTATGTAGATTTCTCTGAGTTGTTCTTGTGTACTGTATTGAGTTGTATAACTAGACAGGTGTTTATAACTGTCTAGTATGTGATGTATATCTGTGTAACTCTGATAGTGGCTGTAAACTTTGTAATGTTTATGTTATTAATATAATTTATTCATCCCGCTGTTTAGATCCTGATAATGTTTCTTTCTTCTCTTCTTTCTTTTCTCTTTCTATCTCTTTCTTTCTTATTAATGATGCGTCATTCTATGGAGACGGATGGCGGGTCGTTACAGTTTAGTGCCGACAAAACTTGTGTTGAAGTTGAGAAAGCTGTCATTACACCCGATTATTTGGAGCTACAGGACACTTTTGAAAGGAAGATGGAGAAGATGAATGACACCATCTTAAATTTTTATGTTAACTCCCTGTTGCATCAGGGGAGTCTCATCTATTTGGGCCCCAAGTTCCCATGCACTCTCGCAGTGGTTTGAGGGGAAATTCTGGCCTGTTTAAGAGAGAATGAGGATGTCTATATTGAGCGTGAGTTGGAGGATGCATACCTTAATGAGAAATCAAAGAAAGCACTCATAGAAGGCCAAAGAGATTCGGTGAATTAAGAGGGAACAGGAAGCTGTCGATGTCGCTATGACTGCACCTGCAAAAACGTTGTCGGAGCCCCTTATTTCTGGACCTGGCGAATCGTTAAGACAGCCTTACAATCACTTGGTGAATTCTAGGCCCGAAGCTTCTCCGAAGATTATGCAGCAATTAAAGAAGGAAATGGCGAGGAATATGAGATCGACCTTCTTGGCCATTCCTCTGATGTAGGTAACCCTCTTGTTTCCTCCGAATTTGAGAATTTCCTGCTCACGCTGCAAGAACAAGACGAACATAATGCTTTCATTTTTTATCTTATAGGTCCACTTCCCTTAACTTTTGATCCATTGGTTTCTTTGATACCCAGGCCTGCCACTATTTCAACTGCCTCGATGCTTGTTTTTGTAGCTGCTCCGATTGCTGTTTCTGGTTCGTAGCCAGGGCCAGAGTCTAAGAAGATCGTTGAATTGCATGGTTTGAACGACCCTTACGAAACTTTGGAGCGTGACTTCACGACAACCGAAGCTCGAGAGCAGGAGGTCCAAACTGAACAACCTCGTAAATCTGAACATACTTTCAAGGGAAGTATTCTTGGATGGAAAATACCATCTCAAATACTAAGGATCAATGAAACTATGTCTGCTAACTCCATAAGCAAACAGAGCAATAATAAGAAAAAACTGAATACTTCTAATCTTAAATCCACACCAAAGGCAGAATCTCCTGCAATAAAGAGCATGAAAAATATAGTTCTTTTATCTCTAGTAAAATTTATAGCACAAAACTATGCAGCATGGAACATCAGGGGTGCCCATAACATCACCAAGTTAAACCAAGTAAAAGGTATGACATATGAGAAAAAACTATCTCTCCTAGCTATTCTGGAAACAAAATTAAATTTGTAATTAACCAAAGCAGCCACCATGAGAATCAATCCACTCTGGTCCTTTAGTCACAATTTCAATGAAGTAGCATATGGTAGAATTATGGTGCTTCATGATCCTTCCATTCTTACTCTTTCACCAATTCTCTCCACCTCTCAAGTTATGCATTTTCATGCTACTAAACAATCTTATCCAAATTCTTTCTACCTCACCATTGTTTATGCCCACAATTCTCTAGCTTCAAGACAAAATTTCCTCAATCTTCTTTCTACCTTTAGGCAAGATACCCATCCATGGTTGGTGGTAGCTGATTTTAATTGTTGTATTAATTTTAATGAAAAAAAAGGAGGAGTTCCTCTTCATCCAAGAGACATCTACCCTTTAAACCACTCTATCTCTACATCCTCGCCGATCCATATCAGCAATTCTGGTGTAAAATTTTCACGGAATAGTAGAAGCAGATCTGGCATCAAAATCTTCACAACCGTAGATCACTTGTTTGCCAATTTCCAAGCAATTAAAGCCTGGCCAACCTTATCTTCCACCTATCATACCCAATCTTTCTAACCATTCCCCTTTAATAATTGCCACTAGGATAAAGGCTTTAAATGAGAATTTTTTTTTTTTAATTCTATAATACTTGGGTCCAAGAACTTGAGTATAATAATATTACAATTAATGTATGGGCTAATAATTTTGTTGGCAACCCAATGTATGTTTTGTGTAGGAAATTGAAAGCAATCAAGTATACGCTAAAGAGCTAGGCTAGAGAAAAATATGGAAATGGAAGTAAAGCAACTCTCAATCTAAGGTCTCAACTCAAGCAGGCACAGCAGCTGATGATGGGAAATCCTGATGACCCAGATGCTGCTAGTGAGGAAGCAAGATTATTTGCAGCTCTCAATGTTGCTCTGGCAGTGGAAGGAAGCATGAGAAGGCAGCAAAGAAGGCAAAAATGGGCAATAGATGGTGATGGGAATACATCTTATTTCCATGCCTCTCTGAAAATAAAACAATCCCAGGAGCAAGTTAGTATTATTTATGATGAAATGGGGGTGCTGCATAGCTTACCAAAGGAAGTTGATAATGCATTGCTCAAATATTGTGAGGACTTACATGGTAATGCATCTAATTTTTTTCTCCTAATTTGGAGAACTTGTCTCAGGTACATCTTCCTACAGTGCAGGATGATGAAGCTATAATGCTAGTCAGCAAGGTTACCAGTGAGGAAATAAAAAACCGATTTTCTATGAATAAAAGTCTTCAGGAGGCCCAGATGGTTTCAATGTTGTTTTCTTCACCCATAGCTGGATGTTATTGGTGATGCATTTTGTGATGCTGTTCACAACTTTTTTGATAAGTTTAAGTTATTGGGTGAGGTGAATGCAACTAACCTAGTCCTGTTACCCAAGCAAAAGCCAGCAACAACTGTCACATCTTTTAGGCCCATATCATGTTGTAATGTTATGTACAAATGTATATCTAAGATACTTTCTTCAAGGCTGGTATAAGTGCATGATAGAATTATCACAAAGAACCAGGCATCTTTTCTGCAAGAAAAATATTCTAGATAATGTTATGCTTGCTCATGAATTACTTAAGGGATATAGTAGAGTTCATGCAACCCCAAGTGCTATGCGAAAACTTGACTTAAGAAAGCTTATGACAGCGTCCAATGGAAATCTATTGTTAGAATAATGTCTTTTATAGGGTTTCCTAAAGTATATGTTGCATGGGTTTATGAGTGCACATCCACTCCATGTTTTTCACTTAAATACAATGGCGGTACCACGGGCTCCTTCAAAAGCAAGCAAGGAATAAGGCAAGGTGACCCATTATCTTCCTACATATTTGTCATCGTCATGCAAGTCCTCTCCAATATGATTGCAGACAAGTATAGCAATAATGAAATTCAGCTCCACCCTAAGTGCTCAAACCCTCTTATAACATCCTTGCTATTTGTTGATGACATAATGCTCTTTACCAAGCCTAATTTGCATTCGTTGGCTTGTATTAAGCACTCTTGAATCCTTTTATCTCATGATAGGTATGAAATTCAATAACAATAAATCTCACATTCTTTTATCTGGAATCTCCGATGATGAAGCAAGCATGTTGATCTCATTTTCTGTTCTACAACCAATGAGTAATGACACGCCATATTTGGGACTTCCACTATGCACAAGCAGAGTAACAGATGCTAACTGCTTACCTTTGTATGGTAAGATCACCTCTAGAATGAACAGCTGGGCCAACAATTTCCTATCACAGGCCGGAAGGTTGGTTCTAGTTAAATCTATTATATTCTCTATTATGGTATATTGGGCGAGATGTTTTATTCTTCCCATGAAGTTAATTAAAATGGTTAGAAGTGCTATGTTAAGATTTTTTAGACAGGATCAATGAATTCCAAAAAAATAGTGCCATGTTTTTTCACTACATTTGAGAAGCCAAAATCTAAGAGAGGACTTGGAATTTAAAATATGGTTAGCTGTAATAAAGCTGCAGTAAGTGTGCATATTAACTCATTATTCGGTGGCAAGGCAAGTTTGTGGACTGAATGGACTATAAAGAGTAACATGGTTCCAAATGTTTTTAGACAATGCCTATGCCTCAGAATTCTAGCTGGATATGGAGAAAAATTCTTAATTTGAGGAGCTTTTTCTTTCCATATTTAAAGCTTTCTCTCAGGCATGCCATTAGCAGGAGTTTCTAGGATGAACCATGAATGGATAATGGGCTGATATTATCACTAAAGTTTTCTCATTAGAATATCTTACAGTCTGGTATTAGCAGGAATGCTAGAGTTAGCGATCATATCATCAATGGTAAACTGCAACTCCCATACATTAGTAACCAGATCATAAGGCAGCTGTGGAATGCTATGAGTACCAATTTTTATCCTGCTGCAGATGAAGAAGTGATGTTCTAGAATGGTAATCCTCATACCATTTCTCATGTTTATAAATTGATAAGTGAGCACTATGATATGCAGAACGGTGGGTGGAATAAAGTGGTTTGGAGTGTTAATTCAACAAGTAGAGATAACCTTATGATGTGGAAAGTAATGATGAATGCATTATTGACTAAGGAGAAAATGAATAGGTATGGTATGGGTGTTGAGTCTCTTTGTGTATACTACAATTTATATATAGAAAGCACTCAACACCTTTTCTTGGTTTTCCCATTGCTTTTGAATCTATGGACCAGGTTGGTTGATAATTTGGGGATGAGTATAACTTATAGTGGTCCTATTTGTGAATGGAACTAGATTAGAAAGGCTATGAAATAGAGGAGAAAAGAAAGGGATATGCTGTTCTTCATCTGAAGAAGTATTTTATCCTAATATGGGAGGAAAAAAATTTGAGATGTCTTGAGCATAAATCAAAGTCATTGCCTCAGTTATGGTTTGCCCTATGCAACACTATTCGTGAAGGTATGGCATTTGGTAAATATGGCTTCTCAGTAACAGACATGGAGAAATGGAAGTAGCCTTTTTTTCTTTGCTTTTGCTTGCTTGTTTTTGTTGTGTGTATTGTTTCTTTGTTATCCTTGGTTATGAGCATGTTCATAATCAATTTTCTCTTCTGTTTATTATTTAATAAACTAGGTAGGGGTCCAGTCAACCCCGCTTGCCTTGCAAAATAAAATAAAATTAAAGAGTTAATTAATTAAATTAATTAAATAATATTTAATTAAATAAAATATTATACATAAGACTATCACATAAGTAAAATGAAATATAAAAGTTATATAACAATAAAACTTATATGATATGAATGTATAAACCAAAGGTGGAACATTTAAGAAACCCAAATAGACTTAAGAAATAAATAAATACATAAACGTATGTATACTATAATTTCTGATGTGTTTGATACTTGAATTACGAGTGTATTTCACAAGAAATACATTAGTCCATAAGTCGATATCACTCAATATATTATATTAAAGATTATGAATCTTCAATATAATGTTGTCCTCTAATATATATATATATATATATATATATATAAATTACTTGCCTAATCCTTAGTTGTTGAGAAAACTCAAGCTAGGGATGTTATGTATAGTTTTATTAATATATTGAATAGACGAGGTAAGATAGCTATATATATTTGTTGAATAAACTCAAGGTACATATACTTTACTTAGGCCGTCGCGATATGGTAGGCACAAGTGAATAATCTCTTACGATTTGTTGAGCAAAATCAAGGTCAAAATGAGATTAGGACAAGGAAATATAGGTTAGAAGTTGTATGTGATACAATCGATAAGGAGTTATCCATCGTTTGTGAGGCTATGATTTGTTGAGCAAACTTAAGGTCAAAATACCAAAACAAGCGAGTCTTAATACCCACCAGTGAAGTCGAAAGACTTCTATGTTTCATCTTAGGTTTTGGAGAAACATAAAATACTAGTAGGAGCCTTATTAAAGAAATGAAACGGTAACACTTAGTCTTTCTAATATTGTAAGAACATATGCTAAATAATGTTATTATTATCTACAATGATAAATTTATGCATTTAATAAGATTGGTAAAATGTTTATCAATTAAGATATATAAATGATTGAAGATTGATGAATAGAAATATAACATGTACTTACCAATAAAAGATTATTGCATGCTAAAGTTTCAACACCTATGCAAGTGCCTGATTTTACAACTACTGAATACATTCATGGTTTGGTCACGTATGCATTTATTCGGTCAAGACCATGTATTGCATTCTATGAATTTCGAACTCTAAAAGCAATATAAGACTATGGATATTTGATCCATATACAATTGCATATAAATGTTATATGGTGAACGGTCAAAATTTATAATGTATAGTATTTCGATGAAATTAGTTCATTCGAAAAACCAAATAAACCATAGTGCAAGATCGAATATTCAATCTGATTGATTGCAAAAGGATCGTATCGTGTTACATGTAACACTAGACCAAAACTACAATGTAAATCTAACAACTCGAACACTGAACAATTTGATTAGTTTACGTAAAGCGGAACATATCTAATGTCTTTAAAAGCCAAGGATAATTGAATGCACTTTTGTAAAGAGTTTGTTATGATATCATAGTAAGAGTTTTCATTTACCATTTAGAAAGAACAACGAATGTACAAGAGCAGTATGATTTAAGGTACAGTTGAGATGAAGAGAGTGAATAGTCATGTCTACTTCATAAAGAAACAACAGAAATGAGAATTGTAATAATAGTGATTGATACTTAACATTGGAATTAGAAATAAGATTTCTTTTATGAAATGTAATTTTGTATAAAAAATTGTTTTCTGTAAGTTTTATTTATTTGAGTCCAGGATAATAGATCAAAGAACTTTCCACTATAAACTAGTTATAGTATATGAAATAAATAAACTATATTAAGTGAATGATGGACATTCAAATTTAATATGCTATTATAGTAATGGCGGAATAGTGGGAGCATGCCATATAACACTTATTAATTGCATCATATTATGAATTTTTTCCGTAAAACGTACCAAACATTATTTATGAAATAATGACTATTTAACGGTATCGATTGAGAAATAAACATAGCTATATTTCAATACGAATATTCGTTATGAAATAAAACTATAATGTGGTATTTGTTTTCGTAACAAAAATGATGCACTGGAAAATACAGAAGTATCTAACATTATTTACAGTTATTTTGGAATTATAGACTAAGCCATAGTTTTGAGAAAGTAATTTTACTATATGATTTTGAATGTATGATGCTGGTTAATTATATCTCAAATAATTAAGGGCTATGCACCCATCCAGTAGGAGCATCATAAGAGTTGATGAACTCTTCGGATTGATGCATATAGATGTATGCATCGTAAATCTATTAATACCAAAATAGTTTTACATACTTTGTTATATTCACCAATGAGTTATTACCGACATGAACATGTGTATTTGATACATGTGTAGTATGTCTATGGTAAACTCATAGAGTATAAAACAGAAGTAAATAAAATAACATGCAATAGAAATGATTCGATTTGATCGAACGAGTGAATGTATCAGAAACAATTTTGAATGTACCTAAAAATAAACAAAGATTCAATCTCAAAAGTCACTCCTCCATATGGTATATAATGATGCATCGATAAGGAGTAATCAAAATTTATCGGACAGTGTACGATTAATTGTGAGTGAAGTTGAGTTAGTTTCTTTCTATAAGGTCATGTACTTAAGAGTAGTGCACAAGGTTAATATTATTCCATCTAAATAACAGTTTACAAAATCACACAAGATGTGGGTTATAAGAAACCCCAACATATCCTAGACCAACGAGTTGGCGGGTTGTGCGAGTCGAAAGATTGCACGTAATAATTGTTCATAAGGGATCTTATATGAACCTTCCCAAAAGAATTTTTGGAAGACTGTCATCGGATGACATATTTATGTTTTGAACATAAGTTATGTAAACTAAAACCGAATCAGTTATATAAATAAACAAATTCATAAAATGTTTATGAATACCTATTCTGCTGCATTGAGAAATAGTTGTCGTTTCAAGAAATACCAACTTTGTTATGAATAAATTTCTTTGAGGAAAAAATGGTAGTAAAATAGAATTAGATATGATCCATAGATAGAACTGATTCGTTGGGATGAAATGAAATTAACTAACCTAAATGAACACAACGCATTAGAGTGTCTAATAATTATTCTCGCACATTGAAGAGAAACTATGAGTTTCTTATCAATATCGATAATATATAACCCTTGATTGTTTAAACTATTAAGAGTGTTGACTATGATATGGTATGATGCGAAAATATGAAAGGGTTCCAAGTACGCTATCAAAGTATGATTTTAGTAGTCGTAAGCTAAGGAATGTAATCCCTCGACCGTGATTGTGTATTTATGAGCAAGATTAATGCAGTTGGAATTAAATGAGCAACGTTGATAAGAATAATATTGCAAATTTCAATTATTGAAATTAGCGTAATAGTTCGGTATTCAGTGTGCTCAAGTTAATTCGGATTTACTGACAAAATTACCACTTAAAATTGTAAATAATGATTTAGAGTAAACTATTTACACAATAACCAAAATGTCTCGAAGTCAGTGGGAGCGATATTGAGTTTGTAAGTCTGTGGATATGATCCAAGAAATGATAGAAAGTATCATTTTATAAGCATCAAAATTGAAAAAATATGTTGATAGAAATATCATATAGTTTAATTTTCAATCGAAATACTGAGAAAGCGTGTGTTCATAAGAAAGAACTTTAAAAGAAACATTGATATTTCTAAACTATAAGTAAACAACATGTTGTTGATTTTAAAAGACGTACCTAAGTTAAAATCAACTTTCGTTGTTTTAATACTCAATTTTGGATTGTAAATGATGTCTTTTATAGCGAATATTAAATATTTTGGGAATGCCCCAAATTGATATGCAAAGACATCTTATTAAATCGTTTAATACGGAATATGTGAGATGAGTTCCTTATGCATTGGCAATAGAAATTATCATACATGTTATGTTGTCTACGAAATTATGATTTTTGTGTATTTCATACATGAAGCAAATATCAAATCCAAAATGATATCACTAAATGGTTGTTTGAAGTGTTCCCGTATTTATGAAATACTAGAGAATTATTTACAAAACCAAAAACACCTTATAAAGGAGTGTTCAGACTCAAACTTCATAAGTGATATTAAGTATAATATATCAATAATAAATTCAAGTTGGAAATGTTCCAAATGAAATATTATAGCTGATTCAATGAAAAAGGCTAGGTACAAAGTCTAGAATAGCGTCATAATAAAGACAATGTATATAAAAATATAAGTGCACAAATTTATAACTGGGTTGATTTCAAATATTGAGAATCTCATAACATTGTTATGTGATAACAATGTCGCGATATAGTTCATAACAGAACTTAAGTTCACTAGAAGTCGAGAGACATACTCTGAATTGTTCCACATGATAAAACAGTTTATCACCGTCAGAAAGAGTTGATTGACATAGTAGATAATTAATTCATAATAGCATACCTGTTCACAAAAGGGACTGACCCAATTGGTTTTGAGAAACCCGATTGGAGAAGTTGAAATAAGATTCCATAATTGACCTCAAATGCAAGTGGGAGGCTGATAGAGTTAGGAGTATGCGTTAGAGGCAATTATGTAATTTGTTACATATATCTAACTCGTTAACTAATCTTGTTCAAAATGAAGGTATTTTATTTTTATTATATACTTGAATAATGTGGTTATATTAATTAATCAATTTAATTAAAAGTATATATAGAAGAAAATCCATAAATGTCATGTTTTGTGATAGTAGTTACAAAGTATTGCAATCGTGAGTAATTTATCACAATGAAACAAATATACCATTTCAAATATTCCTAGTCAAGATGCATCAAGACTGGATATCGATGTATCCGTTGAGACTAGAGTACATAACGCTCTCCAAATGTAGGGACATGTATTAATCATGACCGTTGAGGGAACCAAGAGATTACGTACTGATAGTTATTGGATAACTATGGAATGACTCACTCGATAGTTTTCTGTTGGTTAATATAACTAAGCCAAGTAGAGAATATTGATCTAACTAATTTACATAGTTCTCTCGACTAGAAAATACTGTTGATTTTCAATGTGCAAGCTTCACTTTGACTATAGTTAAATCATGGCACGACGTCCATCGAACGACTATAGTTGAGTCGAGTGGAAGCATTGGAAGTGAAACACTAATCGAGAGAGGATTCATCTCATCAGTTATATGAGGTTAGTATCACGATCAACTGAAGTCAACTCAAAGTCAAAGTCTTTGCCTTTGTTCAGTTAAAGCGCTTGGCAGATTTAATGCGACGGAGGTGTAAAAAGTCATAACGGGGATATAGCGAGGATATAGCGGATGACTCAAAAATAACATACAAAACTCGTACTCAATGTTTTTACAAATATATAAATAGTAAGTGAGTGAAAAATTGACATTTAATTGAATTATAATTAATACATAAGTAATTTTAGATTAAAAAATGTGTGAATATACGGTGAATAAACATAGAACTATTATATAACATAACTGAATTTAGTAGAATGTTAGAGTATTTTCATTTATGAAAATATATTAAAAATTCAATTAAATAAATTATTTTCATAATTTTTATAATGTGTAAATGTCATTTTTCAATTCATTTCTTTTAAAGAAGATATCGCGAAAATAGTAGGAATAACGAGATATAGTAAAAATAGCAGGGCTTAAAGTGGAAATGCTATATTTGGGGCAATATGGAAAAATCGTACCGGTATAAATCCACTATGAGATATAGCAGAGTTGTAGTGAGGTAATAGTGGTGCAGTAACTGCACAGCTTCGTCCAAAGCATTTCGGTTAATAATAATTGTTATCATTGAACCAAAAACTTTGTGTTTGAACTCCAAGTTGAATGTGGATTATATTGGAAGTTTGACCATTACCGAATTCCATAAATCCAAAGTGATATAGTTTTTGTTGAAGAGAATTGATGTAAATAATTGTCACTGCTAGGTACCACTTATAATAAGTAAAATTAGATTTTACTAAAAGATGTGTAAGCGATAAATTCGGCCAAACTGTCACACCACCTACTAATTGACGTGTGAACGTTAATATTCGAATAGTTCGATATTAATCGCTGACTGACTTTACACTTATGAGTCGCACAACCGTAATGATGAATTCTCTAAAAAACCACATGATTTAATTAATTCATAAAATGTTGTAAATTGATTAAATTAACCGACATTTGAGAAATATTAATTATTATTTATTTGATATTTTGAAATTTTTTGTAATTATTTTAATGCATTTATAAAAGTTATATTTACGTGCCTTGATATGCGATATCGATGCAATTTAAAGATAATTGCATGAAATGATTTATATAAAAAATTATGTTGTTTGATGACATGATTTATTAAAATTTTATGTTATTTGATGACATACGTATAAAGAAAGGATTGGAGAGAGAGAAACAACCAAGGAAATTGATTAGGAAAGCTTTAATTAAAGAATGAGAAAATTTTAATTCTTTCAAATAAAACATATTCTCTAATTCATTATGTACGTACAATTCATTCTATCTCATTCGGTTTGTTTATTTCTCTTCTCCTAACTTTTGATGGCAGAAAAAAATGAATTTCTATAATCTTTCAACTCCAAATAAAAAGATCAAATAAAACAAAACAAAAATGGTTCATCCACCACTTGAAAGGATATGATGTGGATCTTAAAGATCTGAGGAGATATCTTCATTAAAGTGTGATTTCTAGGCGACATCCTGAGGTGCTTCAATCAGATCTAGAGCATTCTTCATTCAAGGTGCAAATCAAAGACAACAACAACAATGTGTGTTTGAGGATTGGTAGCAAGTTTATGTCATTTTCTATATATAAATAGTGATTTAGCAATGTTTGATGCAAGTTTAATTTTACTTTCATAACTTGTATGATGTATTACTGGCTTGCTTGATTAAAAAATTGTTTATGAAGACTGAATTATTTGTTGGATGATATGATTGAGTTTTCAACTGATAAATCAAAATTAAATTTGTTTATGTTTTAGTACAATATTTAGGTGTAGATCTATGTTTTTAAACATTCTTATTTAAGTGTAATACTTCATATCTAAATGTTTACATGTTCGAATTGGTTAGCTGCTTTTCTTTACTTTGTTAAATTGAAACTAAATCTACACATTTTAAAATACAATGTTTTATATTAGTTATATGTTTTAACATCTAATTTAAATTCCATTTCTTTAAGTCTAAAAATTTACATTTTCACGTTTTTTGATTGAATTATATTTAAAGTTAAAAATGAAATTTATATGGAATCAATACAATGTTCTACTGTAGATCTATTTTTTAATCTTTCATAACAAAGTGTAATTTTAATTTTGAATGTTAATATATGTATGTATGCATGCATGTATTACTTCCACTTTTTATTGCATTAGATATTTACATATGAATAAAAGGAATTTTAACAACATATCAAAGTTTTAAAATTAGCTGTAGTAGCTATCTAATTTATATTATTAGAAAGCTTTGGTTGAATTTCATATAGATATATTTGGATTTATTTTTATGTGTTCATATAAAATTCATTTTTCTTTACATATATTGTCATAGTATGAAATCATTTCTCTTTTCTAATTAAGACAATAATGTATACATACAATCCATTGTTTACCTTCTATATTCTTACATTATATTACCTATTGACTGTCATTAATATGTTGCATTAATTAAGTTTGCTATAAGGTAAACTGTATTAATCACTCTTGTCATCCCTTATTTATTTCCATTTTAATTTCTATGTAATCACCATTCAAATTGTTTTTGTTTATTTATGTATACGTATCGATTGCCACTGATAATCATACTCCTTATATGTTGCACTTGCACAATATTTACTGTGAGTATGTTTACAATTCATGTCATATTTAGATTAGTCCTTAATGTTATTTTATTAATCAATTAATTAATTTAAATAAGAGAAGAAAATTAAATATTTCCTTCTCTGAATAAATTTGAAAAGTAAACGCTACACATTTTATATATAAGAGTATATTTGATATACTATAACTAACATACACATTAAATTAATGTGAAACTTTACTTATGAAGTTAGATAAAATATTGTTTTTATTTAAAAGAAACTTAGAAAGGTTCCAAATGAATTTAGACTTCATATGCCCATTAAAGATCCAAATGGTTAAATTTTTTGAAACTCACCCCTTTCTTTTGCTGTAGGCTGGCTAAGTTCCTTCACTATATAGCTTTGAAAATAAAAATATATAACAAGTATGCACCCTCGTATATATGTACTCTCCATTCAAGTACCCTGCTTAGGTTAAACAATGCAACCTAAGCTCTGATACCAAATGAGACGACCGCCCTACACTGCCGACAACTAATATGCTTGGTAGTGCTCAGCCGATGCGTGACGCTCATCAATGATTGTAAAGTAAATAAATAAGCACCACATCACATAACCTATTGTATATCTCACAGCGCATCGAATAAAAATACAATAAAATAAACTTGGATAATATAAAACAGGTGAGGCAGTTAATAACTGAATAAATCACAACGTCAGAGTAATAAATCCATACAGTGTAGTGGTAGAAATAGAGTCATACATCCCAAATAATTTATAGGCAAATGTCTCATAAAGTAAAAGTACTAATAAGCCCCATAGTACCGAACAGCGGAAAGCAATAGAATAAATATAATAATAAGAGAAATAGCCTTCTGCCCCCCACCTGAACAACTACTTGTGCTCACCAAACTTGTCTCTAGTCTACTCATTTAATAGTGCCCAGAGTAATAAGAAACAATGCATAAAACTCTAGGTCAAACAACAGTCTGGTGTGAGCTATAGAAATCTCAAATACTGTAAAGGCAATAAGCTAGGACAAATAGTCTGGAAAGTCATACCTGACCTGTCCCTGCATCCACAAAGTTAGCACATATAAATGATATATCCTACTCTATGTCCATCGTCAAGGGTATGTTAGATGTCTAAGAACTAAGGTGATAAAGAATCAAATAAGCATAACGTCCATCAACCATCCTCACATTCGCTCGCTTAGTGTGTTGGATGTATGATAACCCTCGGTTTTTCGGTACTCGAATCCATGCCGCTCAATAGTCCAGGAACTAAGTTGTGCCGACGTGCACAACTCAAGGTAAGGACCCGATGTGGTCCAAGTAAATGCCATAAATTTTTTAACTTGGAAATAATCTCCCAACATAGAGATAAAGACCCGACGTGACCCATATAGACATCACACAAATACCCCTTCTTCCCGAGTACCGACCGAAACCTTGTGTATCGATGATACCTTTGCATACGTTCTTCGCAATAGAGCCCACCTTGCAACTGCCTCTGTGACTTCCGTCAGAAGTCATCTTGGTTAGGACCTACCTAGACAACCATAACGAGTCGTCGTATCTCCTTATGTATCCCCTATCTTCTCTATCTGTTCCCATGACTCTGCGTCTCGGAGTAAAGCTAGTCGTACTGGAGTCATTCTTTTGGAAGTAGAATTACAATTGAATCACGTCATCGAACAAGCAACTACACCACCATCAACAAGTCTAGCTTCACCGCCGAGCTCCACCGATCCGCCATAGCTCCCCTACCGATCGCATGTCCAAATGAGTGATATTGAGGGATCGGTTCTGATCCCTTATAGGGGTTCGATATCCGATCCCCACACTTAACCAATTTCCCCATCTCCTATCTTGCGCTCACCTTCCTTGACCGATCCCCAAATCCACCAATCCACTCCAAATACAATACAAGCAAACCACTGCTAGCATGAGTGTAGCCGATCCCCAAAGTGAAGCGTCACCACTGATCCAAGCGCACGAAATCTCCATCGATCCCTTCTTTTTAATCCCTCTAATTTGAGCATACGAACTCCAAATAACTTGAAATTTGGCATACTACCTTATGGGGCCTTCCTTGTCGCCCCTTAGCGATCGCACCTCCATAGGGTGAAATCTCTCCGGTCGGTGTCGATCCCTAGTGCGACATGCACATTAACTTTCCAATGGCTATTTTCGTTATTCGATCGGCTTTTGCATCCATTCAAGCATGTTTATAGCAAGCATATGGCACGTAAAATACACAACAATAAGAAGATGGTCGAAGCATAGTGAATCAAAGCATAGGTTTAAGTAGATAGTCACATATTCATAAGGTTTAACCATGGGTCCATAAAAACACGATTTCATCAGTTTGATCCAAACCAACCCAAATTCACATATGTGCTATAAAATGATTTATGAAGATTTTTAGAAAATTTTAAAAGGTGACTTAGGGCCTAATACACTATAATTAGTAGGTGAGATCATAATCACTCACCTTAACCCAACCTAAGCTCTTAATCTCCCTATGAACAGTAGATGCACATTTTCCAAGGTGTTTGCAGCAGTAAATCTTCAAGCTTTGTGATGGATTTCACTAATCTCTTATTAATGATGAGATTTGGCCAATTAAAGTAACGATTAACAGGGTTTTTAGAGCAAAAGATCATTAATGGAGGAAGATACTGTTTTGAGAGTTGTGAAAATGAGGAAGCTGATGTCCCGTTAGCCTCCACCAGCCCCACATGCCCTAATCCTGAAATGGGTCATGGGCCTACTTCACTAATGACCTTAATAACCCCTCTAAGCTGTCTAAAATCAATAAAAGCTTTAAACAACCGCGTCTCTCAAATTGTAAGTCCGTTTTCTTAATGTAACCACTCTACGGAAAGAAAAATCATCATCCCGATCCAATGGAAGTAGTTTCAGGACCTAATTCAACTTCTATAAAATGTTATGGGCCAAAGAAGATTTTACAAAGGCAAAACGGTCACGGAAAATTTGAAAAAAATTCTAAGAAAATTAAATAATCCTAATAGTTATTCCCCAAAATTGTAGAATCATACGACTTTATATGAAAAATATATAAATATCGTACGATTTTCTGATACGTAGAATACGAGTCATTACAACTATAGTATAATTTTTTCTCATAAAAAAATAGCATAATTTTTCACTAAACATGACTCAACCCATCATCTTCAATTACAAATAGAAACTGGCATTCATGCCCAATTGATACACAAATGCATCCACAAGATTATTTCGTTCTTTTTGGAAAAAAAATAATAGGTTTGTTTTGAATTAAAATATACTAGCATCCACAAGATAATCGGTTTATTACATGAAAGAAGAATACATTAAATGTTTAGTGCAAGTAACAAAGTGTGCTTTTGATCTCATGCTTCTTGAAATGGACAAGGATAAATCTTATTCCCAATGGAGAAGTTAGGTTCAAGGGCTTGTCAGTCAACTTTCATTAAATTGCAGGACATCCTCTTCAAGTTATACTAATTGCAGGACAATCATAGCTGTTTATCTTTAGATTAACGTCTATTTTACAAATGGCTAATTCTAGTTAAACATATTAATTTGCTGAGTAGTCCCCCACAAAACTGAAAAAATTAATATACCTTTGTTTTCTAAGTATATTCATCTTATTGTTAAAATTTTCCTTTATAACCTTGCATAATAAAAACGGAAAATTATTGTTAAGGACAAAATTTCTCAGCGTTTTAGCCTCAAGAACAGACCTTCAGTATTTTAGTCCGAATGACAACTTTCTTTAGGTATCAGTTTTCAGTTATTGATAGCAGTTTTTAGGTATTACTTTGTAGTTATCGGTAGCAGTTTTTAGGTATCAGTTTTTAGTTTGGTAGCAGTTTTGAAAGAATGTTTGTCCTTATGAATAATTTTAAGAGGATGTTTGTCCTTATGAATAATTTTTAGGAGAATATTTGTCCTTATGATTAAATTATTAAGGTCGTGTTTTTGAGGCTAAAAATATACAATTTTTGTCTTTTACGTTAATTCCCTCTAATAAAAACTATTTCATGTTAAAAATCACTGTATGAAAAATCACATCACTTGCGAGAATTTTTTTTTAATCCACGTATCCTATCTATATGAATGTTCTACATATCACGCATTTCTACTACGTGATTTTCTACTCAATTACTAAGTTGATATTTCGTGAATTGTGCATTTTGAAATAAAAAACAACACAACATAAAATTCAAGTTTTACATTTTTTTTTAATTTCATTGTATTTGTATTACCATCATCACAATCCATTAATTCAAGCTAGGATTATAAAATTATCTACAATTATATTATTACAGTCTACTGGATAAGAGGAAAAAAAAATAGGACTAGAGGTAAAAAGATGGATAAATGACTTAAAAGGGCAAATTTATCTTGATTTTTTCTGAATTCTGAGTTCAACTGGGCAACTCTACGGGTTTGAATAGAATTAACTTTACATAATCCATCGGTTTCAAGGACTTTTCATTTTGAGTTTCCATTTATACCATTTTCTTCTTATTGCTCACATGGACTCCAGTATTGATTCCTTTCATGAAGACCCCAAATTCGATTCTTATTTCAAAACATCGCCTCTCAAATAGCAATTAAACGAATCTTTCAAGGCCAGCAGATTCAAATTATAAATTCAAGACAAGGAAATCTTGTTTCGAAATATTTTTTTATTTGATTTTGTTATTAACTAATTGTTATTTTTTTTCAGTCTTAGAGCCTTTTTTGACACCATTGGATGATTAATGCTTGATTGTTTCTATTTGATTTATCTACTTAATTATCCATATCAAAATTCCAATTATCAGTTTATAATTTGTTTTGACAAGTGCCTATGAGTAATGGGCAGTGATGTATTTATCTTAGAGTTTGATAGCTCATTTTCGTATGCTTTACGAACCCTAGTTCTTCAAAGTTCTGAAATCAAAGCCTTAGAGATGACTAAATGAAGTTTTGGAGAAAAACCAAAAACCTTGCCTTTACCTATTGTTTGCCTATTTATATATATACAATAAAAGATGTGGCGCTAAGGGCACCGGGCAGAATGCTAGGGGCTACCGCATCCAGCCTGACCGAAGTGTTTTTGTTTTTGTTTTTGCTGGTCGGCTATTAACAGCTGACCATGGTAGCCGGAAGCAGAAATCAGGCTGATTTCAGAATGAATTGAAACTTGGAATGCATTGATTCTGAATTTTAACTGTGATCTTAAACCTTGCACCAGTGATAATTCAGATACCAATACTGAAACATTGGTGGTAGAAATCCATTGAATTGGACAGAAGACCTCCAGAATTTCTATGATCAACCACAACCCATACACGAACTTTATAAATATGTTAACCGGAACCTCACACCATACGTGGACATCATAAATATGTTGACGTATGAAAGGTTTTGGATGTTACATGATTTAATTTCCTTATAGTTCTTCGAGTAACATCTGAAATCTATTGCAAGCGTGTAGGACCTTGGATGTTCGCAGATTCGTATAGATGTAAGGAATCAACTTGGGAGCTTATCAAATTACTTGTTCTCATTGGATTTAAGAAAATTTGAATTTATATAAGTGCTAAACACGAACATGTTTGCAATAAGTAATAAATTCTTCGTAGGACACTATTTCCAAATCTTTTCCATGCATGAACTACAAAGAAAGATAACATAAAAATTAAGAAAATGTTTAAATGAAGGTGAAACTTAACATGTCAGTAATTAAGAAGATAATTACTATAAAAGGTTCGAAGTTTTATCTTTTCCATGTCATAATTTCTTTTATTTTTTCTCACAAAAATAAAAAGTTTTATTTTTTCATAAGATAAATTCTTTAATTTTCTTTGACAAAAAAATTATTTTATCTTTTCGGAATAATTATGAAATGATAAATCTTCCTCAGTTTTATTACATCACGATTATACTAAATAATTACTTTATAAAGATAAAAAGTTTCATCCATTGTATAATGATAAATTCTTTTGCGTTTTTCATAAAGATGAATTATTTTATCTTTTTTCAAAACGATAAAAGGTTTTATCTTTATAATGAAATACTTCTATGTTCATTTATTATTTTGTAATGAATAACACTATTTCCATTTATCATTTCTAATGTTAGATGGGTACATTAATCATTTTAAACGAAGCCAGTTTTCCAAGTTTTGTATCTCTTTGTCTTTGTTGCGCACATAATTATATTAGTCATTCCTGTTTAGTTTAAAAAGGACATATATCTTCAAAATCGTTCAAACTAAGTACTCCATTTTTTTCTTCTTACGTTAGGTGGACAAATCAAAAATTCAAAAGGGTGAAACCACCCATTCCGTTATTCATGAATATGATCTGTAAATTTACGTGTTTGTTAATATGCACTAATGTGCATATCATGCACTTAGAATTTGGGAAATGCAGAGTGAAAAGTAAAATAATCGACTAATACGGAAATACCTTGTATGGACTGAATAGTTGCTTTTACAACACTACTATATGCAATAGTAGTTTGACTGTAGGCTAAAGAAATTTCGAACCCACAAAAAAAATAAAATTGCAATGTTATTTTATGATTTTGCTTATAGCATAGAAAATCTCTTTTACAATATTAACCTGCTCTTTTTTTTTTCCTTCTGACTTCCAAAGCGAAAGAAAATTTGTTTTCATCCATTTATATAAATATATGGGCATATGACCTGAGTATCAAATTTTGGGTAGATGGATAATGTATATTTAATTATATCGGTGAATCAAACCAAGCAAACTGAAATGAAGGATGGCTATTAAATTTAGTTTGGTTGGATATACATCTGTGAAAATTTTGGTTATTTTTACGAAAATTCTGATGTTAGTTAGTCTATAGCTCTTTACTGAATCTGTTATTTTTTTGGTAACTTTATCTAATAAAGCTCATCAATAGTTTGTTTCCTATTTAATCATGTTCTGGTTATATTACTTAGCTAATAGATCTACTTTGTGACCATAGTACTTGCTCAACTGTAAGGCAACAAATGTGCTTGGTAATAGGGAGTGTTTACCTGTGTGTAGCAGGTCATAGCTAGTTTAGATTGGTCTAGCACACAATTTTTCTCATACACCTGCAAGTTGTATCATCTTCTTGGTTATATGCATGTAATATTTTTTATCCTTGAAACCAGGTGCTTATGAAAGAATTGGAGGTTGGAGAGAACTGTTTGAATGGTTACTTTCATATTATTTGTTTATAATCATACACTGTCTGTTTGTTTGTTGGTATATGTTAATTATTGTTGATGAATAGATGATAGATTTCATACCGCCTTATTTGTAGCCTGAGAACCACATATAAGATGCTAAACTAATTTTTCTTTTTTCATAGATTAGTTTAACAGAAGACAGAACATCAGACGAGGACAACGCTGAATCGCCGTGAACTTGAACTGAGCGGTGAACTGCAAAAATGAACTAAAGAAGGGTGTGCTAAGAGCAGATGCTTCCAAGGTGAAATATAGAAGTGCACAACAAAAGTGTATAATATAAGTGCCAAACATGTGCACTGGAGGTTTAGACACGAGCTTGGTATATTTTTACAGTATATAATCAATATAAAACAGTAATTAATTTTATCATGCTGTTTTCTATAATCTAACTTCTTAAAGTGATAGAGTAATTTATCTTTTATCTTTTAGATATTCATAAATAAATTATAATATTTATCCTTGGAACATATAGCTTATCATAAGTAAATATTATACTTCGTTTTGGAAAAGATAAAATAATTTGTCATTTCTCTACCAAGCACAATTTGTTTTGACAAGTGCCTATGAGTAATGGGCAATGATGTATTTATCTTAGAGTTTGATAGCTCATTTTCGTATACTTTATGAACCCTAGTTCTTCAAAGTTCTGAAATCAAAGCCTTAGAGATGACTAAATGAAGTTTTGGAGGAAAACTAAAAACCTTGCCTTTACCTATTGTTTACCTATTTATACAATAAAAGTTGTGGCGCTAAGGGCACCGGGCAGAACGCTAGGGGCTACCGCATCCAGCCTGATCGAAGTGTGTGTTTTTTTTTTGCAGGTCGGCTATTAACAGCCGACCATGGTAGCCGGAAGCAGAAATCAGGCTGATTTCTGAATAAATTGAAACTTGGAATGCATTGAAACTATATATTTCTGAATTTTAACTGTGATCTTAAACCTTGCACCAGTAATAATTCAGATACCAATACTGAAACATTGGTGGTAGAAATCCATTGAATTGGACAGAAGACCTCCAGAATTTCTATGATCAACCTCAACCCATACATGAACTTTATAAATATGTTAACCGGAGCCTCACACCATACGTGGACATCATAAATATGTTGACGTACGAAAGGTATTGGATGTTACATGATTTAATTTCCTCATAGTTCTTCGAGTAACATCTGAAATCTATTGCAAGCATGTAGGACCTTGGATGTTCGCAGATTCGTATAGATGTAAGGAATCAACTTGGGAGCTTATCAAATTACTTGTTCTCATTAGATTTAAGAAAATTTGAATTTATATAAGTGCTAAACACGAACATGTTTGCAATAAGTAATAAATTCTTCGTAGGACACTATTTCCAAATCTTTTCCATGCATGAACTACAAAGAAAGATAACATAAAAATTAAGAAAATGTTTAAATGAAGGTGAAACTTAACAAGTCAGTAAGTTAGAAGATAATTACTATAAAAAGGTTTGAAGTTTTATCTTTTCCATGTCATAATTTCTTTTATTTTTTCTCACAAAAATAAAAAGTTTTATTTTTTCATAAGATAAATTCTTTAATTTTCTTTGACAAAAAAATTATTTTATCTTTTCGCAATAATTATGAAATGATAAATCTTCCTCAATTTTATCACATCACGATTATACTAAATAATTACTTTATAAAGATAAAAAGTTTCATCCGTTGTATAATGATAAATTCTTTTGCGTTTTTCATAAAGATGAATTCTTTTATCTTTTCTCATAACGATAAAAGGTTTTATTTTTATAATGAAATACTTCTATGTTCATTTATTATTTTGTAATGAATAACGCTATCTCCATTTATCATTTTCTAATGTTAGATGATACATTAATCATTTTAAACAAAGCAAATTTTCCAAGTTTTGTATCTTTTTATCTTTGTTGCGCACATAATTATATTTGTCATTCCTATTTAGTTTAAAAAGGACATATCTTCAAAATCGTTCAAACTATGTACTCCATTTTTTTCTTACGTTAGGAGGACAAATCAAAAATTCAAAAGGGTGAAACCACCCATTCTGTTATTCATGAATATGATTTGTAAATTTATGTGTTTGTTAATATGCACTAGTGTGCACATCATGCACTTAGAATTTGGGAAATGCAGAGTGAAAAGTAAAATAATCAACTAATACGGAAATACCTTGTATGGACTGAATAGTTTCTTTTACAACATTACTATATGCAATAGTAGTTTGACTGTAGGCTAAAGAAATTTCGAACCCACAAAAAAAAATGCAATGTTATATTATGATTTTGCTTATAGCATAGAAAATCTCTTTTACAATATTAACCTGCTCTTTTTTTTCCTTCTGACTTCCAAAGCGAAAGAAAATTTATATTCATCTATTTATATAAATACATGGGTATATGACCTGAGTATCAAATTTTTGGTAGATGGATAATGTATATCTAATTATATCGGTGAATCAAACCAAGCAAACTGAATTGAAGGATCGCTATTAAATTTAGTTTGGTTCGATATACATCTGTGAAAATTCTGGTTATTTTTACGAAAATTCTGATGTTAATTAGTTCTATAGCTCTTTACTGAATCTGTTATTTTTTTGATAATTTTATTTAATAAAGCTCATCAATAGTTTGTTTCCTATTTAATCGTGTTCTGGTAATATTGCTTAGCTAATAGATCAACTTTGTGACCATAGTACTTGCTCAACTGTAAGGCAACAAATGTGCTTGGTAATAGGGAGTGCTTACCTGTGTGTAGCAGGTCATAGCTAGTTTAGATTGGTCTAGCACACAATTTTTTTCATACACCTGCAAGTTGTATCATCTTCTTGGTTATATGCATGTAATATTTTTTGCCCTTGAAACCAAGTGCTTATGAAAGAATTGGAGATTGGAGAGAACTGTTTGAATGGTTACTTTCATATTATTTGTTTATAATCATACACTGTCTGTTTCTTTGTTGGTATATGTTAATTATTGTTGATGAATAGATGATAGATTGCATACCGCCTTATTTGTAGCCTGAGAACCACATATAAGATGCTAAACTAATTTTTCTTTTTTCATAGATTAGTTTAACAGAAGACAAAACATCAAACGAGGACAACGTTGAATCGCTGTGAACTTGAACTGAGCGGTGAACTGCAAAAATGAACTAAAGAAGGGTGTGCTAAGAGCAAATGCTTCCAAGGTGAAATATAGAAGTGCACAACAAAAGTGTATAATATAAGTGCCAGACATGTGCACTGGAGGTTAAAAGGTTTAGACACGAGCTTGGTACATTTTTACAGTATATAATCAATATAAAACAGTAATTAATTCTATCATGCTGTTTTCTACAATCTAACTTCTTAAAGTGATAGGGTAATTTATCTTTATCTTTTAGATATTGATAAATAAATTATAATATTCATCCTTGGAACATATAGCTTATCATAAGTAAATATTATACTTCTTTTTGGAAAAGATAAAATAATTTGTCATTTCTCTACCAAGCATGCTTGATTTTCAATAATTTCAAGACAAAATGTATTTAGAAAGATAGGAAGAAGATATCAGTTTGTATATTAAGATAAAACAAAACATAGAGTATTTGATCTTTTATATTTTATTTTTCAACACTTTAAATATAAAAATGCAACAATTATCAAGTACTTTATCTTATATCTTTTATCATTTTATATATAAAGATATAACAGTTTTAAATATAAAGATAAAATGGTTGAAATACGAAAATAAATATTTTAACAATTCAAAATGATAAAGTAGTTTATCCTTTTACCTTTTTAATTTAAATAAATTACAATATTTATCCTTTGTTTGTTATTTTTTAACCTTTTGTTTTTTTGTGAATCAAAGTAGATAATGCTAGTGTCTCGTATATACATCTTCTGAATGTCTGAACTATAGTCTGTGTAAAACGACAAATCTAAATATTTTATTTAAATTTATTTTACATACGTAAACCTTTTAACATGATATTAACTTAATTTATAATTTATGCTTTAAGATGAAAAGTGTGTAATTTATCTTTATCTTTTAACTTCCACGTTCTATGTTTTAAATTTTAGCATTTTATGTAAAAGTAATAGAAAATAGAAAACAAAATTGCTTTTTTCGCTTTAAAAATAATTTTCTTTATCATTTTAAAGTTATAAATTTTTATCACTCTAGATAAAAAGATATTGTATTCTCAAAAATATAATAAATATATACTATTATCATTTCGCTAAATTAAAAATTTAACTATTATTAATAGCATAATTTGGCTCTGTAAAGATAAGTACTTTTATCTCTTTGTTTGAAAAGATAAAATACATCAACTTATTAATATTAAATAGTTTTAAGGTAATATTGTTTATTAGTATATAAAAGGATAAAATGTTATCATTTTACATTAAAAATGTAAAAATATATTTCCTTGTTTACCAAAGTGAGATAAGTTTTCTTTTTTATTTCATTAATTAATATATAAAGAAAATTCACATAGCAAACAAATTTTGAAGCTATCTATATTTATGGTTGGAAAATCTATTGGAATACAAATGTAGACACAATTGATGATATAATGAATCTTCACCATTGGATCACCCATATAAGGACAAAAAGATCAAACGGATCAGATCTTTTGTGTCATCAACTGTATTTTATTTTGTGTCCAAAAAGCTGGCCCCATTTATGATTATAAATAAAAATATGAGTAATTTATTTCAACTAAAATAGTTAATTGTTCACAAAATAAATTACATTCGTAGCGATAAATTTTTGCATAAGCTATTGATACCTTTATGCAAAATAATAGTATTGTTAAAAAGATAAATTTATTTATCCTTTTGTTTTAAATTTTTGTTAGCTTACCATTTGATAATTAACTTATTTATCTTTGTTTAAAAATTATTTCATTTATCATTTCGTTTAAAACCTAGTCAGTCACAAATAATCAAATGAACATTTTCTTATTAAAAGACAAATGAAAAAAACCGTAGTTTTGGAATATACACACATTTTATTTTTTTTTGTGCTTACAGTTTTGACAAAAAGAAGAGCACAAGGTAGATTTGAACAATGTTGCAACGATTATAAGTGAACTTTTGGTAAATGCTTGTGTAGTTATCTTTTTGATCAGTAGATAAAGGCATTTATCTTTTGTAAGATAGAAAGAAGCATTCATCTTAGGCAAAAAACAATAAAAATATCCATCTTTTAGGGTAAAGATAAAAATGTTTGCACTTTCAGCCTATAGAGAAAGTAATAAAACACATGCAAGTTCTTTATGTTATCATTTGACATTTTCATCATTACTAAGTAATTAGCACAAGTGTGGTTTATAGATTATACTTTCGGCAATTTCAATGTCTCAGGTTAAACTAGCTTACTCAAGGCTTTGGGGCATATTAAAGTTCTATTTACAATGAAATCATCAGCTTCTAAGTAAATTACCTTTTCTCACAAAGTCCAATTGTTAAAGGTAGCAAAATTATTGGTGCATATCAATCAAGCATTGGCAACGGAACTGAGTGCAACCGATCCATTTGTTGCTGAACTATAGACCGTTGTATCACTATCCGACAACTGGTGGCATCGTGCTCGTCTGCATTATTTTAGTCATTAATTTTTCTAGGTAGATGCATTGTATCTTAGGACTACCGAGGGTTTCTATCTGTACCGAAATCAAGGGTGTGAAAGGTGCAATGCAGTCAGGCTTACTATCTTCAATAAGCACACCTGTATCTAATTTGGATGACCAAACAGTTTGGACTTTGTATAATGGTCTAATAATTTGGAAATCGTATCATGGCTCGGTATATGCCTTAACTATGTCAACCTTTCCATATAGTCTCAATCACTTTCTAAAGGCACAAAGAATGACAAAAAAAGGGAGATTTGTACATTTTCAATGGAAGATCATATAGAGGCACCATTTTTTTGCTCGATAAATCAAGTCTCAGTTTTTAAGAAGTGAAGAATCAATGTGAGATGCGTATCAGTCAAGCGCAATTCTGTACATGAGGATGTTTAGAAACAAAGAGATTGTATTATTATTGTTATTACTTCCATAGATGATGCATCGCTTTGGTGTTGTATGTTTCTATAGCTGGAACCTTGATAAAAGTTTATGATGTAGTTGTTTTGCCTATAGTGGATCGGTAAACTTTCAAAATAGTGAATGATGTATTATTTATAAATACTTGACAGATAATGTTATTATGTTATTTTGATAGCAGTTTATGGAAATGCAGAAGCTTGAAGCTTCACTTTATAACATTAATGCATATTTACCTATTGAGTGGTTTGATTTCCAGTAAGAACTGATACATTATGTTAAAGATTTCTCATAATGTTTTGTCAACTCTCCAAAGGCGAATTTGGTTGTGTACTACTTTAAACATTGTCAAGTTGTGTGATTTATATTTTGCTGTTAATACCATTTTCTGATTATTCCACTGTCTCCCCAAAATCCACCCTTAACGTCAGTATATTTCTTAAAAATAGTCATCTCGAAATCAAATTCTGATATGGTTGATAAACACTAGTTTGTTTACAGACCCTTTGCCTTCTGATTCTTAGTTGGAAAGTATTCAATTTTTAATTTCTTCTTTATTTTAGCAGACATTTGTAAACAAATCTGATAACAATGCATCTTTTATCCACTATGCACATGTAAAATAACTTTGTGGTTTTTATCAAAAACACTCATGAACTGATGTAGCTGGTAAGAACAACTGCCGAGTCAACTAACTTTTCTTATCATTTGCACAACTTTATATTCTTGGTAGCATGAATTAGAAATTCTTCAACTAAAAACATATTAAAAAAAATATCACAAGAATCCATCATTGTAAAAACAACCACTATCATTACTGTATAGAAAATAACCAAAAATGTATTGCTAAATGCAAGAGCCAGGTACATTAGGTAATTGTCTTCCAAGTCCAGAAAGTGGTGCAACACCAACTCCTTTCTGATGTCGCTATCTTTGGGTCTTTGCTAGATTCTCCAATGGAGTCCACTTTCTCTCTGTAGCAGTTTATGACCAAATGATCTGTTGTATGTCAGATGCATCAGTATGCTCACCCCACGTGCATGCTTCTCCACCAAGTATTAGCTTCTGATGTTCAGCATGTGAAATATTTTCGAAGGTACAATCATATAAAAGCCTTGCCATAGAGCATCTATATGATCATATTACAACTTATCTTTGTTGCTCACTATGCACCTTAGTCCCACTTTTACCACTTTTCTCCTGCTCTACTAGCCAGTTATCAGTATAATTTGATGACCTAGTTTGTCACCAAAGTTGCCACGTGTCATTTCCCACTTGATGACATCGTATGTATGTGTTGCATCAATTTTCCCACTTGATGAAATATTTGTAGGCATGCGATTCATTCGTTTTATTTTTTTTCAACCAGTCTTATAAGTAGTTTTGATCCAACAACTTGTATTGACCTCATCACCTCCTAAATGAAGAAAACTTTAACATGGAAATTTTACTGAGATGTAAAGAATTCCATCGATTATTTTGAAGGTAAGTTCATTACTGACATCAGGAGGCTACTGGCGACTAGCTGATGGTTACAAACTAGAATGTACCTGGTACAAGACTAAAGCGTTGAATCACCATGAAACTGAACTGATCAGTGAGCTGCAAAATGAACTAAAGTAGAGTGTGCTAAGAACATATGCTGCCAAGGTGGAATATAGAAGTGCACAACAAAAGTGCAAAACATAAGTGCCAAAGAGGTGCAAGGGAGACAGTAGACATGAGCCTGGTACAAGACTAGACATGTGAAGCATGTATGAAGCAAGGTAGATGCAGTGGGAGTGCATAACTGATTTGGTAGAAGAGCCAGGTGCAAGACTGCAAATGTGCAGCATAAATGAAGAAAGTCTATTGCAACAACACCACAATACTGGTCTTGTGGAAGTGCAAGATGCTAGACATAATGTGTATGTCATGTTTGATAAACTAGTGTCATTGTATATAAAATGATAATTTGGTTTATTAGTTTTATATAATGATAAATTCTTCTTTCTTTTAATATAAAATGATAATTTTTTATCATCTTATATAAAAAGTTAAATTCTTTATCTTTTTGTCAAAAAATATTTATCTTTATGTAGGTAAATTATGCTACAACAGTAAATATTCTTAATTTATTGAAATGATAGAAGCAGTTATCTTTTTGTTGTAAAACATAAAGGATAAAATTTAGAACTTCAATTTTGTTTATCTGCTGATTTTTTTTTAAATAAAATGATTAAATAAAAATATGAAAGACAAAGATAAATGATAAAATGTAAAAGATAAGTATGGTAACATCTTTCTGTTAGCATTCTGATTTTAAAAAAGTTCTGAATAGAATAGAAATAGTCAAGTTTGAATAAACAAATAAATACAGCATTTAAAAAAAAGATAAATAAATTTATCTTTTTTCAATACGATTTTATTTTCTTTATTCTTTTATCATAAAATGTGCATTTAATCATTTTGCCTAAGATTAGCTTTAAAACAAAACAAAAGGATAAGTAAATTAAACTTTGAACAAAAACTAAATAAGTTAAGTTTTTAACAAATGGTAAATAAATTTATCCTTTTGTTTATACATACATACATACATACATACATACATATATGTGTGTGTGTGTATATATATGTGTATGTATATATATATGTATGTATGTATATGTATGTATGTATATGTACGTGCGTGCGCGTCATATCCCTTTGTTTGCATTTAGCTATTGAACTAAAAAACAAACAAATTAAGTATTGAACAAATGGTAAATAAATCATATTTTCAAACAAAAAGATAAATAATTTATCATTTTCATCAAAATTATCTTACTTATCATTTCATACTACTTTTAAAAAAGGTATATATTCATTGAATGTTTCTATGCTTTTAAATTTTAGTTTATTATAGCATATAAGATGTAAACACAAATTTTTTTGTTTATACAAAATACGTTAAATGAAATCATCTTTATATTATAATTAATATGCATAATCTCTTTAGTAAAAACTTCACAAAGTTGTTCTTTTAATTTTTTTTAAAAGGTTATTTGTTATTGTTTAACTAGTTTAACCTTTAAAATATAATGACAAGTTATTTCATAATACAATGAGATATATTTTATCTTTTAAAATACAAATATAATTTTTTATCATTTATAATTCATAAAATAATTAAAAATAAAAGATAAGTTAGTTGGTAAAAAGTTACCATTTTCTGTTTAAATAACTTTATTTTTTAATATGATAAAGTATTTTTTTAAATACAATGATATATTTTTTGCGATGACATAATAAAAGACAAATTAGTTGGTAAAATGTTAGATCTTTTCCAACTTAAAATGATAACCTTCTACTATTTAGATAAATTGGCAAATTAAATTATCTTAATAAATGTGTGTAGATGATAAAATGATAATTCTTTTATCATTTCAAATACAATCATAAAATGATAAAATGGTATATTCTTTTATCATTTCAAATACAATGATAAAATGATCAATTACAAACATTTCATATACAATGATGAAATGATAAATTTTTGTATTCTTTAGATAAAATTATAATTTTATGTTTTTACATATGATGATACCTTTTTATCTTATATATACATATATACACTTATTTTAGTTTTTTTTCTTTTTGCAAAAAAATGCGAAATATGATATGAAGCACAAATTTTGACTATGTAATATTATAATAATATCATATACTTGATACTAAACATAATTACAAACATATTATTTAAAATAGTTTAAACTTAAACTAAGTTTAATGCAAAAACTAATTTCAGTTTCACATAAAAAGACAATAATTATAAACAAGCAATAAATTTAACTGTATACAACTAAATTTTGTCCTTGTATAGTTTAATCATAATGATAAATGAGTTTATAGTTATGTAAGGATAGAAGTTCTAAATTACAATGCTACATTAAGTTATAGTGCAATATTGTTGATCAGTAATTAAAATCATTTCAGGCACTAGCACTACCCTTAAGTTAAAGAGCAGTGAGCGAATCTAACAGTAAGCGTTATCATTAGGTTCAAAGCGTCGAACAATATCATAATAGATAACACAAAACTTAGCTGTAATTTTTGTCCCTAAACTAATCAAATTTGTTGCATCTTCTACTTCACAGGTTCTTCTTCGTGCGGGAGAAACCGAAACCAAAATCAAAATCATGGTTTTCATCAAAACATTGACAGGCAAAACCCTAACCATCGACCTCCCTCCATCAACCACCCATCTGCAAACCCTGGCCTACCATATCCACGTCGAAACCCGAATTCCTCTCCACCTCCTCCGCCTTTACGCTTCTCGTTGCCGCATCCTCCCTTCCATGGGTGACTATACAACCCTCCTTTCCACTCTGAACATCACTCCGACTTCAACCCTAACCCTCCATCTCCCTCTCCATGGCGGATCCGGCGCCCCTCCTCCCCCCGTTTCTCGCCCCCGCTACGACTTCCTCAACTCCAAACCTCCTCCTAACTACGTCGCCGGACTCGGTCGTGGAGCCACAGGATTCACCACTCGATCCGATATTGGTCCTGCTCGTGCTGCTCCCGATCTGCCTGACCGCTCCATTGGCGCCCCTCCAGCCGCTCCAGCTGCTGCTCCTCAAAAGGAAGAAGAAGAGGACGGCGCCGATGAAGAGAAAGGCTACGACGAAAACCAGAAATTTGACGAGTTTGAAGGCAATGATGTCGGACTCTTTGCAAGCGCGGAATATGATGAAGACGACAAGGAAGCAGATGCGGTTTGGGAGAAAATTGATGAGACCATGGATAGCAGAAGGAAGGATAGGAGAGAGGCCAGATTGAAGAAGGAAATCGAGAAGTATAGGGCAAGTAATCCAAAAATTACCGAACAGTTTGCCGATCTGAAGAGGAAGTTAGTGGAGTTGAAGCCTGAAGATTGGGACAGTATTCCGGAGATTGGAGACTACAGTTCCAGAAACAAAAAGAAGAGATTCGAGAGTTTTGTGCCAGTTCCAGATACACTGTTAGAAAAAGCAAGGCAGGAGAAGGAGCATGTGACAGCTTTGGATCCAAAAAGTAGGGCAGTTGGTGGGACCGAGACGCCATGGTCTCAGACTCCTGTCACAGATTTAACTGCAGTTGGAGAAGGAAGAGGGACAGTTCTGTCGTTGAAGCTTGATAGGTTATCAGATTCTGTTTCGGGTCTCACAGTTGTGGATCCGAAAGGGTACTTAACCGATTTGAAGAGCATGAAGATAACTAGCGATGCAGAGATTTCAGATATTAAAAAAGCCAGGTTACTTCTGAAATCGGTTACTCAGACTAACCCAAAACATCCGCCTGGTTGGATCGCTGCATGTAGACTGGAAGAGGTGGCAGGGAAGATACAGGCAGCGAGGCAGTTGATTCAGAAAGGGTGTGAAGAATGTCCAAAGAATGAAGATGTATGGCTAGAAGCTTGTAGACTTGCAAGTCCTGATGAGGCCAAGGCAGTGATTGCTAGAGGAGTCAAGGCGATTCCGAATTCAGTTAAGCTTTGGATGCAGGCTGCTAAACTTGAGGCTAATGAAGTTAACAAGAGTAGGGTTTTGAGGAAGGGATTAGAGCACATTCCAGATTCTGTTAGGTTGTGGAAAGCGGTAGTGGAGCTGGCCAATGAAGAGGATGCTAGGCTTTTGCTTCATAGAGCAGTAGAGTGTTGTCCTTTGCATGTTGAGTTGTGGATCGCTCTTGCTAGACTGGAAGTTTATGATCAGGCTAGGAAGGTTCTTAATAAGGCAAGGGAGAAGCTTCCTAAAGAGCCTGCAATATGGATAACTGCTGCAAAATTAGAGGAAGCTAATGGGAATAGTAATTCAGTTGGGAAGGTTATAGAGAGAGGTATAAGATCATTGCAGAGAGAGGGAGTGGAAATCGATAGGGAAGCATGGATGAAGGAGGCAGAAGCTGCTGAAAGAGCTGGGTCTGTACTTACATGCCAGGCTATTATTCATAATACTATTGGGATTGGAGTTGAAGAAGAAGATCGAAAAAGAACTTGGGTAGCTGATGCTGAGGAATGCAAGAAGCGTGGTTCGATCGAGACTGCTAGAGCCATATACGCGCATGCCCTTACCGTGTTCTTCACGAAGAAGAGTATATGGCTGAAGGCAGCGCAGCTTGAAAAAAGCCATGGAACAAGAGAGTCGCTTGATGCACTTCTCAGAAAAGCTGTTACTTACAGACCGCAAGCAGAGGTGTTATGGCTAATGGGCGCCAAGGAAAAGTGGTTGGCTGGAGACGTGCCTGCAGCACGTGCGATTCTTCAAGAGGCATATGCAGCGATTCCCGATTCTGAAGAGATTTGGCTTGCAGCTTTTAAGCTCGAGTTTGAGAACCATGAGCCCGAGAGAGCTAGGATGCTTCTAGCAAAAGCTCGAGAAAAGGGTGGAACAGAAAGAGTGTGGATGAAATCTGCCATTGTTGAGAGAGAGTTGGGCAATAAAGAAGAAGAAAGACGGCTACTGGAAGAAGGGCTGGAGCAGTTCCCTTCCTTCTTCAAACTTTGGTTGATGTTAGGGCAAATGGAAGACCGAGAAGGCCGAGCAGAGCAAGCAAGAAAAGTTTACGAATCAGGTTTGAAGCACTGCCCTTCTTGCATTCCTCTTTGGCTCTCTCTGGCAAACTTGGAAGAGAGAATAAATGGTTTGAGCAAAGCACGTGCAATTCTTATCATGGCAAGGAAGAAGAATCCACAGTGCCCAGAACTATGGCTTGCAGCTATAAGAGCTGAATCAAGACATGGGTTCAAGAAGGAAGCGGATAATCTTATGGCAAAGGCATTACAAGAATGCCCTACCAGTGGTATCTTGTGGGCTGCTGCTATTGAGATGGCTCCACGTCCACATAGAAAAACAAAGAGTGCCGATGCTATCAAGAGGTGCGATCACGATCCTTATGTTTTTGCCGCTGTTGCAAAATTGTTCTGGCTCGATAGGAAAGTGGACAAAGCAAGGAATTGGTTTGGAAAGGTGGTTACTCTTGCTCCTGACATTGGTGATTTTTGGGCGTTGTATTATAAATTTGAGCTTCAACATGGTGGTGAAGAAGAGCAGAAGGATGTCTTGAAGAGATGCATTAATGCAGAGCCAAAGCATGGTGAGAAATGGACAGCAATTAGCAAGGCGGTCGAAAATTCTCATTTGCCTGTTGAAGCTATTCTTAAGAAGGTTGTGGTTGCACTTGGGAAGGAAGAAAGTAACGGTGTTGCTGATGGTGCTAAGTAGATTGCTTACTTTGCCTGAAAGTTTTGAGTTAAGGCGTTACTTCTACAGTCTAGATTCTTCGTGGACTGATGTTACATGCATTTTGTGGACTTTCATTTGTGTTTATTGGATGTCATGATACTGTAGGAAACATGTCTTCTTGGTTTATGCCATCTTTCAGTCAATGCTAAGAGTTTATATGTTTTCTATTATTAGTAACATCCGAATTGTTATTAACACTACAGATTATGTTATACTTAGTTTTCAACAATAGTTCATCTTAACTAATGTCTGTTACTGCTTTACTTTCAAACATTGTTGTGCTCACATGCATAAAAAATTGTTCAAGTATGTATTGTGTATTATTTGATTGAAGTACTCGCATGTGGTAGTTGTGTCTTTGACCCATAATTTCATTACCATTTGCATAATGCTGCATGACATAACTTTTAGATTTGTAAACAACTACTGGGCTCAAGTACAATTTATTAGGAATGAGATGATAGCCATTGAGCTTCTCCGAATAAACAAATCCTTTATCCTTGAGTTTATGTATCCAAGCTTACCATACATGCTGCAAATTTCATTTTAAAGTAACATTGTTTTAAATCAACATTTGTTATTGCTACCAGCGGTTCCTTGTGTCTTTCAGGAATGGTCAGCAAAGATCTTGATTATCAGAACATCTGTCTGCAAGGCTGCATACACATCTGCTGCCTAGGTAACATTTTAGCTGGCTAATAATGATTTGCTGTCTTTCTCTATTACTTGATGGTTGAACCACCATCTACAACACTATTGTCAAATGTCACGCTTTTGAACCTTTCCGAGGCTTGCTCGTTTTTTAACAACTCTCCATTGTCAACATAACCTGATGATCCTTGTCCATTCTTTTATTGAAGAGATGAATATCAAGGTTTATTCCAAGTTCTTAATCTTGTATTTATAACAATGTATCCATTATGCTGAAACTTTTGTTTGATATAATTTGTTAATTATATATGTTATACTAAACTTTAATTTGATATAATGTGTTGATATACAGTTTTTCTTTAAAGCTTACCATCAACCTTTTTAAATGATATTTATCTGCACTCATATATATTGTGCTTGCAACTTTTTTCTACCTATCAGTAACGTCTAAAAATTCAGATTTTTCACATTTCTAAGATGGTTTAAGACTTTTAATTGATTTGAGACACGATAACTATTTCGCACCACAATTGGTTTCTTGTGCCAAATACAATTTCGGTGGCAGAAGTAGGATGCTCATCCACATTTTTGTGAGTTTATATTGTATATTTATAATCAAATTATAGTTTTGTACTTGTCTGTAGATAATTTTTCCGTCACGGTTATTTATTAGGTCATCAACCATAGCCTTTATTGAATCAACCATTTAGTTCACTGAAATAGTGTTTTATTAGAATGCAATTTACGGATTCAGGCTGCTCCCCCAACTAAGTTATTTTGGGGAATATTACAAAGACTAAGAGTTTAGATTAGAATGCAATTTGCTTCTATAAATTGATTCATCATCCATTTCGGAGAACTGATTAGTTTGAAATTTATTTTATATCTACAAACTGATTTTTTTTTTCTAAAATAAATAAATAACTTGCAATGTTATAATTTTTTATTTCCAGTCTTCAATGTTGCTCTTGCCTGGAGTTTCCCAACTTCGTCATTTCATAATTAGTTCTTACCAATAATTAGTAATATCAATATTATTGCTGTGTGATGGTATGTTGGGGTATTTGGCGTAAGTTTGGGTGAAATAGAAATGCTTGTTTCTGGTATAGCAACTCAGTGTTGTATGTTTTCCTTCTTAAATTCAGACTTATCAATGTACACTATGCAGATTTTTCATTTTCTTTGGTGTTTGGAGTCTCAAGGTTGAATAAAAGGTAGGAAATTTAATAATTTGCTTGACCATATACAATGATTGATTTTAAGCAGTACACCATGACATTGAGATTTTATTTATAAGATTTTGTGCTAGCTAATGAAACTATTTTTCCTATGCTATCTATAAACAGCTAAAGTTAATTAATGTAGGAGGTATTATAACATGATACTCCAAAAAATATAAATTATACAGTATTTGCGTCGGTATTTTTGAAAGTTTTAAATTGCATAGACTATGGATGAAATATATAAAAGAGTAGTTGATTCAAATAGTAAAAGAGGGATGAGTTAAACTTGGTCTTGTAGCTCATCACTCTAAAACCTGGAGTGGAAATGAATTGGAGATAAAGACAATAATAAGGAAAAATAAATATTGTGAATCGTCTATTTTTTTAAACATTATGAGATTGTGTTTTGCTAGTAGTTATACATATTACATTAAAAACATTTAATTCTTGATGCTAAACACCTACTCTTCTCCAATGAAAAAGATGAAAAATGCAGCATATGAAAAATGCAGCATATGCCAAGTAAAATGACATTTTCCTTTTTGCTTTAATTATAATACCAGTACCTTAGGATAAAACTAAGAGTAAATGCATTGTGAAATAATGGTTGTATACATAGACAAAAATAATTACTCTATGCAGTGAAAATATAGTGCTGATGTGGAGAATAACGATAAAAATAACCACTCCATGTGGAAAAAAATTGTAAAGCGCATTTTAGACAATTCAAAAGTTCCAAACAAGTGTTTCCTCATGTATAGATTAATGGTTGTTTCATGCTCTAACATAATGTTTAATAATAATAAAAAGTTGAGTTACATTACAGGAAGAATTTGAAATTGACGATGATATAAAGAAAATCTGGAGTGCAGTCATACTTACCCACATGCTTTGTGTTAAACAATGGCTGCGTTAGATGCTTGCGCTGTATACACGTGCATGTTGTCTCATCTTCTTGGTTATATGCATGTTTAATAATTTTTTATCCTTGAAACGAAGTGCTTATGAAAGAATTGGAGATTGGAGAGAACGTTTTGAATGGTTAGTTTTATATTATTTGTTTATAATCAATAGTTATCAAGGCGCGCGCCTAGGCACGCCCAGGCTCAAAAAAGCGCAAGGCGTAAGGCTTGCGTCTTTTTGCAGTTTGAGCGCACCTTTTTGCTGTTCGAGGCGTCTTTTTGCAAAATTAAAATTTGTTTACAAAATAATTAAATAAAAAAAATTTAATTGTTAAATGAATTATAAAATATGGTTAAAATTTTAAATTTTAGCTAGTAAAATAATAGATTTTAAAATATGGTTTAAAAATTAATTTTGCAAAATAGTAGATCAAACTTGTATAAAAGGCACGCAAAAAAGCCCAAGCCTCAAAAAAGCCCAAGGCTCAAGGCTTGTGCCTTTTTGCGCCTTAGTGCCTTAACTACTATGGTTATTAATCATACACTGTCTGTTTCAAAAGAAAATGATTGTTGCTTTAAGGAGCTTATCACCTGTAACTTCTGTACTTTGTTGTTGGATATATGTTAATTATTGTTGATGAATAGATGATATATTGCATACCACCTTATTTGTAGCCTGAGAACCACATATAAGATGCTAAACTAATTTTTTTCTTTTAATAGACTAGTTTAACATAAAGCAGAACACCAAATGAGGACAACGTTGAATCACCATGAACTTGAACTAAACGGTGAACTTCAAAAATGAACTAAAGAAGGATGTGCTAAGAACAGATGCTTCCAAGGTGAAATATAGAAGTGCACAACAAAAGTGTATGACATAAGTACCAAACAGGTGCACGGAAGGTTTAGACACGAGCTTGGTATATTTTTACAGTATATAATCAATATAAAACAGTGATTAATTTTATCATGCTGTTTTCTTCAATCTAACTTCTTAAGGTGATAGAGTAATTTATCTTTTAGATATTGATAAAATAAATTATAACATTTATCCTTGGAACATTTAGCTATCATAAGTAAATATTATACTTCTTTTTGGAAAAGATAAAATAATTTGTCATTTCTCTACAAAGCATGTTTGATTTTCAATAATTTCAAGACAACGTATTTAGAAAGATAGGAAGAAGATATCGGTTTGTATATTAAGATAAAACAAAACATCGAGTATTTGATCTTTTATATTTTATTTTTCAACACTTTAAATATAAAGATGCAACAATTATCAAGTACGTTATCTTATATCTTTTATCATTTTATATATAAAGATATAACAGTTATAAATATAAAGATAAAATGATTGAAATACGAAAATAGATATTTTGACAATTCAAAATGATAAAGTAGTTTATCCTTTTACCTTTTTTAATTTAAACAAATTTAAATAAATTACAATATTTATCCTTTGTTTGTTATTTTTTAACTTTTTTTTGGTGAATCAAAGTAGATAATGCTAGTGTCTCGTATATACATCTTCTGAATGTCTGAACTATAATCTGCGTAAAACGACAAATCTAAATATTTTATTTAAATTTATTATTTCATTTAAATTTATTTTACATACGTTAACCTTTTAACATGATATTAACTTAATTTATAATTTATACTTTAAGATGAAAAGTGTGTTATTTATCTTTATCTTTTAACTTCCGTATTCTATCTTTTAAATTTTAGCATTTTATGTAAAAGTGAGAATCCGAATCCTAATCTTAATAGGTTTTTGTTGTCTGATGATGGCAATCTTGATTCTTTGAAGCAGGTAAATCAATCGCCGAAACTACTTGTTCCAATTGAAGCAGCAGCTCCAGTTACTGATCTCAGAACTGGGCACTATCAAGAGCTAAACCGAACACCATTGCAACTGGAACCAAAGCAGCCAATTCAGGTATCTGAGTTACCCTCACCTTATCGAATTCAGCAAGTACCCATGCCCGTTCTAGATCAAAACTTCATCAACCCAACTCTAAATGCGCAAGAACAACTGCATTTACATCAACAAATCTACCCACAGCAGCTGCAACATCAGCAGCAATACATCCATACAAATCAACAACAGTTTGTTCAGTTTCCATCATACTACCAAGTCCCACACCATCAAATTAAGCAGCAACCACAACAATTCGATCCCAACCTTCCTATCTACTACATACCCTTTCATCAGAATACTCAACCTCTTTCAGGTGTTCAAACACCACAACCCAAAGTTGTACACCCAAAACCCGATATACAACAGAATATGTATCAGACAGCAAATAATCCAGTTCCAGGAGGGTATGTACAGGGAATGGGGTATCATGTGATGCATCATCACCAGCATCCTTCGTCTCAAGCTCAGAGTTTTGTGTATACAAATGCTGGATCGGGAATGGATAATACGGCGCAGCAAGCTCAGACTCAGGTGTATTATACACATAATGCATGTATGGAGGCTGATGTGAACCAGAATAGAGCATCGTGATGAGAGGTGAGTTTGTTTATTTTGTAAGTTTATGCGTGTTTAAAAAAACAACATTTAGATTTGGAAGTTGTCATAGATGTAATAAGGGTATTGTATTTGAACTGGTGTGATTATGTAATTTGATGTGTTTATGTGGAAAAAAAATAAATTTTTTAAAATTTTTTTATGTAAAAGTAATACATAGAAAACAAAATTGTTTTTATCACTTTAAAATTTATTTTCTTTATCGCTTTAAAAATAATTTTCTTTATCATTTTAAAGTTATAAATTTTTATCACTCTAAATAAAAAGATATTGTATTCTCAAAAATATAATAAATATATACTATTATCAATTCGCTAAATTAAAATTTTAACTATTATTAATTGCATAATTTGGCTCTGTAAAGATAAGTGCTTTTATCTCTTTGTGTAAAAAGATAAAATACATCAACTTATCAATATTAAATAGTTTTAAGATAATATTATTTATTAGTATATGAAAGGATAAAAGGTTATCATTTTACATGAAAATGTAAAAATATATTTCCTTGTTTACCAAAGTGAGATAAGTTTTCTTTTGTATTTCATTAATTATTAATATATAAAGAAAATTCACATAGCAAACAAATTTTGAAGTTATCTATATTTATGATTGGAAAATCTATTGGAATACAAATGTAGATACAATTGATGACATAATGGATCTGCACCATTGGATCATCCATAAAAAGACAAAAAGAACAAACGGAACAGATCTTTTGTGTCATCAACTATATTTTATTTTGTATCCAAATAGCTGACCCCATTTATGATTATAAATAAAAATATGAATAATTTATTTCAACTAAAATAGTTAACTGTTCACAAAATAAATTACATTCGTAGCTATAAAAGTTTGTATAAGCTATTGATACCTTTATGCAAAATAATAGCATTGTTAAAAAGATAAATTTATTTATCCTTTTGTTTTAAATTCTTGTTAGCTTACCATTTGATGGTTAGCTTATTTATCTTTGTTTAAAAATTGTTTCATTTATCATTTCGTTTAAAACCTAGTTCGATGACAAATAATCAAATGAACATTTTCTTATTAAAAGACAAATGAAAAAAAACCATAGTTTTGGCGCACACACAATTATTTTTTTGTTTGCTTACAGTTTTGATAAAAAGAAGAGCACAAGGTAGACTTGAAAGATAAATATTTATATTTTTGTTTTAAATTTTTGTTAGCTTACCATTTGATGGTTAACTTATTTATCTTTGTTTAAAAATTATTTCATTTACCATTTCGTTTAAACTTAGTCGGTGACTAATAATCAAATGAACATTTTCTTATTAAAAGACAAATGAAGAAAACCATAGTTTTGGCATACACACAATTTTTTTTTTGTTTTCTTACAGTTTTGATAAAAATAAGAGCACAAGGTAGACTTGAAAGATAAATTTGTTTATCTTTTTGTTTTAAATTTTTGTTAGCTTACCATTTGATGGTTAACTTATTTATCTTTGTTCAAAAATTATTTCATTTATCATTTCGTTTAAACCTAGTCGGTGACAAATAATCAAATGAACATTTTCTTATTAAAAGACAAATGAAAAAAACTATAGTTTTGGCGCACACACAATTTTTTTGTTTTTGTGCTTACAGTTTTGATAAAAAGAAGAGCGCAAGGTAGACTTGAACGATGCTGCAAGGATTATAAGTGAACTTTTGGTAAATGCTTGTGTAGTCATCGTTAAATTATAAACTGTAATTTATGGTATAAGTATTCTTCAGGTTTTTAAACTGATTGGCTTTTGTTTCCCAATTTATCTTTTTGATCGGTAGATAAAGGCATTTATCTTTTGTAAGATAGAAAAAAACATTCATCTTAGGCGAAAAAAGCATTCATCTTATGCAAAAAAAGATAAAAATATCCATCTTTTATGGAAAAGTTAAAAGCGTTTGCACTTTCAGCCCATAGAGAAAGTAATAAATCACATGCAAGTTCTTTATGGTATCATTTGACATTGTCATCATCTCGATTTTTACTAAGCAATTAGTGCAAGTGTGGTTTATAGATTATACTTTTGGCAATTTTGATGTGTTAGGTTAAACTAGCTTACTCAAGGCTTTGGGGCATATTATAGTTCTATTTATAATGAAATCATCAGCTTCTAAAAAATTTACTTTTTTTTCACGAAGTGTAGCAAAATTATTGATGCATATCAATCAAGCATTGGCAATGGAACTGAGTGCAACTGATCCATTTGTTGCTGAACTATAGACCGTTGTATCACTATCCGACAACTGTTGGCATCGTGATCGTCTGCATTATTTTAGCCATTAATTTTTGTAGGTAGATGCATTGTATCTTTGGACTACTGAGGGTTTCTACTTTCTATCTGTACTGAAATGAAGGGCGTGAAAGGTGTAAATGCAGTCAGGTTTACTGTCCTCAACAAGCGCACCAGTATCTAATTTGGATGACCAAACAGTTTGGACTTTGTATAATGGCCCAATAATATGGAAATCGTATCATGGCTCGGTATATGCCTTAACTGTGTCAACCTTTCCATATAGTCTCAATCACTTTCTAAAGGCACGAAGAATGACAAAAAAAGGGAGTTTTGTACATTTACAATGGAAGATCATATAGAGGCACCATTTTTTTGCTTGATAAATCAAGTCTCAGTTTTTAAGAAGTGAAAAATCAATGTGAGATGCATATCAGTCTAGCGCAATTCTGTACATGAGGATGTTTAGAAACAGAGAGATTGTATTATTTTTGTTATTACTTCCGTAGATGATGTATCACTTTGGTTTTGTATGTTTCTATAACTGGAACCTTGATAAAAGTTTGTGATGTAGTTGTTTTGCCTATAGTGGATCGATAAACTTTCAAAATAGTGAATGATGTATTATTATTTATAAATACTTGACAGATGATGTTATTATGTTATTTTGATAACAGTTTATGAAAATGCAGAAGCTTGAAGCTTCACTTTATAACATCAATGCATATTTACCTATTGAGTGGTTTGATTTTCCAGTAAGAACTGATACTTTATGTTAAGATTTCTCTTAATGTTTTGTCGACTCTCCGAAGGCGAATTTGGTTGTGTATTACTTTAAACATTGTCAAGTTGTGATTTATATTTTGCTGATAATACCATTTTCCGACTATTCCACTGTCTTCCCCAAAACCACCCTCAACCTCAGTGTATGTGTTAAAAATAGTCATCTCGAAATTAAAATTTGACGTAGTTGATAAACATTTGTTTGTTTACTGACCATTTGTCTTCTGATTCTTAGTTGGACGGTGTTCAATTTTTAATTTCATCATTTTTTTTAGCAGACAGTTGTAAGCAAATCCGATAACAATGCATCTTTTATCCTTTGTTTTTTTTATCAAAAACACTCATGAACTGGTGTAGCTGGTAAGAAGAACTACCGGAGTCAACTAACTTTTCTTATCATTTGCATAACACTCATGTACGTGTTGCATCAATTTTCCAAGCTTGTAAGATGAAATATTTGTAGGCATGCAATTCATTTGTTTTACTTTTTTTCAGCCAGTCTTGTATGTAGTTTTGATCCATCAACTTGTATTGACCTCGTCACCTCCTAAATGAAGAAAACTTGAACATGAAAATCTTGCTAACATGTAAAAGTATTCCATCTATTATTTTGAAGGTAACTTACCGACATTAGGAGGCTACTGACATCTAGCTGATGACTACAAACTAGGATGTACCTGCACTACAAAATACACACTTCTTAGCGACGGCAAAAATCCGTTGGCGGCCATCGCTAGCCAAATATTGCATATTCTAACATATATTTACAAAATCATATAAGAAAATCAACATAACCAAATAAATCTACCAAACCAAACCACATTGTTCAAGTATCAATCACAACAACCAAAATACCAAACCCATCAAAAAACTAAGTATCAATCACAACATCCATAGTACCAAATGTCAAACCCATCATAATATGTACACACACAAATATATATATATATATATATATATATATATATATATATATATAAAGCGTACCCATCAAATCAAACCAGCTAAGCATCATCATCATTTGCACCTCCTTCCCCGGGTATTGACACATGCTCCTGATAGAACGCAACAATACGCTCATCTATCTGCGTCGCCAACTGACTCTTCCGTCAATCATTGAGCTCATCCAATTGTATTTGCATCCGAGCAATCTCTTCCTCATCTATGGATCTCTTATATGACCTTTGGAAATTAAGAGTCTGTGAAATAATTCAAGTGAATAAGAAGTTCATGGCATATAATAGCAATAAAAAAACTCAAGTTATTGGTAATAAACTCAAGTGAATAAGAAGTTTATGGCATACAAGTTTCTACTGTGTAAACGTTGAGTACATACCATATTGCCGGAACTGTAACGCCTGTTTCGACTTGCCAGTTCAATGCTTGAATCCCATATCCGATTACACTCCTCAACCGTAAGCGACTCCTATCCACTCGCTTGTATCGCTCGTGCATACTCTGCGTTATATCTCTCCTACAATTACGAACAGATATTTGACACAATTGCTATACAATTTACTTATTTACTGTGAAATAAACAAATATGAAATATTTTCATTACAGAAATAAACATATTTACCATTACAGAAGCAGCCTTGTCGTCCGACCAATCATATGAAACATTCCCATCCTCATCTGCATGCTCCACTGCATGTGTGACTCTGAAAACCTCAGTCGCTGTGGGCTCCCTACCATACTTTGCCCACTGAATATATACAAGAATAGGTTATATTGATAATTTGCATGAGTATATACAAGAATAGATTATATACAAGAATAGAATATATGGTAAAGAGACACTAGTAAATATATACATGCATAATATAAATATTAGTTAATTTATTTACCAATTCCCTCCTATGTTGGAAGGATTTCGAGCCACCACGATGTAAAGTGGGATTTTTGTTCCTATTAGCCTTGTTTCTTTCCGACAATTCCTATTAATTTATACACACTATTAAGTAAAATAATTCAACACATTTAAATGTAAAAATATAGTGACAATATAACTTACTCGGAATGCTTCAAATTCCTAATATTGTTGGAATCCAGCCCAAATATCACCCCACATCCAACTTGGCTTTTTCCCTGAACTCTTAGCCCGCGACAGAGTCTCTCTGTAATTTTTCCGCATCTTTTTATTCCAATGATTTACAAAAACATCCATATCCTGCGGATCCACATACAACTGCCTGCATATTAAATTATCATACGTGTTATGTAAAAGAGATTGTATAATTAAAAAATAATCAGTAGAACAGAATATGTAAAACTGATATCGTAAGGCATGATGGCATATTGTTTTTGGTTTCATATAAAGCATAATTATATATTACAAAATTGTATCTACCATAAGATCAGCCCATATTGCGTTTTTTATATGTGTTGGAATGTTATCCCATTGAGGCCAACACCCGGACACCCTACTCTTGTATGTCTCCTTCGATACTTGTAAAATGAAATCGGACGGCTCCACCTCGAACCCTCTGTAGAAATGTTGATGTACATATTCAATATATTTCATATAATATAATTCAAATAAGTTTGATACATACCCAGCACTTTTCGGAACTATCTCCGCAACTCGATGGAGATCTGCCTCAGAGGTACTCGGACCTGCTCCAAGTGAAGGTGACCGAGATGTACTACGTCAATCACATCGTCTATCAGGCATAACTGACAAATATATATACAATATCACATAATCGTTAATCAATATCATCAATCAATATCATAAGCATCACATAATCATCAATAATCATCACATAATCATCAATCAATATCACATAACATAAGCATCACATAATCATCAATCCATATCACATAATCGTTAACCATCGCATAATCATCACATAATTATTAATCAAGTGGCAATCATCACATAAACATACTCCGCACATAATCATCAAAAATAACGTACATGAAAAGAATAATGCATAACTCAGAATGATACAGATCATATATAGTCATCATTATTATTACATAACTCATAATATTACAGAATATAGTCATTATTGTTAATACATAGCTCACACTTATACAACAAGCGATGCCATCTATGATCAGTCTTCGTCATATTCTGATTCAGACTCGGTCTCGTACTCTATATCATTTTCTTCGGTATTTACAAATGCATCTATTAAAACATTCGATTCATCAGCCGACGACCCTACATCATTGTCGTCGGTTATCACTATTTCAATATTTGGCTCGAGATCTGCTTGATACGCTGCTTCATTTGGAATATTATTTCCATCAAACGTATATCTTGCCTTCGTTTTAAAAACAGCCCACCAGTCTGCTTTATCTTTTTTTAAAGGCGGATATGGAGCAAAATAAACTTGTAAAGCTTGCTTAGCTAATACAAAAGGATCATACTTATAGTAATGCGACGTATGCCTTTCAATTAGCTTATAATCTTTGCGCACGTTAATTCCAGAGCCAGGAACATTGCTAAACCAGTTGCATTTGAATAAAAAAACTCTCTACAGGTTGTATATAATATATCAACTGTAAAACTTGTGTTAAGACGCTGTTAAAATATTTTATATGCTCCTCTGGATCATCACTTCCTTTGACAAATACACCACTGTTATATGTTAATTTTTCAGCCCCGTAATCTTTGGTGTTGAATTTAAATCCATTGACGAAGAATATTGGATAAGTCTTGACATTTGGTCCGATATCAAGATGTCGTAATCCTTCGTCAACAACACAGTTTTCTATATCATGAACGTAGTTTGAAAACCATCCAGCAAATTAATTACTGAGATCGCCAGATGGATATTGTGATTCGTATATGCTGCAAATATGTATTACATTCCTTTATAATTAATATATACATGTATAATTGAATTATATATGAATTCATAATTACCTGACAAATGGTGAAACTTCAGCACAATTTAAAAGAACATATGCATGTGCCACATGGTAATCTCTATCATCTAACCATATTTCCATACATTTTCCAACAGGTCTTCCATGTTGTTTAAAAATAGATAACATTGTTTGAGAAGAATCCTGCTGAATAGTGTCTTCATTACGGGGAACACTTATAAACGATAAGTTCACATCGTTATTAAAGTAATGTGAGAAAAAATGAAGCTTCTTCTTCAAGGTATGATTTGAAAATCGAACCTTCTACTCGTGCTTTTTGTCTAATTTTTCTTCTTCAAATGATTCAGGTACCTAAAACAAAATTAATTAAATTCATATAGTGGTACAAAAACCGAAATTAATTAAATTACCTCTCAAATGGATACATCCATCCATATTGCACAGGACCACGAAGCAGTGCTTCATATGGAAGATGAACAGGTAAATACTCCATTACATTAAAAAAACCAAGCTGACATATTTTCTCCAGTTTGCATAGTAGTACAGGGATTTCTGCTTGAAGTTTACGTATACGATCTACCTTTAACGTCGTAGAACAAAGCTGTTTATAAAACATACTCAATTCTGTTATAACACTCCATATTTTTTGCAGGCAGTAGTTCTTTGAAAATCACGGGAAAAAAATACTCCATCATAATGTGGCAATCGTGACTTTTCATCTCACTCAATTTGCTGTTTTTAAAGTCAACACATCTACGGAGGTTAGAAGAAATCCCATCAGGACATCTAAGTCCTTTCACCCACTTTAGAACGAGTTTTACTTGCTTATTGTCTAGCTCATAGCATGCTTTGGGTTTCTTATTATCGTCGTATAATTGAAGTTCGAGCCGCTTACAAAAGTGTAATATATCACGTCTTGAATTTGCATCGTCCTTGGTTTTCCCCTTCACATTCAAAATTGTATTAAACACGTTGTCAAACACGTTTTTTCCGTTGTGCATGACGTCAATGTTATGTCGGAGTAGGAGATTTTTCCAGTACGGTAACTCCCAGAATATACTTTGCTTGCACCAGTTATGAATGTCCGATTTACCTGCAATCTCAACCTGTACCCCAGTTTCATGTATCTTTGGGTAGTCTTTTACAATTTCATATACCTCTTCACTTGTCCAAACCTTAGGTGGTAGCATAATCTCGACTCTGTTAGCTTTAAAGTTCTTTTTATCCATTCTAAATTTATGATTGATATGTAGAAAACACCGATGACAGTCAAACCAAGAAATTTTCTTTCCATACTTTAATGAAAATGCTCGTATTTCATCCATACAATAAGGACAATCTAGACGTCCAGATGTGCTCCAACCTGAAAGCATGCCATACGCTGGAAAATTACTAATAGTCCATAATAAAGAAGCAAACATACAAAAATTTCTTTTTCTCGAAATGTCGTACGTTTCAACTCCTTCTTGCCATAGTGTTTTCAACTCGTCGATTAGTGGTTGTAGATAAACATCAATTCCTTGAGTCAGATCATCAGGACCGGGAACGACAATCATTAGAAACATATATGGAGTTTTCATACACATCCATGGAGGTAAATTATAAGGAGTAATAATAATAGGCCATGATGAATATTTACTACCAAACTGAGAAAATGGCGAAAATCCATCCGTACATAAGCCAAGCCTTACATTACGGCTCTCTGCCGCAAATTCAAGATAAGTCTTATCGAAATGTTTCCATGCTTCTCCATCAGATAGATGTATCAAAGTTCCTTCTTCTGGTGTTCTCACACCGTGCCATCGCATATGAAATGCTGTAGCAGAAGATGCATATAACCGTTGAAGTCTGGGAGTGATGGGTAAATGATGCATCCTCTTATATGGAACTTCTTTTCCTTTCTTTTTTCTTGGTTTGTATCTTTCTTCATTACATATTCTGCATTTAGTAATATGAGCGTCTTCTTTCCAATACAGCATGCAACCTTTTACACATGTATTTGATATGACAATCCAAAAGCAGACATAAGTTTTTTACTTTATAATGACTATCACACATCAAATTATTAGGTGGCATGTGTCATTTTACAGTTTGTACAACTGCTGTAAATGCAGCATCTGTAAGATTAAATTTCGATTTCATAGTGATGTATTTGGCGGTTACAGATAATTCGGTTCCGCTTGTACATCCATCCCACAATGGCCTCTTAGCAGAATCCAATAAATCATAAAAAGAATTAGCTTCCGCGGTCGGCTCTTCGTCAACATTTTCGGTCCCATCATCACCTTGGTCAAAGGTAGAAAACATTGATCGTGCAGCATCTTGCATCATGCTTTCTATAGGATTGGTCATAGTATTATCGTCCTCTAACACTACAGGATTAGGTGTAGGTTGAACAACTTCTCCATGACGATCTCATAAGTAATAATTCGACACAAAACCAAATTTGTACAAATGTACTTCTACTACATCTGGTTTCTAATGCTTCATATGTTTGCACTTACTACACGAACAACGAATGTCTACGTTATTTTGATTATTAGATTGAGCAAATCTAATAAATACGTGTACACTGTTACAGAAACGTTCTTTTATTGATCCTTTCATACCTTTTCGAGGTTCATACATCCAACTACGATCGACAAAATAATCGAGCATATTTCCTGATTTGTAAAATGTAGATTAGAAGATTGAATAAAACACTTCATATTAAAGTCTTGTAAAAATTCATATATAACCCTTTACTATTTTAACAAATTCAAATAAATACTGCATTAAAATTTTCAATTCTTAAGTTTATTGTTTTTTTACTTTGACGGTCGGTTATCCTACTTCCCATTACAAACACAATAACGTAATCATATTTTATAAATCATTTCAGGTTAAACGATTCTAAAAAATTTCGGCAACACTTCCCTTTTTTCCCTGTATCGTACACAAATGCGTGTACATAGGGGAAAAAAGAAAGTGCCATCGAATTTTTTGAACCGTTTAAACTGAAATGATTTGTAAAATATGATTACTTTATTATGTTTGTAACTTGTCTAAATACTAGGACAATCCAACAAATGTTGTATCAGACGAATATAGACGTCCGTTCTGTGGAAAAACGAATATCCATATAACGATCATATACAACACTTGTTAGACGAGGCCAAAAATTCTCTAAGGGGTTTACATAAATAAAGCACAAATTAAAACATATTAATATTGAAGTGTTAGTGGTCTGTAGTGAAATAATGATCTTAATTTTTTTGTAATGTAGCCAAATAAAATTCGTTTAATTATGAATCAAAATCCATGGGAACTATCAGTAACTCGAAAAATATTGCTTATCTCATAAATGGGAACTATGAGTTATTATTTTAACAACTACAAAAACTATTTTATATTTCATTTAACTATTTAAATATTTATTAATTAAATCTAAAATTTTAAAACGTATTTTAACTTTTGTTTAACTACATAAATTTTAATTAACGATTTTGTGAACTAAATAAGTAGTTAGCGCTTACAACAGTGTAACAAACATTCTCGTAAACTTATCAATAAACATATTATTCAATGATCGTGTATTATTTTTTGGATTTTAAAGTAGCCATAATTTTTAACAACAAAACAAACAATAAATTCACTAATTATCATAACCTAATACGCAATAATCACCATTTTTCAAACACATAAACAACTAATTTTCTAAATTAGGTTTAGCATTATATACCCAATTCAAATAATAAACTATATATCATAAACTAATAACATATATTCATCAATTCCAACCCCTAAATCATCCAATTCCAAATCCCTGAATCATCAACTAATTTAATTTAAACCTAAATTAAACAAAGATAATGAAAAATAGAAGATACCGACAAGTGTGAGGAGGTTCAAATTAGCGACGGAAGATTGCGACGGCTCCTGGTGGCGGATAGCGACGGCTGGTTGCAAGTGTTGAGGAGAATGAGCTGAGATAAGGGAAGAAAGGGAATGAAATTTTTGTCTCAGCTGCAGATCTGTATATTCGCGACAAGCGACGGCTAGCAACGACAGCCTATTTTAGCGGTCGCTAGCCGTCGCTAGGTTCCGTCGCTTTAGGAGCCATTTCTAGTTGTGCTGGTACAAGACTAAAGCGTTGAATCACCATAAAACTGAACTGATCAGTGAGCAGCAAAATGAACTAAAGTAGAGTGTGCTAAGAACATATGCTGCCAAGATGAAATATAGAAGTGCACAACAAAAGTACATAAGTGCCAAAGAGGTGCAAGGGAGGTAGTAGACATGTGAAGCTTGCATGAAGCAAGGTAGATGCAGTGGGAGTGCATAACTGATTTGGTAGAAGAGCCTGGTGCAAGACTGCAAATATGCAGCATAAATGAAGAAAGTCTATTGCAACAACACTACAATACTAGTCTCGTGGAAGTGCAAGATGCTAGACATAATGTGTGTGTCATGTTTGATGAACTGGTGTCATTATACATAAAATGATAATGATAAATTCTTCTTTCTTTTAATATAAAATGATAATTTTTTATCATCTTATATAAAAATTTAAATTCTTTATCTTTTTGCCTTATGTAGGTAAATTATGCTATGACAGTAAATATTCTTAATTTATTGAAATAAAAGATCACTTGTAACCATAAAGGATAAAATTTAGAACTTCAATTTTGTTTATCTGCTGATATCTTTTTAAATAAAATGATTAAATATAAATATAAAAGACAAAGATAAATGATAAAATATAAAAGATAAATATGATAACATCTTTCTGTTAGCATTATGATTTTTAAAAAAGTTCTAAATAGAATAGAAATAAGTCAAGCTTAAACAAATAAATAAATATAGCATTTAAAAAAAGATAAATAAAGTTATCTTTTTCAATACGATTTTATTTTGTTTATTCTTTTATCATAAAATGTGCATTTAATCATTTTGTCTACGATCAGCCTTAAAACAAAACAAAATGATAAGTAAATTAAACTTTGAACAAAGGCTAAATAAGTTAAGTTTTGAACAAATGGTAAATAAATTTATCTTTTGAACATAAAGCTAAAATATATTTACATGCGCATCTTATTCATTTCTTTGCATTTAACTATTGAAATAAAAAACAAATAAATTAAGCATTGTACAAACGATAATAAATCTTATTTTTAAACAAAAAGATAAATAATTTACCGTTTTCATCAAAAATTTCTTTCTATATTTTTGTCTATTATAGTATATATGATGTAAACACATATTTTTTTTGTTTATACAAAATACGTTAAATGAAATCATAATTATATTATAATTAATATGCATAATCTCTGTAGTAAAAACTTCACAAATTTGTCCTTTTAAATTTTTTAAAAGGTTATTTGTTTGTTATTGTTTAAACTAGTTTAACCTTTAAAATATAATGACAGGCTATTTCATAATACAATGAGATATATTTTATTTTTTTAAAATACAATGATAATTTTTTATCATTTAAAATTCATAAAAGAATTAAAAATAGAAGATAATGGATAAAAGATAAAAGATAAATTAGTTGGTAAAAAGCTATCATTTTCTGTTTAAATAACTTTATTTTTTAATATGATTAAGTTTTTGCGATAACGTAATAAAAGACAAATTAGTTGGTAAAATTCTGTCCTTTTACAGTTTAATCATAAAGATAAATGAGTTTATGGTTACGAGCGTTAAGATATGCGCATTGTGAGTGAATTACAAATTGTATATGTCACACGTTCAAAAAAAAATGATTTGCACAAATATTTAGTCACATTTTTGCGTTAAATTTATGTGTAGTTAGTTTGAATTTTATTTTTTGCATCTAATTATTTTTGTTAGCTTTAATTTTTCTTCATATTATTAATTAATAGAAAAGAATTTGTAAAAAAAATTATATGTCAGTTCCTATTTTTAAATGATATTAATAGTTGATAATATTTATAGAGAGACATTTTGAATTTGTAAAAAAAAGTTTAATGTTACATTCTATTTTTAAGTGATATTAAAATTTGATAATATATGTAGAGGGCATTTTTGGTAATTCAAAATGCTACGAAAAAATTGTGATACCAAAGATATTATAACTACGAACGTTACGGCATGCGCTTCGCGCGTGAATTGTTTTTCTATAAATTATATTTGTTTAACACATTCACGTGAAAATAATTTGCATGAATATTTGGTCATATTTCTCTGTTGAAATCATGTTTAATTAGTTTGAGCTTTTTTCTAAGTTGCGACGTCTAATTTTTTATTAGTTAATTTTTTTTATTTATATTATTAAATAATAAAAAATGGATTTGTAAATGATGTTGTTAAATCCTATTCTTAAGTGACATTAAGGTTTGAAAATATTTGTATGTGGTGTTTTGAATTTGTAAAAAAAAGTTTACTTGGCATATCCTACTTCTATGTGACGAGTGTTACGGCACGCGAACTACGCGTGAATTGTTTTCCTTATAAATCGTATATGTTTAAATTAGTCAAAAAATGATTTTTTATTTTCAAGTGATATTAAGATTTGCATATTTGTAAAGAAGTATTTTGAATTTGTAAAGGAAGTTTAATTTTAGATCATATTTTTAAAAGCGTTTTGAAAGCATGTTTAATTGTTAAATCTTACTTTTAAGGGCGTTTGAACTTGTAAAAAAAGTTTATTATTCAATCATATTTTTAAGTGATTAAGATTTGATAATATATAGATGGGCATTTTTGGTAGTTCACGTTGAAACCAAAAAAGTGTGACACCAAAGCTATTACAACTATTATTAAAGAAAGATATTAAGATTTGGCAAAATTTATAGATGAACATTTTGAATTTGTAAAAAAATTAATTGCTAGATCCTATTTTTATGTAATATTAAAATTTGGTAATATCTATATAGGGGCATTTTTGGTAATTCATTATAACACACAAATAGTATGACACCAAACATATTAAAACTACTTTTAAACATTTTTAAAGGTAATAAATAAATTTGTAAAAAAAAGGTTAATTTGTTAGATCCCATTTTCAACTGATACTAAGAGTTGATAACATTATGGAGGTGCGTTTTGAAATTGTAATTGACGTTAATGTTAGATCCTATGTTTAAGCGATATTAAAATTTAGCAATATTTGTAGAGGGGCGTCTTCGGAAGTTCACACTGATACAGAAAATGTGTGACACCAATGGTATTACAACTATTAATAAAGATTAAAGATGTAAGGATAGAAGTTCTAAATTACAATGTTATATTAAGTTATAGTGCAATATTGATCAGTAATTAAAATCATTTCAAGCACTACCAAAGTTAAAGTACAGTAAGCGAATCTAACAGTAAGCAATATCATTAGGTTCAAAGCGTTGAACGATGTCATAATCTATAATAATAGTTGGTTCGAAAGCGCCAATTTTTGGTCCGACTGCGAATTTCCAAAATTGCCCTTTATATGTAATTATTTACTAATAGTTGTAAATATATTTGTTGCCACACTCTTTTGGTATCAGCATCAAATACTAAAAATTTCACTCTACAAATATTATTAAAATTTACCACCACTTAAAATTATGATCTGACAATTAAGCTTTTTTTACAAATTCAAAATTTCCTCTACAAATATTTATTAAGTCTTAATATCACTTAAAAATATGATCTAGCAAATAAAGTGCTTTACAAATTTGTTTGTTATTAATTAATAATATAAATAAAAATTTAAACTCATAAGAAATTAGATATTGCAACTTAGAAATAAAATTTCACATTAACTACGTATGATTCAACACAAAAATATGATTATATATATATGTGAAAATCATTTTCTTTTGAACGTATTCAATAAATACAATTTGTAGAAAAACAATTCAGTCTTCTTCATCACGCACGAAACGCGTGCCATAACGCTCGTAGATAATAGAAAACTTAGCTGTAATTTTTATCACTAAACTAATTGAACCGTTTGCACTATTATTAGCTTTAAAGCACAGACAATCTAGGATTTAATTTATCGGATTTAAACTAATTAAGGTAAAAAGGTTAAAAATTACCTTGTTTGCAGTTTCCAACTTTGTTTGAAAGATTCATGCGATTTGAAGTACTAATCCACTTGAATCTGAATAAATTTGTTTAGATTGCTTATAGTTTGATGGATAGTTGAGCAATTAGGGAGTTGGATCGAGTTTGAAAGAAAGGGAGAATGAATTGGTTGTTTGATTTTGTTTTAGTAAGGACAACACTGTAATTTCTCTTCTTCGTGTCTTGGAAACTTGCTTTTCTTTTTGCCTGGCCTGGAAATATATTGTACCGACTCGTTGGACCCTTCCAATAAAAATCCCCTAATCAAATTTGTTGCATTCTTCTACTTCACAGATTCTCCTTCGTGCGAGAGAAACCAAAATCAAAAACAAAATCATGGTTTTCATCAAAACATTGCTAGGCGAAACCCTAACCATCGACCTCCCTCCGTCAACCCCCCATCTGCAAACCCTAGCCTACCATATCCACATCGAAACCAGAATTCCTCTCCACCTTCTCCCCCTCTACGCTTCCCGTCACCCCATTCTCCCTTCCACTGATGACTATACAACCCTCCTCTCCACTCTGGACATCACTCCGACTTCAACCCTAACCCTTCATCTCCCTCTCCGTGGCGAATCCGGTGCCCCTCCTGCCCTTGTCTCTCGCCCCCGCTACGACTTCCTCAACTCCAAACCTCCTCCTAACTACGTCGCTGGACTAGGTTGTGGAGCCACAGGATTCACCACTCGATCCGATATTGGTCCTGCTCGTGCTGCTCCCGATCTACCTGACCGCTCCATTGGTGCCCCTCCAGCTACTCCAGCTACTGCTCCTCAAAATGAAGAGACAGAGGATGGCGCCGATGAAGAGAAAGGCTACGACGAAAACCAAAAATTTGACGAGTTTGAAGGCAATGATGTAGGCCTCTTTGCAAGCGTGGAATGCGATGAAGACGACAAGGAAGCAGATGCGGCTTGGGAGAAACCTGAATTCCTCTCCACCTTCTCTGCCTTTACGCTTCTCGTTGCCGCATCCTCCCTTCCATGGATAACTATACAACCCTCCTCTCCACTCTGAACATCACTCCGACTTCAACCCTAACCCTCCATCTCCCTCTCCATGGCGGATCCGGCGCCCCTCCTCCCCCCGTTTCTCGCCCCCGCTACGACTTCCTCAACTCCAAACCTCCTCCTAACTATGTCGCCGGACTCGGTCGTGGAGCCAGAGGATTCACCACTCGATCCGATATTGGTCCTGCTCGTGCTACTCCCGATCTGCCTGACCGCTCCATTGGTGCCCCTCCAGCTGCTCCAGCTGCTGCTCCTCAAAAGGAAGAAGAAGAGGACGGCGCCGATGAAGAGAAAGGCTACGAGAAAAACCATAAATTTGACGAGTTTGAAGGCAATGATGTCAGACTCTTTGCAAGCGCGGAATATGATGAAGACGACAAGGAATCAGATGCGGTTTGGGAGAAAATTGATGAGACCATGGATAGCAGAAGGAAGGATAGGAGAGAGGCCAGATTGAAGAAGGAAATCGAGAAGTATAGGCTAGTAATCCAAAAATTACCGAACAGTTTGCCGATCTGAAGAGGAAGTTAGTGGAGTTGAAGCCTGAAGATTGGGACAATATTCCGGAGATTGGAGACTACAGTTCCAGAAACAAAAAGAAGAGATCCGAGAGTTTTGTGCCAGTTCCAGATACACTGTTAGAAAAAGCAAGGCAGGAGAAGGAGCATGTGACAGCCTTGGATTCAAAGAGTAGGGCAGTTAGTGGGACCGCAGCCATATCACAGATTTAACTGCAGTTGGAGAAGGAAGAGGGACAGTTCTGTCGTTGAAGCTTGATAGGTTATCAGATTCTGTTTCGGGTCTCACAGTTGTGGATCCGAAAGGGTACTTAACCGATTTGAAGAGCATGAAGATAACTAGCGATGCAGAGATTTCAGATATTAAAAATGCTAGGTTACTTCTGAAATTGGTTATTCAGACTAACCCAAAACATCCGCCTGGTTGGATTGCTGCATGTAGACTGGACGAGGTGGTAGGGAAGATACAGGCAGCAAGGCAGTTGATTCAGAAAGGGCATGAAGAATGTCCAAAGAATGAAGATGTATGGCCGGAAGCTTATAGACTGGCGAGTCCTGATGTGGCTAAGGCAGTGATTGCTAGAGGAGTCAAGGCGATTCCGGATTCAGTTAAGCTTTGAATGCAGGCTGGTAAACTTGAGAGTAATGAAGTTAACAAGAGTAGGATTTTAAGGAAGGGATTAGAGCACATTCCAGATTCTGTTAGGATGTGGAAAGCGGTAGTGGAGCCGGCCAATGAAGAGGATGCTAGGCTTTTTCTTCATAGAGCAGTAGAGTGTTGTCCTTTACATGTTGAGTTGTGGATCACTCTCGCTAGGCTAGAAGTTTATGATCATGCAAGGAAGGTTCTTAATAAGGCAAGGGAGAAGCTTCCTAAAGAGCCTGCAATATGGATAACTTCTGCAAATTAGAGGAAGCTAATGGGAATAGTAATTCAGTTGGGAAGGTTATAGAGAGAGGTATAAGATCATTGCAGAGAGAGGGAGTGGAAATCGATAGGGAAGCGTGGATGAAGGAGGCAGAAGCTGCTGAAAGAGCTGGGTCTATACTTACATGCCAGGCTATTATTCATAATACTATTGGGATTGGAGTTGAAGAAGAAGATCTAAAAAGAACTTAGGTAGCTGATGCTGAGGAATGCAAGAAGCGTGGTTCGATCGAGACTGCTAGAGCCATATTCGTGCATGCCCTTACTGTGTTCTCCACGAAGAAGAGTATATGGATGAAGGCAGCGCAGCTTGAAAAAAGCCATGGAACAAGAGAGTCGCTTGATGCACTTCTCAGAAAAGCTGTTACTTATAGACCATAAGCACAAGTGTTATGGCTGATGGGCGCCAAGGAAAAGTGGTTGGCTGGAGACGTGCTTGCAACACGTGCGATTCTTCAAGAGGCGTATGCAGCGATTCCCGATTGTAAAGAGATTTGGCTTGCAGCTTTTATGCTCGAGTTTGAGAACCATGAGCCCGAGAGAGCTAGGATGCTTCTAGCAAAAGATCGAGAAAAGGGTGGAACAGAAAGAGTGTGGATGAATTCTGCCATTGTTGAGAGAGAGTTGGGCAATAAAGAAGAAGAAAGACGGCTATTGGAAGAAGGGCTGGACCAGTTCCCTTCCTTCTTCAAACTTTGGTTGATGTTAGGGCAATTGGAAGATCGAGAAGGCCGAGCAAAGCAAGGAAGAAAAGTTTACGAATCAGTCTTGAAGCACTGCCCTTCTTGTATTCGTCTTTGGCTCTCTCTTGCAAACTTGGGAGAGTGAATAAGTGATTTGAGCAAAGCACGTGCAATTCTTATCATGGCAAGGAAGAAGAATCCAGAGTGCCCAGAACTATGGCTTGTAGCTATAAGAGCTGAATCAAGACATGGGTTCAAGAAGGAAGCGAATAATCTAATGGCAAAGGCATTACAAGAATGCCATACCAGTGGTATCTTGTGGGCTGCTGCTGTTGAGATGACTCCATGTCCACATAGAAAAATAAAGAGTGCCGATGCTATCAAGAGCTGTGATCACGATCCTCATGTTTTTGCCGTTGTTGCAAAATTGTTCTGGCTCGATAGGAAAGTGGACAAAGCAAGGAATTGGTTTGGAAAGGTGGTTACTCTTGCTCCTAACATTGGTGATTTTTGGGCGTTGTATTATAAATTTGAGCTTCTGGTGAGGAAGAGCAGAAGGATGTCTTGAAGGGATGCATTAATGCAGAGCCAAAGCATGGTGAGAAATGGACACCAATTAGCAAGGCGGTAGAAAATTCTCATTTTCCTGTTGAAGCTATTCTTAAGAAGGTTGTGGTTGCAATTGGAAAGGAAGAAAGTAATGGTTTTGTTGATGGCGCTAAGTAGATTGCTTATTTTGCCTGAAAATTTTGAGTTAAGGCGTTACTTATACAATCTAGATTCTACGTGGACTGATGTTACATGCACTTTGTGGACTTTTATTTGTGTTTATTGGATGTCATGATACTGTAGGAAACATGTCTTCTTGGTTTATGCCATCTTTCAGTCAATGCTAAGAGTTTATATGTTTTCTATTATTAGTAACATCCGAATTATTATTAACACTACAGATTATGTTATACTTAGTTTTCAGAAATAGTTCATCTTAACTATTGTTTGTTACTGCTTTACTTTCAGATATTGTTGTGCTCACATGCATAAAAAATTGTTCAAGTATGTATGGTGTATTATTTGATTGAATTACTCGCATATGGTTGTTGTGTCTTCGACCCATAATTTCATTACCATTTGCATAATGCTGCATGACATAACTTTAGATTTGTAAACAACTACTGGGCTCAAGTATGATTTATTAGGAATGAGATGATAGCCATTGAGCTACTCCGAATAAACAAATCCTTTATCCTTGAGTTTATGTATCCAAGCTTCCCATACATGCTGCAATAACTTCATTTTAAAGTAACATTGTTTTAAATCATGCTTTCACTGAGAATTGAACTCATTTTTTCTCCTGCTCTTTGTTTCTACCGTCGATACTGGAAAGGACTTCGTTATCTACCATGGTTAGCACATGGGCCACCTCTATAGCTGCAGACCAAGACGGATGGCACAGACAGATTCTCATGAAACTGCCTCCATCCAACTAGAATGCTGTCGGACCATCAAATCGTCAGTCCCTGTTACCAGACAAGAGTTTCAGATGCTATTTCAAGAGTTGACGGCAACAACTTACTGAACAGTTGTGCATCAACGTAGAGTTGACCAACCAGCTGAATCACCAAAGGCGTAGAAGATCCAAAAGATACCATGCTTCTCATTCCTCCACCAAGAGTTCAGCCTCATCCGACTACCATCATAGATCTATGCGTCCATGGCTAGACGGAAGTTGCATCAAGCTACTAGACATCAACCCGTACTGAACATTAGGCAACCCAGTGTTGGCCCATCAACCAGATACCAGACTAGACCCTCCTTCCAGGGAGGTATCGTTCCTTAATACACCATAGACAACTGCGCTACCACCGCTGTCGAACCAGGAGTTGATGCCCGGAATAAACCAGAGTTGAACCGTCATTAGCATGGACGTACACCCGAACCCTACGTCCTCGAAGACTTGGAACGTTGGAGGGAGGCATGGACCATCGACCGCTTCCGATCCAGCCTTGCATTGTGGAACCGACCACACCTTAGCTCAACGTGCACAGAATGTCCAAATGTCGGATATACCCACGATGATTCGAGAAAGTCAAGGTCTCAAAAATGACGATTGTGGAATCTTCCGAAGTCATACTCCCTTTATAGATGAAATACTCTATGCTGAACCCCCTCGACGATTCAAGATTCCGGCTTTACTGGTCTGAAGGAAGTTCTGATCCCAATCAACACATTCTGAAGTATGAGTGGCTAATGAATGCTGCGAGAGCTGATGATGCAGTTAAATGCCGTAGTTTTCTCTTTTTTGGGGGGCATAGCCATCATTTGGTTCACTCACTTGCAACCCGATCTATTTCTTGTTTTGAACAACTGGAAACCAAGTTTGTTAAGCATTTTCGAATGCACGTCGCAAGGCCAAAGGATGTTAACACTCTGTCTAGTGTCACTCAAGATTTTGGAGAGACACTCCGACGTTATTTATAAAGATTCCATGCTGCATGTACTGAGATCAGAAACCCAAATGATAACTCCATTCTTATTGCATTGACTAAGGGGATTTACCCCGATTCTGAGTTCGGCAACTGGTTAGTCGAAAAACCACCTGCATCATTAGACCGTTTCTATTCCAAGGTAGCGTAGTTCTCGAGAAGAGAGGATGCGAAACAGTCTAGGAAGCAGGATGATGCAGGGCCAAACACGAAAGGGATCCAAAGCAATGTTGTAGTTAAACAGTTCGGGGAGAGCTCCGGAAAAGTTCAGTTGAATATTTAGAATAAACAAACTCAACAGAAAGACAGTGGGAATCAGAATACAAAGCGGGATCAGAACCATGGTCCGCGACGTAGAGCTCCAATGTTTGATAATTACACTCCTCTGAATACGTCACTAGGTAATGTATATCTACAAACCTGCAATACTATCCAGTACAAGAAGCCTGCTCCGAAGCCATCATTGGAGAGGTAGATCTAAACAGGAAAATTTTGTAGGTTTCACGAAAGTTATGGCCACAATACAAATGAGTGTCGTGTCGTCATTTGCAAGATCTCATTGAGATGTTGATTAGAGAGAGGAAATTGGAACAGTTTGTGCGGGCGTCGCATCTGGAGGTGCGGGCCCATTGAATAAGAATAATATACCCAATTAGGCAAGACAGGAGGAACCCGCTCGTACCGGCGGGAGGTTGGTGATAAACACTGTAAGTGGTGGTCCTCATCTAGCAGACCGAAGTTGGAGGGAAATGGATTCGTATATCAGCTCTATCAAGCATGCAGACTTCGAGTGTTGTAGTAGTTGTGATGATGGGGCTCCGGCCAAACAACAGAAGATGATGACTGACGACATCGTGTTTCGAAATAGAGTCACTGACAGGGTTGAACCCCCATTATTGGTCCACATGTCATATCTGCTCAGGTAGGTCCTGCTTGGATGAAGAGGATCTTGGTTGACAGTGGAAGCTTTGTGAATATTTTGTTTAAGCGATCATATGATCAAATGAAGATGGAAGCCAAAGATTTGAAACCTTGCCAATCTTGAATCCATGGATTCAATGGGAGTGCTACGATGCCCACTGGAGTGGTGGAACTACAAGTGGAGTTTGGAGTTGGAGAACGCCGAAGAGTCCGGATACTATAGTTTGTTGTTTTGGACATAGATTCCCCTTACAATGCTTTCTTGGGTCGACCTGCCCTTGCTGAATTCAGGGTAGCCATTGCCCCATGGTGTTTGACTCTAAAGTTTCCCACTGATCGTAGAGTTGGAGTCATTCAAGGAGATCAGACTGCTGGACGAGCCTATTATGTTGCTGGGCTGCGTGGGGCACAACGAAAGGAGAAAGGAAATGGCGTAGAGGAATCTCTCTGCGTCCGTTTTTTTGACAATTGACAATTGGTGCCTGGGCCCAGGCTCGGGCACCCCAACCAATTCCAGAGGGATCTTGACCCGAGAGACACTGAGGGTGAAGATGAAACTAAAGATAGTCAAGCTTCCCCGTCCAAACTGAAAATTGATGTCCCGATCGACGATAATGATGATTCAAAGATGGTAAAGATTGGATCTCAATTAAGCCAACAAACACATAAGGAATTGGTTGAATTTCTCTGGATGAACCTTGACGAATTCGCCCGGACGCACTCTGGCATGTGTAGGATTTCATCGGACATTGCGAGACACACATTGAATATTGACCCGTGGTGTATCCCGGTCAAACATAAAAGATGTGGTATGGATCCAGAGAGATCTACCGCCCTTAAAGAAGAGGTCGATAAGTTGAAATCGAATGGGTTTATTAGAGATGCCTTATACTTGGAGTAGGTATCGAATCCCGTACTTGTCCGAAAGCCAAATGGGAAATGGAGGACGTGTGTTTATTACTTAGACCTGAACAAACTTGCCCGAAAGACAGTTTTCCACTTCCCCGAATTGATCAGCTCGTAGATTCAATGGCCGGGAATGAGTTATTATCTTTTATGGATGCTTATTCCGGTTACAACCAGATACCAATGCACTTACCCAACCAAGAACATACCAGCTTTGTGACCGATCTGGGACTCTACTGCTACAAAGTCATGCCTTTCGGACTCAAGAACGTCGGTGCAACATACTAACGACTAGTCAATCAAATGTTCGCCAACTAGTTCGGAAAGACCATGGAAGTATATGTGGACGACATACTGGTAAAGTCACGGTTCTTCACTGATCATATTAAAGACTTGGAATCAATGTTCAGCATCCTTCAAGAACACAGGATGAAGCTCAATCCACTGAAATGTTACTTCGGGGCTGCATTTGTAAAATTCCTTGGGTTTATCATCAACGCTCGAGGAATCGAAGCAAATCCCGAAAAGATCTGGGCAATCAGAAATCTTGAAACTCCAAGAACCATAAAGCAATTCCAAAGCCTCAACAGGAAGGTAGCAGCATTAAGCAGGTTCATTTCACAATCCATCGATAAATGCATTCCTTTCTTTGATTTAATTCAAAAAGGGAAACAAAATTTCGAATGGACCACAGAATGTGAGGGCGCATTCCGAGCACTAATTCAACATCTCTCCACAGCGTCGATTTTTTCAAAGCCCATCGATCATGAGCAATTGTACCTTTACTTGGTGATACCAGAAAACGCATCATTCCTGCCTTAGTTCGGGAGGAAGACCGAGTGTAGAAACCGGTCTACTACATTAGTAAATGACTGGTCGGAGCTGAGAGAAATTATTCGAAGCTAGAGAAGTTGGCTTATTGTCTCGTTATTCCCTCGAGGAAGCTCCGTCCCTATTTCCAAGCTCTACCTATCACTGTTTACACTGATCAGCCGTTACAGGTTTTTACGCGGCCTAAGACATCTGGTAGGTTACTCAAATGGAACATTGAACTGAGCCAGTTTGATATTGCTTACAATCCAAGGCGAGCTATTCAAGGACAAGTCCTAGCGGATTTCATAGCCGAATTTACCGTCCCAGAGGACTTGCCTGAAACCAGTGATTCTCCCGAGTATATCTGGAAGCTGCATACTAATGGTGCACCAAACGAACCGTGCTCGGGCATTGGAGTTGTACTTGAAACCCCCGAAGGTCAATCCATATATCATGCTTTAAAGTTTGATTTTCGTGTGACCAATAATGAAGCTGAGTATCAAGCTTTGCTTGCCGGATTGAAACTCGTCCGAGATTTGAGAATTATTGCCGTGGAAATTTATTGTGATTCACAATTAGTTGTATATCAAGTTCAAGGTCAATATCAGGCAAAAGATCGAAGACTGGTTGCTAATCTAGCTCAAGTCCAAGAGATACTTAATCAGTTTGATTATTATGCCATCTTCTACATACGCCGTGAGCGCAATCAAAGGGCTGATTCATTAGCGAAGTTAGCAAGTACGGGCGAAGCATAGCAAATGGGACTCGTTTCTGTAGAAGCGTTATTTTGCCTAAGCATTGATCAGATGGAGACAGACTGGATATTTGAAATCGCCCCCTATAAAGAGTCGTGGATGACTCTATTTCAAAATTACCTCGAGCATAGAACGCTACCTGAACGTAGGAGTAAGAAGAGACATATTCTTCGTAAAGCTTCACGATTCACCATTCAGAATGGAGTCATGTATAGAAGAGGGTATTCCGTTTCTCTACTCTGATGTATCATACACGATGAAATTAAGCGAGTGTTACATGGAAGGAGAATGTGCCTATCACACCGAGGGGCAAGCTCTCGCAAAGCAAGTACTCCGATATGGATATTATTGACCGATTGTAAACCGCAATGCAGCAGATTACGCCAGAAAATGTGATAAATGTCAAAAGCATGCTTGAATTCCTAAAGCCTCACCTACTGAGATAACCAAAATGGTCAGTCATGGGCGTTTGCAGTATGGGGCATCGATATCATTGGCTCTCTACCTTTGGCCAAAGGTGGTGCGAAGTACACCATCATCGCAGTTGTTTACTTTACCAAATGGGCCGAAGCTGAACCTCTTGTTACAATCACGACGAAGAAGGTGATCAACTTTGTAGTTCGCAACATTATATGCCGATTTGGTCTTCCGCATACCATCATCACTGATAACGGAACCCAGTTCGACAGTGTTGAATTCAAAGATTTCTGTCAACGATTCCACATCCAAAAGAAATTCTCTTCGGTTGCATACCCTCAAGCGAATGGCCAGGTTGAAGCTGTTAATAAGGTTATCAAGTCTATTTTAAAGAAACAATTGGAAAAGGACGGGGGCAAGTGGGTTGATGAACTTCCTATGGCTTAATGGGCCTACTGGACAACCCACAAGTCCATGGCCAGACACACTCCATTTTCTCTGTCCTATGGTTCAAAAGCCTTATTCCTATGAGATGGAAGTACCTTCTCATCGTATGACTTATTATGATCCAAAAACAAATGCCATATTACTAGCTGAATCCTTGGATTTGTTGGATGAGAAGCGCGAAGAGGCTGATTTGAGGGCAGCCGCATACCGAAGTTGAGTCACCCGATTATACTATGCCAATGTCCGACCCCGAACCTTTGAACTCAGCGATCTCGTCCTCAAAAGAATTTATCCGGTTCCTTCGCACATGAAACCAACTTGGAAAGGACCGTATGCGATTGAACGAAAACTCGGAGATGACACATTTAAGTTATCGACTGTAGACGGTCTTACTTTGTCGAGAGCCTGGAACAGCGAGAGTTTCCGTCGCTACTACACATGACAGGCTTTATTTATTTTAGTCTGTTTTTCATCTGCAATTTGTTTCTGCATTTCAAAATTTGAATTTGTAGTAAGGCAACTGACTTTGCAGTATTCTCTCTTTCAGCAATAAAATGCCGTCTCTTCGAGGCAGAGCTATGACTTATTGAATGTGACATAAAACCATCACGACGCACGAAGAGCTAAGTTCCATCATACGGTTGGATTTATTCAAATAGGGAGTGACTGTGATACGACCGGCCACTCGCTAAGTGAAACCCGAGCTCGGGGGCAAGTCACTACATTAAATCCAAAAAAGGATCGATACATGACAATCCTTTAACTAACTCCAGTTTCCCAGAGTGTGAGCTGGAGTATAAACCTATAAAATGCGGTTTCAAAGATGGTGGATCCGTCCACCTAACGACTTCGACCGTATCCTAACCAAGTTCAAGGAGGATGGATCTGTCCATCTAACGACCTCACTTGTTAACTAGTGGTGGATGTGAATCGACCATCCACGATCCTGATAAATCCATCATTCCGGGAGAGTGGACGAAATCCTAAAAGCCTAAACAAATGTGACTGACCATCTATCGGCCAACTCCAAATTACCAGACCGCGAATTGGAGTATAATATCAACTCTAGATTCCTAGAGTGTGAACTAAAGTATAAACACCAACTCCAAATTCCCAGAGTGAGAGTCGGAGTATAAACATCAACTCCAAATTCCCAGAGTGTGAGTAGGAGTATATACATCGACCAACTTCAGGTTCTCGGAGTGTGAACTGGAGTGCAAAGTTTGACTATCTTCGGATTCCCAAAGTGCGAATCGGGGAATCCACTGCAAATAACTCTGAGTCCCCAGAGTGTGGTCAGAGTATAAACATAACTCGGGTGTGAATGACCACTCGTAAACTATCTTAAGTCCCCGAAGTGTGGACATATACTTAAAACTTGAACAGGCGTGATCGACCGCCGACGTACAAATGCGAATCCTAGGAGCGCGGATGTGATCATTAATAAGTGAGAGAGTGTGATTTAACTACTCGACTCTCACTTGTTTCAGCATCGATTCAACGATGTTAAGCTCGACGAAATGAAGGCGAAATGCAATTGTTGGCCAATCTTTACAACTCATCCCTGAAATTGGGGGCAGATCTTAAGTGTCAACCATTGATCGAAGCAGTGCAACATCAAAGTTCAACTTAATCTTCGGTCACAACTCATGTTTACGATTTTCGGACTTGACAAATAAAAACAAACTTGACTCAAAGGTTGGAACTCTGCAAGTGCAATGGACTAGAATTCAAATACTGGAACACTTAAGCAAAGTAAACAATAATTGAGTTGAAGTCAAAACAAAATTTCATTTCAACTAAGTATGAAAGTAGTTCATGTACAAGTTATTTCCAAAATTCCTACTAGTAGGGGCGAAACCCGCATCTATACATGGCCTACAAAAGCTAAAAGCAAATTCCTATCTATTCAAAAATATGTCGAAGAGGCCTATCTACTCTTTCTTCTTCCTCGGCTTCTTCTTTGGTGCAAACCTGTTGGAGCTGCTGCTTAGTTTTCTCTTTGATCACTTGCCTTTGGGCAGACGATCTCCAGGTAGGGGCATGATCTCAACGTCCTCCTCCAAACTCGAGTGTATGTGGTTACTTCCTGTAGGCGGAGTCGGAGGGGTCGGACCCACTACAGAAGGCGGAATAGACACGTTGGTATCAACAATTGAACCACCAAGTGATATCATTTTAAGCGGAACTAGGCCAGGTGACGCCATTCCACCTCCAGAATTACCGCCACGAGCCGCTGCCTTCATTTCAGCATCGATTTCGGCCAATATCTCTTCTTCGCCAATTGTTTGGGCCTCGCTAAAAACATCGATGGTCGGCATTGAAGAGCCAATAGCAGGTGCGATTCCACTCATAACAAATGGTAGGTCCGCAATGGGGTCATTGTGGCGACTGAGGAGTTCCTCCATCATCTGCTCGTCAAAAGAGAGTGTGGCCCCCCTGCGTTCCATCAACCGATGCAGTCGTTGGTGTGGTGGTCGCCTTAATAATGATAGCCTCCTGCGTTTGATGCGATTCTTAAGCTACAGGAGGCGCTATCAATGTAACTCCAGTTACTGGACAGAGAAAAAGACAGACTGTTGTTAAACGCTTCGAATCAAGCCTCTTACTTTGGACACATATGAAGAATGTTTAGAATACCTTCCTCAATTACGCTAGTGGATGGATGAACGACTTCAAATGTGTGCTCTTTAGCAGAAGATAACTGCGGCTGTTTCGGATTGTAAGCGAGGACAGATTGGGGTTCAACCGCTGGTGCAGTTCAGGTTGGGTTGGTGCAGAAATCTCAAGACTTGTATCATGATGCTCAATACCTGAACCTTCTCCAACCTCTAAGTGTTAGGTGTCGAGCTTTTCCCTTTCATGTGAAATCATTGACTCGTGGAGAATCTTTCTTTCATCTTCATTCAACATACGATTCTCAAGCTCAAACTCGTCGATTGATTCATCTGGATGCGTCGTTTTCTCCTCCTCAACTAGTCGGCTCCAAGCGTTGTGAAGTTGTATCGAATAATTTTCGAGCCAGGCTATGTTCCTGTGCTTCAGCACATTAGCATTATAAGTGATGATGAGATCTTCGATACCATCCTCTAGCCTAGACTCCGCTATTCGGACCCTCTCCTCAACCTCAGTTTCCACCACACGGATTTAGCCGTTGCCGCATCCCGCTCAGCTTGGAGCACTAAGGCCTTCTCACATGCCTTCTGGGCTACGCAATTTGCATCGTCCCTTTCTTTGATGATTTCAAAGAATTTAGCTTTAAGCTCATCGAGTTCTTTGAGGGCCGCATCCCGTTCGGCAGTGACAGTGGTGTTTCGATGGCCCATCTCCTCCACCAGGGAATAATATGACTGCCTCATCCTCTTCATAGCCAAATTTACCTCGTCGTCCTTTTGAATGGCATCAATTTTTGACTTTCGGGAGGATTCAGCTTTAGTGTTAAGCATTTGGATAATGCGATCCTTCTGAGCAAGCTCATTTCCTAATTTATCGATGGTGGCCACCTGCTCAAAGGCTAGCTTCGATGCTTTTTCTATGGCTTTCGACCACTCCTTATACTGAGTGTAGATGTCGTGGATATAATCATGCATCATATTCCCCACTTCCGTTGGAATTCTCTTTAAGTGTGGGGAAACTATATAACCATCGAAGCAAATGTTCAAAAAATCCTTTTTCAGCTGTCCGATTTAATAGCCCCTTCCCCGGTGGGCTCAGTAATAGCCTGTTCAATGGCAACTGAAGTCTCAGTCTCATGTCTATGACAGTGAGGATCACGCCCCTGAACGTGGGAAGTTGGTTTGTGACGTGGAGGCTCCGAGGGATGCGTGACATAAGTAGAAGGTTATATAGGAATTCGAGGAGATGGAGAGCGCGATCGAGATCGGTACCTCTGCTCTAGGTTCCTATCCCTATTCCTATCTCTATCATAGTATTCCTGACTGGAATAATTACGGTCGCGGTTTCTATCATCTTCCCTTCTACGGGGCTCATAGTATGAACTCGACGATTGGTGCGTTGAATGGAGGCTTCCAACCATAGAATCTCGACTAGTCATTATGCCTGTGAAATAAAAGAAGAATAGAGTTATAATCTCCCAAAGTGAACAACTTATGGTCGAGAGTCGTGTAGTGTCAGGAAGTGTATATGTATGTGCAACCCCCCAACCAACCAGAAATGTCGACCACACTAGTGGGAAGAGACCCGCTTAAGTCTAAAGCATGCTGAAGCCCCTCCAATCTGGCATCATGTTAAAGTGACACATAATTCGAAATTGGAATGTCGGCGTTCCCTTCGAAAAGGTTTTCCACCTACGAGGGAGGAGCCTCCTAAATTTTAATCCCGGGAATAGGCAAAGACACGACCACAGATTTCCATGTCAAGGATTTAGGGCGTTTAAAGCAGCCGCCTTGCCTTTTCTTTTTCCTTTGGAATCTTGAAGGGCATCAGAAGGACCGGCTACATGTTCATCGTCTGTGGGTGTTCTTTTCGAATCAACCCCTTCAGTTATAACAATTCCGTGCGTCCTACGTTTAACTCGGTTCTTCGAGACATCCCTCAGTGTCCCCTAAGCCTTATACTTTGGCTATGCTTGATTAACCCGGCGATTCTCAAATTTCTGTCTATCAGAACCAAATCGATGTCTCTCATCCCACTTGGTATTTCTTTGAAAATCCGTACTATCTCTTTAAAATGCGCACCTTCGGGTCATGGAATTACAGCTGTAAAGAAAAGGAGATATTAGTTTGACATCAGTTATGATCACCATATCAACTACTTGAAAATACTGTGGTACTTACGTCTGAATAACCATCGACTGGCGAATCCTGGGGGGGCATCGGACATAAAACAATTCCATTTTAAAATAACTCATCCTGGTCCAGAACCCCGTTACTACTTAACAATTCCTAATCGCTTCCAGAAACGTAAAAGAAGGGCTATCTCCCTGGTTCTTAACATTGAATAAATATCTAATTTTGAGCGGGGTCGGTGGTCGGAAGAGATGCTCCATAAATACAATGAATAGGCTATTCGGCAGAGCATTCCCATTGGGGTGTAACTGAGATGGAGCGATTCCAAAAAAAGACAGCACTTCGCTAATGTATTGGTTAGATGGAGGAAGTGTTCCAGCTGCGCATACATGGCGATTGAAAGCAGTAAACCCCTCCGGTGGATAATGCGGCCTATCATTTGGTCCTGGTAATAGCACATCGTCCAATGACAGGCCATGCTTTAAGCATATCCGTCCCAGCATGTTTTCAGAAATATTGGACGGTACAGAATCTGGCAGATTACCGATAAATGTAGCGCCTTGTAGCTCATCTGGAGCTGGATCTATAACTTCGACCGCGATGGCCGGTATCTCGATTGTTAGGGGAAGTGAACTCTGAATTTCCTGCAGTTGTGAGCTTATGGACTCCGTAACTAAATAACTTAGAAAAATCATCATTAGACGATAATAAACACGTGTATTCCCTAGTGTGAAGTGCATGAATGTGTTGTGCAGTACAGTGCTACAAATTACTTGAAAAGTTCAACAGAGTATGAGAAAATATGCAAACGACGAGACTTTGAAATTCAACTGGAGTGACCGTTATCGCTAACCATCATAACCATGCCATCCATACTTTAGAGACCGATCCGAATTAAAGTTTGTTAAAATTTTGTTAAGTTACAATTCCATCGACGAGCTTCGAAAGACAGTCAAATATGCAGCGAAATGATTAAGTCCAACTATGCAAGGCAGATCTCGTCGGAGTCAAATGTTTGAGTATTTAAAGATTTTAGATCCATCAAAATTTAGACTTGGATCATTCCGAAAAAGCCATGATTTCGTATCAATTTGGATTCATTAACTTCACACCCATCGGTTTGCAAGAACTTTGTATCGATCTGGGATCATTAACTTCGTATAGATCCATGTCCATAAACTTTGTATTGATCAGGGACCGTTAACTTCATATCGGTCCGTGTGCAAAAACTTTCGATGCGAAGTTTAAGGATCCTCTATCGATGCGAAGTCAGAGAGCGTTGATCGATACGAAACCTCACATAACAACCGATGCAAAATTAAACTCCTTCTCCAATCCATCGATACGAAACAAAGGCCGATCCACCATCTACCAAAATTTATTGTAACCCTCCATGCTTCGTCTTCTCCAAAACCACTCAGGTGCCACCCTCTTCCTCCTCGACCTCATAACAATCGCCTCCGGCCACCACTTCATCAGAATCGGTCACGGAGGCAAGCAGGACGGCACGGAAGTCCAAGTCTCATTGTTTTTTCGATACAAATTCATGTTTTATTTACCTAGTTTTGGTAATTGGTTGGAAGGGTTAGAGTTCGATTCGATTCAAAGGCAAGAATAGTTTCTCTTTTCTGTGAGGCCTAGAGCGATACGAATATCAGAAGAAAAAAATGACGAGTAGAAAGTTTAGCTAAGTCCTAAATGTATTTATATGGACTCGAATGTGAAAGGGAAACGATTCGTATCCTGGTGATAATGAACCAGTCGAAGCGGCCAGGATTAAGGCGATTCGAGAGATCTTCCTTCGTATCCATCTATGGTCGACTGTGAATGAAGCTTTTCGAATCCATCAATTCATCGATGTGAAAGGAGCAACCAAGCTGCACTGAAGCCATGTAATTTCATCGGAACGAATCATCATTTCATTTCCATAGGTTTGGAGGCCTAAGCTTCATATTATTGATTCGAAATGGCAATTTTGCGTACGTCACTTTAAAGACCATAGGGATTCGAGACACATCGATACGAACTGCACTGTTCTCTATCCATCAGCACACCCATGAAAGTTCGTATCTATCGATATGAATAATGCATGAAGAACCAACTGCTCTATTCGTATCCCTCGTAAGTCCATCGAGTCGAATTCACAACTTTATATCCACTGCTATGGAGTCCATCGAAACTCATATCTATCGATGCGAATGTTTACTTCGTATCCATCAATGCGAATTACATCGATACAAAAACCATCTTTCAACCTTTTACATCGATCCCGAAGATGATCGATACAAAGGGAAATTTTGAAACAACCATCAAGCGTTGTTACAACTTGAATTTCACATTGATTCAGGAGAATATCGATACGGGATTCGATACGGGAAAACTGACAACGACTTGTAAACGTGTGAACGTTAACAAAAGTCAGGTTAACACATATGCATGTATTTCATACTAATTTTCAATTTAGAAATTCAAAGATCGAATTCCTATCTGATGACATTTACAACAACAAACAACTAATCGCTATCATACAACAATCGGTTACAACAGTACACGGTACAATAGTTGGCAGTCAACTGTTCATATTACCGAATAACCAGTCAAGGATTACAACTTCCAATGAGCAGGTGATAACTATTTAACAAGTTAAATGAAACTATTCAGAGTGAAAATTGCAGTTTTTCAAAGCATGTCATGTTCACACAAGACGTACTTTGGGGGGCAAATGTTATCCCACCTTTTGACAAGGCTGAGGCATCAAGGAATTGACTGAAAATCAAAGATCGCTCATCCTGAATAAGAGTATGCACATGTTCACTATGGATGTTGATAAATTTTGTCCGAGTCCAGATCAGGCGACAAGACATGACGAGCAAAGTTGTGAAAGCCAACATTCCTGGATTTAAGTCGACAGGAGTACGTATGCTCGAGATATGATCGTTACAATTCAGGAAGGCAAACTGTTTGAATCCATCGATAGCCACCTTATTCGTATCCATAAGACAACCAGGGAACATATGACTTCGTATCGATCTTATTCGAAACGATCAGAGCACGTCATTTCGTATCCATCAGCTGAAGAGCCTTATTCGAATCCATCAAGCATTGGTAGTTCGTATCCATCAGGTGATCGTTATTTCGTATCCATCATGGAACCACAGTTCGTATCCATCAAGGCCAAGCAGAGCCGTCATCTGTTCGTATCCATCCCATTGCCTATTTGTTCGTACCCATCGAGTTGGAGCAACTTCGATCGATATGAACGAGGCCACACAATCGATACGAATATAGCCACATCCATCGATATGAACTAAGACACATCCATCGATGCGAATTGAGCCATCTCTATCAAATCAAACAAGGCAATGGTCTTCGATACGAACAAGGCAAAAACCTTGGGATGACTCGGTCGACGGTTTCTAGCCATGAGTAAGTAGGATGCTCATAGATATTGTGCTTGCAACTTTTTTCTAGCTATCAGTGACGTCTAAAGATTCAGTTTTTTCACATTTCTTTTTAAGACTTTTAATTGATTTCAAGCACGATAACTATTTCGCACCACAATTGGTTTCTTGTGCAAAATACAATTTCGATGGCAGAAATAGGATGCTCATCCACATTTTTGTGAGTTTATATTGTATATTTATGATCAAATTATAGTTTTGTACTTGACTGTAGATATTTTTTCCGTCACGATTATTTATTAGGTCATCAACCATAGCCTTTGTTGAACCAACCATTTAGTTCACCGAAATAGTGCTTTATTTATCTTGAAATTTTTGGGGATAAGCTGAAGTGTGTGTGTGTGTGTATATCGGTCATATCAAACTAACAAATAGTGAATATTCAGTCTTAACCAATTGATTTCTTACTATATTCAGTTATTGTTTTTATATTTTTTTCTTGATGCAAAATATGTTTCTACCAAATTATATGTTAAGCGTGCGTTGATTTTCGTTCAGGCTCTACCTAGATCCCATCTGCACTCTTATGACATTCTTAGCGCCTAACACTCCATTCCGCCTCGAGAAACATAGTTGACACCTTCAATTAAGGTACGTATGCCATTACTGTAAATGGATGAATGCCTATGGTGATGATGTTTATTGAAGTATGCACATATCTGGGGTTCATAAATCATGTGAATGCTCTACAATGCAAACGCTTTATGGTCATGTTAACGCATTATGCTTGTTGAGAAATAGTCTGTGCCTAATTGTGTAGGAAATTTAAAGATAGCCGAATTTGTTCTGAGAGCATTTATTGCACCAGAAAGCTTGCTCGATAATATGGCTGTTCTAAGAGAATGAAATTTTCACATCTTCAACCAAGGTGCATATCCCATCACTGCTAATATTCGAGTGCATGTGATGATGATGTCTATTGAACTATGCACATATTTTGGATTCAAATCATGTGGATGCTCTTCAATGCAAACACTGTATAGTCATGTTAATGTATTATGATCGTTGGAAACTAGTTTGTGCCTTTTGTTCAGAAATAGTTTGTGCCAAATTGTGTTGGAAATTTAGCTGAATATGTTCTGAAAGCGTTTATTGCACCAAAAAGTTTGCTCATTAAGACATATGGGCATTCAACATATGTAGCGGGTGAGGTGACTGAAAAGAAAAGAGTAACTATATTTTCTTATGGAGTCATCTTGTACATGCTACTAGCTGGTCATTTTTTTTGAAGTTTCTTGTGATTTGTTATTCAAAGCGGGAAAAATTTTTTGAGGTCATATTTAAAGTTAAGGCTAACGGGTAATATGATTCCATTGATTCAGTACAAAACTGAAAGAAGATTGATAAGTGAAGTACACAAGTCAGCTCATAACCAGTATCATACGCTAACTTATAACGATGTTCTCAATCGGTGATTATTGAATTTTTTTTATGAATGTCATGAATGGATTAGTTAAAAAATATGTTCCACTAGTTAGGTACAAAGACCAAATAACATGTTTTTTTTGTTCTTATTTGAAGGGTTATCTCAGAGATTAAAATATATGTTCCATTAGTTGGGTCATAAATCAAGTACCTGTAACAACCCATAATTTTTTATAATTAAAAATAGTTAATTTAATAAAGTTTTGTAATTTTTGTTGGAAGAAATAAAAATTTGTGGTTTAATAATAAGAATATAATTGAAATAAATGGTGATAGTATTAGTTTAAGGCAATTTATAATTGTTTTGAATGTAATTTCAATTAATTGAAATTATTAAAAAGTTATAATTAGTTATATATTGTAAATTAATTGTAATAATGTGTGTATTAATTGATAATTGGATTTAAAGAGAAATTGATAATTTATAAAATAACGTGGAATAAATGGTAATTTGATACGATTAGTATAGTGTAAATTGTTATAACAATTGTTTGTAAATAATAAACTTACAAAATGTCCTTAAATGGAGAAATGGTGACAATTGTTATTTGTTACCAATTTAGTTAACAAAATAAATATAAATAAATGTTACATTAATGTGAGTTAAGACAATAACTGCAAATTGGGAATGTAATAAAAATGTAAAGAAATGATAATTACGTTTATAAGATAATAAATTGATTTAACAATAAAAAAAATGAAAGCAAGATAAATTAATTTATTGAGATTTTTAAATTATAATAAAATTGACAAAAATTCAATATAATTGACATATAGTAGTTAATACAAATAAAAGATAGAAATCGTAGCATATTAGCGTAATAAGATATAAACAAATGTTAATTATGTTAATAGAGTAATAATTGATTGAATAAAAAGGATTGAAATCAAATTTAATCAGTTTATTTGAATTAAACTACAATTAATTGGATTAGTTGCAGTTGAAATTAAACACTGTATTTAGGAAAATAATTAACATTGAATTGATGTGTAAATTTGCTTTAAGTTATTATAAATGTCCAAAAGATCAAAAATGATGAAATTTGTTAGTTTGTAAATATTGAATTAAAAGGTGATTAATTATTTAATATTAATTATATTTAATTAAGGTAAATATAACCATTTTGGCCACTGTTTTGGATTTGGACGAAACCAGTTTTATCAGATCCGTAGCGGTGGATTATTATAAGATTTCAAGTTTCGTAGCGATCGGACTTGCATTTTGATCGTACGGAGTCGAAATGCGTAGAAATCAATTTAATTAAATTCAATTGAAATAAGCTTATTTTAAAACTAACTTCTTCGTACGATGGAACTATGACCTGAAACCTGTTCCATTGAGTTTAAAAACATTGAAAACATCTATTTGATATATGGGATGACGCATTTCCGTTTTGGAGACAGAACGGGCTTTTCGACGCGTTATAGTAAACTCTATCTATTCGATTGTGTTCATTCTTTTCTTATCGGGCTTTGTTAACATAAATAGTCTTGTTATAACCTTGGCAGTCTTTTTATTCTATTATTTTGTATATATAATTCTATCTGCTTCTTTCTTTCTAATGGCAGACAAACCAAAACCAATTCCCAATTCCAAATTCAATTGCAAACCAAAACAGAACCCAAAAATCAAACTCATCCAAACCCTGACATATTATATACCAATTTAAAACTCTCGACGAGCATAATTCAATGATATGATTCGTTTTTCAATCGAATTCACTGTTTTTCCAGAAATCGAGGTTGAATCTCGGCTGTTCGTTTTAGGGTTTTGACGATTGGACGATGAATCGTCGTCCGATCGATGATCGAGGGGTGCCGTTGGGAAGGCGAGGTCGAGTAGGCCCCGTGGTGGTGTTCGCTCTTCGTATGGGGGTCGAAATTCGCTGGTTGGCTTCGTGAATGGACCGGCGGCAGCTTCCACGTAGGGGAACAACAGGGCGGCGCAAGTTAGCATGGGGGGCGGCCCGGTATGGGGGTGATGGTGGTGTGGTTTGATCGAGGAGTAGGCTGGCATAGTGGTGGCGGTAATGCCTTGAAGGTGGCGGCCGCTTACTTGATCGATATTCCTGTAGGCTAGGGTTCAGCGATGACATGGCTAGGTTACTAGTGTACGTCTATGCGATACCACCAGTCCGGATCCGCAATTGGTATATTTACCCTAGGCATTTCCTTGAGTGCCTTATCTCATGCCCTATCGTGCCTTCTACGAGTTTGTTTTATGTCGTACCTATGGAGTGCTCCTTGATAACCCATCTGCGGGTGGAGTTTACAGTATCTGTATAGACTACGGCAATATAATGTGTTAAGAAGGATATGTGTAACACCTTAACGCTCTTTTAATACTTTATTTTTCTGTAGACATATTATTATAACGTATTGTACTACATAGTAGATATTTTAACGGATTCTTAAGAGATGAAATCCCGAACATCTCCTAAATTAATGCACTCACTTTAGATACTGGCTATGAGATGTCAAACCCCGTTAACATTTCTGATGCCGTTACACTCATATTTTCACCGTTAATTTAACTTACATAAGATATTTTAGTTCTGGCTCGAGTGTTTTGTCTTTTTAATTCGCTTGGGTAAGTCCGAGCTTTTCAGTTTATAAAAGATTGCTTTTTGGAGGATGAAGAAGAAGATTTTGTACTATTATTACTTATTATATGTATCCCACCGCATCATGTTGTTCCGCCGCATTTATTTATTTATTCATGTTTTATGTAACTCTGTTTTTGCGTTGTAAAAGAATAATCGAATGTATTTATAAATAGTTTCATGAACTGTTATTTGATTATTATATTTTGTCATTCCGCTGCGAGATTTTGTATTTGTTTTTTTTTTCATATTTACCCCGTAATAATTTGCCGAATGTTTTAAGCCTGACGTGTGTGATTTATCGTCTATTTAAACCGTCCAAAAAGGCGGATCGTTACAGTACCTGTATAGGATGCATATGTTGGATCATTTCCTTTCTATTGTCAGCAGTTTTATCTCAGTTTGCTTTGTAAGTATTATAAATTTTATGGATGTCTTGCTGGTGGACAGTCACGGAAGCAGTCAGGTTGATGCAAAAAAGTCATAAAAATGGTAAAACAAACAGTTCTTGCTCTTCTTCTTGGACGAATGATATCATATGTTTGCAAATTATTTGTTAATTTATGATAATGGTCGTGTCATATTCATAGATATCCAATGCTTGACTAGATACTTCAAACAAATGCATATTGTGCTCGAAGCTGTAGATTATCGTACCAATTTCAGTCTATTTGTTTTATCAATCATATACATTCATTAGACATAAGTATTAGAAAAATGCATGTTCCCTTGAACAAATTAGACATAAGTATTACAAAGACCAAGAGTTCAAAGGGCCCTTTTTGAATAGTACTTCTTACAAAAAATAAGTAGTCATGTTCCTACTGGTGATTTTTTATTTAGTAATAGGATTACTTTTACTATAGAAATAGATTTGGAATTGTTACTGCATACTTTGTTGGTTATTCATTGATTATCTTTAAGTTATTCGTCAGCATCATATGGTGGAACTGGCTTTAATGTGATACTTTGATATTGCATTTTCGTCAATTTATTTTAGTTAATGAAAAATCCATAAATGGGACTTCAGAGTTCAGATGCCCCTCATGGTTTCTCTTTGATTCTCGCTAGCTACTCATTAGAGTCCTTGACCAAATTCCTAGAACTCGTATTTTCATTGACAAAATTATCTACTCCATGGATCAATCCATCACTCTTTATATCTACATTGCCGCCGTCGCCTCCCAATCCATGACATCCTTGAAAATCTTAATCCACCTATTGGTTGTACATTTTTGTTAATGGAAGGAGGAGTAACTGCCACTACTCTGTTGGTCGCTTGAGGCGATTAGTTTTTCCCCCTCTTTTTGCTCATTACCCACATAGAAGTTTACAATCATAAAAATGCAAGCGTAAAATATTTTATATGTGCATGTATCTTTTTATGTACTGTCAAATTTGGACGATTTAAATCTATTCCAAATTTATTAAGGAGAAGATATTAATTGATTCTCATAATCAGTCAAATATGGAAAACAAATTGGAAAGAGAATCAATTAATATCATAATAGATTTAGTTGATTTAAGGAATCAATTAGATAAAGATATACGTGGAAACAAACTGCTAGATTTGTATTGAAATAAAATCAAACAAATCTGAAAACAATCCATGCTTATCTCCAAGGAAATCTTCATTCTTGCTTCTATAAATATGAATGTGTTCACTCACATTTGATCACCTCAAGACAAAAAGAGAGTTCTTCACAAATATCTTCAATAAGATCTCTATTTCTGTATCTATTGTAAGATGAAAAATTTATATTAAGTGATTTGTTTTCTTCTCGTATTGTACTCCCCCTTGAAGTGAAGAAGTAATAAAGGTTGTTGGGTCCAAGGACGTAGGCATAGTCGAGCCTCGTTATATCGGTGTGTTCTTTTTTTTTTCCGTCACTGTCTATAATTTGTGCTCTTTGATTTTTCTTTTTATTCTCTTCGTTGGATTGGAATTGTTGTCATTGTCGACATACTAGATCATTGGATGTTCTGCTTCCGCTGCCCAGATTTTCACTACAGTCTAGTATCAGAGCTTGTTGTTCAGTTTGAAGACTATTTCAAATATGTCAAATTTTACAAAGAATAGCACTGGTAAAAGCTCTACCAATTATGGAGTCTATGTATTTGATAGAAAGAGAGATTTTGGCACATGGAAGATGAAGATGGAAGCGGCGTTGAAGAAAGAGAGGACTTTTAAGGTTGTCTCAGATCCAGACAAATTGAAGAAATTAGCACCTAAAGAATTTGAGTAATTGGAAGAGGATGCTCTTATTACTATCCAACTTAGCATTTTTGATGAAATACTTAGAGAGTTTTTTTACGTGAAAACTGCTAAGAAATTATGGGATGCTCTTCAGAAAAAGTTTTACGACAAGTCCCTCACCAATCGCATCATCCTACAACAACAACTTTACCCATTCAAGATGAAGCCTGGAACCGATGTATTAGCTCACGTGGATGCCTTAAACACACTTGTTATAAATATTTGAGCAGTTGAAGTAAAAATTGAGGATGAAGCGCAAGCTTTCATTCTTTTATGTTCTCAGTATAACACTTTTGTTAACTCTATGATCTATGTGCTTTTCTTCTATTTGCTAGGAGGATGTAAAGACAAATTTGGATAATGAGTCGTTGAGGGGAAATTTAGTAACATGAGCATGGAGAATGATTCTAAAGGCTTTATTGCGTAAAGGGGAAGAAGTAATAGTAAACCCAAACATGGTGGATATAAAGTCAAGTCAAGATCTCAGTCAAGGGGAGCCCCGAAGTGAGTTTCTCATTATTGCAGAAGACCTGGACATTATATTGCAAGTTCCCCAAGTTGGAGAATAAAAACAAAGCCGTTACTCAAAAGTCTTCAGCTACTATAGTGGAAACATCAGATTTAGAGAGCGAACCTAGTATTTTATAGCTTTTGTCTCTTCTATGAAGAGTACTATATGGATTATTGACTCTGGAGCATCATATCATATGACATCTAATAGACATTCTTTTTCCACTTATCGTCAGTTTGATGGAGGAGAGGTTCTCATAGGAAATAATGCTACTTGTCACATGATTGGTATTAGAACAGTGAAGATCATGATATTTGATGGTGTTGTTCGTACTTTGTGTGATGTCAGGCGTGTGCCAGATTTGAGGTGTAGTTTGATCCCGTTGGAGCATTATGCAATCTTGGCTTGAAGTGTGTAACAGAAAAGGATTCATTGAAAATTACAAATGGCTCATTGATAGTGATGAAAAGGGGTAAAAGCTGGAAATCTATATTTGCTGAAGGGTACTACTGTTGTTGCGTAGTCTTCTTCGCTTATTCATTCTGTTGATACTGATTCTACCAATGGGACGCATTGGAAAGTGCAGTTTGGAAGTATTTAGAAAGTAAGGTTTGATTAACGGTATTCATCATTCAAAACTTGGCTTTTGTGAAGGATGCGTACTTGGAAAGCAGATGAAGGTTTTTTTTGGCATTGTAGAGCATAAGTCTAAAGAAGTTTTAGAGTATGTTCACACTGATGTCTGTGGCCATCATGCCTATCAACTGGAGGAGCCAGGTATTTTTTTTTTCATTTATTGATGATTTTTCTAGAAAGATATGGGTTTACTTTATGAAGTTCAAGGATGAAACTTTTAATAGGTTTCAAAGTTGAAAATCTTTTGTTGAGAAGCAGTTTGGAAAGAAAGTAAAGATTCTTCGTTCAGATAATGGTGGTGAATTCACTTCTCAACAATTCACCAAATTTTATGAGTCCGTGGGAATCAAACGACACTACACCACACCTGGGACCCTCAGTCAAATGGAGTTGTAGAGATGATGAAGTGGAATTTTTTTGAAAGAACTCGTTGCTTACATCTGACTGCTAGATTAAGGAAGAGATTTTGGGCAGAAGCATTATCTACGATAGTTTTTCTCATCAACTGTACACCTTCTACCGCCATAGATATGAAGATTCTTAAAGAAGTATGAAAGGGAGAGTCTGTTTCATATTCCTTTCTCAGAGTGTTTGGTTATCCAGCTTATGTGCATGAGAGCAAATGGAAGTGGGTCCAAGATCGCGTAAGTGTATTTTTCTTAACTATAGGAGAGGAGTTAAGGGTTATAGGTTGTGGTGTCCTACTACCCAGAAGATTGTTACCAGCAAGCATGTTACATTTGGTGAAATGTCTATGTTGGAGGTGAAGCCTTCATCTTCACTTAATGATGATGTTGGGAGGACAAATTCAGAGTACCAAATACAAAATAGATCATCAAACTTCCAGACAAGTAAAAATGGTGTTTCCGATGACACCGTGGTTGATGAGGAGAGGACAGAGGATCAATCTCAAGGTGGAGATAAAATTCAAACTCGACCAATCAGAGAGAGGAAAAGACCTAGATGGCTTGATGATTTTGTGAGATTAAGCATCGAAGACATAAACTTCAATGACATGACAGCCTATGCGTTGAGCATATTTCATGATGATCCCCAAGACTATCGAGATGCCATTAGTTCAGTTGAAAGTTCTAGTTGGTTAGTAGCTATGGAGGAGGAAATTGAGTCTTTGCATAAAAATCACACTTGGGATTTAGTGCCACTTCCTTCCGACAAGAGAGCAATTCGATGTAAGTGGATCTATAAGGTGAAAAATGGCAGCAATGGTGACTTGAGATACAAGGCGAGATCTGTGGCGAAGGATTATGTTCAGAGGAAAGGAGTTACATGATATTTTTTCTCCAGTTGTCAAACACACTTCCATTCTCATTCTTTTGGCATTGGTTCCCCACTTCGACATGGAGTTGAAACAATTAGATGTTAAGACAACATTCTTGCATGGTGACCTCGAGCAGGACATTTACTTAAAGCAGCCAAAGGGGTTCATTGACAGTAGTAGGCCCAGTTATGTTTGTAAGATTAATAAATCTCTTTATGATTTAAAATAGTCTCCTAGATAATGGTATAAGAAATTTGATAAGTTTATGATCTCACATGGTTACTTTAGAAGCTTTAAGGACCAATGTGTCTATCTTAATAAGTGTAATGAACAAATCATCTATTTATTGCTTTATGTTGATGATATGTTGATAGCTTTTAGGAGCATGAATAGGATTTCAGAGTTGAAAATGGAGCTCAGCAAGGAGTTTGATATGAAAGATTTGGGGAATCCATAAAGAATTTTAGAGATAAAGATTCAAAGAGATAGAAAGCAAAGAGTTTCGAGGCTAACTCAAACTCATATATCAAGAAGGTCCTATCTCGATTTAGCATGGAGAAAACTAAACCGGTGGCTACTCCATTAGGCTCTCAATTTCAATTATTCAGAGATTTATGTCTCATATCGGATGAAGACAAAAAGAATATGGCTAATATTCCTTACTCTAGTGCAGTTGGAAGCCTTATGTATGCTATGGTATGCATAAGGCCCCCGATTCAGCTCATGTAGTTGGTGTTGTTAGCAAATACATGTCTAACCTAGACAAGACTCATTAGCAACTAGTAAAGTGGGTTCGATATTTGAGAGGCACTTTTGATATTGCTTGTTGTTTGGAGGTAATGACATAACTCTAAGTGGTTATTGTGATTCAGATTATGTTGTGGACGGAGATGTAGAAAATCAATTTCGGACTATGTTTATACTCTTGGCACTTGGCATAGGCCCAATTTCTTAAAGATCCAAGCTACTGTCCGTTGTAGCTTTGTCAACCACTGAGGCAAAGATTATTTCTATTGAAGAAGAAACCAAGGAAGGATTGTATTTGCTGCAGCTTTTAGAGGATTTATAAATGATGTAGAAGACGGTGGAGTTATTTTCGGATAGTCAGAGCGTCATTCATCTTGTTGAGAATCAAGCATACGTTAACGGACAAAGAAAATTGATGTTAGGTGTTTCTTTCTCATGCTTGAAGAAGAAAGAAATAAAATAAAACTATCAAAGATAGATACAAAAGACAATCCAGCTGATATGTTGAGCAAGCCGGTTCTAAAGGACAAGTTTGAGCATTGCTCAAACTTAATTAGTGTGATACGAGATACTTAGAGCCGTGGGGCGCTGACTCAACAACCCATTTTGTTGATTGATGAGTACATGTAAATCGAGGTGGAGTGATAAATTTGGATTATTTAAATCTATTCCAAATTTATTAAGAAGAAGATATTAATTAATTACCCTAGTCAGTCAAATATAGGAAACAAGTTGGAAAGAAAATCAATTAAGGGGCTTTGCATGAAAGGTCCATATTTCTGATGTTGTTAGAAAGAAAAATCCCCATAGAAATGAGTATGTGAATTAGGTTTCTGTTTTTTCTAAATCAGAAAGCGCAAGTTAGCTTGTTTTTTTAAAAATTTCAAAGATTTTGATATTTTTAAAATTTTCAAAAATAATTTTAACATCGAAAAGTGCAAACTAGTTTGCGCTTTTTTAACAGAACCTTGCGCTTTTCAAAAATTTTAAAATTGGAAAGCGAAAACTATCTTGCACTTTACTGATAGAAAGCGCAAGTTACCTTGTGCTTTTCAAAAATTGTAAAATTTTTGTAAAAAAATCAAAATCAAAAAGCGTAAACTTGCTTACGCTTTCCTGATAGAAAGCACAAGTTACCTTGCGCTTTTCAAAAATTTCAAAATCAGATGGCGCAAACTAGATTGTGCTTTTCTAATAAAAAGTGTAAGTTAACTTACGTTTTTTAAATTTTTTTGAAATTTTGAAAAAAATTTCAAAACTAGAAAAGTGCAAGTTACCTTGCATTTTCTGTTAGAAAAGTGCAGGGCATGTTGTGTTTTTTATTTTTCAGCAGTTTAGATTAAATTTACATATTCATTTCAACACAGATTTTTTATTTTTTGTGTTGTAACCAAATAAAGCGAATCTAGAAATAATTCATCCTTATCTCCAAAGTAATCTTCATTCTTGCTCCTATAAATATGAAGATGTTTGCTCACATTTGATCATCACAAGACAGAAAGAGAGTTCTCCACAAATATCTTCAATAAGGTCCATATTTATGTATCTATTGAAGGGTGAGAAGTTTATATTGAGTGATTTGTTTTCTTTTCATACTCTACTCCTCTTGAAGTGAAGAAGTAATAAAGGTTGTGGGGTCCGAGGACATAGGCATAGCCGAACCTCGTTATATCGATGTCTTTCATTTTCTGTCATTATCTATACTTTGTGCTCTTTGATTTTTCTTTTGATTCTCTTTGTTGCATTGGAATTGTTTTGATTGTCTACATACTAGATCATTGGGTGTTCTGCTTCCACTTCCCAAAACTCTGATTTTCACTACATGTATATATATCTGTATCTGTTATCCCACCTTTTAGCGAGGCCGTGATACCAAGGAATCGACTGAAAACTGAAGATGGTCCATGTCGAAGATCGGTTGTACACAGGTCTACTATGGATGTTAGTAAATTTTTCCTGTGTCCGGATTAGGCTATAATTAACATGATAGGACAAACAAAGTTATGAAAGCCAACTTTCCAAATTTTGGGTCAATTGGAATTCATATGCTCAAGTTATAGACCGATCAAGTTACATATGAGACATGCTTAATTCGCATCCATCATATTCATATCCATCATCTTGCAACCATCCTGTTCGTATCCATCAACCCTCGGACCTCATTTCATATCCATCCAGCTTCGTATCCATCAAAGTTAATCTTCTTCGTGTCCATCGGTCCATAAGCACTGGTTCGTATCCATCAGCCACCACATCTCTTCTTATCCATCAGTAGCCCGCATCAATCAAACTTCCGTAATTCTAGCTTTAAATCTATTCGTATCGATCATCTCGTCAAGGCAGTTCGTATCGATCGGTCGGCGATCGATATGAAACGTATAAGCAAATTTTGATACGAAAGGAATGTGTACGTGTCGATACAGACTGAAGTAAAAGCCATCGATACGAAATGGCAACATACGATCAATACAATGTAGAGAACCGAGCAACATTACGAGAAGAACGGCCCATAATGATACGAACGAGGCTAAGGTGGGTCGATATAAACGAGGCACGTCCATGAGAAAAACTCGATCACTCGGCATGAAAAGTGGATCGATCCTAAAAGATAGCGCCACGTCATAGGTTATCACGTACTTGGAAGCAACGCGAATAGAAGCAATGCGAACTCGGCAGCCTTCAACAAATTCAAATTTGCATCGATCTCAAATTCTACAAGTCCAAATACCACCAAATTTTCATAGGAACTTGCACACAACCCCAAGAATGTACTTGACAAATTTCATCCTCCAAGGACTATATTTGGATCGATATGAACTCAATTCGTATCGCTCCCAGATCGAGCCGAAATTACCTGAACTCGCACCCGTAGGCCCATCTACGTGAGAGAAGAAGTCTTCCGAGATCTAAGTCAGATTTTTCCAGCTTACGCCTATAAATAGCAGCCCAATGCCTCTAGAAAAGGGACTTTTGGCTCTTCTACGTCCATATTCTATCGGAATTACTATTGTACTTGGATTATACTATTGTAACTCATTGTAACCAGTAAGCAAAAATCAATAAAAGTTAGCCATTTCATAGTGGACATAGGCCATACGCCGAACCACTCTAAATTTGTGTGTTTCTGCGCATTTTCTTATCTGTTAATTGGTGTGTTTGTTAGATCTTCCCCATTTTACATTTATCTTCTTCATTTTATCTCTTCAAACACATCCGAAGAGTGTTGTGTCTAATTTTGGTACAAATACTTTGGTGCTTACACTGAGAAAACACAGTTTTTCTTATGCTCATTGGATCTACTACCGACATCGGATTGCAAGAATCTAAGGAGAAGATCCATATTTCAAGTTCAGAAGTTCTTCCATCCTATTTAGATTTGTACCAAGTCTAGAAGAGAGCTTCGCTATCCACCATGGTCAACACTAGGACTACATCAACAGCTGTAGATCCAAAAGTACGGGACGGACAAAATGCCACGCAACTTCCTCCTACCGACCTGAATGCTGCCAGACCTTCTGATCCGCAAGGCCCTGTCACCAGGAAAGAGTTTCAACTACTAATGCAAGAGAAACACAAAGCCGCCAGTACCTTACTCAGCAACTCCATGCTAAAGTGGAATTGACCAGTCAACTGAACCACGAGAGATGAAGGAGATCGAGAAGAGATCAGGCTTCCTATTCATCCACCGAGAGTTCAGCCTCTTTTGACTACAATCACCAGTCCACGCTTGCCATGGACAAAAGCTATACACAAGCTACTGGACATCAGCGCGCCTTGAATCTTGGGCAACTGAGAGTTGGCCCGTTAACTAGCCATCTTACCGTGCCCTCCTCCCGAAAAAGTACCGTTCCTTATCATATTACTGACAACTGTGCTGCTACCGCCGCTATTGAGTTGGAAGTTGATGCTCGCTACCGAACGGATCCGACCCACCGTCAATGCACATATACTCCTGAGCCTTATGTTCCTGAAAACCTAGAGCCAGGGAGGTGAGATATGGGCCGTCAACCGCAACTGTCCCATCTTCGCATTGTGAAACTCGACCACACCTTGGCTCAGTATGCCCAGAACGTCCAGATGCTGGATATCCTGACAATGATCCATCAGATGATCCGCGAAAGTTAGGGCCTCACCAATGAAGACTGGGGAATCTCCCAGAATCATACCCCTTTCACTGATGATATACTCTACGCTGAACCGCCCCGACGATTCAGAATGCTAACTTTACCCTTTTATGAAAGGAGCTTTGATTCTAACCACCACGTCTTAAAGTACGAATGGTTAATGAATGCTGCACGAGCTGATGATGTGGTCAAGTGCCAAAGTATCCCGATCTCCCTAGAGGGCATAGCGACTATGTGGTTTACTCGTCTACAGCCTCGATCTTCTCATGTTTTGACCAATTGGTGCAATGAAGTTTTTTGAACACTTTTGCATGCATGTCACAAGACCGAAAGACGTTTTAACACCTTGTCTAGTGTCACTTAAGCTCCTGGAGAGATATTCAAACGTTATATGAAGAGGTTTCACGCTACGTGCACTGAGATCTGAGATTAACAATACCAATGACAACTCAGTTCTGATGGTATTAACTAAGGGGATCGATCCCGATTCTAAGTTTGGCAACTTGCTGGCAAAAAACCAGCTATGTCATTAGACCGTTTCTATTCCAAGGCATCCCAGTTCTTGAAAAGGAAGGATGTGAAATACTCTAGGAAAAAGGATGATGTAGGGTCCAGCGTGGAAGGAATCCAAAGCAATGTCGTTGTTAAAGAAACCGATGAGATTTTTGAAAAGGTGCAATTGAACATACAGAATAAACAAAATCAACAGAAAGGCAATGGAAATCAAAACAGAAAATTGGATCAGAATCGTGGGCCATGACACATGCCTCCTATGTTTGACAATTATACTCCCTTAAATACATTGCTGGAAAACGTGCACTTGTAGACCTGTAATATTATTCAATATAAGAAACCTGCTCCAAAGCAATCGTCAGAAAAACAGATTCAAACGGGAAAGTTCTGTAGATTTCCCGATAGCTATAGCCATAACACGAACAAGTGCTGTCATTTACAAGATATTATTGAGAAGTTGATACGAGAGAGAAAGTTGGAGCAGTTTGTGCGGGCGCCGCAGTCAGGAGGTGCGGGCCCATCGAATCAAAACCAAATAAGAAATCAGGCAAGACCGAAGGAACCTGCTCGTACCGGCGGGATGTTAGTGATTAATACTGAAAGTGGTGGTCCTCATCCAGCCGATCGAAGCTGGAAGGAAATGGAGCTGTATGCCAACTCTATTAGGCATGCGACCTTCGAAGGTTGTAGTAATTTGGAAGACGGCGCTCCGTCCAAGCAACTGGAAACGATAACAGACGACATTGCATTTCGAGATAGGGATACCGATAGAGTCGAAGCCCTAACCATTGATCCACTTGTTATTTAAGCTCAGATAGGTTCTTCTTGGATGAAGAGGATCATATTGGACAGTGGAAGTTCAGTGAATATATTGTTTAACTGAACTTATGATCAGACGAAGATGGAAGCCAAGGATTTGAAGTCTTTTCAATCTCGCATTCACGGCTTCAATAGAAGTGCGACCATACCCACTGGGATAGTGGAACTACCGGCAGAATTTGGAATTGGAGAATGCCGGAGAGTCCGGATATTACAGTTTGTTGTAGTGGGAATAGATTCGCCGTACAATGCTTTCTTGGGACGACCAGCACAAGCTGAGTTTGGGGCAGCCATTTCCCCTTGGTGTTTGACTTTAAAATTCCCTATCGATAGCGGAGTTGGAGTAGTTCAGGGAGACCAGGCTGTTGGACGAGCCTGTTACGTTTCCGAGCTGCGGGAGGCATAGCAAAAAGAAAAAGGAAAGGGCATAGAGGAATCTCTATGTGTCTTCTTTACAGAGAATTAACGGCTAATGCCTGGACCTAGGCTCGGGCACCCCAACCAATTCCTGAAGGATCTTGACCCGAGAGATACCGAAAGTGAAGCTAAAAGTAAAGACAGTCAAGCTTTCTCGGTCGAGCTGACGATCGATGTTTCGATCGACGATAACGACGACTCTAAAATGATAAATATCGGATCTCAGCTAAGCCAACAGATGCAGAAGGAATTGGTTGAATTTCTCCAGGGAAACCTCGACGTGTTTGCCTAGACGCATTCCGCCATGTGTGAAATCTCTCTAAACATCATGAGCCAAACATTAAATATTGACCTGCGACATGTCCCGGTCAAGCAAAAAAAACATGGTATGGATCCAAAAAGATCTTCTACCCTTAAGGAAGAGGTAGATAAGCTCAAGTTGAATGGGTTTATCCGAGATGCATTATATTCGAAATGGGTATCCAATCATGTACTTGTCAGAAAGCCTAACGGGAAATGGAGAACATGCATTAATTACTCAGACTTGAATAAAGCTTATCCTAAAGACAGTTTTTCACTTCCCCGAATCGATCAGCTTGTAGACTCAACGGTTGGACATGAACTCTTATCCTTCATGGATGTGTATTCTGGCTACAACCAGATACCCATGCACTTGCCCGATCAGGAGCATACTAGTTTCATCACCGATCTGAAACTTTACTGCTACAAAGTCATGCCCTTTGGACTGAAGAACGCTGGGGCAACCTACCAATGGCTAGTTAATCGAATGTTCGCTAACCAGATCGGAAAATCCGTGGAGGTATATGTAGAAGACATGCTGGTGAAGTCGCGGTTCTCCACTGATCATATCAAAGACCTAGAATCGATGTTCAACATCCTCCGAAAATATAGAATGAAACTCAACCCGTTGAAGTGCCACTTTGGGTCGCATCTGAAAAATTCCTTGGATTTATCGTCAATGCTTGAGAAATTGAAGCCAATCCCAAGAAGATCTGGGCAAACAGAAATCTTGAGACTCCAAGAACTATACAGCAAGTCCAGAGCCTCAATGACAAAGTAGCAGCACTAAGCAGGTTCATTTCGAAATCCGTGACAAATGCATTCCCTTCTTCGATCTGATCAGGAAAGGGAAACAAAATTTTGAATGGACTACAAAATGCAAGGGCGCATTTCAAGCACTGGTTCAACACCTGTCCACACCATCTATTCTGTCAAAGCCTATTGATCATGAGAGATTGTACATCTATTTGGCGTTGTCAGAAAAATGCAATCAGTGCTACCCTAATTTGGGAGGAAGACCGGATACAACTACCGGTATACTACATTAGCAAGCAACTAACCAGAGTGGAGAGAAATTATCCAAAGCTGGAAACACTAGCTTATTATCTTGTCGTTGCCTCAAGGAAGCTCCGCCCGTATTTCCAGGCTCATCCTATTACCCTCTGAACCGACCAGCCGTTACGATAGGTCCTTACGTGGCCCAAGACGTTTAGTAGGTTACTTTAGTGGAATATCGAGCTGAGTCAGTTTGACATCACTTACACACCAAAGGCGAGCCATTCAAGGACAAGTCCTAGCATATTTCATCACTGAATTCACTATCCTGGAGGACCTACCCGAAGTGAATATCCTAATTATGTCTGGAAGCTATATACTGATGGTGCATTAAATGACTACTGTCAGGCGCTAGAGTTGTACTTGAAACTCCTGAAGGTCGGTCTAATGCTATGCCTTAAAGTTTGATTTTTGTGCAACTAACAACAAGGCCGAATATGAAGCTCTGCTCGCGGGACTGAGACTTGCCAGAGATTTAAGAATCATTGCTGTAGAGATTTACCGTGATTCGCAGTTGGTTGTTTGTCAAGTTCGGGGGGAGTACCAGGCCAAAGACCGAAGACTGGCTACTTATCTTGCCCAGGTTCAGGAAATATTGGATCAGTTCAATTATTATACCATCCATTGCATACCCCGAGAACGCAATCAGAAGGCCGATTCCATAGCAAAGTTAGCCAGCACAAGTGAGGCACATCAAATGGGAATCGTTTTGTGGAGACATTATCTTCCCCGAGTATCGATCAGATGGAAACAGACTGGGTATTTGAAGTCATTCCTGATAAGGATTCACGGATGACTCCGTTCAAAAACTATCTCGGGCATGGGACCTTGCCGGAGCGTAGGAGTGGAAAACGACAAGTTCTTCGAAAGGCTTCGCGGTTCACTATTCAGAATGGAGTCATATATAGAAGAGGGTACTCCGTTCCTTTACTCTGGTGTATCGCCCACGATGAAATCTAACAAATATTGCACGATGTACATGAAGGATAATGTGGTGATCACATCGGGGGGCAACCTCTTGCCAGGAAAATGCTGTGATGGTGATACTATTGGCGGACTGTAAATCGCGATGCTTCAGATTACGTCAGAAAATGTGACAGACGTTAAAAACACACTCGGATTCTAAGAGCCATGCTTACCGAAATAACTAAGATGGTCCATCCATGGCCATCTACAGTATAGGGCATTGACGTTATAGGTTCTCTACCTCTAGCCGAAGGTGGTGTGAAGTACGCCATCATCGCAGTTGATTACTTTACCAAATGGGCGGAAGCTAAGCCCCTTGCTACTATCACAAAGAAGAAAGTAATCAACTTTGTGGTACGCAATATTATCTGTTGATTTTGTCTCCCACATACCATCATTACTGACAATGGAGTACAATTTGACAGTGTTGAATTTAAGAATTTCTGTCAGCGATTTCACATCTAGAAGAAGTTCTTTGCAGTTGCACACCCCACAATGCATCATACGACCATCACAATGCATGGAGAGCTAAGTTCTACACTACGGTGTGATTTATTCAAATAGGGAGTGACTATGAAACGACCAGTCACTCGCTAAGTGAAACCTGAGCTTGGGGGCAAGTTATCACACTGAAGCCAAAAAAGGATTGATACACGATAATCCTCTAACTAACTCTAGATTCCCAGAGTGTGGAACTGGAGTATAAGCTTACAAGTATGGTTTTGAAGAGGGTGGATCCATCCACCCAACGACTTCGCCTGTACTCAAACCAAGTGCGAGGAGGATGGACCCGTCCATCTAACAACCTCACTTGTTAACTTAGGGTGGATGTGAATCGACCATCCATGATCCTGATAATTGCATCGTTTCCAGAGTGCGAACGAAATTCTGAAACTCAAACAGATGCGTGCGACTGTCTGTTTACCAACTCCAGATTCCTAGAATGTGAACTGGAGTATAAATATCAACTAACTCTAAGTCCGCAGAGTGTGGACAGGGGTGTAAACATCAGTTAACTCTAAATCTCCAGAGTGCGGATTGGAGTGTAAACACAAACCGGTTGTGAAACCACCACCAGTAGGACAAGTCTAAGTCCCCAGAATGTGGACCGAAGTATAAACGCAAAGTGGGTGTGACTGACCGCCCAAGAATCAATCTAAGTCCCCAATGTACAAACGTACTTCTAAATATCAAGCGGGTATGGTTAACCGCCCATAAAATAACTTAAGTCCCCGGAGCGTGGACATATCTCAAAACCTTAAGCGGACGTGACCAACGGCCGATGTACAAGTGTGATCCCCAGAGTGTGGATGTAATCATCAATTGATGAGCAAGTGTGATTCGACAATCCGAACTCGTCTTATTTCATACTCGCTTCAATAGAGTTGAGCTTGATATATTAAAGGCGAAGAATGATGGCCTATCGATCTTCTCAATTTGTCTTCGGAATTGGGGGTAGAACTTAAGTATCATCCACTGATTGAGACAGTGCGGTATTGGAATTTGACTTAACGATTCGATCGTGATAGAAGCCGTGACTCCAGGACTTAGCAACTAAACCCAGGTCCGATTTAAAGGCTAAGACTCCATAAGTACATTGAATGGAAATTTGAACATTGAAATACATAAGCGAAATAAATGCAAACCGTGCTGATGATAAAAGGAATTTTATTTCAGCTATTCTTTGGAAAAGAAGGATAAGTACAAAATTATTTCAAAGAATCCTACTAGCAGGGGCTGAACCAGCACCTATACATGGCCTACAAAAACAAAAGGAAATTCCTATCTATTTATCAAAAATGAGCCGAGAATACATGTCTATTCTCTCTTCTTCTTCTACTTCGGTGTCAACCTGCTGGAGTCGCCGCTTGGATGCCTTTTTGAGCCCTTGCCTTTTGGAGGTTGATCTCCAGTCAGGGGCATTATGGTAACCTCCTCCTCTATGCTCACATGGATTGGAATACTTTCTAAAGGTGGAGTCGAAAGGACAGGATCGATGTTAGAAGGCGAAAGAGGCATACTGGTGTCGACGACCGTGCCTCTAGCAGAAATCATTCGCAAAGCAGTTGGACCAGGGCCCGGCTTCTCACCTCCAATACCACTGGTCTGCGCAGATGCTTCTATCTCGACATTGATCTCAACTATTATCTCCTCCTCGTGGATTGTTTGGTCATTGCCGGGAACGCTAGCAGTAGGGTCTGAGGAGCTGATCATAGGTGTGCCTACACCCATAACAAAAGGCAGATCGAAAAAAGGTCGCTTTGGTGGTCGAGAAGCTCCTCCATCATCTGCTCATCAAAAGTAAATGTGCTCCCATGTGCTCCCATGTGCTCCATCCATCGATGTAGTGGCAGTTGTTCTGGTTGCTTCAGTTATGACGGTCTCCTGCTCGTGATCTTGAGTTACAGGAGGCACGACAGATGTAGCTCCTATCACTGAATGGAGACTAAGAAAGAGAGTTAGTGATTGCTTCAATCAACATTTCCGGCTTTGAATGAGCACAAGATATGTTCAAAACCTTCCTCAGATTGGCTCGCGGGTGGCGGAGCAGCTTCAGAGACATGCTCGCGAGCTGGAGACAACTGCAGTTGATCGGGATTATATGTAGGAACAGACTGAGGATCAACCTCAGACGTAGGTTCGGACAGGGTTGGCACAAGAGTTTTGGAACCCGCATCATGGTGCTCAACACTAGAACCTTCTTCAGCTTTCGAATGCTGAGTAGCAAGTCTCTCCTTTTCATTTGTAATAGTGATGTCGTGGAGAACCCTTATTTCATCTTCACTCAGCACCCGATTCTCCAATTCAAATTCATTTACAGATTTGGCTTGATGCTCAGATTTTTCATATTCCACCAAGCGGCACCAAGCATTGTATAAGTGTGAAGGATAGTTACAGAGTCAGGTTAGATTTCGATGCTTCAAGGCATTGGCGTTGTATGTAATAAGAAGATCTTCGATGTCAGCCTCCAACCAGGTCTCCCTAGCTTTCACCTCATTCTCAACCGTGGTTTCAATTTCCTGAACTTTGAGCACTGTCGCATCCCTCTCATTCCTAAACACCATAACCTGCTCACATGCATCCTGGGTAACTTTTTTTGCATCTTCTTTCTCTTTGATGATTTCAACAAAATTGGCTTTAATCTCTTCAAGTTCTTTAAGCGCCCCATCCTTTTCGGCCATGACTGTGGTGGTATGATGCCCCATCTCCTCAACCAGGGCCAGGTGCATCTGCCTTATCCCTTCCTTCCGTCGAGTAACCTCTTCAGCCCTTGTGTTGGTCTCTATCTTTGAGTTTCTCGCAGACTCGCTCTCATAATAAAGCACCTGAATTATGTGGTCCTTTTGAGCGAGATCAGTTTCTAATTTCTTAATTATTTTCACCCGCTCAAAGGCCACCGTCGTGCTTTATCCACGTCCTCATCCATTCCTGGTATTGGCTGTAAACGTCATGGATATAGTCGTGCATTGTTTGTTCTGCCTCGGTTGGAATTATCTTTTAATGTGGAGGGAAGATGAAGCCAACAATACAGACGTTTGGGAAATATTTTTTCAGCTGGGCAATTCTGATCGCTCCCTTCCCGTTGGGCTCTGTCATAGTCTGCTCAGTGATAGTGGGAGTTTTGGTTTTCGTCCACGGGTGCTGTGAATCATACCTTGGTACTTGAGTAGGAGGTCTTTGGCGTGAAGGTTCCAAGGGTTGTTTACAATGACCGGAAGGCTGTGTTGGGGCTCGAGGCGGCGGAGAACATGACCGAAAGCAAATCCTATATTCTCTCTTTCTCTCCCTCTCCCTTTTATAACGCTCCTGGCTAGAATAACCGCGATCGTGTTCTTTATCAGCCTCCCTTCTGTGGGACTCATGGTATGATGCAGATGACTGGCATGCCAAACGAAGGCTACCGAGCATGAATTCCCATCTTGTCATCGTATCTGTAAAATAGAAAGAGAAGTAGAATCAGTAATCTCTAGAAATGAATAGCTTATGGTTGGAAATCGTGTAGTGCCGTAAAAGTGTATGTTTGCATGTGCGAAACCCCTTGACCAATCGGTTGTGTCGTCCATACTCGTAGGAAGTGACTCGCCTAAATCTAAAGCGCTTTGAGGCCTTTCTAATCTGGTGTCGTGTTTTAGCGACACATAGTCTGGAATTGGAATGTCGCTGAGTCCTTCGAAGGTATTCTCCATTTGTGCGGAAGGAGTTTTCAAAATTCTGACGCCGACAGCTGGCGGGGACATGACCACAGATTTCTGTCTTGAAGAATAATGAAGCTTATGAGCAACCATCTTGCCTCTCCTCTTTTCTTTTGAATATCGTAGAATATCAGGGAGCTCGGCTACGGGTTTATCTTTAGTAGGCGTATCCTCTTCATCACCCCGCTCAAGTATTACAATCCGGGTGCTTACGCTTAGCCTGTATTGTCAGCGCTGCCCTAAGAGCTCCTTTAGGTCTTATGCTCTAGTCTCGGTCAATTAGCCAAACGGCTCTCAAATTTTCATCCGTGAGCACCGAGTCGATCTCCTTAATCTCACCAGGCACCTCTTGAAGAATTCGCACTATTTCTTTGAATCGGGCTGTAACAACCCGGATTTTTTGATATTTGAGATTGGAATATTTAATCGATTTTAAATATTTAAAAGTTAATTTTAACTTGAATTTCAAATATCACCATTTACTGAATAACTTAATTATTGAATTTAGTAATTGGGAATTGGGTAAAATATTGAATCTGGAATTTAAAGCTTGTTAGAAATATTTTAAACGCTTATAAAATTTATATTGATAATACTGAAGATAATAAAAGTTTTAAAATTGAAATTGGAAATCACTTGTTCATTTTTAAAAATACATTGTTTAAATTTACATTTAAAAATAGCCTTCCAAGGCACAGTCTTGGAATTCAACGAAACTAGTTCCATTGGATCCGTAATAATGAATTTTTATCGGATTCCAAATTCCTTAGTGTTTGGAGTTATCGTATGATCGGACGATATATAAACGTGCTGGAATTTATACCGAAAATTCAATATAATAACTGGGTCCAAAAAGCTATCTTCTTCATACGATCGAATTAGGACTTGAAACCTTTTCCATTGCATTCGAAATAGGGGTATTACATTAGAAATGCGTAGCGACATGCCTTGATAGGAGGTCAAAATTTTAAGTTGCATTTATTGAGACGTTTTGAATTTAAATAAAAATATTTCTTAGTCAACCTACTCTGCAGCCATAATTATTTCACATCATAACTTTTCCCTTTCATTTTGAAATCATTGTTGCTACCTGTACAGTGTCTCCTCATTCCTTCTTCAACACGCAACACTTCTTTCACTCTTTATGTCACGTCTTCTGCCTCCCGGACCAAAATAAAATCGAGCCTTTCTTTCCACTATTCTCAAAAATGAATTCAAACTCAGAAAAAAATGAAATGAGATTTTAAAACCGTGTCTTCCTCTTCTTAATTTCTTGTTTGAATCAGTTCGAATCATATATAAGAAAAATAAAAAAAATCGTTCGTCTATAAAATTTGGCCATGGCTGAAAGCGGTAATTCAAAATCAAATTTGAAAGCAGAATTCATGCTTTCTCCCCACCGTTCCACTTCTCTTTTCGAATTGAAATCACACTCCAATTTGAAATCGATTCCTAGAAAAACGAAAAAAGAAGAAGAGAGGATTGCCTCGCACTTGCATCGCGAGAGAGGGGAGGGGAAATACTGTCTTGACTCGAGCTCAAGGAAGTGGAGCGACATTGGGATAGGTCGGCTTTACAGTCGAGAGTGATGAGCTCGAACTCGAGAGGCTTGGCGAAAGTCGCAACTTGGATTGGGGAGGTCCGGTTTGCCTCATGGCAGCGCGACGTAGGAAGTGTGGGCGAGTGTGTGAGCAAGGGCTGGTGGTCCGACAAGGTTAGATTACGAGATCATCGAGGTGGAGGTTTCCGGCGATGGCGTGTGTTCGTCATTCGTGGCCAGAGTTTTGCAGTGAGGTACATGTTGTTTTCTTTCTTTTCGGGGTAATATATATATATATATGTATGTATGTATGTATGTATGTATATTTACAGAGAAGTACCTAAAAATAAATATAAACATACATACATATTTCAATTTATATATACATACATAGGCAGATAGTAAATATATATATATAGGATTTTGGAAAAAAATGATAGGAATATTTAAAATGTTTGAAGGATTTATATAAAAATTTGATTTGGAATCTCTATGGACTATTTTATAAATAAATATGTAGTTTCAAAGAATAAAAATAAAATAAAGTTAGATACTGTTTATGTAATCGTGTTTAAATCGGAAAATAATATAAATAAGATTTATGAAACAGGGATTTTAAAAAAATGTTTAAACTGAAAGGTTATATAAAAAATTAGTTTTTTTTGAAAATCTTATAGATCATTTTATATATCAGATGTAATTTCCAAGGGAAAGTTTAATTGGTTATAACAATTTAATATTTGTAAATCAGCTTTAATTTAAAACAAAAATTTAATTACCTCAGTGATTAATAAAGATATAATATTTATACAAGGTCAAAAATTATGGAGGAGAGTTAATCTCACTCAAATTGGATTACTGGCGAATTTAAATAGTTAAAATTTAAATTATTGGTTGATTGCTTGAACCAATGATTTATTATCAGTCTGGATGTGATATTATGTATAGTAATATATATATTGGAGTGATTGACATTCCTGCATTATATAGCGGATGAGACCCTATATGCCCCGTATAATAGCGCATGACCCCATATATCATGATATCCCCCTCGAAGTGGGATCAGTATTTTTATATTGTGCTAATGTCTGTGGATGCAGGGAGGCAAGTTGGAGGGATCCAACGGGATTCCTCAAAAATATTGAATTTATTTTCATATTCAGTTATATGACATGTTGTATCTGTGATATATTATGTTGGAAAAATAATTTATTTGATGTTAATATATTGCTAAATATATTGTGGCATTTTAAAAATATAAATATTTAATTTTAAAAGAGAAATAAAAAGTGAAAATTTAAAGTAAGCAAATTTGTAGTAAAGATGGATAAATTTAAAAAGAAAAGAATTGGGAAAAAGTAAATAGTTGTTTTTAAATCCTATTTAATAAATTCTGGAACATAGAAAAGAATAAAGTCTTTGGATAAATGTGAATTAAAGGATTTTAAAAAGTAAGGACTCAAGCATTATTGATTTTAAGTACAAAAGGTTTATTTAAAAATTTAAGTTTTAAAATGGGTTGGGAAAAATAAAAGGAGAATTTTGAAAAAGAATATGAAATTGGTATTTCAGATTTAAATAAGGTTTTAAATCATAATAAAGGAGCAAAACTAGAACTAATGGATTTTGGGATAAATTTGGATTAATCGAGAAATAAAATTTTAAAGGGAATTTAATTCAGAGAATCAATTAAGTGTTTTGGAAACTGTGATTTAAAGGGAAATGAGATTATGGAATTTACAAACCGGGTTTATAAATAAAGTGAATAAATATTAGTGGATATTTGGGATTTTAAATTCACGGTGGGAATTTATAAAGGAATGATTAAATCATTATAGAAATAAAATAGTAGTTTTATTTAGAAGGATGGAAAAGAAAATTTACAGGAATGGGACGTAAATTAAAGTGGAAATAAATCGAGAAGGATTTGTAAATGATTAGATAGACTATATTGGAATGAAAAGTGTATTTTCCTGAAAAGCCAAATATAATTTCAGAAGGAGATTTTTTAAGTATGAATTAGAAGTTTTAAAAGTGGATTTGAAAGAATGTTTTAGAAGAACTATTATTTAGTTGTTTTAAAATTATTAAAGTAAATATTTATTTAAGTTAATTATAGTAGTAATTATTTTTAAAGGTATCTTGATTTAAAGGATAACTATTAAATATTTATACGTTGTATAATAGTTTTATTTTTAAAGTAGCGTTTGGCTAAATATTTACTTGGAAAATTATTGTAGAATTTCATAACTATTATGTTGAATAAAGTGATTTAAGAAGTTTTATTTTAAATGGTTGAGTGTATATTTTTGGATAAAGTGATTTAGTTTATTTGAAATCTAAATTTAATAAGACTTGATGTTTTTCAGTGGAAATAAAATAATAGGTTGAATGATTGTTTAAATTTAATAGTTAAATAACCGACTATCAATATTGACCAATGCGATGATCGTTTCGAAGAGACCGGGATTGGGTTTAAATATCCAAAAACCACTTCGATCTGGTTTGAACGTTTGCAAATGAAGACCGTGACCCAGGGAAACTTGTATGGGCGGATGCTATCAGACTATCATCATTGGAGGACATTGAGCATTCTAATTGAATTTGGTCTAAAAAGGTAACGCATAGCCTCAAGCCTCATCAACCGAGAATGGCTAAAAGAGGGGAGGTGCATCATGGCTAAGTGGGTAGCACCTAAGTAGGGTAAGTTCAACCCTGTCTAGAGTCCCTTTTTGATCTTGGCTTAGTGGGCCGTTGCTGATCCCAACAATGGGGTGATCTTATTCGGACTATCCAGTAAAGGGTAGCTCCAGTCTTGTGTTGCAGGGGATCAGAAGTGGTCCTCGGTACGCTGATCTAGGCCATGTACTATGACGGGCGGTACCCCAGTAGCCTTGCCATTGTATGGAATCCAATCTCCAATAAGCGTCTGTACGGTTTTGATTGCGCCTAACTATCGCTGGAACGTGAGATGCAAGCATTTCAGCTAGATTCTATTTTACTTTCTATAGACACTATTATAGTATCATACATATTTGATAAAAATGTTTTGGTTATCGTAAGGTAAAACCCCGACATGTTTATTTATGGCGTGGTCTTATAAGATACCTTTGATTTCAAAGGATTTTCAAAACTTAAATAATCCAATTGAGTGTGTTTTCTCACGCTGGTTTTCCAGACCGACTTAGGTGTAATTTTATTATAATGCTCGAGTCAGACCGAGTATTACAAATACATGATAGGATGCTGTGGAGCTTAGGAGACGAGCTAGATGGCGAGACGTATCACACATACTTTACTTATATTCCGCCATGTATGGTATGCTGTATAGTCAGCTTTTGTGAGGAAAAGTTATTATAACTGTCCGGTATTGTGCTAGTGTTTGATTGTGTACTCTGATGATTGTAAGTATTAAACAGTTATAGTTTCTTTTGTATAAAAACTTGTTGTTATCTATTATAGGTTATTCCGCTGCGATTGTGAGATTCTCATGTTGTTTTCTATTTCTTCTTCTACCTCTTTCTTCTTTAACCCTAATGATTTGCATTTTCGTCCAATTTTAGTTGGATGGAGAATATTATCAACTCAAAGGGGTATGGATTTGCGGTCATCACAGTTGGTATCAGAGCTGAAAGTTAAGCGAGAACCTTGGCTCTGGTGGGGATTACTCATTAGAGATAGGTCAGTAGTGCCCTAGAATGAGTTTGAGTTTATTACTGGATATGAGCGCGTATTGGTTAGTGAATATAATTTTTTTATATTGTGTTGATTGGTTTGTTGAGTGTCTTATGGATTCTGGTCAATACGAGTAATTAACGTTATTGATAAGTATCTCTAAACACTTGTACAGAACAATTCGACTCAGTATTGTTTTAAATAGGGTAAATGAAATAATTTTACCCAAATTATTTTTCTATATGAAAAAATAATTTTTTCGTAAATTATTATAAGTATATAAGGTTGCTTGGATGTTAGGGAATGATGATATTAAATTATTATCATTGTTTATGTGGAAAATTGAATAAGGAATTGAAATCATAACCAAAAGCTAAGAAATAAATTCATATACAAAATGAAATTTGTAAATGTGAATTATAAATGTGATTTAAAATTGAAATGGGATAAAATTCCAGAGTAATACTTGAATATAAATTGGAAAGATTTGGAATTCAAAATTTGAAAATTTTAATTTCCTTTGGGTTAGAAAATGATTTTCAATGGCTTTGGAGGAATAATAGTAATATTATTCGGAAATATTTTTGAAAGGGATATGAAATCTGGTGAGATTCGGAATTAAAGATATTTGAAAAATGTTTTAAAAAGAGTAAAAGCATTGAACTCACTTCGGTCGCTGGAAAATAATTTCGGTGATGACTGTAGCATCGTCGATGTTCATTTTCAAGTTTCCAAGAGAGGAATTGCTACCTGAATGTTTTAAAATTGGAGTTGTTTGCAAATGCTGGGTTTGAAAATGCAAAGGATTTTAGATATAATTGGTTTCAAAAATGATTTTTGAAGTACTTAAGTGATTGTTTAAAAACCTTGGAGTTTGGTTTAAAATGCGATGGAATATAAATAAGTTGAAAACTTATAAAATTTTGAAATGTTATTATTGGGATGGAATTAAAACTCAACGTGATGTTTAAAAATAAGTGAATTTGAGGAAAAAGTCTAAGTGGGTTTGATGAATGCTCATGGAAATAAAATTTATTAAGTTGGAAACAATTTATGAATGAACAAATTTATTTAGTCTAACTAAATGGAAATTGGAACTGAACATTTGGATAATGTTTAAATTTGAATTTGTTAGAATAAATGAGTAAAGTAAACCAATTAATTGAAATAAAATGGGAATGAATGGGTGAATAGAATATTGGTAAGTTTGAACTTATAAAATTTGAAAAAAAAATTAACTGAAAGGGAATTAACTTGAACTAAGAGGGATCTGGAAATTTAGCTCAAGTTGGACTAAACAAAACAAAGGATTGAAAATAAGATTAATAAGTAAACTAATTGATTTAAATGGGTAAGTAATGGAATTGAAACTGAATATTAGAATTTAATTTAAATTGTGTAAAGTAAAGCGAAATTGTAGAATTTGTTCGAAGGAACTAAGAGAAGTAAAAGTTTAGAAATAAACCTTTTATTGAGTTTGAAATTAAATTTGGAAATGAAGTGATTAATTAAATTAGTAAGTTAAACAAATTTGAAATTGAATTTGATTGGAAACGAATTAGTGGATGGAACTAATTACAATTACTAGGAAAGTAAATATGGGTTGAGATGTGGTTAATAGAATTCAATATTTAAAGTTTGGAGATAAATTGAGTTTAAATTAAAATTGGAAATTTAAAATTGAATAAAAATGGATATAAACTTCCATGGTAAAGAGGAAAAATAACTATAGAAGGTTGTATAAGATATTTATAATAAACTTAAGAGGATTGAGAGAAATTCTTAAGTAAAATTGGTATCGGGGAAGATATACTAAGTAAGTATTTGAATGAAGAGTAAATGAAAGTGTGAAAAATGATAAATGTGGATAGGTGAATATAAATCAAAATAAAAGTGAATAAAAAGATAATTGATATAGCTAATAATCAATTGAGATAAATGCGGAGGATGTACGTATATTATTTTATTCGTATAACAATTTAATCCAGATTCGAGCATAGAATTTCGTGATAGTTTTATCGATCCGAGTTGGGATTTTTCACTTGATTTTCAACGTCGAACCCTGCATATGGATTTATGATTGATTCTGAAAATTCTCTATCATAGTATATGGCTATACAAGGAGAATGACGGTTTCTAGTCAAGAAGCCAGATCTGAGTCCACACTAAAGAGTCGGGTAGACGATACTAGTTCGGAAGTGAAATTGTGTGATCGAGTGAGCAATCGGATTTGATATTGCATACGGATGATATATGTACATCGTACGGATTAAGTAAAGCAAATAGTGAAATTGTGTAAAAGAAGTGAATAAAATGATTTTGAACTATGTGGTTAGACACTTTTGCTAAGTAGGAAAAAGCAAAAGTAAATTGATGTTTTGATTCTAGAAGATAAATTTGAATTGCCCAACAAAAAGGTATGTATTTAAATTGTCGTATAAAATTTGATGATTTTCTAATCTAGCCACTTAGCTTTTGTTTTTTTGAAAATTTAGGGCCCGTAGAGGCATTTTGTAGTTGTTCCGATCTAGCTGTGCAAAGGAGACGCTGGCGAAATTTTTCGAATTTAAGGAGTTCAAAAAATTTTAAAGAAAAATTTGATAATTTAAAATTTGATTTTAAATTATAATTTGAGTGGTTGAGTAAATAACATTGTTTGGGAACTATGGATGACTTTGGGAAGTTAGTTATAGTGATAGGTTGTCTAAAATAAAAAGATTGTTCTGGGAAGTTGTTTGATACTGTTTGGTTTTGGGAAAAATAGTTAACGGGTTGTGGACCATTCTTCTTAACTAGATATTTCGGGGATGAAATTCTTTTAAGTGGGGAGGAATGTAACGACCATGAATTTTGGATATTTGAAATTGGAATATTTGATCGATTTTAAAATTTGAAAGTTAATTTTAACTTGAGTTTCAAATATCACCATTTACTGGATAACTTAATTATTGAATTTAATAATTGGGAACCGGGTAAAATATTGAATCTGGAATTCAAAGCTTGTTAAAATATTTCAAAGGCATACAAAATTTATATTGATAATACTGAAGATAATAAAAGTTTTAAAATTGAAATTGGAAGTGACTTGTTCAGTTTTAAAAATGTAACGTTTAGTTTGACATTTAAAAATAGCCTTCCGAGGCACATTCTCGGAATTTGGCGAAACCAATTATAGTGGATCTCTAATAATGCATTGTTATTGGATTTCAAATTCCGTAGTGTTTGGAGTTATCGTGTGATCGTAAGGTATATAAACGTGTTGGAATTTATATCGAAAATTCAATATAATAACTGGGTCTAAAAAGCTATCTTCTCCATACGATCGAATAAGGATTCAAAATCTTTTCCATTGCATTCGGGATAGGCGTATAACATTATAAACGCCTAGCGGCATGCCTTGATAGGAGGTCAAATCTTTTCCATTGCGTTCGGGATAGGCGTATAACATTAAATCGTATAGATCGTTTTATATATCGAATGTGATTTCCAAGGGAAAGTTTAATTGGTTATATTAATTTAAAATTTGTAAGTCAACTTTAATTTAAAACAAAAATTTAATTACCTTAGTGATTAATATAGATATATAATGTTTATACAAGGTCAAAAATCATGGAGGAAATAGCCGGTTTGGATCGGATTGCAAATTAAAGGTTAAAGGTGAGTTAATCTCACTCAAATTGGATTGCTGGTGAATTTAAATAGTTAAAATTTAAATTGTTGGTTGATTGCTTAAATCGATGATTTATTATCAGTCTTAATGTGATATTATATATAGTTGTGTGTGTATATATATATTTTGGAGTAATTGATATTCCCGCATTATATAGCGGATGAGACCTTATGCGCCCCGTATAATAGCAGATGACCCTATATAGCGCGATATTCCCCTCGAAGTGGGATTGATATTTTTATATTATGCTAATGTTTGTGGATGCAGGGAGACAAGTTGGAGGGATCCAACTGGATTCCTCAAATATATTGAATTTATTTTCATATTCAGTTATATGAAATGTTAAATTATCTATGATATATTATGTTGGAAAATTTATTTATTAGATGTTAATATATTGCTGGATATATTATGGCATTTTAAAAATATAAATATTTAATTTTAAAAGGGAAATAAAAAGGGAAAATTTAAAATAAGCAAATTTGTAGTAAAGATGGATAAACTTAAAAAGAAAAGAATTGGGAAAAAGTAAATAGTTGTTTTTAAACCCTACTTAATAAATTTCGGAACATAGAAAACAATAAAGTCTTTGGATAATTGTGAATTAAAGGATTTTAAAAAGTAGGGACTTATGCAATATTGATTTTAAGTAGAAAAGGTTTATTTAAAAATTTAAGTTTTAAGATGGGTTGGGAAAAATAAAAGGAGAATTTCGAAAAAGAGTATGAAATTGGTATTTCAAATTAAAATAATGTTTTAAATAATAATAAAGGAGTAAAAATGGAATTAATGGATTTTGGAATAAATTTGGATAAATCGATAAATAAAATTTTAAAGGGAATTTAATTCAGAGAATCGATTTGAAAATCGATTAAGTGTTTTAGAAACTGTGATTTAAAGGGAAATGAGATTATGGAATTTATAAACTGGGTTTATAAATAAAGTGAATAAATATCAGTGGATATTTAAGATTATAAATTAACGCTGGGAATTTATAAAGGAATGAGTAAATCATTTTAAAAATAAAAGAGTGGTATTATTTTAAAAGTATGGAAAAGAAAATTTACGGCATTGGAACGTAAATTAAAGTGGAAATAAATCGAGAAGGACTTATAAATGATTAGATGGACTATATTGGAGAAAAGTGTATTTTCCTAAAAAGCCAAGTATAATTTCAAAAGGAGATTTTTTAGGTATAAATTAGAAGTTTTAAAAGTGGTTTTGGAAGAATGTTTAGGAGAATTATTATTTAGTTGTTAAAATTATTTAAGTAAATATTTATTTAAGTTAATAATAGTAGTAGTTATTTTTAAAGGTTAAATTAGTATCTTGATTTAAAGGGTAACTATTAAATATTTATACCTTATATAATAGTTTTATTTTAATAGTAGTTTTTGGCTGAAGTTTTACTTAGGAAATTATTGTAGGATTTCGTAACTATTATTTTGAATAAAGTGATTTAAGAATTTTTTATTTTAAATGTTTAAGTGTATATTTTTGGATAAAGTGATTTAATTTATTTGAAATCTAAATTTAATAAGACTTGGTGCTTTCCAGTGGAAATAAAATACTAGGTTAAATGATTGTTTAATTTGCTAGTTAAATAACCGACTATCAATATTGACAAATGCGCTGACCGTTTCGAAGAGACCGGGATCGGGTTTAATTATCCGAAAACCACTTCGATTCGGTTTGAACGTTTGTGAATGAATACCATAAAGATGATGAAGACGGTGATTCGGTTTGTCTAGACCCAGGCAACTTATATGGATGAATGCTATTAGACTATCGTCACTGGAGGACGATGAGCATTCTAAGTGCATGTGTTCTAAAAAGTAAGGCATAGCCTCAAGCCCCATCAACCGAGAATGGCTAAAATAGGGGAAGTGCATCAAGGCTAAGTGGGTAGCATCCAAGTAGGGTAAGGTCATCCCTATCTAGAGTCCCTTTTTGATCTCGGCTTAGTGGGCGGTTGCTGATCCCAACCGCGGGGTGATCTTATCAGACTATTCAGTAAGGGGGTAGCTCCGGTCTTGTGTTGCATGGTTCGGGAGTGGTCCTCGGTACGCTGATCTAGGTCAGGTATTGTGATGGGCGGTACCCTAATAGCCCTGCCACTGTATGGAATTCAATCTCCAATAAGCGTCCGTACGGTTTCGATTGTGCCCAACTATCGCTGGAACGTGAGATGCAAGCATTTTAGCTTCTATTTTACTTTCTATAGACACTATTATAATATCAGATGAATTTGATAAAAATGTTATGGTTATCGTAAGGTAAAAACTCGATATGTTTATTTGTGGCATGGTCTTATGAAATGCATTTGATTTCAAAGGATTTTGAAAACTTTAATAATCCAATTGAGTATGTTTAATCATGCTGGTTTTTCAAACTGACTCGGGTGTTATTTTATTATAATGCTCGGGTCAGACCGAGTATTACAGATACATGATAGGATGCTATGGAGCTCAGGAGATGAGCTGGATGTCGAAACGTATCACACGTACTTGACTTATATTCCACCGTGTATGGTATTCTGTATAGTCAGCTTTTGTGAGGACAAGTTATTATAACTGTCTGGTATTGTGCTAGTGTTTGATTGTGTACTCTGATGATTGTAAGTATTAAACAGTTACCATTTCTTTTGTATGAAAATATGTTGTTATCTATTATATGTTATTCTGCTGTGACTATGAGATTATGATGTTGTTTTTTATTTCTTCTTCTACCTCTTTCTTCTTTAACCATAATGATTCACATTTTCTTCTGATTTGAGTTGGACTGATGGAGAATATTTTCGACTCATAGGGGTACGGATTTGCGGGTTGTCACACAGGAACCTTTGGGTCGTGGAATTGCAGCTGTAAAGGAAAGAAAAGGTTAGACTCAACATTAAGTACAACTACCTCATTAGTCATCAAGGAAACTGCGACACTTACGTCTAACTAACCACCATTTAGCAAACCTTAGCGGGCACCGAGCATAGAACCATTCGATCTTGATGTAGCTAAGCCCTGTCTAGGCTCCAGTTATAACTTGACAATTCCTGACCGTCTTTAGGAATATGAATGAGGGATTATCTCCCCGACTCTTGACATTGAACAAGAATCTGACCTCCTCCAGAGTCGTGGGCCGTAAGAGATGCTCCATAAAAACAATGAATAAATTGTTCAACAATGCGTATCCATTTGGATGCAACTGCTATGGAGCGATTCTAAAGTTAGATAACACCTCTCGGATGTACTGATTAAATGGAGGGAATGTTCCAACTATGCACGAATGTCTGTTAAGGGCAGTGAATCCTTCTGGGGGAGTATGTGGCCCATCGTTTAGTCCTGGTAGTAGAACGTCATCTAGCGATAGACCATGTCTTAAGCTGATTCTCCCCAACATATCTTTGGAGACGTTAGATGGTACAAAATCTTATGCATTCCCAATAAAGATTGCTCCAGGCAACTTGTTCAGAGCTGGACTTATGACTTCGGCCGCAATGGCCGACATCTCTATTATCGGAGGAGGTGGACTTTGAGCCTCCTGCTATTGTGAACTCTTGGGTTCGATGGCTAATCAACTCAGTAAAAACCATCATTAGATGAAAATAATCTCGTTTGTGCCCCAGAATGCAGTGCATGAGTATGTTGTGCAATGTAGTATTATATAGTGCTTAAGAAATTTCTACAAAGATTAACAAGATGTTCAAGCGACATAGACTTCGAAATTCTACGGAAGTGACCGTCATTGCTGACTGTCACAACCGTGTCATCTAAACTTCGAAGATCGATCCAAGTTGAAGTTCATCAAATTTGTCAAGTTACAATTCCATCGACGAGCTTCGAAGGGAGGTTTAATATGCAATGAAGCGGTTAAGTCCAATTACGCAAAGCAGAAGCTCGTCGGAATAAAATGTTCAAGTGTGCAAAAAATTTCGTATCCATCAAAATTTGGACTCGGATTGACCACCAGGAATACAATTCGTATCGATCATGAGAACGGCAATTCGTATCGATCATGGTACACCACTTCGTATCGATCACCCAAAGGTTATTTCGTAACGATGCAACATTCTCTATTTCGTATCGATCGGTGGCGACATTTTCGTATCGATCGCCAGGCCCAAAAATTTCGTATCGATTGCTCTGGATCGATATGAGTATTGATCGTGATCGATACGAGTATCCACTTTCCATCTATACGAGGCAGCTCTGTCAATCGATACGAAGCCGCGTTACATTTGGATTGATACGAGCTCATCATTCATCCATCATCGATACGAGAGCTCCAAGACTTCTTCTTCTCTAATCAACCTGAGCTCCATCTCCTCCTTTCTTGACGTTGCTCTAACCCACTCCAGCCTTCTCACAACCAGAATCGGCCGCGAGTACGGGAGGAGTGGCACAAGAATTCGAGTCTCTTCATTTTAAGTTGATTTTGGTCGATCAATTACCTAATTTGAGTGAATAGGTCGGGAGATTAAAACTTGGATCAATTTGAAGGCAAATGCTATTTTCTTACTTTTGACTTTGATCGGTACGAAAGGCTGGAAGTAAAATGGGAACATATGTAATTTTTCTAAGTACGAAAAGCATTTATGTGGGTGGAAAACTAGAAGGAAACGATTCGTCGCCCAGTTATGTTAACCGTTAGAACGGTCTCCCCTCCAACCAATACGAAGTAGCCTATTCGTATCCATTTACCATTGATTCAGACCACAGCTTTTCATGTCCATCAGCCCTCATCGACACAAACGAGACAATCGAGACTTGTTTGGACCATTCCGACCCATCAGAAATTCGTCGATGTGAAATGGAAACTTCGTATCCCATTGCTCTGAAGTCCACAGAAACTCGCATCCATCGATACAGAATATTCCAAAAATCTATTAACATGTGTCGTTGTCATCGATACAAAGATAATCTCCCACCTTCCAAAGTCGATCCAGGAGAGGATCGATACTAAGGGACATTTCAAAACAACCATTAAGCTTGTTACAACTCGATCTTCACATTAATTTAGGAGAGGATCGATACAGAATTCATTGTGGAAAAAACCGATAACGACTCGTGAACGTATGAACGTTTAGTCAGGTTAACACATAATCATCTATGTAATGGTCTAATATTCAAATTTCAACGTTCATAGGAATTGAATGCTCACCTAGTGACAATTACAACAACGACCAATAGTTTATTACCATTCAACAACCAGTTGCAACAGTGCATAATACAACAATGGACAGTCAACAATTCATTATTCGTACTACTAAAGATTAATCAAAGGTTACATCTTTTGACGAAAAGACAACAATTACTTAACAAAACTGATGGAACTTCTTAGAATGAAGATTGCATCTTTTCAAAGCATGTCATTTTCTCACAAGACGTACTTTGGGGGAAAATGTTATCCCGCCATTTAGCAAGGCCGTGATACCAAGGAATTGACTGGAAACTGAAGATGGTCCGTCCCGAAGATTGGTTGTACACAAGTCTACTATGGATGTTAGTGAATTTTTCCCGAGTCTAGATTGGGATACAATTAACACGACACGACAATCAAAGCTATGAAACCCAACGTTTCAAATATTGGGTCAATCGGAGTTCATAAGCTCAATTTATAGGCCGATCAAGTTACACATGGGACATGCTATTCGCATCCCTCATATTCGTATCCATCACCATGTAACCATCCTGTTCGTATCCATCAACCCTCTGACCTCATTTCATTTCTATCTAGCTTCATATCCATCGAAGTCAATCTTCTTCGTGTACATCGGTCCATAAGCCTTGGCTCGTATCCATCAGCCACCACATCTCTACGTATCCATCAGCAACCCGCATCGATCAGACTTCTATAATTCTAACTTTAAAGCTATTCGTATCGATCATTTCGTCCAGGCAGTTCGTATCGATCGGTCGTCGATCGATACGAAACGTATAAGAAAATTTTGATACGAAAGGAATGTGCACGTGTCGTACACACTGAAGTAAAAGCCATCGATATGAAATGGCAACACATCATCGATACAATGTAAAGCATCGAGCATTGATATGAGATGAACGACCCAGAACAAAACGAACGAGGCTAAGCTGGGTCGATACGAACGAGGCACGTCTAAGAGAGAGACCCGGTTACTCGGCATGAAGAGTGGATCGATCCTAAAAGATATTGCCACATCATTGATTAGCACGTCCTTGGAAGCGGTGCGAACAGAAGCGATGCAAGCAGAAGCGATGCGAACTCGACAGCCTTCAACAAATTTAAATTTGCATCGATCATAACTCAAAATCTACAAGTCCAAATGCCACTAAATTTTCACATGAGCTTGCATACAACCCCAAGAATGCACCTGACAAAATTCAGCCTCAAAGGACTATTTTTGGATCAATATGAACTCAATTTGTTTTGCTCCCGGATCGAGCCGTAATCACTTGAACTCGCTCCCATGGGCCCACCCATGTGAGAGAAGAAGTCTTTCGAGATCTAAGTTAGATTTTACCAGCCTACGCCTGTAAATAGCAGCCTAATGCCTCCAGAAAATGAACTTTTGGTTCTTCTACGTCCAAACTCTATCAAAATTACTATTGAAATTGGATTATTCTGTTGTAACTTATTGTAACCAGCAAGCAAAAATCAATAAAAGTCATCCATTTCATAGTGGACGTAGGCCATACGCCAAATCTCTCTAAATTTGTGTGTTTTTGCGCATTTTCTTATCTGTTAATTGGTATGTTTGTTAGATATTTCCCATTTTACATCTATCTTCTTTATTTTATCTTTTCAAACACATCCAAAGAGTGTTGTGTCCAATTTTGATACAAACAGTATCTACATACATGTGTGTGTATATGTATATATATATGGATAAGGTTAGCAAAAATATTTATGAAGCATGTAGTTCAACTTTGTAGAGCTTTTAAATGCGTACATACTGAAAGATTTGTATATTGATCTGTAGAATGGAGAAAAATATGATTCCTATGCTTTGCTATTACGACGACGAACTAATTGTCGATGATCAAAGAAATGGTAAATACGTTGGTGGTATTTGTAAACCAGGAAGAGTGCGGAAAGATTGCAAATTGACGGAATTAAAAGAAGCTGTGCACAAAATAACGAAGATTAATAAAGAAGAATTTGAAATTGAACTAGTGGTTAACTGGCCTACGGACTTGGGTTCTAAAGCAATAGCATTAGCGAACGATAATGATGTAGAGGTAATATTTTCTGCTGTTGCAAAATCTATTAAGTTATACATAGGGAAAGTTGCAAAATAATAAGAAGAACATCTGGTGGCATCTTCTGTTGCGAGTACTGGAATTGGATACCGTACACAGATGTTGGTGACCGCGGATCCATCTACTGACTACGTATCTCCTAGCTATAGTAATCCTTATGCAACTGATGCAAGATGCCGTTCGTCGTCTATGCAGTATGGGTTCATGCCATACGAAAACTCGCAGCCGTTTATGCAACAAAGCAACATTTATTGCAACCTGCCTATGGATGCAAACATGAGTGTGAGGTAGCAATTTTTTGATGAATTGTAGATATAATATTATGTAGTTATATTTTCTTATGCTTTGCTGTAATTTAAATAGCTTCCAACATCAAGGCATTCAATATGACGAAAGTGATGAACCTGTTAATGCAAAGCGGAAATTAATTTAAAGGATAAAAATTTGTAAATTTTTAGCCTCAAGAACACGACCTCAATATTTTTACCACAAGGACAAACATTCTCCTAAAAATTATTCATAAGGACCAACATTCTTCCAAAAATATTCATAAGGACAAACATTCTTTCAAAGCTATTATTGAACTAAAAACTGATACCTAAAAACTGCTACCGATAACTACAAACTGATACCTAAAAAATGCTATCAATAACTAAAAACTGATACCTAAAGAAAGTTGTCCTTCAGGCTAAAATACTGAAGGTCTGTCATTGAGACTAAAACGTTAAGAAATATTGTCCTTGACAATAATTTCCTATAATGCAAATTTGTTGCAGTCAATGTATCAGAATCCATCCGAACTATATGATAAGAGTCAAAGGTATGTTTACAGATTGGGCTTTATTTTTGTCTCATTTGTTATGTATTGTTGGTTAGTTGACTTCTATATTTCAATTAGGTATATGATAATCGATTCTGGTGCACAGTGGAGTGCTGGACCATCCACCCGTTCTCCGTATGCAAACTTTGACAATGATATGGACGTCTGTAGGAATGAAGCAGTGGGTGAAGAACCTCACGTAGATAGCATGGTCGTTGCTTTTATGAATGTTAATGAAGACTCTTGGATACAAAGAATGCAAATTAACAATGAGCCGTTGAACAATGACTTTCCTATAGCAGATGACAATGATGTAAATAGTGATGAATCAAATATGAAAGTGCCTTTGGATGATGATCTTTGCAACGCTCGAATGTTGGCAAGATCCGTCGTTGCTAATCTTCAATATTTTGACGAACGATTTTCAACTACTTGTGTTCAAGGTGGTTTATTGTTGGAATGGTGTTTGAGACAAAAGAGAAGTTTCTCTAACAACTAACGGAATGACCAATTCTGCATGCTGTTTCATACAAGCCAATAAAGTAAAACAAAACAAAATACACCGCTATATGCAATGTTCAAGTAATTGTCCTTGGAGGATACATGCCATAGTTTCGAAAAAATTTGAGTCAAGATGGTGGGAAATTCGGAAGTATCCAAGCGAGCACACTTGTGTTAACCCAATAGTTAATTCCAACCATAAGCAAGCAACTTCGAAATTTCTTATGACAATCATGTCTTTTGTCAAAGCCGGTTTGGATATTTCAACTGGTACAGTTCAAGTGTTTATGCACGATCATTTGTTCATCAACACGAGTTACATGAAAGCATGGCGAGCATTAAGCAAAGCAATAGAGAAAATTTACGGTGATTGGGCAGAATCATATTCGAATTTACCACAGTTCTTTGATGAGATAAAGAGAATGAACCCCGGCTCTGCAAGTCATGTGACACATGATGAAGTGGGAGTGTTTGATCGTGCTTTCTAGGCATTTGGGCCTTGCATTACAGGTTTTATGCATTATCGGCCTTTGTTATGTATTGATGGAACACACTTGTATGGTAAATACAAAGGTACGTTGCTTGTTGTAACACGATAGATGCAGATGCTTGTGTTTTTACTTTGGCACATGCAGTAGTTGAATCGGAGCCATGTGATTCTTGGGATTGGTTTTTTCTTGCATGCTTGAATCATACATAGCGTACGCGGTCATTGTATTACTTTCATATTAGATAGGATGAAAGGAATTCCAAAATCTTTACACAGAAAATGATGACAACTGCACAAACATCGTTATTGTGCAAGGCATATAAAAGCCATCTTCCAAGCGGCAGGATTCAAAGATAAGCGATTGACAGGGTTACTTTATTCAGGAATGTGCGCGTCCGAGGTAGTTTAGTACATGAAAATTAGAGAAGAGATCAAAGCAACAAACATGCGTGCATATGAGTGGATTTAGCATAGTTTGGGAAATTTTGAAGAAAACTGGGCTTTGTGCAAAGACGATGGATGACGCTTTCATGTTATGATAACTAATGCGTTTGAAAGTTTTAATGGTGCATTGAAAAGAACTAGATCGTAACCTATAAAGGCTTTGGTTGCACGAAAATTCTATCGCTCATTAGAATATTTTTTGCAAGCGTCGCCAAATTGCAGATGAACTAGCGATACGCTTGACTCCGAAGTGGGAAGCTAAAATTATAGAAAGGGCCAGTGAAACGCGTCGCTGCAGACTAGTACGATTTAGCCAAACTGAATGGCAGGTAATTCACTATTTTGGTGATGAATACAAAGTTATAATCCACGAAAACAACTGCTCGTGCACATGAAACATTCTGATACTGTAGAAGATACCATGTGCTCTTGTAATGTCAGCTTGTTCGACGCAAACAAGTGGGGCTAATAGAGCACACTATGACTTAGCGTCAACCTGGTACTTTATTAACAACTACAAAGCTGCATATAAGCCCGAGTTTCATCCCGTGCATGATGGGAGATATTGGAGCGTATATAATGGGCCTCAAATATTGCCGCCGACCGTGAGATGACAATCGAGGAGGCCACGGTCTACAAGGATCAAAGGTGTGATGGATGAGGGCTAGTTGTCCAAATCAAATAGGTGTAGCAAATGCGGTGTGCAAGACCATAATCGTAAGCGATGCACTACTGTTATATATTTATGTTTGTATAATTTAACTTCTATGTAATTGAACTCCACTTTTTGATTTGCATTTGTGTTTTACAAGTCATGTTGTATGCTGCTGCTGGAAAAATAGTTGAATGTTATTTATTACAAGTCATGTCGTATGCTGTTGTTGGACAAATTGTGTGCTGGTGTCTTTGTGTTTTATGTGTGTTATAGGCAACAACTTGCTGCTGTCTGTTAACAATAGGTTGAAACTAGCGATTTTTCCAAAAATCACCTGTTGGCAAATTTTCAGAAATCGCCAACAGGCGATTTTTGAAAAAAGGCCAACATCAACCTGTTGTTAACAGACAACAACAAGTTGTTCATAAAACACACATATCACACACAAATATTAAACCGAAGTGACGCAGCAATGACATTTCAAGCATGGCACAATAACAACTTAAATTCACATTCCAATGTACACGTCTATGACAATAATACAACCAGACCATACACAACACACTTAAATAACAAGGAAAACAAAAGTGCATGTACACGTCTACGACAATAACACAACCATACCATACAAAACAAACTTAAAAGTATATATCCATATCCATTAAAATGCATGTATCATCTACGCAAGCGACGAAGTTCCATAGGCGTACGACGATGACGACTTTTCGGCTTTTGGGTCATGTACTCTTCTTCCTCGATCTCGGTGGAAGGATCAAATGTACATGGGGGTTGAGAAGGTCCATGAGTGAAATATTCCTCTGGTTGTAACGTCGAAGGTCCTCCTTCGAACGAAGTTCCTTCACCTCCTTTGCTTCGCCGAGTGTAAGTAAGTAGGAGTGGCTGTGCTTCCGCGTGAGCTGGAGGTACATCTGTTGGAGTTGGAGGTATAGGGGGAGAAGGACGTCTCAGGCTTTCTAATTGATTTCTTCCCAACACCGCGCGTAGAATGTTTTTGATGTTCATGCACATCCCCTTCGAATGCGCATCGTGTTCTAAACGCTGTTCGAGCCTTTCAGCTGTTTTCAACGCCTTGTAAATGCCATCAGTCTGTATAACGCAAAAAGAATTTGTTATCTTTATTTTAAAATATATTTAAATTAACAGACTTGAGTATACTTACAACGTTTCTCTTAAGAGGGGCACAGGTGGTGTATGGATGGATGGGAACAACTTGTACTGGTGCCCGAAGAACATATTTACGCGTGATGTGCCAATACCATCTCATATATGTCTCTAGAGGGGTGATTGTCTCTCTCTCATATTGCGTAAAAAATGGCGCTGATTCCATATCTCCATAACATTTGCAATTTCCCCCTTCCGATACTCGCCGGTATAAACTGGAGCGCTTTTTGGAATATGCTGTGTCATTGCAAACTGGGCATTACCCGATCTGGTAGGTGGTGTGCAGAACGAGTAGTGAAAATGAGTGGAAGCCTAGCAGTCCACGGATATTTGACGGTAGTACATATAACCGAAAGTCCCTTCAATATATCCTGCGTATATGGAGTCCAGGTCACCGCAGCTGGCTCTAGTACATCTAGCTTAAAAGCATACATTCCGTGGGGGGTTGGAAAGGTCTTTTTTTGACCAATCCATCTGTCGATAGGCGAACACACATTATTTTAGCACAAATGTCGAATTAGAAAACTAGGTTTCAAAGGACAAGAAGTTTTACCGAGATCCAAGAGGCTGTGTGTGATCAATGACAGCATTTCGGACTTGGACCCGTCCGACAGGTAGATATGTCCATGATCAAAGCTATAGGAAAAAACAAATTAGCAACATAAAACATATTAAAAATTGGTATAGCACATAATTAGAAAGCTAAAGTAGACACGTACCTGAACAAGTGTCAAACACTCGCCTATAAGCTTAGTCAGCATAAGAGCAAGATTGTAGAGCTCCATATATGTGTAAGACAAAACAACACTCCCCACGAGGACTGGGTGCACTGATCGAGATCGGCTAAATATGATAGCCATTTCAAATCCATGTAATTTTTTGAATGATCACACATCATACGGGATGTAATGAGGTGTAGAATAATCACTCTAGCACGCTGCTGGATCCGAACCTCTATAGCATCGGCAGCTATATCATCAGCTAAAGCGTGTATAAACGATTTCACTTCCACCAGGTCATTACCTCTAACTTGTTGTGGAGGAGGAGTAATACCCAGTAAAATCGTACACAATGGAGTATAATCATGATGGTCTTCGCCCGTCAGTGGATTGCCTTCTATAGGCAAACTTAAAAGCATGGCCACATCCCTTAATGTGATCGTCATCTCTCCGACAGGAAGATGGAATATAGATATCTTCGGTCTCCGTCTATCGACAAGAGCTGTGACCAGATGATGATCTAACTGAAAGTAGTCTAACCGCAGTACCATCAAAAAGCCCGCTCGATCAGTCTTCTCTAATAATCTAGGATGATGTGAAGTGACTTTCTTGAGAGAAATTGAGTGATCGACTGTGAAATCTGCTTCTTCGCTCTATTTAACATTACATATACAAATATTAATATTTACACAACTTGTGAAATGAAAATCATAGGAAATTACCATCATATGCTCTTCACTAGACGTGCAATATCTAGACAGTAGGTACAACATGCTCGGGTCTATTGGACCAGGCTCCATCTCGATGTAATCTACAACACAAAGATAAATGTATTCAATCCTGAATTATCAAAAAAATTATTTTCTTCAATCTATACTAAGTTATACGCAATTGAATGAACGCACACTAGCAAAAAAACCCCTAATTCAATCTACAACATATAGCTTTCATAGAATCTTGAAAAACTATCAAATCTAAATAACCCTAAAATGCCTTAAATCATCAAATTGGAGATGAGTTCATTACCAATATCCTCCACGATTCCGGATGGTTCGAATGAGCTTCGAAATTGATTAAAAAGCAAGGAAAATGGAAATTTGTTTTCGGGGGGGGGGGGGGGGGGGAGGGGAGGCTGAAGGCCAAAATGGATTTTTTTGAGCAAGCTGAAATGCTTTAAGAATGAGCAAAGGGAGGGGGTCGACTGTCTGTTTTGTTACAGGAAAAACGTGGACAATTTTTGAAAAATCGCCCACGTGCGATTTTTCGAAAATCGCAAACAAATTTACCTGCAGCAAAACATCCTACAACAAAAAGTAAACTACTCTAGCATGCATGCAAGATAAGTGCCTTCAAACAACTCTATAAGACCATGGAAATTCATCTGACAACAATTACATGAATATAACCATCAATTTCAAAGAAAATTAAAGATACGTTCATTCATCAAAACATCTGTACCATTTCTAGCGAAATTGCAGAGAACTAATAACATACATTTTACGAAACATGAAAATATCCATCAGTTACATAAAAATAAATAAACTACCCACACAGGGTTCTTGATCAGAAACAGTTCGACAAACGTATCCATTGCGAACATAAGCTAAAGATTTTTTTTTTCTCTACCAACATTTTCTATTCATTTCTTCAACTAACTTTTTCAAACGCCTAACTTCAGCTTGTATTTCGAGGGCATATTCCACTTTTCAAGCATAAAATAGAGGATCGATCTACTTCATAAAATTACAGCACCCCATCTCGTTTGTGATCTTCGTACGAAGTACAATTGTAAAATCTTCGTCCGGCATTAGTTTCGAAGCTGGCTACGACAACCATGCATTCATCTCAACATTGGCAAACTGGATATGCACCGGATGGTAGCGTGGACCTATAGGATTACCAGGACTTAGTATTTTCCCGTCAATGGAAATTTGCTTGCCCGGTCTTTGGTTCGCTACAACTTCGCGTAAGCGAGTATTGCGAGATGATGTTCCGGAGTGGAAATTTTGTTGTATCGGTTCAAATTGCGTTTCTGGAACAAATACTACACCACTTACATGCGTAATGCCCTTTTGAGCTTCAAAATCACCGTAACATTTTGCCATTGTCTCGTCTTCTATCTCCCAATCATCCATGTCTAGTTCAACTGTGAGTACGTCAACATCGATTAAAGTACACAACAACTCCGAATTAGGATTTTAATTAGCAAATTATAAATCGATAAACATTACCTTGTACCGAAGATTACGCATAGTTGTTGAAAAGCTTTGATTATATCTTACGAGAATCAGACTTTTTTTTTTGGTTTTCTATGAAGAAGTAGGGTTTAAGAGGGTTCAACAATTTGGTGATGAGTTTGGTATAGTTGAAAGTGAAGAAGAAAGTGAGTCTTGCTGGTCTTAAAGCAGACTTTTTGGCCATTTTTCAAAAATCACTCAAAGCAAAATGCTTGGTAACGTTGACGATTTTCGGAAAGTCGTCAATTATGAAATATGCAATTTTCTTTGGACGATTTTTCAAGAATCGCTTGTTGAAGATTTTTGAAAAATCTCCAACGCAAAATTCCACAAAAAGAAAAAGTGGTCTAAATCCATGAATAAGTTTAAAAGTGACATAAAGTTGTTATTAAGTTCTAAAACTAAAAGGTAGCAGCTTAGCATTTCTGTTTTTAAAAGGTAGCAGCTTAGCATTTCTGTTTTTAAAAGGTAGCAGCTTAGCATTTCTGTTTAGACTTTGGACTGATGTAGATGTTTTGCAATTATCATTATGGAAACTATGAGTGAAATTGACATCTTGGAAGATTCTGAATAAGATGCTCAACAATTTTTAACTGTACAATCCAACATAGTAGTAGGTGAGCCATCGTTTCATCCGCCATTTTAGTAGTTGAGCATTGATTTTCTTCCTGACGCATATTTAAGCCGTCATATCTTTCACTTAATGCACCAACAGCCACAAGAAACAATGGGGCAGGAAATAGAGCACTCATTTCTTGACATCAATGGCCTCAAACTTCACATAGCACAAACTGGCAAAGGTAACGCTTAAAAAGCATCAAATTCTATTAAGTATGGCTATTGCAGATACATAATTGTATTATTAATCAACAAAAATGTGCAGGAGAAAAGGGAACAGTAGTATTCTTACATGGATTTCCAGAAATATGGTACACATGGAGGTACCAAATGCAGGCAGTTGCAAAAGCTGGATATCGCGCCATAGCTCCTGATTTTCGCGGTTATGGTCTCTCTGAACAGCCCAAAGACCTCGAAAACGCCAAGTGGGAAGACCTTATCGAAGATCTCCTGCTTATTCTAGATTCGCTTCAGATACCCAAGGTCAGGCCTCTTTAATCTACTAATTTGGTATTTTGGTCGACTTTAAAGGCAATAATTTTGTGTTTATTTCTTCTTCTTTGTTCAATTTTTAAAAAAAGGTTTTCTTAGTGGGTAAAGATTTTGGAGCTATGCCTGCTTATGAGTTTGCCGTGCATCATCCTGATCGCGTTTTGGGTGTGGTGACGCTGGGTATTCCCTTTTCTCCTGCAGGATTTGGAATAGATCTTCTTCCAGAAGGATTTTACATACTAAGATGGAGGGTAATCTATTTTTTACAATAGAGCTGTACAAATTATGAACATCTGTGTTATAAATTATGGGCATTAAATTTAAAGGGTTAAAATTTGATAATAGTTTATTCTTGTTATAATTTAGATAAAAAAATATATACAATTAAACCGTGATATATTCAATATACAGTTTGAAGGGTCGACATGAGGCCTCTCCCTTGGATTTAGTTTGCCTTTGTATAAATAATATTTTAGTTTACTGATATGAAATCGAGAATTAGCTGAGTTGGTTAGCGCACAAATCTACAACTTTGAGTGCAACTTTTGAAGCCTGTTCCCCAAAAAAAAAAGTTTGTTTGTATTTTTTTAAAATAAATAAATAAATAAATATTAGACCTTAAATCATCTGTAACCTCCTGATTATCACGAATCCTACTATGTGATCAGTTGGCTTGTAGTTCAGGGCAGAGAATTATAATGCACTGTCTAAAATGAAAACTAAGAATGGGCTTCAGTCCAACCCTAAAGCTCCAGAATTAATTGATTGGTGAAACTTGAAGATTAGAAGCTCATATGCTAATAAATCGACGAACTGTATTATTAGTTATGTTATATTTGAGGTGAAGCAGCAAGATATTGTTCCCTATTTATCAGTTCAAGAGCAGAAATAAGTTTATATATGTATATGTCTGTGTGTGTGTGTGTTGGGGGGGGGGGGGGGTGTGGGGTTGTGTGTGTTGGAAGATTTGATCGAAAAATAGAAAAGAAGGTGGTTTTGCTCCACATCAAAAATGGAAGAATTTAGGAGAATGGTAGTTGAAGGAGTAGCAAACTAGTTGTTATTTTGGATATAAAGTGTGGAAAAGTCAAATATTCAGTGCAATAGTTCTTGAGAAAAGAAAAAATATTTCATAAAATGCAGTGTTAATTAATTGTGGAGGCTGTTCTCTGAAGGAGTTAGGAAATATTGGAACTTTAGTAAAGTTGGAATATAATTTTGTATGTAAATTGTTAATCTAAATATAGTCTCTGAAATATCAAATTTGTGTATTTGGGTGCTTAATGTTGTCTGCCAGGATTAACAACTTCCATTTCTCTTATAATTGTTGCAAACTTCTTTTGTTGCTGCTATTGTTGTTGTATACCTTGATTTATCAGCAACAACAACTCTCATTCTCTAAAAAACAGAACACTACTGTTGGAAGAAAAGAAAAAAAATGGTAAAACAATGTTAAAACTTAGCCTGCGGTTTGGTTAATTCCTAGGTTCACCCTTGACGTCCAAGAAAGTTGCATTGACCCTACAATTACAATATATACTTTAAAAGGGGTTTTCACTACCATTACAATTTGATCCTTGCACTTCTGTTTGTGTATCCCAGTGCTTTGGTTGTAAGCTATTCCTGGGTTTTTTTTTCTTCCTTAGTTATTGCTAGGTAGGTGTAGTGTTTTCTAGACGATGTGCCACTTTTTTTCTTTATTTATATTTATTTTTAGAAAAAAAAAATGTTTTAGGGAGCCTAGTTCAACACATAGGAGCTAATTCTGAGACAAATGATTTACTGATGAACTTCAACATGTAGGAACCTGGAAGAGCAGAGGCAGATTTTGGTCGCTTTGATGTGAAGACTGTTATACGCAACGTTTACATTTTATTTTCGAGCTCTGAGATCCCCATCGCGACAGATGCAAATCAAGAGATAATGGATATTGTAGATCCGGCTACTCCTCTGCCATCATGGTTCACTGAAGAAGACCTTCAAGTATATGCGGATCTTTATCAGAAATCCGGTTTCAAGTTTCCACTACAAGTTCCATACAGGTTGGTTCTTAATTAAAAATAACTTTCAATTTTACGAGTTATAAATCGGAGGAACCTCCATAAATAGTTAACCTTATAATCACAAACAATACTATTGTGGATTTTTATGTTTTTGAATTTATCATTAATTTTGTGCATTTATGTTTTTGTTTTGGCAACTACTTGGAAGTAGGTAAAGCAATTTTAAATTACTTGTATTTGTAAGTTTCACAACATGTCATATTTAGGAAAAATAAGTTACTTGGCCAAAATGGTTGGCTCAGATGGTTGATAGTTTAGACTAAAAGATTAAAATTCACGAGTTCGATCCTCGAGGTCGACACTTGTTGGCATTATTGAACCATGTTCGAAAAAGAAAAGAAAAGTTACTTGGAGCATGTTTAGCAATAGCTTTCAAACATCAAGGAAATAACTTATTAGGCTACTTATATAATTTGAAGTGTTTGGAAACAAACTTAAATTCTTGATGTTGAAAATAAACTTGATTTTTTGTTTGTTAATTTAGAATTTTCCATATAGAAAATATCTGCAATATATAGATATTTATAAAATGTAGGAAATATCTACTATATATATTTAAATCAAGTGAATTTCCTTCTTATAAAAAAATTGTTTTTCCCTTCTCTGCGACTAATTTCATGTATTACAAATAAATTTGATCAATTATTTAACTTATCCATCCAAACAGTTCTACCTTTTAATGTTCCCTCAAAACTACTTACAAGTTACAACTCAATTTATTTTCAAGTGGCATTGAAAAAGAATTGTTGCCAACCAGGTTTTTAAAAATAATGCTTTGCTATGAATTATTTTTGTCATTTACAAGTATATTTTATCAGCATTCAAACTTCTATCCAAACGCTTCTACTAATTATTATTTGCTTAGAACTATAAAAATATGTTGCAGTATAGGCTCTAATAGAACTTTATGTGTAGAATTCTGAAGGGGCCTGGAGAGGGAGAAGTTGACCTGAATTCGCTTCCCAAAGTTGAAGTTCCGACTTTGCTGATAATGGGCGAAAAAGATTACTGCTTCAAATTTCCAGGGATGGAAGATTACGTGAGAAGTGGAATGGTGAAACATTTTGTTCCTGATTTGGAAATAATATACATGTCTGAAGGATCTCATTTTGTGCATGAGCAATCGCCTGATGAGGTTAACAGCCACATTCTTAACTTTCTTGATGCTCGAATTCCTCAAAATGTATAACGTCAATGCGCTTGTATGTTCTTATACATGCTTGATGTTCGAGATATGTATGTGTTCTATATATCATCACTATGTATGTTCTTGACCTTCTGTTATATTTCTTCACGGTGTAATAGTATTGCCACACCGAAGACAATGATGCTTCCAACCCTTTTCCAAACCTTTTCCAAATCCCAAGAAGTATAATATAACTACACCTATATCCATTACTTGTTTAATCAGTAACAAAAGTTAATGGATTGTAACATATAAACTTGTGATAGAGGTCAGAGTTTGCAACATATAAAATGACTTTTGGTAAGACAGGAGGTACGGTAGAAATATAGGGTTTTCTTCCAATTTAAGAGTCATATTACGTCCGAAACTATATATAGAAGTAGCTACCTGTTATCGTCAAAACTGTTCGCTAACACTCAAATTCAGATGAAAGCATCAAATCACAGTCACAGTTCACAGATAGAATGTATGTAGAGGGAATAAATATGTAGAACATTCGAAATTAAACATAAAGCAATAGTAACAGAGGATTTATAGGGGTTCGGCTGACTCCGGCCTACGTCCACTTTAGAAACTTCTTTTTTATTCATATGAGAATCAATTACAGTTATATTTCAGAGTTTTTGGAACGATAACGACAGAGTAGCCTTAATGAGGAAGAAGAAGGAAAACAGAATGAAGATCCCATTTTCTGAAGCCATGTCCGCTGTATTTACAGACAAAACTCGAGTTAATGAGCTTCCTAAGTAGTCCAGGCCCATCAAGGCCATAGCCGATCCAAACCCTTTATAATGATCGATCTTGCATAGCTGACATGCCGACCTAAGGCGTTAGCACCGAACCGATCCCTTTTAGCCAATCCAAACCCTAGTTTCCTCCAATGCCGAACCTATGCTGGAATCACCATAGCTGACGAGTATGCCGATCCCAAGCACTCCTCGACGTCGATCGATCTGTTCCCTTCCATGTCGATCCCATCTCCAAATGCTTGCCGAACCTAGAACGAGATGCCGACCCGAAGACCGCGACATGCCGACCTGAAGCTAGTGTAGTGCTGATCCTCCTCCTTCAAAGCATCGACCCCCTTTAGCAGATCCACTCATGACCGATCCATACATACCGGTCGATCCATATGTATCGATCCACATATACCGACTCACTACGACCAAATCACGTATGACCTTTCCATATACTCCAATACCGAGCCACTCCCAACTCTAATATCTCTCAAGCATGCCGAACCACACCGTCCAAACCGATCCATCGCGTGCCGAGCCACCTTCAATCACCGACCCACTCCAATGCCGAACTAGGCCTGACCGACCTATCTTGGCCGATCTATGCATGAATTTTCATCCTTGACCGAGCAGCACCTGCCGATCCACCTAGGTCGAGCCATATACACTGAACCATCCATGACTGACCATCTATCCATCCAGCTAATTCAAACCCATCGTATCACAGTCTTTACAAACGAGCAGTCGATTTAGTTAAATCCTTCTGTCTACGGCCTTGCCGAAAGGCGGGTTAACATTTGCCTCCCAAAACACGCCTTGCGGTAGGAAGGTGCGTTTTGAATAGCTTTTGATCCGATATCCGAAGTCCATATGTTATCCATAGCCATATCTTTCGATTCATAATCTAATCCATTTTATCCAAGTACCATTGCTATATCCTTATCCAAATCTATGACTGCTCCGAATCGATATTCGATTCCGATCCAGTAACCAAATCCTCATCCAATTCCACATCCATCTGAAACCGACAACCGAGTTCTAATCTATCCATATCCAATAACCAATAACCAATAACCACATCCATGACCTCTTCGGCTCGATATCCAAATCGGGGTCGCTCCGGGTCCATGCCCAAATCCTTAGCTGTTCATAGCCAATATCCAAATCCGTAACCTCTACGGGTTCTTGCCAAGCGCAATCTACACCTGACGATCTATGTCAAGTAATGTCATGGTGTTCCTGTTTAAGTGTCCCTGAACGTTGAGTAATGCTGTGGCTTAAGTTCTAAGCTGAATCCTGGTCACTCCGGACCCTTGCCGAGTATAGTCCATACTCGACGACCTGTGATAGTAACCGATAGATGATATCGGGATTAAGTTCTAGGCTGAATCCTGGTCTCCCGGACCCTTGCCGAGCATAGTCCATACTCGACGTCCTTTTAGTCAAAAACCAGATAAAAGTCAATAAAAATTGAATCTGAAACCCAGATTCAAACCAGAAAACTAGAAATCCATATCAAAAGTCCAAATGAAAATCCAAATCAAAAATCAAGCATCCAAACAAAGAAACCAACAAAACCAGGAGTTCAAACCGAACTCCAAAACCAAAGCAGAAAAAGCAAATGTCCAAGCCAAAAGGAAAAAATAGATTTCACAAACTGGAGTTTCTCAGTAAGCCATCATCTCAGAGCATGCCTAAGGGTTATCTCCGACTCCGTACATGAGTAAGTGATTTAGCCATTTGCCCAGAGTTGGTTACTTATTCCAAACCATCACGATTAGTTGATGACTAACCCGGCCACCACTCCTAGGCCTCGTGCCATCATCGTTCAAGGTAGGAAGTGGCTGCTCCTATTCCATCATCGCATTTCGTGTTCCGACATATTGCCGCAACTAACCATTCTTTACATGTTCCTCGATTATATCCTTTAGGTGCCTGCAGCTGTTAGTATTATGCCCGTCCAGGTCATGAAAGAGACAGTGCCTTCCTGATGCCCTTTCGCGTTCTGAGGGTTCCTCTTTGCCGACCTTCGATAAGGGAGGCGATCCCGAGTATCCACGAATATCCGCTCCAATGTTGCATTCAATCCTTTATAAGTGGAGAATTTTAGTTCTCTCCAGCGCTTTCTCTTCCTTTTATTCTTGTCTTTACCCGAGCTTTCACCGGACAGTCCTCCATCCTTAACCATGTTTACTTCTTTTGATTTATATCCAAACATGCATCCTCTTGTCGAAAAAATCTCTCAGCTTCGTGAAAGAATTCCCCAAGATCCATTGGTGGGTCACGAATCATGATACTTTGAAAATTTGAATTATCCCTGACTCCTGACAACGCCGCCATCAGAACCATTGATGGATCCGACCGATCCACCGAGGCAACTGCTGCATTAAACCGAGTTAAGAAAGTCCTGAGCGATTCATATGCCCTTTGCTTAACTGACGTCAGTGTCATCACATTCTTCGGCCTTTTTATGTAAACTCGAAATTATCTCAAGAACTTATCCACCAGTTCTGTCCATGTTTTAATAGATCCATCCTCTAGCTGTCTGAACCACACAACAGCTATATCGGTCAAGTATAGGGGGAAACACCGAGCCATAACCTCCTCTGATGCTCCCAACACTTCCATATGTCTCGTGTACCTCATCAAGTGGTCAGTGAGTTCCGTCATACCGTTGTATACTTTCATAGTGGATAACTTGAAATTGGGTAGATTCCTAACCATCCTAATGTTACGAGTAAAAGGACTTCTGTTTACTCCCTTCAAATCCCTATTTGTCAGACCTCCGCGAATAGTTCTCCTGATGATGTCAACTTGTGCATCATTACCTGCCAAGGGTAGCCCCTATCTACATTTCCTAAGCGCCCTCCAAGTCCTTGAGGGAATTCCGGTACATACTCCTCGTCACGCACTCCTGCATTCCTGTTGGCGCTGGGCTATGAAGCGTCATCTGGTATCCCTTTATGGGTTGGCCTAGCATTACCTGGCGGCATTCCCCCGAGTCTAAGTCCACCCGGATTGATAGTTGTTTGTTGATTGGGGGTTGCCCCCTGCTGAACCACTCCATCTACTTGCCGGTTGAGTCCTTCTGATCCAGCTCCATGGATCTGAGCTCCTGCAATTCCTGCTTATCCAAATTGTTTGAAAAGTGACTGCATCATTTCCTCTTGTCTTTTCAACTGTTCCTGCATGCAATTCATCATGACCTGTATCTCTTCCTTAGTGATGTAGAAGGAGGCTTGATTAGCTCCAAAGGAAGCCTCCGGACTTCCCTCTTACTGACTTCTTTCTGTCCTCTGTCTCTTAGTTGATTGCTTTGCCATAGTTTTCAGAATCCCAATTCCTAAGCCTAAATCCAAAATCCAAGCTTTAGAATCCCTGAGTGCTTGCATTCTCAGTAAAAGCACCAAAATGTTAGCGTCAAAATTGGTTACTAACACCAAAATCCAGATGAAAGCACCAAGTCACAATCACAGTTCACAAATAGAATGTATGTAGAGAGAATAAATATGAAGAACATTCAAAATTATTTAGAAATCAATAGTAACAGAGGATTTATAGTGGTTCGGCTGACTCTAGCCTACGTCCACTCTAGAAATTTCCTTTTTATTCATATAAGAATCAATTACAGTTACAATTCAGAGTTTTTGGAACGATAATGGCAGAGTAGCCTTAATGAGGAAGAAGAAGGGAAACAAAATGAAGATCCCCTTTTCTGAAGCCCTGTCAGCTGTATTTACAGACAATACCTGAGTTACTAAACTTCCTGAGTAATCCGGGCCCATCAAGGCCATAGCCGATCCAAACCCTTTATCATGACCGATCCTGCGTAGCTGACATGCCGACCAGAGGCGTTAGCATCGGACCGATCCCTTTTAGCTGATCCAAACCCTTGTTTCCTCCAATGCCAAACCTATGCTAGAATCACCATAGCCGATGGGTATGCCGATCCCAAGCACTCCTCGATGCCGACCTGTTCCATTCACTTCCATGTCGATCCCATCTCCAAATGCTTACTGAACCCAGAATGAGATGTCGACCCGAAGAATGAGACATGCTGACCCGAAGCTAGTGAAGTGCCGATCCTCCTTATTCAAAACACCGACCCCCTTTAGCCGATCTACTCATGCCCGATCCATACATACCGGTCGACCCACATGTACCGATCCACATATGCCGACCCATTACGACCGTACCACGTAGGGCAGATCCATATACTCCAATACCGAGCCACTCCCAACTCTAATATCTCTCAAGCATGCCGAACCACACCATCCAGACCGATCCATAGCGTGCCGAGCCACCTTCAATCACCGACCCATTGCAATATCGAATCAGGCCCGACCGACCTATCTTGTCCGATCCATGCACGAATTCCCATCCTTGACCGAGCGGCACCTGCCGATCCACCTAGGCCGAGCCATATACACCGAACCATCCATGACTGACCGCCTATCCATCCAGCTGGTTCAAACACATCATATTCCAGTCTCTAAAAAACAAGCAATCGATTTAGTTAAATCCGTCTGTCTACGGCCTTGCCAAAAGGCGGGTTAATACTAGTGTGAATTGACAATGCGACGTCTTGATCCATCATCTGTTTAAATCACTTTTCATACTTCAGATTAACCATGTATTCTAACAATTGTCTCACTAATATTTTTTTCGGAAAATCCATGACAACACTTCCTTATCTTTTTTCCTTTTTCTTTATCTTTTGGGCACTGATTATGCATCAATCTTGTAACGACCCGAAATTTTCGACCTTGAAAATTCGACACTACTACGTTCACTGCAGAAGTGCCGAGCAATCGAACGCCGAAAATCCCAGATTGTTAGGGTAAAGAAGAAAAGAGGTAGAAGAAGAAACATGAAACAACAGCACAGAATCTCACAATCGCAGCGGATCAAAAATATAATATACAAATAACAACATTTACACAAAGAAAGCTGCAAATGTCAATTTACATATAGTATATCAGAGTGCAATCATCAACAAATAAACTGGACAGTTGTAACAACTTGTCCTTGAATACAATCAATACAAACTCTAATAAACAGCGAAAAATACTCCATATGTCCCTGCCATCCAGCTCGCCCCTTGAGTTCTAGAGCGTCCTAACCTGAAAATCTGTAATACTCGGTCTGACCCGAGCATTACAATAAAGTAACACCCGAATCAGGTTGGAAACCAACGTGAGTAAACCCATATAACTTGAAAAACTATAGTTATAAAGCTTCTTTGAATACCCAGGTAACTCGTTCATCACTACGAGTTTTATCTTGCTATAGTCAAACACTTATTTCACAAAATAATATCTAAGTACGGTTACTTAGTTTAAATGGACAAGTTCACTTAATTTATTCCATTCCAGCCTATTTGATTCTATAATCAATGCTATAAAGAATTACAGATTACAAATCAAAGTGGTTCCGGATATCTTCGATATCCGACCCCGATCTCTTCGAATCCAATGCCATTCTTTAAGCCAAGTTGTTTAAGTAAAACAACAATTTAATTAAAATTTCAGAATGTCATATTCACACTGAAATTCATCAAAGATAAATAACTCACATTTATCATAGTTCAATCCAAGACAATTCATATCACAGAATATCACAATCTAACATACTAGAGATGCTAAAAAAATCGAAAGCCTTCAATTCAAATTAATCATTTATAAGCTAGATTAATTGTTCACGCCATCTCTAATTAATTTAATAATAAATTACTTATAATCATGGTTAATTGTCATTAATTAATTACAAGCCATTTATATTTTATTTAAATTAATTATTGGATTTAATTATCATTCATAATTACTTAAGACCTAAATTAATAAAAGTTTAAACCATTTATCTTAATCATTTACTTAATTACATTATTAAATTTTATTTAATAACTTTTGTAATTAACTAAATAGTTAACATATATATAGTTATCACAACTTAATTAAATTAACATCATTATTAACCTAAGTTAAGGGTTAAATTAAAACCTTAAAATTTCTTTATTTAGATTTTTTTCTAAATAAAACATTTAACTTTAAATTCGTAAAAATTTCTTGAACTTTGTTTACATTTCACTTTATTTGAAAACATTTAGGAATTAAATTAAATAGTTAACCTAATATGTAATTATCCTAAACAATTCAATTTAAATTCAAAAACATTTAACTTCAAAATCCTTTGGCTTGAAACTTACTTTGAAAAATTGTTTAAAAATTTGCTTTGAAAACTTTGTTTGAAATTTGAAACTTGTTTGCTTCCATCATTTTATTTCTCTTCTTTTTAAAACTTTGATAAAATATTTATTATTTAAATTCAAAACCAAAGCCCAACCCGAACCCAAAGAAATCTTCTCCCTCCCTCCATTCTTCTCCTTAAAAACTTGTTGAACCACTGCGTACACCCGAGCCCAACCCGAGCCAGTCCCCAATTCAAACCCGAGCCCAACCTTCTTCCTCCCCTCTCCCTATCTTCCTCTTCCTTCTAAACTTAGAAAACACTGATACACACCGATACCTGTGCACATGCGCACCGCATCGTCCCTGCTCCGATCATTGCTGCTACCACCAGCAAGTCATCGACATTGTGCTAGTTTGCCCCGACCACCCAGTCCCTTCTAAAACCTCTCGAATCAAAATTGAACAAACGTTCGTCACTATCAGAAACAAAACTCGACCTTCAAACGCCTTGAACCACCGATGCAGGCCACCAGAACCCTCGCCTTATCACCACCAGCATCGTCTGATATCCTGCTTCCTATTCCCCCTCCAACGAACCACTCCGGTGCCGCCTCGATGTCGCAATTTCCCTAAAACCAACCTCGACTAGGTCAAACTCCAAAACCCTACATCGACGTCGCACCGCTACCTCGCCGCTCTGAAAAATCTCCCACTATTTTTCCCACGACCCTTGACCATCAACCCACCTCCGGTCTCATTCCCGATGCTCAATAACCTGGCGATCATCAGAAATTGAAGAAAACCCAATTTCCGTTCATCTAGCAATCCCTCGCAAATTACCAACCTAAAAATCTTGATATTACCATTAAAAATCATCATTTTACAAATCGATTCTGATGATATAAACCAAACTTGAGATTTAAACAATTTGATTTTCTAACATGTTTTGATTTCCACTGTAAAATTCATTTTTTTTAGATAATAACTTAATAATTTCACTTGAGATTATTTTAAAAAAAAATAGGGTTTCATCAATACAAACACATTTCCTATAGACATTATAACCTATAATTGATTGAATGAAGAGAATTTGAGTTTTGTGTGATTATTGGGTCTGTAAATCAAGAACAGAGGCATGCATATACATATACACCATATACACAGACATGCACACAATTATTCAATTATCCCAGCAAAAATACATTTCTACATTCATACCAATCACGTTCAAACAATTCCTACAAACAAAACTTACATGTACAGTGGTATAAAAGAATTTTAGCTTTAAAAGGTGAAGTTTACTCACCTGTAATAGTTTGAACAGAGGAAACCAGATTTTTGAAAACTGGAAGTTGATTTGAAGCTGAAAATTTGATTTGATTTTGATCTACTTTGATTTTAGTTGAATTTGAGTTGCTACTTTGTTCTACTTCAGTTGAGAAATGATAAAGTTGATTGTTTTTTCTCTTTTTATTTTTTCTGGTTTATTTTTTTGTTTGATTTTTAAAGAAAATGAAAGAAAGGAGTAATTGGGATATATATAAGTATATAAAACAAATAAATTTGACACTTGTATTAGTATGTGCCTCTCAAGCCTACAAATGTCCATATACATTTATTTTATATTTTCTCTTTATATGATTTATACGTATAATTTTATGTTTGTCCTTATTTTAATTTTAAACTAAGATTATTAATCATTTTAAATCAATAACTAAGTATATATATATACATACTAGTATTAAAAATGTAGAGTTTTAAACCTAAATTATTTTTGAGATATACAATTTGAATTTCAAATCTTAGTTCCATTTACAATCTACATATATATATTAGACAACATATTTATTGTTTGAAAGATAAGTTTGCAAATTTAAATAATTATATAAGAAGATTATTAAATAAATATTTATATCCAGATATTTATTTATTCATCAGAATTTTGTTTGTTCAATTTATAAATTAGTAATTGTAACGACCCAATATTTTCAACCATTCGCATCCACACATGTCGGACTTGAATTGTTCAAAATACCGCGTTGTAAATAAAATTTGGCAAATCTTAGAATATACAGTAAATAAATAATCACAGAATCACAGATACAGAAATCAGAATACTCGCAGCGGAATTTAGAATTTACTTAGTGGTTCATGAAGCCACTATCCACAGTCTCAAAAAAAAATATAAAGTACATAGTCTTAAACCAAATATAGTTTGAAATCTCTATAGAAACTCTCAATATTAAATTGTCATGATTTCAAAGGCTAAAATAAGAACTGGACAGAAGCTTGACGGCAGCTTGAAAAGAGATGATCTGCTGAAGTCCTAGCTCTGGAGGTGAAGTCTGAACTGAAACTCAGGCTGACCCGAGCGTAAAATAAAACATAAACACTCGAGTCAGGACATACATACTTATACAGTGTAAGCTAATTCAAGTGAACTGTAATATAAAGCAAGTAACTTAAAGGATGCTTGGGACCGCCCATCCTCTAAGGATCCGTTAAACTATTTACTATGTAGTAATAATTTCGCTATTATAAGTGTCTATATTAAAATAAACTTACTGTTAAATAGCGTTAAGGAGTTACCCAATCTCCCCCTTAACACAATAATAGTCACAGTAGTCCATCCAATATCATAGTGCCTCCTGATCGGGAAGCCACCAGAGGATACCACAGGGGCTACGGGAGAAAACCAAACTCGTACAAGGCTTGCTATGGTAGGTGACACGGCACAACTAGGCAATGCCAGGGTGGATATACCAATTACGCTTCCGGACCGGTAGTAACGCGTAGCTGCTACTAACGCCCACCTCGAACAACACTCCCAAATCAAAGGTGCGCACCAAAAAATCACAAAGTAATAGAATGACATACGAAGAAGTGCGTCCGATCAGAGGTGCTACCTCATTAATCCGTCGATCGCTCCTGTTTTAGCCACCTTATGCCAACTCACGGGAGTCGGGTCCACGTATTTACCTCAAAGGAAACATCACCACCATCCTACTTCATTCTGGACTCTCCACCGCGTACACGGTTTTCAAAGTGGTTTTCGGTATCGACAGAGAGTATGCCCATATCCGATCCCGGTCTCTTTAACAACCAACGTTATTATTACCCGTGGTTATAAAATTCCAAAATAGTTATATTTAAATCAAATACTACATTTAAATTATTTAAAAGTGAAGTTATAATTCTTATAAAAATCCAATATACATCCCAAAGGTTATACCTTAGTTCATTTGAGTAACTTAAAATTTAAACTTCAATATGGTTTTAACAATAATTAAACCAATTTAACTTATATAATCATATTTCCACCTTTAAATAATCATTCAAATTACTCAATAAATTATGATTTTTATAAAGTACATTTTTCAAATATATATCTAACCTCTCTATGCTTTACTTATAAAAATCAAGTGCAAAATTTCCTATAATATTTTACTTAATAATTAAGTTTAATTTACCACTCCAAAGTAAACTAAATTTCTAATCAATTTCTTAACTTACCACTTTATATTCAAAATTTAGCTATATTCCAAATTTCCTTTTTAGTATTCACTTTATTTAATTATTTAATTCATAGCCAACTTAACCCTTTATTTATTTACTTATATTCAAATATTTACCAAAACATCATATTCAATTTCTTAACTTGAATCCCATTTAATTTTTTCACATCAATTTTTACAAAATAAATTTACACTTTATATTCTTAACATTTATTTATTTACATCTTTAACTTGTAAAATATCACTATACTTACAAAAATCATTTTTATCCAATTTTAAACAAAGAATTTAACATTTAAAATGTTTAATATTTCCAGATATATATATATATATATATATATATATATAACCACGGGTCTGTATAATATTTTCTAACCTAGGTCAAGTGATACGGATAATATATCATTTCAATCCATAATTTACAAGAAAACCGGGTTTTATCATTTCAAACCCGCAATCCCAAGTTAAATAAATGACTAAATAAATAAATAAATAAATATCGTCCAAGCCTATCATTTCCGCCCATAACGATTTTTTTCCACAAGGAACTGGCAGTGATAAACAGTACATAAATAAATAGTGTAACAGCATAAATAAAACAATATATAATATAACTGATGATGTGTAGGTTTAATAACAGGATTTTAACATCATCAATTTATATCACAGTCATATAAAATGAAGTGAAATCATTCTACAATTACACTTGTTATTAATTCACAGATATATAAGTACGTTTGTCAAGTGAGAATACTCACCTTTTCGCTGCCGAAGATTAGACTCAAACTAAGATAACCACACCGAAACAGCGTAGAAAGCACGATCAAATATTGGAAGATGAGACAAACTGATTTCGATCTTGAAACAAGATAAATAAATAAAACTGAGTACGCGAATTCCAATTACGAACAAAGCAAATTTTTAAATAAAACAAAATTGGAACGAGCTAAAATAAAATGAAAATTGCTCAAATTGCTCGACCATCCCACCGCTCGACTTGACCCATTAAAACAAAAGCTCAGCCTGCCCATTTATTTTTTTCCAAAACAAAATTTACAAAATAAATTTATACTCTATTTTTTTTTTACCCTTTTTACAAAATATTATGATGTGTTAACAAAAAGGTGGCAAATCTTATGTGGGCAACATGCAATTCACGGCAGTGATACATAAAGGTGGCGCATGCAATATTTTTTTATTTATTATTATTATTATTATTTTTTCTCTTTTAGGAAACAAGTAAAATATCAAAATCTCCAAATCAAAACAACTTTATACTGTTCTTACATATATCGTATATCCTCATACGTAAATGTTTCTAAATTTTAAAACACATGAGACCAAAAAAAAACGCGTACGGACTGGAAATACTTCTTCCCTGAATACTCGCTTAAACAAAGCAGTGGAATTATCTGAAATTTTTTAGGCTGGGCTAACCTTAGGTGGCGTATGCCTTTTATATTATATTTTTTTTCTTCAAACTGAAGTGCGCTATACTCAAACAAGTGTGCAGTTAATCCTTAATTACATGATTAATTAACCTTGATTATAACTTATTGCTAAATTAATAAATCTTTAATCATTAATTAATAGTCATTAATTATCTAATTAATGATCTTTAATTTCAAATTGATTAACCCTTAATCAAATTATTTATTAATCCCTAATCATTAATTAATTAAATTAAATAATTATTCCTTAAATACCTCATTAATTTAATTAATTTCAAATCATTAAATCTTAATTTAACTTCAAGATAAAAACATTTCTTAATTATGACTAAATCGTTATTAACAAAAACATTTGAAAACAATTTACTTTTGAATTTACTTTAACATTTCATTTCAAAAACGAGATGTAAAATGAATACAATTTAACTTAACAAAGTTTAAACAATTAAAAAAACCCTTTTAAATTACATGGTAAAGAAATGTTTGTCTTATAAAAGGATAACAATATACAGGTGGCGATAAAATAAATATTCAGGTGCTAGGCTAAAACTGCATCAGAGATGCTCGGCAATGCATGACCAGATCGGAGAGGAGGGGAAGGAAGTTAGGCGTTTGTCATGCGGTGGAGCAGTTTGAACAGAACAACGGAAAAAAACAAAAGAAGGAAATAAAGTTGTAGCCATTACCTGATGCTACTGATTCTCACGCATGCAAGGAAGAAGAGAAGGCCAACAATGGGATGAAAATAAATTGCGTACGAGTCTTATATATGCCAAAGAGAGTGTGTGGGTTCTATTTCACCAATAGCTTGCGAAAATGAAGACATAACAATACTGAGATGGTGATGGAATCGTGAACATGGGTTTCATTTATATAAGAGAAGTTGCGCAAATCACGTAAAGGAAAAAAATGGCAAGAAAGATTTGGAAACTCATATTTCAGTGAGTATTAATTTCAGTGGAGATTTGCCTGGATTACGCAAAATTAACGTCAAGATATAAATTGCTTTAGGGACGGTAAAAGGAAAATTTTGAACGTGATTTATTATCTAGAGAAGATGTGTTGAAAAATGGTATAGTGGGAAAGGAATCTATCAGAAAATAAACGGCTTTTACCAGAAATGGAATCGGAAAAATATACGCGATTTAAAACTTGCGTTGATTGGGATGAAAGATAGGTAAGAAATAAATGAAGATTTGAACGTTATTTTATTCAAAGTTTTATACCAAATTTAAAACAAATGAAGAAAATGGAAAGTGTAACGTTTGCACGTGTATTCAGGGTACTATACATTGAACGACTATAATTAATTAATTTATTATTTAAGAACGCGCACTCTAGACGCAAGATTTAAATCAAACGTACTCCCGCATTTAAATTTACACGTTTTTATTCATTTGCTACTCGTATATGCTAAAGAATATTTTATTACATACGTACTATTTACACCCCCAGTGAAACAAAACATGTATAAACGTAAATTTAAAACGTGCCTTTTATAAAGCTTATTTATCCACTATCTACTATCCAATCTAACATTTTATTTATTTCTTACTAACTAAGAAACAAAATGGTAAACGAATAAGGTTAAATTCTTTTACAAAATATAAATATATTTATTAATTTGAAACGTCTATGAATTAATAATTGTTAATTATTCACGCAAAGGAAAGTGGAAACCCCCAGTGATTTCAATCCAGTTTTAAAAGAATTTAACAGCTCTTTGGAAGAGTCAAAATACACACACACACACATATTTTTAAATAAATGGAAGTAATGTCAAGGCACGGTGAATTTCCTCCTTTAAACGTGCACGACAATTGATTTAGTAATAAAGACTAAAATTAGAATGTGAACGGTTATAAATTTGTGGGTAACGCTTCTATTAAATCAGAAGGAAAGTAAATATACTTAAAATGCGTACAATAAACGCAATACTTTATGCCCAAATATAACGAATTTAACAGATTTAAATTTCATACGTTTTCTTATACGTTATTTATCTCATCAATTAACGCGCCCTTTAAACGCGTAATTCAACAGTTTATTAATACACTGTAATTTATGAAAGTTATTACTTAACTAAAAATAAAATTTGTTTACATTGGGGTTTCTTCTTCTTCTTCTTCTTCATTTACCATTTACCAAGAAATCCATTACTAAAATGTATATAAGTAACAGTATAAGTTATTTATTTTTAAAAAGTATATAATCCATTTATAGCTAAGGTAAAATTATTGTGTTGTTTTAACGGTACAAAAAAATGGAAAATTGGCGCACGTTTTATAAAATTGAACAAAGAAAATTGTTGATTCTTAGAGTAAAGAAACGGAAAAGAATATTTGATTTGAACGTTATTGTAAAATCAATGGGTTTTATTTATTAAATATGTGGAGTCAATGGAAAGAAAATTTATCCTTTCCCACTTAAAAATGCATGTCTACTGATTTATTTGATTATTTATATCCAAGGTAAGAAATTTAGACGCGTGAAAATCCGACGCAATAATCTAATCAAACACACGCCCAGTTTCATAATAAAAGTAACACTTTTTAAATTTACGCGTTCTCTTATGTAGTAAACATACGTTAAAAAATATTTATCAATAACACGCCTTTTAAACGCGTAATTAAACAGTTTATTTATATTTTTTTTTCAAATCTTATTTCTTAATTAAAACATGATTTTGCTAGAAATTAAGTTATTTACCATCTTCAACAAAAAACCCAAATTTCCAATTAAAGTTAATTCTTAACCACGTCAAAATTTCAGAGATCTTATTATTTATTTAAAAATTTGGACAATTGTTTTAATCAATTCAAAATTTAGATTTTTATATAATAAACCCCCAAAGTTTTATAATTAAAAGTGAAAAATACTTGTTAAAACTTCGGGTTGTTACACTCTCCCCCGCTTAGGACTTTTCATCCTCGAAAAGGAAGAAGGTAGGAGAATTGAAACAACCTAAAAGAAAACTAAATTGAAACTCAAAATAGAATCATTAATCTAAACCATACAAATTAAATTTTAAATTAATAATTGATTTCATCTATTTAATTTCACTTAAGTTAAATTTTACTATTTCAAATTTCATTACTTCATCTTCCAATTATCTTAAAATAAAATTTCTAAAATCATAAGTTTGAAAATGATTTGTTATACTAAAAAATGTATTCAATAAATTAATATCTTTTTTTTATTCCTAATTATAACTAAATTTATTTCTCTCAATATATTTTTATCATCTATACTAAATATGTTTACACTTATTACAACTGCTTAAATTTATTCTTAGTTACTTTAACATCATTTTATATTGTAAGTCATTACATTACCTCTTGTTAATCTTTTTTTACAACTAGAATTTAAGTGTATAACATTTATTATAACCACTCAAATTTTATTTATAAATCTTTTTATATTGTATATTATCCAATTACATTGTTAACTTCTGAAAATCAAGGTAAGTTATATTGAAATGCAATTGAGTATTATACAAACAAAACTTTCAAATTCAATATCTCAAGTTTGAATCATTTATTCAAAATTTTGTTTTTCTTTTTATAATTGAAATTATTCTTCAAGATAAAATTTAAGAATTAAATTTCCGATTCCCTTTAAACCATTTAGAGATAAATAAATATATGTACATAATATGTCAAATCAAATTTAAATCATATATCTATATCAAGTCATATTTTAGAGATTCAAATCAATTAAATTCTCAAGGTAACGCTGTAGCCAGACTACAGAATGGTCTCTTCACTTCGAAACTCGAAAATGAATGTCGATGATGTTGCAGTCATCACCGAAATTATTTTCCAGCGACAAAGAGAAGAGCGCTGATTTTTAAACCTTTAAATTTTCTTTGGGAACAAATTTCTATTCGAAAATAATTTAAATAATATATCCTTTTAAAACTTAAAACACAAGGTTTGAAACGATCGGGAATTCAAGTTCTAGTTTTAAATTCATCTCTATTTCCAAATTAATTTATAACCATTGTTTATAGTTCAATTATTTATATGAGACAAAACCCTTGGTTTACAAAACCATAAATAAAATCGAAGACTATTATCTCTTGACAACTAGTTAAATTAATTATAAAAACTGCAAATTATACTTATATATATAATATTAGATTTTTTTTCTTCCAAATATAGGAATAATTTTTTCAAAACAAGGATAAAGATTCAAATTTGATGGACTCAAATCAAAGAGCATTTTGATTTAAAGATAAGTTGAAATTAGAAGATCCGACGATTAAATAACAGAATAAGGAACTGGATAAGTTTATATAAATCGCGGGCAACCTTAATCTGGTCAACCGTGACTTAAAGAGTAAGATCGATGTGTATTTTCTGGGGTAAATCTACATTCGATCTGAAGAGATAGAGTTTAGAATAACCAAAGATACTAGCATGTACACCGAGGGTAAATATAAATCTCTGGTGAATCAATGCCAATTGTAAAGGAGTTTCACCCCTTTATTAGAATATTGGCGAGACCGCCAATTCACTATAAAGATCACCCAAAGTGGAGTTATGGGATACTCCAGATCGAAAGAAGATGAATAGTGAGGGACACAAATGAACTTTGGAACCGCAGAGAACGTTCCAAAATTCGAAAAGGAAGAGATTCAAGCTCGAATGAAAGTGATTCTGAAAATCAAATTTACCGTACATTCTAAGTTTTGCCTAGAGCAAAAGCTCTGATACCAAATTGTAACGACCCGATATTTTCAACCATTCGCATCCGCACATGTCGGACTTGAATTGTTCAAAATACGGCGTTGTAAATAAAATTTGGCAAATCTCAGAATATACAGTAAATAAATAATCATAGAATCACAGACACAGAAATCAGAATACTCGCAGCGGAATTTAAAATTTACTTGGTGGTTCATGAAGCCACTATCCATAGTCTCAAAAAAATAAAAATAAAGTACATAGTCTTAAACCAAATATAGTTTGAAATCGCCACAGAAACTCTCAATATTAAATTGTCTTGATTTCAAAGGCTAAAATAAGAACTAGACAGAAGCTTGATGGCAGCTTGAAAAGAGATAATCTGCTGAATTCCTTGCTCTGGAGGTGAAGTCTGAACTGAAACTCAGGCTGACCCGAGTGTAAAATAAAACATAAACACTCGAGTCAGGACATACATACTTATACAGTGTAAGCTAATTCAAGTGAACTGTAATATAAAGCAAGTAACTTAAAGGATGCTTGGGACCGCCCATCCTCTAAGGATCCGTTAAACTATTTACTATGTAGTAATAATTTCGCTATTATAATAGTGTCTATATTAAAATAAACTTACTTTTAAATAGCGTTAAGGAGTTACCCAATCTCCCCCTTAACACAATAATAGTCCCAGTAGTCCATCCAATATCATAGTCCCTCCTGATCTGGAAGCCACCAGAGGATACCACACGGGCTACGGGAGAAAACCAAACTCGTACAAGGCTCGCTATGGTAGGTGACACGACACACCTAGGCAATGCCAGCGTAGATATACCAATTACGCTTACGGACCGGTGGTAACGCGTAGCTGCTACTACCGCCTACCTTGAACAACACTCCCAAATAAAAGGTGCGCACCAAACAATTACAAAGTAATAGAATTGCATACGAAGAAGTGCGTCCGATCAGAGGTGCTACCTCATTAATCCGTCGATCGTTCCTGTTTTAGCCACCTTATGCCAACTCACGGGAGCCGGGCCCACGTATTTACCTCAAAGGAAACGTCACCACCATCCTACTTCATTCTGGAATCTCCACCGCGTACACGGTTGTCTAAGTGGTTTTCGGTATCGACAGAGAGTATGCCCATATCCGATCCCGGTCTCTTTAACAACCAACGTTATTATTACCCGTGGTTATAAATTCCAAAATAGTTATATTTAAATCAAATACTACATTTAAATTATTTAAAATTGAAGTTATAATTCTTATAAAAATCCAGTATACATCCTAAAGGTTATACCTTAGTTCATTTGAGTAACTTAAAATTTAAACTCCAATATGGTTTTAACAATAATTAAACCAATTTAACTTGTATAATCATATTTCCACCTTTAAATAATCATTTAAATTACTCAATAAATTATGATTTTTATAAAGTACATTTTTCAAATATATATCTAACCTCTCTATGCTTTACTTATAAAAATCAAGTGCAAAATTTCCCATAACATTTTACTTAATAATTAAGTTCAATTTACCACTCCAAAGTAAACTAATTTTCTAATCAATTTCTTAACTTACCACTTTATATTCAAAATTTAGCTATATTCCAAATTCCCTTTTTAGTATTCACTTTATTTAATTATTTAATTCATAGCCAACTTAACCCTTTATTTATTTACTTATATTCAAATATTTACCAAAACATCATATTCAATTTCTTAACTTGAATCCCATTTAATTTTTTTCACATCAAATTTTACAAAATAAATTTACACTTTATATTCTTAACATTTATTTATTTACATCTTTAACTTGTAAAATATCACTATACTTATAAAAATCATTTTTATCCAATTTTAAACAAAGAATTTAACATTTAAAATATTTAATATTTCCAAATATATAAATATATATATATAACCACGGGTCTGTATAATATTTCTAACCTAGGTCAAGTGATACGGATAATATATCATTTCAATTCGTAATTTACAAGAAAACCGGGTTTTATCATTTCAAACCCGCAATCCCAAGTTAAATAAATGACTAAATAAATATCGTTCAGGCCTATCATTTCAGCCTGTAACAATTTTTTTCCACAGGGAACTGGCAGTGATAAATAGTACATAAATAAATAGTGTAACAGCATAAATAAAACTGTGTATAATATAACTGATGATGTGTAGATTTAATAACAGGATTTTAACATCATCAATTTATATCACAGTCAAATAAAATGAAGTAAAATCATTCTACAATTACACTTGTTATTAATTCACAGATATATAAGTACGTTTTTCAGGCGAGAATACTCACCATTTCGTTGCCGAAGATTAGACTCAAACTAAGATAATCACACCGTAACAGCGTAGAAAGCACGATTAAATATTAGAAGATGAGACAAACTGATTTCGATCTTGAAACAAGATAAATAAATAAAACTGAGTACGCAAATTCCAATTACGGACAAAGCAAATTTTTAAATAAAACAAAACTGGAACGAGCTAAAATAAAATGAAAATTGACACAAATTGCTCGATCACTCCACCGCACGACTTGACCCACTAAAACAAAAGCTCAGCCTGCCCATTTATTTTTTTCCAAACAAAATTTACATAATAAATTTATACTCTATTTTTTTTACCCTTTTTACAAAATATTATGACGTGTTAACAAAAAGGTGGCAAATCTTATGTGGGCAACATGCAATTCACGGCAGTGATACATAAATGTGGCGCATGCAATATTTATTTATTTATTACTATTATTTTTTTCTCTGTTAGGAAACAAGTAAAATATCAAAATCTCCAAATCAAAACAACTTTATACTGTTCTTACATATATCGTATATCCTCATACGTAAATGTTTCTAAATTTTAAAACACATTTGACCAAAAAAAATACGTACTGTCTGGAAATACTTCTTCCCTGAATACTCGCTTAAACAAAGCAGTGGAATTATTTGAAAATTTTTAGGCTGGGCTAACCTTAGGTGGCGTATGCCTTTTATATTATATTTTTTTTCTTCAAACTGAAGTGCTCTATACTCAAACAAGTGTGCAGTTAATCCTTAATTACATGATTAATTAACCTTGACTATAACTTATTGCTAAATTAATAAATCTTTAATCATTAATTAATAGTCTTTAATTATCTAATTAATGATCTTTAATTTCAAATTGATTAACCCTTAATCAAATTATTTATTAATCCCTAATCATTAATTAATTAAATTAAATAATTATTCCTTAAATACCTCATTAATTTAATTAATTTCAAATCATTAAATCTTAATTTAATTTTAAGATAAAAACATTTCTTAATTATGACTAAATCATTATTAAAAAAAACATTTGAAAACAATTTACTTTTGAATTTACTTTAACATTTCATTTCAAAAACGAGATGTAAAATGAATACAATTTAACTTAACAAAGTTTAAACAATTAAAAAAAACCCTTTTAAATTACATGGTAAAAAAATGTTTGTCTTATAAAAGGATAACAATATACAGGTGGCGATAAAATAAATATTCAGGTGCTAGGCTAAAACTGCATCAGAGATGCTCGGCAATGCACGACCAGATCGGAGAGGAGGGGAAGAAAGTTAGGCGTTTGTCATGCAGTGGAGCAGTTTGAACAGAACAATGGAAAAAAACAAAAGAAGGAAATAAAGTTGTAGCCATTACCTGATGCTACTGATTCTCACGCATGCAAGGAAGAAGAGAAGGCCAACAATGTGATGAAAATAAATTGCGTACGAGTCTTATATATGCCAAAGAGAGTGTGTGGGTTCTATTTCACCAATAGCTTGCGAAAATGAAGATGTAACAATACTGAGGTGGTGATGGAATTGTGAACATGGGTGTCATTTATATAAGAGAAGTTGCGCAAATCACGTGAAGGAAAAAAAATGGCAAGAAAAATTTGGAAACTCATATTTCAGTGAGTATTGATTTTAGTGGAGATTTGCATGGATTACGCAAAAATAACGTCAAGATATAAATTGCTTTAGGGACGGTAAAAGGAAAATTTCGAACGTGATTTATTATCTAGAGAAGATGTGTTGAAAAATGGTATAGTGGGAAAGGAATCTATCAGAAAAGAAACGGTTTTACCAGAAATCGAATTGGAAAAATATACGTGATTTAAAACTTCCGTTGATTGGGATGAAAGATAGGTAAGAAATAAATGAGGATTTGAACGTTATTTTATTCAAAGTTTTATACCAAACTTAAAAAAATGACGAAAATGGAAAGTGTAACGTTTGCACGTGTATTCAGGGTACTATACATTGAACGGCTATAATTAATTAATTAATTATTTAGTTCGCGCACTCTAGACGCAAGATTTAAATCAAACGTACTCCCGCATTTAAATTTACACGTTTTTATTCATTTGCTACTCGTATATGCTAAAGAGTATTTTATTACATACGTACTATTTACACCCCTAGTGAAACAAAACATGTATAAACGTAAATTTAAAACGTGCCTTTTATAAAGCTTATTTATCCACTATCTACTATCCAATCTAACATTTTATTTATTTCTTACTAACTAAGAAACAAAATGGTAAATGAATAAGGTTAAATTCTTTTACAAAATATAAATATATTCATTAATTTGAAACGTCTATGAATTAATAATTGTTAATTATTCATGCAAAGGAAAGTGGAAACCTCCGGTGATTTCAATCCAGTTTTAAAAGAATTTAACAGCTCTTTGGAAGAGTCAAATATATATATATATATATACACACACACACACACACACACACACACACACACACACACACACACACACATTTTTAAATAAATGGAAGTAATGGTAAGGCACGGTGAATTTCCTGCTTTAAACGTGCACGACAATTGATTTAGGAACAAAGACTAAAATTAGAATGTGAACGGTCATAAATTTGTGGGTAACGTTTCTATTAAATCAGAAGGAAAGTAAATATACTTAAAATGCGTACAACAGACGCAATACTTTATGCCCAAATATAACGAAAATAACGGATTTAAATTTCATATGTTTTCTTATACGTTATTTATCTCATCAATTAACGTGCCCTTTAAACGCGTAATTCAACAGTTTATTAATACACTGTAATTTGTGAAAGTTATTACTTAACTAAAAATAGAATTTGTTTACATCGGGTTTTTTTTCCTCATTTACCATTTACCAAGAAATCTATTACTAAAATGTATATAAGTAACAGTATAAATTATTTATTTTTAAAAAGCATATAATCCATTTATAGCTAAGGTAAAATTATTGTGTTGTTTTAACGGTACAGAAAAATGGAAAATTGGCGAACGTTTTATAAAATTGAACAAAGAAAAGTGTTGATTCTTAGAGTAAAGAAACGAAAAAGAATATTTGATTTGAACGTTATTGAAAAATCAATGGGTTTTATTTATTATATATGTGGAGTCAATGGAAAGAAAATGTATTCCTTTCCCACTTAAAAATGCATGTCTACTGATTTATTTGATTATTTATATACATGGTAAGAAATTTAGACGCGTGAAAATCCGATGCAATAATCTAATCAAACACACGCCCAGTTTCATAATAAAAGTAACGCTTTTTAAATTTACGCGTTCTCTTATGTAGTAAACATACGTTAAAAAATATTTATCAATAACACGCCTTTTAAACGCGTAATTAAACAGTTTATTTACAATTTTTTTTTTCAAATCTTATTTCTTAATTAAAACATGATTTTGCTAGAAATTAAGTTATTTACCATCTTCAACAAAAAACCCAAATTTCCAATTAAAGTTAATTCTTAACCACGTCAAAATTTCAGAGATCTTATTATTTATTTAAAAATTTGGACAATTGTTTTAATCAATTCAAAGTTTAGATTTTTATATAATAAACCCCTAAAGTTTTATAATTAAAGTGAAAAATACTTGTTAAAACTTCGGGCTGTTATAGTAATTCTAAATAATTTAATCCAGTTAATTTCAATTAACGATCGTTTAAAATCCGGTTCGTCACATTCCTCCCCCTTTAAATCTTTTCGTCCCCGAAAAGGAACAAAGAAAGAATTTTAAATAATACTGTTAATGATCAATTAAATTATTCTTTAGACATTCTTAATTCTTTACTCTTTTTATTCTAAGTTTTCAAAACACCTTAAAATACACATAATGTCACCAAAATAGCTTTTATAAAAATACTTTTTATAACTCGATGTCTCAATAAGTCCATACCTGTTCTTGCAGAAATTCGGTCATACGTTGATCAGGCGTAGGACTGAAAATCTATAAGTACTTAGCGGACCCGTTTTCAGTACCCAGTGAAAATATTTAGAAAACTTTTGTGAAAATACAGAAAATGTTTTTGTGAGAATGCTCTGGATATCAGCACCCCCTCTATGGTCGCAGTTAGCCCGATGATTACGTCGCCATCCTGATGAGACCATAGAAAACTGTAGGCATCCACGCCCCTGGATTACACCATGGAACCGCCACAGATCGCAGCTACATCCAGGGTTACGTTTCCATCATGACAAAAACCATGTAACTGTAGGCATCAGCGCCCTCGAATTTCGCTGCCAGGTGAAACTTCACCACACAGACCACATAGATTGCAGACTATATCAGTTGAGTCCCAATGTAGCCTGTAGGCACTCACTGCCACAGGAATTTCACTATGTCTTCATAAATCACAGTCTACCGATGTTACGTCGCACTTCCAACGAAATCAAACGTAGACCTTAGGCAATCGCTGCCCCTCGACTTCCGCTATGGAATGCAGTAGATTGTAGTTACACCGAATTACACTGCAGTCATAGCATAACCCAAATGTCTCTATAGGCATTAGCGCCCTCCACTTTCGCTACCCTAACCACAGTCCTCAAGAACTTCAGTTTAGTCCAGACATCCTTTGGGATCAAAATTTACAACCCCCTTTAAGGCTCAAGGCAGAACCACCCCGTGGATCTCCTACTAAGTTTCAACTCCAAACGGAAGCACCTTTTTCCCCACCGCATTCTCAAAACATTTCATACTATACACATATAGTATCTTACAAATCACACTCTTTATGTGAATCACATATAAATCTCATTTACAAAAAATCGATATCTCAAAATCTATAGTTCTCAAACTAGGCTTTCTAAAATCCCAAAACTGATTTTCCCAAAATCAAAAGCCTTTCAAAATCAATGGGTTCCAAAAAAATTTCCCATTTTTATCTTCATAAAATTATTCATACATATATATAAGTTTATTCCTTTACTAGAACAAAATATTTTTCAAAGATCTTTTCTTCTGGTTATAGATTTAACAAGAAGAGTTTATCATATACAACAAATATATATAACTTTATTTATGCCAAATCAACATTCAAATTCGATTTCCTTTATAAAGTTGTTTGCCATGTTACATACTTTTTATAAAATGAGTTTCAGTTCTAGTGATATCCAACTTCCACTCTTATTCATCATGTATTTCTCAAAATATACTTTTCCGTTTCAAAAATAATTTTTACATTTCCTTTCAAAATTTTCAATATATATTTCATTTAAGCACGTGCGTTGTACATATATCATCTGTATGCAATATCAAATCCGATCGCCTACTCGATCAGACAATTTCACTTCTGAACTAGTATCGTTCAACCGACTTCCTAGTGCAGACTTAGATCTGGTTTCTTGGTCAGAAACCATCATTCTTCTTGCATATCCATAACTATGATAGAGAATTTCCAGAATTAACCAAAAATCCCTATCCAGGGTTCGCCGTCGAAAATCGAGTGAAAAATCCCAACTCGGATTGATATACTATCTCGAAATTCTATGCTCGAATCTGGATCAAATTGTTATGCGAATAGGATAATATACGTACATCCTATATATTTATCTTCATTGATTATTAGCTAAATCAATTTTCTTTTTATCCACCTTCATTTTGATTTCTATTCACTTATTCACAGTTTCTTCCATTTCCATTTGGGTTATCACTTCAATTCTTATCCCAACTGGTGTTTAAATCCAACAGTTTGCACTCTGAACAGTTTGAGTTTAGAAAATAGCTTGAAAAGTTTAAAATGGATAAGTAGTTGTGAAATAGCAATTAGTTGTAAAACAGCTGTAGAATAGTTAAATAGTTGCAACATAGTGTAAAATAGTTAAATAGTTTCAAAATAGTTGTAAAATAAGTATAAGATAGTTTGGATTTTAAAAAGAAAGGTTGTAAAGTAAATAGCTAGGAAAAATAGATTTAAGACAGTTTATATTAAAACAATTTATTTGAAAATAGTTTCAGAGTCAAACTGGTTCAATCTCCCAATCTCCACTTCCAATCAATTTCCAATTTCCACTTCCAATTCAATCAATTTCCATTTGAATTTAAACTTATTCAACTTTGATTACAATTCCAATTAATTCAAATCAAATTTCAATTTGAACCAGTTTCAATTTGAACCAATTTCAATTTCAATTTCCAATTAATTCACTTCAATTCCACCTTTGAATTAATTCCAATTCCAATTTTAATTTTTTTCATCATCTCAATTCATACAAATTCGTGTTAAATTTTCAAATGTTGATTTAATCCCTTAAATCAAATTTTTAATTTCATAACCTAAGTCTTTAAACAATTTTAATTTTGAGTCTAAATTTCTAATATTCATTTAAATTACTTTTACTTAACTTATTTCAAGGTTTCAAGTAAGAGTTCAAATCTTTTTAAACAGTTTAATCTTCAAATTCCAATTTATTACCCAATTTTAACTTCTAACTTTGACACCAATTCTTAAACAATTTTAGTTTGCAAGTTCATTTTTAACATTTCAATATTAAGTTCAAAGTGATTTCATTTTCATATGTTCAATCTTTATCTCTAAAAATCAAAATCATTCAAATGGTTTCAAAGTAAAGTTTAATTCCATTTAATTTCAGTAATGGATATATAATATCTCAATCAACTTCTTAATTTATTCAAAGAAATCCAATTTTCAGTTTCATAGATTATTAATAGCAATAGGATGATATCCGGATATGTCAAAGTAAATAAACACCCAAATTATCTAAACATCCATCAATAGCATCCATTACCCATTTCCAAAACTCAAATCCATTTTGAGATCACACATAACTCCCTTTCAATTCAACCCATTTAACTTCCTTAAGTTAAATCTCAATTTCATCTTGAAACTCCTAATTCTGGTTGTTCGTTCTAAACTTATTTGATTTCCCCTTAGTTAAATTCAATTCATTTAATCCAGCCAACCTTACACAATTTGAATTCTCCATTTCAAATTTTAAACTTCTTATCAATATCCCTTCCCACTTATAAGTTCAAAAACTTATTTTTCTTTGTATTATTACATCACATTCAGGGGAAAATTCAAAACTCAACACTTAAAGTTTACTTCCAATCAACTTGATATTGTGTATATCTACTTATATATACATATTTATTTTATTTGCACACCAAGTCATACTTTAAATTTTAAACCATTCTTAGTTTTTAACTCAAACAAATTCCTTTATTTTTTTTAAAACAACTCTTGTTTTAAGATAAGATTCCTACATTTAAAAATATTATTTATTATATCTTTTAACACTCTGGAACAATTTAATTTTTTTGGACTTAGATTTAAAAATTCACAATTTAAATTCTTTTCAATTTATAAGTCATACTTATCTACATTGCTACTTCCTTAAAACATTTCATTCTGCTTTACCATTATTTATTTTTAGAAAATAAACATCCCTTTATTAAGATACAATACCAAATTTATGATAATGATCATATCTAGAAATCATACACACCATATATTCCATAATCATTTGCTGGAAAATGATTATCAAGGTCTTTGAAAATTCTTTTAAATTTTCAAAGATTTAAATTCAGTTTTGAATCCATTTTTAGCTTAACTTATTTGCATAGTTAATCCTTACCTAAATTTCTATCCAGTTGTATATATATTATCACTTAATTCTTTTTATCATATTTAATTTCAATAATCAACAACCAATTACCCTAATATATATAATAATTATAAAAACTGTTGCTTTATATATCAAAATTTAAATTATATTAAAATCATTCATTTTTAAACCGTTTTAAAATCTTTATATAAGAAAATAACAAGTACGCTCTCATATAACACGCTCAACATATTCTAGGGTTTTACCGACCCTATCTCTAATGAGTAACCCCACCAAAGCCAAGGTTCTCTCTTTACCTTCAGCCCTAATACCAAATGTAACGACCCGAAATTTTCGACCCCAAAAATTCGACACTAACACGTTCACTGTAGAAGTGCCAAGCAATCGAACGTCGGAAATCCCAGATTGTTTGGGTAAAGAAGAAAAGAGGTAGAAGAAGAAATATGAAACAACAACATAGAATCTCACAATCGCAGCGGATCAAAAATATAATATGCAAATAACATCATTTACACAAAGAAAGCTGTAAATGTCAATTTACATATAGTACATCAGAGTGCAATCATCAGCAAATAAACTAGATAGTTATAACAACTTGTCCCTGAATACAATCAATACAAACTCTAATACACAGTGGAAAATACTCCATACGTCCCTGCCATCCAGCTCGCTTCCTGAGCTCCAGAACGTCCTAACCTGAAAATCTGTAATACTCGGTCTAACCCGAACATTACAATAAAGTAACACCCGAGTCAGGCTGGAAACCAGCGTGAGTAAACCCATATACCTTGAAATACTATAGTTATAAAGCTTCTTTGAAAACTCAGGTAACTCGTTCGTCACTACGAGTTTTATCTTGCTATAGTCAAACACTTACTTCACAAAATAATATCTAAGTACCGTTACTTAGTTTAAATGGACAAGTTCACTTAATTTATTCCATTCCAGCCTATTTGATTCTATAATCAATCTATAAAGTATTATAGATTACAAATCAAATGGTTTCGGATATCGCCGATATCCGACCCCGATCTCTTCGAATACAACGCCATCCTTTAAGCCAAGTTGTTTAAGTAAAACAACAATTTAATTAAAATTTCAGAATGTCATATTAACACAGTAATTCATCACAGATAAATAATTCACATTTATCATAGTTCAATCCAAGGCAATTCATATCACGGAATATTACAATCTAACATACTAGTGATGTAAAAAAATTCCAAAGCCTTCAATTCAAATTAAACATTTATAAGCTAGATTAATTCGCCACGCCATCTCTAATTAATTTAATACTAAATTACTTATAATCATGCCTAATTGTCAATAATTAATGACAATCTGTTTATATTTCATTTAAATTAATTATTCGATTTAATTATTATTCACAATTACTTAAGACCTTAATTAATAAAAGTTTAAACCATTTATCTTAATCATTTACTCAATTGCATTATCAACTTTTATTTAATAACTTTTGTAATTAACTAAATAGTTAACATATATATAGTTATCACAACTTAATTAAATTAGCATCATTAAGGGTTAAATAAAACCTTCAAATTTCTTTATTTATATTTTTTTTCCTAAATAAAACATTTAACTTTAACTTGGTAAAAATTTCTTGAATTTTGTTTACATTTCATTTTATTTGAAAACTCTTAGAAATTAAACTAAATAGTTAGCCTAATATATAATTATCCTAAAACAATTCAATTTAAATTCAAAAACATTTAACTTCAAAATCATTTGGGTTGAAACTTACTTTAAAAACTTGTTTAAAAATTTGCTTCGAAAACTTTGTTTGAAAACTTTTTTTTGAAACTTGTTTGCTTCCATCATTTTATTTCTCTTCTTTTTAAAACTTTGGTAAAATATTTATTATTTAAAGTTAGGCCCAAAGCCCAACTCGAAATCCAAAGAAATCTTCTCCCCCCTTCATTCTTCTCCTAAGAAACTTGCTGAACCACTTGCATACACCCGAGCCCAACCCGAGCCACTCCCCAATTCAAACCCGAGCCCATACTTCTTCCTGCCCTCTCCCTATCTTCCTCTTCCTTCTAAACTCAGCAAACACTGATACACACTGATAGCTGTGCACATGCACACCACATCGCCGCCGCTTTGATGATCGCTGCTACCACCAGCAAGTCATCCACATCGTGCTAGTTTGCCCCGACCACCCAGTCCCTTCTAAAACCTCTCGAATCAAAATTAAAAAAACGTTCATCACTATCAGAAACGAAACCCGACCTTCATATACCTTGAACCACTGATGTCGGCCACCGGAACCCTCGCCTTATCAACACCAGCATCGTTTGACATCCTGCTTCCTATTTCCCCTCCACCGAACCACTCCAGTGTCGCCTCGACGTCGCAATTCCCTTAAAACCAACCTCGACCAGGTCGAACTCCAAAACCCTACATCGACGTCGCACCGCGACCTCACTGCTCTAAAAAATCACCTACCATTTTTCCCACGACCCTTGACCATCAACCCACCTTCGGTTTCAATCCCGATGCTCAATAACCTCGCGATCGTCGAAAAATAAAGAAAACCCAATTTCCGTTCATCTAGCAATCCCTCACAAATTACTAACCTAAAAATCTTGATATTACCATTAAAATCATCATTTTACAAATCAATTCTGATGATATAAACAAAACTTGAAATTTAAACAATTTGATTTTCTGACATGTTTCGATTTGCACTATAAATTCATTTTTTTAGATAATAACTTAATTTCACTTTATATTATTTAAAAAAACAGGATTTCATCAATAAAAACACATTTTCTTTAGGAATTATAACCTATAATTGATTGAGTGAAGAGAATTTGAGTTTTGTGTGATTATTGGGTCTGTAAATCAAGAACAAAGGCATGTATATACTTGTACACCATATACATAGACACGCACACAATTATTCAATTTATCCCAACAAAAATACATTTCTACATTCATACTAGTCACATCCAAACTATTCCTATAAGCAAAACTTACATGCACACTGGTATAAAGGGATTTTAGCTTAAAAAGGTGAAGTTTACTCATCTGTAATAGTTTGAACAGAGAAAAGCAGATATTTGAAAACTGGAAGTTGATTTGAAACCGCAAGTTTGATTTAATCTTGATTTGCTTTGATTTTAGTTGAATCTGAGTTACTACTTTGTTCTGCTTCAGTTGAGAGATGATAAAGTTGATTGTTATTTCTCTTTTTTTTGGGTTTATTTTTTTGTTTGATTTTTAAAGAAAATGAAAGTAAGGGGTAAATGGGATATATATATACATACACACACATAAGTATATAAAACAAATAAATTTGACTTGTATCAGTATGTGCCTATCAAGCCTACAAATGTCCATATACATTTATTTTATATTTTCTCTTTATATGATTTATACTTATACTTTTATATTTGTCATTATTTTAATTTTAAATTAAGATTATTAATCATTTTAAATCGATAACTAATTATATATACTGGTATTAAAAGTGCAGAGTTTTAAATCCAAATTATTTTTGAGATATACAATTTGAATTTTGAATCATATTTCCATTTACAATCTACATACATATACATATATATATATATATATATTAGATTGCACATTTATTGTTTGAAAGATAAGTTGGCAAATTTAAATAATTATATAAGAAGATTATCAAATTAATATTTATATCCATTTTTTTTATTTATCGAAATTTTATTTGTTCAATTTATAAATAAGTAATTCTAAATAATTTAATCCAGTTAATTCAATTAACGACTGTTTAAAAATTCGGGTCGTCACAAGTCTAGTCATTAGTGATGATTGGTCGCACCTTAGTACCATAGATAAATCTGTTGAATGGTTTTGTAAACAATCGGCAATTATTAGCCGAGTATATTCGTTTAATTTTAATCTCATTATTGTATTGTAGCTCATGTGTGCCAAAGGAATTTGATAATCTATGCTCTATTTCATTTTGTGAATCAGTGATTATTGTTCGAGTATATTCGTTTAATTTAAGTCTCGTTGTTCTTTTGTAGCTCATGTGTGCCAAATAAATTTGATGATATATGCTCTATTTCATTTTATATACTATCTTTTTATTTATTTATTATTATTATTTGAAATGGGATATTAAGATGGTATTGCAAAGTAGTACTGCAAGTAATTAATGTCAAAATATCATTATTATATATCAAGGAATAAATCAAAGATATTTTATTATCTGCATTTTCCAATATTTTCAGTTTTTTTTCTATTTTATAATTACTTATCTTTTAACACTATAGCTATAAATATCACTTTTTTATTCTTGAATTATTAAATTCATATCATTAACAAAGATGTAATCTTTTAATGGTTCTTGCTTTCTTCCTCTCTCTCTCTCTCTCTCTTTTTCCTTTTCTACTTTGTTTTGTTTTATTCAATAGTTTTCAACTTGCTATAAGAGTGGGGATTGTCTTGACTATCTCCTCTTCCTCCTTTCAAAATCATAGATTCATCAACTAAAAATGTCAACAAAATTTGTATCCCTCTTCTACCTCCTTTTCTAACCAAAATCCTAATCCTACATCTCATCTCCTCCTCATACGACATAAATCTACGAGTTTCCTTAATCTAGACATAAGATTCAAGCCACCATTTAACATTTGTGACCTTGCATCTGCATACTTTTGACATTTATGACCTCTTATCAAATCTTCATGCTTTTGGAAAGTGAGCATTTTTATTTCTTTTTTATTTATATTGATTCTTCTTTTATTTTCTTTGGGTTAAAAAATGAAGATTTAAAAAAATTGAATTTTTTTGTGCTTTCTTAGTTATTATAGCTAGCAAAGGTGATTCACTTCAATGTTTAAATGGAAAATTGAATGAAAAATTGCTCATACTGGAGCTTTGTAATGAAAAAATTCTTTAAAGGAAAAAAGCTTTGAGGTTATGTCGGTGGAAGTTGCAAGCAGTCCATCAATAAAAATGCTGATGAAATGGACGTTTAGGAAGTAAATAATGTAAAAATCATTACACGGATTAATTATTATATCGAGAATGTCGTAGACATACAGTTATCCAAGTATAAGACGACAAAGGAGATTTAGGATCATTTGGAAAGGTTGTTCACACAATCAAACTTCGTAAAACAGTATTAACTAAAAAATGACATATAGGAACTTCAACAAAATAATATGAGTAACCAAAAATTCTATTCGGGTATAACAGATCTTTGGGATCAATTGGCTCTTACAGAATCCTATGAATTGAAGGCATGTAAAGCATATATTGCATGAGAGAGCATCAACGATTAGATCAATTCTCAATGGCACTCCTTAGTGATTTTGAAGGACTTCGAGGTTCAAATTTTGGTTGCTCCAACTCTTATCGGTTGATTCGGTTGTAAATGAGCTATTACTTGTGGAAATCCATATAAAGTACTTTTAAGAGGAAGAAAGTGGTGCTCCTACAAACACTTTCATGTTAGCAGGCCTATAAAGTAAATACCGAACAATTGTACTAAACTTTTTCATCATTACTACAAACAAATTGGTCACCACATTTTCAATGTCTTAAAAACCAAAGGGAAGACCTTTCCACACGTATTCAAGATATTCTCATGCGAGACGTCCTTCAAACACTCTTAGAAATTACAATATTTTGTCTAACAATTTCAAATGTTTTTGCCTTTATGGCCTTAAGCGATGTCTGCTTTTTCCTTTACAAGTCAGGTAAGTAAAAATTTATTAGGTAATATATCTATAAGTTTTGAACTCTCGTGCCTTTCATCATATGTCTCGAGACCCTTCATTCTTTACTTCTCTAACCAAATCATCTTATATTTCTGTTATGACTGCTGGTGGCACTCTTACGCCCTTAGCTGGAGTTGGATCTATCATTATTCGAATTTATCTTTTCCTAATGTTTACATAATTCCAATATTCCATTAAATCTTGCAACCGTTGGCCAATTGTTTAATTCTGACAATATTTTCACATTTACCAATTCTTCTTTCTTTGACGAGGTCTGCAGTCTCAGAAGTTGATTAGGACAAGCCATAGGGAAGGAGGTTTATATGTTTCGGATGAACTATAAGTTCTAGCTAATGCTGCTGCTAGTATTGATTTATCCTCATTCCATTTATCTCCTTCTTATTATAGTTTTTACCTGTTGCATTTTCTTTTATATCATATTCCTTTTTATCATTTAAGACTTTTAGCACCAACAGGTGCATTAGAAAATTTACAAACTCATGATATTTCCGAGTGTAGTGGATGCAAACTTGCAAAATTTTCTTCTTTACCTTTAAATAACGGCACCTCTGTTTCTTATTCTTCATATGATTTGATTCATTCTAATATATGAGGAGCCTCTTCAATTTTTACTAAATGAGGTTTTCGATATTATATGTCTTTTATTGATGATTATACACACTATTGTTGGATTTATTTGATGTGACATCATTCTGATTTCTTTGAAATACATAAAAACTTTCGAGCACTTATCAAAACACAAATTTAGCTGTTATAAAATGTTTTAGGTGTGATTTAGGTGAAGAGTACACTTCTAAGAAATTTGATGAATTACTTTCCTTAGATGGAACTATTCAACAAGTCTCGTGTACTAATACTCCTCAACAAATGAAGTCATGGAAAGAAAACGTAGACATATTCTTGAAACCATTCAGTTTATGTTACATTTTGCTTCTGTTCCTAGGATGTTTTGAGGTGAAATTGTTCTTATAGCTGTCAAATTATTGACACTATTCCATCCTCCCATATGTCAAGTATTTCACCTTTTCAAAAATTGCATGGACAAGCATCTGATTATTCTATTTTTAAAGTGTTTAATTGTACTTGATTTATTCTCCTTCCTCATGTTGAACATAACAAGTTGTCTTCTCGGTTTTCCATTTGTGTTTTCTTATCTCTGGTGAGGTAAAAAGGGATGTAGATGTTTTGATCCAACTACTCAAAAACATTATATGTCTCAAAATGTTGTTTTTCTTGATCATATACCATTTTAATATATTCCACCCAATACTCATAGTTTAACCAAATCAGATCTTGTACATATTGATCCCTTTTCTGAGGATAATAATAATACTAACTGCCCCGCAGAGACTGCAACGTCTGAAGCCTCCTCCTCTTCCATGACCACTCAATCTTTAGTTGAGCCCGCAGATCTACCTCTTTATCATTACGTGTGCATTCTTAAGTCTATAAAGTTACATCACTTTGCTTATTCTGGTTACTCATCATCTTTTTCTTCATTATTAACCTTCATACATAATCTTTTGAGCTAACATATTATAAGAAGGCAGTTCTTAATCATTGTTGGTCGACAATAGGTTATTGATGAAGAGCTTTTTGCCTTGCTAAAGACGGATACTTAGAATTTGATTCATCTACCTCATGGTAAGAGTGTTGTTGACTGTCGTCGGGTATATAAAAAAACTAAATCTAATGGGAAAATTGAAAGATATAAGGCAAGATTGGTTGCAAAAGGTTAATCTTAACAATACGACATGAATAAAGAGGAGCCTTTTTCTCCTATTGAAAAAATGATTACCATTCATACTCTCATTGTTATAGCTTCTATTCAACAGTGGTCTGTTTCACAATTTGTTGTTAATAATGTCTTCTTGAATGACGATCTTCGAGAAGAAGTTTATATAGAGCCTCCTCTAGGTATGTTCCATAGATCTAGATATTTTTGCAAGCTTAAGAAATCATTATATGAACCCAAGCGAGCCTCATGTTTGGTTTGAGATTTTTGCATTGTAATCAAATCTCTTAGTTTAGTCTCTAGCTTCCATGGTAACACTCTTTTTGTTAAAGACACTAATGTAGGATGTATCATATTATCATTATATCTTGGTGATATGATTATTATAGGAGAGGATGTATATGGTATTTTTGACTTGAAAAAAAGAGCTAGCTATAAAATTTGAAATGAAGGAACTAGGTCCTCAAAAATATTTTGTAGGAATTGTGGTAGAGTATTCACCTAACGGCTACCTTTTTTATTAATCAAAATATGTTATAGATATTCTTGAAAAATCTAGACTTACTAAAATAAGATTGTTAACTAATGCGAAGTACACTCCTTCAGATGATGTACCACTATCAGATCCTACTGTATACCGTACTATAGTTGGAAGTTTGATTTATCTTACCATCACACGTCCGGATATGTCATATGCTATTAAATTGTTAGTCAGTTTGTAGCATCCCCAACCGCGGTTCATTGAGAAACCATCCTTAGTATCTTACGGTATCATCGAGATACTATTTTTCATAGTCTTCTATTTTCATTCACCTCCACCTTAGAATTGCATGCCTACTCTGATGCTGATTAAGGTAGTGATCCCACATATCATAAGTTGATTACAGGCTTTTGTATCTTTCTGGGCGACTCTCTTATATCTTGAAAGAGCAAGAAACAATCTGTTATTTCTCATTCTTCAACTAAACAGAGTATCGTACTATGACATCTACCACCAAAGAGATTGTTTGGCTACGTAGGTTACTTACAAATATTGGAGTGCCTCTGTAATGACCCAGAATTTTTAATGTTCTGAATTTTAATATGTAATTTATTTACATATTCGAATTTGATTCAGATACAAAAAATTAAAAGAAAATCCGTTTTTATTAAAACAAGTTGATTTTTTATGACATTTTTTATATTTAATTCGTAGACATTTTCCGTAATTTTTGATTTGGAAAATAATTAAATTTTCATTTGACGTGTTTTAGTCAAATGTTGGCTTTAAAACTTTAAAGAATTAAATAACCAGTGTATTTTATTATTATTTTTTGTTCGTGTCACATTGTTTTGTGCAGTTGTATATTATTTTCTATCGTTCGTGGCTCGTACGTGAATGGAATATTATGTAGCAAAGTACCCAAAACATTTAATTTTTTTTTTGAAAAAAAGATAACATGATCTTTTTGATATATTTTTCAGCCTTTGTTCGCTTTGCTAAAAAAATTGGTGGCTTGCATTTAATATGTGCACTACTTCTACTTAGCTATGAAGGGATATTATATATATATATATATATATATATATATATATATATATATATATATCAAGTCACGCATGGGAAAAAAGAATGGAAACACGAAAGTATACATGGATATTATATTCTTCTCTCCAGCAACTCATTTATTCTTCCATTTCCTTTTTCTTTTCTTTTTTTTCCTTTCTTCTTCCCTTCTTTTTCTCTCGATTGTGTGCATGGCTGTGTATTAGGTATGTGTGTGTTCTTGTGATATATGGATGCATGGAAGTGGTTTGACGTTGGGGACATATGCTTGTAGAAGTGGCCGTAGGCATGGGGTTTGGGAGGAGTTATGTGGCCATGTATATGCAGAAGTATGTGTAGGCGTTGGAATGAAGGAGAGAGGCTGGGCTGTAGGGTGACGTGGAGATGGAGTTTGGGCCTCGAATGCACAAGGGACGTGATTTTTCTAGTGTGTGGAGGAGATGGTAGGAGGCAAGGCATGGAGGTGGGGGATGCGTTGATGGTGGCAGTATGGCCGTCAGGTGGTCGGGGCATGGTGGGGTGCTCAAGTTTTAGCAGCAGGAGGCACGTATAGCAGAGGAGATGGAGGAACTACTTAGAGGCAAGTAAAAGTGAAAAGTTGTGTACTATCCATTACATGTAAACCCATATTAATATGTTCAACTATGTGAGTATGGGAATTGAAGAAAGAAGGCTGCAATTAGAGTTGAGTACGGGTAGGGTTGGCATGTGTTCGGGTCTTGCATATTAGGCTATGCTTGGGCCTATGGGGTGAGAAATCTTTTAATTAATGTTCATTTAATTATATAAATGTGTGTTAAAATATAATAGTTTATAACTTGCTTATATATGATCTATTTGACACATGGATTTTTGCATTGTACTCGTATAGACGAGTACAACTATGTAGTTTAACTTGTCGATAACTTTTGAATGTATAAAATTATGATATATTAAGACAGACTGAATTTAATTACATTATTTTAAATAATAACCTCGTTAAATTATTATACCCTAATTGGTAATTTTTATTTGGCCAAATAATAATCATATTATTAAAGTAAATTGAATAAGGTAATTTGAATACATATTTAGCGGAATAAAACATCGTTCTGCTAATTAAATTAATTTGACATTTAACTAGCCGAATAAATCCTTGTTCTGCTATTTTATAGATTTGGACATCTCATTATATATCGTTAATTGATATACCACAACGAATAAGTGATATGTTAACAAATGATGGCTAAATGTTGAATTTATTTACATAGGTGTTGATTATGTAAATATCAATTACTAACTTGGAAAGTTAAATTAAATGATATGATAGCTTGTTAAAGTACCATTGCGATCGTTAAGCATCTTTTAAATTTGAAAATTTAATTATTGATTTAAAGGTTATTTTAAGAGTAATTATTATCTATTATAAAGTTTCAAAGATGATTATTATTTAGTAATAAGATTGAAAATGTATAACTATTTGTTAATAATGTTTTAAAGGTAATTAGTAATTGATTATAATAATGATTTAAAGTTATTTTCTTTATTAATAAGATAGTTATTTCTTAAATTTATTCATCATTATTTAATTATCATTTTAAAGTTTTTAGTTGTTGTTTTAAAATGTTTTAACTATATTTTAATTATTTAAAGCTAATTATTTTATATTTTAAAGTTGATTATTTTATCTCAAATTTGTTATATTATTAATATTTTAAAGTTTATTTATTATTATAATAATATTGTTTAAAAGTTTAATACTATAATAATATTGTTTTAAAGTTTATTTATCTTTATTATTATTATAATATTATCTGGTCTAAACTTTATTATTATTGATTGTTTAAAGTATTATTTTACTATTGTTGTTTAATGATAATAAATTGTTTTGTTAAAAGTGTTTTTAGAAAATAAATTGTTTTATAAAAGGTGTTTTGTTTATTTCCAAAAAAGGATCAATTTAAATGGAAATACTTGTATAAAGGTCTTATATAATGAAAAGAATCCATTTAAGGAATTTATAAAATTTGGAAAGAGATTTTAGAAATTGGATAAAAGTTTGATTTAATTGTATTCAAGATTTATAAAAGGAGTTCTATAAATGATTTTGAAGACTTATAATAGAGTTTTATAAATAAACTTGAGAAAGTTTATAAAAAAATTGGATTTTTACAATGGAGACATTTATAAAATGAAGGAGATTTGTAAAAAGGGAGCAACTGGGCAATTAATATCTTAGTTTTAACGACATTTGAATTTGATATTTTAATATGATTTTGAAATAAAAAATCTTTCCTAAATGTTATGTGAATATATTTATATTATTGTATGAGTATGTGGAAAGTTTTCCAAGTTTGAAAGTGAAGGGTTTTGTGAATATACTTATCACGATGAGATAAGTATATGTATATTTTAATAAATATTCGTATTGTGATTTTAAATTAATAAAAGATTAATTTAAGAGGCTTAGTGGTTTCCGTGGGAAAAGTAGTCTCTATTCTGAAGGTTTGTTTGTTTGATAGTTAAATAACCAACTATCCAACCTTGGCCTAAATATGTAATCTTTCTTAATTTTGGTGGTATGGAAATATTCCCTACTTAACATCGAAGGATTTTAACTTTGGAAATATTTAGGAGAAATACGTGGATTATATGATATAGTTATCGTCGGTTGTGCAATATTGTACGTATAAATTCGTTTTTTTTTCTAGGACAAATGATCCATCCACTTAAATGCTTAGAGGGTAATCTCTGCTCTTATTTATCGTTTGATTATTTCCTAAAGAACCAGTATTGAGCATTCCAAAAATCGGCAATTGGTTTGTGGAGCTACCGATAAGCGGAGGAGTATACATATAAGAGTTAACTGGTACTATAACCACTCCATAAACCATATACGATTCTATGGAGGAGTTTCGTGATATATTGAGATGTTGGAATCCATGTGTGGTTTCGAGACACGTTGGGGTATGGCAATCCATGTGTGAGTCAAAGATCAATTCAAGATATGGAAATCCATTTGCGATTTTGAGACCTATTGGGGTATTGGTATCCATGTGGGATTCAATGATCAGTTTTGATGGCGGTGCATGAGCTGGAACGCTGGACGTTGGCTCACCAATGGTAATGAGTAAAACTAGAATAGGAGGCATGGAAAGTAGGGTTGGCAAACCCATAGGGTGCAGTCGGCTCCACCTAGACATTACCTACAGCTGTTAGGATTGCATGGGTACCCAGTCCTGGCAAGACCAGCTATGCTTTTCCTATGGTACATCACTAAGAATGTATGCTGCTTTGGAAGGATATCTCTGATCATTGTGTAGGAGGACCATTTCTCAAACTACTGAGGGCGCCTTCGTGGAATCCTACACAATTAGTAACACGCCTTATTGGTTTTGATTATATACTTAGTATTGTTGTGGTGTACACTCACAAGCATCATAGCTACTTAATTATTATTATTTTCAATCTTAGACATTATTATAATACTATTGGATGTTCTGATATAAATGTTTGGTTATCGTAAGGTCCGTGTTTATGTATGGCGTGGTCTTACGGGATGCCTTTATTTCGAAAGGTTTATTTAAACACTAAGAATACATTTGATTAAGTTTCTCATGCTGGTTTTCCAGAATGACTCGGGCATTGTTTTTTATAATGTTAGGGTCAGCCGGAGCATATTTTATATATTTAGCTGGATAGTTTGGAGCTTTTAGGAGATGAGCTGGATTCCCCAAGATGTATTCACGTATCTTATATTTTTTTCTATTTTATTGTTCCTGATTTTTACATGTATTTATTACAAATTGTAAGGACAGGTTGTTATAGCTGTCTAGACTGAAGTAAGTTTGTGTGCTTTGATTTGTGTAAGTATATATAAGATGATTTCCTTTTGTAAAGATCTTGTGTAAATTATATATTTATCTTGTCATGATGTGAGATTCTATTCTTTTTTTCTTTCTTTAACCTTAACAATCCGTCTTTCTGGCACTTGGATATTCGGCCCATGAATACCGTGGATGTATTAATGTCGATTTTTAAAGGCCAAAAGGCATGTCGTTATGTGCGGTATCATAGCCTAAGTTGAGCGAACACCTAGGTCTTGGTTGGTAAACTTATTAGAAAGAGGGTTAATAATACCTTAGAATGAGTAACTCACTAGGGATATGATTAGTAATATCCTAGAATGAGTTTGAGAGAATATATATAAGAGAGCGTATTTGTTACTTTTATAAAAATGTTTTATATTGTATTTTTTGATCTGTTGAGTGGTTTATGCATTTTGGTCGATGCGTCTGGCCCACGTTATCGATAGGCATTTCTAAACACTAAACAAGGCTAACTGGCGTAATATTGTTTTAAATTGGTAAATGAAATAATTTTACGTAGGAATTATACACGTGAAAGAATAATTTTTTCAAAAGTCAAATATAGTTATCACTGGTTGTGCTAATTTGCTAGGAAATGATATTATTCCATTATTATCTTCTGGGATTTGATTAGCCATGCTTGCCCAGTTCTGAGCGTTGACTATTGTTTGTCGATCTATCTGGAATCTCCTTTCTGAAACCTAGGTTGGGTAGATATGAAATTTGGGAACATTGAAGCGCATACCTTGTAAATTAAGTTTCACAATTTGACTATAAGGCGTTTGTTGATAATGTTGGGTTAAAATTTGGTTTTAATAAAAGTTGTTTACTTTAAGAAATTTAGATATTTTAATTTTTAGGAATGATTTTACATAAAGTTGATTCTATAAAAATTTAGTTTTAATGAATCTTGTTTGTTAAAAAGGAAGCTAGAATATTTGAGAAATAAATATTGAGAAATGATTTTCTTTAAAAGAAGAAATTTTAATTATACAAATGTATTTTATAAAAAAAGGAATTTGAGAACTTAAATCCTTTTGCCTTTTTGGAAAAGGTTTTCAAAGTTTTAAGAAGGTAATAATAATATTATTTGAAGATATTTTACATATATAGGTATTTTAAAAGGAATTTTGCTATATATTTGCTAGGGTAAAAACAGATTTTGATTAAATCCCAAAAGGATGATTTGATATACAAAAGAAAAATGTATATTATTATTTCAAGTGATTTATGGGAAAAGAAGTATTAACTTTACTTGAAAGAGTTTAAAGTATAAATATTTTAGGAAATAGTGGCAATACTTTACTTAAAAACATTTTCAAGTACCAATACATTTCGAAGGGAAATTTTAAAGAAAAGTGTGTTTTTTTGGTCTAGACAGGGGAATGGGTCCCTTTTTTTTTGTGATGGTTCGAATAATCTTTTAAGTGATGATCAGATGTTTGCTTAGGTGAATGGTATTGTGCACTTAGTAAATTATTCCTTTTATCATTATGCGATCAGAACGAGTTCAAATCCGAATGAATCCAAAGCAAATTGTAATTAGACATTTCCTTGAAAATATTTATCTGCAAATATATATATATGTGTGTGTGTTTATATATATGATATTGTTTTAAAAAAAGGATTTTGAAAATAGAAAAGGTATTTTTAAATTAACTAGTTTGAGTGGCTTGAAAATAACTAAAAATGGAAAGGGGATGTGTCAGATGGCAGACACTTCACTTAAGTATTATCCTTCTTGGTAAGGGAATATATAGTACTATTTGGTAGTACCTAGTTCCTTAGTTTCATTTGGGGTTACTCAGGCTATAAATGTATATTTGTTATGGATATATATATATATATATATGTACAATATCATTTCAAAAGATTTTAAAAAAATATCCAGGTATTTGACTCTTAAGTTTCCAAAATATAAAGGTATCTTGATTTAAAATGGGTTAATTAATAAGGTTCTAATTGGGTCAAAATTTTAAGAACGTTTAACAAACTTTGTTTTGTTAAACCATGCCTTTTAATTTTAACATTTAGGAAGTTAAAAATTATTTGATGTTATTGGGCTGGCTATTAAACATTTTTACCTTTGAATGTCAAAAGAAAAGTAGATTCTAGGATGAAGTTTGGATCCCAACATCCTACTCTTTTTAGCTACTTACCAGATTAAACAGGTAAATAGGTTGTATTGGTCGACTCAGTTTTAAGCTCCAAAATTATTTTGTACCTACATCTAAATAGTTAAATGGGAATGAATCAAAACTTGATGTTTTGTGTTTACTCTTAGAATGTAGGAGAGTGTTATACAAGTTAATAAAGTAAAGTGATTTTGTGAAAGGGTTTCATAAATAAAGCTGTATCATCTAATTGTTTGAATTTAAGTTGGAATTTTTATGAAACGTTTTATAAATAATTTTGGTAGAAATAGGGTAGATATTGGTGAGGGCCAATAATATATGTACGTAGGTTATACAAAGAACATTCCCTTTTTTATATAGTTTTCAATCCAAGATTCGAATACATGATTTGAAGTGTTTCACACCATTCCAAATAAGGATTTATCATTCGATTTTTGACGGCGAACAGTTAGTAAGGGTTCTTAATGTGGAACCAAAAATTTTCTATCATAGTTTATGGATATGTAAGGAGAATGGACATTCCTAATCAAAAAGCCCAATCAGAGTCCGTACTAGAATGTCGAATGAGCAACACTAGTTTGGAACTAAAGTTATGTATTCAGGTAGTGATGAATCAAATTTTGTATGTGAATGATTTGTGAACATCATGCAAACTTATGAATAGTATTGGGAGTACATATGATGAATTTCATGGATGAAATTATTTTAAGGGGGAGAATGTAATGACCCAGAACTTTAAATGTTTCGAATTTGAATATGTAATTTATTTAAAATTCAAATTTGATTTAGATACAACAAATTATAAGAAAATCAGGTCTGGAAGTTTTCTTCCCGCTGCCTGGAAGTTTTCATCAATGGGGACTGGGGTTTTCTTCTCGCCGCCTCTTCCTTTTTCTCTCTTCCGCTTCTTTCCTCTTCCTAATTTTTCTCCCTGTTTCTCCCTTAACCCCAGCTTTCCCTATTGTTGTTGCTTTCAACCTATCCTTTATTTAATCCCCTATTTTCCTGCTCGGATTGCGAACATCTAGCTTCTTCTTAGCTCGCGTCTGCAATTCCGTCTTTCGATTGCCTTTCGGATGCTCTTTGGTCCTCTTTCTGGTCAACCCTCCACGCTTTCCAATCTTTTTCCCTTGGTGACTGCCTGTAGCGGAAGTGGCGTTTTTTTGATTGGTTTGGTGAATTATGGTTTCGGTTGTCTTTATTCAGGTCCTTGTTCGTCTAGGATCTTATTGGTGGTCGGTTTGCTTTGTTAGGTGGGGGTTTCTTATTGCATCTATTTTCGGGTTTTAGTGTTGGTCGCAGCATCTTGGTGTTTCCTTTCTGGTGCTTGGTGATGGTCTGCCGATCCATTGCCACCTTGTTTTGTTTCTGCCATGGTTCTGTTTGTCTTCTTTGTTTGTCATAGTTCCTGCTACTGCTATGTTTTTGGCACCCTTTGGTATCGATTGTCATGTTTTACTCTTGAGGTTTCTCGGAATTTAGCTGCCTGCAATTGGTTTGGGTATGCTCTTGATCTGTGTCATACTTGTTGAGTTTGGAATTTGGTAATTCGTTCAATGTTAAGTTTTGGTTTCTGACTTTCTTGCTTTCTACTGGAATTTCTGGAACTTTTGTCATTCCTGTCTTTGCTACCGTAGTTGCAGTGGGTTGCTTGCTCTACTGCTAGTTTATTGGGATGGTTGGTCATTGGTGATCTCTTTTTGTAACTAGTTTGTATAATGCTTTTGTGTTTGAGTTGGTGTTCGTTATTGTGTCTGCCTTTGTTTATGTGATGCCTTGTGCAACATGAATGTTAAAGTGTGCACCCTACGCGGTGCCTATATAAGAGTTGTAAGTGGTCGGCCCACTATAAAACCATGCTTTGTAGTTTAGGTGATCGGCCTAACTCTTGTACTTTATTTGTATTTATTACTTTGTTGTAATAAAAGTGGACGGTCCACTATAAAAACCGGCTGGCCTTGCCAAAAAATAAAAATAAAAAAAATCAATTTTTTAAAACGACCTGATTTTTAATGTCGTTTTTTATATTTAGTTTATAGAAATTTTCTATAATTTTTAATTTGAAAAATAATTAAATTTTCGTTTGATATGTTTTACGTTAAGTGTTGGCATTTTTAAAACATTACAGAGTTAAATAACCAATGTATTTTACTATTGTTTTGTGATCTTGTCATATTGTTATACGCGATCGTATTTTATTTTCTATCATTCGCAGTTCGTGTACAAATGGAATATTATGCAGCGAAGTACCCCAAAAACTTTTAAAATAAAAGTTTGAAAACATGACAACATGATCTATTTCCATATTTTTTTTTTGCCTTTGTATGTACTTTGCTCAAAAATTTGGTGGCTTGCATTTAATGTGTGAACCATTTTTACTTAGCTATGAAGGGATGTTAGTTTACACACACACATATATCAAGTGGTGTATGGAAAGAAAAAGCATGGAAACATGGAAATATACATGGCTATTATATTCTTCTCTCCAGCAACTCAATTATTCTTCCATTTTCCTTTCCTTTTCTTTTTTCCTTTCTTCTTCCCTTCTTTTCCTCTCGATTATGTGCATGGCTGTGTATTAAGTATGTGATATATGGATGCATGGCAATGGTTTGATGTTGGGGACATATGCTTATATAAGTGGCCATAGGTTTGGGGTTTGGGAGGAGTTGTGTGGCCATGTATATGTAAAAGCATGTGCAAGCGTTGGAGTAAAGGGGAGAGGCTCGGTAGCATGCAGGTGACATGGAGATGGAGTTTGGGCCTTGGAAGCACAATGGTCCATGAGTTTTCTAGTGTGTGGAGGAGATGGTCGGAGGCTAGGCGTAGAGGTGAGGGACACGTTGATGGTGACAGCATGGACATTAGGTGGTCGGGGCATGGTGGGGTGCTCAAGTTTTAGCAGTGGTAGGCACGCATAGCAGGGGAGATGGAGGAACTGGTTATAGACAAGCAAGAGTGGAAAGTTATGTACTATTCATTACGCATAAATTTTCGCATAAACCCATACTAATGTGTTCAATTGCTTGAGTATAGGAATTGAGGAAAGAAGGCTGCAATTCGAGTTAAGTATGGGTAGGGTTGGCATGTGTTCGGGTCTTGCATAATTGGGCTGCGCTTGAGCCTATAAGTTGAGAAATCTTTAACTAATGTATATTTAATTATATAAGGGTTTTTTAGGCTCAAGGAAAAAGTTGGAGAAAATTTAGTTTCAAGGACAAGAAGTTTACTTTTTAGACCAAAGGACACTTTTTATTGTAAATCATAGAATGATAGTTGCAACCATCATTTTCTATTCACACTAAAAAGTGTCCTTCAGACTAAAAAACAAACTTATTTTCTCCGGGACTAAATTTTTTTGCAACTTCTTCCATGTGTCTATTTTCCTGATTATAAAAATGTTTGTTAAAATATAAAAGGTTATAACTTGCTCATATATGATACGTTTGAAACATGAATTTTTGCGTTGTACTAATGCGGATGAGTATAACGGTGTAGTTTAACTTGTCGATAGCTTTGGCAAAGTATAAAATTATGATATATCAAAACGGACCGAATTTGATTACGTTATTTTAAATAATAACATCACTAAATTATTATACCCTAATTGGTTATTTTTATTTGGTGAAATAAAATATTGTACCATTAAAGTAAATTGCATAACTTAATTTGAACACCTGTTTAGCAGAGTAAAACAACGCTGTTGTAACGACCCAAAATTTAACCACTTCAAAATTTAATATTTAAATTGATTTTAAATATAAAATATAAATTTTTTATGATTCAAATAATATTAGATAGGATTTGAAAATAGAAATATACATAAAAATAGCAACCTTTGCTTATATCGACAAAAGTGACAAAATTTTGATTTTAAAAAAGTAAGTTTAAATGGTTTAATAAATTATTTTAATTTATTTATGAGTGTTTATATTTTTAAATAACCTTATATAAATTTATTTTTAAATTTAGTTTACATAGATAAATAGTTTAAATAAAACATCAAATATGACCGTAAAATATTTTGTCAAAAATCAACGTTTTGTCGATCTAAAGTTGTCACAGCGTTGTTGCATCTTTATGTACACAATTTAGTAAATATGTTAACATATAAAGATAGTTAATAATTACTAAACAAGGTTACTTTTAATAATCGCACTTAGAAAATTCTAGAAAGTAATTAGCAAAAGTAAACTAAAAAAGAGAAAACACATGTCACATCAAATGTGACATAAAGTAAAGAAAGTGATATAAAGTAAAGTAATCATTCTTATTCTTTACTTAAATTTTAAGTATTTGAATTTTAAAAGTGTGATGTGATGTGAATGGTAAGTTTTGAATTAAATAAGTTTACTTAATTTTTAAGGAAGTTTATTTAAGTAAAAACACAAATCTACATTTTAGTCCCAAATATTTTCTATATATACATACCCACTTTCTTACTTCTTCTTCTCAAAATTTCAAGCTTCTTGTCACTCTTTTAATGGCTTCCAACTTAATGAAATAACGCCAAAATTTATTCCGAATGTATGCTAAGGAAAGTAATCATCAAATCACCTTAAACATTCACCAAAACTCCTCCTCCTTCCTTCACAACCCATGACCCACTCCTTCACCATCAAGACGAGCCAATCTCCCCTTAAACTCATGGCCCAAAGAACCAAAGGGGTCCACAAGTCAAGTCAAGCGGCCTAGAAGCCTAAAAAAGCATCCGTGAGCACTCGATTGAAGTTAGGAAAGTTATAATCACTTTAAAGTTAGTTTATTTGCAACTAAGGTGAGAACTCCAAATTTATATGTATATATTTGGTTGTGATGTTGTTATAGTTCATTTAGACGTTTGGTTATGGTATATATTTCCATATGTTGTTTATTGCATGAAACTATTGAAACAAGTCATGATATACACGACATTGATTCACACAGAAAACATTTTTCAAACTAAAATGAAATGTGATATGGAATCATTTATATCTTTGGAAAATGTTCGAATATGCTTTAGAAATGATTTCTAAGTGTTTAAACTTGTCTCGACAATATTTGAATATGAATCTCAAAATACGCCAAAAATTTGACGCTCGCGTAACGATAGTTCGCATTTTCGCATCCAAAGTTCAAATGAACATACGAAGTGGAATAGTTCGGAATTCTTCAAATTAAGAATTTTTCAAATACTTATATCCATGTATTTTATATAAAAAAAGAAAATCAAGATTTCATCTTGTGTATTTTGAAATATGGAAAAATCAGTTTTCAAGAAAAATCCAGTTTTTACACTAAATGACCCAAATTGGAAATTGGTAAACTATATGTTTTAAAAATATGAAATAGATTCTAAAAATGTTTCAAAATGTTTTAAAAGTGATTTAAGTTGAAAGATGGTTTTTTAAATGATATAAAAGTTGTTTTAAAGAATATAGCTTTTAAAGATCTTTTTGTAACACTATTTGCAACACTTTTTGTACGCTTTTCAATAACTTTTGAAGCAAAGTTTGAAACTTAACAATTTTTTTCCAAATCCTTAGTAAATGTTCTTAAGTAAATAATAAAGCATTTCAAAAGAAATTTGAAATGTTTAACATTATTTCAAAGATGGTTAAACAAGTAGTTAAGTGATTTAAAAAGGGAAAATGAGTATGCGGAAACGACTAGTGCATTTGTCCCGCCTATAAGATCTAAAAGTGGAAACAAGGTGTGTAATTAAGGTTAGGGATAGAGCAACCAGTGCTATGAACTTACCTGGCCTCGATTTTATCTTTTAGGCGAGGGGTGGAACATATCAAAATGAAAGCCCGAATGCTTAACTTGGATTTTATAGAAATAATCTTCTTATACTCATTATTAGAATCTGAAGAGGGAACTTGTCCTATTCGTGGAATTTAAAAGGCGATCTCACCTTTATTCCACCTATAGCACTCGCTGAATACGGAAGTTAATTTTGATAAAAGTATAATGATTTCTATAATCCTATTTTCTCAAGGGATACTCTTTAAAAATGATTTAAGAAATATTCTAAAAGAGGTTTAAATGATTCCGTATTCACTAAAAGAATATTTTGAATATACATATCTCTCGAAAATATTTTGGCAAAGAAAAATGAATGAATCGAAAAATAATCACCTAATTACATCATTTTCATTGATGATTAGATTTCGAAGGAACCAGGTATCAGATTTGTTTGATTAAGTTCAGCATGATAGGGGGTTCTCGCTTTGTAAACGGTGACGAAGCTTAGATTCTTACACGTACATGTCCCTAGTGTGAAAGGGTTGGTTGATAGTTAAGAGGCTTGCCGTAAAAGCAGATCCGAGGTATCACTTGTGGTCACCTCCATGTTGAAAAGCAGGAGTACCCCCATGTTGAAAAGCAGAAAGGTTGCGGGATGGTTGAAAAGCTTACCGGGGCGGGTGCAGGAGTTGCCCGTTCGTCACATTTGGTATCAGAGCTGAAGGTTAAGCGAGAACCTTGGCTTTTTTGGGGTATGACTCATTAGAGATAGGGTTAGTATTGCCCTAGGATGAGTTTAGTCTAAGAGAGCACATAATTGAAACTTTTAAATTAGATGAGGATATTCATACTGTATAGCTTTCCCTAAGATATCTCATCTATATATCCTAAAGATCTTTTTCTTACTATATACGGATAGTAGAAAATGAGTGGAAGAAGTGTACGAGGTAGGGGAGGAAGTAATACCATAAATGGTCAAACTCCCACAGCTATAGTAGTCGAGGAAGTAGTAGTTCCGGTACAGCCCCAAATTAACTTTGCAACTTTATGCAAGAACTATACCAACCTTGGTGGTAAACCTTTCAAAGGAACATAAACTATCATTGAAGTACAAGCATGGATCCATGCATGTGAAAAAATTTTCAAAGGACTGAATATTGGAGATGAGTAGAAGAGATTCTTAGCTTCTTGGCAACTACAAGATGGAGCTATAGTTTGGTGGGAATCTATTACTCAGAATGAGTCAGAAGACTCTTCGGAATAATTCAAAGAAGTTCTGGAGGAGCAGTATATGCCGGAAGTAGGAAAATCCGATCTTTACCGAAATTTCATGGATTTTAAACAAGAGGAGGAGATGTCGTTGGGGAGTATGCTAACAGGTTTAACGAATTATCTCATTTTGGACCTGGACTAATATATACGCCCCTAAAAAAGAATGAAAAGTGTATTTCTGGAATGAAGAAGCAATAACATGTCAGGATGACTGGGCATGTGAAAGAACCATTTGTAGATGTAATATACATAGGACACAGATATGAAGCTTTGGATAAAATAGATCCACCTGTAGTACAAGAAAGTGACAGCAATAACTAGAAGCAGAGGAAGTTCAATGGCAAGAAGCAGTAGCAGGGAAAACCCACAGGAGGATTTTAGGATAACCGCTTTAAAGATGTCACTTTCTACAATTGCCAACAAAAGGGCCATCTATCAACTCATTGTAGAAAACCCAGAACTCAAGAAACTCAAGGATCAACACCAAGAAGGTTCTATAATTGTCATAAACTAGGGCACTTGATTAAGGATTGTCCCCTAATGAAGAAAGGAGAACAAGCCAAAGTTTACTCTATTAAGGATGAGCCTTCAACCACCAAAGATATGAAGGGCAAAGGAGTGATGGAAGGTAATATTTTTATCAAAGATGTTTTAGTTAGAGTATTATTTAATATAGGAGCTTCTCATAGTTTTATTTCTAAAACAATTGTAGAAGAATTAGAACTTGAACCTAAAATTGTTGACGACCCCATCTGCGTAACAAATCCTATAGGAGGTTCCACTAATCTTTGTATGTACTGTGAAAAAGCCTCAATTTCCTATCCTCCCCATCACTTTCCCTTTGATCTTTTCGTCTTAGATTTTATTGGATTCTAAATTTTACTTGGTATGGATTGGTTAACTAAAAATGAAGCAATTCAAGATTGTTTGAAAAGAACAGTTACTATGAAAACAAAGTTAGGGAAAATCATAGAAATACCTTGTGAAGGTCCAAGTCCAAGAAGGAATAGTTTTCTTTATGCTTTAGATACATCCCAGATAGGATCAGAAATAATACCCGTTGTTAAGGAATTTGCAGATGTCTTTGAGGAAGTAAAAAGTTTGCCCCCACATTGAGAAATTGAATTTCGTATTGATTTAGTTCCTAGCACGATGCCAATTAAACAACAAGATAGAAGGATGGCTCCGAAAGAAAGGGATTAGTTGAATTAACAAACCCAAGTGCTATTAAAGAAAGGACTGATAAGACCCAGCCGTTCAGGTTGGGGATCAGTGGTAGTTTCAGTTGCTAAGTCAGATGGATCTTTGAGATTGTGCGTAGACCATCGAGATCTAAATAAGAAAACCATTAAGAACAAGTATCCTTTATATGACTTGTTTGACTAGTTACATGGAGCTCGAGTTTATTCTAAAATGGACCTATCTACAGGATTCCATCAGTTAAGAATCACAGAAGATTGAGTCCATCTTACTGCATTCAAAGGTCCGAATACTTTCTATGAGTGGTTGGTTATGCCTTTTGGGCTGACTAATGCACCTGCTTATTTTGTTGACCTTATGAATAGAGTGTTTAGAGATGTGCTAAACAAATTCGTGTTAGTATTTATCGATGATGTCCTCATCTACTCAAAGACAGAAGAAGAATACGTAAGGCATCTAGAAGCTGTGTTGGAAATATTGAGAAATAATTTGCTTAAAGCCAAATTCTCAAAGTACCATTTTCGGGAGAAGGAGGTAAGATTCCTTGGACATATAATATCAAGTGATGGAATTTCAGTAGATCCAAGGAAAGTTGCAGCTGTTCAAGATTGGAAGCAGCCACAAACTCCTAAAGAGATTCGTAGCTTCTTAGGTTTGGTTGGATATTACAGAAGATTCGTTCAAGACTTCTCTAAGATTGCCTATCACCTAACGAAGTTGACAATGAAGGATGCTAAATTTATGTGGATTCCTAAGTGTGAAGAAGCATTCCAAGAACTAAAGAAGAGATTGACAACTGCTCCAGTTTTAGCAATTATAAATGGGAATAGTGGATTGACCATTTATATAGATGCTTGTGGAGAAGGAGTTGATACGGTTTTAATGCAAGATGGGAAGGTGATTGCTTACGCTAGTAGATAGCTGAAGACGCATGAGAAGAATTATGCAATACACGACTTAGAATTATTATCCGTTGTGTTCGCTCTAAAGATATGGAGACATTATTTGCTGGGTTAGAATCCTTCATAGTTTATTTCGATAAAACTTTGAATTGACCGTAGTAAATAATATTCCATCTTTTAGGTGAAAAATTCGAACTCTTCACGGACCATAAATCTTTGAAGTATCTTTTCACCCATAAGGATCTGAATATGAGGTGGCAACGTTGGCTAGAATTTATCGCGTCATATGATCTAGATATTCTATATACACCCGGGAATGCCAGCGTAGTATATGATGCATTGAGTAGGAAGTTAGCTACTATTTCTTATTTGGTAGTAACTCCAACTCTCCTAGAAAAGATCGCCAACAAACAAAAGGAGGATGTATTTCTCAAGGAGATCATTAGGAATATACATCAAGGTTATAGTTCAAGCTTTAAAATAGATAACCTTGGAGTATTACGGTTAAATGGAAGAACATGTGTTTCAGATGTTGAAAATCTTAGGCAAGAAGTATTAGCTGAATGCCACACCGCCAAACTTAGCATTCATCCAGGAATTCATGAGATGTATAAGGACATGAAGCGTACATTTTGGTGGAAAAATACGAAGAGGGACATATCCATCTATGTCAGCCGTTGTGAAAATGGCCAAAGAATCAAAAGTGACTAACAGAAGACAGCAGGATTACTTCAACCTTTGGAGATTCTATCTTGGAAGTGGGATCAAATATCCATGCATTTCATTGATGGCTTACCCCGAACAAGGAAAGGAAATGAAGGCATTTGGGTCATCATAGACCGATTAACCAAAAGTGCACACTTTATTCCAGTAAAGCCAACAAGAAATATAGCAAACCTTGTGGATATATATATGATGGAGATTGTTCGAATGCATGGAGTTTCAAGCAGTATAGCAAGCGATCGTGATCCAATCTTCACTAATCAGTTTTGGGAAGCACTACAGACAACTTTAGGAATGAAGCTGAGTGTAAGCATTGCATATCACCCCCAAACTGATGACAGACGGAATGAGTCAATTATGTTTTAGAAGATCTTTTAAGAGCATATATTCTAGACTTTGGAGGCTCATGGGAGAATCATTTACACTTTGTAGAGTTCTTCTATAATAATAGCTATCAAGCCAGTATCAGCATGGCACCGTTTGAAGCTTTGTATGGTCGTCCATGTAAATTGCTAGCATATTGGATAGAAACCGAAGATTGGTTAGTGCTTGGCCCAGATATGATACGAGAAGCTTTAGAGAAAGTTGATATGATTAGAAAGAAGCTAAAGGAAGCCCAAAGTAGACACAAGATTTATGCAGACTAAAGGCGTAGAAATCTGGAATTCTCAGTCAGAGATTCAGTCTTTTTGAAAGTCCCTCCAATGAGAGGAGTAGTAAGATTTGGAAGAGCTGGAAAGTTAGCACCTCAGAATATTGGACCTTTTCACATTCTCAAAAGAATTGGCCCACTAGCTTATCGAGTACAGTTGCTTGAAAGATTGTCTGGCATGCACAATGTTTTTCATGTATCACATTTACGGAAGCATGTATATGACCCAGAACAAATAATAGAAATGGCTGCTCAGGTGACTTGGAGATAGAACCAAACTTAGCGGTTATTAGAAAGCCCGTTCGAATCGTGGATCAAGATGAGGAACGATTAAGGAGGAAGGTTGTAAGGTTGGTAAAAGTTCAATGGAGCGGGATGCTGATGATTGCACATGGGAAATAGAAGATAGAATCAGAAAAGCATATCCCGAGTTTAGGATCGATGTACAAACTTTATCTATCTTTTGAGTTACTCACTACATGTGGTGTAGTCGCTTATTGTATATATTCCATCTTATTGAATATATACTTTCTTTTGAGCTATTTTCTTCTTATCTAATTTCGAGGACGAAATTATTTTAAGGAGGGGAGAATGTAACGACCCAAAATTTAACCACTTCAAAATATAATATTTAAAGTGATTTTAAATATAAAATATAAATGGTTTTATGATTCAAATAACATTAGATAGGATTTGGAAATAGAAATATACATAAAAATAGTAACATTTACTTATATCGACAAAAGTGACAAAATCCTGATTTCAGAAAAGTAAGTTTAATAGTTTAATAAATTATTTTAATTTATTTATGAGTGTTTATATTTTTAAATAACATTATATAAATTTATTTTTAAATTTGGTTTACATAGATAAATAGTTCAAATAAAACTTCAAAATATGATCGTAAAACATTTTGTCAAAAATCAACGTTTCGTCGATTTAAAGTTTTCGCAACGTTGTTGCATCTTTATATACACAATTTAATAAATAGGTTAACATATAAAGATAGTTAACAATTAAATAAACAAGGTTACTTTTAATAATCACACTTAGAAAATTTACAAAGTAATTAGCAAAAGTAAACTAAAAAAGCCAAAACACATGTCACATCAAATGTGACATAAAGTAAAGAAAGTGGCGTAAAGTAAAGTAATCATTATTATTCTTTACTTAAATTTTAAGTATTTGAATTTAAAAAGTGTGATAAGATGTGGATGGAAAGTTTTGAATTAAATAAGTTTACTTAATTCTTAAGAAAGTTTATTTAAGTAAAAACACAAACATATATTTTATTCCCAAATATTTTCAATAAATACATACCCACTTTCTCATTTTCTTCCTCTTCTCAAAATTAATCTTCTTCTCACTCTTTTATTGGCTTCCAACCTTAATGAAATAATGCCAAAATTTATTCCAAAAGTATGCTAAAGAAAGTAATCATCAAATCACCTTAAACATTCACCAAAACTCCTCCTCCTTCCTTCACAACCCACGACCCACTCCTTCACCATCAATCTGAGCCCAATCTCCCCTTAAAATCATGGCCCAAAGCACCAAAGGCCTCCACAAGTCAAGTCAAGCCACCTGGAAGCATAAAAAAGCAACCGTGAGCACCTAATTGAAGTTAGGAAGGTTATAATCAAACTTTAAAGTTAGTTCATTTGCAACTAGGGTGAGAACTCCAAATTTATATGTATATATTAGGTTGTGATGTTTTGATATGTTCATTTAGATATTTGGTTATGATATATATTTCCGTATGTTCATTGCATGAAAATATTAAAACAAGTCACGATATACACGACATTGATTCGCACTAAAAACACTTTCCAAACCAAAATGAAATGTGATATGGAATCATTTATACATTTGAAAAATATTTGAATATGTTTTAGAAATGATTCCTAAGTGTTTAAACTTGTCTCTACAAACTTTGGATATGAATCTCAAAATACGCCAAAAATTTGACGCGCTGCGTAACTATAGTTCGCGTTTTCGCATCCAAAGTTCAAATGAACATACAAAGTGGATTACAGTTCAGAATTCTTCGAAGTAAGAATTTACTGAATCCTTATATCCATATCTTTTATATAAAAAAATAAAATCAAGATTTCATCTTGTATATCTTGAAATATGGCAAAATCAATTTTCAAGAAAAATCCAGTTTTTACACTAAATGACCCAAATTGGAAATTGATAAAATAAATGTTTTAAAAGTATGAAATAAATTCTAAAAATCTTTCAAAATGTTTTAAAAGTGATTTAAGTTGAAAGATGGTTTTCTAAATGATATAAAAGTTGTTTTGAAGAATATAGTTTTTAAAGCACATTTTATAACACTATTTGCAATACTTTTTGTAATGCTTTTCAATAACTTTCGAAACAAAATTTAAAACTTAACAATTCTTTCCCAAATCCTTAGTAAATGTTTTTAAGTAAATAATAAAGCATTTCAAACGAAATTTTAAATGTTTAACATTATTTCAAAGATGGTTAAACAAGTAGTTAAGTGATTCAAAAAGGAAAAATGAGTATGCGAAAACAACTAGTACATTTGTCCCGCCTGTGAGATCTAAAAGTGGAAACAAGGTGTGTAATTAAGGTTAGGGATGTAGCATCCAGTGCCCTGAACTTATCTGGCCTCGGTTTTCTCTTTTAGGTGAGGGGTGGAATATATCGAAAGGAAATCCCTAATGCTCAACTTGGATTTTATAGAAATAATCTTCTTATACTCATTATTAAAATCCGAAGAGGGAATTTGTCCTATTCGTGGAATTTAAAAGGTAATCTCACCGTTATTTCGCCTATAGCACTCGTTGAATACAGAAGTTGATTTTGGTAAAAGTAGAATGAATTCTATAATCCTATTTTCTTAAGAGATACTCTTTAAAAATGATCTAAAAAATATTTAAAAAGAGGTTTAAATGATTCCGTATTCACTAAAATAATATTTTGAAAATACATATCTCTTGAAAATATTTTGGTAAAGAAAAATGAACGAATCGAAGAACAATCACCTAATTACATCATTTTTATCGATTTCGAAGGAACTAGGGTCAGATTTGGTTGATTCTTCTTCAAAAACCACTTCAAACCATTTTACGTGTTCAAAGAACGAAGATGTTTGAAGACGGAGATCTTGAGACGAATAATAACGAGGGACTACTTGTTGATTAATTGGGGATAAACTCTCGATACACTATATTGTAGTTGTGGCCTCTTTATTATGAAAAACCTCAAAATCACAAGGGCTTCTCGCCTAATAATGGCCGAGGAAAGTGCCTTCAATTTCGTTCGGTCCCAGAATGAACTTGTATGGATGAATGTCTGACCTTGTATTCCAAATCATAATAAGTGGTTTCTATAAAAGTATATCAGTCGATGGCGGAGAAGACACCTTCTCTTAGCTTAACACCCTTTCCAGAGACATACGAGCTCAGGAAGTTATACATTTGTAGAAATCAATCGTGTGAATGTGGAATGACAATGCCGCAAGGCTAATTGGGTCATTTCCAGGTAGGGTATGATCATCCCCTTCTAGATATATTTCTTTCCGCTATGACGTTAAGGATGTAAATTAATGTAGATGTATGCGAAGAGAGCTCTCGGATAAAGGTCGGTAATGATCGGGGGATGATATATTCGGTACTATCTAGTTACAAAGATAGGCTGGTTTTGTGTTGGTAGAAAATCCTTTGTGATGGTCCTCGGGACATCCATCTAGAGGTGTACCCATCGGAAGGTAGTCCTTTTACCTGGTCATTTGTATGGAAACCCACTCTCCAATAAGAACCTGCGGTTTTGTTTGTATTGGCGTAATGAATAGCCTCGAAATGCTATATGGGTAACCATTTCAGCTAAGATTAATAAGTTTATTAGAAAATGTTTTCAAAGAATGTCATTAAAAATAATATCCCTGAATTTTGCGTAATCAAGAGTTTTGGTTATCATAAGGTAAAAACCCGTTCCGTGTTTATATGCGGCGTGGTCTTATGAGATACCTTTTTGTTTTCAAAACATCGTACTTTGAGTTCTCACACCAGTCCTATGACTGACTCGGAGTTTGTTTTTCCCTTTAAACTCCGGGTGCCCTATTTTTCGGGTAGCCACGTAGTCAGGATACCTTAGGAGCATTTTGGAGCATGTTGGGGAGCATTTTGGAGAAGTCTTTTGAAGCTATAAAGCTAAAGTACCTTATGTAGTTATCTACCCATTTTCCACTGTATTATGTAGTATGTATTTCTAGCATATGTACGGATAGACAGTTATAACTATTCCACTAGATTTGTATTTAACTCCGATCATTATAATTATAAATGTTGAATGCGATGTGAGATTCGATTATTCTGTTATCATCTATTTTTATTTTCTTTTACACCCTTGATAATTTGCCTCCCCGGCACTTGGATTTACGACACATGAATACCGTGGATGTATTTGTGTCGATTTCTAAGGGTCGAGGAGACGGGTCGTCACAGCTCCACTAATTAAATTAATTTGACATTTAAATAGGAGACTAGATCCTCATTCTGCTATTTTATAGATTTGAACATCTGATTATATATCGTTAATTGATATGCCACTTTGAATAAGTAATATGTTAACCAGTGAGGGCTAAGTGTTGAATTTATTTATGTAGCAATTGATTATGTAAATATCAGTTATTAACTTTTAAAGTTAAACTGAATGATTTGGTAGCTTGTTTAAGTATGTAATCGTTAAGCCTCTTTCAAATTTGAAAAGTTAATTATTGATTTGAAAGTTATTTTAAGAATAATTATTATCAATTATAAAGTTTAAAGATGATTATTATTTACTAGTAAGATTGAAACGGTAATAACTATTTGTTAATTATGTTTTAAAGATAATTAATAATTGTGTTTAATAATGATTTAAAGTTATTTTATTTACTAATACAATTCTTAAAAGTTATTTCTTAAAGTTATTTAAGAATATTTAATTATTATTTTAAGCAATTTAATTATTAATTAAAATGTTTTTATTATATTTTAAATATTTATTTAAAGTTAATTATTTAAATTAATTATTTAAAGCTAATTATTTTATATTTAAAGTTGATTATTTTATTTCAAATTATTTGTTATATTATTAATATTTTAAAAGTTCATTTATTATTATAATAATGTTATTTAAAATTTTATTACTACAGTTTTATTATTTTATATTTTATTATTATTATAATATTATTTGCTCTAAATTTATTATTATTGATTGTTTAAAATATTATTTTACTAATGTTATCCAAAGATAATAAATTGTTTTATTAAAAGTGTTTTTAGAAAATAAATTGTTTTACGAAAGGCATTTAAGAATAATTAATTGTTTGTTTCAATAAGGAATCGTTTTAAATGAAAAGACTTATATAAAGATCTTATTTAATAAAAAGAATCCATTTATGGAATTTATAAAATTTGGAAAGAGAGTTTAGAAATTGGATAGAAGTTTGGTTTAATGGTATTCTAGATTTATAAATGGAGTTTTATAGATGATTTTGGAGATTTATAAATAGAGTTCTATAAATAAACTTGAAGATTTATAAAAGAAAGTTTATAAAGGAAATTGGAGATTTATAAAGGAGATATTCATAAAATCAAAGGGATTTATAAAAAAGGAAGAGTGTCTTGGGTTATTAATATCTCATTTTTAACGATTTGAATTTGATCATTTAATATGATTATGAAATAGGAAATCTTTCTTAAATGTTATGTGAATATACTTATATTGTTGTAAGAGTATATGCAAAATTTTCCAAGTTTGAAAGTGAAGGGTTTTGAGAATATACTTATACCGGTGAGATAAGTATATGAATGTTTTAATAAATATTTGAATTGTGATTTTAAATTAATAAAGATTAATTTAAGAGGCTTGATGGTTTCGATGGGAAAAGTAATCTATGTTCTAAATATTTGTTTGTTTGATAGTTAAATAACCGACTATCAAATTTTGGTCCAAATATGTGATCCTTCTTACTTTTGGTGGTATGGAAATATTCTCTACCTAACACCGAAGGAGTTTAACTTCGGAAATATTTAGGAGAAACACAAGGATTATACGGTATAATTACCATCGACGGTGCTATATTGTACGTATAAACTTGTTTTGTTCTAGTAGAACAATCATAAGGAGACCTGCCCACATAAACGGTTAGGGGGTAATTCTTGCTCTTATTATTGTCTGATTATTTTCTAAAGAATCTGCATTGAGCATTCCGAAAATCGACAATTGGCTTGTGGAGTACCTGGTAGGTGGGGAGTATACTCGTAAGAGATGACTTGTACCGTAACTGCTCCATAAATCAAATGCAGTTCTATGATGGAGATATATGATACACTGAGATGTTGGAATCCGTGTGCAGTTTCAAGACCCGTTAGGGTATGGGAATCCAAGTGTGATTCCAAGATCAATTTAAGATATGGAAATCCATTTGTGATTTCAAGACCTATTAGGGTATTAGAATCCATGTGGGATTCCATGATCTGTTTGATGGCGATGCGTGAGCTGAAACACTGAAGGTAGCCTCATCAGTGATAATGGCTAAAACCAGAGATATGAAGCATGGCCAATAGGGTTGGCAAACCATACGGTGCACTCTGCTCCATCTAGACATTACCTATAGGTGTTATACATGCATGGGGCGATGCATTAGGTTTTAGCGAAACCAAGTATGTTCTTCCTATGGTACATCAGTAGGATGTATGTTGCTTTGGAAGAATATCTCTGATCCTTGTGCAAAAGGACCGTTTCTCGAAGTACTAAAGGAACCTCCATGGGATCCAACACAATTAGTGAACGCGCCTTATCAGTTTTGATTATATACTTAGTATTGTTGTGATGTACACTCACAAGCATCACAACTACTTGATTATTATTATTTTCACCCTTAGACATTATTATTATATTACTAGATATTCAGATATAATTCTTTTGGTTATCGTAAGGGTCCTTGTTTATATGCGGAATCGTCTTACGATATATTTTTATTTTGAAAGTTTTATTTAAACATTAAGAATCCATTTGATTATGTTTCTCATGTTGGTTTTCCAAAATGACCGGGGCGTTGTTTTCTTATAATGTTCGGGTTAGCCGAAGCATATTTTCCAGATTTAGCTAGATACTTTGGAGCTTTCAGGAGATGAGCTGGATTCTCCAAGACATATTCACGTATATTATATTTTTGTTGTTTTGTAGTTCCTGATTTATGCATGTATTCATCAGAAATTGTAAGGACAAGTTGTTATAACCGTGTAGGCTTAAATATGTTAGTATGCTCTGATTTGTGTATGTATATATATAAGATGATTTCATTTTATAAAGATCTTTTGCATATTATATATTTATCTCGTTAAGGTATGAGATTCCATTCTTTCTGTTCTTTCTTTCACCCTAACAATCTATCTTTCTAGCACTTGGATATTCGGTCTGTGAATACCGTGGGTGTATCAGTGTCGATTTTTAAGGGTCGAATAGACAGGTTGCTATAGTATCTTTCTAATCCTACTCCTATATATTGTAACAATAAGAGTGTTGTTCAGATTTCTCATAATTCGGTTTTTTACAAAAGAACCAAGTATATTGAGATTGATTATCAAATCACATGTCATCATCTTGAAAAAGGCATTATGGCTTTACCTTTCATTCCCTATTCCATGAAGATTGCAGACTTCTTTGCTCAGTCACACTCAGTTTATCGTTTTTTATTTCTAGCTGGCAAACTCTCGATGTTTATGGCTATCACATCTGAGTTTGAGAGGGATGTTAAGAGAGAGGTTGTATATGTTAAATAATAAATCAGAGATATTTCCAATATCTAAGCTTTTCCGTTTTACAATAATTTTCCTAGTGTATAATTACTTAGGCTCTAAGTAGTGTCCCAATAAATTGCTAGTAATGAATTGTACCACCATCAAGTGAAAATGAATTATTCTCAATAAATAAATCAATTCTATGATCTTCAACATGATATTAGAGCAGGTTTCAATCATGTTGGAAATTCAATGGTTTGATTTACCAAAGCATCTCCTTCCTCATGCCTCCAAAACCATATATTTATCATGCATACCTTGCCTTGGATTCACAAACTTCAGATCTTAGCCACCCAACTTCTCCATAAGTGTTTTTGAGCATGCTTGCGAAACAATTTACGACTGTTGTTCCCATTTTAGATTTCAATTTTCAGTTCTTCTCTAATTGACGTCAGTCTTTTGATAACGACAGTAATGAATCCTGATTGGAATAACTCTTCCAATCCCATGAGAACTCCTTATTTCTATTTTCTCTCTACCTAGATTCTAACTTTGTAATTCTGATTGGAATTAATCTTCCAATCCACATTGGAATTCCACTTCCAACCTTATAGGAATTCCTTTTTTCTCATTTTCTCCTTTTGAATTTCAACTCCTGATTTTTGATTCATTGTTGCCGTCTTTGTACTGCCTATCAATCAGGCTAAAGTTTTTACTTGATGTTACTTTATAGCAATATATGACCAATTGGTTTCATATTCTTTAGATGACATGAGTGACATTATTTCTTGGTAGTTTTTCTCTGGTTGTTTCTTACATTGACAAACTCTAGTTACCGCGCACCATGAGTTTGAGGGGGAATATTAAGAGATCATTATTAAATGTCAAGGAATAAATCAAAGATATTTTAAAATCTACGCTTTCCAATATTACAATTGTTTTTCTATTTTATATTTACTTAGGATTTAAGCAATGTAGCTATAAATATCAGTTATGTGTTATTTATTTATTAAATTCATGTCATTAATAAAGATGTAGTCATTTAATGGTATTGCTTTCTTTCCCTCTCTCCCCTCTTTTCCTTTTCCATTTTTTTTGTTTTATTCAATAATTTTAAAAAATTAGTAGTATATAACACACTAAAAATCATCAGATGTACAGTGATTCAAATCACGTGCTATGTAGGATTGGAATCATGGATCAAAGTCAGAACGTCTGACCACTGAAACAATGGTGCTCGATTACTATCTTTTAATTTGAAAAATACACACAACATTATTTTGAATATTATAGCTAACATTTGTACGCAACTCACAGCCTCTACTTATATTATGACTAGAAATCTTAATCAAACACTTCATTGCTTGCTTTATTTAGCGTTGATATCTCATAGAATGAGTGGATAGTATAGCCACAAATGTTTACTTTGCCATTTTCTGTGAAATGAACATATTCCCACATATAAATAGATACTTTACTTATAATCGAGATTTATTAGGCTCAGCGTGATATTCTTCTAGCATCGGCATATCTATTTAGTTGTAATGATGAATTTCTCAAGTGGAATAATCTTATGTGGGTTGTTCCATATAGATAGCATATGATATATGATACGCTTGGTTATGTTCTAATGCCTTTTAGTTGGTATTGAATTAGACTTGATTAATAAGGTAACGAAAAATGATTATATTCATTAGTGCAAAAGTTAACCTAGTGATGGCCTCCAGAATAAGGGTTTCAAATCCTTTTTTCTTATTCAATTTTCAATTCCTTATAACGATTTAAGATTCAATATAATCACATTCATATTAATCTATACATCTACATCCCTCTTTCTCTTTCTCTTTCTCAATCCATTCATCCGTTTACTAATATGGAAGGAAGATATGGTGACAATCAATGGAGGAGTGAAGACACAGACGAGGTGAAATGGGCTAAATTGGGTAAGAAGGGCAAGGTGGTGAAGCCAATGGTGGTAGGTTGATTCATTCTCAATCCACATTATTATATGAGGTTGGTATAATGATCAACTGAAGATAACTCAAAGTCAAAGTCTCTGTCTAGAACAGTTCGGTTAATAATAATAATTATTATTGAACCAAGGATTTTGTGTTTATACTATAAAGCTGAATACAGACGATATTTGAATTTTGACCATTGCCAAATTCTACAAGTCCTAATGTGATATAATTTTGACGAAGAGAACCGGTGTAAATAAATTTCGCTAATGGGTAATGATTGAAATAAGTAAACTTGGATTTTACCGAAGCTATGTAAGCGATAAATTTGACCATAATGTCCCATCACTTGCTAATGTGGCATGTGAATGTTAATATACGAATATTCGATATTAATTGCTGATTGAATTTAAATCTAAGTGTTACGCAATCAACACGTTGAATACTCCTACTATCACTTGATTTAATTAATTATAATTGTTATAATTACTTAAATTAATAGTTATAAATATTAATTATAAAATTTCATTTAATTTGTGTTGATCGATATTAAATAGTGCGTATATAAAAGTTATATATACACGCATCGATATGCGTTTGAATTAGATTTAACTTCACATTTATTTGATTGGGCTTGAAAAAATTTGGAGGCCCAAATGTTGGCTATGTGGTCGCCTACATGGGGGTGGGGGATTTAATCAAGGTTGAATAATGATTTAAAAGGTGTGAAATAGTAAGTGAAATATGTCAATCTGCATCCTCCTTTTGCTCCATTGAATCTCCACTATTTAAACACCTCAAACCCCAATTTTCCTCTCTCTAAGTTTTAGCCTCCATCCTCTTCATTTCTAGCCTTCCCTCCATCATCTTCCTTTACAGTTTCAAGCTAAATAAAACATAAATTAAACAAAAATAACAAATCGGTGGTTGCTGCTTTCAGTTTGGTAGGTTGTTATAGAAGTTTGGATACAAATTCAAAGAGTTCATCTATTCAACGCTTAAACATGTTACAACTAGGCATTAGTCATGGCATATCTTATATCTATATTTACATATATGTGCATGTGTGTGTCTGTGTGTGTAAACGTTCATTATATCATTTAGGTGCATTGGGTATTATATGAATTATCGTGAATCCACATATGTTTGTATTGTTATCATTAGATTGACATGTGTGTGTATTTTTTTAAATATTTATGCCTATATTTCATTTGGCCAGCAATTTATTTTTGTTTTTTCAAAATCAATTAATCATTTAAAAGGACCTTTAAATAAAATTGAATTTTTAAATATATAAATACTGTATATAAAATCTACGTAATACATTTTGTAAATCTATACATATAATATGTTTTCCAAAAATAATATATTTTAATTAAACTGAAAACCATATATTAATATAATTTATATTAAATCTAATTTATATATCTCACACATGCAGATATATACATATATATATGTGAATATGTTGTAAAATATACATATAATATTTAATAACAATTATGTGCATGCTTTGAAATATTTTTGAGAAAAAAATTAATAAATTGCCGTACGGAAATCTCAATCGAAACAAAACTCAATTTTTAAAACTACATAATTTTAATAAAAAATATATGTTATCAAATATAATCATGGCCACATCTATATATACTTATATATATATATATGTTATCAAATATAATCATGGCCACATCTATATATACTTATATATATTCATTTAATTATTTATTTATAGTAAAATATATTTTATTATATATATAGTTATTTCATATTGAATTTAAACATTACTTTACTTTGTGTATAAAATTTTATATATGTGTACTTTTCCAAAAAAGAAATAAATAAAATTAAAACTTTCAATTCCGAGATATTATTATACTTATATATATATCCTGCTTTTGAACTATGTTATATCTAGACGAATCAAAACCATCAAATGACCAAATAGGAAACGAGGAATCCATAACTATAACTTTGAAAGTTAAATTCAACCAAAGCTCAAAAATTGACATAGGGTCTTGCTTACAACAGGAAGAAAGATGACCATTTTCTAGAAGAACCAAGTGGCACAGCGGAAAGTCAACGAAAAATAGACTAAGCGATAACTTATTACCGAGTTATGACCCTCAACTCAATACCGACCCATGAATGCAAACTAAAAAAGCCGCTTAAAGGAAGAGAAAGATCAAAACATGGACAACACTGATCATGAACTATATTAGGTTAGACAATGGCTTCCACTCAAGAGAACAAGGCAACAAACCCAAGTGCCCATAAAAAAATAAAGCAACACATAACTCGTCCCGAGTTGTGAAGTAGAACTCGGTACCGAGTTGACTACCACTATATGGGTGTGGCCACGATCTTCTTCCTAAACCTTCTCATCAATATGGAGAACGTTGGTAGCAAATATCAGGGCCTATTTCACCGATCAACGTCTAAAACAGAGGGGAGGGGCACTAAATCGGGACCTTTTTTCTACTTTCTAAACTTTTAATTTTACTTTGCCACTCTACTGGATTCTCATCGAGTTGTGAGCATTGAGGTATATGAAAATAGTTCGTAAAATCTTGGAAAATCATTAACAAAGTTCAACTGGACGTAAGTCAAAGTGCTACCGAACCACTACAAATCTTTATATGTCATTTACTCTATTTTTCATTTAATTTCTTCATTTATTCTCTACTACAATCTGAATTGGGCGTTTATCCACTTTTTGGTGCAAACATTTGGTTCTTTCATTGAGTGAACTTGAATTTCTCACTGTTTAGATCTATCTTCAACTTTTGGATTGCTATAATCCACGAAGGAGATCTAAAAGTTCTTTCTGAAAATTACATGATTACTTAGATTTCCCTTAAATCTATCACATGATCTATGAAAGCTATGGCACAATGCCAAGGAAAAGTCCACTACTTTCAGACCTATCGATGATGCAAAGAATGATGGCTCTTGGTATGGAGAGGAACCAATCAACTGTTGGAACAGTGCCAGCCCATAGCGGAAGTTATAGATGATTTTTTTTACCATATTGGGTATTTAATGGGCCTATGAAGTCTAATTTATTAAAATGTTTTTTAAACTTCTTTTAAAATAAAATCTTTATTTTATTTAAATTTATAATATAATACAGTTTTATTTAATTTATGTTTAATTATATACAAATTTGTTTCATGCACACACACACACACACACACACACACATATATATATATATATATATATATATATGCATTTGTGTGTGTGTGTGTATAACATATTAACCAATGCAAGGTATAACATGGCCAATGTAGATGTTAGGATCTACACAGCAACAAACACATTAGCTCATCTAACATACAAATATGTGTTGTCCAAATGTGTGTTTATATACTTTTACACACACATATATAATATTATATATATTATGATTTTATTTAAATAATTTTAGATAGATACATAATTACATTTATATGTGTATATATAACCATATGTATAATATATTATATTATATATATATATCAAAATGAATATAATTAAATTATTATATAATATATAATTTTTTATAATGCCAGAAACAATGTATGTAAATGTATTAATTTTTTAATCTATATATAAATATTAAATAATTATACATAAATTAATTTATAATAGACACACACACACACATATAAATCAATTTTAATGAAATGCACAAAATATATTTTTGACAAATGTATATGACCAGGTCTTACGCATACTCTGGGTAATTTCTTTTTTAAAAATTTAAAAAATATTTTTATTTAAAAATTCGAATAAAATAAAAAATATCAAATAGAAAAATCATTTTCGAAACTTTAATTTGAATTTTAAAATTTTAGTAAATCTTAAATGACATTATATATTTTGAATCTTTACTGTATAATTTTATGATTCAAAATATTTTTAAAACTTCTTGGCTGTTACTAAAAATAATTGCTTTTTTTCGAAAGAATATTTTATTTGTGGTAGAGTTTTTATAAAATATATGTATAACATAGTTTTCATAATATATTTATATTTATATACAATTAATAGCTTCATTTATTAACTTAAATAATATTTAAATAACATATGTATATATATATATGAATCTTTTTAACATACTAAAATTATTATATCTTTAATACTTTACATACAAAAATTGTGAGCATATTTGATTAAAGTATGATGTTGTAATTGAATTATAAACTATAACGAGCAAGGAATTTCGACCATCGAAAATCGACACTAATATATCCACTGTATTGCGTGCCACGCAATCGAATGTAGGAAAATCCAATTATTAGGAAAAAAGAAAGAAGAATGAAGAAAGAAGATAGAAGAAAACTAAACAACACAGATCCCATAGCGGAATGAATAATCTATAATATACATCAAATCTTTACGCAAAAGTCAAACTGCAATATGTATAAATACATAAATCAATCAGAGTATACTAACCTATTTCAGCTTGGACAGTTATAATAACATGTCCTTACAATTGCTGACAGATACAACAATGAATACAACGAAAAAATAACCATCTACATGAATACATCTATGGGCCTCCAACTCGTCTCCTAAAGTTCCATAGCATCCAAAACTAATCTGTAATATGCTCGGTCTAATCTGAGCTTTATAATAAAATAACACCCGAGTCATTTTGAAAAACCAACATGAGAAGACACACCCTACTCGATTTTAAAGTTATAAGAAAAATCTTTGAAATCAAAAGTATCTCGTAAGACTACACTGCACATAAACACAGATGGGTTTTTATCTTACAATAACCAAAACATTTTCTACAGAAAATCCATTTATATTATAATAATGTCTAGGGGTCAAAGTAAAATATGAATATAGATGAAATTCTTACATCTCACGTTTCAGCATAGTTGGGCACAACTAAGTCCATATAGCACTTATTGGAGAATGAATTCCATACAATGAATATGCCACTGGGGTCCTGCCTTTCATGGGGCATCTCTAGAGAAAAAAACACCAAGGTCGAACCTATTGACCATTCCAACACAAAATTAGCCTACCCTTTACCAGATAGTACTGAATATGATCACCCCTCCGTTAATGGGACCCTAAGCATACAAATGAGAGATAATAGAAATTCTAGTAGGGATGATCATACCCTACTTGGGAGCAACCCACCTAGTCCTGCTGCATCTCCTCTGTTTTAGTCATTCACTGTTGATGAGGCTTGAGGCTACGTTTTACCTTTTATATAGCACTTCCCTCTTAATGCTAATACTGCCTTCAAGGCAACAATGCAATACTAACATTAATCCATACAAGTCCGTTCTGGGATTGAAAGAAACATTTGAGAGCTCCATCTCCAATTTCGTCATCTTCAACATGTGTTCACTTCAATACACATTTGTTGGATCAAAGTGGTTTTTGGGTAACATACCCAATCCCGGTCTCTTCGAAACAACAATCGATAATTTCCAGTAAACTCTACCCGGTTCTTTAGGAAATAAACAGTCAAAGATAAGATCGGAGATCACCTCCTAACCGTTAGTGGACGGAGTTGAAATAAGATTTATACACAGAGTGCAACATCATCGGAGATGACTGTGCCATATAACTCACGTATTTCTCTTAGATATTTCCAAAGTTACGTTTGTGTCCATCTTTGATAGTCGGTTATTTAACTGTCAACAAACATACATTCAAATCGAGGATTTATTTCATAGTGAAAAACCAACATTGGTTCAGCATATAAGAAATTACTAGCCTCCTTTTATAATCTTTCATAAATAAAACCATCTATTAATTACTTGTATAAGAATATTTTACAAAGATATATCCACCAATTCCTATACTGAAAATACTTAGAGAATATCCATATATTTATCTCTATGGTATAAGTATATTTAAAGTTGAGAAAGATTCCATTTTTACTCGATTTAGAAATCATTCACAAACTCCTTATAATTCTCTAAAACCATTTATAAACCATTTATAAAACTTCTGGAACCATTTAGAAAACTTCTTTTATAAATCTATAAACCCGTTTCTTAAGTCCGTTTATAAATATCTAACCATTTGTAAAACTCCTCACCTTGTAAATAATCTTCCTTACGTCTCCAAACCATTTTATAAGCTCTTTTTAAAATCCAAGTCTTTCAACTCTATTCATGGGTCTTGAAAATATTTATAAACAAATAAAGATCATTTACTTCTAAAACATTATCATATATAAAAATAATTATTAAATTAAACATCATGAATAAATAAATAAATATTATTAACCTGAACATCTTGAAACGAAATTAATCATTTCAAAAACAATAATAATCAATCTTTACCCTTATTATAAATAGTAAAAATTTATTTCCAAAGCCTTATTGATAACCCATATTAATTTCAAACCATAATTATTCTTGAAATAATTAACCTTTCATTTTATTAACCTTTTGATAAATTTTTTTAATTTCAAACTATAATTATTCTTGAAATAATTAACCTTTTGATTTATAAACCTTTTGATAAATTCTTAAAAACATATTAACTATAAATAGATAACTATAAAACAATGTTAATATAATTTAATTACCTTAAAATAGTATTACTATAATTAGATAACTTTAAAACAATATTACTAAAGTAAATTAACCTTAAAATAATATTATTATAATTAAATAACTTTAAAACAATATAAATATAAATTAAATAACCTTTAAAACAATATTAATATACTTAAATAACCTTAAAATAAAATTAATATAATTTAATAATTTTAAACAATATTAATTTAATTAAATTACTTTAAAATAATATTAATATAATTAAATAACTTTAAAATAATATTAGTACAATTTAACAACTTTAAAATAACACTAAATGTCAATAAATCATCCTTTAGAAAAACAATATATTCCTGAAACCCATTTTCGGATAAAAAATCATTTCCTGACTTAAAGCCAATTTCAATTCAATTGGCAATTTATAGTATTTCAAAATACTAATTCCAGGCCAATAGCCACCAAATGCTTAACCAATATTGATATTCTGTAATCACTATATTTTTGTTTTTAAACATAGAACAATGTTATAACCATAGTGTCCACAATCAGGTTCATTATTCAATAATCCATATAAAAGAAATATTTTTGAAACAATTCAACTATAGCAAGGAATCCTGTTGGATCCCTTCACCCTGGCCCCCTACATCACAATGGTTTTTAATCATAAAATATAAATCAACCACTTTAAGGTGGGATTTGTATACAAAGGATCATCCGCTCTTACACGGGAACGTAACAGGGTCTCATTCGCTCCAACAGGTGGGAACATACCCAAACCAACAATATAAAATAGTATACCATCCAAACAGTAATTTTTATCAACTATAAATATTATCGGTTAACCAAAAATGTGAGCTTAACTCATAGAAATTTTTGTTGTCTCTGAGGCGTTTCGATTTGGAACTAAAATCGAACGACATCCGATATTAGCCCATATTTTAGCTATCTCCAAATTCGTTCAAACCAGCTCCATTGCAAAGTTTTCGTCATCCCAAGCGCAATGCAAAAAGTTTCGTCTCGATCGGACGTCATATAAGAGAGTTATACAGTTTTAAACTTACCGATTTTAATATTTAAAATATAATAACCAATTACATAATTTACATAATTACCATCCTACCCTCTCTACCCATCTTCTTCCTCAACGCACACCCCCTCCTAGACATGCACATGCCAAAGTCATGCATGCCTTCCCACTGATACGGCAATCCCCTCGATCTTTTGACGTACCGATTCTGCCATCGCGTTACTCTACGCAAGAAGATCCAAATGCTCGCCATCACAACTCGCCCGACCGCCCTCGGCAGTCGCGACCCATGGGTTCGAACGCGACAAATGCTATGTTGCTTTCTTACATCTTTGTCTGGACACCATGAAACTTTGCACCGAGGTGCTATTTCACCTCACAAACTCGAATACGATATCCAATTCTCAAATCGAGCACTCAAACATCCGATTTCCTAAACCCTAGCTCCTCTACCCAACGTTGATCATCAGAAAATGCTGCTGCATCCTCTCTTAGGTATATCTAAATGACGATCTCATCGAATCAAGAATTTTAAAGTTTGTTTGACAATTTTTCATTGAGTAATTTTTTAAATATATAATTTTAAAGTTTGGTTTTTAAAGAGGAAAATTGTTTCTTGATTTACAAACATGTTTTTAAATAGAGGAGGGGAGGGATGGGATGAGTATGGCCTGAAAGGATAGGGTATGGGCCTGGGTATGGTAGATATGGTGGATATGTGTATATAATATTTTAATTTTTTTATTTAATAAAATATTCAGCATATCATACCCGAAAATCTCGAACTCCAACTGAGGCATGTCGCTAGGCGTTTTATATGTTATACCCCTATTTCGAACACAATAGAACTTGTTTTGGGACCTAATTCGATCATAAGTAGAAGATAGCTTTTTGAACCCAATTATTATATTGAATTCTCAATATTAAATTCTATGCATTTCAATCTCTCCCGACCAAATGATACATCTGATCGTCATGAAATTTGGTGGCGTACTATAATTCATTGTTATGGATCCAATTAAACTTGTTTCATCGAAATTCAAGACAGTGCCCAGGAAGGCATATTTATATGTTAATTAAAATGAGTTATTTTCAAAATATATTATATAACTTTTGAATCCAATTTAAAATTTTAATTATTTTCATCTTATTAAATATAATTTAAATAAGCTTTGAAATTATTTTTATCCAAATTAAAATCTAAGATTCAATCATTTAAACAATTTCAACGATCAAATTCAACAATTAAATTATCTATTAAATCACTATATTTGCAATTCAAGTTATTTGACCTATAAATTTACTTTTTAATTTTTTTAAAATAAATTAAATATTCCAATTTCAAATGACTAAAATTTTGGTTCGTTACATTCTTCCCCCCTTAAAAAGAATTTCGTCCCCGAAATCGCCAAGCTAGGAAAAATATCCAAACCTATTACTTTTTAAAACCAATTACTTGAAATAGTTCACCAAATTATTTTAAGCCTTTAACCCTTCCCAAAAATCAACTCGTTGAACATTGTTATTACTTTTACTAAATTTCCAAATCATTCATAGATTCCAACTAATATCACCACATTCAATCTTTTCGGGTTATAACTCAAAATCAAATATCAGTTACCAAGAATTTCTTTAAAATTTCTCAAATTTTTTCCAATGCGTTAATTTTACAGAAAATTTCGTCAGCGTCTTCTTTGCTTGACTCGATCGAAATAACTACAAATCGCCGCCCAGGCCCAAAACAACAAACAAAAACAAAAGTCAAGTGGCTCAATCATAAAACCATCAAACCAAACAACAATATAAACATGTACCTTTTTGTCAGGCAACCCAATTCTACTTATGAAACCAAAGGCATCAACTAGCTTTTTCTTTTACATACCTACATCTTATTTACCAATGATATTTGATCATATAATTCATAATCATATTACTTCGTATTTCTAATTTTCGAAATTTAATTTTCTAAAGCCTGTATAATGTACATATATCATCCGTACGCAGTATCAAGTCTGATCGCTCACTCGATCATGCAGTATCACTTCTTAACTAGTATCATACACATGACCACTCTCGTGCGGACTCAGATCTGGTTCCGTAATTGGAAACTGCCATCTCCTTTCATAGCCATATACTATGGTAGAGAACTCCAAATCAATCAAAAATCTATATCCAGTATTCACCATCGAGAATCGAGTGAAAAATCCTAATTCAGAACGATGTAAATCATTTCGAAATCATGCACTCGAATATGGCTCAAATCGTTATGCGAACAAAATAATATACGTTCAACTTACGCATTTATTTCCATTGATTTCTTAACTATACCAAATTCCTTTTATTCACATTCACTTCCTTCCTTAGTATATTTCTTTAAATACCAATGCCACTTAAGAACCTTTTCATCGATTTTATGTTTAACAACATTTCACTCCATACTGAATTCATTTATGAATCATTTCTTAAAATTTTATTCAGGTTTATAAACATTTCATGATCCTTATGTTTACTACCACTTCACAACTTAAGTCCATATCCATTTTGAATCAAATCAAATTTTAATTAACTCAATTCCGTTGTTCAATTTCAATATTTCAACCATATTCCAAAACCATATTCAATTCACTAATTTATTTAATTAGTTCATTCATTAATTCATTTCAAATCACTATCAAATTTATTTTCCCAAAATTATTTCATTTAACCCGACTCAGGCTAATTTCTTTGCAAAAATCCTTTCATTAATTCATTCTATTTAACTCACGTTGAATTCCATCTCATAATTCAATTTCAAATTCACTTTCTAACATTCATATTCAACAATTTAAAATAATGTTTTAACTTAATTCTCAAAATTTATAAATTATAAAACTTATTTTCTCATATTTTCATAAAATACTAAATGAAAATTTTCCAGAGTTTAAACGTCTTATTCTTATTTATTTCAAATCATTTTGAAATTATATATATACATAATCTCCTTGGTACATCAAATCATTCTTTTGAATTTTAAAATCAAAACTAGTTTCACCAAAACAAAATCCCAATGGTAGCAATTTCTCTCTTGGAAATTCGAAATGAACGTCGATAGTGTTGTAGTCATCACCAAAATTATTTTCCAACGACCGAAGTGAGTTTAGTGCTTTCTACCTCTTTTAAATGCTTTTAAAAACATTTTCACTCAAAAATATTTCCAAATAATACTATAATTTTTTCCAAAACTTTGAATAACCATTTCCAAAACCAACGGAATTTAAATTTCAGAATTCCCAGCTTTTAATTTCTATTTATTTATAAATCGTATTTATAATATACTTCTGAAATTTCATTTCCTTCCGATTTATAAATCACATTTATAAACCATATATTTATATAATCCCACCTTGGTTATATAAAATCATTCCTTGATTGTTAATCTTTGTTTGCATATAATAACAACGATTTTTATTTGAACACAATAACAAATAATAGTAATCAAATATTATCATTCTCTAACAACCGAGCAACCATATATACTATAATAATTTCTGAAAAATTAATTCTGTATATATAAAAAGAATCGAGGTAAAACTATTTCATTTACTCAATTTCAAAATAATACTGTGTCAAATTGCTCTGTTCAAGTGTTTAGAGACACCCATCAATAATTTAACTACTCGTATTGACCAGAATCCATAAGCCATACGTGCTCATATATATACACTCAAACTCATTCTAGGGTGCTCCTGACCCGATCTCTAATGAGTACCCTACCAATGCCAAGGTTCCTACTTAGCCTTAAGTCTGATATCAAATGTAACGATTGGGGTATTTTCGACATTCAAAAATCGATACTAATACGTCCACTGTATCGCGTGTCGATAATTCGAATGCCCGAAAACCCGACTATTAGGGAAAATGAAAGAAGATAAGAAGGAAAATAAACAACACAAAATATTACAGCGGAATGAATAATCTATAATATACATCAAATCTTTACACAAAAGTTAAACCGCAATGTGTGTGTGTGTGTGTGTGTGTGTGTGTGTGTGTGTATATATATATAGAAATCAATCAGAATATGCTAACCTATTTCGGCCTGGACAGTTATAACGGCTTGTCTTACAATTGCTGATAGATACAACAACTGATATAGCAGAAAAATAACCATCTACGTGAATACGTCTCTGTGCTTCCAACTCGTCTCCTGAAGATCCACAGCATCCAAAACTAATCTGTAATATGCTCAGTCTGACCCGGGCATTATGATAAAATAACACCCGAGTCAGACTGGAAAACCAGCATGAGAAAACATACCCAACTGGATTTTAAAGTTATAAGAAAAATATTTGAAACCAAAAGTATCTCATAATACCACACTGCACATAAAGACGGACATGTTTTTACCTTTCAACAACTAAAACATTTTCTATAGAGAATCCATTTATATTATAATAATGTCTAGGGGTCAAAGTAAAATATGAATATAGTTAAAATGCTTGCATCTCACGTTTTAGCATAGTTGGGCACAACTATGTCCGTACGACGCTTATTGGAGAATGGATTCCATACAATGACCGGGCTGCTAGGGTATCGCTCGTCACGGTGCATCTCTAGAAAAATAACACCGAGGTCGAACCTATCGACCCCTACCAAAACTGAACCGACCCACCCCTTACTGGATAGTACTGAATGTGATCACCCCTTCGTTAATGGGCCTCGAAGCATACAAATGAGAGATAATAACGACTCTAGACAAGGATGATCACACGCTACTTGGGAGCGACCCACTTAGACCTGATGCGTCTCCCCTATTTTAGTCATTCCCAGTTGATGAGGCTTGAGGCTACATTTTACCTTTTATATAACACTTCCTACTTGGAATGCTAATACTTCCTTCAAGCAATAATGCAATACTAGCATTCATCCATACAAGTTCGTTTAGGGACTGAACGAAACACTTGAGAGCTCGATCTCCAATTCCATCATCTTTAAGATGACTTCACTTCGAAACGCATTTGTCGGATCGAAGTGGTTTCGGGTAACATACTCGATCTCGGTCTCTTTAAAAACATGTTCGATAATTTTCGGTAAAATCAACCCCGATTCTTTTGGAAATAAACAATCAAAGATAAGACCGAAGATCATCTCCTAACCGTAGTGGACAAATTTCCATATCATTATCCTAAGAGGACGAAACGAGATTTATACGCACAGTACAACATCACCGAAGATGACTGTGCCATATAACCCACGTGTTTCTCCTAGATATTTCCAAAGTTGCGTTTGGGTCCATCTTTGCTCTTTGGTTATTTAACTATCAACAAACATACATTCAAATCAGGGATTTATTCCATAGGGAAAAACCAACATTGGTTCAGCATATAAGCAAATCGCTAGCCTCCTTTTATAATCTTTCATAAACAAAACATTTGTTAACTACTTGTATAAGAACACTTTTACAAAAATATATCCACCGATTCCTATATTTTAATACTTAAAAAATATCCATATACTTATCTCAGTGGTATAAGTATATTTACAAACTAGAAAGATTCCATTTTTATTCGATTCAGAAATCATTCATAAACACCTTATAATTCTCTGAAACCATTCATAAACCATTTTACAAAACTTCTTTTATAAATCTTTAAACCCATTCTTAAAGTCCGTTTATAAATATCTAACCATTTATAAAACTCCTCACTTTGTAAATAATCTTCATTACGTCTCCAAACCATTTTATAAGCTCCTTTATAAAATCCAAGTCTTTCAACTCTATTCATGGGTCTCGAACATATTTATCAACAAATAAAGATCATTCACTTCAAAAACAGTATTATATATAAAAATAATTATTAAATTAAAGATTATGAATAAATAAATAATTATTATTAATCTTAAACATCTTAAAAAGAAAATTAATCATTTCAAAAACAATAATAATTAATCTTTATCCTTATTATAAATAGTAATTTTTTCTTCAGAAACCTTATTAATAATCCTTATTATTAGTTTCTAACCATAATTATTCTTGAGATAATTAACCTTTCAATTATTAACCATTTGATAAATTCTTTAAAACATATTAACTATAAACAAATAACTTTAAAACAATAGTAATATAATTTGATAACCTTAAAATTATATTACTATAATTAAATAACTTTAAAATAACATTAATAAAATAAAATAACCTTTTAAAAAATATTAGTATAATTAAATAACTTTAAAATAATATTAATATAATTAAATAACTTTAAAATAATATTAAATTTAAATAAATAATCTTTTTTTAAAAAATATACCTCTGAAACCCATTTCTGGATTAAAAATCATTTCCTGTCTTAAACCCAATTTCAATTTAATTGGCAATTTATAGTATTTCAAATTACTAATTCTAGGCCAATAGCTGCCAAATGCTCTACCAATATCGATATTGATTTTCTATAATCAATAGGTTTTTTTTAAAAAAATAGAATAATGTTATAACAATAATGTTCACAATCCGGTTCATTATTCAATAATCCATATAAAAAAGTATGGTCTAAACAATTCAACGATAGTGAGGAATCATGTTAAATCCCTCCCACCTACCCCCCGCATCACAACAGTATATATAATCATAAAATATAAATCAATCGCTTCGAGATGAGATTAGTATACAAAGGTTCATCCGCTCTTACACACGAATGTAATATGGTCTCATCCGCTCCACTAGGAAGAAATATATTCAAACCAACAATATAAAACAGTATATCATCCAAAAATCTAATCAATGATTTTATCATTTACAAATATTACTAGTTAACCAAAAAGGTGAGTTTGACTCACCAAATTTTTTTGTGTCACTGAGGCGTTCTGATTTAGAGCTAAAATCGAACGATGTCCGATTTTTTCCCAAATTTCAACTATCTCCAAATTCGTCCAAACCGGTTCCATTGCGAAATTTTCGTCACCACGAGCGAAACGCAAAAGGTTCTATCTCAATCAGACCTCGCATGAGAGGGTTATACAATTTTAAAGTTACCGATTTTAATATTTAAAATATAATAACCAATTAAACAATTTACATAATTACCATCCTACCTCTCAACCCATCTTCTTCCTCACCGCACACACCCTCCTGTACATACAAGCGAAAGTCATGCACGCCCTCCTACTAAAACGGCAATCCCCTTAATCTTTCGATGAACCGACTCTGCCATTGCGTTGCACTACGCAAGAGCATCCCAATCCTCACCATCATGGCTCGTCGGACCGCCCACCCATAATCGCGAATCGTGGTTTCGAACGTGACAAATGCCATGTTGCTTTCTTGCATCTTTGACTAGGCACCATGAAACTTTGCGCCGAGTTGCTATTTCACCTCACGAACTCGAATACTGTATTCAATTTTTCAAATCGAGCACTCAAACTTCCGATTTCCCAAACCCTAGCTCCTCTGTCCAACGTGGATCATCCAAAAATGCTGCCGCATCCTCTCTCAAGCATATGTAAATGATGATCTGCTCGATAAGAATTTTAAAGTTTGTTTGACGATTTTTTATTGAGTAATTTTGTAAATATAAATTTTAAAAGTTTGGTTTTTAAAGAGGAAAATCATTTCTTGATTTATAGACATGTTTTTAAACAGAGGAGGCGAGGAATGGGATGAGTATAGCCTGAAAGGAAGGGATATGGGCGTGGGTATGGCAGATTGGTGGGTATGTGTGTGTATATATCATTTTAATTTTTTTATTCAATAAAATATTCAGCATATCGCACTCGAAAATCTTGAACTCCAAACGAGGCGTGCCGCCTGGTGTTCTATATGTTAAACCCCTATTTCGAACACAATAGAACTTGTTTCGAGACCTAATTTTCTTGTATATAAAAGATAGCTTTTTGAACCCAATTATTATATTGAATTTTCAATATTTAATTATACATGTTTCGATCTCGCATGACCAAATGATACATCTGATCGTCATGAAATTTGACGGCATATTATAATTTATTATTACGGATCTAATGAAATTAGTTTTGTCGAAATCAAAGACAGTTCCCCGGAAGGCTATTTTATATTAATTAAAAAGGGTTTTTTTCAAAATCGATTAATCACTTTTGAATCTAGTTTAAAAGTTTTATTATCTTCATTCTTATTAAATAGAATTTAAATAAGATTTGAAATCATTTTTATCCAAATTAAAATCCAAGATCAATCATTTAAACAATTTCAACTATTAAATTCAACAATAAAATTATTCAATAAATCAATATGTTTGAAATTCAAGTGATTTAACTACAAATTAACTTTTCAATTTTTTTAAAACAAATTAAAAATTCCAATTTCAAATGACTAAAATTTTGGGTCGTTGCATAAACTATATATATGTAATTAAATATTATATACTAAATCATTAAATTAAAAAAAGTTTTTTAAATTGTAATGTCATACAGGTATGGTACATATAAGATAATTTCTTTAAAATATTCAAGTATACACTAACACACAACTAATCTAATTATGCTAATAAATTTGTATATCAAAATTGCTACCTAACCAGCAATATAAAAAAATATACATTACATGTAGTGTAACGACCAACCTTTCTAACCCCTAAGGATGACACTTAACACTTCCTCAGTGTTCGTGTGCCGTTACCTAAGCATAAAAAAGATGAATTGTCGTGGGATTAAATAAAGAACAAAATAGAAAACCTCACAACGAACTGTAAAATAAACCGTAAAAGTCAATATTACATCAGGTTACTCCTTAATCGGGAGTTATCATAGTTACACGAAGCACTACAAATCAGCTTAGGCAGTTATAACAACCTGCTTTTACATATGTTGAAACAAAATACACTTACACAAACAAGATAATACAACAGAATAGATAAGTAAGAAGATGAAAATCTCCTGCTCAAACGCCATATTCAAAAAGCCCATATAGATCTGTTACTCTCGAACTACTCAAATAAAATTGAGTAGCAGAGAGTTTAGGGAAAACTAACAGATTGGGTCAGACGTTATGTCTGGTATGAGTAAAATTTTTAAATCAATAGGTTGGTGATTAAACACAAAAATGTGAGACCACGCCCCAAACACGAAAACGGGTTTACTCTCACATGAATCAACATCCAAACGTGAAGAATGGATAAATAATTAAACATCACGAAGAGTGGTTGACTCTTCCCGATTAAATTAAGGAAACAAATTCAAATGGTTCGAATAAAATAAGGAAAGGAAAATCTCCAACAAATGAATAGGAAAGTGCACCACCCTTGAAGTATACCTCTAGTAATACTTCTGAGAAGCTCATATACTCCGTGACACTTCTCGGACAATACCAAGCCGGACCTTGCAAACCTTACCAAGTATCCTAATATTTCACATCTAATAGCGCTACCGAATCCAATCTAGATAAGATGTGAAAGTACCCTAATGGGAGCAACCTCACATAGCTTTGCTTCCTCTTGTGCTTTAGATTTAGTTATTTTCGACAAAGGATATCAATGCTCAACGTAGCAACACATCGTCTTAAAATGACGATAATAAAAAAGCTGAAGTAACCGACATCTGAGAAACCAATTATCGAGGATATAAAATGATCATATAAGGAAATTAAGTTTTCTATACTTATCATCACTCATCGAATTCAAAGTTGTACTATTTCTCGGTTAACAATAATATTAGATAAGTTAAGGTAGCATTACCTCGAAGTTATTTCTCACAATTATTCTTAACTTTCGAAATAGCGACAAGTCTACTTCTTCGATGTTTAGTGCTAATTATACAAATCATTTCCATACAAGTGAACCGCTTTACGGAAATTAATCCATTTCCATAAACAATTCAAACGTTTTTTTCTAAAAACCCAAATTCGTGCTTGAGCTTCACATTACAAGAATTAGCTTCAAGACACTTTGTTAAAAGAGTTTACTAACTTTAAATCATCATTATAAAAGGAAAATGATTTAATAACTTTCAACATTCTTATTTAATTGGATACTTCGCTTTAACTATCATAAATGAGAATAATTAATTTTCTTTAAACTTCGTTAATCACTTTGGATAATTGACTTCAAAATACCCTTTAATTAAAAAGGTTAATCTCTTTTAAATTAACTGAATTAATTGAAAGGAGTTAATTTTTTTAATCATCATTAATGAAAACGATTAATTAATTTTAACCCATCATTATTAAATAATTAATTAACCTTAATCATCATTAAATAAAATGTTTAATTTATTTTAAGTATCATTAAAAAAGTAACTAATTAAATTTAAACACATCATTAATAAGTTAATTAATTAATTTTACTCATCATTAACAAGTTAACTAATTAGTGTTAATCCTTAATAATTAGTTAATTAATTTTAAAAATATTTTTTACAATAATTAATTAAATTTGAAATCATCCTTATTTAATAACTTTATTAACTTGTAAAACCAAACCCAAGCTCGAGAAATAAATCGAAAAATTTCGATAAGGATATGTTTGTCGAAAGTGCCAATATAACGATAGTTGCTATACGGACACTTCGACAACTAACTCATGCCATTTTACTTTCATCCATACATCATATACCAAATGAAAAACAATAATACAAAGTGCTAAACTATACTACAACATATAGAGAACAATCAAACTAATTTTTACTACTAACATTCAAAACTTGCTTACTAACTTGGTTACTAAACTAACAAGGTGACAATTTTTCAATGTATAACCCAATCCAACATACATCACATGGTAATACAAACATAATAAGCTACTAATAATAAATATATGAATAATATTTAAGTTTAAAAAGTTAAGATTTTGAAAGATGAAATTTTTACTCATAATAGTTTACTGACTTCAACCGAACTTGTTTTAGAACTTCAAAAACCTTTAGATCTTTGAAAAAAAATTTAAAAAAAAGTCTTTAAGCCAAAACATCAAGATGGGCTCGGCCCGAACAAGTCCCTAACAAGTCTAGGCTCGGCCATAAATAAATTTTAGTGATGGAGGGCTTGTTTTTTAGGATAAAGTGATGAAAAAGAAGATGGAAGACTTTAAACAAGTTTTATACAAGATTTAAAAGGAAAATTAACATTTTTGAAGTTGATAAAAGTTTTGAAAGCCATGAATGCTTGAAGAAAACTCACATAAAGGTTTGAAAATGAAATTATAAATGAGAAAATGATAAAAAGATTTAGGAATTTTCTTATACGCAAAGTTGATAAATGAAATTTCCAAAATGCCCCTCATCCTTTACCCTCCACAACATTATGCCACCTCACCAAACCTTCTCACCCTTGTCTCCCCCCTCCAAATTTTGAAATTTACATGTCTATCTTCACCATTTTCGAAGCTAACATGAAATATATGCATATGTGTATTAAGTTTCCAAAATCATGTCTCACAAGGTATCTGTTGGCTCGGTTTTTCAACGGGCAGAGAGAGATGAAAGAAAGCAGAAGTGAATTATGACGCAGAAGGCAGAACTGCCGGACCAACTATTTGGTCCGGCATTCACTAAAATGCCGGGCCAGACATTTGGTCCAGCATTTTCTGATTTTTCGAACCAACTGTTTGGTCCGGCACGACATGTCCAACACCAGACCAAACATTTGGTCCGGTACCCATGCATTCCGGACCAAAAGTTTAGTCCAGAAAATAAGAGGATCCAAAGCAGAATCATTGAACCAGACATGAAAGAGAAATCAAGCGAGGCAAGCTCCATTACCTAAATGTCGATCCAAACGCTCCAACCCAGATGCCGATCCAAACGTTCCAACCTCGATGCCGAACCAGATCAAAAAGTTATAATCTCAACCTCCACACTTCACAGCTCCACTTTATAAATAGCTCCTCAACAACAATGGGGATCGAATTTCTGAGAAAAGAAGGAAAATTCCGCTGAGACTTAACCACTCTAGCTACTCTAATTTTTTGCTTTTTCCAATCAAACTTGTACTTGTAATCAGATCATAGCAAGCATAATAAGATGGATAGTGGATGTAGGCACGTTCTGGCCGAACCACTATTAAACTTTGTGTGATTTACTGCCATTAACTACTTTCCAACTCTGAATCCATGAGCTATTCTGTGACTGCAAAAATTATCTGTTAGCATATCGAAACATTAAAAACTTCATATCAACCAACTTAAACGTTACATAGTCAAATTCGAACTTAGAGGTGTTTGCCCAATTTTTGTGCAAACATTTTTGGTGCTTTTACTGAGAATGGCATAAAGAGCAAAACTCTTCTGCCCACTTTCCTTCCCAGCCTTAACACATCATTAGAACATGGCTTCCTCTAGATGTAACATCGATAAGGGTAAGAACGCAGCCATCGCTAATACCCTCAATCCCGTCCAAGATGATCGAAAAAACCCATCTGCCCATTCTCAACTTCTAAGCTCACCTGTCACCCAAGAAGACTTAGATAGGGTTATGAATGAGATAACTGACCGCTTCATTGCCCAACAAAGAGCTTTAGTGGACTAACTCATGACATGCTTGAGAGGCATAGATGAATCCATTCAAACACCGAATCTTAAGGTGAGTCTCAATCTGGAGTGTTGCGTAGACAAAATAGATCCCCGAAAAATGAAGAGTTCAACTAAAAAGATGCGAGAACTCGAAGCCAAGCTAGGACTCAGCCCGAAGCCGGTCCTGAAAGATCACCAAGAGCTTGGCCCAATCAAGGGCATCAGGAAAGAACTGGCTGTGACTGACCCTGTCATGCCTCGAGCCATCCATCACTACTCTAATCTCAACCAAGGTTCTAGATGCCAGCAGCATCAAAGGGAAGCCCCTACTTCTCCCAGGGCTGTCCCAGAATCCGAGGAGAGGATGACACGCCTCTTCAGGGAATATCTCAAATAAGAACAATTCAAAAGGTGGGTATGAGCAAAGGTGTCAAGCCCATTCACCAAGGATATAGAAGTGACAACCACTTCTCGAGAATGGAAGATGCCCACCATGGATCCCCACAAAGGCACATCCAACCTAATCATCCACTTACAACTCTACACCCAACACATGCTCATGAACGGAGCAATAGAGGGCGTGCTATGTAAATGTTTCCCACTATTCCTATCAGACTTAGCAACCACATGTTTTTGTCACCTTCCTCATGGCTCTATTAGCTCGTAGGAAATTTTGAAGGAAAGATCCATAAGTCAATTCTGAATCCACATGGAACAGCCCAAGGATGCTACTCCCTATCATACGTAATACAAAAAGTAGGAGAGCTGCTACAACAATATCTTATCCGCTTTAACGTTGTCGCAGCTATACAAGATGCCGATGAAAGGCTTACACTGATGGTGCTGTGCGGAGGCGTCCACCCAGATTTGAAGTTTGTGAGAAAATTGACAAAGGAAAAGCCTCAAACGCTTCAGGATTTCTTCTATAAAGTTGGAAAATACACGAGAATGGAGGATGCAGCAGCCCACCGACGCAGTGAGCAACCCGCAAAGGCTTCTAGCATCCAAGGAAACATTGGTTCCCCGCCCTAAGGGGAGGGGAATAAACAGAACAACGATGGAAAAAGTGGTTACCAAGGTAACTCTAGAAATGAAAGAAGAAATAAGCGACAATACTGACTTGGACCAAGATTCGATTCATACACACCTCTGAACGACACCGTGGAGAACATTTACGTAGCTACTCAACACGCACTGAAATACAAACACCCTTTGCACAAAACAGAGTCACCGTAATTAAGACAGAAAAATATTGTCGCTTCCACAAGTCTCATGGGCATAACATCAAAGAATGACAGCATTTGCGAGATATCATTGAGGAATATATCCAAAAAAATAAACTAGAGTGATACATGCAGAAAGGGTGCAACTCTCCCACTCCGTCCCATGAAGGATCTGGGCAACCCCCGCAAGGGAACAATAAGGAAGGAGCAGGTATGAGCCACGCAAACCAAGAAAAAGATAAGTGTCCACGCCATATTTGAAGGCCCGCATGTAGCTGACGGAAGTTGGTCTGAAATGGAGAGGTATGGAAAATCCTTGAAGGATAGGGAAGGACATGTTCACTCTATAACTGAAGGACGCGTTGCAAAATATAGAGAAATAGTCGACAAAACCTTAAATGATGATGATTTGGTTGGAAAACGGTATCCGCACACCGACCCGATGGTTATCTCTGCTTGGATCAGCCTGGCAGAGGTGTTTCGCATTTTGGTTGATACAGGAAGCTCGGTGAATATTTTATTCAAACATGCATTCAATAAAATGAAACTCTCAATGAAAGATGTATCTCTATGCCATAAGCCTTTACATGGATTCACTGGGGAAGCCATAGTGCTACTTGGGCAACTAGACTTGTTTGTTGAGTTAGGAAGTTACCCCCGATCAATTGTCCGGAAGTAAACATTCGTGTTGGTGGATGGGCACTCAGCATACAATGCATTCTTGGAAAGGCCCATATTGTCAGACTTCCAGATAGTATTAACACCATGATGTTTAAAGATGAAATTCCCAACTGATAATGGAATAGGGGAAGTAGAAGGTGACCAAGATGCACCTCGTGATTGCTATGTGACTGAACTTCACCAAAAAAAGAAGGAGGAAAAAGGGAAAGGCGTAGGAGTCACCTTCTGCGCCAAAAATGCGAAAGCATAGAAATCAAAGAAGATCCCTCTTCCCAAATATACCAGCGACCCTTTCAATGAGTTGGACCCTACAAATAGAGAGGAGGAGGTCAATGCCGAGCCTGTGGAGGCTATGGAGCATGTGATGGTGGACGAACGCGACAAAACAAGGCTTTTAAAGATAGGTTCTCAGTTAAACCAGAACCTCGAAGTCCAACTGATAGGATTTTTACGAAAGAACTTGGATATATTCACATCGACCCATGAGGACATGGTGGGGATATCCCCAAAGATAGCTTTCCATTCCCTTAATATTGATCCAACCAAGATCCTGATCAAACAGAAGAAAAGAAGCATGGGAATAGAGTGATCAACTACTCTCAACAAAGAAGTGAAGAACTTGCTCGCTAATGGCCTTATCCGCGAAGCCACTTACCAAGAATGGATCTCTAACCCGGTCATGGGGAAGAAGCCTAATGGAAAGTGGGGGACCTGCATTGACTTCTCTAACCTCAATGATGCCTGCCCCAAGGACTGTTTTCCTTTACCCCGAATCAACCGATTGGTGGATGGAACTGCAGAGGATGCGTATTCAGGATACAACTAGATTCCCATGCATGTGTCACATCAAGAACATACTAGCTTAATCACGGATCAAGGCCTGTATTGCTACAAGGTCATGCCCTTCGGGCTTAAGAATGCCGACGCTACCTATCATCGTCTAGTTAATAAGATGTTTGAACAACAAATTGGTCACTCCATGGAAGTCTATGTTGACGACATGCTTGTCAAATCAAGAAGTGCAGCGGATCATCTGAGCCACCTGGACGAGATGTTCGAAGTATTACGCAAATACCAACTGAAGCTGAACCCTCGAAATGCTCTTTTAGGGTGTCTTTGAGTAAATTCTTAGGTTTTATTGTACATGCCAGAGGGATAGAGGTGAATCCAGAAAAGGTACAAGCTTTGAAAGACGTCGAAATCTTGGCAACACGAAGAGCAATGCAGAGCCTAAACCGAAAGGTAGCCGCTCCGAGCAGGTTTATATCCAAAGCAACGAACAAGTGCGTACCATTCTTCAAAGCCCTCAAGAAAGACAAAGGTAAGTTTGAATGGACCGACGAGTGTTACTCAACTTTCTAGAGTTTGCTTGAACATCCGCAGAAGTCGCCGGTACTCTCCGCTCCGATGGATGGAGAGAGCCTTTGCTTATACCTAGCTCTATCCTCCCATGCCCTAAGTGCCGCACTAGTATAAGAAGATGATCGTGTCCAAAGACCGATGCACTTCATTAGCAAAAGATTCACGACATAGAAGCTAGATATACTAAGATCGAAAATTTGGCTTACTGTCTGCTCATAGTATCTAGGAAACAACGACATTACATTCAGTTACACTCCATTAGGGTTCTAACGGATTAACCCTTGAGATAACTCCTATATAAACCAGACACGTCAGGCGCCTATTAAAATGGTACACTGAGTCGAGTCAGTATAACATTACTTACCATACACGCACTACATTAAAGGACAAGACTTGGATGATTTCATACCGAGTTTACGATGCGAGATAGGAAAGTAGCGGTAAAAATTGAGGAAACTATCAAATGGAATATGTTCGTTGATGGAGCACCGAACGAGCTCGGCTTAGGGGCAGGAGTCATAATAGTCACACCCTAAGGAAAAAAGTTAAGCTACGTGCTAAGACTTGATTTCGCTGCAACAAGTAACGATGCTAAATATGAAGCAATGATAGCTGTCTTAGAGATCATTAAAGAAATAGGGGTTAAATCGATATGTATTCAAAGTGACTCGCAACTGATTGTGAACCATATCTTTGGAGAATTCTAGACTCGTGGGCAAAAGCCTGCATCTTATCTTAAAAGGGCCAAAACCCTCCTCGATGAGCTAGATCACTATGTAATAAAAAACATCCTGCAAGGAGAAAATCAAGAGGTGGACGCCCCCACAAAAGAGGCAAACACAAGAACCGAGCCAATGCCGGGGACAACCCTCGTCATGAGCCAACTTACATCGTGATTCGAGTGTCTTCAAATCACAGCAACCATAGACAAGGAGACATGGATGACCTCCATCACCAGATACTTATAAGAAGGAATCTTACCTATAGAACAGAATGAAGTCAAGAGAATCCTTAGGTGGGCATCCCGCTACACCATCCAGAATGGCATACTGTACCGTCATGGTTTCTCCAACCCACTAATAAGGTGTCGCTGGGAACGAAGCAAAATATATCCTTAATAACATCCATCAAGGGAGTTGCGGTGATCACACTGGAGGACAAACTCTAACCAGGAAGATTCTACACTATGGACACTTTTGGCCCATGCTAAACAAGGACGCAGCCGAGTTCACTAAAAAATGTGACCAATGCTAGTGATTTGCCAAAATCCCAAGACTACCACCTACTGATTTAATCCAAATGGTCAGCCCCTGGCCCTTTGAAATTTGGGGGATTGATATGATTGAGGAACTCCCTATGGGCCAAAGAGGAGAAAAATACACCATAGTGGTGGTGGATTATTTCACCAAATGGGTGGAAGCGAAGCCTTTAAAATTCATCCACCAAAATGATAAACTTCCTAATACGCAACATCATGAGCAGGTATAGGGTGCTGCAAAAGATCGTATCAGATAACAGACTCCAATTCGATAGTGAAGAATTCTCCAGATGGTGCCAAGAACATGGGATCGCTCGAAGCTTCTCGGATGTACCTTATCCCCAGGAAAATGGGTGATTGAAGCAATAAATAAGGTTTTGAAAACACTGATCAAAAAGAAACTAGAGAAACCCAAAGGAGCATGGGTCGACAAACTGCCTACCACACTATGGGCCTACCGGACTTCCTACAAGACCGCGATAGGGCATATGCCATTCCCATTGGCATATGAAACCGATGCCATGCTTCCAGTCGAAATAGTCGTTCCATCGCACTGAAAGATGGATTACAACCCGGAAGAAAACGAGGAGCTCTTAAGCATGTCCCTCGACCTGTTCAAGGAGAAGAGAAACGACGCTGCCCTCAAAGCTGTTGCTCATAGACAAAAGGTTGCAAAGCAATATAATTCTAAGGTGAAGCCTTGAGCGCTGCAGGAAGGAGACTAGGTACTCAAGCGGGTCTTCCGACGACCAGGTGCACTAGATCCAGTTTGGGAGAGTCCATTTGTTATTCTTAAGGATTTTCGTAATAGAGCTTACATCTTGTCAATAGTAGACAGAGAGGTGTTTAGAAAAGAATGAAATCTCCAACACCTTCGCCGTTATTTCTCTTGAACTATAAGGGAGCATATATTAACTGAAAATAATAAAAGGAAGACAGTGGACGTAGGCATATAAGGCCGAACCACTATAAAAATTCAGTGTCTCGCATTACTTATCTTATTTAAACATTCTTTCATTTAATTTTTTATCTGATGGCTACTCATACTGTGAGCATTCACAGGCGCTCTCCGAGAGTGGTGAAAATAAGACAGCGATGATAAGAGGCACGAAACATGCCTTGGCAATTCACTACTGATGATCGACACCCTCATGCCGATAATGATGAATGGACTATAAGCCACGGATTATGCATGATTTATAGCTTAGGCAGTTCATCATTGGCGTATGGATCGCTGGCAACTGTGAACCGATTATAAACCCCATGATTAAGGCGTCACTGCAGCCAGAAGTAGTTCACAGTTGACGATTGGCATTATGCACGCCGACAATGATAAATCAAATAATACTCACGACACAGGCAATAGCCCAAGTAATTATCGTTCGTGATTGGCCATGAACATAACAACGCGTTTGTGGTTTTCTACATCTCAGAGCATAATAACGATTAACTAAGTTGTAAGAAGTTCACAGGTAGACAAGGCAGACAATAAAAATCACACGTCACAAAAGTCATTCCAGATAAACATGCAAAAGACAAAATCAAACATTACGACGTTAAAATTTGTATGTACAAAGATTTTCGTTTATACATATACATGTGCAGAACAGCTATACATCCTAAAAAAATGCATACCAAAAGAGAAAGGAAAATTTCCTCGACGAAGGATGAGGGACAACTTTTCACTCAGCCCGCTCCCTCCAACCGTGTCCTTCGAAGGCTCGCCCTCTTTTTGCGACCCCCATTTGCACCCTTTGAAGGCCCGACCTGTCCTGAAGACATCCATGCATGATGCAATAGGAAAAATCATAAGTTTTGCAGTATGGAATAAGTAGTGACAAAGAAGAAGTAAAAAGGAAAAATACCTAAGATAATATCGTGTGGGTCTCCAAGCCCCTCAAAATCTGAACCATCTTCATCGTCCTCATCCTCTGCCAATAGCTTGAACCCCTTGGCAATAGCCTTGGTCTCTTCCACCGTGAACTGACGGTTCACCATCCCGACATCATACACGGCTCCTTCCTTCTGCGCAACCATAGCCTTGGTCTCCTCAATAAACCGAGCAATGGTTCGTGCCATCACTTGGGGATAGTCATCCATCCACTGAAGGTTTCCCTAATTCCAGAACATGTAATTAGTGTCCTTCAGTATTTGGTTAACCGTCTCACAAAAGTCACTGGACTTGTCATCTTTGGTTTGGAGGGACACCACTTTATTCATGTACTGTTCCTTGTCCTTCCTCAACCGGACCTGCTCCGCCTTCAACAAATTGATCTCAACCTTGTACGAGTCCTTTTCCTTCTGCTATTCTCCCTGAAACTTCTTCAGCTCAACCAAGAATTCTTGTGATTTCTTCATCTTACGCTTAAAAAGCGGATCCATTTCAGATCCGTCTGCCTAGCTTCATCCACTGAACTTATAGCCTCATCGATCTATGCTTGCATAAGTCAGTAGCTTCTCTCATCACTTCTTTCTTAGCCTCCAACTTCACATCCTTCTTTCTAAGCGCTTTACAAAGATCCTCTACCTCTAAGCATAACCATACATTAGCGCTCCCTACTTCCTTACCGGCCTTGGCTAAGCGGGATTGATAATCGACATTCTTTCTAGTCTCATACGTAATCTGGACCATTCTCGTTGTCAGATTGGCGAAGTCAAGTGATTTTTCCTCATCCAAAACTTGGACCAAAGGATTTCAAGGAAGAAGGAACTCGGTATCAGAATCCACTAGATGACAATCCGCATAGCTAGGGTTAATATCAGACTCTCGAAGGGATTCAGAATCGGCGGTTGAAAATCTGAGAAATAAGCGCCTACATTTTCTTACTCTAAATCGCCAAGCACTTCATGCACTTAGGACCAGATAGGTTTTGGTGATGGCGATGGGAAAAAGTTTGAGAACCAGGGGAGGTAGCATTCTTATCCGAAGACCTTGCATGTTTCTGGGACGTCTCGTGGCTCTCACCTTTACCGAAGCCTGACGGAGTTTCGTCAACATTCTCTTGCATAGTCCTTCCCTATAAAGAGCCCCACTAAGGAGGAGCAGAGTCCCCTTTTATTCGGTTGAATTGATCAAGTCGTCGAGATATTTCATTTCTCTTTGGATTTCTTCTTTTCCCTACAAAGCGAATAAAAACTTTAGAGCAAAGAAACGGAGAAATCATAAATGCAAAACATGCAAGACACTGGGACGCTACGAGTTACTACAAATCCATAAGGGAGACTGGATCAGTGGCCAGGACGGGGTCCCACTCGAGTGGGGAACACACTGAGACGGGACTCTACTCGGAAGAAGGAGGACATACGACGATCGGTCTTCATTAGATTAAGGAGAAAGTGGAGACTGGGACACATCAAAGAACAAAAAGTTCTTAAGAAATATCCCAAAATCCATACAAAAATCAAAAGTACCTGGAGAAAGCCCAAACATCTCACTTGTCACCGCTCTACTTTGCATTGGGAGGACCGACATTCCACTCAAGTCATCCGCAGCCACATTTTCTTGAGGGTGTTCGACAATGGAAGTTGGCCGAGGTCCCGGCTCGAATTGATCTAACTATTCAGGCCACTCCTGCATAGCTTCGGCATTCTTTAAGGGAGTCATGCCCAGGCCTTCGCTATCAATTATCTCCATATCCTGGGAAGGATGGGCTTACGATTCTGTCTCCCCAGAGTCTCCCTCTGACTCTTCTCCTCCTCGCTATCACCTTCCAAACGAGAACCTTCCTCTTCATTAGGGTAAGGAGCATCCCGTATGTGCTAAGATTTCCCCAAACGGGGTGAAAAAGCTGCGCTCTTCTTACGCCTCAACTTCTTTAAGGCTCTGGCCTCCTCACCCTCTTCCCCCAGATCCTTGCCTATGTCTGCATCTCTCCCTTCTCCTTTGGCTACCATTGCCCACTCAGCTGAGCTTGGCCTGATCTTGAAAATGGATTGACCAGGGCCAATTAAGTTGTAAAAGCGACGGGCCTTGTCGTGAAGCAAGAATGAGGCTTCCCACCTTGCCTTAGGGATAACTAATATTTCATTGGCTATTTTTTCAAACCCCATCCTCGGCTGCCTTCACATAACCTAGAAAATACGGAGCATTAAGGAACCAAGTTGGCAGAAAACTTAGAAGAATACAAAAGAGACTTACACCCAAAAGTGAAAAAAATGTTAAGGAATGGCGTCATCACGCACAAAGAAGTACTTCTTATTAAACATACTAAACTAGGAGTATAGATAAGGACATGCCTTAATTTGTGAGCGGACTCTATGCTGACGAAAGGACTCCCCTTTCGATAATTTCTCACATTGTACCTGATCTCTTTATGGGTAGGGGCTCATTGATAGCACTTCATGAATATCAGATATAAGCATGTCAAGATTGCGTAGCAGTTAGGATGAAGCTGCAGCGGAGAAACTTTTAAATAGACCACGAAGCTGGCAATTCAACGGGTGGGCGGAGGAATGGCACCGCACATGCAGTGATACTTACTATATGCCAAAGGAGAGCCTTCCCTATCATTGAATCTAGGCAGTATCATGTCTCGACGAACAATCTCGAGCGTAGTAGTTATGGAGTTGAGCTTTTCTATTGTCAGCATGCTAGGAAAGCACTTAGAACGCTTTACCAACGTCTGGTTGGGAGCGTAACCCTCCATGGTTTGTTTTGGAGGATTGGCAGGAACATCAGAAAAAGAAGAAGGGCCAGCCCTGGCAGGCCATGATGACGCATGCTTGGATCGTAGCTCGCGACAAGATGACATTTTCCTGCATAAAAAAATAAATTAAAAATAGGCATAAATCCAACAGATATGCAATCATAAATGTAAGTTAAAGCACTCATGGAAAGCATCCTATCGTCTTGCCCGGTTAAAACCATACACCAAAATTAACCCTACGAAACTCATTCCAAGGATCTCCCTTCTTTGGCTCGGCATACTTATGATCACTGTGCATGAACTAGCCTGGACCGACATTACCCTATCTTGGAAACCAGATGGCATCACAATGTCAAACCAATCCGCTAAGTGACAACTATGTTGGCCCGAAGCTCGCCCTACTACAGCCGAACCACTCATACAACCACATCATATAGAAACATGTGTCATATCCTAGCCGAGTTAGGTAATGCTGGCTTGTAACCTTAATGGGAGCTATGAAGTGTTTGGTGGGTTGAAGGGTAATAGTTGGAGTATGATACTTACATCTTAGTGCAACCATTACTTTAAAATCTTGATTCAGCTAGTTGGGCATATACTTGCCCATATCTCCAGCTTAAACTTAGAGTTCTTATCCACTCTTGATGTAGTCTTCAACCTCATGTATCTGGTGGACCAACAAGTTGTATGGTGCACATGAATATAGTACCATGAACCAACATTCCACTAGGAATAGCTGACCCAACAACACAAAAAAAGAAAAAGAGAGAAGGCCTTTCACCCTCATAGTCATGGCCACCCCACCTTCACCAAACACGAATTTCTCCTTCGCCAACTCGCTCTAAAATCCCCTCACTCACTTCCATTCCTCAATTCGAAGCAAAAGCCATTCACGCTCACCGCATGTACCAAAATCCCCTAAAAGCCTAAACCATAAAACCTAGGGACATAAATCAAAGCTAATAGGCCTTACCTCGAGTAATGGAGAAATTGAGATATCAAAAGTTCAGGCAAATTAAAAAAAACTTCAGTCGATTTGTAACGACCCGCCTTTCATTCCATAGAAAGACGCATCATTAAGAAGAAAGAAAGGGATAGAAAAGAGAAAAGAAAGGAAAGAAAGAAACAGACAACATCAGAATCTCACAGCGGAACTAATAAATTATATTATATAAAACTTTACATAGTATCATATACATCAGAGTTGTACAGCTAATACAACACAAACTAGACAGTTATAAACACCCGTCTAGCAATTACAATTCAAGTATATCAGAGAAAACCGATACAACTCAAACACAGCGGAACCACTATATATATCTACACGCTGAAGCCTCCTGCTCCATTATCTCCTCCAGAACTCGTCAAAGCAATCCTGAATCACTTGACTACTCATACGTAATGTGAGTACCCAAGAGTTTAATAAAACAGAAAATAAACACTCGGGTCAGACATGGGTCTGGTGTGAGTAAACAGGAATAAAAGTTGCTTAACTTTAGAAAATCCTTTGAAAACAAAAGGTATCACGTAAGACTTCCCACACATAAACATGGAAAAGTTTTTACCTTACGCTAACCAAAACATTTGATAGGAAATCCAGTGATATTATAATAGTGTCTAGGATTTTCAAAATAAAGTACAGAAATAGCTGGAATGCTTACATCTCACGTTCCAACATAGTTGGGCACAATCAAAACCGTACAGGCACTTATCGGATTATGGATTCCATCATTGGCAGGGCTACTAGGGTACCGCCCGTCATAGTACGTGGCCTAGATCACCGTACCGAGGAGTACGCCTACTCCCCTGCAACACACAACCGGAACCATTCCTTACTGAACAGTTCCGAACAGGACCACCCCGCAGATTGGTCGTCGCCAACTGCCACACAACCGAATATAAAGGGACCTCTAGACAGGGGTAAATCTTGCTCTCCAGTGGGAGCTACCCACGAAGCCTTGCTGCACCTCCCCTATTTTAGCCATTCTCGGTTGATGAGGCTTGAGGCTACGATTACCTTTATAGGACATATCAATCTTAGAATGCTCATCGTCCACCTGACGATGTTCTGAAAGCATTCAATCCATACAAGTTCATTCTGGGTTCGAACAAAACCGAAGGCATTATCTCGTTACACTCGTATTGGAGTCACCCTCAGAGTTAACGATGATAACCCTTGCACTCTAAATCACCATCTCGAACCTATAAGTACTATTCCGTCAAACTCATTACGGAATCACCTACAGAGTTATACTGACGTATAGTCCTTACACCTCGAGTCTTCACTTGCTCCACTTGGATTAACGTCCTAACGTTTAATTGGAATCGATGTGGTTTTCGGATATCCAAATATGGAAACCCGATCCTGGTCTTACCGAAACCAAACGCCATCTTAATGTCCAAGTTGTACTTAAGGGTTTTAAACAATTATCTCATTTTATTGTTATCTACTTAACACAGATAGATGAACTAGGTATCATAATCGATAATCACATTCATATCATAAACGGATAATCTATATTATTATCACAAACATAATCCATCACAAACCATCATACTTTAACCAATCATCCATATCATACAGATACAACTCATCTCATTACTAAGATCACAACCATTCAATCAATAATATCCATAAGCAATGACTTATTAACCATCAATTATAATTAATTTAAAAAGAATTAAATTAATTACTTCTATCTTTAATTAATTTAAAATAAATTAAATTAATTACCACATTTAATCCTGCTTAACATCCATTAATTAATTAACCCAGTTAATTAATCATTCACTAAGTATTTAACTTGACTAAACACCTTGATTAATCATTTACTAATTACAATAAGTAACTAGTCTTTAATTAATTTCCACAAATTAATTAACCTTATTCATAAGTAATTAACATTTAATTACTCATTTATTAATTAATTATAATTAATTGCATTTGTCCTTAATTAATTTCAATTAATTAATCACTTAAATATTAATTATTACTTAATTAATCAATTCTTAATAATTAATTATATTAATTAATGACCCCTAATATTTAAATAAATTACTTAATTAAAATTAATTACATTTAGTAATTAATCTAATTATTAATCATCTTGATTAATATTCAATTCAGTAATTAACTATCTTTTATTACTCATTAACAAATTAATTATCCAATAATTAATTATCTTCATTAATTAATTCCTTAATTAATTACAAAAGTAATTATCCAAATTACTTTATTAAAATAAATCACCTTTCACTAATTACACTCCAGTAATTATCAATTATTACTTCTCTAAGTAATCTTGCTCCATTAATTACATTTCACTCATTAAATCATCAAATGATTTACTTAAATTAATTAAACTAAATTAATTAACTTAAACAAACCACAATATCAAAATTAATTACAATAAGTAATTAATTCCTTAATTACTTTTATCAAGTAATTATACTTAACAAATTACAATTGATTATATTCAATTAATTAATCTAGTTAATTATCAAAATTAATTACATTAATTAATTACTTAATTATCCTTAAATAATTATTTTTATTAATTAATAACATTTTCAATAATTACTTACTTAAGAAAAGTTATCTTAGATTAATTATCAATATCATCTCTAATTAAAAATTAATATAAACCATTATTTAAAACCAAATAATTAAGTAAATTCTTAATTATCTTAATTATTTTCAAAATTTATTTACTTATCAAATGGCTTTATTTACATTCAAAATGTATTTAAACAATACATTTCTAAATTAAATTCAAATTCAATTTAAAATTTTTAATATTTAGAATGTCAAACTATTTAAACATTAATCCAAATTTAAATAATTATAAACCTTAAAATAAAAATGAATGTTAAAGAACATTCATTACTTAAATATAAAAGAAAGGTTTAAAAAAGCTAAATTAAAATAAATCAAGTTTTGAAATTAAATTGATTATTTTACCTTTCAAATTTAAATTAACATTTCATATCTTTTATTTAAATATTACAGGAAATAAATTCTTTCAAGTTAAAAACTGATTCGAAATCAAATTCATTATTTTAAATCTACTTTTAAAACATTTGAATCTGTTCATCATTTTTTTTTAAATTTACAAACTGTTTTAAATTCAAAACTGGTTTCCAAAGTAAACCTGAAAACTGTTTTTAATCTTGATTTAAAACTAAATTTAAATCTTGTTTAAATTTTAAAATTTTCATTTTTAAAAACTTTGAATTCAAAACTTCATTTGAATTCAGATTCAACTTACACTTGAATCAAGTTTCAGCTTTAATATATGAATTCCATTCAAAATTTTAAAAACTGCAAAAAAAACTACAGATTTTAAACCTGCAACTACACTAACCCGAGAAACCCCATTCCTTACTTCGAGTCTCCAACCCACTTGCTTCGAGTCAAAATCAAAAACACCCGAGTATTACTTCGAGTAAATTACCCTGCACATCCCCAAATGAGTTCACCAGAATTCACACATATACGGTACACATGCACCGTCACCTTGGCGAACTCCAGCCAATCCAACCTACCTCTAAAAATCGCCGATTATATCCTTACACGATCACGACCACACAAAACCCCCATATCAGCTTGAAATCAAAAATAGGGAAATCAATTGCAACCTGGAAACATCACAGCAACAAATACTCAAACCTGTCAATGCCGAGGGGTCCCACCTCCGACCACCATTGTTGACGCGACCTTGGCTATAGCTTCCTCTACACCCCCTCTGCAAACTCACAAAACCCCTCCTCACTCGATGCATCACAGTAAATCAAGCAGCTACTAAAACCCGACCACTCCAATTTAGGGCTTAAACCTGGAAACACTCATTATCACATCCTCCCCTTTCTGATCACCTATCACCAAATTTTCCTCCATTCTCACATCCATCCTCCACCTCCTGACAAAACCACATCACCCCAAAATTCCTAGGAAATTAGGTGATCCCAGATTTCCCAATTTTGTTCAATTCAGAAATACTAACCTATTAGTAAACTATAAAATGTAAATATTGTTTAAAAATTCATGATTTCTATCATATATTCCTTGTATAAACTTGTTTAAATAATTAATGATGATTGATATCCTTGTTTGTTGAAAATGTTTTACTGTAGAGTTTGTTTCAGAGGTAACCGATTTTTTTTAAGTACAACTAAATTATGATTGAAGAACATAATTTATTACTAAACAACATTATTTGTTTACACATATAAATTCTAACAGAAATCAAACAAGAGAATAAAGCTTTCTTATTAAACTTAGTTTAAACAGAAAACTGTTAATCAGGTTTACTGTAACCTCATATATATATATATATATTCACACACCATATTCATCACAAATAAAATCATACAAGCATACACATGCTTATATATTCACATGCAACAGACAGATTCAACCTTTTGCATTGAGGTCTCACTTTCAAAAATAACAGAGCAGTTTTAAATCAACCAGATTTTGATTTATGTAAACCAATACTTGAATTCAGGAAATTTTATATATCTTTGATTTAAAAGAAAACTGTTTTTAAAATAAGAAATTTACTCACCAGATATGGAAGATGCAGAGAACAAATTCCAGAGATGTAATTGCATTCATATATTCCAGGAACCTGATTTGAAATGCATGTTGAATCTGGCTTTGCAATTGCAAGTTGAAGTTGAACTCCAGTTTGATGTTTAACTTAGCTTGAAGAATTTACTTCCAGGTTTTTATTTCTGAAGTTGATTTTAGACTGCATGCTACCCATCTTCATATGCTAAGATTTGAAGATTGAAATTGATGTCAAATTGATGTTGTAATTTGCAGATTTTGAATAGAATTTGATTTGTATATTGATTTCAGATTTTTAACATGCATTTTGTTTGGGTTTTTGATTTTACTGAAATCTGATTTTTTCAGATTCAAATGAGAATAAGGGTTGAACAAAAATGCATTTGTTATATTTCTTATCAATATCATTTAAATAATTTTTTTAAAACAATGCCACTTGTTATGTTTAGTAATAACAAATGTTTACAAGTGTCCACTTTATGGTTTAAGAATCTAACACATGTTTATCTAAATTTTAAAAGAGATTTCTTTAATTTAAAAATGTATTTAAATTTATTCTAAAACCATTTCTAATTTATTTTAGCATATTCTAAATGTTTATTAACATTTAGTCTTTAAATAAATACACGTAAACTTCCTTATAACATTTACATTTTAATGTTTGTTTAATTATTTTTAAAATGATATTTAAATAAATTTTCAAAAGAGAAAAGTTTTAAAAAGAAAAATAATGTTGAATTCATTTTATTCAAGAGTTTTCAAACCAAATATTATAATTTAGCATGAATGAATTAAATCTTATTTCAAAAGAAAAAATGATTTCCTTTAAAATAAAACAAGACAAACTTTTATTATAAAACAAAATTTAAACTATATTTTATTTTTATAAACAAAATAAATACTTACTTACATTTCTATGAAAATATAAGATAGATTTTTAAAACAAACTTTTGAAAAGTTTTTCAATACTAATTTAAATCAATTGATCAATTTACAATTTATACACTTATATATAATAATTAGAAAATATCCTTTATAAAATTTAAATTAAAATTAAAATCAAGTCTTCTATTTACAATGTATAAACATTTATACATTATAAAAAATATAGTTTTAAATCAGCTTAGAAATATAAATTTATCGCTTAAATATTTTTAACATTTGAAAACAATCAGATTCTCAATTTAAATTAAATTATTACTATTTTGAGAAGAATAACACTAGACAAATTAAATGATTATTAATCTTCAAAAGAAAATTCCTGTTTGAATTAAATTATTAAATCAATATTTCACATTTTAAAATAATTATTAATGAAATTATTAAGTAAATATTGCTAAAATTTCCGGGATATCACATTCCTCCCCCCTTAAAAAAATTTCGTCCCCGAAATTTAAAAGCAAAGGTAATTTAATAATCCCATACAGATTTAAATTTTAAAGTAGCAAACATATGCTATCAACCAAATACTAACAACCATAGCAACCAATTCAAACAAACGATTCTAATTATCCAGACAAAATTCTGGATAGAATTCCCTAGAGTTTCCCAGGTTCAAACACCGGGACACTCGCTCTACAGAATCCAAACTAAGTACCCCACTCAGATCTAGAGCTCCTATATATCTAGATCTACAAATCTTAACAGGATACTGGACCACAAACAAGTCCTGATCAACTTCCAAATCTCCCAGAACTACTGAGTCTAAAACAAATGGTAGATCATACGCGTACTCCCTCAGAGATACGTGAAAAACAAAACAAATTCCAGCCATCCGAACTGGAAATTCAATCCTATAGATCAAACACTTAACTCTTAAGAGAAGACAGAAAGATCCAATCTCTTATCCACACATCTCTCCTGTCGATCCGGGGCTGCCTTCCACTTTGTAGATCAATCCAATCTACCACACAAACTGTACTACACAAACATCAGAAGACTTCAAACATACTACTCCTATTCTGAAAACAAAACAGATGCACAAGACAATCAAGCCTCCAGATTAAAACGAATTTCCTGTAGAAATCCTCTGATCCAAGACAAAACTCAAATTCCCAAAGAATCGGGTGTTGCTTCTATCCTAGAGTAGCTGCCACCATGCTTCCACGGCACAACTCTAATTTGAGAATGTTGTTGATGAACACAAGTATAAACTTGATCAATCCATTCCGAAAACATTGTTCATCAAATTCCATAAAATCTCAGTGACCTATCCGATTCAGTCACAACATTACAACAAAAATTCAACCAGGTAACTAGATCCGATCAATCCTGCCAGTTTAAACATATCTCATTCTCAAGAATCTCCTACAAAGCCGAACCACCTGTAAAGCTCCAAGAACCAAGTTGAAACAGAACTCAAACCCTTGATGTGGATGCAAATCTTAACTCCTTCGATGACATCCAAAAAATATCAAACCACTTCAATAACTCAAACATCCTCTAGAGATGCTTCAATCCAAACAAAGTTCACTCATAGAACCTTCGAACCATCGCAAGTCACTTTTGCGATTCCACTTAGTTCAGATCCCAAGAAATCGTTCTCACTGCAAAATCAGAACAGCTAAAACCTTCTATCCAAAAGAAGAACTAGTGGTCTACCTCTTAACCACTAACATCATTCCTATCTGAGCTTCCATAAGAAATGGATAAACTCCACCATCTATCGGCCTACTGACAGAAGAATCACAGAGATTCTGAACCATCGAAGAAACAAGCCACTCACTGCTGCTACTGCTGCCAATGACTTCCTTATCCAAAAACTTATTGAATCCCAAAGATACACCAGCCACTTCACAATAGAGCCTTCCAGATAGACAGATAACGCTCAGGAAACTTGCTCCCAAACCAAGCACAAAACATCCTGCCAAACTGAGTCTCAAACTCAAATATAGACAGAACTCCTTCCTAAGGTTGCCAAGATACCATCTATAGCTTCAGAACTCCCAACTGATTCAAACTCAAGAAAATACACTCACACGAGTGCAACCAAACTTATAATCCAAAGATAAACTCCGAATCTTAATAAGATTTCCCTTTAGAAATCAGTAAAATCATTCACACCAAACTGCAAAATTACTCAAGATGCCCAATACTGCCCTAGCAGATCACTTCCAACCTCAAACACTCGAACTCCAACCATTGGTAGTTGTGTTACACACACCACTACCCTATCTACCTTTAATACTTATATTGGAAAACCTGAACAGGTAATCCAACAAATAGGTAGAAATATATATATATATATATATATATATATATATATTCAAAATTACAAATACGCTCTCTCAAGATAGACACCACTCCAGAGTTTAGGTATTCGCTCAACCTAGAGCTCTGATACCACAATGTAATGACCCGCCTTTCATTCCATAGAAAGACGCATCATTAAGAAGAAAGAAAGGGATAGAAAAGAGAAAAGAAAGGAAAGAAAGAAACAGACAACATCAGAATCTCACAGCGGAACGAATAAATTATATTATATCACATAAAACTTTACATAGTATCATTTACATCAGAGTTATACAGCTAATACGATACAAACTAGACAGTTATAAACACCCGTCTAGCAATTACAATTCAAGTATATCAGAGAAAACGATACAACTCAAACACAGCGGAACCACTATATATATCTACACGCTGAAGCCTCTTGCTCCATTATCTCCTCCAGAACTCGTCAAAGCAATCCTGAATCACTTGACTACTCATACGTAATATGAGTACCCAAAAGTTTAATAAAACAGAAAATAAAAACTCGGGTCAGACATGGGTCTGGTGTGAGTAAACGGGAATAAAAGTTGCTTAACTTTAGAAAATCTTTTGAAAACAAAAGGTATCACGTAAGACTTCCTACACATAAACATGGAAAAGTTTTTACCTTACGCTAACCATAACATTTGATAGGAAATCCAGTGATATTATAATAGTGTCTAGGATTTTCAAAATAAAATATAGAAATAGCTGGAATGCTTACATCTCACGTTCCAACATAGTTGGGCACAATCAAAACCGTACAGGCACTTATCGGATTATGGATTCCATCAATGGCAGGGCTACTGGGGTACCGCCCGTCACAGTATGTGGCCTAGATCACCGTACCGAGGAGTACGCCCACTCCCCTGCAACACAAAGCCGGAACCATTCCTTACTGAACAGTTCCGAACAAGACCACCCCGCAGATTGGCCGTCGCCAACTGCCACACAGCCGAATATAAAGGGAACTCTAGACAGGGGTAAATCTTGCTCTCCAGTGGGAGCTACCCACGAAGCCTTGCTGCACCTCCCCTGTTTTAGCCATTCCCTGTTGATGAGGCTTGAGGCTACGATTACCTTTATAGGACATATCAATCTTAGAATGCTCATCGTCCACCTGACGATGTACTGAAAGCATTCAATCCATACAAGTTCGTTCCGGGTTCGAACGAAACCGAAGGCATTATCTCGTTACACTCGTATTGGAATCACCCTCAGAGTTAACGACGATAACCCTTGCACTCTAAATCACCATCCCAAACCTATAAGTACTATTCCGTCAAACTCATTACGGAATCACCTACAGAGTTATACTGACGTATAGTCCTTACACCTCGAGTCTTCACTTGCTCCACTTGGATTAACGTCCTAACGTTTAATTGGAATCGATGTGGTTTTCGGATATCCAAATATGGAAACCCGATCCTGGTCTCACCGAAACCAAACGCCATCTTAATGTCCAAGTTGTACTTAAGGGTTTTAAACAATTATCTCATTTTATTGTTATCTACTTCACACAGATAGATGAACTAGGTATCATAATAGATAATCACACTCATATCATAAACGGATAATCTATATTATTATCACAAACATAATCCATCACAAACCATCATACTTTAACCAATCATCCACATCATACAGATACAACTCATCTCATTACTAAGATCACAACCATTCAATCAATAATATCCATAAGCAATGACTTATTAACCATCAATTATAATTAACTTAAAAAGAATTAAATTAATTACTTCTATCTTTAATTAATTTAAAATAAATTAAATTAATTACCACATTTAATCCTGCTTAACATCCATTAATTAATTAACCCAGTTAATTAATCATTCACTAAGTATTTAACTTGACTAAACACCTTGATTAATCATTTACTAATTACAATAAGTAACTAGTCTTTAATTAATTTCCACAAATTAATTAACCTTATTCATAAGTAATTAACATTTAATTACTCATTTATTAATTAATAATAATTAATTGCATTTATCCTTAATTAATTTCAATTAATTAATCACTTAAATATTAATTATTACTTAATTAATCAATTCTTAATAATTAATTATATTAATTAATGACCCCAAATATTTAAATGAATTACTTAATTAAAATTAATTACATTTATTAATTAATAATTATTAATCACCTTGATTAATATTCAATTTAGTAATTAACTATCTTTAATTACTCATTAACAAATTAATTATCCAATAATTAATTATCTTCATTAATTAATTCCTTAATTAATTACAAAAGTAATTATCCAAATTACTTTATTACAATAAATCACCTTTCACTAATTACACTCCAGTAATTATCAATTATTACTTCTCTAAGTAATCTTGCTCCATTAATTACATTTCACTCATTAAATCATCAAATGATTTACTTAAATTAATTAAACTTAATTAATTAACTTAAACAAACCACAATATCAAAATTAATTACAATAAGTAATTAATTCCTTAATTACTTTTACCAAGTAATTATACTTAACAAATTACAATTGATTATATTCAATTAATTAATCTAGTTAATTATCAAAATTAATTACATTAATTAATTACTTAATTATCCTTAGATAATTATTTTTATTAATTAACAACATTTTCAATAATTACTTACGTAAGAAAAATTATCTTAGATTAATTATCAATAATCATCTCTAATTAAAAATTAATCTAAACCATTATTTAAAACCAAATAATTAAGTAAATTCTTAATTATCTTAATTATTTTCAAAATTTATTTACTTATCAAATGGCTTTGTTTACATTCAAAATATATTTAAACAATTAAATTCAAATTCAATTTAAAAATTTTAATATTTAGAATGTCAAACTATTTAAACATTAATCCAAATTTAAATAATTATAAACCTTAAAATAAAAATGAATGTTAAAGAACATTCATTACTTAAATATAAAAGAAAGGTTTAAAAAAACTAAATTAAAATAAATCACGTTTTGAAAATAAATTGATTATTTTAACTTTCAAATTTAAATTAACATTTCATATCTTTGATTTAAATATTACAGGAAATAAATTCTTTCAAGTTAAAAACTTATTCGAAATCAAATTCATTATTTTAAATCTACTTTTAAAACATTTGAATCTGTTCATCATTTTTTTTTAAAATTTACAAACTGTTTTGAATTCAAAACTGGTTTCCAAAGTAAACCAGAAAACTGTTTTTAATCTTGATTTAAAACTAAATTTAAATCTTGTTTAAATTTTAAAATTTTCATTTTTAAAAACTTTGAATTCAAAACTTCATTTGAATTCAGATTCAACTTACACTTGAATCAAGTTTCAGCTTTAATATATGAATTCCATTCAAATTTTTAAAAACTGCAAAAAAAAACTACAGATTTTAAACCTACAACTACACTAACCCGAGAAACCCCATTCCTTACTTCGAGTCTCCAACCCACTTGCTTCGAGTCAAAATCAAAAACACCCGAGTTTACTTCGAGTAAATTACCCTGCACATCCCCAAATAAGTTCACCAGAATTCACACATATACGGTGCACATGCACCGTCACCTTGGCAAACTCCAGCCACTCCAACCTACCTCTACAAATCGCCGACTATATCCTTACACGATCACGACCATACAAAACCCCCATATCAGCTTGAAATCAAAAATAAGGAAATCAATTGCAACCTGGAAACATCATAGCAACAAATACTCAAACCTGTCAACGCCGAGGGGTCCCACCTCCGACCACCATCGTTGACGCGACCTTGGCTATAGCTTCCTCTACACCCCCTATGCAAACTCACAAAACCCCTCCTCACTCGATGCATCACAGTAAATCAAGCAGCTACTAAAACCCGACCACTCTAATTTAGGGCTTAAACCTAGAAACACCCATTATCACCTCCTCCCCTTTCTGATCACCTATCACCAAATTTTCCTCCATTCTCACATCCATCCTCTAGCTCCTGACAAAACCACATCACCCCAAAATTCCTAGGAAATTAGGTGATCCCAGATTTCCCAATTTTGTTCAATTCAGAAATACTAACCTATCAGTAAACTATAAAATGTAAATATTGTTTAAAAATTCATGATTTCTATCATATATTCCTGTTATAAACTTGTTTAAATAATTAATGATGATTGATATCCTTGTTTATTAAAAATGTTTTACTGTAGAGTTTGTTTCAGAGGTAACAGAATTTTTTTTAAGTACAACTAAATTATGATTTAAGAACATAATTTATTACTAAACAACATTATTTGTTTACACATATAAATTCTAACAGAAATCAAACAAGAGAATAAAGCTTTCTTATTAAACTTAGTTTAAACAGAAAACTGTTAATCAGGTTTACTGTAACCTCACACACACATATATATATATATGTATATATATGTATATATATTCACACACCATATTCATCACAAATAAAATCATACAAGCATACGCATTCTTATATATTCACATGCAACAGACAGATTCAACCTTTTGCATTGAGGTCTCACTTTCAAAAATAACAGAGCAGTTTTAAATCAACCAGATTTTAATTTATGTAAACCAATGCTTGAATTCAGGAAATTTTATATATCTTTGATTTAAAAGAAAACCGTTTTTAAAATAAGAGGTTTACTCACCAGATATGGAAGATGCAGAGAACAAATTCCAGAGATGTAATTGCATTCATATATTTCAGGAACCTGATTTGAAATGCATGTTGAATTTGGCTTTGCAATTGCAAGTTGAAGTTGAACTCCAGTTTGATGTTTAACTTAGCTTGAAGAATTTACTTCCAGGTTTTTATTTCTGAAGTTGATTTTAGACTGCATGCTACCCATCTTCATATGCTAAGATTTGAAGATTGAAATTGATGTCAAATTGATGTTGTAATTTGCAGATTTTGAATAGAATTTGATTTGTATATTGATTTCAGATTTTTAACATGCATTTTGTTTGGGTTTTTGATTTTACTGAAATCTGATTTTTTCAGATTCAAATGAGAATAAGGGTTGAACAAAAATGCATTTGTTATATTTCTTATCAATATCATTTAAATAATTTTTTTAAAACAATGCCACTTGTTATGTTTAGTAATAACAAATGTTTACAAGTGTCCACTTTATGGTTTAAGAATCTAACACATGTTTATCTAAATTTTAAAAGAGATTTCTTTAATTTAAAAATGTATTTAAATTTATTCTAAAACCATTTCTAATTTATTTTAGCATATTCTAAATGTTTATTAATATTTAGTCTTTAAATAAATACATGTAAACTTCCTTATAACATTTACATTTTAATGTTTGTTTAATTATTTTTAAAATAATATTTAAAACAAATTTTCAAAAGAGAAAAGTTTTAAAAAGAAAAATAATGTTGAATTCATTTTATTCAAGAGTTTTCAAACCAAATATTATAATTTAACATGAGTGAATTAAATCTTATTTCAAAAGAAAAAATGATTTCCTCTAAAATAAAACAAGACAAACTTTTATTATAAAACAAAACTTAAACTATATTTTATTTTTATAAACAAAATAAATACTTACTTACAAACTTTTATTATAATTTAACATGAATCAATTTACAATTTATACACTTATATATAATAATTAGAAAATATCCTTTATAAAATTTAAATTTAAATTTAAATTAAAATCAAATCTTCTATTTACAATGTATAAACATTTATACATTATAAATAAAATATTTTTAAATCAGCTTAGAAAGATAAATTTATCACTTAAATATTTTTAACATTCGAAAACAATCACATTCTCAATTTAAATTAAATTATTACTATTTTGAAAAGAATAACACTAGACAAATTAAATGATTATTAATCTTCAAAAGAAAATTCCTATTTGAATTAAATTATTAAATCAATATTTCACATTTTAAAATAATTATTAATGAAATTATTAAATAAATATTGCCAAAATTTCCGGGATATCACACGATTTAGAGTAGGTTGAAGAAATTTGGTTAAGTAAATAAAAGAAGAAGAATAATAAAAAGGGAACGATATTTAAAAGGGAAAAAGGAAGGAAGACTAAAAATTTTGAGTTTTCACCGGTTGAGGAAGCTCAGTGCCGAACCAAACAAAGCATGTCATGTAACTACGCAACATACTTTGGAGGCAAGTGTTGGCTGGTTTTTCAACAGGCGGAGAGAGAGAAAAGAAAGGAAGCATAAATGAATTATGACGTAGAAGGCAGAACTTCCGGACCAAATATTTGGTCCGGAATTCACTAGAATGCCGGACCAAATATTTGGTTTGGAATGCCGAGCCAGAAATTTGGTCCGGCATTCTCTGATATGCCGGACCAAATGTTTGGTCCGGCACGACATGTCCAACACCAGACCAAACATTGGGTCTGATACCTAGGCATGCTGGACCAAATGTTTGGTCCGGCAACTAAGAGGCTCTAAAGCAGAAGCACCGAACTAGACATGAAAGAGAAATCAAGTGAAGCAAGCTCCATAACCCAATTGCCGATCCAAACAATCAAACCCAGATACCAATCCAAATGCTCAAACACAGATGTCGAACCAGATTCAGAAAGTTATAATCTCAACCTCCACACTTAACAGCTCCACTCTATAAATACCAGAGCTCCTCAACAACAATGGGAACCGAATTTCTGAGAAAAGAGGTAAAACTCCGCTGAGACTTAACCACTCTAGCTGTTCTAAATTTTTGCTCTTTCCAATCAAACTTGTAGTTATAATCAAATCATAACAAGCATAATAAGATGGACAGTGGATGTAGGCACGTTCTGGCCAAATCACTATAAAACTTTGTGTGATTTACTTCCTTTAACCGCTTTCTAACTTTGAATCCATGAACTGTTCTGTGACTGCAAAAATTATCTGTTAACAAAGAAGAACATTAAAAACTTCATATCAACCAACTTAAACATAACATAGTCAAATTCAAACTTAGAGGTGTTTGTCCAATTTTTATGCAAACAACATTTTTATGAAATATTCCGTTTTGTTTTTCATGAAATGTTACAATACATATATATATGTGTGTATGTGTGTTTACGTACTTAACTATATGCATACATGTATATACACATTCCATAACTTTATTCATATGAGTGTGTATATGATACATCGGTGAGCATAATGTTTTTCGATAAAAGTTGATAATTCAAAAACGGTTCCCGTCACATTTTCTATTTTTCTTCAAACTAAATATTTTATAAACTATTTTTAAAAACTATTTCACTGTCATTATTTATTATTTCAAAGAGTTTTATTTTAGTCATAAATCCATTAATTAATTATTGAAAAATATAATAAATATCCATATTTTAAAGAGGTTAAATTATGGGTTGTTACACTCTCTCCCCTTAAAAGAATTTATTCCACGAAATTAATACACAAATAGACAATCTGAAAGGTGTATATTATACCAAGAAATTCATATAACAATGCAAAGAAACTATGCCATAAAAAATCATACATAATGCATTCAAACAACAAACAACTAACGTGACATTACATCAAGGTAAGTTTACCTATTATGATCCTCGGTCTCCCAAGTACAATCGCGAGGGTCATCATTCTAATGAACCTTCGAAAGCTTAACCACCTTATTCCTCAATCTCCTTTCATCTCGATCAACATTATGAACTAAGATTATTGTCAATTTTGATTCTATTTCCAAGTCTTCCTGAATTGACGTCTCGACAATCAAAGATGGATCAAAAACATGCTTTCGCAGGTGAGATTCATGAAAAAAATTATAAACTTCAGATAATCGCTCTGGCAAATCGTCTCTATAGGCCAACGATCCAATTCTCTTAAGGATTCTAATTGGTCTAATGAATCTGTGTGATAACTTTCCTGTCCTTTTGAATCTTACAACTCCTCTTATCAGGAAACTTTTCACGAATACCAAATCCTCGACCACAAACTCTAAGTCCCTTCTCCATTGATCGGTATAACTTTTCTATCGATCTTGGGCTTCTTTCATCCTTTCCTTGATCATAGCCACTTTCTCTGATGCTTCTCGAATCATCTCTGGTTCAAGAACTAAACGGTCCCTAGTCTCAACCCAACATGAAGGTGATTTACATGGCCGCCAAAAAAAATCTCCATAGGGCTCTATGCCAATGCTAGCTTGGTAACTGTTGTTATAAGAGAACTATACTAGCTGAACATGATCTTCTTATGATCCTCCAAAATCCAAAATACATGCTCTCAAAAGATCCTCTAAAATTTGATTCACCCTTTCGGTTTGTCCATTTGTCTAGGCAGTGATAGGCTGTGCTCAAATTCATCTCTGTCCCTAAAGCAACTTGCAATGCTTCCCAAAATTGAATGGTGAAGATGGGATCTCGATCACTGACTATACTTACTGGGATTCCATGCAGTCGAATGATCTCCCTTAAATAAATTCCTACCAAAGAAGCTATAGTTCTAGTTTACTTCACTGAAATAAAGTAGGCGCTCTTTGTTAATAGATCTACAATTACCCAAATCCTTCATTACCTCATTTTGTTCTGGGAAACCCATCGATAAAGTCCACGGATACTTGCTCCCACTTTCAATTTGGTATCTCTAGTGGTTGGAGCAACCCAACAGTCTTCTGCTTGTCACTCTTGAGCTATTGACAATTTGCACACCGGCTCACGAAGATCAAAATGTCCTTTTCATCCCTTTCCACAAAATGTCTTCGTATTCAGAAACATTTTATTTACTCCTAGGTGGATAGATAATCTTGATCGATGGCACTCTCTTATTACATCCTGTCTAATTCCATTAACATCTGGCACACAAATCCGACCATTCATTCTCAAAATGCCTTGAGAGTCTATTTGAAAACTAGAGACAGTTCCCTCTTCAATATCCTTCTTAAGCCAACCTAAAATAGGTATTCTTCTTGGAAATATGCAATTTGCTCTATTAGTGCTAGCTTAACTTTCAAATTTGTAATCGTTACCACATTCCTACACAATGCATCTGCAATGGCGTTTACATTCCCTGGAGTGTAAAGTATCTCTAGGTCATAAGATGCAAGAAACTCCAGCCATATTTGCTGCCTTAAGTTCAAATCCTTTTGGGTTAAAAGATACTTTAATGACTTGTGGTCCGTATATAACTCAAACTTTGTACCTAAAAGATAGTGTCTCTGTAATGGACTGCCTTTTTGTACGCTTGAATCGACGAAAAACCACACACGTCATACTCAAACCATAAAATAGAGAGGATTGTTATTGGGGTAAATAAGAAAAGCAGAGAAAGAAATAAAACAAAATAGAATCTCATAGCGGAATGACAAAATATAATAATCAAATAACAGTTCATGAAGCTATTTACAAGACATTTGATTATACTTATACAACATAGAATCAGAGTTACACATACCAGAGAATAATAATTACAATGCAGCGGAATAGTATGAATGCAGTGGAATAGTATAATAAATAATAGTAATAATACAATCTTCGTCTTCGTCCTCCAGAAATAAGGTCTTCGAACCCTGGAATGCTCAGACTGACCCGAGTGAATTGAAAAGACAAAACACTCGAGTCAGAACTAAAAGATCTTATGTAAGTTAAATCAACGGTAAATAGTATGAGTGGAATGGCGTCAGAGATGTTTACGGGATTTGACATCTCCTATCCAGTGTCAAACGTGAGTGCAGTAACTTAAGAGATGCTCGAGATTCACATCTCCTAAGGATCCGTTAAACTATTTACTATGTAGTAATATTTCTCTATTATAATAATGTCTAATAGTAAAATAAACTTACTTTGAAATAGCGTTAAGGGGTTACCCATATAGCCCTTACCACGTAATAGTCCCAGTAGTCCATCCAATATCAGCGTATTTCTAGATCGGGAGACTACCCTAAATACTCCATGGGCTACGGGAGAAAAGCAAACGCGTACAAGGCTTGCTAGGGTAGGTGACACAGCACACAAGGCAATGCCAAGGTATATATACCAATTACTATCCGGACAGGTGGTGATGCATATCGCTCGGCTACCACCCACCTCGAGCCACACCCCCGAAATCAAAAATCAAAAGTGGCCACCGAATCAATCTCAAAGTCAGAATATAATGGAATGGCATCGAAGGAATGTGTCCGATAAGAGGAGCTACCTCACTGGCCCGGAATCGCTCTTGTTTTTGCCACCTTATGCTAACTCACGGGAGTCGGGTCCACGTATATACCTCAAAGGAATGCCGCAACCATCCTACTTCATTCTAAAATCTCCACCATGTATAAGGTTGTTAAAGTGATTTTCGAAGTTGGTAGAGAGTGTTACAACTTTCGATCTCGGCCTCTTTAACAACCAAACGTTATTATAACACCGCGATCATTTTCAAAATAGTTTATACTTTAAAAACCAAAATATCATTGCTCGTTTTAAAACCAAATCAATACGATATCATTTTCATTTCAAATATATCCTTTTCTAAAATCGAAACACTTTCAAAGTTATAACATTTCAAAATCAAAACACTTGAATATAACACTTTCAAATTTTAATACCTTGAAACTCATAACTTTGAAACATAACTTCCACCACTTAAATGGATTAAATATTAAGTTACTTCATATAATTGAATAGCTACTTCAATTTCACAAATCAATTCCAAAACAACACGAATTTCTACATTTTATATTTAACCAAATCCCAAATCATAAATTTCTATTCAATTCTGTTTCCAAATGAACCATTCCAAATTTTATTGATTTCAAAATAGATTTGATCCACCAAGTAAACCATTCCAAATACAGTATATTTCAAACCTTAAGTATGCCACCATTTCAAAACTAAGTTCGATAATTTCATACATATATCAAATCCAATTTTCTATTATTTTGTTCCGAAACATTTACTTAATAAGTCCATTATCTTTTAAATAAAACCCAAATTACAAATAACTAAATGTTCCCTTCGATTTATTTATACTTGCAATATTTATTTAATTCACCTTAAACCAATATCAAGTTATGAATTCATATCCTTTAAAATCCCAATTTCCATAAGTTCCAAATCGGTTTCAGTAAATAAATTTCTACATTTAATACAATTTCAAATCAATTTCGAATCTATCTTCTCAGCCTTAATTTTATTAAAAATCATTATAAACTCTATATAAAATATAATTTATACAAATACTTAACCATATTACATTTTTAATAAAATCAATCTTTATTTTAAATTTGTTTAATACCAAACAAATTTATACATAGCTAAAAATCAAGAATTTAATTATATATAAAGTAACATTAATATAATATCTGAAAGCAATATTTCTATAAAATCATATATTTCTTTACAAAATCATAGAAATCGTATCAAAATATTTTTATATATAGACCACGGTGTCTGCATATAATTTTCTATCCTATGGTCAAGTGATACGGATACTTATCATTTCAATCCGCAATTTAAAATAAAAATACGGTTGTATATCATTTCAAACCACAACCTCGAATGAAATAAAATCCATAACAACTTGCAGTTTATAATAATATAAACTACAACATCCATTCATCTAATATCAATCATCAAACATTTATCACAATCATCATCCAGTTCAAACAATAACATCAATATAGAACAGCTAATAAATAACATGTATTCACTGGCAGTTTATATTCAATAATAAATTAAATAACAATTTAATTGGCAGTTTATATGCAATATCAAATTAAATAACAATTTAATTTAATAAATTCAATTTAACTGCGATGATGATTAAAAATATGTCAAACAGTCATAAATAAATTTCTAATCACAACATAAATCAATTTAACAAACATAAAAAATTTTAAAAGTTGTGAGTGGGTTAAAACACTCACCTTTTGAATTTAAATTGAATTTAAATCCAATTTAAATCCAAAATTCAAACGGTCTCAGAATCTATCCAAACCCATGTCAGAATGTTCGGAATTCCAATACGAACCTAGCGGAGAAAACCGCGTATGAATTGGACCTTGTATGCGAAAGTTATTAAGGGTAGAACGATTTAAAATAAAATTTATATAAAAATAAACAAAGCGGTTACCTTGTCCACGTCAGCACACGAAACCCTTACACTCACGATTTCTGCTCGACCCACTCATTACGGCCGCCACTCATCATCTTAGAATGCCACCTGCTATGATTCCCATCACCGAGATCGAGTGACGGTGCTCCGAAACCCCCATCGAGTCGCGCCGTGCGACAGTGGCGCGATCGCCTGCGGTGGCCTCAGGCGTAGGGGCTGTCGCCCTACAACTCGGCCATTTCTGGCAATTTCGTACACGATCTTGACCAATCATCCATGCCGATAGCCCCTAGTCAATGTCCTCTATGCCTCAGAACGCTCTGATTGAACCAAAATCACAGATCCACCGTTGAACGAGTAACCACAAACGAACGACCGAAAATAATCTAGCAAATTTCAGCCACACATCAACCCAGATTGAGAAACGAATCACATAATCGACTTGCGCTCTTTGAGAGCTTCAAATCGATATATAATTCGATATTATTTGAGGAATTTGAATTTTGGCTTTGAATTTTATTTGAAATTGCAATTGGAATTTTGGTTCTGTCTGCCATTGGAATGAGGAGGAGCAACAGGAAATGTACGTATAGAATAATGAACATAAGAAATAGGCTAAGGTTGATAACGAGGTATATACAGGCAAGCTGAAATTAGAATGAACCGGATTGATTTGGATTGAAAGTTGAACGACTAATGGCCCGAAAGACCCGTTCTGACTCCGGAACGAAAATGTGTCAACCCATATATCAAAATAGATGTTTTTAAATATTTTAAAATCGACGGAACAGGTTTCAAGTCCAAATTCCATCGTATGAAGAAGTTATGCTAGAATCAAATAATTTCAAATTGATATCAATTGATTTTAGTTAAATTGATTTCTAGTCGTTTCGAGCCCGTGCGATCATGACTAGTCCAATCGTTATGAAACTTGAAATTCTACAATAATTCCGCATTAGGGATCTGATGAAACTGGTTTCGTCGAAATCCGAGTTAGTGGCAAAATGGTTATTTTTACATTAATTAAATAAATTAAAAATTAATTAATTAAGTCAAATTTTCAATTTCAATTATATAATTGAATTTTTTTTTTCGTTTTTAAATTTCTTAATCATCTATACTAATTTAAATAAATTTAGATGTAAATTTAGAGTTGGTTAATTTATCAATTTTAGTTTTAACCTCAATTGCACTAAATTCAGAAATTATAAATTTAATTTCCAATAAATTAATAAATCTTGATATCCATTATTTTCATTTAACCAATTGTCATATTATGAATAGAATTAACATTATTTCCAATTATTTCCTTAATATACACTAACATAACATTGAATTGAGATTCGTTGCAATTGATTACAAATTTTGATTTAATGGACTAAATAAATGATTAACTTATAATAATTGTTATCATTAACTCTCAATCACATTTTATAAGTTTATCATTTCCAAACCAATGTTATAATTTCTTACTAAACATTGATCTTATTCAATTACCGTTCAATATATATTAATTCATTAATTAATTCAATATTTACGTTTGTTTTCTTGTATTCGAATTATAGCCTGGTATAACATTTACATTAATTCCATTAATTGTAACTTCACTCAAATAGTTAATAGTTAACTTAGATTAGTATTATTACATCTCATTTAAGTTATTATTTCAGTAATGAATCACAAATTTCTGTTTTTCCAATATTAGATAACAAAATCATAATAAAAATTAGCAATTAAATTATCGAAAATTTACGGGTTGTTACACTCTTCCCCACTCAAAACTTTTCGTCCCCGAAAAGGAAAAAAGAGAGAAAAGAAAGAATTGAGTAAACAATACATCTTATTCAAAAATATTAACTTTATAAACAAATAAATTTACAAAATTAATTAATTTAAATAAAATATACCAATTTATAGCCATTAAATCTTTTTATACTCAAATTAATAAAGTTTGGAAAACATTTTTCAAAATTTTCTAAGTTCAAAATTTACGGAAAATTTCGGCTGAGTCTTCTTTGTACGGAGAGGCTCGGGAGAAAATATAATATCAAATATAATGATATATAACATATATTTTACAAAATAATATATCCCAACATGGGAAAACAATATAATAACGTTATTAAACCGTAATCCGAGAACGTACATATTTATCGGGCAAACAATGCTTAACTATGAAACCAATAGCAGTAGCAATTGCTTTCATAACCTATATTTCACTTATGTAATCCTAGAAAGGTTAATAATTATATAAAATGAAATATTTAAAGTTGTTTCAACCACTAACAACAATCGATATAGATAACAATCACTTATAACCAACATACCATCATCATATAAAATCAACACAATTAAACTATCCATCCATATCAAACAAAACAAATAGTTGTTCGGGTTCAAAAACTTCAAATTATACAGAATAGAAAATAAACTATTAAGTGCACTATTTACTCAATAGTCTTAGATGAAACTAAATAGATTATTTATACATCCAAATAAATTTAAAGTATCCTTGCCCAAGCAACCATAAACCAAACAAACAACCATTCCAAAACTTAGATCAAGTTCATTCTTAATAATTTCATTTCATAATATTTGTTGTTTGATTTCCTTTTCATTTATATAATGATTTATCCTTTTTATTTACATTTATTTCTTGCAAATTTCAAATTTCCATTCATTCATTTATTAATTAATTTCATTTATTCATTTATCTATGGTATTCATGTTCAATTCAATTTCTTAGCGTATCAATCCATCTACTTAAGTTTAAAATCATTTATTTAGAAAACTTACCGTTCTATTATATAAAACTAGAAGCTTTTTCAATTATAATTATGTTCATAACACCAGAACATCAAATTCTTATTTATTAAAGAATTTCATTGAATTCTTTCATTACCTCAAGTTTTACTTGTACAATATCCATTACATTTTCTTATAAGCATTAGAACTTTTAATATTTGATAAGTTATATATATTCTTTTAAGGATGTAATTGATAGTTACACAAGTTTATTTTATTTCTTTTAAGTAACTTAATGTTCAATACTAATATCCTTCGTTTCATAGGTTACAGTTTCAAATTTCTTTTAATCCCATTTATAACTGAGCATTAAATCTCTTATTTCATTTAGAGGTTGCAATTATTAGTTAAATTCCATTTTATTACACTAATTGAAACTATTGATTAACGAAAACTTAAGAATTAAATGCCGGGTTTTATTCTAAATCATTTTAAAATAATAGATAAATGTATATACTTGCAACTTATATATATCTAATTATATTTAAAACAATTTAAATTTTATATTTGTTTATCAAAATAAATCTGTAGTAAAACTACTAAGTGGCCTTCCCACTTCGAAACTCAAAAATGAATGTCGACGATGCGTGCTCTCATCACCGAAATTATATTCCAGCGACAGAGAGGGGAGTATATAACTTATTTATTTCCAAAATTTCTTTAAAAATAATTCTTTCAAATTTTACTGAAATATTTATACCAGAAAATAATTCCAAATAAAATTATTATTATTATATTTCAAAATCATTCGAATGAAATTTTCAAAACTCCGAAACTTAAGTTCTAAAATTTCCAATTTATTCTTATTTGTTTTACTTTTCAAATCTTATTTCCAACATATATTCATAAATTTCACTACCTAACAACCACTATATTACACCCAAATATATATATTTATAATTTTTTTATTTTATATATAGAAAATATAATGGGCAAAACTATTTCATTCACCTATATTTCAAAACAAATATTGTGTCGGTCTGTCCTATTTAGTGTTTAGAAATCCCTATTGATGTCATAGCGTCCTACGCACCAACCAGAATTTATAAATACAAAACGGAACAAATTAACACAATATAAAAACCTTTTTATAGTACTGGCAAATACGCTCTCTCTTATATATACTCTCAACGATTCGTCATAGGGTATTACTACCCTATTAATAAAGAGTCATACCCCACGAAGCTAACGTTTATCGCTAAACCAAAGCTCTGATACCAGATGTAACGGATCGCCTTTTTGTATGCTTGAATTGACGATAAACCACACACGTCAGACTCAGACAATACAAAATAGCGGATTATTATTGGGGTAAATAAGAAAAGCAGAGAAAAAATAAATCAAAACAGAATCTCATAGCAGGATAACAAAATATAATAGTCAAATAACAGTTCATGAAGCTGTTTTACAAGACATTTGATTATACTTATACAACATAGAATCCGAGTTACACATACCGGAGAATAATAATTACAATGCAACGGAATAGTATGAATATAGTGGAATAATATAATAAATAATAGTAATAATACAATCTTCGTCTTCGTCCTCCATAAATAAGGTCTTCAAACCCTGGAATGCTCAGGCTGACCTGAGCGAATTGAAAAGACAAAACACTCGAGTCAGAACTAAAAGATCTTATGTAAGTCAAATCAACGATAAATAACATGAGTGGAACGACGTAAGAGATGTTTACGAGATTTGACATCTCCTATTCAGTGTCAAACGTGAGTGTAGTAGCTTAAGAGATGCTCGGGATTCAAATCTCCTGATCCGTTAAACTATTTACTATGTAGTAATATTTCGCTATTATAATAATGTATAATAGCAAAATAAACCTACTTTTAAATAGCGTTAAGGGGTTACCCATATAGCCATTACCACGTAATAGTCCCAGTAGTCCATCCACTATCAGCGTATCTCCAGATCGGGAGACTACCCTAAATACTCCATGGGCAACGGGAGAAAACCAAACTCGTACAAGGCTTTCTAGGGTAGGTGACACGGCGCACAAGGCAATGCCAGGGTGGATATACCAATTACTATCCGGACCGGTGGTGACGCATAGCGCGCAGATACTGCCTACCTCGAGCCACACACTAAAATCAAAAATCAAAAGTGGCCACCGAATCAATCTCAAAGTTAGAATATAATGTAATGGTATCGAAGGTGTGTGTCCGATAAGAGAAGCTACCTCACTGGCCCGGAATCACTCCTATTTTTGCCACCTTATGCCAAATCACGGGAGTCGAGTCCACGTATATACCTCAAAGGAACGCTACCACCATCCTACTTCATTCTGGAATCTCCACCGCGTACACGGTTGTTAAAGTAGTTTTCGGAGTTGGCAGAGAGTATGACAACTTTCAATCCCGGTCTTTTTAACAACCAAACGTTATTATAACACCGCGGTCATTTTCAAAATAGTTTATACTTTAAAAACCAAAATATCATTGCTTTTTTTAAAACTAAATCAATACGATATCATTTTCATTTCAAATATATCCTTTTCTAAAATCAAAACACTTTCAAAGTTATAATATTTCGAAATCAAAACACTTGAATATAACACTTTCAAATTTTAATACCTTGAAACTCATAACTTTGAAACATAACTTCCACCACTTAAATGGTTTAAATATTAAATTACTTTATATAATTGAATAGCTTCTTCAATTTCATAAATCAATTCCAAAACATCACGAATTTCTACATTTTATATTTGACCAAATCCCAAATCATAAATTTCTGTTATCCCACTTTTTTGGGTAAAAACTGGAATATCAACAAATTCGCAAGGAATTATGGATGTCGGGATTGGAAATCGATTGGGATCAAGACTACGGTCGATATTATCAAAATTTGGTTGAGTTCCGATCGGGACGAAATTGATTGGAAATGATGATAAGGACTAGGAAAGGCTATGTTTCAATTTTCAGGATAATCGGAGTTCGTATGAAGGAGATATGATCTGCTGGGCACGTTTTTACCTATTACCGATCCAAAACAATGCCGGTCCAAACTCCACTTCCTCTCACCACCGAACCAACTCCACTTCCCTTCCCACTGAACCAAGCTCCACCGGTCCAAGGCCTCGCCAAACCAACTCACCACCGAGTCAAACCAACCACTACCGAACCGCGGCTACCGAACCAACCCATGCTCCACACACTACCGATCCAGCCAACACTCCACTCACCGCCGAACCAAGGAGCTACCGAACCAACTTTTCCAGGCCAGATTGCATCAGCCCAGGCCCACCAGCAGCTATATACATCCAAGACCTCTGCCCCCAGCCTCACTTTATAAATAGAGGGGCAGGGGTACAACAATGACGGACAAGTTTGAGAGCTCAATCCCGAAAGGAACTTTCAAACAACTTTGATATACTTGTAATCAAAGCTTTGTACTTGTAATCGGATCAGAAAAGGAGAATAACAAAAAAAGCGGACGTAGGCACATTCTGGCCGAACCACTATAAATCTGTGTGTCTTTTACAGTTTAGTCCCTGTTTTTTACATATTTGCATAAACCACCCAAATCACTACGAACAACATAAAATCAACTAAATCATACGATTTGGAGGTGTTTGCCCATTTTTTGTGCAAACATATTTGGGTTATTTGCTGAGATCTGTGATTTGTGTTTGAATATCGCTTATTTGTATTCATACACTGGTGCTTTCACGGTATTTGGGGTTTGTGGCCAATTTTGGCGCAAACACTTTGGTGCTTTCACTGAGAAGGACTAGCACCCGCTGCATCGGATAGAAGTTTGGATTTGGAAGACAATGGCTAGGCAAAACAGTAGAAGGCTAAGGGATGAGAGAAGCCAACAGGAAGGAAGTCAAAAAGCATCCTCCGAATGTGAGGAAGTACCAGCTTCGATCTACATAACCCGGGATGAAATGGAAGCCATAACAAATTCACTGCAAGAGAGGTTGTTGAAGAGTCAACAGGAGATGATGCAGACTTTCTTGGAGCAAATGAGAGCTGCAGGGACCCAGAACTTAGGAACAGCTACAACAGCCGTGGATCCAGGACAAGGAGCTAGGGTTATGGAACCCAATGGAGGACAGGATGCAGAGCCAGAGGGCAATCGACAAGGACTTGGGGGGCAGGCCCACAGGATCCAACACAGGAGGACCTTTGGAAGGAGTTCAACAGGCTAGAACCAACGTTGCTGCTAGCGAGCCACATGAAGAGTATGTACCGGAATTCCCTTGGGGGCAACCCCCGAAAGACAACGCTAGATTGGTGGATATAATCAGGAAGACTGTGCGAGGTGGTTTGACCAACGGAGACATGGAAGGAGTGAACAGGAGTCCGTTTGCTCGGGAAATAAGGATGGCTCAGAATCCACCTAAGTTCAAGCTACGTAGCATGGAGGTATACGATGGCAAGACAGACCCTACAGATCATTTGATGAGGTACACCAGACACATGGAGGTGCTGGGGCATCGGAGGAAGTGATGGCCCAATGCTTCCCTTTGTACTTGACGGACTTAGCTGCGATGTGGTTCAGGCAGCTGGGAGAATGATCTATCAGGACTTGGAGGGAATTGGTGGAAAGGTTTTTGGGACAGTTTCGGGTTCATGTCAAGAGACCGAAGAACGTGATGACATTGACATCGGTAAAGCAAAGGATCGATGAATCGCTTAGAGCCTTTCTAACTCGATTCAGTGCCGCAGTTTCTTCGGTGGATCGGCCCGATCCATCGATGGTTTTAATGGCAGCAGTATCAGGAGTCAGGGAGAACTCGGATTTCAAGGTATCTCTGATACGAGATCCCCCACGGGATCTCGACGAATTCTTTCACGAGGCAGAAAGGTTCTTTCGGCAAGAAGATGCAAGTACGGATTTAAAGTTAAAAAAGGTTAATGCAGTGGAGGTTGGAGGGCCATCCAGCAAAGGTTTGGATAAAGACAAAGGAAAAAGGAAGTTGAACGATGGTTCTAGAAATGCTAGGAAGCAATGGAAGGATCCAAAGTTGTCCACATACACAGGATTGAACGAGACGCTGGAGCGGATATACCTGGATACTCGGAATCGCCTTCCCTACCGGAGGCCGGCTAGGAGAGAACCAACAGAACGGGAAAGGACATCAGGAAGGCACTGTCTCTTCCATGATTTGAATGGACACGACACCAACAGCTGCAGGCACTTAAAGGACATAATTGAGGAGCATGTAAGGAATGGAAAGCTACCATAATATGTTGGACCTCGAAATGCAACGGCGGGGCAGGAGAAACCGCCGCCTACCTCAAGCTACGATGGTGGGAGGCCCAGGAATGATGGTCGGTTGATCATCCATTGACCAGGTTAATATGAAATAAGTAGCGAACTATTGCCAAGCAACCAAGTCGTTTACACATGTACGAGGACGGAGATAGCCCCTAGGCATGCTCTGAATGATGATAAACTGCAATGCTATGGTTTGTGAAATTTATCTTTTGCTTTTGGATTGGACACTGCTTTTCTTTTTGGTTTTCGGTTTTGGAGCTTGGATTGAGCTCCTGGTTTTTCTTGCTTTTTGATTTGGATTTTCCTTTGGATGATTGTTTTCGGTTTTGGATGCTGGTTTGGATTTCTGTTTTTCTGGTTTTAATTTGGATTTTGGATTGGATTTTGATTGGATTTTTATTTGATTTTTGATAAACGGTCGTCGGGTATGGATTATGCCTGGCAAGGGGTGAGTCGCTTTGCCCAAACGTGGTAAATTGACTCATTCAGGTCGTCGAGTATGGACTATGCTCGGCAAGGGTCCGGAGTGACCAAAGATTCGGCCTAGGACTTAGGCCATGTATTATCAATTGTTATTCTAAGGTCGTTGAGTATGGACTATGCTCAACAAGGGTCCGGAGTGACCAGGATTCGGCCTAGCACTTAGGCCATGTATTATCAATTGTTATTCTCAGGTCGTTGAGTATGGACTATGCTCAACAAGGGTCCGGAAAGAGCAGGATTCGGCTTAGGACTTAAGCCATGGCATTGCACAGCGTCCAGGGACACTGGACCAAGGTCGTCAAGTGTGGATTACGCTTGGCAAGAACCCGGAGAGGTTAGCTCAACGTCCAGGGACACTGGACCAAGGTCGTCAAGTGTGGATTACGCTTGGCAAGAATCCGGAGAGGTTAGCTCAACGTCCAGGGACACTGGACCAAGGCCGTCATATGTGGATTACGCTCGACAAGAGCTCGATGAGGCTGGCTTAACATCCAGGGACACTGGATCACGGCCGTCAGGTGTAGATTGCGCTTGCCAAGAGCCCGGAGAGGTTATGGAATTGGATATCGACTCGGAGCAGTCAAGGATGATATACTCTGGCAATATGGTTATGGACTTCGGATATTGGATTCGGAATTATTCAAAACACGCCTTGTTATCACAAGGCATGTTTTGGGGGGCAAAGTGTTCTCCCACTTTTTGGGTAAAAACTGGAATATCAACAAATTCGCAAGGAATGATGGATGTCGGGATTGGAAATCGATTGGGATCAAGACTACGGTCGATATTATCAAAATTTGGTTGAGTTCCGATCGGGATGAAATTGATTGGAAATGATGATAAGGACTAGGAAAGGCTATGTTTCAATTTTCAGGATAATCGGAGTTCGTATGAAGGAGATATGATCTGCTGGGCACGTTTTTACCTATTACCGGTCCAAAACAATGCCGGTCCGAACTCCACTTCCTCTCACCACCGAACCAACTCCACTTCCCTTCCCACCGAACCAAGCTCCACCGGTCCAAGGCCTCGCCGATCCAACTCACCACCGAGTCAAACCAACCACTACCAGACCGGGGCTACCGAACCAGCCCATGCTCCACACACTACCGGTCTAGCCAACTCTCCACTCACCGCCGAACCAAGGAGCTACCGAACCAACTTTGCCAGGCCAGATTGCATCAGCCCAGGCCCACCAGCAGCTATATACATCCAAGACCTCTGCCCCCAGCCTCACTCTATAAATAGAGGGGCAGGGGTACAACAATGGCGGACAAGTTTGAGAGCTCAAGCTCGAAAGGAACTTTCAAACAACTTTGATATACTTGTACTCAAAGCTTTGTACTTGTAATCGGATCGGAAAAGGAGAATAACATAAAAAGTGGACGTAGGCACATTCTGGCCGAACCACTATAAATCTGTGTGTCTTTTATAGTTTAGTCCCTTTTTTTACATATTTGCATAAACCATCCAAACCACTACGAACAACATAAAATCAACTAAATCATACGATTTGGAGGTGTTTGCCCATTTTTTGTGCAAACATATTTGGGTTATTTGCTGAGATTTGTAAACCGCCGACTTATGTTGAGTCGTAAGTCGCATACGACTTAAGGGCCAGTTGGTGAAATACTATAAATAGGGAGTGAGTTGTAACTTTTTGGAGGTTGATTTTGGAATAAAATTTCTTGTTGATTGCTGTGTGCTTTCATCTTAAATTGGTAGTTGAGTGTAATCTCCTATCTCCACTTTCGGTTATTCGAGTGCGCTCGAATCAACGATTGTTGAAGCCGATTCGCGGAATCAAGTGCGCTTGATCAACGCTTGAAGAATTGAAGATCTTCTTTCACGGTATCGTGCGCGATCAACGTGTTAGAGATAGCTAGAATTCGGTATCTTCGGATCAACGAATTTGGGCATTTTGGTATTCATCAATCCACCGATTGCTATTTTCACCGATTGAAGTTTATTTTTATTAATCCGTTGCGTCAGTTTTTTGGTATTAGAGCTAGACTTAGCCAATAATAGCTAAGACGAGTCTTGGAGCCAATTTTCGAAGTTGAAGTTTGAAGTTTGGTGTTTATCGTGTTCATCTTGAAGTTGCAACGATTTTGAAGATTTTGATCCATTTCATTTTGGATCTAGAGTTGGAGAAGAGTTTGAATTTGAAGTTGCTTGGAGACCTTGAGCCGAGCCAAGTTAAGCCGTGAAGTGTTTGAAGGCCGAGCATAGTTTGTGTTGAAGTACAATTTGTTGAAGTTGTTGCCGAGTTAAGGAGTTAAGCCGTGTAGAGCTATTGCCGAGCCAAGGTTGAGGCCGTGACTTGTTGATCTTGTGTTGAAGTTTTGTGTTTGATTTGTTGAAGTATTTGAGAAGTTTTGAAGTGTTTGTGAAGAGTTTCCAATCATGCCGCCAAGGAGAGCTAACCGTCATCAAAATGTTGAAGCGTTGTATAGAAGAGAAGAAGCCAAGCTTATGGAACAACATATTAATGAGAAATTTGATGAAGGCATTGGAAAGATAGAAAAGTTGATGAATGATTTGAATCAAAGTCAAAGGAGGAGATCACCAAACTCGAACCATGGAGGAAACCGAGTTTCGCCATCGGTTATGGAAGCGAGGAGGGTATCACCGCATTCTTTTAGAGATAGAAGAGAAACATCAATTTCATCACGGAGAGATCATCATGACTATGGACATGAAGAAAGAAGAATTTCACGAGAATTTGAGAATGAGGCGTATAGAGATGAAGAGAGACATAGTCGAAGAAGCATGCATGAACGAAGGGATGATAATGGTCGAGATCGATGTAGGCATACTTTTGATTTTGATGAAGAGGGTGATAGAGCTAGCATTCATTATCGAGATCGAGACCAAGTTCGAAATTCATATCGATATGTGGATGAAGATCGTCGATGGGAATCGGGTATGAAGATGGAAATTCCAGAGTTCAAGGGTGGAATGGTAGCTGAAGAATTTCTTGATTGGGTGTCGAATGTTGAAGAGATCTTTGATTTCAAGGAGGTTCCTGAGCATAGAAGAGTGAAGTTGGTTGCTACTAAGTTGAGGGGAAGAGCTTTGGCATGGTGGAAGCAAACTAAACTTACAAGCGAAAGAATGGGAAAGCCAAAGATTGAATCATGGGAGAAGATGAAGAAGTTGATGCGAGCTACATTTTTGCCTTACAACTACCAATCACTTATGTACCAGAGGTTGCAGAATCTGAGGCAAGGGACGAAGTCTGTTAGTGATTACGCTGATGAATTTTACCAACTCATTGCCAGAAATGATATTATGGAAACGGAAGAACAGCTAACTGCTAGATTCATTGGGGGATTGAGAATGCAGATCCAGGATATGGTTAATATGTTCGATCCAAGATCTGTTACAGAAGCACATCAGAAAGCGTTGGCTTGGGAGAAGCAAGGAAGGCGTGGAGGTGGTGTGTTTACTAATTCCAATAATCAAGCGAAGGGTGTTAGTGGAAGTTCTAATGTTCCTAAACCTGTTACAAAACCAGTGGTGAAGGAGGCTGAGAAGGCGAAGGTTAACAGTGGTTTCAAATGTTATAATTTTCAGGAGTTGGGTCACAAAAGCAATGAATGTCCAAAGCCGAAGAAGAGAGCAATGGTTGCTGAGATTGAAGATGATGGTGAGGAGGCAGAATGTTCAAATACACCTTATGTCGAGGAGGAAGAAGAATTGTCTGGAGATGAAGGTTGTAATCTTATGATGAGGAGGTCATGTCTTACACCAAAGCAAGAAGAGGATTCTAGTTGGTTGAGAAGCAATATTTTTCAGTCGACATGCACTATTCTAGGGAAAGTTTGCAAGTTCGTTATTGATGCTGGAAGCTGTGACAATATTATCTCTACAGAAGCAGTAAGGAAGTTGAACTTGAAAACCGAGAAGCATCCTAAACCGTACAAGCTAGCATGGTTAAGGAAGGGAGGTGAAGATGTGTCGAAGGGCTTGTGTTAATTTTTCTATTGGGAAGAAGTACAAAGACAAAATTTGGTGTGACGTTGTAGACATGGATGTGTGTCATCTGTTGTTGGGCAGACCATGGCAGTTTGATAGAGTAGTGCAACATGATGGTCGTGCTAATAGCTATAGTTTCATGTTCGAAAGTACTAAAATCACTTTAGTTCCCAAGAAGCAGCAACAGAAGGAAAGCAAGCTAGAGGAGATCGAAGAACTGAAAACTTTTCTATCTTTGAAGGAGTTTGTCAAGGAGATTGAAGAGGAGCCTGAAGTGTTTTTGTTGATTGGACGAGAGTGTAGTGAAGATGTTGAAATTCCAGAAGAAGCGAAGCCAGTTTTGAAAGAGTTTGAGGATGTATTTCCAGAAGAGTTGCCTAAAGAGTTACCGCCACTAAGAGACATTCAACATCAAATTGATCTTGTTCCGGGAGCAGTATTACCACATCGACCACATTATCGAATGAGTCCGAAGGAACATGAGGAGTTACGAAGGCAAGTGGAAGAGTTGTTAGAACAGGGACGTGTTCAGGAAAGCTTGAGTCCTTGTGCAGTACCAGCATTGTTGGTGCCGAAGAAGGATGGAACATGGAGAATGTGTACCGATAGTAGAGCTTTAAACAAGATTACTGTTCGCTACAGATTTCCTATGCCGAGGTTGGATGACTTGCTAGATCAGTTGAGTGGGGCTACTATCATTTCGAAGATTGATTTGAAAAGTGGTTATCATCAGATTCGAATTAGACCGGGAGACGAATGGAAAACCGCATTCAAGACGAGGGAAGGTTTATATGAATGGTTGGTTATGCCGTTTGGTCTATCAAATGCACCGAGTACATTTATGAGGGTGATGAATCAAATTTTCAGACCGTACATTGGGAAGTTTGTTGTAGTTTACTTTGATGATATTCTGATTTATAGTGCGAGCACAGAGGAGCATGTAGAGCATTTGAGAAAGGTGTTAATTATTCTTCGTGAGGAATAATTTTATGCAGCTACGAAGAAATGCGTGTTCATGACGAGAAGTGTATTATTTTTGGGATATGTTGTATCTGAGAAGGGAATCCAGGCGGACCAGAGTAAAGTTGAAGCTATTAGAAATTGGCCATAGCCAAGAACTATCACTGAAGTTAGAAGTTTTCATGGATTGGCATCATTCTACCGAAGATTCATTCCACACTTCAGTAGCGTGATGGAACCAGTTACTGATTGCATGAAGGGGAAACAATTTTCTTGGACAGAGGAAGCTGGGATTGCTTTTGAGAAGATCAAGGAACTGTTGACGACAGCACCAATTCTTGTATTACCAGATTTTCAGTTGTTGTTTGAGCTACACACTGATGCATCAAAGGTTGGGATTGGAGGAGTGTTGAGTCAGAGTGGAAGACCTATTGCATATTTCAGTGAGAAGTTATCAGGGGCTAAGATAAGATATAATACATACGATGTTGAGTTTTATGCAGTTGTGCAAGCCGTGAAGCACTGGAGACATTATTTATTTCAGAAAGAGTTTGTTCTTTACACTGATCATGAAGCTTTGAAGCATTTACAAGGGCAGGATATGATTTCAGCGAGACATGCATCGTGGATTGCATATTTACAACAGTTTACTTTTGTCGTTAAGCACAAGTCAGGAGTGATGAACCGTGTAGCTGATGCTTTGAGTAGGAGGAGTCATTTGTTGACTACAATGAAAGTTGAGGTGATGGGGTTTGAATTATTGTTGGCAAATTGACGAAGATCCTTACTTTGCAAAGTTCGTTGAGAAAGTCAAGGATGGAAGTACTGATGAATTTGTGTTGGTTGATGGTTTTCTGTTTAAAGGAAATCAGTTATGTATTCCAGAGAGCAGTTTGAGATTGAAGATTATCAAAGAATTGCACGAAGAAGGCCATGTGGGTAGAGATCGTACTTTGTAGTTAATTTCTCAATCTTATTTTTGGCCATCGATGAGGAAAGAGGTTGAAAAGTTTGTGGAGAGATGTCATATATGTCAAGTTTCGAAGGGAACAACGACAAATGCGGGATTGTATATGCCGTTACCTGTACCATCTAAACCGTGGGTTGATATCAGCATGGATTTCGTTTTGGGTTTACCGAGAACTCAAAGGGGAAATGATTCTATATTTGTTGTGGTGGATAGATTTTCGAAATGGCACATTTTATTGCTTGTAAGAAGACGGCGGATGCTGTTCGTGTTGCTCAGTTGTTCTTTAAAGAAATCTATAGTTTACATGGGTTGCCAGAATCTATTGTTTCAGACAGGGATACCAGATTTCTGAGTCACTTTTGGCTAAGTTTGTGGAAGGTGGTGGAAACAAAGCTGAAATTTAGTAGTGCTTATCATCCGCAAACAGATGGACAGACAGAAGTTGTTAACAGATCGTTGGGAAATTTGTTACGATGTCTTGTACAGGACAATCTGAAGAGTTGGGACATGAAGTTATGCCAGGCAGAGTTTGCTCATAATCATGCAGTGAATCGTAGTACAGGATTCAGTCCATTTCAGATTGTATATTCAAATTTACCAAGGGGGCCGTTGGATTTAGCAGTAGTACCACAACCGAAGGGGACGGTTAAACGGGCTGTCGATTTTTTTGATGAATTAACTGAATGTCATAAAATCGTTCAGGAACGATTGGTGAAGGCAAACGAGAAGTATAAACGATCTGCAGATTTGAAGCGACGAAATGTTGAATTTAATGAGGGTGATTTGGGGTATGCAGTGTTAACAAAGGATCGTTTTCCAGTAGGCGCTTATAACAAATTGAAAGCCAGAAAAATTGGTCCAGTAGAAGTTGTGAAACGGATCAATGAGAATGCTTATAAGTTGAAGTTGCCGGAGGATGTATACACTTCTGACGTATTCAATGTTAAGCATCTTGTGCCATATTATGGAGATGGACAATCTGATGGGGAAGAATTTACAAATTCGAGGACGAATTTTTCTCAACCAGGGGAGGATGATGCAGCTCAGACCTGGGTCAACGAATTGCAAGTTAGTGGCATGAGTCGTCTACGACCTAAGGGGAAGCTGCGAGTTAATGAGGAAGTTTTAAGTCGTCTACGACTTAACAGAGTTAATGAGGAAGTTTTAAGTCGTCTTCGACTTAACAAAGCTTGGAGGAGAGAGCTACGGCTTAACAAGAATGAAGAGAAGGAGTTACGACTTAACAGGAGTTTGAGGTGTTCGAGTTTGATGATTCGTACACGACACAACGACTCATCCATAAGTCGTCTACGACTTAACATGAAGCAGGGGAAAGTTCCAGCTATTAAAGGCCTTGAGTCGGAGGAAGGGCACGACCTAGTTAAGTCGTTTGGGGTTGAGTCGTTCGGTGATAAGTTGTGGGAAGATATTGATATGTCACGAGCTACGACTCATGATAAGTCGTATGGAGTTTCTGAAGGCATTCCTTAAGTCGCCGCCGACTTAAGCTAAGTCGTAAGTCGCAGGTCAATCTGTTTGTACTAAGTCATGAGTCGTTGTAAACTGTTAAGTCGTAATTGCCTTGAGTCATATGTCGTGTACTATGTTCTGATGCATGTATGTGTTGTAATGCTCCTAAGTCGTGAGGCGTGAGTCTGTTGAGTCGTGGATTCATTGAGTCGGTATTCTGTGTAAGTGATAAACCGTATGCGTTGAGTCGCCGTCGACTTATGTTGAGTTGTAAGTCGCATACGACTTAAGGGCCAGTTGGTGAAATACTATAAATAGGGAGTGAGTTGTAACTTTTTGGAGGTTGATTTTGGAATAAAATTTCTTGTTGATTGCTGTGTGCTTTCATCTTAAATTGGTAGTTGAGTGTAATCTCCTATCTCCATTTTCGGTTATTCGAGTGCGCTCGAATCAACGATTGTTGAAGCCGATTCGCGGAATCAAGTGCGCTTGATCAACGCTTGAAGAATTGAAGATCTTCTTTCACGGTATCGTGCGCGATCAACGTGTTAGAGATAGCTAGAATTCGGTATCTTCGCATCAACGAATTTGGGCATTTTGGTATTCATCAATCCACCGATTGCTATTTTCACCGATTGAAGTTTATTTTGATTAATCCGCTGCGTCACCGATGAGGAGGTAAACCTTGCACTTCTTCAAAAATATTCTTGTAGTCCTGAATGATTGGTATATTCCTTATCTCCCTTTGGGTACTTCGAGGGAATACAGAAAACTGCTCATCAACCCTCTAGGCTCTCCGCAACATGTATCAACGCTTCTACCTATTATATCTTTTACTATGATCATCCTTCTAACACAATCCAAGATAGCTTTAAATTTAGATAACTAATCCATTCCTAATAATACACCAAAACCCATGAATCGAAGGATAAAAAAGTAAGAAAAGAAAGGCCGATCTCAATAAGAAATATGCATATTCAAACATATGGTGTCAAGATTGGTCGAAACCTCAATTAGGTTCGACACACAAAGGGAATTTTGGAGAATAACATATTTAAGATTCAACTGGTTCATTAGGTCATTTGAGATAAAAATTATGGGATGCACTAGTATCAAATAACACTCTAACATGAATATCAAAAATGGATAGTGTACCTTGCAACACCTGCTTTTCTTTTGGGTCCATAAAAGGAGATGGTATTTCCTTAATAGAAAAAGCTTATCCCTGTGATCAGTTCTTTGGGTACTGGTTCTTCATATGTCTATGTTTGTTAAAATTGTAGCAGAGTGGTCCACTAGCCGGGTTCGAGCACTGTTGCAAAGCGGCCCATTTGGTTGCACTTATAACAAAGGATCTTAGTTAAGTCTAACTGCTTGTTCTGAGCTAGAGCTCCACCTCCAGACTTCTTTCCTGACCATTTCTTCTTCCCTTTATGCTTGAAAAACGACTTACTAGTAACAGGTATCACTCGGTTAGGCATTAACTGTTGGCACTAGTCCTTTCTAAACTCTTTTCATAAGTACCAAGAGCCTTAAATCTCAAAGCCATACTGATCAGATTGGTAAAAGTCCCGTTGAGATGATTGGTCATACCCTGATGAAATTCTGGTCGCATTCCTTTCATGAGCATTTCATTCTTTTTAAGTGGCATATTAATCAATCCTTGTCCAAAGTGGGACAATTCATTGAACCTATGTTCATATTGCGCCACTGTCATCTCACCCTGTTTTAAATTCATAAAACTTCCGAATAACCGAGTCCTTTCCACCTCTGGGATAAACTAAGCTTTAAAAACCTCTTTAAATTGCGCCCAAGAGAAATCTTCTTTTAGTGTATTCATGGCGATTGAATCCCACCAATCCATTGCTGCTTTCTAAAGTTGACACGATGCCAACAATATCTTTCTAGCATCTCCCAACTGAAGATCCCTGAATATCATCCCACAGGAGCGGAGCCATGTCTGAACTCCCAAAATATCTTTAGTTCTATAGAAATGCTTGCCCCTAAAGTAGTATAATTCTTGCACAAGGTTGCAAAGTTCTAAGGAGGCTGAATTTGCATCACTGCTTCTACTACCGGCTCTACAACTGACACATTTCTAGGAGCTCTGCTATTTGTAGTCGTGCTGGTTCTAGATCCTCTCCCTTTTCTTCCTCTTGCACTCATTTTTAATAACTTGGATGAGTGACAGGTATCATTAGAATACAAAGATAGGGTCAATGATGGAAAAAGGGAAACTGCAACAAAGGATCTAAAACCAGACTTTTAGGGGATAAAATAAAATGATCTCTCAAGATTAATGCATTCTAGGGCTTTACTCACCATATATTTAATGAGTTGTACTCCAATCAGGCTAAGGTGTTTGCTCAACCAAAGCTTTGATACCAACTATAATGACACACATTTTTGACCCCTAGGGATGACACTCAACAAATCCTCGGTGTTCGTGTGCGATTGTCTAAGCATCAAAAAGATGAATCGTTGTGGGGTTAAATAAACAACAGAATAGAAAACCTCACAACGAAACTGTAAAATAAATCATAATAGTCAATAGTACATCAGGTTACTCCTTAACTGAGAGTTATCAGAGTTATACAAAGTACTACAAATCAGCTTAGGCAGTTATAATAACCTGCCTTTACATATGCTGAAAAAAAATACATTTACACAAACAAGATAATACAACGGAATAGATAACTAAGAAGATGAAATCCTCCTGATCGGACGTTGTCTTCAAAAAGCCCACATAGACCTGTTACTCTAAAACTACTCGAATAAAATTGAGCACTTGAGAGTTCAGGGAAAACAAACAACTCGGGTGAGATAATATGTCTAGTATGAGTAACAATTTTAAATCATTAGGTGGGTGTTTAAACACAAAAATGTAAGACCACGCCACTGAACAAGAAACAGATTTACTCTCACATGAATCAACATCCAAACATGAAGAATGGAAAATAATCAAACATCGCAAAGTATGGTTGACTCTTCCCGATTAAATTAAGGAAACAAATTCAAAAGTTTCGAATCAAATAAGGAAAGGAAAATCTCCAGCAAATGACTAGGGAGGTGCACCACCCTTGAAGTATACCCCTAGTAATATACTTCTAAGAAGTTCATATACTCCATGACACTTCTTGGACAATACAAAGCTGGACACCACCATACCTTACCGAGTATCTGAATATTTCACATCTAATAGCACTACCGAATCCAATCTAAATAAGATGTGAAAGTATCCTAATGGGAGCAACCCTATATAGCTTGGCTTCCTCTCGCACTTTGGATTTAGTCATTTCCAACAAAGCATATCAATGCTCAATGGAGGAATACATCGTCTTAGAATGACAATAATAAAGAAGCTGAAGTAACTGATAGTTGAGAAACCAACTATCGAGGATATAAAATGATCATATATGGAAATTAAGTCTTGTATACTTATAAACACTCATCGAATTCAAAGTTGTACTATTTCTCGGTTAATAATAATACCGAATAAGTCAAGATAGTGTTACCTCAAAGTCATGTCTCCTGATTACTCTTAACTTTCCAAATAGCTACAAGTCTACTTCTTTGATGTTTAGTGCTAATTATATAAAAAAAAAATCATTTCCATACAAGTGAATCGCTTTACAAAAATTAATCCATTTCGATAAACAATTCAAACTTTTTCTTTTAAAAACTCAAATTCATGATTGGGCTTCACATTACAAGTATTAGCTTCAAGATACTTTGTTAAAAGAGCTTATGAACTTTAAATATCATTGTAAAAAGATTTAATAACTTTCAACATTCTTATTTAATTGAATACTCCGCTTTAACTATCATAAATGAGAATGATTAATTATATTTAAACTTCATTAATCAATTTAGATAATTGATTTCAAAATACCCTTTAATTAAAAAGGTTAATCATCTTTAAATTAACCGAATTAATTAAATTAATTTATTAAATTTAATCTCATTAATTACATTAATTAATTGAATTTTGACATCATTGGTTAAGTCAATTAATAATAAATAAATATCATTAATTAATCTAAAACATATCTAAAGGAAAGATTAATTAAATTCAAATTAATTAATCATATTTTGAAAATCATTAGTTGAAAGGTGTTAATTTATTTTAACCATCATTAATTAAAATGATTAATTAATTTTAATTCATTATTGTTAAATAATTAATTAACCTTAATCAGAAAAAATGTTTAGTTTATTTTAAATATCTTTAGCAAAGCAATTAACTAAATTTAAACACATCATTAATAAGTTAATTAATTAATTTTGCTCATCACTAACAAGTTAACTAATTAACCTTAATCCTTAATAATTAATTAATAAATAAAATTTGAATTTTTTTATTAAAATAATCAATTAAATTTGAAATCATCCTTATTTAATAACTTCATTAACTTATAGAACCAAACCCAAGATTGAGAAATAAACCGAATTTTTTGATAAGGATATGTTTGTCGAAAGTGCCAATATAGCGATAGTCGCTATACAGACACTTCGACAACTAACTCATGTCATTTTATTTTCATGTATATATCATATAACAAAATGAAAACAATAATACACAGTGCCAATTTATTCTACAACATATAGAGAACAATCATTCACAATATAACTAACTTTTACTACTAACATTTAAAACTTGCTTGCTAACTTGGTTACTAAACTAACAAGGTGGCAACTTTTCAAGGTATAACCCAATCCAACATACATCACATGGTAATACAAACACAATAAGCTATTAGTAACAAATATATGAACAATATTTAAGTTTAAAAAGTTAAGATTTTGAAAGATGAGATTTTTACTCACAATAGCTTGCTAACTTCAACCGAACTTGTTCTAGAACATCAAAAACATCCAGGTATTTTCAAAAATTTTGGAAAAATGAAGTATTTAAGCCAAAAGAATCAAGAGAGGCTCGATGCTAACAAGCCTAGGCTTGGCCATAAAATTTTTTGGGTGATGGTGGGCTTGTTTCTGAGGATAAAGTGATGAAAAAGAGAATGGAAGAGTTTAAACAAGTTTTATACAAGATTTAGAAGGAAAAGTTAACGTTTTTGAACTTGAGAAAAATTTTGAAAGCCATGAAAACTTAAAGAAAACTTGCACGAAGGTTTGAAAAAGAAATTATAAATGAGAAAATAATAAAAAGAATTAGGAATTTTCTTACATATAAAGTTGATAGATGAAATTACCAAAACACCTCTTGTCCTTTACCCTCTACAACATTATGCCACCTTACCATACCATCTCATCCTTGTCTCCCCTTCCCAAATTTCAAAATTTACATGTCTATCTTCACCATTTTCAAAGCCAACATGAAATAAATGCATATATATACTAAGTTGCCAAAATATCAAATCTTGTCTCACAAGGCGTCTTTATGGAATATTCCATTTTGTTTTTCATGAAATGTTACAGCATATATATATGTATGTATGTATGTTTATGTACCTAATTATATGCATACAAGTATATATACATGCACTAACTTTATTCATCTAAGTGTGTATCTGATACATCAATGTGCACAACGTTTTTCGACAACTTTTCGACACCGAAAAGTCGATAATAGGGAAAAAGATTTCCGGTCACATTTCCTATTTTTCTTCAAAATAAATATTTTTTTAAACTATTTTTAAAACCTATTTAACCATCATTATTTATTATTTTAAAGAATTTTATTTTAGTCATTAATCCATTAATTAATTATTTAAAAATATATTAAATATCCATATTTTAAAGAGGTTAAATTATGGGTTGTTACACGTAAACATAAATGATTGTAAATAAGTTAGATCTATACCTTATTACCAAAGCCTGAAAGCACACATTGAAATGATGATTATACTTCTTGATACGACTTCTAATCCAAAAGAGCGCTAGTCCTTGAACTATTGACCATCGGCTATTGAATGTCACTTGATTGATTTGATTTGAGCTTAGGAAATTAAACATATGGAGGGGAAATTTCGGATAGACCTAGAAGGATGTGAAGGCTAAATAAAAGATCACCAAATAGTGTGGTTAGTGATACTTATACTGAGGAGAAGTTTGATATATTTAGGATCAATATCCTACGTCTCTAACTAAATCTCTTCCATCTTAGCCCTTCATCTCAAAGCCTATGTTGAACCATCTTATAGCTGCACCTACCCTTCATCACGGCCGAAAGATCAACCCCTATATAGGCTTAAAACCCCTTTATAGCCTAAACAAATAATTTGCGATTATATCTAATTTAATTAATTTATAACGATTACAAATTAATTAGGTCGTTTTGGTGAAAGGAGTATTCATCATTTCGGTTGTGTAACTCGTTAGGTGTAAATTTGGTCGGCAATTAGTATCGAACGATGTGAATATTAACTTCCACACGTCACTTAGCAGGTGGTGTGACATTTTGGCCAAAATTAGCGCTTATTTGGTTTTGGTAAAATCCAATTTAACTTTTTTAAGCATTGCTTGGTTTTGATTTTTATTTATACCAAATCTCTTTGCCAAAACCATGTCACTTTGGGCTTATGGAATTTGATAATTGTTAAAATTTGATCGTCATCCATATTTAACTCTATATTCAAACGCAAAGACCTCGGTTTAATAAGAACATTTATTATTACCTAGACTACTATGGACAGAGATTTTGAGTTTGAGTTGACATGAGTAGACTGTGATACTAACCTTATAAAACCGAGGAGACAAATCCTTCTTTAATAGCGCTTACTTTCAATACTTCCACTCAACCCAACAATAGCCACTCAATGGATGTCGTACCATGATTTGACTACAGTCAATGCAGAGCTTTCATATTAAAGATTGATAGTATTCTCGAGTTGAGAGAACTGTGTAAATCAGGCACGTCGATATTTTCTATTTGACTTAGTTATATTAACATATAGAAAACTATCGAATGAGTCATTTCATAGTTATCCAATAAATATCAGTATGTAACCTCTTAATACCCCTAGCAGTCATGAGTAGTACACTGCCCAACGTTTGGAGAGCGTTACGTACTCCAGTCTCAACGGATACATCGATATCCAGTCTCGATGCATCTTGACTAGAAACATTTAAAATGATGTGTTTTATAATATTATGATACAATACTTATGATTACAACTGTTTGTTTACTATCACAAATAAAACATTTATGGATTTACTATTAAATATATTTTACTTAAATATTTAATTATTTGTAACACATTATAACAAATATATAACAAAAAGATTAACACTGTTATTACAAACAAGAATAGATTACAAGGTTAATTAATTTACAATAATTTACTAAATTGCTCGTAGGGAAAACCACTAACTCTACCAACCTCCCATTTTCACTTGGGGCCAATTATGGAATCTCAATCCCATCCCTTCAATCAGCTTCTTGAGAACAGACTAATCTAGACCCTTAATAAATGGATTTACTACGTTGTCCTTGGTATTAACCATTTGTATCACGACCTCTTTCTTCTCAATGAATTCTCTAATTAGGTGGAACTTCCAAATAATATGGCATGACTTCTTATGCACTCTAGGCCCATTTGCAATCCGCATTGCTGCATTGTTATCATAGAACACCATAGGATTCTCGGTATCGAGAATCACTCCGAGCTTAAAAACATACACATCCAAATTGCCTCTTTAGCTGCTTAATTTAGGGTGATGTACTTGGCATCCATTGTGGAATCAACAATAACTTCATTAAAGACATAACTAGGCACTGTCTTATTACAGCCTCAACTCTATACCCATATTATCCAAGAGAATTTACAGAGTAACACTGTAAGATAATATGGAAATGAGGCTATGAGGAGTAAACACATGAATACTCCCTTAAACTAATGCTGGTATGTATTAAAACATAAAATAAATAACACATTTATATGTACACATTATCAATACAAAGCAATAAACACATGTGCCTCTAGAATAGAACAATACAAAATATATAATAATAACAGAGAACACAGAGACAATCGCAGCAATAACATATATAATATGGTATAATATATAAAACATGGTACTGTTTAGATACAAATATTTCCAATATGAACTATCTCACTAAAATAATACAAATAATCAATATACAATTTTGTATCAAATATACATAATAAATTCATAACATATGCGTATACATATACATATACATATACATGTACATGTACATGTACATGTACATGTACATATACATATACATATACATATGCATATACATATACATTTACATTTACATATACATATGATACATATATATATATATCATATAACAATCACTAATATAACTCCTTTAAACCCAGTAATATAGATGCTTGTCAAGTCAGCCCTATAACTGAAACGTCTCAGACTAACCCGGGTATTATAAAGTAATACATGGGTCAGACTATCTCTAATCAAGAATCCAAATATGGTAACATGGATTAGCTAGTGAATAATAATATGATAAATTAACTAGGAATACTCAAATCATCAAACGCATGTCCATGTGTATATATATAAGTATAGAAATGTATGCTTGGAATATTTATATAACACCGTAAATAATCATCAAGTCAACATATCTCACTAATAACTCAAATTTTAATAAAATAATCAACGTTGTAATTAAAAGATGTCAACACCTATATAGAAACACATGAAATTATAAATCGCATAACTAATACAAATGGGTGAATCACTTATATCCTGAAATCATCGTCAAATCCATAAATATCAATAAATGAGATATCCTCAAGTGAAGTCTGGCAGTAACGAAGCAAAGCCCATAATCTCGCTCAATCTCATATTACAAAATACCATCATCAACCACTAAAATCAATGATAAGGATTTGAGCTATCTCATAACAATATCCAAATATAATCAATAATAAGTAGGCCATCTGCCTAAGAAGGATATGAGGTTGACTATTCTTTGGACACAGTCTCATATAATCTCATCTATATATAGTATATGTATATCTACCACATATATATATATATACACCTACACCACGTACACCAGAACCAGAAGGAGACTAACAATATGTCCGCTTGCTCTAAGAGCCACACGTGACCCATATGACACGACTCCTACAGTCACTGGTTACCATTGCCTCTCCCTTCTATGTATCATGAAAATGATCCATTATAGGCTCAATAATGCACAACCTTTATGGCCACGACTACCAACATGCATCCCTATGGTAACTAACCGTTGCCCTATGCATTACAAAGGGCTACCAACTATCGATCTCATGATGCACATTGAATATAATATACAACAACGGTGTCGCAATCAGGGCCGCGACCTCCTTAATCAGGTTTGCAAGGTGGATACTGGCCAATCTGGTTCACTCCTGAAGTGACAAATGTAGACAAACACATAATGTCCCCAAACTATATGGCTAATAAGTAGCCTCCATAAAATACTTACCGTAGCAAAACACACACACAATATAACCCATTATGATTATCATCCACGAGCAATGAATAACTAAATAAATAATACAATGACGTCCCAAACCACCAGGTGTTACTAGTGCATTTATTCAATGCTCACACATCACATTTACTCCTTTAGTATTCTATAAAATGAGTCTAAAGAACCACAAAAGTGTTATGCAAAGTCCCATACCAGGCAGTATCACTAATCCATTTATTCAGATTTCTCATCGCATAGAATACCTATCAGTAAATCAAATAGAAAGATATCCTCACCGTATTATATTAGATCACAAATCAAATCAATAGCGAATCACTCATATCATCGGAATCAATATTAAGATGAAATGAAATCAACAATTAGGAACAAATAAAGAAATAGATTACTTAAATAAATATAAATAATTGATTTGACATTTTGTGACGCCTCACCCCAAGACCCACATTAACAAAGAGTATTACTGGGTAATACTGTCTGATAATGCAGAGAATAGGGCTAGTTAGGAGCGACCATCTATAGCCTTGTCTTAAACATCTATTAAATACATCGATAAATGCTAATCAGTTTAGTAGGATAAACGATAATATAATGCATGAGGATGAGGGTGATAAATCTTCTCAAATGAGAAGAAATAATTCTAAGTTCATGTGATTACTTCAAGTGATGAGGTGGTATCACTAAAAAAATATATAATCTCAAAGAGATAAACTCCATAACAAAAGCATCAAGCATAGCATGCCTCATATCATCGGCATATCCCAAAACAACAATAATGGTTTAGAGAAACCATAACTCCTAAATAGGAGGAATCTCGAAACCCCCCATAACGGCAATCTCAAATGCGTTCCCAAAAGAGAAATCTCAATCTCAAAAATATGTCGTAAAGGAAAATACATATATCTCCAAAATAGAAGAATATAAATCTCAAATAAATGAGAAGAATGACAAATCGAAATCTCAAACAAATGCCAAGTGTTGACAACTCAAATCCCAAATATAGAACTCAAAGGAGTTCAATTTTCCAAAGATGCGATCGCCATATATATGATATCTCAGACGGCTCAATGGACAATAATGTAAAAAAGGCGATACGCTTGGAAAATCACAAATAATCAATGAAATCATCTTAAAGATATAGCACGTGCTTTTGGCCGAAGCCTACTAAGCACTGTTCTCTCAAAATAAAGCGCCACGTCTCAAAGACAAACGTCTTGAAGGACAAATACGTCGCAATGACAAACATCTAAAAACTATTATAAAAAAAAGTCGTTCTACTAAGTCTAGGATTTCCAGCAATATAAATATCATCGAAATTGGATTTACGGTATGAAAGTTATGTTAAATTTACTTTCAGCTTAAATCTTAGAAAATTTTGTAATAGGGCAGCAATGCCTATCCACTTTCAAACCTATTTTAAACTAAATAAAAGGAAAATTTCTCCAAAGTGGTGAAATGAAAATTTATAGTTTACTGAAATCTCTTTCATTTATAAAAAGATTGAACTCATTTGGAGTTATAAATCTCAACTTATCCTTGTTTTAGTACAGCACTTTTCCAAACAAAATTTCTGCTTTTAAATCAATTAAAATTTGAAATTTTCCCAAACCATTTTAGTCTCAAACTACATTTTCAAGCAATCTTTTTGCTAAATCATTTATTAAATGATTTTTTCCCTGAAAAGCTAAGACATACAAAATTATGATCAAATTCATGTAATCATTATAAAAAAACATTTCACTAAGTGGAAATATTTTCATTACTTTTCAAAATCTAACTTTAAAACAATTAACTTGAAAACTCATTTTGGAAGAGATAACTAAGCTCTTCCATTATCAAGAGATGATTATTGATTATCCTTTAAAATACATTTTTGGGATATGTATGTATCTTTTTCATAATTTAAAATGATTATGCTACATAATTGTTCATTTATCAAAAACAATTCAAATTCACCTTTTCACTTGTCATAAAATTAAATTTCCATCTAATTATCAACATAAAAAAATTAAAGTTGATAACTAATTCAATTTTTTTTTCAAAAGAATTTTAAAAATCCACACCAATCAATTTTTAATACGACCAAAATTTAAAACAAAATTTGCTTACAACTTCATGCTAAAAGTTTAAAATTAGCATTTTTTAAGATAGAGATTTATATCTATCCTCTACAATTACTCAATTAACTAAGTGTCAAAACAAACTTTATAGTCATCATTATTAACTTGTACTAATATATTCAATTAATATCGAACCAAAGTATTCTTTTACCTTAAATACATCACTTTATTAATCAAAGCATCAAATGATATTTTCTTCTAATTAAGACATCCCCTTAATTAGAATTATTCACTTTTACTTACCCAAATTACCATATTCAATTTCTCAAATTTCAAATAATATAAGGGAATTGCCTCGGCATTGATTTATAGTGAATGACCCCATCGATTGGCTGTAGAGTTAATCAAATGATCAAAACTGCCTCGCCACTCCTCCAACACTCACTATGGTTCAATGGTTTCATTAAACATTTAAAATACAAATTAATACTCCACCATATTAGTTATTTCCATACTTTACGTATTTAAACTAAATTTATCATGTCTGACTGTCTCAACATAGTGTTTAGGCCGATTAATAACGTTGATCAGGCACATCGACCAGAATTCTTAAAGCACTTGATTGACAACCAACACAAAAATCATTTTCCATGAAAAGAAATGCCTTATATATGCTTTACAAAATATTCTTTTCTTATCACAATAAATAAAATCCAGTTTCACTAAAAAACATATCTTTTATTGAAAGATTCGAGAATTCAATAGTTGCTTACACTTAAAATCAAAGAACTCAAGAAGAACTCATCAAGAGATTCCCAGAATACTCGATTCACAAGATTGACGAATAAGCTGGGGTGTTTCGCAAATCAAACGGTATAATGGGCCACTCACAAGAACCATATGAGTTCAGAATGTGTTAAGAGGAACGCTATCCTCCGCAACTCGTAGTTGATGAAAATCGATGTAAGGTCAAGCTGAGGAATGCCCTAGCACCACTTAATGAATTAAAAAGAGATCAAAGAGATATAAAAGTAAGGGTAAGATATTTTATCGAATGAGGAGAAGTAACACTTACGACGCATCATTACTTCGATTGAAGTAATATCACAAAATATATCAACAAATGAATATCAGAAGAGGATATTTCAAAAGGGGTAAGAATGACAATGTCAATTAAATTCAATTAATCACCTCATTTCCTTAGTGGACATCCTCATGGGACGATTGATGAAAGGCTAAGAATTGGAAAGGAGGTCAATACAATACTCGATTGTCCGATGGGGTGACAAACCCGACGGACTCACAGAAATCGAAAAAGTCACGACAACTGAAATTCGAGATACATCATCATCATCTTGAAACTCAAGAGTGAAAAACGATAATTTAGAATCATCATTAACATTCCGAAGAACAAGAGACAACAAATCAACCGAATTAGGGTACCTAAATATAGCATCCTTCAAATCATAGAATGCGGCTTGATAGTATGCAAGTCACTCCATCTAAATCATTCCAAACTCTACATAGAAAATAGCGTGCTGATTCGCACAAAAGATAAACTACAAGGAACAACCCCAAAATTCTCATACACCATACCAAGTATTGCGGATCCCCTTAATAGGATTCACAATTCTCAAAGAAGTCAAAACATAAGTACATCTAAAAGCATACACCAATTCCTCCAATATGGATGAGTGTCAAGCACCCGTATCGAAGAAGACTCGAATAGAATAATCACAATGGATTGCTTTTAGGATAAGATATCATCAATTTAGTTATGGAATACTGTGGAATAAAATACTAGACATATTCCAACTTACTTCTACTCCAAAAGACACGAAAAGGCTAAGGACACAATGATTAGGGAATTTGTAACACTTGTACTTTACGTGGATGTACCGTATTATATGTTTCTGTTATGTGTTTGTCATATTTTGTTATGAAATTAGCTCTAATACCATGTTGTGATGCCCTACCTTGAGACCCACATTAACAAAGAGTATTACTTGGTAATATTGTCTGCTAATGCGGAGAATAGGGCTGGTTAGGAGCGACGATCCATAGCCTTGTCTTAAACATCTACTAAATACGTCGATAAATGCTCTATTTTTTTCTATCTCAAGTGGATTGGCATATTTAATAAATGCTTAATACAAAACTATAGGTGGCTATCTGATAACCACCAGTTTACGGTGGGGCTTACGGTGCTGTATAGACTATGGCATTATAAAATGTGTTAAGGTGGATTATGGTAACGCCTTAACGCTATTTTGATACTTTATATTACTGATAGGCATTATCTACTTAGCGTACATTACTACATAGTAGATAGTTTAACGGATCCTTAAGAGATGGAAAATCCCGTAACATCTCTTGAGTTATTGCACGCACGTTGACACTGGATATGAGATGTCAAACCCCGTAAACATCTCTGACGCCGTTACACTCATATTTATTTACGATTGATTTAACTTTCATAAGGATATTTTAGTCCTGACTCGAGTGTTTTGTCTTTTCATTACGCTCGGGTCAGTCCTGAGTTTTTCAGATTTTTGAAGATCTATTCTGGAGGATGAAGACGAAGATTTGGTATACTATTACTATTATTACCCTTGCATCATGCTATCTGCTGCATTATTTTAATTGCTCTCTTGTATATGTATAACTCTGATAAATGTTGTATAAATAATTGTCAAAGTATAGTAAACAGCTTCATGAAGTGTTTATTTGACTATTATATTTTATCGTTCCGCTGCGAGATTCTGTGTTGTTTCTTTTCCTTTATTTCTCTTTCTTTTCTTTTCTTATTTACCCCAATAACCATCTGCCCTTTTGAATGGTTTGGAATCAGCATGTGTATTTGATCGTCGGTTTAAACTGTCCAAAAAGGCGGGTCGTTACAGTTGGTATCAGAGCTTTGGTTTAGCGATAAACCTTGGCTCTAGTGGGGAATAACTCATTGAAATAGAGGTAAACTATATGAATGAGTTGAGTGTATATGAGAGACCGTACTTGTTATTTGATATAAAATGGTTTTATATTGTGTTAACTTTGTTCCGTTGAGTATTTATGAATTCTGGTCGATACTTGGGACGCCAAGGCGTCGATAGGAATTTCTAAACACTCGAATAGGACAAACCAACACAATATCGTTTTGGAATTTATTTTATATAAAAGAATTATTCGAATATTTATTCATTTTAATTGAATTGATTGTTAGGAGATGATAATATTAGATTATTATCGTTATTGTTTGATCAGTCAATATTTACAACAATTGATTAAATAACATTGGATTTAGGAAAATGAAATCTTGTAAACACAATTGATAATGAATATAAATGAATTTTAACTTGGATTTGGGAATTTAAATTCCGGTGTTTGAAATTGACTTACAAGAATTTGAAAAATATAATATGAGTATTATATGATAGTATAATTGAGTTGAAATTGTTTTTGAAGGATTTTTTTATGATAAGTGTTATATTCCCTTCTCTTGACGCTAGAAAATGATTTCGGTGATGAGTGCACGCATCATCGGCGTTTATTTTCGAGAGTCCGAGTGGGGGAAACCACTTAATAGCTTGTCTAAACCTTGTTTTGATTCAAATTTTATTTTATTTTGTATTCTCTATAGTATGATTTGATATATAAATTATATAAGTATATATTATTTCAAAATTTGATTTGAAATGAAACCGGGATTGGAATTCTTAAGTCCTTTAATAATTAATGATTTTTTTTATGATTGAAATGAATTTAGACTTGAATCATCAAAGAACTTCTGAATTGTGAAATGAGAAATGAACCTAAGAGCTAAGTGAAAATATCAATTGAAGTAGAAATCCTTAGAATTAGGAAATTATGAACTTAAAATAAAATTGAAACTGTAAAACTCGCATAGTATTAAATTTCATTCTATAGCATAGATATAACTTACCAAAATATTTAAGAAGTTCAAAAATTTTATATGAATTGTAATTGGATAATATACAAGTATAGGTTTGAATAATGAAATATGCATTTAATTAATGGTTTGCAAATATAAATAAAAATTGTTAGTAAACAATTGGAATTTAAATTAACATTTAAAGGCGATTCACAATTATGTTGATACAAAATGGAAATACTATATGTGAATGTAAATGTGAAATTAAATTATAGTGAAATTTAAGTAATGACTTAAGAATTAATTAATTGAAAATTCAACTTTAAATGAAAAGAAGTTGTATGTTGTTTAACTACATTCTATTTGCATAACTATAACTTACCAAATACTTAAAAGGTTTAAAATGCTAATAAGGATAAGTAGAGAAATAATATATCAGTGTGAGAGTGAATAATGAAATGTGAAGATCTATTGATAGTTGTAAATATAAAAGAAATTTATGCTGTAAAATGAATGATATATATAAGTGAATGAATAAAATTTAAAATTAATGAAATACAAAATTGGTAAATGGAAACTAATTAAATTTGAATATAATTAAATGTCAATAAACTTGGAAGGGTATGAAATTAAAATTGACTTGGAAATGTATAATTGATTTAGTGTAGATTTTGGATGGATGTTAATGTTTGATATGCATTGGTTGTTAGATGGATGATAATTGATTAAGTAGAATTCATTAGCGTTAATGGAATTGAATAAACGGAATAAAATTTTAAAATAATTAAATTCAAATTTGAAGCAAAGTGAAATTAAATATAATTGAATTCAATTTAAATTGAAGCAAATTGACTTGAATTTAAAATGTGAATGAAACAAACTTGAATAAATCGGAAACAAATTGAACGTTAACCTAATGCATGGATGAATAAGAAAATAAATGACTTTGTGTTTATGATTGTTATTTAGAAAATTTGAAATTTTGATGGTTTGTACTTTGAAATAATAAAAGCAAAATTTTGGGGGGGAAAAAAAATTCTAAAATTGTCCAATATATGCTGAAACGAAAACAACCATAACTTTTAATGGCTGAACGGAATTCGACGATCTTGGACTTTTTAGAAATCTTAGAAATTATAGCACAACTTTTGTTTAGATAACTTGAGAAAATTCCTTCGTCTACTAGGCTAAAACTTGAATGTTACTCGCTGTCCTGTGTAAAAATAAGTAAAATCAGTAGTATACACCCTTAGTATTTTCGCCATATCTTTTGACTGGTTTATCGGATTTTGATGATCTTTCACTTTCTGGAAAGGTAAGAACTTAAAATAAAACTTTTGTTTTAAGTGTTTTGTGTTTTGATGTATGTTAGAAGGTCGAAACGTGGGTGAACGTCGCTGACCTGCGCAATTCATTGCCCAGGCTGAGGCGTATCCTCTAAGTAAAACGGCCATAATTTTTGAACGTATGGTCTGAATTCGATGATTTTGGACATTCCGGAAAGCCTGAAATGAATGAAACAACTTTTGTTTAGATTATGTTGCAGAATTTTATCGTTTAGGTGACCTAAAACTAGGATTTGTTTGCTGTCCTGAAATTGGAATCTCAGTTTTGAAGCTAAATATGTTATATATATGTGGTGTAGGCTAAGTATATCGATCTATCTTTATATGCATGGTTCTAACTTAGTTATTGAGTGTTTAGTAGGTGCGGATTGCGCTTGCTTCGCATTTGGAGCTCGCTTTCGCGCTATATTAGCCGTATATGCTCGCTAACAATATATAAGGTACATATCTCGGATTACATACCGTACTTTTACAATTTTTCCCTGCGGGATGCCTCATCACTTGATGAGATGTATATTTGTGATATATATACTGTCATTTTTTTATGATCGAGCCGCGCAAAGGAGACTCTGCCGAAATTTTCCATAAAATCCGGGTGTTAGAAAATTTTTCAAGTTTTAAATTTTTTTATAACTTGTTTCGATTACTAACTTTTAAAGTTAGGAAGCCGTTTGGAGCAACTTAGTGGAAGCGTAGTTATGACTTTATAAATGGAATTTCATTGTTTATAAGTGGATAATTTTGAATAAAATATATCTAATGTTGAATTTTATACTTAGTTCCTTTTCCCTTCTTTTTTCTTTTTCGGGGACGAAAAGTTTTGAGTGGGGGAGAGTGTAACGACCCGTAAATTTTAGATAATTAAAATAGCTAATTTAATAAGATTTCGTGATTTAGTGTCAGAAAAAAATTTGTAAGTCGTTTGGAATAATAATAAATGGAATGAATTACAACAATAATTATCCAAGTAATGAAAATTAAAAGCTACTTAGTGAATGCCTTTGCAATCAATAGTTGAATAGGATAATAAATGTTGAATTCATTGGGAATAATAGAGTAATTGATTGATAAGTAATATCTATTTAAAATCAAATATTGAACAGGTAAATTTTTTAAATTAAATATTTAAACTTATTGAGAAATTGAATAACTGTAAAATGAAAATAGTGTTCTAAATTGTGAATTGGTTTTAAAAGTTGAATCTTATAAGCTCAATTTTAATACTTCAAGAGATAATGAATTATTGGATAAGAGAAATTGTTTAAATTTAATATTTGGAATTTATTGAATAATTAATAATGGGAATTGAATAACCGTATAATGGACATGGTTGTTCTATAATTTGAATTTGTTAAATTTTATAAGTTCGTTTTGAATATTTCAAAAGATAGCGATTTAAGAATAATCAAATTTGTTTAAATTTAATATCACAAATGTTTGAATAATTAAATTCCGGATTTGATATGATTAATTTGATATTGAAATTTAATATATGAAAATAGAGTGAATAATTGAAAATTTGATTTAATATGATTCTAATTGGTTTCCAAAGTGAATGTAAGTTATATCGGGATTATAATAGAGTTAATAGGATTTTAAAATAGGAATTTATTGGATAATTGAATAATGAGTTTAATATGATTGAAAATGATTTTTAAATTTTTATTTTATCATATTAAAGTTAGAATGAGGTTATAGAACTTTTAAAATCGAATTAAGAGTTTATTTGTGAAAATTGAATATTTTAATATTTAAATTGACTAGTGAAATTAGCCATTTTTCGAACAGTCTCAGAATTGGATGAAACTAGTTCCATTGGATCCGTAATAGTTTGTTATTATCGGATTTTAATTTTCGTAGCAATCAGAGTTTTCGTTTGACCGTGGCAGCTCGAAACGCATCGAAATTGTTTAATATTTAATTGATGAGTTAAAATAGTCATTTTTTTCAAACAGTCTCGGATTTCGACGAAACCAGTTTCATCGGATCCGTAATGTGATATTATTGTATGGTTTCAAATTTCAAGTCAATCGGATTTACCGTTTGTCCGGGGCGAGCCAAAACGCCTAGAAATTTATTTAATCGGTTTAATTTAAATTTGATCGTGTATTTCCGTAACTCGCACATATGATCGAATTAGCCTCTGAAACACGTTCCATTGTGTTCGGAACATGGGGTAAACCTTAGAAACGCCTGCCGGCACGCTTCGTTTGGAGTTCGTCTGAAAAAGTCGATAAATAATAATAAAATAATATATATACGTTTATATATACACGCATCCTTCAGAAACCCTAGGTTAAACATTCGTAGCCGCCACTTCCTGCAGTTGATGGCAGAAAATCAATCTCTTTTCCCCCTCATTTTCTCCAAATCTATGCATCGAATCGAGAAGTCGTCAACTAGAAACTTGTAGAGGCCGATGTGTACTACGAATCCAACGGTCGTGATCGTTTATTGACGCTGGGATCATCAGAAAATCGAGTTTGAGTGGCCGGCGTTCGTGCACGTTTTCACATGCGTGGGGACCACCGAGTTGCACGAGAATGGAGGCGGGGGTGCTTGGCGAGTAGGGCTTCGATGTGGCCTCATCTGATCGTGGTATAGGTTGAGCGTGGTGGTCGCGTTAGTGGGGAAGAGGGGTGGCCGCGTGGGTTCTATGGTCTGGAGCTTGTGCGCGTTTCAAACGTGATGGAGAAGAGTGTCATGTGCGGCCCTGATGCAAACAACAGGAAATGGACGGCTGATGGTAAAAGAGTTTAAAAAAAATATATATATATAGAAATTGATTTATATAAATTTGTGTAAACTTATAAATGTCATAACTTGTTCGTACGAGGTCGGAAAATTACGAAACGACTTGCATTGCAATCGTTTTGTCGAGCACTACGCTATGGAGCTAGATTGGAACCGTTTGGAGCTAGAGAAAATTTTGGATTAAATCGAACGTCGTTCGATTTGATTTAAAATCGTAAAAATCAAGGTGAGTGTTTTATAACGCTCACAACGTACTAAATATCTTTATGCTAGTTAAATTTGATATTATGAAGTGTTATAATTTTATTTGTCGTTGTTTGATAAAAATTTAATTGTCATATAGCTTGTCATTTGAATTAACCGTTGAAAAATTAAATTGACAGATAAATTGAAATTAAAATTGAATTGCGATTAAATTACCTGACGTTGATAACTACGAAACTGCCATGAATTGTATTGTTTATTGGATGATGTATTTTGATGGATGTTATTGGTTGATATTTAAATGTTTGGATGTCTATTTGCTTATATATACTGTTATGCATACATATGACACTGTGATCGGTTTAAGTAATATATACTCATCCCTGACATTTAATTTAAATAAATAATTACTTGGCAATAGGATAAAAAATTATGTACGGACACCGAATTGGCTAAATTAATAATTTTTAAAATCGCCAATTTGAAATTTATTTAAATGCTTTGATTTAAAAGTTATAAATAGAAATCAATTTATAGGAATCGAATCTATCGAAAAATTGAGTTTGGAATGTTGAAATAGATTTTGGTTAAAAGAAATTGTTAAATGATTTAAGTGAGACTTTGAAATTTAAAATTGGGTTATGATTGAATTTCGAAAATTTATTCATTTTAAAAGATTGAACCTTAATTCGAGCTTTGAATATTACTAAGTAAAAGCGATATAAAATGATATTTGAAATTGAGCTTGAAATTGAATCATATTTGTAAGTGGGATTTAAATTTGAAAATTGAAGGAAAATTTTGTTAAGTGTTAAAAATTGATATTTTGAAAAATCAAGCTAAAAATCGATATACATTGGAATTCAATAAGTGGAAGGTGAATGTAAAATTGAATAAATTTGAAGTCAAAGTTGACATTGATTTGAATTGAAATCGAAAATGAATCAGTAAATTGGAAATTGAAATTTATTTGAATTGGGAAGTTATAATTGAAATGGATTGGTTTTGAAGCTGTTTTAATTTGTTTTCCAAATTACTCTGTTATATATACCATTTTGAATACTTAAACTATTTTAATCTATTTTTAATCTACTTAACCCAATTTAAATTATTTTAAACTAATTTATCTATTTTAAATCCATTTTAAAGATTTTAAGAATTTTTAACTATTTTAATTATTTAAACTACTTTTAAACTACTTAAAACTATTTTCTAAAAATTTCAAGCTGGTTAATAAGGTGAAATGTTTATGTTTAAATCTTGAATTTAAATACGAATTGGGTTAAATAAAGTTGCAACCTAAATTGAAATTCGGAATGATTTTGAAATCAAAATGAGATATTGAGACGAAAAATGATTTTTGAAAAGGAACCTTATATTTTGAATGGCTATGTCGATATTTGAAATGGATTTGATTTTTGAAGTGAATATGATATTTTGATATCAATTATGAATCGATTTGAAATATAAAAGAGCCAACGGTGTAATAATACGTAGTTATTAAAGAGACCGAGATCGGATATGGACATACTCTCTGTCGATACCGAACACCACTTTAATAACTATTATACGCGGAGTGTTGATCCAGAATGAAGTGGATGGTTTGGTGAACGCGTTGACTGAAGAAAGAGAACGATATTGGATGACCCCTGACATGACTAAAACAGGAGACGCGCCGGGCCATTGAGGTTCGCCACCTCTAGCGGACACACTTCTTCGATACCATATCTATTACATTTGTGATTCGATTTGGGTGCACCCCTTGATTTGGGAGTGTTGTTTCGCGGTGTTGGGGTAGCTGCTGGCTATGCTCAACATCAGTCCGGATCACGCAACTACTAGTATCCTAGTTAGTATCGCTTCACGTACCTTGTCATGCCGATTATCCTATTCGAGACCACTACGTTTTGTTTTGTGTTATACCTATGGGGTACCCTCTGATAACCACCAGTTTACGGTGGAGCTTGTTGAGTCAAGATTTTTTATATAGAGTTTTGATTTCTGACAAAGGGATAAGCCGTGATCGACAAAAAGAAGTTATTCAGACACAAAGAAGTTATTCAGACACAAAGAGCTCCATATGATTAGAGGTTGATTATTTGGTATGTTAGTAATGATTATTTATGTTAAAATCTATCCTCAAATAATCTTATGCCTTCAATCTTCGAATATATATATATATACATATATATGAGTGCACATTAACTGTGCACTCTGGGCAAAACCGGTCGACTGGTCAAAACCAGGTGGTTGACCGTTTCTGCCCAGAATGCACAGATAACGTGCACAAGTGAACATAACGTATATATATTCAAATTCCTGTCTACTGGTCCTTTTTGACCTGTCGACCGTTTTCAAACAGAAAGCAACCCTTCGTAATGACACTTTCTTTTATTCAACGGTTGCTTCTCTTTCTCTTCACCAATGATCATGACCTTTGTTCATACCTTTTCACAAAAGGTTACAACTGTTTATTTCTTGTATAAACATCATGAAATCATTATTCCAAATATCTAATTTTCTATTCTTCTAATCTCTATTCTATTGATCACTATCTTGTACTCTCAAGCGTTCAAATTGCTCATATTCTATCATATATCGTTTTGAACCCTTAAATTTATTTAACATCCTTTTGATTCAATATGATATCCACTTCCAAATCTTCATATATACAAATAATCTATTTGAGGATAAGATTATAGGAAGTTTGTACTATAAGTGACAAAATAGTGTTAGCAAGAACACATACCGTCACCAAACAATTATTTTCATTTGTTGAAGTCCTCGTATTATAAGAGGCAAGTGTTGAAGTCCTCGGTGTTTTAAGAGGCAAAGTGTTGAAGTCCTCAGTGTATTAGAGGCGTGAAATCCCGTTCGTCTGCTCGGGTGTTGTAAACCTGTTCCTCCGGGTGAAGCGAGGTAGTTGGTAGTGAAAATCCAGATAGAAGTCTGGGACTGGACGTAGCACGGTGCTCCGAACCAGTATAAAAATCTCTGGTGTGATTTTTCTTTTTTATTTACTTTGCTATTATCATCTATTTCCGCATTTATATTAGATTCCATATTACACGATCCGTGTGTACTATATTAGCACGTGCACTTGCACACAACACTCTTTATCAGGGCTTACGGTGCTGTATAGACTATGGCATTATAAAATGTGTTAAGGGGGATTATGGTAACGCCTTAACGCTATTTTGATACTTTATATTACTGATAGGCATTATCTACTTAGCGTACGTTACTACATAGTAGATAGTTTAACGGATCCTTAAGAGATGGAAAATCTTGTAACATCTCTTGAGTTATTGCACACACGTTGACACTGGATATGAGATGTCAAACCCTGCAAACATCTCTGCCGCCGTTACACTCATATTTATTTACGATTGATTTAACTTTCATACGGATATTTTAGTCCTGACTCGAGTGTTTTGTCTTTTCATTACGCTCGGGTCATTCCTGAGTTTTTCAGATTTTTGAAGATCTATTCTGGAGGATGAAGACGGAGATTTGGTATACTATTGCTATTATTACCCTTGCATCATGCTATCTGCTGCATTATTTTAATTGCTCTGTTGTATATGTATAACTCTGATAAATCTTGTATATATAATTGTCAAAGTATAGTAAACAGCTTCATGAATTGTTTATTTGACTATTATATTTTATCGTTCCGCTGCGAGATTCTGTGTTGTTTCTTTTCCTTTATTTCTCTTTCTTTTCTTTTCTTATTTACCCCAATAACCATCTGCCCTTTTGAATGGTTTGGAATCAGCATGTGTATTTGATCATCGGTTTAAACTGTCCAAAAAGATGGGTCGTTACATATTCATACAATCATCATAGTACAACGGTCAACAATATCAATCTGGATAGTCTAACAACTTGTCCTCATAAGTGCTGAATATACAGCATGCAAACACAATGGAAATAACCAAGTACGTTAAATACACTTAAAATTCTCCAGCTCGTCTTCTGGGCTCCATAGCATCCTAACCTGAATCTGTAATACTCGGTTTGACATGAGCATTATTATAAAATAACACCCGAGTCAGTCTAGAAAACCAGCATGAGAAGATACGCTCAATTTGAATTATTACTATTATCAAAGACCTTTAGAAACAAAGGTATCTCATAAGACCACGCCATACATAAGTACGACGAGTTTTTACTTTACGACAACCAAAATATTTTATATCAAAATCATCTGATATTATATTAGTGTCTTTAGAGAATAAACTATAAAATAGCTAAAATGCTTGCATCTCACATTTCAACATAGTTAAGTACAATCAAAACCATACGACGCTTATGGGAGAATGGATTCCATACTATGACCAGGGAAGAAACTACCTCCGATGAGTGCATCTCTAGATCAATGCACCTGGGTTTGACAAGAACATCTTGTACCCTGCTATACAGAACCGGCCTACCACTTAACTAGTAGTACCGAATATGCCATCATCCCGGCCTTTCGACCGTAATCAAGATCTCTCATGCACAATCAAATCATAATAATAGGCTAATCAAGATAGATAATGACATACGCTAATGGGAGCGACCCACTTATCCCTGCTACATGCGCTGTTTTAGTCATTTCGCGATTGATGAGGCTTGAGGCTACGTTTACCTTTTTGAATAGCAATCCACTTGGAATGCTAACATTACCTTCCAAGCAACAATGCAATGATAGCATTCATCCATACAAGTTGTCCTGGGTCTGGACAAACCAAATCTCCTTCAAGATCACCATCTCCATTATCTTTGAGATATCACAATTTGTAACCCACAAATCAGATCGAAGTGGTTTTCGGATAATTAAATCTGATCTCGGTCTCTTCGAAACGATCAAAGAATTTGGCCAGATTTGATAGTCGCTTATTTAACTATCAACTTATACATGTAAATAGTCACTAGGCCCATATTATAAATCTTTCAAACATTGATTTAAAAATATCTTTACAAAGATATATATTCAGCTCTCTCCTAGCATTCCAACATGTGGAAACCATTTCAAATACTTATCCATAATAGAATATTTTTAAACCATTTCAACGCTTAGAAGTATTTCCGAATTCAATTTATAACACTTAGAAAATTATTTTTATACAAATCATTTCACTCTGAAAATATTTTCCAAAATCCTCTTTTTAATACTTTGGAGAATATTTATAGGTAGATTCTCCTAAATCATTTTAATATTCAACTTAGGAAATATTTCATACCTTAACTCATAAATCTCCGGAATTATTAATAAATTCCTTTTTACCATTTCCAAAACCGATTTATACTCTTTACAAGCCCAACCAACAATTTATAACTTCTTTTATGAATTAAGATTTCATTTTCGAAGTTCCCATATTTTCAACATTTTGGAAATTCCATCCCCTCCCAAAATCCCTTATACGATTCTTCTTATCAAAATCATCTCCGTTAAACAAACCACGTTACAAATCTTGAAAAATTTTATAAATAAATTTCAATCATTTCAAACTCTCTCTATATATATATGACAACTATTTTTAAAGAATAATAATTTATTTTTAAAACACATTTAAGTAATTATTTAAATTATCAAATACTTTTAAATAAATATCGATAACTCATTTCCAATTCCTTTTTAAATAAAGCTAATCAATTTACAAACCCTATTGTAAAAACTTAAATTTATTTTCAACTAATATTAAATTCTTGAACAACCAACTTTATTAAATATTTCGATACTTCAAACAGTTTAAATTACATAGCTAAATAAGTAAAAATTCCCTTTTAAACAAACTTAGCTTCTCAATAAAAATATATTTTCAAAATTCCAATATAACCAGTTTCAGTTTATAAATCTCTCCCTATTTGTCACAAATCGATTACATTTTCAATTTCATAACCATTCTCACATTGCAAAAATAGAGTTCACTATTTCTTTTGATAACCGATTTTCACCTCTTGTTATAAATTCGCCCTGTGAATTTATATTTCCCATTTATCAAATGATAATCATTTCATTTTATTTATAAACATAGTTTATAAATTACAAACTCATTCGAGTTTCACCTGTTTTATTAAATATTCTCATTTATAAAATTTCATTTATAAATCCATCTCTGTAAAGACTTATTATTATATTGAATATAATTGATTGGAGATAAAAAAATCAATGACTTATTATTGCAATTTATTGGATAATTAAATTGTTTAAATTTAGTATTGGAAATTATTTGAATAATTGAATTCTAAATTTTATATGAATGAAAATAATTTTAAAAATTGATTTAAATTTTATTTATACGATAATGAAGATTGCTAACTTGTGGAATTGAATTTAAAGTGAATAAATTAATTTCTGGGAATTTCTCATTTTAATTAACGAGTAAGAATAGTCATTTTGGCAAACGTTTCGAATTTTGACGAAACCAGTTTCATCAGATCCGTAATAGTGAATTATTGCAGGATTTCAAGTTTTGCAGCGATCGGACTTGTCATTTGGCCATGCGTGCTTGAAACATATGGAAATCAATTTAAGGAATTCAATAAAATAATTTGACTTTGAAAAGCTATGTTTCACATACGGTCGAATTAGGCCTCAAAGCAAGTTCCATTAAGTCGGATTAGGAATAACATTATAAATGCTAGGTGTAACAACCCGCATATTTATCGATTTTATATTTAAATATTTTATCGTTAATCGGATATTGGTCCGAAAAGCTACTTTTTGCAAACGGTCAAATTAGGACTCGAGACCACTTCCATTGAGTTCGAAATGCCGTTTACAACTTTTTTAAGTATAAACATTGACAGGTTTGGAGTTAGTGGAATTTCACTAACTTTTTCCGCTTTGGACTTTGGGTTAGTTTAGCCTATTAAGCCCAAGTTCCAACCCCCTTCTCCTCACTCTTCATAAATTCCTAACTAACTTGAAATTTGCATTAATGGTAAAGAGAATGGGAAATTAAAACTCCAAGCTCAAATTTAATTGCTAATCCAACATTCAACTCCAAATTCAAGTAGAAGATATTGGATTCAAGCTTTGGATTGCTTCTCCATTGGCTTCAAGCTTCATCTTCATCCATTTTAGTGAAAAGGTGAGTTTTTTATCTCACACTCTTGCTTATAACTATCTTGGACTATTGGGAATGGTTTCCTATCACTTTAACATGCACATTTTCATTTGGTTTGGATTGGATTGGCGAAAAACTCCACTTTTTAGTGTTTTTGGTGAATTTCCAGCCTTAGGTCGTTCTGGACCCTTAGGTCGCTCGGGTTCGTGGCTTGCGCGCGTGGAAAAGTCGCCTGGACGTTAGGTCGTAGGTCACTCGCGAGTTAAGCCTTAAGCCGAAGGTCGTTCGCGAGTTAAGCCTTAGGTCGTTTGGCCTTTGTAACGTTAGGTCGCTCGCGTGTTAAAACTTTAGGTCGCGCTGGCCTTAAGTCGTAGGTCGTCTCCGACCTAATATTTCCTCTACTATTTCACTAGGTCGCGCGGGCCTTAGGTCGTAGGTCGTGAGTCTCCTAGGTCGTAGGTCGCTCGGTCCTACTTCTGTCCCTAAGTCGCGTAACCCTATCACCTTTAGGTCGTTAGGCAATTATGTCGTTAGGTCGTTACACCTATAACCCGTTAAGTCGCGAATACCTTTAGGTCGTGAACCCCATTAGGTCGCAAACCTCTTTAGGTCGTCTGTCCCTTAAGTAGTTAGGTCGTTCGACCTATGATGCCTTAGGTTGTTTGACCCGTATTACGTTAGGTCGCGTAACCCCTTAGGTCGCTTGACCTTGTTTCCTGTTAGGTCGCATGACCTTGTTTTTCTTAGGTCGTGAACCTTGTTAGGTCGCTCATCCTTAGCTCGCGTACCTTCTTAGGTCACGCCCCCTTTAGGTCGTTAGACCTCATTTTTGTTTTAGGTCGTAGGCCGCTTGTCTTCACTAGGTCGTACCGTTTTGGACGGGGCTCTACCCCCTGGACCCCTGCGACCTGACCGGGCAGGTCGAACCCCGTAGCAGGGGCGTTGCCCCCGCACCCCCACCTTGGGGGGTTGCCACCCCCTGGACCCCCCCTCCGTAGGGGATCTTATCTGAAAAACATTCAACAGAACTTGTTGAGCTGATTTCCTTGGATTTTTATCACATCTTCGAATGTGATATTTTTGATTGATTGTTTCTACAATCGCTTCTGTGATTTGTCACTTTAAAATATAAAGGTTCCAATACTAGTAGTAAATATCAAAACTCTTTCAACAAAATGATTTCAACTCTATTTTTAATAACAAAGCTCTTTTCTTAACCCGTTTTCCAATCTATTAGTATATACAAACCTTTACCTCACTTGGATGAGAAATCTAATTAAACGGCTTAGTAAACAAGTGGTATGAAATGCTTGCGTTTGCTTCGTCGGCTAATTCTTGGACTTGTTCGATTGAACCTCTAGTGACAATTTTATTAGTGAAGATTTACAGTATGTTCGTAAATATTTAAGTTAAGCTAGTGGTTATGGGACATGAAACTAAACTTTTATATTTACTAACTTAGTTTAATTGACACTTCTCGTTGATCATGATGATCATTTTATGATTTAGACTAGCAATTGTGCGATGTCTCTTTGTTTGCAAGGTTAGACTAGACCTCATTGGTGTGATTCCGACTCACACATATCTCTTTGTCCGCAAGGTTAGTCTAGACACCATTTGTGTGATTCCACTCACACATACCTTTTTGTTGCGAGGTTAGGCTAGACACCATTTGTGTGATTCCACTCACACATACCTTTATGCTTTTTGGTTAGCCTAGACCTCATCTGGGTGATTCCGACTCACCCATATGGGGTAGCTCCCCATGGTCTTCGGACCATCATGTGATAGGCCTCTTTCCCTTTTTCTGTGATTTCTGGATTTCTTGTGTTGATTTGTGGAATTTATGTCATTGACTTGTTATGAGTACAAGTTTAGGGTATGATGCCCTCTTTGGATCTTTGAGAAGATTCTTGTGATATCGATTTATCTCTTATTGATTGATCTTCTGTTGATCATCATTTGCATACTTATAGTAGTATGTCAAAATGGATATTTTATGTTTATGCCATATCTTTTATTTTATACCATGTCATCTGATATTTATAGCTAGACTGATTCGTTTATTATTTTCTTAAATAATACTCGGGTCAGACCGAGATGTTACAGGTGCTTCTGCTTGACTTCTTCCCGGGATTTGCTACTCTGACTTTTGGCTAACTATTTAGATTAGCAGTTTTTTGTTGTATACACTTGAGACATAGACTCATAGTTGTATTCTTTTGTATAGCACGTGTTGCTATTATTTTGTATTATTGTGGATCTTTTTGACCACTACTCTGATGTACACTTTCATGTGCTAGTTATATATTCATATCTTCTTCCGCCTCTGTGATATGGATGTCTGTGACTAATTTGTGTTATGCTTATTTCTATGTTTTTTCCGAAGATTATTTATAGCCACCGTGTGATAAGCAATCACATGGATGGTCGTTCCTCAACAGCCTTATTCTCCGTGCTAGTTGACAGCACTACACCGTAGTGTTCTTGGCTAGCGTAGGTATAGAGGTGGGGCGTTACACTAGGCGGCACGCTTCGTTTGGAGTTTGGAATTTCAGGCATTTATAAGCGACATTTTTTCTAATTTAATAATATTATTTATACATAAACGTTCCTATTGAATGAACCCATGCTCCATACCTCTCTCCCTTCTTATCTAATCGTAGGCTCCTTAAAAAATATGTTGCTCTGTAAAAAATGGATAAAAATCTCAAATAAAAAAGGGCCGTGATCGATAAATAATAAGGTCGAGATTGGGTTTGCTCGATATGGAATGGCGAAGGTGTGGAAGCGCTCGCGCGTGCAAGGAAGGAGAGGCGACGGCTGTGTTGATGTCATAGGAGTTAGGGCTCGAATCAATGGTGGCGGCGGCATCGATAACCGTGTGCAGCGACATTCAAGGTGGCGCGGTGGGAGCTTAAGCGACATTCGATCATATAAAAAAAGCTTAATGCGAACGAAGGATGAAAGTCACGATCGAAGACGTAGCCTGGATGGGCTAGGTGTGCGTAAGGGAAGGTAACGGGTCTTTGTTTTTTCAGTTAATTAAGTTGTAAATTAATATTAATTAAAAACTCTATATTAATTATTTCATAATTCTTCAGTACGAAGTCTGATTCGGGCGAGGAAAATTACGCTGGGATTGTATTGAAGTAATTTTCGACTTGGAGTAGAACTGGAATTTATTTGAAGCCGAAATTATTTTCAGCTTCAAATGGAAATGTGAGTGTTTATATGCTCACAATTGACCAAAATAAATTTTATGTTTGTTAAATTATATTATGAAGTGATTGAAAATTTATTGATTGTTGTTTGATAAGTTTAATTGGCATTTAAATTGAAACCGAATTAATTGATTGAAATTGAGTTGATAGTTAAACTGAATTAGAATTTAATGGCCCGTAAATTACCCGATATTAATAATTATGAAATTGTTGTGAATTTTATCGACCGTTTGGATGATTGGTTGTGATGATGCTACTGATTGATATTTTGGTTGTTTGAATGTTTATTTATGTTTAATATAGCCTGTTATCATTCTATATATTATTTATAGTATATAAAGCAGTAAATTGAATTACTTCGAGTAAATTGAGAAATAGGTCAAAATGATATGTACCTATGATAGTTATTTTGGATTGAAATGATATATGTTCATCCCGGAATTAAATTGAAATAATTGATTTACTTGGCCATAGGATAGAGAATTATATATGAACACCGGATTGGTTAAATTAAATGATTTAAAGAAATTTTGATTTGAAATTATTTAAATAATTCGGTTTTAAGAAATAAAAATCGAATTTATGGAAATTGAATTATTCGAATTAGAGCTTAAAATGTTGAAATTTAAATTTGGTAAACGAAATTGCTTAATTAATCAAAGTTGAGATTATTAAGTTATATCGAAATATGATGTGAATTTCAGAAATTGATTTGTTATAAAAGATTCGAATTTTATTTAAATTTTGAATTTAAAAGCGATATAAAACGATATTTCAAAATTTAAGCTAGGAATTGAATTATATTTGAAGATTTGGATTTTAAATTAAATTTGAAGGTAAATTTGATTTAAGGGTTTTGAATCGATATTTTGGAAATCAAACTTGGAATTGACATAAATCGAAAAGGTTATATTTGAGAATTGAGTTGACATTTGTTCGGCATTGGAATAGAAATTAATTTTAAATTGGAATTTAAATTAATTTGGAATTAAAATCAAAATTAATTTGAAATTGAAATTTAAATTAATCTAAAATGGAGTTGGAATTAATTTGGAATTGGAATTTAAATTAGTTTGAAATTGAAATTTAAAGTAATTTGAATTGGAGTTGGAATTAATTTGAAATTGGAAGTGAAATTAATTTGAAAGTGAAATTGAATTTAATTTGGAATCGAAGAAAAATTCGACTTGAAATCGAAATCGAATCGATTTAATCGAAATGGAAATTGGAACTGATTTGAATTAGAAAATTTGGAAAGTGAACCGGTTTGACTTTGAAACTATTTTTCAAATAAATAATTTTTAGTATAAACTATTTAAAATCTATCTTCTTAAATATTCAAATTATTTTGATTTCTTAAAATATTTTACTATATAGACCATTTTCAATACTCAAACTATATTTCTATTAAACTCTTTTAACTATTTATGCTATTTTAAAACTATTCATACTATTTCTTATTATACTATTTTAACTATTTAAGCTAATTTATACTATTTAAATTATTTTCTTAAAATTGAAACTGGTAAAGGGTGGAAGGTTTATATTTAAATCTTTGATTTAAATGCGAATGAGGTTAAATGAAGTTAAAACCTAAATTGAAGTTCGAAACAATTTTGGAAGCGAAATCGAGATGTTAGGGCAAAAATGATATATTATATTTTGAGTAAATATGATGATTTCGAAATGGATTTGATTTTGAAGCGAATATGATATATTGATATCAAATATGAATAGTTTTCGAAATGTAAAGGAACCAACATGTGTGTAAAATGATGTTTGGTTGTTAAAGAGACCGGGGCCTCTTATTGGCATAATCTCTGTCAATACTGAAACCACTTTGACAACCATGTACGCGGTGGATGATATCCAGAATGTAATGGTTGAATTGGCGAACGTTTACTGGAGTGAAGTGAGAGAACAATGATGGATAACCTTGACACTTGTGTCATAATTAAAATGACTAAAACATTAGCCTATGTCTGGACAATGAGGTTAGCTACCTCTAGTGACCTTGACCACTCGTATTACTATCGTGATTTTGTATTCGATGGATGCACCCTTTTGTTAGATTGATTGTCACGGTCGACCACGAATGGGTTATAACCATCCAAAAAGGGTAAACTAGTAGAATCCTGCCTTGGGCATTACCTCACATGCCTTGTCATATTTATCCTTATGAGAGCCCATTACGACTTTGGTTTGGCACTATGAAAATGTATTAAGGTGGATCAATGTATAGCCTTAATGCTATTTTGATATTTATTTTACTGATAGACATTACCTACTATAGCGTATACTATTATATATAAATAGTTTAATGGATCCTTAGGAGATGGAAATCCTACAACATCTCTTAAGTTATTGCACGCACGTTATATACTGAATAGGAGATGTAAAATTCCGTAAACATCTCTGACGTTGTTACACTTATATTTATTCATATTGATTTGACATACATAAAAGTATTCTAGTCCTGACTCAAGTTAAAACACCCATACCCCTTAGCATACCCGAAAGGACACATTAAAAGATGCGGTGCATTATAGGTATAACTAAGACTAGCAGAGATTAAGATCCACAAGACAAAAATTAAATAATAATAACACAGCGGAAACGATTATAACATTTTGTTCAAAACCAAACTTCATAAAAAGTCATCATATACTAAATACTTGAAATGTCAAACTACCCATATATGTTTTTAATCAAAAACCATAGTCTCCATAAAATCAGATTATAATTATCCCTCAATATAGTGCCAGTACAATATAAGAACTAAAACTGGAATAAAAGAAGTACATATAAGAAATCTCCTCCAAGAGAACTCCAAGTTGAAGCAACCTACTGACTTCCTCCTTAATTTCCTACGGGGGAGGAAAGAGGGGAAAATAGAGGAGTGGGTCAGACTAAAAGTCCGATGAACGATAGTAATTACTAGAGTCTTTAAGCAAGATAAAGTAATAGACTCTACAACAGTTCTAGCATGAATAAGGATAATAAAGGAAATAAGAAAGAGATAAATTGGAAATAAGTACGATTAAATATTGTTCGATTTATAAGATAGGTTAACTTTTGATTGTTCACACTTTTCTTTGATTTCAGCTTTGATTGGGCTGAATTCCTAGTCTCGGAATTAAGATGAACCCTAATTCTACCCTTTTTGATCGGCCTGCTACTCTATAGTACCTTTCTATGGACTAGTCTCTATATAACTCTCTATACAAAATGTTACTGTGGCCAAGACGACATATATAGCTTCCTACACAGAAGGCAATGATGTCTACGAAGGACACTCATACTAAGCGCTTGAAACTCATAGCTATTACTGAGCAACCGAATGGAAGTCGCACGTGTAACTGCCACCATGCTCATGCTACCTTTCGTTCCACCTACTAGGTCATCTTATTACCTCAACATCCAGCATAAGCGTGCCCCTCATCCCACTTCAGGCTAATGTGACATCACCATGTATCCATAGAATCTATAGGGGAAATGCTGTTGGTACAGACCCTTAATCCAAACAATATCTTGTTATGCCCCTTGTCCATATCCTCCATGATTTGGAATTCTAATCGACCAACTACTATCCTTTATAGCTTAAGCATGCCCTCGTCTCACTTCAGGCTAATGTGAGACCATCAATTTATCTAATAGGGAATACTATTAGGTATAGGTCTTACGTTCTTCTTTGCTTATTAACTTAGATAAATTATTCACATAAGCCTTATTCCATTCTTTTTATTATTATAACCTATTATAATCATGCTTATTACTTACCCCAAGGTCAAAGTATGAAAATAAGCATCTTTCATCGTTTATTCCTTTTAGTTACAATTCTAGGTTATAACTAGGCAAATCTTTTTAATTCGGTCCAATTAACATCATATTTAGGTATAATTTCAGTCCAATTCCATTTATATTACAGTTTATGAAATTTACATCTTATGTTCCATTATTTCATTTTTTACAATTTATTCCATACTCGATTTAATCCTACTCTAATCCATACGCGAAGAAAAAGGAGGAATAAAAGAAAACTAAAAATAGAAGAAATTCCAAAGCATAGGAAGAAGATGTAAATAACGTAAAAATAACAGTAAATAAACTAAAATACTATAAATAAACTGTAAATAAACGAAAAATCTATAATTAACAGAAATAAACTAAAATTAGTGAAAAGAATACCTGAAAGGAAATAGACTGAAAATAATTCTGAAAAAAACTATAAATAAATTACTAAAAAAGGCTATTCCAAAAATCGTAGTAAAACTACAACTATTGGAAACCCTATTATTTTAAATTACTTAAAGAAATCTTAAAATAATTACAATCACTCACCTTCAGTTCTAAGCTTTTTCTTTGGTCATCCCGGATCCACTAGGAGTTGTAAAATAATTTAATTTATAACGGTTTTCTTCTTTGGAAAAATTATTCCTTTTAGGATCCTTCCTAGAAAGGTGAACCCAGCTGGAGAAAACCTAAATGAGAAAAAGTGTTAGGTCTGGGGGTCTATTTATAGGTGTGGAAGTGGATCTACTACTGTTAGATTTGGAGATTGAATAGGATGCAACCACATTATAGGTTGAATAGGGGCTATCAGATGTGGAAACGGAGGGACCAGATCGGTTCAAACTATGCAAAATACGTCGACTAAGATTTCTGGAACATTCAGAATAAAAGTTCGTTTATTCAAAAACAGTAAAGGTGGGTCGATCGGGTGGTCGACCGGCCGGTCGACCTACCTATACACTTTTTTCTCTCTTTTTTCTGCTTATTTTGTTTATTTTATTACTTGGTCATATTTGCTCGGTTTCTGACGTTCTATATATGGAGATTGACCAGAAAATTACCATGGACACAATGGTGCAACTCCCGTGGCACAATTCTGATAATTTCACAAATTTATTTTATTATTTAATTAATTAACAAATTAATTATTACGGGTTAAATTTTGGGTTGTTACACGAGTGTTTAGTCTTTTCATTACGCTCAGGTCAGCCTTGAGTTTTAGTGCAATGTAGATTATTCTCTAGAGGACGAAGATGATAATTTGGTACATTATTACTATTATTATTTTCTGGATCATGCTATTCTGTTGCATTTTATTTATCTGTGATGTATATAGATAACCCTGATAATGCTGTATAGATTATAATCAAATGTATTATAAACAGCTTCATGAACTATTATTTGATTATTGTATTTTATCGTTTCGTTGTGAGATTCTATGTTTGCTTTCTTCTTCTTTTCTTATTTTTATTAATTATTCCCATTGATTATCTACGTTTTGGATTAATTAATTTTGACATATGTGGATTTATTGTCGATTTAAACCTTCTGAAATGTGGGTCATCACATTTGTTATCAGAGCTTAGGTTTAGCGATAACCTTGGCTTTGGGAGGGGGAGGGGGTTTACTTATTAGAGACAAGGAATTAATACCCTTGGATGCGTCTGTTTGAATGTGCATACATGAGAGAGAATACTTATTAGTTTAATAAAAAAATTATATTGTGTTTACTTATCCGTTGAGTTATTTATGAATTTCGGTCGATGCATGGGACGCCGTGTTATCGATTTGAGTTTCTAAACACTCAAATAAGGCAATTCGACATCATATTGTTTTAAAATTGGGTAAATGAAATAATTTTACCTAAATTATATATATATAAATTTATTATTAATAAGTTGTTTGGAGATGATAATATTTAGTTATCATCGATTATTTGTTGAATTAAAATAAAACAAATACTTGGTAAATTTTGTTTTACGAAGTTGATAATTAAATTGAATTGAAATCTAATTATAATAAGAATTATTTAAAATAACAAAAATGTAAGGTAATGAAATATTTTCATAATAAAGAAATGAAATTGTATAGGTATATTTGTAATATAGCTTATAAATAGAAATGAATTTTTTTGAGAATTTTAGAATAAAATCCTTTTGTTTTCAAAATTGTTTTCGAAGCCTTCAAAATTATTAATAATATTATTTGAAATATTTTTGACTAGAAAATTATGTTGAAAATATTTTTTAAGAAATAAAAGTATTAAACAAGCTTTGGCCGCTGAAAAATAATTCTGGGGATGATTGTAGCATCGCTAGTATTTATTTTCGAGTGAGAATTGCTAACAAGAGGAAACTTTTTCGATAAAGACAAGAAAATTATTTTGAAAATATTTTTTAAGAAATAAAAGTATTAAACATGCGTTGGTCGTTGAAAAATAATTCTGGGGATGATTGCAGCATCGCCAGTATTTATTTTCGAGTTTCCGAGTGAGAATTGCTTACAAGAGGAACCTTTTTTGATAAAGACAAGTTTTAATGTGAAAATTATTCCAATTATAATTTGAAAAATATATGGAAATAGTTTTGAACTTATAATTGAAAATATTATAGATTAAAATAAGTTTATAAATTTGAACTAGAAAGTAAACTTTAAACTATTGAATATTTATGGTTAAGCAAACAAAAGAAAATTTTGAATATTAGATATGAAATAAAATAATTAACTTAAGAAATGTTAAATAAATTGAGTTAGTGAAACAAAGTAAATAAAATGAAATGTATTTGAAATGAATTAAAATAATAAAATAAAATTTTAAATGAATAAATTGTGTAACTTATAGATTTTAGAATTAGTAAGCTAAAAACAAACTTAAATTTATTGAATGTGAATGATAAGAAAATTTAACTTGAATAAGATTAAATAAAATGAGTAATGGATTAAAATGAAATGAAGTTTAACTTAATATTACATAAATTGAATTGAATATAAAATGGAACTAAATTAATTAGTAAAGTGAATTATTTTCACTTGAGCTATAAAATTAATTAATAAATGAATACGAACTTGAATGTTAAAATGAAATGTAAATGTGGAAGAAATTAAATAAAATAAATGAGTGTAAGAAAAATTAATATGAGTAACTGAATTTAATTAAATTTGGTGTAATTAAATTAAACGCAAATAGAATGAGTTAAATAAAGTCGAATTTAATTTGGAATAACGATGAACTTAAGTTGTGAGATGAAGTGAATGTAAGTAAAAATAAATGTAAGTAACCGAACTAATGTAAAAATGATATTAATTGTGATTTAAATTACCAATGAACATGAGTTACAAAATGAATTTTTTTTATTATTAATGATTGAAAAAAATATTATTGAATGAATAGATGAAGTAATTCAGTAAATCGAATATGGTTTGAAATGTTGTTGATAAATTAAAAATATGAATTTTAGTTATGGAATAATATTAAAAATGAGTTGAAATTTTATAAAATGTTTATAGCAAACTTAAATGGTTTATAAATAATATTAGTATTAAAATACTAAGTAATAATGAAATAAATTTAACTTAACAAGGTTAAATGGAATAATTTTATAAAATGGTTCATAAATGATGTTAATATGAATGAATGTGAACATTTTAATTTAAATGTTTTGCAAAGCATAAAAGCTAAAATTTTATAACTTGGGGATCTGATAAATACGAATGATACGAAAAAAATTAGACGTAGTATGGAATCAAATTTATTAAATATAATTTGTTATTAAATTACTAAAATGAAATAATAAAAGTGAAAAAATGAAGGTGACTATAAACGAATGTAAATTATAGAATGTGAATTCATTAATGTTGATAAGTGCATGTTAATCATTTGGAAGTAAATAAATTGAATGAAAATAAATTAAACACAATTTGATTGAATGGAAGTTGGTTAAATGCAAATAAATTGAAATGAATCAATTAGATGTTGATAAAAATTGGACGTTAAAAGAAATGGAAGCGTATAAATTAAATGTTGACATTGAAATGTTAATCTGCTGAACGTGAATAAATTCAAGGTGAACCAATTAAATTCGAAATAAATTCATGTGAATAAATTGAAAGCAAACAAATTGTATATAGATGAAATAAATGTCAATGAATTAAAAGTAAATCAACTTAATATTGATATGAAATGAATGTATAATAAACTGAATATTGACATTAGGAAGTGTGAATTGGTATTGTTGTGAGTAAGATTGGATGGATATTGTTTGTTGGATGTTTGTTTTGTTGCATTTTCTATAGCCGTTTATGGTTATTGCATAATCCATGTTATATATCGATTTTACTCTTTATATATGTTCTCATTGGTTATTGAGTATTTAGCAGGTATGGATAGCGTATGCTAGCTTTTAGAGTTCGATTATGCATTATTTTGCTTTTACTTGCTTAATACGAGCGCAATCGCTCATATTATTAATAATATGGTACATATCTCGGATTACATACCGCAATTTTATATTTTTCCCTTCGGGATGCCTCATCATTGAGATGGATGTATATTTGATATATATTGGGTATATTTGTGTTATATATTATATTGTAAAAAAATTCTGATCGAGCCGCGCAAAGGAGACTCTGCAGAAATTTTCCATAAATCCGGAGGTTGGAAAAAAAATTGAAGTTTTAAAATTTTTATTGCTTGTTTTATGTATAAGTTATATTTTCCATAAAACCAATATCGGAGGGGCGTAGCGAGAGTGTAGTAAAAGTTTTGTAAATAAGATTTTAAAGTTTTATAGGTTGATAGTTTTGAATAAAATATATCAAGTATGGAATTCAGTGCTTAGCCTTTTTCGAGGACGAAAAGTTTTGAATGGAGGAGTATATAACAATCTGTATTTATTTTACTCTTTTAAATTATAGATTTGATATAATTATTGAATATAATTAGTTAGAGATTAAAAAAATTAATGACTTATTATTGTAATTTATCGGATAATTAATTTGTTTAAATTTAATATTGGAAATTATTTGAATAATTGAATTCTGAATTTTATATGAATGAAAATAATTTTGAAAGTTGATTTAAATTTTATTTAAACGACAGTGAGGATTGTTAATTTTTAAAATTGAATCTAAAGTGAATAAATTCATTTTTGGAAATTTCCCGTTTTGATTAATGAGTAGCAATAGCGTTTTTGGCCATTGTCTTGGATTTCGGCGAAACCAGTTTCATCGAATTCGTAATAGCGAATAATTGTAGGTAGCGATCGGAATTTTCGTTTGGCCTTGCGAGCTTGAAATGCATGGAAATCAATTTAAGGAATTCAATAAAATAATTTGACCTTGAAAAGCTATCTTCCACATACGATCGAATTAGGCCTTGAAATTAGTTCCATTACGTTCAGAATAAGGGTAAAACATTATAAATGTCAGGCGACGTTGCTTCGTCTGGAGTTCAGAATTTTGAGCATTTATAAGCAAGATATTTTCTAATTTAAATAATAATATTTATACACAAGTTTCCTATTGTACGAACCCACGCTTTGTATCTCTTTGCCCTCTTATCTAATCGCATGCTCCTTAAAAAAATCTGCTGCACTATAAAAAAAAGGAAAACAAAATCTCAAATAAAAAGGATCGCGATTGATAAACAATAAGATCGATGTTGGGTTTGCTCGACATGGAATGGTGGAGGAGTGGAAGCACTCGCACGCGCAAGGAAGGATAGGCAGCGGCTGTGTCAATGTCGTGGGAGTTAGGACTCAAATCGATTGTGATGGCGGCGCTGATAACTAAGTGTGGCGGCATTCAGGGTAGGGCAGTGAGAGCTTGAGCGGCGTCCGATCATAAAAAAAGTTTAACGCGAACGAAGGAGGAAAGTCGCGATTAGATGTGCATAAGGGAAGGTAAAAGGTCTTTGTTTTTTTTAAGTTAATTAAGTTGTAAATTAATATTAATTAAAAACACTATATTAATTATTTCATAATTCTTCTGTACGAGGTCCGATTCGAACGAGGAAAATTACATTGTGATCGTATCAAAATCGTCTTTGACTTAGAATGGAACTGGGATTTATTTGAAGCTTAAATTATTTTTAGTTTCAAATAGAAAGATGAGTGTTTATACTCTCACAATTGACTGAAATAACTTTTATGTTAGTTAAATTATTTTGTGATGTGATTGAAAATTAATTGATTGTTATGTGATAAGGTTAATTGACATCTGAATTAAATGATAGAAATTGAATTGATAGTTAAATTGAATTGAATTTAATGGCCCGTAAAATACCCGATATTGATAATTATGGAATTGTCGTGGATTTTATTGACTGTTTGGATAACTGGTTGTGATGGATGTTATTGACAGATATTTTGATGTTTGATGTTTATTTATGTTTAATATATCGTATTATCATCCTGTATATTATTTATAATACATAAAATTGTAAATTGAATTATTTCGAATAAATTAAGAAATAGGTTGAAATGGTATATAACTATGACATTTATTTTGGATTGAAATGAAATATATTCATCCTTGAATATAATTGAAATAACCGATTCACTTGGCCATTAGATAGAGAATTATATACGAATAACGGATTGGTTAAATTAAATGATTTTAAAAAAATTGATTTGAAATTATTTAAATGATTTGGTTTTAAGAAATAAAAATCAAATTTATGGAAATCAAATTATTTTTGAACTGGAGATCAAACTGTTGGAATTTAAATTTGGTAAATGAAATTGTTTAATTAATCGAAGTTGAGATTTTTATGTTATAATCGAAATATGGTGTGAATTTCAAAAATTGATTTGTTTTAAAAGATTGAATTTTTATTTGGATTTTGGATTTTGCTAAGTAAAAGGGATATAAAATGATATTTCAAAATTGAGCTCGGAGTTGAATTATATTTGAAGATTTGGATTTTAAATTGGATTTTGAAGTTTATTTGGTTAAAGTATTTTGAATCGATATTTTGGAAATTGTACTCGGAATTGATATAAAACGAAATGGTTAAATTTGGGAATTGAGTTGAAATTAGTTTGCATTGGAAATGAAATTAATTTGAAATTGGAATTTAAATTAATTTGGCTGGAATTGAAATTAATTTGAAATTGGAATTTAAATTAATTTGAAATTGAAATCGAAATTAATTTGAAATTGGAATTTAAATTAATTTGAATTGAATTTGGAATTAATTTGAAATTTAAATTAGTTTGAAAATAGAATTAAAATTAATTTGAATTGGAGTTGAAATTAATTTGGAATTGGAAGTGAAATTAATGAAATTGAAATTAATTTGGAATCGAAGAAAAATTCGACTTGAAATCAAAATTGAATCGAGTAAATCGAAATGGAAATTGGAACTGATTTGAATTAGAAAATTTGGAAAGTGAACCGGTTTGACTTTGAAACTATTTTTCAAATAAATTATTTGTAGTATATACTAATTAAAATTTGTCTTCTTAAATATTCAAATTATTTTGATTTCTCAAACTATTTTACTATATAAACCAATTTCAATACTCATACTATATTTCTATTAAACTATTTTAACTATTTAAGCTATTTTAAAACTATTCAAACTACTTCCTATTAAACTATTTTAACTATTTAAGCTATTTTAAAACTACTCGAACTATTTTTTAAAATTTTAAACTGCTCATGGGTGGAAGGTTTATATTTAAATCTTGGATTTAAATGCGAATGAGGTTAAATTGAAGTTATAACCTAAATTGAAATCCAAAATAATTTTGGAAGCAAAATCAAGATATTAAGGCGAAAATGATATGGTATATTTTGAGTACATATGATGATTTCAAAATGGATTTTATTTTGAAGCGAATATGATATTTTGGTATCAGATATGAATAGTTTTCGGAATGTAAAAGAACCAACCGGTGCATGAGATGACGTTGGTTGTTAAAGAGACCAAGGCCTCTTATTGGTATAATCTCTATCAGTATTGGAACCACTTTGACAATCGTGTACACGGTGGATGATATCTAGAATGTAGTGGTTGAATTGGCAAACATTTACTGGAATAAAGTAAGAGAACAATGATGGATGGCCTTGACACTTGTGTCATAATTAAAATGACTAAAACAAGAGCCTATGTCTGGTCAATGAGGTTAGCTACCTCTAGCGACGTTGATCACTCATATTGCTATCGTGATTTTGTACTCGATGGGCGCACCCTTTTGTTCGGATTGATTGTCGTGGTCTGCCACGGATGTGTTAGGACCAGCCAGAAAGGGTAAACTAGTAGAATGCTATTTTGGACATTGCCTCACGTGCTTTGTCACATTTATCCTTATGTGAGCCCATTACAACTTTGTTTTAGTATTATATAAATATGTTAAGGTGGATCAATGTAAAGCCTTAATGCTATTTTGATATTTATTTTACGGATAGACATTACCTACTACAGCGTATACTATTATATATAAATAGTTTAACGGAACCTTAGGGGATGGAAAATCCCGTAACATCTCTTAAGTTATTGCACGCACGTTACACAGTAGATAGAAGATGTAAAATACCGTAAACATCTTGACGTTGTTGCAGTCATATTTATTGATACTGATTTAACTTACATAAAAGTATTTTAGTCCTGAGTCGAGTGTTTTGCCTTCTCATTACGCTTGGGTCAGCCCTTAGTTTTAGTGCATTGAAGATTATTCTTTGGAGGACGAAGACGAAGATTTGGTATATTATTACTATTATTATTCTTTGCATTATGCTATTTTGCTGCATTTTATTTATCCTTGATGTATATAGATAACCCTGATAAATGTTGTATAGATTATGATCAAGTTTATGGTAGACAGCTTCATGAACTATTATTTGATTATTATATTTAATCATTCCGATCTGAGACTCTGTGTTTGCTTTCTTCTTTTCTTATTTTTCTTAATTAACCCCATTGATTATCTACATTCCGGATTGTTTAAGTTTGTCATATGTGGATTTGTTGTCGATTTAAATCTACCAAAATGTGGGTCATCACAATCCCTTTATAAATTCCTTTATATTTTCCAAATTTTTTAAATCTTGATTTCAACACTTTTTTTCATATTTTCAGAAATATCACTTAAAATTCATCATACAAATTCTTTACCCATCACTTAAAAATCTCTATTTGAAATCTCTTAGGAAATAGTTAAGTAAAAATCTAAAAATCAAGTCATTTATTTTTATATAATCAATTTCTTTTAGATAATCCCAGATTTCACCGAAAACACTGATTATCTCAAAATCATTTTTATCTTTCGTTTTAAAATTCAAAATATCACTTATAGTATTCCAAAAATTGATCTTTTATTAAATTCAAATTCATCCCTTTAAAATAATTCAAATTTCCATAAAAATATTTTTATTTCCAAAATCACTTTTGAATTTCTTTTTAAGATTCAAAAATATTATTTATAGTATTTAGAATACCAAAACTAGGGCCAGTGTTACTATAGCATCCTATATATCAATTCACACAACAAACCATAACAGATTATTCAATCACATCATATATCACTATTCATGAAACAATCAATATATTTTTTAGGAATTTAGTTGGATCCCTCCAATCTGTTTCCCTACATCCACAGATGTTATATAACATAAAATACCAATCCTGCTTCGAAGTAGGATATCGCGGTGGTATAGGGTCATCCGCTATTCTATAGGGTGCATAGTGTCTCATACGCTCCAATCGGTGGGAATATGCCCAACTAATAATACATATAATACTATATATAATATAACATCCAACTAATAATTTATAAATTCATCCAATCAACCGATAAATAATTTTTAACATTTTATATTAAATATTAAACTAATAATCCAAATGAGTGAGATTTACTCACTTTGGTTTTTTGTAGTAGCCAAAATGTTTCATTTTTGAATTAAAATTGAACTGACTTTCAATTTTAATCCAAAATTCTAACAAGTTCCGAATCCATCCAAACCAGCTCCATATCGTCGAATTCAATGTCATGAGCGCAACACAACTTGTTTCGTGCGAAACGGGCCTTGTATGACAAAGTTATGATATTTATAAGTTTAACGATTTTAATTATAATTAATAACATCGTCGACATTTTAGTTAAATTTTATTAAATTCATAACCTATCTTCTTCGTTTGCACTATAGGACTATCCACATGTGTTTAAACCCATCTTCATGCATGCTACCTTTGATTGCCGCTCCATCATTGTCGCGCCGTACAACGATCAACTACTGCCATCACATGCGCCATCCTCCTCCGCTCCACCCAGCTCCGTGCGCAACCCAAAATCCTCGCTCCAGCCATAAAAACCACGTCGAAATAGTCCACAAACGCGAGCAATTTGGCGCCATAACGTCGCTCCAATTCAAATCTTGACCGTTGTTCTCGCAGAGCTTGTCGAGCTCCCCAACTTCCATGTTGGGGTCATTTCATGAAAGTGGATGGACGAGGAGAGATTTAGGGTGGAAGATCAGGTGATTTCGGCCGTTGGAATTCATAGAGGTGGAGGCTGCCATCTTAGGGTTAGGTTTTTAGAAACAGAAAAAAAACAAGGGCTATTTATAGAAAATTTCGCGTACTATTCATCGAAAAATATTTCGAATTCCTAATGAAGCATGTCGCCTAGTATTTAAAATGTTTTATCCACAATGATATATATATCGGAAGCCAATTCCATCATATTTGGAAGATAAGTTTTCGAATCAAAATATTTTAATTAAATTTACTTTAATAAATTTCTACGCATTTCAGCTTCACAAGACCAAACCGTATGCCCCATTGCCATGAAATTTGGAATCTTATAATAATATACTATTACGAATCTAATGAAACTAGTTTCGTTGAAATCAAAGATAGTGTCAAAACTACTATTTTTACACCTTAGTTAAATAAATAAATTTCTAATTTCTATAAATTAACTTTTAGTTCAATTTTGAAAGTTACTAATTCTATTCTAGTTCAAATAGAATTTAAATCGACAATTGAAATCGTTCTTATTCACATTTGTTTCCATATTCAATTATTTAACCAATTCTATTATTCAAATAACTATTATATTTGAAACTAATCTATTTAACTTATAAATTCAACATTTCAATGTATAAAATCAATTAAATATTCTAATTCAAATGAACGAAAATTACGGGTTGTTACGTTCCTCCCCCTTAGAAGAATTCCGTCCTAGAAATTGCTAAGGTAGGATAAATGATCAAAGCCTATTAATTTTCAAAAAAAAACCCACCTCGTTAACTAGCTATTTCACTTTCCTAATTCCTTTATTTTAATTCAAATAATTGATTTCCATTGTTAAATAAAAACCCCTTTACTTCAACTACATTTCGAAAACAAATCATAGTTAACAGAAATTTTCAAAATTTTTCTAACACTCAAAATTTTCGATTTTTTTTGGCAAAGTTCTCCTTATACGGTGAACCTTTTACAATAACGCAAATATGACAAAGGATATAAATCGGCTCTCATGGATGGAAAACACAATATATATCAATATTTTATTTTTTGCACGCTAAATTTGTAAGCATATCTTATTTTAGTATTATCAAGCGAGTTCGCTCATTTTATATGCGAATGCGCAACCAAAAACAAGCCAAACAGCTCCATGTACCCGTACTTACTCAAAATAACCACATAAGTACCAAAACAAGAAATTTAATAACATTTCCTTTATTTAAGTGGTTAAACACAGAATTTGCATGAATCAAACATGTTAAGCATGTATTTCTATGCAATTTCAAGGTTCCAACACTCGATTATCCATTTCAATCGATTATATACCATTTTATTCAATTCGATTGGTTCACAACCAAATTTACTAGCATCCAATTCAAATTTACACATAATACATTCATCTCTATTCCAGATTGATTCTAAACCAATTTATTCACTTTCGATTAATTCATCAAATTTGGTTTACTTCCATTTACGTCAAACGAAAATTCTTTCAATGCAAATTCGGTGGTATTCCTTTAATAAAATAACCACTTAAGCTTTTAGACCCATTTTAAATTGATTCTAAACCAATTTATAAATTTCTATTGATTCACGTTCAATTTATTCACAAAATCTTCTTCACTAAATTTTATCTTCAATAACAATCCAACCCATGCCAATTTATTTGCGAACCATTTCATAAATTTATTCGAGCCAAGCTTCCATCCAAAAAATATTAACTTAAGCTAATTCGTTTTACTTTCAATCATTTCAACCATATAACTTAAGTTCATTTCCATTTTAATCAAATTCCATTTCATTTTAAATTGATTGTTATTCAATTTATTTACCTTCGATAGATTCACATTCCATTTACGTGGTATATCTCAATATACACTATATTACTGGAGAATTATTTCATAAAATTAATATTAAGGTTTATTATAACCTTTTATGCCCACATATATTCATTTCCATTTCAAAACTTAATTTCATACTCAATTTCATTTACATAACATCCTAAAACCATATTCAGTTTATTTATGCTTAAAATGAATTTGTTTATAACTTAAGTTATCACCATTTTAAACCATTTCTATTTTATTCGACAATATTTAAAATATATCTAATCCACTTACATTTAAGTCGAATTTCGATTATACTCAAGTCACACATTCAGTTTCAATTTCAATCCACAATCTTTTTTACTTAACCTAGTTAAGTTCCATTTCTATATTCAATTAACTAATTAATTATCTAATTAGTTCACATCCTTTTATAATTAAAAATCTGATTTTTATTTCAAAAATCAATTTAATTGGGTTGACTTGGGTTCACTAGATTTTATAATTCAAATCAGATGTCAATTTCTTTACAAAAATATCAAAATTCAATTTTCAAACTTCTCTTCTTATTAATATCATTCTCAACTTGTAGGTTCAAAGACTTATTTCCTGATGTTTTCTTTTCTAAAGTATTTAAAAAGGATTCCAGAATTCAACCACTCGATATTTTTTTCCAAATCATTTTTGAAATCACATACGCACAGAGATATATATATAGCTCTTTTGGTTTAACAAACCATTTTCTTTGGAATTTTCAAAATCAACTCGGTTTTATCCAAAATAAATTCCTTCAGAATTTCCAAAATAACACTTGTTTTCAAACAAAAATCTTCATATCAAATTTCTATGGTAGCAAATCTCTCACTTAGAAACTCGAAAATGAACACCGATGTCCCGATCGTCGTTGGAATTATTTTCCAGCGACTGAAGTGAGTTCAGTGCCTTATCACTTCTAAAATCCATTTAAATCCATTTTTATTCCAATTTTTTTTTAAAATAATACCATTTTATTTTCACACACTTCGGAAAATTATTTCCAAACTTTCCAAGATTTTGATCTCCAAATTTTGGTTTGAATTCATTTTTATTCTAACTTATGTGCATAATTCATTCATATATAATTTCAATTAGGTTATATATAACCATTTCAATTTTATAATCTTGTTTTGATTATAATAATAAAAATCGAACACATCGGTGTACTACAATAGTTTCAAGAAATCATTCATTTATATTAAATTGTAATTGGGTAAAATTATTTCTTTTACTCGCTTTAAAACAATACTATGTCGGTTTATCGTGTTTAAGTGTTTAGAAATTCATATCGATTTCATGGCGACCTACTACTTGACAAGAATTCATATTCCACACAACAGATAAATCAACATAATATAAAACAATTTATATTCACTAACAACGCTCATATCTATAATACACTCAAACTCACTCTAGGGTACTTTTGACCCTATCTCTAATGAGTGATCCCCATTAAAGCTAAGGTTCTCGCTTAACCTTCAGTTTGATATCAAATGTAACGACCCGCCGTTCCACACCCTTTAAGCGGACATTAAATCACACTTGTCCAACACAAATTGTTTGGAAAGAAGAATAACTAAGAGAAAGAAGAGGATAGATGAAAAAACAAAATCTCATAATTGTAGTGGAACAATATATAATATATATTAACTGATCTTTATACAAAAATAAACTGTAATAATTAATATACATACAATCATCAGAGCACGACAATCAGCAATATCAATTCAAAAAGTTTTAATAACTTGTCCTCACAAGTGCTGAATATACAACATACACACACAACGAAAATAACCAAGTACGTGAAATATGCCTAAAATCTTCCAGCTCATCTTCTAAGCTCCATAGCATCCTAACCTGAATCTGTTACACTCGGTCTGATCCAAGCATTATAATAGAATAACACCCGAGTCCGTCTGGAAAACCAACGTGAGAAAACACATTCAATTTGAATAATTACTATTATAAAAGTCCTTTAAAAACAAAGGTATCTCATAAGACCATGCCACACATAAGTATGATAGGTTTTTACCTTTCGATAACCAAAACATTTTATATCAAAATCATCAGATATTATATTAGTGTCTATAGAGAATAAACTATAAAATAGCTAAAATGCTTGCATCTCACATTTCAACATAGTTGGGTACAATCAAAACCGTACGGCGCTTATTGGAGAATGGATTCCATACTATGAGTAGGTAAGGAACTACCTCTAATGAGTGCATCTCTAGATCAATGCACCAAGGTCTAACAAGTTCATCTTTCATCCTGCCACACAAAAATGGACTACCACTTAACTAGTAGTACTGAATATGTCATCATCCTGGTCTTTCGACCATAATCGAGGTCTCTCATGCACAACCAAATCCATAATAATAAAGTAATCTATATAGATGATGACATAATGAGAGTGACCCAATTAGCCCTGCTGCATGCCCTGTTTTCGTCATTTGTCGATTGATGAGGCTTAAGGCTACATTTACCTTTTTTAATAGCAATCCACTTGGAATGCTAACATTGCCTTCCAGGCAACAATGCAATGATAACACTCATTCATACAAGTTGTCCTGGGTCTGGACAAAAAGAATCGCCTTCAAGATCACCATTTCCATTATCTTCGAGATATCACAATTCGTAACGCACAAATCGGATCGAAGTGGTTTTTGGATAATTAAATCTGATCCCGGTCTCTTCGAAACGATCAACAAATTTGGCTGGATTTGACAGTCGGTTATTTAACTATCAAATAACACACATAAGCAGCCACTAGGCCCATATTATAAATCTTTCAAACATTTATTTCAAAATATCTTTTCAAAGATATACATTCAACTCTCTCCCAGCATTCCGACATTTGGAAACCATTTTAAATATTTATCAATAACAGGATATTTTTAAACCATTTCAACACTTAGAAGTATTTCTGAATTCAATTTATAACACTTAGAAAAATATTTCTATGCAATCCATTTCACTTTGAAAATATTTCCCAAAACCCTTTATTCAATACCCCAAAATTATTTTAATATTCAACTTAGGAAATATTTAATAACTTATCTCATAAATCTTTGGATTTATCATAAACTCATTTTTACCATTTCCAAAATAATTTGTACTCTTTTACAAACCAAAACAATGTTGAATATGCTAGTATATGATTTTTGTTTGATGATAATAAACATGTATATAAATATATGTATTAATTTAAATGTATTTTTTAATGTGCTATTTTATTTTCACCCCATTAAATAAATATTTGCTGAATAAAATAAATAACACAAAATTTAAATTCAAACAAATATTTTATTCAAACAATTATTTTATTACAATTTTAACTAGTACAAATTTGAGCTCCCATTATATATACAATTTTCAATTACAATACAATTTCGATTACATCATAATTTTTCACTATACAATTGTCATTTACATTTGCACCCCACTACATATCACTCATTCACTCATATTGATCTTCAACTCTATTCTAGCCTGAATTTAGCATCTGAATATTCTGAAATATATACACTGAGGCAGTAAAATTGAAAAAGAAATATTTATGCATTGTAAAATAAAATGTGCATTTTGAGAATGTTATTTGCCTTAGTTATTTAGGTTGTTCGTCATCATATTCATTTTGAATTCATCTACACGAACAACTTATGACGTGCACACTATATCACTCTACATACCAGAAGGCCGTGCACACCGATATTTACTTGATAAAACTGTAGAGACAGGTGAGAACAAGGGTAAACCCAAGCTATAAGCTAGATTCAACTCAAGTGCAATACAAAAGCATCAAAAAGTCGTCGAGTACAAGTTCTCATGCAACAAGAATCCAAAACCACACCATGCTAACAAGTGGACAAATGTGTACACATGAGAACAGACTCAATAGTGGAGTCAAAGCAATATGAAAATTCAAGTGAAACTAGAAATATACAAATGCACATGAAACCGGTGGAATTAGACTCAAGTAATCCCAAGGAAACAATGAACTGGTCAGAGCAACCCAATCTATCAACAAGCTCCAAGCAGACTACTCCATGAACACACACTTATATACATACATAAATATATGTATGTACACAAGTGGAGAAGACCAGATTCAACTATACATGAAGATCAACAAACAATAAAATATCACTTCAAATGGCAGACTTGAACCAAGTAACTTCAAGCAAACTACATGGAAATGTGCAACTGAATACAAATGCATAACATAACCAAGGCTAAATGAAGACAACAGAAGTGCAAACACATCCCTTTATAAACTATATTGTTGTGAATTTTAATCATACCTCTTCACGAATAGACACATCCCTTTATAAACTATATAAAGGAGACTGAAAACAAATTTTACCAACTACTCTCTCTACTTTCTTTTTACTCCAAATTCTCATTATATATTTCACAAAATCCACTCTCTATATTTTTTGAATTCATTCAAATTCAATCTCTGCTAAACAGCATTTATTCTCTATAATGTATTTACTAATTTGAAAGTATTCTCTCATTAATTCAAAGATCAAAGTGCTATCAAAAGGGCTATAGGATATTTTATATCCAAAGTACAACTATTTGTTTTTGGAATCAACAACTCTATACTATTATTTGTTGAGGTGTGCTTGTTGCCCATTTTAGCCAAGTGGTTGTGCTTGTAGCCTGGTCAAATCAAGTGGGTGATCTTGTTGCTTGATCAAATCAAGAGAGTCTACTTTATAAATTAGGAGGGTATCTACCCTAAACATCTAAATCTAGAGGGTGTATCTCATTGCCTTGGAATCAAGATTGCATTCTGGTTTGCTTATTACCTGTTTAAAATAGGCATTGGAAAAGAAATATGTACATACACTGTATAGGACTGGACGTATGGTTGGTTAATAGAACCAGTATAAAAACTCCTACTGTCATCTCTTTTACTTTTACTGCATTTATATATATGTGACTCTATTAACTTATATCTATGATTGATTATCTATGTTGGAATTTATAAGTTTTAAAATAAGTTAGAAAAATTCCATGTAAGTTATCAAACACTATTCACCCCCTCTAGATTTAAAATAGCCTTAAGATCCATTCACAATAGTACTACACCATTTTCATATAAACCACAAAGATGGAAAGCAGAAAATGAAGAGGAAAGAAATTGGGACTTCAAAATTTGGAACTTGGAAAACTTAGGTTAATGGGGAACAACTCAGCATCGAACTGCCATTGCAAGTCCATACCCACCTTTCCTTTAGAGTAATGAATGATGATGTTTCTGTTGACTTGCAAGATGATGTTGAGGTCGATGATGGTCATGTTATTATTGGCCAATGTGGTGGAGTTCGAACAACTATTGTTGACTAGTCACGTAGAGAATATAGAAACCGACCAACTCGACGAATAGTTCTCCCAAATGTAGGAGAACCCAGATATTATGGAACTAACTGAGACCAATTGTGAAGCCAAACACTCAGGGCAAGCCATGTTGATCACCGTCCAGTTGATTCGATGGAACTGGAGCTTTTAACTGATATGGCGAGGAAGATGGTAATGAAAACCAGCATAGAAATAATGATGACTGGGGTTCTTCTCCTAATAGGAACTCGTTTACCGAGGATATTTTATAGGTGTAGTATCCTAGGAGATTCATGATGTGCACAATGTCGTCTTACAATAGAAGGACTGATCTGATATTGAATCTCCTGAAGTATTAATGGCACACGGATAGTGCTAGGGCAATAGACACCGTGCGATGTAAATGTTTTTTGATATTCCTGGAAGGAGTGGTTGTGGTATGATTCACTCAGCTACTACCAAGATATCCTCATTTGACCAGTTGGCTAAAAGGCCCGTGGAATAGTTCAGGTTGTATGCTGCCCGTCCTAAAGATGTGATGTCTTTCTCCAACATTTTTCATGTATCGAGTCTCTGAAATTTTTATTTAGGTTTAATACATCTGTAACCGATATAAGCAATTCCAAAGAGGATATTGTATTGATGGCTTTGGTTAGAAGAATTCATTTAGAAATAGATTTTAGAAAGTAGCTTAAGATGAAACCACCACCAACCATGGAAGAATTTTATAGGAAGGCGACCTAATACTACACTTGATGAAGGAAGATGCTACAACTAAAAAGCTTGGTGGAAGGTCATTAACTACTGCAGTACAAAGAATGCTGCTGCGAAACAAACATATGAGAGCACCGTAAGTGTTGTTATTAATGTTGGATTTAAGAATAACAACCACAAAAGAGGTAATCAAGGTGTTGGAGGTTGGAAACCGGACTTTAAGAAGCGTTAAGGTACCGAAAGCATTAGGATAACAATTCGCTTAATAATATTGTCGAGAATATCTACCTTGCGATGCAAGATACTGAAACCTATAAGAAGCTGGCTCAGAGGGAATCAACAAGAAGAGAGAAAATGTTTAAGAAGTATTGTTGCTACCATTAAATGCATGGGCACAATACTATTGAATATAGACATTTGTGAGATGTAATTGAAGGCATAATTCAAAAAAATAAACTTCAATAATACATGAAAGCCCCACAGGATAGCCAGCAAGGAAATGTTCAACCTCGGAGAAGATGTTTCAACATGGTCAGGTTGGGCCTAGTGAAGGTGAACCTATGTAACTTGTAAAAAGACTTGTTATTAATACAGTCATTGGTGGACCTCACCTGGCTGTGAAAATTTGAAAGGAGATGGAGAGGTCTGGGAGCTCTTTATAACATATTGTTTATGACAACTACTTTGCTGCCGAAGGTAGAGCTTTGACAAGGCAACTAAGGATAATGACAGATGACATAGTGTTCAAAAATCGACACGCCGATGGGGTAGAAGCACCGACGCTTCTTCCCATGGTGATACAGCCATGATTGGGTCAGCAACTATGATGAGGATTTTCATTAATTGTGGGAGTTTAGTAAACATTTTGTATAAGAAGACACACGACCAAATGATGACGGATGGCTAAGGTCTAAAGTCATGTAAATCCTGGATTCAGGGATTTACCGGAGACTGCATAAACTGTTGGTTGTGTGGATGTGGTGATGGAACTAGGTGAAGGTGGCCGCAAGAAAGTGTGATGGACACATGCTCTGCATAAACGCAATCTTGGGTCGATCGTCCCTCACCAGTTTTAGGATGGCTTTAGCCCCATGGTGCTTAAAGATGAAATTTCCCACAAAGAATTGGGTAGAAGTCATCTAAGGTAATCAGATGTGAAATGTGAGTGTTATGTCATGGATTTGAGAGAGGTAAAGCGACACGAAAAAGAAAAGAATGTAGAGAAGACTCTCGATGTCAAATCAATTGATGCATAGTGGCCACTACCTAAGCTCTGATTCGGACAGTGTAGTAAATTATATACAAACTTAATGATCTGAGGAAAGAGCCAGAGGATGCGAGGCGGCCCCAGTTGAATTGATAATTAATATCCTGATTGAATAAGATTATCCTATTTGGGCCCTGAAAATCGATCTCAGTTCAGTGTGAAGAAGATAGAGTTAGCAAGTTTCCTTCATGCCCTCAAAAACAAGAGACAGCCAAAAAGAAGAAATGAAAGTTTTTTCGGAAAGAGGAGTGTCAGAATGCTGTCATAGGCCTTGGTCATATGGAGAGGCCATAAATTCTATCAAAGCCTTTGGAAGGGAAGTTTTCATTTTTATTTTTTAGAAGTATCTGTTCATGCACTAAGTGTTGCCCTGGTATGCGAAGACTCCATAGTTCAAAGGCCATTATATTCCAACGGCAAGCAGTTTACTGGAGCCAAAAGAAATTATCCAAAGTTAGAGAAGCCAGCTTAAAACTTGTTGATTGCATCGAGGAAGTTACATCCCTACGTCCAAGCTCATGCAATTAAGGTGCTGACTAATCAACCTTTGATACGGTATTACATTGACCTAAGACTTTGGGAAGACTGCTGATATGGAACATCGAAACTAGCCAGCATGACCTAACCTATCATCCTAGGAGGGTGATTCGAGGATAGGCATTGACTGATTTCATTGCCAAATTTACTCCTTGGGATGAGTAGACATAAAAAGATATGAAGCGGCCTAGTTAACTAAAGTTATACACAAATGGATCCTTTAAAGAATGTTTCTCTAGGGCAGAAGTGATCTTAATAACCCTCCAAGGAACGAGCAATCTGTTATGCCTTAAACCATCAGTTCCCCACAATGAACAATAAACCAGAATGCAAAGCACTAATCACGAGGCTCAAGGTAGCAAAGGATTAGGAGTTAAAAAAATTCATATATATAATGACTCTTAATTAGTGGCATGTCAGGTGAAAAAGGAGTTTCAAGCAAAAGGACAAAGACTAGCCCCTTACTTAATAAAGGTTCTAGAGCTACTGAATGACATCGAGTATAACATGATAACGCATATTCACAAGGAAGAGAACATGAGGGCCGATTCATTGGCTATGCTTGCTAGCACTTGGGATGCATAACTTATGGGATTAGTTCCTATGGAAGTATCATCTGCTTCAAGCATCAACCAGCAGACAATTATTGGATCATCGATGTTGAAGTAGAAAAGGAATCATGGATGGCTCCGATCAAGGAGCACTTGTTAAAGGAACTCTGTCGAACGGAAGAAATGAGCGAAGGAAACTCCAACACAAAGTACAATGATTTATTATTCAAGAAGAAGTGTCATATAATAGCTCTCCTATCGTAGTGTGATGCCAGTGAAAAAACTAAAAGGATCCTTACAGATGTGTACAGAGGATCCAATAACAATCACACCAAGGGACAGACTCTGGCAAGAAAGATTGTTCGCTATGGATATTTAGGCCAATAATCAACTAGAATGCAGTTGATTACAATAGAAAGTGTGATAGGTTCCAAAGATTTATGAATATTCCTAGAGCCCCATCTACAGAAATCACATAAATGGTCAGTTAATAGCCATTTGTAGCTTGGGGTATTGACATCATCGGTGTGCTACCAATGTCGAAATGTGGAGCAATGTACACTATTGTTTCAGTAGATTACATTACAACATGGGCCGAGTCGGAACCGTTTTCCATGATTATGACAAAGGTATACAAATTTTGTTGTGAAGAACATTATCTATAGATTTGGGATTGTGTAAGCCATCATTTCTAATAATGGGACCCAATTCGATAATTTCGAATTCAAGGATTTTTGCTATAAATACCGGATTAAAAAGATATTTGCGGCTATAGTACATCCATAGGCCAGTGGATAGATAAAGGCGATGAATAAGATCATTAAGTCCATCTTGAAGAAATGACGGACAAGGCCAAAAGCAAGTGGGTCGATGAATCGCCCTAAGCACTGTGGCCTTATCGAATGACTTATAAGTCTGCGACCGACCATAATCCGTTAGCTCTAGCCAATGGATTAGAGGCTATGAATCCAATTGAATTGGAAGTGCCTTCTCATCGAAAGATTTATTTTGATCCCAAGACGAACAAGGAATTCTTGCTTGAGTCCCTTGATATGATCGATAAGAAGCGCAAACAAGCTGAATTAAGTGTTGCTACTCACCGAAAAGGAGAGCCATGATAATTCAATACAAAGGCTAGAAATTGAACCTTTAAGATTGGCGATCTCATTCTAAAATGGATCTTTATTGGTATAGTTAACTTAGGACAAATTAGGAAAACTGGTATGCCATTAAACACAAGCTTCAAGAAAACATTCAAGCCAACAAATTTTGATGAAATCCCACTTCGGAGGGCATGGAATAGGAATGCCTATAATGCTATTTTCTTTAGTCGTATCTTTGTGAATACTTAACTAGGCTCTAATGTAACAAGGCAGTTAATGTATATATACAATGAATTGGCTTAGGGTCGATGGATTGTATTCTTAATAGCCTAACATTGTGCTCTAGACAACATAAAAACTGAATATCTTGCATTCTGAAAAACAGGTATATAGGTACCAAGGGATATGTATCGATGGATTCTTTTTATCCATAATTGGATCATGGGAATATAATCATTCAACATACAGATGCCAATGAACTCCTTCAATCCATGATCGAAGCATAAAAGTATAAACATACTAGGGTCGATTGTGACGATGAACCCTATATTTCTATTCTTTGACCATTTCTTGGAGTAAACATGGTCTAAGACCATAGCATAGAGATTGGCAAGGTCTAGTAGTGATGCCCAGAGATAGGCATCTTATCCATCAGATCCTAGAGATAGGACACAATAGTATAATGGATCTCTTAATTTAAGAACTGTCGACGCCCAAAGTTATGCGAGATCGGGTTCAGTATCCAGAGATAGACGTTCAAACCACCACTCACGGTGAACATTTACGATTAATGCAAAGAGATAGGCAGGATCGAGTGTAATGTTCAGAGTTATATATCTAAAACATTACTTCTCGAAGGTATGAAATGATATAAAAATCCAACCTTATCCCTGGTTAAGTGGAACCCGACTGGAGATAGGCTGAATAAGCTACAGAACTAATAATACAATAGTGATTCTATTTGCTAATTGAAAATGTTATAGCAACAACGAAAAAAATGAAACAATCGAATGCAACCAAGTAATGGTGGGAAATCGTCGCACGTACGTAGTTACAGTGGATGGTAACATTACTTTGATCCAAATACAATCACAGTTAACATAAGTAAATTAAGTACATAGGCAAGCGGAACAGAGATCTGAAAAGAAAACCTATTTTATTCATGACAACAAACTTTACAAGCAAAAGTGGGGGTTCTACCCGCACAACAACAGCCTATGTACATAAATCAAAACTAAACGAATAAGAAAATGATAACGCAACAAAACCACAACAAGACACCCTTCTTCTTCTTTTTGTCCTTCTTCTCCTTAAGAGAAATCTTATTTGTCTCTTATCAGACCTACTACCTCCTCCTCCTCTCCTTCCTCTAAATAAATTGCCCTTAGGGTTAGTATTCCAATTATAATCGCTCCCTGAAGACTTAGGAATGTCGGCTCGAACACTACCGAGGGCAGGAGCAGAAGAAGGAACGACAATGGGCAGTGTATGCAACGAGACTGAAAGAGGAGGAACATTCATCCATCTTTTCTTTCTTGATTTCTCCCAACATCTTTGTTTGTGAACCTTTTATATCTTGCACAGAAGATCCAGTTAAATTTTTGGTGGCCCAATGATGCTACGTCTTCATCCCACTGTATCACATTAGGGTCGTATATATCCTCTTCATTCAAAGAATATATCAGTTCAACATCAGGACTGGTAGTAGGTCCTGTTGAAGAGGCTGGAATTTACATATAATGGCAAACATGATGATTGATTCATTCACTATTGCTTGAGTGCCCAAAGATAAGTCCTCTTTAGGTAATAGGACAAGAGCAGGTGGATCTGAAACTTGAAGAATTGAAAAGTAGAGATCAAAGATATCAACAGGTGCCATGTGAGCCATCTCGAATACAAACGAAGTTAACGATATAACTATAGGAGATGCGGAGGTCATATGTGATGGATCCATGCAAAACTTCCCTCTATGATATAGAATAAGATAGGTACCTTTGGAAACAATCCGGACGCTGTACAGTCAGGCACCTAAGGGTTGTAATGAACACGATTGAAAACGCTAAAGCAACTATGTTATGACCGCCCTATACCTCTAGTACTTATATAACCGAATAGTGCGCTATTGGGGCATCCGACCGATGTAGGATGCTTGCCAAAGGAAAGAAATAGAATTAAAGAAGAGGAATAGAAGAGAATAGAAGAGAAGAGAACAGAAGATAAATAAATAAAACTTTAAGCAATTACATAATTTGTTGTATATCTCATAGTGCATCAGATAAATTATAATAGTCATCATATATAAAACTGATGAGACAGTAATAACTCTATGAACCACAGAATCAGAGTACACAAGCTCATATAGTTATACAAAATAGTAATGGAATTTATACAAATGATAAATAAACTCAACTGGTAAAATGTCTCTAGTAATAGTAAGTCAAATACTATAGAGGCTTCATAGTGTTATACATTGGAACAAATAATAATTATCCCAAAATATAAGTATGAGAAAGCGTCATCTCCTGCTAGTCCATCTGTAGAACTCCATGTATCAATCACACTTGATTTCTCGTCTACTCATTTAAGAGTGTCCAAGATAATAATAAGAAAATCATAAAACCTCAAGTTAGACAATAGTGTGGTGTAAGCGATAAATAATCTCATAACACTACAAAAGTCGATATTTTATATAGAACAGAGGTTATGGAAATCATACCTTACATGTCCTAGCATCCATAGAGTTAGCACATGACATCGAATATATGCTGCTTTATATCATAGTCACCATGGGTGTACTATACATCAAAGTACTAAGGGTGTCTAGATAACTGTATCGAATATATCCACATCTGTGACATCCCTAAGGTGAAAGACAATTAAGAAAACGTAGCATCCATCATCTACCCTTACATTCATTTACTCAATGCATAGATATAATACTTGTATGACTACCCTATAGAATCAAGGACTACTCAATGTCTTGGCTCTCGGCACTCGAATCCATGCCACTCAGTAGGCCAATTACTAGACTATCCATCTGATAGTCTAGGGTACAATGAATCTAAACATCGTAAGATCCAGGGGTTCATCTTATGCCCAAGTGAAGTATCCAGGGGCCAACGTATCCCCAAATAATATCATAACATACCCTTGCTCTACGAGTACACTTCGAAACCTATGAATATTAATGATCTCTTTGCACACATCATCTCATCTTAGCCATGTCCTTACGACTCCCGTCTGAAGTCATCGCGGTTGGAAATTATTTCAGATAGCCATCTTTAGTCACAGAATGTCATCGTGCATCTTGTAACCTTTCTCCAACAGTTCCTTCCATCCAGCTACTCTGCATCCTGAAATATAGCTATCCATTGTCAAAGCCATCACTTTTCATCATTAAATCATCATCGTCGAATTATGAAGTCATCGCATTAAATCATCCTCCTCGCTTCAGCGCCAAAATAACTAGTCAAAGAGCCATAGCATCAGATTAAATATCGAACGAAACGAACCATTACATCATGCTATTCAAAGCCTTTTCATCGTCTCTGTCAAAATAGGCCAAATCGACCATCATCAATAGTCTAGATATAGACCATTCTAGAGTAGTCGATAAAGACCACTTTGGTCATGTACTTAAAAGAAATGGCTAGCTACGAACCAAATGGAAACTTCCGGCGTCTTTCCTAAAATCCAAAGTGCTAATCTATGTCCATCATTCTTCATCTTCAGATCAGTTAGTACACATCCCAATATTCTTCCACATACTTATCCCATTCTCTCAAGATATTTATCATTTTTGTGCTCAGTCGATATACACGAAACTATATCACATCGTTTTGAGTCCCCATCATGTGTGCATTCGATTGATATACACTAAACTCTATATAATGTGATTTTCTTAACACTATATCACCTACGAATGGCGTTTTCAACCATATAAAACAAACAAGCAAACATGCAGCCAACAAACATCTATAATATCCTACAAGCAGCTATAATAATAAACATCCAACACATACAATACATCTAAAGCAATCAATATGGGATTTATATCAAAATAGCCTAAGTGTAACAATATCGTCAAAATAGTGGGTCAATAGGAAAAATATGATATTTAATTTAAAACTATTTTAAGACACTTCTATATTCTTTTATAAAATAAGATGTAGGTTTAAATAAATTAGAAATCGCATTATAGATTTAGAAATTATTTCAAAACATCATTTTAATACTATAATAAAAATCAAAGTACGGTGAGAGAAAATATCGCTCATCTCAACAAAAGCGATCAAATCTTATGCTAAGTCATAGAGCTCTCCATCATGAGCGCAGTGCAATAAACGGTAGCTAAAACGGACCTCATACACAAATATGCGTATTAAATACGAAACGAGATAATAATATAATTAATTAACCAATAATTACCTCAACTAACCACCATCCCCTTCTTCTCCAAATTGACATATATATGCTGTGCACAACCAATATCCACCGTGCACCATTTTGCTATGATATGAAGCTACACTCTATAAAATCGAGTGATGTCTACGTCATTGCTCTTCTCTTCGAATTCTCTATCCATCGATACTAAAACCATCCACTTTGATGCTTCCATGCAAATCGCATCTCCCCTCTCTTCCCTCGACCAAGCATTGGTCCTAAATCACTATGGGTCGTCGGAGAAGCCACAACATTAGGGAAAAGTGCTCCTCGATATGAGCAACACCATGGCGATCTCTGATTTATCTAACATAGCTTCTACTTCCACCAAAATGAAATCTTAACTCAGAACCCAAATTGTCGGGATCAACCATCCTTTTTAGCATGCCTCTAAACTACCATTTACACATAGCCCTTCTCTCCACGATCTCAACAAAATCGGTTTCATGAGTTTTAGTGGAGAGAATCACTCGATTTTAATTTTTGATTAAGATTGGAGAAGGTGGCCATTTATTTAATAGAAGGCATGTAACAGTGAAGTCTTTTGAGAGGGAGAGGTTTTCATTATATAATATAATATTATTATTTATTTAAATTCTCAAATAAATGGTCATACGTTTCAAGCCCGTACAATCACATAACACATCAAATCGCAACGAAAGTCCTCTACGTACATCACCTCATTTTGCCGGTCCCGAAGGTATAAATTACATTGCAATCTGAGAAAGCGCTATGGGATGATAATTTCATGCTTTCCAATATCGTTTCAGCCATCGGATCATTCGATTTCCAAATACAGCAATGCTTATACTCATTCAAATTTGCAACATCGATATGAACTCAACATAAATGGCCTCGAGCCCTGATTCGATCGTATGCGAAAAATCATATTTTTGTGATCTTTAAATAAGTTAACGATTCAATATTCAAATCAATTATTTAATTATCTAATTGTTAAAAACACGGGTTGCTACGTTCTTCCATCCTTAAAAGGATTTCGTCCTCGAAACCCTAAGCATGAAGTAACACAACCCAGCAATACAAGAAAACCATCACTTATCAACTCTCGACAACAATCAATGAAAGCGATCTCAATTAAGGGAATAGACTCGAAATCAGCTTGGAGCCATTGTCCTCATTCCTAAGTACAATCACTATCAACTCTGAAATCAATGTGGCTAAACAAAACGTCTTAGTTACGCACTATTCCCAAAGAAACAGATAATGGAAAACAAAAGTGTCAACTCACTACTCGAAAGACAAATTAACTACATATCATAAATTACCAACTCCCTAAACTATCAACAACGTCTTATATCCTATACGTTGACTTTTCGCATAATTTTAGCTCATTCATGGAAAATTTCGACAGCACCTTCTTTGGGCGGCGAGATCTAGGAAAAATCCCAGTACAACATAGACATATATACATCTCATATCAAGGCATCTAATATTCGAGGCATCTTGTTTCCAAGGACAACCAAGCATATATACCCAAATCTACACTACAAATGTTACATACCTCTTTTACAGAAAGAGCATACCATTTAGATGCGAACAAAAGCGAGCAAGCACCAAATAGCTAACACTTGCTTCGATGTTCTTGGATACATACTCAATAAAGATGATTAAACATAATAGCGACATCATCATGTAAATAAGCATACTAAATCATCTATAGCAACCATCTCAAATAAACATTCTATATCAAACCATAATTATCCCGCATACATAACGACCATATAAGCATAAGTAATCATATCAAGTGCTAAAAATCAAACATCAAACAAGCATCTATAAGATCAAACATAAAAAATTAACATACATGCTTATCCTAGCATGCTTGATATGAAACTTGATAGAGTTAGAGGTATTAACTAAGGGCAATTATGCAATTTTTTACATGTATCTCACTTAATAACCAATCTTGTTCGAAATCAAAGGTATTTTATTCTTGCTATATAATGTGGTTATATTGATTAATTAATTATATTAAAGGTATATTTAATAGAAAATTCATATTTGTGGTAGTAGTTACATGTGTTGTAACCATGATTAATTCATCACAATAAAAATAAGTATACTATTTTAAATATTCTTAGTCAAGATGCATCAAGAATATTGATGTATCCGTTAAGACTAGAGTACATAAAACTCTCAAATGTTGGACAATGTATTACTTATGACTACTAGGGGCACCTAGATGTTGCATACTGATTGTTGGTTGATAACTATGGAATGACTCACTTTATAGTTTTCTATTGGTTAATATAACTATTGTCGAATAAAAAAAATCGATGTGACTAGTTTACACAATTCGCTCGACTTGAGAAGATTGTGGATCTTTAATATGAAAGCTCTTCTTTGATTATAGTTAAATCATGGCATGACATTCTGTCAAGTGACTTTAGTTGGGTTAAGTTGAAGTATTGGAAGTGAAGTACTATTCAAGAGAGGATTCGTTATCTCAACTATATGGAGTTAGTATCATGGTCAACTCAAGTCAACTCAAAGTCAACATCTTTGGTCAAAGATTTTTTGTTAATAATAATTATTATTATTGAACCAATAACTTTGTGTTTAGACTATAGAGTTTAATATGGTCGATACTGGAATTTTGACCATTACCAAATTTGATAAGTCCAAAATAATATATTTTTGATGAAGAGAATTGACATAAATAAATGTCACAACCGGGGAACGCTTATTAGAGTAAATTAGATCTAATTAAATATATTTATCTAGGCTTTAATGGGCAATTAGCCTATGGTGTTAAAGGAAAATTTCGACAGCAATAATGTGATATAGGGGGCGGCAAAAATAGAGTATTGAAGTATGTGATGGATAGCTAAGATCTTGTGAGAAAAGGTTGTCCACCTTTTACTTTGATCCAACCACTATTAAACGAATCATAACCCTAACTTTCTAGAGACTTTTTTGGCTGCCTTCTCTATCCATATCATGGACGAACCATACCTCTATACTTCCCATAAAATCTCAAATCAAATTTGTTCAAGTCAATAGTTAATTGATAACAAAGGTTCTACGATTCAAAGACTAGTAATCTAATAAATCGGGAAGTTTGCAAAAGGAAGGGAACTCATCATTCTTGGTGTATTTGATGGCTTTAGTTTATATAAGTATTTAGTTTTATATATGATGCATTTTCTTTATATAACATTATATTATTCAAATACATATACTGTTATTATTGAACTGTTCGTTAGGTGAGATTCTTATAGGTGTTGTTGTCGTCGTCACATATATTAATTAGTTATGCGTACTATTTATCAAGTAAAAAATAAGGATCTGATACACACAGCCAATATCATTAGATTTTAAAGATTTATATTTTATTAATTAATTTATATATAGGTTAATTTATTAAATAATTTATCTACATAGCATGTATTAAACCATATAACTATATTGCATAAATAATTGAACAAATAATTTTCATATATACATATTTTATATTAATTATGATTTTTAGTATTCGAAAATAAATTTTTGAAAATTATTTATTATATTTTAATATTATTTAATCTTTGCATAAATTCATAAATTCATAAAAAAAAAATTATGTTTCGAACATTCAATTTTAAATTTTATAAAATAAATTTATTATAACTTATTCTCATGGTCAAAAAATAAGAATTTTTAAACCAATTTTTATATTTTGAAAAAATCATTTCACATTCTATAGAAAAGTATTTAATTAATAAAAAAATTATTTTGACATGGAAATATTTGAATTTTTTTTACTACCTACATAATATTGTTCTTGATTTTCTGAATATTTTAATTCAAAATATCTATTATATAAATATTTTTTATTATTCAATTATTGTAAATTAACTAATTAATTCATAATATATATGTATATAAATATAATAAAATTATATTTATATTCAGATTTGCTATATATATATATATCTAGAATGTTTTATAAAATAATAAGAATAATTATATTTATTTTAATTTTATAACTTATAAACTATTCTAACTCATATTTACATTTTAATTAATATATTTATATTTATATATACATACATACATACATACATACATATATATAATTATGTTTCTTTAATACATATATATATATATATATATGTAGATATTAATTTTTTTATATAAAATCATGTCTCATATGTATACACTTACATATTATATATATTTGTTTATTTAATATTCAATACTATATTACCTTATGTACATATATTATTTTTCATAATACTAATATATCTAATTTTCATTTGGATATATTTCCATATATAATAAGTATAAATATATACACATATTTGGACAACATACAATAGATGTAGGATGAGCTAACGTGTCCATATCGATGTAAATCACAACATCCATATACATACATGTTATACCCTTCACGAAATATCATGTTACATATGCACAGACATATGTATATACATATGATACATATGTATATTTATATATAAGTTGAAAATAAATCAAATAAGTTTCTATCAATAATTTATAAATTTAAATGAAATATATGATTTTATTAAATTAAATTTAAAAACGTTCTAAATAAATTAGACGTCAAAGGCCCAATAAAAATCTAATAGGGTAAATAACTTTGAAATTCACCCATGAAATCCGCAATGGGCTGGCTCAGTTCCAATAATGGTATTGGTGCTCAATAGCCTATGTGTACTATATTAGCCATTTTAGGATTAACTATTAAACTTACAGCCAAAAAGTTATCCCTAATAGAAAAAGCCCAATTTAAATTGAGCCTTGGGCTAATTTAAAAATAGTTTTGAAATTAAAAATAAAAGTTTAAAATTTAAGAAGTTAAATTTAAGATAAGAAAAATAATATAAATGCTATAATATAAATTTCAAAATTGTTTGAAAATTAAAATATATGATTTTAAAATTTAAAAGTTAAATCTAAAATAAGCTATAAATATATTAAAATAGTTATAATATAATAAAATTTTCAAAATGTTTGAAAATAATTTAATTTCAAAATTTTTAAAATTTATTAATTAGATAAATAAAGTAGATTAATTAAATAAGTAAATTAATAAAAATATATGCACGTATTACTTATTATGATATAGTTATGATATTTTAAAATGTTTAAAATAACGTAATTATACATGTATATGAATTGAATTTTGAAATTAATATAATTTACTTAAAATCATTTAATTAATTAAATAAAATTGATTAATGGTAAAATAAATAAATAAATTAATAAAAGTTAATTGATTAATACGCATATATAAGATCTATGTGTAATGCTATGAAGGTTATAGTATTTAATATAAATGTTATATTAAATTAATTTAAAATTAATTAAAATGTTAAAAAATTAAAAATAATAATAAAATAAGATTTAATTTATATAATATTATACATAAGACTATTATATAAGTAATATACAATATAAAAATTATATAATAATAAAACTCATATAAAAGTAATGTATAAACTAAACATGGAACATTAAAGAACCACTAAACCGACTTAAGGGATAAATACATACGTATTGTACGTATGCCATGATTTCAGATATATTCAACACTTGAATCATGAGGGCGATATAATATATTAAAGATTATCAATGTTTAATATAAAGTTATCCTCTACCATTTATATATTAGTAGATTACTTGCATACTCTTTAGTGTTGAAATTTCCTCATGCTAGGATATTATGTGTAATACTATTAATATATTGAATAGTCGACGTAAGATTACTGCACATATTTATTGATCTTTCCTCAAGGTATGTGCATTATACTTAGGCCGTCACGAAATTATAGGTCTGAGTGAATAGCTACACTTTACTTTTTGAGATTTCCTTAAGGAAAGGTGGGACTAGGACAAGGTACCATGGATTAGGAGTTATATGTGATATAACTGATAAGGGGTTATCCATTGTATGCGAGTCTAATATTTGTTAAGCTTTCCCCAAGGTCAGAATTAGGCATACGAGTCCTAACACCCACTAGTGAAGTTAAAAGATTTCTATGTTTTGCTTAGGTTTTGGTGAAACATAAAAGATTAGTGGGAGCTTTATTAGAAAAAGGAATGATAACATTTACCTTTCTACTATTGTAAGAACATATGCTATATAATGTTATAATAATCTACAATGATAAATTTGTGCTTTTAATACGATTGATAGAACGTTTATCAGTTAAGATATACAAATGATTTGAGTTAAAGATTGACAAATAGAAATATAAAATTTACTTACTAATAAATGTTTATTGCATATTAATATTTCAACACTCATACAAGCGCCTGATTTTACAACTAGTAAATACATTCATAATTTGGTCACTTACACATTTATTCGTTGAGACCATGTATTGCATTCGATGAGTTTCGAGCTCTAAAAGCAATACAAGGCTATGGATATTCGATCCATATATTATCGCATATAAGTGTTGTTTGTATCAAAATTGGGCACAATACTTTTTGGAAGTATTTGAAAAGATAAAATGAAGAAAATATATGGAAAAAGAGGATTATCTAACAAACACTTCTAAAACATATAAGAGAAACGTGTAGAAACACAGAGATTTAGAGTGGTTCGACGTATGGCCAACGTCCACTATGAAATTGATGACTTTTATTAACTTTTACTCTTTGGTTACAGTAGATTACAACAGCGAAACAATAGTGATCTTAGAGTACAAAAATGACTTTGGCAGAGTCTGGATGTTGGAGAGACAAAAGTCCCTTTTCTGTAGGTCCTAGGCTGCTATTTATAGGCGCAGGCTGCAAGTATCTTGCTCAGATCTCAGAAGACCCCTTCTCTCACGTAGGTAGGCCCATACGATCGATCCCATGTCATTTGCACTCGGTCTGTGATCGATACGAACGAATTTTGTATCGATCAAGATTTGGCCCATTCGATTCGAAACTGAGCATGAACATTCTTTAGGTTGTTCATAAGCTTCTTTGAAAATTTGGTGACATTTGGACTCGTAGATTGTGAATTATGATCGATGCAAGTTATTGTTTTTCGACTGTTGTTTCCTTCGCATCGATCCTCTTCGTGTCGATGGTTTCGCATCGATGTGAGTAAGTGCTTGCTTGTTGACATGGTGCTTGTTTTTTGGATCGATCTGAAGTCCACGCCGAATCAATCGAGTCTTCCCAAGATTTACTCCTCGTTCGTATCGATCTGACTTGGTCTTGTTTGCATGGATCGAATATGCCTTATTTCGTATCAATTTTACGTATTCCATTCACATCGATGCTTTGTGCTCTATTCGTATCGATTGCAATTGCTCTGTTCGTATCGATGGCAACCATTCTGCTTTGTTCGTATCAATGGCAACTGCTTTGTTCGTATCGATCACTGGCCGATCGATACAAAGTAGCGGCTTTGCTTTGGTTTGGTGGATACAGAGTGAAGTTGGTTGATCGATGGGAATAGGCTGCAGATTATGGATGCGAAGAATGCCGCTTTCTATGGACACGAACTCATGCTCCTTCAATCGACACGAAATCATGTTCATCTGATGGAGTCGGAATAGATCGATGTAAAGGAGGTTTCTTCATGTTTGCTTGATGGATACGAACAATGGCTACCTGATGGATACGAAGTAATACTCATTGATGGATACGAAACTATGCGGCCGACGGATACGAATTGCCGATTTTTGATGGACGTGAAGTGCATGGATATGAAATTAGCATGCTTTTCATGAAACTCGATCATCTATAACTCGAGCATACGAATTCCAATCGACTTGAAATTTGGATTGTTGGCTTCTATGGCTTTGCTTGTTATGTCATATCAATTGTAGGTTGATCTAGGCTCGGACAAAATTCATCGACATCCATAGTGAACCCGTGTATAACTGATCTTCGGGACGAACCGACTTTTGTTTCTAGTCAATTCCTTGGTGTCAAGGCCTAAAAGGCGGGATAACATTTGTCCTCCAAAGTACGTCTTGTGGGAACATGATTTTCTTTGATTGTTATATGGAAACATAAATCATGAACCGTTGACTGCCAATTGTTGTACCGCATATTGTTGTAACGGAGTGTTGTATGATAGTGATCTATTGTTTGTTGTTATATTCGTCACCAGATGAGTATTTAATTCCTGTGAATTTTAAAAATTGGACGTTAGTCTGTTATACATGAGCGTATGTTAGCCTGACTCCCATTAATGTTCACACTTTCACGAGTCGTCGTCAGTTTTTCAATCAGTTTTTTTGTATCGAATTCCGTAATGACCCTCTCCTGAATCAAGGTGAAATTTGATTTGTAACAATGCTTGATGGTTGTTCTGGAATGTCCCTTCATATCGATCCTCTACTAGATCGATGTAAAAGGCCGAATTTTTTTCGTATCGATGTTGATCGACATGAATTTATTTGTTGTTTTAATGTAGTTAGTATCGATGGATATGAATTCAGAAGATCTTAAAAATGATGGACACGAAATTTTCGTTTCATATCAATGATAGGAAGCTTAGTCCTCCAAGCTTATGGATACGAAATAGCACTTTGTATCGATGAAATCTAGTGATTCAAGCAAGACTTTGTTGGGAGTTTCATATCGATGTGACTTGAATTGAGGGATACGAAGCTGGAGGTAACTTGCCGATAGATATGAAGTGTTAACCATTGTATTGGTTTAGACTGATGGATACGAATTAGTCACTATGTGTCAATAGAATTCGTGATTATTTCAATCGGTTTTTATTACAGGGAGGCGAATCATTTTCTTCCTTGGATACGAGACCATACAAATACGTTTTGGACTTAGCTAAATTTTCTACTTGCCATCCTTTTGTTATTTTCCTTCGTATCGATTAGAACAAGAGAAAGAAGACAGCTACCTTCATCTTCAATTTGACCAACCTATTAACCTATCAACTCAAATATTTAAACTAGGTAATTGACCAATCAAAACCGCCCTAAAATGATAAGACTCGAACTTTAACGCCAAATCATCCAAAGTCATGGCCGACTTCGGTGTTGGTGATGCCGGAGGTGGGCCAGAGTGAGGTTGAGGAAGGAGGAAATGACGTTTAAGTTGCTTGGGGAAGAAGGGCTACTGATGGATACGAAGGAAACACTGGGGCACGTGGAAGTGTCTCGTATCGATCTGAGAACGTAGAAATTGGTATCGATCTAGGAGCAATAGAGATTCATGTCGATCAGGAAAAGATGGATGGAGGGAAGCGGCTTCGTATCGATCTGGAGTGGTGGGAGTTCGTATCGGTCAGGGGCGATAGATACGAAATCTAAGCCAGTGATCAATACGAAGTCCCTAGTAGCGATCAATACGAAATGTATCGACCCTAAATGATCGATACGAATGTCCATCCTCGGATAGATACGACATTCGAACTTAAACGATCGATACGAAGCTGGATTTTAGGGAGCGATCCAAATTTTAACTTTGATGGGTACGAAAGCTTTGCACACTCAAACATTTGACTCTAACGAGCTTTAGCCTTGCATAATTGGACTTGACCATTGAACTGCATACATGACTACCTTTGGAAGCTTACATCGATCAAACTGTTATTTGACAAACTCAACAAACTTTAACCTGGACTTAACCTCTAAAATCAGGATGACGCGGTACTGTTGGTCAACGATGACGGTCACGCCGGTTAATTCTCGAAGTCTTGTCATTCGAACACTTCTTTTTTATTTTCGTGAAGTTTCTTAAATATTATGCAGCATTGCACTGCACAATGCATTCTCGCACTTCACACTGGGGAACACATAGGCTTATTATCATCTACTGATGGTTTTTAATAAGTTAATTAACTATGGAATGCACGAGGTCAAACAACTGGAAGCTCAAAGTCCATCCAACCTAATAATTGAGGTGCCGGCCATTGCAGCCGAAGTAATAGATCCAGCTCTGGATGAGCTGCCGAGAGCAACTTTTATTATGAATCCACAAGACTCTATGCCATTCAATGTCTCTGAAGATATGTTTGGACGAATATGCTTAAGGCATGGTCTATCATTAGCCGATGTTTGTTACCCAGACCAAGTGACAGACCACATGCTCCCCCAAAAGGTTTTACTGCTTTCAATCGACATTCGTGCACTGTTGGAACACTTTCCCTATTCAACTAGTATATTCCGTAAGTGTTGGCTTTCTTTGGCATTGCCCCATCGCAACTACATCTGAATGGATACGCACTGCTGAACAGTTTGTTCATTGTATTGATGGAGTATCTTCTTCGACCCTCGACTCCGATCGAAATCAAATACCTTTTTAATGTTAAGAGTCGAGGAGATAGCCATTCTTTCACGTTCTTTGAGGCAGTTAGGAACTGCCAAATTATGACTGGTGCCTGGACCAAATTGAGTTACTTCAAAACCGAGTGATGGCTAGTCAGATGTAAGTGCTCCAACTTTTCAGGTGGTTAACAAGATGGTTGCAACTGGCATTGATATTAATACCTTCTTTCTTTTACAGCTGCAATTCCACTTTGAAGGCGCACATTTCAAAGATATAGTAAGGGCCCTTTAAAAAGTGCTAAGCAAAATGAGAGATATTGACTACGAGCTAATAGACAGAAACTTGAGGACCGTTGGGCTAATTGAGCGAAATCAAAGCATTAGACTCGATGGAACGCTGAGGGCAGCTCCGACGAGGTGGGTGAAATGCAAAGTGCCCGGGGTCGTAATAGTTGAGGGGGACGACGAAGAAAGCACGCCCACGAATGATAAACCCGTAGCCGGGCCTTATGGCAGTTTTCAGGGTTCAGAGGGAAGAAGAAAAGGCAAGTCAGCCGCTTATAAGCATCATAAGCCTCTGAGATGGAAATCCATAGTTGTGTCTCTGCCAGTCTTTGGTGTTAGAATCACGGAGACTCCTCCCCCTCAGGTAGAGAATCCCTTCGAATGGCTTGCCGATATCCCAATCCCGGGCTATGTGTCGCTTCAACATGACACAGGATTGGAGGGCTTCAAAGTGCTCTAGACTTAAGCGAGTCTCTTTCCACAAGCATGGCCGACATTGTCGGTTGGTCGGGGGGTTGCACATACATATACACTTTACGGTGATACACAATTTCCAATCACAAGTTGCTTACTTCAAGAGATCACTAACTCTGTTCTTCTTTCTTCTTTACAGATACAATGACTAGAAGAGAACTATGTTAGGAAGTATCTGCTCTACGCGATAATCATCTAGCTCCTACTATGGGTCTCGTAGGAGGGAGGCTGAAAGAGACCGCGATCGCGGTTACTCTAGTCAGGAACGTTACGAGAGGGAGTGGGATAAACATTATAGACATGGATCCCGATTGCGTTCCCTTCCTTGAGCCCCCACACAACCTTCAGGCCATGGAAAACAACCAGTAGAGCCTCCTCGCCAAAAATCATCTCCTCAAACCTCTAGGCCTGAATCACAACGTCGCAGATATGAGGCCGAAACTCCCATTGTTACTGAACAAGCTATCACTGAGTCTACTGGGGAAGGGGCCATTAGAATTGCCCAATTGAAGAAAGATTTTCCAAATATATGCTTTGATGGCTACATCTTCCCCCCTCATTTAAAGCAAATTCCCTCGAAAGCAGAAACCACAAAGCATGATTACATTCATGACATCTATCCCAGTACAAGGAGTGGGTGAAAGCTATAGAAAAAGCATCGAATGTAGCCTTTGAGCGGGCGAATACCATTGAGAAATTAGAAACCGAGCTCGCTCATAAGGACCAGATTATTGAAGTACTTAACAACGGGGCCGAGTCTTCTCAGAAATTCAAAATTAAGGCCACCCAAAAGGCCGATGAGGCAAACTTGGCAACGGAGAGGATGTGACAAACACATTTCGCTTTGGTGGAGGAGATGGGCCACTGGAACACTACAGTCATATCCAAAAGGTATGATGCCTTGAAGGAGCTCAACGATCTGAAAGGTAAATTTTATGAAATTAACAAAGAGAAAGATGGCGTGAACAAGGCAGCGTAGGAGGCTTGTGAACAGGCTGTAGTGCTCCGGGGAGAGCGGGATGCGGCATCGACTAAGATCAGGGAGTTGGAAGCCAGGGTTGAAGAGGAGGTTAAAATGGCCAAGTCCAGGATAGAGGCGAATATTGAGGATCTACTCATTACTTACAATGCTAACGTCCTGAAACATAGAAACCTAGCTTGGCTCGAGAACTATTCGACACATCTGCATAATGCCTGAGGATGACTGGTTGAAGATGAAAAGGCCGAGCACAAAGGTGAATCTGTTAATGAATTTGAGATTGAGAACCGAGTGCTAAATGAAGATGAACGAAAAATTCTCCATGATAAAATGATCTCATACGAAAAGAAGAAACTTGTCATCCGGCACTCGGAGGTTGGAGAGGGTTCAGGTGTTCAGTGTCATGACATAAGTTCTGAAATTCCCACACCAACCCAGCCTAAATCTTCATCTGCGATTAATCCTCAATCTATTCCAGCCTATAATCCTCATCAACGGCAGTTGTCTTCGGCTCACAATCAAGTTTTTGAAGCTTCTCTGGTGCCTGTGAACCAAACTGAGGAAGGTACTCCGAACACTTCTCATACTTGTTCAAAATCGTAAGCACTACTTGAAGTGACTATTAACAGCTCTTCTTCTGTCTCTCTCTCTAGTGATTGGAGCCACATCGGTTGTGCCTCCTACAACTCAGGAGTTGCATCACGCGCAGGAGGCGGTTATTAGGGAAGCGACCACGACATCGGCCACAACACCTACAGATGATGTGCAAGGGAGCACACTTTCATTTGATAATAGAGGATGGAGGAACTTCTTAGTCATCACAGCGACCCGTTTTCTGATTTTCCATTTGTCATGAGTGAAGCAGCACCAGCAACCAGCTCCTCAGTCCCAACCATTAATGTTCCCGGCGAGGCTCAAACAACTCGTGAAGAAGAGATAATAGCTAAGATTAACATAGAAATGGAGGCAGCCGCTCGGGCTAGTAGCTTTGGAGGTGGAATGGCGGGCCCTGGTCCATCCCTGTTACAAATGATATCTCCTAGCGGCAATATATTCGACACCGACATGCCTATTCCGCCTCCTGTAGTGGACCTGACTCCTCCAGCTCTGCCTACTAGAAGTATTCCCATACACTTGAGTTCGAAGGAGGAAATCGATATAAGCTCCCCAAAGGAGATCAACAGCCGAAAGGCAAAGGCTCAAAGAGGAAACCCAATGGAAGCTCTAGCAGGTCTACGCCGAAGAAGAAATCAAGAAAAAGGAAAGAGTAGATATGCTTCTTCGGCTCATTTAGAAAAAAGAAAGAGTAGATATGCTTCTTCGGCTCATTTTTGGTAGACAAATAGGAATATGCTTTTGTTTTTATTTTATAGGCCGTGTATAGATGCAGGTTCAACCCCTGCTAGTAGGACTTTTGGCATGCTTTTGTACTTAGCCTTTTTCTTCCAAAGAATGATTGGAATAAAATTCCATTTTGCCTCCTGTTCAACTTGCATTAATTTACTTAAGTGTTTCAGCATTTGAACTTCTGTCCAACACACTTATGAAGTTTCGATATTTGCATCGGGTTTGCGTTTATTTGTCAAGTCCTGAAGTCATGGATACGAGTCATAACCGGTCACTACGTTGAACTCTGGTGCTGCACTGCTTCAGACAGTGGTCGACACTTAAGTTCTGCCCCCAATTTCAAGGATGAGTTGTAAAGTTCGGTTAGCGATTGCATTTCACCTTCAACACATCGAGCTTAGCATCGTTGAATGGATGCTGAAACAAGGATAGTTCGAGTGATCGAATCACACTCGCTCTTCTATCGGAGTTTGCATCCACACTCCGGGGATTGCACCTGTTCGTCGACGGTCGATTATGTCCACTTAAGTTTTAGTGATACATCCACGCTCTGGGGACTGAAGTTATTTCCACAGACGGTCAGTCATGCATGTTTAGTATCTATAAATGCGTCCACACTCTGGGGACTTTAGATTAATTCGTGGGTGATTAGTCATACCCAATCTGTTTTTATGCTCTGACCGCACTCCGGGGACTCGAAGTTGTCTTACGGATAATCGGTTCATATCCAGCTTGTGTTTAAACTCTAATCCGCTCTCTGGGGACCTAAAGTTAGTCGATGCTTATACTCCAGTCCACACTCTAGGGACTTAGATGTTCTATACTCTAGTTCGTACTCTGAGAATTTGGAGTTAGTGTTTATGATCCAATTTGTACTCTGGGAATTTGGATTTGATGTTTATACTCCAATTTGCACTCCGGGAATTTGGAGTTGATTTTTATACTCTAATTCGCACTCTGCGAGATGGTCAGTCACGTCTGTTTAGACATTTGAATTTCATTCGCACTTCGACAATGATGGATTTATCAGGATCGTGGATGGTCGATTCACATCCACCCTGAGTTAACAAGTGAGGTCATTAGATAGACGGATCCATCGTCCTCGAACTTGGTTCGGATACAGGCGAGGTCATTAGGTAAACAGATCCACCCTCCTTGAAACTGCATTTGTAAATTTATACTCCAGTTTGCACTCTGGGAACTAGAGTTAGTTAGTGAATTGTCGTGTATCAATCCTATTTAGTCTTTAGTGTGATGGCTTGCTCCCGAGCTCAGGTTTCACTTAGTGAGTGACCGGTCGTATCACAGTCACTCCCTGTTTGAATAAATCTCACCATACAATGGAACTTAGCACTTCGTGCATCATGATGGTTGTATGACATATTCAATTAATCACAGCTTTCGCTCGAAGATATTGCACTTTATTGCTGAAATAAGAAAGTATGGCAAAGTCAGTTGCCTTATCACAAATTCAAAATTTGAAATGCAGAAACAAATTGTAGATAAAAAATAGACTAAATAAATAAAGCTTGTCATGTGTGCTAGCGACGAAGACTCTCGCTGTTACAGGCTCTTGGCAAAGTAAGACCGTCAATGGTCGATAATTTAAATGTGCCACCTCCGAGCTTCCGTTCAATCGCATATGGCCCTTTCCACGTTGGTTTCATATACGAAGGAACCAGATAGATTCTTTTGAGGACAAGGTCACGAGTTCAAAGGTTTGGGGTCGGGCCTTGGCATTGTACAATCAGGCGGCTCGACTTCGGTATGTGGCTGCCCTAAAGTCAGCCTCTTCTCGCTTCTCATCCAATAAATCCAGGGATTCGGCAAGCAATATAGCATTTGTCTTCGAATCATAATACGTCATGCGATGAGAAGTTACTTCCATCTCGAGTGGAATAATGGCTTCGGAACCATACGAAAGAGAGAATGGAGTATGGCTGGTCGTGTACTTGCGGGTTGTTCGGTATGCCCATCAAGCCATAGGAAGTTCATCGACACATTTTCTCCTGGCCTTTTCCAGTGGTTTCTTAAGAATAGACTTAATAAGTTTATTAACAGCTTCAACCTCTCCATTCGCTTGGGGGTGTGTGACTGCAGAGAATTTCTTTTAAATGTGAAATCATTAACAGAAATCCTTGAACTTAATGCTGTTGAATTGGGTTCCGTTATCGGTGATGATGGTGCGGGAGAACAAATCGACAGATAGTGTTGCGTACTACGAATTGATCACTTTCTTTGTCATGATTGTAACAACGGGTTCACCTTCCGCCTACTTAGTAAGCTAATCAAATGCGACGATGGCATACGTCGCACCACCTTTGGTTAGAGGTAGAGAGCGAATGATATTAATTCCCCAAACTGACCATCTGGGTTATTTCGGTAGGAGGGGCTCTAGGAAACCGAGCATGTTTTTGACATCGGTCGCATTTTCTGGCGTAGTCCTATGCATCACGATTCACGGTCGGCCAATAATATCCATATCAGAGTACTTTCTTAGTTAAATCTTTTCGCCCGGTGTGATTGCCACATTTTCCTTCATGTACATCATGAAATACTCGTTTAATTTCATCGTCAGCGATACACCAGAGTAAAGGAATAGAGTATCCTCTTCTATACATGACTCCATTCTAAATAGTGAACCGCGAGGCTTTTCGAAGAACTTGTCTTTTTTCACTCCTGTGCTCTGACAGTGTTCCACGCTCGAGATAATTTCTAAATGGAGTCATCCATGAATCCTTATTGGGAATGACCTCAAATACCCAATCTATCTCTATTCGATCAATGCTTGGGGATGACAATGTTTCCACAGGAACGAGTCCATTTCTTGTGCTTCACCTATGATGGCTAGTTTTGCTAATGAGTCAGCTTTTTGATTGTGCTCTAGGGGTATGTAGTAGATGGCATAATAATCAAACCGATTTAATATTTCTTGAACCCGAGCTAGGTAAGCAGCCAGTCTTGGTCCTTGGCCTTATACTCCCCACGGACTTGACACACGACCAGTTGCGAATCACAATAAATCTCCACATCAATGACTTTTAAATCTCGGGCGGATCTCAATTCGACAAGTAGGGCTTCATACTCAGCTTCATTGTTGGTCGCATGAAAATCAAACTTTAAAGCATAACATATAGATCGACCTTCAGGAGTTTCAAGTACAACCCTAGCACCTGAGCAACGGTCATTTGATGCACCGTCAGTATGCAGCTTCCAGATATATTTGGGAGATTCATTGGTTTCAAGCAAGTCCTTTGTCAGATATGAAATCTACTATGACTTGTCCTTGAATGGCTCGCCTTATAGTATAGGTAGTATCAAACTGACTTAGCTCGATATTCCACTTGAGTAACCTACCAGACGTCTCAGGCTGTATAAGGACCGTCGTAACGGCTGGTTGGTGTAAACGGTGATAAGATGAGCCTGAAAATATGGAAAGAGCTTCCTTGAGGAAATAACAAGACCATAAGCCAACTTCTCAAGCTTTGAATAATTTCTCTCAGCTCCGGTTAGTCGTTAACTAATATAGTAGAGCGGTTTCTATACTTTGTCTTCCTTTCAAACCAGTGCAGCACTGATCGTATTTTCTAATACCGCTAAGTAAAGGTACAATTTCTCATGATCGATAGCCTTTGACAAAATAGGCGGTGTGGAGAGTTGCTAAATTAGTGCTCGGAATGTGCCCCCACATTCCGTGGTCCATTCAAAGTTCCGTTTCTCTTTTCAGATCAAATCGAAGAAGGGAATGCATTTGTAAGTGGATTTTAAAATGAACCTGCTCAGTGCTGCTACTTTCCCGTTGAGGCTCTTGACTTGCTTTAGTTCTTACAGTCTTAAGATTTTTGATCACCCGGATCTTTTCGGGATTGGCTTCAATTCCTCGAGCATTGACGATAAATCCAAGGAATTTTCTAGATGCGATCCTAAAGTACATTCCAACGGATTGAGCTTCATTCTGTATTCTCGAAGGACATTAAAGATTTATTCCAGGTCTTTAATATGATCTGTGGAGAATCGTGATTTCACTAGCATGCCGTCCATGCATACCTCCATGGTTTTCCTAATCTGGTTAGCAAACATCCGATTAACCAATCGTTGGTAAATTGCATCGGCGTTCTTGAGTCCAAAAGGCATAGCTTTGTAGCAATAGAGTCCTAGATCAGTCACAAAGCTGGTATGCTACTGGTTGGGCAAGTGCATCGGTATTTGGTTGTAGCCTGAATAAGCATCCATGAAGGATAGGTGTTCATGTCCAGCAGTCGAATCTACAAGCTGATCGATTCAAGGAAGTGGAAAACTGTCTTTGGAGCAAGCTTTATTCAAGTCTGAATAGTCGACACACGTTCTCCATTTCCCATATAGCTTTCGAACATGTACAGGTTTGGATACCCATTCCGGGTATAATGCATCTCAAATAAATCCATTCTATTTAAGCTTATCTACATCTTCCTTAAGGGTGGCAGATCTCTCTGGATCCATACCACGCCTTTTTTTGCTTGATCGGGACGTGTCGTGGATCAGTATTCAATGTATGGCTCGCGATGTCCGAGGAGATTTCGCACATGTCAGAATGTGTCCAGGAAAACACGTCGAGGTTTGCCCTAAGAATTCAACCAATTCCTTTTGCATTTGTTGGTTTAACAGAGATCCAATCTTTGTCATTCTAGAATCGTCGCTATCGTCAATTTGGACATCGATCGTCAGTTTGGCTGGAGAAGCTTGACTGTCTTTACTTTCATCTTCACTCTCGTTGTCTATCGGGTCAAGAGCTCTTTGGAATTGGTTAGGGTGCCTGGGCTTGGACCCAAGCACCGATTGTCAATTTTCAACAAAACGGATGCAGAGAGAATCCTCTATGCCCTTTTCTTTGTCTCTTTGCTGCACATCTCACAGTTCAACAACATAACATGCTCGTCCAGCAGCCTGATCTCCTTGAACGACTCCAACCCCACGATCGGTGGGGAACTTTAGAGTCAAACATTATGGGGCAATGGCAGTCCTGAACTCAGCTAGAGCTGGTCGGTCCAAGAAAGCATTGTACGGTGAGTCTATGTCCAATACAACAAATTGTAATATACGGACTCTCCAGCATTCTTCGGTTCCTAACTCCACTGGCAATTCCACCACACCAGTGGGTATGGTTGCACTCCTATTGAAGCCATAAATGCGGGGCTGACAAGGCTTCAAATCTGCAGCTTCCATTTTCATTTGGTCATAGGCTCGCTTAAACAATATATTCACAGAACTTCCACTATCTATCCAAATCTTCTTCATCTAAGTAGGACCTACTTAAGCTGATATGACAAGTGGATCGATGGTTGGGGCTTCGACCCTGTCGGCATCTCTGTCTCAGAAGACGATGTTGTCAGTCATCGTCTTCTGTTGCTTGGTCGGAACCCCATTTTTCAAACTACTACAACACTCGAAGCTCGCATGTCTAATAGAACTGGCATACGACTCCATTTACTTCCAGCTTCGGTCTATTGGATGAGGACCACCACTAACAGTATTTATCACCAACCTCCCACCAGTACGAGCGGGTTCCTCCTGTCTCCCCTAATTAGGTACACGATTCTGATTTGATGGGACTGCACCTCCAGAATGCGACGCCTACACAAACTGCTCTAACTTCCTCTCTTTTATCAACTTTTCAGTGAGATCCTACAAGTGACGACACTCATTCGTGTTATGGCCATAGCTATCGTGGAATCTACAAAACTTTCTCGTTTGGATTTATTTCTCTAATGATGGTTTCGAGGTAGGTTTCTTATATTGAATGGTATTACAAGTCTGTAAGTACAGATTCTCCAGCAATGTATTCAAAGGAGTATAATTATCAAAAATAGGAGCCCTACATCATGGACCACGATTCTGATCCCATTTCTTATTTCGATCTTCATTACCCCTCTAATGATTCTGTTTATTTTGTATATTCAATTGTACTTTTATGGAACTCTCCTCGGTTTGTTTAACATCTACATTACCCTGTATTCCGTCCATACTGGGCCCTACATCATCCTTTTTCCTAGACTATTTCGTATCCTCCCTTCTCAAGAATTGGGCTGCCTTGAAATAGAAATGGTCTAATGACGCAGGGGGATTTTCAGGCAGCCAGTTGCCGAATTCTGAATCGGGATCAATCCCCTTAGCGCCATCAGAATCGAGTTATCATTGGGAATGCTAATCTCAATACACGGAGCATGAAATCTTTCTAGATAATGCGTAATTGTCTGTCAAGGAGCATGAGTGACACTGGACAAAGTGTTAACGTCCTTTGGCCTCATTACATGAATCCAGAATTGCTCGACAAACTTTGTCGCCAACTGATCAAAACATGAGATAGATTGAGGTGCCAGACAGTTAAACCACATGGTGGCTATGCCTCCAAGAGAGATCGAAAAACTCTAGCATTTAACTACATCATCAGCTCATGCAGCATTCATCAACCATTCGTACTTTAGAATATGCTGATTAGGATCTGAGCTCCCTTCATAGACGGGTAGAGTTAGCATCCTGAATTGTCGAGTTGGTTCTGCATAGAGTATGTCATCAGTGAAAGGGGTATGACTCCGGAAGATTCCCTAATCATCATTAGTGAGACCCTGACTTTCACAGATCATTTAACGTATCATCATCGGTATATCATACATCTGGACATTTTAAGCGCGCTAGACCAAGGTGTGGTCGGATTCCACAATGCCAGGCTAGGCCGGACATGGTCGACGGTCTAGATCTCGCCTCCTTCTTCAGGGATGTAAGGTTCAGGAGTATGTTGACGTTGGGTCGGATCTGACCGGTTTCGGGCATCAGCTTCCAGTTCAGTAGCATGGTAGTAGTGCGATTGTCTGTAACATGATATGGAATAGTACCTCCTAGTAAGGAGGGTCCATTCTGATGGCTGGTTGATGGGCCAACTCTTGGTTACCCAAGGCTTAGTGCGTGTTGATGTCCAGTAGCTTTCGTATAACTCCCATCTAGCTATGGGCGCGTGGATCTATTGACGATAGTCAGAACAAGCTGAACTCTCAGTAGATAAATAGGAAGCCTGATCCCTCCTGGATCTCCTACGCCTTTGGCGACTCAGTTGATTGGTCAATTCTGCGTTTGCATGCAACTATTGAGTAAGTTGTTGGCGGTCTATGTTAGCTCTTGTAGTAGCATCTGAAACTCTTCCTTGATTACAAGGCCTTGCGGATCTGATGGTCCGGTAGCATTCTGATCAATTGGAGGTAGTTGCACGGGATTCTATCGATCCCGTCCTTTTGGATCTACAGCAGTAGAAGGGGTCCTTGTGTTTACCATGATGAATAGCGAAAGCTCTTTCTTAGACTTGATGCAAATCTGAATAGGATGGAAGAACTTTGAACTTGAGATCTGGATCTTCTCCTTAGATTTATGTAATCCGATATGGATAGTTGATCCAACGAGCAGGAGAAAAACTGTGTTTTCTCGGTGAAAGCACCAAAGTGTTTGTACTAAAATTTGGCACAGTACTCTTCGGAAGTATTTGAAGAGATAAAATGATGAAAAAAAATGGAAAAAGAGGATATCTAATAAAAATTTCTAAAACAGATAAGAGAAACGCGTAGAAACACGGATATTTGGAGTGGTTCGGCGTATGGCATACGTCCACTATGAAATTGATGACTTTTATTAACTTTTACTCGGTTGTTACAGTGGATTACAACAGCGAATTTCGAGTACAACAGTGATCTTTGAGTACAAAAATGATTTGGGCAGATTCTGGACATAGGAGAGCCAAAAGTCCATTTTTGTAGGTCCTAGGATGCTATTTATAGGCATAAGCTGCAAGTATCTCGCTCAGATCTCGGAAGACCCCTTCTCTCACATAGGCGGTCCCACACGATCGATCCTATGTCATTTGCATTCGGTCCGTGACCGATACGAATGAATTTTGTTTCGATCAAGATTTGTCCCAATCAAGTCGAAATTGAGCACAAACATTCTTTAGGTTGTACATAAGCTTCTGTAAAAATTTGGTGGCATTTGGACTTGTAAATTGTGAGTTATGATCGATGAAGTTAAAGTTTTTCGACTGCTGTTTCCTTCACATGGATCCTCTTTATATCGATGGTTTCGCATTGACGTGAGCACGTGCTTGCTTGTTGACATGGCTCTTGTTTTTTGTATTGATCCAAAGTCCATGCCGGATCGATCGAGTCTTCCTAAGATTTATACCATGTTCATATCGATCTGACTTGGTCTTATTTGCATCGATCGACTATGCCTCATTTCGTATTGATTTTTCCTATTCCATTCGCATAGATGCTTTGTGCTACGTTTGTATCAATTGCAATTGCTTTGTTTGTATCGATGTCAACCACTCTGCTCTGTTCATATGGATGGCAACTACTTTTTTCGTACTAATCACTGGCCGATCGATACATAGTAGCGGCTTTGCTTGGCTTTGGTGGATACAGAGTGAAGTTGGTTGATCTATGTGAATAGGCTGGCGATTATGGATGCGAAGAATGCTGCTTTCTATGGACATGAACTCATGCTCCTTCAATCAATACGAAATCATGTTCATCCGATGGAGTCGAAATAGATCGGTACGAAGGAGGTTTCTTCCTATTTGCTTGATGGATATGAATAATGGCTATCCGATGGATACGAAGTGATGCTCATTGATGGATACAAAACTATGCCGTCGATGGATATGAATTGCCGACAATTGATGGATGTGAACTGCATGGATACGAAATTAGCATGCTTTCCATGAAAATTGATCATCCATAACTCGAGCATACGAACTCCAATAGACTTGAAATTTGGAATGTTGGCTTCTATGGCTTTGCTTGTCATGTCATAACAATTGTAGCTTGATCTGGACTTGGAAAAAGTTCACCGACATCCATGGTGAACCTGTGTATAACCGATCTTCAGGATGAACCGACTTTTGTTTCTAGTTAATTCCATGGTGTCACGGCCTTGCCAAAAGATGGGATAACAAGTGTGGTCATAATTCGTAAGGTACGATACTTTCATAAATTTAGCTCAATCGAAACAACCAAATAAATAGTACTATAAGATCGAATATTCAATTTGTTTGACGATGATAAAGATCATATTGCACTAAAAGTAACTCAAGATCAAAACTGCAATATAGATCTAAGAACTTTTCAGTCTGATCAGTTTATGCAAAGTGTGACATATTTGATGTCCTTAAATGTTAAGGATAATTGAGTGCTTTTGTAAAGAGTTCGCTATGATATTATAGAAAAGACATTCTTTTTAATGGTTTGACCATTTAGAAAGAATAAAAAATGTATAGGAGTAGATGTGATTTAAGGTACAGTTGAGATGAAGAGAGTGAATGGTCACTTCTGCTTCACTAAGAAACATTACAAACGAGAATTGTAATAATAGAAGTCGATACTTAACATTGGAATAAGAAATAGTATTTCTATTCTAAAATGTATTTTCATATAGAAAATTGTTTTTTATGAGATTTATTTCTTTGGGTTCAAGACATTTAATCAAAGAACTCTCTGTTGCAATATAATTTTAGTATATGAAATAAATAAACTATATTTAGTGAACGGTAGACCTCCAAATTTAGTATGCTATTATAGTAATGACGGAAAGAGTGGGAGCATACCATATAACACTTATTAATTGCATAAAATTACGAAAGTTGTTTTTGTATAACTTGCCAAACATTATTTATGAAATAATGACTATTTTTTGGTACCGACTGAAAGATAGACATAGCTATATTTTAATATGAATATTATGAATATTAATTATGAAATAAAACTATAATGTGGTATTTGTTTTCATAAAAGTGATGCCTAGAAAATACAGAAGCATCAAATATTATTTTCAGTTATTTTGAATTATAGACTAAGCCATAGTTTTGAGGAATATTTTTATTATATGATTATGAGTCATATAATACTGGTTAATTATATCTCAAACGATTAAAAGAAATGCACCAATTTAGTGGGAGCATCATAAGAGTTGATGAACTCTTTGGTTTGATACATATAGATCTATGCAATCATAAGGCTGCTAATACCAAAACGGTTCCAGTACTTCGTTATATTCACCGATGAGTTATCACCAACATGGACATGCATATTTTGTACATATATAGTAAGTCTAATATAAACTCATAGGGTATAAAATAAAAGTAAATAATATAACATGTAATAGAATGATTCGATCTGATCGAATGTATGACTATATTGGAAAGAGTTCCGAACATACCTAAAAATGAATAAAGATTCAATCTCAAAAGTCACTCCTCCATGTGATACATAATGATGTATCAATAAGGAGCAATCGAACTTTGTTGGACAATGTACATTTAATCATAAGTGAAGTTGAGTTAGTTTCTTTCTATAAGGTCATGCACTTAAGAGTAGCACACAAGATTAATATTATTTCATCTAAATAATAGATCAAAATCATATAAGATAAGAGTTTATAAGAAACCACAACATATCCTAGGCCAAGTAGTCCGCAAGTTATGTAAGTCGAAAGATTGAACAAAATAATTATTTGCAATGGATCTTATATGAATCTCCCTAAAAGGATTATAGAAAAGTCTGTCACTGGATGACACATTTATGTTTTGAACATAAGTTTTGTAAACTAAAAATTAAATCATTTTTATATAAAAGGCAATTCATAAAGTGTTTATCAATACCTATTCCATTGCATTAAGAAACAATTGTTGTTTCAAAAAATACCAATTTCGTTGTGAAGGAATTTCTCCAAAAAAAATATTGATAGTAAAATAGAATTGGATATGATTCATAGACAAACTGATTAGGTGAGATGAAATGAAATTAACTAAGCTAAACGAACACATCACATTAGACTATCTAATTTGTATTCTTGCACATTAAAGAGAAACTATAAGTTTCTTATCAATATTCAATCTTCCGTTGCTTAATAAAACCATTCAGAGTGTTGACTCTATAATATAATGTGATGCAAAGATCCGAAAATGAATTCCAAGTACATTACCAAAATATGATTTTAGTAGTCGTAACTAGAGGAATGTGATCCATCGGCCGCGATTGTGTCTTTATGAGAAAGACTAATGCGGTTGGAATTAAATGAGCAATGTTGATAAGAATATTCTTGTAAATTACAAATGTTGAGATTAGTGCAATAGATTCAACATTCAACATGATCAAGTTATTTAGGATTTGCTCATAGGATTATTGCCATGTAAGACATAATGGTTTAGTACATATGTGCAGAAATAGAAAATTCTAGATAATGAATTAGAGTAAACTATTTACACATAACAACCAATGTGTCTCAAAGTCAGTGGGAGCGATATAGAGGTTGTGAGTTTTTGCTATAATCCAAGAAATGATAAAAAGTGTCATTTTATAAGCATCGGAATTGAACAAATATTTTGATAGAAATATCAAATTGTTTGATTATCAATCAAAATGCAAAGGAAGCGTGTGTTCATACGAAAGAACGTTGAAAGGTATATAAATATTTCTAAACCATATGTAAACAATACAATGCTGATTTTTTAATGATGTGCATGTGGTAAAACCAGTTTTAGTTTTTTTAATACTCAACGTTGAATTTTAAACAATGTCTTTTATAGTAAGTATAAAAGATATTGGGAATGTCCAAAACGATATGTAACATCTTATTAAAATGTTTAATGCGGAACATGTAAGTTTGATTCCTTATGCATTGACAATATGATTTATCATACATGTTATGTTGTCTATGATATCTTTTTTTGTTTGTGTACTTGATACATGAAGCAAAAATCAAATCCAAATAAATTTCATTAAATGGTTGTTTGAAGTGTTCTCGTGTATTTATGAAATATTGGAGAAAGGTTTATAGAAAAAACAAACTTTTTATGAAAGACTATTTGGACTCAAATTTCATAAGCGATATTAAGTATATAATGTCAATAATATATTCGAATAATTAAGTTGGAAATGTTCCAAATAGAAGAGATTATGGCTGATTCATTAACTTGAATAACGCCACAATAAAAGAAATGTATATAAATATAAATGCATAAATTTATAACTGAGTCGAGGATGGTTCTAAATGTTGAGAATACCATAACTTTATTATATGATAATAATGTCATAACATAGTTTGTAATAGAACTTAAAGCTCACTAGAAGTCAAAAGGTATTCTCTGAACCGTTCCACATGGTAAGGGTAGTTTATTAGCATTGGAGAGAGTTAATCGACAGAGTAGATGATTAAAACTAAATAGCATACCCATTCACTAAGGGACCGACCCAATTGGTTTTACGAAAATGAATTGGAGAAGTTGGAATAATATTCCATAATTAGCCCAAGTGCAAGTGGGAGATTGATAGAGTTAGAGGTATGCCCTAGGGGCAATTATGTAATTTATTACATGTATCTAGCTCAATAACCAATCTTGTTCGAAACCAAAGGTATTTTCTTTCTATTATATACTTGATATAATGTAGTTACATTTATTAATTAATTTAATTAAAAGTGTATTTAATAGAAAATCCATAAATGGTATATTTTGTGAAAGCAATTACAAAATATTTTAACCGTAAGTAATTTATCGCAATAAAACTAAATATGCCAAATTAAATGTTCCTAGTCAAAACGCAATGAGACTAGATATTGATGTTTCCATGAGATCAGAGTAGGTAAAGCTCTCCAAATGATAGGCGGTGCATTACTCAAGGCTGATGGAGGCACCTAGAGGTTACTAATTGATAGTTATTGGATAACTATGGAACGAATCACTTGATAGTTTTCTGTTAGTTAATATAACCAAGGTCAAACGGAAAATATCGGTGTGACTTATTTACACAATTCTATTGACCTTAGAATACTATGGATCTTCAATATAAAAGCTTCGCTTTGATTATAGTCAGATCATGGCATGGTGTTACATCGAGTGACTATAGTAAGGTCGAGTGGAAGTATTAAAAGTGAAGAACTATTCAAAAAAGGTTTTGTTATCTCAATTATACGCTGTTAGTATCACGGTCAACTCAAGTCAATTCAAAGTCAAAGTCTCTAGGCATAGCATGCTGGTTAATATATTGAAACTAAGGACTTTGTATATGGACTATAGAGTTGAATATGAATGATATTGGAATTTTGATCATTACGAAATCTCATAAGTCCAAAGCGATAAAGTTTTGACGAAAAGAATTGGTGTAAATAAATGTCACAACCGGGTAACTCTTATTGAACTAAAACTAGATTTTATCGGAACTAAGTAAACAATAAATTTAGCCAAAATGTCACACCACCTGCTAAGTGACGTGTGAACATTAACATTCAAATAGTTTGATGTTTATTGCTGGCTGAATTTACACCCAGGAGTCACACAACTGAAACGATGAATTCTCTTTATACTAAATGATTTAATTTCTTTATAATTGTTTAAATTAATTAAACTAAATAATATTTATGTAACATTGGTTATAAAATTTGAATATGATTTGAGGAACTAATATTGTTCTTTATATTTATAATAGGTATAAATATATCGATCGATATGAGATATCAATAAATAAATTAATTTGTATTTAATTAAATATATTTATTTTGGCTTAAATAGTATATTAGCCCATGATGCTAGAGGCAAAATTCCGCAGCAATTATGTGATATAGAGGGCGGCCAAAATAGAGTATTAGAGTATGTGATGGATGGCTAAGATCTGGTGAGAATAGCTAAGTGATGTGATCCACTTTTCTCTTTGATTCAACCACTATAAAAGAAATCATAACCCTAGCTTTCTAAAGACTTTCTTGGCTCCCTCCTCTATCCATATCATGGCCAAAACATACCTCTCTAAACCCATCAAATCTCAAATTAGTAGCTATTCGGTAGCAAAGGGTCTACGATACAAAGACTATCAATCTGACGAATCAGGAAGTTTCTAAGAGGAAGGGAACTCATCATTACAAGGTGAACTTAAGGGCATTAGTTTAAGTAAGTATTGAGTTTTATATATGATGCATATTTTTGGGACCTTCAAATAAATTAATGATTCAATATTTAACTTAATTATTTAAATATCTTAACGTTAAAAATATGGGTCGTTACATTCTCCCTTTCTTAAAAGGAATTCGTCCTCAAAATCCCATGGACAAAGAAAATCAACTCGGCACCCTTACATAAGCAACAACATAAGAAAACCATCTCTTATCACTCTCGACAATAAGCACCGAAAGCGATTGCAACAACTGAATAGAATCGGAATTAGCTTGGAGCCTCATCCCTAATTACAATCACTATCAAATCTAAAATCAATGTGGCTAAACCGAACGTTTATGTTACACACTTATTTCCAAAGAAACTGACAGTGGAAAAAAGCACCAATTCACTAATCGAAAGGCAAGTCAAATAAATATAATACATTACCGACTCTTTAAATTATCATCAATGTCTAATTTTAGCTTAGGTCGTGGGAAATTTCGATAGCATCTCCTTCACGCGACTAGGTTTGGAAGAAATCCTAATACAACATATATACACACAAACACACACATACATACATATCTCATATCTGAGGTATCTCATATCCTAGGCATCTTTTTTTCGTAACCAAGCATATATACCCATATCAACACTACAGATGTTACATACCTCTTTTAGAGCAACAACGTGCCATTTAGATGTGTATAAAAGCAAGTAAGCATCCAAATAGCCAACGATTGCTTCCTTGTACTGGGATATGTACTAAACAAAGAGGATTAAACATAATAGCAATATCATCATGTAAATAAGTGTACTAAATAGTGTATAGGAACCTTCTCAAATAAACATGCTATATCAAACCATTACTATCCTGCATGCCTAACAACCATATAAGCATAAGTAATCGTATCAAGTGCCAAAAATCAAACATCAAACAAGCCACTATAAGATCAAACATCAAAAATAACATGCATGCCTATCCTAGCATGTAGGATACTGAACTTGATAGAGTTAGGGGTTTACCCTAGGCAATTATGTAATTTGTTACATATATCTAACTTAATAACTAATCTTGTTTGAAATCAATGGTATTTTCTTTCTATCATATTATTGATATAATGTGGTTATATTAATTAAGAAATTTAATTAAAATTATATTTAAAAGAAAAGCCATAAATGGCATGTTTTGTGATAATAGTTAAAAAGAGTTGTAACCATTAGTAATTTATCACAATAAAAATAAATATACCATTTTAAATGTTCTTTGTCAAAAGTCATCGAGACATGATACTGATGTATCCATTGAGATTAGAGTATATAAAGCTCTCCAAATGTTAGGCAGTCTATTACTTACGGTAGCCAGGGCACCTAGAGATTACATACTAATAGCTATTGCATAACCATGGAATAACCCACTCGATTGTTTTCTGTTTCTTAATATAACTAAGATCAAACAGAAAATATTGTTCTATCTGATTTACACAATTCTTCCGACTTGAGAATACTGTGGCTCTTCAATATGAAAGCTCTACTTTGATTATTGTCGAATCATGGCTTGGCATTCCATCGAGTGACTATAGTTGGATCAAGTGGAAGTATTGAAAGTGAAGCACTATTCAAGAGAGGATTTGCTATATCGGTTATATTAGGTTAGTATCACAGTCAATTCAAGTCAACTCAAAGTCAAAGTCTTTGGTAGGAGCATTTCGGTTAATAGTAATTGTTATTACTAAACCAAGGACTTTGTGTTTGGACTATAAAGTTGAATATGGACGATATTGGAATTTTATCCATTACCAAATTGCATAAGTCTAAAGTGATATATTTTTGACAAAGAGAATTTGTGTAAATAAATGTAACAATAAGGTAAAGCTTATTAAACTAAAATTGGATTTTGCCGAAACTAAGTAATCGAAAATTTTGGATAAAATGTCACACAACAGCTAAGTGACGTGTGAACCTTAACATTTGAATTGTTCGATGTTAATCGCTGACCGAATTTACAGCTACAAGTCACATAATTGAAATGATGAATTATCTTTAGACCAAACAATTTAATAGTTTATAAGTGATATAAATTAATTAAATTAATTAATATTTACAAAGTATTAAGTACCAAGCTTGAATATGATTTAAGGAATAAATAATATTGTATATATTTATAATAGTTACAAGTATATCAATTGATATGAGATATCGACAAATAATTAAATTGGATTTAATTAAATATATTTATTTGGGCTTAAATCGGCTATATGCCCATGATGCTAGAGGAAAAATTTGGTAGCACCTATGTGAGATAGGGGTTGGGCAAAGTATAGTATTAGAGTATGTGATGGATGGCTAAGTCTGGTAAGAAAAGGCAAATGATGTGATCCACTTTTTTCTCTGATTCAATCAATATAAAAGGAATCATAACCCTAACTTTCTAGAGACTCTTTTGGATGCCTCCTCCATCCATATCATAGCCAAACCATATCTCCCTACACCCACATCAAATCTTAAATCAAATCGGTTCAAATCAATAATTATTCGATAGCAAAGGGTCTGCGATTCAAAGAATAGCAATCTGACGCATCAGTAAGTTTTCAGAAGGAAGAGAACCCATCATTACACGGTATACTTAAAGGCATTAGTTTCGGTAAGTATTTAGTTTGATTTTTAGTAATCAAAAATGAATTTTTTAAACTTATTTAATATACTTTAATATTATTTAATCTTTGCACAAATTAATAAATTCATGTAAAATAAATCATGTTTCCAAAATTCAATTTTAAATTTTCAAAAATTAACTTGTTATCACATATGCTTTTGGTTGAAAAACTAGTTTAAACTATATTTATATTTTTAAAAAATCATTTAAAAATTGGCCGAAAAGTCTTTAATTAATGAAAAATAATATTTTGACTTGGAAAATACTGATATTTTTTTGCAACATATATAATGCTATTCCGAATTTTTTGAAAGTTCAAAATTCAAAATATCTATCATATAAATATTTTCTATTATTTACTTGTTAATTAGCTAATTAATTCATAATATATATAATAATATAATAAAATTATATTTATATTTGGATTTTCTATATATATTATCTGGAATGTTTTATAAACAATAATAATAATATTTATTTTCATTTTATAATTTATAAACTATTCTAAGTCATATTTACATTTTAATTGTTATATTTATATATACGCACATATTTATACATACATACATACACATGTTTAATTAGGTTACTTTAATACATATATATGTAAATAATTTAAAAAAATTGAGTAAAATCATACCTTAATATATACATATAATATAAATAATACCATAATATTTTATGTGTATGTGTATATATATGAGATATTTTCATAACATTAATATATATGGTTTCACTTGGATATATAATATATATATATATATATATATATATATATATGTAATAGCTATAGATATATGCACATATATGGACAGCATACAATGCATACAAGATGAGCTAACATGTCCATCGTGATGTAAATCACAATGTCTATATGCGGGCATGTTATACCTTTATGGAATATCATGTTACACATGCACACACATATACATATGTATATGTATATGATACATATGTATATCCATATATAAGTTGAAAATAAATTAAATAAATTGTTACCAACGATTTATAGATTTAAATGAAATGTTTGATTTTATTTAAATTAAATATAGAAATGTTCTAAATAAATTAGACTTCATAGGCCCAATAAAGATCCATTAGGGTAAAAAAAATTCATCCATAACTTCCGTTGCAAGCTGGCTCGTTTGGCAAAACTATCTAGTTTAAGACATCAAATATGATATCCAATATGAAAACTGGTGAAAAATAGAAATTTCCCCTAATGAAGAGCTCCAAACAAGTGGTCCTCATACTCTCATTGGTCTTTCATGTGCAATCGCCTTTGCTTTTACTCAGCTGAACCTTTATTACTCCACCGACTTCCTTCTAACCTGTTTCATATCACATCCATCGTTACGAATAGGCCAACAAGGTCTCAAAGTTCTTGGTTCAGTATTTATATCATCTAGTCCATTTGGTGCCAGGCCTCTTGTAAGTTCTCCCAAAACCTACTAGTGGATAATAAGTTTTAACCACTTACAATACTCTAGGCACATAATGGAGTCACATCTCCATTCCACATATAATATGACTAATTTGAATTCCATTCTACTAGACTTAACGAATATAAATTTAGTATTCCTCGTCAGTCAATTGACTATGACCTAAATGCTATCATAATCTCCTCTATTCCAAGGCAATCCATCTATGAAGTCGATTCATATATATTCCCATTTCCTCTTGCGAATCTCTAGTGGTTGTAGTAACCACTTGGCTTCTTTTGTTTAGCATTTACTTGTTGAAAATTCATTCATCTCGAAATAATGTCTGACGTTCTTCTTTATCCCTTCCCAATAAAATATCTTCCTTTTATTAGGATGCATTTTTTATCATCAGGATATACAATCAATCTCGAATGAGAGCACTCTTATGGTGCCTCATCCCTCAACCCATCGACCTTGGAAAAAAATTCTCATCCTTATAGAGTCGACCGCCTTGGTCAAGTCCGCACTGAATCACCTCAACAGACACTACTCGTTCCTCTAATTTAACCATAATCCTTGCTAGTCTAACTTCATGCCTCTAACTAGTATCGATCCTCTAAATTAAGGTAAGTTTGATAGTTAAACTGGCTATCATCTTTGACACTAACTCATATTGAGTTCTGAAGTCATAACCAGTGGTAAACTCGAGCAATGCCCACTCTGCGAATAGCGCTCCTCAACTGGTATGTCTTCCACTCAAAGCATCAAAGACTACCTTTTCCTTACAAATGCATAGGAAATATCAAAGTTGTAGGAGGCTAGGAGCTCTAACCATCGTCGCTTGCGAAGGTTAAGATCCTTCTTGGAGAAGGGATACTACAATAATATGAGATTAGTGAACAACTTAAATCCCTCTCCTAATAAATAGAACCCCCCAATCTCCAAAGCCAATAATATAGCTGCCAACTCCAAATCATGAATTAGATACTTACCCTCATGCAATTTTGATTATCGACTAACATACGGAACAACCTTACCTTCCTGCCTCAATAGCGGACTTAATTAAGTAGCACAAGCATGTGTGTACTATCGACTCCTCATTCCCACTCAGAATGAGCAACATGGGTGCATTCATCATCCTCTCTGTTGACTCATAAATGCATGCCTAGACTTCATGCCTCAAATAAATGACTGATTCTCCCTCATTAAACTGGGTAACAATGCTGCTGCCTTTGTAAAGTCCTTGGTAAAACCTATATAATATCTCGCCAACTCAAGGAAACTTCTCATATTAACACACTTGGGCTTATTTTGATCCTGGACTACCATAGCCGTTATGGGATCTGTAGCAATGCCTTACACTAAAACAATATGACCCAAGCATCTCACTTCCCTCCTCCAAAAGCAATACGTCGAAGACTTCATCATGGTGTTTCTCAACACCTCCAATACAATCATCAATCATGTCTTGTGCTCCTCTTTCATCCATGGGTAAAGGAAAGTATCATCAATGAGCACAAGCTCAAACTTACTCAAATAATCCCTCGAAACACAGTTCATGAGATCATCGAAGCATGTCGACTCATTAGTTAATCCGAACGGCTTAATTAACCAATCAAAAATCAAGGTAGCAGAAGAAATGTTGTGTTCTGTACACACTCTCTAGGTACTCTCTATGGACGTAACCCCATCTCAAGGTCCAATTGAGAGAACACCTTCATGCTATAGAGTTGATGTAACACCCCTTATTTTCGATGATATTATTCAAGAGATTTAATTAGATAAACTAAATACAATAATGTAAAATGCTCGGTGATAGGGGGGCTGAGATTTGAATAAATAAAATTAAGATCGAGCTCAATTAAATAATTAATTGGGCTTAAGAAGGTTTTTAGGCTAATTAATCTACATAAGGGCATATTAGGAATTTGCCGCACATAACTCTTACCCTTATATATTCTCGTTCCTACCATTTCATTTCACATTCACGTCATTTTGAAAATGCAAATAAAAACGCAAAGAGGAGCCATCCATAATCAAAGAGAAGGAAAATCAAAGTAAAGCCAGGGATTCAAGCTTAGGGGAAATAAATCTCAATCCAATCTCCTTATCTTAATCAAATTGAATAATAATCCCATCTCTATTTTGTATATCTTTTCGGATTTAAGATCAAATTCGTTTTTATAATGATTTGGATGATATGCTTAAATTACAATTTATTTGCTTTAAACAAGGATGTTTAAATAAGGTTATATGTGGTTCTAGGGTAAAAACCGATTTATATTGATGTTTAAATGCCATGGAAAATTTTTATGTTGTATAAAACAAGATTTGGGAGTTGGGTTTTAATTTTGATAATTTGCCAAGCTATGGAAAGATTACTATGACTTTTCAAAGGAAAATATGGTTATTTGAGTTTATAAATTTATTTCAAAAATTGTATTGAGAATTTGGGTCTGAAGATTTGATATGTTAGATAACATGATTAAAGTGAATTTCTAGAATTTTTGAGGATTTTTCCCTAAGTGACTTGCTATGCAAATTAAATTATTTTAGAAGAGGGACTTCTTTGCAATATTGTTTTTGCTTAATGGAAGGGCTTATTTTCTAACTTAATATGGTTTAGATTAGAAATTAACGACAGTTATTTTAGTAAAGAATTTGATAAATTAAGGCAACCAATCTTGTGTTTACATGTGGCAAGTTAGTCAGAAGTGCCTTCTTTAGAAGTAGGTTCTGCCTTCTTTAGAAGTGCCTTTCAACTCAAAGCTATCTCCTTCAATCAAGTCAAAACCTACTGAGCCAAAACCAATACACAAGGTATCACTTAGATGGTACGTAGTGGATTGAAGAAAGGCGGAAAGCTAGGTGTCGAAAGCATGACTTTCGACGGGGTCGATACCTTTTCTTTGTTTTAAAAGAGAAGCGCTTGCCTTTGTTTTATTTAAGCCTTCTAAGGGTCGAAGCATTTGTTTTCGAAATGGGATTTTCCAAATGAATTCGAAGGGGTTGCCATCAACTTATGTTTTAAAGTGTAAACTTTCAAATGGGTTTCTTTACTTATAAAATAATGCTTTCGAAAAGAAGGGTTTTAACCCAGTCGAAGCTCTGTTGTCGTTCTTTAGCCTTTCGAGTGTATTGAAGTCATCAATGCTTTCAAAAGATAGTACTTGTTTTTAAAGATGTTTTAAGCCACTTCCTAAATTCTTTCTAAAGGTCCTAGGATTTTGATGGCAATGGCTTCGAAGGGGTTTCGATGCTATTCTTTAATGTTTTGTTTAAATGATTTGAAGCTCTTGAAAGGGATGGTGCCTACGCCATCAAGTTTTCCCCAGTACTTTTATTTGATAAATAATGGTTTTGAAAGAGATACTTTCGTTTAGATTCCCTTGACCCAAATGATATTTTTGTATAAACCTAATGGTTTCGAAAGGGGGACTTTCAAAGGTTTAGGAACAGATTCTTCCAATGGTTTTGAAAGGGGGACTTTCAAACGTTTCTGAAGGGATACATCCAAAGGTTTCGAATGGGGTACTTTCAATGGTTTTGATGCTATATTTCTGAAAGATAAGTAATACTTTAATATGTTCAAAAGGTATCAAAAGAGAAGTTTTAAAGTGTTTTGAAAGGCGGGGGGGGGGGGGGGGGGGTAATGTTTTGAAAAGAGATTTATATGCTTTCGAAGGAGGTTATCCGGTGAATTCGAAAGCAAAGTTTTGAAGTTTATGATAACCTTAGCTTTCAAAGCAAATAACCCAATCTCATTTTTGAAAAAAAAACAGGACATAAATATATATTGTATTTTGAAAAGGAATTTTTGAAGATGTTTTCTTTGATTAAAATATTAAAGATATTAACCAAGTTATTGTGTATGCTTCTTCATATATGTATATATTCACATTATAATGGATTTGTAACTGTATTTTGGGGAAGGGCATAATAACTGCTAGGTTGACCCGGTAGTGAATATAAATTAAGTTAACTCCTAAATGAATAGAATTGCATCTAGGAGGTTAGGAAGACAAGAATATAGGATGCTAAACTATTAAAGGTAAATATATTGGCAGGGGCCAATAGGTTCTCAATAAGCCCAAGAAAACTGTGTAGGAAAAGATATTAGCAGGAGCCAATAGGTTCATAGTAAGCCCATGAAAATTATGTGTAAATGAAGATGTCAATAAGATAGGTTCATAGTTAGCCCATGCAAACTGTGATTTGATATTGGCAGGGGCCAATAGGTTTATAGTGAACCCATGAAAACTATATCCGGATTAAGATATTAACAAGTGTCAATCGGTTCCTAGTCATCCCATGAAAAATAGGATAAGAAGAAAAGATATTAGATTTACCAATAGTTTCCTAGTCAACCCATGAAAACTAGGGTAAGTGTAAAGATATTGGAGTCGCCAATAGGTTCATAGTGATCCTAAGAAAACTATATAATTTGCTAGGGAATCCTTAATCATTTTACAAGTTAATAGTCAGTTGTGAAAACTATTAGGTTAATATTTGCCCTAGAAACTATAACTGAGAAGGATAGTCAAAATGAATGGTGATGGATAATTCAGAATTGATTCATTTGTTTTGCATATCATTATATAATATTGTTTTGAATTGTTTTAACCATTGTGGATGCATGAGCATAATATATGGTTCTATAAATGTTTTAGGATACTAGTTGGGGGAAAACTCGTTATGCTAAGTGGCATAGTCTCACTAGATATTAAATTGGTTTGAGATGGTAGATTATTATTCATACCAGGATTTATGTTTGACTCGAAGTTTATGTTTCCCCTTAAACTTTCGGGTACTCAATTGATTTTGAGTAGTTTGAGAGTTGAGGTTTTTAGGTACCTCTTTAGATGAATAAACTTCCAAAGACGCGTAGGAGGCATGATAGCTATCTACAATAGGGCATCTTCATATGTCGCTCTTCGCATATGTTGTAGTAAATATATTTTCTCTGAACATGCTAATAATTATGAGATTTGGAATGATTTTAAATGTTTTGAAATGGAATATGGAATTTGTTTGATGTTTTAAATTTTTTCCATATTCATGTGTTGCTGTGTATCAATGAATCTAACATTGCCGTATTTGGTCGTCGAGGATTAATACTACGGATGACTGTAGCATCCGTAGACATTAATTTTGGGCCTCCAAGTAAGGAGATGTTACAAGTTGACATCAGAGCATAGGTTTATGCAACTTTAAAAGAAATTAAACCTAAAAGCTTTTTGGAACATAATCCAATGAATCCAAAATATAATCGGGGTTTGGGATTACGTTGTAGTAACATACTTGTATCTGATATATATATATATATATATATATAAGTACGTACTCCCTTCTTTCTCAGACTGTTCTTCTGTATCTTACTAAGGCTCATATGTAGATTTACGAGAAGGAAGAAATGGAAGGAAGAAATGGAAGAGGAAATCTCGATGGAGGAAGCACCACAAATAATGGAAATGCTTGACCTAATACGAGAAGGAGCCAAGGTTAATAGGTTAATGCTAACCAAAATGTTGTAGTCAATGTGGGTACTGGAAATCCACTAGTAGATATGGAGGCGATGTACCATTTCTTCATTAATATGATGCAAGTGTTACTGGAAATGTTGGAGGAGCTAATCATGTGGCCCCAGTTTGGGAATAACTAAGCTAGGTTGGGTAGAGATTACACCAGTCTCGGTAGAAAGCCGTTTATGGGAAGAGAAGATGCTATTGAGGCAGAGAATTGGCTATTGCATTCTGAGCATATCTTTGCTGATATGGGTTTAAATGATGAGCAGAAAAGAAGGTTGGCCTCTAGACAGTTGTAAGGGTCCGCACTTTATTGGTGGAATAGTGTTACAATCAGAGTTCTAGAGGAAGAGCTGACATAGGCGGAAGTGGAATAGTGTTACAATCAGAGTTCTAGAGGAAGAGCTGACATAGGCGAAGTTTAGAAGAAGACTTGAATAGAGGTTTTTATTTGAGATTTCTAAGTCCGCATTGATGAGAAAGTTTATGGATTTAATTCAGGGAGAGATGTTAGTTATCGAGTACGCAACTAAGTTTGATGAGCTATCTCATTATGGATATTCTACTATATACATTAACATCAGGGGAAATGAAAGGTTCATTTGGGGATTGAGACCTGTGCTTGCTAGAGCAACCATAACGCATATCCACGATCCTTGTAATGTGGTTATGGAGGTGGCAATTTTCCATGAGGAGATGCTTATTATTGTGCTAGAGATAAGCGAGTTGAAACTAGAGTTCTCAGGGGAAGAAAAGAAAGTTCTTTAAGAAAAAGGGAGCCCAAAAGGGAGGTGTTGCCAAAAGGGCAAAGACTGATTTAGTTTGCTACAAGTGTGACAAGAAGGGTCATTATGCAAATGAGTGTCGATCAGACAAGGGGAAGAAGGCTACAGACAAGAAGAATATGAAGTGCTTTAACTGTGATCAAGTTGGGCATTATAAGAACCAGTGTCCAGAGCCAGTCAGGGCAAATAAGGGAATGGTTTTTGTTATTGGATTATCTGCTAAGCCAACTGCAGCTGATAAAGGAAAGACTGTGATGGAATGTGCATTTTTGATTCAGAGTATACCAATTAGGATACTATTTCATACCAATGTTTCACATTCATTTATATCCCAGTATTTGGTTGACAAGTTCTGCTTAGAACCCACATATCTTGTTACTTACTTAAGGGTTGTTAATCCAATAGGAGGGTATGCAACTTTAGGAATGAGATTTAACTAGTTAGAAATTGATTTGTTAGATCATAAGTTTGCATGCATTCAATATGTTTTCAATTTCGTAGATTTCGAAATCATTTTGGGTAGGATTGGTTGAGAAAGTATAAGACCGGGATATTTTCCAGCATAGGGAGATATCATTAAGACACCCTGATAGTCAAAATTGAATTATATTCTCAGTGGAGAATTCTGACCGGAAGAGTTGTGCTTTGTTAAGTGCAATGGAAGTGTGAGAAGAGCTAAGTCAGGTTCGAGTAGCAAGAGAGTTTGTAGATGTTTCTGAGCCAGTTACAAGACAACCACCGAAACAAGCTGTTGAATTTCGGATAGATCTTGTTCTAGGAGCTGAACCTGTTAATAGACCACCTAGAATGATGGCACTGACTAAGATAAAGGAATTGAAGGTGTAGCTAGTGGATTTAGAAGAAAGGAATTTTATTTGACCAAGTAGTTCACCTGGGGGAATGGTTGCAGTATTCGTAAAGAAACCAAATGGGTCGTTGAGAACGTATATCGACTTTCATAACTTGAATGAGAGGACAATCAAGAATAAGTATCCTTTGCCAAGAATTGATGATCTGTTTGATCAGTTTTGCGGAACCAGAGTGTTCTCCTAGTTGGATTTGGCGATAGGTATCCACTAGTTAAGAGTGGCAGAGGACAATATTCCTTTGATAGCATTTCAGACGAGATATGGTTCGTATGAGTGGTTAGTAATGCCCGTCGGGTTAACGAATGCACCTACTTTCTTCGTGGATTTAATGAACCGAGTCTTCCGAGAGTAGTTGGATAGATTCGTGTTGGTGTTTATAGATGGCATTTTAGTATACTCTAAGGATGAAAGGGAGCATGAAGATCATCTTAGAGTTATGCTTGAGACGCTGAGGCAGAATCAGCTAAAGGCAAAGTTTTTGAAGGTGTCATTTCTAGAAGAAATGGGTTAAGTTTCCTGATCATTTGGTTTCAGAGAAGGGCTTGTCAGTCGATTCAGATAAGATCGAAGCTGTTAATAATTCGAAGAGACCAGAGACGGTGACTGAGATTAGAAGTTTTCTTGGACTTGATGGCTATTGCCGGAGATTTATTAACGATTTCCACAGATAGCAGTGCCTTTGACTAAGCTGATTAGGAAGGAGGTGAAGTTTATCTGATCCGACAAATGTGAGGAAGCATTCCTTAAGTTAAAGAATTGTTGACCAACGCACCAGTGTTTGTAGTTCCAAATGGAAACCAATGGTTAGTGGTGTATACTGATGCATGTGGGACTAGATTGGGAGTTGTATTGATGTAGAAAGGTAAAGTGATTGCCTATGCTTCACGAAAGCTTAAACCGCATGAAGTGAGTGTAGGATCTAGATTAACCCTAGAGGGGGGGGGGTGAATAGGGTTATAGCAAATTTTCTCGAATTAAACACAGAAATATAATAGCAGAAATAAATATGCTGAAAAGTAAATCACACACAAAATTTACCCAGCTTCGGCAACCCCTGCCTACTGCTGCATTCACAGATTTCTATTAGAATTAAACAGTATCACGCTTACAAACACTCTACTAGACTCGCAGACCCTTTTGCTCCCGCTCACAAACACTCTACTAGACTCGCACACCCTGCTCCCGCCTATAGAGTTTCGCTCACTCGCAAACATTGCTCCCGCCTATAGAGCTTTGCAAACTCGCACTCCCTGCTCACTGAACTAATTCTAAATAGACAATCTGACACTACCTAATCCCTAGGTGGTGATTTATAGATTCTTCGACTCGAAAAGAAAAAAACAACTTCAAAAATAACACCGGAGCAAAAATTAAACTACAACTTGAATGCGTGATTTTTGCTCAAAATAAAGTAACTAAAAAACCCCTTTTTTTAATTGAACCCTAAATAAAAACTTAAGCCCTTTTATAAATAATAAAGGCCGGCCCACTTGATTTTCACCGTCCCCTTTTCTTTTGCTTGTGAAAAATGTCGGCCTCTTATTGTCGAATTAGGGCTTCGGCTTCTTTCTCGAATTAGGGCTTCGTTCTGATGATTTTTCTCGTGTTCGTTCTCTGATGATCTTTCTCATGTTCGTTCTCTGATGACCGAAGACTTGCGTCGCTTGTTCTCTGGTAATTGATTCTTCGAGATTGCAAATTGTTTGCAGCTGCTTCTCTTGATCGAGTTCACTAAATTGCGGTATGTATTACTTTTGTTACTGGTTCAATTGCTTGCTTTGACTTGATTGCACTTGATTGAACTCGATGGCCGATGATGATGAATTGGGATTGTATTTATATGAATTTGAGACACTTGAATTCGTTCGAATTAACTTGATACTTTCCTAAATTCTTAATTGCCTGATGCGCACGTCTTTCCTGATTTTGTTACACGTGATACTCACGGCTTTCCTGATATGTTTTAACTTGATAATCACGGTTTTGAATTGAGAGCGTTCGATCCTTCTTGTAACAGACACTTTCCCTTTTTAATTTTGCTGACTATTTCAAAGATTACAAATTTGAGTTTCATTAAATTCTGATTTCGATTTATTTTTAACTTCGATCATTTCTGCTGCATACTTTACTCGGTCGAGTTCATCCCCATTCTGTAGATCTGAACTTTGCATTTTATACAACAGTACATGCTGACTACCTTCTGTTCACCTGCATGTTTACTGTGACGTTGGTCTTCATGTACTTGATATTGTAATCTTCTTCGAACTGTCTTCATGTCTTGTTTCATGTTGCAACTGACTTGTGTCTGCATTGTTGATTCAGAACTTCTGTTCATGTCGGCACTGGCTGTAGTTGAGTTGATACATTTGTCAGTTCTACATTTGTTTCACTTTGATGTTGTGTGAACTTGGTATTGCTGCATCCATTGTAGCTTGCTACTGTAGTTGTATACTTGGTTGTTGTTCATCCTGTAGTTGCTCATTTGCAAGTGCATGTTTCGATTTACTGTTGCACTTTCTCATTTGCATTGCTTCACCATTCTTGTTGCCACTGCATTCTATTTCACTTTGGTTTTTGGAGTTGCTGCTATATTGGTTTAAGTTGCACTGTACTTTGTGCTACTTTCACTGTGTCACTTGAGGTCTTGCAGTTTGGTTTATTGAAGCATTCATGTACACTTTGTATTGATGCAGTGCTGTCATGTTGTTTGCAACTGTGTTGCACTTGTATCACTGGTATTTGAACAAAACTTGTGTATCTTGTAGCTTTCATCCCTGGTGCATGTACATTTCTTCATGTTCCCTTCAGGTCTTCACTGCAGCATTTGTATCACTTGTTCATGCACTATTTCATGCATGTACTCTGTTGCAGTATTCATTATGTTGTTCCTATTTCATATGCTTGCACTACTTCTCTTTGGTCCTGAGTTGTTTAATGAAGAGATTGAAATTTTCATACTTCATGTAGCCTTCTGACTGTTGCTTCATATAGTTGACATATTTGTGGTCTTCATTTGGTGATTTGCACTGCTACCCTGTTGCATTATAGTAGTTGCTTCTGTGCATATATATTGGTCTTTTACTTTATGCTGCAGTCTGCAGTTTCCATATTTGGTCATGTTGCATTATTTATTGCAGTTACTATGCTTTGCTTGGTCTCTGATCTCTGTTGCTCATTTGGGCTGTTGGTTGTCTCTGACCTGAGCTGTTGCCTTTGCATTCATTCATTAGTTTATTTAATCATTGGACTGGCTGTTGTAGTCGAGTTGTATTCATGTACACTTGTGGCTTGAACTTGATTCACTTCATGTTTGTTGCCACTTTACTTTGTATTACTGCCCTTGTGTCTGGCCTTTTCATTAATGTTGCAACTGCACTCATGATGGCTATTCATTTGTATTCTGGTCAGTCTTGTACTGTCCACTGCCCTGTAATCTTGAGTTGCAGTGAGCTCGACATTGTTGTTTACTTTACCACTGACTTAATGCTGCATACATGTTTTTTGCAGTCCCTTTTTGCTGTTGCTATCCACATTGAACTGCCTTTGATGCACTTTTGAACTTTGTTGCAACTTGTTCTTGAGTTGTTTGATCTGAACTTGACGTTGTATTCACTGGTCAGTGGTGTTCATTGTGATGATTTGGCTTGTAGCACTTATGCAGTCTTCACTGTTGCTGTTTGATGCTGTCTTGATTTTGCTGCTTTCACTTGTATACATTTTCGAGTTGCACACTGCTGCTTGTACTTGTAGTCTTGGCCAGTTGACTGTTGCTTTGATTTGTTCATTGCTTGGTCTCTGTTGCCTTGAATTTCTGGTTGGAGCTGTGCACACGAGTTGGCGAAGCAATGCACACGTGTATGAATGTACACGTGTGTATTGCAGCCACTTATGATTACCTGTCCCTGTAATATCTATGTGCACGACTTTGTGATGAATTCAAGTGTGAATGATGACGAACAACCCAAATAACTGAGGCAAACAATATTTTCAAAAATCGTATTTCATTTTATATTGCAAAAATATTTCTTTTTCAATTTTACTGCGTTAGTGAATATTTTTGCAGATTTCTCAGATGCTGGATTCAAACTGGCATGCAGTTGAAGACAAAATACGAGTGTGAGTGATATGTAGTGAGGTTATCAATGTAAAAATATTTGTGATGTAATCGTGATGTAATCAAAAATGTATATGTATAGTGAGAGCATGAATTTGTACTATTCAAGTTTGTAATAAATATTCGTTTGAATAAAATATTCGTTTGAATTCAAAAACTGTGTAACTTGTTCTGTTTGAATTCAAATTCAAATTCTGTGTAATTTATTTTATTCAACAAATATTTATTTAATCTATGAAAAACAAAATAGTACATTACCAAATACATTTAAATGAATATATATGTTTATTATCATCAAACAAAAACATATAAGCGCATATTCAACAATCTCCCCCTTTTGATGATAACAAACATATATTTAAGATTTTGACCGTGTTAAATGTATTTGACCAATTATATACTCTAATTGCTACCCGTATTTAAATGCTTCCTCTCTACATGATGCTCCCCCTACATATATGCATACAAATAGAAATATATTCAAATGAGCCTAGATGCATATGGAAAAATTATTTGACCTTTGCTTGATTCTATTTGACAAAATCTTAACTTTTCTCTCCCCCTTTTGTTATCAGCAAAAGAATAATAGTGTGAGAGAAAAATAGAGATAAAGTGATCGATATTAATCCAACATTAATCTCAAATTGAATATAAATATTAAACTTCAATAAGAATCAAACAAAAACCATAACTACCCTTGTTAGGCGCATATTCCAATTTTAGAAATTGATGGATATGGTGTTCATATAAAATCATACAGTTGAATCAACTTGTGGTATTTATATCAGGAATTTGAATATCTGCTAATCATGCATAACCGTTAGGACTTTTAAATGAGATTAGTAGTATTCGAATTTAATTTTAAAAATGAAATCAAGTATCTTCTAACCACGCATGACCGTGAGGACTTTTAAATGGGATTAGAATCAACTTGTCTATTTAAGCAATTTAATTTTGATATGCGTTCCATACATGCATAACCGTAAGGACTTTTAAATGAGCATGGAAGCACATAAAAAAAATCAAGTAATTCACCCATGCATAACCGTGAGGACTTTTAAATGAGAGTGAATACTTTGGATATTTATTTATTTATTAAAAAATATGACATGAAAAACAAATGATTCCTGGTTATAGTACCACATATCGACAAACTATATTGAATCTTTGATAAACCATGGTCGATAGAAATAATGATAGATATAGAAATGGTCATGGAATCTTTACCCAACAAAAAGTTTTATAATTCTTGTTTTAATTCCTAAAGAAATTTTCCAAATATACTCTCTTGAGTAATGTATGTTAAATATCAACACTCATCACTTTTTCAATCACTATTTATCTCTTTGATAATTAGTAGGGAGTCGGATCAGTCAAAATTTGTCATTTAAAATCAAATAAAATTAACTAATCTGAAAAAATGGTCAAACAATTATTTTCTCGAAGGGGTTATATGAGAAAAAAAATTCTGCTAAATGAAAAATTATCAAGTGAAAAATATGCAGATATTTTCTTTGAAAAAACGATGCAGCAAATGAAGGTTTCACAATAAATCACGTTCAACTCGTAAGTTTTCTATCAACTAGATTACTAGTATGAATTGCATCTGAATTTCTTTTTCAATCCAAAATATCACTAACTGGATTTGGTAAACCAGACATGAAGTGTGCATCAAGAATTTCAAACCCAATTTTAGCAACAATTTAAATGACATTCTTTGGATTTTGAATTGAAGCCATGTTCACACTCAAACAAATATCATGGTGTTAATTTCAGAAACCATAGGATAAACAATTATATTCATGAGTAATCAACAGTCAATCAACATCATAATTATTTCAAAAACAATTGAAATTTCAACAATTTCTTAAAATCCTTTTTCACATGAGTTTAAAATCGTGCAAATTTACAAGCAGTGAGCAAAATGCCAAAATATATCTAAGTATAGCATGAGTAATCAAGGATCAATAAAATACCATCATTTGACCAAACATATTAAACACAATGATGAAAGGATGGTTGGTCTACTTTTAAGCACAAATCAAAGTAAGAACAAGTCAAAGGAAAAATCATATCAGTAAGTCAGAATTAAAGACATCACATCATTATCACAATTTTGGCTGATTTAATTCAGAATATGGTGCAGATTATCACATTTAATATACCTTCACCTGTTTTACCTTTACGATAATTTCTCATGATTGCCTATTGTGATTCTGTCACCTTGATATTAGGCTAAGGAACTTTGCTTTGTTGCCCATTGTGTTTCTGGAACAGCCAAAATCCAGAGAACACCGTTGTCGTTCCTTAGCCTGCCACCACACCTACACGATGAAAGATTTTAGTGACCTATTTCTAGGTCCATGATTGTTAGTGGCAGAAACATTATGAATAAACAAACCCTTTGGAACCCAAACTTGTTTAGACTTTTCATTCTTGTTCCAATAGACATGAAATTTGTTTGTAGAATTCTTAGGAACCCAAACTTGTATAAATTTTGTGTTCTTGTTCCTATGACTACAATTTTCAGAATGATGTCCAATTATTTCACATATATCAAAGACACTTTTCTCTTTTGCATTATCCTCGGCTTGTGTTTTCCCAAAACCAAGTCCTTTTCTGTTGTTAGCAAAAATTTGATTTCCCAATAGCATGTTGAAAGAATTTTTCGCCTCTTGAAAAGTTATTCAAAGATTTCTCAAGATCTTGGACTTTGGTTTTTAGTGTTGTATTTTCAGTGACAAGTGAGGTGCATCGATTTATAAAATCCTTTTTCCTAATGTCGGTAGTTTCCTTAAGATTCAAGTTTTCTTTTTCAAGATTCTCAGAGTTATTCTTAAGTCTTGTCAATTCTGAATCTAAAACTTTACATCTTTTACATTCTAGGTTTTGAATATTTTCAAGTTCAGTTTCTAACCTAAAATTTTTACGAGCAAGTTCTTTCCTATCAGTTTTCAGTTTTTCAATTTTAGATTCAAGAGCATCAACTACTTTAGTAAGATCAGAACACATAAAAACAAGATCTCCATAGGAATACTCACCTTCCTCACTAGATTCCTCTGAGCTTGAATCTGAATCTGATTTCGCCATAAGACACAAGTTAGCCTCCTCTGCGCTGCTATCCGAAGCTTCTTCTCCTTCTTCATCATCCCAAGTCGCTGCAAATACCTTCTTCGCCTTTTTCTTTCCTTTGTTGTTTTTGAGAAGTGGACATTTTGGTTTGATGTGGCCAGGCTTGTTGCAGTTATAACATGTCAGTTCATTATCGGAATTTTCGGAATCTTTTGACCTATTGCCCTTTGTTTTCTTCTTGCGTGGCTTGAATCTAGACCATCTTCTAAGATTATTGACAGCCATTGCAAGCTCTTCAATTGGATCTTCTTCATCGCTTTCTTCTTTGCTCTTTAAGGCAATCGTCTTCTTATTTGGTTCGGAGTTGTTGCGTTCTTCCTTTGCTTTTAGCTCAAGCTCATATGTCATCAAGTTTCCAATCAACTCCTCCATACTTAGCTTACTCAGATCTTTCGATTCTTGGATTGCCGTGACTTTTGCCTCAAAGTTCATTGGTAAGACTCGTAGTATCTTTCGCACAAGCTCTACCTCAGTGAATACCTTCCCAAGTGCTCTAGCGTTGTACACCAAAGTTGAAAAGCGTCCAAACATGTCTTTTATGTTCTCGCCTTTGTCCATCACAAAGTTCTCGTATTCATTGCTGAATAGGGCTAGACGAGACTCCTTGACTTGAGAAGTTCCTTCGTGTGTCACCTCCAAAGTGTGCCAAATTTCCTGTGCTGTTGTACAATGAGAAATTCTATTAAATTCATTTTTATCAAGAGCACATATCAAAGCATTCATGGCTTTAGCATTTGTTGTTTTCAATCTCTTATCGTTAGCATCCCATCTATCCTTAGGTTTAGGAATCTCAGTACCACCAACGATTATAGTGGGAGGTTTATAGCCAGTTTCAATAATATCCCAAACATCATAATCAACGGAACTAAGATAAATACTCATCCTAACTTTCCAATACGCATAATCGTTCCCGTTAAACATGGGTGGCCTAACGATAGATTGCCCCTCAGAAAAAGCATTATTTTGTAGACTCATGACTCTAGAGTTAAATAAAAAATATACCGGGCTCTGATACCACTTGTAGGATCTAGATTAACCCTAGAGGGGGGGGGGTGAATAGGGTTATAGCAAATTTTCTCGAATACACAGAAATATAATAGCAGAAATAAATATGCTGAAAAGTAAATCACACACAAAATTTACCCAGCTTCGGCAACCCCTGCCTACTGCTGCATTCACAGATTTCTATTAGAATTAAACAGTATCACGCTTACAAACACTCTACTAGACTCGCAGACCCTTTTGCTCCCGCTCACAAACACTCTACTAGACTCGCACACCCTGCTCCCGCCTATAGAGTTTCGCTCACTCGCAAACACTGCTCCCGCCTATAGAGCTTTGCAAACTCGCACTCCCTGCTCACTGAACTAATTCTAAATAGACAATCTGACACTACCTAATCCCTAGGTGGTGATTTACAGATTCTTCGACTCGAAAAGAAAAAAACAACTTCAAAAATAACACCGGAGCAAAAATTAAACTACAACTTGAATGCGTGATTTTTGCTCAAAATAAAGTAACTAAAAAACCCCTTTTTTTAATTGAACCCTAAATAAAAACTTAAGCCCTTTTATAAATAATAAAGGCCGGCCCACTTGATTTTCACCGTCCCCTTTTCTTTTGCTTGTGAAAAATGTCGGCCTCTTATTGTCGAATTAGGGCTTCGGCTTCTTTCTCGAATTAGGGCTTCGTTCTGATGATTTTTCTCATGTTCGTTCTCTGATGATCTTTCTCATGTTCGTTCTCTGATGACCGAAGACTTGCGTCGCTTGTTCTCTGGTAATTGATTCTTCGAGATTGCAAATTGTTTGCAGCTGCTTCTCTTGATCGAGTTCACTAAATTGCGGTATGTATTACTTTCGTTACTGGTTCAATTGCTTGCTTTGACTTTATTGCACTTGATTGAACTCGATGGCCGATGATGATGAATTGGGATTGTATTTATATGAATTTGAGACACTTGAATTCGTTCGAATTAACTTGATACTCTCCTAAATTCTTAATTGCCTGATGCGCACGTCTTTCCTGATTTTGTTACACGTGATACTCACGGCTTTCCTGATATGTTTTAACTTGATAATCACGGTTTTGAATTGAGAGCGTTCGATCCTTCTTGTAACAGACACTTTCCCTTTTTAATTTTGCTGACTATTTCAAAGATTACAAATTTGAGTTTCATTAAATTCTGACTTCGATTTATTTTTAACTTCGATCATTTCTGCTGCATACTTTACTCGGTCGAGTTCATCCCCATTCTGTAGATCTGAACTTTGCATTTTATACAACAGTACATGCTGACTACCTTCTGTTCACCTGCATGTTTACTGTGACGTTGGTCTTCATGTACTTGATATTGTAATCTTCTTCGAACTGTCTTCATGTCTTGTTTCATGTTGCAACTGACTTGTGTCTGCATTGTTGATTCAGAACTTCTGTTCATGTCGGCATTGGCTGTAGTTGAGTTGATACATTTGTCAGTTCTACATTTGTTTCACTTTGATGTTGTGTGAACTTGGTATTGCTGCATCCATTGTAGCTTGCTACTGTAGTTGTATACTTGGTTGTTGTTCATCCTGTAGTTGCTCATTTGCAAGTGCATGTTTCGATTCACTGTTGCACTTTCTCATTTGCACTGCTTCACCATTCTTGTTGCCACTGCATTCTATTTCACTTTGGTTTTTGGAGTTGCTGCTATATTGGTTTAAGTTGCACTGTACTTTGTGCTACTTTCACCGTGTCACTTGAGGTCTTGCAGTTTGGTTTATTGAAGCATTCATGTACACTTTGTATTGATGCAGTGCTGTCATGTTGTTTGCAACTGTGTTGCACTTGTATCACTGGTATTTGAACAAAACTTGTGTATCTTGTAGCTTTCATCCCCGGTGCATGTACATTTCTTCATGTTCCCTTCAGGTCTTCACTGCAGCATTTGTATCACTGGTTCATGCACTGTTTCATGCATGTACTCTGTTGCAGTATTCATTATGTTGTTCCTATTTCATATGCTTGCACTACTTCTCTTTGGTCCTGAGTTGTTTAATGAAGAGATTGAAATTTTCATACTTCATGTAGCCTTCTGACTGTTGCTTCATATAGTTGACATATTTGTGGTCTTCATTTGGTGATTTGCACTGCTACCCTGTTGCATTATAGTAGTTGCTTCTGTGCATATATATTGGTCTTTTACTTTATGCTGCAGTCTGCAGTTTCCATATTTGGTCATGTTGCATTATTTATTGCAGTTACTATGCTTTGCTTGGTCTCTGATCTCTGTTGCTCATTTGGGCTGTTGGTTGTCTCTGACCTGAGCTGTTGCCTTTGCATTCATTCATTAGTTTATTTGATCATTGGACTGGCTGTTGTAGTCGAGTTGTATTCATGTACACTTGTGGCTTGAACTTGATTCACTTCATGTTTGTTGCCACTTTACTTTGTATTACTGCCCTTGTGTCTGGCCTTTTCATTCATGTTGCAACTGCACTCATGATGGCTGTTCATTTGTATTCTGGTCAGTCTTGTACTGTCCACTGCCCTGTAATCTTGAGTTGCAGTGAGCTCGACATTGTTGTTTACTTTACCACTGACTTAATGCTGCATACATGTTTGTTGCAGTCCCTTTTTGCTATTGCTATCCACATTGAACTGCCTTTGATGCACTTTTGAACTTTGTTGCAACTTGTTCTTGAGTTGTTTGATCTGAACTTGACGTTGTATTCACTGGTCAGTGGTGTTCATTGTGATGATTTGGCTTGTAGCACTTATGCAGTCTTCACTGTTGCTGTTTGATGCTGTCTTGATTTTGCTGCTTTCACTTGTATACATTTTCGAGTTGCACACTGCTGCTTGTACTTGTAGTCTTGGCCAGTTGACTGTTGCTTTGAGTTGTTCATTGCTTGGTCTCTGTTGCCTTGAATTTCTGGTTGGAGCTGTGCACACGAGTTGGCGAGGCAATGCACACGTGTATGAATGTACACGTGCGTATTGCAGCCACTTATGATTACCTGTCCCTGTAATATCTATGTGCACGACTTTTTGATGAATTCAAGTGTGAATGATGACGAACAACCCAAATAACTGAGGCAAACAATATTTTCAAAAATCGTATTTCATTTTATATTGCAAAAATATTTCTTTTTCAATTTTACTGCGTTAGTGAATATTTTTGCAGATTTCTCAGATGCTGGATTCAAACTGGCATGCAGTTGAAGACAAAATACGAGTGTGAGTGATATGTAGTGAGGTTATCAATGTAAAAATATTTGTGATGTAATCGTGATGTAATCAAAAATGTATATGTATAGTGAGAGCATGAATTTGTACTATTCAAGTTTGTAATAAATATTCGTTTGAATAAAATATTCGTTTGAATTCAAAAACTGTGTAACTTGTTCTGTTTGAATTCAAATTCAAATTCTGTGTAATTTATTTTATTCAACAAATATTTATTTAATCTATGAAAAACAAAATAGTACATTACCAAATACATTTAAATGAATATATATGTTTATTATCATCAAACAAAAACATATAAGCGCATATTCAACAATCTCCCCCTATTGATGATAACAAACATATATTTAAGATTTTGACCGTGTTAAATGTATTTGACCAATTATATACTCTAATTGCTACCCCTATTTAAATGCTTCCTCTCTACATGATGCTCCCCCTACATATATGCATACAAATAGAAATATATTCAAATGAGCCTAGATGCATATGGAAAAATTATTTGACCTTTGCTTGATTCTATTTGACAAAATCTTAACTTTTCTCTCCCCCTTTTGTTATCAGCAAAAGAATAATAGTGTGAGAGAAAAATAGAGATAAAGTGATCGATATTAATCCAACATTAATCTCAAATTGAATATAAATATTAAACTTCAATAAGAATCAAACAAAAACCATAACTACCCTTGTTAGGCGCATATTCCAATTTTAGAAATTGATGGATATGGTGTTCATATAAAATCATACAGTTGAATCAACTTGTGGTATTTATATCAGGAATTTGAATATCTGCTAATCATGCATAACCGTTAGGACTTTTAAATGAGATTAGTAGTATTCGAATTTAATTTTAAAAATGAAATCAAGTATCTTCTAACCACGCATGACCGTGAGGACTTTTAAATGGGATTAGAATCAACTTGTCTATTTAAGCAATTTAATTTTGATTTGCGTTCCATACATGCATAACCGTAAGGACTTTTAAATGAGCATGGAAGCACATAAAAAAAATCAAGTAATTCACCCATGCATAACCGTGAGGACTTTTAAATGAGAGTGAATACTTTGGATATTTATTTATTTATTAAAAAATATGACATGAAAAACAAATGATTCCTGATTATAGTACCACATATCGACAAACTATATTGAATCTTTGATAAACCATGGTCGATAGAAATAATGATAGATATAGAAATGGTCATGGAATCTTTACCCAACAAAAAGTTTTATAATTCTTGTTTTAATTCCTAAAGAAATTTTCCAAATATACTCTCTTGAGTAATGTATGTTAAATATCAACACTCATCACTTTTTCAATCACTATTTATCTCTTTGATAATTAGTAGGGAGTCGGATCAGTCAAAATTTGTCATTTAAAATCAAATAAAATTAACTAATCTGAAAAAATGGTCAAACAATTATTTTCTCGAAGGGGTTATATGAGAAAAAAAATTCTGCTAAATGAAAAATTATTTCAAGTGAAAAATATGCAGATATTTTCTTTGAAAAAACGATGCAGCAAATGAAGGTTTCACAATAAATCACGTTCAACTCGTAAGTTTTCTATCAACTAGATTACTAGTATGAATTGCATCTGAATTTCTTTTTCAATCCAAAATATCACTAACTGGATTTGGTAAACCAGACATGAAGTGTGCATCAAGAATTTCAAACCCAATTTTAGCAACAATTTAAATGACATTCTTTGGATTTTGAATTGAAGCCATGTTCACACTCAAACAAATATCATGGTGTTAATTTCAGAAACCATAGGATAAACAATTATATTCATGAGTAATCAACAGTCAATCAACATCATAATTATTTCAAAAACAATTGAAATTTCAACAATTTCTTAAAATCCTTTTTCACATGAGTTTAAAATCGTGCAAATTTACAAGCAGTGACCAAAATGCCAAAATATATCTAAGTATAGCATGAGTAATCAAGGATCAATAAAATACCATCATTTGACCAAACATATTAAACACAATGATGAAAGGATGGTTGGTCTACTTTTAAGCACAAATCAAAGTAAGAACAAGTCAAAGGAAAAATCATATCAGTAAGTCAGAATTAAAGACATCACATCATTATCACAATTTTGGCTGATTTAATTCAGAATATGGTGCAGATTATCACATTTAATATACCTTCACCTGTTTTACCTTTACGATAATTTCTCGTGATTGCCCATTGTGATTCTGTCACCTTGATATTAGGCTAAGGAACTTTGCTTTGTTGCCCATTGTGTTTCTGGAACAGCCAAAATCCAGAGAACACCGTTGTCGTTCCTTAGCCTGCCACCACACCTACACGATGAAAGATTTTTGTGACCTATTTCTAGGTCCATGATTGTTAGTGGCAGAAACATTATGAATAAACAAACCCTTTGGAACCCAAACTTGTTTAGACTTTTCATTCTTGTTCCAATAGACATGAAATTTGTTTGTAGAATTCTTAGGAACCCAAACTTGTATAAATTTTGTGTTCTTGTTCCTATGACTACAATTTTCAGAATGATGTCCAATTATTTCACATATATCAAAGACACTTTTCTCTTTTGCATTATCCTCAGCTTGTGTTTTCCCAAAACCAAGTCCTTTTCTGTTGTTAGCAAAAATTTGATTTCCCAATAGCATGTTGAAAGAATTTTTCGCCTCTTGAAAAGTTATTCAAAGATTTCTCAAGATCTTGGACTTTGGTTTTTAGTGTTGTATTTTCAGTGACAAGTGAGGTGCATCGATTTATAAAATCCTTTTTCCTAATGTCGATAGTTTCCTTAAGATTCAAGTTTTCTTTTTCAAGATTCTCAGAGTTATTCTTAAGTCTTGTCAATTCTGAATCTAAAACTTTACATCTTTTACATTCTAGGTTTTGAATATTTTCAAGTTCAGTTTCTAACCTAAAATTTTTACGAGCAAGTTCTTTCCTATCAGTTTTCAGTTTTTCAATTTTAGATTCAAGAGCATCAACTACTTTAGTAAGATCAGAACACATAAAAACAAGATCTCCATAGGAATACTCACCTTCCTCACTAGATTCCTCTGAGCTTGAATCTGAATCTGATTTCGCCATAAGACACAAGTTAGCCTCCTCTGCGCTGCTATCCGAAGCTTCTTCTCCTTCTTCATCATCCCAAGTCGCTGCAAATACCTTCTTCGCCTTTTTCTTTCCTTTGTTGTTTTTGAGAAGTGGACATTTTGGTTTGATGTGGCCAGGCTTGTTGCAGTTATAACATGTCAGTTCATTATCGGAATTTTCGGAATCTTTTGACCTATTGCCCTTTGTTTTCTTCTTGCGTGGCTTGAATCTAGACCATCTTCTAAGATTATTGACAGCCATTGCAAGCTCTTCAATTGGATCTTCTTCATCGCTTTCTTCTTTGCTCTTTAAGGCAATCGTCTTCTTCTTTGGTTCGGAGTTGTTGCGTTCTTCCTTTGCTTTTAGCTCAAGCTCATATGTCATCAAGTTTCCAATCAACTCCTCCATACTTAGCTTACTCAGATCTTTTGATTCTTGGATTGCCGTGACTTTTGCCTCAAAGTTCATTGGTAAGACTCGTAGTATCTTTCGCACAAGCTCTACCTCAGTGAATACCTTCCCAAGTGCTCTAGCGTTGTACACCAAAGTTGAAAAGCGTCCAAACATGTCTTTTATGTTCTCGCCTTTGTCCATCACAAAGTTCTTGTATTCATTGCTGAATAGGGCTAGACGAGACTCCTTGACTTGAGAAGTTCCTTCGTGTGTCACCTCCAAAGTGTGCCAAATTTCCTGTGCTGTTGTACAATGAGAAATTCTATTAAATTCATTTTTATCAAGAGCACATATCAAAGCATTCATGGCTTTAGCATTTGTTGTTTTCAATCTCTTATCGTTAGCATCCCATCTATCCTTAGGTTTAGGAATCTCAGTACCACCAACGATTATAGTGGGAGGTTTATAGCCAGTTTCAATAATATCCCAAACATCATAATCAACGGAACTAAGATAAATACTCATCCTAACTTTCCAATACGCATAATCGTTCCCGTTAAACATGGATGGCCTAACGATAGATTGCCCCTCAGAAAAAGCATTATTTTGTAGACTCATGACTCTAGAGTTAAATAAAAAATATACCGGGCTCTGATACCACTTGTAGGATCTAGATTAACCCTAGAGGGGGGGGGGGTGAATAGGGTTATAGCAAATTTTCTCGAATTAAACACAGAAATATAATAGCAAAAATAAATATGCTGAAAAGTAAATCACACACAAAATTTACCCAGCTTCGGCAACCCCTGCCTACTGCTGCATTCACAGATTTCTATTAGAATTAAACAGTATCATGCTTACAAACACTCTACTAGACTCGCAGACCCTTTTGCTCCCGCTCACAAACACTCTACTAGACTCGCACACCCTGCTCCCGCCTATAGAGTTTCGCTCACTCGCAAACACTGCTCCCGCATATAGAGCTTTGCAAACTCGCACTCCCTGCTCACTGAACTAATTCTAAATAGACAATCTGACACTACCTAATCCCTAGGTGGTGATTTACAGATTCTTCGACTCGAAAAGAAAAAAACAACTTCAAAAATAACACCGGAGCAAAAATTAAACTACAACTTGAATGCGTGATTTTTGCTCAAAATAAAGTAACTAAAAAACCCCTTTTTTTAATTGAACCCTAAATAAAAACTTAAGCCCTTTTATAAATAATAAAGGCCGGCCCACTTGATTTTCACCGTCCCCTTTTCTTTTGCTTGTGAAAAATGTCGGCCTCTTATTGTCGAATTAGGGCTTCGGCTTCTTTCTCGAATTAGGGCTTCGTTCTGATGATTTTTCTCATGTTCGTTCTCTGATGATCTTTCTCATGTTCGTTCTCTGATGACCGAAGACTTGCGTCGCTTGTTATCTGGTAATTGATTCTTCGAGATTGCAAATTGTTTGCAGCTGCTTCTCTTGATCGAGTTCACTAAATTGCGGTATGTATTACTTTCGTTACTGGTTCAATTGCTTGCTTTGACTTTATTGCACTTGATTGAACTCGATGGCCGATGATGATGAATTGGGATTGTATTTATATGAATTTGAGACACATGAATTCGTTCGAATTAACTTGATACTTTCCTAAATTCTTAATTGCCTGATGCGCACGTCTTTCCTGATTTTGTTACACGTGATACTCACGCCTTTCCTGATATGTTTTAACTTGATAATCACGGTTTTGAATTGAGAGCGTTCGATCCTTCTTGTAACAGACACTTTCCCTTTTTAATTTTGCTGACTATTTCAAAGATTACAAATTTGAGTTTCATTAAATTCTGACTTCGATTTATTTTTAACTTCGATCATTTCTGCTGCATACTTTACTCGGTCGAGTTCATCCCCATTCTGTAGATCTGAACTTTGCATTTTATACAACAGTACATGCTGACTACCTTCTGTTCACCTGCATGTTTACTGTGACGTTGGTCTTCATGTACTTGATATTGTAATCTTCTTCGAACTGTCTTCATGTCTTGTTTCATGTTGCAACTGACTTGTGTCTGCATTGTTGATTCAGAACTTCTGTTCATGTCGGCACTGGCTGTAGTTGAGTTGATACATTTGTCAGTTCTACATTTGTTTCACTTTGATGTTGTGTGAACTTGGTATTGCTGCATCCATTGTAGCTTGCTACTGTAGTTGTATACTTGGTTGTTGTTCATCATGTAGTTGCTCATTTGCAAGTGCATGTTTCGATTCACTGTTGCACTTTCTCATTTGCACTGCTTCACCATTCTTGTTGCCACTGCATTCTATTTCACTTTGGTTTTTGGAGTTGCTGCTATATTGGTTTAAGTTGCACTGTACTTTGTGCTACTTTCACTGTGTCACTTTAGGTCTTGCAGTTTGGTTTATTGAAGCATTCATGTACACTTTGTATTGATGCAGTGCTGTCATGTTGTTTGCAACTGTGTTGCACTTGTATCACTGGTATTTGAACAAAACTTGTGTATCTTGTAGCTTTCATCCCTGGTGCATGTACATTTCTTCATGTTCCCTTCAGGTCTTCACTGCAGCATTTGTATCACTGGTTCATGCACTGTTTCATGCATGTACTCTGTTGCAGTATTCATTATGTTGTTCCTATTTCATATGCTTGCACTACTTCTCTTTGGTCCTGAGTTGTTTAATGAAGAGATTGAAATTTTCATACTTCATGTAGCCTTCTGACTGTTGCTTCATATAGTTGACATATTTGTGGTCTTCATTTGGTGATTTGCACTGCTACCCTGTTGCATTATAGTAGTTGCTTCTGTGCATATATATTGGTCTTTTACTTTATGCTGCAGTTTGCAGTTTCCATATTTGGTCATGTTGCATTATTTATTGCAGTTACTATGCTTTGCTTGGTCTCTGATCTCTGTTGCTCATTTGGGCTGTTGGTTGTCTCTGACCTGAGCTGTTGCCTTTGCATTCATTCATTAGTTTATTTGATCATTGGACTGGCTGTTGTAGTCGAGTTGTATTCATGTACACTTGTGGCTTGAACTTGATTCACTTCATGTTTGTTGCCACTTTACTTTGTATTACTGCCCTTGTGTCTGGCCTTTTCATTCATGTTGCAACTGCACTCATGATGGCTGTTCATTTGTATTCTGGTCAGTCTTGTACTGTCCACTGCCCTGTAATCTTGAGTTGCAGTGAGCTCGACATTGTTGTTTACTTTACCACTGACTTAATGCTGCATACATGTTTGTTGCAGTCCCTTTTTGCTATTGCTATCCACATTGAACTGCCTTTGATGCACTTTTGAACTTTGTTGCAACTTGTTCTTGAGTTGTTTGATCTGAACTTGACGTTGTATTCACTGGTCAGTGGTGTTCATTGTGATGATTTGGCTTGTAGCACTTATGCAGTCTTCACTGTTGCTGTTTGATGCTGTCTTGATTTTGCTGCTTTCACTTGTATACATTTTCGAGTTGCACACTGCTGCTTGTACTTGTAGTCTTGGCCAGTTGATTGTTGCTTTGAGTTGTTCATTGCTTGGTCTCTGTTGCCTTGAATTTCTGGTTGGAGCTGTGCACACGAGTTGGCGAGGCAATGCACACGTGTATGAATGTACACGTGTGTATTGCAGCCACTTATGATTACCTGTCCCTGTAATATCTATGTGCACGACTTTTTGATGAATTCAAGTGTGAATGATGACGAACAACCCAAATAACTGAGGCAAACAATATTTTCAAAAATCGTATTTCATTTTATATTGCAAAAATATTTCTTTTTCAATTTTACTGCGTTAGTGAATATTTTTGCAGATTTCTCAGATGCTGGATTCAAACTGGCATGCAGTTGAAGACAAAATACGAGTGTGAGTGATATGTAGTGAGGTTATCAATGTAAAAATATTTGTGATGTAATCGTGATGTAATCAGAAATGTATATGTATAGTGAGAGCATGAATTTGTACTATTCAAGTTTGTAATAAATATTCGTTTGAATAAAATATTCGTTTGAATTCAAAAACTGTGTAACTTGTTCTGTTTGAATTCAAATTCAAATTCTGTGTAATTTATTTTATTCAACAAATATTTATTTAATCTATGAAAAACAAAATAGTACATTACCAAATACATTTAAATGAATATATATGTTTATTATCATCAAACAAAAACATATAAGCGCATATTCAACAGTGAGAAATACTACTCATGATTTGGAGTTGTCTGCGGTAATCTTTGCATTGATGATTTGGAGACATTATCACTTAGGAGAGAGATTTAAGCTATACATAGATCATGAGTATTTAAGATACTTATTCTCTTAGAAAGAGTTGAATATGAGACAGCAGAGGTGGCTAGAGTTTCTGGCTGCTTATGATTTTGGTATAGAGTATACACCAGAGAAAGGTAATAAAGTAGCGGATGCTCTTAGCAGAAGACACCAGAATGTAGTGTTGGCTATATTGGAAGAATGGAAGGATCTAGAAGCTTTGGCCAATTGTGATGTGCAATTAAGATCGACTACTAGTTCTAGACAGAGTACTGTCACGTAGTACTGTTTAAATGTTCGACCAGTGTTGATCGAGAGAAATTCTTCCAAGCAGAAGGAGGATCCATTATTGGCCGAGAAGGTTGGAAGGCTTGAGGTTGGATCAGAGATCAATGATCTAAAAGATTTTAGTCTTGACCAGAAGGGATGGTTAAGAAAGAAGGGATGGTTGTGTGTTCCGAATGTTGAGGACTTGAGGAAAGAAGTTCTTGGAGAATTTCGTCAATCAAATTTTACAACTCATCCTAGAGGAACCAGCAGAGTGGGTTGCTTCAGCCTCTAGAGACTCTAGTTTGGAAATGTGATTCAATATCCATGGATTTTATAGACGGATACCCAGGGTCAAGCGGAGGAAATGAAAGTATATGGGTCGTAGTGGACAGATTGACCAAGAGTTCTCATTTCGTTCTATTAAAGTCAACTAGGGCGGCACCAGTATTAACTAAATTGTTTACAAAGAACATAGTTAGGCTACATAGAGTTCCTAGCAGCACAGTCAGTGGCAAAGATGCTTTATTCACTAGTGAAATATGGAAGAGCCTTCAGGATGTATTAGGAACTAAGCTCAAGATGAGTACTGCATATTATCCTCAGACGGATGGGCAGACAAAGAGAGTCAATAAGGTACTTGAGGATTTATCGAGAGCTTATGTGTTGGATTTTGGTGGATCATGGGAGGATCACCTACATTTGATTGAGTTTTCCTATAATAATAGTTATCAGACTAGTATAGGAGTAGCGCCTTTTGAAGCTTTGTATGGAAGGCCATGCAAATCACCAGTATGTTGGTTGGAGACTGGAGACAGATTGGTCTTAGTTCCAGATTTTGTTAGGGAGGCATCAAAGAAGATTGAGTTGATCCGAGAATGGATGAAGGATGCTCAATCCGAACAAAAGAGTTGTGCATATAAGAGGCGTAAAGACATAGAGTTCTCAGTTGGAGACATGGTTTTCATTAATGTGTCACCGATAAAGGGTGTGGTACGGTTTGGAAAGTCAGGGAAACTGGCACTGGGATATGCTGGTCCATTCCAGATTATAGAGAGAATCGGAGAGCACGCATACAGAGTAGAGTTACCGAGCAGTGTGGCATGTGTCCATAATGTATTTCATGTGTCTCACCTTAGCAAATATGTACATAATCCAAAGACTATTATTCCTCCGATAGAGTTGGAAGATTTGGTAGTAGAGTCTAATTTGACTTTGGTTAAACAACTAGTTCGAGTTGTAGCGAGAGATGAGAAAAGATTGAGGAACAAGACAGTCAAGTTGTGAAAGTTCAGTGGAGCAATAATGAGAAGGACTGTACTTGGGAGACAGAGGACATGATTCGAGATACTTATCATGATCTTCTTTGAAGGTATGTCTATATTAGATTTATTTAGATATAGCTAGTCAAGTAGACTACTATGGTTGTTAGGAGTCGTTACAAATGATTGCTATATTTAGTATTTAGTCCTTACTAAATTTCGAGGACGAAATTCGTTAAGTAGGGAAGCCTGTAACACCCTTAATTTTTTGATCACATTATTCAGAAGATTTAATTAGATAAATTAAATATGATAATGTGAAATGTTACGTAATAAGGGTATTGAGATTTGAATATATAATTAAGGCCGAGCTCAATTAAATAATTAAATGGGCTTAAGAATGATTTTAAGGTTAATTAATCTACATAAGGGTATATTAGGAATTCGCCACACATAACCCTTACCCTTGTATATTCTTGTTCTTACCATTTCATTTCCCATTCACGTCATTTTGAAAACGCAAATTAAAACATAAAGAGGAGCCGACCATAATCAAAGAGAAGAAAACTCAAAGTAAATTTAGGGATTCAAGCATAGGGAAAATAAATCTCAATCCAATCTCCTTATCTTAATCAAGGTGAATAACGATCCCATCTCTATTTTGTATATATTTTTGGATTAAAGATTAAATTCATTTTTATAATGGTGATGATATGCTTAAATTACAATTTATTTGATTAAAATGGATGTTTAAATAAGGTTATATGCGGTTTTAGGGTAAAAACCAACACATATTTATGTTTAAATGCCATGGGAATTTTTTATGTTGTATAAAACATGATTTTGGAGTTGGGTTTTAATTTTGATAATTGTCCAAGCTATGGAAAGGTTAACATGAATTTTTAAAGGAAAATATGGTTACTTGGGTTTATAAATTTATTTCAGAAATCATATTGAGAATTTGGATTTGAAGTTTTGGTATGTTAGATAACATGATTAGAGTGAATTTATGGAATTTTTTGTGATTTTCCTTTAGTGATTTTCTATGAAAATTAAATTATTTTAGAAAAGGGACTTCTTTACAATATTGGTTTTGCTTAATGGAAGGGCTTATTTGCTAACTTAACCCTTGTTTAGATCTGAAATTAGCGGCAGTTATTTTAGTAAAGAATTTTCAAAGTTAAGGAAACCAATCTTGTGTTTACACATGACAGGTTAGTTAGTAAGTGTTTGCTTTAATTAGGATTAAAACAGGCATACCCAGAAAAGCAGGTTCTGCCTTCTTTAGAAGTACCTTTCGACTCAGAGCTAACTTCTTCAATCACGTCGAAACCCACTAAGATGAAACCAATACACAAGGTATCACTTAGATGGTACGTAGTGGATTCTAGAAAGGCGTAATGCTAGGTGTCGAAAGAATGGCTTACGTTGGGGTCGATACCTTTTTGTTTATTTTAAAAGAGAGGCGCCGGTCTTTGTTTTATTTAAGCTTTCGACGGAGTCGAAGCATATGTTTTCGAAAGGGGATTTCCCAAATTCTTTCGAAGGGGTTTCTATCAACTTATGTTTTAAGGAGTAAGCTTTCGAATGAGTTTCTTTACTTATAAAATAATGCTTTCGAAAAGAATGGTTTCCACCTAGTTGAAGCTCTGTTGCCGTTCTTTAGCTTTTTGAGTGTATTGAAGTATCAGTTCTTCTGAAAACTTGTTTTTAAAGATGTTTTAAGCCACTTGCTAAATGCTTTCGAAGGCAATGGCTTCGAAAAGGGTTTTGATACTATCCTACAATGTTTTGTTTAAATGATTTGAAGCTTTCGAAAGGGATGGTGCCGACGCCATTAAGTTTTCCCCAATACTTTTGTATGATAAAGAATGGTTTCAAAAGAGGTAATTTCATTTAGATTCACTTGAACCAAATGATATATTTGTATAAATTCAATAGTTTTGAAAGGGGGACTTTCAAAGGTTTCGGAAGAGATACATCCATTGGTTACGAAAGGGTGACTTTCAAAGGTTTCGGAAGGGATACTTCTAAAGGTTTCGACGGGGGTACTTTCAATGGTATCGAAGCTATGATTCTGAAAGATAATAAGTAATACTTTAATATGCTTTTGAAGGAGGTTATCCATTAAAGTTGGAAGCAAAGTTTTGAAGGTTGTGATAGCCTTAGTTTTCAAAGAAAATAACCCAATCTCATTTTTGAAAGAAAACCATGGCATAAATATATAATGTATTTTGAAAATGAGTTTTCAAAGAAGTTTTCTTTGATTAAAAGATTAAAGAGATTAACCAAGTAATTGTGTATGCTTCTTCATATATGTATATATTTACATTATGTTGGACCCATAACTGTATTTTGGGGAAGGAAAGAATAACCGGTTGAACTAGTAGTGAATATAAATTAAGTTAACTCCTGAATGAATAGAAATGCGTCCAGGAGGACTGTATTATGGGGAAAGGTAGAATAACTAGCTAGGTTGACCCAGTAGTGAATATAAATTAAGTTAACTCCTGAATGAATAGAATTGCATCCAGGAGGTCAGGAAGGACAAAATATATGATGCTAAACTATTAAACGTAAAGATATTGGCAGGGGCCAATAGTTCTAAGTAAACCCATGAAAACTGTATGTAGGAAAAGATATTGGCAAGGGTCAATAAGTTCATAGTAAGCCCATGAAAACTATGTGTAAATGAAGATGTCTGAAAGGCAGGTCATAGTTGCCCATGGAAACTATGATTTGATATTGGCAGGGACCAATAGGTTTATAGTGAACCCATGAAAACTATGCAATATGACAGGGAATCCTTAATCATTTTACCGGTCATTAGTCAGCCCATGAAAACTATTAGGTTGATAATAATCCTAGAAACTACAACTGAGCTAGATAGTCAAAATGAATGGGGATGGGTAATCCAGAATTGATTCATTTGTTTTGTATATCATCATATAATATTTTTTTGAATTGCTTTAACTATTGGGGATGCAAGAGCATAATATATAGTTCTATAAATGTTTTAGGATCCTAGTGAGGGAAAACCCGTTCCACTAAGCGGCGTGGTCTCACTAGTCTTGATGGTTTGAGATGGTAGACTATTATTCATACCAGGCTTTACGTCTGACTCAAAGTTTATGTTTTCCTCTTAAACACTCTGGTACTTAGTTTATTTTGAGTAGTTTGAGTGTTGAGGTTTTCAGGTACCTCTTTAGATGAATAATCTTCCTGAGACGTGCATGAGGCCTGATAGCTATATAGAATTCTCTTTTATTTTAATTCCGCCGTGTTGTTTGTAAGGGCAAAGTTGTTAAATTGCCAGTATATACTATGATCAACCAAGGGGGCATCTTCATATGTCCCTCTTGGCTTATGTTGTAATAAATATATTTTCTTTGAATATGGCTAAAGATTGTTGGATTATGTAATGAATTTAAAATGTTTTGAAATGGAATATGGAATTTATTTGATGTTATAATTTTTTTCCTTATTCATGTGTTTTTATGTATCAATGAATCTAACATTGTCGTATTTGGTCGCCGAGGATTAATAACTATCATTGACTGCAGCATCCGTAGCTGTTAGTTTTGGGCCTCCAAGTAGAAGGATGTTACATTTGATCAAACAAGCCATCAATAAGTGGGAGTGGATACTTGTCCATCATCTCATTCAGCTTACGATAATCAATATACAACCTCAAAGAGCCATCTACCATAGTAGCAAACACTATAGGTGCATCCTACTCAAATATGCTCCTATAAATAAACTCTCACCGCCGTAGGTCATCCACTCGCCTTTACTTTGTTATGCTCTTTGGGCATCACATGCTTTAAAGGAATAACTACTAGTTAAGCATTTCTAGACATATCGATACAGAACTCATTCCCTATATGGTGATAATATGGTCACCTCATCGAATATGTTCGAACTCTCTCTAGCTAGGCGCATGTTCAACTAATCATGTGGGATATCGAGCAAATATAGAAAGCTAACCATCACCTCATATCAGTTGGGCAGTGGAACACTACCTTCTGCTCATCATCAGTCCCTGTCGTCACCAACGGCCTCTTACAATCCACTTCATACCCCTTCAGCCAGTCCATTCCGATACTATAATATCGAACCCAATTAAACCCAAAACTAATCCATAACAATCAAACAAGCATCTATGAATTGATAAGGCTAAGTCTAGACAAACCATGTATAGGCTGGTTGAGCCCCCAACAAGGTTCGCCATATTAAAAGGTCATTTATAATTTTAGGTCTCAATCTAATCTATCTTCAAATCACTAGATATGAAGGAATGTGAAACCTCAATGTCAAATGAAACACATATGGAAACGCCATAAATGGAAAGAGTACCCTAGATGGTGATGTCCTTTCCCTTCTTTTTCATCAATGGAGCACTCGACGAAACCAGAACGACATTTAATGCATATGCCTCCATAGTTTATCCCTACTTAGCTGGTTCGGGACAATCGTTCTACACTGGGTGCATGCTCTCAAGTCATAAATCCTTCTCGATCAACTTGTCGAAGCTCTCGTCAATATGACTAATCATTGCTTACCAAGATGTTCACCCAGCCTAATGATGCCTTCTCCATTCTTTTCGAGTGGAGTATCAATGAAATATAGAATGTACTTCGATTGCACATCGAATTCTATCATATACTCCAACATTTACATATCACCTTACTTCAAGTCGTGAACGTTCTATACAACACCGACTTATGAGAAGTTGAGATAAATTTCTCTTCAATGCGAAATATGAACTGATCTCAAGTTAGATGATTCCCGGTAATCGAAGGTATAGGGGAACTCCATTAGTTCATTATCCGTCTTTAGAGTCACCTAGAGGCTTACTTCTACCTTACTGTATCATCTAAGTCCAAGTCATCGAAGATCCTTTCGTAAATATCCAAATTGTTATACACCTTAATAGTTGATTCCACTCCAAGGAATGGTGTACCTCCTAGAATCATATGGTCTTAATATAGCTCGACGAAGTCGACTCTAGGTGTTTGCACTTGAGCACCATAATCATTTAGAGCAACTTGGACATTCCAGAAAATGATTCGCACAATCTCTGCAAATGTATTCTATAAATTAGGTTTAATATCCCGGATCCCATCCACTTCTTAACTCTCGAGATGAAATCAATAGCAGCATTTCTCGTATGCCGAATCATTCTTAATACATAATAAGAATGATTAGTCTCTAATAGAGAAAAACTGCATCAATGGTACTCATGTTTTCAATTGTTGAATATGCGCTTATATGATTTTTGTTTGATGATAATAAACATATATACATTCGTTTAAATGTATTTGTTAATATACTATTTATTTTCACAGATTAAATAAATATTTGCTGAATAAAATAAATAACACAGATTTTAAATTCAAACGAATATTTTATTCAAACAAATATTTATTACAATTTTGAATAATACAATTTCAAGCTCTCACTATACTATACAACTTTGATTACAATTACATCACATTTCACATATTCACCTCACTACATATCACTCACACTCGTATTTTTATCTACAACTGCATTCCAGTTTGAATCCAGCATCTGAGCAATCTGCAAAAATATTCACCAACGCAGTAAAATTGAAAAGAAAATATTTTTGCAATATAAATTAAAAGATGATTTTAAAAATATGATTTGCCTCAGTTATTTGGGTTGTTCGTCATAATTTAAATTTGAATTCATCATACACGAACAACTTGTGACATACACAGTGTATCACTGTATATGCCACAAGGCCGTGCACACCGATATATACATTTGATTGAGTTACAGGGACAGGTGAGCACCGGTCAAACCCAAATAAAAATACAGGATTCAACTCAGGTGAAACATGCAATATATCACGACTTCAGCACAAGGTCAAATCCAAATAAAACTGGATTCAACACAGGTGCAGTTCAAATATACAACAGTGCAGATAAACAAATCAAGTTCAAGCAAGTGCCAACAAAGAATCAAAGCTCGACCAATATAATGCAACTATGTTCAAATATGACATGAATGCAATAAAGACCAACTGCCAGCAAATGCACCGAACAAGTTGCCAACATACACTCCAGACCACAACAAAGGCAATGTACAAATACAACTATGTTGAATAAATCCAGACAACTCACTGGAATGAACAAACATCCAATTCCAAGTCAAATGAACCATCATCTACAAGTTCAAGTGAAAGTGCAGACAAATGACCAAGCTGCAGCATCAATGATGAACAAGATTTTTTTTTCCAGCTGCAAAATGAAGCACCAGTTGAACTGTAGCAGTGCAGACCAACCCAATTACAACCCAAGATGCAAATGTACATTGTGGCAGTGAACTATCAAGTACAAAGTGAATGAAGTGAAATGGTCGAGCTGTTATAGCAGCCATGCATATCGAATAAAACATGTTCTGCAGCTCAAATCAGTAAGCAACACAGTGGCAGCATGCTTGAAGTTACAATGCAATGCAAACAGCAATGCACTAAGCAATTGAAGCAGTTAAAACATGGAAACAAGAAAACATGAAGCAACTCAACAATCAACATAACGACCAAATGGCCAACATGAAACTGCAAATACCCATGCCCAAACTCATATGCAACAGCAACTCAAAGTTCAGGTCTACAGAATGAAGATGAACTCTACCATGAACACAGGTGCAACTGCAAATGCACACATGAATGCAATGATCAAAGTATGCATGTATACTTATCGACCAGCAGCAACATGGACCACAGCTGTTACTCAACTCAGTGATACAAAAGACATTGCACCAGACAAGACTACACCAGAGGCAACACATGCAACAGAGACCAGGCTACACATTATCAAACTGGAACGAAGTGATGAACCAACAAATGCAACAAACTCAAATGTCCAGTTACAATACAACAAGGCAACAGTGCAGTTGCAACATAGGTGACACAAGTGTTACAAGACAAGATGCAGTGGTACATGACCATCAAGATAAACCAATGAACCAACTGTGCATATATGAAAGCATGATACAAAGTGAACCAGTGCCAGGTCAAACAGTGTACAATATCAACTACAAATCAAATGCAAGCAGTGGCAAGCTACAGGCCAAACAATCCCAAACTAATCAAAATCAACATCATGTTGTAAAATTGAATTTCAAGTTCGACCAAAGTCAACAAGACAAGTCACTGGAATGAACATACCAAATAAACCAACACAGCTGCAGTGGACAGCATCAGTATGCAAGAGAACAAAGACCAAGTGAAGCATCTGTGAAGTTTCTGAAGACTCAAATGAACATACCAAATGCAAACTCAGGTGGTACATGAACACAGTGATGGCCGAGCAACTGATGTATACAAATACACTGATTAAATGCAACACTTGCTGCAAGGATCAACGAATTGGATGAACAAAACTCGAGTGCATCGGTGAAAGTGCAGACCAAATGCAAAATGCAACAGTGAATAGCATGGCAATGTGTCAAAGCATTTGTGTCAAAGCAAACAATGTCGAATACATAAACAAGTGTAGCATCTGTTACAGTAAAAAAAAAAGGAAAAGTGCAGAGATGAACGCAAATAAGGATGCAGACGTGCCATAGAATCAATGCCATGTAAAGTCGAAAGCAACAGTGGATGAACAAGAAAGGCAACGCAAAAATCATTGACCAAGTTAAAATTCAAAGCCGAGAAAATTCAAACCAAGTCAAGAATTCCAAGCCGTGGTCATCACGTAATGATTCAATACCGTGAATGTTAAGCAACCAAAATATATACGTGAATTGAAGAAGTCAGCAATCATCTCAAACATCCAAGCTAAAATCAACGGCCGAACAAATTATTTGACAAATTCAAATAAAACATATACGAACGCAATAATAGGAATTCAAATCCTATATAAACCAAAATCATCATCGGCATAATCATGGAAGTTCGAATACGAAAATCAAACAGTAACGAAGCAGAAATCACATACCAAATCAAAGTCGAACTCCATCAACTTGAAGTAGCCAGAGAGAGACCAACGAGAATCGATCGAGCAAGGCAACACGTGAACAATCACAAAATCGATCGAAGTAGGATCGGCACTTCAAAAGCCCTAATTGAATCAAAGGGACGAAGCCCTAGATCTGAAAAAGGAGCGGCCATTTTTTCACGAAAGAAAAAAAGAGAGAAACGGGTTGAAGTGAACAAGGGGCCGACTTTCTTTTATTAAAAGGCTTTAGTTTATTATTTTAAATAGGGCTTTATTTTACTTAATTTGTTTTTGTTTTTTATTTTACTTTTAAACCGTTTATTTTCTAGTCGTGTGACTAGGGTGCAAACTACGGTGTGTAGTTTGGGAATTTTGCAACTCGGTAGTTGAGTTGTGGTCAAGGTTTTGAGCGTAGAGTTAGATTAGTCAATAGCGGTGTATAGCGAGTTTACGTGTGTAAGCGAGGGACTATCTAATTTCTAGTAGAAACCTTGGGGGCAGCACGTAGGCATTTTTTTGCCGAAGCTGGGTAAATTCTGTGTTGTTCTGTTTTATTCTGTTATTTATATTCTGCGATATCTGTGCTGCTATTCTGTGATCTGAATTGAAATTAATTTATAAGCTTCCGCGATTAATTTTTAATAATTTACACTATCACCCTATTCACCCCCCCTCTAGGGTGAAATCGATCCTACAAGTGGTATCAGAGCTAGGACAGGAATAGAAGTCAACATCTGTTTTAAAAATTCGATTTTTTTTGAAAAAATCAGTTTTTTGTTTTAAAAATTTGAATTTTTAAAAATGGCTTCTTTTAATAATGCTTTTGCAGAAGGTCAATCCATAGTTAGACCACCAATGTTCAATGGTGAATATGCTTATTGGAAAAATAGAATGCAAATTTTTCTGAAAACCATTGACGCTTGGAATATTGTTGAGACAGGTTATAGAATACCAACTATAACTGTAGATAATCAGGAAATAGAGAAACCAAAGGAACAATGGACAGAATTAGAAAATAAATTACAGAATACTAATGCCAAAGCTATGAATTCTATTATCTGTTCATTGGATCAATTTGAATTTAATCGTGTCTCACATTGTCTAACTGCGCAGGAAATATGGCACATACTAGAAGTGACTCACGAAGGAACATCTCAAGTCAAAGAATCTCGCCTTGCAATGCTAAGCAGCGAATACGAGAACTTCAAAATGGCGAAGGAAGAAAATGTCAAAGAGATGTACGGACGACTCTCCAATATCGTATACAAATCAAAAGCTCTCGGAAAAACATACACCGAATTAGAAATAGTCCGGAAAATCCTCAGAGTCCTTCCACGAAGCTTTGAAGCAAAAGTTACTGCCATACAAGAATCGAAAGATTTAAAACAACTTAAAGTTGAGGAACTCATCGGAAATCTCACCACTTATGAGCTAGAAATGAAATTCAAAGAAGAGCGTGAAGGAGGTGACACTCAAAAGAAATCAATAGCTCTCAAAGGAACAACCGAAAGTGATGATGATAACGATGAAGATGATGGAGCAGCAGAATTGGAGCTGTTAATAAGGAAATTCAAAAAATGGAATCAAAAACATGGAAATTCAGCTCGAAATCAAAAAGCAAAAAGCAGAATAGCCAAAGCACTAGACTACTCAGAAGAACAAAAGTTTATTTGTTATAATTGCAACAAACCCGGCCATATCAAGCCCGATTGTCCACAAATTAAATCCAGCCACGGAAAGAAACAGAAAAAGAAAAGTTTTGCAGCCACTTGGGATGAAATAGACGAGAATGATCAAAGCACTGGCAGTGAAAGCGAAAAGGCAGAATTGTGTCTTCGAGGTGATACAACTGACAGTGACGATGACGAGCCAAGTGAGGTATCAAAATTTACCCATTCTGAGTTGCTTATATATTTTCATGAAGTAAACGGTTGTTTTGAACGACTTAGGGAAAAATACGCCAAACTTGAATCTCAAAAAGATACTTTGATAGAATGTAATAAACAACTTGATCAATTAGTTAAAACCTATCAAAGTAGGATCCCTAAGTGTGATAAGTGTCCAACATTTGATGAGGAAATTAAAAAATCAGAAATTAAAATAAAATCGCTTGAAAATGAAATTCTGATTTTAAAGGAGAATGAAAATACTAGGAGAGAGAATTCTATTAAAAAGTGCACACAGTTGTTAAACGAAAATGAATTTCTCAAATCAAAAGTCCAACAATTGTCTACGACTTTAGATAAATTTTCAAAAAGTGAAAAATCGTTGAATATGCTATTAGGAAAGCAAACTGTTAATACGGTTAGACAAGGACTTGGATTTAATAATTCAAAAATTGTTGAAAACAAGATTAATCAAGTTAATTCTATGTGCACAATTTGTAGAAAATTTGGACACGATCACAATAATTGTTGGTATAGACCCAAACATGTGAAAACTATACCGATTTGGGTTCCAAAAGGCACAAATATAAAATCTCTCAAAGTTAAACAAATTTGGGTGCCAAAGGGAACAATTATAAATAGTTTTGGGTCTACACAAAATTATTTTTCAAAATTTTCTGCCACTAACAACCATGGACCTATAAAAACAAATAGGTCACATAAATTCTTTTCCGTGTAGGTGTGGTGGCAGGCTAAGGAACAACAATAGTGTTCTCTGGATTTTGGCTGTTTCAGAAACACAACGGGCGACAAAGCTAAGTTCCTTAGCCTAGTATAAGGGTGACAGAATCACAATGAACAACGACGAGAAATATCTTAAAGGTAAAGACAGGTAAAAGTATATTTATTTGTACGATATATTAAATGTGATAATCTGTACCATTTTCTGAATAAAATCAGCCAATTATGATATGATGATGATTTAATGATGATTTTGATTCTGACTTTATTCAAAATTGTTTAGCCATTTATATTCTTATGCCAAAAACACTATAAAATTCTCTAGAATTACTTGATATATAAGTTTGAGAGAAAAATAGTGTTTTGATTGGATAATAATATTGTTGTTATAATATTTTTGGCTAAATCTATATTCATGTTTTGACACGGCCTCGATTTAAAATCCTAATGAATTCTATTTTAAAAATTGTGAAAAGGATGTTAATTTTTTTTTGAAATTGTTGAAACTATTAAGAAATTGCTTTGAAATAAAAATAACGTTTGATGGCTTCTAAAATTGACACTTTAATATATGATTGATTGTTGACACGGTTTTCATTTCAAATCCAAGAGAATTTCATTTAAAATTTGTTGATAATAATCATGAGAAATTTCTTAATCTGGTCTTTGACATTCAACGAGTGAATTTTGAGTGAAATTTAAATTCAGATGCAGATTACACTGGTAATATGGTTGATAGAAAAATTACTAGTGGAACATGATTAATTTTTGACACATTCATTAACTGCATCGTTTTTCAAAGAAAATATCTGCATATTTTTCATTTCAAATAATTTTCAAATAGCAGAAAATTTTCTTTTAAAACCCCCTGGAGAAAATCATTTTTGACCATATTTTCAGATTAGTCATTTTGAAAAATTGGTTTCATAATTATTTTTGAATTTGATTTTAAATGACTATATTGACTAATCTGACTCCCTAATGTTTATCGAAAAGAAAAATAGTAATAGAAAAAGTGATGAGTGTTGATATTTATCATATATTATAACTCGAGAAAGTATAATTAGAAAATTTCTTTAGAAATTTAAACAAGAGTTATAAAACTTTTTGTTGGTAAAAATTCCATGACCATCTCTATATCTATCATATTTCTAACAACCATCATTCATCAAAATTCTATATAGTTTGTCGATATGTGGTATTTTAAACAGGAATCGTTCGTTTTTTCATTTTCACATTTAAAAAAAAAATAAAAATAAAAAATAAAAAATAAAAAAAATAAAATAAAAACAAAAATAAATAAATACCAAAGTATTCACTCTCATTTAAAAGTCCTCACGGTTATGCATGGGTGAATTACTTGGAATTTGTTATGTGCTTCCATGCTCATTTAAAAGTCCTCACGGTTATGCATGTATGGAACGCATATCAAAAGTTGATTTTTTTTCTTTCTTTTAAAATAAACAAGTTGATTCTAATCCCATTTAAAAGTCCTCACGGTTATGCGTGGTTAGAAGATACTTGAATTCATTTTTTTTAAAAATAAAATTGGAATACTACTAATCTCATTTAAAAGTCCTAACGGTTATGCATGATTAGTAGATATTCAAATTCCTGATATAAAAATACCACAAATAGACACAATTGTATGGTTTTATATGATGACATCATCTCCATCATTCTAAAAGTGGAATATGCGCCTAACAATATTTTTATGATTTTTGTTTGATTTTCTATTGAAATTTAATATTTATATTCAATTGGGTTTTAATGTTGGATTAATATCGATTACTTTATCTCTATTTTTCTCTATTTCTATTATTCTTTTGCTGATAACAAAAGGGGGAGAGAAAGGTTAAGATTTTGTAAAAAGGGAGAGAAAAGGTCAAAGAAGTTTTCAATATGCATATAGACTCATTTGCACATTTTATTTGTATGCATATATGTAGGGGGAGTATCATATAGAAAGGAAGCATTCAAATAGGGGGAGCAATTGAAATTATCAAATACATTTAATATATTCAAAATCTTAAATATATGTTTGTTATCATCAAAAGGGGGAGATTGTTGAATATGCGCTTATATGATTTTTGTTTGATGATAATAAACATATATACATTCGTTTAAATGTATTTGTTAATATACTATTTATTTTCACAGATTAAATAAATATTTGCTGAATAAAATAAATAACACAGATTTTAAATTCAAACGAATATTTTATTCAAACAAATATTTATTACAATTTTGAATAATACAATTTCAAGCTCTCACTATACTATACAACTTTGATTACAATTACATCACATTTCACATATTCACCTCACTACATATCACTCACACTCGTATTTTTATCTACAACTGCATTCCAGTTTGAATCCAGCATCTGAGCAATCTGCAAAAATATTCACCAACGCAGTAAAATTGAAAAGAAAATATTTTTGCAATATAAATTAAAAGATGATTTTAAAAATATGATTTGCCTCAGTTATTTGGGTTGTTCGTCATAATTTAAATTTGAATTCATCATACACGAACAACTTGTGACATACACAGTGTATCACTGTATATGCCACAAGGCCGTGCACACCGATATATACATTTGATTGAGTTACAGGGACAGGTGAGCACCGGTCAAACCCAAATAAAAATACAGGATTCAACTCAGGTGAAACATGCAATATATCACGACTTCAGCACAAGGTCAAATCCAAATAAAACTGGATTCAACACAGGTGCAGTTCGAATATACAACAGTGCAGATAAACAAATCAAGTTCAAGCAAGTGCCAACAAAGAATCAAAGCTCGACCAATATAATGCAACTATGTTCAAATATGACATGAATGCAATAAAGACCAACTGCCAGCAAATGCACCGAACAAGTTGCCAACATACACTCCAGACCACAACAAAGGCAATGTACAAATACAACTATGTTGAATAAATCCAGACAACTCACTGGAATGAACAAACATCCAATTCCAAGTCAAATGAACCATCATCTACAAGTTCAAGTGAAAGTGCAGACAAATGACCAAGCTGCAGCATCAATGATGAACAAGATTTTTTTTCCAGCTGCAAAATGAAGCACCAGTTGAACTGTAGCAGTGCAGACCAACCCAATTACAACCCAAGATGCAAATGTACATTGTGGCAATGAACTATCAAGTACAAAGTGAATGAAGTGAAATGGTCGAGCTGTTATAGCAGCCATGCATATCGAATAAAACATGTTCAGCAGCTCAAATCAGTAAGCAACACAGTGGCAGCATGCTTGAAGTTACAATGCAATGCAAACAGCAATGCACTAAGCAATTGAAGCAGTTAAAACATGGAAACAAGAAAACATGAAGCAACTCAACAATCAACATAACGACCAAATGGCCAACATGAAACTGCAAATACCCATGCCCAAACTCATATGCAACAGCAACTCAAAGTTCAGGTCTACAGAATGAAGATGAACTCTACCATGAACACAGGTGCAACTGCAAATGCACACATGAATGCAATGATCAAAGTATGCATGTATACTTATCGACCAGCAGCAACATGGACCACAGCTGTTACTCAACTCAGTGATACAAAAGACATTGCACCAGACAAGACTACACCAGAGGCAACACATGCAACAGAGACCAGGCTACACATTATCAAACTGGAACGAAGTGATGAACCAACAAATGCAACAAACTCAAATGTCCAGTTACAATACAACAAGGCAACAGTGCAGTTGCAACATAGGTGACACAAGTGTTACAAGACAAGATGCAGTGGTACATGACCATCAAGATAAACCAATGAACCAACTGTGCATATATGAAAGCATGATACAAAGTGAACCAGTGCCAGGTCAAACAGTGTACAACATCAACTACAAATCAAATGCAAGCAGTGGCAAGCTACAGGCCAAACAATCCCAAACTAATCAAAATCAACATCATGTTGTAAAATTGAATTTCAAGTTCGACCAAAGTCAACAAGACAAGTCACTGGAATGAACATACCAAATAAACCAACACAGCTGCAGTGGACAGCATCAGTATGCAAGAGAACAAAGACCAAGTGAAGCATCTGTGAAGTTTCTGAAGACTCAAATGAACATACCAAATGCAAACTCAGGTGGTACATGAACACAGTGATGGCCGAGCAACTGATGTATACAAATACACTGATTAAATGCAACACTTGCTGCAAGGATCAACGAATTGGATGAACAAAACTCGAGTGCATCGGTGAAAGTGCAGACCAAATGCAAAATGCAACAGTGAATAGCATGGCAATGTGTCAAAGCATTTGTGTCAAAGCAAACAATGTCGAATACATAAACAAGTGTAGCATCTGTTACAGTAAAAAAAAAAAAGGAAAAATGCAGAGATGAACGCAAATAAGGATGCAGACGTGCCATAGAATCAATGCCATGTAAAGTCGAAAGCAACAGTGGATGAACAAGAAAGGCAACGCAAAAATCATTGACCAAGTTAAAATTCAAAGCCGAGAAAATTCAAACCAAGTCAAGAATTCCAAGCCGTGGTCATCACGTAATGATTCAATACCGTGAATGTTAAGCAACCAAAATATATACGTGAATTGAAGAAGTCAGCAATCATCTCAAACATCCAAGCTAAAATCAACGGCCGAACAAATTATTTGACAAATTCAAATAAAACATATATGAACGCAATAATAGGAATTCAAATCCTATATAAACCAAAATCATCATCGGCATAATCATGGAAGTTCGAATACGAAAATCAAACAGTAACGAAGCAGAAATCACATACCAAATCAAAGTCGAACTCCATCAACTTGAAGTAGCCAGAGAGAGACCAACGAGAATCGATCGAGCAAGGCAACACGTGAACAATCACAAAATCGATCGAAGTAGGATCGGCACTTCAAAAGCCCTAATTGAATCAAAGGGACGAAGCCCTAGATCTGAAAAAGGAGCGGCCATTTTTTCACGAAAGAAAAAAAGAGAGAAACGGGTTGAAGTGAACAAGGGGCCGACTTTCTTTTATTAAAAGGCTTTAGTTTATTATTTTAAATAGGGCTTTATTTTACTTAATTTGTTTTTGTTTTTTATTTTACTTTTAAACCGTTTATTTTCTAGTCGTGTGACTAGGGTGCAAACTACGGTGTGTAGTTTGGGAATTTTGCAACTCGGTAGTTGAGTTGTGGTCAAGGTTTTGAGCGTAGAGTTAGATTAGTCAATAGCGGTGTATAGCGAGTTTACGTGTGTAAGCGAGGGACTATCTAATTTCTAGTAGAAACCTTGGGGGCAGCACGTAGGCAGTTTTTTGCCGAAGCTGGGTAAATTCTGTGTTGTTCTGTTTTATTCTATTATTTATATTCTGCGATATCTGTGCTGCTATTCTGTGATCTGAATTGAAATTAATTTATAAGCTTCCGCGATTAATTTTTAATAATTTACACTATCACCCTATTCACCCCCCCTCTAGGGTGAAATCGATCCTACATCAATACACCTTATATACTATACATACCTTTTGAAAATCAAAATATATAACAAATATGAACTCTCTTGTATATAGGTATAATCTTGATGTAGTCTAAGGTGACAATTCATACCCTATCTCTACTGGATCACGGTATCAACTCAAGTTAATCATGTAACTTATGCTTTGATATTAAATGTGACGACCTCCCTTCACCTTTGGTGCTCATATAACCAAACAATCACTGCTAGAGCATCCGGCTGATGTAGGACGGCTGTCAAGGAAAAGAAATAGAAATAAAGAAGAGGAATAAAAGAGAACAGAAGAGGACAGAATGAAAGGTAACATCATACAATCATATAATATGTTGTATATCTCATAGCGCATCAGATAAAGTATAATAATCATCATAGATATAAAATAGTTGAGACGGTAATAACTACATGAACCACAAAATCGAAGTACACAGGCTCATACAGTTATACAAAAGAGTAATAGAGTTTCTACAAATTATAAATAAACTCAACTGATAAACCGTCTCTAATAATAGTAAGTCAAACACTATCAAGGCTCCATAATGTCACACATTGGAATAAATAATAATAAGCCCAAAATATAAGTACGAGAAAACATTGCCTCCTGCTAGTCCATCTGTAGAACTCCATGTATCGGTTACACCTGCTCTCTAGACTGTTCATTTAAGAGTACCTAAGGTAATAAAAAGCAAAGCGAAAAACCTCGAGTCAGACAACCATCTGGTATGAGCGATAAATAATCTCAAAACACTATAAAAGTCGATATAGTATATGGGACAAAAGGTATGAAGAATCATATCTGACCTGTCCCTACATCCACATAGTTAGCACATACATCGAATATATGCTACTCTATATCGTAGTCGTCATGGGTGTAATATACATCAAAGTACTAAGGATGTCTAGATGTCTGCATTGATAATATCAACATTATGTGACATCCCTATGGTGATAGAAAATCAAGAAAACATAGCATCCATCATCCATTCTCACATTTACTCACTCAGTGTGTTGGATATATGATACTCGTATAACCACCCCCATAGACTTAAGGACGACTCATCGTCCAGGTTTCTTGTTACTCAAATTAGTGCCACTTGGTAGGCCAGAAATTAGACTACCCATTTGATAGTCCATGGTACAATGGATCTAAACATTGTGCAATCCAATGACCATCGTATCCCCAAGTGAATTATCCAAGGGCCACCATATCCCCAACAGATATCATCACACATACCCTTGCTTTATGAGTACACCTCGAAACCTACGAATATTAAGGATCCCTTTGCATACATCATCCATAGCATAGCTCATCTCAGAACTGTCCCTAAAACTCCCATCTAGCTGGATAGCCATCATTAATCATAAATTGTCATCATGCATCCCATAACCTTCCTCCAATAGTTCCTTCCATCTGGCTACTTTACATCCTGAAGTTTAGCTATCCATCATTGAATCCATCAATTTACATCATAGAATCATCATCGTTAAATCATGAAGTCATTACGTCGAATTGTCATCCTCGCTTTAGTGCAAAATTGCTCTTCGAAGAGTCGTAACATCATATCAAATATCAAATGCATGAACCATCACATCATACTCTTCAAAGCCTCTCCATCGTCCTGTCAAAATTAGCCAAGTTGACCATCATCAATAGTGGTAGATATCGACCACCCTAGAGTAGTCGATAATGATCACTTTGGTCTGTATTAAGCCAAAATAGAAAGGTGCAAACCAAATGAAAATGTCCGGCATCTCTCCTGCAGTCTGAAGTGCAAATTCAAGTCCATGTCCTTCATCATCAGATCAGTCCGTACGCAACCTAATACTCTTCCACTTGCTTATCCTATCCATTCAAATTTTTCATTGTTTGGAACTCAATCAATATGTATGAAACTCTGTCACATCATTTTAGTCCATATCGTGTGTGCATTCGATCGATATACACTAAATTCCGTCTAATGGGATTTTCCTAACACTAAATCACCTAAGAATGGCGTTTTAAACCAAACTAAGCAAAGAATTAGATATGCAGCCAACAAACATATAAACATCTATAGTAGCCTATAAGCATCTATAATAATTAACATCCAACGCATACAACATATAAAGAAAATAATGTGGGATTTATATCATACTAGCCTAAATCTAACAATATTGTCAAAATAGTGCATCAATAGAAAAAATATGATATATAATTGAAATCACTTTTAAATTCTTTTATAGAATAAGATGTAGGTTTATATATATTAGAAATCATGTTTTAAAGTTAGAAACGATTTCAAAACATCATTTTAATACTATACCAACAATCAAAGTATAGTGAGAGAAAATATCACTCACCTCAACAAAATCTTCCAATCCTATGCGAAGTCGTAGAGCTCTCCATCACAAGTGGAACGCAATAAACCAAATCCAATATTGACCTCGTACACAAAAGTAATAGATTAAATATGAAATGAGATAATTAGTATAATTAATTAACATAAGAAGTCATTAACCACTAATTACATCAACTAATCACCATCCCCTTCTTCCTCAAATCGACATATACAAGATGTGCACAACCCATATCCACCTCGCACCATTTTGCAATGATATGGAACTATGCTCCATGTAACAACCTGGATTTTTGAATGACTAATAATTAAATATATAAATTATTTAAATATTTAAATCTTAGATTAATGTGAATAAAAAATGATTTCAAAAGCATATTTTAATTCTGTATAAATAAGAATAATAACAGTAAATGTTATCCGGCATTTTGATTCGACTATACGCGAACTGACTGTACAAGTTAGACTCGATAGTCATCGAGATCAGTAGTCTAAAGCGATGATTGTGAGGTCCAAAAATCAAGTACAGGCAATGATATGAAGCGATGATCAACGAGGCCAAGAGATAACTTCTCCAGAATATTGTAAGTACAGATTAGTACCTCCCCCACACAGGGGATCAGTACATATCCACGATGTTTGTCCCAAACTGGGTGAGATTGATGTAGTGTAATAAGGAAGGCCTCATGAGGCTATATTTCCAATCACAAGTCATTTGTAGTTTGTATGCTCAAGTTATGAAAAATTACTTCACCTAAGAAAGGGACTATGTAAAAGGGATCAGATCGTATTTAACCCAACAATGCAACACAACAGAAAACGATCGATATCTCAAAATCCAAAAGTCCAATACACTTGAAACTTTAGGAACAAGAAGAGGGGACCCAGGGGAATCCACTTTAGGGATCGCACCATAAGTTAAAGAAATAAGAGGGACCGACCTTCTTCCCTCTAAAGGGTTTGGTCTAAATTAGCCAACATCACATATTGCAACAAAGTTTGATTAATAATTTAAGTTTCACTAATCCAATTGGCATGAACTTGGAGCCTTAGCATAATACCATATGGAGAAGATCCCATATGGATCGCACCCCCAAACTCCATCAAAAAAGGGATCGGCCCCAATCCTTAGTTCTTGGATTTGGGCCATGCAATCCCTCCTTTGAGCCCATATGGCTTTGGAGATCCTTCTACTGAATTTTCAGGGAGATATTTCGTCATCTTCCACTATAAATACAAACTTAATTGTTCTTTCCAGGACCTTTACGCTGCTTATTTCTTTTTATTCTTTTGTAATGAAGGATTTTCATCCGATCCCTATTGTATTCAGTTTACAAAGTGATTAATAAAGCTATCTCTTCAAAGTGAACATAGGTAGACAACGTCGAACCACTATACAATCTTGTGACTATGTTATTAGCTTGTTTCTTTTTTACTGTACTACTATATTCTCTCTATATACATTAATTATTCTTCATTTATTCCTCTACAAATCTCTGTTAGGTGTTTGTGGCCATTTTTGGTGCAAACATTTTGGTGCTTTCATTGAGAATTGAATTCTTAGCTTGATTGGATCTCATCATCTACTTGTGGATTCCTATATTCAGGAGATAGTTCCAGCTTTCTACCAACAAGTTTTCTATTCTACTCAAATTTGAGAGAGATGTATTATGAAACTACCTACAATGCTTCCTAGGAAGGAGAAGGCCATTGCTAGCACCTCGCGACCTGTTGATGAAGTAGTAAAGAACACGAAGATCGCTCTTCTAGAAGGTGAAGCGCACCGAGGAGCCACGACAGTACAAGCTTCCTTTGAAACCATCACTAACTCTGATATGGAGAGACTATGGAAAGCGCTCCAAGAGGCCTATGCAGAACTATAAAAACAAATTCAAGTTCCAGAAATTTAAACGTTCAATTTCAAATTCAAAGTTGGATATGCAAGTCATGTTGTCCATTATTGTCACATATACAGGTTCATTAAGATGGATTGGTTCTAATTGTTCATACAAGTTTATATGGATTGGTTTGCTTGAGTGTTCAGGCTCGATTCAAAGGCTTAAAATCGGCTAAGTCCCTATGTCCGATCCTTTTATCTCAACATAGCTGATTCCTCTCTCAAAGCCATCATAGTCGATCCCTTCATGGCCGACCCCTTCATGGCCGATCCCATGAATGACCGATCTATCCGTTCCATGTTCACTCTAAACCCTTCGCTCACTAAAACCGATCCCTGTACCCATTCAACGACCAATCATTAAACTAATACCGACTGGTTACAGGGGATTGGCGCTAAATAAAAAATGAAGAAGGAAGGGATTGGTTAATTTAGAAAAAAGCTATAAAAAAAAATTTGGGTGCCGAGCACCCAAATCAATGCCATAGTGCAGTGCCCCTATATTCTGGGTTTGGAACTTAACTTTCAAATGGTGTATTCTATCAAGCGGCATAGGGGATCAAGTGACAGTTGCTGAATTGCAGCCAAGGAATGGACAAGGAACTACTACTCAAATGGTACTCTTAAAGGCAAGAGAACCAAGGTGATATGATATGAACTGGTTTCGGTTATCGGGACAAGATTCCATGGTAGATTGCGACTGCTCTCAATTGACCAGCTTCCAAACATCTGACTTGGCTGCTATTATACGACGGCTTGTGTGATGACCGCCCTATGTCACTTGTTTTTCCATCTTCAAGTATAGCTATCCTTCATCAAAGTTATTGCTTACTATTATGGAACCTCCATCACTAAGTCATGAGTGGTTGTCGTCAAAAACCATTAAAATTCGTCAAAACATTTGTCGAAAAACTTACTTTAAGGCTGACCAAGTTGGACCCGAAGTAATCACTTATATGACTCAAAGCACACTCTCTATATGTTCCAATCCAAAGTTGAGATCAAGTAATCATTTGAACTGGAGTAAACCCAGGAAACTCTGGCCTAAGATCAAACTCGGGTAAAACCGAGATTTTCTCCAAGTAAACACCAATATGATTCCAACTCTGTTACTCACCAACCTAGCACTTCAAATTCGGTGACTCCAAGTGAACCAAAACCTAAGCAAGGAAGAGGTAGAGCATACTAGGAGAAAAACGATGCAGGACCATTGGTTGAAGGAATTCAAAGCAAGAGAAGCATTAAGGCCTTAGATAAGGACTCAGATAGGAGATGACCCAAAATTTTGACCATATACTCCTTTGAACGATTCAATCGAAGGCATCTACTTAATGACTCATGACTCGGAGCAGTACTGGAAACTAGCCTCGAGAGAGTCCACTGGAACCTAGAGAAAATTTAGGAAATGTTGTATATTTCAAGATACACATGGTCATAACATCGACAATTATAGACACCTCCCACATATGATCGGAATGTTGATCTGGAAAGGAAAGTTTCAACAACATGTGCAAGCCCCGCAGAATGGTGGGCAGGGAACATCTAACCCCAATCAATAAAGAACTCTAACTATCAATTGGATCACCTATGGTCAACTTCCAGATAAAAAGGGCAAGGGCAAAATGGAATAATGAGCAAATGACGTTGCTTCACTTATCAATAAGATTTATTTCAATTATGTTGTGAATTATGACCAACTTGAATTAAACTACTTCCAAATGATGCAAGTGACCAAGTACTTAGAGTCGGGTGCCAACCAACCGCCACGGTCCATTATCAGACCTTTGGAAGATCATCAAGATGAGCGTGATTCAACCACTCATCATCGAATGTATTCCCCTGATTTAGGGGCAAGGACTCGAAATAGAAAGCAGGTGTGACTCGACCATCCATTCCTACTCTGAGCTTCAATTCTGATAAAACATCTATGCCTTACCTAGAGCTCAACAAGGTAGAAATCTAATGCAAAGTGGACTCGACTGACTGTCCACTCATCAGCCTCCGCGCTTGACTTAAAGATTGCAGAAACACTTGGAGTGAATGCAACTTGACCATCCACTCCCCAGGTCATGCTTGAAGTTTGCTAAAATACTTATGCCTCTCTCAAAGCTCAGCAAGACCGAGGTCCAACTAAAGTGGATGTGATTTGACTGTCCACTCATTAACTTCTGCCCTAGACATAGGATGTAGTCTTGGAGCTCAACTTAAATTAGGCATGATTGACTGTCTTCGCATCAACCACTACCCTCGACATGAGGACATGACTGCAACGTGAGGTGGATGTGACTTAACCGTCCATCCAACAACTCTTTACATTGACTTGGTAGGTGGAGTATGAAAAAAACTGACAAGACCTGACCATCCAACCCAAGCATAGACCATGGATATGGTCCGACCATCCATTGCTTAATCACCAAGTGGACGTGAATCAACTATCCACTCGCCAACTTTTATCCTCAACACTGGGCGTGGAATTCCTTCCCACAAATGAACACGACTCGAATGTTCATTTACAACGCTTATTATGACCTGATAGGTGGGGTATAGATCAAAAATGAGTGTGACTGACCGCTAATCATAAAACTCTAGCTCCGAGAGCGTGGACCAGAGTATAAACATAAAAAGATGGATGTGGTTGAATCGTCCAGCAACCAACTCTAGTCTTAAGAGCATGCACTGGAGTATAAACACTAAAAATGGATGTAATTAACCACCCACCTGAAACTTTGGTCGTCGAATATAAACACAAAAAGGTGGACGTGGTTCGACCGTCCATCCATCAACTCTGGTCCCTTATCGCAGTCTAGAGTATAAATACCATAAAAAAGTGGACGTAATTAGATCGCTCTCCAACTATTTCCACTGATTTAGGAGCAAAGACATGACTCAAAGTGGTTGCAGTCCGACTATATGCTCCCTTGCTCGAGCTCAAAAGTTCTCCAGAACACTCATCTTACTCCCAAGCCTCGGTGTGAATATGATCCAAATCGAAGTAGATGTGCCACGCATCGACTCCTACCCCAGATGTAGGGGAATTTTGAGAGCCCAAGCCTAAATTGGACGTGGTTCGACTGTCCAATCCAAAGGGGATATGATACGTCCTTCGACGACCTTGATCGCGCCTGAAGTATGATGAACTATCCCAACCTTGTTTGGACATCGGCAAGCCCAAAATCCAACCAAGACATGGACATGATTTGACCGTCCAGCAAATAACTTTGGTTCCCCAATGCAGATTGGAGTATAAAATCCAAATGGGTATGACTGACCTCCCATCAACAAACTCTGGTCTTTGGAGCGTGGATAAGAGTATAGGGAGAAAATGGATGTGGTACAACCATTTATCCATTAACTCTCCCCGATAAACCGATTGGTTGAATATAAAACATAGAAAGTATATGACTTAACCATCCGCTAATCAGCTCCTTCCCACGATTTGATGTGAAGAACACCAAGTAAGAGTGAATGTTATATGACCAACCACTCTTCGATTTCCACCCCTAATTAAGGGGTAGAAGAAATAACTAAGGAAAATAGGGTTCAGCCATTTTCTGAAATAACTCTAAGCCCACAGAGCAGGGACTGGAGTATAAACACAAATTTGATCCGATTTGACACCTTCCAATAAACACTTATCCCTAAAGTGTGGATACGAGTATAAAAAAATATTTTCATAAACTCGACAGGAGGAGTATAAACTCACTACCGATTGAATTCAGCCATCCCCGAACTAACTTCACTAACCCAAGACTGGAGGCAGGAGTACGAACTGTTGTAAGATGAATACAATAGCTCATTATAGCTTCAACTTAGTGATTCTTTACAACTCAAGGCAATGATTGCAGGGAGGCATTAATAAAAAACTAATTAGAATGACATCCAAAGTTACAGGTGACTAACTATATCGTACCATCGAAAAGAGGTTCAATATCGATCTGCACCAACCATAAATGGATGTGACCCGAATGTCCATCAAATAACTCCTGTTACCACAGTGAGGATTACAGAAAAAACCATGAACGAATGTAACTTGACCATTTATTTGCCATCGCCCTCCTTTGATCCGTTAGGAGGAGTATAAATCCAAATGAGCTTGACCCAACCGCTCTTAAGATAATTCTATCCCTTCGTCCGATAGGGGAAAATGCATTAGAAGTGGACGTAATTGACCGTCCAATACTTAGATCATGCCCAAAATCCGAGAGGGCACTGAAGTCATCCCCCGGGAAGGAAAGCCAAAATATAATTTAGAATAGGCGCGACTCATCCTTTCATCAACTAACTCGATCCCGTGAATCGACGAGGAACAGTGTAAAGCTAAAAAAGATATGACATGCCCATCCACTTATCGACATTTACCCCTTACTTAGGGGAGCGAGAATCAAGATAAATGTGAATCGACCATTCATTGATTAAATCTAAGTCATTGGAGCTTAGGTGGGAGTATAAACATGACTAGGACGTGACTCGATTGTCCATGCAGTCCATTTATCAACCTGAGACTGGGGTTAGAAGTGTGATCATTCAAAGATTGACCGCGATAGCTTAATAATCTGACTCATACCTAGCATTTGCAATGACCGAGGCTACGATCGAAAGGATGCTTAGAGGTAGAATCATCGGATCAATGTCCAAGCTCAAGGGCAACAAATTACTGTTCCAACCTGAATGACGAACAATAGATCTCGAGTACACCAAATGGAAAGTGCGTTACTCAAATATGCAAGAAGATTCAAACTCAAAGCAAGAGCCAACTATATGCTACGTGCAATATGAGGTTGAACCATACTCGACATTTGATTCGACGTGCTTCTAAGCCTGATCTTCAGCCATTGCAAATAATCACTCAAAGCATCTAGAACCCATCACTGTCAGACTCAACAGCTCATGACGAGATCCGAATGTTCAACCGAAGCGATCGTCATAACATGTCTATTCAAGTCTTAGGTGGTAAACATCCAACTCAAGGCCATATGCTAGTTTAAGTATGCAAGTCATATATAGCATATCCTATTGTTCGATTTCGAGTTTACATGGTCTATTATATTTATTTTAAACCAAAAACTACATAAGTCCTACTAATACAAGAGATCCAAACCAATCCCATTGCTTGGGCAAATCCACTTAAGCATTTTTCAGCTCACAACATAAGACCAATATCATGCAGCAGCAACATAGTCGATTCTATAAAGATACAAAGCACAAAGATGAAGAAGAGGAGCCAAAAGAATCTAAGGTTCGTTGAGCTAACGATCGATATTTCGATGAGCCACAATGACCCATAATGGGTCCTGAAGATCGGATCACATCTCGGTGCAACGATAATGAAGGAATTAGTTGGCTTTCATTGAGCGAATCTTGATATGTTCACTTGGACCCATTCTGACATGTGTACAATCTCACCGACTATCGCAAGCCATGCATTAAATATTGACCCAAGGTATGTCCCGGTGAAACAATAACTATGCGACATGAATCCAGAGAGATCTGCTACACTTAAAGAGGAGTTGGATAAACTCAAAAACAATAGATTTATCCATGATGCCCTCTACCCAATATGGGTATCCAATCTAGTTCTTGTGGGAAAGGCTAATGGAAAGTGGCAGACATGCATCGAATACTCAAACCTGACACAAGGTATGCCTAAAAGATAGCTTTCCACTTTCGCCGATCGACTAGCTGGTAGACTTAACCATTGGATATAAAATGGTTTCATTTATGGATGCATACTCTAGATACAACCAGATTCGAATGAACGTCTTCGACTAGGAGCACACTAGCTTCATTACCGATCTAGAGCTATATGTTATATTATGATGCCGTTTGAACTAAATAATGCTGAAGCTACTTACCAGAGACTTGTCAATCGGATGTTCAAAGATCAGATTAGGCAATCGATGAAAGTATATGTGGATAATATGCTCACAAAGTCACGAAAATGAAACAACCACATTGATGAGCTGGTAGAGATATTCGGTATTATCCAAAGATATGGACATAATCCCTTGAAATGCTCTTTCGGTGTTACGTCGGGGAAGTTCTTAGATTTCAGCTCAACTCTCACGCAATTGAAGCCAATCCTAAGAATATTCAAGCAATTTGAAACATCCGAGCACCAAAACAATCAAAACAAAGCTTAAATGGGAAGATCCCTAGTCGATTAATCTTTAAGGCCACCAATAAGTTTATTCCCTTCTTCAACTTGATCAAGAGATGGAAGAGCAACATTGAATGGATGTAGGATTGCATTAATGCATTTCAAGCTCTAGTACACTTAGAGAGACCTCCCATCCTTTCCAAGCCACTGGATCATGAAGAATTGTACATCTATTTAGTAATGTCGGTACACGCCAAAAGTGTCATAGTATTGTGCAAAGAGAATTGGATCCAGAGGCCGGTATATTATGTTAGCAAGAAATTGACTGGTGCTGAGAGAAATTACTCAAAGCTGGAAAAGCTCGCGTACTGCCTGTTGATTGCATTATGAAAGCTTCACCCTTACTTCTAGGCTCACCCCATCAACGTTTATACCGCTCAACCATTATGACAAGTCATACGATGACCTAAGACGTCTAGAAGACTATTCAAGTAGAATATTGAATTAAGTCAATTTAACATCATTTATCTCCTCCGAAGAGCTATCTAGAGACAGGCATTGTCGGACTTCATTGTCAAATTCATTGCATAGATGACTCTCTCCAGAGAGTAGTGTAGAACCGACCATTCGATGAGAGATGTACATGGATGGAGCATCCAACGATCGGTGTTTTGGCATCAGAGTCATTTAGTGACTCTTGAGAAATGATTGATCTGCTATGCCTTGAAGCTTGACATCCCTACAACAAGTAATTAAGCTAAACATAAAGATTTTATTGCCAAGCTCAAGTTTGCTAAAGAAATGGAGGGAAAAATTAACAGATCTTTTGTGATTCCCAACTAGCAGTATGCAAGGCCAGGGAAGATTATCAGGCTAAGGGCAGCAACTTGCTCCTTATCTCAGTCAGGTCCAAGATCTACTAGTAAACCTTGAGTATTACACCATTACACACACCCTATAGAACAAAATAAGAAAGCCGGCTCAATGACTAAGCTTGCCAGTTTTGGGGATGCGCAACATATTGGCTTGGTCCCGGATGAAGTATTAAATGCTCCAGCATCGACCAGATGGAGATTCATTGGGTTCTGAAGATGGAGTCAGAAAGGGAGTCATGGATGACTCCTGTCAAAGGTTATCTGCGATGAGGGATCCTTCCTAGATGGAGGAATTAAAAATGGCAGATCCTCCGCAAAGCTTCATGCCACATCATCCAAGGAGTCATGTATAGTAAATGTTTCTCCATTCCCCTGCTTCGGTGTATCGCCTATGAGAAAATCAAACGAGAGGTCCCTTAAGGAGAATGCAGTAATTATACCGAGGGGCGAACCCTGACAAAGAAAATATTCTGCTACGGGTATTACTAAACAACTGTCAATCGAGATGCAGCTGATCATGCTAGATAATGCAAAAGGTGTTAGATGCTTGCAAAATTCCAAGAGCCCCACCGATGGAAATTAGTCAAATGGTCAGTCCGTAGCCATTTTCCACTTGGGATATTGATATTATCAGCTCCTTATCGATTTCTAAAGGTGGTGCATAATACGCCATCGTAGCAATTGGTAACTTCACTAATTGGGCTGAAGCTGAACTTTTAGCCACAATCATGATGAAGAAAATAACCAACTTAATTTTCCAAAACATCAACTATCATTTTGGTCTTCCACGAACCATTGTCAGTGATAATGGAATCCATTTCGACAGGGCTGAATTCAAAGACTTCCGCCATCGGCATCATATTGGAAAGAGATTTGTTGTAGTTTCTCACCCTGGAGCAAACAAACATGTAGAACCTATGAAAAAAATCATAAATTCCGTTCTGAAGAAGTGTTTGGAAAAATCTAGAGGCAATGTGTGGATGAACTCCCAATAGCATTCTAGGCTTATAGAATAACCCACAAGTCCACAACTAGCCATACTCCATTAGCCATTACTTAGTGCTCCAAGGCTATCATCCCTGTATAACTTGAAGTCCCTTCTCATTGAGTGACTTATTACGACCCTTATTTCATTATTAAAAAAATATAAACAAGGAATTACAACCCAGTTGCTATTAAACTACAAGGAATTGGGGACAACTCATGAGCGTACAAACGCATTCGAAAGTCAACAATAAAGATGTGTACCTAAACGTGCATGTGTATAATATAAAAATTAAAATTTTGAAATCGACAAAAAATGAATTCTTACCTTGAAGCTTTCAACAATGAAACTGGATCAGATAGCCAAAGCTTACTAGACCCATAGAACAGGACGTAGATAATAATTGAGAGATTGCACTCCAGTTTTATACTGATAAAGATTGAACAAGCATCACAGAAAATAGAGAGAGAAATGAAACTTTGGGAAGATAATTCAAAGAAAGGATAACGACTATCTAGAAAAGTAGTTGGATTTTTTTTCGACGACCCCTAACTTGCTTCGATTCAAAAGGCGTCATGTTCTACACAAAATTTACTTTGGAAGGAAAATGTTATCCAATATTTTGACCCGGCTATATCCAAACCGACTGGACTAGTTAGACTCAACTATCATCAGGTTAGTATCCTAGAGCGATGATTGTGAGGTCCAGAAATCAAGTGCATTTAATGATATGAAGCGAGGATCAATCGAGACCAAGAGATAGATTCTTCATAATATTCTAAGTACGGATTAGTACCTTCCCCATGTAGGGATCAGTGCCTATCCTTTCCCATGGGGGATCGGTACATGTCTTCAATTTTGTCCCAAACTGGGTGAGATTGATATAGGGTGACAAGGAAGGCCCTACGATGCTACATTTCAAATCTCAAGTCGTTTGGAGTTTTTATGCTCAACTTGTAGGCAAATTACTTCACCTAAGAAAGGGATCGTATAAAAGAGATCATATAAAAGGGGTCGAATAAAAGGGATCGGATCATATTCAGTCCAATAATGCAACTCAATGGAAAACAATTGATATCTTGAAATCCATAAGTCAAATATAGTTGAAACTTTGGGAACAAGAAGTGGGGACCCTAGAGAGTCCACTTTTTGGATCGCACCCCAAGATGAAGAAGTAAAAGGGATCGACCCTCTTCCCTCTAGAGGGATTAGTCTAAATTAGCCAACATCATGTGCTGCAACAAAGATTGATCAATAACTCAAGTTTGACTAATTCAATTGGCATGAATCTTGGACGTTAAGCATAATACAACATAGATAGTCTCCCATAGAGATCGCACCCCAAACTCCACCAAAATAGAGATCAACCTGATCCCTATTTCTTGGGATTTGGGCCATGTGATCCCTCCTATGGGCTCATATGGCTTTGGAGATTCTTCTGCCGAATTTTCAAGGAGATATTTTGTCATCTTCTTCTATAAATATAGACTTGATTTGTTCATTTTCAAGACCTTAAGGCTGCTTGTTGCTTTGTATTATTTTGTAACTATGGATTTTCATCCGATCCCTATTCTATTCAGTTTACAAAGTGATTAATGAAGCTATCTCTTCAAAGTGAGCGTAGGAAAACAGTGCCAAACCATTAAACATTTGTTGTGTCTATGTTATTATTTTGTTTCTTATTACTTTACTGCTATATTCCCTCCATTTGCATTTATTATTCTTCATTTATTCCTCTATAAAATCTCTATTTGGTGTATGTGGCCAATTTTTAGTGCCGACATTAAACTTTTAGTTTAGAATTAAAAGTGATTAATTCGTTTTTAATAATAATTCATTTTAATTAACATGTGAATTCATCATTCTAGGAACTTCTCAGATTTTTGACGAAAGTAGTAACATTGGATCCGGAATAATGAATTATTGAACGCCGATGAGTTTCATGATGATCGGACATATTGTGTGATCGTGCGAGCTCGAAACGTGTTGTAGTTAATTTTGGAAACTAAAATATAATATAATTTGATTTTAAAAGCTAACTTTATACTAGTTCTATTATGTTTGGAATAAGGGTAATTTTCTATGAAAGCCTGTGAGCACTCCTTATTTGAAATTCATGATTTTTGAACGTGAAAAGTATCGGTTAGATTTTCTACAAAAGGACCTCAACACCTCTCATTTTCAAAAACTCCTAAACCCTAACCCGGGCTACAGAAATTAATACCCTAGATTCGATGGCCTAAATGTCGTCGGCTGCCAAAGGCTGAATTAAGGGAAATATCTAATATGAAAGAGGAGAAGTGTAGCCCTAGGAGTTCATCGACGGTGGTGGATCAAATATGATAGGGTGAGGCAGTAGCAAAATCGAGTATAAGGCATAGTAATTTCTAGGTTTAATCTCCTTAATGATGGCAATTCAGGGGATGAGGCCGGCGGCTATGGGGTCGTCAGAGGTAGGGCTATCAATGGTGAACGAATGACGGTGGCATCCGAAGTAAAGACGGCAGCTGGGTCGATGTATCCTGATTAGGGTTAGAGGGGATTAGGCGAGAGGTAATTAAGTTTAAAAAAAATTAATTAAAATTAATTAATACTTAATTATCTCAAATGTTCATAAATTCATATCTTGTCCATACGAGGTCGGATTAGGACGCAGTCTTTTGCATTCGACTCGAAGTAATGATATCTATGCATTGAGTTGGATTCGCCGAGTTTAAAGCTTGTAGAAATTTTAGTCACAATCGAACTATTTGGAATCTTATAAGCTTCGACTAGATCTTGGGTGAGATTTACTCACCCTTTATTTGTTATTGTTGTAATAATTGTTTTTTTGTAAATATAAAATAAAAATTGATAACAATGCAAATTACTACTTTTGGACCACAACTTGTTTATGAAATAAGTGACAACATTATTTGTAGTATAATATCCCTAATAGTCGTCTATAACATGTATCGTAGCCCAAACTACTTGTTTACATGTTTGATATTGCTAAGTTGGAAATTACATTATAAATGTTTGAAGTGTTATAATCATTAAAAACACACTTTGAAATCCTTGATAGTTGACATGTGTTAAAGTGGATAAATTGTGATATATTGAGGATGTGTGTATGTGAATATATATATATATATATATATATATTGGGTGTTCTACACACGTTTTGGTGTATTAAACATGAATGATAGTTTCGGGAAGTTATAGAAATTAGGTAATAAGGGTTGTTGGAAATCCTTGTTCTTAGTAAAGTATAAAGGGCCATCACTTTGGATATTCTTCCAAATCTTTTAAAAGTAGTATTGGAAAATTTTATTAAAGTATTATAATGAAGAAGTTTTGAATTCTAAAATATTATTTCAAGACAAAGGATTTTAAGTTATTAAACGTGTTTATACGGATTTTAAATAAATTATAAAATAAATTTTTTAAGTGATATTTAATATAATATTTTTAAATAAGTATTTTTAAGTGATGTTTAATATAATATTTTTAAATACGTATTTTAAAGTAATATTTAGCCTAATTTTTCTTAAATTTTTTAAGTGATATTTAATATAAATGTTTTAAACCATAGTATATAATAGTTTTTAAAATCTTTCTAAGTATATAATAGTTTTTAAAGTAAATAGAAGTTTGTGTAATGTAATATCCTTTTGAATTGTCCTTATTACTAAATATTTTACCTTAGAAATAAGTTCATATAATATATATCATCTTAAAGTGGTTTTAAAAGTGTTTTAACATATTAGTAAGTATTTTAAAGGTATTCCTATATATATACATATGATTTTTAAAAATTAAGTTAAGTATTCTAAAAATTTAATAAAGGAAGTTTGGGTTTTAATTCTTAAGTTTAAATGAATGGCTTTGTGAAATTAAGTAAAAGCGTATTATCTTAGTTAATAAGTGTGGACATGCTTTGAATTTAAGTAAATGTTTTAAAATTAGTGATTAAGATATGCAAATCTTTTGGATTGCGGTAAAAATTGTTTTAATAACAATTGTTTTTAACCCTTGTTATTAATTATATTTAAGGACATAATAAGATATTTATTATAGAATATTTTAAAGATCGCTATAAGTGAAATGTTTTGGAAGTATGAAATGATTTAGGTTTGTTGTGACAATGCTTGGGCAATATTTGCCTTAATCCATTATAATAGAAATTAAACCTTTAAAAGAGAGTTTTAAAAAATGATAAAATATGAAGTATTTTGGGTTTATAGTAAACAATGTTCTATTGACATTTTTTAAAACCCTTGAATTATATTTTATAGTTGAAAAATATTATAAATATAATTATATCTTTAATAATGGAATTTTAGAGATAATAACAAGATTGAAATCTTTTATAAAACGATAGAAAAGGTTATATGTTTAATTTATAAAAGAGATGGGTTTATAGTAATAATGTTTCAGTAACATTTTTTTAACCACTTTGATTATATTTTAAAGTAAGTAAAACTTGTTAAGTAATTTGTGAATATACTTATACCATTGAAATAAGTATACAAATACTTTTTAAGTGTTGAAAAAGAGTATAAGTGAATAGTGAAATAGTAGAATACAAGTATCTATGCCTTTTGTAAAGATAAATTATGTAAATACAAGTGTGTATATATATATATATATAAGAGTTTTAGATTAATAAAAGAATATTAATTAAGAAAGGAAGCCTTGATTTTTAAAAGAAATTTCAATTGATAAAAAGATGTTCTATAATAAATAGGGTTTTTTTATTAATAAAGGATAAATTAATTAAAAAGGGATTAAAATTCGTTTGTATGACTTGACCACGCTTTGGATGAATCAATAGTGCTTGTATGTTTATTTGCTTACGGAGAGTATACGGGATTTAGTTCCCTTATGTGAACATTTACAGTATTATTGAATAAGACCAAATTAATCGATTCAGTTTTGGAGAGACTGGGATCGATAAGTGTTCTATTTATCGAGAACCACTTCAAGACTGATATACGGGTTCTATATTTTGAAAGTGGAATGGTGGAATCCCTATGTGATTTCGAAATCTGTTGAGATGATGGAATCCATATGGGATTCATTATCTGTTTGAGTCTAAAGACTCATGTGGAAGATGTCGAACGTAGCCTTGACGTTGGAAAAATGACTAAAGATAGAGTAGGTGCACAATCTAGGGGTTTTTCTAACCTAAAGGGGTGTCTCAACTCCATTATCTAGAGTATGCTTATCGATAAATTGGCCGCCAAGAGTTGATGATGTTAGGTTTCCCGTGGTTCGGTTTCGCTCATTCGGGCATGGGTCAGTTGTGTTAACCTTTTGAAATATTTTATCTAGAGATATATGGTACTTAGAAGGTAGCTTTTGATCCTTTTCATAGGATATTCGCTTCAGTTTCTAAGCCGGAGGCGACTCCATGGAAAATACTTAATGTGAACACGTCTTAGCGATTTTAGATGTACTTTAGTATGTGGGAATGTGAGATTCAAGAATTTCAGCTATTTTATGTATTTATTTTAAGCCTTATACATTATTATAATATCGTTGGAGTTTCTTATGGAAATGATTTGGTTATCGTAGGGTAAAATCCTGTCCGTGTTTATACGGGGCATGTCTTATGGGTTACCTTTTTTTTGAAAGGTTTATAGAACATTAATAGTTCAAATGACTTAAGTTTCTCATGTTGGTTTACCAAACTGATCTGGATATTATTGTCTTACAATGCTCAGGTCAGCCCCGTGTATATTTTCAGATTTCATCGACGTTCATCGGAGCTTTTGGAGAGGAGCTTTGGATGATTACCTGCCGTAGTTTTTATTTCCGCTGCATTACTTTGTTTATTTGTGTCAACCATTATAAGGAAAGGCTATTATAACCATCCAGGATAATGATAGGTTAGTTTACTCTATTTGATGTATGTATATTAAAATGTTCTCTTTGTAAAGATCTATTGTTATATTATATGTTATCATTCCGATGTGAGATTCTGATGTTTTTATTCTCCTCTTCTGTTCTACTTTCTTTTCTTTATTTTCTTTTACCCTAATGTTCTGTCTTTACAGCACTTGGATTCTCGGTATGTGAACACCATGGATGTATTACTGTCAACATTCGAAAATCGAAAAAGAGATCATTACATTTTGGTTTCAGAGCTAAAGTTTAAGCTAGAACCTTGGCTTTGTAGGGCATAACTCATTAAAAAATAAGGTAATGGAATGCCTTATTATGAGTCAAGTTTATTATGTATACAAGAGCACATATTTGTTAGTGCTATAAAAATGTTTTATATTGTGTTGATTGACCTATTAAGTGACTTATGAATTCTGCTCAGTACATGGGATGTAGTGGTATCGATAGGGATTCTAAATACTAACACAAGGAAAACTGACATGGTATTATTTTTGAAATTAGGTAAATAAAATAATTTTACCTAGGATTATATTTTAAATATGAAAGAATACTTTTTACTACTGAAATAGTTATTTATGATGTGTTTGTTTGTTAGGAACTGATAATATTCAATTATTATCATTTATTGTGTGATTAGCTATGCTCGACCATGTGAGAAATGCGGATTACGGATCTTAAGGCTAGAGTTAACACTAGAGGGGGGTGAATAGTGTTTATGAAGAATTACTAAATCTTTTTGAGTTTATTTGATTTATACACAGATGTATGCAATATACAGATATAGATTTGATCAGAAACAAACTGATGCAGAAATAAAATAAAAAACATAAAGGAAAGAACACACCGGATTTCATACTGGTTCGGAGTTACCCAACATCCAATCCCGCACACAAGTACGGATTTCTTTTCAAAAGTAATTTTTTTACAGTTATACCCTCGATTTCAAGGGTACGACGTACACTCTCCAGAATCACTATCCTCTGGGTAGAGATACTTGCTTTTCCGGGCCATAAGTTCACCCACTTGATTTTACGGGCAAAAAGTTCACCCAATTGATTTCCTAAGGCTACAATCACACCTTATCTCACTTGATTGATTTTCATGGCTATAATCACACATTTTCTCACTAAGTTGATTACAAAAAGCCTATAACTCTGAATAGCACTGAGGATCTTATTAAGAGAGTGATAGAGAATAAAACTACGAATGATCGAGTTCGATTCAATGTTGATTTCGGCAGAGTAATGGTAAGAATATGTGTTGAGAAAAGTGGAAGAAGAAGAGGAGTGAAAAACCAGAAAATATGATATAAAATTCGTTGGAACTGACCCCTATTTATAGAAGAACAACAGTCATGTCCATTCATGAAGAGTTATGACGAATAGACACTTCTTTTGAAATTTAAATTGTAAACTCAACTGACACCATGTCGACATGGTCACCATGAGTATGTCGACATCCCAAACATTTTTTTGATAATTTATTTTTCTTTGAAAATAACCTTTATCTTATTTTAAAACTATTTAAAACTTTATAAATATACTTGCCTATAGTCAAAGTAAATATAGAGAATAATATATATAGAATTTAACTATAATTTTATATTTAAATTAAAGTATAAATATCTAAAAGTTATATATATTATATTAAAAGATAGTTTAAAATCACGAGTAATTTTCTTTGAAATTAAAGATGAGTTTGAAGCAAAAATTATTAAAATAAGGATAGAGTTTTTTGAGGTTTTAAAAGGAAGGTTTTGAAATCATTTTGAAAACAAGATATAGTTTTGAAAAATCATTTTGAATAAAAAGTTAGCAGATACAAAACCATGTTCCACTAGATTCCATCCTACTTAGGGTTCCATCCCTTTAACAGGCTTAAAGTGGATTCCATTCCACGAATAAATTGGATTTTAAGATGCCAGTGCTTTTCTATGAATTTTAACAAAATTTCTAATTAAAGAATAAATTACTAGAATTCTTGAACTCTTGATAATCTTGATACTCATGAATTTTCAATCTTGATATCTTGAATCTCTACACTATACGGTCTTCATTCTTGTTACCTGCATGGTTAAATCCTGCATAAACATATATATATATATATATATATATATATATCTAAACTTATAATGTTAGTATTTATATTTTATAATCTATTCTAAGGTTGTTGTCATCAAAACCATCATCTCACGGACTAATAATCTCCCCCTTTTTTATGATGACAACCTTTGTTTATAAAATATTACTTCTATCCTAATAACTCCCCCTAAAACTAATAACTCCCCCTTAATCTATGCCTAATTACCCTATTTTATACTTCTCCCCCTTTGTCATCAACAAAAACAAACTCCCCCTCATTCTTGGACTAGAGTACCTGCATTAGTAAACTATACAATGGAATATATAATAGATAGATTAAGAATTAAGTATCCTTATGAACATGATAATTAATCAAGGATTATATACATTTCAATGTATATACATATATATACATGTTTTATGTAGCAAACATCAAACCAATCAATCCACACCGAGTATCAATCCAAACCAAATCAAATTAATTCAATCAAACAATTCAAACAAAGCAAACAAATAAAATCAAACGTTATGTGGAACTTTCACCCATCCTTCTTCTCTAAAGATTGTGTCTGCCTTAATAGCATCCCAATTTTCATCGTCGTTGGTGAGAGAGACTGGAGGATGTGCTTCGTTATCATCCTTGTGTAGGGTGGAAATCATCCATCCTATTGCATCGAAATGCCTTTCTTGCTCCTTGATCATCTGCATTTGACTCAATTTTAAGTGTCGCTGGTTACAAAGAATGAATGAGAGAACACTCTTGAATGAATTAAGAGTTCCTTCAAGATTTTCGGATAAATTGTGAATTGGATTAACCATAGTTGAATTTGTGAAAGAAATGAAGAATTAGAAGATAGGAAATAATTTTCAGTGAAGAATTCTGAAAGAAATAGGTATATATAGGTGTAGAAATTCATTTGAAATGAATAGACATATGGTTGTTATTCAGATTTCAAATTCAAAATGAATTGTCATTTCTGACCAGTACATGTCGACATGGTCATAGGGGGTATGTCGACATAGATTAGTGAAAAAATATGACAAGTTAGATTTTGTGAATAATTGTGTGTATATATATATATATATATTTATATAATATACTAACATTTATTCTGGAGATAAGATAAACTAGATAACAGAAAGGAAATTTCATTTCATTGCATACTAAGATGATACAATGATTAAACATATGAAACTACATGAACTTTCGAATTAAAACAAGCTAAAACACATACAACAAGATACGAAAAGATAAAACTAGTTAGAGGATGATGATGATGAAGAAAGTCCAAGTTTCTCGCTGACTTTGGAAATGAACTTGTTCATCTTGGATGTTTGTCCAACTTCTTACTAACGGATCGTTTAAGAATCCGTTGATTCTCAACAATCGTCTTTTGGTTTTTGAGAAGGGTTTTGGTGGATGGATTAGGAGGATAGTCGATGCTTTCCAAAGAGGTTTCACCTTCTTCTTCTTCAATTTCCATTTCATCCCCTTCTTCTTCCTCCTCTTCCTCTTCTTCCATTTCCTCATGAGCCAAACTCTCTTCCTTTTCGGCAAGGGTCTCATAAGGTTGAAAAACAAATGGAATTTTCATAAGCGAAATGTTGGAATGATTGAAAACTTTTCTAGAAACAAATTATTTGCCTTTGAAATCCACTCCAAAATAGTTAAAAATCCGAGCGAGATAAATTCCATGATACAAAGTATTCTCACCCATTTCAAGATTTTTAGGACGAAGTTCATCCGAAATAACTTGCGCCCAATTTATGTCATAATTTCCCAAAATAGCAAAAAGTGCTTTGCAAACTTTTGAAGTAGGATTGTTAAAATTCCCCTATCGTGGGGTCAAAGTATGTTGCAAAATAAGATTGACAATTCTTGCCTTTGGTCAAAAATTTCGATTTTTGAATTCAAAATTATCATTCCCTTCGAAAATGTGATGAAATATCTCACGATCATGTCCATTAATTTTAAAATTATAAAGATCAATTCTCGCGCACTTGCAATTGAGAATGGTACCCAAAAGATCACAATTCAAAAAAATTCTAGTGCCTTTGATACTACTCCAAATTTCATCCTCATTTTCATAATAAAATCCACTGTTTAAATTAGCATAGAAAATTTTTTCAAGATTTCGATAGCAAACAAAATCATTTTGAGAAGCATCAATAAGACTAAGAACTCCATTGTTTGCAAAAAGAGAATCAAGTTCATAAGAAGAGAAATCTTGAAAAATAGCAAACTTTCCGGGATGGACTTTGGCATAATTAGCATAATTGATGTATGCTTTTATTGCCTCCGGATCATTGAATAGTTGCTCTTTTATTTTTCTGGAAATTCTCATTGTGGAGGGGTTGCTTGAAGAAGCCATTAAAGTAGAGAGTAGAGAGCTTGAAGTTATGAAGAGAGAGTTTGAATTTGAAAATGAGAGTGAAAAGATATGATAAAGGATAGTGAATAAGTAGATTCTCAAAGGACATATTATCTGGTCAAAAGATAGCTTTTCAAAGAATTGAATGAAGTGAAAAGATAAAGAGAAATTCAAACATTTGAATTCAAATTTTGAAATTCATATTTTGAAATTCAAATTTTGAAATTCGTATTTTGAAATTCAAATTCTGGTACCCATGTCGACATCATGGTAGGGACCATGTCGACATGTGCCAGTGAATTTTCATAAATTAATTTTCCTATGTTCTGTAATAAATATATATATACACTCTATTATTTTTAATGTCTATTTATATATATATGGAATATCATCAGAATTATAGTATATTCCATAATATATCAAAATAATAATAAACATAATAATAAAATAATAATGAAATAATAGTAAAAAAAATTAAAATTCAAATAACATACCAATTCAAAATCAATTAATCAAACAATCAAGCATCTAGCTCTAAGCAAGCAATTTCAACCAATTGTATTGTAAACGTGTACCTTTTTCTGAGTCCGTTTCTCTGAATTCGTCGGAGTCGTGAACTGCTGTGAAACACAAATTCGAATTATCTGTCTTCTGATCATCATCACTTGAGGACGAGTCTGAGTCATCTAGAGTAGCAGTAAATGCACGCTTCCGTTTCTTTGCTGGATCATTGTTCATAGGAGGATTTTGCCTATCTGGATACGGACAGTCTCTTTTGATGTGGCCTGGTTCATCACAGTTGAAACATTTGACATTGTTTGGCACTATATTCTGATTTCCAGAGTTCTTATAGTTGTTTCTCTTGAGATTATTCATCTTTCCGTATTTCAGGAATTTCCTAAAATTTCTGGTCATCAAGGCTATCTCTTCATCATTATAGCTGCTTGAATCTGATCCATCAGTCAATGCAATGAATGCCATTAATTTCTTTTCAGATGTTTTTCTTTCTCTTCTCCCGATCATTGGAATTTCATACGACATTAGATTTCCAATTAACTCTTCTATCTTTAAAGTACTGACATCATTTGCCTCTTCGATAGCAAGTGTCTTTTGATCCCATTCTGGAGTAAGAGAATTTAAAATTTTATGACTTGATCTTCTTAAGAAAATTCCTTTCCCAAAGATATTAGAGAATGCACAATATCCTGAAATCTACTACACATATCTGAAATAGACTCATTTGGATTCATTTTAAATAATTGAAACTGATTTGTGAGCATGGAAATTTTGGTCTGTTTAACTTTGCTTGTTCCTTCGTGAGTAACTTGCAAAGTTTTCCATATTTCATATGCAGACTTACAAACTGACACTCTATTGAATTCATTTCTATCTAGTGAACAAAACAAAATATTCATTGCCTTAGAATTATTTTGTGCAATAGTCTTTTGCTCAGCAGTCTACTATGCAAAATCAGTTGTGGGTTCAGAATATCCAGTTTGTGTAATATTCAAAGTATCTAATCCTATAGATTGTAAATGTATTGTCATCCTACATCCCCAATATGCATAATTACTGCCATTAAAAAGTGGTGGTCTGACAGTAGACTGACCTTCTACAAATGAACTAGTGACAGGAATACTAGTGTTAGTAACAGTACCAGTGTTGGTAGCCATTTTGAAAACTTTTCAAAAATCAGATTACGAAACTTTGAAAACCTTGCTCTGATACCAATTGTGAGAAATGCGGATTACGGATCTTAAGGCTAGATTTAACACTAGAGGGGCTGAATAGTGTTTATAAAGAATTACTAAATCTTTTTGAGTTTATGTTGATTTATACACAGATGTATGCAATATACAGATAAAGATTTGATCACAGAAACAAACACTGATCCAGAAATAAAATAAAAAGCAGTAAAGGAAACAACACAACGGATTTTATACTGGTTCGGAGTTACCCTACATCCAGTCCCGCACACAAGTATGGATTTCTTTTCAAAAGCAATTTTTTACAATTACACCCTCGATTTCAAGGCTACGAGGTACACCCTCCAGAATCACAATCCTCTATGTAGAGATACTTGATTTTCCGGGCCACAAGTTCAACCACTTGATTTTACGGGCAACAAGTTCACCCAATTGATTTCCCAAGGCAACAATCCCACCTTATCTCGCTTGATTGATTTTCAAGGCTACAATCACACCTTTTCTCGCTAAGTTGATTACAAAAAGCCTATAACTCTGAATAGCACTAAGGATCTTGTTAAGAGAGTAATAGAGAATCAAACTATGAATGATCGAGTTCGATTCAATGTTGATTTCGGCAGAGTAATGGTAAGAATATGTATTAAGAAAAGTGAAAGAAGAAGAGGAGTGAAAAACCAGAAAATCTGATATAAAATTCGTTGAAACTGACCCCTATTTATAGAAGAACAACAGTCACGTCCATTCGTGAGGAGTTATGATGAATAGACACTTCTTTTGAAATTTAAATTTTAAACTCAACTGACACCATGTCGACATGGTCACCATGAGTATGTCGACATCCCAAAGCATTTTTTTGATAATCTGATTTTCTTTGAAAATAATATTTATCTTATATTAAAACTATTTAAAACTTTATAAATATACTTGCCTATAGTCAAAATTCATAAGTAAATATAGAGAATAATATATATAGAATTTAACTATAATTTTATATTTAAATTTAGGTATAAATATCTAAATGTTAAATATATTATATTAAAAGATAGTTTAAAATTAGGAATAATTTGACCTTGAAATTAAAGAAGATTTTGAAGCTAAAATTATTAAAATCAGGATAGAGGTTTTTGATGCTTTTAAAAGGAAGGTTTTGAAATCATTTTGAAAACAAAATATAATTGTGAAAAATCATTTTGAATAAAAAGTTAGCGGATACAAAACAATGTTCCACTAAATTTTTCGTAGGTTCCATCCTACTTAGGGTTCCATCCCTTTAACAGGCTCAAAGTGGATTCCATTCCATGAATAAATTGGATTTTAAGATGCTAGTGCTTTTCTATGAGTTTTAACAAAATTTCTAATTAAAGAATAAATTACTTGAATTCTTGAACTCTTGATAATCTTGATACTCCTGAGTCTTCAACCTTGATATCTTGAATCTCTATACTGTACAGTCTTCATTCTTGTTACCTGAATGGTTAAATCCTGCATATACATATATATCTAAACTTATAATTTTAGTATTTGTATTTTAGAATCTATTCTAAGGTTGTTGTCATCAAAACCATCATCTTATGGACTAACAGACCAGTTTATGAGCATTGACTATTGTTTATTGATTTTTGAATTATGTTTAACTAGTTTATTAATAATTTACCTTTATACATCATGGGGTAGGTAGATTGCATTTATAGGAACATTGTAATGAACACCTTGTTAATTAAGTTTCGTAGTTTGACTATAAAGAATTTGATAATATGTTGGGTTGAAAATTTTAATTTTAGTAAAAGTTATTTATTATAGTCTTAAGGAAAGGTAAGATATTATAAAGATAAACTTTTGTTTAATAGTTTTATATGGGAAAGTTTCTTATAAAAGTATGATTCATAAAATATGGTTTATAAGTATAATTATAAATATGAAAAGGATTTAAATTGAGAATTTGAGAACTTAAATCCCGATGTTTTGAAATTGATTTCCTATAATTTTGAAAAATAATACTAGTATTATTTGAAAGTAAATATTTGCAAAATTGATTTATAAAATTGGTATCATAGTACTTAGTGATATATATGAAGTATTTGATACCGCTTTGAAAATGATTTTGGGTTAAAAACCTGAAAAGCACGAGTTCGAAGTACCGAACTCGCTTTTGCCGTTGGAAAATAATCCCGGTGATGACTGCAGCATCGTTGGTGCTTATTTTCGAGTTTTGGCATGGGGAATGCTACTATAGTAGCTATACTACAAAATTGTTTTGGGTAAAATAGATTTTGATTTAAATTTCAAAAATATGATTTGATATACAAAGGTTTAAGTATATATTAATTTAAAATGATTCGAAATGAATTCGGTATTTGGTTCTTAAGTTTTCAATTAAGATATATTATGGACGCATGTATCCTATACATTAGGGTAGTTTGGTTGTGCATCTTGCTTGATCTGTTGATTTGCAGTTTTCAGTTATCAGAATAAAACAGAGTATTCATGATTTTGGACAATTGAAAACTTTCAAATTAGTTGAGAAATTAACGCTAAGTGTTTTGTAAAAATATAAAAAGTAGAGTTTTGTAACTCTAGAATGGAAAGATGGTAGAAATTAAACAAGTTTTAATTTGTAAAACATCTTTGTTAAGTAGAACATTTGATGTTATTGGGCTAACTAATACACGTCTTTACCTTAGGGTCATCTAAGGGAAGTAGACTCTACTCATGAAGTTAGACACCGATTCTGAGTCTTCCTAGCTACTTGCCAAACCCAACGGATGAAGAAGTTTAGAATGTCGACTTGGTAATAAGATCCAAATTTATCCTGGACCTACATCAGAATCTTAGTAAGTTAAAATAGGCTTTAAATTTGTTGGATATCTATTATAAGCAAATGGACAAGATTATTTTGTATATACTCTTAGGATGAAATAGAGTACTATACAAGTATGAACTTAGGTATTGAAATGTTTTAAATTGAAATTGTGTTTTAAGAAATGTTGATAAATGAAGTTTTAAGATTTTATAAAGAATGTTTAGAAACTTAGTTAACATTTTATGAAATGATTTAGAAATAATTCGAATATTAAAAGAGAATACTTTTCAGATAAACTGATATGAACTTAAGATAATGAAATGTTATATAAATAAAGTTGTGGCTTTTTGAAGTAAATATGGAATTAAGTAATATTTTACTAGAAAAGATAAGTCTTTACAGAGTGTTTATAAAACTCAAGAAATTATTTTATGTAATTTTTCATAAATAAATTTAGTATTAAATGAGAAATACTATATATGGAAATAAATGTGATTTAAAATGTAGAAAAACGTAAGTAGTGTTATAGAAAGTGATTCATTAATGATTTGAATATTAAACGGGAAAAAAGTTATGTAAATAAATATTGATTAATAAGAGGTAATATTTGTGTAAATAAATGGGATTGATAATGGATGTGAATTAAAAAATAATTGGTACAACGAAAAAACTAATAGGAATAAATGTCTAAGTGTACGTAGACCATTTTATTCGCAAAACTGTTTTAATCCAGATTCGATTATATGAGTTGGAGGTGAATTACAATGATCTGCTTTAGAATTTTTCACGCGATTCTTGACGGCAAACACTTTATATGGATTTTTGATTTGATTCTGAAGTTTTCTATCATAGTATATGGCTATGCAAGGAGAATGGAGGTTTCTAATCAAGAAACCTTATCGGAATCCATACGAAGGAAGTTAAGTGAGCGATACTCGTACGAAAGTAAAATTTTATGGTCGAACGGGCGATCAGATTTGATATTGTATAATGATGCCATATGTACATCGTATATGCTTTAAAATAATGATATGCTTTTGACATTAAAAAAAATGAAAGTTTTTTGTTTGTTATCATTTGTAACTGAGATACAGGTTCATGGTAGAAAAGGCCAGTTTGATGCTTTTGGTTTCATGGGTAGAGTTTGCTTGCTCTATTAATAGGTACATGTTTATGTTATTGTTGATTGTTTTATGCCCCAGATATGGGAGGTCACTTTTGGGATTTTGTTTTCTTTTTTTTGGTTTGGGCCGTTAGTTTTTCTAAATCAAGCTCGCAAAGGAGGTGCTGCAGAAATTTTCCATAATTTATGAGAATTTAAAAGTTTATAACTCATTAAATTGGTTTTAAAAGCTTAAGGGTTTGGTAACATTAATACGCCTTTAGGAATTTCGAGGATGAAATTCTTTTAAAGGGAAGAATTTAACGACCCTAATTTTTGAAAGTTTAACAGTTAAATATAGGAATTATTTAAATATTTAAATCTTTGTTTAATATGAACAAAATATAATTATTTTCAAAGCTTGCATATAAATTCTATTTAAATAAGAATGATAATAGTAAACCTTTAATTTAGAAATAAAAGTGATTAAATTTGTTTTAATAATAATTCGTTTTAATTAACATGTGAAATTATCATGTCGGGGCACTGTCTCATTGACGAAAGTAGTGCCATTGGATTCAAAATATTAAATTATTATATAATGATGAGTTTCATGACGATCGGACGTACTGTGTAATTGTGTGAGCTCAAAACGCGTAGCGATTAATTTCGAGAATTAAAATACAATATAATGTGATTTTAAAAGCTAACTTCTTAATATGAAGGAATTTGGTCTAGATACTAGTTCTATTATGTTCGAAATAGGGGTAATTAGCTAGGAGCACAAGTGAGCATGCGTCGTTTGGAGTTTGCAATTTTGAAACATGGATAGTGTTAGTTAGATTTTATATAAAAGGACCTCAAAACCTCTCATTTTTCACAAACTCCTAAACCCTAACCCTGTCCACTGAAATAAATACCCTATATCCAATAGCCTAAATTTCACAGGCTGCTAGAGGCCGAATTAAGGGAAATATCCAACATCAAGAGGAGCAGCGTAGCTTTGGGAGTTCATCAACGGTGGTAGATCAACGTATGGTAGAGCGAGGCGACGGCGAAATCGAGTAGAAGGGGCAGTAGTTTTGTACCAGCCCGGTGTTTTCAACAATTTGCATCCACACATGTCGGACTTGAATTGCTCAAAATACCAGACTGTTAATTTACATTTGGCAAAACTCAACAAATACAGCACAAACTAATCACAGAATCACAGATACAGAGCATTGCAATAATAAGCAGCGAAAACAAATGAATTGTAGTTTGTGGAGCTACCATTTATATATAACAAAGTTAAAACAAAATACAACAGAAGTCTCGAATACACAGGAGTCTCGATACAATATTCAAATAACAAATTTGAATACATCACTGGAATCAACTGAATATCTAAAAGCTGAATCGATAGTTGGATCTCCAAACGAAGCTCCTACTCCAAAGGTCAGTCTCAAATGCTGTGACACTCGGTCTGACACAAGCGTAAAGAAAAACACAAAACACTTGAGTCAGGATTAACATTCTTATACCAATAAATCCAACTCTATTGAAATATCAACTGAAATACAAGTAATTTAAAGGAAGTTTTGGATACCCATCATCTAAGGATCCGTGGAACTATCTATTATGTAGTAATATAAGCAATTGACAACCAAATGTCATTATAACACCGTGGTCATTTCAAAATAATTTATACTTCAAACCAAAATATCATATCCATTTCAAAACCATATCAAAACAATATCATTCTTCACTTCAAATTTATCTATTTCCAAATCAATAACACTTTCAAAGTTACAACACTTTCGACATTATAAACTTAGAATTCATAATACTTTGGAAATCATAACACTTTGAAAACATAACTTTGAAATTCATAATTTTGAAATCATAACTTCCCACTTGAACAATTTAGATATTAACAATGGGGTCTCTGTGTGTGTGTATATTAGAACAGTTTATAAAATAAAATAGTTTGTATTAAAATAGTTTGTATTAAAATGCTTTATATTAAAATAATTTACAAGGTAAAATACTTATATATATATTAAATACTTCATAGAATAAAATAATTTCCTCAAATTTCACAAATCGATTCAAATCAACTCGAATTCCAAAATTCAAATTTAATTCAATCTCAATTCATCAGTTCAATTTAATTCAGTTTCTCAATAAACCATTTCAAATTATATCGATTTTAAATACAGATTGAACCATAAAATAAACCATTTCAATTTCAATATATTTCAAAGCTTTAATATTCAGCACTTAAAAACAAAATTTGATAATTTCATATATATATATATATATATATATATATATATCATAATTTAACTTCATTATTATTTAGTTTTGAAATATTCACTTAATAAATCCAATATCATTTAAATAACACCCCAAATTACAGTAAACAACATATTTCATTCACTTTAGTTAATCTTGAAATATTCATTTAATCGCCTAAAACAAATCAAGTTATAAAATCATATTTTCAAAATCTCAAATTCAATAAGTTTCAAATTGATTTTAATTAATTAAAATTCTTAGCAAATAAATTTCTAATCAATATCGATTTAGCTTTCCAACCTTAATTTATAAATAGCATTATAAAATCTATTTTAAAGTATAATTTTTAATAAATACTTAATCATATTATATTGTAATTATATTAAACTTTATTATTAAAATTATTTTATTTTTAAAATTAATTTATACATATCTTAAAATAGTAAAATTTTAAGTAAATCTTAAAATTTATAATTCTAAAACTAACTTACAATTTTAAAATTCTCAAAACATATAATTTACAATCTAAAAATTAAACCTTTATAAAAATACATTATATAATATCTTAAAATCAATATTTATTAAACCATATATCTCTTTCCAAAACTATAGAAATCATTTTCAAAATATTTATATATAGACCAACTGTACCGATCCTGACTCGACCTTCGAAAATCGGCACCGAATACGACACTCATATTCAAATGCCGCAGATCCAAATGTCGAATCTGGTTCGCCGGAGCTTATAACACCATTAAGTACAAGACAGCGGAAGAAAATGAATATCAATATATATAACAATGATACAATGACAGATACAATATCTGATATAATATGATACAATAGAATGGTACAATAGATATCAATACCATCAGAGATACAAGACACGGCGGAAAGAATATCTTCAATAGAAGGCATCCCCAAATCCAAAGCTAGCTCAAACCAACATCACGTTTCACAACGATAAGCAAGTGTAGTCGTGATCCAAAGACTGGACTAACTCCAGGTAATCTACTAAACCTGACTATCTGAAAAACCCAACTCTAGACTGCACGTGTGGAAAAATTGTGGGCATCCAAAGTTTAGGAAAGGAACAATAAACTCTGAGTCAGTCATAGGACTGGTGTGAGTAACAAAAACAGTTGGTCTTTAAAACAATAAAATGAATTTAGTTTGAAATCCGCAATGCTTTTTAGAAAATGAAACTAGCATAAGGCCTCCTGCCACACACACCATGCAAACGTAGAATTGGAGGAGATTTCTCCTTATGATAGTCAAACATGCTTGATACGTAAAAACCATTTTGATATTATTATTATTAGTGCATAGTGGAAAACATTTCGAAAGTATAATATAAATCTTAGCCATCATAGGCATTTCTCACTTATGCCTACTATAGCTACCATGTTCAATGGCAGGTTACCGCCACATTCCATGGCAGGTTATACAACTAAAATCGTACAGGACGCGTATTGTTTTGTTTGGGTTTCCAACAAATGGTCGGGCTAAGGAACTTCCCACTGTCAATAGGTACGCCTCTGGCGGGACGTCATGAGAACCTAACCGGATCTTTGTCAACACAAGGTCGGGTTACCTCTGTAACTAGGTAACTACTACTCGAGCATGCCACCCCCCGGTCTTTTGGGACCTTTATCCGAGGCGCCTCTAAACCACAAAGCAACAATCACACAGTAAATGAGATTGAATCCCACTACATAGGTAAATATCTGGGCTCTATACCATGATGCCACCCTTTACAAGAAGGGAATGACACACCCTAAAGGGCGCGACCCTTATAACCTTGCCGCATCTTTCCTATTTCGACCATTTCCGGGGTGTGAGGTCCTGATGCAGTCACGTCCACAAAGCTACGCTTTATACAAAAGCCTTGCTTTGATCACAAATTATCAACAAATGATCATCAACACACAGCAGCACTTAGCATGTCACACTATCAAATTGGAAGTATATCACTAATAACCTTCAACTACATAACCTATAAGCTCGTACGTCTCAGAGAAGGTTGTTAAGCTAAGAGAATAAATTCTCCGCCACCAACAGATATGTATTTGAAAGAAATCTGCTTTATATCTCAAAGTGTAGTGTCAGACATACAACCATACAAGTCTGTTCCGGGTTCGAACATAACCGAAGGCACTTTCGAAGAAGCCCTTGCAATCCGGGTATCCACAATCTCGATCGGACTTCCCATCACTTAGGGAATCTCCGTACCGGGGATCAGTCTGTGCAGAGACAATTGATAGGTTACCCTATCGTTCTCACAAATACCCGATCTTCAACGCCGATCTTCAAATGCTATCCATAACGTCGTATCATTTTTCGGAATGGGTTATATGACACAAGGGTCCTCTCCCGGCTAAACCGAATAATGAGCGCAATATTTAAAACATATGGATATAGGATTTAGGTTAAGTTACAACTTCAAAGAAACCCAAAACCTTTCTTCAAATGGTTAAACAAGTTACCATTTTAAATCTTTAAACAAAAATATTTATTCCGCAAAGTTCACCCAGTTTTACAAAGATCCATTTACGGATTTCAAAGCAATTCCCATTTCGATTAGGATTGACTCATTTAAATCTTTAGTTACAAAGATTTGAGTTACAGCTTTCAAACCGTTTCCATAACTTGGAAATCATTTTCATTTCAAACTTGAAATCCTTTTAACACAAATTGGAAGTCCATTTCTTATGTGAAAGCTTTTATTATTTGAAAACAAATAGTTTTCGTTTCAGAAAAATCTAACTATATTTGCACGAGTTAAAGCCCTTGAATTTAAATTCAAATTCCCAAATCAATACATTTAAAATGGTTTAACCCATATATAACTAGTATAACATCTTTAATCCCTAGTTTCAAATCATGGAATTCAATTTCAAATTTTGAATTCAAATTGTCTAATTAAAAATTATTTCAAAAATCTGTGACTTAATCGATTTCCTCATGAAATCCATATTTGTGTGTGCATGGTGTGGTCCATGGGTTTAACACAATAGTGCAACAACATAATCATCACAGATCAAAACACAGTAGTATAGTTGATAAGCGGTATAAACTATAACGCTTATCGTTCATTCACCGATTCACAGATAATATACAAATGTATCACAAATAAATGAATAAAATACACAGCTCAATCCACAGAACAAAATATCACAGATCAGATAGGACAATCAATTCAAGGCATCTCATACGATACAATCATTCATAAGTAAGGTCAAGCATTCAATAAATATTTATAAGCAGGATTAATTGATTGTTTAATCCTAAATTATTCAATTTATTTCCTATTAAATTAACTACTTATGAATTAATTATCCAATCCTGATTAATTTACCATAAATCAATTGGTATTTATCAAACACTTTGATTAATAATTCTTAATAAATAAATTATTCTTAATTAATCACATTAATTAAATTAACCTCTAAACCAATTACATAATTAGTTAACCCCTTAATTAATTATTTTAAGAAATTAAACCTTTAATTACTTGCCATAAAGTAACTACACTTACCCCATTTCATAAATCATTATCATAAATTTATTAATCTAATTAATTGTTAAAATTAATCACATTAATTAAATATTTAAATGACCTTTATTAACTAATAATTATTCTTTAATTACTTCACCAAAGTAATTTATTCCCCTAAATCATCATTAATTATAAATTAATTAATTATAATTTAAGATTCTTAATTTCAATTTAATTATTTCTTAATTTACTAGCTTAAACCTTATTGATTGTTTTAAACTTTTAATTATTAAATTAATTAATCCAAATCATTAATTATCCATTTTAATTAATTTAATAATTACAAATCATCAAATATTCATTTATTTAAAGACACAAACATTTTTTTATTAATGAGCAAATCATAATTAACAAGGTATTTAAAACAATTTACTTTCAAAATTTTACTTTTTAAAGTTTCATTTTAAATTTAAGATTTTAAAATGAAAAACAGATTAACTTTAACAAGTTTAAAACAATTTCAAAACCCTTTTATTTCACAAATTGAAGAATTATTTACCTTAATATAGAAGTTTCAAAGAGTTTAAAACCCAATTTCATTTTAAATTCAAATCAATTCAAAAATTCATTTTATTATTCAAACTGTTTAGAAATAATTAAATTTTGAAAAAAACTTCTTTTATTTCAAGACGAAGATTCAAATTTGGTTTTGAATCAGATTTAAACCTTTGATTTAGAATTCACTTACATTTTAAACCTTCATTAAAATTTCAAATCATTTAAACATTTAAGACTTTTAAACAATTCAAATTTTAAAAACTTCATTTTATTTCAAACTAAGTTTCAAACTAACTTGAATCAGACTAAACTGGGATTCAAAACTTGTTTTAAATGCTTCATAAAAATTTTAAAATCCAGTTTTTTTTCAAGTTCTGAAAAAAAAATTGCTACAGGTTTGAAACCTGTAACACACATATATGACTCGAGCCACCATTTCATTTTCTTCGAGCCTTCACTTAAATTTACTCGAGCAATCTTCCAGCTTCAACCCAAATTGTCAGAAAGTAAAGAGCACCGTGCACATGCACGGCACCGCCGAGCATCTCCGATCAACACCACATCGCCAGCAAGTCGACGATCTTCCACCAACCAACTACCAATCACCAGAACTCCTCTATTTCCACTAAATCAAAATCGAGTGCTAAAATCGATAACTAGAAACAAAACCAGGAACTCCTCCTAAACCTGGAAATCACGTCGTTCGCAAAACTTTGACGACCAGAAACTCTGAAACTCTGGCCATCTACTCTTCATCGCTCCTCCTACCATCACCCAAAAGCAAGAGCAACTCGATCAACCCAAACAGCCGTGGTGATCGATACGTGAAACACTGCAAAAACTAGGGTTCCTGAAGAAAACCCACTGCCGCAACTTCCTTGGTGAATTTCATCACCATCAACTATTTTTCCCATCAACTACAATCACTCCTCTATCAATGCCAAAGATCTCGACCACCAAATTCAAGTAGATCACCAGAGATCCTCAAAATCCCCAAAACTGGTCAACACAGAAATGCCACTACAAACCTTAACTAAAAAAATATAATTTTAGTTTTATAATTCCTAATTTTGATTAGGTATTTGATTCCTATTCCGGAATTCAGAAATCAAGACAATTTGGTTTTTGACTAAATTGGAGTTACTCAGTAGTTTTTTTAAAAGTGCAGAGACAATACAAGTTTATTTAACAAAACTATAGTTTTAAAATAACATTTATGATATCACAATCATATTCCATTTGTAACTTAAATCTTAACAAAATCTGGATCAAGAGATAAAGCAGCTTGAAATCAACTTGAGCTAGGAAATATTTAAACAGAGAGGTCTTTTCAGTTTAACCAAACATACTTTCATCATATATCACACATCCACAGCATTTCAATAACATATAAACACAAATACTTGATTATCTTCACACTTAATTCAAGCAACCAGTCAAATAGATATTAATCATTTTTAAAAAAAGAAGTTACTCACCTTAGATTCAAGAAAAAATGAACAGGGCTTCCCTTTTTCTTGAAACAGGATTTTGAAACTGTTAGCTGAAGCCCTCTTCTTGATCTCGGGTTTGAATTGATTATATTGTTGTTAATTATTGTTACAAGGTGGTATTTTGTTTAAGTTTTTAAGATAATATTACTTCAGATTTGTTTTTGAATGAACGAACTGTGATGAAGATGATAATATATAGGAAAGAAGTTTACATGTTGATAAAATCTTCTTGTACAACATAAGTCAGAGATTTTTTTTGTATATTTAGAGGCTGATGAATCTATTTTGTGTGCTAAGAATTAATTAACACTGTCTTTATTTTCTTCTTTTTGCTTTAGAATGGTGGCTGATAAATAATACTATGGCTAGCATTAATGATCTTTGTCTCTTTTTTTATTATGTCTTCATATACAAGCCTTTCATATTTATACTTTATTTATTTGTATGTAATTATTTTGTCTTGTTTTTGTTTCTTATGTCTCCATACTTAAATATATGACTGTCTTCTTATGCAAGCTTCTCATGTTTACTTGTTTCATATTTGAGCATATTCATATTTTATTTGTTTGTACATAATTATTTTGTCTTACTTTTATTTTCTTGCATGTCTTTATTATTTTTCCTTGTATTATGTCTTTAATATAGATACATTTCTATTTTAATATGTTGTTATAATTTCTTTTCTAATGAAATCACTTTATATTTTATGAAACTATATAATTTATTTACATGTTTTTTGAATTTGTCTAATTTATTTCTAGCTTAAATATTTATTTTAACTTACATACTTATTGTCTTATTCCTCTATATACATATATATTTATATTTTATTTCTTTTACATTTTGCATTCATTTATTATTTATAGATACTTAACCTTTAAAGAAATTGTTTTTAAAACTTACTTATACTGTAATAAAATAAACACACATATTATATATATATATTACTAAATATAGAATTTAACTTTAAACATCCTTTGAAAATTATTTTATATCAATTTTCAAAATATAACTTCCAAAGATTAATTTGTATAAATAAAGGCACATCTAATTTAATCATATCCAAAATCCAAATACAAATTTATTTTCTAAGATATTTAAATTTACATTCCAATTTCAAATTCTATTTTCAATCTATTTTATATACATATTTACTTTTCAAATATCCAAATTAATTCTCAATTAATTCATAATTTAACTAGAATCTTATATTAATTACCAATTAATTTCACCATTTTTATTCAAAAATTAAATTAATTATCAATTTAAACTTAGTTAAAACCCGGGATCGTTACAGATTCCCCCCTTAAGAAATTTCATCCCTGAAATTTGCAGGCACGAAAACAACGAAGATAGATACACAATGTAACGATCCTGATTTTAAAGACGAATTTAAATTTATAATTTAATTTAATTTTAGATTGAATTATGGATTTGGTTGAATTTTTCAAATTAAATAAGATGTATTTACTTATTTGTTTTTGAATTTGATTTGAAACTCAAAGCGAATACATTGAATTGAATTTTAAAATAAAGTTTTTTAAAATAAAATATATGTATAAAATAAATACCTTAAAATTTTGGTTATGTAAACTATAAAAATATAAAAGTAAAAAAAATAAATAAATAAATAAACTAAACAAAGTAAAATTTAACAAACAATTTACGTTGTGTTTTAAAATCAATGTACATCTATAAAATAAAATACAAATATATATAGGATAAATAAAAAAATGAACTAACACGTAAAGTGAAATCTAATAACAAATTTAAATGGAAATTTATTTATATTATAAGTAATATTATAAAGTTAAAGTGTAAGACCAAACATAAGTGTGAACACTTGAAAAAAAGAAAGAAAGATATTAAAAACTTAAGTATGCAATACAAAGTAATACAATACAAGTAACAAACATAACTAAAACTACTTTATATCTATATCTATATGCATGCAAGTATCTGCAGCCACCAAGTATTACAAATAAACAAAGGATAAAGTACAACCACATTTTTATCTATAAACAAACAAAGTACATAAGCATGGGAACAAAGTATCAAAACATTAAATGTAAGATTTTCGGCCACCACCTAGAGCTTGTCTCATAAAACAAATAGAAATACAAGTACAAATAAAACATAAACAAAGAAATGCAAGCATATCAACCATGCCTACTTTATTAAATAATATGATCAACCTGTATAAGCATGTCTCATGTAAACTTTCCTCCTATATATCAAGCTTCTCATTTATTCGTTCCTGCAAAACTAACAAAAATCTGAAGCATAGATGCATTAATTCAAAGCAAGCTTGAATCAAAGGCAGCAATCTGAAGCCTGAATAATTCAAAGTTTCTCAACGTCAAGCCTTGAATCTTAACAACAGTTAGCAAGCTCTAGTTAAAATACAGATTTAAACAAATGCAAAGATAAGCAGATCATCTCAAATTAAGCTCAGGTTCAACTGCAAGTGAATTAAAGATTTTAAATAAATCATTCTCAGGCTTGTCCTCTGTCTTCATCCCCTGTGAGCAAACTTTCTAAACCCCAAACATATTTATATGTTTTGATATTTGAGTTAATGCTTGTGATATATTTTGTGTAGTTGATAACTATATCAGTATGTTGCATGGCTGTGAATTTACTTGTGTATACATGACTGTATACAGTCATGTGTTCTTGTTCATTGTTACAGGGTTATGGAACCTGTTATCAAAAAATCAAATTCTTCCTATCTAGATGATTTCAGGACTAAATTTCTAAAAGAGAAATAATTATAACCAAGAAACGCTAATTTTAAAAATAGTTTCATGAACATTTGTTTTGTAGTTATATATAAAAAAAAATAAGAAACAAATCATCTCAAAATCTGGAATGAAAATCAGAGTAAATCAAAAGAAGATTGAATTAAACAAATGAGCTCTGTTTATTCCTTCATGACAGGTGAGTAAACAAGCTCTTCCAATACTTAAGTATCGTAAAATCTGTGCATAATATATTGGGTTTGTGTATAAGTGTTCAAGTTGTAGCTCTATGTACAAGATTGTGATTTTCCTGTGTAAATGGAAGATGTTGTTCTTCTTCTGGTTTTGGGCTACAGAGTAAAGTAAAGTAGAGGAAATTTTTTTTTATATAACTTCATACCACATTTTTAAGCATAGAATTTTAAATTTAAACAAGTTGTTTAAACCTAAATCATGGCTTAGGATTTATATTAAGCTTGATATTGAAGTATGGGTTCTGTAAATCAAGTTTACAGTAAAAGTATGAACGCATGAAAATTTGGAATGTAGTAAATTTTGGATTTGTTTATATAACTTGTATAAACATACAAAGTTATGATTTTTAAAATCAATACGATGATTTTTAATCAAGTATTTTATGTGCAGTTCATATTTGAATAGAATATACTTTTGAATCGATTACTGGCGATTGAATGAATTTTGGGTATTGAAATTTTGCTCGAAGCAAACTTGGTCATCGACGAATTTGCGAAAATTATCATATGATTTTTCTATTGCGTGAGATATTAGAACGAGGCGCAACTAGGGTTTTAGGTTCATTTTGGTTTGCTGTTGTTCACGAGCAAATCGCGTCTTCATCACGGTGATTTGGGCGATCGCACCGAGGGGGATGGCTGCGTGGGAAGGTTGCGGTGATGTGGCCAGAGTTTTGAGGGAGATGGTGATCGAGAGTGCCTGGACGAGGAAGTTTAGGTGATGAGTCGTTGGTTCCAGTTGTGTTCTTCGTCCCAGGTTTGAGTTTAAAGACTCAAATTTGATTTTCGAGATTGCATTGTCGATTTGATGATCGAAATGGGTTTCGAGAGTGATGGCTGACTTGGGGAAGACGTCGTAGTTGATCAGAGGTGATTCGATCACCTGTGCACGTGCACGAGCACGTTATGGTTGGTGTCAGGTTGCTGGTGGGAAGCGACGTGAGTAATATTCGAGAAGGGAGGGTGATTACTTCGGGTTAGTGCTCGAGTGTGGGGGGTGATTTCCTGACTTTTTTTTTTAAGTAAACTTAAAACTTGTCTGGAAAAAAAAAAGAGCAGAAGAAGAACGCGAGAGAGAGAGAAGAAGGCTCGGGGAAAATGGAGGTAGACCCGAAGTGTAACTCGAGTGAACAAGGGGAAGACTCGGGTTGGGTTACGCACTTTGATTTCCTGATGTTTTTCATTTAAACTTAAAAACTTAGCTTCCGAGAAAGAAAAAAAAAGAGATAAAGGAAATAGGAAGAAGAAGGGAATCTCGGGGAGAATGGTGAAAGAACTCGAGTTTCAACTCGAGTGAACAAAAGGGTTTCTCAAGTATTGTTTCAAAATGATAAGCCTAATTAAATTTAGTCTGTGAACCGTTTGCAACTGGTTTAAATATTTGAAAATTTTAGTCAATCACCTTGAACAGTTAAGTATTAGTCTTAATTAATATTTTGATATTTTTTTTCTTTTTCTTTAAATTAATATTAGTTGTAAGTTAGTAACAAATTTATTTATAGTTATGAAAGAAAGATTTCTCAAATAAAAAGATAAATAATTTAGTTGAATTATATTGCAAGGTAATCAAGAATGTTCATAAATTTGATAACAAGAATCTACTGAGTAAATTGAGATTTATAAATTTGTTATTGAAGATGAATTAATTGATAATGAAGAGTTCAATTAATTTGTAACTAAGAGTTTTTAAAGTAACTAATGTAAAGTTAACTAATATGTCATCCATAGTTAACTCAAGTAATTTAAATAAGAATAAATAATTAATAAACTAAGTAATAAAGGTTTAATTTCTTAAAATAATAAATTAAAAAGTTAATTAATTATATAATTGGTTCAAAAGTCAATTTAATTAATATGATTGATTAAGAATAATTTAATTAATTAAAATGTTTGATAAATAAATTTATATCAAACGATTTGTAATTAATAAATCAGAATTGGATAATTAATTCATAAGTAATTAATTTAATTAAAAATAAGTTGAATTAATTAGGATTAAAAGAAATCCTGCTTATAAATCATTGTTAAATGCCTGGTCTTACTTATGAATGATTGCATTATATGGGATGCCTTGAAATTGTTTGTCCTGTCTGAACTGTGATATTTGGTTATGTGGTTTGTGCCGTATATGATTTATTCATTTATTTACATCTGCATATTATCTGTGAATTGTAAATGGAAGATAAGCGTTATACTTTATATCGCTTATCGACTATATTTCTGTGTTTGATCTGTGATGATTAAATGATGTTGAACTATTGTGTTAAACCCCTGGACCACACTTATACACACACCAATATGGATTTCACGAGGAAATCGATTAAGTCACAGATTTTTGAAATAGTTTTAAATTTGAATATTTGAATTCAAATGTTTTGGAAATGGATTGGGTTTAAAGTGAAAAGGTTTTGAAATGGAATTTCATAGATGAAATTTATTTTGAATAACTCGATAAAATATGAAGTTGAATAATTCTGATTTGAACTTAAATTCAAGATTTGAAATTGAATTCTATGATTTAAAACTAAGGATTAAAAATGTTATACCAGTTATATACGGGTTAAACTATTTTAAAAGTATTGATTTAGGAATGTGAATATAATTCAAGAACTTTAACTCGTGTAGATTAATTGGATTTCTCTGAAACGAAAACTGTTTGTTTTAAAATAATAAAAGCTTTCACATAAGAAATGAACTTCCAATTTGTGTTAAAAAGATTTCTAGTTTAAAATGAAAATGATTTCCAAGTTATAGAAACGATTTGAAAGCTATAAGTTAAATCTTTGATTTAAAGATTTAACGGGTTATCCTATCGAAATGAAATTGTTTTGGAAATCTATGAATGGATCTTTTTGAAATAAATCTTTTTGGTTTAAAGATTTGAAATGGTAATTGATTTAAACCATTTGGAAGAAAGTTTTGGGTAATAAGTTGTGACTTAATTGAAATCCCAATATCCATATATTTCTTGTAAATATTGCGCTCACTATTCGGTTTAGCCGGGAGAGGACCTTTGTGTCATATATCCCATTCCGAATATGTGATATGTCGTTATGGATAGCATTTGAAGACCGGTGTTGAAGACCGGATATTTTTGAAAGCGAAAGGACAACTCGTCGAATGTCTTTGCATCGACTGGTCCCCGATATAGAGACTCCATCTGTGATGGGAAGTCCGAACGTGATTAGTGAATATCCGGATTGCAAGGACTTCTTTGTAAGTGCCTTCGGTTCTGTTCGATCCCGGAACAGACTTGTATGGATTGTGTGTATGACATTACAAATTGAGATATAAAGCCGATTTCTTTCAAATATATTTCTGTTGGTGGCGGAGAATTTATTCTCTTATCTTAACACCCTTCTCTGAGACGTACGAGCTCAGAGGTTATGTAGTTGAAGGTTATCAGCAATATATTCCCAATTTGGTAATGTGACATACTGAGTGTTGCTGTGAAATGATCGTTGTGTTGATTATTTGTGATAGGATCATTTATTTGATCGTCTATCTTTGTGATCATTTCTATGATCATTTGTTGACCCAAAGCACGGCTTTTGTATAAAGTGTGTTTTTGGTGGACGTGACTTCGTCGAGCCTCACACCCCGGAATGGTCAAAACAGGAAAGAAGCAGCAAGGTTATGAGGGGTAGCTCCCTTTAGGGTATGTGCATTTCCTTCTGGATAGAGGTGGTATCATGGTATGGAGCCCAGATATTTAACCTATGTGGTTACTGCAAATTTATTACTTTGTGGTTGTTGGTTATCGGGATCCCGTGAGAAAGGTCGTTTACGATCGGGGAATGGCGTGCCCGTGTCAGTAGTTACCCAGTTAGGGGTAACCCGGCCTTGTGTTGGTAGAGTTCCGGTTTGGTTCTCGGGGACGTCCATCCAGAGGCGTTCTCATGTGGCAATGGGAAGTTCCTTGGCCTGATCATTCGTTGGAAATCCAAAGAAACAATACGAAACCTTGTACGGTATTAGTTGTAGAACCTGCCATCTAATATGGTAGCTATAGTAGGCATAATATAATGGTACCTATGCTGGCTAAGATTTATATTCTACTTTCGAAATATTTTCTTACACTATGCACTAGTAATAATATCAAATGTTCTTTCTAATGCGTATCAAGCATCTTTGACTATCATAAGAAGAAATCTCCTCCAAGTCTGCGTTTGCATTGTGTGTGTGGCAGGAGGTCTTATGGTAGTCTTATTTTTAAAAAGCATTGCGAATTGACTCTAAAAATATTTCTTTGAATGTTTTAAAGATAAACTGTTTTTGTTGCTCACACCAGTCCCACGACTGATCCAGAGTTTATTGTTTCTTTCCTAAACTCTGGGTGCTCATTATTTTCTACACGAGCAGTCTAGAGTTGGGTTTTTCAGATAGTCAGATGTAGTAGATTATCTGGAGTTAGTTCAGTCTTTGGATCGCACCAGTCTTGCCTATCTTTGTGCATCGTTATTGGGAGTTCGAACTATTGCTGAATTGGTCCTTGGAAATGGAGTTGCAGTTTCTGGAGTTCCTCCTTGAAGACTATCTTAGAGTTATTTGTTTCGCTGCTAGATGTTATCTATTTTCTTTTCCGCTGTTATTTTATTGTATCATATCTCTGATGTATATTGATATCTATTGGATCATCTGTTGTATCAGATATTGTATCAAAGCTGTATATCAATGTATTATTCTTTTATTCCGCTGTGTTGTTTACTTAATGATTGTTATAAGCTCCGGCGAATCGGATTTGAACGGTCGAATCTATGGCATTCAAATACGATTTGAAGTATGGATGTCGATTTTCGAGCGGGCAAAAATCCGTTCGTTACATTTGGTATCAGAGCTAAGGTTAAACTTTAGCTCAGGAGTATAACACATTAAATAACTCATTAGCGATGGGATGAAGTATCCTAGAATGAGTATATCCCTAAGATATCTGTTTGAAAGCCTCAGTGAATTCTCTTACTATCCACTGATAGTAAGTATGAGTGCAAGAAGGGAACGAGATAGGGGACAGGGAAATACGACTATAATTGGTCAATACTCTGTAACAACAGTGGAAACAACTTTCTTCTCAATCTTTTTTTTGATTCGTTTTCAAATTTCTTTTGATTGCTTCGTACCAGCTACAAGAAGAAGTTTCGGTGCGGTGATAGCCATACGAATCGTTGTAGAAAATCCTTATTTCGTATCTTCATCGGTTTCCTATCAGTTTAGATTTTAAACTTTAATGAATAAATTTGAATGAATTGGGAATTTTGAATAAATTAGAAATTTTGAATTGAGTTAAAATTGATTAATAGAAGAAGAAGCTAAATCGAATTGTATCGATAAAACGATTTCGTTTAAAATCAAAATTTGAAATTCTGTTGTAATTTCTTGGGTTGGTTGAAGTCCGAAGAGGGACAAATTGGTATATATTTTGAGATATTCCGACTTGAGTTTGGAATCCATATCTTATATTTGAGAAATTGTAGAGATTGAGTCTATCTCTGTGTTGTTTTCGTGCCTGCGAATTTCGAGGACGAAATTCTTTTAAGTGGGGAAGTCTGTAACGATCCTGATTTTAAAGACGAATTTAAATTTATAATTTAATTTAATTTTAGATTGAATTATGGATTTGGTTGAATTTTTCAAATTAAATAAGATGTATTTACTTATTTGTTTTTGAATTTGATTTGAAACTCAAAGCGAATACATTGAATTGAATTTTAAAATAAAGTTTTTTAAAATAAAATATATGTATAAAATAAATACCTTAAAATTTTGGTTATGTAAACTATAAAAATATAAAAGTAAAAAAAAATAAAATAAATAAATAAACTAAACAAAGTAAAACTTAACAAACAATTTACGTTGTGTTTTAAAATCAATGTACATCTATAAAATAAAATACAAATATATATAGGATAAATAAAAAAATGAACTAACACGTAAAGTGAAATCTAATAACAAATTTAAATGGAAATTTATTTATATTATAAGTAATATTATAAAGTTAAAGTGTAAGACCAAACATAAGTGTGAACACTTGAAAAAAAGAAAGAAAGATATTAAAAACTTAAGTATGCAATACAAAGTAATACAATACAAGTAACAAACATAACTAAAACTACTTTATATCTATATCTATATGCATGCAAGTATCTGCAGCCACCAAGTATTACAAATAAACAAAGGATAAAGTACAACCACATTTTTATCTATAAACAAACAAAGTACATAAGCATGGGAACAAAGTATCAAAACATTAAATGTAAGATTTTCGGCCACCACCTAGAGCTGTCTCATAAAACAAATAGAAATACAAGTACAAACAAAACATAAACAAAGAAATGCAAGCATATCAACCATGCCTACTTTATTAAATAATATGATCAACCTGTATAAGCATGTCTCATGTAAACTTCCCTCCTATATATCAAGCTTCTCATTTATTCGTTCCTGCAAAACTAACAAAAATCTGAAGCATAGATGCATTAATTCAGAGCAAGCTTGAATCAAAGGCAGCAATCTGAAGCCTGAATAATTCAAAGTTTCTCAACATCAAGCCTTGAATCTTAACAACAGTTAGCAAGCTCTAGTTAAAATACAGATTTAAACAAATGCAAAGATAAGCAGATCATCTCAAATTAAGCTCAGGTTCAACTGCAAGTGAATTAAAGATTTTAAATAAATCATTCTCAGGCTTGTCCTCTGTCTTCATCCCCTGTGAGCAAACTTTCTAAACCCCAAACATATTTATATGTTTTGATATTTGAGTTAATGCTTGTGATATATTTTGTGTAGTTGATAACTATATCAGTATGTTGCATGGCTGTGAATTTACTTTTGTATACATGACTGTATACAGTCATGTGTTCTTGTTCATTGTTACAGGGTTATGGAACCTGTTATCAAAAAAATCAAATTCTTCCTATCTAGATGATTTCAGGACTAAATTTCTAAAAGAGAAATAATTATAACCAAGAAACGCTAATTTTAAAAATAGTTTCATGAACATTTGTTTTGTAGTTATATATAAAAAAAAAATAAGAAACAAATCATCTCAAAATCTGGAATGAAAATCAGAGTAAATCAAAAGAAGATTGAATTAAACAAATGAGCTCTGTTTATTCCTTCATGACAGGTGAGTAAACAAGCTCTTCCAATACTTAAGTATCGTAAAATCTGTGCATAATATATTGGGTTTGTGTATAAGTGTTCAAGTTGTAGCTCTATGTACAAGATTGTGATTTTCCTGTGTAAATGGAAGATGTTGTTCTTCTTCTGGTTTTGGGCTACAGAGTAAAGTAAAGTAGAGGAAAATTTTTTTTATATAACTTCATACCACATTTTTAAGCATAGAATTTTAAATTTAAACAAGTTGTTTAAACCTAAATCATGGCTTAGGATTTATATTAAGCTTGATATTGAAGTATGGGTTCTGTAAATCAAGTTTACAGTAAAAGTATGAACACATGAAAATTTGGAATGTAGTAAATTTTGGATTTGTTTATATAACTTGTATAAACATACAAAGTTATGATTTTTAAAATCAATACGATGATTTTTAATCAAGTATTTTATGTGCAGTTCATATTTGAATAGAATATACTTTTGAATCGATTACTGGCGATTGAATGAATTTTGGGTATTGAAATTTTGCTCGAAGCAAACTTGGTCATCGACGAATTTGCGAAAATTATCATATGATTTTTCTATTGCGTGAGATATTAGAACGAGGCGCAACTAGGGTTTTAGGTTCATTTTGGTTTGCTGTTGTTCACGAGCAAATCGCGTCTTCATCACGGTGATTTGGGCGATCGCACCGAGGGGGATGGCTGCGTGGGAAGGTTGCGGTGATGTGGCCAGAGTTTTGAGGGAGATGGTGATCGAGAGTGCCTGGACGAGGAAGTTTAGGTGATGAGTCGTTGGTTCCAGTTATGTTCTTCGTCCCAGGTTTGAGTTTAAAGACTCAAATTTGATTTTCGAGATTGCATCGTCGATTTGATGATCGAAATGGGTTTCAAGAGTGATGGCTGACTTGGGGAAGACGTCGTAGTTGATCAGAGGTGATTCGATCACCTGTGCACGTGCACGAGCACGTTATGGTTGGTGTCAGGTTGCTGGTGGGAAGCGACGTGAGTAATATTCGAGAAGGGAGGGTGATTACTTCGGGTTAGTGCTCGAGTGTGGGGGGTGATTTCCTGACGTTTTTTTTTAAGTAAACTTAAAACTTGTCTGGAAAAAAAAAAGAGCAGAAGAAGAACGCGAGAGAGAGAGAGAAGAAGGCTCGGGGAAAATGGAGGTAGACCCGAAGTGTAACTCGAGTGAACAAGGGGAAGACTCGGGTTGGGTTACGCACTTTGATTTCCTGATGTTTTTCATTTAAACTTAAAAACTTAGCTTCCGAGAAAGAAAAAAAAAGAGATAAAGGAAATAGGAAGAAGAAGGGAATCTCGGGGAGAATGGTGAAAGAACTCGAGTTTCAACTCGAGTGAACAAAAGGGTTTCTCAAGTATTGTTTCAAAATGATAAGCCTAATTAAATTTAGTCTGTGAACCGTTTGCAACTGGTTTAAATATTTGAAAATTTTAGTCAATCACCTTGAACAGTTAAGTATTAGTCTTAATTAATATTTTGATATTTTTTTTCTTTTTCTTTAAATTAATATTAGTTGTAAGTTAGTAACAAATTTATTTATAGTTATGAAAGAAAGATTTCTCAAATAAAAAGATAAATAATTTAATTGAATTATATTGCAAGGTAATCAAGAATGTTCATAAATTTGATAACAAGAATCTACTGAGTAAATTGAGATTTATAAATTTGTTATTGAAGATGAATTAATTGATAATGAAGAGTTCAATTAATTTGTAACTAAGAGTTTTTAAAGTAACTAATGTAAAGTTAACTAATATGTCATCCATAGTTAACTCAAGTAATTTAAATAAGAACAAATAATTAATAAACTAAGTAATAAAGGTTTAATTTCTTAAAATAATAAATTAAAAAGTTAATTAATTATATAATTGGTTCAAAAGTCAATTTAATTAATATGATTGATTAAGAATAATTTAATTAATTAAAATGTTTGATAAATAAATTTATATCAAACGATTTGTAATTAATAAATCAGAATTGGATAATTAATTCATAAGTAATTAATTTAATTAAAAATAAGTTGAATTAATTAGGATTAAAAGAAATCCTGCTTATAAATCATTGTTAAATGCCTGGTCTTACTTATGAATGATTGCATTATATGGGATGCCTTGAAATTGTTTGTCCTGTCTGAACTGTGATATTTGGTTATGTGGTTTGTGCCGTATATGATTTATTCATTTATTTACATCTGCATATTATCTGTGAATTGTAAATGGAAGATAAGCGTTATACTTTATATCGCTTATCGACTATATTTCTGTGTTTGATCTGTGATGATTAAATGATGTTGAACTATTGTGTTAAACCCCTGGACCACACTTATACACACACCAATATGGATTTCACGAGGAAATCGATTAAGTCACAGATTTTTGAAATAGTTTTAAATTTGAATATTTGAATTCAAATGTTTTGGAAATGGATTGGGTTTAAAGTGAAAAGGTTTTGAAATGGAATTTCATAGATGAAATTTATTTTGAATAACTCGATAAAATATGAAGTTGAATAATTCTGATTTGAACTTAAATTCAAGATTTGAAATTGAATTCTATGATTTAAAACTAAGGATTAAAAATGTTATACCAGTTATATACGGGTTAAACTATTTTAAAAGTATTGATTTAGGAATGTGAATATAATTCAAGAACTTTAACTCGTGTAGATTAATTGGATTTCTCTGAAACGAAAACTGTTTGTTTTAAAATAATAAAAGCTTTCACATAAGAAATGAACTTCCAATTTGTGTTAAAAAGATTTCTAGTTTAAAATGAAAATGATTTCCAAGTTATAGAAACGATTTGAAAGCTATAAGTTAAATCTTTGATTTAAAGATTTAACGGGTTAATCCTATCGAAATGAAATTGTTTTGGAAATCTATGAATGGATCTTTTTGAAATAAATCTTTTTGGTTTAAAGATTTGAAATGGTAATTGATTTAAACCATTTGGAAGAAAGTTTTGGGTAATAAGTTGTGACTTAATTGAAATCCCAATATCCATATATTTCTTGTAAATATTGCGCTCACTATTCGGTTTAGCCGGGAGAGGACCTTTGTGTCATATATCCCATTCCGAATATGTGATATGTCGTTATGGATAGCATTTGAAGACCGGTGTTGAAGACCGGATATTTTTGAAAGCGAAAGGACAACTCGTCGAATGTCTTTGCATCGACTGGTCCCCGATATAGAGACTCCATCTGTGATGGGAAGTCCGAACGTGATTAGTGAATATCCGGATTGCAAGGACTTCTTTGTAAGTGCCTTCGGTTCTGTTCGATCCCGGAACAGACTTGTATGGATTGTATGTCTGACATTACAAATTGAGATATAAAGCCGATTTCTTTCAAATATATTTCTGTTGGTGGCGGAGAATTTATTCTCTTAGCTTAACACCCTTCTTTGAGACGTACGAGCTCAGAGGTTATGTAGTTGAAGGTTATCAGCAATATATTCCCAATTTGGTAATGTGACATACTGAGTGTTGCTGTGAAATGATCGTTGTGTTGATTATTTGTGATAGGATCATTTATTTGATCGTCTATCTTTGTGATCATTTCTATGATCATTTGTTGACCCAAAGCACGGCTTTTGTATAAAGTGTGTTTTTGGTGGACGTGACTTCGTCGAGCCTCACACCCCGGAATGGTCAAAACAGGAAAGAAGCAGCAAGGTTATGAGGGGTAGCTCCCTTTAGGGTATGTGCATTTCCTTCTGGATAAAGGTGGTATCATGGTATGGAGCCCAGATATTTAACCTATGTTGTTACTGCGAATTTATTACTTTGTGGTTGTTGGTTATCGGGATCCCGTGAGAAAGGTCGTTTACGATCGGGGAATGGTGTGCCCGTGTCAGTAGTTACCCAGTTAGGGGTAACCCGGCCTTGTGTTGGTAGAGTTCCGGTTTGGTTCTCGGGGACGTCCATCCAGAGGTGTTCTCATGTGGCAATGGGAAGTTCCTTGGCCTGATCATTCGTTGGAAATCCAAAGAAACAATACGAAACCTTGTACGGTATTAGTTGTAGAACCTGCCATCTAATATAGTAGCTATAGTAGGCATAATATAATGGTACCTATGCTGGCTAAGATTTATATTCTACTTTCGAAATATTTTCTTACACTATGCACTAGTAATAATATCAAATGTTCTTTCTAATGCGTATCAAGCATCTTTGACTATCATAAGAAGAAATCTCCTCCAAGTCTGCGTTTGCATTGTGTGTGTGGCAGGAGGTCTTATGGTAGTCTCATTTTTAAAAAGCATTGCGAATTGACTCTAAAAATATTTCTTTGAATGTTTTAAAGATAAACTGTTTTTGTTGCTCACACCAGTCCCACGACTGATCCAGAGTTTATTGTTTCTTTCCTAAACTCTGGGTGCTCATTATTTTCTACACGAGCAGTCTAGAGTTGGGTTTTTCAGGTAGTCAGATGTAGTAGATTATCTGGAGTTAGTTCAGTCTTTGGATCGCACCAGTCTTGCCTATCTTTGTGCATCGTTATTGGGAGTTCGAACTATTGCTGAATTGGTCCTTGGAAATGGAGTTGCAGTTTCTGGAGTTCCTCCTTGAAGACTATCTTAGAGTTATTTGTTTCGCTGCTAGATGTTATCTATTTTCTTTTCCGCTGCTATTTTATTGTATCATATCTCTGATGTATATTGATATCTATTGGATCATCTGTTGTATCAGATATTGTATCAAAGCTGTATATCAATGTATTATTCTTTTATTCCGCTGTGTTGTTTACTTAATGATTGTTATAAGCTCCGGCGAATCGGATTTGAACGGTCGAATCTATGGCATTCAAATACGATTTGAAGTATGGATGTCGATTTTCGAGCGGGCAAAAATCCGTTCGTTACACACAAAGACAGAGAAACAGTTTTCCAGGTCAAACTGGATATCTATTCTGTATTTGGCTCACCAAATCAGAATACCAACAATAGATATGAGAACAAACTCATTCAATACTATACAGGATACTCGGGTCATCCGGATCTACGAATATGCAAGGCACTGGTTAGTTCGAATGATAACTAACCACTCGTAGAATATATCGGACCTAGAGAAGAGATAGATAGATTCAATCTCTACAATTTCTCAAACATAAGATATGGATTCCAAACACAAGTCGGAATATCTCAAAGTATATATATAATTTGTCTCTCTTCGGACATTCGATCAACACAAGAAATTACAATAAAATTTCAAATTTGGTTTTAAACGAAATCGTTTTATCGACTCATCTAGCTTCATATTCTATTAATCAATTTAACTCAGTTTAAAATTTCCAGTTTATTTAAATTTTCAACTTCAAATTTCAAATTCATAAAAGTTTAAATCGAAAACTGATAAGAGACCGATGAAGATACGAAGTAAGGATTTCCTACAATTATTCATAGGGCCACCATCGCACCGAAACTTCTCCTTGCAGCTACCACGAAGCAAATCAAAGAATTGAAATCGAATCAAAGGAGATTGATGGAGAAAGTTATTTCCACTATTGCAGGGTATTGACCATTTATAGTGGTACTCTCCTGTCCCCTATCTCGTTCTCTTCTCGCTCTCGTTCTCTTCTCGTACTCATACTCACTATCAGTGGATAGTAAGAGAATTTATTGAGGCATTCAAACAGATATCTTGGGATTACTCATTCTACGGTATATTTCACCCTATCTCTAATGAGTTACTTAATGTATTATACTCCTGAGCTAATTTTTAACCCTCAGCTCTGATACCAATTTGTAACGTCCCTGACTCGACCTTTGAAAATCGGCACCGAATACGACACTCATATTCAAATGCCGCAGATCCAAATGTCGTATCTGGTTCGCCGAAGCTTATAACACCATTAAGTACAACACAGTGGAAGAAAATGAATATCAATATATATAACATTGATACAATGACAGATAAAATATCTGATATAATATGATACAACAGAATGATACAATAGATATCAATACCATCAGAGATACAAGACACAGCGGAAAGAATATATTCAATAGAATGCATCCCCAAATCCAATGCTCCAATCCAAGCTAGCTCGAACCAACATCGCGTTTCACAACGATAAGCAAGTGCAGTCGTGATCCAAAGACTGGACTAACTCCAGATAATCTACTAAACCTGACTATCTGAAAAACCCAACTCTAGACTGCCCGTGTGGAAAAATTGTGGGCGCCCAGAGTTTAGGAAAGGAACAATAAACTCCGAGTCAGTCATGGGACTGGTATCAGTAACAAAAACAATTGGTCTTTAAAACAATCAAAAGAATTTAGGTTGAAATCCGCAACGCTTTTTAGAAAACGAAACTACCATAAGGCCTCCCGCCATACACACCATGCAAACGCAGAATTGGAGGATATTTCTCCTTATGATAGTCAAACATGCTTGATACGTAAAAACAATTTTGATATTATTATTATTAGTGCATAGTGGAAAACATTTCGAAAGTATAATATAAATCTTAGCCAGCATAGACATTTCGCACTTATGCCTACTGTAGCTACCATGTTCAATAGCAGGTTACCGCCACATTCCATGGAAGGTTATACAACTAAAACCGTATAGGATGCGTATTTTTTGTTTGAATTTCCAACAAATGGTCAGGCTAAGGAACTTCCCACTGTCAATGGGTACGCCTCTGGCGGGACATCCCGAGAACCTAACCGGATCTCTGCCAACACAAGGCCGGGTTACCTCTGTAACTAGGTAACTACTACTCGAGCATGCCACCCCCCGGTCCTTTGGGACCTTTACCTGAGGCGCCTCTAAACCACAAAGCGACAACCACACAGTAAATGAGATTGAAGCCCACCGTATAGGTAAATATCTGGGCTCCATACCATGATACCACCCTTTACCAGAAGGGAATGACACACCCTAAAGGGTGCAACCCTCATAACCTTGCCGCATCTTTCCTGTTTCGACCATTTCCGGGGTATACGATCCTGATGCAGTCTCATCCACAAAGCTACGCTTTATACAAAAGCAATGCTCTGATCACAAATGATCACCAATAAACAGCAGCACTTAGCATGTCACACTACCAAATTGGGAGTATATCACTGATAACCTTCAACTTTGTAACCTCTGAGCTCGTACGTCTCAAAGAAGGGTGTTAAGCTAAGAGAATAAATTCTCCGCCACCAATAGATATGTATTTGAAAGAAATCTGCTTTATATCTCAAAGTGTAGTGTCAGACATACAATCATACAAGTCTGTTCCGGGTTCGAACAGAACCGAAGGCACTTTCGAAGAAGCCCTTGCAATCCGGGTATCCACAATCCCGATCGGACTTCCCATCACTTAGGGAATTACCATACCGGGGATCAGCCGGTGCAGAGATAATCGATAGGTTATCCTATCGTTCTCGCAAATACCCGGTCTTCAACGTCGGTTTTCAAATGCTATCCATAATGTCGTATCATTAATCAGAATGGGTTATATGACACAAGGGTCCTCTCCCGGCTAAATCGAATAATGAGCGCAATATTTAAAACATATGGATATGGGATTTCGGTTAAGTTACAACTTCAAAGAAACCCAAAACCTTTCTTCAAATGGTTAAACAAATTACCATTTTAAGTCTTTAAACAAAGAGATTTATTCCGCAAAGTTCACCCAGTTTCACAAAGATCCATTTACGGATTTCAAAGCAATTCCCATTTCGATTAGGATTAACTCATTTAAATCTTTAGTTATAAAGATTTAAATTACAGCTTTCAAACCATTTCCATAACTTGGAAATCATTTTCATTTGAAACTTGAAATCCTTTTAACACAAATTGGAAGTCCATTTCTTATGTGAAAGCTTTTATTATTTGAAAACAAATAGTTTTCGTTTCAGAAAAATCCAATTATATTTGCACGAGTTAAAGCCCTTGAATTTAAATTCAAATTCCTAAATCAATACATTTAAAATGGTTTAACCCATATATAACTAGTATAACATCTTTAATCCCTAGTTTCAAATCATGGAATTCAATTTCAAATTTTGAATTCAAATTGTCTAATTAAAAATTATTTCAAAACTCTGTGACTTAATCGATTTCCTCATGAAATCCATATTTGTGTGTGTATGGTGTAGTCCAGGGGTTTAACACAATAATGCAACAACATCATCATCACAGATCAAAACACAGAAATATAGTTGATAAGCGGTATAAACTATAACGCTTATTGTTCATTCACCGACTCACGGATAATATACAAATGTATCACAAATAAATGAATAAAATACACAGCTCAATCCACAGAACAAAATATCACAGATCAGATAGGACAATCAATTCAAGGCATCTCATACAATACAATTATTCATAAGTAAGGTCAAGCATTCAATAAACATTTATAAACAGGATTAATTAATTGTTTAATCCTAATTAATTCAATTAATTTCCAGTTAAATTAATTACATGTATTAACTATCCAATCCTGATTAATTTATCACAAATCATTTGATATAAATTAATTTATCAAACACTTTGATTAATTATTCTTAATAAATAAATTATTCTTAATTAATCACATTAATTAAACTAACCTTTAAACCAACTACATAATTAATTAACCCCTTAATTATTTATTTTAAGAAATTAAACCTTTAATTACTTACCATAAAGTAATTACACTTACACAATTTCATAAATGATTATCATTAATTTATTAATCTAATTAATTGTTAAAATTAATCACATTAATTAAATATTTAAATGACCTTTATTAACTAATAACTATTCTTTAATTATTTCACTAAAGTAATTTATTCCCCTGAATCATCATTAATTATAAATTAATTAATTATAATTTAAGATTCTTAATTTCAATTTAATTATTTCTTAATTTACTAGCTTAAACCTTAATTGATTGTTTTAAACTTTTAATTATTAAATTAATTAATCCAAATCATTAATTATCCATTTTAATTAATTTAATAATTACAAATCATCAAATCTTCATTTATTTAAAGACACAAACTTTTTTTATTAATGATCAAATCATCATTAACAAGGTATTTAAAACAATTTACTATCAAAATTTTACTTTTTAAAATTTCATTTTAAATTTAAGATTTTAAAATGAAAAACAGATTAACTTTAACAATTTTGAAACAATTTCAAAACCCTTTTATTTCACAAATTAAAGAATTATTTACCTTAGTATAGAAGTTTCAAAGAGTTTAAAACCCAATTTCATTTTAAATTCAAATCAATTCAAAAATTCATTTTATTATTCAAACTGTTTAGAAATAATTAAATTTAAAAAACTTCTTTTATGATTCAAATTTGGTTTTGAATTAGATTTAATCCTTTGATTTAGAATTTCACTTACCTTTTAAACCTTCATTAAAATTTCAAATCATTTAAACATTTAAAGCTTTTAAACAATTCAAATTTTAAAAACTTCATTTTATTTCAAACTAAGATTCAAACTAACTAGAATCGGATTAAACTGGGATTCAAAACTTGTTTTAAATGCTACTTAAAAATTTTAAAATCCAATTTTTTTTAAATTCTGGAAAAAAAAAATTGCTACATGTATGAAACCTGTAATACACCTATATGACTCGAGCCACCATTTCATTTTCTTCGAGCCAACTTCCCATTACTTCGAGCCTTCACTTAAATTTACTCGAGCAATCTTCCATCTTCAACCTAGATCGTCAGAAAGTAAAGAGCACCGTGCACATGCACGGCGCCGCCGAGCATCTCCGATCAACACCACATCGCCGAGCAAGTCGACGATCTTCCACCAACGAACTACCAATCACCAGAACTCCTCTATTTCCACTAAATCAAAATTGAGTGCCAAAATCGATACCTAGAAACAAAACCAGGAACTCCTCCTAAACCTGGAAATCACGTCATTCGCACAACCTCGACGACCAGAAACTCTAAAACTCTGGCCATCTACTCATCATCGCTCCTCCTACCTTCACCCAAAAGCACGAGCAACTCGATCAACCCAAACAACCGTGGTGATCGATACATGAAACACTGCAAAAACTAGGGTTCCTGAAGAAAACCCACTGCCGCAACTTCCTTGGTGAATTTCATCACCATCAACTATTTTTCCCATCAACTACAATCACTCCTCTATCAATGCCAAATATCGCCACCACCAGATTCAAGTAGATCACCAGAGATCCTCAAAATCCCCAAAACTGGTCAACACAGAAATGCCACTACAAACCTTAACTAAAAATATAATTTTAGTTTTAAAAATCCTAATTTTGATTAGGTATTTGATTCCTATTCCGGAATTCAGAATTCAAGACAATCTGGTTTTTGACTAAACTGGAGTTACTCAGTAGTTTTTTTAAAATTGCAGAGACAATACAAGTTTATTTAACTAAAATATATTTTTAAACTAACATTTATGATATTACAATCATATTTCATTTGTAACTTAAATCCTAACAAAGTCTAGATCAAGAGATAAAGCAGTTTGAAATCAACTTGAGCTAGGAAATATTTAAACAGAGAGGTCTTTTCAGTTTAACCAAACATACTTTCATCATATATCACACATCCACAGCATTTCAATAACATATAAACACAAATACTTGATTATCTTCACACTTAATTCAAGCAACCAGTCAAATAGATATTAATCATTTTTAAAAAAAGAAGTTACTCACCTTAGATTCAAGAAAAAATGAACAGGGCTTCCCTTTTTCTTGAAACAGGATTTTGAAACTGTTAGCTGAAGCCCTCTTCTTGATCTCGGGTTTGAATTGATTATATTGTTGTTAATTATTGTTACAAGGTGGTATTTTGTTTAAGTTTTTAAGATAATATTACTTCAGATTTGTTTTTGAATGAACGAACTGTGATGAAGATGATAATATATAGGAAAGAAGTTTACATGTTGATAAAATCTTCTTGTACAACATAAGTCAGAGATTTTTTTTGTATATTTAGAGGCTGATGAATCTATTTTGTGTGCTAAGAATTAATTAACACTGTCTTTATTTTCTTCTTTTTGCTTTAGAATGGTGGCTGATAAATAATACTATGGCTAGCATTAATGATCTTTGTCTCTTTTTTTATTATGTCTTCATATACAAGCCTTTCATATTTATACTTTATTTATTTGTATGTAATTATTTTGTCTTGTTTTTGTTTCTTATGTCTCCATACTTAAATATATGACTGTCTTCTTATGCAAGCTTCTCATGTTTACTTGTTTCATATTTGAGCATATTCATATTTTATTTGTTTGTACATAATTATTTTGTCTTACTTTTATTTTCTTGCATGTCTTTATTAATTTTCCTTGTATTATGTCTTTAATATAGATACATTTCTATTTTAATATGTTGTTATAATTTCTTTTCTAATGAAATCACTTTATATTTTATGAAACTATATAATTTATTTACATGTTTTTTGAATTTGTCTAATTTATTTCTAGCTTAAATATTTATTTTAACTTACATACTTATTGTCTTATTCCTCTATATACATATATATTTATATTTTATTTCTTTTACATTTTGCATTCATTTATTATTTATAGATACTTAACCTTTAAAGAAATTGTTTTTAAAACTTACTTATACTGTAATAAAATAAACACACATATTATATATATATATATATTATTAAATATAGAATTTAACTTTAAACATCCTTTGAAAATTATTTTATATCAATTTTCAAAATATAACTTCCAAAGATTAATTTGTATAAATAAAGGCACATCTAATTTAATCATATCCAAAATCCAAATACAAATTTATTTTCTAAGATATTTAAATTTACATTCCAATTTCAAATTCTATTTTCAATCTATTTTATATACATATTTACTTTTCAAATATCCAAATTAATTCTCGATTAATTCATAATTTAACTAGAATCTTATATTAATTACCAACTAATTTCACCATTTTTATTCAAAAATTAAATTAATTATCAATTTAAACTTAGTTAAAACCCGGGATCGTTACAGATTCCCCCCTTAAGAAATTTCATCCCTGAAATTTGCAGGCACGAAAACAACGAAGATAGATACACAAAGACAGAGAAACAGTTTTCCAGGTCAAACTGGATATCTATTCTGTATTTGGCTCACCAAATCAGAATACCAACAATAGATATGAGAACAAACTCATTCAATACTATACAGGATACTCGGGTCATCCGGATCTACGAATATGCAAGGCACTGGTTAGTTCGAATGATAACTAACCACTCGTAGAATATATCGGACCCAGAGAAGAGATAGATATATTCAATCTCTACAATTTCTCAAACATAAGATATGGATTCCAAACACAAGTCGGAATATCTCAAAGTATATATATAATTTGTCTCTCTTCGGACATTCGATCAACACAAGAAATTACAATAAAATTTCAAATTTGGTTTTAAACGAAATTGTTTTATCGACTCATCTAGCTTCATATTCTATTAATCAATTTAACTCAGTTTAAAATTTCCAGTTTATTTAAATTTTCAACTTCAAATTTCAAATTCATAAAAGTTTAAATCGAAAACTGATAAGAGACCGATGAAGATACGAAGTAAGGATTTCCTACAATTATTCATAGGGCCACCATCGCACCGAAACTTCTCCTTGCAGCTACCACGAAGCAAATCAAAGAATTGAAATCGAATCAAAGGAGATTGATGGAGAAAGTTATTTCCACTATTGCAGGGTATTGACCATTTATAGTGGTGATCGATACGTGAAACACTGCAAAAACTAGGGTTCCTGAAGAAAACCCACTGCCGCAACTTCCTTGGTGAATTTCATCACCATCAACTATTTTTCCCATCAACTACAATCACTCCTCTATCAATGCCAAAGATCTCGACCACCAAATTCAAGGAGATCACCAGAGATCCTCAAAATCCCCAAAACTGGTCAACACAGAAATGCCACTACAAACCTTAACTAAAAAAAATATAATTTTAGTTTTATAATTCATAATTTTGATTAGGTATTTGATTCCTATTCCGGAATTCAGAAATCAAGACAATTTGGTTTTTGACTAAATTGGAGTTACTCGGTAGTTTTTTTAAAAGTGCAGAGATAATACAAGTTTATTTAACAAAACTATAGTTTTAAACTAACATTTATGATATCACAATCATATTCCATTTGTAACTTAAATCTTAACAAAATCTGGATCAAGAGATAAAGCAGCTTGAAATCAACTTGAGCTAGGAAATATTTAAACAGAGAGGTCTTTTCAGTTTAACCAAACATACTTTCATCATATATCACACATCCACAGCATTTCAATAACATATAAACACAAATACTTGATTATCTTCACACTTAATTCAAGCAACCAGTCAAATAGATATTAATCATTTTTAAAAAAAGAAGTTACTCACCTTAGATTCAAGAAAAAATGAACAGGGCTTCCCTTTTTCTTGAAACAGGATTTTGAAACTGTTAGCTGAAGCCCTCTTCTTGATCTCGGGTTTGAATTGATTATATTGTTGTTAATTATTGTTACAAGTTGGTATTTTGTTTAAGTTTTTAAGATAATATTACTTCAGATTTGTTTTTGAATGAACGAACTGTGATGAAGATGATAATATATAGGAAAGAAGTTTACATGTTGATAAAATCTTCTTGTACAACATAAGTCAGAGATTTTTTTTGTATATTTAGAGGCTGATGAATCTATTTTGTGTGCTAAGCATTAATTAGCATATACTTTATTTTCTTCTTTTTTCTTTAGAATGGTGGCTGATAGATAATATTGCGGCAAGCATTAATGATCTTTGTCTCTTTTTTTTTCTTATGTCTTCTTATACAAGCCATTCATATTTATACTTTATTTGTTTGTATGTAATTATTTTTTCTTGTTTTTGTTTCTTATGTCTCCATACTTAAATATATGGCTGTCTTCTTATGCAAGCTTCTCATGTTTACTTGTTTCGTACTTGAGCATATTCATATTTTTTTGTGTTTGTACATAATTATTTTGTCTTACTTTTATTTTCTTGCATGCCTTTATTGCTTTATTTTTTTCCTTGTATTATGGCTTTATAATATAGATACATTTCTATTTTAATATGTTGTTATAATTTCTTTTCTAATGACATCACTTTATATTTTATGAAACTATATAATTTATTTACATGTTGTTTGAATTTGTCTAATTTATTTCTAGCCTAAATATTTATTTTAACTTACATACTTATTGTCTTATTCCTCTATATATACCATATATATATATATATATATTATTTCTTTTACATTTTGCATTCATTTATTATTTATAGATACTTAACCTTTAAAGAAATTGTTTTTAAAACTTACTTATACTTTAATAAAATAAACACACATGTTATATATATATATATTATAAAATATAGAATTTAACTTTAAACATCCTTTGAAAATTATATTATATCGATTTTCAAAATATAACTTCCAAAAGATTCATTTGTATAAATAAAGGCACATCTAATTTAGTCATATCCAAAATCCAAATACAAATTTATTTTCTAAGCTATTTAAATTTACATTCCAATTTCAAATTCTATTTTCAATCTATTTTATACACATATTTACTTTTCAAATATCTAAATTAATTCTCAATTAATTCATAATTTAACTAGAATCTTATATTAATTACCAATTAATTTCACCATTTTTATTCAAAAATTAAATTAATTATCAATTTAAACTTAGTTAAATTCCGGGATCGTTACACCAACGGTGTTTGTATATAATTTTCTACCCTATGTTCAAGTGATACAGATATTTATCATTTAAATCTGCAATTTAAATATATATGTACGGGTATATGTCATTTCAACCCACAATCCCAAATTCAATTCAATGAAAATCGCTTGGGTTTATCATTTCAACTCATAACGATTTTCTCCTATTCTACAAGATAGTTCGAGTATGTATCATTTTAACCCATAGGGAATTCTATGCTAACAGGAAACTTGTAGAGTGATAACAGATATGATAATAATATAATAGGCATATATCATCAATATAAATAACATATAATGGTGTCAGATGTCATGGGTGAACAGATACAGATAATGGCATATATATAGCAATGTAAATAACTAACAGCAACATATTTCGATCGTCGTTTCGATTGAAATCAAATTTAATAAATATAAAAACATTAATCGCGAGTGATTGCTCACCTTTTAAGGTCAGAGGATAGACAAAGAAATTGAGTTACGAAATGCAAGCATAACTTTCAAACCAATGCTAGATTGGTACGAATTTAACGGATAGAGCTGATAAATAGGAATTGATGAGAACATATATATAAAATTTAAAGTCTGATATTAACTCTCATTATAATAAATTTCTTTATACCAAACCCAATAATAAATTTTAAAAACCTATATATATTAAAATCAAAATGTTTATAAGTATATACGAAAATCATTATTAAATTTAAACCTATATATTTTGAATATTTTCGTAACATATATTTTAAAATTCGTATCTCTTAAAAAAATCAAGACAACTTACTTTTTTATTATATCTACACTTTAAACAAATCAAATTAATCTGTATAACATGTATGTACACCCAACAGATTTCATACATAAACTAACGTATACTTTAACTTATATAATTTACTAGAAAGACTAAAATATGAACATAATATAAATACTTTTAAACACACATATATATAAACTTATATTCAAAAATCTATATTCATATATCATAAATATATATATAAACTTACTTATACATAAAAGAAGACTTCAGCAGCTTATATAATATAGTAAACTATTATAACTTATACATTAAAACTCAACCTACCAAAACCAATAACATGATATACCATAACATAATGTACAGAAAATATATAAGCCTTTATATAACTCAAACAGACTTACTTTATTACAGTATATAAATACTCCAATAAGTTATAGGAAAAACTTATACACACACACACTAACATATGGTATATATACGTGCATATGCTACACAGAATTCATTTCCAGACTAAATATATATTAAACAACGTAAACTATAATTTATAACCAACTCTATGAAATCCAACTGTACAAAACAATTTTATATGCAAAACAGTGTATGTATATATGAGTCAAATTGTAACCAAATATATGCAGAACATATATTTAAAAGCAACCGAGTATATATGAGCTATGCATACTATATATATATATATATGTGTGTGTGTGTGTGTGTGTGTGCAGTTAAAGCGCTCGGCAGATTTAAAGCGGTGGAGGTGCAAAAAGTCATAGCAGGGACACAACGAGGATATAGCGGGATATAGCGGATGGCTCTAAAATAGCATATAAAACTTGTACTTAGTGATTTTACAAATATATAAATGGTAATTAAATAAAAAATTATCATTCAAATTTAATTATAATTAGTACATAAATAATTTTAAATAAAAACATGTGCGAATATACTTTAAATAAACGTAAAACTGTTATATAACATAATTAAATTTAGTAGAATATTAGAGTATGTTCATTTCTGAAAATATATTAAAAATTAAATCAAATAAATTAGTTTCATGATTTTCATAATATATAAATGCAATTTTTCGTTTCATTTTATTAAAGAAGATATAGCGGAAATAGTGGAATATAGCGGGAATAACGGGGTATAGCGGAAATAGCGGGGCTTAAAGCGGAAATGCTATATTTTGGGGCTATATGGAAAAATCGTAGCGGTAGAAATCCACTATGAGATATAGCGGGGTAATAGCGTGGCATTTACTACACAGATATGTGTATATATATATACACAAACACACACACACACATACACACACACACACACACACACACACACACATATATATATATATATATGGATACCCAAAACTTGCATATGGTTCACTTTGAAACCGTAGGTATCTCAACCCATATTTTTGAAAACATAGGATTAGTACAAACTTAAATATACTTGTATAAACCAAAATTTGTATAAACCGAGCAAATGTATAACTAATGAAAACAGAGTATATATATAATTATAAAATAAATATATACATATATCTAAAACCAAATTCTAGCATAAATTGCTAGATATATACACGACTCACAGACCACATATATATAGCTTAGTTATACATATCTTTTTTTTTTGTCAACAGAATTATATACATACACAGTTAAAAATTTCAATATTTAACATAAAACGTATATATAAAACACACATTGTAAACAAATATACACATACGTTTAAACACATACCAATCAACTATATATATGTAATCAGCTTCATGTGTATAAACACTCATTTATAACCAAATATATATAGGTCAAACTATAACATTTATATGCGGATTTCATATGTGAACAAACATATATATATATATATATACACACACCAGCCTGTAAATAGTCATATGCAAAACAAGTATATAAATATATACTTTGAAATCAAATAAGGACTGTGCGAGGCCGATGGCGTAGGGGGAGCAGTGGTGGGCTGTGCGACGAGAGGTTGAGTGCATGGTGGTGGATGCAGCTATTGGTTGAGGAAGGTGATGAGTCCTTTTGTTATAAATGAATGAAAGGGGTGAAGGGTGGTGCGATTGAGAAGAGGATGGGTTTGAAAAAAATACGCTTTGTCAATTTTTTTTTCTTGCGTGCAATGGCAGAGACTAAAATCAACCAAACTATAAATTAGCTAGAAAACCAAGAGTCAAAACATTTAACTTTGGAAACAATAAAGGCTGGAGGCTGTAACGTTCAACCCGATGAATAATGAATGGTCACTAGAAATGCAAAAGACCCAAATACGAAACTAATACTATATATCGTTTCACGGATTCCGCAGTGCATCGGATCTGAAACACACGAGTGAATATACTTCAGAGACTAGCACGACGAGATGATCAAAATGGTATACAGATATCAATGATACGACTGAACAATTAGAAGTCGATATTCGATACCGAAAATGCTGCTAAAGCGCTGAAAATAAGATAAACGGAGCAATAGCAGTCCAAATTTGGAGAAACAAAATATGAAGTCTCACTCAAAAGATGATTTACAATTTATTATATAAAAATATTCAAGTTTGGAAAATATTTAATTATCATCAAATACTAATCGATTTGAATTTAAACAAAATTACACAATAAAATAAACTTGCATATTATTTGATGAAAATTTACCATTTGCTATGTTTATGTAGACGTATTTCAAATATTAAATTTTCAATTCAAAATTTTATTATTTAAAATTTCAGCTAATTGCGTTAATTAAATTAATAAAAAGTTACGGGTCGTTACACTCTCCCCTATCAAAACTTTTCGTCCCGAAAAGGAAGGAGGTAGGAGAATAGAAACAACCAGAATGAAAAATAAATTAAAAGACAAGAGAAACAATTAATTTAAAACTATATAAATTTCAATTTAAATTAATTAATATTCAGTTATTTTGTTAAACCCATTTTATTATATCCATTAATTATCATTCGATTCAAGTTTGTTAGTTCAAACTGTCAATTCAGATCATAAATTTTTTATTTTGTTTTAAATTGATTTCCATTCACTTATTTATGTAAAGGTCCATCACTTACATAATTTGTTTTCTATTAAAGATTTAAGTCATTAATGGGTCATTTCATAAAGTATTACTCAAGCTTCTATTGCCTTACTTAAGTTTATAACTTAATTCGGTAATTGAATAAAAAAATTTAAGTTTTTGGTATTCGTCCTTAAAGAGAAAAGAAATATTTCAATATATCTAAAAAATTCAATTAAAACATTTAACCTCATTCACTTAGTAAAATATAAGATATATTAAAACATCCTCATAGCATCATGCAAAGATTTTCAAAAGTCTAAAATAATGTTAGAAATTTATATTAAAACATTATAATAAGCTTTAAAATAAAGTTCCTTAAATCCGATAATTTATTAAACTCGTTATTTTTTTAAAATAAGTATAAATTCAAGATTATTAAACTGAAACTAATAGTCTACTTCAAATCTTACATTAAATTTCTAAATCAAAGTATAAAATTTCATATCTTCATAACTAATTTTACACACTTGTTTAAAATGAATATTCAAATCATGGAAAAACATTTATTATGGTTTAATACAAAATTTCAAACACTAAATAAACCAATAAATTTACTATTAATACTTCAAAATCAAGTAAATATTCCAAACTATACTTCCAAAATAGAGGTTCAAATTTATTTGTCAAGTATTACTATAAATAAACTTCGCAAATCAAAATATTTTCATTTATATAATATCTTTAAATTATACGTTCAAAGAAACTTATATAAATTTTACTTGAAATATTCATTTGAAAGCTTCATTTGCAAATCAATTATCTTTAATACTTTAATACTTTTCAAAACTCGTTTGTAAAATTTCTTGCTTTATTTATAAATACCATTTATATGTTTAAATAACACTTTATAAATACATGTAAACTATTTGAAAACAATTATTTACATCATTACTTATATTTACAAAGAAGCTATTGAAAATATTAAATTCATAATTCATAAATTTATTAATTTTATCTCAAGATACTTTTTAAACATTATTAATAAATCAATAATCATTTACTTTAAATATGTTTTATTTAATTAATAACTTCTAAAATATTTACAACACTAATAATTTACGATTAAACAATGTAGTATATAAATAACAATATTTTGAACATTTTAATTATTTAGAAAGAAAAAATGATCAAAATATCTTTTATATAATACTTTATCAAAATACCTTTATAACTCGATGTCTTAACAGGTGTATCCTCGTTCTTGTAGACTCTGGCCATATGTTGGTCAGGCGCAAGACTAGAATTCTTCAAGTACTTAGTAGACCTGTTTCAACACCTAGTGAAAAATATATTTAAAAATTGGTATAAGAAGTACCGCTCAAAATCCAATGTCAAATAACGATAATACGATAGCAATGGCCTGCTGCTGATCCAATATTTACGCAATAGGCACAAAGCTTTCCAAAAAGATCCTTCCACCTTTCGGATTCCAGAAAAATATCGTATCCATTTCGTAAATAAGGGACCATCGACTATTGTTGAAGTGGTATGATGCTGATTCAATTATTTACACAATGGATTCACTTCTTTCCCCAAAGATACATAAACAATAATCCCAGGATCGAAAGCGTCTCCATTGGGTAAACTAAAGAACCATCTACCCAGAAAAAATTTCGAGGAACTCGTGAATTTAAGTCTGGAAAACCATATCAGTTTGAACCCATTTTTGAATTCATCCAAGTCCATTAGGGTTTGTCAGTCGAATCCATTCCGGGATTCCCCAAGTCCATCTGGGTCGAAGCATATCATACTATAATTCTTAGCGGAGGGTACTTCCCCATACCTCTTACTTTAAAATATAATATACCATATATAGTACCCTTTCAAAATCATAACTTGAAATATTGCACTTATATAAATTCCATTATATCTAAGATTTCATTTCAGATAAAGTACTTTCCAAAATCAATAATCTCAAATATATCAAATCGTTCTTGTATACATTCTATTATATATAAAATTTATCTCTTCAGATCGGATGCCTTCCAAAATTAACAGTTTCAAAGTCACTTGTACTTATATAAAGTCCATCTTATACAAGAATCAAAAAATTTCCAAAATCAATTTCACCTTATGAAACGCCATATAAGATTCAAAATTAGAGGAGTCATAATCGAAGAGAACTCAAATCAAGAAAAAGACTCGGTAGGAAGATATGATAATTAAATTACAAACAAGGAAGATAGATGGCCTTATACTAATCGTGGGTGACCTTAACCGGGTCAACCGTTACTTCAAGAATGGGATTCATGCAGAATGCTGAGTCAAATCGGCATTCTGTCACAAGAGATAGAATTCAGGTATAGTAAAACATAACAGCATCTAAACTGAGGATGCAGAAATTTTCGATGAATTAATGCTTATTGTAAAGGAGTTTCACCCCTTTACAAATCATTCGGTAGAGCTACGGGATGCTCCGGAATCAAGAAAACACGAATAGGGAGAAGAAGATGGGTTCTAGAACAAAAGGGGACTCCCGGAATTCAAAGAAGATCCAAATCAAAGATGAAGAGATTCAAGCTTGAACGAAGCTGATTTTGTCATTAAATTTACTATATATGCCAAGTTTTTCCTAAAATTAGAGCTCTAATACCAACTGTACGGCCCTGTATTTTCAACCATTCGCATCCGCACATTTCAGCCTTGAATTCCTCAAAATATCAGATTGTTAATTTATATTTGGCAAAATTCAACATATACAGAAAATAAACTAATCACAGAATCACAGACACAGAGTATTGCAATAATAAGTAGCGGAAACAAATGAATAGTAGTTCATGGAGCTACCATTTATATATAACAGAGTTAAAACAAAATGCAATAGAAGTCTCGAATACACAGGAGACTTGATACAATAGTCAAATAACAAATCTGAATACATCACTGGAATCAACTGAATATCTGAAAACTGAATTGCTAGTTGGATCTCCAAACGAAGCTCCAACTCCAAAGGCGAGTCTCAAATGCCGTGACACTCAGTCTGACCCAAGCGTAAAGCAAAACACAACACACTCGAGTCAGGATTAACATTCTTATACCAATAAATCCAACTCAAGTGAAATATCAAATAAAATACAAGTAACTTAAAGGATGTTTGGGATACCCATATTCTAAGGATCCGTTGAACTATCTATTATGTAGTAATATACGTTATTAACAACCAAATGTCATTATAACACCATGGTCATTTCAAAATAATTTATACTTTAAACCAAAATATCATATCCATTTCAAAACCTATCAAAACAATAACATTCTTTGCTTCAAATTTATCTATTTCCAAATCAGTAACACTTTCGAAGTTCAAACACTTTCACCATTATAAACTTAGAATTTATAATACTTTGGAAATCATAACACTTTGAAAACATAACTTTGAATTCATAACTTCCCACTTGAACAGTTTAGATATTAATAATAGTGTGTGTATATATATATATAATAAAATGGTTTATAAAATAAAATAGTTTATGTTAAAATCTTTTGTGTTAAAATGCTTTATATTAAAATAATTTATAAGATAAAATACTTACATATATATATATATATATTAAATACTTCATATAATAAAATAATTTCCTCAAATTTCATAAATCGATTCAAATCAACTCGAATTCCAAAATTCAAATTTAATTCAATCTCAATTCATTAATTCAATTCAATTTAGTTTCTCAATAAACCATTTCAATTTATATCGGTTTCAAATACAGATTGAACCATAAAATAAACCATTTCAATTTCAATATATTTCAAAGCTTTAATATTCAACATTAAAAAACTAAATTTGTTAATTTCATATATATATATATATATATATGTATGTATGTATGTATCATAATTTAACTTCATTATTATTTAGTTTTGAAATATTCACTTAATAAATCTAATATCATTTAAATAATACCTCAAATTACAATAAACTACACATTTCCTTCAATTTATTTAATCTTGAAATATTCATTTAATTGCCTTAAACCAAATCAAGTTATAAAATCATATTTTTAAAATCTCAAATTCAATAAGTTTCAAATTGATTTTAATTAATTAAAATTCTTAGCAAATAAATTTTTAATCAATATCTATTTATCCTTCCAACCTTAATTTATAAATAGCATTGTAAAATCAATTTTAAAATATAATTTTAAATAAAACTTAATCATATTATATTTTAACTATATCAAACTTTATTATTAAACTTATTTTATTTTTAAAACTAATTTATATGTATCTTAAAATAGTAAAATTTTAAGTTAACCTTAAAATTTATAATTCCAAAACTAACTTATAATTTTAAAATTCTCAAAACATATAATTTAAAATCTAAAATTTAAACCTTTATAAAAATACATTATATAATATCTTAAAATCAGTATTTATTAAACCATATATTTCTTTCCAAAACCATAGAAATCATTTTCAAAATATTTATATATAGACCAACGGTGTATGTATATAATTTTCTATCCTATGGTCAAGTGATACGAATATTTATCATTCAAATCTGCAGTTTAAATATATATACGGGTATATATCATTTCAACCCGCAATCCCAAATTCAATTCAATGAAAATCGCTTGGGTTTATCATTTCAACCCATAACGATTTTCTCCTATTCTACAAGATCGTTCGGCTATGTATCATTTCAACCCATAGGGAATTCTATACTCACAGGGAACTTGCAGAGTGATAACAGATATGATAATAATATAATAGGCATATATCATCAATATAAATAACATACAATGGTGTCAGATGTCACAGGTGAACAGATGTAGATAATGGCATATATATAGCAATGTAAATAACTACCAGCAGCATATTTCAAATGTCATTTCAATTGAAATTAAATTTAATAAACATAAGAACGTTAATCGTGAGAGATTGCTCACCAATCGAGGCTAGAGGATATAAAAAGAAATTGAGTTACGAAATGCAAACAAGACTTCCAAAGTAAAGCTAGATTGGTACGAATTTGACGGATAGAGCTGATAAATAGGAATTTATAAGAACATATATATATAATTTAAAGTCTAATATTTACTCATATTAAAATAAATTTCTTTATACAAAACCCAATATTAAATTTTGAAAACCTATATATATTAAAATCATAATGTTTATAGGTATATACAAAAATCATTATTAAATTCAAACCTATATATTTTGAATATTTTCCTAATATATAATTTAAAATCAATATCTCTTAAAAAATCAAGATAACTTACTTTATTATTATATCTACATTTTAAAAAAATTAAATTAATCTGTATAACATTATGTATACCCAACAGATTTCATATATAAACTAACATATACCTTAACGTATATACTTTACTGAAAAACTAAAATCCGAACATAATATAAATACATTTAAACACACACATATATAAACTTATATTCAAAAATCTATATTCATATATCATATATATATATATATATATATTTAAACTTACTTATACATAAAAGAAGACTACGGCAGCTTATATAATATAGTAAACTATTGTAACCTTACACATTAAAACTCAACCTACCAAAAACCAATAATATGATATACCATAATATAATGTATAGAAAATATATAAGCGTTTATATAACTCAAACAGACTTACTTTATTACAGTATATAAATAATCGAACAAGTTATAGGAAAAACTTATACACACACACTAACATATGCTATATATACGTGTGTGCGCGCATATGCTACATGAATTCATTTCCAAACTATATATATATATATATATATATATTAAATAATGTAAACTATAATTTATAACCAACTCTATGAAATCCAACTGTAAAACAATTTTATATGCAAAACAATGTATGTATATATAAGTCAGATTGTTACCAAATATACGCAGAAAATATATCTAAAAGCAACCGAGTATATGTGAGCTATGCATACTATATACATACATACATACATACATACATACATACATACATATATATATATATATATATATATATATAAATCTGGATACCCCAAACTTGCATATGGTTCACTTTGGAACCGCATGTATCTCAACCCATATTTTTGAAAACTTAGGTTTGGTACAAACTTAAATATACTTGTATAAACCAAAATTTGTATAAACTGAGCTAATATATAACTTATGAAAATAGAGTGTACATATACTATTATAAATTAAATATATACATATATCTAAAACCAAATTCTAGCATACTTACTTTGCTAAATATATACTTGACTCACAGACCACATATACAATTTAGTTATACATATCTTTTTTATCAACAGAATTATATACATACACAGTTCAAAATTTCAATATTTAACATAAATGTATATATAAAACACACAGTGTAAACAAATATACACATACGTCTAAACACATACCAATAATATATATATATATATATATATATATATATAATCGGCTTCATGTGCATAAACACTTATTTATAACCAAATATATATAGGTCAAATTATAACATTTATATGCGGATTTCATATATGAATATATATATATATATATATATATATATATATAGCAGCCTGTAAATAGTCATATGCAAAACAAGTATATATGTACACCTTGAAATCAAACAAGGACTTATATAACTTTTATAACTTAAATACATACATTTTAAATACTTAATAAAATAATATATACCTTTAAAAGAATAACGTGGAGGCTTGGCAAGGGAAGGAAGGAGAGGACCGGCTTGAGGCTGGAAGTCTGACGAGCACTGACTGAAGGGGACGTGTCCTAGGTTGTGCGCGAGGTCGATGGCGGAGGGCGAGCAATGGTGGGCCGTGCGACAAGAGGTTGACTGCATGGTGGTGGATGCGGCTATTGGTTGAGGAAGGTGATGGGTTGGTTTGTTATAAAAGAATGAGAGGTGTAAAGGGAGGTGAGATTGAGAAGAGGATGGGTTCGAAAAAAAATGCTTTGTCAATTATTTTTTTCTTCTGTGAGAAGGAAGAGACTAAAATCAACCAAACTATAAATTAGCTAGAAAACCAAGAGTCAAAACAATTAACTTTAGAAATAATAAAGGCTGGTGGCTGTAACGTTCAACCCGATGGATAATGAATGGTCCCAGAAATGCGAAAGACCAAAATACAAAACTGATACTGTATATCGTTTCGCGGATTCTGTGGTGTATTGGATCCGAAACACAGGAGTGAATATAACACAAAGATCAGCATGACGAGACGATTAAAACAATATATATATATATATATATATATCAATGATACGACTGAACTATCAGAAGTCGATATTGCTATCGAAAATTCTGCTGAAATGCCGAAAATAAGATAAACGGAGCAATAGCAGTCCAAATTTGGAGAAACGAAATATGGCGTCTCACTCAGAAGATGATTTACAGTTTTATTATATAAAAATATTCAGGTTTGGAAAATATTTTATTATCATCAGATATTAACTAATTTGAATTTAAATAAAATTACACAGTAAAATAAACTTGCATATTATCTGATGAAAATTTACCATTTGCTATGTTTAAGTAGACGTATTCCAAATATTAAATTGTTAATTCAAAATTTTATTATCTAAAATTTCATAAAATTCAGTTAATTACGTTAATAAAATTAATAAAAATTTACGGGTCGTTACAAGTTTTTGGGTTTAATCTCCTTAATGATGGCAATTCAAGATATGAGGCCAGCAACTATAGGGTCATCGGAGGAGGGGATGTCAAAGGTGAACTAGCGGTAATGGCTGGAGGCTTAGGGTAGTGGCAGCATGCGAATAAAAGACGATGTCCTAGGTTGATTTATTGCAATTAGGATTAGAGGGGATTAGGCAAGAGGTAATTAGGTTTAAACCAAATTTATTAGAGTTAATTAATACTTAATTATCTTAAATGTTCATAAATTTGTACCTTGTCTATACGAGATAGGATTGAGTTACAGTCTTTTACGTTGGACTCGAAGCAATGATATCTACAAGTTGACGTTGGATTCGTCGAGTTTGGAGCTTGTAATATTTTAGAACTATTTGGAAACAGGTAAGCGTTGAGTTTTACTCCCCAGTTATTTGTTAATGTTGTGATAATTGTTTGTTCTGTAAAGTATAAAATTAAAATTGATAACATTGCAAATTATTACTTTTGGACCTCGCCTTAGTTTTAAAATAAGTGACAATACTATAATGTAGTATAATCTCCCTAATAATCATTTGTAACATGTATCGTGGCCCAGACTACTTGTTTACATATTTGATATTGCTATTTGATTAAGTTGGAAATTACGTTATAAATGTTTGAAGCATATAGCCATTATAAACGTGCTTTGAAATCCCTAATAGTTTACGTATGTTAAATTGGATAAATTGTGATATATTAAGGATGTATATAGGGTTTTCTACACAATTTTGGTGTATTGGACATAAATGATAGTTTCGGGAAGTTATAGAAATTGGGAAACAAGGGTTGTTGGAAATCCATTTTTAGTAAGGTATAAAGGGCTTTTTCTTTAGATATTCTTTCAAATCCGTTAAAAGTAGTTTGTAAAATTTTATCGAAGTATTTAAATAAAGGAGTTTTGAAGTCTAAAATGTTTTATAATTATTTTTGAATTTCAAGATAAAGGATTTTAAGTTGTAAAACATGTATTTATGGACTTTAAATGTGTTATAAAATAATTATTTTTAAGTGATATTTAATATAATATTTTTAAATTATATTTTTAAGCAATATTTAGTATAATATTTTTAAATAAGTATTTTTAAGTCATATTTAATATATTAATTTTTAATCACTATTTTTAAGTGATATTTAATATAAATGTTTTAAACTATATTATATAATAGTTTTAAAAGTATTTCTAAGTATATAATAGTTTTTAAAATAAATAGAAGTTAATGTAATATAATAACCTTTTAAATTGTTCTTATTATTAAATATTTTACCTTAGAAATTGTAGGACCGATTTCACCCTAGAGGGGGGGGGGTGAATTGGGTGATACTGTTAATTATAAAAATTATTACAGAAGCTTATAAAATTATTTCAACATAGATATATTGAAATTATAGCAGCACAAATAATAGCATAATAATAAATGCAGAAATAGAACGACACAGAATTTACCTAGCTTCGGCAAAACCCTGCCTACATGCTGCCCCCAAGGTTTCTACTAGAAATTAAGTAGTCACACGCTTACACACATAAACTCGTGACACCTGCTATTGAATAACCTAACTCTATGCTCAAAACCCTGCCACAACACAACCACTGAGTTGCGAATTCTCAAACTATGCCACGGAGTTTATCCCTTAGTCACACGACTAGTAATTACAATTGTTTAAAAAGAAAATACAATAAAAACAAATTAAATAACCCAAAACCCTAATTTTAAAATAAACTAAAGCCCTTTAAAAACAAGGCCGGCCTTTCTTTTGTTTCCTTTTATATTTTTCGGCTCGTTTTTTTGTTTGTGAAAAATGTTGGCTTCATTTTCTTTCGATGGATTTGAAACTAGGGGTTCTGGATGAAGTTGCCGCTTTGATTTTTTGAAGCTTCGTTCCTCTTTCTCTCTATCGATCGCTTTCGTCTTACTTCAATTTGATTGAGTTCGTCTTTGATTCGGGTATGTAATTTATGCCTTTTCTCTCTGGATTGAACACTTGAACTAGATGGATTTGAAACTGCCGATGACGAATGGGATTTATAGAAGTCGAATTCCTATATTTACGTTCGTCTGATAGTTGTTTGATTTTGTCAATACTGTGCTTCGGCCATTCGATCTTCATTTGGATGCTTGAGATTAATTACTGACTTTTTCAATTTACTTGAATAACACGGTGTTGATTTTGAACTGTTCATTTTTTTTGGTCATTACGGTTTCGATTTTGGTTTGACGATGTTGATTTCGTTCTTTGTGACTTCAGCTTGATATTGTGATAATGTTTGACTTCGGCTCCGACTCGTTTAATTTGAAATTCCTGATGCAAGCTTTCTTTCTTTGTCTTGTACCTGGCTTGACAAGGATTTATTCGACTATGTTTATTTGAAATAATTCCTGGACTTTGGCATGTCTGTTCTTTTCTCCGTTTGACATCAGCTCCTGCTGCTCTATGATAAGTAGTTGTGTCGATTTTTACTTGTCTTTCTTTTTGACTTCGGCCTTATACACTGTGTGAATTCATATATATGCATATATACATGTGTATGTATGTATGCATGTATTGTTGGATCTATACTTGTGTTATAACTGCATACTTTGTTTGCATATCTGTGCACATTGTAGACTTGGTCCAAGAGCTTCTCTTATGACATATCTGATTTTGGTTACATGATATTGTTTTTAAAACCTTTTGTTAGTGTAATTTCGTTTACTGCTAGTTCATTGTGTACATTGTGTTGTCTGGTCTTCATGTATATATCTGTGCAGTCTTCTCTAGTGCACTTGCTCATTTGAGTTTGCACTACTTCATCATGTCACTGTTTATATGTGCACTTGATAGCCTCAAGTCTGTTGATAATCTATAGTGTTGTATTGGTCTAGTTCACCTTGAACTTCATGTGTGCTCGAGTCTGGTTCATGTATTCATTGTGTCATGTCATCTTGTAACTGTGTCATTTTGCTTTGAGGTAATTTGCATTTTTTAACTTGGTAGCCTCGAGCTTTGCCTTCACCGCAACCATATGTATGCCTCCGGTCTTTGACGTTGAGACTGTGCCATTGTTTCTGTACATTCATGTTGTCTAGTATTTTCATTTGTGTTGGGCATTGATGTGAACTGTGCTTGAATATGCAGTATTGTTTCATTTAGTTTGGTCATTCATTGTAGCTTGTCTGCACTTATATTTGCAGTTTTCATTCACTTGTGTATATTTGTTTGAGTGCGGCTTAGTCCCATGCTTATGGTTCTATTGATGATGCTATGCACTGTATATACATGTGCCATTTTATTTTCTTCTCTGGTCTTGACCATTTTCATGAACTTGCACCTGTGTTGAATCCAGCTTTGGAGCTCGGGTTTGGCCTTGTGCTGATATTGTGACATTATTTTTATTGCACTTGAGTTGAACCCGGCTTTTGATTTGGGTTTGACCTGTGCTCACATGTCCCTGTAATTTTATCTAGTGTATATCGGTGTGCGCGGCCTTGTGGCATATCCAGTGATACACTGTGTATGTCACAAGCTGTTCCTATATGATGAATTCAAATTTAAATGATGACGAACAACCTAAATAACTAAGGCAAATATTAATTTCAAAATCCACATTTTATTTTGTACTGCAAAAATTATTTCCTTTTCAATTTTACTGCGTCAATATTTGTTTTTGTAGATTGCTCAGATGATGGATTCAATTTGGAGTGAAGTTGAAGATAAAATACGAGTTGAGTGAATGAGTGATATATAGTGAGGTCAAATGTGAATGTGAATCGTGATGTAATGAAAATTGTACTGTAATTGAAATTGTATATATATAGTGAGAGCTTGAAATTTGTACTATTCAAAGATTGTAATAAATATTTGTTTGAATAAAATTTCTGTTTGAATTCAAAGTCTGTGTTATTTATTTTTATTCAGCAAATATTTATTTAATCTATGAAAAATAAAATAGTACATTAACAAATACATTTAAATGAATATATATATATATATATATTTATTTATTATCATCAAACAAAAATCATATAATCACATATTCAATAATCTACCCCTTTTGATGATAACAAACATATATTTAAGATTTTGAATATGTTAAATGTATTTGAACATTGACATACTCTAATTGCTCCCCCTATTTAAATGCTTCCTCTCTACACAAAGCTCCCCCTTCATATATGCATACAATTAAAAATATGCAAATGAGCCTAGATGCAAATAGAAAATATTTGACCTTTGCTTGATTTTATTTAACAAAATCTTAGCTTTTCCCTCCCCTTTTTGTTATCAGCAAAAGAGTAATAGTGTTAGAAAAATGGAGACAAAGTGATAGATATTAATCCAACATTAAAACTCAATTGAATATAAATATTAAATTTCAATAAAAAAATCAAACAAAAATCATAAATACTTTGTTAGGCACATATTCCATTTTTAGAATGACGGGAATGATGTCATCATATAAAATCATGCAGTTGTGTCTATTTGTGGTATATTTATATCAGGAATTTGAATATCTACTAACCATGCATAACCGTTAGGAATTTTAAATGAGATTAGTAGTATTCCAATTTTATTTTAAAAAATGAATTCAAGTATCTTCAAACCACGCATAACCGTGAGGACTTTTAAATGGGATTATAATCAACTTGTTCATTTTAAAAATCAATTTTGATATGCGTTCCATACATGCATAACCGTGAGGGCTTTTAAATGAGCATGGAAGCACATAACAAATTCCAAGTACTTCACCCATGCATAATCGTGAGGACTTTTAAATGAGAGTGAATACTTTGGCTTTTATTTTAATATTATTATTATTTTTATTAAAAAAATGTAAAATGGAAAACGAATGATTCCTATTTAAAGTACCACATATTGACAAACTGTATAGAATTTTGATGAGTGATGGTCGTTAAAAATATGATAGAAATAGAGATGGTCATCGAATTTTTACCAACAATAAGTTTTATAACTCTTGTTTAATTTTCTAAAGAAATGTAGTAATTATACCGTCTCGAGTCATAATATATGATAAATATCAACACTCATCACTTTTACAATCACTGTTTATCTTTTTGATAATTATTAGGGAGTAAGATTAGTAAAATAGTCATTTAAAATCAAATTCAAAAATAATTATAAAATCAATTTTTTAAAATGACTATTCAGAAAACATGGTCAAAGAATGATTTTCTAGAAGGGGTTATATGAGAAAAATTTCTGCTATTTGAAAATTATTTGAAATGAAAAATATGCAGACATTTTCTTTGAAAAATGATGCAGTTACTAATGTCTCAACAAAAATCACGTTCAACTAGTAATTTTTCAATCAACTAGATTACCAGTGTAATATGCATCTGAATTTCTCTTTCACTAAAATTATAATTAATTGAATTTGATAGACCAGACTATTAAGTGTGCAACAAAATATCTCAAAATCAGTAAAAAAACGTGCACAGGTAAAGATATCAAGTCCAACCAGACTCAAGAGAATGTGCTTGTCAACAAAACTAGGCTGTATCTCAAAAGCAATCAAACTAGACACAAGTATTCGTATGTAACCAGAACCAAGTATACATGAAGGCAGCAAAACTCAAACCAGCCATGATATGCATGCAAAACAGACCAGTTCAGGTTAAAGCAAGAATGAAGTACACATGAAGCTTATAGTGCAACAGGTCAGGGGAAGAAAACAAGTGCATCATATAAACCAGATAGACCAGCCATGACCAGAGAGAAGACAAAGCTAATGAACGAAGTGAACATATATACACACGACAGTGAAACACGACAGCAGTCTGCAACATAACAACATGAAGTCTAATCATAACCCAAATGCCACAAGACAACAGAAGCTACCACATGAAATCAGGCAAAGTCGAGGACAATGCAAGTGCAGACAAGCTACACGATCACTGACCGCACATAAAGCAACAACTGAAGTCAATGCACAAATACACACACACACATATGTATATACACATGTATACATACATGTAGTAATAACATAACAGACTAACTAAGTTAAACAATGCATGCTCAAATTAAATCACCAGTGTAGTCTCAGCGAAAAATATGCAGCGCACAAATATTGTAACATTCCCGAATTTAAACCAAGTTTAATTTGGCAATTTATTTAATTTTTGAATTTAATTGTGTTAATTATTTGTGAATTAATTAGAAAATTTCTAGAACAAATAAATATTTTAGATTTTAAATAGAACTTTGGTTTGAAATTCAAAGATAAGTATTTTATAAAAATTGTATTTGTATTTTCTAAATTAAATAAGATGTATGTTTATTTATTTATATAAATGGATTATACTTTGGAATTTGATTTTTGAATTAAACAAATATATTGACAATGAATATTTTGGATTTGGAATTCAAAAAAATGAATGTCCTGAACATTTGTAAGATTGAATTTAAAACTTCATATATATGTTTATAAATTGATTGTAAATTAGATTTTTGAAACTGAAATTCAATAATAAATATTTTATAAATAAATTGGATTTAAAAAGCTCTATATATTTGAAACTAATAAAAATCCTGTTTTCTAATCTTAGCAAATATGCATTTTGATTTGAAAGTTATATTTTGGAATTAATGTATATATATAGATATTTGAAAAACTAAATAAGGAAACAAAAAAGATTACATAATTAAATAAAGTAAAAGCTTAAAACACTCTTCTTTTTGAAATGAATTTAGTTGTGTATATATTTAAACTAAGTAGTAAATGTATTACTTAAACATATGTAAAGTGATAAAATGAGATATGAAAATACTTATGCATAAAGGGTTAAAACAAATTTTTTAAAGTTATTCAAAAGAGGGATTTAAACACAAATATGTACATTTTTAAATTTTTAAGATAGATTTTAACATATTTTAACAAGTGTGAGGAGAACATCATATTAATTAACAAATGTAAACCTTTTACATAATAAAATTGACAAGTGTAAAAAGATTTAGCCATGCAAATACAAGTGTAAACAAGTAAATACAAGTGGCAAAATTCAATTCTTCTTTTGAAAGTGAAATACATAAAACATGTATTAAAAGAAAATAAGCTAGGCTATTTTCAGTTTTTCAAACCAGAGAATAAAAATCTCAAACTCTAAAACCTGAAATAAATCAAACAAAAGAAAACATCAACAGATCATCTCAACTTCAAGTTCGGATCAAAACAATCAAAAATCAAAAATCTAGAAGCTACAAGCCCTGTGCAGTTTTCAAATATGCAACCTAATGTTTGAACAAATTCAAACTAAAAAAAGCCTTCGGTGTAAGCAACATCATCAGAATCAAACTTTATACAAAGCAATATCAGGATCAATCCGATCTCCAGTTTCACGTGTTGATCAACTCAGGTAATGTAAGAAAAACCATAATAAAAAAATAAAATCTGAAGCAATTAAAACTATAACTAATATCAGTATTTTCAACCTGAGGAAATGAGAATCAAAGCAAGTTTAAATTCAAAACCAAAAAGCAACTTGGTAAATCAAGCAAGTTAGAACTTGGAAACAAATCTGGAGCATGTAAACATGCAAGTTCAAGACCAGAGATTAAACTCTTCCCAGTTTTCAAATTCAAAAGCAAAAGTCCTGTTCTCTGCTTCCAGAAACTACAGGTGATCAAACTCTTAATCCCCTTCATATTTTGGTTTGCATATGATGATCATTGATGGATGAATGTGGATTATCATTGCATGTGTGTATATATGAAGGTGTATATATGCAGGTCTGTACTTATGTTTAAAATACTCTGTTCAAAGTTTACAGGTTTCAAACCCTGTCAAGGAAAAAAAATCTAGGATCTTTTCCTCTGATCCTTTTCAGGCTTAAAGATATAAACAAAATATGTTTATAAAATCAAGATATAAGTTCTAATAGATATTCTTTGTTAAACCAACAGATAAATTTGATTGGAGAAGAAATTATGCAGTGGAACTTGAAAAACATGTCAAATTTGAATTTCATAATTCTTTTATTTACCTACAGTACTAATTTTTTCTTGGAAAACCATTAATTTTAATGGAAAAATCAAGATTTTTAATATCGTATTATTGATAAATTCGAAGTTGAACAGTTTTGGGTTTTTTGTCAAATTCCGGTAATCAATGAAGTAGTGGGTCTCGAATTCATAGCTGGAGGTAGCTGGATTCTAGGGGATTCAACGAAAAAATGATAAATATTTTTTTTAATGACTCTAATGGCGGCTTGACATGATTTAAGGGTTCATGTTGTCGTTTTAGTTAATTGTTTTGCCATGGCATCTATGACAATGTCGAAGCTTCGGGATTTTAGGGAGGTGGGAGATCGATGCTTTGGTTCGTGACAAAGCTTCGGTCAGGACGGCATGGTCATAGTGACTGGGATCAGCAGCGTGGGGAAAATTTCGTAAACTGGTTTGGGTTTCTGGGTTGTTCCAGTTTTGGCTCCAACATGTTCGATTCCATTTTCGTGATTGATGCTTGGATCTGAAGGGAGGAACCAATAGTGGGGGTTGTTAATGACTTCCTGTCGTCGGTAAAGTTGATCGGAGATGATTCAGTCACCTGTGCACATGTACAGGTAACGATAATGTCAGTGGATATGGGTTTCAAGAAGAAGAACTTTGCCTCGAAGATGATTCCGGGGAGAAAGGGGTGTGGGTCGAGTAGACTATCGAGGTAGTGTGAGAGTTAAAATTTTACCAGACTTTAAAACTTTAAATTTTAAACTAAGCTTTAAAAAGAAAAAGGGAAGAAAAGATTGGGAATTTTGTGTTTTCACTCGGATATCTGCTCGGGTAAATTATGGAGGTGACCCGGGTTGTTAATTTAAGGTTAATAAGTTTGATTTTTAACAAGTTAAGTTTAAACTAATTTTCTTTAAAAATTATTTGGAATAAATGATTAATTAATATTTTATTAAGTTGAGGAAAGTATTTTAAGTTTTTATTGATAAAGTTTAAAATGTTTTTTTTAAAATTGATTGTTTAAAAGTAATTGTATAATGGGAAATTCCAAGATGTTGCGAAGGTGATTAAATGATAATTACTTAATAATAGTAATTAAAGAATAATTAATCAATTTCCTAATTGATGATTAACAGGTAATTTATTACTAAAAGAAAAAAAATTACTTAATGAAAGTATTTAAGGATGAATAATTAATGATTTAAAACTTGATTGAGTGTTTAGAGGTTAGTTAATTATGGAATAATTAATTAATGTGATAAAATTAATTAAGGTAATTAATTTGAGAATAATTAATTAATTAAAGGTTAATGAATTAGTGAAAGTAATTAAAGAATGATTAATTAAGATAAGTAATTAAGGGCTTAATGAATTAATTAAAAGTTAATTAATTTAAGGTTAGTTAATTAATTAATAATTAAAGGTGGTTTCATTTATAATTACTTATGGTAATTAATTAATTTTATTAATTAATATTAAATGGTAAATTTGGGTAATTAATTCGTAAGTAATTAAATTAATTGAAAATTTAATTGAATTAATTAAGGATTAACACATTTAATTAATCCTGCTTATAAATAATTATTGAATGCTTGAATTGCATAGGAATGGTTGTATATTATGAGATGCCTTGAATTAATTATCCTATCCGATCTGTGATATTCTGATTTGTGATTAAGCTGTGGAATGTAATTTATTCATCTGTGATGTAATTTATTTATCTGTAATGTAACTCATTTGTCTACGATGAATTTATATTTATTTATCTATGATCTGTGAATGAAAGATAAGCGTTATAGTTTATACCGCTTATCAAATATATTTCTGTGTTTGAATTGTAATGATTGATAATGTTGTTGCACTATTATTGTGTGTAAAACCCCTGGACTACACCATACACACACAAATATGGATTGCACGAGAAAATTGGTTAAGTCACAGATTTTAAAAAATAATTTTTTTAATTGAATTTTGAATAAAAATAGTTTTGGAAATGGATTTGGTTATATATAAAAAGCTTTTAAAAAAGAGTTTCAAAAATAAAAGTTATTTTGAATAACTTGATCAAGTTTTGAAATTTAAATAATTTGATTTAAATTTTAATTCAAAATTTGAAATTGAATTCTATGATTGAAAACTATGGTTCAAAGATGTTATACAAGTTATATATGGGTTAAACCATTTTAAGGTATTGATTTGGGAGTTTGAATTTAACTCAAGGGCTTTAACTCGTGCAAATATAATTGGGTTTTTTCGAAACGAGAACTATTTGTTTTCAAATAATAAAAGCTTTCATATAAGGAAAGGATTTCCAGTTTGTGTTGAAAAGTTTCAAGTTTGAAATGAAATTGTGAATTGTTTTGAAAGCTATAAACGAACCTTTGTGAAAGATTATTGAACCTTGTTTTGAAATCAAAGAAGATTTTAAATGGTGTATCTTTTATATAAAAGATTTGAATTGGAAACGGGTTTGAAAGCTATTAAATCTTTAATTTAAAGATTGAATGTGTTAATCCAAATTGAAATGGAAATTGTTTTGAAAAGTTGTGAATGAATCTTTGTGAGATCTGGGTGAACTTTGTGAAGTAAATATTTTTGTTTAAAGATTTGAAAATGGTAATTTGTTTTAAACCATTTGAGAAGAAAGTTTTGGGTTTTAAATTGTGACTTAACTGAAATCCCAATATCCATATGTTTTTAAATATTGCGCTCATTATTCGGTTTAGCCGGGAGAGGACCTTGTGTCATATAACCCGTTCTGAATAATGATACAACGTTATGGATAGCATTTGAAGACCGGTGGTGAAGACCGGATATTTTTGAAAGCGAAAGGATAGCTCATCGAATGTCTCTTCATGGACTGGTCCCCGGTATAGAGACTCCATATGTGAGGGGAAGTCCGGACGTGATTAGGGATTATCTGGATTTGCAAGGGATTCTTGGGAAGTGCCTTCGGTTCTGTTTGAACCCGAAACAGACTTTTTTGGATGTGTGTCTGACATTACAATTTGAGATGTAAAGCTGGTTTCTATCAAATACATTTCTGTTTGGTGGTAGAGATTTATTCTCTTAGCTTAACACCCTTCTCTGAGACATACGAGCTCAGAGGTTATGTAGTTGATGGTTACTAGTGATACATTCCCAATTTGGTAATGTGGCATACGAAGTGCTGCTGATCATTTGCCGATCAAAGCATGACTTTGTGAAAAAGTATAGCTTTGTAGACGAGACCTCATCGAGCCTCACCAACCCGGTAATGGTCGAAACAAGAAAGATGCGGCAAGGTTGCAGAGGTCGCACCCCTAGGGTATGTCCATTCCTTCTGGAAAAAGGTGGTATCATGGTATGGAGCACATATACTTAGTCATGTGGACACTGTATATTTATTACTGTGTGACGTTGTTGGTGTAGAGGTACCTCGGATAAAAGTCACAAACGACCGGGGGTGGCATATCTTAGGTGTTACTCCCGGGAAGGGAGTGTACCAGCCTTGTGTTGGCAGAGAGCCGGGTAAGTTCTTGGGGCGTCCCTCCAGAGGCGTATCCATGCGGCAATGGGAAGTTCCTTGGCCTGACCATTTGTTGGAAAATCCAATCTCCAATACGCGCCCTGTACGATTTTAGTTGTATAACCTGCCATCTACTTATGGTGGCCCCCCACTGTTTGGATGGAAGCTATAGTAGGCGTAGATCGAAATGTCTATGCTAGCTAAGATTAATATTATACTTGCAAATGTTTTTCCACTATGCACTAATAATAATATCAAAATGGTTTTGGCATGTCAAGCATTTTTAACTATCATAAGGAGAAATCTCCTCCAATTCTGCATTTGCATGGTGTGTGTGGTGGGAGGCCTTATGGTAGTTTCATTTTTCAAAAGCATTGTGGATTTCAAATGTTTTATGTTCCTTTGTTGTTTGTTTAAAGATAAAACTATTTTGTTTGCTCATACCAGCCCCATAACTGACCCGAAGTTTATTGTTCCCTTCCTAAACTCTGGGTGCTCATAATTTTCCACATAGGCAGTCTAGAGTTGGGTTTTTCAGATAGTAGATATCGATTCAGTAGCTTTCCAGCTCTCTCTTTGGAATTATTTGGAGACTTTGGATATTGAAGCTTTGGTTAGGATGACTGACCTTTCTTATCTTGGTACAACTTGATGGGGGTTCGATCTATCTATGGAGATTGCCGATATTGGTGTTTCTTCTGGAGTTTCGAGTTCTAGTTGTTTCCACTGCTGGTTCATTGGTGTTTCCGCTGTAGCAATTCATTGTTTCTCTGATATTGATCGTTGTTGTATATTTGGATATTGTATCATTGGAGTTGTATATGATATATACTATTCATTTCTCTTACGCTATGTTGTATACTTAATGTGTTATAAGCTCCGGCAAACCAGATTCGACGTTTGATCTGCGGCATTTGAATACGAGTGACGTATTCGGTGCCGATTTTTGAAGGTCGAGTTAGGGTCGTTAGAAATATCATGAACCAGACTTAGAATCAAGCAATGCAGACAAAAGGGGCTTGAGCACACATGTACAAAGTCAGTGACAATGTGAAATGTTATCACCATAGCCAAAGTCAACAGAATTTCATGGAACGGAAAGGAAAAATTGAACAGGTCAAGTGTGCTACAGGGATGAACAAAATCAAGGTACAAATCAAGATAATCAGGAAAGGAACTAAATGCCGGAAGCAAATAGTCTCACAAATCAAATTGGCCAAAGTCAACCACGGCAATAGTGAAAAATTCAACTGGTCAAAGCAAATGTCAGAGCCGTGATGAACAAGGTGTCGAACAAATGAACATATCATACAAGCTGTGGTGGCCAAGAAATTAATCAACACCGTGTTAATCAAGTAAACAAATTATACGAATTGAAATGTCATAAATCATCACAATCATCAATGCAAAATCGAACGGCAAGCCAAAAATTATCAGACGAATTCGTACGAAATATACGAACGAAAAACAAGGAATTCGATTCCTATATAAGCCCTAAAACATCATCGGCAAAAGGTATTCGAGTTCGAGCTAAACAGAGAAGAACAAATCATAAAACTGGAATCGCAGTCAAGCGCTGTATAAATCAAAAAAGGAACAAACGTCCCAATTCCTTCAACAATCAAACTCGACTAATTGGAAGTGAACGCAAACCAAGTTGAAGCTGCCGTGAACATATAATCAACCGAAGAAAGGATTCGAAGCATCATCGCATTCAATTTGACAAAGCGGCGACTTCTTTCACAAGCCATAATTTCGCACAGAGGAACGAACGACAAAGGAAATAATATTTCACTTAACAAAAATTTAGGCCGACTTCTATAAGTTATATTTGGGCTTAATATTTAATTAGTGTTTTGTGTATAATTTGTTTTTAAATTTGTATTTTCCTTTTTAAACAATTGTAATTTCTAGTCGTGTGACTAGGGGACAAACTACGTGGCGTAGCTTGAGAATTCACAACTCAGTGGCTGAGTTGTGGCAGGGTTTTGAGCGTAGGGTTAAGGCTAGTCGATAGCGGGTGTTGCGAGTTTACGTGTGTAAGCGTCTGACTGCTTAATATCTAGTAGAAATCTTGGGGAAACACGTAGGCAGGGTTTTCCCAAAGCTGGGTAAATTCTATGTCGTTCTATTTCTGCATTTATTATTCTACTTTTATCTGTGCTACTATTATTCTGATATATCTGCATTGAAATTATTTTACAAACTTCCACGATAAATTTTTGTAATTGATAACATCACTCTATTCACCCCCCTCTAGGGTGAAATCGATCCTACATATATATCATCTTAAAGTGGTTTGAAAATTGTTTTAACATATTAGTAAGTATTTTAAAGGTATTCTTATGTATATAGATATGAGCTTTAAACCTTAAGTATCCTAAAAATTTGATAAAGGAAGTTTGGGTTTTAATACTTAAGTTAAAATAAATGGTTTTGTGAAATTAAGTAAAAGCATATTTATCTTAATTAATAAGTATGGACATGCTTTGATCCTTAAAATAATTTTTTTAAGTTAGTGGTTGAGATATGTAAAAAAATTGGGTTAAAGTAAACATTGTTTTAGTAACAATTGTTTTTAACCCTTATTATTAATTATATTTAGGGTTATAATAAGATATTTGTTATAAATTTTTTTAAAGATCACTATAAGTGAAATGTTTAGGAAGTATGAAATGATTTGGGTTTATTGTGACAATGTTTGTGTAAGCTTCGTCTTAAGCCGTTATAATAGAAATAAAACCTTTCAAAGAAATTTTTAAAGAAATGATAAAAAATGAATTATTTTGGGTTTATAGTAAACAAGTTTTAGTGACATTTTTTAACCCTTGAACTATTTTAAAGTGGAAAAATATTATAAATATAATTATACCTTTATAATGGAATTTTAAAGATAATACCAAGTATTCAAATCTTTTATAAAAAAAATAGAAAAGGTTATATGTTTAATTTATAAAAGAGAAGGGGTTTATAGTAACAATGTTTTAGTAACATTTATTTTTTAACCTCTTTGATTATATTTTAAAGTAAGTAATTTTTTTAAGTGATTTGTGAATATACTTATACCGTTGAGATAACTTTATAAATACTTTTAAGTATTGAAAAAGAGTATAAGTGAATAATGAAACAGAAGAATACAAGTATATATCTTTTATAAAGAGAAATATATAAGTATAAATATAAAAGAGTTCTAAATTAATAGAAGAATATTAATTAATAAAGGAAGTCTTGATTTGTAAAAGAAGTTCTAATTGATAAAAGGATGTTTTACTAATAAAGAGGGTTTTTAATTTATAAGGGATAAAATAAATAGAAAGGGAATAAAAGTCGTTTGTCTGACTTGACCATGCTTTGGTCAAATTGATAGTGCTTGTATCTTTTACTTGCTTGTGGAGAGTATACGGGATTAAGTTCCCTTATGCGATCATTCACAACATTGTTGAATAAGACTAAATTCTTCGATTCGGTCTTGAAGGGAATGTGATCGGTAAGTTTCTACTTATCAAAAATCACTTCAGAACTGAGATGCGGGCTCTATATTTCGAACGTGGAATCATGGAATCCACATGTGGTTCCAAAATCTGTTAAGATGATGGAATCCATGTGGGATTCATTATTTGTTAGATGTTGAAGACTCGTATGGAAGATTGCCGAACATAGCCTCGACATCGGAAAAATGACTAAACATAGAGTAAGATGCACAATCCAGGGGTTTTGCTAACCTAGAGAGGTGTCTCAAATCCATTCTCTAGAGTATGTTAATCGATATGTTAGTCGGCAGGAGTTGATGATGCTTAGGTTCCATGTGGTTCGTGTTCGCTCGTTCTGGCATGAGCCAGTTGTGTTTACCATATGGTATATTTTATCTAGAGATATATGGTGTATGGAAGGTAGTTTGTGATCCTTATCATACGAGATTCACTTCAGTTTTTAAGCCCGTGGCATCTCAATGGAAAATACATTATGAGAATGCGCCTTAGCTGTTTTAGATGTATTCTAGTATGTTTGAATGTAAGATGCAAGCATTTGAGCTATTTTATATATTTATTTTAAACCTTAGACGTTTATTATAATATCACTAGAGTTTCTAATGGAAATGATTTGGTTATCGTTAGGTAAAAAGCCGTCCGTGCTTACTATGGTGTGGTCTTACGGGATACCTTTGTTTTGAAAGGTTTTATGTAATATTAAATATTTCAAATGACTTGAGTTTCTCATGTTGGTTTACTAGACTGATCCGAATGTTATTGTCTTATAATGCTAGGGTTAGCCCGTGTATGCTTCCATATTTCGTCGATGTTCATTGGAGCTTTTGGAGAGGAGCTTTGGATGATTACCTACCATAGTTTTAATTTGAGCTGCATTGCTTTGTTTATTTTTGTCAACAATTGTAAGGATAGGCTGCTGCAACTGTCCAGGCTGAAGATATGTTAGTTTACTCTGTTCGATGTATGTATATTAAAATGTTCTCTTTGTAAAGGTCTATTGATAAGTTTATGTCCATTCCGTTGTGAGATTTTGATTTTTTTGTTCTCCTCTTTCTATTCTATTTTATTTTATTTTTTTCTTTTATCATAATGTTCTGTCTTTCCAGCACATGTGTACTTGGAATGTGAATACCGAGGATGTACAAGTGTCAACTTTCGGGGTTAAAAAGTTGATCATTACACTTCATGAAATCGAATGTTGTCTGCGCCGTCCCTTTTCTCTTCGATGGATCTATCCATTGACATCAAAACTGTCAACTCTGATCCCTCCATGCAAATTACTTCGCCCCACTCCTCTCTCGATCAAGCATAGGTCGCAAATCACCATGGATCATTGGAGATCGCATGTTTAGGGAATGGTGCTCAAAGATATAGGTAAATCCAGATTGGTCTCTGATTTGCATAATGTTGCCTCTACTTCCGCCAAAATGGAACTCTAGTTTGGTACCCAAATAATTGGGCTCAGCCATCCACTATAACACGCATCCAAATCACCATAGATGCATAGCCCGCCTCGCTAAGATCTCAAAAAATCTGTTTTCGTAATTTTTAGTGGAGAAAATCGCTCAGATTTAATTTTTGAATATGATTAGAGAAGGCAGCCATTTATTTACTAGGATGAATGTAATAGTAAAGTGTTTTGAGAGAGAGAGAGAGGGTTTAGTTATATAATATATTTGAATTCTCAAATAAATAGTCGTATGTTACGAGCTCGTACGATTACACGACGCTTCCAATTGCAGTGAAATCCACCTTGGTACGTCACCTCAATTTGTTGGTCCCAATGGTATAAATTTCATCTTTATCTAAGATAGCGCTTTAGGATGATAATTTCATGCTTTTCAAGATCATTTTGGCCATCAGATCGTCGGATCTTCAAATATAGTGATGCTTATTCTCATTTTAATTCACAATGTCAGTTCGAACTCAATGGAAATAGTCTCGAGTCTTGATTCGATAAAATGTGAAAACTTATATTTTTAGGACCTTCAAACAAATTAACGATTCAATAATTAAATCAGTTATTTATATGTTTTATTGTTAATTTATGGGTCATTAAAAGATGAAATACTAGAATCGCCTCAATTGTAGAAGTTGTAGTGGTACCAGAAGAAGGAATAACAAGTTTGGTGGTTAGTAGTCATGATGTGGAAGAGGTGGCAACATTAGATGTGCCTACCATTTGCATTGAAATTTTGGCCATAGGTCCCTTAGAAACAGAAGTAAAACTCTCACCCAAACCTTTAGAGCTAGGTTTGGGTTGGACCTCAGAAGGCACACTAGTTGTAGCATCCCATATTTTTAGTAATATTATTTAGAATATTTAATTAGGCAAATAAAATAAAATAATGTAAGATAATTAATAGATTGAGATTTGATTAAAATTAAGGGTATGCATGCCTCGTTAATGTGTAATTCGAAACGAGAAAACATGAATAAGATATGTTAGGAAATAAGGAAGGGAAAAATGGAAAATAGGATGAACTTATACCCTAAATCCATGAAAACAAAAAACACATTCATTTCATTTTCTCAAGCAAAAAAACCCTAATATCGACCACCATTTTCAATCTCAAGAGAAGATAAAGTTAGGATTGCAAGAAGAAGAAGTATATCAACTTGTTCAACATCAAATCTCACATCTTTAATCACAAAGCTAAGATGAATGATTACTACTTCCTATTTTTCTTATAGTTTTCAGATTTAAGGGTAAAACCGAAATGATTTTGTATGATTATGCCATGTTTTGAATGATCGAAAGTTTATATATGCTTATTGATGATTTATGCATATTTATATTGATTCTTATGATATGTTTGATGAGAAAACTCTATTTAATGACATCCAAATGCCTTGCAATTTCAGATATAGTCCAGAAATGATATTTTAGACATGGGTTTCAATTTTCATGATTTTCTAAATTAATGTGGATTTTATATTCATTTTCTAGTGGAGAAAATGATTTATTGGGTTATAAATTATTTACGAGTAAATTATTATTAATTTAGATCCGAAATTTTTGTATGCTAGAAAATATACAAAAAATGGATTTTCTGGAATTTTCGTAGAATTTTCCAAAGTGTTCTGTTGAATATATAAAATTATTTAAGTTATGAGACTTAAATGTTTTATATATTTAATTAAGGAGAAGGGCATTTTGCAAATGATTTAAATCGATTAATTCTAATATTATGGCATCAATTTTAGAAAAAAAAATTAGCAACTAATAAGAGTTTGACTAATAAGGCAGGTTAGTTAAAAAGTTTACCTAAAAAGGGTATAAATCAAAAATTTATGTTGCCTATTTTGGTTTCGCCCAGGAAAGTTTCGACTAAGACCCTCCGCCTTGTTATGCAAACTAATGCTCATAGTATCAATGCCTTGGTACAGAGTGAATTGGACAAGGACGGAAGGTAAGAGTCAAAACCTAGGGGGTTTCGAAAGGGTAGAAGCACCTTTTGTTTTAAAAGAAAAGAGCACCTGCTTGCTTTCGGTTATGTAGCTTTCACTTATATAGCTTTTGACTAAGTCAATTTATTTAAAGAAATGTTTTAAGGTTGCGCCTTTGTTTTAAATAATAGCGTCCGACTATGTCGAAGCCTTTACTGCCACCTTTCATCTTTCGAAACAGACTTTCGAAGCGGTTTTTTCATTTTATAAAAACCTTATCGCTTTTACAATGCTTTCGAAAGGCGGTGGTTTCGACACCATCACTTCCTTATATAAGTTATGGCTTTCGAAAGGGTAAGCCTTCTACCTTGTTGCTTGTGACCCTTAATGATTTATAAAAAACAACCCAATGGTTTCGAAAGAGAAAGATTTCAGCTAGTTAGTGCTTAATGATTTCAAATGGTATTTTATTCATGTTTTAAATTGAACCTAAATGCCTTCGAAGGGTTTGAGGTTTTAATACGTTCGGAAGGTTTTAAATAAGGTTTCGAAGGGATAGTTCCCCAATGGTTGAAAAAGGTCCAAAGGAAAGGGTTTTCCAATGGTCTTGAATAAGTTTAAAGGAAAGTGTTTTCCTATGGTTTCATAAGGCAATGTTTAAATGGTTTTAAGACGGGATGTCTAAGATTTTTAGCTTTCGAAAGGAAAGAAATTCCAACGGTTTCGAAAGGTTTATATGAACGGTTTCGAAGTATGAACGGTTTCAAAAGAAAGATTTGGCCTTTCGGCCCAAAAGAAAGAAAGAGTTTTATGTGGTTCCAAAAGTGGTACTTTTAAATGTTTAAAGGTTTTTCATCTACAAAGATTTGAGTAAAGTGTGTGCGTGTGTGCAACATAGCAAGGTGGTTTTAAGTAAAGCAAAGAGAATATGTATTTTCCTAATGCAAGTATGATTTAAAAATTTAAATCAATTTAAAAGAGTTTTTCAAGGACAATTTAATTTATCCTTAAGTTAAAATGATTCGGATATTAGAATACCAGATATGACTGTTATTAGGTCTCGCCCTATACATTAGCTATTGGCCCCAACAAATTTAGCCCAAAATTCCAATATGTATGGCGTTGTTGCAGGTAAGACTAAAATTATGATTACACAAAGAAGGGAATGTTTGTTTGTATACAAATAGGTTATTAGTGAAAAACTTAGGATCAGGTGACCTTAGGAGATGTTAAGTTAGGAACAGACAATCCAGAAGAGTAGTATATAACAGATAGTTAAGGATAGACCGTCCAGAAGAAGTATGTCTAACAGATATTAGATAAATTTTGTTAGTTTGTTAGGCCTAAGTCAGCCAAAGGTTAATAGTAAGTCGAACAAAACTATAATGTTTGGACAAATAGTCCATTTATTACCTTTTATATATATATATATATATATATATATATATATATATATGTTTACATAATGATGCTTTGCAGTTTAAACCAGCTAGTGTTGCAGGAAAAGATTTGCAAAAAATTATGTTTTAAAAGGATGTTAGTGAAGGGAAACCTATTCCGCTAAATGGCGTGGTCTCATTTAACATTAATAACCGAGACATATAGTATTATTCACACAGTTTTATGTTTGACTCGAAGTTTATGTTTTCCCCTTAAACTCTCACGTGCTCAAAATTGATTTTAGAAGGCTGAGGGTTGAGGTTCTTTTTGGTTTAGTAGGATGACGAATAAAGCTACCGAAGGAGAGCAGGAGGCTAAGTTCTTTGTTTTGTTGTTTATTCCTGTTGTGTATGTATTAAGTCAATTATGACTATATGACACTGCTCATCCAAGGGGGCATCTTCATGTGTCGTACTTGGTGTACTTTGTAATAAGTATATTTTATCATTGCCTGGCAAACGTTATGGGATTATGTAATCTGAATATGGAACATCTGTTTTGAAATGTAACAGAAAATGTTATTTTGAAATCTGTGCTTTGTTTCATATTCAAGTGCTTCTGATATTATTGATAACATTAACATAGCCGTATCTAGTCGTCGGAAGTTAATACAGTAGCTGACTACAGCATCTATAGTGCTTAGCTTTGGGCCTTTAGATAGGGGATGTTACAACTTGGCATCGGAGCATAGGTTTATGGAATACTTGAACTAAAAATGATTTTGAAAAGATAATCCTTAGGAATTTGAGATAGGATTGGGGTATGGGATAACGCTATGATAACGTATTTCTATTTTCTATATATAAGTATATGCTTTATCCTTGGGCTCCTATCTTTGTTAAGTTATTCTCCTATATCTCATAAGGCTTGAATATGGATATGGATGAAAGAATTGGCCGAGTCAATCTAGGAGGAGACAGCACCAATACAAATGGAAATGCCCGACCAAATGCAAGAAGTGGTCAGGCTTAGAATGTTTGTGCTGGGGTTCCCCAAGTAGATATGGAGCTATGTATAAGTTTTTCGTAAACATGATGCAAGCTGGAATCGCAGCTGGAGTTGTGGGAGGTAATGTTACCGGAGGAGGAGTTCAGGAAGCTCCAGTAGTCAATTAGTATGCCTAACTTGAGTAGAGACTATATTAGGCATGGATGGAAACCGTTTATCGGGACAGAGGATGTTATCGAAGTAGAAAACTGGTTGCTATATTGCGAGAAGTTTTTTGCTGACCTAGGGCTCAATGTTGAGTAGAAAAGAAGAATTACTTTAAGAAAGCTTCTGGGAGCTGCTTTTTTTGGTGGAATACTATAACTGCTGGCATGGATGAAGGGACTATGACATGGGCGAAGTTCAGGAGGAGGTTTCAAGAAAGGTTTATGTCGGTAATGGCATAGTCTATCTTGGTCAGGAAGTTTGCTGAGCTGGAAAAAGGTGAAACGTCAGTTCTGGAATATGCTAGTAGATTTGAAGAGTTAGCCCAGTATGGTTATGCCACTATTGACACAATATTGAAAAGAAATGAAAAGTTTATTAGAGGTCTAAAGCTGGAGTTGCTAGGGTGACTTTACCTTATCAGAGATCCGTTTGATGTGGCATTGGAAATAGCGTTGAGATATGAAGAGATGTTAGCTTCCTTGGAGAAGAAGAAGGAGTAGGAGGTCCAGGTCGGACAAGGACAAAAGGGAAAAAATTTCCATAAAAAAATTCTCAAAAAGAGGGTGCAGCAAAGAAAGGAAATCCTGAGATGGTCTGTTATAAGTGCGACAAGAAAAGCCATTATGCTTATGAGTGCCAGACAGGCAAAGGAAAGAAGGCTGCTGAGAAGAAAGGGATCAGATCTTTTAACTGTGATCAAATCGGGCATTACAAGAACCAGTGCAAAGAGCCAGAAAAAGGGGATAAAGGTCAGATGTTTGCACTAGATCCTGCTACATCAAAGACGATAGTATAGGAAAAGGGAAAGGCTATGTTAGGAGGTACACTTCAGATCCATGATACATCTGTTAGCATTTTTTTTGATACTGTTGCATCTCATTATTTTATATCTAGATGTTTGGTCGATAAACTTAACCTTTAACCCACATATTTTGTTACTTTCTTAAGAGTTGCAAATCTGATAGGAGGGTATGTGATGTTTGGGATGAAGTGTGACCACTTAGACTTTGACATGCTAGGTTACACCTTTATTTATAGTTTGCATGTACTTGATTTTGTTGGGTTCAAAATTATATTGGGTATGGATTGGTTAAGTAATTATTATGCTAGGATATTTTACCTAGATAGGAAAATATCACTTAGACATCCGGATTGTAATGATCGGATAGTTTATACCGTAGAAAACCCCAGTTGTGAGATGAATGCTTTGTTGGGTGTTATGGAGTTGGAAGATGAGTTGAATCACATTTTTGTAGTTAGAGAATTTGTGGATGTGTTTGAGCTTGTAGTTGGATTACCGCCGAGACGAGCCGTTGAGTTTCAGATTGATCTAGTGCATAGGGAAAAACCAGTAAGTAGGCTGCTAAGCAGGATGACATCTACGGAAGGAGTTGAAATCTCAACTAGTAGGCTTGGAAGGCAAGAGTTTTATTAGACTAAGTAGTTCACACTGGGGTGCAGCTGCTGTATTTTCTAAGAAGCCGGACGTATCGCTAAGGCTATGTATGGGTTATCATAAGCTGAATGAGAAAATGATAAAGAATCGATATCCACTGCCAAGGATTGACGATTTTTTCGATCAGTTGAGTGGGGCTAAGATATTCTCTCAGCTGGATCTGGCATCATGATTTCATCAGCTTAGAGTAGCGAAAGATAGTATACCTTTAACGGAATTCAGAACAAGATATGGGTCATATGAATGGTTAGTTATGCTTATGCCGTATGGACTTACAAATGCGCCGGCGTTCTTTGTAGATTTGATGAACCGAATTTTCCGAGAGCACTTGGATAGATTCGTGTTGGTTTTTATATATGATATTCTGATGTAGTCTAAGGATGAGAAGGAGCATGAAGTTCATCTTAAGGTTAGAAACGTTGAGGCAGCATCGGCTAAAGGCGAAGTTTTCAAAGTGCCATTTTTGGAAGAAGGAAGTGAAATTTCTTGGTCACATGGATTCGGAGAAGGATTTTCGGTTGATCCGAAAATGATCAATGCTGTTAATAATTGGAAAAGACTAGAAATAATAACTGAGATACGAAGTTTTCTTAGATTAGCGGGATATTATCTGAGATTTATAAGGGATTTCTCATAGATTTCAGCGTCGATGACTAAGCTAACATGAAAGGATGTAAAGTTTGTAGGACCGATAAGCGTGAGGAAGCATTTCCGAGCTTGAAGCCCTTATTAACCCATGCACCTGTGTTGTGTTTTCGGAGGGGAATCAAAATTCAGTTATTTATACTGATGTGTGTGGTAATGGGTTGGGAGTTGTACTAATGCAGTGGGGTAAAGTGATTGCCTATGCTTCTAGACAGCTTAGACCATATGAAGTTAGGTATCCAATACATGACTTAGAGTTATCTGCAGTTATATTTGCGTTGAAGGTGTGGAGGCATTACCTTTTGGGAGAAAGGTTTGAACTTTATATAGATCATAAGTCATTAAAGTACTTGTTCACTCAAAAGGAGTTGAACACGAGATAGCAAAGATGATTGGAGTTTCTAACCACTTATGATTTTGGAATAGAGTACACACCCGAAAAAGGAAATAAGGTTGCAGATGCACTCAGTAGGAAGCATCAAAATGTAGTATTAGCTATGGTAGCAGAATGGAAAGACTTAGAATCATTGTCAACTTGTAGAATACAGTGGAGATCCGAAGCTGAGTCTGGTGGAAAGTCTGCTAGGTTGTCTATTTAGAAGTCCAACCGGTAATGGTTGAGAAGATAGCTTCTAAACAAGAGAAGGATCCAATTTTGGCTTAATGGATCAGAAAACTAAAGGAAGGAACAGAGTTCGATGACTTAAAGGATTTCTGTCTTGACCCAAATGGATAGTTGAGAAAGAAGGACAGATTATGTGTTCCAATTGTGGGAGACATAAGAAAAGAGATTTTGAAGGAATGCCATTGATCAAAGTTAACTATCCATCTAGGAGGAACGAAGATGTATCAAGATATGAAGAGAAGTCGCTTCTAGGAAGGCATGAAAAAGGATGTTGGCTTATGGGTGAAACAGTGTTTGAAATGTCAGCAGGTAAAAGCCGAACATCAAAAGCGAAGTGGATTGCTTCAACCATTGGACATTCTAGTATGGAATTGGGATTCCATCTCTATGGATTTTATTAATCGTCTGTCGAAATCTAATAGGGGGAATGAAAGTATATGAGCCATAGTAGATAGATGGGTCAAGAGCACGCATTTCATTACGGTTAAGGCAAACAGATCGTCGCCTATATTGGCGAAGTTATTGGCGAAGAATGTGGTTAGACTGCATGGGATTCCTAGAAGTATTGTGAGCGATAGAGATTCTTTGTTTACTAGCAAGTTCTAGAAAAGTCTTCGGGAAAGCTTAGGAATCAAGCTCAACATGAGTACCGCTTACCATCCACAGACTAATGGACAGATGGAAAGAGTTAACAAGATCTTGGAGGACTTGTTGCGAGCATGTTTATTAGACTTTGGGGGATCACGGGAAGATCACCTACACCTAGTTGAATTTTCGTATAATAATAGTTATCATATTAGTATAGGAATGACACGGTAACATTCCTGAAAATTCACCAAGTTTAATTTAGCAATTAAATTAATTTTTGGAAATAAATTATGAATTAATTAGAGATTTCTAAAATAAATAAATAATTTTTGATTTTAAATAAAAATTTAGTTTGCAATTTAAGCATAAGTATCTTACAGATAAATATTGGGTTTAGAAAAATAAGCGTATTGGGAATAAATAGAAAATTTGATGTGAAATATAAGAATAAGTGTTTATAAATAAATATTGAATTTCAAAATAAAATGTATTAAAAATAAAATAGGAATTAAAACCTTTGGGATTAATAAAAAATTTTATGATAGTTTGTTCCTAAATTTTAAATAATATTTGAAAGTTGTAATAAAAAGAAAAAAAATTAATGTACTCATTTTCTAAAATATTAAATATATTTGGAAAATGTATTAATTTTCAAAGAATTAATGTATTAATTTTCAAAATATTATTTTTAAGATTTAATTCTCTTATATAAATATATGTGACTATTGCTAATATTAAATTAAAATCTTTAATTCCTTCTTTTCTTTAAAAGTTGTACAAAAAAATATAAAAAAAATGTATGAACGGAAATTGTAAAAATTATTTGGGATAAAGTTTTGTCTATGTAAATATAAATAGAAAACGAAGTACATTTATTTATAGAATGAATATGATATAAATTTAAAAAAAAAATCTTTGTCTTTGTAAAATCACAAATGACAGACATTGTAATATCCCGAAATTTTTAACAATATCAATTTAATAATCTGTATTAAAAATTAAATTGATATTGTTAATAATAATTCAAATTGATTTAATAATCTTCTTTAATAAATATTTAATTGGTTATTTTATCTTTTAAAAATAATAAATTGATTTCAATTTATATTATAAATATATGGTTTATACTTTAAAATAGATTAGCTTTGTTTCAATTTTAATAAGTAAAACATATTTTCTAGTTTTAAATATTTGTACTAATTTAGAAAATTTGTTTTATTTGATATTAGCTTTTCAAAGCTATTGAATAAATGATTTTTGATTTAAATTTGATAATTGGATCATGTTTTAAAATTCTAATATATACATTTTAATTTGGAAATTTTGATTTTAAATTAGTATTGGGTTTTTAAAACTATTGAATAAACAAATATATGATTTTAAAATTTGATAAGAAAATATTAAAATGTTTAAATTAAATTGGCTTGAGTTTTAAATTTAGAATAAATTTAACAAAAGGTTTTATGGCTTAACAAAATAGATATTTTATTAATAAAAACATAATTTCTTTTAAAATGATTTTAGTTTAATACTAAGATATTTATAAAAGCAATATTGATAGTGTATTGTCTTTATAAATAAGTTTTGAATAGAATTTGTAATTTTTATTTCAAATTGAATTTATGTATATAACTTGATTTGAAAATATTTGATTTGAATTTAATTTGAACTTAAAATTTCAAAGTATAAAATCTTAATTATTTAATCTTCATTTATAAACATGATTGTTCTTATTTCTTCTTTATGAATTTATACACATATTTGATATACACTAACAAAATTAAAATTTGGGTTAACATACACATTAGTTTGTAAATTAGATATTAATTATTTTAAAGAAACAAGTGTTTCATTCTTTTAACAAGTGTTCAAAATATACATAAATTTGACAAGTGTAGAAAATTTGTACAAGTGTAAAATTTTAGTTTTTCTTTTTCTTTTCTTTTACTAAATCTGAAAATTTCATTTATATAAGCTTGCATCTTCATTCATATTGTTTTTTTTTTCATTTTCCTTAATCAAAAGAGAAATTATAAACCCTTCTTCAAAATTTCTAAAATCAGTAACACTCTTCAAAAATCTGCATACACAAAATTCCTCAAAATCAAAGAACTTCATTTTTGTTTGCCTCTTCAAAATCAAACCCATCTTTTTCTTAAATGAAATCTGCACTTCATCAAAAATCAAATTCTCATCTTCATATCAAAATCAAGATCAAAATAGACCTGCATTTTTATGAAACCTGGAAATGAAGCTTGCATTTTGTTTTTAAGCATGGAGATGAACAAATCTGCCTGCATTTTCTTCTATCTGCACAACTTCATATGTGAAGCTTATCAAATGTATCTGCACGCAAGCAATTTAGTTAGGGATCATGAGCATATCATTTCAGACATGAAGTAAAAAGGGTCAAGACTGCATTCCTATTTCTGCAAAATACAAAAGCAAGGGAAATAGAACTCTGCTTCTTTTAAACATAATGTGAGTAACTTTTTAACTTTAAAATCTTAAAATAGGTTGCATGCTAGTTTATTGAAATAGAGTAGCTATTTACTTATGTTATAGATAGCCGTTGATATGTATATAAATGATGTGCATGCTGTTTCTTTTTCAATTGCCTGTTCTGTTTCTTTTTGATTTTCCAGGCAATCACAATTTTATTTGAATACTTGCCACTTAATTTGTTTCCTGATGTAATGAAAATTATAAAGCAAAGTTGTTACTTTCTTAAGTTAATATAAAAAAAATTCAAGAAAGAAAATATGGATATTGACCTTGGAAACAGAAGATAACATCATGCATGTTTATTTTTATCAAAACCCAATCATATAATATTGAAATCCAGTTTCATAAACTAAAAACATTTACTGGAGCTTGATTTTTAAATCAAGTATTAGAATTTTTAGAGTTTAGTTTCAGTAGCAGTTAGTACTTGAACTAAGAAGGAAATTTGAGCAAGTTCGTGTGATCCATGACTTGTGAAACATTAGGATTCTTCTGAGCAATAGAGGAAGTATAGGAGATGCTCAGAAAAATCATGAATGGGTTTAAAATTAGTTAGAGCGGATGCAGTTGAATTTTTATGGATTAAACCCTAGTTTTGAATAAGGTTAAGGATTGGGTCAGTTTGAGGTGAGGGATGGATCGAGTGTTGTGATGTTTGGGAAATGGGTAAAGGGTGTGTGAAGAGTTCGTGGCCGGAGAGGTTGAATGCCAGATGATCGGAGTGGCGAACAGTCGCCGTTGGCAGGTTTTGGTCAGAAACCTGATTTATATTTTCAGGTTTGGGGAATTTCACTCAATTTTGAAATCTTGATTTATTGTTCGATTTAATAGTTTCTTTTGGGCATGCATGAGTTTCTGGAAGTTGTTGGATCATCTATGATGATCAGTAGAGGCGGTGGTTGCCGTGCATATGCATGGCGATGAGATTTCTGGTGAAATGTGGTGGGTTGGGTTTGTGGCAGGAAGGTGTTGGGTTTCCTCGAAGCAGATGGGTGGATGACTCGGAGCAGAGGTGGTTTTGTCTCGAAGTTATATTAGGGAATTCTCGGGTTAATTCTGGGTTTTCAGGTTTACAGAAACATGTTGTTTCTGTTTTGATTTTTTTTTTTTAAATCTGTAGTTTATTTTTAAAGTAAAGTTTAAATTTAAATTCAAATTCAAGTTTGAATTTCTTTTGACTTTAAATTCAGATTTAAATCCCCCTTTTTAAATAAAAATAAAAGTTTCAAAAATTTGACTTAATTAACTATTTTGTTTTAGTAAAATAGTTTAAACCTTTTAATAATGAGGTTTTTAAAATATGAGTAAGATTTGAAGATTTATTTAAAATCTGGAAATCTTAAATTGTAATATGATCTTCAGTTTTTAAATTTAAAAGAAGGTTTAAATTTGGAAGTTTAAATTAAATATAAATTGAAGTTAGTAAAAATTTTGAATTGAGTTTTGCTTTCAAATTTTTTATGAAATTTAAATTTTAAGGCAAACACTTGTTTGTTTTGCAATTTAAAAAGTTATAAATTATTTAAACTTTGATAAGTTTTAAAATTGTTCTTATTTTAAAACTTGTATATAAAATGAAATTTAAAGAAATTTCAAAAGCACTTTGTTTTAAACAAAATTTGTTTTAAAACATAATTAAGAAAAGGTTTTATCTTGAAATTTAAATTAAGATTAATATTTTAGAATTAATTAATTAATAAGGTAATTAAAATTAATTAATTTATTTAATTAATTAATTGAATTTGGAATTCATAATTGATTAGTGATTAATCAATTTATATCATTAATTAGATTTTAAATTAATGATTAATGAATTATTAATTATGTACTTAAGTTTTACATCAAGGATAATTAATTAAATAATTAACTTTAATTAATAGATAATTAAAGATAATTTAAATTGTAATTAATTTAAGTTAATTACTTAATAAAAATAATTAGAGAATGGTTAATGAAGGTCATTAACTAGGATTATTTAACATTTAATTAATATGGTTAATTATAATAACTAATTAGATTAATTAATTAATAATAATCTAGTGTGAATGGTTTGAGTATAATTACTTAATAAAGTAATTAAGAAATTAATTACTTAATGTAATTAATTTAGTTTAATATGATTGTTTATTTTAATTAATTAAGTTTAATTAATTTTAAACACTTGGATTTTGAAACTGATTACTTTACGTAATTAATGATTTAGTCAGAAACCTGATTTATATTTTCAGGTTTGGGGAATTACAGGTTGTAATTAAGTGGAGATATTTAAGAATGAGGTAATTTGGATTAATTATTTAGTAAATAATCAAGGAATTAATTAATAAATTAATTAAAGGATAATTAATTTGGTTTAACATAGTAATTAAGTTAGTTAATTACTTAAGGTAATTAATTTAAGGAATAATTGAGGATCATTGATTATTTTAATTAATGATGTAATTAAATATGATTAATTAAGATTACTTAATCAATAATAAGTAATTAAAGGTAATTAATTAATGTAATTAATTAAGGATAAATGTAATTAATTATGATTAATTAATTAATTGAAGTAATCAAAGGTCAATTACTGTTTGGTTGATTTGTGAAATTAATTAAGGATAATTACTTGAATGTAATTAAGGGTAATTAATCAAGAGTGATTAATTAAAGTGATTTATTTTGAATAATTAATTAATTGATTGTAATCAATTAAATGATTGAGTAAGCAAGGTATATTTTGATGAAGTAATTAATTTAATTTAATTTAATTTAATTATAAATGAAGTGATTAATTTAATTCATTTTAAATTAATTAGAGATAGAGATAGTTAATTTAATTCATTTTAAATTAATTATATGGTGATGAATAAATCATTGCTTATGTATGAATGGATGACATTGATTGTCTTGGATGCTTTGCTATCTCAGAAATGAGATAAGTATTGTTGTGTGGTATGAATGCTTAGTGTCATTGTGATGATAACATAGATTATCTATTGTGATGGTGATATATGGAATATCTATTTGATATTGATAATGTGGAATACCTGTTATTTGATAATGTTAATTATCAATTGTGATTTATAAGTTATCTATCTGTGTGTATATAGATACTGTATTGAATTGTTTTAAACCTTTAAAACAACTTAGACCTAAAAGACACGCATTGGATTTCGATGAGACCAAGAACTATTTTCCATATTTTGATATCCGAAAACCACATCGATTCCAAATAACGTTAGGTCGTGAACCAAAATGGAGCTTTGTGAAGACTCGAGGTGTAAGGACTATACGTCAATATAACTTTGTGGGTGATTCCGTAATGAGTTGACGGAATAGTACTTACAGGTTTGAGATGGTGATTCAGAGTGCAAGGGTTATCGACGTTAACTCTGAGGGTGATTCCAAAATGAGTGTAACGAGATAATGCCTTCGGTTTCGTCCGAACCCGGAACGAACTTGTATGGATTGAATGCTTTCAGAACATCGTCAGGTGGACGATGAGCATTCTAAGATGATATGTCCTATAAAGGTAATCGTAGCCTCAAGCCTCATCAACCGGGAATAGCTAAAACAGGGGAGGTGCAGCAAGGCTTCGTGGGTAGCCCCCACTTGAGAGTGAGATTTACCCCTGTCTAGAGGTTCCTTTTTATTTCGGCTGTATGGACGGTTTTGAGCTCCAACCGTCGGGGTTATCTTGTTCGGAACTGTTCATTAAGGAATGGGTCCGACCTTGTGTTGCAGGGGAGTTAGGGTGGCTCCTCGGTACGGTGATCTAGACCACGTACTGTGACGGGTGGTACCCCAGTAGCCCTGCCATTGTATGGAATGCAAAATCCATTAAGTGCCAACAATTTTGATTCTATTACCCACTTTTGTGGCTAGTAGCTGGAATTTAATGAATGTAACAATTTCGGCTATTTCACATTTATTTGAAAACCCTAGACCTATTATAATATCACTGGATTTCCTATCAAATGTTTTGGTTAGCGTAAGGTAAATTTTTTTCCATGTTTATGTGTGGGAAGTCTTATGTGATACCTTTCCTTTCAAAAGATTTTTGAAAGTTAAGCAACTTTAACCTGTTACTCACACCAGACCCATGTCTGACGCGGAGTTTAGTTCTGTTTTTCTCAAACTCTTGGGTACTCAATTTTTACGAGTAGCCAAGGGATTCAGGTTAACTTTGACGAATTGTGGAGGAGCAATGGAGCAGGAGGCTTCTGCGTGTAGATATATATAGTTTTCCGCTGCTTAGTTTTCTTTGAGATGTTTCTTGTACTGTATTGAGTTGTATAACTAGACATGTGTTTATAACTGTCTAGTATGTGTTGTATATCGGTGTAACTCTGATAATTATTGTAAACTATGAAATGTTTACATTATTAATATAATTTATTCGTTTCGCTGCTTAGATTCTGATGTTGTTTCTTTCTTCTTTTCTTTCTTTTCTCTTTTCTATCCCTTTCTTTCTTAAAGACGATCCGACTTTCTATGGTAAGAAAGTCGGGCCATCACAGACATACATAAGGAAATAAAGGCAATCAACATGCATAGATCTCATAATCATTTCTCTTTACAAATGGCATTCATTATATTTAAATTGAATAAAAAAATTGAAATTTAAAATTATAAAAACTTTCCATCTTCCCATGCTCAATCATATAGTATCTCACCAAATCTGAGACATAAAGTAAAACAAAGATTTGAGATCACCAACCTCAATATCAAGGCAACAGTAAAAAGGAAAAGCATTTTGTAAACCAGGCTACTCTCAAAAACCTGAAAAACAAATCTGTTCAAAAAAAGGTCAACCTAGAGCAATGCAGAGCTTCAGTTTAAAAAAACAAAAAAAAAAACGGCAGATTCAAGTTTTAAATCTGGAAATTTAAAAATGAAGATAGAATGCAAAAGTTCAAAACCTGAAGCTAGCCAGAGTCTTCAACCTGAGAAGCAACTTAACAGCAAACAAATTAAAAACAACTGCAACCTGAGATGATCAAGTTAAAACAAGATCAGAGAAATAAAACAAAAGCAAGATGAGTTAAGAATTCAAATTCTAGGTTTTCGCTCCCTCTGTTTCAAACTGCAAGGTGAGCAACTTTACTTTTTTTAAAACCAGTTCTTTGAATCCACTACCTGTGAATCTATGAGCAAATCATTTAAACCTGTTTTATATTTTCATGCTTGGATTTATACTGAAAATTATGAAGTACATATGATTGTGTGAAAAATGCCTGCATGTTTTATATAGATAAGTAGTTGTGTGTATAGGCTTGCGCATACCCCTATTGATGTTTACAGGCACAAGTTAACAAAAAAAGTTAATCTCTCAATAGAGACTGTATTAGCCTTTGACATATAAATACAAATTGTTTGTTAAAGTATGATGATTATTATAAAAATAGTTTGGGAATTTTTTTAATTCAAGAAATAATGTTAGAAATGAAATTTACAGTAAAATTTCTTCAACCCAAGAAAAACCAAATATCACTATTTCAAATTCTAGTTATAGGGATGAATTCGTATGGTAAAAAGATGATTTTTGATAATCATTTCAGAGTTTTAAAGTTTATGTTTAAAGAGAATCCGCGAGATGACCAAATTTAGGTTTTTTTATCAAGTTTTGACGATCAACGTGGTGTTGATCATAAAGCTTGAATCTGGAGCTTGCCGTTAGGACATTGATCATCGGAAAAATGCTAAAAAAATTTTTATTGCTGTGGCGATGGAACCACGTCGAAATAAGGTTCGAAAGTCAAGTTGGAGTGACGACATTCGCGAGACAAACGCGTCGCAAATGGTGGATTTTGGGGGATCGCGATAGGGGGTTAGGGATCGTCGAAGTGTGGAGTAGCTTGGGGTAGGTCAGCAAGGGTGTCGGTGGTCCAAGGCGATGGGTTGAGCGGTTTTTCGGTTGGTTGGGTTCCTGTCAAATAGCACGATTTAGCCAAATTTCGAATTGCGTAGCGATTTACAAATCTGGGTGGCGATGTTCGTCGGCAAGGTCGATGGCGATTGGTGGGTGGTGGCAGCGGTGATCAATGGTGGGCAGGTTGCTGTGCAAGGTGCACATGTGCACTGTAATGTCAGCAGTGTTAATTTGGGGAAGAAGAAGGAAAGGTGGGGACGAAGGTAACAACAACTTGGGTTTACTCTCGAGGAAACGTGAAGATAGCTTGAGTTTCAACTCGAGTAAGTTTTTGGATATACCAAGTAAACAGTTAGAAACTTAAGTTTTTTTAAAAAAAATTGATTCTACTCGGGTCGTTCTGGGAAGAACTCAAAGTCGAGTTCGTGAATTTGGGGGTTTGGCTCGGGTAGATGAACGTGTGGTTGGGGGAGTGATAATACAACAAGTTTTGTTTTAATATTAATTTAGTTGAATATTTAACAAAGTTTAAACTATTTAAATGTTGAAGCAAGTTTTGACAAATATAGAAGGGTGTACTAATGATGAATTTAATAAAGTTTTCAAATTTATTAATCATATTTTAGAAGTTAAAACGAAGATTAAATGAGTTTTAACAAAGTTACAAAATTTAATTTTTAAGTTAAACATTAAAAATTGATTTGTTTTTAAAATAATATATATTATGTATTTTATTTTTAATGCTTTCAAATAGGATTTAATAATTAATTATTTGGATAGGTGATTAATTATCAATAAAATTAAATTAAAGGGTTATTTGTTTTAATCAAGGTGATTTATTAAATTTTATTAATCCATTAAGAATTAAGGTAAAATAATTACATGATTTGGGTTAATTAAATAAATGACCTATAGATTAATTAATGAAAGTATCTCAGGGATGATTTATTAATAAAGATAATTAATAAATTAATTAAGTAATTAAGGGTAATTAATTACTTAGAGATAACTACTTAATTAAAAGTAATTAATTTATGATTAAAGGTTGATTAACCAAGTGATCAAATAATAATTAATTTAAGGATAATTAATTAATTTAATGTTTCCTTAATTAATGGAGAATGATAATTAATTGAGAATAAATGGTAACTAATTAATCAAGGGTTAATTAATTAATTAAAGATAATTAATTAAATGGTGAATTAAATAATTCAAGGTTAATTATTTAATAATTAAAGTTGATGAATTATAATTAAAGGTTAATTAATCCATTACTAAAGGTTAATTGATAAATGACTAAAGAATAGTTAATCAAAATGATTTGCAATAAATTTATATTAATTAACCAGGATTAGTAATTCATAAGTAGTTAATCTGATTTGAGTTAAGCAGACAATTATCTGATCTTACTTGTGTATGTTTGGATTCTATTGGATGATTGTTTAATATCCCTGATTGTGATGCTCTGTTTTGATTTGAGCTATGTTACTGTAATTTATTATCTGTGATATATACATCTGTGATTTGTGAATGAAAGATAAGCGTTATAGTTTGTACCGCTTATCATATATAAGCGTTATAGTTTACACCGCTTATCAAACATATTGCCTTATTTGAATCTGTGCTGATTGATGATGTGGCACTTTTATTGTGTAAAAATCCTGGGCCACACTTATACACACAAAAATATAGATTGCACGTGGAAATGGGTTAGGTCACAAATTTTTTAAATAGTTTTAAAGATTGAATTTTTGAATCCAAAATAGTTTTGGAATTAGAATTGAAAGCTTTTGAAAATGAATTTCAAAAATAAAAGTTATTTTGAATAACTTGATTTAGTTTTGAAATTTAAATAATTTGATTTAAATTTGAATTCAATATTTGAAATCGAATTCTATGATTTGGAAACTATGGTTTAAAAAGATTATTCAACTTATAAATGGGTTTATATAGGTTTCTAAACCATTTTAAAGGTATTGTTTTGGGAATTTGAATTTAACCCAAAGATTTTAACTTGTATAAATGAAATCAGACTTTTCCAAAACGAAAACTATTTGCTTTTAAATAATAAAAGTTTTCACATTAAGAAATGAACTTCCAATTTGTGTTAAAAAGATTTCAAGTTCAAAATGAAAATAGTTTTCCAAGTTATGAATAAATCTTTTTGAACTCTATGAATATATCTTTGTGAAACTGGGTGAACTTTGTGAAACGAATCTTTTTGTTAAAAAGATTTGAAATGGTAATTTGTTTAACCATTTGAAAGAAAAGCTTTGGATTTATAAGTTGTGACTTAACTGAAATCCCATATCCATATTTTTTTAATATTGCGCTCATTATTCGGTTTAGCCGGGAGAGGACCTTGTGTCATATAACCTATTCCGAATAGTGATACGACGTTATGGATTGCATTTGAAGACCGGTGCTGAAGACCGGGTATATTCAAGAATGTTAGGATAACCTATCGATTGTCTCTGCACCGAGTAGCTATGGTATAGAGATTCCCTAAGTGATGGGAAGTTCGATCGGGATTGTGGATACCCGGATTTGCAAGGGCTTCTTTGAAAGTGCCTTCGGTTCTATTCGAACCCAGGAAGGACTTTTATGGTTATATGTCTGACACTACATTTTGAGGTATTAAACTGATCTCTATCAAATACATTTATGCTTGGTGGCGGAGAATTTATTCTCTTAGCTTAACACCCTTCTCTGAGACATACGAGCCCAGAGGTTATGTTGTTGATAGTTATCAGTGATATACTCCCAATTTGGTTGTGTGGCATGTTGAGTGCTACTGTGTATCATTTGTTGATCAAATCATGGCTTTTGTATAAAGCGTAACTTTGTGCACGAGACTACATCAGGACCTCACACCCCGAAAATGGTCGAAACAGGAAAGATGCGGCAAGGTTTTGAGGGTCGCGCCCTTTAAGGTTTGTCATTCCCTTCTGGAAAAGGGTGGTGTCATGGTATGGATCCTAGATATTTCACTCATGTGGATACTGCAGATCTATTACTTTGTAATTGCTTTGTGGTTGTTGGATTAGAGGTACCTTGGATAAACGTCCCAAAGGACCGGGGGAAGGCACGCTCAAGTAGTAGTTACCTAGTTACAGAGGTAACCCGGCCTTGTGTTGGCAGAGATCCGGTTAGGTTCTCGGGACATCCCTCCATAGGTGTACCCATGTGGCAGTAGGAAGTTTCTTAGCTTGACCATTTGTTGGAAATCCATTCTTCAATACGCGCCTTGTACGTTTTATATGTAGAACCCGCCTTTTACTTATGGTGGCGCCCCACTGTTTAGATGGTAGTTACAGTAGGCATACGATACCGGTCGTATGTTGGCTAGGATTTATATTATACTGTGGAAATGGTTTTCCTACACTATGCACTAGTAATAATGTCGAAGAATTTTATCATATCAAGCATATTTGACTATCATAAGGAGAAATCTCCTCCAATTCTGAATTTGCATTGTGTGTGTGGCGGGAGGCCTTATGGTAGTTTCATTTTCTAAAAAGCATTGCAGATTTCAAATTTAAATCCTTTTGTTTGTTTTAAAGACCAAATGTTTTTGTTTGCTCATGCCAGTCCCATGACTGACCTGGAGTTTATTGTTTCTTTCCTAAAATCTGGGTGCCCACAATTTTCCCACACGGGCAGTCTAGAATTGGGTTTTTCAGATAATCGAATAGTAGGTGTAGATTCGATAGCTTTCAGCCTTAGGATTTGGCAATCACATTGGATCGTGTTGTTTTACTTCATCTTGATTGGGAGTTCCAGCTATTTCTGAGTTGGTGCCTGGGAGATGGAGATTGCCGATATTGGAGTTCTCTCTTGAAGACCATATTAGAGTTATTGTTCCGCTGTTGTGTTATCTTTTCTTTCCGCTACTTTTATCTTGTATCATATCTCTGATGTATATTGTTATTCATTGTATTATCATTATACCAGATATTGTATCAATGTTGAATATTGATATATGCATTATTCATTTCTTCCGCTGTGTTGTACTTAATGTGTTATAAGCTCCGGCGAACCAGAATCGACGTTTGGATCTGCGGCATTTGAATACGAGTGTCGTATTCGGTGCCGATTTTCGAAGGTCGAGTCAGAGTCGTTAGAATTGGCATCAAAGCTGAAGGTTGAAACTTTAGCTCAGAAGTATAACACATTAAGTAACTCATTAGAGATAGGGTGAAGTATACCCCATAATGAGTAATCCCTAAAATATCCGTTCGAATGCCTCAGTAAATTCTCCTACTATCCACTGATAGTGAGTATGAGTGCGAGAAGAGGACGAGATAGGGGACAGGGGAATACCACTATAAATGGTCAATACCCTGCAATAACGGAAACAACTTTCTCTATCAATCTCCTTTGATTCGATCTCAAATTCTTTTGACGGCTTCGTGACAGCTCCAGAAAGAAGTTTTAGTGTGATGGTGGCCCTACGAATCGTTGTAGAAAATTCTCACTTAGTATCTTCATCGGTTTCTTATCAGCTTTTCGTTTTAAACTCTAATGACTTTGAAATTGAAAATGTTAAATAAATTGGAAATTTTAAATTTAATAAATTGGTTAATAGAATATAAGGCTAAATTTGAATTGAATCAATAAAACGATATCGGTTAAAACCAAATTTAAAATTCTATTGTAATTTCTTGTGTATATCAAAGTCCGAAGAGGGACAAGTTGGTATATACTTTGGGGTATTCCGACCTAAATTTGGAATCCATATCTAGTGTTTGAGGATTATGGAAGATTAAATCCATTTATCTATCGTTTGGGTTTCGATATATTCTACGAACAATTAGTTATCCTTTCGAACTAATCAATGCCCTTGCATATTCGTAGACCGATGGACCCGAGTATCTTGTGAAGTATTAAATAGAGTCGTTCTTGTACCTATTGTTGATATTCTGATTTGGTAAACCGAATGCAGAATAGATATTCGATTCTGATCTGATCAATCGTTTCTTTATCTATCATTTATTCTTTCTTGCCTTCCTTGCAAATTTCGAGGATGAAATTTTTTTAAGGGGGGAATCCGTAACATTTCTGAAAATTCACCAACTTTAATTTAGCAATTAAATTAATTTTTGGAAATAAATTGTGAATTAACTATAGATTTCTAGAATAAATAAATAATTTTTGATTTTAAATAGAAATTTAATTTGCAATTTAAGCATAAGTATCATACAAATAAATATTGGGTTTAGAAAAATAAGTGTATTGGGAATAAATAGAAAATTTGATGTAAAATATAAGAATAAGTGTTTATAAATAAATATTGAATTTCAAAATAAAATGTATTAAAAATAAAATAGGAATTAAAAGCTTTGGGATTAGTAAAAAAATTATGATAGTTTGTTTCTAAATTTTAAATAAAATTTGGAAGTTATAATAAAAAGAAAAAAATTAGTGTACTCATTTTCTAAAATATTAAATATATTTGGAAGATGTATTAATTTTCAAAGAATTAATGTATTAATTTTCACAATATTATTTTTAAGATTTAATTCTCTTATATAAATAAATGTGACTATTGTTAATATGAAATTAAAAATTTTAAATCCTTCTTTTCTTTTAAAAGTTGTACAAAAATAAATAATAAAAAAAGTATGAATGGAAATTGTAAAAATTATTTGGGATAAAGTTTTGTTTGTGTAAATATAAATAGAAAAAGAAGTACATTTATTTATAGAATGAATATGATGTAAATTTAGAAGAAGAAAAAATCTTTGTCTTTGTAAAATCACAAATGATAAACATACATAAGGAAGTAAAGGCAATCAACATGCATAGATCTCATAATCATTTCTCTTTACAAATGGCATTCATTATATTTAAATTGAATAAAAAAATGAAATTCAAAATTATAAAAACTTTCCATCTTCCCATGCTCAATCATATAGTATCTCACCAAATCTGAGATATACAGTAGAACAAAGATTTGAGATCACCAACCTCAATATCAAGGCAACATTAAAAAGGAAAAGCATTTTGTAAACCAGGCTACTCTAAAATACCTGAAAAACAAATCTGTTCAAAAAAAGATCAACCTAGAACAATGCAGAGCTTCAGTTTTAAAAAATAGCAGATTCAAGTTTTAAATCTGGAAATTTAAAAATGAAGGTAGAATGCAAAAGTTCAAAACCTGAAGCTAGCCAAAGTCTTCAACCTGAGAAGCAACTTAACAACAAGCAAATTAAAAACGACTACAACCTGAGATGATCAAGTTAAAACAAGGTTAGAGAAATAAAACAAAAGCAAGATGAGTTAAGAATTCAAATTCCAGGTTTTCGCTGCCTCTGTTTCAAACTGCAAAGTGGGCAACTTTATTTTTTTAAAACTAGTTCTTTGAATCCACTGCCTATGAATCTGTGAGCAAATCATTTAAACCTGTTTTATATTTTGGTGCTTGGAATTATACTGAAAGTTATGAAGTATATATGATTGTGTGTAAAATGCCTGCATGTTTTATATAGATAAGTAGTTGTGTGTACAGGCTTGTGCATACCCGTATTGATGTTTACATGCACAAGTTAACAAAAATAAATTTAATCTCTCAATAAAGACAGTATTAACCTTTGACATATCAATACAAATTGTTTGTTAAAGTATGATGATTATTATAAAATTAGTTTTAGAATTTTTTTAATTCAGCAAATAATGTTAGAAATGAAATTTACAGTAAAATTTCTTCAACCCAAGAAAAAATTAATATCACTATTTCAAATTCTGGTTATAGGGATGTTCGTACGGTAAAAAGATGATTTTTGATGATCATTTCAGAGTCTTAAAGCTTATGTTTAAAGAGAATCCACGAGATGACCAAATTTGGGTTTTTTTATCAAGTTCTGACGATCAACGTTGTGTTGATCATTAAGCTTGAATCTAGAGCTTGCCGGTAGGACATTGATCATTGGAAAAATGCTAAATGATTTTTTTATTGCCGTGGCGATGGCACCACGTCGAACTAGGGTTCGAATGTCAAGTTGGAGTGACGACATTCGCGAGACCAACGCGTTGCAAATGGTGGATTTTGGGGGTTCGCGATAGGGGGTTAGGGATCGTCGAAGTGTGGAGTAGCTTGGGGTAGGTTAGTAGGGTGTCGGTGGTCCAAGGCGATGGCTTGAGTGGTTTTTCTGTTGGCTGGGTTCCTATGAAAAAGCATGGTTTAGCCAAATTTCGAATTGCGTCGCGATTTACAAATCTGGGTGGCGATGTTCGTCGGGAAGGTCGATTGGTGGGTGGTGGCGGCGGTGATCAATGGTGGTCAGGTTGCCGTGCAAGGTGAACGTGTGTACTGTAATGTTAGTATTGTTAATTTGGGGAAGAAGAAGGAAAGGTGGGGACGAAGGTAGCAACGACTTGCGTTTACTCTCGAGGAAACGTGAAGATAGCTCGAGTTTCAACTCGAGTAAGTTTTTGGATATACCAAGTAAACAGTTCGAAATTTAAGTTTTTTTTTAAAAATTGATTCTACTCGGGTCCTTCTGGGAAGAACTCGAAGTCGAGTTCGTGAATTTGGGGGTTTGGCTCGGGTAGATGAACGTGTGGTTGGGGGAGTGATAATACATTAAGTTTTGTTTTAATATTATTTTAGTTGAATATTTAACAAACTTTAAACTATTTAAATGTTGAAGCAAGTTTTGACAAATATAGGAGGGTGTGCTAATGATGAATTTAATAAAGTTTTCAAATTTATTAATCATATTTTAGAAGTTAAAATGAAGATTAAATGAGTTTTAACAAAGTAACAAAATTTAATTTTTAAGTTAAACATTAAAAATTGATTTGTTTTTAAAATAATATATATTATGTACTTTATTTTTAATGCTTTCAAATAGGATTTAATAATTAATTATTTGGATAGGTGATTAATTATCAACAAAACTAAATTAAAGGGTTATTTGTTTTAATCAAGGCGATTTGTTAAATTTTATTAATCCATTAAGAATTAAGGTAAAACAATTACATGATTTGGGTTAATTAAATAAATGACCTAAAGATTAATTAATGAAAGTATCTCAGGGATGATTTATTAATAAATATAATTAATAAATTAATCAAGTAATTAAGTGTAATTAATTGCTTAGAGATAACTACTTAATTAAAAGTAACTAATTTATGATTAAAGGTTGATTAAGTGATCAAACAATAATTAATTTAAGGATAATTAATTAATTTAAAGTTTAATTAATTAATAGAGAATGCTAAATGATTGAGAATAAATGTAATTAATTAATCAAGGGTTAATTAATTAATTAAAGATAATTAAGTAAATGGTGAATTAAATAATTGAAGGTTAATTATTTAATAATTAAAGTTGATGAATTATAATTAAAGGTTAATCAATCCATTACTAAAGGTTAATTGATGAATGACTAAAGAATAGTTAATCAAAATGATTCGTAATAAATTTATATTAATTAACCAGGATTAGTAATTCATAAGTAGTTAATCTGATTTGAATTAATCGGATAATTATCCGATCTTACTTATGTATGTTTGGATTCTATTGAATGATTGTTAGATATCCCTGATTGTGATGCTCTGTTTTGATTTGAGCTATATTATTGTAATTTATTATCTGTGATATATACATCTGTGATTTGTGAATGAAAGATAAGCGTTATAGTTTGTACCGCTTATCATATATAAGCGTTATAGTTTACACCGCTTATCAAACATATTGCCTTATTTGAATTTGTGATGATTGATGATGTGTCACTTTTATTGTGTAAAACCCCTGGGCCACACTTATACACATACAAACATGGATTGCACGTGGAAATGTGTTAGTCACAAATTTTGAAATAGTTTTAAAGATTGAATTTTTGAATCCAAAATAGTTTTGGAATTAGAATTGAAAGCTTTTGAAAATGAATTTCAAAAATAAAAGTTATTTTGAATAACTTGATTTAGTTTTTAAATTTAAATAATTTGATTTAAATTTGAATTCAACATTTGAAATCGAATTCTATGATTTGGAAACTATGGTTTACAAAGATTATTCAACTTATAAATGGGTTTATATGGGTTTCTAAATCATTTTAAAGGTATTTTTTTAGGAATTTGAATTTAACCCAAAGATTTTAACTTGTATAAATGAAATTGGATTTTTTCGAAACCCAAAAACTATTTGTTTTCAAATAATAAAAGTTTTCACATTAAGAAATGAACTTTCAATTTGTGTTAAAAAGATTTCAAGTTCAAAATGAAAATAGTTTTCCAAGTTATGAATAAATCTTTGGAAATGGGTTTGAAAGCTATAAGTTAAATCTTTAATTTAAAGATTTAATGAGTTAATCCAAATTGAAATGGAAACTGTTTTGAAATCTATGAATAGATCTTTGTGAAACTGGGTGAACTATGTGAAACGAATCTTTTTGTTAAAAAGATTTGAAATTTTAATTTGTTTAACCATTTGAAAGAAAAGCTTTGGATTTATAAGTTGTGACTTAACTGAATCTCATATCCATATTTTTTTTAATATTGCGCTCATTATTCGGTTTAGCCGGGAGAGGACCTTGTGTCATATAACCCATTCCGAATAGTGATACGACGTTATGGATTGCATTTGAAGACCGGTGTTGAAGACCGGGTGTCTTCAAGAACGTTAGGATAACCTATCGATTGTCTTTGCACGGAGTAGCTACTGTGTAGAGATTCCCTAAGTAATGGGAAGTCCGATCGGGATTGTGGATACCCAGATTTGTAAGGGCTTCTTCGAAAGTGCCTTCGGTTTTGTTCGAACCCGGGACAGACTTGTATGGTTGTATGTTTCACTTTGAGATATTAAACTGATCTCTATCAAATACATCTCTGCTTGGTGGCGGAGAATTTATTCTCTTAGCTTATCACCCTTCTTTGAGACGTACGAGCCTAGAGGTTATGTAGTTGATAGTTATCAGTGATATACTCCCGATTTGGTAGTGTGGCATGCTGAGTGCTGCTTTGTATCATTTATTGATCAAAGCATGGATTTTGTATAAAGCGTGGCTTTGTGGATGAGACTGTATCAGGACCCACACCCCGGAAATGGTCGAAACAGGAAAGATGCGGCAAGGTTATGAGGGTCGCGCCCCTTAGGGTTTGTCATTCCCTTTTTGAAAAGGGTGGTATCATGGTATGGAGCCCAGATATTTCATTCATGTGGATACTACAGATCTATTACTTTGTGATTTCTTTGCAGTTATTGAATTAGAGGTACCTCGGATAAAGGTCCCAAAGGACCGGGGGATGGAACGCTTGAGTAGTAGTTACCTGGTTACAGAGGTAACCCGATATTATGTTGGCAGAGATCCGGATAGGTTCTCGGGATGTCCCGCCAGAGGCGTACCCATGTGGCAGTAGGAAGTTCCTTAGCCTAACCATTTGTTGGAAATCCATTCTTCAATACATGCCTTGTACGGTTTTAGTTGTAGAACCTGCCATTTACTTGTGGTGGCGCCCCACTGTTTAGATGGTAGCTATAGTAAGCATACGATACTGGTCGTATGTTGGCTAGGATTTATATTATACTTTCGAAATGGTTTTCCAACACTATGCACTGGTAATAATATCAAAGAATTTTCTCGTATCAAGCATATTTGACTATCATAAGGAGAAATCTCCTCCAATTCTGCGTTTGCATTGTGCGTGTGGCGGGAGGCCTTATGGTAGTTTCATTTTCTAAAAAGCATTGCGGATTTCAAATTTAAATTCTTTTATTTGTTTTAAAGACCAAATGTTTTTGTTTGCTCATACCAGTCCCACGACTGACCTGGAATTTATTGTTCCTTTCCTAAACTCTAGGTTCCCACAATTTTCCCACACGGGTAATCTAGAGTTGGGTTTTCAGTTAATCGAATAGTAGGTGTAGATTCGATAGCTTTCAGCCTTAGGATTTGGCAATCGCATTGGATCGTGTTGTTTCACTTCATCTTGATTGCGAGTTCCATCTATTTCTGGGTTGGTGCCTGGGAGATGGAGACTGCCGATATTGGAGTTCTCTCTTGAAGACCATATTGGAGTTATTTTTCCGCTGCTGTGTTATCTTTTCTTTCCGCGCTATTACCTTGTATCATATCTCTGATGTATATTGTTATTCATTGTATTATCATTGTATCAAATATTGTATCAATGTTGTATATTGATATATGCATTATTCATTTCTTCCGCTGTGTTGTACTTAATGTGTTATAAGCTCCGGCGAACCAGATTCGACGTTTGGATCTACGACATTTGAATATGAGTGTCGTATTCTGTGCCGATTTTCGAAGGTCGAGTCAGGGTCGTTAGAATTGGCATCAGAGCTGAGGCTTTGTATTGAAGGCCATGCAAATCCCTTGCATGTTTGTTAGAGACCGGGGATAGGTTGGTTCTTGGTCCGGATATGGTAAAAGAAGCAGTAGAAAAGATTGAACTGATAAGGACAAGAATGAAGGAAGCTCAGTCTAGGCAGAAAAGTTATGTAGATAGAAGATGGAAATATTTAGAGTTCTTTGTTGGAGATCTTGTTTTCGTCAAAGTATCGTCGATGAAAGGTATTATCAGATTTAAAAAGATAGGAAAGTTAGCACCATGGTTCATAGGATCGTTCCCTATTTTAGAAAGGATTGAAAAACTCGCGTATAGATTAGAGTTAACAAGTAATTTGGTGGGAGTCCACAATGTTTTCCATGTATCTCATCTGAGAAAATGTGTTAGAGATCCAGACACTACTATATCACCGACTATATAAGAAGATTTAGTAGTTGAACCTAATATGACTATAGTTAGAAAGCCCAACCCGATAGTCGAGGAAGATGAGAGGAAGATGAAGAACAAGATAGTCAGATTAGTGAAGTCCAATGGAGTGACGATGCAAGAGACTGTACTTGGGAAACTGAGAGTAGGATTAGAGACACTTATCCTGATCAGTTCAATGGTATGTTTTACCTTTGATTGTTTTGATGTGTTCCTTATCATAATTTCAAGGACGAAATTCCTTAAGGAGGGGAGTTTTCAACACCACCCCATATTTTTAGTAACATTTTGTAGAATATTTAATTAGCTAAATAAAATAAAATAATGTAAGATGATTAATAGACTGAGATTTGATTAAAATTAATGGTAGCCGTGCCTTGTTAATATGTAATTCAAAACGAGATAAAATGAATAAGATATGTTAGGAAATAAGGAAGGGTAACATGAGAAATATGATGAACTTATACCCTGAACCATTAGGAAAAAAACACATTCATTTCATTTTCTCAAGCAAAAATACCCTAAGGTCGGCCGCCATTTTCAATCTCAAGAGAAGATAAAGTTAGGATTGCAAGAAGAAGAAGTAAATCAACTTGTTCAACATCAAATCTCACATCTTTAATCACAAAGCGATGGTGAATGATTACTACATACTATTTTTCTTATAGTTTTCGAACTTAATTGTAAACCAAAGTGATTTTGCATGATTATGCCATGTTTTGAATGATTGAAAGTTTATATATGCTTGTTGATGATTTATGCATATTAATATTGATTCTTATGATATGTTTAATGTGAAAACCTATTTAATAACATCCAAATGCCATGTGATTTTAGATATAGACTAGAAATGATATTTTAGAGATGCGTTTCAATTTTCATGTTTTACTGAATTAATTTTGATTTTATATTCATTTTCTAGTGGAGAAAATGATTATTGGGTTTAAATTATTTACGAGTAAATTATAATTAACTTGGGTCCGAAATTTTATATGTTAGAAAATATATAAAGAAAGGATTTTCTTGAATTTTTGTATAATTTTCCAAATTGTCTCGATGAATATATAAAATTATTTGGGGTATGTGACTTAAATGTCTTATATATTTAATTAAGGAGAAGGGGCATTTTGCAAAAGATTTAAATAAATTAATTCTAAAATTATGGCAGTACTTTTAGAAAAGAAAGACGAGCAACCAATAAGAGTTTGACAAATAAGTCAGCTTAATTAAAAAGTTTACTTAAAAAGGGTTTAAATCAGAAATTCATGGTAAAAGCATGTTTTGCCTATTTTGGTTTCGCCCAGGAAGCTTTCGACTAAGACCCTCCGCTTCCTTCCGCAAACCAATGAATATAGTATCAACACCTTGGTATATAGTGAATTAGATAAGGGCGGAAGGTAAGAGTCGAAACCTAGGGGTTCCAAATGGGTAGAAGCACCTTTTGTTTTGAAAGAAAAGAGCGCCTACTTGCTTTCGCTTATATAGCTTTCGCTTAAATAGCTTTCGACTAAGTCAATTGATTTAAAGAAATGTTTTAAGGTTGCGCCTTTGTTTTAAATAATAGCTTCCGACTATGTCGACATCTTTACTGCCACTTCCACCTTTCAAAATAGAGCTTTCAAAGGGGTTGTTTCATTTTACAAAACCCTTTTCGCTTCTTGAATGCTTTCGGAAGGAGGTGGTTTCAACACCATCACTTCCTTATATCAGTTATGGCTTTAAAAAGGGTAAGCCTTCGACCCTGTTGCTTTTGACCCTTAATGTTTTTTAAAGAACAACCCTATGGTTTCGAAAGAGAAAGGTTTCGACTAGTTAATGTTGAATGATTTCAAAGGCATTTTCCATATGTTTTAAATTGAACCTAAATGCCTTTGAAGGGTTTGAGGTTTTAATACCTTCGGAAGGTTTTAAAGAAGGTTTCGAAGAGATAGTTCCCCAATGGTTTCGAAAGGTCTAAAGGAAAGGGTTTTCCAATGGTTTTGAGTAAGTTTAAAGGAAAGGGTTTTCTTATGGTTATGAAAGGCAATGTTTAAATGGTTTTAAAGGTGCCTAAGATTTTTAGTTTTCAAAAGGAAAGAAATTCTAATAGTTTGGAAAGGTTTATATAAACGGCTTCGGAAGGAAGATTTGGCCTTTCTGCCCAAAAGAAAGAAAGGGTTTTACATGGTTTCGAAAGTGGTACTTTCATATGTTTAAATGTTTTTCATCAACCAAGATTTGAGTAAAGTATGTGTTTGTGTGGTGTGTATAACATGACAAGGTGGTTTTGAGTAAAGTATAGGGTGTATGTATTTTCCATGTGCAAGTATGATTTAAAGATTTAAATCAATTTAAAAGAGTTTTTCAAGGAAAATTTAAGGGAAAATATCCTTAAGTGAAAATGACTCGGATATTAGAATGCCAGATGAGACTGGTACAGGGTCGAGCCCTATAAATTAGCTATTGGCCCTAGCTAATTTAGTTGAAATTCTAGTGTGTAGGGTTTTGTTATAGGTAAGACTAAAATTATGATTACACACAGAAGGGAATATATGTTTGTATACAGACTGGTTATTAGTGAGCCCGCAAAACCATTAGGATCAGGTGACCCTTGGAGATGTTAATGTAGGGGAGACCGCCCAGAAGAGAAGTATTTAACAAATAGTTAAGGACAGACCGTCCAGAAGAGGTGTGTCTAATAGATGTTAGATAGATTTTGTTACTTTGTCTGGTAGGCCCGAGTCAGCCAAAGGTTAATAGTTAACCAAAAAACTATAATTTTCAGATAGATAGTCCAATTGTTACCTGATATGTATGTTTATATAATGATGGTTTATAGTTTAATCCTGTTTCGGTTGTAGGAATTATTTGGCAAAAGACATGTTTAAAAAGGATGTTAATGTGGGGAAACCCGTTTCGCTAAGCAGCGTGGTCTCACTTAGCATTAAAAATTGAGATGTATAGTATTATTCACACAAGCTATGTGTCTGACTCGAAGTTTATGTTTTCCCCTTAAACTCTCGGGTGCTCAAAATTAATTTGAGTAGGCTGAGGGTTGAGGTTCTTTTAGGTTTAGTAGGATGAAGATTGAAGCCACCAGAGTAGAGTAGGAGGCTAACGGATAGCTATTTAGGATGCAGTTCTTTTCTTTGTTGTTTATTTCCACTGTATATGTATTAAGTCAATTATGACCGACTTTAATCATCCAAGAGGGCATCTTCATATCTCGCTCTTAGCGTATTTTGTAATAAGTATATTTAATCATTGTCTGGGAAAGGTTATGGGATTATGTAATCTGAATATGGAACATCTGTATTGAAATGTAATGGAAAATGTTATTTTGAAATCTGCGCTTTGTCTCATATTCTAGTGCTTCTGATATTATCGATACCATTAACATAGCCGTATTTAGTCATTGGAAGTTAATACTATAGATGACTACAGCATCTGTAGCATTTAGCTTTAGGCCTCTTGATATGGGATGTTACACTAGTTCGAGCAACGACTGCATACACTAACAGAACTCTACCAATCTCGAGCACCTCCATATCTCATCTTCCTAAAGGTTGAATTTTAGCTCTTCCTCATCAATCTCTGCATCGTTGAGTGCTTCCACTCTTGTCTATGTATTTCCTCTTAGGCCATAGCTAAAACCTTGGGACATTCTTTATCGAGCCACCTTAAGTACCTATATATTACAACATTCGCACATAATTAGACTGGAGTAGGTTCGATCATAGATTTGACTTGATCCTCGGCTGTCTTCAACTGGGTCTCAGCTTCCTTCTACACTAGCCTGGCATCCAATAGTTCATTGCAGTACTCTTGGTCATGAGTGAGGGCTTCGTCTTTCTCCTTCTTCTCAATTTCTATTGTGGCTTTAAAATTTTGAATCTCTAAGGCCTGCCCATTGACGGTCTTTTAACATTTTCATTCTCTAATGTAAGAGTGTGGCTCTTATGACGCACAGCCACAACTTTATTATGCTGATTTTGGATTGTTCTTCAAAAAACTTCATCCTTTCTTCTTTCTACTTTTTAGCAGCTGCCAAAGAGGCCTTAAGCTCTTTAACTTCTCCATCCAAAGTGTCAATTATGCGCTTATTATCCATTTTTGTCGGCTCTTTCCCTTGGAGAGCCACCATTTTCTCCTCACTAACTTTAAAGAGAGCCTCTGCAAGCATTTTCCATGTATAATATTGATCGTACGTGTTACATAAGACAAGACTTCTACCTCAATGTGCATGAATTTCTTTCAAGTAAGGGATGAATTTAACCCTATCAAACCAAATATTTGGAAAAGCCTTTTATGTAGCAGTGAGATGTGGGTTCGAGATAATCTCGATCATTGCAATTGAAATAAAAACATGAAATTAGTCTTTACCATGCCTTCTTATAGAAGAGTCATAAGACGCGGACCTAGATGGTTGGTTAGATTGTTTAGGCTTTTAAGAAGATATTATCGGCTACGTCGCTGGTCGCATCGAAGGAGGCGTGGTAGGGAGTTAAACCGAGGGGACGGGGTCATGCCTCTTTAAATATCTTTCCAGACTTTGTGAGAGCAAGCCCTGTGCTGAGAAGATGAGGTTCTACTAGACCCTCCGTGGTAGTCATCACGGCACTTGTAATCTCTATCTTGCCAATCAGTTCCCTTCTGTGATACTTCCTCGAGTCAGACTCATGAGACGACTCACAATGACGATGCATCACAGCGGGCCTTTGATACTCCCCATCATTTCCTTTAAGCTCATAAAAAAGATGTTGGAGATCAATGGAACCTGAAAACCAAGTACAGTCAAGTTAGTATCGGGAAGACTGAAGGGTAACATGTACAATGTGAACATGTAGTGATTCGAAGTGTTGTAAAGTGCTAACATCTCCTAATGCCCCCATGGATCATAGTCTTGAAGCTTGATAATAGGGTTTACTCCCCTATACCCATAGCAGGTATGTCAATAGGCAAGCGAATAGGAGAGCTGATGTCACCAATGTTGAAATTGCCAAGACCAAAAGAAGCTATTCTATCTGATATGCTCCCAAACGAACTATATATATCTCCAGACAATGGGATCAGTGTGTCTTCTATTACTAAAACCGATGGTGGTTGTGAAACTGAGAAGGATGAGATAATCTTCAACTTTGGACATCGAAGAATGAGTGGAACTTGATCGATGCCACGTGTTTCACCAACAGATTCATCATCAAAGTCAACATCCTCATTGCCACCCTCATCTTTATTATTATCATCATCGTCAGTACCATTGCCTTCTTCTACAGAGATGTTCACATTATTATCTTCTATTCTCTTCTATATTGACCTGAGCATTTTGAACGAGGGTAAAATCAACATTTACCTCATCTTCATGAACAGGCTCAGCTTGTTTATGAATTTGGTGCGAGGTCCAAAATGCGATTGTGATACAAGAGGTTGAATTGCCACATTCTCTCATCCATTAATAGGTATCTAATCTCTCATTCTCTTTCGTAGATGCATGCAAACATCAAAGGGTACTCACCAAAGTTGAAATGTCAGGCCTTCTTAGGATATTTGAGATTTCATGAATAAAAAAGGTTAGCAATCCAAATGAATTGTCATTGTGGAAATGGTGTGTGATAGTAAAACTTACATTCAAACAGCCATTTATGAGCAAAGCTACGGGGATAACACACAAAGAAGTATTCCTCCATAAAATAATTGAGTCTGCTAAAGAGGTTGCAGATGACACGATAGCCAATGGATGGCTCTAAATAGATGAAAGAAAGACTTTTTCTCCTCTTGGAAGTATATAAGTAGCGAAACTTGTATAGTGTCGATACCCTACACAAGTGACGTAGAAAGACCATGCTATTTAATGAAGAATAGCTCTTTAAATGAAGCTGGACATAGGCAAGACTCAAATCCTAGAGTAGGAGACAGATAAAGTGACTGAATGAGGGGACACACCCAGATAAGCACATGTATCAGTTACATGTTGCATAACCTTCAGGCGGATAATGAGCCCAATGATAAAGCTCTGGAATAAGAACGTCTTCAAAAGGAATGCGGTGCCTATCACAAAGTCTTACACAGCTACTCCATCTATGTAACGACCTAGAATTTAGTCATTTGAAATTGAAATATTTAAATGATTTTAAATAATGAAAAGTTGAGTTTATAGATTAAATAACCCAAATTTCAAATATAGCGATTAATTGGATAATTAAATTGTTGAAATTAATAATTGAAATTGTTTAAATAATTGAATCTTAGATTTTTAAGTTGGATAAAAATAATTTAAACGCTTATTAAATTTCTATTTAATAGGAATGAAGATAATAAAAATTTTAAATTGTTTTAAAAAGTGATTTAACTGATTTTGAAAATAACTCTTCCTAATTAAGGAGTGAAAATAGCCTTCCAGGACACTGTCTCAGATTTCGATGAAACCAGTTTCATTGGATCTGTAATAATGAAATATATTACGCCATCAAATTTCATATCAATCAAATGTATCATTTAGTCGTGTGAAACTAAAACACGTTGAAATTAATATTGAAAAATTAATATAATAATTGGGTTTAAAAAGCTATCTTCTGCGTATGATTGAATTAGATCCTAAAACAAGTTACATCGCACTCGGAATAATGGTATAACATGTAGAACGTCGGGCGGTATGCCTCGATTGGGATCCAAAATTTATAACTAGATATTTTGATTCTTATAATAATATATATAGAGATTTGACCACCCCCATATCCATTAAAATCAAACCCATACATAGCCCATCCCTCCCCTGTTATCTTCCATCTTTTCTTCCCTCGTTATTTAAACTCTACCAAGGAAGAAAAGAATAAAAAAATATAATCAACAATAAAATCCAACACATATATCTTTGAGTTCAGAAAGCCAAGAGCTACCTATAGACATTATATTGAAGGATGCGACTAAGTTTTGAAGGGTAATGGTTTGTACGGTAAGCATTTAAGGAGATAACAAACTTGGATTTAACTTCTGGGTTGATCAAAGCTATGACTCGATGAATGGCTGTGGTATTTAAGTCGAGGAGGGGATTCAGCATCTCGGCGTTAGAAACTGGAAGTTGTGGTGGTGCTTTGGGGGGTCCGACCCACTGTACGGATAGGGGGCTGGGTGGTGATGGCGCATTTTGGTGTGGGATCTTGGGGACATCGTCAAGGGTAAGTGCGTGTAGAGATTTTGGAGAAGAGCGCAATGACGAGGTCAGTTTGCTGTTTAGTGGAGCATAGCTCCATGTCACTAGGATCCGTGCACGCGTAAATCGAATGAGGTGCTGTGCATGCTCTATCGATTTGGGGAAGATGATATGTGGCATAGTTGTAATTTAGGTGAAGTTGTGATTTGTTTATCTTATTTAAATTAAAATGCTTCGGTAACTTATGAAATTCATAACTCCTTCATACGAGTTCCGATTGGAACAAAAAATTTTGTGTTACACTCGTGACAATGAAAGCTTCACAATGGAACCAGTTTGGACAAATTTGAAGACTTTTGAAATTTGTGCTAAATTTGGACATCGTCCGGTTTTAGTTCCAAACCGGAACGCCTCGGCGACAACAAAAAATTTCAGTGAGTTAAACTCGCTTTTTGGATAACTAATATGATTTATAGTTGTTTAAAATCATTGAATGATTGTTTAGATGAATTATTATATTTATATTAGTTGCTTTGATATATTTCCCACCTATTGGAGTGGATGAGACCTATTGCGTTTCTGTGTAAGAACGGATGACCCTTTGTATACGAATCCCGCCTCGAAGCGGTTGATTCATATTTTATGATTTGGTAACATTTGTGATGCAGGTTGAAACAAATTGGAGGGATCCAATGGGATTCCTCGTTATAATTGATTTATGTTTTTTCAGTATTTTCCTTTATATGGATTGTTGGGAAATAAATATGATTGTGGATATTGTGGTTATAACATCATTATATATTTGAAAATAAAACCCAGTAATAATAGAAAATCAATATCGATATTGGTTAAGTTGGATGGCTATTGGCCTCAAATTAGTATTTTAAAAATACTGTAAATGTCGTTCAAGTTGAAATTAGTTTTTGGAAACAAGAAAAGACTTTTAAATCCGAAATTGGGTTTCGAAAATATTTTATTTTAAGGATTATCTGTTTAATTATATTAATATTTTTATAAATTATTTTAACGTTATTTAATTATATTAATGTTGTTTTATAATTATTTTGTTATAGTAATATTGTTTTTAAGTGTTTGATTAAATTAATATTGCTTTTAGAGCTAATTAACTATAGTTATATCATTTTTAAGTTATTTAAATTTAATTAAAATTGTTTAAAAAGTAACTAATTATATTAACATGGCTTTAAAGGTAATTAATCATAGTGGTATTAATTTAAGGTTATTCAGTTATAAAAATATTCTTTTAAAGTTATTTAGTTATATTAAAATTGTTTTAAAGTTATATAATCATATTAACATTATTTTAAGTTATTTAATTATTTAATACTATTTAAAATTTATTTTTTATAGTTAGTATGTTTTAAGAATTTATAAAATGTTATAAAAAATTAATTATTTACGAATAAATATGGTTTGAAATTAATAATAAGGATTATTAATGAGGTTTTAAAATATATTATTATTACTTATAAAATGGTAAGATTAATAATAATTATTATTATTTCTTAAACAATATTTTGGAATGATTAATTATTACTTTAGGATATTTAAAGTTAATGATTTCCATTTATTTATAATGATCATTGTTAACAATTATTACAATATAGTGATCTTTTGAGGTAAATGATTAAAATTATTTATAAATGTTTCTGAGACATGGAAACGGTGTCGAAAGACTTATATTTTATAAAGGAGTTATAAAATGGTTCGAAGAATTAAGGAAGGGTTATTTGCAAAGTGAAACAGTTTATAAATGGTTAGATATTTATAAACGAATTTTGAAAGCGGTTTTATAGATTTGTAAAAGAAGTTTATAAATGGTATATGGGTTCATAAAGAGTTATAAATAATTTTGAAATGTACAAGAAGTTTATAAATGACTGTATTCTTGATAAAGGAATTATTAATGTTTTTTAGGGATTTATAAAATGGTTTATAAACAATCTTCGAGAATTGTAAGGGGAATTATAAATGATTTGAGAACAGAATGGAAAGAAAACTTTTCTAGTTTTTGTGGATATACGTTTACCCTTAGGATAAGATATGGCTATTTCTATGGAAATAAAAGGATTTGCGAGTATATCTTTTAAACGTGTTTATATGCAAGTAATTGACAAAGTAATTGTATGTATAAAGACTCATTAATGGAGGCTAGTGATTGCTTATATATAGAACTAACATTGGGTTTGTTTGTAAAATAAATCCCTGATTGAATGATTGTCAGTCGGTAGTGAAATAACAGACTATCGAAATTGGACCCAAACATAAATTTGGAAATATCTAGGAGAAACATGCGAGTTATATGGCACAGTCATCGCCGATGATGTTGTACTATACGTATAAATCTCGTTTTGTTTCTTCTAGGACAATGATAAGGAAATCCGTCCACTAACGGTTAGGAGATGACCTCCGATCTTATCGTTGACTTTATTTCCTTAAGAAATGGGTTGGGTTTTCCGAAAGTGGTCGAATGTTGTTTCGATGAGATTGGGATTGAATATTTTATCCGAAAACCACTTCGATCCAACGAATGCATTTCGAAGTGAAGGCATCGTGTAGAGCATGGAATCGAAGATAGAGATGTGAAGTGCAAAGGCTAATCGCTACTAATCTCGAAGGTGATTCCAAATTGTATGTAGTAAGAATAGTGTATTCGGTTTCGTTTGGACCCAGAACGGACTTGTAAGGATTAATGCTATCAACATATTGTCATTGGAGGGCAATGAGCATTCTAAGTGTAAAGGTTCTTGAAAGGTAACCATAGCCTCAGGCCTCCAATCGGGAAATGACAAAAATCGGGCATGCAGCAGGGTCAAATTGGGTAGCTCCCAAGTAAGGTATGGTCATTCCAAATCTAGATTGGTTATTACTCTCATTGTATGCTTCGGGTCCCATTAATCGGGCATTGTATGCTTTCGATGGGATAGTTCGAAGGGGTGCTTTCGACTCAGAACTTCAAAAGGAACGAAGTCAAAGGGGAGCTCCCGACTTCATTCCGTTTTCTGTTTTATATGCCTTCGAATGAGATATTCGAAGGAAGGGATAAGCCGCCAACTTATACCTTTCGACTATGTCGAAAGGTGAGCCCTTAACCTTCTGACTAAGTCGAAGGGTAGGGGTGTTGTAAAAAGGAATAAGACTTCCGAAGGGGAAATCTTTGGATGTTTTAATGCTTTCGAAGGGTTTTAAAGGGGTTTTCTTTAAACTAAGTTTTTAAAATCATTTTTGATTTGGCTTCGAATGGGATATTCAAAAGGGCTATTTTAGCCACTTTTCCTCAAGCAAAATTTTGCTAATTTGAAGGGTTTACTTCAAAGGGTTCTAGCATAAAATACTTATCTTTGTTTGAATATGTAAGGGGGGTCCTTATATAAATTGGATGTTAATAAACCTTGGGGACACCGGGGTGGGCTTAATATTTTCAAAATATAGTTTGGGGTTCTGATAGAAATATGCATTTGAAAATATACTTTGGGGCTATCAATGTGTTTTTATTTTAATTTAACCTAATTTGAGCTACCAATTGGAATTGGTTAAACGGGTAGTATACCTAGGGAAAATAAGTAATCATGGGGATCATGAATTTTAATAAATAATCATAGGGATCATGATATTTTCAATTGGCCAAGTGTTGGGTTCTTGGTTAACCTAGGAAAACCATGGAATGTATGGTGGATAGCCCACATCAAATTTCTAAACAAAAGAATGTTTTTCCAGAGGTGGTTAGCCTTGGTATTTGGCACCCAAGGGTTCATAGTCATCTTAAGAAAACTAGGGAGTCTGCGGTGGATAGCCAACATCAACTTTTGTAAAGCAATGTACGATGGATAATCTGCATTTATTTTTAATAGATTTGGGACTGATAGCTATATTAAATTATGACGGATAGTCATTTTAAAGGTTTTAGCGGGGAACTCTAATAAATTGATTTTAGATGGGAAATCTAATAAATGGATTTTAGATGGGAAATATAATAAATTGCTTTTAGATGGGATATCTAATGAATGGGTGGATGAGATATCCAATATATATGATTTATGGCTTTATTTCATATTATGTTAAGACAAATCATTTTGGGTGTAGGAGCATTGTAAATGATTTGCATGTTTTGTTTTGGATGCTAGTAAGGGGACAACCCATTCCGCTAAGCGATGTGGTCTCACTAGATATCTATTTGTGCTAAGATATGATAGGATATTATTCATACCAGACTTATTGTCTGACTTGAAGTTTGTGTTTCTCCACAAACTCTCATGTACTTGAAAATTAATTTGAATAGTACTAGAGTGGAAGATTTTCAGGTTTTTGGACGAATAAGCTTCCGAAGACGTGTAGGAGGCAATCTTAGCTACATAGGAGCTATTTTTTTGTTTTTCGCTGTAATGTACTAAGAATTGTAAAGTTTATATTTATTAGTTCTCTGATCATCATAAGGGTACATCTTCATATGTCGGTCTTATCGTATTTTGTATATTGTTGTATATGATCCGAACATGGGTAACATGTGGGATTATGTAATTAAATCTGAATATTATTCATGAGAAATGAGAAATTCTGTTTTGTTGAAGTTTAATTTTTTTCATATACTTATGTGTGTTGCCAATAGTTTTAAGATTCCAATTACGATCACTCAGACCTATGGATGACTGCAGCATTCGTACCAGTTAGTTTTGGGCCTCCAGAAGCGGGATCTTACATATTGTCTCTAATTTCATAGTGACACACAGTCGCAACTCTAATCAACTAAGTTTCATAAATATGCTTATTTATTAATTAACCGTTTATTAGGGAACTCGGTTAATTTCAATTATCAATCAGTGTAGTTGCTAAGTTTATCCTATGTTACACATTAACCTAATACCATATGTCATGGTCCCCACTTGAGGTATTCACTACCTCTACTTAGAAATATGAGCGTCTTTGTACAGTCCATTGTTGCACATAATTCTTACGTCGTCGGTAATCCTTGCCTCCATCATCGTCATAATTTTTTACCTAAACCGCGTTGTTATGCCTACATAGCGGACTATTTGAGCAGTGACAATAGTATCAAATAATCATGATTCGGATTGCTACCTCAACATCGATCAGCTAGAATGGATAACTAACACAACTGGTGTCTAAAGCATTAGCCATCATATTTTAATTTCCCTTACGTAATTCCCTTTTTACAGTAAACCCCCTTGGTTATCGTTCCCATCCTTAATGTCATTTATATATGAGCAAAACATTTAATGAAAAGTGATGAAATAACATATTAAATTTTATCACACAAGCATAGAACCCAAATATCATCCAACTAGATTATTATTGATTTATAAGGGGCTTTATTATAAAACTCGCTTAACACAGACAAATGATTTTTTATACGATGAGTCAAAGGACTAAAAAAATATTACCAAACTTCCCATACCGATTGGTGTTACTGATCCATTTGTTTTAATTTCTCATTATGTAGAACTACACTATTAAATCACGATACAAATATTAAACTCTCTCAGAATCTCATTTAATTCTAAAAGTCTGTTTTTTAAAACCACTTATTTGACTTCGAAGAAACTTTTGTTTGAACCATCAGTAAGTCTATAACCACTAAAATCCTTTTATTTCTAATTTCTAGTTTAAAATAATATGGAAATACTACAAAGAATTTTGGAATATCCAAATACCTTTTAAACTTCAATTAGAAGTACATTATTTCCCATCAAAAAATAAATCCCAAAACCTAAAGATTTAATTTCAACATTAATAATTAAAATACTTACTTATTTCAAATCCTTTTGATACACCTTTGGAAATAATCTATTAAACCCAATTTTTTCTCTGGATAAAATCTTCTAAATATTGTAAATTACAGTCTCACTTATAATATTTAATATCATAAGCAATATTCAGAATTCTTTATTTTCTTCATAATCCATTTAAAACTTCTTTTGAATAATAATATATCAAAATACAATTCACTTTATGAAATTCTGCCAACTATTTACACTAAATTATCGATATATGTAGCTATATATATACATACATAAATTCACTTATATAACCAAATTCTAAAATTTCCCTTTAATTTAATTAAACACTTTGTAAACTTTCCAAAGGATTTAAATTAATTTCCATTTATTCAAAATAGTTGAATACACAATAAATTACTTCTAAAAGTTATACTTACAATTTTAAATATTAAGATTTCATTAATAATATTTTGCATAAAACAAATACTTTACGTTCAACTTATTATCATTCCAAAATACTATTTCACAAAATTTCACATTTATCCAATTCCCAAAGAATTAATTCATCACTTTTGATATATAGGTTTCAAATAATTTTAAAATAAAACTCATCGAAACTATATATTTATTTTACTAATTATAAATCATAATAGATGTAATATAGATTCATAAATCTATTTCCTAGACAAATGTACTAATTCAAACTTTCAAAATTAACATCTTTTCTAAAATTTCATGAAAACATCGACCTATAAATATACATCACTACATATATAAACATAAGACTAGTTATTATTTTCAATGATAATTTAAATAAATTTTTTTGGATATTTTTAAAATTAGTTAACTCAAAATTTCCTCTTCTAATCAATTTCAAAAGTAATGTCTTATTTGTATCAAAGCAAAACAAGGACATGCAAACGTCATATATTCAACGTCAAGGGATCTTTCATCCCTTTATTTAAGCAATACATAAGCAAATTCACTACGACCTTATTTCGGCCAATTTCATCTAAATTTCAATCAAATTTAGCAAAAAAACAAAAAATCAACCACTGGCATGCAAAGAAAGATATAACTTAGATATAGATATGAGTTAAGATAACTCACTGTTCCAAGCAAAGACTATACTATCTTAAGCCACAAACTCAAATGTTGTCAGAAATTCCTTGCTCCACCTGCCTAGACAACATCTATCCCTCCTTTAGCTGCTACATTGCAACTATTCAAACATCGCCATTACCCACGTCGCCTACACCATAGTTCATGACATCACTTGCACCATCATGATTATAATTTGTTGTTGTTCCCTTGCCCGAAAGCAAGTCATTTACGCTAGCACCAGCATCGATATTACTCCTCCTACTTCGCGATCAAGCCCTACATGCAACCATATCTATATCTCAGTGTTGCTCCCTCAACCAAGCGCCGCATGTCGCTACCACCATGGAACCCTTCCCCTTCCGCTTGTGGCGTTTTATCATCTTTTTTTAGGCCGATGTCCAACCTTAATGTGGTGCAAGGGAAAGTAAAATGGAATGGGTCGGGAGACGGGAAAATAAGGGCCTTCAGTTTTAGGGTTTTGGAATAAAAGAGAATAAGCTATTTCTCTTTTTATAGGCTTGGGCCTTGATTATTCTTTTAAGAGTGATTTTTATTTTTCCATTCTGGTCCTTTAAGGATGAAATAACTCAATTTACCCTTATGTATTTTAATTTTTTCTTTTGTTTCTAAATAATTTTGTTTGTTTAATTATAACTAAATTTCAGTCTAATTTAAATTTATTTACACTTAATATAAATTACCTTTCGATAAATGGACGATTTCTTTCGATTCAATACTAGTTTATTTATTTTTTTTATTCATTGAATTAATGTGAAGTAATTTTTTTCAAATATTTTATTGATTTAAAAATTACTTACAGTTTAAAAATATTTTATATTCATTGAAATATTTTATAGGAGTTTAATCGAAGTTCAGAAAAGAATTTAATAGTTAATTCAATTTATTAAAACAAAATTCTTATTATTTAAACTTCTAATAAGTAAGAAATTATTTTACAAAAATAATAACTATCAAAAATCAAATTCAAGCATTTTTATTTTAATAAAATTTACATATCATTGTGGCGTAGAAAGCAAGGTTATTACAGATTTTCTCCTTTAAGAAAATTATATCCTTACAATTTCTTATAGAGAGATGTTATGCATAATTCACACCTTAAACCCTCTTTATATCTATGATCTTCAGAGAATTCAAAATCATTTTATTCGTTTCCTTTTACATTTATAAAATTTTGAATAGTACAAATTCAAAATCTATTTCATTTTAAAATCCAATCAGAGAATTCAAAATCATTTTATTCGTCTCCTTTTAAAATTTTCAATATCTATTTCATTCAAGCCCATACGATGTACCTATATCATCCTTACCCAATATCAAATTTGATCACTCACTTGATTACACCATTTCGCTTCCGAACTAGTATCGTCCACGCGACTCTCTATTACAGACTCAGATTGGTTTCTTGAACAGAAACCGTCATTCTCCTTGCATAGCCACAAACTATGATAGAGAATTTCCATAATCAATCAAAAATAGATATCCAGGGTTCGCCGTCGAAAATCGAGTGAAAAATCCCCAACTCGGATCAGTATAACTATCTCGAAATTTTATGCTTGAATCTGGATCAAATCGTTATGCAAATAAAATAATATACGTACATCTCACGTATTTTGCCTCAATTGATTATTAGCTATATTAATTCTATTTTATTCATATTTATATTGATTTCTAATCACTTATCCAAAATTTTCATTTCCCATACTTTTATTTACTCCATTCAAATACTTACTTAATATCTTTCTCAAATCCAAATTTACTTAAGAATTTCACCATCCATTTCTTAAGTTCAATATAAATATTTTATATACTTCTTATATTATTTTCACTTCACCACTTTTTTTTTATCTACTTTTATTCAAATTGGATCTCCAATTTCCATATGAATTAAATTTACCTTCATTTTTTAATATTGACTTCTATTCATCCCATTTCATACCATATTTACTTAACCATTTCTTCAAATTAGTTGCACTTACAAATTTATTTTAAATCTCAATGGATTTTATTTCCAAACTTTAATTTTTTTTAGTCCACTTCAAACTAATTCTTCAATTTCACGTTACTTTACACAATTTAAATTTAGTATCATCCAAATATTCAATTTCCATTCATTTGCTTACCACTTAAATCAATTAGTTTACTCACTAGTTATAATTTCAATACTTTGCTTTATTTAGTCCAACATGACCAATTTTCCATTTCACCTTATTCAAATTAGTTTGTTTCATCCCCTCATTAATTTCTAACTTAATGAATTTTTATTTAAAGGACCCCTTTACCTAGTCTTCTTATATTTTTATTTAAATTCACCTTTATTTTCCTTGATTCAGTTACAGTTCAATTAATTCAAATTTTAAACTTTTATAAGTTTCCCGTTTTATTGCTTTCCATTTGCTAACTTCTTTTAATTTACTTCATTTAATTGGCTTACATTCTAACTTATTTCGTTTTCTTACTTACTTCAAATTTTTAATTCTTCTTCAAGTTAATTTTTTCTATTTTAGAAAATTTCAAATTTTACTAGTAATCTAACCCGTTATATTTCCATAAACATTTTAAATAAGATTCTAGAGTCCTTTAAACAAATTTTCAACATTTCAGAATCATTTTTTAAATCAATTATATACATAATTCATTTGCAAATCAAATTTTCTTTGGAATTTTAAAGTCGAGCCCAGTTTGCAACAACTCCAATTTTGGCAGCAATTCCTCACTTGGAAACTCGAAAATGAACACCGATGATGTCGCGATCATCATCGAAATTATTTTCTGGTAACCGGAAAGAGTTCAGTGCTTTTATCTCTTTAAATACTCTTTCCAACCCATTTCAAAAATATTTCTAAAATAATACCACTATTATTTCTCCAGTACTTTTGAAAACCATATCAAAAACCAAAGGAATTTAAACTTTTCCCAAAATTCCAAATTTTAAATTCTTCCAATCTATATTCAAACATTACTCTGAAATTTATCTCATTTCAATCATAAATCACATTATAATGCAAATTTGCAAATTCCATTCTATTCTATAAATTTATTCCTTAACCTTTGGTTATAATTTCATTTCCTTATTTCAATTTCCATGCAACAATGATAAAATTTTAGTATTATTACTTCCTAACAACCAAGCAACCATATATGACTTATAATAATTTCTGAAAATTATTCCTTTTATATACAAAAATAATTTGGGTAAAATTATTTTATTTACCCTAATTTAAAACAATACAATGTCGGTTTATCTTGTTTAAGAGTTTGGAAACCCTTATCGATGATATAACGTCCGACATATCGACCAGAATCCATAAACACTTAACCGATAAGCCAACATAATATAAAAAAAAATATATTCACTAACAAATACGCGCTTATATCTATTAATACACTCAAACTCATTCTAGAGTACTATTGACTCTACTTCTAATGAGTGATTCCTATCAGAACCAAGGTTCTCGCTTAACCTTCAGCTTTGATACCAACTATAACGACTCGTTTTTCAATGCTCGAAATCCACCGTATCAAATGCCAAACAATCGAATGCCGGAAAACCAGACCGTAAGGGTTAAAGAAGAAGGAGGTAGAAAAAGAAAAAAAATAACAACAGAATCTCACAATTGCAACGGAACAATATATAATAGATAATAGCAGATTTTTATTCAAAAGAATCTGTAACTGAATAATACATTATGTCATCAGAGTACAACACAAACAAGAGCAAAATATTGGACAGTTATATTAACTTGTCCAAACAACTGAATACACAGCTTATACGGCACAACGGAATATACATCAAGTACGTGTGATACGTCTCGCTATCCAGCTCGATTCCTGAGCTCCACAGCATTCTATCATATATCCTATAATACTCGTCTTACCAGAGATTTATAGCAAAATAACACCCGAGTCGGTCTGGAAAACCACGTGAGAAAATACACTCAACTGGATTATTAAAGTTTTCAAAATCCTTTGAAAATCAAAGGTATCTCGTAAGACCACATCACAATAAATATGCTGGGTTTTTACCTTACGATAACGAAAATATTTCTTATCAAATCCTCTGATATTATAGTAGTTTCTATATACAGATACTTATTCAAATATCCAAAATTGTTACATTCATTAAATTCCAGCATAATAGGTATACAAACAAATCCGAAGGCACTTATTTAAAATTGGGTTTCCATCAATGGTGGGGCTACTACGGTACCGCCCGTCCAGTACCTTGTCTAGATCAGAGTTCCAAGGATCCACCTTGATCCCCTGCTACACAAGACAGGAGCTACCCCGTAATGGATAGTTCGAATAAGATCACCCTGTGGTTGGGATTAGCAACCTCCCACACAGTCGAAAAAAAAAGGGACATCTAGACAGGTATGACCTTACCCTAATTGGTTGCTAGCCGCTTAACCTTGCTGCACCTCCCCTGTTTTACCAATTCTCGGTTGATGAGGCTCGAGACTATGTGTTACCTTTTTAGAACACATCTCACTTAGAATGCTCATCGTCCTCTTGACGATGTTCTGATAGCATTCGTACATACAAATCCGTTCTGAGTCTGAACGGAACGAAGACACTACTCCTACTACATCCATTTTAGAATCACCCACAGGATTAGTAGCGATTAGCCCTTGCACTTCACTGCTCCCTCTTCAACTCCAAGCTCTTGTCTTCCTTACAAAAACATTCAAACCGGATCGAAGTGGTTTTCGAGAAATTAATCTCGTTCCCAGTCTCTTCGAAACGGTCAGCGCATTGGCCAATGTTGATAGTCGGTTATTTAACTATCAAATAACATCCACAAACAACCATCAGGCCTTAGTAGTTTCCCAAACTATTTATTTCAAAATATCTTCGCAAGATATTTTCTACACTTCAACCCTTTGAAAATAGTTTCCAAATCACTCTCTCTCTCTCGCAAAAATAAATTTCCACCCAATTTGTTTTATTTCCATATGAAATCACCAAGTCTTAATACTTATGTTTTTTAAATAATTTAAATCACTTTATCCAAAAATATATACTTTAAAACACATAAAATAAAACTATTCACTTTATTTAAAATACTATTTAATGAAATTTATAATAATTTATCATGTAAAACTTAAGCCAAAACTAATTTTAAATAAAAATTATTTTATAAGGTATAAATATTAAATAATTATCTTTTAAATCATAATACTAGTTAAACCTTTAAAATAATTTACTTATATAATTAATTTAATAAATATTTACTTTCAAAATTTAATAACCACTAAATAATAATTTCTTTCTAAAACATTCTTTTAAACCACTTTAAAACCTCTAACTTATACTTGAAAATCTACATTGAAAACATACTTGGCATTCGAGAAAATACGCTTTCCATTCCAAATTAGTCTATTTAATCTGTTAATAAATCCTTCTTGATTTATCCCAATTTAATTTACGTCTCAACCCGTAAATTTCTTTCCCACACCTTTAAAAATAAGCCCTTATTTTTAAAAAAAAAAATTACCCATTCCTTTATGAATTCCCACCGTGAATTTATACTTTCAAATATCCACCGATATCTTATTTCAATTTATAAACACGGTTTATAAATCCCATTGTCTCGTCCTCCTTTTAAATCACAGTTTCGAACACTAAATCAATTTCCAAATCGATTTCCAAAATTTACTGCATTTTAAAATAAATTTCTTTATTTACTCAATTTTATTTCAAAACCCATTAATTTCATATTTTACTTCTTTATTATGATTTAAAAATCTTATTTAAATTGAAAATACCAATTTCATACTTTATTTTAAATTTCTCCCTTTATTTCTCCCAACCCATTTAAATCTTTAAATTTTCAAATAATTCTTTATTCTTCAAATCAATTTTGCTTAAGTCCATACCTTTAAAATCCTTTAATTCATATTTATTCACAAACTCTATTTTTCCCATTTTTCGAAATTATTTAATAGAATTTAAAATCAAACTTTTATTCTTTTTCCAAATCATTCTTTAATTTATCTACAATTATTTTACTTAAATTCTTTCTTAATATCTCTTTCAAAATCAAACCTTTTATATATTTTTTTGATAACTCAATATACCCATATATATATATATATTCAATCAAACCATAACATCCAATATTTTCAATTATTAATATAATCGATAATCTATTACAGATAATCAATGAATCATATCACAGATTATGAAACAAATTCAATATTTTGAAGAATCCAGTTGGTCTCTCCAACCTGTTTTTCCCTGCATCCGTAGATGCTAGCACAGTTTAAAAATACCAATCCCACTTCGAGTGGGATATCACGGTATATAGGGTCATCAGCTGTTATGTGGGGCGCATTGGGTCTCATCTGCTATATAATGCGGGAAATCAATCACTCCAATATGTATGTATGTATGTATGTATGTATGTATGTATGTATGTATGTATGTATGTATATGTATGTATATTATATAACATATCACATCCAAGCTGATAATAAATTATCACTTCAAGCAAACAACTAATAATTTAAATTTAAAAGGTAATCGAAATGAGTGAGATTAACTAATCTTTGGTTTTATTTGCAACCCATTTCCATTCTTACTTGTTTCCTTCACGATTTTAGACCTTGTATAAACTATTATGACTTATTAACATTTGAAATAACCGAATAATTAATTTCCAATTAATAGATTTAATTAACTAATGATTTTATTTTAAACTAATATTTAATTTTAAACTAATTTCCTCTTTAATAATATATTTTCAGTAGCTAAAATAATTAAATAAGTTTATTAAACAAATCTACCTCCATAATATATTATTTTTAAAATAAACTGGTAAATAAAAATAGGTATATATGTATTTTTTTTAAAATCTGCAGTAAGTAAAATCATGCATATATATATATATATACATATATATGTATATGTATATATATTAGACTTTCCTGTAAATTCCTAATTTTCTTTTTTAATCTGCATATTCAAACATTCAAGTAAAAAAATGAAAATATCTCATTGCATAATTCGAAAATGACGAAACACTAGCCTCGACTTCGACCGTAACTCGTGACCATCGAAAACCTTACCTCGCCGCTTCCCTCTACCAAATTTGCTCCACCGCCTCCCTTGCCCATACGAGAGCCACCGCCACGCCATCACAGCCATCGTGACCCATCCCTTGAACTGCCGGCTTCCTTCTGCTCGCAACATCGCTCGAGCATCTCCAGCTCCTCTTGAATGCGATTCGACCGCCACACTTGACCGGCATTGATTTCTCCTTCACACACGCTTCCAGGACCAACATCGCGACTTAGGTCGCCAGATGTCTCCCACTCTTTTTCCCCGATCTGGTTTTCATTTGGACGAGGTTTCAATTTGTATTGGAAAGAAAGCGTCCATTTATTTTGATCGATTTAAATTTTATTTTTGAGAGGAAATGAATTCCTTCGGCTGAATAAAAAGTAGAGGAAATGGACGAGTTTTTTAACAAGTGGGACGATGTGATTTGCAAAAAATGGAACGTGTTCTAAAGAAAGGAAGGTTGCATAATTTTTTTAAAAGAAATAGGGGAGACAGGGTTTGAACAGATGGAGAAGAAGCGTGTCCAAATTAACAAGCTACGGTGTTTTGATGGAGAAACGAAAAAGGTGCGATGGGAATGCAAATTGAATGTTGATATATATATATACATATACATATACATATACATATATATATATAGTCTTGAAAACGAAGCCTAAATCTCGATCTCCTACCAAGGCATGCTGCTAGGTGTTCATAATGTTATTCCCCTATTACGAATGCAATGGAAAAGATTTCGAGTCTAACTCGATATTAGGGAGAAGATCGCGTTTTGGACTTAGTTATTATAATAAACTTCCGATATGAATTTCAATGCATTTATATATCACACGACCACACGATAATTCCAAACGCTACGAAATATCGAAAAATTTCGGGTCGTCACAGAGGTAGCGGGGGCGGTCGAAGTATGGTAGCAGCGGCGGTAGTTTAATAATGTGGGGATGCCGTGGATTTATCATTTGCAGCATGAGTTTGAAATAGGATAAAGGAAGAGAACGTAATTTGTTAATTAACCTATTTAATTAATTTAATCATTAATTTAACTATTTCAAGCATTCTAACTGTCATATCCTATTCATACGAGGTTCAAACGAGGCACCATTTTCAAGGTTGCATTCGTATCGGGATTATCTACGCACTGGAGTTGGGTTCGTTGAGTTTTAGCCTGTGAAAGTTTTAATGGCTTTTGATTTTGGACTACTCCAAAATGCAAAAGCGTTGGTTGGAGCTTTGGTGAGTTTTACTCACCAGTTGATTGTATAATTATTATATATATAATTGTTGTTGCATTAAAAATAAAAACTACACGACGGACCGAAAGTTATCACTTTTGGACCCCGCCTTGTTTTGTAAAATAAGTGAAACATTAAAGTATAGTATAAATCTCCCATTTGATTCTTTAAACATGTACTATAGCCCAGACTAACTATTTACATGTTTGATATTGCTTTGTGAAAAGTGATAGTACGTTATAAATATTAGAAATGATATAGTCGTTATAAACATGCATTGAAATCCCTGATATTTCATATATGTTAAATTGGATAAATTATGGAAATATATACTTGTACATACATACATACATACATACATACATACATACATACATACATACATATATATATATTGCATTATTTTACAAACATTTTGGTGTGTTTGACAAAAATGGATTGGTTTGAATTTTTAGAAAATCGTTTAAATAGTTTTAAATTAGTTAAATAGTTAAAATAATTTAATAGAAAATAGTTTAAGTATTAAAACTGGTTTATATAGTAAAATAGTTTTGAAATCAAAATAATTTACATTTTTAAAGAATATAGATTTTAAACCATTTATACTAAAATAATTCATTTAAAAGTATTCTCAAAGTCAAACTAATTCAATTTCAAATTTCCCATTTCAAATCAATTCCAATTTCCATTTCGATTTGATCGATTCAATTCTGAGTTCAAGTCGAATTCAATTTCAATTCCAAACTAATTTCAATTCTAATTCTAAATAAATTCCAATTTCAAATTTATTTTGATTCAATTCTCAAATTTAAACTATTTCAATTTAAATCAATTCTAAGTTCGATTTTCAAAATATTGATTTAAAACACTTAAATCAAACATTCCTTCCATATCCATTTTAAAATCCAAACCTTCAAACATAAATAAATTCCGAGCTCAATTTCAAAATATCATTTTATATCACTTTTACCTACAATATCTAAAGTTCGAATAAAGTCCAATCTTTTTTAAAACAAATCAATTGCTGAAATTCACATCATATTTTGATTATAACTTAAAAAAAATCTCAATTCTGATTAATTAAACAATTCCAATTCAAATTTAAATTTCAATATTCCGAATTCCAATTCGAAATTAATTAGATTTCTATAAATTCAATTTTTATTTCTTAAAACCAAATCATTTAAATAATTTCAATTCAAAATTTTAAAATCATTCAATTTAACCAATTCGCCGTCCATATATAATTCTCTATCCTATGGCCAAGTGAATCAGTTTTTTCAATTTAATTCCAGGGATGGATATATATCATTTTAATCCAAAATAAATGCCACATGTATATATCATTTCAACCTATTTCGTAATTTATTCAAAATTATTCAATTTATAATTTTATATAGTGTAAATAATATACAGGATGATAACATGATATATTAACATAAATAAACATCCAAAACATCCAAAATGTCAATCAATAGCATACATCACAATCAATCATCCAAATAGTCAAAAGTCACAACAATCAATCAATTATCAATAATCGAGGATTTTACTAGTAGTTTATTTCTAATTAAATTTAACTGTCAATTCAAATTTTATCAATTAATTCAAATGTCAACAAATTTATCAAGAAACAATTCATAAATTTTAAATCACATCATAACTTCAAATTTAACTAACAAAAAAATATTCTAGTCAATTGTGAGCGTATAAACACTCACCTTAATTTGAAACTGAAAACAATTTCAGCTTCAAACAAATTCCAGTTCCACTTCAAGACGAAGACAATTTGGATACGATCCCAACGAAATTTTTCTTGCCCAAATCGGACCACCTTTGAAAGAGTAATGATTCAACTAATATAACGAAAATCTAAAAGTTTAATTAACATAATAATTAAATAAATAAATAACCAAACAAAGCCGATTCCTCTTCTCTCGTTCACGCAACAGTCTATCTCTGCTTCCTCGAGGAAAATGTGACCTTTAACCTTTTTTTATCACAGTTGAAGAAGTCTCACAACCCATCGCCTCGCCCCGCCTCCAGTGTCGCCGCCCTCGCCTCAGCGGCCTCCACCACCAGCGCCAACGTGCACATGTGCAAAAATTGATCGAAAACCCTCAATGACACTGCACCACATCGCGCTCCACTACTCACGTTGCCCTCATTCTCGAGTTCACGATCAACTGAATTGCGATCGTTTCTTCTTTTTATTTCTCTTTTTTTATCTCGACTACGTTTATTTATGTTGAATCAACGATTTGAAAATAAGAAGGAGAGAAAGGAGGAAAAGTTGTGCACGTGTATACAAAAAATAGTGGAGGCTAAGTTTTTTGTACGAGATGAATGAAGTTGACTTTTATTATATCTTTTAAATAACAAAAGTATCTCGCCCGATTGGCCTGCACAAATCCGAACTCCAAACGAAGCGTGTCGCCTGGCATTTCTAATGTTTTACACCCACTCCAAACATAATGGAACTAGTCTCGAGGTCTAATTCGATCGTACGTAGAAGATAGCTTTTCAAAATCAATTAATTTAATTAAATTCTAAAATAAATTTCTACGCGTTTCAAGCTCGCATGGTCAAACAAAAAGTCCAATCGCTTTGAAACTTGAAATCCTATAATAATTCACTACTATGGATCCAATGAAACTAGTTTCATTGAATCCGAGGCAGTGGCGAAAATGGCTATTTTTACTCCTTAATTATAATATATAATTTCCAATTTTAATTATTCATTTTAAATTTAATTTTTAAAGCAAACGATCTTCACTCATATTTAAATCAATTTCTGATACCATTTCCATTCATAATAATTCAAGATTCAATTATTTGAATAATTGCAATATTAAATTTAAATGATTTAATTTCCAATAAATCTCCATTAATAAATATTTCACCATTTATTAACCATTTCATTCAATAATTACATTAAATTTAATAATTTAATTAGCTAAAAAATAAGGGTAGTTACATTCTCCCCCACTCAAAACTTTTCATGCCGAAAAGGGATAAGTAAAGAATTTAATATACAATATATTTTAATCAAAATAATTAGCCTATAAAACATAAACATCTTATTAGAAAACTAATACTACTCTCTCACCATGTCATCTCGATATCGGTTTTATGGAAATTAAAAGTTAGTTAAAAAAATTTCTAACATCCGAATTTATAGAAAATTTCGACAGAGTCTCCTTTGCGCGGCTCGATCGGGAAATTTTCACAATATAATATATAATACAAATATATCCAATATATTTCAAATATACATCTAATCTCAATGATAAGGCATCCTGAAGGGAAAAAAAATATAAAATCGCGATATGTAATTCGAGATGCGTACCTTTTATTAGCGTTATAAGCAAGTTAGCTTATATTTAAGCGAGCAAAAGCAACATACACGCAAACAAGCTCCAAAAACTAGCATACGCCATCCATACCTACTAAACACTCAATAACCAAATGAAAACATATATATATGTGTGTGTGTGTGTGTGTGTGTGTGTGTGTGTGTGTGTGTGTGTGTGTGTGTGTGTGTATAAAAGAGTAAAATCGATATATAACATGGCTTATGCAATAACCATAAACTAATATAGCTAATGCAGCAAACAAACATCCAACAAACAATATCTATCAAATCTTATTCGTAAAAATACCAATTCACACTTCCTAATGTCAATATTCAGTTTATTATACTTTTATTTTCTATCAATATTAAATTGATTTACTTTTAATTCATTGACATTTATTTTATCTATATACAATTTGTTTGCTTTCAAATTATTCTCATGGATTTCTTTCGAATTTAATTGGTTCACCTTAGATTTATTCACGTTCAATAGATTAACATTCATTCCCTTAACCATTCGATGGATTTATATTCAATTCATTCGCTTTTAATTTTACATCCAACTAGTTTGGTTACAATCCATTTTTATTCAATCAACCAATATTCATTTCATTCACATTTGATTGATTACAATTTAATGTATTTACATTCAATCGATTCACTTTCAATTGATTAATATTTATTTTAATGACATTCATTTTTATTTATCATCCAACGAATTTTCATTCCATTAAATTTTATTATGCTCACATTCACTAAAAATCAAATTCCTCTAACCTTTAATGATTAAACTTATTACATTCAATATAACTTTACAACTTGAATTCATCTTAATTTTGAATCAAATTTTATTTTATTTGACTCATTTTGTTAATTTATTCCCTTAACAAAATACGTTTATTCATTTCCATTAACTCTACTTAAGTTGAATCAAATTTCATATCTCATTTTAGATTTCCTTTTCATATCTTCGATGTTCACTAATTTTGTTTACTTATATTTATCAATTCAGTGAGTTACAAGACTTACATGTTTTCACAAACACTTCAATTGTAATATCCATATTTTTCCTTTACATTTACCTTCACAAATTTTCAATTAATACTAAATCCATTTGCCAAACCTTTCGTTTATCATTTCTTTAGTTTATCATATTTTATAAAGGTTCGTTTCTTTTTATTCCAACTTATTCAAGTTTATAATTTTCTCAAAAAGTTACAACTTAATTTACAACATTCTTTGCAAATTTACATTTGTTCATCCACATTCAATTGGTTTTCATTCAACCGATTTCTTTAATTTATTTAACATTAGTTAAATTTAATATGCTCAAACTTACTTATTCATATTCAATTCAATTGGTAAAATTTTAATTGTTTCACCTTTTTTTATATATTGACACCATTTATAAATCAACTAAATTTATTATAAATATTTCATACAACACAAGTCATGTTTATTATTATTACTTCATATCTTAAGTTATTATTAATTCATCAATTCACTTCATTTATTCAATTCATATTATTAATTTACTAAAGCAAAATTTATTTTATAACTCAATTCATATTAATAATAATATTTCTTTCAATCAATTCATTCAACTTCTCTTAAGTTAACTTCATTTTTATAATTTATTCTAATAACTTATTCCATACTATATTAGTTAACATTCAATTTTTATTGAAACTCGTTCCATTTGAATTTAATTTAATTACATCCGGTCTAAATTTAATTCAACTCCTCATATAAATTTTTACTTACACTTATTTATTTTATTTTATTTCTTTCATACTTAAATTACATTTTATTTTAAAATTCAAGTTCGTATTCATTTATTAATTCATTTTATAGCTCAAGTGAAAATAATTTACTTTACTAATTCCTCTAGTTTCATTTAATACCCAATTCGATTTATTTAATATTAAGTTAAACTTCATTTCATTTTAATCCATTACTCGTTTTATTTAACCATATTCAAGTTAAATTTTCTTATCATCCACATTTAACAAATTTAAATTTGTTTTTAGCTTACTAATTCTCAAATTTATAAGTTATGCAAATTAACTTCTTAAAATTTCATTTTGTTATTTGGTCTACTTCATTTTAAATTCAATTCATTTTTATTTAAGCTTTCACGAGTTAACTTCATTTAATATTCTTCATATACTAACTTAATTTATTTAACGTTTCGTAAGTTAATTATTTCATTTCTCGAATTCAAATTTCTTTTATTTTCTTAATCAAAATGTTCAACCATTTTAAAATTTAGTTTTACTTCCCTATTCAAATTTATAATTTACAAACTTATTTCTTATATATACTACTTCAAAATTTTAAGTTCAAAGCTATTTCCGTATATTTATTAAATCACACATAGAATATATTTTTCATTCACAATCAAAACTTGTTTTAATTGAAAATAAATTTCTTTTGGGTTGCAATTCTCACTTAGAAACTCGAAAATGAATACCGACGATGCTACAGTCGTCTCCAGAATCATTTCCCAACAACCAAAGCGAGTTTAATTCTTTTATTTTCTTCAAAAATCCTTTCAAAATGTTTTCGAGTTAAAACTCTTTCAAAAAATATTAATACTAATTTTTGAAGGTTTGAAAACAATTTTGAAAACAAATGGATTTAAATTCTAAAAGTCTTAATTTTTTTAAATCCTTCTATTTATAATCTATATTATAAATCTATTATACAAATTTTATTACCTTACATTTTTTTTATTTCAAACAATTATTGTTATAATTAGATTTAAAATCAATTTAATTATCAAATGCTTCGTAAAATAAAATTCACAAGGTATTTTTTTATTTTAATTCAACCAATAATCGATGATAACTAAATATTATCATCTCTAAATAGCTTCATTAATAATTAATTTATATATATATATATATATATATATATGCATATATATAATAAAATTTAGGTAAAATTATTTCATTTACCTAATTTTTAAAACAGTATTATGTCGACTTGCCTCGTTTAAGTGTTTAGAAACCCCTATCGATTACATGGCGTTCCACGCATCAACCAGAATTCATAAACAGCTCAACGAATAGGTAAAAACAATATAATTTTTTTTATAGAACTAACATGTATGCTTTCTCATACACACACACACACACACACACACACAAAAACTCATTCTAGGGTATTGCTACCCTATCCCTAATGAGTCAAACCCTACAGAGCCAAGGTTATCGCTAAACCAAAGATCTGATACCAACTGTGATGACCCACATTTCAGAAGGTTTAAATCAACACAATCCACATATGTCCAACATAAACAATCCGAAACATAGATAATCGATGGGGTTAAATAAGAAAAATAAGAAAAGAAGAAGAAAATAAACACAGAATCTCACAACGGAAATGATAAAATATAATAATCAAATAACAGTTCATGAAGCAATTTATATCATACGTTTAATTATAATCTATACAACATTTATCAGAGTTACATGTACATCAAGATAAATGAACAATACCATAGAATAACATGATGTAGAGAATAATAATAGTAGTAATATGTCAACTTCATCTTCGTCCTTCAGAAAATAATCTTCGATACGTTGAAAAAATCTCAAGACTGACCCGAGCGTAATGAAAAACAAAACACTCGATTCAAGACTGAAATACTCTTATATAAGTCAAATCAAAATCATGAAATATGAGTGCGATAACTTAAAAGATGTTACGGGTTTTATAACAACCTGGAATTTTAGCAGTAATATTTTAATAAATATTTAATCTAATTAAATAAAATGTAAACTCATCATTTTAAAATGAATATGACTTTAGAAAATATTTTCCATTTATTTATAGACATTTGTATTTTTAAAAGGAAATTTGATTTTGAAAATTTAAAATAAATCTCTTAATAATATGTACAATGAAATCTTCCTTATATAATTAAATTAAAATACTTTACCTTATTAACATTTGGTATAAATATATATATATTGATGATAATTTTTAAAATTTAATTCTATCAATATAAAATATAAGTATAAAATATTGAGTAAAGCATATGAATATAATTTAAATATTGATAGTTAAAATTGAAAAATAAAAATAAAAGCAAGAATTAAGTGATTTGGTGTGTAAGCAACATAGGATAAATATATATAAATAACTATAACAAATTTTAAATGAAGCACAAAAGTATAAAACAAGAACAAAGTGTAAAGTACAACCAGACACAAAAACATGTATATAGTGAAAGCTAGAAAGTAATGAAACAAATTATCTTCATATGCAAGACCAAATGTCTACCTGAAAATGAATATTTGCATACAAATATCTATATACGGCAAACATAATAATAGTATGTAAACATATTAAGAAACCAAGGCATTAAATGCCATCATCTCAGCCAAATTTTAGTCAATTCAAAATATTATGAAAATCTGATCAAATCTTAACAAAATAGCATAACCAGATAATACCTTCCTTATTACACAATCTACTTTCTTCTATTTATATATGTATGCATCTTCTATTTAGTTCGTTCAGTAAAACCTAGTAAACCAGAGAGAAAAAAAAGAGAGAGAAAAGAAACAACCTCAAATTTAATTCAAACAAGAACAGAACAAAACTCAGGCAGATTCAAAGGCAGTTTCCAACTACAAGTTTTCAAAACATCAAGTGCTCTCTGTTCAGAAGAATTTCCAAGTGAGTAAACATATTTTTTTAAAAGTTTTAAGTTAATTAAAAACAGTTCATGATTCATTAACAATATAGCTTGTATATACTTTATCTTTGAATATAATTCTGTGTATATATAGGTCACTCTGCATATTGTTCTTCTCTGTTATGGATCAGGGTTGATTATCATTCAAACTTAAATTGTTTTCAACTGAATCATTGTAAAGTTTTCAGTTTTCAATCAAACAAGATGTTTAAACTTAAATTTAGATTTTAAAAGCTGATTTAAACCATGTTTGAAAAATATGCACTGTAATCTTGTTTTACAGATAATTAAGTAAAAATTTGATAAAATTGATTGTTGTAAAATATTAATTCAAGTTCATAACTTGAATTCTTACTGCAAGTTATGATTTTTAAAACAAAAATGAAGATTTTTAGTTTCATATTCGAAGAGCAGTTTGTATTTGAACAAAAATTGCATTTTTACCAATTACTAATGATCGAATAAATTTAAAATGCTGAAATTTGGTTTGAAGCTAGTATGAACATCTGTAATGTTGAGAAAATTGTTGAATAATTTTTCAAATACAAGAATTTGTCGAACGAATTCATTTTAGGGTTTGGTTTCAAGCTTTTGGGCCATGTCAGAAATAAGGCGTGTTCGTCTACTCTACGTGATCGAGTTGCACAAGAATCTAGGGGATGGTTTCTTAGTGTGTTTTCGTGGTGTGGATGGAGTTTGGGCATCTCCGGTGGTTTGTGCGACGGTGGCAAAGTGGCTATGTCGTTTTGGTTGAGCTTCAGGTTTGAGCAAAATGACTAAAATTCGATTCGAAATTTTTGGAGGGGATGCGAGTTTGATTTTCGAGTGTTTGGGGGTTTTGTGACTTGCCGGTGGTCGTGTGGTTCGTCGGAGCTAAGTGGCGTCGCCATGCACGTGTACGGCGTGGTTACGGTGTCAGCATCGTTGATGTCGTGTGTCTTGAGTCGTTACTCGAGTAATTTAGGTGATTGTTTCGGGATATAATCGAGTTCGAATGAGTTACCTGATGCTTAAATCTATACTTGAGTTTAAAACTTAATTACTGGAAATAAAAAAAGAAAAGAGAAGAAGAAGATGGAGTACGAGAGGAAACGAGGGTGACTCGGGGAATGTTGGTGAGGAACTCGAAGTGTTGCTCGAGTTAAACAAGGGAGACTCTCGGGTTGGTTTTTCAACTGCTATGTTATAAAAAAAAATAAAGTTAAGCAAATTGTTTCCAACCAGTTTTAAGCACTGTAAATTTTAGCAAGTGTTTAACAATTTGAGTTAAAATTTTAGTTCAAGTTATAATTATTTTAGTTAATGCTTAACAATGTTTTAAAATCTTAATTATTATTTTAATTAAGCAATTAATTTAAGATTAAGTATGAACATTAAAGTTTTGTAGTTAGTAATAAATTGGTTTTCAAAATTTAAAGAAGATTTCTTTGAAATGTTAATTAAGATGAATAATTAATAACAATTAATTATTTTTAGAAAGTAATTAAGAATAATTACATTATAATTGTAATTAGAGATTGGTAATTGATGATAATTGATAAATAAATTTGTAATTAACTACTTAAAGTTAATTAATGTATGATTAGTAGTTAACTAATTAAGTAATTTAATTAAGAATTAAAAATTGGTTAATTAAGTAATTAGTAGTTAATAAATGAGTAATTAATTAATAATTAAGGTTATAAATTGATGATTAAGGGTAATTAATTAAGTAATTAAGATTAAATAAATTGATTAAGCAGTAATTAATTAAATTATGCGAAATGAAATAAATAATTAATTTATTTAAGTGATTAATTCTCAAGTAATTGATTTAAATTGAATTAATTACAATAAGAATTAAAGATGTTTGCTTATGGATAATTGTATAAGTAGGGTATCTGATTTGTGATATTTATTTGATGATATTCTATGATGTTTCTATGCCTTGATATATCTATGATGATTGTGTATGATTCATCTGTGATAAATGCTATGTTAATTCAAAGTGTTGAATTCAAATTGTTTAAACTATTAAACAACTTGACCTTTAAAATGGCGTTTGGATTCAATGAGACCGGGATCGGGTGTCATTTATGATTATCCGAAAACCACATCGATCCAAATTAAATGTTAGGTCGTGAATTTCCAAGGGAAAATCGAGATGGTGTTTCAGAATGCAAGGGTTATTGTCGTTGACTCTGAGGGTGATTCCAAAATGAGTGTAACGAGATAATGCCTTCGGTTTCGTTCGAACCCGGAACGAACTTATGGATTGAATGCTTTCAGGACATCGTCAGGCGAAGGATGAGTATTCTAAGAGATATGTTCTCTAAGGTAATCGCAGCCTCAAGCCTCATCAACCGGGAATGGCTAAAACAAGGGAGATGCAGCAAGGTTAGGTGGGTAGCACCCAAGCAGGATGAGATATACCCCTGTCTAGATGTCCTTTTTTATTTCGGCTATGTGGGCGGTTGCTAGCTACAACCGTGGGGTTATCTTGTTCGGGACTGTTCAGTAAGGAATGGTTCCGGTCTTGTGTTGTATGGGATTTAGGGTAGATCCTTGGTACGCTGATCTAGGCCCTGTACTATGATGGGCGGTACCCCAGTAGCCCTGCCATTGATGGAAACCCATTTTCCCTACGAGACCCTACGGTTTTGATTTGTATTACCCACTTTTGTGGCTAGTAGCTGGAATTTAATAGATGTAACAATTTCAGCTATTTTCTATTTACTTGAAAACCCTAGACACTATTATAATATCACTGGATTTCCTATAAAATGTTTTGGTTAGCGTAAGGTAAAAACTTACCCATATTTATGTGTGGGGATTCTTACGTGATACCTTTATTTTCAAATGTTTTTCAAAGTTAAACAACTTTAAATCGTTTACTCATACCAGACCCATGTCTGACCCGGAGTTTATTTTTTTTTCATAATTCGTGGGTACTCAAATTTTTATGAGTAGCCAAGTGATAGGTTTTGGATCGTTGGTTTCTGGAGGAGCTGGATAGAAGCCCAGACGTATGTATCTATCTATCCAGTTTCGTTGTGTAGTTGATGTATGCTGTATTTTGGGATGTATGTAGTGACAAATGTGTATATGACTATTATGTGTATAATGTTGTGTAACTCTGATATATGTAAAACTATGTAATAGTTATGTGATGTATTATATTTTGTTCCATTCTGCTGTGAGATTCTGATTTTATTATTCCTTTCTTTCTATCTTTTCTATTTCTATCCCTTTCTTTTCTTATTGATGATACATCTTTTTGTGGGTAGAAAGGCGAGTCATCGCAGGTTTTTCCATCTCTAAAGGATCTGTTATATATAATAGCGTACGATATTATAGATAATGTCTATTAGTAAAATAAATATCAAAATAGCGTTAAGGCTTTACATTATCCCCCTTAACGCATTTTTATAGCATGTAGTTTATGCAGGTCCTGTAACAAAACAAGTAACGTCGGTAGATAATGAGTCTCCTGTAGGTACAGTACTAAACCAAAGTCGTAATGGGCTCATATACATATGACAGGGCACGTGAGGCAATGCCTAGGGTAGGATTCTACCAGATTACCATTTCTGGCAAGTCGTAACCAATCTGTGGCCTATTGCGATAATTAAGCCTAATAAAAAGGTGCACCCATGGAAAACGAAATCACAATAGTAATACGTGGGATCAATGTCGCTAGAGGAAGCTAACCTCGGTGGCCAGACCTAGGTTCCTGTTTTAGTCATTTTAATTATGACACAAGTGTCAAGGTTATTCATCATCGTTCTCTTACTTCATTCCAGTAAACGTTCGCCAATTCAACCACTACATTCTAGATATCATCCGCTGCATACACGGTTGTCAAAGTGGTTCCAATATTGACAGAGAGTATGCCAATAAGAGGCTCCGGTTTCTTTAACAACCAAACGTCATTTTACATACAGGTTGGTTCTTTTACATTTCGAAAATAGTTCGTACATGATATCAAAAAATCATACTCGTTTCAAATCAAACCCATTTTGAAATCATCATATTCATTTTAAAAATAAAATCCATTTCGAATCGTCATATTCGTTTTCAAAAATCATATTTTATATTTCAAAATGTTAATTCAATTTGATATATCGATTTCACTTCAAAATTTGATTCGAGCTACAATTTTGGTTATAACTTCACTTTAACCTACGCATTTAAATCTAAGATTTAAATATAAACATTCCACCTTTTGACTAGTTTGAATTTTAGAAAATAGTTTAAATAGTTGTAAAATAGCTAAATAGTTAAAATAATTTAATAGAAAATAGTTTAATAGAAAATAGTTTTAGTATTAAAAATGGTTTATGTAGTAAAATAATTTGGAAACTCAAAATAATTTGAATATTTAAAGAATATAGATTTTAAACCATTTATACTAAATAATTCACTGAAAAATAGTTTCAAAGCCAAACTGATTTAATTCCGTATTTCCCAATTCAAATCAATTCCAATTTCCATTTGATTTGATCGATTCAATTCCGATTTCAAGTCGAATTCAATTTCAATTTCAAATTAATTTCAATTCCAATTCCAAATTAATTTTAATTCTAATTCCAAATAAATTTCAATTCCAATTCCAAATTTATTTTGATTCAATTCTCAAATTTAAACCATTTCGATTTATATCGATTCTGAGTTCGATTTTCAAAATATTGATTCAAAACACTTAAATCAAACTTTCCTTCCATGTCCAATTTAAAATCCAAACCTTCAAATATAAATAAATTCCGTGCCTAATTCCAAAATATCATTTTATATCACTTTTACTTAGCGATATCTAAAGTTCGAATAAAAGTCCAATCCTTTTTAAAACAAATCAATTTCTAAAATTCACATCATATTTAGATTATAACTTAAAAAAATTCTCAACTCCGATTAATTGAACAATTCTTGTTCAAATTTAAATTTCAATATTCCAAGTTCCAATTCAAAAATAATTAGATTTCTATAAATTCTATTTTTATTTCTTAAAATCAAATCATTTAAGTAATTTCAAATCAAAATTTTACAATCATTTAATTTAACAAATCCGGTATCCATATATAATTCTCTCTCCTATGGCCAAGTGAATTAATTATTTCAATTTAATTTCAGGGATGGATATATATCATTTCAATCCAAAATAAATGCTATAGGTATATATCATTTAAACTTATTTCTTAATTTACTCAAAATAATTCAATTTACAGTTTTATATACTGTAAATAATATGTAGGACGATAATTGGATATATTAACATAAATAAACATCCAAAATATCAATCAATAGCATCCATTACAATCAATCATCCACACAGTCAAATATCACAACAATCAACCAACTATCAATAATCTAGTATTTTACCAGCTGTTTATTTCTATTTAAATTTAACTGTCAATTCAAATTTTATCAATTAATTCAGATGTCAATTAAATTTATCAAACATTAATTCATAAATTTTAAATCACATCATAACTTCAAATTTAACTAATACAAAAATATTCTAGTCAATCGTGAGCATATAAAGACTCGCCTTAATTTGAAAATGAAAACAATTTCAGCTTCAAATAAATTCCAGTTCCACTATAAAACGAAGACGACTTCGATACGATCCTAACGAAATTTTTCTCGCCCGAATCAGATCTCATGCGAAAGAGTAATGATTTAATAAATATAACGAAAATTTAAAAGTTTAATTAAGATAATAAATAAATAAATAGATAACCAACAAAGCCGGTACCTCTTCTCTCGTTCATGTAGCCAAGTCCATTTTTGCTTTCTCCAGGCAAACGTGACCTTCAACCTTTTTTATTTTTTTATCACAATTGAAGAAGTCGCACAGTCCACCACCTCGCCTCGCCTCCAGTGTCGTCGCCCTCGCCTCAACAGCCTCTACCACCAGCGCCAACGTGCATGCATGCAAATATCGATCGTAAACCCTAAACGACACCATGCCACATCGCGCTTTACTTCTCACGTCGCCCTCATTCTCGAGTTCGTGATCAATTGAATCACGATCATTTCTTTTTTTAATCTCGATTGCGGTTTTTTATGTTGAATTGACGATTTAAAAATAAGAGGGAGAGAAAGGAAGAAAAGCAGCGTAGGTGTATATAAAACATAGTGGAGGCTGATATTTTTGCACCAGATGAATGGAGTTGACTTTTTATTTATTTTTTAATATGAAAAATATCTCGCCTGATTGGCCCGTACAAATCAAACTTCAAAAAAAGCATGCCGCCTGGCGTTGCTAATATTTTACCCCCATTTCAAACACAATGGAACTAGTCCCGTGGCATAATTCGATCGTATGTGAAGATGCTTTCCGAAATCAATTAATTTAATTAAATTCTGAAATATATTTCTATACGTTTCAAGCTTGCACGACCAAACGACAAGTCCAATCGATTCGAAACTTGAAATCCTACAATAATTCACTATTATGGATCCAATGAAACTAGTTTCATCGAAATTCGAGACAGTGGCGAAAATGGTTATTTTTGCTCGTTAATTGTAACATAAAATTTCCAATTTCTAATTATCCACTTTTAAATTCAATTTTAAAAGTAAATGATCTTCATTCATATTTAAATAAAATTTAAATCTATTTCCACTACCATTTTCATTCATAAAAATTCAAGATTCAATTATTTAAATAATTGCAATATTAAATTTAAATGATTCCAAGAAATCTCCATTAATAAACAATTCACCATTTATTAATAATTTTCATTCAATAATTACATTAAATTTAATAATGTAGTCTAGCTAAAAATACGGGTCATTACAGTTTCAGATGCTCAAATACATGTAGATGTTCGTGATCTATTCAGGATGGGGGGATCCATGTGTGATTCTAAGACCTGTTGAGGTATGGTAATCCATGTGTGATTCCGAGGTCTATTGAGGAATCCATATGTGATCCAAAGATCTGTTGGGTATAGGAATCCATGCATGGTTTCGAGATTTGTTCGAGTTGGGTGTTTCGAGATCTGTTCGAGTTGTGGCTCGTATACTGAGATGTTGAACGTGACTTCACCATCTATAATGACAGAAACCGGAGATAGGAGACATAGCCTATGGGGTTTAGCTAACTTAAAGGGTGTAGGCACTCCTTTCTAATGTTACTTACGGATATGCATGCGGAAGTGATGTGACCTGGTGCCACGTGTCTAGCATGGACCAACTATGTTTTTCCTATAGTATATTTTATCTAAAGATATACGATGCTTGGAAGGATATCTGTGATGCTTGTGCAGGAGGACCGTTCTTCAGATGCTAAGGACACCTCCATAGAATCCTACAAAAATAGCAAACACACAATAATGGTTGTGTTATACATATTATTGTTGTGATGTACACTCACTTGCATCGTAGCTATGTGATTGTTTATATTTCGCACCTTAGACATTATTATATTATCACTGGATTTTATGGTTTGGTTATTGTAGGATAAAAACCATTCCTTGTTTATTGACGATATGGACTTACGAGATACCCTTATTTTGAAGGATTCTAAGATATAATAAGTCTATGTGATTTAAGTTTCTCACACTTGTTTACCAAACTGATCCCAGTGTTATTTTCATAATTCTTGTGTTAGCTCAAGTATGTTTCCAGATTTGGCTATGGTTTATTAGAGCTCTTGGAGGGGGTTGGATGATTTCTTACTGTATTTTTTTGCATTACTTGATTATATCTATCAGCATTTGTGAGGATAGGAGGTTACAACTATCTAGGCTAGTGATAGCTTAGTTTTGCCTAATTGATGTAAGTATATAAAGGTTTCCTTTTGGTAAAGACCTTTTGAGACATTATATATTATCATTTCGCAGAATATGATATTGTGTTTTCTTCTTTCTTGTTCTATTTTTTTTCTTTTTATTTTACCCTAACAATTCATCTTTTTGGCACTTGGGTGCTCAGCAGGTGAATACCTTGGATGTATTAGTGTAAAAATCTGGGATTGAAAAGGCGGATCCTTGTAGAATATTTGGGATTAGAACTAATTGGATGTAGGCCGTAGCATTTGTCAAATCCTAGCGGCCTTAGATAGTAACGAGGATGATTCCCCATCTGAGAATAACGGTGAGGACCCAACAGTACCCTAGTCCCAAGTCATGCAACTGGAGCTGAAGAAGTTCAAGTACATGTTGAGGAAGGTGAGGGCAGTAAAGCAGGTCATGATGTTGTTGATATGGGACTCCTAATAATGATGGCGGTGATGATGAGTGTTTCCTTTTGAAGTAGTGTCCCAAGATAAGGATCCTTCCAATGCAGCATATGATGTGACCTCCACCGGCCACGGTGGTGGAACAGACACATGTCTAGCCTTTGGAATAGGCACATAAGCCTTAGGGTTCTCGACTCCCCTTTCCGCCTATAGAGTGACTTAGCAAGCACTCGTGTGGGGAAATCGCTACTGTCGGCAAATTTCAAGCCCATGGTCCGTCGAGGGACACTAGGACACGCGCGCACAGGGATGCACAACACTTTTTCTTATTCGATGCCATGTCTTAAAGATGACTCGTTTCGGTTTCACTTGTACGTTCGATAAAGCAATGCAACATGTTTGATTCCCTTGAAGTTCAGATGGTTCACCGTAGGAGACATGAATCACGACCAAGCTTCCAAGGCACCGGCCATGATTCGAGCACCAGCAGGCACTCGAGTCAGGATCAAAGTGGCCAAGATAGGGGTTACCATTCCCATGATTCATCTTCAAGGCATAGATCCAGGTTGCCTCTGCCTAGGAGTTGGGACAAATATTCTAAACAACCCAATGACATTTTGCTCGAGGATGTCTATCGTATTCTTAATCCGGCTCCTCACTCCACGAAGAAAATAGTGTCTTCTCATACCCATCGATGATCTAAGCCATCACTGAAGCATGCTGCCACTGACTCCTTTTATTTCCATAGGGTTGATAAGAAGGGTATTGAGCCTCCACCTATGAAATCGAAGCAATATATCGCATCTAACCTTTGATAGCTAAATTGAAACAACTCTTCCCAATGATCCGTTTTGAGGGAATTAAGTTCATGCCCAATCTAAAGGAGATCCCACCAAAAGTTAAAGGTCGGACTGTGGCTTATGTTGGCAAAGTTTATGATCATTATTTTACATAAAAGAGATTGGCTGAGGACATTTCTGAATATGCTGAGAAAGTGAGAGTTAAAGCTCATGGGTTGGAGCTTGCAGCTAACCAGGACAAGGAGACGATCGCTCGTCTTGATGCAGAAGTTTCCTACATAAAGAAGGCATATGCAGAGGTCGGATAGAAAGTCAAAGACTAGACTAAAGCGATCGAATGGGAGAGGAAAGATCATTTGACCAGGTCAAATCTGTTTATCATCAAAGTTATGTTTTATAGTAGAGAAAGTCTCCTAGCAAAAGAAGTGGCAGAATTGAAGGCATAACATGATAGCATGAAATATTAACTGGAGAAAGAACAAAACGAGAAAGATGATGCTCACATGGGAGCTCATAATTATTGTGAGGGGTTGTTGGGTATTCATAAGGAATGGGATGGTGCATTGGCTCATGCTAAAAACATGGACTAATCAGTTGTGGTCGCAGAGAAGAACATCAGGTTCTAGAGGGAGGTAAGGTGAACTTGGCGGGGATGAAGCATGAGATTTTGATTCCATAAAAGATTGAGGCGCTTAGAGCTTATCTCGGATATGGGTTTGGCTACCATGGTCGAGAAATACCATGGAAAAGGATCCGAGACTACATCTCAAGATCCCACTAAAGGCCTCATTTTTGGGCTTTCAGTTGCCTCTGTCACTCTGTCTGACCCTCCATACAATCCAGATGCATCACAAATGTAGAAGACATGCATATTATCTTCTATTCTAGGAGGGGAACTCATATGGCACTCATGCCCATACAGATCTTCCATCTGGTGGAGGAATCTCACTTATCTCGCCTATATTTGAGAAGATCCACATGTCACCATTCAATATGCTAACCTCTCCTTTCATCTTTCTCAAATTTTAGGTCAGCATGCAATCACTAGCCTCCAAATAAAGGTTCCCAACCAAAACAACAAGCAATGATGATCGAATCAATGGTCGTAACTATTTCTAGGAAGACCTCAAGCATTCTAGTTGGCAATATTCTAGGCCTGAGCATGCAAATAATTCATGCTTGGAAGAGGAGATGACTAGTGGCCTCCTAGAGCCTAAGTTAAGGAGGATGTCGTTATAATTGGGACTTCTAATCTTTCATCAGGGCCCAGCATGCTGGAGTTGCTTTAGCCCAAGACCTACTGGCCAAAGATATCAAGCAAGAGCCATTTGACTTCTTCCCTCCTTTATCTATTACTTTACTTGGTGAGACCATTTTTGCTCCAGTCACTCTACCCATGCCCAGAAGAGCTCAAAGCATGCCTACCGCTTCATTGCATAGCACAACTTCAAAAGGCAAAGGAAGCAAGGGGAGAGGAAGGAAGAAGCTTAAAGACTCCAATGGGCCATCCTCTGGAGATTGAAAAGAGCTGAAGAAGCATAAACAAAAAAATGTACGTTTGCTTGCATTTCTGTATAGTAGTGGAACTTGCTTTTTGTCTTCGGCAGTCTTTGTGTAGGTTCATCCTCGTTTTTTTCCTTTCAGTTTAGCGTTAAAGCCTTTTATCTTTTTTCAAGCTTTATTTCAATGTGAGTAATAAAGATGTTTTATTTTTTCAAGTCTTGTGTAAATTCTTTTGAGTTCTGAGAAATGTGCTTGTTATTGCATTGGTGTGTTCGCGTACCATTCCTCATCGTCTTTATTAGACTGAGTCATTTTTCCATCTCATGATTTGCTGGCTTAGTCTCATTTGATTAGATATGAGAATCAACATTTTGTTATTTTGGTGAGTGAAAAGCAACCACTAGAGGTGCTATCTTTGAGTGCCCACATGCGACTATATCTAATTCTGAAACGTGGTTCAACTTCAATCACCTGGGAAGGTGGTTTGAGAATCCTCTTTGAGGATGTTTCGAGTGCGATCATGCTTAACTTTGACCGTTGATCGAAGTGATTCATTCTTGATAGCAGTCTAGGCATCCTACTTAGGGATACATGTTTTGACCATGCTAAAATTCGAGCATTGGTTGGAATTAACCACTTGAGATGGTGGTTTAAACATCCCTATCTAGGATGTTCACTTTTGATCACTCCAACAAGGTATTGATCAAAGTTTGTACGATATCCCACCCATCTTAGGGCATGGATCTTTTGTCTTGTCAATCTCTGAGCAAGATGTGGATGCTTTGACAAACTTTCGGCATGAGTTATGAAGGTGAACTGTCTTATTCTCCTCTTGACTATTTGTACTCCTATCCCAAGTCATGCATTGAGGGAGTTATCTAGCATCTATCTCCGAATGCCAGAGATGGTTTTACTTTAAGGGTCCAATCATGGATCTTAGAAGTTTGTTTGGCACCTAACTCTGGGTATCTGCATTATACACTGCAATTTCATTCACGTTTACCATCATTCAAAACTCTATGGTTAGACAAAGATAGAGTTAAAGGTTTGGGAAGCCATTTTACTTCATATACACATGAAATGACAAATCATGTCTTGTTACAGCAAACTTGACTAATTATTCACAAAGTTGGACGTCAAGTGGGATAGGGTAGCAAGTGTTTGCTATTTCATGCTTGGGGAAGTGAAATCATGTTTGCGGTTGCCAGCTTGAACGCTTCATCTCCAAGCTTGTGCTCGATTGCATACAGACCTTCCCAACTTAGTCCTATATTCACGGGGTCTAGGAAGATTCATTTGAGAACAAGATCGCCAATTTCAAAGGTCCGGCTCCAGATCTTGGTGTTGTAATATCGGAAGACCATTTTTTTTGGTGTGCAGCTGCTCTCAAATCAGCTTCATCACGCTTCTCATCTATCCTGTTGAGAGATTATATTAGGAGTTCCTCGTTCATTCTGGGGTTATGATGAGTCACTTAATGAGAAGGTACTTTGAATTTAAATAGAATCATAGCCTCCGAACTATAGGCAAAGACAAACAGAGAGAGGCCGGTCGTAGACTTGTGGGTTGTTCTGTAAGCCTAAAGTGCTAATGATAATTTGTCGGCCCACTTGCCCTTGGTCTTCTCCAACCATTTTTTGAGAATGGACTTGATAATTTTATTTTCAGTTTTTACTTGTCCATTTGCTTATAGTTGTGCTACTACTTTAAATCTCTTCTCAATGTGATGCTTATGGAAGAAATCTTTGAACTCAATGCTACCGAATTAGGTTTCGTTATTAGAGATGATTGTTTGTAGGATCCCAAAGCGATGGATGATATTTCTGACCATGAAGCTGATCGCTTTCTTAATCATGATTGTAGCTAGGTGTTCGTCTTTGACCCACTTTATAAAATAATCAACAGTAACGATGGCATACTCGCACCACCTTTAGATATTGGTAGCACACCAATGATATAAATAACCCAAACAACAAATGGCCAGGGACTGACCATAAACGTAATCTCTGATGGCAGGGCTATAGGAATTTTCCAGCACTCATCACACTTTCTGGTGTAGTCAACTACATCTCAGTTGGATATCGGCCAGAAGTACCTATATCGAAGAGCTTTCTTCGCTAAGGTTTCTCTCCAGTGCGATCACCACAGGCACCCCTTATGCACTTCCTTGAGGGCTCGCTTGACTACATCATTAGAGACACACCAAATAGGGTGATTGAGAACCTCTTCCTATATAGCATTCCTTCTTATACAACATTCCTTTCTGAATAACATATCTTAAATCTTGACGAAGGATTCTTCACCGCTCACTCTTTCTATCTAGATGGGTTCCCATCTCCAAGTAATTCTCGATCGAGGTCATCCATGACTCCTTTTCAGATTCAATATCCAAGATCCAATTGACATCCATATGGTCGGTGCTCAAAGCTAATAATACTTCCATAGGGACATGGCCCATGAATCGTGCATCCCCTAAACTAGCTAACTTGGATAATAAATTGGCTTTCGCATTGTCCTCTCCGAGAATACGCATTATAATGTAATATTCAATATAATTAAGCAACTTGATGGCTCTGTTCAGACAAGGAGCTAGTCGCTCCTTTTGCCTGAAACTATTTTCTAACTTGGAATACCACCAGTTGTGAGTTGCAAAAGAAGTGCAAAGTTTTTACTCCTAATTCTTTCCCAAACTTAAATCCTACAATCAAAGCTTCATACTCTGCCTCGTTATTTGTTGCTGAAAATTCGAGCTCCAAGGCATAACAAATCGAGCGTTCCTCTGGAGTTATCAACACAACCTCTACCCCGTAATAACGGCCGTTGGATTCACCATCGACGTACATCTTCCACTTAGCATTTTTCTATCCATTGCCCTTCGAAATACCATCTCGGGCAGTGTACTCAGCTATGAAGTCTGCCATTTCCTAGCTTTGAATTGCCCTCCGAGGATGTTATGTAGTGTCATATTGGCTTAACTTAATGTTTCATTTCAATAGCTTCTTAGAAATCTCAGGTCGTTGCAAGACCTGTCTGAAAGTCTGGTCGGTAAGAACCTTGACCAGGTGAGCTTGAAATTATAGGTGGAGATTCTTGAATGCGATGAACAGGCAGTACACTGGCTTTTCCAACTTCTAGTAATTCCTCTCCGCTCTCATCAATCACTTGCTAATGCAATATACCGGTCTCTAGATTCAGGACTCCTTATGCAAAAGTGTGGCACTAAAAGCATGCACCGATATTGTCAGATAAACAAACAAGTTCTCATCTTCCATTGGCTTAGATAGGATGGGAGGCCTTTCTAAGTGATCTACTAGAGCCTGGAAAGTATCTATACACTCTTGTGTCCAAGCACAGTTCCTCTTCCCATTTCTTATGATGTCAAAGAAAAGGATATAGTTTTCAGCGGCTCTAGAGATGAAGCAACTCAAAGCGGCGACCTTTCCATTTAAACTCTGAACATCCTTGATCGATTTCGGGGCTTCTATGACTCTTAATGCCTGAAACTTCGGATTAGCTTCTATTCCTCTCGAGTTCACTATAAAATCCAAGAATTTTCCAAAGGCAACCCTAAATGAATGGTTTAGCAGATTAAGCTTCATATCATACTTGCAAAGCATGGCGAGCATCTTTGATAAATCATTAATATGGCTCATTGATCCTTATGACCTCACAAACATATCGTCCATGTAGACTTCCATTGAATGTCAACTTTGTTCCTTAAACATTAAATTCACAAGCCTTACTAAGTTGCTCCGACATTTTTAAAACCGAAAGGCATGACATGATAACAATATATTCCCAGGTCAGTTATAAACTGGTGTTTTCTTGATCTGGGACGTGCATTGGAATTTGGTTGTAGGTGGAGTAGACGTCCATGAATGATAGCGTCGAATCTACTAGTTGATTGATTTTTGGAGCAGGAAGCTGTCCTTTTGATACGCCTTATTCAAATCGGAATGGTCAATGCAAGTTCTCCACTTCCCATTAAACCTCTTTATAAGTACCGGATTGGATACCCACTTCGAATACAGAACATTGTAGATGAAGCCATTGTTCCTCAGCTTATCCACCTCTTCTTTCAGTGTAGCTAATCTTGGAACGAACTGTATTTTACATATTGGAGGATTAAAATATTTTTATTTTATTTGTGTGAGATCATATGGCTCCATAATTTTGGAATATGACTCTAAGGGATATTTTACACATCTATGATTTTTCTCGAACTTCTGTATGACCATTTTGACCTGAAAACCTTGTTTGAACTATAACTATTGATAAGTGTCGAATTAGACTCTTAAATTAGTTCCATTGCTATAGGATGATGGTTTCTTGTTTCGTAGAATGGTCATAATATAAAAATGGACTTATGGTTAGAAAGTTATGCCTATTTAAGTTTAGATAACTACTGCCAAAATTAGTATGTAATTAATTAAGTCCACTAGTTGGGTCAATAGTCTAATTTGGGATTACTATAACTAGGGGCTATAGGAGTCATATTAGAAATTTTCCCTTTCATTCCAAATCAGGTCTAAACCCTAATTAGCCTTGGATCCATCCTAGTTCATCCAAATTTCTCTATAAATTAAACAAGATTGCAGATTAGATGTTAGATCCTCGATTTGTAGATACAGATCATCAAATTGGTTGATTGGAAGTGCTTTCATTGCCTTTTATATTGGATCTATATAAAATTGGTTAAATTTGATATTTAGTGAGTAGTTTATGGCTTTTCATTATCATATGCATGTTTATATGGTAGAATTATAGGTTTTAACATGGTTTTTGATTTGAGAATCCTCTTCTAACTTTAAATAACATGTTAACATATGTTAGTGCCTATATCAATGGCATATAATATGATTCTTCAGAAATTGCCTTGTGGTTCATCTTATTTATATCATATGTTTGTTGATTTCTTAGAATTAGATAGGAAATTGTTTGACTACTATAATTCCATGTATTTCTTATGTGATTGGATGTGAATGCATGTTATTATCTGTTTTTATGTTGTACTTTGATGTTGTTTATCCGTGTTTTGGATGCATAGGAAGATGAGTTGGTGAATTGGGCAAAACGGAGGCAAAATTTGTAGGAATTAGACGAAATTTGGAGGAGGGATTCTACAGCATATTAGGATCCTGCATGGAAACTCATGCCTTAAGAGGATTTAAAGAGAAGATTCGATGCTGACTCATGGTGATGAATCGATGACGAGTTATATGGGTGAGGTGTATGACTTGGTAGTCAACATGGTTAGGTAGACCATGGTTAAAAGATATGTTCTATAACAAGGATGCATGAGATTTAAGTACGGGTTGGGAAAACCATCGAGTTACCTCTAGAACTTAGGGATGAAGCTTTGGATTGATAACGAGTTATCTATAATGGATAGGTCGGGGTCTAAGGCATATGGAGAGAGAGAATTAGAAGGAGAAAGGAAGACCGGACTGAGAAATAGCTAAGTGACGATTCAGATCCAAGTTATCATGATGACTTAGCCCCAAGTTACAGTGGAAGGTTCGATGACAGTGGAACTTCAAGGGACTATTTTTGAGGTTCTATAGGTTATGATGGAGGTGGTGGCTTGTTTGTATCAGGTAGGATGGCGATGTAAAAACATGAAGAAAAGCTATAATCTTTAGATGTTAGCTAATGTTGGGAGTAGGTGCCGATGATGGCGGCTCGATAATGGAGGGAGCCATCGAATCGGGGAATGTGGAAGGGTCCTTGTGAACAATGGAAACTAGATTGAGCAAGATGGGGTCGGAATCCGAATGGATTATTGTCAGGTATGGTTTTTGTACCCTTGTTCCTTACCATTATTACCTATATAGTATTTTGAGATTAGTTTACCACTCACATTAGATTATTCTCTGATCCAAGGTTTTATGTTTTACTTCTTATTATCTTGGATACTTTTAAACGAGTAGACTAGATAACAGGTCTAGGTGACACAGTAGCTGTTCAAAGGACGAGCTGGCTGGAGCTATCTTGTATTATATACTTATATGGATTCTACGCTTATTCTGTCATGTCGCACTGGGAAGCCAGTGACTGCTTATTAGAGACCATTATTGAGTTTGTTTTCATTGTATAATCTCTACGACATTTGACGTGTAACTCTAAGGATCTATACTCTGATGATTAGTTCATATAGTTATTACTATCTATTCTGTTATATCTATGATATCATATTTTATCCATGCATTGTGAGATATGACAGGTTATATGCTGTGTTTTATTATTCTTCTAGATGGTTATCCTATATCGGTTGAGCATGACTATAGCACACTATTTAATCATTATTTTGTAGGTGATATATGGTTATCATTACATTTGGTATTAGAGTATTGGCTATGTAGTTAACATGAGTTGATATCACAATCCAATGGAGATAAGAAATGAGTTATCTCCTTTGACTGGATCTAGAGAATGTACATACAAGAGTGTGCACTTGTTATAAGTTTGGTTTTCAAAACTATGTTGTAATATAATATATATAGTATTGGTCGCATGCACATGAGCACCTTAGACACGGTTTTTTATATGAGAGACTAATCATTCTTGTCACAGATAAGAATGAGCCAGCATATAAGGAAACCGTGAGATCTACTTTAGGAGTAGAAGAGGCAGCAGGATCAGGAGTTGTTATGCCGTGTTTCTAAGCTAAGTTTAATGTTATGATGAGGACAAAGATGAGAAATGCTGCTGGTATGGCTGTTAGAGGAAATGCTCCAGTGCAAGTGCCTTGGGCTAACTTTGTTAAGTTGAGCAAGGATTAGTCTACTCTAAGAGGAAATCCATTCCATGGGATGGAGTCGGCCATAGAAGTGCAAGATTGGTTGGATATCGAGGTGGAAAATGCTATATGAAGAAAATGTTGGCTTCGAGTTAGCTTCAGGGTCGGGCCATGAATTGGTGGAAAGCTGTCACTATTGCTACTCCAGAAGACCAATTTTCTTGGGATCAGTTTAAGATGAGGTTTGAGGAGAAATTCATTCCGGCTGCTCAGAAGTTGGCGTTGTTCAGAATAATTGTTGATTCCAAGCAGGGAGAGTTTATAGTTTTTGTATATGAGGTAGAATTTGATGCTTTGTGTAAGTATGGGATTTCATTCATCGATACTCCCTTAAGGAAGAATGAGAAGTTCATTATAGGATTGGATGATTATCTATGGGAGAAGCTAGTGGTCTATATTAATGAACCGTTTAAAAAGTTGGTAGCGGAGGCGCTTCTCTATAGAAACTATAACCTAAGGCTAGGGCTGTTATTGTTGTTTCTGCTGAGAAGGGGGAGTCAAAATCACAATAATGTGGTCACAAAAAGAAGAAATGGAATAGAAAGAGGAAATAGTCCCATGGAAATGGTGGTAAGAAGAAGGGTAAGCACATAATGAAGAAAGATTGTCTATAACTGGTGAGATACACAGACAGTGAAGGCATATGCTTTGGATGCAGCCCCGACTTCATCGATTGCTCCCTCGGCTAAGGAAAAGAGAAAGGGAGTCATCATTCAAGGTATGCTTTCTATTGGCGATGTTCATGTTCAAGTTTTTTTGATACCAATGCTTCACATCCATTCATATGTAGTGACCTAGTAGACAGATTGGAATTGAGACCTAAGATAGTAGACTGGCCTTGACTGTAATAAACCCTGTTGGAGGCTCTACTAGCATGTGCATGGTTTGTAGTGGTTTATCGAGTCATGGATGCTCTTTTGTTTGTGATTGTTTGGTTCTGAATTTTGCTGGGTTCGAGATTATCTTGGGAATGGACTGGCTGAAGAGGTATGTGGTTATAGTGGATTACGAGAAGCTGTTTGTGAACATCGAAGATGTGGGTAGGCGAATGGTAGTGATTAACTGCATGATAGAAAATGGAGTGATGGTTTGCTTTCTACATTCGTTGAGGTTCCATCGAAAGGGTTATTGTTTATGCCAATCGCTAGAGAGTATCCAGATGTCTTTGAGGAAGTGAGCGGATTTCCATTGCATGAAGAGATCGAGTTTTGGATTGACTTTATGAAAGAAGCCTGACCAATAGTTATGTCTTTGAAGCATAAGTCGCCTAGATAGCAGAAGGGATTATAAGTGCAATTGAATGACCTATTGAAGAAAGGTTTCATTCGATGAAGCATATCTAAATGAGGTGCACCTATTGTATTCGCAACTAAGGCAGATGGCTCTATGAGGTTGTATGTGGATTAGCATGAGCTAAATAAAGCAATAAAGAAGAATAAGTATCCACTCCCTTGCATTGATGACTTGTCTGATTAGTTGCATAGTGTGAAGGTGTTCTCTCAAATTGATTGGGCAAAGGGATTTCATCAGCTTAAAATAGCAAAAGAGAGTGTGCCTATCACTACGTTTCACAGGGCCGGTTTTTATGAGTAGTCGGTGATGCCATTCGGATTGACCAACGCTCCGACATACTTTGTGGATCTCATGAATCGATTTTTCAGAGACCAACCGAATAAGTTCATGCTTGTGTTCGTAGATGATATTTCTGATCTACTCCAGAACTGAAGTGGAGCACAAGACGCGCTTGAGGATTGTGCTTGAGATATTGAGGAAGCATAAGCTGAGAGCGAAGTTCTCTGAATGCAACTTCTGGAGAGAAGTAGTGAGATTCATAAGTCATGTCATTTCGGTACAAAGTATAGCAGTGGATCCTGCAAAGGTGGAAGCGGTCCAAGATTGAAATCGGCCTAAGGATGCAATGGACGTGAGGAGTTTCTTAGGATTGGTGGGATACTATAGACACTTCATTAAGGAGTTCTCGAAGGTGGCAGCATCGTTGACCGATTTAACGAAGAAGAATCAGGATTTTGTATAGGATGCGAAATGTGAGCATGATTTTGTGAGTCTGAAAGAGAGATTGATGAGTGTACTAGTCTTGTCCATTCTAAGTAGAAATGAAGAGTTAACAGTATACACTATTGCCTGTGGTACTGGATTTGGTGCAGTGTTAAAGCAAAAGGGAAGGATTGTCGCTTATGCCAATCGACAGCTAAAGCTGCATGAAAGGAATCACCCAATTTATGATTTGGAAGTGGCGGTAATCATTTTTTCTTTGAAGATGTGGAGGCATTATTTGTTGGGAGAAAGGTATGAGCTATTTATGGACCACAAATCCTTAAAGTACCTTTTCTCACAGAAAGATCTCAACCTTCATCAGCAATGGTTCTTAGAGTTCTTGGCCTCTTATGATTTCAGTATTTCCTATATTCCAGAAAAAGAGAATGGAGTCATCGATGCATAGAGTAGAATACATGCTGGGTTCGATGCAATGTTCCTGGAATGGAAGTAGAAAGAGTATATTGTCGGATTTGATTCCAGGCCTCAGTGCGAGCTGGAACTTGAAATGTTGGCAAGCTTGTACATTAGACCTACTCTGATTGAAAGGATCAGTACTAGTCAGTAGCAAGATTCTAGGCTACCAGAGATTATAAAAAGATAGAGGAAGGAGAAGAATATGAAGATATGAAGCAATACGAACTCGACCGAGGAGGTTAGCTTCGTAAACACGGGAGGTTGTTTGTTCTCGATGTTGATGGATTAAAATATGAAGTGTTAAGAGAGTGTCATCATTCTAGATTGACTATTCATCCTTGTGGTAATAAGATGTATCGAGCTGTGAAGCAAACTTACTATTAGGAAGGTTGAAGAGGGATGCTGGGGCTTTCATCTCTAAGTGTATAAACTGCCAGTTAGTAAAGACAGAGCATAAGAAACCTAGTGGATTATTGCAATTGCTAGTTGTTCCTAAGTGCAAATGGGAGAAAGTATCAATGGATTTTATAGATGGACCATCGAGGACTCGAGTAGGGTACGATGGCATTTGAGTCATAGTAGATTGGTTGACCGAGAGTCCAAGATTTATACCTATCAAGTCAAGTAGAATGACATTCAAGCTGGTAGAGTTGTATGTGAAATGAATAGTATGATATCATGGTGTGCCAAAGAGTATTGCGAGCGATCGAGATCGGTTACTCACTAGTGGGTTTTGGAAAAGCATACAAAGGCGTTAGGAACCAAGATGCATCTTATACAGCTTATCACCCACAAATAAATGGAAAGATCGAGAAAGTAAATCATACATTGGAAGGTCTCTTGTGAGTATGCATTACAGATTTTGGAGGATCATGGGATAATCATTTGCATTTAGTGGAATTTGCATACAATAATAATTATCGGTCAAGTATTTGTATGGTACTATAAGGAGCACTGTATGGCTGACCTTGTAACACTCCTTCATGTGGGTGGGAAGTGGGCGAGAATTCGATATTGGGCTAGATATGGTTAAAGAGACATCGAAGAAGATTGAGATCGTTCAACAATGAATGAAAACTTCTCAGGGATCGATAGAAGAGCTATGTAGATAAAAGATGAAGGGATTTAGAGTTTTATTTCAGAGATACGGTATTTGTAGAGTGTTATCCCACCTTTTGGCAAGGCTGTGACACCAAGGAACTGACTAGAAACAAAAGAAGGTATGTCCCGAAGTTCGATTGTACACAGGTTCATTATGGATGTTGATAAATTTTGTCCGAGTTTGGATCGGGCTACAATTGATATGACATGACAAGCAAAGCTATAAAACCCAACTTTCAAATTTCAAGTCAATCGAAGTTCGTGTGCTCAAGATACGATCGATGCAATCCAAGGAAATAAACTCACATGCATCCATCTGTTCATATCCATCACTTCGCATCCATCTATTCGTATCCATCACATTATCTGTTGTTCATATCCATCACGTTATCTGTTGTTCATATTCATTACGTACACTCAACTACATGCCCAATCAGCCTGGCTCTACTTAGTATCCATTAAATTGGTTCAACTTCGTATCGATCAATTAGAGTCAATTCGCATCGATCCCAATCGCACAGTTCGTATCGATCGATCAACGATCGATAAGAATAAAACATCAAATGAATGATATGAAAACAACCTCCAAGTACCAATATGAAATGGCCCTCAGTTGTCGACACGAAATAGCCAATGAATATCGATACCAACAAGGCCACGACAACCGATACGAACAGAACAACTTCGATCGATACGAACAAGGACACGACAATCGATACGAACAGAACAACTTCGATCGATACGAATAAGGCCCCGACAATCGATACGAACAGAACAACTGGATCGATACTAACAAGTTACATCCCTTTGAAAGACTCGGTCACTCGGCATGAAAAGTGGATCGATCCGAGGAGTTAGCGCCACATCAACTTGCAAGCACGTGCCCAAAGAGCGATACAAACAGCTCGATAAGAAGGAGACGACCTTCAAAAAATACAAACTTGCATCGATCATTACTCACAATCTACAAGTCCAAATGCCACTAAATTTTCATAAGAGCTTACGCACGATCTAAAGAATGTTCATACTAAATTTTGACTCGATTGGGTCAAATCTTGCTCGATACGAAATTCGTTCGTATCGATCATGGATCGAGTGCGAACCACATGAGATCGATTGTGTGGGCCCACCCACATGCCAGAAGTGGTCTCCTGAGATCTAAGCGCGATATTTTCATCCTGTGCCTATAAATAGCATCCTAGAGTCTACAGAAAAAGGATCTTTTTAGCTCTCCTACGTCCAAACTCTGCAGAAACCATTTTTGTACTCAAAGATCACTGTTGTACTCAAAATCTACTACTGTAATCCACTATAACCAGTTGTAATCAATAAGCAAACATCAATAAAATCATCAATTTCATTATAGACGTAGGCCATACGCCGAACCACTATAAATCTTTGTGTTTCTGCGTGTTTTTCTTATCTGTTTTTGAAGTGTTTGTTAGATAATCCTCTTTTTACATTTACTTTCTTCATTTTATCTCTTCAAAGAGTATTGTGCCCAATTTTGATACAAACATTTTGTTGCTTTAACTAAGAGAACACAGTTTTCTCCTGCTCGTGGGATCTACTATTAAAATTGGATTGCATAAATCTAAGAAGAAGATCCAGATCTCAAGTTCAAGTTCTTCCATCCTATTCAGATTTGCATCAAATCTAGGAAAGAGATTCGCTATTTATCATGGTAAACACAAGGACCACTTCTACTGCTGCCGCTCTAGAAGGACAGGATCGATAGAATCCCATGCAATTGCCATCGACTGATCAAAATGTAGCTGGACCATCAGATCTGCAAGGCCCTGTCACCAGGGAAGAGTTTCAGACGCTAATGCAAGAGCTGACACAGAGCCGTCAACAACTTACTCAACAGCTGCGTGCCAATGCCGAATTAACCAATCAGTTGAATCGCCAAAGGAATAGGAGATCCAAGTGGGATTAGGATTCATATTCATCTACTGAGAGTTCAGCTTCTTCAGACTATCATGACAGATCCACGTGCCCATGGCTAGATGGGAGTTATACCCAAGATACTGCACATCAACATGCACTGGCCTTGGGCAACCAAGAGTTGGCCCGCTCACCAGCCATCAGACTGGACCCTCCTCCCGAGGAGGTACTATTTCATATCATGTTACAGATAACCGCACTACACGTACTGCTGCTGAGCTGGGATTTGATGCCCGAAACTAGACAGATCCAATCTAACGTCAACATACTCCCGAACTTTACATCCCTGAAGACTTAGAACAAAGGAGGCAAGACCTGGACTGCCGACCACGTTCAGCCTAGCCTCGCGTTGTGTAACCTAACCACACCTTGGCCCAGTGCGATCAAAATGTCCAGATGTCGGATATACCGATGATGATACGTTAAATGATCCGTGAAAGTCAGGGTCTCACTAACGACGACTGGGGAATCTCCCGGAGTCATACCCCTTTTACCGATGGCATACTTTATGCTAAACCACCTCGGCTATTTAGGATACCAACTCTACCCATCTACGAAAGAATCTCATATCCCAATCAGCATATTCTAAAGTAGGAATGGTTGATAAATGCTACACGAACTGACGATGCAGTTAAATACTGGAGTTTTTCGATCTCTCTTGGGCTATAGCTACCATGCGGTTTACCCGTCTGCCACCTCGATCTATCTCATGTTTTGATCAGTTGGCGACGAAGTTTGTTGAGCAGTTTCGGATGAATGTAACGAGACCGAAGGATGTTAACACTTTGTCAAGTGTCATTCAAGCTCCTGGAGAGACACTGAGACGTTATTTGAAAAGATTTCATGCTGCGTGTGCTGAGATTGGCAATCCTAATGATAACTCCATTCTGATGGCACTGACTAAGCAGATTGATCCCGATTCAGAATTCGGCAACTGGTTCGCCGAAAAGCCTCCTGCGTCGTTGGACCATTTCTATTCCAACACAGCCCAATTCTAGAGAAGAGTGGATGCGAAACACTCTAGAAAAAAGGATGACGCAGGATCCAGTGTCGAAGGAATCCAGAGCAATGTAGATATTAAACAATTCGAAGAGATTTTCGAGAAAGTTCAATTGAATATTCAAAATAAATAGAATTAACAGAGAGGTAATGGATATCGAAACAAGAAGCAAGATCAGAATCATGGTCCACAACGTAGGGCTCCCATGTTAGATAATTACACTCCTTTGAATATGTCGCTGGAGAACATGTACTTACAGACTTGTAATACCATTCAATATAAGAAACCTGCCACTAGACCATCATCAGAGAAACAAATCCAGATGGGAAAGTTTTGCAGATTCCACGATAGCTACGTCCATAACACGAATGAGTGCCGTTAGTTGCAGGATCTCATTGAAAAATTGATAAGAGAAAGGAAGTTAGGGCAGTTTGTATGGGCGCCACAGTCTGAAGGTCCAGGCCCATCAAATTAAAATCGTGTACCTAATCAGGCAAGACCAGAGGAACCTGCTCGTACCGACGGGAAACTATTTATAAATACTATTAGTGGTGGTCCTCATCCAGTAGACCGAAGCTGGAAGGAAATGGAGCCGTATGCCAATTCTATTAGACATGCGGACTTCGAGTGTTGTAGTAGTCTGGAAGATGGGGCTCCGGCCAAACAACAGAAGACAATGACTGACGACATCGTATTCCGAGATAGAGATGCTGGCAAGGTCAAAGCCCCTACTATTGATCCACTTGTCATATCAGCTTAAGTAGGTCCTGCTTGGATGAAGAGGATCCTAGTCGATAGTGGAAGTTCTGTTTATATATTGCTTAAGCGAGCCTATGACCAGATGAAGATGGAGGCTAAAGATTTGAAGCCTTTCCAGTCCCGTATACATGACTTCAAAAGGAGTGCAAGCATACCCACTAGAGTGGTGAAATTGCCAGTGGAGTTAGGAACCGAAGAACGCCGGAGAGTCTGGATATTGCAATTTGTTGTATTGGACATAGACTCGCCATACAATGCTTTCTTGGGCCGACCGACCCTAGCTGAGTTCAGGGCTTCCATTGTCCTATGGTGTTTGACCCCAAAGTTCCCCACCGATCGTGGAGTTGGAGTCGTTCAAGGAGATCAGGCTACTGGAAGAACCTATTATGTTGCTGAGCTACTCAAGGCGGAACGAAAGGAGAAAGGAAAGAGCGTAGAGGAATCTCTCTTTGTCCGCTTTATTGAAAATTGACAATTGATGCCTGGACCCAGGCCCGGGCACCCCAACTAATTCCAAAGATATCTTGACCCGAGAGATAAAGAAAATGAAGACGAAAGTAAAGACAGTCAAGCTTCTCCGGCCAATTGACGATCGATGTCCCGATTGACGATAGCGATGATTCTAGAATGATAAAGATTGGATCTCAGTTAAGCCAACAAATGCAAGCGGAATTGGTTGAATTTCTTCGAGCAAACCTTGACATGTTTGGTTGGACACATTCTGACACGTGTGGAATCTCCCTGGACATCGCGAGCCACATATTGAACATTGACCCATGGTACATCCTGGTCAAGCAAAAAAGACGTGGTATGGAACCAGAGAGATCTGCCGCCCTTAAGAAAGAGGTAGATAAGCTTAAATCAAATGGATTTATTCGAGATGCATTATACCCAGAATGGGTATCTAATACTGTACTCATTCGAAAGCCAAATGGGAAATGGAGAACATGCGTCGACTATTCAGATTTGAATAAATCTTGCCCCAAAGACAGTTTTCCACTTCCTTGAATCAATCAACTTGTAGATTCAACGGCTAGACATGAACTCCTATCCTTCATGGACATGTATTCAAGCTACAACTAGATACCTATGCACTTGCCCGACCCGGAGCATACCAGCTTCGTGGCCGATCTGGGACTCTATCGCTACAAAGTCATGCCTTTTGGACTCAAGAACGCCGATGCAACTTACCAATGATTGGTTAACCAGATGTTCGCCAACCAGATTGGGAAAACTATAGAGGTATACGTGGACGACATGCTAGTGAAATCACAACTCCCCACCGATCACATTAAAGACCTGGAGTCAATGTTTAATATCCTCGGAGAATACAGAATGATGCTCAATTTATTGAAATGTCACTTTGGGGTTGCATCTAGAAAATTCCTTGGGTTTATCGTCAACGCTCGAGGAATTGAAGACAATCCCGAAAAGATCTGGGCGATTAGAAATCTTGAGACTCCAAGAACTATAAAGCAAATCCAGAGCCTCAATGGGAAAGTTGCAGCGCTGAGCAGGTCCATTTCAAAATCCACTAATAAATGCATTCCCTTCTCCGATTTGATCCAAAAAGGAAAATGGAACTTTGAATGGATCATAGAATGTAAGGGTGAATTCCCAGCACTAATTCAGCACCTCTCCACACCGCCTATTGTCAAAGCCTTTCGATCACGAGAAATTTTACCTTTACTTGGCGGTATCAGAAAAGTCAATCAGTGCTGCCCTAATTCGGGAAGAAAACTGAGTACAAAAACCCGTCTACTATATTATCAAACGAGTAATTAGAGCTGAGTGAAATTATTTGAAGCTAGAGAAGTTGGCTTATTGTCTTATTATTGACTTAAGGAAGCTCCGTCCATAATTCCAGGCTTATTCTATCACCATTTACACCGACCAGCCGTTACGACAGGTCCTTACGCGGCCTGAGACGTTTAGTAGGTTACACAAGTGGAATATCAAGCTAAATTAGTTTGATATTGCCTACACTTTAAGGCGAGCCATTCAAGGACAAGTCCTAGCAGATTTTATAGCTGAATTACCATCCCAGAGGACTTGCCTGAAACCAGTGAATCTCCCAAATATATCTAGAAGTTGCATACTGATGGTGCCACAAGTGACCGTTGCTCAGGTGCCGGAGTTGCACTTGAAACTCGTAAAGGTCGATATATATGCTATGCCCTAAAGTTTGATTTTCGTGCGAACAACAACGAAGCTGAGTATGAAGAACTACTTGCCAGATTGAGACTTGCCTAAGATTTAAAGTCATTGCGGTGGAGATTTATTGTTATTCGAAATTTTTGTGTGTCATGTTCGAGGGGAGTACCAGGCCAAAGATCAAAGATTGGCTGGTTGCCCAGCTCGGGTCCAGGAGAGATACTGAATCAATCCGATTATTATGCTATCAACTGCATCCCCCAAGAGCGCAATAAAAAAGCTGATTCATTGGAAAAACTATCTAGCACAGGTGAAGCACAACAAATGGGATTTATTCCTATAGAAACATTGTCTTCCCTAAGCATTGATCGAATGGAGACAGATGGGTTGTTTGAAGTCGTTCTCGATAAGGAGTCATGGATGACTCAGTTCAGAAATTATCTCGAGCATGAAATACTGCCCAAACGTAGGAGTGAAAAAAGACAAGTTCTTCAAAAAGCATCGCGGTTCACTATTCAGAATGAAGTCATGTATGGGAGAGGATATTCTGTTCCTCTACTCCGGTGTATCGTTCATGATGAAATTAAACGAGTATTGCATGATGTACATGAAGGAAAATGTGGCGATCACACCGTGGGGCAAGCTCTAGCTAAGAAAGTACTCAAATGTGGATACTATCGATCGACCGTGAATCGTGATGCGTCGGACTACGCCAAAAATGTGACAAATGTCAAAAGCATGCTCAGATTCCTAGAGCCCCTCCTACCGAATAACCCAGATGGTTAGTCCATGGCCGTTTGCAGTCTGGGGCATTGATATTATTGGCTCTTTACCTCTGACCAAAGGTGGTGCGAAGTATGCCATCATCGTAGTTGATTACTTTACCAAGTGGGCTGAAGCTGACCCCCTTGCTACAATCACAACGAAGAAGGTGATCAACTTTTTAATCTACAACATTATATGTCTATTTGGTCTCCCACATACCATCATTACCGGTAACGGAACACAATTCGACAGCGTCGAGTTCAAGGATTTCTGTCAACGATTCCGCATTCAAAAAAAATTCTCTGTAGTTGCACACCTTCAGGCGAATGGACAGGTTGAAGTTGTGAATAAGGTTATAAATTCTATTCTAAAGAAATGACTGGAAAAGGTCGGGGGCAAGTCTATGAACTTCCTATGGCTTTATGGGGTTACCGAACAACCCACAAGTCCGCGACGGACACACTCCACTCTCTCTTTCCTACGGTTCAGAAGCCGTTATTCAAGTCGAGATGGAAGTACCTTCTCATTGCATGACTTATTATGATCTGAAGACAAATGCCATATTACTTGCTGAATTCTTGGATTTATTGGATGAGAAGCGCGAAGAGGCTAATTTGAGGGCAATCACATACCGAAGTTGAGTCGTCCGATTAAGCAATGGTAAGTCCGACCCCAAACCTTCGAACTCGGCGATCTTGTCCTCAAAGAATCAACCCGGTTCCTTCACACATGAAGACAACGTGGGAAGGGCCGTATGTGATTGAACGAAAGCTCGGAGATGGCACATTTAAATTGTCGACCATTGACTGTCTTATTGTACCAAGAGCCTGGAACAGCGAAAGTCTTCGTCGCTACTACACATGATAGGCTTTATTTATTTATTCTACTTTTTAATAGTAATTTGTTCCTGCATTTCGAAATTTGAATTTGTAATAAGGAAACTGACTTTGCCATATTTTCTTATTTCAGCAATAAAATGCAATCTCTTCGAGCTAGAGCTTTGATTTATTAAATGTGTCATACAACCATCATGATGCATGAAGATCTAAGTTCCATCATACGGTGTGATTTATTCAAGTAGGGAGTTACTGTGATATGACCGGTTACTCGCTAAGTAAAACCCGAGCTCGAGGGTGAGTGACCGTACTGAAGTCAAAAATGATTGATATATGATAATCCTTCGACTAACTCCAGTCTCTCAGAGTGCGAGCTAGAGTATAGACTTATAAAATCATTTTCGATGAGGGTGGATCCGTCCATCTAATGATTCCCCCGTATCCTGACCAAGTTTGAGAAGGATGGACCCATCCATCTAACGACCTCACTTGCTTACTCAGGGTGAATGTGAATCGACCATCCATGATCCTGATAAATCCATTGTTTCCGAAGCGTAAATGAAATTCAAACGCGTAAACAAACGTGAGTGACCATCTATCGACTAACTCCAAGTTCCCAGAGCTCAAACTGGAGTATAAACATCAAACTCCAAATTTCCCGAGTGCGAATTGGAGAACAAACATCGACTCCAAGTTCATAGAGTGCGAACTAGAGTATAAACATTAACTAACTCCGGATTCCCAGAGTGTGAACCGGAGTGTCAACATCAACCAACTTTAGGTTCCCGGAGTGCGAACTGGAGTACAAACGTGACTAACTCCAGATTCCCAGAGTTCGAACCAGAGTATCAATCAAAATTAAATCTGTGTCCTTAGAGCATGGATTGGAGAATAAACATCGACTAACCCTAAATCCTCAGAGAGAGGGTTGGAGCTTAAACACAAACCGGATACGAATCGATCATCCGTAACACAACTTTGAGTCCCCAGAGTTGGTTAGAGTATAAACATAACTCGGGTGTAACCGACTACCCATAAAATAACTTAAGTACCCGAAGTGTGGACATATACTTAAAACTTAAACAGGCATGATCGACCGCCGACGCACAAATGCAAATCCCTAGAGTATGGATGTGATCATCAATAAGTGAGCGAGTGTGATTCGACCACTCGACCCTCACTTGTTTCAAGATCAATTCAACGACGTTAAGCTCGATGTATTGGAGGCGAAATGAAATCGCTAGTCGACCTTTACAACTCATCCCTGAAATTAGGCCAGAACTTAAGTGTTGATCACTGACTGAAGCAGTGTCGCATCGAAATTCAGCTTAGTGTTCGGACACGACTCATCATCGTGATTCCGAGACTTAAAAAATAAACTCAAAACCCTATCCAAAGGTCGAAACTTCATAAGTTTACGGAACAAGAATTCAAATGATGGAACACTTAAGCAAATAAACGATAATTGAGTTGAAGACAAAATAGAATTTCATTTTAGTTGCTTGTGAAAGGAATTTATGTACAAGTAATTTTCAAAAATCCTACTAGCAGGGGCCGAACCCACATTTATACACGACCATCAAAAGATAAATAAATTCCTATCTACTCAAAAACAAGCCGAAGAAGCATATTTACTATTTCTTCTTTCTTGGTTTCTTCTTCGGTGTCGACCCACTAGAGCTGCCACTGAGTTTCCTCTTTGAGCATTTGCTTTTCGACGGCTAATCACCTTCGGGGGACATTATATCAATTTCCTCCTCCGAACTCAAGTGTATAGGAATTCTTCCAACAGGCAGAGTCAGAGGGGTCGAGTCCACTACAGGAGCAGGAATAAGTAAACTGGTGTCGACAACAGTGCCACGGGAGATATCATTTGTAATGGGTCTAGACCAAGGCCCGCCATTCCATCTGCGATGGTGCTGGCCCGAGCAGCGGCTTCCATTTTTGCGTTAATCTTGGCTATAATTTCTTCCTTATGAAGTGTTTGTGCATCACCGAAAACACTTGCAGTTGGAACTGAGGAGCTGGTCGCTGGCGCTACTCCACTCATGACAAACGGCAAGTCAGAGAAAGGGTCACTACGATGACTAAGAAGTTCCTCCATCATTTGTTCATCGAATGAGAGTGTGCTCCCTTGTACATCATTTGTAGGTGCAGTGGCTGATGTCGTGGTCGCTTCCGTAATAATTGCCTCATGCTCATGATGCGACTCTTGAGTTGTAGGAGGCGCGACTGATGTGGCTCCAATCACTGGAAAGAGACAAAAGAAAACTGTTATTAAATATTTCAAGTGAAGCTCCTGATCGTGAACAAGCATACAAAATGTTTAGAGTACCTTCCTCAGTTCGACTCATTGGCGGTTGAACGGCATTATAAATTTGCTCTCTAGCTTGAGGTATCTGCTGCTGATCCGGGTTGTAAGCAGGATTGGATTGAGAATCAACCACAGAAGTCGGTTCAGGCTGAGTCAGTACATGAGTTTCGAGACTTGTGTCACGATGTTCGACACCAGAACCTTCTCCGACCTCCAAGTGCTGAGCACCAAGCTTCTTCTTCTCATATGAAATCATGGCATCATGAAGAACTTTCCTTTCATCTTCATTCAGCAATCGGTTCTCAAGCTCGAATTAATCGATCGATTCACCTTGATGGACAGCCTTCTCATCTTATACTAATCGGCTCCAGGCGTTGTATAGATGTGTCAAATTATTATCGAGCTAGGCTAGGTTTCTATGCTTCAAGACATTAGCATTATAAGTAATGAGGAGATCTTCAATGTCAGCCTCTTGCCTGGACTCCTCCATTTGGACTTTTTCCTCGACCTCAGTCTCCACCTCCTGGACCTTAGCCGTAGCCGCATTTTGTTCGCCCCAAAGCACTACTGCCTATTCACATGCCTTCTGGGCTGCGCTATTTGCATCATCCCTCTCCTTGATGATTTCGGAAAATTTTGCTTTGAGCTCGTTAAGTTCCTTAAGAGAAGCATCCCGTTCGGCTGTGACAGTGGGGTTTCAGTGGCTCATCTCCTCCGTGTTCACCGCATCCTCTCCATTGCTAGGATCGCCAGTTGGCCTTCTGGGTGGCCTTTATTTATGATTTCCGAGAGGATTCGGCCTCGTCGCTAAGACTTGAATAATCCGGTCCTTTTAAGTGAGCTCAGTTTCTAATTTCTCTATGGTATTCGCCCACTCGAAGTCCACCATCGATGTTTTTCTGCAGCTTTCGCCCACTTCTTGTACTGGGTATAGATATCATGAATATAATCATGCGTTGTGTGCTCTACTTCCGATGGAATTCTCTTTAAGTGAAGGGGGAAGACGAAGCCGTCAATGAATAAACTTGGAAAATCTTTCTTCAACCGGGCTATTCTAATAGCCCCTTCCTCAGTGGGCTCAGTGATAGCTTGCTCATCAACAATGGGAGTTTCGACCTTATGTCTATGTCATTATGATTCAGTCCGGGAAGATGGTTTTTGGCAAGGAGGCTCTGCTGGTTGTTTCCCATGGCCTGAAGGTGTATGAGGGCTCAAGAAGGAGAATGCAATTGGGATCGATATCTATAATCTCTATCCCTCTCTCTCGTGACGTTCTTGGCTAGAATAACCGTGATCGCAGTGTCTATCGTCCTCCATCCTACAAGACTCATAGTAGCAGCTAGATAATTGTCGTACAGAGCGAAGACTTCCCAACATAGATTCTCTTCTCATCATTGTATCTGTAAAAAAGAAAGAATAGCAGAATTAGTAATCTCCTGAGGTAAACAGCTTGTGATCGGAAATCATGTAGTGCCATGAAGTGTATATGTATGTGCAACCCCCCAACCAACCGAAAATGCCAGTCACGCTTGTGGGAAGAAACTCGCTTAAATCTAAAGCACTCTAAAGCTCCTCCAATCCGGCATCATGTTGAAGTGACACATAATCCAGGATTAGGATATCGGCAAGCCCTTCGAAAAGGTTCTCCACTTGCAAGGGAGGAGCCTCTAAAATTCTAATACCAGGAACAGGCAAAGACACGATTATGGATTTCCATCTTAATGATTTGTGGCGCTTATGCGCTGCAGCCTTGCCTTTTCTCCTTCCCTCAAGACTTTGAAAGCTATCAGAAGGTTCGACTATGAGTTCATCATCGATGGGCATATTTTCTTCCTCACCCTCTTCGATTATTATGATCTCAGGTGCTCTTTGTTTAGCCCATTTCACCGGAGCCACCCTTAGCGTTCCTTCAACCCTAATGTCTGATTTCGCTCGATTAGCCCGATGGTCCTTAAGTTTCTCTCTGTTAGCACCATTTCTATGTCCCTCATTTCACTCGGCACTTCTTGAAGGACTCGTACTATTTCTTAAAATGTGCGCCTTCAGGTCGTGGAATTACGGCTGTAAAAGGAAAGAAGATATGAGATTCAGCATCGGTTATGAAAAAATCATGAATTACCCAAGAAAATTTTGACACTTAGATTTGGCTAACCATCGATTGGCGAATCCTTGAGGGTGTCGGATATAGAACCATTTTGTGTTAAAAGAGCTAAGGCTAGTCCAAGAGCTCGTCACCACTTGATAGTTCCTATCTGCCTCTAAGAATGTGAATGAACGACTATCTCCCCGACTCTTAACATTAAATAGGTATCTAATTTTCGATCAGAGTCGAGGGTCGCAAAAAATGCTCCCTGAATACAATGAAAAGGCTATTCAGCAACACGTATCCACTGGGGTGTAGTCGTGAGGGGGCAATTCCGAAAAAAACCAACACTTCCCGAATGTATTGTTTGAATGAGGGAAGTGTTCTTACTATGCATGAATGCCTGTTAAAGGCGGTAAACCCCTTTAGGGGTGCATGTGGTCTATTGTTTGGCCCCGGTAATAAGACGTTGTCCAATGACAAGAGGCGTCTTAGGCATGTCCATCCCGACATATCTTCGGAGACGTTGGATGGCATAGAATCTTGTGGGTTTGCAATAAAAGTTTCTCCTGGAAACTCATATGGAGCTGGGTCGAAGACCTCGATCGCGATGGCTGGCAACTTTATTATTGGAAGAGATGAACGTCGGGTTTCCGGCTGTTGAGGACTTGAAGATTCCATAACTAATCAACTCATCAAAAACCATTGTTAGATGATAATAAGCTCACGTGTTCCTAGTGTGAAGTGCATGGATGTATTGTGTAGTGTAGTGCAATGCTACATAATACTTAAGAAATTCTACAAATTTATGGAATATTCGAACGAAAAGACTTCGAAATTCAATTGGAGTGACCGTCATCGCTGGCCGTCACAACCGTGCCATCCATACTTTAGAGACCAATCCGAGTTAAAATTTGTTAATATTTTGTTAAGTTACACTTCCATGGACGAGCTTCAAAAGGTAGTCAAATATGCAGTTTAGCAGTTAAGTCCAATAGTGTAAGACCAAAGCTCGACGGAGTCAAATGTTCGAATTTTCATGACGTATCCATCAAAGTCGATGCCCGGATCATTCGTTTCAAAGGCCTTCTTTTCGTATCGATCAGAAACTCCAATTTTGTATCGATTAGTAGCATATTGGCTTCGTATCGACCCGAAGCTCTTGTTCGTATCGATCAACACACTTTTGACTTCGTATTGATTAAGTCGCACTCGCTTTACATCGATTGAGTTGCAATAAAGTTCGTATCGGTCCGAACTTTTCAAATCATACCGATCAAACATTTGCTGATTTCATACAGATCTCAAACTATGAAGTTCATACTGATCTAAAACTATGAAGTCGATCGATATGAACTGCTATCACTCTGAATCGATACGAAATTCACCATTTTATCAATCCATTTTTCATCTATACGAAACTTATTACCCATATCAATACAAAGCCAAGTCTTCTCCTTCCTTTCACCGATACGAAATTGAAGTCATGCAGCCCTCCACACTTCGTCTTCTCTAAGACCACTCAAGTGCCACCCTCTCCCTCTCGACCTCCTGTCGATCGCCTCTGGCCACTACTACGTCAAAATGGGTCATGGAGGAAAACAGGACGGCATGGAATTCCAAGTATCATAGTTTTTCGATGCAAATTCATGTTTTATTTACCTAGCTGTGGTGATTAGTTCAAAGGATTGGAGCTAGTTCGATTCAAAGGCAAGGAAAATTTTCTTTTCCAAGGTCTCTCTATCGATACGAAGGCTGGAAGTAAAATGAAAAATAGATGGAATTTTTCTAAGTCTGAAATGCATTTATATGGTTCGAACCCAAGCAAGAGACGATGCGTCTCCCAGTAGCCAAGTACCAATTAAACGGTCATAAGTACAATCGATGCAAAGAGGCTTATTCGTATCCATCGATCCAGAGCGATCCAAAATGTAGCTGTTTGTATCCATCAACGACCGATCCCAAATCCATCGATGCAAATGATAATTTTGTATCCATCCACTCGTAGATCACAAGAATTCACGCCTATCGATGCGACATGACAACTTCGTATCCACAACTCTAAGTTCCACTAGTACTCGTATCCATTGATACAAGACACAAAAAATAAAAAGAGAGACCAACCAATCCATGTCGATCACCATCGATACGAAAAAGACTTTTCAACCTTCCACATCGATCCAGGAGAGGATCGATGCGAATAGAAACTCCAAAACAACCATCAAGCGTTGTTACAACTCGAATTTCACATCGATTCAGGAGAGGATTGATATAGAATTCGATGCAAAAAAAACTAACAACGACTCGTCAACTTGCAAATGTTAACGGGAGTCAGGCTAACATGCACTCATGTATTACGAATTAACATCCAATTTTTAAAATTCACAAGAATTGAATATTCGTATGGTAATGATTACAACAACAGACAATGGATCACTATCATACAACATTCAGTTACAACAGTACACGGTACAACAATTGGCAGTCAACAGTTTATATTATAGAAGTTCGATCAAAGGTTATATCTTTCGATGAGAAGACAATAGCTGTTCAACAAGTCAGATAAAACTGTTTAGGATGAAGATTGCAACTTTACAAAGCACATCATGTTCTCAGAAGACATGCTTTGGGGGGAAAATGTTATCCCTCCTTTTGGCAAGGTCATGACATCAAGGAATTGACTAGAAACAAAAGATGGTCTGTCCCGAAAATCGATAGTAAGCAAGTTCACTATGGATGTCGATAAAAAATTTCCGAGTCCGGACCGGGATACAATTGATATGACATGACAAGCAAAGCAATGAAATCCAATGTTCCAAATTTCAAGTCAATCGGAGTTCGTGTGCTCAAGATACTACCGATTCAATCTAAGGAAATCAACTCACACGCATCCATCTGTTCGTATCCATCACTTCACAGCCATCTGTTCGTATCTATCAAGCTATCTGTTGTTCATATCCATCACATTATCTGTTGTTCGTATCCATCACGTGCACTCAACTGCATGTCCAATCAACCTGGTTCTACTACGTATCCGTCACATTGGTTCAACTTCGTATCGATCAATTGGAGTCAATTCGCATCAACCCCAATCATAAAGTTCGTATCGATCGAGCAACGATCGATACGAATAAAATATCAAAAGAATGATACAAAAATGTACTCCAGCTATCGATACAAAATTGCCCTTAGCTATCGGTACGAAATAGCCCATGAGTATCGATACGAACAAGGCCACGACAATCGATACGAATAGAACACCTTCTATTGACATGAACAAGGCCATGACAATAGACACGAACAAAACAACTTCGATCGATACGAACAAGGCCATGATAATCGATACGAATAGAACAACTGGATCGATACGAACAAGGTACACCCCTTTGAAAGACTCGGTCACTCGACATGAAAAGTGGATCGATCCGACGAGCTAGTGCCACGTCAACTTGCAAGTACATGCCCAATGAGCGATACGAACAGCATCGATACGAAGGTGACGGCCTTCAAAAAACACAGACTTGCGTCAATCATAACTCACAATCTACAAGTCCAAATGCCACCAAATTTTCACAGGAGCTTATGTACGACCTAAAGAATGTTCATGCTAAATTTCGACTCGATTGAGCCAAATCTTGATCATTATGAAATTTGTTCGAATGGATCACGGATCGAGTGCGAACCACATGAGATCGATCGTGTGGGCCCACCCACGTTGCAGAAGAGGTCTCCAGAGATCTGAGCGAGATATTTGGATCCTATGCCTATAAATAGTATCCCAGTGTCTACAGAAAAAGGACCTTTTAGCTCTCCTACGTCCAGACTCTGCCGAAACCATTTTTGTATTCAAAGGTCACTGTTGTACTCAAAATTTACTACTGTAATCCGCTGTAGCCAGTTGTAATCAGCAAGCAAACATCAATATAATCATCAATTTCATAGTGGACGTAGGCCATACGCCGAACCAGTCAAAATCTTTGTGTTTCTGCATGTTTTTCTCATCTATTTTTGAAGTGTTTGTTTATAATCCTCTTTTTATATTTACTTTCTTCATTTTGTCTCTTCAAATACTTTCGAAGAGTGTTGTGCTTAATTTTGGTACTAACATAAAGGTTTCTTCTCTAAATTATGTAGTTTGACTTGGTAGAAAAGGAAAGTTGGCACTGAGATTTGTAGGTTCTTTTACAATAATCGAGAGGATTGGGAAGCTAGCATATAGAATCGACTTACCTCAGAAGATGGAGGGCATGCACAATGTTTTTCATTTCTCTTGTCTATGGAAGTTTGTGCATGACTCAGATGTAATGATTATGCAGGATCAGTTAAAAGACGTTGAGGTAGAACTGGAAGTTTCTAGATCTCATAGGCCACTTCGTTTTGTTGGGTACGATATGAAATAACTTAGGAGAAAGACGGTGAAGCTAGTGAAGGTCCAATGGGGCGAAAGTCATGATGACTAGACGTAGGACCTGAGGAGTGCATAAGGACTAAGTGTTAGAAGCTCTTTTAATGGAAAGACCCATTGTTTATCGTACCTACTTCCACCATTATATGTTACATTTGATAGGTTAGCATTGGCATGTTATTATAAGTTCATTATACTATTGATCGCATGGCTGCTTGTTTGAGATGTTTGATGGTTGCTTATGATCGCTAGGTATGTGGGACAACTATGGTTGCTTATACTTTAGCTTGTTTGGGGATTTCAAAGGTGAAATTCATAAATCAGGGAGAATGTAACGACCCACATTTTACATATCAGAGAATCATAAAATATTTTTATTTTATTCATGTAAGGTTGTATAGTTCTATAATTTTGGGATATGACACCTAGGGACATTTTACACATATATGGTATTTCCCGAATTTCTATGTGAACATTTTGGCTGTGAAAACCTTGTTTGGGCTATAACTTTTGATAGGAGTCGAATTAGGGTCTCAAACTAGCATCATTGCTTCAAGATAATGGTGAATTATTTCACAGAGTGGTCATAACACAAAATCAAACTTATGGTTAGGAAGTTATGCCTATTCTAAGTTTAGATAAATGCTGGTCAGAATTAGTGTATAATTAATTAAGCCCATTAGTCGGCCCATTACTCTAATTAGAGATTACTATAAATAGTGGCTATAGGAGTCAAATTAAAACATTTCCTTCTCATTCCAAATCAAGTCTAAACCCTAATTAGCACTAGATCCATACTAATTCATCCAAACTGCTCTCGAAATCAAACTAAATTGCAGACTAAAGATTATATCCTCAATTAGAAGCTAGTGATCATCAAATTAGTTGATGGAAGTACTTTTTATAGCTATTTGGATTGGATCAACATATAAATTGGTTGAATTTGGTAATTGGTGAGTGGTTTATGACTTCTCACTATCCTATACATGTTTATATGGTAGAATTATACAATTTAACATGATTTTTGACCTAAGAATCCTTTTCTAACTTTAAATAACATGTTAACATATGGTGGGGTCTAAATCAATGATATATGACATGATTCTTCATAAATTGCTTTGTATTCATCTTATTTATACCCATAAGTTCATTGATGTCTTAGAATTGGATAGGAAGTTGTTTGATTGCTATAATTCCATGTATTGGCTATGTGAGTGGATGTTAATGCATTTTATTTTATGTTCGTATGTTGTCCTGTAATGTTTTTTGTTGGTGTTTTGGATGCATAGAAGATAGGTTGGTGAATTGGGTAAAGTGGAGGCAAAGTTTGTCAGAATTGGACAAAACTTGGAGAAGGGGTTCTTGAGCATATTAGGAGCCTACATTTGCTCCTCAAGAGGAGTTAAGTGGACGACTCGATGCTAAATCATTGTGGTGACTTGGTGATGAGTTATAGGGGTGAAGGGTATAACTTAGTGGTCAGCATGGTTGGGTGGAGTATGGTTAAATGAGATTTCCTATAGCAAAGATGTAAGAGATTTGACTAAGGCTTGGGAACACCACTGAGTTATCTTTATAGCTTAGTGATGAAGCGTTGGATTGGCGACGAATCATTTAGGATGGATAGGTTGGGGTTTATGGCATTTGGAGAGAAAGAGTACTAGAAGGAAAAGGGAAAACTCAGATTCGAGTTATCATGATGACTCGGACTCGTGTCTTCATAATGACTTAGCCCTGATTTATGGTAGGAGGTCCGGTGACAGTGGAACTTCTAAGGACTATTGTTGAGGTTTTGTATGTTGTGCTGGAGGTGGTGGCTTGTTCATATCAAGTAGGATGGTGATGTAACAACATGATGAAAAACTATAATTTTCGAATGTTGGCTCATGTTGGGAGAAGGTTCCGAAGATGGCTGCTCGAAGGGAGCCATTGGATGGGAGAATATGGGGGCTCCTCATGAATAATGGAAGCTAGATTGAGTAAGAAGGTCTCGAAGTCCGAATGGAGCAAAACAAGGCTCGAACAGATGTATGTGCTAAAGAATCATTGGTACTTGGAGTGTCTTCTTGTGTACTCAAAGCAGGGGTATTACAAGTGGGGACGCTCATGGATTGGTAGTGAGGATTCAAATACCCTGGACTAGTGGTTTTGGGTCTAGCATCTAGCTTTGGGCTAAGAGATGTGTATCGATCCTAGGGCTTCATAATACGAGAGTACATAGAAAACTTGGATTTCCATTGGTCCCTGGCAGTAAGTAGAGAAAACGAGTTATCATATGTTCAAAGCAAGAGAGCGAGTGATAGTGGGTATTGTTTGGTGGATGCTATGGTTACTTTGGCTATTTTCTTTAGTGGGCTATCACTCGAGGATATCATTAGGAGTAAGTACTAGAGATAGGAACATTTGGACATCCATGATTGCATCCTGTATAATTCCTTTATGATATTGTAGAGTAGCATATTATACTGTTATGTGCTAACTGTTTGGTTACAGGGACAGGTCAGGTATGGTTCGTGCACCCTTATTCCTTACCATATTTACCCATATAGTATTTTGAGATTCATTTACCACTTTCACTAGACTGTTTCTAACCTAATATTTTATGCTTTACATCTTGTTATCTTGGATACTCTTAAATGAGGAGACTAGATAACAGGTCTAGATGACGTAGTAGCTGTTTGGAGGGTGAGCCAGATGGAGCTATCTTATATTATATACTTTTGTGGATTTTATGCTTATTCCATCGTACAGTGCTGGGGATTCTTAGCAGTGACCTTTTATACTTGTATTTTAGATAGTTATTGAGTTTGTTTCCATTGTATAATCTCTATTAAATTTGATGTGTAACTCTGTAGATCTATACTCTGATGATTTTTTCACATAGTTATTACTGTCTCATTTATTATATTAATGATATTATATTTAATCCATGCACAAGAGATATGATAGGTTATATGCTATGTTTGTTATTATTCTTCTAGATGATTGTTTTATATCGACCAGGAACGACTATAGCGCATTATTTAGTTATTATCTGTATCGGTGGTTTAGGGCGATTGTCGAAGATCTCTTCGGACCCAAGCTGCGACATTTCTATTTCACAAGAATGCATTTGGGATTCACATTCAATGCGTGGCACGCTATCTTCGACAATATTCTGCATATATTGGAATCTATCCAAGCAAACACATCCAGGTTCGCTCGGAGAAAACCGGTCAATTCTTTCATCATCCTTCTACCAAGTTGAGACCCAATCTTTAGGATTCTGTGTAGGATCATCCTGACTAACCGGGATGTTGATCGTCAATTCTATAGGAGCCACCATTGCATCCTCCGGCTCTTTTCTTGGATCATATCCTTAAGGAACCGAGTGTGCTGCCCGAGCAAAGGCTCCGGTGGTGGTTGCTATGCGTCCAAAGATTTAATGCACAGAATCTTCTCCACATCCTTTCCTTTCTCATGTCGCCTTGCCTCTTTCAGCTCTATGATGTAACATTCACATCCAACCCACTGGTTTCCCTACACAACTCCCACTCCATTCTCCATTGGAAATTTCATCAAGAACCGTCGGGCAATGGCTGGGTAAAAATCAACCAAGGCCATCGGTCTAAAAATGCATTATAAGTAGAAAAATGTTAAAAACAACGAATGTCACAACCCATACTCTCTTGCGGTTACCTTCTCCTAATACCACAAGAAAATCCACACAACCGACGGGTTCAGTAGCCGTTCGTTAAATCTCGCCATACGAGATCTACATGGTTTTAAATCCATGTCCTCTAAGAACATTCAATCATAAGCTTTTTCGAATAGAATATCGACTGAACTGCCATAGTCAACCAGCACCTTTCTCACAATTGTTGGCCCAATCATGGCTGATATCATCAAGGGATCCATCATTGGGGCATCAACTCTGTTGGCATCCCTGTTTTGAAACAAATGTCATCGGCCATAGTTCTGAGTTGTATCCTCGAAGCTCCGTCTTTGACGGAAAAACATAGCATGCTTTGAAGTATTAATATATCTCTTCATTTGTTCCAGCTCTTCACCAGTGGATGTGATCCTCCATGAATGGTATTAATGGTTACTTCTTCTCAAGCCACCTGGGCTCATTATCATGAATCCCTTTTTTTTCCCTTGGAACGACGATCCTTGCGGTTAGAAATTCCTTGGCCACCATCCTATGGGGATTTCACGAACCGATGTTATTTTTTTCGGTATCAAGTCTACGATCACATCATGTAAGAGCCTACACTCTTTTGTGTTATGGCCCTATATCTCAAGAAATCTACAATACTTCCCAGATTCCCTTTCCTTGTTAATTGACACCCTTTAAGTCAGTTTCTTGTACTGCTCAGTGCGTTGAGTCACAAGGAATATATTCTCGAGTTATTCAGCTTAATATAGTTGTCGCTTTCAGAAACCTAAGGTGTTTCTTGTTTTCAGACTTTCGATCTTTGGCCCCACTTCCATTCTTTCTCTAGACACCACTTTATTTTTAAATATTCATGTCAACATTTTCAGAACACCCTTCGGACTGTTACACGACAATATTACTTTGGATAACTTCAACTTTCTGTCTGGCATCGGCATTTTTGGAAATAGCACTTGCTTCTCCTAAACATAGGAATTGGTTTCTTTCCTGGTTAATACACCCATCGTTGATGGGGATTTCATCTTCAACCATCTTTCCAAATAGGTATAAAGATGAACCCCCTTTATCAATGCCATCAAAAAATGTCTTCCTGGGCATTAATTACTTAAGTTACAGCTGTGTAGATCCTACTCAGAAAATCCTTTAACAACTCTTCGGTCTCCTGAAAGAGATTTGACAGTAACATCACATCCTTAGGACGAGTAGTGTGTAATAGAATTTCTTGATAAACTTTCATGCTAACAAGTCAAAAGATGGTATGGATCTTGGTGGAAGCTGGGTAAACCATATCGTTGTAGCCTTTCAAGGAATATTGGGAAACAACGACATCTGGCAGTATCGATTGCTCTGCCAGAATCCTTATGTCAGTCGTATTTCATCTAGTCCTATCACAGATCTGTTTTTCCATTATAGGATGGCACTACTGGGATCACGAATCTCCTGGGACACTCTTCACACAGCATCACCTCAGTGAATGGGTCTCGGCTAGGGGAAGTGCCTCATTCATTATTACTTCGATGCTGATTCTTACTTACTAACTTCCTCACCGTCTTAGTCAAATACTCTAGTTTGATGGGTTCTGCCAATGGTGGTAATCAAGGTCTATCACGTGTTTTTGACTGGGACAAACACTCTTAGGCAGATTCATGATACTTGGGTTCTCTTGACTTTGGGAGAACTATCCGTTTCACAGATCCAGTAATCTAACTCCTACGTGGTGGATTGATAGAAGCTGCCTGGTGTCTAGTATTATGATCATCCACAACATGACCAGAAGTAAGTCTGACATTCCCTCTGACTTGCTGAGTTGCCATCTTAAGGGAAAATGGTTCGGTACCGATCCTTGGGGATGGATCGGTACTGATCCTCGGTCTTTAACCGCAACTTGCATCCGACTTCTTTTTCAATGCACTAGCCTCTTCCCTGACTATTTTCTGCTTCCTTCGTCTCTACTTTTGGCTCGATGAAGGGGAACTGTCGGGTTTTGAATTGAAAGATGCCAAATCCCTTCTGCTTCTATAGTGATTTTGTGTTAACTCATTCAGCAATTTGAGGCTCTCATGCATCGATTGATTCATCTCTTACGACTTTCCTACAACATATCTTCCTTTTTTTCGTCATGTGGTCCATCTCAACTCTAGCTATCGCATTAGTCAGGTTCTGGGTCTCGGCAGCAATGGTTTTGCAACTTCCTCCTAGTTTCGAATGTCAATGTTCTCATCATTGTCTCTAGCTTTAAAAGCGATAGAATGATCTCATCGTAGGGCCATAGTTGAAAGCAACACGTATAGATTTTGGAAAATCCAAGTAGTTTAAATAAACCAAAACAAAGATAATTAGATTTATCTCTTGGATTTAAGCAATCCAATAGTTGGTGATGGATCCAAACGTCTAGAGAATAACCGCTTCTCAGCGAAAGCACCAAAAAGTTTATACCAAAATATGGTACAAACACCTAAGAAATTATATCAGACAATGAAATGAAGAAATGTAAATGAAGTAAAAACAGAACACGCAGAGTTTATAGTGGTTCAGCCAACTGATGCCTATGTCCACTTAGCTTTTCTATTGATTATATCACTATTTACAACTATTGTTCTTAGGGATCGTATGGATCCTCAAAATTATAAGTGAATTAAAAAAACTTAGTAAACATGCCAAAAAGATCCCTGAAAATGACGCCCCAACCTCCTATTTATAGACGTAGGTTACCTGAAAGTTCTCCCCCATGATCCCCCATGCGTTTTCCACGTTTAGAAACAATTTAGCTTGAGAAAATGTGGCTATGTCAGTAATCATGATGGTTCGGGACTAATCCGTAAGATCGCCTTATGGACCTCTTCCATCGCATTGTGCTATTGCGAGTCATTGTTAGCTTAATGCATTCCATTTTGTTTGCCATATTATAGGCATGTTTCTGGACCAACAAATTAGATCGATGGTCGAATGAGTCCCTAATTTCATCTTCTCGAGATATTCGATAGAAAATAGCATGCTATTAATCCTATGAAGTTTGGAATGGTTTGTTTTATTCATTTCTTGAGAGTAGAGTAAATTTAGGGCGTCTTGGAGGAGGTTTATATGGATCAGTCCAATCCATAAGGATGGATCGGTACCGATCCATCACTTTGATGGATTATGTTTGTTTGACTTCAATGGTTGATTTGCTTTTGCCTTATGGACTTGGTTGTACTTGGTTTCGAGGCTTGTTGGGTATTTCTCTAGGCTTCATGCCTTGATAACCTTCAAGCCTAACTAATCAAATCTATAAAAACACTATCTGGTCAAAAGGCTGGATAACACTAAGTGTTTGTATCAAAATTGGGCACAACACTGTTCAGAAGTATATGAAGAGATAAAATGAAGAAAGTAAACGTCAAAAGAGGATTATCTAACAAACACTTCAAAAACAGAAAAGAAAAACAGGTAGAAAAAATAGAGATTTAGAGTGGTTGGGTATGGCCTACGTCCACTATGAAATTGCTGATTTTATTGATGTTTCTTTGCGGATTACAAATGGTTACAGCGGATTACAACAGTAGATTTCGAGTACAACAGTGACCTTGAGTACAAAAATGGTTTCGGCAGAGTCTGAACATAGGAGAGCTGAAAGTCCTCTTTTTGTAGACTCTAGAATGCTATTTATAGGCGTAGGATGCAAATATCTCGCTCGAATCTCGGGAAACCTCTTCTGGCATGTAGGTGGGCCCATGCGATCGATCCCATGTCATTCGCACTCGGTTCGTGAACAATACGAACGAATTTCGTATCGATCAAAATTTTATCCAATCAAGTCAAAATTGAGCATGAGAATTCCTTAGGTTGTACGTAAGCACCTGTGAAAATTTGGTGGCATTTAGACTTGTAGATTGTGAGTTATGATCGATGCAAGTTTGGGCTTTTTGGTTGTCGTTCTCTAAATATCGATGTTGTTCGTATCGATGATTTCGACTCGATGATTCTGCACATGATGCCAATGGACGTGGCGCTTTTTTGGGATCGATCCAAAGTTCATGTCGAATTAATCGAGTCTTCCCAATGTTTACGCCTCGTTCATATTGACTTGACTTAGTCTTGTTTGCGTCGGTCGACTATGCCTCATCTCGTATCGAATTTATGTATTCCATTCGCATCGATGCTTTGTGCTCTGTTCGTGTCAATTGTTGTTGCTCTATTTGTATTGATGGCAACCACTTTGCTCTGTTCGTATCGAAGGCAATTGCTTTGTTCGTATCGATCGCTGGCCGATCGATACAATGTAGCGGCTTTGCTTGGTTTTGATGGACATGAAGTGAAGTTGGTTGATCGACGAAAACACGTTGGAGATTATAAATGCAAAGAATGCTGCTTTCTACCAATACTAACTCGTGTTCCATTAATCGATACGAAACCATGTTCGTCTGATGGAGTCGGAATGGATCGATATGACGGAGGTTTCTTCCTGGATGGATACGAATTGAGGCATGCAAACCAATGGATATCAACAATAGATAACAGATGGATACGAACAACAAATGATCTAATGGATACGAAATGACGCTCATTGAGATATACGAAATGTGTAGATACAAAGTAAGCATGTTTTCCATGAATCTTCATCGATCCATAACTTGAGCATACGAACTCCAATTGACTTGGAATTTGGAACGTTGGCTTTCATAGCTTTGCTTATCATGTCATAACAATTGTAGCTTGATATGGACTCGAACAAGATTTATGGATAACCATAGTGAACCGTGTATAACCGATCTTCGGGACGAACCGACTTTTGTTTCCAGTCAATTCCTTGGTGTAATGGCCTTGCCAAAAGGCAGGATAACATTTTCCTTCCAAAGTACATCTTGTGTGAACACGACATGATTTATAAAGTTGCCATGATTCTGAAAAGTTCTATCTGACTTATAGATCGATTGTTGTATTCTTGTCGAAAACTGTAATTTTTGATTGATCTATAGAAACATAAATCATGAACTGTTGATTACCAATTGTTGTACCACCATACTATTGTAATTGAGTGTTGTATGATAATGATATGTTGTTTGTTGTTGTAATCGTCACCAGACGAGTATTCAATTCATGTGAATTTTAAAAACTGGATGTTAGTCCGACATAAATGTACGTATGTTAACCTGACTCCTTTTAACATTTGCACGTTCACGAGTCGTTGTTAGTTTTTCATATTATTAAATTCTGTATCGATCCTCTCCTGAATTGATGTGAAATTTGGACAGCGATTGACACAGATTGGTTGGTTTTTTACATGCCTCGTATCGATGGATACAAGTACAAATGAACCTCTGAGTAATGAAGACGAAGTCTTCATTTTGCATCGATGGATTGCTGATGGATGCGAATAGTTATTGCCATAGATCGATGACGAATGGATACAGAGAAGTCTTCTTAGCATCGATCGGAGGGGAGAATGTTCCCACCGATTAAAATGTCTGGGAGGTGACTCATCTTTTGCCTAGCACGAGTTCTTATAAATAGTTTTTGGACTTAGCCAAATTTTCTACTTGTTATCGTTTTCTTTTGGCATTCGCATCGTTCTAGACTTCACAGAATCGAGAAACCGTTCTTGCCTTCGAATTGAACTCTAATCCTTCCAACTAATTACCAAAGCTAGGTAAATAAAACATGAATTTGTATCGAAAAACAACGAGACTTGGAATTCTGTGCCGTCCTGCTTGACTCCGTGATCGATTCTCACAAAGTGGTGGCCGAAGGTGATCGACATGAGGTCGAGGAGGGAGAGGGTGGCGCTCGAGTAGTTTTGGAAAACATGAAGTGTGGAGGGCAGCACGACTTCAATTTTGTAGCGTTGAAAGGAAGGAGAAGACTTGGCTTCATATCGACTTGGGGCATAAGTTTCATATTGATGAAAAATGGATTGATAAAATGGTGAATTTCGTATCGATACGGAGTGATAGCAGTTCGTATCGATCGGAGTCAATCGATATGAAATCTAGTAGCCTCCAATGGAAACAAAACCTGAAATAAGCGATTGATACGAACTTCATGGTTTTAGGTCGGTGCGAACTTCATGGTTTGTGATTGGTACGAAACCAGCAAATGTTTGATCGATACGAAGTAAAAACTTCGAACCGACACGAACTTCGTTGCAACTCGATCGATGTAAAGCCAGTGTGACTTGATCGATACGAAATCAAAAGTGCTCTGATCAATATGAAATGAGAGCTTCGGGTCAATACAAAGTCAATAAGCTACTGATCGATGCGAAATGGGAGTTTTTGACCGATATGAAAATAAGGCCTTTGAAACGAACGATCTGAGCTTTAACTTTGATAGATATGAACTTCATGAAAATTCGAACATTTTAATCCGTCGAGCTTCGGCCTTGCACAATTGGACTTAACAGGTAAACTGCATATTTGACTATGTTTTGAAGCTCATCGATGGAACTGTAACTTAGCAAAATTTTAACAAACTTTAAGTTGGATCAGTCTGGATGGCACGGTTGTGATGGTCAGCGATGATGGCCACTCCAGTTGAATTTCGAAGTCTTGTCATTCGAATATTCCTTAACTTTTTTAGAATTTCTTAAGTATTACGTAGCACTGCACTACACTGCACAATCCATGCATGCACTTCACACTGGGGAACACGTAAGCTTATTATCATCCAATGATGTTTTTAGATGAGTTGATTAGTTATGGAATCTTCAAGTTCTCAATAGTAGGAAACCCGAAGGTAATCTCTTCCAATAATAGAGTTGCCAACCATCGCGGCCGAGGTCATTGGTCCAGCTCCGAACGAGTTGCTAAGAGCAACTTTTATTATGAATCCATAAGACTCCATGTCATCTAATGTCTCTGAAGACATGTTGGGATGAATATGCTTAAGGCATAGTTTATCATTAGTCGAAGTTTTGTTACCCGGCCCAAGTGGTAGACCACATGCTCACCCAGAAGGGTTTACTGCCTTTAACAGGCACTCCGGCACAGTTGGGATGCTTCCTCCCTTTAATCAATATATTAGAGAAGTGCTAGCCTTCTTCGGAATTTCTCGCTCATAACTGCACCCCAATGGATACGCGCTTCTTAATAGTTTGTTCGTTATATTCATGGAGCATCTTTCCCAACCCTCGACTCCGATCGAAATCAGATACCTATTTAATTTTAAGAGTCGGGGAGGTAGTCCATAGTTCACATTCCGGGAGGTAGTTAGGAACTATCAAGTGGTGATGGGCTCTTAGACCAGGTCAGCTATTTGAAGACAGAATGGTTCTATGTCCGGCACCCTTCAAGATTCGCCGGTCGATGGCTAGCCAGATGTAAGTGCTACAATTTTCTTCGGTAATTCATGAATTTATTATAACCGATGCTGAATCTCATATCTTCTTTCCTTTTACAGCTGTAATTCCATGACCTGAAGGCGCATATTTAAAAGAAATAGTATGGGTCCTTCAAGAAGTGCCAAGTGAAAAGAGGGATATAGACTCGGTGCTGACAGACAGAAACTTGACGACCGTCGGGCTAATCGAGCAAAATCAGAGCATTAGGCTTGAAGAAACGCTGAGGGGGGCTCTGGTGAAATGCACTAAACATAGAGCGTCCGAGATCGTAATAACCGAAGTGGGTGAGGAAGAAAATATGCCCACCAATGATGAACCCGTGGTCGGGACTTCTAATAGCTTTCAAAGTCTTAAGGGAAGTAGAAAAGGCAAGGCTGTAGCACATAAGCATCACAAATCTTTGAGATGGAAATTCGTAATCATATCTTTGCCTGTTCCTGATTCTAGAATTTCGAAGGCTCCTTCCTCGCAAGTGGAGAACCTTTTCGAAGGGCTTGCTGATATCCCAATCCCAGATCATGTGTCACTTCAACACGACGTCGGATTGGAGGAGCTTCATAGTGCTTTAGACTTAAGCGGGTCTCTTCCCACAAGCATGGCCGACTTTTCCGGTTGGTCGGGGGGTGTATATGCATACATACTTCATGGCACTACATGATTTCTGATCATAAGTTTCTTACTTCAAAAGATTACTAACTTTGTTGTTCTTTCTTCTTTACAGATACAATGACTAGAAGAGAATCTATGTTGGGAGTCCCGTCGGAGGGAGGACGATAGGAACCGAGATCGCGGTTATTCTATCCAAGAACGTCATGAGAGAGAAGGATGGGGATTATAGATATCAATCCCGATCGCATTCTCCTCCTCCTCGAGTCCCCATACAACCTTTGGGCCACGTGAAATAACCAGTAGAGCCTCCTTGCCAAAACCATCTTCTCAAACCTCTAGGCTTGAATCACAACCTCGCAAACATGAGGTCGAAACTCCCATTGTTGATGAACAAGCTATCACTGAGCCCACTTGGGTAGGGGCTATTAGAATTTCTCGTTTTAAGAAAGATTTTCCAAATATATGCTATAACAGATTCGTCTTCCCCCTCACTTAAAGAGAATTTCATCGGAGGCAGAGAACACAATGCATAATTATATTCATGGTATCTATACCCAGTACAAGGAGTGGGGAAAGCTGCAGAAAAAGCATCGAAGGTGGTCTTTGAGCAGGCGAATACCATTGAGAAATTAGAAACCGAACTCGCTCAGAAGGGTCGTATTATTCAAGTGCTTAATGACGAAGCCGAGTCTTCTTGAAAAACCAAAATTGGGTCCACCCAAAAGACCGATGAGGCGAACATGGTAATGGAGAGGATGCGGCAAACACATTTTGTCTTGGTGGAGGAAATGGGCCACCGAAACACCACTGTCACAGCCTAACGGGACGCTGCTCTTAAAGAACTTAACGAGAACAAAGCCAAATTTTTCGAAATCATCAAGGAGAGGGATGATGCAAATAGTGCAGCCCAAGAGGCATTTGAACAGGCCATAGTGCTTCGAGGCGAACGGGATGCGGCTACGGCTAAGGTCCGGGAGGTGGAGACTGAGGTCGAGGAGAAATTCCAAAAGGCGGAGCCCAGGCTAGAGGCTGACATTGAAGATCTCCTCATTACTTATAGTGCTAATGCCTTGAAGCATAGGAACCTCGCCTGGCTCGATAATTGTCTGGCACATCTATACAATGCCTGGGACCGACTAGTAGAAGATGAGAAGGCTGCTCATCAGGGTGAATCGGTTGATGAATTTGAGCTCAAGAATCGAGTGCTGAATAAGACGAACGGAAAGTTCTCCATGATGCATGATTTCATATGAAAAGGAGAAGCTTTGCCCTCAGCACATGGAGATCGGAGAAGGTTCTGGTGCGATTACCACGACACAAGTCCCGAAACTCATGTGCCGACTCAGCCTGAATCGACTTATGCGGTTGATTCTCAATCTGTTGCTGCTTACAATCTGGATCAACCATAGTTATCTATAGTTAGCGAGCAAATTTCTGAGGTCATTCAACTGCCAACGAGTCAAACCGAGGAAGGTACTCTGAATATTTCGTATGCTTGTTCATGATCGAAAGCTTCACTTGAAACATTTAATAATAGTTTTCCGTTGTCTCTTTCCAGTGATTGGAGCCACGTCGGTTGCGCCTCCTGCAACTCAAGAGCCACATCACGCGCATGAGGCGATTACTACGGAAGCGACCACGACATCGGCCACTGCACCTATAGATGATGTACAAGGGAGCACACTTTCATAAGATGAACAGATGATGGAGGAACTTCTCAGTCATCATAGTAACTCTTTTTTGGATTTGTCATTTGTCATGAGTGGAAGCGCACCTACAACTAGCTTTTCAGGCCCAACCCCAAGCATTTCCAACGATGCATAAACACTTCATGGGGAAGAAATTATAGCTGACATTAACGCAGAAATGGAAGCAGCTGCTCGAACCAGCAGCTTTGGAGGTGGAATGGCGGGCCCTAGTCCGACCCCGTAATAAATGATATCTCCTTGTGGCACTGTTATCGACACCATCATGCCTATTCCGCCTCCTATAGTGGACTTGACCTCTCCGACTCCACCTGTTGGAAGTATTCCTATATACTTGAGTTCAGAGGAGGAAATCGTGCCCCTCCAAAGGAGATTAGCCGCCGAAAGGCAAAGGCTCAAAGAGGAAAATCAGTGGCAGCTCCAACGGGTCTACATCGAAGAAGAAACCAAGAAAAAAGAAAGAGTATGTATGCTTTTTCGGCTCATTTTCAGTAGATAGATAGGAATATGCTTTTGTTTTTCTTTATATGCCGTGTATAGATGCGGGTTCGGCCCTTGCTAGTTGGACCTTTGGCATACTTTTGTACTTAACCTTTTTCTTCCAAAGAATGATTGGAATAAAATTTCATTTTTCCTTCTGCTCAACTTACGTTAATTTACTTAAGTGTTTCAGTATTTGAACCTCTGTCCAACACATTTGTGAAGTTTCGATCTTCAGATTGGGTTTGTGTTTATTTGTTAAGTCCTTGAATCACAGCTACGAATCGTGACCGGAAACTAAGCTGAACTCCGATGCTACACTGCTTCAGTTAATGATTGACACTTAAGTTATGTCCCCAATTTCAAGGATGAGTTGTAAAGATCGGTTAGCGATTACATTTATCCATCAGCACATCGAGCTTTGCGTTATTGAATCGATGCTGAAACAAGGACATTTTGTGTGATCGAAATACACTCGCGCTTTTATCGAAGGTTGCATCCACACTCCAGGGATTTTCTTTCTATGTTGGAGGTCGATCACGTCTGCTTAAGTTTCAAGGATATGTCCATGCTTCGAGGACTTAAGTTATTTTATGGGTGGTCAGTAACACTCGAGTTATGTTTATACTTTGACCACACTCTGGGACTCAGGGCTGTTTTATGGATGATCAATTTGTATCCGGTTTATATTTAAACTCTAATCCAATCTCTAGGGATTTAGAGTTGGTCGATGTTTATTCTCCAATCCATGCTCTATGGACTTAGAGTTAATTACGGTCGATACTCCGGTTTGCCCTTTGGGAATCCGAAGTTAGTCGATGTTTGTACTCCAGTTTGCACTTTGAGAACCTAAAGTTGATTGATGTTAACACTTCGGTTCGCACTCTGGAAATCCGGAGTTCATTGATGTTTATACTCTAATTTGCACTTTGGGAACTTGGAGTTGGCGTCTACACTCCAATTCGCACTCTAGAACTTGGAGTTGATGTTTATACTCTAGTTTGCACTCTGGAAACTTAGAGTTGGTCGACAGATGGTCAGTCACGTCTGTTTAGGCATTTGAATTTCGTTCGCACTTCGAGAATGATGGATTTTCCAGAATCGTGAATGGTCGGTTCATGTTTAACTATGAAAATTCTACCAAATTAGAAAACCATCTAAAAATTTGTAATAAAATTTATAACGCAAGCGCATGGCGTACGATTGTAGCACGTACGCAAGTACGAGTCGATCCATAGGGAATTGTTTAGATTTTTAAATTCCATTCAATCAAATTAAACCAAAATCGAGAGATTATTAACTAACTAAAAGAAAGTAAAAACAAGCTAAAACTAAGGAGAATAAAAATATGAGATTAAAGAACAGTTTAGAGGCAAATCCCCTCTAATGATCACATAAATAAATCAATATAATGAAAATATGATCTCTTTTTGTCATTTGTGAGATTAGTTGATGCATTTATTATAAGCATGGCCTAATTATGTTATTAATTAACACGCTTATACCATAAAACTTTAATGCACCCTCTAACCCACTTACTAAATTTAATGAAAATGACATGAAATTAAAAGTAGAATCTATTTTAAGCATGGCTTATTAACTATTGAATTAGAAACATGAATCATCAAATTTTGATTTTAAATCCACTTCCATTACCATGATCATATGTATATGAAGAGGTAATTAGTAATTTATATGACTAATCATAGCCTATTTGTTTTGAACAACATAAGCCATCAAACTAAATATTAAACACAAAATCACACAAACATCCAACTTTCCATTAAGCACAAAAGAGACATAAATGAAAGATTATGTTGCATCTACATGATTCAAGAGAGCTTCATTACCCCTAATTGAAGGGGTTTAGCTTCTCATATTTGTTATCATATGAACAAATGTAGAAAGCAACATGAAACTAACAAGAGAAAAAAAAAGAAAAATGAAAGGAAAAACTATTCTACTTGCATAAAATAAAAGAAATCTACACTACAACATGAAAGAAAATAAACAAGAAAAGGAAAAGAACATGTATTAAATTGCATAAAAAAGTTACGTGAAAAGAAAATGGCTAAGTAGCCATGAAATGAAGAGAAGGGCTTTGATATATTTTCTAAGTTAAAAACTAACTAAGAGAGACTAAGGAAGAGGAGGGTTACATGAAACATAAGGGGTATTTACACATGTGTTAAACCATAATTCATATTTTTTGGGGAATGGCCAAACTACCCCTTAGGAAGTGTGGTGGCCAAGTAACCATTAGCATCCAATAATCATCTATTAAGTGCGCATAAAGATTTAATGGCCTTTTAGAATGTTCATTAGATCCTAAGTGTACATTAAGGTAGGTGGGTAAGTGGGGTCCTCCGTGATCATCATTTAGAATTATTTCCATCTTCATTTGTTCTCTTCACTCTTGTGCATGCATATATCATCATGAAACCACTTGTAAAATTCACTAAATTTCCTACAAAACAACATAGAAAATTCTAAGTAAATTTTTACAATACAATAAATGCACAAAAATGACCATTTTACCCCTATATGAAGATGAATATGTGACAATTTCAAAATAATTTTAATTTTGGCTTAAACAAGTTAAAATACCCAATATGATCATTTATTTAATTTTAATAGATTGAATATGGTGGTAAAAATATGCACATTTACGGGCACATCAAATGCCTCCACACTTATCTTTTTATTCGTCCTTGAATAAACTAAAAGTAAGATAATTCCGTTTCCGTAGGGAGCACGATTGTATTGAGTGTATGCAACAAGCCATTGAACCTTTGGGTGTCCCCAGTAGGACGAGTGTTGTCTCGTGTGGGTTTTCAGCGAATACCACCCACAAAATCCGAATGCCATATGAAAATATTTACAAAATGCAAGATTTATTTACAAAGACATGAATGCAAGTTTTTGAAAATATTTATAGTAAAGGATTCCTTTTAAACCGACACAAATAAGTTAAATGTAGGTTTTGGTCATTATCTTAAAATTTAATTCATTTACTCATCAAAATTTCCAATAAAAACCAAGTTATCATAATTTATAAACTATAGTTTAACTCGTTGTTTCGATCGATAATACAATGTAACTATGAAATGGATCCTTAATTGATTATCATAGTTTATCAAAGTGGTATTTTCATTTCTTTTCAATAACAAGTCAAATCAAATAAGTTAAAATAGTGCTTGGATTTCAATTGCTTACTCTCTCTAGATTTTTATTTGAAAATTTTGTTGATATTAACAATATTTACATATGCCTAACTCAGGTAAACTGAGGATAGATATATTACCCATGCACTGCCGTGCGGACTGATGTGAGGGGAATACAAAGCGTGGTGAGTGAACACACAAATGTGAACACTAATTGACTGGAGGCGTTATTAGTAAAAGAAAAGAATTTTTAGATACATACACCTAGCTCAGATAAATTGAGGCCAGATATACCGATCGTGCACTGCCTTTCGGGCTTACGTGAGAAAGGTACGGAGCATGGAGAGTGTACACCTGTCGAGCGTAGGTGTTAATAGAAAATATTTACATATATACAAATGTTTTGTTTTCTTATATGTTTTTTTTTGAAAAAGAGAGTTTTGCAAAACTATCTTAGCACCACTTAACTTAGAAGACAAAAAATGCTATATCCTTCTTTTAAATCAACCACTTTTCAAAACAAAGATTTTCAATTAGGACCTATTTCATAATTATCACATATGAACCTTCCTATATACTAGTTAAACTATCGTTATTTGTAATCAAGCTTCATTTTTTTGTTAAGACAAATAAATTTTCAAAATTTTCAACTTAATAAACCAAAACCATATATTTATCCTATTATGTTTCTTTAAAAATAAATCAAAATGCTTAAAAAAAATTATTTTTTTTATTTTTTTTATTTTGAGATTTTTTTTAAAATTTTTGGGAAGAAAATTAACCATGAAAAATCCAGAAGAATATGAGATTCCCCCCCCCCCTCCACACTTGATTTTGACCGTGTCCTCACAGTCAACCGAAGTGAAAGCAACGTTTATTATTATTTACATGAAAATGAAATGTATTTACACGGCCTTAGAAAGTATATCATTGAAAAGTAAATGAAACGATCTTCCAAAGACAGATTCATTTATCCAGTCAAATATGTAAGACACAGCTTAAGCTCGAAAAACTAAACCACAGAAGATTTCAAAGTTGAATATTGATTTGGAAAAATGAATGTCGTTTTAAAAATAAAATGATTTTTTTTATTTTCGATGGTTTTGGGGGTAGATAAAACAATTGATTGAAATTCAAGATTATTTTCACCAAATTGAAATTCAAGCTCCTCGTAAAAATTCTTCTGAATTATTGATTTCAAAAGTAAAATGGTGATTTAAATCTTCCCATTTAGAATTCAACAACTCGTTTTTCGAAAATTTTAAAGAATTTATGTTCACTAAATTCGTCTTCCGTTGTAGGATTATCAAAAACTTCATTACATATCTCAAGTTCAAAATCCAAAGTTGTTGTATTTAAATTAATAAAATTGAGAAAAGAAGGTCGAATTTTAAATTTGGTTCCACACCCATAAAAGAATTGAAATCCAACTCAGTTACCGTGTTTTCAACAACTTCATTAAGATCATCATTTTCTGTTTCAAAATTTGTTATTTGAAAATTGTCGATTTGGGTAAAAGATGGATTATCACTTGACTCGTCGCCCGTTGGGATTTGATTTTGTTTATCATGTTGTTTCATATATGTTTCAACATGTGATCATTGTAGATTTCTTCCATTTGCTCAACAAAATCAAATTTATAATTATTAACTTGAGAATTTTCGATTTGGATTTGTTTAGAACAAAAAATTTCGATCGTACCGAAGTCGAGATTATTCCCCTTGCCAAATTCATTTGAATTTTTTTTCCCATTTTCATTTTGAGTTTATAATTCATTTTGGAGTTCGAAATTGAATTGGCATGGGTTATAGTTGAAATTGTCTAAATTTTGACTTGAATTCAAATTTTGAAATCCTTGAAAACTTTGACTAGAGTTATCGCACAAATACGAATTACACAAATCATTTATCATTTGATTTTTTGTGTAGAGATTTCAAGTAAAGATGAAATGCAATTTTCATGATTTGAAGGTTGGTCATCATTTTGAAAATTTTGTGGCTCAAAATTTGAATCGTTTACACAATAGTTGTTGTTAAAATATCCATACAAATTTGAAGTGAAATCATATGGATTATATTGATTTTCACAACTATTGTAACATTCAAGTGTGTGGGGAAACCCGGACATTTTCAAGAATGTTTCTGTTTTTTATAAAGGAAAAATATTTATAGATAAAAATTATTTTTCAAAATGGAAAATTGATTTTTGTTTTGTTTTTTATTTTTCAAATTTTTTTTGTTTTTTGAAAAGATTTTTTTGGATTTTTGATTTTCTAAAAAAAACTAAATAATTTTTTTTGGATTTTTGGAATTCTGATTCGAATTTTTCAAAGGAAAAGTAAAAAACTAAGTTAAGAAATATTTACAATTTTTTTTAGTTTTGGATTTTGAATTTTTCGTTTTTGGTTTTTAAACATGCATGAACTAATGCAACTAAATGAATGCAGTGGTTAATTACAAATGATTATCCTAAGTTAACTCAAAGTTGTACAATCACACTTTTTCTTAATTCAACAAGATAGTTCTCAGCTAGGTAACGGGTAGGATTTATCAGTGCATCGTGAATCACCGTAGCAATGCAGCCGAAGGTTTAAGTACCTTCAGATAAACAATTCAGCATAATATTTACGAATCATCATAATATTTATAAATGATTATTGCTCTACCGTAGCCTAGACACCTAGAAAGTAAATTGTTCAAAGAAGGCAATTTGTCAATATATAATTAAGCGTTACTGATTTCTAACCAATATTATTAATCAAAATCTAAGACGAAATGCAAAGAAGAAATTAAACGTGTATTAGCAATGCAACTATGAATGGATTTTTATTTTTGTTTTTGGTTTTTAAATTTTTAAAAAAAAAATGCAAGCAAACAACACAATAGACATATACAATGGAAGGCAAATAAAAATATTATAAATAAGCTAGCAGCTATTTTTTGGCAAGCTCAGCAAATCAAGAAATTTATTTTAGCAAGTGGCTCCTTCCTTTATCTACTTTGGCAACTTGAAATTAAAACAAAGATATATATACAAAAAAAAATTATATATATTTATCAAACAAGTCAAAAACAAAACAAATGAGATTAAAACACTTTTTTTCTTTGTTTTTTTATAAAGAAAAGAAGAAACTTATGGCAAACTAACTCAAACCATTTTTTAAATATTGAAGGAAAAGAAAGAAAAAGCTTAACACTCAAAAATCTTTTTTTAAGGAAAACAAAACCCTTAAGTTTTAAGCTCACCCGGCCCAATAAAATTCACAGGCGACATTCACAAACCCAATTCAGATTCTTCATTTCCAAGGCAAATTCTATTCCAACCCCGGTTTTCACTTAGTAGCCCCCTGTTTTTTGAAAAAATCTTGTAAACCCCTAAAGATACTCACTAACCCCCAACTTCTTCCACAATTACCCCTCACGTGATTTCTTCCTTACGTGTTACCACGCACTGACAATACGAGGTTAGATAGAAAACCACGTAAAGGTAAGACGAGGTTAGATAGAAAACCACATAGAGGCAGCGCGTGGTTCAGTACATCACAACGTCAAGTGCTAACGTGGTTACCTTACAAACCACGTTTGGCAACCACTTTTTTAAGGGTATTTTAGTCTTCAGAAAATTATTTTTTCGAAGGGGGGCTACTAAGCAAAAACATAGTTTGGAATAGAATTTGCCCATTTCCAAATTCCAAATTCAAAGTCACAATAAAGAAAAACACGAAAAATTGCTTTATAGCTCGATCTCAATCGTGGAGCGGTTGCGATTGAGGGTCTACTCGCTGTTTGCAACGATGAGTGATGATTGGGGTGTTCGGCGATAACTGATGAGGTGTATCAGGTGTTGCGATAGCTTTGGTGATGTCAGTGTTCAGGTATGTGGAGTAGTTGTTTATGGTGGCGATGGTTGTCAGGTCGCGGGTGAAGCAGGGGATTCGAATTGGTGATGAGAGGCGGTTTTGGTTTTAGTTGAGGGAGGTTCTATCAAGTGATGTTGGATTCGAGGCAGTGCAGAAGTTTGGTATGTGGATATGGCAAAGCCAACTTGAAGGTTGACAGTGGTGGCAGGGGGAACGTGCTGTAGTGGTAAGGCTTTGTGTAGCTGTGATCTAGGGTTGTGAATTTGTAATGGTGAAAGCGTGTGTGATAATGGTGTATTGGTGGAGGAACTGGTCAGTGGACTGGGATAGTAGTTGCAATTGGTTGTGATTTGACAGTGGTTCAGTTTTGATGAGAAGAATGTTGAGTCGAGTTGTGTGGCACAGTAGTGGGTTGATGGATGGATGTCTTTGCATTGCAGAGAGTTATTAAGGCAGAACTGTTTATATGCAAATTGAAGTTTTGGCACTGTGATGAAATGGAGTGATGAATAACAAGGTGGTTGAACAGGTAAGGGCTGCACTGTTTGATTTGTATGCAGTCGTGGCGGTTGTCAGGGTTGAATGGGAATTGCAACAGAAGGGATGCTGTTGTATAGGATTTTGATAGTATGTAATGGTTTTATAGGTGATAGTTTACAGCAGAAGTGATGATGCCAGCAGTGTGTTGTTGTTTGACAGAGTGGAATGAAGGCAATTCATGTTGAAGTTAAGTGGACAATATCCACAGCTTGATGGTGCAGCAGTTATGGAGGCTACTGTGTTGTTGGTAGGTTGATGAAATTTTAATGATTGGGTGGTTATAAAGGCAAAGGCAGGGTGGAGATAGACTTATGGGGTTGATATTGGCTGCAGCAGGATGTGTTTCTGGTGACAATGTTTTGAAGTTGATTTGATCTGTTGCGGGCAGATGAGTAATTGTTGCAGTAAAGATATTGAATTGGTTGGTGTTATTGAAGCGCAGAGAACAGAGGAAGGCTTGTTGAATGTTGGACTATTGAATGTGTTTGGGGCAGGGAAAGTGCAAGGCAGTTTGGTATGAATTGAGGTGATTGAGTGATGTTTGTGAAAGAACGTGGCTAAGAAAGTTGTTATCCCACCTTTTAGCAAAGCCGAGATATCCAAAGATTAACTGAAAATCAATGATTACTAGTTACAAATATCAATTACCCGTCGCAGGTTCACTATGGGTATCGATGAATTATGTCCGAGTCTGGATCGAAATACAATTGACAAGACATGACTAGCACAGCCATAAAAGCCGACGTTTCAAATTTCAGGTCAATCGGAGTTCATACGATAGAGATATGATAGATACAAGTTAAAAAAGACACGCTGTTCGTATCCATCAGGAGAAGTCTGATTTCGAATCGATCAAGTTCGAATCGATCAGAAAACCATGATATTGATCTGTTCGAATCGATCATTTTCGTATCAATCAGTGTGGCTTCGCTTCGCATCCATCGAGTTCGTATCGATCAGATCCATCCAGGAAGTCTTGTTACATCGTGTTCGTACCGATCCTTGTTGGAATCCACTAGAAACTCTTCGTATCAATCGACCTAATTTCTTTGTTCCCATCCATGCCTCATACCAGCTTTACTTGCATCCATCAAGGACAGTCTCCTTCGTATCCATCATCAGGCAGGACCACCTCGAATCAATCGGCCATCGCCCATTTCGCATCCATCTGATGCAACGCAAGTGTCTAATTCGTATCGATTAAGCATGATACATATTTCGTATCGATCGAGATTAGGTCGATATGAAGTAAAATAATTCACGTCGATACGAACAAAGCCTAGCAATAACGTTGCAGTTCATCGATACGAATAACAGTATTGTGATCGATGCGAATGAGACCGAATGCTAACGATGCGAAGAGAATGATGCGATTGGTCGATACGAGCAGTACAATCACGGTCTACACGAACAATGTGCGAATGCGACTCGATCAACTCGCCACAAAAAATGGATCGATCCAGGAATTTCGCGCAACATCATCCTGTGCGCACGTGCTCGAGATTGATTCGAAGGAAGCGATACGAATGGATCGAGTCGAACAGATTGTGAACCGAAGACTCAAATTTGCATTGATCGTATCTCTCAAACCACAAGTCCAAATGCTACGAAATTTTACAGGAGCTTATGTTCATGCTGAAGAAGGTTCTTGCCAAGTTTCGACTCCATTAGACAAAATCTTGATCGATACGAATTACGTTCGTATCGATGATGGATCGATTCAAAACTTTATGGTATCGATCGCGTGGGCCCACTCACATGCCAAAAGAGGACTTTCGAAGTTTGGGCCAGATATATGCAGGGAACGCCTATAAATAGTCCTATGGAATCTATAGAAAGGGGACTTATGGAATCTAGGGACGTCCAGATTTTGCCAAAATCACGATTGCACTCAACCCTGTCATTGTACTCGAAAATTATTGCTTTAATCCACCGTAATCAACAAGAACATCAATAAAAAGAGTATCATTTGAATTGGACATAGGCCTGAGATAGCCGGACCACTATAAATCTCGTGTTTTCTGTTCCTTATTTCTTAATTGCTGTTCTCTGTTTGCTTGGATCTGAGATTTGGTATTAGAGTATTGTTGATTTGTATTCATACTTTGGTGCTTTCACGATATTCGGGGTTTGTGACCAATTTTGGCACAAACACTTTGATGCTTTCACTGAGAAGGCCTAACTCAGGGATTCTACCACTTAGATATCAGATTTGAAAGCTTGAAGAATTCAGATTTGAAAGACAATGACGCGACAAACAAGTAGAAGACAAAGAGCTGAGAGAAGCCAACAAGGGGGAAGTCAAGAGGCATCCTCTGGAGCTGGAGAAGGAGAAGTCTCTATCTACATCACCAGGGACGAGATGGAGGCTATGGCAGATTCAATACATGAAAGATTATTGAAGAGTCAACAGGATATGATGCAAAGATTCTTTAAGCAGATGAGAGTGGCAAGTGCACAGAACCTTGGACCAACTACAGTGGCTGCAAATGCAGGACAAAGAGTTAGGACTGTAGAAACCCACGAAGGTTAGATTTACGACCAGAATGCAGGGCCTGGAGGCAATCAACAAGGACCTAGGGCAGACCCACAGGATCTGACACTTGAAGACCCATAGATGGAGCTTAGTAGGCCAGAGCCAACGCTAAAGTTAATGAGCCACATAAAGAATATTATCCTGAATACCCTTCGAGACCTAGGGGGCAGGATAGAGGCATGCAGAGGGGACAACCCCTGGATGGAGATGAAAAGATGGCTGGATTAGTGCGACAAATCATGAGAGGAGGATTGCTGAGTGGAGGATTGGAGGAAGTTAGTCGGAGTCCGTTTACTTCGAATAACAGGAATGCAAGGAATCCTCCGAAGTTCAAGCTACCCATGCTGAACCCTTATGACGGAAAGTCAAACCCGACCATGCATATTACCAAATATATCAGGCATATGGAAGTGCTGCGAGCATCCGAAGAACTGATGGAACGATGTTTCCCGTTATTTTTATCAGATTTGGCTACGCTTTGGTTTAGGCAGCTAGAGAATGGATCGATCGGAACATGGGGCGAGCTAGTGGAATGCTTCATGAGACAATTTAGGGTCCACGTGACGTGACCCAAGAGTGTGATGACTTTAGCTTCGATAAAGCAAAGGACTGGAGAGTCCATAAAAGATTTTCTACTGTGATTCAATGCAACAGTGGCTTTAGTAGATCGCTCTGATCCATCGATGATTTTGATGGCGGCGATAGCAGGAGTTGCTGAAGGCACAGAGTTTAAAGATGCTTTGGCAAGAGATCCACCATAAGATCTTGGAGAATTCTATCATGAAGACGAGAGGTTCATTCGGTTGGAAGATTCACGCGCCGAGAGGCGAGAAACAAATGCTGTGCAAGGCGAAGAAACCGCCAAAGAGCAGTCTGGAGTGGACGATGGAAAGCAAAAGCAGGATGACATGTACGATGATCCTGATAAATGGAAGAAATTTTGAGAACCCAGATTCAGACAATCACAGACTTAACGGCAAGCCTGGAACGGATCTACACAGAGACTAGGGGCAACTCCCCTATCGAAAACCACCCAGAAGAGATCCCATAGGGCGGGAGCCTAGGAGTGGATAGTACTGCATATTCCATGAGCTGGATGGGCATATTGCCGATGAATGCCACCACTTGAAGGATGAAGTGGAAGAACATGCCAGGAGTGGTAGATTGCCACAACATATCAGAGAACGGACAGCTGCAGTAGGACCTGATCAACTACCGCCTCCACCTAACATGACTAATCCTGGATTGGGATCGCGACTCGTCATCACTTGATTACGATGGCAAAGGCCAAGCTCAGGATTTAAACTTTGGTCGATTAAAACTCATTAGATTTGATTTCAAAATAAAACAGTTATTCCACTTACACATGTACAGGAACTAGAGAGTTCCCTAGGCATGCACTGAGATTGTAATAGACCGCTCTGCCCGGAGAGGCAATATCTAGATTTTTCCTGTTGTTTGAGATTGAACAATCTGGGATTTGAATTTAATAAACGAACTTGAATTTTATAAGATAAAACCTTTGATCGGAGAGTTAAAGGATGAATATTGAAAACCATCTTGAAAATGATCGCTTTATGACCCTACCTCAAGAGGCGGGGTTCGGAGTACAAGAAGTGAGTTGCTTCGCCGAAGAGCGACATGATCTACTCACTTAACGTCGTTCCCTATTCACCGGAGAGTTATTGGATCGAGGTTTGATAAGAGCCCAAAGTGGCTGTGATCGGCCTAGGATTTAGGCCATGACATCGCTTAATGTTCAGAAACACTGAACCAGAGTGCAGGAGGTGTTGCCGCTTCATAGGAGAGCGACAGGATCGTCTCATTCAACGTCGTTTCCCCTTCACCGAAGAATGACAGAATAGGATCTAGCAAGAACCCGGAGAGGCTATGATCGATCTAGAAAGACCAAGACATCGCTATATGCCCTCACTAGGGCCAGAGTGCAAGGGATAGAAAGCAACGCAGGAGCGCAACAGGATCTTTCTATTTGACCGCTAAGTCTGGAATGGAGTTAGTAAGGGTCCGGAGTGACCATTAATAGTCCGGAGAGGCTGTAGAGTTTCATTCTTGACTTCCCTAGGTGGAAATGGATACTTATTTGGCTTCAAACAGCCATAAACTTGATTGACAATACTATAACTATGAATAAAACATAAACGCACTGCATTCAATTTAAAGCTATTCAGAACACACCTTTTACCAAAAGGCATGTTTTGGAGGGCCAAGTGTTATCCCACCTTTTGCAAAGCCGAGATATCCAAAGATTAACTTAAAATCAATGATTACTAGTTACAAATATCAATTACATGTCGCAGGTTCACTATGGGTACCGATGAATTATGTCTGAGTCTGTATCGAGCTACAATTGATAAGATATGATGAGGAAAGCTATAAAATCCCACATTTCAAATTTCAGGACAATTGGAGTTCATATAATAGAGAAATGATCGGTACAAGTTAAAAAAGAAACAATGTTCGTTTCCATCAGGAGAATTCTGATTTCGAATCGATCAAGTTCGAATCGATCAGAAAACCATGATATTGATCTGTTCGAATCGATCGATTTCGTATCGACCAGTGTGGCTTTGCTTCGCATCCATCGAGTTCGTATCGATCAGATCCATCCAGGAAGTCCTGTTACATCGTGCTCGTAACGAACTTTGTTTGAATCCACTAGAAACTCTTCGTATCGGTCGACCTAATTTCTTTATTCGCAACCATGCCTCGTACCCAGCTTTATTTGCATCCATCAAGGACAGTCTCCTTTGTATCCATCATCAGGCAGGACCACCTCGAATCGATCGGCCATCGCCCATTTCGCATCCATCGGCTGCAACGCCAGTGTCTAATTCGTATCGATTAAGCATGATACATATTTCGTATCGATCGAGATTAGGTCGATATGAAGTAAATAATTCCCATTAATAAGAACACGGCCAGGCGATAATGTTGCAGTCGATCGATATGAATAATAGTATTGTGATCGATGCGAATGAGACCGAATGCTAATGATGCGAACAGAATGATGCGACTAGTCGATACGAGTAGTACAATCACGGTCTACACGAACAAGGTGCGAATGCGACTCGATCAACTCGCCACAAAAAATGGATCGATCCAGGAATTTCGCGCTATGTCATCCTATGCGCACATGCTCGAGATTAATTCGAAGGAAGCGATACGAGTGGATTGAGTCGAACAGGGTTGCAGACCGAAGACTCAAATTTGCATCGATCATATCTCTCAAATCACAAGTCCAAATGCTACGAAAATTTCACAGAAGCTTACGTACATGCCGAAGATGGTTCCTGCCAAGTTTCGACTCCATTGGACAAAATCTTGATCGATACGAATTACGTTCGTATCGATCACGGATTGAGTCGAAACTTTATGGGATCGATCGCGTAGGCCCACTCACGTGCCAAAAGAGGTCTCCTGAAGTTTGGGCAAGATATTTGCGGGGAACGCCTATAAATAGCCCCTGGAACCTACAGAAAAGGGACTTTTGGGATCTAGGGACGTCCAGACTCTGCCAAAATCACGATTGCACTCAACCCCATCATTGTACTCAAAAATTACTGCTTGAATCCACTGTAATCAGCAAGAACATCAATGAAAAGATTATCATTTGAATTGGACGTAGGCTGGAGATAGCCGAACCACTATAAATCTCGTGTTTTCTGTTCGTTATTTCTCAATTGTTGTTCTCTGTTTGCTTGATTCTGAGATTTGGTATTAGAGTATTGTTGGTTTGTATTCATACTTTGGTGCTTTCACGATATTCGAAGTTTGTGACCAATTTTGGTGCAAACAGTAGTGAGATGAATATAGTGAATAGTATGGCCAGAAATGATGTAGAAAAACAGAACGTGTGTAGAAATGAAAAATTGTAACTGAAATTGTAAAGAAAATGAATAGAAAATAAAATGCTTTTTTTTTGTTTTAAATTTTTTTATGTTTTCTTTTTTTAAATAGAAATAAAAATGCAAATGCAAACTGAAAAAATACAACACACAAATAAGTACAAGCACAAATCACACACAAACAACAATTTTCTTTTTTAAATGCACTCAACGGACAAAAAAACATACAATATAATCAAAAGAAAATAATTCGAAGAGTGGAAAATAAAATCAAACAATTCCCTGACAACGGCGTCAAAAACTTATTTAACTATGGAAATTCTATCGAATTAGAAAACCATCGAAAATTTTGTAATAAAGTTATACAACAAGCGCACGGCGTACAATTGTAGCACATATGCAAGTGCGAATCGATCCACAGGGAATTGATTAGATTTTTAAATTCTATTCAATTAAATTAAACCAAAGTAGTGAGATTGTTAACTAACTAAAAGGAAGTAAAAATAAGCTAAAACTAAGGAGAATTAAAATATGAGATTAAAGAACAATTTAGAGGCAAACCCCTTTAATGATCACATAAATCAACATAATGATATTATGATCTCTTCTTGTCATTTGTGAGATTAGTTGATGCGTTTATCATAAGCATTGCCTAATTGTGTTATTAATTAACACACTTATACCATCAAACTTTAATGTACCCTCTAACCTACTTACCAAATTTAATGAAAATGATATGAAATTAAAAGCAGAATCGATTTTAAGCGTGGATTATTAACTTTTGAATTAGAAACATAAATCATCAAATTTTGATTCTAAATCCACTTCTATTACCATGATCATATGTAGATGAAGAGGTAATAAGTGATTCATATGACTAACCATAGTCTATTTGTTTTGAACAACATAAGCTATCAAACCCAATATTAAACACAAAATCACACAAACATCCAACTTTCCATTAAGTACAAAAGAGACATAAATGAAAGATTATGTTGTATCTACATGATTCAAGAGAGCTTCATTACCCCTAAATTAAAGGGGTTTAACTTCTCATATTTGTTATCATATGAACAAATGTAGAAGCAACATGAAACTAACAAGTGAAAAAAATGAAAGGAAAAACTATCTTACTTGCATAAAATAAAAGAGATCTACACTACAACATGAAAGGAAATAAACAAGAAAATGAAAAGAACATGTGTTAAATTGCATAAAAAATTTACATGAAATGAAAATGGCTAAGTAGCCATGAAGAGAAGAGAAGAGCTTTGATTTATTTTCTAAGCTAAAAACTAACTAAGAGAGACTAAGAAAGAGGAGGGTTACATGAAACATAAGGGGTATTTATACATGTGTTAAACCCTAATTCATATTTTTGGGGAATGCCGAAACTACCCCTTAGGAAGTGTGGTGGCCAAGAAACCCTTAGCATCCAATAACCATCTATTAAGTATGCATGAAGATATAATGGCCTTTTAGCATGTGCATTAGCTCCTAAGTGTATATTTAGGTAGGTGGGTAAGTGGGGTCCTCTATGATTACCATTTTGAATTATTTCCATCTTCATTTGTTCTTTTCACTCTTGTGCATGCATATATCATCATGAAACCACTTGTAAAATTCACTAAATTTCCTACAAAACAATATAGAAAATTCCAAGTAAATTTTCACAATTTAATAAATGCACAAAATGACCATTTTACCTCTATATGAAGATGAATATGTGACAATTTCAAAATAATTTGAATTTTGGTTTAAAAAGGTTAAAATATCCAATATGATTATTTATTTAATTTAAATAGATTAAATATGGTGGTAAAAATATGCACATTTACATGCACATAAATTTACATCCACCCTGATTTAGCAAGTGAGGTCATTAGATGGATGGATCCATCCTCCTCGAACTTGGTTCGGATACGGGCAAGGTCATTAGGTGGACGGATCCACCCTCCTCGAAACCGCATTTATAAGTTTATACTCCAGCTCGCACTCTGGGAGACTGGAGTTAGTTAAAGGATTGTCGTGTAGCAATCCTTTTTTGGCTTCGGTGTGGTGACTTACCCCCGGGCTCAGGTTTCACTTAGCAAGTAACCAGTCATATCACAGTTACTCCCTATTTGAATAAACCTCACCGTCGGGTGAAATTTAGCTCTCCGTACACGGTGGTAGTTGTATGATGCATTCAATAAATCACAGCTCTGGCTCGAAGAGATTGCACTTTATTGCTAAAACAAGAAAATATGGCAAAGTCACCTACCTTATTACAAATTCAAATTTCGAAATGCAGAAACAAATTGTAGATGAAAAAAATAGACTAAAAAAATAAATCTTGTTATGTGTAGTAGCGATGAAGGCTCTCGCTGTTCTTAACTCTTAGCAGAGTAAGACCGTCAACGGTCGATAATTTAAACATGCCATCTCTGAGCTTTTGCTCAATCACATACAGCTTTTCCCACGTTGGTTTCATATGCGAAGGAACTAGATAGATTCTTTTGAGGATGAGGTCATCGGGTTCGAAGGTTCGGGGTCAGACCTTGGCATTGTATAATCGGGTGACTCGACTTCGGTATGCGGCTTCCCTCAAGTCATCCTCTTCTCGCTTCTCATCCAATAACTCCAGGGACGGCAAGTAATATAGAATTTGACTGCGGACCATAGTATGTTACGCGATGAGAAGGTACTTCCATCTTGACTGGAATAACAGCTTCTGAACCATAAGAAAAGGATAATAGAGTACGGCCGATCGCAGACTTGTGGGCTGTTCGGTAAGCCTATAGGGCCATAGGAAGTTCGTCGACCCATTTGCCCCCTACCTTTTCCAGTCGTTTCTTCATAATAGAATTGATAACTTTATTAACAGCTTCAACATGTCCATTTGCTTGAGGATGTGCAACTGCAGAGAATTTCTTTTGAATGTGGAATCGTAGACAGAAATCCTTGAACTCAACATTGTCGAATTAAGTTCCGTTATCGGTGATGATGGTATGTAGGAGACCAAATCGACAGATAATGTTGCGTACCACAAAGTTGATTACTTTCTTCGTCATGATTGTAGCAAGGGGTTCAGCTTCTGCCCACTTAAAAAAGTAATCAACTGCAACGATGGCATGCTTCGCACTACCTTTGGCTAGAGGTAGGTAACCAATAATATCAATGCCCCAGACTGCAAACGGCCATGGACTGACCATCGTGGTTATTTCGGTAGGAGGGGTCCTAGGAATCCGAGCGTGTTTTTGACATCTGTCACATTTTCTAGCGTTGTCTGAAGCATCACGACTCACGATCGGCAAATAGTATCCATATCGGAGTACTTCTTAACTAAAGGTTGCTCCTTGGTGTGATCGCCACATTCTCCTTTGTGTACATCATGTAACACTCATTTAATTTCATTGTGAGCGATACACCGAAGTAATGGAATAGAGTATCCTCTTCTATACATGACTCCATTCTGAAGAGTGAACCGAGAGGCTTTTCGAAGAACTTGTCTTTTTTCACTCCTGTGCTCTAGCAGTGCTCCATGCTCGAGATAATTTCTGAACGGAATCATCCACGACTCCTTATCGAGAACGACCTCAAATACCTAATCTATCTCCGTTCGGTCGATGCTTGGGGAAGACAATGTTTCCATAGTAACGAGTCCCATTTGTTGTGCTTCACCTGTGCTGGCTAATTTTGCCAATGAACAGCTTTTTGATTGCGCTCTCAGGGGATGCAGTAGATAGCATAATAATCAAACTGATTCGGTATCTCCTGGACTCGATCTAGGTAAGCAGCCAATCTTCGATCTTTGGCTTGGTACTCTCCCCGAACTTGACACACAACTAATTGCGAACCACAATAAATCTCCACAGCAATGACTTTTAAATAACAGGCAAGTCTCAATCCGGCAAGTAGGGCTTCATACTCAGCTTCGTTGTTGGTCGCCCGAAAATCAAACTTTAGAGCATAGCACATAGATCGACCTACGGGAGTTTCATGCGCAACCCTGGCACCCGAGCAACGGTTATTTGATGCACCACCAGTATGCAACTTCCAGATATATTTCGGAGATTCACTGATTTCGGACAAGTTCTCTGGGATGGTAAATTCAGCTATAAAATCTGCTAGGACTTGTCCTTGAATGGCTCGTCTTGGAGTGTAGGTAATTTCAAACTGACTTAGCTCGATATTCCACTTGAGTAACCTACCAGACGTCTCAGGCCGCGTAAGGACCTATCATAACAGCCGGTTGGTGTAAACGGTGATAGGATGAGCTTGGAAATATGGATAGAGTTTCCTTGAGGCAATAGCAAGACAATAAGCCAACTTCTCTAGCTTCGGATAATTTCTCTCAGCATCAATTTGTCCTTTACTAATATAGTAGACCAGTATTTGTACTCTGTCTTCCTCTCGAATTAGGGCACCACTGATCGTGTTTTCTGATAATGCCAAATAAAGGTACAATTTCTTACGATTGATAGGCTTTGCCAAAATAGGCAGTGTGGAGAGGTGCCGAATTAGAGCTTGGAATGCGCCCTCACATTCCGTGGTCCATTCAAAGTTCTGTTTTCCTTTTCGGATTAAATCGAAAAAAGGAATGCACTTTTCAATGGATTTTGAAATGAACGTGCTCAGTGCTGCTACTTTCCCATTGAGTCTCTGGACTTGCTTTATGGTTCTTAGAGTCTCAAGATTTCTGATCGCCTAGATCTTTTCAGGATTGGCTCTAAGTCCTCGAGCGTTGACGATAAACCCAAAGAATTTTCCAGATGCGACCCCAAAGTGACATTTGGACAGATTGAGCTTCATTCTGTATTCTCGGAGGATATTAAACATTGACTCTAGGTCTTTATTATGATCAGTGGAGAATCGTGATTTCACTAGCATGTCATCCATGTATACCTCCATGGTTTTCTCGATCTGGTTGGCGAACATCCTATTAACCAATCTTTCTTAAGTTGCACTAGCGTTCTTGAGTCCAAAAGGCATAACTTTGTTGCAATAGTGTCTAGATCGGTCACGAAGCTGGTATGCTCTTAGTTGGGCATGTGCATAGGTATCTGGTTGTAACCTGAATACGTGTCCATGAAGGATAGGATTTCATGTCCAGCCGTTGAATCTACAAGCTGATCGATTCGAGGAAGTGGAAAACTGTCTTTGGGGAAAGCTTCATTCAAGTATGAAGAGTTGACACACAATCTACATTTTCCATTTGGATTTCGGAAAAGTATAGGGTTGGATACCCATTCCGGGTATAATGCATCTCGAATAAATCCATTTGATTTAAGCTTATATACCTCTTTCTTAAGGGCGGCAGATCTATCTGCATCCATACCATGCCTTTTTTATTTGAGCGGGACGTACCGCGGGTCAATATTTAATATGTGGCTCGCGATGTCCAAGGAGATTCCACACATGTCAAATGTGTCCAAGCAAACACATCAACATTTTCTTGAACAAAATTCAAACAGTTCCTCTTCATTTTTTGGCTTAACTGAGATCCAATTTTATCTTTCTAGAATCGTTGCTATCATCAATCAGGACATCGATCGTCAGTTTGGCCAGAGAAGCTTGACTGTGTTTACTTTCATCTTTACTTTTGTTATCTCTCGAGTCAAGATCTCTTTGGAATTGGTTGGGGAACCCGGGCCTGGGCCCAGGCACTAATTGTCAATTTTCAACAAAGCGGATGCAGAGAGATTCCTCTACACCCTTTTTTCTCTTCGTTGCGCCTCATGTAGCACAGCAACATAACAGGCTCTCCCAATAGCCTGATCGAATTGAACACTCCAACTCCACGATCGGTGGGGAACTTTAGAGTCAGACACCATGGGGCAATGGCAGCCCTGTACTCAGCTAGGGCTGGTCGGCCCAAGAAAGTGTTGTAGGGCGAGTCGATGTCCAACACAACAAATTGTAATATCCGAACTCTTCGGCGTTCTCTGGTTCCTAACTCCATTGGCAATTCCACCACTCTAGTGGGTATCGTTGCACTCCCGTTGAAGCCATGAATATAGGACTGACAAGGCTTTAAATCTTTAGATTCCATCTTCATCTGGTCATAGGCACACTTAAATTATATATTCACAGAACTTCACTGTCGACTAAGATCCTCTTCATCCAAGAAGAACCTACTTGAGCTGATATGACAAGTGGATCAATAGTAGGGGTTTCGACTCTCTCAACATCTCTATCTCGAAACACGATGTCATCGGTCATCGTCTTCTGTTGTTTGGCCGGAGCCCCATCTTCCAAATTACAACACTCGAAGTCTGCATGCGTAATAGAACTGGCATACGACTCCATTTCCTTCTAGCTTCATTCTGCTGGATGAGGACCGCCACTAACAGTATTTATTACCAACCTCCCGTCGGTACGAGCAAGTTCCTCATGTCTTGCCTGATTAGATACACGATTCTGATTTGATGGGCCCGCACCTCTAGAGTGCGGCACCTGCACAAACTCTTCTAACTTCCTTTCTCTTTCAACTTTTTAATGAGATCCTGCAAGTTACGTCACTCATTCGTGTTATGGCCATAGCTGGCGTGGAATCTACAAAACTTTCCCGTTTGGATTTGTTTCTCTGATGATGGTCTTAGGGCAGGTTTCTTATATTGAATGGTATTACAAGTTTGTAAGTACACATTCTCCAGTGACATATTTAAAGGAGTATAATTATCAAACATGGGAGCTCTATGTTGTAGGCCACGTTTTGATCCCATTTCTTATTTCGATCTCCATTACTTCTCTACTGATTCTGTTTTGTTGAATATTCAATTGCACCTTTCCGAAGCTCTCCCCGGATTGTTTAACAACTACATTACTCTGAATTCCTTCCACAATAGGCCCTGTGTTGTCCTTTTTCCTAGATTATTTTTCATCCTCCCTTCTCAAGAATTAGGCTGCCTTGTAATAGAATGGTCTAATGACGCAGGGGGTTTTCCGACCAGTCAGTTTTCGAATTTTGAATCAGGATCAATCCCCTTAGTTAGTGCCATCAGAATAGAGTTATCATTAGGATTTCTAATCTCAGCGCGAAATCTTTCTAGATAATGTATGAGTGTCTCCCAAGGAGCCTGAGTGACACTGGACAAAGTGTTAATATCCTTCGGTCTCGTTACATGCATCTGAAACTGCTCAACAAACTTTGTCGCCAACTAATCAAAACATGAAATAGATCAAGGTGGCAGACAGGTAAACCACAGGTAGTGATGCCCCCAAGAGAGATTGAAAAACTTCGACATTTAACTGCATCATCAGCTCGTGCAACATTCATCAACCATTCGTACTTTAGAAATGTTGATTAGCATCTGAGCTCCCTTCATAGACAGGCAGAGTTGGCATCCTGAATCGTCGAGGTGGTTCAGCATAGAGTATGTCATCAATGAAAGGGGTATGACTCCAGGAGATTCCTTGGTCGTCATTAGTGAGAACCTGACTTTCACGGATCATTAACGTATCATCGTCGGTATATCCGGCATCTGCACATTTTGAGCGCGTTGGACCAAGGTGTGGTCGGGTTTCACAATGCGAGGCTCGGCCGGACGTAGTCAACGGTCCAGGTCTTGCCTCCTTGGTTCTAAGTCTTCAAGGATGTAAGGTTCGAGAGCATGTTGACGTTGGATTGGACCTGTCCAGTTTCGGGCATCAGCTCTCGGTTCAGTAGCAGTGGTGTTTGTGCGGTTGTCTGGAACATGGTACAGAACAGTACCTCCTCGGGAGGAGGGTCCAGTCTGATGGCTGGTTGACGGGCCAATTCTTAGTTGCCCAAGGCTCAGTGCGTGCTAATGTCCAATAGCTTGGGTATAACAACCATCTAGCCATGGACGTGTGATGATAATCTAAAGAGGCTGAACTTTCAGTAGATGAATAGGAAGCCTGATCCCTCCTGGATCTCCTACGCCTTTGGCAATTCAGCTAACTGGTTAATTCTGCATTGGCACGCACCTACTGAGTAATTTGCTGACCACTCTGTTTCAACTCTTGCATTAGCATTTGAAACTCTTCCCTGGTGACAGGGCCTTGCGGATCTGATTGTCCGGCAGCATTCTGATCAGTAGGTGGTTGTTGCATGAGATTCTGTCGATCCCATCCTTCTGGATCTGCAGCAGTAGAAGTGGTTATTTTGTTAACCATGATGGATAGCGAAGCTCTTTCCTATACTTAATGCAAATCTGAATAGGATGGAAGAATTTTGAACTTAAGATCTGAATCTTCTCCTTAGATTTATGCAATCCGATATCGATAGTAGATCCAACGAGCAGGAGAAAAACTGTGTTTTCTCAGTGAAAGCACCAAAGTGTTTGTACCAAAATTGAGCACAACACTCGTCGGAAGTATTTGAAGAGATAAAATGAAGAAATTAAATGTAAAAAGAGGATTATTTAACAAACACTTCAAAAACAGATAAGAAAAACATGCAGATCACAGAGATTTAGAGTGGTTCGGCGTATGGCCTACGTCCACTATGAAATTGGTGATTTTATTGATGTTTGTTTGCTGATTACAACTATTTACAACGGATTACAACAGTAGATTTCGATTACAGCAGTGATCTTTAAGTACAAAAATGGTTTCGGCAGAGTCTGGACGTAGGAGAGCTAAAAGTCCTCTTTCTGTAGACTGTGAGATGCTATTTATAGGCATAGGATCCAAGTATCTCGCTCAGATCTCGAGAGACCTCTTCTGACACGTAGGTGGGCCCACACGATCGATCCCATGTCATTCGCACGCGGTCCATGTAGATACGAACGAATCTTGTATTGATTAAGACTTTGTCCAATCGAGTCGAAATTGAGCATGAACATTCTTTAGGTTGTTCGTAAGCTCCTGTGAAAATTCGGTGGCATTTGGACTTGTGGGTTGTGAGTTATGATTGATGCAAGTTTGGGCTTTTCGGTTGTTATTCTCTTCGTATCGATGTTGTTCGTATCGATGATTTCTATCAGTCCTTGAGAAGGATGGTTTTGATGACAAAAACCTTAGGACTTATTATAAAATATAAATACTAACATTATAGTTTAGATATATGTATGTGCAGAATATAAACATGCAGGTACCAACAATGAAGACCATATTGTATAAAAATATAAGAATGATGAATTTAAAGATCGAAGATATCAAGATTGAAGACTCATAAGTATCAAGATATCAAGAGTTTAGGATTTCAGAGTACAAGATAAGTATTGAGTCTACAATTATGTTAAAACATCTTGAAAGCACTTACATCATTATTCGAAATTCATTCGTGGAATGGAATCCACCTTGAGCTTGTAAAAAGGATGGAACCCTAGTGGGATGGAACTCACGATAATATCTAGTGGAACATATAATGGTCCTATTTTGATATCCACTAATTTTATGATGCTTTTCAAAAATATATCTCTTATTTAAAATGTTTTTTAAACCTCCTTTTCAAAGGCATCTCTCCTGTTTGAAATACTTTAGCCTTAAAATTATCTTTATCATTTTTAATATTTTGATTTCAAAATTGTTCTTGATTTTAAAGTATCTCTTATTTTAATATTTAGCTTTTAAATATTTATATACTCAGATTTTAAATCACTTTATAGATTAAGATTATATATTAAAAATTACTTTCTAAACTCTTTTATATGTTTAAACTATATTTAAATATATTTATAAAAGTTTAGAAATTGTTTTGAAAAATTATAGAAACCAATTTTTAATAAGAAAATCAAAATCACCATTTTATCCTAGAGCATGTCGACATACTCCTACCCCCTATGTCGACATGGTGCCCATAAATTTTCAATTTTCAAATTTTCAAAAGAAGTGTCTATTCGTCATATCCTTTCAGGAATAGATATGGTTGTTGAACTCTATAAATACCAGTAAGTTCTAGATGAATTTTTACCAGATTTTTATTCACTTTCTCTCCTCTTCATCTTCCATATTTATTCTAAAAAATCCTAAACTATCCTCTGCCGAAATACCAAGTGAATTGAACTTGATTATCTCTTGTTTGATTATCTGCCACTCTCTCCATAAGATCTCAGTGCTATTTAGAGTTTTAGGATTATTTGTAAATCAAACTATTGAGTAAAAGGTATGGTTGAGCCTTGAAATCAATTGGGTGTGATTGTTTCCTCGAAAATCGATTAGGTGATCTAATGGCCTGGTAAATCAAGAGAGTTTTCCTCGGACTCGAATATATGAGGGCGTGCCTCATGGCCTTGAAATCGAGGATGTAATCTGGAAGATTATTTTGATAAGAAATCTGTATAATTGTGCGGGACTGGATGTACGGTAACTCCAAACCAATATAAAATTCTGGTGTATTCTTTCCTTTACTACTTTTATTTATTATTTGCATCTATGTTTGATTCTGCGATTATATATGTGTCTGTGTATTGCATTTATTGGTGATTAAATTACATAAGTTTCAAATAGATTTAGTAAATCCACAAAACACCATTCACCCCTCTCTAGTTTTATTCTAGGCTTAAGATCCGTAATCCTCATTCCTAACATTTGATATCAAAGCAAGATTTTCAAAGTTTTCATAATCTGAAGTTTGAAAAGTTTTTAAATGGCTACCAACACCGGTTCTGTTAACACTATCACTAGTTCATTTGTAGAGAGTCAGACTCCAGACCACCACTTTTTAATGGCAGTGACTATGCATATTGGGCATGTAGAATGAAAATATATTTACAGTCAATAGGATTAGATACTTGGAATATCACACAAATTGAATATTCCAAACCCACAACTAATTTTGCATAGTGGACTGCCGAATAAAAGACTATTGCACAAAATAATTCCAAAGTCATGAATATTTTATTTTTTTCACTTGATAGGAATGAATTCAATAGAGTATCTATTTGTAAGTCTGCATATGATATCTGGAAAACTTTGCAAGTTACTCATGAAGAAACAAGAAAAGTCAAACAGACCAAAATATCCATACTCACAAATCAATTTCCATTATTCAAAATTAATTCAAATGAGTCCATCTCAGATATGTATAGTAGATTTCAGGATATTGTGCATTCTTTAATATCACTGGGAAAAAGTTTCTCCGAAGAAGATCAAGTTAGAAAATTTATAAATTCTCTTACTCCGGAATGGGATCGGAAAACTCTTGCAATCGAAGAAGCAAATGATATCCGTACTTTAAAGACTGAAGAATTGATTGGAAATCTAATGTCATTCAAAGTTCAAATGCAAGGGAGAAGAGATATCAAGGCATACGAAAATAAGTCAATTGCGTTCAATGCTTAACAAATGAATTAGAATCGAGTAGTGATGGTGATGAAGAAATAGCCTTCATGACAAGGAATTTTCGAAAGTTTCTAAAATACAGAAAGATGAATAACCTCAAAAAGAATGATCATAGAAATTATGGAAAACATAATGTAGTATCAAATCACGTCAAATGTTTCAACTGTGACGAATCAGGTCATCTCAGAAGAGATTGTCCGCATCCTGATAAGCCACAGTTTCCTGCAAGCAATGATTATACAAAGAAAAGAAAAAGAGCATATACCGCTACTCTAGACGATTCAGACTCAGATTCATCCTCAGGCGATGATGATCAGAAGACAAAAAATTCAAATATGTGTTTCACGGCTATTCATGATTCTGATTATCCCAGCGATACAAATCTAGAAAAAGGTACACGTTTACATTATTTTGGTTGAAATTATTTGTTGATTAATTGTTTGATTGCCTTTGAAATTATGTGATTGTTTGAATTTTAAATTATTATTATTATTATTATATTTTATTATTAATTATTATAATATTTTTTATTTTTTATTTTTTTAAAAGGGCATTATTATATTTTAATAATCACTTCAGCAAAATATATAGACATTAAAAATAGTAATATATATATATTACTGTATTTAAGAATAGATAGGTCACATGAACTCTTCGACCCATGTCGACATGGCCCTACCCATGACGACGACATGCCTGTCAGAAAGTTGAAATTCAAATTTGAATTCAAAATTTTGAACTTCCCTCCACCTTTTTACAAACTCCAATGTCTTAATAAAATACCTCTTAACCAGAGAATATGACTGTTGAATATCTATTTTATTTCCTATATCATATCATATCTTTTCACTTTCATTTCAAAACTCAAACTCTCTTTTACTCTTTCAAACTCTGTACTCTCTTCATAAATGGCTTCTTCAAGCACTCAATCCAATATGAGACTGTCAAAAACCATTAACGAGTATCTATAATGATCCGGAAGCAATCAAGGCTTATATAAGCTATGCTAATTATGGAAAAGTTCATATGGCAAAGTTTTCTATATTTAGCGATTTCTCTACATATGAAATCAATACTCTTCTTTAAGAGAACCATATTCTTAGTCTTTTTGACAATTCTGAAAATGATTTTGTTTGCTATCCAAATTTTGTTAAAATGTTTTATGCAAATTTGAGTCACGATTTTCATGAAGGAAATGAAAATGAAATTTGGAGTACTGTTAAAGGCACTAAAATTGTTTTAAATTGTGAAATTTTGAGCAATATTCTCAATTGCAAGAATTCAGGAATGGATCTTTCTACTTTTAATATCAATGAACATGATCGTGAGATATTTCATCACATTTTCGAAGTAGATGACAACTTTGGATTTAAAAATCGTAACTTTCATCCGAAAGCACGTATTGTTAATCTTCTTTGCAACATACTATCGCTTCTAGATCGGGAAATTTCAATAACCTGACCTTGAAAGTTTGTAAAGCTCTTTTTGTTATTTTTGATCATTATGACATCAATTAGGCGCAAGTGATTTTGGATGAACTTCGTCCTAAGAATTTGAAAACGGGTGAAAATACTTTGTATCATGGAATCTATCTCACTTGAATTTTTAATTATTTTGGTGTTGATTGTAAAAGGGAAGAACTTATTTCAAAAAAGGTGTTTAATCATGCCAATATTTCTCTTATGAAAATTCCCTTCATATTTCAACAATATGAATCTCTTGCTGAAAAGGATGAAAGGTTGACATATGAAGAGATGAAAGAAGAAGAAGAAGGGGAGGAAATGGAAATTGAACAAGAAAATGAAGACACCTCCTTGGAAATGAATATCCTAACAATCCTTCCAACAAAACTCTCCTCAAAAATCAAAAGATCATAGTGGAAAATCAATGGATTCTTAAAAGATCTGTTAGTAAGAAATTGGATAAAATGACCACTAATATGAACAAGTTCTTTGCTAAAGTTGGTCAGAAACTTGGCCTATCATCATCCTCCTCATTCTCTAGCACATTCTAAAAACTAGGATGTGATGCACTAGTTTATTTTGTATGAACTTGTATTGATCTTTTATCATGTTATGAAGTATCTCTTGTGTTAGCTCATCTATCTATAAATTTATCTATCTTATGTTTTTTTATCTTATCGTGTCTCTAGAATAAATTATAGTATAATATATAAGTTAATATACATACACACTTATGCATAAAACAAAGAAGACACATAAATCAACACACCCATGTCGACATATGTCAGGACACGATTCTTCGTCTTCCGAAAATCCGACATCGACACTCACTTTATCGACTGCCGAGAAATCAAACGACGGAAAACCGAACACTGAGGGTTTTATTTAAGAAAAATTTAGGAAAGAAGAAAGAAGATAGGAAAGAAGGAAATAGAAAAATAGAGGGAAAAGAAGATAGACAATTTTTAGAAAACAGAGAAAGAAAACAGAAGATAGAAAATAGAGGGAGAAAAGAAATTTGAAAATAAGAGAATAGAAAATTTTAAAATAGAACGGGACAGAAAGGAACAACAGAACAACAACAGAATCTCACAATTCGCAGCGGAACAACATATAATAATAAATGAATAATCTTTAAACAAAGAACTATATCAGTTATTACATTACATTTCATTTCATTACATCATATCATCAGAGTGTACAACATCAACAACATCAAACAGTGCAGCGGAAAAGAAATACTATATAAACTAGTAATACGCCATGCCATCCAGCTTGCCTCCAGCAACTCCAGAATATCCAGAATATCCTGATAAACCTAACTCTTAACTGCCCGTGTGGAAATTGGTGGGCACCCAGAGTTTAGGAAGGAAAACAATAAACTCCGAGTCAGTCATGTGACTGGTGTGAGAACTCAAAACAGTTTATTTATCTTTAAAATCAAAATAGAGGAATATTTTTAATCAATTCGCAATGCTTTTAAAAATGAGACTACCATAAGGCCTCCCGCACACACACACATGCAAACGCAGAATCGGAGGAGATTTCTCCTTATGATAGTCAAAGATGCTTGATACGCATTTAAAATAACATTTGATATTATTACTAGTGCATAGTGTAGGGAAATCATTTCAAAAATAAAGATATAAATCTTAGCCAACATACGACCATTATCGTATGCCTACTATAGCTACTATCCAAACAGTGTTGCGACACCATAAGTGAATAGCAGGTTCTACAACTAATACCGTACAAGTCACGTATTGTTTCTTTGGATTTCCAACAAATGATCAGACCAAGGAACTTCCCATTGCCACTGAGAATGCCTCTGGATGGACATCCCCGAGAACCAAACCGGATCTCAACCAACACAAGGCCGGGTTACTCCTAACTGAGTAACAACTGACCGAATATGCCATCCCCCGGTCCTTTGGGACCTTTTTCCGAGAGCGCTCTCTAATCAATTCACACAATCATAACAAAGTGTTTTCAACATGAGTAAGTATCTGGGCTCCATACCATGATACCACCCTTTTCCAGAAGGAAATGGACACATCCTAAAGGGTGCTACCCCTCATAACCTTGCTGCTTCTTTCCTGTTTTGACCATTTCCGGGATGTGAGGCTCGACGAAGTCACGTCCACAAAAACATACTTTATACAAAAGCCATGCTTTGGGTCAATAAATGATCAACACAATGATCACTAAGATAGACGATCAAATAAATGATCCTATCATAATAATCAACACAATGATCATTTCAGCATCACTCAGCATGTCACATTACCAAACTGGGAATATATCGCTGATAACTTCAACTATATAACCTTTGAGCTCGTACGTCTCAAAGAAGGGTGTTAAGCAAAGAATAAATTCTCCGCCACCAACAGAAATATATTTGAAAGAAATCGGCTTTATATCTCAACTTGTAATGTCAGGCATACAATCCATACAAGTCTGTTCCGGGATCGAACAGAACCGAAGGCACTTACAAAGAAGTCCTTGCAATCCGGATATTCACAATCCTGATCGGATTCACCATCACATATGGAGTTTCTATACCGGCGCGACTCGGTGCAGAAACAATCGATAGGTCATCCTATCGCTCTCGCAAATACCGGGTCTTCAACACCGATCTTCAATGCAATTCACAACGACGTATCACATATTCGGAATGGGTTATACGACCCCATGGTCCTTTCCCGGTTAACCCGAATAGTGAGCGCTTATTCAAAAATAAGTGTGCATTCAAATTCAATCAAATCACATCAAATACCCATTCAAAGGGAAATACTGATAGTCGGCTATTGAACTATCAATGGATATGCATACATCACCAGATTCCAAATAATTTTCCAAATTATTTATTTTCCAAAATATCTTTACTAGATATATAATTTCAATACGTCAAAAATAAATCAATATTTATTTTTAACCAATTTCACTTTTCACATATAAATTCCATAATGAATTTATATTTCAAAATATTCGTGCATATACGATTTCAATTATCCATTTTCAATTTATCTTCAAAAAGATAAATTCTAATTATTCACTTCATATTGGAAACAATTCCATACTTATTAAAAATAAGTAATTCACAAATCTTTTTATTTTCAACACTTAGAAAATATTCAATATACTTAAACCGAATTAAGTATATATTTCTTTCTTTAAGGAAATCATTCACTTAACATATTTATTTGGGCCAAAACGAATGTTACGTAAAACATCGTTACGACAACCCAAAATCACTAGTATATGGATTCGAAATTAAAATAGATATATAAATCCCAATATTATTCTAAACATTTCCTTTCGGAAATCATTTACTATAACAACAGTGTTATAGTCCACCATTTCCTTTTATTTCACGAAACATCTATTTCAACAATGAATGTTGAAATCTATGGTTTCGAATCTCAACACATTTTAAACCATCGTTAGATCGTTTTAATTCTATTTAAAACATCATATCTAAAACAATTTCTTTAACGTATTATTCACTATTCAAAAACGTGAATATACTACCTTAACAAATTTCATCATTTCTATTCACTTTAACTTAAAGGATTATTCACTGTCTAAAACGTGAATATAACTCCATTTATAAGTTATAACAATTAACTTATCAAAATAAGTCGTTTGCGGATTTATAAAACAACGTTTATAAATTCCATTTCTATTTATTTATAAAAACTTCCTTTTTATAAATTCCTTTATTAACCTATTCCAGTTTATAACTTAATTATAAACTAAAGGTTCATACTATAAGTTAATTACTTATAAAACGATTATTTTACAGAATCGTTCCTTTAAAGACTTTCCAATTTACAAATCTTATAACTTATAAGATTCATTTATTTAACAAATTTTATTCTTCAAATAACTTCACAAATTTTTAAATCTTACTATTTATAAATTTCATTTTATAACTTCACCATTTAAATTCTATAAATTTCATTCTTTAGTGAAATTCATTTTCACTTCATTCAAACACTTATAAAACTCGTTTTATAATGTCAGTATTTCAAATTATAAATATCCATTTATAAATCTCTTAATATAAATCAATTTATATTTTTCTTTAAAACGTCTTTAAATTCCTTTATAATTTCACCATTTTGATTTATAAAATAATCAAATCTTATAAATCTTAAATTCAAACTTTTAATAATAAACTCAAAAATCCAGTTTAAATTATTTTATAAAATCATTGATCCATATTTCTCAAAAATCAACTTTTAATCGTATTTCTAAAAATCGGCTTTTTAACTATATTTCACAAAATCATAATTTTTATAACTTTAAAAATTATAACGTTTATTTATTTATAATGGATCAATCCCAAAAATATAGTATATTTTCAAAATCACTTTTAAAGATCATTTTAAAATCCCAAAATCTGGGTCCAATGATGCTACACACCAAATAGTCAATCACGACAACAACGATCCATCATATATCGATATGATAATCATCAAATATCAAAATATCTGAAATAAAATAAATACTGTTGAGGAATCCAGTTGGATCCCTCCAACCTGTTTTCCTGCATCCAAAAACATTAGCACAATACCAATTTCGCTCCAGTACGAAATTATCGCGGTACATGTTCTTAATAAATATTATCCGCTTAATAACGGCGTAATAGGGTCTCATCCGCTAAACAAAAAAATGCGGGAAATCAACAACTGCAATATATACATATGCCAATATATATATATTGATATTATATATAATACCAATTTCACTGTTTATGAAATATTCGCGGTATATGTTTATATTAAATAACATCCGCTTACTAACGGCGTATAATGTCTATTTTAACAATCAATAGATATCAATCATCATTCATACATGCATTCAAATATTTTAAATCTAACTATTTAAAATAAAATCGAAACTGATTCGATTGAGTGAGAAGTTCTCACCTTGGTTTTAATTTCCGTTTAAGCTTTTATTTCGAATAAAATTAAACGCGCGTTTAATTTTACCCGAAATTCTCACTAACTCCAAACGACTCCAAACCAACTCCATCGCGTAGTGCTCGTCCATACGATTCCAACGCAACTGGATTTGCATTTTTTCGACCTCGTATGAAAAAGTTACGAATTTTTAAAGTTACACGAGTTTATATTAACAAATTTGCAACATTAACTTTATATTTACAACCTCTCCTCAATCCTAGCCATCAGATCCCACTCCCACACATCTGGACCGTTAACTCCTTCATCTTCCACTTGCGTTCCATCTTCAGGAACAAGGCCGACCTTTGAACCCATTAGCAACCAATTAGGGTTTAATATTACAACTCCAATACACGATGAAACTCGATCAAACCAACGCCAACGTGAAGCCCCAAACCTGAGCTACCTTCGGCCCCCCTATGGTGGAGCTCGGCCACCTGTAGAGCACTGAAATGCGTGCCGACCTGATGGTAAACGGCCCCACTTTGCTCCCTCCACGTCGCTCCGTTTCCGATCATCACCGTATGGAATCGAAGCTCTCTTCATGCTCTTCGACTTCCGTGTTGAACACTTCGCGTAATTCTTTACGGATTGAGAGAGATTGAGGGATGAATGAAGCAAATTTCTGGCCATTCATGTATAAGTGGCGGCTAGGGTTGAATATTAGGGTTTTAATTATATTTTTTATCAAATTTATGAAGAGTAAGGGGCTATTTATAAGGAACGAGCGACACTATTCATCCCGGAAATTCCGAACTCCGATTTAGACGCCGTAACCAGCGTACCTAGGGTTTATCCCGCGTTCCGGACACAATGGAACAGGTTTCGGAAGCTAATTCGGAAGTATGTGCGAGTTATGGCTGCAAACGTTCAATTTGAATTAAACCGATTTAAGTCGATTTCTAGGCGTTTTAATTTGTACCGGACAAACGGTAAATCCAATTGACTTGAAATTTGAAACCTTACAATAATATCACATTACGGATCCGATGAAACTGGTTTCGTCGAATTCCGAGACTTTTTGAAAAATGGCTATTTTGACTCGCCAAATTTAAATTAAAAACGATTCGATGCGTTTCGAGTTGCCACGATCAAACGATAGCTCCGATTGACACGAAAATTGAAATCCGGTAATAACTAACTATTACGGATCCAATGGAACTGGTTTCGTTAAATTCTGAGACTGTTCAAAAATTGACTATTTTACAGTCGATTATTAAATATTAAAATATTCAATTTTCACAGATTAACTTTTAATTCGATTTTAAAAGTTCTAAAATATTTCTATAACTTCCATATGATAAAATAAAATTTTCCAAATTATTTCCAATCATTTTTAACTCAATTTTTAATTATTTCCATAATTTAACGTATTAAATTATCGATTAAATTATCCAATTAAATCCAATAATTCAAATAAAAATTTATTTGACTTATAAATTCACTTATAAATATTTAAAATTAATTAAATATTCAAATTTAAATTATTAAAAATTCTGGGTCGTTACAATCTTTCCCCCTTAAAAGAATTTCGTCCTCGAAATTACAAGTAAGAAAGGTTACAGAATTTATTAACTTTCCAAAATTTATAATTAAATTCCTTACAAATCTTTACTAAATTTTCAAATCATACTTAGTTATCTTTTCAAAAACAACTACTATTGTTTAACTTTCAACTTCAAAATCAAAGTTAAAGTTTTCAAAAATTTTCCAAATTTTCTCAAATTTTTCTAACGCCTTAAATTTCCGGAAAAATTCGCCATAGTCTCCTTTGCGCGGCTCGATCCGAAAAAAAAAAATGACAGTATATATATCACAAATATACATCTCATCAAGTAATGAGGCATCCCGAAGGGAAAAAAGTATAAAAGTGCGATATTTAATCCGAGATATGTACCTTATATTTTATTAGCGAGCATATACGGCTAATATAGCGCTAAAGCGAACTCCAAATGCGAAGCAACGCGATCCGCACCTACTAAACTCAACAAACAACATGAGAACCATGCCTATAGATAATAATATCAATATACAACATATAGCAACATAACAACTATATATATCACATAGCAAATGCAACAATAGAAATATATATTCAACCATCATCCAATTACCATTCAACAAATTCATAACCAATATATTCATTCATATTTTCATTCATATACAATGAATTGGTTTTCACTTTAAATCATATTTGATTTATTAACATTGGATTTACTAACATTCATTCTCAATTCTAATTAGTTTCAATTTGTTAACATTCACTAATTAAATCCAATTCACCTTCAATTCTATTCAAATTTATTTACTTTCAATTTGAATTCAATTACATAGCTTTCAATTTCATTAATACTTAATGAATTACATACAATCAATCAACAATCATATAACAACCAAAGTATATATAATACAACCAAATTCCTTTGCTTATATTCATTCTCATTCAATTTTATTCAATTTCTAATAACATTAGATTTCAATGAATTAACACTTTCATTAATTATTTCTTATCAACTTAAATTACATTCAATTGATTAAACATTCAATCCATTAATTCCATTAAATTACCAAAGTTGGATTTCATTTATATAACTCAAGTTTATATTCATTTAACTTTAAATTCATTTGCTTATTTACAACTCACATTCATAATTATATTCATATAGTTTCACTTCTTATATATATAAGTTTATTTCACAATTGTAAATCACTTTAATTATACTCAATTCTTATAATTCTTTTGCTTATACAATTATTCTTTTATTTAGATTATTCAAACAACCTAACAATCAACTTATATACACTTTAATAATTTTGAAAAATTATTTCTTTACATACAAAATGTACTTAAGGTAAAATTATTTCATTTACCCAATTTTAAAAATAATATTGTGCCGAATTGTTCTATTCAAGTGTTTAGAAACCCCTTCGGCATAGTCTTGCGGACCACGCTGACGAAAGTTCATATGCCACTCAATAAACCAATCATCACAATATAAAACCATTTTTTTTATATTCACTAACAAATACGCACTCATAGCTATTATTACACTCAAACTCATTCTAGAGTACTACTGACTCCATCTCTAATGAATTATACCCAACAGAACCATGGTTGTCGCTTAACCATAAGAGCTCTGATACCACATTGTCAGGACCCGTCGTCAGTGGTCACAACCGGTAGGCTTTTCAACCATCCCAGCCCCACCGTGGCAACAACTGGTATCCCAAACTTGCTTTTACGGCCAGCCTTTCGACTGTCACAGCTTACGCCTAACCAACCCCCTAAAAGAGGATGTGTGGGAGTAAGAGTCTCCCGTTCGCCACCAAACCGCGAAGCGAGAACCCCCCATCACATAGCCCAATAGCTTAACAAGACTGGTGTGAGAACTCAAAACAGTTTATTTATCTTTAAAATCAAAATAGAGGAATATTTTTAATCAATTCGCAATGCTTTTAAAAATGAGACTACCATAAGGCCTCCCGCACACACACACATGCAAACGCAGAATCGGAGGAGATTTCTCCTTATGATAGTCAAAGATGCTTGATACGCATTTAAAATAACATTTGATATTATTACTAGTGCATAGTGTAGGGAAATCATTTCAAAAATAAAGATATAAATCTTAGCCAACATACGACCATTATCGTATGCCTACTATAGCTACTATCCAAACAGTGTTGCGACACCATAAGTGAATAGCAGGTTCTACAACTAATACCGTACAAGTCACGTATTGTTTCTTTGGATTTCCAACAAATGATCAGGCCAAGGAACTTCCCATTGCCACTGAGAATGCCTCTGGATGGACATCCCCGAGAACCAAACCGGATCTCAACCAACACAAGGCCGGGTTACTCCTAACTGAGTAACAACTGACCGAATATGCCATCCCCCGGTCCTTTGGGACCTTTTTCCGAGAGCGCTCTCTAATCAATTCACACAATCATAACAAAGTGTTTTCAACATGAGTAAGTATCTGGGCTCCATACCATGATACCACCCTTTTCCAGAAGGAAATGGACACATCCTAAAGGGTGCTACCCCTCATAACCTTGCTGCTTCTTTCCTGTTTTGACCATTTCCGGGATGTGAGGCTCGACGAAGTCACGTCCACAAAAACATACTTTATACAAAAGCCATGCTTTGGGTCAATAAATGATCAACACAATGATCACTAAGATAGACGATCAAATAAATGATCCTATCATAATAATCAACACAATGATCATTTCAGCATCACTCAGCATGTCACATTACCAAACTGGGAATATATCGCTGATAACTTCAACTATATAACCTTTGAGCTCGTACGTCTCAAAGAAGGGTGTTAAGCAAAGAATAAATTCTCCGCCACCAACAGAAATATATTTGAAAGAAATCGGCTTTATATCTCAACTTGTAATGTCAGGCATACAATCCATACAAGTCTGTTCCGGGATCGAACAGAACCGAAGGCACTTACAAAGAAGTCCTTGCAATCCGGATATTCACAATCCTGATCGGATTCACCATCACATATGGAGTTTCTATACCGGCGCGACTCGGTGCAGAAACAATCGATAGGTCATCCTATCGCTCTCGCAAATACCGGGTCTTCAACACCGATCTTCAATGCAATTCACAACGACGTATCACATATTCGGAATGGGTTATACGACCCCATGGTCCTTTCCCGGTTAACCCGAATAGTGAGCGCTTATTCAAAAATAAGTGTGCATTCAAATTCAATCAAATCACATCAAATACCCATTCAAAGGGAAATACTGATAGTCGGCTATTGAACTATCAATGGATATGCATACATCACCAGATTCCAAATAATTTTCCAAATTATTTATTTTCCAAAATATCTTTACTAGATATATAATTTCAATACGTCAAAAATAAATCAATATTTATTTTTAACCAATTTCACTTTTCACATATAAATTCCATAATGAATTTATATTTCAAAATATTCGTGCATATACGATTTCAATTATCCATTTTCAATTTATCTTCAAAAAGATAAATTCTAATTATTCACTTCATATTGGAAACAATTCCATACTTATTAAAAATAAGTAATTCACAAATCTTTTTATTTTCAACACTTAGAAAATATTCAATATACTTAAACCGAATTAAGTATATATTTCTTTCTTTAAGGAAATCATTCACTTAACATATTTATTTGGGCCAAAACGAATGTTACGTAAAACATCGTTACGACAACCCAAAATCACTAGTATATGGATTCGAAATTAAAATAGATATATAAATCCCAATATTATTCTAAACATTTCCTTTCGGAAATCATTTACTATAACAACAGTGTTATAGTCCACCATTTCCTTTTATTTCACGAAACATCTATTTCAACAATGAATGTTGAAATCTATGGTTTCGAATCTCAACACATTTTAAACCATCGTTAGATCGTTTTAATTCTATTTAAAACATCATATCTAAAACAATTTCTTTAACGTATTATTCACTATTCAAAAACGTGAATATACTACCTTAACAAATTTCATCATTTCTATTCACTTTAACTTAAAGGATTATTCACTGTCTAAAACGTGAATATAACTCCATTTATAAGTTATAACAATTAACTTATCAAAATAAGTCGTTTGCGGATTTATAAAACAACGTTTATAAATTCCATTTCTATTTATTTATAAAAACTTCCTTTTTATAAATTCCTTTATTAACCTATTCCAGTTTATAACTTAATTATAAACTAAAGGTTCATACTATAAGTTAATTACTTATAAAACGATTATTTTACAGAATCGTTCCTTTAAAGACTTTCCAATTTACAAATCTTATAACTTATAAGATTCATTTATTTAACAAATTTTATTCTTCAAATAACTTCACAAATTTTTAAATCTTACTATTTATAAATTTCATTTTATAACTTCACCATTTAAATTCTATAAATTTCATTCTTTAGTGAAATTCATTTTCACTTCATTCAAACACTTATAAAACTCGTTTTATAATGTCAGTATTTCAAATTATAAATATCCATTTATAAATCTCTTAATATAAATCAATTTATATTTTTCTTTAAAACGTCTTTAAATTCCTTTATAATTTCACCATTTTGATTTATAAAATAATCAAATCTTATAAATCTTAAATTCAAACTTTTAATAATAAACTCAAAAATCCAGTTTAAATTATTTTATAAAATCATTGATCCATATTTCTCAAAAATCAACTTTTAATCGTATTTCTAAAAATCAGCTTTTTAACTATATTTCACAAAATCATAATTTTTATAACTTTAAAAATTATAACGTTTATTTATTTATAATGGATCAATCCCAAAAATATAGTATATTTTCAAAATCACTTTTAAAGATCATTTTAAAATCCCAAAATCTGGGTCCAATGATGCTACACACCAAATAGTCAATCACGACAACAACGATCCATCATATATCGATATGATAATCATCAAATATCAAAATATCTGAAATAAAATAAATACTGTTGAGGAATCCAGTTGGATCCCTCCAACCTGTTTTCCTGCATCCAAAAACATTAGCACAATACCAATTTCGCTCCAGTACGAAATTATCGCGGTACATGTTCTTAATAAATATTATCCGCTTAATAACGGCGTAATAGGGTCTCATCCGCTAAACAAAAAAATGCGGGAAATCAACAACTGCAATATATACATATGCCAATATATATATATTGATATTATATATAATACCAATTTCACTGTTTATGAAATATTCGCGGTATATGTTTATATTAAATAACATCCGCTTACTAACGGCGTATAATGTCTATTTTAACAATCAATAGATATCAATCATCATTCATACATGCATTCAAATATTTTAAATCTAACTATTTAAAATAAAATCGAAACTGATTCGATTGAGTGAGAAGTTCTCACCTTGGTTTTAATTTCCGTTTAAGCTTTTATTTCGAATAAAATTAAACGCGCGTTTAATTTTACCCGAAATTCTCACTAACTCCAAACGACTCCAAACCAACTCCATCGCGTAGTGCTCGTCCATACGATTCCAACGCAACTGGATTTGCATTTTTTCGACCTCGTATGAAAAAGTTACGAATTTTTAAAGTTACACGAGTTTATATTAACAAATTTGCAACATTAACTTTATATTTACAACCTCTCCTCAATCCTAGCCATCAGATCCCACTCCCACACATCTGGACCGTTAACTCCTTCATCTTCCACTTGCGTTCCATCTTCAGGAACAAGGCCGACCTTTGAACCCATTAGCAACCAATTAGGGTTTAATATTACAACTCCAATACACGATGAAACTCGATCAAACCAACGCCAACGTGAAGCCCCAAACCTGAGCTACCTTCGGCCCCCCTATGGTGGAGCTCGGCCACCTGTAGAGCACTGAAATGCGTGCCGACCTGATGGTAAACGGCCCCACTTTGCTCCCTCCACGTCGCTCCGTTTCCGATCATCACCGTATGGAATCGAAGCTCTCTTCATGCTCTTCGACTTCCGTGTTGAACACTTCGCGTAATTCTTTACGGATTGAGAGAGATTGAGGGATGAATGAAGCAAATTTCTGGCCATTCATGTATAAGTGGCGGCTAGGGTTGAATATTAGGGTTTTAATTATATTTTTTATCAAATTTATGAAGAGTAAGGGGCTATTTATAAGGAACGAGCGACACTATTCATCCCGGAAATTCCGAACTCCGATTTAGACGCCGTAACCAGCGTACCTAGGGTTTATCCCGCGTTCCGGACACAATGGAACAGGTTTCGGAAGCTAATTCGGAAGTATGTGCGAGTTATGGCTGCAAACGTTCAATTTGAATTAAACCGATTTAAGTCGATTTCTAGGCGTTTTAATTTGTACCGGACAAACGGTAAATCCAATTGACTTGAAATTTGAAACCTTACAATAATATCACATTACGGATCCGATGAAACTGGTTTCGTCGAATTCCGAGACTTTTTGAAAAATGGCTATTTTGACTCGCCAAATTTAAATTAAAAACGATTCGATGCGTTTCGAGTTGCCACGATCAAACGATAGCTCCGATTGACACGAAAATTGAAATCCGGTAATAACTAACTATTACGGATCCAATGGAACTGGTTTCGTTAAATTCTGAGACTGTTCAAAAATTGACTATTTTACAGTCGATTATTAAATATTAAAATATTCAATTTTCACAGATTAACTTTTAATTCGATTTTAAAAGTTCTAAAATATTTCTATAACTTCCATATGATAAAATAAAATTTTCCAAATTATTTCCAATCATTTTTAACTCAATTTTTAATTATTTCCATAATTTAACGTATTAAATTATCGATTAAATTATCCAATTAAATCCAATAATTCAAATAAAAATTTATTTGACTTATAAATTCACTTATAAATATTTAAAATTAATTAAATATTCAAATTTAAATTATTAAAAATTCTGGGTCGTTACAACATACCCCAACAACCTATGTCGACATATAACTATCTGATTTAGTTATTATTTTTTAATTTTGAATTTAAAATAAATAACTCGTGTCTATTCATTTTTAAACGAATTCCTGTCTACTTAAACACCTGTTTCTTCCATAAATTTGTAAACTCTTTATTTCTACTCATCTCTGTTTGCATCTTTTAACTATATATCAAAAGTGGCATCCTCTTCTCAAATTCTAAGTGAAAATCTTGAAGAAGCTCTCAAGTCATTCAAGAATATACTTACTTTTATTCCCCGCAATCAAAGGCACTTAGAACCAAGTCAAATGCAGATGATAAAAGAACAAGAGAAGCATTTCGATGCCCTCTGTTGGATGATTTCTGCCCAAAACAAAGATGATTTCAATGCAAATCCTGTAACGAGCGATTTTTCGACGCTCGAAAACCGACATCAATACGTCCACTGTATCAAGTGCCGAGCAGTCGAATGCCGGAAAACCGTACCGTTATGGTTAAAGAAGAAGAAAAAGGCAGAAGAAGAGAGAAAAAGATAGAACAGAACAGAAAGAAACAACAGAACAATATCATAATCTCACAATCGCAGCGGAACAACATATAATAGATAAATGAATAATCTTTAAACAAAGAACTATATCAGTTATTACATTACATCATATTACATTACATTACATCATCAGAGTGTACAACAACAAACAGCGGAAAAGAAATACTATATACTAGTGAATATGCCATGCCATCCAGCTTGCCTCCAGCAACTCCTGAATTCCAGAATATCCTGATAAACCTGACTCTAAACTGCCCGTGTGGAAATTGGTGGGCACCCAGAGTTTAGGAAGGAAAACAATAAACTCCAGGTCAGTCATGTGACTAGTGTGAGAACTTAAAACAGTTATTTATCTTTAAAACAAACTAAGGGATATTTTAAAATAGATTCGCAATGCTTTTTGGAAAATGAGAGTACCATAAGGCCTCCCGCACACACACACAATGCAAACGCAGAATCGTAGGAGATTTCTCCTTATGATAGTCAAAGATGCTTGATACGCATTAAAAAAATAATTGATATTATTACTAGTGCATAGTGTAGAAAACATTTCGAAAGTAAAGATATAAATCTTAGCCAACATAGGCATTTCGCACTTATGACTACTATAGCTACCATCCAAACAGTGGTGACCACCATAAGTGAATGATAGGTTCTACAACTAAAACCGTACAAGATCGTATTGTTTCTTTGGATTTCCAACAAATGGTCAGGCCAAGGAACTTCCTATTGCCACATGGGTACGCCTCTGGAAAGACGACCCGAGAACCTAATGTTACGGTTAGATCTCTGCCAACACAAGGCCGGTTACCCTTCAAACTGAGTAACTACTGAGACGAATATGCCATTCCCCGATTGTAACCGATCTATGTCCAAGGATCCTCGATTCCAACAACCACAAAGTAATAAATTTGCAGCAACAAGATAGGTTAAGTATCTGGGCTTCATACCATGATACCACCTCTATCCAGAAGGAATGACATACACTAAAGGGGCGCTAACCCCTAATAACCTTGCTGCATCCTTTCTGTTTTGACCATTTCCGGGGTGAGCGGTCCGACGAAGTCTCGTCCACAAAGCCACGCTTTATACAAAAGCTATGCTTTGATCATCAAATTCTCAACAGCACTTCGTATGCCACATTACCAATTTGGGAATGTATCACTAGTAACCATCAACTACATAACCTCTGGGCTCGTACGTCTCAGAGAAGGGTATTTATGCTAAGAGAATAAATTCTCCGCCACCAACAGAAATATATTTGATAGAAACCAACTTTACATCACAAATTGTAATGTCAGACACATATCCATACAAGTCCGTTTCGGGATCGAACGGAACCAAAAGCACTTCCAAAGAAGTCCTTGCAATCCGGATATTCACTAATCACGTCCGGACTTCTCGTCACTAAGGGTGATAAAACCTCTATATCGGAGATCGGCCGATGTAGAGTCATTCGATGGTAATCCTTCCGTTTTCAAAAATATCCGGTCTTCAACACCGGTCATCAAATGCAATCCATAATGACGTATCACATATTCGGAATGGGTTATACGACCCCAAGGTCCTTTCCCGGCTAACCCGAATAGTGAGCACTTATTTTGAAAATATGTGTGTAGCATTCAAATTCAAGCAAATCACAACAAATACCTATTTAAAGGTAAATATTGATAGTCGGTTATTTAACAAACAACAGGCGTGCACAACATCACCAGATTCCAAATAATTTTCCAAATTTTTTATTTTCCAAAAATATCTTTACTAGATATATAATTTCCACACTTCAACCATTTGAAAACAAATTTTAAAATCACTTTTCACCTTTACCACTTTTGAAAACAAATTTCAATCATTTTCCTTATGCGGAAATACTTTCATTTCAAAATGGTTCATTTAAACCAATTAAATAAATCCTTACCGGTTTACTTTATATTTACGTTCCAAATTCGTAAATTTATTCCCACACTTCAAAAATAAATCAACGTTTATTTTTAAACAAATTTCCTTTCTTTTATAAATTCCATAGTGAATTTACAATTCCAAAATATCTATGAATATACGATTTCCAAATCGATTTCTAATATTTATTTTCAATTTATCTTTAAAAGATAAAATATATTCACTTTATATTGGAAAATATTTCCATACTTATTTAATAATAAGTAATTCACAAATCCATTTATTTTCAACACTTGGAAAATACTCAATATACTTAAATCGAAATTATGTATATATTTCATTCTTTGAAGAAAACATTCTTTCAAACACATTTATTTGGGTCAAAACGAATGTTACGTAAAACATCGTTACGACAACCCAAAATCACTAGTATAGGGATTCGAAATTAAGATAGATATATAAATCTCAATACTATATAAAACATTTCCATTCGGAAATCATTTACTATAACAACAGTGTTATAGTCCACCATTTCCATATTTCTCGAAAACGTCTATTTCAACAATGAACGTTGAAATCTATGTATTCGATACTTAACGCATGTTAAAACAACTTCAAATCGTTTTAATTCCATTTAAAAGATCACTCCCTAAACATTTCTTTAAAATATTATTCACTGTTCAAAATCGTGAATATAAATCGTTAACCAAATTCAAAACTTTTACATATTCAATTCAAAAATTATCCACTGTCCCAAAATCGTGAATATACTTCTTTAATAAGCTATAAAAATTTACTTATCAATTTCAATCAATCTTGAATTTATAAATCAATGTTTATAAATTCACATTTATATATTATAAAAACTTCAAGTTATAAAAAAACTCTTTATTAACCAATTCTATTTAAATCTCATTTAGATGTGAAAAATCAATTTTTCAAGTTAATTATTTATAATTTTCTATTTTACAAAATCTATTCAATTTATAACTTCACAATTTATAAATCGATAATTTCATTCACTTATGAAATCCATTTTTTTTCATTTTAACCCTTATAAAAACTCGTTTTATAATTCCTATATTTTTTTATAAATATCAATTTTATAACTCTTTTATATAAACCGTTTATAAAAATCCAAAAATCTCAATTTAAACTATTTTATAAAATTTATTAAGTCCATATTGCAAAAATCACATTTCGGTTATATTTTACAAAAATCATAATTTTTATAACATTAAAATTAATAACGTTTATTTATTTAAAATGAATCAATTCAAAATTTTAATAAAACGTTTACTTTAAAAATTCTTTTTAAATTTGAAAATCATCACTTTAAAATCTTTTTATAATTCCAAAATTGGCCCAATGATGCAACACACCAAATAGTCAATCACGACAACAAAGACATCATATATCAGTATATGATAATCAACAAATATCACAATATCTGTAATCAAATAAATACTGGTGAGAAATCCAATTGGATCCTTCCAACCTGTTTCCCTGCATCCACAAATGTTAGCACAATACCAATTCCGTTCCAATACGAAATATCGCGGTATATGGGATTCATAAAATATTATCCGCTATTATGCGGCGCAATAGGGTCTCATCCGCTATATAATGCGGGAAAATCAACTCCAAGTACATATATAATACCAATTCCAATCAAGATGGAATTATCGCAGTATATGATTTAAATAAATAACATCCGCTTAATATGCGGCGTATAATGTCTATTTCAATCATCAACAGATAATAATTTATCATCCAGGATTATAATCATCAATTTTAAATCTAACTATTTAAAATTTAAATCGAATCTAATTCGATTGAGTGAGAAGTTCTCACCTTGAGTTTTCGATAATAGTTCCAGCGTTTTATTTCGAATAAAATTAAACGTGCGTTTAATTTTACCCGAAATTCTCACCATCTCTAAACGACTCCAAACTAGCTCCATTACGTAGTGCTCGTCAAAACAAAGCCAACATAATTCGTTTCGTCAAATTCCGACCTCGTATGAACAATTTATGATTTTAGAAGTTTGTACACATTTATATATAATTTTATTTACGAATTCTATTTATTTTTATACCCAGATTGAATCTGAGCCACTCATTTCCGCTACTCAACATCGGCCCGCTCCTTTCTTTCTTCTTCTTCCCGTTCGAAACCCACATACACGGACCCAAGCCGCCACTTAACCCTAGATTTTCGCACCCAATACGAGCATCTTCAACTCGATCAGCAACCTCCATCTCGAAGCCAACGTCGAGCACTACACTCGGCTGCAATATGGTGGAGCTCGGCCTCGTCTTGCTTGAGTTTTTGAACCATGAACGCGGCCACTACACGAGCGATTTCTGGTCGATCCACCGCGAGATTTTTGATCATACCCATTGATTTTGTAGTTCGTGATGTGTTCTACAATATTGTAGTTGAGAGTTTGTTGAATTAACGTGAGGATTTAAAGAATTTGAGGGTGGAAGAAGATAAATTCTCGTCCATTGATAGATATGGAGGCGGCCTGACATTGAGATGAAACCCTAGCCTTTTTCTTTTTAATTTTGCAAAAGTGAAGAGTAAAGGGGATTTTATAGAAAATATTCCAAAACACTATTCATCCCGAATTTTTCGAACTCCAAACGGAGCGTGCCGACTGGCGTTTCTTGGGTTTACCCTGCGTTCCGAACACAATGGAATAGGTTTCGGAGGCCAATTCGATCATCTGTGCGAGTTACGGCAATAAACGATCGATTTTAAATTAAATCGATTTAAACTAATTTTTATGCGTTTTGGCTTACCCCGGACAAACGGTAAATCCGATTGTCACGAAATTTGAAACCATACAATAATATCACATTACGGATCCAATGAAACTGGTTTCGTTGAAATCTGAGACTTTTTGAAAAATGACTATTTTAACTCGTTAATTAAATATTAAAATATTCAATTTTCACAAATTAACTTTAAATTCAATTTTAAAAGTTCTATAACATCATTATAACTCCAATATGATATAATAAAATTTTACAAATCATTTTTAACCATATTTAACCCAATTTCCAATTATTTCTGTAATTTCAACTATTAAATTATCGATTTAGTTATGCAATTAAATCCAATTATTCGAAATAAAATTATTCGACTTATAAATTTCACTTATTAATATTTAAAATCAATTAAATATTCGAATTTTAATTAACAGAAATTCTAGGTCGTTACAAACTTCCCCCCTTAAAAGAATTTCGTCCTCGAAATTGCCAAGTAAGAAAAAGTTACAGAATCCATTAACTTTTCAAAACAAACCGTTCAGTTTAGATTTTTAAAATCTCTTAAGTGTTTAACTTTTCCAAAATTCATAGTTAAACTTCTTACAAAATCTTTACTAAGTTTCCAAATCCAAACTTAGTTTCAAAAATTTCAATTCTTCTCAAAAATATTCTAACGCCTTAAATTTTCGAAAAAATTCGCCAAAGTCTACTTTGCGCGGCTCGATCTGAAAAAGATGACAGTATATATAAAACAAATATACGTATCATCAAGTGATGAGGCATCCCGTAGAGAAAAAAGTGTAAAAGTACGATATTTAATCCGAGATATGTACCTTATATTTTATTAGCGAGCATATACGACTAATATAGCGCGAAAGCGAGCTCCAAATGCGAAACAAGCGCAATCCGCACCTACTAAACACTCAACAAACTATGAGAAACATGCATATATGGAAATAATATTAATATACAACATATAGCAATATAACAACTACATGTGCCAACATAGCAAATGCAACAAAAGCAATAAATGCAACCACCAAACAACTATCATCCAACAAATCCATATCAAATCAATATACATTCACTTCTCATTAATATTCAATGAATTGGTTTTCAATTTAATCACATTTGATTTGTTGGCATTGGATTTTATAAATATACATTCATTCATTTTTCAATTAGTTCATATTCACTAATTTACATTCACATTTGTTTACTTCCAAATTGAATCAAATTCAGTTCATATTCATTTACTTCCAATTTGGATTCAATTACTTTAGCTTTCAAATTTTGCTAATTCAATTTCATTAACACGTAATGAATTTATATACAATCAACTAACATCCATATGACAACTAATGTATATTCAACATAACCAAATTATTTAATTTACATTCAATTTGGTCCAACGCTTTTAATTCCAATTGGTGTATATCAAATTGATTTTTTATTCAATTATTCAACTTCTCAACTTCATTAGCTTCTAATGAATTTACACTTACATCCATTATTTCTTATCAATTTATTTTATATTCAATTGATTAGCATTCAATCCATTTATTAATTTAATTGCTAATTCCTTTAACAATATAAGGTTGGATTTCATTTATATAACTCAAGTTCATATTCATCACTTCTCTTGATTAATTTACCTTGATACCAAAATCAACTTTAGTCAACTTCACTTAAGTTATATTCCATTTCAAACATCATTTGTTTAGCTTATCTTAAATTTCCATTTATAAATCTAATTCAGATTTCATTTCTATTTAACTTTTACCAAAGTCAAATTTTCATCATTGATTCAAATTCAGATTTATTTTTCTTAACAAAATTGTTTAACCATTTTAATAATTGGTTTCACTTACAACTTATATTTAATTGATTCACTTATACTTACTTTAATTTAACTCCATCCTTTAAGTCAAATTTGTTCTATCAAAATTCAAATTGTATAAGTTATCAACTCATTTATCATTCCCATAAATATTTTAAATAGGATTCCAGAGTCTTTTCAACCTTTCAAAACCATTTTTTTAAACCAATTCAATTATCCTTTGAATTTCAAAACCCAAACCCAAATTCTCCAAACATCTTCCATTTAAAACTATTTGGCAACAATCCCTCTTTTGGAAACCCGAAAATGAACACCGATGATGTTGCAATTATCATCGGAATTATTTTCCAACGACCGAAAAGAGTTTAGAGCTTTAGTTTCTCCAAAACAATTTTTCAAAATATCAAATCCTTTCAAAACACTTCTCTGGAATTTTTTTTTAGATTATAAATCACATTTATAAATCTTTTGCTTATATAATTTCACTCCTTATATGTAAGATTATTTCACAAGTGTAAATCATTTTAATTATAACTTCATACTTATAATTCATTTGTTTATACTATTCATCCTTTTAAAATTTGTTGTTTTATCTAACTTATTCAACAACCAAACAATCAATTCATATACACTTTAATAATTCTGAAAAATTATTCCTTTATATATAAAATAATAATCAAGGTAAAATTATTTCATTTACCCTATTTTAAAATGATACTATGCCGGTTTATCTCGTTTAAGAGTTCAGAAACCCCTATCAATAATATGGCTCTCATCTACCGACCAGAATTTACAAACAGCTCAACGGATAAGCAAACACAATATAAAACATTTTTATATTCACTAACAAATACGCGCTCATAGCCATTATTACACTCACACTCATTCTAGAGTACAACTGACTTTATCTCTAATGAGTAATACCCAACAGAGCTAAGGTTGTCGCTTAACCATAAGCTCTGATACCAAATGTAACGAGCAATTTTTCGACGCTCGAAAACAGACATCAATATGTCCACTGTATCAACTGCCTAGCAATCGAATGCCGAAAAACCATACCGTTATGGTTAAAGAAGAAGAAAAAGATAGAAGAAGAGAGAAAAAGATAGAACAGAACAGAAAGAAACAACAGAACAATATCATAATCTCACAATCGCAGCGGAACAACATATAATAGATAAATGAATAATCTTTAAACAAAGAACTATATCAGTTATTACATTACATCATATTACATTACATTGCATCATTAGAGTGTACAACAACAAACAGCGGAAAAGAAATACTATATACTAGTGAATACGCCATGCCATCCAGCTTGCCTCCAGCAACTCCTGAATTCCAGAATATCCTGATAAACCTGACTCTAGACTGCCCGTGAGGAAATTGGTGGGAACCCAGAGTTTAGGAAGGAAAACAACAAACTCCAGGTCAATCATGGGACTGGTGTGAGAACTTAAAACAGTTATTTATCTTTAAAACAAACCAAGGGATATTTTAAAATAGATTCGCAATGCTTTTTGGAAAATGAGACTACCATAAGGCCTCCCGCACACACACACAATGTAAACGCATAATCGGCGGAGATTTCTCCTTATGATAGTCAAAGATGCTTGATACGCATTAAAAAGAAACATTTGATATTATTACTAGTGCATAGTGTAGAAAAAATTTCGAAAGTAAAGATATAAATCTTAGCCAGCACAGGCATTTCGCACTTATGCCTACTATAGCTACCATCCAAACAGTGGTGACCACCATAAGTGAATGATAGGTTCTACAACTAAAACTGTACAAGATCGTATTGTTTCTTTGGATTTCCAACAAATGGTCAGGCCAAGGAACTTCCCATTGCCACATGGGAACGCCTCTGGAAAGACGACCCGAGAACCTAACGTTACGGTTAGGCCTCTGCCAACACAAGGCCGGGTTACCCTTCAAATTGGGTAGCTACTGACACAAATATGTCATTCCCCGATCGTAACCGATCTATATCCAAGGATCCTCGATTCCAACAACCACAAAGTAATAAATTTGCAGCAACAACATAGGTTAAGTATCTGGGCTCCATACCATGTTACCACCTCTATCCAGAAGGAATGACATACACTAAAGGGGCGCTACCCCCTAATAACCTTGCTGCATCTTTCCTATTTTGACCATTTCCAGGGTGTGAGGTCCGACGAAGTCTCGTCCACAAAGCCACGCTTTATACAAAAGTTGTGCTTTGATCATCAAATGCTCAACAACACTTCGTATGCCACATTACCAATTTGGGAATGTATCACTAGTAACCATCAACTACATAACCTCTAGGCTCGTACGTCTCAGAGAAGGGTGTTAAGCTAAGAAAATAAATTCTCCGCCACCAACAGAAATATTTGATAGAAACCAGCTTTACATCTCAAATTGTAATGTCATACACACATCCATACAAGTCCGTTCCGGGATCGAACGGAACCGAAGGCACTTCCACTGAAGTCCTTGCAATCCGGATATTCACTAATCGCGTCCGGACTTCCCGTCACTAAGGATGATAAAACCTCTATATCAGAGATCAGCCGATGTAGAGTCATTTGACGGTAATCCTTCCGTTTTCAAAAATATCCGGTCTTCAACACCGGTCATCAAATGCAATCCATAACAACGTATCACATATTCGGAATGGGTTATACGACCCCAAGGTCCTTTCCCGGCTAACCCGAATAGTGAGCGCTTATTTTGAAAATAAGTGTAGCATTCAAATTCAAGAAAATCACAACAAATACCTATTTAAAGGTATTGATAGTCGGTTATTTAACTATCAATAGGCGTGCACAACATCACCAGATTCCAAATAATTTTCCAAATTTTTTATTTCCAAAAATATCTTTACTAGATATATAATTTCCACACTTCAACCATTTGAAAACAAATTTTCAAATTACTTTTCACCTTTACCACTTTTGAAAACAAATTTCAATCATTTTCCTTACGCGGAAATACTTTCATTTTAAAATGGTTCATTTAAACCAATTAAATAAATCCTTAGCGATTTACTTTATATTTACGTTCCAAATCCGTAAATTTATTCCCACACTTCAAAAATAAATCAACGTTTATTTTTAAACAAATTTCCCTTTCTTTTATAAATTCCATAGTGAATTTACAATTCCAAAATATCTATGAATATACGATTTCCAAATCGATTTCTAATATTCATTTTCAATTTATCTTTAAAAGATAAAATATATTCACTTTATATTGGAAAACATTTTCATACTTATTTAATAATATGTAATTCACAAATCCATCTATTTTCAACACGTGGAAAATATTCAATATACTTAAATCGAAATTAAGTATATATTTCATTCTTTAAAGAAAACATTATTTCAAACATATTTATTTGGGTCAAAACGAATGTTACGTAAAACATTGTTACAACAACCTAAAATCACTAGTATAAGGATTCGAAATTAAGATAAATATATAAATCCCAATACTATATAAAACATTTCCTTTCGGAAATCATTTACTATAACAACAGTATTATAGTCTACCATTTCCATATTTCTCGAAAACGTCTATTTCAACAATGAATGTTGAAATCTATGTATTCGATACTTAACGCATTTTAAAACAACTTCAAATCGTTTTAACTCCATTTAAAAGATCACTCCCTAAACATATCTTTAATATATTATTCACTGTTCAAAATCGTGAATATAAATCATTAACCAAATTCAACACTTTTACCTATTCAATTCAAAAATTATCCACTGTCCCAAAATCGTGAATATACTTCTTCAATAAGCTATAAAAATTTACTTATCAAATTCAATCAATCTTGAATTTATAAATCAATGTTTATAAATTCATATTTATATATTATAAATATTTAAAGTTATAAAAAAAACTCTTTATTAACCAATTCTATTTAAATCTCATTTAGATGCAAAAAATTTCAAATTTTCAAGTTAATTATTTATAATTTTCTATTTTACAAAATCTATTCAATTTATAACTTCACAATTTATAAATCGATAATTTCATTCACTTATGAAATCCATTTTTTTCTTTTTAACACTTATAAAAACTCGTTTTATAATTCCTATATTTTTTTTATAAATATCAATTTTATAAATCTTTTATATAAACCGTTTATAAAAATCCAAAAATCTCAATTTAAACTATTTTACAAAATTCATTAACTTCATATTTCAAAAATCACATTTCGGTTATATTTTACAAAAATCATAATTTTTATAACATTTAAATTTATAACGTTTATTTATTTAAAATGAATCAATTCAAAAATTTAATAAAACGTATACTTTAAAAAATCACTTTAAAAATTCTTTTTAAATTTGAAAATCATCACTTTAAAATCTTTTTATAATTCCAAAATTGGCCCAATGATGCAACAAACCAAATAGTCAATCACGACAGCAAAGACATCATATATCAGTATATGATAATCAACAAATATCACAATATCTGTAATCAAATAAATACTGGTGAGGAATCCAGTTGGATCCCTCCAACCTGTTTCCCTGCATCCACAGATGTTAGCACAATACCAATTCCGTTCCAATACGGAACATCGCGGTATATAGGATTCATAAAATATTATCCGCTATTATGCGACGCAAAAGGGTCTCATCCGCTATATAATGCGGGAAAATAAACTCCAAGTACATATATAATAACAATTCCAATCAAGATGGAATTATCGCGGTATATGTTTTTAATAAATAACATCCGCTTAATATACGGCGTATAATGTCTATTTCTATCATCAACAGATAATAATTTATCATCCAGGCATACAATCATCAATTTTAAATCTAACTATTTAAAATTTAAATCAAAACTAATTCGATTGAGTGAGAAGTTCTCACCTTGAGTTTCCGATAATAGTTCCAGCGTTTTATTTCGAATAAAATTAAACGTGCATTTAATTTTACCCGAAATTCTCACCATCTCCAAACGACTCCAAACAAGCTCCATTGCGTAGTGCTCGTCAAAACGAAGCCAACGCAATTCGTTTCGTCCAATTCCGACCTCGTATGAACAAGTTATGATTTTTAGAATTTAGTACACATTTATATATAATTTTATTTACAAATTCTACTTATTTTTATACCCAGATTGAATCTGAGCCACTCGTTTCCCCTACTCAACATCGGCCCGTTCCTTTCTTTCTTCTTATTCCCATTCGAAACCCACGTACACGAACCCAAGCCGCCACTTAACCCTAGATTTTCGCACCCAATACGAGCATCTTCAACTCGATCAACAACCTCCATCTCGAAGCCAACGTCGAGCACTACACTCGGCTGCAATATGGTGGAGCTCGGCCTCGTCTTGCTCGTGATATTGACCCATGAACGCGGCCACTACACGAGCGATTTCTGGTCGATCCACCGTGAGATTTCCGATCATACCCGTTGATTTTGTAGTTCGTGATGTGTTCTACAATATTGTAATTGAGAGTTTGTTGAATTAACGTGTGGATTTGAAGATTGAGGGAGGAAGAAGATAAATTCTCGGCCATTGATAGATATGGAGGCGGCCTGACATTGAGATGAAACCCTAGCCTTTTTCTTTTTAATTTTGCAAAAGTGAAGAGTAAAGGGGATTTTATAGAAAATATTCCAAAACACTATTCATCCCGAATTTTCTGAACTCCAAACGAAGCGTGCCGGCTGGCTTTTCTACGGTTTACCCTGCATTCCGAACACAATGGAATAGGTTTCGGAGGCCAATTCGATCATCTGTGCGAGTTACGGCAATAAACGATCGATTTTAAATTAAATCGATTTAAACTAATTTCTATGCGTTTTGGCTTGCCCCGGACAAACGGTAAATCCGATTGACACGAAATTTGTAGCCATACAATAATATCACATTACGGATCCGATGAAACTAGTTTCGTCGAAATCCGAGACTGTTTGAAAAATGGCTATTTTAACTCGTCAACTTAATATTAAAATATTCAATTTTCACAAATTAACTTTAAATTCAATTTTAAAAGTTCTATAACATCATTATAACTCCAATATGATATAATAAAATTTTACAAATCATTTTTAACCATATTTAACCCAATTTTCAATTATTTCTGTAATTTCAACTACTAAATTATCGACTTAATTATGCAATTAAATCCAATTATTCGAAATAAAATTATTCGACTTATAAATTTCACTTATTAATATTTAAAATCAATTAAATATTCGAATTTTAATTAATAGAAATTCTAGGTCGTTATAAATCCTGAAGGAACTTTGATTCAAGATAATGAAGATTGGAAAGATATTAAAAAGGACCCAACTTTTGGAGAAGAAGAATGGGTTGAAGTTCCTAAAATTATTTAATCTCCATATGGTTTGAATTTCTTGTTTTTTAATTGCTTGATTTGATTTGAATAGTTTGATTTGATTTGAATAGTTTGATTTAATTTGAATTGTTTGATTGATTTGATTTGTTTTGATTAGAATTAGTTTGGTTAGAATGGAATGTATAAAATTATTTGAAACATAATATATGGTTATTGAATTTAAACTATCATATTTGCTATGTTTTCATTAAGTAACTCATGTTATTATATATATATATATATATATATATATATATATATATATATATATATATATATATATATCCATCTTAGTTTGTCACAAGTACTCTAGTATTAGATTTAAGGGGAGTTATATATTAGTATAAGATTAGTTTTTGTTGATGACAAAGGATGAGAGTTATAAAATACAGTAATTAGAGTAGTTAGGCTTAGAATAAGGGGGAGATATTAGTTTTCAGGGTGATTATTAGTTTTAGGGGGAGTTATAGTAAAGGTGAAGTATATTTTATAAACATAGGTTGTCATCATCAAAAAGGGGGAGATTGTTAGTCCTTGAGAAGGATGGTTTTGATGACAACAACCTTAGGACTTATTATAAAATATAAATAACATTATAGTTTAGATATATGTATATGCAGAATATAAACATGCAGGTACCAATAATAAAGACTGTACAGTATAAAGGTATAAGATTGATGAATTTAAAGATCGAAGATATCAAGATTGAAGACTCGTGAGTATTAAGATATCAAGATTTCAAGATTTCAAAGTACAAGATAAGTATTGAGTCTTGAATTATGTTAAAACTTCTTGAAAGCACTTACATCTTTATTCGAAATTTATTCGTGGAACGGAATCTACTTCGAGCTTGTTAATGGGATGGAACCCTAGTGGGATGGAACCCATGATAGTATCTAGTGGAACATATAGTGGTCCTATTTTGATATCCACTAATTTTATGAAAATGCTTTTCAAAAATATATCTGTTATTTTAAATGTTTTCCAAACCTTCTTTTCAAAAGGACATCCCTCCTGTTTGAAATACTTTAGCCTCAAAATTTTCTTTATCATTTTTAATATTTTTATTTCAAAATTGTCCTTGATTTTAAACCATCTCTTGTTTTAATATTTAGCTTTTAAATATTTATATACTCAGATTTCAAATCACTTTATAGATACGATTATATATTAAAATTACTTTCTAAACTCTTTTATATGTTTAAACTATATTTAAGTATATTTATAAAAGTTTAGAAATTGTTTTGAAAAAATAATAGAAACCAATTTTTAATAAGAAAATCAAAATCACCATTTTTGCCTAGAGCGTGTCGACATGGTGCCCGTTAATTTTCAAATTTCAAAAGTAGTGTCTATTCGCGGTATCCTTTCATGAATAGATATGGCTGTTGATCTCTATAAATACCAGTAAGTTCTAAACGAATTTTTACCAGATTTTCATTCACTTTCTTTCCTCTTCGTCTTCCACATTTATTCTAAAGAATCCTAAACTATACTCTACCGAAATACCAAGTGAATCAAACTTGATTATCTCTTGTTTGATTCTCTGCCACTTTCTCCATAAGATCTCAGTGTTATTCAGAGTTATAGGATTATTTGTAAATCAAACTGTTGAGTAAAAGGTGCGGTTGAGCCTTGAAATCAATTGGGTGTGATTGTTGCCACGGAAATCGATTAGGAGATCTTGTGGCCTGGTAAATCAAGAGATTTTGCCCTGGACTCGAATACAGGAGGTTGTACCCCGGGGCCTTGAAATCGAGGATGTAATCTAGGAAATTATTTTGAAAAGAAATCCATACAATTATGCAGGACTAGATGTAGGGTAACTCCGAACCAGTATAAAATTATGATGTGTTTTTTCATTTACTGCTTTTATTTATTATTTGCATCGGTGTCTAGTTCTGTGATTATATCTATGTCTTTGTATTGCATTTGTTGGTGATTAAAGTACATAAGTTTCAAAAAGATTTAGTAAATCCACTAAACACTATCAACTCTCCCTCTAGTGTTATTCTGGCCTTAAGATCCGCAATCCTCGTTCCTAACAATTTCGACTCGATGATTCTACACGTGATGCAAGTTAACGTGGCACTTTTTTTGGATCGATCCGAAGTTCGTGCCAAATCGATCGAGTCTTCCCAATGTTTATGCCTCGTTCGTATCGATCTGACTTGGTCTTGTTCGCATCGGTCGAATATGCCTCATCTCGTATCGATTTTATGTATTCAGTTCGCATCGATGCTTTGTGCTCTATTTGTATCGATTGTAGTTGCACTGTTTGCATTGATGGCAACCACTCTGCCTCTGTTCGTATTGACGGCAACTTCTTTGTTCGTATCGATCCCTGCCCCATCGATACAAAGTAGCGGCTTTGCTTAGTTTTGATGGACACAAAGTGAAGTTGAGTGATCGATGCGAGCAGGCTAGTGATTATGGATGAGAAGAATGCCTCTTTCTACCGATACGAAATCGTGTTCCTTTAATCGGTACGAAACCATATTCATCTGATGGAGTCGGAATAGATTGATATGAAGGATGTTTCTTCCTGGATGGATACGAATTAAGGCATGCAAACCGATGGATACGAACAACAGATAACAGATGGATATGAACAACGAATAATCTGATGGATATGACATGACGCTCATTGAGGGACATGAATTGTATGGATACGAAGTAAGCATGTTTTCCAGGAATCTTGATCGATCTGTAACTCGAGCATACGAACTCCAATTGACTTGAAATTTGGAACATTGACTCTCATGCCTTTGCTTGTCATGTCATATCAATTGTAGCTTGATCTGGACTCAGAAAAAATTTACCGACATCTATAATGAACCCGTGTATAACCGATCTTGGGGATGAACTGACTTTTGTTTCCAGTTAATTCCTTGGTGTCACGGCCTTGCCAAAAGGCGGGATAACACTACGTAATCTTGTTTGGTAATACGGAGAATGGGGCTTGTTAGGAGCGACAACACGTGAATGGTCCCTTGGGCTAACACCAACATATATTCTTACCTCAAAAATATTACACCAATATAAATATCTGGTACCACCAAAAAAGCAATAAACACATGGATTTTCCAGAATAAAACAATATACAACATATATAAATGAACACAGAGTCGTAGATTGTAGCTAAAAAAATATAATACATAACAATATATATAACATTACATGTGACAATATTTGACTCACATATACTATATACATAAGGTTAAGTACAAAATATACAACCCATAGCCATATTATCAATAAAAAATATCTAAAGACATCCAAAGGAAGAATAACATAGTAGACTACTCCATACACACCATAATACACACACACACACACACACACGAACAATATATATAAAGTGGCTAATGTCCCTGTACTAAAAAAGTCTCGTACTGACCCCAGTATTATTGGAATAATAAACAAATTAGACTATATCTATATCAAAATGATAAGAACATGATAATCTTCAAAATATGTGATATAAGCATTCCCAAAACATATAATATCGACTAGCATATGTGAGATATAACCATACATCAAGCTAAAAAATCACCATGGCATAATACACCAAATTTTTAACACACAATTAACAAAGATATGCAATAGATATAAATGCAAGAATATAGATATGTGAGTTAACAAGTAACTCACTTCCTCATCATTTTTACACATTATTTTAACACATGTGCAATGTCTCTAATTTCACACTGACAAGGTCGCAACTCTAATCAACCGAGTTTCACATATATGTACTATTTATTAATTAACCATTTATTAAGGCACCCAACTAATTTTAATTGTCGATCAGTTTAGCTGCTACGTTCATCCTAGGTTATACATTAACCTAATACCAGAAGTCAATTTCCTCGCTTGAGGTATTCACTACCTCTACTCAGAAATGTGAGCATCCTTACACATTCCATTTTCTCCAAAAATAGTAATCATCTCGTTCGCAATCATTTCTTCCATCATAGTTGTAAATTTTTTACCAAAACCTTGTTGCAGTCCCTGTGTAGCAGACTATTTGACCAGTGACAATATGGTCAAATTATCACGCAGAGTGCTACCCCGACGTCGGTCATCTAGGATGGACAACTAGCACGTCTGGTATCTAGCAAAATAACCAACATATTTTAATTTTCTTTACATAATCCTCGCTTCATGGTAAACCCCTTGGTTACGGTTTCTATCCCAAATGTCATTTATACGTGAGCAAAACACCTAACGGAAAGTGGTAAACTAACATAATAAATTTTATCACACAATTATAATGCCCAAATATCATCTGACTAACCGATCATTGATTTAGAAGGGGTTTTGTTCTAAAATACACTTAGTATAGATATATGATATTCTATATAGTGAGTCTATTGAATAAACGAGAAAATATTACCAAACATCATGTACAGCTTCATATAATTGATTTGTTTGTTCGAAATTCACATTTGAAATAACTACACTTTAAAATCATAATATAAATATCAAATTCTCTCAAAATTTCATTTATTTCCAAGAGCCCATATTTTAAAACCACTTATTTCATTACGAGGAAACTTTTGTTTGAACCATCAATAAGTCTAAAACCATTAAATTCCTTTCATTTCTAATTTCAAGTTTAATAATAATATAGAAATAATAAAGAAGTTTGGAGTTTCCAAGTACCTTTTGAACTTCAATTAGAAGTACAACTTTTCCAACCAAAAAATATTTCCCAAAACCAAAATATTTAATTCCAACATTAATAGTTAAAATCCTTATTTATTTCTAATCCACTTAAAACACCGTTTGAAAATTTCTATTAAACCCAAATTTTTCTTTGGATAAATCTTCTGAATATTGTAAAATAAAATTTCACTTATAAAATTTAGATTCATAAGCGATATTCAAAATTGTTTATTTACTTCATAATCCCTTTAAAACTGCTTTAGAATAATAATCTAGCAAACCATAATTCACTTTTCATGAAAATCTCCCAACTATTTACACTAGAATACCGATATATATCTATATATAAATTCACCTTTATAACCAAATACTAAAATTTCCCTTTCAAAATAATTTAACTTATAAACCTTCGTAACCTCTCTAAAGGATTTAAATTAATTTTCTTTATTTAAAGTAATTGCATACAAAATAAATTACTTCCAAAATTATACTTAACAATTTTATATGTTAAGCTTTCATTAATAATATTCTCCATAAAATAAATAATATTTATTATCATTCCAAGTACTACTTCACAAAATTTCACTTTTATCCAATTCCCAAAGAATAAATTCATCGCTTGGTATATAGATTTCAAATTATTTTCATAAAAATTCAACTCAAATATATATATATATATAATCATAAATCATAATCATAATAGATATAATTACAATTCATAAATCTATTTACAAGATAAATGTACTAATTTGAACTTTCAAAACTAATATCTTTTTTGAAATTTCGTGAAAACATTAACCTTTGAATATACATCATGATATACATATAACATAAAACTAATTATTATTTTCAATGACAATTTATATAAAACATTATATGTTTATAAAATTACTTACCTTAAAATTTCTCCTTCTAATCAATTTCAAAAGTAGTGTTTGATATTTATCAAAGCAAAGTAAGAACATGCATATATTCAATTTCAAGGAGCCATTCATACAATTGTTCAAACAATAAATAACCAAATTCATTACATTACTACGACCACTTTCATCTAAATTCCAATCAAATTTAACAAATAAAATCAAACAATAACATGCAAAGGAAGATATAATCCATATGCAGAAGTGAGTTAAGACAACTCACTAATTACTTTGCAAATACTAAACCGTCTCAAGCCCAAAACATAAATGATGTCGGAGCTTCCTTGCTTCAGCTACCATTGGCATCGTTTGTCCCTACTTCAACTATTGTATTGCAAGATTTCATACATCGCCAATACCCATATTGTCTACACTATACTTCGTGACATCAGTTCCAACATCGTGGTCATCATTTTTTATTGCTCCCTCGCCTGAACGCAAATCTCCTATGCAAGCAACCGCATGGATATTCACCTAACTACATCGCGGCCGAGTCCTATGCACAACCATACCATGTCACGGCGTTGATCCCTCAACCAAGCATCGATATTGCTGCCACCGGAACCCTTCCACCTTGGCTTATGGCGTTCAATCATCGTTTTTTTTTTCGGCTGATGTAGCAACCAGATTAGGGGCTAAGGCAAGTAAAATGGAAAGAGTCAGGAGATGGGAAAATAAGGACCTTTAGTTTTGGAGTTTTGGAATAAGAGAGAATAAGCTATTTACCATTTTATGGGGTTGGGCCTTGATTTTTCTTTTAAGAGTAGTTTCTATTTTTCCATTCTGTTCCTTTAAGGATGGAATAACTCAATCTACCCTTATTTACTTTTATTTTATATTTCATTTTTAAATAGTTCATTTATTTATTTGCAAATAAATTTCAATCGAATTTAAATTGGTATACAATTCCATAAATTATATTCCCATAACTAGATGATTTCTTTCGGTGAAATGGTAGTATATTTTTGTTTTGTTGTTTATTGTATTAACGTAAAGTATTTTTTTTTTAAATATTTCAACGATATGGAAATTTTTTACACTTTAAAAATATTTTTTATCCGTTGAAACTTTTTATACGAGTTTAATAGACCTTCTTCAAAAAAATATTTATTAATTTAATTTATTAAAAAAATATTTTATTAACTAGACTTTCGATATGTAAGAACTACTTTTCCAAAAATAACTATTATCAAAAATCGAATTTGAACATTTTTATATTAATTAAATTTACATATTATTACAGCGTTGAAAGCAGGGCTATTACTGACTTCCACCTATGAAAATTACATCTTCGCAATTTCTTACAGGGAGACGTCATACACAACTCATACCTTGAACCTTCTTCGTATTTGTGATCTTCAATCAAAATCAAACTACTCTATCCTTTATCTAGCTCTCACTCTCACGAAATTATCCAATCGTATGTTATTGATTCAACAGACTCATTTAGTGACTTTCTATTTTTCCCTTATGACATTTTTTTATAGAAATTTTCTAGACGTCGAACTTTTAAGAAAATTTCAATAAAGTCTCATTTGTACAGAGAGCGTTTCAAAAAATCATAATACAGTATAATCACAAACATCACAATCAATGGGGAATCCCGAAAGATGGGAAATCATATAATATCACATATTTATCGATATTTCGCAAAATGTACCTTAATTTAGCCTTTTAAAGTGAGCTATCTTGGTTTCTATATGGTCCAATAGTGAGCTATTATCGCCCATTAATCTAAAATTTCCTCATGTGTACTATTCTCAATTTCCGATTTAAATATTAGTAAGCATGCATTAGATGAAAACATAACACCCTTGCTTTAGGCTATTGCTGGACAAAGATTTCAAGGTTCAAACCACAAAAATAGATAATAGAATCAAAGAATGAGTTGTTGCATAGTGCATTAGCTTTCCAAGACAAACTTTCGGATTGCAAAAATGCAGAATATAACATAAACTATGATGTTTTTCCCAAAAGTAGCCAAGTATGAAATTGCAATTTAAGCGCAGACCCACTTAACAAATGCATGTTCTTAGCTTATAAAACATCAAAAAAATTTCTTATGTTCTTAGCTTTCTACAAAGGGAAAAATCGTCATATTCAAATAAATAGCTAGAATGTTATGATCGAATGAATTTAGTGGTGTTACACTAAATTTTCATTTTTAGGACAAAAATATATTTTCTTTTTAATTCAAGTCTGAACCTTAACTAAATTCAAAATTTAACCTTGCATTTCAAAAAAAATTGATTCATTAATGACATAGCTTTCCAACGAATTCAAAATTGTCAAAAACGGATCAATAGTTTGAGGTACACGGTTAAAACAAATCATAGTTCTAAATCAAAATTTTCTTTGAGTTGTCCAAAATTCTTTATCAACTTAAAATTTTTTATCATAACATTATTTTTTTACATTTTTAAAACCTCAAAAACAAAATTCATTTAGCGTTTATCACAAAACATTTCTTATTAAAAAATAATACGTTTTCTTTTCCCGTTAATATTTCATTTCCTCCACAATTTCATTATATACCAATTTTCAAAAACAAAACAATACCATTGTCCTAGAAATTTTTTTGATTTTAAAGAATTTTCTCAAAAATCTGAAAATCTTATATATATGTATATAGTATTTTCATTAAAACCTTTTATTTTAATTTCAAACTTGTATCACCTATTATTAAGTTTTTTTATTCGCTTTCCTCTCATTCATGAAATTATAAATTTTGTTTTGCAAAAAATAACTCCTATATTTATCTCATCAATCAATACGATATATCTTGTTTCCATATGTACAATTTCAAGTTTACTTCAAATTTTCACTTCATTTTCTTTTTCTTCTTCAAACCACACACTTTACTTTATTTATTTTAAATCTTTAATAACTCATGAATATATTCAAGGTATCAATTAATAAAGCCGTATATCTTTATAATATGGTATACACCAAATAGAATCAATAAACTTGGTCATATATTTTGAAATCTTCTTTCTAGAAAACTAAGAGCTACAAATATTTGAATTGACTTTAAAAATTTAAAATTATAAAGTTGAAAGTAATTTTTCCATACACTTACCCTTTATTCTGAAAAGAAATAGGTAAATATATTTTCTAATGAATTTTTTTTTTTGAAATGATTCCAAACATACTTTCGTAATATATATTTGTATTTCATTTTCTTATAGAAAATTTATCCTCAAACTCAAAATAAATACTTCATATATCCATATATATTTATTTCATCAGAAAAATCCTCTTTAATTCAACTTAAACAAACATATATTTACATATAATAGTCCATAAATTAATTAAAATTAGGATATAAAACGTTGTCATGCCACAAATTTAGTGATTCATTTCGCTAATTGGCTACAATATTGACTGCCTAAGATAATAAAGAAATGTTGCCTTGTCATTGACGTCAGCTTCACACTAATATCCAATGGCTGCATATATTGTTAAAAATATCTAAATTTAGAATAATAACGTTTCCATTTTTAAAATAATAATATAAGACTTTGTAGAATGACATAACATTTCAAAGTAAAATATTTCATATACCATTTCCAAAATATTGTGTTGCAATATCCCGTATAAGCATTCAAGAATTCCTATCGATTATGCTGATAACATGTATCGACCAGAATTCTCAAAGTGCTCAATTGACAAAATACAAGTTAACACTAAAATAAACTATTAAAACATTTTCAATCACTTTATAAAATAATATCCATATTTTATTAAATAATTTACTTTCTTACATAAAACAATTAAATTATGATGTTTAAACATACACATCCACTTTCCAATCAAAGCAATATATCTCTTCACATTAATCAATTCACACATGCAAGCATCCATCTAGTAAACTGTATTTCTTTTTATTCATTATATATATTTTCCAATTCCATATTAAGTGTGTGTGTGTGTATGTAGTTCATTATTCTATATATCACTACTATAAATTACTTAAACATATTTATAATTCTCTAGCGGTTCTATTTTGGGGAAATAGTTGGCCTTTATTAGTAAATGAGATTTGTCCAGATTCAAGTGGGTTTTAAAATTCTCTAAGTGATAACTCCTACTTAAATGCCACATTCTAGACACTATTGGTCTGGCTAACAAATCTTTCCTTCACTACCTCCATCAATAGCTTCCATTTCATTTGGAAATAAATATAATGAAGAGGCAGGTGCAAGGCTATTATATCATATTAAAAATAACAAGTACGTCCCCAAACGAGTATCCAAGTAATCATTGTACATTCCTACTATCCCTTTTAATATAAGGTAACTACCACACACCCAAGGGGGACAAGGACTCTAAAGTCACTCTAAGGCCAAAAGTCATGTCCCATATATTCTATATTGTTTTAAACCATACTCTGGTATAAAAATGCAATGCCTCACCTCTATACTCGTACTACCAAAGAGAATTACTAGGTAATCCTATTTAGTAATGTAGAGAATGAGGCTCCTTAGGAGTGACCACACATGAATATTCCCTTGAGCTAACACCGATATTCTTTCCTTAAAAATATTACACCAATATACATATTTGGTATCATCATAACATGCTAAATAAGTGGATTTTCTAAGACTAAATAATATACAGCATATATAAATGAACACAGAGCCACAGTGCGTGGTAGGAAAATATAATCCATAACAATACACACACACACACACACTAATAATAATATGATTCTACATTTTAGAGTATCAGGCCCACGTCGACGATATACACAAGGTCAAGTACAAAATATATAACTCATAGCCATACAACGACACCAAACACAAGGAGACATCCAAAGAAAGATAAACATAGTAGAGCACTTAAAACACAATAATACACAAACACACACACACTTGTCTCCTAAAAAGCTCTACATCCAATGTGGCTAATGTCCCTGTACCTGAAAATTCTCGAACATACCCAAGTATTATAGGAATAATAAGTGGGTCGGACTATATTTCTATAAAATGATAAGAACGTGATGATGATCTCAAACATGTGATATGAGCATTTCCAAAGCATATAATATTGACTAGCATACATGGGATATGACCATATGTCAAATAACAAAATCTCTATGGCATAATGCACGAAAACAAACATAAAATACAGAGGAGCCCTTCTGAAATGCAAACAACCTAACTTGATCTATTTTCCATCAAATTTATCACACACAACCAACAAAGACATGCAATAGAAATAAATGCAAGAACATGGATATGTGAGTTAAGAAGCCACTCACTGCCTCATCTTTTTCATACAATATTTTAACACTAGTGTGATGTCTCTAATTTCAAAGTGATACATAGTTATAACTCTAATCAATTGAGTTTCACATCTATGCCTTATTTATTAATTATCCATTTTTAAGGCACTCGGTAAATTTTAATTATTGATCAATTTAGTTTCGTTGTTTATCCTAGGTTAGACATTAACCTAATACCAGAAGTCGAGTTCCTTAATTAAGGTATTCACCACCTCTACTTAAAAATGTGGCATCCTCACATAGTCCATCTGCTGTAGAAATAATCCACACCTTGCTAGCCATCCTCACTTCCATTATACTCATAAAAAAAATTTCCTGAACCTTATTGTTGTGCCTGTGTAGTGGACTGTTAGACCAATGACAATGGTGTCGAATCATTACAATTCAAAGAACTACCCCCAACATCGGTCTACTCGGAGGGAAAACTAGTACATCTGATATCTAATGCAATAGCCGTTATATTTTAATTTTCCTCATGTAATCCTCGCTTTACGGTTATACCCCTTAGTTATCATTCCCATCCCAAATGTTAATGAAAAATGATGAAATAATACAATAAATTTTATCACACAAGCATAATGCCCAAATATCATCCAACTGGTTGATTATTGATTTAGAAGGGATTTTGTTATAAAATACACTTAATACATACATACAATATTCTATACAAGGAGTAAAAGGAATAAACGAAAAAATATTACAAACATCCCATACTACTTGAACTACTGCTCCATTTGTTCAAAATTCTCTTATATAGAACTACACTTTTAAATTACAATATAAATATTAAATTATCCAAGAATCGCATTTAATTCAAAAAGTCTATACTTTAAAACCACTTATTCGATTGCAAAGAAACTTTTATTTGAAACATTAATAAGTTTAAAACCACTAAAATCCTTTCATTTCTAACTTCTACTTTAATATTAATATGGAAATACTATAAAGAAGTTTGGAGTTTCCAAGTAGCTTTTAAACTTCACTTAGAAGTACATTATTTCCAATCAAAAAAATATTTCCCAAAACCCAAATATTTAATTTCAGCGTTACTAATTAAAATCCTTATTTATTCCAAGTCCTCATGAACCTTCTTTGGAAAATAATCTGTTAAACCCTAATTTTTGTTTGGATAACTTCTGAATATTGTAAAATAAAATTTCATCTATGAAATTTATTTTCATAAGCAATAATCAGAAATCTTTATTTGCTTCATAATCCCTTCAAAACTGCTTTGGAATAATAACATATAAAACTATACTTCACTTTTTATAAAAAATTTCCAACTATTTGCACTAAAATATCGATGCATGTCTACATATAAATTCACCCGTACAATGAAATATTAAAACCCTTTCCAAAATAATTTAACTTAAACACCTTGGTAAACTTTCTAAAGGATTTAAATTAATCGCCTTTATTTAAAATAATTGAATACAAATAAATTACTTCCAAGTTATACTTGAAAACTGTGTATGTTAATCTTTCATTAATAATATTCACCATAATATACATAATTTACATTCAACTTATTATCACTCCAAAATACTACTTATAAAATTTCATATTTATCCAATTCCTAAAGAATAAATTCATCGGAATATAGAATTTAAATCATTTTCATAAAAATTCATCTCAAATATATGTTTATTTTGTTTTGTTTTAATAATAAATCATAATAGATATAATATCGATTTATAAATCAATGTACAAGATAAATTTACTAATTCAAACTTCTAAAATTAATATCTTTTCTGAAATTTCGTGAAAACATTGACCATTAAATATAAACATGATATACATATAAAATAAAACTAATTATTATTTCAATGATAATTTATAAAAAGCATTAGATATTAATAAAATTACTTAATCAAAATTTCCCCTTCTAATTAATTTCAAAAGTACCGATCTTTATCAAAGTAAAGCAAGGACATACAAACATCACATATTTAATTTTGATGGTTCCTTCATCCCATTATTCAAACAACGCAAAACCAAATTCATTATCATGTTAGTTCAGCAAATTTCATCTAAATTTCAATCAAATTTAACAAAAAATCAAATGCTAGCATGCAAAGGAAGGTATAGTCTAGATATAGATGTGAGTTAAGATAACTCATCGATTTCCTAGCGAAGACTATCCTCTCTCAAACCACAAGCACAAATAATGTCGGGACTTCCTCGCTCCAACTACAATCGACATCGTTTGTCCATCCTTCAGCTGCTGCATTGCAACACCTCAGACATATCCAATACCCACATTGTCTGTACTATACTTCACGACATAACTTCCACCATCATGGTCATCTTTTGTTGTTCGTCCCTCATCTAAATGCAAATCACCTACACTAGCAACCCTTCAATGTTCTCCCACCTATTTTGCAGCCAAGCCCTTCATGCTACTATACTCATATCATGGCACTGCTCTCTCGACTAAGCACCTCTAATTCCAACACCATAGAACCATTTCCCCTTCATTTGTGTTGTTCAATCATGGGTTTTGTCGACTGATGATGCAACCTAATTTAGGGCTAGGTTAAGAAAAATGGAATGGGTGAGGAGATGGACAGATAATGGCCTTCGATTTTGGGCTTTTGGAATGAAAGGAAATGAGCAATTTCCCTTTTTTGGGGCTTGGGGCTTGATTTTTCTTTTAAAAGTAGTTACCATTTTTCCATTATGGCCTTTTAAGGATGAAATTACTCGATTTGGACTTGTTCTATTTTAATTCTTTTATTTATTTGTAAATAAATTTCAATCTTATTTATTTGATTTACACTTATTCTGTAAATTATATTTCAATAACTGTATCATTTCTTTCAATTCAATACTGGTTTATTTTTATTTTGTTATTTAATATATTAACCTAAAGTTATTTTTTTCAAATATGTCAATGATATTAAAATTATATACACTTTAAAAATATTTTTATTTATTGAAACTTTTTATTCAAGTTTAATATAATTTATGAAATTTTTTAATTCATTTATTCAATTTACCAAAACCTTTTATAAACTAGACTTCTAATAAGTAAGAATTTATTCTCTAAAAATTATAATTATCAAAAATCGAATTCGAACAATTTTATTTTAATTAAATTTAAAAATTATTACGACGTAGAAAGCAGGATTGTTACACTTTCAACCAATTTCCAGAATCTAAATTGCAAATTCAAAAAACATATTTCAGTTACCTAAGAGATGTAAATCCAAAATGATTCAAATTGACATGACGATCCAAAGAAGATGCACCAGTACCACCCCATATTTTTAGATAATTAAATAACCAAAATAATTATAAACGGTGAAAATGAGAATTTTTGGAATTATTAGAATATGGCCTCGAAACTTATACCATTGTGTTCGTGATAATTTTTTGCCTCGAATGGACTTCGTATGAAAAAGTTATTGACGTTCGAAGTTCCGTATCAAAAATAATTATACGTGTAAATGTGTGGTTATATATATCTGTTAATAAATATATGCACATATAAATTCCAAAATAACCAACATTTGAGTTTCAAAATAGACGCGCATCATAAAGAAAATTAATCGACATCAGCAATTAGAGGTAAGTAACCGTAGTAGGCAATGTTAATCAAATCAGTAACTAAAGGAAATTAATTTACATTAATTAACAACGTTTGAATTTCGAAATAAACATGTTTCATAAAGGAATTAAATTTGCGAAGGCAACGGTTAAACGTTTATAACGTCTAAAAATAGAGGAAATAAATTAATACATACAAAACTGACGTGTTTTGCTTGTTTTTAACTACTAGATTTCAACCGCTTAAAACGAATGAACGACGTTGCTTTAGCTCTCTATAAATAAAGGTGCAGGGCTATCCTTCAAACTCATATTTTTCTAAATGGGCATGGAAGCCCTATCACTTTTCTTTCTCCTCTAATTCTTCAAAAATTAAATATATTAGATTTAGGTTTTCTAATTTGCAATTTAGAGGTAGAAACTATAGGTCTAGAGAAGAGATGTCCAAATTAAGCCGTCCGTATGAGATGAGTTTTCAGATCTGGTTTTCTAGTTTATCTGTTTATTTTTCTTCAATTAGATCCAGATTTATAAATCCATACAAATCCTAGATTGTGGATCCAAACAGGGTTGCAAAGGGGAAAGCTATGGATAATAGATGGTCTAAGTTCCTACAAGGTCGAAGTGACCCAATAAATATAGGGTTAGTTGTCGCTGTAATTAATATACTGGCGATTTCATGGTTTAGACTTGGTATACTAGGTGCCAATTAATATACTGGAGGTTAGTTGTCAAAGACCAATGTTTATACTGGCCAATTGATCGGGGTCTCCAATCAATATACTGGCAGCTTTCGTTTGAATCCGTCCTTTGATTTTCAAAGTAGTAAGTATACAACTATGCTACCTTTCTTTTTTTTAAGAAAGCGGGGTGGGGCCAATTTCTCGTACTTGCTTAGTATGCCCCTCTTTTGTCGAGTGCCCCGCCCGGTTCACCGGGCTGTTGGCCTACTAAGCACTTGCCCGCAGCTTTTGACGCCCACCAAGTGGGCGAGTGTTTTCTTTTTTGGTGTGTGGATTTAAGTTATATATCTTTTATGTTTATGATATATAATATCATTAGATTCCCATTAAATATTTAATTCAGCATTTTGAACTAATTTCAATAATTGGTTCTACTAGCTAATTATGTTAAAACTGTAAATTTTGTAAGAAAAGTGTACTTATATTTAAATGTTATTTATATGGGAAAAAATAAAAAAAAGGAACCCAACTAAATATAAGTAATGTTAGGCTTAAAAGTTGTAGAGAAAGGCATAAACCTAAAACTGATAAATTTACAATAAATTATGTTAAAACGTGAGAAATGAATTAAAAAGTGGAAAATCTAATAATTTGATTTGGAAGTTAGTGATAGATTAGTTGGTTAGTTTAGAAAAGGGAATACATTTGCATAGTTTAATATTGTAAGAATAACGATAAACGTAATTGCAATAATAAAAGCAAGAAAAATGGAATTAGTGCAAAATAGAGACATTGCTATATTTTGCGTTACCCAATAATTAAAGAAACAATAAAAGAAATATCTTGCGGTTACAAGTTATTGTTTATTGCATTATTTAGTATCATGAAAATGGATTTTTAGCACAATTTTTTAACCAACCAAATAGAATAGAACTACTTCTCAGAATAGAAGAGAATAATGCGAAGCGTTAAAGAAATTAAAGAGTAAAAAATAATCAAGTAAATTATTTGACAAGATTAGAAATGATAAATAGAAAATGTGACTAGACCTACATTTATTGCATAGATAGTAGAGTAAGAAGAAAGCAATTATTATGATAAGTAACTTATGGCAGTTGGACGTAGTCCCAAGTTAAGACTGTTATATTATATAAGAGAACTAAAGAAAATTTAGTATCATAATAAAAGAAGACAAACTAGAACATAAAAGAGGCACTTGCAATTATATTTATAACATGTAGGGTATAAAAGAAAGAAAAAAATATAAAAGTGACAATTGCAGGTATAATTGAAACATGTAGGTTATAAGTAAAAAGAAAGAAATAGAAGAGGCTTATTTTATCAAACTTAAATCTTGGATTAAGTTGATAAACAAAAATAATAGCAATGGCCAAACCGACAGCATTTCCTTTCACGTCTAGGACTGATGGTCTCACACGTAGGTGGGGCAAGGCATGTTGATTAGGGTAAATAAGTAGCCAACAGAATTAGAAAAGTAAATTAAACGCATAATAAAAAATTATACGTAGGGTAAAATAAAATGGCAAGGTGCGTTTGGAGCAGCCCAAAGGGAAACTGGATGAAGAGCCCGACGAAGCATTTCATCACAGATTTTTAGTATAGAAAGAGCACGCCCAACATAGTTATTTGGAGTTAGAAGGAAATATGAGACTTCAACAGGATGTGAGGATACTCTAGGATGGCCCTCTGGGGTAGGCCTAATGAAGCTGCGTCCCCAGAGGCAGGTCCATAGAGGTTTCATCAAGAGAGTATGCCTTAAATGCTTTTGCTTTGTAGGCAGCCAAAAGGTTGATGATAGAGTGTGATATTCGTATGGCACCGTACTCCAGTTTACAAGTAGGTTATGGTAGGCAAGACCCATAAGGATCGTTGCATGCAGATATTAGCCATCATCAGTCTGAGTGAGTTTGGGAAAGACTAGAGTTAAATCAAAAGGCCAATGATTCTTTCACCATCAAGACATTGAATGAGGGGCATAGCCAATTGGATGTTTAGATTGTTTGCAATAGGGCACAACCACTTAGCTCTTGAAAGGTCTTTGGATTAGGTGAGGGGGGCTGCATGGGGCCAAAGCCATGATGAGAAAAGAGACGGACCAAGTAGAATATCTATATTGTAGGCTTGACGAAGCGACCTTTACAGATATAGAAAATCCCCGACTGAGTTCCATACAAGGTAGACCTTGTTGGCGAAAGTCAGGGAGTAGACAGAACGATTACGTGTAGTCCTCAAGGTACGCACTGTGTGGTGCATTATGGATGTCCGAGCACTAGTATAAGCTAGTGCAGATGCAGTTTCACATTTTCATAGTAGACGGCAGAACAGCTATATTGTAGGCCTCACAAGCTGTCCTTTAAAGATGTAGTTACAATATGCTTCAGTAGCGAGACGATGGAGTCCTTTTCAAGGAGGATACGGAATGTACTACGAGTAGTACCTAGAGACGATGCGGTCTTTAGTCATATAGCTACATATATATATTGGTTATTCGGTCTTAATCTACTAGGGAGTAGATGGGTGATGTTCATGCATAGAGGCGAGAGTATTATAAACACAATAAACCTAATATAACAGGAAATGAAAATAGAATGGTATATGTAGAATTATGCTTTGAAGTGTATAATTTTTCCATTCACCGGAACTTTAGTTCTGATCCCCGCATCATATCATCCCACGGGTTAGATAGATGGCAGAGATTTTCCAGCTTTGTGACACTTGTTTAGAAAGTGTTATTACCTTGTGAATATTTAGTTACTATTATATTTTAGTCAGTTCCACTATGAGATATTTATTTGAGCTATGATATATTTACCTTTGTCTATTTGCAGAATACGAGATACCCAACTCGGGCTTCGGTGGGTTTGGATTTTAGCATTTTGCGAAAAATCAAGACCCTATGGAATTCGGGTTATTGCATTTGGTATGAGAGCTTAGGTCAGTAGATCCTAAGTTAATTAGGAAATATGATTGAACATATTTATATTTTGAATAAAATATAAATATATTATGAAATAAAATCCAAATAGATCCAACTATAGATTTTTAATATATGGAAAGTTTTTAGAAGTATATTTATGCATAGTTTGCTAACTGGGTTTGGGATGACCTAAGGATGTTGAGCCCTATGTTATTGCCGATTTATAGTATATAATAAGCTATGTTTTAAGAGAAGATTGATATCCATATGTTATAAGAAGTGGGAAAGTTCCCTTGGGATAGTAGGGAGAGTATTTTTATTTTGGAAGGAATAAGAGATTTTAGTAAGGAAATGAGATTTCCAAGGTTTATGAAGGGTATTCCTATGGTAGCAAGAAGAAAATCCACTTTATGTCTAGCCAAATAAAATAAAACTTTTGGAACTAAAAAGTTGAAAAATATAACTGTTAATAAGTTTGAGGAAGTAAATATTAGGTTTTTGAAAAAAAGTGGTATGAAATTTAAATTGTTTTCATATGATGTAAATTTTGTTAAAAGTGAAATTATTTTTTAAGAATTATAGATCATGTATAGCTCACTAGTTTCTTTGTAGGTAAACAAAGATTTTAAATATAAAAACCTAGAGTGTGTTAAGTATCAATAACGTAGGTTACAACATTTACTATTGTAATAAATGTTTTCATGAAAATAAAGGAAGCATAGACTATGGAACTATAGTTATAGTAGGTGACTCCCAAAGAAAATGTTTTACATAGCATATAAGATTTATTAATATTTATTTTAATTGAATACATATACTCGTATTTTTTTAGGTTGTAGCAACGGTGTTTTACACAACATCTATTTTGACCCAAATAAAAATGTGTTTTGAAGATAATTTCTATGTATAGAAGTAAAGTGGTTTGTAAGTACACTTACTATTTAAAAAGTATATGGAAATGTTTTCTAATTATGAAAATATTAAAACTGTTTTGAAAATGAGTTCTTTTAAAAAAGTGAGTTAAATATTAGGAAATTGATAAATTTTGTAGGATACAAAAACTTGTTTGCGTCGACTAAAGTTCTATGAACTAGAAAATAACTGAACGAATTTTATAATAAAAATAACAGCAAGCGCACGGCGTACACTTGCAGTACGTGGCAAATATGGGTCGATCCGCAGGGAATCGTTGATTTTAAAAATTCTATTCAATCAAATTCTATCAAAGTCGAGTGAAAGTTAAGCTAGAAAATTAGAAAATTAGCTAACTAACTAAAAGAAAAGAGATGCAAATATAAGAGTTAAATGACAATTTAGAAGTATGGCATATTTGTGCTATTGATTAGCCAACATAAGCCATCAAACTATAACACATCTTTTAAAGCACTTACTAACTTTCATGAAACTTGACAAAGAAAATGAAAATGAAATCTATTTTAAGTATGGCCTATTAACTATTGATAAGAAATATAGACCATCAAATTTTAATTTCAAATCACTTTCTTTTGCCATAATCATATTTTGATGAAGAGGCATTTGTGTTAGTAATTGTTCAAGCATTGCCTATTTGATGTCAACAATATATGCTATCAAATTCAAAGCAAGAACAACAAATAAAACACTTCATTGATCATCATTAAGCAAAAAAAAGAGCATGAATTAACAAATAGTTGAAGCTACATAATTAGAGAGCTTCATTACCGCTAAATTGAAGGGGTTTAGCCTCTCGTATTTGTCATTTGATTAACAAATGTAGCTAGCAACATGAAAGCAAAAGGAAAGAAAAATGAAAGCTAATGGAGAGAGAAGCCAATTAACAAGAATTAAAACTAATCTACTTTGCATGAACGTAAATCTACACTACCAACATAAAGTAAATGAATAAGGAAAGTAAAATGAACAAGTAATTAAATTGCATAAGAAAAGGAAAATTACACGAAATAAAATGGCTAAGTAGCCATGGAAAAAAAGAGGGAAAAGATTTTTTATTTTGAGCCTAAACTAAAACTAAGAGAGACTAAGGAACAAAAGGTTTACATGAAACATATGAGGTATATATACATGTGTTAAATCCTAATTCATATTTTTGGGGAATGCCCAAAATACCCATGAGAAAGTGTGGAGGCCAAGTAATCATTAGCTTGTACTAATCATCATTTAAGTGTACATGAAGCCATAAACTCCATAAGCATGTGAATTAGCCTCAAATTGAAAATCAAGGTAAGTGGGTGGGGTCCTCCATGTTCTTCACTGTGAATTAATTCCATATTCATTCTTTGTATCTTCTTTATGCATGCATATTTCATCATAAAACCACTCGTATAATTCACCAAATTTCCTACAGAAGAACATGGAAAATTCCAAGTAAATTTTCACTATTTAATAAATGCACAAAAATGACCATTTTACCCCTATACGAAGATGAATATGTGACAATTTTGAAAATAATTTGAATTTTGGTTTAAACAAGTTAAAATACCTAATATGATCATTTATTCAATTTAAATAGATTAAATATGGTAGTAAAAATATGCACATTTACGTGCACATCAAATACCCCCACACTTATCTTTTTACTCGTCCTTGAATAAAGAAAAGCTAAGATAAATCCGTTTTAGTAGGTAGCACGATTGCATTGAGCGTATGCAACAAGCCGTTAAACCTCCGGGTGCCCCCAGTAGGAGGAGTGTTATCTCGTGAGGGTTTGCAGCGGTACTACCCACAAACTCCTAATGCAGGATGAAAATATTTACGGTATGCAAGATTTATTTAAAAAGAGATGAATGCGATTTTTTGAAATATTTTCAATTGAAGGATTTATTTTTAAATCGACACAAATAAGTTAAATATAGGTTTCAGTCATTATCTTGAAAAGTTAAGTCATTTACTCATCAAAATTTCCAATAAAAATCAAGTTATCATAATAAATAGACTATAATTTAACTCGTTATTTAGGTTGATAACAAAGTGTAATTATGAAATAGATTCTTAGTTGATTATCAAAGTTTATCAAAGTGGTATATTCATTTCTTCTCAATAACAAATCAAATAAGTTAAAAATAGTGCTAGGATTTCAATTGCTTACTCTCTCTTGTATTTTTCAAAAGTTTATTCATATTTACAATATTTATATGCCTAACTCGGATAAACTGAGGCCAGATATATTACTCATGCACTGCCTTGTGGACTTATGTAAGGGGAATACAAAGCGTGGTGAGTGAACACACGAGTGTGAACATCTATTGACCGTAGGCATTATTAAAAAGAATTTTTATATATACACCTAGCTCAGATAAACTGAGGCCAGATATACGGATCGTGCGCTGCCTTTCGGGCTTACGTGAGAAAGGTGTAGGGCATGGCGAGTGCACACATAAGTGTGTACACTTGTCGACCGTAGGTGTTAATAGAAAATATTTACATATATACAAATGTGTTGTCTTTTTTATATGTTGTTTTTTCAAAAAAAAATTGAAAGAAAGAGCTTTGCAAAATAATATTAGCACCACTTAACTTAGAAGACAAAAAATGTTATATCCTTACTTTAAATCAAGCACATTTAAAACAAAGATTTTCAATTAGGATATATTTTATAATTATTACGTATGAACCTTCCTATATACTAGTTAAACCATTGTTATTTGTGGTCAAACTTCATTTTTATTTTTGTCAAATAAATTTTCAATAATTTCAATTTAATAAACCAAAACCATAGAGTTATTATATAGTGTTTCTTTAAAAATAAATCAAAATGCTTAAAAAGAATTGTTTTTGTTTTTGAAAGAGAGAGTTTTGAAAATAAAATGTAAAATAAACTATGAATAAAAAATGGTGAGTCTCCCCCCACATTTGATTTTGACTGTGTCCCCACAGTCAACCCAAGTGAAAGGAACGTTTTATTACTATTTACATGAAAATGAAATGAATTTACACGACATTAGAAAATATATCGTTAAAAAGTAAACGAAACGGTCTTCCAAAGACCGATTCATTTGTCTCGTGAAGTATGCGAGACATAGCTTAAGATCTAAAAACCAAATCGTCAAAGATTTCAAAGTTGAATCTTGATTTGGAAAAACGAATGTCATTTTGAAAATCATACTAGTTGTTTTATTTTCGATGATTTTTGGGGTTGATAAAACAATTGATTGAATTTCAAGTTTATTTTCACCAGTTTGAAATTCAGGCTTATCATTGAAAACATTTCCAAAGTTATTGATTTCAAAATCAAAATGGTGATTTTCATCTTCCCCATCAGAATTTAACAACTTGTCATTCAAAAGTCTAAAAAATTCGTGTTTATTAAATTCATCTACCTTTGTTGGATTACATGTCTCAAGTTCAAAATCCAAAGTTGTTGTATTCAAATTTTCAAAATCGAAAAATGGAAGATCAAATTTTAAATTTGGTTCCATACCCTCAAAAGAATTGAAATCCAACTCAATTACCATATTTTCAACAACTTCATTAACATTTTCATTTTAAATTTCAAAAGTTGTTATTTGAAAATCGCCAATTTGGGTAAAAGGTGGATTATCACTTGACTCGTCATACATTAGGATTTGATTTTGTTTATCACGTTGTCTCATATATGTTTCAACAACGAATTCGTGTGATCATCATTAATTTTATTCATTTGCTCAATAAAATCCAATTTATGGTTATTAACTTGAGAATTTTTTATTTGGATTTGTTGGGAACAAAAAATTTCAATCGTATCGAAGTCGAGATTATTCCCATTGCCAAAATTATTTGAAAAGTGGATCACATTTTCGTTTTGATTTTGAAATTCATTTTGAAATTCGAAATTAAATGGGCATGAATTTGTTATCCCGCCTTTTGGCAAGGCCAGATATCAAAGAACTGACTAAAAACCAAGAATCACTCATCATGGATATCGAGTATGCACAGGTTCACCATGGATATCGATGAATTTTGCCCGAGTCCGGATCAGGCTACAATTGACAAGACACGACAAGCGAATCCATGAAAACCAACGTTCCAAGTTTCAAGTCAATCCGGGTTCATATTGTCAAGTTATGATCGATGCAAGTCAAGAAAACCCGTACATTCGTATCCATCATTTCGAATCGATCGGAGTCACAACCCATCATTTCGCATCGATCGTTTTCGTATCCATCAACAGATAGTGCACTTCGTATCGATCGACTCATGCCTACTTCGCATCCATCGGCGAACATCTGTTCGTAACCATCACGGAGGTCTACTTCGTTGCATCCAAAGGCGACGGACTTTGCATCAACCTTGTTCATATCCATCAGCAAGCATTCGCTCGAATCGATAAGGATATGCCATTTCGCATCCATCGAGAGCATATGCTTGTTCGTATCGATCTACTTAACTCCACCATCAAACAAGCTCTACTTCATACGGCAGTTGTCTAGTTCGTATCCATCCCGAAGGGCCTTGTTCGAAACCATCGAGGCTCCTTCCTTCGTATCCATCACTATGTCGCTTGTTCGTATCCATCAAGTTGAAGCAACATGGATCGATAGGAACAAAACCCCATAATTGATACGAACTACGCAACTCCCATCGATACGAACAACACAACTTCCATTTATACGAATTGGCAACGGCTATCGACTCGAACGAGGCAGTGGTCTTTGATACGAACAAGGCGAAATTCAAGGGACGACTCGGTCAACACGGCATGGAAAGTGGATCGATCTGAGGAGTGCGTGCCATGCCATCACCTGGGCACGTGCAACGATCGATTCAAATAGATCGATTCGAAACCATCGATTCGAAGCAAATAGCCTACCAAAAGGCTTCAAATCGTATCGATCATAACTCAAGATCCATAAGTCCAAATGCTATGAAATTTTCACAGGAGCTTATGTACAAGCTAAAGAATGTCCACCCCAAGTTTCGTCTCCACTGGACAAAATCTTAATCGATACGGGTTCGTATCGATCACAAATCGAGTCGAAAATTCACGGGATCGATCGCGTGGGACCACTCACGTGCCAGAAGGAGTCTCCCAAAGTTTGAGTGAGTTATCAGCCTCCTATGCCTATAAATAGAGCCCCAAGGCCTACAGGAGAAGGATCTTTTGACTCTCAAGCGTCCAGACTCTGTCGGATTCAACTTTACACTCCATACTGCTATTGTACTCGAATTTCAGACTTGTAACTCGCCGTAGCTTGCTGTAATCAAGTGTGATCATTAAGAGAATATGAATAAAATCATAAATCTTCATAGTGAACGTAGGCAACATGCCGAACCACTCTAAATTGTCGTGTGTCTTTGCAGTTACTTATCAGTTTTTTGAGTTTTTGTTAGATAATCCACATTTTACATTTATATTCTTCATTCTTATCTCTTCAAAAACATCTGAAGAGTGTTGTGCCCATTTTTGATACAAACAGGGTTATACTCGAAATCGTTTGAATTTTGAATTGAATTCAAATTTTAAAATCCTTGACTCGAGTTATTACACAAATATGAATTACAAAAATCATTTATCATTTGATTTTGTTATGTAGAGATTTCAAGTAAAGACGAAATGCTATTTTCAAGATTTGAGGGTTGCTCGTTATTTTGAAAATTTTGTGGTCTGAAATTTGAATCGTGTAAACTATAGTTGGTGTTAAAATATCCATAAGAATTTGGTGTGAAATTATATGGATTATATTGATTTTCACAACTATCGTAAAATTCATGTAAGTGGGGAACTCGGACACTTACAAGATTTTTTTTTTTGGTTTTTTTATAAAGGAAAAATATTTACAAATAAAATTTATTTTTCAAAAGGAAATTGATTTTTGTTTTGTTTTTTATTTTCCAAAAAAAATTATTTTATGAAAAGATTTTATATTTTTTCGGATTTTTGATTTTCTAAAGAAAGCTAAGTAAATTTTTTTTGGAATTTTGATTTGAAAATTTTCAAAGGAAAAGGAAAACTAATTTAAGAAATATTTACAATTTTTTTAGTTTTGGATTTTGAGTTTTTTTTAAATATGCATGAACTAATGCAACTAAATGAATGTAGTGGTTAATTACAAATAATTTATCCTAAGTTAACCCAAATTGTATAATCACACTTTGTCTTTGATCAACAAGATAGTTCTCAGCTAGGTAACAGACATGATTTATCGGTGCACCGCGAATCACCGTAGTAATGTAGCCGAAGGTTTAAGTACCTTCAGAGGAACAACCACTATAATATTTACGAATCACCGTAATATTTATAAATGGTTATTACTCTGTCGTAGCCTAGACACCAAAAAATTAAATTGTTCAAAGAAGACAATTTGCCAATATACAATTAAATGTTATCATTATTATTAATCAAAATTATAAGATGATATGCAAAGCAGAAAATAAACGTTTATTAACGATCCAACTACGAATGAATTTTTGTTTTTGTTATTGTTTTTGAACTTTTTTTTCCGAATGCAAGTAAACAATAATGCAAGGCACACAAAAACAATAGATATATACAATGCAAGGCAAATAAAAAAGCAGTTATTTTTTTGGCAAGATTAGCAAGCAATTCCTCTTGATTTTCTGCTTTGGAAACCTGAAAGTAAAAACAAGATATATACAGTTATACATACATACATACATACATACATACATACATACATATATATACATATAACAAGTAAAACTAAACAAATAAAAGAAAAATAAAACTTAACAAATCGGAAAAACAAAAGAAAACCCAAACATACTCTTTTTTTGGGAATGAGAAGGAAGACTAAAACAAATGAAAAACAAAAACAAATTAAACCAGATCAATTAAAAACGAATTAAACTTGTTGATTATCTTTTTTTTATATTTTGAAAACAAATGAAAAGAAAATAAAACAAATCATTTTTTTAAGATTAAAAACTAAGTTCCAAAAACTCCAAATATAACACAAACCAAAAATTTTTATTCACTCCACTAGGGCGCGACCCACAATCTCAATTCAAAACAAATACTTAGAAAAGATTTACCACGTTCAGTTAACCCTTTCAAACGAAAATCAACACAACGAGCAAATTCCAACTTAAGATTTTAAATCAAATATTCCAAAATAGACTTCCAAATCAAATTCCAAAAACCATGATTAGCTATGCTCAAGTTCACAATTTGATGGTGATTGATGATGCAATTTTAGATCGTGTTCTTGGTTTGGGGTTTCGGGTGGTTGGATTTGTTAGAGGGTAGGCCGTTCGAATTTTGGAGTGTGGTATGTCGATCGCTATTGAAGTCGTTATGTTAAATTGGAGTTGATGGTTATTTGAAGGCGATTTTGAGTATGAGGAATGTAGCATGGTGATGAAGTTGGTCGACGATATTTCTGGATTGTTTGTACTTTCGGAGGAGTGGCAAGATGTGACGGAGCAAAGAAGGATAGTGGATTTTGATTGGTTGAAGTTTGATTGCTGTTCGATTGTTCGATTTCGCGTTGAAGTATGGGTTCGCGGTGTCGACTGCTGCTTTGGGTGAGGCGATTGTTAGGCTCTCAAACTTGGTTGTGGTTGGATGTTCTTGGCTTTTGATAGTGAAGATGAGTTGTTTATGGTCGAAAAATCATTGGGGCAGGTTGATGTCGAGTAGTAGACTACGGGCAAGGAAAAGAGTGAAGTATGGTGACAGAATTGCTTGCTGTGGCGGGTTGTAGATGATGTAGGAAGTTTTATGGGTTGATGTTTGTGTTATACGTCTAGTATACCAAAAAAGAGAATAATCAATTATAAACTCGTCGCACAAGTTTATAACTCAGATTTCCACTACACTGGAATTCTGTCGTAATTATTATAACAATATGAACGTTGTAAATAAATTACAACAATAACGTTATACTATTGTAAGAAATAGTACAACTTATAAACGGGAAAGATTACAGAGAACCTAACCAGTAAATATAGGAAATTCCGTCTGAGGCTTGTCGTAACAATTTCCTTAAGAATTTTATTTCAAAATTCTCCCAAGATACAACAGACATATTCTGCTCGAGATTGTAATGAGTATATCACTCTGTGATTTAGAGCATGGTAGCAGAAGAGAAGAAGAAGATTAGGATTCTGAAAAACGAGTTAGGAAAGTGATCAGGTTTCCTTCTTATTTATAGTTGGCCCGTATCTCTTCCGAATAGTCGTGTCTACACCCGTTCGCTCAAACAGTTGCGTCCATACCACTTCGTACAGTCGCACCCGCCTGCCTGAGCCACTTCAATCGGGTCGCACCCGCTCATGCCGCATCCATTCGCTCGCGTATGCTTCTTGCACCTGCTTCTGTTCGCATCTAACGGCCGTCCGCTTTATGAACAGTCGCGTCCGTCTTCACCCGCCCATTTCTCTTTAAATTACAGGCCCAGTCCAGTTTCAGCCGAAGCCCAAAACCGTTAAACGATGGCCTAGCAAAAAGAATAGTCATTTTAGACCCGTACCTGTACCCGTACCCAAGCCCGGCCCGGTTCGTTCGGTCGGACGGACGGACGACGGCGGCGCGCGCGCGCGTGTGGTGGAGATGCATGATCTCCCTCCTCACAACGAAGCATACATTTGGGAGCCCCAGGCCACCAACCTCCTCATGAGAAAGCCATTTATAAACTAATATAGCTCTCAACAATTAGGCGATGTGGGACTTTGTATATTTCCATTCATTCAATTTCTTAAGGAATTCCAACAATCCCCCACATGAATGATAATATACATACCCCCCACACAAAGCGAAATATCACAGAGTATATATGGAATAATGCTTTATCGTGGATAAGTAGATATTTCACTTTGAACTTTCCCTAGTTAAAACTTATCGGATCTACTTGGCTAATCGGTGAATTATTTTATCTTAAACCGTCGGCCTTTATTGTATATCCAGACAATAAGTTTTACGAAGCATTGACTCCCTTCTCATCCAATCTCTTGGTTGTGTTCATTTTGGTCCTGAACAATTTTTGGTTCTACGAGTGTTTTAGAGAATAAAAGCCTTTTAATATTCTCATAGAGCCGACCCAGCTCACACTAACATAGGTGATCGCAACCATTAAGAATATCCTACATATACCCCACTTGTTATTTCCAAGATATGGTCATCATTAAAAAACATAGTTTTAACCTTTAAATACTTCTGTAGGCATGCATTTATATTGTGCACCATAGGAATGGATTTGGACCAAGTCCAGACAAATGCATTACTTCTTGAGTTACTCATAACTGGTTTGCCTATTGATCCTAGTCCGTGGGATCTCCAGTCGCTAGGATATGTTTCCGTATAAGGTAACTCTTGTTTGTTTAGGCTTTTAAACCCATTCCCCTTGATGCGCAGTCAATTTTCTCTCTTGATAAACCTTTAGTAAATGGATCCGCTAGGTTATCATTTGTTATCACATAATCTATGGAAATAGTTCCATTTGTGAGTAACTGCCTAACTGTTATATGGCGTCGATGAATGTGTCGTGACTTTCCATTATACACAAAGTTTTGCGCTCTGCTTAGCGCTGCTTGGTTATCGCAGTGTATACATATGGCCGGTACAGGTTTAGGCCAAAATGGAATATCTTCTAAAAAACAACGAAGCCATTCTGCTTCTTCACCTACTTTATCTAAAGCGACGAACTCCGATTCCATAGTGGATTGAGCTATGCATGTTTGTTTAGTAGATTTCCATGACACTGCTTCCCCTGCTAGGGTAAAGACATAACCACTCGTTGATTTTGATTCCTCTGAATCAGCAATCCAATTTGCATCACTATATCCTTCTAAGACGGCAGGATATTTTCCATAATGTAAGGAATAATTTGTGGTATTTTTTAGATATCCAAGCACTCTCATTAGTGCTTTCCAGTGTTCCTTTCTTGTATTGCTTGTATACCTGCTCAATCGACTTACCGCGTAAGCAATATCTGGTCAGGTGCAATTCATCAGATACATTAAGCATCCTATTATACGAGAGTATTCCAGTTGCATTACACTCTCATCAGTGTTTGTATGCAGTACTTCCGATGGATTAAAAGGAGTCCTCACTCCTTTAATTCCATACTCTTGGAATTTTTCAATCACTTTGTCTACATAGTGTGACTGAGATAGTTAAATTCCATTAGGTGTTCTTATTATTTTGATTCCCAAAATAACGTCCGCAACTCCTAAGTCTTTCATATCGAAATTGTTGACCAACATTTTCTTTATGGTCTCAATTACCTGAGTAGTTAGACCGAATATTAGCATATCGTCCACATATAGACAGATCATCACATATGATTGTGCTAGTTGTTTATAATAAACACATTTGTCACATTCATTTATACGAAAACCATTTCTCATCATGACACTATCAAATTTTGCGTGCCATTGCTGGAGCTTGTTTTAGTCCGTATAATGATTTGACTAATCTACAGACTTTGTTTTCATTTCCTTTGGAAATAAATCCCTCAGGTTGCTCCATGTAAATCTCCTCATCGAGATTTCCATTTAAGAATGTTGTTTTTACATCCATCTGATGAATCTCTAGATTATAGATGGACGCAATTGCTATTAGCATTCTTATAGAGGTTATTCGTGATACCGGCGAATATGTATCAAAAAAGTCTACTCCTTCTTTTTGGCGATATCCTTTGGCTACTAATCTGGCCTTATACTTGTCGGTAGAGCCATCTGCTTTCATTTTCTTCTTGAAAATCCATTTGCAGCCAATTGGTTTTATTCCTGGTGGAATATCAACAATTTCCCAAGTTTTATTACTTAGAATTGAATCAATCTCACTTTGGATTGCTTCTTTCCAACATGAGGACTCAGAAGATGACATTGCTTCCTTGTATGTTTGAGGTTCGTGATCTAATACATATGTAAAAAAGTTCGAACCAAATGTTTTGGAAGTTCTAGCCCTTACGCTTCTTCTTGGTTCAGCATCCTCAATTTCATGATGAATTTCATCTTCATGCGAATCGTTCGATTCCCTTGTCCTTTTTGGGACATTATTTCCTTCATTCCTTTTGTGCGGAAACACATCTTCAAAGAATGAGGCATCTCTTGATTCCATGATTGTATTTACATGAATATCAGTTATATCAGACTTGAATACCAAAAATCTGCAGGCACTACTATTTTGGGCTGGCCCAAGATAATAACAATCTACTGTTTTTGGTCCAAGTTTGACTCTCTTGGGAGGCGGAACTGGAACTTTTTCCAAGCACCCCCACACTTTGAGGTATTTAAAGCTTGGTTTGTGTCCTTTCCATATCTCATATGGAATTGTTCCCGTTTTATTGTGAGGAACTTTGTTTAATATGTGATTAGACATATTTAAGGCTTTCCCCCACAAGTTCGTCGGTAGACCTGAAGTTAAAAGCATGGCAGTAATCATGTCTTTTAACATTCTGTTCTTCCTCTCGGCTACACCATTTTGTTATGGTGAATATGGAGCTGTTGTTTGATGAATTATACCATTTTCGGCACAGAACTGTTCAAATGGTTATTCATATTCTCCACCTCGATCAGATCTTGGTATCTTGATCTTTTTATTTAACTGATTTTCTACCTCAGCCTTGTATTTTATAAACGTTGTTATTTCTTCATCTTTACTATTTAAAAGATGTACATAGCAATATCGTGTATAATCATCAATAAAAGTAATGAAATACTTTTTCCCACCTCTTGTAGGTAATGATTTAAAATCACATAAATCCGTGTGAACCAAACCTAGTGGTTCGGTGCTTCTATCAACAGATTGAAATGGTTTTTTAACCATTTTTGCTTCTACACATGTCTCACATTTATAGTTCTTATCTACTTGGAAATTTGGAATCAATCCCAAGTTTGATAATTTCTTCATTTTTCGGAAGTTTATGTGTCCTAATCTATCGTGCCATAGTAAAATTTCGTGCTCAAGCAAGTAAGAAACTTCAATTTTATTAATAGCACATTGCCGATAACGGCTACGTTTGCTTTAAATAGGCCATCACATAAATAACCCCTTCCGATATACATTCCAGCTTTGAACAGAACCATCTTGTCTGATTCGAACACAATTTTGAATCCTTTCTTTGATAGCACTGAGCCGGAGATCAGATTCTTGCGTATGTCTGGAACGTGAAGCATGTCATTCAATTTGACAGTTTTTCCAGAAGTGAACTTGAGGATAACTGTGCCACTGCCTTCGATCATGGAAACTGCAGAATTACCCATGTAGAGTCTTTCTTTCTGATCGAATTTCTGGTATGTTGAAAACATGGATTTTTCAGAGCAAACATGACGAGTAGCTCCTGTGTCGACCCACCATTGGTTAGGGTTATGAACCAAATTGCATTCAGAAATAACCGCTGAAAAGTTGGACTTATCCATTTTCATGTTGTCAACTGTTGCCATCTCTATTTTAGTATAAAACAGTAAAATTCTTAAGATGTTATACGTCTAGTATACCAAAACAGAGAATAATCAATTATAAACTCGTCGCACAAGTTTATAACTCAGATTTCCACTACACTGGAATTATGTCGTAATTATTATAACAATATGAACGTTGTAAAAAAATTACAACAATAACGTTATACTATTGTAAGAAATAGTACAACTTATAAACGGGAAAGATTACAGAGAACCTAACCAGTAAATATAGGAAATTCCGTCTGAGGCTTATCGTAACAACTTCCTTAAGAATTTTATTTCAAAATTCTCCCAAGATATAACAGACGTATTCTGCTTGAGATTGTAATGAGTATATCACTCTGTGATTTAGAGCATGGTAGCAGAAGAGAAGAAGAAAATTAGGATTCTGAAAAATGAGTTAGGAAAGTGATTAGTTTTCCTTCTTATTTATAGTTGGTCCGTATCTCTTCTGAATGGTCGTGTCTGCACCCGTTCGCTCAAACAGTTGCGTCCGTACCACTTCGTACAGTCGCACCCGCCTGCCCGAGCCACTTCAATCGGGTCGCACCCGCTCATGCCGCATCCATTCGCCCGCGTCTGCTTCTCGCACCCGCTTCTGTTCGCATCTAACAGCCGTCCGCTTTATGAACAGTCGCGTCCGTCTTCACCCGCCCGTTTCTCTTTAAATTACAGGCCCAGCCCAGTTTCAGCCGAAGCCCAAAACCATTAAACGATGGCCTAGCAAAAAGAATAGTCATTTTAGACCCATACCCGTACCCGGGCCCGGGCCCGGCTCGGTCGGTCGTACGGACGGCGGCGGGGCGCGCGTGTGTGTTGTGGAGATGCATGATCTCCCTCCTCACAACGAAGCATACATTTGGGAGCCCCAGGCCCCTAACCTCCTCATGAGAAAGCCATTTATAAACTAATATAGCTCTCAACAATTAGGCGATGTGGGACTTTGTATATTTCCATTCATTCAATTTCTTAAGGAATTCCAACAGTTTAGTCGGCAGCAATGGCTTCAGGCTGTGATGATATGATTAGAAGAGCATAATGCAGTGTGTTTTGTGGTGAGAGGATTGAGTATGAGAGTGGATTGAGTATGAAGTTTGTGTGTGGTGCTGCACTTCGATGAAGAAGTAGATGTATGTGTATGGTCAGGCTTGTCAGGTGGTGCTGTCTGTGGTTGAACTGAATGGAGGCAGATATGAGAGTTTGCGTGATGTCAGTGATGTGTACTGGTGCAGAAGTTGAATTGAATGTTGGGTGAGGTGGTGGAGATACTGTTACAGGGAGAGGTATTTGATGTAGCAGTGAGAATGGTATTAGTTTGATGGTGTGAAACACTGGTGGCCAGTGATGTATGGTAGGGGATGGAGTGGTTGTGTGGTATGGTGACAGTGAAATGAACAGGCAAGTGCAACTGTGAGTATGTATTAGGCAGGTTGACGATCGGGGCAGTAGTCAGAAGTGATACTGTTGAGGAATGGTGGCAGAAGCAAGGAATGGAACAGTGGCTGATGATGTTTTGGTTTTGCTGTTTAATGAAGTGGTGAGGCAGGTTGGGGGGAATGTAGGAAGTTGTATAAATGTTGAAATGTTGAAATGAGCGAAGTAGATGGGCTCTGGTTTGCTGCTTGGTTGCTGTGGACGAAATGACAGTGAGAAGTGGATGGCCAGAGGTTGCTATGAGCGAAATGGCAGTGAGAAGTTTAGGCTGGTGGCAGAACAAAGACAAAAGTAGTAGATGAATGTTGGTGGATTGTTGTGGTTAGCAAGACAGTGAAAAGTTGTTTTTGACAATATAAATGCAAAAATTAAAATGAAAATGAGATTGCAATTGTAAACTGTAAATTGCAAATGCAAAATTGTAAAGAAAAGGAAATGAATAAAATTGTTTTTTTCTTTCTAAATTGTGTATGTCGATTATTTTTTAAAATATGAAATGCACATGCGAATGCAAAGTGCAATGGCAAAAAATAAGCACACAAAATCAAATCACACAACAAACATACACACAATTTTTTTTAATGCAAACACAAAAATAAAATAAAAACACACAAAAATAATCCGAAAAATAGAAAATCAAAATCAAAACAATTCCTCGGCAACGGCGCCAAAAACTTGTCCGCGTCGACTAAAGTTCTTTGAACTAGTAAATTGCTGAACGGATATTATAATAAAAATAACCTCAAGCGCATGGCGCACATTTGTAGTACGTGACGAATACGGGTCGATCCATAGGGAATTGTTGATTTTAAAAATTCTATTCAATCAAATGATACCAAAGTCGAGTGAAATTTAAGCTAGAGAATTTGAAAATTAACTAACTAACTAGAAGAAAAGAGATGCAAATATAAGAGTTAAATGACAATTTAGAGAATAAATCCACTCTCTAAATCACATAGTTCAACATATATGAAATCATAATCTCTCTTTTTTGGTCATTAGTGCTTTAATTGATGCGCTTATCATAAGTATGACATATTTGTGCTATTGATTAGCTAACATAAGCCATCAAACTATAACACATCCCTTAAAGCTCTTACTAACTTTCATGAAACTTGACAAAGAAAATGAAAATGAAATCTATTTTAAGTATGTCCTATTAGCTATTGATTAGAAATATAGACTATCAAATTTTAATTTCAAATCACTTTCTTTTGCCATAATCATATTTTGATGAAGAAGCATTTGTGTTAGTGATTGTTTAAGCGTCAACAATATAAGCTATCAAATTCAAAGCAAGAACAAAAAAAACACTTCATTGATCATCATTAAGCATAAAAAGAGAGCATGAATGGACAAATAGTTGAAGCTACATAATTAGAGAGCTTCATTACCCTAAATTGAATGGGGTTAGCCTCTCATATTTATCATTTAATTAACAAATGTAGCTAGCAACATGAAAGCAAAAGGAAAGGAAAATGAAAGCTAATGGAAAAGAGAAGCTAATTAACAAGAATTAAAACTAATCTACTTTGCATGAATGTAAATATATACTACCAACATTAAAGAAAATGAACAAGGAAAGTAAAATGAACAAGTAATTAAATTGCATAAGAAAAAGAAAATTACATGAAATAAAACGGCTAAGCAGCCATGGAAAAAGAAGAGAGAAGAGATTTTTTATTTTGAGCCTAAACTAAAACTAAGAGATACTAAGAAAGAAAATGGTTACATGAAACATAAGGGGTATATATACATGTGTTAAACCCTAATTAATATTTTTGGGGAATGCCCAAAATACCATTGAGAAAGTATGGAGATTAAGTAATCATTAGCTTCTACTAATCATCATTTAAGTGTACATGAAGCTATAAACTCCATAAGCATGTGCATAGCCTCTAATTGAAAAACAAGGTAAGTGGGTGGGGTCCTTCATGTTCTTCACTTTGAATTAGTTTCATCTTCATTCTTTTGTATCTTTTTGTGTGTGCACATTTCATCATAAAACCACTTGTAAAATTCACCAAACTTCCTACAAAACAACATAGAAAATTCCAAGTAAATTTTCACAATTTAATAAATGCACAAAAATGACTATTTTACCCCTATATGAAGAAGAATATGTGACAATTTGAAAATAATTTAAATTTTTGTTCAAACAAGTTAAAATACCCAATATGATCATTTATTCAATTTAAATAGATTAAACATACTTTAATCTATTGGAATGAAATGAATAATGATATAATTTTCTATGAAACCAATTCACAAATAAAGATATTTTGTGCAAGTTATAAGGAATATGTGAAAGAGATGTATAAGGTATTGAAAGCACCGTATTTTGTATAGCCTATTTCGATAATATATAAAATAAGTTTCTTATAATTTCACATAAACATGAAATCCCCTTTTAAAGGATTCATAGATGGTTGTAGCGTTAATAGTTTCTCATAAGGGAAAGTAGTTCCAATGCATTAATCATTAAGTGTAATAAGAAGTGTAATAATTAGAGATAGTGTTAGTTAGGAGTGATATTATAGAGAACCTTAGTAGGAAAGCTAAGCAATGGAAATTTCATGTTTTTCCTTTGATTATGCGCATTGATTGCTTGCCTGCCTTTATAGAAAATCCTCATTTGTAGTAAGTTAGAAACTCCTCCAAGGTTAGGTAATTGAAAGAGTAGGAAAGTTAATGGATGTTTGAAAAAATAATTGTTCTTATCTACTCCAGTTTTTGTAAATTTGAAAATCTATGAAAAGAAGATGTTTTAAAAACATGTGAGGACATTTTTGAAAGTAAAAAAAATGTTTAAGGAAGTCAAAAAAATATTTAAGAACAAGCAATGCATGTTTTAAAGAAAAATGGCTTGGTGAAGAAGTAAATAAGTTTCTGGAAGAGAAAAACCTTAGTAAAAAGTTAAATTTAAAAATCTATATTTTTTTATGTAAAACTGTAAAGGTCTTTAAAAGAAAAGGAGGAATAAGTTTTGAACTTAGAATTTGTAAGTTTTCCCCTCTAGGTTTGGGAAATAATTTAAGTTCAAAGAGATGTAAATGTGCAATTCTAAAAAGATAAAATGTTAAATAACCAAGTACCTTTGAATTTATTAGAAACTTCAAAGTAACACTTTTAAAGGCAAGGATTTTGAGATTTGATGTTTCAAAAATTTAGAAGCTTTAATTTTTGAAATGAAATGATAAATACCAAACCAAACTTTTTAATATGGAGTAGATATGAATTATTTCCTATATGTGACAGGAAAAGTGTAAGGCTATGTAGGAGATAACAGTGATTACTTTTAGTAGTAATAATAAAAGTTTCCATAAAGTGTATAGGACACTGGTGAGAACAAATGTTGTTTCATGTGTGTAGACTATTGAAGAATAGTGATGTGATATTAGTAAGATAGTAAGACACATGTAGTTGGGATAGGTATACGTTAGTTGGGGAAAAATGAAAGGTAAAGGTAAAGAGAAAATTTCTCCAAGCTTAGTTGCCTTTTTATATCGAGACTGTATAAATTGAAATCCTTATTCGTTGCAGTAAAGAGACTTGGCTATTCCATTTTTAGTATGGAATGGAAAAGATGAATAGATCCTATTCATCTTGAGTAACACAGCATAAGTTAGTAACGAGCAATAGGCGGTAGGAGGAGCATATGAGTTACTTGGGTTCCTAGAGTAAGACCTTTCTGTATCAGAGTGGACATGGTCCTAGACCTCCTAGCCCTAGATGATAGCTGTGTTTAGCTGCTGTATTTATTTATCTAGTGTCACTTTGTAGTAGGATTTGTTTTCTCTTTTGGTTATGAGATTATACTCCTATGTAGGCATTTAGTTTCTATTTTAGTAAATCGGCGATGATTAGTATGATGCTTTTTCTCTATGTTTTTATGATGTTCACAAGAAGAGAATAAGAATATAGAACGTAAGTAATAAAAGAAAAGTAAAAGCCAAAAGGGTAACTAAAAGGGAAAAAAACAAATTTAAAGGAAGCGATAGAAACATCAATAGAAAATTTTGAAAATAAAAATTTTCTTATGTGAATTGTGCTTGGAAAAGCAAATATAGATTTTTATAGAATAGCGGTATAAGTTCCAATTATGGAGAAAGAGGTGCGTAAAAGTAAAACGGTAAATGTGAGGCTTTTCATTTTCTACCTTCTTTCTGACATAAGAAATCAAGTTTGGAAAAAATTAGATTTTTCTAAAATTCGAATGTTAAAAGTTGTGTGGTAGGATTTGGATGTAAAAATTGTTGAACTACGCCCCTACTCAGTTGGAATGTGGGGAAAATTGGATGAAAAATATTTTGTGTTTTCAAAAGATCGCATGCATATAAAAATTGCAAGTATATTTAGGATGCGTGCATCATATTTTAAAAAAGAGTTTTTAAAGAAGATAAACATTCATATAGGAGGTATCGCTTAGAAATTCATGTACATGCATATATTTTATGTTGAATGACACTTTGCAAAAAGACACGGATGGTTGCAAAAATTAGATATATACAAAATGGATGTGATTGATGTAGAGAATTATATAGTTTTACCCTTACCGAATTTCAGGGACGAAATTTCCTAAAGCATGGGAGAATGTAACATCCCGTATTTTTAGATAATTAAATAACCAAAATAATTAAAAATAGTGAATATGAGTGTTTTTGGAATTGTTAGAATATGGCCTCGAAAATTAAACCATTGTGTTCGTGGCAATTTTCTGATTAATTTACATATTTAATATGCCTCGAAAGGACTTCGTATGTAAAAGTTATTGATGTTTGAAGTTACGTATCGAAAAATAATTATACGTCTAAATTGCGGTTATATATTTGTTAATAAATATATGCGCGTATAAATTCCAGAAGTATAACACATTTGAATTTCAAAATAGACGCGCGTCATAAAGGAAATTAATTAACATTAGCAATTTGAGGTAATTAATTAACATTAGTAGGCAATGTTAATCAAATCTACAATTAAAGGAAATTAATTTACATTAGTTAGCAGCGTTTGAATTTCAAAATAAACATGTGTTATAAAGGGAATTAAATTTGCAATTGATAGAAATTAATTAGAATGAATAGGCAAGGATATAAAATTGACGTTTAATAATTTATAACTTTTAAAAATAGAGGAAATAAATTAATATGTATAAAACAAAAGGGCTAGACATGTCAAAACTGACGCGTTTTGCTTGTTTTTAACGGCTAGATTTCAATCGCTTTAAACGAACAGACGACGTTTCTTTGGCTCTCTATAAATAAACATGCAGGGCTAGCCTTCAAACCCATATTTTTCTAATGGGGCACAAAAGCCCTGTGACTTTTCTTTTTCCTCCAATTCTTCAAAAATCAAATATATTAGATTTAGGTTTTCTAATTTGTTATTTAGAGGTAGAAACTGTAGATCTAAAGAAGAGATGTCCGAATTAAGCCGTCTGTATGAAGTGAGTTTTCAGATCTAGTTTTCTAGTTTATCTGTTTATTTTTTTTAATTAGGTCCAGATTTATAAGTACATACAAATCCCAGTTTGTAGAAGGCTATGGATAATAGAACTGGACTAAAAATCAGATCTGGAATTTAAAGTGTTTTCTTTTCAGGTGGGTGGATTTAAATTATATATCTTTTATGTTTATGATATATAATGTCATTAGATTCCCTTTAAATATTTAATTCAGCATTTGAACTAATTTCAGTAATTGATTCTACTAGCTAGTTATGTTAAAACTGTAAATTTTGTAAGAAAAGTGTACTTATATTTAAATGTTATTTATATAAGAAAAGAAGAAGAAAAGGAACTTAATTAAATATAAGTAATATTATACTTAAAATTTGTAAAGAATGGCATAAGCCTAAAAGTGAGAAATTTATAGTAAATTATGTTAAAATAGGAGGAATGGATTAAAGGGGGAAAATCTAATAACTTGATTTAGAAGTTAGTGATTGATTAGTTGGTTGGTTTAGAAAAGGGAATACATTTCCATAGTTTAATATTGTAAGAATAATGATAAACGTAATTGCAAGAATAAAAGCAAGAAAAATAGAATTAGTGTAAAATAGAGACATTACTATATTTTGCATTACCCAATACTTAAAAAAACAATAAAAGAAATATCTCGATGTTACAAATTATTGTTATAGCATTTTTTTGTATTAAACTATGGAAATGGATTTTTAGCATAGATTTTACAACCAACCAAATAGAGTAGAACTACTTCCTAGAATAAAAGAGAATAATGCAAAGCTTTAAAGAAATTAAAGAAGAAGAAATAATCTAGTTAATTATTTGACAAGACTAGAAAAAATAAACAGAAATGTGACTAGATCTACATTTATTGTGCAGATAGTAGAGTAAAAAGTAAAGCAATTATTATGATAAGTAACTTATGACAGTTGGATGTAGTCTCGAGTTAAGACTGTTATATAATAAAAGAGAAATAAAGAAAATTTAGTATCATAATAAAAGAAGACAGACTAGAATAGAAAAGAGACACTTGCAATTACATTTGTAACATGCAGGTTATAAAACAAAGAAAAGAATATAAAAGTGACAATTGTAAGTATAATTGTAACACGTAGGTTATAATTAAAAAGAAAGAAATAGAAGAGGCTTATTTTATCAAACTTAAATCTTGGATTAAATTAATAAGAAAAAATAATAGCAGTGGCCCGTACAGGCAACATTCTCTTTCAGGTCTAGGACTGATGGTCTCACACGTGTGTGGGGCTGGGCATGCTAATTAGGGTAAATAAGTAGCCAACAAAATAAGAAAAGTAAACTAAACACATAATAAAAGATTAGACGTAGGGTCTAATAAAATGGTAAGGTGCGTTTGGAGTAGCCCGAAGGGAATCTGGATAAAGAGCCTAATGAAGCAGTTCATCGTAGATTTTTAGTACAGAAAAAGCACAAACAACTTAGTTATTTTAGGCTAGAAGGAATTATAAGACTTCAACGGGACGTGAGAATACTCTAGGATGGCCCTCTAAGGTAGGCCTAACGAAACTGCACCCCCGGAGGCAGGTCTGTAGGTGTTTCATCATGAGAGTATGCCGTGACTACTTTTGCATTGTAGGCTCATCGAAGCAGACCTTCGTAGGCAGTCAAAAGGTTGATGATGGAGTAGGATATTCGCATGACACCGTACTCTAGTTTGCGAGTAGGCTATAGTGGGAAGGACCCATAAGGATAGTCGCACGCGGATATTAGCCATCACCATTCAGAGCGAGTTTAGGAAAGACTAGAGTTAAACCAACAGACGAATGATTCTTTCACTATCGAGACATTGGATGAGGGGCACAACCAATTGGATTTAGATTGTTTGCAATAGGGCACAACCACTTAGCTCTTAAAAGGTCTTTCGATTAGTTGAGGAGGGGCTGCGTAGGGACATAGCCACGATGAGAAAAGCGACGGACCAAGTAGAATATATGTATTGTAGGCCTAACGAAGCGGACCTGTACAGATATAGAAAATCTCTGACCGAGTTCCGTACAAGGTAGACCTTGTTGGTAGAATTTGAGGAGTAGACAGAACGATTACGTGTAGTCCTCAAGGTATGCACTGGGTGGTACATTATGGATGTTCGAGCACTAGTATAAGCTAGTGCGGATGCAGTTTCACGTTTTCATAGTAGACGACGGAACATCTGTATTGTCGGCCTCACGAAGCTGTCCTTTATAGATGTAGTTATAGTACGCTCTAGCAGCGTGATGTTGGAGTCCTTTTCAAGGAGGATATGGAATGTACAATGGGTAGTACTCATGACCTATGCCATCTTTAGGGATGTTGTTAGACTCTCGATTTTGATTATAACAACCTATATAAAATGTTATATGTATATTAAACCACCTTTGCAGGAGATTTATTGCAGATTCATCTACAGATGTTTAAAGTTGTATATTATGTGTCTAGAGTCTGTATATTACTTAGAAAATTTGTTAAAATCTCTCCTTACATGATATATATATATACACACACATGCACACACATGCTCATACATGCACAAAACAACAAACTCAGACGTCTAAACCATTCATTCAGACGTCTGAGTACTAAAATAAGAATATTATCTTCACAATATTCAGACGTCTGAACTAAAATATTCAAATGTCTGAATGAGGTCAAAAATGAACTATTTCCTTACTGTTTGCGTTTCAATCTAATTCAGAAGTCTGAATTTTTTTATTCAGACATCCGAATATCCCCAACTGTTATTTTCTTCAAAAGTCACTTCTTTTCACCAAGTGAAACTTTCTTTTAAATCAGCAGTTGCATCCGTTCTTTTCAATATAACTTTTCATTTAAAGATACAACTCTTTATATACTATAAATGATTATAGAATTCAACAAACAAATCACCGAATTTACTTTTACCATTCTTGAATTCTCATCTATTCTCAAAGCTTTCAAATAGCACTCGAATTACTTACTTTGATTTTTGATCACTTTATCTTCCACAATTCTCAAAGCACATCACTATATATCATTAAGGAGAAGATTATAGGAAGATTGTACTCAATTGACTTATCAGTGTTATTTAAGAACACATTACAGTCAGATACCTTTGTTGTTTGTACTTAAGTCCTATTCGGTTGCTTAGGCGGGTGAAGTCCTGTTCGATTGCTCAGGCAGTGTAAACCTGTTCCTCCGGGTTAAGTGAGGGTTGTTGTAGTTGAAATTCTAGAAGGAGTTTGGGACTGGACGTAGAACGGGAAGTTCGAACCAGTATAAAAATTCCTGGTGTGCTTGTTTTATTTTTACTTATTTTTATTTTACATTGCTATAGTTTATTTCTGCACTAGTTTAATATTATCCATATAGCACGATCCATATAGTCTTTTCATTTGGTATCAGAGCAAGGCATCTTATAACCGTTACAAAGTTATCTGATATCTTGCTAATATGGAAAACAACACCAGCACTACCAATAACTTTGTCAATAACACTAGCTTTGTTGAAGGTCAATCTACTGCACGACCTCCATTTTTCAATGGTCTGAACTATAATTATTGAGCAACTTGTATGAGAATCTATATGCAATCCAATAGTTTTGAATCATGGAATATTACACAAAATGAACACTACTCCACTTGGTCAAATACACAAAAATTAGATGCTACTGCCAATGCTAAAGCTATGAACATGTTATTCTATGCACTAGAGAGAAATGAATTTAATCATGTTAGCATGTGTCAAACTGCTTATGAAATTTGAAGAACACTTACAATCACTCATGAAGGAACTAATAAAGTTAAACAAAGCAAAATCTCCATGCCCAAAAATCAGTTTCAAAACTTTAGAATGAAACAAGATGAATCCATAAATGATATGTACTCTAGATTTCAAGATATCTATCATCACTATTAGGGTTAGGAGAAAACTGCACTGATTTTAATATTGTATCAAAAATCCTACTCTTTAACGGATGAATGGGAAAGAAAATTCTTGGCTATTAAAGAAGCTAATGACCTCTCTACAATAAAACCTGAAGAGTTAATAGGAAATCTAATGTCCTATGAAGTGAATTCGTAGGCAAAACGAGTACAAGCACAAGACAAGAAGAACATAGCTTTCCATGCTGAAGAGGAAAAAGATGAAGATTTGGATGAAGAAGATCTAGCATTTATTGCTAAAAATTTCAAAAAATTCTTGAAATTCAGAAAAAACAACAGAAATAATGGAAAAAGGAACTTTCCAAACAAACCATTATCTTCAATTCTAGAATGCTTTAATTGCCACAAGAAAGGTCATATCCAGAAAGAATGTCCAGAATTAAAGAAAAAACACTTCAACAAGAGCATAAAAGATAAGAAAAGGAAAGCATTCTCCGTAACATGGGATGATTCAAATACTTCTTCATCAGATAACAGTAGTGAAAGTGAAAACGAGCAAGCAAATTCTGCTTCATGGCTACTGAAAACGAGGTTAGTGATTTTACTTTCGATGATATGATTGAGATAAATTCAGAACTAGTTGATACTTTGAAAAATCTCAAAAGAAAGTATAAAGAGACTCGTGAACATCAGAACAAAGCAGAATTCGAAAGAGATATGCTTAAAGATGAGAAGAAAATACTAGAGGAAGAACTTGAAAAATTACAAGAATCATGCTCTAGTATAAATTCTCAACTTACTCTTTTGAGTCATGAAATTGAAACTCAAAAAGGAAAGAATGATGCTCTTGTTTCTAAAAAATCATGAACTAAAAACTAAGGTAAAATTGATAGAGTTGGATAATAATAGTCTCAAAGCAAATTTAGAAAGCATTACCAAAAATGTTTCAAATTTTAATAAAGTAAGAGAAACTTTATCTAAAATTATTAATAGCTCTCAATCTGTTTTAAGTGGAAAAGGGTTAGTATATGTTAAGAAAACAATAACTTCTCCTAGAAAGAAAATTAGGAGAAATATTAATTCTACTATTGAACAGACAAAAAGGAATTTTAACCCAAAAAGTATAAAAATCTGGGTTCCTAAAACAAACAACAGTTTAATTAGGAAGAAATATATAAACACCTTTTTTGAAACTATTCATAAAAATAAAGATTACATTTTTAAATGGGATACTGAGCCCTCTTGGGTTTGGTTTCCTAAAATTTAACTCTTAGGACCCTATTGAAAAAGTGGGTACCAATATTATCTCTTATTTTTTAGGTCCCATTCAAGAAAAGAGGAAAATGGATACTCGACAGAGGTTGCTCAAAACATATGATAGGAGATAAAGATATGCTATCAAATATTACTTACTCAGATGGAGGCTTCGTCACATTTGGAGACAACTCCAAAGGCTATATCATCGGCAAAGGCGATGTAAGCAATAACGGTATTTCAAATTTACCTCTTATTTCAAATGTTTTACTTGTCAAAAATTTAAAACATAATTTACTTAGTATCAGCCAATTGTGTGACAAAGGATTCAAAATCACTTTTTCTGAAAACAAATATAGTATTTTTGATCAAAATCAAAATCTTATCTTTGAAGGAAATAGAGAGAAACATCTATGTTCTTAATATGAAAATAAAACATAATTTAGATTTGTGTTTAATAGCCAAAGAAAATGATCCTTGGTTATGGCATAAACGATTCTGTCACATTAACTTCAAAACTATAAACAAGCTCTCTAAAAATGATTTAGTGAAAGTTCTACCAAAAATGAATTTTAAAATTGATCATATTTATTATGCATGTCAGTTAGGAAAATTAACTAAGTCATCTTTTAAATCTAAAAAGGTCATTTCAACTTTACAACCACTTGAATTATTACATATGGATTTATTTGGACCGACACAAGTACAGTCCATCAATAATAGTAGATATGTGTTTGTTATTGTTGATGATTTTTCTAGATATACTTGGACTATTTTTCTGAAAAATAAAAGTGATACGTTTGATAATTTCAAAACTTTTGTGAAAAGAATTCAAAATTTTAAAGGTTTGAAAATAAAAAACATAAGAAGTGATCATGGAGGTGAATTCGAAAATGAAGCCTTTGAACATTTTTGTAAGAAAAAAGGAATATTCCATAATTTTTCATTTTCTAGAACTCCACAATAAAATGGAGTTGTAGAACGTAAAAATAGAACCTTACAAGAATGTGCAAGGACTTTGTTAAATGGAAGTACGTTAGCAAAACATTTCTGGGCTGAAGCAGTTGCAACAGCTTGTTGTGTTTTGAATCGTATTTCTATTCGACCTCTAACTAAGAATACTCCGATGAACTTCTTAATGGACGAAAACCAAATATTTCTTATTTTAAAGTTTTCGGTTCAAAATGTTTTGTTTTAAACAAAAATTCATCTTAGTAAATTCGATACAAATTCCGATGAAGGAATCTTTTTAGGATATTCGGATCGAAGCAAAGCTTATCGAATTTATAATAAAAGAACAAATATCATCGAAGAAACACTTCATGTATCTTTCGATGAAAATTTTAAACAAATCCCAAGTATAAGAGATGATGAAGAGTTTCCTGATAATATCACAAACACAGAAATTTCAAATATTGAAAATAATGAAATCATTGTTCACAATAACAATGAATTAAGATGTTCACCTAGAATATTAAGAGATCATCCATATGTTAATGTTACTGGAGAACTCAACTCATCTTTTAGAATAAGAAGTCAATTAAATCAAATGGATCATGTAGCTTTTCTATCTAATATTGAACCTAAAAATATTAAAGAAGCATCTACCGATGAAAATTGGTTGATCGCTATGCAAGAAGAACTAAACCTATTTGAAAGAAATGACGTTTGGGATTTAGTTCCATGACCTATTGATCAATCAGTATGGGTACAAAATGGGTTTTTAAAAATAAAGCAGATGAACAAGGAAATATTACTAGAAATAAAGATAGATTAGTTGCTCAAGATAACCAGGAAGAAGGAACTGACTATGAAGAAACGTTTGCTCCAGTCGCTAGACTAGAAGCAATACGAATCTTACTAGCATTTGCATGTTTTCATAACTTTAAATTATATCAATTGGATGTCAAAAGTGCTTTTTTAAATAGTTTCATAAAAGAAAATGTTTTTGTTGAACAACCTCCATTATTCATACACGAACAATTTCCTAACCATGTCTATAAGCTTAAAAAGGCTTTATATGGTTTGAAACAGCACCCCGTGCTTGATACGATCGTCTTAAAAGATATTTAATAGATTCTGGTTTTGAAATTGGAAAGGTTGATCAAACACTTTTTATTAAAAGAAATAAACATGATATTTTAATCGTTCAAATATATGTTGATGATATTATTTTTGGATCTACAAATGAAAGACTTTGTTAAGATTTTTCTAAAATAACGACTAAAGAATTTGAAATGTCACATATGGGTGAGTTAAATTATTTTCTTGGCTTACAAATAAAACAACTGGAAAATAGTATTTTTATTAATCAAGAAAAGTATTGTAACAATCTAATTAAACGCTTTGGTATGGAAAATACTTCTACCAAACCAACTCATATGAGTACAACCATACATCCTGATAAAGATGAAAATGGTAAAAGTATTGACAAAAAATTATATTAAAGTATGATTGGATCGTTACTATATTTAACAGCTAGTAGACCTGACATACTGATGAGTGTTTGTTTGTGAGCACAATTTCATGCAGATCCCAAAGAATCACATTTACGAGCAGTGAAACACATACTACGATATCTTAATAAAACCAAGGCCTTTGGACCATTCTATCCAAAGGAATGCTTTTGAATTAGTGTCCTATAGTGACGCTGATTTTGGAGGAAGCCGGACAGATAGAAAAAGTACAAGTGGGACTTATCACTTCATTGGATGGTCTCTTGTATCTTGGTTTAGTAAGAAACAAAACTGTGTTTCATTGTCGACACGTGAAGCAGAATATATTTCTGCAGCTCTGGCATGTGCTCAAGTTATCTATATGCAACAAACACTACAAGATTTTGGTTTTAATTTTTGTAAATCAACTATTTATTGTGATAATTCTAGTGCTATAAATTTATCTACAAATCTTGTAAATCATTCACGAACAAAACATATTGACATTCGTCACCATTTTCTTCGTGATAATATTGAAAGAGATTTAACAAATTTAGAATATGTGTCATCTGACAAACAATTGGCAGATATCTTTACAAAATCGTTAAAATACTTTCATTAATTTAAGACGAGAACTTGGTATCATCTCTCTTAAAGATTTATAAGTTCAATTATATATATATATATTAAAATAATAATAATAATAATATAAATAAAAATGGGGAGAATTCATAGTTTCTTTCAAAAGAAAAATAAAAAGTGCAGTCTAGCCCTCGAACTTAAGACCTTATACTCGGTAGTCCTCTACACTACCACTTCACTCTCTATTGCTTTCTGAAATACGAGGAGGTCATTGAATTCGTATATACCTTCCATTATCTCCTTATTTTCCTATGGATATTATTTCTTTAACCATACATTGTCCTCTCTATTTTTAAACAAGCTTCTTCCTGTATATTGTCTGCATTCTTACAATTCTTTTCACCAATAATTCATTTGATTCTTCAAAAATTCTGTTCATAAAATAACTCCGTGTCATGTAAGCTATCTTACACCTCTCCTTCGTCGGGATCGGAGAATCTACCAACTCCTACTCCTATATATGAACCGGTTCCGATCGTTCCACCCTCTTCTCATACTAGATATACTCCTCCAGCTAAGAAAACAAGACGATCTCTCTTTTTTTGATCACCGTCCACAAAAGAGAAAATCGATGATATTCATCATTATCAAAAAGAAACATTAGACTTACAACGTGAATTGCATTATGAGCAAAAAGTTAATGCCAAACGGCTTAGCTTTTTGGAACTAGTAGCGTTAAAGTTCTGTGGTTCTTCATCAAAAGATTCTGTTCGTCAACCATCTACAGCTTGTTCTCCAAGTCGTCGCAATCCTTGGGAACCATCACCACAACTTCCACCAACAACTCCAAATTCTTGGGAACGTGGTAACAGATGGTCTCCGCTTCAACCATATGTTGAGAACACGAAAGTTGAAGAAGAATCTTATCATACTCCATCATCTTCTTCAAAATCTATTTAATCGTTTCTTGTTGTTAATATAAATTGTTATGTTGTCATTTCATTCTGCCTATTCTAATTTTGTAATATTGAAAACTATTCAACAATATATATTATTTTTTATTCTCTCCATTACCAATATATGTTTCTGTACACAATTCAGACGTCTGAATTGTTTTAAACAGACGTCTGAATATTCATATAAAAAACTTTTTACCCCAGATTCAGACATCTGAATCAAAAATAACAGACGTCTAAATTAGTTCTTTTTTGAACTAAATCGTTGCGGGTTGCAATTCAACTCAATTCAGATGTCTGAATCCCTTCTGAGCAATTTTTTTTGCACCTTCCTTTTTTATTTATTACCTTTTTACCCCTGCCTTTTCATCATCTATATAATAACTTTTTCACTTTTTTACTTCTTACTTCAGAACCCTAGCCCCCATTTTTCATCTCCCTCAAAGCTTTTTAACCTTCCTCTAACTTTCCAACGGCACCAAGATCAAAGAGAACAAGAGAATCAACTTCCGGACCATCCGAAGACCAAATCCGCCAATGACTATGGAATGATGTTGCTGTTTCTCGTTTCCATTCCATGAAGAACTCCAACATCTTCGAAGGAGCATTCATGAAATTCCCGGACTTCGTGGCATATCGTATTAGAGAATTAGCAGAGCAATTTAACTTCGACAGCTTGATTGGGTATACTCCTAACAATGTTAAGATTAATCATCTTGTTATTAAACTTTATCTTGCAAACTTAAATTTGGATCTTCAAAATCCTAAAAACCGTCAAGATTGTGTTTCGTCGTTAGTTTGTGGCATAAGAATCTTCTTACCTTTACAAAAACTAGGTCATATTTTAAATTGTCCTTATTAAGGAATTGATATTAATGAAATTGAAGTTGATATGGAACATCTTGATGAAGTTTCACATTAATTTTTATCTAGTGAACTCATAAATATGGGCAATTTAAAATCTACCTACTTAAGGCCATAAGCTAGGCTAATTCACCATGCTTTTATTCGCTCTCTCCAACCAAGAACAGGTAGCTATGAAAAAGTGTATAAAGAAAACTTTCAAGCACTTTATTCTATCTATTCTAATCAACAAGTAAATTGGGGGAAAATTATTTTGGATGAATTCCAAGATATCACAATATGAAGGAAGTATAGAACTATTCATTATGGTGCCTATATTATTCGCATTCTTCTAAATATCGGTGTACCCATGCTTGATTCCGATTTTACAAGTATTAGTGAGTTAGGGTTGATGGGTCTTCCTATATGGACTCCTTCTCAACAAATCATTTGCTTCCAACAATGGTCACAAAATATTCAATAAGGTGTTCCTCAACCTCGAGACACTAGTATTACTTCTTCTTCCCGTACCCAACATGAAGAAGAAGAGGAGGACGATGATACCATCCAAGAAATTGGACCAGATACTTCTTCAAGACAAGCCATCATCACTCTCTCCCGAAATCAATCAAAGATTCGTCGGGAGATAAAAGCACTTGAGAAAAAGACGGAAAGAAAATTCAATTCTATCAAAGGCTTTCTCAATAAGATATGGGATCGATTTTCTTGTTCTGGCTCTACATCTACTCAAGCTTACATTCCATCTCCATTTGAATGGTCTTCCTCAAGCTCAAGCTCTAATCACAATGATCCATCTCTTTCAAGTCAATTTTAAATTATCTAGTTTATTTTTTATGCTTACTTGTCGTTTTTATTGGATAGTAGTATGAGAAATGTCTAAACATTATTTCTTTATGTACTATTTCCTCTGTTTGCCTTAATGAAATATTTTATCTATTATCATTCATGTTCTTTCTTTTTGTCGATGACAAAGGGGGAGAAATTTAAATTGTGCATATTGACAGGGGGAGTATCTAGCCTATTAATTTTATATAGTGGTCATCATCAAAAAGGGAGAGAATGTTAGACTCTCGATATTGATTATAACAGCCTACATAAAATGTTATGTGTATATTAAACCATCTTTGTAGGAATTATTGCAGATTTATCTACATATGTTTAAAGTTGTATATTATGTGTCTAGAGTGTGTATATTACTTAGAAAATTTATTAAAATCTCTCCTTACATGACACACACACACACACACACATGCTCATACATGCACAAAACAACAAACTCAGACGTCTGAATCCATTCATTCAGACGTATGAGTACTGAAATAAGAATATTGTCTTCACAATATTCAGACATCTGAATTCAGACGTCTGAATGAGGTCAAAAATGAATTATTTCCTTGCTTTTTACGTTTCAATCTAATTCAGAAGTCTGAATTTTTTTTATTCAGACGTTTGAATATCCCCAACTGATATTTTCTTTAATAGTCGCTTCTTTTCACCAAGAGAAACCTTCTTTTAAAATCAACAGTTGCATCCGTTCTTTTCAAACTTTTCAGTTAAAGATGCAACTCTTTATATACTATAAATAGATTATAGAATTCAACAAACAAATCACCGAATTTACTTTTAGCATTCTTGAATTCTCATCAATTCTCAAAGCTTTCAAATAGCACTCAAATTACTTACTTTGATTTTTGATCACTTTATCTTACGCAATTCTCAAAGCACATCACTATATATCATTAAGAAGAAGATTATAGGAAGATTGTACTCATTTGACTTATCAGTGTTATTTAAGAACACACTACGGTCAGATACCTTTGTTATTTGTACTGAAGTCCTATTCAGTTGCTTAGGCGGGTGAAGTCCTGTTCAATTGCTCAGGCAGTGTAAACCTGTTCCTCCGAGTTAAGTGAGGGTTGTTGTAGTTGAAATTCTAGAAGGAGTCTGGGACTGGACGTAGAACGGGAAGTTCGAACCAGTATAAAAATTCCTAGTGTGCTTGTTTGATTTTTACTTATTTTTATTTTACATTGTTATAGTTTATTTCTGCACTAGTTTAATATTATTCCATATAGCACGATCCACATAGTCTTTTCACATGTAGCTACATATATATTGGTCATTAGGTCTTAATCTACTAGGAACTAGATGTATGACATTCACGCAGAGAGGCAAGAGTATTATAAACCCAATAAGCCTAATATAACAGAAAATGTAAATAGAACTGTATATGTAGAATTATGCTTAGAAGTTTATAATTTTTCCATTCACCGGAACTTTTGTTCTGACCTCTTCCTTATATCATCCTATACGTTGGATAGATGATAGAGATTATCCGGCTTTGTGACACTTGTTTAGAATGTGTTATTACATTGGTGAGTGTTTACTTACTATTATATTTTAGTCAGTTCCACTGTGAGATTTATTTGAGCTTTGTTATATTTATCTTTGCCTATTTGCAGGATACCAGATACCCAACTAGAGCTTCAGTGGGTTTGGATTTTAGCATTTCGCAAAAAACCGGACCCATTGGAATTCGGGTTGTTACAACACCGCTTCATGAAAACAGTTTGGATGATATAAACATCTATTCAAAGCAGAGCTTGAGGTCGATAGCCGGTCTCGATCCAAAGCATGCCTTATTCACAATAAATCTAGTTTGAGGGGCAAGTGTAATCTTACTTTTGAACTGGATCATATCTGAAACCCCCATATCCCTTAATATACCCAAAAAGGGCACACTAACGGATGTGGTGCATATAGCTATAAAGCATCACAGAGACTAAGATTCACAAGACAAAAAAGTAAAAACTGCGGAAAACATTTAAATAACAACTTATCTCTACTACTAATAAAGGTAATTCCATGAACTAAGTTATACTGTCTTTTTGAACTTCCCAAATTGGCCTTTTTATTTCATCCTGCACCTCTGGTTTCTATTCTTGATTGCATGACCTAAAATGTGATCTCTCCCCTAATTCATCCACATTCCATTACTCGACTCCTCTAATACCCAAATCGATTCCTCTTATATGCTTCTTCCTCACAAATCGACCCAATCAAATTCATACTTCACCAAAAAAATATTCTGCAGCAAATAAGGATGCTTCAATCACCAATTTAATTCCATCGCCTAAAAATCACGTCGTCGCTGTAGGCTTTGCTATTTGGAGATGCTGTCATAAAGCTTACCACGATGAGATCAAGGGTTTGTCGTTAGGTGATTGTCAATGCCGAGTGGAGTAATGTTATAGCCTAGAAGCTTGAACGTTAAATTGGAAATTTGTGCAACTGTCGTTGATAGCTATAGGTGATGCTGCCGTAGTTGACAAAGCCAAGATCCAACACTGCCCGAAACTTGCCGCCGATTACAAAGTTGCCGCTACCAAAGTGCCATGTGCTTCGCTTGGACAAAATTACCGCAGTTGACAGAGAAACTACAGCTGCCTATTTGTGAGGAAGAAGCATATATTTGATTAGTTAGAAGGAAAGGTAAGGATTATGATTTGGTAAGTCAACCTAATTTTATTAAATTCATTTACATGAAAGAATTGCTTTTCTTCTTTTATATGCTCCATATATTGTCATATCCAACCATAACGAAATGTTTTTATGCAAGTACCATATCACATATTCAGTAATGTGTTAAATTAAGGATATATTAAGATGAATAATGTATAAATTAATTAATTTTAGTCAAAAGGTGATTTATGAATGTTAAGGAAAGCAAAACAAAGTATATCAAGAAATTAAAGCTACGATTCAAGCTTATTGGAAGTATAAGAGAAAATATTCATATAATTTGGACATAGTTTTGAATTTTATTGCACGGTGTAATAGTCGTTTCTTTTAACTAATTCACTTTTCCATTTTTTACCATGTGTGTATTTGATTGAAATAACCATTTCCTTGCTCTACTGCTTCAAATCCAAGACAATTCCAAATCCAACATGATCTCCGACTTCAATTTACGACCGATCGAAGATTCCAGATCCAATGTCTTCTCCGCCTTTGACTTATGATCCTCATTCATTAGTCCTCAGCCATCAATTATTGATTAATGATTTTGGACGATCATCGATAGCCTAATGTCAGTCCACTGAACCGCGATTCCAACTTAGATTAACGATTATCAATTGCCAATTGAATATTCTTTGTTCATGACATGTTTCCTATGCTTAATTTGAATTAACAGCATTTGGAATTTGGAATTTTGATCCTTCTTTTATTCACACTAATCAGAATTTAGCATTTGGAATTTAGAATTTTATTCAACAGAATTTAGAATTTAGAATTACATTAGTTTGTAAGTGTATGGAGATTGATAGGGGAGATATATTTGGCATCTCCATAGGCAAGTTTGTTGGTAATAGTGAGATTGGCAGCTTAACTGGGATGATATGGATCCCAGAATATATATATATATTAGCTTTGCTCAACTACGATGATGTACTAGTAGAGTAAATACTGTGTTGTTGTGCACTATGGAAGAACTCTTCTGCATTAGTTAGGACGTTCTAAACTTCTTTTTAGTAGATCAATAAAAATTTCAAATACTTTATACACATTTACTGACTTTGGCACTCATGCATTCTTTCTAAAATAAAACACTTTTGTGATATGTGGCATTCCTTTTCTAATTTTTTGACAAACCACAAATTGAATATCATGCATCTACAATGAAAATATGATGTTCTTCACAGTATGTCATCTAAAAAATGCCACTGTCATTATTAAAAAAGGGTGAACATGCTTTGTATAGTATAGATTTCTTAAACTTTTCTCAGCACACGGCAGTAAAGAAATCTTTTTATGCTGTTTAACCTATGCTAAGTTCTTATTTTGATCGACTCAAATAGGTTATAAGTTAAAATCTCCTATGAATATTTTGGATGTTTTCGATTTCAAAGCATTAATGACTGATTGCCTGTTAAATTTATTTAGTTTATCATAAGAACTATAAAATTAGGTTAACATAGCTTATTAGCATGCTGCGATTATTTTTCAAGTTTTGATATTTTTAGTACACAACCTATATACTGCGTTTACAACTGATTGGGTGGAATATTTTTTCCGCTTACTCCGAGTTTGCCTGTTATACAGTTGAGTATGTCAGTTTTTCATTATGGTTCCTTGCGGATGCAGGCATACTCTGAACTTTGTTCCATAACACTTAACTATGTAACTGGCTATAACAAAATCAGTAACTTACGAATGTGTCGTATAGATGACGGTAAACTAAATTTTTCTCAAAGATAAATACAATGTAAATTTGACTTTGTTAAACTTAGTCCCAAAATAAAATTTATTTCATTATGTTGTAGAAACAGAAATTTGTACTGATCACTGTTTGTTTGCTTACACGAACTGTAAAGTAAACGTCAAATCAATAAGCTTGCCGTATTTTTTTCACCCTTTGTCATTTTCAGTGTTTAGTGTACGTATGTCTGATGGAGATATGCACCTTAGACACATACTCTCTTTACTGTGTAATCAACTTCTCTCTAGTTAAGTAGGTGAAGTTTTCTACAATTTCTCTCAAGTAACGAATTATGGCGTGATTGACACCCAGGAAAGTAAAGGTACTTTCCTGTAAGTTTTTCGGATGTAATTCATTTTCGTGTTGTGAACTACTAAATATTGATTTTTCACTGCGTCAACTTACTTTAACAAGCTAGATCTTAACATATATGTTGTGCTACATGCCTACATATGTTCAAATGTTCCATATTTAATCGTTTGAATTTTTTGTCACATTCAATGTCCAAATGCTATGTTAGTAGGTCTGCAGTTCTTACCATATTTGTTACCACAATATGCAATGTAGTCTAGGCACTTCCACACTGATTTGTTCATGATATAGCCGCTTTGGTTAAAATGACTTCAATAATGTGTTATACATAAGAAAATGGTTATGATTACATAATAAAACATCAAAATATGGTTTTCAATTTGGATTTTCTTGCATATACTTTGACACTCATGTATGTTTGCTAAAATAAAACACTTTTGTGAAACGTAACGTTCCCTTTTACAATTTCTGACGAACTATGAATTGAATACTATACATTTACAATGAAAATATGACGTTATTCATGATATATCATCAAAAAGAATGCCGGTGTCTTTAAAAAAGGATGAATATCCTTTATAGAGTATGGATTTTTTTAACTTTTTTTACATTACAGCTAGTAGATTTTTTCTATGCTGCCGAACCCGTGCTAAGTTCATATTTTTATTAACTGGAAAGTTACAAGTATATGTTAATTACAAAGTAATGAGCCATATGCCTACCGTGAGTGTTTTCAATTGCAAACTATTAACGAATGACCGTCTGTTAAATTTTAATTAGTTTATCATATGAATTGAGAAATCAGGTAAACCGAAATGATAAGCCTGTCGTGAAATTTTTTAATGTTTTGATATTTTTAATACACAAACCTATGCACTGCATTTACGACTTCGTTGGAGGAATAATTTTTCCATTTACTCTGAGTTCGCCTGTACTACAGTGGGATTTTTGGGCTGAAGGAAAAAGTTAAAGAAAAATTTAGTTTCAGGGACAAGAAGTTTGTTTTTTAGGTTGAAGGACACTTTTAGTATAAATCACAGAATGATAGTTGCAAAATTAGTGCAGGAAATAGATTTTGAGCCATGATGTATTTAAAATCAGTGCAGGAAATGGATATAAAGTTATCTTGCCTTTGAGTTTGTAATCTGATAGTTTGTAGCAAAAACTGCAACATACCCATGTTGATTCCTTCATTAATCATCATAATAACTATAATTATACTACTACAAGTGGGCAAAAATAATCACATTGCAAATCAAATAGAAATCATTCAGCATCGGTATAATGTTTTTCCAATATTGGTTGTAGGGTTTGCATACTAAAACTTTTAATGTGTAACAACATAATGAAGTTTATTAGTCATGAAAGAGTTCATTAAAAAGATTTGCACTATGTGTTGAGATTCTTGAGATTCTCAATAGAATCAAGAAGTTCATTTTGGATTGATATATAAGGTATATTGCAAAACAAAGACTTATTTGAAACACATTATCTTTTCATCTATACCTGGCAAAAAATAAGAATGCAGAATAATTTACATTTTATGTTGCTCTCAAATGATTAAAACTCAAAGCACCATTATTGTCAGTTGTCAGACTACGTTGAAAGAACATGCTAACAATGATAGTAGTATTATTGATCGCATCTTCAAAATAACATATGAAAAGCCAACAACATATATTGAAAGAACATGCTAATAATGATAGCAATAAATTTATACTCTCCATCAGAGACACACAGTCAATGGTTATAAGTTGTGTATATTAAAATTTATAAAATGGCACATAAATAGGCCTGATATATTTTCTGAAGTAGAAGAGAGTTAAGTATAATAAAATGAGTACAAAAAAGTGAAGGATAATAAAATGAGATTCTAATGTGAGCCTCTATCAAGAGTGGTATTACACTTCAATAAATATCCACCACTTGGAGATGCTTCTTTCAGTTGTTTTTATTATTTTTATTTCTGGAGAAAAGATCCTAAGCAGTAAAAGACTTATACATTTATCATACATTTTTTTGTACATTGTTTTGCTCTTTTCTTTTCACTTTCCATGTATAAGACTATGTACATGCTTAACTGTGAACTGAACAGTTACCTGATGTCTATCAATGTGCCTTAGGGCTAAAATGTGCAAAGTGAATGTACAAGAGTTACTCTGTATTAGTACCAATCTTTGTCAGCAAAACCTTCAGTTTAATAACATATTAGCATGTTGCCTTATATATATCTTTCCTTTTATATCGATCTCCACTGTGACACAATTCAATCTGTATTTTATCACACTGTAATTTTGAGCACATTGTGAAATTACAGTTTACATATAGTGGCTTGAAACACAACTGTTTTTGGTTACTTTTATATTCATTGAATCCAAATTGTGTGGCATTTCACTCTATATTTATTAAGTTATATCCAGAGAGAATATATAACTATACTTTTATTTCATTAACCTATATTCATTATGATTACATATGTCTTTACTACTAATAATGAGAATTCCAAAAACAGAAAATCAACCATGTCTTTTTAGACTGTCCAAAATACCCTTTCAGCATTTTGCTTCTACCACACTTCTCAAAATCAGGAAAACGGACAGAACACCCTAAATCCATTTCCTCTCCATCCCACTTTCACAAATACCAAGTACGATCCCTTATCTAGGTCTTCTCGAACTTTGATCATCAACTAACTTCGACCCTCATTTCTATAGGATAACGTTTATCTTCCTCACTAATACTCAATAGGGGAGGCAGGATCATCGACTTCTTTATCAGTTTCTTCAATTCAAGCTCTGTAGGCCAAAATTCAAATAACAAAGCTGAGGGCAGTAACCCTATGGTTGTTGGAACTGAAGTAAGCCTAATTCGCAGGTACTACCCATACGTCGTCGGGTTGCGGTGTTGTATAGCTTTTAGCAGTTTTGCCTGTTGATTGTAAACATCATGAGAGTGGACGAATGAGATCCATTTCACATTATATGGTTTTTTGTTATTTGGTAGTTGAATCAGGTTAGATATGTTCATTGCCAAGTTTTTTTAGGGATGAGACTGACATATTAATTGATTTTTTTTAGAGTGTTTTCGACCCTAAGTTATAATCAACCTGTTGCTATGATATTCATTCCAACTACTACCACATTAAACGTTATACTTTATGAAAATTTCATGTATTGATTCTACATTGAGATTTATTAGTTAACTGTGTTGCACGTGTTTTAATATTTTGTGGCATTTTAAATCATGATGACCATACTATAACGATTTTCTAATGTATTATACTATATATTAGTTTGTTCATACTAATTTTACGCAGCCTCTGATGGATTTATTGTTCTCTGATTAATGTATTCTCCTATTATTTTCTGCTGAATACATACATGGAAACCTAAAATTGAAAAATGTACGAAGAAGCCAAAGAAAAAAAACACTCAAGCCAAAGTTTTATAATTGGAAAGACTTTTCTGTACGCGAATTTGGCTGTTATTTTTAATGTAGGTCTTCTAGAGAGTACAATTTCATTTGGAATTTACATATGCACTTCCATAAAATGAACTAAAAAGATGCTAGATCAAACTTATTACTATGTTTACTTTAGATGTCAACAAGTCGAGGTTTCAATTGTCATTTTTAAAATTGTTCTCCTTCTTAGAATGTTAGTGTCATAAAATAAATATTTTTCTACAGGGGTTAAAATATATAAAATCCATGTACACATATTCTGTGTCACTATTTTGTTCATGGAGATTCCTAATCAGAAGCAATGATTCCAAAAGATCGTGAGTATCATCTAGGTTTGGTCATAACTATCTTTTTGTTAATTTCAATTAATTATGCAGTTCTAAGTATATTTACTATATAAGTGCATGTTCCTCAGTAAACACAGAACTTAGATTATTGTTATTTTATTCTTTTGCATGGTACAGAAGAATTATGGTAGTACTTTATTATGCTTTATTTCTTTACCATTTATAAAGTTGCAATAGATTGCACATCGATTTGTCTTTTACAAGAATTGGTTCATTTTTAGTTTAGGGCCGGTATTATCTGAATTGTTCATGTGCTAAAATTCTAAACTTATCTTTGCAGGCGATTCTAAGGTATTTAGATTAAAATCAAATCATTTTATTTCTCTTCTAACTAATTGTAAAGGTTTAACTGCATCTGTTCTTTGGCTACACGCCTTTATAAAGAGAAGCAGACGAAAGAAGATCATATATGATTAATATTTTTATATACACAATGAGCTCTATAAGTATACTATATATGAGAAGATTTTCTAATTTTCTATTTTTTCATGGTTATATGTGTTCTAAGTGGTTTATTTTGTTTTTTGTTTCTTATGCTGTGCATGTAGGGAGATGGAGTTGAAAAGTTCAATGGTGATTTTGCTTCTTGATTTTAGTTTTCCCCATATCTACAGCAGTGTCGCCATCTTCGATTATGATTTCAATTACACGTGCAACAAATTTTTGGACTTCCTACATCAAGAATGAAAAGATCAAAGCAAATGGGGCCAAACCATCTCAACTGGCATTGCATCTAAACCCAAAAATAGTTGAACTACCGCAAGAAATTTTTACTCAGTGCCACCTACAAAGATGACTATAGAAGTGAGCGTGGTGATTTTCTTGCTGTTTTTTCTTTTAAAGGAGCGATTTTTGGTATAGTAGCATATGTTTTTGCTCCCCAAATAAGAAGATCGGAATTGATCGAAGATGAATATGGATTCCGCTAGGAAAAGCGTCCAATCTACTAAGATGAAGCTTTAGACAGGACTCTCAAGACTCTGAATACAAAATAAGCCAACTTAATTATGCAAGTGATAATGTCTAATCTTGACTAAGAGGAGATAGAGATAAAACCATTGTAGAAAATGTTGGAATATCAAAGTTTTCGATCATATTTGACGCAGCTTTGACTAGGCTCGAACAGTTTAGATACCAAACTGTCACAACCTATCCAGGATCTTCCTCACGAAATGATGATTTCGTCTCAAATAAACTGATAGAACGATAAATGCTCAGTTCCATTGATCGTGATGATGTCGGAACCTAGCTATCTACAACCCGTTGATCTCGCAAGATGCCGTGTTGAAAGATCTACAATTCGATCGTTGATCACTCGTAAGTGATACCGAGAATTGGCTTCAAATTCGTTGATTCGCTCACGACTAACCCGAAGATGGAAAGAAGATGGAGATCACACTCAACTTCCAACAATGGTGGCCAAAGCTCACACACAATTTTATTTCAAAATCAACCCCTTGTACAAATGTCAACACACCCCTATTTATAGGAAATTACAACACACACATGCGACTTAACATCAGACGACTCACGACCTAACACATACGAGTTACAACATCACATGACTTAACCACATACGAGTTACAACATCACACGACTTAACAACATACGAGTTACAACATTACACGACTTAACCACATACGAGTTACAACATCATACGACTTAACAACAATGCATGCGACTCAACATCGTACGATTTACAACATCATACGACTTAACAACAACACATGCGACTCAACATCATACGAGTTAAGAAGATAGCACAGCTTCAGGAACGACTTAAGCGGCATAAGCACATACGACTTAAGAAGATAGCACAGCTTCAGGAATGACTTAAGTGACATACGAGTTAGGAAGAACCATGCGACATAAGCGACATAAGAGAACCTTGCGGCATAGCTGAACGACCTATAGAAATGCGGCATAAGTGAACGACCTATAGAAATGCGGCTTGATTTCTTGACCGTTATCTTATAAGGTATGCGACTCATGGCATGCGACTTAAGGGCGGCGACATATGATGGTTGGGCGACTTAAGATAAGGCAGGCGACATAAGATGGTTGAGCGACTTAAGGTGGTCGACATAACTCGCTTATCATGATGTGCTGCATCATCCTCCCCTGGTTGAAAAGAATTCGACCTCGAATTTACACTTTCCTCTTCTTCGACATACTTATTCTCATGATATGAAATCAAGTGTTTGACGTTGAAAACGTCAGCAGTATGGACATGATCCGGCAATTTTAACTGATAAGCATTCTCATTAATCTTCTTTACGATTTCCAAAGGGCCAATCTTTCTAGCAGCTAGTTTGTTGTAAGTACCAATAGGAAATCGATCCTTAGTCAATACTGCATATACAAAATCTCCTTCTTTGGACTCAACATTTCGTCGTTTAATATCTGCGGATTGCTTATATTTCTCATTCGCCTTACGAAATCGTTCCTGCACAACCTTGTGGCACTCTTGCAATTCATTCACAAAATCAGTAGCTCGTTTGATCTCTCCTTTCTGCTTTGGTACTATAGATAAATCTAATGGCACCTTAGGGATTGTTGAGTAAACGACCAGGAATGGACTGAACCCAGTGCTACGATTAACTGCATGGTTGTGTGCAAACTCAGCTTGACACAACTAGGAATCCCAACTCTTCAAATTGTCATTCACGAGGCATCTCGATAGATTACCTAGGGATCTATTCACAACTTCTATCTGTCCATCCGTCTGTGGATGATAAGCACTACTAAATTTCAGCTTTGTCCCGACCATTCTCGATAGACTCATCCAAAAATGACTCAGAAAACGAGTGTCTCTATCCGATACAATAGATTCAGGCAACCCATGAAGACGATAGATCTCTCTGTAGTATAACTGCACGACATTAACTGCATCTGCAGTCTTCTTGCATGCGATAAAATGTACCATTTTTGAAAATCGATCAACCACCACGTAGATAGAATCATTGCCACGTTGCGTCCTCGGCAAGCCCAATACCAAGTCCATACTAACATCCACCCGTGGTTTAGTAGGTATAGGAAACGACATATATAAACCTGCATTTGTTGCGGTCCCCTTTGAAACTTGAAAAATATGGCACCTCTGAACGAACTTCTCAACCTCCTTCCTCATTGACGGCCAAAACTAAGACTTTGAGATCAACTGCATAGTACGATCGCAGCCTACGTGTCCTTCTTCATGCAATTCTTTGATGATTTTCATTCGTAGACTGCAATCTGGAATACACAACTGATTTCCTTTGAATAGAAAACCTTCAACCAGCATATATCCAGCCATGTTTCCCTGCTTGACTTTGTTTAGGATTTCGGAAAAATATGAATCTGAAGTAAGAAGATCTGAAAGTAAGTCAAAACCCATCACCTCTATTCGCATGGTTGTTAGTAAATTATTCCTCCGACTCAATGCATCGGCAACGTGATTAGTTACTCCAGACTTGTGTTTTATGACGAATGTAAATTGCTGCAAATAAGCTATCCACGATGCATGCCTAGCTACAATTTTATTCTACCCTTATAAATGCTTCAATGCTTCACGATCTGTATACAAAACAAATTCTTTATGGAACAAGTAATGTCTCCAATGCTTCATGGCCTGCACAATAGCATAAAACTCCACATCATAAGTACTGTAACTCATTTTTTCTCCAGAAATTTTTCACTGAAATAGGCAATTGGACGTCCCTTCTGATTCAACACTCCTCCGATTCCAACTTTGGACGCATCTGTATGTAACTCAAATAGTAACTGAAAATTTGGCAATACTAGAATCGGTGCTGAGGTTAAAAGTTCCTTGATTTGTTCAAAAGAGATCCTTCCTCTTTCGTCCATGAAAACTCTTTCCTTTCATACAATCAGTAATAGGAGCCATCACGCTACTAAAGTACGGTATAAATCTTCGATAAAATGAACTTAACCCATGGAAACTTCCGATTTCTGTTATAGTTTGGGCTGTGGCCAATTTCTGATTGCGGCTACTTTACTCTGGTCCACTTGTATCCCTTCCTTAGACACGACATAACCTAGAATTAAAACACTTGGCGTCATGAACACGCATTTCTTCGTCGCTGCGTAGAACTGTTCTTGACAAAGAATAGTTAACACATTTCGCAAGTGTTATATGTGCTCCTCTGTGCCAACGCTATATATCAAGATATCATCAAAGTAGACTACAACAAACTTCTCGATGTAAGGTCTGAAAATTTGATTCATCACTCTCATAAATGTGCTTGGTGCATTAGATAGACCCAATGGCATGACCAGCCATTCATATAATCCTTCCCGAGTCTTGAATGTTGTCTTCCATTCATCACCTGGTCTTATGCGAATCTGATGATAACCACTCTTAAGGTCGATCTTAGAAAATATTACAGACCCACTGAGTTGATCCAATAGATCATCAAGTTTTGTCATAGAAAATCTGTATCTGACAGTTATTTTGTTGAGTGCCTGCTGTCTATACACATTCTCCATGAACCATCTTTCTTCGGTACCAACAGAGCTAGCTGGTACAGCATAAGGACTGAAACTCTCTCGAACACGCCCTTGCTCAAGAAACTCCTCAACCTGTCTCCTCAACTCTTCATGCTCTTTTGGACTCATACGATAATGCGGCCTATGCGGTAAAACAGCACCTGGAACTAGATCAATTTGATGTTGTATATCCCTCAGTGGCGGTAATTCCTTAGGTAACTCCATAGGAAAGACATCTTCAAATTCATTTAACACCGGTGTAACCTCCGCAGGAATTTCAAGATCTTCACTTGTTTCATACCCAATCAACATAAACAATTCAGCACTATCTTTCACTTCTTTAACAAATTCTCTCGTAGATAATAGACTAGTTGATTCCACTTTCTTCTCTGACTTGTTTTCACTTTGTTCACGCTTCTTAGGAGCTAAGATAACTTGGGTACCTTCGAACATGAAACTGTAGCTGTTGGTGCGACCATTGTGTTGTACAGCTCTATCATATTGCCATGGTCTTCTCAATAGTAGATGACACACATCCATATCGACAACATCACACCATATATCATCTTTTTACTTCTTCCCAATAGAAAATGTAACAAATGCTCGTCTACCCACTGTCACTTCTCCACCTTTCTTTAGCCATGCCAGTTTATGAGGTCTAGGGTGTTTTTCAGTCTTCAACCCTAACTTCTTGATGGCTTCTTCAGAAATAATGTTATCGCAGCTTCCTGCATCAATAACAAATCGACAAACTTTTCCCAAGACAGTACATGTAGACTGAAAGATATTGCTTCTCAGCCAACTAGAATCATTCTCATGCTTTGGCACTAAACAAGACCTCCTTATCATCAAGTTACACCCTTCGTCTCCTAACACAACTTCTTCATCTTCATCAAACTTCGATGGTTGAGAATAATCAATTTCAGCTTCCACATCCTCATACTCACATTCCTCTGCAACTAATGCTCTCTTCTTTGGCTTTGTACAATCATTACTTTTATGGCCAAACTCCTAACAATTATAGCACTTGATATTGTTATTGATCTTTACTTTAGCGGCTTCATTGACAATTGGTTTATTGACTGCCTTGGAAACATTAGCACTGCTACTAGCACACTTATTCTGGTTGTTAGAACCCGTAAACACACTAATTCCTCGTCTCCCTTGTTTCTCCCAAGCTAGAGCTTTCTGATGTGCTTCAACAACGGACATTGGATTAAACATATTAACCATGTCTTGAATTTGCATTCGTAACCCTCCAACATATCTAGCCGTTAGCTGTTTCTCGGTTTCCATAATATTATTCCTTGCAATCAATTGATAGAATTCATCTGCATAGTCATTCAGTGTCTTCGTCCCTTGTCTCAAATTCTGCAAACATTGATACATAAGAGATTGATAAATGTACGGCAAGAAAGTAGCTTTCATCATCTTTCTCATCTTCTCGCAAGTGACAACTTTTGATTTTCCCGTTCTCTCCCGAGTTAGTTTAGTTTGTTGCCACCAAGCCATAGCTCTTCCCCTTAGTTTTGTAGCAACTAATTGGACTCTGCAATTCTCAGGCACCTCTTTGAATTTCAAAATTTCTTCAACAGTCGACAACCAATCAAGAAATTCTTCCTCTTGCATACCACCTTTGAATTCTGGAATTTCCATCCTCATACCTGAATCCCATTTACGATCATTTTCTGAATCCAGGTATTGATTTCGCACTTGGCCTCGATTTCGATAATGAATACTACCTCCATCACCATCTTCCTCAAAATCAGATGTATTTCGATATCGATCCTGACCATCTACGTCCCTACGATCACGCATGTCCCTTCTACCCTGTCTTTCAGCATAACGATATGGTTCATTTTCGAACCCACGTTGAGTTCTTCCCTCTTCATTTCGGTACCCATGGTGGTCTCGCATCATTGAAACTGATGATTCTCTCCTATCTCGATAAGACTGGGGTGACATCCTCCTTTCTTCCGAAACCGATGGTGAAACCCTATTTCCACCCTGGTTCGAAACTGGTGACGTTCTCCTTTGATTTTGATTCATGTCTTTCATCAATTTCTTCAATTTTTCAATACCCTCATTGAACTTTTCATTGATACGCTGCTCCATCTGCTCAGCTTCTTGTCTTCTATACAAATCTACAACATTATGATAGCAATTAGCACGTCTCGGAGGCATGATCATTAAACAATCTCATTTCCGTCTCTGATTTGGCTCTGATACCAATTAACGCAGCTTTGACTAGGCTTGAACAGTTTAGATACCAAACTGTCACAACCTATCAAGGATCTTCCTCACAAAATGATGATTTCGCGTCAAATAAACCGACAGAACGATAAATGCTCAGTTCCGTTGATCGTGATGATGCCGGAACCTAGCTATCTCCAATCCGTTGATCTCTCAAGATGCCGTGTTGAAAGGTCTACAATTCGATCGTTGATCACTCGTAAGTGATACCGAGAATTGGCTTCAAATTCGTTGATTCGCTCACGAATAACCTGAAGATGGAAAGAAGAAGGATATCACACTCAACTTCCAACAATGGTGGCCAAAGCTCACACACAATTTTATTTCAAAATCAACCCCTTGTACAAATGTCAACACACCCCTATTTATAGGAAATTACAACACACACATGCGACTTAACATCAGATGACTCACGACCTAACACATACGAGTTACAACATCACACGACTTAACCACATACGAGTTACAACATCACACAACTTAACAACATACGAGTTACAACATTACACGACTTAACCACATACGAGTTACAACATCATACGACTTAACAACAACACATGCGACTCAACATCATACAATTTACAACATCATACGACTTAACAACAACACATGCGACTCAACATCATACGAGTTAAGAAGATATCACAGCTTCAGGAACGACTTAAGCGACATAAGCACATACGACTTAAGAAGATAGCACAGCTTCAGGAACGACTTAAGCGACATACGAGTTAAGAAGAACCATGCGACATAAGCGACATAAGAGAACCATGCGGCATAGCTGAACGACCTATAGAAATGCGGCATAAGTAAACGACCTATAGAAATGCGGCTTGATTTTTTGAGCCGTTATCTTATAAGGGATGCGACTCATGGCATGCGACCTAAGGCCGGCGACATATGTGGTTGGGCATCTTAAGTCAAGGCAGGCGACATAAGATGGTTGAGCGACTTAAGGTGGTTGACATAACTCGCTTATCATGATGTGCTGCATCAATATTGGATCTGTCAATGTGATACCATTTGATAAGGAGGCTGCAATCTTGGTTAAAAGAAGTGTCGTCGAGATGATTGAAATGTAAAATATGGTATGAATTCATTGTTTATACCTCCAAGCACTTTGCACGCATGGTATGACAATGCTTAATAGCCCAAATGTAGAATTACCGTATTTATCAACTCATCAGGTTGTATAATTAATTTTGAAAAAAATTTAGACTTCATATTTTAATAATGATTTAAGCAAACTAGAATTTTGATTAGTGCATTATTTTTAATATAATTTAAAATACTGCTAATAAACATTACGAAAACGTTTCGAGACAACGACAATGGCATGGTAGACAAATTTTCAACAACTTGGCTGGTACAAAGGCTCAAATGGAATTTAGGCCTATAAAATACGACATATTGAACCCAAGGAAAAACAAAATATACAATTGCAACTTCCAGATAATTTTTCAAATACACTGACATGATTGACTCTATCCATAAGAACCGTCAGAAATTGGAGAATGAGCCTAAAGAATTCGCAGTAACACAACTGACTGCTAGGTCAACAACTATTGAGGAAATGTGTGCGTGGTGTTGACACTATTAATATACCAATTTATTACTTACAGTACAAAATCATATATTTACCTATATTGTGCGAATCTATTCATAGCTACAAAACTTAAGAGCTTGCAAAAGTTGAAGCATGTTTCAATCTCAACCCCTTATCAGTATGGTATACCTTCACAAATTTAAAGAACTCAACTTTATCAAACTAACTCAATGTAGGATGCTGAAGAAATTGAAAAGGATGCTGAAGAACTCAACTTTAACAACTTTATCAAACTAACTCAACTTTATTGTTACCATATGCTAACAAACCACGATATTACTGTTGTGGTCAGGTTGAGTCAAAAAAGAATTATGGCAAGCAAAAGATTGGGTAGTATAAAAAAAGAGGAAGAAGTAATATGTATACCATGGTCCACTTGCGAATGCCAAGTTCGCATATGATACCATTTCATAATTTTATCTAACTTCCACTGTGCATGCTTAATATAGTTTATTTTTAGGTTTTTATATTGTAACAAAACCGTGCATAGATTGTTGTCTGTTTTTTTTACTCAACTTTAATTAATTGTGTACTTTTGACTGATTCTATTTTCAAATTATTACAATTCCATTTTCGAAATAGTTACATGTTGTGAACTACTAACTAAAGCCATGCCTGCTTTGTTTTTCCAGACCAATTAATCAAGAATTATACATCGTCTACTAAATACATCAAAATACAGATTATGTGGTTAATGATTATATTAGTTCATGTATTCTGTTATAGTAAACTAAACTTATCCTATACACATTACTAATCTATAATCTATATTTATAATACATTTTTGTATAAGCATGGTACTAAGATAAAGTATATTACTTCTTTTTAAAACATTGAAAAAGAAGTCATGTTTGTGAAAAGGTTAAACTATAAAATTTCAATCTGGGCTATACTTAGCGGAGAATTCAGGACAGACTTATCCTTCCAATCTTATTGGCAAAACTTGATTTATACGTTTTTACTTTTCAGAAAAAGGAAAAAAAGTCTTCTCATGGAAAATTTTGCCATTATGGTTGTAATCCAAAATTAAAATAACCTTCATTGATGCTATGGATTAGGAAAATGCACAGAAGATTGCAGAATACCTTTATACTCATCCAAATGTGAAGCAAGTTTTTTATGCAGGCCTTCCTAGCCATCCTGGTCACGCTTTGCATTATTCTCAAGTACTCACACATCTTAAATCCTTATTATTATTTGGAATTTAATGTATTCAAATTAGGGTGTTCAATATTTTCAATCAATTAAGCATTTTAATTTATGAAATTTAGGCAAAAAGGGCAGGTGAGGACCTAAGTATCATCACAGGATCAGTATCTCTCTCAAAGCACATTGTCAATACTTCCAAATGTTTTCAAATAAGAACTTGCTGTGGTAATTCATTCTTCATTTCAAACAGTGCTTATTGCTTTCTGTTAATTTCTTACATTAATCGAATAAATTTTATATCAGGAAGTGCGAATTCAACCATATGCTTGCCATACTTCCTATCACATAAACCCATCCCTGTCGATATTCGTAAAGCTCGTGGATTGACTGATGATCTGATTCAGTTTTCGATTGGCATCGAGGATGTCCAAGAACTGATTTTAGATTTGGATTTTGCTATCAAAACAGCACCAATGTGAAAGCTGAATAAGTTATGATCCTTTAGAAACTTTTCACTAAAAATTTACATTGTAATAAGCAAAGGTCTCATTTCGTGCATTGAACGAACAGAAATCTGAACATAGGGAAAATATAATAGTGCTTAACATCAATGATTACATATTATATATCAAGGTTCGTTGAAATTAAAAACATATAGGCATATGCTGCGAAGGATATTGCCAATTTTTAGTTAGTTGTACAAAATTATGCTGCTCTATATCTCTAGCTTGAAGTTTTACAGTAAGAGAGGAAGATTGGCTTGTTAGATGCATTTCTGTCCATATATATACATAATACACTCAGTTTTCAATTTCTTTAATACCATTAAATAATTGGAATGTTGATAATACGTAAGCAATTTTACCTTGCCCACTGATTTGGTGAAAGTCTTTGGCATTTTCGTATTTGTCCATTCAATCTTGAAGTTAGATGATTGATAACATTGTAGTGTCCTTTCGCTTTGTCAATGTCCATAATATACTTGCTACCTGAATAATTATCTTTTATTCTTTTTCTGAAAGGTAACATAGGTTCCTTAATTTGAACAGTAAGGTTAAATGTTTGAATCTTTAGTTTGGCATGATCCACCGCTCCCCCACTCAAGTGTTGCATCACAGCCTACACGATGTTGCTTATCCATCAGAACATGAGCAAATATTAATGTATCCAAAACTGATTCCATGAAATAAATTCCAACCATATTAGTTTATATTTAAAGAGGAATAGAAACATGAATTTGTGAAGTTTAAACAGAAGCAAAATTAAATATATCCATTACTAGAAATAAAGAAATATTCACTAAGCACAAGCAAGGAAATGAGGATAATTATCGGTAATCAAAAAGGACGCGGTTGAAATTAATTCATGGAATTCTCATTATTAGTAGTAAAAATAAAGATAAAGATAAAGATATACGATGAGTGTTTTATTTAAAACTCAAGTTTATTAATGAACAAACCATCACAAATCATTCGTTCATGAATCTTGATTAACAAAGATAATTCCAAAAGAGTGCAAGCAGTTGACAGAACACTGACTTATTATACGAAATAAATTGTCAGAACTCCTTCTAGCAATACCACATCAACTTCAATAACTTTGATTGGGGATTCAAACACAGTTGCATCTTAAAATAATATGTATGATGATGCATCCTACTGACTACAATTACTTACTGTTTATAGGGTTAATTCTAAATGTTAACCTTACTTCCCGTGCTACACAGCTTCCTCAACTAAGGGAAAGCAACAGGTGGAGCAGGTTAGTCTAGCATGTTACGATGAATAAGTTTTAATCACATTTAAGTAATCATCTTAGAGTTATACTTTCATGGTATAGCATGTAAGTTGATGGAAATAACACTATATTGTTAGCAAATATACTTTCATAGTCATATACGCTTTATAAAATTGCTGAGAATTTTCATGTTTGAAAAATAAGCCCAATATAACCAAATGTAGAGTTTTCCTAGGACTATATCAACCAGTGCACCTTTCTAAATTATTAAGGCTAATTACTTCGTTGATGTAAAGCCATATAGTAGTTTAGTTTCGCTTCTTCTTTTGTTTTTCATTTTTTTTTAAAATATTTTATAAACAAGATTCAAATGCCAGAACCATGGATAGAAGTTCATACGTATAACAAAAGCCATGGTGAAAGCCTTATTCATTTAATTCTCCCTATTACTAGACTAGATAGAAGAAGAGATACAAGAGATGAAGCTATGTTTTGAAGTGATGATGCATATAATATGTTTCAATATTAGCTAAAAGAGCATATAAATATATAAGTACAAGTATCATTTCCATTTTCAATAGTATAAAATAAACTAAAATAAAAGAAACGAATAATAAAACTTTAGTATTATAAAAAATTGGTTTATGGATGCTCTTCAGTCGTTTTGGTCTTCTCAAATGCTACGTTAGATTCAGTTTATGTAGACAATGATACTGCCAAATTTACCTTTAGAGGTATAACTATAAATGCATGCACATTGTGATTTGCTGGTCCAACTGGACGTGCATACACACTCGTTATCCAAAATGAAACTTCATCTCAAAATAAGTCATATAAACATAACATGTCTCATAAACTCAAAATATCTCAAATTCATACCTCATGAAAAATACATCTTGGTCTCACATAATCAGAGTGCAAAAGTAACAATAATAATGGTCCCTCTCACAAGCACCAATCCATAAATGAAAGAGAATAAAAGTAGAAGAATACATCTGAAATAAGAGAACTCTGGGAATGATTCTCCAAGCAACCTGAATCAACTTAACTCTGCCGGCCTATTGGTGGGAAAGAAGAAATAGAGGAGTGGGTCAGACAATAAGTCTGGTGAGTGAAAGTAATTACTAGCATTCCTAAGCAAGATAAAGATAATAGACTAAGCAATAGTTCTAGCTTGAAAGGAAATATAAAAAAGATAAAACTGGCATAAAATATTGTTTCTGATTCTGTTTGACTGATTTTTTTGATTGTTTGATTTATTGTTTTCACTTGTCTAAAATTACTATGATTAGGTTGTAAACCTAATCAGGTTGAAACCCTAATCCTATCTCAACTGCTAACTTGATTAGGCCGAAATCCTAATTATATCCTTTGATCGGCCTTTCTTATCTCTATTGTGCCACTGCGAACCAATCCTGTTAGTCATAGCAAAAGACAGCTCTTTAGCGCGTAGGACGCAGTAGCGAATTATTTACCCTAGTCAGCATAAGCATGTCCAGCCTCACTTAAATGTTGTGAGACCATCTGTCCTAGACCTGAAAGAGAATGCTGTCCAGCCTCACCTAACTGTTGTGAGACCATTAGTCCTAGACCGAAAGGGAATGCTGCCGTACTGGTCCTAACAAACAAACTTCTAGTTTTGCACCCCTTGCTTAAATCCCCAGATTTGAGCCTCTATCTGTTAGCCACTTATTTACCCTAATTAGCATAAGCGTGTCCCAACCTCACCTACTATTATGAGACCATCAATCCTAGATCTGAAACGTAATGCTGCCCAGCCTCGCCTAACTATTGTGAGGCCATTAGTCCTAAACCTGAAAGGGAATGCTACCGGTAGGGGCCCTACTTCTATATTTTCTTTGTAACTTAATCTAAGTTTTAAAATAAGCCACTTCCGTTATCTTCTCTTTCTAATTATAACCTACGTGTTATAATTGTTCTTGCAACTGTTACTCTTCTATTTTATCTTTTTAGTTATAACCGCTTGTTATAATTATGCTTGCAAATATCTTAAATTTGCCTTTTTCAGTCCATCTCTATTTATTTTCTTCAGTTTTCTCATTTTACATCTGATTTCTGTAAATTTAGCGATATTCTATTTTAATCCGTATTTGTAAATTCTTCTCTTTTGAATATTTTATTCGCGTCAAAAAGGATCAAATCTCTATAAAAGAAACTAACATTTACAGGCTAAATTCCAACTTAAAACAGATGTAAATAACTATAAATAATTGAATAAAATAGCTGAATGAAAATAGACTGAAAAGAACTGTTGAAATTTACTTGAAAACTGACTGTAAATAAACTTAAGTAAAAACTATCTTAAAATTGTGGGAAAACAAGAACTACTGAGAACCTTATTATTTTAAATTACTTCAAAATCTAAAATAATTACAAAACACTCACATGTGGTCCTTAGATCTAATCCTGGGACTTCTTGGATCCGCTAATAGGGTGTCAAATATTTTTATTAAGAAGATCTTCTCCCCAGAAAAAATTTCTATATAGGGTTCAGCCTCAAACAATGAACCCAATTGGAAGAAAATCCTGAATGAGAAAAATAACTAGGTATAGGGTCTTATTTATAGTATGACTTAGGGATCTCAGGCCGTCGGATTTGAATTTTGAATCTGGTGCAACCACATCATAGGCTCACTAGGAACCGTCGGATGCAGCTAAGAACGCATGAGATTTGACAAAAATTGCAAAATAGGTTGTTCGGCTCATACCTGGACGAAATTATACCAGGTGTTTTGGTGGTTGATCTAGCTTCATTGGGGGTCGACCTATAGATCGACCCGACCAGAGCATGGGTCGACCCTTATTGGGTCTTGTATATTATTTTTCGTTTTATTCTGATTTTGTATTTCTCTCATAAATTCTCTATATTGACTCGGATTTTGACAAGTTATATATGAAAACTGATCAGAAAATCACCACAGACCCAATGGTTCAACTCTCGTAGCTTGATTCTGACAATTTACAAACTTATTTTATTATCCTATTAATTCGTTAATTAATTATTGTAGCCCATATTTTGGGTTGTTACATTCTCCCTCCTTAAAGGATTTCGTCCCCGAAATTTCCAAAGATAAAAGAATGAAATAAATATTTTCATCCAAATCCTACATTAACATGTTCAATCATCATCCATTACATCTATTGTCCTTAACCTTTCTAATGCAATTTATGTCATTTGTAAAAGTGTAGCGTCAATGTCCCTAACTAATGTAACAGATTAGGCAGTCTACTTATTCAATTGACCTCCTTTTATGCAATCATGTCCGTGCCATATATCCAAATGAATGCAAATTTCCTTATGATAACTGATAGTTCCATATGCATACTACAATCATCATCCAAATGCAACAATCATATGATAATAACCCATTCATAGCAATCATGAAACAAAAATGCAAGTGCATACATATCTACATGCATATGCTTTAGTGATCCAGTTAGGCCAATCCCTAAGAGAAAATAGTGCCTAGTGTGTGTATAAGCGTCCACTAGCATACACTAGCAACCACTTGCAACCACGAGCGTCCATCATACACAACTTGTTATAGTAACATGAACACATTTAGTCCTACCATCCATAGGTTAAATCCTAAGATCTACCCTCCCAGAGGATATTAAAGAAAAGAACCTATTCAAAACTAGAGATGGAAATATAAAATTCAAGACGTACCATCAAAAAGATGTCGATAAGAGGTACGTATTTTCTCCTCAGTCTTTCACATAGCATCCTCAATACCATCTCCCCGCTGAACTAATGTGACTTTCTTATTCCTAAGCCTCTTGATATCATGTCCAATGACCTTGGTAGGAACGCGACGAACCGATACTTCTCTCCACTTCAACTTCCTCAAGTTGGTCAGGTTCCACTACCTCTACTGAATCATGTAAGCACTTCCTCAAGTGCAAAACATGAAAAAATCATGAACTCCCATGAGCCTCTCCAGTAGCTTTATCCGATACGCTATCTTCCCTACCCTTTCTACAATAGGGAACGATCCTACGAATCTGGGAGCAAGTTTCCCACTTGATCCAACCTTACAACTTTTCTTAGTGGAGACACCTTAATGAAAACCGAATCTCCTACCTCAAACTTAATATCCTTTCTCCGCTTATCTGCATAGGATTTCTGTCTATCTTGGGCCATCTTCATTCTTCTTCTAATCAAATCAATTTTTTTCCAAGTCTCTCTAACCATGTCGAGACCAAATAGCAACTTTTATGTAGACTCCAACCAACATGAAGGCGACTTGAAAGGTCTTCCATAAAGAGCTTCAAAAGGTGCCATTCAAATACTAGCCTGAAAACTATTAACTCTCTTCGTTTGGCCATCCGTTTAAGGGTGATAGGCCATACTCAATCTATGTTGTGTCCCTGAAGCCTCTTGCAAGCTTCTCCAAAACTCGCTAGTAAAGATAGGGTCTCTGTTACCCACTATGCTAAAGGGAACTCCAAGAAGTCGGACTATCCCACGAATGTATATAGATGCCAAATAAGGTGTTGTCCTCTTACTCTTGACCGGAATGAAGTGGGCGCTCTTAGTCAAATGATCTACAATCACCAAAATACTGGTATCCTAGATCGGGTTAAACCATCTATGAAGTCTATTGAAACACTATCCCACTTCCATTTGGGTACATCTAATGGTTGAAACAATCTTCTAGGTCTCTGCTGCTCTGCCTTAACTCGTTGGCACACAAGACACATGGACACAAACTCTGCTACATCCTTCTTCAGGCCACTCCAATAAAACACTCTCTTCATGTCCCTATACATCTTATCACCATTCGATGAGTAGTCATTCAAGAATGGTGTGCTTCTGCTAGAAATGCGCTTATCAAATCGCCAGTGCGGAGAACACAGAGTCTTCCATCTCTCCTTAGCCACCCTTTACTATCTATGGAATAATGTTGGAGATGTCAAGAGACCTCTCCTCTGCTAATCCTATCCAAAATATCCACAAGCTATGAATCCTCTCGCTCCTTGAGCCAATCTGATCTATGAGAGTAGGCTTAACTTCAAGTGTTGCCAGCCATTCAGGAGTAATATCGTAAAGGGCTTAAAATCAAATGTGGAAATAAACTCTAGGCTCTTCCACTCCACGAATATTGGAATAAGGGTTTCTCGCTTCCTACTTAACGCATACGGAACCATGTGTCCTTTACCAGGGGTGTAAATTATCTCAAAGTCATATGATGCTAGAAACTCCATCCAATGCTACTGCCTCAAGTTTAAATCCTTTTGTGAGAACAGGTACTTCAATGATTCATGGTCAGTGAAAAACTCGAACCTTTCTCTTAGAAAGTAATGTATCCAAGACTTGAGAACGAAAATAATATCAGCCAGCTCCAAATCATGGGTGGGGTAGTTCTTCTCATGCGTTCTTAACTGTCTACTCCCATAGCATACTACCCTCCCCTCCTGCATCAATACCGCCCCAAGGTCAGTCCCACATGCATCACTGTATACTATAAAAGGCTTAGCTCTATTAGGTAAAACTAACACTGGTGCACTAGTAAAGGCCATCTTTAGCATCGTGAAGGAATCCTCATAATCTACTTCCCACAGGAATGCCGCATTCTTCTTAGTGAGGCGAGTAAGCGGTGCTAAAATCTTAGCAAAATCTTTAATAAACTTCAAATAATAACCAGTTAAACCTAGGAAGCTTCTAACTTTGGTAGCATTCTTGGGGGCCTTCTGATCCTTACTACTACTATCTTAGCGGGATCCATAGCTAAACCCTCTCTTGAGACTACATACCCCAAGAAACACACCTCATAATGCCAAAAGCGACACTTTAAGAACTTTGCTATCAACTGATGAAAACGAAGTGTACGAAGAACCTCCTCAAGATGAATAACATGCTCTTCCATACTCTTGGAAAACACCAGAATGTAATCCACAAATAGTACAATGAACTTATTTAGAACATCTCGAAAAACACGACTCATCAAATCTACAAAATTGGCTGGGGCGTTGGTCATCCCAAATGGCATAACCGACCACTCAAAGAGCCCATATGGTGTCCTAAATATTGTCTTATCGATGCTATCGTCAGCGACTCTAAGATGATGAAATCCAGTGGCTAAGTCAAGCTGAGAAAATACTAAAAAGCCAACTATAGTTACACTTACATGTTGCACTTACAAATACACATACATGTGTTATGATACACATGTTATATTATACTATAAATAAAAAATTATTTACAAATCAAATAAAATGTTGATTTTATTAAAATCAATTTAGATTGGATCAAAATAAATTAAGACTTCACAGGTCCAGTATGATCCAAAATGAAATAATTTTTTGTAATTTATTCGTTTACCTCGCTACATGTTGGCCTAGTTCTAAGAGTGGTATTAGAGCCAAATAGCTTATGCGATCTAAATTAGCAGGATTATAGCTAACTTATTAAATCCTATCTATATAGTAAGATGTCTAGAAAAGCAGTGTTTAAGGTTGGGTTTGGGTAATCATGTATTTTGCTCTACATGACTATCAGTCTAACCCAAAAGGATAGGGTAAGCTCAAAGGTTATACCCGATATAAAGGCCTAAACAGATTTGATCCTTGGGCTAATTATCAAAATATATTTTGAAATAAAAATAGCATTTTAAATTTAAACGGTTAACCTTAAAAATAATGATTTTATAAATGTTATAATTTACAAAATGAATTTGAAAATAATAATTATTCTCGAAAGTTATTAATAATTAATAAGTGTAATTAAATAAATAATCAATTAAATTAATTGTTACATCCAAATTTTTCACGGTCTCAAACAGATGAATTTGACTTTAGAATGGTAAAGGAATAACTCCAAAGACTTGAAAAAACATTAGGAATGGTGAAGGAAAGAAGCACGAGAAGAATGGATAAGTTTCGACCAAGCAAATCATGTGTGTACCGACATAATTTGGAGCAGGCATGGGAGATCTTTAGGGCAAAGTATATGAGATATGAAGAAAGACTTGGAAAAATGACCAAGGAAATTGGTCGGTACTAAGTTGATTTTACTCGTGGGAAATGTGGAGTTTGACTCGGTCTTTATGCATGGATATTTGATTCTCGGAGTTATGACATCTTCTGATTGGAATAGCAAAATCTATGCTAGATGGGGCCTATAAATAGCAAGCTACCTACAACTTTAAGAGGAATTTTTCCTTTTAGATTTCTTTTTCTATCATCTTCTTCCCCAAACACTGTAAATCCCTAATCTACTATATTATGGTCAGATTTAAGCGATAATCTTTTTATCCTAGAGATTAGACATCAATAATAAAATTAACGTGGACATATGTCAAAGAATTTGTCGAACCATTATAAAAATCATTTTCTTGTCTTTGTTTGTTTTGATGGATTTATAGTTTTAGTGCTTTCATCTGATATTGAGGTGTTATTCCTTTTGTTGATGCAACATTTTTGGTTCTTTTACTGGGAAAGAATTAGATTTGAAGACTTAAAGCTTGGATATGAAGTTTGGAAGATGAAGAGGGCTTATACTAGAGCACTCATATGTCCAAGTCAACAAGTTCATGGGGCAGCCAGGAGATGTCCTCAAGTACAAAGCCATTCTTCTATGTGACCAGAGAGAATATGAAAAGGATGATGAAAGAGATGCAAGATAGGGTGATGGATCGATAGTACGAAATGCTAGATGAATTTTTCAGAAGGATACATTAACAAAGAACAATCGGAGTAGCTGAAATTAAACCAAAGGATTGAAATCAATGCAAGAGCATCCAGAGCTGGAGTGGAGAAAACCGAAACATCGGCCTCACCACAAAATTAGATCGTCATCGACCTGGTTAGTATTGGCATGAATTTACAGGGGAACTGCCAATTTGGATTTGGGATGAGCTAGAATTCTAAGAGTGGTCGATGTTGGAGCCAGAGAAGCAAACTAAAATGCAAATGCACAACCAGAGGAGAACGTGCTAGATTTTCCCTATATGAATGAAGGGCGGAATGAAGCTATAAATTAGAGACTTCCATTAGATGACAACGACCAAATAGTTGAAGTTATCAGGAGAATTATGAGAGATGGACCTTCAGACCAGAGTTTAGGCGACATGAATAGAAATCCATTCACCCCTAACATCCGGTACGTAAGGAATCCACCCAATTTCAAGCTACCAACATTGGAACAATACGAGGGGAGGACAATTCGAATCATACATTTGATGAGATATGTATAACATATGGAAAGTTGGGTGCACCTAAAAAGGTAATAAGGTGATATAACTCCATTATACTTAATGGAGTTAGCTGTAATGTGGTACAATTAGTTAGAGAATGGGTCCAAAAGCACGTGGGCTGGATTGGTAGATAGAATATTGAGACATTTTAGAATTCACATTTCTCGATCGAAGAATATGATAATGCTTTCATGCATGAAGCAGAGGGCCAGACAGACCCAAAGAAGTTATCTGACTATATTTGATGCATTAGCTGCTACGGTCCATAAGCTAGATCGAATGATAATTTTGATGGCGGTAGTGTCTGAAGCCGTAAATAAGACTGACTTCAAATCTACTTTGGAAAGGGAACTACCGGTGGACCTTACGGTGTTTTACCATAAAGCTGAGCAATACTTGCACCAAGAGGACGCCAAGACCGAAAGTGTCAAAGTTAGTGCTATTAATGACAAAGGACCGTCCGAGGCAGGATATAGGAAAGGCAAGGAAAAGTTAAAACCTGAAGATAGCTTTCGAGGATCAAAGCGACAAAGGAGGGAATCGAAATTCTATGAATAAACTGACCTAACTAAAAACCAGGAGAGGATCTACATTGATACTAGGTGTTAGATCCTCTATTGGAAGCCAGCTAAGAGAGAACCCATGGATCAGGAGATAATGTCCGAAAGATTTTTCATTTTCCAATAGATGGACGGACATGAAATGAATGAGTGCAGACACCTTCGTCGGTTAATAGAAGAGTAGGTTTGGAACTACGGGCTACAATATATAAGGAACCAAATTTCAATGGTATGACAAAAGAATCCACAATCTACAACGAATACATCTGGGTACGACCATGGAGCTTGGTTGAGAATGATATTCCATACATCTGTGTAACTTTGGACCTCTTACACATGTACGAGATCTCGATTGGACTCTACGCACGCTCTGAGTTGGTATTTCGAATGGATGCTTCAAATATTTGCTTGTTTCTCTGATTTATATTTTACAAATGAATATTTTATTTTCAAAACCAATTGAATGTGATGATTGATATTGATTGAACCTGGTAGTCTTTTCTAGAGAGGCGATGAGATGACCATAAGGTGCAAGTTCCCTTGTTGGGAGTGAGTGGATTGGACTCATATAAATAGCTAGCCCACTCGACAAAGAATAAGTGGAATGGTTAGCTTGGAAAGTAAGTCCCCTTATCAAAGGGTGAGAAGATGAACATGCTTAGATGATGGGTCCCCTCATCGAAGAGCTAGCAGATTGGACTCGGCATGGATTTGGAGAGATCAAACCCTAAATTGGATGCTATACAATCCATAGAGATTAGACCCAAGATTGGATGATGATAGTACAATTCAGAGAGATCAGGTCTGGAATGGACGTTTATTTGACCTTAGTGTCTGAACATCTTGCGATAAGGCTAAGGTAGACGAACCTCAACATGGGAAGACTTGGATAATGAGATATTTGATATGATAACTCCTAATGAACATGGAATGATTACAATTTACAATAAAAAAAATTAAGTAAGGACTAGAGTCCTAAGCTACTATGGTTTGGCATGACCATTGATTTGCAGGTGGATTCAAAGGAATCAGATGATTCATTATAACTTGGATCGATGGATAGCCAGAGAGCTCAACTACAGATGATCGATTATTTTTGAAACTTTATTAAGCATGACTATATTCATAAGGCGTACTTTGAGGGCAAGTGTTAAATCCAAATTTTCCATAGTCTAAAAACAGGCTTAGATGCATGAATCAGACTTCAGAATGATGAACGAATAGCTCCAAAGAGTTGGAAAAACACTAGAAACGATGAAGGAAAGAAGCACAAGAAGAATGGATAAGCTCCAAGCAAGAAAATCATATTGGTACCGACATGATCTAGTCGGCACCGAGATGATTTAGAGCATGGCATGGCAAAGATTGAAGGGAGAGTACATGAGTTGTGAAGAAAGACTGGGAAAATTGTCCAAGGAAAGAGGTCGACGCTAAGAAGAATAGGTAGATATTGAGTAGATTTTACTCTTGGGAAACATGGAGTTTCACTCAGCCTTCGTGCTTAAATATTCGGACCTTGGAGTTACGACGTCTTTTAACTTGAGTAGCAAGATTTATGTTGGATGGGGCCTATAGAAAGCAAGCTACCAATAACTTACAGAAGATTTTTTTCGTTTGTATTCCTTTTCTACCTTCTTCTTCCCCAAACCCTTGAAATCCAAGATCTACTAAATTATGGTTGGATTTGAGTGGTAATCTTTGTAATCCAGGGATAAAACATCAAAAAAATTAAAGTAGACATCATAGATCAGAGAATTTTCCGAAACACTATACAAATCATGTTCATGTCTGTTTATTTTGATAGATTTACATTTTTGGTGCTTTCATCTAATATTGGGGTGTTGTGCGATTTTCTGATGCAACATTAAACAACATATATATTGATATATGTAACATTACCTTAAAATGTTAAGGTAATATATGTATTATTTGTTAATTAACATTTATTTATTTATGTAATATTTTGAGAGAAATTTATGATCCTCTAAAGTAGAAGAGAGCACACGTGTACATATACATATACATATACATACATACATACATACATACATACATACATACATACATACCTATATATCACCGATAACAAAGGAGCTGCCAACATGCCTGGTAGGTGGAAAATAATAAGATAGGAAAATCTAAAAGAACAAACTCAGGTAACTTCTTGAATGAGCTCCGGCAAGGCTACCACCTATTATACCTCAATATCGAACTCTGGCAAGGCTACTGCCCGATAATAAAGGTTAGAAGTATCCAAAATAATCCATGGTGCATCCAAGTGCACAAATGAGATCAACAAGCAGCTCCACCAGAGAATGAATGCCTCATTGCAAACATGGAAGATCCAAATCAAGAAATATCTCCAAACAACGATCCTACTACCAACAATCTTGCAATCCTAGCAACAACAACCTTGAAACCCTGCAAATAGCATTCTAGCACCATTTTTAACCTAAATCCGTACCTGTAGATAGAACTATATTAAAATATAAGAATAACACACACACACACACACATATATATATAAATAAATTTACATAGATATATATATATGTATTAATGAAATAAAAGTAATAAAACTAAAGTTAAAACTATAAGACAGCAAAGAAACTATAATAAGAGATAGACTAGTAAAAGGTTCAAAGCACTCAATGCAACATCTTAGCTTACTCTAATTTATGAAATAGTGATCACGAAACCAAAAAGGCATAAAAATTAACAAAATATGTAGTTATATACTTATAAAATTTTAAAATCTAAACAATATTAATATTATGCTCCTTTGATCAAAATAACATTATGATAATTAGTAAAATCATCATTCTAATCCAAATAAATGCTAATGCTGTAATAGTTAATGTTAAAAATATTGTTTTTTAAATAACTCAACGTTTTTCTAACCTTATTAAGATATTTATTTATTTATTTATTTAAACGTTAATTAATAAATGATATAATATATGTATATATGATATATGTATATAACTATAAGTGTTGTAGTGCACACATATAATTTAAAATGTTTATAATGAGTAAATAAAATTAATTAAAATGTTATTTAATTAATTAGTTAAATCACATTATACATGGACTATTATATAAGCAAATTAAATTATAAAATGTTATACAAGAATTAAACTTATAAAGTATAAACATATTAAAAAGTTGAATGTAAGAAACCCAAAATAGAGTTAAGGAATAAAAACATACATATAATACGTATACTATGATTTCTGATTTGTCCAACACTTGAATCACGAAGGTATTTCAAAAGAAACACATTATTCCATAAGTCGATATCACCCAGTTAAATATATTAAAGGTTATAAACTTTTAATATAAAGTTGTCCTCTACCATTTATATATTAATAAATTACTTACATAGTCCTTATTTGTTTATATTTTCAAGCTAAGGATGTTATGTGCAGTATTATTAATATATCGATTAGATGAGATAAGATATATGTACGTATTTTTGATATTTCAGAAGGTATGTACATTTATATTTAGACCATTATGAAATGGTAGGAATGAGTGAATATTCTCTTTCAATTTGTTGATATTCCTCAAGGTCGAAATGAGATTATGATAAAGATCACAGGCTAGGAGTTGTATATGATACATCCGATAAATTTTTATCTACTGCTTCCAGGCCTATGGTTTTTTGATATTCCTCAATGTTAGAATCCTAAGGAACCAGAGTCCTAACACTTATTAGTAAAGTTGAAAGACTTCTATGTTTCATCTTATAGTTTTGGGAAACATAAAAGACTAATGGAAGCCTTATTAAAAAAATGAAATGAAAACATTTAACCTATTTAATATTGTAAGAACATTTACTATATAATGTTATAATAATCTACAATCATAATTTTGTGCAACAATATAATTGATAAAATGGTTATCAATTAAAATATACTAATAAACTGAATTAAAGATTAACAAATAGATAAAATACACTTACTAATAAATAGTTTATGCATGTTATTGTTTTCAATACCCATGCAACCGCCTAATTCTACAACTACTAAATACATTTGTAATTGGTCACTTGTATGTTTATTTGCCTAAGACCATGTACTATCCTTTACGAGTTTTGAAATCTAAAAGTGATACTTAAATATGGATGTTTGATCCATATTCGACCATATATAAATGTTATAGGTAAATGGTTATAGTTCGTAATGCACGAACGTAAGATTAAATTGGTTCATACGAAATAAGCAAATAAACCATAGCGTGAGATCTTGTATTCAATATGATTGATTATGACAATGATCTTGTTATGTTAAATGTAACACTAGACCGAAAGCTACAAGGTATAAGAATTCGATCATTGAAATGTCAATTCGATTAGTTTACGTAAAGTTCAACGTATTTGATATCCTTAAATATTAACCAAATAAACTTTTCTAAAGAGTTCGTTATGATCTTGTAGCAAGGTTTCCTTTTGAATGGTTTGACCACTTTGAAAAGAAACCGAATGTATTAGAATGGATGTAACTTAAGGCATGGTTGGGATGAAGGGAGTGAATGGTCACTTCTTCTTTATAAAGAGACATTGGAAAAAAGAAATGTAAAGTAATATTAGATACTTAACATTGGAATAAGAAATATGTTTTCCATTTCAAAATGTATTTTCATATAGAAAATTATTTTCTATGAGATTTATTTTTTTGAGTTCAAGATATTTGATTTGAAGACTCTTGACTATAAATTGGTTACAATATATGGAATAAACTACCCATATTAAGTGGTTGAATGGAGCTCTGTATTTCTTACACTATTATAGTAATGGTAAAAATAGTCGGAGCATTCCATATAGCACTTATTGGTTACATTAGGCTGTGAATTCATAAAACGTACCGAACATTATTTATGAATAATAATAGTTTTTCAATGTTGACCAAAAAATAGACATGGTATTTATTTCAATAAGAATTTATGAATATTCTTCATAAAATAAAACTATAACCGTGGTATTCATTTTGACAACAAAAGTAATGCGTTGGAAAATACAGAAATATTTGAAATTATTTGTAATTGTTTTGGAATTATAGACTAAGTCACATTTTGAGAAATAATTCTTTGATTATATGGTTATGAATCATGAGATATAGTGAATTATATCTCAAATAATTAAGGGCAAAAACATCCATTCAATGGAAGCATCATAAGAGTTGATGAACTCTTCGGATTGATATATATATATATATATATATAAATACATAAATATGTACATATACATATACATACACACATACATACATTCATGAATGCATACATATATATATATATGCAATCGTAGGTTTAATAATACCAAAATGTTTCCACATACTTCGTTGAATTCAACTATGAATTATTGCAAACAGAACTTATGTATTTGATACACATGTAGCATGTCTATGATAAGTTCATAGAATATATATAACAAAAGTCACTCCTCCCTATGATACATAACAATTCAGTTTGATCGATAACATACCTAAAAATGAACAAAGATTCAATCTCAAAGGTCGCTCCACTCTATGATACATAATGGTGTATCGATAAGGAGTAATTGAACTTTGTTAAACAAAATAAAATTAATAGCGAGTGAAGTTGAGTTAACTTATTTCTATAAGGTCATACTTAAGAGTAGTACGCATGGTTAAAATAATTTCATCGAAAAGAATAGTTTATAAAATCATACAAGATAAGGGTTTATAAGAAACCCCAACATACCCTAGACCAAGAAGTTGGCAGGTTGTGCAGGTCAAAAGACTGCCCTTAATAATTGTATGGGAGGGATGTTGTATGAAAGCGCCCCAAAAGAAGATTGGGAATGATAATTACTGGGTGACCAATTTATGTTTTGAACATAAATATTGTAAATTAAAACCAAATCAATTCTGTATATAAGTCAATTCATAGACTGTCTATGAATATCTTTTCTGTTGCATTGAGAAACAATTGTTTTTTCTAGAAATACCAATTCACAGTGAAGGAATTTTTGAGAGATATTATTGGTAATAAAATGGAGTTAGATACAACCTAAAGATGATGCTGATTACATAGGATGAAATGAAACTAAACTAAACTAAACTAAAACAATGCATTAGAGTGCCTAGTAAGTATTCTCGCTCACTGAAGAGAAATTATGAGTTTTTTTCATAAATATTGAGAATATATAATTCTCAGTTATCAATTAAACAATTAAGAGTATGGATTCTACCATATGGTATGCTGCACAAACCCAAAGAATTTCATGTTCGTTATCAAAAAAATGATTTTGAAAGTTGTACCTAAAGGAATATGATCCATCGGCCACAAATGTGTCTTCAAGAGAAAGACTAATACAGTTAGAATAAAATTATAAATTTAAATTGTTAAAATTAGCATAATAGATTCTTATTCAATATGCTCAAGTTAATTTGGATTTGGTCACAAAATTATCGCTTGGTATGACTTTATGTTTTGGTACATATGCATTGAAATGGAAAATTATAAAAAATGATTTAGAATATACCGACTGCACATAACAACCAAAGTGTATCGAAGTTGGTGGAAAAAATATTGAGTTTGTGGGTTTATCGAATGTGATCCAAGAAATGATATGAAAATTTTATAGGTATAAAAATGAATAAGTATTTTAATAGAAATACGGTTAAAATATAAAGGAAGTGTGTGCCCATAAGATATAACCATTAAAGGTACTAAAATATTTCTAAAAGATAAACAATAAACTTATTATTACTAATAATGTACTTGAATTAAAATCATTATAGTTTGACTGTTTAATACTCAACATTGGATTTGTATATTATATCTTTTATAATACGTATAAAGGATACTGGGAATGACCCAAGATGACACGCATATACACCGTTTTAAAACGTCTAATATGGAATGTGTAAGACAAAATCTTTATGTATTGACAATAAGAATTTTCATACATGTTGTATTGTCTATAATATCATATATAGATAATATCAAATCCAAATAAGATCACTAAATGGTAGTTTAGAATGCTTTCGTATATTTTGAAAACATTGGGGAACTATTTATAGAAACATTGAATTCGTTATAAAGGAGTGTACAAACTCAAACTTCATGAGTGATATTAAGTATTATACATCAATATTAAATTCATTTTCAAACCTTAGTTAAGGAGCTTTAAGTTAGAAATATCCCAAATAAGAGGTTGTGGCTAATTCCAGTGTCACAAATAAGAAGTTGTTGCTAATACAACGAAAAGTCAAAGCACATCGCCTTGAATAAGCCAGAACAAAAGTAATGTATAAATACAAATGCACAAATTTATAAATGAGCTAGAGGTGATTTTAAGTATTAAGAATACTACATTACTTTTATATGATAAATGTGTAATGATAAGAGCTCAAAAGAAGTAGAAAACATACTCTGAATAGTTCCATAAGATAAAGGTAATTTATCAGTATCAGAGATAGTTAATTGACAGGGTAGATAATTAAAATAACATAGCAGATCCATTCATGAAGGGTCTAACACGTTCCATTATCATTAAGCTAATCGAAAGGATGGGATAGAGATTGCATAATTGTAACATCCTTTATCTAAAGGCCCGAAGCTAAGCGCTACAGATGCTACAGTCATCCATAGTATTAACTTCCGGTGACAAGATACGTTAATGTTGATGGTATCCATGATATCAGAAGCACATGAATATGAAATAAAATCGGCTCATATTAAAACAACTTTTCTGATAACATTTCAAAATAATATTTCATATTCAATTACATGATCCCATAATCGATTTCTAGATTTTGATCAAATGTAATTATTATTCTTGGCGTCATATGAAGATGCCCCTTGGATGATCAGAGTACTAAATAGACATTCAGCCTCAATACAACTCAGTGGAAATAAAACAAAATAGCTCCTATACATAGTTAGCTTTGCCTCCACACATCTTCGGAAGCTTATTCGTCCAATCTACAAAACCTGTAAAACCTCAACTCTCAATCTGCTCAAATTATATTTTGAGCACCCAAGAGTTTAAGGGGAAAACATAAGCTTCGGGTCAGACATAAAGCTTGGTGTGAATAATACTATACATCTTGGTTATCTAATTTTAAGTGAGACCACACCGCTTAGCTGAACGGGTTTCCCTTCACTAATATCCCTTTTTAAAACATATCTTTTGCAGATCAAAAACCTACAGTTACATAGATTAAAGCAATAGCAGCAATATCATATAAGCATATAAATCAGGTAATCAATGGACTATCTGTCCCCAAAATATAGTTTTGTTTGGCTAACTATTAACCATTGGCTGACTCGGGCCTACCAGACATAAACAATTATCTAACATCTGTTAGACACACTACTGGGCTATCTGCCCTTAACTATCTAGGGTCAATTGAACCTAATGGTTTTGCAGCCTCACCAATAACTTTTCTTCTCTTTGTATATTCCTTTCTCTATATAACCTCATTTTAGTCTTACCTGTAACCAAGCCCTACACCCTGGAATTTTGGAATTAAATTAGCTAGAGACTTATTAGCTAAAGTTTAGGGCTCGACCCTATACCACTCTCATCTGGTATTTTATTATCTGAGTCGATTACTAGAGTTAGCTACCCCATCAAATATTCCTTGAAAACATTTCTTTCAAATTGATTTAACCCTTTAAATCATAATTAAACAAGGAAATATACTCTTTTCTTTACTTAAATATCTTTGTCATGTTATATATATTTTACACAAAACAATATTGACGAAATATAATGGGATTATCTATCCCTCTAAAACAAGTTAAAAACCCTTTTTAACTTAAAAGCTTTTAAGCTATAAAGCGATGTGAACCATTCGAAACCTTTATTTAAAACTTTAAGCAAAAACTTTCGAATCTATTGAAAGTATCCCTTCAAAATTTTTGTGAAACCTTAGACATCCTCTTTCAAAACAATTTAAACTAGCCTTTTGAAAGCATTGGAAATCTTCCATTTAAAGACTCAAGCAACCATTCAAAAATGTTAGGGATTCTCCCCCTCGAAACCTTCAACGGGAAACCTTTCGAAAGCATTAGGTTCAAGTAATAGTTTGTGGAACATAGCTTTGAAATCATTTAAAACATTCCTTAAAAACCTTTGGGTTCTTCTTTCAATAGAACAAAGGGTCTTAAAGAATGAAGATGATAGTAACCCTTTAAAAGCATTATTCTAAAGTAAAAGAAAGTGGACGGTTCCAAAACCAACAGTTTCGAAAGCATGAAGAAGCCGCTTTTTATTAAAAGTGAAAGCTCCCTTTTGAAATCAATGTATAAAGGCACAAGCGGCTTCAACTGGTTCGAAATGGAGAATGTGGCAGTAGGGGTTTCGACCATGACAAAAGCTTATCTTAAAACAAAAGGCAGCAACGTTTTTCGAAAGCTATATTAAAACCCTTTTGAAAGCATTCTGTTAAAAACAAGGCAAGCGACATCTCTTTTGAAAGAAAAACAAAGGCCACTACCCCTTTGAAATCATGGTTTCGCCTCTATATCATCCACCTATCTCTAATCCTTACGTATCAAGGCATTGATACCATGTGTATTGGTTTCAACTAGGATGGAGGAGGTAATATGAGGTTGAAAAGTGCTACCAAAAGTGGTGAAACAATAGTCCTTTACAATAATTGATTTCTAACATTTTAAAGTAATATCTTTCTAACTAACCTGCCTTATTTGTCAATATCTAATTGGTTGCCAATTTCTTTTCCAAAATCTTTTCTAAAATTGTTGCCGAATTCAGTAATTATTAATTTAAAACATTTAGCAAATTGCCCCTTCTCCTTTTATAAACATATAAAACATTTATGCCCATAACTTAAGTAATTCTATATAATTAATAAAACACTTAGGAAAATTCTCCAATAATTCCAATAATTCACTTTTAATATGTTTTCTAACATATATAAATTTCTGACCCAAAGCTAACATTTGGTATATGAAACTAATTTAAACCCCACTTAACCATTTTCTTTACTAGAAAATTCATAATAAATCCACAACAACTCAAAAAATTATGAAACTTGAAACCCATTTATAAAATAATGTTTCTGACCTTATATCAAAAACGCAAGCCATTTGGATGTCATTTAATAGGTTTTTCAAATCAATTCTTATCATAAAATCTATATGAAATAACATAAACCTTAAACAAGCATGTATATCCATTTAAAAAATCAAAACATGGAAAATTATTTGCAAAATAATTTCGGATCTCATCTAGAAGCCAAAAACACTAAAAATGAGATGTAATCTATTATTCATCTTTAGCTTATTGTTAAGAAGGTTGACATTAGCTCTCGAGTTAATTTGATTAAGCTTCCTTCTTGAAATCTCTTTTATCTTTCCCTTGTTATCTTTTAATGGTGGCAGCCCTTGCTCCTTGTTTTATTTTTAATTTTGTAAATGTTGTAAATGAGAATGGGTTAAGGGTTTAGAGTATAAGAATATAACCTATCCCTATTTTCCACTATCTTATTATCCCTACTTATTTCATTTTAAACTTTCATATACTTATTCATTACCTAAGGCACGAGTACCTTTTAATTTTACAAATCTTAATCTCTTAACCGCTTTAGTCTTTACGTTATTCTATTTAATTTTTCTATCTTTGAATCATGTTTATGAAAATTAGGGGTGTTATAGACTCACCTCCTTAAAGAATTTCGTCCTTGAAATTATGGCATGGTACTCATAAAATCAATCATAAAGGAAAAACATACCATGAAACAAGTCAGGATAAATGTCTCTAATCCTGCTCTCAGTTTCCCAAGTACAATAGCTCTCGTTGTCACTCCACTGAACTTTAACTAATCTGACTGTCTTGTTCCTTAGTCTCTTCTCATCTCTTGTGGCTATACAAACTGGCTTTCTAACTATAGTCATATCCGGTTCCACTACTAAATCATCTAACACAGTCGGTGCAATAGTAGTTTCTAGATGTCGAATACACTTCCATAGATGGAAAACATGAAAAACAACGTCGAATCCTGCTAAACTGTTTGGTAACTCTACCTTATATGCAAATTTTCCGATCCTTTCTACAACAGAAAATGGTCCAACAAATCTCGATGCTAATTTTTCTGATTTCACGAATCTGATTATTACTTTCATTGATGACACCTTGATAAAAACATGATCTCCAACTGAGAACTCCAAGTCTTTCCGTGTCTTATCAACATAACTCTTCTGCCTAGACTGAGCTTCCTTCACTCTAGCTCGACTTAACTCAATCTTTTCTGTAGCTTCCCTAATCAAATCCAAACCAAGAACTTGTTAGTCCTTGAGAAGATGGTTTTGACAACAACCTTAGAATAAGATTATAAAATATAAATACTAACATTATAGTTTAGATAGATATGTATATGCAGGATTTAACCATGCAGGTACCACGAATGAAGAATGTACGGTATAGAGATTCAAGACTGAAGATACCAAGATTGAAGACTCATGTATCAATATTATCAAGAGTTCAAGATTTCTATAATAATAATTTAATTAGGAATTTTGTTAAAACTCCTAGAAAAGCACTGGCATCTTAAAATCCATTTTATTAATGGAATGGAATCCACTACGATCCCGTTAAAGGGATGGAACCCTAAGTAGGATGGAACCTACGAAAAATCTAGTGGAATATTGTTTTGTATCCACTACTTTTATTCAAATGTTTTACAAAATTATATCTTGTTTTCAAAATGATTTCAAAATCTTCCTTTTAAAAAACAATCAAAAACATCTATCCTGGTTTTAAAATACTTTTAGCCTCAAAATAATCTTTATCTTCAAAATCAAAGTATCCTTAGTTTTAAACTATCTTTTAGTTATAATATATTTAACTTTTAATATTTATATTTACATTTAAATATAGTAAAATTTTATATATACCAAAATACTATTCTCTATGGTTATTTATTTATTTTAACTATAGTTAATTGTATTTATAAAGTTTAAAATAGTTTTAATACAAGATAGAAGTTATTTTCAAAGAAAAAGAAATTACCAAAATACCATAGGCCTATTGACAACCCCAAGATACCCTTATCTACAAGGTGGCAGTTTATTTCAAAATTTGAATTTCAAAGGAAGTGTCTATTCGTCATATCCTTTCACGAATGGACATGGTTGTTGTTCTACTATAAATAGGGGTAGTTTTAAATGAATTTATATGCATTTTTTTCTCTGATTTCACTCCTCTTCTTCTTCCACATTTCTTTATATATTTTTACCATTACTCTGCCGAAATCAACATTGAATCTAAATAGATCATTTCTGGATTGATTCTCTATCACTGTTTCAACAAGATCCCAGTGTTATTCAGAGCTATAGGATTCTTTGTAATAAATTGAGTGAGAAAAGGCGCAATTGTAGCCTGTGAAATCAATCAAGCGAGAAAAGATGTGATTTTAGCCTAGGAAATCAATTGGGTGAACTTATTGCCCATAAAATCAAGTATCTCTACCCAAAGGATTGTGAATCTGGAGTAGTGTACCTCGTGGCCTTGAAATCGAGGGTGTAATCGTAAGAATTGATTTTGAAAGTAAATCCGTACTTGTGTGCGGGACTAGATGTAGGGTAACTCCGAACCAGTATCAAATCCGGTGTGTTCTTTCCTTTATTGCTTTTTTACTTCATATCTACATCTGTGTTTGATTCTGTGATCATATCTGTGTCTGAATATTGCATACATTTGTGTTAAAATTAATATAAACTCAAAAAGAATTATTAATTCCTTAAAACACTATTCACCCTCCCTCTAGTGTTAATTCTAGCCTTAAGATCTATATTCCTCATTTCTCACATTTGGTATCATAGCAAGGTTTTCAAAGTTTCATAATACGAGTATCGAAAATGCTTTTAAAATGGCTATGTTTAAAAAACTTGCTAGTACTAGTTTAGAAATATTCTGATCATTGTTGTCTCTTGAGTCTGCATATAATCAATATTCAAATTTAAGTTGTCTACCAAAATTGTATGATGTGCAGGAAACATGCTTTATGGATGTTGAGGAATCAATCCACAATGGACAAATTGTGCATATCAAAAAGAATAAATGGAAACTCGATAGTGGGCGCTCTAGACACATGACTGGTAATCCAGATATGTTGAATGATATAATATACAAAGATATAGGACTGATTAGCTTTGGAGACAACTCAAAAGGATATGTGAATGACATCGGAAAAGTCGGTAACTTTGAAACTCCTATTATTACTAATGTTTTGCTGGTCAAGAATCTGAAACATAATCTACTAAGTATTAGTCAACTATGCGATAAAGGATATAAAATTAAATTTGAAAAAGATAAATGTCACATTGAAGATAATAATTCAACCATAATATTTAGGGAATTAGAAAGACGAATATTTATATTCTTAGTATGAAAGTTTCAAATGATAACTTGTGTCTTTTGCAAAATACAAGTGACCCTTGGATTTGGCATAAGAGATTTGGACATTTGAATTTCAAACTCTTATCTAGACTGTCAAAACATGATCTAGTAAGAGGTCTCCCTAAAATGAATTTTAAAGTAGATAGTTTATATGATGCATGTCAATTAGGAACTTAGAAAAAGTTGCTTTAAATTAAAAGAAATGATTTCAAATTCAAAACCTCTTGAATTACTTCATCTTGATTTATTTGGTCTATCTCAAATTCAGTCAATAAATCATAGTAAATATGTTTTTATAATTGTAGATGATTATCCTAGATTTACATGGACAATATTTTTGAAACATAAAAGTGATACTTTTAAGTGTTTTAAGAACTTTATAAAAAGGATTAAAAATCAACTTTCTGTAAAAATTATAACCATCCGTAGTGATCACGATAGTGAATTTGAAAATGAAAAGTTTGACGAATTCTACAATAAAAAGGGAATAACTCATAATTTTTCATTTTCAAGAACTCCACAACAAAACGGAGTAGTAGAATGTAAAAATAGGACGATTCAAGAGTGTGCAAGAACTATGCTTTCAGATAGTAAATTACCAAATTATTTTTGGACAGAAGCAGTTGCTACCGCTTGTTATATTTTAAATAGAATTTTAATTAGACCTTTAACTGATAAGACATCTTATGAACTTCTTCACACAAAGAAACCTAAGGTATCTTATTTTAGAATTTTTGGAAGTAAATGTTTTATTTTAAATACAAAAGATAATTTAGATAAATTTGATCCTAAATCTGACAAAGGTATCTTCATCGGATATTCTAATAGAAGTAAAGCATACAGAGTATTTAATTTAAGAACTAACACTATCGAAGAAATAATGCATGTTTCATTCGATGAAAGTCTCAAAAATTTTGAAGATACAAATGATGAGGAGGATTTAACCACTCAAAATCAAGAGTTAACTGAAACTAATAATGAAATTAATCATCCTAATAAAAAGATTAAACTTCTAAAAGATCATCCTACAGAAAATATACTACGAGATATGAAATCTGTTGTTATAACTAGAAATCAACTAAGTAAAATGAGCAATGTAGCCTTTATATCAACTATTGAACCCAAAAATCCAAAAGAAGCATCAACTGATGATTCATGGATTTTGACTATGTAAGAAGAACTAAATCAATTCACTAGAAACGATGTTTGGGAACTTGTTCATAGGCTTGAAAATAAAACTATAATTGGAACTAAATGGGTTTATAAAAATAAAATGAATGAACAAGGAGAGGTTGTTAGAAATAAAGCCCGGTTAGTCGCTCAAGGTTAAGAAGAAGGAATAGATTTTGATGAAACCTTTGCTCCCGTAGCAAGATTAAAAACCATTAGGATTCTACTTGCTTTCGCAATCATAATAATTTCAAACTACATCAAATGGATGTTAAAAGTGTCTTTTTAAATGGATTTGCAAAAGAGGAAGTATTTGTTAAACAACCACCACCTTTTGAAAATGAAAAATTACCAAATTATGTTTACAAACTTAAGAAAGCTCTATATGGTCTAAAACAAGCTCCTAGACCTGGTATGATAGACTAAGATCTTACTTATTACAATCAAACTTTGAAATTGGTAAAGTAGATAATACTCTTTTTATTAAAAGAAATAAAAATGATATTCAACTAGTACAAGTCTACTTATCATTTTCGGATCAACTAATTTTGAAATTAATAAAGAATTTTCTGAAATAATGACAAAAGAGTTTGAGATGAGTCACATGGGTGAATTAAACTTCTTTCTAGGACTGCAAATAAAACAATTAGATAATTCTATCTTCATAAGTCAAGAAAAATATGCTACAGACCTAGTTAGTAAATTTGATTTGACTACTGCAAGTGGAAAACCCACTCCCATGGCAACTAATGAGTACCTAAGTAAAGAAGATCTCTCGAAAGATGTAGATCAAAAATTATGTAAAGAAATGATTAAATCACTACTCTATATCACTGCTTGTAGACGTGATATCATGGATAGTGTTTGTCTCTGTGCAAGATATCAATCCCAACCTAAAGAGACCCACTTAAAAGCTGTAAAACATATCATAAGATATGTTAAACACACCTTTGATTATGGCTTGTTTTATCCTAAAAATGATTCTCTTGAATTAATAACTTACTGGGATGATGATTATGCTGGTTGTAAATCAGACCGAAAAAGTACAAATGGAACTTGTCACTTTTTGTGACATTCTCTGATTTCCTGGTTTAGTAAAAAGCAAAACACGGTTTTTTTATCAACAACTAAAGCAAAGTATATTTCTGCTGCTTTGGCTTGTTCTCAAGTAATATATATGCAACAAACTTTAAAAGACTTTGATTTAAATATCTCAAAATCGCCAATTTATTATGATAATACTAGTGCAATAAATTTATCCAAAAATCCTACTCATCATGCTCGAACTAAACATATTGATATAAGACATCATTTTCTTGGAGATAATATAAGCAAGGAAGTAATTACTCTCGATTATATCAATTCCGAGAACCAAATTGCTGATATCTTAACAAAACCCTTAAATGAATCTATATTTACTAAATTAAGAAGAGAATTAGGTATTTGTTCAATAACTAAAATATAGAATATAAATAACAAAGTATAATTAAAAAAATTAAGTTAAAATAAATCAAATAGTAAAAATATACGTACCATGTCGACAACCCTCCCTTACCCCTGTCGACATGTAACGTTTTTTTTCTTTTGAAATTTTCCCACACAAATTCAAATAAGTGGTTATATATTCTTCTTATTTCGAAATTTTGATCATTCTTTCTGTCCTTTCTCTAATCTAACTTCTGAAAACAATAAAACAATGGCCTCTCCTCCAAATCAAATAAAAATTCAACCTTTTCGTTCCCTTCTCCTTCTACTGGACCATTTCAATGAACTACGCTTGCACGAGTGATTAAAATGGATGATTCCTTGAGGGATGCACTGCAACTAATGACTGAAATTCAAGTAGTGCAACTCAGAATGGCCAAAGAACAAGAACGGCAAGGCAGAATCCTTAGAAATTTGCAAAAGTTTCTAATGGACAATCACGCTAATCCGATCTAGATTGGTGAAGAATTGTAACATTCTCTAGCTGGTTTCTTCGGTTTTGGGCAGTCATTTGAATAGTGGCCTTTCTCTTTGCAGTTGTAACAAGTGACATTTTCTGCTGCTCTTCCTTGAGTGTTCCTCTTCTTCTCATTGCCTTGCCAAGGTTTCTTGCCTCCGAATTTTCGCTTTTTATAATTCTGACTACCTGAATTACCTTTCTCCACAGTTGCTTCTTGTATATCAAGAGTAGCGTACCTGTCCCCCATATCTATCAAATCCGAAAAAGATTCTTTAACATGACCTGTCATTCTTCCATGATATTTCTGGTTCATTCCCCGGATAAACCTTTCGTTCTTCTTCAGAGGTGTATTTAGCAATTCCAGGCCAAACCGAGATAGTTCACTGAATTTATTCAAGTATTCTTCAAACGACAAACTTCCTTGTTTCAAATCCAGAAATTCCTGATACATTCTAGAAACTCCCGCCGATGGCATGTAACGTTTCTCAAACACTTCTTTAAAACGATCCCAAGTAAATTCTTCCTCGGGTTCATCTATAATGATGGTTTCCCACCAAGCTGAAGCTTCTCCTTGGAGTTGCCAAGAAGCTATAAGTCTTTTCTGCTCATCCTGCAATTTTAGCCCTTTAAAAATCTTTTCACACGATCTTACCCAAGCTTGAGCGTCAATAATTGACTCTTTGCCAATGAATGGTTTTCCACCAAGCTTTTCAAATTTCTTATATAATTCAGCCAAGTCCGGCTGCTGCTGAATTTCTATTACTGCTTCTGCGGCTGCGGGAATTTGATTTGGTGCTACAGCATTGCCTTGACCCCTAATTCTTCCTCTGCGTCCACTCATTTTCACTATCTGAGATTAGTAAGAAAATTGATTTAGATATACAGGCGAAATATCTTAAGGAATATCAGCAGTAAAAAGAAATAGACTAAGAAATTTCAAAGTTTCAATTTTGATTATACTCATTCTAGGGTATACTTCACCCTATCTCTAATGAGCCATCTAATGTGTTATACTCCGTAGCTAAAGTTCTTACTCAACCAACAGCTCTGATACCAATTTGTGACGACCCAAACTCGATGTCCAATAAACGACATCAAATTCGCATCGCCGGAGCTTATAACAACAATTAGATGAATATAAAACAGCGGAACAGAATCAATGTCATAAATAATATCACTGTTACAACATCAACTTAATATCCATACTATAACAGAGTACATAGTACATACACCACAATCTCCAAATACAACATCATGATAATACAACAATGATCATATATCCAAAAATCCTCAAATGAAAGAGATGATTACGAACTCCCAAAACCTAAACACCTGTAATCTCCAATAGCTCCTAAGATATATCCAAGATAAGAGCTCCAAAATACTGCTACTCCAAAATATAGAAACCTGCTACTAGGCTGCCCGTGTGAAAATAATGGGCACCCAGAGTTTAGGAAAGAAAACAATAAACTCCGGATCAGTCATGGGACTGGTATGAGTAAACAAAACAGTTGTATTTAAATAACAAGATTTATAAAAGAATTTTCGGAATGCTTTTAAAAATGGAACTACCATAAGACCTCCCGCCACACACACAATGCAAACGCAGAATTGGAGGAGATTTCTTCTTATGACAGTTAAATATGCTTGATACGAGGAAAGAATTCTTTTATATTATTACTAGTGCATAGTGAAGTAAATCATTTCGAAAGTAGAATATTAATCTTAGCCAGCATAGACATTTCGAACTATGCTTACTATAGCTACCATCTAAACAATGGTGACCACCATAAGTAAATGGCAGGTTCTACAACTAAAACCGTACAGGGTTTCGTATTTGGAATTGGATTTCCAACAAATGGTCAGGCCAAGGAACTTCCCATTGCCACATGAGAACGCCTCTGGAAGGACGTCCCCGAGAACCAAACCGGATCTCTGCCAACACAAGGCCGGGTTACCCCTAACTGGGTAACTACTGACACGAGTATGCCATCTCTCGGTCGTAACCAACCTTTAACCGGGGCCCCAGCAACAAATCACAAAATCATATATATATATATATATCTGCGATATCCACATAAGTTAAGTATCTGGGCTCCATACCATGATACCACTTCTATCCAGAAGGAAATGCACATACCCTAAGGGGTGCTACCCCCAATAACCTTGCCGCATCTTTCCTGTTTTGACCATTTCCGGGGTGTGAGGTCCGACGAAGCCACGTCCACAAAAACACACTTTATACAAAAGTCGTGCTTTGGGTCAACAAATGATCAACACAATGATCACTAAGATAGACGATCAAATAAACGATCCTATCACAATAATCAACACAATGATCATTTCAGCAACACTCAGCATGTCACATTACCAAATTGGGAATATATCGCTGATAACTCCAACTATATAACCTCTGAGCTCGTACGTCTCAGAGAAGGGTGTTAAGCTAAAAGAATAAATTCTCCGCCACCAACAGAAATATATTTGAAAGAAATCGGCTTTATATCTCAACTTGTAATGTCAGACATACAATCCATACAAGTCTGTTCCGGGATCGAACAGAACCGAAGGCACTTACAAAGAAGTCCTTGCAATCCGGATATTCACAATCCTGATCGGATTCACCATCACATATGGAGAACTCTATACCGGAGCAACTCGGTGCAGAGTCAATCGACAGGTCGTCCTATCGCTCTCGCAAATACCCGGTCTTCAACACCGGTCTTCAAATGCTATCCATAACGTCGAATCACATATTCGAAATGGGTTATATGACACAAAGGTCCTTTCCCGGCTAATTCGAATAGTGGGTGTCAAATTTCAAAACATGTGGATGTCATTCACAAATATTCACAGGTTCGATGTGGGTTTTGGATAACCAACTGAAATCCGATACCCTGTCGCATCGAAGTTTAAATGTCGTTTTACGGACAACAGGGTTTTCACATCAATACAGAACAAATCATAATCACAGTGTAATAACATGGCAATTACATCATACAGAATTACAAACAGAACAGAGATATCAATGTAAGTTAACAACAATAGTTAATTACTTTCCAACGTGATTTAAATACATTTGCCACTGAATTAAATTTAAGGATAAGAATCTGGATAAATAAATTACATTTTGATTACTCAATTTATTGTTTCAAAATTTACAAATTCTTACTTACAAATTTATTTAAACACTTATATTTTTTATAAATCAATTTAATTACAAGTTTGTAAATCATTCTTAAATTTCTTTTCAAAATCATTGATTTATGACAATTATTCACTTTAATTATCATTTTAAACTACAATTCAATTAGATCTCAATTGAATATATTAATTTATTATTACTTAATAAATTATTTTAATGTAACTATCAAATTTTGAATCAATCAACTTCAATTATCAAATTAACGATTTTTAATTTACAACTTAAATTTTTAATGGCTTTTATTTATTTATTATTATAAATTACAAAGTAATTATAAATCATAAATTATTTAATCATTGTTTAATTTAACTTCACATTTCATTAACAATCATCATTTCATAAAGAATGCTTATAAAAATAGTTTAAACTTAATTTGTCCACAAATTATTATACTGGAAATATGGTTCAGGTGGTCAACCCGAGACTTCCCCCGAGTCACGCTCGAGTTCAAACACCTCCTGCTTCGAGTTCCCTCCCAAAACTACCCGTGAAAACAAAAAATTTCAAAATTTACTTAAGTCCAAACTGTTACACGACCCAACGCTGAAACCCCCCCGAGTCTCCCTTCGAGTCATGCTCAGTTTTCCCCGATCCATGCTTCGAGTCTTCCTCCATGCCACTTCTTCTTCCACAACCCACCATTTTCAGACACGCGATGATACGCGTATACGTGTACAGATAGTCCGGTCACCATTGACCATCGACGATGATCGCTACACATCAGAAATCGACCCAGCAACCCACCATCATCATTGATCCAAGTCCAACGCAAGGAAATCAAAATCGAGTGCAAATTTAAAACCTGGAACAAAAGAAGCCACCAACCCCAAACCCTGTCAACGCATAGCGCTCTCAGCACCGACCACCGGAGGCTACCAAATTTCGGCCATAGCCTCGTCTACCTCCCCTCCATCTTCCCTCAAAGCCGCGATGAGCTCGATCAATTCGTGGTGGCAAAAATCTCCACGTTACAGACAATGCAAAAACCCAGGTTTAAACCCTAAGTCCAACTCGTTCGAACAATCCTTGTATTTGAAAATTAATTCAACTATTTTCTCAACATTCTAGAGGTTCAAGCTTGCCAGAAACCAATTTTTTAGCATTTAAAATGGAATCGATTGTTATAAATTCATAAAAGTTCCATTTTTATTTAAACACATAATACTCTTGAAATAACCAACTAAAAATCCTCATTTTATTTTTAAAAATCATGAGTTGATGTATAGATGTAATAAATATTCTTGAATTCAAAATTTACAACAATTTATTTTTGTCCATTATTGGTTGGAAGCCTGTAAACCAAAGTTTTAGTGGTAATGATCCACTGCATATTTAAACAACTTTGCAAAACTTGTTTCGTGGATTAAACAACTTGATTATTTGAAAAACCATAGCTTGTTAGTGGTTATCAGCAAAGGGACTTTAGTTTTGAAACAACCACAAACCCTGTAGGAATTATCACAGAACATCATAATCAGGTTTTCATACTGAAGCATGAATCAACAGTTTATAAATGAAGTCTGCACTGGTTTTAATAACTTTAAATAAAAAGAAATTAAAAAAAAACCTTTTTTAAGATTTAGTTTACTCACCTGTTTGTTTTGAAACAGAAAGTACTATGGTTTCTTTACAACAGATTTGCAGAAGTTTGCAGATGTTTTGCAGAGCATACAAAACCAGGTTTTCATTTTTGTTTTCCTGAAACTAAAACAGAGAATGAATTTTGTAAAATCAACATGCACAATCTTACATTCATCATTCACTCAATGTTTTTGTGAGCAAACCAAGGACTAACTTCACTACAGGGTCCAAGCATACACAGCAACAAAGAAAAATTAAAAGAAACAGGGGTTTACTCACTTGTTTGTTTTGAAACAGAAACTATTTTTGTTTCTTTTTTTTTTTTAACTGCAGTTGCTTCTTCTTCTCTGGTTTGGTTTTTTTAACTTCTTTTTTACTTCCTGTTTTGATCACCTGAATGCTTTTGAATTTATGAAATATGATGTTTTCTTTTTCAGGTTTGCAGAAGTTTGTTGAATGAAATAACTAAGGCAATTGATGTTTATTTATAACAGATGGCTCACTGGGGTTTATTAAAACAAGTACAGGATAACCATGCTGGAAGTAAAGCATTGAATGCAGGTATGTTCTTTGTAGATGCTTGCATTTAATGAAAGTATGTAGTGTTTCATGCTTGTATATTTTCAGCATGCTGTCTTGTTTATTTTGCTAATGTAAGAGTTTGTTTTATTTTCTTTTTACAGTTTATATTATTTTTTCTTCTTCTTACTGTTTTGTTATCTTGTTTGTTCATTTGTTCATTTATTTATTTGTTTATTCTTTTGTTCATTTGTTTGTTCTTTTGTTTAACTATTTGTTTGTTTATTTTTATTTTTTTGCTGTTCATTTGTTTGTTAGTTTATTCTTTTGTTCATTGTTTGTTCTTTGGTTCAACTATTTGTTTACTTATTTGTTCATTTGTTTGATCTTTTATTTGACTATTTGTTTATTTATTTGTTTGATCTTTTATAACTATTTGTTTATTTATTTGTTTGTTTGTTTAGATTATGATTATGTTATTTAAATTTTATAATTTCATCATAACTTACTTTAACAAATTTTAAATTCCATTAAAAGATCATCTATCAATATCTCTTTTTATTTAATTCTATATTAATGTGTAATATTAATATCAACAATATTAAATTTAGATTAAATTTTTACTAGTTAGATCCCAAAGTTCATACAATTAATCAAATTTTAAATTTCAAAAATTTCAGAATGTTACAAGAACCTTCAGGAGATCAAGTGTAAGAGGACAGCAAGGAAGAAGAAGAAGAAGCCCTCATGGAAGAAGAGCACGTTGAAGATGACGACAAAGTTGTTTGCGTTGGCGAAGTGTGCTTTAACAAGGATGGAAATCTAGTCGAACAATGTGGAAATTTTTGTTTCCACTACCCAAATTGCTTGGTTCATAGATATTCCATTTTCAAGGGCATACATTAGTTTCTTTTCTCTCTTTCTTAATTCTATATGATCTTACTTTTGTCTTCTACACAAATGTAAATATAACAATATATAATTAATAAATGATTTGTGTTCTTATATTTGAATTCTCACATTACCACTATTATAAGTATTATCATATATGGATTCTTAGTTAGGATAGTTAGTAATTAAGGACTAAGTTTTAGTTTCAGAACTAAGTGTTGATTATTTATGATAACACTATCATTATAATCACATGTCATATAGTATTAGTTTTAGGGGGAGTTGTATAGTTTGGAGTTAGTTTTTTGTTGATAACCAAAGGGGAGAAGTATAAAAGAGGATAGTTAGGCATAGATTAAGGAGGAGTTATTAGTTTTAGGGGGAGTTATTAGGAGAGGATTAATATTTTATAAACAAAGGTTGTCATCATCAAAAGGGGGAGATTTTTAGTCCCTGAGAAGATGGTTTTGATGACAACAACCTTAGAATAAGATTATAAAATATAAATACTAACATTATAGTTTAGATATATATATGTATATGCAGGATTTAACCATGCAGGTACAAAGAATGAAGACTGTATGGTATAGAGATTCAAGACTGAAGATATCAAGATTGAAGACTCACGAGTATCAAGATTATCAAGAGTTCAAGATTTATATAATAAGTTATTTAATTAGGAATTTTGTTCAAATTCCTAGAAAAGCACTGACATCTTAAAATCCATTTTATTCGTGGAATGGAATCCACTTCGAGCCCGTTAAAGGGACGGAACCCTAAGTAGGATAGAACCTGCGAAAAATCTAGTGGAACATTGTTTTGTATCCACTAACTTTTATTCAAATGCTTTACAAAATTATATCTTGTTTTCAAAATGATTTCAAAACCTTCCTTTTAAAAAAGAATCAAAAGCATCTATCCTGGTTTTAAAATACTTTTAGCCTCAAAATAATCTTTATCTTCAAAATCAAGGTATCCTTGGTTTTAAACTATCTTTTAATTGTAGTATATTTAACTTTTAATATTTATACTTAGATTTAAATATATAGTAAAATTTAATATATACCAAAATATTATTCTCTATGCTTATTTATGTATATTAACTATAGTTAAGTATATTTATAAAGTTTAAAATAGTTTTAATACAAGATAGATGTTATTTCCAAAGAAAAACAAATTACCAAAAATACCATAGGCCTGTCGACAACCCCAAGATACCCTTGTCGACAAGGTGGCAGCTTATTTCAAAATTTTGAATTTCAAAGGAAGTGCCTATTCGTCATATCCTTTCACGAATGGACATGACTGTTGTTCTACTATAAATAGAGGCATTTTAAAACGAATTTATATACATTTTTTTCTCTGATTTCACTCCTCTTCTTCTTCCAAATTTCTTTATATATTTTTACCATTACTCTACCGAAATCAACATTGAATCTAACTAGATCATTTCTGGCTTGGTTCTCTATCACTATCTCAACATGATCCCAGTGTTATTCAGAGTTATAGGCTTATTTGTAATAAGTTGAGTGAGAAAAGGTGTGATTGTAGCCTATGAAATCAATCAAGCGAGAAAAGGTGTGATTGTTGCCTAGAAAATCAATTGGGTGAACTTGTTGCCCGTGAAATGAAGTATTTCTACCCAGAGGATTGTAAATTTGGAGTGGTGTACCTCATGGCCTTGAAATCGAGGGTGTAATTGTAAGAATTGATTTTGAAAGCAAATCCGTACTTGTGTGCGGGACTAGATGTAGGGTAACTCCGAACCAGTATAAAATCTGGTGTGTTCTTTCCTTTATTGCTTTTTACTTTATATCTGCAACTGTGTTTCATTCTGTGATCATATATGTGTCTGAATATTGTATACATTTGTGTTCAAATTAATATAAACTCAAAAAGAATTAGCAATTCCTTAAAACACTATTCACCTCCCTCTAGTGTTAATTCTAGCCTTAAGATCATTATTATGCATTTCTCACAGAACTAACCTATCCCCGGTATCTAACTAACAAACAGAAGATTTGCGTGGCCTTCTATACAAAGCTTCAAATGGTGTCATCCCTATACTAGTCTGATAATTATTGTTATACGAAAACTCGACTAAGTGTAGATGGTCTTCCCATGATCCTCCAAAGTCTAGCACACAAGCTTTTAACAAATCCACTAGGACTTTGCCAACTCTTTCCATTTGCCCATCTTCCTGCGCATGGCAAGCGATACACTTCTTGATCCTGGTACCCAAAGTCTCTTATAGACTCTTCTAGAACTCGCTATTGAATAAAAAATCTCTATCACTTACTATGCTACTAGGAATTCTATGTAGCCTAACTATATCCTTCATAAATTACTTAGCAAAAACAGGTGTCATCCCGCTTGACATAACAGGAATGAAATGGGCACTCTTGGTCAATCAGTCCACTATGACCCATATACTTTTATTTCCTCGATTCGACCTTGGCAAGCAATCTATAAAATCCATTATGATAGAATCCCATTTCCAAACCGAAACGTCTAAAGGCTGAAGCAACCCACTTGGTTTTCTATGTTTAGCTTTTACCTATTGACCATTCAAACACTGGTTTACCCACAAGCCTACATCTCTCATCAAACCTTCCTAGAAGAAACTTCTTTTCATATCCAGATACATCTTAATTCCTTCTGGATGAATAGTGAACTTCGAAGGATGGCGTTCTTCAAGAACTTCCTTCCTAATGTTTCCATATTCGGAACACATAGTCTTCCTTTCTTCCTTAAACACCCATTTTGGTCAAGACTGAAACCCTTCAAGTCAACACTCTCTGTTCCATCCCTAAACATTCTGATTCGTTCAACCAATAATGGATCACCCTTCTTTTTAGACGCAATCTTTTCGATCATCACCAGTTGAACTTCTAAATATGAAAACATAGTAGTTTCCTTACTAGACCTAGCTTCAGTTCTCCACTGTATCCTTCATGTAATCAATGCTTTTAAATCTTTTCATTTAGCTATCATTCCCAATACTGCATTCTAATGTTTTCTGCTAAGTGCATCCGCAACCTTATTGCCATTTCCTGGTGTATAATCAATACCAAATTCATAAGTGACCAAAACCTCTAACCACCTCTGCTCTCTCATATTCAACTCCTTCTGAGAGAATAAATATCTCAAGGACTTATGATACATATACAACATTTTTCTCCCAACAGGTAATGTCTGCACACCTTCAATGCAAAAATTACTACATCTAATTCCAAATCATGAGTCGGATATTTAACCTCACGTGGTCTAAGTTGTCGAGATGTATAGACAATCAATTTACCCCTTTGCATTAACATGGCTCTTAATCATGTTCCATATCCCTTTGCATTACTAAATCCTGATTCTCTTCTAGAACAACCAACGCAGGTGCATTAGTCAAAAAGTGTTTCAATCTCTAGAATGCTTCTACGCACTTATCGGTCCAGACAAACTCACTTCCTTTCGCGTTAGCTTGGTCATCGGTGCCACTATTCGTGAAAAATCCTTAATGAACCTCCAGTAATACCCAGCTAATCGAAGAAAACTCTTTATCTCAGTCATTGTCTGAAGTCTCTTCCAATTGTTCACTATCTCGATCTTAGTCGGATCTACAGACAATCCTTTCTCTGAGACTACATGACCAAGAAACTTCACTTCCTTCTTCTAGAAATGACACTTCGAAAATTTCAACTTCATTTGGTGCTGCCTCAATATCTTCAAGCACCACTCTAAGATGAACTTCATGCTCTCTTTCATCTTTAGAGTATATTAAAATATCATCTATAAATATCAATACGAACCTGTCCAAGTGCTCTCGAAAAAATGCTTGCACATTAGTTAGTCGGAACAACATTACTAACCATTCATACGATCCATATCTGGTTCTAAACGCCATTTGCAACCCTAAGTTGATGGAATCCTGTTGACAAATCTAACTAGGAAAATACTTTGGCTCCACTCAACTGATCGAACAAATCTTCAAGTCTAGGTAACAGATATCGATTTTTTATCGTCTTCTCATTCAACTTACGATAATCGATGCAAAACCTTAACGATCCATTTGGTTTCTTTGCAAACACTATGGTTGCTGCCCAATGCAAACTTCTTGGTCTGATAACATTCTTGCCTTCTAAATCCACCAACTACACCATTAGCTCTCTCATCTTGGTAGTTGTCATTCTACTTAGCAGTCTACTCACCGGTTCTGATTCTGGTATCGAATCCATTTAAAATGCAATGGCTCGTTTCCGCAGAAGTTCTACTACAGGTTCAAAGATATCTGCGAATTCCTTAACAATGAAAACTCGATTCAAATCGTCTTCTATCTCCGTAACACCCAACAGAGCATTTACCTCAAAACTAGTGTTTTCTATGGAGTATAATCTAATCATTATAGCCGAGGTGTCTAAGTGATATTTTTCTATCATGGCAAAATATCCTAGCATCGTATTTATTTAACCAATCCATACCTAAAATAACTCCGAACCCTACGACACCGAACACATGCAAACTACAAGTAAATACATGACCTAAAAAATCAAATTCTAAGTGGTCACATCTCATCCCAAGAGTCACATATCCTCCTATTGGATTGGCAACCCTTAAGGAAGTAACTAGGTATGAGAGTTCTAGGTTAAGCTTATCTACCAGCAATGAGATAGAAAAGAATGTGATGCACTTGTATCAAGTAGACCTCTAATTGATACACCATAAATCAAAAGCATACCTTGTGACACAACTTTTCCCTTTTCCTCTGCTGTTAGTCTCGAGGTAGCTGGTTTCGATGCAAACATCTTGCCTTTTCCATCCTTGGCTTGCTTCTTGCGCTAGTTGTTATAATGTCCTATTTAATCACAGTTGAAACATATCACTCCTTTCTTGTTAGCAGCTTTCTTCCCTTTGCCTGTCTGACACTCATTAGCATAGTTTACCTTCTTATCACTGTTATAATAGATAACTTTGTCCTTTCTATTCTTAGCAGCTCCACTCTTTTGAGCTCCCTTCTTAGGGAAAAAAATCCTCTTCCGGTTCTCCTTCTTTGTGCTCCATCTGACTTGTTACGCTCGAGATAAGAAAGCATCTCTTCCTACCTTAAAGCCATCTTAAAAAACCACATTACATGGATCTCTAATATACGATAATGTGCCTTAGCAAGCTTAAGCTTCAACCTACGAATGTACTTCTCATCCCTTTTGATAATAGTATTAACCTTAGCGTATCCGTACCTCAATAGCTCCTCAAATCTTGTTGCATACTCAAGCACTATCATATCTCCCTGCTCCAACTCCATAAACATCTTGAGCAGAGTTAACTTAGCAATCTTGTACATAAATCTTTCCTTAAATCTTCTTTTGAATTCAACCCAAGTCATAGTCTCCTCATCAACTCCGACAATGACACCGTTCCACCAAAACAGTGCTGCTCCTGATAACTCTCTAGAAGAAAGCCCCCACTTCTACTCATTATTGAGCCTCAAATCAGCAAAGATCCTCTCGCAATGAAGTAACCAATTCTCCGTTGCAATTGCGTCTTCAGTCCCAACAAATGGTTTACCTCCCATCCTGGGGTAATCTCTACTCATTACATCATAGTTATTTACCATTGGAGCTTCCTGATTTCCTCCTTCAACATTTCCTTCAGCCAACCCCATAGCAACTCCTTCTTGCATCGTGCTAACGAAAAACTAAAACATTTCTCCCATGTTAACATGCAGTATTCTAGTACCCACATTGGCAGCTTGTGCCTGACTTGGATTTCTCCTAGTGTTTGATGTGGCATTTCCATTAGTTATAGTGCTTCCTCCACTAATGTTAACTCTTCTCCATCTAGCATCCATATCTTACGTCTGTAAAACCTGCATTCAAGCCTTTTTAAGATACAGAAGAATAACCAAAGAAAGATGGGAGAATAGAGATAAAACGTATACTTATATATAGCAAATACAAGTACGTTACTATCATGTTATCCCATACCCTATCTTTTCTCTAATTCCTTAGGATTATTTTCTCATAATCATTTGAAGTTTAAAATTTCTTTTAAGTTTTACATAAACCTATGCTCTGATACCAAGTTGTAACATCCCCTATCTTGAGGCCCGAAGCTAAGCGCTATAGGTGTTGTAGGCATCCATAGTATTAACTTTCAATGAAAAAATACGGTAATGTTAATGGTATCCTAATATCAGAAGCACATGAATATGAAATAAAGTCACCTCGGATTAAAACAACTTTTCTGATTACATTTCAAAACAACATATCGTATCCATTTACATGATCCCATAATCGATTCGTAGATTTTGGTCAATTATAATTATTACAAATTATGCCAAGAGCGACATATGAAGATGCCCCTTGGTTGATCAGAGTACTAAAGAAACTATCAATCTCAATACAACATAGCGAAAGTAAAACAAAATAGCTCTGGTACCTGTGACAAAGCTCTACACACAGGAATTTTGAACTTAAATTAGCTAGGGGCTTATTAGCTCAAGTATAGGACACAACCCTATGCCAGTCCCATCTGGTATCGTAATATCTGAATCATTTACTTAGAGTTAACTACCCTATAAAATTTTCCTTGAAAACGTTTTTTTCAAATTGATTTAACCCTTTAAATCATAATTTAACGAGGAAAATATACTCCTTGCTTTACTCAAATATCTTTGCCATGTTATATATATTTTACACAATACAATGTTGATGAAGTGTAATGGGATTATCAATCCCTCCAAAATAAGTTAAAAAACCCTTTTTAACTTAAAAGCTCTTAGGCCATAAACCAAGGTAAACCATTTGATTTAAAATAAATAACACCTATCGAATCTATTGAAGGTATCCCTTCGAAAGCTTTATAAAACCTTAGACATCCTATTTTCAAAACACTTTGAACTTGCCTTTCTAAAAACCTTCCATTTGAAGACTTAAGTAACCTTTGAAAACATTGGAGTTTCTCCCCTTCGAAACCTTCAATAGAAACCTTTCAAAAGCATTGGGTTCAAGTAATAATTTGTGGAACATTACTTCGAAACCATTTAGAACATTCCTTTTGAAAACTTCGGGTTTATCTTTTAATATAACAAAGGGTCTTAACGAAATAGGGTGTAAGAAACTCTTTCGAAAGCATTATTTCTAAGTAAAAGAAAGTGGATGGTTTCGAAACCAACCCTTTCAAAAGCATAGAGAAGCAGCTTCTTCTTAAAAGCGAAAGCACCCTTTCGAAACCAATGTTCAAAGACATAAGAAGCCTCAATTGGGTCGAAAGGTAGAATGCGGCACTAGGGGCTTCGACCATGTCAAAAACTTATTTTAAAACAAAAGCGGTAATGTTTGTCGAAAGTTATATTAAAACCTTTTTGAAAGAATTCTTTTAAAAACAAGGCAAGCGACATCTCTTTTGGAAGCAAAACAAAGCTCATGACCCCTTTGAAATTATGGTTTTGACTCTATACCTTTCGCCTATTTCCATTCCACTACGTACTAAGGCATTGATACCATGTATATTGGTTTCAGCGAGGATGGATGCAGTTGTATGAGGTCGAAAGGTGCTTCCGAAAGTGGTGAAACAACAATCCTTTATAAAAACTGATTTTTAACTTTTTTAAGTAATATCTTTCTAACTAACCTGCCTTATTTATCAGCATCTAATTGATTGCCAATTTTTTTTCCAATTTTTTTTCTAAAAGTGCTACCAAATTCAGTAATTATTAATTTAAAACGTTTAGCAGATTGCCCCTTCTTCTTTTATAAACACATAAAACATTTATGTCTCATACCTTAAATAATTTTTTATACTTAATAAAACACTTAGGAAAATTCTTCAAAAATTCAAATAAATCACTTTTAATACGTTTTCTAACATAAATAAACTTCTTACCTAAAGCTAACATATATAGCAGAAATTGATTTAAACCCTATTTAAAAAATTCTTTACTAGAAAATTCATAATAAATCAACAATAACTCAAAAAATTATGAAACCTGAAACCCATCTCTAAAATATTGTTTCTGACCTTACATAAAAAATGAAAGCCATTTGGATGTCATTTAATAGGTTTTCCAAATAAATTCTTATCATAAAATTTATATGAAATAACTTAAATCATCAACAAGCATGTATATCCCTTTAAACAATCAAAACATGGAAAATCATTTGCAAAATAATTTCAGATCTCATCTAAAAGCCGTAAACACAAAAAATGAGATGTAATCTGTTATTCACCTTTAGCTTATTGTTAAGAAGGTTGACATTAGCTCTTGAGTTAATTTGATTAAGCTTCCTTCTTGAAATCTTGCTTACCTTTCTCTTGTTATCTTCAAATGGTGGCCGACCTTGCTCCTTGGTTTAGTTTTAAAATTTTGATGTTGTAAATGAGAATGGGTTAAGAGTTTAGCGTATAAGAGCTTCCCTATTTTGACCTTATCTTATTATCCCTACTTACTTCATTTTAAACTTTCATTTGCATATTCATTGCTTAAGGCACAACAACCTCTTAGTTTTATAAATCTCAGTTTCTTAACCACTTTAATATTTACATTATTCTATTTAATTTATCTAATTAAATCTTCTAAATGATATTTATTAAAATTTGGGTGTTACAATAAATGGCCCTAATGCAAGTGAGAGGCCAATAGAGTTAGGGGTATGCCCTAAGAGAATTTTTTTTAATTTATTGTAAATTATTAACTCAATGAAAAAATATCGTTTGAAGTAAAAAGTGTTTTCACTCTATTATGTACTTGAAATATTATTTATTTAATTAAAATTATATTTATAGACAATCCATAAATGGTATGCTTTATAGTAGTTATAAAGTGTTGTTACCATGAGTGATTTATCATAATCAAATCAACATACCATTTTAAATATTCTTAGTTAAGATGTACTGAGACTGTATATCAATAAATTAGTTATGACTAGAGTACGTAATACTCTCCAAGTATTGGGTAATGTACTACTCATGGCTACTAGAGGAAACAAGGGGTTATGTACCGATAGCTATTGGATTACTATGGAATGACTCATTCAATTGTTTTCTGTTGGTTAATATAACTAAAGATTCATAGGTTCGTGCTCCAATATTACACAATTCTCTTGACACAAGAATACTATCGAGCTTAAATATGGAAAAACTGCTTTGATTATAGTGAAATTATGGTACGGTGTCCATCGAACAACTATAGTTAGGTCGAGTGGAAGCAACGGAAGTGAGACGATATTCAATAAATTCATCTTCTCGGTTATATGAGGTTAGTATCACAGTCAACTGAAATCAAATCAAAATCAATGTCTCTGGCTAGAGAAGATCGGTCAACAGTAATAGTTATTATTGAACTAAGGACTTTGTGTTTAGACTATAAAGTTGAATATGGACGATATTGAAATTTTGGCCCTTACCAAATTTCATAAGTTCTATTGTTATATAGTTTTGACAAAGAGAATTGGTACAAATAATTATCGCATGGGTAATGCTTAAAATAAGTAAAATTCTATTTATACCAAAGCAATGTAAATGATAAATTTAGTTATAATGTCACACCACTTGCTAAGATAATGTGTTAACATTAAAGTTCGAATTGTTCGATATTAATCGCTAACCATATTTACACCTAAGAGTCACATAACCGAAAGTTTAATATTCCTTACACCGTTGGATTTCATTAATTATAATTGTTATAATTAATAAAATTAATTAATCATAATGAAATAATAATTATAGAATTTTATCTAATTCATGTTGATCAATAATAAAAATTGCATGTATAAAAATTGTATACACACGTATAGATATAGGATGTCGGTGTGCATTTGAATTAGATTTAATTGGACATTTATTTGATAGATCTTGAAAAAAATTGGAGGCCCAAAAATAGGCCAGAGTGGGAGAAGGAGGGTTAATTAGCATTGCATATCAATTCACAAGGTGTGAAATAGTACGATAAGAATATAGATCTGGATCCTCGTTTTGCTCCTCTGAATCTCCATTGTTTAAACACCTCAAACCCCATTTTTCCTCTCTCTAATTTTTCACCTCCATTTTCTTTATTTCTGGATGCCATATCATCTTCCTACATAACTTCAAGTTATATAAACATAAATTAAGTACAGCTAGCAGATCGGAGGTTGTTACTTTTAGTCAGGTAGCTCGTTCTTGAAGTTTGGATATGTATTCAAGGAGTTCCTCGATTCCATGAATTAGCTTGTTATAACTTACATTTTTCAAGGTAAATCTTTTATCTATATTTACATTCATACATATATATACATTCATTATATCATTTATGTTCATTAGGTAGTATACAAATTATCACGAATCCTCATATGTCTGTGTTGTTTTCATTAGATGATGTTATCCGACCTTTAAATCAAGCGTCTTTCAAATGGATCTGGGCCTTAGGATGCCGAAAGAATGGTTAGAGACTTGGAGTTATTTTTGGAAGGAATTTAGAAAAAACTTTAATAGTTTAGAATGCAAAAGAAGCCAAGAAATCCGGTCGGTACCTACCTCTTCTGAGGTTAGTAACGAGCTCCTTTTAAGCACTCTAAGGAGAGTTGAAGTCTTAATAAGGGATACCTGGCTAGAGCGATCATTCTAGGGCCCGTTTCTCAAGGAACTGGTGAGCAACTTTTAAAAGCTATGAAGAAAAGGACAAGTACTAAAGATGTTAGAACCACTCGGCAATGACTTAATTTCTAAGGCAAAAGTGCTCTGAGCTTTATGGATGGAAGATAGGAGAACAACTGGAGGAAGATGCATGATTTTCCATCATAAAATCAGGTTAGTACCGATCACTTTTGATCGGCACCGAGATGATTTTATTAGTCAGGGGACCTTGTTTGCCATCCACATTCTCGAATCTAAAGTTAAATATGGTATTTCGAGATTTGATGACTTCATTGGATTATTTCTCTATAATTAACAAGAATATAACAACTCAAAAAGGAATTTTGAGCACTATTTCTTCACTCTCTCTCTACATGAACTTGTCGTAAAGGAAGCTACCTTTTGCAGTTCTTGGTTGTTAGATCAGTAAATCATTTGTACTTGCGACAAATCTTTAAGTAATAAATTAAAGTGGATATAGGCCTCAGATTTCTCGAACCATTGTAAAAATTCTCATGTCTCTATCTTTGTTTTGTTGTTTATTGTCATATCTCTATCTTATCATTTTGTTTTAGAGTGTTCTGTCATTTGCCGACTTAACTTTTTTGGTTTTTTCACCGAGAAAGGTGATTCTCAAGCATAAATCTAGATATATACTGTAGATTATAGAATCCAGCAGTTAGATCCAGAAGGTTTTCATCTAAAAGTTTGAAGAAATTTCATATTGGAATCAATGGCACCAACAAGGAAGTTTTGTAGATATGGAGGAGTTTGGGTGGAGTTGAAGGAGCTTCCCACCATGATGAGGTGACTAATTAATCGGCAGTAGCATAGTAAGGACCATCTTCCACTCAGGGTGTGATAACCGTCCTACATTACCAACAACCAATATACTAGTATAGTACATTGCAGCTACGATCGATCGAAGCAAGATAGCCATCAATAGTTGTAAATGAAATAAAACATCGTAGAACCTATCCACGTCTTAAGGCGAATGGAATATAATATAATATAATTCATAGATATAAATAGGAGAATATAATTCACAAATGTAAATAGGAGAGACGACAATAACTAAGTGAACCAAATATCAAAAGATGGATCCATGGAGCTATAGAACATAGCAATAGAGTTTATACAAAATAGAAATAAACCCAAATAAACCGTCTCATAATAGTAAAGCAAACACTGTCTAGGCTAAGTATTGCATGGCGGAATAAGAAAAATATCCATATATAATACAACAAGCTCCATCATGCTCCTCCTTTGCACTGCACTACATACACCAAGACCTGCTATCTAGTCTACTCATTTAAGAGTACCTGATATAATAAGAAGCAACGTATAAAACCCCGAGTCGGATAATAGCCTAGTTTGAGCGATAAATGAATCTCAAAATACTATACAAGTTGATATAGTAAGGAATAATGGTATACGACTTATACCTAACCTATCCTATAACCAAAGAGTAGCGAATAACAAACACAATATGCTACCATACAAATATCTTAAAGTTATATTGCAAACTAAGTATAATTTTAGGCATCCGAGTATCTCTAACCCCAATACCTATACAAGTGACAACCCTTGAGTGATAGACTAAGGAAGAAGACAATAATAGCAACCATAGTATCCTTTCAAAATCCTCACTAACACTCGACGTGCTTTAGATATGTGATAACTCATATAGCCTTTCCTCTGCCAGGGACTAATGGAAATCCCAGTTTTCAGTGTACTTGCCATTAGCCCGAAGCTGATACTAGACCCATTCCATTGGTCCTGGGTATATGGATCCAAACAACAGATTCAGGGTAGATAAACAAAGTACCCACGAGTGTTCCCATAATACACCTACTTTTGAGTATATTAGAAACTCTCCGAGTATTAACAGTCCCTTAAGATGGGTACCCAAGCCATTTCCGTGCTTTATCTAGTTTTCATTTTTCTCAAGGAACCATTTCACATTCCTTTATTCCATAATAGAACCGCTCAGTGTTTTATGCATGGGTCACACTTCCTAGAACCCGCCATTTATGTATAGACATCCTTATGACTCCTTTTAACATCGAGATGCCTTCATCAGAACCTAACTCATTGAAATCCCAAGTTATCATCATGTTACTACATCACCCTCAATCCCTATGTAGATAAAAAACATCTTGCATGACCCATAGAGCCTCTCTTCCCTCCTGGAAGTTTTCAACCCAATTCCACCAAATGAAACCTCTCGGTATCAACCAAAAGCTCTTGGTACCGAGAAGGGTACTTAACCAAAATTCTTATCCTACTTCTTTCCTGAATTCCATCCCTTCTACTGCTTCATCTTCCAAGTGTTTGATATCTTAACCACTCTTTAGAAAAGCTCTCATTAATAAATCCTCTAAAGCACTCGGTACTATATCCCAACCTAAAGCACTAGCTTGTGCTCATCACTCCTAACTCCAACATGAAGCATTCAGAACTAAAGCACTTGGTGCCATGGCTTCTGCTCATCACTCCCTGCCCCAACCTGAAGCACTAGCTCCCACTGAGAGGTTTTCCACCGACCAAAAGCTCTCTGCATTGATTCCTCTACTCAGCTCCAATCTTGATGCGACTTGAAACCTTAGATCCACACATGCTCAAGAGCCCCTTCTCCAAGTTTCACCTGATTCCGACCATTTTTGCCTTTGATTTTCCAATTCAACCACCTCTTTCCTAACTACATACAAGCACTAGCAAATCACATTAAAGCATAACATATAAACATAAAACATCATCCATATGCATCCATAATTTATAAAAACATGATAATCAAACAAATCCTATTCTAGATCTAACTTCGACACTAGTATATAATTATGAACAAAAAAGGTTGGAAAACTATTTAAAAAAACTTTACATTTAATCCATAAACATATATGAAGATGTGAATAAAGTTAGAAAACATTTTAGGATCAAAATCATGTTAAAACTTTATTTTTAACTACATAAACATATTTGGTATGGTGAGAGATCAAGAACCATTCACCAAATACCCAAAATACTGATTTCTCCTTTTAGAACTAAAATGGACAGTAAAGAAGATGGATGCAAATCAACCAAAATAATAATCTCCAATCCCTTTATGCTAATGACCCCTCTAATGATGATTTGGCTAAAATTAGTAAGGAAAATAGAAGATTTTTGAGGAGATTAGGGTTAATAGGAGCTTAGAGCTATTTTGGGGAAGATGAAATGACTTGAACTATCTCGGCAGCCTTCCCTTAGGACAATTTTTGAGATGGGTTAGTAGGTCTAAGTATGGGCTTAATTAATTACCCATTAATGTAGGCCTATAACAGCCAAAACGTAGAACAACTATAACTGTCAAACGGATGGTCTTTTTTTCGATTATGACCACTCTACGGTATAGAAAACCATTATTCTAAAGCAGTGGACGTGGTTTGAGACCTTAACCCGGCTCATGTTAGAAGTTATAGTCCAAATAAGATTTTTAAGGTTAAAATAGTCGCATAGAAATTCAGTAAAAAAACATAAATGTGGAAAATGTTCCTAAGAGTCATTTACCAAAACTTTAGAATCATGTGACCTTATATGAATAAAATAAAATTAAATTACAATCCTCCGATACATAAAATACGGATCATTACATAAGAGATGGTCACAAGAGTGGAATTCGATAAGATGATGTTGGAGTTGAATCAAAAGATGTCAAATAGTTAGAAGGCTTTACTTGACAAGATGGATGCTAGCATTGCCTTATTGACCCAGTAGTCACAAAGGATCAAGAAGAGTAAGAGAGTATCATCAACTACTCGATCTGAAGAGGAGAACTCATCTGCTTCTTGTATGAAAAGAAGGGATGGAAAACAAAAGCAAAAGGAATAGACTATTGGAGTAGTAGGGAGGAGCGCTCGAAGATCTAGAAGAGCTGCTGCTAAGGGAATTGAGATCGATACAGGTCGGAATCAGATAGGCACTGACTGAATTTGAGGCCTTAGAGGAGCATGGAACCGAGGCTGTCAACTTATCTAATTTCGATGACGATTTGCAAAATACCAGCGATGAGGATGGGCTAGATGTTGAAGTTTAGGATGTTGATGCTCATACAGTCGCTGTGATGCCAATTAGTTGGCGAAGAAGAACTAAAGAGCAGTTCTCCCAAAGACTGAAGAACCTAACACCAATAAGCAAACTGGGACTATTTGTGGAGTCAAACACTAGGCCTCGCTCTTGATAGTCGTCCTTCGGAGTACCAGGCTAACGAGGAGCATATAATGGACATGATTAAGCAGTTGTTGGAGGAAAATAGATGGAGAAAAAATAATTACTAGTTTTTTGAACCTAGTAGAACACCATTCAAAGAGAACATCTTAAGGGAAGTGTATCCTAGGAAGTCTATGTGCCTATCATATCATAACATATAGGAACAATTGACCCTTGACAACATTTGTTCAAGTACGAGTAGCACATGGATGGTGCTTGAGAAACGGATGCAGTTCAAAGTAGAAAATTCCCTATCTTTTTGGATGGGGTCGCGTAGATGTGATTTACTCCGCTCGTGCTAAAATCCATTTCAACTTTTGATGAGTTAGCAAAGATGTTTTTGGAGAAGTTCGGGCTCCATACCACCCGACCTAAGGACTTGATATCATTACCGAGCATTTCTTAGGGACCGACAAAGTTATTGATATAAATAGTTTTAACAATGCAATTATCGAAGTGAATAATCCAAATGAGAGTATGGTGTTGATGGCATTGGTTTGGGGCATACATCCAGACATGGAATTTGGAAAATGACTGAGAATGAAGCAACAAACAACTATTGAGGAGTTCCATTGAAAAGCGAACCAATTCTTGCATTTGGAAGAAGCAAATCAAGTAGCTGGGAAGACTAGCAGTGGACAGTCGAAGGAAGCAATTCAAAGTAATGACGTTATTAAACAAACCGATGAGAGCGTCAGGAATGTGGATGTGAGTGTTGGTAGTTCTAGTTATCAAAGGAAAAGAAATCAGGGAATTTCGGGGCACGTGGGATGATGCCAAAAAGTATCCAAGAAATATGAGGCCAGATGAGTATACGTCTCTGAATGATACGCTTAAAAACATATATCCTGCCACAAAAGGCACACAAAGGTATAAGAAGCCACCTAAAAGAGAGTCGACAGAGGAAGAAAGGCACTTTGGGTGGTATTGTTCACTTCCATTAAACTCACGGGCATAATACGAATGAGTGTAGGAATCCTGGAGACTTTATTGAAGAATTGATAAGAAAGAAGAAATTGCAGCAGTATGTAAGTGAGCAGTAGGATGATGGATAGAATGCAGGACCTAAAGGGTCGAATGCCCCAGGAACCAACCTAGACCTAGTGGAGAGTGGCTCAGGCGGCCAAATGGAAGGATCATTATAAAAACGATAACTAGAGGACCATATCCAACGGAGAAAAGTTGGAATGTGATGGAATGGTATGCAAGTTCATTGAGGCATGTACCATAGGTAAACTGCTTCGCCATTGATCATGAAGCTTCGGCAATGTAGCAAAGGTTGATAATTGATGTTATAGTATTTTGGAATAGGGATTATGAAGGGATTTGCAACACCCCTAATGTTACTTTAACGTTATTCAGGAGAATTAATTAGATTAATTAAACAGAATAATGTGTGGTGTGAAAAGGAGATTACATTTGATAATTAATTGGGTTCCGCCTTAACTAATTAACATATACGATTATTTTAACTGAAACATAAGTATGAGGATTTATAAGAGGGGCAAAATAGGAATATGCTTCATTTCTAAAACATAACCCTTCCACCCTCATATCCTCATTCATTTTTATATCCATACAAAACATAAAAAAAGCAGAGGCTATTGCTAAAGCTTTTAAAGGAAGAAAAGTTAGGGAAACAAGTTAAAGCTAAGGGGAATAAAATCAACAACTCAAATCTCAACTCTTTTACTCAAAACAAGGGGAATAATAGTATCCATCTCATTCTTATATGTTAGATTTTGAATTTTTGATGTATTCCAAATCGTGTGATGACGATATGGTTAATTTTACCATTGTTTGCATGAGTAGTGATTTATTGGAATTTTTGTGAAATTATTATGATAGGTTTCAAGGGAAAAACCTTAGTGAATTGCCTCCAAATGACTTGATTTTTGGACATGTTGTGTAATATATACTTTTGAGGAGTTTTTCATAATTGTCGAAATTACTTGAAATATTTCATGAAATTCCTAAGATGAAAAGGGCATTTATTTTGGGTTATAATTATTAAAATAATAAAATAATGAATTTTTACCACAATTTTTATTTAGTAAAGAAAATGTGATTTCATATTTTTGGTGAATTTTTGGGATTTTTACCAAGTGGTTTCAATTTATTATGAATTTTCTAAGCTAGAAAGGCCTAATGATTTTATTAAAATATTAATATAATTCAATGGTTTGAAAATAAATTTGGAAATTATAAAATCTCATTATAGCAGTTTTTCTACAAAGAAATCAATAAAGTACATCTCTAACTAATAGGAATTTGACATGCAATAAGAGTTGGTGAAAAGAATATACTTAGCAAAATTGCAGTTTTACGTTAACTAAGAGTCTGATACTGAACCCCCTTTCTCCAATGTTCCCTCTTTCTACACTGTTGAGTGGAACCCCCTTTCTCTACTATTGGGAGGAACCCCTTTCCTCTATTGTTGGGTGGAACCCCCTTTCGCCTCTATTGCATTAGTACCCTTTCACTAACTATGTTTTGAAAACTTAAAACATGCATAACTTTTTAACCGTAAGTCCATTTCTCTATTGTGACCACTCTACGAAAAGGAAAACCATCATTCGGAAGTAATGGAATAGGTTAGGGACCCTAATTCTATTCCTATAAAATGTTATAGCCGAAACAAAGTTTTTTTAATTGTCTCGTGACTTTATTTTCGATGGATGCAAAGGGGTCATTGCACAATAATTGAATACATGTGGAATCCTCTTTCCATAATGATTCTGACCATGATGAAAGGGTTACTCTGCCTTATTCTTTTGATAGGAGGGAGGGGTCCTTCTGCCTTAGTTTTAATAGGTGCGACAGGGTCCTTCCGCATCGCTTTGCCTTTGTAATTAAAGATAAAGATGGATAGCCTTACCTGATGATGCCACCATGGTTGTGGCATCTCACTTGTTTTTAATAAACCAATGAAGGAGTGAATGGCCCTAGAATGTATAGAAGTTGCTTTTGGATCTTAGGGACACTAAAGCATATTTAATAAAGTCGATATCATAATTTGGGATACTAATAATTGTAAAAAAAATTCCATTTACATTAGGAGACACTAATATAGGTCTTATAAAGGAGTTATGTATGCTTGTGTAATCAAATTCACTTCAATTATAACCCAAATCGCATTTTGGGGTGCTAAGGGAAGGATAGTGGATATACATTTATTTAAACCATGTATAAGTAGAATTGCATCCTGGAGGTCAAATAGACCATAATATAGGATGTCCAAAACTGGTTAAAAGATTATTGATTTAAATAGGTTCTTAGCTAGCCCATGAAAACTATGTCTTGAGAAATGTTATTGGTAGGGGCCAATAAGTTCTTAGTAATCCCATGGAAACTATGTTCGGAATAGGTTATTGATAGAGATCAATAGATTCATAGTCAGCCCATGAAAACTATAAATTGGGAGATGCTATTGGAGAATCCAGTATGTTCATAGTCAACCCATGAAAACTATGATTGGATGATGTTATTAGTTGACACCAATAGGTTTTAATAATACCATGAAAACTATGAACCCGGACAGAGTTTGTAAGTTCAGAAAATGTTATTAGTTAGCCTACAAAACTAATAGGTTTATAGTGACCCTATAAACTATAACTTGAGACAGATAGTGAGATGAATGTGGATGGAAAATCCAGGATATATTTATAATTCCATATCAACATATTATGTTATGTTTTTAACCATTGTGGATGCAGGTGCACGGTATATGGTTAATTAGTTTTTAGTAAGGTACCAGCAAGGGCAAAACCCGTTCCTCTCAACGGTGCAGTCTCACTAGATATCTATTTGGTTCAGGATGGTATATTACTATTTGTTAACCCTATCTCGGTCACGACCCAATTCGATGCCGACCCAGAAGAGTTGCCGACCTAAGGCCATGCTGATCTAACAGATCCAATAGGTTGCCGACTTAAGGTTTCAATAAGTTGCCGACCTAGTGCTTCAGAAGGATCCGACCTAACATGTTGCTGACCTAACTACCCAATGAAGTCACCGACTTAACTAAGGGACCGGCTTAACATGCCTACCGACCTAATTGAATGGAACAAGTTCACGACTCACGCTTGAGTCGTGACCGACTCATGACCTGTTTAAACATGCACTCCCAGTTAAGTCGGGAGCAATGCATTAAAGAGGGGGAGACGACCTACTGCCCAGCTTGTCTCGGCACCGACCTACGACTCAGCTTATCTCGGCCGCAACTCAATTCAGACAGGCTTGCTTCCATTAAGTCGCGGGCTTAGCTCGTTAGATCGGCAATGAGATAGGTTAAGTCGGTCACGACTTATACTGAGTCGGTGGCGACTTAGAACTTAGCAAAATTTCCAGACCAGAACTCTTATAAATAGAGGACCACTTCCAACGTTCAAAGGACTTTTGGCTCATTCTCTTCAAGCGCCATTACTCCGCCGAATTCCAGACTACTTCAAAGCTCTTGAGATCCAACAAACTTCTAAAGGAACTCCATGAAGATATCATCTACATTCACCATGGATTTGAAGATGATTGTCAACATCAAAGTTTGAGCTACTTGTTTTACATATCCTATCACTTGAAGTGTGTTGTAATTGAAAGATCTTGTAAAGAATGGTAATCAAACTAGTGATAAAGAGATTAAAGTGGACGTAGGCTTGATTATAAGCCGAACCACTATAAATACTGTGTCTCTTACTGTTTTTCTGCATACTTACTGCTTATTTCTGATTCCCGTACGAACGGGTGGTGCTTTCACAATCACATCCTATACACCAGGGTGTTAGCGTTTAAATTTGAGCGTTAACATTTTGGTGCTTTCACTGAGAATTGAACTCAGGAAAACTATCAACATTGCTTTACAGAAGATTTGTAGAGAGAATTTCCTTGAAGACTAGAAGTCTAGCAGAAATTATGGCCTCTGAAAGGAAACGGAAGTTTTTGAGGTTTGAAAGTACTAGCAGCAACGCCATTGCTCTTCCCGCATTAGGTGAAACAGCTTCGACTATTGGAGTCACAAAGGCTGAATTAAGTGCTGTGGTTTATGGAATATATCAACACATGGAAGTTCAAAGTAATAGAGTACTGGACAAGATGAACGCATTGCAAGAGGAAGTCCGTCGACTGGAAAATGACATAAAAACCATTGCTAAGGAGGCTCAGGTTTCAGAAGAATGGAATATTCCTCAACGAGCAACGGGCATTGTTGGACCATTCCCCCAAACAGAAAGTTCATGGCCACGACCAACTATCCACGAACGTTTGTCAAGGAGAACTTTTGAAAGAATAGTTGACGACTACCCACTGAGTCCTGGGAACGATGAAGAATACATACCGGAGATGATTGAACAAAGAGAGGACAATGGAGGGAGAAGAAAGCAGAAGCTGTTGAAAAAAGCTCGACGCTTCAGATCCTCTGACTTCACCCCCTTGACCGACACTCCGGAAAATATCTTCTTGGCAACAAAGGATGTTGTTGTGTACCCCAAACCATCTCTGATGAGGAGAAGCGCAACAGACAATGGAAAATTCTGCCGGTTTCACAATCAGCCTGGCCATGACACCAACCAATGTCGCCATTTAAGGAAGGAGATTGAAGAGTTGCTCAAACAAAATGAACTGCAACAATATGTGAAAAGGGATGGAATTAACTACTCTTCTTCCTCCAAGGTGCAGCTGGGTTCCGCTCAACAATGTAGCTCAAATAAAAGAACCGTGGCACAGGGAAATGAAGGTCCGATCATCAGTATCATCACAGCAAGCCCTCACCAGGTAGGAAAAAATTGGATGAGACGGGAAGATGTGCTCACGCTTCAAGAGGACCTTCAAAGTGCAAGGAAGTTTCGATTCTGAAAAATGTTGCCATCCAATCCTTTCAAGCCAAAAGATTCAATCCCCAAAGCTTGGGGCAGCAACTGCTTTCTTACTTTACTGGAATACTATGTTTCAAATTTGTAAAAGAATGCTGATCTAATAATTCTTGTATCAAAATCTGTTATAAAAACAAGTGCAAATAAATAATAAAAACTATAAGCCCTGTTTTCCCTATTATTACAAGTGGATTATTTTATTTCGATATGTGAAATACTCTGAGAATATCACTAAGATTATCGATCTAAATTTGCAGGCAATCAATATCCAGCCGATTCATTACAATATCAGGCAACCCTTGGTAGCATTCAAAAGCAAGTCTTAAGCGACGAAATTCCAGGGCCGAATCCTGAATAAGAAGTACTCTAAGCAAACAAATAAGATTTGGCTAGAGTGCGTTTCTTCAGTTAAAACCACCCGCCAACAGAAGAAGATAATGCACACTTGAGGATGGCACTGAGCAATTGCTAATATAATCAATCAAATTTGCAACTGTCAAATATATGATTCTCTTGTTAAGGGCAATTGCAAGGCGGGCGAATAACAACAAAAATAAAGTGGATATAGGCCCAATTCTGGCTAAACCACTATAATTCTCGTGTTCCCTACTATTATAAAATGCTTTGTTTTATTTGGGCATATGAAATACGTTAATCGCGTTACTGAAAAGACGATTTAATAATGCAGGCCATAAAAACAAGGCTTACCAATCACGAGACCAAGCGATCCGCGACAACATCCAGCAGTCAAGCATTGAGCCATTCAAAATTCCCACATTCAAATCCTGCAAAAGGAGAACTTCAAACGGAAGTAAGCGAGGTGGATAAAAGCAGATCATATATAGCTAATTGCAAATGTTTGAACAAACAAACGGCAAGTTAAAGAACCTATATCTGCCACCACCAATTTGCTTAACTATAAAATATATTCCTTTGGGTAAGGGAGAGGCTTGGCAGCTAAAAGTGATGGCCCTTGCGAAGCAAAGGAAATCGGCAAAAAGGCACGCGAAAGCAAGACCATTTCGGAAGCACAAGCCCTTTTTTGAAGGCATAATTCCTCAAGGGATAGAGACCTCAAGCGGGCTTCATCGAAAGGGGTGTCTTTCTCGTTACAAAGTCGTGGAGTTATCGGTCAACACACTCACGAGAATCCATCCAATCGAGAAAAGGAAACTCCAAACTTCCTGGCAATGACCCTACTCAGGGGCACGCATTTCACCACAATCGGTCAACATACTCCCGTGAGATGAAATGTGAAAAGCCCTCTTCGGAGGCCAAATGCTTCTCTACGGAGACCGAATGCTTCTCCTCAGAGACCAAAGCCCTCTTCGGAGGCCAAAAGCCCTCTTCAGAGGCCAAATGCTTCTCTACGGGGACCGAATGCTTCTCCTCAGAGACCAAAGCCCTCTTCGGAGGCCAAAAGCCCTCTTCAGAGGCCAAATGCTTCTCTACGGGGACCGAATGCTTCTCCTCAGAGACCAAAGCCCTCTTCGGAGGCCCAAAAGCCCTCTTCGGAGGCCAAAAGCCCTCTTCGGAGGCCAAAAGCCCTCTTCGGAGGCCAAAAGCCCTCTTCGGAGGCCAAAAGCCCTCTTCGGAGGCCAAATGCTCCTCTACGAGGACCGAATGCTTCTCCTCAGAGACCAAAGCCCTCTTCGGAGGCCAAAAGCCCTCTTCAGAGGCCAAATGCTTCTCTACGGGGACCGAATGCTTCTCCTCAGAGACCAAAGCCCTCTTCGGAGGCCAAAAGCCCTCTTCAGAGGCCAAATGCTTCTCTACGGGGACCGAATGCTTCTCCTCAGAGACCAAAGCCCTCTTCGGAGGCCCAAAAGCCCTCTTCGGAGGCCAAAAGCCCTCTTCGGAGGCCAGAAGCCCTCTTCGGAGGCCAAAAGCCCTCTTCGGAGGCCAAAAACCCTCTTCAGAGGCCAAATGCTTCTCTACGGGGACCGAATGCTTCTCCTCAGAGACCAAAGCCCTCTTCGGAGGCCCAAAAGCCCTCTTCGGAGGCCAAAAGCCCTCTTCGGAGGCCAAAAGCCCTCTTCGGAGGCCAAAAGCCCTCTTCGGAGGCCAAAAGCCCTCTTCAGAGGCCAAATGCTTCTCTACAAAGACCTCTAATGGGACATATGCCACAAAAAAAGAAAGTTCTCTACTCAACAAAAAAGATTGGAGAAGTCATGACCCTCCAACCATGAGAGAGTAACTTCCAGGCGATGCAAACCCTATCTGGGGCACATTTCACCAGGAGTTGAAGTGTAACAGCCGCTCTTCGGAATTACACTTCACCAAAGTTGAAATGCAAACAAAATAAAGACCTCTTCGGGGGCACATTTCACCAAGAGTTGGAGTAGTCACTCTACGGAGTTTCACTTCACCAAAGTTGAAATGCAAACAAAATAAAGACCTCTTCGGGGGCACATTTCACCAAGAGTTGGAGTAGTCACTCTACGGAGTTTCACTTCACCAAAGTTGAAATGCAAACAAAGTAAAGACCTCTTCGGAGGCATATTTCACCAGGAGCTGAAGTGTAACGGCCGCTCTTCGGAATTTCACTTCGCCGGAGTTGAAAGACAAACAAAATGAAAACCTCTACGGAGGCACAATCAAGAAGAAAGACCTCTTCGGAAGCCCGCGTTTCACCGAGATTGAAATAAAACTTCCAAGTGTTGAAACGTGGAAAAGCTTTCTAAGGCAAAACTCTTTGGAGGTACACGTTTCGCCGAGATTGAAATAAAACTTCCAAGTGTTGAAACGTGAAAAAAATCCCTCCTCAGAGGTACAACTTTCCATATATAAAAAAAAAGAAAAATCCTCATCAGGGGCATGCTTTAACTCACGAAGGAAGAGTAATTTACCTATTCTGGAGAATGATCTTCCTTAAAAAAAAAAAAAAAAAAAAAAAAAAAAAAAAAAAAAAAAAAAGGGAGAGAGAAGAGAAAAGGAGTTAAAGTACCCTTCAGAGGTCCGCTTTGCTACATAAAAGAAATCACTCGGCAAAAAAGAAAATGTACTTAAGCAAAAAGAAAGAAATGATTTCTTCAAAGGACAAAGCGCGTAGAAACTCATACGGAGGGGGTTGTACTCTACAAGAATTCTCTTTAGAATAAAAATAAAGTAATTATTCTTTAGCAAATAAGAGTGCAAGTCCCCTCGAAGTATAGAGTATTGCAGCATACTTATGGAATGGGGGCAATATAGTATAATTACACATGATATGGTATAACTAAACCAGCAAAAGGTAACGCTCAAGTAACATTCCATAAGCTTGCTGCAATATCAAATGAACTCATGCCAAAACAAATAACAAATGTACTCTCTAATTCAAACAAAAGTTTGTACAAATGAAGAATCATTTTATTCAATTATAGTGCAGGTACAGGTCTCAAAATAAAGAAAAGCGGGGGCCGGTACCCGCACAATTCTCGGCCAGTACATGCAAAACACAAAAAATTAGAAACTGAAGATCTTCACTTCTTTTTACTATCTTCACTTCTTTTTACTGCCTTTAGACCCTTTACCCGGCCGAATGATCAGCTTTTCAGGGCGGTCAGTAGCCGTAAGGGAAGTAGGAGAGGTAGGCGCAACTGGTCCGACTTCTGGCTCCTCTTCAGCAGCAGTGGATTTCTTCCCCCTCCTCTTTGGTGTCCCACGCTTCTTTTTCCTTTTTGAGGAAGACTCACTTCCTGGGGTGACAAGTTTAGATAAAGTAATGTCGTCGGAAGGAGTTCGCTCCGGAGATATGTCACCTCCCTCAAGTCTCTCATCTTTTTGCTCTTGTGAAGCGATGGGATCATCCAAGCCGTGGAGAGCCTCTATTTGTTCTTCCTGTGATCCAGGTTGCAAGGCAGAAGGAGGCGCCACTTGAAGAGATGGAGGAAGGATAACCGGAGGAATAGGAGTTTGAGCAGCGCTTGGTGCTTTCTCTACAGAAGAAAAGAGGTTAAAGTCAGTAAAAGAGAGGGGATGAAGGCTCACCAATAAAGTTAGTAGAGAGAGGAGATGAAGGCTCATCAAGGTTGAGAAGATAGCCGAGGAGTTCATGAAACTCATACGAGACAAATGTGTAACCCGCTTGAACAGGATTAACAGTAGCGGGATTAACATGAGAATTACCTGGTGAAGCCGATTTCCTGATTTCAACTTCATAAGCTTGTGTGTCAGCGCTCTCATCACCCTCGTCTCCACCATGTACGCTTGTAATTTTAGTAGTAACTTTGGTAGGAGAAGCCAAATGGGAACTGGAACCAGTGATGTTGACTTCAGATGAAGAAGGAGGCTGAACCGGAGTGGTTGAAGTAGTTCCTCCAATCTGCCCCCCTTCTGCCGCTTCGGTTCTTAGCTTAGCAAGTTGTTCCTTTCCCTTGGCAAGGGCAGCACGAGCGTCTTCATCAAAATAATGCCTTTCCAAGGCTGACTCATCATAACCAGCACCCTCAGCACCAAGCATATCGAGGGCAGCCTCCCACACCTCGGCTAAAGTGATCTCGTACTTGGGACCTAGAAAAGCAAGGCTTCCACGCCCCAAGACGCTATGTAAGTAGAAGTCGAATAGTGTTGAGCCAAAGCTGTTCTTAGTCTCCTCATGAGATTCCTCAGCTGCGATTCTGCCGGCGACGGCCTCATCACGCTCCCTCTCAGTTTTAGAAAGCTGAAGCTTAAGCATTTGTATCTCCGCTTCCTGGGAGTTGTTTTTCTTATGAAGCTCAGCGATATCAGAAATATAGCCTTCACTGATTCTCTTTTGCACTTCAAGCCTGTCCTCAGCATCCCTTTGGCTGGCATGAGCGTCTCTTACTTGTTTGAGAAGCACTTCTTCCTTTTGAGAGTATGAAGTAGAGGAAGCAGCAAGTTCATCTTTTAACTTCTCAACTTTTGCTTCGAGCTCCTCATTGTAGGAAGTAATGTTCCTCATTTCAGTGTCATGCTGCTCAAGGACTTTTTGCCACTCAGCCTTATCGTTTTCCATGGTGAGCATGGCCTCTAAGTTGGCACGGTTAACTCTTTGAAGTTCATCAACAAGCTTCTGCCAGTTTGACATCCTCTCGATGTCGAGTTTGACGGCGTCAAGATTTCGCAGCATAGCAGGCTTGTCGATAGGAACCAGGTCGAGATCGAATCTCACACCCTTTAAGCACCATTGGGGAAAGCGACTTTGTAAGGTGGCTGGGCCGGGCCCCACTTGAAATTTAGGCCTACTTATTATTGTTTGGATGTCCTCCTTCCCGAGAGCAGGAGAGTCGGAAGAAATATCAAGAGGGGCAGGAGCAGTAGGCTTGTCGGGAGTGGTAGAAGCATGTCTCTCACCATATCGAGCTCGTTTGCTCGAATCTTCTACTACATGACCTTTTCCCCGATCATCGTGTGATTTCCTCTTATGAGAATCGTCACCTCTCTGCGGGGAGTCGCGATGCTCATCCCTATCCCTTCTATCACGACGTTCTTCGGCATCCCTCCTTTCCCGAGCTTTTCGAGCGGCCCTCTCTTCATCAGACTCCCTATAGGAAGAGAAGTAGCGCCCATAATTATACTGGCCGCGCCCACCATAGCGTTGAAAGTCTTGATAGTATGATCCGCCACGTGTCATTGGAGAATCTGAAACAAGAAAAAGATAAACTTCAGAAATCCTTAAAGTATAAGAAAATAAGTACATAAGTGTACTGGAAAATTCTTAGTGGTGTGTGAAGTGCAAACTATTCGCGTTGGGCTAACGAACCACTTCTCAGTTGGGGAAATGTAGTAGGTGTCACTATCGGTGACAATTCTTGGGATAAAGGAGTTGGAGTCAGTTGGAAGGCAGATGTCGCTTCAATTGTTGGAGGAACAACTTTACCGCGAGCAGGGTCGTCTTTAAAAAGCTCTTGGGAAGTAATAGTTAAGTCACTTAAACCCCCAAAGATGTCATCGTCATCATGCCCAGCCTGGTTCCCTCTATCAGTTCCTTTATCGGCATTTTTCATAGTTTGGGAAGGTTGCTCCTCTTCTTCTTCAGTAATGGGGGGAAGCACGGACTTTTCGGATGGCCCCGAGTCATCTCGTGGAGTAGAGCACTTCACTAATGAAGTCCCAGTAGAAGTTTCTCCCTGCACATGATCTTTAGTGGAGGCCGAGGCGTCAAGAGTTTTCGTCGGAGAATCGGGAACTTCAGTCGGAGCTTCACAAAGCTGGGTATAGCGAGAAGGGTCGAGAAGTCCGTATTGATGTAGAAATTCGTCACTTAGTAGAAACTTTATACTTCTCTCTTCTGCGGCTACAGCGCTCAGTCTATCAAAAGTCTGCCTATGTATCGGATCTCTAGAGGGAAGGGGAAGTGCTGAGAAGAGCAAGGAATGAGATTAGCAATTTGGACCCCGAAAAGAGTTAAAAAAAAAAAAAAGAAAGAAAGTGGAAAGATGGACATAAATGATCTTACTCCCTACTCTCCAAGAAGCATAAAACTCTGGGGGACTGCGGGCAAAGAAAAATTGGTTTAAAAATCCATGAACACTTTCAGCAAGATCAAGAATGAGCTTGCGGTTTCTTGCACTTCTCACGATGATAAGAGAAGGATGGTCTTTGCTCTTTGCAAACGAGCATAAGTAGCGAATTTCTTCGAAGCTCGGCAGTCGGTCAAGATTTCTTCTGAACAAAACAGCCAACCCCATCAAGATAGCGTAACCATTAGGATGAAGTTGGAACGGAGAAATTGACATCCGAAGAAGAAGAATTCGAAGAAAGTCATTAAAAGGTGGGATCGCCCCACTTAAGCACATTTGACGATTAACCGCGACAAAACCATAGGGAGGTCTGTCAGCAGTATCATTTGGTCCGGGAAATATGACATCATCTTCAGCAAAGCCAAATTGAGCGCGCAGCTGAGTAAATGTTCTCAAAGATAGAATAGTCGAAGTTCTTTCCGGAGGATTCTCTATAGGAACAGTTACCGGGAAAGTTTCTTCTTCTTGACTTGCTACTTCTTCTCTTTGATGGGAAGTCATTCTACACAAGCAATTGGATATTCAAGTATGAAGGTGCACGTTTCCTAAAGTGTGTGAAGTGTTGTGTAAAATCAATTAAGCAGTAAACAAATATGACTGGATTAAAAACTAGCAAGCATTTGTTAGTTATAAATTCAGGGACTATTGTTTTAAGTCTAAATATTCAAGTAAGATGTTGATGCAGATGAATCTGTTCAAATCATTGATACTTTGCATTAATATTTTACTATAACCAATTAATTCACAACATTTCATGCAATATATTCATGTCTCTTATCTTGTTTTGACTAATCTGTCATTTGATATGGGCAGTCAATGGCAGTATGTGCGCCTTGGTTTTCTTTGTTTGTCTGTTATTCTCACAGGTTTACAGCTTAAAAGTAAGAGTGATCTGCGAAATAACACAATGGCATTCAAGCAAATTTAAGGATTGGGGCAGTTCAAATCTTAATCCATGTTCAAAGTTTGATCACAATTCAAAGTTTATTCAAATTAATTTGGTAGTCCGGGTCAGAATACTTGAAGAAGGCCTATGTTTCTAAGTGTTACTATGCCCAGAGCCTAAGTACTAACTCGGTTACGGTTTAAAACTCTTTTGCAAGATGAAGTCAAGACGGCAGCAGGTCAAGGTTTAAATAGTTTAACTTGGAAACTCGTTCCCCTAGGTCGCAAGCTCTGGTTCGAAAAGTTGTGTGAAATTCCCCAAGTACTAACTCGGCAGCGGTTCAAGAGCCAACTCGGTCACAGTTTAAAGGCTTAACTCGGCCACGACCTAAGGGATCACTTCGTCACGGTTCAAAGTTAAGCCAGTGGAAAAATTAAATCGGCAGACCTCCTCAAGAATGAATGTGGCTACGATTTAGGGGTAAGGTCGGCCAAATATTAAACCACCCGAAACCACTGACTCGCCCCCGAACCAACATCACACTCCATCTGCCCATTAACCCGATAAACCATTGCATCAGCAACAGCCTTCATTCATGCTATTGAATCACCCAATACAACAGTTCGAAGTTGTCACAAATCCAATACCCTGCCATCAGAGATCATCAAGCCTAAGGTGATAAATCACCTTCGTTGTATCAGCGATCATCTGAAGCCGAATTGAGCAACCTAGGCTTCATCAGCCATAAACGTGATGAGATTCATGATGGAGCATCGTATAGGGAGGCGATTCGAGTTCAAGCAGTAGAGTTCACAAATCAATAGCAATCTATGATCGAGAAGGGGACGGATTCACTTACGCTCTGAATAGTAGGAAGTGCTGATGATCAGATAGAATGGAATCGCCTTTAAGAACTCAGGAGAATTTTAATGGCGGAATTAAGAGAGCAGGTAATGAAAAAGAAGAAGGGGATATGATTTATACCTCGTGGTGAAAGGAACTGAAGCGGCATTTCACCGGCCTAACTTTTGGACCGTGCCCGATCTAATAACGTGCCGACTCAATGAAGGGCCGAGATAAGAGATAATTCGAAGCACACGACTTAAGCCTAAGACGTATACTTCGAGGGGCAAATGTTAACCCTATCTCGGTCACGACCCAATTCGATGCCGACCCAGAAGAGTTGCCGACCTAAGGCCATGCTGATCTAACAGATCCAATAGGTTGCCGACTTAAGGTTTCAATAAGTTGCCGACCTAGTGCTTCAGAAGGATCCGACCTAACATGTTGCTGACCTAACTACCCAATGAAGTCACCGACTTAACTAAGGGACCGGCTTAACATGCCTACCGACCTAATTGAATGGAACAAGTTCACGACTCACGCTTGAGTCGTGACCGACTCATGACCTGTTTAAACATGCACTCCCAGTTAAGTCGGGAGCAATGCATTAAAGAGGGGGAGACGACCTACTGCCCAGCTTGTCTCGGCACCGACCTACGACTCAGCTTATCTCGGCCGCAACTCAATTCAGACAGGCTTGCTTCCATTAAGTCGCGGGCTTAGCTCGTTAGATCGGCAATGAGATAGGTTAAGTCGGTCACGACTTATACTGAGTCGGTGGCGACTTAGAACTTAGCAAAATTTCCAGACCAGAACTCTTATAAATAGAGGACCACTTCCAACGTTCAAAGGACTTTTGGCTCATTCTCTTCAAGCGCCATTACTCCGCCGAATTCCAGACTACTTCAAAGCTCTTGAGATCCAACAAACTTCTAAAGGAACTCCATGAAGATATCATCTACATTCACCATGGATTTGAAGATGATTGTCAACATCAAAGTTTGAGCTACTTGTTTTACATATCCTATCACTTGAAGTGTGTTGTAATTGAAAGATCTTGTAAAGAATGGTAATCAAACTAGTGATAAAGAGATTAAAGTGGACGTAGGCTTGATTATAAGCCGAACCACTATAAATACTGTGTCTCTTACTGTTTTTCTGCATACTTACTGCTTATTTCTGATTCCCGTACGAACGGGTGGTGCTTTCACAATCACATCCTATACACCAGGGTGTTAGCGTTTAAATTTGAGCGTTAACACTATTCGTGCTAGACTTTTTCCTAACTTGAAGTTTATGTTTTCCCCCTAAGCTCTCGATGTTCTAAATTAATTTGAGTAGGCTGAGGGTAAGGGTTTTTTAGGTTATTAGTTGATGAATAAGCTTTCAAAAACGTGCAGGGGGCAAGCTAGCTAGGAGATTATATCTGTTATCCACTGTGTTATTTGGATGTAAGGGAAAATTTGTTTAATTTCTATACTTAGACTCCGATCAACCAAGGTGGCATCTTCATATGTCGCACTTTGCGTATTTCGTAATAAATCGAATTTTCTCTCAACGTGGCTTACATATGGGATTATGTAATGAATCTGAAATGTTATTTGCAATGAAATGAGAATTTTTTTTAAATTAAGTTTAAAATGTTTCATATTCATATCTTTCGAGTATATTAATGTATCTAATATTACCGTATTTGGTCATCGAGAATTAACTATGGATGACTGTAACATCCATAGCAGATAGTTTTAGGCCTCTAAATGGGGGATGTTACAAATTGGTACCAGATATAGGTTTATGTAAATTTGAAAGAAATTTGAACCTAATAGATTTTCGAAACATAAACCAATAAATCAGAGAATAAGACCGGGGTTTGGGTTAACGCTATAGTAACATAATTGCATTTCTTTGTGTATATATATTGGTATGTATTCCCCTTTTATCTTAGACCGTTCTTCTGTGTCTTATTAAGGCTTGTATGTAGATATACGAGAAACGAAGATATGGAGGCTGGAACAAAAAGAGGAGATTTAGATGGAGGAAGCACCAAAACTAATGGAAATGCTTAACCCAATACCAAGAGGAATCCGGGTTGATAGGCAAATGCTAATCCAAACACAAATACCAATGTAGGTGCATAAACCTTGCCCGTAGATATGGGGATTATGTATCAATTCTTCTCAATCTGATGCAAGCTAGGGCATCTGTAGAAGTAGCTGGAGGAAATGCTGTGAATGTTAGGGGAGAAAATACTATGGCTTGAGTTGGCAATAACTATGCCAAGCTGAGCAGGGATTACACCAATCTTGGTAGGAAGCCGTTTTTAGAAATAGAGGATGTTGTCAAAGTAGAAAACTAGTTATTGCACTCTGAAAAATTTTCGCTGACTTAAGATTAGATGATGAATAGAAGAGAAGACATGCTTTCAGACAGTTGCAGGAAGCAGCATTATATTGGTGGAATGGGGTTACTGTTGGAGTACCTGAGGAAGAATTAACTTGGGTCGAGTTTCGAACGAGATTCGAAGAGAGAATTTTATCCAAAGTGGCCAAGGAGACATTGATGCAAAAGTTTATGGATAGAGAGTAGGGGGAGATGTCGGTAATTGAATATGCCACAAAATTTAATGAGCCGTCCAAATATGGATACACCATGATTGACCCCGTTATCAAGAGAAACGAAATTTTATTCGAGGACTGAAGCCAGAGATTGCCAAGGCAACCATGCCACACCTTTGTGACCCAAGCAATGTCGTAGTGGAGATGGTCATTAGGAACAAAGAGATTCTCTCTACGTTTAGTAAAGGGAAGTCAATTGAGATTCAAGATCCCTAGGGAAAGAAGAGAAAGTTCTTTAAACAAAAAGGAGCTTAGAAAGGAGGAGCAGCCACGAAAGGGAAGGATGATGTAGTTTGTTATCAGTGTGATAAGAAAGGACATTTTTCTTATGAATGTCAAACTAGAAAAGGGAAGAAGGTTGTAGATAAGAAAGGAGTAAAGTGCTTCAACTGTGACCAGATCGGGCGTTACAAAAATTAGTGTCTAGAATCGTTAGAGAAGATAAGGGAATTTTTTTTCCTTGGAACCATCTTCTTCCAGACCAACAACAACTGGGAAGGTGAAATCCATAATGGAAGGTACACTTTTGATTCATAGTATACTAGTTTGGGTACTATTTGATATCAGTGCATCACATTCATTTATATCTCAATGTTTTGTAGATAAATTATGTTTAGAACCATCACACCTACATACTTCCTAAAGGGTTGCAAATCTAATAGGAGGGTATGCAACTTTGGGAATGAGATGTGATCAGTTAGAACATAATTTGTTAGGCCATAAGTTTGAATATATTCTATATATTTTTTAATTCTGAGGTTTCAGGATCATATTAGGTATGGATTGGTTAGATATGATGCAAGAATATTATGTCAGGATGGGAAAATATCATTGAGACACTCCAACAGCCATAACTAAATTATATACTCGGTGAGAAGTCAGACTCAATTGCTTGTGCTTTGCCGAATGCAATGGAAGTGGAAGAAGAATTAGATCGGGTGTTGGTAGTAAAAGAGTTTGCAGATGTTTTTGAGCCGGTGTCAGGGATATGGCCAAAGCAAACTATCGAGTTTCGAATAGATCTTGAGCCGGGGGCAGAACCTGTAAGTAGACCACCTAGCTGGATGGCACCTACTGAGATGAAAGAGCTGAAGATGTTGCTAGTAAACTTGGAAGGGAAGAGCTTTATCAGACCAAGTAGTTCTCCTTGGGGAGCAGCTGTGGTATTCATGAAGAAGCCAGATGGATCTCTAAGGTTGTGTATTGACTACTACAAGTTGAACGAAAGGACGATCAAGAATAAATATCCTTTGTCGAGAATTGATGATTTTTTTGATCGGTTGAATGGAGACAGAGTGCTCTCCCAATTAGATTTGGCAACAAGGTTCCATAAACTAAGAGTGGTGAAGATAGCATTCCGTTAACGGTGTTCAGGACCAAATATGGGTCATATGAGTAGTTGGTGATGCTATTCAGGTTAACGAACGAGCCAGCTTTTTTGTGTGGATTTGATGAATCGTGTTTTTCCAAAGCACTTGGATAAGTTCGTATTGGTATTCATAGATGTCATCTTAATATACTCTAAGAATGAAAGAGAGCATGAAGTTCATCTTACATTGGTGCTTGAGACGTCGAGGCATCGTCAGTTGAAAGCGAAGTTTTGAAAGTGTCATTTCTCTAAGAAAGAAATTAAGTTTCATGGTCACATGGTTTGAGAGAAGGGTTTATCAGTTGATTCGGATAAGATCGAAGCTTTTAACACCGGAAGAGACCAGAGATAGTGCACGAGATTAGAAGTTTCCTCGGGCTTGCTGGTTACTACCGGAAGTTTATTAAGGATTTCTCATGGATAGCAACACCTTTGACTAGGCTGACCAGGAAGGATGTGATGTTCACTTGTACTGCAAATATGAGGAAGCGTTCCTTAAGTTAAAGCATTTGTTAACCAATGCACCTGTGTTAGTAATTCCAGACGGAAATCAAGGATTAGTAGTGTATACCGATGCATGTGGAAACGGATTAGGAGCTTTCTTGCTACAAAAGAGTAAGGTCATTGCCTACGTTTCTCGACAGTTTAAAGCCCATGAAGTGAGATACCCTACTCATGATTTAGAGTTGGCAGCGGTAATCTTCACGATGAAAATATGGAGACACTATCTCTTGGGAGCAAGATTTGAGTTATATACCAACCATAAGTCCTTAAGATACCTATTCTCATAGAAGGAGTTAAATATGAGACAAGGGAGGTGGTTGGAGTTTTTAGCAGCTTATGACTTTGGTATAGAGTACATACCGAGGAAAAGTAACATGGTTGCAGATTCACTTAGCAGGAAACATCATAATGTGGTGTTAGCCATGTTGGCTGAATGGAAGGACCTTGAGGTGTTGTCTACTAGCAGTGTGTAGTGAAGAACTAATAATAGTTCTAGTTAGAGTACTTCCATGTTGTCCTGCTTGGAATTTTGGCCTAGATTGATCGAAAGGATTGCATTTTAGCAGAAAGATGACATGGTGTTAGCTGAGAAGATTAGAAGGCTAGAGGTCGAAATCGAAACTAATGATATGAAGGATTTTATTCTTGATCAGAGAGGGTGGTTGAGAAAGAAGGAATGATTGTGCGTCCCGAATGTAGAAAACCTAAGGAAGGAGGTCCTTAGAGAATGTCATTGATCAAAATTTATGATTCATCCTGGAGGGACCAAGATGTATCAGGATATGAAGAGGAGTTTCTAATGGGTAGGTATGAAGAGGGATGTTGGCTTGTGGGTAAAGCATAGTGTGAACTTTCAACAAGTGAAGACCAAACATCAGAAGCCGAGTGGGTTGCTTCAACGTTTGGAGATACCAATTTGGAGATGAGATTTGATATCCATGGATTTTATAAACAGGTTGCCAAAGTCGAATCAGAGAAATGAAAGTATATGGGTCATAGTGGAAGGTTGACCAAGAGTGCCCATTTCATTCCAGTCAAATCAAGTAGGACAACATATGTCCTGGCTAAATTGTTTATGAAGAACATAGTTAGACTGCATGGGATTCCTAGTAGCATAGTCAATGCAAAGATGCCCAATTCACTAGTGAATTCTGGAAGAGTCTAGAAGGAACATTGGGAACCGAGCATTAGATGAGTACTGCTTATCATCCATAGACGGATGGGAAGACAAAGAGATTCAACAAGGAACTCAAGATCTATTAGGAACTTTTGTATTATATTTTAGCAGGTCATGGGAAGACCATTTGCACTTGGTTGAGTTTTCCTATAACAATAGCTACCAGGCTAGTATAGGGATGGCACCTTTTGATGCTTTACATGGAAGGCCGTGCAAATCACCAGCGTGTTGGTTAGAGACCGAAGAAAGATTGGTTCTTGGTCCAAATATGGTGAAAGAAGAAAAAGAGGAGACGGAGTTGATACGAAAAAGGATGAAGGAAGCTCAGTCTAGACAAAAGAGTTATGTAGATAAGCGGCATAAGGATCTAGAGTTCTTATTTGGAGATAGGGTTTTCATTAAAGTAACACTGATAAAAGATGTGGTACGATTTGGAAAGTCAGGGAAACTAGTAACGAGATATGTTGGACCGTTGCCAGTCGTAGAGAGGATCGAAAAGCTCGCGTGCAGAGTAGAGTCACCAAGCAGTTTGGAAAGTGTCCATAATGTGTTTCATGTGTCACATCTTCGTAAGTATGTACATGATCTAGAGACTATATTCCCTCTACATGGAAGACTTAATAGTTGAGCCGGATCTGACTTTTGTTAGGCAACCAGCTTGGGTTGTAGTGAGAGATAAAAAGAGGTTAAGAAACAAGACAGTCAAGCCGGTAAAAATTTAGTGGAGAGATAATGAGAAGGACGAAACAGAAGACGAGATCAGGGATACTTATCCTAGGTTGTTATGAGGGTATGTTCTATACTTATTTTATATAGACTTTTCGCTGGTGGGATATACTAGCTTTGTTGGCATGATTGATATTCTTATTTGTAGTCCATACTGAATTTCAAGGACGAAATTCTTTAAGGGGGAGCCTGTAACACCCCTAATTTTACTTTAACATTATTCAGGAGATTTAATTAGATTAATTAAACAGAATAATATGTGGCGTGAAAATGAGATGAGATTTGATAATTAATTAGGTTAGGCTTAACTAATCAACATATAAGATTTTTTTTAACTTGAACATAAGTAGTAGGATTATGAGAGGGGCAAAAGAGGAATAAGCTTCATTTTCTAAACATAAACCCTTCTACCTTCTTATCCTCATCCATTTTTATAACCAAACAAAACACAAACAAAGTAGAGTCCATCTCATTATTATGTGTAAAATTTTGGAATTTTGATGTATTCCAAATTGTTTGATGATGATATGGTTGATTTTACCATTGTTAGCATGAATGGTGATCTATTGGAATTTTTTTGAAATTGATATGATAGGTTTCAAGGAAAAAACCTTAGTGAATTACCCCCAAACGACTTGATTTTTGGATATGTTGTGTAATACATACTTTTGGAGGAGCTTTTAATTTTATAATTTTTGGAATTAATAGAAATATTTCATGAAATTGCTAAGGTGAAAAGGGCATTTATTTTGAGTTCTAATTATTAAAAATAATAAAATAATGAATTTTGCCTTGAAATTTTTATACAGTAAAGAAAAAATTATTTCATAATTTTGGTGAATTTTAAGATTTTTCTAAGTGTTTTAAATTTATTATGAATTTTCTAAGCTAGAAAGGATTAAAAATTATATTAAAATATTAATATAATTTAATGGTTTGAAAATAATTTTGGAAATTATGAAATCTGATTATAGCAGTTTTTCTTCAAAGAAATTGATAATGTATATCTCTAACCAATAGGAATTTGATAAACAATAAGAGTTAATGAAAGAATATACTTCATTTAGCAAAATTGCAGTTTTTACGTTAATTATGAGTTTCCACTGAACCTCCTTTCTCCACTATTCCCCCTTTCTTCATTGTTGGATGGAATCCCCTTTCGTCACTATTGGGCGGAACCCCCTTTCTCAACTATTGGGTGGAACCCCCATTCGCCACTGTTGCTTTAGTGCCCTTTCACTAGCTATGTTTTCAAAACTTAATACATGCATACCTTTTTAACCATAAGTCTATTTCTCTATAATGATCATTCTACGAAAAGGGAAACCATCATTCGGAGGTAATGGAATAGGTTAGAGACCCTAATTCTACACCTATAAAAAGTTATATCCTAAACAAAGTTTTTTTTATTGTCTCGTCACTTTATTTTTGATGGATGCGGAGGGGTCATTCCATAATAGTTGAATACATAGGGAAGCCTCCTTCTACAGTGAATCCAACCAAGACGGAAGGGTTATTCCGCCTTATTCTTTTGATATGGAGGGAGGGGTCCTTCTGCCGTAGTTTTAATAGGTGCAGCTGGGTCCTACCGCATTACTTTGCCATTGTAATGAAGATAAATGTTGATACCATTATCTGATGGTGTAGCCATGGTTGTGGCATCTCACTTGTTTTTAACAGACAAATGAAGAGGTGAATTGACTTAGAATTTATAAAAGTTTATTTTGGACCTTAGGGACACTAAATCATATTTTAATAAAGTTGATACCATAATTTGGAATACTAATAATTGTAAAAATTTGCCATTTACATTCTGGGACACTAATGTATGCCTTATAAAGGACTTACGTATGGTTATGTAATCATATTCACTTTATTTATAACCCATAACTTCATTTTGTGGTGCTAATGGAAGGATAACTAGGTAGGTTGACCCGGTAGTGAATATATATTTATTTAACCCCCTATGTGAGTAGAATTGCGTCCAAGAGGTCAGATAGATCATAATATAGGATGCCCAAAACAAGTTAAAAGATTATTGATTTATACAAGTTCTTCGTTAGCCCATAAAAACTATGCCTTGAGAAATGTTTTTGGCAGGGGACAATAGTTTCTTTGTGATCCCATGAAAACTATGTCCGGAATAGGTTATTAATAGAGACCAATTGGTTCATAGTCAATCCATGAAAACAATGACCTGAGAGATGTTATTGGAGAATCCAGTAGGTTCATAGTCAGCCCATGAAAACTGTGATTGGATGATGTTATTGGTAGACACCAAAAGGTCTTGGTGATCCCATGAAAACTATGAAGCCTGGTAGATAGTGCATAAGCTTGGAACAGGTTATTAGTTATCCCATAAAAACTAATAGGTTAATAGTGACCTAGAAACTATGAATTGAGACAGATAGTCAGGTGAATGGGGATAAGAAATCTAGGATATATTGTATAATTGCATTTCATCATATTATGTTATGTTTTAACCATTGTGGATGTAGGTATACAGTATGTGGTTAATTAATTTTTAGTTAATGTACTAGCGAAGGGAAAATATGTTCCGCTCAATGGCGTAGTCTCACTAGATATTTATTTTGTTCGAGATGGTATATTATTATTCACACCATACTTTTTTTCTGACTCGAAGTTTATGTTTTTCCCATTAAACTCTTGAGTGATCAAAATTAATCTGAGTAGACTAAGGGTATAAAGTTTTTTTTAGGTTATTAGTTGACGATTAAGCTTACGGAGACGTGCAGGAGGCAAGTTATCTATTTAGGAGATTCTATCTATTGTCCACTATGTTATTTGGATGCAAGGAAAAATTCGTTTAATTACCTATATTTAAACTCTGATCAACCAAGGGGGCATCTTTATATGTCGTTCTTGGCATATTTTATAATGAATCGAAATCTCTATGAACGTGGCATACGTATGGGATTATGTAATGAATCTGAAATGATACTTGTAAAGAAATGAGAAATTAGTTTTAAATTGAGTTTAATTTATTTTTTTCATATTCATGGATTTCTACTATATCAATGTATCAAACATTACCGCATTTGTTTACCGAGAATTTATAAATATAGATGACTGCAGCATCCGTAGCAGCTAGTTTCGAGCCTCTAAATGGGGGATGTTATAGGATTGAAGCACCTACTTTCTTTCCCATGGTGATAGCGGCTGTTATAGGCCCTGTAATGGTGCATCAAGTCTTAGTATATATTGGAAGCTTCTGTTCAAAAGAACGTTTGATCTAGCGAGGATAAGTCTGAAGGATATTAATCTTGTAGGCCTAGGATTCAAGGATTTACTAGTGTTGAAGCAACCCATTAGGACTTTGGTTTGTCCATGGAATTGGGAGATCGAGATCATAAATTATGCAAGGTTAGAAGTTTATGATTGTGGAGGAGTATTCGACGTACAATGCCTTGTTGGGCTGATCGACCCTTGTTTAATTTAGAATGACACTAGCTCCTTAGTGCTTCATAATGATGTTCCCATGAACAATTAGGAAGGATCCATTCACGGAGACCGAAGCAATGGTCGAAAGTGTTATGTTAATGAACTCATGGAAGCAAAGCAACAAGAGAAAGGAAAAATGTAGGGAAAGCTCTTTGCATTAAGAATGGTGATGCATAGAAATTAACGCCCAAGCCCTGGCGTAGGAAATGTAGCAAGTTCTATAAGTTTATGGATCTCATAAAGAAGTAAGAGAAAATGTAGGCAACATCAATTGAGCCGATGGTCAACTTTCTAAAAGATATGGACAATCCTACTCCAGTCCTTAAGATATGATCTCAACTTAGCATGGGATGGAGGAAGGAGTTGGTTAGTTTGTTTGAGCAAACTTGGATGCATTTTCGTAGATGCTTTTGGAAATGTGCAAGATATCACCGAAGATGGCATGCTAAACACTAAATGTGAACCTAAAACATCCACCAGTAAATAGAAGAGATGTAGTCTAGGTATGGAGTGATCCACTGCATTAAAGGAGGAAGTGGATAAACCGAAGTCTAAGGCTTCATTCATGATGCTTTATGTCCTGAATGGGTATCATACCGCTGTATCGGTTAAGAAAGCGAACAGAAAGAGGCGAACGTGTATTGATTATTCGAACTTGAATAAAGCATGCTAGAAAGGTAGCTTCCCTTGCCCAGGATTGATCAATTGGTAGATAAGGCCACTGGACATGGGTTTCTCTCTTTTATGGATAACTATTCGGGTTATAATCAAATACCAATGCACATTCTAGGTTAGGAACACATAAGTTTTATAACAGATGTAGGATTGTATTATTACCGAGTAATGTTGTTTAGTCTAATGAATGCCAGAGCTGCTTACTAACAATTGGTGAATTCCATGTTAAAGAATCAGATCGGACGGACGATGGAAGTGGTTGATATGCTCCTTAAGTCATGGCTATCAAGGAATCACATGGCTAACCTTTCGGAGATATTCAAAGTACTGCGGAAGTACGGAGTGAAGTTAAATCTATTCAAATGTTCTTTTAGGGTTGCAACAGGTAACTTTTTAGGATTTATCGTGAATTCAAGGGACATTGAGGCAAATCTGTAGTAGATTAACACCTTGAAGGAAGTAACTTCCCTAACCAGAAAGGAGCTGCAAAGCTTGAACATGAAGGTTTCCACATTAAGTTGGGTCATCTCAAAGGCAATCTATAAGTGTATACCATTTTTTGATGCCGTCAAAATGGGAAAAAGGAATTTCACATAGGCGAAGGAATGCCAGGATGCCTGTGAGGAATTATTGAGGCGTATGGAAACTCCATCAGTTTTATCGAAACCCTTGGATAAGATTTATTCATCTATTTGGCAGTGTCTTATCATCCACTAAGCACAGAATTAGTATGTGAGAAGGCAAGGATGCAGAGGCTAGTTTACAACATTAGTAAGTGGTTTACCGAAGATGAAAGGAATTAGTTGAAGTTGGAGAAACTTACTTATTACTTGCTGATTGCATCGAGGAAGCTGCAACTATATTTTTAGGCTCATCTAACAAGGTGCTAATGGATTAACTTTTGAAGTAGGTACTGTACCGACTTGAGATTTTAGGAAGTCTACTGATGTAGAACATTGAGATTATCCAGTATGACATCACCGACAATCCAAGAAGGGCAATAAATGGACAGGCATTGCGGATTTCACTATTGAATTTGCCGCACGAGATGGTAAAGAGGAAGATGATATAGTCACACTTTCTCAATGAAAATAGTTCATAGATGGATCTTCCTGTGAATACAGTTCTAGGGTAAAAGTGATACTTGTGAACCATGGGGAATGATTGATTTTTTATGCATTAAATCTAGAGTTACCAATGATAAACTATGAGGTCAAGCACGAAGTGTTGATAGCGGGTGTAACTTCCCCTAATTTGGAGGCCTAAAACTAAAGGCTACGATGCTGCAATAATCCATAGTTATTAATCCTCGGCGACCAAATACGGCAATGTTAGATTCATTGATACACTGAAACACATGAATATGGAAAAAAATTAAAACATCTAACAAGTTCCGCATTTTATTTCAAAACATTTCAAATTCATTACATATTCCCATAATCGTTAACCACGTTCAGAGAAAATATATTTATTACAACATACGCCAAGAGAGACATATGAAGATGCCCCCCTGGATGATCAGAGTATATATAGAAAATTTTAACATTTCCTTTACAACAGCAACACAGTGGAATCAAAATGAAAGAGAATTCTTGTGATAACCCGGATTTTTTAGGCAGTTATCTGATTTAACTTCTGAAAATACTAATTTATAAATTGAACAAATAAATGAGATAATCTCCTTTTTAATTATTTACATTGATAAAATTGATTATTTTCAAAACAATAATAATAATGTGTTATTTTAAATTGAATTGAATTTGTATTCGTTTAAATATATATATATATATATTTATATGAGTTGATTTTAATTTGAATTTGAAATTGAAATTCAAAAGATAAATATCTTAAAGTAAATTGAAAATTAAAATATATATGTATATGATTTTAATAGTATATAGTTGTTATTTTCATTCAAAGATCATATTAATGTAAATGAAGAAAAGTGGTTACTAAATAGAAACTTAATATAAGTGTTTTATGGAAAAAAATTTAGAATATAAATAAGTATAATTAGTATATTTGTATAACTATTATAAGTGTGTAGTTGGGATTTTATAAATTTAGTATACAAATATAAGAGGAAAGAATAAATATAATTAAGTAGGATTAATTTAAGACAAAATTTAAACATTTAAAATATAAGACATTTATAAAAGTCAAATTTAGAATATCATATAAATACACATAAAAACAAGTGTAAGCTAAGTACATACAATACATAAATATATTAAAATAAGAAAGTATTAATAATTATTTCTTTAAACATTTGAAAATATTTAATAGACATTAAACATTTGTAACAAATTTGGCATGCATGAGAATACAAGTGTGAGTTAATAATAAAGAAAATTTGACAAGTGGCAAGTGCATTAATTTCTAATAAAAAAAAGAGAAGAAAGAAATCGGGATGAATTTTCTTTTCACTTCTCAATTTCCTCCTTTATCTTCATCTTAAAAAATAAAAACCTGGAAAATGGAAAGCAGAAACAAAATCCTCAACCTGGATTCCAAAATCTGAAACAAGAACAAACATTTAAGCCTAAATTCAAATTCAAGTCAGGAAACAAGACAAGGATTAACCCAAACATTTCAGTGTTTCAACTATGTCAAGATTAATGCAACTCAAATTCAAAATCAAGCAGAAGCAAAACAAAGAAGATTCAACTCAAACAAATGACAATAGACAATCTTCAAACTTTTCAAAACAAAAGATCAACTGAGTTCCAGTTTTAAATCAAAACCCGACTTCTCTGTTCAAAGCAGGTGAGTGATCTGACCTATTATACTATGTTCTTTTTTTCTGAAATGCATATGAATAAACCCAACTTTGTTTTTATTTTAAATCTGGGTGCATGAACGAATCTTAGAAGCTTGATGTAAAATTGTTGCATGATGATGTATTATATATGTATGAATGTAAAACTGTGTGCATGTATTAAGGTATCAGTGTTCTTCTCTATTTAACAGTACAGAGTTCAAAAATTTAGATCAAAATCCAAATTTTCTTAATCTAGTCTATGATAAGATTAGGTATTTAAACAAATTATGTTTATTAAAACATAAGCTAAAGTTTAAAATTTAATTTAGAGTTAAATCAGTTTGTAGATTTCTGGAATTTTAAAATTTTACGGTAAAACTTAGAATTGGTCAAAATTTGATTCCAACAATTTATCATTTCATATATAAATATATTCTGAATCATTATCAAAATCTAGGAATTTTGAAATTAAAAACATGATTTTTAGGCTTGCGGTTGTGAAGGATTTTTGAGATGACGTGAGTATGAATTTTCGTCTATTGCGGACGAACGGAGAAGTATCAACGGTCGAGATCAAGGTGGAAGGTAGTGTGAAGTTGGTCGAACGTGGGAAAAATAGTGGTAGGGCTTATTATTGGCCGTTGTGGTCGAAGTTAGGGAGAATAGGGTTTTGATGTTGATTTGGGTGGTCTGTGATCTCAAGGCTGTTGCATCATCGTTTGATCATCGGGGATGATCGCGATAGGGGAAATGGGTGCTCGGGGTCGAGACGATTCGGTGTGAGGATGACAGGTCAATCAGGGTCAGGTTCATCGGCGTTGGAAGGCTTTCCGTTCGAAGTATGCTTCCAGTTTTGGCTTTTGTGCTCAAATTCGATTGCGATATTATGTTAATGTTCTAGGTGATGCGATGCTTGGTGAAGGGCATCGCTGATGTGTGGGTGATCTCGGTGGCGACCAGAGGTGATTTAGGTGGTCATGCATGTGCACGCGTGCACCAGCATAAATGGAATTTGGATGAGTTAGTGTAGGCGATGATTTTCGTGATGATCTCGAGAAGTTTTTCGTGGGTTACTCGAAGCGGTTGGGTTTGTGATGTGCTCGAGTGTGGCTCGGGGATTGATTGGGTTTTTTCTCTCGATTGGCTCGGGAATTATTGTTTGGGCTGGAATTTTTGTAAGCTGGAGTAAATAAGTTCTAAAGCTTATCAAAAGTGGGTATGTTTCAAAAGTAAATATAAACCAGGTTTTTAAAACGAGGCACTAGCAAAGTTTTAAACAAATTTCCAAAGTTTAAAAATGTTATTCAAATTTGTTGTTTTAAGGTGAACTAAAGTTGTAATTAAATAATTTGTACAAATTATTTAATGTATTAGGATGGATAATTGATTAATTAATTTAAGGTTAATGAATTTGTGAAATCAAATTTTAAAGATTGATCACTTAATGTAAATAATTAATGATAATTACTGTAGCTTAGATATAATTGCTTAATGTCATTAAATAAGGTGGATAATTAATGATTTATTACTAAGGTAATTTGTTACTTAAATTAATTAAAAGTTTTATTGATTTAGTTAGTAATTAAAGGATAATCACTGAATTAATCAATGATAATAATGAAGGTAATTACTTAATGCCATTAATTAAGATAGATAATTAATGGGCAATTACTAAAGGTGTTTTATTAAATGGTATAATTACTGAGTGTGAATTAATTAAAGTATAATTAATCAATGTAATTGTCGGAAAATAAAATTTGGGTAATTAAGTAAGATGGAAATTAAAGGTTAATTGAGGTGATTGGTTTGAGAATAATTAATTTGTGTAATTAATGAAGGGCAAATTACTTAGTGTAATTAAAGAATGATTAATTAAAAATGATTAATCAAGATGAATAGTTAAGGATGATTAATTAATTGAGTATAATTAATTAATGTTAAATAAGCAAGATATGTAAGTATTAGGTAATTAATTTAATTCATTGGTAGATAATTAAATTAATTAGAAATGGTATGACTAATTTATCTTGCTTATGGATGATTGAATAATATGTGAATGCCTTGGATTAATTGTCATCCGTGGTATGTGATCGTGATGCTATGTGATATGAAATGCTTCTGTATTATGGTATGTTGTGTTGAGCAGTGATAATTTGGTTATCTATGGTGAAAAGCTATGTAAAGTGACATCTAGTGTTTAAAAGTAAATGGTATGCACTTGAATAACTCAGGTTAAGATGACATCGGATTCGAAGAGACCGGAGTCGGATATTAGTTAATATCCGAAACCACTTCGATTCTTCATAAATTGATATGTGGAATCAATAGGCTGAAATGGAATGATTTAAAATGAATTGGACCATTTAATCTATGTTTTGGTACTTAGAAATTGATGTGTGAAATAAGTGATGTCTATAACAACTTGTGAAGTTGTAAATTTATACAAGTTACCCCGGGTTTATATAAGTTGTATGCTTTAATGTTTCATGTTAGATGGGTTTACTCATGCTGGTTTCCAGCCTGACCCGGGTGTTACTTTGATGTAAGCTTGGGTCAGACCGGGTATTACAGATTTCCAGGTAAGAACGTTCTGGAGCTCAGGAGACGAGTTGGATGGCAGGAATGTTTGGAGTGTTTCTGCTGTGATACATTGTTGCATATCTGGGACATATTGATTGTATATGTCCACTATTTGTTTATATGTTGTAACTCTGATGTATTTAAAATGTAATTGACTGATACAGTTTCCTTTGTGTAAATAATATTATTTGATATTATATTTTGATCCGCTGCGAATGTGAGGTTTCCGTGACTCGTTTCTGTTTCTTCTTCTTCTATTTCTTTCCTTCTTTTTCTAACTATCTGGAGTTTTCGGGGGTGAAAATTTTGGGTTGTTACATTTGGTATCAGAGCAGAAGATTAAGCTAGAACCTTGGCTCTGGTGGGATTACTCATTAAGGATAGGGTCAATGGTACCCTATGATGAGTTGAGTGTATGTATATGAGAGCATACTTGTTATTTTCTTATATAAAGATTTTAAATGATTTTATATAAGAACATATTTTGATATATATAAAGCAATATTTCTTTCCAATATTAAGGTAATTGGTTGTTAATTATTTGAATTAAATTATGTGCTAGTAGAAATACAACCAAATTGGAAATAAACAACGATAAGTTTGAAATGGATTCAAACTGAAATTAAAATCTTGAATTTAGGGAAGAGTTTCAGAATAAGATAATAATGAATTGGTTTCCAGATATGCTAATCTTGGTTATTATCATAAATGATTGTTGTGTTTGATAATAAAATGTGTATAATGAATAAGCAAAATGAAAGGTTTTAGGGAAGTAAAACATTTAGGCAAGTATGACTTATAAATTGGAATTAAAGATGATCCAAATTGTGAAGTTTTAAATCTAGGTCTAGAAATTTGAAAATTGTTTCAAAGTGATAAAGAAATAATAAATAATATTATTTGAATGAAAGGGCTTGATTCAAACAAGAGTTGTTTGAAATTTTTAAAGGAATTTGTTTGAATTTAAAACCAAAGGCGGTTTAAAATTTAAAAGTAACTTGGTGTGTAAAGGAAATAAATATGAAATAAACTCTAAGGTTAAGTTTTGAATTTTCCTTGGAATGTGATGTGAAACCCAAAGTGAAGTAAGTTTTAAACTTAAGTGGGAAGGTTATTAATCTGAAGTTTAACATTTGAATGGGAATTCAAATTGTGTAAATTTGACCAGATTAAGTAAATTGAATTTAACTTTGGAAAAGTTAAATAATTTAATAAGTAACCTGAATTGGAAATTTCAAGATGAAATTGGGATTTAACTTGGAAAGTTAAATGGTTAATTTGAATTGGGAGTTTGTGTGATCTCAAAATGGGTTTGAGATCTAGAAATTGGAATGGATGGATGTTTTAAAATAATGATACCATCCTGTTGTTACTAATAATCTTTAAGCTGAAACTGGATTTGCTTAAATAAATGAAGAAATGGGGTATGGTAATATATCCATTATCAAGATAAAATGGAATTTGGATTTGGAATTAAATGGTTTAAAGATATAAGTTGATTTGATTTAATTTAAAGGATTAAATCAACATTTAAAAATTTAACTCGAATTTATATAATTCGGATAGTTTAAATTTGGAATTGGAATTGAATTAGTTCAAACTGAATTTGATTTGAATTAATTGGAACCGTGACTGAAGATGGATAAGTTCAAAAATTCAAATGGAATATTTGAATTGGATTAATTGAAATGAAATTGAAGTTGAATGAGTCCAACTTTAAATGGGAATTGGTATTAATTCAAACTTAAATTGATTCGAAATTGAAATGGGTTCAATTTGAATTTAGTCCAAATTTATTTGAATAATTTGGAATTGTGATTAAAGTTGAATAGTTTAAAATTCAACTGGAATTTGATTTGAAATTGGAAAGAAATTGAGAATTAATTCAACTTGAATTAGGGATAGACCAATTTTAATGGAAATTGAAGTTATTTAAATTGGAATTGAGTCAACTTAAAAGAAAGTGGAAATTTAAATTGAATTGATGGGATTGGAGATTGGGAATTGAACAGTTTGACTCTGGACTATTTTCAAAATGAATTGTTTTAATATAAATCTATTCTTTTCAAACTATTTACTATACAACTTTTCTTTTTAAACTTAAAACTTTCTTATACTTGTTTTACAATTATTTTTGGAACTATTTAACAATTTTTCAACTGTTATAAACTAATTACCGTTTTTCAACTACTTTATAACTAATTTCTATTTTACAACTATTTTGCAATTATTTCTATAACTATTTGACTATTTTCCAACTATTTTACGATTACTTAACTATTTCGCAGCTATTTTCAAACTAATAATTATTTTTCAACTACTTATCTATTTTTAAACTCTTCGAGCTATTTTCAAAATTTAAGCTGGTCAGAGTGCAAACTGTTAATGATTGAATATCCATTTGAGATAGGGATTAAAGTGGTAATCCAATGGAATTGAAACAATTGTGATTATGTGGATAGAAATTAAAGTGAATATGAATAGAAAAGGAGATTGATTTGGCTAATAATCAAAAAAGATAAATACGTAGGATGTACGTATATTATTCTATTCGCATAGTGATTTGATCCAGATTCGAGCATAGAATTTCGAGTTAATTATATCGATCCGAGTTGAGATTTTTCACTCGATTTTCGACGGTGAACCGGGATGTGGATTTTGATTGTGAAAGAAATGCGGATTACGGATCTTAAGGCTAGGATTAACACTAGAGGGGGGGGTGAATAGTGTTTATAAAGCATTACTAAATATTTTTGAATTTATGTCGAATTAAACACGGATGTATGCAATATACAGACACAGATAGATCACAGAAACAAACACAAATGCAGAAATAAAGTAAAAGCAATAAAGGAAAGAACACACCAGATTTTATACTGGTTCGGAGTTACCCTACATCCAGTCCCGCAACACAAGTACGGATTTCCTTTCAAAAGCAATTGTACAATTACACCCTCGATTTCAAGGCTACGAGGTACACCCTCTAGAATCACAATCCTCTTGGTGGAGATACTTGATTTCCACGCCACAAGTTTACCCAATTGATTTACCAACGCTACAATCACACCTTATCTCGCTTAATTGATTTTCAAGGCCACAATCACACCTTTTCTCACTTAATAGATTACAAAGAAGCCTATAACTCTGAACAGCACTGAGAACCTTATTGAGATAGTGATAGAGAATCAAACTAGAAAAGATCGAGTTTGATTCAATGTTGATTTCGATAGAGTAATGGTAAGAATATGTATTAATAAATATGGAAGAAGAAGAGGAGTGAAAAACTAGAAAATATGATATAAAATTCGTTGAAACTAACCCCTATTTATAGAAGAACAACAGCCATGTCCATTCGTGAAGAGTTATGGCGAATAGACACTTCTTTTGAAATTTAAATTTTGAACTCAACTGACACCATGTCGACATGGTCACCATAGGCATGTCGACACCCCAAAGCATATTTTGATGATTTGATTTTCTTTGAAAATAACCTTTATCTTATATTAAAACTTTATAAATATACTTTACTATAGTTATAATTCATAAGTAAATATAGAGAATAATATATATAGAATTTAACTATAATTTTATATTTAAATCTTAAGTATAAATATTTAAAAGTTAAATGTATTATATTAAAAGATAGTTTAAAATCAGGAGTAATTTGACTTTGAAATAAAAGATAATTTTGAGGCTAAAATTATTTAAAATCAGGATAGAGGGTTTTGAATCTTTTAAAAGGAAAGGTTGTAATCATTTTGAAAACAAGATAATTTTGTAAAATCATTTGAATTAAAATTAGTGGATACAAAACAATGTTCCACTAGATTTTTCTTAGGTTCCATCCTACTTAGGGTTCCATCCCTTTAACAGGCTCGAAGTGGATTCCATTCCAGGAATAAATTGGATTTTTAAGATGCCAGTGCTTTTCTGTGAGTTTTAACAAAATTTATAATTAAAGATTAAATTACTTCAATTCTTGAACTCTTGATAATCTTGATACTCATGAGTCTTCAATCTTGATATCTTGAATCTCTATACTGTACAGTCTTCATTCTTAGTACTTGCATGGTTAAATCCTGCATATACATATTTATCTAAACTTATAATGTTAGTATTTATATTTTATAATCTATTCTAAGGTTGTTGTCATCAAAACCATCATCTCACGGACTAACAGATTGGTTCCGGATATTCTCTATCATTGTTGTGACTATGCAAGGAGAATGACGGTATCTGATCAAGAAACTAGATCTGAGTCCGCACTAGAAAGTCGAGTGGACGATACTAGTTCAGAAGTGAAATTGTGTGATCGAGTGAGCGATCAGATTGGTATAGCGTACAGATGATATGTGTACATCGTGCGGATTTGAATGAAATTGATATTGAAAGTTTATGGATAAGAACCGTAAAATGGTTTTTTGAAGTGAAAAATATATTTTGTGAAATATACGATGAAATAAAATAGAATTGGAATATTTCTACGGTAGAAATTTACTTTATGGAAGTAAGTAAACTAGTAAATGACTTTATAGAGTAATCAAATTTGAATATTTGATTTGGAATAAACAAAGTTATATATTTTGTTATATAAGATAAATCTCCCCTTGTTGAATCTATAGCCAGAAGGAAAGGTTTTTGAAAGTATTTGATGTGTAAAAAGGGAATTTATACAAGTTTGAAGAGATCCAAAGTTTTCAAAAGTTATACATATATATATATATATAAAGGATCTTGTGAGAATGATTTTGAAAAAGGTTTTGGGAACCTTTGGATTTGGAAAGGCTTTTGATTTTTGGGTAAAATCAATATTGGATTTTGAAAAGCCTAGTTTGAGAATTATCGATTTTGGGATAATCGATTTTGAGAAAAGATATTTATATGGGATTCATACTAGGTGTATGATTTGGAAGATACTATATGTGTATAGTGTAAAGTGTTTTGAAAATGGCTCTGGAGAAAAAGGCGCTCCCTTGAAATGAACTTCTCAGGAGTACCATAGGTTGGTACTGCCTTGAGCCTCAAAGGGGGAGGTTCTAAAGTAGATCATGTGAGAAGTCCGGACGAAACTAGTCCTGAGGATTTTATGTAGTGTGTAGCGAAAGTCGAGGGCGCTGATGCCTACAGAGGCATTTGAGTTATATCGTGTCGATAGTTTAACCCCATGTCGCCGCGATCTACTACAGACCATAGCGAAAGTCGTGTGTGCCGCTGAGAACCAACGGTCTACGTTTGATTTTATATCAGTGACTGCGACCTATGGTGCCATAACGAAAGTTGTGTGTGCCGTTGAGAGCCAACAGTCTACGTTTGATTTTACATCGGTAGACTACGACCTATGTGGAAGTGGAGAAGTTTCATTCTTTTGGCAGCGAAACTCGAGGGCGCTGAGACCTACAGTTACATGAACTTTTGCTGCGATGGTAACCTAACCCGGGATGTAACTATGATCTGTAGGGAGTTCCATGGCATAATCGAAGGGAGTGGAGTGCCTACAGTTATCTATGGATTTTGCTGGAACGGCAACGTAACCATCGAGTTAACTGCAACCATAGGTGGGGGTAATGATTTCCAGAGCATTCTCATCAAAGATATTTTCTCTATTTTTAAAAATGTTTTCGATATTTTCAATAAAATTATATTCCAAATATTTTCATTGGGTGTTGAAAATGGGTTTACCAAGTACTTATAGATTTTTAGTCTTACGCCTGATCAACGTATGACCGAATTTCTGTAAGAATGAAGATTGGCTTATGGAAACATCGAGTTATAAAAGTATTTTTATAAAAACTATTTTGGTAATATTATATAGATTTTTAAGAAATATTTTAAATGTTCAAAGAAAATTTATCTTATTTTAAGCATTTTAATAATCTGACTTCGTTTTTTTCGAGGACAAAAAGATTCTAAGGGGGGACGAATGTGATAACCCGGATTTTTCAGGCATCCGATAACTGGATAGTTATCTGATTTAACTTCTGAAAATACTGATTTATAAATTGAATAAATAAATGAGATAATCTCCTTTTTAATTATTTACATTGATAAAACTCATTATTTTCAAAACAATAATAATAATGTGTTATTTTAAATAGAATTGAATTTATATTTGTTTAAATATATACATATTTATATGAGTTGAATTCAATTTAAATTTGAAATTGAAATTCAAAAGATAAATATCTTAAAGTAAATTGAGAATTAATATAAATATATACACGATTTTAATAGTATATAGTTGTTATTTTCATTCAAAGATCATCTTAATGTAAATGAAGAAAAGTGGTTACTAAATAGAAATTTAATATAAGAGTTTCACGGAAAACATTTTAAAATATAAATAAGTATAATTAATATATTTGTATAACTATTATAAGTGTGTAGTTGGGATTTTATAAATTTAGTAGACAAATATAAGAGGAAATAATAAGTATAATTAAGTAAGATTAATTTAAGATAAAATTTAAACATTTAAAATATAAGACATTTATAAAAGTCAAATTTAGAATATCATATAAATACACAAAAAAACAAGTGTAAGCTAAATACATACAATACATAAATATATTAAAATAAGAAAGTACTAATAATTATTTCTTTAAACATTTGAAAATATTTAAAAGACATTAAACATTTGTAACAAATTTGGCATGCATGAGAATACAAGTGTGAGTTAATAATAAAGAAAATTTAACAAATGGAAACTGCATTAATTTCTAATAAAAAGAAGAGAAGAAACAAATCAGGATGAATTTTCTTTTCACTTCTCAATTTCCTCCTTTACTTCATCTTATAAAACAAAAACCTGGAAAAGGGAAATTAGAAACAAAATCCTCAACCTGGATTCCAAAATCTGAAACAAGAACAAAACATTTAAGCTTAAATTCAAATTCAAGTCAAGAAGCAAGGCAAGGATCAACCCAAACATTTTTCAACTATTTCAAGGTTAATGCAACTCAGATTCAAAATCAAGCAGAAGCAAAACAAAGAAGATTCAACTCAAACAAATGACAACAGACAATCTTCAATTTTTTCAAAACAAAAGATCACCGAGTTCCAGTTTTAAATCAAAACCAGACTTCTCTGTTCAAAGCAGGTGAGTGATCTGACCTATTTTGCTCTGTTCTTTTTTTTTGAAATGCCTGTGAATAAACCCAACTTTGTTTTTATTTTAAATCTAAGTGCATGAATGAATCTTAGAAGCTTGATGCAAAATTGTTGCATGATGATGTATTATATATGTATGAACGTAAAACTGTATGCATGTATTAGGGTATCAACGTTCTTCTCTGTTTAACAGTACAGAGTTCAAAAATTTAGATCAAAATCCAAATTTTCTTAATCTAGTCTATGATATGCTTAGGTATTTAAACAAATTATGTTTATTAAAACATAATCTAAAGTTTAAAATTTATGTTAGAGTTAAATCAGTTTGTAGATTTCTAGAATTTTAAAATTTTCCAGTAAAACTTAGAATTCGTCAAAATTTGATTTCAACAATTTAGCGTTTCATATATATATATATTCTGAATCATCATGAAAATCTAGGAATTTTGAAATTAAAAGCATGATTTTTAGGCTTGAGGTTGTGAAGGATTTTTGAGATGACCTGAATATGAATTTTCGTCTATTGCCGACGAACGGAGAAGTATCAACGGTCGCGATCAAGGTGGAAGGTAGTGTGAAGTTGGTCGAACGTGGGAAAAATAGTGATAGGGCTTATTATTGGCCGTGGTGGTCGAAGTTTGGGAGAATAGGGTTTTGACGTTGATTTGGGTGGTCTGTGATCTCGAGACTATTGCATCATCGTTTGATCATCGGGGACGATCGCGATAGGGGAAATGGGTGCTCGGGGTCGAGACGATTCGATGGTGAGGACGATAGGTCAATCAGCGTCGGGTTCATCGGTGGTGGAAGGCTTTTCGTTCGAAGTATGGTTCCATTTTTGGCTTTTGTACTCAAATTCGATTGCGAGACCATGTTAATGTTCTAGGTGACGTGATGCTTGGTGAAGGGCTTCGGTGATGTGTGGGTGATCTCGGTGACGACTAGAGGTGATGGAGGTGGTCGTGCATGTGCACTCGTGCACCAGCATATCTGGAATTTGGGTGGGTTAGTGTAGGCGATGAATTTCGTAATGATCTCTCAAGAAGTTTTTCGTAGGTTACTCGAAGCAGTTGGGTTTGTGATGTGCTCGAGTGTGGCTCGGGGATTGATTGGGTTATTTTTCTCGATCGGCTCGGGAATTATTGTTTGGGCCGGAATTTTTGTAAGCTGGAGTAAATAAGTTCTAAAGCTTATCAAAAGGTGGGTATGTTTCAAAAGTAAATATAAACCAGATTTTAAAACGAGGTGCTAGCAAAGTTTTAAACAAATTTCCAAAGTTTAAAAATGTTATTCAAATTTATTGTTTTAAGGTGGACTAAAGTTGTAGTTAAATAATTTGTACAAAATATTTATTGTATTAGGATGGATAATTGATTAATTAATTTAAGGTTAATTAATTTGTGAAATCAAATTTTAAAGATTGATCACTTAATGTAATTAATTAATGATAATTATTGTAGCTTAGAGATAATTGCTTAATGTCATTAAGTAAGGTGGATAATTAATGATTTATTACTAAGGTAATTTGTTACTTAAAGTAATTAAAAGATTTATTGATTTAGTTAGTAATTAAAGGATAATCACTTAATTAATCAATGATAATAATGAAGGTAATTACTTAATGCCATTAATTAAGATAGATAGTTAATGGGTAATTACTAAAGATGTTTTATTTAATGGTAATTACTTTGTGGGAAAATTTAAGGGTTAGTTACTTAGTATAATGAGTTAAAAGATTGATTAATTTATGAAATTAATGAGTGTGAATTAACTAAAGGATAATTAATCAATGTGATTGTCGGAAAATCAAATTTGGGTAATTAAGTAAGATGGTAATTAAAGGTTAATTGAGGTGATGGATTTGAGAATAATTAATTTTTGTAATTAATGAAGGGCAAATTTCTTAATGTAATTAAAGAATGATTAATCAAAATGATTAATCAAGATGAATAATTAAGGGATGATTAATTAATTGAATATAATTAATTAATGTTGAATAAGCAAGATTTATAAGTATTAAGTAATTAATTTAATTCATTGGTAGACAATTAAATTAATTAGAAATGGTATGACTAATTTATCTTGCTTGTGGATGATTGAATGATATGTGAATGCCTTGGATTAATTGTCATCCCTGGTATGTGATCGTGATGCTATGTGCTATCAAATGCTTCTGTATTATGGTATGTTGGGTTGAACAGTGATAACTTGGTTATCTATGGTGAAATGCTGTGTAAAGTGATGTCCAGTGTTTAAAAGTAAATGGTATGCACTTGAATAACTTAGGTTAAGATGACATCGGATTCGAAGAGACAGAAGTCGGATATTAGTTAATATCCGAAACTATCCGAAACCACTTCGATTCTTTATAAATTGATATGTGGAATCAATAGGCTGAAATGGAATGATTTAAAATAAATTGGACCATTTAATCTTAGTTTTGGTACTTAGAAATTGATGCGTGAAATAAGTGATGTATATAACAACTTGTGAAGTTGTAAATTTATACAAGTTACCCTAGGTTTATATAAGTTGTATGCTTTAGTGTTTCATGTTAGATGGGTTTACTCACGTTGGTTTCCAGCCTGACCTGGGTGTTACTTTGATGTAATGCTCGGGTCAGACTGAGGATTACAGATTTCCAGGTAAGGACGTCCTGGAGCTCAGGAGACGAGCTGGATGGCAGGAACGTTTGGAGTGTTTCCGCTGTGATATATTGTTGCATATCTGGGACATGTTGATTATATATATCCACTGTTCGTATATATTGTAACTCTGATGTATTTAAAATGTAACTGACTGATACAGTTTCCTTTGTGTAAAGAATATTATTTTATATTATAATTTGATCCGTTGCGAATGTGAGGTTTCTATGACTTGTTTCTCTTTCTTCTTCTTCTATTTCTTTCCTTCTTTTCCTAACTATCTGGAGTTTTCGGGATTGAAAATTTTGGGTCGTTACAATTATAAATAGCTATCATGCCTCCTGCACATCTCCGGAAGCTTGTTCGTTACAACTCCGTCGCCCCCCAAGATGCACAGCCGCCATGGTTTTGAACGGAACCCTAGAGAATTTAACAGGATGATCCACCCATCAAAACGCCAAATGACCCACGCCGATGAGCAACGCTCAGCCCCCTCTACAATACGCTACCCTCAAATCGACGATCCGTGGAAGTTGATCGTCGCATGATGAATGTTTGAGGATTGATCATCAATTTCTGGGCAACCGATGATTCAAATTGAAAAACGAATCTCAAATCTGAGATGCACTCACTGAGAGCTTCGGATCGATATAAAATTTGATATTATTTGAGGAGTCTGAATTTTTGTTGTTGGATTTTGAATTGGAATTGAATTGGAAAATTTAAGCTTTACAGCCATTAAGGAAGAGGAGCAATAGAAGTTTCTGTACGTACAGAAATGAGAAATAGAAAGGCTGCTAAGGTTTATAACTAGATATATATAGGTGTAGCTGAAAATAGAGGAACGAATATGATTGGTTTGGACTGTTGAACATAAATGGCCCGAAAAACCAAGTTTGACTTCGGAATAAAATTGGGTCAACCCATATATCAAAATAAATGTTTTAAAATATTGTATAATCAATGGAACAGGTTTAAAATCCAAATTCCATCGTATGAAGAAGTTATGCAAAAATCATGTTATTACAAACTGATTTCAATTGATTTCATTAAATTGATTTCTAGGCGTTTCGAGCCCGTACGATCAAACGACAAGTCCAATCATTATGAAACTTGAAATCCTACAATAATTCACTGTTACGGATCTGATGAAACTAGTTTCGTCAAAATCCGAGTCAGTGGCCAAAATGGCTATATTTCAGTTATTTAAATAATTTAATATTAAATCACATTTCCAATTCAAATTTAATTATTTACAAAATTTATAAATTTAGATTACTTGGTAATTTATAATCCTTTAATCAAATTTCTATATCAACTTATTTACTGGACATTTCACAATTTACAGCACTTAGTTTCAATTCCAATTAATATAGTATTTAATTTCATTTACTTACCATTAACCCATTTGTTATAGACTGAATTCCAATTAATTATAATTAATTCCAATAAATTGATTTGATTTTATTCCGATCTTTATACTAGGTCCATTATTACTCTATAACATAGTTGACACTTGTTTCACATTTCATTTGCATTAATATATTAAAATTTCCAACTTCCCTTTATATCAACTATTATTTTAAATTATATTGGATTTGTCAAATATATACATTTATTATAATTAAAACCTTAATCAATTTATTCAACCTAGTTTCATTCTTTTATCTTTATCTATGAATAAAATATACTTTTCATTTTTAACATTCACTTCGTTATAAATTATATAGTTTTTATTTCTCACTAAATTAAATTACAAACATCTTATTAAATTAACCAATTTAATTATCGAATTTTGCGAGTCGTTACACTCTTCCCCGTTCAAAACTTTTCGTCCCCGAAAAGGAAAAAGAATTGAAAAGAAGGAATTAAGAAAACAATACATCTTATTCAAAAATATTAGCTTTATAAACAAATAAATTTACAAAATTAACTAATTTAAATAGAAATACCAATTTATAACCATTAAATCTTTTTATACTCAAATTAATAAAGTTTGGAAAACATTTTAAAAAAAAACTAAGGCCAAAATTTTCGGAAAAATTTCGGCAGAGTACGAGGAGGCTCGGGAGAAATTATAATATCAAATATAACAACATATACATATATCTTCCAAAATAATATATTCCAACACGAGAAAATAGTATAACAATGCAATAGAACCGTAATCCGAGGACGTACCTATTTGTCGGGCAAACAATGCTTAATTATGAAACCAAAAGTAGTAGCAATTGCTTCCATAACCTGTATTTCACTTATATAATCCAAAAAGAGTTAATAATTATATAAAATTAAATATTTAAGTTATTTCACCCACTAACAAGCAAACCAATATAAACAACAATCACTATAACCAATATACAATCAAAATCAACACAATCAATTATCCATTCATATCAAACAAAACTAATAGTTGTTCAAATTCAAAAACTTCAAATTGTACAAAAGGAAAAATAAATTACTAAGTGTACCATTCACTCAACAGTCTTAGATGAAACTAAATAGATTATATTCATACATCCAAACAATTTTAAAGTATCCTGGCCCAAACAACCATACGCCAACAAACAATGACCCCAAGCATAATCATTCTTATATAGTTCATTTTACAACATTTATTGCTTCATTTACTTTTCATTCATATAATGATTCATCTTTTAATTTACATTTTATTTCTTACAAATTTTTATTTCCATCCATTGATTCAGTGCTTATGTCATTTATTTTCATTTATTACTTACAAATATTCATTTTCATTTATTTAGGTCATATCATTTCTTTTTATTGCTTTATATTTATTCATTCATTCATTACTTAATTTCATTTAATTACATTCATTTATTAATAGTGTTCACGTTCAATTCAATTACTTAGCGTTTCAATTCACTAACTTAAGTTTATAGTCATCTACTTGCAATATTTACTTTCTATCACATTTTATTATAGTAATATTTCAATTATAACTTAAGCTTATAACCACTATAACATCAAATTCTTATTTATAAAAGAAATTCATTGAACACTTTCATTCATAAGTTTACTTGTATAATTTTCATTACATTTTCTTATTAAACATTACAACTTTTAATATTTGGTAAGTTATATATATGCTTTTAAGGATGCAATTGAAAAATTATATAAGTTTTTCTCATTTCTTTTAATTAATTTAATGTTCAATAATCATATCCTTTTCTTTTTATGGATTACAAATTTCAACTTTCTTGTTATTTCATTTATAACCTAGCATTTAGTCTCTTATTTTAACTAAAGTTCCAATTATTAATTAGTTTACATTCCATTTCACTACAATTATCGAAACTATTGATTAACGTAAACTTAAGAACCAAATACCAGGTTAAATTTCAAAACATTTAAAATAATAGATGGATGTATACACTTACAATTTATATCCAATTATATTTAAAACAATTTGAAATTTATATTTGTTTATCAAAATAAATCTGTAGTAAAACTACTACAGTGGCCTACCCACTTCGAAACTCGAAAATGAATGTCGATGATGCGTGCACTCATCATCAAAATTATTTTCCAACGACGGAGAGGGGAGTACATAACTTATTTCTTTTCAAAGTTTCTTTAAAAATATTCTTTCAAATTATATTGAAATATTTATATCAGAAAATACTTCCACCTAATATTATTATCATATTCCAAAATCATTCGAAAGAAATTTTCAAAAACCCTTGGAAATTAAGTTTTAAATTTCAATTTTTTCTTTATTTTGTTTGTAAATTTTATTTTACAACCGATATTTATAAATTTCACTGCCTACTAACAAATATATATTATGACCAAATATATCATTTATAAAAAAAAGTATTTTATATATAGAAAATATGATAAGCAAAATTATTTCATTCACCTATATCCAAAACAAATATTGTGTCGGTCTGTCCTATTAAGTTTTTAGAAATCCCTATTGATGTCATAACGTCCTATGCGCCAAACAGAATTTATAAATACCAAACGGAACAAATTAACACAATATCAAAACCTTTTATAATACTAACAAATACGCTCTCTCGTACATATATATATATATATATATATATATATATATATATATATATATATGTATATATATATGTATGTATATATATGCTCAACGACTCGTCATAGGGTATTACTACCCTATTAATAAAGAGTCATACCCTACAAAGCTAAGGTTTATCGCAAAACCTTGCTCTGATACCAAATGTAACATCCCACCCTTTTGTACGCTTTAAATCGACGATAAACCACACACGACGGATTCAAATCATACAAAAAAGCGGATTGTTATTGGAGTGAATAAGAAAAGCAAAGAAAGAAATAAAGAAAAAGAGAATCTCATAGCGGAATGACAAAATATAATAATCAAATAACAGTTCATGAAGCTGTTTTACAAAACATTTGATTATACTTATACAACACAGATCAAAGTTACACATACCAGAGAAAAATAAATAACAATGCAGTGGAACTATGTGATGCAGTGGAACAATATAGTAAATAATAGTAATAATACAATCTTCGTCTCCGTCCTCCAGAAATAAGTTCTTCAAACCCTGAAATGCTCAGACTGACCCGAGCGAATTAAAAAGACAAAACACTCGAGTCAGAACTAAAAGATCTTATGTAAGTTAGATCAATGGTAAATAATACGAGTGGAACGGCGTCAAAGATGTTTACGGGATTTGACATCTCCTATTCACTGTCTAACGTGAGTGCAGTAACTTAAGAGATATTCGGGATTCACATCTCCTAAGGATCCGTTAAACTATGTAGTAATCTACGCTATTGTAACAATTTCTATTAGTAAAATAAACTTACTTTAAAATAGTGTTTAGGGGTTACCCATATAGCCCTTACCACGTAATAGTCCCAGTGGTGCATCCAGTATCAGCGCATCTCCAGATCAGGAGACTACTCTAAATATTCCACGGATTACGAGAGAAAACCAAACTCGTACAAGGCGCGCTAGGGTAGGTGACACGGCACAACTGGGCAATGCCAGGGTAGATATACCAATTGCTATCCGGACTGGTGGTAACGCATAGCGCGCAGCTACCGCCCACCTCGAGCCACACCCCCAGAATAAAAGGGCCCCAATCAATCCCAAAGTAATAGAATGGTATCGAAGGAATGTGTCCGATAAGAGGAGCTACCTCACTGGCCCGGAATCGCACCTGTTTTAGCCACCTTATGCCGACTCACGGGAGTCGGGTCCACGTATATAGCTCAAAGGAACGCCATCGTCATCCTACTTCATTCTGAAATCTCCACCGCGCACACTGGTGTCAAAGTGGTTTTCGGAGTTGGCAGAGAGTATGACAACTTCCGATCCTTGTCTCTTTAACGTCCAAACGCTATTATAACACCGCGATCGTTTTCAAAATAGTTTATACTTTAAAACCAAATATCATTGCCCTTTCAAAACCAAATCAATACGATATCATTTTCATTTCAAATATATCCTTTTCTAAAACCATAACACTTTAAAAGTTATAACATTTCGAAATCAAAACACTTGAATATAACACTTTCAAATTATAATACCTTCAAACTCATAATTTTGAAACATAACTTCCACCATTTAAATGGTTTAAATATTTAAAATACTTTACATAATAAAATAGCCTCTTCCATTTCAAAAATCAAATCCAATACAACTCGAATTTTTACATTTTTTTACATTTAACCAAATCCCGAATTATAAATTTCAATTCGATTTAGTTTTCAAGTAAACTATTCCAAATTTATCGATTTCAAAACATATTTTATCCACAGAATAATCCATTTCAATTTCAATATATTTCAAACCTTAATTATTCAACAATTTCAAAACTAAGTTTGGTAATTATGATTCAACAATTAAATTTTCTATTATTTATTTTTGAAATATTTTACATAATAAATCCATTATCATCAAAATTAAACTCAAATTTCAAATAACTAAATATTCCCTTCAATTTATTTATACTTGAAATATTCGTTTAATTCACCTTAAACCAAAATCAAGTTAAAAAAGCCATACCCTCTAAAATTTCAAATTTAATAAATTTCATGTCAAGCTTATTTGAGTTTAATTCTTAAATAAATTCAATTTCAAATAAATCTCAAATTTATCTTCCAACCTTAACTTTATTTACATCATTATAAACTCTATATTAAAATACATTAAAATACTTAACCATATTTTCCTCAATAAAAATCAAACTTATTATTAAGCATATTCTATATTAAAACAAATTTATACATAGTTTAAAATCAAGAATAAAATAACATTTATAAAATATCTAAAATCAATATTTATATAGAACCATATATCTCTTTACAAAACCATAGAAATCCTTTCAAAATATTTATATACATTGACCACGGTCTCTGTATATAATTTTCTATCATATGGTCAATCTAAGGACCCGCAAATCCGTACTCCTTGAATATACACTAATCTCCATAGATTAATTCAAGATGAACAGAAATACGAATTCTCAATGTTTAAGAAGAAGAAAGAGGCAGAAGAAGGAGGTAGAAGATAGAAAATAGGGAGAAGAAAATAGAACGGAAAGAAAACAACAGAACAATATCAGAATCTCACAATTCGCAGCGGAATAACATATAATAATAAATGAATAATCTTTAAACAAAGAACTATATCAGTTATTACATTTTATACATTACATTACATCACATCATATCATCAGAGTGTACAACACCAAACAACATCAAACAATGCAGCGGAAAAAGAAATACTAAATACTAGTAATACGCCATGCCATCCAGCTTGCCTCCAGCAACTCCAGAAATATCCTGATAAACCTTAGCTCTTGACTGCCCGTGTAGAAATTGGTGGGCACCCAGAGTTTAGGAAGGAAAACAATAAACTCCGAGTCAGTCATGTGACTGGTGTGAGAACTCAAAACAGTTTATTTATCTTTGAAAAACAAAATAGAGGAATATTTTTAAAGTCAATTCGCAATGCTTTTAAAAATGAGACTACCATAAGACCTCCTGCCACACACACAATGCAAACGCAGACTTGGAGGAGATTTCTCCTTATGATAGTCAAAGATGCTTGATACGTATTAAAAAGAAACATTTGATATTATTGCTAGTGCATAGTGTATAAAACGATTTCGAAAGTAGAATATAAATCTTAGCCAGCATAGGTACCATTATATTATGCTTACTATAGCTACCATATTAGATGGCAGGTTCTACAACTAATACCGTACAGGGTTTCGTATTGGGAATTGGATTTCCAACGAATGATCAGGCCAAGGAACTTCCCATTGCCACATGAGAATGCCTCTGGAAGGACATCCCCGAGAACCAAACCGGATCTCTACCAACACAAGGCCGGGTTACCCCTAACTGAGTAACAACTGACCGAATATGCCATCCCCCGGTCCTTTGGGACCTTTAACCGAGCGCTCGTAATCAATTCACACAATCATAAAGTGTTTTCAACATGAGTAAGTATCTGGGCTCCATACCATGATACCACCCTTTTCCAGAAGGAAATGCACATACCCTAAAGGGCGCTACCCCTCATAACCTTGCCGCATCTTTCCTGTTTTGACCATTCCGGGGTGTGAGGCTCGACGAAGTCACGTCCATAAAAACATACTTTATACAAAAGCCATGCTTTGGGTCAACAAATGATCATAGAAATGATCACTAGGATAGACGATCAAAAAAATGATCCTATGAAAAATAATCAACACAATGATCATTTCACAGCAACACTCAGCATGTCACATTACCAAATTGGGAATATATCGCTGATAACATTCAACTACATAACCTCTGAGCTCGTACGTCTCAGAGAAGGGTGTTATGCTAAAAGAATAAATTCTCCGCCACCAACAGAAATATATTTGAAAGAAATCAGCTTTATATCTCAATTTGTAATGTCAGACATACAATCCATACAAGTCTATTCCGGGCTCGAACAGAACCGAAGGCACTTACAAAGAAGTCCTTGCAATCCGGATAATCTCTAATCACGTCCGGACTTCCCATCACATAGGGAGTCTCTATACCGTAGCTACTTGGTGCAAAGACAATCGACGAGTTGTCCTTTCGCTTTCAAAAATATCCGGTCTTCAACACCGGTCATCAATGCTATCCATTACGTCGTATCACTATTCGCAATGGGTAATCCGAATAACGAGCGCAATAATTTAAAAACAAGTGTAGCATTCAAATTCAACAAATCACAACAAATACCTTTCAAAGGTAAATATTGATAGTCGGTTATTGAACTATCAATAGATATGCACAACATCACCAGATTCCAAATAATTTTCCAAATTATTTACTTTCCAAAAATATCTTTACAAGATATATATTTTCAATACTTCAAAAATAAATCAATATTTATTTTTAAACGAATTCCAAGTTTCATTTATAAATTCCATATTGAATTTACATTTCCAAAATAACTATGAATATACGTTTTCAATTATTCATTTTCAATTTATCTTCAAAAAGATAAATTCTCAACATATTCACTTTATATTGGAAAACATTTCCATACTTATTTATTCATAAGTAATTCACAAATTCTATTTATTTTCAACCTTTGAAAAATATTCAATATACTTAAATCGAGATTAAGTACATATTTCATTCTTTAAGGAAATCATTCTCTTAAACATATTTATTTGGGTCAAAACGAATGTTGCGTAAAACATCGTTACGACGACCCAAAATCACTAGTATAGGGATTCGAATTTAAGATAGATATATAAATCCCAATACTATGAAAAGCATTTCCTTTCGGAAATCATTACTATAACAACAGTGTTATAGTTCACCATTTCCTTCTATTTCTCGAAAACGTCTATTTCAACAATAAATGTTGAAATCTATGGTTTCGAATCTCAACATATTTTAAAACATCGTTAACTTGTTTTAATTCTATTTAAAACATCACATTCAAAACAATTTCTTTAACATATTATTCACTATTCAAAAACGTGAATATACTTGTTAACGAATTTCATCCTTTTATTCATTTTATTTCAAAGGATTATTCACAGTTCAAAAACATGAATATTACTCCATAAATAAGTTATAACAATTTACTTATCAAAATAAGTCTTTGCGAATTTATAGAACAACGTTTATAAATTCCATTTCTATTTATTTTATAACTACTTCCTTTTATAAATTCCTTTATTAAACTATTCAATTTATAACTCAATTATAAAACAAAAGTTCATGTTATAAGTTAAATACTTAGAATTTATTTGTTTGCACAATCGTTCCTTTAAACTTCATAATTATAAATCTTATAACTTATAAGATTCAATTATTTATCCAAATCTATTCTTTCAATAACTTTATAAATTTTATAAACCTACTGCTTATAAAATTCCATTTATAACTTCACCGTTTATAATTTTATAAATTTCATTCATTTATGAAATCCTTTCACAATTCATTCTAACACTTATAAAAACTCGTTTTATAATTCAAATATTTTCATTTATAAATATCAATTTATAAAACTTTTATATAAATCAATTTATATTATTATTCTTTTAAAACATATTTAATCCCCTTTATAATTTCACCATTTTGATTTATAAAATAATCAAATTTTATAAATCCTATATTTTCAACTTTTTATAATAATTTCAAAAATCCCGATTAAACTATTTTATAAAATCATTAGCCTCATATTTTCAAAAATCAACCTTTAACAATATTTCTCAAAAATCATAACTTTTATAACATTAAAAGTTATAACGTTTATTTATTTAAAATGAATCAATTCCAAAAATATAGTATATTTTCAAAAAATCACTTTAGAATCATTTTAAAATTCCAAAATCTTGGCCCAATGATGCTACACACCAAATAGTCAATCACGACAACAACGATATTATATATCGATATGATAGTCCATCAAATATCAAAATATCTAAATCAAATAAATACTGTTGAGGAATCTAGTTGGATCCCTCTAACCTGTTTTCCTGCATCCACAAACATTAGCACAATACCAATTCCGCTCCAGTACGGAATTATCGCGGTATATGGGATTTAAAATATTATCCGCTAAATAGACGGCGCAATAGGGTCTCATCCGCTAAAAAATGCGGGAAATCAATAACTGCAATATATACATATGCCAATATATATATATATATATATATATATATATATATATATATATATTGCTATTATATATAATACCAATTTCACTGTTTATGAAATATTCGCGGTATATGTTTTTAATAAATAACATCCGCTTACTAACGGCGCATAATGTCTATTTTAACAATCAATAGATAAAAATCATCATTCAAACATGCATTCAAGTATTTTAAATCTAACTATTAAAATAAAATCGAAACTGATTCGATTGAGTGAGAAGTTCTCACCTTGATTTCAATTTCGCTTTAGCGATTTATTTCGAATAAAATTAAACGGACGTTTAATTTTACCTGAAATTCTCACTAATTTCAAACGACTCCAATCCAATTCCATCGCGTAATGCTCGTCCATACGATTCCAACGCAACTGGTTTCGCGCGTTTTCGACCTCGTATGAAAAAGTTATGATTTTATGAAGTTACACGAATTTTTTTATAAACAATTTACAACATAATTAAATTATTTATAAACCTAAGTAAATACAGGCCGTTGGATCTGCTAGCATTGAATCTCGGCCGACCACAACTCCTTCTCCCTCATCTTTCACGCGTGTACCCAGTACACGCACAAACCCACCTAGCCGCCATCACTTCTTCAATTTTCAGGACCACCACGTTCATCTTTGCAGAGATCAATGACCACCACTTCAACCCCCCACGCGAGCTCCACCTTCGGTCCAAGTATGAGGAAGCTCGGTCCCCTTTTCAACGTGTTGCACGAACCTAAACGCGTGACCTTCCAACTGCAATTGCCACCAATCCGTAGCGTATTTTCCCATCATCACCGTTGGATATCACGTACTCACCACCCTCTACAATTCGTTAGTTGACATTTTTTGCTAATACTTGATGGATTGGGAGATAATCGAGAAAGAATTTGGGAAGTTTCTGGCCGTTCAGCATGGTAGTGGCGGCTGCATTAGGTTTAGGGTTTATAATTTTTTTTTATTTCTTGTGAGAGAGGGGGCTATTTATAGGGAAACGAACGACACTATTCATTCCGGAATTTCCGAACTCCGATTCACGCGCCGTATCCAGCGTTTCTAGGGTTTACCCCGCGTTCTGGACACAATGGAACAGGTTTTGGAAGCTAATTCGGACATCTGTGCGAGATATGACAATAAACGTTCAATTTAAATTAAACCGATTCAAACGATTTTCTAGGCATTTTAATTTGTACCGGACAAACGGTAAATCCAATTGACACGAAATTTGAAACCTTACAATATTATCACATTATGGATCCGATGAAACTAGTTTCGTCGAAATCCGAGACTTTTTGAAAAATGACTATTTTAACTCGCCAAATTAATACAAAAACAATTTCGATGCGTTTCGAGCTGCCACGATCAAACGATAACTCCGATTGCTACGAAAATTGAAATCCGGTAATAACTAACTATTACGGATCCAATGGAACTAGTTTCGTCCAATTCTGAGACTGTTCAAAAATTGACTATTTTCACTAGTCGATTTAATATTAAAATATTCAATTTTCCCAAATTAACTTTTAATTCGATTTTAAAAGTTCTAAAATATCATTCTAACTTCAATATGATAAAATAAAATTTTACAAATCATTTTCAATCATATTTAACTAAATTTTCAATTATTTCCATAATTTAACATATTAAATTATCGATTTAATTATCCAATTAAATCCAATTATTCAAAATAAAATTTATTCGACTTATAAATCACTTATTAATATTTAAAATTAATTAAATATTCAAATTTTAATTAATAAAAATCCTTGGTCGTTACAATCTTCCCCCCTTAAAAGAATTTCGTCCTCGAAATTAACAAGTAAGAAAAGTTACAGAATCTATCAACTTTCCAAAATCCATAATTAAATTTCTTACAATAACTTTACTAAGTTTCCCAATCATACTTAGTTATCTTTTCAAAACCAACTATATTGTTTAACCTTCAATTCCAAATCAAAGTTAAAGTTTTCAAAATTTTCCAATTTTTTTCAAATTTTTTCTAACGCCTTAAATTTTCGGAAAAATTCGCCATAGTCTCCTTTGCGCGGCTCGATCCGAAAAAAAATGACAGTATATATATCACAAATATACATCTCATCAAGTAATGAGGCATCCCGAAGGGAAAAAAGTGTAAAAGTACGATATGTAATCCGAGATATGTACCTTATATTTTATTAGCAAGCATATACGGCTAATATAGCGCGAAAGCGAGCTCCAAATGCGAAGCAAACGCAATCCGCACCTACTAAACACTCAACAAAATAGATGAGAAACATGTATATAGACAATAGTATCAATATACATCATATAGCAACATAATAACTATACATGCCAACATAGCAAATGAAACAAAAGCAATATATTCAATCATCAATCAACTAGCATTCATAACCAATAAATATTCATTCATATTCTCATTAATATTCCATGAAATAGGTTTTCAATTTAATCACATTTGATTCATTTACATTGGATTTTACTAACATTCATTTTCAATTAGTTTATATTCACTAATTCATATTCAAGTTGGTTCACTTCCAAATCAAATTCAATTCTATTTAAGATTCACTTAACTTCCAATTGAATTCCAATTACTTTAGCTTCCAATTTCATTAATACTTAATGAATTATATACAATCAACTAACAATCATATAACGACCAATGTATATCTATTACAACCAAATTCCTTTGCTTATATTCATTCAATTTGGTTTAACACTTTCACTTTCAATTGGTTCAATTAAATTGATTTTCATTCAACTATTCAACTTCCAATAACATTAGATTTTAATGAATTACACTTACATTCATTATTTGATATCAATTATTTAACCTTCAATCCATTCATTCAATTCAATTACAAAAGTTGAATTCCATTTAAATAACTTAAGTTCATATCTATCACTTAACTTTATTAATTTACTTTGATATCAATATCAACTTAATTCAACATTTCTTAAGTTATACTCCATTTTACAAACATCACTTGGCTTTACATAACTTAAATTCCAACTTATAAATCAATTCAGATTTCAATTCTAAAGTAAATTTTCATTTAGCTTTAAATTCATTTTTATTTACAACTCATATTCATATAGCTTCACTTCTTATATATATAAGTTTATTTCACAATTGTAAATTACATTAATTATAATTCAATTCTTATAATTCTTTTGCTTATACAATTATTCTTTAATTTAGATTATTCAAACAGCTAAACAATCAACTTATATGCACTTTAATAATTTTGAAAAATTATCCCTTTATATATAAAATATAATCAAGGCAAAATTATTTCATTTACCCAATTTTAAAACAATACTGTGTCGGTTTATCTTGTTTAAGAGTTTAGAAACCCCTATCTACGATAGTTAGCAAGACTACATTGACCGGAATCTATAAACAATCAACCGATAAGTCAACACAATACAAAACAATTTTATATTTTCACTAACAAATACGCTCTCATAGCTATTATTGCACTCAAACTCATTCTAGAGTACTACTGACTCTATCTCTAATGAGTAATACCCAACAGAACCATGGTTGTCGCTTAACCATATGCTCTGATACCACCTGTGAGGACCCGCAAATCCGTACTCCTTGAATATACACTAATCTCCATACATTAATTCAAGATGAACAGAAATACGAATTCTCAATGTTTAAGAAGAAGAAAGAGGCAGAAGAAGGAGGTAGAAGATAGAAAATAGGGAGAAGAAAATAGAACGGAAAGAAAACAACAGAACAATATCAGAATCTCACAATTCGCAGCGGAACAACATATAATAATAAATGAATAATCTTTAAACAAAGAACTATATCAGTTATTACATTTTATACATTACATTACATCACATCATATCATCAGAGTGTACAACACCAAACAACATCAAACAATGCAGCGGAAAAAGAAATACTAAATACTAGTAATACGTCATGCCATCCAGCTTGCCTCCAGCAACTCCAGAAATATCCTGATAAACCTTAACTCTTGACTGCCCGTGTAGAAATTGGTGGGCACCCAGTGTTTAGGAAGGAAAACAATAAACTCCGAGTCAGTCATGTAACTGGTGTGAGAACTCAAAACAGTTTATTTATCTTTGAAAAACAAAATAGAGGAATATTTTTAAAGTCAATTCGCAATGCTTTTAAAAATGAGACTACCATAAGACCTCCTGCCACACACACAATGCAAACGCAGACTTGGAGGAGATTTCTCCTTATGATAGTCAAAGATGCTTGATAAGTATTAAAAAGAAACATTTGATATTATTGCTAGTGCATAGTGTATAAAACGATTTCAAAAGTAGAATATAAATCTTAGCCAGCATAGGTACCATTATATTATGCTTACTATAGCTACCATATTAGATGGCAGGTTCTACAACTAATACCGTACAAGGTTTCGTATTGGGAATTGGATTTCTAACGAATGATCAGGCCAAGGAACTTCCCATTGCCACATGAGAATGCCTCTTGAAGGACATCCCCGAGAACCAAACCGGATCTCTACCAACACAAGGCCGGGTTACCCCTAACTGAGTAACAACTGACCGAATATGCCATCCCCCGGTCCTTTGGGACCTTTAACCGAGCGCTCGTAATCAATTCACACAATCATAAAGTGTTTTCAACATGAGTAAGTATCTGGGCTCCATACCATGATACCACCCTTTTCCAGAAGGAAATGCACATACCCTAAAGGGCGCTACCCCTCATAACCTTGCCGCATCTTTCCTGTTTTGACCATTCCGGGGTGTGAGGCTCGACGAAGTCACGTCCACAAAAACATACTTTATACAAAAGCCATGCTTTGGGTCAACAAATGATCATAGAAATGATCACCAGGATAGACGATCAAACAAATGATCCTATCACAAATAATCAACACAATGATCATTTCACAGCAACACTCAGCATGTCACATTACCAAATTGGGAATATATCGCTGATAACATTCAACTACATAACCTCTGAGCTCGTATGTCTCAGAGAAGGGTGTTAAGCTAAAAGAATAAATTCTCCGCCACCAACAGAAATATATTTGAAAGAAATCAGCTTTATATCTCAATTTGTAATTTCAGACATACAATCCATACAAGTCTGTTCCGGGCTCGAACAGAACCGAAGGCACTTACAAAGAAGTCCTTGCAAACCGGATAATCTCTAATCACGTCCGGACTTCCCATCACATAGGGAGTCTCTATATCGTAGCTACTCGGTGCAAAGACAATCGACGAGTTGTCCTTTCGCTTTCAAAAATATCCGGTCTTCAGCACCGGTCATCAATGCTATCCAATACGCCGTATCACTATTCGGAATGGGTAATCCGAATAACGAGCGCAATAATTTAAAAATAAGTGTAGCATTCAAGTTCAACAAATCACAACAAATACCTTTCAAAGGTAAATATTGATAGTCGGTTATTGAACTATCAATAGATATGCACAACATCACCAGATTCCAAATAATTTTCCAAATTATTTACTTTCCAAAAATATCTTTACAAGATATATATTTTCAATACTTCAAAAATAAATCAATATTTATTTCTAAACGAATTCCAAGTTTCATTTATAAATTCCATATTGAATTTACATTTCCAAAATAACTATGAATATACGTTTTCAATTATTCATTTTCAATTTATCTTCAAAAAGATAAGTTCTCAGCATATTCACTTTATATTGGAAAACATTTCCATACTTATTTATTCATAAGTAATTCACAAATTCTATTTATTTTGAACCTTTGAAAAATATTCAATATACTTAAATCGAGATTAAGTACATATTTCATTCTTTAAGGAAATCATTCTCTTAAACATATTTATTTGGGTCAAAACGAATGTTGCGTAAAATATCGTTACGACAACCCAAAATCACTAGTATAGGGATTCGAATTTAAGATAGATATATAAATCCCAATACTATGAAAAACATTTCCTTTCGGAAATCATTACTATAACAACAGTGTTATAGTTCACCATTTCCTTCTATTTCTCGAAAACGTCTATTTCAACAATAAATGTTGAAATCTATGGTTTCGAATCTCAACACATTTTGAAACATCGTTAACTTGTTTTAATTCTATTTAAAACATCACATTCAAAACAATTTCTTTAACATATTATTCACTATTCAAAAACGTGAATATACTTGTTAACGAATTTCATCCTTTTATTCATTTTATTTCAAAGGATTATTCACAGTTCAAAAACGTGAATATTACTCCATAAATAAGTTATAACAATTTACTTATCAAAATAAGTCTTTGCGAATATATAGAACAATGTTTATAAATTCCATTTCTATTTATTTTATAACTACTTCCTTTTATAAATTCCTTTATTAACCTATTCAATTTATAACTCAATTATAAAACAAAAGTTCATGTTATAAGTTAAATACTTAGAATTTATTTGTTTGCACAATCGTCCCTTTAAACTTCATAATTATAAATCTTATAACTTATAAGATTCAATTATTTATCCAAATCTATTCTTACAATAACTTTATAAATTTTATAAACCTACTACTTATAAAATTCCATTTATAACTTCACCGTTTATAATTCTATAAATTTCATTCATTTATGAAATCCATTCACAATTCATTCTAACACTTATAAAAACTCGTTTTATAATTCAAATATTTTCATTTATAAATATCAATTTATAAAACTTTTATATAAATCAATTTATATTATTATTCTTTTAAAACATCTTTAATCCCCTTTATAATTTCACCATTTTGATTTATAAAATAATCAAATTTTATAAATCCTATATTTTCAACTTTTTATAATAATTTCAAAAATCCCGATTAAACTATTTTATAAAATCATTAGCCTCATATTTTCAAAAATCAACCTTTAACTATATTTCTCAAAAATCATAATTTTTATAACATTAAAAATTATAACGTTTATTTATTTAAAATGAATCAATTCCAAAAATATAGTATATTTTCAAAAAATCACTTTAGAATCATTTTAAAATTCCAAAATCTTGGCCCAATGATGCTACACACCAAATAGTCAATCACGACAACAACGATATAATATATCGATATGATAGTCCATCAAATATCAAAATATCTGAAATCAAATAAATACTGTTGAGGAATCCAGTTGGATCCCTCCAACTTGTTTTCCTGCATCCACAAACATTAGCACAATACCAATTCCGCTCCAGTACGGAATTATCGCGGTATATGGGATTTAAAATATTATCCGCTTAATAGACGGCGCAATAGGGTCTCATCCGCTAAAAAATGCGGGAAATCAATAACTGCAATATATACATATGCCAATATATATATATATATATATATATATATATTGTTATTATATATAACACCAATTTCACTGTTTATGAAATATTCGCGGTATATGTTTTTAATAAATAACATCCGCTTACTAACGGCGCATAATGTCTATTTTAACAATCGATAGATAAAAATCATCATTCAAACATGCATTCAAGTATTTTAAATCTAACTATTAAAATAAAATCGAAACTGATTCGATTGAGTGAGAAGTTCTCACCTTGATTTCAATTTCGCTTTAGCGATTTATTTCGAATAAAATTAAACGGACGTTTAATTTTACCTGAAATTCTCACTAATTCCAAACGACTCCAATCCAATTCCATCGCGTAGTGCTCGTCCATACGATTCCAACGCAACTGGTTTCGCGCGTTTTCGACCTCGTATGAAAAAGTTATGATTTTATGAAGTTACACAAATTTTTTTATAAACAATTTACAACATAATTAAATTATTTATAAACTTAAGTACATACAGGTCGTTGGATCTGCTAGCATTGAATCTCGGCCGACCCCAACTCCTTCTCCCTCATCTTTCACGCGCGTACCCAGTACACGCACAAACCCACCTAGCCGCCATCACTTCTTCAATTTTCAGGACCACCACGTTCATCTTTGCAGAGATCAATGACCACCACTTCAACCCCCCACGCGAGCTCCACCTTCGGTCCAAGTATGAGGAAGCTCGGTCCCCTTTTCAATGTGATGCATGAACCCAAACGCGTGACCTTCCAACTGCAATTGCCACCAATCCGTAGCGTATTTTCCCATCATCACCGTTGGATATCACGTACTCACCACCCTCTACAATTCGTTAGTTGACATTTTTTGCTAATACTTGATGGATTGGGAGATAATCGAGAAAGAATTTGGGAAGTTTCTGGCCGTTCAGCATGGTAGTGGCGGCTGCATTAGGTTTAGGGTTTATAATTTTTTTTTATTTCTTGTGAGAGAGGGGGCTATTTATAGGGAAACGAACGACACTATTCATTTCGGAATTTCCGAACTCCGATTCACGCGCCGTAACCAGCGTTTCTAGGGTTTACCCCGCGTTCCGGACACAATGGAACAGGTTTCGGAAGCTAATTCGGACATCTGTGCGAGATATGGCAATAAACGTTCAACTTAAATTAAACCGATTTAAACGATTTTCTAGGCGTTTTAATTTGTACCGGACAAACGGTAAATCCAATTGACACGAAATTTGAAACCTTACAATATTATCACATTACGGATTCGATGAAACTAGTTTTGTCAGAATCCGGGACTTTTTGAAAAATGACTATTTTAACTCGCCAAATTAATATAAAAACAATTTCGATGCGTTTCGAGCTGCCACGATCAAACGATAACTCCGATTGCTATGAAAATTGAAATCCGATAATAACTAACTATTACAGATCCAATGGAACTAGTTTCGTCCAATTCTGAGACTGTTCAAAAATTGACTATTTTCACTAGTCGATTTAATATTAAAATATTCAATTTTCACAAATTAACTTTTAGTTCGATTTTAAAAGTTCTAAAATATCATTCTAACTTCAATATGATAAAATAAAATTTTACAAATCATTTTCAATCATATTTAACTAAATTTTCAATTATTTCCATAATTTAACATATTAAATTATCGATTTAATTATCCAATTAAATCCAATTATTCAAAATAAAATTTATTCGACTTATAAATCACTTATTAATATTTAAAATTAATTAAATATTCAAATTTTAATTAATAAAAATCCTGGGTCGTTACAGTCAAGTGATACAAATATTTATCATTTCAATCTGCAATTTAGTATTTTACGGTTATATATCATTTCAAACCCAATTCCGAATGAAATAAAAAATCCATAACAACTTGTAGTTATAACAATATAAAATACAACATCCATTCATCCAATATCAATCATGAAACATTTATCCCAATCATTATCCAATTCAATCAATAACATCAATATAGAACAGATAATAAATAACAGGTATTTACCAGCAGTTTATATTCAATAATAAATTAAACAACTATTTTATCCAATAAATTCAGATAAACTGAGATGATGATTCAAAATACGCCAAACAGTCATAAATAAATTTCTAATCACATCATAAATAAATTTAACAAACAATAAGAAATTTTAGAAGTTATGAGTGGGTTAAAACACTCATCTTTGAATTTAAATCCAATTTAAACCCAAAATTTGAATAGTCTCAGAATTCTTCCAAACTAGTGTCAAAATGTTCGGAATTCCAATACGATCCTAGTGGAGAAAATTGCACGCGAATTGGACCTCGTACGTAAAAGTAATTTGAGTTAGAATGTTAACGATTTAAAATAAATAAAGAAAATAATTAGAAGAATAATTACCGAGCCACGTCCGCATGTATAGTGGCCTCACACGAAAGTTACAGTAGCTCGATCCTAACCCTAGCGCGATCGCAACGTGCACTGCCACCCACTGTTCGACGTCGCCGCTGCCCCAGACGTTCGTCGCGACCACCCATCTCCTAGCACTGCTCCCCCATGGCCTCGCGACACGCGACCCTGCACCACGTTGCCCCCAAAATGCACAGCCGCCACGGTTCTGATGAAACCCTAGAGAATTTAGTAGGCCGATCCACCCATCAAAACGGCAGATGAACCACGCCGATGAACAATGCTTGGCTCCCTCTACAATACGCTACCCTCAAATCGACGATCCGTGGAAGTTGATCGTAGCGTGATGAACGGTCGAGGATGATCATCAATTTCCAGGCAACCGATGATTCAAATTGAAAAGTGAATCTCAAATATGAGATGCGCTCGCTGAGAGCATCAAATCGATATAAAATTCGTTATTATTTGAGGAGTTTGAATTTTTGTTGTTGGATTTTGAATTTGAATTGATTTGGAAAATTTAGGGTTTACAGCCATTGAGGAAAAGGAGCAACAGAAGTTTCTATACGTATAGAAATGAGAAATAGAAAGGCTGCTAGGGTTTATAACCAGATATATATAGGTAGAGCTGAAAATAGAGGAACAAATACGATTGGTTTGGACTGTTGAACGATAAATGGCCCGAAAAGCCCGTTCTAACTCCGGAATTAAATTAGGTCAACCCATATATCAAAAGAGATGTTTTAAAATATTTTAAAATCAATGGAACAAGTTTCAAATTCAAATTCCATCATATGAAGAAGTTATGTAAAAATCAAGTTATTACAAATTGATTTCAGTTGATTTCAATTAAATTGATTCTAGGAGTTTCGAGCCCGTATGATCAAACGACAAGTCCAATCATTACGAAAGTTGAAATCCTACAATAATCCACTGTTACGAATTCGATGAAATTGGTTTCGTTGAAATCCAAGTCAGTGGCCAAAATGGCTATATTTCAGTTAATTAAATAATAAATTAACTTCAAATTTAATTATTTACAAATTTGGATTACTTGGTAATTTATAATCCTTTAAACAAATTTCCATATCAATTTATTTACTGGACATTTCATAATTTATAGCATTTAATTTCAATTTCAATTAATATAGTATTTAATTTCATTTACTTACCATTAACCCATTTGTTATAGATTGAATTCCAATTAATTATAATTAATTCCAATAAATTGATTTGATTTTATTCCCATCTTTATACTGGGTCCATTATTACTATATAACGCAGTTAACACTTGTTTCACATTTCATTTGCATTAATATATTCAAATATATACATCTATTATAATTAAAACCTTAATCAATTTATTCAACTTAGTTTTATTCTTTTATCTTTATCTATGAATACAATATACATTTCATTTTTAACAATCACTTCGTTATAAATTATAAAGTTTTTATTTCTCACTAATTTAAATTACAAACATCTTATTACATTAACCAATTTAATTATCGAATTTTGCGAGTCGTTACAGGGGGCTTCCCAAAATACCCCTTAGGAAGTGTGGCCGACAAGTTGTCATTAGTCTCTAATTAATCCATTATCAAGTATGCATGTAATTTTAAACTCCACTAACTTATGCATTTGCTCCTAATTGTAGATTATGGTAAGTGGGCAGGTGAGGTCCTCCATGATGCATGAGTTAAATTATTTCCATCTTCATCCCATTGTTTCCATCGTTGTGCATGCATATTTCCATGAAACCCTCTTCATATATCCATCCAAATTCCTGCAAATGAAAATAAAATGTGCAAGTGAATATTCGCAAAATTAATATATGCACTAAATTACCATTTTACTCCCAAATTTTTGAAAACTTTGAAATGATGACTTGAAAGAATTTTTGAGATTTGGTTTTAAACATGTAAAAATACCCAATTATGAAATTTATTTAAATAAAATATATTAAATATGGATGTAAATATATGCACATTTACGTGCACATTAGGAACAATCATATAGTTTGTTCTATGTTTTTAACCATTGACCAATGCCCGAGGATAGGCGGGGTTAAGGGATGATGCTCAGATTTTGGAATTTGGAGCGCTAAGTCCTAGAGACATAACTCGATGTCTGGTGGAATTATGAAAAAGCATGATCCCACCCACGGACCAACGGGATATGCTTGGTCGAGGTCGAATGGTTGAAATCAGTGGAAGACACCAATCACACCTGATTAATGGAAGAGATCAGAGACGTCATGGTATGAACGTATAAACCACTATTTCTCATTGATAGGAAATGGCACAGAACTCAACTATTTATAACTGGCTATTGGTCAAAGGAAACTCGACCTATGGTAAACAGGAAAAGCCATAGAGTTGGTTAACTATTAGTTTAGTTTTTCCAAACGGATACCCTTTGGCAACAAAACGAAGAACTGAATAATGGAACATAATTAGCACAACTGCGTTAATTTTGCTTATATATGCAATGTTATAGTAAGTAAACGCATTGCATAGATATATTCATATATAATATGGATAAATTTTGAACAAGCAGTCATATTATATATGCATGTAATTGTGTATAAGCAGAAATAATATATAATTGTTGAAACGTAAATGAAATTGAAATAGAAAAACAAACTTTCATCGCATTCAACCTTTATATACAAAAAATGCATGGGTCGGTCTCGCATAAGCATGTCCTATATAAAAAAGGAAAATAAAAGGTACAACCAAAAAGAAATGTAAAGAAATCGTCCACAACAACCTAGAGGAAAACCTTCATTTTGTGCGTCTTCTTCTTTTTTCCACCCTTACTGCCTGAGCCATCGTGAGATCTCTTCTGGCCCTTATCATCCTTGGGTTTGCTGCCTTCAGAGGGAGTGTTGTCTCGTTTGGTGATAGTGATGTTTGGTCGGGTCGGTCAATATGGGGATCATATTTCTATTTAGTGGCGCCGATTCTACTTCCTTTCAAAGACTTAATGGTAATAAGAAGTATTCTCGGAGAAGGCTTTAAATCTTCGGTACTGTAGATTTTTCAAGTCCACTCTAGATCTAGATCTTCACTTTAGAAACATCGATCTTCAGCCTCTCCACCATCGAAATGGAATCGATTGGGCCCATGGCACTTGTAATGGTAGTGTCTACCCAAGAGACTACGAGGTATTGTCCAATCCCTGCAAAGCTTTAATTCATTCCAAATTAGGACCAAGAATGGAGCCGAAGGGAAGGCTTGGAATGACTAGTCCCATGGTTATAGATGTTGACTTGGTAGTAATTGTAGCAGGGCTCAAGCCTTATGTAATTGACGACGGTGGAGGGGGAAGCGATGGGTGACTTATGAGTTCACAAATGGAGAAGTAAAGATAAGTAACAATCTCAGGTAGAAACTGAAGAATCTTGAACACTGGATAGATAAGGGATTTACCTCCATCAATAGGAGTCTCCTTGGCTTGAGTTACAGTGATCTCACCTTCTTCTATGGCTGACAAGGTGGGCTGAGAAATGGAAACAGGAATATAAGGTCCAACAGAGGTAATTTCTACAGAAGTTAGAATAATCTGGGTAGCCTCGAAGATGGGCCCCTTAGAAGTTGGAATCTTCATCGCAAGCTCTTGGACCTTTGAAGATGATGATTCTATGTGGCCCGATGCACTTGGATTAGCAGAAGCTTCAGTAGAAGGTTTAGCAGTAGTGGTGTCCTTTACAACCAAGATCACCTTTCCCTTCTCTAGTTTCAGGATGTTATCAATGTTGAGATATTTGGCTTTCAATTCATCTCCGGTGAGGCCTTCACCAGACACTTTCGCATGATATGGTACCACTTTATAAGCATCAAAAAGTGATAGAATAAGTGCTTTCCAGCCAATTCAAGTTATTTTTTTGGATAATGTTGGTAAAGAACTACTGAAGGGTGGAATTTTGGTCTTTTCTTCGATCAACTTATCCTTTAGCTCGATTAGCTTATCCATGGTGTGGCACAGTCGACCTAGGCCTCCAGTTTCTCCATTTTTTCCATGAGCAAGGTGGATTCTTGCTTCTCCTTATCGGTATGGAGTTCTTAGATGTTGACATCTTTGTTCTGGAGAGCCTTTTTCTAGGAGGGCTAGGTCCTTGGTTGCGAGCTGCATTTTGAGGGCGACATTCTCTTTATGAGCGGTCTTATTGAGGTTCTTCATCCTGATCTCTTGTCTGGTTTTGAGATCTCCTCTACCAAGTCTTTGGCCTTCTACTTCGAAGTCAAAGCCGGATCTCTTTCTACTACAGCTAGGGCCAAATCCTTCTTAATTTCCTCTGTGATTCTATTATAGCTCTTCTTCTCTGACTTGAATGATTAGATATCAGTTCGATGAATTCAGTAGAGTTAGAGAGGGAAAGTGCTAGTTTTTTCCACCCATTCCCCAAGTCTATTAGCTCCTAGATACCTCCAGCTCTATTGTTGGCCTATTCCCTTGAAATATCCACCAAGTCACAGTGGAATTTGACCTTCTTCGTGTAGAGGTTTGGGAAGGTAGCCTGCATTCATCTCAGAGGAGCCAGTGGTGAAGCTAGATGAATAGAAACTCTTTTGATTAATAGGGTATATGAACTATGGTGCTCAAAGAATGTAACATTGGAGTTTTTTGTTTTGGAGGAAGCTTGTAACATCCACTTTGATGTTCGAAACTAAGTGTTACGGATGTTGCAGCCATCCATAGTATTAATTACCAATGACAAAATACGGTTATGTTAATCATATCAATAATCAAAAGCACATAAAAATAAAAAAATTCAAACATGATTTAATAATAATTTTTCAAATTACATTTTATAAATAAATTTTCATATTCATTAGATAATCCTTTTCATAATCCTATGTTTAGAAAAAATATAAATATTACAGAATACTCCAAGAGCAACATATAAACATGCCCACTTAGTTGATAGTCTTATACATAGCAATTATACAACTTTTTCAATTACCTCCAAAACAATACGGCGGATAAATAGGAACTCCTAATATAGCTAGATTGCCTCGTGCACATCTCTAGAAGCTTTTTTGCCTTACCGGTAAACCTGAGAACCCTTAATCCTAACTGATTCAAAAGAGTACCTGAGAGTTTAAAGGGAAATATAAAAACATCAGATCAAACAAACAGTCTAGAGTGAATAATAACCGACCATCAAAAACCCAAAACTGATATCTAGTGAGACCACATCACTAAGTGGAATGGGTTTTCCCCTCACTAGTATCTTAACCAAAACAGGTTAACTATATAGTTGTGCTCCTGCATCCATAATGGTTAGAACATAGAAAATAACCATTTTCAGTCATGCAACACATGTTGGACTACCCACTCCAATTTATTAGACTATCTGTCTTAATTTCAAATGACTATCTGCATACATTTATGTGGACTACCATCATTAACCATATAGAGACTATCTATCTCTAGCATCTTGTATACTATCCATCACACATTCCATAGTTCTTCTAGGTTAACTATGAACCCATCACGTATATCCTTAATTCATTTTCAACCCAAATGTTCAACCTATGTCTATTGGTGTCCCCATTGAGGTTGTACATCCCTTAACTTATGACATCTCATATGATATGCATTGGTATCCCCAATGATATATGTAAAATTTTTGAAATGAAATGCATTAGTATCCCTAATGATTAATGAAAATTCATAAAAAATAGTGTCAATATGGTATATGTTAGTATCCATAATGAACAATGTCAAATTTCTAAAGCATATAGCATGTCGAAGTTAATCTACATTGGTAATCCCAATGAACATTGTCAAATAAAACTTATGGTTCACCTCCGTTGATACAGAAAATATGCGACATTCATGCAGCACAATACAATACCAAAACCATTATACGTGTGGCTCCCCACCATTTATATAGCAATGTAAAAGACTTATGACATTCATGCTGCAATATCAATATTGAATCTTTATCCAAGGTTAGAAAACAAATTTTATTTTATTTTATAGTCACATGGCTAACTTCCGAAATCATAAGGTTTTCTGCTTCTTAAAAACATAGGTTGTCTCATCTCTTTAAAACATATTTTTAATTAGCATAAAAAAGCCTTGTCGGAATTGAAATAAAGAGTAGCGACATCAATGCCGGTTCAGATTGTCATTGAAATTAGTCACTTGCGGCATTAATACTATAATGTCGAAAAACATAACACTTCGGCTCTATACTGCAATACATAAGACGTCGGCATTGAAAACCCATGATATAAATTTCCTTTACATCGAAGTCAAGTAATTGCGGCATCATCACCATAAAACGGTTAATACAAAAAATATTGAATGTGGCATCACTGCCTTAAGCTACAATGTCGATATTGAAAACATGGTGTATTAATTAAAACAATGGTTAAAGTAATGGTAAAAGCATTGTACTTAAGCTATTATTCCACAAAACACATAATGGTGGATTGATAACTTGGGCCATCAATGATTCTCATTGCCACAAGTTGCATTATTCCCATAATGGCAATGTCGCATGCGTGATCTAATGCCTCTCATGCTTACGGCATAACTATCTCATACGTTGTTCATAACTTTGACGCCCTTCATTACAATGCCATCCACTATCGATAGTGGATGGTATGGGGATGTCTCGTATCGATGGCATAGTGGTAATTATAATAAACACTATTTTCTTCAATTTTAAAAGTAAATTCTTTTCACCCACCGCCGTTTGTTTGTCAAACTATGATTGGTTAGGACTAAAACTTTACAATTTCTTTTTAGAATTTACTATAATTGTGTTTACCTTCCTAAAATTATTTACCAATTTAGTTAATTAATATCCTTAATTAATCACTGATTTATTTGTTTTCTAGCAAAATAAATTCATACTAATTCATAAACACTAGGAAAAAATCCCAAAAGTGTAGAAATTTAGAATCAATATAATATTTCATTTGTCAAAATTTCGGGACCAAAATAATTATTTAATTACTTTTAATAATTAAAACCTGCAATAAACACTGTTTCCCCCTTAGAAAATAAATATTCGTTTTAGATTGGAAAAAAATAAAATTAAATATTCGTCTCTAAAATAACGTTTTACTCGACATATTAGAAAACCAAATTGATTAGAGAATAAAAAGAGGTTTTACCCATAAAACTCATTCATATAATTTCATAAATCCATAATTCATATTCTATCTAAACAATGATCATACAACCAAAACATGGCATATATTATCAAAATAACCGAGCTATTACCCATAGCCAAATTCTAAAACAAAAAGTAGAGAAGGTTCGCTTATTATTCACCTTAATTTAGATAATTGGAGTTGAGATTTAATGGAGTTTAATTCCTTTAAGCTTTACTTCCAGTTGATTCTTCTTCCTTCAACCTTGATTAATGGTCGACCCATATCTTCGTTTTTTATTTTTTTTGAGTGTGAAAAATGAGAAATGATTGAGAGGGTAAGGCTTTAAGGGATAAAGACAAGTCTATTTCTATTTTATCCTTCCCATTTATTCCTCCTTAGAATAAGTTTAGACAAACTTACTTGGTTGACTAAGTATGGCTCGACCTTATAAATTTTCAAATCTCACCTCCATGTCCCACTATATTATTCTATTTAATCCACCCAATTAAATTTTCTGAGTAATGTTTAACTAAAATTAGAGGTGTTACAGGCTCCCCTCCTTAAATAATTTCATCCTCGAAATTCAGTAAGGACTACATAATAGGCGTATCAAACATGTAAACAAGGCTATATATCCAATCAGCTACAAAGTCTATATACAACAAATATAGAACATGCCATCATAACAACTCATCATAAGTACCACTAATCCTGTCCTCTATCTCCCAAGTATAGTTTTTCTCATTGTCAGTCCATTGGACTTTCGCTAACTTGACTGTCTTGTTCCTAAACCTCTTCTCATCTCTGGCCATAATACGAACTAGTTGTCTGACAAAAGTAAGATCCGGTTCCACTACTAAATCTTTTAATGCAGTCGGAGCAATAGTAGTCTCTAGATAATGCATATACCATCTAAGATGAGAAACATGGAAGCATTGTGGACTCCGGCCAAACTACTTGCTAACTCTATTTGGGACGTGAGTTTCTTGATCCTCTCTATAATGGGGAACGGTCCAACGTATCTCGGTGCTAGTTTCCCTAACTTTCTTAACTATACCAAACCCTTCATTGATGATGTTATAATGAAAACATGACCTCCAATTGAGAAATCCAAATCTTTACGCCTTTTATCTGTATGAGTTTTCTACCAAGACTGAGCTTCCCTCATCCTAACTCGAATCTCCAACTATAATGAAAACATGTTCTAGGCATTTAGATCAGTAAATCCCTTGTATTTGTGATAAAATTCCAAGTACTAACATTAAAGTGGACATAGGCCTTAGATTTGCTAAATAACTATAAAAATTCTCATGTCTCGATCTTTATTTTATTGTTTATAGTCAGATCTCTATATTATAATTTCATTTTCGAGTATTATGCCATTTTTTGTCTCAAGAGATGAATATGTATGTGTCTGTAACTAATATATATGTGTATATATATGCATATATATTATTCGGTCATAATTAAAAACGAATTATTTTGATTTTTGAAATTAATTAATAGTTTAAAAGGAGATTTAAATAAAATTGAATTTAAAGTCTATAAATACGTCATATAAAATCTACATAAATATATTTTGTCAATCTATATGCATAATATGTTTTTTGAAAATAATTTTTATTTATTTTTATATTTTTGCTTAATCAAAAACCATATATTAATATAATTTACATTAAACATAATATATTACATTTATATATAAAATATACATGAATATGTCATAAAATATACATCTAAATATTCAATAATAATTATGTGCATGCTTTGAAATATTTTGAAAAATGAAAAAAAAAATATTAATTTTAATATATTTTGTATAGAAACTCAATTTAAATTCTTTTAAAACCGCTCGTTTTTAGTAAAAAAAATATTTTATCAAATATAATCATGACCGAATATGTATATGCTTATACATATTTATTTACACCGAAACAAATTTATATATAGTTATGTCATATTGAATCTAAATATTACTTTACTTTCTATATAAAATTGCTATATGCAATTTTCTAAAAAAATTAACTAATTAAAATTTTTAATTTTGAAATTATATATATATATATATATATATAAATATATATATATATATATATATATATATATTGAAAATTAACATATTGATTTGACTTTGAAATTAGTTGATATTTATTATATAGATGCAAATCTGAATTTCAAAATTTGAATTTGAATTTTTATTTTATATTTAAGATATTTATATTATTATTTACAATTATTTTGCATTATAATATCAAATACATACATACATACATATGTGTGTATGTGTCTAAAGATTTACATTTTCGAATATCATTCTATATTATACTAAAACTACATACATATATGTATGCATTTATGTATATTAGACATCAGAAATTTATATGGTGGGACTAATATGTCCATTGTAATGCAAATATCAGCACTTATACGCGGACATGTTAAACCATATACACTTTATATGTTGCATATGCACGTACACTCACGTGTATAGTGTATGTGTATTATTATATTATATAAATATAACATTAAAATAAAACATTATTTACAAATCAAATAAAATATTGACTTTATTAAAATTAATTTATATCGAATATGTTAGTCCTTGAGATGATGGTTTTGATAACAACAACCTTAGAACTTGTTATAAAATATAAATACTAATATTATAGTTTAGATATATATATGTATATGCAGGATATAACCATGCAGGTACCAAGAATGAAGACTGTACAATATAGAGATTCAAGACTGAAGATATCAAGAGTTCAAGATTTCTAAAATACAAGATAAGTATTAGTTTAGAATAATGTTAAAACTTCTTGAAAGCACTTACATCTTTATTCAAAATTTATTCGTGGGATGGAATCCACTTCGAGCCTGTTAAAGGGATGGAACCCTAGTGGGATGGAACCCACGACAATATCTAGTGGAACATATAGTGGTCCTATTTTGATATCCACTAATTTTATGAATTTTTTTTTAAATATATCTCTTATTTTAAATGTTTTCAAAACCTTCTTTTCAAAAAGACATCTCTCTTGTTTGAAATATTTTTGCCTCAAAATTATCTTTATTATTTTGATTTCAAAATTGTCCTTGATTTTAAAGTATCTTTTATTTCAAAATATTTAGCTTTAAAATATTTATATACTCAGATTTTAAATCACTTTATAGATTAAGATTATATATATTAACAATTACTTTCTAAACTCTTTTATAAGTTTAAACTATATTCAAATATATTTACAAAAATTTAGAAATTGTTTTGACAAATTATAGAAACCAATTTTAATAAGAAAATCAATCAATTTTGCCTTGAGCATATCAACATGGTGCCCATTAAATTCAAAGTTCAAATTTTCAAAAGAAGTGTCTGTTCGTCGTATCCTTTTACGAATAGATATGGCTATTGATCTTTTATAAATACCAGTAGTTCTAATGAATTTTTAATCAAATTTCACTTATTTTCTCTTCTCTTCAACTTCCACATTTATTCTAAAGAATCCAAAACTATACTCTGCCAAAATACCAAGTGAATCAAACTTGATTATCTCTTTTTTGATTCTCTGCCACTCTCTCCATAAGATTTCAGTACTATTCATAGTTATAGGATCATTTGTAAATCAAAGTGTTGAGTAAAGGGTGCGGTTGAGCCTTGAAATCAATTGGGTGCGATCATTGCCTCGGAAATCAATTAGGTGATCTTGTGGCCTGGTTAAATCAATAGAGTTTGCCCCGGACTCTAATACAGGAGGGTGTACCTCGTAGACTTGAAACCGAGGGTGTAATCTGGGAGATTACTTTGAAAAGAAATTCGTACATTTATGCAGGACTAGATGTAGGGTAATTGCGAACTAGTATAAAATCCTGATATGTTATTTCCTTTACTACTTTTATTTAATATTTGAATCTGTCTGATTCTGTGATTATATCTATGTCTGTGAATTGCATTTGTTGGTGATTAAATTACATAAGTTTCAAAAAGATTTAGAAAATCCATAAAACACTATTCAGCCCCTTCTAGTATTATTCCAGCCTTAAATCTATAATCCTCATTTCTCACAGAATATAAATAAATTTAGGCTTCATAGGGCCCAACAAGATCCAAAATGGAATAGATTTTTTGAAATTTACCCATTACTCCGTTACGTGCTAGTTTATTTTTAACAAATTAATCTATAGTTGAGGTCGATACGTACACAATTTTAAGTGAAAATGTTACATTAGATGATTCAACTACTGATATAATGATTATAATATCTAGTTAGGGGAACTAGCATACTGATTTACAGAAAGTTTGTAATGACCCGCCAATCTACCATTAAGAGTGGATAGTAATACTTCCACGGTATTCATATGTCGAGCATCCAAGTGCCAGAAAGATAGATTGTCGGAGGAAAAAGAAAGATAGATAGAACAGAACCTCACATCATAACGAGTAATATATATTGTATGACATATATTTACAAAAGAAAATTATAATCCACATACATCAAATCAAAGTCTACCAACTAATCATTGGCTTGAACGGTTATAACAATCTGACCTCACAAATGTTAATAAATATGAAAAACCAATGCAGCAGAAACAAAAATATACACTATTAAGTCTTGGAGGCATCCAACTCATCGCCTGGAGCTCCGAAGCATCCAATCTAAGTATGAAAATATAATTGAACCCAAGTATTACAAGAAAATAACATCCAGATCAGTCTAGTAAACCAACGTGAGAAACACACCTTAAATGGATTTTAATGTTATAAAAACATTTCAAAATAAAGGCATTTCGTAAGATCACGCTGCACTTAAACACGGACGGATTTTTTCCTTATGATAACCAAACCATTTCATAGGAAATCCATTTATATTATAATAATGTCTAGGTTGAGCATAAATATATAAAATAGCTGGAATTCTTGCATCTCACGCTGCACCATAGTTGGGCATAACTAAGTTCATACGATGCTTATTGGAGAATGGATTCCATCAATGATAGGGCTACTGGGGTACCACCCTTCACAGTACATCTCCAGATAAAATGTATTGAGAGCCTCACATGGACTCCCTACATGGCAAGACTGGCCTACCGATTACTGGATAGTATTGAATATTTCACCACCTCGGTTGCTTTATAACCTTTCCGAGGGCTCTCATACACGTCCAAATCCGTAAATAATAATTTAGAAGGGTGATGACAATATCATAATGGGTGTGACCCACTTCAACTTGCAGCATATCCTAGAGGCTACATTTACTTTTTTAGCAAATCTCACTTGGAATGCTAATGCCATCCTTAAGAAAATAATGCAATGCTAGCATTCATTAATACAAGTGGTTTAGGATAAGAAAAACCAAAGGGACTACTTTTACTAAATCCATTTTGGAATCATACCATTGGATTAGTAACAAGTAGCCCTTGCACTTCAAAGAGCTCCATCTTCGATCATCTTCAACATGTCCTAATTTGAAACACTTATGCCGATTCGAAGTGGTTTTCGAATAATATATCTGATCTCGATCTCTCCAAATCAACAACGATAACTTTAAACTGGCCAAGATTTAATAGTCAGTTATTTAACTCTCAAATAACAAACTACTCATCTAGAGAGTTATCCACGCACGGTTAAGCCCCAAGAAACCACTAAGCCTCTTTAACTATCTTTTATTAATTAAAACCACTTTGTAATTACTTGTATCAAAATGCCTTTGCAAAAATATATTAACAAGTCTCCTTTACTCTTTCCAAAATTTGAAAAAATATTAATGTACTTTTCTTAACTATATAAGTTTACTCAAAAAAACATTTCACTGTCAAAACTTGGAAAAACTTTCCATATACTTATATCAAAAATTTAAGTATATTCACAAAATTCTATGCAAGATTTCACTTCCAAAACTGTACTTATTTGGGTTGAATAAATATCCTTTGAAACAGAGATGATAATAACCCAAAACACTATTCCTACGGTGTTAAATATGAAAAGGAATGTCTCATACCACCATAATTAAGAAGGTCATTCTGGAAAATCAAATCTCCTTTATAAATAAACCTTTCTACAAAATCCCTCTTATAAGTAATAAACTCTAAATTCATTTATAGAATTCCTTTCCTAAAACTCATCTCCATTTATAAAATATTATCTATAAATTATTAATTCCCATTTATAGAATATCTAATCAAAATTTAGAAACCTTCTTTTATAAATACCATTTATAAACCTATTGTTTGTTTACAAAATGCAACTCATATATCTCTCTTTGATTCATAAATACCATTTATAAATCTGTTTACAACAAATTATGTAATATGTTTTACAAATATTTATTTTCAGTATATTTCAATCTTCTATAAAAATAAAAATCACTTTAAAATAATAGATAAACCCCTTTAATTCCTTTAAAATAAACATTCCTTATTATAATAACTTTTCTATAAAGATAAATATAATCCAAAATAATTTTAAATCATTAACATAAATACATATATTCAAAAGAAAAAGAAAAATGTTGAAGTTAAATAGAGAAGTTCAAAAAAATACCTTTAAGTAAAATACCACTAAAAATTCAAAGGAAAGATCAAAATTACTTTTCACGTTGACAACTAGTTCCAAATCAAACAACAATAAAGAGCATTTTCAAAATACTATAATGAGGCCAATAGTTACATAGCACTTAACTAATGATATTACCATCCATTTCTCTAAAAAGGTTCACCTTTTCAACATATGTTGGTGTCACATCCAATATTGCCAAACAGTTCAATAACAGAAATATAATAAAATAAATAGATAGGTAAATAACTTGAAATTAAAATTATTGCAGTGACAAATCTAGATTTCTTAACAAATTTCCTATAGTTCAAATTTAAATGTCGATTGCTTTTCAAAAGCGGATATTTAGCCAATTAGCCAAAATTTCAATCAAACACAAATAGTAAAATTTAATCTACTATATGACATACAGACTTATGCAAAGAGGTTAGTTATATTCATCGAAATTCCAACGGACACTTAGGCGTTCCAATTTGTATTAAAATCAAATGATGTCCAATTTTAGCCCAAATTTTCACTTGCTTCAAATTCAACCAAATCAATTCCATTGAATTGCCTTTTCCATTATGAGTGCAACGACAAAAGTTTCATTTTGATTGGACCTTATATGAGCAAGTTATTCGATATATAAGTTATTGATATGATTTTAAAATAACTAAATCATTAATTACACTTTATTTAAAGCAATTACCCTATAAAATATAAATCCATCTTCCTCAATTCCTTTTCCAGCTTGAACCAGTAACCAAACCCACTCTATGTCATGCTTTTCTCCACCCATTTCTCCACAACTAAGCCATCGTTCGAGCAACCGTACCCATCGTCGAAAACTCCTTCACCTCTTCTCTACATACCACCCTACCACATCCATTCCAGCCTTGCCTAGTGAAACCCATCCCATAAACATCTATGTGACCTGACAAAGTCGTGTTTCCTACCACTACACCACACGCCACCAACGACCACTCGAAGGAGTGCCTCTCTTCACCAAACGCCGCTCCACCCTCCGATTCGCACAGTGATGATCTACTTTGTTGAAACCTAAACCCTAGTTTGATTATTGCTCACATTTTAAACTATCAAACTCAAAGAAGCCACACCCTCTAAATAACATATCAACTTATAGATCTATCCACTAGGAGTTCAAAGATACAAACTTTTTAATTTCTTTATTTTATTTCATTTGTTTGAATTTATTTAAGAAGAGGATCTATATTATTTTTTCTTCATTCAGGAATGCAATGGAATAGTACGAGCTTGGAAAAAGAATAGGATGATTTGTAAGCTAAGTCTTGAGTTATATTTATTTATGATTTTCGACGGCTTACCATATTCGCGTATGACTTACGATCGACAAAACAAAAATACGGTCGCTCTCAAAGATGTAACATGACCCCCCAAAACAATAATAATATACATTGATTATCCAATTCTATAAAATCACAAAAGTATGATCGTTTGCTGAAAAATCATCTAACAATAATTCAAGGAATTTCAAATTATGGGAAAATCAAATAAATTAAATTAAAAATACGTCATTGGCAATTGATTTGAAAAAATAAAATAAATTCTGTTACAAATTATTCGAACTATTTATTAAAGCAAATAAATTTACAAAATTGAATTCGCCACCATTATTTATTAGTTAAAAGGAGTTAAATAAAGTTATTCAATACATTAAATTAATATTCAATTTAAAATCCAGATATGTAATTCATTATTCAAATGCTAAATTCACCTATTCAAATATTTTAAATAGTCCATATATTTTGATTTCCAGTTATTTACTTTAAATAATCCCTATATTCCCATATTTAAAATTAATCGTTAACCCGCCTTTTGGCAAAGCCGTGGACAGGCAGATTTAACTAAATCGATAGCTTGGTTGGTGAAGATGGAATACGATAGGTTTGAGTCGACTAGATGGATGGATAATGCAGCGCGCTTGGAAGATGGATATTGGATTGGATAAACCTGGATCGGCTATAACTTGGGTCTAAGGAATATGGACCGGCATTTCTTGTTCGGTCGAGTTAAAGCCGATCGGCATGGTAGATGTGGTTCAGTCAGATATGGTTCGACGTCGGTGTTGTGGACCAGTTTGGATGATGTGGATCGACGTGGTGTTGTGGATTGGTCTGGATGATGTGGATCGGCGTGGAAGCATGGCTCGGTCGAGGAGTGGGGAAAATGCATGGTTCGGTCTTGGTGGCATGGTCAAGTCTTGGTGGCGTGGTCCGGTCTTAGTTGCATGGTTCGGTGATGGAAGTGGTTGGTTGAGGAGGATCGGTCGGGCAAAGGAAGGAAGGTGCATCGTTCAGTCATGGTGTGAAAGTAGAGGTGGTTCGGCCAGATATGGTTCGGCTTTGGAGTGAATCGGCACTGGTGGTTCGGCCTCGAAGGGATCGGCCTTGGTGGATTGGTTAGATGGGATCGGCATTGGTGGTTCAACCTCGATGGGATCGGTCTTGGTGGTTCTTTATGCTCTAGTTCGGTCGTATTGAAGTGGATCGAAGGATGTGGCTCGACATGCCTGGTTCGGTCGTATTGTTGAATCTAGTTCGGATACGTCCCTGATAGGCCTGGACTAATCAAGAAGCCGGGTAACTCAGGTTGTGCCTATAGATACATCATGCATGGCTTCATAGAAGGGGATCTTTATTCCGTTTCCCTTCATCTTCTACACTAAGGCTGCTCTGCCATTGTTGTTCTAAAAACTCTGGATTGTAATTATAATTGTAATTGATTCAAACATCAATAAAAAAAGGAAATTTTAGAAGTGGACGTAGGCCGGAGTTAGCCGAACCACCATAAATCTTCTGCTAATACTGCTTTCTTTCTAATTTTTACCGTTCTTCATATTCATACTCTCTACATACATTCTATCTGCAATTTGTGGCTATGATTTGGTGCTTTTATCTGGATTTGGGTGTTAGTGACCGATTTTGGCACTAACATTTTGGTGCTTGCACAAAGACGGCTAGAAGGGAACCTACTGCTTGGGCTTTGGATTTAAAGACTTAAAGACTAGGATCTCGAAAGCTATAGCAAGGCAATCGACAAGAAGACAGAGCACTGAACGGATTCAGCATGAGGAGAGTCAGGAGGCTTCCTTAAGAGCTAATCAGGCCTCGATTTTCATCACCAGAGACGAAGTGGAAACAATGCTGAAAAGACAAGAAGAGATGATGCAGAACCTACTTCGACAAGTTACACAAGTTGGAGTGCAGAGTGAACACAACTGTAGGAGATGCTGGAAATAGGGGTCAGAAGCATGGAGCAAACAAAATTTAAAATAGAGCAAGACCATCAGGAGCAGCACCAGGACTAGAGGGCACTCCCTAGGAGCATGTTGATCCAATCCTATGTGGAGTACCAGGTGGAGCTGTACAACATGGTGTAGATAGAGGAATGAATACTCATCTAGGAGAACAGGTCCTAGGATTCCCTCGTGAAACTCAAGGGGCAGATTGGAGGAAAAAGATAGGGACTACAACTCAGCGACTATGATAGGTTGGCCGAGATGGTTAGGCAAGCCACGAGAGGCGGATTGGTAAATAAAGACTTGGAGGATGTGAATAAGAGTCCCTTTGCTCCTGCAATAAGGCAAGCTAAAAACCCGCAAGATTTCAAACTACCAACATTGGAGATGTATGATGGGAGAACAGATCCCACTGTTCACTTGACATGGCACATGTGGCATATGGAAGTGCTGGGGGCATCGGCGAAGGTCATGGTACGATGCATTCTTTTGTATTTGATGGATATTGCAGCATTATGGTTCAGATAGCTGGAAAGTGGCTCTATCGGCATATGGACGGAGCAGACTGAAAGGTTTATGAGACGATTTCGGGTCCACATATTCAGACCCAAGTACACGATGACTTTAATGCCGATGAAGCAATGGAAAGGAGAGTCGCTCAGGGATTTCCTGACCAGATTCAATGCGACGGTGGCTTCGGTGGATCGAATCGATCCATCGATGGTTTTGATGGTGGCAGTTTCAGAAATTGCAGATAATTCGAATTTCAAGATATCGTTGGAACAAGACCCATTAAGGGATCTCGGGGAGTTCTACCAGGAGGCGGAAAGGTTTCTGAGGTAGGAAGATGCGCAGGCTGGGAGAGAAGGGAGAGAGGCTGAAGCTTATGCAGTAAGGGGTGAAGGTCCACCCAAGGAGGATTCAAATAAAGATGATAAAGGAAAAAGGAAAATGAATGACAATGGTAGCACTTCGAAAAGGCCTCAGAGGGGGTCAAATTTTTTCTAACATAGATTTAACTGAGACTCTAGAAAGGATTTACTTGGATACTCGATGGCGCCTCCAGTATCGAAGGCCGGCAAAGAGGGAACCTTATGAATAAAAGCAGGCATCGGGAAAGCATTGCCTATTTCATGAGCTGGATGGAGACAACACAAACGATTGTAGGAATTTGAAAGATATCATTGAGAAGCATGTAAGGAATGGTCATCTACTGCAGTATGTATGGAATCGAACTGTGGTAGTGGAACAGAGCGGTCGCTGCCCACCTCGAACGAAGATGGCGCTGGACCTAGGCAACGTCGGCTTATTATCAACTAAACATATTTATGGCTTTGAATAAGTAATAGAACTCAAAGTGTTACGGCTAAGTAACATACACATGTACGGTGTCAAGGACGGTCCCTAGGCATACTTTGAGACGATGATAAACCGTGTCGTTTGAGTCTATGAAATCTAGTTTTTCTTTTCATTTCCTTGAAAACTTTGGTTTCCCCCTTGGATGTATAGACATTTATTTGGCTTTCCTTGGCTATAAAGACTTTTAAATGAATGGATTTGCATTAATGTAGTAAATAAGATAGGTCTCGCGATCAAGGTCTCGACTGGAGAGATGGGGCAGTGATCACAGACTGTGAGTCCTTTTTGCCGAAGAGCGATGGAATGGGCTCGAACACTGTATAAAAAGTCCTTGGCCGAAGAGCCAAGGTTGGAGAATATACTAAGTCCATGGCCAGAGAGCCAAGGCCGGAGAATATAAAAGTCCTCAACCGGAGAGCCGAGGCCGGAGAATATAAAAGTCCTCGGTCGGAGAGCCAAGGTCGGAGAATATAAAAGTCCTCGACTGGAGAATATAGAATTCCTCGACCAGAGAGCCGAGGCTGGAGAATATAAAAGTCCTCGACCGGAGAGTCGAGACCGGAGAACATATAAGCCATTGACTAAAGAGTCCAAGCTGGAACAATATAACGTGACCTGGCGAGGTCTACAGATTCGAAGTTAAACCTAGAGAGGTCATGGATTCAGATTCGGCTTAGATTAATGGACCTAGTGAGGTCCTGGATTTGGCAATGGGCCCGAAGCGGTCCTGAATTTGGATATCAACCCAGAAAAGTCATAGATTTGGCTATTTGTTATGGATGGATTAAAACTCAGTTGATAGGTTCGGATGGCTATGGAATTGACTCAGGGTTTGGTCATTGGATTTAGAATTAGTTGTCAACTCAAAGCAGTCGTAGATTTGGATAAGAATACAACAATGGGAATGGATTGGATTATGAATCGAAAGGTATGGCTATGGGTAACATACAGACTTCGGATATCGGGTTTGAGGCTATTCAAAACACACCTTCCAATAGCAAGGCATGTTTTAAGGGGCAAATGTTGGACATACAGATTTGACTAAATCGATTGCCTAGTTGTTAAGGATGGAACACAATACGTTTGAGTCGATTGGATGGATGTATGATGCTGTGCGCTCGGAAGATGGATATTGGATTAGATAAAGATGGATCGGTTATAACTAAGGTCTAGGAATTATGGACCGGCATTTTTAGTTCGGTCGAGTAAAAGCCGATCGGCATGGGAGATACGGTTCGATCAGATATGGTTCGGTGTGGTGTTGTGGATAAGTTTGGATAATGTGGATCAACGTGGTGTTGTGGATCGGTCTAGATGATGTGGATCGGCATGGAAGCATGGTCGATCGAGTAGTGGGGACCATGCATGGTTCAGTCTTGGTGGCATGGTCCAGTCTTGGTGCCATGGTTCAGTGATGGATATGGGTCGACTAAGGAGGATCGGTCGGGCAAGGAAGGAAGGCATGTCATTTGATCATGGTGTGAAAGTTGAGATGGGTCGGCTAGATATGGTTTGGCTTTGGAGTGGATCGGCACTGGTGGTTCAGCCTCGAAGGGATCGGCTTTGGTGGATTGGTTAGATAGGATCGGCATTGATGGTTCGGCCTCGATGGGATCGGTCTTGTTGGCTCGTCATGCTCTGGTTCGGTCATATTGAAGTGAATCGGAGGATGTGGCTTGGCTTGCTTGGTTTGGCTATGACCTTGATGGGCCTGGACTACTTAGGAAGCTCGGTAACTTGGGTTTTGCCTATAAATATAGCATGAGGGCTTCAAAAAAGGGGATCTTCATTTTATTTCCCTTCGTCTTCTACACTAAGGTTGCTATGCCATTATTGTTCTAAAAAAATCTGCATTGTAATTGTAATTGATTCTAACATTAATAAAAAAGAAATTTCTCGAGTGGACGTAAGTCGGTATTAGCCGAACCACTATAAATCTTCTGTTATTACTGCTTTCTTTCTAATTTTTACTGTTCTTCGTATTCGTACTCTCTACATACGTTCTATCTACGATTTGTGGCCGTGATTTGGTGCTTTCATCTGAATTTGGGTATTAGTGACCAATTTTTGTGCTAACATTAATTAAATATTGAAAATCAGACTACAAAATTCTAGGTCGTTACAAAATTACTCTTAAAGAACCAATGGAGGCAACTAATACAAGAGAAAATGCAATCTCAAATGGAATGCAGGAACCTAATGCCATCAACACAGCGGCAGTAGAAATAGAAAGGAATGTAACCACAGCTAATGCCAAAGTAGAGCATCATTGAGATATGCCTGAGATTTCCAATAAAGAGTTTCAAAGTGAAATCATTAGCTATAAATTATTAGTTAAGGGTATCTCTGTCCCTGCAATTTCATCATATGATTCGGTGTAGTGCTATTACTCTGACAGATTCAAATTCAAAGCACAAGGAGATTAACATGCCAATTATTATATCAAATAAATAAAATTTATCTCATGCTGATATTGCTATTATTCCTCTTAATGTGTAGGTTCCTACTAAAGTAGCAAAATCCATAAATCCGTCTGAAAGCATCCAAAATGTGATCCAATCCTTTAACTACTCACTACTTATATGCACTTGGCATTGAAGGGGACAAATTAATGGATGTTAATGGGAAATGGAAGGAAAAAATATGCAATAAAAAAGGAAATAAGAACATAAATATTGATGAAGAACGGTCTGCTCCACCTGTGAGAAGGAGTGACAGACTCCAAAAATGACACTGTTGTGCTAGAATGTAAGAGTGTCTAATGGACCAGATAGATGGTTAGATATCCAATTTTTGAAAGGTAAATATAAACCATCAGTTGTTGCTCTTTTATAAACTGATATACAGAATAGTAATAACGATAAATTTGTGAATTAGTGGGACAATAATTGGATATGTTTGAATAATGCATTGCATAATCAGAAGTGTAGAATCATGATTTTCATAAATACGCTAATCTAGGATGTTACTTATAAGTTTGATAGCACATAACATGTAAAGGTTATTTTGAATAATAGAGTTTGTGGAAAAATATAGTGTATATTTGTATATACTGCAAACTTACTTAATGAAAGAATAGATTAGTGTTATTATTTACATAACAAAGCTTAAAACAATCAGCGTCCTTCGTGTGTTTTAGGGGACTTTAATTGTATTAAGTTGATTTGTGATAAATCTAGCGGTAATAGATTAATAGAAGCTAGGGTTCAAGAGTTAAATGACTGCCTAGTCAAGACGGGTTTGTTTGAATTGAATGGTAGTGGTTTTAACTATGCATGGAGATTAGGGCATGGTAAAAAGCATAACATGCATCTCGATAGAGTTTTGGTTAATGTTGATATTTGGTTAATGTTGATTGGTTGAACAAGTTTACACAAGTCACTGTACATTTCTTACCTACGGAGATAAGTGATCATGCACCCATGCTATTTTTTCGAATATAATTAGGAGAACCTGGTGGATCAGTAAACTCCTAAGGAGAATTAAGTTGTGCTTGCCCACTTTAACTCATGGCACCTATAACCGCCAGGTATAATTTTTTATGAAACGTGTGTGCAAGATAAGGCTCAAACCTAGGCCTGTCACTAGATCTAGGCACCCTTTTTCATTGTACCACACTTACGGACAGTACACCCATGATATTAAGTACTTATAATTGGGAGAGATTAAGTGGTTTCAAACCTTTCAAATATAAAAAAAATTGGCACTTCGAAATTGGTTATGAGCAAGTCATTACAGCTAATTTTCAAAATTAATAGGATGAGTAATTTACTACATAACTTTACATGCACAAAAGTTACTGAAGAATGCACTAAAAGTCCAAAGTAAAGAAATAAGATTGTAAATCAAATGGTGGAAATAAATAGAAAAAATGTGCTAGTCTACAGGCCATCCATGATGCTTACCGAAATAAAGAAAATGCACTTGCCTATGCAAAACCTCAAAAATAGTTGCAAACAAGTTTACAAATGCTCTCTACTGACAATAGACAAAATGAAAAAATCAATTAGTTAACAATAAGGGATAGCTGCACCAAAAATTTCGTTCTAAAATGAGTATTACAAGGCATATGAGAAGTATGGACAGTCTACTTAATGATGACGTTAACATAACATGAAAGCTTGTGTACAAAACTAGTTGAGTATTGCATAGAATTGTTTAATGAGACATGGTATGCAATGATTTTCTAGATATTATCTATAAAAAATGTGAATAACAATGGAAAAAGTTTTCTAAACAACCCATTTGACTTATCTGAAATTAAAATTGCAGTGTTCTCTAGAAGATGAAAGATTCACAACCTTATGGCTATATTTCTAAATTTTACAAATTGCATTAGCATAGATATAACAAGTTTCTACTAAAAAATTTACAAAATGTATTCAAAAGTAGAAAGACTGTCAGAGAATTGAATCATACTTTTTTACCATGGTGCCCAAGGTGTGTCCTGCAACAAGTATAAGTAGTTTCGAGCACATAACCCACTGTAACTTCTTATACAAAATTCTTGAAATGTCATTTGTAATAGATTGAAACCTTTAATGGATAATCTGGTTTCCCAAAATCATTGTGCATTTATCCCTAATAGGAACATTACAGATGGCATTATATTAGCTCGTGAACACCTGAACAGGTTTCAAACTGCTTGTGCTAGTAAGACGCATATAAAATAGACTTGAAGAAACATATGATAAATTAAACACAAAATTCATAATACATTTGCTTAGAATGATGGACTTCTCACATATATGGCTTAACATTGTTGAAGAATTTACATGCTCTCCAACTTGGGATAATTTATCAAGATGTCCCACATGGATAGTTTCATAGTAGAAGAATTAGGCAAGGTGATCCACTTTCACCTTATCTATTCTCTATAGCAATGGAGTACCCAAGTATTAAATTGGATTCAAAATTAGCTAGTGGAGAAATAAAACCTATTCATGATGCGCATCCTATTTTAACACATATAATATATGTAGATGACATTCTAATTTTCATGAAAGCATATATAAATGGGGCCATGTGTGAATAACCGTCTCCTTGACTCTCGCAAAATGACACTAATATATCCACGGTATTCACATGCCGTAATCCAAGTGCTTGGGAGGCATATTTTTAGGGATAAATTAGTAAAGGATAGAACACAAATTCTCACACTACGTTAAAATATATAGATAGTACGTACAACCACCCTTACTAGGGTACATCAGAGTTTTTTTTGTATGAACTAACCCAGCCAAAAACAGTTATAACTGCCTGCCCCCACACTTGTTGGTATTAACTAACATAGACACGGCGGAAAAATAAAAATAAATAGACGGATAGACATCCACATCGGGTGCTCCAGCTTCATTGCTCCAAAAACCTCTTCCAGCATGCTCTTTCCAAAATAGTCCAAAAAGAATCACGACTAATTGGCTACTTGGAAAACAATAGGGCACCCAGAGTTTAAAGGAAAAACAAGATAAACTCCAATTCAGTCATTGGACTGGTGTGAGAACTCAAAATATGTTGTTTGAAAATAAAAGGTTATCTCATAAGACCAAGCTGCATATAAACACGGAATGGTTTTTACCTTATGATAATCAAAACATTCTTACATAAAAAGACTTGATATTATTTTCAATGACACTCTTTGAAAACATAATTAAACTTATTACTTAGCCGAAATTGTTACATTATTAAATTCCAGCATACCACCTTGCGATACAAGGCTTTGTACATCTAAAATAGTACGAGCTCTTATTGGAGAATAGGTTTCCGTACAAATGACCAGGCGAGGGGACTATCTTTTGGCAGTACATCTCTAGAGGAATGTACCGAGGCCCAATAGTTGATCCTCTACCAACAGAAGACCGGCCTATCTTTTCCTAGATAGTACTAAATATGTCATCACCTATGTCATTACCGACCTATCTAATACACCTCTTAGCATACACCACAATAATTTAAACCTGAACGTCATAGTGGGTATAAATATATTTAGAAGAAGATGATCTTACTCTAATGGTTGCGAACCACATAGCCTCGCCACATCTACCCTATTTTGGTCATTCCCGATGTGAAAAATGAGGTAACGATTACCTTTCACATAGCACATCATCTTTTTTCTTTGAATGCCACATTGCCATTCCATAATCACATAACTGATTTCTAGAAATGTATAACTCCTGAGCTCATAAGTCTCAGGAAAGGGTGTTAAGCTAAGAGAAGTTGCCTTCTCCGCCACCAAATAGATGATACGTTCATAGAGATCACTTATGTAATTAGAAATGCAACATCAGACATTCGTCCATACAAGTTGTCCAGGAACAGGACATGTAACACCCCATATTTTTGGTAACATTATTTAGGATACTTAATTAGTTGAATTAAATAAAACAATATGTTGATCAGGGCATTGAGAATTGATTTTAATTATAGTGCAGTCATGTCATTTAACCATGAATTAAAATAAAAATTAACTTGAAATGGCGGAAGGGTAAAATAGGAAAGAGGCCATTCCTATATCCTCCAAAACTTGGCCGTGAAATTTTTTACACTTTCAATTTCATTCTCAAATTTTAAATAAGGGGCCAACCAAGAGTAACAAGGAAAGGAAGAAAAAAAAGCTAGGAAGAAGCTAATTCAAATCAAATCTATTCACATCTCAATCTCCATAATCTCTAAAGCTAAGGTGAATTATGTTTACATCTCAATTTTTATTGCGTTTTTCGTTTCTAATATGAATTCCGAATATTTTGCAATGATTTTCCATGTTTTTGAATGATAGAATGGATATATATACTTTTTGATAAATTATGATTATTCATATTGAACTTATGATATGTTTTAAAATGAAAATCATATAAAATGACATCGAAATGCCTTGCGAATATTTATGAAGATCATAAATGTTATTTTGGAGAAGGGTTTCAATTTTCATATTTTTTTGATTTTTCGTGGAATTAATATGTTGGAAAACTTATTAAAATAGATTTTTTGGAATTTTTTGTATTTTCCCTAATTATTTAAGGTATGAGACTTAAATATTTTATATAATTAAAAGAGGAGAAGAGGATTTTTGTAAAATGATTTAAATTATAAAATCTAGAAAGTTGGCAACACTTTTGATAAAGTGCAATACTTTATATTGGTAAAGAAAGAGGCAAGCAATCACAATTAGACACATAAGGAAGGTTGGTGAAAAGAAATGTTTGCTACATGTTTTTCACTATTTCGACACCGTCGGCACCGGTTCTACCCTCTCATCTTCGCCACCAACACAATCAAAACCAACGCACATGGTATCAGTTTACTGGTACGTAGTGAATTCGATGTAGGCGGAAGGTAGGGAGTTGAAACCAGGGGTTTCGAAGGGGTTGAGGAAGTCCTTTGTTTTAAATTAAAGAAATATGCCTGCTTGCTTTCAACTAAATGGCTTTCAAAAAATAGCTTTTGACTAAGTCAAATGATTTAAAGGAAATGGTTTCAATTAGGTTGGCCTCTGTCTTTAGATTATTGCTTTCGACTAAGTCAAAAACTTTTTGTTACCGCCCTTTTACCTTTTGACTTAAATGGGTTCAAAGGAGTATGGCCACCTCTCCAATGCTTTCGAAGGGTGGTTTCAACACCATCACTTCATTACTTAAGAATGGTTTTGAAGCAGTTGCTTTCGACCTAAATGTTTTAAGACCTTTTTTCTATAAGTAAAGTAAAACACAAATTGGTTTCGAAAGGGATTATTTTAAATGGTTTCGAAACGGATGCTTTCGACTTTAATGGGTTTCTGATCTTTTCGCTCTACTTAAAGGTAAAGTCCAAATGGTTTCGACTGAGATATTTTTGAATGGATTTGAAAGGTTTCCATATATTTTAAATTGAACCCAAAATGCTTTCGAAAGGATTGAGTTTTGACTGTTTCGAATGGTTTGAATGAGTGGTTTCGGAAGGGGTGGTTCCCAAGGGTTTCGAAAGGATAAAGGAAGGGTTTTTCCTATGTTTTCGAAAGGCAATATTTAGAAGATTTTAAAGAAGGATGTTTGATATTTTGAAGGTTTCGGAGAAAAGAAAGGAAAAGTTTTCCAATGTTTTCGAAAGGCTATATTCAAGGGTTGGGTTGTTTAAATATTTTAAACAAAGGTTTCGATTGTATTGAATATGTAATATAACCTAAATATTGTCAAGTTAAAAAGGGTTTTAACTTGTTTTGGAAAGATAGCTAATCCTTACTGAAATTCATCAACATTATTTTGAGTAAAGTGTATATAACATGACAAAATGACTTAGAGTAAAGCTAAAGTTATATTTTCCTTCTTTATATATATATATATATATATATATATATAGATTTGAAGAACTAAATCATAATAAAAAGGTTTTCAAGGTAAATTTAAAGGGTAGTTAACCCTAAGAAAAGAATTCGGATAGTTAGCCCATTTTGTGGCCAGTCGACCTAAATTTTGGACATTTAGTCCAGTTTGCGAACAGTTAGCCCAGTTGTATGGACAGGTAGCCCATTTATACCATAACGGATCTTGCTACTATATTATGGGCAGATAGCTCACATATTATTGTTTTATGGATAGATAGTCCATTTATTAGCATAAAGGATATTGCTATTTGTTATAGTCATTTTGATTAACCAGTTTGGTTGTAGGAAAGGATTTGCTAAATATATGTAATAGAGGATATAATTAAGGAAAAACTCATTCTGCTAAGCGGCGTAGTCTCACTTACTATTAGTAAACCAAGATGTAATAGAATTATTCACAACAGGTTTTATGTCTAACTCATAATTTTTATTTCCCCTTAAACTCTTAGGTACACAAAATTGATTTGAGTAGGCTGAGGGTTGAGGTTTTTAGGTTTTAGTATTTTGGCGAACAAAGTGTCCAAAGACAAGCAGGTGGCTGGTGGATAGGTAATTAGGATTGCAGTTTCATTTTGTTCTGGTTTCGCTGTGTATATTAAGTCAGATATGACTATATTACTTTGATCAATCAAAGGGGCATCATCATATTTCGCTCTAGCTGTATATTTGTAATGATATATTTAATCAATGCTTGGGAAAGGTAAAGGGATTATGTAACATGGATATGAATTATTGTTTTGAGATGTAGTCAGCAAAGTGTTGTTTTTTAAAATCAGTGATTTTTTTCATATTCATGTGCTTCTGATATCATGGATACCTTTATCATTACCACATTTCGTCAGCAGAAGTTAATACTATGGATGACTACAAAATCCATAGCGCTTAGCCTTTAGCCTCCAGGTACGAGATGTTACAACTTGGTATCAGAGCATGGTTTATGAAAAACTTTAAAAATGAAAATGATTTTTAGAACATAATCTTAAGGAATTAGAGTAAGATTGGGGTATGGGATAATGCTATAATAGCGTACTTGTATTTATTATATATCAGTATATGATTTATCTCTAGTCTCCTATCCTTATTAGATTATTTTTCTGTATCTCATAAGGTTTGAATACAGGTATGGAAGGAAGAAGAGGAAAAGTTAACCAAGGAGGGGAGGGCACCGAAGGAAATGCCAGGACTAGTGTGAGAAGAGGTCAAGGTCAGGCACAAGAAGAGAGCACAGGTGCTGGAGTCCCACATGTGGACATGAGAGCTATGTATCAGTTTTCTGTGAATATGATGCAAGCTGGAGTTGTAGCTAGAATGGTAAGAGGAAATACTGCAGGAGCAGGAGTTTCAAAGTTCCAGTAGTTAATCATTACGCTAAGCTGAGTGGAGATTACACCAAGCTTGGAGGAAAGCCGTTTGTTGGAACGGAGGATGCCATTGAGGTAGAGAATTGGTTGTTGCACTACGAAAGGATTTTTGCAGATTTAGGTTTCAATGATGAGCAGAAGAGGAGGTTGGCTTCTAGACAGCTTTAGGGAGCAGGTCTGTTCTGGTAGAATAATGTGACTGCGACGGTGGATGAGGAAACTATGACCTAGGAAGATTCCAAGGGAAGGTTCTACGAGAGGTTTATGTCTGCAATGGCACAGTCAGCTCTGGTCAGGAAATTTCCTGAGTTAGAGCAGGGGAGATGTTAGTTCTGGAGTATGCTAGGAAGTTCAAGGAGTTAGCTCGATATGGGTATGCCTTAGTGGATACTGTCATGAAGAGGAACAAGAAGTTTATCGGGGGGTTGAAGCCTGAATTAGCTAGGGCCACATTACCCCATATTATATATCCTTCTGACTTTGATGTGGAGATGGCTTTGAGGCATGAGAAGTTACTTGATTCTCAAGAGAAGGGTAAGGCTAAAGAAGTCCAGGCTGGGCAGAACCAGAAGTGGAAGTTCTTTCCTAAGAAAGTCTCTCAGAAGGGTGGAGAAGCTAAGAAGGGGAAGTCTAAGATTGTTTGTTTCAAGTACGACAAGAAGGGGAACTTTGATAATGAATGTTGTGCTAGGAAAGCTAAGGAAGTGGCTGGAAGGAAGAATGTCAGGTGCTACAACTGTGACCAGATTGGCCATTATAAGAGCCAGTGCGAGAAGCCCGCAAAGGATGGAAAGGACAAGGTGTATGCATTGGATCTGGCTGCTTCTAAGCCTATAGCTCAAGAAAAAGGAAAGTTATTGTTGGGAGGTACGCTTCAGATTCTTGGTATGACTATTAGCAATCTATTTGATACTGGTGCATCGCATTCTTTTCTATCTAAATGTTTGATAGATTAGCTTAACCTAGAACCCACTTATTTAGTAACTTCCTTACGGGTTGCAAATCCAATAAGAGGGTATGCAACTTTGGAGTTGAGATGTGACCAGTTAGAGTTTGACCTGTTAGGTCATACTTTTGTTTGTGGTTTGCATGTGTTTGATTTTGTGGGGTTCGAGATTATTCTTGGGATGGATTGGTTAAGTGAGTACGATGCTAGGATATTTTGCCAAGATAGGAAAATATCACTTAAACACCAAATCGTAGTGATCAGATAGTTTATACCGTAGAAGGCTCTTGCGGTGAGATGTATGCTTTGATGGGCACTATAGGGTTGATAATGAGTTGAGTCGAGTTCACATGGTTAGAGGATTTTTAGATGTGTTTGAGCCTGTAGTTGGATTACCGCTGAAACAAGCTATTGAATTTTGGATAGATTTGGTTTCGGGAGTAGAACCATGGAGTAAACTGCCAAGCAGGATGACCCCTATAGAGATAAGGGAATCGAGGGTGCAGTTGGTGGATTTAGAAGGCAAGAATTTTATCAAGCCAAGTAGTTCACCATGGGGAGCAGCTGTAGCGTTTGTTAAGAAGCTGGATGGATTGTTAAGGCTATGTGTCGATTATCGTAAGTTGAATGAGAGGACGATAAAGAATCGATATCCATTACCGAGCATTGACGATTTGTTCGACCAGTTGAGCGGAGCCAAAGTGTTTTTGCAGTTATATTTGGCAACAGGTTTCCATCAGCTTACGGTAGCAGATGATAGTATACCTTTAACGGCATTTAGGACCAGATATGGGTCGTACGAATGGTTAGTTATGCCGTCCAGACTGACTAATACGCCATCTTTCTTTGTGGATTTGATGAACAGGATTTTTCGAGAGCACTTGGATAGGTTTGTATTGGTTTTAATAGATGATATTTTGATTTAATATAAGGATAAAAGAGAGCATGAAGTTTATCTTAGAGTGGTGCTTGAGACGCTGAGGCAGCATCAGATGAGGGTGCAGTTTTCGAAGTGTCATTTCTGGAAGAAAGAAGTGAAGTTTCTAGGTCATGTAATCCCAGAGGAAGGGTTGGCGGTGGATCCTAATAAGATTGAGTGAATAGATAGAAGAGACCCGAGACAGTGATAAAGATAAAGAGTTTTTTGGGTTGGTTAGTTACTATCAGAAGTTCATTAAGGATTTTTCATGAATAACGGCACCGATGATCAAGCTGACAAGAAAGGATGTTAATTTTGTATGGACTGATAAGTGTGAGGAAGCATTCTAGATTTTGAAACACTTATTAACCCATGCACCTGTGTTGGTTGTTCCAGAAAGGAATCAAGATCTGGTGGTTTATAATGATGCGTGTGGAACAGGCTAGGAGCTGTGGTGACGCAAAGAGGTAAAGTGAGTACCTATGCTTCTAGATAGCTTAGATCACAAGAAGTCAAGTATCTGGCACATGATTTAGAGTTGGCCGTGGTTCTTTTTTATTTGAAGGTGTGGAGACACTATCTTATGGGAGAAAGGTTTGAGCTTTATACAGATCATAATTTTCTAAAGTATTTTTTCTCTCAAAAGGAGTTGAATATGAGACAGCAAAGGTGGTTAGAGTTTATCGCTGCTTATGATTTTGAAATTGAGTACGTACCATGGAAAGGCAATAAGGTTGCAGATGCACTTAGCAAGAAACATCAGAATGCAGTATTAGCAATGATTGCTGAGTGGAAGGATTTAGAAGCATTAGCTGATTGCAGAGTGCAGTGGATATCCATGGATGGGTCTAGTGGAGATACAGTTGTATTATCTTGTTTGGATGGTCAAGTAGTAATGATTGAAAGGATTACTTCTAAATAGGAAGAGGATCCAATATTAGCAAAATGGATCAGGAAACTAAGAGATGGAACTGAGAGCAATGACTTGAAAGATTTCAGTCTTGACCAGAATGGGAGGTTAAGAAAGAAAGGAAGATTACGTGTTCCGAGTGCAAGAAACATAAGGAAAGAAGTTTTAGAGGAATGTCAGCATTCGAAGTTTTCTATTCACCCAAAAGGTACTAAGATGTATCAGGATATGAAGAGGAGTTTTTTCTGGGAAGGTATGAAGCGGGATACTGGGTTGTGTGTGTAACAACCTGCATATTTATCGATTTTATATTTAAATATTTTATTTAAATATAGCATTGTCCGTCGGATTTTAGTCTGAAAAGCTACTTTATGCAAACAGACGAATTAGGGCTCGAGACCTCTTCCATCGAGTTCAAAATGTCGTTTGCGACATTTTTGAGTATAAACTTCGATATGTTTGGAATTAGTAGGATTTTTGCTACTTTTGACTTAGGGCTTTGGGTTGGGTTTCAGCTCATTAACCCCACTTATTACTCTAGCTCAGTCCACCTCTCCTCTTCACTTCATTCTTATTTCCGTAACACTCAAGTTTCACTGAAAATGGAGAGAGGAATGGGAAATTAAAACTCCAAGCCCTAAACATCTTTGCAAATTCAAGTTCTAGCTCCAAATTCATAGAAGAAGCTTTCGTAAGCCTTCTCTCCTTCTTCTCCAACTCATTCTCCTTTAAGTTTCAGAAATTCCTAAACCTAACTTAGGAAATGTTCTTCTTTTAAGCTTAAATTGAAGCTTCTTGAGTTGTTATTGAAGAGGAATTGATCTTAGCTTGTTTTAAAAGCTTCTCCTTCATTGATTTGGGTTTAAAGGTGAGATATTTATCTCACATCTTAGTCTATAACTATCTTTGATTGCTAGGTATAAATTTCTAACACTTATTCATGTGCATTTGATTTTGATTTGGATTGATTCGGTGAGTATTCCAATTTTTGGTGTTTTGGTTTAATTTTATGAAATCCTATTATGGATATTTGGACATTGATATTCGATGCGTATCGAAGAGCCTTTAAGGCTGGGTTGTCGCTTGGCATAAATCCTTAGTTTTGTTGCTCGTCCGACCGCTCCCGATAATCTTTTGCCATCTTTGGCCTAGGTTCAGGGAATGCCTGAAATCCAGTTTTCAAACTTCTGAATTTGTATTTCCAGACGTCTGAATATTATACTGGGAATTTTTATTCCCCAGTATTCAGACGTCTGAATCAAAATTCCAGATGTCTAAATTTGCTCGTGAGCAACCAGAAAGGAAATAGACTAAAAATGCCTATTTCAGACGTCTGAAACATAGGGTTTAGACATCTGGATTATGTTCTGGAATACTTTTATTTTTCCAGATTCAGACGTCTGAATCCTTGATTTCAGACGTCTGAATCCTTGATTTCAGACGTCTGAATCTGCTGTCTGGGCTCTATTTTGCCTATTTGCTTGAGAATTCCAATTTTATCGATTCGTGATTATCCGATTTGTTGATTATCATTTATTGTCGACTTTGATGACTTCTTTTATATTGGAATTTTTAGGAATATCCATTTCGATGGATTCGGTAATCGATTTCTTTGGATTTTATTCACGTCTTCGAATGTGAATTTTGATGATTGATTGTTTCTACAATCATTTCTATGATTTTTCACTTTTAAAATACAAGGTTCCTATACTAGTAGTAAATATCAAAACTCTTTCATCAAAACGATTTCAACACTATTTTATTGCAAAGCTCGTTTCTTAAAACCGATTTTTAATCATTAGTATATACAAACCTTTACCTCACTCGTATGAGAAATCTAATTAAACGACTTAGTAAAACAAGTGGTATGAAACGCTTGCGTTTACTTCATCGGTTAATTCTTGGACTTGTTCGATTGAATCTCTTGTGACAAATTTTCTAGTGGAGATCTACAATTTTTTCGTAAATATTTAAGTTAAGCTAGTGGTTTTGGGACATGAAGCTAAACTCATATATTTACTAGCTTAGTGTAATTGACACTTCTTGATGATTGATGATGATCATTTTATGGTTTAGACTAGCAATGTGCGATGTCTCTTTGTCCACGTGGGGGACAGTACCTCGTCCTAATGAGCTTCAATCTCATCTTTATTGGGTTAGCGGCTCATTGTCCGCGTGGGGACTGAACTATGACAGGTCGGTGCATGAGGTGTATCTTTTAGGGTGCATCGATGCTCGGCTCATTTGTCCACGTAGGGACTGTACTACGACAGGTCAGTGCATGAGGTGTATCTTTTAAGGTGCATCGATGCTTGGCTCATTTGTCCGCGTGGGGACCGTACTACGACAGGTCGGTGCATAAGGTGTATCTTTTAGGGTGCATCGATGCTCGGCTCATTTGTCTGCGTGGGGACCGTACTAAGACAGGTCCGTGCATGAGGTGTATCTTTTAGGATGCATTGATGTTCCGAATTTATGGTTAGCGACCATGAGATAGCGTCTTGTTTTGTGATATACGTGTTGGTGAGTTTTTATACTCCCGCTAGGGATTGACCATCCTCTTTCTTGTGATTTCTGGATTTCAATTGATGATTTCTGGGAATTTATGTTTCACCACTTTTTACAATTGGCATTGTTATGTATGTCATTATTTGTGGCTTGGTGAATTAAATAAAGAATATGACATTCTTTTTTATGCTATGAGATTCTTGAGATATTTTATGACTTTTGTGGATTTTCTAATGTACACTTGTCGTAGTATGACATTTTTGGTTATCATACGTTTTATTATTATATCTCTTCTTATATCTCATTTCATCTGATAATCATAGCTAGACTGATCCGTTAATTATTTTCTTATTAAATAATACTCAGGTCAGACTGAGATATTACAGGCGCTTCCTCATGACTTCTTATCTGGAACCATCATCTGACCTTTGTCTAACTACATTAGTTTGGTAGTTTTTGTTGTATACATTTAAGATATTGACTCCTCGATGTATACATATTCTTTTGTCTTGCACTTGTATCTATTCTTTTGCGTTATTGTGGATCTTGTTTGACCACTACTCTGATGTACACTTTCATGTGTTATATTCATATCTGTTTCCGCCTTTGTGATATGAACTGTCTGTGACTGGTTTGTGTTATGTTTATTTCTATATTTATTTCCGAAGTATATATAGCCACTATGTAGTAGTTTTGTGTTTGTATCGGTATGTCGGATTTTCTCTTGAGATGAAATGAAAAGTTATTATTTTATCAGACATATCGGTGCTCGCACAAAGCCATTACATGAATGGTCGCTCCTCAACACCCTTATTCTCCGCGCTAGTTGACGGCATTACCCCGTAGTGTCCTTGGCTAGCGTGGGTATAGAGGTGAGGCGTCACAGCTTGGTATCAGAGCCAAACTTCGGAACAATGTAGAATATTCTAGAATGGATCATTGTTCTATGTCTTTCTTAGGAGTCGTGCCTTAGGATTTTATTCGAGTCATTGGACCCATTCTATCCTATTTTCTTTGTGGTGCCTTGTTTTATCAATCATTATTGTTTGATATTCATTCTGAGAATAACTTTTTCTTCTTCTTTCTTTCTTTCTTAAAGAAGAGAAATGGTTAGATCAAATCGTCCCAGTGCCGGACAATCCATTGCTACTCCCTGGGATGGAGTAATTATGTCTGCCCAGCAGCTTCTTGATCTTGTAAAGAACGCTCAAGCAGCCGGTTCTATTCCGGAGCCTACTCACCCTAAGTCTGGATTTTCACGCTTGTGCAACGATTATACCAACTTGGGTGGGAAGCCATTCAAAGGTTCTGAAACCATTATTGAAGTCCAGGCTTGGCTCAGAACATGCGATCGAATCTTTTCTCGCATGAATCTTATTGATCTTCACCGAGTTTAGGTGGCCTCTAGTATGCTCCAACAAAGTGCATTAGACTGGTACGAGCTTATGATTTCGGAAATTAATGAAACGGATCTTACTTGGGAACAATTCCGAGAACGATTCGAATTAAAGTTTGTGCCAGAAGCTGAGAAGGCGACTTTGGCTCGTCGTTTTATAGACCTTGTTCAAGGTGAATCCTTCATGGCAGATTATGTCGCATCATTCGAGTCACTCTCAAAATATGGGGTTGAGTATATAAACACCCCATTGAAGAAAAATCAAAGATTTGTCTATGGCTTGAACAAAAATCTCAAGTAGCCGTTACTTCTAAAATTAGAAGTTTCTTTTGATCAACTTATTGACATCACTCTTCGACTTGAAGAGACAGATAAAGAGAGTGATGTTGTAGTTGGGAGTGCCAAATCAAACTTCAACAACAACAAAAAGAGATATCCCTTTATTAAGTTTAAACCTAATCTTAACAAGAAAGGGAGGCAAGAAACTTCGGAAACAAAGACTCCTACCTCTAATCATGGAGAATGCTACAATTGTGGATCCAAAGACCACTATGCAAATAAGTGTCTGAGGTCCCTTACCTGTTGCTATTGTAAACGTTTGGATCACCCTATATCTTCATGTCCCATACTTCAAAGCAAGAGGGAGGGAAAGCCCTAGTAACTCTTCTCTTGATCAAGGTAGTTCTTATTCAATCCTTGACGGCGTTGTTTTATTTTCGTGATCTTCTTATTTGAGTTCTTTTGATATGGGTTTCATCTCATCATTTGTATATCAAAGGAACTTGTTGATTCTTTTTCTTTAAAACAATTTGAGCTTTGGTTCATCTGGCGTACCGCTATTGTACTACGTCGTTGTTCCAAAATATTCGAGTTTCTAGTTTCTCGGACGTACCATTATTGTACTACGCCGTTGCGCAGGCTGAATTTTCTGCTATTCATGACGTTTCCCACGTCTGTCAACAACGGAAATGTCTTAGGGATTCCGATTTTTTTTATTCTCTAGCCCGGTGTTATTGAAGAAATTGAAGTTTCACCAGAATTGACTTATGAGCAACATCTTATTCGTATCATTGCTTCGAAGGTTAAACGCCTTTGAAATAAAGATTTCCCTTTTTATGAGAGTTCAATGGTTCTCAAATCCTAAGGATTTCCCTTGGGAATCCAGAGAATTCATCGAGCAAACACGTTCTGGCTTACTCTTTCGTGCTCTTTATGGTAAACTTCTTATTTCAAATTTCTTTTGTATTGATATGCTTTTATGGTTGTTACTATTTATTTTCTTCTTAAGTATTGCGAGGATGCAATTTCTTTAAGGAGGGGAGTCTGTAACAACCCGCATATTTATCTATTGTATATTTAAATATTTTATTTAAATACAGCATCGTTCGTCGGATTTTAGTCTAAAAATCTACTTTTTGCAAACAGTAGAATTAGGACTCGAGACCCCTTCCATCGAGTTCAAAATGTCGTTTGCGACCTTTTTGAGTATAAACTTCGATATGTTTGGAGTTAGCAGAATTTTTGCTACTTTTCATTTAGGGCTTTAGGTTGGGTTTCAGCCCATTAACCCCACTTATTACTCTAACTCAATCCACCTCTCCTCTTCACTTCATTCTTATTTTCTAACCTCAAGTTTCACTGAAAATGGAGAGTGGAATGGGAAATTAAAACTCCAAGCCCTAAACATCTTTGCAAATTCAAGTTCTAGCTCCAAATTCATAGAAGAAGCTTTGATAAGTCTTCTCTTCTTCTTCTCCAACTCATTCTCCTTTCAATTTCAAAAATTCCTAAACCTAACCTAGGAAATGTTATTCTTTTAAGCTTAGATTGAAGCTTCTTGAGTTGTTATTGAAGAGGAATTGGTCTTAGCTTGTTTTAAAATCTTCTCCTTCATTGGTTTGGGTCTAAAGGTGAGATTTTTATCTCATATCTTAGTCCATAACTATCTTTGATTGGTAAGTATGAGTTCCTAGCACTTATTCATTTGCATATGATTTTGATTTGGATTGATTATGTGAGTATTCCAATTTTTAGTGTTTTGGTCAAATTTTATGAAATCCTATTATGGATGTTTAGACATTGATATTCGAGGCGTATCAAAGAGCCTTTAAGGCTGGGTTGTCGCTTGGCATAAATCCTTAGTCGTTGTTGCTCGTCCGATCGCTCCCAATAATCGTTTGGCCATCTTTGGCCTAGGTTCTGGGAATGCCTGAAATCGAGTTTTCAGACATCTGAATTTGTATTTCCATACGTCTGAATATTATACTGGGAAATTTTATTCCCCGGTATTCAGACGTCTGAATCAAAATTCCAGATGTCTAAATTTGCTCGTGAGCAACCAGAAAGGAAATAGACTAAAAATGCCTATTTCAGACATCTGAAACATAGGGTTTAGACATATGAATTATGTTCTGGAATACTTTTATTTTTCCAGATTCAGACGTCTGAATCCTTGATTTCAGACGTCTGAATCTGCTGTCTGGGCTCTATTTTGCCTATTTGCTTGAGAATTCCAATTTTATCGATTCGTGATTATTCGATTTGTTGATTATCATTTATTGTCGACTTTGATGACTTCTTTTATATCGGGATTTTTAGGAATATCCATTTCGATGGATTCGGTAATCGATTTCTTTGGATTTTATTCACGTCTTCGAATGTGAATTTTGATGATTGATTGTTTCTACAATCATTTTTATGATTTGTCACTTTGAAAATACAAAGGTTCCTATACTAGTAGTAAATATCAAAACTCTTTCATCAAAACAATTTCAACACTATTTTATTACAAAGCTCGTTTCTTAAAACCAATTTTCAATCTATTAGTATATACAAACCTTTACCTCACTCGTACGAGAAATCTAATTAAACGACTTAGTAAAACAAGTGGTATGAAACGCTTGCGTTTACTTCGTCGGTTAATTCTTGGACTTGTTCGATTGAATCTCTTGTGACAATTTTTCTAGTGGAGATCTACAATTTGTTCATAAATATTTAAGTTAAGCTAGTGGTTATGGGACATGAAGCTAAACTCATATATTTAATAGCTTAGTGTAATTGACACTTCTTGATGATCGATGATGATCATTTTATGGTTTAGACTAGCAATGTGCTTTGTCTCTTTGTCTACGTGGGGGACAGTACCTCGTCCTAATAAGCTTCGTCTCATCTTTATTGGGTTAGCGGCTCATTGTCTGCGTGGGGACTGAACTACGACGGGTCGGTGCATGAGGTGTATCTTTTAGGGTGCATCGATGCTCCGCTCATTTGTCCGTGTGGGGACTGTACTATGACAGGTCGGTGCATGAGGTGTATCTTTTAGGGTGCATCGATGCTTCGCTCATTTGTCCGCGTGGGGACTGTACTACGACAGGTCGATGCATGAGGCGTATCTTTTAGGGTGCATCGATGCTCGGTTCATTTGTCCATGTGGGGACTGTACTACGACAGGTCGGTGCATGAGGTGTGTCTTTTAGGGTGCATCGATGTTCCGAATTTATGGTTAGCGACCATGAGATAGCGTCTCGTCTTGTGATACACGTGTTGGTGAGTTTTTATACTCCCGCTAGGGATTGGCCATCCTCTTTCTTGTGATTTCTGGATTTCTATTTGATGATTTCTGGAATTTATGCTTCACCGCTTTTTACAATTGGCATTGTTATGTATGTCATTATTTGTGGCTTGGTGAATTAAATAAAGAATATGACATTCTTTTTTATGCTTTGAGATTCTTGAAATATTGTATTACTTTTGTGGATTTTCTAATGTATACTTGTCGTAGTATGACATTGTTGGTTATCATACGTTTTATTATTATATCTCTTCTTATATCTCATTTTATCTGATAATTATAGCTAGACTGATCCGTTTATTATTTTATTATTAAATAATACTCCGTCAGACTGAGATATTACAGGTGCTTCCTCATGACTTCTTATCTGGAACCATCATCTGACCTTTGTCTAACTACATTAGTTTGGTAGTTTTTGTTGTATACATTTAAGATATTGACTCGTTGATGTATACATATTCTTTTGTCTTGCACTTGTATCTATTCTTTTGCGTTATTATGGATCTTGTTTGACCACTACTCTGATGTACACTTTCATGTGTTATATTCATATCTGTTCCCGCCTTTGTGATATGAACTGTATGTGACTGATTTGTGTTATGTTTATTTCTATATTTGTTTTCGAAGTATATATAGCCACTGTGTAGTTGTCTTGTTTGTATCGGTATGTTGGATTTCCTCTTGAGATGAAATGAAAAGTTATTATTTTATCTGACATATCGGTGCTCGTACAAAGCCATTACACGGATGGTCGCTCCTCAACAGCCTTATTCTCCATGCTAGTTGACGGCATTACCCCTTTTTGTCCTTGGCTAGCGTAGGTATAGAGGTGGGGCGTCACAGTGTGTGAAGCGCTTTCAAACAGGCAAAGGCCGAACACTAGAAACCAAGTGAGTTGCTTCAGCCATTAGATGTTCCAGTATGGAAATGGGATTCAGTCTCCATGGATTTCATTGACAGGTTACCAAGGTCGAACAAAGGAAATGATAGTATATGGGTCATGGTGGATAGATAGACCAAGAAAGTCCATTTCATTCCAGTTAGGTCAACCAGAATACACCTGTTTTGGCAAGGTTATTCCTAAAAAATGTGGTTTGACTGCATGGAATTCCTAGCAGCATAGTTAGTGATAGAGATCTTTTGTTCACTAGCGAGTTCTAGAAGAGTCTGTAGGAAGTTTTGAAAACCAAGCTCAAGATGAGTACCGCTTACCATCCGCAGACAGATAAGCAAACAGAAAGAGTTAACAAGATCTTGGAAGATTTGTTAAGAGCTTGTGTTCTAGATTTAGAGGGATCATAAGAAGACCATCTGCACTTAGTCGATTTTTCATATAAGAACAGTTATCAGACTAGCATTGGGATGGTCCCGTTTGAAGCTTTTTATGAAAGGCTATGAAAATCTCACATTTGTTGGCTAGAGACCGGGGATAGGTTGGTTCTTACTCCAGTCATAGTCAGAGAAACTATAAAAGATTGAAGTCATTCGGGCTAGAATGAAGGAGGCTCGGTCTAGGCAGAAAAGTTATGCAGATAAGAGACGGAAAGCTCCAGAGTTCTTAGTTAGAGATCAGATTTTCATCATAGTATCACCAATGATGGGTGTGATTAGACTTGGAAAAACCGAGGAAGTTAAGACCGAGATTCATTCGACCTTTCTTGTTATTGAGAGGATCATGAATCTCGCATATGGAGTTGAGTTACCGAACGATTTGGCAGGAGTCCACGATGTTTTTTATGTCTCATCTCAAAAAGTGTGTTGAGACCTGGAAACTGCTACTGCACCGACCGTGCTAGATGATTTAGTTGTAGAGCCGGATTGGACCATAGCGAGGAAGCCTATTTGTGTTGTTGCGAGAGATAAGAAGAGGCTTAGAACTAAGACGGTCAAATTAGTTTAAGTCCAGTGGAGTGACGATGACAGGGACTGTACTTCGGAGATTGAGGGCAGGATTAGAGATACTTATCCTAACTGTTTTGATGATATGTTTTACTTTTCTTGATTGATTTGTTATGTACCTTACCGTAATTTTGAGGAAGAAATTCATTAAGGAGGGGAGTCTGTAGTACCCTAGATTTTTGGCAACATTATTTAGGATATTTAATTAGTTGAATTAAATAAAATAACGTGGTTATTAGAGGATTGAAATTTGATTTTAATTAAGGTGTAGCCATGCCATTTAACCATGAATTAAAATAAGAGTTAACTTGAAATAGAGGAGGGGTAAAATAGAAAAGAGGCCATTCTTATATCCCTCAAACCATGGCCATATAAAATTTTACACGTTCATTTTCATTTTCAAATTTTAAATAAGGGGTCGGCCACCATTAACAAGGAAGAGAAGAAGAAAAGCTAGGAAGAAGCTAATTCAAATCAAATCTATTCACATCTCAATTTCCATAATCTCTAATTCTAAGGTGAAAAATGTTTACATCTCAATTTTAACTGCGTTTTCGGTTTTAAAATGAATTTCGAATATTTTGCAATGATTTTCCATGTTTTTGAATGGAATGAATAAATATACTTATTAGGAATTATGGTTATTCATATTGAACTTATCATAGTTTTAAAATGAAACATTATAAAATGACATCCAAATGCCTTGTGAATTTTTTTAAAGATCATAAAAAAAATTTGGGGATGGGTATCAATTTTTAGATTTTTCTGAATTTTCATGGAATTAATATGAACTTTCTAGTAAAGAAAATGTTAATTTGGGTTAACGATTATTTTCAGTTAAATAATAAAAGATTGGGGTCCAAAAAATTTTAATGTTGAAAAACATATTAAAATAGGTTTTCTGAAATTTTTGTAGATTTTTCCTAAGTGTTTTAAGAGTTATATAAAATTATTTAAGGCGTGGGACTTAAATGTTTTATTTAATTAAAAGAAGAGAAGGGACTCTTTGTAAAATGATTTAAATTATAAAATCTAGAAAGTCGACAGAAATTTTAACAAAGTGCGATACTTTTATCGGTAAAGAAAGAGGCAACCAATCACAATTAGACACGCAAGGCAGGTTAGGTAAAAAGAACTATTTGCTACATGTTTTTCACTGTTTCGACACCGTCGGCACCATGTTCCGCTTCCTAATCTTCACCTCCGACACAGTTGAAACCAATGCACATGGTATCATTTTACTGGTACATGGTGAATTGAATGTAGGACGAAGGTAGGGAGTCGAAACAAAGGGTTCCGAAGGGGTTGAGGCAGTATTTTGTTTTTAAATTAAAGAAATATGCCTGCTTGCTTTCAAATAAATGGCTTTCGATAAAGTAGCTTTTGACTAAGTTAAATGATTTAAAGGAAATTGTTTCGATTGGATTGTGCCTCTGTTCTTAAATAATTTCTTTCGACTAAGTCGAAACCTTCTTGCTACCACCTTTTTACCTTTCGACTCTGATGGGTTCGAATGGTTGTTTTGTTTCCAAAAACCTAGCCACCACTGCAATACTTTCTAAGGGATGGTTACGATACAATCCTTTCATTACCTAGGAATGGTTGCGAAGCAGTTGCTTTTGTCTTAAATGTTTTAAGACCGTTTTCTATGAGTAAAGTAAAACCCAAATTGGTTTCAAAAGGTATTGTTTTAAATAGTTTGGAAACATATGTTTTTGACTTTAATGGGTATCTGATCTTTTTGCTCTACTTGAAGGCAGAATCAAAATAGTTTCGATCGAGATGTTTTTGAAAGGTTTTGAAAGGTTTCCACATATTTTAAATTGAACTCAAAGTGCTTTCGAAAGGATTGTGTTTTAACTATTTCAAAAGGTTTTAATGAATGATTTTGAAAGGGGTGGTTCCCCAGGGTTTTGAAAGGATCAGAGGGAGGGTTTTTCATATGTTTTCGAAAGGCAATATTTAAAAGATTTTAAAGGAGGATGTCTAATATTTTGAATCTTTTGGAGAAAAGAATGGAAAGGTTTTCCAATGTTTTCGAAAGGCTATATTCAGGGGTTTTGAAAGGATTGTTTAAAGGTTTTAAACAAAAGTTTCGAATGTGTTGAATAGGCAATATAGCCAAAATATTTTCAAGTTAAAAAGGGTTTTAACTTGTTTTGGAAGGATAGCTAATCCTTATTAAAATTCATCAACATTATTTTGAGTAAAGTGTATATAACATGGCAAAATGACTTTGAGTAAAACTAATGGTATATTTTCCTAGTATATATATGATTTGAAGGACTAAATCATTTTTAAAAGATTTTCAAGGTAAATTTAAAGGGTAGTTAACCCTTAGAAAAGAATTCGGATAGTTAGTCCATTTTTCGAGCAATCAGCCTAGATTTCGGACAATTAATCTAGTTTGCGGGTAGTCAGCCCAAATGTATGGACATATAGTTCATTTGTAGCATAACGGACCTTGCTACTATATTATGGGCAGATAGTTCATATATTAATTGTTTTACGGACAGATGGTCCACTTATTAGCATAAAGGATATTGCTATTTGATATAATCAGTTTGATTAACCAGTTTGGTTGCAGGAAAGGATTTGCTAAACGTATGTTTCAAAGAGGATATAAGTTCGGGAAAACTCATTTTACTTAATATCATTAAACCGAGATGTAATAGAATTATCCATACCAGGCTTTATGTCTGACTCGAAGTTTTTTTTTCCCTTAAACTCTCGGGTACTAAAAATTAATTTGAGTAGGTTATGGGTTGAGGTTTTCAGATTTTAGTATGTTGGCGAATAAAGCATCCGAAGATGAGCAGGTGGCTGATAGATAGCTAATTAGGATTGCAGTTTCATTTTGTTCTAGTTCCGCTATGTATATTAAGTCAGATATGACTATATTACTTTAATCAACCAAGGAAGAATCGTCATATGTCAATCTTGGTATATTATTGTGATGATATATTTAAACATTGCTTGGGAAACTTTAACGGATTATTTAACATGGATATTAATTATTGTTTTGAAATGTAATCAGCAAAGTGTTGTCTTTTAAAATCTGTGATTTTGTTCATATTCATGTGCTTATGATATTATGGATTTATCACTAATATATTTCGTCGCTAGAATTTAATACTATGAATGGCTACAGCATCTGTAGCGCTTAGCTTTTGGCTTCAAGATACTGGATGTTACAGGACAAATTGGAGGCACTTTCTTATCACATCCTTTTGGGAATTCACCCTAGGATCAGTAGTGATTAGTCCATGCATTTGATATTTCTTAACGAAGAACAACTGCTGTTATATGTATATTAGGAGGTTATCCCAAATAATCATTAAGAAGTCCTTCATTACTAAAATCCCAAATATCATATCCATGTCTTCACTTTGAATACGTAATTTGTTTCGAAGTGGTCTTCGCATAGGAATCGTCCAAATCCAACCCCGGTTCCTTCAAAACGATCATTGATAAAAGGATGTTATTGTGAATAGGGAATCTTCTTTAATTGATTTAGTTCATTTCATAAAAAATAATCTCTTTTGGAGATATATATTTCTTAAACATTCTTTCCAGTATATACACAGAATCATTAAACCTCTCTTATCACTGCTTTTGATTTCTTAAAACCTTTTTACACTCAACTTGTTTCCGACATTTCGACCTTATCTATCCCTTTCCCAGGGAAGAGGCCAAGTGAACCAGGGCATTGGTTGCTTACGAAAATCTCCTTAGTTTAAGAACCTCACATCCTGATCTCACGAATAAAAAAAATCTGGTGTACTCGTCGTGCTTTTAGAGCAAAGATTAAACAACTTAATTTGTAATAGCTTTTCATTAAGTCATTTATTTAAATTCTTTTCAATAAATTATAAAACTTCCAAAAAATAATTAAAGCACTTAATTATTCCTTTGAAAAAATTTCTAAAAGATTTGGAAAAGAATCGTTCAACTTAAAACTAAAATTTAAATGTTACACGAAAGAGTTGTAGAAAAGTGCTGCGAAAAGCACTTTTATAAGCTATATTAATCAAAACGACTTCTTATTATATGAAAATTCATTTTTATTATTTAAATCACTTTTAAAACATTTTAAACCATTCACAAGATTCATTCCATGTTTTTAAACAAATTTAAAACTTCATTTCCGAAGAAATCTAATTTGAATTCCAAACTGTAAAACCGCAATTTTTCAAAAACTTGTTTTACTCATATTTCAAAATCTACTTATCAGAATCTCGATTTGCTTCTTCGTTGGAAAACTATGGATATAAGAGTTTAGAAAATTCTTATCTTGAATAATTCCAAACTATATTCCATTTTTTACACGCATTTTGACTTTTATGGCGCGAAATCGCGAACTACCATTACGTGAGAGGCCTATTTTTAAAAAAAAATTCAATTCTAATCCAAACTTCACAAAACACTTTTAAATGTTTTATAAACATTTTAAACATTTTTTACAGATATTTAACCTTCCATATACGCCAATTCATTAATATAGAGGAAAGTGATTTCCTTTGTGCTTATCGACGTGTATTTTCGTGACTTGTATATATGTTAAATATTCATATGAAAACAGCTGAACTTGGTGATCATAGCATAATAAGCATCTGTTTGCAAACATCATATCATTATCTAAAATATAACATAATACTTTAGGAGTTCTCGCCATGAGTTTTCAACGATTAATTAAAAATTCGCTATAGCTCGCTACTCGGTTTCGAAGCTCACTATTCTTCGGATTTTAGCTCCTAGATGCCTCGACCAAGGCTCAAGATGGCTTGGGAGTGCATGGCCTAGGGTGGAGCAAAGAAGTGCTCAGCCTATGATCAGGTAGGGTAGAATTGGAAGAACAAAGAGAAAAGATGGAGTTTCGGGATTGTTTTTGATGTATCTAAGTATGTATAACTATATATTATAATTTAACTTCTTTTTAAAATATAATTTTGACATTATTTATCTAAGGATGGAAGCCATTAAAGTGGAAGGCAAATCTCAAAAATATAAAGAAGAAGGTGAAAGAAAATGAAGAGAGGAGGCTAGGGTATTTGTTGGAAAAGAAGAATGTAAAAGTATCCATGCATACATCATCATCTTCATCACCATTTCATGGCTTCACCAACACACCTCCCACCTCCCTAGGCACGACAAATATTCCCCCTCCATATGCCCATCACTTCCATCTTCTCGTGTATGCATTTGTTGACTTATATATGCTTAAGGAGTAAGAAATCTTAAAATATATTATACATTTTATATTATACTTTTATACTTAATTATTTTGGTGTATATATATTTATGTGCATGTTTCATGTATGCACATGCACATGTATATGTGTGTGTAACATATTCCTACAATATTTTACAACTTCCACATGTTGTATCGTTACAAATCCCGGTTCTGATTTTCGGTCATATTTTCTCTTTTAAGCTAGTATGTATGTTTTTTTAAACAAATTTTGAAAATAAATTTTCTTATCATTTTTAGCTAATTAAAATGACCATACTTTATTTATAAATCATACAAATTAATATAAATAACTAGTTACAAAATTATTGTTATATTGATAAAGCTAAACAATCATTTATTTAAAGTGCTATATTTATGGGTCGTTACAGACTCTCCTTCTTAAAAGAATTTCGTCCTCGAAATTTAGATAATAAGAAAATAGCTCGAAAGGAAATATATTCGATGTAATGAATATATATAAAAATATGGATAAGTGACTACACCACAGGCGGTGAGTTCACTACAAAGACATGATTTATACAGTTCATTCTTCCATCCTAAATTCGGGATATGCCTTTTTCATTCTGCCTCCGTTTTCCAAGTGCAATCCTTAGCATCTCCACTCCATTGAACTTTGACTAACTTTACTACCTTCCTCCTTAATCGTTTCTCATCATGACCGCTGATTCAATAGGTCGTCTAATAACTGCCAAATTTAGTACCACCTCCAAGTTTTCCTAAGCAGCTATTTCTATAATTTGTTATGGGTCATGCACATGTTTCCTAAAATGAGATATGTAAAAAACATTGTGCACTCCTACTAACCTTTCTGGTAATTTCACTCGATAAGCTAGTGGGCTAATTCGTTCAAGAATGGGAAATGGTCCAACATATCAAGGTGCTAACTTTCCAACTCTTTCAAATCTCACCACTCCACTCATCGGGAAGACTTTCAAAAAGACTGAATCTCCAACTATGAATTCCGTATTTCTACGCCTTTGGTCTGCGTAATTTTTCTGTCTGCTCAGGGATTCCTTTAGCTTCTTTCTAATCATATCGACCTTCTTTGAAGCTTCTCGTATCATATCAGGACCAATTACTAACCAACCTTCGGTTTAGGTCCAACATGATGGTGACCTGCACGAGCGACCATATAGAGCTTCATATGGTGCCATGTCGATATTTGCTTGATAACTATTGTTATAAGATAACTCTACCAAATACAAATGATTTTTCCAGGAGCCTCTAAAGTCTAGAATACATGCTCTAAGAAGATCTTCCAAAATGCGGTTAACTCTCTCTGTTTGTCCATCAGTTTCGGCGTGGTAGGAAGTGCTTATATTTAGCCTTGTTCCTAAACGGTTTGTAATGTTTCCTAAAACTGACTAGTAAAGATTGGATCCCAATCCCTAATATACCGCTCAAAACTCCATGTAATCGTACAATTTCCTTTATATATATTCCTGCAAGGCTTGCAGTGATTCTTGTTGATTTTACTGGAAGGAAGTGTACACTTTTAGTTAATCAGTCTATGATAATCCAAATGCCTTTGTTCCCCTTCCTCTTTTGAGGTGAGCCATCAATGAAATCCATTGATGTTTGATCCCACTTCTAAGTTGGAATCTCCAGCGGATGAAGTAAGCCTGCAATATTTTGCTAGTCGCTCTTGACTTGTTGGCAATTGGCAATCTACTAACATAAATGGATATGTCCCTCTTCATGTTTTTCCACCAGAATGCGTGCTTCATATCTTTGTACATTTCATTAATTCTCGGATGAATGTTTAGTTTGGTTTTATGGCATTCAGCTAATACCTCTTGCCTGAGATTTTTCATATTGGGAACACAAATTAGCCCATTTAACCGTAATACTCCATTTTTATCTACCTTAAAGCTTGAATTCTACTCTTGGCTTCTTATAAATTTTTATTAAAAACCCATCTTCCTTTTGTTTACTAAAATTCTTTCCAAAAGAGTTGGAGTTACTACCAAATAAGAAATAACAACATACTTTCTACTCAACGTTCAGCTACTATGTTGGGTTTTCAGGGTGCATATAAAATATTTAGATCATAAAATGTGAGACATTCTAACGAATGTTGCTGCCTCATGTTTAAATATTTCTGAATGAAAAGATACTTTAAAGATTTATGATAAATAAAGAGCTCAAACTTTTCACCTAATTAAAAGAGGGAGTTCTGTTTACTAAGGTCAATTCAAAGTTTTAATTGAAACAAACTATAAAAACTTCTTACCCAGCAAATAGTGCCTCCATATTTTAATGCAAACAACACGGCTAATAATTCTAAGTCGTGCGTTACATAATTCTTCCCGTGAATCTTCAACTATCTACTTGCATAAGCAATCACTTTCCCTTCCTGCATCAAAACTGCACCAACTCCTTCTCCACAAGCATTTGCATAAACGGTTAATCTGCTGTTTCCATTTATAATTGCTAGAACTGGAGTGGATGTTAAACCCTTTCTGAGTTCCTAGAATGATGCTTCACATTTAGGAGTCCAAATAAATTTAGCATCTTTCATGGTCAACTTCATTAGGTGGTAGGCGATCTTTGAGAAGTCCTGAATGAATCTTCTGTAATACCCTGCCTGACCAAAGAAGCAACAAATCTCTTCAAGAGTTTGTGACTACTTCCAATTTAGAATAGCTGCAACCTTTACATGATCTATCGAAATCCCGTCCCTTGACATTATATGTCCAAGGAATCTTACCTCCTTTTCCCAGAAATTGCATTTTGAAAATTTGGCTTTAAGCACATTATTTCAATATCTCCAATACAATTTCTAGACGTCTTTCATGTTCTTCTTCTGTCTTAGAATAGATAAGGATATCATCGACAAAGACTAACATGAATTTATTGCGTACATCTCTAATACTCTATCAACAAAGTCTATAAAATAAGCGGGAGATAGGTTAGCCCAAAAGGCATAACCGACCAATTGAAGAAAGTATTTGGACCTTTAAAGGCAGTTAAATGGATGCATTTTTCTACAATTCTTAGTTGATGGAATCCCGTGGCTGGATCCATTTTCGAGAATACTCGTGCACCATGTAACTGATCAAACAAGTCATCTATTTAAGATAGAGGATGCTTGTTCTTAATCTTTTTTATTCAGATCTTGGTAATCTATGCAAAACCTTAGATATCCATCCGACTTGGCAACAAAAACTACTGCCGATCCCCAACTTGAATGACTCGGTCTCATCAACCCTTTCTTTAATAGCTCTTGAGTTTGGTTATTTAACTCTTCCCTCTCTTTTAGATGGGTCATGTTGTTTAATTGGTTTTGCATTAGAAATAAAATCAATATGAAATTTGATTTCCCGGTGTGGGGATAAACTCTTTACTTCTTCAAAATCATTTGGGAATTCTTTAATAGCAAGTAAGGTTCCTAATCCTTCCTGGGATGAGTCTAATGCATATAGAAAACTTCCCCTCCTTGGACTAGGATCTTCATAAGATATTTCTATAAACTTCCTGAAACTAGTCTATAAGGTTATTGTCCTACCAACGCAATCGAGAAGAGATTTATACTTAGTCAACCAATCATACCAAGCAAAATTTCAAATCCAACAAAATCTAAGACAAATAAGTCAAAAGGAAATTGATGGAAAGAGCGGAAAATTTGGATTTTTTTCACAATTCATACAAAATTTAGTGGTACCACCTATATGATTTGTCATGCAAATAAGGGTATCAACTATCTTGGGTTCAAATTTTAATCCTTCTATGGTTTTTTTAGCAATAAAACAATGAGAAGCTCCTGTATCAAACAATACTCTAACTAAAACATCTTTAATACAAATATTACCTTCTAAAACTCACTTGCCCTTCACATCTTAAGAGGTTGAAGGCCCATCCTTTCTTTCGTAGACTCTGGCTTGCTCTCCCTTCTTCATGATCAGACAATCCTTGATCATGTGTCCCAGCTGATGACAATTATAGCAGTTTGGTGGTGGCTTATGAAACTTGGGGTTCTTGCAATAAGTCGCTAGGTGACCCTTTTGTTCACAATTGTAACACATAGAATCTTTCAAATAGTTACCTTGGGCTCCTCCACCTATTTTGCCTTGACCTGGATTTTTCCCAATTTGGTTAAACTCCCTCTTCTTCTAATGGTGTTGTTGTTGGTCTGAGCTACTACCGGCTTCATCTTGTCCAATGTTTCATAATGAAATCCCATATCCAGAAAATCTATAAATGACCCCTTAACATGGCAGTCATCCTGCTCCGGCACTTCTCATTCATCCCAGAAATGAAATTCTCATTTTGCTTTAAAGGTGTGTCAATTAGAGCTAGCCTAAAATATGATAATTCATTGATCTCATTTGCATACTCCTCAATAGTCATTTCGTCCTGCTTCAGATCCATAAAACTTCTGTAAAGACGAGATTTCCCGGACGCGGGCATGTATTGCTCCTCCAAAACATCCTTAAACCTTTCCTAAGAAAAATTGTCCTCCGAGTCATTTAGGGAAATAGACTTCCACCAAGCCAGAGCCCCTTCTTGAAGTTGCCACGAGGCCAAAAATCTCTTTTGCTCATCATTGATGTTCAATGCTTTAAGTATCCTTTCGCATGATTTAATCCAAGCCTGTAATTCAATGATAGCTTTTGTACCCTTCAACGGTTTTCCCCCTAAGCTGGTATATTTCTTGCACAGGGTGGCAAAATTAACCTGGGGTTGTACGGGAGGTATTTCTTCTACAGTGGCGGTTGGAGCTTGACCGTTGGTTGTTGTGGTGCTGCTATTTCCGCTCCTTCTTCCTCTACAAGTACTCATGCCTTACTTCCTGAATTTAGTAAGAAACCTTTAGAATACAAAGCCAAAATTACCTTAGGGAATGAGTATTAATCATTGCACAACTTAAATTTTATTCAGATAAGGATTCTAAATGCGCACTCACAAAGGTTAAACACGTTCTACGGTATTGCTAACCCTATGTTTAATGAGTTATACCCTACCGAAGCCAAGGATAAACCTTTAGCTCTGATACCAAATGTAAAAATAGGCTCCTCGACTCTCAAAAATTGACACTAATACATCCAGGGTATTCGTGTGCCTTAAAACAAAGTGCCGAGGATGTAGATTTTCAGGGGTAAATTAGTAAAAGATAGAAACACAAATTCTCACATTATGTTAAAATAGATAGATAGTACATACAACCACCCTTACTAGGGTACATCAAAGTTTTTTTTATGAACTAACCCAGCCAGGAATAGTTATAACCGTCTGCTCCCACACTTGCTGGTATTAACTAACTTAGACATAATGGAAAAATAAAAATAAATAGATAGGTAGACATCTACATCGGGTGTTCCGGCTCCATTGCTCTAAAAACCTCTTCCAGCATGATAAATTACTCCAAATAGAATCCTAACTGCTTGCTGCTCGGAAAAAAGAGGGCACCCAGAGTTTAAAGGGAAAATAAAATAAACTTAGGGTCAGTCATAGGACTAGTGTGAGAACTCAAAATATGTTGTTTGAAAACAAAAAGGTATCTCATAAGACCACACTGCACATAAACACAGAATAGATTTTTACCTTATGATAACCAAAAAATTCTAACGTAAAAATATTTGATACCTTTTTAATGACATTCTTTGAAAACATAAGTAAACTTATTAATCATAACCGAAATTATTACTTTATTAAATTCTTTCATACCATCTTGTAGTACAAGGCTTTGTACATCTAAAATCATACGGTCTCTTATTGGAGAATGAGTTTCCATACAAATGACCAGGTGAAGGGACTACCTGCCGACAGTACATCTCTAGAGGACTGTACCAAGGCCTAACTGATGGTCCTCTACCAACACAAGATCGGCCTGCCTCTTTCTAGATATTACTGAATATGTCATCACCTCGGTCGTTACCGACCTATCCGAGACATCTCTTAGCATACACCATAATAATTTAAACCCAAATGTCATAACGGGTAGAAATGTATCTAGAAGGGGATGATTATACCCTAAAGGTTGTGAATCACATAGCCTTACTGCATCCACCATGTTTTGGTCATTTCCGGGTATGAGGCCTGAGGTAACAATTACCTTTCAATTAGCACATCATCTTTCATCTTTGAATGCCATATTGCCATTCCATAATCACACAATTGATTTCTACAAACGTATAAATCCTAAGCTCATATGTCTCAGGAAAGGGTGTTAAGCTAAAAGAAGTTGCCTTCTCCGCCACTAAACAGATGACACGTTCATAGAGATCACTTATGTAACTAGAAATGCAATGTCAGACATTCATCCATACAAGTTGTCCAGGAATAGGACAAACCGAAGGCACTCTTCTACCACATCCTATCGGGAATTCAAATAGGACTAGTAGCGATTAGTCTTTCCATTGGGTATTTTATAACGAAGAGACTACTGCTACTATATGTATATTGGGATTTTATCCCCAAAGGGTCAAAAAGTAGTCCTTCATTACTAAAATCCTAAATATCATATCCATGTCTACACTTCAAATACTTAAATTGGTTCGAAGTGGTCTTCGGATAGGAATCATCTAAACCGACCCCGGTTCCTTCGAAACCATCATCGATAAAAAGATGTTCTTGTGAATAGGAATAATTCTTTAATTGATTTAGTTCTTTTTATTAAAAAAATCCCGTTTGGAGGTATATATTTCTTAAAAAAAAAATTGGTATATACGAAAACATTAAACCTCTCTTATCACTGCTTTTGATTTCTTAAAACCTTTTTACACTTAACTTGTTTCCGACATTTTGACCTTTTATATCCCTCGCCTAGGGAAGAGGCCAAGTGAACCAGAGAACTGGTTGCTTCTAGGCATCTCCTTAGTTTAATCACCTCACGTCTAGATCTAACGAATAGAAAAATCCAGTCTACTAGTCGGCTTTTAGAGCCAAGATTAAACCTCTTAATTTGCAATAGCTTTTCTTTAAATCATTCATTTAAATTCTTTTAAATAAACTATAAAACTTCCAAAAATCATTAAAACACTTAATTATTTCTTTGAAAGCATTTATAAAAGATTTGGAGAAGAATCGTTCAGTTTAAAACTAAAATTTAGAAGTTATAGAAAAGTACCATGGAAAAATGCTTCGAAAAGCGCTTATATAAGCTATATTATTCAAAATGACTTTTTATTATCTAAAATTCAGTTTTATTACTTAAGTCACTTTTAAGACATTTTAACACATTTATAAGATTTACTCCATACTTTTATAAAAATTTGAAACATCATTTTCAAAGAAATCTTGTTTTGGATTCCGAACTGCAAAATCGTTATTTTTCCAAAAACTTGTTTTACCAATACTTAAAAATCTACTTATCGAAATCTCGATTTCCTTTCTTCGTTGGAAAACTATGAATATATTAGTTTGGAAAATTCTTATCTCGAAGAATTCCAAGCTAGATTCCATTTTTACGCTCGTTTGACTTTTATGGTGTGAAATCACGAACTGTTGTTACACGACGCGTCTATTTTTGACTAAATTTTCAATTCTCATTCAAAGTTCACCAAAACACTTTTAAATGTTTATAAAAAAATTCAATCTCATTTATAACCATTTTAGAGATATTTAAGCTTCCATATATACCAATTCATTAATAAAGAGGAAAGTGATTTCCTTTGTGCTTATCGATGTGTATTTTCGTGACTTGCATATATATATATATATATATATATATATATATATATTCAACATTCATATGAAAACATCTAAACTTGATGATCAAAACATAATAAATGTCCATTTGCAAACATCATATCATCATCCAAATATAATAAAATAGTTTAGGAGTTCTCACCTTGAGTTTTCAACGATTAATTAAAAATTCGCTATAGCTCCACTACTCAGTTTCTGGAGCTCACTATCCTTTGGATTTAGCTCCTAGATGCCTTGACCAAGACTTGAGATGGCTTGGGGGTGAACGGCCTAGAGTGGAGCAAAGAAGTGCTTGGCTTATGATGAAGTGGGGTGGAGATTTGAAGAACAAAGAGAAAATATGGAGTTTTGGAATTGTTTTTGAGGTGTTTACTTATATGTAACTATATATTATAATTCAAATTCTTATTGAAATAAATTTTTACATTATTTCTCCTAGGTTGGAAGCTACTAAAGTGGAAGAAAAAGCTTAGAAATATGAAGAAGAAGATGAATGAAAATGAAGAGAAGAGGGTAGGGTATTTATAGGAAAAGAAGAGTGTAAAAATATCCATGCATACATCATCATCTTCATTACCATTTCGTGGCTTCACCAACAAACCTTCCCCCTCTCTAGGCTTGACAATTATACCCCCTCCATGTGCCCTTCACTTCCATCTTCTCATGTATGCATATGTTGACTTATATATGCTTAAGGAGTAAGATATCTTAAAATATATTATATATTTTATATTATACTTTTATACTTAATTATTATGGTGTGTGTGTGTGTATTTACGTGCATGTTTCATGTATGCACATGTACATATATATGTGTATGTAACATATTCCTACTACGTTGTGCAAATTCCACACATTATATCGTTACAAATTCCGATTTTGATTTTCGATCATATTGTCTCTTTTAAATTAATAAGTATATTTTTGTAAATAAATTTTGAAATAAATTTTCTTATCATTTTTAACTAATTAAAATAAACATATTTTATTTATAAAATAGTAAGATTATTATAAATAATTATTTACAAAATTATTGTTACATCGATGAAGCTAAACGATCGTCTATTTAAAGTGATATATTTACGGGTCGTCACACCATGGTAATTAAAAATATGCTTAGAAAACTAGGAAAATTTGGTGGCTTACAAATAATCATAAAGAAAATAGGAATTATGTTTAATAAAGATATGCTTTAAAATTAGAAATTCCTAATATTGTCAATGCAGGAGGATGAAATGCCAATTAAATATTTGGGTGTGCTTTTTTCTGTTCAATATATCAAGGATGAAATGTGCAGCAGTCTATTTGATAAAATTAGGAAAAAGGTGAATGTTTTGGGAGAACAATTTGTTACACTAGCAGGTAGGCTAGAACTTATTAGGGTAGTTGGTTAGCCTACGATACAATTTTGGACTCAAAGTTTTAAACCTCCCAAGGAAACTATCAATAAAATAATACATATTTGTTCCAATTTCCTTTGCAAGGGTAAAATAGAAAAAAAAACTTAAAGTATAGTGTGCACACCTAAAATTGATGGTGGAATGCGCCTGAAAAATATTTCAAAAATGAATGAAGTGTGTGGGATCAAACCTATATGGAAAGTAATAAATAAGCAAGGTCTATATGGTGAATGGATGTAAATTAGTTATGTGAGAGAAAAGTCATTTTGGGAGATAGATGTCGACAATAATTTCTTTGGAACCTTAAAATTCATGGTAATTTTAAGACATAAAGCACTTGTAATAGAGGGAAAAACAATCGATGGTAAAATTATTAAATTATGGTTTGATCCATGGATAAACGAGGGTATTTTATTGCAAAACTGGGTGTTCAATCTCTGGGTACCTTAGGGGGGAAAATATCAAAGTTAATAGGATCATCGGTAATGGCAAGTGGGATTGCTATAGTTTACCACATACTAGAAATCTGAACATGTATATTAATAACGAGATTCTATTGCAAAAACACATAAAATGGAAAGTTCAATTTAAACAAGCATGGGAAAGCATCAAAATAACACATCCTACAATGAACTATGCAAGTGCGTTGTGGGATAAAATTAACAATCCAAAGATGTTTATACGTGATAAGTTGTCTACAGTAAATAATTTAAGGACGAGGCAGGTTATAGCGAACAGTGCATGTATTTTTAGTAACCAAAATAAGGAGATTGTTAAGCATTTATTCTTTGAGTGTAACTACACCTCATATGAAAATGGTGTAGAACAAGTCTAGTAGTTCAATTTAGAACAACCATAGATCTAAACCAATCAGCAGAATTCATAGCTCACAAAATTTCAAGACAAAGATAGGTTAAGAGATCTTGCTAGAGTGGTGTTAACTACATGTATATGGTGCTATTGGATAGAAAGAAACAATAATCTTTAAACAGTAAGCAACAAATTCAAAAAATGCAAAAAATTGATGAATTGATAAAAATTATAATTCTTAAATTAAAGAGGAGAAGAAGTTTTTCACTAGACTTTGATCGAATTTTTGAGTATTGATCAATTTCATCTGAACTTGAGATTTAGCCCTAAAACGAAGAAAAGTGTGATGAAGTAGTAGTGAGTTTCGGGGGTCCAGATCGTCATAGAGGATTACATGATGTTGATGGACTGTGATGCACTAATAGAGGTGATGGAACCTGGTTTCCTCCACTATCGCCATAATTTCGCCTATATATTTTATTTATAATAACACTGGTTTTTAGTATAAAAGTGTTAGTTCAAGTGAGATGTATAAGGGATATTAGTTAATGTGTGATAATGTAACCTATATGGACTGGGTTTTCGGTCCTTAGGGTTACGTTGTTTTGTAATATTCTTTATTCTCAATAATAAAGATCAATATCATGCATTAAAAAAGAGTAAAGTGTAGTGTTTGGGCTTTCTATAACGTGTTAAGTATAGCAAAGCATAATATTTTCGAACCAAGTATCTTTCCAAATGCCAATGTTTGGATCGTATGAATATTTTTACAGGCGATCAAACAATGTAGCATTACTAAGTGGATGATAATTTCTATATTATGTGATTTAGGAATTTTTAAGTATACGATGTTTGTTGAATAAGAGATCCACTTGAATAGCGCTCTACTTAGAGTTCAAGAGAATATTTAATTTTTTTTATATCAACTTGTAAATTTACACGTTGTAATTTAAGTATTAGTCAATTAAATTATTGAATTTGAAGTAATGAAAAGGTGAATTTTAGAACCATGTGAATTTGAACTAAACCTTTCACTAATTGTATAGGGTTGATCGAGTAGGCAAAGAATATGTTTTCGCAATAGTAGTTTGAAGTGACACTTGGAAGGTATAAATAAATAAGAAAATAATATTTTTAGATGGTTGATTTAGAATTCTTTACTGAACTCAAATGGTAAAGTTTCCATTTAACCTAACTAAAACCTAAAGCAACCCCTACTTCATTCTAAAATTAGTCTAAAACTTTTTCCTTCACCTTCTCTAACTCCATTAAACATTGTCTTATTATATTATCTAAAATGTACCCTTGAAATCACATAAAAATTATCATAAGTCAAATTAGAGAAATAATTTCAAGCCTATATAAACAAATATCATTTTGTAGCATGTGCAATTCAAGTCATATTTAGATGGAAGCTTTTAAAAGGTAATTTTATTGTCTTGAATTAAAATTTAGAGAGCGAAAATGATACTCATAAGTAAGTTTTGCTAAAAGTTCATTACTTTGATATTTCGAGATTTAAATGCTTATGTAATGATCAGGTTTGGGCAGATTTAATGCTCGATGGTATTAGTATCATTACTAGGATCTACAGAAATGATCAAACCTTGATTTTAACTCCTAAAAATTAAGATCATATGTGCTTAGCAAACATGGATTTTAATAGTTTAGGCTATGCTGACACTAACCTTTTATGTATGACATTGTAATGATTTTAACTCCTAAAGTCAAATTGAAATGTTTTATATTCGGTTAGGCTGACCTTGTAACGATAATTTGAAAACATGCTAAAGGTTAGGATGATTGCTTAAACTAGAATTGATGAATATAACCTAGGTTTGAATCCTAAAAACATGGGTTTGCATAAGTTAGTAAAGATTAATGATGATGTGGTTGTGAGCACGAACATAATACGTTTAATTGAATGTATATTTGAGTGTATATATGAAAGATATGCATCGTTATTAGTTAAGCACAAAATGAGTGGAGTGGATCACAAAATAATGATGCATGCGTTGGAATTCTAAAAAATGGTGAATGAGGTAAATCTAACATCGTCAAAAATATGGTAATTTTCTAGTTTATATAGTGTACTTTCAATCCCTATATTGACCCATAGGGTCAGGTAATTTTGTGCGAGGGGGAGAACGTATATGGCTATGGACTAACATGCGCGCGCCGCCCGACCGAACGAACCGGATCGGGTGCGGGCAGCAACAGTTTTCGGCCGTTGCAAAACGAAGAGGCGCGAATTTTGCGAACAACAACACTTTTGGTGTTGCAAATGAAGGGATGCTACTTTTCTCAATGGTTATAACCATTGGGAATTCGGCTATAAATAAGAGGACCGCTTTTTGGCATTGCAAATGAAGGGATGCTACTTTTCTCAACGGTTGCAGCTTTTGGGAATTCAGCTATAAATAAGGATGAAACCTGATCACTTTCCTCACTGAATTAATTCTGAATTTTCTCTTCTTCCTCTTCGTTTCTTAATATCTACAATTCGTGCGCTTTTGCATATCACACAGAAGATCATATACATCACAATCTCGAGCAGATCACGTCTGTTGTATCTTGAGGGACTTTGAATAAAGTCTTAAGGAAATTGTTACCACAAGCCTCAGACGTAATTTCCTTCTTCAACCGAGATGGCAACAGTTGAACTATCAACAAAGGCTACTACTCACAATAGGCCTGATCCATTTAAAGGAGATGGTGATGACTTCTTAACGTGGCAAAATCAAATGCTATTTTATCTCACCACACTCGGTCTGCAATGGTATCTCGAGGAGGAGGAACCGATTCCTGCACCAGTCAAGGAATCAGATGTTGATATGTAGAACCATTCCGATTTTCTATGCAGAAACTATATTCTAAATTGTCTCGACAAGGTTCTATACAAAGTATATCAGCCTCTAAAGACAGCAAAAACACTCTAGAATGCACTTGCCATGAAGTATAAGACGTAGAATATCATGGACTACAAGATGGTTGACACCAAACCGGTGACTACTCAACTGTATGAACTGCAAATCATCATTCATGAACTCGAAGCGGAAGGTCATAAGGTTGGAGAATCGTTTTTGGTTGAAGTCATCACGGAAAAACTACCGTCATCGTGGAGAGATTACCGCAACTATCTAAAGCATAAGAAGAAGGAAATCTCTTTATAGGATCTCATAGTCCGACTAAAAATTAAGCCAGATAACCGTGGAGTTACAAAACCAAGCGAGAAGGCATTTGTGGCTGAAGGGTCAAAGACCAAAAACAAAAAGAAGAATTTCTAGAAGAAAATGAAATCTCCAGATAACAAACCAAAAGACAACAAACGAAGCAAAAAGTTTAATGGAGAGTGTTGGGTTTGTGGAAAAGTTGGACATGCCGCTAGAGATTGCAGATACGAAAAGGAACGCAACAAAGAGGCAAATATAGTAGACAATATGGCAGTAGACGAGTCCATCTTCTCAGTAATTGTATCTGAATGCAATTTGGTTCAGAATCCTAACCAATGGTGGGTAGACACATGCGTGACTCGTCATCTGCTCTGACAAATCCATGTTTTCTACATATCAGAAATTCGATCACAAAGTAAAACACTATATGGGTAAATCTGCAGTATCCATGATCGAAGGCATTTGCACAGTAATCCTCAAGTTTACTTCTGGAAAAACTATCAAGTTGAATGACGTGCTCCATGTTCAAGACATACACAAGAATCTCATCTCTGGTGCAGTACTATCGAAGAAAAGATTCAAAATGTTGTTCGAGTCAGACAAGATGGTTCTGTCCAAAGCTGCAATGTATATCGGAAGGAGATATTTATGTGATGGCCTATTTAAAGCAAATTTAGCCGCTGTCGGCAATAAAACTATGTATTCTGATTATGCTATTAATATAATTGAAGTTTCTTACTTGCTTGAGCACGAAATTTTACTATGGCATGACAGATTGGGATACATAAACTTTTGCAAAACGAAAACATTATCAAACTTAGGATTAATTCCGAAATTCCAAGTAGATAAGAACTACGAATGTGAGACATGTGTAGATGCAAAAATGGTTAAAAAAACCATTTCAATCTGTTGATAGAAGCACCGAACCACCAGGATTGGTTCATACAGATTTATGTGATTTTAAATCGTTACCTACAAGAGGTAGAAAAAAGTACTTTATCATGTTTATTGACGATTATACGCGATATTGCTATGTATATCTTTTGAATATTAAAGATGAAGCAATTACATCATTTATAAAGTACAAGGCTGAGGTAGAAAATCAGTTAAATAAAAAGATCAAGATATTGAGATCTGATCGAGGTGGAGAATACAAATCACCATTTGAACAGTTCTGTGACGAAAATGATATAATTCATCAAACAACAGCTCTATATTCACCACAACAAAATAGTGTAGCCGAGAGGAAGAATAGAACATTAAAAGACGTGATTAATGTCATGCTTTTAACCTTTGGTCTATCGACGAACTTGTGGGAGGAAGCCTTAAATATGTCTAATCACATATTAAACAAAGTCCCTCATAATAAAACTGGAACAATTCTATATGAGATTTGGAAAGGACACAAACCAAGCTTTAAATACGTCAAAGTGTGGGGGTGCTTGGCAAAAGTTCCAGTTCCGCCTCCTAAGAGAGTCAAACTTGGACCAAAATAGTAGATTGTTACTATCTAGGACAAGCCCAAAATAGTAGTGCCTATAGATTTTTGGTATTCAAGTCTGATATAGCTGATATTCATGTAAATACAGTTATGGAATCTTGAGATGCCTCATTCTTTGAAAACGTGTTTCTGCACAAAAGAAATGAAGGGAATAATGTCTCTAAAATGACAAGAGAAGAATCAAGCAATTCACATGAGGATGAAACTCATCATGAGAATGAGGAAGTTGAACCAAGAAGAAGCGTAAGGGCTAGGACTTCCAGAACATTTGGTTCAGATTTTTTCACATATTGTTAGAACACGAACCTCAAACGTACAATGAAGCAATGTCATCTTCTGAATCTTCATGTTAGAAAGAAGCAATTCAAAGTGAAATTGATTCAATCCTAAGTAATAAAACTTAGGAAATTGTTGATATTCCACCTGGAATAAAACCTATTGGTCGTAAATGGATTTTCAAGAAGAAAATGAAAGAAGATGGCTTATCGACAAGTATAAAGCCAGATTAGTAGCCAAAGGATATCATCAAAAAGAAGAAGTCGACTTCTTTGATACGTATTCGCGGGTAACACGAATAACCTCTATAAGAATGCTAATAGCAATTGCATCGATTTATAATTTAGAAATCAAATGGATGTAAAGAAAGCATTCTTAAATGGAGATCTCGATGAGGAGACCTACATGGAGCAATCTGAAGGTTTTTTTTCCAAAGGAAATGAAAACAAAGTCTGTAGATTAGTAAAATCACTATACGGATAAAAACAATCTCCAAAACAATGGCACACAAAACTTGATAGTGTCATGATGAGAAATGTTTTTCATATAAATGAATGCGATAAGTGTGTTTATTATAAACAAATTGGACAATCATATATGATGATTTGTTTATATGTAGACGTTATGTCAATATTTGGTCCAAATACTCAGGTAATAGAGACCACAATGAAGATGTTAATTAGCAATTTCGATATGAAAGACTTAAAAGTTGCAGACGTTATTTTGGGAATCAAAATAATGAGAATACCTAATGGAATTGAATTATCTCAGTCACACTATGTACACAAAGTGATTGAAAAATTTCAAAAGTTCGAAATTAAAGGAGTAAGAACACCTTTTAATTCATCAGAAGTACTGCATAAAAACACTAATGAGAGTGTAATGCAACTGGAATACTCTCGTGTAATAGGATGTTTCATGTATCTCATGAATTGAATAAGACCATATATAGCTTATGCAGTAAGTCGACTGAGCAGGTATACAAGCAATCCAGGAAAGGAACACTGGAAAACACTAATGAGAGTGCTTGGATATTTAAAAAATACCACAAATTATTCCTTACATTATGAAAAATATCCTTCCTTCTTAGAAGGATATAGTGATGCATACTGGATTGCTGATTCAGAGGAATCAAAATCAACGAGTGGTTATGTATTTACCTTAGTAGGGGCAGCAGTGTCATGGAAATCAACTAAACAATCATGCATAGCTCGATCCATTATGGAATCAGAGTTCATCGCTTTAGATAAAGCAGGCGAAGAAGCAGAATGGCTTCGTCATTTTTTAGAAGATATTCCATTTTGGCCTAAACCTGTATCGGCCATATGCATAAACTATGATAAACAAGATGCGCTAAGCAGAGCGCATAACTTTGTGTATAATGGAAAGTCACGACACATTCGTCGACGTCATAGCACAGTTAGGCAGTACTCTCAAATGGGACTATTTCCACAAATTATGTGAGAACAGATGATAACCTAAGGGATCCATTTACTAAAGGTTTATCAAGAGAGAAAATTGACTGCGCATCGATGGGATTTGGTTTAAAAGGCTAAACCACTAAGAGTTATCTTATACGGAAACCTATTCTAGCGACTGGAGATCTCACGGACTAGGATCAATAGGCAAACCAGTTCTGAGTAACTCAAGACGTAATGCATTTGTTTAGACATAGTCCAACTCCATTCCTATGGTGCATAGTATAAATGCATGTCTACAGAAGTATTTTAAGGTTAAAGCTATGTTTTTTAATGATGACCATATCTTGAATATAACAAGTGGGGTATATTTAGGATACTCTTAATGGTTGCGATCACCTATCTTAATGTGAGTTGGGTCGGCCCTATGAGAATATTAAAGGCTTTTATTCTCTAAAAACATTCGCAGAACCAAAAATTGTTTAGAACCAAAATGAACACAACCAAGAAATTGGATATGAAGGGAAATAATGCTTTGTAAAGCTTATTATCTGGTTATACAATAATGGCTGACGGTTCAAGATGAAATGATTCACCGATTAGTCAAGTATATCCGATAAGTTTTAACTAGGAAAAGTTCAAAGTGAAATATCTACTTATCCTCGATATAGCATTATTTTCATATAAACTGTGTGATATTAAACTTTGTGTGGGGGAGATATATATTGTCATTCATGTGGAGGATTGTTGGAATTCTAAAAAAATAGTGAATGAGATATGTCCCACATCGCCAAAAGTATGTTAATTTTCTGATTTTTATAGTATACTCTCAATCCCTATATTAGCCCTTAGGGTCAGGTAATTTTGTGCGAAGTGGAGGACCTATATGGCCATGGACTAACACGCGCGTGCGCCGTCGTCCACCCGTCCGACGGACCGAATCGGCCAGGTCGGGTAGGGTGCGGCTCCAATAAAAGTGGACTGTGTTATATTTTTGCTGTACAGAAGTGAACAGTTTTCTACTGTTTAAATTAAAAAAAAAGGAATACTAGATTGGACGCGACTGTTGCAAACCGCAACAGTTTCTGGCCGCTGCAAATGAAGAGAAGCGACTATTGCAAACCGCAACAGTTTCTGGTCGTTGTAAACAAAGAGACGCGAATGTTGCGAACAGCAACATTTTTCAGCCGTTGCAAACAAAGAGGCGCGACTGTTGCGAGCAGCAACAGTTTTCGGCCGTTGCAAAACGAAGAGACGCGACTGTTGCGAATAGTAACGCTTTTTGGCGTTGCAAATGAAGGATGCTACTTTTCTCAATGGGTGTAGCCATGAGGAATTCGGTCATAAATAAGGAGGAAACCTGATCACTTTCCTCACTCAGTTAATTCTGAATTTTCTCTTCTTCCTCTTCATTTCTTAATATCTACAATCTGTGCGCTTTTGTAGATCACACAGAAGATCAGATACATCACAATCTCGAGCAGATAAAACTGTTGTATCTTAGAAGAATTTGAATAAAGTTTTAAGGAAATTGTTACGACAAGACTCAGACGAAATTTGCTTTTTCAACCGGTTAGATTTCTAATTGATTATATATATATATATATATATATATATATATATCGTTTTCATTTCTGCATTGTACTATTTCTTTCAATAGTATAACGTTTGATTTATCGCTATAGTTATTATTGCTATAGTTGTTACTTGTTGTAATTAATTACAACATACTTATTGTTAAAATAACTAATACAGAGTTCCAAAGTAGTGCAAATCTGAGTTGTAAACTTGTGAGCTAAGTTTATTATTAATTAGTCTCTGTTTTGGTATACTAGACGTATAACAGCAGGAGAGTTAGGTTTTATTCAAATGTTAGTGGGACAAAGTGAAGGAGGTTGAGAAACTCCAAATGGTGGAACTCACTACCACACATCCACTTCACTTTCCCTAACTTTTTCACCTCGACCAGCCTCATCATTAACTATGAGCATCCATCTTTCCTCATGTGATGACTTGCATTCTATGACTTTATGAATTGATTCTAAAATACCGCATCCAACCCTTCAATACCATAGACGGAGTCCGTCGGGTTGATCAAAGAAACATGATAATAGACATTTGCATCTCTGTAACTCTAAAAATCGGGTACATCTAAAAATGGAAATATAATCGTGCACATAAACATGATAGATATAATATTTATGAGACAATTGTGTGAGATTCAACTAATAAATAGTGATTATCAATAATCAGAGAACATCTCTATACATATGGAGTAATGTATAACATTAGATATAACATGCAATCTCATACTAAATGATCACAACATCTATCACGCATAAAAATAACTAAATTGAAAACAGACATAATAATGTACATTCCTCCAATAGATCTAATAAATCTTGTTAGCATGTCCACGAAATAATTTACTCACAACCTACTTGTGGGAGTACCCAGGAGTTGTCAAAAAGTAAAATATACAAAAAAAATGTGGTTGGGCCGTAGCTGGATGTAAATTGAAACTATCCCAAAATATTATGTCTATATATAAACTTATATGCATGCGTATTTAGCATAAGCAAGATACATAGGGTGTATTATACCACATCTACGTCTTCTCATGCACCAATGATTCAACACAATAAAATATAATGACACTGCTATAAAATAGTATATAGTATGAGTAACTATTCTACTATAAATGAAGTAAACGAGTAATTCATACTAGTACTATGTAGAGTAATTCATACTTGTGGTGTCAACGGTTTCTTAGCCTAAGCAAACCCAACAACGTAAAGTAATTCATACTAGTACTATGGTACAATACACTTGCGTTCACACGCCCGCTACCCACAAACGTATCATAATCGAATTTATAACGTAAATTTCCCTGTATGTTTTCACTGGATACAAATATGTTGAGAATAAATACCAAAAGAGATAATACGGTTCGTAAACTTCCGCAGGTTCCAGATCTGGCAACCTTCTTAGATAATCATCTTTATGTCTCTTTGATCTTGCTATAGGTTCATGTCCAAAATCAGGTCATCCCTCTTATTACCAGAAGAAATTCTAGCGTTCACTAACATTCATGCTGAAACAATAGACCATGGAATCAAACCCCATAAATTGTGCCTTAGATAGCTTGAGACCAAGATATCTAAATTCATGTGTAAGAACATAAAACCACATGTACCAAACATATAGCACAATTTAGAATGTTCGTTGTCTCATCTCGACTGCATTCTCGATTTCTTTGTCGATCATTGTGATGACCGTCAAAGTCTATACCTTGAAGAATCATGTTTTTGTGAATCTAAGTTTCCTACATTCACTACAGAAACAACATAGACAATTTTTACCTATGCTAGTCGACTAGAAAATAATAGGATATCAATTGTTGTCAACATCAATCTACTACCATTATATGCCAACCAATTAGTAGTGATTTGCAATGTTTTGGTTCCTTTGTGATGAAGGATATGGAGTTAACTTTTGAATCATCTCAGTCTACTAAACCATGTATGGTAGTTGTTAACGCTAAAATTGAACGCTAACACCCCGGTGTAAGTAGAGATAAAGTGAAAGCACCACCCGTCAATACGGGGATTAGAAGTAAGTAAAAAAGTCAAAGAAAAAAATAGTAAAGAGACAACAGTTTTATAGTGGTTCGGCTTCAAGTTAAGCCTACGTCCACTTTAATCTCCTTTATTGCTGATTCGATTACAACTTATACAACAATCTCCAAGTACAACACCACTTAGACAAATAACTAGAACCCCGATGTAGGAGAATTCTTCAAATTCATGTTGAATGTATTAGATCTCTTCTTGAATTTCGTTGAAGTGTCTTTCGTGTTTGAAGTGTCGGATGAGTCGAGAAATCAGCAGAGTATAGGCGTTCCAGAAATGAGCCGAAAGTCCTTTTTCAGTTGGAGTAGGTGAGGTATGTATAGGGAGAAATCTGGACAAGTTGTAGGTCGTGAGCGACCTGAGGATAGGTTGTAGGTCGTAAGCAACCTAGAGAACATGGTATATGGTTTAACAGAGTTGCACTAGGTCAACCGAGAGAGTTAGTAGGTCGTAGCGACCTATGGAAGGATGGTAGGTGACCTAGTCATGTCGAAACACCCGGTGGAGCGACCTAGGCTGGGTTTAGGAGCAGCAGCGATCTAGTGCAGGTTCGACCTAGTACTAAGCGACATAAGGATATGAAGCTTGTGGTCCGCTAGGTCTTGAACTTGCTAGGTCGTTAGCTCGCTAGGTCGCGTAGTTCATTAGGTTGCTAGGTCACTTAGATTATTAAGTCGCTAGGTCGCGTAGTTCATTAGGTTGCTAGGTCGCTTAGATCATTAAGTCGCTAGGTCGCTTCATTTCTCTGTTGCGATATATTGTTGCCCTGTGTGGATAGTTAGGTCGTTAGGTCGTAGGCCTTCAACCCGTAGAATCACTAGAGCCTTTAGCCCGTTAAGTTGTAGGTTGTTGGACCACTGAGTCGCTTAGTCCTTTAGGTTGTCAAGTCGTTAAATCGTTGGACCACTGAGTCGCTTAGTCCATTAGGTTGTCAAGTCGTTAGGTCGTTTTCCTTAGGTGCTTGAGTCGCCGTTTAGATCGGTATTAACACTTGCCCCTCGAAGTACACGCCTATGTCGTAGGTCGTTTGCTTCGATCTACTTGCTCTAGGTCGTGGGCGACTCAACAGGCTCGCTAGGTCGCGTACTTCATTAGGTTGCTAGGTTGCTAGGTCGCTTAGATCATTAAGTCGCTAGGTCGCGTGCCGATATGTCTTCCTTTCTTTCCCCTATATAAATTATTAGCTCGCTTCTTCCCTTCTACTTAATCGCTTACTTCTGCCGCCATTACCACACTCGAGCTTGCAAAATTTGCTCTTTTTTGTCCCAATCGTCAACTCCAATCAGTGAATTTAGGTAATTTCGAGCATCCATTTGCTGTGTTTACCATCGATTCCCCATAATCTTCTCCATACTATCTTTGTTATCCCGTTGTAAAAGCAAACTCGTATTTGTCTTTGATTTTTGTTGAATTGCCGGCGATTGCTTCGAAGCTAGTAAGTGCTTTGAATTCGAGTGGTTTAATAATGGTTCCTGGAGAAGATGAGGAGAAGATGAGGCTTTAGGCGGCTTGAGGAGAGAAAGGGATTCGTGGTTAATCGGGTTAATGGGTTTTTAGGTTTATTCATGATGCCTCAAGCGATGCAATGGTTGGTGGACGCGTGGCAAAGTGTAATTGGAGAGCAAGGCATAGCAGTTTTGACGGGAGATAGCTTGAGATCGCTGCGTTACTTCAGAAATGACCTAGTGAATCTGAGCGACCTAAAGACCTTCACGACCTAACAGATTTGGCCGACCTAACAACCTTTGCGACCTAACTTCTCATGGCATTACCTTTTGCGACTTAACTCTTAGCAACTTAATCTTTAGGTCGCGTATGTGACTTAGAACTTAAACAAATTTGCACTGCCTTGACTTGGTCTCATGCCTTGAACTCTTTGACCTGAACAATGCGACTTAAGAAAGCTTTGACTTATGCTAAGCCACTTGAATTTGACTTCTTGTAAAAATGTGACAGCGCTTTAACTTGAATTCTCAACTTGAACTGTCGAGATAACTTGCCCGAACTTGCTGCACTTCTTTACAGATTATATTAACTTTTAATGCTAGTAACCTGTTAAATTCAACATTTGCAGAAAACTAGGGCAAATTTACTGTCACTGATTGCCCACATCGAATGATAGATTAGTCGATAAAGAATAATCAACTTAAAGAAATTATACGAATTAAGTGCTATGAATCAATAAATTCAAGTGAAGTATTAATGCAAAGAAAAATTAATCAACTAAAGCTGATCCATTTGCATCAACACTGCACTTGTACTTGGACCTAAAATAACAAGCCCTGAAACTTTATAATCGACAAATGACTATTAGTTTAATTTCGGTCACATCTGCTTGTCATTTTATTAGTTTTGCACAACACTTCACACATTTAGGAAACGTGCACCTTCATATTTGAATATCTAGTTCCTTGTGTAGAATGACTTCTCAAGAAGAGATAGTAGAACAAGCTGGAGAGGTCTTCCCAATAGCTAACCCCTTGGATGATCCCTCGGAAAGAACTCCGACTACTCTGAATCAACGGGTGTTCAACCAACTATGCATTCAGTTTGGTATTGCTGAGGCAGACGCTTTGCTTCCTGGGGTAAACGATACCGCTGACAGGCCACCTTTTGGTTTCATCGCAGTTAATCGTCAGATGTGCTTGAGTGGAGCTATTCCTCCCTTTAACGATTTTCTTCAACAGCTCCTTCTCTGATTGACTATCTCTCCCTTCCAGTTGCACCCCTATGGCTACGCCATTTTGATTGGACTATCTGTACTGTTCAGGAGGACACTCGACCGTCTTCCAAGCTTTGAAGAAATTTTTTGCTTACACACATTTGCGAAGAATAAAGATCACCCCTCTATAATACTCGTGACAAGCGCAAGGAACCGTAAATTGATCATTGATCTTCCCGAAAGTGCCCACGGGTTTCTGAACCAATTTTTCTTCATCCGTTGCCTCCTGGGATTTTACAGCATTTGGAGAGTAGGAAGTAAGCTTGCCTATCTCCGTTCTTTCCGTTTCTGAACTTTCCAAAATTCAAGTTGTTAAATGCTAAATTCATTCTTTACTTTTACAGCACTTCCTCCTCCTTCTAAAGATTCAAGCCATAAGCCGACTTTTGAAAGACTAAGTGCTGTGGCGGTTGAGGAGAGAAGCATCAAATTTTTGCTGAAGGACGAATTTTTGCATCAATTCGAACTTTTGCATTCTTCCCGATCTACTCAGCTTCATGATGCTCCTGGTTCTCTAGCAGAAATTCCAAATGCCCCAGTTTTCGCCGAAGAACTTACACCGAAGGAACCTACTGCTGAGGCTTCAATGGTGAAATGTTCTGCTTCCGTTGGCATTGTGGGGTCATTCGGAAAATTTGCACTTCCCCCAGTTATCGAAGAAGAGGAAGCTCCTCAACATTCCGGGAAGGCTGCTGATGCAGGAGCTGAGAGACAGAGTCCCGCTAGGCATGACGTGACGACACTTTTGAGGGATTGAGCGACTTGATGGTTACTTCACATGAACTTGATGAATTTTTTGATTATTACTTAAGTCTTGACGCGCCACTATCTCCTCTCTTTGTGGGGAATACTGACTTTAACTTCTCTTCTTCTGTAGTGAAAACGCCAAGTGCCACGCAGACTTCTCCTCTTCCAGCTGTTCCACCTCTGTCTCTTCAAATTACTCCTCCTTCTTCTTCTCAACCGGGGTCGCAAGAAGAATTGATAGAAGCTCTTCAAGGCTTGGACGAACCGACTACTTCGCAAGAGCAGAAGGCTGAGAAACTTGAAGAAGGTGAAAAGACTCCGGAGCAATTTAATGATGACATAAAACTATCTGCACTTATCACTTCGGGCAGCGAGTCTTCTTCAAGGAAGAAGGGGAAGCGTGCAATTTCAACAAGGAGAAGGAAAAGCATTTCTGCTGGCGAAGAGAAGGCGGAAGTAGACCCAGCTGTAACTCTATCTCCTTCTTCCCCGACTCGACCAGGCCGACTCCCAAAGTTAACCATTAGGCCAGGCGAGGGCTCTAAAGGTGGCGGGAAGAAGAAATAATGAGTCTCGTTCTACCCTTCTTGTTTTTCTTTTTGCTTGTACATAAAGGCTTGTATTGACTGGAATTTGTGCGGGCACCGATCCCCGCTCTTTTGAAACCTGCACATGTATAAATTTTTTACAGTATGGAATGAAATGATTCTTTTTACTTGTACAATCTTTGACTGTATTTGTGAATGCATTTATTCCTTATTTTCGCACAAGTTTCTTCACTATGATATTGCAATAAGTTTGTGGTATGTTGCTTGAGCGTTGCTTTTATTAATATAGCTATATTGTATTGTATTGCCCCCATACCACGGATTATTGCAACTTCTTTCATTTGATAAAACTTTGGAGAACGGTTCTTCTGTTTCGAGAAGACTTGTACTCTTAAGTTGTAGAACAAAACTTCTGTTTCGAGAAGATTTGCACTCTTAAGTTGGAGAACACTTCTTCCATTTCGAGAAGACTTGTACTCTTAAGTTAGAGAACAATTCTTCCATTTTGAGAAGGCTTGCACTCTTTCTTTAGAGAATAATTTTTTCATTTTTAGGAAATGTTACTCTTCTTTAGTAGAGTGTGCCTTGTATTGGAGAACTCTTCTCTTTCTTTTGTTTGGAAATATTACACTTCACTTTCGAAGATGGTCACTTTTATTTTTTGATAAGGTTACTCTCCTACGCGGTGAAGCGAGTTTCCAAAGAAGGCTTTGAATTGGCACTACAACTTCTGGGGAAGAATATTTTCAAGATGGAGAAATTGATCTTCCCTTGAGAGTTGTAGTGTGCCTCCGAAGAGGGCTTTCTTCTTCTTTTTTATTCTTGTTGTGCCTCGTTGGAGAGCTTTTTTGCTTCGTTCGCTTGAAAGTGCTTTTCTCGGGACGTGCCTTCGAAGAGGTCTTGTGCCTCCGAAGAGGTCTTGTGGTGCCTCGAGAGAGGTCTTCTGCCTCCGAAGAGGGCAGGTGGGCCTTTGGTGAAGGCGAGTGCCTCCGAAGAGGTCTTGTGGTGCCTCGGGAGAGGTCTTGTGCCTTCGAAGAGGTCTTGTGCCTCCAAAGAGGCCTTGTGCCTCCAAAGAGGTCTTTATTTGATTGTCTGGATGTTACTCTCTCATGGTTGAATGGATTCACGGGGCAAACGCAAGTTACTTAATTGGATGTTCGTTTGCACAAATGATCGCAACTACTTAACAAGGGCCCTCGGTGATTCCACCAATCGTTTTTGGTTGAGTAGAGAACTTTCTTTTTTCGGCGTGCCTCGTTAGAGGTCTTTATCCTCCGAAGAGTTGTGCCTCCAAAGAGGGCTTGTGCCTCCGAAGAGGACTTTTGCCTCCGAAGAGGTCTTTATCCTCCGAAGAGTTGTGCCCCCAAAGAGGGCTTGTGCCTCCGAAGAGGTCTTTTGCCTCCGAAGAGGTCTTTGGGGTGGTTGGCTTACCATGAAGGTTGTGTCTCACGGTTAAGTGGATCCACGGGGCGGATGCAAGCTATCTAACCGGATGTTCGTTTGTACAAACGATCGCAACTAGCTAGCAAGGGCCTGGTGCCTTCGCTTTGAGAAGGTACCTCTCCGGTGGTTCCACCAACTTTTTTGTTGAGAGGCAGGACTCCTTTTTGGCTATTTTCTGTCTGCTCGCCCATGTCTGTTCGTCATTTGCTCATTAGCGATTCCCTGTTATCATTTTCCAAGCACATGTTCCTTTTTTTGCAAGTAGTTTGTCCTATCCAAAGAAGTGTACTTCATTGTTAAGCGAGTCCGACGAAATCACTAACTGTTTGCATGAAGTACTCCTTATATAGGATTTGGAATTTGGAATTTTTGTGGCTTGGCGTTTTCTTATTAAGTGATTTCAGGGATCTCTTGGCCTTGTGATGGGTAAGCTTTGTTTTAAGGGCCTACAATGTTAAATCGACATTTTAGCAATACATTTAAAGTATTTACACATCAAGACAAAACAGGCATTTTATAATAGTAGAGAACACAAGATTTATAGTGGTTCGGCCAAGAACTAGGCCTACATCCACTTTATAGTTCTTATTATTCATTTGCACTTAGTTTTACAATAGCTTGCAATACAAGAATCATACATCCATAATCATTTTACAAATTTAAGCAAAGCTTTTAAGTAAAATATGGACGCAAGTGATTGCTGTTCCAAGCTCTTGGAATTGGATCTTCTTCGACAGTTGTTAGTTTGAAAGTGCCATCAAGAAGTTTTTTGCCTATGACATACGGTCCTTCCCAATTTGGTGCAAACACTCCTGTTGCCGTCATAATCCTTTTCAAGACTAGATCCCCAATCTCGAAGCTGCGTTGGCGAACTTTGGAATTGAAGTGCCTGGCAATCCTTTGCTAATGAGCTATAATTCTGAGCTAAGCCTCTTCCCTCTTTTCATCAAGGAAGTCAAGTGCTTCAAGTTGCAACTCTTCGTTTTTGGTTTGGTTGAAATGAATTCTTCTGTGTGAAGGGACTTCTATTTCCACCGGAATCATTGCTTCTAATCCATATGCTAATGAGAATGGAGTGTGCCCAGTCGCAGTTTTGTGGATAGTTTTGTATGCCCATAGTGCTAGTGGCAGCCTATCGACCCAACCACCTTTTGCTTTCTCTAACTGTTTTTTGATGGTTGACTTGATAATTTTGTTTACTGTTTCCACTTGCCCGTTTGCCTACGAATGAGCCACTGCTGAGAAGCTTTTTTGGATCTTGAATCACTTGCAAAAATCCTAGAACTCTTCGCTTTCGAATTGGGTACCATTGTTTGTGATTATCTTTTGAGGTACACCATACCTGCAAATGATATTCTTAGTCACAAAGTTTATCATCTTTTTAGAGGTAATAGTAGCTAATGGCTCAGATTCAGCCCATTTAGTGAAATAGTCAACAGCAACAATAGCATATCTGATTCCGGACTTGGCGGTTGGCAAAGGCCCGATGAGATCTATCCCCCAAATAGCAAATGGCCATGGACTGACCATCTGCGTTAGCTCGGTGGAAGGAGCTCATTTTTGCAAATCTTTGGCATCGGTCACACTTTCGGGTATAGCTAGTAGCATCACGATTAATGTCTGGCCAAAATTACCCATAGCGAAGAACTTTCTTTGCTAGAGTTTGACCACCTGAATGATCCCCACACTCTCCTCCGTGCACTTCAGCTAAAATTGACTTAGCTTCTTCCTTGGTTACACATCGGAGTAATGGCATTGAGAATCCCCGTCTGTACAACCGACCGTCTTGCATTACGTATCTTGAGGCTTTCCTTAACAGCTTCTGACATTCCTTTGAATTTTTTGGAAGGGAGCCGTTAAGCAAATATCCCTTGATCGGAGTCATCCACGACTCCTACTCTTGAGAAACAGTCACGATCTAGTCAATCTCCATTTCATCAATACTTGGGGCTGACAAGACTTCTACAGGAACCAATCCCAGTAATTGAGCTTCGCCAGTGCTTGAATACTTAGCGAGAGAATCTGCCTTCATGTTTTCTTCCCGGTGTATACGACTTATCGTATAATGATCGAAATCATCAAGAAGTTCCCAGGCTCTTGACAAGTAAGCAAGCAGATTTCCTCCTTTAGTCTGAAACTCTTTCTTGACTTGGCATAAAATAAGCTGAGAATCACTGAAGATCTGCAACACTTTGATATTCAGTTCTTTAGCAATCTTCAAGCCGGCAATAAGAGCTTCATATTCTGCTTCATTATTTGTCGAAGAAAATTCCAATATCAATGCATAGCACAATGATCACCCCTCAGGGGTTTCAAGCACAACCCCGGCTCCAGAACAATAGTCGTTTCTTGCGCCATCAACATATAGTTTCCATCGGGTCAGGATGTCATCAGTAACTTCTTCCTCGCTATCACCCTTATCTGTGTATTCTGCAATGAAATCTACTAAAGCTTGTCTATTGATTGCTCTTCGGGGATGGTAAGTGATATCATACTGGCTGAGTTCAATATTCCACTTCAGAAGACGACCCGAAGTCTCAGGGCGAAATAGGATTGCTTTAGAGGCTGGTCAGTGAGGACTTTGATAGGATGAACTTGAAAATATGGGCTCAACTTTCTGGAAGCTATCAGTTGGCAATAGGCAAGCTTTTCTAGCTTTGAATAATTCATCTCTGCCCCAGTAAATCTCTTGCCGATGTAGTAGACCGGACGCTGAATTTTTGCATCTTCCCGTACTAATGCTGCACTGAGAGCATGAGACGAAACTGCTAAATATATGAAAAGTTCTTCACCGCTGCTAGGCTTAGAAAGTATTGGAGGCGCTTCCATATGACGAATTAGTTCATCGAAAGCTTTCTGACATTCCGAAGTCCATTCAAAAAATTTCCTTCCTTTCTTTAGAGCGTCAAAGAATGGAATGCATTTATCCATGGCCTTGAAAATAAACCGACTCAAAGCAGCAACTTTCCCATTGAGGCTCTGCAATTCCTTCTTTGTCCTAGGGGCTTTGACTTCTCTCAGAGCTGTGATTTGAGCAGGATTAGCATCAATGCCCCTAGTACTCACAATGAAACCTAAGAATTTCTCGGACTCTATCCCGAATGAACATTTCAAAGGATTAAGTTTCATTCCATACTTTCGGAGGACTGCGAACATTTCTGTCAAGTGATCCATATGGTCCACTGCCTTCTTTGATTTCACCAACATATCATCAATGTAAACTTCCATAGTTTTGCCAATCTGTGGCTTGAACATAGCATTAACAAGTCTTTGGTAAGTTGCCCCCGCATTCTTCAGTCCAAAGGGCACGACTCTGTAGCAGTAAAGACCGACATCGGTGATGAAGCTCGTGTCCTCCTGATCCATCTCATGCATCATGATCTGGTTATATCCGGAGTAAGCATCCATAAAGGACAATAATTCATGCCCGGCTGTTTCATCCACCAACTGATCAATCCTGGGTAACGGGAAGCAGTCTTTGGGGCAGGCTTTGTTTAAATCTGAGAAGTTGATGCAAACTCTCCACTTTCCATTTGCTTTTTTAACCAGCACCGGATTATAAACCCAATTTTGATAAGTGGACTCCGTATGAAACCATTCTCCATGAGCCGATCTACTTCTTCCTTTAATGCTGCTGACCTTTCTGGACCCTGGGTTCTTCTTTTTTGTTTCACAGGTGTAAATTTCGGATCAATATTCAAAGTGTGTACCGCAATTTCTGGAGATATCCCACACATGTCAGCATGACTCCAAGCAAATACATCCAAATTTTCTTTCAAGAATGATATCAAAATATTTTGAACCGTCACACTAAGTTCAGAACCCACATTCAGCACTTTGTTCGGATCTTTCGGGTCAATAGGTACTGGCACCGTTACTTCTACTGGCACCACTCTATTATCCCCTGTACTGGCTTTTCTGGTATCCATTTCTTTTCATGCACCACTATGCTCGCCAGTGCAGGGTCCACCATGTAATTGCTACAAGGTTGGTTCTTTGATGCGGAGTGGAGCCGCCGCATCCTTTCCCATCTCTCTCTTTCTTGCTTCCCGCAACTCTATCAGATAACATTCTCGCCCAGCATTCTGATCCCCTTTAATAACACCGACGCCGTTATCTGTGGGGAACTTCATACTAAAGCACCATGGAGCGAGAATTGCCTTGAATGCTGCAAGAGTTGGCCGGCCTAGGAAGGCATTGCAAGCAGAAAATCCGTCAACAATCTCAAAAGTCTGCTTTCGAAGCACCTTTTTCTGCCCTCTCCAAGTTCAACAAATAAGTCAATAGTTCAAATTGGCTGCTTTGGCTCACCAGTAAACCCAACAATCTTCTGCGATGAAGCTTTAACATCAGCCATCGGAATCTTCATTTGATCGAATGTCTTTTTTAAGAGGATATTGCAAGAGGCGCCGCAATCAACAAGCACCCTTCTTACAATAGCAGGCCCGATGCCTGCAGAGATGATCAAGGGATCCATGGTAGGAGCTTCAACACCCATAGAGTCCCTGGCCCTGAACACAATATCATCATTAAAAGTTCTTTGTTGCTTCAAAGGTGCAGCGTCTTCCAACACAAAAACATTCTCTTCTACTGGGGTATATTTCAAAGAACGAGCATATCTTTCCATCTCACCCCATCTTCTGCCTACCGGGTGAGGACCTCCTGTGATTACATTAATAACAGGCCTTTCTGATTCATGCGCAGTAGTCCTCTCACCCGAGCCAGATGGATGAGCATGAAGTTGCTGGCCCTTAATAGATGAAGCTGGGTCATTCCTATTTCTCTTAACATACTGCTGCAGCTTATTCTCTCTCAGTAGTTCTTCAATCAAACTTTTCAAATGGCGACATTCGTTAGTATCATGATCGGATTGATTATGAAACCGACAAAATCTCCCACTTTGAACAGCTCTTTTCCCAACCTTCAACTCAGGTGGTTTAGGATACTCCACGGCATCTTTGGTAGCAAAAAAGATATTCTCCGGAGTATCAGTCAAAGGATTGGAATCTGAAGGTTTTAAGAAGCAAGGTTTCTTCACATTCTTCTGCTTCTTCCCACCATTATTCTCCCTCTTTTGACTTCCGATTCCTTTTTGGAAGGAGCAGCAGTGTTATTCTTAACCTCTGTCAATGCCACTTTCGCTGACGCAGGAAGGCTTTCCAAGCGCATGAACTCGTCAGCTTTCTTGTAGAATTTCTCAAGCGAGTTTGTTTCCTTCATCTTCAACCATTTCCCAAACTCACTCGATTTGTCTATAGCCCTCATTAAGTATGTCAAAACCATTCGTGGCTCTGCACTGTCGACTTCAGCCAAGGCTATGTTGAAGCGGTTTAAGAAAGATCTAATAGATTCTCCGGGATTCTGTTCCAGGCTGGATAATGACATAATATCCTTCGCCTTTGAAGCATACAACCTGAATTGTTCTTTAACCTCCGAGTTAAATCAGAGAACTATTCTATAAATCGGACCGGTAGCTTTGTAAACCAGAGTATAGCCACTCCTTCCAAGTATACCGAAAAGTACAGGCATTTGATCTCATCCGATGCTCTAGCACCAGTCATGTGCCAGTCATACTTATATAGGAATTGGTTAGGGTCGCTTGTTCCCTTATAAGCCGGAATGGTGGAGGGAACAAACTTCCTTGGGAACTCCGCCTTCAGAATCCTTTCGGTGAACGGAGTTTTGCTTGGAGCGAACCCCCACTCTTTTTCATCTTCTTCTCTTTGCATACATTCTTTCATAATCTATCAAACCATACCCGAAAGGTATTCCTCATCGTTTAAAGGCTCTGCGGGGGAGACTTCGGCCATTTTCTCGGAAGTTTGCTTGGACAAACGTTCGCGGAGAGTCGGCTGTGGCCTTAATCCTCCAGCCTGGGGAGGTGCCTCTTCAGTGGGGCTAGCTGCCTTTTAAGAAATATTCCTCTCTACATGATTATGAACATGATCAACAAAGTTTTCTTCATTATTCACCGGTTGACGATTAGCTTCGAGCAAAGCATTCAACCTATCAAGCATTAAAGTGTTCTGGGCTTCCATTTGCTGATATAGCCCAGACACTGCAGCATCCAACTCTGCCCATGTAATTCCAGCCCTTGGAGCTGCTTGACTTAACGAAGGAGAAGTGGCAGTATTCTCACAGGCATCACCGAGTCTAGTAGATCTGCGCTTTCTTCCAGGAGCCATGATCTCTGATAGACTTCTGGTTTTGAGAGAGATTCTTTCAACAAACTTTTGTGAAGCAATGATGAAAACACCCGGAGTTCGATGTTCTCGGTGAAAGCACCAAAAATGTTAACGCTAAAATTGAACGCTAACACCCCGGTGTAAGTAGAGATAAAGTGAAAGCACCACCCGTCAATACGGGGATTAGAAGTAAGTAAAAAAGTCACATAAAAAAATAGTAAAGAGACAACAGTTTTATAGTGGTTCGGCTTCAAGTTAAGCCTACGTCCACTTTAATCTCCTTTATTGCTGATTCGATTACAACTTATACAACAATCTCCGATTACAACACCACTTAGACAAATAACTAGAACTCCGATGTAGGATAATTCTTCAAATTCATGTTGAATGTATTAGATCTCTTCTTGAAGTTTGTTGAAGTGTCTTTCATGTTTGAAGTGTCGGATGAGTCGAGAAATCAGCAGAGTATAGGGGTTCCAAAAATGAGCCAAAAGTCCTTTTGGATAGGTTATGGAAGCAATAGCAGTTGCTTTTGGATTCATAAATAAAAGTAGTTTGCCCTACAAATAGGTACGTTTTCGGATTATGGTTTTTGGAATGATATTTTATTATTTTCCCATGGTTTGGGATATTTTATTATTGACATATATGATATATTTTGAAATTATTGATATTGTTATTTTTTCGGACATAGCCGCGCAATGAAGACTCTACCGAAATTTTTCGTAAATTTAGGATTTAGGTTTTTTTTTGTAGAAGTTGAGTTATTTTCAAATTTTATTAAACTTAATTATGTGAGTTAAAGTGTTTATAAATTGAATATTTTGAATAAAATATATCAAACCTCTTGATTCTTTCTTGTTCCTTTTCGACGGCGAAAAGTTTTGAGTGGGAGATATTGTAATGACCCATATTTTAGATAATTTAAAAATATTAAATTTAATAAGATTTTTGAAATTTATTATTGTAAAAAATTAAAATTTATGATTTATAAAAGGGAAAATTTTGATTATAATATAATTTGATAATATTGATTGAATGTAATTAACAATCGTTTTAATGTAATTTCAATCAATTGCAATAATAAAAGGAAACAAGGATTAAAACCAATGTTGTATTGATAGAGAAATTATATATTATTTAATCTACTTGGTTTTAATATAGAATATGATATCAATTATTTAGTACGTAAATTTATTAGCTTTTTTTGTAAACAATAGATCTAGAAATGTGTTGAATTACTAATGTAGAATAATTGATTTATCATCATCTCATAATTAAATGAGTTGAAATTAATTTACAAATCAATAAAATTAATGTATTGAAATATTGCAATTAATATGGTAAAGAACGTCAACTGTAGAGTGATGAGAATAAATAACATGAAACTTATGTTAATAAATTACATAAGGTATTTGATGATTGAGTAATAAAAATGTAAATCAAAAATAAAAGAATATGTTGGAATTCAAATTATAATAAACTAGTTTTTATTACTGTTGTAATTAAACGGTGAAATTAATGTAATATTTAAATCTTTACTTTAACATGGAAATTTTAATTTTAAAAATATTGTTAATTTCTGTGTAATCGGAAATGATGAAATTGCTAACTTTAATTTATAATTTAAATGTGATTAAATTGATTTTTAAAGTAATAATTTATTTAAGTAACATGTAAAATTAGCCTTTTTGGGCACTGTCTCAGATTTCGACAAAACTAATTTCATCAGGACCGTAACAGTGAATTATTGTAGGATTTTAAGTTTCATAGCGATTGGACTTATCGTTTGATCGTGCGAGCTCGAAACTCGTAGAAATCAATTAATGGAATTTAAATTTATGTAATTTGATTTAAAAGTTAACTTCTATATACATTAGAATTCGAGTTTGAAACTAGTTCCACTGAGTTTAAAAATATTGAAAACTTATATTTTGATATATGGGATGACCTATTTTCATTTGGAGAACGAAATGGGCTTTTCGGGTCTTTGTTATCGCTTTGACCCATTCAATCTATTCCATCCATTCCTATCCATCTCTGTCTATATATTGGTCGTTATAAACCCTAGCGGTCTTTTAGTTTCATTTTCTATATGTACAATTCCTGTCTCATATGTTCCTTCTCAATGACAGATATCTCAAAACTCTAATTACAATTTCAAATCAAATTCCAAAATCCATACTTCTCAAATCCTATCATATAATATATCATCGCGAATCTCTTGACGAACATAATCCACTTCTACAATTCGTTTTTCGATTGGAGGTTCGGTTTGGCTAGAAATCAATGAAACAGTTTCGGCCATCCATCTTAAGGCTTCGCGATCAACAGTGGATCTTCAACTTCGGATGGATCGGCGAGTACTGCGATATAGAAGCAACCAAGAGGCTTCAATCCATAGTCTTCATTTTAAGAGCGATGAATTTCCCCAGAATTGGGGTTATAGGTGGCACCGGACGGCACTGGCGGCGTCTTTGGGTGGCGGGACTTCGCCAGAGGGGCGACCGGAGAGGGGCGCTGCGGCAGTGAGGTTGGATCGTGGCTTAGTGAGCCCTAGCGCACGACAATTTGTTGATGATCGTAGCGACTATGCGTGAAAGGTTGGGTTCAAACATGTTCGAACAATCTGCTAGGGATTAGAAGATAACGCTATTTACCATATTGCCCATGTGTTTATTTTAATTAAAATTAAAATTTAAACCTTCTAACACACATAACTATTGCATACGAACTCGCATTCGTACGCGGTTTCTTCCATTGGGTTCGTATTGAAATTCTAGACAACATAAAAGTCGTTTGGTCGAATTTGAAGACTATTAGATTTTTGGACTTTTATTGGATTTTTAATCGACCATAAATCAAAGGTGAGTGATTTAACCCACTCACGCAATACTAAACCTTCTTATGTTAATTGAATTAAATTTATGATATGATAAGAATTTTATTGATTGCCGTTTAGTAGTTTAATTTGATATTTAACTGAAATTGAATTTTATTGAATTAAATTGCCATTTAAAGTATTATTGAAATTTAATTGCTAGTTAAATACCAAATATTGATAACTAGTAAATTGTTGTGATTTATTGGCTAATTGGATGTTGATTGTGATGGATGTCTGATGAAGTTACCTCGTTCGAAACCAATAACTCACGACTCATCCCTTTGCCGACTCATCCCCTTTGCCGACTCATCTCCTCTGCCGACTCATCCCCTCCACCCAAAGTCGCGAACGACACATCACCTTCCACCGACTCATCTCCAATTGCAACCTACGACTTACCTTTTCCCCCTCAATCATATAACCGAGACACGAGATAAACCTTTTCCCATCAATCAGTCGCGACATTTCCAATAACTCGTGACCGATTCAATTCCAGTATCGATGAATCGCGAAGAAGAAGAAGCTCGTTACCGATTCAATCCCTAAGTCCCTAAGTATCGATAAGTCGTTGCGAGATTTCTGAGTCGCGAACGACTCATCTATAAGTCGCGGCCATTTTTTTTACTGAAGCATCATTGAAGCGTTACCGAGACAGTGATAAATCGCGTAAAGGAATTGATTCGTCTTTGTTGAGTCGTTACCGAGTTAGTCACGTTGAGTCGTGGCCGAGTCGAGTTGAGACATGTACTGTTATATTGTTTAGGTTGTTATGTGTGTGTTTGTTGTATCGCTTTGTTGAGTCGTGTATTGAGTTGTAAGCCTATAAATAGGCACGTTGTGTCATTTGTAAAGGGGGTTGAAGAATCTAAATAAAATTCTCATTTGTTAGCTTTGTGCTTTCATTAAATTGGTAGTCGAGTGAAATCTCCTATCTCCACCTACGTCATTCGAGTGCGCTCGAATCAACGTTTGTTGAAGCCGATTCGCGGAATCAAGTGCGCTTGATCAACGTCGAAGAATCGTAGATCTTTGTTTCTTGGTATCATGCGCGATCAACGAGACGAAGATAGCTAGAATCCGACATCTTTGGATCAACGGATTTGGGCATTGCAGTATTCTCAACTCACCGATTGCTACTTACATCGATTGAAGTTTGTTTTGATTCATCCGCTGCGTCAGTTTTGGTATCAGAGCCTGTTTTAGCCAATCATAGCTAAATCGGGTCTTGGAGCCAAGTATTTGAAGTTTGAAGTTGTTCATCGTGTTCATATTGAAGTTGCAACCAGATTGGAGTAATTGATCCATAGCCTTTTGGGTCAAAGTGTACAAAAGTGTTGGAATTTAAAGCGTCAATTTTGGTATCATTTGTTGAAGTTAAGCCGTGTATATTTGTGAGAAGTAGCCGAGCCTTGTGAAGTTGTTTTTGAAGCTTGAAGCCGTGCTAGTTGATTTGAATTGTAGTTTTGGAGTTGTTTTGTTTTAAGATTTTTGAAGTCAAATTTGTTGAATTTTTGATTTGTTGAAGTTTGGAGATTTGTTGAATTATTTATGAAGTTCAATCATGCCACCGAGACGAGCTCAACGTCATCGCAATATTAATGCCTTGTATGGAAGAGAAGAAGCTGATGAAATGGAGCAACGAATCCACGAGAGATTTACTGAAAAGTTGAACGAAGGAATTGGTCGATTAGAGAGAATGATGCTTGAAATGAATCAAAGTAGAAGAAGAGTTTCACCTAAATCAAACCATGGGGGAAGTAGAGCTTCGATAAATTCAGATCGGGAGAGAAGGGAAGATCAAGATCATAGAAGTATTGATAATCGTGATAGGAATGTTGATCGAAAGAGTGGTAGTAGAGATGTTGGAGGTCGTAATCGACATCGATATACTTCAGATTTTGATGAGGAGTTTGATAGTGATAGGGGAAGTGTCCATTACCGAGATAGAGAACAAACACGACGTCAGTATCGAGATGTAGATGATGATCGTCGATGGGAATCGGGAATAAAGACGGAAATTCCTGAATTTAAAGGTGGAATGGTTGCCGAAGAATTTTTGGATTGGTTATCTAATGTTGAAGAGATCTTTGATTTCAAGGAGGTTCCTAAAGATCGTCGAGTGAAGTTGGTTGCTACTAGATTGAGGGGAAGAGCTTTGGCGTGGTGGCAGCAAACTAAACTTACACGAGATCAGATGGGAAAGTCGAAGATTGTTGATTGGGAGAAAATGAAGAAATTGATGAGAGCTACATTTTTGCCATATAACTATCAATTACTTATGTACCAGAGATTACAGAATCTAAGGCAGGGGACGAAATCAGTCAACGATTACGCCGATGAATTTTACCAACTCATTGCCAGGAATGATATAATGGAGACGGAAGAACAACCGACTGCTAGATTTGTTGGAGGGTTACGAATGCAGATCCAGGATATGGTTAATATGTTCGATCCAAGATCTGTAGCGGAGGCACATCAGAAAGCGTTGGCTTGGGAGAAGCAGGGAAGGCGTGGAGGTGGTGTGTTTACTAATTCTAATAATCAAGTGAAGGGTGTTAGTGGAAGTTCTAATGTTTCTAAACCTGTCAGTAAACCCGTAGTAAAGGAGAGTGAGAAGGCGAAGGTTAACAATGGTTTCAAACGCTACAATTGCCAGGAGATGGGTCATAAAAGCAATGAGTGTCCAAAACCGAAGAAACGAGCTATGATAGCTGAAGTTGAAAGTGAGAATGCTGTTGATGGTGAAGATAGTCCAGTTGAAGAGAATGAATAGGATATCGCATCGGGAGACGAAGGGTGTAGTCTAATGACGAGGATGTCTTGTTTAACACCAAAGCAAGAAGATGAAGCTAGTTGGTTGAGGAGTAACATCTTTCAGTCGACATGCACTATATTGGGAAAAGTTTGTAAATTTGAGATTGATGCAGGAAGTTGTGACAATATTATTTCTACAGAAGCGGTGAGAAAATTGAAATTGAAAACGAAAAAACATCCAAATCCTTATAAGTTAGCGTGGCTGAGAAAAGGAGGAGAGGTGAAGGTGGATAGGCGAGTTCGAGTTCCATTTTCCATTGGAAAGAAATATAAGGATGAGATCTGGTGTGATGTAGTTGAGATGGATGTTTGTCATTTGCTTTTGGGTAGACCGTGGCAGTATGATCGAGCGGTGCAGCATGACGGTCGAACCAATAGCTACAGTTTTATGTTTGAAGGCGTTAAGATTATTCTAGTTCCAAAGAAGAGACAGCAGGGAGAGAGTAAGTCTTAGGAGTTAAAAACTTTACTATCTTTGAAGGAGTTTGTTAAAGAAGTTGAAGAGGAGCCTGAAATCTATGTGTTAATTGGACGAGATTGTAGTGAAGAGGTTGAAATCCCAGAAGAAGCGAAGCCAGTTTTGAAAGAATTTAAGGATGTATTTCCAGAAGAGTTGCCCAAGGAGTTACCGCCACTGAGAGACATTCAACATCAAATCGATCTTGTTCCGGGAGCAGTATTACCGCATAGACCACATTATCGGATGAGTCCGAAGGAGCATGAAGAACTGAGAAGGCAGGTGGAAGAGTTGCTTGAGCAGGGACGTGTGCAGGAAAGTTTGAGTCCGTGTGCTGTGCCAGCTTTGTTAGTACCGAAGAAGGACGGAACGTGGAGGATGTGCACTGACAGTCGAGCATTGAATAAGATTACGGTGAGATATAGATTTCCAATGCCAAGGTTGGATGACTTGCTAGATCAGTTGAGTGGGGCAACTATCTTTTCGAAGATTGATTTGAAAAGCGGATATCATCAAATTCGGATTAAACCTGGAGACGAATGGAAGACAGCCTTCAAGACGAGAGATGGGTTATACGAATGGTTGGTTATGCCATTTGGTTTGTCAAATGCACCTAGTACATTCATGCGGATGATGAATCAAATCTTTAGACAATTCATTGGGAAGTTCGTGGTGGTTTATTTTGATGATATTTTGATATATAGCAGGAGTACGGAGGAGCATGTTCAACATTTGAGGGAAGTGCTGATTATTCTTCGTGAGGAACAATTTTATGCTGCAACGAAGAAATGCGTGTTCATGACACATAGTGTTTTATTTATGGGTTATGTTGTTTCAGGAAAAGGTATTCAAGTTGATCAGAATAAAGTTGAGGCAGTCAGAAATTGGCCACAGCCCAAGACAATAACAGAAGTTCGGAGTTTTCATGGGCTAGCGTCATTCTACCGAAGATTCATTCCACACTTCAGTAGTGTGATGGCTCCAGTTACTGATTGCATGAAAGGGAGACAGTTTGTATGGTCAGAGGAAGCAGGGGTTGCTTTTGAGCGGGTCAAAGGACTTTTGACGACAGCACCCATTCTCATTCTGCCGGATTTTCAGTTATTGTTTGAATTACATACTGATGCATCAAAGGTTGGAATTGGGGGAGTGTTGAGTCAGAATGGGCGTCCTATTGCGTACTTTAGTGAGAAGTTGTCAGGAGCAAAGGTGAGATACAGTACATATGATGTTGAATTCTATGCTGTTGTACAAGCCGTTAAGCATTGGAGACACTATCTGTTTCAGAAAGAATTTGTTCTATATACTGATCATGAAGCGTTGAAACATTTACAAGGACAAGACAAGATTTCAGTGAGACATGCATCATGGATTTCCTATTTGCAGCAGTTTACTTTCGTTGTGAAACACAAATCAGGGGTGACAAATCGTGTAGCGGATGCTTTAAGCAGAAGGAATCACTTATTGACAACGATGAAGGTTGAAGTGACAGGATTCGAATTATTGCCAGAATTGTTTGAGGAGGACCCTTACTTCGCAAAGTTTGTTGAGAAAGTTAAGGAAGGGAATACTGATGAATTTGTGTTGGTTGATGGATTCTTGTTCAAAGGGAATCGTATATGTATACCAGATTGTAGCTTGAGAATGAAGATTATCAAGGAATTGCACGAGGAAGGACATGTGGGCCATGATCGTACATTGCAGTTAATTACACAATCTTATTTTTGGCCGTCAATGAGGAAAGAGGTCGAGAGATTTGTGGAAAGATGTCATATCTGTCAAGTTTCGAAAGGAACGGCTACGAATGCGGGATTATATATGCCGTTACCTGTGCCTACCAGACCATGGGTTGATATCAGCATGGATTTCATTTAGGGTTTGCCTAGAACTCAAAGGGGAAATGATTCTATATTTGTTGTGGTGGACAGGTTTTCGAAGATGGCACATTTTATAGCTTGTAAGAAGACAGCGGATGCAGTTCGAGTGGCTCAGTTGTTCTTTAAAGAAATCTATCGTTTACATGGGTTGTCGGAGTCTATTGTTTCCGACAGGGATACCAGATTTTTAAGTCATTTTTGGCTTAGTTTGTGGAAGATGGTGGGAACGAAGCTGAATTTTAGTAGTGCTTATCATCGGCAAACAGATGGGCAGAAGAGGTGGTGAATAGATCATTAGAAAACTTGTTGCGATGTCTTGTGAAAGAAAATTTAAAGAGTTGGGATGTGAAGTTGTGTCAAGCTGAATTTGCTCACAATCATGCAAATAACCGAAGTACATGCTTTAGTCCATTTCAAATTGTATATTCAAGCTTACCGAAGGGGCCGTTGGATTTGACGATGGTTCCACCACCGAAGGGGATAGTTAAGCGGGCTGCTAATTTTGTTGATGGGTTGACGGAATGCCATATAATCGTTCAGGAACGATTGGAAAGACAAATGAGAAGTATAAAAAAAAGGCAGATAAGAAACGAAGAAGTGTAGTCTTCAAAGAAGGTGATTTGGTTTACGCGGTTTTGACGAAAGATCGTTTTCCAGTTGGAGCTTATAATAAGTTGAAAGCACGAAAGATTGATCCATTAGAAATCTTGAAGAAGATCAATGATAATGCATATCGGTTAAAGTTGCCGGAAAATGTTCGTACTTCTGATGTTTTCAATGTCAAACATTTAATTCCGTATTGTGGGGAGGATTTCATCGAAGATGACGAGAGTGTGAATTCGAGGATGAATTCTATCCAACGAGGGGAGGATAATTTAGTTACCTCGTTCAAAACCAATAACTCACGACTCATCCCTTTGCCGACTCATCCCCTTTGCCGACTCATCTCCTCTGCCGACTCATCCCCTCCACCCAAAGTCGCGAACGACACATCACCTTCCACCGACTCATCTCCAATTGCAACCTACGACTTACCTTTTCCCCCTCAATCATATAACCGAGACACGAGATAAACCTTTTCCCATCAATCAGTCCCGACATTTCCAATAACTCGTGACCGATTCAATTCCAGTATCGATGAATCGCGAAGAAGAAGAAGCTCGTTACTGATTCAATCCCTAAGTCCCTAAGTATCGATAAGTCGTTGCGAGATTTCTGAGTCGCGAATGACTCATCTATAAGTCGCGGCCATTTTTTTACTGAAGCATCATTGAAGCGTTACCGAGACAGTGATAAATCGCGTAAAGGAATTGATTCGTCTTTGTTGAGTCGTTACCGAGTTAGTCACGTTGAGTCGTGGCCGAGTCGAGTTGAGACATGTACTGTTATATTGTTTAGGTTGTTGTGTGTGTGTTTGTTGTATCGCTTTGTTGAGTCGTGTATTGAGTTGTAAGCCTATAAATAGGCACGTTGTGTCATTTGTAAAGGGGGTTGAAAAATCTGAATAAAATTCTTATTTGTTAGCTTTGTGCTTTCATTAAATTGGTAGTCGAGTGAAATCTCCTATCTCCACCTACGTCATTCGAGTGCGCTCGAATCAACGTTTGTTGAAGCCGATTCGCGGAATCAAGTGCGCTTGATCAACGTCGAAGAATCGTAGATCTTTGTTTCTCGGTATCGTGCGCGATCAACGAGACGAAGATAGCTAGAATCCGGCATCTTTGGATCAACGGATTTGGGCATTGCAGTATTCTCAACTCACCGATTGCTACTTACATCGATTGAAGTTTGTTTTGATTCATCCGCTGCGTCAATGTCGCTTTACTGGCATGTTGGATGATTGGATGTTTATTTATTTTATTTATCCCTGTTATCACTCTGTATATTAAGTGACATCGTATAAACTGTTATTTGAATTATTTCGAATAAATTAAAAAACGGGTTGAAATGATATATACCCATAACACTTTGATTTGAATTGAAATGATGTATATCCATCCCTGAAATTAAGAGAGAAATAACTGATCACTTGGCCATAGGGTAGAAAATTATATACGGATACCGAATTGGTTAAATTAAATGGTTTCAAAAAGCTTGAATTTGGATTTTGATTAAATAATATTGTTTAAAAGAAATAAATTATGGATTTATGTGAAGTGAATTATTTTCTAATTCAAGCTTTGAAATGTTGAAACTGAAATGGTAAAAAGGTAATTGTTTTAAATAATTGAATTGGAAATGCGAAGTTATCATTGATCTATGACTTTAATTTTGGAAATTGAATTATTTTAAAGGGTTGGGTCTTAAAATCGAACATTGAGGTTTAATTTGATTTAAGTGTTTAAATCAGTAAATTGAAATTAGGTTTGAAATTGATATAAATTGAAATGGCTTAAAATAAGAATTGAATAGGAATTTAAATCATTGAAATGAATTATTGAATAGAATTTGAAGTTAAAAATGAATGTTTTGGAAATTGAAGTTAATTCGAATTGAAACAAAAATCAAGTTGATTTGAAACAAAATTGAAATTGAGTCAATTGAATTAATAGATTGGAAATTGAGTTTTGTTGATTTGAAATTGGATATGGGTCCGGATTTGTTGAAATGGAAGGAAAATGTAACGATCCGTAATTTCGCTACTTCGAAAATAAGAGATTATGTTTATTTTTAAATTTATAAGTAATTTAAAACTTAAATAAATATGTTATATATAATAAATAATTATCTATTCTTATGGGTAATAAATTAAAAGGTATAAATTTGAATTTTAGAATAAATCGACAAAAGTTAAGTTTTGTTAATAATAAATAAAGGCTTAAATAAATAAATTTAAATATTTATTTGATAAGTTAAATCTTATTTAAAAAATCTAATAAAGATAATAAAAGTATATTAAAAGATTTAAAAGTATGTTAATAACCGTTTTACAAAAATAACCAAAATTTGTCGCATTTCGTCAGTTTTACATACACTGTAAAATTAGAGATTTTAATATTAATTAAATATGATTTTAAAATATAAAGAAATATGTTAGTTTATTTAAAGAAGTAAAAAAGTTCATTTTAAATTTGGTTTACATAAATGAATGGTTTAGCTAAAACGTCGAAATGTAGCCGTAAAACATTTTGTCGAAAATCAACGTTTTGTCGATTAAAAGTTATCGCAACATTGTTGCACCTTTATTTCTTATATTAAAAATATATTCAAGTAGGATATGTATTATTTGATTCGCTAATCAAGTTTATTTTACTAAACAAGTTTAGAAAACAATTAGCAAAGTAAACACAAAAGGACAAAACTTGTTACATCAAATCCAGCCAAATCTTTACTTTTCTTTACTTAAATATTAAGTGATTAAGACATAAAGTAATGATGTGATAAAGTGATGGTAAGTGTTCAAAAAGTAAGATAAAGTAAGGATATTTTAGTAATTTTATAAAGGGTTATTTTTGTAATTTACTACTCCTTACTTTTCCTATAAATACCCATCCATTCTTCTCATTTTTTCACACAAATCATTCTCTTCTTCTTTCTTTAAGTTATTTTAATGGCTTCTCTCTTTAAGAAAGGTAGGAGGGTTAAAAATAGTGGAAAGCAATAATCCACTTGTTACTCTCTAACCTCTTCTTAATTCACTTCTTCTTCTCTTCTTAAAAATGACCTTAGGCCGTGAGTTTAGGAGTTGATAGAGAGAGGACGCGAGCAATATGAAAGGGAAAGACTATGGCCAAGAGCAAGAAGGGACGTGAGGTGGTGGTCGAGCACTTGGAAAAGGTAAAAGAATGTTTAGGTGGTTATGTAGTAAAGCATTGAATTAAATGAATGTTGGTAGGAAGTTAAACATTTTGGTTAAAGGTGATGAAATTCACACTGCTTTTAAAAGGTCATATTTTTATTTTGCTATAATAATTATCTTATGACATATGCAAGTATACACCCCTTTAAAATGTTGCTATAGATGTTTGGTTATGTTTGTGTTATGTTTGAATAGGTAGCAAATGTTTATGATTATGATTATTTATCATGTTAGCCTATGTATGGACCATAATTATGGTAGTGACAAATGTTAACTCAATTATGTTCATTTCGATTTAATAATCCCTTTGTTAATAAGTACATATTTTAGTGATATGAGATATTTTGAAAAATAAGTCTTTTTTCAATTAAAAGTGAAATTTAAGTTAAAATAAAAGAGAATTTAAAATATGAAGTGAAATGGGTTTGAAAAGGATGGTAAAATTGAAATTGAAATTGAGATGCATAGTGAAATTGAAATTGAAATCGAAATCGATTTTGAAAATTGAAGTTGAGATTAAGGATGAGCTGAAATTTAAATTTAAATTAGATTTGATATCTAAGTTTTAATTGAGTTTAATTTGAAGTTAGAATTGAAATTGAGTTGAAATTGGAATCCAAAATTTAATATTAAAATAATAGGAATATAATAATATTATAATATGGAAATGGTGAAAATTAATTTTAAATACTCTAAAAAGTGAAAATATTAATTTAAAATGATTTGTAATGATTTTGTAAGTGATAAAATCCAATTTGAATAAATTATTTCAAATATTGAAAAATAATTTAAAACTAGGTGCGTTGCGCAATGGTAGTTCGCGATCTCGTGACAAAAAGTTCAAATGAATATGTAGAGTGGAATATAGCTCGAAATTCTTCGATATAAGAAAATTCCGGACTATTATATCCATATCTTCTAAACGAAGAAAGAAAATTAAGTTTCGTTGAGTTGATTTTGAATTAAGTCCAAAACAATTTTCTAGAAAAATCGTGCTAGTGCAGTTAAGTGACCATAAAAAGAAATTTGTTTAAATGAATGTTTTTAATTACGAAAAAATACGGAATAAATTTGATAAATGATTTAAATGATTTAAAGGAGATTTGGATTGAAAAATATGAATTATCGAATGTTCAAAAGTTGTTTAGATGAAATAAGCATATATAGCATTTTCCGCAGCACTTTTATGCTGCAAATTCTATAACTATTGGAATATGAGTTCAAATATAATGATTTTTCCCAAAATCAATTGTGAATGTTTTTAAAAGAGAAGATAAGCGTTTGAAAGATAATTTAGAATCTTTATAAGCAATTCCAAAATAAAGTTGATAACTGAGGATGTGAAAATGACTGGTACATTTGTCCCACCTGTGAGATCTGGAAAGATAAAACAAGGTGTTTAACTAAGTTAGGGATGGAGAAACCAATGCTCTGAACTTACCTAGCCTATGTTTTCTTTTCTTGGACGAGGGGTGGAACGGATCGAAAGGAAAGCTCGGATACTCTTAAATAAAAAGATCGTATTGAGTTTTCAAAATAAAAGAAGATTGGTGTTACCCAAAATTTAAGCAATCTCCATAATGAATGATTTCTATGATCCTAATTACTCAAATATATTTGCTAAGATTGATTTAGGGTTTATCGTTAATGATGTCTTGAATAACATTGTTTTTGACCCACCTAAAAAGTTAAGGAATTTGGATCGAGAGTTAAGTATGAAAATCTGAGATATTATCCAAAGCAAAAGAATGAATGACTTCGAATTATACTAAGTCAAAATAAAGAGATTTTGAAATCATCCAAAAAGAATAAAAGTGAGAAGAGACTTAAGAAATCATGTATACTCATATTCACTTTTTTATCGATATTTGGATTTCGAAGGAACATGGGTATCAGATTTGTTTGATTATGTTCAGTATGATAGGGGATTCTCGCTTTTTGAACAGTGACGAAGCTTAGACTCTTACCCCTACATATTCCTAGTGTGAAAGGGTTGGTTGATAGTCGAGAGGCTTGTCGTAAAAACATATCCGAGGTACCACATGCAGTCACCTTCATGTTGAAAAGTAGAAGGGCGGCGGGATGGTTGAAAAGCGTACCCGAGCGGGTCCGAAACACCCGTTCGTTACACTTAGTATCAGAGCTAAAGGTTAAGCAAGAACCTTGGCTTTATTATGGGAAAGACTCATCGGTGATAGGATTAGTAATATCCTAGGATGAGTAACTCATTAGGGATAGGGTTAGCAACACCCTAGAATGAGTTTCAGCGTACTATATATAAGTGTATATTTGTTAATTTTATGAAAATGATTTTTAAAGAAATTGGTAAATGAAATAATTTTACCTTGGGTTTATATATTAAAATGGGATAGTATTATTTTTTGTTAAAAATTAAGGATTGTTTGTAATTTAGCTTAGCAAAACTAAAATATGAATATCTTGTGATTAGAATTGCATGATTTGACTAAAAGATATTCCATATAGAATCAATTAATTGAGAACTAGAATTGAGAACTTTAATCATATATCCTTAGGTATTTAGTATTAAGAAATAATAATGATTAAGTGATTATCATAATTGGTGGATTTAAAAGCTAAGTACAAATACCTTGTGAAGTAAAATTCACAATTTGACTATAAGATTTTTGATGACAATATTGAAGCTAGAAGTTTTAATTGAAGAAAGTAAAAAAGAAAATGCACAGAAAAATTCTTATCAATAAGATAGAAAAAGATAAGCCGAAATAGAGATTTTGGGTAAATATAATACAAAAAGGTAAGTTCTACTTATAAAGGAGATCAGTTAATTTGAAATTTAAACACTTTGATTAGGTTAAAAATCAAAATGAAATTTAGGAATAAGAGTTATAAGAAATATCATCCTAATATAAAGCTTTGAATTAGTGATACGTTAAGGGTAACATTGGTAATTCAAAAAGAAGTAAGATTAGAAGGAGATAATTTTGAATAATATGGTTAGTAGGTTGATTGTTGGATGAAAATGTTTAAATAACAAATACCATGTGAATTAAGTTTCACAATTTGACCATAAGGTATTTTATGGATCTAAGGTTAAGAAATTTGATTTTAAAGAAAATGAGTAGGTAAATAAGTTAAGTAATAATCAAAGAATTAGTAAAGAGAAGATGTACACTTAATAAAGTTGTCTTATTAATATACGGATAAGATAAATAATATTAGTTAAATTGAGACCTTAGATAAATAGAGCTAAGTATTAAGTTTTACGACTTATTAATTTGAGATAGTAGTAGATTTCCACATTAGTTAAACACCATAATTTAAGTAATAACGGTTTTAAGTTTGGGGATATGTATATATACTCTTAGGAAGCAAAGGTATATTATACAAGTTTAAGTCATATTTGTAAGCTTAAGTAATAAAGGATTTAGTAGAAAGTAAATGGTCGTGAACCAAACTTGGATAATAGAAATTTTATAATTTATTAAGTAAAAATGAATGTGAATAAATATATAAGTTATACGTAGGTCATTTTGGCATATAAAATTTGATCTAAGATTTGAGTATGGAACTTTGAGGTGTTTACACCAATCCGAAAAAGGATTTATCACTCGATTCTTGACAGCGAACATTGACGAGAGTTTATGATTATGTACATGAGTTTTTTACCATAGCTGAGAGCTGTACAAGGAAAGCAAGGGTTGTGATTAGGAAGTCTGATCAAAGTCTACACTAGAAAATCGAGGGATCGATACTACCTCGAAAGTAAAGTTGTGAATTCAAATAATAGATAGAATCAAATATCACATATAGTATGGTGTTTTGGTTCTGTCAACATGGTAGTTGGATAGTTATCTTAAATAGTAGACACTAACATATAAGGGTTAAACTTATCTTTTGATATGTGCATATATATAGACCTCAGGTGTGGTATATGCTCAGGTCAGGGTATGAGTTATATGGATCTATTCAATTATATTGATATATTATTAGTTTGGTTGTTTTGGATGTGTAGTCTTGTTTATAGTTGGATGTATTATCTTAAGTATGCAGTACGCACTAGAATGGTTACGATAGAGGTCTGACTTTATGTATGTAAATATGACCTTAAGTACATGATAAGTACTCAGGTTAGTGTAGGAAAATCTTTGTATGTATGTTTGTCATCATTTGTTTTGGCATTGATATTGACCTTCTTCTTTTCTATCATCGGTATAAATAAGTCAAATTATTTGAGGATATATGTATCAACCCTACATTTTATGTATATTTTAATTTCGACTATATTTCATTTTGAAATTTTTTTTAACTTGTTTCAGTTCAAACATTTCATTTTAAATATAAACTTTGATTATTATGTGAATTATAATTTCAAACTGGTATAAATTGAATATTTTCCTGAAATGTTGATTTTTGGTCAATCTGGTTGAAATTTTTAATTTTATCTTTTATTATGAAAATATATTAAATTTCAATAATATTTCTTTTCGTTTCATTGAAATCCGATTTATATTGTGAAAGTTATGCTTTTTACAATATTGTACGTAAATTGGTTTATTTAATAAAATTATCTATTTTAATTTATATAATAATATTTTATTTGTCAAGTCATGTTCTAATATTTTTTATATGACATGTTAGGTATATATTTTATTTTAAAACATTTTAAAGTGATGTTATAATTTTTCCAAAATTTACTGTATTTATTTCCTATTTTTAAAGGCTGTTTTCTATTTTCTGCTATTTTCTTCATTAAATATTTATTTAAATTAAAATTTATATATTTATTTTGTTAATGCATTTTTATTTGAGGTTTTTAGGCTAAAGGAAAAAGTTATAGAAAAATTTAGTTTCAGAGACAAGAAGTTTGTTTTTTAGGCTGAAGGACATTTTTTAGTGTAATTCACTGAATGATAGTTGTAACTATCATTTTCAGTTTACACTAAAATGTGTCCTTCAGACTAAAAAACAAACTTGTCGTCCCTGAGACTAAATTTTTTTGCAACTTCTTCCTTATGCCTATTTACCTATTTTTATTTTATGTTATTATCTTTGTTATAAATATTTTACAAGTCCATATAAATTTTCCAAAGTTCATTCTGTTTATTTTCCATTTTTCTAGACTAGTTTACAATTTTTTGCTATTTTCTTATTTTAACCATATATAATTAATAAATATTTGTATATATTTTATATTCTGTTATATTTTCGAAATTTTAACTGAAATTATTATTGTTATCAGTAATATAAAATTTTATACATAAATTAAAGAAATTTGAAAAGGCTTTTGACTCTTGGTTTCCAATGGCTTTTTGTGTTCACACCTTTTCACATTTTAACATTTCTTTTCACTCAAATGGCCATATCTCTTCATTCTTTTAGCTGCCACCCTCATTTCTCATTCACGTACTTCATTTTTTCTCACATTTCCTCAAAAATATTTGGCCATTTCTTATATCAAGAGTTTGGTAAAATTTCTTCTTCTTTTCTATAATTTTCTCTTGTTTCCATGTGAATTGCACTTGCTTTCATCACTTCTAGGATCGGCTCCTCTCCATTCCAACATTGTGGCCGCCTCCACCACCACCTCCAGCACAACCCCAAGCCATAGCCATGCTCCCTTGATGTGTAGATCCAACAAAATTTGCAAACACTTCACCTTGTAGCCTAGCCGAGCTCACCTCTTGATCCACCTCCACAAAACCCCACCTTGGCCGCCACTTCCATCACACCACCAGCCAAATTCCGACCTGACACTACTGCCACATCACCACATGACCTCACCTTGCCTCTGGCCGTGATCATTTGCCTTGGCCGTGGCATGTTGTTGCTTTATTTTGCCTTGAAACCTTTGTTATGCCATACAATTGAAATTCCAAGCACCTACCTCTTCACTATCATGTAAACCATGCTAGGCCGACCCTATGGACCCAAGACCAGATCCAAACTCACCCCTTAGTCATACACTTTGGTCATGTAAGTGAGCCATGGGTGGTTGAAAGCAAATGCAATAGCCTTGGATTTGTTTTATGCAGTCATTTCTAACAATGTTTTATTGAAATTTTGGGTTGAAAACTTATGCTGTTTGTATTGTTTTATTTGAATTGTATTCAAGGGAATTAATCTTTGGCTCTCCCACTCGAATCTATGTCGTGCTTTCGTGCTTTTGTGGATCTCAGTTGTGCATTCGTTTGTTGTCATCTCCAGTTATACTGGTGAGTTATTCTCACCAGACAATATGTACATATATAATTAGTGAATTGACCCCTTTTGAATCTGTAAAATGCATTATCATGTTGCACCTGCTATGTTATGATGTTCACCCATGTTTAAACATCTGTTATATTTTATGTAACTGGTATATTATGTTGTTCTATTATTTTATCAGTTTATCACACTGCAAGTTCCATTTAGATTAGAATCACTATGGGTTGAAATGATACATACCCGAACGGACTTTAAAATAAGAGAAAATCGTTATGGGCTGAAATGATAGGCCTGGATGATTTTCAATTATTTTTCATTTACTTGCGATTGCGGGTTTAAAATGATCAAACCTGGGTTTTCTTTGTAAATTACGGGTTGAAATGATTTATTACCCGTATCATTTTACCTAGGCTAGAAAATGAAATACAGACCCGTTGTTAAAATATGTTTTTCTAAAAAAAATTTGAAATATTTTAGAAATGTAAATATTATAATATTTTGATTTAAATTTGATTAAAAATGATTTTTGTAAAGAATTATTGATTTTTCTAAAATTTATAAGTGAAATAAATAAATGGTAAAGTTAGAAAATCTGAAATGTAAGTTAGTTTGGAAATTTTAATTTGGTGATAAATGGAATTTAAATTAAATATGAACATATGATAAATTTATGATATTTTGAATTAAATGAATTTAAAATGATTTTTTAATATATTAATATTTTTGCATAAAGTTAAAATGTGAAATGAATGAATATTTAAGTTGAAATTTTGAAATATAACTAAAATTGGAAATTTGTGAATTTGGCTTGAAAGTGAATTTTAAGTTAAGCAAATAAAAACGAAGTTAAGTTATATTTGAAAATTTTAAACTTAAATATTAAGTTAAATTTAATTTAATGAATTTAAAATTTAAGGTTGGAATTTAATAAGTGAATTATTATTAAATCTTGATTTTTGAATGGAATTTTAACTTTATAAAATCATGAATATAAGGGTATTTAAATGATGATTATAAAAGTGAAATTTTATGATTTTATAAGTTAAAAATGATTTAAATAAAAATATAATTGTTGTGAAATTCTACCGAATATTTGAAGTTAATTAACTGCATATCTGAAATGCCATTAATTCTAATGTAAATGATAATACAACATTTGTAAATGCTGTAGTTGATAATAATGAACTAAATGGCTAAATTTAACTAAAGGCTATTATAGCATTTTGTAAATGTTATAATTGTTGAATTTAACTAAGTTATTTGAAACTAATGTAACCCTATTGCAGCATTTTAAAATGCTGTCTTTTATTAAATTGAACTATTTTGAATATGACTTTCCGTAGCATTTTCTAAATGATATGAAAAGTGAATTTTCACTGTTTTTGATAAAATTAAGTGAATGAGTGAACTTTGAAAATTTTAAAATTTTGAAAATTCAATAATTTAATTATTAAATATAATAACTTATTTTTTGATTTGGAATGAAGTAATGTGTTTTGAAATATAAACTATTTGAAATGTGTGTTGAAATGGTATTTTAAATAAATGAATGTGGTTTGGAAGATACTATATTTTGATATTTTGAAATGGATTTTTGGATGATATTGAATTTTGAAATGATATTAGATTTCGAAGTATAAAATACCATTTTGAAATTTTAACCACGGGATGTATTTAATTTATAGTTTAGCTGATTCTTAAAGGTTGGGTGATCCCAAGCATCATTTAAGTCATTGTGCATTTCTACTACAGTTCACTTGAGTTGGTTTACATTATATAAGTATATATTGTCCTGACTCGAGTGTTTTGTGTTTTACTTTACGCTCGGGTCAGCCTGAGTATTCACAGCTTTGGATTCTCTTTCTGGAGCTGGTCTTTGCTGGAGTTTCTTCTTATCTACATTTATATTTACTTTCTGTTTCAACTGTTCTAGTTTATCTCATGTATTAGTGAACTTTTTTGTATTTGGGATTTCTATTATGTTGTTTTCAAACTGTATTATGTATTTGGTCTGAGACTCTGCCATAGTAGTTTCATGAACTACTATGTATTTTATATTCCGCTGCGAGTTATTCTGATATTTCTGTGTCTGTGATTCTGTGATTATATATCATTTGCTCCAAATTTATTTACAATACGGTATTTGGGCAATTCAAGTCCGGCGTGTGTGTCTACCTATGCACTTACAATGGATACGAATGGCTGAAAATATCGAGTTGTTATAGTTGGTATCGAAGCTTTGGTTTTAGGCAAACCTTAGCCTGCGGAGCAAAAACTTATTAGAGATAGGGTAGAAATACCCTGGAATGAGTGAAATCAATCTCAAAATCCTTTCTTTGTGAGAGAACGTATTTTCGAAGTATAAAATGATTTCCAAATGATTTTAAAGTATTCTCAAAGATTATTTTTGGTATAAAAATTTTCTTATTTTGAAATCAAGATTTTCTAAACTCCATCCCTTCTGTATCCACCTTGTTAGAAATCTCTTGGTTAGGATTCTTATCGACTAGGATTCCTTGAACTTTGGAACGCTTCCACTTGTTTTGAAATCCCGTCTTGTCTTCCCTATTTTACCATTTTGATTTTGGGGCATTCCATAATTCCACTTTGGAATGACCTCTCTAAAGATCGGTGATTCCGCCATTCTTTGAATGATTTGTAAAGGGGTGAAACTCCTTTACAATTGGCATTGATTAACCGGAGATTTCTATATCCTCGGTTTACGATGCTATCTATCTCCTGCTCTACTTGGATTCTATCTCAGGCGATCGAATGTCAATTTGCCTCAGATTTCCGAATTGATTATGTTCCTTAAGTCATGGTTGACCAATTAAGGTTGCCGGTGATTTTTATAGGCTTATCATCTTCTATTTGGTAATAAAATTATCTTATCTTCATTCGAGCTTATCTTCGAATCAGAATTCTATTTGATTAGAGTTCCTCTAAATTGAACATCTGTTTGTTGGAAATTCATCCTTGAATCATCCTTTGGAAATTTGTGTTCGGTTGTATTTTGAAATGGTGCATACATCAAAATTATTATTTTGATAAGGATGACCCTATTATGCATAAAAGTGAAATGGTTTCAATAAGGATTTTTATATCTTTTGAAAATAGAAATTTGAAACTTTGAAAGGATTTGAAATTTTGAAAATTTATAAGAATTTGACTTATATAAAATGATTTATAGCTGAAAAGTTTTGAATGTGGAATTTCGAGAAATCGAATTCCGGTGTTTTGAAATTGGTTTTGAGATTTTGGAAAATATATAATAATATGATTTAAAGATATTTTTCTGAATAAGAAACGTTTAAAATGTATTAGAATGAATTCCAATGATTTCGAAGAAGTTTCAAGAAAATAAAAGTCCAGAACCCACTTATGTCGCTGGAAAATAATTTCGGTGATGAATGCATGCATCATCGACATTGATTTTCAAGTTTCTGAGTGGGGGAGAGACCACTCTAGTAGCTTTGTTACGCGAGGGATTTTGTGAAACCAGTTTTGATTTCATATTTTGAGGTATGATTTTATTTTTGAAAGATATATGTATGTATATCTGAAATGATTTAAAGTAAGCCGGTGTTCAGTTCCCGAGTTTCGGATTTGAAACATATCTTTTGAAATTTTATTTACAGATTCGTTGTTGATTTCCAACTCTTGGATTAAAATATGATTTCTTCGACTATTTTGGAGGTTCGAGCACTTCCAAATCAAGATTAACTTTTCTAAGATAAGTAATTTTGAAAGGTATAGGGTAAAGAATATAAGTTTAGTTTGTATGTTTCAAGTATGAAATAATATGATTTGAATAAGTTGAAACTGTTTTGTTAAGTACATAAATAAGACTATTTTGAATTATACTAATATGAAATTTAGTTTTGAAATTTTTTGGATAAAAATTAGTCTTCAAATGTTTGAGAAAATTTGGTTTTAAATGTTTTAACTTAGTAGCATCAATATGAAACTATTTATTTAACAAGTTGGAATAGGTACATAAGTTATACGTATGCTGTTTTATTCGCATAATTAATTTGATCCAAGTTTGAGTACATAAGTTCAAGGTGAATTACACCATTTCGTATTAGGATTTTTCACTTGATTCTTGATGGCGAATATTTGATATGGATTTTGGGCTTGATTCTAGAATTCTCTATCATAGTATATGGCTATGCAAGGAGACTGATGGCTTCTAGTCGAGAAACCATATCGAAGTCCGCATTAGGGAAGTCGAATGGACAATACTAGTTCGAAAGCGAACTTGTGTGGTCGAGCGAGCGATCGAATGTAATGTTGCGAAATGATGACATATGTACATCTTATATCCTAATATACCTGACGTTGAAATTGAAAGTTGTTAGGTTGGATATCTTTGTAATTTAATTGAATTTTTTTTTTATGAAAAACTACTATCAAATTTAAAACCATTTTTCAAAACTATTTTTCTTTTGTTCTTCTTAAACTAACTGTTTTATTCTATTTTTTATACAAACTATTTTATATACAAAACTATTCTTAATTAAAAATCTTTTAGTAAGCAAAGATGTTCAATCCATATGGCATTTCATGCAGCAAAATTTTTTTTTGAAAATTTTGATCCTTATATAAGATAAACTTTATGTAAGTATAAGATGATTTTGAAAACCATTGATTTTGGTAAATGAATAATTGAAGCTTATATTAGTCTGAAAGGATATTTGGCTTACCTGTAATTTGAGTTTATTTAAAAATAATGGATTTATGAAATAAATATATTTCAACACTAAGTAATAATGAAGTAAAATTTGAGATATATGAAATTATAAAATTTAGTTTTGAAATATGGTATATTTAAGCCTTGAAACATAAATTTAATAGTTTGTTTTGTAAATCAAATCTATATTTGAAATTCGATAATATTTGAAATGGTTTGTTGGAAAACTAAATTGAATTGAAATTGATGGTTTGAATTGAATTAAAATCGAAAATTTTAGATTTTGGTTTAATTGAATAAATTTGTGAAATGTAAAGAATTAAAGGAATGTTTCATGATTTTAAATATATGATTTCAAAATGTTATGATTTTTTTCGAAGTGTAATGATTTTAAGTATTTTGGTTTCAAAAGATTTATAACTTTGAAAGTATTATGATTTTTGATGGTGAATATATGTTTGAAATGGAAATGAATTTGTTTGACCTAAATTTTGTTGATCTGGAAATTATTTTCTAAATCTATTGTTCTAAAAAACTTTGAAACTGAATATATGTAATTTGGAAGAAATGATTGGTGAAATCATATATGATTTTGAAAATGAATTGATATTGAATAGTTTGAAATTGAGAACCTTGATTTACTAAATACTTGGTTTGGGAGTTATCGAACGTATATAAATTGATTTGTATAAGTATGAAGTTGATTTGAAATGTTGAATTGAAAAGGTACTCAATTTGTGAATTGAAATCTTATATAATCAAAAGTGTGATTTGATATATAATTGTTCTGGAAAGTATTTGATTTGAAATGAAATCTTATATGTAATGGACTTTATATAAGTATGATATTTGAAAGTGATTTTGAAACGTACTATATGATACATATTATCGAAGTAAAGATATGGAAAGTGCCTTCTGCTTGATATCCGCTTTGTGGCCACACTGTGGATTCATTCTATCGATATTATACTCTCTTTGATTTGAGTTTTCCGGATATGATACTCGAGTGTCCATCGAATTCCATGGCGATCTCCATGGTCTTATGAGCGCGACTGCATAGCGAAACTGCCTGGCTGAGCTGGCCTAGGGGTACGGATTGTTTCCTGGGGGATCCAGGCGTCACCATTGTGTATCCTACACTCTATGTAGGTCGCATTAGTAGCACAAATGCCTGACTGAGCTGGCCTGGGGGTACGGATTGTTTCCTGGGGGATCCAGGCATAACCATTGTGTATCCTGCATTCTACTCGTCATCATGGCGTAACTCGCAGGGCTGAGAAAGCTTACAGATACGGATTGTTTCCTGGGGGGTCCAGGCGTAACCATTGTGTATCTATGATCCATGGTTAGACAACTGTTTCGGTTTGGTTGATTTGTTTGAATTGTACTTTCCACGTCTGTTTTTAAAAGTGTTTTCCAATATTTTCACTGGGTGTTGAAACAAGTCTACCAAGTACCTGGAGAATTCTAGCTTTGCGTCTGATCAACGTATGGTCAGAGTCTGCAGGAACGAAAGTAAACTTGTTAAGACATCGAGTTATAAAAGTATTTTGGTAAAGTATGGTATAAAGGATATTTTGATCATTATGTAAAAAAATTTAAATATTGATTACTTCGAACTATCAGATTTAAATCAAATGACTATTCATCAGATTATAAATGTTTAAAATGTTATAAAATTTTAATTAAAATGTATAGTTTTTTTAAAATAATGGTTCATCCATGTCTTTTAACCTGCTTTTCCTCCTAGCTACTTTTTCCCTACCTTCTTTCGGGATGTCTTTTGGCCTATTGTTCTTCCTAGTTGTTTCTCCGCTTCCTTCCTTTTCGAGGACGAAAAGATTTGAGTGGGGGAGAGTGTAACAACCCTACATTTTTATGTATATTTTAATTTCGACTCTGTTTCATTTTGAAATTTTTTTTAAACTTTTTTCAGTTCAAACATTTCGTTTTAAATATAAAATTTGATTATTATGTGAATTATAATTTCAAACTGGTATAAATTGAATATTTTCCTGAAATGTTGATTTTTGGTCAATGTAGTCCAATTTTGACTTTTAAATTTAAAATTTAAATATTTGAAATTTTGAATTTTATCTTTTATTATGAAAATATATTAAATTTCAATAATATTGCTTTTCGTTTCGTTGAAATCCGATTTATATTGTGAAAGTTATGCTTTTTACAATATTGTACGTAAATTGGTTTATTTAATAAAATTATCTATTTTAATTTATATAATAATATTTTATTTGTCAATTCATGTTCTAATATGTGTTATATGGCATGTTAGGTATATATTTTATTTTAAAACATTTTAAAGTGATGTTATAATTTTTCCAAAATTTACTGTATTTATTTCCTATTTTTAAAGGTTGTTTTCTATTTTCTGCTATTTTCTTCATTAAATATTTATTTAAATTAAAATTTATATATTTATTTTGTTAATTCATTTTTATTTTATGTTATTATCTTTGTTATAAATATTTTTACAAGTCCATATAAATTTTTCAAAGTTCATTCTGTTTATTTTCCAATTTTGTAGACTAGTTTGCAATTTTGTGCTATTTTCTTATTTTAACCTTATATAATTAATAAATATTTTTATATATTTTATATTTTGTTATATTTTCTGAATTTTGACTAAATTTATTATTATTATCTGTAATATAAAATTTTATAAATAAATTAAAGAAATTTGAAAAGGCATTTGACTCTTGGTTTCTAATGGCTTTTTGTCTTCACACCTTTTCACATTTTAACGTTTCTTTTCACTCAAATGGCCATATATCTTCATTCTTTCAGCTTCCTCCCTCATTTCTCATTCACATACTTCATTTTTTCTCTCATTTCCTCAAAAATATTCGGCCATTTCTGATCTCAAGAGTTTGGTAAAATTTCTTCTTCTTTTCTATAATTTTCTCTTGTTTCCATGTGAATTGCACTTGCTTTCATCACTTCTAGGATCGGCTCCTCTCCATTCCAGCACTACGGCCGCCTCCACCACCACCACAACCAGTCACCACCACCTCCAGCACAACCCCAAGCTATAGCCATGCTCCTTGATGTGTAGATCCAACAAAATTTGCAAACACTTCACCTTGTAGCCTAGCCGAGCTCACCTCTTGATCCACCTCCACAAAACCCCACCTTGGCCGCCACTTCCGTCACACCACCAGCCAAATTCCGACCTGACACCACTGCCACATCACCATATGACCTCACCTTGCCTCTGGCCATGACCACTTGCCTTGGCCGTGGCATGTTGTTACTTTATTTTGCCTTGAAACCTTTGTTATGCCATACAGTTGAAATTTCAAGCATCTACCTCTTCACTATTATGTAAAGCATGCTAGGCCGACCCTATGGACCCAAGACCAGATCCAAACTCACCCCTTAGTCATACATTTTAGTCCTATAGCTGAACATAGGTGTTTGAAAGCAAGTGCAATAGCCTTGGATTTGTTTTATGCAGTCATTTCTAACAATGATTTATTGAAATTTTAGGTTGAAAACTTATGTTGTTTGTATTGTTTTATTTGAATTTTATTCAAGGGAATTAATCGTTGGCTCTCCCGCTCGAATATGTTTCATGCTTTCGTGCTTTTGTGGATCTTAGTTGTGCATTCGTTTGTTGTCATCTCCAGCTATACTGGTGAGTTATTCTCACCAGACAATATGTACATATATAATTAGTGAATTGACCCCTTTTGAATCTGTAAAATGCATTATCATGTTCCACCTGCTATGTTATGATGTTATGATGTTCACCCATGCTTAAACATCTGTTATATTTTATGTTACCGTTATATTATGCTGTTCTATTATTTTATCAGTTTGTCACACTGCAAGTTTCTTTTGGATTAGAATCACTATGGGTTGAAATGATACATACCCGAACACACTTTAGAATAGGAGAAAATCGTTATGGGCTAAAATGATAGGCCTGAATGATTTTCAATTACTTTTCATTTACTTTGGTTTGGGGGTTTGAAATGATCAAACCCGGATTTTCTTTGTAAATTACGGGTTGAAATGATATATTACCCGTATCATTTTACCTAGGCTAGAAAATGAAATACAGACCCATTGTTAAAATATGTTTTTCTAAAAAAAATTAAAATATTTTAGAAATGTAAATATCACAATATTTTGATTTAAATTTGATTAAAAATGACTTTTGTAAAGCATTATTGATTTTTTGAAAATTTATAAGTGAAATAAATAAATGGTAAAGTTAGAAAATCTGAAATGTAAGTTATTTTTGAAATTTTAATTTGGTGATAAATGGAATTTAAATTAAATATGAAAATATGATAAATTTATGATATTTTGAATTAAATGAATTTAAAATGATTTTTTAATATATTAATATTTTTTCATAAAGTTAAAATGTGAAATGAATGAATATTTAAGTTGAAATTTTGAAATATAACTAAAATTGGAAATTTGTGAATTTGGCTTGAAAGTGAATTTTAAGTTAAGCAAATAAAAAAGAAGTTAAGTTATATTTGAAAATTTTAAACTTAAATATTAAGTTAAATTTAATTTAATGAATTTAAAATTTAAGGTTGGAATTTAATAAGTGAATTATTATTAAATCTTGATTTTTGAATGGAATTTTAACTTTATAAAATCATGAATATAAGGGTATTTAAATGATGATTATAAAAGTGAAATTTTATGATTTTATAAGTTAAAAATGATTTAAATAAAAATATAATTGTTGTGAAATTCTACCGAATATTTGAAGTTAATTAACTGCATTTTTGAAATGCTATTAATTCTAATGTAAATGATAATACAACATTTGTAAATGCTGTAGTTGATAATAATGAACTAAATGGCTAAATTTAATTAAAGGCTATTATAGCATTTTGTAAATGTTATAATTGTTTAATTTAACTAAGTTATTTGAAACTAATGTAACCCTATTGCAGCATTTTAAAATATTGTCTTTTGTTAAATTGAACTATTTTGAATATGACTTTCCGTAGCATTTTCTAAATGATATGAAAGGTGAATTTTCACTGTTTTTGATAAAATTAAGTGAATGAGTGAACTTTGAAAAGTTTAGAATTTTGGAAATTTAATAATTTAATTATTAAATATAATAACTTCTTTTTTTGATTTGGAATAAAGTAATGTGTTTTGAAATATAAACTATTAGAAATGTGTATTGAAATGGTATTTTAAATAAATGAATGTGGTTTGGAAGATACTATATTTTGATATTTTGAAATGGATTGTTGGATGATATTGAATTTTGAAATGATATTAGATTTCGAAGTATAAAATACCATTTTGAAATTTTAACCACGGGATGTATTTAATTTATAGTTTAACTGATTCTTAAAGGATGGGCGATCCCAAGCATCCTTTAAGTCATTGTGCATTTCTACTACAGTTCACTTGAGTTGGTTTACATTATATAAGTATATATTGTCCTGACTCGAGTGTTTTGTGTTTTACTTTACGCTCGGGTCAGCCTGAGTATTCACATTTTTGGATTCTCTTTCTGGAGCTGGTCTTTGCTGGAGTTTCTGCTTATCTACATTTATATCTACGTTCTGTGTTAGTAGTTCTAGTTTATCTCATGTATTAGTGAACTTTTATGTATTTGGGATTTCTATTATATTTTTTTAGACTGTATTATGTATTTGGTTTGAGACTCTGCCATAGTAGTTTCATCTATGTATTTTATATTCTGCTGCGAGTTATTTTGATATTTCTGTGTCTGTGATTCTGTGATTGTATTTCATTTGCTCCAAATTTATTTACAATGCGGTATTTTGGGCAATTCAAGTCTGGCTTGTGTGTCTACCTATGCACTTACAATGGATACGAATGGCTGAAAATATCGAGTTGTTACAATATGAGTATGAGATAGATTCCTTTGTCTAACTTTCATTTCGAGAACGAAATGCTTTTAAGTAGGAGAGAATGTAACGACCCGTAATTTCGCTACTTCGAAAATGAGCGATTTTTTTATTTTTAAATTTAAAAGGAATTTAAAAATTAAATAAATATGTTTTATATAATAAATAATTGTCTATTCATATGGTTAATAAAGTAAAAAGTATAAATTTGGATTTTTGAACAAATCGACAAAAGTTAAGTTTTGCAAATAATAAATAAAAGCTTAAATAAATAAGTTTAAATATTTATTTCATATGTTAAATATTATTTAAAACATCTAATAAAGATAATAAAAGTATATTAAAAGATTTAAAAGTATGTTAATAATCGTTTTACAAAAATAACCAAAGTTTGTTGCATTTTGTCAGTTTTGCATATACTGTGAAATTAGAGATTTTGATATTAATTAAATATGATTTCAAAATATAAAGATATATGTTTTAACTTATTTAAAGAATTAAAAAATTCATTTTAAATTTGGTTTACATAAATTAATAATTTAGCCAAAGCGTCAAAATGTGGTCGTAAAACATTTTGTCCAAATCAACGTTTTGTCAATTAAAAGTTCTCGCAATGTTGTTGCACCTTTATTTTCTTATATATGAACATATATTCAAATAGTATATGTATTATTTAATTCACTAATCAACTTTACTTTTACTAATCAAGTTTATAAAACAATTAGCAAAAGTAAACACAAAAAGACAAAACTTGTCACATCAAATCCAACCAAATCTTTACTTTTCTTTACTTAAATATTAAGTGATTAAGACATAAAGTAATGATGTGATAAGGTGATGGTAAGTGTTGAAAAAGTCAGATAAAGTAAGGATATTTTAGTAATTTCATAAAGGGTTGGTTTTGTAATTTATCACTGCTTACTTTTTCTATAAACACCCATCTATTCTTCTCATTTTTTCACAAAAATCATTCTCTTCTTCTTCTTCCTTTAAGCTATTTTAATGGCCTCTCTCTTTAAGAGAGATAGGAGGGTTAAAAATAGTGGAGTGCTTAAGCACTAATCCATTTCTTACTCTCTAACCTCTTCTTTCACTTCTTTTTCTTCTCTTCTTAAAAATTGCCTTAGGCCGTGAGTTTGGGAATTGATAGGGGAGGACATGAGCAATATGGAAGTGGAAGGCTATGGCCAAGAGCAAGAAGGGATGTGGGGTGGTGGCCGAGCACTTGAAAAAGGTGGAAGAATGTTTAGGTGGTTGTTTAGTGAAACATTGAATTAAATGAATGTTGGTAGGAAGTTAAATATTTTGGTTAAAGATGAGAAAATTCTCGTTACTTTTAAAAGATAATATTTTTATTTTGCTATAATAATTATCTTATGACATATGCAAGTATACACCCCTTTAAAATGTTGCTACGGATGTTTGGTTATGTTTATGTTATGTTTGAATAAGTAGCAAATATTTATGGTTGTGATTATTTATCATGTTAGCTTATGTATGGACCATAATTATGTTAGTGGCAAATGTTAACTCGATTGTGTTAATTTTGATTTAATAATCCCTTTGTTAATAAGACCATATTTTAGTGATATGAGATATTTTGAAAAAATAATTCTCCTTTCAATTAGAAGTGAAACATTAAAATAAAAGAGAATTTGAAATATGAAGTGAAATGGGTTTGTAAAGGATAGTTAAATTGAAATTAAGATGAATAGTGAAATTGAAATTGAAATCGATTTTGAAAATTGAAGTTGAGATTAAGGATGAATTGAAGATTAAATTGAAAATAAATTTTAAATCTAAGTTTTAATTGAGTTTAATTTGAAGTTAGAATTGAAATTAGAATTTAAAATTTATTATTAAAATAATAGGAATATAATAATATTATAATATGTAAATGGTGAAAATTCATTTTAAATACTTTAAAAAGTGAAAATATTGATTTAAAATTATTTGTGATGATTTTATAAGTGATAAAATCCAATTTGAATAATTATTTGAAATATTAAAAATTATGTTAAAACTAGGTGCGTCGTGCAACGGTAGTTCGGGATTTCACACCGAAAAGTTCAAATGAATGTGTAGAGTGAAATATAGCTCAAAATTATTTAAGATAAGAAAATTCTGGACTATTATATCCATATCTTCCAAACAAAAAAAGAAAATCAAAGTTTCGTTGAGTAGATTTTGAATTATGTCCAAAACAATTTTCTAGAAAAATCGCGCTAGTGCAGTTAAGTGACCATAAAAGGAAATTTGTTTAAATGAACGTTTTTAACTATGGAAAAATATGGAATAAATTTTTTAAGTCTATTTAAATGATTTAAAGTAGATTTGGATTGAAAAATATGAATTATCGAATGTTTAAAAGTTGTTAAAATGAAATAAGCTTATATAGCACTTTCCGTAGCACTTTTATGTTGCGAATTCTATAACTTTTGTAATATGAGTTTAAATATAACGATTTTTTCCAGAATTAATTGTGAATGTTTTTAAAAGGGAAGATAAGCATTTGAAAGATAATTTGAAACCTTTATAAACAATTCCAAAATAAAGTTGATAACTGAGTATGCGGAAACTTCCAGTACATTTGTCTTGCCTGTGAAATATATGAAGATAAAACAAGTTGTTTAACTAAGTTTAAGGATGGAGCAACCAGTTCTCTGAACTAACCTGGCTTATGTTTTCTTTTCTTAGGTGAGGGGTGGAATAAATCGAAAGGAAAGCTCGGATGCTCTTAAATAAAAAGCTCGTATTGAGTTTCCAAAATAAAAGAAGATTGGTATTATCCAAAATTTAAGCAATCTCCAAAATAAATGATTTTTATGATCCTATTAACTCAAAAAAATTTGCTAAGATTAATTTACGGTGTATCGTAAACGATGTCTTCAATAACATTGTTTTTGACCCGCCTAAAAAGTTAAGAATTTGGATCGAGAGTTAAGTGCGAAAATTTGAGATATTTTCCAAAGCAAAATAATGAATTACTTAGAATTATCCAAAGTCAATTAAAGAGATTTTTGAAATCATCCGAAAAGAAGTAAAGTGAAAAGAGACTTAATAAATCCTGTATATTCATATTCACTTTTTATCGATAATTGGATTTCGAAGGAACCAGAGTCGGATTTGGGTGATTCCTATCCTAAAACCACTTCGAACCATTATATACGTTCGAACGTGAAGGCATGTTGAAGATAATGATTATTGAAGAATGTGTATCTTTATAGCATAAAGACTGCTTGTTGAACATGCTCTAGTTAGCTCCCATTATAGAGTATTTATAGCAGTGGTCTCCTCGTGGTGGAGACTTTTCGAACTGCAAGGACTACTTGCTACTAGTGGTAGTAGGAGAGTGACTTCGGTTTGTCCTGTTCTTGGACAACTTGTATGAGTGTTTGTCTAACATTGCATTTCTAAAGATTACGTACATTGGTTTTTACAAACGTACATCAGTGATGGCGGAGAAGGCAACTTCTCTTAGCTTAACACCCTCCTTGAGACATTCGAGCTCAAGGGTTGTATTATTGTGGAAGGAAATTAGTAGTCAACAGAAATGGCAATGTGGCATTCAAAGATGTGATATGTGCTATGTGCTATGTGAAAAGGTAATCGTTACCTCAAGCCTCATCAAACCGGAAATGACCGAAATAGGATTAGATGCGGCAAGGCTAAGTGGGTCATTCCCAAGTAGGGTATGATCATCCTCTTCTAGATATATTTCTTCCTGCTATGACCTTCGAGATGTAAATTAATACGGTGTATCGAAATTGAGTGCTTGGATAAAGGTCGGTAACGATCGAGGAATGACATATTCGGTACTATCTAGTTACAGAGGTAGGCCGGTGTTGTGTTGGTAGAGGGCAGATGTTCTGTACTCGACATATATCTAGAGGTGTACCCGTTCGGAAGGTAGATTATTCGTCTGGTCATTTGTATGGAAATCTATTCTCCAATAAGAACTTGAGGTTTTGTTTGTATTGATGTAATGAATAGCCTTAAAATTCTATATGGGTAACTATCCCGGATAAGATTCATAAGTTTATTTGCAAATATTTTCAAAGAGATGTCATTAGACATAATATAAAAAGTTTTGATATAAAAGTGTTTTAGTTATCAAAGGTAAAAACCCGTCCATATTTATGTGTGGGCGTGGTCATATGAATACTTTTTATTTTTAAAGGATTTTATCCAAAGGCTAATATATTACACTATCATTTATTATTGAGTTTTTCTCACGTTGGTTTATCAAGCCTGATCTGGGTATTTTCAATACTCGGGTCAAATCCAAGTAATTTCAAATTAGTTGAAGACGATTGGAGTTTCCTAAGGAGAGCTAGAGATATTCATCTGCATATGGACATATTCTATTATCCGTTGTACTTAGTGTGTTTTGGTTTAATGTTTGTCAACAATTGTAAGGACAGATGTTTATAGTTGTCCAAAGTGAATTTAGGTTGGACTCTGATATATGTATTTAAAAGTATTCCGTTATAAAGATATTTGTTCAACATTATATGTTATTCCATTCAAGTGAGATTCTATTCTTTCTATTTTTCTGTATTACCCTTCATGTTCTATATTTTCGTGCAATTTGAGTGGACATGTGTGGTTTATTGTCCATTCGAAGGGTACGGAAAAACGGGTCGTCATAGAAACAGTTTGATTTGATACTATTTTCAAAATAAATTATTTTTAATATAAACTGTTTAAGATCTATTTTTTATTATTCAAATTATTTTTATTTTTCCAAACTATTTTGATATATAAACCATTTGAATAGTCAAACCATTTTATGTCAAACTATTTTAAACTATTTAAACTATTATAAACCTATTTATTACTATTCAAACTATTTTCTAAAATTTCAAACTGTGCAAAGTTGGAATGTTAATATTTAAATCGTTGATTTAAATGCGAATGTGGTTAAATGAGATTACAACCTAAGTTGGAATTTGAAATGATACTTTCAAGCAAAATGACATATTTTGAGTAAATATGGTACATTGAAATGAAGTGATATTTTAAAACGAGTACGATATTTTGATATTAAATGCGAATCGGTTTCGAAATGTAAAAGAACTAATCGGTGTGAAAAATGATGTTTGGTTGCTAAAGAGACAGAGGCCTCTTATTGGCATGCTCTGTATCAATATTAGAATGACTTTAACAACTGTGTACGTGGGGGTTGATCCAGAATGAAGTGGTTGAATTGAAGGCGTTTGCTGTATTTAAAGAAAGAGAACGATGATGGATGACCTCGGCACTTGTGCCAATTTGAAATGGCTAAACAAGACGGCTTGTCAAGGCCTAGTGGGCTAGCTACCTCTAGCTGACACACCTCTTCGTATTACTCTATTGATGTTGGCTTGACCAGCGCATCTTGAATTGATTTGATTTTGGGGGTGTTGGATGTGGTGAGCGGTCGTGGCTGCGATGCTTTACTACCAGCCCCGCAACCCGAGCTGGTAGTATCATATCTTAAGCATTGCCTCGCGTGCGCTGTCATACTTTTATCCTTATACGTGACCACTGAGACTTTGTTTTAGTGTTGTCTTATCACGACGCCTTACTAACTACCGGTGTTACTAGTGATGCTACCAAGGCAAACTGTAGAACAATGCTTAAATATGTGTTAACGGGAATCAATGTAAAGCATTAACGCTATTTTAATACTTTACTTTACTGATAGACACTACATATATATATCATATTTTACTACACATAGATAGTTTAACAGATCCTTAGAAGAAAAATCCCATAACATCACTTAAGTTATTGCATGCACATTATACACTGGATAGAAGATGTAAAATCTCGTAAACATCTCTAAAGCTATTACACTTATATTTACTTGTTGTTGAGTTGACTTACATAAGAACTTTTAGTTTTGAATCGAGTGTTTTGTCTTTTCATTACGCTCGGGTCAGCCTAAACATTTCAGTATTTGATGTCATTATTTCTGGAAGATGAAGACGGAGTTTGGTATATCATATTATTAGTATTATTCTGATGCATTATTATTGGTATGTTGTTGATTATACTCTAATTATGTTGTAAAATTTGGGTAATCAAATGTATATTGTAAAACACCATCATGAATTATTATTTGATTATTATATTTCGTCATTCCTCTATGGGATTCTGTATTTTGTTTTCTTTATTTTCTCTTATTTTCTTATTTACCCCATTGATAATCTACCATTTTGAATGGTCTGAGTTAGACATGTGTGGTTTATTGTCAATTTAAACAATCCAAAAAGGTGGGTCGTCGCATGGAGATGCTTGGCCAGAGGTTGTATTTTTTATAATTTGCTTTTGTGTGTACCCATAGATTTAGACAATTTTTGTAATGGATATTATGTTACGATTTTTATGGGATTTTACGTTATGAAAATTTTATGTTTTTGAAATATAAATGTATATTTTACTATAATATTTTGTTCCATCTGCTGTGAGTTCTGAATGTTTAGTTATAGCTCTGCAATGTTATTTCTTTTTACTACCAATAGCTTGCCTTAGAATGGATCTAGTTTCGATGAGCCTTTTTTGGGTTGAAATTTAGGCATATTCCAGAGTGAGTTATTACATTTCACAAGTTACCATTGTGGAACAAGTTTTCTTAGATCATTATCACAGCTCTCATCATCAAGTTGTCAAAGTTTAGAACATTTCTTTTCACTGCACCAAAAATCCCTTGGTATGCATTCACATTGGAACCTTTCTTGTTCTAACCTTTATAACACATAAAATATCGTATCCAGTGACCTCTTATACGGAACACAGCTTGTCCAAACCTTAACATAACATCGAAAAATATGATTTCAAAATCCTCTTATAGTGATTTCTCCATTGATGACTGGAATAATCCACCTAAAATACAAAAGAGGAATCTGCTAGCGGGAAGTGCTCCAATACATCTTAAAAGCAAAACGTCCACAAAAACATTTTTATTATCAGATCAAAGATCCCATCTCCTTTTAAAATAAAAATCCTTTTCCTCCTAAAAATATCACCATATTTTCTAAAATAATTTCTTAAAATAAAATCAATTCAAAATAATTTTTGAGAAAACATTGTTTTATATTGAAATAAAATCGAAAAAAAATTCTTCCAAATAGGAACTCTTTATTTAAAATATTTACGGGAGGCTGATAATTGTTTATATAAAACTAGATTTTGAAACGCATATTTTGAAATTCCTTATTTTGGTAAACATATAATGAACCTCCTACCAATAGGTTTGATTCCTTGGCGGTACCAATCAAGTCTTTAGTCACGAAATTCTCTAAGCAATATTATTCATCTATAAGGAATGTCTCTTAGTCAATCTGTACATATAGTCTTACTCAGCTTAAGAAACAATGTCATTCCACTATGACTAAAACAAACATATCATTCAACATTTATTAATTTCTTCAATATACGTCTTACTAAAAGGCAATACCAGATAACTACATCATCATACAATTATCAATACATAGCAAGCAATTTTAACCTAGCACATTGTATTAACAATCACAATATGTTAAACAAACAAAAAGACAAACAAACAACATACCAAACAAACAAAAAATAAATCATAGAAAAACAAATAATCCACTACATAACATAAACAAGTCAAACAAGAATGACATGAAGTAATAAGTAAATATAGGCAAACAAGTAGTATAATTTTTCTTAAGTGTAAATAACTTAACAAGCAATAGATCAATACAAACAACTGAACCAAAGTAAGCTAACACGAGTAAAAGGCCACCATCTGTAACAGCCTAACTTAAAATATCGGGTAAGTAAAATTTTAGAAGTTTAAAATATACTATCTACACCATCTCTATTTTATTTATATTTATGTATGCTTTTAAATAATACAAAAGGTATGAGTATGTATACATTTATAAGTATAGGATAAATGGCATGACATGGTGAAGACAAGTAGCATAATATGGACCATACACCTATCTTCAGATGAAATAGAATTATGAAACATATATCACTTAGGTGTACACTTTTAGAATACCTTAAATGATTACTAAATAAGGTATGTGTCATGAAATAAAGCTTGCATTAAAAAAATGAAGGACATGTGTCAAGATTAAATAAAAAGTGACACATAACCCCATTAGCTGTCCATGTGTAGAAACATCTTAAGACACCTAAGTAGACACGTGTCAACATTCTAAAGCTTGTGCAAAGAGAAGTAAACAAGTATCCAAAACTAAAATTACCAAACTAGCCTTGAAAATTACTATATAAAGGGTGGAAATGTTCACTTATTTTTCATACTTTCACAAAGCAAAAACAAAAGTAAGATAAAGTGAAAAAGCTTGGAGAAAGCTAAGGAAAAAGATTCAAGTCAAATACACAAATTTAAGGTGAGAAAAACTATTTAAATTTCTAGTATTCATGTTATTCTTGAAGAGATGATAGTTGTAAGTAAAAGTGGCTCGGTTCCATCAAAAACGCAGCTTAGTAATTTGACCGTAACTTTCACAATTCTTAATGAAATTTCGATTTCTTGGATGTTATGGAAATCTTATTTCATGTGATACAACTTTGATGTTTTGTGTTTTCTGTAATTTGGATGTTAGCTATGTCAAAATTGAATTTTTCTACTATAATCCCGAGAGCAAAACCAATATTAGCTCTCTGCTTAAGGCTGAAACTAAATTGATCATAACTTCTTCGTTCCTCAACCGATTTTGATAAATTTAGATGTTCCAGAAAGCTTAGACTTTCCTCTAAAACTTTTAAGTTTTGAGTTTTCCAAAATTTCGATGTTTTCTATGCTAAAATTGCAATTGTTGGTTGCTGTCCTGCAAATGCATAAGTTCAGGCTAAATTTAATGTTTTTACTAAAATAGTCATAACTTTTGAACCGTTGATCCAAATTCGATGATCTTGGTCATTCTGGAAAGCTAACGGAAAGGCTTATAACTTTCATTTGTATCGCTTTTTAAAATTCGGCCATCTATATATATGAATTTGAGGTGCAAAATCGGGTTAAATTTCTATCCGAAATGAACATGTTTGTTTCTAAGAAAATGCCTTACTTGTTAGATTTTTTGTCATCGATTTGATAAAAAATTTATGGATTTCTTTTCATGGTATACTAAGTAAGTTACTTATTGTAGAAAATTTGGTATTAAAAACTATTTTATCATATAGAAATTACTTTAAATTACTTTAAAGAAGCATTTTCGCACAGAAGATTTCTTCGAGGATGCGGTATAAGACAATAGAGCTTGGGTAGTGCACTATTACTCTATGTGGTAACGAGCCAGTAGAGTACATCCCTACTGAGTGAGGGGATGCCGACCGCAATAGGATAAAATATCCTAGAATATAAACCAAATTGAGGGAGTGGTTTAAATTTATGAAAAATCTTGACTTTAGTCAGATGAAGTTTATATATTTGAAGTTTACCTCGAATATTTTTTTTTGATCTGGATTATTAAAACTTAAGAAGTAGTGATTTGGAATGAAATGATGATATAAAAATTATGGTTTTTATAACCCTTCATGACATGACTTGAAAACTGTAGGTTTAATAGCTATCTCACTGGGTCCGTGTTGCTCATGATGCTACACATAAACATTTCAGGTTTAGATGGTTAGTTGTTCAACTCAAGATGACTGATGAATACCATGACTATGAAGTGAAGACTTTTATTTAAGTTTATCAACTTTCATATGTATAATTATGTTGAATCTCATGATCCTATGTAACTGTGTAATTATGATGATGTGATTGTATAATAACTCTTCTGCTTGAAATCATGTAATCTGAATGATTTTATGTTCTGATATATTTTATTTAAGTTGTGATACTATTCTATTAAGCACCTTAGTTTCTATGTAACATCTTTGCCTCTAGGTAAGCTACCAGAGTTGGGGTGTTTCAATTAGTGGTATCAGAGCCTAGGTTTAAGGGGTGCTTTTAGAACTTATATAGTATTACAATTTAATTTATTGGAATAGGAGGTTTATACAATTCACTAACATCTTTATAACTATTTGCAGTCATAAGTTATGGCTAGTAACCAAACCTGGCATACGGGGGACTCATGGGGAGGTGTTAAATGTACCACTGTACCAAATGAACGATTAGTTGCTACAAGTCGTACTATGGAAAAACATGTACTTAAGAACAAAGAAAAGCAGATTCTCATTGACGAGATGTATGAATTTTATAATAGATCTAACGACTATGAAGAAGGGCTAAAGAGAGACCTTATTCTTTACCGTTTACGTCAAAAGAAGAAGGAATTTGAGATTGCAATAAAGATGGCAGAAAGGATAGATTAAACTTACTTTTGTGTGTAGAAATTGTATCCTTAATTTTGGAGGTAAGGATATGGTAGCTAACTTGATTATCTTTCCAATGAAACATTTTGATATCATCCTTGGGATTGATTGGCTTTCTCAACATAGAGCTATCATGGATTGTCATAATAAAACTATATGTTTCACGATTCGAGAACATGAAACCTTTGTGTATTCATGTGATAAATCTGAAGATGCTTTTATATCTGGATATGTAGCACATATCAATATTGGGGATAAGGGTCAATCGGTAGACCAAATCCCAATCGTAAGAGAATTTAAAGAAGTCTTTCAAGAAGTGCCAGGATTACCACCAAAAAGAGAAATTGATTTTAGTATCGATTTAATCCCTGGTACCACCCCTATTGCTAAAGCAGCTTATCGTATGTCTCCTACGGAGAATCGAGAGCTGAAGAGACAAATTAAGGAGATGGAGGATCAAGGATTTATTAGACCTAGTAAATCTCCTTGGGGAGCACCTATGTTGTTTGTAAAGAAACATGACAGAACGTTACGCTTATGCGTAGATTACCGAGAACTTAATAAAGTACCAATTAAGAACAAATACCCATTACCTCGGATTGATGATCTATTTGATCAGCTCCAAGGAGCTGCAGTATTTTCTAAAATTGACTTGAGATCTGGGTATCATCAATTAATAATAAAAGAAGAAGACATTCCGAAGACAGCTTTTCAAACACGGTATGGACACTACGATTTTTTGGTGATGCCTTTTGGCCTTACCAATGCCCCAGCAGTATTCATGGATTTAATGAATCGTGTGTTCCGTCCATATCTTGATCAATTTATAATTGTATTTATTGATGATATCCTAATTTATTCTAAGACAAAGGATGAACATGAACGTCATTTGTGTTTGTGTCTCCAAACATTGAGTGATCATCAACTTTATGCAAATTAAGTAAATGTGAATTTTGGTTGGAGGAAGTAAAATTTCTTGGGCACGTTGTTTCGAAGAATGGAATAGGAGTAGACCCATCAAAGGTTGAGGCGGCGTTGAAATGGAATCCTCCGACAACACCAACAGAAGTTCGAAGTTTTCTTGGATTAGCTGGTTACTACCGAAGATTTATTCAAGATTTTTCAAAGATAACATCTCCATTAACAAAACTAACTTGTAAGGAAACTAAGTTTATTTGGGATGAAAAATGTATGATAGCATTTGAAACCTTAAAGAAAAGATTGACAGAGGCACCAATTCTGTCTTTGCCAAGAAGTGGAGTCCCATGTAAAGTATATTCCGATGCATGTGGACAAGGATTAGGATACGTATTAATGCAAGAGGACAAAGTTATTGCTTATAGCTCTCGTGAACTAAAGCCACATGAAGTCAATTATCCAACCCATGACTTAGAATTAGCTACAATTGTATTTGCTTTAAAAATTTGGTGGCATTATCTTTTTGGGGAACAATTTCATGTTTACTCAGACCACAAGAGTTTAAAATATTTGTTTTCCCAAAAAGAACCAAATATGAGACAAAGGAGATGGATGGAATTTCTAAAAGATTATGATTTTACATTGCATTATCATCCAGGAAAAGCAAATGTAGTTGCAGATGCGTTAAGCCGAAAACCCTATGGCATAGTAGCCAATCTGATGATAAGAGAATGGAAAGCTCTAGAGACCCTAGTAGAAATGAATATCTGCACAAGGAGGATTAGTGGAGAAATGAATGATAAGGTAGCACTTTCATGTAATGTTATTATTCAGCCAACTCTACAAAGTAAAATATTGCAAGCTCAAGGAAAAGATGAGGAGTTGAAGGAATTATTCATAAAAATGAAGGACAAGGAACCTACATATTGGAACATTGGTAAAGATGGAGGTTAGAGATTCAGAAATCGACTTTGTGTTCCAAGCCAACCTCAATTGAAAAACGAAATTCTAAGTGAAGCACATTGCTCAACGTTTACAGTGCATCCAGGAAGCACAAAAATGTATAAGGATCTTAAGCGTCAGTTTTGGTGGCATGGAATGAAGAAAGATGTCGCTGAATTTGTGGCAAAATGTTTTACATGCCAACAAATTAAAACCGAGCAGCAACGACCGGAAGGACTCCTACAATCGCTTCCTATTGCTGAATGGAAATGGGAGCATATAACTATGGATTTTATTATGGGATTACCAATGACAAGACAAGGTCATGACGCCATATGGGTAGTGGTGGATCGCCTAACAAAATCAGCCCATTTTATACCTTACAATATGACCTACTCAATGGAGAAATTGAGTAGACTTTATTTGAAAGAAATTGTTCGACAACATGGCATACCAATTACCATTGTTTCAGATAGAGACTCTCGATTCACTTCAAAATTTTGGAGAAGTCTTCAAAATGCATTAGGAACATCATTAAACCTAAGTACGGCCTTTCATCCACAAACAGATGGACAAACTGAAAGAGTAAACCGAATAATAGAAGATATGCTAAGATCTTGTACAATGGAATTTGAAATAACATGGGAGACTCATATACCATTAATAGAATTTGCATATAACAATAGTTATCATGCAAGTATTGGTATGGCCCCATATGAAGCTTTGTACGGAAGACCTTGTCGTTCTCCAGTATGTTGGGCGGAAGTTGGAGATTGTGAGCTTCTTGGTCCAGATCTAGTAAAAGAAACGACAGAGAAAATTTCTATCATAAAGGAAAGATTGCAAGCAGCGCAATGTAGGCAAAAGAGTTATGCAGATCACAAAAGAAAAGATTTGAAATTCGAAGTAGGGGATCAAGTTCTCCTTAAACTTTCTCCAATACGAGGGGTAATACGATTTGGGAAGAAGAGGGCAAAGTTATCACCAAGATTTATTGGACCATTTCGTATTTCCAAAAGAATTGGCAAAGTTGCATATCAACTTGATTTACCTGAGAAATTATCAGATATTCATAACGTATTTCATGTATCAATGCTACGAAAGTATATTTCGGATCCATCTCATGTGATAGATTTAAGCGGCATTGAAGTTAAAAAGGGGACTAAGTACATTGAAAGACCTGTTCAAATTCTTGACAGAAAAGTTAAGAAATTAAGAACAAAACAAATTTCCTTGGTGAAAGTTCAATGGAACCATCATAACGAAGATGAAGCATCATGGGAGGTGGAGTCAGAAATTCGTAAAGATTATCCAGAATTGTTTGAAGCCTAGATTTCGAGGACGAAATATTTTTCTAAGGGTGGTAGAATGTAACGGCCTAACTTAAAATATCGGGTATGTAAAATTTTAGAAGTTTAAAATATACTATCTACACCATCTCTATTTTATTTATATTTATGTATGCTTTTAAATAATACAAAAGGTATGAGTATGTATACATTTATAAGTATAGGATAAGTGGCATGACATGGTGAAGACAAGTGGCATAATATGGACCATACACCTATCTTAAGATGAAATAGAATTATGAAACATATATCACTTAGGTGTACACTTCTAGAATACCTTAAATGATTACTAAATAAGGTATGTGTCATGAAATAAAGCTTGCATAAAAAAAATGAAGGACATGTGTCAAGATTAAATAAAATAGTGACACATAACCTCATTAGGTGTCCATGTGTAGAAACATCTTAAGACACCTAAGTAGACACGTGTCAACATTCTAAAGCTTGTGCAAAGAGAAGTAGACAAGTGTCCAAAACTAAAATTACCAAACTAGCCTTGAAAATTACTATATAAAAGGTGGAAATGTTCACTTATTTTTCATACTTTCACAAAGCAAAAACAAAAGTAAGATAAAGTGAAAAAGCTTGGAGAAAGCTAAGGAAAAATATTCAAGTCAAATACACAAGTTTAAGTTGAGAAAAACTATTTAAATTTCTAGTATTCGTGTTATTCTTGAAGAGATGATAGTTGTAAGTAAAAGTGGCTCGGTTCTATCGAAAACGCAGCTTAGTAATTTGACCGTAACTTTCACAATTCTTAATGAAATTTCGATTTCTTGGATGTTATGAAAAGCTTATTTCATGTGCTACAACTTTGATGTTTTGTGTTTTCTGTAATTTGGATGTTAGCTATGTCAAAATTGAATTTTTCTACTGTAATCACGAGGGCAAAACCAATATTAGCTCTGTGCTTAAGGCTGAAACTAAATTGACCATAACTTCTTCGTTCCTCAACCGATTTTGATAAATTTAGATGTTCCAGAAAGCTTAGACTTTGCTCTAAAACTTTTAAGTTTTGAGTTTTCCAAAATTTCGATGATTTCTATGCTAAAATTGCAATTGTTGGTTGCTGTCCTGCAAATGCATAAGTTCAGGCTAAGTTTAATGTTTTTACTAAAATAGTCATAACTTTTGAACCGTTGATCCAAATTTGATGATATTGGTCATTCTGGAAAGCTAACGGAAAGGGCTATAACTTTCGTTTGTATCACTTTTTAAAATTCGGCAATTTATATATATGAATTTGAGGTGCAAAATCGGGTTAAATTTCTGTCCGAAATGAACGTGTTTGTTTCTAGGAAAATGCCTTACTTGTTAGATTTTTTGTCATCGATTTGATAAATAATTTTATGGGTTTCTTTTCATGGTATACTAAGTAAGTTACTTATTGTAGAAAATTTGGTATTAAAAACTATTTTATCATATAGAAATTACTATAAATTACTTTATAGAAGCATTTTCGCACAGAAGATTTCTTCGAGGATGCGGTATAAGACAATAGATCTTGGGTAGTGCACTATTACTTTATGTGGTAACGAGCCGGTAGAGTACATCCCTACTGAGTGAGGGGATGCAGACCGCAATAGGATAAAATATCCTAGAATATAAACCAAATTGAGGGAGTGGTTTAAATTTATGAAAAATCTTGACTTTAGTCAGATGAAGTTTATATATTTGAAGTTTACCTCGAATAGTTTTTTTTTTTTGATCTGGATTATCAAAACTTAAGAAGTAGTGATTTGGAATGAAATGATGATATAAAAATTATGGTTTTTATAACCCTTCATGACATGACTTGAAAACTGTAGATTTAATAGCTATCTCACTGGGTCCGTGTTGCTCATGATGCTACACATAAACATTTCAGGTTTAGATGGTTAGTTGTTCAACTCAAGATGACTGATGAATACCATGACTATGAAGTGAAGACTTTTATTTAAGTTTATCAACTTTCATATGTATAATTATGTTGAATCTCATGATCCTATTAACTGTGTAATTATGATGATGTGATTGTATAATAACTCTTCCGCTTGAAATCATGTAATCTTAATGATTTTATGTTCCGATATATTTTATTTAAGTTGTGATACTATTCTATTAAGCACCTTAGTTTCTATGTAACATCTTTGCCTCTAGGTAAGCTACCAGAGTTGGGGTGTTACACCATTCCACACATTGAAATGGGTAGTCCGTACATCTTTTCCCAACTCTCTTCATGGAGGGAATACTAGACATCCCTACAACTTCCTTAGGAAAAGTCACAAGTAACAGTCATAAAAGTAACATCATCGTAATGGGTGTTACGCAAAGTCAAACTTATCTCACCTTGTTGTCTCACACATTATGTCACACAGTCTAGTTTTACTGTCTTCAAATCGAGTTTTCCAAAAAAAAATTCAATGGAATATTTTTCAGTGAACACCTCCAAATTTTGTCATTCAAACCAATTTTTTTCCTTTTCAACTATTTGCTTCTAAATCAAATAACTCTTTGTAAAATATTTACCTAAAGTATTTGAAAACTAGATATTGTATATTGCATCTTTTCTCCATAGTATATTTTCAAGTATATCCCTAATAAAGCTTTTTAATTTTAAGATAAATTCCCAACAACCCAAAAAATAATTTCCTTTCAAAACATCGTTTTTAAAATAGTCCTTTAAATAAAAGTCCTCACAATCTAAAATAGATTTTCAAACAAAGTTTTCAAAATTAAGGATATTCTCAAACAAAAATATTTCCATTAAAATATTTTCAAGTAATTAAACCAATTAAATAATTCCTCGAAATGTTCCTTCAGAATAAAATATCAATTTATGAACATAGATTTTCTTTTAAACACCTTTAAAATAAATCTTCTTCAAATCATAACATCTTTATTTCGGGCGACACTTCAAAGTATTTATTTCTTTTCAATTAAGGGTTCTCATTAAATATTCCCAGTAAGGTGCTTTTGACAATGATTTTAAATTAGCCTTTTCAAAATGGTCTTTCTCTAAAACATCCTTTTTAAATAAGTACAACATGGATACTATAGTATTTGCTTTAAAATATTTTAAAAAAACATTTATCTCTCCTAAAATAAGAATTTTCTATAAACATCAATTAACAAAATACTTTCAACAAAGCATATATACTATATCACTAAAGCTAAGTTCTCATCCTTGCTTTCACCTTCATTTTTAAATTTACCTTCTGATGCTAACATGTGGCACTCATCATGTATTCATAATCTTTAATAATGGTTATAATAGATTTGGTGTCACACATTTTTGGTATCAGCGTGAACTACCAAAAATGCTCCTCAATATATTATCTACTCTTAATGACTTAAAAATAGGATCTAATATTAAACTTCTTTTACAAATTTAAACACCTCAAAGTAGGATCTAACAATTAAACATACTTTACAAATTAAAAATGATTCTAAAAATAGGATATAAAATTAAACTTTCTTTACAAATTCAAAATACTTCTTTACAGATATACAAATCTTAAAATCACTTGAAAATAAAAAATCATTTTTATAACTGATTTAAATATATACAATTTATAAGGAAAACAATTCATGCGCGAAGCGTGTGCCGTAGCACTCGCGTAACGAGTTCTCTTGCCCTTTCCTTTGCATTCATTAGTAAGTTTTCTCAAAATATTCAGTTCAATCCATAATTTGTTTCCATCCCTAAAATCAAAGTTCGCTTTTTGTCTCTTTTGATAAATTCACTAACTATACTAGAATCTTACTCGAAATCTTTAATCTCTTGATCAAGTAAAGAATTATTATTGATTCAACTTTTCATTTTTATTTCTTTTGGACTTTAACTTGATAAATCGTATTATTAATTATTATGATGAGAGTTTAACTTTCCATAATTTTGGCTTTATTTATGTGTATTTCGTTAATTTTGTATATAAGGGAGTTTGAATAACATCCTTATTGTTTATCATAATAGGAATAAAGTCATTCTCACTTTCCATATCCTAAATTGAGCCCCTAAATTTTGAAAAAAAAAATCATCTATAAATTCTCTATAATACAAAATTAGCAATCTAAATCAAAATTTCAAATCAGAAATCTTAAATCAAATGCAAAAAAGACAAATCAACTTGGTTACATCGTTTAAAACGTAATGGTCAATGCAATAAATAAAAAGGAAAAAGAAATAGAATTTTGAACATAGTAATATGTTTTAATCATTTAACTTCATGAACTATAAAAAATTTAAAACAATAACACAAGTTACTTTAGCAAAGACATAAAAATTAAATATCACTATGCACATTGCATTGTAATAATGCAATAAAATGAAGTATTGATACATTGTGCACTGCAAACAATGATTATTGCACTATAAACAGTGCAACACATAGTAAAAGCAATTAAATTGCATAAAAATGCATTATTATGAACACTTTGTTGTCGATAACATTAACTTTTATTTTGAATGTTATTTACTTACATAACTCGATATATTTTAATGTTGGATCTTAAATAATGGTTAAAAACGAGTGACTGCTTTGAATTTCCATAAATTCCAAGGTGTATTTTGTAGCTTTAAAAGGCTAAAAGTTTTTTTATATTTTTGAAATACTCCGAGGGCAAAAACATAATTTTCCCATAAAATTAGACTTGATTTTGCTGAAATGAAGATTTTTTTAAGTAAAATAAAGAAGCTGCCATATCCTAAAAAATAAAGTTCATTTTATTGAATTTGACTTCATTCGGTGCTATGAATTTCTTTTTTTTTTTGTACATAATTTTAGAATTTTATAAAGGGAAGATGAAGAGGAAAATAAATATAATTTTGTAAAAGAGATGGTATATGCAAAGTAATTTTTGGTGTATATTAGTTTATTTTTTTATGGGAAATTTAGTGTAAAAGGCAAACTTTCAAGTTTTTTGGCTTCATGGATAGGTATTTAAAATTTATTGGTAAAAAATAGATGAATTTTGTCCTTCATGCTATTTTCCTAATCTGTGTACGTTAAGAGATATTGGTTATGAATAGAATTGGCCATTTAATTATTATTAATTTTTTCAAACATTTGACTTTCTTTCATTTCTCCACCATCCATTTAATTTTAGTTAAATTAGTGATAAATCGAGTTTAAATTTGAACAATGTTAGATAAAAATAAATAAATCTCTCTTTTTTCATTCTTTCATAGCAATAAGTTTACAACCTAAAAAATACATACATATGCACCTATTTAATTAGGTAGATGGTCAATTATAATTCAATTTCTAATTTACTTCTCGCTTATGTTTTAATTCAAGGTAGCATAATGTTTATTGTATAGTTGAATAATAGTTTCAAATTCAATGATTAAGGCATAATCTAGGTTGAGTTTGTAATTTCATTCAGCAGCATGGTTTTAATTGGTGAAAGAAGAATGGATCTTTGTGAAATCATCAATTAACATATCATGATTGTTTAATTTTTAATTGCTTTTATACTTCTTCGTTTTTTCCATTTCCATTTTAAATTGAATTAATGACAACCCAAAATTAAATTTGAGTGGTGTTAGTTAAAGGTAAAGTAACTTTATGTTCATTTTTTCATCGCAATAAAGTTACGGTTTAAATAATATAAACATGAATTAAGCCTAGCATTCCAATAAACAAATAACTATTACCCATTTCTATGATTAAGGCTTGATTTAGGCGGAATATATTGACTTCTTTATTTAGCAAAGTTTTGAATCAAATAAAAAAGAAGCTTTAGAAAATCATCCATGCCAATAATATCATGGCTATTCAATTTTTAGTTCTTTCCAAATATTTAAGACCTTCCATTTATCCATCTCCAAGTTGAATTTATGATTTACTAGGGTTGAATTTGGACGTTATCAATGTAGCATGAACTAGATTTTTTATTTCATTTTGACATATCATAAACCCGCAATCTAAATAATACATATTAGTACAAATTTTAAAAATGGTCACAAACGTAGCATTATATGATGTTATCTGCTTTGCTCCAGTCAGACCCATTATTGGTAATTATATTGAAGATTATTTATGATACATGTGCTTCCATATACTTGATAAAAGTATTTATGGTTATATAGTTAAGCCAACATATATTTATTTAAATATTTCCAACTAAGCATAATAATTTATGGGGCGTTGGTAATGAATAACTATACGATCATTATTGTTTACCGGTTTTATTATAGAATAATTCTTGGGAGAAGCTTTAGTGGAGGAAAAGTGTGAAATGTCTAGCTCCACTTACTAGTGGAGGCTTTTGGTCCTGCTTTTCAAATAAAAAATAGGACGCAATTGTAGAAATTGCATAAACCACTTGCTATTAGCTATTTTCTAATTAAGTTAACAATTTTTTTCAATTGTAATCTCTTAACATAAAAATGTAATTTGCAGTCGTTATATGGACATGGTTGAAAGCTTGGGCAACAAAGCAAGTTTCCCATTAAATACATAAATATGCTTATATTGTATTATGATGTCAAATATATAAAAACCTGATGTATGGTATTTATGTGGCAAATCCATGCTTTCTAATTTTATATATGCCTTTGTTCGGACTTAATATTCATGTGGAAGATTATATTAGGCATCACTTTATTGTGATTGTAATAAAAGGTTAAAAACCCATAAATATATCATTTTCTCATTAATAAAGTTTCAAGAATGATTAGTTATATTGTTCTCCAAAAGTTACTTTAAGTTCGATTTAAATATTTGTAAGTAATCTTCAATTATTGGCATTAAAAGACGAATATTTAAACTGTTTTCATGGCTAATTTATTCTGAAATGGTTTATATAATGCACGAAATTTGCATACTTATTGCATGCAAAATTAAAATACAAACATTCAATAAGTCTTTGAACAAAAAGTGATATCTTTGGTAAGCACTTTTATGCATTCTATCATTGTTTGGAGTGATCGGCACTCTTTAGCTATTTGCAACTGTTCACTTAGTTTGTTTTCCATTATTTCGTACTGAAAGTTGATCTATCCACTCTCGTATAACTCATGTTGTTGTTCTAAGGCATTAGATTCAACAATGCATTCTTTTTGCATATAACACAATCTCACTAATTATCTATATTACTATCAAATAAATTTTGGTCTGGGTGAATGTTTGAGGCAATCTGAAATTTCTTTTCTATTTCTTTTTTATATTATCCATTTTTTGGATTACCATATTATGTTTGTTTTGGCTTATCTATTTTTGAATTTAACTAGAATTTAGCTAGTTATATTATTTTCTTTTCCTTAACGAGTTTGAAAAGTTGGTTGAATAGTGTCGTGTATGCTCACTATACATCTTTTAATATGAATTAGTGCTTTATGTTTTTGGTCTTTAATTTGCATTTGAGTTTCATTTAACTATTATTAACTAATATCATGTGTTGGTGTCCCAAAATGATATGTTGTTAACTACTTTGGTTTATTATGCCAATCCTTCACACACATATAAATCTTTGTCTACGCCAAAATTTGTATTATGTATATATAATCACTACATAATTTTTGGAATATAGAATCTAATATATATATATATATATATATGAGAATGTATTAAAAGTTTAATGATATATGATCTTTGATAAGCCTTAAAGCATTATCTATACATTTTTTATTTGAATATTATTTTGCTTGGAAAATTTGTAATCTTAGCCAGTGAAGTAAAGAACCACATTAATGGAGCTGCAACATTTGATGGAGATGGAAATGCTAACTTACAACTCTAGAGCATTAAATATACTTATATGCTTCTTACAGTAAGGGGTTGTTATTGTCTTCTCTCCTTGCGTGTACCACAATACTTAAATTTTGGATTGCCAACTAATATTAAAGTCTTTATCCTGCCTTTTAGCTCAAAGGCCATGGGTTTTCTCTGACATTTATTCAAATTACTTCAGTTTATGCTTTTCGTCTTGCTATAATGATCACTTCACACGGTAAACATTGCTACAAAATTACTTCTTTCCCTTTTATTTTTTTATAATGCACATTTCATTAGGCTGTAATTCTCTACCACAATGCTATCTCGGTGTCTAAATTAATTTATCTCAGCGGTTTTTCTTCCATTTTCATTATGATAATACTTGAGCAATTATAAATAATATGATAAAGATAGAAAATTATCTATGGTGTAATCATTTACCATTTTATAGATTTTACTGTACTAAATCAAGAAGCATAGCATAATCTTTTGAACAATGTAATGACGTTAGACAATGAATAAAAAATATATTTTAACTGCCATTATCGTTTGGATTGGCATAATTCATCTACCAAAAGTACAAGTACATGAAAAGGAGATGGTGATGAATTATTAAATAAGAATCGAATTTAAATGATACACGTGTTTGAATGTAGTTAGGAATTAAGCGATGTTAGTTTGTTGAAGGAGAAGATGTATGACAATGTTTTCATTCAATTAGTTATTTATAAGGTTTTGCAGGAAACGGTGAAGATTATTAATGGAAATTAAAGAGATATTGACGTTTTAACTTTTCTACCATGGAAAATAATGTAAGTTAGCTCTGAGTAACCCATAATTTCCATATATTTTATTTCATCATAAAAGATATTGACTTTGGGTACTTATTGCATTTTATAAATCACGTTTTTTCTACATACAATTCCTACTTTTATTTAAATATTTTTTTCTTTTGTGCATATATGGGTGCCTATTTTATAAATATGAATGATAATCTATTTTTATTATTTGCTATGTTAACTGTGTTTCTTTACACCATTTGATTTAAATTTACCTTCAATGAAAGGTCATGTAAAGTATTTTTTGTACAAATACAAGCATTTTGTTTAAAAGTGAAATTAATCAACATTCTGTTATGCTTATTATCATATTATTTCAGTTAATGTGTTTGCATGAATATTTGAAGTAAAAGGAAAAATTATTTGGCTATTCCAAGAACTTGGTCACACAATGTATATATTATGCATAATTCTCATGTCATATTCACTATCTATATTATAAAATATAATGTTTCAAGTATTATGATATTTTCTCTAATTTAATTATATTGTGGTGTTATAAAAGTTTAATAATGCAAATATAGGAATGTGATTTCTTTGAACCAAATCTAAATATTATCTCACTTAGAACACAATTACTCTATTTTAGGTCTAGAACATTATTATCAAACCAAATTGTGTGTGTATTTAAATTTATATATTAAGTGATAGGCATGCTTAGTAATGAAATTCTTACCAAATTAGGGACAACTATCATTGATGTTATTGTTTGTTGTATAAAACAGTTGCACTAGAAAGTATGAACTATAGTTTATGTCTATGAGATTTATCCAGAAAATTTACCAAAAAACGTTTGTCAGTGGTGCTGAAGAAATAGCTAATTTCAAAAAATACTATCCACAAACATGCATTTTCAACACCATATAGCTAAAAATCCAAAAAAAGCACCATTTAAACTATATGGTGAAACCCGTATGCGTATGTGTTTTTTCAAAACATTCCAAATTGAACATCCTTCTACCAAATAAATTACTTTTACAATATTTGCTTTCATTACAAAATTAACTTCATAAAAATATTTTATTTCTCCAAATAAATGGTACATTTTTATTGAAATTTAGAGGAGAAGAGAGAATATGATGCATAATTAGTTTTAGTGCTATTTTTTTGATTCTATAAGCTCTTTGTACATGGTTACATATAGCTTAATTCTACTTGTCGTTGCTTATTTTGTCAATTATAATTCTACTAGGCATTGCTTATTTCCTAAATTATAATCGTCTAATTACATCCTAATTGCAGCTAAGTACCATGTATAGCTGACAACAGCATAATGGATGCTAGCCATTTATTTGTTTCTTGTTTTCAACCTATGATGAAATATTCTAAAACTATATTCATATTTCTCAACACTTCCCCTCAAGTGGGGTTGAATAAATTTATAGGACCCAACTTATCGAGTAGGTTCAGATGGCTAGCCTTGTCGATGCTTTTGTGAAAATATCTGTTAGTTGCTCTTTGATTTTGACAAATGGAGTTTTTATTTCTCCCGGTTGCACTTTTTCTCTAACAAAGTGGTAATCTACTTCTATATGTTTTGTCCTCTCATGGAAGACCGATTGGATGCAATATGATTTGCAACCTGATTATCATTATACATTTGCATTGTTTTCGTGTGCCCTATCTTCATGTCACTAAGTAATTGCATAACTCAGATAAGATCACTTGTTGTGGATATCATGGCTTGATATTCTGCTTTTGCACTTGATCTAGCCACAACATTCTGCTCTTGTTTTCCAAGTGACCAAGTTTACCACCTACAAATGTACAACACCTATGGTTGATTTTCTATCATAGCTTCTAGTCCAATCTACATCATAAAAACCAACCACATTGTTAGAATTGTGTTTTTTTCATCTAAATTCCTTTACCTGGAGTGTCTTTAAGGTATTTCAATATCCTATCAATTACAATCAAGCGGCTGGTACATAGAGCATGCATAAATTGACTTATGATATGAACTACGATGGTAATGTCAGGTCTATTTACTGTAAGGTAAATTAATTTGCCTACCATACTTTGATATTGTCCTATGTCAGATAATGTCTCACCATCTTAAATTCCAAGCTTTATATTCATCTCCATAGGAGTATTAGCTCGTTTAGCTTCCAATTTGCCAGTCTCCTTTAATAGATCAAGAATATATTTTACTTCGGAGAGAAATTATCCTTTACTTAAGCAGGCTATTTCTATTCCAAGAAAATATGAAAGTTTTCCCAAGTCTTCGATGTCAAATTCCTTTTTTGAATATTTTTTAACCCTTTTAATTTCCTCGTTATTATTTCTAGTGATGATAATGTCATCTACATAAAGCAGAATAATAGTAGTGGTATTTTGCGAGTGTTTGATGAACATAGAGGAATCAATGGTACTTTTAAAAAAATTAATATTTAAAAGAGAAAAGCTTAGCTTGGCATACCATGCTCTTAGTGATTGCTTTAGACCATGGATCATCTTTTTTTAAATTACACACCAGTGATGAGTTCGTCTCACTTTTATAGCCCAGAGGAAGAGTCATATAGACTTCTTCTTATAAATTTCCTTGAAGGAATACATTTTTTACATCCATTTGGAACAAATCACATCCTAAGTTGGTAGGCTACTGAAAGAAAATTCTAACCGTATTCATTTTTACTACTGCTGTGAAAGTTCTTGATAGTCAATACCGTACTTTTGGGTAAATCTCTTGGCTACTAACCTTTTTACCTTCCAATAACACTATCACTATTTTATTTGATTTCTTATATCCATTTGTGTTTGCGCAAAAAATGGGCAAACACCTCCAAGTCGTGTGATTTAGTTGATTTTATGTGATTCTTAATGATTTAGATGAGTTATGTAAATATGAAAAAAGCAGGGGCTGAAATGTAAAAGACATACAGATTTATAGTGGTTCGGCCAGAACGTGCCTACGTCCACTTTATATGTTATTATCTTCTTTCTTTCAGATTACAAGTACAATGCTTTGTGTATAAGTATATGAAAGTAGTTTGAAAGTTCCTTCCGTGCTTGAGCTCTCAAACTTGTCTGCCATTGTTGTACCCCTGCCCCTCTATTTATAGAGTGAGGTTGGGGGCAGGGGTCTTGGATGTATATAGCTGCTGGTGGGCCTGGGCTGAAGCAATTTGGCCTGGCAGCGTTCTGGTTCGGCGAAGCCTTGGTTCGGCCGTGCTTGGAGTGGTTGGAGCTTGGTCCGGTTGTGGATGGTTCGGTGATGAGATAGCCACTTGGTTTGGCCTTACCTTGGTTCGGTATTGAAGGGGTTGTGGTTGGTCCGGTTGAGGTTGGCTTGGCGTTGGGTTGATTCGGTGGTGTGTCTATGGAGTTGGTTCGGTAGTAGAGCATGTTGCTTCGGTAGCGGGGGACTGCGACCGGATGTGTATTATGCTTGCATTGCCGAATGGACGTTATCCTGGGGATGCCGAATGAGCCATTGCCGAATGAGTTCTGGAATGCCGAATTTATTCATGTATTTGGGATGCCGAGCGATCCTTGGCCTTGCTGAATGAAGTGGAGGTTGCGAACACGGGTGAGACTGACGCTTCTTAGTCTCGAGATCTTCTGGGTAAGAATTCGCCCAACATTTGCCCCCCAAAGCGGGGCACGTGCTTGCATGTGTCGCGCTTTATTTCCCTATGGTAGGAAAGCTCGTTTCGTAGCGCCATGGGCTGGATGTTCATGTCCTATCGGTGTCCTCATGCCTTGCGGTAGGAAGGCGTGTTTTGTAATGCAATGAGCTGGATGTCCATATCCTGTTGATTTCCTGCAAAGGAATTTACAGTTTTAATGTGATTTCAAATGACGACCGTTCAGGATCGAAATATTTGAGGCGAAGTGAATTGTGCCGTTCAAGGCGAGATGTGACCGTTCGAGGTCGGGTGCAGTTCGAGGCGAGTAGGTGTGCTCCGAGGGGGCTCAGCATTATTGATGCCAGGTTTTCGTTCGAGTGGGTCCTTGGATCGTTTGCGAAGATGGTTCATCGCCAGCTCAGAGCATGCCTAAGGATCGTTTGCAACCCCGTACATGTGTAAGTAGCTTAGCCATTTCAGAATTATCAGAACCAAATATCCATTCAACCGATGAGTTTTAAAAGGATGTCAAAGTGTAAATTCTCACGACAGTAGGATCAATAGCCATTCAGAGCATGTCTGTGGACCGTTCGTGGTCGCGTACATGTGTAAATGATTAACCCATGTTAGTGGGAGATTTACTACTTATCCATCGTTATCATAATCTCTATTTTATCAGTAGATTCCTAGAGTCCGGTACTTATCTGAGTGAGGCGCTTTGCATGCCCCCTGCTACTGGTCTTCATTGATTCGGATAGCTTCATTCGGTTTCCGTTTGGTCCGGTATGCCGAACCGGTTGGTCCGGTGCTCTCTCGCTCGCCTATATATAGGGGCCATCCCCCCTTAGTTATTCCTTACCGAACCAACGAGCGTCGAACCAATCTCCAGCCGAATCAGCTTTTTGCCGAATCAGGTATATGTCCTTTTTCCGAATGATCTTTTTTACCGAATGAAAATGTGCGTTTGCATAGCCGAATGAACTCGTATACCGGATGAACCTCCAATACCGAATGAAGCGTATACCGAATGAGAATTGTAAAAATTGACCACCGAATGAACACACACCTTCAATACCGGATGGGGCTTATGCCGAATGAGACTTGGAAACTTGAATCTTGAGCGAAATCTTAGGCTTTTATACGCTTGCTTTAGATACTTGCTTGTTTATGTTTCTATACTTCTTGTTCTAACACCGTGTTTTTCTTGTGCTGCAGACAAATGTCTCGCAAAGCGGAAACCCGATCGGATAAAAAGAAATCTAAAGGTAGAGGAGAGTCATCCTCCTCCGTGCCCCCAGCCCAACCAAGACCGGTGCCACATGGGCCTGCCCCGAGGTCGTTAGTGGATGGGTACGGTCCCCAGGAACTTCTGGTCTCCCCTCCCGATTGCTTTCCTAGCTCCCTAAAGGAGGAGCAACTTGATGTTATATCCCGTTCCTTCGGGATAGACAGGGCTCGCATGCTGTTGCCGGGAGATGGAGTGATGCCGTATAATCCCCCCGAAGGCTACTTTGCTTACAGCAGATATCATTGCGTGTGTGGTGCTATCCCTCCTATCAATGCCTGGATAGTTAGCTTTACCACATATTTGAAGGTGGATCCATTCCAGCTCCAGCCGAACTCTTATGCCATTCTGGTGAGCCTTTTCGTTATCTTCCAGAGGAGGTACGGGCGCCCTCCTTCTAACCGGGAAATTCGATATTTGTATAACCTGAGAGGCTACAAGAAGGGGTCTCCGTATATTAGCCTGGAAGCGGCCGTGCCCTTCAAACCGGTCTTGGACTTATATTCAAAGTTTACTATGTTCAAGAAAGAATGGTTTTTTATCAAGGACGATTCTGTTTCTTTCCGCCTTTTCACTTCCGGCTGTAAGATGAATTTCATTTATATTTTCCATGTTCTGATTGTAGTACTTCTTCTGACACGCTTCTATTTCTTGCTAGCGATAGGTGGCATTGCAGTCGTGGAAGATGATTCTTTGGCGCGGATGGCTGCTGAAATAAAGGCCATTCCCGCACGGGACAGGTCGGCTTCGTTCCTGATCAGGAACGCTACCCTCCTGGAATACAACTTGATCCAGCCGCACCAATCCATGGTTAAGCAAAGGGACACGGCTGAGGAGAAGGCCGCTAAAGCTAAGGAGGGGGCCACAGTGAAGAGTGGCAAGAGGAAGCCCTTCGCACAACATTCCGTCGTGGGAGGCAAGAAGCTTAAGGAGTCTGAGGGCCCCTCTCCTAGTACTTGCCCGATCATCCCGGAGGAGGAAGGTGTGGAAGAGGGCGAAGGAGGCGATATGGAAGGAGAGTCGGAGGGCGGAGGAGATGGAGATGGTCAGGGTGGTAGTGGTGCTGGTGCCTTAACCTCTGGGAAAGACTCTGAACTGGATGAGGCTCTCCGCCAGGCCTTCGGGGAATCGGAGGGAGAATCGGAAGCGGAGAAGGCGAAGGAGACTGGCAAGGTCGGGGCTGGTGCCGATCTATCCCCAAAGGGCTCCTCAGCCAGGGTGACTCCGGCGGTGCAAGGTGAACTTTTGTCCTCTGTCGATTCCATTTACGATAGGGACTTAGAAATATTTTATGGTTCACTTCCGTCCTGGAATGAGATTCAGGACTTATTGCAGTATCCCACTCCTCCGCAGGGTTTGTATAATAGATGTGCATTCTCACTTTTTCTTTCTTTTTAACTTAACATGTTTCTTGAATTATGCATCGTCGTATGTTCATAACACTTGTTTTTTTTACTCCAGGGGCAGGCCAGGCGGCTAAAACGTCAGACGTTCGACACCGCCTTGAACAATTCAAGTTGATGAGAGCTTCTGATAAGCCGAAGCCTCTTACTGGTCGTCCTGGGGACGTGGTCAGATACCGTCCTCTTCTTGGGGTCATTGAAGAGAGCATTCAGAAAAAGAAGAGGATTCGTTCCTTATTTGAGCCTTCCCCTGGTCCGCAGCTTCCTGTTCAGCCTCCACGTGATACCACGGAGGAGAGCACGGAGTTTATCCCCCCTCCACCTCCTTCTAAGAATCCCACTGTTATCCGTATAAGGCGTCCTGACGTGCCTCGCGACCCCTTTGCCGGTCATCCTGATTTAGATCCAAGCTCTCGGGATATTTCATTTGATGAGGCCACGGGTGAGCACCTTCTTCCCCGCAACCCCATGGTACAAGTGCTAGACGAGGCCAAGTCCCTAGATCTTGATCTGCTTACCACTCGGGTAGTTACCATGGGAGATGAAGCCAAAGCTAATATCGATAGGGTGGCTGAAGAGACCAAGAAGTTAATGAAGTATCATGCTCAATTGGTCAAGGCCGAGGAGGAGATTGGGAGTGCTAATATTCGGTTACAGCCGAAGATTGCCGATCAGGCCGAACAGCTTGCCGGTCAAGCCGTTCAGATTTCTCAGCACGAGGAAGCCTCCAGGCGGCTGAAAGAGACCATGGAAAAGGCTAGTAGGGCAGAATTACGGAAGATGGAGGCCGCCTGTAAGGAGCGGATCGACATGGCCATTGCGACAGTGGATGAGGTTCGGAATGCGGATCTCGAGCAGGTAGAGGAGTTGTCTGGGAGGCTTGAGGCCACGGAGATGGCTCAAGTCAAGTTAAAGGAGGAGATGGAGGAGATGAGGAGGTCTCTCCAGGCTGACTGCTTGAGATACCGATCAGAGAGGGATGTCGCTGTCGCCAAGTTGCAGGCTTCCGAGGCCCGGGTGAGGGAGTTTGAGGAGAATGAGGGGATGATGGACGAGATGTTGCAGGACATGTACTTTCGCACTTGGAAGGAGGGCAGCTTGTCTTGGATGGATGACTATCCCCGGGTCATGGCCAAGATATATCTTCGGGCTTTAGAGGAGGCCAGGGTCAATGCGGGTAAGGAAGGTGGAGTGGCTTTTAGTCTGGATGTGGTCACTGCTCAGTTCTCGAAAGAGGAGCAAGCGGCGGTGAAGGAGGGGATGCGGTTGCTTGCTGCGGAGGAAGCGGGTATGCAACTGGAGGATGAGGATCAAGCGGCGGACGCTGGTGAGTTATTCTTCTCTTTTCCTTTTCTTTCTGGGTTTCCATAACTTGATCGTTTATCGTTTGTTTAATGAATTACTCTTCTGAATTGGACAGGTGGAACTTCCGATCAACACGCTGGGAGCTCCGACCCTGCGGCCAAGTAGGCTTGGGGGAGTTGGTAGGATGAGAGCGAAGTGTGGACGCAGTTGGTTACTTGTCCGGATTTGGCTACCTTTTTATTTCCTTTTATCGCTGTTTATGTTAGTCCAAAACATTGATGTGACTGTAATGATATTATTTGCAAAGAATAACTTTATGTGATTTTATGACATAAGCTGATTTTGTTATGTTTAAATGTTGTTGTCATTTTGATGTGGTGCGCGAGAAGTATGCATATGCCTGTGATTTTAGTTGTGTCTGATGTTAAGCAGTTGCTTGAAATATAATTTCATGTTTTGCAATGTTAGTGTGACGTATGAATAAACTGTAGTTATATATTCATGTACAAGAGAAGAGAGTACCGCCCTTCATGTTTTAGTTGCAGGTGGTAGCTTTGAGCGTCTTGTGTAACTGATCATGGACATAGCTGAGTACCTTGCCACCCAGTACGTAGGCTTAGATTCTCATGAGTGAATGCTCCCTATTTGGTTTCCTGTACTTTGGAGTTTGTTATACAGGATAGGAGAAAAGTATTTAAATGAAATGGAAATATGGGAAAAGTAAAACTTCCAGTCACGGAAGGCCGTCGATGTGCTTAAGTTCGTGGCAAACGGGTTTTGTAGTCACTTTCCCTAGCCGTGGGTCTTGGAGACATTTGTCACCCATCTTACGCCTCTGTAGGGAGTTTTCTTTTTTACCACAGCCGCACTTAAGACACATCGGAGCCGAGATCGCGCACGGTAACTACCTGAACCATTATGGTCCGTAATCGTGGGTATTATTCGATTTACCGTGACCGGCTAGCGTGGGTGCCGTTGACCGTGAACTACCCCTGGCTGGCCACACCTTATGTTGGGACTTAAAGTAGGTTCACAGTTGCCGGCGAGCCGAACGCCGTAATGAGCTGCCATCGGCTATAGTCGGCATTTATGATGACTTATAATCGGCTCATTACAGTTGGCTTTGAGGGCAGTCGCGAGCAATGAGTTAACCCGCAGCAGAGGGATGCTGGAGCAAAAGAGTCTCATTGGCGAGTGCATAGAATCGTAGCGTACCTGTTAGGCCTTGTCCAGATGAGGCCGTGGTGCGTCTTGAGTGGAGATGCCATAGGATTTTGTTCAACAGAAAAGGATAAAGCTTAACAAGCAGCCAAGATATAAAGGAACAAGTTAAAAAGAGACAAGATTTTTTAAAGTGGTTCGGCATGAAAATGCCTACGTCCACTGATTCTCTTTGTTAATTCACTTCATATGGGCAGTACAAGTTAAGAAAAGTATCGACGGAGGTGTCGGATGTTCCATGCCCTCTGGAACACCTCTCCGTCCACTGTTGACAAAATATAAGCTCCGTTGTGGAGATCTTTATGAATTACATATGGTAAGTCCCAGATGGGGTCCAGTGCCCCGGGGCACGGAAAGATTCGCCTGAGGACAAGATCTCCCTCTTGTAAGATGCGATGCTTGACTTTAGAGTTGTATACTGCTGCCACTTTTTGTTTGTGAGCTGCTGCTTTGAGTGCTGCATCGTTTCTCCTTTCCTCAATCAGATCCAAAGACATGAGGAGGAGTTCTTCGTTTTCTTCTGGATTGTAGTGGATCCTACGGTGGGAAGGAACAATAGTCTCAACAAGGAGCATTGCCTCCGATCCGTATGCCAAAGAGAAAGGAGTATGTCCCATTGATGTTCTGAAAGATGTGTTGTAGGCCCAAAGTGCCATAGGAAGTTCGTCCACCCAAGCGCCTTTTGACTTTTCAAGTTTCTTCTTGATTAGGGTTTTGAGAATTTTGTTGACAGCTTCGACTTGTCCGTTTGCCTGAGGGTAAGCTACTGATGAGAAGCTTTTATGAATTCCATGCTCTTGGCACCAGTCGGCGAATTCTTCACTGTCAAATTGGAGTCTGTTGTCCGATATGATCTTGAGTGGTACTCCGTACCTACACAGAATATTTTTGATCAAGAAGTTGATAACTTTTGCTGAAGCTATTTTATTTAGGGGTTCCGCTTCCACCCATTTGGTGAAATAATCGACTGCCACTATAGCATATTTGGCTCCGCCTCTGCCCGTTGGCAGTTCGCCAATTAAATCAATTCCACATACAACAAAGGGCCAAGGGCTGGTCATTTGAGTAATCTCATTTGTGGGTAGTCGAGGAATCTTGGCAAATTTCTGACATCTGTCGCATCTCTTGACGAAGTCTAAGGCGTCTTTGTTTAGTGTGGGCCAGTAATATCCATATCGGAGTATCTTTTTCGCCAGAGTCTGCCCTCCAGTGTGATCTCCACAACTTCCTTGATGGATGTTGAATAAGATTTCCTTGGCTTCCCTTCCAGCGACGCATCTGAATAAGGGGCTAGAGAAGCCACGCCGATAGAGGATGCCTTCTTGTATTGTGTAGTGGGGAGCTTTCCTCAAAATTCTCCTGACTTCATCACGTTTGTCTGGTAGTGTGCCGTCCTGCAAATATTTCCGGATAGGAGTCATCCAAGTTCCTTCTTCGATTGCAGTTATCAGATTCACTTGTTCGAAACTTGGGGCTAGCTGCCTTGAGATGGCTAGTGCTCCGGAAATGGTGCTATTCTTCATACTAGCTTGCTTTGCTAGTTCATCGGCCTCTTGGTTATCTTCTCGAGGAATGTGTTTGATTAGATAATGGTCCAATTGATCGAGCAGCAGTTTGGTTTTCTTTAGATATGTTGTGAGTCGTTCTCCTCGTGTCTGGAACTCTCCTAGTACTTGGTTTACGATAAGTTGAGAATCACTATGAAGACATAAAGAATTGACTCTAATTTCTAAGGCAAGCTCCAATCCCGCTATTACTGCCTCATACTCCGCATCGTTGTTAGTGGCCGCGAATTCCAACCTTAATGCATAGTACAGCTTTCTTCCCCTGGGGGTGATTATCACAATACCTGCCCCCGAGCCATGTTCGTTCGATGCTCCATCTACAAAGAGGTTCCACTTGATGCTTTTTGCTATTTCAAATTGATCCTTGCCTTCGTTGGTAGTGAATTCGGCAATGAAATCGGCCATGGCTTGCCCCTTGATAGCGGTGCGAGGGTGGTAGGTGACGTCATACTGACTTAGTTCAATGCACCATTTGAGGAGTCGTCCAGAAGTGTCGGGACGATGGAGCACCTGTCTTAGTGGTTGATCGGTTAGAACTCTGATGGAGTGAGATTGGAAGTAGTGTCGCAGTTTTCGTGACGCAATCAATAAACAATATGCCAATTTCTCAAGTTTAGGATATCTGGCTTCTGCCCTTGTAAATCTCTTACTTATAAAGTATACCGGGCGTTGTGTGCGGTCTTCTTCTCTTACCAGGCCAGCGCTTAGAGCATGAGATGATACAGCGAGGTATAGGTATAGCTCTTCGCCTTCGTTTGGAGTTGAGAGTACTGGTGGTTTCTGAAGGTGTTTGATCAGGTTAAGGAAGGCTTTTAAGCATTCATCGGTCCACTCGAACTTTCCTTTGTCTTTTTTGAGTGCTTCGAAGAAAGGGACGCACTTGTCAGTTGCTTTGGAAATGAATCTGCTTAGGGCGGCCACCTTTCCGTTTAGGCTCTGCATTTCTTTTTGAGTGGAAGGTATCCTTATTTCTTTTAGAGCCCGGATTTGTTCAGGGTTTGCTTCAATTCCTCTGGCATGGACGATGAATCCTAAGAATTTTCCCGATGACACTCCGAAGGAGCACTTTAGAGGATTCAGCTTCATTCCATATCGGCGAAGTACCTGAAACATCTCGCCCAGGTGGCTTACATGATCGTCGACACTCCTGGACTTTACCAACATGTCATCCACATATACTTCCATAGTCATCCTATTAATTCCGTGAACATCTTGTTGACGAGGCGCTGATAGGTAGCTCCGGCATTTTTGAGTCCAAAAGGCATGACTTTGTAACAATATAATCCCCGGTCAGTGATGAAGCTAGTGTGGTCTTGATCGGGAGCGTGCATGGGAATCTGGTTGTATCCGGAGTATGCATCCATAAAAGATAAAAGTTCGTGCCCGGAAGTGCTGTCCACAAGTTGATCGATTCGGGGGAGCGGGAAGCAGTCTTTCGGGCAAGCGTCATTTAAGTTGGAGAAATCAATGCATGTTCGCCACTTCCCATTAGCTTTCTTTACTAGTACTGGGTTAGCGATCCATTCTGGGTAGATGGCTTCTCGTATGAAGTCATTAGCAAGTAGGTTCTTTACTTCCTCATCGAGGGCTGCTGATCGTTCTGCTCCCATGCTTCTCTTTTTCTGCTTTATCGGTACCTTGGTGGGATCGATGTTCAGCATGTGGCATGCTATGTCTGGGGAGATTCCTGTCATATCAGCATGTGTCCACGCAAATACATCTAAGTTGTGGCGGAGAAAGTCAATGAGTTGATCCTTCAATTCTGTTTTTAGCTGAGATCCTATTTTTAATAGTCTACTTGAATCATGTTTGTCTACAGATACGAATTCCATGGCCTCTGCAGGCTCAGCGGTAGCCTCCTCCTCCTTATCCCTGGGGTCTAGTTCATTGAAAGGATCGCTGGTGTATCGAAGAGGAGGGGCTTTCTTTAGTTGCTATGCTTCCAAGCTTTTCATGCAGAGAGTAGTCTCTGCATCTTTCCCTTTATTCTTTCTACGGTTATTGCGAAGTTCAGTTACATAGCAATCTCGAGCGGCGTCTTGATCTCCTTCAACTTCTCCTATTCCGTTATCTGTTGGGAATTTCATCTTTAGGCACCACGGGGCTAGGACAATTTGGAAGTCAGATAAGGCTGGTCTTCCCAAGAAGGCGTTGTAGGCCGAGTGGTTTTCTATTAGTACGAACGTTTGTTTTCGCACAACGGAGCGGGGATGACTTCCTATTTCGACGAAGAGGTCAAGTTGCCCGAGGGGCATTTTCGCATCTCCAGTGAAACCGTGCAGGGGTTTGTTGCAGGGAGACACATCCTTCATTGACAGCTTCATTTTTTCGAAAGCATGCTTGAACAGGATATTTACGGAGCTTCCTGTGTCTATTAGAATTCGGAAAACTTTAGCTGGACCGAACCAGGCAGAGATGACCATGGGATCCATATGCGGAAACTGTCTTCCTTCTAAATCACGCCTACTGAATACGATGTCGTCACTCTCTTTCCGTTTCGGGTGGCGTTCTTCCATAATGGAGTTAACATAGCCTTCAGCATTTCTAAGTGACTTGCCGTATCTTTCCATCTCTGCCCAGCTTCTGTCGGCGATGTGTGGTCCTCCCGAGATGGTATGGACCACTATCTTCTCTTGACTAGAGCCACTGGTGTTGCGATTCCCTCCGCCTACTTCTGGGAGGGGTCACTTTGAGTTCTCATTGGCAGGAGTTGGAGTCTTGTTCTGACCTTTCACATAGCGTTCCAGCCTTCTTCTTCTGATGTGTTCTTCGATCAAGTCCCGGAGATGGTGGCATTCATTGGTGTCATGTCCGTGGGATTCGTGGAAGCGGCAGAACTTTCCAGACTTGAGTGCGTTATCAGATTCTTTCTTGTGCGGGGGGCGCTTGTATCCGAGTTCGCCCTGAGTGGCTAGAAAGATGTTTTCGATTATTTCATTCAAAGGAGTGTAGGAGTCAAATCTTGGTCCTGGTCGATATTGGCGTTTTTCAACCTTCATGCCCCCAGCATTGTCTCTAGATTCATTTCTTCGAGTGTCCTTAGCTGCAGCGGGAACCTTGTCCGAAATTGTCTTACCTTGTTGCCCTGACTGCCTCTCAGTGGCGGCGTCTTCAAGTCTCATATACTTTCCAGCTTCATGGAAGAAATCAGGTAAAGTAGCTGGTTTTTCCTTAGTTAGTCTTCTAGCGAACTTGGTATCTGGGTGTACACCACTACAGAGGGCCATTAGGGTGAGCTTCTCATCGGCATCTTGGACTGCGGCCGCTGCGGCGTTGAACCGGGTTAGATATTGTTGCAGTGTCTCTCCGGATTTCTGTTTGACATTGGATAGAGAATAAGCATCCTTGGGTTGTTCTACATGGATGCGGAACTGGCTAATGAACCTTTCTTTCAACATCTCCCATGAGCTGATAGATCCTTGGGGTAGATGGCAGAACCAGGAGGTAGCTAGATCTGCTAGGAATAGCGGAAAGCATTTACACAGCACTCCTTCTGTTGCTCCGCTCATGAGCATATGCTGGGTGTATCTCTGTAAGTGTACGATGGGGTCGGAAGTTCCCTTGTAAGGTCCATGGTTGGCATTTTCCATTCCCGGGGGGTGATGGCGGTTTCGATATTGCGGGTGAAGGGCCTGGTGACCCTAGCGCCTATTCCTCGGTCCCTTTGCTCCCGTTGGACGCATTCTCTGAATAATCGTGCCATTCTTTCATCAGAATTTGGAGCGGATAGAAATGAACTTGGTTCTTCCCTGCGGGATCGATCTCGTCCAGATGACCTGTAGGGATGGTATAGTCTATCTCTTCTGACGTTATCCAGTGGTTGCCTCTGGCTGCTCGGATGCATGCTAGGACCAGCTACAGTTGCCCCCTGCCTTGATCTTCCCCTGTTGGGTTCTGTTTTGAGCATTTCCATGGGGTCAACTTCGGGCTGGGTTCTAGCTCGGCTCCGTTCAGCGGGGTTTCTATGATTAGGTGGCATGACTGGTTCAGCTACATCTGACCCTCGCCTGGCGCCTCCCCCACTGGGTTCGGTTCCAAGCGCTTCCTCGATTTGGAGTTCGGGCTGAGTCCGGGCGCGGCCCCTATCATTGTTGTTCCTGTTGATGGCTTCCTCGAAGAGGGAAGACCTTTGTTGTCTCCGAGATCCTCCAGATTGAGATTCACCCTATGATTCGGTGTTGCGGTTGGATTCTTCGACATCCCTCAAGCGTGACATGAGTTGGTTCACCAAAGCTTCTTGTTGGGATGCGAAGCGGTTAGTCACTTCCACCACAACTCTGTCTAGGTCTGCTCTAGTGATTACTGCCGGTTGTTCCACGGCCGGGGCTGTTGGAATCGCCTGATCTACATGCGGCACTGCTGCTGTAGTGGGATGGTTCTCTTGATCTGGATCCACTGGATTTGGAGCGCTACTAGTTGCAACGTTCTTTCCCTTGTTGGCGTCTTTTCTTGGCCTGGAAGTCATGTTTCCTAGGCAATGAAGGGTGCTATTGGGAAAGAAGGTTGAATGAGGGAAGCTGAAGCTTCGAGTTCAGTTCTCAGTGAAAGCACCAAAAATGTTTGCGCAAAAAATGGGCAAACACCTCCAAGTCGTGTGATTTAGTTGATTTTATGTGATTCTTAATGATTTAGATGACTTATGTAAATATGAAAAAAGCAGGGGCTGAAATGTAAAAGACACACAGATTTATAGTGGTTCGGCCAGAACGTGCCTATGTCCACTTTATATGTTATTATCTTCTTTCTTTCAGATTACAAGTACAATGCTTTGTGTACAAGTATATGAAAGTAGTTTGAAAGTTCCTTCCGTGCTTGAGCTCTCAAACTTGTCTGCCATTGTTGTACCCCTGCCCCTCTATTTATAGAGTGAGGTTGGGGGCAGGGGTCTTGGATGTATATAGCTGCTAGTGGGCCTGGGCTGAAGCAATCTGGCTTGGCAGCGTTCTGGTTCGGCGAAGCCTTGGTTCGGCCGTGCTTGGAGAGGTTGGAGCTTGGTCCGGTTGTGGATGGTTCGGTGATGAGATAGCCACTTGGTTCGGCCTTACCTTGGTTCGGTATTGAAGGGGTTGTGGTTGGTCCGGTTGAGGTTGGCTCGGCGTTGGGTTGATTCGGTGGTGTGTCTATGGAGTTGGTTCGGTAGTAGAGCATGTTGCTTCGGTAGCGGGGGACTGCGACCGGATGTGTATTATGCTTGCATTGCCGAATGGACGTTATCCTGGGGATGCCGAATGAGCCATTGCCGAATGAGTTCTGGAATGCCGAATTTATTCATGTATTTGGGATGTCGAGCGATCCTTGGCCTTGCTGAATGAAGTGGAGGTTGCGAACACGGGTGAGACTGACGCTTCTTAGTCTCGAGATTTTCTGGGTAAGAATTCGCCTAACAATTTGCAACCTACAGGTTTTTTGGGTAAATTAATAATATCACATGTGTCATTTTTTTTCTAAGGCTTGAAGTTCTTCATTCATAGTCTTACACCAAATTGGGCTTTGATTGACTTCATTGAAGTTGGTTGTTTCTATTTGGTTAATGATGTTACTTAAGCAGGCTCAATATGAAGGGGATACCATGTTATATGAAATAAAATCTTATATTGAATACATCACCTGTTGGGATACATAAGCCCTTAATTTAATGGGAGGTCGAGTTTGTCTTATAGATCTTCTTATGTCATTTTCTTCTTGAGCTGGTTCTTCATGAGTTAATTCTTCACCTGACTTATTTATCTTTTCTTCTCCCCTGAAGGAATTGGACTTGTTTCCCCGACTTGTTCTTCATTTGTATGCCCAACCTATTCTTAATTTGTTTCTTTAGGAAACATGAAATTATCTGGAGACAATATGATCGGTTTAGCTTGTGTATTTCCTTGTTCACTTGTTTGATAATATGGTTCATTTTCAAAAATGATGCTTCTGTGAGATATAAAGTTTATGATTTTTTGGATTATAACATTTATACCCCCTTTTGGAATGAGCATCCTAAAAATATGGCTTTAACAGCATTTTATCCACCTTGTCATGTCTTTTTATGTATATGGAACATGCACACCCAAAAATTCTAAGGAACTAATATTTTTAAGCATGACAGTTGGTAATTTATATATGAGGAAAGTCATATTAGCACAACATTTAACCAATTAGATTTTGGAACGTTAGTTTGAAAAAGAAAATATGTAGTGACTTCAAACAAATGTCCGTTTTTTCTTTTTGAAACTTAATTTTGTTCAAGTATATTAATACAAGTAGTTTGGTGCCAAATTCCTTTCTGTTTAAAAAATTCTATGAAATATTTGTTTATGTATTTTTTCCCATCACCAGGTAGAATTTTTTTACATTACTTTGATTATCTATAAAACTGTAAAAAAATTTAGAACATATAAAAACTTCATTTTTTCCATTTACAGGTAAACCCAAGTAATGCAAGAAAAATCATCAATAAATATGATAAAATATTTGAATTGATCATAAGAATCAACAAGGATTGAAGCCCAAACATCATAATGAATTGAATTAAAGCATTTTTCCGACTTATTAGTAGATAAAGAAAATGATAATCTAGTTTCTTTCAAAAGTTTACAAAAATCACAGTTTTTGGAATCTAATTAATAATAAAAAGGTTTATTTAAAATTTGATCTTATGGATGACCAAATCTCTAATGAAGAAATTTGTCATGATATACTAAATTTAATGACACGTGACATTTATTGGTGTTTTCATCAAGATAATAAAAGGCCTGTTTCAGACATCCCTCACCAATCTTCTTCCTTAATTCTCGATCCTAAAAGGTCACTTTATATGGTGAGTATGCAGTTCAGTTCATGGGTTATTTTACCAATTGATAATAAATTTGAATTAAAATGTGACAAATAAAAAATATTTTTCACATCTTTTATAAGAAATTTTGTTGTACCAAAACCATGAATTTGGACTTTATATGTATGTATAACAAGTAGTCCTAATGGATCCCCTTGCTCTATAATATAGTCTTTATCTTCCATACTAGTACTTTTAAATAGTATAGAAGCGTTAGTTTTAGAAAGAGGTTCTATTAATCCATAAGTTATAAAAATATTTTCTTTAGTATGTTTAGGTATATTATAAATTTGTCCATAATATCCGAGTGGGATTTTTATTAGTAGATCTAAGAATACTTCGGTTGTGAAGTACCTTCTTAATCTGGAGCATTTTGCTGCATATAATGTATAACCTGGAGAATTTACTTTTTCCTTTTTGGGAAGTATAGCATATATGGTTAATGGAATAATTTTTATTTGGTTATGTATCTGATTAATTGTGACCATGTTTATTTTAAAATTATCAAAGGAATCATTAATTTCATCTTCATTTTCAGTAGTGTCAGAATAAACTGATTCGATTTCATATACAGACGAATTAGCATCACTAGATATATCCTCTATAGTGCCAACATTAATACTATATTCTTCGATATTTGATATAACGATATTTTGTATATATGTAGGACATTCATTAGCTTAATGTCCTTCTTTATTACATTTGAAACATTTGCAGCCTTTACGAAAATTCTTCTTTTTAATAAACTTTTTCTTAGAAAACTTGTTTTCTTTTCTTAAATTTTTCTTATATTCTGGTTTCCATTTTTTTCTAGTGATTCAGTATTTTGGTTTTATTCTTCTTTTGAAATTTCTTGTTCTTTTTCTTTCAAATTCAGGAGAACATCCAAACTGTGTGTTAATATCTTCAGTGTATTTGGTACAACAAGACAATCCTAGTTTTGAGTTTCTAATTTATTTTTCATTTGTTTGTGTGCACTGGCTTGCTCACAAACCCTTTCCATAGTATCTATACATGTATTTTTTAATAAGCCCGTGTTATGATTTTCATCCGTATTACTTTGTCTTAAAATGTCGTATCTTTCTTGAATAATATTATTCCATAGATAAGGTATTTTCGTAAAAAAGCCCTTTACCCAGAAAACTTTCTGGTCATTATTTTTTAAATGGAAAAGTAGGCCTATGTATTTTGCAGCAAATTCTTTTAACATACATATGTCGCATAATTGTATTTTTAATAATTGTTTTTCATAATCACTATCTTCTAGAAAAATTTCTCTTGTAAAGTCTATTAATAATAGTTTTAATAATTCCCCAAGAGCTTCTTGTTTAGATTGAATATTTCTAATTCTTTGTAATTCATTTGGATTTATTCTTTTAAGGTTTAGTAACCAAGCCAAAGCATCTCCTGTCCAATAACTAGTAGTGTAATGTATGTATTCCATTACATTCATATTCGAAGGTAATAAATAGATTGTTCCACTTATATGTTGAAGCCATGTTATAATATATTTTCTTATTTTTCTATGTGGAAGTCTATCTATATTAAAAGTTAGGGTCTATGTTGAAGAGGGTTGTTCGTTATAAAAATCTTTAAGTTGCTTTCTAAAAGAGTGAAATTTAATCCAATCTGGTCTAGTACCATGTCTAAGCATTTCAGGGTGAGGATCAGTATGAGGCCTATTATATGTGTTTTTTTCCTGTTCTTGATCGTCCATAATTATATCAGAGTTAAGATTGTTTACAATAGAAGCAGTATCCGGAGGAGGTTGCGGAGGTAAAATTAGAGCACCTCTACTAGATCCGGCTTCATTAGCATTTATGTTGTAAATAAGGTTATCTGATGTATCTGAATTATAATCAAATTCTGTGGAATTTTCAGATTCTTGTTCAGAATCTGAAAAATGAAGAATTTTATTCATTTGCTTTATATTTTAAATAGTTTATTGCCGTCGAATGTTCTTCATAATAAGAATAAAGTTTAGTACTATCTATTTCTCCTGCAAGTTCTTTTTCTTGAAGAATAAGATAATTTTTATAGTAGGTGGGATCAATCTCTTCAACATTTATTTTGTTATTTTCTTCAGAAGTATATTTGACCATTCTAATGCTGTTAAGAGAATGGATTGTTGGTGTATTTCGACCAAATCCTAAGGTCGCTGTTTTTTTTGTAGTTTATTACTTATATCTTTAACTTCTAATTTAATTTCTTGAAGTAGATCAATCATAAAATTATGAATCTTATTTACTGGGTTTTTATGAGTAGGGATATGAACAACATGCTCATATTGTTCGGTATTTAGATCAAATTGACACTTATGTGTGTCTAGAATAACAATCTTATTATTTTCCATAAACAAGGGTCTTTTGAACACAATTAAATAATGAGTTTATACAAAACATTTGCAAATAGATAAAAGCTTTCATTCGAATAATAAGTCTTGATTCGCAAACCTAAAGTTATAGATTAGTTTTGACCCTAGATTAAGCGGCTAAACATGATACCCTTTAATGCTTTCCTAGCATACCGTGGTTTTATAGTAGGGTTAGGCCTCGAATTAACAACCACAAGCCTATATCGTCGCTTCACTTAAGTAGAGCACCGCAATGGTTCGTTTCCTACTTCAGTGCGTAATAATCAGTAATCAATAGGTCGTCCAATTGACTTAAAATTCGAAAAAAATTTAGCTGTCATAGAAGTTTTGTAGACTCATAACGAATCATGCTCAAAAGAAAAGCTTAAGCTTTCATTTTAAAAATTAAAAAAAAATTGTACTCTTTTTTTTACTTTACTAGAACATATACAGAAAGATAGAGTTTGGAAAATATAAAACAGAATGATCTAAAACAGAATAACTTATCTAGTGTTAGCCAGGCTCCGATACCAAATTGAAACCCAAACTTGAAAACATAAAACTTGAATTTCGTTGCAACAGAAAGCATTTTAATATAAAAATATACAGATATGTTCCACTTTCTTTTTCTACTTGTTCTTCAAATACAGATGTGTACATATTTCTGGAATATAACCTGAATATTCTTCAGGATGGCTTATATTGACATAAATTTGGTATCAGAGCCTGGCTAACACAAAGTAAGTTATTCTATTTTAGATCATTCTGTTTTATATTTTCTAAACTTTATCTTTCTGTATATGTTCTGCTGAAGCAAAAAAAAAGGAGTACAAAAAATTCTAATTTTTAAAATGAAAGATTAAGCTATTCTTTTGAGCATGATTCGTTATGAGTCTGCAAAACTTCTATGACAGCTAAAACTTTTTTCGAATTTTAAGTCAATTCGATGACCTATTGTTACTGATTATTATGCACTGGAGTAGGAAACAAACCATTGTTGTGCTCTACTTAAGTGAAGTGACGATATAGGCTTGTGGTTGTTAACTCGAGGCCTAACCCTACTATAAAACCACGGTATGCTAGGAAAGCATAAAGGGGTATCGTATAACTTTAGGTTTGCGAATCAAGATTTTTTATTCGAATGAAAGCTTTTATCTTTTTGCAAATGTTTTGTATAAACTCATAGTTGAATTGTGTTCAAAAGACCCTTGTTTATGGAAAATAATAAGATTGTTATTCTGGACACACATAAGTGTCAATTTGATTTAAATACTGAACAATATGAGCATGTTGTTCATATCCCCACTCATAAAAAAACCAGTAAATGGGATACATAATTTCATGATTGATCTACTTCAAGAAATTAAATTAGAAGTTAAAGATATAAGTAATAAACTACAAAAACAAACAGCGACCTCAGGATTTGGTCGAAATACACCAACAATCCATTCTCTTAACAGCATTAGAATGGTCAAATATACTTCTGAAGAAAATAACAAAATAAATGTTGAAGAGATTGATCCCACCTACTATAAAAATTATCTTATTCTTAAAGAAAAAGAACTTGCGGGAGAAATAGATAGTACTGAACTTTATTCTTATTATGAAGAACATTCGACGGCAATAAATTATTTTAAATATAAAGCAAATGAAGAAAATTCTTCATTTGAAGATTCTGAACAAGAATCTGAAAATTCCACAGAATTTGATTATAAATCAGATACATCAGATAACCTTATTTACAACATAAACGCTAATGAAGCCGAATCTAGTAGAGGTGCTCTAATTTTACCTCCCCAACCTCCTCCGGATACTGCTTCCGTTGTAAACGATCTTAACTCTGATATAATTATGAACGATCAAGAACAGGAAGAAAACACATATAATAGGCATCATACTGATCCTTACCCTGAAATGCTTATACATGGTACTAGATCAGATTGGATTAAATTTCACTCTTCTAGAAAGCAACTTAAAGATTTTTATAATGAACAACCCTCTTCAACATATACCCTAACTTTTAATATAGATAGACTTCCACATAGAAAAATAAGAAAAATATATTATAACATGGCTTCAACATATAAGTGGAACAATCTATTTATTACCTTCGAATACGAATGTAATGGAATACATACATTACGCTACTAGTTATTGGACAGGAGATGCTTTGGCTTGGTTATTACACCTTGAAAGAATAAATCCAAATGAATTACAAAGAATTAGAAATATTCAATCTAAACAAGAAGCTCTTGGGGAATTATTAAAATTATTATTAGCAGACTTTACAGGAGAAACTTTCTTAGACGATACTGATTATAAAAAACAATTATTAAAAATACAATTATGCGACATATGTATGTTAGAAGAGTTCGCTGCAAAATACATAGGCCTACTTTTCCATTTAAAAAATAGTGACCAGAAAGTTTACTGGGTAAAGGGCTTTTTTACGAAAATACCTTATCCATGGAATGATATTATTCAAGAAAGAAACGACATTTTAAGACAAAGTAATACGGATGAAAATCATAACACGGGGTTATTAAAAAAGGCATGTATGGATACTATGGAAAGGGTTTGTGAGCAAGCCAGTGCACACAAACAAATGAAAAATAAAATTAGAAACTCAAAACTAGGATTTTCTTGTTGTACCAAATACACTGAAGATATTAACACACAGTTTGGATGTTCTCCTGAATTTGAAAGAAAATGTAACATCCAGCCTTTTCGCGTGATTTAAAACGACACACGTGCCAATTCAACCCATACGCACGGATGGATTGTTATGGGGTAAATAAGAAAAACAAGGAAGAAATAAAACAAAATAGAATCTCACAGCGGAAGGATAAAATATAATAATCAAATATACAGTTTATAAATCTGTTTGCAAAACCATTTATATAATACATATCAGAGTTACACATACCAATAACAATGCAGCGGAACAGTGTGCAGTGCACTAGTATAAATAATAATAATATAAATCTTCGTCTTCGTCCTCCAGAGCTAAATCTTCCAATCCATAAATGCACGGACTGACCCGAGCGAATTTGAAAAGAGAAAAACACTCGAGTTAGAACTAAAAGATCTTATATAAGTTAAATTAGCAGAAATAAATATGAGTGCAGTAACTCAAGAGATGCTCGGGATTTACATCTCCTAAGGATCCGTTAAACTATTTACTATGTAGTATATGGCGCTATTATAATAGTGTCTAATTGTAAAATAAACTTACTTTTTTCTTAGCATTAAGGGGTTACCCATATAGCCCTTAACACGTAATAGTCCCAGTAGTCCATCCAATATCATAGTCCCTCCTGATCGGGAAGCCACCAGAGGATACCACACGGGCTATGGGAGAAATCCAAACTCGTACAAGGCGCGATAGGGTAGGTGACACGGCACAACTAGGCAATGCCAAGGTAGATATACCAATTACGCTTCTGGGTCGGTGGTAACGCGTAGCGCGCAGCTACCGCCCACCTCGAGCAACACCCCCAAATAAAATCAAAAGTGGCCGCCGAACCAATCCAAAAGTCAAGTATAATATTGAGGTATGTGACCGATCAAAGATGCTACTTTATTAACCCGTCAATCGCTCTTGTTTTAGCCACCTTATGCCAACTCACGGGAGTTGGGTCCACGTATATACCTTACAAGAAACGCCGCCGCCAACCTACTTCATTCTGGAATCTCCATCGCGTACACGGTTGTTAAAGTGGTTTTCGGAGTTGGTAGAGAGTATGACAACTTTCGATCCCGGTCTCTTCAACAACCAAACGTTATTATAACACCGCGGTCTTTTAAAAATAGTTTATACTTTAAAACTAGAATAAATTATCCATTTCAAAACCCATAAATATGATATCATTTTCTTTTAAAACCCAAATCAACATGATATCATTTTATTTCAAATTTTTTTTTTTCAAAATCATACCACTTTTAAATTTTATAATACCTCGAAACCAAATATTTGAATTTTAACTTTCAAACATAGTACTTCAAAATCCATAGTTTTAAAACCATAACTTTCAAAACTTAAATGGTTTGGATATTCAACAGTATATAAAATAAAACAGTTGAATTTAAAATTTCTTTAAAAGTAAATAATTTCCACGCCTTCACAATTGTTGTTCATTTTAAATTCAGTCTAAATCCATAACTTTTAGATTCATTTTCAGTTTGAATAAAACACTTTGATTTCAATATTTTCAAACTTTGAGTATTTAATGAATTTCAAAACTAAGGTTGGGAATTTCTAATCAATAATTCATTTTCCTATTATTTATGTTTTGAAAGGTTTACATGATAAATCCATAACCATTTAAAATAAAAGTCAAATTTTTAACACTAAATATTTCCTTCCATTTATTTATACTAGAATTATTCATTAAATCCAGTTATAAATATCATACCTTTAAAATTTCCAATTTTAATAAGTTAACGTTGACTTATGGAGTTAATATTTTTAAATAAGCTCAATTCCAATTTAAAATTCCCAATTTATCATTCAATCTTAATTGATTTGAATCATTTTAAACTCTATATATATCTATAAGATCTTAAACATGTACTTAATCATATAATATAAATTATCAAATTCCATTATTCAACTTATTTATTTTATTTAACAAATTCATACATAGCTTAAACTTAATACTTTAACTATAGATGTATATAAAATAATATTTCATATAAGGTCAAAAATTAACATTTATTAAACCGTATTCTATCCAAAACCATAAAATCCTTTCAAAAATAATTTTATATATATACCGCGGTGCCCGTACATAATTCGCTATCCTATGGTCAAGTGATACGGATACTTATCATTTCAATCCGCAATTTAATATACAAAAAATGCGGTTGTATATCATTTCAAACCGTAATCCCGAATGAAATGAAATGCATAACAACTAGCAGTTAATATAAATAAAAATCCATTCATCGAAATATCAATCATCAGCCATTTGTTAAAAATCATCATCCAATTTAAACAAACATCAATATGGAGCATATAAAATATAACATGAAATAAATAACAGGTATTAAAAAACAGTTTATATTCAATAATAAATTTAATAACTGTTTAACTAGTAATTTATACGCAAATAAATAAATTTTAACTTCAAATTTTTTATGCAATAAAAAAATAATTCACAGTTAATTTAAATAGATGCGATTTAACTGAGATAATGAATAAAATATGTCAAAAAGCCATAAATAAATTTCTACTCATATCAAAAATCAATTTAACAAACATAAGAAATTTTAGAAGTTGTGAGTGGGCTAAAACAATCACCTTTTGAATATATATTGAATTTAAATCCAATTTAAATTCAAAAATTTGACAGTCTCCAAATTCATCCAAACCAGAGTCATCGAGTCCGGAATTCCAATATGAACCTAGCGGAGAAAACGATGCGTCAATCGGATATCATATGTGAGAGTTATAACGATAAACGTGATTTGAATTTTAAAATTAAAAATAACAATGAGAGAACACTTTAACACACTACGCAATCCACGTCAGCAACCGTGTTTCTTCCATCCCTCACGCGTTTGAACAGTGAACGCAACCTCCAACCGAAAAACCCTAGCCCACGTTATCTCAACAGCCGTCGCCTCAAATCCAGGAGCCACCACGTCACGCGAACCTCCATCCGAGCGCTGCTCCCTCCGATGCCAGCTGTGGCCACGCGCGAGACCCAAGCTCGTTGCCTTGATCTCGGTCGAAGATTTTTAACAGTCGCACCCAATTTCTAAAACCCTAATTCGAAAATTGCCGTAGATCTGACCGTTGAATCTCCAAATGAATTACGCCGATGAATTACGCTCCTCAATCTCCACAAAACCCAAGAACCAATTTTCGATCAGGCGACAAATGATTCCGACTCAACGGATGGCCGAGAATAAACTAGGGTTTTCTGGAAAAAAATTATCTCGATTTCAAAAACGAATTGTAGATTTAGGTTGCGCTCGTCGAGAGCTTCAAATCCATATATGATTTGCTATGGTTTGAGTAGATTGAATTTTGGCTTTGGATCTGATTTTTTTTAATTGTATTTGGATCTAGTGTTTGCATCTATTGGAAAAGGAGGAGCTGGGTGATTATATACACAAACAAATGAGAATAGATGGAGGCTGGGGTTTATATAGGTAGGTTAGAAATAGAGTAGATGGATCCGATTGGATATACGTGTTATCGCTAACGTAGCCCAAAAACCCCGTTCTGACCCCGGAACGAAATTTGGTAAACCCATATATCAAAATAGGTGTTTTAAAATATTCTGAACGCGATGGAAAAAATTTCACGTCCAAATTCCATCATATGAAGAAGTTATGCTGAAATCAATATTTTCAAATTGATTTCAATTAAATCGATTTCAAGGCATTTCGCGTTCGTACGATCAAACGACAAGTCCGATCGCTACGAAACATGAAACCCTACAATAATTCACTGTTATGGATCCGATGAAACGGGTTTCGTCGAAATCCGAGTCCGTGACCAAAAATGGCTATTTTTATGTTAATTAATAAATTAAGAGTTAGTAGATAAATCCAATTTTTATATTTCAGTTTTAGAATTGGAAATTTTTATCACTTAATAATTCTCAAACATTTAAAATGATTTAACAATTTTTAAATGTCAATTTATTAAAGATTAAATTAATATAACTCTTCAATTCCATAAAATTCAAAATTATAAATAAATTTCCAAAATTTCCTTTTTATTTAATCAACCAATATTTATTCCATTCATTAATTTCAAATAGGAGCGTTTACCATAGGATTTAAAATTATTACATAAATATTTCCCGCTTTTAACTTAATTTTCATATTAACGTAATAATTGAATATTTGATTCCATTAATTTGCAATAAATCCAACTATTATAAATTATATAAATTTACTCACCATTTAAAATTCAAATTCTATAATTCATAAATTTTATCACCTTGATTTATTTATAAATTTATAATTCCTTAAACAAATACCCATTTCAAATTCTGAATGTAAATTATTTCACCAATTATATTATTTATTTATATTTCTTAAAATAATCCCTTTATTACACTTTGAATCCAATTTATTTTATAAGTTTCAAATTAAACGGATTAGATTCAGTTTCAACCTTACCCATAAGTTTAGGTTATAATCAATTTATAACGTATTCCTTTCTTAGTCACTACTTTACATACTTCTCGTATTAATTTCACAATTAATCATAATTTTTAAAGTAACGCTTATTGTTAATAACGACAATGTAATTACTCGCATTTTAAATGAACGTTATTTCATTTTCCATTAGTGTAACTGTAACGACTCAGAATTTTTAGTAATTTAAATTTGAATATTTAATTAATTTTAAATATTAATAAGCGAAATTATAAGTCGAATAAATTTTATTTCGAATAATTGGATTTAATTGAATAATTAAATGGATAATTTAATATGTGAAATTATGGAAATAATTGAAAATTGAGTTAAATATGATTGAAAATGATTTGTAAAATTTTATTTTATCATATTGAAGTTAGAACAATATTTTAGAACTTTTAAAATCGAATTAAGAGTTAATTTGTGAAAATTGAATATTTTAATATTAAAATCGACTAGTGAAAATAGTCAATTTTTGAACAGTCTCAGAATTGGACGAAACCAGTTCCATTGGATCCGTAATAGTTAGTTATTATCGGATTTCAATTTTCGTGTCAATCGGAGTTATCGTTTGATCGTGGCAGCTCGAAACGCATCGAATTATTTTTAATTTTAATTTGGCGAGTTAAAATAGCCATTTTTCAAAAAGTCTCGGATTTCGACGAAACCAGTTTCATCGGATCCGTAATGTGATATTATTGTAAGGTTTAAAATTTCGTGTCAATCGGATTTACCGTTTGTCCGGTACAAATTAAAACGCCTAGAAAATCGTTTAAATCGGTTTAATTCAAATTGAACGTTTATAGCCATAACTCGCACATATGTCCGAATTAGCTTCCGAAACCTGTTCCATTGTGTCCGGAACGCGGGGTAAACCCTAGAAACGCTGGTTACGGCGTGTGAATCGGAGCTCGGAATTTCTGGAATGAATAGTGTCGTTCGTTCTTCTATAAATAGACACCCTTCTCTTTGGAAATTAAAAAAAAAAAACTAAACCCTAGCCGCCAGTGAAGAGATGGAAGGCCGAAATCATCTCCACTTCCTCCCTTGATAACTCCAAATCCGTTCATCGATTCCAGAAATCTCCAACTACAAAAGTATAGAGCTCGATGAGATCTTGGATTTCAACGGTCAAGATCGTTTAAAACGAAGCGGATTGACATGAATTTGCATGCAAAAGGTGGTCGTTCGTTCTCGAATTCCATGATTTAGGGGCAACCGAGTGTGGCCGGACCTTCGGCGGTGGTGGGGGGAGCTAGGCGCACGTACTGGAGCTCTTTGATCGTGTTCTTGTTACACGAAAAAAATCGAATAATCTAACCCTAAATTCAAAGTTGGGTTCGGTTTCAATACCGGTAGAAACGCGAGAGAGAGGGAGGAAAGGGGAGCACGGATCTGAAGGGTTAGGGGATCTAATGGCCAATAATTGTTTGGGTTTAAATTTAGTTAAGTTATGTTGTAAATATTATAAATAAATTCGTGTAAACTTATAGAATGCATAACTTTTTCATACAAGGTCAAAAACGCGCGAAACCAGTTGCGTTGGAATCGTATGGACGAGCACTACGCGATGGAGTTTGATTGGAGTCGTTTGGAGTTAGTGAGAATTTCGGGTAAAATTAAACGTCCGTTTAATTTTATTCGAAATAAATCGCTAAAACAGAATAAAAATCAAGGTGAGAACTTCTCACTCAATCGAATCAGTTTCGATTTTATTTTAAATAGTTAGATTTAAAATATTTGAATGCATGTTTGAATGATGATTGTTATCTATTGATTGTTAAAATAGACATTATACGCCGTTAGTAAGCGGATGTTATTTATTAAAAACATATACCGCGAATATTTCATAAACAGTGAAATTGGTATTATATATAATAGCAATATATATATATTGGCATATGTATATATTGGAGTTATTGATTTCCCGCATTTGTTTAGCGGATGAGACCCTATTGCGTCGTCTATTAAGCGGATAATATTTTAAATCCCATATACCGCGATAATTCCGTACTGGAGCGGAATTGGTATTGTGCTAATGTTTGTGGATGTAGGAAAACAGGTTGGAGGGATCCAACTGGATTCCTCAACAGTATTTATTTGATTTCAGATATTTTGATATTTGATGGATTATCATATCGATATATGATATTGTTGTTGTCGTGATTGACTATTTGGTATGTAGCATCATTGGACTAAATTTTGGAACTTTAAAATGATTTTTAAAGTGATTTTTGAAAATATACTATATGTTTGGAAATTGATCCATTATAGATAAATAAACGTTATACTTTTAAAAAGTTATATAAAATTATGATTTTTGAGAAATACGGTTAAAGTTGATTTTTGAGAAATATGAATTAATGATTTTTTTTAAAAAGAGTTAAAATCGGGATTTATTGAATTTATTATAAAAGATTAAATATAGGATTTATAAAATTTGATTATTTTATAAATCAAAATGATGAAGTTTTTAAAGGAGTTTAAAGACGTTTTAAAAGAATAATATAAATTGATTTATTTAAGTGATTTATAAATGGATATTTATAAATTGAAATATTGACATTATAAAACGAGTTTTTATAAGTGTTTGAATGAAGTGAAAATAGATTGCATAAGTGAATGGAATTTATAGAATTATAAACGGTGAAGTTATAAATGGAATTTTATAAGCAGTAGTTTTATAAAATTTATAAAGTCATTAAAAGAATGGTTTTGGATAAATCATTGGATCCTATAAGTTATAGGATTTATAATTATGAAGTTCAAAGGAACGATTTTTGCAAACAAATAAATTATAAGTATTTGACTTATAATATGAATTTTTAGTATATTATTTAGATATGAAATTGAATAGGTTAATAAAGTAAATTTATAAAAGGGAAGTTTTTATAGAATAAATAGAAATAGAATTTATAAACGTTGTTTTATAAATTCGCAAACGACTTATTTTGATAAGTAAATTGTTATAACTTATTTATGGAGTTATATTCACGTTTTTGACTGTGAATAATCCTTTAAAATAAAATGAATAAAAGGATGAAATTTGTTAACGTAGTATATTCACGTTTTTGAATAGTGAATAATATGTTAAACAAATTGTTTTGAATGTGATGTCTTAAATTGAATTAAAACGATCTAACGATGTTTTAAAAGGTGTTGAGATTCGAAACCATAGATTTCAACATTCATTGTTGAAATAGACGTTTTCGAGAAATAGAAGGAAATGGTGGACTATAACACTGTTGTTATAGTAAATGATTTCCGAAAGGAAATGTTTTGTATAGTATTGGGATTTATATATCTATTTTAATTTCGAATCCCTATACTAGTGATTTTGGGACGTCGTAACGATGTTTTACGCAACATTCGTTTTGGCCCAAATAAATATGTTTAAGAGAATGATTTCCTTAAAGAATGAAATATATACTTAATTTCGATTTAAGTATATTGAATAATTTCCAAGTGTTGAAAATAAAAGATTGTGAATTACTTAATAAGTAAGTATGGAAATGTTTTTCCAATGTGAAATGAAACGTTTTGAGAATTTATCTTTTTGAAGATAAATTGAAATGAATAATTGAAATCGAATATTCATAGATATTTTGGATTATAAATTCACTAAGGAATTTATAAAGGAAAGGGGAATTTGTCTAAAAATAAAATTGATTTATTTTTAAAGTGTGAAATAATATATCTTGTAAAGATATTTTGGAAAATAAATAATTTGGAAAATTATTTGGAAACTGGTGATGTGTGCATATCCATTGATAGTTCAATAACCGACTATCAATATTTCCCTTTGAATGGGTAATTGATGTGATTTGTTTGAATTTGAATGCCACACTTATTTTTGAATAAGCGTTCACTATTCGGGTTAACCGGGAAAGGACCATGGGGTCGTATAACCCATTCCGAATATGTGATACGTCGTTATGAATTGCATTTGAAGATCGGTGTTGAAGACCGGGTATTTGCGAGAGCGATAGGATGACCTGTCGATTGACTCTGCACCGAGTTGCTCCGGTATTGAGTTCTCCATATGTGATGGGAAATCCGATCAGGATTGTGAATATCCGGATTGCAAGGACTTCTTTGTAAGTGCCTTCGGTTCTGTTCGAGCCCGGAACAAACTTGTATGGATTGTATGTCTGACATTACAAATTGAGATATAAAGCAGATTTCTTTCAAATATATTTCTGTTGGTGGCGGAGAATTTATTCTTTTAACTTAACACCCTTCTCTGAGACGTACGAGCTCAGAGGTTATGTAGTTGAAGGTTATCAGCGATATATTCCCAATTTGGTAATGTGACATGCTGAGTGTTGCTGTGAAATGATCATTGTGTTGATTATTTGTGATAGGATCGTTTATTTGATCGTCTATCTTGGTGATCATTTCTATGATCATTTGTTGACCCAAAGCATGGCTTTTGTATAAAGTATGTTTTTGTGGACGTGACTTCGTCGAGCCTTACACCCCGTGAATGGTCAAAACAGGAAAGATGCAGCAAGGTTATGAGGGGTAGCGCCCTTTAGGATATGTGCATTTCCTTCTGGAAAAGGGTGGTATCATGGTATGGAGCCCAGATACTTACTCATGTTGAAAACACTTTATGATTGTGTGAATTGATTGCGAGCGCTCAGTTGAAAGGTCCCAAAGGACCGGGGGATGACATATTCGATCAGTTGTTACTCAGTTAGGGGTAACCCTGCCTTGTGTTGGTAGAGATCCGGTTTGGTTCTCGGGGATGTCCATCCAGAGGCATTCTCATGTGGTAATGGGAAGTTCCTTGGCCTGATCATTCGTTGGAAATCCAAAGAAACAATACGATCTTGTACGGTATTAGTTATAGAACCTATCATTCACTTATGGTGGCGCCCCACTGTTTGGATGGTAGCTATAGTAGGCATAGTTCGAAATGTCTATGCTGGCTAAGATTTATATTCTACTTTCGAAATAAATTTTTCCTACACTATGCACTAGTAATAATATCAAATGTTCTTTTTAATGCGTATCAAGCATCTTTGACTATCATAAGGAGAAATCTCCTCCGATTCTGCGTTTGCATTGTGTGTGTGTGTGCGGGAGGCCTTATGGTAGTCTCATTTTTAAAAGCATTTCGAATTGACTTTGAAAATATTCCTCTATTTTGATTTTTAAAGATAAATAAACTGTTTTGAGTTCTCACACCAGTCACATGACTGACTCGGAGTTTATTGTTTTCCTTCCTAAACTCTGGGTGCCCACCAATTTCCACACGGGCAGTCTAGAGTTAAGGTTTATCAGGATATTCTAGAATTGCTGGAGGCAAGCTGAAGGGCATGGCGTATTATTAGTATATAGTATTTCTTTTTCCGCTGCACTGTTTGTTGTTGTATGTTGTTGTACACTCTGATGATATGATGAAATGAAATGTAATGTAATGTATAAAATGTAATAACTGATATAGTTCCTTGTTTAAAGATTATTCATTTATTATTATATGTTGTTCCGCTGCGAATTGTGAGATTCTGTTATTGTTCTGCTGTTTTCTATTCCGTTCTATTTTCTATTTTCTTCTCTCTATTTTTTTTATCTTCTTATCTCTTCTTCTGTCTTTTTCTTCTTTCTTAAACCATAACATTTCGGGTTTCCGACCTTCGATTTCTCGGCAGTCGATAAAGTGAGTATCGATGTTGAATTTTCGAAAGTCGAAAATTTCCGGGACGTTACATTTGGTATCGGAGCATATGGTTAAGCGAAAACCATGGTTCTGTTGGGTATTACTCATTAGAGATAGAGTCAGTAGTACTTTAGAATGAGTTGAGTGTAATAATAGCTATGAGAGCGTATTTGTTAGTGAATATGAAATTGTTTTATATTGTGATGATTGGTTTGTTGAGTGGCATATGAACCTTCGTCAGCGTGGTCTCGATAACTATGCCGAAGGGGTTTCTAAACACTTGAATAGAACAATTCGACACAGTATTGTTTTAAATTGGGTAAATGAAATAATTTTACTTGAGTATATTTTATATATAAAGAAATGATTTTTCAGAATTATTAATGTGATTTACAATGGTGAAATAAACTTATATATATGAGAAGTGAAACTATATGAATATATTTATGAATATGAGTTGTAAATAAAAATGAATTTAAAGTTAAATGGAAATTTACTTTAGAATTGGAATCTGAATTGATTTATAAGTGGGAATTTAAGTTAAGTAAAAACAAGTGATGTTTGTAAAATGGAGTATAACTTAAGAAATGTTGAATGAAGTTGATATTAGTATCAAAGTAAAATAATAAAAGTTAAGTGATAAATATGAACTTGAGTTATATAAATGAAATTCAACTTTAGAAATTGAATTGAATTAATCGATTGAATGTTAATCAATTGAATGTGAATTAAATTGATATGGAATAATGAATATAAGAGTTAATTCATAAAAATCTAATGTTATGGAAAGTTGAATAGTTGAATAAAAATCAATTAATTAAACCAAATGAATATAAGCAAAGGGATTTGGTTGTAATTGATATACATTGGTTGTTATATGGTTGTTAGTTGATTGTATATAATTCATTAAGTGTTAATGAAAGTGAATTAGCGAAATTGAAAGCTAAAGTAATTGGAATTCGATTGGAAGTTAAGTGAATCTTAAATAGAATTGAATTTGATTTGGAAGTGAACCAACTTGAATATGAATGAGTGAATATAAACTAATTGAAAATGAACGTTAGTAAGAACATCCACTGTTAATGAATCAAAAGTGATTAAATTGAAAACTATTTCATTGAATATTAATGAGAATATGAATGAATATTTATTGGTTATGAATGTTAGATGAATAATAGTTGGTTGATGTTTGCATTTGTTGTTTGTTTACATTTGCTAAGTTGACATATATAGTTATTATGTTGCTATATGTTGTATATCGATACTATTGCATATATACATGATTCTCATGTTGTTTGTTGAGTGTTTAGTAGGTGCGGATCGCGTTTGCTTCGCATTTGGAGCTCGCTTTCGCGCTATATTAGCCGTATATGCTTGCTAATAAAATATAAGGTACATATCTCGGATTACATACCGTACTTTTATACTTTTTCCCTTCGGGATGCCTCATTACTTGATGAGATGTATATTTGTGATGTATATACTGTCATTTTTTTTCGGATCGAGCCGCGCAAAGGAGACTATGGCGAATTTTTTCGGAAATTTAAGGCGTTAGAAAAAATTTGAGAAAATTGGAAAATTTTGAAAACTTTAACTTTGATTTGGAATTGAAAGTTAAACAATAGTAGTTGTTTTTGAAAAGATAACTAAGTATGATTTGAAAACTTAGTAAAGTATTATAAGAAGTTTAAACTATGAATTTTGGGAAAATTAATAAATTCTGTAACTTTTCTTACTTGTTAATTTCGAGGACGAAATTCTTTTAAGGGGGGAAGATTGTAACGACCCAGAATTTTTAGTAATTAAAATTTGAATATTTAATTAATTTTAAATATTAATAAGTGAAATTATAAGTCGAATAAATTTTATTTCGAATAATTGGATTTAATTGAATAATTAAATCGATAATTTAATATGTGAAATTATGGAAATAATTGAAAATTGAGTTAAATATGATTGAAAATGATTTGTAAAATTTTATTTTATCATATTGAAGTTAGAACGATATTTTAGAACTTTTAAAATCGAATTAAGAGTTAATTTGTGAAAATTGAATATTTTAATATTAAAATCGACTAGTGAAAATAGTCAATTTTTGAACAGTCTCAGAATTGGAGGAAATCAGTTCCATTGGATCCGTAATAGTTAGTTATTACCGGATTTCAATTTTCGTGTCAATCGGAGTTATCGTTTGATCGTGGCAGCTCGAAACGCATCGAATTATTTTTAATTTTAATTTGGCGAGTTAAAATAGCCATTTTTCAAAAAGTCTCGGATTTCGACGAAACTAGTTTCATCGGATCCGTAATGTGATATTATTGTAAGGTTTAAAATTTCGTGTCAATCGGATTTACCGTTTGTCCGGTACAAATTAAAACGCCTAGAAAATTGTTTAAATCGGTTTAATTCAAATTGAACGTTTATAGCCATAACTCGCACAGATGTCTGAATTAGCTTCCGAAACCTGTTCCATTGTGTCCGGAACGCGGGGTAAACCCTAGAAACGCTGGTTACGGCGCGTGAATCGGAGTTCGGAATTTCTGGAATTAATAGTGTCGTTCGTTCTTCTATAAATAGACACCCTTCTCTTTGGAAATTAAAAAAAAATAAAAAATAAAAACTAAACCCTAGCCGCCAGTGAAGAGATGGAAGGCCAAAATCATCTCCACTTCCTCCCTCGATAACTCCAAATCCGTTCATCGATTCCAGAAATCTCCAACTACAAAAGTATAGAGCTCGATGAGATCTTGGATTTCAACGGTCAAGATCGTTTAAAACGAAGCGGATTGACGTGAATTTGCGTGCAAAAGGTGGCCGTTCGTTCTCGAATTCCGTGCCCTAGGGGCGACCGAGTGTGGCCGGACCTTCGGCGGTGGTAGGGGGAGCTAGGCGCACGTACTGGAGCTCTTTGATCGTGTTCTTGTTACACGAAAAAAATCGAATAATCTAACCCTAAATTCAAAGTTGGGTTCGGTTTCAATACCGGTAGAAACGCGAGAGAGAGGGAGGAAAGGGGCGCACGGATCTGAAGGGTTAGGGGATCTAACGGCCAATAATTGTTTAGGTTTAAATTTAGTTAAGTTATGTTGTAAATATTATAAATAAATTCGTGTAAACTTATAAAATGCATAACTTTTTCATACGAGGTCGAAAACGCGCGAAACCAGTTGCGTTGGAATCGTATGGACGAGCACTACGCGATGGAGTTGGATTGGAGTCGTTTGGAGTTAGTGAGAATTTCGGGTAAAATTAAACGTCCGTTTAATTTTATTCGAAATAAATCGCTAAAACGGAATAAAAATCAAGGTGAGAACTTCTCACTCAATCGAATCAGTTTCGATTTTATTTTAAATAGTTAGATTTAAAATATTTGAATGCATGTTTGAATGATGATTGTTATCTATTGATTGTTAAAATAGACATTATACGCCGTTAGTAAGCGGATGTTATTTATTAAAAACATATACCGCGAATATTTCATAAACAGTGAAATTGGTATTATATATAATAGCAATATATATATATTGGCATATGTATATATTGGAGTTATTGATTTCCCGCATTTGTTTAGCGGATGAGACCCTATTGCGCCGTCTATTAAGCAGATAATATTTTAAATCCCATATACCGCGATAATTCCGTACTGGAGCGGAATTGGTATTGTGCTAATGTTTGTGGATGCAGGAAAACAGGTTGGAGGGATCCAACTGGATTCCTCAACAGTATTTATTTGATTTCAGATATTTTGATATTTGATGGATTATCATATCGATATATGATATCGTTGTTGTCGTGATTGACTATTTGGTATGTAGCATCATTGGACTAAATTTTGAAACTTTAAAATGATTTTTAAAGTGATTTTTGAAAATATACTATATGTTTGGAAATTGATCCATTATAGATAAATAAACGTTATACTTTTAAAAAGTTATATAAAATTATGATTTTTGAGAAATACGGTTAAAGTTGATTTTTGAGAAATATGAATTAATGATTTTTTTAAAAAGAGTTAAAATCGGGATTTATTGAATTTATTATAAAAGTTTAAATATAGGATTTATAAAATTTGATTATTTTATAAATCAAAATGATGAAGTTTTTAAAGGAGTTTAAAGACGTTTTAAAAGAATAATATAAATTGATTTATTTAAGAGATTTATAAATGGATATTTAAAAATTGAAATATTGACATTATAAAACGAGTTTTTATAGGTGTTTGAATGAAGTGAAAATAGATTGCAGAAGTGAATGGAATTTATAGAATTATAAACGGTGAAGTTATAAATGGAATTTTATAAGCAGTAGTTTTGTAAAATTTATAAAGTCATTAAAAGAATGGTTTTGGATAAATCATTGAATCCTATAAGTTATAGGATTTATAATTATGAAGTTCAAAGGAACGATTTTTGCAAACAAATAAATTATAAGTATTTGACTTATAATATGAATTTTTAGTATATCATTTAGATATGAAATTGAATAGGTTAATAAAGGAAATTTATAAATGGGAAGTTTTTATAGAATAAATAGAAATAGAATTTATAAACGTTGTTTTATAAATTCGCAAACGACTTATTTTGATAAGTAAATTGTTATAACTTATTTATGGAGTTATATTCACGTTTTTGACTGTGAATAATCCTTTAAAATAAAATGAATAAAAGGATGAAATTTGTTAACGTAGTATATTCACGTTTTTGAATAGTGAATAATATGTTAAAGAAATTGTTTTGAATGTGATGTCTTAAATTGAATTAAAACGATCTAACGATGTTTTAAAAGGTGTTGAGATTCGAAACCATAGATTTCAACATTCATTGTTGAAATAGACGTTTTCGAGAAATAGAAGGAAATGATGGACTATAACACTGTTGTTATAGTAAATGATTTCCGAAAGGAAATGTTTTGTATAGTATTGGGATTTATATATCTATTTTAATTTCGAATCCCTATACTAGTGATTTTGGGACGTCGTAACGATGTTTTACGCAACATTCGTTTTGGCCCAAATAAATATGTTTAAGAGAATGATTTCCTTAAAGAATGAAATATATACTTAATTTCGATTTAAGTATATTGAATATTTTCCAAGTGTTGAAAATAAAAGATTGTGAATTACTTAATAAGTAAGTATGGAAATGTTTTTCCAATGTGAAATGAAACGTTTTGAGAATTTATCTTTTTGAAGATAAATTGAAATGAATAATTGAAATCGAATATTCATAGATATTTTGGATTATAAATTCACTAAGGAATTTATAAAGGAAAGGGGAATTTGTCTAAAAATAAATATTGATTTATTTTTGAAGTGTGAAATAATATATCTTGTAAAGATATTTTGGAAAATAAATAATTTGGAAAATTATTTGGAAACTGGTGATGTGTGCATATCTATTGATAGTTCAATAACCGACTATCAATATTTCCCTTTGAATGGGTAATTGATGTGATTTGTTTGAATTTGAATGACACTTATTTTTGAATAAGCGTTCACTATTCGGGTTAACCGGGAAAGGACCATGGGGTCGTATAACCCATTCCGAATATGTGATACGTCGTTATGAATTGCATTTGAAGATCGGTGTTGAAGACCGGGTATTTGCGAGAGCGATAGGATGACCTGTCGATTGACTCTGCACCGAGTTGCTCCGGTATTGAGTTCTCTATATGTGATGGGAAATCCGATCAGGATTGTGAATATCCGGATTGCAAGGACTTCTTTGTAAGTGCCTTCGGTGCTGCTCGAGCCCGGAACAGATTTGTATGGATTGTATGTCTGACATTACAAATTGAGATATAAAGCAGATTTCTTTCAAATATATTTCTGTTGGTGGCGGAGAATTTATTCTTTTAGCTTAACACCCTTCTCTGAGACGTACGAGCTCAGAGGTTATGTAGTTGAAGGTTATCAGCGATATATTCCCAATTTGGTAATGTGACATGCTGAGTGTTGCTGTGAAATGATCATTGTGTTGATTATTTGTGATAGGATCGTTTATTTGATCGTCTATCTTGGTGATCATTTCTATGATCATTTGTTGACCCAAAGCATGGCTTTTGTATAAAGTATGTTTTTGTGGACGTGACTTCGTCGAGCCTCACACCCCGTGAATGGTCAAAACAGTAAAGATGCAGCAAGGTTATGAGGGGTAGCGCCCTTTAGGATATGTGCATTTCCTTCTGGAAAAGGGTGGTATCATGGTATGGAGCCCAGATACTTACTCATGTTGAAAACACTTTATGATTGTGTGAATTGATTGCGAGCGCTCGGTTGAAAGGTCCCAAAGGACCGGGGGATGACATATTCGGTCAGTTGTTACTCAGTTAGGGGTAACCCGGCCTTGTGTTGGTAGAGATCCGGTTTGGTTCTCGGGGATGTCCATCCAGAGGCATTCTCATGTGGCAATGGGAAGTTCCTTGGCCTGATCATTCGTTGGAAATCCAAAGAAACAATACGATCTTATACGGTATTAGTTGTAGAACCTATCATTCACTTATGGTGGCGCCCCACTGTTTGGATGGTAGTTATAGTAGGCATAGTTCGAAATGTCTATGCTGGCTAAGATTTATATTCTACTTTCGAAATAAATTTTTCCTACACTATGCACTAGTAATAATATCAAATGTTCTTTTTAATGCGTATCAAGCATCTTTGACTATCATAAGGAGAAATCTCCTCTGATTCTGCGTTTGCATTGTGTGTGTGTGCGGGAGGCCTTATGGTAGTCTCATTTTTAAAAGCATTTCAAATTGACTTTAAAAATATTCCTCTATTTTGATTTTTAAAGATAAATAAACTGTTTTGAGTTCTCACACCAGTCACATGACTGACTCGGAGTTTATTGTTTTCCTTCCTAAACTCTGGGTGCATACCAATTTCCACACGGGCAGCCAAGAGTTAAGGTTTATCAGGATATTCTGGAATTGCTGGAGGCAAGCTGGAGGGCATGGCATATTATTAGTATATAGTATTTCTTTTTCCGCTGCACTGTTTGTTGTTGTATGTTGTTGTACACTCTGATGATATGATGAAATGAAATGTAATGTAATGTATAAAATGTAATAACTGATATAGTTCCTTGTTTAAAGATTATTCATTTATTATTATATGTTGTTCCGCTGCGAATTGTGAGATTCTGTTATTGTTCTGCTGTTTTCTATTCCGTTCTATTTTCTATTTTCTTCTCTCTATTTTTTTTATCTTCTTATCTCTTCTTCTGTCTTTTTCTTCTTTCTTAAACCATAACATTTCGGGTTTCCGACCTTCGATTTCTCGGCAGTCGATAAAGTGAGTATCGATGTTGAATTTTCGAAAGTCGAAAATTTCCGGGACGTTACAGTAACATTCATTATTTTATTATCACTTATTACAAATTCTAATTCCATTAACAAATAAGCATGTAATTTATGATATATGTTTCAGATTTTTAATTAATCACTATTCATTATTATTGACTTTAATTTAGCATTACTTACCTTGCATTAACTTTGTTACTTAAAATCCCTATTCAATTGCAATTAATATTCCAATGAATACATTTACTCTTTTCCATTATGTTATTAATTATCATCAAGGCACATCTAATTATCTTTATTGGTAAATGAGTGCATTTTACTAGTAACCTACTATTATAACCTTTAATATACTTGTATATTTATTTTTCACAACAACTATTACCTATCAATATTATTTCGCCCCTAAATACAATATTTGCGATTGTTCTTATTATCAAAGTCCATTTACTAAGTCATTACATTTGAACTAGTTTACTAAATTGAAATGTTCATTCAAGTTTATAATTTATTAACTTGAAATAACGTGACCCTAATCAAAATCAATTACTGTAACAATGTGTCCTTACGCTTACTCATTTAATGCGTACCCTATAATTTCCATATTCACATTATATCCAGGACAATACTTACACCATTTTATTTATTGAAATTTTATTCATATTACAAATAAATAGGCTTTAATTACCATTCATATATTTTATTTTAGCTGTCATTTCAATATTAATTTACCCCTTTTATTATTTCTACTAAAATTTACTTGAAAAATCCTATTAATTTAACTAATTAAATTGTCAAAATTTACGGGTCGTTACACTCTCCCCCACTCAAAACTTTTCTTCCCAGAAAAGAAAAAGAAGGGAAACGAAGAACTAAGAAATCAATATACCTTATTCAAACATTAACTTTATAAACAATTAAATTTATAAAATTAATTAATTTAGGTAAAATATCTCAATTTATAACCATTAAATCTTTTTTTTTTTTACTTAAATTACTAAAGTTTGGAAAACATTTTCAAAATATTTCTAAGTTCAAAATTTAAGGAAAATTTTTGGCAGAGTCTCCTTTGTACGGAGAGGCTTGGGAGAAAATATAATATTAAATATAACAATATGCAACATATATTTTTCAAATTAATATATCCCTACACGGGAAAACATATAAAATAGCGCTATAAATCGTAATCCAAAACGTACCTATTTGTCGGGCAATTTACGCTAAATTTATGGAACCAAAAGCAATAGCAATTACTTCCATAACCTGCATTTCACTTATAAAATCCAAAGGGTTAACTATTTACATAAAGTGAAATATTTAAGTGGTTTCAATCACTAACAACAAATCAATACAACAACCATCAATTTTCAACAAACAGCATACACAGCAAAGACAAAACAACAATTCAAGCAAACAACAACTAGTTGTTCGGGTTCAAACTTTTAAATTGTACGGAATGAAGAATAAACCATCAAGTGCATCATTTACTCAACAGCCTTAGATAAACTAAATAGGTTATATTTTCCATCCAATCAATTTCGAATCTCCTTACCCAAACAACCATAACCAAACAACAACAGTTCCAACTAACAAATCAAATTAACTTATTATTAATTTTATTTCATACGTTAGTTGTTTAATTTCCTTCTTTTATTCATTCATTGATTCTTTTCATTTATATAACGGTTTATCTTTTTATTTTCATTTATTTCTTTCAATTTTATTTAGAAATAACTTCAACCCTTTTACTTAAGTTCATAACATTAAATTCTCATTTAATAGCGCTTCACTGAATACTTTCATTATTTCAAATTTCTACTTGTATAATATTCTATTACAATCTCTTATTAAACATTTCAACTTTTAATATTTGGTAAGTTATATATGTTATTTAAGGGTGAAATTGAAAGTATACAAGTTTCTCATTTCTTTTAATTAATTCATTGTTCAATAAATTTCTACCTTTTGTCTTATAAGTTACCATTTCAACTTCCTTCTATTTCCTTTATAACTTGGCATTAAATTTCTTACCTAAATTAGAGGTTTCAATTATTAATTACTTACCTTTTATTTCACTACAATAATTGAAACAATTAATCAATGGAAATTTAAGAATCTAATACCGGGTTTAAATTTTCAATTTATTTTAACATAATAGATAAATATATTCTTACAACTTATATATCTCTAATTATATTTAAACAATTCAAAATTTATATATATATATATATCAAAAATGAATCTGCAGTAAAACTACTACAGTGGTCTTCCCCTTCGAAACTCGAAAATGAAAGTCGATGATGCGGCCGCCATCACCGAAATTATTTCCCAGTGACAGAGCGGAAAGTACAAACTTATTTTCTCCAAAATCTTCTTTAAAACAATTCTTCCAAATTATATTGAAATATTTATACCAGAAAATACTTATAAACAATATTATTATATTCCAAAATTTATTCGAAAGAAATTTCAAAAACCTCGAAATTTAAGTTCTAAATTTCCAGATTTCATTTATTTCATTTTTTTCTTATTTCTATTATTATTTATACACTTTATTACCTAACAACCAATCTATTGCAGCCAAATAAAGATATCATTTAAAAAAAATTATATTATATAGAAAATATAATAGGCAAAATTATTTCATTCACCTATATTAAAAACAAATATTATGTCGATCTGTCCTATTAAGTGTTTAGAAATCCCTGTTAATGTCACAGCGTCCCATGCATCAACAATAATTTATAAATACAAAATGGAACAGATTAACACAATATTAAAATCTTTTTATAACACTAGAAAATACGCTCTCTCATATATATACACTCAGCGACTCCCATAGGGTATTACTACCCTATTAATAAAGAGTCAGACCCCAAAAAGCTAAGGTTTATCGCTAAACCAAAGCTCTGATACCAACTGTAACATCCAACCTTTTCGCACGATTTAAAACGACACACGTGCCAATTCAAACCATACGGAAGGATGGACTGTTATGGGGTAAATAAGAAAAACAAGGAAGAAATAAAAAAAAATCTCACACCGGAAGGATAAAATATAATAATCAAATATACAGTTTATAAATTTGTTTGCAAAACCATTTATATAATACATATCAGAGTTACACATACCAATAACAATGCAGCGGAACAGCGTGTAGTGCACTAGTATAAATAATAATAATATAAATCTTCGTCTTCGTCCTCCAGAGCTAAACCTTCCAATCCTGAAATGCTCGGACTGACCCGAGCGAATTTGAAAAGACAAAAACACTCAAGTTAGAACTAAAAGATCTTATGTAAGCTAAATTAGCAGAAATAAATATGAGTGCAGTAACTCAAGAGATGCTCGGGATTTATATCTCCTAAGGATCCGTTAAACTATGTACTATGTAGTATATGGCGCTATTATAATAGTGTCTAATTGTAAAATAAACTTACTTTTTTCTTAGCAATAAGGGGTTACCCATATAGCCCTTAACACGTAATAGTCCCAGTAGTCCATCCAATATCATAGTCCCTCCTGATCGGGAAGCCACCAGAGGATACCACACGGGCTACGGGAGAAATCCAAACTCATACAAGGCGCGATAGGGTAGGTGACACGGCACAAACTAGGCAACGCCAGGGTAGATATACCAATTACGCTTCCGGGTCGGTGGTAACGCGTAGCGCGCAGCTACCGCCCGCCTCGAGCCACACCCCCACATAAAATCAAAAGTGGCTACCGAATCAATCCAAAAGTCAAGTATAATATCAAAGGGATGTGTCCGATCAAAGGTGCTACCTTATTAACCCGTCAATCGCTCTTGTTTTAGCCACCTTATGCCAACTCACGGTAGTTGGGTCCACGTATTTACCTTACAAGAAACGCCGCCGCCAACCTACTTCATTCTGGAATCTCCATCGCGTACACGGTTGTTAAAGTGGTTTTCGGAGTTGGCAGAGAGTATGACAACTTCCGATCCCGGTCTCTTCAACAACCAAACGTTATTATAACATAGCGGTCTTTTAAAAATAGTTTATACTTTAAAACAAGAATAAAACTATCCATTTCAAAAATCATAAATACGATATCATTTTCTTTTAAAACCCAAATCAATATGATATCATTTTATTTCAAATATATTTCTTTTCAAAATCATACCACTTTTAAATTTTATAATACCTCGAAACCAAATATTTGAATTTTAACTTTCAAACATAATACTTCGAAATCCATAGTTTTAAAACCATAACTTTCAAAACTTAAATGGTTTGGATGCTCAACAGTATATACAATAAAACGGTTGAATTTAAAATTTCTTAAAAGTAAACAATTTCCACGCCTTCACAATTTTTGTTCATTTTAAATTCAGTCTAAACCCATAAATTTTAGATTCATTTTCAGTTTGAATAAAACACTTTGATTTCAATATTTTTAAACATTGAGTATTTAATGAATTTCAAAACTAAGTTTGGGAATTTCTAATCAACAATTCATTTTCCTATTATTTATGTTTTGAAAGGTTTACATGATAAATCCATAACCATTTAAAATAAAAGTCAAATTTTTAACACTAAATATTTCCTTCCATTTATTTATACTGGAATTATTCATTAAATCCAGTTATAAATATCATACCTTTAAAATTTCCAATTTTAATAAGTTAACATTGACTTATGGAGTTCAAATTTTTAAATAAGCTCAATTCCAATTTAAATTCCCAATTTATCTTTCAAACTTAATTGATTTGAATCATTTAAAACTCTATATATATCTACAAGATCTTAAACCTGCACTTAATCATATATTATAAATTATCAAATTCCATAATTCAACTTATTTATTTTATTTAACAAATTCATACATAGCTTAAATTCAATACTATAACTATAGATGTATATAAAATAAGATTTTATATAAGGTCAAAAATTAATATTATTAAACCGTATTCTATCCAAAACCATAAAATCCTTTCAAAAATAATTATATATATATATACACCATGGTGCCTGTGTATAATTCTCTATCCTATGGTCAATTGATACGGATATTTATCATTTCAATCCGCAATTTAATAGACAAAAAATGCGGTTGTATATCATTTCAAACCGCAATCCTGAATGAAATGAAATGCATAACAACTTGCATTTAATATAAATAAACATCCATTCATCGAAATATCAATCATCAACCATTTATTACAAATCATCATCCAATTTAAACAAATATCAATATCGAGCATATAAAATATAACAGGAAATAAATAACAGGTATTAACTAACAGTTTATATTCAATAATAAATTTAATAACTGTTTAACTAGCTATTTATACGCAAATAAATAAATTTTAACTGTCAAATTTTTTTATGCAATAAAAAAATAATTCACAGTTAATTTAAATAGATGCGATTTAACTGAGATAATGAATAAAACATGTCAAACAGTCATAAATAAATTTCTACTCATATCAAAAATCAATTTAACAAACATAAGAAATTTTAGAAGTTGTGAGTGGGTTAAAACATTCAACTTTTGAATTTATATTGAATTTAAATCCAATTTAAATTCAAAAATTTGACAGTCTCCAAATTCATCCAAACCAGCGTCATCGAGTCCGGAATTCCAATACGAACCTAGCGGAGAAAACCGCGCGTCAATAGGATATCATATGTGAGAGTTATAACGATAAACGTGATTTGAATTTTAAAATTAAAAATAACAATGAGAGAACACTTTCACTCACCACACAATCCACGTCAGCAACCGTGTTTCTTCCCTCCCTCACGTGTTTAAAAAGCGAACGCAACCTCCAACCGAAAAACCCTAGCCCACATTATCTCAACAGCCGTCGCCTCAAATCCAGGAGCCACCCGTCATGCGAACCTCCAGCCGAGCGCTGCTCCCTCCGATGCCAGCTGCGGCCACGCGCGAGACCGAAGCTCGTTGCCTCGATCTCGGACGAAGAATTTTAACAGTCGCACCCAATTTCTAAAACCCTAATTCGAAAAATGCCGCAGATCTGACCGTTGAATCTCCAAACGAATTACGCTGATGAATTACGCTCCTCAATCTCCACAAAATGCAGGAACCAATTTCCGATCAGGCGATAAATGATTCCGACTCAACGGATGGCCGAGAATTGTAACATTCCTTAAATTTATCAAGTTTAAAATTGGCAATTTAATATATTTTTGAAAATAAATTGAGAATTAATTAGAAAATTTTCTAGAATAAATAGATAATTTTGATTTTAAATAGTAATTTATATCAGAAATTTAAGAATAAGTGAGTTATAAAACAAGTATTGAATTTAAAAATAAAATGTATTAAAGGTAGGATAGAAATATAAAAGCTTGAGATTAATAAAAAGATAATGATAGTTGTTTCTATATTTTTAATTTTATTAATATTTGGAAGTGGTTATAATTTAATTTGAATTGAAATTTAAAATAAATATAAACATATACAAACATGCACATGTGAGAATGTAAATTTTGTGAATATAGATATGAAAGAAAACACTACACATACAAATGAATAAAGAAGTGGACATTTCATAGAGATCTCATAATCATCTCTTTTAAACAAGTGGCATTCATTTTATTTAATTAAATAAAAAAATTGCAAAGAAACTTTTGAGTTCCCCATATGCAATTATAATAACATCTCACCAAAATCTGAAACTACAGTAACAAAAGATTTTGTATCTCAAAGCTCAACATATATGTAAGAGAAGGAAACTAATTCTCAGTTCATAATTTTTAAAATATGAGAAATCAATTCAAAACACTTTCAAAGCCTGGGGAAAATATGCAAGCTCAGGCTAACAAACTCAAGCAATCAAAGCAAAGTTTAAAACAAAAGAAGATCAAGATTCAACAAGCAATTCTAGTTTCTGAAATCAAGCTCAGATTCAAACAACTGCAACAAGTTTCAAGTCAGGTAAACAGTGCAAATTATCTCAAACAAATTAAGTTCAGGAGTAAGCAAAACATGAAGTTTGAAAATAAAAGTGGAAGCCTGGAAATGATAATCTGAAAGTTTTCAAGCCTGCAACCAGTTTTAAAATCAAACATAAAGCAACTACATTTTCTTAAATCTGGAAAATGGGCTCTGCATGCAACCTGTAATTCACTTCAGAATGTAAATCAAAGCTTGTTCTGCCTCAACCTGAGACAAGCAACTCAAGCATGCAAGTTCAAAACTCAGGTTGCAGTTCAAAGCAAATTCAAGAAATGCAAAGTCTTCAACCTGGGAAACCAATTTAATCTTCAACCTGTAACAAAACAAAAATGGCAAATTGGATTCAAAGTTTAAACTGAAATGCAAATCAGAAGCAAAGCAAACCAAATCTGGAGATAGTGAGCAAGCAAAAGAAAACAAGTTTCTCTGGAAAGAAGAAAATGAAGGCAAGTTCTTTTCTTTAAAATTTGAATTTGATATTCAGTAATAATAAAAAAAAACAAAAGATTTAAGCAATATTATCAGTCAGTTACAGAGGGGAATTCAAAGCAAGTGAAAAAGAAAAAGACATGAAGCCTGCAGCTGGGAAAATAGAACAAGTTTGAAGTTTTAAACAAAATTCAAAGTTGTAAGTAAAAATTTAAAATTGTTGTTATTGTTGAAGTAAGTAAGTACAACAGGAACTAAGCAAAGTTTTGTTTAACAAGCTTTGCAGTTGTAACTTCAAGATTTAAAGAAAGAAAAAAAGAGAGGGTTCGGGCATTTGAAACTGTCAACACTCCTATGTCTCTGTTCTTCTCTGAGCAACAAAACTGTGAGCAAACACTTTCACCTCTGCTTTTATGGTTTGATGCTTGTGATGAATGATGTTATGGGATGTTGCTTAGGTATTGAGTACACTTGCATGCTTTAAATTAGAAGATGAAAATATATGATAAATCTGCTGTGTACATATGTATGAATGCATGTTTGTTTGCTGATGCATGTCTGTCCCCTCAAATTTAAACCTCTGCTTGATCTTAAATAACTTTGCATATCTATGTGTGGGTGTAATAGGAGTATGCTTGACTGTGTTTATTTGCAATAGTCTCTGTTGTTCTTTCTGAACTGAGTTTGACCAAAACTAAAATCTCTTTATGTAATCTAAGTAGAGATATGATTATAACAGAGAAAAAGATTATATGGATGTATATCAATTTTAAAAAATAGCTTGAGTATGTTTGTTTCAAAACTACCTGGAAATATTAATATACAGTAAAACAAAATGGTTCTTGTTTGATTTAAATTCAAAAACTCTTGAGTAATCTCTGTTTAAACTTAGGTTATAAACAGAACTTGGTTGCTTCATCTCAAAGTTTAAATTAAAATTATACTTCAGTCGAAATTACTCAAGTGTCTTTAGAAAACTCCTGGAAATCAAAATGACTGAGGAAAAAAATAGGAATGTGTCAAAATCCAAACATGGTAATTCATAAGTTCAGGATCATAACTTGAATCTAAGGATGAATTCAAATAGTTTGAATTCTGCATTTTGATGGTCGGAGATGTAGTTTAGAGGTGGCTGGAGGTGGTTTACAAATGCACGGGGGTGTGTGCATGTTTGTGATGGTGGTGGGTTGATGTTTCTGGGTTGCAGAGTTTGTGCCTCAGGTTGGTCTCGGGGAAAAGTGGGGGAAACTCGAAGCAGAAGGGATATTAACTCGAAGTAAAATAGGGGAGTGCAGGGTGTATGTGTTCAGGTTTTTACAACAGAACTTGTTCTGTTTATTTTAAAAATTTTAAAAAAAAATAAAGTTAAATTAAATCTGGCAATTTGAACTTAAGATTTAACTTGAATCTAAGGATGAATTCAAATAGTTTGAATTCTTATTTTGAAATAATGTAAATGCAGAATTCAAATTTGGTTTTAAAAAAAATAAAAAAATAAAAAAAAAAGAAGAGAAACAGGAAACTGTTTTCCAGATTTTTAAAGTTTGAAATAAGATGCAAACTAAAGTTTAACTTAGGATGTTAAAACTGAGTTCAAATAAGGTTTGAAGTTCAAAGTTTTTAAAAATGGAACTTTTAAATTTAAACAAGTTTAAATTCTGTTTTAAATCAAAATTTAAAACAAAACAGTTTTTGGTCTTAAATCCTGTAGTTTGCAGTTTTAAATGGAATTCATATTTTAGGTTGGAAACTTAATTCAAGTATGAATTGATACTGAATTCAAGTGAAGTTTTGAGTTAAGGTTTTTTTTTAAAAAAAAAATGAAATTTTTAAATTTAAACAAAGTTTTAATTTCTGTTTAAATCAAAATCAAAACCGTTTCAGGTTTTATAACTGAGAGTTTGCAAGTTGAATGAAATTTAAATTTTAGAGTGGGAATTTGATATTAGGTGGAAGTAGAAACAGAATTCAAATGTAGCTTTGAATTCAAAGTTTTTAGAAGTAAAATCTTAAATTTAATCAAGATTTAAATTTCTGTTTTAAATCAAAAGTTCAAAACAGTTGCAGGTTTTAATCCAGAGAGAGTTGCAGTTTTTTTTTTAAAGAAATTTGAATTGAATTCAATTCTAGTGTAGGGTTGATTTAACTACGAATTGAACTAAATTCAAATGGAGTTCTGAGTTCAAAGTTTTAAAGATGAAATTTTTAAATTTAAACAAAGTTTTAATTTCTGTTTAAATCAAAATTAAAACTGTTTCAGGTTTTAAACCTGAAAGATGTTTTGCAGTTTTTAATGTTTTTAATGAAACTCATATTTTAAGTTGTAATTTGATTTAAATGCAAGTTAAATCTGAATTCAAATAGAGTTTGGAATTCAAAGTTTTCAAAAATGAAATATCTTAAACAAGTTTAAAGATTGGTTTTAAATCAAATTTAAAAAAAACTGTTTCAGGGTTTAGACCTGAAAGTTGTTTGCAGGTTTTAAAATGAATATGAAAATGTAAGTAAAGCTTTAATGAATCAAGTTTAAATTTGGAAATAAAGATTCAATATGTATTTCAGTTTTGAAATTAAGGAAAATTTTGAGTTTGAATTTGTTTTTTTTAAAAAGGCTTTATTTAAGTAAGAGATGTTTTATCTTAAAAATAAATAAATGGAATTTAATGATTTTGGACTCATGGAATTATTAAGTTAATTAATCAAGTAATAAATAAATGATTAAATAAAATAACAATTACTTAGTGAAAGCAATTATAATAGATAATTAAAGATTGATTTAATCAAATATTGAGGCTTAATTACTTCAAAGTATAATTTACTAATATGGTTAATTAAGGTAATGAAATCAAGGATAATAAATAAGGATTAATTAACTTAAAATGATTAAGAAATCATTATCAATTAAGGATTAATTAAGTATTGTAGTTAATTAAAGAATAAATAATTAAGGTTTAATTAGTTTCAATTAAAGGTTAATTAATTAAGATAGTTAATTAAATAAATGATTAATAAATAAAGGTGGTTAAAACTTAATTAATTATAGTTAATGATAATTAATCATTGATTTAAAGATTACAAATAAAAGTAATTATGTGAATAATAAATTCATAACCACACGGTTTATTCATCTTAATTAAAGATGTTTGATTGTTATTGGATGTTCTATGATGGATTGATATATTTGATATGTGATGTGATGCTATGTAATACTTTGTGCTAGGCTGTTATTTCTGTGATGTATATATTGCTATGCAAACCCTTTGACCCGTAAAATGACATTTGAGTTTCGATGCGACAGGGAGTCGGATTCCATTTGGTTATCCGAAACCCACATCGAATTGTAATGATTGAATCTGTGCTGATTTGTGATGTGGCACTCTTATTGTGTTGAACCCCTGGACCACACTTATACACACACAAATATAGATTGCACGTGGAAATGGGTTAAGTCACAGATTTTTGAAATATATTTAAAATTGTATTTTTGAATCCAAAATAGTTTTGGAATTAGAATTGAAGCTTTTGAAAATAAAAGTTATTTTGAATAACTCGATTGAGTTTGAAATTTAAATAATTTGATTTGAATTCAATATTTGAATTGAATTCTATGATTTTGAAAACTATGTTTAAAAAGTTATTCAACTTATAAATGGGTTTATATGGGTTTTTAAAACCATTTTTAAAGGTGATGTTTTGAAATTTTAGTTTAACCCAAGACTTAAACTGGTATATATTTGGATTCTTTCTGAAAACGGAAACTGTTTGTGAGCTTTCACAAAAGAAATGAATTTCCAATTGGTGTTAAAAGGACTTCAAGTCTAAAATGAAATGGTTTCCAAATTATAGATAAATCTTTGGAAATGGGTTTGAAAGCTATAAATCTTTAACTTTAAAGATTTAATTGGATTAATCCAATTGAAATGGGAATTGTTTTTGAAATCTATGAATAGATCTTTGTGAAACTGGGTGAAACTTTGTGAAATAAATATTTTTGGTTTAAAGATTTAAAAATGATAATTTGTTTAACTATTTCAAAGAAAAGTTTTGGATTTTATAAGTTGTGACTTAGCTAAAATCCCATATCCATATGTTTTAAAATATTGCGCTCATTATTCGGTTTAGCCGGGAGAGGACCTTGTGTCATATAGCCCATTCCGAATAGTGATACGACGTTATGGATAGCATTTGAAGACCGGTGGTGAAGACCGGGTATTTGTGAGAACGATAGGATAACCTATCGATTGACTCTGCACTGAGTTGCTCCGGTATAGAGTTCTCCTTAGTGATGGGAAGTCCGATCGGGATTTTGGATACCCGGATTTGCAAGGGCTTCTTCGGAAGTGCCTTCGGTTCTGTTCGAACCCGGAACAGACTTGTATGGTTGTATGTCCGACATTACACTTTGAGATGTTATCTGATTTCTATCAAATACATTTCTGCTTGGTGGCGGAGAATTTATTCTCTTAGCTTAACACCCTTCTCTGAGACGTATGAGCTCAGAGGTTATGTAGTTGATATTTATCAGTGATATTCCCAATTTGGTAATGTGGCATGCTGAGTGCTGATGTGTGATGATCATTGGTTGATCATTTGTGATAGGATCATTTGTTTGATCATTTATCTTTGTGATCATTGCTTTGGTCATCTGTTGACCCAAAGCATGGATTTGTTGCACAAAGCGTAGCTTTGTGGACGAGACTGCATCAGGACCTCACTCCCCGGAAATGGTCGAAACAGGAAAGATGCGGCAAGGTTATGAGGGTCGCGCCCTTTAGGGTATGTCATTTCCTTCTGGAAAAGGGTGGTATCATGGTATGGAGCCCAGATACTTACTCATGTTGATACACTATACCTATTACTGTGTGGTGTTGCTGTGCGCGCGCTCGGATAAAGGTCCCAAAGGACCGGGGGATGACATATTCGTGTAGTAGTTACCTAGTTACAGAGGTAACCCGGCCTTGTGTTGGCAGAGATCTAACCGTAACGTTAGTTCTCGGGACGTCCCGCCAGAGGCGTACCCATGTGGCAATAGGAAGTTCCTTAGCCTGACCATTTGTTGGAAATTCATTCATCCAATACGTGCCTTGTACGGTTTTAGTTGTAGAACCTGCCATTTAACATGGCAGCTATAGTAGGCATAGCATCATGGTACCTATGCTGGCTAGGATTTATATTATACTTTCAAAAGATTTTCCACTATGCACTAGTAATAATATCAAAGAATTTTTCTCGTAGTAAGCATGTTTGACTATCATAAGGAGAAATCTCCCCCATGTGTGCGTTTGCATTGTGTGTGTGCCGGGAGGCCTTATGGTAGTTTCATTTTCTAAAAAGCATTGCGGATTTCAAATTTAAATTCTTCTATCTGTTTTAAAAGAACAAATGTTTTTGTTTGCTCATACCAGTCCCACGACTGACCTGGAGTTTATTGTTCCTTTCCTAAACTCTGGGTGCCCACTATTTCCCACACGGGCAGTCTAGAGTTGGGATTTTCAGATAATCCATAGTGGGTGTAGATTCGATAGCTTTCAGCCATTAGGATTTGGCAATCGCATTTTGGATCGAGTTGCTTTTCTTCATCTTGAGTGGGAGTTCGAGCTATTGCTGGATCGGTGCTTTGGAGATGGAGATTACTGATATTGGAGTTCTTTCTTGAAGACTATTTTGGAGATTTGTTCCGCTGCTAGTGTTATCTTTTATTTCCGCTGCTATTCTTTGTATCTCTGAAAATGTTGATATCTATCGTACCATTCTGTTGTATCATTCATGTTGTATCAGTTATTGTATCAAATGTTGTATATTGATATGCATATTCTTTTTCTTCCACTGTGTTATTTACTTAATGTGTTATAAGCTCCGGCACGACTCGAATTTCGACGTTTGAATCTGCGGCATTCAAGTACAGTGGAGTACGGATGTCGATTTTTGAACGCTGGAATTTGGATCGTGACATTTTGGTATCAGAGCTGATGGTTAAAACCTTAGCTCAGGAGTATAACACATTAGGTAACTCATTAGAGATAGGGTGAAGTATATCCTAGAATGAGTATATCCCTAAGATATCCGTTCGAATGCCTCAGTAAATTCTCTTACTATTCACTGATAGTGAGTATGAGTGCGAGAAGAGGACGAGATATGGGACAGGGGAGTACCACTACAAATGATCAATACCCTGCAACAGTGGAAATATCTTTTCTCTATCAATCTCCTTTGATTGGATTTCGTATCCTTTTGATTGCATCGTGATAACTCCAGAAAGAAGTTTCGGTGTGATGGTGGCCCTACGTATCGTTGTCGAAAATTCTTACTTCGTATCTTCATCCGTTTATCAGCTTTTCGGTCTAAACTTTAATAAATTTGAAAATTGGAATAAATTGGTTAACAAATATGAAGCTAAATTTGAATTGTATCAATAAAATGATATCGATTAAAAACCAAATCTGAAATTCTATCGAAATTTCTTGTGTTGATCGAAGTTCAAAGAGGAACAAATTGGTATATACTTTGGGATAATTCGACCCGAATTTGGTATCCATATCTAGCATTTGGGAATTGTTGAAAATTAAGCCCATCTATCCATTCTCTGGGATCCGATATATTCTACGAACGATTAGTTATCCCTTCGAACTAATCAATGCCCTTGCATATTCGTAGACCGGTGAGCCCGAGTATCTTGTGTAATAATTATATGAGTTTGTTCTCATATTGTCGATATTCTGATTTGGTAAACCGAATGCAGAATAAATATTTCGATCTGATCTGATCAATCATTTCTTTATCTATCATCTTTTCTTTCTCGTCTTCTTTGCAATTTCGAGGACGAAATTCTTTTAAGGGGGGAAATCTGTAACATTCCTTAAATTTATCAAGTTTAAAATTGGCAATTTAATATATTTTTGAAAATAAATTGAGAATTAATTAGAAAATTTTCTAGAATAAATAGATAATTTTGATTTTAAATAGTAATTTATATCAGAAATTTAAGAATAAGTGAGTTATAAAACAAGTATTGAATTTAAAAATAAAATGTATTAAAGGTAGGATAGAAATATAAAAGCTTGAGATTAATAAAAAGATAATGATAGTTGTTTCTATATTTTTAATTTTATTAATATTTGGAAGTGGTTATAATTTAATTTGAATTGAAATTTAAAATAAATATAAACATATACAAACATGCACATGTGAGAATGTAAATTTTGTGAATATAGATATGAAAGAAAACACTACACGTACAAATGAATAAAGAAGTGGACATTTCATAGAGATCTCATAATCATCTCTTTTAAACAAGTGGCATTCATTTTATTTAATTAAATAAAAAAATTGCAAAGAAACTTTTGAGTTCCCCATATGCAATTATAATAACATCTCACCAAAATCTGAAACTACAGTAACAAAAGATTTTGTATCTCAAAGCTCAACATATATGTAAGAGAAGGAAACTAATTCTCAGTTCATAATTTTTAAAATATGAGAAATCAATTCAAAACACTTTCAAAGCCTGGGGAAAATATGCAAGCTCAGGCTAACAAACTCAAGCAATCAAAGCAAAGTTTAAAACAAAAGAAGATCAAGATTCAACAAGCAATTCTAGTTTCTGAAATCAAGCTCAGATTCAAACAACTGCAACAAGTTTCAAGTCAGGAAAACAGTGCAAATTATCTCAAACAAATTAAGTTCAGGAGTAAGCAAAACATGAAGTTTGAAAATAAAAGTGGAAGCCTGGAAATGATAATCTGAAAGTTTTCAAGCCTGCAACCAGTTTTAAAATCAAACATAAAGCAACTACATTTTCTTAAATCTGGAAAATGGGCTCTGCATGCAACCTGTAATTCACTTCAGAATGTAAATCAAAGCTTGTTCTGCCTCAACCTGAGACAAGCAACTCAAGCATGCAAGTTCAAAACTCAGGTTGCAGTTCAAAGCAAATTCAAGAAATGCAAAGTCTTCAACCTGGGAAACCAATTTAATCTTCAACCTGTAACAAAACAAAAATGGCAAATTGGATTCAAAGTTTAAACTGAAATGCAAATCAGAAGCAAAGCAAACCAAATCTGGAGATAGTGAGCAAGCAAAAGAAAACAAGTTTCTCTGGAAAGAAGAAAATGAAGGCAAGTTCTTTTCTTTAAAATTTGAATTTGATATTCAGTAATAATAAAAAAAAACAAAAGATTTAAGCAATATTATCAGTCAGTTACAGAGGGGAATTCAAAGCAAGTGAAAAAGAAAAAGACATGAAGCCTGCAGCTGGGAAAATAGAACAAGTTTGAAGTTTTAAACAAAATTCAAAGTTGTAAGTAAAAAATTTAAAATTGTTGTTATTGTTGAAGTAAGTAAGTACAACAGGAACTAAGCAAAGTTTTGTTTAACAAGCTTTGCAGTTGTAACTTCAAGATTTAAAGAAAAAAAAAAAAAAGAGGGTTCGGGCATTTGAAACTGTCAACACTCCTATGTCTCTGTTCTTCTCTGAGCAACAAAACTGTGAGCAAACACTTTCACCTCTGCTTTTATGGTTTGATGCTTGTGATGAATGATGTTATGGGATGTTGCTTAGGTATTGAGTACACTTGCATGCTTTAAATTAGAAGATGAAAATATATGATAAATCTGCTGTGTACATATGTATGAATGCATGTTTGTTTGCTGATGCATGTCTGTCCCCTCAAATTTAAACCTCTGCTTGATCTTAAATAACTTTGCATATCTATGTGTGGGTGTAATAGGAGTATGCTTGACTGTGTTTATTTGCAATAGTCTCTGTTGTTCTTTCTGAACTGAGTTTGACCAAAACTAAAATCTCTTTATGTAATCTAAGTAGAGATATGATTATAACAGAGAAAAAGATTATATGGATGTATATCAATTTTAAAAAATAGCTTGAGTATGTTTGTTTCAAAACTACCTGGAAATATTAATATACAGTAAAACAAAATGGTTCTTGTTTGATTTAAATTCAAAAACTCTTGAGTAATCTCTGTTTAAACTTAGGTTATAAACAGAACTTGGTTGCTTCATCTCAAAGTTTAAATTAAAATTATACTTCAGTCGAAATTACTCAAGTGTCTTTAGAAAACTCCTGGAAATCAAAATGACTGAGGAAAAAAATAGGAATGTGTCAAAATCCAAACATGGTAATTCATAAGTTCAGGATCATAACTTGAATCTAAGGATGAATTCAAATAGTTTGAATTCTGCATTTTGATGGTCGGAGATGTAGTTTAGAGGTGGCTGGAGGTGGTTTACAAATGCACGGGGGTGTGTGCATGTTTGTGATGGTGGTGGGTTGATGTTTCTGGGTTGCAGAGTTTGTGCCTCGGGTTGGTCTCGGGGAAAAGTGGGGGAAACTCGAAGCAGAAGGGATATTAACTCGAAGTAAAATAGGGGAGTGCAGGGTGTATGTGTTCAGGTTTTTACAACAGAACTTGTTCTGTTTATTTTAAAAATTTTAAAAAAAAATAAAGTTAAATTAAATCTGGCAATTTGAACTTAAGATTTAACTTGAATCTAAGGATGAATTCAAATAGTTTGAATTCTTATTTTGAAATAATGTAAATGCAGAATTCAAATTTGGTTTTAAAAAAAATAAAAAAATAAAAAAAAAAGAAGAGAAACAGGAAACTGTTTTCCAGATTTTTAAAGTTTGAAATAAGATGCAAACTAAAGTTTAACTTAGGATGTTAAAACTGAGTTCAAATAAGGTTTGAAGTTCAAAGTTTTTAAAAATGGAACTTTTAAATTTAAACAAGTTTAAATTCTGTTTTAAATCAAAATTTAAAACAAAACAGTTTTTGGTCTTAAATCCTGTAGTTTGCAGTTTTAAATGGAATTCATATTTTAGGTTGGAAACTTAATTCAAGTATGAATTGATACTGAATTCAAGTGAAGTTTTGAGTTAAGGTTTTTTTTTTAAAAAAAAAATGAAATTTTTAAATTTAAACAAAGTTTTAATTTCTGTTTAAATCAAAATCAAAACCGTTTCAGGTTTTATAACTGAGAGTTTGCAAGTTGAATGAAATTTAAATTTTAGAGTGGGAATTTGATATTAGGTGGAAGTAGAAACAGAATTCAAATGTAGCTTTGAATTCAAAGTTTTTAGAAGTAAAATCTTAAATTTAATCAAGATTTAAATTTCTGTTTTAAATCAAAAGTTCAAAACAGTTGCAGGTTTTAATCCAGAGAGAGTTGCAGTTTTTTTTTTAAAGAAATTTGAATTGAATTCAATTCTAGTGTAGGGTTGATTTAACTATGAATTGAACTAAATTCAAATGGAGTTCTGAGTTCAAAGTTTTAAAGATGAAATTTTTAAATTTAAACAAAGTTTTAATTTCTGTTTAAATCAAAATTAAAACTGTTTCAGGTTTTAAACCTGAAAGATGTTTTGCAGTTTTTAATGTTTTTAATGAAACTCATATTTTAAGTTGTAATTTGATTTAAATGCAAGTTAAATCTGAATTCAAATAGAGTTTGGAATTCAAAGTTTTCAAAAATGAAATATCTTAAACAAGTTTAAAGATTGGTTTTAAATCAAATTTAAAAAAAACTGTTTCAGGGTTTAGACTTGAAAGTTGTTTGCAGGTTTTAAAATGAATATGAAAATGTAAGTAAAGCTTTAATGAATCAAGTTTAAATTTGGAAATAAAGATTCAATATGTATTTCAGTTTTGAAATTAAGGAAAATTTTGAGTTTGAATTTGTTTTTTTTAAAAAGGCTTTATTTAAGTAAGAGATGTTTTATCTTAAAAATAAATAAATGGAATTTAATGATTTTGGACTCATGGAATTATTAAGTTAATTAATCAAGTAATAAATAAATGATTAAATAAAATAACAATTACTTAGTGAAAGCAATTATAATAGATAATTAAAGATTGATTTAATCAAATATTGAGGCTTAATTACTTTAAAGTATAATTTACTAATATGGTTAATTAAGGTAATGAAATCAAGGATAATAAATAAGGATTAATTAACTTAAAATGATTAAGAAATCATTATCAATTAAGGATTAATTAAGTATTGTAGTTAATTAAAGAATAAATAATTAAGGTTTAATTAGTTTCAATTAAAGGTTAATTAATTAAGATAGTTAATTAAATAAATGATTAATAAATAAAGGTGGTTAAAACTTAATTAATTATAGTTAATGATAATTAATCATTGATTTAAAGATTACAAATAAAAGTAATTATGTGAATAATAAATTCATAACCACACGGTTTATTCATCTTAATTAAAGATGTTTGATTGTTATTGGATGTTCTATGATGGATTGATATATTTGATATGTGATGTGATGCTATGTAATACTTTGTGCTAGGCTGTTATTTCTGTGATGTATATATTGCTATGCAAACCCTTTGACCCGTAAAATGACATTTGAGTTTCGATGCGACAGGGAGTCGGATTCCATTTGGTTATCCGAAACCCACATCGAATTGTAATGATTGAATCTGTGCTGATTTGTGATGTGGCACTCTTATTGTGTTGAACCCCTGGACCACACTTATACACACACAAATATAGATTGCACGTGGAAATGGGTTAAGTCACAGATTTTTGAAATATATTTAAAATTGTATTTTTGAATCCAAAATAGTTTTGGAATTAGAATTGAAGCTTTTGAAAATAAAAGTTATTTTGAATAACTCGATTGAGTTTGAAATTTAAATAATTTGATTTGAATTCAATATTTGAATTGAATTCTATGATTTTGAAAACTATGTTTAAAAAGTTATTCAACTTATAAATGGGTTTATATGGGTTTTTAAAACCATTTTTAAAGGTGATGTTTTGAAATTTTAGTTTAACCCAAGACTTAAACTGGTATATATTTGGATTCTTTCTGAAAACGGAAACTGTTTGTGAGCTTTCACAAAAGAAATGAATTTCCAATTGGTGTTAAAAGGACTTCAAGTCTAAAATGAAATGGTTTCCAAATTATAGATAAATCTTTGGAAATGGGTTTGAAAGCTATAAATCTTTAACTTTAAAGATTTAATTGGGTTAATCCAATTGAAATGGGAATTGTTTTTGAAATCTATGAATAGATCTTTGTGAAACTGGGTGAAACTTTGTGAAATAAATATTTTTGGTTTAAAGATTTAAAAATGATAATTTGTTTAACTATTTCAAAGAAAAGTTTTGGATTTTATAAGTTGTGACTTAGCTAAAATCCCATATCCATATGTTTTAAAATATTGCGCTCATTATTCGGTTTAGCCGGGAGAGGACCTTGTGTCATATAGCCCATTCCGAATAGTGATACGACGTTATGGATAGCATTTGAAGACCGATGGTGAAGACCGGGTATTTGTGAGAACGATAGGATAACCTATCGATTGACTCTGCACTGAGTTGCTCCGGTATAGAGTTCTCCTTAGTGATGGGAAGTCCGATCGGGATTGTGGATACCCGGATTTGCAAGGGCTTCTTCGGAAGTGCCTTCGGTTCTGTTCGAACCCGGAACAGACTTGTATGGTTGTATGTCCGACATTACACTTTGAGATGTTATCTGATTTCTATCAAATACATTTCTGCTTGGTGGCGGAGAATTTATTCTCTTAGCTTAACACCCTTCTCTGAGACGTATGAGCTCAGAGGTTATGTAGTTGATATTTATCAGTGATATTCCCAATTTGGTAATGTGGCATGCTGAGTGCTGCTGTGTGATGATCATTGGTTGATCATTTGTGATAGGATCATTTGTTTGATCATTTATCTTTGTGATCATTGCTTTGGTCATCTGTTGACCCAAAGCATGGATTTGTTGCACAAAGCGTAGCTTTGTGGACGAGACTGCATCAGGACCTCACTCCCCGGAAATGGTCGAAACAGGAAAGATGCGGCAAGGTTATGAGGGTCGCGCCCTTTAGGGTATGTCATTTCCTTCTGGAAAAGGGTGGTATCATGGTATGGAGCCCAGATACTTACTCATGTTGATACACTATACCTATTACTGTGTGGTGTTGCTGTGCGCGCGCTCGGATAAAGGTCCCAAAGGACCGGGGGATGACATATTCGTGTAGTAGTTACCTAGTTACAGAGGTAACCTGGCCTTGTGTTGGCAGAGATCTAACCGTAACGTTAGTTCTCGGGACGTCCCGCCAGAGGCGTACCCATGTGGCAATAGGAAGTTCCTTAGCCTGACCATTTGTTGGAAATTCATTCATCCAATACGTGCCTTGTACGGTTTTAGTTGTAGAACCTGCCATTTAACATGGCAGCTATAGTAGGCATAGCACCATGGTACCTATGCTGGCTAGGATTTATATTATACTTTCGAAAGATTTTCCACTATGCACTAGTAATAATATCAAAGAATTTTTCTCGTAGTAAGCATGTTTGACTATCATAAGGAGAAATCTCCCCCATGTGTGCGTTTGCATTGTGTGTGTGCCGGGAGGCCTTATGGTAGTTTCATTTTCTAAAAAGCATTGCGGATTTCAAATTTAAATTCTTCTATCTGTTTTAAAAGAACAAATGTTTTTGTTTGCTCATACCAGTCCCACGACTGACCTGGAGTTTATTGTTCCTTTCCTAAACTCTGGGTGCCCACTATTTCCCACACGGGCAGTCTAGAGTTGGGATTTTCAGATAATCCATAGTAGGTGTAGATTCGATAGCTTTCAGCCATTAGGATTTGGCAATCGCATTTTGGATCGAGTTGCTTTTCTTCATCTTGAGTGGGAGTTCGAGCTATTGCTGGATCGGTGCTTTGGAGATGGAGATTACTGATATTGGAGTTCTTTCTTGAAGACTATTTTGGAGATTTGTTCCGCTGCTAGTGTTATCTTTTATTTCCGCTGCTATTCTTTGTATCTCTGAAAATGTTGATATCTATTGTACCATTCTGTTGTATCATTCATGTTGTATCAGTTATTGTATCAAATGTTGTATATTGATATGCATATTCTTTTTCTTCCGCTGTGTTATTTACTTAATGTGTTATAAGCTCCGGCACGACTCGAATTTCGACGTTTGAATCTGCGGCATTCAAGTACAGTGGAGTACGGATGTCGATTTTTGAACGCTGGAATTTGGATCGTGACAAGAATAACTAGGGTTTTCTAGAAAAATTTTATCTCGATTTCAAAAACGAATTGTAGATTTAGGTTGCGCTCGTCGAGAGCTTCAAATCCATATATAATTTGCTATGGTTTGAGTAGATTGAATTTTTTCTTTGGATTTGATTTTTTTGAATTGTATTTGGATCTAGTGTTTGCAGCCATTGGGAAAGGAGGAGTTGGGTGATTGTATACACAAACAAATGAGAATAGATGGTGGCTAGGGTTTATAACTGGGTTTATATAGGTAGGTTAGAAATAGAGTAGATGGATCCGATTGGATATACGTGCTATTGCTAACGTGGCCCAAAAAGCCCGTTCTGACCCCGAAATGAAATTTGGTAAACCCATATATCAAAATAGGTGTTTTAAAATATTCTGAACGCGATGGAAAAAATTTCACGTCTAAATTCCATCGTATGAAGAAGTTATGCCGAAATCAATATTTTCAAATTGATTTCAATTAAATCGATTTCAAGGCGTTTCGCGTTCGTACGATCAAACGACAAGTCCGATCACTACGAAACTTGAAACCCTACAATAATTCACTGTTACGGATTCGATGAAACTGGTTTCGTCGAAATCCGAGTCCGTGACCAAAAATGGCTATTTTTATGTTAATTAATAAATTAAGAAGGGTTTTTTAGACACAGGGAAGAAGTTGCAAAAAAATTTAGCCTCAGGGACAAAAAGTTTGTTTTTTAGTCTGAAGGACACTTTGTAGTATAAATCATAGAACGATAGATGTAGCTACCATTTTCTGTTTACACTATAAAGTGTCCTTCAGACTAAAAAACGAACTTGCTATCACTAAGACTGAATTTTTTTGTAACTTTTTCCTTGTATCTATTTTCCTGAATTAAGAATTAGTAAATAAATCCAATTTTTATATTTCAGTTTTACAATTGGAAATTTTTATCACTTAATAATTCTCAAACATTTAAAATGATTTAACAATTTCTAAATGTCAATTTATTAAAGATTAAATCAATATAACTCTTCAATTCCATAAAATTCAAAATTATAAATAAATTTCCAAAATTTCCTTTTTATTTAATTAACCAATATTTATTCCATTCAATTAATTTCAAATAGGAGGGTTTACCATAGGATTTAAAATTATTACATAAATATTTCCCGCTTTCAACTTAATTTTCATATTAACGTAATAATTGAATACTTGATTCCATTAATTTGCAATAAATCCAACTATTATAAATTATATAAATTTACTCACCCTTTAAAATTCAAATTCTATTATTCATAAATTCTATCACCTTGATTTATTTATAAATTTATAATTCCTTAAACAAATTCCCATCTTAAATTCTGAATGTAAATTATTTCACCAATTATATTATTTATTTATATTTCTTAAAATAATCCCTTTATTACACTTTGAATCCAATTTATTTTATAAGTTTCAAATTAAACGGATTAGATTCAGTTTCAACCTTACCCATAAGTTTAGGTTATAATCAATTTATAACGTATTCCTTTCTTAGTCATTACTTTACATACTTCTCGTATTAATTTCACAATTAATCGTAATTTTTAAAGTAACGCTTATTGTTAATAACGACAATGTAATTACTCACATTTTAAATAAACGTTATTTCATTTTCCATTAGTGTAACATTCATTATTTTATTATCACTTATTACAAATTCTAATTCCATTAACAAATAAGAAGGTAATTTATGATATATGTTTCAAATTTTTAATTAATCACTATTCATTATTATTGACTTTAATTTGCATTACTTACCTTGCATTAACTTTGTTACTTAAAATCCCTATTCAATTGCAATTAATATTCCAATGAATACATTTACTCTTTTTCGTTATGTTATTAATTATCATTAAGGCACATCTAATTATCTTTATTGGTAAATGAGTGAATTTTACTAGTAACCCACTATTATAACCTTTAATATACTTGTATATTTATTTTTCACAACAACTATTACCTATCAATATTATTTCGCTCCTAAATACAATATTTGCAATTGTTCTTATTATCAAATTCCATTTACTAAGCCATAACATTTGAACAAGTTTACTAAATTGAAATGTTCATTCAATTTTATAATTTATTAACTTGAAATAATGTAACCCTAATCAAAATCAATTGTTGTAACAATGTGTCCTCACACTTACTCATTTAATGCCTACCCTTTAATTTCCATATTCACATTATATCCAGGACAATACTTACACCATTTTATTTATTGAAATTTTATTCATTTACAAATAAATACGCTTTAATTATCATTCATATATTTTATTTTAGCCGTCATTTCAATATTAATTTACCCCTTTTATTATTTCTACTAAAATTTACTAGAAAAATCCTATTAATTTAACAAATTAAATTGTCGAAATTTACGGGTCGTTACAGAAAAAGAACAAGAAATTTCAAAAGAAGAATAAAACCAAAATACCAAATCACTAGGAAAAAATGGAAACCAGAATATAAGAAAAAAATTTAGAAAAGAAAACAAGTTTTCAAAGAAAAAGTTTATTAAAAAGAAGAATTTCCGTAAAGGCTGCAAATGTTTCAAATGTAATAACGAAGGACATTATGCTAATGAATGTCCTACAAATATACAAAATATCGTTATATCAAATATCGAAGAATACGGTATTAATGTTGGCACTATAGAGGATATATCCAGTGATGCTAATTCGTCTGTATATGAAATTGAATCAGTTTATTTTGACACTACTGAAAATGAAGATGAAATTAATGATTCCTTTGATAATTTTAAAATAAACATAATCACAATCAATCAGACACATAACCAAATAAAAATTATTCCGTTAACCATATATGCTATACTTCTCAAAAAGGAAAAGGTAAATTCTCCAGGTTATACATTATATGCAGCAAAATGCTCCAGATTAAGAAGGTACTTCACAACCGAAGTATTCTTAGATCTACTAATAAAAATCCCACTCGGATATTATGGACAAATTTATAATATACCTAAACATACTAAAGAAAATATTTTTATAACTTATGGATTAATAGAACCTCTTTCTAAAACTAACGCTTCTATACTATTTAAAAGTACTAGTATGGAAGATAAAGACTATATTATAGAGCAAGGGGATCGATTAGGACTACTTGTTATACATAAATATGAAGACCTTCCAATTGTAAAAGAAGAAATATATGATCATGATCTATCTACCCCATTAAGTGGTTCTACATCCCGATCATCAAGAAACAAAGAGTCAGAATCATATCAAGAATATAGGATATACATGAACACTTTTACGTCTGAAGAAACATCTAACCCTCAAATGCAAGATAGCACAGGAGAACAATTTGAGGTCACAGACGAAGATTTAGAAAAATTAAAAGAAGCAATTCCTCATTCAGATAAAAAGGATATTTATAAACCTTTAACTTTTAAATATAGATTTTTGAATCAACATACATATATGTTTGAATGTGTGCAAGGAAATATAGAGTTAAAGGGAGAGGAAGATTTTACTTCCATAAGCCTTTTAAATAAAAGTAAGATAGAAAATCTAAAAGCCAAATATCCAAAAATGAAATACCTTCATACAGGTCTAATACAACTAAAAATAACAGGATTGTTTAGATCCGGAATTGATACTCCAATAATGATAGTTTATATGGATGAAAGAATTATCAATAATCCTTTAAATAGTATTATTGGCGGAGCTAAGTCAAATTTAGCAAATAGATTATTTGGAGTAAATATCCATCCCGATTTTTGTATAAGTCTTGATGATCAAAATATAGAAAAATCTTGCACATTATCGGTAAATTTACAAAATATAGAACTTCTTTCTGGATCCAAAGTTCTTGGCATACATGGGAACATTGTATGGCCTTGAATGATACTGTTACATTCAAATCATTTACACCCAAACAATTCGTTAAATTATTCGAAGTCGGATTAGGAAAAACAATTCAACCCAGATTGATTGACATAAGACATCTAAAATTCGATAACGAAATTCAAGTTTTTGTGAATCACTTAAACCAAGAATTCAATTACCTATAGAATATTTTATAGCATCAGGAAATACCATTTCCACCATAACCAAGAACAATTAAGAAAATACAAATTCATCCAACACATTAAAAAGAACTCAATCATACAATAAAATGTCTGATGTGGAATTAACTCCTGATATATTAAAAACTATCAGTCATCATATGAGCTTTAAACAAGAAAATCCAATAGAAGGAAGAACAATGAGAATACTTGAAAACCAAAAAGAACAGGAATCAAACCGAAAGGTTATAAAGGTTCCTACGGAAAATATAAAACATCATGATTAGATCCATAGATCTTAAAAGAAAGGCACAGTTACATATATATCTTCCAATAACGATATGTATCCCTGAATATCAAGAATTCACGGTACATGTGTTACTGGATTCTGGTGCAGAAGTGTAACGCCCCACCTCTATGCTCATAATAACAAAGAGTATTAAAGGAAATATTGTCTGTTATCACGAAGAATAAGGCTGGATAGGAGCGGCCATCCGTAGTTAGGCCTTACACTAGTGCTGGTTATTTCGATAGGAGTGGTATATATATATATTTTCATCTCTTATTTATTTTCTCCCATCGACATACCCAATTCCAGTATAAAACGAACTACGATGGTTCATAATAGTTTAGGACAATAGATATAATAATAACACAGATAATATAAATGCGGAACACAGATAGAACAAAAGTCTCATATATATAATATATGATGTCAGTTACAATACATGTGATACAATACATATGATACAACTACAACTGTCGACACAGGATGTTACATATACAAGTACATTAATATTATTAATATACATGAATACATATCAACCTATACAATTACACTAACTACTAAAAATGACAACGACTACTTCAAAAAGTATGAAAAGACTTCATAGCTCTAGCAGCAACCCGGAGTAAGATATCTACAACCTGTAAATACTCGGTCTGACCCGAGTATTACATTCAAAAGAAAATAATACACGGGTCAGTCTAATTCAAACTCAGTTATTAGTCACAGAAGCAATAATAATTAAATAATGAATAGATGACAGTCACAATAAATCTCGTCTATCCGATCCTTAAATAAAGAAATCGGATAACGATAAATGTAACACGTAACAGTGTTATACAACAAATCAGCAAATTAAACCAAATCAGAATATTGAATAGAATAAACAAAACGGTTCAAACAATTGAAATATCAATTAAAATATTAATTCGAGTCGGGCTGCAGTACACGCACGCATGCACTGCCTCGCCACTACAACATATGGGATATGCAAAAAGATCAATAAATCAAAACAAGATAGAATAACATAAAAGCCATACCGTGTGGTTGCAGTTCACGCCTGCGTGCACTGCCTTGCCACTACAGTGATGATGTACCCAATGAAAATTCACAAACGAGCACAAGGTCAAACCCAAGTGAAAAGCCGGGTTCAACTCACGTGCAATATAAATGAAACCTCGTCATCAGCACAAGGTCAAACCCGAGTTTTTAAAACTGGATTCAACACAAGGCTACATGAAGAATGCAAAGCTTTGACAAATCAAAAATGCATCAAAGCACAAATGCAATGCTCAATACACAAAGTAAGTACCAGTAAGCAAAGGGCCATAACAATGTATGGAGTGTGCAAGTGAACATGACAGCAGACCAAAGTGCAGAAGCATTCATTCTAACATAAATGCAAACTGAACGACTCAAGTGAAACAAATTATATGCTCTGTGCACAGTGGATTTTCAAATGATACAACACGAAGCAATGCGCCAAGTTCATATAACAAAGTGCATAAGGGCAATAAAATGAAGACTGTACCCAAGTGGACTTATCAACATGTGCTCAGTGGCATGCTTACAAATATACAATGCAAATAGATCAAGTGAGGTGTTCGATGCAACATAAAGAAGGTTCAAAGTCATATGCAGTGAAAAACATAATGCACAATTGAACAAATAAATAAAACAGGGCAATGCTATTAAAATGAAACTCATTTTTCCTTGCCTCGAGAAATAAACATGGATGTCAAAGGCAATACACAAGTGACAGTGCATTAATAACCAGAAACTCAAGATCACACAAGCAAATGTCCAAACAACAACTCAACAGCACATGACTGCAAATATTAAATAAAGGAGTGCAGACATGAATGCAAATTAAATACAGATGGCAAGACCAAGCTGCAGCAAACCCGTGGTGCAGACGACCAAATGAAACATGCTCAAAGTAACCAAGACTCAAGGATGGATGAAACTGGGTCAAGCAAGTGCAACAGGCGCAAAGGCAAAAACCAACGTATCAACTTACATGTACACCATGAAGCTAACACAACTGAAATGCATCAGACCAAACAGTGAATATATGCAAAGTATAATCAAATTCACTGCTCACGACAATGCAGACCCAATTATACTACAGTTTAGTGAACATATATACAAGCATAGATTTCATGTGCAACAGCTTCAATAATAAAATAGCCATGTTCCAAATTTAATACAGTGGACTATATGAAGAACAAGTATGCAAATTCGAGGCAGTAAGACCAACAGTGCAAACTCGAGTGGTTATGCAACATGTACACAAGTTAATGCAAAGTCAACCAAACTGGTAGTGAATCGACAAAAATACTCAAGTAACTGCATATTAATTTTGCAAAACCAAAGTAGCAGTTAAACAACAGTGCAAACTGTCACACATGAATGTGGCATGTATACACAAGGATAATATGGGTGCAGTGAAGACTGTAGCTCATGGCTACAGCAACAAGAACACAAGGCAAGGCAACATAACAGCGAATAGTACAATCAAGACAGAGGAGGTTTCAACTATAGATCAAAGTATAGGCAGATGTCAACAAAAATACACAAGGTCATCTACAGTTCGAACCAAATTGTCCCAGAATCAAATAATTCAAGTGGTCGAAATCATAGAATGACAAGAACAAAATCAACAAAACATTAGAGAGTCACTCGGTGATAGCAAGTTCTACCAACACAAAATCAAGCAGCAGTTTTATCAAAAATCGAACAAGGTTGAAAGTCGAACAAATTCAACATCGTTAAAATCAGTGAAAGTCGAAGGCAACAGAAATCTGACCAAGTCAAATAAAATCATCAGCATTGTAACAAAGTCGAATTACCAACCCAAATCAGTTAACAACTTCAAACAATATATACGAACGCAAATAAGAAAATTAAACTCATATAAACAAAATCAAGAACTCAAATATATATAAGCAGTACTTCGAATTAGATGTGAGTGAAGTCGAAATTCACTCACTTGTTCAAAGAGCACGCTTCGCCAGCCGAAGTCCTCCACGTCCCCCTTTCATATCGCGGTAGCATGAAAATTCGTAACCCTAATTTTGCAAACAAACTCGAAGGAACAGGGCCGCCATTCTCAAAGAAATCGATGTCGTCGACTCCATTTCAACAGCCCTGATTTCGAAAAGAGGAACGAGATGAAGCCGCTATTTTTTTCTTTTGATGCGCAAGGAGGAACGAACAAAGAAAGGAAAAGAGCTGCCACCATTTTTTTTCGCTCGTTTGATTTATTTGCTTAGGGTTTCGAATGAATGGTAAAGGGGAAACGGGTATACTCGAGATAACATGGCACAAAATCCCCATGGCCCAACATTCACTATAGAGCCCACATAATTTTTAACCATTTTTCAATAAGATTTCAACTGATTAAAAACTCAAATTAGCAATTAGCAACGATATTAATTGTCTAGTGACGATAATAAAATAATTTCGAAATTCTGAGTTGTTACAAACTCCCCTCCTTATAAAAATTGCGTCCCCGCAATTTTCATAATTAAGGACGTCAATAACAATTATTTTTCTATCATAAACTGGTTAAGCTAGAAAAATAAAGTCGGGACTACAAACGCCAAAGAAATTTTTAATTTCATAAAAGAAACTCACAATTTCTCAACAAAATCTAATTATCAATAGATAATTCAGAAAACAGAAAGCGCAAAACTGCAAATATCCAGTTAGCAAAACGGTAATCAGAAAACAATACTGTATAAATGCAATCATCGGCAATATTCGATTATCAAATCAAATCTCAAATCAACAAATATTCGATTATCAAAAACGATAATCAAATCAACAAATATTCGATTATCAAAAACGATAATCAAATCAACTAATATTCGATTATCAAAAACGATAATCAAATCAACAATTATTCGATTATCAAAAACGATAATCAAATCTCAAATCAACAAATATTCGATTATCAAAAACGATAATCAAATCTCAAATCAACAATTATTCGATTATCAAAATCGATAATCAAATCTCAAATCAACAAATATTCTATTATCAAAAACGATAATCAAATCTCAAATCAACAAATATTCGATTATCAAAAATGATAATCAAATCAATAAATATTCGATTATCAAAAACGATAATCAAATCAACAAATATTCGATTATCGAAAATGATAATCAAATCAACAAATATTCGATTATCAAAAACAATAATCAAATCTCAAATCAACAAATATTCGATTATCAAAAATGATAATCAAATCTCAAATCAACAAATATTCGATTATCAAAAACGATAATCAAATCTCAAATCAACAAATATTCGATTATCAAAAACGATAATCAGAACTCATAATATCAAATATCTAATTATCACAACCGATAATCAGAAATAACAAATATCTGATTATCATAAACGATAATCAGAACTCATAACATCAAATATCTAATTATCACAAGCGATAATCAGAAATAACAAATATTCGATTATCAAAAACGATAATCAGAACTCATAACATCATATATCTAATTATCACAAGCGATAATCAGAAATAACAAATATCCGATTATCAAAAACGATAATCAGAACTCATAACATCTAATATCTAATTATCTGCAGATAATTAGATTCAACAAATATCTAGAAGCCAATTAAGATGTTCTAGAAAATCAACATAAAAGGTGGATCGATCCCATCATACGGCGAGTTTTAGCTACGCCGCACGTGCTTCTCATATGGCCGAAGCCTACCAAGTATCGTCATCATAATTTTGGCACCCATCATATGACCCGAAGGTCCAACATATGACCCGAAGGTCTGGTACTGGTATTTGACCCGAAGGTCCATCATAGTGGCTCGAAAGCACACGAAAATCATCATATATTCAATTAACGAGTCCGGAATTAACCGAAATAGCAAACGCACATGTCCCATACCACGTGTTTTACTAAATCGTTTGATTCTCTTCATCGTTTCCTTGAACGTGTAAAATAATCAAAATCATCAAGCAGCAAATGTTTCAATTAACGAGTCCGGACTTAACCGAAATAGTAAAATTGTGGTTCCATACTCCTCACTTTTGCTAAATCATTTAAATCTCTTCATCGTTTCCTTGAAAGTGCAAAATTGTGTATTCAAAATAACATTTCACATTCTCAAACGGACAAGTCCGGAATTAAACGAATCAGTAAAAGAAAGGGATCATAGTCCTCGATTTTGCTGAAACGTTTAAATCGCTTCCTCATTCTTTTGAAAGCGCAAACTGCAAAACTTCTTAAAACAATTTCATTTATTTTATAAAAGTAATAATTTACATTCTCAAACGAACAAGTCCAGAATTAAGCGAATCAGTAAAAGAAAGGGTTCATAGTCCTCGATTTTGCTGAAACGTTTAAGTAACTTTCTCATTCTTTTGAAAGCGTAAACTATAAAAAATTTGGAAAATAATTTTATTTTTAAAAAGATTTGCAAATCCGTGATAAAAACAGCAACATTAGTGATAATTTCAACAAGGAAATTGCACTTTTCAAAACACCGTAGAAACGGATCTCAAAATCAGCATTGCGGGATAACCGCTTGAAAATCCACTTTAAAATATGACGGATACTGAAGTCAATGCGACAGTAATTTTTAAACGTCAAAATCTCATTAAAATAATTCGCATCAAAATATAATACCAGTGAATTTTCATTCAAAAAAAATGTCAACAAACACCATGCTTCAAGATTTAGCATAGGTTAAAAATAACGGCAACAAAATACGTTAAAAACCAAACACCGGTTCAACGTAAAATTTAATGCAGTAACGTGCAACTTAAATTTGCACGTATACTACAAAATAAACAAAGAAATCAGTCGAATATATCTTCAATGAAGATAATTCAAAACAACAAAATCTCAACAAAATCACATAACTGCAATCGCTTCGAATCCTCAAATTGGATTCGAAATTTCCAAAGAAAACAAATTAAACACAGCTATGTAAACATCAAATGAAATTTATTTCAATTCCATATTTTGATTTTTAAATCAAAAAGGTTATCAGCCGTACTCAGCGAAGACAGTCACTGTTCCCGCTGCGCACTCTGATAAACAGAACACACTCAATCAATCATCAAAACACAGTTTCACTATTTATTTTTAAATAAAGATATTTAAAATTTTCATCTAGATTTCATAACATTAGTTTTGACTCAAAGAATAAATAAAACATCGAATGATAGTTGTAACACAAGTTCCACCTAAGTTTATGTTTCATATTATGTCCATAAACCCCAAGCTCTGATACCAACTGTAACGCCCCACCTCTATGCTCACAATAACAAAGAGTATTAAAGGAAATACTGTCTGTTATCACGAAGAATAAGGCTGGATAGAGGCGGCCGTCCGTAGTTAGGCCTTACACTAGTGTTGGTTATTTCGATAGGAGTGGTATATATATATCTTTTTTTTCATCTCTTATTTATTTACTCCCATCGACATACCCAATTCCAGTAAAAACGAACTACGATGGTTCATAATAGTTTAGGACAATAGATATAATAATAACACAGATAATATAAATGCGGAACACAGATAGAACAAAAGTCTCATATATATAATATCTGATGTCAGTTACAATACATGTGATACAATACATATGATACAACTACAACTGTCGACACAGGATGTTACATATACAAGTAAATTAATATTATTAATATACATGAATACATATCAACCTATACAATTACACTAACTACTAAAAATGACAACGACAACTCCAAAAGGTATGAAAAGACTTCATAGCTCTAGCAGCAACCCAAAGTAAGATATCTACAACCTGTAAATACTCGGTCTGACCCGAGTATTACATTCAAAAGAAAATAATACACGGGTCAGTCTAATTCAAACTCGGTTATTAGTGCACAGAAGCAATAATAATTAACTAATGAATAGACGACAGTCACAATAAATCTCGTCTATCCGATCCTTAAATAAAGAAATCGGATAACGATAAATGTAACACGTAATAGTGTTAAACAACACATCAGCAAATTAAACCAAATCAGAATATTGAATAGAATAAACAAAACAGTTCAAACAATTGAAATATTAATTAAAATATTAATTCGAGTAGGGCTGCAGTACACGCACGCGTGCACTGCCTCGCCACTACAACATATGGGATATGCAAAAAGATCAATAAATCAAAACAAGATAGAATAACATAAAAGCCATGCCGTGTGGCTGCAGTTCACGCCTGCGTGCACTGCCTTGCCACTACAGTGATGATGTACCCAATGAATTCACAAACAAGCACAAGGTCAAACCCAAGTGAAAAGCCGGGTTCAACTCACGTGCAATATAAATGAAATCTTGTCATCAGCACAAGGTCAAACCCGAGTTTTTAAAACTGGGTTCAACACAAGGCTACATGAAGAATGCAAAGCTTTGACAAATCAAAAATGCATCAAAGCACAAATGCAATGCTCAATACACAAAGTAAGTACCAGTAAGCAAAGGGCCAGAACAATGTATGGAGTGTGCAAGTGAACATGACAGCAGACCAAAGTGCAGAAGCATTCATTCTAACATAAATGCAAACTGAACGACTCAAGTGAAACAAATTATATGCTCTATGCACAGTGGATTTTCAAATGATACAACACGAAGCAATGCGCCAAGTTCATATAACAAAGTGCATAAGGGCAAAAAAATGAAGACTGTACCCAAGTGGACTTATCAACATGTGCTCGGTGGCATGCCTACAAATATACAATGCAAATAGATCAAGTGAGGTGTTCGATGCAACATAAAGAAGGTTCAAAGTCATATGCAGTGAAAAACATAATGCACAATTGAACAAATAAATGAAACAGGACAATGCTATTAAAATGAAACTCATTTTTGCTTGCCTCGAGAAATAAACATGGATGTCAAAGGCAATACACAAGTGACAGTGCATTAATAACGAGAAACTCAAGATCACACAAGCAAATGTCCAAACAACAACTCAACAGCACATGACTGCAAATATTAAATGAAGGAGTGCAGACATGAATGCAAATTAAATACAGATGGCAAGACCAAGCTGCAGCAAACCCGTGGTGCAGACGACCAAATGAAACATGCTCAAAGTAACCAAGATTTAAGGATGGATGAAACTGGGTCAAGCAAGTGCAACAGGCGCAAAGGAAAAAACCAACGTATCAACTTACATGTACACCATGAAGCTAACACAACTGAAATGCATCAGACCAAACAGTGAATATATGCAAAGTATAATCAAATTCACTGCTCACGACAATGCAGACCCAATTACACTACAGTTTAGTGAACATATATACAAGCATAGATTTTATGTGCAACAGCTTCAATAATAAAATAGCCATGTTCCAAATTTAATACAGTGGACTATATGAAGAACAAGTATGCAAATTCAAGGCAGTAAGACCAACAGTGCAAACTCAAGCGGTTATGCAACATGTACACAAGTTAATGCAAAGTCAACCAAACTGGCAGTGAATCGACAAAAATACTCAAGTGACTGCATATTAATTTTGCAAAACCAAAGTAGCAGTGAAACAACAGTGCAAACTGTCACACATGAATGTGGCATGTATACACAAGGATAATATGGGTGCAGTGAAGACTGTAGCTCATGGCTACAGCAACAAGAACACAAGGCAAGGCAACATAATAGCGAATAGTACAATCAAGACAGAGGAGGTTTCAACTGTAGATCAAAGTATAGGCAGATGTCAACAAAAATACACAAGGTCATCTACAGTTCGAACCAAATTGTCCCAGAATCAAATATTTCAAGCGGTCGAAATCATAGAATGACAAGAACAAAATCAACAAAACATCAGAGAGTCACTCGGTGATAGAAAGTTCTACCAACACAAAATCAAGCAGCATTTTTATCAAAAATCGAACAAGGTTGAAAGTCGAACAAATTCAACATCGTAAAAATCAGTGAAAGTCAAAGGCAACAGGAATCTGACCAAGTCAAATAAAATCATCAGCATTGTAACAAAGTCGAATGACCAACCCAAATCAGTTAACAACTTCAAACAATATATACGAACGCAAATAAGAAAATTAAACTCATATAAACAAAATCAAGAACTCAAATATATATAAGCAGTACTTCGAATTAGATGTGAGTGAAGTCGAAATTCACTCACCTGTTCGAAGAGCACGCTTCGCCAGCCGAAGTCCTCCACGTCCCCCTTTCAGATCGCGGTAGCATGAAAATTCGTAACCCTAATTTTGCAAACAAACTCGAAGGAACAGGGCCGCCATTCTCAAAGAAATCGATGTCGTCGACTCCATTTCAACAACCCTGATTTCGAAAAGAGGAACGAGATGAAGCCGCTATTTTTTTCTTTTGATGCGCAAGGAGGAACGAACGAAGAAAGGAAAAGAGCTGCCACCATTTTTTTTCGCTCGTTAGATTTATTTGCTTAGGGTTTCGAATGAATGGTAAAGGGGAAACGGGTATACTTGAGATAACATGGCACAAAATCCCCATGGCCCAACATTCACTATAAAGCCGACATAATTTTTAACCATTTTTCAATAAGATTTCAACTGACTAAAAACTCAAATTAGCAATTAGCAACGATATTAATTGTCTAGTGACGATAATAAAATAATTGCGGAATTCCGAGTTGTTACAGACTCTCCTCCTTATAAAAATTGCGTCCCCGCAATTTTCATAATTAAGGACGTCAATAACAATTATTTTTCTAACATAAACTGGTTAAGCTTGAAAAATAAAGTCGGGACTACAAACGCGAAAGAAATTTTTAATTTCATAAAATAAATTCACAATTTCTCAACAAAATCTAATTATCAATAGATAATTCAGAAAACAGAAAGCGCAAAACTGCAAATATCCCGTTAGCAAAACGGTAATCAGAAAACAACACTGTATAAATGCAATCATAGGCAATATTCGATTATCAAAAACGATAATCAAATCTCAAATCAACAAATATTCGATTATCAAAAACGATAATCAAATCAACAAATATTCGATTATCAAAAACGATAATCAAATCAACTAATATTCGATTATCAAAAACGATAATCAAATCAACAATTATTCGATTATCAAAAACGATAATCAAATCTCAAATCAACAAATATTCGATTATCAAAAACGATAATCAAATCTCAAATCAACAATTATTCGATTATCAAAAACGATAATCAAATCTCAAATCAACAATTATTCGATTATCAAAAACGATAATCAAATCTCGAATCAACAAATATTCTATTATCAAAAACGATAATCAAATCTCAAATCAACAAATATTCGGTTATCAAAAACGATAATCAAATCAACAAATATTCGATTATCAAAAACGATAATCAAATCAACAAATATTCGATTATCAAAAACAATAATCAAATCTCAAATCAACAAATATTCGATTATCAAAAACGATAATCAAATCTCAAATCGACAAATATTCGACTATCAAAAACGATAATCAAATCTCAAATCAACAAATATTCGATTATCAAAAACGATAATCAGAACTCATAACATCAAATATCTAATTATCACAACCGATAATCAGAAATAACAAATAACTGATTATCAAAAACGATAATCAGAACTCATAACATCAAATATCTAATTATCACAAGCGATAATCAGAAATAACAAATATTCGATTATCAAAAACGATAATCAGAACTCATAACATCATATATCTAATTATCACAAGCGATAATCAGAAATAACAAATATCCGATTATCAAAAACGATAATCAGAACTCATAACATCAAATATCTAATTATCTGCAGATAATTAGATTCAACAAATATCTAGAAACCAATTAAGATGTTCTAGAAAATCAACATAGAAGGTGGATCGATCCCATCATATGGTGAGTTTTAGCTACGCCGCACGTGCTTCTCATATGGTCGAAGCCTACCAAGTACCGTCATCATAATTTTGGCGCCCACCATATGATCCGAAGGTCCAACATATGACCCGAAGGTCTGGTACTGGTATTTGACCCGAAGGTCCATCATATTACCCGAAGGTCCATCATAGTGGCTCGAAAGCACACGAAAATCATCATACATTCAATTAACGAGTCTGGAATTAACCGAAATAGCAAACGCACATGTCCCATACCACGTGTTTTACTAAATCGTTTGATTCTCTTCATCGTTTCCTTGAACATGTAAAATCATCAAAATCATCAAGCAGCAAATGTTTCAATTAACGAGTCCGGACTTAACCGAAATAGTAAAAGTGTGGTTCCATACTCCTCACTTTTGCTAAATCATTTAAATCTCTTCATCGTTTCCTTAAAAGTGCAAAATTGTGTATTCAAAATAACATTTCACATTCTCAAACGGACAAGTCCGGAATTAAACGAATCGGTAAAAGAAAGGGGTCATAGTCCTCGATTTTGTTGAAACGTTTAAATCGCTTCCTCATTCTTTTGAAAGCGCAAACTGCAAAACTTCTTAAAACAATTTCATTTATTTTATAAAAGTAATAATTTACATTCTCAAACGAACAAGTCCAGAATTAAGCGAATCAGTAAAAGAAAGGATTCATAGTTCTCGATTTTGCTGAAACGTTTAAGTCACTTTCTCATTCTTTTGAAAGCGTAAACTATAAAAATTTTGGAAAATAATTTTATTTTTAAAACGATTTGCAAATCCGTGATAAAAACAGCAACATTAGTGATAATTTCAACAAGGAAATTACACTTCTCAAAACACCGTAGAAACGGATCTCAAAATCAGCATTACGGGATAACCGCTTGAAAATCCACTTTAAAATATGACGGATACTGAAGTCAATGCGACAGTAATTTTTAAACGTCAAAATCTCATTAAAATAATTCGCATCAAAATATAATACCAGTGAATTTTCATTCAAAAAAAAATGTCAACAAACACCATGCTTCAAGATTTAGCATAGGTTAAAAATAACGGCAACAAAATACGTTAAAAACCAAACACCGGTTCAACGTAAAATTTAATGCAGTAACGTGCAACTTAAATTTGCACGTATACCACAAAATAAACAAAGAAATTAGTCGAATATATCTTCAATGAAGATAATTCAAAACAACAAAATCTCAACAAAATCACATAACTGCAATCGCTTCAAATCCTCAAATTGGATTCGAAATTTCCAAAGAAAACAAATTAAACACAGCTATGTAAACAACAAATGAAATTTATTTCAATTCCATATTTTGATTTTTAAATCAAAAAGGTTATCAGCCGTACTCAGCGAAGACAGTCACTGTTCCCGCTGCGCACTCTGATAAACAGAACACACTCAATCAATCATCAAAACACAGTTTCACTATTTATTTTTAAATAAAGATATTTAAAAATTTCATCTAGATTTCAAAACATTAGTTTTGACTCGAAGAACAAATAAAACATCGAATGATAGTTGTAACACATGTTCCACCTAAGTTTATGTTTCATATTATGTCCATAAACCCCAAGCTCTGATACCAAATGTAACGCCCTACCTCTATGCTCACAATAACAAAGAGTATTAAAGGAAATACTGTCTGTTATCACGAAAAATAAGGTTGGATAGGAGCGGCCATCCGTAGTTAGGCCTTACACTAGTGTTGGTTATTTCGATAGGCGTGGTATATATATATATATTTTCATCTCTTATTTATTTACTCCCATCGACATACCCAATTCCAGTATAAAACGAACTACGATGGTTCATAATAGTTTAGGACAATAGATATAATAATAACACAGAAGATATAAATATGGAACACAGATAGAACAAAAGTCTCATATATATAATATCTGGTGTCAGTTACAATACATGTGATACAATAAATATGATACAACTACAACTGTCGACACAGGATGTTACATATACAAGTACATTAATATTATTAATATACATGAATACGTATCAAGCTATACAATTACACTAACTACTAAAAATGACAACAACTACTCCAAAAGGTATGAAAAGACTTCATAGCTCTAGCAGCAACCCAAAGTAAGATATCTACAACCTGTAAATACTCGGTCTGACCCGAGTATTACATTCAAAAGAAAATAATACACGGGTCAGTCTAATTCAAACTCAGTTATTAGTGCACAGAAGTAATAATAATTAACTAATGAATAGACGACAGTCACAATAAATCTCGTCTATCCGATCCTTAAATAAAGAAATCGGATAACGATAAATGTAACACGTAATAGTGTTAAACAACACATCAGCAAATTAAACCAAATCAGAATATTGAATAGAATAAACAAAATGGTTCAAACAATTGAAATATCAATTAAAATATTAATTCGAGTCGGGCTGCAGTACACGCATGCGTGCACTGCCTCGCCACTACAACATATGGGATATGCAAAAAGATCAATAAATCAAAACAAGATAGAATAACATAAAAGCCATGCCGTGTGGCTGCAGTTCACGCCTGCGTGCACTGCCTTGCCACTACAGTGATGATGTACCCAATGAAAATTCACAAACAAGCACAAGGTCAAACCCAAGTGAAAAGCCGGGTTCAACTCACGTGCAATATAAATGAAATCTCGTCATCTGCACAAGGTCAAACCCGAGTTTTTAAAACTGGGTTCAACACAAGGCTACATGAAGAATGCAAAGCTTTGACAAATCAAAAATGCATCAAAGCACAAATGCAATGCTCAATACACAAAGTAAGTACCAGTAAGCAAAGGGCCAGAACAATGTATGGAGTATGCAAGTGAACATGACAGCAGACCAAAGTGCAGAAGCATTCATTCTAACATAAATGCAAACTGAACGACTCAAGTGAAACAAATTATATGCTCTGTGCACAGTGGATTTTCAAATGATACAACATGAAGCAATGCGCCAAGTTCATATAACAAAGTGCATAAGGGCAATAAAATGAAGACTGTACCCAAGTGGACTTATCAACATGTGCTCAGTGGCATGCCTACAAATATACAATGCAAATAGATCAAGTGAGGTGTTCGATGCAACATAAAGAAGGTTCAAAGTCATATGCAGTGAAAAACATAATGCACAATTGAACAAATAAATGAAACAGGACAATGCTATTAAAATGAAACTCATTTTTCCTTGCCTCGAGAAATAAACATGGATGTCAAAGGCAATACACAAGTGACAGTGCATTAATAACGAGAAACTCAAGATCACACAAGCAAATGTCCAAACAACAACTCAACAGCACATGACTGCAAATATTAAATGAAGAAGTGTAGACATGAATGCAAATTAAATACAGATGGCAAGACCAAGCTACAGCGAACCTGTGGTGCAGACGACCAAATGAAACATGCTCAAAGTAACTAAGACTCAAGGATGGATGAAACTGGGTCAAGCAAGTGCAACAGGCGCAAAGGAAAAAACCAACGTATCAACTTACATGTACACCATGAAGCTAACACAACTGAAATGCATCAGACCAAACAGTGAATATATGCAAAGTACAATCAAATTCACTGCTCACTACAATGCTGACCCAATTATACTACAGTTTAGTGAACATGTATACAAGCATAGATTTCATGTGCAACAGCTTCAATAATAAAATAGCCATGTTCCAAATTTAATACAGTGGACTATATGAAGAACAAGTATGCAAATTCGAGGCAGTAAGACCAACAGTGCAAACTCAAGTGGTGATGCAACATGTACACAAGTTAATGCAAAGTCAACCAAACTGGCAGTGAATCGACAAAAATACTCAAGTGACTGCATATTAATTTTGCAAAACCAAAGTAGCAGTGAAACAACAGTGCAAACTATCACACATGAATGTGGCATGTATACACAAGGATAATATGGGTGCAGTGAAGACTGTAGCTCATGGCTACAGCAACAAGAACACAAGGCAAGGCAACATAATAGTGAATAGTACAATCAAGACAAAGGAGGTTTCAACTGTAGATCAAAGTATAGGCAAATGTCAACAAAAATACACAAGGTCATCTACAGTTCGAACCAAATTGTCCCAGAATCAAATAATTCAAGTGGTCGAAATCATAGAATGACAAGAACAAAATCAACAAAACATCAGAGAGTCACTCGGTGATAGCAAGTTCTGCCAACACAAAATCAAGCAGCAGTTTTATCAAAAATCGAACAAGGTTGAAAGTCGAACAAATTCAACATCGTAAAAATCAGTGAAAGTCGAAGGCAACAGGAATCTGACCAAGTCAAATAAAATCATCAGCATTGTAACAAAGTCGAATGACCAACCCAAATCAGTTAACAGCTTCAAACAATATATACGAACGCGAATAAGAAAATTAAACTCATATAAACTAAATCAAGAACTCAAATATATATAAGCAGTACTTCGAATTAGATGTGAGTGAAGTCGAAATTCACTCACCTTGTTCGAAGAGCACGCTTCGCCAGCCGAAGTCCTCCACGTCCCCCCTTCAGATCGCGGTAGCATGAAAATTCGCAACCCTAATTTTGCAAACGAACTCGAAGGAACAGGGCCGCCATTCTCAAAGAAATCGATGTCGTCGACTCCATTTCAACAGCCCTGATTTCAAAAAGAGGAACGAGATGAAGCCGCTATTTTTTTTCTTTTGATGCGCAAGGAGGAACGAACGAAGAAAGGAAAAGAGCTGCCACCATTTTTTTTCGCTCGTTTGATTTATTTGCTTAGGGTTTCGAATGAATGGTAAAGGGGAAACGGGTATACTCGAGATAACATGGAACAAAATCCCCATGGCCCAACATTCACTATAAAGCCCACATAATTTTTAACCATTTTTCAATAAGATTTCAACTGATTAAAAACTCAAATTAGCAATTAGCAACGATATTAATCGTCTAGTGACGATAATAAAATAATTGTGAAATTCCGAGTTGTTACAAGAAGCCAGTTTATTACAAGAAATATTTATTCCCCAGCAATTCTAGGAACCTTTAGACAAAAAAGGAATGCTAAATGATTTTATGGGAAGACAAGTCCCTTTTACTCATAAAGCAAAACACTTACAGGTACAAATACCTGATATACATGGAAATAATAAACTATACAACTTTGACTTTGCATTACTACCAAAGGAATTTGATAGTGATTGCATCCTGGGAATGGACAATTTAAGACATCTCCCTCCATTCAACAAATATTATTTTGAACTGTATGGCGTTCTTGTGCCTCGAGTAACGCTACCCGCTACCATTGCACCACAATATACTCCAGCAGCACAGGGTGGTGAAAAACCTGTTACATTAATTGAACATGTAAAAACAGAAAACTAGTACCTCCGAATAAGTGGAACAGTCTATATATACCCTAACTTTTAACATAGATAGACTTCCATATAGAAAAATAAGAAAATATATTATAACATGGCTTCAACATATAAGTAGAACAGATAGAAATTTGTTTCCCATTAAAAGGGGAAATTGCCTTTTTTAATAAGCTCTGATACCAACTTGAAACCCAAATTTGAAAATAGAAAACTTGAATGCGGAATTCAAAATATACAGCAACAGAAACTTCTATCTAGAGCAACAGACACTTCTTGCAGAAACAGAAATTTTATTACTACAGTCGATAATATTACAGAGCTTAGATACAATGAAGAGAAGAAACGAAAGTGAAGCAAATTTTTCTGAGGATCATCTTCAGAGTAGTCTCCCCCTTTTATAACGTCTTCTCTCCTTTATTTATTATTACTTAGGCTGGATATCTGTCCATTATAGGGCTAATATGTGTCCCTTTTAGGCTTTTATGCTGAGGATGTGTCCTTTAGTTTATTCTTTGCAGAGGATGAGTTGGAAAGGCTAAAGGATGACTTTTAGGCTTTTAGGCTGAGGATGTGTCCTTTAGTTTATTCTTTGCAAAGGATGAGTTGAAAAGGCTAAAGGGTGATATGTCACCCTAGTGTAAAGGATGTGTTCTTTGTCCTTTTATCATGGATGCAGGTCCACCATGTTTCTGTTTTAATTTTGAATTTCTAGATAGGCTAGAGATTCATCATCAAAAGGGTCGGTACCCATAGTATCTCTCATTATATAGTCTTGTCTAAGTCTTTCTTTTTCTACTTGTTCTTCAAAGTATTCTTCTTGAGCCATTGTGCCAACTGGCCAATTTTGAGACTGTCTAAAAAACGCTGAACCTTCATTATTCTTTCTGTTGATGGTTCGAAAGCCAATAGGTAGTCCAACAGTAATACTATTTTGCCTTTAGTGGCAGAGTGTGATCCGATTTCGCCTTTGTAAATGGCCTCTGAGAAGAACTCTTTCGCTGCTAGGATCCTTTCACTTTCTTCATTAAATTCTTTGCGGTTGAATTTAACGAATTCATGTTGAGGATTTTCGGTTACCCTGTGTAATTCCCATAATTGGATAGAGGGATAAAGACGTATGTTCTGTCTTTCTTCCCAAACGCTCCAAATTCTGAACATGAACATAGTAAAAAACCTGCTGGAATGTTCAGCAAGTTTTTCTGTACATATTTCTGGAATATAACATGAATATTCTTCAGGATGGCTTGTGTTGACATAAATTTCATGTACTAAGCCCTTTTTGATATGTTTTTGATATTTTTGTATTTCAGAAAAACAGGCTATAAGCCGTGGTCTTCTGTTGTTGTTGAGAATTAACTCTTTATTTTCTAAGAGTTTAACTAATTCTGTGTCTTCTAACTTTTTAAAGAAATAGAAGAAGATTACTTTCATCGATGAGATGTTGCTGATATAACGAGATCATATCTTGGACCGTCATTTCAGCTTCCATCTTTTTTGTTTTTGTGTTATCTATCTCATAAAGTCTAAGTAATTCTAGAAAATCTTGAATTCTTAGATTTACGAGATCGGATGTTTGCATTTGAGAAAATATTGTTTTCAAATGGCTATATTCAGCTGTGTTATCAGTGAACAACTCTGCTTCTTTCAAATCTAGAGCTTCGGATCTAGATGTAAAAGAATGTTGTGACAATTTAGTCACTATTTTCTGAGTTTCTTGCAATTTTTTCTCTTTCTGGGATATTGTATGTTTTAATCCCAAATAGGCCTTTTCTAGTTGAGTTAACCAGAAATTTGCAGCTCTATAGTCTGCAGATTGGATGGCTTTAAAGCATCCATTGAAATTGTCATATAAATTAGGATTCGATGCTTTCATGTCTAAATTGTACCAACCTTTGACCACCGCTGAGATTATGGTCTTTGTACTCCTGTAGAAGCAATTGATTTTCCTTTGTTCATTGGAACAAATTTCTGAGTTGTATTGGAAGGTGTTGCTTTGCCTTTGTTAGTTTGAGTGGTTTTGGTCTGTTGGACCTTTTCTTCATTTACTCCTGTGGGAGCATTAGTTTCTTCGGATTCCTGCGAAGATGTAGCCTCTGTGGAGGTTTGCTTGGCTTTTTTAGATGATTTCACTTGTTTGAAATCTTCTTGTCTTTTCATGGTTTCTAATAATTCTTTGATTCTTTTTATATCGTCCTCATCCATGTTTCATAACCTGGTAAGAAGATCAGCTGCAAAGTTAGTGTACCTGGAATGTATTTGACATCATAGTTGTAAATTTCTAAATACATAGCTAATCTAATTCTCCGAAGGTTTTCTTCTGGATTGTTTACATTTTTCTTTTTTGAGAATTGAGCAATAGATTTGTTATCTGTTTCTATTATAAACTGTCTATGCAAGAGATAAATTCGTAAACTTTTGATTGCTAATTTAATAGCTAGTAATTCTTTGTCATAGGTAGCGTATTTAATCTGGGGTTTACTAAACTTTCCAAAGGAATATGCTACAACTTCTTTTTGTTTTGCAGTTAATACTCCTGCCCAGAAATTGTCAGAAGCATCAGTTTGTAGTGTAAGTAATTCTTCATCTGAAGGAAAATAGAGGATCTTTTGATCTTTTATTAGGTCTTTAATCTTTTATATTTCTTCTTCTTCTTGCTTTTGTAAGGTAATAGGAATTTTGTCTATGTTCCATCTTCTTGGTTGTTCTCCATTATGCTTTTCATATTTTGCTTGTTCGTCAGTAAGCTTTTTCTGTAACTTTTGGGTCTTAGCAGATAAATTAGGAATAAATTTTCTGCCGTAGTTTAATAATCCTAAGAAACTTTGGAGTTCTTTTAATGTTTTAAATGTATCGGGAAAATATTTGATTTTAGTATAAATGTGTTGTTGTAATTCTATTTGTCTATTTTTAATTCGTTTTTCGAGAAAATCTATTTCTTTTTTAAATAATTCAATTTTTTTAGGACTTAAAATAACACCGTTTTGAAGTAATATTTGAACAACTGCCAGAAGATGTTGTTTATGTTCTTCTGCAGAATTAGAAAAAACATGAATGTCGTCTATATAGACAGATACAAAAGGTAAATGTCCGAACATAGAATTCATCCATTTTTGAAATATTTGTGGTGCGTTTTTTAATCCAAAAGGTATAACTAACCATGCAAAATGTCCTTGTGGGCAACTAAAGGCGGTTAGCTCAATGGACTGTTTATCAGCAAGTTTTAATTGCCAAACACCCGATTTTGCATCAAATTTACTATAATAGTTTGCTCCTTGGATTTGTTTTGTTAGATGTTCAGCAGAAGGAATAAAATATCCATCAAACTTTGTATAGCTATTAAGTTTTCTATAGTTTATTACCATTTGAGCTTTTCCCCTTTTAATTTCAGCATGATTTCTTACTAAGAAAGCTGGGGATAAGTGGGTACTGAAACTTTTCTGTATTAATTTTAAATTAAATAGGTCTTCTATTTGCTTTGCAAATTCTTCTTTATCAGTTGGTGATACCATGATACTGTTAACTCTGACTTTAGCGTCTTTGTATTATTCCATTAATTCAATTTTACAATACCGTGGTGCTTTGTCAAACCATTTTAATGGACTGTCTGAATAAAGAGGTTCTAACATATTATGTATTAATATTTCATATTCGTTGGTGGTTGGTATATTGTATGTACAAATCTTTGGTTGTATTATTTTCGGTGTTTTTACATGTTCAGTTAATGTAACGGTTTTGCACCACGCTGTGCTGCTGGAGTATAATGTGGTGCAATGGTAGCGGATAGCGTTACTTGAGGCACAAGAAGCCATCCAGTTCAAAATAATATTTGTTGAATGGAGGGAGATGTCTTAAATTGTCCATTCCTAGGATGCAATCACTATCAAATTCCTTTGGTAGTAATGCAAAGTCAAAGTTGTATAGTTTATTATTTCCATGTATATCAGGTATTTGTACCTGTAAGTGTTTTGCTTTATGAGTAACAGGGACTTTGTCTTCCCATAAAATCATTTAGCATTCCTTTTTTGTCTAAAGGTACCCAGAATTGCTGGGGAATAAATATTTCTTGTAATAAACTGGCTTCTGCACCAGAATCCAGTAACGCATGTACCATGAATTCTTGATATTCAGGGATACATTTCGTTATTGGAAGATATATATGTAACTGTGCCTTTCTTTTAAGATCTATGGATCTAATCATGATGTTTTATATTTTCCGTAGGAACCTTTATAACCATTCGGTTTGATTCCTGTTCTTTTTGTTTTTCAAGTATTCTCATTGTTCTTCCTTCTATTGGATTTTCTTGTTTAAAGCTCATACGATGACTGATAGTTTTTAATATATCAGGAGTTAATTCTACATCAGACATTTTATTGTATGATTGAGTTCCTTTTAATGTGTTGGATGAATTTGTATTTTCTTCATTATTCTTGGTTATGGTGGAAATGGTATTTCCTGATGCTATAAAATATTTTGTAGGTAATTGAATTATCGGTTTAAGTGATTTCACAAAAACTTGAATTTTGTTATCGAATTTTAGATGTCTTATGTCAATCAATCTGGGTTGAATTGTTTTTCCTAATCCGACTTCGAATAATTTAACGAATTGTTTGGGTGTAATTGATTTGAAAGTAGCAGTATCATTCAAGGCCATACAATGTTCCCATTGTATGCCAAGAACTTTGGATCCAGAAAGAAGTTCTATATTTTGTAAATTTACCGATAATGTACAAGCTTTTTCTATATTTTGATCATCAAGACTTATACAAAAATTGGGATGTATATTTACTCCAAATGATCTATCTGCTAAATTTGACTTAGCTCCACCAATAATACTATTTAAAGGATTATTGATAAATCTTTCATCCATACAAACTATCATCACTGGAGTATCAATTCTGGATCTAAACAATCCTGTTATTTTTAGTTGTATTAGAACTATATGAAGGTATTTCATTTTTGGATATTTGGCTTTTAGTTTTTCTATCTTACTTTTATTTAAAAGGCTTATGGAAGTAAAATCTTCCTCTCCCTTCAACTCTACATTTCCTTGCATACGTTCAAATATATATGTATGTTGATTCAAAAATCCGAATTTAAAAGTAAAAGGTTTATAAATATCATTTTTATCTGAATGAGGGATTGCTTCTTTTAATTTTTCTAAATCTTCGTCTGCGAACTCAAATTGTTCTCCTGTGCTATGTTGCATTTGAGGGTTAGATGTTTCTTCAGACGTAAAAGTGTTCATGTATATCCTATATACTTGATATGATTCTGACTCTTTATTTCTTAATGATCGGGATGTAGAACCACTTAATGGGGTAGATAGATCATGATCGTATATTTCTTCTTTCACAATTGGAAGGTCTTCATATTTATGTGTAACAAGTAGTCCTAATGGATCCCCTTGCTCTATAATATAGTCTTTATCTTCTATACTAGTACTTTTAAATATTATAGAAGCGTTAGTTTTAGAAAGAGGTTCTATTAATCCATAAGTTATAAAAATATTTTCTTTAGTATGTTTAGGTATATTATAAATTTGTCCATAATATCCGAGTGGGATTTTTACTAGTAGATCAAAGAATACTTCGGTTGTGAAGTACCTTCTTAATCTGGAGCATTTTGTTGCATATAATGTATAACCTGGAGAATTTACTTTATCCTTTTTGGGAAGTATAGCATATATGGTTAACGGAATAATTTTTATTTGGTTATGTGTCAGGTTGATTGTGGTTTATTTTAAAATTATCAAAGGAATCATTAATTTCATCTTCATTTTCAGTAGTGTCAGAATAAACTGATTTAATTTCATATACGGATGAATTAGCATCACTAGATATATTGTAATGACCCGTAAATCCATACCCCTTGAGTCAACACTATTCTACAACAATCAACTCAAGTTGCACAGGAATACGAACCATTTGGGTTAAAGAAGAAGAGGTAGAAGAAGAAAATAGAAAACAACAACAGAATCTAACAATCGCAACGGAATAAAATATAATAGATAATAAATGATCTTTACTTAAAATCAAATACCTCTGTTTATATATTACATCATCAGAGTACATCAATCACAGCTCAACATAAATTTCATACAAATGGATACACAACAACTCAACACAGCGGAATATATATATAATCAAGCACGGGAGTACGTATCGTCATCCAGCTCGTCTCCTGAGCTCCACAGCATTAAATCCTGTATCCTCTAAAACTCGGTCTGACCCGAGCATTACAATTAAATAACACCGGAGTCAATCTGGAATACCAGCGTGAGAAAATCACACCCAATTGATTAATAAAGTTCCAAAAATCCTTTGAAAATAAAAGCATCTCGTAAGACCACGCCACAAATAAACATGTCGGGTTTTTACCTAACGATAGCTAAAACATTTTTATAGAAAGCCTCTGATATTATAATAGGGTCTATATACAAATACTTATAAAATAGCTGAAATTGTTACATTATTAAATTCCAGCCACTAGCCACAAAGTGGGTAATACAAACAAAACTCGTACAAGGCTCGTAGGGAGAATGGATTTCCAACTAATGACTAGGCACTGGGGTAGCACCTGTCACGGTACGGGGCCTAGATCACCGTATCGAGGAGTACGCCCGCTCCCCTGCAACACAAGACCGGGACTACCCCTTACTGGATAATTCCGAGTGAGATCACCCCGCGGTTGGGATCAGCAACCGTCCACTAAGCATAAATAAAAAGGGACATCTAGATAGGAATGACCTCACCCTTCTTGGGTGCTACCCACCTAGCCTTGCTGCATAACCCCTGATTTTCAGTCATTCCCATTTGATGAGGCTTGAGGCTAAGCGTTACCTTTTAGATTATATCCCTTAGAATGCCCATCGTCCACCTGACGATGTTTCGCAAGCATTCATCCATGCAAGTCCGTCCCGGGTTCGAACGGAACCGAACGCACTATTCCTACTACATCCATTTTGGAAATATCCTCAGGATTAGTACCGACTAGCCCTTGCACTTCACTGCTCTATCTTCGAATCCAAACTCGTTTCCACGAAGCGTACAAACCGGATCGAAGTGGTTTTCGAGAAATAAATCTCTATCCCGGTCTCTTCGAAACGATCAACGCATTTGTGCAATATTGATAGTCGGTTTTTTAACTATCAATTAATGTTCACAACATCCATTACACAATAAATAATTTTCCCGAATTATTTATTTATCTCAAAAATATCTTCACAAGATATATTTTCATTTTTCAAATTCCTTTGAAAACAGTTTTCAAAACTATCTGCCTTCTCAGAATAAATTCCAAATATTTTTATTTCCTCTGGAATCACCAAGCACAAAACTTTAGATTTTAAAATTATTTAAAAACACTTTATTGTAAAATATATTTAACATTCAATATAGCAAAATTACTTTAGAACTTAATTTAAAATAATACTCTAGAAATAACTACAATAAGGTTACCTTATAACTATACATTAGATTTCTTCCTTAAACAAAATATCAAATCATTCTTTAAATAACTATTACGATAATAGATTAACAAATTGCTTACTTTAGAATTTACTTTAAGATATTTAAATTAAAACTACTTCAATAATTGATTAAAAATATATACTATATGAATATTTGAAAATAAGGTTACTTTATACATATAAACTAGGTTTTTACCTTTAAAACAGAATTACTAAATCACTCTTTATAAATTATTACTACGGTAATAGATTTGAATAAATATTTAATTTAGAATTTAAACATTTAGAAATAAAAAATTTCCAAGAACATACTTTGTAAAACAACATTAAAACCTTTATTTTATTTTAAAAACTTACTTTGAAAACGTACTTGGCTATCCAGAGAAATATACTTCTCTTCACAACTCTTTAAAAATAAATCACCATTTTATTTTCAAACAATTTTTATCATTCCTTTAACAAACTCCCACCTAGAATTTATTCTTCCAAATATCCAATTTCAAACACTTAAATCAATTCCCAACTTGATTTCCAATTTACTTCATTCGTTCAAAAATCCTTTAATTTCAGATTTTATTCCTTAATTATGATTTAAAATACCTTGAATTGAAATACCAATTTAGATTTATTAGTTTACTTCTGATTCCTTTAAATAAATTTAGAACTTTGAGTTTTAAAGTAATTCTTTATTCATTTAATTTAATATCACATAATTTTACGATTCATCAATTACTGTTAATTCAAACTCCTTTTCTTTTTATACTCGAAGTTATTTATTAGTATTTAACATACTTCCATTTCCTTTCAATTCATTCTTAATTCATTAAATTTTCTAAGATTATTTCGTTTATAACTTTACTTTCTTTATTTTCTTTCCAAAACCCAATTTATATATTTTTGGTAATTCATTATACCCAAATATATCCAATCAAATCATAACATTCAATATTCCAATATATTCATCATATAATATCAAGTAATCACATCAGAGAATATTAAATAATATATATTAAGGGGTCCAGTTGGATCCCTCCAACCTGTTTTCCCTACATCCACAGATGTTAGCACAATATAATATGCCAATTCTAAAATATACCATATTATAGCACATCCATCAATTTAACCATTCAAAAAATTATTTAAATTTAGTCATTTAAATTTAACTGAGTGAGATTCACTCACCTTTGACTTCTAATTTGCCAATCCGATCCAAATCGGCTTGTTCTTCCCGAATTTTGGATCTTGAATAAACATTATATGATTTGTTAATATTTAAATCGATCAAACAATTAATTATCATTTAATAGATTTACTTAACTAACTTTGTAAATTTTAAACTAATGATTCTCCTTCCAAAATCTTTTACTAACTCAATTAAATAAATAAAACAAATTAATCACTAAATCCATTATTTAAAATAAATTAGTAAGGTTTTAAAACGTAGATATTTATATTATTATTATTTTATAATTCACTTGGCTAATGAGTTAAATTTGAACTAAATTCACTTTAAATACTTTCTTAATAACTAAAATAAATTTGATAGGTTATTTAACTAAACTAATCATCCTAAATACATAATTTTAAAATAAACTAGTAGATTTAAAAGGCATATAAAATTATCTTATTTTCATTTTAAAACTGCATATTAAAACAACTTATATCAGTTAAATCTCCAATATAAATCCTTATATTTTTTTTCCATAATCTTATATAAAATTTATACTTAGTGTTTACCAGTATATACATATTTTTTATTAACCCGAATTGTTATCATATTACAATTTAAATCCTCTGATGAACGAAAAGGAAATCAACAGCTTGATTAAGTAAATAAATAAACACAAATGTTTAAACTAATTTTACCTCAAAATCGAACAAGATGAAATATCATCACAGCTCTGAATGAGACCGAACTCGATGCTCTTTCCGCCAAAACTCCCAGATCGATCTCGCGGCTATCTTCCTCAATTCGAGCCTCACGAATCACTGGAGCCCCATTCCCGCCCCCGAGCTCTTGCCTCACATTCATCGGCGATGCCGACATTCCCCACGCGCCTACATCCCTCGATTCTAAACCTCGGTCGCTTGTGAAGCCACGCGCCCCAACATCTCGTAATCCACCTCCCCCTTTCCAATCACGCCCACCACCCTGTTCGCGAATGACAATTAGACAAAACCCTAAATCACTCACCCCTCTCCTTGCCGTGTTCTAGATCCCGAGCTCGAGCTTCCCCCATTATTGCGAAGTCGACGACGAACTGGAGGACTTGAATGTAAACGAGACTTTGGCCGATAATTTGATTTTTATACGATGCGGCCATTCGATTCACTTGATTTTGAAAATGGGGCTTCGGCCGATAATAATTCCTCAAGCAAATGATTTTTATGAGTGAGGAGGGGTCTCGAGAGTTCAGAAGATCTGACATTGATAGGGAGAAAGGAGACACGATTTGAAGTGGACAACGGCGTGTTTGAATGAAAGGGTAGCCACGATTTGAAAGAATGTGGGCTGATGTTTTTGGCCTGATTAGATTTTGATTTTACATATATGTATAGAATATAAACTAAAATATTGACTTCAATGCATTTATATGTCGTACGCTCACATCACAACTCCGATCAACACGAAATTTGAAATCCGATAATAATATAATACTACGGACCCAATGGAACTGGTTTCATCGAATTCCGAGACACCTCTCGGAAGTCTATTTTTAAATTCAATTTAAACGATATAATTTCAAACTGGACAAATCACTGTTAAATTTAATTTTAAAACTTCTATTATTTTCCCTGTTGTCGGTATAAATTTTATAAGCCTTCAAATTATTTTTAATGGCTTAGAACTCCAGATTCAACATCTTTCCCAATTTTCAAATTATTAAATTCAATAGTTCAATTATCAAATAAATAGTGATATGATATTTGAATTCAAGCTAAAAATTAACTTTTAAATATTTACAATTAATTTAAATATTCCAATTTTTAAATGCTTAAAAATTCCGGGTCGTCACATTCATCCCCCCTTAAAAGAATTTCGTCCCCGAAATTACTAGTTAGGAAGAATGATCCAAAACTCATTTACTTTTCCCAAAACTAACAATCCAACAATTTAACATCCTATATCAACTACCCTTTTATAAAAGGCCCATTGCCCTTCTTACTAACCTCCCAAACTCTCCCATAATTTGCAGACAATACTTTTTGCTCAATCATTCAAGTTTCAAGTTAAAATCACATTTTAAATTATCAAAAGTTTCTTAAAAAAATTTCTAACTTCCTAAATTTTCGAAAAATTTCGCCAGCGTCTCCTTTGCGTGGCTAGCTCGGTACTACTACAAAATGGCTCTACGGCCTCTCAAATCCAAAAAGAAAACAAAAAGCCTAGTGGCTCGATCCAAAAACCCAATCAAATTTCACACCAAATTTAAATACATATCTTTTTGTCGAGCATTTCAAATTTATCTTCTGAAATCAAAATCAATTTTCATTTCCCTTATTCATACCTGCATCTCCTGTTTGGCAATAATATATAATCACAACATTCAAAATCGTTTATTTGACTTCTTTCCAAAATTTCAATGTTCATTCCATTTAAGCCCGTACGATGTACCTATATCATTCGTACGCAATACTAATCCGATCACTCACTCGATCACACAATTTCACTTCCGAACTAGTATCGTCCACCCGACTTCCTAGTGCGGACTCAGATCTGGTTTTCTGATTAGAAACCGTCATTCTCCTTGCATAGTCATAACTATGATAGAGAATTCATAGAATCAGTCAAAACTCCATATCCAAGTTCGCCGTTGAAAATCGAGTGAAAAATTCCAACTTGGATCGGTAAAATTACCTCGAAATTCTATGCTCAAATTCTGGATCAAATAGCTATGCGAATAAATAATATACGTACATCCACGTATTTGCCCTAATTGATTATCAACTATATCGATATCCTTTTTATTCACATTTATTTTGATTGTTATTCACTTATTATCACTTTCCCTTGTCACAACTTCAGTTAAATTTTCATTCAATTATTCACTTGGAATAATTTTCCTCAATACCAATTTACTTAAGAATCTCACCATTCATTTCTTAAGTTTAATATAATTATTTTATACACTTCTTACATTAATTTTTACTTCACTACTAAATTTTATATTCAAGTTGAATTTCAATTCTATATAAGTTTCAATTTGCTTCAATTTACTTATAAATTCCAAATCTAAATACCCTTTTAGTAGTTTACTTACTAATTTATTTAAAATGTTAAATAAAAATTTATTTGCAAACCTTTTTCCTTCTTAAATTTTTTTTTCAAACCATTCCTTCAATTCACCTTACTTTACTCATACAGTTGTAATTCTATTTGCTTGCAAATTTAATTCATTTGTCGTTAGTGAAAATTTTCAAAAATTCAAAAAAATTCTAACTCCCAAAATTTTCGAAAATTTTTGGCAGAGTCTCCTTTGTACGGAGGAGCTTTTGCAATTTGACAAGAGATATAAATATATATACATCGACCCACATGGTCGGAAAACAGAAAAACAGTTCATATTTCTTATTTGTATTGCGTAGGCTTACCTTATTTAGCATTTTTAAGAAAGCGACTATTTATTTAAGCAATTAGCGCAGTCAAAACAAGCAAAGCGGCTTCCAAAACCTATACTTACTCAATTAAACATGTAAGTGACAAATATACAAAGTTTATTAACATTTCCCTTAATTTCAATAGCTAAACACATACGTACATAAGCAATATCCACTAAACCCTTCCATAAGCAAATTTATAAGGTTCCAATGCAAATCTAAATGCTTTCATTTAAATGGTTTACACTTCATTGCTTACATTCAATTCATTTAAATTCAAATAAACTCATGTTTATTACAATTGATTCAAAAACCAATTTTATTACTTATATTAACTGATTTGCGTCAACGACGACCATTACTATGCAGATTCAATGATATTCATCTAATAGAATATCCATTCTAGTTTATGACTACTTAAAATTGATACCAATTTTATTTTTACTTTATTCTGTTCCATTTCTAATTGATCCCATTCACTTTATTTCATATTCCATATTCATATTTATCTTATTTGAATCCATTTATAAATCTTGGAACAATCTATATTCAAACCATCCTATTTGATTCAAATGATTACACAATTCTCCACTTAACTCGATTTCATTCTTAGTCTAAACAAACTCATTTGAATAATATTTCGAAGTCATATTCCATTTATTTATACTTGAATGGAATTTATTCACAAATTAAAACCATCACTATTATAATCCAAATTTATTTATTTTGACTACACATCCAATTATATTTAATTCTCTAACAATCCAAATTAAATTTATTTTGCATTCTATATTCTCATTTCATTTGAATCCAATTATTAATCTAGGAACATTCCATATTGATTATATCAATTACTCATTCCATAATTTTATTTACAAACCAAACAGTTGTCTCATCAAATTGGTATTCAACTTGCATTTAACCAATTCAAGTTCCATTTCTATTTCCATATTTCATTAACTAATTTATCACCAATTAGTTTACTCAAATTTTATACCCAATATTTGATTTTATCTCAAATCCACTTTAACTATTTTACTGGAGGTCGATTTATTTTATAATTTAAGTTTTGAATTTTCATTCACTTCCCAAAATTCAAATAAGTTTTATTTTAGCTTATTTATTCCACTTCTAAATTTTATAAGTCACAAACTTATTTATTTCCATACTTTCATCTATTTACAATCAATCTCATTTACCTTTTACACTTTACTTTGGAATTATACATTTATTTAGTCAAGTATATATATATTTTTTATTATTCCATAACATTTTAATAGGATTCCAGAGTTTAAACAATTTTCCAAAATTTCAAAATCACTTTTGAAATCAACTATATCCAAAATCATTTGGCGAATTCAATTATTCCTTTGAATTTCAAAACCAAACCCAATTCGCAAACAATTCCAAATTAAAATGTTCAGGTAGCAATTCTTCTCTTGGAAACTCGAAAATGAACTCCGATGATGCTGCACTCATTACCGAAATTATTTTCCAGCGATCCAAAGAGAATTAAATGCTTTTATCTCTTCAAAATCCCTTCCAAATATTTTTAAATTCCAAATCTCTCCATATTCAATTCCAATTCAAAAATATCCCCGAAATAATACCACTATTATTTCTCCAAACCATTGAAAACCACTTTCAAATCTAAGGAATTTAAACTTTCCCAAAATTCCAAATTGCAATTCCTTTAAATCTATATTCAAACATTCTTTGGAATTTCATCTCATTTTTAATTTCACATGTTTCTCTGGAATTCTATTTTCAAAAATTATAATCACCTTTACAGTTTACATTTACGAATCTCATTTGTATATGAAGTTTATTTTAATTTATAAATTACATTTATAATCCATATTTCAAACCCCATTTTGTTATATAAATTTATTCTTCAACTTTGGTTATAAGTTTTCAATTTCTTATTCAATTACTACACAATAGTGTTAACAATTTAATATTATTATTCCTTAACAATCAAGCATCCAAATACTATCATACTTTACAAAATTATATATTTTATATACAAAATAGTTTGGGTAAAATTATTTCATTTATCCTACTTTAAAACAATATTGTGTCGAATTGTTCTATTCAAGTGTTTAGAGATTCCTATCAATAACGTTAATTACTTGTATTGACCAGAATCCATAAACTACTCAATAAACCAATCAACGCAATATAAAACAATTTTATTTTCACTAACAAATACGCGCTCATATCTATTTATACGCTCAAACTCAGTCTAGAGTACTATTGACTCTATTCTATGAGTAATTCCCACCAGAGCCAAGGTTATCACCAACCTAAGCTCTGATACCAACTGTAACGACCCGTAAATCCGTACCCCTTGAGTCAACACTATTCTACAACAATCAACTCAAGTTGCACAGGAATATGAACCATTTGGGTTAAAGAAGAAGAGGTAGAAGAAGAAAATAGAAAACAACTACAGAATCTAACCATCGCAGCGGAATAAAATATAATAGATAATAAATGATCTTTACTTAAAATCAAATATCTCTGTTTATATATTACATCATTAGAGTACATCGATCACAGCTCAACATCGATATCATACAAATGGATACACAATAACTCAACACAGCGGAATATATATATAATCAAGTACGGGAGTACGTATCGTCATCCAGCTCGTCTCCTGAGCTCTACAGCATTAAATCCTGTATCCTATAATACTCGGTCTGACCCGAGCATTATAGTTAAATAACACCCGAGTCAGTCTGGAATACCAGCGTGAGAAAATCACACCCAATTGATTATTAAAGTTCCAAAAATCCTTTGAAAACAAAAGCATCTGTAAGACCACGCGACAAATAAACATGTCGGGTTTTTATCTTACGATAGCTAAAACATTTTCATAGAAATCCTCTGATATTATAATAGGGTCTATATACAAATACTTATAAAATAGCCGAAATTGTTACATTATTAAATTCCAGCTACTAGCCACAAAGTGGGTAATGCAAACAAAACTCGTACAAGGCTCGTAGGGAGAATGGATTTCCAACTAATGACTAGGCACTGGGGTACCACCTGTTACAGCACGGGGCCTAAATCACCGTAACGAGGATTACGCCCACTCCCCTGCAACACAAGACCGGGACTACCCCTTACTGGATAATCCCCAGTGAGATCACCCCGCGGTTGGGATCAGCAACCGCCCACTAAGCCGAAATAAAAAGGGACATCTAGACAGGAATGACCTCACCCTGCTTGGGTGCTACCCACCTAGCCTTGCTGCATAACCCCTGATTTTCAGTCATTCCCATTTGATAAGGCTTGAGGCTAAGCGTTACCTTTTATAATATATCCCTTAGAATGCCCATCGTCCACCTGACAGTGTTTCGCAAGCATTCATCCATGCAAGTCCGTCCCGGTTCGAACGGAACCGAAGGCACTATTCCTACTACATCCATTTTGAAAATATCCTCAGAATTAGTAGCGACTAGCACTTTCACTTCACTTCTCCATCTTCGAATCCAAACTCGTTTCCACGAAACGTACAAACCGGATCGAAGTGGTTTTCGAGAAATAAATCTCGATCCCGGTCTCTTCGAAACGATCAACGCATTTGTCCAATATTGATAGTCGGTTATTTAACTATCAATTAATGTTCACAACATCCATCACACAATAAATAATTTTCCCAAATTATTTATTTATCTCAAAAATACCTTCACAAGATATATTTTCACTTTTCAAATTCCTTTGAAAACAGTTTTCAAAACTATGTGCCTTCTCAGAATAAATTCCAAGTATTTTTATTTCCTCTGGAATCACCAAGCACAAAACTTTAGATTTTAAAATTATTTAAAAACACTTTATTGTAAAATATATTTAACATTCAATATAGCAAAATTACTTTAGAACTTAATTTAAAATAGTACTCTAGAAATAACTACAATAAGGTAATCTTATAACCATACATTAGATTTCTTCCTTAAACAAAATATCAAATCATTCTTTAAATAACTATTACGATAATAGATTAACAAATTTCTTACTTTAGAATTTACTTTAAGATATTTAAACTAAAACTACTTCAATAATTGATTAAAAATATATACGATATGAATATTTGGAAATAAGGTTACTTTACACATATAAACTAGGTTTTTACCTTTAAAATAGAATTACTAAGTCACTCTTCATAAATTATTACTACGGTAATAGATTTGAATAAATATTTACTTTAGAATTTGAACATTTATAAATAATAAATTTCCAAGAACATACTTTGTAAAACAACATTAAAACCTTTATTTTATTTTAAAAACTTACTTTGAAAACGTACTTGGCTATGCAGAAAAATATACTTCTCATCACAACACTTTAAAAGTAAATCACCATTTTATTTTTAAATAATTTTTCTCATTCCTTTAATAAACTCCCACCTAGAATTTATTCTTCCAAATATCCAATTTCAAACACTTAAATCAATTCCCAACTTGATTTCCAATTTACTTCATTCGTTCAAAAATCCTTTAATTTCAGATTTTATTCCTTAATTATGATTTAAAATACCTTTAATTGAAATACCAATTTAGATTTCTTAGTTTACTTCTGATTCCTTTAAATAAATTTAAAACTTTGAGTTTTAAAGCAATTCTTTATTCATTTAATTTAATATCACATAATTTTACAATTCATTAATTACTGTTTATTCAAACTCCTTTTCTTTTCATACTTGAAGTTATTTATTAGTATTTAACATACTTCCATTTCCTTTCAATTCATTCTTAATTCATTAAATTTTCTAAGATTATTTCGTTTATAACTTTACTTTCTTTATTTTCTTTCCAAAACCCAATTTATATATTTTTGGTAATTCATTATACCCAAATATATCCAATCAAATCATAACATTCAATATTCCAATATATTCATCATAGAATATCAAATAATCACATCAGAGAATATTAAATAACAAAAATTGAGGGGTCCAGTTGGATCCCTCCAACCTGCTTTCCCTGCATTCACAGATGTTAGCACAATATAATATGCCAATTCCAAAATATACCATATTATAGCACATCCATCAATTTAACCATTCAAACAATTATTCAAATTTAGTCATTTAAATTTAAATTTAACTGAGTGAGATTAACTCACCTTTGACTTCTAATTTGCCAATCTGATCCAAATCGGCTTGTTCTTCCCGAATTTTGGACCTTGAATAAACATTATAGGATTTATTAATATTTAAATCAATCAAACAATTAATTATCATTTAATAGATTTACTTAACTAACTTTGTAAATTTTAAACTAATGATTCTCCTTCCAAAATCTTTTAGTAACTCAATTAGATTAATAAAGCAAATTAATCACTAAATTCATTATTTAAAATAAATTAGTAACGTTTTAAAATGTAGATATGTATATTATTATTATTATTTTACAATTCACTTGGCTAATGAGTTAAATTTGAACTAAATTTACTTTAAATACTTTCTTAATAACTAAAATAAATTTGACAGGTTATTTAACTAAACTAATCATCCTAAATACATAATTTTAAAATAAACTAGTAGATTTAAAAGGCATATAAATTATCTTATTTTCATTTTAAAACTGCATATAAAAACAATTTATATCAGTCAAATCTCCAATATAAATCCTTATATTTTTTTTCCAAAATCTTATATAAAATTTACACTTAGTGTTTACCAGTATATACATATTTTTTATTAACCCGAATTGTTATCATATTACAATTTAAATCCTCTGATGAACGAAAAGGAAATCAACAGCTTGATTAAGTAACTAAATAAATACAAATGTTTAAACTAATTTTACCTCAAAATCAAACAAGATAAAATATCATCACAGCTCTGAACGAGACCGAACTCGACGCTCTTTCCACCAAAACTTCCAGCTCGATCTCGCGGCTACCTTCCTCAATTCGGGCCTCGCGAATCACTGGAGCCCCATTCCCACTCCCGAGCTCTTGGCTCACGTTCGTCGGCGATGCCGACATTCCCCACGCCTACATCCCTCGATTCTAAACCTCGGTCGCTTGTGAATCCACGCGCCCCAACATCTCGTAATCCACCTCCCCCTTTCCAATCACACCCACCATCCTGTTCGCGAACGGCAATTAGATGAAACCCTAAATCACTCACCCCGCTCCTTGCCGTGTTCTAGATCATGAGCTCGAGCTTCCCCCATTATTGTGAAGTCGACGATGAACTGGAGGACTTGAATGTAAACGAGACTTCGGTCGATAATTTGATTTTTATACGATGCGGCCATTCGATTCACTTGATTTTGAAAATGGGGCTTCGGTCGATAATAATTCCTCAAGCAAATGATTTTTATGAGTGAGGAGGGGTCTCGAGAGTTCAGAAGATCTGACAATGATAGGGAGAAAGGAGACACGATTTGAAGTGGACAGCGGTGTGTTTGAATGAAAGGGTAGCCACGATTTGAAAGAATGTGGGCTGATGTTTTTGGCCTGATTAGATTTTGATTTTACATATATGTATAGAATATAAACCAAAATATTGACTTCATAAAAACCCAGTAAATGGGATTCATAATTTTATGATTGATCTACTTCAAGAAATTAAATTAGAAGTTAAAGATATAAGTAATAAACTACAAAAACAAACAACGACCTTAGGATTTGGTCGAAATACACCAACAATCCATTCGCTTAACAGCATTAGAATGGTCAAATGTACTTCTGAAGAAAATAAAAAAATAAATGTTGAAGAGATTGATCCCACCTACTATAAAAATTATCTTGTTCTTCAAGAAAAAGAACTTGCAGGAGAAATAGATAGTACTGAACTTTATTCTTATTATGAAGAACATTCGACGGTAATAAACTATTTTAAATATAAAGCAAATAAAGAAAATTCTTCATTTGAAGATTCTGAACAAGAATCTGAAAATTCCACAGAATTTGATTATAATTCAGATACATCAGATAACCTTATTTACAACATAAACGCTAATGAAGACGGATCTAGTAGAGGTGCTCTAATTTTACCTCCGCAACCTCCTCCGGATATTGCTTCTGTTGTAAACGATCTTAACTCTGATATAATTATGGACGATCAAGAACAGGAAGAAAACACATATAATAGGCCTCATACTGATCTTTACCCTGAAATGCTTAGACATGGTACTAGATCAGATTGGATTAAATTTCACTCTTCTAGAAAGAAACTTAAAGATTTAATAACGAACAACCCTCTTCAACATATACCCTAACTTTTAATATAGATATACTTCCACATAGAAAAATAAGAAAATATATTATAACATGGCTTCAACATATAAGTGGAACAATCTATTTATTACCTCCAAATATGAATGTAATGGAATACATACATTACGCTACTAGTTATTGGACAGGAGATGCTTTGGCTTGGTTACTAAACCTTGAAAGAATAAATCCGAATGAATTACGAATAATTAGAAATATTCAATTTAAACAAGAAGCTCTTGGGGAATTATTAAAACTATTATTAGCATACTTCACAGAAGAAACTTTTCTAGAAGATACTGATTATGAAAAACAATTATTAAAAATACAATTATGCGACATATGTATGTTAGAAGAATTCGCTGCAAATTACATAGGCCTACTTTTCCATTTAAAAAATAATGACCAGAAAGTTTTCTGGGTAAAGGGTTTTTTAACGAAAATACCTTATCCATGGAATAATATTATTCAAGAAAGATACGACATTTTAAGACAAAGTAATACGGATGAAAATCATAACACGGGATTATTAAAAAAGGCATGTATGGATACTATGGAAAGGGTTTATGAGCAAGCCAGTGCGCACAAACAAATGAAAAATAAAATTAGAAGCTCAAAACTAGGATTTTCTTGTTGTACCAAATATATTGAAGATATTAACACACAGTTTGGATTTTCTCCTGAATTTGAAAGAAAAAGAACAAGAAATTTCAAAAGGAGAACAAAACCAAAATATCGAATCACTAGGAAAAAATGGAAACCAGAATATAACAAAAAATTTAGAAAGGAAAACAAGTTTTCTAAGAAAAAGTTTATTAAAAAGAAGAATTTCCGTAAAGGCTGCAAATGTATCAAATGTAATAAAGACGGACATTATGCTAATGAATGTCCTACAAATATACAAAATATCGTTATATCAAATATCGAAGAATACGGTATTAATGTTGGCACTATAGAGGATATATCTAGTGATGCTAATTCGTCCGTATATGAATTGAATCAGTATATTCTGACACTACTGAAAATGAAGATGAAATTAATGATTCCACTGATGATTTTAAAATAGACATGATCACAATCAATCAGACACATAACCAAATGAAAATTATTCCGTTAACCATATATGCTATACTTCCTAAAAAGTAAAAAGTAAATTCTCCAGGTTATACATTATATGCAGCAAAATGCTCCAGATTAAGAAGGTACTTCACAATCGAAGTATTCTTAGATCTATTAATAAAAATCCCACTCGGATATTATGGACAAATTTATAATATACCTAAACATACTAAATAAAATATTTTTATAACTTATGGATTGATAGTTACTCTTTCTAAAACTAACGCTTCTATACTATTTAAAAGTACTAGTATGGAAGATAAAGACTATATTATAGAGCTAGGGGATCCATTAGGACTACTTGTTACACATAAATATGAAGGCCTTCCAATTGTAAAAGAAGAAATATACGATCATGATCTATCTACTCCATTAAGTGGTTCTACATCCCGATCATCAAGAAATAAAGAGTCGGAATCATATCAAGAATATAGGATATACATGAACACTTTTACGTCTGAAGAAACATCTAACCCTCAAATGCAAGATAGCACAGGAGAACAATTTGAGGTCACGAACTAAAATTTAGAAAAATTAAAAGAAGCAATCCCTCATTCAGATAAAAAAGATATTTATAAACCTTTAACTTTTAAATTCGGATTTTTGAATCAACATACATATATATTTGAACGAATGCAAACAAATGTAGAGTTAAAGGGAGAGGAAGATTTTACTTCCATAAGCCTGTTAAATAAAAGTAAGATAGAAAAACTAAAAGCCAAATATCCAAAAATGAAATACCTTCATATAGGTCTAATACAACTAAAAATAACATGATTGTTTAGATCCAAAATTGATACTCCAATAATGATAGTTTGTATGGATGAAAGAATTATCAATAATCCTTTAAATAGTATTATTGGCGGAGATAAGTCAAATTTAGCAAATAGGTTATTTGGAGTAAATATACATCCCAATTTTTGTATAAGTCTTGATGATCAAAATATAGAAAAAGCTTGTACATTATCGGTAAATTTACAAAATATGGAACTTCTTTCTGGATCCAAAGTTCTTGGCATACAATGGGAACATTGTATGGCCTTGAATGATACTGCTACATACAAATCAATTACACCCAAACAATTCGTTAAATTATTCGAAGTCGGATTAGGAAAAACAATTCAACCCAGATTGATTGACATAAGACATTTAAAATTCGAAAACGAAATTCAAGTTTTTGTGAAATCACTTAAACCAAGAATTCAATTACCTACAAAATATTTTATAGCATCAGGAAATACCATTTCCACCATAACCAAGAACAATGAAGAAAATACAAATTCATCCAACACATTAAAAAGAACTCAATCATACAATAAAATGTCTGGTGTGGAATTAACTCCTGATATATTAAAAACTATCGGTCATCGTATGAGCTTTAAACAAGAAAATCCAATAGAAGGAAGAACAATGAGAATACTTGAAAAACAAAAAGAACAGGAATCGAACCGAATGGTTATAAAGGTTCTTACAGAAAATATAAAACATCGTGATTAGATCCATAGATCTTAAAAGAAAGGCACAGTTACATATATATCTTCCAATAACGATATGTATCCCTGAATATCAAGAATTCACGGTACATACATTACTGGATTCTGGTACAGAAGCCAGTTTATTACAAGAAATATTTATTCCCCAGCAATTCTTGGTACCTTTAGAAAAAAAAGGAATGCTAAATGATTTTATGGGAAGACAAGTCCCTGTTACTCATAAAGCAAAACACTTACAGGTACAAATACCTGATATACATGGAAATAATAAACTATACAACTTTGACTTTGCATTACTACCAAAGGAATTTGATAGTGATTGCATCCTGGGAAAGGACAATTTAAGACATCTCCCTTCATTCAACAAATATTATTTTGAACTGGATGGCGTTCTTGTGCCTCGAGTAACGCTACCCGCTACTATTGCACCACATTATACTCCAGCAGAACAACGTGGTGAAAAACCTGTTACATTAACTGAACATGTAAAAACACCGAAAATAATACAACCAAAGATTTGTACATACAATATACCAACCACCGACGAATTTGAAATATTAATACATAATATGTTGAACCTCTTTATTCAAACAATCCATAAAATGGTTTGTCAAAGCACCACAGTATTATAAAATTGAATTAATGGAACAATACAAAAATGCTAAAGTCAGAGTTAACAGTATCATGGTATCGTCAACTGATAAAGAAGAATTTGCAACACAAATAAAAGACCTATTAATAATACAGAAAAGTTTCAGTACCCACTCATCCCCATCTTTCTTAGTAAGAAATCATGCTGAAATTAAAAGGGGAAAAGCTCAAATGGTAATAAACTATAGAAAACTTAATAGCTATACAAAGTTTGATGGATATTTTATTCCTTCTGCTGAACATCTAACAAAACAAATCCAAGGAGCAAACTATTATAGTAAATTTGATGCAAAATCGGGTTTTTGGCAATTAAAACTTGTTGATAAACAGTCCATTGAGCTAACCGCCTTTAGTTGCCCACAAGGACATTTTGAATGGTTAGTTATGCCTTTTGGATTAAAAAACGCACCACCAATATTTCAAAAATGGATGAATTCTATGTTCGGACATTTACCTTTTGTATCTGTCTTTATAGACGACATTCTTGTTTTTTCTAATTCTGCAGAAGAACATAAACAACATCTTCTGGCAGTTGTTCAAATATTACTTCAAAACGGTGTTATTTTAAGTCCTAAAAAAATTGAATTATTTAAAAAAGAAATAGATTTTCTCGGAAAACGAATTAAAAATGGACAAATAGAATTACAACAACACATATTAAAATTAAAGATTTTCCCGATACATTTAAAGCATTAAAAGAACTCCAAAGTTTCTTAGGGTTATTAAACTACGGCAGAAAATCTATTCCTAATTTATCTGCTAAGACCCAAAAATTACAGAAAAAGCTTACTGACGAATAAGCAAAATATAAACAGCATAATGGTGAACAACCAAGAAGATGGAACACAGACAAAATTCCTATTATCTTACAAAAGCAAGAAGAAGAAGAAATACAAAAGATTAAAGACCTAATAAAAGATCAAAAGATCTTATATTTTCCTTCAGATGAAGAATTACTTACACTACAAACTGATGCTTCTGCCAATTTCTGGGCAGGAGTATTAATTGCAAAACAAAATGAAGTTGTAGCATAATCCTCTAGAAATTTTAGTAAACCCCAAATTAAATACGCTACCTATGACAAAGAATTACTAGCTATTAAATTAGCAATCAAAAATTTACGAATTTATCTCTTGCATAGACAGTTTATAATAGAAATAGATAACAAATTTGTTGCTCAATTCTTAAAAAAGAAAACTGTAAACAATCCAGAAGAAAACCTTCGGAGAATTAGATTAGCTATGTATTTAGAAATTTACAACTATGATGTCAAATACATTCCAGGCTACACTAACTTTGCAGCTGATCTTCTTACCAGGTTATGAAACATGGATGAGGACGATATAAAAAGAATCAAAGAATTATTAGAAACCATGAAAAGACAAGAAGATTTCAAACAAGTGAAATCATCTAAAAAAGCCAAGCAAACCTCCACAGAGGCTTCATCTTCGAAGGAATCCGAAGAAACTTATGCTCCCACAGGAGTAAATGAAGAAAAGGTCCAACAGACCAAAACCACTCAAACAAACAAAGGCAAGGCAACACCTTCCAATACAACTCAGAAATTTGTTCCAATGAACAAAGGAAAAGCAATTGCTCCTACAGGAGTACAAAGACCATACATCTCAGTGGTGGTCAAAGATTGGTACAATTTAGACATGAAAGCATCGAATCCTAATTTATATGACAATTTCAATGGATGCTTTAAAGCCATCCAATCTGCAGACCATAGAGCTGCAAATTTTTGGTTAACTCAACTAGAAAAGGCTTATCTGGGACTAAAGCATACAATATCCCAGAAAGAGAAAAAGTTACAAAGAAACTCAGAAAATAGTGTCTAAACTATCACAACATTCTTTTATGTCTAGATCTAAAGCTCTAGATTTGAAAGAAGCTGAGTTGTTCACTGATAACACAGCTGAACATAGCCATTTGAAAATAATATTTTCTCAAATGCAAACATCCGATCTCGTAAATCTAAGAATTCAAGATTTTCTAGAATTACTTAGACATTATGAGATAGATAACACAAAACCAAAGAGATGGAAGCTGAAATAACGGTCCAAGATATGATCTCCTTATATCAGCAACATCTCATCAATGAAAGTAATCTTCTTCTATTCTTCAAAAAGTCAGAAGACACAGAATTAGTTAAACTCTTAGAAAATGAAGAGTTAATTCTCAACAACAACAGAAGACCACGACTTATAGCCTGTTTTTTCTGAAATACAAAAATATCAAAAACATATCAAAAAGGGCTTAGTACATGAAATTTATGTCAACGCAAGCCATCCTGAAGAATATTCAGGTTATATTCTAGAAATATGTACAGCAAAACTTGCTGAACATTCCAACAGATTTTTTACTATGTTCATGTTTAGAATTTGGAGCGTTCGGGAAGAAAGACAGTACATACGTCTTTATTCCTCTATCAATTATGGGAATTACACAGGGTAACCGAAAATCCTCAACATGAATTCGTTAAATTCAACCGCAAAGAATTTAATGAAGAAAGTGAAAGAATCCTAGCAGCGCAAGAGTTCTTCTCAGAAGCCATTAACAAAGGCGAAATTGGATCACACTCTTCCACTGAAGGCAAAAAAGTATTACTGTTGGACTACCTATCGGCTTTCGAACCATCAACAGAAAGAATAATGAAGGTTCAGCATTTTTTAGACAGTCTCAAAATTGGCCCAATTGGCACAATGGCTCAAGAAGAATACTTTGAAGAACAAGTAGAAAAAGAAAGACTTAGACAAGACTCTATAATGAGAGATACTATAGGTACCGACCCTTTTGACGACGAATCTCTAGCCAATCTAGAAATTCAAAATTAAAACAGAAGCATGGTGGACCAGCATCCAGGATAAAAGGACAAAGAACACATCCTTTACACTAGGGTGACATATCACCCTTTAGCCTTTCCAACTCATCCTTTGCAAAGAATAAACTAAAGGACACATCCTCAACCTAAAAGCCTAAAATTCATCCTTTAGCCTTTCCAACTCATCCTCCGCAAAGAATAAACTAAAGGACACATTCTCGGCCTAAAAGCCTAAAAGGGACACATATTAGCCCTATAATGGACAGATATCCAGCCTAAGTAATAATAAATAAAGGAGAGATGACGTTATAAAAGGGGGAGACTACTCTGAAGATGATCATCAGAAAATTTTGCTTCACTTTCGTTTCTTCTCTTCATTGTATCTGAGCTCTGTAATATTATCTACTGTAGTAATAAAATTTCTGTTTCTGCAAGAAGTGTCTGTTGCTGTAGATAGAAGTTTCTATTACTCTATATTTTGAATTCCGCATTCAAGTTTTCTGTTTTCAAGTTTGGGTTTTAATTTCGTATCAGAGCTTTTAATAAGAAAATCACCACGCTGTGTAAATATACAGCAAACTTGAAAACAGAAATTTGCAACAGAAAGCATTAAGATGATCATCAGAAAATATTATTGTAATACGGATGAAAATCATAACACGGGCTTATTAAAAAAGACTTGTATGGATACTATGGAAAGGGTTTGTTACTGATTATTACGCCTTTTTTAATAACAGAAATATGCCTTCTTTAATAAGCTAAAACTTTTTTTGAATTTTAAGTCAATTCGACGACCTATTGTTACTGATTATTATGCACTGGGTAGGAAACGAACCATTGCTATGCTAAACTTAAGTGAAGCGACGATATAGGCTTGTGGTCGTTAATTCGAGGCCTAACCCTACTATAAAACCACGGTATGGTAGGAAAGCATTAAGGGGTATCGTGTTTAGCCGCTAAATCTAGGTTCAAAACTGATCTATAACTTTAGGTTTGCGAATCAAGATTTATTATTCGAATGAAAGCTTTTATCTATTTGCAAATGTTTTGTATAAACTCCTTATTGAATTGTGTTCAAAAGACCCTTGTTTATGGAAAATAATAAGATTGTTATTCTAGACACACATAAGTGTTAATTTGATCTAAATACCGAACAATATGAGCATGTTGTTCATATCCCTACTCATAAAAACCCAATAAATGGGATTCATAATTTAATGATTGATCTACTTCAAGAAATCAAATTAGAAGTTAAAGATATAAGTAATAAACTACAAAAACAAACAACGACCTTAGGATTTGGTCGAAATACACCAACAAACCATTCGCTTAACAGCATTAGAATGGTCAAATATACTTCTGAAGAAAATAACAAAATAAATGTTGAAGAGATCGATCCCACCTACTATAAAAATTATCTTATTCTTCAAGAAAAAGAACTTGCAGGAGAAATAGATAGTACTGAACTTTATTCTTATTATGAAGAACATTCGACGGCAATAAACTATTTTAAATATAAAGCAAATGAAGGAAATTCTTCATTTGAAGATTCTGAACAAGAATATGAAAATTCCACAGAATTTGATTATAATTCAGATACACAGATAACCTTATTTACAACATAAACGCTAATGAAGCCGGATCTAGTAGAGGTGATCTAATTTTACCTCCGCAACCTCCTCCAGATACTGCTTCTGTTGTAAGCGATCTTAACTCTGATATAATTATGGACGATCAAGAACAGGAAGAAAACATATATAATAGGCCTCGTAATGATCCTTACCCTGAAATGCTTATACATGGCACTAGATCAGATTGGATTAAATTTCACTCTTCTAGAAAGCAACTTAAAGATTTTTATAACGAACAACCCTCTTTAACATATACCCTAACTTTTATTATAGATAGACTTCCACATAGAAAAATAAGAAAATATATTATAGCATGGCTTCAACATATAAGTGAAACAATCTATTTATTACCTCCGAATATGAATGTAATGGAATACATACATTACGCTACTAGTTATTGGACAGGAGATGCTTTGGCTTTGTTACTAAACCTTTAAAGAATAAATCCAAATGAATTACAAAGAATTAGAAATATTCAATCCAAACAAGAAGCTCTTGGGGAATTATTAAAACTATTATTAGCAGACTTTACAGGAGAAACTTTCCTAGAAGATACTGATTATGAAAAACAATTATTAAAAATACAATTATGCGATATATGTATGTTAGAAGAATTTTCTGCAAAATACATAGGCCTACTTTTCCATTTAAAAAATAATGACCAGAAAGTTTTATGGGTAAAGGGCTTTTTTACGAAAATACCCCAAGAGCTTTTGAAGAAAATAACAAAATAAATCGAAAACATATTATTCTATTTTAGATCAATTTGGTATCAGAGCCTGGCTAACACTAGGTAAGTTTTTCTGTTTTAGATCATTCTGTTTTATATTTTCTGAACTCTATCTTTCTGTATATGTTCTGGTAAAGTAAAAAAAAAGGCATGTATGGATACTATGGAAAGGGTTTGCTAGCCAGGCTCTGATACTAAATTTACTTTACCAGAACATATACAGAAAGATAGAGTTCTGGTACCAAATTTATTCGTAAAAAAGCCTTTACCCAGAAAACTTTCTGGTCATTATTTTTTAAATGGAAAAGTGGGCCTATGTATTTTGCAGCGAATTCTTCTAACATACATATGTCGCATAATTGTATTTTTAATAATTGTTTTTCATAATCATTATCTTCTAGAAAAGTTTCTCCTGTAAATTCTGCTAACAATAGTTTTAATAATTCCCCAAGTGCTTCTTGTTTAGATTGAATATTTCTAATTCTTCGTAATTCATTTGGATTTATTCTTTCAAGGTTTAGTAACCAAGCCAAAGCATCTCCTGTCCAATAACTAGTAGCGTAATGTATGTATTCCATTACATTCATATTCGGAGGTAATAAATAGATTGTTCCACTTATATGTTGAAGCCATGTTATAATATATTTTCTTATTTGTCTATATGGAAGTCTATCTATATCAAAAGTTAGGGTATATGTTGAAGAGGGTTGTTCGTTACAAAAATCTTTAAGTTGCTTTCTAGAAGAGTGAAATTTAATCCAATCTGATCTAGTACCATGTCTAAGCATTACACGGTAACGATCAGTATAAGGCCTATTGTATGTGTTTTCTTCCTGTTCTTGATCGTCCATAATTATATCAGAGTTAAGATCGTTTACAACAGAAGCAGTATCCGGAGGAGGTTGCGGAGGTAAAATTAGATCACCTCTACTAGATCCGGCTTCATTAGCGTTTATGTTGTAAATAAGGTTATCTGATGTATCTGAATTATAATCAAATTCTGTGGAATCTTCAGATTCTTGTTCAGAATCTTCAAATGAAGAATTTTCTTCATTTGCTTTATATTTAAAATAGTTTATTGCCGTCGAATGTTCTTCATAATAAGAATAAAGTTCAGTACTATCTATTTCTCCCGCAAGTTCTTTTTCTTGAAGAATAAGATAATTTTTATAGTAGGTGGGATCAATCTCTTCAACATTTATTTTGTTATTTTCTTCAGAAGTATATTTGGCCATTCTAATGCTGTTAAGCGAATGGATTGTTGGTGTATTTCAACCAAATCCTAAGGTCGCTGTTTGTTTTTGTAGTTTATTACTTATATCTTTAACTTCTAATTTAATTTCTTGAAGTAGATCAATCATAAAATTATGAATCCCATTTACTGGGTTTTTATGAGTAGGGATATGAACAACACGCTCATATTGTTCGGTATTTAGATCAAATTGACACTTATGTGTGTACAGAATAACAATCTTATTATTTTCCATAAACAAGAGTCTTTTGAACACAATTCAATTATGAGTTTATACAAAAAATTTGCAAATAGATAAAAGCTTTCATTCGAATAATAAATCTTGATTCGCAAACCTAAAGTTATAGATCAGTTTTTGACCCTAGATTAAGCGGCTAAACACGATACCCCTTAATGCTTTCCTAGCATACCATGGTTTTATAATAGGGTTAGGCCTCGAATTAACAGCCACAAGCCTATATCGTCGCTGCACTTAAGTATAGCACAGCAATGGTTCGTCTCCTACTCCAGTGCGTAATAATCAGTAACAATAGGTCGTCGAATTGACTTAAAATTCGAAAAAAGTTTTAGCTGTCACAGAAGCTTTGTAGACTCATAACGAATCATGCTAGAAAGAATAGCTTAAGCTTTCATTTTAAAAATTAAAATTTTTTGTACTCTTTATTTTTACTTCAGCAGAACATATACAGAAAGATAAAGTTCAGAAAATATAAAACAGAATTATCTAAAACAGAATAACTTACCTAGTGTTAGTCAGGCTCTGATACCAAATTTAAACCCAAACTTGAAAACAGAAAATTTGAATGCGGAATTGAAAATATACAGCAACAGAAACTTCTATCTACACCAAAAGACACTTCTTGCAGAAACAGAAATTTTATTACTACAGTAGATAATATTATAGAGCTAAGATACAATGAAGAGAAGAAACGAAAGTGAAGCAAATTTTTCTGATGATCGTCTTCAGAGTAGTCCCCTCCTTTTACAGCATCTTCTCTCCTTTATTTCTTATTACTTAGGCTGGAAATCTGTCCATTATAGGGCTAATATGTGTCCCTTTTAGGCTTTTAGGCTGAGGATGTGTCCTTTAGTTTATTCTTTGCAGAGGATGAGTTGGAAAGGCTTAGGGATGACTTTTAGGCATTTAGGCTAAGGATGTGTCCTTTAGTTTATTCAGAGGATGAGTTGGAAAGGCTAAGGGGTGATATGTCACCCTAGTGTAAAGGATGTGTTCTTTGTCCGTTTATCCTGGATGTTGGTCCACCATCCTTCTGATTTAATTTTGAATTTCTAGACTAGCTAGAGATTCATCGTCGAAAGGGTCGGTACCCATACTATCTCTCATTATAGAATCTTGTCTAAGTCTTTCCTTTTCTACTTGTTCTTCAAAGTATTCTTCTTGAGCCATTGTGCCAACTGGGCCAATTTTGAGACTGTCTAAAAAACGTTGAACCTTCATTATTCTTTCTGTTGATGGTTCGAAAGCCGATAGGTAGTCCAACAGTAATACTGTTTGCCTTCAGTGGCGGAGTGTGATCCGATTTTGCCTTTTTTAATGGCTTCTAAGAAGAACTCTTGTGCTGCTAGAATTCTTTCATTTTCTTCATTAAATTCTTTGCGGTTGAATTTAACGAATTCATGTTGAGGATTTTCGGTTACACGATGTAATTCTCATAATTGGATGGAGGGATAAAGACGTATGTACTGTCTTTCTTCCCAAACGCTCCAAATTCTGTATATGAACATAGTAAAAAATTTGCTTGAATGTTCAGTAAGTTTTTTTGTACATACTGGAATATAACCTGAATATTCTTCAGGATGGCTTGTGTTGACATAAATTTCGTGTACTAAGCCCTTTTTGATATGTTTTTGATATTTTTGTATTTCAAAAAAACAGGCTATAAGCCGTGATCTTCTGTTGTTATTGAGAATTAAATCTTCATTTTCTAAGAGTTTAACTAACTCTTGTCTTCTAACTTTTTGAAGAATAGAAGAAGATTGCTTTCATCGATGAGATGTTGCTGATATAAGGAGATCATATCCTGGACTGTCATTTCAGCTTCCATCTCTTTGGTTTTTGTGTTATCTATCTCATAAAGTCTAAGTAATTCTAGAAAATCTTGAATTTTTAGATTTACGAGATCGGATGTTTACATTTGAGAAAATATCTTTTTCAAATGACTATGTTCAGCTGTGTTATCAGTGAACAACTCAGCTTCTTTCAAATCTAGAGCTTTAGATCTAGACGTAAAAGAATGTTGTGATAGTTTAGACACTATTTTCTGAGTTTCTTTGTAACTTTTTCTCTTTCTGGGATATTGTATGCTTTAATCCCAGATAAGCCTTTTCTAGTTGAGTTAACCAAAAATTTGCAGCTCTATGGTCTGCAGATTGGATGGCTTTAAAGCATCCATTGAAATTGTCTGAATAAAGAGGTTCCAACATATTATGTATTAATATTTCAAATTCATTGGTGGTTGGTATATTATATGTGCAAATCTTTGGTTGTATTATTTTTGGTGTTTTTACATGTTCAATTAATGTATCAGGTTTTTCACCACGCTGTGTTGCTGGAGTATAATATGGTGCAATGGTAGCGGGTAGCGTTACTCGAGGCACAAGAATGCCATCGAGTTCAAATAATATTTGTTGAATGGAGGGAGATGTCTTAAATTGTCCATTCCCAGGATGCAATCACTATCAAATTCCTTTTGGTAGTAATGCAAAGTCAAAGTTGTATAGTTTATTATTTCCATGTATATCAGGTATTTGTACCTATAAGTGTTTTGCTTTATGAGTAACAGGGACTTGTCTTCCCATAAAATCATTTAGCATTCCTTTTTTGTCTAAAGGTACTCAGAATTGCTGGGGAATAAATATTTCTTGTAATAAACTGGCTTCTGCACCAGAATCCAGTAACGCGTGTACCGTGAATTCTTGATATTCAGGGATACATATCATTATTGTAAGATATATATGTAACTGTGCCTTTCTTTTAAGATCCATGGATCTAATCATGATGTTTTATATTTTCTGTAGGAACCTTTATAACCATTCGGTTTGATTCCTGTTCTTTTTGTTTTTCAAGTATTCTCATTGTTCTTCCTTCTATTGGATTTTCTTGTTTAAAGCTCATACGATGACTAATAGTTTTTAATATATCAGGAGTTAATTCTACATCAGACATTTTATTGTATGATTGAGTTCTTTATAATGTGTTGGATGAATTTTATTTTCTTCATTGTTCTTGGTTATGGTGGAAATGGTATTTCCTGATGCTATAAAATATTTTGTAGTTAACTGAATTCTTGGTTTAAGTGATTTCACAAAAACTTGAATTTTGTTTTCGAATTTTAAATGTCTTATGTCAATCAATCTGGGTTGAATTGTTTTTACTAATCCAACTTCGAATAATTTAACGAATTGTTTGGGTGTAATTGATTTAAATGTAGCAGTATCATTCAAGGCCATACAATGTTCCCATTGTATGCCAAGAACTTTGGATCCAGAAAGAAGTTCTATATTTTGTAAATTTACCGATAATGTACAAGCTTTTTCTATATTTTGATCATCAAGACTTATACAAAAATGGGGATGTATATTTACTCCAAATAATCTATTTGCTAAATTTGACTTAGCTCCGCCAATAATACTATTTAAAGGATTATTGATAATTCTTTCATCCATACAAACTATCATTATTGGAGTATCAATTCCGGATCTAAACAATCATGTTATTTTTAGTTGTATTAGACCTATATGAAGGCATTTCATTTTTGGATATTTGCTTTTAGTTTTTCTATCTTACTTTTATTTAAAAGGCTTATGGACGTAAAATCTTCCTCTCCCTTTAACTCTACATTTCCTTGCATATGTTCAAATATATATGTATGTTGATTCAAAAATCTAGATTTGAAAGTTAAAGGTTTATAAATATCCTTTTTATCTAAATGAGGGATTGCTTCTTTTAATTTTTCTAAATCTTCATCTGTGACCTCAAATTGTTCTCATGTGCTATCTTGCATTTGAGGGTTAGATGTTTCTTCATACGTAAAAGTGTCCATGTATATCCTATATTCTTGATATGAATCTGACTCTTTATTTCTTGATGATCGGGATGTAGAACCACTTAATGGGGTAGATAGATCATGATCGTATATTTCTTCTTTTACAATTGGAAGGTCTTCATATTTATGTATAACAAGTAGTCCTAATGGATCCCCTTGCTCTATAATATAGTCTTTATCTTCCATATTAGTACTTTTAAATAGTATAGAAGCATTAGTTTTAGAAAGAGGTTCTATTAATCCGTAAGTTATAAAAATATTTTCTATAGTATGTTTAGGTATATTATAAATTTTTCCATAATATCCGAGTGGGATTCTATTTAGTAGATCTAAGAATACTTCTGTTGTGAAGTACCTTCTTAATCTGGAGCATTTTGCTGCATATAATGTATAACCTGGAGAATTTATTTTTTCCTTTTTGGGAAGTATAGCATATATGGTTAACGGAATAAATTTTATTTGGTTATGTGTCTAATTGATTGTGATCATGTTTATTTAAAATTATCAAAGGAATCATTAATTACATCTTCATTTTCAGTAGCGTTAGAATAAACTGATTCAATTTCATATACAGACGAATTAGCATCACTAGATATATCCTCTATAGTGCCAACATTAATACTGTATTCTTCGATATTTGATATAACGATATTTTGTATATTTATAGGACATTCATTAGCATAATGTCCTTCTTTATTACATTTGAAACATTTGCAGCCTTTACGAAAATTCTTCTTTTTAATAAACTTTTTCTTAGAAAACTTGTTTTCTTTTCTAAATTTTTTCTTATATTCTGGTTTCCATTTTTTCCTAGTGATTCGGTATTTTGGTTTTATTCTTCATTTGAAATTTCTTTTTCTTTCAAATTCAGGAGAACATCCAAACTGTGTGTTAATATCTTCAGTGTATTTGGTACAACAATAAAATCTTAGTTTTGAGTTTCTAATTTTATTTTTCATTTGTTTGTGTGCACTGGCTTGCTCACAAACCCTTTCCATAGTATCCATACATGCCTTTTTTAATAAGCCTGTGTTATGATTTTCATCCGTATTACTTTGTCTTAAAATGTCGTATCTTTCTTGAATACTATTATTCCATGGATAAGGTATTTTCGTAAAAAAGCCCTTTACCCAGAAAACTTTCTGGTCATTTTTTTTTAAATGGAAAAGTCGGCCTATGTATTTTGCAGCGAATTCTTCTAACATACATATGTCGCATAATTGTATTTTTAATAATTGTTTTTCATAATCAGTATCTTCTAGGAAAGTTTCTCCTGTAAAGTCTGCTAATAATAGTTTTAATAATTCCCCAAGAGCTTCTTGTTTAGATTGAATATTTCTAATTCTTTGTAATTCATTTGGATTTATTCTTTAAAGGTTTAGTAACCAAGCCAAAGCATCTCCTGTCCAATAACTAGTAGCGTAATATATGTATTCCATTACATTCATATTCGGAGGTAATAAATAGATTGTTTCACTTATATGTTGAAGCCATGTTATAATATATTTTCTTATTTTTCTATGTGGAAGTCTATCTATATTAAAAGTTAGGTATATGTTGAAGAGGGTTGTTCGTTATAAAAATCTTTAAGTTGCTTTCTAGAAGAGTGAAATTTAACCCAATCTGATCTAGTACCATGTCTAAGCATTTCAAGGTAAGGATCGGTATGAGGCCTATTATATGTGTTTTCTTCCTGTTCTTGATCGTCCGTAATTATATCAAAGTTAAGATCGTTTACAACAGAAGCAGTATCCAGAGGAGGTTGCGGAGGTAAAATTAGAGCACCTCTACTAGATCCGGCTTCATTAGCGTTTATGTTTTAAATAAGGTTATCTGATGTATCTGAAGTATAATCAAATTATGTGGAATCTTCAGATTCTTGTTCAGAATCTTCAAATGAAGAATTTTCTTCATTTGCTTTATATTTAAAATAATTTATTGCCGTCGAATGTTCTTCATAATAAGAATAAAGTTCAGTACTATCTATTTCTCCCACAAGTTCTTTTTCTTAAAGAATAAGATAATTTTTATTGTAGGTGGGATCAATCTCTTCAACATTTATTTTGTTATTTTCTTCAGAAGTATATTTGGCCATTCTAATGCTGTTAAGCGAATGGATTGTTGGTGTATTTCGACCAAATCCTAAGGTCCCTGTTTGTTTTTGTAGTTTATTACTTATATCTTTAACTTCTAATTTAATTTCTTAAAGTAGATCAATCATGAAATTATGAATCCCATTTACTGGGTTTTTATGAGTGGGGATATGAACAGCATGCTCATATTGTTCGGTATTTAGATCAAATTGACACTTATGTGTGTCCAGAATAACAATCTTATTATTTTCCATAAACAAGGGTCTTTTGAACACAATTCAATTATGAGTTTATACAAAACATTTGCAAATAGATAAAAGCTTTCATTCGAATAATAAACTTGATTCACAAACCTAAAGTTATAGATCAGTTTTGACCCTAGATTAAGCGGCTAAACACGATACCCCTTAATGCTTTCCTAGCATACCGTGGTTTTATAGTAGGGTTAGGCCTTGAATTAACAACCACAAGCCTATATCGTCGCTTCACTTAAGTAGAGCACAGCAATGGTTCGTTTCCTACTCCAATGCGTAATAATCAGTAATCAATAGGTCGTCGAATTGACTTAAAATTTGAAAAAAGTTTTAGCTGTCACAGAAGTTTTGCAGACTCATAACGAATCATGCTCAAAAGAATAGCTTAAGCGTTCATTTTAAAAACTAAAAATTTTTTGTACTCTTTTTTTTTACTTTAGCAGAACATATATAGAAAGATAAAGTTCAGAAAATATAAAACAGAATGATCGAAAACAGAATAACTTACCTAGTGTTAGCCAGGCTCTGATACCAAATTTAAACCCAAACCTGAAAACAGAAAACTTGAATATAAAACAGAATGATCTAAAACAGAATAACTTACCTAGTGTTAGCCAGGCTCTAAATATAGATCTAAGGCAGAATAACTTACCTAATTGTTAGTTAGCATGACAGTTGGTAATTTATATATGAGGAAAGTCATAGTTAGCACAACATTTAACCAATAAGATTTTGGAATGTTAGCTTGAAAAAGAAAATATGTAGTGACTTCAAATGAATGTCCATTTTTTCTTTTTGATACTTAATTTTGTTCAAGTATATTAATACAAGTAGTTGGTGTTAAATTCTTTTTTGTTTAAAAAATTCTATGAAATATTTGTTTACGTATTTTTTCCCATCATCAGGTAGAAATTTTTTACATTACGTTGATTATCTATAAAACTGTAAAAAAAAACATATAAAAACTTCATTTTTTCCATTTACAGGTAAACCCAAGTAATGCGAAAAAAATCATCAATAAATATGATAAAATATTTGAATTAATCATAAGAATCAACAGGGATTGGAGCCCAAACATCATAATGAATTGAATTAAAGCATTTTTCTGACTTATTAGTAGATAAAGAAAATGATAATCTAGTTTCTTTCGAAAGTTTACAAAAATAGTAGTTTTTGGAATCTAATTACTAATAAAAAGGTTTATTCAAAATTTGATCTTATGGATGACCAAATCTCTAATGAAAAAATTTGTCATGATATACTAAGTTTAATGACACATGACATTTATTGTGTTTTCATCAAGATAATAAAAGGCCTGTTTCAGACATCCCTCACCAATCTTCTTCCTTAATTCTCGATCCTAAAAGGTCACTTTATATGGTGAGTATGCAGTTCAGTTCATGGGTTATTTTACCAATTGATAATAAATTTGAATTAAAATGTGACAAATAAAAAATATTTTTCACATCTTTGATAAGAAATTTTGTTGTACCAAAACCATGAATTTGGACTTTATCTCCATTAGCAACATTTACATGTAGAGGATCTTTATTTTGTGTAACATTGGTAAATTTATTTTTGTCCCAAGTCATGTGATTAGTAGTACCTAAGTCAATTATCCATCTATCTGTATTTTGACACATTTTTGCAATTTCAAATTTGTTGTTGACTTTGGATAAACTAAAAGTAGCATTAGAATGTACAAAACATGAATTTTGTTGTTATAACAAGCTATTCAATTCAGTTAGCAGCTGATTAAGTTGCACTGTTTGAGTCATAGAATATCCTGCTAAATCAGAGGTGTTATTTGGTTGAGTCCATCGAGCCGATTCAGATCCATCCCCTTCTCTCTCTATTCCTTTGAAAACAATCGAATTTTTTCTCCTTTATTACATGTCCCCAATTACCACCTCTATAGCCCTTTTCTCTCTGACCGATCGAAGGTAGGGATGGACAAACCATCAATTGTCGTGCTTGTGCCCTGCTTTCTTGTAATGGTCACACTACTCCGTACTCAAAGTTCCCTTCCTTTTGGTCGTGTCCTTGAAACTAGGGTTAAAGTTTTTTACCTAGAACGCCTTGTTCTCTTGATTTTCCAACTATCGTGGCTTCATGAGGGCCCATCGAGATTGCTCTTTCTCAATTCTTTCCACTACACCAACAAAACATGGCATCTCAGTTGATGCATAGACTTAAGACCTAATGATTCATAGCTGGGATTGAGAGCCTAGGTAGGTGAAGATTAAGTCTTGTTCGGATATTTTTTGGATTTCAGTTGGGTTTGTTGTTGGTGGGAGATAAACATTGAGCTCTTCCTATTTTGACATAATTTCGGTCAGTAGTTCTTTAATACTTTGGGTGGTCTGTTTAGTTTGGACTGTTGTATAAAAATTACACAGATGCGGAAAAATAATAAATAGGATCTAGATTTGTCAATTTGAACATCACTTAATCTAGCAGCAATTATTCAGTTACTCCAAATAAATAGTAAATAACTATAAAGAAGGAAAATAGTTGCACAATATTTATACTGGTTCTACTATCATCAAGATAGTGTACGTCCAATCCAATGGAGAGAGATTTTATTACACATGAGAGAATTACAAGAGAGTACAAGATAAGAGTTTACATACCAAAACCCTAAATTAGGGTTAATAAGAAGAGAAACTCCATTTGAGGATCACTGGCTGAATAGCATGATGGGTATACAATGAAGTCTACCCTCAATATATAACCAATGTAAATTCATGTGAGTCATCAATCAAACTACCAACATATGGTAAGAAGATAATGGAGGCAAGCTACAACGGTAGCAAATCGCGCAAACATAGCAAGTAATTCTCTCATTCCAAAGATGGAAGAAAATAATCCCAAAGCAATGCGATTACGAAGAAATAAATAATATGCATATCTTTTTGCATATATATTATTCCATAATGTGCGCCTGCATATAGTTCTGTGTCATCTCATTCAAATGCAATCCAATAATTTATGCATTTCCATAATGAAAAAACGTGATTACTTTCCTTCTTGTATATTTGTTTCCTTATATTTGTGATTTTGTATCACCAAAATTTAACATAATTTCGGTCAATAGTTCGTTAATACTTTGGGTGCTCTGTTTAGTTTGGACAAGCTCTTATTTAAGACTAAAGATATGAGGAAAAAAATTTGTTGGTCATACCTTCTCTTAGCTTTGTCCTAAAGCTCCTATGATGTGTTGGAATATATGAGTACATTTGAAATATGAGGTTCCATTGTGCTGAGAAGCCAATGACATGATTAATTGGTCGGTTGTCTCCTATTCTTCTATTTTTGCTTTCCCTTTGAGAGTTGGCTCATTTGGTCTTTCTGCTTTAAGTTTCTCCTATTTTCCAGTGACAAGCTTAAATTTCCTTTACCACCAAGACCAATTGATACTGATATGGACCAAGGAATATAATTCTGCTGCCATTGAGCATGATATTTGTGAGTTTAGTGTTGTCGGATTGAGACATGTTGAACTGACTGCAGTTCTTTGATATATGTAATTATTGATGATGTTGTGAAACTTTTGATGCAGGATTTTCCTTGCTCTGATACTATATTGAAATTTAAGGAAGAGAAAATATGGTGAATAATTAGTTTTTTTGCTAATTTTCTGATTGTACAAGCTCTCTTTACATGAATATATGTAGCTCAATTCTACTAGCCGTTGCTTATTTCCTCAATTATAATTCTACTAGCCGTTGCTTATTTTTCAAATTATAATTCTACTAGCCATTGCTTATTTCCTAAACTATAATTGCCTAATTACAACTAAGTACTAAGTATAGCTGACAGCTATATAATGGATGCTAACCTTTTATTTATTTTTTGTTTTTAGCTTATGATGAAATATTCTAAGGTTATCGTTCCTATTTCTCAATAGTTCTTATCGATGTAAAAATTTCAATAAATTACTTTATACCTAAAAGTATACATTTTCCCCTTTCAGAAAATTATTGTTAAGGACAAAATTTCTCAGCGTTTTAGCCTCAAGGACAGATCTTTGATATATTGGCCTGAAGGACAACTTCCTTTAGGTAGCAGTTTTTATTGACAGCAGTTTTTAGGTATCATTTTATAATTATCGGTAGCAGTTTTTAGGTATCAGTTTTTAGTTCGGTAGTAGTTTTGGAAGAACGTTTGTCCTTATGAATAATTTTGAAAGAATGTTTTGTCCTTATGAATAATTTTTAGAAGAATGTTTATCCTAGTGGTTAAAATATTGAGGTCGTGTCCTTGAGGCTAAAAATATACAAATTTTTGTTCTTTAAATTAATTCCCCCTTCCACTTTTTAATAAAATTCTTTTGAAACCAAAATGTATATTCAATTTTTTAATAAAATATGATTTCCACTTTCATCAAGTACTTTTTAGTTACAATTTCAAAAATGAAAAGTATTCCCATATTATAAAGATTGGGTCTCAAATATAATTTTTAAAATCATGTGGGTTACTTGAGTTATAACTAATACTTAATCTCTTCTAAAAGTGTTCTTCTTATCCTACTCCTACTTTATTTATCTTCCTTATTAAAATCATCATAAATAAACATCATTTTAGGGTGAGGTAATGGTGGTTAGACAAATAACCCATACATACAAGGCATATAATCAACTATCAAAATGCTCTCTCATCATTTATTCTAACCCAACCAAATGTATAAAATACTCTTGTCCTTATTGTTCAAACGTACCTAAGGCTCAAGAAATTGCTAAATCAAAGCTCTGAAACCAATGTGATGATGCACCGTTCTTAACACTAAAATCAATGAGAACCACCATCAAAAAATGTTTGCACATCGATCTTAGACGTTAAAAAACAATGGACCATTGATTTTATAACTTAGAAGTCTAAAAAAATATGGACCAAAAGATAAAATACGTACAACAGAATAAATGTATGCATACCTCACAATATAGACATCTTACATTATCCAATACATCAAATCATATATACTCTTTCAGTACACTATTCAACATTGAATAAATAGAAAATTTATCAATGATGTAGAATAAATACCGATTAACATCCTACCTCAGAACCTTTTCTCTTCCCTTGCTCATGCTCACAACTCCATAAGTACATGTATATGATAAAGAAAAAAATTTCAACTATGTTTGGATTGCACCTAACTCTATATATTCTGACTAAAGGCTCGAGGGGTATTTCATAGGAAAAGACAACTTATGTACCCTTTTGAGAAACAAGCCCACATGGCCACGTAGTTCAGCTTCCTGGTCTTCTCCTGTATTCGAATAGTCATTAGCACATAACAATCATCGCATCCACGCGACCAATGTAACCAGTGCAAGAAGGAAACACTACTCATTCTAATCCATCTCAATCATTCACCATAAATACGAGATAACAATAGTAATAGCACACTCGGCCATTAAATATCGTATTCATTTGACAACATTCAATGTCAACTCCATACATTAAATAAGCCAACTCATACAACTTTGTTCCATCGATTTAATCTCCCATCATTTGTGTAATTATCGGGATGGCCCATCTTATAGCCTACCCACTTGCATGAGATCCAATCCCCTAAAACAATCATAATCCTTATTTGTTATCAATTGGTGTTTTCGACCAAACACCCATATAAACACATGAAAACAAAGTAATACATACATACATACATGCAAATTTGAATTAAATAACTATACAATCCAAATCTGGCCTACTATTAATGATGGTGTAATGACAAACACCATTGTCCAAGTAGTTAAGTGATTCGGCTTTGGTGTGAGAGGTCTCAAGTTCGAACCTTGCGTTCGAATGTTTATAGGCATGTGATATGTTGTCCTAGTGACATGTGTATATAAAGTACCATTTCAAAAAAAAGATGGTGTAATATATAAACACATAGGTAAGTGCAATCCAAATCTATTTTAAATCAACTAATATCCTTTTATAAAATATAGGTAGTTTAGATCTGAGAAAAGTTACATTTTTATCTTTAAACTTTTTTCAATACACAGTTAAAATCATATCTAAAGTGCATATCAAATAAATGTCAACTAATTATTTCATATTAATAACATAATAACAACATCGTCGAATGTGTGCTAACCATTCTATATTAGTAACAAAAATATCAATATCATCCATGCCCATAAACTACCCATCGTACGGTGGTAATAATGGAAAATATCGCACTCTTTCGAATGCGATTTAATTGTCGTACAACAAACATACATGAGAATTTCAGTCAATAGTCAATTACACACAGTATAACCATCAAAAATAATATATTTACGACCGTTATTCTCTTAAGTATGAAAAAATAATATTATTATTGTTTGTTATAAAAGCAGCTTTACTCATTTTATCTCAAAATAACAACATTTTTCAAAGGTGATAATATTCTTTAAAACTCTATGATTACTTCATTTACTTCAAGACATCGTATTTCAATCAGAAATAGTAACTTACACTGGATTGATTTTCAAAATAATAATATTACTATTTTAAGTCAAAATAATAATATATGTTGAAACCATTTTATTTCTGAAACCAATTTATCTCAAAAATAAAAATTTCTATTTAAATTTCAAAACTCATTTATCATTATTAATGGTCTAAAAATAGTAATTATTATTGGTCTAAAAATCTGAGCTCTCACTACATATATGCATTTTTCAATTACATTACGATTTCGATTACATCACAAATTTCATTTTACAATTTATCATCTCACTACATATCACTCACTCACTCGTATTTGTTCTTCAACTCTATTGCAGTTTGTATCCAGCATTTGAATTATCTGCAAAAAAAAACATTGACGTAGTAAAATTGAAAAGGAAATATTTTTGCAGTGCACAATGAAGTGTGTGTTTTGAAAATGTTATTTGCCTCAGTTATTTGGGTTGTTCATCATTTATTTCTTTTGAATTCATCTACAGGAACAGCTTGTGACATGCACAATGTACATGCCATAAGGCCATGCATACCGACATACACTTGCTTGTTAAAACTACAGGGACAGGTGAGCATAAGGTCAAACTCGAGCCATTAGCTGGATTTAACTCTAGTGCATATAACTCTCGATTAAAAAAAAGTCAAAAAGTCTCAAATGCACCATACACATATATGCATATATATGTGTGTGTGTGTGTATGTGTGTGTGTGTGTGTATGTATACACATATATCACAGTCACAGTGGAGACACATGAAGCCTCATTTAAGTGGTCGAGTACAAGTTCATTTCCATTCAAATGCAAGGGTAACAAGACCATTCAAACTTGAGGCATGAACAAGATGAACTTAAATGACCAGACCACATGACAATGAAGACTACAATAACTATATCATATAACACATGGTCAGTCCAGAATGGATGCAAAACAAAATGAAACAGAGGACAGAGCAGCCATAGCAACCATAGACCAGCTTCAAGATGAACCAGAGCAAACAAGTATGTACAAATGAAATCAAGGTAGCTTTCAAATCAATGTACACATGAACACTTGAACCAGACTTCAAAAAAATCACAACAGAGCAGTGATAGCATACAAGTGAAGTGTCAACCAAAACATAAATGCTCACACATGAAGGCTCTCAACAACAAGACACACACAAGTGGTCATGGCAACACATGTGACTCCAAATGGAACATGACTTCAAATGATACCAGATCACATGACAATAGGGCATGGAAGTGAAGCCTCAATCAAGACATCAAGTACAAAGCAATAACCAAAGTCAATACCAAACCAAACTACAACACATATATACACATATACATAAGTATGTATGTACATATATGGTGATGAACAAGTTCAATACACTGGACATGAAGCAACTGGAATCAGGCTCATCAAGAACAAATAACTCAACTAGCCAGACTATAATGAAATGGAACAACCGGCAATAAAACAGCATACATATATGCACATCAGAGCAAGGCTAACAAGGTTACATGACCAAGACCACCAACCCATTCCAATGAAATACAACTAGATCACTAAAAGTATCAATACCAGTTCAAATTCGAGTTCAATCAAATCATTCAGACATGAACTCAATGAAGCAGGAGTTTACATAACAAATAGCCGTTCAAACAAACCAGTGCAGATCGATGAAAGTCGAGTATTCCACAAATATCATGAAGCCAGAGAATCATGCAAATTTACATTAAATACTAATAGCATGAATTGAACAAGTTGTGAGTCATGAATCAAGTTTGCAGAACAAGTTCGAACTTAACAAATCAAGTTTCGAAAATCCATAGTGCGGTTCGAGCAAGAAGGTAGCAGTTTCAAACCAAGTCAAGGCCAAGATGAACAAGTTCAACAAAAGTGAAAAATATTTGAAAAATGGAAAGATCATGATGAACAAGCATCACTGATTCTAAAACCAAACGCAAGCCGTGGTGACCAAGCAAAGAACATCAGAGAAAATAATGGAACCGACTCAAACTATTCAAGCAACATATCAAATAAGAACAAGTCAGAACTATCATAAGCATTGAATCAATTATCTAATGGTCAAGGAAAAACCATGAATAATTCAATCAATATTATACGAACATATATTTAGGGATTTCATCCCTATATAACCATGTTACATCATCGGCATAAAAAGTATTCGAATTCAAATAAATACCAGAGCTAGCTAAATCATGAAAAAAAATATAACTCAAATCGAAGTCGAAAAAAATTCAAAATTGAACAATAAAATCATGTACCAAATCATAGCATTCAAGCTCGACACAATTTGAAACCGTGCATATTAATCAAAGCCAACAAATCGATTGACGAAGAAACTCGAAGCAGAAACATAATTCAATCGATCAGTTTTTGGATCGAAGCTTCAATCGAACAAAGCCCTAGAAAGAAGAACGAAGAAAGAAAGGATCGGCCGAAGTTTTGCTCAGAGAAAAAATAAAAAAAAGGGAACATTTCTTCTATTTATAAATTGGGTTGGCACGTAAATATTATATTGGGCCTAATATATTAAAAAGGGTTTTGTTTTGTTTTTTGTTTATTTTCAGTTGTAATTTTCTTTTTTTAAACTGTGTAATTTTCTAGTTGTGTGACTAGGTTACGAACTACGATGGTGTAGTTCAAGAATTCGCAACTCAATGGCTAAGTTATGGCAGGGTTTTGAACGTATAGTTAGGTTAGTCCTTAGCAGGTGTCGCAAGTTTATGTGTGTAAGCGTCTGACTACTTAATTTCTAGTAGAAACATTAGGGGCACACGTAGAAAGGGTTTTGCCGAAGCTAGGTAAATCTGTGTTGTTCTATTTCTGCTTTTATTATTCTACTATTATTTGTGCTACAATTATTATATATATATATATATATATATATATATATATATATATATATATATATATATATATATATCCAACATTAATTCTTATTATTTTTTAGTATCACCCATGAAATCGATCCTACAAGTGGTATCGAAGCCGGGAACAAAAAACTATTTTTTTGGTTTAAAATTTTAATTTTTCGAAAACCAATTTTATTTTAGAATTTTGATTTTTTAAATGCCTTCTTTTAATAATGCTTTTACTGAGGGTCGGTCAATAGTTAGACCACCCATGTTCAATGGTGAATATGCTTACTGGAAAAATAGAATGAAAATTTTTCTGAAAAACATTGATGCTTCGAGTATTGTTAAGACGGGGTATAGGACACCAACTATAGTAATAGATAATCAAGAAATTGAAAAACCGATGGGTCAATCGATAGATCTTGAAAATAAACTACAGAATGCTAATGCTAAAGCTATGAATTATATTATCTGTTCATTGGATCAAATTGAATTTATCGTGCCTCACATTGTCTAATTGCATAGGAAATTTAGCACACACTTGAAGTGACTCACGAAGGAACCTCCCAAGTCAAAAAATCTCGGATTGCCATGCTCAATAGTGAATACGAAAACTTCACAATGGTAAGGATGAAAGTGTCAAGGAAATGTATGGACGACTTTCTAATCCGTATACAAGTTAAAAGATCTTAGAGAACCATACGCAAAATTGGAATAATCTGAAAAATCCTTAGATTTCTACCGTGAAATTTTGAAGCCAAAGTCATTGCTATTCAAGAATCGAAGGATTTGAAACAGATTAAAGTCGAAGAACTTATCGGAAATCTCACCACTTATGAGCTAGAAATCAAATTCAAGGAATAACGTGAAGGAGGTAATACTCGAAAGAAATCAGTAACTCTCAAAGGAACAATGGAAAGTGAAGATGACGACGATGATGATGGAGTAACCGAACTAGCACTATTAATAAAGTGATTCAAAAGGTGGAACACAAATACGGAAATCCAGCTCTAAATCAATAATTAAAAAGCAGAATAGTCAAAGTACTAGACAACTCAGAAGAGCAGGAGATCATATGTCATAAGTGCAACAAACCCTATCATATCAAGCCAAATTGTCCTCATAATCAACTCGGCCAAGGAAAGAAACCAAAAAGGAGAAGTTTTTCAACTACTTCGGATGAAACTGATGGAGATGATAAAAGCATTGGCAGCGAGAGTGAAAAAGGAAATCTGTATCTTTAGGGAGAAGCAACTGATAATGATGATGATGAGCCAAGCGAGGTATCAAAACTTACTCATTCGAAATTACTTATATACTTTTATGAAGTAAATGGCCGTTTTGAAAGACTTGGGGAGAAGTACACTAAAATTGAATCACAAAGAGGTAGTCCGATAGAATTAAATAAATAGCTTGATCAATTCGTTAAAAACTATCGAAATAAAAGCCCTAACTGGGATAAGTGTCCATCATTTAAAGAGGAAATGAAAAAATCAGAAACTAGAATTAAATCACTTAAAAATGAAATTCTTATTTTGAAAGTAAGCGAAAACACTAGGAGAGAAAATTCTATTAAAAAGTGCACTTTGTTATTGAATGAGAATGAATATCTCAAAACACAAGTCCAACAATTGCTTACAACTTTAGGGAAACTCTCCGAAGGAGAAAAATCACTAAATATGTTATTAGGGAAACAAAATGTTAATCTAATTAGACAAGGAGTTGGATATACTAAATCAGAAGGTGTTAGAAGTGAAATTAATAAATTCAATTCCAAGTGCACAATTTGTGGAAAAATTGGACATAGACACAATAATTGCTGGTATAGACCCAAACACGTGAAAACCATATCAATTTGGGTTCCAAAAGGCACGAATATAAAATCTCTTAAAGTCAAACAAATCTGGGTGCCAAAAGGAACAAATATAAATTGTCTTGGGTCTACACAAACTTATTTTTCAAAATCGTTTGTCACTAACAATCATGGACCCATAAAAAAAATAGGTCATAAAAATCTTTCCTCGTGTAGGTGTAGTGGCAAGCTAAGGAACAACAACAAAGTTACCTAGATTCTAGCCATTTCAGGCACACGACGGACGACAAAATTAAAGTTTCTTAGCATAGTACAAAGGTGGGAGAATCAAAATGGGCAACAACGAAAAATTATCGGTAAAGGTAAAATAAGTAACGGTACATTCATCTTGAACGATATATTAAATGTTGAAAATCTGCACAATAATCTGTTTTAAATCAGCAGTTATGTGATAAGGAAATGAACGTTGATTTTGATTCTGACTTCTGCAAAATTATTGGCCAATTTTCTTTTTATGCCGAGAAAACTATAAGTACCTATAGATTCTTTTACCTAATTCATATAAATTCGTTTGGACTAACGATATTTAAAGTTAAGGTGGTAAGAGATAATGTCTTATGTTGGTTGACGATTACTCTAGGTCATGTGGATATATTTGTTTATCTTACTGTTTCAAGATCTGACACCATGTTCACTTGTTGTTTATGTACACGTTTTCAATCAAATCTTTAAGGAATCACATTTTAAAAGCTGTAAAATGATTATAAGGTATTTGTTGCAACTTCATGTGTAATGACCCGCCTTTCATTCCACAGAAAGATGCATCATTATTAAGAAAGAAATGGATAGAAAAGAGGAAAGATGAGAAAGAAAGAACAAAACAATATCAGAATCTCACAACAGAACGAATAAAATATATTAATCACATAGTTATTACATAGTATACAACCTTTATCAGAGTTACACAGCTTATACATCACCAATTAGATAGTTGTAAAGTCCTGTCTATCATACAACTCCAGTACAATACAGACATCATCATAGAGATACAACACAGAGGACTTCTAGCTCCATATCTCCTCCAAAAACTCGTCAAAGCTAACTTGATTCCCTTAGCTACTCGTAAAAATTTGAGTACCCAAGAGTTTAATAAAATAGAAAATAAACTTAGGGTCAGACATGGGTCTGGTGTGAGTAAAAGGGTTAAAGTAGCTTAACTTTAAAAACCTTTGAAAATAAAGGTATCTCGTAAGACTTCCCACACATAAACATGGAAAACTTTTTACCTTACGATAACCAAATCATTTGAAGGAAATCCAGTGATACTATTATAGTGTCTTGGGTTTTCAAGTAAAATACAGAAATAGCTGGAACGCTTACATATCACGTTCCATCATAGTTGGGCACAATCAAAATGTACGGCACTTATTGGAGATTGGATTCAATACAATAGCAGGGCTACTGGGGTACTGCCTGTCATAGTACGTGGCCTAGATCACTGTACCGAGGATCCACCCTGAATCCCCTGCAACAAAAGGCCGGAACTATCCCTTGCTGGATAGTCTCATACAAGACAACCCCCAGTTGTTCATGAACTAACTTCCCACTATGCCGAATAAAAAGGGACCTCTAGACAGGGAAATCTCGTCATACTTGGGCGCGACCCACTTAGCCTTGCTGCACCCTCCCTCCCCCTCCTCGTTTTATCCATTCCCGATTGATGAGGCTTGAGGCCACGATTATCTTTTTAGAACACATCTATTTTAGAATGCTCATCGTCCTCCTGACGATGTTCTGAAAGCATTCGATCCATACAAGTTCGTTCCGGGTTCGAACGAAATCGAAGGCATTATCTCGCTACACTCATTTTGGAATCACCCTCAGAGTTAACGACAATATCCCTTGCATTCTGAATCCTCATCTCGAATCTGAAAGTACTAAAACTCGTATTGGAATCACCCTTAGAGTTTTAACGACAATTAGTCCTTATAGTTCGAGTCTTCACTTTAACTTGAGATTCACGACCTAACGTTTAATTTGGATCGATGTGGTTTTTGGATATCCAATTCGGAAATCTGATCCCGATCTCACCGAAATCCAAAACGTCGTCTTTTAAGGTCAAGTTGTTTTAAGTAAAAACAATTTATTTTATTATCTTTATTCACACAGATAGATAATTCACATTATCACAGATAGATAATCCATATTTCACAATTCAACCAACACATCCCATATCACAGATCGGCATATATCACATATCAGATATCACATAATCCAAGGCATCCAATAACATCCAAATATCCACAAGTAAGATTGGTTAATTCTTAATTAATTTAATTAATCTCCAATTAAATTAATTACCAACTTTAATCACTTAGATCACCTTAATCCTGCTTACTTAACATTAGTTAGTTATAAGCCAATTAATTAATCATCTTTTAATTATCCATCTTAATTAATCACCCTTGATTAATTATTATTTAATTACATTAAGTGATTAGCCTTTAATTAATTTCACAAATTAATTATTCTTTAACTATTCAGATTAATTAACTATTAATTACTCTCATTAATTAATTAATTATAATTAATCACATTGATCCTTAATTAATTATATTAATTAATTATATTATAATCACTTCATTGATTAATTATCTTTTAATTAATCTCATTCATTAATTCGACTAACCTTTTAACTACTTACATTAACTGCATTAATTAATGGTCCTCTAATTATTCAAATTACATTTAACAATTAATCTTTAATTAGTCATATTCATTTATCACCTTAATTAATTACATTCAGCAATTAACTATCTATTAATTACTTTCATTAAAAAAATTTGGCATGGCCGACGGGGTTAATTGGTCCCTGACCAATTTATTAAAACACAAATAAAAAGATACAAACACTCAAAGGGACAGAGGAACAAGAGTTGCACACACACGCACAAGACACAGTAAAAACTAAGACCAAATTACAGATGCAGTAACATGGATATCCCAGGATCATGAACAAACAGCATTTGCAAGGAGCATTTAACTTCATGCCTTATCCAAAGTTTAAAGGAAGCATCAGTCTTACCATTAGTAGCATCAAATATTCTTGTATTACGTTCTTTCCAAACTGCATATAAGAAACTTTTCAGAACCACAGTGTTAATTCGTTTATGCTTTTGCTTACCCCCTGTGATAGATTGAATTCTATTCCACTCAATATAGTTGTCAAGAGAAGGACAGTTGCCTTCAATGCTCACCATGATTCCTGCCCAGATCTGCATAATTACTTCACACTCAAAGAAAAGGTGTTCAACTGTTTCAACAAACTCATTGCAGAAAGGGCAAAGCACATCCATATTCATTCCCATAATTGCCAGTTTCGCTTTTGTTAGTATAGCTCGCTTCAGAACCTTCCAAAGAAATAAATTTTCACGCATACTACTGTCTTTATTCCAAACTCTCTTCCACCAAGACCAAGCTGGAATATCACTGTTTCCTTGCATATACTCATAAGTTTCACCAATTTTATATTCTGCTTTCTTCTCTCCCCATATAATTCTAGCATTAGTAGACTGTAAAGGGGTAAACTATCTTATCTTATCCCAAATTATCTGGATACGCTGGTTAGAAGAATTTTTGCCAACTCCCTGAAAAATATGAAGAACATCCATGACATAAGTAGATGGATGAATACCAGTTTGTATAATTTCATTGAATGAAAGTTTACGTCTAATAATATAACCCTTATCAAGCCAAGGATCATCCCAGAATTTAACTTTGTATGTAGGATCAGTGTTCATTTGTATTAGAGGGAGAACATACTCCTTAAGTTTGAATATGCATTGCCAAGTCCAGCTTAAATTCTGAGGCTTATTCATATTCCATAAGTTTTTACCCTTAATCACATTCATTTCAGACCACCTTGCCCATAAACTATCAGGGTTATTATACAGAGTATCAATATGTTTTGCAAAGGCAGTTTTATTCCATTGCTTGAGATTAAAAAGACCTAGCCCTCCCTTATTTAAAGGAATCTCAAGAGAATTGAATTTAATAGGAGCAAGGTATCTTCCCATGGTTCTGCCAGTCCAAAAGAATCTCATGATGGCACTTCTGATCATTTTAATTAATTTGAAGGGAAGAACAAAGGTTCTTGCCCAGTACACTTGCATGGCAAATATGATTGACTTGATAAGAGTTAGTCTGCCGGCTTGACTCAGCATCCTGGTGGTCCAATTTGTCATTCTAGAAGTAATTCTCTGAAACAAAGGTATACACTGATTAGTTGTTATCTTGGAAGATGTTAGTGGTAGACCTAGATACGAGGCATTGAATAGATTAAGAGATAATCCAGAGATATTAGCTATATGAGTTTTCTGCTGTAAATTAACTCCAGCAACAGAGATAGCAGATTTTTGGATGTTAACTTTAAGGCCTGTCATAGCATAAAACTGTTTGAGTATGTTCATTATGTTCTGAACAGTGTTAGCATCAGGGGCACAAAACAAAACAAGATCATCAGCAAACATGAGGGTTGATATTTGGGGATCTTCACATTTTGGATGGAGCTTAAATTTTCCTTGCTGTATTGCTTCATTTATCATCCTAGTTAGCAGCTCCATCACCATGATAAAAATATAAGCAGATAATGGATCTCCTTGCCGTATTCCTTGTTTGCTCCTAAAAAATCCTATCATCACACCACTAATGTTGATCGAAAAAGTAGGAGTTGACATACATTCATAAACCCATGCAACAAAATGCGGTGGAAAATTCATATATCCCATTATGCGTACTATGCTATCTCATTGCAACATATCAAAGGCTTTCATGATGTCAAGTTTCATCATCGCTTTAGGGGCAGAATTTGTACTGTTGTATCCTTTCAATAGTTCGTGAGCTAGAAGAATATGATCAAGAATATTTCTTCCAGGGAGGAAAGCAGCTTGATTGGTAGATATAATATTGGGGGGCACCAATTTTAATCTCGTAGCGATAATCTTAGATATGCACTTATAAATTGTATTACAACAGGATATAGGACGAAAGTCTTTAACTTCATGTGCATTCTTGGTCTTGGGGACTAAAGTAATATTTGTGTAGTTAAAGGACCGATAGAGTTTACTCTTTTTGAAGAACATGGTTATGGCATTACAAACATCATCAGAAACAATTGACCAGCAAGTGGTATAGAAACAAGCGTTCATACCATCCGGACCACCACACGAGTTTGTGTTAAGAGAGAACATAGCATCATGTATTTCATCATGGGTAACTTCAGTACATAGATAATTATAGTCATTTTGATTAAGTTTTGGCAAAATGTCAGATGGTATGTTATCAATATGAGGAATGAAGTTACCAGAGTTACCAAGCAAGGAAGTGAAATAATGTTCAAAAGCTTGTTGAACTTCTTCAGCAGTAGAATGAAGCATGCCTTGTTCATCAACAATAGAAGCAATGTTTTCTTTACACTGCTTGCTTTTAAGACTGGCATGAAAATAAGCACTATTCCTATCACCTTTTTCCCACCATTTAATTCTAGACTTCTGTCTTATCATCTCACTTTCTTTAGTTAATGCATCATAGTACTGCATGGAAAGATTAGCTTCAGTAGCCGATAATTGCGGGTCATTAACATCATTCATCATAGCCTTTTGCGTATCAACAAGTTTCAACAAAATAGAGGCACTCAGACCATCACCTTTACCATACTTCTTAAATGCCCATTGCTTCAACACTGACTTCAAATCTTTTAATTTTTCCTGCAAAACAAATAAATGGTTACCTCTCTTTGTTATGTTCCAAACTTTAGCAATAGTAAGTTTAAAGTCAGGTTCAAGAACCCAAGAGTTAAAAACTTAAAATTTGTTTTCCCTCTCATGTCCATTTCACGAAGGTGGATAATTTGCGGGGAGTGGTCAGAGAGGATTGGAGGGGGAAGGAAAGTATTCAGGAGAGGCCATTTGAGAAGGGCTTTTTGGTTGGAAAAGGTATGATCAATTCGAGAAAAAGTTCTGACACCATTTCTTCTTTTATTATTCCAAGAATATTGCATCCCCATAGATTTCACAGGAATTAGCTCAGCATCAATAAGAGTAGCATTAAGAGGTTGAATTTCATTGAGAGACAGAGGATTCCCTCCAACTCTATCAGAGAGATTTAAACAGCAGTTAAAATCTCCACATATTAACCATGGGTGAGAATTCTGCCGCAGAGAAGGAAGGACAGCATGAAGGGACCCTCTGGCAGCAGTAGAGTTAAACGCATAAACAATGGTAATATAAAAAGTTGTTTTATCTTTGGTGTCCAGAGCATGACAGTGTATCATTTGGTCAGTAGAGAGGATTGTGGTAAGAAGGATGTGGAGGGGATTATATAGGATCAAAATTCTTCCATAAGGAGCTTCATTTATATTATGAATAAGTTTCCAGTCTTTTTTTATATATTCTGCAGCCTTAAGAGTTAGAGGAAGATTCAGCTTAGTTTCCAGAATTGCCAGAAGAGATAAGTTGTTTGAAGCTATGAGTTTCTTACATTGATCAAGCTTGATCAAGTTGTGTGCCCCTCGAATATTCCATGCTCCAATGGTGGACATCATCATAGGACCCGGGCATTAAGCATTTCAATCTTCATTTTCCTTGTTACTGCATGCTTCGATGACAAGTAATTTGGAATAGTTGCTGAAAGTGGGGTAACTTCATAATTAAGTGGTCCTTCCTCCAGGGCAGTTTGCTGTGGCTGATTGGGTATGAGGGAAGGAGATTGAATAGAGGCAGATTTGGATTGAGTTGTTGATTTGGGAGGTTTATATGCCGTTGGAGGAATGATATTAGCATAAGGGTTGATTTGATTATGTTTGAGAGGTGAAGTAGTTGGAGATTGCTGGATTGGGTCTCCTGTGCATGTCATATGTGTCTTGTGCATGTTTTCATCTGCATGTATAGGATTCTTCTTTTTTTTCTTGCTTTCTTTCTTGTTGTTTTTTCTACTACTGGAGCTTGTTCCTTCTTCACCTACTTTGTTACTTTCTATTCTACATCCTATATTTCCTATTTTGATTCCAGAATTGCTTTCTGAACCTTGTTTCTGCTGAGTACTTTGATTGCTTTTCATTAACTTATCATGTTTCAAACTGTTGCTGCTATATACTCCTTGTTTATGTGTACATTCTGTTTTACTTGGAGTTTTTTCTTGCATTACCCTTATCAGTTCACCTGCTTCTTCTGTATTTTCATTATTTTCCTCTTGCACTTCAGTCATTATGTCATTATCTTCAAGCTCCAGCAAAACATCAAACTTATTAGTTAACAATAATTCTTCACCTGCTTCAGCATCAAAAGAATTGCCATTTTTCCTTATTTCTACTTCATTATCCTCTTCTTCTTCTAGAGCAATACCAATCTCTTCATCCTCATCAAGGAATACTTCACCAGGCTCAATACTATTCCTACAATTAACATTTTCCTGCTTTTGCTTGTCCCCCTCATCATTCTTATTTTCTTTTTCATCACAGTTCAATTCTACAACTGTGTTGTCTTTTTCCTTTTCTCCACTAACTTTATCTTTCTCTTTATCACTTCTTACATTTTCTATTTTCTTATTATTAACTCTCTGCCAACTCCTAACATACTACTTTTGAGGGGGATTGAGGTTGGTAATGCCTTGTACTCTGTTCACTTTAACCTCTTTAGAGGGCCATCTATCTTCATTCTTTGTTTCATTCAACTTGTTTGTTTCACTAGAGAAAATTCAACATCACAGGATTCAGAAGCATGTCCAAATTTCTTGCAATGTATACAAACATCAGGCCTCCATTGATATTGTACATAAATTTTTTGAAATCCTCCTTCTACAATTTTAACTAAGAATTCATCTGGTAGCTCTTTGTCTGGTTTTACTTCTATTAAACACTTAGCATAGCTCATTCTATTTTGTTTTTCCGTCATTTCATCCATACACAGTAACTTGCCGAGGTGACTACTCAGCCAGTTGATTCCAAGTGGAGACCAAGCAAATAAAGGTAGATTATAAAGATGTACCCACACTGGAACCGCAGTGACAGAGCCACTAATGTTACTAACAGCAGCATCATAAGGTTTTATGATGAACATCTTGTTTTTAATTATAATTGGATCACTCTGAAGGATTTTTTCTCTATCCTCATCACAAGAGAATTTAAATAAAAATACTGTACCATCAGATTTAACATTGACTGACCCTTTAAGCTTCCAAATTACCTTCAATCTTTGAATAACTGCCGTGTATGATAAAGGCTTGTCTAAAAAGAAGCCAACCAGGGATTCTTTCCAAAGCAACTCACCAGCATCTATAACTTCCTTCGGTGGCACCAACATGGAGTTATCATACACAGGAAACAGATCAACAGGGATGTACTTCCCAGCATTCTTTGGTTTATGCTTAAAAAGAGAAGTCCATTTCTGTTCACCTAGTGACGAAGGAGACGGTACTATGACTGAAGAAGGAAGCGGGATGGAAGAAGACTGTAGAGGGTCAGGGGGGACCGGTGGCGGGGGAGCAGGAGGATAAGGAGTACATTCAACTAGAGCTGGGTTAATGGGGCAAGTATGCGTAGGATCAGAGGGCAGTGGAAGGACGGAGTTGATGGGGTAACTGGAATCGTTAGCGGCGTTGGCAGGAGTAGGGGTATGGTTAAGGACGTGGGAGGGTACGGGAGGAACAGACATGAGAGGAAAGGGGAATTGCTTGTAAACTTTGGGGCCAAGGAAACTATGTTTCTCCTGGCCTTTGGTTAGACTGGTTTTATAGTGCCCAGACCACTTATGTCTCATTATTGTGGCCGCTGGGAATCGATCCGGTGCCACTACAACACAATGTAGCAACATCCACTATGTCGAAACCACTGGACCACTAGAACTTGACGAATTACTTTCATTAATTAATTAACTTCTTAATTAATTATATTAATTAATCCTTTATTTAATTACACTGTGTAATTAACCCTTAATCACTTTCACTAAGTAATAATTCTTTAATTACTTTCCATCAAGTAATTCCCCTTAATTAATTACATCCAGTAATTACCCATTAATTACTTACACTAAGTAATTACACTTAATTAATTATATTAAGTAATTATACTTAATCAATCATTAAGTGATTATCTTTAATTAATTAAACTAATTAATTAACTTAAATTAATCACATTAATTTAATTAATAATATTGAGTAATTAATCCCTTTAATTACTTCCATTAATTAATTACTCTTCAATTTAATACTTTTAATTACTTAGATTACTTAATCCTTAATTAATCAAGTAATTAACCATCCTAAATTAATTAAACCAAGTATCTTAAATTAATTACATTAATTAATTATCTCTTAATCATTAGTTAATGACTCTTAAATTAATTACACTCATTTACAATTCTTTAATTACTTCCATAAGTAATTATACTTTGATTATAACATAAATTAATTAACCATTATTAATTACATTATGTAATTAACTTTTAATTAATTTCACTGATTAATTATCTTTAATTAATCACAACCTAAATCAATTAAAGATAAATTCTTTATCTTAATAAATTACTTAATTACATCATTAAACTTAATTACATTAAAACCACTTAAGGATTTAATTACAAAATTAGTCTAATACATAATTTCTTTAAACAAAACAATTTTTAAACATTTAATCATTAAATTCAACTTTGCAATTGTTCAAGAACTTACTTAATAAAGTGTTTTGAAAACTTGATAAACATCCCTTAAAACCTCAATCATTTAAATATATATATATATATATATATATATATATATATATATATATATATATTTAAAAACTTGGCTAAACATTTCCTTTTACCTTTTTAATAAAACTTATTAATTATTTAAATCAAAGTAATCTTAAAGAAACATTTAACTTTAGAATTAACTTTGAAACTAGTTTTTAAACTTGGTTATCTCCTTTTGAAAATTTATTTAATCTAATATATTTTAAAATTTCGTTAGTTTAACTTAATACCTTTGCATTTCAACCCTAGAAACACAAACTAAACACAAACTAAACCTAGAACAAATGACTCGAGCCAAAATAGTAAAACCGATACAACTACAAATTCTCCCGAGTCGCTCTCGCAAACCACACGGAATCGACCCATGCACACTCGTGTACATCTTTCCCCGAGTCATCACGAACAATACTTCAAGTAAAACCCAAACAAAAGCTCTTCTTCCCCAAAATCATAACAACACCCAAGTGCACAAAATACACCGTACACATGCACGGAGAAATTAGCATCTCTGACCATCTCTCCGGTCCTCTCCAAGTTGCCAACGACCTCGACTAACAACACAACAACCCAAAAATAGAACTTGATAGCACAACGAAATTTCGTTGATCGATCAAAACTAGAACTAACCAAAACAACCAAATTCCCACGTCGACGATGAACTCCTCCACCAGAGCTCATGCTGCTTCATCCAGAGCATTATCACAATACCACGCTACAACCTCATCCCTCGCGATCGCGATCAATGCACCACTGTCGTCAAGATCACCTAGACTTCAACCGAGACAGAAACAGGTTCACAAACCCTAGATCGCCTTCCCCTGCCCGCTTCGTTCATCAGAAATTTCCTACCTATTTTTCCATTAATTCCTAACTTCCACACCACCTCCAGCCTAAATCTCGATCCTCCCCATGCCGCCGATCATTGGAAATCGATCAAATACCCAAATTCGATCAACACAGAGTATCTCGACTATCACATGCCTAAAAATCTAGATATTCATGTCAAAATTCGTGATTTTGTACTACGATCCAGATTATATAATCAGAAATTTAAATTAACTTGATTGATTTTTCACCAAATATTAAGGTCATCACTGATATTTACTATTTTAGAGATAATTGCTAAATATAAATTTTTGAAACAAATTTTAAAATGTAAACTACACTATTAGATTCATTTTATCTTTACAAATCCTAGCCTATAATCCAATATATGGGAAGCTATGAATTCTTTTCTAATAAAATCGAGCCTGGTATAAGAACAGAGAACATATCTGTACAAATTTTCAAATATTTCACAGACATCACACTATATGCATATACATTCACATCTATACATTTATACACACATAATATACTATATTACTACAACAAGCATCAAGCATAAAAACATGTTTCAACTATTTTAAAAAAAAATTACTCACCGGAATTAAAGAAGCAGAGAACAAGCTTCTTATTCCAGGAATTGTATTTGGTTTTGTTTCTGGCACTTTATATTTTGAAATGATCTGAAGTTTACTTAGTTTGGTTTGAATCAAATCCTTGAAACTGTAGTGCTTGGGTCCTTGAGTTGAATTCATGTCAGGTTGATCTATTGTTTTGATTATTGTTCTCAATTTTTTTAAGAAGAAGAGAAAAAGATGTTCTTGAACTGGAAATGAAAAAATAGATTTCTTTTAAAAAAATACTTAGTTATATATAGTTATTATTTTTTAAAAGAACACAAGTTGCCATTTGTTAATTGCATGTAAATAAAATCACGCAAGTGTCATACAAGTACTTGATTAATTTACACATGTTAAAGGTATGTTTTAAATCCCTTACAAATTTAAAACCCATTATTAAATCAATTATTCATGTTTTATAACAATATGTTTATGTCTTAATTCCTTATTAAATATCTTCTTATGTTTATATAATTTACCTCTAATGTTTATATTTTTATATGTTTTTTTATCAATTAGCTTTTAAATGTTTATATATACACAAACTACCTTTATTTATTTATAAACTATACTTAGTTCATGATATATTTTCAAAAGAAAGAATATATTAAACCTTTATATATATATAAACCATTTAATCTTATGTAATTTTTAAAGAAAGCATTTTAAGAGCAAAAGAATTAAATAATTTCCTTATGTCTTATATGTTTTTATATGTTTTGTGAATTATGCTTTAACTTTTAAATTTACAAATCTTATTTAAATAAAGAAAATTTAAAAAGAAGGTAAAACAATCTATTTTATTAATCTTGTATAATTTAAACTTAAGCTAAAATATAATAAAAAAATTAAATAAATAAATATTTACCTTAAGTGTTTTGAAAATATATGATTATCTTTTAAATATATTTTGAAAGGTATTAGAATATATTCAAACATAATTTCCAAATTACAACATATATATACACATATATTATAATTAGGCAATACATTTTTATTAGTTTTGAAAGATAAATTTTACCAATTAAATATTATTAACTTTGAAAAGAATAAAATTTGCCAAATTAAATTATAATTATTATTATTAGTTTTAAAAGATAATTCTGTTAAATTAGATTATTAAATCAATATTGCACATTTAAAATAATTATAAATGGAGATTATCAAATAAATATTGCCCAAAATTCCGAGACATCACATTCTACCCCCCTTAAAAGTATTTCATCACCGAAATTTAAAAGCAAAGATAAATTAATAATCCAACAAAGGTTTTAGTTTTTAAATATCAAGCATATATTATCAACTATATACTAGCAACCATAGCAACCAGTTCATTCAAATAAACAAATCTAACTATCCAGATAAAATTCTGGATAGAACTTCCTTATACTATCTAGAGTTTCCCAGGGACAAACACTGGGATACTTGCTCTACTGAATTTAAACTAGCTACACTACTCTGATCCTGAGCTCTTATATATCTAGATCTACAATCTGAATGCGATATCAAACCACAGACAAGACCGACTCAACTTCCAAATCCTCGTAAACTGCTGGTTCTACAACTAGTGATGGATCATACATGTACCCCCTCAGAGATACATGAAATACACTATGAATCCCAGCCTACTGAACTGGCAATTCCATCCTGTAGGCCAAAACACTTATCCTTTTGAGAACACGGAAAGATCCAATACACTTCTGAGCTAGCTTTCCAATTTTACCAAATCTTATTGCTCCTACGATCGGAGAAAATTTATCCAAAATTAAGTCTCCGCCTTCGAATCCTAAATTCCTTCGTCTCCTATCCCTAAAACTCTCCTACCGATCCTGGGCTGCCTTCATCCCTCTTGATCAACTCAATCTTCGCAGATGCCTCTCGGACCAAATCTGGACCAAGAATAAGATGATCTTAGGATTCTACTCAAAAGATGGTTTTTCCCAAGATCCATTGAAATCTAGTACACCAACTTTACTTCACAATCATCAATAGACTTTGGACTTACTTCTCTAATCCATAGTAGCCAGAACAGGAGTACTAGACAATCTAGTCTTCAGATCCTGAATGAACTTCCTATAGAAATCCTCTAATCCAAAACAAACACAACTTCCGAGGAGTCCGAGGTTCCTTCTATTCTAGAATAGCTGCCTCTTTTCTTCCACTGCACAACTCTGATCTGAAGAAGATGAGAATGTCGTTGATGAACACAAGCACAAACTTGATCAACCCAACCCTGAAACATTGTCCATCAAATTCCATAAAATCTTAGTGCCCTATCCAATTCGGTCACAAACACCACATCAAAATCCAGCCAGAAAACTAGATCCGATCAATCCTGACTTGCTTTAGCAGACATCTCTCTAGAAGCCCTCCTTCTACCTGGCCGAACCATCGGTAATGCTCCAGGAACCAAGTCGATACAGAACTCAATCTCCCGATGTGGATGCTAACCTTCGACTTCCTCGAAGATATCTAGAAAATCTCTGACAACTTCGATAACTCTTACATCCTCAAGAGATGCCTCAATCCAAAGTAAAAGATTACTCAAAAGAACACTCAACTATCGCAAGTTGCTTTTGCGATCCTACCCAAAACAATTTCCAAAGACACTGTTCTCTCTTCACCAATCAGAATAGCTTATGCTTGTCTAACCAATCCATTTCCAAAATAAGGTCGAATCCTTCAAGAACACCTCGCCTATCAGAAAAAGAAAACTGACAGTCCACTCTACTGCTTCTGAATTTCCCCCTTTAAGATACTGCTTAGCCAGATGACCTTCCTACGACACACAAAACATTTCCGAGCTGCACTGCTGCCCACGGGTTTCCCTTCATCTTGCTTCTTCCACTTCGGATTGAATTTCCTACTAGGAGCTACCATTGATGCCAAAGATTTCCTATTCATAAACTCTTCGATCCTTAAAACCATATTAACCAATTACACAAAGAGTCTTTGAGATGGAAGACATCTTCTCAAGAAACTCGTCTCAAACCAAGCACAAACATCTCGTCGAACTAAGTCTCATACTCTGATACAGACAAAACTCCTTTCTAAAGTTGCCAAGATACCATCACTCGCTTCAGCACTTCCGACTGACCCAACTCTAGAAGATCCGCTCACGCGAGTGCAACCAAACCTGTACTTCAATGATGGACTCTGAACCTATAAAAAAACTATCCTCCAAAATAGGTGAAATCCTTACACTACGCTGCAAAGCTTACTCGAGGCGTTTTTGGGTCTGCGGCCTCGGCAGATACTCCTTTTCCTTCAACACTCGGGCTTCTTTTATTGGTAGTCGTGTTATACACAACACTACCCCTCCTACCTTTAGAACTCATGTTGGCAAACTCGGACAGGTAACCCAACAAAGTAGGTATGTGTGTGTGTCTATATATATATATATATATATATATATATATATATATATATATATATACATACATATATATATATAAGTACGCTCTCTCAAGAAAGGTATCACTCCAAAGCCTAGATATTATCTCAACCTAGCACTCTGATACCACAATGTAACGACTCGCCTTTCATTCCATAGAAAGATGCATCATTATTAAGAAAGAAAGGGATGGAAAAGAGGAAAGATGAGAAAGAAAGAACTAAACAATATCAGAATCTCACGGCGGAACGAATAAAATATATTAATCCCATAGTTATTACATAGTATACAACCTTTATCAGAGTTACACAGCTTATACATCACGAACTAGACAGTTATAAAGTCTTGTCTATCATACAACTCCAGTACAATACAAACATCATCATAGAGATACAACACAAAGGACCTCCATATTTCTATATACGATGAAGCCTCCTGCTCCATATCTCCTTCAGAAACTCGTCAAACCTAACCTAAATCCCTTGGCTATTTGTAAAAATTTGAGTACCAAAAGCTTAATAAAAAAGAAAATAAACTCTAGGTCAGACATGGGTCTGGTGTGAGTAAACGGATTAAAGTTGCTTATCTTTGAAAACCTTTGAAAAGAAAGGTATCTCGTAAGACTTCCCACAGCATAAACATGGAAAAGTTTTTACCCTACGATAACCAAATCATTTGATAGGAAATCCAGTGATATTATAATAATGTCTAGGGTTTTCAAGTAAAATACAGAAATAGCTGGAATGCTTACTTCTCACGTTCCAACATAGTTGGGCACAATCAAAACGTACGGCACTTATTAGAGATTGGATTCCATATAATGGCAGGGCTACTGGGGTACCTCCCATCATAGTACGTGGCCTAGATCACCGTACTGAGGATCCACCCTAAATTCCCTACAACACAAGGCCGGAACCATCCCTTACTGGATAGTCCCAAACAAGACAACCCCGTAATTGTTCATGAACCAACTGCCCACTAAGCCGAACAAAAAGGGACCTCTAGACAGGGAAATCTCGTCCTACTTGGGCATGACCCACTTAGCCTTGCTGCACCTCCCCTGTTTTAGCCATTCTCGGTTGATGAGGCTTGAGGCTACGATTACCTTATTAGAACACATCTATCTTAGAATGCTCATCGTCCTCCTAACGATGTTCTCAAAGCATTCAATCCATACAAGTTCGTTTCGGGTTTGAACGAAACGAAGGCACTATCTCGCTACACTCATTTTGGAATCACCCTCAGAGTTAACGACAACAGCTCTTGCACTCTGAATCTTCATCTTGAATCTGAAAGTACTACCTCTGTTAAACTCGTATTGGAATCACCCTCAGAGTTTTAACGACAATTAGTCCTTACACTTCGAGTCTTCACTTGCACTTGAGATTCATGACCTAATGTTTAATTTGGATTCGATGTGGTTTTCAGATATCCAATTCGGAAATCCGATCCCGGTCTCACCGAAATCCAAAACGTCATCTTTTAAGTCAAGTTGTTTTAAGTGAAAACAATTTATTTTATTATCTATATTCACAGATAGATAATTGTTATTATCATTGATAGATAATCCATATTTCACAATTCAGCCATCACATCCCATATCACAGATCAGCATATATCACATATCAGATATCACATAATCCTAGGCATCCAATAACATCAAAATATCCACAAACAAGATTTATTAATTCCTAATTAATTTAATTAATCTCCAATTAAATTAATTACCAACTTTAATCACCTGGATCACCTTAATCCTGCTTACTTAACATTAATTAGTTATAAACCAATTAATTAGTCATCTTTTAATTATCCATCTTAATTAATCACCCTTGATTAATTATTCTTTAATTACATTAAGTAATTAGCCTTAATTAATTTCACAAATTAATTATTCTTTAACTATTCACATTAATTAACTTTTAATTACTCTCATTAATTAATTAATTATAATTAATTACATTGATCCTTAATTAATTATACTATAATCACTTCATTGATTAATTATCTTTTAATTAATCTCATTCACTCATTAAACTAACCTTTTAGTTACTTACATTAATTACATTAATTAATGGTCCTCTAGTTATTCAAATTACATTTAACAATTAATCTTTAATTAGTCATATTCATTTATCACCTTAATTAATTACATTTAGTAATTAACTATCCTTTAATTACTTACATTAATTAATTAACTCTTAATTAATTATATTAATTAATCCTTTAATTAATTACACTGAGTAATTAACCCTTAATTACTTCCACTAAGTAATTATTCTTCAATTACATTCCATCAAGTAATTCCCCTTAATTAATTACATCCAGTAATTAGCTATTAACTACTTGCACTAAGTAATTACACTTTATTAATTATATTAAGTAATTATACTTAATCAATCATCAAGTGATTATCTTTAATTAATTAGCTTAAATTGATCACATTAATTTAATTAATAACATTAAGTAATTAATCCCTTTAGTTACTTCCATTAACTAATTACTCTTCGATTAATTACTTTTAATTACTTAGATTAATTAGTGCTCAATTAATCAAGTAATTAACCATCCTTAATTAATTAAACAAGTATATTAAATTAATTACATTAAGTAATTATCTCTGAATCATTAGTTAATGACCCTTAAATTAATTACACTCATTTGCAATTCTTTAATTACTTCCTTAAGTAATTATACTTTGATTATAACATAAATTAATTAACCATTATTAATTACATTATGTAATTTACTTTAACTAATTTCACTAATTAATTATCTTTAATTAATCACAACCTAAATCAATTAAAGATAAACTCTTTATCTTAATAAATTATTTAGTTACATCATTAAACATAATTACATTAAAACCACTTAGGGATTTAATTACAAGATTAGTCTAATACATAATTTCTTAAAACAAAACAACTTTTAAACATTTAATCATTAAATTTAACTTTGCAATTGTTCAAGAACTTATTTAATAAATTGTTTTGAAAACTTAATTAATGTCCCTTAAAACCTCAATCACTTAAATATATACATATATATATATATATTTAAAACTTGGCTAAATATTTCCTTTTACCTTTTTAATAAAACTTGTTAATTATTTAAACCAAAGTAATCTTAAAGAAACATTTAACTTTAGAATTAACTTTGAAACTAGTTTTTAAACTCGCTTATCTCCTTTTAAAAATTTATTTAATCTAATATACTTTAAAATTTCATTAGTTTAACTTAATACCTTTGCATTTCAACCCTAGAAACACAATTACAACACAAACTAAACCTGGAATAAATGACTCGAGCCAAAATAGTAAAACCCGAGACAACTACAGATTCCCCCGAATCACTCTCGCAAACCATATGAAATCGACCTGAGCACACTCGCGTGCATCATTCCCCGAGTCATCACGAACAATACTTCGAGTAAAACCCAAACAAAAACTCTTCTTCCCCAAAATCATAACAACACCCAGGTGCACTAAATACACCGTACACATGCACGACGAAATTAAGCGTCTCCGACCATCTCTCGGGTCCTCTCCAAGTTGCCGACGACCTCGACTAACAACACAACAACCCAAAAAACAGAACTTGATAGCACAACGAAATTTCGTTGATCGATCGGAACTGGAACTAACCAAAACAACCACATTCCCACGTCGACGATGAACTCCTCCACCAGAGCTCATGCTGCTTCATCCAGAGCATCTTCATGATACCATGCTACGACCTCACCCCTTACAATCAAGACCAATACAGCATTGTCGTCAAGATCACCTCGACTTCAACTTAGACAGAAACAGGTTCACAAAACCTAGATCGCATTCCCCTGGCCGCTTCGTTCATCAGAAAACTCCCTACCAATTTTTCCATCAATTCCTAACTTCCACACCACCTCCGGCCTAAATATCAATCCTCCCCTTGCCATCGATCGTTGGCAATCGACCAAAAACCCAAATTCGATCAACATAAAGTATTTTGACTACCACATTCCTAAAAATCTGGATATTCATATAAAAATTCATGATTTTATACTACGATCTAGATTATGTAATCAAAATTTTAAATTAGCTTGACTAATTTTCATCAAATATTAAGGTCATCATTGATATTTACTATTATAGAGATAATGGCTAAATATAAATTTTTGAAACAAATTTTAAAATGTAAATTGCACTGTTAGAGTCATTTTATCTTTACAAATCCTAGCCTATAATCCAATATATGGGAAGCTATGAATTCTCTAATAAAATCGAGCCTTGTATAAGAATAGAGAACATATTTTTACGAATTTTCAAATATTTCACAGACATCACACTATATACATATACATTCACATCTATACATTTATGCACGCATAATATACTATATTGCTTCAACAAGCATCAAGCATAAGATCGGGTTTCAACTGTTTTTAAAAAATTTACTCACCGGAATTAAAGAAGCAGAGAACGGGCTTCTTGTTCCAAGAATTTGTATCTAATTTTGTTTTTTGCATTTATATTTTGAAATGATCTGAAGCTTGCTTAGTATGGTTTGAATCAAATCCTTGAAACTGTAATGTTTGGGTCCTTGAGTTGAATTCATGTTGAGTTGATGTATTGTTTTAATTATTGTTCTCAGTTTTTTTTAAGAAGAAGAGAAAAAGATGTTCTTGAACTGGAAATGAAAAAACAGGTTTCTTTTAAAAAAATACTTAGTTATATATAATAAACTTTTTTTAAAAGAACACAAGTTTCCATTTGTTAATTGCATGTAAATAAAATCACACAAGTGTCACACAAGTACTTAATTAATTTACACATGTTAAAGGTGTGTTTTAAATCCCTTACAAATGTTAAAACCCATTATTAAATCAATTATTCATGTTTCATAATAATATGTTTATGTCTTAATTCCTTATTAAATATCTTCTTATGTTTATATCATTTACCTCTAATGTTTATATTTTTATATGTTTTTTATTAATTAGCTTTTTGATGTTTATATATGCACAAACTATCTTTATATATTTATAAACTATACATAGTTCATGATATATTTTTAAAAGAAAGAATATCTTAAACTTTATATATATTTAAACCATTTAATCTTAAGTAATTTTTAAAGAGAGCATTTTAAAAGCAAAATAATTAAATAATTTCCTTATGTCTTATATGTTTTATATGTTTTGTGAGTTATGCTTTAACTTTTAAATTTACAAATCTTATTTAAATCAAGCAAATTTAAAAAGAAGGTAAAACAATCCATTTTATTAGTCTTGTAAAATTAAACTTAATCTAAAAATAATATATATAAATATTTTTAAATAAATAAATATTTACCTTAAGTGTTTTGAAAATGTATGATTATCTTTTAAATATCTTTTGAAAGGTATTAGATTATATTCAAACATAATTTCCAACTTACTATACATATATACACATATATTATAATAAGGCAAAACATTTTAATTAGTTTTGAAAGATAAATTTTACCAATTAAATGTTATTAACTTTGAAAAGAATAAATTTTCCAAATTAAATTATTATTATTATTAGTTTTGAAAAGACAAATTCTGTTAAATTAGATTATTAAATCAATATTGCACATTAAAATAATATAAATGGAGATTATCAAATAAATATTTCCCAAAATTTCGAGACATCACATCATGGTTTGGTCTATGATATCTAATTTATGATAACTGTGATTTAAAGGGGTATTTAGATGCAGATTCTGCCGTTAGTCTAGTTGATAGAAAAATTACTAGTGGAATGTGTTTCATGTAGGGACCTTCATTAGTTGCATTACATTCACAAAGAAAATATGTACATAATTTTCATTTTAACTGATTTTCAATTGGCGGACATTTTAAAAAAAAAATCCTTTCAAAAAATAGTTTATGTTGAATTCATTTCAGATTAGGCATTTTAGATATTATAATTATTTTTGGATTTGATCTTAAATGACTACATTGACTAATCAGACTCCCTACTGATTATCGAAAAGATAAATAGTGATGAGTGTCGATATTAATCATATATTATGACTCGAGATAGTATATTTAGTAAATTTCTTTTAAAAAAAATTAAAACAAGAAACTTTTGTCGGTAAAAATTCCTTGACCATCTTTATTTCTATCATATTTCTAACGACCATCACTCATTAAAATCCAATATAGTATGTCAAAATATGGTATTTTAAATGGAAAATTATTCGTTTTTGTTTTATTTTATTTTTAACAATAAAAACATCCAAATTATTCACTCTTATTCAAAAGTTCTAACGGTTATGCATGAGTGAATTACTTGGAATATTTGATTATATATTTGATTATGTGCTTTCATGCTCATTTAAAAATCCTCACAGTAATGCATGTATGGAACACATATCGAAATTGATTATTAACTAGACAAGTTGATTCTAATCCCATTTAAAAATACTCACGATAATGCGTGGTTAGAAGATGCTTGAAATTCGTTTTTTTTAAATTGGGAATACTACTAATCTCATTTAAAAATCCTAACTGTTATCCCAACTTTTGGCAAAGTTGAGATACCCAAAATTTACTAAAAATCGTTGATTATCATTCTTGAATAACGACCATGCATTGCAGGATGACCATGGATATCGATGAATTTTGTCTGAGTCCGGATCGGGCCACAATTGATAGGACATGACAAGAGAGATCATAGAAGTCCGCATTTCAAATTTCAAGTCAATCCGAGGTCGTATGCTCAAGTTATGATAGAATCGAGTTAAGAAGGATGGACATTGCTCAGTTCGAACCCATCTAGTTCGAACCCATCATATTCGAATCCATAAGAAGAAGTGATGATCGAATCCATCAGCCAACATCTTCCTTCGACTCCATCCTGCTTCGACTCCATCGGCCTCGATACCATCACAGTGACTCACCTTCGAATCCACGAACTGAACCTTTGCTTCGACTCCATCAAGCAAGCCCCCAGGTAACCTTGCTTCGAATCCATCTTCACACGACCACGAACTCATCATGGCTCCGAATCCATGCTATATTCGAATCCCACATGTTAAAGGCGACTTCGAATCGATCCAAAGTAACGTATTTGGATCGATTCGAACGAGCATCTCTCCATCGATTCGAAGACGACCTTCGAATCCAACACGCGAAGCCATCCAGTGAGCACGGCAAAGGACTCGGAGTCGACCCAATCAACTCGGTGAAAAGCATGGATCGACTCGTAGAACGCGCGCCACGTCACAGAAGCATGGATTCGGCCCTATGGGTTCGAAGTGATCGATTCGAACGAACCCATAGGATCGATTCGAACACGACAGCGTACCGAGGAGCACTACTTCGAATCGATGATAATTCTCAATCCACTGATCCAAATCTCATGAAATTTTTACAAGAGTTCGTCTACATGTCGAAGAATGTCCACGCCAAGTTTCATCACGATTGGACAAGATCTTGATCGATTCGAACCAAGGGTCGAATCGATCCCAATGTGGGCCCAGGTCTCCAGGTTTCGGCCATGTGGGCCCCCTCACGTGCCAGAAGTGGTCTACCTGACTTTTAGGAGAAATATCAGCCTCCTACACCTATAAATAGAGCCCCAGGTCATTCAGAAAAAGGGATCGATTTCTCTTTGGCAAGATCAAGGCCCTGAAGCACCGAGATTCCACCAGGCTCTGCTTTGCATTCCATTACCATCATTATACTTGATTTCAGAGCCGTAACCCATTGTAATCCGCTGTAATCAATTGTAATCAGCAAAGAACATCAATAAAAAGAGAAAACCTTCGAAGTGGACATAGGCCGGAGATAGCCGAACCACTATAAATCGTGTGTTCTTGTTCATAATTTCTGTTTTGCTGCGTATTGCTTGTTTAGATCTGTGATTTGTGTTTGGGTATTGCTGATTTATATTCCAACACTGGTGCTTTCACAATACTTGGGGTTTGTGACCAATTTTGGCACAAACACTTAGGTGCTTTCACTGAGAAGGACTAGCACCCGCTACATCAGATTCAGAGTTCAGATTTAAGAGTTTGAAGACTTCCTATTCGAAAACAATGACTCGACAAACAAGACAAAGAGTTGATAGAAGCCAACAGGGAGGAAGCCAAGAAGCATCCTCGAGATCAGGAGAAGGACAAGCTTCCGTCTACATCACTAGAGACGAGATGGAAGCTATGGCTAATTCATTACGTGAAAGCATGATGAAGAGTCAACAGGAGATGCTGCAAAATTTCCTCGAGCAAATGAGGGCAGCGAACATGCAAAACCTTGGACCAACTACAACGGCTACGAGTGCGGGACAAGGAATCAGGATAGCAGAAGCCAATGAAGGTCAGGTCCAAGACCAGAATACAGGAGTTGAAGGTGGTCAACAAGGCCTTGGGGGCAGACCCTCAGGGTTCGATACTGGGAGACCAATAGATGGAGCTCAACAAGTTGGAGCTAATGCATATGCCAACGAGCCACCAGAAGAGTACGTATCGGAATTCCCCTCAAGGCTCGGGGGATAGGATAGGAACTTGACAAGGGGCCAACCCCTAGACGGAGACGAGAGAATGATTGGCCTGATGCGAAGAATCATGAGAGGAGGATTGCCTAGTGGAGGGCTGGAAGAAGTGAGTAGGAGTCCGTTCACCCCGAATATCCGAAACGCAAGGAACCCTCCAAAATTCAAATCACCAACACTAGATCCTTACGATGGGAGGTCAGACCTGACCATGCATATTACCAGATATATCAGGCACATGGAAGTGCTGGGGGCATCCGAGGAAGTGATGGCACGATGCTTCCCTCTATATTTGACAGATTTGGCTGCACTTTGGTTCAGACAACTAGAGACTGGATCAATCAAAACATGGAGCGAGCTTGTTGATTGCTTCATGAGACAATTCAGGGTCCACGTAATGCGACCCAAGAGTGTGATGACTTTAGCTTCAATCAAGCAAAGGACCGGAGAGTCCATAAAAGATATTTTATTGAGATTCAATGTGACAGTGACTTCTGTGGATCGCCCGGATCCATCAATGATTTTAATGGCGGCGGTGGCAGGAGTCGCAGAAGGCACCAAGTTTAAAGATTCTCTAACTAAGGATCCACCACAAGATCTTGGAGAATTCTTTCATAAAGCTGAAAAGTTCATCCGATTAGAAGAATCACGAGTCGAGAGTCGTGAAATAAATACCGCGCAAAGCGAAGGAACCTCCAGAGAACAGTCCGGAGTGGACAAGGGAAAAAGGAAACAGGATGACAGACATTATGGTCCTGACAAACGGAAAAAATCCCGAGAACCAAGATTTAGGCAGTATACAGATTTGACTGCAGGCCTAGAAAGAATCTACACTAAAACTCGGGGGCAACTCCCCTATCGAAAGCCACCTACAAGGGATCCCACTGAGCGGGAGCGCAGGACTGGAAAATATTGCCTGTTCCATGAGCTGGATGGGCACACCACAGATGAATGCCGCCACCTAAAGGATGAGGTGGAAGAACATGTTAGGGGAGGTAGATTGCCGCAATTTGTCAGAGAACGGACAGCGGTAGTAAGGCCTGAACAACTACCGCCTCCAAATAACAGGAACGATCCTGGATCGGGTTCACGACTCGTCATCCACTGATTGAAGATGGAAAGGGCCAAGTCCGGGATTTGGACTTTGGTCGAATAATTTTATTTAGATTTGTTTTCAAAATAAACGGTTACTCCACTTACACATGTACGGGAACCGGAGAGATCCCTAGGCATGCACTGAGATGGAGATAAACCGATATGCCCGGAGAGGCAGTATTTAGCTTTTTCTGATGTTTGAGATTGAACATCTAGAACTCGAATTTTAATAAATAAATTAGAATCTCTTGCAAAAAAACCTTTTGACCAAAGAGTCAGAAGATGAACATTAAATACCAATACAAACATGATCGCTTTATGACCCTACCCGGAGAGACGGGGTCCGGAGTGCAAGAAGTGAGTTGCTTCGCCGGAGAGCGACAGGATCAACTCACTTAAGCGATGTTTCCCCTTCACCGGAGAGTGACAGGATGGGATCCAGCAAGAGCCCGGAGAGGCTATGATCGGTCTCGAACGACCAAGACATCGCTTAATGTTCAGATACACTGAACCGGAGTGCAAGAAGTGAGTTGCTTCGCCGGAGAGCGACAGGATCAACTCACTTAAGCGCTGTTTCCCCTTCACCAGAGAGTGACAGGATGGGATCCAGCAAGAGCCCGGAGAGGTTATGATCGGTCCAGAATGACCATGACATTGCTATATGTCCTAACCGGGACAAGAGTGCAAGGGATAGAAGGCAACGCCAGAGTGCAATAGGATCTTTCTATTCAATCACTAAGTCTAGAATGGACTTAGTAAGGGTTCAGAGTAGCCAATAATAGTCCAGAGAGACTATGAAACTTCATCCTCAACTTCTACGGAAAGAACGGATGCTGATTTGGCTTCGAACAGCCATAAACTTGATTGATAACACCACAGCTATGGATGAAACATGAATTTATTAGACTTGATATAAGACCGTTCAAAACATACCTTTTACAAAAAGGCATGTTTTGGGGGGCAAAATGTTATCCCAACTTTTGGCAAAGTTGAGATACCCAAAATTTACTAAAAATCGTTGATTATCATTCTTGAATAACGACCATGCATTGCAGATGACCATGGATATCGATGAATTTTGTCTGAGTCCGGATCGGGCCACAATTGATAGGACATGACAAGAGAGATCATAGAAGTCTGCATTTCAAATTTCAAGTCAATCCGAGGTCGTATGCTCAAGTTATGATAGAATCGAGTTAAGAAGGATGGACATTGCTCAGTTCGAACCCATCTAGTTCGAACCCATCATATTCGAATCCATAAGAAGAAGTGATGATCGAATCCATCAGCCAACATCTTCCTTCGACTCCATCCTGCTTCGACTCCATCGGCCTCGATACCATCATAGTGACTCACCTTCGAATCCACGAACTGAACCTTTGCTTCGACTCTATCAAGCAAGCCCCCAGGTAACCTTGCTTCGAATCCATCTTCACACGACCACGAACTCATCATGGCTCCGAATCCATGCTATATTCGAATCCCACATGTTAAAGGCGACTTCGAATCGATCCAAAGTAACGTATTTGGATCAATTCGAACGAGCATCTCTCCATCGATTCGAAGACGACCTTCGAATCCAACACGCGAAGCCATCCAGTGAGCACGGCAAAGGACTCGGAGTCGACCCAATCAACTCGGCGAAAAGCATGGATCGACTCGAAGAACGCGCGCCACGTCACAGAAGCATGGATTCGGCCCTATGGGTTCGAAGTGATCGATTCGAATGAACCCATAGGATCGATTCGAACACGATAGCATACCGAAGAGCACTACTTCGAATCGATGATAACTCTCAATCCACTGATCCAAATCTCATGAAATTTTTACAGGAGTTCGTCTACATGTCGAAGATTGTCCACACCAAGTTTCATCACGATTGGACAAGATCTTGATCGATTCGAACCAAGGGTCGAATCGATCCCAATGTGGGCCCAGGTCTCCAGGTTTCGGCCATGTGGGCCCCCTCACGTGCCAGAAGTGGTCTACCTGACTTTTAGGAGAAATATCAGCCTCCTACACCTATAAATAGAGCCCCAGGTCATTCAGAAAAAGGGATCGATTTCTCTTTGGCAAGATCAAGGCCCTGAAGCACCGAGATTCCACCAGGCTCTGCTTTGCATTCCATTACCACCATTATACTTGAATTTCAGAGCTGTAACCCATTGTAATCCGCTGTAATCAATTGTAATCAGCGAAGAACATCAATAAAAAGAGAAAACCTTTGAAGTGGACGTAGGCCGGAGATAGCCGAACCACTATAAATCGTGTGTTCTTGTTCATAATTTCTGTTTTGCTGCGTATTGCTTGTTTAGATCTGTGATTTGTGTTTGGGTATTGCTGATTTATATTCCAACACTGGTGCTTTCACAATACTTGGGGTTTGTGACCAATTTTGGCACAAACACTAACGTTTATGTGTGGTTAGTAAGTATTCAAATTCCTAATAAATATACCACAAATAGACACAACCATATGGTTTTACATGCCGACATCACCCGTATCACTCTAAAGTGGAATATGATCCTAATAGAGTATTTATGATATTTGTTTGATTTATTTTTTTATTAAAATTTAATATTTATACTCGATGGGGTATTAATGTTGTTTTAATATCTATCACTTTATATCTATTTTTCTAACACTATTACTCTTTTCCTGATAACAAAAAGGGGTGAGAAATGTTAAAATTTTGGCAAATAAAATTCAGATATTTTATTATTATTTGCATATTCTCATCTAGGTTCATGTGCATATTTTTATTTATTTCATACATATATGAAGGGGGAGCTTTGCTGTAGAGAGGGAGCATTCAAATAGGGGGAGAAAATAGAGTTCATCAATGACCAAATACATTTAATTAAAAATCTGAAATATATTTTTGTTATCATCAAAAGGAGGAGATTGTTGAATATGCTAGTATATGATTTTTGTTTGATGATAATAAACAAATATATATATATATATACATATATACATATATATATATATATTCATTTAAATGTATTTGTTATTGTACTATTTTATTTTTCACATAATTAAATAAATATTTGATGAATAAAATAAATAACACAGAATTCATATTCAAACAAATATTTTATTGCAGATCCAAATAGTGCAAATCTGAGCTCTCCCTACATATATACATTTTTCAATTACATTACGATTTCGATTACATCAAAAATTTCATTTTACAATTTATCATCTCGCTACATATCACTCATTCACTCGTATTTTTTCTTCAACTCTCTTTCAGTTTGTATCCAGGATTTGAATTATCTGCAAAATAAACACTGACGTAGTAAAATTAAAAAAGAAATATTTTTGCAGTGTACAATGAGGTGTGTGTTTTGAAAATGTTATTTGCCTCAGTTATTTGGGTTGTTCATCATTTATTTCTTCTGAATTCATCTACACGAACAGTTTGTGACATGCACAGTCAATCACTGTACATGCCATAAAGCCATGCACACCGATATACACTTGCTTGTTAAAACTACAGGGGTGGGTGAGAACAAGGTCAAACCTAAGCCATTAGCTGGATTCAACTCAAGTGCATATAACTCTCGATCAAAACAAAGTCACAAAGTTTCAAATGCACCATACATATATGCATATATGTATGTATATACATATATCACAGTCACAGTGGAGACTCATGAAGCCTCATCTAAATGTTTGAGTACAAGTTCAGTTCCAGTCAAATGCAAGGCTAACAAGACCATTCAAACTTGTCGCAAGAACAAGATGAACTTAAATGACCAGACCACACAACAATGAAGACTGCAATAACCATATCATATAACACATGGTCGGTCCAGAATGAATGCAAAACAAAATGACAGAGGACAGAGCAGCCATAGAAACTACAGACCAGTTTCAAGATGAACCAGAGCAAATAAGTATGTACAAATAAAATAAGGCAGTTTTCAAATCAACGTACACATGAACACTTGAACCATACTTCAAGAAGATCACAACAGAGCAGTGATAGCATACAAGTAAAGTGTCAACCAAAACATAAATGCTCACACATGAAGGCTCTCAACAACAAGACACACACACACAAGTGGTCATGGCAACACATATGACTCCAAGTGGAGCATGACTTCAAATGATACCAGATCACATGACAACAGAGCATGGAAGTGAAACCTCAATCAAGCAAGTACAAAGCAACAACAAGAGTCAATACCAAACCAAACTACAACAACACACACACACACACATACATATGTATGTACATATATGATGATAAACAAGTTCAATACACTGGACATAAAGCAACTGGAATCAAACTCATCAAGACCAAATAACTCAACTAGACCAGACTATAATGAAATGGAGCAACCAGCAATAAAACAACATACATGTATGCATATCAGAGCAAGACTAACAGGGTTACATGACCAAGACTACCAACCCAGTCAATGAAATACAACCAAATCACTAAAAGTATCAAAACCTGTTCAAATTCGAGTTCAATCAAATCATTCAGACATGAACTCAATGAAGTAGGAGTTTACAAAAGAAATAGCAGCTCAAACAAATCAGTACAGATCGATGAATATTCCACTAATGTCATGTAGCCAGAGAATCATACATATTTACAGTAAATACTAGTAGCATGAATTGAACAAGTTGTGAGTCATGAATCAAGGTAGCAGAAAAAGTTCGAACTTAACAAATCAAGTTTCGAAAATCCAATGGTGCGGTTCGAACAAAAAGGTAGCAGTTTCAAACAAAGTCAAGGTCGAGATGAACAAATTCAACAAAAGTCAAAAATATTTGAAAATGGAAAGAGCGTGATGAACAAGCATCATTGATTCTAAAACCAAACGCAAGCTGTGGTGACCAAGCAAAGTACATCAAAGAAAATAATGGAACCGACTCAAACAATTCAAGCAACATATCAAATAAGAACAAGTCAGAACTATCATAAGCATTGAATCAATTATCTAATGGTCAAGCAAAAACCATGAAGAATTCAATCAAAACAATACGAACGTATATTTAGGGATTTCATCCCTATATAACCCAGTTACATCATCGGCATAAAAAGTATTCGAGTTCAAACAAATACCATCGCTTGCTAAATCATGAACAAATATATAACTCGAATCGAAGTCAAGAAAATTCAAAATTAAACAAGAAAATCACGTACCAAATCATAACATTCCAGCTCGACACAACTTGAAGCCGCCGCATATTAATCAAAGCCAATAAATCGATTGACGAAGCAACTCGAAGCAGAAACACAGTTCAATTGATCAACTTTTGGATTGAACCTTCAATCGAACAAAGCCCTAGAAAGAAGAACGAAGAAAGAAAGGATCGACCGAAGTTGTGCTCAGAGAAAAAATAAAAAAAGGGAACGCTCCTCCTATTTACAAATTGTGACGGCACTTATGTATTATATTGGGCTTAATATATTAAAAATTTTTTTTTGTTTTGTTTATTTTCAGTTGTAATTTTCTTTTTTAAACTGTGTGATTTTTTATTCGTGTGACTAGGTTACGAATTACGATGGTATAGTTCGAGAATTCGCAGCACAATGACTGAGATGTAGCAGGGTTTTAAGCGTAGAGTTAGGTTAGTCATCAACGTGTGTCGCAAGTTTACATTTGTAAACGTCTTACAACTTAATTTCTAGTAGAAACCTTGAGGGCGGCACGTAGGCAGGGTTTCACCGAAGCTGGGTAAATCTGTGTTGTTCTATTTCTGCTTTTATTATTCTGCTACTATATGTGCTGCAATTATTATATATATATATATATATCATTAATTTTTATTATTTTTAGTATCACCCTATTCACCTCTCTCTAGAGTGAAATCGATCCTACTGATATGCTTGGCCGATATCAAACTAATCCAAAAATGGAACATCGGAAAGCTGCAAAGAAAGTTCTACGCTATTTGCAAGTGATAAAAGATCATATGCTTACTTACAAGAGATTAAATTTGAAGTTATTAGTTATTCTGATTCGGATTATTCTGGATGTGCCGACAGTAAGAAATCCACATCACGTTACCTATTTATGGTTGTAAGGGGGGCGAATTTCATGGAAGAGTGATAAGCAGTCGATAAGGGCATCTTCCACTATACAAGTAGAGTTTGTGGCATATTACCGTGCTGCTGATCAAACAGTTTGGTTAAAAATATTTGTACCAGGACTTCAAGTAATTGACTATATTGCGAGGTCACTCAACCTTATGTAATAGCGAAGCTGCTGTTTTCTTCTCTAAGAATAACAAATCAAGTGCTGCATCTAAGTGGATTGACGTTAAATATCTTGTTGTTAGAGACAAAGTCAAAGATGATACTGTTATGATACAACATATTAATACAAGAGCTATGTTAGTTGAAAAGAGCATGTTGCCAGCATGAGTTTAGTTAATGTATTATAATTTTGATTTTGTAAACTACACACACTAAGTCTTTAATTATGTGTTGATTTTGAATTTATAAATTTACTTAATATGATACACATTATGGCCAAGTAGAAGAATGTTGGTTTTATTTATTATATGACCTATATTATAATTGTGCATAAATTTTATTTAAATAATTAATGAAAAAGCATATGAATTTCTGATGGAAAAATTCAAATTGCCATTAATAATTATACGGGTCCCAAAAGTTGCCTCAAAATATATAAGAACATACCATTGAAAATTAATATTAACGCTCCCACATAGATATGTCTTCATTTCAGAACTATAAAATTTAAATTTCTTTGATTTTTTATTTTGAATTGATGAATTCTAGATTGATTAAGTTTTAATTGCAAAACATATTACGATTTTGTTAAATACCTTCCAAAAAACTTTCAAAGCTAAACAAATTAATTATTCAAATTTAAGATGTATTACAATAGAATGCATATGCTAGTGGTCTAAAGTTGTTAAACAAACCATTGGGTGGCACGTGAAAATGGTTACAAAATGTTTGTGACAAATTGCGGTTAATTAAACGAATCCTCTCGCTAAAGGAGCATAATATCACTTGCATACCGCTCATCCAACTACAAAACCAACTATTTAGTCGTACAAGAGGGAACGACTTGAGGAAAAGTGTTAGTTTGCATAAGTAGAATTTTTATATATATAATAATTTAAAAAAAAGTTAACAACTTATTTACATTTGTGGGTAGCAGTTACATCTACGCGTGCCAACTGCGCACTCAAACAGGTTTGGTGGCTGTGACATATTTCCTGTTGTGTTAACTGGGCTGTAACATATTGTTAGAATGTTTGAGTTAGTCAAACACGTTGTTTTCATGTGTTCCTATTAATATGTTAAGCGGTGGTCAACGGCCACATTTATAGGTTATTGGGTAGTTGTTTTTTTTAGGCTATTTAAATCTTTGTAATTCTATTTGTTTAAGGCATCCAAGTGAATATAACAATATAGTCTCTAATTGTTTAAACGTCGTACACTCTCTTCTTTCTCTAATTCTAACATGGTATCAGAGCTAGATTAGAGAGGAGAGAGAAAGAGGATAGAGAGTGCCAGTCAGTTTTTTATTTTGTTGTTTCATTTCACAAAAATAAAGGTCTCAAAAAGCCTGATGAAAATCGTTGCTGCGTCTACAAATTTCGAGATCTAGATGTAGATGTTTTGTTTGCTTTGAGATCTAAAGAAGAACGCGTCTGCAAGTGCTCAAAGAAGATGTAGTCATCCTCAATGTAGTTGCTTGCGCCTTGCTTGGAGCTCACTGTTCCTCGGAGTTCACTTGGAGTTCGCCGAGAAGCTTGCTGAGATTTGGAGCGTCGTCGCAACACTTTCTTCACCCAAAACCACAATAATCAGACCGTCCAAACTCAAATTCTCTAAATTAATTCGATTCCCAAACCAAAACTTGTTCGAATCAAGGTATACGTGGATTCGAATCAAAGGTTGACTTGCTAAGGTGATGCGGAGCGGTGATTTTGGGGTTGCAAACTTGGGGACGCAGTCGAGGATGATTGGAGGAGCGATGATTGGATTTGCAGTTGTTTCGGAGAGGGGAGTTGCGATTGGTGGTTAATGGGTTCAATTGTTTGAAATTTGGGGAGATGCTGTTCGATTGTGTGTTATGGATCGCCGGTGTTAAATGATGACTGCTGTGTTTATGAACAGTGTCAGGGAGATGGTGTGAATGATGAGCAGGTGGCAATGGCAAGTTCAGGTCATTGCTCGAGGTGATCTGCGGATTTGACAGAAGGTTTTTGTGTAGAGTTACGGCAATGGAGTTATAGATGGAGGACGAGGCTGAGTTGTATTGTCTGAAGGTGTAGGAGTTTGGAAGTAGTGTTGAATTGTATGGACTGCTAGTGATATTGTTTTGATGAGGTGTTGTGTGGTTAAGAGGGAACATGGTTGATGTATATTAAATATGAATTGCTGAATTGAATCGAGAAGGTTGTTCGACCTTATGCCTAGAAAGGACGTAGTGTCCTGGAACAGTATGGTTTCGGGTTATGCTCAAAACAGAGACATAATAGAAGCAAGAAGATTTTTATATAATGCCAAAGAAGAACAAGGTGTCATGGAATGCGATGATAGGCGCTTATGTGCAAAGCAAAGAGTTCGAACTGTTCGATGCAATGCCATACAGGAATATAAGCTCATGGAACACGATGATCACAGGCTATGCACAGACAGGGAAGATTGAAGAGGCACGATTATTGTTCGATAACATGCCCTGCAAAGATTCAATGTCGTGGGCAGCGATGATTGCTGGGTACACGCAAAGTGGATTAAGTGAAGAAGCTTTTAGATTGTTTGTGGAAATGGGGAGAAAAGGAGAGGGTGAACAGGTCATCATTTATTTGTGTATTGAGCACTTATGCCGACATTGCAGTGCTTGAATGTGGGAAGCAGCTACATGGAAGGCTTGTTAAGGCTGGGTATTGGATGGGAAGCTTTATAGGGAACGCTCTTATTGCTATGTACTGCAAGTGTGGAAGCATAAAGGAGGCTTTTTTGTTCATTTCGGGAGATGGAGGAGAAGGATGTTGTGTCTTGGAACACCATGATTGCTGGTTATGCCATACATGGTTTTGGCAAGGAATCTCTTCAAAATTTTGACATGATGAGGATGACGAGAATAAAACCAGATGACGTCACGATTGTTGGAATGCTGTCAGCATGCAACCATGCAGGACTGGTGGACAAAGGAATAAGCTATTTTGAGACAACGGAGAAGGAGTATGGAGTTACAGCAAAGGCAAAGCACTACACGTGCATGATCGATCTTCTTGGGAGAGCAGGGAGATTAGACGATGCAGTGCAGCTGATGAGGGAGATGCCATTGGAGGCAGATGCAACCATGTGGGGTGCTTTGTTGGGTGCGAGTAGAATGCATAAGCAAATTAGGAGAAGAAGCTGCTCGAAAGTTATTCGAGACGGAGCCTAATAATTCAGGTATGTACATTCTTCTCTCGAACATGTATGCTTCTTCCGGAAAATGGAAAGATGCGAGCAAGGTAAGGAAGTCGATGCAGGAGAAAGGGCTGAGGAAAGTGCCTGGGTACAGCTGGATAGAAGTTAAGAATGTTGTGCATACATTTTCAGTTGGCAATAGTGTGCACCCTGACAAAGATAAGATATACGAGTTTTTGGAAGGAATGAAAAAAGAATAAGGAAGGTTATGTGAGTGCAACTAACATGAGATGGTGGCTGAAGATGTTTGGCAAGGCAGTGGGTATGTATGCTGATGCTGTGAAAACTTGCAAATTGATGAAGTTGCAAGTGTAGAGAAGTTGAAGTGGATGGCTGTTGAACTGAAGGTGAAATGATAAGGAATCGAGTTGTTTAGTGGTGTTTGAAGGTAATGATATGAGAGAGTTCAAATAGGTTGTATTGAGGTGATGCAGATATGTAGTGGGGAGTTGGTTGAAGGGTGTTAGATGCGTGCACAGCACATGAGAGTAGTGAGGCTGTGATGAAGCAGTCAGTGTGTGGATGATCTATCTCGACAGTTTAATGGTGATGTTGATGTTAGCATGAAGAAGACGTTTTGCAAAACGCTGGTTGCAGATGTTGATAGTGAAGAAGACGATATCGATTATGAGGTTGGACAATTCGAAGAATGCTCGAAAACTGTTTGATGATATGCCTAAAAGAAGATAGGCATGCCTACATGTGAAGTAGGCTGAGTGAGTAAGATTTGGTTTTGTGTCATCCAACAAGTAAGGAAGAAGAGCTGGTTCTCACTTGTTAGGGAGATGACATATATAAGGGACGACCCGAATTGAGAGGTCGGTGGATCCTTAAGAGTAAACCAAGAGTATTTGTTGATGGTTAAAGTACCAATCAACGTGAAACAGTTGAGCATGCCCAACCAGGTAAAAATGAAAGACCAAGTTCGTCTATGCAAGACGATGAAGAGATTGAGAAGCGCAGTTTATTGTTTTGTAAACTGAATTTTGACACATTCAGTTTAAGGGAGGGTCTTAGAATGTTTGAGTTAGTCAAACAAGTTGTTTCATGTGTTCCTATTAATATGTCAAGTGGTGGTCAACGGCCACAATTATAGGTTAAACTGAATTTTGACACATTCAGTTTAAGAGAGGGTGTTAGAATATTTGAGTTAGTCAAACACGTTGTTTTCATGTGTTTCTATTAATATGTTAAGTGGTGGTCAACGACCACATTTATAGGTTATTGGATAGTTGTTTTTTTAGGCTATTTAAATCTTTGTAATTCTATTTGTTTAAGGCATCCAAGTGAATATAACAATGTAGTATCTTCTTGTTTAAACGTCATACTCTCTCTTCTTTCTCTAATTCTAACACATATTATATTACTTCTAATCCCTTATGAGCACGACAGTTGTACTAATGCTTTGTCCTTGTGTTGACATTAGTTTTGCACAACCTAGAAGCAAACCATATTAGTCCAAAAGGACTAGAAATAAAGGTTTGCGGTTTCGGCCAGAACCTTGAAATTCCGACCATCTTGGTTCGGATCCTGTCGTCACCGATAGAAAACCTACTGTAAAACCCGGTTTCAGACAAAATGCTAAGGTTTTGCCGTAAAAAGTACATTTTTATCGAAGAAAACATATTTTAAAAGAAGGAAGTAGAATAAAAAGTGCAAAAATTCAAGTTTAACATACCCACAGTCAAATTCGACCATACCTACAGTTAAGTTTGACTAACCTGAATTTTCTTTTCGATTGCAAACCCCAAATTCTCTCTTTCGATTTCATTAATCAATCTTTTTTTTTCCGATCTGGATGCTTCGATTTGAATTCAAAAAATGCCTCATGTGGACGGTTTTGATGATTTTGTGCGGTTCGTGCCTTTTAAATGAAAACTAGGATTATATATAATTGCTTACTGTGTTGGCTAGATTATTGCAGGCGTAGTAATTTAATGGCACAATTGTCATTATTTATGTATACCGTATACTTGTTTGGCATTATGGGTCTACATGCAGTTTATAATGGGCTACAAGAATAACAGTAATGAAATAAACACACTGATTTGAAAACTTTTAAATTTGACACATACTTTCTATAAAAAAAGGCCTAAAAATCCCAAGCCGAAATCCATAATGAATTTCTCAAAACGGCCGAAACTGACCGAAATTCGTAAAATTTTAAAAGGCCGAAACGGACATCTCAAACAGAAACATGAATGACAGCAAATTTAGGGCTACCTACTCTTATGGGCCATTGACAGTGAATGGTGCAATTGAACAGTAAAATCACGGCATATAGATATCTATGACATAACACGACACCTGTTCTGCATTCTGACACTTTTGGTAGGTGATTGTCAGATATAGTCCTCAAGGCATTAGAGATTGAAAACAAAGGAACAAAAAAAAAAAAAGGGAAGAAATTTGTTTGCTAGGAAACTCTAGTCCTAAATTAGACATGATTACGTGCAGTAAACCTTATCTTGTTCTAAGATACATAGAAGAGACCTGCTACGTCGCATGTTGTATGCAGTAATACAGATTAACAATCAATGTAGCCATAGCATCCGAAATCATTAAAAAAAAATGATAGCTACAGAGTGAGTTGTCACGTCTTCTTTGGTAGCGATTAATGCGAGTTAGTTAAAAAAATTGATACGGAAAAAAATAAGGACAGACATAAATGTAGACATCCGCAAAGACAAAAACTTGTTAACCAAACAAGCAATTCCTATTGTGTCAACAGCTACATATCTGCACATAACATGTATGAGATTATATGTTAGCAATCCAAAATGTGTTTGCCGTAGTTTACAAATATGCTCATGCTTAAAAAAGATCTTATCAGCCTGAATAAATTGTTTGCACGTGCCCTGCTGTTTTCATTTTGTTTTGAGTCATGTATAACGTACGTGGTGGCAACAAACTATAAAGCTCCCGCCATGGTATTATTCAGAAAGTAACAGTTAGCTAAAATAAAGAGGAAAATGTTAACAAGAAAAAAGCTGAAACATACAAGAGCAAAAGCCAGACATTTACACAACTGAACTTGCAGTAGCAAACCTCAAAGTTCATATGCAGGAAACCTAGACTCGTTGGGCTGGGCCATATCTAGAAAAAGATATGCCATCCCAGCCTGCCCTTCAAACAAGGAATAGGGTCGATCACCGCCGTGCATTTTTCCTGTAGCGATAAGTTGATTAGATTCTTCTAGAAGGAAAGATGCAAATACTTTAGCCTTGTATAGATATTCTGGCTTTCCGGTTAATCGATAGAGTGTGAGGAATACATATGTGTTTCCACTTATCCCATGGCAAATGCCGAGTCTTTTAAGTAGTCCTCGGTTCCATACTACCCTTGCTGCATCTTCTGCTGCTTGCATGTAATGCTCCTCACCGAACACCTGAGTTTGAATGAGGCGTAAAAAAAAAAAAAAAAAAAAAAAAAAATATATATATATATAGGACTTCTAGGTTAAACCACGGTAAAAATATCCTTTAAAAAACAAATATAAATGTATTTCCTCCATATGTTGGGATGTGCCCATTTGACAATTAAGCAATATGTTGCTTAAGTTGCTAAACAAATCAGCAAGTCAATTGCTCAAACAATCTTCAACATATTTTATGATTTTTAACTTACTCTTTTCAACGTTGGATCTCACTTTTTACATGAAAATAATGCTATGATCTTTTGGAAGGGACAAAATTTGTTTAATGTTATGTTAATTGATAAAGAAATACCAGTTGGCATTCACGATTTGGTTCGAAATTGACACTAAAAAAAATATTTGCAGTACTCACCCAAACATTTACTGTGCGATATAATCATACACCTATTTTGTATGGACCAAATGATCCAGAGATTTCGATATTCAGTAGGGATTAGGGGTCAGATTAGAGTTTGGGCGAATGAAAAATAATGTAGAAGTTGGTATATTTCCTATTTAAACCCTTCCTAGACAAAGTGGGAAAATGATCACTTACTCGGAGCTTGAATAATCATTCTTATAGACGAATTCCTGGCCTAACAAACTTTTAACATCCAACTGCAAAATTTAGTAAAGGAAGCGTGACATGCTGCACATAAAAATTTTACGTCTGTTTTACTTCAAACTTCGAGTTTTGTATTTTGCATTTTCAATATGTGCCACAAAAGCAAAGGGAAGGACATGATGAAAAACGGTCAATTTGAAAAATGATTTTTTAACGCGCATAACTGAAAATCACTTGTTCTTGTTAAGTTCTGATGTAGCCTTCTTAAAAAAAACAAAATGCAAAAATAGGCTCCCCTCAAAGTTAATTGCAGAAATATAACCTGGTTTAGATATAGCTTGCACATTTATGAAATCCGCAAGCAATATTTAAAAAAAGAATTATACAATCTGCGTTTTTTGAATGCGCATGCATTATTTAAAAAAAAAAAAAAAAAAAGCATGCACATTGCATAAGTGCGCATATGTATTATTTGTACATACACGCTTATGGAATGCACATTTACAAATTCGGGGCTGAAATAAACAGCCAGTCCATTTTCTTCCTCGTTTCTTTCCTTTCCTCTCCATCTCACTAAAACCCAAACTATTTTCTCCCCAATTTCATATACTCTTCAAAATTTGTTATCAAATACAGAAATTTAGATGTTTTTGGTTGAAGATTGTCTAAGAAAACATCATCTTCTTTTCAAATCAAGGTATTAACTTTTAAAATTTTGGTTTAGGATTTTTTACAAATCAAGATTTTGAATTTAGCGTTTAAATTTTTTTATAGCTAATGTCAACAATTCAAACTATATTTCACTACAATGGAGAAAATCTAGTTGATGAAGATGGAAAATCTCGATATGTGGGTGATAAACGAAAAGGATCGAAAATTAAGAAGTATTATAGTTTTCGAGAGCTTAAACAATGCGCATTTGAAGTGACAAAATCGATCCCCTTGAATATGAATTAAAAGCAGTGGTGAAATGTGTTAGATATGATGGTTCATCCGCTATTGACGTGGAAGATGACGATGTTTTAAATTCTACATTTTCTATTGGAACGAGGATAGTGGAAATATTTTTTCGAAGAACAAAACATGTTAATATTTAATATAGTAGAAACGTCATTCTGCAGTATCAACGGAATAGCATGTACCTACTACACAGATTCAAAAAACACAATGTTCAACACTTCATAAGAGGACTCGTCATGGCGGAGGGTTCACAAATTTATTAACCAAATATAGCAAAATGGTTTGAGGATCTTTATAATCTATTTCTTTGACTTTGCCTGAATGGTCTACTGATTTAATTATTTGAACGTTTTGATTTATAACAACAAATAAAAATTAATATTTTATATTGCATTTTCAATTGAAAACCACGTATATAAAATAAATACCTCCATAAACGATTGATTTTCACTTCTATGTTTTTGTGGAAGATAAAGAACGGTTTTATGAATGGATCTGGGTGGCAATTCTACAAAATTTATCATTCAATTATTCGCTCACTATTAAAATTTAAAACTAGTGGATAAGTGATTAAGTGATTCGGCTTTGGTGCGAGAGGTCGAAGTTCAAAACTTGCGTAGCGTAATTCGAACGTTTATTGACATGCGATATGTTGTCCAATGACATGTTAGTATATAAAGTACCATTTAAAAAAAATAGACTTTCCAATATCAATTTTCAATGACTAACATTTTGATGTTAAATTAGTTAACTACAACAATAATAAATAAATTAAGTTGTAAAATCAATTAACCGAAATCAGATTTTTTTTTTTTTTAACTCCAATTTGAGAAGATGAAGAAGAGCCTTCCATTTCGAGATAAACAACTAAATATTTAAAATTAAAGTATATATTATTTTGATTTGGAATTGCAATTGGAAAATAGAATGGGTTAGGTTGAAGATTGGGTTAGCGTTTTGGTGAGATGAAGAGGAAAGAAAGGAAATAAGGAAGAAAAGGGATTGACTAATTTATTTCAACCCCGAATTTCTATATGTGCATTATATAAGTGCGCATTTAAAGAGAGATTCCTTCGGGCGTCCGCCTCTTTGTTGGACCGCAAACACAGTGGTCTCTGACCACGACCAGGAACCAATTCGAATTTGAATCTTGACATGTTGGTCGTTTTTAACCGTAGGCATCTTGCCAGGAAGTTGGTGGGCTCATCATGAATTAGGTCGGGGTGGCTGGTGGTTTCATAATACATATGCACACTTATGGAATGCCCATGCTTTTTTTTTTTTTAAATATAGCTCATCAAAACTAGGCATATTTCTGCAGTAGTTTTGAGGCGAGTCTATTCTTGTATTTTGTTTTTTTTTTTAGCAAGACTAGATCAAAAATTTGTCCTTCCAATTTTTCCGAAAATACCAAAAACAGTCTTCTTACTCCTTATCCATTTGTTCTAATACCAAAAGATATTACCTTAGCAGCTTTAGCAAGCGTGAGCGCGACACCTGGTGCACCATGGCACCAATGCACAAGGCGATCAGACTCTGATCCCTCACTAGATGGGTAATTTCCACTAGGAAATCTATTACTAATCATGTAATCTAATGTCCCTTTCACTAATTTCTGTTCTTCGTCATCCAGATCGGTGTCCATAAGCACGTGCATGATCCCAGCAAGGCCATGAGCTGCTCCCCAGTACATCTTCCCATGCCACTCATACATCAGAGGGCAACTGCTTTTGATTAAATTGGACAGATGTTTCCCTTCTTTAATTATTTTCTTCGCTACGCTCCTCTGTATGTTTGAATTCAAAGTTCAGTTGGACCTTTACGACAGTTAATGGCTAATAGCATAACGTGGGAAAGTAGGACTAACCATGGAAGATGAGGAGAATGTTTGCTCGCCTATGTGCTTGTTTAAGAAAGCACATGCCCATATGTATCCAGCTCTTCCATATAAAAGCTCACTTGGTATGTCATGACGCAATTTGATCTGTATGGTTATTATAAAAGAAAACAGACAGCTGGTCAAATAACTATGATTCACGTTTATCAAGAATACAACATTTCCTTTATGAAGTCATTGCAGTGTATCAAGGCACTCTAATGACAATGAAGACAGACCCCCGCATGCAGGTGTTAAAACACGAGTCAATATGGATATTTTTATCATGTTTTATTCCAAGATCATAATTAGATTAAGAAGAAAACAACAGATAATTAACAATAAATTACCAAACACAATTTTATAAATTGATCGCTAAAATTTCTTTGCATATATCTGTATTTCCTTTAAATCAATAATAGCTACATTAATCATAGGCACTTAATTGACATAACAAGAAATACCCTTTCTTCCTAAAGTACTCAACAAAAGGACCACATCCTAATATATTTGTATCATAAAATATAACAGGTATATGATGCATGGGTAAGAAAATTTCAAAGCTAAAAACATGGAAAAATTATAGTACACACGTTAATCCTTGTCTGTAATACCTCTTGAAAAGAGCTCAAATAGAAGTCAAGCATGTTCTTGTCTCCACTGTACTTGGCTGCAACTGCACCTAAAGCACATACACCTGCTGTACCGCATGTGAATGTCACCTGACTGTGTCCACACCACACGCCAATTAAATTAAGCAAATTAATAACATGCATGATCATACTTTAGAATGCAATAAATGGTTTAATAAAACTTACGACGATGTACGAGAATGAGTATGGCAAGAGCTGACTATGTCCGCACATAGAGCGAGATCTCTTTCATCTTTGGTGGCAAGATAGGATTTGAACAGCAATAACGCGGTGCCTAGCGCACCCGTGTACAGTGTCCAGTCCTTACTGCTACTGTGATGTCGTGTCCATGTCGCGTTCACTACCTATACATACAATAATTTTTATAATCACAAATGCTAAGCTCATTCTTATTAGGAGCAGTAGTGATGATTATGTCAAATGGATATGCATTTCTATGAGCAATGCAATAGTTATTTCAACTAGGTATGCATCTTTATGAGAAATGCAACAGTTATTATCAAATAGATATACGTTTATGTTTATGTATCTCTAAGAATTATCTTTGCGAGAGATAAAACAATATTAAACTAATCTTTTATGTCAAATCGAAAAGCATCTTTATGGGTAATGTAACAGCTGTTGTGAGATGTTACAATTAAATATGTTTTCACTCGTATATGAATAGATATCCAGGAGAAGTTATAATTTTTGAAATGAACATAATAAACAACAATTGATGCTTGTCTGCCAGCAAAAACAAATAAAAGCAGAAACAAATTTTTTGACAGAAGCAGTTATTCCATGATTTGAAGGTTATTACTGATCAGCAATTTCCGACAAATGACCATCAGATCGTAGTACACGCGTTGAATCATACTCTTAGAAAGAAGAGCGGAATACCAAATAATCAAAATATAAGTCGAATTATAACGCTAAAGTAGTAGAAAAGATGTTTGTGGAAATGCAGGAAAGATGATTTACATTCTCCTTGAGCAGAAGACCAGCGTTGAAGAGTTTCTCTGCAACTTTCGCGTAAGGAAGGTGCAGCAGCTTCGTTAGGCCTGAGAATTCGGCGGTAGTGGCCGTATACTCCGATTCCTCGATGAACTCCGGCAGTTCATTTCGAAAATAACGATCGCTCATCCCTTCTTTTTCTGTGGTTTTTTCTTCAGCTATCAGTGAGTTGGGTTTGGAATTTGTTGTTGCCCGTTTCCACGTGAACTTTCGAGAAAAGCTTCGTGTGTGACTGTTGCACACGCGTAGCTGTTAGAACAGTTGTTTGTGGGCTAGCAATAGTCATGCAAACGCATTGAAGGAATACTGATCGGACACATCCAATACCTCGATAACAGTTTCACTCGTTATCTTTTCATACCGCAAACACAACGTGAATATCTAGTATGCTACTGTTGGTATACACTTTCTATGACACACAGCAAAAGCATATGCTACCGTTGGAAATAACAAGAAAAAAGCACAAAATTAACCAAGTGCTCAACGATGCCTTAAGAACTATCCAGTGGAGCTGATGCAATCGATGAGTATGTTTGACGCAAATACTATGCAATTAAAAACCAATCGATAGTGTGATAAAATTTGTGGAACAAAACTGGAACAGAGATTTTATAAAAAAAAAGGTATCCGATATCGAGGATTTGTGAATTGATCGTGTCATAAAGTTTGGTAACGCTACTAATTTAAAGTATAGGTGATGGCTAATAGAAAATAGAGAGTTACTATAAACTAATATGCCGCTAGGTTCAATGCACTCTCTCGCTACTACACATGAGGAGGATAAATCACATTAATGTCCATGACGTTCCTAGACTATTTATCATTTATCAAACTTGAGCATTTGACGAAATGTACAATTATCTAGAAGATGTTCAGATATAACCTACTTCTTTTCATGCTCTGGGACAATCATCCATGTCACATACATCTAAGTAGATCTTGGCTCATCTTTTGGTACCAAAGTTCTTAGTGGGAAAGTTGAAGACGTCATAACGAGATCCAATATAAGGTAAGTAATCTTATTGTTAACCTAGAAAATGGATCAACATTTAGAAATCAAATAAAAACATCAGTTCTATTATAAGTAAAGGAAAATACAGAGAAAGTAAATGGACATACAATAATTTTTATAGTGTTTTGGCGTAATCTCCAACCTACGTTCACTTTAATCCCTTTTATTAGTTGTTCTCTTTTCGGATTACAACTAATTTTATCAGATCTGACCACAATGTAGTGGAGTTCATACTTACAATGATGTTTCTAGAGAGTTTGAGAGTCATTAGTACTAGAGATTCGTCGATCTAAATCCTAGAGCAGCAAATAGTGGTTTCCTAGGACTTTAATGAGGAGCAATAAAATGCGAAGATGGAGAAGAAGTCTAACAACAAAGAGATCAAATACCCTTTTGGTCGTAGGTAGGCTGCTATTTATAGAGAAATAAAGGTATGGAGTAAGTAGCCCTCTTGCAGCAGAGTCCAAACATCGACCTAAAGTCACACATGAAGTCACACCTCCTAACGAATAATCAAAATAAGTAGGTACCGAGTTAAAAAACTTCGTACCGAGTTATTTCCTTAGTGGGAAATAACTTGTACCTTCTTGTATCATCCTTCTTAATTCATTTTAATGCATCTAATGCTCTTTTCATCGATTATTGGTTGATTATGGTGATCCTTCCTCTATTACTTGGTTTATTCTACCGTTTTAGCTGTCATCTCCTTAACTCTTGGAATTGGTCGTCCAAAACTCTTAAAAATCACTTAGTCACATATGAAAGAGGCATATAATAAGGGGTTTTTAGGCTCAGGGAAAAAGTTAGAGAAAAAATTAATTTCAGGGACAAGAAGTTTGTTTTTTAGGCTGAATGACACTTTTTAGTGTAATTCATGGAATGATAGTTGTAACTATCATTTTCAATTTACACTAAAAAGTGTCTTTCAAACTAATAAACAAACTTATTGTTCGTGACACTAAATTTTTTTGCAGCTTCTTCCTTGTGCCTATTTGCCTGATATAATAATTAGTGTGAAAGTGTAGTGGAGAAATAAATGGCAGAAAAAACTCGGGAGCTGAGTAAAATAAGTCGGTGCCGACTTATTTTCCCAACTCATTCTTGGGTGAAAATTTTTCCGATCTATTTCCTTATTTCATCAAAGCGTGTTTGCCAATTTTCAAGTCATTTCATCCTCGTTTTGATCTTCTAAGTTCGTTTGAAATCTGCTTTGTCTTAAAAGCGGATTAACGCTTCCTCCAAAAGTATGCCTTTCGGATGTAAGATGTATTTTGCTCAAGAGCAAGTTCCAGCAATCAATCTTTGATAGTTGCTCCAACTATATGTTGATCTTAGTCTTGGTGAATCATCTAGTTTCTTTAGATTCTCTAACAAATCAGAGGTTGTTCCCGTCCCGGTTTAGCTAAGAACCCTAACTCTTGCTTAAGTGTTATTTATACATCATATTCATTCTTACTTCATTCGTAGTTATTACATCACATATCAAAATGATACTGTGTTTATTCAGGATTTATCTATTTTATTCTAACTACTAAGCGTTCGAATCCTTTTGTCAAATTTGTTTTTGTTCTAAGGTTCGATCTTTCCGGATCATTTAACATTCAATTCAATGTGCGATCTCTCAAGATCCTTTAACTTCCAATATAAGGTTCGATAATCCGGATCATTTATCGCCCAATCTAAGGTTTTGATCTCTCTGGATCCTTGCTAAATCCGCTTGCTATCAGCAAAGGAACTCAACGATCAAGCTAGTACATCCCTCACTCTCTAGTGAGAGGATTTACTTTTCATACAAGCCTATCCACTGACTCTCCGACAAGGGAGCTTGCACCTTGTACTTTGGTCTCATCTCTTCGAACAAGACTTAAAGCGATCAATATCGTACAAGTCCATCCATTTGCTTTCCAACGTGAGGACTTGCACCCTGCAATCCGGTCCTATCTTTCCGGACGGGACTTAGAGCGATCGATATTGGTCATCACATTTAATGTGGATTTTTCAAAAGTCGAATATTGAAATTATGGCAAACAAACAGAAGTCCTAATTATCCATCATGGAGAGCATGCTTAGGGACCAATCTAGGTCTTGTACACGTGTAAGCAGTCCGAGGTTATTATTGTCCTAAACAGTCATCTCAGACATCTAACTTAGAGCGTGCCTAATGAATAATCTAGGCCTCGTACATGTGTGATCGGTTTGAGGTTATTATTATTATCTTACATATTGAAAGCAAGAAAAGCAAAGCGAGGGAGTCGAACCTGACCCCCGACCATCCCAATCATGGCATTTCAAGTCCCGAACCAGATCTCTGGTTGTTTGTTGATGTGTTCGCTACAGATTGATCTGTTCATTATAGATGGTGGTTACTCCAATCGCAACATTGTAGTTCGGTTCCTCACGTACTGCTACACTGGTTGCTCTAAACCAGTTCTTCCATCGGATCACGAAGGCATTGGCACTCAATCGTTTCATGTTCATCTAGCTCATGGAAGATGCAAAAAATTTCAGATCTTTTCTTCCGATCAGTGGGCTCTCTCCTAACTGGCTTCCAATAGGTGATCTGCCCCCCTGATGTCTAGATATATCCTCTCGAGGGTCTCTATTAGCTGAGCATGAGAAGAGAACTTTAGTTACTTCCTCTGCCATTTTGGTTCTTCGAAGTCATCATCGGCTCTTCTCTTTCCTTTATCGTTTCCATTTCCTGCTCCAAATAGTCTTTTGTCATCCAAAGCATTAATTCAACATCCTCGGCTTCGGTGTCTTCTTGATGCAAATATCTCTCAGCTTCGTGGTAGAATCCCATCAATGAATCCCTTTCTGGTGCAATTTGATTTTACTCATGACTCTAGACATTATTTCCATTATGATTATTGATGGATCTGACTGATCGACTATGGCTCCTGTTGCATTAAATCTGGTCAAATAGCTTCTTAAGGTCTCTCTGGCTTTTGTTTCACGCTTGATAGCATCATCACATTCTTTGGTTGCAAGACATAAACTCAGAACTGTATTAAGAACTTATTTACCAAATCGGTCCACGTGCTTATGGACCCATTTTCCAACTATCTGAACCATATTGTCGCTAAGTCCATTAAGTATAAAAACTACCCTGTTACCTCCTTAGAAGCAACTACTACCTCCATATGTTAGATGGACCGTAGGATCTAATTTTTTCGTTGTATATTTCTAGCGTTGGAAACTTAAAATCGATAGGATTTATCGCACTCCGGATATTAAAAGTGAATGGATTCCTATTCACATCCTCCAATCTTTGAACTGGGGATCCACCTCTAACTATTCCTCTTACCAACTTAGCAAATTGATTTTCACCATCCAATGATGGTCTTCATCTAAAAGCAATATTCTGCCCCCACTTCTGTAGGGGAACTCCGGAGCATATTCTCGCACATACTCCTCTGGTTTTTGTTTATTCACATTCTAATTTGCTTCTATAGCTCCAGCTTTATCCATTCCCAATATCCTGGCACTCACACGAACATTGCCCCTTAGAGTATAGTTCTTTCGATACTAAGTTGATTTGGGGCAGTATTGAGTTGTTTTGTTTGTGGGGGCATTGTTCCATTTTGCTTCGCCTCAGCTCCAAATGTTCATGCATTAGCTCCTAGCACTTGATTTTGGATTCCTGTAGCTCTAACTATTCCTTGTTGTCCCCTCATTTGGAAAAATCCTTCAAGCATTTCCTATTGTCGAGGCACTAATTCATCCTGCATCTCCTTCCATCATTTTCTCCATCTCTTCTCTAGTTACATAAATGGACTGATAAGAATTTGAGGACATCTCTTGGTTGGCCCCATGCTCTGGTTAGCTTGCTTCAGCCTTAGATCTAATATCAAGTCTCTTCATCTTCTCCAAATCTCATATCCAAGCTTTAGGTTGTGAAATCTAGCTTCCTTCTCAGTGAAAGTAGCAAAATATTAATCTCAAAAATGAATCAACACTCAGAAATCAGATGAAAGCACCAGTTCTATTAAAAGTAAAGGAAAAGGTAGAGAAAGTAAATAGAGACACAAGAAATTTTATAGTGGTTCTGCATAATCTCCAGCCAACGTCCACTTTAGTCTCTTTTATTTGGTATTCTCTCTCTGGATTACAACTAATTTTATCAGATCTAACAACAATCTAGTTAATCTCGGATTTACAATGATGTTTGTAGAGTGTCTGGGAGTCATTTGTACTAGAGATTTGCTAATCTAAGTCCTAGAGTAGTAAACAATGACTTCCTAGGTGACTTTAATGTAGGAGAGTTAAGATATAAAGAAAGAGAAGAGGACTCCAATGGTAGAGAGATTAGATCCCCTTTTGGTTGTAGGTGGGCTGATATTTATAGAGAAATAAAGGTATGGAGTCAAAAGCTGCTTGCAGCAGAGCTGGACATCAACTCAAAGTCACACGTAAAGTCACACCTCCTACGAAGTAATCAAAATAAGTCAGTATCAAGTTAAATAACTTAGTACCGAGTTTTTCCTCAGTGGGAAATAACTTGTACCATCCTTCTTGCTTCATTTTGATGCATCTCATGTTGTTTTCATTGATTGTTGGTTGATTTTAATGAATGTTCCTCCATTACTTGCTTTATTCTACCGTTTTAGATGTCAACTCCTCAACTCTTAGAATTGGTCATCTAAAACTCTTGAAATCATTTGGTTACATATGAAAGAGGTATATAATAACTTGTATGAATTTGGAGTAGAGAAATAAAGAGCAAAAATAACTCGAGGGCCGAATAAAATAAGTTGGTGTCGATTTATTTTCCCAACTCTTTCTTGGGTGAAACTTTTTCAAGCTATTTCCTTGTTTCATCTAAGCGTGCTTGTCAATTTTCAAGTCATTTCATTTTCGTTTTGATGTTCTAATTTCAATTGAAATCTACTTTGGCTCAAAAGATGATTAATACTTGCCCCATATAGTGCGCCTTTAGAATGTAAGGTATGTTTTTCTCAAGAACAAATTTCAGTAATCAGTCTTTGATAGTTGAGCTTCCCGGCTATCCGTTGATCTTAATCTTTGGTGAATCATCCAATTCATTTGGATTTTCTAGCAAATCAGAGGTTTTTCCCATCCCGGTTTAGCTAAGAACTCCTGCTCTTGTTTATGTATTGTTTATACATCATAGTCATTCCGACTTTATTCGGAGTTATTACATTACATATCAAAATCATCCCGTGTTTATCCAAGATTTATTATTTTATTCTAACTACAAGGCATTCAAATCCTTTTATCAAATCTGTTTCTGTTCTAAGGTTTGAACTCTCCTGATCTACATTCAATTCAATGCGCGATCTCTCTAGATCGTTCATGATCCAAACTAAGATTCGATATCTTCAAATCGTTCGACTTCCAACCTAAGGTTAGATATATCTAGATTGTTTATTGCCCAATTTAGAATTTTGATCTCTCTGGATCCTTGCTGAATCCGCTTACTCTTTGACAAAGGAACTTAATGACCAAGCAGGCTCATCTGCTCTCTCTTCGTTGAGGGGACTTACTTTTTGTACAAGCCCATCCACTCGCTCTCTGGCAAGGGAGCTTACACCCTACACTCTAATCCTATCTCTTTGAATAGGACCTAAAACAATTAATATCGTACAAGTCCATCCACTCGCTCTCCAATGAGGGGACTTGTACCCTACACACTGGTCTCGTCTCTTCGAATGGGACTAAAAGTGATCGATATTGGTCATCGCATTCAAAGAGGATTTTTCAAAACTCAAATATTCAGATCAGAGAAAACAAGCAGAAGTCCTAATTATCTATCCTAGAAATCTAACTGAGAGTGTGCTAGGGACCAATCTAGGTCTCGTACAAGTATAAGCGGTCTGAAGTTATTGTTGTCCCAAATAGTCATCCTAATATTCGACTCTGGCTGTGTCTAGAGACCAATCAATGCCTCATATACATATAAGAGTTCTGAGCTTATTATTTTCCTAATTATTAAAAGCAAGAAAAAACAAAGCGAGGGAGTCGAACCTGACTCCCGACCATCCCGATTATGGGATTTCAAGTCTCAGACAAAATCCTTGGTTGTTCCTTTATGTGTTCGCTGCAGATTGTGGTTGTTCCATTCACACCATTGTAGTTTGGTTCCTCACGTCCTGCTGCACCTGATTGGTCCGAACCATGTCTTCTAATATGCCACGAAGGTATCGACACTCGTTTATTTCATGTCCACCAGCTCATGAAAGATGCAGAACTTTCCAGATCTTTTCTTCCAATCAGTAGACTCTCTCTAAGCCGTCTTTTGATAAAGGACTTGCCCCTAAGTGTCCAGATATATCCTCTCATGGGTATTTATTAGCTTAGTGTAAGAAGAGAACTTTGGTCCCTCCTCTACCTTTTCGGTTCTCCAAAGTCATCATCGGCTCTTCTCTTCCCTTTGTCCTTTCCATTTCCTGTTTCAGACAGTCCTTTGTCATTCATAGCATTAATTTCAGCATCCTCGACTTTGGTGTCTTCTTGGCACAAATACCTCTAAGATTTATTGTAGAATTCTACAAGAGCCACTGCTGGATCCCTTTCCAATGCAACGTTGAAATTAGTCTTGCTCGAGACTCCCGGTACTACCGCTATTAAGATTATTAATGAATTTGGCTTATCGACTACAGCTACCGCTGTGTTAAATCTGATCAAATAGCTTCTCAAGGTTTCTTCGGGCCTTTGTTTCGCATCTGATAGCATTATCACATTCTTTGATAGTGAGACATGTACTCTGAACTGTCTTAAGAACATATTTTCCAAATTGGTCCATGTGCTTATGAATCCATTTTCCAGTTGTCTGAACTACATCGCCATCAAATTCATTAAGTATAATGGGAAGCACCACCCCATTACCTCCTCAGAAGCACCAAACGCCTCCATATGTCGGATGTATCTCATCAGACGAACCGTCGAATCTGACTTTCTTTGTATATTTTGAACGTCAGAAGCTTGAAATCGGAAGGATTTCTCGGATTTTGGATATTAAAAGTGAATGAATTCTTATTCACATCCTCTAAGCTTTGATCTAAGTGTCCACCTCTAACTATTCTTCTTATTAGCTCAACAATTCGGTTTTTGCCGTCCAATGATGATCTTTGTCCAAAAGCGACATTCTACCCCGACTATTGTAAGGGAATTCCAAAACATATTCTGAGACATACTCCTCCGGCTGCACGTTAGCGTTCTGACCTACTCCTTTGGTTTCATTTTGTCCTCTATTCCTCCGGGGAAGCTCTGAGACATACTCTTTCGATTGTTGCTCATTGACATTCCGATTTGCATCTCTAGCTCCAGCACTGTGCATTCTTGGTATCCCTGTAGTCGCACCAACATTGCCCCTGAGTACAGTTCTCTTGGCACCGATTTGATTTGGGTCAGTATCGAGTTGTTCTGTTTGTGGAGTCATTATTCCAATTTTCTCCGCTCTAAGTTTAGACATTTTGCATTTGCTCTTAGCACTTGGTTCTAAAATTCTATAGCTCTAGCTATTTCTTGTTGTCCCATTCCTTGAAAAATTCCTTCGAGCATTTACTATTGACGAGTCACCAATCCATCCTTCATCTCCTTCATCATTTTCTCCATCTCTTCTTTGATCACATATGTGGATGGACGAGAATTTGAGGACATCTCCTAGCTGCCCACATGTTCTGGTTGGCTTACTATTGCCATAGATCTAGTATTAAGTCGCTTCATCTTCTTCAAATCTCAGATCCAAGCTTTAGGTTGTAAAATCTAGCTACATTCTCAGTGAAAGTAGAAAAATGTTGTCCTATAAAATGGATCGACACCTGTAAATCGGGTGAGAGTATCGATTCTATTAAGAGTAAAGGAAAAGGAAAAGAAAGTAAATAGAGACACGGTAAATTTTATAGTGGTTCGGCGTAATCTCTGGCCTACGTTTACTTTAATCCCCTTTGTTGGTTATTCTCTCTCTAGATTATAACTAATTTTATCAGATCTAACCACTATCTAGTGGATATCAGATTTACAATGATGTTTCTAGAGAGTTTGAAAGTCACTAGTACCAAATATTTGCTGATCTAAGTCCTAGAGTAGCAAATAGCGGCCTCCTAAGTAACTTTAATGGAGGAAAGATAATAAGTGAAAAAGGATAAGAAGTCTCTAATGGTAGAGAGATCAAATCCCCTTTTGATTGTAGGTAGGTTGGTATTTTTAGAGAAACAAAGTATGCAGTTAGAAGCCCGCTTGTAGGAATGTCCGCACATTGGCCCAAAGTCAAACCTGAAGTCGCACTTCCTAACGAGTAATCAAATAAGTCGGCACTAAGTTAAATAACTCAGCACCAAGTTATTTCCTTAATAGTAAATAACTTGTACCTTCTTGTGTCACCCTTCTTACTTAATTTTGATGTGTCCTAGCCGTTTTCATTTATTGTTGTTTGATTTTGGTGATCGTTCCTCCATTATTAGGTTTATTATGTCGTTTTAGCTATCATCTCCTCACCTATTGGAATTAGTTATCCAAAATCTTGAAAATCACTTGGTCATGTATAAAAGAGGTAGATAATAATGCATATGAAGTTGGAGTGGAGAAATAAATGGCAGAAATAACTCGGGGTCGAGCAAAATAAGTCGATGTTGACTTATTTTACCAACTCATTATTGAGTGAAACTCTCCAATGCTATTTCCCTGTTTCAACAAAGCGTGCATACCAATTTTCAAGCCATTTCGTCCACGTTTTGAACTTCTAAGTTCAGTTGAAATCTGCTTTGCCTCAAAAGCGGGTTAACACTTATTATGGTGATATACAAGCATTAAGTGAAGAGATCTCATTCGAAGACGGAAAGCCCAACAAATACTGCAAGTCAAATCGGTGGATCTATACAAATAATGAGATTTTATTGAATCGTCTCCACCGTATATCTTGTTAATTATGTGAAGACATTTGAACAAATTAACATTGGCAAAACAATGAAGAGATGAAAAGTGAATCTTTCATTGTTTCGTACGATGATATTGCATAAAGTTGCTTGAGAGTTGAGATAGAAAAGATGAGACAACAATGGGTACTAGAAATATTTGATCAACATATATGTCTATAATTTATTGCATTTTGTATTTTCTTTCATGTACTTATATTATGTCTATTGTATTACTTTTTCCAATTCCGATGTACCGGTTTTTTTATTATAGTATTTTCTTTTTAAGTATGCAATTTTAACATTAATTTATAATTTAATATCAACTGCCAACATTTGTTCACAAATACTTAAAACATCTAAAACAAATAAAATATGAATAACCACTCCTCTTTCACTGCACTGTTCACACCACATAAACATATTTTCCTTTAACCTAATATTTCTCTTTTGTGCCTTTTAGAATTCCCTTTTACTCACACTTTTATTTCGAATTTTCATTCAACGAACCTTGGATATGACACGGATAAAAAGTATATTATAAAAATCAAAATAAAATTATCTCCTCATGTCATGTTTAAGTTTTGAATATATATTATTTGATTCCAAAAATATTGATTGAATAAAATAACTAGTTTCGAAAGTAGTTGGATCAAATACGACAAGAAAACGCTTTATTTTTCACTTTGTTTTTTTTTTTTACTCTTTTCCTACTACAAAAAACGAGACATTGGAAAGATGCAAGGATAGGGTAGGAAGAGTCATAGATGTGGAAAAAACGTAGGAAATTTCATATATCTTTTTTACGCATCTCTTTTATTTTTCTACAGAGCTAGAATTAAATAGGAAATTTCCAACGACTTTCCTCTCTATTATTATATATTATAACTTTTATAGTATAACACATATATCATATACATATTTATGTTGTTAATTAATTAACCTTTTAATTTATTTAATTAAACAATTTTAATTAAAATTTATTAATTTCAAAATTCATTTCTTATACCTACATGTATACTTATGTTATTTTAAACATTTTAAAACAACATAACTTATATCATAATATATAATGCATGTATACATTTATTAATTAATTAAAATATTTCACTAATCTTATTAATAAATTTTAAATAAATTTTGAAATTAATATATATAGTTTTTAAACATTTTGAAAAATCTTATTATATTATAACTTTTATAATAAGTATATATTTTATTTTAATTTAATTATTAAATTTAAAATCTTATATTTTCCAATTTCAAATAAATTTGAAAAATAGCCCGAAGCTCAATTCAAATTGGGCTTTTTTCTATTAGGGGCGACCTTTAGGCTCATATATTTGTTTGGGCCTGACTGGTAGCCTAGTAGGGAATTGCCCGATTAATCCTAGTCATTACCTTTCTAGACACCCTAATATTTGGGTTGTGATGTTAATAGTTAACCTTGACATGACTATTTAGATTGCATAGGCCGTTGAGCTCTTATACCATTATTAAAACTAGGTCAGCACCTGGTGGAGGTAATGGGTGAGTTTAATTTTTTTAACATTTTGGACCTTTATGGACCTATGAAGTCTAATTTATTTAGAACGTTTCTAAATTTCATTTTGAATAAAATCGTTATTTTATTTAAACTTATATAATAATTTTATATTATATATAATCTTTTCGATTCATTCAATATCCTCTTCAATTAGTTCAACAGTTCATGAAGTTGTCTTGAAAGGAAGTTTCTAGTAATTGAATTCATGAATATCTAATAAGAGAATTATGGTCTAAAGCGAAAGCGAAAAACTTCTATAATAAGAATAGCCCTAGCACCCTTGAAACCTAAAAAGGACAAGCACAGATAGATGTCAACTACTTGATGTTATATAATATAAATCTGTGTATCATATATATACATATATATATACATACATACATATATATGTATGTATGTATGTGTATGTGTGTAACATATTAATTAGTGCAAGATATAATATGTCTGTGTATAGGTGTTGGGATTTACACCGCAACGGGCTTGTTAGCTCATCTAATATACAAATATATTATCTAAATGTATGTTTATGTACTTATATATATAAGTTGCAAATACATATATATAAAAACTATATTTTTATTTAAATATTTTTATATAAATAAGTATGTATATATATTTATGAATATAATATGAAATATTAATATTATATATATTTATAATTATATAAATATATTTAAATCGTTTAAAAATTTATATATATATATATATATATATATATATATTGCTGCAAAGTTGAGATGAATGTACATGTATGTGTATGTGTATGTGTATATAAAATTTTTAAACATATGTGTGTGTATATATAAATGTGTGTGCGTGTGTATGTATATATTAAATACATATATAAATATATATGTATAATATAATAGATATAGATTAATACTTATAAAATATACAAAAACATATGTAATAAATATGTATTTATTTAGTCATGAACACGACTCAAATATTTTTTTAAATTTTAAATATATTTTACTATAAATATCCATATAGATATTATTTAAATATTAACAAAAACTATTTTCACAACATATTTTGAATTTCAAATTTTTAGTAAAACTCTGAATGATATTTTGTAATTTTAAATCTTTAATATATGATTTTAAAATTAAAAATTTATTTTAAACTCTATTTTAAATTTCGACCAATAATTAAATATTTTTAAATAATAATTTTTTCTCGAGAGTATGTTATGTATTAATTCAATTTTATAAAATGTAAAACATAATGTACAATATATGTATATTAATATAATTAATTTATCCAATTAATTAATTTAAATATTAATAATATATCTATAAATATTTTTTGTTTCTGCCGAAATTATTATCTCTATTAAACTTTATATATAAAATTACATAGCTATGTTTTATAAAAGTATGACATAGTATTTAAATTATAAACCATGTATATATATATATATTGTATATAAAATTATTTATACTAAAAAATTGGTTTTTTAAAAAATTTGAGCCGAGCTGCATATAGGTGTATATATGACTTAATTTTTTATATAAAAATATAATAGTATATACAAACATACAACCAATCTAATTGTGAGAGTATATTTATATGTTGGAATTATCACCTAACTAACTGATAATATATATTACTTGAACATTATACGTAAATATTAAAATTAGTAAATTGGTTAGGAATATACCTTATATCCAATGCCTGTAAGTAAACCTTAAAACGATGAGATTTGCTTCTTGAACTGATTTTCAATCCAATAGAGTACTAGTCTCTGAATCGATTTCCACCAATTATCGAATAGAACTATTTTAACTTTAATTTGGACTTGAAATGCTAGAGGATAGGCGTGTGTTAGGGCTCCAAAAAGTGTGAAATAGACATGAGTTGAGATATTCATATAGAAGAAGGAAGAAAGAAAAGTTAGGATCTGAATCTTCACCTATTCTCTGTGCCTTATCTCTATAAACCAAACTCACCAAGATGCCATCATATGGCCGCCTATCATGCTCTATTAGAGTCGAACCAACTAACCCACCAAATGGCTTTGAAACCATTTAAAGCCCGAACAAAATATTTTGCAATTAGATCCAATTTAACGCATATCGATATTATATATCGATTAATATATTTATAACTATTATAAATATATCTACTAATATTTATTCATAAAATAAAAATAAAAAACTTGTAATTAGTATTTGTTAAATATTAATTAATTTAATTATTTTTCAATAATTACAAATTAATTAAATCGGTTAGTCAAAGAAGTATTCATCGTTTCGGTTATGTGACCCGTTAGGTATAAATTTGGTCAGCGATTAATAATGAACTATATTAATATTAACATTCATACGTCACTTAGCAGGTGGTGTGTGACCAAATTCATCGCTTACTTAGTTTTGGTAAAATCCAATTTTACTTCGTTAAACATTACCCCGCGATGACCAATTCTCTTCGTCAAAACTATATCACTTTGGACTTATGGAATTTGTAACGGTAAAAATTCCAATATCACCATATTCAACTCTTAGTCCAAACAAAAAGTCCTTGGTTCAATAACAACAACCATTATTAATTAAACTACTTTGGCCAAAGATTTTGACTTTAAGTTAAATTGAGTTGACCGTGATACCGGCCCCATGTAACCAATGAGACAAATCCTCTCTAGAGTAGCATTTCACTTTCAGTACTTTCACTTGACCCAACTATGGTCACTCGATGGACATTGTGCCATGATTTGACTATAATCAAAATGGATCTTTCTTATTAAAGATCAACATTGTTCTTAAGTCGAGAGAACTTTGTAAGTTAGTCACATCGATATTTTTTGTTTGACCTTAGTTATATTAACCAATAGAAAACTATCGAGTGAGTCATTCTATAGTCATCTAATGGCTATCAGTATGCAACTCCTAGGTGTCTCTGGAAGACATGAGTAATACACTGCCCAATATTTGGAGAGTGTTACGTTACTCTAGCCTTAACGGATACATCGATATCCAATCTCGATGCATCTTGACTAGGAATACATAAAATGAAGTGTTTATAATATTATGATATTCTACTCATGATTAGAACTATTAGTAATTACTATCACAAACACATCATTTGTGGATTTGATGTCATATAATTTAATTATTTATAACACATTACAATAAATATATAATATAAAAAACACCTTTATTACGAATGAGAATTGATTATAGAATTAATTAATTTACACTAAATTATAGAATTTTCCCTAGGGCATACCCCGAATTCTACAATGGACAAGGTTTATATTCATGTTCATACGAGCCGGGATAATGTTCGACAATATAAAAACATCAAACATCTTCGAATGAATATAATTTCATGCATTTTTTTCTTATTATAATTCGTGTCCAAAATGAGAATCGTATGACTATAATTGGAAAATTGTACGAATATGGACCGGGCGCCTTACAATCTCGGACTAAGCCGGACATTGGATAATCATACAAAATTTAAAACCCTAACTGCGTGGGATTTCAAGTAGTGCTGCAAGTGATAGACACCTACTGTATACTAGCGAGTTTTGGTAAAGTTTACAGAATGCATTAGGTACGGAGTTAAACTTGAATACAATGTACCACCCACAGACTGATGCTCAAACAGAGAGGGTAAACCGTTTATTCGAAGATTTGGTGAGAGCACGTGTCTTGGATTTCAAAGGATTTTGGGGAAATCATTTGCATATAGTAGACTTTGCCTAAAATAGCAGTTACCAGTGGAATATCGGGATAGAATCATTTAAAGCAGTATATGGTAGACCGTGTAAGACACTAATTTATAGGTTAGACACGGGGGTGGACTTGTGTTAGGACCTAATTTAGTAAGAGATGCTAATTAGAAGATAAAATTAAATTATGCCAGAATGAAGACAGTATAATCTAGGAAGAATAGTTATGTCGATAGGAGAAAGAAAGGGCTTGAGTAAGCGATCTCGTGCTCCTGAATGTTTCTCTAGTGTGAGGATTCATGAGCTTAGGAAAGGCAGGAAATTTGATACCCAGATATGTAGGACCGTTGCCAGTGATTGAGAGAATGGGTAAACTCGCCTATCGAGTCAAGTTACCAAGTAGTTTATCGAATGTGCACAATGTTTTTCATATGTCATATTTAAGAAAATGTGAGCACAGCCCAAGTTTCACGGTGGAATTGAGGACGATAAAAGACTCATATGTGGAGCCAGATTTGACATATCTGAGATGACGTAAATGGATGGTTGGTCGTGATACGAAGGTAAGGAATAAAGTCATCGGACTTAAGTGTAAATATATGATTCATGGTGTTAGTGTAAATTTTGTTTTTTCGTACCAAAATTTTGGGGATGGAATTTTTATAAGGATGAGAGGTAGCAACACCCATATGTTAAAGGGTCCATTGGAAAGTTAAATTAAATTAATAATAATAAGATATAGTTAAAGAGGTGAATAAGATAATTTATTTGCAAGAATTACTTAAAGGAGATTTTGTTAATTAAGTGTAGGACACGTTAATAATTAATTGAATGGAATAAAGGTACTTAAGGCAACTAAGTTTGCCTTGTTAATGAAGATAAATAAATTAAGTTTTAAAATGGGAAGGATTTGTGTTAGGGGATGTGTATTGGTGAGACTAGGCTAGAAGGGATACTAGCCTAAACCAAAATCACTAGCCCATTTTCTGTAGCAACATCCCCTCATTCCTCACTACTTTCATTTACAAAACCAAAATCCCTGGACTATCTCAAGGCCGATCGCCATTTTCAAGCTAAGAGAAGAGAAAATCAAGGCTGTCAAGCTATCAACTTTAAGAAGAAAGAGATTAAAACAAGGTTTTAATCAAAGTTTTCTAAATCAAAGTGATTAAAATTTTCCATAAAACCCTCCTAACCTATTTGGGTTCGGATTTGATTGTGGATGAATGTTTTTAATGATGACAAATATGTTTAGATGGTTACACATAGCTTTGAATGTGTTTTGAAATTAAAATGGAAGGAATTTTTCATGTTTTAGGGTGAAACATGATCTAACCATATTTAAATGCTATGAAAACTTTATATGATGTTTATAATAAAACAATGATGGATAATTTCATGACTTAAGAAGCCTATTTAGAATTTCTATAAATTTTCTAAGTTAAGAAAATGGTTTATTTTAGAAAAATTAATTATTAAAAGTAATAAAAATAATTATTTAGTCTTGAAATTTTAGTATGCGATAAATACATTTTTGTGGATGAATTTTTAGGATTATTCCCATTCATTTTCAATTTTATACGAATTATTTGGCTAAGTACAGAGATAATTAATTATTGATGATTGTTAAACCAAAAATTGGCATAATACCCATGATGATGATAAGCCTTATTTTGATCTTAATACATACGATGATACGAGTAAATATGGTTTAGTTGGTGTTGGTCAAATGGTGCAAAGGAATTGAGAATTAGCCAAACATTTAAGGCCAAAGTATAAGACAATTTCATTAAGAAGCGATTCCATAATGCCCATGAGCATTTGGAATAGGATATTGAAAGCCTGCACAGTCTCTTGAAATAAGATATTTGAGAGCCCTTATCATCTCCTGGAATAAGATATTCGAGAGCCAGTATGGTCTTTTGGAATAAGATATTCAAAAGCCCACGTAACATGATCAAAGGTAAAAAAATATAATTCACGAATATGTGCAATGGTCCATTAAGCGTGTTAATGTACAAATAAGCAATTCTCATGATTGATAATCTAATGTTCATATGTAATAGGCAAGATAGAGGTTATGCATTCAAACGCTATATTAGACCGAAGCTCGTGTGATTCTATGTGAAATAGAATTATAATTGCTTTGGGTCCAAAGAGCTTTATTATATGCATATTCATGTTTAATAATGTCCAAAGTGCACAGTCAAGGCAATAGGCATTTCCAAGTCCATGTTTCTATAAATTAAGCATGATTATTGTCAAATCGAAGTTTTCTCAAATCAATTTAGGATTACAAAAGTTTGATTTTAAGAATAGCGAAAAGAAATGATCACCCCATCCTCCTTACCCCTATGTCTATATTTATAGGGGTAGAGGGGTTCGGCATGGCAGCTTTAACGTGCCTTCGGTATCGCTTCGGCATCAATCATCTTGATGGTGGTTGACACTATTCCTTGTCTTTAATGAACGTCGTCCTTTCTTTGCATGTTAATGGACCTGGCATCATTCACCATGGTATTGATATTATAATATTGATAATCAGGCAACATAATAATTAGTCGGCATTAATAACAGGCGACATTGAAGGTGCACGACATTGACTGAAAGAAGGAAACGTTAATAAGAGATATCATCGGTGATGAATGACATCAAAGAAGAGTGGCATCAAACGAAAGTGGCATTGAAGAAATGCAACACTAGAAGGAAGCGACATTAAAGAAATTCGACATTAGAAGAAAGTGGCATTGAAGAGTGGTGTCATTAGAAGGAAGCGGCATTGGAGAGATGCGTTATAAATCTGAGATAGTGTCAGCTAGATGTAGAATCCATCCTGTCTTCATGGATGAAGTAAACTATTGATAGAACACGGCATCAATGAGGTGCGATATGGATAATACATCATGCCACTATAACATTGATGGCTTACGGTATACAATACCAATGGTGCACGACATCAATTCTTGTCTTGGTGAAATATTGTATCGGCCTTATAAAATGTCACCTATAGGTGATATGCGGGTTGTGGCATTAATTTATCATTAGTTACCTTTGTGGAATTACTCATTTGTCTTCATCGATGGCATGTGACATTGTCTACTAATCTTTGTTGATGTAGGGCGATATTATAAGCCTTCAGCATTAGCTTTGATAACATACTTCATCCACACTTTCTACATTACCTTTAGCTGATGACCTTGCATTTCTTCTTTGCTTCTAGTTTTTCAACATGAATTCCTTAATCTCGACACGAAGCTCTTTGCTTTAACTTTGACATGACATTGAGCTTTGAAATCATATACTTCTAAGATGATTAAGCCTTCGGTACCATTAATTGCGACATTATTCTTCGGTTTCGACATAAATTCCTTTGCTTATAACCTTTGGAAATTATGCGGATAACATTTGCCATCCTCCTTCAATAAAAGAAGCTTTGTACACTTATGAATTGACATGTATTTTTTTCAATATGGGGAATCCCCTAAATTTTTATTTAAGTCAAGATTATTTTCAAAATATTATCGAATATTATTAATTTTCTAAATAGAAGCTCAAGACATTGTTTGGTAATAATATCCTTTTTCTAGGAAAAGGCTAGGAAGTCCTTTAACGATGAGGGTTCCATAGGTGGAAATTCAAAAAACCATGTAATTGTTGCAATTTCAAAATTAAATAACTAGTAAGTTATTTGATGATATCATAAGTGGGAGGAACAGAAATTCTATTAGCGATAATAATATCTTAAATGAGAATAGACCAGAAAACCACATTAGCTATAATAAACGATAAGAAAATTAAATTGAAATACAAGGCCAGAAATATTTTCTAGCAATTGATGATTTAAGTTTTGTACTTTTTTTCAAATTTTTTATTCATCCACTATTGGGAAGTATAGTCTCAAACATTTATCATTCCAAGTTCTTGCTATTACATTATCATCTGGTCGGCATAATAAAAAAGTTTAAGGTGGGGTTACTTTATGAATGACAAGGGTTCCTTTCCAATTAGACCCGAGCGGTCCGTTTGCTGGATTCTTAGT